>CM044306.1:16935000-22212500 GCA_024291935.2 Okapia johnstoni | reverse complement strand
AACTCGTGTTGTCAGACTTAGT
This sequence comes from Okapia johnstoni, assembly GCA_024291935.2. NCBI lineage: Eukaryota > Metazoa > Chordata > Mammalia > Artiodactyla > Giraffidae > Okapia > Okapia johnstoni. The sequence continues at coordinate 22,212,478 of CM044306.1, read as the reverse complement.
GAGACAAGACCATCTTCTCCCCTTCATTGGAGAAGGAAATGGCAACCCACTCCAGTGTTCTTGCCTGGAGAATCCCATGGACAGAGGAGTCTGGTGGATCGCAAGGAGTTGGACACGACTGAGCGATTAACACACACTTCTCCCATTCATGGAGGAAAACGACAAACCACGACAGACCACAGCTCAGCCAATCAAATGCTTCCACTTGGTATTTCAAACTTGAGGAACTGTCCTGGAGATGTAGGGGCAGCTAGAACAATATCTGCAGCACAGTGACAAATGTCTAGGGTTGGTGGCATGAGGAGCAGACACTTCTAGGTACAGGACTGAGCTGGATTTCTAAATTGTGTCTAGAAAAAGTGGGTAGGTCTTTTTTTATTTTATTGGAGTATAGTTGAGTTACAATGTTGTGTTAATTTCTGCTGTACAGCAAAGTGAATCAGTTGTACATTCTTTTCCCATATAGATTATTTCAGAGTACTGAATAAGTTCCCTGTGTAGTGGGTCTTTTTAAAAGCTATCTCTTTCTTGAGCAATAAAGTGTTCTTGCTCTAAATGGCTATGTGCAAATGTGTGAACTTCCATTAGACTAAAAGTGAAACCACTTACCATAGATTGGGACTCGAACCCAGCCAAAATCCTGCTTGGGACTGGAACCCAGACAAAATCCCCGGTATCTGGTTTCAGGGCCTAATAAAGCTCAGGTTCTTGATGTCTCATCACAGAAAGAATTCAGTGAGAGACAAAGTGATAGGTAAGAAATGAATTTATTCAGATTCAGAGAGAAACACACTCCACTGACAGAGTGTGGGCCATTGCAGAAGGCAAGTGTGGCCATGAAGTGTGGTGTAGTTGGTTTTTATAGGCTGGGTAATTTCATATGCTAATAAGTGGGAGGATTATTCCAACTATTTTTGGGAAGGTTCCAGGATTTGGGCCACTGTCCATTCCTTGGTCTTTTAACAGTGTCTTGGAACTGTCATGGCACCTCTGGGTGTGTCATTTCACTTCTGATTGAGGATCAGGGACTTGACTTGTCTGCCATCTTGGTCCCATTTGATTCTAATCAGTTTATGTTGTGTCCTTAGGCTACGTCATTCTCTCAAAAGTTGTGTCCTTCCTCCTGTTAGAAAAGTTCAGGAAAGTTGTTTGTAAAAGCTGTTATAAAAGTCCCGTTTCCCTCCTGTTACAAAAGTTCCCTGAGGACAGCTGCCCTCTTTCATCCTGTAATTCACTGCAGCCTTGTGTGTAGTAAGCCCTCAACTATATATGTTATACCAACATCTTTATCTTTTTTCTGTCACACATCATATCGATAAATTGTAATCGAAGCTCTCAGATCTAAGAATTTCCTCAGGGACTTTGTCTTAATTGAAGACCAGTGGAATCCTCCAGGGATTTATCCTCAGTGGTTGTTTGGAATATGGGAGTAACTAGCATAGCTGGACAAGAATCCCTTGGGAATTCTTGTCTTCCTCCTCTAGTCATCCTGGGGCTGGGAGTGAAGTATTTAATGGAAATAAAATGGTAAAGAAGGAAGGGGGCACCCGGATTTGAACCAGGGACCTCTTGATCTGCAGTCAAATGCTCTACCCCTGAGCTATACCCCCACAGCCTGTTGGAAGTAACTTCCTTGTCCACTTATGGTGACTCAATACAAACAGTTTCCACCCACTGTAGAATTCCTGCAAGCTTTGTATTCTAAAGCTCCACCCCCTTTGTATCTGTAATCTGCTTTGGCTTTTTTCTTGGCCACCAATAAAAGGGGTGGGGGCACTTGAAAACTGACATGCTGGAAACTAGCTGAAAAGGAAACTGACATAGCATTAGTAGAGAAAGCTTCCACAAACACCGTATTACTGTGTCATGATCCTCAGCTCCAGATATCACCCTGTTCATCCCCTGCCTCGTGATGAGTTGAGGGTGGGAAGGAGGAGGAAGAAATCAGTTCTTTTGGATGGGATGATCCAGAAAAATCAGAAACTCCTCAGGACAACCAACAATCCCTGTGGCCACGTTGCCTGCTCTGTTCTTGATGGAAACAGTAGGTAGCTTCTGACCTGGGCCCTCCTGATGCCTGGGGAAGAGTTTCTGAGGGCTTAAGTAGTGTGCTTCCTCCTTATACAGGGGAGACCAGAGGCTTCTCCTTTCAAATCTGGCACTCTATTTGCATGGAGTTTAAGGGCACAGCCTGAGACACCCTTTCCCCTCCCACCTCCTCCACAGAATAGAGAAGCTGAGGGTGGAGAAACTAGCTTTCCTCCTCCCCCAGCCTCAGCGAAGAAACAGCACACTCAGAGGCACTTACACAAAAGTTTTAATATAAAATAACACTGAGAGTTCATATACACATCTGTCTTAGAAATTCAGGTGGAGGAGCATGAAGAGAAGAGCTGCTGTTAAGAGAGAGGGAACTGGGTGATCTCTCCAAAGACAGATGGGCAGTGGCGAAGGGCTGGGGTGTTCCGGCGATAGCCAAACCGACCATTGAACCCTTGGATTGCTTTCAGATTGGTATTATAGTGGTCATGCCCGGTCACTTGCTGGAGAGAATGCCCTTGGGGGACAAAGAGAGAGGCCTGAGCCTGTATTCAGCCCCTTCTTGTTTTCCCTCCTCCCATTGGGCTGGTATAGGAGGCTCACTCAGTTATAGTCACTGTGCTCCCATGTCCCTGCTGAACCCTGAGTCCTGAAGAGCCAAGGGTGGATGAGGTGGAGGAGACAGATGGCCTCCTGGAAACCAATCCTCATACTAGGGGACTGGTGAGCAGAGGGGGCGTGAATGATATGTGCTGGGAGAAGAAGGGCCAGAAACTTCTGGGCTTGGCTGAACTTGCCTTGCACCCTGGAGAACTGAGAAGATTTCACCCTTGTATCTGACCCATCTGGAGAAAAGATGAGTTCAATTTGGCCAGTGGTGCAAGGGATCATGTGACTAGGTGGGGTAGGAGGAGGGCTTACCCTGCCAGAAAAACAGCTCTCAACTCGCCCTTTTCATACTGCTGCTAAATTGAGCCTGGAGAGTGAGCAGGACACAGTCTGCTCTGGGAGCAATGAGAACACAGGCTTTCCTTGGAAACAGTGTAATTTCAATCTCAGCTCAGCCCTTCTTGGTGATGGTGGTGGCTTAGTTGCTAAGTCATGTCTGACTCTTGTGATCCCATAGACTATAGCCTGCCAGACTCCTCTGTCCACGGGATTTTCCAGGCAAAAATACTGGAGTGGGTTGCCATTTCCTCCTCCAGGGGATCTTCCCAATGCAGGGATTGAACCCATGTCTCCTGTATTAGGCAGGCAGATTCTCTACCACTGAGCCACCAGGGAACTCCAACCCTTCTTAACAAATCATTTTAACTCTCTAAAACTTAATTTCCCTGGCTGTAACTTGAGGATATTCTGAGGATAAAAAGCACCTGACATACAGTGGGTGCTCAATAACTATCAGGGAGCACTGTAACACCATCTGCTTATGCATGAGAAGAAAACTGGAGGATGCAGTCAGTCGCTGGGTCTCTTTCCCTTCCAGGTCTCTTTAGGACCCAGTTTCTCTCACTGTGGAAGGCACACCACTCTTCCCAGGTGAGATCATGATGAGATTGTAAAGGGAGGTGGCACTTGCCTGCCCCTGCCCAGTTTCTCCTGTTGAGGTATCTTTGTCCTTGCCCGAAGATGTGGAAATAATCCACTATCCAGCCATCCCTTCCTGTACCACCGTGATCCTGAGAGTGAGAGAGAAAACGCAGAAGACTGTCAGCCATGATGCTAAAAAAAGCACAGTCCAACCCCTGCCTGCGAGATGCATTGTAACTTGGTAGTTACAGGCTCAGGGTCTAATGCCAGAGTAAGTGAGTTAGTCTCTCAGTCCTATCCAACTTTTTGGGACGCCATAGCCTGTAGCCTGCCAGGCTCCTCTACCCATGAAATTCTCCAGGCAAGAGGACTGGAGGGGGGTAGCCATTCCCTTTCTCCAGGGGTCTTCCCAACCCAGAGATTGAACCCTGGTCTCCCACATCACAGATTCTTTACCATCTAAACTATCAGGGAAGACTGGTTCTAATTCCAGTTCTGCCCCTAACAAGATCTTAGGTCAAAGACACAGCTTTTTTGGAGCTTAGTTTCCTCAACAGTACTTTGAGGTTGAAGTGAGACATAAACGGGCCTCAAATATAGGGTCTGGCAAATTTCAGTTAACATGATCTTCATTTAAATGAAAATAATACCTACCACAAATGGTGGTTGTGACGATTAAAGAAAACTTACAAAATGGAACATAGAAAGTTTCAAAAATGTGTACATCATATTATTTTTTGAGCTTTTAAGTTCTGGAGTTTCCCCCCAGATTCTGTTTTATTTATTTATTCCTTCTGTTATAAATATTACATGAGTAGCCAGCGAACACCCAAATATGACACACACCGATGTGGGTCCGTATGCCTGTACTGAACACACATGCGCACACACAATCACCTGGGACCACAAAAACTCCAAGATGTGTTCACAGAATAATCCGCATTCAGTCCTCCTCTCCGCGTATCACTGATATGTATTAATAGTCACAAATACTGGACGCAAAGGTGTTGAAAAAAATTGGAGCCGTCAGCCTGTAATAGCCTCAGGATCTTTGATCCCCGTAAGGGGGATGTGCAACACCCAAAAAGGAAGAGGTCTGGGTAGAAGCGAGGGCTAGGGAAGTTGGGAGGTTTCTTTCCAGGCTATTCAAAGGTCACATTACGTCACCGGACCGAGGGCACCTAGCCTGGCGGGCCTGGGCAATTCTCTTTGTCTTGTTCTCTGAGGGTCGGGCTTTGAGAATTTGCGGCGGGAGATCACCCCAAAGGGTGAATCCGTGACGCCAAAAAGGACAACGAATCCGATTTCTTTGGCAGAGGCTTGCAGAGATCTGAAATGAGATCATTCTCAAATTCAGGCATGGAAGGTGAGCTCAGTAAGTTCGCGCTCAACACCTGTCTCCTGCCTCCAGCAATTCTGGAGTTTCATCCAGAAAGCTGAGAGGGTGCAAATCGGGCAGCCTCCGTGGTGGTGAGGGCGCTAGCATGAGATGCCCGGATCTGGGAAGTCAGCCAGCCACCTGGGCCAAGCTCTGCGGGCGCAGATAGCCGGGTCCTAACCTGATCAGTCTTCCGCAGGATGGGCGGTACCACGTGGCTCCGGAAGTACCGGCGGGAGTGGTAGTCCTGCTGCGCGTTGTAGGGCGGAATCGCCGACCAGAGCTTGGGCCTCAAGTACTCGTAGGAGCGGGCCATGGTGCTCACGGCCACCCCATCCAGAATGAAGCCCTTCTCCCGCCGCAGAGGACACGGGCAAAGGTGCGCCATCCAGACCACCGCAGCCTCCGCGGGCTTTTCTGGCAGAAGCGGAGTGTCCTTGGTGGAGGCTTCCCGGCACATTGTGACGTAGAATTAAACATAACGTAGGCGTCACAGTAGGGGACACAAACCCTATTGTCCCCATCCTACGGGGTAGCCTCGCAGGGATGTGGGGGTAGTTGTTTGCATGGTCCCGAGGTGAGGGATGTCTAGGAGGGAACTATGCAAGAGGAAACAGATTGAAGAGAAGGGGGACGACTGAATGTGGCTGGGAGCGCAGCCCGTCCCAACTCTCCGTGCTCCTTTTAAGAGCAAGGTTCTCTGCTCCCACGTGGTTATATACATTTCCCAGACCCAGTTCCTTTGAAAAGCCTGAACCCTGAATGGGTCAGTTCAGACAGCATCTACTTCCAACTCGCATTTTACAGAACAGTAAGTTGAAGCTCCGAAAGTACGGTATTTCCTAATTCATTTAGTGGCAGATCCAGAACCAGAACTTATCTCCTGACTTCCAGTATATCCACTTAAATCACTTCTCCCCTCCCTACCCAATTCTTTTCATCAGCTAATGTAACTCCTGATAAATTTAAAAACCCAACAAAACAGTAGGTTGACACATATTACCATACTTTTTCCCTCTGGTTAATTTTATGTATATAATAGCATACAGCAAAACATGAACAATCATTTTCTCTAATTAAAGTCATCTTTCTAGTTTACTTCCCCAATTTCCCTTTATATAGATGCTTTACAAAGGGCCTTATACAAATTCCTCTGCTCCTCATACAAACTGAGGTGCTATTATTTCACAAATGAGGAAACAAATTCGGGAATTCTTTTATGTTACTAGTTTATTGTGGTGGTTGTTTCATCACTAAGTCTTATCTGACTGTTTTAACCCCACAGACTGTATCTTGCCAGGTTCCTCTGTCCGTGGGGTTCTCCAGGCAAGAATACTAGAGTGGGCTGCCATTTCCTTCTCCAGGGATCTTCCCAACCCAGGCTGGAACCTGGGTCTCCTGCATTGCAGGCAGATTTTTACCCAGTGAGCTACAAGGGAAGCCTGTTTATTGTACAAAACACATGTATTAATTAGAAAAAGGTTGCATTATGCCTGCTTCCCTAGTAGCTGAGTTGGTAAAGAATCAGCCTGCAGTGAAGGAAACCAGGGTTTGATCCCTGGGTCAGGAAGATCCCTTGGAGAAGGAAATGGCAACCCTCTCAAGTATTCTTGCCTGGAGAATCCCATGGACAGAGCCTGGCAGGATACAGTCCATGGGGTCACAAGATTCAGGCACGACTTCCCAACTAAACCACCATACTAGTACATAATCACTGGTCCTGATGTATCAACTTAGCATGCTTAATCTTTTTACACCATGATAGGCAAGTCTTCTGTTAATAAATCAAATTTGAAATCAGGAAATCTATAGTTTCTGACACTGGCATGTCTTGGCTCTTTGCAACCCCATGAACTGTAGCCCGCCAGTCTCCTCTGTGCATGTAATTTTCCAAGCAAGAATATTGGAGTGGGTTGCCATTTCCTCCTCCAAGGGAATCTTCCCCACCCAGGTATCAAATGGATCTCCTGTATTGGCAGGCAGTTTCTTGGGAGTACCTGGGGGCTTCATGTCACATTGAAGACTTGAAATTCACCAGTCTGGAGGATGGGGTAGGGGAGAGACAGATCTATTGTATAAATTTACTTGATACATGAACACAAACTAGTGTAAAAATCCTCTTCCAACATATTTAGGCCAGGCTACTGATCCCAACCAGCTGAGTGCTCATTTCCCAAGCCCTGAATGTCACCTAAATCAACTCTCATGTGTATGCCGTCGAAATAGTTTTGATAGCAAAAAAAAAAAAAAAAAAAAAAAAAAAGACTTGTAGATATTAACAAGTTAGTCATCTTTCATGAGAACAATTACCATGTGTTAGGTTTTAGAAATATAAATGCATTCATGCACCAACTTACCCAAAGAAAACCTGTAACTGCAGAGTGCACATTATATATATTTGTACCTTGTCCCTATTCACATCATTCCTTGAAGTCCACGAGTGTCCAGGATCTGACCATATATTCTACCTTATCTCAAATACCTTTCTAATTGCAGGGCAGTTACCTGGGGTACCTATAACCAAACAGTATATATCATCTGTAATTTAAGAACTAAAAAACTCAGATAACGATTAGGTGGTATCAAGAGTAACATGTAGAAACAAACAGGAGGGCAAGCATTGGGAGCAAATAATTTTTATTGTTTTACAAATACACCAAAGAATCATGCAATGCTGCCAGCATTGGATGCAATCCTGGGCCACAAGTCTGCACATTCCTTTGCAACTGGTCCTGTGATGGCAGAACCTGCATAGAAGAATGAGTGACACATAAGCTCACAGAGTCCTTTCCTTGCACACTTCTTGAGTTGAATCATTACATCTCAAAAGCTTAACAAAGATGTGGATTCTTTCTTACCTTTCATCTCGCCTTTATTGTTTACTATGACCCCTGCATTATCTTCAAAATAAAGAAACACACCATCTTTTCTCCGGTATGACTTTCGTTGTCGAATTACCACCGCTGGGTGTACTGAGAGGGAAAAAAAAAAAAAACAAAAAACGAAAACAGCTGTCATTAAACCTGTCAAGTACCAATGTCACCATGAGAAAGCGGTTTACACCTTGTCTAGCTTCCCAACATTCCCCATTTGGACAGAATGCATCCTCATTAGCTTTTTCATTTCCTAAAATCAAGTGCGAGAGATAGAATAAATATCCATCATCCCTTAAGCAAAGACCTTACTTCTAAGTTCAAACTGTAAGCATTTCCTTATAAGCATGGATCTGACAGATCAGCAACAAACCAACAGGAAACTTGTTAAGCACTTTCTATACATTTCCCCACTTCACCCAAGAGGTAGGTGCTATTAAGATCCCAATGTCACAGAATTGGGAAACGGATCTTCCTCATACTGGAGAGGCCAAGCTAGTTAACTCATTACACAATAAATATTCCATCCTCATTTCTATCAAGACCTCCAAGTATAAACTTTGATATAAAATTAGCATTTTATGCCATTCTAACTTCAAGGTCCATGTTTTAATAGGCAAACTTGGAATTAACCTAAATATCTCATGGCACATGCACAGAACACAATCACTTTAAATGATTATACATTTCTGTAATTTTTTATATCCAAAATAATCATCTGTGAAGCAAGAATGAGTTATGGGAAGGAAATGGTCTTACATTGGAAAATAAGACATACAACAAAATACTAAAAATGATCATCTCTTGGAGGCCTAAGAATCAGGTAACAGAAATTTAACTTGTTATTTCTTATTGAATTAACTCTAGGTTTAACTTTTTGAGAAACTGCTTTCCAGGGTCAGAAGTAACTTTTTAAAACCTACCTGCTCTAAAGTGAATACTTCTCCAGATGTTCAAAGCATCGACCGCACTTGATAGAACTCGAGTGAGACAGACCTGAATTCAAATCTTGACTGACAGTAGTTTGGAGACCTTGAACAGGTTATGCAATCTTATGACGTTTAAGCTTTCCTCTTGCAAACTAGGGATAATAGTTAAAATTTCTATATTTAAGATGTGGTGGTTTAGTCGCTAAGTTGTGTTCAACTCATGCAACCCTGACTGTAGCCGAACAGATTCCTCTGTCCATAGGACTTTCCAGGCAAGAATACTGGAGTGGGTTGCCATTTCCTTCTCCAAGGAATCTTCCTGACCCAGGGATCAAACCGGGGTCTCCTGACCTGCAGGCAGATTCTTCACTGACTGAGCTACCAGGGAAGCCCCATATTTTAAGATGAGACTGGAAATGGAGGATTTTTTAAGGACAGGGATCCTGGCTATCCTTGAAGCAAGTACTGTGTTCACAGACAGTCTTTTGAGTTTTTAACAATGGGATGAACAGAATGACAGGTAATGCTGACTGAGACTCTCCTCCACTGGACCCTCATGTATTTAACAATTCTCACAAATGAATCTAACAAATAAATAAGGTCATATGAATTCAGGATTCTGGATTTCCAGTCCTGTCCTTTCCCACATTTCTGCATGTTATAATGTGCAGTCTAAAACCGATCTGTAACTTTTACTTGACGCTCTGTACCTGCTGATTCAACCAACCTCAAGTTGTGTGGTACAAGTAATATATATTTAGTGGGGAAAAAAATCTGTGTTTAAGTGCACCCGTGCAGTTCAAACCCATGCTGTTCAAGGGCTAACAGTATCATTTAGAAGAAACAAGGCCCAAAGAATAAAGTAACAGAGTTGGAAAGTCAGACCTAGTTTGACACAAAGTGTTCTCTGGTCTGTCCCACGACTGATTGAGACAGACAGCATGCCCTGCTGCCATCTCACCCACAGTGATGGACAACTGCTCTGCCCTTCCCCGACAGCTTCCCAGGCCACAGACCAGACCCAGCAAGTGTTCTAGGAGGACAGCCTGTCCAGTTGCAGGCTGACCCTGATCAACACACTGTTTTATCAGTGCTTAACTGCAATGGTTATTCCTTGCCTACCAAGTTCCCAAGTGCATACTGGAGGTCAACAGAGATGGAAAGTCAAGGGCATTGATTATCAGAAGCTGTGAGGCCAGACAATTCAGCACTGTCTCAGCCCCAACCCCTAATCCATACATACAGTGGGGAAAATTTTGGGGGCGGTCCACAATTAGGCAATGAGCAGCCTCCGGTTTCAGTTCTATCAGAAGAGATTTAGAGGTAAGCATACTCAACTTTTGTTCAGTCACAACACTGAGTTAATCTCATCTATGTATCATTACTCCCTTTCAAATTAGTTCCTGAAAAGAAACCTGCCTGGGGTGATTCAGGTCTTAAGACTGTGCTCTCACCTGGTCTTTAGTCAAGGAATCAGCAACTAACTAAAGACAATTATCTGCTCTCACAGAAGAGACAACCCTAAATGTCACATACAAAAATTACCACCTGGATTCAAGGTTATTTGGGGAAGGGGAGAGAATGGGGTAAGGAGAGGTGTCAAGAAGGAAATGAGCAGAAGACGACTAGAATTAGAATATTCCAGACAGGGAACACAGCAAGAATCTGAGGCACAAAGGAACATAAGTTGGAACAAAAAAACCAAGAACTAAAAGGAGACAGCTTGGGAAGGAATCATATGGATGGACTGTAAATCCCAGGACAGGGCTCTTGTTTCTACTTAAGGTGTAGGTATGTGAGACAAGTCTGTTAATTATTAACTAGATCAAGCTTTTAAGAGGCCCTGAGAATGGCAAAATTACTGTTCCATTTTTCCAATAATGAGAGAAATCTTTCAACTGCCCACAGACCAAAAGGAGAATTCCATCTCTCTACTCACCCTTCTTTCTGAGCTCTGGTTTGCCTTTCTTGACAGTGGCCATCACCATGTCACCCACACCAGCAGCAGGAAGTCTATTCAATCGTCCCTTGATCCCCTTCACAGAGATGATATACAGATTTTTGGCTCCTATAAAGGACATAAACAAAAATGGAGACTTGTTTTGAGGGCCAATCAGGCAGTGCTGCGTTTTTCCAACACCACCTCCTCCACTCACACTCCCAAGCAGTTAGTCCCCACTAGGTGGAACACCCTGTCACACCACCGATTGAAGCAAAACAACACAACATGCTGCCGCTTCACCCAAAAGCGGTGTTTTCACTCTGCCCTTTCTTGACGGCTCAGCAGGTCATTAGCAAAAGGCCCACTGAGTGCTTTTAAAAGGGTCAGTATGGTAGGTGGCTGCCGAAGGTCTCACCTGTGTTGTCAGCACAGTTGATCACGGCTCCAACCGGAAGACCCAAGGAAATCCGGAATTTCGCACCAGAGGACCCGCCACGTCCTGTAAGTAGGAAGGGAAACAGGAGAGGTCACTGCCCAGTCATGGCTCGGAGTCCCTTTCACAAGCTTAAAGTAGAAGTTCACTCGCGTACGCTTTGGGAAACGATACACTATAGATTCGTTCTCTCTAGGAATCCACACACTCCCTGCCCCATGTGCCACCCAGTTCTCAAGACAAATAGCCAAGTCCTCACTACCACCACATTAGATTGAGATTAACTGGCCTGGAAGACTCAATTCTCGATCCAACTTTTGCACCACGCAATTCTTCCTGCAGGGTGGGAGACTGCACAAGCCGCCCACACTGGGGCTTAAGTCAGTCCAACTCCAATCCCGTTACTGCAGCGGTGGCGCGGAGTGAACCCGCAGAGTTCGATCTAGAGTCACGACTGGATCATACCAACTCAACCCTCCAGCCGACCCCGTCACTTTCAGGGGCTCGCCCGGTGCTCTCCTGATGAGCCCCCCAAGCCCTCTCGGGCCTGGAGCAGAGGAAATCGCCCCAGCTGCCCATGGCCACCGCTGCCGGCAAGGCCAGCAGCCACAGCGCAACAGATGGTGAAGGATCTTCCAAAGTCAAAACCTCACCTCGCTTCGACATCTTGAAGGCCGGAAAGGGACAAAAAGGAAGTAGGTACAAAGGACACTGGGATATGAACTCTGACGCCCCGCCCAATCTGGGCACGTAAACCGGAGTTTGCGCCATCCGCCTCTTTCCCCAGGGCGCTGTCTTATTACGTCATAAACGCGGGACGTCGCCTAGACTCGCGTTACAAAGTGAGCGGTGTAGGGGTTGAGGGCTGCAGAATGAATGATACCCAGAGTACACTCAATAGGAGTTCGGAAGTAGTTGTTTGGGACACAGAAACATTGATTTAATTGATCGGACAACCTCTTCTGAACACTATGTGCCAGGGACTTAGATGGACACTAGAGATTCAGAAATGGTTAAATGGCCCCCAGAGAACGCACGGGCGTTGAGGGCGAGGGTTAAAGAGCTGGAAATGGATTCATTAGGATGTGATACAACTGAGAGGTTAGGGCTGTAGGGCTGTAGGACTACAGACAATTCCATATTGTGTGTGCTTGGTCCCAAACCCACTTGTATTTTCTATATCTTGCTATATTCTTCATTCTTTTCACTGCCTCAGGCTTTCCCATTCTTCAGGTTTCTTCCTGTCGATGCATTCATTCAAATATTAAAAGACTACTGATTCCAGATTCTGTCCTGGGCATAGGCTAGACTGCATCAGAACAAAACAGATGTCATTCTTGCCTTTATGAAAGTTACATCCAGTCAGGTTGGTGATGAAGGTGGGTATTAGATACTGAACCATAAACGTAATAATGGCAGCATATAGTATGTTAGATGGTGATAAGTACTATGAAAACAAAAGTAGAAAAAAAGAGGATCTGGAAGTGGGAAGAGGAGCAAATTGCAGTTCAAAATAGAATGGTCAGTGTGAGCTTTTGGAAGAAGTTGACATTAGGGCAAAGATTTTGAGATGAGAGAGTTAGAGATTTGATTGTCTAAGAAGAGCAGTCCAGACAGAGTCATCAACCAATGAAAGACTCTAAGGTGGGATTGTGCCTGAACAATGTGAGGACCAGCAAGGAAGCCAGGAATGACTGGACAGAGTAAGTGAAGGGAAAAGCAATAGCATGAAGGTCAGAAGTAATGGAACTGGATCATGTAGGGCTCTGTAGATCACTGTGGACTTTGACATTTACAGACTGAATTGTAAATCTTAAGTCATAAGCAGAGGAGGGACATGAGCTGACTAATATGTCAGAAGGATCACTCTAATTGAGACTAGACTGTGGGAGGGAACACAAAGATAGAAGTAAGAAGACCTATTTGGGACACTCTTGCAGTAACTCAGAAGAGAAATGGTGGTCGTTTGGACCAGAGTGGTAGCAGTAGAAGTACTGTGATGTGATCCGATTCTGGATATGTTTGGAGATAGAGTCAACAAAATGTGGGATGAAGAGAAAGAAGAAAGTATTTCCAAAACTTTAGGTCTGAGCAAATTGCCATCAACTGAGATAGGGAAAGCTGTGAGAGGAACAGCTTTGCGGGTAAGAATAGCAGTTCAGTTTTGGAGATGTTGAGTTAGATGTCTGTTAGACCAAAAAAAAAAAAAAAGAGAGAGAGATTTCAATAGAAGGTTGGACGTATTAGCCTGGAGTTCCAGAAAGAGGGAGATAGAAATTTGGGAGTTGTCAGCTTATAAGTAAAGCCATGATAGTGGATGAGTTCAGAAAGAAGAAAGGGTAAATAAAAGAGACCATGGGCTAACCTCTGGAGCACTTCAACATTAAGAGGTCTCAAAATCTATACATTTATAAATCGTCCTTCTCACTCTTAAATCCTTCACTTGCCCCTGCCAGTTTCTCTAGCTACCAATTTTTCTCTCTCCACTTAGCCGAATTCTATGTGTTTCGGAATATATGATTTCATTATCATTTTTGCCTCTCTTGATAAATGGAACCACCATCCATCTAGATGTGCCTCTGAGATTCCTGCCCAAGTTCTTTTCAGTCTGCCTTCTCAGTGTCTCTCAAATCTATCCACTTCTCTCTATCTCCTCTACTAACACTCTGGTCCAAGCCACCTCTATCCCTTGCCTAAACTACTTCCGAAGCTCTGTAATAGGTCTCTTGGCCTCTATTTCTCCCTCGTCCATTCACTCAGTCTTCATAAAATGGCCAGAAATAACTTTTCAGAAATGTAAATATTACTATGTTACTCTCCTGAAAATCCTCTAATGGTTTCTATACTCTTAGAATCAAAGTTAAAATCCATATCATGGCCTACTGGGCCCTGATCTAGCGTTGTCCTACCTCTTAACCTCATCTTGCACCATGCTCCCTCTTGCTCTGCAGAGTTGGCCTTTTTGACCCAGATACCATATATGCTCCTGAATAGCCATAGGCCTCACACATGCTTGGCATACTCTACCCTGTCTACCCTCATTGTGTATTTTTACACAATGTAAAGTGTTACATTTTTACATCTATTGATTTTTACAGATCTCAGCTTAAATATCTTTTTCTTAGAGAAATTTTACTCTGACTTCTCTTAAGAGGTATTTTTCCATCGTACTATTTATTTCAGTTCTTAAATATGTATTTCATGACATTGCTGAATGATTTCCCACCCCCCACAGTTAGTCTATATGTTCCAGTAAAAGCTGAGTTCATTTTTTTTGCAGTTGTTGTTCAACAGTATATCCTCAGCATTCAGCATAGGGCCTGGCTCAATAAATACGTGGCAAATGACTACTTAACAAATGAAGTCTACCTCGATGGTTTCCATATGTCAGCATCCTGGCATGAGGGAATGTTCATTCTTTTATGACAAAATTAGAAATATTTGGAAAATACTGTTTCTCATAAAGCTACATTTGCTCAATTTAAAGGATTATCTTCCTTCATCTTTGTTGTTGTTAAAAATGTTCCTTTAAATCCTACATCAACTTTTCACCATCTCAACACTTGCCATCTCTGGGGTAGTTTCATTGGTCCATAAAAATCAGAGCTGCAAAATGATCTGTCTCTACTTCTATACTTCCCGGGTGCACACATTCCTTGAACTCCTGTAATCTAGTTTATATTTCCTCACTATATGACTGAAACTATACTAGAAATTATGTATACTGATAAATTATACTAGAAAGTTCACCGTGACCTACTCTTTCTACAATCCAAGGACACTCCTCAGTCTTTATCTTACTTGACCTCACATTGTTGCACACTGGGACCAGTCCCATCTTCTCAACACTCTTCACCTATCGTTTCCAAGATGCTAGCAATAATAGAAGCTACTATTTATGCTGCTACTGCTGCTAAGTCGCTTCAGTCGTGTCCGACTCTGTGCGACCCTATAGATGGCAGCCCACCAGGCTCCTCCGTCCCTGGGATTCTCCAGGCAAGAATACTGCAGTGGGTTGCCATTTCCTTCTCCAATGCACGAAAGTGAAAAGTGAAAGTGAAGTTGCTCAGCCGTGTCCGACTCTTCGAGACCCCATGGACCGCAGCCTACCAGGCTCCTCTGTCCATGGGATTTTCCAGGCAAGAGTACTAATCATTGAGTTAAGCATTTTATAGGAATTTGACTTCTTGAATCCTCCCCACAACCCTGTGACTTAGGTATTATTAATCTCATTTTACAGATGAGGAAACTAGGAAATAGAAAGGTTAAGTGTTTTTGTCCAAGATGAAACAAATCATGAAAAGTAGAGATGGAATGGTATCCTGAATCTGACTGATTTCAAAGTACAGGCTCTAAGCCACTATGCTATATTGCTCTCTCCTTACTCATTGTCCCTTCTCAGTATATTTCTCTGAGTGATCACACCACCCAATACCTTCCATTACTATCAATAAGCTGATAACTCCCAATTCTGTATCTCAGCCTAAGACATTTCTGCTTAGCTCTAGCTAATATATGGAAACAGTGATAGGGACACCTCCGCAGGCACTTCAGACTGACACGTCCAAAACCAAAATCAATTTTTCCAGAAATTTTGCTTTTCTCCCTGTATTAGTTGTCTTGGTTGGTTACTTAGAGCATTGGTTCTAAAATATTTTCATCTGAATATCCTTTACATTCTTAAATTATTGAGGACTCCAAAAAGGTTTTGTTTGTATAGTTATATCTATATACTGACAGTCACCAGATTAGAAATTTAAATTGTGAAATATTTGAGATGATCCATTACCTGTTAAAATCAGTTAAGTTCAGTCGTTCAGTCATGTCCAATTGTTTTCAGTCCCATGGACTGCAGCATGCCAGGCTTCCCTGTCCATCACCAACTCCCGGAGCCTACTCAAACTCATGTCCATTGTGTCCGTGATACCATCCAACCATCTCATCCTCTGTCATCCCCTTCTTCTCCTGCCTTCAATCTTTCCCAGCATCAGGGTCTTTTCCAATGAGTCAGGTGGCCAAAATATTTGTAGCTTCAGCTTCAGCATCAGTTCTTCCAACGAATATTCAGGACTGATTTCCTTTAGGACTGCCTGGTTGGATCTCCTTGCAGTCCAAGGGACCCTCAAGAGCCTTCTCCAACACCACAGTTCAAAAGCATCAATTCTTCAGCGCTCAGCTTTCGCTATAGTCCAGCTCTCACATCCATACATGACTACCGGAAAACCATAGCTTTGACTAGACAGACCTTTGTTGGAAAAGTCATGTGTCTGCTTTTGAATATGCTGTCTAGGTTTGTCATAACTTTTCTTCCAAGGAGCAAGCGTCTTTTAATTTCATGGCTGCAGTCACCATCTGCAGTGATTTTGGAGCCCAAGAAAATAAAGTCTGTCACTGTTTCCATTGTTTCCTCATCTATATGCCAGGAAGTGGTGGGACCGGATGCCATGCTTTTCATTTTTTGAATGTTGAGAAAATACATATGCTTAAAAAGAACTATACTTAAATTTTAAAAATAATGAGAAGAGCGGCTTGGTTTTACATTCTTTTAGAAATTTCTTTGATATCTGGCTAAATGAAAGACATCTGGATTTTCATTTAGATGTCTGTGACATGTGTTTCCACATTTAGTCTGTTGTGACATCATGTAGCCTCTGAAAAGCTGTATGCATGAATGGTCAAGAATGAAACAAGTAAGAAAGTGCGAAGTAAATTCTTTTTCCCTTTGAGGAAAGGGTCTCACAGGCAGACATGGAAGAATTCAACTCCCAAACACAGATTGGAACTTATTGAGTGGACCGGAAATTCCTTTATTTGGAATTTCTTTTTAGAATGTGAAATCCACAGATGCCTGTAGTTGATCAATTTCTGTATTCCCAGAAAACACTGACAAACGATCAAATATATGCTACCTATCATGTTGGGGTGGATCAGGGTTAAAAGTGAGGACTCGAGGGGGCACCCGGATTTGAACCGGGGACCTCTTGATCTGCAGTCAAATGCTCTACCCCTGAGCTATACCCCCTCTGCTGGTGGGAAGAAGATTACAGCTTATTTGTAGTGTTTATGGGACCAGATGTTGCCTTGGTGATTAACAATAGTTTGGGATGTATGACTAATTCATTCTGGTTTCCCAGGTTGATGCTTAAGGACCAAGAGAAAAGGCAATCCGGACCCAAACGGACTCAAATGGTAGGAGGGAAGGACGGAAGGACGAAGTCCAGTCCGGCCAGGCACACTGTGCGATGGGATGTCTCTCCTCCAACAATTACAACCTCTTATACCTCTGACATCTGGGAATTCTTTAAGTCTAATTTCCATCCTCTCTGCCTGCATCCCGACTTGTACTGAATCCCCAGCCTATGCTTTGCGCACGAAAGGAAGTGCTTCCCTTGTCTTTCCCAAGGTATCTCCAGCCTTGAGTCTCTTCCACTCGCTTTGCTCCTTCAAACATCAATAGGTTTCCTCTAGGTTGGAAAATCCTCCCTTTAGCTATGATCACCTGTCCAGTTTTTCTTTTTCACTACCAAATATTAAGAACGTCTTTGACTTCATTTCTCTCATTATCAACAAGCTTTCCTCGCAGTTCTGTTACTCTCTACATTTACTTTCTCGACTGTCAGGAATTTTCCCCCCTTGGCGTTTGTATCTTGTTTCCCCAATGGACTAAGTTCCTGGAGGGTAGGATCACGTTGCCTTCCTTTATGTATTCCTCACAGTAGTTGGCAGAGTGCCTGATTTTACTACAAACCCTGGTGGTACCTATCAGCCAAACCTCATTAAACTCAACTCATTCAACTCAAACTCATTCAGCTCAACTATGGCATTATACCAAGCTTGCACCCAAGTAGTAGAATGTTATTAGAGGTACGCTCAGAAGTCTGAGCCACTCCACCAACCTGAAACAGGCTCCGTGTCTATTACTCCTCCACCACTGACTGACTAGATTCACTTTCTCACTCTCTAAAATGATTATTTCACACACATTTTCCATTCTCAAACCTTCTACATCTTATCTTTCCTCCTCAGAGAATGCTGGCCTCTTCCTTTTTGGAGAACATCAGAACCAGTCAGAAGCAAGGTTGTGCTGATAAAAGGCTAATAACTGGCTCCCCAGGACCTGATTTGTAGGATTTGCCAATTCTCATAGTGTAAATATGTCCATCTGCTAATTTCTTTTTTTTTTAAGTATTCGTAAATTTATTGTTATATAATATTCTGACACCAAAAATATTTTTTGCAATTTGTACATTTATGTTGTTAATCATTGTGGTAGACAGATTAATGTCCCTCCAACTCCATCCCCAAAACATCCATGTCCCGATCCCCAGAAACCTGTGGTTATGTTACCTTACTTCGTAAAAAACACTTTGTAGTTGCGATTAAATCAAAGATCTTGTGATGGGGAAATTATGTTGGATTATCCAGGTGGGTCCAATGCAATTATAACAGTCTTTATAAGAGAAAGAGGGAGGAAGGAGAGTCAGAGAAGGAGATGTGATGAGGGAAGCAGAGATGAGGAATAATAGACAGGGCAGGAAAAGCAAGAAAGAGATTGGAAGATGCTCTGCTGCTGGCTTTGATAATGGAGGAAGGGGCCACAAACCAAGGGATGCTGGTAGTTGCTGAAAAGGCAAGAAAGGAATTTCCACTCCCAGTGGAGCCTGCAGGAGGAATGCAGCCCTGCTGATGTCTTGAATATAGGACTTCTGAGCTTCAGAACTGGGAGATAATACATTTGTTTTGCTCTGAGCTACTAAATTTGTGCTAATTTGTTACAGCAGTTGTTGAGTCGCTCAGTCATGTCTCCATCTGCTAATTTCAAGTGAAATCAACTGGCTTTAAAACTTGTGGAAAATTTAACAATTGGTTCTCACAAGCTGGTGTGAGTCGAATCTAGCACACGTCTGGGACTGATTTTTCACCAGCTACCAGCTATATACTGACAACTCTTCAAATCGCATTTTCAATCCAGACATGTTTCTGAACTTCAGAAATACCTGGATCTCCAGCTGCATACTTAAAATCTCCTCTTAAATGTCTGTCGGGCACCTCAGACTTAGCATATTGACCTTATACTAGAATGTGAAGTCTATGAGGCTAGGAGACTGTACTTTATTACCTTTGTTTCAGAGTTTTAAAAAGAAACTCTTGAGGATTTTGTGTGTGTGTGTGTGTGTGTAAATTTACTCCTTTCTCAGTGTTCTTATCTCAGGAAATCACATGCACCCAGACAGTGAAGTCAAAAAAGAGGAGTCATTCTTTTTAAAAACTTTTTTATTAAATTCCATGGACAGAGAAGCCTGGTCAGCTACAGTCCGTGGGGTTGCAGAGTTGGACACCACTGAGCGACTAACATGCACAAAATGCATAGTTAATTTACAATGTTGTGTTAGTTTCAGGTATACAGCAAAATGATTGTTATATATATTTATATATATATATTTTACACTTTTCCATTATGGTTTATTACAGGATACTGAATATAGTTCCCTGTGCTATACAGTAGGGCTTTATTCTTTATTCATTCTATATATAATAGTCTGCATCTGCTAATCCCAAACTCACAAGCCATCCCTCCCCAGCCCCTTGGCAACCACAAGACTGTTCTCTATGTCTGTGAGTCTGTTTCTGTTTCCTGGATATATTCATTTGTGTCATATTTTAGATTCCACAAATAAGTAATATTATATGGTATTTGTCTTTCTCTTTCTGACCTTTCTTAGTATGCTAATATCTAGGTCCAGCCACAGTGTTGCAAATGGCATTATTTCATTTTTTTATGACTGCATAGTATTCCATTGTATACATGTACCACATCTTCTTTATCCAGTCAATGGACATTTAGGTTGTTCCCATGTCTTGGCTATTGTGAATAGTGCTGCTATGAATATAGGGGTGTATGTATCTTTTAGAATTATAGTTTAATCCCTAGGACCAGCAGACAATTCCTTTAACTGGATTGCCCACTCCCAACAGATGGGTAAATGGCTGTCTCTTTCATGTCTTCCACGTTTTAACTGCAAAATCACCTGTGAAGAAAACTTCTCCCTGACCATGCCTCTTGAAATACCTGCTCGTACCTCCCTAACACATATCTTGTCTTTTATTTTAGTCATTTTCCTTATTCGTTTATTCATTCGTGCACTTGTTTCTATTCTGTCTCCATTTGATTTTAAAGTCAGTGAGAATGAGAACCTTTGTGTCTCTCTAATTGAAAGTATGCTCTGCTCTTACAATGGGGCACATAGTAGTTGTTTCCTAAAAATAGAGAGGGACCACTAGAGAACATAGCCAGGGAAAGTCTCTCAGTGGACATATCTGTTCAGCTGGTGCTTGCATTCTTTTTAGAGAGACCAGGAGAAAGGATTCCTTACTCAGCTTTGCAAGAAGCTCTTGTCTGACTTCTTAGGGTGAAGAGATGAGTGGGATCGTGGATAAAGAATTGAACTTGGAAAAGACAAAAGTTCACATATTTTCAAAATTCCATGTTTGTACTAGGTCTTTTAATGTTGTTCCTCGTTATTACTATTCAATATCTTGTAGCAAGAAGAAACTGATTTTGGAAAAAGAATTTTCAGAAAAAAAACAAAAGTCTGGAATGGATGTAAAAAGAATTTACCAGAATGTTGCCAGCAGAGGGGGTATAGCTCAGTGGTAGAGCATTTGACTGCAGATCAAGAGGTCCCCGGTTCAAATCCGGGTGCCCCCTTCCCTGGTTTTCCGTTTTTCACAGCCGCAGGTTAACACAAAGTCAGAGGTGTGTTCTGAATCCAAAACTCACCGGAGATTCTCAGAAAATACTCTTACCCTGAGAAGTAGAGAGAGATGCCCTGGAAGTCGCACAGGGATGACTCTACCACTTTTCCGGTGAGCGTTTCCGACTGAGTGGCAAGAAGCCCACCCACCTGTATTCTCAGTAGGTAGAAAGAAGGCTGAGACCTTTCCAGTTTGAGATCTTTGAAGACTTACTGGTTTAACGTTAATCATAGTTTCTTTGGAGGGGAAGAAATGGAATGCCTGGGCGGGGCAATATTATTTTGCCTGGTTCAGAATAGTGGTGAAGTCACAGCACAGATTTAAGATGAAAAGTGGACGGCTGTCGCCTTCTTTATATTAGCTCAAAGGCAGGGTTTTGGCCTGATAAACCTACAGGTGGAGTTTGAGGCCTGGTGTTCAGGAACGGGGTGAAAAAGTAGCTATTTCTCACCTCTGGGCTTTGAACGGCGCAGCAGCTCTGCTTAATTGCCATGTCCAGCTTCACGACTTGTCTCACAGTAATGTACGCTCAGTCGCTCAGTCGTGTCCCAGTGTTTGCCACCCCAAGGATTGCTCCTCAGCCCATGGGATTTCCCAGGCAAGAAGACTGGAGTGGATTGCCACTTCCTTCTCCAGACAGTAATGGGAGCCGGGGGGGGGGGGGGATATTCAAGTAGTATTCCCCTGGGGCCCTGAGGGATGACACAACCAAATTCCGAGTTTAAAATACCACAAATTCCCCCTGACTCAAGAAGCATGCCTCTCCCACTATCCTTTCTTTTTCCTTTTTTTGGGCAAAACCTAGTCGAGAGGGTCGCTCTTGCTCCCTGATCTTTTTCCTTGGACCCAACAGTGATAACCGCCAGTCACGCAGTGGACAGCTATCTGTCCCCAGTGGCCTTGTAATATTTGCTCAGTGGTTCTCTAAGTGTGGTCCAGCAGCATCAACACCCCCTGGGAATTTGTTAAGAATGCAAATTCTTGGGGTCCCACTCCAGGCCAAGAGTATCAGAGACTGGTAGTTGAGGGGGTAGTGTTTTAAGGAGCTCTCTATTTAATTCTGACTCACACTCAAGTTTGAGAACCACTACATTAGTTTACATCAGTTTAGATTAGGATGTAACTTTATTTTTGTAAATTAAAATGAGCTTTTGGGTCGGCATTGACCATTTCTACATTCTCAAACTGCTTCCACTGTGCTGGTGTTATGAGCAATAAGGAAAGGTGCTTAGGGCACGCGCTTGTCACCGGTAATAAAGAAAGTTGAAGTTGGAGAAAATCTGTGTCTGTGGGTTTTCTTCTCTTGACCCACCCCTACCCAAAATTAAACACCAAGTTGGAGGAGTCTTGCTTCCTGAACCAGCGCCTGGAAACCGCCTTACACGACTGAGGCTGCCGCCGGTGACCGCAGAAATCCCGGTACCTCCGGCTTGGGTCGTGGGGACCTGAAGTTTTTGTACCTGATTAGTGCCTGTACCCACCCCCTCCTGCTGCTGAGTACGAAGTAAAACCGAAAGCCTTCCGTTACGGTTGGAGAATGAGGAAGGAATTTTTAAATAGCTTTTCTCTATTTTCTCTAACTTAGGACCCGAGGTTAAAATATGAATCAAGAAGGAAAGAATTGTACTAGACAAAAATTAGGAAAAAAAAAAAAAAATCTGCAGAGGGGGCACCCGGATTTGAACCAGGGACCTCTTGATCTGCAGTCAAATGCTCTACCACTGAGCTATACCCCCATGCCGCGCCTTGGCTTGGATGCGGCTCTTTTGGGTGTTAAGACACTGCAACACTAAAGGTGAATAGTAAGGGTAAGTAAGAAGAAAGAAACGCAAGAGGAAAAGGGATCAAGCGCAAAGCAGAAGCTCGCTGGATTCGGAGAACTACGGGAAAGCTGCACGGCAGAGGCGCGGGAACGGAAGAACTAACCCGGTCTGCGAGGGACTGAGTCCTGGAGGGAGGGACAGATTCCGCCCTACAAATTGTGGGAGAGGATGTTGCAGGGCATGGCTAACATCCTAGGGGCGGGGCAGGAGGGGGGTGTTCCCGTTGATCCGCAGATTTCTCGCCAGGTACCGACGGGTACAAAGGAAGTCCCCAAACCTGGCGAATATGGTTGGGTGCTCAAGTGGGTTCGAACCCCACCCTGGACGGTTGCGAGGGGCTCGCCCGCCCTGCAGCCCAGGTGCCCAGATGTGCAACCGGATCGCCCCCGCCCCGCCTCCAGCGGCGGAAGGGCCCTGGGCAAGGTCGCCTGTCCGCGCCTGGCCTCCGGGCGCATTCCAGGGCCCTTTCTGCTTGCGAGCTCACCTAGGCGCGTACCGCTGGGCCCGCAGTCTTCCCTGGAACCCGCCCCCGCGCAGTCCCACGTAGCCGGGAGAGCGCGCCTCGCCGCGCGCGCCCCTGCCCGCTCCCGCGGCGCGTCCCCGCCCCGGTACAGCCCCTCCTCCCCGCTGTGTTTATTAGGGGAAGGAGGGCGGGGGCGGAGGCCAGTTCCCTAGCTCTAGCCGCCGTCGCTGTCGCCTGTGCAGTTGCAGCCGCGGCCGTCTCCCGCCAGCTCGCTCCGGGGAAAGAGAACGCGCGCGAGCTCGGGCGTCCTCGCCCCAGCCTTTCCCGGAGCCATGAATCCTAACTGCGCTCGGTGCGGCAAGATCGTGTACCCCACGGAGAAGGTGAACTGTCTGGATAAGGTGAGACTCGGGACTGGAAGACACGTCTTTGCAATCTCCGAGCTCCAGATCGGAGGAGGAGAGCGGGGCTGGGTCTCTGCCACCCCGTTACCGCGATCCCGGGAGGAGGGAAGGAGCGTGGTGTCATGGGTTGTGAGGGACGGACCCCAGTCTGGAAACCAGGAGATCCGGGGCGAGGAAAGGAGTCCACGCGTGGCGGGCAGCCACTCCTGGAGAGGAGTGGGCTCGGTGCCCCGGGGTGGGGAAGCCGGGCCCCGGAGTGGGGGTGGGGGGAGTGAGGGAAGGTTAGGGGGTGCAGTCCCGCCTCCTAGGGCCGGGAGAGTGAGAGCAGGCGGCCGCTCCCTCTCCCGCCTCGCCGAGCGCCAAGTAGGCGGAAGCGCTGGGCGCTGGGGGAGGGGGCGGCGGGGGGGCGGGGCAGAGATTGGGGGCCCCTGCTAAGCACTCCGCTCCGGCGGCTACTGGCCCGGCTTCCTGGCCTGGAGACAGGAGGGTGGGGGCCGTCAGCGGGCAAGTGTTGCCTCTGGTGAACTGGCGTTCGGATAAGGACCCGAGCCCCATTGCGAGAGCCCGTTTTTTGGATGACCTGCAGCCCTCTTGGTGGTTCAGCGGTTAATGGGCTAGCGGGCGTCCTCCATAGCTTCCCAGCCCCCACCTCAAATTAGAAGCCAACTCCCAGCGTTGGTCCGCCCAGCGGGACCCGGGCGGGGTCGCTTGCTGGAGTAGGGTGGGTGGGGGTTGCTTCACTGAGATCTCCTGAAATTGTGTTCAGAGGCTGAGTCCACCCTGTAGAACAAAGAGCTAACTTTTCAGAGCAGGTTTCCCCAATGGAGGTGGGGTTGGCTGAGTTCAGGGGGAGCCAAGAAAAGGGGGGAGGTGTTGGGGGGAAGGGAAGGTGGCCTTCTGGAAATTCACTGTCCCCTGGGGGCCCTTAGGCGTCTTCCTCCCCCCCTCCATCATGCTGGACTCGTTCATCTGGTTGCCATTATACTTTTTGAAGGGGGGCGGAGAGTGGAACTGGGTATTTCCTGCAGTTTGGGGTAGGATCCGGACCTCTTTTAATCTCACTAAGATCCTAAGGCAATCCACCTCCCCTCTCATCCTCTCCTCGGTCTGGAGGAGAGGCCTCTAGGATTTTGTCCCCTTCCTCATCGTGCCTTTCCTTCACCTAAAGCTGGCCCCTTGTCCACAGATTCCCTCCTTCCTGTCGGGACTGGCCAGGGGTTGGGGCGTGGGATGGAAGAGGGTGCAGGGCCAGCCCACCTAGAGTCAGGTATTTTTTGTGGGAGGGGGGAAGGGTTGTTCCTTGGATTCTTTTGTCTTTCCTCTCCTCCTTAGGGTTGGAGTTTCCTCAGTAACCTTTGGCCTCTGAGTCAGGGTGAGGGGGTGGGGTTCCATGGTTCTGAGATCATTTTGATACTGCTCTTGGAGGAAGGGGTCATGTGGGGCTGCTGCTGTTTCAGTCTTCTCTCCTGGGCCTGGCTGGGCAGGAGGAGAGAAAGGCCGTGTTATGGTGCAATGAATGTGGGTGCTGACCTTCCCAAAGACCATGCGGGGAGGGCAGGACTTGGGCCTGGGGGCAGGAGCTGAGAGCTCTCTGGCCTTGCACACTGGTGTTTCTGCTCTTCCCTGGTGGGAGGGATTTTGGCCTTTGCGTCTTAAGTTCCTTGTGCTCCCCTTCTGCACAGTCATGAATTGGGAAGAGGCAATGGCCACTTTCCACCCGCATAAGGCAGAAGCAGTGTCTGATGGAAGGACTGCTATCCTAGGTGTTGGAAGACTTGGTCCTAGTTCCAGGTCTGCTCACCACCAGCTCTAGGAATGGCTGTAGGCCTCAGTGTTCACAGTCTATCAGATGGGTATGATGATGTCATTTCCTTGAAGGTGGGGAAGTGCACTAAAGTGCCTGTCACAGCCCCCGGAAGGGGATGTGGTATAGGCTCTGTGCCTTCTCCTTTTCTGGGGTATTCTGTCCAGCCCCATACCTGGCTTTCCCTGTAAAGACCTTTGGTGTCTGAGAGGAAGGTGCAGACCCTTTAAGGGGCCCTCCCCAGCTGTTCTCTTCCCCTTTCAGGAAGAAGACATTCAGGTGGAGGGCACCCTGGGAAGTGAGAGTTGGCGGTTCCTCTCTCAGATCTCTCCCTACAGGAGGTTTCCCTGGGGAGATGTCACCCCTGCACTGAGCAGGAGGCCTGGAGTATCCAGGTATCAGACTGGTTCCTCCCAACGCCCTCCAGGCAGTAAGGGCAGGCACTTGGAATGGGGACCTGACGCCTGAGGAGGGGCGTTCAGTCCCACAGACACAGTTGCTAACCAGCTTCCCAAGACAACCCATTTACAACAGGAGAGAGTCAAATTAGACTCACCTGTTTCACTGCAATTTCCCTAGGACTCGACATGACCCAGAGCACAAGCTATGTCCTTGGTGTTAGCCTTTCCTCCCCCCTGAGCCTTATCTCCCAAAGGCTTAGGTGAGTAAAGGCCGCATCACCTCTGATGGCCACCCTACCGTCAACCTGCATTATCCAGCGTGTCCTCATGCTGAATAAATGTGTATGGCTGGCCACGGTGTTTGAGATCGAGATTTGTTTCCCCAACTTACGGGATTAGAGTTGGGGAAGAAACAGGGTGATATCGCTCATTCATTCAATGAATATTGAGCACCTACTTGGTGCGGGGCCCTCTCGGGGTGCTGCAGGGCCTTGCGGAGGGAGAGAGGCTGTGTCTCACAGTGTCCTCTGCCTTTTGAGAGACGTGGAGTTTGGTCCTAGATCACATTGGGGGGCATTAACATGGGGACTCGCTGTGTCCCCCTGGCCTGGCTTGCTTTTGTCGAGCTCCTGAATACAGATGGGGGTATTGAGGAGGGTAGAGGATTAGTGGGCTGAATCTCCTGGACTCCCCCATTGGGAGGGCTCTCTGCCTCTGGTTGTCTGAAGCACCCTCCCCTCTCCCCGTCATCCCCCAGGTGGCAGCAAGGTAGAAGGAAACGGGACTGGACACGGAAGAGGGGAAAAGCCTGTAGCCCTGGTGCCTCGTTTCCTAGCTAAGAGCACCCCACAGTTGTCCCATGACCGTCCCTGCATAGACTCCTTGGAATGTGCCAGGCTCAGTCTTCCCGGGAGCCTCACAGAGCAGATGCGATGGCTCCTGTAAATTATGACCCCCGTAAGCAGAGGCCCAGACAGGTCATGCGGTTCCCTCCCCGCAGCCTGAGCTGGAATTCAGCTCTAAAGTTCTTGGTGCTCAGCTCTTCTGCCTGTTGTGTTTGCAAAAAAGTACTTTAATTTACACTATCTCCCTAATGTTTGTAGTAGGCCCTCCCCTTCCTGACCCTGGCCTGTGGAATGCTCGGGACCTGAGCTCTTGAACCAGGAATAATACTCCCTGGGAATCTGGGGAGGTGCAGCCATGGTCTCTGCCTTTAAGCCAGCCTCCCAGGTGGCCAGCTGAGCTAGGCTGGTGACTGGGCCAGGGTGGGGCTACTGTTGCCCCTGGAGGAGTGAGAAACTGTAACCCTGGGTGACAGGAAGGGAGGGAGAGGTCTCATACTCTAGCCCTGAGTCATAGGGCCCCCGGGTGGAGAGGGTGGAGTGGGCAAGATCCTGGGCTGCAGGCTGAAGTTCACTGCACACCCCCACTCCCAGAGCTGTGAGCAGCTGCTCCCCCCACCTCTACCAGTGACTCCAGAAAGAGAAGGCTGACCCCAGCCTCACCCAGGTGTGAGGGATCTTACTTCTGCCCCCAGCAGCCTCAGTTTGCCTTTCTGTGGAAATGGTTGCAGCTTTGGAGCTCCAGGCCAGGGAGAGTGGAGGCTGATGCTGAAGCCTGGGACATGGGCTGAGAGGCTCCTAACGGGCACCAGAGAACTGGGTTTTGGTGAACAGGGAAGCCTTGGACTTCCAGGGCAGTGGGGAGGATTCAAGTTGCATGTTTAGTGGTAAGTGCTCCCTGAGTCCCGGGAATGCTTCTCTGAAACTTTGCCTGTGGCCTGTAAGAAAGAAGGGACTCCTGCTCTGCGGCAGGGCTTGTGGGGCAGGGAAAAGAGGCGGACAGAGGGTCACTGTGGGGTGTTACTGACTTGTTTCCCTGACTGTGTCCGTCAGACCTGACTGAGACAGGGATGGGTGTCTTTCTATTTGGGGTCTCCTTGGGTCTGCCTGGCCCACAGGGGCTATTGAATGACTTGCCGTTGTCTGCCCTCCATTCCCCTCGCTCTCCTGTCTCCAAAAGGACACAGTGGTGGAAGCTGCTGGATTTTCTTGAACCTCTCTTGGCGCGCTCCTCCAGAGAGGGGAGGGAAGTGAGGCTGTGTCACTTCCTCCCAGCACCTCTGTGGGACCGGGGTTTTAGTTCCACTTTACAGATGCACAGATCCGTAGTTACCCTGAAGGTGTTCAGTCCCCTTATTTTCATTATTCTGTTCCTGGACCCCCTGTAAGAGAACAGATGACCACTCCCTAGCCTCTAATATGTCTAACTAAGAGCAAGGGATGTCTGGAGGTGAGGTGGGGAAGAGCTATAGATAGAAATGGGCACTGTTCCCTTGTATGGGGCTCCCCTTCCTTCCAGTGGTAGCTGGCGGTGGGGGTGTCTTGTAGAACCCCTGGATTGGCTGCTGGCCCTGTACCCCAGACTGGTCAGTATACTCTGCGCCCTTCCCAAGGGGCTTGGCTCCAGGGTGGGGACCTGGCTGCGAGCTAGGGTGGACGTGTCTGTGTCTCTCCCTTTGTCTCCTGGGAGTCAATCAGGGGGCACCTTTGGAGGTCCCCAGGCCCAGGACAGTGCGGATTCCTGCCTATGTGTGCGTGAAAGTGGGTCATGGTCTGGATTGCTGAGAATGTTTTTCCTGGCAGGCCCCTGCGGGGGTGGGGGGAGGCGGGGGCCCAGGCAGGGGCATGTGCGGCTAAGCAGGCAGAGGCCAGCAGACTGGGTGGTGACAGAGCTGGGGCACTCTGCCAGCGCCTCCCAGGCATTGCGGGACGGAGAGGGGCTTTCACTTCGGGGGCTGGTGGAGGGCAGGGACCACTCTGTTCTAGGTTTCCAGTGGGCTGTCTGTTTCGCACTGAGAGGTGTCTGGGCTGAGCTGTGGGATTGGCCCAGATTGGGTTGGGAGCCCAGCTTACACCAGCCTCCTCTTTGCTTCCAGACTTCCCCTGGCCTTCTTCCCAAAGAGCGATTCTCCTGTTCCTTTGGTCACTATTCCACTCCTGAAGAGGCCTTTGGGTCTCCCTGATAGGAAAAGTACCCTATTAGAAGGTGATTACCCCTTCTTCCCCAGACACAATTACCCTGTGGGCTCAGGTCAACATGGGCCAGGGTGAGGGAGGTGGTATCTCAACTTCTTAACCTTTTTTTCTCTCCCTTTCTCCCAGGTGGCCCAGAAGCATCTCTTGGTTGGGAAATACACTTGAAAAGCACTGCCTTGGGGGAATTTCTTGATAGGTGGCCAAAAACCAGGCATTTGCTGGGTGCCTCGAAAGTCTCACTCTGCCCTTCCCTGGCTTCTGGTCTCTTTCTCTGAGGAATCAGGGGGATGTCCCCTGGCTACTGGGAAAGAGGGCAGGGAAAGGCCAGCTGGGTCACCCCGACAGTCTGGATTCTGGGGCCCTGGAAGCTGGGCTCCTGGTAGGTGCTAATCCCGGGGCCTCATACTGGGCTGCCGTGGCTCAGAGGTATGGGTCCTGACCTAGGTCACCCAGCTAGCCAGGGTGGGGCTGTGATGCCCACTATGCAGGTGGGGGATCCACCTCCAAGCAAAGCTCTATTGCCTCCGAGGGAGACCAGCTGAGGGGTGGGAGACCGGTGAGGAGAGGGAGGGAAGTGGTGTGGGTGTGCTGGCTAGAGCCTGGGGCACTCACCCACACTCGGGGCAGGGCTCCCTCAGGAAGAGGAGGCATTGGGCCTGGGGCCTTGCCCAGGCCCAGATGTGTCTGGTGTGGGATCTAGGAAGGCCTGGGGGCATGGAGGCTGGGCCCTCCTGTCCCCCTAGGCCTTGTTTAGGCTGAGGCACTGCCCCTCAATGTTCAGCAGCAGTGGCTTCTTAGCAACGCCTGGTGCAGCTTTGCATAAGCAATGAGGCTTCTCCTGCTCAGGCAGGCAGGCCACGGGAGTGGTCTGGGGGAGGTGGAGCCAATCTTTGGGGGAGTGGGGGCGGGGGGACTTTTCTCCACTCACTGTGGGGTCTGCCCTTCTCCCCCTGCTGACAGCACCAGTGGGACACGGGAAGGTGTCATCAGCTGTTGGGGCCCGTGACCTGAGATGTCCTTGGCTCACTTCTGCGTGGGGGTGTCTGTTCCAGTCCAGGGAATGGAGCGCTCCTTCCTGGGGCCTGAGCCCCCTTCCTGAATCCTGCTTATCTGACGGTGTCCTCCCTCTCCCTCTGCCCCCAGTTCTGGCATAAAGCATGCTTCCACTGCGAGACCTGCAAGATGACTCTCAACATGAAGAACTACAAGGGCTATGAGAAGAAGCCCTACTGCAACGCGTGAGTCCGCCTCGGGCAGGGGCTGTTGGGCGGGCACTTAGGGCTTCCCTGGTGGCTTAGACGGTAAAGCGACTGTCTGCAATGCAGGAGACCAGGGTTCCATCCCTGGGTTGGGAAGATCCCCTGGGAGAAGGAAATGGCAGCCCACTCCAGTAGTCTTGCCTGGAAAATCCCATGGACGGAGGAGCCTGGCAGGCTACAGTCCATGGGGTCGCCAAGAGTCAGAAACGACTGAGCAACTCCACTTTCACTTTCAGAGCTTCCTTCTGTTCTAATACCCACAAGGTGGCAGGGCCCAGCACTTCCACACTCTGCTCCATACATTTTAACCATGTTGAGTCCTCCTCACCACAGCTGGATGATAGCCAGGACTGTTAATATGCCCAGTTTACAGAGCAGGAAACTGAGGTTTGAGGAAGGGAAGGGGCTTTCCCAAGATGAATGACTAGCGAGAGGCTGGTTCAGTCCCCGTATAGCAAGCTTATTCTCTCCACTGCACCCTGCTGCGAGAGAGGGATCCACGCGGTCTTTCAAGAAAAAGTCCTGTTTCTGGCCGGTTGTGTTCTCTGCGTCTCCTTCCACATTTCTCTCCATGACGGCAGCTGAGTTGTCGCCTCTCCCCTACCCTGTCTCTGCCAGAGAATCTAGGCCCTGGGCCTGGGGGTCCCCCTGATTGTCATTTCTTGAGACTGGGGAGCAGCATGAAGGGCGTGGTCTGACCCTAGGCAGAGCTCTTCCCTGCTTGCTGAGGGAGGCAGAGAACTTCGAGTCTTTTCCAGTGGAGTTTGCTCTGGCCTGCTGTGGGGAGGTGGGTTGAGGTGGGGTCTCCCATCCCAGGGAGACACTCTATCCCATCCCATGCAGTTTCAGAGAATGCAGCGCCTTCGGGTTGATCACGTGCAGGTTCGGGCTCATGTAGGACCTCACAACCTCTCTGCCCTGTGGGGGGCTTTGGAAGGTCAAGTCACTTAAGTAGGCTGCAAGGTCAGCACTCAAAAAAATTTAGGATCTGACTTGAGTCCCTTTATAAAAGAACTATATATTATTTATTTAGTTGGCTATACTGGGTCTTAGTTGTGGCATGTAGAATCTTTAGCTGTGGCATGTAGAATCTTTGGTTGTAACATGTGGGATCTAGTTCCCTAACCAGGGATTGAACCCCGGGACCCCTGCATTGGGAGCACAGAGTCTTAGCCACTGGACCACCAGGGAAGTCTGAGTCCTTTTTTTTTTTTTTTTTACCTTTTAAAATTCTCAGCCTGGAGGCTTCTACAGCTGAAGTTCACATAGGAGGGGAACTTTGGGATTTGTCTAAAAGGAGTTGGGGTCTTAAACCCTTTTGATTGGCTGTCTCCCCCTTTCAGGAGATAGTGAAGGACAAGGAAGCGGACATGACTTAGCAACTGAACAACAACTCCCCCTTCCTGTCTTCCCCTCCCTGCTAAGCACTAGAGCCTCATCTCCTTGGCTGGAGCCTGCATCAGGCACTTACTGCCTGCCGGCTGCTAGATGCCAACCTGTGCCAGGTGCTGGGAAAACCGATAAAATCTCAAGCCCAAGAAGCACCATGAACCTCCTCCCTTCTGGGAGGGGCTGGGACGCTGGGGAGACTGCCTGGGCTAGAGAGAGGGTCACAGCTAGGTCCTGGCTTCTCAGTCAGCTGCCCCTTCTCCATTAGCTCTACTAGCCATCTTTCCCCTGCCGACCCCTCCCATCCTCCCCCCAAGGGAAATGGGACATTCTTCAAATTCTTAAAGGCTAACACAAGCCCTGATTCTCTGCCACTTCCTCCCTCTGTTGGGGAGTGGGGTGGGGTGCAGCAAAGCCAGAGGCTGGGGCAGTTAACCCCTTGATTGCTGGCCCACTTCAGGCTAGTTTCTGGGCACAAGACTCCTTTGGGGGCAGCTTCTGAGCCTCTGCTCCTCAAGGCAGGAGTCTGGCTGAGCCCAGAACCCAGTGGGCAGCAGGGACTGAGGCATCTTCCTGTCTCTTCCTAAGACTCTGGTAGCCTAGAATTCAGCGAGCTCTGGGAGTTGGAGAAAGAAATCAGAGGCTTGTCCTTGTTTTCTCTGTGTGTTCTCAGCCTAGTGCCAAAAAGTCCCAGCTTCCTTTTCTCGCCCTCTTCTAGGAGGCTGCAGTCAGTAGGGGTGGGGAGCTCCTCTAGGGTTTGGGGGGGCTCCAGGGAAGGTGGAAGATGACACACCCCTCCCAGATGCTGCTTCCCACCTGCCCAGGGTGAGATTCCCCTGCCTCTCCTGGCCTCCAGCCAGAGCAGCAGGTTGACCCCTCTCTGTTCCTCCAGCCTTTACACAGCTCTTATTCTTCCCTGCCCAGCTGACCTTTGACCCAGCTGGGATGTTACCTGGGAAGGACCCGGGATGAGGGGCCAAAGACTTGGGGAATTTGTGACCCAGCTGTGTTTTGTGAGAGCTGTGGCAGCACCTTGCCCGAGGCAGCCACACTCCCTAAGCCAGAGTCCGCTGAGCAGCTGGTCTGTGCCAGTGAGCCAGACATGGGATTCCGGGATATCTCAGATGTAGGCCCAGCTTGTTTGGGGCGCACTCTGGACTAGTCTGGGCCTCGGTTATCCCATGGTTCAAAATTCCCACCCAGGGACACTGGAGCCTAGACCAGTTTTATTGAACAACTGTGCTGTGCCAGGCACTGTGCTGAGTGTTCACTCTCACCCCTTCCTGTTTTCTTCCTGCCTCTGACCCCATCCACCAGTGACATTCAGGTTCCCCAGTCTCGGGGTTTCTAGGCTGTAGTTGTGCCCCAATTCCCAGCCTGGCCTTGCTGGGTGACGCTCAGGCCTGGCTTTTCAGCACTTGCTCCTCAAGACCCAGAGGGGCAAGTGATCGCTCCTGGCCTTTGCCAGGGAGTTGAGCCCATCCAGGGAGGGTGTATGTGCGTTGGTGTGCAGAGGGAGCCTCTGCGTTCTATGGTTAGTCCCTGAGCCAGGATCTTGCAGGAGGGTGGGCAAGAGAAAGAACACTGTCTGTTTCTCCCTGGTGAGTTCTGAAGACTGAGATTTAAGTTCTGGAAAGTGACTGAAAGCAGCAGAAAGGCCTCTTGTATTTTCTCTTTGCACCAGACTTGTCTGGGGTGAGGCTGGGAAGAGAACATAGGCCAGACCCACAGCCGGCCTTCTGGGTGGTAGTGGACCCCCAAGGCCGTGCATTCACACACGTGCCTCTGGATATCCAGACACACGCCGCCGGCTGTGGGGCCAGGGATAAGCGCCAGGGAATCGGACTGAATAGGCCGCGTTTGTGTTCACACTTCCCAGGCCATTGGCAACCAGCACTGCTATGGCAAGGTAGAGGAAAGCATGCCTGCATTTGTGTAATTCTTTCTCGAAGCATCTAGGTAGGTGGAGTGAGCCTGTTCCATTGGTTAGAGGAATATACATGCCCTCAATTTATGCCCTCGATGATTTGTTTTGTAAACTACTTTTTCTGAAAGTGGGGCAGATCTGGTCACAATTACTAACCTGGTCCTTTATCTTGTCTCCAGGCAAATAACTGAGGAGCCTGGAGGTCGGGGTGGGGCTGGGTCTGGGGGTCTAGTTAACTGGGGATGGGGCAGTGGCAGGCACATCCAGGACTGGGGCCTGGGGCTTTCCTGCCTCCCCAGAGTTCTCTGCCTCTAACTGGGAAAAGTGAGATCAGGAGAAGGGAGTAGGAAGGGATGTGTGTGCTATGTCTGGGTGGGGGGGAGTCCAAAGGGGCACACATAGTAACCTCTAGGCAGCCCCCACCTCACTCTCACCTTCCAGCTCCTTAGACTCAGGATGTCAGGGCCTCAGGAAACCTCGGGGATCACTTTACTTCCTAACAGTCCATTTTATAGATGAGGAAACTGAGACCCAATGCTTCCATGCCTTTCCTGACTTGACATAATCATTTCTCTTTGTGTATTGCCATCGATTTTGATTTTTTGTTTTATCTACAACCCCTGAGGGCTGGTCAGTTCTCCGTCTTGTCTAGCCTTGATCTTTTCGGCTGCTCATTTTTTTCCCCTGGTCAGACAATGCCTCCTTGTTGTTTCCTATCCCCACCATTTTGGCCCCTTAGGCCTGGGGAACTGGTGAAAAACAGGGTTAGAGGGGAGTCCTCCCTGACCATGGGCAGTGTTCCCAGCAGGGGGATCAGCAGCTCCTTCCAGAGGGAGGATGTCAGGGCTGTGGGTTTGTTTTTTTTCCCCTTTTGGCGAAACCAAAGGCTCCTTGTTGCTTTTGTTGCTGTATTTTTGTTCCTCCTTGAACAAAAAGCTGTGGTTTTTGAAGGGATCCAAGGCTGAAAGGGGCAAGGCTGCCTGTCGAATGTGGGTACTGGGCTTCCAGGATACTGGTCTATTCTTGTTCTGTGTCTGGAACACAGCTGATAGTGGGACTAGGGATGGGGCTTTGCCCTCCAAGCGATCCCTGTCACCAGTAAGCCCATTGCAGGAGCCCTGCAGTCCCTTCAAGCAGGAAGGTGACTCAGAGGTCCTCTGGGAGGAGCTCCGACTTCTCCTGCATCTGCCCCCCCACCCCCCAGGTTACTGTCTGGACCTGCTTTAGAAATGTCAGGAGTAGGTGGCTTCAGGCTGGGGGTGGCTGAGAGACCCCAGACGGTTCTCTTAGAATAGCCACGCTTGGAAACTGGTTGGCTTTAAAAGAGGAAGTTCTCCACCCACCCAACCAAGCATTTCTTTCCCCAGAACTAGGAGTAGGCTGGTGTTCACCTGGGGGAGGGAAGTCAGTCTGCCCTTAGCTGTCCGGACATGTGTGGCATGGGGGAGAGTGCATTGGGCCAGAGCTCTGTCCTTGACACTGAGTCTCAGTTTCTTTATCTGTCAAATGGGCACAGTGATAATGCCTGCCTTTTCTAGCCCAAAGCCTTGTGGCAGGTTTCAGGAGAGGCTGTGCATAGGATACAATGTATCTTGAAGTATCTTGATGTGACTCTAACTTCTCCCAGAGGCCTCGGCTGCTGCCGGGTGCCTGTTTATCTTGCTCAATTCTGTTCTTGCCCTCATGAATGCTAGATCCCTTTCCCTGCACCCTCCACCCCCCGGGCTTCCTGTCCTAGTGGGCTCTCTCCATGCCTCTCTTTCCCAGAGCAGCTGATACTGCCATCGAGGGTGGGGAGGGGCATCAGCAGAGGGCCTGCCACTGGGAATGATTAACAAGGGGCCGGGTGCAGGCTGGCCCACAGAAGGGACAAAGAACAGCTGTGCTCTGGACCCAGCTCCAGGCCAAGGTTGGGAGGCCCGGTTCTCCCCACCCTGGCCCCTCGTTCCCTTGCTGTGGGCCCAGTCTGTTGTTGGGGCTGCGGTACCAGTGGGGTCACTAGCTGGGGTGGAGGACCTCTCTTCTGCCCTAGTGCCTACATTGAGATACACATATATCCATTCATCTCGACTGGGATCTGAGGGTAGTAATGAGGAAGGGTGGGAGAGCTTCAATCTGAAGATAGAGAGGGAGGGAAAAGGTCGAATCCCCAGCAATTAATTGTTTCTGGGAGGAGGTCACATAGGTTGTAGCCCTCTTGGAAGACAGTCGTGCTGGTGGGGGAGGGGCACAGCCCTGGCCTTCTTGTGTCCTGCCCTGAAAACAAACCCGAGGCTCATCTCTTCCTCGTCTGAACTGTCTACAAGTATCCTGCAGACACAGCCTCCTGGTTTTGCCCTCATGGGTTCCTCTGCAGTTGAGGATACCCTGGCTGTGTCTCTTCCCCCACCCCCACAGACTCACTCTGTCTGCCTGCTCTCAGCCTCTCTGCTGCCTGGAGCTGAGGATGAGGTTGCCATGGGAACCCGAAGCGCAGTGAGCAGGGGACGGTAAAGGCAGAGTTGTCTCGCCAGGGTTGAGGGCTGTGGGGAGGGATAGGGTTGACCCAGCAAGAGGAATATAGCCCATGCTTATGTCTGCCTGCCTTTTTCTGACCAGGGGTTGGGGTTTAGGAGGCAGGGGTAAGAGATCGGCGGCTCCAGAGCCCCTCTATAATCCATCTTAATCTGATGCTTAAAATCCCCCTCCTCCTTCCAGACTGAGCTGAGTTGACGACATCCAGGCTGGTCTCCCCTTCCCTTCTGACGGGATTAGTGTTCTGGCCCCGGGTAGGGGCACTGAGATCTTGGGGTCATGATGGTTCCCGAGAGAGAATGAAATACCTGCCAGCCCCATCCATGCAGGCACCCGCTGCATGGTGGGGGGTCTCCTGAGATCCTCCTGGTGGATTGTAGATGTGTGAACGTGGACCTGCTGGCCTTGGTGTCTAGGAGATGAGCATTGCAGAGGCCTGTGTATATATTCACCGCGTGTGAGGAACAACAGAGTGTGCAGGAGCCACAGAATTGCAGAGTGGGGGCACATCAGGTCTGTATGTCTGGCTGACCTTGGACCACTGGATCAGGCACTCCCATTTTAACCCTGTACCTTCAGGCAAATGGGAAACTGCAGGTTGGCAGACTGGCTCCTGTGCATATGTGTTTTCTGAGCCTGCCAGACACCCTTTCCCATCAAATGCTAATTACACCATCTTCTCTGAACTGACCCTTCAAGTTCTGGGACAGAGCCACCCTGAAGGTCGTCTCCAGCCCCCTGCTTCTGGACCCGACCTCCCTCCTATGCTCATGATCCTCCACTTACAGATGTTCTCCTCATGACACCACTAGCCCTTGATGCTGTCATAATGGCTCTGATTTGGTGGGAGGGTCTTCTCCAAAGCCTCCCTCAGGCCACCTCAGGGAAGCCAGTCCTGCTAGAGATCTTACTTAGATCCCTTCTGCTGTTCT
Organism: Okapia johnstoni; assembly: GCA_024291935.2. Lineage (NCBI taxonomy): Eukaryota > Metazoa > Chordata > Mammalia > Artiodactyla > Giraffidae > Okapia > Okapia johnstoni. The sequence goes on along the minus strand of CM044306.1, from coordinate 22,175,643 downwards.
CCTTCTGCGCTCCGGGAAGACTCCCAGTTGATCCTCGCTTCCCCTGGAACTCAGGAATTTTGAATGGAGCTTCTCCGCTGGGGGTGGCCCTGCCTTCATGGAGCTGGGCCAAACCCGGGACTGGGTCTACAGCCTTAGCCCCACCTTCATCCATGGAAGACTTCTGCTGCCGGCTGCAGGCACCTGTATTTGCTTTTTTTAGTCTCTTCTCTCACTCTTCCTCTGCTCAGGGAGCCACGGGCTGGGCTGATATGGGAGGCAGGACTCAGGTGGGCAGTGGAAGCTAAGAGTTGGGGCATTTTACCTGATCTGCCTGGTAAAATGGGGCAAAGGTGAAATCACTTTGCTGTGATTCTAGGTCCAAGATGGTGAAACTAGCTCACAGGGGAAAAAGATTTGCCAGAGTCACCCTGCAAGGCAGTAGCAGGGCTGGGCTCCTTCTAGCCACTGCTCCTCTCCCATTTAGTCGAGTTCTCTAGCACCCGAGTCCTGCCCTTGACACGGGGAAGTTGTGTGATTACTGATAGCTTTGGCTCAGGATTGGGGCGGGCAGCTGGAGAACATGCCAGGCTTGGCGAAACACACAGGGGTGTGAGGGCTGCTGGTGACCAGTTCCACAGCACGTCAGCCAACCTGGGTGGCTGGAAGTGGGCGATCCATCTCTTACCTGGGGACAGCCAGTGGTCGCAGTTGAGGTGAGGTGTGGTCAGCCAGGGCTGAGAATGGCCCGCCCTTGGCTACTGCTCAGAGAAGCCACCCACCAGTCCCTGACATCACTGGGGCCTCTGTGGACCCCCAGCCCTTCCGTATACCGACACCTGCCACAGACCACAGTGACTCAGGGCTGCCCCTCTAGCTAGTTTTCTAGGGGACCCAGGGGGATGGGGGATGGAGGAGACCTGAGTTCTAATCCTGGCCCAGCTAGTGTAGGACATTTGTTTATTCAACAGATATTTATTTACTGAACACCAGATTCTGTTTGGGGAGTCTGGGATAAGTTAGTGAAGAAAAAACACTGAGAACCCTCTCACCTTAGACAGCTAGTGGAGAAAAGACAGTCAACTGATGTGATAAATAATCATGAAGTCAGTTAAGTGCCTGGCACCAGCACATGACCTTCTTCTCGAGGAAATGAGGGGGTTGGACTGGATGGCCCTGGAGGTCCTGGCAGGCTTGGCTCTGAGGGCTGCCCTGGCTACAGCCACCTCCAAGCTAGGCCTCCTTCTGGGGGACAGGACCCTGGCCTGGCCTGTGTCTGGAGATTGGAGGGTTGGGTTCAGGGTGCTGGGTCCTGAGACATGGTTTGGGAACAAATCTGGATGCCCCCACTTACTAGCCCTGTGCCTTGGCCACACTGTTTAACCTTTCCAAGCTGCTGTCTCCCATCCGTCAAAGGGAGACAGTAGGATGGTTTTAAGAATTTGGTGAACTAAGGCATGGACACCCTTAGCACAGGGAACATCAACCGTTGTTACAGTGTTGTTTATCACATGGTGACTTCTTCTCTGGCCTCAAGCTTATCTTTCATCTGCTCTCTGGTTAAGTTGGACCTTGTTTGCCTTTTGAAACACTGGTGCCTTTTTTCTCTCTCACTGCCTTTCCCAGAAAGCCCCCCTGCATGTGCATGTCCCTTTCCCCTTCTGTCGCGGTCTCCCTCCCACCTTTCGTCTGCTTCGTTGGTCTCCATTTCTGGTCTCAGCTGAAAGCCTTGTCCTAACCCCGTGAGCACCTTTTCCCCTCCTGAGTGCCTGGCCCCCTTGACCTTCCTGTGTAGTAGACATGGATTATTTGGGTGATCTGAAACCCTTGGAGAGTAAACTCATGGAGAGTATCTCCATGGCCTCCCATGGAGTTCTTGGTGGCCATCATTCAGACCTGATGTATCTTCCCAGTTCAGCCCAGACTGAGTGAGAAACACTTGCCTCCCTGCAGCCACGGGTGGTGGGCACTGTGGTCCTGATGCTGGGGCAGGGACCAGCCAAGAATAAGGGGGTAAAAAGCCCAGAAGTTCCCAGCCTCTCGCCTAGAATGAACCCTACTGTGTTGTTTTCTGTCCTGCAGACACTACCCCAAGCAATCCTTCACCATGGTGGCTGACACCCCGGAAAACCTCCGCCTCAAGCAACAGAGTGAGCTGCAGAGTCAGGTGAGGGAGTGGGGCTAGTGCTGGGGCCTGGCCTAGGGGGGCGGGGCCACCCCTGGATTTGACAAGAGCGCCTTCCTTCTGTGGTTACTCAGCAAGGTGCTGAAATCCAAGCACTTGTCTAGTCTCCCTGCCCCCACCCCCAGTTACTAAACATTTCCTGACCTGATCAGTGAAGTGGGCGAGAGTGTGCCCGGCTATCCCCTATACCTAAAGTGGGCTGGAGGGGTGTGGGTTTCAGATTCTTTCTGCATCAGGAATTTTGTGAGAGGCCACTAAAGCCCACCTCCTCCAGGAAGCTAGTCCCCTCTCCCTCCTGTCCTTTCACACCCACCCTCAAAGGAAGGTTCTTGGGATGGCGGTCCGGTGGTTAAGACTCAGCCCGTCCACTGCAGGGGACACGTGTTTGATCCCTGGTCAGGGAATGACCAGGGAGAGTGAAGTTACACAGTCTATCCTCTAGCCATGTCCCCAACCCTCTTCTACCTGTCCCAGGGCAGGCTGCTGAGGGAGCCTTGCCCCAGGGGCCTGTCCTGCCCACGTCTCCTTGGCCTGATTTTCCTGAGCCCCTCCTCAGGGGGGAGCCCTGCTTGCCACTGCAGTAGGGGAGGAGATGGGGTTCCTGCACCAGGGAGAGAGAGCTGGAGTTTTAGGGGTCACTGAGGAATAAGCAAAAGGTCCAGAACCTTTCGATCAGAACGGCTTACCCTGACTGGGGGTCTGAGAGGGCTTCTAGGACAAGCCTGGCCCAGACTGTAGGGTGGGACAGGGTGGGGCTTTAGTAAAGACCTCTTGGGGAATGTAACCAAGTGGGCAGGGTGCCCAGGGCCAGGAAAATGTCTTGGAGGATCCACCTGGGCCTCAGGGGGAATCCCTCTTGATCCCTGCAGGTGGGGCTCCTGCTGCCTGATCTTGATGTGAATTCTCTGGCTCCCTTTCTCCCAGTTGGTCACATGAAGGAGAACTAGCCCTGGAATGGCAAAGGCTTTACACACATTCTCTCATTTAATCCTCCCAGCAACCTGCAAGGAAGGTGCTATTTTCCCATTGCACAGATGGGAAGACTGAGGCTCAGAGACAGTAAGGGGCTTGCTGAAATCATACAAGTAGTAATAGCGGTAATAACTGTATTAGTAGTTAATGTATGGAGTGCTTGGTGTTCTGGGCGTGTTAGCGTTCACGCCTCACAATAGTTCTGTGTAGTTGGCAGGATCTCTCTCACTTTACGGAAGAGGAAATAGGTGCTAATGACTTTGAATGCCAGTTTGTCTGAGACTTGTATTCTTTCCAGTTTTCCACCCAACTCCCTAAGGAGAACTATCTCTACTTTGATAATAAACACGATAGTTCCTCCTGTTGGTGAGAACTTTTATAGGTTAGCAAACACTTCAGTTACTTCACCTCACTTATGCTTGACTTGACTCCAGGCGTCAGAGACACGGAACCAAGGCTCTGAGAGGCACCGGACTTTGCCTGTTGACACGCACTCTCAGTGAGCTTTCAGGATCCAGGCTCTGTTTTTTTTCACTCCTGAGTACAGTGACCTTGACCTTGTGCAGCCCTGCGAGGCCAGGCGTTCAGGCCTCCCATGTATCCCACCATGATGGGGGAGCAGGTGCATGCGTGCTAAGTCGTGTCTGACTCTTTGCCACCCCATGGACTGTAGCCTGCCAGGCTTCTCTGTCCGTGGGATTTCCTAGGCAAGAATGCCAGAGTGGGTTGCCATTTCCTTCTCCAAGGGATTTTCCTGACCCCTGGGATGGAATCCACGTCTTCTGCATCTCCTGCATTGGCAGTCGGATTCTCTACCACTGAGCCACCTGGGGGCAGGTAGGGGAAGCTAATTTGGCCCTTAGCACAGCTCGCATCTACCAGCCCAGGCTCTGCCCCCGCTGTGGTGTGAAAGCCGCAGTCACTGGGGGGGCTAATGTGGGTACCAGAGCCCAGCTGACTGAGGAGGGCTGGGTGGCTCAGCTGGCAGGAAGAGGGCTTGAGATGGCACTCGGGCCTGGGCCTGATTTGCACAGGGAGTCCCCTGGCCAGGCCCTGACAACTGCCTTGGGGACTCCCCATCCTGTTGCGGGTAGAAGGGGCTTCATGGGGAGAGCAGGTCAGAGCATTGTGGGGTGACCTGTACTCACCCCACAGCGTGAGAGGAGTGTGGGAGTGTGTGTACACACTCAGGCAGAAGCAAGGGACACACATACACCCCCCCACACACACCTACTCTCAGGAGGAGAAATTCAAACCCTGCTAATTCCCTCAGCCTTTGTCAGTCCCACAAAAGCTGGGCTGCAGCTCTTTTTGCCTGTGGAACTCAATCCCTGAGGGGCGGGGTCTGTAGGAGGAAGCAGCCCTTGCCCACCTCCAGACCCACCCTGTCTCCCAGGGGCCTGGCCCACTGCCTGTCCCCGGGGTTCCTGATTCTTGGGAGGGTGGGGAGGTCATGAGAAGGCCAGTCACTCTTCATAGGTCATCACTGGGGGCCGGGCCTGACCTCATTTAGTCCTCACAACCGCCTGATGACGGAGGGACTCTTGTCCCTGTACTACAGATGGGAACGCAGGTTAGAGGCCATGCAGAGCCAGCTCCCTGACAGAAGTCAGGCCCTTTGCTCTCAGCCCCTCTGCAGCCTGCTGTGGCACCCAGCTGTGTGCACTAATGCCCAGGATGCATTGGCCACCAGGGGGAATGGTGCAGGGGATGAGGGTGGTGTTTAGAATGCAGAGTCCTCAGCCCCACCCAAGGGGGTTTTGGTTGCTACTTCTGGGCCGGGCCCAGGGAGTTGGGCAGCCCTGGTGATTCTGATGAGGGCTTTTGGTCCTGCAGACCTGCTCTGAGCGGCTTAGAGCCAGGCTGTAGGGTAGAGAGGGAGGTGAGGGGCTGCTGTGAGGGGTGTGAGCTGAGGCTTTGCATTGAGGCCACTGCTCTAATCTCCTGCAGCTGGGCTCTTGAGGGCTGGAGCTAGGGGTTGGGATAGGCAGAGGGTGAAGAGGGGTCCTGTCCTCTTTGCAAGTCTGGTTCTGTCTCCTGCTTCCCTGGGCTGTGTGGCCTCAGTCTCACCCCTTTGCCTCTCAGTGCTCTTTTCTTTCCTGGTAAAATGGGGACAGAAAGCCCAGTTGCCTAGATGTTGAGGGCTGGGCCCGAGGCTCTGAGGCTTGGAAGGGCTGAGTGGGCCTGGCAGGGGGCCTGGCTGGGGGCGGTGGGCCATGACAGTTCTGGTTCCTGTGGCCGCTGTGAGGACAGGGCGGGCCGGCGTGGCGGGAAGGGAAGCGGGAGAAGGGAAGCGGGAGCCTCCCTACCTAGCCCTCCCCACCCGCCAGGGGGTCAGCCCCTTGTCTCCTTCCAGGCCCCTTCCTGGGCCTGCGTTGGTGTCTCTGTTTCTTCTGTCTCTGGGAAGTTGCCTGTGCTATTTCAACTTTGTTTTCCTATTTCTAGATTGGTTCCCAAAGTGGTACTTTCCGTGTCTGGGACACCTGGAGCCTCCCTTGTGGGGGCGGGTAACCACAGGGCTGACCAGAAATGACCCTCTGGGTGGGCCTGTCCAGGCCTGGCTGAGGCAGAGCCCTGGTGGCGAGGGCCTAGCAGCCCTCCACCCCGCTACTCTCAAAGGGCAGCTCTCCCACCCCCAGCCCGAGGACTAGTAGAGGCAGCAGCTTTGGGGTGGGGCTGAGCTGGGGCTGTCTTTGTTGCCCTCTGAGCTCAGACAAAAGTGAAAGGAAAAGGTCTCTTTAAGTTTACCCTCATCATCCTTGGTGCTGTGCTTGGGAAATGCCACGGGGCACATGCCGCAGGGGACAGGAGATTGTAGCAAAGTCCTGTGCCCTGCCCTGCTGTGTGCAAAGTTCCCACTTTCTTACCTTGAATCTTATAACCTGCAGGGTAGGCAGCATCCTGTGTCACTCATACCTGAGCCAGTTGAAGGCCAAATCCTGGATCTGCCCTCAGTAGCTCAGTGACCTTGGACCAGTTATTTAACCTCTCTGAGCCTTACTGCCTTTATCTGTAAAGTACGAATTACCTCTCTCCAAAAGTTATTGTGAGGATGTTAGTATATATTAGGTATTTAGAACAGTTCCTGGCATACAGTCAGCACTCAGTAAATGTTCACTATTACTATTCTCCTGGAGAGGAGTGGAGATGGAACTTGGATATGATAAAGCTGAGGAAGTATTAGACCTTTTGATGACTGCTTCCAGAATTGACCTTTCTCATTAGCTCTTCTCCCCATCTGTGTGTGTTTACTCTTAAAACAATTTCTTTTTTTGTTAGAAGTGGGTGGGTTACATAGTTTGTGGTCTAGCACATGGTAGGTACATAATAAGTAGAAATTGTTGGTATCATATTTTTTTCAATATATATATTTTTAAGTCATGATCTTTCCTCTTACATTGGGTCAGCAAGGCAGTTGTTTTTCAACTTATGCTGCCTGTTTGGAGATTTTATTTCTGCATTCAATTCATTCATTATTTACCCAACAAACCTTTGTTTGTACCTACTATTTGCTATGGTAAGTGATGAACAAGCTAGAATCTGGGAGAATAATTAATAAATCTATATATGAAAAGTAGAATTTCCTAGGCCCTGGTTGTTCAGGCCTGAGGGGCCTCAGGCATCACTCCCCTCTCTACTTTGGGAGTGTCCAGGTTGGGAGGCCCAGGCAGGCAGCATTCAGACAGGACTCCTGAGTTGAGCCAACAAGGCAGGTTGAGTGACCTTGGGCAAGTCACTCCCCCGCTCAGAGCCCCCTGTCACATCCTGGTGAGCCATCCCAGAGGAGGGCAAGCACTCCAGCTTGGGTGATGAGCAAGGTTCCACGTGGGGCCCTCCCCAGACTTCTGGTTCCTTGACTTTTATCTCTGCCACCTACTCCAGCTCCAGATGTCCAGAGAATCTTCCCCACATTGATTCTCCATAGTCAGGGGCAGGTGCTTAAATATGATCAGAAACTCCAGAACCAGGAGGACTTTTATTAATCAGCTGGCTGGCCACTCTCAGGAGACCCAGAAAGAGGGACTGACTTGCCCAGAAACACACAGCAGAGTAGTGCTGAGCACAGGCTTCCATCCTTTCTTGCCCCCTGCTCCTTCCAGCCCCGCCCTCTCTGGGCTGCCTGTGCCCAGAGTGAAATGAATTATCCTTCCCCAGCAGGGAGGGAGAGGCAATTCCTGAGCCTGGGAACCAGCTGATGTCATTGTAGTGTTGCCATGACAATTATTCCCCTGGATTAGGGGCCTGACCTTCCAGAGGGCCAGGAAGTGGAGGAAGGAGTCAGGGACTGGCGTTTCTTCAGCACTTGACAAAGCACCTTTACACTTAACCCTTATCCTTGCACATTGAACCCTGCCGTGTGCTTCATATGTGTTTGTTGCTTTGAAGCCACCTGTATCTTTGATTAGAATGGGTGTGTCATGATCCCCATTTTACAGATGTGGACACTGAGGCCCGAGAGGTTAAATCAGTTGCCCAAGATCACTCAGCAAGTGGGAGACAGCCTGTGTTCATACCAACTCCCTTGGGCTCTTTGCTCTTGCTTGGTGGTAGGAAGCCCCCTCTCCATTATGGACAGTCCTCTTACAGGTGAGGAAATCAAGGCCAGAGGTCTTGGATCTGTGGCCTCTGGATCTGGAGCTATGCATTTTTGACTCTTAGTGCTTTACCTTTCTTGATGCCCGCTTCCAGAAGGGTCTCCCCTGCCAACCCATGCCCACCACTAAGAGTTGCTGTGCTGGCCCAGGCCTTCTTGGAAGAGCTGCTGTGGGGCAGTTTTAAGCCCTTGGGGTGGGTTGGTACCTGGACCCATTGTGTTAACTTCCAGTCTGAGGGGATCTAGCACATCCAGGCCTTTATTTCAGTCTGGGTCAGAACAAAGGAGGTTCTGGAACCTTTTAGGAACAAGAAACCCTTGTTGGATGGGTGAGCTGGGGCTCTGGAGACAGACAGGGACCCCGACCCCTGGAGGATGCAGAGGAACTGACAGGTGCGGGTTGTCAGTCTGGTCACGGTGCAGCTCAGCCCTGAGGCCAGATGACTCCATGCCTGGGAGCGGCCTGGAAATTCCCAAGGTCCTAGGCCTTGTGTCCTGGGCTGACCTGCCTCCAGGACAGTGCAGCCTGCATGGAAGAAGTCCAAGCAGCTGGTGGGCTTTGGAACAGCTGCTGCCGAGGTGGACAGTAAAGACTCTGAAAGCCAGAGGAATAGGTCCCTGTCCCAGGGCCATTTCCAGCGTCCATTCTGCTCTTCAAAACCCCCAGGGGAGGACAGTTTTCATATTTCATTTCCTTTAGTGCTTGGGAAGTCCTTTCTGAATGTCTGACTTAAGTCCCTCTAGTACTCAGGTTTCCACGGAATACTCAGAAGAGAGGGGCATTGGAGGGGGTGGTAGGGGTCTTTCTTGACACTTAGAAGCCTGAAGTGCTGTCTGTCCCCCACCCATTTCATCCTCTCCTCTGGTGCTGACCTCAAAAGCCAGCCTGGCAGGCTCCAGGCAGCCTCTGGGGCCTGTCAAAGGCTCATTGATTGAGTCTTCCAAGTGGCTGTCTTACCGCCTTCCTTTCTGGGCACCAACTTTGTCCCTTGGCACAGCCCTCACTCAGAAACCCCCCCGGGCTCTCAGCGGGTAGGACCACATCCTGGCCAGGGTGAGGGTTGGGGCAGTCCTTGGAGCTCTAGAAAGAACCTTGTTCCTCTCGCCGTTAGGCAGGATGGACCATGGTGAAGGTTCAGGAGTCAGGCAGATGAAAGTTTCATCCTGTTGGCTCTGAACTTGTGCTGCTAAGCTGTGTGAGCTTGGGCAGGTGACTTTCCCTCTCTGTGGCTCAAGTTTCCTTGTCTGTAATATGGAACTAATGATAGTCTATAGCAAGACTTAAATGACAGTTCATGTAAAGCTCTTGGCACTCAGGATACACCAAATATGAATACATATTAATAGTTTATTATCATTGGTCTGATACTTTTTGGCCAAGATTTCTGCCTTGAGTTGGGAGGTGGGAGTTGATGTCACTGCAGGGAGGTTTCTGGTCAGGGTCTCTCCTGGCTGGTTGCTGCAGGCTGGAGCCCTCCCTGCTCCCCCTGCCTCGACTCTAATCCCTCTCCACCACCTTGGTCCTCCAGGTACGCTACAAGGAGGAGTTTGAGAAGAACAAGGGCAAAGGCTTCAGTGTGGTGGCAGACACGCCTGAGCTCCAGAGAATCAAGAAGACCCAGGACCAGATCAGTAACGTAAGGTCCCCTGCTCCCCGGGTACTGCCCTGACCCTGGCACTCCCTTCTCGTCTCTTCCCCACCTGCCTGGCAGTCCTGCCTGAGGCCAGTTCTATGCCGCCCCTGCTTTCCTCAGCAGGCTTGGCTGGTGCCTGCGTGAGCTGAGGGAAGGGAACGGTTTGGGGTTCCCAAGATGCCTTTCCTCTGTGCACCCCCAGATTGCCCCTTTGATACCCTCTGCCCACATAATATTTCCACCTTGAAAGAATTGGACTTTTTTGGGGGGTGTGCAGGGAGGGCCTTTGTGCTCAATCACCCCCCTCACCCCCCACTCTCTCTGAAATTCCCCCCCTCCCTGCTGGCTATGGTGAGGGCCAGGGTCTGGACTGGCTGTTTTGTCTGAGCACAAAGGTCGGAACTGGGTGGCAGGGGTGGGGAGGGGCCAGGCTCCCCATCCACTGCCTCTGGGTGCTGACATTGCAGTCATTTCCGCCCTCCTTTAGCCTCCTCCCCCACCTCGGCTTGCTCTTCCTTCCTGTGTAAAAACCCCAGCTGGGTTTTGCTCGCTGGCTCTGCACCCCTTGGCCTGGCCCTCCCAGGTCCAGGGTGGTCACCAGTGTCTAGCCATGGCAGGGCTGGGTGTGCAGAGAGGGCAGTGGATCCACACCCCTTATGGCACCTGTGACTGGGGACAGGCCTCAGTTTCCTGCTTGGCGGAGCCACAGACTAGCAGCCTCTGTGGCTCTGGGCTTGTGGGGAGGCTGCTTAGGGGGCTTTGGGCAATGCGGGGGCACCGCTGTGAGCCACAAGCATGGACATGGGCTGCAGGCCTGTGTTGCACAGAGTCCTATAAAGGACTGGGCAAGCAGGTGTCTTCAGGTCTGGTTCAGGAGGGGTTGGCAGGTTGCCTGGTGTCACTCTGGGCTGAAGGACTGGGGACAGAGGCTGCAGGGGGGCTGAGTTTTGGGTGGTCTATCTGGCATCCAGCCCTCAGACCTCCTTGATCAGGCACTCCTGGAAGTGAGTTGGACCGTTGTTAGGGTGTACTTGCTGTGGCTCCGGTGGATGTCAGAAGCCAGGGCCCAAGCCATCAGAAGTGGCCATGCCTGAGGTACCTTGGCTCTTAAACTTTGATCAGCAGCCTGCAGTATGAAATACATTTCACGTCGTGGCCCACTGAACAGGCTTGCTGATTTATTTAAGAGAAACAGAACCAAAACTTTCAGGAAAGAGTGCTCTACCACTTAAAGGGCATTTGGATATTTTCTGTTCTATTTTAGTTTGTTAAAGATGCTGGGTTTCGCAATTAGATTGTTGACCCGCAGCTTGAAATTTGTGGCTTGAGGAAATGGAGTGCTTCCCTTGGGCTAAGATGCCTCTGACAACTGTAATTCCCCCTTCCCCTCAAACAAGCTTGTCTCAATTGCTTCTTTATAAGCCAGGGCCTGGCCTCAACCTGAGAGCTTCCCTGCAGGTTGTGCCCAGAAGGAGGTGGAAAGAAGGTGTGGGTCTCAGCTGTCCTCATGGAAAACAGGAGGGAGGGGAAGCCTCGGGTAACAGGGAAGGAAGATACAGAAAACTGGACTCTTGGGTCTTTAGCCTCTGGCCTTTCATTGTGAAGACTGTTATCTTGGACACCTGCTCCCTTCCTACAGCCCCAACCCCCCAGCACATTCACTCATTGTTTCCAGCCTGTGGCTTTTAGAAGGGAGAGGCAAGCCCAGTCATCCTTGCCTGCTTTTCTGGAAGGCTTCCAGAATACTCCACACCCAGCATATTGCACCTGTACTCCCCAACCTCTCCCCCTCAGCTAGTTATTAGAGGTGTTAACGTCTGAGGAGCCCTGGTAACAACTCACTCTGGCCAAGACACCCACACCTGGGCAGATACCATCTTATCAGTAGCCACAGGGCTGCAATGAGCTGATTCTCCTCTCTCTGAGGTGGGGAGGTGACTGAAGCCTGACCTGGTTCTGCTTTTGCAGCTTTAGCTGGGACAGCAGCAGTAGCAGTGACACATGAACACAAAGCTGGAAGACTCTTGGTTTTAGCAAATGCAGTTAGTCTGTCAGCTGTGGGCTTCCAAACAGCTGTACTTCAATCACTTGAAAAGGTTGATTGAAGATACAGGCTAAAAAAAAGAAAATGCAGCCTCAGAGGACTCCTTCTGGGACTGCTTGGGAGCAGAGCCCAGAAACTAGCATTAATTTTATCTCATTTTTAGGAACTAAATTTTTTTTTTTTTTTTAATGTTTATTTATTTATTTGGCTATGCTTGGTCTTAGTTGTGGCATGTGGGATCTAGTTCCCCGACCAGGAATTGAACCTGAGTCCTCCGCATTGGGAATATGGTATCTTTGCCACTGGAGCACCAAGGGTCTCAGGAACTAGCATTTTATTTTTTAAATTATTTTTGTTGTTTTTTATCTTTTCTTCCATTTTTATTGAGCTATACTTGACATACTGCACTGTATACATTTAAGCTGTCCAGCATAATGATTTGATTTACCTCCATCATGAAATGATTATCACAGTAAGTTGACTGAATAGCCATCACCTCATATAGATACAAAATTAAAAGTGATAGAAAATAAAATTTCTTTTTCAAGAACCAGCATTTTTAATACATTCCCTCAGTTCCCTGCAGTTTGAGAATCATCACCAAGAGTCTGAAAAGAGCTTCACCAAAGGTGCCAGTCCTGGCTACATCCCAGAACCCCCAGGGAACTTTAAACCACGTTATTAAATTGTCCTTCCTCCAGAGGAGTTTTGGGAAAGATGATGTCTAGAGCCACACCTTCTGTTTTGTGTCCAAAATAGTGTTCCTGTATGAGCTTGTCACTCACTTCCCAGGTTATCATCAGATGCCTCCTCATTTGTGAGGAAAATGTCAAGCACTTAGTCTGAGATAAATGTTGTCCATTGCTATTAATTTAAAGGTAGACTCTGCTTTCTACATTGTGGTGAAAGAAGAGACATGGACTAAAGTTTGGCTGAAAAGTTGAGCCTTTGTCTAGTACTGAAAATGCGTGGAAACTTGGCAGTCAAGGTGCTAGTCAGTTAGACCTTTGTGTTGTGTAATTGACTTTTTTTTAATTGAAGTATAGTTGGTTTACTATGTTGTGCTCGTTACTGCTATATAACAAAGTGATTCAGTTATAGTGGGCTGACCAAAAAGTTCACTCGGGGTTTTCCATAGGATGTTATGGACAGAATCAAACGAACTTTTTGGCCAACCCAATATTAATCTGGCCTTTGGTCACCAGCTCTGATGGCTCTAATGGATGGGAGTCTCTTTTTTGGGGGGGGCTGTGCTGGGTCTTAGTTGCTGCTCATGGGCTTTCTCCAGCTGCGGTGCACTACTCTCCGATTGCCGTGCATGGGCTTCTCGTTGCATTGGCTTCTCCTGTTGTGGAGCAGGACCTCTAGGCACGGGCTCAGTTGCACTTGGGATCTTCCCAGACCAGAGAGCAAACCTGTGTCCCCTGCATTGGCAGGCAGATTCTTACACTGGACCAACAGGGAAGTCCTAGATGGAAGTTTTTAATTGCTGAGTCCCTTTTACTGGGAGCCCCTGCCTTCAAGTAGGCAAGTTTTCATTTACCTACATATTTCCTCATATATAGATTTCCTGTATACAGTTTTGGGTGTTTTTAACTTTTCCTTTTTCTGTAAAGTGTAACACATAAACACCTGTGTGTGTGTTCACCATGCGAGGCAGGAAGCAGAGCATGACAGCCCCCTGTCAAAATAGAGCTTTCAAAGTGTTCAGAAAAAAGACATAATTCTCATGTAGTGAGTACCTATCATATAATTAACTTAATTATGAGGAACCAGCTGGGAGCATCTGACAGGCAGAGGTGAGGCCTAGTCTGTGAAAGAAAGCACTGGATATAATTAGATATAGAACTGGTTAGTGTTCTGCCATTAGCTGCAGAACTAGTTAATGTCCTACAGGACTGTAAAACCATAAGCTTTGGAGATATCCTTGCTACAGGCCGAAATCTTTTGCATTTCTTCCGGTCAGAAATAATTAGCAGCTCATATTTCTTAAATTAGCTTCAGTCCTTATGCATGCATGCATACATACATGCTAAGTCGCTTTAGTCGTGTCTGACTCTTTGTGACCCTATGGACTGTATAGCCCACCAGGCTCCTCTGTCCATGGGATTCTGTAGGCAAGAATACTGGAGTGGGTTGCCATGCCCTCCTCCAGGGGATCTTCCTGACCTAGGGGTTGAATCCATGTCTCTTATGTCTCCTGCATTGGTAGGTGGGTTCTTTGCCACCAGCACCACCTGGGAAACCCTTCGGTCCTTATAGTTTGGGCCCAATCAGTAGTAAATAGTAAAGTCAAAGAAAATTCTAGCCCCAGAGTCAGATGGCTGGAGATGGGCTTGTTGGACAACCCTGTGTGCTTTTTTTTTTTTTTAGTATGTAATATTTTTTCTTTTTTTTAAAACTGAAATATGGGTGGTTTACAATGTTGTGTTTGTTTCAGGTGTACAGAAAAGTGATTCGGTTAACTTTTTCCAGATTCTTTTCCCTTAGAGTTTATTATAAGATATTGAGTATAGTTCCCTGTGCTGTAACAGTAGGTCCTTGTGGTTATCTATTTTATATTTAGTAGAGTGTATATGTGTCCCAAACTCCTCTAATTTACCCCCCCTCCATAACTATGCATTTCTGAATACTATAGTTTTGTTTTCCCCAATTTTGAACATACACTATCTATTCTTTTGTGTCATATCCTTGGGGCAACACTGGGTTTAAAGTGTCATGAAGCTGTAGTTTATTCTTTTCTGTTGTCTTGTATTCTGCTTAAACTGCTTATCCCACATTTTGTTGATTCTGGGGTTGGTGGCATTTGCATTGCTTCCGTGGCTGTGGACAGCTTCATACGTATTTCCTAGTGTTAACATGGAGGGCAATTGTTGGATCTTGGAGGCTATGTTCCCTCAGCCTTACCAGATAACGCTGAAATACTATTCAAGCAGTAGTATTGATTTACCCTCTCGCCAGCACTGATGAGAGTTTCCACTGCTCTGCATCCTTAGACTTGTTCATTTTAGCCATTCTGATTGTGCGTAGTAGTATCTCATGGTTTTAACTTGCATTTCTCTGATTAGTAATGAAGTCGAGCACAGATTCACATTTGTTTGAAAAACGAAATAGTGTTAGTCTCTCATAGGGAGCACAGCATTACTTGGTGGTTGAGAGCTAAGGAGCCTCATAAATGGTAAGACTCATTTATGCACCTCTTACCTACCTCCTGAGCCTTGCTTGGTTACCCTTTCTGAAAAATGGGGATGATCTTAATACATTGTTCTTGGGCTGGCTGAGAAAAGGAAATGAGTAATGCATATAAGGGCACCACAGAGGCCCGCAACAAATGGAAACATTGTTAGAAAAACCAGACCTTGGCTGGTGAGTTGATTATTCCATTCAGAGCCTGATATTCCCTTCTTGGCTGTGATGTGGAATCATGTGGGAGCAAGTGTGGAGTCAGACCTTGGTTTTCCACCACAATCAGGAAGGAGAACACGGGTTCAGAAAACAGACCATCAGCTGGCAGAGAAAATGCGTTTTCCATAGCTTTGGAATGGACCCTCAACGAGTCATCCTGGAGTCCTGGCTGGCAGGGCCCTGGGTGAGTGGGGAGCGTCCTCCGGGGCCTGGACCCCTCCACCTCAGTGCACTTGGATCTCTGGGCGTCCTTCCATGGGGTCCCAGGACAGTTTTTGGCTGGGCCTCTGCTGACATTTCTGAGCTTATGGTGACCCCTGTTCAGGGCACTTAGACGACTGGAACTTTGCTGAGCCTGGGACTGAGATCAACCAGGGCCTTGGCCTCTGATAAGTGTTTATTTCCCTTTTGGATGTGCTCACACCCTTTAAGGTGCCTCTTTGCTTCTCAAGCTATTAGGTCGATCAGCAAAGTAATAATAGTTTCCTTGTTTCCTGCGCAGGGGAGGGAGAGGAAGTTTACAGTACTGAAATTTTATCAGGTGGCCCCCGGGGTGGAAGGGAGCTGCAGCCTCACTTTTCTCAGTCCACTTCCATTTTGAGCTGCCGCTCCTGACTTCAGTGCCTGGCGCCCCTTCTCTCGAAGTTAGGGTGACCTTGTGATTATCATCCCTTTTGAAAGCGAAAGGGAGTGCTATTCATGTTTATTCTAGAAGACATGAACTGGGACCAGACTTTGGCATGTGGTCACCCTGTCCCAGGAAAGGACCCGTCCAGCTGTGGCTTTGTCCTTGTATCACCAGCTTCAGCCCTGACTAATGAAAGTCACTTCACTTCTGTAAAATGGAAATTGAAGTGTACCTATGGGATTTTTTTTTTAAGGGTGATTATTGTCAAGGCCAAGGGAGATTATATACAGAGAACTCAATGTGAAGAGCTGAGTCAAGGTTATTACAGTGAGCAGGTGGTTCCTGTATCGGTGGTGGGAAGGGTTCTCCTGTGTTGAGGCTGCCCCTGCTCTGTCCACCTGGATCAGCTGGCCCTGTGTGGAGTGGCTTTTTAAGGAGCAAGATGGAGCCCATCAGCCACTTGCGGAAATGAACACACGTCCAGACTTGCTTTCAGTTCTAGGATTTGGCTAGGTTCCTAGAGGTAGTTGGAAGCCTTAGGACCACATGGGAGCAGATGGTGCCATGGCCTCTTTTTAAGATGAGGAAATTCAGGCCCAGAGGGGATAGGACTCTTCCAAGTTCACATGAGCAAGTAAATGGCTCGTGACTCAAGGGGTGAGGTGTGGGAGGGACGTGCAGTCCTCGATGAAGGACTGAGTCTACAACATGACGGGGGATGGGACCCAGATGTTCTTCTTCCTCCAAGAGTCGCCCCTTCACTAATCTAGACAGAGCCACATCCTGAGAAGTGGACTGTCAACCAGGGTAGCGTGGGCCTGCCCCTCAGCCCACGTCCTGGCTCCCACAGGGCCCGGGGCAGGCCTCTGTCTGCCTCCACATGGTCACCGGCTCCCGGGGTCAGGCCTCTTTTCATTAACAGAAAGTAAACACGGGAAGCTAACCTTTCCTACCCCCAGGACAGAAGTCAGAAGGGCAGTTGCCTTGAGAGCCTAGAGGCCTCTCCTTGCCCCCACTCCGCCCCCACTCCTTGCCAGAGGAGGGGGGCTCACTGAGTGGGCTCAAGAGAGACTCTTACCTTTTGCCCTTGTCTTAGGGATCTGAGAGCAGGACACGGCCCTTGACCTTCACCCCTGGGTGCTCTACTTCATTGGAGTTTGGGGATCTAATGGGTTTTCAGTCTGACCAGGGCCAGCTGTCCCCCCTTCAGGAACTGGCTCAGTCTCTTTTGCTCTTTGGGTCTGGGTCCCTGCTTGGGCATGAAGTAAGGGGCAAGAGGAGGAGGGGGGCTCATCCCGACCCAAACCCCTAAGCAAGGCACTCCCTGCCTCCCCACCAGCCCATCCCAGGCTGTGCTGCTGCCCCACCTGTTCTCCCAGCCTGGGCTGCAGTAAGTCACCATCATTCAACAGCAGAAGAGCAGCAGGGAGATGCGGGTGGGCCCAGTCGACCACCCCTGCTGACCTGTAGCCCAGCGACTCCTGGCTGAGTGTTAGCTCTTGCCCTCCTTACAAAGTGGATGTGAGAAAGCAGCAAAGAAAGTGAGAAGGGGTGGACCACAGGAGCGCCTGGGCTGGACAGCTGGATCAGCCAGGGGCTTCCAGGGCACAGAATTGCTGGTTCCTTCTGCTCCTGGAGGCAGGGCAGGCTTTGCCCCTTCTTGCCCTGTCCCCCTCACCCCACCCCCTTTTCCACTGGGAGCAGCACAGGGCAGGATCCTGGTGAACAGCAAGTGAGAACCAGCCTCCAGGTCGGTGGTGGTCTGAGGCCTGGAGAGAATTCAGGCCGGGGTCTGCTCAGAACCAGACCAGTTTTCTGTGTCCCCGCTTCTGAGTTTCCTTGGGGCGGGGTGCTCTTCTGTCACTGTCCCACTTCCTCCACCAGCTCCAGCCCCAGCCCAGCCTCGCGGAGCACTAACCATGGACCCTCCATCTCTCCTCGGTTGCTTGCTTCCTTCCCCCTACAGTTTCCTCTCTGAAAAGTCAGTAGGTCCTCATGGTGGGGTGTGGGCATGTTGCCACTGGGAATGCAGGCAGAAAATCCTAGAACTCCTGACTCTGGTTCTTTTTCATCCTTTGTTTTATTCATATTTGTATGTTTTACACACAAGTGTGTGTAGACATTCCATGAGTGTAAAGTGGTACTTGTGTGTAATTTATACAATAGGTGCAATTTGGGAGGATTGTGCTGAAACAGATATTACCAACAGGAATATTTGGGCAAATAGGGGACAGCAGACTTTTTCTGTAGTGCTCCAGAGAGTCGATGTTTTAGGCTTTGTGGGCCGAAGGGCCTGTCAAAGCTACTCAGCTCTGTAGTGATGGCGTGAGAGCAGCCAGAGATAATACAGAGATGAATGGGTGTGACTGTTCTAGTAGAACTTTATTTCTGGACACTGAACTTTGAATTTCATAGAAATTTCATGTGTTACCAATCTTATTCCTTTTAACTCTCCCCACAGGCTCCAAACATTACTAAACATAGTACCCGTTCTTAGCTCACATGCAGACCATGAGCAAATGGGCTGCAGGCTCATGGACCAGAGAGTTTGCCAACCTCTGCTCCAGATCACTGGTTCTCAAACGTGAGCCTTCAAGACTCACTCACCTCGGGGAGCTTTTAGAAGTGCACATGTCTGTGCCTGCTATGTTGCTTCAGTCATGTCTGACTCTTTGTGCTATAGACCGTATACCTACCCTATGGACTGTAGGCCCGCCAGGCTCCTCTGTCCATGGGATTTCTCCAGGCAAGAATACTGGAGTGGGTTGCCATGCCATCCTCCAGGGGATCTTCCCAACCCAGGGATTGAACCCATGTCTCCTGAGTTAGCAGGTGGGTTCTTTACCACTAGTGCCACCTGGGAAGCCCTTAGAAGTGCATATTCCCTCCAAAAAAAAAGAAAGAAAAAAAGAATAAAGGTGCATATTCAAAAACCCCAGCCCTGATTTTGTAGATTCTATGGAAGGTCCTGGAACCTGCATTTAGCAGATAGTCTGAAGACCAGACTTTAAGAACACAATTCTGGGTCCTGGTGGTCCTTGGTGAAGACCTGGGGTGTGTGGCTTCTTCAGGTCTCTTTTTGCCCATTTTTTAACCTGAGGAGAGAAGGAACTCATCTTCCAGATAGTGACATACCCTCGGAGAGGGCCGGGCATTTCTTGTCCTGCAAACTGGGGTCCTCAGCAGAGCTTTATGAGGTCATGCCCACAAGAGGTAGAATTGCCTGCTGGTTAAGAGCACAGGCTCTGAAATCTCCGTGAGCATGGGTAACGCATGTTGCTTGTCAGTGCTTTAGTCTCCTTCTTGTCTGTTATATGGGGACTATACTGTACCCCCGTATAGGTGCTGACATGGTAAAATGCGCCTGTGATGCAGAACACCTGGCATAGTGCCTGGCACCTAGCAGATGCTCTGTAAACCAGTCACTGCTATGGGCCAGGGTGGAAGCGGGGCAGCTCCAGCCCTGCCACAGGGACATAAAACTGACTGCTTACATTTGTCTGGTGCTTTCACTTATATTCATTCCCTTCTGAGGGGAATGGCAACCCACTCCAGTATTCTTGCTGGGAAAATCCCATGGACAGAGGAGCCTGGCAGGCTAGTCCATGGGGTTGCGAAGAGTCAGACACAATTGAGGCACTAACACTTTAGCTTACATGGCCCTTTTACATCCATCATCTCATCGCATCCTCCAGCAACCCCTGACGGGAGATCCTGATGCTCACCTCTGTGAGGTGGAAACAAGGCTTGGCGAGGTTAAGTGCTTGTTGGAGGGCACGTCGCGGTACACCCCAGATGAGAACCTGGCTCTCTTTGCCTGGAGTCCTGCAGGAGTCTCTCCCATCCCTGGATCTTGAATGGCTACGGAAAAGGGGAGCTTTGGTTGGTTTGCTGTGGGTCCTTCACCTATTGCTTTCTGTCCCTGCAGATAAAATACCATGAGGAGTTTGAGAAGAGTCGCATGGGCCCCAGTGGGGGTGAGGGTCTGGAGCCCGAGCGCCGAGATCCCCAGGAGAGCAGCTACCGGCGGCCCCAGGAGCAGCAGCAGCCTCACCACATCCCCGCCAGTGCCCCAGGTGAGTGGGAGGGCTGTGGGGGCCGAGGACCTGAGGCAAGGTGGGGAGGAGGTGAGAGGGAAGCCTCGAGTACACACACACACACACACACACACACACACACACACACACACACACACACACACACACACACACACACACACACACACCAGGTCCCATCCCACACACACACACACACACACACACACACACACACACACACGGTCCCACCCCCTACCCAGGGCATGAACACACACACACACACAACCACCAAGTCCCATCCCTACCTAGGGCAAGGTGGGGAGGAAGTGAGAGGGATGCCTCGAGTACACACACACATACAGCAGGTCCTATCCCTACCCAGGGCATGAACACTAGGGTCAGGGCTGTGCTGGTCTCCCGCTCTGATGGGGAGGATGCAGCTGGGATGTGACAGCAGCTTGTGTGCACACAGACAGAAGCCCTTGAGAAGTGGGGGTTGAGCAAGCTTGTGGGGTTGGAAATACATGACATGGTCTCATGGAGGAAGGGAAAGGGTTCTGGGAGGGTCTGGGTTTGGCAGGACAGGTCCTGAGCCTGTCTCCTGCTGGGTTCCAGTGTACCAGCAGCCCCAGCAGCAGCCGGCAGCCCAGTCCTATGGTGGCTACAAGGAGCCTGCAGCCCCGGTGTCCATACAGCGCAGCGCCCCAGGCGGGGGCGGGGTGAGTGGCCCTGGCAGAGGGAGATGTGGGAGGTGGGGTGAGCCTAGGGAAAGCTTCCTGGACATCTCTGTAGAAAAGACGTCCCTTCTTGGACACCCTTTTTTTGTTTTATTGGACAACCTATAGAAAAGAAAACTCAGGCAAGACAATTCTCAGAGAAATAAAGTAGCCTGAGATAAGAGAACTGCTGTGGCCTCAGGCTCCAGATGCACAAGTGAGGGAAGGTCAGTGGGTCTGAGAGGTCATCTGAAGGCTAAGGTTCCAGATAGACCAGCCAGTGCTTCAAATACTTACTGAGCATGTTCTGGACAGAAGGGATTTGGTCTAAGTGAAAGTTCACCTTTCTGCCCTCTCGGAACTTACATTCCAGTTAGGGAGACAAACATGAATAGATAAGTAGGTATGTGGCAAAAGATCATAGATAAGCCTGAAGAAAAAGACAGCAGAGTGAGAAGGGGAGGGGGCAGCAAAGGGCTCAGTAAAGGAATGAGTAGTAGAGGAGAACAGCAAGTGTGAAGGCCCTGAGGCAGGAGTATTCTAGGAGAGTTCAAAGATCAGCAGGGAAGCCAAGGTGACTGGAGAGGGATGAGGTCTGATCATACAGGGACTTGTAGGCTTCGGGCTTCCTTGGTGGCTCAGACAGTAAAGAATCTGCCTACAATGCAGGAGACCCAGGTTCAATCCCTGGGTTGGAAAAATCCCCTGGAAGGGAATGGCTACCCACTCCAGTATTCTTGCCTGGAGAATTCCATGAACAGAGGAGCCTGGCATGCTACAGTCCATGAGGTCACAGAGAGTCGGACATGACTGAGCAAATAACACTTTGCTTTTCAGGCTGCCGGGAGGCCATTATGATTGGCAAGCTGTGCAGAGTAAGGGCTTTGACTTATGTTTCAAAAGCTGGCTTCAGCAGCTGTGTTGAGAAGCAGCAATAAAAAGTTGAGGGTGGAAGCAGGGAGATGAGTTGGGTGGTTGTTACAGGATGCAGGCATAGATTGTGGTGACTTGGCCCAAGAGATTAAAGGCACAGTTGGTGATAAGGACCAAGGTCACTTCAGTCATTCCATGAGGGTTGTGACCTCTTTTTTTTTTTGGTGGTTTCTAATATTTATTTTTCTGGTTATGAAAGTAGTACGTGAAGAGCACTGGGTTGGGAGAGGTTTTGAATCAATCCTGCAGGAATTAGACAGGTTACTTTCTCAGAACCTGTATTGCCTCATCTGGAAAGCAGGATAAGAAGCCTGGAGGGTTGTGATCTCTTATTCCATAGTCTTCAGGGCTGATGAAGCTGGTTTCTGCTGTGGGGATAGGGGGGTGGGGGGTGGGATTTGAAGTTTTGTGCTAAATAGGATAGGGGGCCTCTGAAGGGTTTAAAGCCAGGAAGTAACTTCATCAGGTTTGCATTTTGGAAAGTTCCCCCTGAGATCACAATAGATGAACAGTAGGAGGAGGCAGTGGAGAAGGGGATGGCACCCCACTCCAGTACTCTCGCCTGGAAAACCCCGTGGACGGAGGAGCCTGGTAGGCTGCAGTCCATGGGGTCGGACACAACTGACCTTCACTTTCACTTTTCCTTTCATGCATTGGAGAAGGAAATGGCAACTCACTCCAGTGTTCTTGCCTGGAGAATCCCAGGGATGGGGGAGCCTGGTGGGCTGCCGTCTATGGGGTTGCACAGAGTCGGACACAACTGAAGCGACTTAGCAGTAGCAGCAGCAGGAGAAGGCAGACCAGGAGAATGGAAACAGAAGGTCTGAACAGGGTCTTGGAGGTGGGGTGGGGTGGTGGGGCAGATTCTGGAGATTTCTAATGGATTCATCCAGCCTTGGACCCACACGGATCCCAGAACCTGGCCTTGAGGACCCTAAAGGCTAAGCTGACTCCCAGAGACAAGTCAGTGTCAGGGGCAGTGATGGTCAGAGGACGTTAGAATCGTGGCTGCTTCCAAGATCACAGTTGGATTTCATGTGTTTTTACTGGACATTTCCTAGCTGCTGCTGCTGCTAAGTCGCTTCAGTCGTGTCCGACTCTGTGCGACCCCACAGACGGCAGCCCACCAGGCTCCCCCGTCCCTGGCATTCTCCAGGCAAGAACACTGGAGTGGGTTGCCATTTGCTTCTCCAATGCATGAAAGTGAAAAGTGAAAGTGAAGTTGCTCAGTCGTGTCCGACTCCTAGCAACCCCATGGACTGCAGCCTACCAGGCTCCTCCGTCCATGGGATTTTGCAGGCAAGAGTACTGGAGTGGGTTGCCATCGCCTTCTCCGGTCATTTCGTAGAGCTGGGGTTTAAACACAAGACTTTGGCTGAGGTTGGAAGGTGGGACCTGACAGGTACTTCCTGGAGTTTTTTCTCCCAGGAGTTGGTCTTTATCCTGAACTTAAGAACCAGATTCATCAACAGCTTCAAAAAAAAACAAGAAAGACTGGTGTTTATAATAATACAGATAATAGCACGCAGGGCAAGACATATTTTTAAACTCAAGCCAGCGTGGTGTCCACTGGACAGTACGGTATTCCTGTTCCGAGAGACAGGATGGAGGTATTGTAACCTCCGTCCCTGTTTGTGTCTGGCCCTTAGGAGGTGCCAGATACAGTGTTAATAAGGTGATCACTGTCAGAAAGTGTGACACAGAGGTGAGAAAACTTGAGGCAGAGCCTAGCCCGACCTTGTCTCCCAGCTCCTGGTCCTCTCTGCTCTGGGGTCCCAGAGAGGTAGGCGCCCCTGACTGACCGTGCCCCCAACCCTGCAGAAGCGGTACCGTGCTGTGTACGACTACAGTGCTGCCGACGAGGACGAAGTCTCCTTCCAAGATGGGGACACCATCGTCAACGTGCAGCAGATCGATGACGGCTGGATGTACGGGACCGTGGAGCGCACCGGTGACACGGGGATGCTGCCAGCCAACTACGTGGAGGCCATCTGAGCCCACCGGGCACCGCCCGCCCCATCTGTCTTCAGTGCATTCCACAGCGTCGCGTCTGTCCTGGGCGTGACCTGTCCACCCGTCGGTGTCTCTGTTTTCTAAAATCTGCGACAGCTTGTTTATCCTCCCCCTCTTCCAGCTTCTTTTGCCAACCGAAGCCTTGTTCTGCCACTTTCGCGGCTCCCCTTCTGGCAGGTTTTCCCCTTGACCAACTTCTTGGTTTTCTCTCTGGATGGAACACGTGTGAACCGCTCTGTGGGAGGCCAAGGCCTGTAGGGATGGTCTGGGTGGGTGACCCGTTAGCTCCCAGGCCTCTGCCTTCTCTCTTTTCTGCCCCCTCAGCCCCTCCTACCCACCTCCTCGTACATCCAAACATTGCAGGACTGGGGTGAGCCCAGACCCCCAGGACTTCCAAAGGAGGCGCTCCACACATTCCCAGGAGTGGGACCCTGCTGCCTTTGCCCTGGGATGGGGATGGGGGTGGAGAGGGTGCTGCTGTTGTGCCAGTGAGATGGGCTCTGCATCTGCTTATCAGAGATGGGGCTGCCAGCCCTCCAAGAGGTCCCCTCACCACCCTCTTCCCGCTCAAGGTTGACAGAGGCGGATCAAGTTCCTGCTTTGGTATTCATTCATCCTTCCCCACGTGGTTCCTTTTCACACTGTGATTTCACTCTCCTGCTCAACCGGGCCTGGTATGGGCGAGGAGCTGGAAGCTCAGCTTGGGTCCGGGTCTCACCTTTCTGCTTTTGGGACAGCTGCAGGAAAGAGGGGAATGGGGTGTTCTCTTTGCAGCCCTTTTCTCTCCCTCCCACTGAGTCTCCAGGGTCTCTGGCTTCCCTCCACCTGAAAGATGGGGCAAGGAAGCCTCAGGCCTCTCGGCCGAGGGCCCAGCCCCTGAGACCTGGTTAGACGGGCTGCTCCTCTTGGGAAGGCAGCTTGGGGCCTTCCATGGCCTCCCCCCATCCCACACCACCTGACCTGACCCCAGGGGACTGTGCGAAGCCACAGCCCGCTCTATATCTCCACGACTTCCTTGAGGGGGAAGGAGTGGGTTCTGCAGGTGTCTGTGACAGGCAAGTGTGAGTGTGAGAGAAGCAGGCAGGGTACAGGAGGGTGCACAGAGGGGAGGTCCTTGAAGGAGAGAAGTTCCTTATGTTTTCTTTGGAATGAGAATCTCTCCTTTCCTTCTATCCCTGAATGGAGGAAGCCCACCACCCCCCTTTCCAAAGTGCAGAAGTGAGGAGGGGGTGTGTACTTGGTGGGGGCTGATGTTGGGGGCCTGTAGCTTGCTGGAGGAGGGGGGAGAGGAAAGACTTCATGATTCCAGGCAGATACTTCTCCCCCATCTCTGTGTCCTGGGCTGTAGAATAGGGAGCCAGGGGACCCTGTGCCACCTAAACTGTGTTCTACCCTCTTCCTGCCCACCCCCACCCACCCTCCCCTGCCCCCAGCTTGCTCATTTACCTAAAGCCTCCTTGAAGTAAAGGGAGAGGGTCCCAGGGCTACAAAACTGGAAGCGCAGATCCGGGTTGAGGAAGGGAAAGATGGTGCTATCTCCAAGTCCCTTCTCTCACTCGTGGGTGGCTGTGACCACCCTTGCCTGATTTTACTCATCTCTGGGCTTTCCTGTCACCCTTCTGGGTCTCCCCCTCCCATCTTTACCCCAAGTCCACTGACTCAGGCCCTAGGGCTGACATCTTTGCATTCTTGTGCCCTGCAGGAGAAGGAGGGGGCTGCAGGCATGTTTAACATCTAGTCCTCACTGCTTGTGAGTTGATTTGGGAATATTTACCCCAGATCAGAGGCTTGAGCCCCTGCCTGACCAGTCCCTTTCCCTCCTTGGCCACAGCCACGGTGAAGGCGGGTGGAGAGTCTTATATTGGGCAGCGTGGGGGATGAGGGAGGCAGAGAAGGAATAATTTTGGGAGCCGTGGGCAGACGCTAGTCCATTCTATTTCCTCTTGATCTCAAAGCACAATGTGGATTCTGGGACCAAAGGTCAGAGAGACATATCCTGTTGGAGAACCTGTGGTTGGCAGGGAAGTGAGAGGTTGGGAGGAGGGCCTGGGGAGCAAGAAGTAGCCTGTTTTTGCTCAGCTTCATTTTTCTTCCAAAACAAGGCAAGCCAGCCACTGGAATCTTGCTGCCAGCCCTTGGTTCCTCCCATCCTAAAAATAGGGGACCTTTTCTTAAAAACCCCCAGAGAGAGGAGGGACTATCACACTGGTGCTGAGGGACCTAGGGGCTGCTGAGAGTCCTTATTCCTTTCCAGAATCATCCATCCCTAGCAGAGCACAGAACCTGAGGGCTGGGCCGAGTCCCTGGTCTTTTCTTACAGTTCCCAGAGGGTTGTTGTTTTTTTTTTTTTAGCCAATCTAATCCCAGGAAAGAAGATACAACAAAGCTAGAATGTGAATATAACTTTAGTGGACCAATAATAAAATGCAAGAAGCCCAATGGTGAGAAACGTGAATTCTCTCAATATTGCTTCCTGTTTTCTTCCTCATGTCCCTCCAGGGAAAACTATTGCTTAATTTCTGCCTTTTCCCCCTCACATATGCACTTTTGGGCCTTTTTTTTAAAATAGCTGGAAAAAAAATACCACCCCAGAAACCTGTATTTAAAAAGAAACAGAAATGATCATGTGAAATTTGCCTCTGTCCAAACACTTCATCTGTGTGTGCGTGCGTGTGTGTGTGTGAAGCCGTCCATTTATCTTTTTATATGGGGTGGTTGTCTTTTCTTGGTCTGTTTTGGTCCCCTCCCTTGTGGGCTTGTGCTTGGGATCAAATCTTTCTGGCCTGTTATGATTCTGAACATTTGACTTGGACCACAAGTGAATCTTTCTCCTGGTGACTCAAATAAAAGTATAATTTTTACCTGCGGACTTGGCTTGCTCTCTCTGGTCCTGAGGTGGGGTGTGTGTGTGTGTGGGTGTGTGTGTGTGTGTGTGTGTGTGGGTGTGGGTGTGGGTGTGTGTGTGTGTGTCCTGTCTCCTTGAGGGCATTTTAAACAGACTTGCTCTCTCTGGTCCTGAGGTGGGGGTGTGTGTGTGTGTGTGTGTCCTGTCTCCTTGGGGGCATTTTAAACAGACTTTTTTTTCCCCCTTTGACTTTATGAACAGTCCTGTGAAAGAAGTAACTGCTTGATATCCATCTTACAGACGGGGTTCCCTGAAGCCCAGAAAGGCAGTGGTTTGGTGGGAGTCACACCAGCTAGTGGCAGGGCTGCAGGAGGTCTTAGGACCCCAATGTGATGCTTCTGGCCTCCTGCCATGACCTTGACAGGAACCCTGCACCCACATGCTTTGCCCCTCACCTTGCAGTATCTCCCAGGCTCAGTTCTTTGCTCCAGGTGCATTGGGTCTGAACTTTGACCAGGTCAGGCAGCCCTCCTGCCCTCTTCTGCCGGATTGGGAAAAGCAGGTGGCAGAGAAGGAATCCAGATCCTTTGTCCGCAGCTTGGGGCCACCAGTCAGCCTTGTGGAGAGGGGTGTTCTTCACTCAGGGCACAGAATTCAGGCTTCCCCTGGCTTCAGGATAGCAGCAGGGTGGAGAGGAAAAGGGCTTTCCCCAAAGTGAGAGCCTTTGTGATCAGGAGATGACATGGCTCTGCTCCGAGCAGCTGAGGCAGTGCTGGGTGGGATAATTACAGACGGTACTGACATCTGCTTCCCCTCTGACACCACGGGCAGCCTAATGTGTCCCCAGTAGCAGGCAATGAGTTGGCAAATCTTGCCTCCATTGGCCTGTCCCCTGTTTGCTGCAGAGCTGTAGGCCCCTCTCCCCAGGAGGCTTCATTCATTCTAGAAGGGAACCAGTGCCAAGTCTCCACTCCCAACTCACAGGAAGCTCTTGCCCTGCCTCCCTGTGCGAACTCAGGCAAGCAGTTTCTAGACCTCCTTCTAAAGCAGCCTAAGTTCCTGAGGCTTAGCATGACAAAGGGGCTGCTGCTGCCCGATGACTGTGCCTCTCAAAGGAGCTAGTTAGTGTGGAGCCAAGGACACTAGGCCTCAGAGGTGTCACAGGGAATTTGCTTTTTTTTTAAATTTAATAGGAAATAAAGCAAAAGGCATAATAAAAACAACACAAGGCATAACTGACTACCTACCACCCAGCTTTAACTATGAAACATCAATTCTCCTTTCCCCTCAGAAAAAGCCACTTGAAAAATATGAAAAAGATATATATGTACAACTGAATCACTTTGCTGTACAGCAGAAATTAACACAAAATTGTGAATCAACTCTATTTCAATTTTAAAAAAAGAGACCTGAGTTGCATTTCTAGACAATTGCACAAGGATGGGCCTGACGGAGAGTTCTTTAGTGCCCTCTCTGGGTATAACACTGCAGTGAGCTCTGAAGAGGAGATAAGAGAGGATAAGGATGTGGGAAATGCCCACAAAGAGATAAGGAATGGTTGGAGGAGAGGCCTCTGATGCTCACACTGTAATAGGAAGGCAAGCTGAGACGCGCAGGTGGGCCTGAGAGGGGATTTCAGATTAACAGGGTGGGCCAGTCCTGGGCAAGAGAAGAATGTGGATTCCGGAGAGGACAAGCCTAGTTTTGAATTGGTCTCTGGCCTTTTCAATGAAACATTAGGCAAGTTACTGATCATCTCTGAGCCTCATCTATAAAAGACTTGCAGGGAGGTTGAAATTACACCACGAGTGCAATATCTGACACAATAAAGGGATCCCGTAAGTCTCAGCTCCATCCCCCTGAGATGCCGTCTGAAACTCACGTGAGACCTGTGTCCTTGTCCTTCCATAACCTGACTCTACAACGTGCCAATGGCCCACCCAGCCCCCAACCATCATTTTGAGTTCCTTTGCCAAGGATTCATGAGAGGAAAAAGGGAGAAGAAAAGCACTCAGGAGATATCATTCCTTGGGCACCTGGATACAGGTCAGATCTCTTCCCTACTTCCATAATATACAGACTCCATTTAGATACAAAGGGTAGGATTGGGTTCCTGGGGAGAAATTGAGCCTCTTCATTTATGCCTGGTCTAAATCGAGCATTTCCTTGGTTACCCGCTCCCGAGCTTTCTGATTGGTTGGCAAAGGAGGGGGGCGCGGTGGAGTAAGCTGCCGGTGAAGCCGCAGCATCCCTTAGTCTCAGGCACTGGGAGGGGGGGGGGAAAGGAGGGCTAAGCTGTCGAGGGAAAGGGGAGCCATTTCTCTCCACTGGCTGCAGTCTCCGTGCTCACATTTCCCCGGAACCCAGAGGCGTCCTCGGCCAAGGACTCCACAATGCTGGATATTTTCATCCTGATGTTCTTTGCCATCATAGGCCTGGTCATTCTGTCCTACATTATCTATCTGCTCTAGGGACTCGAAACGGCGGCGTGGAGCCCACAGCTCAGGGGGGAAGAATGAAGCTGACTGGCCGAGCATCCTGCTTGCTGACGCACCGGTAGATTTTTGCTTCTGGTCATTATTTCGGGTATTGATTCAAAACAAAATTACAAGGGATCTTATTTTCCTATTTTTTTTCCTCAGATGCATTGATGTAGCATTTTCCAGGCCACTCTGAAAAGAGTAAGAAATGCCAACTTCTTTCTTTGAGACCTAATTTAAAACAATGATTTTTAAAATGAAAATAAAGCCCGCAATCAAAGGATTTTTAGGTAGAATGGGTGGGGAGTGGTGTGCACGGTAGGAGGGACTATTATTTCCTAGTTTTTTCTTCAAGTTAGGTGCTCAAACTCCACTTTGTCCATTTTCTCCTGATAATTAAAGGTTAAAAACATCTTTATATGTCAGTAGAGTGGCTTACAATTATGCTTGCATAATTGCATTAATTAATTAACTAGTAACTAATTCTAACTTGAGGATGAGATAGTAAATGAAACTTACCTGGGAGTGGGATTTGGGGGAAATGTCAATTCTTCCCCAGCTGTGGGGTTTGGCGGAGAGAGGAACTCCCAGTGTCAGGAGCTGATACCTTTGTATTCCCATCTGAGCCTTGGTTTTTCTGGGTTTTCCACAGCTCCTGGATTCCAGTCCAACAAGAGGCCTCTTATCAACAGAAATCCTGCTGCCCGGCAGACCTCTTCTAAAACTTTCCGGATATGGTTAACCCCTGTCAAGCAAGGGGCTTTTTAGAGTTCAGAGGCAGAAGCACTTGGCTGGGACATCAGGAATTCATGGGCATGGCTGGCAACTGCTGCGTGCATTTAAGCTGTAGTTGGAGGGGGTTTAGAAAGAGATAAAATGTAGACTTATTAAAGTTACCGTGGAGAACTCCTCAAAACTTTATTTTGATAGCCCTCCCTTAGGTCTTATTTGCAACTTCATATTAAGCTAAATTATGTTCTTTTCTTGCTCACGTGAAGGGTGTTCCCTTGTAAGTCCAAGAGCATGTTGTCTATCTTCCATCTATGAAGTAGTTGCTTTATCACTGACTGTCTTTAAAGATTGCACAATCTGGGTTTGTGTGGTTTCGTGTCTCACTCTGTAGAAGGAACTTGTCATTTGAGTTTTTAAGATTTATCTTCCCCACTCCATGCCCCTTGGGCTCCGGCTTCTAATTTAAAGAGAGCAACAGTTATACGGTCCCCATTCTTTCTGCATACCTGAATTATAAATTATTGAAACAAAATGGCTACACTTGTTATTTGGGAAAAACTTCTCTCTTACCCTCAAATAAATGTGGGTTTGGTTTTTTTTGTTTCTTTTTTGTATTGCCAAATGTTCTCTTTCTAAAAAACAAAAGCAAAAAACTTTCAACATTTCTCTGTCCAAGTAGGGTTGAAGAAACCATATATTTGAGGGTCCAGAGTAGAGTTGGGCTCCAAATCTGTGGTATCTATTTCTTTGAAAAGTCTGTCATGATTGTTCTATGTTTGATTTTTCTTTATGGCTTATAAATAAACAAGGAGAGAGATTAGCCTAATAGTTTTATTTATAACATTATGTTCAATTTCTATGTTTTAAAAAGAAAGAAAATTGAGGAAGTACATCACAACATCTGGCCAAGAAAAAACACTGTTCTAGGAACTTGTCTAGGCAACAAATTATGTGATCTTCAGTAAGTCACTTAACCTTTGAAAGTCAAAGTCGCTCAGTGTCTGACTCTTTGCAACCCGTTGGAGTATACAGCCCAGGCCAGAATACTGGAGTGGGTAGCTGTTCCCTACTGCAGAGGATCTTCCCAACCCAGGGACTGAACCCAGGTCTCCCAAATTGCAGGCAGATTCTTTACCAGCTGAGCCACCAGGGAAGCCCATGTAACCTTTGGGTTTCAGATTATTCTGATAAAAGAAATGGTTGGACTGGAAAATTGTTTATGAGCTTTTCCATTTCAAAATTCTATAATTCTAGGATGGAAATTCCATCTTTGTTTAAGGATAGAATGCCCACAAAACACTTTTTGTTTTTTAATTTTTTAAAATTTATTTATTTTTTTACTTTACAATATCACATTGGTTTTGCCATACATTGACATGAATCTGCCATGGGTGTACATGTGTTCCCCTTCCAGAACCCCCCTCCCACCTCCCTCCCCATCCCATCCCTCTGGGTCATCCCAGTGCACCAGCCCCGAGCACCCTGTATCATGCATCGAACCTGGACTGGCGATTTGTTTCACATATGATAATTTACATGCTTCAATGCCATTCTCCCATATCCTCCCTCCCTCACCCTCTCCCATAGAGTCCAAAATACAGTTCTATACATCTGTGTCTCTTTTGCTGTCTCACATACAGGGTTATCTTTACCAATTTACTAAATTCCATATATATGCGTTAGTATACTGTATTGGTGTTTTTCTTTCTGGCTTACTTCACTCTGTATAATAGGCTCCAGTTTCATCCACCTCATTAGAATATTACTCAGCCATTAAAAAGAATACATTCAAAAACAAACTCTTTTATAGTTTACCAGGAGTCCACTTTTCTGCTCTCCCCAAATGACATTTTATAATGAAAACTCACCTGCAAAACTCTTTTTGGGTACCAACAGCCACATTGTGAGGAGAAAATGAAAATATGTATTTACCCCAAACATATCAGTGATAATTTGCCTAAGCTGTTTAAGGAATATTAACAAGTACAATATGGGGTGGTATGTAGCAAAACGAGGTAAGCTGAGAGATATACTAATGGGGGAAGCATGGCTCTGAACATTAATATATTCAGGGATGATCTTCAGTTACCTGTGGAGTCCCTGATATAACATTTCCCACTAAAACATTCCTCTAACTCTGGCATAACCTGTGTTTCAAACTAAACTTTGTACTTCAAGTCAAGAGAGCAGCTCTAGGTCCTTTCCTAGGTAAGTAGGGCAAGTGTCAATATTTTGGAGTGGTCCAAGTTACACAGTTAATTATGGTAATGTAGATCTTCATAGTATATAGTCTCTAACCAGGCTCCCTCTTAAGTCTTTTATGAGGTCAAGGCTCTTCAGTCTGTATCCATTTGTTTCAGTTGTGTCAGAATCCTTGCGACCCTATGGGCTGTAACCTGTCTGTGGGGAATCTCCAGGCAAGAATACTGGAGTGGGTTGCCACGTCCTTCTCCAGGGGTCTTCCCAACTCAGGGATCAAACCCACGTCTCTTATGTCTCCTGCATTGGAAGGCAGGTTCTTTACCGCTAGGGCCACTTGGTAAGGCCATTCAAAGTTGATATGACTAATCAATTCAGTGAAAACAGCCAATTTCAGTTATACACCAGTGATATTGGGCACAATATAAAGACAGACCATATTTTCAATAACTTGCAAAATATTATGGTTTTTTAAAATAAATAATTATGTTTTGGAAGAAATTTTATGACTTTGTGCCCATACTCATGCTATGTCAGTTTATAACTTGAGTTTTCCTGTGCTCATTTTGGTAAAAGTTTTCTAAATTTCACATTTAAATCATCTGTGTATTGTCATCCTAAAATAATAAAACACTGAAAAAATTACTTTTGTAATATAAAGTTTTGTTTAGACTTTATAAATCTGTGCCATAGGGCAATTATGTCCTATAAAAATGGGGTTGAACTTTTACTACATATCAATGTAGTAAAAACATCTCTAAATAATGCAGGTTACTTAAAAAATTAATTGGTATAAAATTGGCATAAAATTAATTGGCTAAAAATCATTATATTAATACTTGCTTTCTTGATTAAAAAAATAGGGGTTTAGGTGGAAAATAATGTATTTTATGTTAGGAGAAAGAGAACATATTTTAGGAAACAGTTAAACAATGGGAAGATATTAGTAAATGTTACTAAGTTGGAACCACCTAAAACTCATTGGGTATTTTTTATAAGAAATCCAATCCGAACTTTCTGAGTTTGAAACTTGGCATGACATGATTTATTAAATCTCAGAAAATTTGTTTTCTTTTAAAAGGCTTAAAATTAGCATTGTTCAAACTTTAAAATCCCTTAAAAGTATCACTTTAGGGGTTCCCTGGGGGCTCAGAGGTAAAGAATCTGCCTGCCAGTGCAAGAGACGTGGGTTTGATCCCTGGTCCTAGAAGATCCCACATGCCAAGGAGCAACTAGGCTTACGTGCCACAACTATTGAGCCTGTGCTCTGGAGCGCGGGAACCACAGCTACTGAGCCCACGCACCGCAACTACTGAAGCCCTTAAACAGCATAGAGCCCGTGCTCCACAACAGAGAAGCCACTGCAGTGAGAAGCCTATGCACTGCAACAAAGTGTGGCCCCTTGCTCGCTGCAACTAGAGAAAAAGCCCACTTAGGAACCAAGACCCAGCACAGCCAAAAATAAATAAATGAAACTGAATTTTCAAAAAGCATCATTTTAACTTTACATTATCTTTTAGAAATGAGAATTTCCCTTAATAAAGTACTTAAGCATAAAGTGAGAAAATTGTCTTTGTAAACTATATGCTATGGCTTTATCAGAGACCAAATGTTTAAGCCTAGAATGGCCTTTTCTAAGTTTGCTTTGCTTCCATCTATTTTAAGTAAAAATAAAATCAAAGTCATGTATAAAGGGAGAGACAGAAAAAAAAATCATTGACACAATTTCCATTATAAACTAAAAAACAACTGCTAAGGCAGACACATTTTTTAGAAATATTTAAGAACTTCTTTGTTTTAAAAAACACTGTAAGAGTTTATCATAGGAAATTGCAGGTAATGCACAATAATCACATATTTTGTTGTTTGAAACTGGTGTTAAACTATGCAACTGCAATTGTAGTATTTTAGCAGTAATTGGAATATCAATTGCTTGGGAGTGAATTAAACAGCAAATAGTATAGAATACTGTTCTGCTTATAGATTTATTGTTCAATTTAAGTGTTGTTGCTACTAAATGAATTTATACACTAAAATATTAAGCATAAACACATAAATAAATATATAGTATATAGCTAATTGAAGCATTATTTTGTATTAAGACATTTAGTTTTTTGATCATGGTAAAGCTATAATTAACAGCTTAAATAAAAATAAGTTCTTCCACATGAAATAATTTAAAGGAATTACATAACAAATATTTTATAATAATTATAAATGGAGTATAGTCTTTAAAATTTGTGAATCATTATATTGTACACCTGTAATTTATATAATGTTATACATCAACTTAAAACATTTAATTTTTAAAATACAAAAAAATTTTAAAGGCAATACATGCTCAGTGGTTTGCATAAAGACAAACTCTGAACAAGTTAGAAATGTTTCTAATTGTATTTTATTAACATTAATAAATAACAAATTAAATAGTTTAGCAAATATGTATCAAAGACAGTTCACCATAAATAAAATACTTTAACAATGAATATTTTTCAGTTTTGTGCACTTTTAAGAAAGCAGTGATCTTAGAAAATCTACAGTTATTAATGTTTTTAAATTTAAAAAATTTTCAAGGGATAAACTAAGTTTTTTTTTTTTTTTTAAGTCTAGTTACTTGAGGAATTTTCTGGAGTTGTATTTGCTTTCTTGATGAAAAAAATGTGTTCTTAATCCTTTGGCACTTGTTTTTAACCTAGAAAAGATTGTCCAATACAGCTGTCTTTCAGGTCATCTTTCCTATGTTAGTGATGTCTCAATAAGCCAAGGAGCATATGTCCATCACCTGATTTCTTACAGGTTTCAGAGCTACCTGATAGTGGAATTGGTAAAGGAGTCATATTGCTGGTGTGGTATCCAATAATGAAAGAAGTTTTTGTGGGAGCATTGTGTTTTTATCCTTTACAATATTGACATGCAAATCTGTAATCATATGATTGAGTATTATTCACTTAGGCAATTAACTCTTGAGTAATCATCACACAAAGAGGCTCATGTTTGCTTTTTATTGACATAATGTGGTTTTTCCAGTTACACCTTTTACTGGGCACCTCATGCTTGCTCTAATCTCCAAGGGTAAATAATTATTCTGGCAATAAAATATTTTGTTATTAATAGAAGAACTGGAAGCACCAACTAAGCCATGAAGGGATGGATAAAGTGTGAAATCAGGTGCTAATTGTTCATGTTACGGAGAGCCACCTGATAAACAATTGCTTGAGCTTCCTGAATGGCTTCCCAAGTACAGGATGTACTACATTGTGAAGATGATAAAGTTGAGGGGTCAGCACAGCATGAGAAGGAATTATTTAAAAAAGTATTAATGATAGAAGTCCTATAGTTTCATAAGACACAGAGTATTTCTCACAAGATATAAACTTTAGTTTCTAAGAAAATGAGTGTCATTAGATTGTCATTAGTACTACGGTGGTGTGATGTGTGTGTTTAGAAACAATAGTAAAGATAAATATGATGATGTGCTGTTGAGTTTGTCTTCTAGTGGAAATAAAAACCATCCTATAAATCAAGCTCAAGAGAGACTGAGGAAATCATTACCAAAAGAAGAAAAAAGCTAGAAACCCAGGTTAATCTCCTAGTTTAGAAAGAGGTACAGGATAAATTATCTGACCTGCTGACAATTTACATCATTATTTTATCATGACTATTTTAGAGTGGGTTAGAAGTGGACAGTCGTCCACTGTTTTTAGGCTATTCATTTTGCAAATGCTCCCTTTTTGTGGTGATATGACTGCCTCTACCATCACTTAAGCATCAATACAATTGGTAATAATATATACTTTCGAAAGTTAATTTCCCACCTTAAAATGTGATATCACATTTCATTCCTGATGACAGATGTATTCAGCAAAAAAACTGCCAAGTTGAGGAAACCGCAATTTTGGTCTCAAAGATTATCTATATCTATTAATAATCAAATGATGAATTTATCAGTTTACTTTTTATTGGTAACAAGATGGTATCATTTATTTACTGTACCCAAAGAATGCATCAGATTTTCTTACGTTCTAAATTTCTGGGGAGAATGAGATAATAATCTCACAATTTTTAAGAATAAGGAAATAGGGCTTCCCTGGTGGCTCAGTGGTAAAGAATCCACCTGCCAATGCAGGAGACCCGGGTTCGATCCCTGGTCTGGGAAGATCCCACATGCCACAGAGCAACTAAGCCTGTGCACCACGACTACTGAGTCCGAGCTCTAGAGCCCGGGAACCGCAACTACTGAAGCCTGCACGCCCTAGAGTGCTCAGCCACAAGAGAAGCGACTGCAATGAGAGGCTCTGGCACTGCAACTCCGCTCACAACTAGAGAGAAGCCTGTGCACAACAATGAAGACTGAGTATAGCCAATAAATAAATAAATACATAAAAAAAACAAAAAGAATAAGGAAATAATGTGAGCTAAAAAAAATTTGCTGCAGCAATCATGTGAGGTGAAGTGTATAACGCAATTCACAATCCAGATAAAAAATGTTTTAAATTAAACCACTATTCTTTTGTAAACATGCTGAAAATAACTGGTGTGAAGACTTGGATAATTCAAGGAATCAAAGCAATTTCACAATATTAAATTTCTTTCTCTAAGGCAATGAACGTAACATCCATTTAGGAAAATATTTAAAATATTCACTATTTATATGAAAATTTTTTCTTTTTTCCCCCATGTAATCTAATATTCTCAATTTGGAATCACCAGTGTTTTGATTAAGAAATGGATTAGGCTTTCCAAAGCATGTAGGGAAAAAAGAGTGAGAGAAGGAGGAAAAAAAGCTAATTAAAGTGTTATTTTTGTATTCTGGTATCTGACAACTTTTAATCCTTATAATTTAGTTGTGGGTGAATCCTTACATTGAAAAGAAGAAAATTAAATCAGGATAAAAGAAAGAACTTTGTGCATAAATATACAAATACTAGACTCTGAAGAAAAAAATTCCTGCTACTGATGGAATTAGTTGGACAATCCATCAAAGAAAGGCAGTTAATTTCTGACCCCTCAAAATAAAGGTAAGTCTTTTTGCTATTAAAGTGTAGTAAAATCTTGTTACAATTCATATTTTCTCCACAATTTTCACTCATTCTCAACCCTATTAAATCTCTTAACCCTCTTGTCGAACTTCAGAATTTCCCACAATTTCTATCCCAATTCTGTGGGTAATTTCCATATCTTCTAGTTTTTCTTTCCTTCATCAGCTCCAGAGATGATTTAAAACATCAAGGGCTCAGGAAAAGAAAGTCAGCCTCTGAGAAGTCCATTGGGAAAGGGTGTATCTTCAGCAGAAGTAAAGTGATCAAACCCAAGGAGAAGAAAATGGGAGACCCAGGAGGGCTCCAGCATTATTTCAGCTCATTGGGCACTATTTTTTCTATTTTAATAGTAAGAGTGATGGTTGCAGATACTAGTCAAACTGAAATAGTCCTGGAGCTTCTTGGAACCCATTTACTTGAGTGAAGATAAACCTCACTCTCTCATGGATTGCTGGAACCATTCATGCTTCCAGTTTCAAGTCTTATTATTTAAAATAAGGGGAAAAGCTTTAGGAGCAGAATAGCTACTTTCTCTCATTTTATATTTTCCCTTACTTGAAACATTTCACTCAAATCCCCAGGAAAGAATAAAAGATGATTTGATTGTGTTAAGATAATATACACCTTCCTCTATTTATAGACTTTTTTAGATTATTTGTCTTAAAGAAGGACATATATGTGTGTTTGCACATGTGTGTGTTATGTGGTGTATATGTATATACACACACACATGTATATATACACATACATGTATGGATCTGTATGTACACAAAAACATACTTCCTTTGGTTTTTGATCCATAAAAACATGAACCAAACACAATGTTCTCTGTAATCATATGCAAAAAGGTAGTAAAAAAAATATGATTTCTATCTGAACAACCCAAAACATCATACTGCAAATCTTCACAAAACATTCTAGGCTATGGCTATACAATCTAAGCAAAGTGAACATAGACACGCTATTTGGGTCTGCTCTAATTATGTAACAGAATTTTCTCTTGCTTTGAGAATCCACACATATGGATTAGCTGGCCCTGGATTTTTTAACACTAATGTTCCATTTAGTTTGAGAGGCACAGCTTGTTTTCTAGAGAAATCTCAATACATTCTTGGATTTGCCTGTAATTTTTATATTAATAATGATTTAAGCAGTTGCTTCTAGAGTTTTATGCAGCTTTTAAATTCTTAGGTTACTGAGGTGATAAAAAGTCCCATGGATGCTATTCTTTGAGTGTGGAAAAGTAACACTCTTTTAATCCTTAGTTCAGTGAGGTATTCTCTAAATGCAAAGATTTCTGAGTATTTAGGAAGAGAGAACATTCATGGTCAAATACAGGACCTCTTTATGGAAGCTAGCCTGAGCCTGCACAAGATGGAACAAATTCATAAAGCTTCTGTCATCGTCATCACCATCTCCTACGCCATACACAGGAACAGACAAAGAGAAAAGAAAATGACGGTTAAGTTTCTAAATATATGATTTATTCAAAACATACACATTATCCCTAATACTGTGTAACAGAAGACTAGTTTGTGATTTTCATTAAGTTAGATGTTAACAACTGAAATCATGGAATTATATTAAGAGCACTGAATTATAAATCAGAAAAAAATATGCTGGCCCATACTTTATTGCTCTTAACTTCATGACCTTGGGCAAGTCAGGTGATTTCTCTATGCCTTAGTTTTCTCCTTGGCAAATTAGGGTTAATTATCATGTTTGCCACCTAATAAAACTGTGAAATAATATAATTTGCAAACTACACAAATAAAGGATATTATTATAATGGTTAGAATAGGTGGTCAAGTAAGCAGGTTAAGATTTTTTGCTGTGCAGAATTATATTGGTTCCTTTCAGAGCAGACTCTTCAACTTTATGTTTTCCATTAAAACCAATAACAGATTTTAAAAGTGACAATACTAGAAACTAAATATATCTCATGAAAAAACTAACAATGACTGATTTTTCTATTCTTTGCTTAGAAATAAAAGTCTACACAGAATTATATTTGTCTTAAGGGAAGACTAGCATGCATTTTACTCACACTTATGTACCATCTACATGTATACTCACCATACATAACTGACTGTAGCATTTCCATTATAGCACATGAAAATGCATTTGCCACACTCTGCAGGAAGTTATTTCTTTCCACTGGAGTGCTAAAG
Organism: Okapia johnstoni; assembly: GCA_024291935.2. Taxonomy (NCBI): domain Eukaryota; kingdom Metazoa; phylum Chordata; class Mammalia; order Artiodactyla; family Giraffidae; genus Okapia; species Okapia johnstoni. Next base: position 22,137,037 of record CM044306.1, on the reverse strand, counting down.
ACTTTACAGACTTTTTGCATCATTTTAACTGCCCAATCCATGCAGTACAGTTCTTTCTCACACACCTGGTTTAGACAGACAAAGCATTGTGGTAAATTTTCATGTGAAGAAAGTTGTAGAATTTGAAAATAGTATTAACAATTATTGTTTATAAATTTAACATAATTTAATAACATAATATGTTGAGTGTATAAATGGCAAATGCTCTTATATCTAGTATTCCTTCGCTTTCAAATGGTACAAATTTTGTGGGGAAAAAAGCATGAAGTAAATAAAAGCCTGGTTCAAGATTATTATAGGATACTATTAATGCAAAAAAATAATATTGAAAACAATTACTGGGAATTCAAGAGAACTCTATGATAATATTAACTTTCCATCTTGAGAGCTGTAAGGACTATTTCTCTCTCTTATTATTTAAAAAATAAATAAAATGAGGATTACATGTTTTTAGCTAAAACTGACTGAAAGGAAAAAGGTTGATTTACTAACATTCTAAATGGCAAATTGTTCACATAGCCAAATAACATACAGCATGAAAATAAACTATATAGCAATATAACCAAATGATGTTAATCTGACAGGAAAGATTTATTGCTACTTATTATGTATAAATCACTGTACAAGACATTGTGAAAGAAGTAAGTGACATAGTTCTGGATTTCAAAGAGTTTCCCTATTTATGGAGACAATTACCCCACAAAGATAGTGGCTTAAGAACACCAGTGATAAATGAAGATAAATAGAAGACAAATCTGAGGTGATTTAGAGAAAATTAATGATCAGAGTTGAGATGTTAATCAGAGAAGGCTTCTCCACCCCTAATGGCTTCCTCTCCATTCCTTTTGCTAGAGTGAGGAGGCCAAAGTCATCTTCCAAAAAGTAAAACTGATAGTGTCTCCCTGTTTCCTAAAACTTGTCAGCAATGTGGCTACTGCGGTTCAAGCTCCACAGAATGGTCTACAAGGTCCCTCCTTACCTGGCCTCTCCCTTCTTATCTAAACTCACCACCTCCTCCTCTTCTGCACATTTTTCCCTTCAGAAATAATACCGAACTGCTTATAGTTCCCCGAGACAGCCATGCAATTCCAATTCTCTTTTTCTGGTTTTTTTTTAGGACATTTTCTTATTAAAATAAACATTTACATTGAGAATACAGTTAATTTGGTAGCTTTCTTCACATTTTCACATCTTTTAAAAAATACTTATTTATTTATTTGTGCCAGAGCTTTGTTGCGGCACCTGGGATCTTTAGTTGTGGCATGCGAACTCTTAGTTGTGGCATGTGGGACCTAGTTCCCTGACCAGGGATTGAACCCAGGCCGCGGCAGTGACACTGCTAAGTCCTAACTACTGGACTGCCAGGAAATTCCCACACTGAATTTATTTATACATACTTTGATATCTCTTAAAAGACTGTAAGCAGCTTTGGTCAGGGATTTGTTCTACTAATTTCCATAGTCCTAAAATCTCACACAGTGTATGGCCCATAGTAAACACTCAATTTGTGTTAAATGAATGGACATTAAATATATTTTTAAATGTTTTATTTTTAAAAACATTTAAACTATATAAAAGTAAAGAGAGTAATATTATGAACCCTTAGTATCCATTCTCCTGCTTTAGCAATTACAAATCTTGTTTCACTTCTACCACCATTCACTTCCACATTCTCTCCCTGATGCCCAGGAAATACCCTGGAGTAAATTACATAGGGTGCTTTATTTTTTTTTAATGGAATCTAAGGGGAAAAAAAGAATATAACTTGGCAGAGCTGTATAAAGACAATCCAGATATGAAGTGGGGAGCGGTTAATATAAAGAATGTCTCCAAATATGAATGTTTATTATATAAATTAAAAATTTTTAAGTATATATAGAAATATACTTAAATACTTATTCTTTCAAAATGTTTTGTACATATTTCAGTTCCTTCACGGTAGCTCCTTGGTAGGTCAGCTATAACGTTAAACAACTTGCTAGAAAGAACTTATTTTTTACTTACCAAAGCCAAAAAGACTATCAGCTTTGCCAGTTCAATGGTGCGTCCATTCACAGCTTTACTAGCCATGAAAGTGAAACAGATGTTGTTCCCACTTAGGATTAGGAGACGTGCATTATTCTCCAGAAGCCACTCACGAGGAACCACTTTTATTAGAGAAAAAACAGTATTTAATGAGATATTACATAATAGCTATAGTAAAGATTATTAAATACATGTAATATTATATCACTTTATTGGAAATACAATTAGTGTCAAAGGAGAATCTTGGAAAAAATGCTTTAGTTTTCCAGTTACAGCCTTTACCCGGCAAAAGAGATTATTGCCAAGTCACAGTGACTCTCACAAATGTACTAGTAACATAGTCAAAGCATTTCTCCCGCAAAGGTCAACAGACAAAGTGGTCTATCCTGGGGAAAGAAAGAAATCTTGAGAACTTTAAAGGATTATGCAGGAATGGGAAACATTGTTTCATCTCTCCTATACCAATCAGAGGGCTTTCCTCTTATTCAACATTAGGAGGTGTTTCTGAGAACTTGCAAAATGGGAATAACTAAGCTAATAAAATTATGAAACTTTCAAATAATAATAACAATGAATAATATCTATAAAATTGACAAGGAAAACTGAAGGAAAGTAAATTGATTATATGCATTCTCTTCAAAAATCAAAAAGTGATTTCAGATAAGTCATTTGTTTCCTATAGAGTTGTATGTATAACATTAAAAATTGTTTTTTAATTGCTTTATGTCCTTACAATTTTATAACTGTATTCTAATAATACATTTTTATTACTCTATGTGGTAAATGTTTTTTTTACCTGACAGTTCATCTACAAGACTGATAACATCATCTGCTGTCCATTCGTTGGTGCCTGTGTCATATAGTAATTTAATGGCATCAGCCAAACCTTTCAGACAGGATTCATCTGTAGGTCCTTCTATCATTTTCTGCCAAACCACCTGTCCTGAATGATAAATGAAACAAAAACTAGGCTATGACAGAATAGTTGCTTCTCTGATAAAGAGTACATGGATTATTTAAAAAGGAAATTGGATTGCATAATGAAATCCATTACTTATACATGCTACTTTCATAATGAAAGGTCAATTCTGATAACAGTATAAATTTTAATGTCTCTGATGAAGCACAGCAAAAATAGCTAAATAAAGTAAAGAAAAGGTAGTTTCACCAAGCAAAACACTTTATGGTTCAAAGATAATGTTATCCCATAACAGAAATTAAAATAAACAATTGACAAAATCTTACTAAAATGAAATAAAACCTGGTGATAACCTTCCAAAAAGAGAGCATGCTGTATTTCAGAATATTCCAGACATTTATATCAAAATTGAGTAATCCAGTCAATTTTTATTGTTTACCTATGACCAATTGTTTTTCTGAATTATACACACAAACAAAATTTGATTGCAGATTGGCTTCCTGCTGCTACTCAACACATTTCAAACTGGTTAAGTCCTGACATAATGCCGTGTGAACGAAAGAAATATATTCATCCAAGCAAATGTAGTGTAATGTAGTATACAGTTGTATCCACTTTAGTTATTAAGAATGATGAGAGGTCTCTCCTTGTGGCTGCAGCGTGAGAGAAGAGTATGAACTGTGGCAGCTGGAGTCATGTATTAGTTGAAAGAAGTGCAGCCGAAACTGTAACCAAAGGAGGCATTATGCTTCCAGAAAAATCACAAGGAAAAGTATTGCAAGCAATGCTGGTAGCTGTTGGATCCGGCTCTAAAGGAAAGGGCAGACAGATTCAACCAGTTAGCATGAAAGTTGGAGATAAAAGTTCTCCTAGAATATGGAGGCACCAAAGTAGTTTCAGACAACAAGGACTATTTCTTATTTAGAGTGGTGACATTCTTGGGAAATATGTTGACTGAATTGAAATGGCATCATGTGAAGCTGCCCATTCCACTGAAGTTCTGAAATCTTTCATCATGTAAATAATTTCCATGGTTCTCTTTTATAATAACTAACCATATCCAAAAAAAAAAAAAAAAAAAGAATGATGACACTAAGCAGGTACAAAATGATGTTTCCTAAAGTAAAAGTAATTAACCAGCTTTGTAACATACATCCCTAAGAAATAGATGCTCACCATCTTGAGAAGATATAGGTCCGAAGATGATATACAGTAATCTTGCCTGATTCACCATTGGCCACGGTTTCAATATACATGTCAACCAAAATGCAGAATCACTTTGATGGGTCCAGTGATCAAGCAGTACGTTCCTACAGAATAGCCTGATCCTTAACTCCAGTTTTCGGGCGCTTCCTATGAAGACAAAAGAATTGTAAAGCATTCTTCTTAGATTGATATGCATAATTGGATAGATCAAAGACATACATCATTAATATGCTTTGTACTGAGAGTGTTACTTCATTTACTCTGTAAAAATTTTAGATTATCAAGGAACTACTTTTTAAAACAACTTTACTGGGATACAATTTACATACCATAAAACTTACCAATTTAAAGGATATACAATTCAACTTTTTTTCAGTATATTCATAGATATATGCAGCTATCACCAAGTTAATTTTAGAACATCGTCATTACCTCAAAAAGAAGCTCTGCTCTTTTAACTATACCTCTCCCATCCCTCTGTCCTTAATCATCCACAGCACTAACCACTACTTTCTGTCTCTATAGATTTCCCTATTCTGAACTTTGATATGAATGAAGTTGTAGATGGTCCTTTGTGTCTGGCTTCTTTCCAAAGCATGTTTTCAAGGTTCATCCATGTTATAGCATGTATCAATACTTCATGCTTTCTTATAGCCAAATAACATTCCATTGTATAGATATGCCACATTTGGTTTATTCACCCATTGATGGTTGTCTCTACCTTTTGGCTATTACGAATAATGTTGCTATTAACATTCATTCACAGTTTCTGTATGAATATGTTTCTCTAGAGGATATACCTAGGAATAAGATTGCTTGGTCATAGGGTAACTCTATATTTAATCATTTGAAGAACTGCCAGGTTGTTTTCCAAAATGGTTGTACCATTTTGCATTCTGGCCAGCAGTGTATGAGGGCTCCAATTGCCCCACATACTCACCAACAATTGCTATCTGATGTTTTGATTCTAGCCATCCAAGTGGGTATAAAATGGTATCTCATGTATTTTTAAAAATGACTTTATTGGAATATATATATAATTTACATACCAAATAACTTTAATGCATATAATTTAATTTAATGTATATAATTCAACAGTTTTTGATATATTACATTGTTTTCTTAAATTGTGGTAAAATATATATAATCTAAAATTTGCGATTTTAACCATTTTTAAAGTATAAAATTCAGCGGCATCAATTACAATCATAATGTTGTTAACTGTTACCACTCTTACCCTATCTAAAACTTTTTCTCACCTCAAACAGAAACTTTGTGACCATTAAGCAATCACTCTCCATTTCCCTCTCCCCCCAGTTCTTGGTAACCTCTAATCTACTGTCTGTTTTTATGAATTTGCCTGTTCTAGGTGCCTCACAGAAGTAGAACCATACAATATTTGTCCTTTTGTGTCTGACTTACTTCACTTAGCATATGTTTTCAAAAGTCATCCATGTTGTGGCCTATATCAAAACTTCACTTCTGTGAATTCCCTGGTGGTCCAATGGTTAGGATTCTGTGCTTCCACTGCTGGGGCCCAGGTTCAATCTCTGCTAAGGGAACTAAGATCCTGCAAGCCACATGGTGTGGCCAGAAAGTTCACTCCTTTTTATGACTGAATAATATTCCACTGTATATATATGCCACGTTTTGTCTATCCATTCATCTATTGATGAACACTTGGGTTGTTTCCCGTTTTGGGTTGAAAATAATGTTTCAGTGAATTCTGTTGTACAAGTATTTGTTCAAGTTCCTGCTCTCAATTTCCTTAGTTAGGTGCCTAGGAGTGGAATTACTGGGTCATATGTAACTCTACATTTAGTTTTTTGAGGAATAAACTGTTTTCCATGGTGGTGACACCATTTTACATTTTATATTCTTATAGTACTTATGATCTACTTACTTGTACATAAGTGTAAACGGAAAGTCTACCAACACACCAAGGCCATGTGTAAATAAGTATTTCTTGATGTGTTAAGTCGAGTAACACAGAAGTTTAGAGGAGAGAGATCATTGCAGGTCTAGGGAGATCAGGAAAGATCAAGTAAACTGGGTCTTAAAGGATGAAAAGGAGACATGGCATTTCAGGAAAAAGAGAATGAATGAAAGGTATGAGGTAGAGATGTGTAAGAGGAATCTGTGATACAGAGCAATATCCCTGTGTCAAACTGATACAGAGAGTAATAGGCAGTAAGTTTGGAAAAGTAGGTTGGGGTTAGTATATGAAGAGCAGTATAGTTTGGACTTTATTTTAAAGATATCAGTTGCTTAGTGTGCTTAGTCCTTCAGTTGTGTCTGACTCTTTGCAACCCCTTGGACTGCAGCCCACCATACTCCTCTGTCCATGGGGATTCTCCAGGTAAGAATACTGGAGTGAGTTGCCATGCCCTCCTCCAAGGGATCTTCCCAACCTAGGGATTAAACCCAGGTCTCCCGCATTGCAGGAGGATTCTTTACCAACTGAGCCACTAGGGAAACCCAAGAATACTGGAGTGGGTAGCCTATCCCTTCTCCAGGGGATCTTCCTGACCCAGGAATCAAACCAAAGTCTCCTGCAGATTCTTTACCTGCTGAACTACCAGGGAAGATACCAGGGAACTAATAAAACTTTCTGATCAAGAGAAGGACATGATAAATTAATTTTGCTATTGTTTCACTGGGCTTCTATATCTGCCTTAAAAAATTCTGCCATGATTTGTTTCATAATGAAATATTTCAAGCTGACAGAAAAACAGAGATACTATAACAAACACTGTATACTGATCATCTAGTTTTGTCAAATCTTTTTGTTATATTTGCTTCAGAATTAAAAAGAAATAAAACATTATTCATACAGTTAAAACTTCTTGTTTATCAGTCCCAATTCCCTTCTTCCCTAGAGATAATCACCATCTTAATTGGGTTTTGTTCCTGCTGTATTAATCAGTGCTTTCTAGAGAAACAAAAGTAGCAGGATGTGTATATATACATAGGATTTGCTTTGCTTGTGCAGATCACTGAAAGCTTGTCAAGTCCATAACCTACAGGGTAGGTTGGCAGGCTCCAACAAGGCGGGGATTTCTAATTCAAGTCCAAAGACAGTCTGCTGGCAGAATTCTTTCTTGTTTGGGGAGAAGAGTCATTTTCTATTAAAGCCTTCAAGTGATTGGATGAGGCCCACCCACATTATGGAGGGTAATCTGCTTTACTCAAAGTCTACTGAGTTAAATGTCAATCTTATCTAAAGAATAATTTAAAACATCTAGAATAATGTTTGATTAAATATCTGGGTACCATGGACTACTGAAGTTGACACACAAAATTAACTATCATACCTCCCAACTATGTTCTTATATTTTTTTACATACGTATATAACCATAAAGAATATATAGAATTATTTTACACGTTTTTAATATATAAATGGTATCATATTAAAAGTATTGTTTGGTAGCCTTTTCTAGACCATCCCCATGGAAAAGAAATGCAAAAAAGCAAAATGGCTGTCTGAGGAGGCCTTACAAATAGCTGGGAAAAGAAGAGAAGCAAAAAGCAAAGGAGAAAAGGAAAGATATTCCCATCTGAATGCAGCGTTCCAAAAAATAGCAAGGAGAGATAAGAAAGCCTTCCTCAGTGATCAACGCAAAGAAATAGAGGAAAACAACAGATTGGGAAAGACTAGAGATCTCTTCAAGAAAATTAGAGATACCAAGGGAACATTTCGTGCAAAGATGGGCTCGATAAAGGACAAAAATGGTATGGACCTAACAGAAGCAGAAGATATTAAGAAGAGGTGGCAAGAATACACAGAAGAACTATACAAAAAAGATCTTCACGACCCAGATATTCACGATGGTGTGATCACTCACCTAGAGCCAGACATCCTGGAATGTAAAGTCAAGTGGGCCTTAGAAAGCATCACTACGAACAAAGCTAGTGGAGGTGATGGAATTCCAGTTGACCTATTTCAAATCCTCAAAGATGATGCTGTGAAAGCGCTGCACTCGATATGCTAGCAAATCTGGAAAACTCAGCAGTGGCCACAGGACTGGAAAAGGTCAGTTTTCGTTACAATCCCAAAGAAAGGCAATGCCAAAGAATGGTCACACTACTGCACAATTGCACTCATCTCACACGCTAGTAAAGTAATGCTCAAAATTCTCTAAGCCAGGCTTCAGCAATACGTGAACTGTGAACTTCCAGATGTTCAAGACGGTTTTAGAAAAGGCAGAGGAACCAGAGATCAAACTGCCAACATCCAATGGATCATCGAAAAAGCAAGAGAGTTCCAGAAAAACATCTATTTCTGCTTTATTGACTATGCCAAAGCCTTTGACTGTGTGGATCACAATAAACTGTGGAAAATTCTGAAAGAAATGGGAATACCAGACCATCGGACCTGTCTCTTGAGAAACCTGTATGCAGGTCAGGAAGCAACAGTTAGAACTGGACATGGAACAACAGACTGGTTCCAAATAGGAAAAGGAGTACGTCAAGGCTGTATATTGTCACCCTGCTTATTTAACTTATATGCAGAGTACATCATGAGAAACGCTGGGCTGGAAGAAACACAAGCTGGAATCAAGATTGCCGGGAGAAATATCAATAACCTCAGATATGCAGATGACACCACCCTTATGGCAGAAAGCGAAGAACTAAAGAGCCTCTTGATGAAAGTGAAAGAGGAGAGTGAAAAAGTTGGCTTAAAGCTCAACGTTCAGAAAACTAAGATCATGGCATCTGGTCCCATCACTTCATGGGAAATAGATGGGGAAACAGTGGAAACAGTGTCAGACTGTATTTTTGGGGGGCTCCAAAATCACTGCTGATGGTGATTGCAGCCATGAAATTAAAAGATGCTTACTCCTTGGAAGGAAGGTTATGACCAACCTAGATAGCATATTTAAAAGCAGAGACATTACTTTGCCGACAAAGGTCCGTCTAGTCAAGGCTATGGTTTTTCCAGTGGTCATGTATGGATGTGAGAGTTGGACGATGAAGAAAGCTGAGCACCGAAGAATTGATGCTTTTGAACTGAGGTGTTGGAGAAGACTCTTGAGAGTCCCTTGGACTGCAAGAAGATCCAACCAGTCCATCCTAAAAGAGATCAGTCCTGGGTGTCCATTGGAAGGACTGATGTTGAAGCTGAAACTCCAATACTTTGGCCACTTCATGCGAAGAGTTGACTCATTGGGAAAGACCCTAATGCTGGGAAGGATTGGGGGCAGGAGGAGAAGGGGACGACAGAGGATGAGGTGGTTGGGTGGCATCACCGACTCGATGGACATGGGTTTGGGTAAACTCCGGGAGTTGGTGATGGACAGGGAGGCCTGGCATGCTGCAATTCATGGGGTCACAGAGTCGGACACGTCTGAGCGACTGAACTTAACTGAACTCTCTCAAATTATATTTTGAGATTTATCCATATTAAAAATACACATGGCTCTAGTTAACTCATTTTAACTATTAATGGTTTTTAATTGTATAAATATGCCACAATTCATTTACCCATTCTCTTGACAACAGGCATTAGGTTGTTGGCAGTCTTCCCTGAAATGCTCATTCTTATACATGTCTCCTTGTGCACACTGTGGGAATTTCTCAGAGTGACATTGCTAAATTATAGAATTAATTTTTAAAATATGATATATTTCAGGTATATATAAAGGTTTAAAGAATATTATAATGAACACCTTTGTATCCTCTACCAGTTTAAGGAATAAAATATTATTAATATGTTTGAAGCCCCTCTGAGCACGTCTCTTTCTGTAATTACAGGCCACTTCTGCTTCACTATCTGATTTAGTGTTTATCATTCCCTTACATCTCTTTGCCCTCTTTCTACAAATAAACACTGCAATTTATTTTAAAATACACTTTAGAACTATACTGTTTTTTTCTATTTTAATCTCTGTATAATGTTATCTCTGAATTTTAGTTCTTTACCTGGTTTGCTGCAGACAACTGTCTGCATCTTGCGGGACAGATTAGTCAGCTCACATAAGAAATTATAAACACGATGGCACTCGAGTTCATCCCAACCTGCTGTTAAGGTCTGAGAATGATAAAATAAAGGAAACATTGCAGATATTCAAACCATCAAATCAAAACATAAGTCACTATTGCCTTATGACCATCAACTGTTGCAGCACAAAATCAGGGTGATGTGCAATTTTATCCAGTATGGGACTGTTAAAATTCATAGGAAATTTTATATTAAACAAAACCTAGAAATGCTCCAAAATCCAATTTCTTTGTGGTTGCATTGAGAGTCTCTTTTCAGAGAACTAAATGGTATTGAATCCTGACCTCTGACAGATATGAGGAAATAACAAAGTAAGGCCAAAACCCTAGAACACAGCTTCAGATACCTGACTCACAACCATACTGTGGCTTAGTTTCAGACTACAGTAGAATTTAAATCAATTCCTTACGACTATACAGTGGAGGTGATGAATAGATTCAAGGGATTAGATCTGGTAGACAGACTTCCTGAAGAACTATGGATGGAGGTTTGTAACATTGTATAGGAGATGGTGACCAAAACCATCCCAAAGAAAAAGAAATGCAAGAAGGCAAAGTGATTGAGGCAGCTTTACAAATAGCTGAGAAAAGAAGTGAAAGGCATGGGACAAGGGGAAAGATATACCTAAATGAATGCAGAGTTCCAGAGAATAGCCAGGAGAGATAAGAAAGTCTTCTTAAGTGAACAGTACAAAGTAATAAAGGACAACAGTAGAACTGGAAAGACTAGAAATCTCTTCAAGAAAATTGTAGATATCAAGGAACATTTCATGCAAGGACGGGCCAATAAAGGACAGAAATGGTAAGGACCGAAGAAAAGCAGAAGAGATTAAGAAGAGGTGGCAAGAATACAAAGAACTATACAAAAAAGGTGTAAATGACTCAGATAACCAGACGGTGTGGTCACTCACCTAGAGCTAGACATCCTGAAGTGTGAAGTCAAGTGGGCCTTAGAAAACATTGCTACAAAACTAGTGGAGGTGATGGAATTCCAGTTGAGCTATTTCAAATCCTAAAAGATAATGCTGTTAAAGTGCTGCACTCAAAATTCCAGCAAATTTGGAAAACTGAGCAGTGGCCACAGGACTGGAAAAGGCCACTTTCCATTCTAGGCCCAAAGAAGGGCAATGCCAAGGAATGTTCAAACTACCTAACAATCACACTCATTTCACATGCTAGCAAGGTTATGCTCAAAATCCTTCAAGCTGGGATTCAGCAGTATGTGAACCGAGAAATTCCAGGTATACAAGCTGGGTTTAGAAAAGGCAGAGGAACCAGAGACCAAATTGCCAACATTTGATGGATCATAGAGAAAACAAGGGAATTCCAGGAAAACATCTACTTCTGCTTCACTAACTACACTAGAGCCTTTGACTGTGTGGATCACAGGAAACTGGAAAATTCTGAAAGAAATGGGAATACCAGACCACCTTACCTGTCTCCTGAGAAAACTGTATGCAGGTCAAGGGGCAACAGTTAGAACCAGACATGAAAACAACAGACTGGCTCAAAATTGGGAAAGGAGTATGACTGTATATTGTATATATTGCCTGTATATATATAAAGACTGTATATTGTTATCTTGCTTATTTAACTTCTATGCAGAGTACATCTTGTGAAATACCAGGCTGGATAAATCCCAATCTGGAATCAGGATTTCTGGGAGAAATATCAACATCCTCAGATAAGCAGATGATACCACTCTAATGGCAGAAAGTGAAGAGGAACTAAAGAGCCTCTTGATGAGGGCGAAAGAGGAGAGTGAAAAAGCTGGCTTGAAACTCAATACTGTAAAAAAAGAAGATCATGGCATCCAGTTCCATTACTTCATGGCAAATAGATGGGAAAAAGTGGAAATAGTGACAGATTTTCTTTTCTTGGTCTCCAAAGTCACTGCGGACAATGACTGCAACCATGAAATTAAAAGATGCTTGCTCCTTGGAAGTAAAACTATGACAAACCTAGACAGCGTATGAAAAAGCAGCAACATCACTTTGCTGACAAAGGTCCACATAGTCAAAGCTATGGTGTTTCCAGGAGTCATGTACGGATGTGAGCTGGACCATAAAGAAGGCTGAGCGTCAAAGAATTGGTGCTTTCAGTTGTGGTGCTGGCAGAGACTTGAGAGTCTCTTGGACTTCAAGGAGACCAAACCAATAAATCCTAAAGGAAATCAACCCTGAATATTCATCAGAAGGACTGATGCTGAAGCTCCAATACTTTGGCTACTTGATGCGAAGAGCCGACTCATTGGAAAAGATCCTGATGCTGAGAAAGCAAATGGAGAAGGGGGCGGCAGAGGATGAGATGGTTAGATAGCATCACTGTCTTAATGGACATGAGTTTGAGCAAACTCTGGGAGATAGTGAAGGACAATGATGCCTGATGTGTTGCACTCCATATCCGACTCTGAAACCCCATGGACTATAGCCTGCCAAGCACCTCTATCCATGGTATTCTACACACAAGAATACTGGAGCAGGTTATCATGCCCTTCTCCAGGGGAACTTCCCAACCCAGGGATTGAACCTGGGTCTTTTTTGTCTCCTGCTTCAGCAGGCAGGTTCTTTACCACAAGCACCACTTGGGAAGTCCCATAATAAAAGCAGTTATATCTATCATTTCCCATAGTCACAATTTTTAAAATACAGTTGATTTCTAAAATCACATCTTCAATAACTAGCCCAAGACTTAAAACTCATTACACATCCACACTCTGTATCCCACAATATTTCCAGTCATTACAATTGGCTGGAAACTTCAAGGACATTGGTATAGAGCATATAAATGTTAAACATTTCTTACTAGTGAGAAATCCAAGAAGAAAATCTGAGGTGGCAAACATATTAACACCTTCTCAAACCTTTACAATGTTATTTTGTTTTCTTTTTAGATAATTATCACTTTTATTATTTTATAGAAAGACAGATTACATACTCTACTTATTAACAGTTCAAAAATAATTCCTTTTCTTCTTTCAGTAAATAAAAAATGTACCTGTAAAAATATGCCATAACATAGTAATCCTACACATTGCAAAGGAGCTGCACATCCACTGAATTTAAAACAGGAAACCTGTAAAGAGAACAACTATTAATTCCTTCTTTTCAGTGGAACTGTACAATGATTTGATTAAATTAAGTGGAAATATGCAATGACCTTTTTCAATCTTAACTGAAAATAACTAAAACACTTTATAACTGATTAGCATCATGTTATATATGTGGAGGATTATGAAAGAAGTATAAAACAAAGTCTCTGCCTCAAGGAGCTCACAATTTATTTAGGACAATATACACACCTGAAGTTACTTTTACATTTCAGGTTAGAATATGTATAAATGCTACAATGACCAAATAAACACATCAGACATGATGAAATCAGGGAAAGGATCATTCTGAGAATGATTTAAAAAGCTTATGAAGGATGTAAAAAATGTAATGTCTTTAAGTGGGATTCAGATATAATGAATAGATAGTATTGGTGGGGAAACAATAAAGGGACAATTGTATAGAGGTAAAAATAAAAAAGGTTCGTTTGGAAAGAAAGATATGAGCAGCTTAGTGAGGCTCAAGATAATACGAATTAAGCTTGCACTGTCAAGGGGAACCTAAATACCACCTGTGGACTTTGGACCTTATTGTGATGAAATTGAGTAACCACTGAAAGATTTTTAAGCAAGAAAATTAAATTGATGAAAGTGATTCAGCACATAGAATGTCTTGAGGAGTGAAGAAATGAATGTCAGGAAGATCATCTTGGAAGTTGCTGCAATAACATAGAGGCTAAAGTTAATGCAAACACTGACATGAAAAAAGCCAGCAGAAACAGTTTGCATACTATTGAGTGTAAAACTGAATCAGCAACAGTAGATATATATTTGGACTCATATAATAAAACTCAATGTTTAACAGAGGTTATGCCCTAACACACTAATACACATTTCCCAGTCATAAATTATCATAAAAGGTTTGTCATTTTATATATTAAAAATGCTTTTAATATTTAAACAGTAAAATGTTAACACTTGGAAACTATTTTCATTTTAATAAAATATCTACATCGTCACTTTAAAACATCTTCAGAATTCCCACGAGGTAAAAATACTTTTACTACTTTGATAAACCTAGTAAACTTGAATGAAAATACTCCTATACTACATTTTCGTGTTTTATAATCTGAGTACTTGGTAAAGTATTAATTATCATCAATCAATTTTTAGTACTAATTCATGAAATTCCATGAAAATAAATACAGATTTAAAATGAGTATAAGACATTAATAATAAAATATCTTTACTGGAAATCAAGATTGTGAACTAATTTAAAGTATGATCTTACATCTGCAAGTATCTTGTGAATGTACTTTAGTCTTTCCTTTGTGGGCAGCAGCAATGTACATCTTTTAAATAGTAGACCTGAGAAAGTAAAGAGACACATGAAAAAAACGACAATAATGTAATTAACTTAAGAATATCTATAACTCACAGCATAATGTTTCCTGAAAGTGAGATATACCATAGTGGACTGTGAGCTGATATCAGTGTTTTTAAGGGGAAGTTTGGGAGGATGGGTGCACAATACTTGTAATACATGGTGTTTACCAAGGATGACTCTGGTATTCACCCAAGAGGATATGACATGAAATCTTACAAAAAATTGTGAAATTGGTGCTATAGAATAGATTTAAGAAAGTATTTCAATTTAAAAAGATAACAATGGTGGACTCCAGGGACTGTAGCCTGCCAGACTCCTCTGTCCATGGGATTCTCCAGGTAAGAATACTGGAGTGGGTTGCCATTTTCTTCTCCAAGGGATCTTCCTGACCCAACCTGGGTCTCTTGCATTGCAGGCAGATTCTTTACCCACTGAGCTACAAGGGAAGCCCCCCAAAAGACAACAATAACCAAATACAAAACACAATTGGGAAACTCTACTGTCTTTATTCCACAGAAAACATATTCCAGTATCTTTTTTTTCCTGGTATCTCTTAAAATTAACCTCATGTCCACAAGGGAAAATGTTTTAAGAGTTGCTAATGGAAAGAGTGAGAGAAGAGATTTTGTATTCCTTTCTCCAAATACTGTACAAAAACTTAGTCATAAGTATGTGAAATTTCAGAGATTAGAAGGCTTTTTTCCCTCACAGAAAGTATCCAGTTTGGATGAAATATTTATCTCTTTCTTTAAAGATATCCTTTTATGGGGCTTGCATGTTAAGAATGTATAGAATTTTGTGTTTACATATTTTTTTAAAAAGCCTTTAATTTCCCAATGAGCTATGTAACTTGAACTACAGTGACAGGAAGTGTATGATTTGTTTTCTCTAACTTTAAGTGTTCTGTTGTCCTAAAATGGCAATATATTGTTAGCATTCCTATAAGGGCAAATATCCTCAAACTAAAAATAAGATATATGGTAAGAAAACGCATACCTGAATATCATGACTTTCTTTAGTCTTTATCTTCTCTGCATTTACTTTTTTACATAATATAATAAACTTTATATATATTCTGTAGAATCTATGGGAATTGAACTTATTTTTAGAAGTTTCTATGTTTGGGTAACACTTTACCAGGATTGCATTTTAAAGATAAACCCTTCTTATTTTTCTACATAAAAAGACATTTTCAGTGTTTGGTTTTCAGGCTGAGTTCTTTTCCTTTCATGTTCTGGCATCTAGTCCCAAGGCATATCATAGCTGGGGAATTGTAAACTCTAATTGCACGCTGGTTGCTTTTTTAAATGTAGAACACCTATTTTTAAGGGTTGCAATTTCCCATAAAAACCAATGCCGGTTGACTAATTTATTTCTTAACACAGGTGCTCTGTTATACCCTTTAGAGACCAACTTCTTTAACTTCTTCTCACTAAAACAAATCAGATGTACTGTTCTTTTCACACTGGCCATCTGCTCTGTTTTGTATGAAGCAGCAAATTAAAATGTATAAACCTCAGAATGCAGAATTCTGAAAATGTTATTTTAATGTTGAAAAACAAGAACAGAGGAATGGCAACGTGAGGAAATGGTAAGTACATCAAACATTTATCTAAAGAATCAGTCATAAGCTAGCTGTCTGCACCAAATTTAAATGGAAGGTTGAAATCATTACACGAATAAAACCATGTTTAAAAGCTACCTTTAAAGATCAACACATATCTGTATTTTTAACTGAATTATCCACATAATTGTCTTAATGCTTTTTTTGTTTGTTTATGCAATTGAGCCTGATCAGGGAGAAAAAATTCTTTCTAATTAAACTAAAGAATAAGCTTTTCCCAAGTACCACTTCTTCTTCCACAACTGATGATGTTTGAAAAAAGATATTTGCAATAAGTGGCAAAAAGTAATTGATGTATTTTTTTTTCATGGTAAAGACTGCTTTATTGGTGGCAGCTAGTACAAGTCAATAAATATTGATCCCCAAAGAACTCAGTTATGTATCAGATTACTGGTCCCCAGAGAGCTGAATGAACTGAACCAACTGATGGCTGGAGGGTAAACCGAAGTCAATCCCGCTTCTTGGGAAATGAAGCCACAGCCAGTTCATACATGGCATATGCCATTCCACCAACTGTAAGAATCATGGTGGCTCTATACAGGAAGGCATCAGCTATCCCACCCTTCAGATACACTGGAATTCCATTATTCTCCTGAAACAGCTTTTGTTTCTCTGGAACCTTATTTTCACTCTGCCTGCGTGAAGCAGTACTTATGGTCCTCTTAGTAATCTGACAGAGAGCCAGAAGATTCCGTAGAATCTTGGCTCAGTTACTGCCCACCAAAGACGACAACTGACCACCAGCAATGAGAAGTCCACACGCCAATTGATGTATTCTTTTGCAAGCTTTGTAAGTACTGAAAGCAATAACATTGTAACTAGATCACATACTTTTCATTTAGTCTTATTAAGTATACTTATCAAATATAGTTTGATGTATTTCACATCTATGCAGTCTTATTTCATTATTTGAAAACTAGGCATCCTTGGCAGAGAAGGCAATGGCACCCCACTCCAGTACTCTTGCCTGGAAAATCCCATGGATGGAGGAGCCGGGTAGGCTACAGTCCATGGGGTCGCTAAGAGTCGGACACGACTGAGCGACTTCACTTTCACTTTTCCCTTTCATGCACTGGAGAAGGAAATGGCAACCCACTCCAGTATTCTTGCCTGGAGAATCCCAGGGACAGTGGAGCCTGATGGGCTGCCGTCTATGGGGTCGCACAGAGTCGGACACGACTGAAGCGACTTAGCAGCAGCAGCAGGCATCCTTGGACTACTAAGAGGTAACATTCACTTCATTTACTCTCAACATCAGATATTTAGTTTCATTGCCATGTTTTGATTAACTACAGGTAGCTTCATAATTAAACTGGTGTCATTAAGTCAAGTCAAAATTAGAATTTTATTTGAGCACTCAGGGAGAATGAAATCAATGAATGGGATGAAAGATATAAATGATTACAAATCCAGGGAAGAAACCATCCACAACTTCCTTTGCTAAAGTTAATTTAATAATAGCATAATGATTTATTAGTAAATGCATAGCATCCTTAAGAAAGGAAACCATTGTTTCTGATAACAGAATAAGTGATTTTCCACAATAATATATTTAAATTTATTTTATATTTTAAGAAATAGATTATGGTTGAAAAGGAAAAGAAATACAGAGATAAAACTCATTATATCCACACAAAGAAAAGCATAGAAATACATCAATTTCCTAAACTGGCAAGCCACCAGACGATAAGCTTCAATGACACTGTATCCACATGAAGTCACAAGGATGGACACTTTAAAGTGCATTCTCATCTTTAAAGATAATGTAAGGGACTGTTGTCTGAGGAGGCCTTACAAATAGCTGAAAAAAAGAAGAGAAGAGAAAGGCAAGGGAGAAAAGGAAAGATACACCCATCTGAATGCAGAGTTCCAAAGAATAGCAAGGAGAGATAAGAAAGTCTTCTTAAATGAACAATGTGCAGAAATAGAGGAAAACAATAGAATAGGAAAGACTAGAGATCTCTTCAAGCAAGCTAGAGATACCAAGGGAACATTTCATGCAGAGAAGGCACAATAAATGACAGAAATGGTATGGACCTAAGAGAAGCAGAAGAGATTAAGAAGAGGTAGCAAGCATACAAAGAAGAACTGTACAAAAAAGGTCTTAAAGACCCGGATGACCACAATGGTGTGACCATTCACCTACAGCCAGACATCCTGAAGTGTGAAGTCAAGTGGGCCTTAGGAAGCATTACTACAAACAAAGCCAGTGGAGGTGATGGAATTCCAGTTGAACTATTTCAAATCCTAAAAGATAATGCTGTTAAAGTGCTGCACTCAATATGCCAGCAAATTCGGAAACTCAGCAGTAGCCAATGGACTGGAAAAGGTCAGTGTTTATTCCAGTCCTAAAGAAGGGCAATGCCAAAGAATGTTCAAACTACCTAACAATCGTACTCATTTCACATGCTAGCAAGGTTATGCTCAAAATCCTTCAAGCTAGGCTTCAGCAGTATGTGAACAGAGAAATTCCAGGTATACAGGCTGGGTTTAAAAAAGGCAGAGGCAAAAAAAAAAAAAAAAAAGAAAGAAAAAAAAAGGCAGAGGCATCAGAAACCAAATTGCCAACATTTGCTGGATGATAGAGAAAACAAGGGAATTCCAGGAAAATATCTGCTTCTGCTTCATTGACTGCACCAGAGCCTTTGACTGTGTGGATCACAACAAACTGTGGAAAATTCTGAAAGAGATGGGAATACGAGACTACCTTACCCATTTCCTGAGAAATCTGTATGCAGGAAAAGAAGCAACAGTTAGAACTGGACATGAAACAATGGAATGTTTCAAAATTCGAAAAGGAGTACATCAAGGCTGTATACTATCACCCTGCTTATTTAACTTATATGCATCATGTGAAATGCTGGGCTGGATGAACCCCAAGCTGGAATCACGACTGCTGGGAGAAATATCAATAATCTCAGATATGCAGATGACACCACCCCAATGGCAGAAAGTGAAGAGGAACTGATCAAGTTTCTTGATTAGGGTGAAAAAGGAAAGTGAAAAAGCTGACTTAAAACTCAACATACAAAAAATGAAGATCACGGCATCCAGTCTCATTACGTCATGGCAAATAGATGGGGAAAAAGTGGAAACAGTGACAGACTTTCTTTTCTTGTGCTCCAAAATCACTGTGGATGATGACTGCAGTCATGAAATTAAAAGACGCTTGCTCCTTGGAAAAAAAGTTATGACAAACCTAGACAGTGTATTAAAAAGCAGAGACATCAATTTGCTGACAATGATCTGTATAGTCAAAACTATGGTTTCTCCAGTAGTCACACAGGGATGTGAGATTGGACCATAAAGAAGTCTGAGAACCAAAGAAATGAGGCTTTGAAATTGTGGTGCTGGAGAAGACTCCCGAGAGTTCCTTGGACAGAAAGATCAAACCAGTCAATCTTAAAGGAAATCAACCCAGAATATTCACTGGAAGGACTGACGCTGAAGCTGAAGCTCTAATCTTTTGGCCACCTAATGCGAACAGCCAACTCACTGGAAAAGACCCTGAGGCTGGGAAAGACTTAGGGCAGCAGGAAAAGAGGGTGACAGAGAATGAAATGGTTGGATGGCATCACCAACAAGACTCTGAGCAAACTCCAGGAGATGCTGAAAGACAGGGAACCCTGGTGTCCACAGGGTTGCAAAGAGTTGGCCACAACTGAGCAACTAAACATTAAACAAAAGGATTGTTGTTAAGGGAAGGTCCTCACACTGGAAGAGTAAAAGTGTCATGGAAATAGGAAGTATTCCATTTCCCACACACTTTATAGAATTGCATAATAAAACCCCCTTAATTAAGTATAGTTCTTTACCTGTTACAATTCTCATCATATTACATAATTTACCTAGAGATCTGTAGTGTTCCAATATAGTGGTGTCTTCTCTGTCAGGCAGCTCAAGGTCATGAAAATCCTGTAGTAAAAGTCTTTTGCTTCCTGATGAGGTTGAGATATAATTAATAATGTGCTGGCTGACTGTTTTGGACACCATGCTTAGCATGCTGATATCCTTCACTATCAAAAGAAATATACATATATACATATATGTAAATGGCTTAAATACAAGAACATCACTATTAGCAGTCTATAAACTTACAGGTTAGCTCATTAATACTACTACTAAATAATACTATTAATAATACTACTAAAAATAAATAATAAAAGTGGGGGAAAGGGAAAAATCTTAAAATTGTTTGAAATCTAGTTCTCAATGAATTAGAAACATTTGGGGATGTAACAGTCAGATTACCATGTCATTATAATTAGAACCATGCTTTAAGGAGTCTGAGTATCATATTTTCTTTGAGTATCACTTACCTAACAATGATGAAATTTTAAAAAATAAACTAATGTGAACACAGACAGGGAGGCCTGGTGTGCTGCAGTCCATGGGGTCACAAAGAGTCGGACATGACTGAGAGACTGAACTGAACTGAACACCATTAACATTCTAGTGGGGTCTAAGATGACAAACTACTTCTTGGGGAAAATAAAATATTCCAGTGTCCATGTTGCCTACTTACAGTCGCCAAACCTCACCTGACAAATATTTTAGAATTATTTGGAATATTTCCAATGGCAAGGCTTTAAAATTTCCAAGCGTTGATAAGGGCTGAGAATCTGAGTCAAAGGTGTTAGGAAAATGGCTGGATCGACGATTACTACGTCTATAGTTCTGGTTAGGAATCAAAGTGAAACTGATATTTATTCTAGACGCCATCCTCTTCCTTATCTCATGAATTTATCCTGGTTAGAAAAAAAAGCACAAGAGACAAAGACAAAAGGAAATTATATTGATGAAGTGATGTTGTTTTTTAAATGGAAAGATTCATATTTTGATGGGTAATAGTTATCTCTCTGTATTTACAGAACTTTTAATGTGATGTCCAATATATGGCATTCCAACCAGTAGAGTCTATTTATTCATTCCAGCATGATATGAAATACTTACAAATCTTTTCCTTCTTAGCCAGATATTTTAGACAGAGTTTTAGTAGAAAATGAGGTATGTATTTAGATGAAATGTATTCTAAGAAAAGAAATGTGACATTTTCAAAAAGCAAAAGATTTAACACAAAAAATTATAATTTCAATCCATTCAATATTTGTCAATTAGTATGTTGTTTTTACTTTAATTCTTAAAAATTCAAAGTATTAATGTAGAATTAAAACTTTTCTACTTTTTAAAAACTTAATACTGACATGTTCTTTCCTTGGAAACAAAGACAAGAGATTAAAAAACAGACTTTAGTTTGCAGCTTTTTAAAACTGACCAGCTCTAATAAAGATGGTTTCGTTATGATTCACTACGTGTGGTGAAATCAAAGTTTTGTAAAATTAATAAGATTAGAATAAATTAAAGAATAATTTTCCCTCAATTCCACTTTTGTTTAATAACAGTTAATAATGAAACTCCAATACTTTGGCCACCTGATGCGAAGAACTGACTCATTGGAAAAGACCCTGATGCTGGGAAAGATTGAAGGTGGGAGGAGAAGGCGACGACAGAAGATGAGATGGTTGGATAGCATCACTGACTCGATGGACATAAGTTTGAGTAAGCTCTGGGAGTTGGTGATGGACAGGGAAGCTTGGCGTGCTGCAGTCCATGGCGTTGCAAAGATTGGACACAACTGAGTGACTGAACTGACTGAACTGACAAGTGTTAGGAAGGATCTACATAACTTATTTCAAACTAAACATTTCCTAGAAAGACTTTTATTGAAGTTATTAGTAATTCACTTACACTAAATGATAATTCTTTAAAAAAAATGTTATTTATCACACACAGTGACTTTGTGTCATTCCTTTTCCTATTCCAAAAACACTGTCTTTTGCAAATATACATGCATATGTACACATGCATTAACTGTAACTCCAATCTGGGGCTCCTTATTTCTGAAGAAACAACTAAGACATTTCATCAAAGAGTTACAAATATATCTGACCAAAATGCATTTTCTCCTTTTGGCACAAAATTGCTAAAAATCACATTGCTACTTATTCATCTAAAAGGTTATGTGTCAATTTACATCAATTTAAAATCAGCTGTATAATTGAAAATGTGGCCAAGAAATTTAGTGCTTAGTGAAAAGCATATTGTAAATTTCCTTTAAAACTATACCCTACATAGTGCTTTGCTAGTAGCTATTTTAAAATAATCATTAAAATTACACAAGTAACATGCACTGTCAAAAATTTTTACAAAATACAGCAAAACAAAAAGAAGAAAATTAAATTCATTTGGTTTTTAGCACAAAATCAAGCCCTTTGGCTTATATCATTCTAGAGTTTTCCATATATGTTTTTTTTTACAAAAACAGAGGAAATCACTGTTCACACTATTTTGTAATCCTTTTCAGTTGTAATTAAAATTGTAATTTCTTTCCATACCAATAGCTATATTTCTACAAGTATATATTTTTAAAAGGACTGCATGGGATTTCATCAAATGAAAGAATATTAATTTATTCAACCCATAAGATTGTTTGTAACTTCTCACAGTAGGCATTTAAGACCATGTTTCATTATAGTAAAATATACACCCGGCCTAGGTTTTGTTCTGTTTCTCTGAGCACTGTGTAACCTGGGACTTGGGTGGGAGCCTGTGGGCTCTTCAGAAACTCACTGACACCTAAAAACTGGGGGGCTTTAGTGTGTCAACCACACACTGTATATATTTTTAAACCTCTGAGAGGAGTAAAACACAGTGATCTAAATTCTTCTAAAACTGAAGTCTCCTCTTACAATTCCTTCTTTTTCTCAGTCAGACCTGAAAGTTCCAGGGAAGATAACAAGACTTTCTGAGGATCCTAAAGGTGTAATCCCAAATTATTTCCTGGTTTCCTCTCAGCCCTCTAGAGAATGAGACTCACGAACCCAAATAATCGTAATACGATGACGTTTCAATGCCCTGTTCCATCTCACTACTTTTGCCCACGTTTGAAAGGCTTTAAGTACCTCTTGGATGAACTTTTCTCCCTCTCCTCAGAGAAAACCTTCCAACAGCAATTCACTAGAATTTCTATTTTCTTTTTACATAAGAAAACCCTTTGAAGCGACCCATCCCCCTCTGCTCCGGAATAAGCTCAAAATATCTTCAAAGAGGTAAACTAGGGAGGCCATAAAAGAAAAACTGCCCAATTTAAGAGTCAAACCACACTGGGATGCATTTTTGACTGTCTCCAGTCCATGGAAAGATGAAACTATCTCCAGAAATTATTGGGGGAAAAATTTTTTTTTACCACAGATTTTGACAGTTTTCCGGCTGTCAAATCACAGGAAAATGGGACTTAGTCGTTCTGGTCCACCTCCTCAAATTTCTTAATGTTTAGAAAAGAAAGTATTTCCTCAAGGTTCTGCGGCCAGGAAGACGGAAGGTCCGGCTCCGGTCGGCTCCGAAGCTGCGTTCCAGTCTCTCAGGCGCCCCCTTGGCCTCGAGAATATTTTAGAATCCTCCCAGGAGCCCCAGCGGGAAGGAGGCTCCGCCCCCGGATCCCATAGTGCCGTCCTCCCTGAGGAATATTTTAGAACCCTCCCTGAGCTCCCTCAGGAAGGAGACTCCGCCCCTTATAAATATTAAAAAAAATTACCTCACAGACCCACCCACTTCATGAATAATCAACGAGGACGAAGTGGGTCTTTGGTGCCAGAACCTAAGCCAAAGCCACTCGTTGCTTCAGGCTGATAACCGGAAAGGGGTGGAGCCGTTAGAAACGGGGAGTGCGTGCGTGCTAAGTCGCGTCAGACTCTGCGACCCCGTGCGCTGTGGCTTGCCAGGCTCCTCTGTTCTTGGAATTCTCCAGGCAAGAATACTGGAGTGGGTTGCCATTCACCTTTCCAGGGGATCTTCCCGACCCAGGGTTCGAACCGGTGTCTCTCAAGTCTCCTGCATTGGCATTCGGGTTCCTTACCACTAGCGCCATCTGGGAAGCCCAGAAACGGGACGGGAGGATGCAAAATGAAGATCCCCAATCTGGTGAACCGCATATCTGTTCCAAACAATTTCCTTTCCCTTTAACCTAGTTTTAAGCCGGGTTTTAAATCCACGCCCCCTAACCCCTGGTGGCTCAGACGGCTGCAATGCAGGAGACGTGGGTTTGATCCCTGGGTTGGGAAGATCCCCTGGAGAAGTGAACGGTTACACATTCCTGTATTCTGGCCCGGAGAATTCCATGGATAGAGGGACCTGGCAGGCTAGTCCATGGGATCACAAACAGTCGGACTCGACTGAGCCACTTTCACTCCCCCCAACCCCCTCAGCCAAGAGGATAAGTTACTAAGTTACAAGAGCTTTCATGAAAACCTCTTTTGGGGAAAACCCCCAGTGTTCTTTTTTAAACCTATCTGGTGTCTAGAACAAAGAAGGATGAGTGCCTCCGGCATCTCAAGATGGAGTCCAAGACAAATCTTCCTTGCTTGGTCCTCCTCCTCCCTTGAAGAATAAGTTCTCATTCATTTATTCATTCATTGGCAATTTATTGAAACCTGCTTTGGGCCAGTCACAGGATCAGGTCCTAAAGATACAACAGAGAACAAGTCATATGTGTTCTGCCTTACTGGAGCTCATTAGTCTAATGGGAAATACAGAATGAACAGACAAAATAAACTACAGATGGAGAGCAGTATTACGGAGGAAATAAGGCAAACAGAAAATATGAAAGTTGGCGGCATATGAAAGTTGGAGGCAGGGAGCATGTGCCTATGTTAGATGGACTGGTCTGAAAGGTCCCTTTGAAGAGGTTACATTTAATTTGAGAACTAATGGAGGAGAAGGAGCCAGTCAGGAGAGGGGCTAGGGGAAAAGGGAACAGCAGTATAGATTTTGGTATGTTCTGGGTATTTGCAAGCCTGGCTGGCAGAGTTCAGCAAGCAACTAGGAGTGACCCTATGGAGACCCTGGAGAGGCAGCACAGATGCGGATGTGCAGGACCTCATATAAAGCCCCTAAACGAGAGCCAACTTAGAATCACAATAGGCTCTTCCTGGTAGCTCAGCTTGTAAAAGAATCTGCCTTCAATGCAGGAGACCCTGGCTTGATTCCTGGGTCAGAAGATCCCCTGGAGAAGGGATAGGCTACCCACTCCAGTACTCTTTTCTAAAGCTAAGAGTCAGACACAGCACAAACCCCTCCCTGTCTTTGCGGACCCACTCCACCTTATATGCAAGAAATTAAGATGTACCCACATTCCTCAGTAAAATAAAATATATAAGTAACTTCATAAAGGTTGAGATGAAATTTAGGATTAATTGATATATATCATGTAGTCACAGACATTCATTAATTTTGACTTACAAAGCTTTTTGTGGAGAAGGAAATGGCCACCCACTCCAGTATCCTTGCCTAGGAAATCCCATGGACAGAGGAGCCTGGCGGCCTACAGTCCATGGGGTCGCAAAGAGTCGAACACAACTGAGCGACTGAGCGTGCAGTGTTTCCTCAAATTTGAGCTCTTTGGAGCGCCCCCTGGTTCTTGGTTCTGCAGTCTTCTCTGGAGCCCTTCATGGAGCTGACCTGGACCAAGTCAACTCATGCAGCTGCATTTCTTTCGAGAGCACCTAGCCCTTTAGATTGGTGGCTCTGAGAAACAAGTACTGCGTGAACTGTGCTGGCAGGGGTCTGTTAGGAGGACCACACAGGAGAAGGTGGCCGTGGGCTCACACAGTGTCCACCGTAAGCCAGGTAGAAAGATGTGTTTGTTTTGCAACGTGATGAACACACTGCCAAATCTCCAGACAGTCCAGAGGGTCAGTTGTCAAGCAAATGAGCACTTTTGAAAAGTAGTTTTGCAAGATCCATCAAGAACCACAAAAATACTCATACCTATTTACCCAATAATCCCACTTCTAGAAACCTTTTATAAGAAAAATCAGAGATGCTATAAAAGGTTTATACATGAGAATGGTAACCCCAGACTCAGAAAAAACTCTGCAAACATTCATCATATGAGAATGACTAAATAAATTATGCCTATTTACACTACAACTTTGTCCATTATTAAAAATATCCTTTCAAAGATTTTTTAATGACATAGGATATAAAGTTAAGTTTTAAGAAAGTTATGATATGATTCCAAATTTAAATATTCTGTTTGTGTATATATATATACACAGATACATTTTTTTTCTTTTTTTTTTCTTTTTTTTTTAAATTTATTTCAGTTGGGGGCTAATTACTTTACAATATTGTAGTAGTTTTTGCCATACACTGACATGAATCAGCCATGGGTTCACATGTGCTCCCCCTCCCGAACCCTCCTCCCACCTCCCTCCCCTTCCCATCCCTCTGGGTAATCCCAACGCTCCATCCCTGAGCATCCGTCCCATGCATAGAACATGGAATGGTGTTCCGCTTCACATATGACAATATACATGTTTCAATGTTATTGTCCCAGAACGTCCCACCCTCACCTTCTCCCTCAGAGTCCACAGGACTGTTCTATGCATCTGTGTCTCTTATTCTGTCTCACATATAGGGTTACCATCACCATCTTTCAAATTCCATATACATGCATTAGTATATTGTATTGGTGCTTTTCTTTCTGGCTCACTTCACTCTGTATAATGGGCTCCAGTTTCATCCATCTCAGTAGAACCGATTCAAATGTATTTTTTTTAATGGCTGAGTAATATTCCATTGTGTATATGTACCACAGCTTCCTTATCCATTCGTCTGCCGATGGACATCTAGGTTGCTTCCATGTCCTGGCTATTGTAAACAGTGCTGCAATGAACATTGGGGTACACGCGTCTCTTTCACACACATACATTTTAAATGTATAAGTGAATTAAAAGACTAGACAGAAAAAACAGTTTTTTGGAGCTACTTCTTTTTTTCCTCCTGTCCCAAACGTTTTTTATTAGGTCCACGACAAGATCTCAACCTCTAGGCAGTGGGCCATGAATGCCTAATGGATACAAAGATACAGAGTGATACAAAAAACTTAGATTTTATTCAATGTCATGGAAAGTCATGGAGGTCTTTTAAGCAGAGAGTGATATAATCTGACTTACATCACTTAAAGATTGCGCTGGCTTTTATGT
The DNA here is from genome assembly GCA_024291935.2 of Okapia johnstoni. Lineage (NCBI taxonomy): Eukaryota > Metazoa > Chordata > Mammalia > Artiodactyla > Giraffidae > Okapia > Okapia johnstoni. Next base: position 22,109,781 of record CM044306.1, on the reverse strand, counting down.
GGAGAATGAATGAGGCTGTTGAGAGTCGAAGAGGTAAGATCTGTTAGAATTGTTGTGCAGGGTTGGAGTGATTGCCTTGGAGAGACAGATTTGAGATATTTTGGGGGGATAAAAGTAACTGAATTTGTTGATGGATTGGATATGGGAGGGAGGAAAAAGGAGATAGGGATGATTCTTGGCCTTCTGACTTCTGTAAGTGTATAGATGTTAATTTCATTGACCGAGATACTCAAGGCTGGAGTTGTTCTAGCAGAAAATAAAAAGTTTAATTTTGTAGATGGTAAGTTTGGTGTGTCTATGAGATATCAAGGGAGAAGTCAAGAAGGCAGTTGAATTATGTGGGAGGCTCCAGGAAAAAAATCTGGGCTGGATATATAAATTTAAGAGTTTTCTGCAATAGAAGAACAGAATCTCTTCAGAGATTGGGAAAAGGGAGACAGTGAAGCTCCAGACCACCTACTGAATCAGAATCTGCTTTTTTCTTTTTCTTTTTGTCACACCTGAAGGCATGTGGGATTTTAGTTCCCGATTCGGGCTCAAACCCTTGTCCTCTGCATTGGAAGGGCAGAATTAACCATTGAACCACCAGAGAAGTCCACAGAATCGGCATTTTAACAAAATCCACAGTCAGGTTTAAGATATGCTGATTTAGGCCATTTTACAGGCCATCTCCCCCTTTTCAACGCTTTGAAATTCCTAAATGAGAAATATTTTTCCTCTTTTGAAACTTCTTCATTCTTTGCTTGTACTGAAACTGTGCAACTCAGATTGGGACTTGAACCTATGGTCTTTTAATTGAGATCACACCTGGTCTTAGAACATACTGAAGCTCAGGTTCTCAAAGTCTCCTGGCAGAATGAATTCAATGAGAGACAAAGTGATAGATAAGAAGTGGATTTATTTAGGATGGCCTCCACAGTGTGTTGGAGAAGGAAATGGCAGCCCACTCCAGTATTCTTGCCTAGAGAATCCCAGTGACGGGAGCCTGGTGGGCTTCCGTCTATGGGATCGCACAGAGTCAGACACGACTGACGTGACTTAGCAGCAGCAGCCACAGTGTGTGGAGAGTCTTCCCCGGTAGCTCAGATGGTAAACAATCTGCCTGTAATGCTGGAGACTTGGGTTTGATCCCTGGGTTGGGAAGATCCCCCGGAGAAGGGAATGGCAACCCACTCCAGTATTCTTGCCTGGGAAATCCCATGGACAGAGGAGCCTTGTGGGCTACAGTCCATGGGGTCACAAAGAGCCTGGCACAACTGAGCTACTTTCACTCACTCACTCCAGAGTGTGGGCCATCTCAGAAGGTGAGAGGCCCTGAAATAGGGCCTGGACTATTTCATACGTTAAGGAGTGGGAGGATTATTCCAACTATTTGTGGGGAGGAGGGGCATGGGAGAGGGTGGGTATTTCCAGAAATTGAGCCACTGCCCATTTTTTGGATTTTTATGGTTAAGCTCTGAACTGTCATGACACTGGTGGGTGTGTCATTTAGCTAACATATTACAGTGAACATATAATGAGGCTCAAGGTCTACTGAAGCTAGCTAGCTCTAATCAGTTTTTGTCATATCCTATAACTAAAGAACCTCTTGATGAGAGTGAAAGAGGAAAGTGAAAAACCTGGCTTAAAACTCAGCATTCAAAAAACGAAGTTCATGGTATCCAGTCTCATCACTTCATGGCAAATAAATGGGGTAAAAGTGGAAACAGAGACAGATTTTATTTTCTTGGGCTCCAAAATCACTACAGATGGTGATTGCAGCCACAGAATTAAAAGATGCTTGCTCCTTGGAAGAAAAGCTATGACAAACCTAGACAGTATATTAAAAAGCAGGGACATCACTTTGCTGACAAATGTCCATATGGTCAAAGGTATGGTTTTCCAGTAGTTGTATATGGATGTGAAAGTTGAACCATAAAGAAGTCTGAGCACTAAAGAATTGATGCTTTTGAATTATGGTGCTGAAGAAGACTCTTGAGAGTTCCTTGGACAACAAGGAGATCAAACCAGTCAATCCTAAAGGAAATCAACCCTGAATCTTCATTAGAAGGACTGAAGCTGAAGCTCCAATCCTTTGGCCACCTGATGCAAAGACCTGACTCATTGGAAAAGACCCTGGTGCTGGGAAAGATTGAGGGCAGGAGGAGAAGGAGGTGACAAAGGATGAGATAATTGGACAACATCATCGACACAATGGACATGAGTTTGAGCAAACTCTGGGAGATAGTGAAGGACAGGGAAGACTGGTGTGCTGCAGTTCATGGGGTTGCAAAGAGTTGGACATGACTTAGTGACTGAACAACAATAATAACACCTATGTGATTTTTTTAAAGGTTGTGCCCTGCCCCTTTCCCTCCTGTTTCAGTACTTCTCAATGGCCACTTCATTTGGCCTTGAATCATAATTAATTATGTACAGGTCTTAGTTATCCTGTTAGATTGTGAGCTCTTTGAAGAATGTAACAGTGAAATCTCAATTTAAAGTTAGTAGACTTGGTATTTTGCTTGATGCTCTGCTACTTCCCCATATGCACATGTAAACCAACCCAAACCTAAGTGGTGCTGGTGCTAGTGTTGTTGTAACTGATACTCAGAATTTGCCAGGATCCATATGTAAATTGACTCTCATATGTGCCATGTGTGGGAGGAACTATTTGTTGCAATTATTATTTTTTAAAGTTGGAAGATAATTGCTTTACAATGTTGTATTAGTTTCTGCCATCAGTTCAGTTCAATCACTCAGTCATGTCCGACCCTTTGCAACCCCATGGACTGCAGCACTCCAGCCTTCCTGTCCATCACCAACTCCCGGCCGGAACTTGCTCAAACTTATGTCCATCGAGTCTGTGATGCCATCCAACCATCTCATCCTCTTGTCCCCTTCTCCTCCTGCCTTTAATCTTTCCCAGCATCAGGGTCTTTCCCAATGAGTCGCTTCTTTGCATCAGGTTGCCCAAGTATTGGAGTTTTAGCTTCAGCATTAGTCCTTCCAATGAATATTCAGGACTGATTTCCTTTAGGATGGACTGGTTGGATCTCCTTGCAGTCCAAGGGACTCTCAAGAGTCTTCTCCAACACTACAGTTCAAAAGCATCAATTCTTTGGTGCTCAGCTTTCTTTATAGTCCAACTCTCACATCCATACACGACTACTGTAAAATGTCATGAATCTCTGTTCATAGTTCTTCAGGCACTCTGTGTATCAGACCTAATCCCTTGAATCTATTTGTCACTTCCACTGTATAATGGTAAGGGATTTGATTTAAGTCATACCTGAATGGTCTAGTGGTTTTCCCTACTTTCTTCAGTTTTCAGGGCATAGACTTGGATTACTGTGATATTGAATGGTTTGCCTTGGAAAAGAACAGAGATCATTCTGTCGTTTTTGAGATTGCATCCAAGTACTGCATTTTGGACTCTTTTGTTGACTGTGATGGCTACTCCATTTCCTCTAAGGGATTCTTGCCCACAATAGTAGATATAATGGTCATCTGAGTTAAGTTCACCCATTCCAGTCCATTGTAGTTCACTGATTCCTAAAATATCGATGTTCACACTTGCCATCTCCTGTTTGACCACTTTCAGTTTGCCTTGATGCATGGACCTAACATTCCAGGTTCCTATGCAATATTGCCCTTTATAGCATCAGACTTTACTTCTATCACCCATCACATCCACAACTGGGTGTTGTTTTTGCTTTGGCTCCATCCCTCTTTCTTTCTGGAGTTATTTCTCCATCTTCTCCAGTAGCATATTGGGCACCTACCAATATGGGGAGTTCATCTTTCAGTGTCATACCTTTTTGCCTTTTCATACTGTTCATGGGGTTCTCAAGGCAAGAATACTGAAGTGGTTTGCCATTCCCTTCTCTAGTGGACCACATTTTGTCAGAACTCTCCACCATGACCTGTCTGTCTTGGGTGGCCCTACACGGCAAGGCTCATAGTTTCATTGAGCTAGACAAGGCTGTGGTCCATGTGATCAGTTTGGTTAGTTTTCTGTGATTGTGGTTTTCATTCTGTCTGCCCTCTGATGGATAGGGTTAAGGGGCTTATGGAAGCTTCCTGATGGGAGAGGCTGACTGAGGGGGAAACTGGGTCTTGTTCTGATGGGTGGGGCCGTGTTCAGTAAATCTTTAATCCAATTTTCTGTTGATGGGCAGGGCTGTGATCCCTCCCTGTTGCTTGACCTGAAGCCAAACTATGGTGGAGATAATGAAGATAATGGCGACCTCCTTCAAAAGGTCCCATGCATGCACTGCTGGATTCAGTGCCTCCGACCCTGAAGCAGGCCACCACTGACCCAAGCCTCTGCTGGAGACTCATGGACACTCACGGGCATGTCTGGGTCAGTTTCTTGTGCACTGTCACAGGTGAGCCGTGTGTCTTAATCACCTCCCTGGTCCCGGCCACTTGGTTTCCTGGCTGTGCTATGAGAGCACCATCTCAGGTGTGCCGAATGTCTCCTCTGGAGAGCTTATCTCAGGCTGTGACCCTCCTGGCAGATGTCAACCATCCAGGATCTCAGGAAGAGGTGGTTAGCAGTTGGGAGCCTGCTCACAGTTTGGTGGAAGATGCCGTCACTAGGGCTAAGAGTGTAGCAGCCCCTTGCCTTCTGAGCCTGCCTCTCTGCCTCCTGGTGGGGAGGGCCCGGTAAGCAGCCGGCTAGCTTTCTTTTTGTATTTGCTTAATCCTTTGTTCTGAGAGCAGGCCAGGCTGCATCTTAAGTTGTTAGGTTAGAACCTTTCGCAGGAAAGTTCTCTTTTGCGCAGTTGTGGTTAGGTGTGTATTCTGTGGGTTGGTTTTTTTTTTTTCTCCCAGTTATGTTGCCTTCTGAGATTCCAAAACTCCCCACAGACCCGCCTGTGAGAGGGTTTCCTACTGTGTAGAAACTTCTCCTCCTTCACGACTCCCTCCCCAGGACAGGTCTCCATCCCTAACTCTTTTGTCCCTCTTTTTGTCTTTTATATTTTGTCCTACCTCCTTTCGAAGAGAATGGGTTGCCTTTCTGGGTTCCTGGTGTCCTCTGCCAGTGTTCAGAAGTTTCTGCCATACAGCAGTGCAAATCAGCCACAAATATACATATATCCCCTGTTGCCATTACTTTTTATTTAATAAAATGAGCATTTAACTATTACTTTATGTTATGAAAGCCTAGAATATCATTCCTTTTACCTTCAACTGCGGCTAAGTGATCAAATTAGGTCTTCATTCGTGAATTCCAGAGTAAGTGGAGAGCTGATGTTAAGTATTCAAAAACAGCTGGTTACTTGTAACATCACACAAAAATTTTAGGAAAGGGAATTTCACAAATTTCTTTGATTAAACCGATACATAAGTTTTTTCTTTAAAAATATTAATTTAAAATTCCTATAAGAAATCATTGTTTAGTGCATAAAAAAGAAAAATATACACAAGTCTTCTTTCCCTCCATCCCTTAAAAATCAACTTAATCTTTCTACTTGAAGGTAACCAATAATAATACTTTGGTACATTGCTTTCCTGATGGAATCTTTCCCAGTCAGTAAATATAGATCTGTATCATCTTTTTCACTAGTTACATGGTATTTCACTATAAAGATACATCAGACATTCATTTAACTGGTTCAGCATCACTAATTTTTTTCCAATTTTTTTGTATTAAACAATCCTGCAAAGAGCATTTTGTATGTTCATCTTAGAATAAACTTTTTAAAATTTTGGTTGTACTAGGATATCACTTAAAATTAGGAAAAGCCAAGTGATAGAAAACTCCAAAATATAGTAGCTTAAACAAGATAGAAGTTTATTTTTCTCATATAAACAAAGTTTAGAGATAAGTAATTGGGACTGGTGTGGCAGCTCCACAAACATTTGGAACCCAGGCCCCTTCTATCTAGTTGCTCTACATCCTCAACCTGTGGCTTCGACCTCATGGCCCAAGAAGGCTTCTTGAGCTCAAGTATCATGTTCACGTTCCAGTCAGCAGGAAGAAGGAAAGGAAAGAAGGGACTTCTCCCTGACAGTTCAAAGACCCTTCCCTTTTGGATTTGGCCAGAATTTAGTAACATGGTCAGTCCTAACGGAGAAATATCTTGGAAGACCCTGTGTCCAGCTTAAAAATAGGGGATACTATTACTATATAAGAAAGGAAGAGCAGTTATCAGAGTACAACAACAGTCCCTGTACAAATAGTAAGCACATTTTCCACTTTTGGTACATTTTATCTTCTGGTTTCCCAACCCTTAGTAAATAGTTTTTTAATGTCAAAATTAATCTAATAGCTTAAATCAATTTCCTTTTGGTTCTTGATAGAGAAGACCACATAGTTGGCTTTTATCTTTTATATCACTGACAATAATTAAAGCTACTTCTAAATTCCCTTCTTTAGACAAAGTGATTTCCTTTCTAGTTGGGGAGTTGCCCAACCTATGGCCCCTGCACTGGAAGCATAAGTCCTAACCACTAGACCACCAGAGAAATTCCCCAACTGATGGTTTTTTTTATCATTTCTTGGTCCTCATTTCTTTTTAATTTTCGCAGAAAAGATGGGTATTTTCTTTATGTTTATTTTATTTTTAAATTTTTCTTTTTATAATTAAAGACTAGTCAACTGAATCAGAAAGATTGCCAGCAAAAATAATAAGGCAAATTCATGTGCCTTGGTCACTTGAATTGGGTAGTCAGAAAAAAATATACTGATAAGAATAAAACCATGTAAGGGTATATGGAAGCAGAGACTATTACATAAAGTCCTTAGAATGTAACATGTAAGATTTCATCCAAAAATAGGCATTGACAACAGAATGGCAAGAAATTCCTCACTTTTCAGGCAAGGACAACAAGGTCCAAAAAATGTGTCTTTCCTAAGATTTTCAGCTCCAGCATCCTTCTTGTTATGAAGCCAGTTTGAGTAATTACATTTGGGTCATGTCAAATTTTGCCTGGAAAATTGAGGGCAGGAGAATAAGCAGGAGACAGGGGATGAGATGGTTGGATGGTATCACTGACTCAATGGACATGAGTTGAGAAAACTCTGGGAGATAGTGAAGGGCAGGGAAGCCTGGTATGCTGCAGTCCACCAGGATGCAAAGAGTTGGACATGCCTAAAAACAACAACAAAAAGTCTACTATATAAAAAGAAGGGGGAAAAAGAGGCAAAAAAAAGTCTACTATAATGTACATAGTGTTATACTATAAAATGAAAAAAATGTATACATGAGTATATAAAATGCTGAGAGTGTAAGCTGATAGGGTAGGGGCTCCCTGGAGAAAGAGAACCAGACATAGCTTTTTGACATAAGAGAAGCCATTTTTGGCCTAAGCCATTTTGTAATCTAAGCCTGGTCTCAGTGCTCATCTTTGAACAGGTCTCAGTAATAATGAACTTAAAGAAACGAAAGAACAATCTGTTAGCAGTCAAGAGAAGTAGCAGCAGCAAAGGTAATAAATCAGTTGTAAATATTTCAGGTTCTGTTTCAAAGGTAGAGATCCACCTAAAGCACTTTCTTGAGCTATTTTGTAGAATTCAAACTCCTTCAAGTACCAAAGCAACTGGAATCTAAGCAATGATTGTATTGACCCCTTTTGACCTCCATGGCTTTAATCAACTAAAACTTGGATTCTGTTGACCTTTACCCCAATTCTATGCTGACTTCTCTTTTCAAGTCCCTTCAAGAATATGTATGTACGCTTGGCTTTTGGACGTTGATTTATTTGGAGCGGAGGCATTGTTTTTGAGAAAACACGTCATGTAGGTTGTCTAAAAATAAAATGCATTTAAACTCATTGGAAAGAAAAAAAACCTTACCCAGTTTTGCTGTTTGGGGAGATACTGCTTTGGGAAAGATCCTCTGTGGTGTTCTTACTTTCTGCCAGTAATAACTCCCTCCTTCCTCCAAACTTTGGCTTGGGTGTCTCTTTTGATTCAGTACCCACTAAGAGGTGAACCCAGTTTCCAGGTAACAGAAGAAATGCCACTAGTAACATGTCATGTGTCATGCATGCATGCTCAGTCATGTCCGACTCTTTGAGACCTGATAGACTATAGCCCTCCAGGATCCCCTGTTCATGGGATTCTTCAGGCAAGAATACTGGAGTGGGTTGCCATTTTCTTCTCCAGGGGATCTTCCCAACCCAGGGATCGAACTCACGTCTCCTGAGTCTCATGCATTGGCAGGCAGATCCTTTACTACTGCGCTACCTGGGAAGCCCTACCGAGTAATATAGTAGTTATTTTTGCATGGCAATATTAAGGGAGATATAAGTAAGTTCTTTTTTCTTTTGTGCATTTCTGGGTTTTCCAAGCTCTTTGTATTGAGTATGTATTATTTGTGCTATTAAAAACATTATTTAAAATATACACTGTTGCATATTACTGTAGGACAAATAGAAGAGATGGAAGAGGGTTGAAAAGTCATTTTGGATATTTTTTAATTAGGATCATCATCGACTGAAAGACATCAATAAATAAATATACTCAAATATTTAAGCCAGTTGATAGTTCTGTCTGGGAAATCTTGAGGCAGAGGAACAAATAGCACAGAAGTTAGTGGGCACTACCCCCCTTTCCCAAAATCTTTTCCCAATCTCCTTTCAAAAGGAGCCCTCCTCCAAGATTAGTTTTTAAAAAGGTGTTGGATTCTGATTTTTTTTTTTGACTTTGCGACTTGTGGGATTTTAGTGTTGGCAGGGAGAACAGAGTCCTAACCAATGGACTGCCAAAGAATTCCCCAAGATTCTGATTTTATTACCTCTTAGATTGCATCAAGGTTGAGGCAGCTGTACCAAGAAACCCCTAGATACTGTGGATTCAGATATGAAGGGACTGGCTGTTGGCTCCTACCCTTGGAAGTCAACTCAATCCCAACTGGCAATAAATTTTTAAAAACTGAAGTATAATTGATTTACAATATTGTGTAGTTTCAGGTATAAAGCTAAGTGAATTAGTTATTTTTTTCAGATTATTTTCCATTATAGGTGATTACAAGATATTGAATATAGCTCACTGTGCAATACAGTAAATAAATCCTTGTTGTTTATCTATTTTATATATATTGTAGTATATCTGTTAACCCCATACTCCCAATTTATCCCTTCCTCCCTTCCCTTTTGGTAACCTTAAGTTTGTTTTCTATGTCTGTGAGTCTGTTTCTGTTTTGTAAACAACTTCATCTGTATTATTTTTTTGATTTCATGTGTAAGTGATATCATGTAATATTTGTCTTTCTCTGACTTATTTCCACTTAGTATGATAATCTCTAGGCTCATCCATTTTGCTGCAAATGACGTTATTTCATTCTCTTTTTTGGGGTAAGTAATAGTCTATTGTATATATATACCACATCTTCTTATCTATTTATTTATCAATTGTTACTTAGGTTGCTTTCATATTTTGACTATGGTAAGTAGTGCTACTATGAATATTGGGTGCATGTATCTTTTTGAATTTGTTTTTTTTGGGGGGGTAGCAAACCACATGGCTTGCAGGATTTTAGTTCCCCAACCAGGGATGGAAACCACAACCCCTGCAGTGGAAGCATGGAGTCCTAACCACTGGACTGCCAGGGAATTCCTTGAATTAGAGTTTTCATCTTTTCTGAATACATGCTTGGGAGAAGGATCACTGGATCATATGGTAGCCAAATTTTTAGTATTTTGAGGAGCCTCTATACTATTCTCCATATTGGCTGTACGAATTTACATTTCCACCAACAGTATAGGAGGGTTCCCTTTTTCCCACCCCCCCTCCAACATTTATTATTTGCAGTCTTTTTGAGGATAGCCATTCCGACCTGTCTGAGGTGATATCTCAATGTGATTTGTTCTGCATTTGTCTAATAATTATCATTGTTGGGCACTTTTTCATGTCCAACTAGCAATACATTTAGTCCTATATTTTATATTTCACAACTGAATTATTTAGGCTGCACTTTTAGCATTGTGTTGAGAATTATGGAAAATGGTTTTAATTACTTTAATAATTAAGGCCAGTGAGCCATAAATTGGGAGCAAATACTTGCAAAAGACATGTCTGATGAAGGAAATTTACCAAAAATATACTATAATCTCTTAAAATTGTAAGAAAATGAACAACTCAATTAAACGATGAGCAAAAGACCTGAACAGATAGATATACCTCACTGAAGAAGATATACAGGGACTGCTTGGCGGTCCAGTGATTAAGACTCTGTGCTTCCACTGCAAGGAGCACAGGTTCAATCTGATCATTGGTCCTGCATGCCATGCAATGTGGCCAAAAAATAAAAGTATTAAAAGAGGAATACATTCAAATGGAAAACAAGTACATGAAAGATGCCAGGCATCATATGTCTTCAGGGAATTGCAAATTTTAAACAACAGTGAGATCCCATTACATACCTATTGAAATGGCCAAATTCCAAAATACTGACAACACCAAATGCTGGTGAGGATGTGGAACTGTTATTTATTGCTGGCAGAAAAACAAAATGGTACAGCCACTTTGGGAAACAGTTTGGCAATTTGTTACAAAACTGAACATGTTCTTACCATATGATCTAGCAGTCATACTCCTTGGTGTTTACCCAAAGGAACTGAAAACTTATGTCCACACAAAAACCTGCACATGGATGTTTATAGCAGTTTTGTTCATAACTCATGTTAGATCACTCATCTAAAGCCAGACAAAACATGGAACCAACCATGTCCTTCAGTAGGTGATAGATAAATAAACTGTGGTATACCCAGACAACAGAATATTCAGTGCTAAAAAGAAATGAGCTATCAAGCTACTGAAAGACATGGAGGAAACTAAAACACATATTATTAAGTGAGAGAAGCCAATCTGAAAAGGCTACATACTGTATAATTCCAACTATATGACATGTGGAAAAGGTGAAACTATGGAGAGAGTAAAAAGATCAGCGGTTGCCAGGGGCTATGGAGGAGGAGGGAATGAACAGGCAGAGCACAGAGGATTTTTAGGGCGGGGAAACTATTTATGATACCATAATATGGACAGAGGCAGTGACCAAAACTGTACCAAAGGAGAAGAAATGCAAGAAGACAAAGTGATTGTCTGAGGAAGCTTTACAAATAGTTGAGGAAAGAAGAGACACAAAGGCAAAGAAGAAGGAAAAAGATATGCCCAACTGAATGCAGAGTTCCAGAGACTAGCAAGGAGAGATAAGAAAACCTTAAGTGAACAATGAAAAGAAAAAGAGGAAAACAATAGAATGGGAAAGACTAGAAATCTCTTCAAGAAAATTGGAGGTATCAAGGGAACATTTCATTACAAGGATGGGCACGATAAAGGACAGAAATGGTATGGACCTAAAAGAAGCAGAAGAGATTAAGAACAGGTGGCAAGCTTACACAGAAGAACTATACAAAAAGGACTTAATGACCCGGATAACCATGATGGTGTGATCACTCATCTAGAGCCAGACATCCTGGGATGTGAAGTCGAGTGGGCTTTAGGAAGCATTGCTACGAACAAAGCTAGTGGAGGTGATGGAATTCCAGCAGACCTATTTCAAATCCTGAAAGATAATGCTGTTAAAGTGCTACACTCAGTGTGCCAGCAAGTTTGGAAATTCAGCAGTGGCCACAGGACTGGAAAAGGTTGTTTTCGTTCCAATCCCGAAGAAAGGCAATGCCAAAGAGTATTCACACTACTGAACAAGTGCACTGATTTCACATGCTAGCAAGGTTACGCTCAAAAATCTTTTGGGCTAGGCTTCAACATTATGTGAACCAAGAACTTCCAGATGTATGAGGTGGGTTTAGAAAAGGCTGAGGAACCAGAGATCAAATTGCCAGTCTTTGCTGGATCATAGAGAAAGCAAGGGAATTCCAGAAAAAACATCTACTTCTGCTTCATTGACTATGCTAAAACCTTCGGCTGTGTGGATCAAAACAAACTGTGGAAAATTCTGAACGAGATGGGAATACCAGACCACCTTACCTGCCTCCTGAGAAACCTGCATGTGGGTTAAGAAGTAACATTTCAAACCAGACATGGAACAACAGACTGGTTCAAAATTGGGAAAGGAGTACAGCAAGGATGTATATTATCATCCTGCTTATTTAACTTCTATGCAAGTACATCATGCAAAATGCCAGGCTGGGATGAATCCCAAGCTGGAATCAAGATTGCTGGGAGAAATATCAACAATCTCAGATATGCAGATGATACCACTCTATTAGCAGAAAGTGAAGAGGAACTAAAGAGTCTCTTGATGAGGGTGAAAGAGGAGAGTGAAAAAGCTGGTTTAAAATTCAATATTAAAAAAAAAAGAAGAAGAAGATCATGGCATCCAGTCCCATAACTTCATGGCAAATAGAAGGGGAAAAGTGGAAACAGTGACAGATTTTCTTTTCTTGGGCTCCAAAATCACTGCGGACAATGACTGCAGCCTTAAAATTAAAGGATGCTTGCTCTCTGGAAGGAAAGCTATGACAAACTTAGCATATTAAAAAAAAAAAGCAGAGGCATCACTTTGCTGACAAAAGCCTGTATAGTCAAAGCTATGATTTTTCCAGTAGTCATGTATGGATGTGACCGTTGGACCATAAGTAAGCCTGAGCGCCAAAGAATTGATACTTTCAAATTGTGGTGCTCAAAAAGACTCTTGAGAGCCCCTTGAACTGCAAAGTGATCAAACCAGTTGATCCTAAAGGAAATCAGCCCTGAATATTCTTTGGAAGGACTGACGCTGAAGCTCCAATCCTTTGGCCACCTGATGCAAAGACCCGACTCATGGGAAAAGACCTTGGTGCTGGGAGAGATTGAAGGCAAAAGGAGAAGGGAGAAGCAGAGGATGAGATGGTTAGATAGTATCACCGACTCAATGGACGTGAATTTGAGCAAACTCCAGAAGGTAGTGGAGGACATGGGAGCCTGGCATGCTGTAGTCCACGGGGTCACAAAGAGTCAGACACAACTTGGCAAATGAACAACAACAATACTGGATACATGTCATTATATGTTGTCAAAACTCTTAGAATGTTCAACACCGAAAGTGAAACCTAATGTACTTTGGACTTTGAGTGACAATGATGTGTCTATCAAGTTTAACAAATGTTACATTCTGGTGGGAAATGATGCTGAGGGACGTTTTGTGAGCAGGGGGTCTCAGGCGAGGGGCAGAAGGTGTGTTGAAAATCTCTGTACCTTCCATTCAATTTTACTGTGAACCTAAAACTGCTCTAAAAAAAACCACAACTCTATATGTAAAAAAGTTAAGGCCAACAATTAGTCTTTAATTCAGGAACATTTTTCCAGTTATAATAATAAAAAAAAAACTTTGCAGATATAAAGCAGATTTTAAAAATAGGTACATGTATTCCAGATTATGTGTGAGTGTGTGAAAGTAGTTGAATATTTGTAGAAGACAAAAATTAAATATTCCAAAAATCTTTATAAGATACTTTAAGAAAAACATTTTTACTGTTCTGTTGAGTACTTCTTATCAGTTCTCATACATGCAGCAGTAACAGTAATTAATAAAGCTAATTTTATTTGAGTAGATTTGGGAGGACAGTCATTGCAAAACACTGGGTGTTATGGAAAAAAACTGCTAAAAACTAATTTCTTAAAATTTGTTTATTTTTAACTGGAGGATAATTGCTTTACAATATTGTGTTGGTTTCTGCCATACATCGCATGAATCAGCCATAGGTATACATATGTCCCCTCCCTCTTGAACCTCCCTCCCACCTCCATACCATCCCACCCCTCTAAGTTGTTATAGAGCTAGGTTTGAGTTCCCTGAGTCATAGAGCAAATTTCCATTGGCTATCTATTTTATATATGGTAGTGTATATGTTTGGAGAAGGAAAGTGTATATGTTTCCACATTACTCTCTCCATTAGTCTGACTTTCTCCTTCCTCCCCCTACTCCCATGTCGATAAGTCTGTTCTCTATGTCTGTGTCTCCATTGCTACCCTGCAAATAGGTTTATCAGTACTATCTTTCTAGATTCCATATATATGCATTATTATGTGATATTTGTTTTTTTTTAATGAATTTATTTATTTTAGTTGGGGGCTAATTACTTTACAATAATTGTAGTGGTTTTTGCCATACATTGACATGAATCAGCCATGGGTTTACATATGTTCCCCATCCTGAACCCCCCTCCCACATCCCTCCCCATCCCATCCCTCTGGGTCATCCCTTTGCCCCAGCCCTGAGCATTTGTCTCATGCATCGAACATGGAATGGTGTTCTGTTTCACATATGATAATATACATGTTTCAATGCTATTGTCCCAGAATGTCCCACCCTCACTTTCTCCCTCAGAGTCCATAAGACTGTTCTATGCATCTGTGTCTCTTATTCTGTCTCGCATATAGGGTTATTGTTACCGTCTTTCAAATTCCATATATATGCATTAGTATACTGTATTGGTGTTTTTCTTTCTGTCTTACTTCACTCTGTATAATGGGCTCCAGTTTCATCCATCTCAATAGAACGGATTCAAATGTATTTTTTTTAATGGCTGAGTAATATTCCATTGTGTATGTGATATTTGTTTTTATCTAGGTCTACTTCACTCTATATAATAGGCTCTAGGTTCACCCACTTCATTAGAACTGACTTAAATGTGTTTCTTTTTATGGCTGAGTAATATTCCATTGCATATATGTACCACAGCTTCTTTATCCATTCATCTGTTGATGGACATCTAGGTTGCTTCCATGTCTTAGGTATTGGAAACTGATTTTTCGATGGTCAACTCAGATGGTTTGATTCATTTGGAATGTTTTAAAAATGGAAAACAGGGCTTCCCTGGTGGCTCAGATGGTAAAGACTCATCTGCAATGAGATCCTTGGATTGGGAAGATCCCTTGGAGAAGGGAATGGCTACCCACTCCAGTATTCTTGCTTGGAAAATTCCATGGGCAGAGGAGCCTAGCGGGCTGCAGTCCGTGGGGTCGCAAAGAGTCGGACACAACTGAGCGACTTTCACTTTCACTTTTTTTTCCCCAAGAAATGCAAAATGCTAGAACGGGGAAAACTTGGAAATCTATAATTCTCATTAATTGACTGAAATTACTAAGTAAACAAGCCATAGGATCTAGAGAGTTCAATGGCTACTGAAAAAGAGTGGATTTCAAGCAGAAACAGGTTCTGTAATTTTTCCAGCAGGTGACAGCAGAGAGCTGTGTAAAATTTGATGTTTTTCTCGAATGAGTGGAATCCTGAAGATGGGGAACTGGAAAGAGCTTTAGCACCGAACACCCTCAGTTTATAGATGAGGCAATTGAGCTGCAAGAGATTATCTGACCTTCTTAAGGCAAAACTCTTCACTAGGCTCTGCAAATTTCACTTATGATTACTTTATACTCAAAGCAAACAAATTAATTTGATATGAAAAATATATTTCATATGAAGTATTAAGTTATGATAGGAAAGCCTTTGGAGTATTTCCAGAACGCTTTCCTTTTTTGGTTAAAACTTAAAAGAAAAAAAGGAAGGTCATCTGAAAGCTTTCTAAAATGGGAAGTGCACTGAGGGAAAAAGTACAGATTTGGGAAGCAAGCCTGAGTTTGATGCTTCATCCATCTCATTTCTGTTGTCTCATCTTGAATAACTTATTCAAGCTTTGTGTTCACTTAAAATTTTTTTCTTTTTATCTTTCAAAATTATTTTATATATTTAAACAAATTTTTAAGTGAAATATAATTAATTTACAATGTTGTGTTAGTTTCAGGTGTACAGCAAAGTGACTTAGTTGTATGTATGTATATATATATATATATATACATACATATATCTTTTTTCAAATTCTTTTCCCTTCTAGGTTATATATAGCTCCCTGTACTATACTGTTTGCTTTAAAATGTAATGGTAATATGTATCCCATGGGGTTGTTGTAAAGTTTAAATGAGATCACACTTATAATGTACTGGGCTCATACATAGCAAACACTCAACAAACATTTCTTTCTTTTTCTACCCACTCTGGGGCACACAGAGGTAGAGAAGCTAGGTATGTACATTAATGGGGGCTGCCAGATAAAATATAGGACACCCAGTTGAATTTTATGATTTCAGATAAATGGCAAGTAGTTTTTTCGTATGAGTCCGTCTCATGAAAAATTTGGGACATGGTTACACTGAAAAGGTGTTCATTTTTGCATGGGACATACTCATACTAAAAATTACTTGGTTATCTGAAATTAAAATTTAACTGGGTTTCCTGTATTTTTCTTTGCTAAACCTGTAATCATAAATTTTAAAGGCTCCCGATTTATTACAAAATGAAGAAACACCAAAGCAGTGTTATATAATTAATTGTAAATTTTAACAACTTTACATTTAATAAATTAGAATGCTGAATTAAGAAATAAATAAATTCTCATCAGAAGATAACAGTGGGACTTGGCCTGATATTGGGACATACACTTCAAGTTACATAACAAATGTTTTTTAAAACTCTTGTTTGTGTGCCTTTGTGACTGTATTACAATCTTATTTGGAGATGAGGTCAAAAATCTAAATTTTGGGTTCCTTGAAACTGTAAGGGCTCTGCCAAACAGCCCTCTGGTCCCCCATAATAAGCCCACTTACTTTCTAATATAATAGTAGAGATATTTGGTACTTTATCCTGGAAAAAGGTTTCCTTTGTCAAATATGACAGGATCTTTTATATGGTTGTATTTTGTGTATTATTCCTTCTTTGATGTTGGGAAAAAGGCAGAGAAAGCTAATGGGATGAATGCAGCCAAGGGACACAGTGGCCCAGTTTCTACCCTGTAAGGAGCTGAAGGAGCCACAGCAAAACTTTAATACCCCAGAGGAGGGCACATTCTCCTTTTAACCACCTGCATAAAGGAGAGTTATGGTTTATTATGTACTAACGCTGCCTGTTCATCACATCACAAGTACTTCTTCAGACGGCTGTGGTGGTCTCATGGCACCACAAAGGTAGTAAGATAGAAGTAGCCTAGACCAGTCTAATGAAGCAGTTGGCCTCAGTGCTTGGCGCTGTGCCAGATTTACAAATAAAGCCAAACCTCTAAAATATATAGTGTTAGGGATCTTTTTGAAAATTACATTTATTAAATACAGAATAAATTAAAAAGAATATTTGAAAAATACGTGTAAGAAAAAAGAATCATGAGATAATAGACTCCTATGTATATCTCACCACCCCAATTTTAGGGAAAAAAAACAAAAAACAAAAACCATCATGACCAGTGACATCCCCTAAGATCCCCCCTTCCAGATCCTTTTCCTTCCCTCTCCTCCCTTCCACTCTTCCCTCTCACCATTATGTTGAATTTGTGTTTATAAATTCCCCTGTTTTTCATGATAGTTTTGCCACATACATTTATATTCCTAATATTTTTATGTATACATGTGCTTAAAATTTTAAGAGAAATATGGCATGCATACAATAACAGGCATGAAAATACAGTCTTTTAGTTTAAAAACCAGCAATGAATACCTATGAATCTATTACCAGGCCAAGAGGGAACATTGTCAAGACCCTTCTTCTCTTCAGTTGTATCTCCTTTCTTCATCCCAGAGATGAATATTAATCTGGAGCTTTGAATTAATATTAACCACTTTTTGTTGTCAAGGCTATGGTCTCCCTGGTAGTCATGTACGATTGTGGGAGCTGGACAATAAAGAAGGCAGAGCGTCAAAGAATTGAACTTTCCGAACTGTGGTGCCGGATAAGATTCTTAAGAATCCCTTGGAAAGCAAGGAGATGAAACCAGTCAATCTTAAAGGCAATCAGTTCTGAATTCTCTTTGCAAGGACTGGTGCTAAAGCTCCAATACTTTGGTCACCTGATGCGAACAGCTGAATCATTGGAAAAGACATTGATGCTGCGAAAGATTGAAGGCAGAAGGAGAAGAGGGTGACAGAGGATGAGATAGTTGGATCACATTACCGATTTAATGGACATGAACTTGGGCAAACTCCGGGAGCTGGTGAGGGATAGGGAAGCCTGGCATGCTGCAGTCCATGGTGTCTCAAAGAGTAGGACACGACGTGGCGATTGAACAACTTTTATTGTGGTAAAATAGACATGATATTTACCATTTTAACTATGTTTAATATACAAGTGCAGTGACCTTGAGTACCTTCATGTTGTTTTGCCACCATCACCACCATCCATCTCCAGCATTTTTTTTTAATTTTCCCAACTGAAACTCTGTACTCATTAATACTAACCCTTCATTCCCTCCTCCCCACAGATCCTGGCAGCCATGAATTTACGAATTGCACTACTTTAGCTCCTTATATACATGGAATCATATCAATACATTATTAGTCCTTTATTTAACCTGAAGTCTTAGAGCATCATCCATGTTGTAACATGTGTCAGAATATCCTTCCTTTTAAACAGAGGCTTAAATTTGAGATAGGCCTAGAACCTGGGACCATTTACTGCAATACTGCAGTGCTTGCACCTGGACACACCTCTTCTCAAGCAATAAAATACAAAGAAACTCCATGGGACTAAAAATGATTGCATGCTTACACAGTTGGGACAAATTCTGGACAAAAGATACAAGAGCCTAAAGGACCCAACTGCCAGTTTTGAGGAGCCTGGAGCAAAATCAGGGGGTCTGGAGCAAAAATGGGGTACTGAGTATGTCCTCTGCACACAACACCACCTAAGGGGTGGGCAAAACATCTAAGCCACCCTTTCAGCCTGACTCCCGGACATATCCTTACCCTCACTCTATATAAGGAACAAGCTTGCCCACCCCGCCACCCCCCACCCCCGCGGTCCACCGGGAAGCAAGCAAAGGAAACTGTTGTTTGTTCTCACAGAGGTCCCAATAAGGCCTTGCCTGAATTTCTTGTTGGGTCTCTAGTCAATTTCTATTTTTCTATTGATTGGGGAAGACCAAGAAGTCTGGTCAGTAATAAATTCTTCTGTGGAATGGGACTGCCGTGAATCTAAAAGTTTTATTTGAGGACACCTGACGCTTTTATTAATGCAAAGCTTGTAGTCTATGAACATAACAAAGCCCTCTGTTTATTTTAGTATTCTTTAATATCTCTTAACAAAGATTTATAATTTTTCCCCATAGAGATTTGGCGCATCTTTTGTTAGATTTATTCCTAGGTACTTCATTATTTTTAATTTTATTATAAAAGATATCTCTTTAAAAGTACAATTTCTTTTAGAGGCTGATGTGTAGAAGTGCTCTAGATATTCATTTATTGGTTTTGCTTCTAATACAATTTCTTGCTAAATTCTCTTATTAAGTCTCCAAATATACATGTACATCCTTTAAGATTTTCATTGTAAATACTCATATCATTTGCAAATAATGACAAGTTTGTTTCTTTAAGTCCAATTTTTGTACGTGCTGCTACTCTGATGGTCTTTGAATACAGTATTGAAAATCAGCCATTCTTGTTTCCAGTCTTAAAAAGGAAATGTTTATATATCACCATTATGTTTGCTAATAGTTTTTCTTTTTTAACATCATTAATGTATGTTCAATTTTGTCAAAAACTTTTTTCCCTTATTCAGTTAATGTGGTACATTTCATTACTTGGTTTTCCTTTTCCGTTACTTTGCATTATGAAAAATTTCCAATGTACATAAAAGTTGGAAGGATGGTTCAGTGAACATATGTATACCTATGACTTAGGCATAAAAATAGTGAAAATTTTACTAATTTTGCTTTATCTCTGTATCATCTGGGCTTCCTTGGTGGCTCAGATGGTAAAGAATCTGCTTACAATGCAGGAAACCTGGGTTCAATTCCTGGGTAGAGAAGATACCCTGGAGAAGAAAATGACAACCCACTCCAGTATTCTTGCCTGGAGAATCCCATGGACAGAGAAGCCTGGTGGGCTACAGTCCGTGGGATTGCACAGAGTCAGACATGACTGAGCAACCAACACATGTATCATATAAGTAATATACATGTCTATATGCATTTTTTTGGGATAGGCTGTATATATTTTTTAACTTTTATAACTTTGAGTCCACACATTTTATTATCTATTTATTTATTTTTGGTTTCACCTCTCAGTTTGTGGGATCTTAGTTCCCCAGTCAGAGCTCAAACCCAGGTCCTGGACAATGAGAGTCCTAAACACTGGACTGCCAGGGAATTCCCTGTATCCTTTTTTCTTAACTATTTAAAGATAATCTGCAAATATCATGACACACCACCCATAAAATACTTCAGCATACAGCTCCTAAACATAAAGGACATTTTCCTATTAAAACACAATGAATGATCACACCTAGGAAAATGAATAATTAATTGACTTCTTAATATTCAGTCTACAAGATATTCCTGGGGTAAATCCAATTCGAGAAAAGTGTATTATTCTTTTAAACTCTGATGAATTCAATTTGCTAGTAGTTTACTTATGGTATTTGCATCTATGTTCGTGAGTGAACTTGGCATATAGTTTTCCTTTCTGTGCTTTTCTTGTAATGTTTTACAATGTTGCTTTGACATTGTTTTTAATTTAATTTAATCAATTAAATTTAAATTAATTTAATGTGTCCATTAAATTGAGCTCGGTAATTGTTCTATTCAAATTTCGTAAATCCTTACTGAGTTTGTTTTGTTTGGTTATCTGCCTGGTTTCTTGATCACTTGAGGATATTACTGTCTCTTGTTATGATGATTTTTCGGTCCCATCTTTTAGTCTGCCAGTTTTCGTAGTATGTTTTTCATCATTATGTAGTGAACTTTTCATATCTAATAATATTTTTGGCTTTCAAGTACATTTTGTCTGTCACTTAGGTAGTTTGTCAGCTTTCTTTAGCTTAGTATTTGCTTAGTGTGTCTTTTCCATTCTTTTGATTTCAGCCTGTCTGTATCCTTATATTCTAGATGGGTCCTTTAAAAAGTATAAAAAGCTGGATTTTTTACTGCTCTGACAAGCTTTTAACTGAAGCATCTATTATATTATACTCACTGTAATTACTGATATAATTTTTTTTTAGTTGCCTATTTGGTTCCTCTTTTCATGATTATTTTTTCTCTTCTCTCTTAAGTTTGTTTTGATTGCTCATTTGTTATCACTACATTTCTATTAGCTTAGAAGCTAAATATTTTATTCCTAGACTTTAAGTGGTTGATCTAAAAATTTATTATGAGTACTTAACTCATCAAAGTCCAAAGTAAAGCATTACTCTTTTGCCTTTTCCAAACACTGTGAGAACCTTAAAACACTTTAATTCCAATCACCCACCTTCTGACTTATATGTTACTGGGCTGTG
This sequence comes from Okapia johnstoni, assembly GCA_024291935.2. Taxonomy (NCBI): domain Eukaryota; kingdom Metazoa; phylum Chordata; class Mammalia; order Artiodactyla; family Giraffidae; genus Okapia; species Okapia johnstoni. Next base: position 22,088,593 of record CM044306.1, on the reverse strand, counting down.
TGTTTTGGCTCTACCTTAGTTGAGTTTTTTTTCTCCTGTAAAGTTTTTATTATGCACAGAGCAGGGAGGGGACTCAGTCTCTTGGCAACTGCTTCCCTCGTGGTGGCCAGGACATTGCTCAGTTCTCTTCCTTTCCTCTTGGCGCAGATATGTGTCCCTAACATTTTCTGGATGAACTTGAGGGCCTGCTTGTCCTTGGAGACCTTGAACCGTTTTGTGGCATGTTGCTCATTTAGCGCAAAGCTGCACACTTCTTGGATCACGTCCTGAGAGAACTTGGTAGTGTGCTTGATGAGGTGCCCAAGGCCACAGCTGTGTCTTGGTTGGGTCATGACCTTGGTCCCCTTCTGGCCCTTGTTAAGCCCATGGTGACACAGGGTAGCACGGAGCCGTGGCTGGACCTATACTGCACGCCCTGGGGCCAGAAACCACAGATATCCTCTTTTTGGTTTTTTTATGCCTTAGAAACTTACTATAGTTTTATGTAGTCAATTGCTTAGATAAAATAGATGGTCAAAAAACAAAAACAAACAAACAACAATAGATGGTCAATATTTGATTAATTATTTTACCATTTACCACTCTACACTCCTTTTTATTTGTTTAATATTCCTTCTTTTCTAGCCTTTGTTCTTTATAGATTTTCAGTGCATATGGAATTCTAGGTTGATTGTAATTTCCTCTCAACACATTGAAGATGTTTTTCCATTATCTTCTTACCTTTATTGTTGTGGTTAAGAAGCTGGCTATCAGTCTAATGTTGCAGCTTTGAAGTTATCTCTGACTTTTCTCTCTGCTTTTATGATCTGATCTGTCTTTGGTGTTCTGCAATTTATTATTATGTGCTGGATTGCAAATCTCCTTTCTTTCTTTCTTTGGCTACCCTGGTCTTAGTTGTGGCACGTGGGATCTATTTCCCTGACCAGGATTTGAACCCAGGCCCCCTGCACTGGGAGCATGGAGTCTTAACCACTGGACCACCAGAGAAGTCCCTGCAAACCTCCTTTTATTTCTATTAGAAATTCACTGGAGGGATGTCTCTGGTGGTCCAGTGGCTAAGACTCCAGGCTCCCAATGCAGGGAGCCCGGGTTCCATCACTTGGGGAACTAGATCCCATATGCCATAAATAAGAGTTCGCGTGCTGTAACGAAGAGAAAATGCAACCAAATAAATAAATTAAAAAAAATATTTTAAAAAAGAAATCCATTGGGCTTCATGAATCTTGAGTATTCTTTCATATTTCATTTCTTTGTCTCACTGAATTTCTTCAGGTGTTTTCTAGTTCAATAATTCTCTCTTCAGTGTGTCTAATCTGCTATTCTGTCCACTGTTTTAAATTTTAATTATTACATTTTTTCAATTACAGAATTTAGTTGTTTAAAACTGCTTAATCATTTTTATAGCTCTTATTTACTTGTATTATTTCTTTTTATTTCTTAAAAGCTCTTAAATAGGCTTTTAATATTGTTTCTGATCATCCCTATATCTAAAGTTTTTACAAATCTGATTCTGCTGCCTGTATTACTGCGTCTCATCTCTGGTGATAATTTCCTTGGGTTTTGTGATTTTTTTAAATTATTTTTTAAAAATTTTATTGAAGTATAGTTGATTTACTGTGTTGTGTTAATTTCTGCTATACAGCCAAGTGACTCAGTTATTTATATATCTATATATATTCTTTTTCATATTCTTTTCCATTGTGGTTTATCACAGGATGTTGAATATAATGTTGAATATAGTTTCCTGTACTATACTGCTGCTGCTGCTGCTGCTAAGTCACTTCAGTCGTGTCCGACTCCGTGGGACCCCATAGATGGCAGCCCACCAGGCTCCCCCATCCCTGGGATTCTCCAGGCAAGAACACTGGAGTGGATTGCCATTTCCTTCTCCAGTGCATGAGAGGGAAAAGTGAAAGTAAATTCGCTCAGTCGTGTCTGACTCTTAGCGACCCCATGGACTGCAGCCCACCAGGCTCCTCCATCCATGGGATTTTCCAGGCAAGAGTACTGGAGTGGGGTGCCATTGCCTTCTCCCCTGTACTATACAGTAGGATCTTACTGCTTGTGGGTTTTATGATTTTTTTACTGTGATTTAATATTTCTTAAATTTTATCTGTGCGAATTTTGTAGGGCCAAGGATAAAGGTAGGTTCACCTAAGAGGATTTGTATTTGCTCTTTCAGCACTTAGGATCACTTTACATTACATTTTCTGCTAGAGGCTTTTCAGACCATCCGACTAATATAAATCTGTGCTGCAGATTTGTGTTAGGGCTAGCTTTTTGTTATACATTTTCCAGAGTTTGTTTCATTTTCCTGTAGTATCAAGAATCAAGGCAGCTCATTCTGGTTGCAGACCTTCCAGATGGAAAGATTAGATTTATTTCTGGATTAGCCTAACAATGAAAGTGTAGACTTAAAGTGCCTCACCTACATGAGGGGGTATCAATAAGAATCTCCACCTTAGGCAGACCCAGGGCTCTCTCTTATTCCTTGATCTCCTTGAGGTCTCAAAAACTGAGAGCTACATGGTTTGATAATTTCTCCGCTTATCTCTCAGGGTTCCTACCACCACTTGGTTTTGGCTGAATATTCCTTATTTTTATTAATGAATTTAGAAGATATTTTTAGTATTTTATCCCAAATTTTTAGTTTTCAGCAGGGGAATTAGGATATCTGGGTTTATGATATCATCTTAAAATCAGTTTGGGACTTGAACCCAGCCAAAACCCTGATTGGGACTTGGACTATGTTCTTTTAATTAGAATCACTCATCTGGTGTCTGGACTTACTGAGATTTAAATTCTTTGTGTCTCCATGCATGCATAAGGAAGTCAGCAAGAGGCACAGTAATAGGCAAGAAGTAGATTTATTGCTGTAAGATGCTTGTGAGAGATGCAAGTGAGCAGGGGAGGGGGCACTGCCCTGAGGATTAAGTGGGCTACAATTTTATAATCAAAGGAAAGTGGGGGAGGGGGGAAAGACCACCTTCTTCACGTAGATGTCAGGCTGACATCACTAGCTCCTCTTTCATGTTAGGCAGCAGAGTTTCTGACCATATGAGGTCAAACTAGGATTATCACAGCGCTTATTCAAATCAACAGAAGGGTGGTAACATTTTTCTTACACCTAATGACCTGGGGGACATCTCATTCTTTTATTTATGGCTTTATAGTTAAGTCTGCTTTGTTCCACAGTGTTCCAATAGCTTTCTTGAACAATCATTAACTTATAGTCATCTCCCAGCATTTCCTAGGTTTCTCTATCCACAGTCCCCTACTGGGACCTCTGCAACTACCTGTATAACTATCCCATTCTATCCCTATAAATCTGAAATGGAAGTCTGCATCGTTTATTTTTCAATCATATTCATAAAGTTTCTTTAGAAAATACTTAGGCTTTTAAGCGCATTGCCTTTATGTGCCAAACCTTTTCTCCATCCCTTTACGTTATTCTTTCCTTTCAATACCCTGTCCTTTAAGCATGACACATACTCATTGAATTGTAGCATGTGAAACTGATATCTTTGGCTGATGAAGAATTATGTAACATTAGGCAGAGAAAAAGATTTCAAGGGCAGCTGAGGTCTGCAATGTTCATGCAGTTTTGGATCATTTTTGCCTCTTGTTTTCTCTTATGGTTTAAACTTCAATTTTTAAATACTTCTAAATAGCCCTGTTTATTTTCCTCCTTAACATTTCTGGTAGACAGAACAGCTTAATGTTTATCAAAGGAACATTTTTAAGGACAACATGAGCAATTGGATGGTCTCCATTTTCAGCATGTTTGGTTCTGAAGCACATAATAGAAGCATTTTGAGCATCTGATTCTCCACGTTTTATCAAATCACAAGCTTTATTTTCTATGAGTGCTCTGATTATTGCAGCAAGAGCAAGAAAACACAGCAAAGAGGAGAGGAGATGAACTCCCTCTTCTATTTCTCAACTCAAAAGGGCCTTTCTTTTTCTCACTTTCCTTTTATTTGCTAAAACCTCTGACCAGCTTGGAGGAAGCCATCCCACATCCTTCAGCAAGGGAACAAAAATGGTACTTCTCTCACTTTCAGGAGCATCCTCCCAGGTGACCTGCTTAGATCCCAGTGCTTTCTGGGACATCATTTTCTTTTTTTCTCTCCTGTCTCTCTGGCTTCTCCTTCTCACTTATTTCTCAGCTCTTTTCTTTTACCTAGTCCTTAAACGCCAGTGCTCATCAAGGCTGTGTGAGAGACCATTTTCTCTTTATCCAAACACTCACCCCCACCCCTGGCTCCATCCACTACCCTATGTTGATGATTCACAAAAGTAGATCTCCAGGTCAGCCTCCCCATGAGCTCCAGATCCCCATACCCAACTACCTACTGGACACCCCCTCCTGGATGGCCTGGGTTCTTCTCAACCCAGTATGTCCCAAACTTATTTTTATTTTCAAAAACAATTTCATTTATTTATATTTTTGGCTGTGCTGGGTCTTCATAGCTTTACGTGGGCTTTCTCTAGTTGCGGCAAGCAGGAGCTATTCTTCGTTGCCGTTCGCCAGCTTCTCATTGTGGTGGTTTCTCTTGTTGAGGAGCACAGGCCCTAGAGTTCGCAGGCTTCAGTAGTTGTAGCTCACAGGCTTAAGTGCTCCAAGGCATGCGGAACCTTCCGGAGCCAGGGACAAACCCATGTCCCCTGCATTGGCAGGCAGATTCTTATCCACTGCACCACCAGGGAAGTTCCCAAACTCCTTTTTCTGCTCAGCTGTCCACCTCCACTAGTATCCATTTCTCTTCCTGCTTCTGTTTCAGCCAGAATCTGGCAATAATTCTACATCATTCTCTATCCTTTTTTCCTTATCTCCTTCTTCCTCTAAGGCTGACCAATTCTTTCTTCATATACATAATTGTAGTAGTAGTAGTTTAGTTGCTAAGTAGTGTCCAACTCTTGCAACCCCATGGACAGTAGCCTGCCAGGCTCCTCTGTCCATGGGATTCTCCAGGCAAGAATACTAGAGTGGTTTGCCATTTCCTTCTCCAATATACATAATTATATAATTATAATTAATAATATATAATATGATATGATATTATTCATTCTCTATTCCATTACCAATGCTACTGCCCCATTCAGCCTGGCCCTTATCTTTTCTTGCTTAGGCATCTGCCCTCTACTCTGCCTCCAGGGGTCCTCCAGAGTGAACGTTCTAGAATGCAAATCTGAGGATATCCTTCTCTTGCTGAAAATCCTTCACTGGGGCACTTGCCTTCAGGACACATTAGAATCCTTCAGGGTAGCATGCAAGCTCCCCTACTTCTATCTTGGCACTTGCCTCTCCTGACCACACCTGCCCTTGTGTGCAGACAGACTGAGTAACTCACATTCCCAAAGGCCCCAGGCCAGTGTGCTTTGCTGAGAATGCTTTCCTCCTTTTGACACTTCTCAGCCAGCTCATTCCAGCTCAGACTCAGCTCAGCATCACCTCCCCTTGAAAACCTCCCTTGACACGTAACTCCTCTCCCTTCCTCCGCCTGAATTAGCACCTCTGCTGAACACATTTATGTCTTGGAGCCTCTTTGTCCACAGCATGGAGCTCACTCTACTGGGTTGTGAGCTTCTTGTGGGTAGGAGCTATTTCCTACTCTGTTTGGGATCTTTGGCACCTACAAGGTGCTGGGCATTTCAATCAGTGAGTGTTTCTTGATTGACTTCTTCCCAAGTTCCCAAGTTCTTCTGTGTATTATCTGTGTGACTTTGAATGAGTCTTTTAACTGCCTTATATTTTAGTAGAAATAATAATAATATGACTATCACAAGGATTAAATGAGATAAAGCATATTAAAATGCTTTGTAGATTGCATTTCCCTGCTTTTTAAACGTAGGACTTATTATCACCACTTATGTGTTGCTTTGATTTGTAGGCTTTTTGAAAAATATGCTCTCTTAGGACCTTTCTGGTGATCCAGTGGTTAAGAATATACTTGCCAATGCTAGGACACAGGTTTGATCCCTGGTCCAGGAAGATTTCACATGCCGCTGGGCTACTGAGCCCATGGGCCACAGCTACTGAGCCTGCGATCTAGAGCCTGTGAGCCACAACTACTGAAGCCCACATGTCTAGAGCCCATGTTCCACAAGAGAAGCCATTGCAATGAGAAACCCATGCACCACAACGAAGAGTAGCCCCTGCTCCCTGCAACTAGAAAAAGCTTATTTTTGTGTATAGTGTGACCGAGTGTTTTAACTTCAATGATTTACGTATGACTGTCTAACTTTCGCAACACAACTTGACGAAGAGACTGTCTTTTCTCCATTGTATTATATATTCTTGCCTCCTTTGTTGAAGATTAATTGACCGTCTATGTGTGGCTTTATTTCTGGGCTCTCTATTCTGTTCCATTGATTCATATGTCTGTTTTTGTGCCAATACCATGCTTGTTTGATTACTGTAGGTTTGTAGTGTCATGTGAAGTTTGGGAGGGTGATGCCTCTAGCTTTCTTTTTTTTTCCCTCAGGATTGCACTGGCAATTCTGGGTCTTTTATGGTTCCATACACATTTTAAGATTATTTGTTCTAGTTCTATGAAAAATGTCATAGGTCATTTGATAGGAATCACATTAAATCTGTAGATTGCTTTGGGTAGTATGGCCATTTTAATGATATCGATTCTTCCAATCCAAGAGCATGGTATATATTTCTATTTCTTTAAATCATCTTCAGTTTCCTTTATCAGTGTTTACAGTTCTCAGCATGTCTTTCACCTCCTCAGTCGGGCTTATTTCTAAGTATTTTTTTTTTTGATGTGATTTAAAAAGGACTATTTTCTTTACTTTCCCTTTCTGATATTTCATTTTTAGTGTATATAAATGCAACAGGTTTCTGTATGTTAATCTTGTACTACTTTGCTGAATTTGTTTATCGGTTCTACTAGTTTTTGTGTGGAGGCTCACACTGTATTCTATGGGACAACGCTGGCTTCAAATAATGATCAGTCGTCACGTTTTAGATGCCTGACTAAATGCTAAGCACTTTATGTGCATTCCCTTATTTGATCTTTCCATCATCTCCACAATTTTATTGTTATTCTGTTTTACAGATGAGGAAGCCATAGCTTAAAGGAGCTATGTATAACTATGATAAAAGGGTCAGTTAAAAATAAATGTGTCACGTGGAAAGTGTCCACAATAAATTAGTTTTTTTGATCATACTGGACGTTAGCTCACCAACCAAGGATTGAACCTGTGCCTCTTGCATTGGAAGTGCAAAGTCTTAACCACTGGACTTCCAGGGAAGTCTCTAAATTGTTGGTTTTTTTTAAAAAAAGCAATGATCATCCATTATCAGAAAAATAAAATATACCTATATCACTCATTTTAAATTAAGACATTAAGTGACTTGCTTGCAGCTGTTCTACTAACCACAGGGCCAACACTTGAATCCTGGGCCTGTGATGACTCCAACTTCATGCTCTTATCCCCATGAGGAGCCATAGAGATAAAAAGGCTTTGGAGGGCATAGGAGCTAAACTACCACACATGACAGGTCTTCTTTCTGCAATATTCTTGGAGAGTGGCCAGCTAGCCCCTGCTTGAATACCTATAGTAACGGAGAGTTCATTACCTTCCTAGGCAGCACGCCCCATTGTTGACTACTGAGGAATCTGTTCATCCTAAATTCTGTCCTCAAGTTTGGAATGCTCTTAGTGGAGGTGGCCCCCTTGAGCTAGACTGAAAGGATAGGCTGGTGTGCACTGGTCTCTAAGGAGAGTCCAGCACGTTCCCCACTGCTTCACGGGGATAGGAGCCCTAATCTGCCTCCACCCCTCCTCCCACCACCCAGACCCAGCACTTCCTGTGGACTGACCCAGGTACACCTTACCTACTCAGCGTAGGCTGCCTGCCTCCTGTGGCTGTGGGGCCACAGCTGCTGCAAATGCCTGAATTTCCATTCACGGTAAAAGCCTCCCTCTGCTGAAAGGATAATCAACTCCCTGCTCCCCTGACAGGTTCTCATTGGGTGAGGGCTGAATGCTGGGTCTTTGGAAAAGACACCAGAAAAGGCAAGAGAAGTAACAATAACAAGGATGATATATCATATCTCTGTATTTAATTATCTTAAGTGGACAAAAGAATGCAGGAACTCTACCTGTTATCAGGCAAGAGAAATAACAATAGCAAAGATGATATATCAGTTGTAAAGACTCCCAGTCCTTTTTCCAATGGTAAAGATTAGCCTGAAGTGCTCAACAATTGGAAGTAGATCAACTGGAAACTAGGGGAGGATTCGACCTTTTCTGACCTTTGTAACTTCAATCAACTAAAGCTTAGACACTACCTATAGCCCAAGGTCCTTCATGAATAGGCATATATCCTTCAGTCAGTTCAGTTCAGTCGCTCAGTCGTGTCAACTCTTTGGGACCCCATGGACTGCAGCATGCCAGGCTTCCCTGTCCATCACCAACTCCCGGAGCTTGCTCAAACTCACGTCCATCAAGTCGGTGATGCCACCCAACCATTTCATCCTCTGTCATCCCATTCTCCTTCCACCTTTAGTCTTTCCCAGCATCAAGGTCTTTTCCAATGAGTTAGTTCCTCTCATCACGTGGCCAAAGTATTGGAGTTTCAGCTTCAGTATCAGTCCTTCCAATGAATATTGAGGACTGATTTCCTTTAGGATTGACTAATTTGATCTTGCTGTCCAAGGGACTCTCAAGAGTCTTCTCCAACACCACAGTTTAAAAGCATGAATTCTTCAGCCCTCAACTTTCTTCATGGTCCAACTCTCACATCCATACATGACTACTGGAAAAACCAAAGCTTTGACTATATGGACCTTTGTCGGTAAAGTAATATCTCTGCTTTTTTAATATGCTGTCAAGGTTGGTCATAGCTTTTCTTCCAAGGAGTAAGCGTCTTTTAATTTCATGGCTTCAGTCACCATCTGCAGTGATTTTGGAGCCCAAGAAAATAAAGTCTGTCACTGTTTCCATTGTTTCCCCACCTATTCACCATGAAGTAATGGGAGCAGATTCCATGATCTTAGTTTTTTGAATGTTGAGTTTTAAGTGAGCTGTTTCACTCTCCTCTTTTACTTTCATCAAGAGGCTCTTTAGTTCTTCACTTTCTGCCATAAGGGTGGTGTAATCTGCATATCTGAGGTTACTGATATTTCTCTTGGCAATCTCGATTCCAGCTTGGGATTCATCCAGCCTGGCATTTCACATGATATACTCTGCATATAAGTTAAATAAGCAAGGTGACAATATATAGCCTTGACATACTCCTTTCCCAATTTGGAACCAGTCTGTTGCTCCATGTCTGGTTCTAACTGTTGCTTCTTGACCTGCACATACAGATTTCTCAGGAGGCAGGTAAGGTGGTCTGGTATTCCCATCTCTTTAAGAATTTTCCACAGTTTGCTGTGATCCACACAGTCAAAGGCCTTAGCATAGTCAATGAAGCAGATGTAGATGTTTTTTTCTGGAATTCTCTTGCTTTTTTCTATGATCCAACAGTTGTTGGCCATTTGATCTCTGGCTCCTCTGTCTTTTCTAAACCCAGCTTGAACATCTGGAAGTTCTCGGTTCATGTACTGTTGAAGTCTAGCTTGGAGAACTTTGAGCATTATTTTGCTAGCATGTGAGATGAGTGCCATTGTGCGGTAGTTTGAACATTCTTTGGCATTGCCTCTCTTTGGGATTGGAATGAAAACTGACCTTTTCCAGTCCTGTGACCACTGCTGAGTTTTCCAGATTTGCTGGCATATTGAGTGTAGCACTTTCACAGCATCATCTTTTAGGATTTGAAATAGCTCAACTGGAATTCCATCACCTCCACTAGCTTTGTTTGTAGGGATGCTTCCTAAGGCCCACTTGACTTCACATTCCAGGATGTCTGTCTCTAGGTGAGTGATCACACCACTGTGGTTATCTGGGTCATTAAGATGTTTTTTGTATATTTCTTCTGTGTATTCTTGCCACGTCTTCTTAATATCTTCTGCTTCTGTTAGGTCCATACCGTTTCTCTCCTTTATTGTGCCCATCTTTGCCTGAAATGTTCCCTTGGTATCTCTAATTTTCTTGAAGAGATCTCTAGTCTTTCCCATTCTATTGTTTTCCTCTGTTTCTTTGCATTGATAGCTGAGGAAGGCTTTCTTATCTCTCCTTGCTATTCTTTGGAACTCTGCATTCAGATGGGAATATCTTTCCTTTTCTCCTTTGCTTTTCACTTCTTTTCTTTTCTCAGCTATTTGTATCCTTAGCTCAAAACTTCTCTAGTCTTGCTGTTCAGAGAGACACTGCTTTGGGAAAGATCCTTGGTGTTCTTACTTTCTGCAAGTAATAAATCCCTCCTCCTATTCTTTGGCTTGCTTGAGTCTTTTGGCTTGACACCCACCTGAAGTGAACCCAGATTTCAGGTAACAACCCTGCCTTTTCCCACTGACAGGCTTCTCCCTTGTTATCTTATTTCTACCAGTGGTCTTCCCATTCTCTCCACCATCCTAGAGTCCTTGCTCTTGATTTCCTCCCACATCCAGTCACTTGCCAAGTTTTTTAGATGCGCCTGCTGAAATATTGTGGCTCCCCCACCTAACCATTTCTACTACAGCCACCCCTTCAGAAAGGTCTCAGTACTTGAGCCCTAAACTGTCTTCATAGCTTATCCTTCATAGCTTTTTCCTTTCTTCCTTCCCTTCTTCCCTCTCTTCTTCTTTTTTCTTTCTTGTAACAATATTTGTTGAGCACCTACCATGTGCCAGGTGTTAATAATTTTATTGAATACCTACTAATGTCAGGCACTAGGGAAACAAAAAACTAACACAGTGCAGACCCGTTCCTCAAGATGTTTAGAGCAAGTGATAGAGAAAACACTGATTGAAACTGCCCGCTCCGGCCAGGCATCGTAGTAACCATTTGCATGAGTTATTCTATGACAGGAGGTCCCAGTAAAGAACCAACAAGCCATTACCAACCGGAAGAATTTGGGAAAGGTCAAAAGGAGACACCAGTCTCTATATCCTACCTACCTCCCAGAATCCTTCTGGCTGGAATCCATCTTGGTTGAGCCATGCGCATGTCACCAGGAAGGACCCTGAGTCAGAATGATTGGCCAGACAACCCGGAAACTAACACCATTACCATAAAATCTGAGACTGCGACGTGTGGCAGAGCAGTCCTCCTGGGTTCCCTTACCCTGCTGCTCTTTGCCCGGGCACCCCGTCTCAATAAATTCTCTTGGTTTGTCAGCTCATGTGTTTCCTTAGACAATTCATTTCTGAATGTTGAATAAGAGCCCACTCTCAGGCCCTGGAAAGTGTCCTCCTTCCTGCAATACAAGTAGAAGGCTTATTTCAAGAGGACTACTTCCCAGTGGGGTAAGTAAGCAGATAATTACAAAGAAGCTAGACCCTGGGCCTTCTTTCTAACTGGTCTCCTGGCTTCCATTTATTTCCTCCATTCCAATCCATGTCCCTTGCTCTGCCCGATTGACATTCCTAAGGTACAGTGACAGTTCTGCCAGGTCCCTTCATTAGCTCTTCATTGCTAATCTAAGTCCTCAACATGTTCTTATGGTGTTCACAAAATGCCCCAGCCTGCTCCTCCAGATACACCTCCATGGTTTGTCCCATCTTGCCCTTCACTGCAGCTCATCCACCAGTTGGAATATCCTGCCTCTGCCTTTCTTCTTATAGTTTCCTCTCCCATCACCTCTATCTGTAAAAACCTTAGCAATGGGTGTATTTGCACTCCCAACCCTAGAAGGTATAACTCTTTCCTCCAATAGAGCTTCAAACTACCTTATCATCTTCACGATACCCAGAAAATGGATGGTTTGATGAGCAAACACATCTGTTGGAGATGCAGAGAGCTGCAGCATCACTCTGCCTTCTGGGGTTAACAAGCAAACCCTGAGAGCCAGCTGCAGCAGCAACTAGGGTTCCAGGGGAGAGGCAGCAGCCCAGAGCAGTCAGGGCCACCTTGGAGTCATGGAATAAGAATGCAGATGGAACCAAAGCCAGCTACACTCAATAAGGGCCATCGCCGGTGTCATGATGAGGAGAACACAGTGTGTGGCCTCTAGAGTCTATGGCATGGGGCATGTACAGCGAACTGCACCAAGTCCTGGGAAGCAATCTGTTTGCCCCTCCCCCACCAAAGTTTTCTGGTTTCCCTTAGTCTCGCATAAGCGCGACTCCCTTTCAACTCCCTGGACATGTTATTTTTACATCTGCTGTGCCAGTTGGTATGTTCTGCTCTGTAGATCTTTTTATTTGTATATTTTGTCTTATTACTAAGTAATCTGCAGACTTGAATACAGAGAAATGTCTTGCATTGTAGTATAAGGCAGGAACTATATTCTATTCTTGGTACACTCTATGGTGACTCATAGGGTGACTTCTGTGAATGTGTAAATTCTCAAGAAATGCTGCTGATTGATGGATTCAGCCCCTGAAGGGATTATATAGACTCATATCCATAATATTCCAGTGCAGGATGGAATTCTGAACCAAATGGAAATTTGTTCTTAAAAAATTTGTATTTATGTATTTGGCTATGCCAGGTTTTAGTGGCGGCATGCTGGATCTAGTTCCCTGACCAGGGATCGAACCTGGGCCCCCTGCATTAGGAGAGCAGAGTCTTAGCTACTGGATCATCAAGGAAGTCTCCAAATGGAAGTTTGAATAGAAAAAATCAGATTGAAATTTTTAAAAATCAGGCATTTGGTTCCAGACACATAAGGAAGGAAGCCCCTAGCTCAGTGTCTGACATATGGTAGGTGTGCCAAGTTGATGTTAACGTTATTCCATGGGTACATGACGGCCAACAAGGTAACAAGTTGTGAGACAGTGCAGCTGGAGAGAACTGGTTAGGTAATGTTTTCCAGCAGATAAATGTTACTCAGGGGTGACTGGCAGGAATGTTATCCACATGGCCTGGTGGCCAAGTCCCCATGATGTTGGACTGCCAGATAGGCATTCCTGGACTTAGCAGATAATGACTATACCCTCCCCACATTACGTGGAAAGGTCAGATGCAGCCAGAGAATGCTTCATTTCCCTCTGGAGGTAATGGGAATTTTTCATATTTGGGGGTACTTTCTCATTATTGTGTCATTATTTTGAGGAGGTCAAGAGCACAGATTTTGAGCATCCCTCTCCATTAGAGACACAGGCTGAACTATTTACAGATAAAATGACACAACTTAAGTTTGCTTCAAAATAACCCAATAAAGGAGCATGGGTGGCTGTAGAGCTGCCACAAGGATGGCCTTGTGTTGATGGTCATTATAACTTGGTGAGGGGTATATGGCAGTTCATGGTACTAGTTTGTGGTGGTTTTATGTATGTTAGAAATTTTCCATAATAAACGTTTTGTTTTGTTATGTTTTGTTTAATTTTATTTATTTTTTTTAAAGCACAGATTTTTAGCCCAGGACAGATCTAGGTTCAAATCCCTTCCTGCTATTTTTTTGGCTGGGCAATCTTGCATTTAATGCTTCTAAGTCCAGTCTCCCATTCCTAAAACATTTGTAAGAATAATTCCAGGCTCACAAATTTGTTGCAAGTACATAAAGCACTTAGGTCAAAGCCTAGAACATGGTTGGCAATCAGTAATGCTACTATGAGTTTCCTTGAGCCTGGAAAATCCCATGGACGGAGGAGCCTGGTGGGCTGCAGTTCATGGGGTCGCTAGAAGTCGGACACGACTGAGCGACTTCCCTTTCACTTTTCACTTTCATGCACTGGAGAAGGAAATGGCAACCCACTCCAGTGTTCTTGCCTGGAGAATCCCAGGGACGGGGGAGCCTGTTGGGCTGCTGTCTATGGGGTCACACAGAGTCGGACACAACTGAAGCGACTTAGCAGCAGCAGCAACCCTCTAGTTATACCAAGTCTTAGGAACAACCTGTAATCATGGTATGGTTGCAAGCAGATGGCTGGCCCACTGTCTTGACTGCAGGGTCCGTCACAACTTTGGCAGATGGAATGCAGCAGGGGATCAAATTATAGGCTTCAGACCCTTTACTAAAACTCCTGGGGGGCATTTCTTTTACAGCATTTTTATTCTTTATAAATTTTTCAAAACTGAAGCATAGTTGATTTAAAATATTATATGAGTTTCAGATGTGCAACGTAGTAGTTTATTATTCTTTGATGTTGAAAGTGGCCATGAGAGGAGAGAAGAGGCAGTGGGAGGGGTTTGTTGATGCCACTTTTCTTGGCTGTCAGTGTTCTTGTGTTCACAGCTCTGCTATCACCGGGAGGGGTCAAACCTGGAAAGCAGACCCGTGATGTACATGGTCAAGGTTGGGGGAGGTCCCGTCTGCAGATCCTTCCTTCCAGGACAGTTGCCTGTCCTCCCTTTCATCTGTTCACAGGCAGCTAGCACTTCACAGGTTGTTCAGGGACTTGGGGTTCTGTCTACCTGGGCACATTTTCAGGCTCTGGCTGGCAAGGCAGCCCCATCCATTTTGTAGAGGAGCCTGTGCTGGAAGAAGAAAAGTGAGATCACAGGGAATTCATTAGCATCCCAGATTCTTCTTTCCTCTCTACGCCTCCTCCCTGCCCCCGCCCCGCACTGCCTAATCTTTATCCCAGCAATTTCCCTTTAAAGTGGCTGAGGGAATCTGTCAAAGCCGGGCCAAGAATTTGCCTTTTCTGGTGTCTTTTCCAAAGACCCAGCATTCAGCCCTCACCCAATGAGAACCTGTCAGGGGAGCAGGGAGTTGATTATCCTTTCAGCAAAGGGAGGCTTTACCGTGAATGGAAATTCAGGCATTTGCAGCAGCTGTGGCCCCACAGCCACAGGAGGCAGGCAGCCTACGCTGAGTAGGTAAGGTGTACCTGGGTCAGTCCACAGGAAGTGCTGGGTCTGGGTGGTGGGAGGAGGGGTGGAGGCAGATTAGGGCTCCCATCCCCGTGAAGCAGTGGGGAACGTGCTGGACTCTCCTTAGAGACCAGTGCACACCAGCCTATCCTTTCAGTCTAGCTCAAGGGGGCCACCTCCACTAAGAGCATTCCAAACTTGAGGACGGAATTTAGGAAGAACAGATTCCTCAGTAGTCAACAATGGGGCGTGCTGCCTAGGAAGGTAATGAACTCTCCGTTACTATAGGTATTCAAGCAGGGGCTAGCTGGCCACTTTCCAAGAATATTGCAGAAAGAAGACCTGTCATGTGTGGTAGTTTAGCTCCTATGCCCTCCAAAGCCTTTTTATCTCTATGGCTCCTCATGGGGATAAGAGCATGAAGTTGGAGTCATCACAGGCCCAGGATTCAAGTGTTGGCCCTGTGGTTAGTAGAACAGCTGCAAGCAAGTCACTTAATAAGCAGGGACTAGCTGGCCACTTTCCAAGAATATTGCAGAAAGAAGACCTGTCATGTGTGGTAGTTTAGCTCCTATGCCCTCCAAAGCCTTTTTTTTTTTTTTCATGGTAAAGACTGCTTTATTGGTGGCAGAGAGTACAAGTCAATAAATATTGATCCCCAAAGAACTCGGTTATGTATCAGATTACTGGTCCACAGAGAGCTGAATGAACTGAACCAACTGATGGCTGGAGGGTAAACTGAAGTCAATCCCGCTTCTTGGGAAATGAAGCCACAGCCAGTTCATACATGGCATATGCCATTCCACCAACTGTAAGAATCATGGTGGCTCTATACAGGAAGGCATCAGTTATCCCACCCCTCAGATGCACTGGAATTCCATTATCCTCCTGAAACAGCTTTTGTTTCTCTGGAACCTTATTTTCAAACTGCCTGCGTGAAGCAGTAATTATGGTCCTCTTAGTAATCTGACGGAGAGCCAGAAGATTGCGTAGCATCTTGGCTCAGATACTGCCCACCAATGGCGACAACTGACCACCAGCAACGAGAACTCCACACACCAGAACCGGAACTACCTTCTCCCTCCAAAGCCTTTTTATCTCTATGGCTCCTCATAAGGATAAGAGCATGAAGTTAGAGTCATCACAGGCCCAGGATTCAAGTGTTGGCCCTGTGGTTAGTGGAACGGCTGCAAGCAAGTCACTTAATGTCTTAATGTTATTTAAAATAAGTGATATAGGTATATTTTATTTTTCTGATAATGGTGATAATTGTTAAAAAAAAAAAAAAAAAAGGCAATTTAGAGACTTCCCTGGCAGTCCAGTGGTTAAGACTTTGCATTTTCAATGCAAGAGGCACAGTTCGATCCATGAGTGGGGAACTAAGATACAACACGGCCAAAAAACCAATTTATTGTGGACGTTTTCCATTGTGATACATTTAGTTTTAACTTATCCTTTTCTCATAGTTATATACTTTACTCTTTTAAGCCATGGCTTCTTCGTTTGTAAAATAGAATAACAATAGAATTGTGGAGATGATTAAATAAAAGAATGCACATAAAGTGCTTAGCATTTAGTTAGGCATCTAAAACATGACGACTGATCATTGTTCAAAACCAGCATTGTCCCATAGAATACAATGTGAGCCTCCACACAAGAACTAGTAGAACTGATAAAAAAATTCAGCAAGGTTATAAGATTAACATACAGAAATCTGTTGCATTTATTTATACTAACAACGAAATATCAGAAAGGGAAAGCAAAAAAAAAAAAATCTTTTAAAGTCACATCAAAAAGAATAAAATACTTTGGAATAAGCCTGACCAAGGAGGTGAAAAACTTATACACTGAGAACTATAAAACATTGATAAATGAAACTGAAGATGATTTATAGAAATGGAAATATATACCATGCTCTTAGATTGGAAAAATCTATATCATTAAAATAGCCATACTATCCAAAGCAATCTATAGATTTAATGTGATTCCTTTCAAATTACCCATGACATTTTTCACAGAACTATAATAAATAATCCTAAAATATATATGGAACCATAAAAGACCTAGAATTGCCAAAGCAATGCTGAGGAAAAAAAACAAAGCTGGAGGCATAACACTCCTAGACTTCAGATGATGCAACAAAGCTACAATGACCAAACAAGCATGGTATTGGCACAAAAACAGACATATGAATCAATGGAACAGAATAGAGAGCCCAGAAATAAAGCCACACATAGACAGTCCATTAATCTTCCACAAAGGAGGCAAGAATATATAATACAATGGAGAAAAGACAGTCTCTTCATCAAGTGGTGTTGGGAAAGCTGGACAGTCATATGTAAATCAAAGAAGTTAAAACACTCCATCACACTATATACAAAAATAAATCTCAAAATGGCTTAAAGACTCAAATATAGACAGGACACCACAAAACTTCTCGAAGAGAAAATAGGCAAAACATTATCTGACATAATTTGTAGCAATGTTTTCTTAGGTCATTCTCCCAAGGCAATAGAAATAAAAGCAAAAATAAACAAATGGGATTTGGGCATATATCCAGATGGAACTCTAATTCAAAAAGATACAGGTACCTCAGTGTTTATAGTAGCATTATTTACAATAGACAAGACATGAAATCTAAATGTCTATTGACATTTAGATAAATGGATAAAGAAAATGTGATACACACACACTCAATGGACTACTGCTCAGCCATAAAAAGAATGAAACAATGCCATTTGCAGCAATGTGGGTGGACCTAGAAATGATCATAATAAGTGAAGTAAGTCAGAGAGAAAGACAAATATGATATCACTTACATGTGGAATCTAAAACATGACATGAACTTATTTATAGGACAGAAATAGACTCACATAGAGAACAAACTTACAGTTACCTAAGGGGAAAGGCGGGGGAGGGATAAATTAGGAGTTGGGATTAGTGGATACAAATGGCTATAAATAAATATATATGTGTATATATACATGTATATATATATATATAGCTATATATAAAGATTTATTTTCTTGGGCTCCAATATCACTGCAGATGGTGGTGACTATAGCCATGAAATTAAAAGATGCTTGCTTCTTGGAAGAAAAGCTATGAGAAACCTAGACAGCATATTAAAAAGCAGAGACATCACTTTGCCAGCAAAGGTCTACATAGTCAAAGCTATGGCTTTTCCAGTAGTCATGTATGGATGTGACAAAGTGAAAGTCGCTCAGTGGTGTCTGACTCTTTGCGACCCCATGGACTGTATAGTCCATGGAGTTCTCCAGGCCAGAATCCTGGAGTAGGTGGCCTTTCCCTTCTCCAGGGGATCTTCCCAACCCAGGGATCAAACCCAGGTCTCCCACATTGCAGGCAGATTCTTTACCAACTGAGTCACCAGGGAAGCTTACCAATTTAGGCCATAAATATAAATTAGATTGTATTGTTTTCTCTCTTGAACCATCTCATCTTCTCTCTGACGAACTCTACAGTGAGTACCATAAACGCAACTAGCTCCTGTATTCTTTTTTTTTTTTTTTTTTGGTAGGGGGTGATGGCCACGAAGCTTGCAGGATCTTAGTTCCCCAAATAGGGTAGAATTTGGGCTCTGGTGGTGAGAGTACTGAGTCCTAACCACTGGACTGCCAAGGAACTCCCTATACTTCGTATTTCTAAACTCCTGTTTTGCTGGGCTCAGGTTGATGCCTAAAAACTGCACTTTGATTGGTGTCCTTAGGAATCCAACAGTAAGTGAAGTTACTGGCTTCTTTTCTACTTTCTGGCTGAAATGCCTGTGAGATACTTAGTATTGCCTGGACCATGAATGATACTCCATAAACATTAGCTGTCATTGGTATATTATTAATGGTTGAGGTGAAGCTCTAAAGTGATCTTCCTTTCAGAGGCAGTGGGACCTGGGAAAATCATTCAGTGTTCTGAGCTTCGGTTTCTTTTATCCTTAGTAGGAGATGCAGGTTTCCACCCTGCCGATCTCGAAGGAGAACTACGACGCTCAGATGAGATACCATATTGAGAAAGAGTTTTGAAAGCCAAGATCTGTCAATATCACGTATGATTATGCTAGTACTGAACTCGGCATCTTGCTTGGTGTTGGGCTGGGAGTAAGGACAGGATCAGGGGTCCAGATGGCCCTTGAGGCATACAACTTGAATGAGTGAAAGTGTTTTGAAAGCTGTAAAGCCCTAAGGGAGCCATCTTTTTATTATGAGTAAGAGTGGAGGCAGGAGCGGGAGCCCCTGTTATGCCAAACTGGTGAAGAGCTTTGTTTTACTAGAGCATAGGGAAGTACAAGTGCTGTGAGAGCTGTATTCATTTAGGTTCTCGTAATTGCTGGTTGTCAGATCTACAGCCTGTAAAGAAGGAACTCATGGAACTAACAGAAATCACTGTGGTAGATATTTCTTTAACTATCAGCTCCAAGTAAAAGAACCAGGAGAAACCTTAGAGAAGGCTCATGGGAGCTTTTATGCTTCTCTGAGCCCTGAGAGGCATAATGATGCCCTCAAAGGGACTTTTCAATAAATCTTCATAAACACAGGAAAGGGGATATTCCTGTGTAGCCTTTTGGTGCTTAACTCTGATCCCCCAGGGCCATGAACTCTTCCATGCCTCCCACTCTGCTTGGGTGTTTCTACCGCAAAAAGCGATTTTACCCAGAAATTGAGAATCAGATTACAAAGACCCGGCGTGGAAGGAGTTTGTTCCAGAAACACCTCTGGCACTTTGCTTTGCATTTTGTGTCCTTTTCTTATGCAGCGGACTGCCTGTGAGTCTTGTACTTGGGTGCCGAGGACTGAGAGCTAATTTGTGCCTTTTCTCCTAAATAACCAGAAACTGGCAGACCCAGCCCTGGGTCCTGTATGAGTGGGAAATGCTTCTGTGTCCAATGACCTGTTGTCCTGATTCTGGGGTTGCCGGGGACTTCGATGTCTCCCCTCATGAAGGAGAGGAAGCTAGTAATCAGAGGAATGAGGATTCTAAATTTGGGTTTTCTGGTTGTTCTGTGGACCTGCAGGAGAGCCACATCTGGGCTTATCTTGGCCTCATTTTGAAAAAACACTGAAGACTTTTCACTGTTTTCCTTTTCATCAAAATATCCATGATTTCCTAGGTGAGAAAGAGTTTCTGGTTAAGAGGAATTCCTCTCCTTCTACATGCATCTTTTTTACAAATATGCAAAGTACTTGTTATGCACTTATTGTGGGTGCTTTATTAGTTAAATCTGTTTTTAAAAACAAATTGCAACAATCTGATTTACATTGAAAAGGAAATAGAAAAGCTAAAAAGGAAAAGAAAAGGAAATGGAAAAGTCTGCCCAGTGCCTCATCCAGTCTACTTAAAAAAGTCAGCCTTGAGTACTGAGACCTTCCTTCAAAATTAATCACTGAGGGAAGTTTCCAAGGTTTGATTTCTGCAATATTCCTTTCTCATATTCCCTTTTTTCCCTTAAAGGACACGAAAATGAGCTTTTGAATATAATTATAGAAAACTTAGAATGAAGAGCTTCAATGCCTGTTTCCTTGAAAGAAACCAGAGCCACCTTGTTACATGGGTGTCTGTTGATGTCTGTCCCCATCTCCGAGGAAAATGGGAGGCAGTCTGAGACAGATGCTTTTGAGCAGATTAACCAGCAGAGCATTTCCTTCTGTAGAAGCGATGCTCAAACATACAGACAGCAAGAAGCACCAGAAAATCCATCCACTGCCCTGGATAATAGGTGGTGTTGCATTCAGTAACTAACAAGAAAAAAAGAAGCCAAGACTTTTGGAGCACTAACTGAGTACTATGCTTGGCTCCAAACACTGAAATGGTTAATCCTCACAAAGCCTGAGGAGGCAGGTGCTCTTTTACATATATATGTATGCTGTTTAGTTACTAAGTCATGACCTACTCTCTGCAACCCCATGGACTGCAGCATGCCAGGCTTCCCTGTCCTTTGCTGTCTCCCAGAGTTTGCGCAAATTCATGTCTGTTGGGTTGGTGATTCTATGTAACCATCTCATCCTCTAGGGGCTTCCCTCATAGCTCAGTTGGTAAAGAATCTGCCTGCAATGCAAGAGACCCCAGTTTGATTCCTGGGTCAGGAAGATCCCCTGGAGAAGGGATAGGCTACCCACTCCAGCATTCTTGGGCTTCCTTTGTGGCTCAACTGGTAAAGAATCCACCTGCAAGGAAGGAGACTAACAAGTAACTGGATTTGATCCCTGGGTTGGGAAGATCTTCTGGAGAAGGGAAAGGCTACCCACTCCAGTATTCTGGCCTGGAGAATTTCATGGACTATAGTCACATGGTCACAAAGAGTCGGACGTGACTTTCACTTTCATTTTCATCTCATCCTCTGCCACCCCCTTCTCCTTTTGTCTTCAATCTTTCCCAGTATCAGAGTCTTCATGGACCAGAGCCTTGCCATGGCGAAGGGGTTTGTGTAACTTAATGAAGTTATGAGGCATGCTGTGCAGGGCCACCCAAGACAGACAGGTCACAGTGAAGAGTGCAGCCCCCTGGAGAAGGAAATGGCAGTCCACTCCAGTATTCTTACCTGGGAAATCCCATGGACAGAGGAGCCTGGTGGGTTATAGTCCATGGGGTTGCAAAAATCAGACACAACTTAGCAACTAAACCACCAAGAGGCTCTTTAGTTCCTCTTCACTCTGCCATTAGAGTGGTATCATCTGCATATCTGAGGTTGTTGATATTTCTCCCAGCGATCTTGATTCCAGCTTGGGATTCATTCAGCCTGGCATTTCACATGATGTACTCTGCATAGAAGTTAAATAAACAGGGTGACAATATATCAGTCTTGTCCTACTCCTTTCCCAATTTTGAACCAGTTAGTTGTTCCATGTAAGGTTCTAACTGTTGCTTCTTGACCCACATACAGGTTTCTCAGGAGACAGGTAAGGTGGTCTGCTCTAAATATATATATGTATGTATTAATTTGGCTGCACTGAGTCTTAGTTGTGGCATGTGGGATCTTCAGTCTTCATTGTGGCACGTGGGACACTTTTTTTAGTTGTGGAATGCAGAATCTTTTGTTGAGGCATGTGGGATCCAGTTCCCTGACCAGGGATCAAACCTGGGCCCCCTACATTGGGAGCACAGAGTCTCATCCACTGGACCACCAGGGAAGTCCGTGGTGCTGTTCTTTTCGTCTCTCCCATTTAACCAAAGCAGAAAGTATGCAGGGACACTGAGCAACTTTGTGAAGTCACAGAGGTGGTATGCGGCATCACCAGGATTCAGCTCAGGCCTGGTAGCATCAGAGCCACTTATCCTCCACACATGCTGGAGAACCAGCAGGGGCGGCTCTCTTACTTCCTGTGTGGTCTTGGATGTGACTCTTGACTTTCCTGAAGCTTCAGTTTTCCATCTATGAAACTCAGGGAATTGTGAGACTGGACAAGAGAGTCATTTTTACAAACTGGGCTCTTACAAATGAGAAAACATCAGGTAAGAGTCTCTTAGATGTGTGGCCCAAGGATGGGAAGAGCACCCCAAGAGGGTTCATTTCTACAAGGCGAACGACTAGTATACTGGGGTCACCCCATCTGTAGGGTCTCAGAGATTTAAAACTTCCACGTGAAACTAGGGCAATGGTGCCTCTTCCCACCCGATTTCACATCCTGGCTGGGAAATGAGTCTTCTGTGGAGGACAGGGTCCACGGTGCCTCTGATAGAGGATGGGTCAAGGTGTTAAGGGTAGGAGAGTGGGCATACCTTGGCATCAGGAACCAAAGCCAAAGGCCAACTGACTTCTAGTTACCCTTGCCAAATTCTAGATACCTTGCCTGAGTAACCTCATTGGTGACCCTGAGCAAATTCCCTCATGCTCTGACCCTCAGTGGCCTAGGTAAAGTAGATATAGCAGTAGCATTGGCCCATAGGTGATGATACAAATAACTCTCATAAAACACTGCCTGGACCACAGTACTTAGCAAATGTGAGTTATCACCTATGTGATCATCGTCTCAAAAGTAAATAGATCAGGGTCTTGGTAAGTAAGCTTTGCTAATGCCTGGTTTTGTTGGGTTTGGTTCCTCCTTCACAGTGAGGGAGGGCTGAGTGCTTGTCTCTGGAGGCAGAAGGAATTGTGAGCACAAAGGGCTTGGGGAGAAGAACTCTGAATGGTCGGGCTACTCAAGATGGCCATTCTCTTGCTCTCTGCACATCTTGTGCCCAACCAGTGTCTGCTTCACTTCTATCTTACCCACATGACTGACCTTTCTATGTGCTTGCCCCTGGCCCTAGCTAGTCATCATTCTTGTCAAAGGGACAGTGAGGAGCATGCCCCACTACTGGTTTCTGTGGTGACTAATGAGCCCACCTGATGTCAATTCCTTTATAACTGGTAAAGTCCCCTTCCCCTTGGGAAGTAGTGAAGACTACCACCATTTCCTGCCCATTGCCATCTGCTGCACACAGTAGGATGTCACTCCAGGACCTTGCTTCAGACGTGTAAGCTCCCCATTCATGAAACCATTGATAACTCTGATGCTGACTCTGGGCTCTTTCTTTGGTCTTGAAGTTGGGCGGCACAGGCCTCGGAGGCCTATGGGGTGCAGCCCAACAAGCCCCAAGGAACACAGAGGGGTGTCTGCAGCTCTGGAGGTGGGAGTGAAGTTGGGGCTGGCTGCTCTTTTGAACTTGAGGGGCTGATCTTGGAATTATTCATACATACCTTTCCTTGGGGGTGGGGACAGTAAGAACAAAAGATCACCACTAGACCCTTGCCTCCACTGTGCCTGAGTTAGTTGAGAGCAGCAAAACTGTGCATTCAAAATGGGGTCTAGGGGACTTCCCTGGTGGTCATTGGCTAAGACTCAGTGCTCCCATTGTAGGGGGCCTGGGTTCAATCCCTAGTCAGGGAACTAGATCCTACATACACAACTAAAGATCCTGTGTGCCACAACTAAGACCTGGTCAGTCAAATAAATAAATAAAAATTTAAAAATAAAAACTTAAAAAAACCAAATGGGGTCTAAACTGAGATGGTAAGATGGATCAATGGAGGAGAGATGGGATCTGTTATTTTTTAAGGCTTTTCAGACTTCTCGCCACTGGTTATGGTGAGTCTTATACCTTTTAATACCCCATGTGGTGACAGTCACTTTCTGAATAGAAAAATGTGAAAAGGAAAGACTGAAGCTGGAAAGGAAGTTTCTCACCCAAGACTGGGAGTGTATGATGAGATTTTATTGGCCTACATTCAGATGTTTCTTTGTGCTTTTAGCTTTGTGGAAAACTGTGGGTATGATTCAGCTATCTCTAGGGACCACATGTAAAAATGTCTTATGAACATCAGAAAAACCATCCCCTGAAGAATTTCTTTGGTGTTAGCAGTTCAAGTAAGGATTCTCCCTCCCCTCCCATCTCCCTTCTCTCCACCTCCATGGGGACAGTGAAGTAATCAATTGTCTTCCATTCAAAAAAATAAGCCCCAGGGAAGGCCTTGTGTTCTGTAAAACCTTAAGTTTTTCCAAATCTTCCTGAGGGAGTGTTACTGGAGTGGGGGATCCGGATGAGGAGGTAAGAACAGTGAGTCTTGGACTGTGTAAACAAATAGCTGATAAGCTCACAGTTTCAGGAGATAAGAGTGCATGTCCTTGTTCTGCATCTTTTTAAGACTCTTATAGGCCTAGGATGGCTCTGTTTATTTTATTTGGCTGCTCGAGTCTTAGTTGCAGAACGTGGGATCTTTGGTTACAGCATGTGGGATCTAGTTCCCTGACCACGGATCGAACCCCGGGCCCCCTGCATTGACAGCACAGAGTCTTGACCACTGGACCACCAGGGAAGTCCCTGCTCCCCAATTAAACTGTGGCCACATGGCTCTGGCACTGCCTCACCCTAGAGGAACAACCCCAGATGGTAACCCAAAGTCCTCAGTTTGGGAATTCTCTCAACTACTCTGTGGCCTTGGGCAAGCCACTTAATGATGCCTGGCACACAGTAGGTGCTTAATAAGTATGGAGAGAATGAATAAATAAACAAGGAAACCGCCTGTCTGAATCTCAATTTCCTCATCTGAGAGATGGGGAAATAATGCCTCTGCAACAGGCTGTGATCATGTCAGTAAAACTGCTTCCTAGAAACGCTTCTCAAATGTTCATGCATTTCACCTGAGTCACCTGAGCAGCTGGTCAATTGCAGGTTCTGACTCAGTAGGTCTGGGGTGGGTGGGCCTGAATTCTGCATTACCAGCTAACCCCCAGGGGATGCCTATATGGACCACACTTTAATGCTCTACAGGTACTTGAGATTGTTAACATCTCCTCAACCAATGGGTCCAGGATAGACTCCAAGGATAGACTAAACACTGTTCCAGTGGGTTTTTGATCAAGTGGTTTTCCGGGACACAGGACTATCAGTGTTAAAGTTGGGAAGTCTCAGGCAAACTAGAACAAGTTGGTCAATTTACTAAGGATAATGGAAGCCAAAGGAATGCTTCCATTCAAGCTGCTTGTGAATTGGAGAGAACAAAACCAGATGAGCATATTTGCTAAAGAGAGGAAAACATCCTCTCCTTAGATCAGTTAGTCCTCCCACTTCTTATTTTGCAGAGGCCCAGAGAAGTTGGGTGACTTGGCCAACAACACACCGCTTCTCAGGGGTGGGGCAGGGGCCGAAGCTCCCACCTTCTGAAGCACCGTGGAGTAACCCAGGGCTTTCTCATCAATCCACATTGCCTTCTCCAATATACTCCTCTTTATTTGGCAAACACAGCATGTTTACTTATAAGCTGGCTTGTTTGGAGCCTGAAATTTGGCATAGCTGAGTTTG
Organism: Okapia johnstoni; assembly: GCA_024291935.2. NCBI lineage: Eukaryota > Metazoa > Chordata > Mammalia > Artiodactyla > Giraffidae > Okapia > Okapia johnstoni. The sequence goes on along the minus strand of CM044306.1, from coordinate 22,062,998 downwards.
GCTGTGAGGAGTTCAAATTTTTCCGCTTTCTGTTTTGATTTGCTTAGCCATGTTTTGTGAGCAAAATCGAGAAGTAATAAAAACACAGCGAAGCTGCTAAGGCGGTTCAAATGCAAAATCTCCAGAAATGTGGCAGCATCAACTTCGCAGGTTTATTTTCTGTCTCTAGATAGTAGATTAGAAACGCATGTAGTTTACTTACAAACCTCTAATAAATAAATACCTAGAATCTCTTTCCAGGCTGTTTTTCTTTGAAGTGGGACAGGAGTTTGGGAAGAACACGCCTGCTTGGCAGATTTGCTGGAGGCTTTTCCTCTGCTCCTTAGGGTAGGTCCTCAGAGAAGAAGGCAGTCATCAAGACTAAGGGATGTGTGATGACTTGCAGAACGTCACTCAAAATCTTGTGCACTTAATTTTGCACACAGCAGAAGTTATAAAAGAATGTTGCCTTTTATTATTAACACTGGGAATCATGCTAAATATGTGAATAGATTGCATTTAAAACAGGTAGGCTTCCCAGGTGGAGCCAGTGGTAAAGAATCCAGTGCGGGAGACACAGGAGATGTGGGTTCGATCCCTGGGTTGGGAAGATATCCTAGAGAGGGAAATGGTAACCCACTCCAGTAATCTTGCCTGGGAAATCTCATGGACAGAGGAGCCTGGTGAGTTGCAGTCCATGGGGTCCCTAAGAGTTGGACACGACTGAGTGCGTGCGCGCGCACACACACACACACACACACACACACACACGGTGCCCTCATATCCCAAATCCTTTGAATTGTGCTGTAAGCTCAGGTGTCTTTTTGTTGTGAGGGGGGAACCTGGGGGAGGGGTGAATGGGAGATGGTGAGAGACAGAGAGAGAGGCTGATTTGATTTGTGACTACCTGATTTGGGGAGTCTGGGTGTGGCTCCTGATCAGTGCTTTGTGCAAATCTGCTCCAGCACCCAGAGAAGACAGTCTTAGCTCTGTCCACAATGAGATAAGTGAACAGCTCAAGTGAATACTCTGCTTTTCACATAGTGTGGTTGACTGACAGCTTTTCCCATTGTCTTAACATAACACATCAAGCTACAGGTTGAGCATAGCTATAAGCTTCATCCAATATTTTTAGCAATCTTACGTATATGTATGTGTGTGTTTGTATAAATATATATACATACACAGGGCTCCATTACACAGGAGAGTCCTGGCAAAACACACAAATTAAAAAAATCGTTTCCATAGGCCCATTGAGAACCTCTAACAGTGACAAAAGGACATTTTCAACCTCAGGCTCCAGGCTGAGACTTGAAGACATGAAGAGGCAGTCTCCAGAGTCAGGGGCCTGCTGGGGTGAGTGGGTGGTGACACCTGATTGAGGCAGGAGGGAGATGGTGTGTTAGTCCAGCTTGGAAACCCCATCTGCTCCACCTGGGGCATTCCTGGGTACTGGAATTGCTGGCTGGGCTTATATGCATTCATGTTCTAGAATCAGAAACCCTCAAGGACCTTGTTGGACAAATCCACAAATCTAAGGGCGGCTGATTACAGGGGAATTAAGTTGTGCTCACAGCCTGATCTAGGGATCCCCTCTCACACTTGGCCTCTGCATTTTTCTTCTCTTTTCATTTTGTGGCTTGTGAGATTTTAGTTCCCTGACCAGCCACCACAGTGGAAGCAGAGTCCTAACCTCTGGACCGCCAGCAGATTTCCTTCTCATTTTCTTGTTGGCTCTCTTAAGAGTTCTGATGTAAAACAGAACCTCCCAGAGAGCCTCTGATTTCTGGGTGCCACATGGACAGCTGTTTCACAGGGTTGAAGCTTTCTGTCACAGAGATGAGCTTTCATGGACCCATCCAACCCCTCTCCAGTGGGCTCACTATGAGGATGCCCAAAGGCACCATGTAGGGAAGGATCTGCTGACCACCTGCTCTCCTGGGTGATTTTGTCTGCCTGTGGGGCAGAGGGGCCTGGAAGTCTGCAAGCTATCTGTAGTTGATGGTGCACAAAAGTACTCCTTTGCTGGTTGACCATGAAACCGCTGTGTCTCGTTCCAGTCATTCACTCTGCAGCTGAGTCCCTCTCTGTAGCTACCCGGTGAGCCCCCTCTAAACCTTGAAGTTAAACTCTTGGGTCTAAGAGATGCTTGATCTCATGAGAGAGCCTAAGGACAGGTGAGAACCAGCATTAACTCCGTGAGCAGTTGGCTGTTTCTTGGGAGCACTCTGTTTTGACTTGAGGGGCTCTGAATGGCCAGAGACCTCTCTTAATGACACATCTTTAGTTCTTTTTTGCTGTTAGCAAACCAGGCTACCTGCAGCCAAACAGCTCCACTGCCTTCACCACTGTCATCCCAGGGGCCAGTGAGGCTTGCTCTGACTGGCCTGAGGTATCTCGTGCTTTCTCTCTCTACCTGCAGTGTTACTAGTAGAAGCCTCAGCACATCACTGTCCATTGTTTCACCCTCGGTCTTCTTTCCCTTCAGGAATCAGAATGATCAGAAGAGCCCCCGTTAGGAAGAAGCATGCTGGAGTTTGGGAGTGGGACCTGTGATGCTGTGCGCTGCATCTTGTCACAGCTGGAACTCCCTCACTGGCTGTTCTAGACACACAAAGGTCATAGATGCTCTGCTGGTCAGCCAACGGCAAAAATCACCCTCCTGCCAGCCAGCAGTGCTGGGATCCCTGAGTATTTCAGTGCCTGTCTGTGATCCTCTCATTAGGAGGGCTCTATTTCATACCTTCAGAAGCTTGAAAAGAACTCTATTCTCTTTGTTGCATTATCTTTTTACTTTCTCAAATTTGGATACAATTTCTCAAAATCATAGCTCTTCCTTGCCTGGCTTATGAAGGATACCTATGGAAAGCCGAGGTCCAGCATGTTTCCCACTCCAATGGTTATTAGCATCCTCACCAAGGATAAACCATGGAGCATCTGCAAGATCATCAGTCCAGTGTTTGTATGTGCCCGGTTATTTGCAGACTCCCTACCCCCCACTTCAGGAGGCTTTGTACATAAATTTCTTTCTTTGGTAGCCTCCTGGTGATATGCGTAAAAGGACATGACTAAGGACAGTGGATGACTTCCCAGATGGCTCAGCGGTAAAGAATCTGCCTCCCAGTGCAGGACACATGAGTTTGCTCCCTGGGTTGGGAAGATCCCCTGGAGAAGGAAATGGCAACCCACTCTGGTATTCTTCCTTGGGCAATTCCACGGACACAGGAGCCTGGCAGGCTACAGTCCATGGGGTCACAAACAGTCTGATATAACTTAGTGACTAAACAGCAACAAAGGACAGTGGAGACTGTGATTTAATGTTTATTTGCTGCTGATATATTTTTTTTTTACTTTGAATGAGGGTGAACTATAGGTTTTCATTTGAAATGCTCTTCAGAAGCAACACCAACTCATCTCTGGGACAGAACTCACTTAAAACCAGATTAGTTTTGGGAGCTAACCTCTCTGCCCCAGGAACTTCTGGCAGATATAAAGTCCTTCCTTCCCGCACCAGCTTCCTCTGTCCCAACTGTTCTAGAAGTTTTGCTTTTCAACAGAATCCAACTGAAGTTCCCTGTTGGGTATGTTTCAAGAAGCTTCTCCCCACCTTATTTCTCTTTAATGGCTATAAAATTCCAGCTCAGAGGAGGCAAAGTATTGATCAGGCAGACCCTGCCTTTGGAGGTACTGACTGGCACTGATGGAAGACCAGGCCAGTGAAGACAATGGACACCCAAACGTGCCATTGGAATGAAGAGCCCACCTGGTAGATGTGGCCGCGCACAGCACGGCTCACCCGGTGGGCTAGGCTGCCATTGGATAAAGCCCGTGACATGGGCCACACACGTGTTCTATGCAGAAACTAACTGGTTCTCAGCAGATAGGGCAAGTTGGGGGAGCGAAGCCTAAAAATGCAATCTGCCCACAAGTTCTCTCTTCTCTCCTTTGGCTTTCTTCGAATGCCAGCATACCAATCAATGTCTTGCCGAAAGCGCTGGGAGCAGCCATACCTGTGTGTAACAGAGGGTGAGAACTCCTTCTCCAGACTTCTAGACCACAGAAGCTGGGGCAAAATATGCTGAATCCATAGCCATGAGGACCCGCACTTGAGTCTATGGACCCTAGAATGCGGCAGCCACAAGAGCTTGAGACCTGGGAAGCTTGGTTCTCTTTGTCGTACACAGGGGCATTAGGTGATGGGAGCCAGGGCATCTGTCCATCTCCAGGTGGGAAGGGACCTCTGAGGCAGCTCCAGAGTAGACCATTGAGAGACTCAGAAGGGGAGACCCCTGGCACTGGTGATTGTTACTGGTTATTGTAGCTTTTCTGCCCCTGCTTCAATATCTGGGGTGTGATGGCCAAACTGCAGTGCTGGCACCACAGACCACGGACTTGTTTTCCCAGCCAGGGTGTGTTCAGAGGAGACCAAGGAAAGTCATTTCTCTGCTTTGCTTTGACTCATGTGTTTTGAGGTCCCCGGGTCTTCCTTTGTACCCTTCCAAGGGAGACCTGGCGCTCTCAGCACTGCTCCGCCTCCACGAAGCCCTCCTTCTCGTGGCCTGAGGGCTCAACCTCTGTGTAGGTGGAGTGGCTGGGGTGGTTGCGGAACTTCATGGCCGGCCAGTGGTGAGGTCTCCGCTGCAGGGGCACAGACTCAGAGTGAGTGGGCGCGATTCCACCCACTGGGGACCCTCCCCACCCTCTCCCCTTCACCCAGAGGGACAGCTCTGAGCACTTTTCAAGGGCTCTTGGGACCTACTGTGTATGAGCCAGGTGAAGTGTAGACCCCCTCCCCAAAGGCTCCCAGCTGTGATCCTCGGCACACTGGGAAACCCGCCGGGAGCCCCAGGAGTTGGGAAGGAGGTCATCTGATGCTTTGCCATATGGACTGCAGGACACAAGGTGAAAAACTCAGCAATACATAGAGTGGAGCCCTAAGACTGTGGAAAGTAAGGGAATGGGTAAGAGATGGAATGATTTGGGAGGTTCTGGAAATGCCAGGATAACCCTCTAGACAAAACAGGTCCTGCATCAGAGGTGGGGAGCTGAAGAAAACGCAGATTCCCAGGTCTCAGCCCTTCCCGTCTGCATCCCTGTGGCTGGGGATCTGCAGGTTCCCCAGGTGAAGCCAGGTAGGCCTTAGCCTTGGCAGGTCTTAGTGTTAACCTACCAATGACTCTTTAGAACTCGTAAGAAACAGGTGCCATTGAACCAGAGAGGAGGAAACCACCCAGGCCTCTGGATGATGAGGTCAAGGGGCACGTGACCCACATGGAGGGTTGTGGTCCTAGAGGCCTCCCTGCTGTGGGATTCAGAGAGCTGGTCAGTAACCAGGGGTGGGGGGTGGGCAGGGGCTCCTGAGCTCCGTGGCCCACAGTAAAGGAGCCCAGGCCTTACTTCCCACGCTGCACCTCGGGCTAGCTCTTCTGAATGCTGAGACGTTCAAAACTGCAGCATCCTCAATGAAAGCTCCCAGACAGAGCGACTCTTATGATTACTGTGGCCTGTCAAATCTAATCGAAAAACGCACACAGCAGGCCAAGAGGCAAAGACCTCAGTTTCATTATGGCTTTGGATAAGCCCCAGGCCTTGGAATTTGGGTGTGAGAAACCATAAATCATTGGGGATGGTCGCATAACCACTCAAGGGCATGTGAGGCCTCTGTGGTTTTCTCTCCTTCCTCTGGGGATGGTCACTGTTTTGATTCCACAAATGGTGGAGCCAAAGCAGAGGCCGTTCGACAGGCCAAGCAGGCCAGAGGAGTCCTGAGGGGCCAAGCCCTGGGGGTTAGGGACTCAGAGGGCTCCTGCCAGTGGGAGACATGCCCGGATGGAATTGATGAAGCCCCTCAAGTGGAAACAGGAGCCTGGCATGAGGTGGGTGAGGGATGAGATAAGGAGAGACAGGGACTGAATGGTTGAGGAATGCTGACGCAGATGGGGATGGCAGAGGGGTGGCCCCACCCCACACGGACCTCGATGAAGAAGAGGGCAGCGTTGGAGGTGGGGTGGCCATTGATGTAGATCCCGGCCAGGATGATGGAAGCCACAAGGAGGACGGCCAGCACAATGCCCACGATGGTGCCCAGGTGCACAGGGGACCCCGTCGTCTTGGGGGCCAGGTTGTTCTGAAGGCCTGCGGAGAGACCATTAGGTCAGGGGATCAGGGAAGAGGGGGCCATGGAGTCCTGGGTTCTGACAAAGTCCCAGAGATGAAAGCCGACAGAACCTTCAGATCTACTTATCAAATACATGAAAGGGTGGAACTGTAATGAGGGTGACATTAACTTTGTTCTTAGCACAATTCAGGTGATTTTCCAAAATTACTTAAAAGTTGCCCAAATGTCTACTAAGGATCATAAAAGCTCTCTTTAATACCCATCCCATATAGGTCCTTTTAAGGAATTCACAAAGGGCATGTGATGGTTAAGAGATCTGATGGTTGTGGGATCTGGAGTCTGGCTGTCTGGTTTCAAATTCAGACTCTGCTACTTACTAGCTGTGTAATCTTGGGCATCTTATTTACCTTCTGTGTGTCTCGGTCATCATTCTATAGGACAGGATAATAATGATAACTACCTGATAGGATTACAGTGAGGATTAAAATGAGATAATTCATGTCAACTGCTGAGGAGCACAGCCAGTCTCTGGGACAACTTCAATAAGTGTAGCTATTATGAGAGCAAAATGACCACATTTTTATCTGTCACTGTCCACTACCAGATTGTGACCTCCTGGAGGGAGGGACAGTGTCTTATTCATCTCAGTGTCCTCAACTCTTAGAAAAAATGGCAGACCCATCAGAGGAACCCAATAAAAGAAATGAACCAGGTCCTCTAAGGGTTAATAAGCCAGCAAACACTCTCTGAGAACATTGCAAGCATTTGAAATACAGCCCAAGGGGAAGGCTGAGTATTTTCCATAGACTATGGAGCTGGAAGCACATCCAGCCCAACCCCTTCTCATACAGCTGAAGGAATGGAAATACAGACAGGTAAAGGGATTCGTCCAAGGACACAGTCAGTGCCAGTCACTAAGAAGCCTCAGTTCAGTTCAGTTCATTTGCTCAGTCATGTCCGACTCTTTGCGACCCCATGGACTACAGCACACCAGGCTTCCTTGTCCATCACCAACTCCCGGAGCTTGCTCAAACTTATGTCCATCGAGTCAGTGATGCTAAGAAGCCTGGTTCGCTCATATTACCTGTGGTGGCTTTTTGCTGCTTCTCCTTATCCTAAAAGGATGTGGGGATAATGACATAGAAAAGACAGAGCAGCATGCGGCCAACAGAAATATTGAAGTCTGTTTTACTTTACTGGTGGGTGTGATGGGAATCAACAAGGGGTGGGGATTTTTAATAAAATGTTGCATACATCCAAAGTCATTGTGTTCCCCATCCCCTTTTCTCTGCAAGAGAAAAAGGCTTAGGAGAGAAACTACCCTGGGGCACTGCCAGGGTATCTGCCAAGAGCTGGGGGAGTGGTGAGGACACACCCCGAGCTGGCCTCTTCTGACCTGGCCATCAGCCCGCAGTCTTCAGTGACCCTGATGACCTGAGGGCAGGGCTTGGGCTGACGAGCACACAATGTGGAATGAGGGGAACGAACGTGGCTCAGAGCCCTCGGCCTCCCCTCAGCCCAGTGGACACAGATGCACATTCACACCTGGTGCCCACAAAGGAGCAACGGCTCCATCTCCAGTGGGAGAAACCATCTAACTGTGCTGTGTTAACAGTCCCTCTTCTGCTGGAGCCAGGTTGACAGTCTCCCAGCCCCTGGTGCTGGAAGGCTCTTTAATCTCCCCTTTGCAGTGGTTGCAGCAAGGGCTTAAGCTGGCTCTGGGCAAAGGCCAGGGGAGATGGCCACCCCCACCCCCATATCACCAGATAGGAGATTATCCCCCCAGGCAGTCCTGGGAGCAGGGACCCTACCTTCTTAAGCTGTGTAAAATTGTGGTGGACTTCTGTGTCTTCTCTGCCAACCCACATTGGGAATCAAAGGCAACTTTGTTAGGGCAAACACTGATCAAAGCCACCTGCCCTGGCCAGACCCCATAGTGCCCACTTGAATGAGTTATCTTAAATTGGATGTCCTGGTAAGGAACGTGGAACTAACAAGCTTCCATCAACTGGAAGAATTCAGGAAAGGTCAAAAAGAGAGGAGACTCCAGTTCATACACCCTACCAACCTCCCAGAATCCTCGCTGGAATCCATCTTGGCTGATGTGCATTACACCAGGAAGGACCCTGAGGCAGAATGACTGGCCAGAGACAACCCAGAAACTAACACCATCACCATAAAAACAGAGACTGCAAAGCATATGGCAGAGCAGTCCTCCTGAGTTCCCTTACCCTGCTGCTCTTCACCCAGGCTCCCCTTCCCAATAAAATCTCTTGCTTTGTCAGCCCATGTGTCTCCACAGACAATTCATTTCAGAGCGTTAGATAAGAGCTCACTCTCGGGCCCTGGAAGGGGTCCCCCTTCCTGCAACAACTTTAACGAAAGACTCTACTCTCCACCCATCATTGGTTGGGAGGCCCCTTGGGGACAGAGGCCAGGGCCACAGGTCTGTGGCCATGCCTGCTCTAGCTCAGCCCCTCCTCTGCCTCTCACTCCTTTCAGGGCAGTGAATACTCAAGAGCACTGTGGTCAGAAAAACCGCAGGAAGTTCCCACCTGAGATGAGAAATGTCTAGATGTAGATTTGCTTTTTCAGCCTAGGGAGTGTGTGCCCAGAAGCTCCCGCCCACTTCCCGCACCTTCCCACCAAGCAGGAGGTTGGGGAAGTGCGGGCTATGGTCATTTTCCCCTCCCCCAGTCAAGGAGTAAAAGCAAAGAGGCCAGGTGAAGGCCGCACCCTCTTGGGGGGTGAGTCCAAGAGGCAGCAGTGTGATGAAGAGGGGCAAGTATCTCTGTACTCACCATCTCCTCCGGCGTAGGGATTCACTTTGGTGTCATCTTCAAAGGGAAAGGAGAGAGGGTGCAAGGTTAGCAGAATCACAGTGGCCTTTGTCCCTTTAGGATTGGATGAGACTTTAGGGAGGTTCAGTTCAGCCCTTCATTCTGAAGGCTAGGAAACTGAAGCCCAGAGAAGGGAGGTGACTTGCTCAAAGTCACACAGCAGTCTAAAGATCGAAGGCCACAGTCAAGCCAACTTTTCCCAATGTTCATTTGTTCAACAGTACTTATTGAGTGTTTACTGGGAGTTGAGCATGGAGTAGGTACTGTGGATAGATGTGATCTCTGCCCTCAGGGAGATCACGGGTTGCCGGGGTCGGGGTAGGGGTAGGGGGTGGGGAATGCAGGGACAATGAAAATTGTCCAGACAGAGGGAGTCAAGAAGTTGGGATGAGATATGGGGCTGAGACAAAGAGTCCCAGATAGAGGGTGGGGCAAAGGCTGGAGTCAGCAAGAACTTGGCCAGTAGAGACATAAAAAGCAGTTCAGTGCAGCTGGAGGGCAGACAGGCAGTGAGTAGGGGGTGATGAGAGTGAGTGAGGCTGGGGTGAGGGGACAGCTGCCTGGAAAGCCAAGTCAGGGCCTTTCACAGTCTCCTAAGGGGCAGCAGGAAGCTGAGGAAGGATTTGAGGTGGGGTGTGTGTGAATCACAAGATCAAATCTGCTTGAAGACCCCCAGGGTACAAGGTGAGAGACAGATTTCCTGGCCAACACACTCCCTCTACACCTCAAGGAGTGTACCCTGCAGCCTCCTAAATAAGTTCCAATGGTTGACCCTTCCTGTGGTTCTTCCCCACAGATTCCTATGGGGAAAAAACAGCAAAAATTCCATGTCAGGAGAATATTCTAGATGACTAGAGATTACTGTTTCAAGCATCAAACATTAAACCAATGAAACCTTCCACAATGTAGGGCCTGCAACCTGCTCTGCATCTCTTCTCCCCCTCCACCATCCTCCTCATTCAAAGGGGAGCTTCCACTGACTCCCCTTTGATTACAGATGTTCAAGACCCTTGGCAGTTTGTCCCAGTCTTCTCTGCTCCTGTCACTCGGGTCAACTCAATAGCACTTGTTACAGTGGGTGTAACAAGCTACTCAAGGCTCTCCAGACCTTGGAGTCCTCTCAGATCTCTGAGTCACTGAATATTCTGTTCCTCCTACAGGACATGCCCTTCCTCCCCTTCACCGCTCCTCTTTCAAAAGTCCCACTCCTGAAATGCCTCTTGCAGGGCTGAGGCTAGGGTGACACAAGTGAAACAGGGTCTGATTCTGTCTTTTTAAATTTTTTCTGATATTTTGTTCACCATGGAATTCTTGGCATTACTTTTGATTTTTGCAAATATTGCATGAAAAGATTATTTATCTTAATTATTGCTTTTGTGTGTGTGTGTGCCTCCTTAACTTTTATATCTGCATTGAGTATGTAACTTACCTCAACCTAGTCCTGGTCCCAGACCTGTCACTTCCCAGAGGATAGATGGGTGTGTCCTCCCCTGTGTCCCATGGCATTTGATCTGTTTCTGGAGCATCTTGGGTCTCCTTGTTTCCATAGACTATGAGCCTCTCAGCAACCAACCGTTTTACGCTCCCAGTACCTGAATATAGCACCCTGTTCTGCTATGTGTTTCCAATAAATCTTCAAATATCAAAAAATCACACTAGATAATAGAAGAACAAACCATAAGAAAATTTAAAAATAGTACCCCATAGAGGAAAGGGGCTTCCCTGGTGGCTCAGATGGTAAAGAATCTGCCTGCAAAGAAGGAGACCCTGGTTCGATCCCTGGGTTGGGAAGATCCCCTAGAGAAGGGAATGGCAACCCACTCCAGTATTCTTGCCTGGGAAATCCCATGGACAGAGGAGCCTGGCAGGCTACAGCTCATGGGATCACAAAGAGTCGGATACAGCTAAGCAACTAACACTTTCACTTCACTTTCACAGGGGAAAGAGGGAATAGAATGGAGGGAGAAAACTAGAAACTAAGCTTCTTTGGATATAGTTGCTTTTGTAGATTTGACTTTGGAATCATTTAATTGTTTATCATGTATTGTCATCATTGTTCAGTCGCTAAGTCGTGTCCGACTCTTTGTGACCCCATGGACTGCAGCACGCCAGGCCTCCCTGTCCCTCGCTATTTCCTAGAGGTTGCCCAAGTTCAAGTCCATTGAATCGGTGATGCTATCCAGTGATGCTATCCAGTGATGCTATTTTATCCTCTGCTGCCCTCTTTTCCTTTTGCCTTCAATCTTTCCCAGCATCAGGGTCTTTTCCAATGAGTTGACTGTTCATATCAGGAAAGTTAAATTCAGAAAGTAAAGAATCTGCCTAATAATGCAGCAGACGTGGGTTTGATCTATGGTCTGGGAAGATCCCACTGGCTGTGGAGCAAGTAAGCCTGTACACCACAACTAATGAGCCTGCACTCTAGAGCCCAGGAGCCACAACTATGGAGCCCATGTGCTACAACTACTGAAGCCCACCTCCTGGAGTCAGTGCTCTGCAGCAAGAGAAGCCATCACAATGAGAAGCTGCAACTAGAGAAAAGCCTGCACAGCAACGAAGGCCCAGCATAGTCAAAGATAAATGAACAAAATTATAGAAAACACCTTAAAAATTCAAAGTAAAATAAAATGGAGAATTGTTGACTTATAGTAGAAAGATACGTTTTCTTCAGGAATTGCAATACACAAGGTATTTATACATGCCTCTGAATCTATTTTTTTACTACAAGTTGAAAATGATGAATTGATTGCTCAACATTGACCAAAGTAATCCTAAACATGATTGGACAAATTAACTTGATTTTTTGAATCTAGACCATTGGAAATATATCGTAGCCCAGGCCACAGTGTCTTTTTGATAGACAAAAAGACACCTGCAGCCAGTCCCTCCCACAAGACGACTAAAGGTGACCATGCTGTGCACACAGCAGCTTTTCTCCCCCTCACTGAGGGCTGGTTCCCAGATGCTGCCTTGCTGGGGGTCCACAGAATGCACACTGGTTCCCTAATTAATGGATTGTGGCCCAGGCCCATAAAAACCCACAGTGTGAAGAAACGTGTGTGATGTCTACTGAATGAGTGGTCATTTTCTGCGGTTAGCAGTCACTTCTTGCTGCGCTCAGCTGCTCATCAGATGAGTCCTTAGACTGCACAGATATTCTTGGTCATTGCCTGTCTGTCCTTAAGATAAAATGCATAGATTTTGTGGCAGCTGCTTGCCACTCTGAAGTCATTCTGGTTCATTTAAGTGGGCGGCATTTAAGCAAGTTAGTAACTTAAAATCCAGCTTCCACACTTCCTGCTTCCCTGGCCCTCTCTGCTTTTCTGGCTGGCTAGGGAGAGAAGGGGTCCACGACCCTTCAGCAGCCGCTCCCACTAACTTCTCTGCTCTCCACCCCTGCCCTGACCAGGTGGGTCCCCCTGGCTGAAGTGCTGTATCCCCTTTGTTCACAGCATCTTCCTGGACCCTGAGCTAGCCTCTGCCTCCAGCACATCATCTCCCTGTGTGGGCTGTAATAACACAGGCAGGGGGGTGACCCAAACCTGTCCCTCCAGACACCTTGAGAGTTTGTTTGTGACAAGTCCTTGTCACATTTTTGTCTTATAAAGGCAACTTGCTAACCTTTGCCACCTCCTCCAGGACTGGAAGGCCATAAAGCCATAATTGTCCTTACTCTAATTAATGTTTCCCATGTGGAATTTTATTACATAGCAAACAGGAGGGACACATTCTTGGGCTGACAGGAGACACACACGTGATAAAACTGATCAATGGGACACGCTGTGTAGGGACAGCCCTCCATGGCAGTAGCCCGGGACTAAAGGAGAATAATTCCAAGTCAGGGTTTGAACCCAACCTCCAGATGCCAGACGCAGCCACCCTTCTGGCCTCTGCCACCGTGGCTCACCCAGACATAAACCCCTGAGGGAAAGGCTGGGTCCTCACCTAGTGTCTACAGACCCCAGCCCAGCTCTGGGCTCAGGTTGAGCCCCTGGTAGCACATAGGGTTAACTCAGAGTGACTGGCCAGGGGGTTCTTTTAAGTGGAGTTTCCTTTAACTGGAAGGTCACCCCTGAACTCCATTATAATTCCTGAGGGCAAGGTCTCCTCTTGCTCCTTTTTCATCTAATGTATTGAATCCCCTGCTTCACTGTTCACCCTTCACTATTTTTCCACCCATTGAACCTGTGAAGACCCCTTTCTATTCCTTTCAGCACTGAGAAAGGCAGTGGGGTCAAGCGAGCCAGACTGCTGCTTTGGGAACCAGATGAGACCTGATGCCACATTTTCCTGGCTGTGTGACTTTGGGCAAGCCCATCAACCTCTGTTAGCCATAGTGTCTCCTCTGTAAACTGGGGATCAAAGAGCATCAAAGTTCAGGATAATTAGGAGGATTAAGTGAGTGTTCATGGGTACACAGTGTCAGCACCCTACCTGGCCCATGGTCAGTCCCCTTAAATGTTTGCTCTTTCTATCAACTGTTCACTTCCCTCTGGCCAGATCCATGGGTTCCTGCTTTCTCGTTTTATAAGCTGCATTTCAAAGGCAGGGGGAGACCACAGAAAGAAGATTCCACTGCTGAGCAACCTACTTTGCGCCTCGTGAGCCCATTTCCTTGTCTATAAAATGGGATTGTAGATGAATAATGTTTAAAAAGACGAACTTTTTTCTCCTTTCCATTTGCTCCTTTCAAACAGGTAATCTGGCTCAGGGGAGATAGGAAGACCCCATAAGTCTTTCAGTCTTAGACTTAGGGCAAGAGGTTAAAATCTAGATGCCATGGATCAGAAAAGGATGAGGAAGGAATTTCTCAGAGATAGCCAAAGAATCTGGGGACCCTGCCCGGTCTTCCCCACAGGGTGGGTGGACCTCCGGCAGCTTCGATAAAACCCTAGGCCTGGGTGAAACAGAGTAGGATCCTATGGCCCTTGCCCCCCATGTCCTCAGCCTAGCTTTTCTCTGTGGAAAAACTTTAACCAAAGAATAAGCTTGGTAAGAGAGGTGCGAAAACATAGAAACAAAGGGAAACAGTTCAACAAGACTGAATGATAATAAAGTCATTAGGCAAAGTCAAGGACCTTTGGACACCAAAACCTCCCCCAGGTGGAAGAGGTTAACTGCATGATGACCAGACTGTAGCCATCACATAACTGCCACAATTCGGAGAACTGGCCTCAAAGAAATGGAAACAACTTGACCTTGGAACTGAAGACTGTTAGATAGCAAGTCAGACATGAGCAGGTCCCACCCCATCCTGGGCGGGGTCACCTTTCCCTGCCTGACCTGGACCCTGGTGACCAGAACATGCCCAGAGAGCTCCCTTTTTGTGGTTAAGGACTGCAAAATTTCCAGCCTTATCAGGACCAAGCCAGATAATAAAAACCCAGCGGGGCTTTCCAAACTGCTCGTACTGGTTGGTGTAGGTGCAACAAGACCTAAGAGGCGACTCAGAATAGCCTGGGGTTCATTATGTAGTATTTATAATAAATCAGTATTGCCATTTCCTGCCCACCACCCCCCTCCAACCTGTTTCCACTTGGGTGCTTATGGGTAAGCGGCTGCACACAGGAGAAAAGTTATGTAACCTAAAGCTGTCAATCAACTCATTAATCCAGTGATGCAGGACACAGGGAGGGACTTTCCATCACTCTGAACAACCCAAGTCTATCTTCACTGTGGGGCTGCTTCTGGCCCCCAGATAGCCTTCTCTCCTCCCTTCTCAAGAGTGTACATTTTGCTTTGCTTATTAACACTCTTGCTGCTTAAAACTGTTCTATGTCTCTAGATTGATTTCTTTCCCTTGTGAGGACTAGAACCCAGGAATCACCATTCCACCAGTAACACGGGGATGGCAGAGAAGGCCCCAGGGACAGCCAGGCCTGAAGAAGCAGTTCAACAACAACCCAAGATGGTCAGAGCTGTCCTACACTACCCTCTGCCCCTTGGACATCACAGGAGTGGAAAGCCAAGCCCCAGCATGGCGGGGGTGGAACTTCCCACCACGCCAGCACAATGAGGGGTGGGAACTAGAAGGGAAGTCACAGAAAAATTGTGCAATCTTTCTCTGAAGTCTGAGTGTGTGGGACTGAGTTCATACCCGCTAGCGGGATGCTAAGACCTCACAGGTTTCTCTGAGAATTGCTATTAAGATGAATCAAGTTATTATGTAAAATAATTGGCATTGTGCTGGGACAGTAATTTTTCCCATCGCCACAGTGAATTCTGTTCCACAACTCCGACGAGGGCACGGAGTCCACTCGTCCTAAACCTAGCTCTGTGTCTCACTGGCAAGTGACCCCTGCTCTGGGAGCCTCAGATGTGACAGGATGGAACAACTCTGTTCCCTGAGATAATCCCCATCAGGGGCAGTGATGCTCCAGGGCCATGGCTCCTCCCCACCCTTACCTTCCGTGGTGAGGCTGTCAATGAAGAGGGAGGAGGAGGTGGTGGTGAGGTCTCTGTCAAAGGGACTGAAGGAGCTGTCAGGGGAGGACGAGTAGGAGTCCTCATCCTGGAAGTCCTCACACGTTCTGCCTTCTGCCTGCAAGAGAGACCCGGTGCGGCGATGGACAGAGGCCTTGCCAGTGGCTACGTCGCACGCAGGAGGACCTCAGGGGTGCTTTCATCCTTCAGTGGCCAGAAGATTTAAGATTCCAGTGACCGGTCCAAGCATGGTAATCTAACCAAAGCTGGGCTCTGAATGCATTTAAGCTTTCCACTTTATCCTGAAAGTGTCTTATCTTACAGGGCAATTTATCTGTCAGTTGCTTGAATCCTTCCTGAAGGAGCTGGATGCCAATCTTAAATTAAAAAAGTGAATGCATACATTCACCAACAGCCAATGTCAGAAACAGGCTGCTGGATGGACAAGGGTTTTTTTTGGTTTTCTTTTTGAAGACCAGAAACAGCTCACCCAGCCTCACTGATAAAACAGATGGTAGTGAGAGCATAGTAGTAATTCTGGGGTTCACATTTAAATGCTGGGCCCAGCACCTTCACCATTTCACCAGCTGTGAGATGCCAGCCAAGCCACTGAACCTCTTTGAGGCTCAGTTTCCTTCTCTGATCAGTGGGGACACTGGTCCCTAGCTCCTGGGACTGTGATAGGATTAAATCAGAGCAAGTGCTGGGCACATGCCATGTGCTTGCCCTGCAAGAAGGGAAATTGAGAGGAAGGGAGGGGAAAGGATGCATATATGAATAGGTCTCTCTGTGTCAGTAAAAGGTGTGAGAATAGGACATTACCCACCTGAAGTGTTGAGCATTCTGGAAAATTCCAAGTGAGAAGGAACCTGTGCTTGTGTATGCGTGCTAAGACACTTCAGCCGTGTCCGACTCTTTGTGACCCTATGGACTATAGCCCGCCAGGCTCCTCTCTCCATGGGATTCTCCAAGCAAGAATACTGGAGTGGGTTGCCATGTCCTCCTCCAGGGGATCTTCCTGAGCCAGGGATCAAACCTGTATGGGATTCTAAATGGGAGGTGCCAGGTACAACCCACTTTGCTCCCAGAATGACTGCCTTCCTTAATTGCCTGAAGGTTGCAGCCGGGGCAGTCGCTTCTTGAATGTTACCAGGTGCCCAGCCTCCTAGAAGATTCTAGTGTGGCCAAGGCCACACCCAATACACCCTCTGTAAGGACCAAAAGAGCCCTTGGAGAACTGCTGCTCCGGGCCAGGTCACCAGGAGGAGTGCTTGTCTCAAGGACCCACCGAGCCCTCGAAAACCTCCCACATTGGTCTCATTGGTGCAGAGCAGACAGGGAGGCAAGCCCCAGGTGGAGAGGAGAATGTCACCAAGAGAAGAGCGACTGGGCAAGGGGCTGGCCTGCAGTCCTGCCCTTCCCCCACCTGGCTCACTTCAGCCTCTCACCTCCTGGGCACAGCCGTAGGCCAGCCACTCCTGGCGGTAGCGGTCAAAGCCACTGGAACATCTGCAGGGGGAACCAAGAGGCCGGAGGTGTGATGGGATTGACAGAGAAGCCCTCCCCTCCCCGCCATGCAGTAATAGCTCTCCAAGGGGAGCGAGGAGGTGACAAACCTCCCCAAGACCACTGGGCAGGTGCCCTGGCCCCAGGTGGCTGTGATCAAGCCCCTCCTGCCCCCTCTACTCCTTCCCCCAAAGGAGGGGAAGCTATTTGTGGCATCTCCACCCT
This sequence comes from Okapia johnstoni, assembly GCA_024291935.2. Taxonomy (NCBI): domain Eukaryota; kingdom Metazoa; phylum Chordata; class Mammalia; order Artiodactyla; family Giraffidae; genus Okapia; species Okapia johnstoni. The sequence continues at coordinate 22,045,907 of CM044306.1, read as the reverse complement.
TTTCCTGACCCAGCTCCCCAGGACCAAGGCCACGCCCACCCAGATGCATGTGCATGTGTGTGTCTGTCTGTATGTGTCTCTGTGTTTATGGAGCTGACAGACCGCGTGACCTCCAATGACCTTAAGCCCCACCCTGCAACTCCGGGCAGCCAAGAAATTGCTGAGAAACCAGGGTGTTCACACACATGTTCTCATCTGGGGAAAGTCTTGCTCATTTGCTGAGCCCCCTTCTTTGTGGAGGAACCTAAATTTGGCAAGGAGGGGTGGGGCCAAGGGTAGACATCAGCCAATCTGGCCAACACCCACCATGTGGTCACTGAAGGGTAGAAGTGAGGATCCTGCCAGAGACTGAGAGAGATGAGATCTTGGCTGACGAGGGTCCCCTGAGAGGACACCGCACAGCTCAGCTGGGCTGGAAGACATCAAGTGCTTCCCTAGGGAAGGGGTGGGGTACGAGGATGAACCAGAGAATATTCTCCACGGCATCATGCTCAAAGTTCCGTTCTTCATTCTTTGGTGCCAGGAGAATCCACCAAGTCCTACTCAGGTGCAGGGACCTCTGTATGGGAAGCCAGTATCACCAGCCACCAGTGCTGAGAAAGGAGGCGAGGCTGGTGAACTCTGCACCAGCAACTGCCTGCCCATCTGTCCAAGACCTGGCGAGGCCGAGGCTTTCAGGCTCTGTCAGTTCTTCCTTCTGAAGATGCCTCTGAGCTGCTCCTCTCGTAGAAGGGTCACTGAGCGGAGCTGTCCACAGCCCGCTCTCTCGGATCCTCCGTGCCCCCCTCCTTCAAGGCGTGGAAGACTAGGGGCACTGTTGGGGGCTGGGAACTGAAGTTCCTTTAGGCCAAACTAACAGAATGGGAAAGACTAGAGATCTCTTCAAGAAAATTAGAGATACCAAGGGAACATTTCAGGCAAAGATGGGCTCGATAAAGGACAAAAATGGTATGGACCTAACAGAAGCAGAAGATATTAAGAGGAGGTGGCAAGAATACACAGAAGAACTGTACCAAAAAGATCTTCATGACCCAAATATTCACGATGGTGTGATCACTCACCTAGAGCCAGACATCTTGGAATGTGAAGTCAAATGGGCCTTAGAAAGCATCACTACGCACAAAGCTAGTGGAGGTGATGGAATTCCAGTTGAGCTATTTCAAATCCTGAAAGATGATGCTGTGAAAGTGCTGCACTCGATATGCCAGCAAATCTGGAAAACTCAGCAGTGGCCACAGGACTGGAAAAGGTCAGTTTTCATTCCAATCCCAAAGAAAGGCAATGCCAAAGAATGCTCAAACTACCGCACAATTGCACTCATCTCACACGCTAGTAAAGTAATGCTCAAAATTTTCCAAGCCAGGCTTCAGCAATACGTGAACCGTGAACTTCCAGATGTTCAAGCTGGTTTTAGAAAAGGCACAGGAACCAGAGATCAAGTTGCCAACGTCCACTGGATCATCGAAAAAGCAAGAGAGTTCCAGAAAAACATCTATTTCTTCTTTATTGACTATGCCAAAGTCTTTCACTGTGTGGATCACAATAAACTGTGGAAAATTCTGAAAGAGATGGGAATACCAGACCATATGACCTGTCTCTTGAGAAACCTGTATGCAGGTCAGGAAGCAACAGTTAGAACTGGACGTGGAACAACAGACTGGTTCCAAATAGGAAAAGGAGTACGTCAAGGCTGTATATTGTCACCCTGCTTATTTAACTTATATGCAGAGTACATCATGAGAAACGCTGGGCTGGAAGAAACACAAGCTGGAATCAAGATTGCCAGGAGAAATATCAGTAACCTCAGATATGCAGATGACACCACCCTTATGGCAGAAAGCGAAGAAGAACTAAAGAGCCTCTTGATGAAAGTGAAAGAGGAGAGTGAAAAAGTTGGCTTAAAGCTCAACGTTCAGAAAACTAAGATCATGGCATCTGGTCCCATCACTTCATGGGAAATAGATGGGGAAACAGTGGAAACAGTGTCAGACTTTATTTTTTTGGGCTCCAAAATCACTGCTGATGGTGATTGCAGCCATGAAATTAAAAGACGTTTACTCCTTGGAAGGAAGGTTATGACCAACCTAGATAGCATTTTTTTTTTATTGTATTTCCTTTGACTTGACAGCAGGACATCAATGAAGAGGCTATCCAGACTAAGTATTAATATTACCAAATAACATATTGAGCAAAGATGTGGGTACCTGATTCAAGAGAACGTGGGACAAAGTTCTTTGAATGTGTGTCTTAGGGAAACCCGCCCTCCTAGTAAGTGTTAGCTGCTCAGTCGTGCCCGAATCTTTGCGACCCCATGATGTAGCCCACCAGGCTCCTCTGTCCATGAGATTTTCTAGGCGAGGATACTGCAGTGGGTTGCCATTTCCTTCTCCATAGATAGCATATTTAAAAGCAGAGACATTACTCTGCCTACAAAGGTCCGTCTAGTCAAGGCTATGGTTTTCCCAGTGGTCATGTATGGATGTGAGAGTTGGATGGTGAAGAAAGCCGAGCACCAAAGAATTGATACTTTTGAACTATGGTGTTGGAGAAGACTCTTGAGAGTCCCTTGGACTTCAAGGAGATCCAACCAGTCCATCCTAAAGGAGATCAGTCCTGGGTGTTCCTTGGAAGGACCAATGTTGAAGCTGAAACTCCAATACTTTGGCCACCTTATGCGAAGAGTTGACTCATTGGAAAAGACCCTGATGCTGGGAAGGATTGGGGGCAGGAGGAGAAGGGGACGACAGAGGATGAGATGGCTGGATGGCATCACCGACTAGATGGACACGGGTTTGGGTAAACTCCGGGAGTTGGTGATGGACAGGGAGGGATGGACACGCCAGGGAGGCCTGGCGTGCTGCGATTCATGGGGTCGCAAAGAGTCAGACACGACTGAGCGACTGAACTGAACTGAACTGAACTGGTTCTTTCAAGGACTGAGCCTTGGATATAGGTCTAAAAGCATCCCATTCCAAGCCCAGGGCCAACCAACTCAGATGCAAAGGAGAAAAGCATGAGAAATGGCCATTGTTTGAGCATCTCCTGAATGCCAGGTGTTGCCCCAGTCACATGCTGCCCTTGTGCTATCGCACAGGACCTTTGCGATGACACTGTAAGGCAAGGGTTATGACCCTCATTTTCCGAGCCAAATCCTGGAGTCAGGCTCACCCGTAGACTCTAAGGTGGGCCATTAGGGGACAATGTGGGATGAAAGGAAAATGCCTGCATGATAAGTGAAATCAACTGAATCAGATCTGGCCCCCGCATGGGGAAGGGAGGCTCTGCAAGGCTGCAGAGGACAAAGCAGGTGGAGGTGAAGCCAAGAACCATGAGGTGGTTTCAAGCAGCAGTTGGTGGGAGAGACCACGGTGGCTGGCCGCCCTGCAGCAGCCCTGATATCTGGCTTTTTAGGAATCTGGAGTCAGCTCTCAGCTGAGGCTCCAGAGATCTGTCAGGAAGGAAGGGGCCTGGCTCGGGTGAGCCCAGGCCCACGTACATCTGGGGACAGGATACCTGATGGAGCTTTTCTGTCCTCTAGTTGACATAATCCAGCAAAGGCAATGCCTACAGCCAAGGCCCTTCCCTCCCCCCTGACCAACCCTCATTAAATTGTCATGGTTTTCTGGGTTTGGGCATATGCATTAAGTGGGGGTTAGCAAGCTAGGGTTTTGCTTTCATCTGACCCATTTTGCAGTCCTCATGGCTCAGCTGTTGTTGGATGATGCTGAGTCACATGGTGGCAGCCGGCCGCAGCATTCCAGGGCTCATCTGAGGTCATTTGGATTATTGTCTCACATTCACATGGGGTTCTCACACTTGAAAATTCACAAGATGGATCACACCGCAAACCTCCGTGCCAGGAAGAAGCAATTTCGGGTCTCCCCTGTGTACTGTCTCTGAGGCTCTGTGCCTTTCACGTGAAGGACTCTGAACACTTTGCAAAAAGTCTGTTTGGTATTTGAGGAGTTAAAATAACAGGCATGTTCCCCAACCACATCTCCCTGAATCACATAACCCCAGTCCATTTTACAGGGAAAATAAACTGAGGGCGCAAGAAAGTGAATAAGCGCTTGCACATCTGGTGGGAAGAACAGCTGGGAGGCCTGTTCTTTCTCCTCCTGGCCCTGAGCTGTGTCTTGTGTGCTAGGCAGGCCGCTTGTAAAGGCAGTGGCTTTTATTTCTGCACCAGGACATTGGAAAGGAGCAAAGGAAATACTGACAGTTACAGGACAGCTGCACGGAACTCAGAGCCTCTGTAATTTGCAGTTTTCAAGATTCCAAGGTTCTTGGAGTTCATAGGTCTTCCCAATCTCATGGGAGCCCTAGTCCCCCAAGAAAGTCTCTTTATCCCCCCTCCAACTCCCCCCTCCCCCCGCCATTTATTTATCCTGGACAGGAGAAGAGGGATCAAATTTTGAGTCTAATCTGTGAGGAACTGATTTTAGAACAAGGAGTGGAAGATGAGTAGGATTTAAGAACTTTATCCCTGAAACTGAACCTCATCCAGAATTTTCCCTGCTTCCAAAACCAAACAAACACAGCTTTGTAACTTGTCCCAGCTTTCCACAGATGCCTGCAATGTCCATACCCTTGGATTTCAGGGAACACTGTTGTAGCCTGAGAACAGTCTTGAGGTGGGGTTTTGGGATCGTGGGGCTCTTGCCCAATGACAGTGGGTCTTAGGCTCACCCCTGAGCTGGCAGGTCTGACACTTGCTTGCAGATGAGGCAATGAGGTAAAAATGCAGGCTCCCTGGCTTCTTTCTGAAAGACCCTGATGCAGAGGGCCAGGGGTGGGCCCTAGGAATCTGCAGATTTAGCTCAAGCCCTAGCTGATTCTGGGATGCTCGCAGCTGTGGACCACTATTGGAAAAGGCCTGCCAGAGGATGAACCAACCCTCCCGGTTGTGAGGAGGGAGCTTCAGTAGCTGGAATCTCTGAATGTTCTTCCAAAGTCTAGAGTCACTGCAGGGTGACATAGTCACCTTGATGGGTCACAAGCCTCAGGGAGACACTCACTGCCATAATATTCTTGTACTAAGCATCAGAGTAGCACTGGCCAAAGTTACCTTCATGTTGGCCATGAGACCTGAGGCAGGGAGCAGGCTGGTGCCACCCTCTGCCCCTCGCACAGTCTGCCTGTGGGAACCAGAGGGTGAGCCTGGTACAAACCTCTGGAGGACGTGGCACCAGCTACAGTTGAAGTTCAGGTCTGAGGACATGCAGGCATCGCAGCTCCGATGCTGTAGGCAGGCTGCGGAAGAGAAGAAGGCAGCAGAACCTCAGCACCAGTCCCTCCACAGACCTCCAAAAGGTCTGACTTCCCTGAATACTGGGTCCTTACAGAACTCTGGAGGCTCTGATCAGCAGGGGCCCTAGAAGTTTATAATGCCACCCTCACTTGAGTCCTTCCCTGGTGGCTCAGATGGTAAAGAATCTGCCTAGAATGTGGGAGATCTAGGTTCGATCCCTGGGTTGGGAAGACCTCTTGGAGAAAGAAAGGGCAACCCACTCTAGCATTCTTGCCTGAAGAATCGGACGGACAGAGGAGCCCGGTGGGCTACAGTCGATGGGGTCACAAAGAGTTGGAGACGATGAGCAGCTAACACACACCTGAGTCCAGCCTTGATTCTCTGACTCTTCCTCTTTACCCTCCCTTCTTCCCTCCCTCCCTGTCCCCACCTCCCCACTTCTTTTCTTCCTTTTGTCACTAGCAGATCAAGCCCTGAGCCGGTGCTGGCCATTCAGCAGTAAGACCTGGTACCTGCCTTCCTGGGCCTCACAGTCACACAGGAAGACAGACACTCTGCAGATCATCAAACAAAAATAACTACGTAATTATCATTGTGATATGGTTTACAAAGGAAGATTACAGGGTGTCATAACGATGTACAAGGAATCACACCTAGTCTGGGAAGTTAGACTTCTGGCCTGTTGCCTACAATTTACAGGGTTGAAAAGGATTTTTTTTTAATCAAGATATATTTGACATACAACATCATGTAAGTTTCAGGTGTACAGCACATTGATTTTATCCATTTATACTGCTGTACAATGACCATGGTAGTCCTCACTAATGCCTCCATCACTCCACATCAGTATCGTTTCTTCCAGGGCTGGGAACGGTTAAGATCGAGTCTCTCAGCAGATTTAGTGTTTACAATACAGTTGTGCTGTCTTCTATCACTTGAAAGGATTTTAGATGTTCTGGTTTGACCAGCTAGCACTCCCCACTCCTGATGACTCCATGTGGCAGAATTGCCATCAGATACCCATTCCTGGCCTGTCCAGCTCCTCCCAGGGAAGTCTGGGCTCTGAGTTTTCAAGAGTAAACCAGGCATACAGGATTCCATTCTTTCCTCTCCCTCTCCTCTTAGAAGTGAGCTATTCCCAGGGAATGTGCTGACCTCTGCTCAAACGGGCTTGCATCTTCCCTGGAAAGTCACCTGACCTCTTGGTGCCTCAGTACCCCATTTGTAATAGAGGGATAAGGATGCTGTCTGTGTGGTAGGCCAGCTGTGAGGGGGTTTCTAACAGTGCCGGCCACACGGGGAGCCAGTGAATGTACTTGTTATCGACTCTGGTCCATCATTCCTCTCAGGTGCTCATTCACTCGTTCATTCTTTCACCAAATATTTATCAAGCATCTATCAAGGGCCCAGTACTGTCCCTGGAGATGCAGTGTGAACAGGAAAAGCCAGAAGTACTGCCTGCATGGAGCCTGCAAGCGATTGGAGGAGATGGTCAACAAATATACAGACAAAAAGATCTACCCTAGGGCTCCACCTGGCCTTCCCTGGTGGTTCAGATGGTAAAGGAAATGCCTGTAATACAGGAGACCCAGATTTGATTCCTGGGTCGGGAGGATCTGCTGGAGAAGGGAATGGCAACACACTCCAGTATTCTTGCCTGGAGAAGTCCATGGACAGAGGAGCCTGGTGGGATATAGTCCATGGGATTGCAAAGAGTCGGACACGACTGAGCGACTAACACATTACACTGGGGCTCCCAGTGGTGAGAAGGGCTAGGAGAAAAGTGGAGCAGAACAAGTGGGGGATGTGTTTTACTCAGGGAGGCTGGGGAAGGCCTCTGAGGAGATGCAGAGAAGGGAAGCCAGCAGGCAAATTTCCTGGGGGAGAAGTCCAAGCAGAGGGACCCCTCTGTGCAGAGGCCCAGGAGGAGTAGGTTCCAGGGTGCTCCCAACAGCAGGCAACACTGCAGGGTGGAGAGGAGGAAGGTGGTAGGAATGGGGAGGAATGGCATCTGGGGCCTCGCTGGGCAAGGCAGGGGTGGAAAGCAGGGAAGTTAGTGGAAGTGGCTGCTGGAGAGTGTGTGGAGCCCTTCTGTCATCAGCCAGCCAGAAAAGCAGAGAGGGCCAGGGGAGCAGGAAGAATGGGGGCTGGATTTTAAGAGTCGTTCACCCGCTCAAATGCTGCCCACTTTAATGACCTCGGAGTGGCAAGCAGCTGCCACAAAATCCATGCATTTTATTATAAGGACAGACAGGCACTGACCCGGAATAACTGTATGCAGTCTGAGGACTCATCTGATGAGCAGCTGAACAGAACATGTTGGTGGCAGCAAGAAGTGACTGCTAACCACAGAAAATGACCACTTAGTCGATAGGCGTTTCTTCACTCTGTGGGTTTTCATGGGCCTGGACCACAATCCATTAATTAGGGAACCAGTTTGCATTCCGTGGACCCCCAGCAAGGCAACATCTGGGAACCAGCCCTCGGTGAGGGGGAGAAAAGCTGCTTCGGGCACAGCGTGGTCACCTTTAGTTGCCTTGTGGGAGGGGCTGGCTGCAGGGGGCACTGTGTCTACCAGGGCTTTGCAGGCTTTGCAAGGGTGGAGGGAACACTGTAGGCAGAAAATAAGCAGGGACTGCCCTGACCCCAGAAGGACAGGGCTCTGGCTGTTTTCTTCTCTGGTGCAGCCAGGGTCTACAGCAGTGCCCAGCATGTGGTAGGTAGTTAACAAAAGTTTATGGAATCGATATAGAGTTGCTCTCATCCCCATTTTACAGAGGAGGAACCTGAGGCTTGGAGAGAGTCACAGAGCTAAGAGAGGCAGATCTGGGTTTGAATCAAGGTCTGTCTGTGCCGAGAACCTGAGCTCTTAGCCTTGAGGTCCCCCTGGGAGACCCCCTTCCCCAACTCCCACCTTCACCCCAGGCCACCTTTTCAGGAGTCTCTTCTAGAAGAAGGACTGGCCATGGAGTATAACGGCTTGAAGAGCCACACCTCCGGAAGAATTTTTGCTAAGTACCCCCCACCCCCAAAGGTAAGGGAGAAAACCTGGGGCTGTGGGGTGCAGAGTTTTCTGAGAACAAGGCAAAGCAGCTTCCAGGAGTTTAAATCACAGCTTCGGTAGCAGTTCCCTCGTGGACATGGGAGCCCATGACCTGGTCAATCCCAACGACTCTGGAGGCCCCTTAAATGGCTCCAGTCAAACTGAGAAAAATCCCTAGGAGCCTCATGAGACATTAAAAAAACCCACTGACCTTTACTTCCATCTGCATTTCAGATGTCCTGTGTGCTATTAAATGCTCACAAAATTCACTGGAGGGGTGGGAAGAGGCTTAAATGTACAGACGTGTCCCAGAAACGCATTCCCAGGATGTTTCACTTCTTCTGCCTGGGTGGTTAGCCCTGCCCTTGGATGTCCTTGCTCCCAAATGTAGTTTAGTCATTCCTGGGACTCGAGGTTTGCTCTCAGCAGTCCTAGAGGAAGCTCTGCCCAGAGGGAGGGCTACTGGGATGGGGGTGAGGCCAGACCCCAGGGGTCCCAGCCCTGTCCCTAGGCATCAGGGGAGAACACCTGCTGGGACATGGCCTAGCATTTGAGAAGACCCTTCCTCCTCCTCTTCTTTCTTCACCCCCTGCTCCCAGAACCTCCAAGGAAAAGGAAGAGGAGAAAGAGAGGCAAGAACCACCCCAGAAGGCAGGGAGAAAGCTGTGGCTCCAGAGGGAAGCTAGGAGGTATCATAAAACAGGAGAGGAAATTAACATTGTCTTTAAAAATGTAAGTATGGGGGGGGTGGTCAGTGTGGGTGGCAACTTCCCTAGTGGTCCAGTGGTTAAGACTCCATGCTCCCAATGCAGGGGACCTGGGTTCAATCCCTGGTCAGGGAACTAGATCCCATATACTGCAACTAAACACATGTGTCATAACTACTGAAGCTCATGAGCCACATAAAAGACCTGGTGGAGTTTATATAAATATATAAATATATGAATATATATATATATAAACAGGAGCACTGTCCTTCCCTCACTCTCCCCATCTGCCCTGGCTGGACCCTTCAGGCTCTGCAGCAGCAGCGGGGGGCCTACACCATGGCATGCCTTCAACAGCAGGCGAGCAAGGTGCACAAGAGTGACAGGACCCAGCCCCCGGATCCTGGAGGGCTGCTGGCTAAATCCCTCCACTGCCTTCTGCCTGTGGATGCCAGCATCACACTTCCTCTAAAGAAAATGCAGTGATAAACTTATGGTTCCATTCAGTTCCTGTATTATCTTTTCTACGAGCTCAATCCAAGTTATCAGAGGTATCTCTTTCCTGGGTTACAATTACATGTTAATAACAGCACCTGCGTGCTAAGTCGCTTCAGTCGTATACGACCCTTTGCGACCCCGTGGACTGTAGCCCACCAGGCTCCTCTGTCCATGGGATTCCCCAGGGAAGAATACTAGAATGAGTTGCCATGCCCTCCTCCAGGGGATCTTTCAGACCCAGGGATCAATCCTGTGTCTCCTGCAGCTCCTGCACTGCAGGCTGACTCTTTACCTCTGACCCACCGGGGAAGCCCATTAATACCAGTAGCTGTCATGTATCAAGCACAAGCCATGCCCTAGGCCTGGGATGTGCCAGTTAGTGTCTGGACTTTCATTTGCATCCTCAGCTCTACCTACTGCAGTTCTCACCCATACCATAGCCCTGGGTAGGAGGCAGTGTGAGGCCCATGTTACAAATGAGAAATGGAGGCCCAGAGAAGTCAAGTGGCTATATCTAGACAGGGGACCCTGGTGAGCCTGGGATGGAACTCAGTCTGACTTCAGTGCTCTTGCCAGGATGGCAGAATGCCTCTCTCCCATCAGTGAGGACAAGCCCTACTTACTTGGCAATGGGGTGAACTCCACGGCAGACGTGCTGGTGACCTTGCTAGGGTCCAGCTCCACACGGTGGTATTCGAAGATGGTCCTTCTCCGAGATTCTGAAACAGAGGCAGAGCCTGTCATCAGGAACATTTCATAGGCTTTGGGACCTGGAGCCTGACAGGGGGGCAGGAGATTATAGTGAGAGGAACCAGGAGTCAGTATGCAGTCCCTGAGGGCAGGAAGTAAAACCATCATCCCAGGATAATGATGTTGAAACTGTGGAGAGACAGGAGGATGGGAGTTGACTTTGAGCGGCGAGCTCTATGTCATAAGCAGGTTGACAATGCAGAGGCCCAGCTGTTGCTGGGGCCAGAACACAAGAGTCCGCCCTCTGTGCCTTCACAGCTGCTGTTCCCTTGACCCATCACACTGTTCCACCCTTTCTCTTCTTGTCTAGCTCAGTCTTTCAGATCTAGCTCAGGGCCACTTCCTCTGAGCAGCCCCCCTTGATCACCTCCCTCCAATTACCCCCTTTGCCCCAGGCCCTCCTCCCACTGCACTCCTTGCATTATGCAGTCATGATGGTCAATTTGGAGGGTGGGGACCACTCAACTGTGATCATCTGCTCCTGAACCTGACCCACAGTGAGTGCTCAGCAAATGTCTGCAGATGGACAAGCTGACCTCGGAGACCCTCTCCCCGCCTCGATGGTTCAAGGGCTGGAGCCAGGTTGACATCTTGCCTCAGTCCCTGCTGAAACTTCCTAGGGGACCTCAGAATCAAAAGACCTGAATTCTGAGTCGAGTTCTGCTCCTGACAAGTTAGATACTCTTAGGGCCTCAGTTTCTTGTCTGTGAAGTGGAAAGACATTAACACCTGCCCCAACACCCTTGCGAGAAAAAAGCTGGAATTGTAAATAGAAAGACTTTTCCTAAAATGGCAGTCTGAGATGCTCTGATATTTCCCCTATGCCCACCAAAGAACCATGACTTGCGGTTGGTTTCCTTCAGCTCCAAAAGACAGGCTGCAAGCAGCTGAGTTTCATGAATGAGTTTTCCCATGAGGGGAAAGGGCCACTTAGTATTTGGCCTACCCAGCACCCCTTCTTCCTTCTGGAAACAGAAGGAACTGCCCCCAGCCCCTTCCTACATGTGGTCTGTACTGTATCTTCTTTCATGACTCTGCCTCCCTGGCCAACAGTGATTCGTCCAGGGTTGGGCATCTGATGAAGGTGGACCAATCAGAGACCTTCCCTGGGACTTTTTAATTGCAACCAAGCCTCCCTTTGCTCTCTAGTAACAATGCCGAGAAGATGCAAGCTTGGTGTCCATGAATGGCCACAGTTCCAGTCTCACGGGGAAAGCTAGAGGATGAAGCCATCTTACGGAAAGAAGCATGGAGTACTGGTGGCATCCCAGTCCCTGGAGTCCCTGGACGTGCCCTGGTCCTATTTTCCCAGGTGTTGGCTCTTCCTTTGGTTCTTTGGGCTACTTCAGTATTCCCAATGCACCCCTTTTCAGCTGAGCTAGTTTCAGCTGGTTTTTTGTCACTAGAAGCCCAGAATAGGTGAGGATACAAGTTTTCTTACAGCTGAAGGTGATTTTGAAGAAAGTTTCCTAAGGTGGCAGAACTTAGTAGGGGCATCCATGAAAAGGAGAGTGTCCTGTGCAACCGCTGGGCACCCCGACCTGAATGAAGAATGTAGGGCAGCATATACTGCTCAAAAGAACATTTCAGTTATGTTTCTATCATCTATTTATCCTCAATCTATAGCTTGGCTCAAACAGTAAAGAATCTGCTTGCAATGCAGGAGACCCTGGGTTCAATCCCTGGGTTGGGAAGATCCCCTGGAGAAGGGAATGGCAAACCACGTCTGGGAATTCCACAGACAGAGGTGCCTGGTGGGCTACAGTCCATGGGGTCACAAAGAGTCAGGCACGACTGAGCAACTAACACCTCCTCAGTCTTAGAACTGTTCCCTCCTGCTTAAGCCAGGATTGAACCCCAGGTGATGACCCCAAAGCATGCTCTCTTCCCACTGTGCTCTCTGCTTTGCAGCAGAGCCTAGGGACACCTCTGTCCCTGAAACATCTGCAACCACAGAATGTCCTTGAAACATTCTGTGCAACACAAAGGAAACTGCTCAGGTGCTGGTGGCCACAAAGCTCCCCTGGAACTAAAGAGGAGTCTGCAGCTCCACCTCAAGGGTCTGCACTTGAAATTGAGTACCACCCACTCACATGTGCACATGTGAGCACCTGCACACACACACACATACACAGTCATGTGTGTGTGTGAGCACCTGCACGTGCACACACACACACATAGATTTTTTTTTTTATATAAGAAAGGCTCCTTGCCAAGCAGGGGTGGGTCTGAAAGAGATTGAGGTGAGAGATTATCTGCTCAGAAGAGGCTCCAGTTTTCAATTCACCCAACAGCCCACAGGTACAGTAGGGCCCTCCCTGTGTGACACCAACTTCTCTGCAAAGGTGGCCTGGGCTTCGACTGAGCCTGGGCCATGTGAGACCTTAGGTGGAGGATGGGGAACTTCCAGGCAGCCTTTCGCGGCTCCATCCCACCCACCAACCCAGGGGCCAACTCTCCTAAAAAATCACCCCCTTCAACACCAAAATTGAATAGGATAAAAGTAAATGTGAAACTCCAGGTCTTCCAAGATGCCTGAGGCCCTGGAGTGTAGACTCTGTGTAAACATTTATTCCTTAATCTGCCTCTTCTGTCAAGGCTCAACTCAAACGACAGGTTCTCCTTGAAGACATCCCCCAAGCTGGGGCGCAGTTAGTGGCCCCTCCTCTGAGCTCCACAGCCCCCTGTGCCCCATCCAGTGTCACCTGCTTCACAAACATTTACTCTGCTGGCCACCCACCCCCTGAGACTGTGAGCTCCTCAAGGGCAGAACCTGCAAGTTATACATCTCTGTCTCCCAGCCCCTCGCCCCAGGCCGGGCACACAACAGGGTCTTGAGAAAGGACTGTGAATGAATGAATGGCTTATAAATAGCCAGGAAAACCCTAGCAATTTATCATAACTTCAGCCCGCAGCACAAAGGAAGAACACCTTTCCTCCCCAGCCCACCACAGATTATGGCCTTTCTCAAAAGGGCCACCCCCAGCGGGCCACAGAAAGCCAGACCCTTCCTCAAAGTTAGAGCTTAAAGCAGGAGGAGAATTGGCTTCCAGGGTGTCTCTACCTACAGCGCTGCAGGGGAGAGCTGGCTCTCAGTTAGAAAAGTGAAAGTGAAAGTGTAAGTCGCTCAGTCGTGTCTGACTCTTTGTGACCCCATGGACTATACAGTCCGTAGAATTCTCCAGGCCAGAATACTGGAGTGGGTAGCCTTTCCCTTTTCCAGGGGATCTTTCCAACCCAGGGATCAAACCCAGGTCTCCCACATTGCAGGGGGATTCTTTACCAGCTGAGCCACAAGCTGCTGCTGCTGCTAAGTCACTTCAGTCGTGTCCGACTCTGTGCGACCCCACAGACGGCAGCCCACCAGGCTCCTCCATCCATGGGATTCTCCAGGCAAGAACACTGGAGTGGGTTGCCATTTCTTTCTCCAATGCATGAAAGTGAAAAGCAAAAGTGAAGTCGCTCAGTCGTGTCCGACTCTTAGTGACCCCAAGGACTGCAGCCTACCAGGCTCCTCCGTCCATGGGATTTTCCAGGCAAGATGGAAGCCCAAGAATATTGGAGTGGGTAGCCTATCTCTTCTCCAGTGGATTTTCCCGACCCAGGAATCAAACCTCAGTTAGAAGGAAGGTGAAATAGGAGGACAAAGGGGTCAGTGTTGAGGCATGAAGAGAGATGCATGAACTTGTCAAGAGAGTCCATTTTAGGGAGAGAGAGGAGCTAGCAGCAGCTGGGGAAGGTGGGGCTCCCAGTAAACCCCACCCAGAATCTAGGGATGGGTCTTTGACCAGCCAGCTGGGGAGTGGGGATGTGCCTCAAGTGAGGGTGCAGCCAGAGATAATGGGATCTATCCTCCAAAACCCAGCACAGTCCCACCAGCAGGGAAGGGGAGATGTGTGTGGTAAGAAGGCAGAGGAGGGTGGGTGGATGGAAACATATCTCTGACAAAAAGTATTTGCTCACTTCAGCAGCCAACTTATACTTGTTTAAGTACCTGATTTGGTAAGACTTTCATTTCTCAATAAACAGAACCCTTAGTATCCCAGTCTGTGTTACTTGCATTTGGATTAACTTGCCAACATCTGGGGCTCGCCCAAAGATGATGACGTCCGTCTGCATGACCAACAGATCCCTCCCAGAACTGAGATGGTGGCCACCCCAGAGCCACATTCCTGGCAGTTTGAGACGTTCTGTGTTATCTCTGCTTCCACTCATCAAACATTGAGAAATGCTAAGATCCAGACCCAGAGAGCCCTGCCATGCAATCAAGAGATGTCCATGGCTCAAAGGAGAGCTTGGCATGTCCCGTTTTGTTTCCACACCAGACACCAGTGGGAGAGGGTTGGTTTGGTAGGAAGAAATCAGACTGACAGATCCAGCCACAAACTTCCCTCCAAGACGGCGGCTACTATACCAAAAAATTGAAGACGGTGGATCAGGAGGGATTTTTCATTTACTCATTCACATCTTCCTCTGCTCATTCAGTTATTCATTTAATAATCATGACTCGAGCGCCAGCAGGGGACCCCAGAGATAAATACAATGAGAATCCTATACCCCAAGGAGCTTGCAGCCCAGCGGGGGAGGCCCTGCAGCACAGATGCAAGGTATAAAAGGGACTGAGGGAGGAGAGGAGACAAGAAAAGGCAATGCTCAGGGAGCAGAGTAGAAGGAAAGAGAAAATAAAAGTAAAAATCAGGGCCATGGGGGCGGGGCTGGGGGGAGGGCACCAGGATGGATAAAAAGCTACAACAAAGAGCACCATGGAGGATCCTTTATCAGGAGCAGGGAGATGACAAAATGGGCCAGATATACGGTGACGATACCCCCTCCCATGCTCTTACTTGGCTGGTCCTTCTCACTCCTCTGCTGCCAGTTCCAGGGCCTCCCCTTCCCCACTCAGCACCAAGGTACAGCACCGGCCTCTGCCACATTTCTCAAGTTTGCTTTGAAACGAAAGGAAGGTTCTGGAACAGGAGAAGTTTTCAGTGCTTGGGCCATCCAAGGCCATTCTGGGGCCAGCCAAGGGGCAGGTTGCCATTTAGAGCTTTTAATAAGGAAATCCTCATTAATCGATTCCATTAATTCAGAATCTGTCAGTTTTCATATTGGAGATCCTAAAGTTTCTTTTATACTGTGTGTGAAAGAAAGGGTTTCTTAAATGAATAGAGGAAATTATATTGACTTCTGGGCCCCCCTCCAGTCAAATAAAGAGTGTATCAACTACTCTGCATGTTTTGCCTGCTTCTGCAAACAGACACTACTAATCCGAATCTTTTCTCTGCAACAAAACATACTCTGCAGACTCTCTGCTCCAAAGCCTGCAGAGCCGTTTCTGCAAGGAAGTGATGGTAAGAGAAACTCTGCCTGTTTTCCTCCCTCAATCCCAGGAATGAGGCTGTGCAGAATTCTCTCCACCTTCAGACAGGGGTGGGAGGAAAGTGGTGAGAGCCTGGGGGAAGGAGACAGTCCCCCAGACATGGTTCAGTGGCTGGGGGATTCTTGAATAGTGGGGAGTAAATGCCACTCCTCACAGCACCCCAGGCAGGGAGGAGGCAAGCTTGGGTGCCAGGGCAGGGACATCACCTATTCTATAGGACAATTGGGTTGGGACAACAGGAATATCCACAGTGACTATCACAGTGACACTGTCTGTGGACCAAGGGCCTCTCCCTGAACTTCTATCATGGTTTTATGAAATGTATTGTTATTGGGTTGGCCAAAAAGTTCATTTTCCATAACATCTTATGGAAAAACCCAAATGAATTTCTTGGCCAACCCAATATTTGCATCTCAATCAAATTCAAATGAATTCCCTATTTGCTGGGTTGACTATCAGACCCAGAGGAATCTGATCTCTCAGCCATATAAAAGCCATCACTCTGAAAAGCAGAAGTTGTAGCCTATTTTAAAAACCAATGAAGGCCATGGATACTGCCCTAGAAAAATGCATACACGTGCTATACGTCACCCATACCTCAGTGTTCCTTTCAAGTCCACACCTGATCCCCAGGCTGAAAAATCTCTGATGGAAAGAGATGCAGTTATCAGAGCACTCACCTCTAAACTCAGATGTCAGGTTCTGTTCTCACTTAGGGTCACCAGAGGGCAGAGCACACGGTCTCTGCCACACCCAGTCCCTCCAGCACTCATTCGGGAGCTCATTTTTTTTGAGCACCTGCCCTGTTACAGGCTCTAAGCTAAGTGCTGGAGCCCCAAGGAGCTCACAGCTAGTTGGGGAGAAGAGACGAATGAGGCAGTATGGTGTCATGAGTTCTATATTAAAGCTCTTAACAAAGTACCCAGAGGATGGAGGAGGAAGCCATGAATTTTGCTTCATGGAGAAAGCTAGACCAATGGATAAGTAGGATTCTGCCAAGTGGTAAAAGGGTAGCGGGTGGCATTTTACACGAGGAACTGCATCAGAAAGATGCAGATTCCCCTTGGCACGTTTGGGGAACACAGGGCATGTAGACCAGTGCTGACTGGACAGAGTGGTGGCTGACAGGAGGGTTCAGAGACCAGCCCGTAAAGGTAGGTTGTGCCCATAATACGTGTGAGAAATATAATTAACGCTGTTGTATGTTATCTATGAAAGTTATTAAGAGAATAAATCCTAAGAGTTTTCATCACAAGGAAAAAAATCTATTTTTTCTTTAATTTTGCATCTTCATGAGATGGGAGATGTTGACTAAACTTACTGTAATCATTTCATGATGTGTGTAAGTCAGATCCTTATGCTATAACACCTGAAATTTACACAGTGCTATATGACTTCTCTGGTGGCTCAAATGGTAAAGATTCCACCTGCAATGCGGGAGACCTGGGCTCAATCCCTGGGTTGGGAAGATCCCCTGGAGGAGGGCATGGCAACCCACTCCAATATCCTTGCTTGGAGAATTCCCATGGACAGAGGAGCCTGGCGGGCTCCAGCCCATGGACTCACAAAGAGTCGGACATGACTCAATAACACTGAAAGAAAAATAAAACAGTAGGCTGTGCCCAGCTGTGTAGGCCCCAAGTGCCACACTAAGAACTCTGAACTAATGCTTTGGGCCATAAGGAGCCGGACAATGACAAGATTAGCTCTGTCTGGCAGTGAAACAAGGAGTAGGTGGACAGGGGACAGGGGGCAGGAAGCCTGGAGGCTGGGAGCTGCTGGGCAGTGTCTAGAGTCAGGCGTGGGTTTCCCTTGGCTGGCAGACTCAGCGCCTCATGAACCACAGCTGGAGTCACCTGATCTAGCCGCTCCCACAACAGCCCTTGTATCTCCTCCAGGTCTCACAGAACAGGCGCAGCTGCCCTCCTGTTATTTCAGGTGGGTTCTGCTTCCTCCCTTGCCCCTCATTACCACACCTCCCCACATCTCCCTGGCTTGCTCTAAAACAGCCTTTCATTCTAGAACCACAGAGGAGCCTCAGAGGCAGACACTCTCGGGGGATCTGACTTCCTCTAACTCACCCTCATTCTACAGCTAGGTCCAACACACATTTCCTGAGACTCTGCCACTGGGCACAGGGCCTGTGAGGGAGGCACAGACCCCACCCCTGAGGTGCGTAAAACAGGGCGGTGGTGAGGGGCAGGGAGGCACGGATACCAAGAACAGTCCTTCCTGTAAAACAGCCTGGGTGTGTGCGCACAGTGCTGTGGGCATTTGGGGAACTGGGGAGGGAAGGATTCCCCACTCTGGATGGAGTGGGAGTTAGTCGGATTTAGAAAGCCTCAATGGTGGACACTAGGGTTTAAAATACAGAAGATTTGGGTTTCAGTTCTAACCCTCAGAGCTTTGTGAGCTCCTCTCTGAGCCTCCTTGTCTTCCTTTAGAAAGAGACAAATTCACAGACTTCTTTTACAGTGCTACAGGATAATCCAATAAGATAACTATAAGCTCAGTATCTAGGGATGGGGTTGTAATCAGTGTGCCCCTAAATGACCGCAGTGATCCCTGCCTCCTGAGATTCACACCCTGTTTAATCCCATCTTGAGTCTGGGCTGGACCTAGGAACTTCCTTCCAACCAGCAGAAAGTGGCAAAAGTGATGAGGTTATGAGAAGGCTCTGGCTTTCCTCTTGCTCACTCTCTACTGCTGTCTTCCTTGCCTGCTCTGATGGAAGCCAGCTGCCACATTATGAACTGTCCTATGGGGAGGTTCACGCAGCCAGAAATGAAGGGGGAACTGAATCTTGTCACAGCCACATGAAAGCTCTTAGATGTCCCCGCAACAGTCACTGAGGTAACCCTGGCAACCACCTTGAGAGCAGCCTGTGAAAGAGTCTAAACCAGAGGACCCAGTTAAGTCATGCTTTATTTCCTGATCCACAGAAATCCTGAGATAATGTTTTAAGCCTCTAAATTTTGGCACAATTTGTTATGCAGCAGTAGCTAACTAATACAATCAGGATGATGCTGAAACTCTTTAGTAACTAGCTCAGTATGGGTTTTAACCAACCAATTAGAGTAGATGTTGACTGGCTCAACAGAGCAGGGTCTGAGCCACTCACTAGAGTGCTGGGAGTTTGGGGGTGGGAGAGGGGACAGTGGAGGGACAGGTGAAGTGATGGGAATTAATCTTATGGAAATACTCACACAAGAGCATAAAAGTACCTACTTACAAGAATATTCACTGCAGTATTACTTGTTGTAATGAAAGATTGAAACAACTGAAAAGTCTGGGCCCAGGGGACTGGTTCAACTAAGGTACATCCATGCAAGGGGTGTACAGTTATTAGAAAGAGTGATCCAGAAAGATGGGCAGGATATACTTTGTTCAGGAGCAGAACAGAGGACATCATATGCCATTGTTTATGTTAAATATACATATGTATACTTACCTGGAGGCTTGTAGCTCTAGAAATACCCTGGTGGCCCTGGTTACCTCCAGGAAGGGGAATTGGGGGACGGGGATCAGGGACAGGAGAGAAATCTAATTTTCCTGTCTCCTGAAGCCCCCTGTGATGCTTCTTCTATCATCTGGGTTTGGGAGGCAATTATGGTTGTGTTCTGGGAGGGCTAATAAACCCTAATTTGGTGTCTTTGGAGATTTTTCTAAGTGGAGGGTGTGCTGAGTGGAAGGGCCCTGGCTCCCCACCCCCCTCCACCACCAGAGCAGTGCCTCCCACTGGAGATTTTATTGGAAAAAATGGTTCCTCAGCTCGAACGAAGAGAAGTTGGAACTGACTCTGCCCCTTGTCTTCCCTCATTTCCCACTTAACTCTCCCCCACCCAACCACTTCCTGCCACTGCCATCTCCCCCACCAGTCTGGCTCAATCTGAGCTGAGTCCAGCCCCGTCCAGGGCTCTCTGTGGGTCCCTGGGGTCTCACCTGGTACATCTGGGGATGGATTGAGAATCATGAAGGCATCTGACAGGCCTGCTTTGACAGGGTGCTGGGATGAGCTGATTTCCAGGACAGGTATAGGGATCTGCAGTGGGGGAAGAAAAGGCTCCATCTACCCGCCAAACACTCTTGGACCAGCTCTCCTTGGAGCTTCAGACCCACCTGCCTGGTGGGCATTGGCTCCTGGAGGGCTCTTACATCTCAAACCCAATGGGCCCATCCAAATTCCAAGTCTTCCCCACATCATCCCCAAACACATTTCTTTTTTATTTTCTTCCTCTTTGTGAATGGCATCTCCATGGAGGAGTCACCCTCAGCCTCTCCCCGCTTCCTTTCATTTCCCTCCTCCTCTGCCAAACACATCTCCAGTCCTGTTAACTAGCCTGCTAACAGGCTCTTAAATCTATCCAGTTCTCTCCATCACCTGGACCCTACCCGAAGCTGGCCCGTTCTCCTGCATCATCTCCCTCTGGGTCCCAGCCCTCTGCTCTCCACTTTGAAGCCAAAGTGGTGTTTTTCAAGACATTCTTTTTTTTTTTTTTTGATGTGGACCATTTTTAAGGTCTTTATTGAATTTGTTACAATATTGTTTCTGTTTTATGTTTTGCTTTTTCAGCCGGGGGGCATGTAGGATCTTAGCTCCCCAACCAGAGATGGAACCCACGCCACCTGCACTTAACCACTGGACCGCCAGGGAAATCCCTAGGCTGCCTTCTTTCAGTGCTTGATACCAGCCATGCTCAGTCCTGCCACAGAGCCTTTGCATATGCTTTGCTCCCTCCGGGAACACACTTCACTCTCCTCTTCACTTCCTTAACTCCTACACATTCTGAATATTTCATCTCTTTTCCTCAGGAGAGCCTCCCAGGCTCCTGTTCAGGTAAAGAGCCCGGTGAAAGGCTTTCCTGGCATCACTATTTAAGAGCACTTGCCCCCACAGTTACTATCTATCCTCCCAGGCAGATTCTCAGCTCCACAAAGATGGGCCAGCAGCCACCCTGTGAACTTCTGTCTCTCCTGCTCCACACCCTACGTCTGGTGCACTACAGGGTCTCGACATTTGTTGAATGAAAGAACGGCCCACTCACCTCTTTGTAGCCAAAGACAATGCGGCCGTCTTGGTGCAGAGCTGCCTGGAAGGTGAAGCTGCCCCTGTCCTCTCGACCCTGGAGGTAGACGTGGTCCCACTGAACAACAAAGACTGTCCCTGGTGAGGAAAGCAGAGACTTGGCTGGACAGGGAGTTCGTGTGGGGAGCAGGGCCCTGCAGAAATGGTGGCCCATGTGGATGGGACAGTCCTTAGTGATGATGGGGGCAGTTTGCAAATTTGACAGGAGGGAGGAGCTGGGCAGCCCACAAACAGTCTGGCTCCCAAGCTGGAGAGGAGCCAGGAGACCCTGCCTCACCCTCCCCGCCCCCAATCAGGTACTGTGATTGTACCTGTACCATCTCCAACCCCAAGCACTTCCCTGTCCTTCTTGCCTATCCTGACCACCTGAGATGAAGAGGAGGAGAAATAGTAGAAACTTCTGTTCTCCTGGGGCGGAAGGTAGGTGCTCAAGGGACAACCTGGTGAGAGTAAGAAACAATCAAGGTCTCTAATATTTATCTCACCTCTACTGAGAGCCAATTGTCTTCATTTAATTTTCTCATCAGGGAGCAGGCATTTTGTCCCCAAGTGAGGAAAATGAACACAAAGGTAGGGTAGCTGCCGTGCTGTGTGACTATGGGCAAGTCCCTTGCCCTCTCTGGGCCTTGGGCGCCTCTAAACGGGCTAGACCAAGGGATCTCTGGAGCTGGATGAATTAAACTCTGAGCTCTGATCTCACCATTGTCAAAATAAGCAACTGTGGAGTTGTCAGAGTAGCCAGGGTTGAAGTTTGCCATCAGAGGGGCCACGTACTGAGTAGCTGTGAGCATCCGATGGACCACATCACCCATGAAGATGAAGCCTGGAGTGGGAAGAAGTGTAGATGAATCATCAGAGATGGACTTGCTTCCTCGTGCAGGAAGGAAGAGGAGGAGGTAGAAGAGGAGTAGATGGAGCTGGAAGTGAGTCTTGGACCTCTGACCCCCAGCATCACATGGTGGGCAGGGGTCTGGTGTATACAGAGCAAAAGGGGCCCAGACTAGAGAAGGTTCCCTCTGCCCCTCTACCCATCTCTGTCCCTTGGAAAGTGCACAGGAATCCAAGATGGGCTCCCTCGTGTCAACAGGGAGCCTGGTGCCAGGAAACAGGCTCAGTGCAGTCTACTCCCTCTCATTCACAGACTCAGAAGCACAAGGGCCAAGGGACTGCCCACACTGGCCTGTTCTGACCCAGAGGGAGACACACATGCATGTGCACCCACATCCACACACACAATTAAGTCAGCAGACAAGGGAGGTGGTCTGAAACACTCATGACCTCTCACCTGAGACTGGGGTCCCAAGAGAGAGCCATATGTGGGACCCACCCCAGTCCATCTATAAAACCTTGTCTCCCATGAACCTTCCCAGCTAGGTCCCACGTTCTGGCTGAAATCTCCACACCCTCTCCCAGCCCCACAGACAAGGCCTTACCTCCAGTTGCTATGGTGATCTGCCGCAGAGGATGCCCGTAGAAAGGGAAATCAAAGGACAAGACCACTCTCTGCAGGGGATGGGAGAGAGTCAGCAGGGCCAACCTGCAGGCCAGGTGGCCGGGCAGTCACACTGCCCCATGCTTATCTGGATGGGGTGGGGGGCGTAGGCATGTCCAGGGAAGGCCCCCAGGACCACAGTTGGGCATCCCAACTCTGGTCAAGTCCCCTAGGATCCACTGGGTAGGCACTTCCCAGACCCCAGACCTCAGGCCATAGCCATGCCCACCAACCAGGCAGAGTGGGGTGGCCCCCAGCCTCCCAGCCCAGGGCAGTGCTGCCAGAGACTGGGGCACTCACCGAAGCCTGCCGGTGGGTGTTGGAGAGGATTCTGTGAACTTTCACTTGGCTCTGGTTGGCCTTGGCCACGTCCACCCACAGCTCCTGGCTGCGGGGCTCGCTGGGACCGTACAGACGGGACACATAGTAGCTGTGGTTGTCCTCCTGCCGTTATCCAAGACAGAGCCCACAGGAGGATGAGGAGACAGGATGCTAGCAACCACCCTCCGCACCTCCTCCATCCAGATGTCTGGATAGAGAACTCACGGTCCTCCCAGACCATAGCCCAGAAGAGCTGGTTTAGGCCTGGGAGCCCCCTGGATGCCGTTGGCCCTGGAGAGCTCAGTACCTGCCCCCTAGCTACGCCCCCAACAGCTCTGCTCCAGCTAAATCCATGCCTTCTATACCTGTGTGCTCTACTCTGCCATCCCCAGGACAGGCCAGGGGGCTTTTCCTAGAGCCCTGAGTTCCGCTCCCCGCTACCTCGCCCCCGCTCCAGAGCACACCCAAGGCAGAGCTCAACTTGGGATGTGAAGGAGCAACACATAAGGCAGCCCCAAACAGAGCCCTGTCTTCAGGGAGCTCCCAGACTGACGGGGAGACACAGCCCCCTGCCCTGGGGAGCACCCAATTTAATGGAGAAGAAAAATCTGAATCTTGGAAGCTACCCATCTAAAGACGGAGGCAGATCCTTGATCTTGGGCATTGCTAGTCTGATGGAGGAGGTGGGACCCGTACAAATGGAATACTCAAACAGAGACCCTCTAGCAGAGAGATAAGACAGAGCCCATACGAGTCACTAAAGAGTTGAGAACGGGAAAAGAAGCAGCAATGATGCCTTCAAGACATATTTTTAAGCTTTACTATGTGCCTGATTGGGACAAAATAAAGAATAAGCCAGAATCCAGAGGGCTGGGAGTTAATTCTGTAAAGCCTCTCCTGCAAGGGAGCATTTAGGGGCAGGATTTAAAGGAGGCTGGGAAACAATCAGCAGAAAGAGTGGAAGAGCCTGGGGAGGAGGCTATGTCAAAGCCTTTCAGCCCATCTGGGAGCGTAGCCGAGGAGGAGCGGAGGCACAGCGGGCAGGTCCATTTGGCCGCTGCCACAGCCATGGGGCTGCTGACCCGTGCAGAGCCCTGGGCGTTTCAGGTCATTAATCAGGCTGTCAGGTGGCAGTGGTTGCAGACACAGCAAAGCTAACCATGTTCTCCCTGCCAAGCTGCCAGCTGCCCAGCCAGCCTTTGCCCAGGTCCCAGCATGAGCAGGGCCGAGGGTCGCCTGCTCTCTCCACCTACCCGGAGGCAGACTCTGTTCTTCTGACAAGTGACACACTCTGGGGCCTGGGGTTGGGGCAGGGCTTGGGGGAGATGAGCAGGAGAAACACGGGGCCAGGCGGGGTGGGGGTGGGGGGTAGATTTCCTCTGGCCACTGCCTGGTTCCTCCCCTCCAGCCTCTAGACTGCCGGCCCCTCCACCCATTCCTTGCACGGACATCAAGCAAATCTAAACAAATCGGAAACACATGAGGCCACACTCCTCTGCTCATAAGTCATCTGGGGCTCCCACTTCCCTGGAGACAAAAACCCAAACCTCAGCCTTGCATATGAGGTTCCACCACGAGCCCGCCCCACCCTCTCTCTAGCTTCACTTCTCTCTCTCTCTCCTTCACCAATGCATCCTTGGGCACCCACTCACCAGACCAAATCCCCAACAGTCTCAGGCCACCATTGGTCACTCAGGCCTTTGCATATGCTGATCTTCCTGCCTGGAATGACTCTGCTTTCTCCCCTGGCAGATTTCTTCTCTTCAATGCTCAGCTTAAAGATCACCTTCTTATTGATCTTCTCCCCCGACTTGCCCAGTGAGAGGACCTCCACCATCCACAGAAGTCCTCAAGGGGTGACTCACGGGTACTGTTTGTGAGAGTCACCTGGGCCCATGCTTGTTGGATTTCTGGAAACCTCCTGACGGGGGGCCAACCTGAGGCCACCAACCATGGGTGCCCATGGATATTGCCTTCCACTGCTGCCACAGTCATCTACCCTGGGGTCCTAGAAGATGCCCAGAGGAGGAAGCACTGCGTCTCAGCTTGCCCTCAGGTATCGGAATATCTGTGCTCACAGCCTCCCTCAAGAAAGCAGCCCCTTCAGCTTCTGCTTCTTCCCTCATCCCACCCCCTGCCAAAGACTAGAAGTCACATTTTCCCTCCGGGTCTCTCCAAGTCTCCTGTCTCCAGTCATTTCTGCTGGTGTCCCCACCTTGACCACCAAAAAAAAAAAAAAAAGCAAAAAACAACCCCCAAAATCACCTGACACCACTATGGAAAATAGTATAGAGGTCCCTCAGAAAACTAATACTAGACTTATCACATGATCCAACAATCGCACTCCTGAGCATAGATCTAGCCAAAACTATAATTTAAAAATATACATGCACTCCTATGTTCATAGCGGCACTATTCACAATAGCCAAGAGGTGAAAAAAACCTAAATGTCCATTGACAGATGACTGGATAAAGAAGACACGGCACATATATACAATGAAATAAAAAAAGAATGAAATAATGCCATTTGCAGCAACATGGATACAACTAGAGATTATCATATAAGTGAAATAAGTCAGAAAGAGAAAGACAAATACCATGTGATATCACTTATATGTGGAATTTAAAATATGACACAAATGAACCTATCTACAAAACAGAAGTAGACTCACAGACATAGAGGACAGACTTGTGGTTGCCACGGGGGAGGGGGTGTACAGAAAGGATGGATTGGGAGTTTGAGATTAGCAGATGCAAACCACTTTACATAGAAAGGATAAACAACAAGGTTCTACTGTATAGCACAGGGAACTCTATTCAATACTCTGAGACAAACCATAATGGAAAAAAATATAGAAAAGAATGTGTGCATATATATATATATACACACACATATATATATACTGAATCACTTTGCTGTATAGCAGAAATTAACACAACACTGTAAATTAACTATGTATGCATGCATGCTAAGTTGCTTCAGTCGTGTCCAACTCTTTCCAACCCTATGAACTGTACTCCGCCAGGCTCCTCTCTTATTCCCTTCTCCAGGGGATCTTCCTGACCCAGGAATCGAACCTGGGTATCCTGCATTGTAGGCAGATTCTTTACCATCTGAGCCACCAGCGAAGCCTGGTAAATTAACTATACTTCAATTTTTTTTAAAAAAAAGAAGCTCCAGAAAAAAAAAAAAAAAACCTGCCAAGAAAGAAAATCCCTTGCACATCAACTCATGCAAAGACACGTGAACAAATGTGCCCAAGAGAAGAGTCTGAAGGCCCCCAAGGTGCTTCCAGGGAATCATGTGGTGAGTGGGTTTTATTCCACCTCAAAGAACAACCACAGGGGGCCCTGACCAACACTGTGCACCCAAAAGTCTGCAGGACTGCAACTCTGAAGCCAGTTCAGGTTCACCTGAGACCACCTGCCACAGACACAGCTATAGCTCAATTCTTCTCTCCACTAGGTCCAACAAAGGAGTGGTTTATTAAACAGCATCAGTGGGCCTAAAATTTTGCCTTAAGAAAGGAAACCTAGTTTAGATGCTAGTCAGCCCACCATTTAGATGTCCTCTCCAACTTCCACCCCACCACCTCAAACTCTGGACCCCTGACACAGAGGGACAGGCAAAATCACCTCTGCACCACGGCTCAAGATCCCTGAATCCTTGATAACTGAGAAGGGTTTGCTGAGGTGAGGCGAGGCCTGTGCAGGGAGCCCAGAACCTTCCTTTTGCCCTTTTATAGAAGTAAGAGGGACTGGTGCCTGGCACAGTCAAGATTTTGGAAGTAAACTTGCCTCCCTAATTCCTGGGCTATCTTTTCATAAAAAGTAGGGGAGGAGGACATGAGCAGCCAACAGAGCCAAGCAGGGTCTAGGTGGCACTCGAGTCCTTTTTTAAAAAATATTTATGTAATTTAATCAATTTATTTGGTTGGGTCAGGTTTAAGTTGCGGCATGCAGGATCTAGTTCCCTGGTCAGGGATCGAACCCTATCAGGAGCTGGGAGTCTTAGCCACTGGACCACCAAGGAAGTCCCTCTTTGACTTGGTGGACTAACCACCAAGTTAGTCCTTTTGAATGCACAGAAGGTTTAATTGTGTCCCTCATAAAGCTATGTTTAAGTCATAACCCTCAGTACTTTGGGAATGACCGTATATGGAAATAAGAGTCATTGCAGATGTCAAGTTAAGGTGAAGTTCTACTGCATTAGGGTTGGACCTAAATCCAATGACAGGCTTGTTATATGATTGTTACAAAACAAAGGAGAGGGAGATTTAGATACAGAGACACAGACGGGACACAGGGAAGAAGTCCATGTGACAACAAAGATAGAGATTGGAGTGATGCAGTTTACAAACAAAGAAACACCAAGGATTATCAGAGGCCACCAGAAATTAGGAGGAGGCAAGGAAGAATTCTCCCTTAACCTCCAGAGTGACCGTGACCTTGCTGACACCTTGATTCAGATTTCTGGCCAAAACTGTGAGAGAATAATTTCTATTGTTTTAAGCCACCCAGTTTGTGATACTCTGTTATGGCAGCCCTAGGAGGCTAATACACAAGTACACAGTTGTGTGATACTGTGCCTCAAGGGGGCAACCCTCAGTGTCTCCCCCTTCTTGTCACAGTCCTGCTTAGAACATTCTGTGGCTTCCCAGCTGCACTCAGATTGAAGGCCACATTCCTTACCATGACCTCCAAGGCCCTGTGAGGCAAACTCTAGACTTCGCCTATCCAATATTCATTAACCCTCTTCTTTATTAATAGCACACTGATTTTGTAGCAAGCAGCAATGTAGTCAACTAAAAAACTTCATTCCCTGGATGACTTAAGGCTTACCATGTGATGCAGGCTGGCTTATGAGATACACTGAATATTCTAGTAGAGCCCTCTACAAGAGGTCAAATTTGACTGCTCATCCCTCTTGCCTTTGCCCTTCTCTTTATTCCTGCCTGGAATGCAGATGTGATGACTGGAGCTTCAACAGCCATATTGTAAGCATTAAGACAAGTGAAAGTGTTAGTCACTCAGTCATGTCCAACTCTTTGCAACTTCATGGACTGTAGCCTGCCAGGCTCCTCTGTCCATGGGGTTCCACAGGCAAGAATACTGGAGTGGGTAGCCATTCCCTTCTCCAGGAGATCTTCCCAATCCAGGGATCAAACCCTGGTCTCCTGCATTGGAGGCAGATTCTTTACCATCTGAGCCACCAGGGAAGCAATAAAGAGCCACATCCTAAGGATAGTAGAGTAGACAGTTAGACAGAACCTGGGTCCCTGGAGGAAGGCTTGTTAAGTCCTCACATTCAGCATTCTGTTATATGCAAACATGAATTCTTCCTGATACACGGTAGTCTGGCCCCTCCCCACCCCCACCCCCGCTCTCCTTGCCCCAGCCCTGCTGGGCTTCTTTCAATTCCTGAAATCACCAAGTGCTTGTCTGACTCAGGACCTTGGTATTTCCTATGCCTCAAAACCTCTTTTTCATTCAGTTCAGAAGCTGACTCCTCATGATCCTTCAGACCTCAGTTCGGTGGTCACTTCTTCAGGTGCTCTTTCATCAGGAGTGGCTTCCTGATGTCCCTGTTACACTCTCATCATACCTCGGTCTTCTGCCTCTCCATGTGTTGCACACTTGCGATGACTGATTTGACTTTTAGACTTGTTATCTCCATACCTGGCTTTCCTAGAAGACCATAATTTCCCCCACAAATAAGGTTAGCCTTTACCTATGGTGAGTTATTTTTAGGCTGTGCTGTACAGCATGTGGGATCTTAGTTCCCAAACCAGAGATCCAATCTGTGCCCCCTGCATTGGGAGCGTGGAGTGAGAACCACTAGACCACCAGGGAAGTCCCACCTATGGGGTTTAAGCAGAGTATGTGCTCGATTGGAGGACATGTTGGTAAATGAATGACCAACCATTCATAGTTTCAAAGCATAGTTTGTTGAAAGCCTGCTCTTTCTTTATTTTATTGCTATCGCCATGCATTCTAGTGAGGAGGATGGGATGTTATTACCAAACAAAGCGAGACAGCAGCTCATGGGGAACAGGTTTAAAACAGCTGCTTGGAGGCCTGGAAAAGGGTCTGGTTTCCATCACCTAATCCCTGGGACTCACCTGGTAACGGTGTTCACCAAACCTTCAAGCACTGGAAATGAGAGCCCTGCACAGAAGCCACGCTCTGCAGTTGTGAAGCCCAAACAGACGCTGACACATCTCTCGCTATGTCACCTAAGAGGCAAAGGGTGGGGTGACTGGGGATGTGTCTCACCAGCCTGTTACTCTGAGTCCTCTGCCCATGAAGGACAAACAGCCCACCACCCTAGCCAGTGCTGCTCTTCTGAGGAGGCTGTGTGCTCCTGGGGAATCCTAGGACAGGATCATCTCATTCTTGGAGTTCCCAAGAAGACTTCCAATGGCACATCTTAACTGACAGCAAGGGGATCGAACCAGTCCTAAAGGAAATCAACCCTGAATATTCACCGGAAGCTCCAACAAGGACAGCATCCTCCCCCATCACTGATGGCAGGTGACAGACACAAGAGCCACTTGTGAAGGAAGCAAGTCTCTGGACAGCATTCCCACAGGCAGGACCTGAGGCACCCAGGAAGGTGCCTCCAGCTCCCTGTCTTCTCCTCCCCAAACGCTTGTACCATCACCTGAGGAGGCCCTTCCAGTCAAAAGACCTGAATTGGTACAGTTGCAGCTTGAAGCACGTCCCTTGGGCTGTATTCCTGTCTGGAGTGGGGCAGGGTAGGAGGAATTTGAGATGCAGGCAAGGGGAGAGGATGAGAAAAACAGTTCTCTGTCAAAGGAGGAAGGAAGGAGGGAGAGAAGGAAGGAAGGATGTCTCCTCATTCCTCAAGCTCTTCTCCAAGGAAGTGAAGCTAACGAGGGAGATGCTTTCAGGCCATGCAAGGAAACCCTGATTCCACCTGCTCAGACTCGGAGCAGATCCTCGTAGTCCAGTGGTTAAGACTCTGCGTTTCCAACACAGGCAGCATGGGTTTGATCCCTGGGCAGGGAGGTTCCCCATGCTGCCACCTGACCAAAAACCAAAACAATAAACCCAGAGGAAGTGTACTCAGTCACGTGACTGCGAGTGCAGCAGGGCAGCAAGTGAGGAGCACAGGGCCCCTGGTGTAATCAGGGCCTTGTCCTAAGTGTGACTGGTGTTTCACAGAAAGGAGAAGGAAGCCAGCCCTCACATGTGGCTTCAATAAATATATGCTGGATAAGTGAAAAAGAGACCAAGTTGAGGAGAGTCTCGAAAGACAGAGAAAGCAGCCCTGGTTCCTGATGGCTTTCTAGGTCTGAGGTCAGGCTGGAAGGTCAGGCTTCATCTCTAGCCCATGGATCCCATGGCAAGTCTCTGAACTCTCTCTATAAACCTTTCCCAAGACAGCTTGAATGGCTCCTTGGAACCAAAAGAGCCCTAAAGAGAACAGTTGTGCTCTTGGGGTGATCAGAGGAAGGATTTTTGAGGGATATCCCAGTCCTTCACCAGCATAGATAGTAAGAATCTGCATGGAAAGAGAGAAATGAGAAACTAAATTTCTGGGAGAATTTTTCCTTGGCTGCCATGTTTTTTCTTCTACAAAGTCAATCACCACTGGCTTCTGGACTTGGTGGTGGCTTGGAATTCACCAGCCATGAGGGTGCTTCCTGTCTGCCGCTGCAGGTCCCTTAACATGCTGCCACTGGCATGCAGTTTTGATGGTTCAAGTCCACTCAAGGTAGACAGTGACAACTGTCTCCCAGTATCATCCTCCTTTCCTTCCTTCAGTAGCAGAATCGCCAGTTTTTGTTAGACACATGGGCATCCAGCTAGACCACATTTCCCTGCCCTCCTCACAGCTACATGTGGCTATATGACTATGTCTGACCAATGGAAGATGAGAAGAATGATTGCCCTCAATAGGAATTAAGGGGCTCTCACCTTTCTCAGTTTCCATTGGCTGGGATGCAGATGTGATGGCAGGAGCTGAAACAGCCATTTTGGACCATAACATGAGAGAAAAATGTTGTAGAGGGAAGCTGAGTCTCTAACACCATGGAGACACTACAACAACTCCTGCTTACTTATGCTCACACTATTACATGTAAGAAAGGAATAAATCTCTTTCATGTCTAAGTACTTTGTCAGTTGGTCATTTTTACAACAGCTGAATCTGTATCCTAATTAATACGAGGTTCTAAATGGCCTTCTCGGGCCACTCAATCTGAGGCCTTCTTCACTGTTTTCCACGTAGATATGTCTCCTGAAAGGGCTTCCCAGGTGGCTCAGTATTAAAGAACCTGCCTGCCAATGCAGGAGATGCAGGTTTGATCCCTGGATCGGGAAGATCCCCTGGAAGAGGAAATGGCAACCCAAGCCAGTATTTTTCCTGGGATAATCCCACGGACAGAGGAGCCTGGCGGGCTACAGCCCATGGGGTCACAAAGAGTCAGACACAGCTGAAGTGACTGGGCACAACAAAGGAAAAGGATTTAGAGGCTTTCCTGGCAGTGAACTCACCTGAGGAATTCACACACTTCACAGCTGACACCGCATTTGACCTGCTGTCTGTGGGGCAGACCTATTACCCTAGAGGGCAGCCTTCCAGGCACTGTGGCTAGAGGCTTGAAGCTGTGATGGGGGTGACCTGACACTACAGAGGTCAGAGAGCACAGAACAAGCCAGACCACTTGGCAAGTCGGCCAAAGGGAACTACGTTTTCTTGAAATGCCTGCAAGAAGCCCCAGTGGATAAACCACATTCATTTGGGGAAGCAGCATGATGTGGCTTTCAAACCTTTTTGGCCATGAAACCCTTTCTTCCAATTAACCTTTCATGGAGGCGCAATACATAAATTACATCAAAGTAAAGCACTCTGCAGGGAGAAAAGAAAAGGCCTGGAACCCAGCCTGCTGCGCTATTTCCTTCTCTACCACCCTCCATCCACGGTGGCCCCTGGAGTACTTCTGGGAACCCTTAGGGTTCCGTGGAGTGCAACTTGAAAACCACTGCTCTAGGATCAAGGGCAGGGGCTGTGGAGTTAGCAGACCCAAGTTCAACAACTAGCCCCACTATATAATAGTTGGTGCCACACATTCCTCTCTCCTCTGAGCATCAGTTACCTTTCTCACAGAGCTCTTGCAAGGATTAGACAAAACATAAGCACTTAAAACTCTTAGCCCAGCATCCACAGTAGGGGTTTGAAAAGTGGGAGCTATTATGATGAATCTGTTGAACCTTTCCAGGAAAGGTCTTGATTGTGGAGGCTGCCTCCTCAAAACCATCCCCAGCTCCATCTTCAGCGCCTGCTGTGACAGTGTCTCTTCTGCCTCAATTATTCATGCCGGGAGCCTGCCAGGCACTTCATTTCTGACAGCGGGGCAGCATTTACCTTGGCTGAGCTCAAGCCGTTTCTGGACAGGAACTCTGGCTAAGCTGTCACCATCAGCCCATCACCTGCCAGCCAATTGGCAGGTGGAAATGCCGGGGCAGGCAACCAAGTGCATCCCGCAGGGCTTGTTGAAGAAGCCAGGCTGGCCATGCTGGTTAGAATGGTGGGCCAGGCAGCCGGGTCCAACCCGGGACATGCTGAGGGGATTACTGGGTATCCCATTGCCTGCCTCCACTGCTCTAGGAGGCCTTACAAGGCCAATGGAGATGTTTTCTAGATCCCTGCTACTCAAAGTGTGGCCCAGCGCCCAGCAGCAGCAGCATCACCTGAGAGCTCACTAGAAATGCAGAATCCAGGTGCGTATGTGCTAAATCACCTCAGTCGTGTCCGACTCTTTGCGACCCTACGGACTGTAGCCCACCAGGCTCCTCTGTCCACGGGATTCTCCCAGTAAGAATACTAGAGTGGGTTGCCATTTCCTACTCCAGGAAATCTTCTCAACCCAGGGATCGTACCCACATCTCTTATGTCTCCTGCACTGGTAGGCAGGTTCTTTACCAGTAGTGCCAGCTACAGAATCCAGACGCCACCCC
Source organism: Okapia johnstoni (assembly GCA_024291935.2). Classification (NCBI taxonomy): domain Eukaryota; kingdom Metazoa; phylum Chordata; class Mammalia; order Artiodactyla; family Giraffidae; genus Okapia; species Okapia johnstoni. The sequence continues at coordinate 22,013,392 of CM044306.1, read as the reverse complement.
AAAACTGCTGGATCAAAATCCACATTTAAACAAGCTTCCCAGGGCATTATTTAGCACAATAAAGTTTGAAAAGCTCTGGTCAAGAAGCACCCTCTGTATGGACCAACATGTCACTCGTTTTTGTCTCTGAGGTCTCCAAGGACAGAAAGACGTAAGTTCTCATCCTGGCTCTGCCAGTCACTAGTTGTGCAACCTTCACCCAGCACTTTAGGCCTCTGTTCCCAGATAGAATTAGAAACACTTGCTTCCAGGAGTGTTGTTGTTCAATCGCTCAGTTGTGCCCAACTCTTTGTGATCCCATTGACTGCAGTATGCCAGGCTTCCCTGTCCTTTACCAACTCCCAGAGCTTGCTCAAACTCATGTCCATTGAGTCAGTGATGCCATCCAACCATCTCGTCCTCTGTCATCCCCTTTTCCAATGAGTCGGCTCTTCACATCAGGTAGCCAAAGTGTTGGAGCTTCAGCTTCAGTATCAGTCCTTCCAATGAATATTCAGGACTGATTTCCTTTAGGATTGACTGGTTTCATTTCCTTGCTGCCCAAGGGACTCTCAAGAGTCTTCCCCAGTACCACAGTTTGCAGGAAACAATTCTTTGGCACTCAGCCTTTTTTACTGTCCAGCTCTCACATTCATCAAGATTGCCAGGAGAAATATCAATAACCTCAGATATGCAGATGACACCACCCTAATGGCAGAAAGTGAAGAAGAACTAAAGAGCCTCTTGATGAAAGTGAAAGAGGAGAGTGAAAAAGTTGGCTTAAAGCTCAACGTTCAGAAAACTAAGATCATGGCATCTGGTCCCATCACTTCATGGGAAATAGATGGGGAAACAGTGGAAACAGTGTCAGACTTTATTTTTTTGGGCTCCCAAATCACTGCAGATGGTGATTGCAGCCATGAAATTAAAAGACGCTTACTCCTTGGAAGGAAGGTTATGGCCAACCTAGATAGCATGTTTAAAAGCAGAGACATTACTCTGCCAACAAAAGTCCGTCTAGTCAAGGTTATGGTTTTTCCAGTGGTCATGCATGGATGTGAGAGTTGGACGATAAAGAAAGCTGAGCACCGAAGAATTGATGCTTTTGGACTGTGGTGTTGGAGAAGACTCTTGAGAGTCCCTTGGACTGCAAGGAGGTCCAATCAATCCATCCTAAAGGAGATCAATCCTGGGTGTTCATTGGAAGGACTGATGTTGAAGCTGAAACTCCAATACTTTGGCCACCTCATGCGAAGAGTTGATTCATTGGAAAAGACCCTAATGCTGGGTAGGATTGGGGGCGGGAGGAGAAGGGGACGACAGAGGATGAGATGGTTGGATGGCATCACTGACTCGATGAACATGGGTTTGGGTAGACTCAGGGAGTTGGTAATGGACAGAGAGGCCTGGCGTGCTGCAATTCATGGGGTCACAAAGAGTCGGACATGACTGAGCGACTGAACTGAACTGAACTGGAAAAACCATAGCTTTGACTATACTCACCTTTGTCATTGAGCGGATGAAATGTAAGGCTGGGGAGTGAGGCCAGCTCTCAGGGAGGGCTCCTTTAGTTTCTCTCACCTCATGCACCTGCATAATAACCTCGATCTGCCCTTTCGAGGCATTCAAGCCTCAGACCGAAATAAACCACGTGGAACACTGTCATCACAGAATTGCAGAAAGTAGGTCCCCTGGGCTAGCCTGGGAAGGGAGGGACCCAGGCTAGACAAAGGGGCTTTGATATGGTGCTGAAGGCCTGCAGTAAAGAAGTGTCAGGGTGTGTGAGGCTGACCTGAGAAGGTGCTGAAAGAGGGGTTTGGACCAGGCTTGGAAAGAGGGTGTGAACTGGCTGTCTAGATAAAGCATTTTTTAATACCCCCTGACACTTCATGGAAATGGAAGAATCATCTTATCCTGACACTGATTCAACATGTGGGCTTTTGGAGGAGTAGCTATCAGTCAACCAGCGATTTTGACAGCATCAATATATTTCAGGTAACCACAGAGAATTAGAACAACAAGGAACAAAAACAAAAACAAAGACAGGCCTCCTCCACCCATCACCTGGTCCCATTCTGGCATATTTCCTTCTAGTCTTTTTCATCTGGATGTAATTTCACATGGCTATAATCCTGCTGACTATCCAGTTGTGTGGACGGCTTCTGTCATGTTTTATGATATCTGAAGCAGTTTCTGATGTTGAACATGGTCTTTTAACAATCATTTGTAAATGAGTCATGACCATCTACTCAGAAGAAAACCCATAATTTTCTTAACTATCTCCGTATTCGGGAGCACTTAGGTAGTTTCCAGTTTTCATGCTCTATTTTTCTATTTTAAATACTACTCTGATGAATTTGTTGATACACTTTTCATATCTGGAATTATCACCCCTGCTTCAGAGCCTCCGATACAAAGCAGTGCTTCTCAAGTTTTAACGTGCATAAGAATTACCTAGGAGTCAGATTCTGTTTCTGCAGGTCTGAGGGGCCTGAGCTTCTGCATTCCTAAGAAGCTCCCACTATACAGTGAGGAATTGTGATGATATGAAGAGTAGCCCCTAAAGCTTCAAGGCCAGGAAATCCTCCTTTGTGGCTGGGGTCCCATTTTTGTACTTCCAGCTAAGATCTGGGGGGAAACCACTACTCATTTTTCCCAGACCTTTCTGATTAACTTTTCAATCAATTAGCACAACTGATTTTTATGAAAACTCTATGAGACATTTAGGTGAGGAAACCAAGGTTTAGAGTGACAATGCAGCAAAGATACACACTATTTACCATTTGGGGACCAGATTAAGATGACGCACTGTCCCAGTGTGCCTGAGACCGAGGGGTTTCCCAGGATGCTGGACATTCAGTGCCAAAAACAGGACCATCTTGGGAAAACACAGATGGTTGGTCACCTTATTCAGAGCCTAATTCAGAGTTAGCTAATGTTTATCATTCCCAGCCCCCGGCCCCTTTATGTAGATCAGTGTATGACACCTTTGCCATTAGGCAATAGCATCTTCATGTGACAACGAAGAAATGGGCTCAGAGAGGTTAAGAAACTTGCTTAAGACAAAAAGACAAATCACCCAGTTTTATAAATGGGCAAAGTAGACATTTCTCCAAAGAAGATATACAAATGGCCGACAAACACAAGGAAAGAAGCTCAGTATCATTAGTTATTAGGGAAACACAAAGCAAAACCATAGTGAGATACTAGATCACACCCACTAGGATGCTATAATTTAAAAAAAAGAGAGAGAGAGAGAAATAACAAATGTTGGAAAGGATGTGGAGAAATGGAAACCCTCATACACTGCTGGTGGGAATGTAATATGGTTCAGTCACTGTGGAAAACTGTCTGGCAGTTCCTCAAAGAGTTTAGCATAGAATTACACTATGACTCAGCAATTTCACTTTTGGTCTATACCACAAAGAGCTGAAAATATGTACTCTACCAAGTACACGTATACATGTTCACAACAGCCAAAAGGAGGAAACCCAAATGTCTATCAACAAAGGAACAGATGAAAAAACTGGTATATCCATAAAATGGAAGACACTCTTCAGCCATAAAATGGATAGCCTTGAAAACATTACGCCAGGTGAAAGAAACCAGACATGAAGGGTCATATATGGTATTTCATTTATATATGAACTATCCAGAACAGGTAAATTCATAGAAATAGAACACAGATTGGGGGTTACTTGGGACTGGAGGTGGGGGGGTGTGGAGCGACAGCTTAAATCCAGGGTTTCCTTTTGGGGGATGAAAATGTTTGGGGACTAGATAGCAGTGATGGTTGCACAACACTGTGGGCGTGTTAAATGCACTTCACTTTAAAATGGTTAATTTTTTTATGTGAATCTCACCTCAACAAGAAAGAAAGAAAACCAAACAATCAACTGAACCACCAACTAGCCAACTGAAGGAAAGGGAAAGGGTCAAGGAAAGGGACCTGCGGGGGAGGTGGACCGCCTTAGGCTGAGCAGCCAGCAGAGGGCGCTGTGGCACCCTTACCGAGCCAAGCAGGGGAGACATCCCCGACTGAGAACCCATCAAGTGCCTGGCATTTCGCTCTTGAGTCTCAACTTTGTAAGATCAGTACCTACCCGCTCCATTTGAGAAATCTGAAGCCAGTAGGGGTTTGAAACGCCAGGTTCATTAACTGAGGGTTTTTAAGTGCCCGGCCCAAGGTCCGCCGCTGGTGCATGCCAGATGGAAGGCCAGGACGGTGGCACTCTTTCCACAGTGCTGAAGACTGGAAGTCCGTACTCCGCCTTTCACCTCTCAGGACACCCCTCCTTTTCACAAAATCTCTTATCTTCTCTCTCTTCGCAATTCAGCTCACAACTTTCCTTCCACCCACCTCACTCTCTACCCTCAGGAATCTTCCCCTAGCACCCTCCTCACCCCATCCCTGCCCCTGAGCACAGGCACTGGCATGCCTGGGTTCTTCCCTGAGCCATTGTTTGGGGCTCTTCTTGTGTCCCTGCTACGAGTCTCTCTGTCCTGTCTCTCCTAGGCCCTTAGGTCTGGGGAGGGGGTCTTCTAGAGGTTTCGTTTTGGGAACTGCCTCTTTTGGGCGGGTGTAGAAACCAGGCAGATGTTGCACCCACTTGTCCCTCTCGATGCCCAACTGTCTTGAATGCTGTGGTCCCTGCCCAGCTGTAGATTTCCTCAGCATTACTAGGCTTGCCAGGGTGCTCGGATGAGCTGGGAAGTTTTGCTTGGGTCAGAGAGAGAGGAGAGGAATTCAGGGAAGCGAGGCCAGCGGGAATACTGGGGTGAGAGGTGGGGAGTCGAATTTTCTGTTATGGAGTAAAACTGTTCTATTACGGGGGAGCTCCCAAATCTGAATGCTCTTAAACTTGGTTCCTCCCAAACTGTGAACCAGACATGAACCACAGAACCAAGAAAACCTTTCATTTGGATTTGGAAATCCCCAGGTTTGAAGACATTCGCCTTCAGCCTCTTGGAGGATAAACTGTGGCTCTTCCCAGATTTCTGACTTAGCACTACAGCCCTCCCCAATCCCTCCCTCCCCATAAAATTTCCAGTGTCCCCAGGGCCTCAGGATTGGTCTTGGTGGAAAATCTCTGGAAAGCGTGAGTCTAGACAAGAATCCTATTTCCACAGGGAAACAGGATGGCAGATAGTGGCAGAGTGGGCGTGGGAATAAAATCCAAGGAGATGGCTCTGAGTCCAACCTGGGAACACAGGCCAGACACCTCAAGGCTTCCAAAGCAAGAGGTCTGAATTGAAGGAGCACTGTGGCAAGGTGGCCAGGCAGGAGGTGCTGGGCAGAAGGGACTAGGAAGAAGGGGTTGGGCCAAAGGAGTGAGAAAGGAAGATGGGGGGTGGGCTGGGTAGAGAAGGTCTGGAATGGGGGCTGGGCAGACGGGCTGAGGTGAGGGAGCTGGGCCAACAGGGAAACTGGGGCCAGGAGGGTGAACTGAGGAGCCATGAAGGAAAATGAGGAGGCTCCTGGGTGGGGTTGGGGGGTGGGGGGAAAAAGGCATGGTAGCCCAGGTGCCAGGCCCTCAGCCTCTTGAGCAGAGGGAACCAGAGTCTGGCTCCTTTTGGCACAGAATGGACTGTGATTTGGATAAATGGTGGAAATGTTGTCCTGTGGAAACCAAAGAAAACTTCCTGAAGCAGACCAAATCAAACTTGTTGAAATGTCTCCTTTCTGCCACTTCCCTCTTGCTCAGCCCTCTGCAGCCAAGATGGAGGTTCCTTTGGACAAGGAGAACCCAGCTCTCAGAGACGCTGACTTGAGACACAGGAGAAGCAGGCGTCTCTGGGCCCCTTCCTGGGACACCTGCAGGGGCCAAGAGGGCCCGCTGTCCAGGGTAGAGTGAGCACACAGCCTGGGGGGTGTGGAGGTCTGGCTGTGCGGAAGAGAGGCAAGCATTACCATCCTCCACTGAGTGCTGCTCAGGGCAAGGCCTAATGGGTTCAAGACCAGATAGGAATGGAGCACCGACCTCTCTGAGGATTCAGGCATAGGCCCCCACTCCGGGTCGCAGTGTGTGTACACGTGTTCCAGTGCATATAGGGTGTATAACCACTGATGTTGTCTTATGTGTGTAGGGACCCAGGAGTCAGTAGAGTTGGGTCCTTTGAGGCCACTAAGTCCAACAACTCATCCCGGGCACAACCTCTCTTCACCAACTTTGTCTTTCAAAGCCTCTGGAGATGGGAAATCCCTGCCTCCTTTGTTCCTTCAAAGGAGGAACGCCCACCACGGGCCAGGCGCTGGCGACAGAGTGATGACAATCTTGGGTTTCGTGTGCCTCGGTTTCAGGGGAAGAGAGGCAATAAAAACAAATAAATAGATAATTCCATGCAGGAAGGGATATGAGCTATGGAAAAAAATAATCCATTCCCTCTGCCCCAGTCCCAACCCTACAGCTATTAGAAAACAGCCACATCTAGAAGTTTCTCTATAGCAGGCTAAATACCCCAGGCTCCTTCAACCATTTAGACTACTCTGGTTTCTACATAACCATCTGAAAGGGCACACAAGCCCCTCAGCCATGGTCAAGGCAAGAAACACCCTCCCTCCCCACCATAGGATTCCCAGAGCCCCAACCCTTGTCGCTGGGGTTTCTGTGGGTTTCCATGAACACAGCTGGCTTTCCCACCTCCGTGCTTGGCAGTCACTCCACACTCCTGACTCATCCCAGCCCACAAGCAGTGAGGAGCTCCAACTCTTTTCCTCATGAACTGCTGCTAAGCCACATCTCTCCCACCTGATTTTAAGCTGAAGTGCCAGGATTTATATTTGTCCTGGAAATTTCATCTGGCCTGAGGCCAGCTATCATCCAGCCCACAGAGGAGGGCTTCCAGTTCCTAATCTGACATCTGAACTCTCTTCCGGCTGATGGAGAAGTCTGATCTAGAAGTTTGATCTTCCCATCTTCTGGGCAGAGCTAGGGACACCTCTACTGCAGTCAGAGGGGCCTCCTGCCAGGGTGGGGCCAGGCTCCATCACGTGGACTCTTTTTTTTTTTCTTTTGGCTGCACCAAATGACATGGGGGATCTTAGTTCCCCAACCAGAAATAGAACCACTACCCCCCTGAAGTAGCAGCTTGGAGTCTTAACCACTGGACCACCAGAGAAGTCCTCCTTCGTGTGGACTCCTGATGTGTTGAGGGGGCCACAAAGCCCCCAGGGTGGTGGAAGTCTTGTGATCAAGTACAGACACATGGCACCTGAGAAAGCCTCCCCTTCCGGTGATCAATCTGGTAAAGGATTTTAAAATTGGCATGGAATGTTATAGCCCAGAAGTTCCCACACGTAAAGAACCATCAGGATCATATGCAGGGACTTAAAGAAACAAATTCCCAGCTCCGGTGTTTCTCAACCAGTCAGTTCAGGGTGGAGCCCAAGAATCTGTGTTATTTTTTTAGGCTCTGGGGTTATTGAATCCATACTGGCTCTTAACGATCCCCACTGCACTTTCTGAACGCCCACAGACAATTGCTTCCAGAAGGCCATGTCTCTGTGGCTCTCTTCTGCAAGGGCCTCTCTGCCCAGACTGGGCCATTGTCCTCTGACCGTGGTGTCTGGCCCAGAGCAAATATCAGTGCTTTAACTGATGGCCCAACAAAGCTGGGGGTTAGGGGAGGGGTGAGCCTCCAGGTGTTCCCTTCCTCGGGGTGCCTCCCCCGCCCTGGCCCTCCGTTCCATCATCCCACCATGGCTCCTTGGTTCTGCGGGATGGAGAAGACAGGGCAGGATGGGAAGTGAATGGGGCTGCCCTCTCTGAGGCTCCACCTCAAGGATGGTATTAGGGTGAGGCCAGGGAGGCCCTGACTTCCGGTCCAACCTTTAAAGTGGCACCAGTGAAAAGAACTTATTTACAAAACAGAAACAGACTTGCAGATTTTAAAAATGAATTTATGAGGACCAAAGGGGAAATATGGTGGCCAGGGGTAAATTAGGAGCTTGGGATTAACATACACACAAACTACTATATATGAAATAGGTAATCAATAAGGACTTACTATATAGCACAGGGAACTCTACTCAATATTCTGTAATAACCTATATGGGAAAAGGATCTGAAAAAGAATGAAAATATATATGTATAACTGAATCACTATGCTGTATATATACCTAGAGCTGGGCTTCCCTGGTGGTTCAAATGGTAAAGAATCTGCCTGCAATGCAGGAGACCTGGGTTCAGTCCCCAGGTTGGGAAGATATCCTGGAGGAGGGAATGGCAACCCACCTCAGTATTCCTGCCTAGAGAATTCCATGGACAGAGGAGCCTGGTGGGCTACAGTCCATAGGGTTGCAAAGAGTTGGACACAATTGAGCGACTGATACACACACATACCTGAAACTAACACAACATTGTAAATCAACAAGACTCAAATACAAATTTTTTTAAATAATAAAGTGGCATCAACAAACTCAGCCATCAAGAGAATATTTTAATGCCATATATTTTTTAAATCATATTACTTAGTTCAATTGATGCTGAAAAGTCCATGATGAACAAAAGATTAACATTTTAAATAAAGACAGGATCAGTAATGGTGCCAAGCCACATCAGAGGCTGAGGTAAAGGGAAAAATAAGTCACAGAAAGAATGCAGAAAGAGAGTTCAGAGCATGTGTTACCCTGCTCCCTCCCTAGCAGGCTGCAGGCGGGCTAGGTCCCTCTCCCATGCACACTTGTGCGGCCCATCCAGCAGCCCCGATGGCAGAGTGGCACAGTTCTTCCTCCTCTGGGGAACCTCCCTCCCTGCCAGCTCAGGCTCACGTGGACAGTCTTAGCTGCTCCCTGCTGCAGCTTCTCCTAACATCTCTTCCTTTACCCTGCCTACTCCTGGCCCCTCCGTGAATACTGTTCCTTCATTAAACTCTTTAAAAAACAGAAAGAAAGAAAGAAAGAAATGATTCAGGAAAAAATATTAAAATTCTAAAAATATCCTTAGAGAAGTTATTACTTCCATGACATAAGAACAATAGGAGACTATTTTTTTAAGAAAAGAATAAATAGCTCGTGGAAATGAAAAATATGATAGTAGGAAAAAAACTGGTAACATTAAGAAAATAAGGTCGAGGAGACTTCCCTGATGGTCCAGTGGCTAAGACTCTGTGCTCCCAATGCAGAGGGCAGGGGTTTGATCCCTGGTCAGGGAACTAGATCCCACGTGCTACAACAAGAGTTTGCATGCTGCGACTAAAGAGCAAAGATCCCATAGGTTGCAACTAAGACCCAGCAAAGCCAAACAAATAAATATTAAAAAAAAAAAAAAAGGGTTGAGAAAATCTCCCAGAAAGTGGATCAACACAACACTTACAAGCCAACTAACAGACAGAAACAAAAAATGCAAAGGGATGGACAACAGAAGAGAGAAGAAAGTTTGGGAATCAATTCCCTAGATGGACATCTAATCAAGGGGTCTGGAAGAAAGAACTAAGTATGTAGTAGAGAGAAGATGGTCAAAGCAATAAAACAAGAAGATTTTCCAGAACTGGTGAATATAAGTGCCTGGGTTGAAATAGCCCATCAACTGTTCAGAGCAGTAAGAGAGAAAGACAGGACAGGCACTTTTAGAAGGCTGGGGTTAACTTAAGGTAACACCCTGAAAGCTTCCGGGAAAGCAGTTATGCACAATGAGCATAAGCACGGCATCAGACTCTCAACGGTGACATCAGAAGCCAGACGACCATGTGAGATGCCTGCAAACCCGCGATGGAAGATTATTTTTAATCTAGAATTCTATATTCAGCCAAACCATCCATCAAGTGTGAGGAGAGAATAAAGGCATTTTCAAACGTGCAAGTTCTCCAAAGAATTTCTCTTCTTCTATAACCTTTCTCAGGAAGCTAAACAAATGAAGGAGCAAAGGAGGAAAGAAAAGACACAGGATCAAGAGGACAGGGCACCCAGCGAGGAGAGAGACTAGGGAGTTCCAGGATGGCTTCAGGCAGGCGGGCGAGCACCAGGCCAGGCTGGAGCAGCGTGACAACAGGAGAGAGATTCCAAAAATAAAAAATTAAAATAAGACAGGATTGACCATGCCAGAAATTATATTTGAGGCCAGTGAATGTTTAAGAATACATAGCCATGGAGTTTCCTGGTGGTCCAGTGACTCAGCGCTTCCAGTGCGGGGAGATGTAGGTTTGATTCCGGGTCAGAGAACTAAGAGCCCACATGCTGTGCAGTGAAGTCAAAAGATAAAAAATTAAATGAATTAAAAAGAACATATACTGTTGGTAAATACAAAAATCTAAGCAACTAGGTGGGGGTGGGAGGTAGGAAAAGCAAAAATGATGCAAGAAAGGAAACAGTGAGAGTGCCCTGATTGGCTTAGTAGTGAACAATATTTACCTGATAAAGATAAGAAGCAGAGCCTATGGATTTAACAATATTGAGAGCATTAAACCAAGCTTGGGGGAGTGTACAGAAGGTGAATCTTCATCTACACAACGGGCAATCAACATACAATGTCTAAACAGATTTATCAAGAGGCAGCTGCATAAGCAAATTACTTAGAAACGCGGAGGTAAAAGCCAGGTGAAAAGCTCAAAGTGGCATATTCTGAGCGAGGGGTGGGCAGGTCCAGAGCGGAGGGGCAGACTGCTGTGTTTTATTTTCTGACTTCAGCACTATTTGACCTTTTTGATTGCGTGCACGTCTTGGATTTAAAAAACAAGTTATTGAAACATAAAGAAATGCCCATCCCCTTGGTGCTTCTCCTTCCACAGTTTTTCTGCCTCCTGAGAATCCACCCTCTTCACTTGCAGCTGTGGCCGCCTCCGCTCATGACCACGGGCATGCTCATACAGTCTCTCTCACACACTCACACTCATCACAGACACAGCAGCCCATGGTGACAGACACACAGGCAAATGTACATAATACACAGTAACCCTCAGACACACACGTGATTACAGATTCTCCCAGACACAGAAGCCCCCATCCGCTTGCTCTTCTGTGGCCGGCCGGGAAGCCGGCCAGCACTGCACAGTCTCCATGTCTTCCCTGCTTCACCAGCCCCAGGACTGCCCCAGGCAGAGGAGGTTTTCTTCAGCCTCACCACCCTAATTGCCTTCTCTGCTCAGAGTGCCCTGCCCTGGGGCTGAGCAGTCACACCATTAACCCTTTGGGGCCACGTGGTCTGTAGATGGTACAGAAATGAGGTAGGCACAGGGCCAGAGCTGGCAGTCAATGTGGCTAGTAATAGCCACCTTCATTCTGCTTCTAGTGGAGGCCCTAAGATATGGAAGAGTCCAGTGTCTTGAACCCTGTGGATATGCTGTGCATCCTTGAGCAAGTCACTGCACCTCTCTGAGTCCACAAGGAGGTAGGCAGCCTATGAAGCTCTGAGATGCTAAGATTTTCTGACCCAGGCTGGGCCAGGCTTCCATGCCCTCCCCTGGGAACCCTCTCTCCATGCTAATCTCCAGGATTGACCCCAAAGGATACACTTGTGGGTCTGACAAGTTTACAAGGGGGACCTGGGGCCCCCCACCACCACTTCCCTCCCCCTTTGTGTTCCTCCAGCACTCACCACCACCCTGGTCCCGTTATCCGGCAGTTTGTCAATGGCCAGGGTGCCCCCACCCAGGTCCTGGCTCAGCTGAGTCCTGTCCAGCTCCGACACCTGGCCAGGGCTCTCTCGGGCTCTTCGATTCCAGCCCCACGCGGTCTCCTGGGTGGCCCCTCCAGAGCCTCGGCCTGCATCCTGACCTGGGAGAAAGGGACAGAAAGCTGAGTCCTGGCAGTCAGGGTGAAGGCTGGGAGGGGGACAGCCCGCTTATTCTAAGAAGCCCTGACCCCCTGATATCATCATTGACTCTGGGGATACTGACACCAGGGCAGGAGACACCCAGCATGCACCAAGCTCCACCCCACAAACTTTGCATACAGAACACCTGAGCCCTCACTCCAGCCCTCCACTGAAAATCTGATGCTCTCCATTTTTTGAACAGGAATCAGCAGCTCACAGAAGTTAAAGAAGGTCATAGAGCAGATCAGGGGTGGAGATAAGTTTCAAACCCAGGCTGATCTGCCCCCAAAGGGTTGATTATTCTCAACCTCACTAGAATCATCTGGGGAGCTTTAAAAATTCCTGGTGTCTGGGTTCTCCACCCCAGAGATTCTGATGTAGTTAGTCTGTGGCGTGGCCTGTGCGTGAGGACTCTTAAATGATCCCCAGGAGAGTTTTTGAGAAGCCCTGGACCTAACAAGGCAGACAAGGGTGAGAACAACTGCTCTAGTACTTTCCAAACCAATTCCCTATTTCTCTGCCAGAAATGGCACATAATCTCATCTTCCAAGGGACTCCAGGGACTAGAAGCCAGAGAGCAGAGTTTTAGTTCAGGGCTTCTCATCCTTGGTACCACTGACATTTTGGACTGGATAATTCTTTGTTGTGGGGGACTGTCCCATGCATTGCAGGATTGCAGGATTTTTTAGCAGCATTCCTGACCTCTACCCACTCAATGCCAGTAGCCCCTCCTCCCAGGTTGTGACAACTGAAGATGTCTCTATAGTGGGGAGCACTGTTTAGTTTTATCACTACCTTCAAACATCTTGGGCAAGTCACTTTCCCGATGAAACAAGGAGCTTTACAAATCCATCGAGCATAACAAACAGGTTTCATTTCAAAAGCCACCTCCAATGGATTAGTGAGAACCAGGAATGCTCTAATTGGGAAGAATTCTGAGGCTCCATTCGTGTTTAGCAGGAAAGATGGTCACAATCAATTGGCAATGTCTGCGGCTGGCACAGGATTGAAGAGTGGCTGCACCCAGGCCATCTAGCAGCCATTCCTCGACCCAATATTCTCTCCAGTTCCCTCTTGGTCATTAAATGTATTCCAAATGACACAGAAACCATGCTTTTCCATTTCAGAAAAAGACTTCTGCATGCCCACAAAGATGTGTCTTATCCTGTTTCTCCAATCGCCATACCTACTATGGATGTGTATATGCACCAGATGGGAGGAGCTGACATTCCCTGTGACCTCCATCAGTTTCAGGCCTGTGCTGTGTCAGATGCCCTGCCCCACCTGGTCCCCAGAGCTCCTGGAGGTAGCCTTCTCTCCTGCAGCACCCGCTGGTGGTCCAACTATGTGCACATCTCCCTGGTAGACTTGGGTTCCCCCAGGACTCTGCCACCTACTGTAAATGTGTATCCTAGTGCCTAGCAAACAGTGGGTGCTCAATCACTGCACAACTGAGGACACGATACTGGAGGTAACTTGGGAGCCAGCAAGGACAGAGGTTGAGAAAAGGCTTGGCCATGACCAGGCCTAGGGCTAGCGCCAGGACTCTTTGCTGTGGGGCTCTGGTTTGTCATTAGACATTTTATCCAATTAAGTCATTCTTGGCTGCTGGCTCCTGCTGGATCCTTGCCGGCCCCCTCTCACTCCCCTGCCCCTAATCGCAACCAGATGCTCTAGAGAAGATGGAGAAAGGGTGGTCTCCAGACCCCTGCCCCAAGATGCCCACTGGCTGAGACAGACCTGAACTCAGTACTGGGAAGGCAGCCTGCCTGTGGCTCAGACCCCAAGCCAGGGCTGTCTTGCCCCTCTCAGGTGGGGCCCACAGCTGCCTCTGGAGTCAGAACTAGTTGTGCTGGGCTGGCCTGCCCAGCTCCCTGGGTCCTCTTGCAAGCAGCCCTCGGGCCTGGGAAGGAGCCAGAACAGGAAAGGAGCTTGCAGAGAACAAGCAGAGGAGCTCAGCTGGCCCGGAAAGGGATGCTAGGGATCTGCAGGCATCACAGTCCTGCATCTGAGACAGGAGGTTTCTGGATGGTGTGGCCCAAGGCCTGGTGAGAGGGCCCCCAGTGAGGGCACACCTGACACCCACAGGCTGTGTGACTTTGAACCCATCAGTCTACTTCTCTAAGTAGAGGTAGAAACTGGGAATGACAATCGTGCCTATGGCACAGGCCGGTCATGAGCATACAGTAAGAAGCAAAAATCACATTTTATAAGTCGGAAGACTCAGGGCCAGGACCAGAGACCAAGTATCCAGGAAGGAGAAGGGCCAAGGGACAGAGAAGGAGGTCACCGAGGAACCTGCCCCACCCTGACATAACCCTGAATCTTGCCCTTCCAGCCCCCTGTCTCCCTGTCTCCCTGACACTGTGCCCCTTCCCAGTTGACTAGGATGGGACATCACTCCATCAGCTTGCAGAAGGAGCCAGCACAGCTGGCTTTGCATGTGTGTGTGTAAGGGCCTATGTGCACACACACACACACATGCCTAAAGCCCTGGGTCCTCCTCCTGTGGGCTCCAACCCCCAGATACTGCCTGCTCTGCCCTCTTCCCAGCACCCATCCACTGCCTCTGCATGTGAGAGGACCCACCTGTGAGTGATGGTGAGAAGTTTCCAGAGCAGAGCTGGTCATGTATTCATCCATTCCACCACCCATGACCCCAAGTAGTGCACAAGTCTAGTGTTTGTATTGTGAGGGATAATAACAATAACAGCTCATTTCTAGAGAATGCTTATCCTGTGCTGGCACTATTCCAAGGGTTTTAAACCCACTAACTCATTAAATCCCCACAATCGCCTCATGTGAGGGGTGGTGTTGTAGATACATTTTACAAACTGGGAAACCCAGCACATGTTTATTGAGCCAGGTGGGCTTCCCAGGTTGCACTAGTGGTAAAGAACCCGCCTGCCAATGCAGGAGACATAAAAGACGCAAGTTCAATCCCAGGGTTGGGAAGATCCCCTGGAGAAGGGCATGGCAACCCACTCCAGTATTCTTGCTTGGAGAATGCCATACACAGAGGAGCCTGGCGGGCCATGGCCCATAGGGTCACAAAGACACTGAAGTGACTTAGCACACAGGCACTCTGTGCTGGGCACTGAGCTGAGTGCTGGGGAGAAAACAGGGAACAGACAGACACAAGTGCTGTGCCCGTGAAGAGTCTAGTCGGGAAAGACACACACAAAATGAGTAACTCAGCCAGTAAGACAATGTGAGATGGTGAGAAGGACTGTGGAGGAAACAGAAGGACGAAACGGTTGCGGGTTGTTTCTGCTCTGGACAGGGCCCTCAGGGAGCCTCTCTCAGAGGTGGCCCTTGAGCTGACTGAGACCTGAATGAAGAGAAGCCAGTCACCTGCAGATCCCAGGGGACAGGAGCCTGAATGTTTTGGGGAACAGACCCGGGCAGAGTGCCAGCAGAGGTGGGGGTGGGAGGGGCTGTCCAATGGCCACTGGGCGGAGCTTGGACTTCAGTCTAGGTTTGTTTGAAGATCCCTGGTGAGCAAGGAGAAGGCTGGAAGCAGAGTCAAGGCTACAAGGGGCCCTAGAGGCAATCTGGTCCAAACCTCATTTTATGGATGGAGAATCCAAGGGGCAGAAAAAGGATGAAGCTGCTAGGGTCACCCAGGGTTGGAGCTGGGCCTGATCTGCTAACTCCCAGGACAGGTTGACACCTCCAGTGGCCTTTTCCTTCTCTGTCTGCTGTAACCACTTCCGGCTTCACTCAGTCCAGACCCCAGAGTGCCCCCAGCTCTCACCATGCACCCGAGTATCTTCCTGTCTCTGCATCTGTCTATCTGCCTGTCAGCTTCTGTTGGTCTCCCTCACCACCTGACTGTATCTTTGGGTCACTCATCTTTCTCCTGCTCCTGTTTCAATGATAGATGAAGTTTCAAGGCCAGTTCATCATGAGGGAAGGGAGATCTCAGCTCCCCCCTGAGCCCTGCCCACCTCCTCCCCACCCCTCATCCCCCTCCCGGCACAGCACAGAGGACTTGGAGCCTTGGGGCTGGATGGCAGCGCCCACCCCTCAGGTCCAGCTCCCAACTGCCCTCTCACCTGTCACCAGGGCTCCACTGCCAATCCGAGCAGCCCTCCCCCAGAGCGTCCCACCCCCACATCTGTTCTCCCTAGAAGACACCCCCTGCCTCCACACAGGGCCCTGCTCAAACCCAGCCTGGCCCTTGTGAAAAAAAGCACTGCCCCCGCTGGCTTCCTTCAGTCTCACCAACCTCACCTGCTGCAGAGAAAGTTCATTTCTGCTGGCTGAATCTGTCAAAGCTGAGGAGACAGGGTGTTCTTTACTGAGAGATGTGATTCGAATCTCTGCCTGCCCCCTCTTTTTGGCCCCCCAGAGTATCTAGTCTTCCAACCAACTCTGAAGAGGCAGCCCTCAGCCAGGCCTGGCTCTGGCCCCCGCATGGCCCATCCTTGTTTCCTTCCAATGCCCTCTTCCCCAGCCCTTTCCGTGGATCTCCCATCTCAGTCAGGTTCAGAGCCATCCCTCATCAACCCACTCATATCCAGACTTCAGAAGATCCCATCAGGATGGGTTTGCAAAGGACCTCAAAAACTGTCCTGTCCAACCCATTCCTTTTTATATTGACTTAATTTTTTTTTTGCAATTACCCCATACACATCATAACAAATCTGAAAAGGAAAGACAGTCATAAAAAAGAAAAAAGATCTCTCATAACCCCATAATCCCACAAAGATTTTGCCCACAGCCTCACTTTATAAGAGAGGAAACAGGCCCAGAGAAGAAAAGTAACTTGCTCAAGGTCATACAACAAGCAAGATGTTGGAACTAGAAGTCAAGTCTCTGGCCATTCTCTGTGTGGTCTCTCTGAAAACTGGTGGTTTTGCACCAGCAGCCTCTTGCCACCTCAGCTTCCGCTGCCCTCTGCCCACACTCTCCTTCTCAACAGAACCCAGGCCTGTGTTAACTATATTCAGGGACCATTAAAGTCAAGAATGCCGTCACTGATGCTGTGCCTGATGCCCGCAGACCCCTGAGACACAGCAGCCCAACTACAGCATCCCCCTCGACAAACCCTCCACCTGCTCCATCCCACCCTGGGGGACATCTATGTCCATGAGGCAAGGAGCTCTATCTTCCCAATTCTCTCTGTCAAGAGGTTTGACTGCAATTAGCCACCTCCCCAACCCCAGAGAATGTCTGCATACATGAGGAGAAAAGAGGAGAATGAAAAATTACTTGTTGAAAAAAGGTTCTCCTTTATAACAGGAGAGACTCAAGGTAGATCTCAGAAAGGACTTCCAGGTGGGAGAATGATTGCAGAGAACTGCTGTGGGGAAGGTAGGACACCCCACCCTCCTAATCTAGAGCCAGAACAGCTAAAGGCCAAGGGCCACCAGGGCAGAGTAGAACAAGAGGACCCTAGAGGCTGGGGGTGGGGAAGGAGCAAGTTGCTTCTTTCTGGGCCCAGCGCTGCTCTTCAAGTACCAGAGAGGAGAGGGCTTCAGGCTCCCCACTGCCCTTGCTGGAGGAGAGATGGTGGGTCTCCTCCATCCTCCTGGTTGCTGCCACTCAGCCCCCAGACTGGGTCAGCTTGGGAGTGGGGGCAGGGGAGAGAAAAAGGAAACAAAACTGAGGCGAGCGACAGCCACACTCCGCATCTCATCAGAATTCAGCCTCACCCAGTGTGGCCAGGGGTTAACTTTGGGGCCAGAGCTCAATGCCTTATGGATTCCCTCTCTACTGGGATCCCACCAGTGTCCTTCTAGGAGGGAAGGAGAAATCGGGGCATCGGTGTCTGATCCGTCCACCCTCACTCACACACCCCGTGTGTTTAGGAAAGTAGGGGTCCCTGTTCACCTGCCACCGTCCACAGCGCTCCTGGCCTCCCGCGGACACGACCCCCGGCGCCTCTGACATCGCCAGCCTGCCGGTACCTGTCCATGCCCACGCCCGCCCGCCTGCCCCCCCCCCCCTCCGACCCATGATCCTGACCCACTCCCACCAACTCGAGCCAGTCCTACCTGCTCCGGGCTGGGGGCTCAGAGCCCGGGCAGCCTCCCTGAGCACCAGCACGAGGAGCCAGAGCTCGGCCCGCATGGTGGAGGCCAGGACCCCGCCCCCGGCCCGCCGCTGTCCCGGCCCGGCTCGGGCGGCGCGGTCCCCTGGGTTGGCCGGCGGAGGGGTGGGCGGCGGAGCGGCAGCGGAGCGCGGGGCAGGCAAGCAGTGAGAGCAGCGGAGCGCCAGCGGGCGGCGAGCGAGCCGAGCGGCCTCCCGGAGCCGGGACCGGGGAGGGGGCGGGGCGGGGGGGCGCGGCGCCTCCGGAGCTCGCCCCGAGTCTTCCCCAGCCCTCCCAGCCCTGCCCGAGCGCTCCCCGAGAGCTCCCGCAGCCGCTCCCCAGGCGGGGGGAGGGGGGTAGCAGGAGGAGGAGGGGGACGGGGCGGGGAACCCTCGGGCTGGGAGAACCCCCGAAGAGCATCAGCTACCCCTACACCGCACCTTAGCTCCTGCCTGCCTTCCCCTCCTCCACTCCCTGGGGGAAAGCGGTGGCGAGAAGGCTCGAAGGGCCAGACCCCAGGAACGGACAGCGGGCGCCGCTTCCTCAGACCGTGGGCTCCTACCATCCACCCCCGACCCATTTCCACCAGGCTTCCCGACTTTCTGGGCTGTTCCACGGAGTTGTGTAGGGATCTGATGCCCACCCCCACCCCAGGAGTCTCCCCTTGCAGCAGAGGCCTGAATTCCACGCCCTCTTATGGCTTCTCTCCGCTTTACCCCACTCCGCAGACATGGGGATGGAGGGGACCTGGATCACCCCTACTTTGAAATAACCTGGACTTCTTCTCACCCCCAGAAAGTAACTGAGGTCACCCTCCTTTTTGGGGACCCCAGACCTCCACAGGGCCCGACCCAGTCAATCTTCAGAGGAGAGCAAGGAAACGCCTCACCCCAACTGCCACCACCTTATAAGCAGGCTCTGGGAATAGATCACTTTTTTTTTTTACCCTACCAGAACAGAATAAAAATACCCTCAATTTAGGAGATTTAATAGATGGCAGGGAATCAGGTCAGGACCCGGAGGTGCCTCTTCCCTCCTCGACCTACTTCGGGGGATGGCAAGGAGATCCCGCGCTGGATGGAAGGAGAACGAGGGTGACATATACAGGCTAGGGCCGTAAAGACTAATCTTTCAGAATCCCAGTTCCTTCTTCCTCAGGACCCAGGGTCCCAGAAGCGACCTCCTCTAGCCCCACGTCCCCTAATCACTTACAATGGGACAAGACTAGGCCTGTCTGTAAGTTCTTCTTGTTGTCTCATTTAAATTGCGGTGTTGCCAACTCTCAGGATCAAAAAGGCTGCTGCTTCCAGCTGCGGGTTCTTGCTGCCCTCTAGTGGCCACGTGACAAGCTGCAACGCGCGTGTTTTGCGGTTTTCCTCGCTTTTCCAGACCTGCCTCCGCGCTGCGCGCTATCTCCGACTCCAGCCAGGCTGGTTCACATCTCCTTGTCCCTACCTTCTGAGAGGTCAAGGTGAGAGGACCCAGGACGGAATTTCAGCTCCAGCACTGATCCTTTTGAACAGTCCCCTGTCCGGGATGCCCCGCGCGCTGTTTTAAAAGGTCTCTTAATAAAGGACTCAGGCTGAAACAGCAACTTGGAAATAATTAGAAGCAAATAACGTGTCAATTTTTTTTTTTTAATGTAAGCTTCTGGAACTTGAGTGTACATCAGAATCACCTGGGGGGCTTATAAAACACAGATTTCTGGGAGCCACCCCCAAGTACTATAGTTCTGAGGCCGAGAATTCGTATTTCTAACACGTTCCCAGCTGGTGGTGTTGTTCTCAGTAACACATTTTGAGAACCTCTGCTCTAGAACCTTTGTTTTGCTGTCTCGCCGTTCCTCATCTTGCCCAAAATAGACGTAGTGAAGTAAATGTCAACACAAAATCGTGGAAGTAGAAAGTTGTAAGAAAAGTGGTGGCTGGTAGAATCCGAATTTGGTTTACGCTCCTGCGGGTGACTTCTCTAGTGCTTCTCCAGCGCAGGCGCTGTGCCTGCGTTCACAAACGAAAGTGGAATCCAGTATTTTCAAGAGTCAGAGAGAATATAAATCTCGAGAGACTACTTATCTGAATGCAGAGCTTGTTTCCTGAAACTCTGAACTGAAGAATTCTAATTATGTAAGAAAAAGCAATTTGGGAATGCGGGAGGGGAAGTCCCTCACTTCGCCTAGATTTCTCACTTCCTGGACCTTCCCTTGGGCCTGGGTCCGCCTTTTCTGCCTTGCTAGAGCGCCCCTAGCGTTTCTCTTGGCGCCCATCTCTCTCCTACACGCTCACAGACTCCTCCAGTCCTTCCTGTCCCAGCCCAAACCCGGCCCTTAGAAACTCGGTCTTCCAACAGCAGTTGAAATCCCGGGGCACATAGACTTGCGTGCGGGCGCTCACGCCTCCACCCTACCTTCAGGAGAGTGGGCCTTTGTACAGCCCCCGAGAGGCTGAGGGCGTGGCTTGGCAGAAACTGGGGCTCCACCCTGATCGCCGGTAAAAGAGGTCCGTAGTATTGAAGGGCCCTTCCCCTTTCCCCTGTAAGGGAACTTTAGTAGGAGCACTGCAGGACTAAGAAACTAGGGAAGAAAAAAAGCCCTAGCCCTTGAGGGGGCACCCGGATTTGAACCGGGGACCTCTTGATCTGCAGTCAAATGCTCTACCACTGAGCTATACCCCCGTGGTACCTGTGCTCCTTGCCAATTAGGATGAATTTCTACGGAATAAGGGAATAATTAATTTTCATCTATTGTGTTCTTTGTAGTTAACCTAATGGAAGGAAGACAGCATCTGAATGGAAATGTTTAGACTTCCTGAGTTCTTCCCCCACAATCACTCTTTATGGAAACCACAGGGTTAAGAAATCCTGAGCCCACTATATCTGTGTCCAGACTCTCACAGCATTGTGCACTTCCTGACTTTGGAAGAGAACAGACCCACTGACCTCAGGACCATCCCAGGTTTTCTGGGGGTAATAGCACTGCTCCCTGAACAGGACAGGCAGCCTGGGTTTCCATCCTGTTTCCAGCTCTACTTTGATGGGACTCCTGGGCTTTTCCAACCCCTAAAGGCCCCTACTCCCCTCCTTCCCCTAGGCCGAGGCAGAGCCCAGAGCTCTGAGTGCTGGCAAACCCGGTGTTAGTCACCTGGCAGAGGGCTATAGAGCCCAGGACCGAAGAGCCAGTTCCCAAATAGACCCTTGAGGCAGCCCCTTTCCATTTCCTAGGTGGATTTCCCCTGCCAGAGAACTTTGTATGAAACTGAAAGTCAGTTTTGAGGTGCAGCCAAAGGAGCAGGCAGAAATAAAAGGTGAGCAGTTTTCAATGGCATTTATTATACCTTCAAAAAATTCCTACTACAGTGGGAAAAAAATCACTACAAAAAGACAAGATAAACAAATGCTGTAGGAATCTGGGATATTGGGAGGAGTCGGATTCACACTGGAAGGACACTGGGAGTGAAGGGGTAGCTTAAAGCTCAAAAACTGTGGTCAGACCCAGCATCTCAGAGGGAACGGGAAGGTGAGGTAGGAGTGGAACCCCCTGCAGTGTGAGGAAATGTCTCTGGCTGGAAGGTCCTGTCCTCCACCCTCTCCCCTCTCAGGTTTTGGCTCTGCCCTCCTTCCCCTGAGCCAGCCCCTTCACCTTTCTGGAATCTCCTTTGACCGAAGCGTATGGGACAAAGATGGCTAAGGGGCCGGAAAGCTGGAGTGGGGGTTAAGGGGCTGGGGTAGAGGTCTAGGAAATAAAGAACAATTCCAGGGGTCTCTTACTCTGACCTCCATTTTTCCTACAGAGAGGTTGAGGGCTGAGGGAGGGGACTCTACTTTCTAATCCCCCAACACATCCATCAGCTTCCCTAGTGTCTCTAAGAAGGATGCCTGCTTCCATGGAGTGAAGGGCAGCTTTTTCTGCTATCCTGTCTGCAGCAACTCAGAGTCCTCCGTCTAGCTCCTCAGTGGGGGTGTTGGGTGGACAGTGGCAATCTCACCATCCATAGATGTCTCTGGTCACTAGAGCATCATAGAAAAATAATAAATAGTCACTTGTATTTTCTACCCACATAGTCCATGCAAAACCCTCCAAGTTTCTGGTTGGCCTCAGGCTGGGAAATCA
This sequence comes from Okapia johnstoni, assembly GCA_024291935.2. Taxonomy (NCBI): domain Eukaryota; kingdom Metazoa; phylum Chordata; class Mammalia; order Artiodactyla; family Giraffidae; genus Okapia; species Okapia johnstoni. The sequence continues at coordinate 21,991,521 of CM044306.1, read as the reverse complement.
ATTGGCAGTGGCCCGGGACTGCATCCACTGCAACCCGGCAGGCAGCCTGGGGGAGGGAAGAACAGGGCAAGGATCAGCAATATCCCATGAGGTTGATGGCCTTCCCAGCCCCCAGCCCCACCCAGAGCTGACTGCTGGAACACCCAAATTTATATCCAGTTTTGCTTTCAGTTAACAAATATAAATGAACTGTGCAATGGGTATTATGCTAGGGGTTACTGGTGAAAAAATAGACATGCCCTCTAGGGCTTACAGTCTAGCAGAGGAGATAGATATTAAACAAATGATCAAGCAAATAATTGTGTAACTACATCTGTGATAATGTTTAGAAAGGTGATGTACAGAGACCTCTGGATGTTTGGGAGTCAGGGAGGGCTTCTTGGACAAGGCGGCCTAGAGACCCACCTTAGCAATGTCTTTGGGCAAGGCTCCAGTGCCACCTTTCCACCCACTCCATCATTGGGTCAGTGCCAGGGTGGCTTCAAAGGCCTGCGAAGAGGCTCCATAAGCAAGTTCTTTCGTTAGACTGTGAGCATCTCCAAGCAAGAATGGGGTCTTGGTCATGTCTGTATCACTTGGCACAGTGCATGGCACATGAGGGTTGCTTAGGAAATGCTGATTGAATTGAACTGAATGTGGGCTGGAGACGGGGGCAGGGGGCTCCTCCTGACCCAGGAGTTGGAAGGACATGGCCAGAAATACGTGGTTCCCTGGGCTGGCCTGCCTAAAGTCTCCCCTTCTTCAACTGGACATCCAAGCCCCTAACCCACTGTGACTCCACTTGAGAGGGAAGAGGACAGGGGATTCTCCAGGCCTGATTCAAGGCCCTTTCTGTGTAACCATGACCTAGCTCCTTCACATCCTCAGATGTTTAATCAGCAGCTCTCTTCTCAGAAGCCCCTCCCTGGACACATCATCTAAAACTGCAACATTCTCCCCAACATACATCCAACTTCCCTTTCCTATTGATGTTTCCCCTTCACACTTATCACTTTTTAACTTACTGTACATTTTTCTTATTTTTATTGTTCAGTGTCTTTCTCCCCTCCTGGAAAGTAAGCTCTGTGAGGGCAGGGATTGCTATCTGTTTTGTTCACTACTTTTTCTCAGGTGCCTAGAACAGTGCCTGGCACAAAGTACAGTCATTTCTCTGTATCCATGGAGTTCCAGGGTTCCAGGACCCCTGCAGACATCAAAATTCTCAGACATTCAAGCCCCTTGTATAAAGTGGCATGTATTTGCATATAACCTAGTCACTGATTTAAATCAGTACTTTAAATCAACTCTGCTGCTGCTGCTAAGTCACTTCAGTCGTGCCCGACTCTCTGTGACCCCATAGACGGCAGCCCACCAGGCTCCCCCGTCCCTGGGATTCTCCAGGCAAGAGTACTGGAGTGGAGTGCCATTGCCTTCTCCGAAATCAACTCTAGATTACTTATAATACCTAATATATTGTAAATGCTATGTAAAAAGTGGTAAATATAATATAAATGCTATGTAAATCATTGCTAGCAGATGACAAATTCAATTTTCACTTTTTGGAATTTTCTGGCTTTTTTTAAAAAATATTTCCAATCTACGGTTGGTTAAATCTGAGGATGTGAAATCCACGGCTATGGAGGAACAACTGTAGGTTCTCAGTGAATGTTAAATGAATGATATCATTTATTCTCTACAGAAACACTGGGAGGAAACAGGTTTCTTTACAGATAAGGAAACTCAAGGCCAGAGTCAGTGATTTCTGCCTGGAAGGCTTGTCCCCCAGGTCTTCCCATGGCTGTCTCTTCACTCAGGTCTCAGCTCAGAAGTCACCTCCTAGTAGACATGGCCCCTGACCACCAGAGCTCTAGCAAACCCATCCCTGTTATTCAATTTCACTTTCTTCATAGCACTTCTCAGTATTGAAAATGTTTGTGTTTGACTAGAGTGTCACCCCTCTCCCCACTAGAACAAGCCCCTAGAGAGCAGAGACACTGTCTTGCTCACTGCTTACCCACAACATCTTAACTGTGGATAGGTGTTCAGCTGTCTTGACCCAGATGCTAAAGGATGCTATGAGTCAGATTCTGACAGGAGAGAGACAAGAGAAGTTTCTGATGGTCAGCTGGTTGGGACGGGCCCTGAAGGTCCATGTAGGACAGCCACTAACCCTTCCCCGGTGAGGGCACAGCAGCCCTGTATGTGCCACGGGTGGTCTTTGATGGCATTAAGGGTGAGGAACTGGGAGATCTCCACGATGGTCATGGAGTCCTTCATGTCCTGCTTATTGGCAAAGATGAGGATGGAAGCATCTCGTAGAGCCTGTGGACAGAGGAACCCAGCCCCAGTCAGCCTGCCAGGACCCAGCCTCCCTTCTCACTGCCCCAGGGGCCCTCTCTAGCTCTCCTGCTTTCCCAGCAAGACAGCCCATGCCCAAGTGGGGCAAGGATGGAGGCCCTGCCCAACAGTAACAACCACATGAAACGACACCAGCAGTTCATGGAGTGCCTCTCAACCAGCACATAGAATCCTTACAATGATCCCAGGAGGTAGGAATTGATGACCTTTCCCACTTATATTGTACTTGGGGAAATTGAGAATTAGAGAAGTGCAGTAACTTGTGTGGGGTCCCACCACAGTGAGTGAGAAGTGGGGTCAGGATTTGCACTTGCAACTCTGAATTCTGTGATCAGTTGCGCTGAAGGCGTTATTGCCCTTCATCTGGAATAATCTTGCCCTGCCCAAGCTGCTGGGATAGAGGTGCTCAGAGACTGGGGCATCAGTAATGATGCTCAAGAAGCTGTGTGAGTAGACTGAGGTCACACAGCTAGTAGCTAGTGCCCTGGGTCCTCTTCCAACTGCAAGGAGCTTACCTCATGGGCCAGCATCTTATACAGCTCCTCTCGAGTGGTCAGCAGCTGATCCCGGTCTGTGCTGTCAATCACAAGGATGATGAACTGGCCAGCAGAAGGAAGTTGTGAGTGATGACACACACATTCGTTCATCCCATGAATGTGTCTCTTCCCACTTTACTCTGCCTTGATGTGAGCCCCACAGAAAACAAACTGTCCAGTCTCAAGACCTCACTGCCCTAGTCCCATTTGAATTCTCTTTTTATCCAGACCCAGGGTGGACAGAGCACAACTTCTGATTGTGTGCCAGAAGTTATACCAAGTCCTGGGCATTGTGACTCCACTTGGGTCTCACCACAACCTTGTGGAACTGGAACTGTTACTATCCCCATTTACAAACTAGGAGACTGAAGGTCAGTGAGGTGATGTGGCATATCTTGCCCCCAGCCATACAGCCTAAGAGTGGTAGCGCTGGGGCTTGAAATCAGCTCTCACTATAGGAATGAAACCACTGGATTCTGCTGCTGCTAGAGTGAGAAAGTAAGGCCCCCAGAGACAAAGAGCTTACCCCATCTGATGCATCAAACAGAAAGCTGCCAGCTAGCAGACAAAGCTGCCAGAAAGTATTCAAAAATTTTAACAGGCATAGTGCTGCATTAAGTATTCAACACATCTGAATTAGGTCTTGTTTAATTTTTTAATTTTTCACAACAACTCATGAGATCATTTTTGAAAAAATTCTTTGGTCAAGTTGCACGTCATGTGGGCTCTTAGTTCCCCAACCAGGGATTAAACCCACACCCACTTCAGTAGAAGCACAGAGTCTTAAACACTGGACCACCAGGGAAGTCCCAGAGAGGCCATTATTACAGTCTTCATCTCACAGTGGGGGAACCAAGGCTCAGAGAGGTTAAGTGACTGGCTAATATCACACAGCTCCTCCAGCCCAGGCAGCCTCCTCACCTCAGTGTTGGAGTAGTATGTGTTCCAGGTGGAGCGCAGAGCCTCCTGTCCTCCTATGTCCCACATGAGGAAGTGGGTCTTTTGCAGAACAATCTCCTCCATGTTACTACCGATGGTGGGACATGTATGGACCACCTCATTTGTCAGGCTAGGGAGGTAGGAGAGGGCACCAACCACTCAGCCCAGTCCACTGTCAGCTCTGGCCCCCACCTTAAGTCAGGCTGAATCTAACTCAGAGCAACTCAGCCCAGGTTGACAGAGCCTCTGCTGGGGATGAGGGAATGCAGACAGGAGTGAGACCAAGTCCTGCTTGACTTGGACCCCAGAGAGGGGAGACTCATTAGAACAGTCTCCCCCAACTTTAATATGCAGTTGAGTCTTACTAAATGGCAGATTCTGATCCAGAGGGTCTGGACTGGGCCCAACATTTTGCATTTCTAACAAGCTTCCAGCTGATGTCAATGCCTCCAGTCTGTGGGCCACAGTTCGAGTAGCAAGGGATTGAAAAAAAGGAGACAGACATAAATGAGGGCCTTCAGAGAGGGGCTTTGTTCAAAGTGACTTAGGAAAAACACATGTTTTTATATGTAGGAAATACTTCTGGAAAACCTGGGACATAAAACTGGGAGTTAGGGTTGAGAGGGAACTTTACTATATATATATATGCTCATGTTGTTTGAATTTCTCTTTTCTTCAGGAAAAATTATACTTTTCCAGGGAGAATTTTCCTAAGTAAATACTCAGAAAGTTCCAAACAGGAGAGATGCCATCCAGAGAGTGAATATCGGGAAACGCACACGTGCCAGGCTCTGCTAGACCAGGACCTACAGAGTCCAGCCAGACCCAAAGCTGGCCTTCCCTTTTGGGTCTGAAAGTGAGTGAGTGAAGTCGCTCAGTCGTGTCCGACTCTTTGCTACCCCATGGACTGTAGCCCGCCAGGCTCCTCCGTCCATGGGATTTTCCAGGCAAGAATACCGGAGTGGGGTGCCATTTCCTTCTCCAGTCTGAGAAGGGACTGAAAGGGGGAGAAAAAATGAAGACACAGGCTGGGGTGCCGGAGTTAGCAGAGACCTGACGCTAAGGGGAGCGAAGCAGGAGATCATCGGTCAGGTTTGGACAGCTTTAAGCTCGCAACCGGCGTTGGCAGGGACCGCGCGTAGATGGCAGGGAGCAGTGGGGTTGCTCATATCGAGCAGGATTCGAATGCCTGACTGAGAAGCCACTGAACCGAGGGGCCTCTGTATCAGGAAGGTCACACCAGCGTTCCGCCTGTCTGTCCTCCCGGCTACAAGAGACCCAGGAAAGGGCTCCGGTGATTGGTCCAAATGACTGTCAGTCTGGTGGGAAGGCCCAGCCCCCTCCCCATCCGAGTGTCACTTACAACTGGTAGAGAATGGTGGTCTTCCCTGCATTGTCCAGTCCCACGATGATAACCTTGTGCTCTGGAGGCATCCGGGGGAAGGGCAGGGTCAGGGCCAAACCCGATGACCAAGGGATTGTGTGCCCCACAAGGCCTCCCAGGAAGGAGACAAGTGTTCCCAGCAGGCTGGGGGACCTCGGCCCACGGTACTACTTCTACTCCCGGGCCCCCTTCCCCCACAAGAAACTAACAGGACAGGTTTCTTTCCCACCGGGACGGGACCCCTGAGCCACCTCGGGGCAGCGGAAATGAGAGCCGAACCCCACTTTCCCCTCTTCACATTTCCAGAAAAATGATTGTGCAAAAGGTCCGAGGAGCTCAGGGCTTCTTGCCAAGAGAAAGGGGTGTGAATAAAGAGCTGAGCGTGAAGTCACGACCGTAGGAAACCGGCGACGGCGTTTAGCCCGAGGAAGGAGGCTCGCCGGGCCGCGCGCCCAGGGATGCACCGAAGCGCGCGACCGACGAGGAGTGGGCGGGGAGGGGCAGGGGAGACTTCGGAGCAGGCAGGGAGCCCCTGCGCAGGATTCTTTGAGCCTGAGGTGCCCCATCGTATCTTCCCAGACCTCCTCCCCAGGTTGAGGGGGAGAGAGGGGGCGGGTAACAGGTGGGAGCTGGTTCAAAGCGGTCACTTGGATGACTTATGTGCCTCTTACCCCGTTCCCCGAAGATGCTCATCAACTTGGCCATCAGTTGCCCCATGGCACGTCCCGAGTCAGACAGGGCTAGGACTCGGGGGGGACTTCGGGGCCCAGGTCAAGCCCAGGTTCTTGCAGCCCCGCCCCCTGGGGAAGGCTCTCACAAGCTTTGCCTATGAGGTCTCCGAAGCCCCGTGAGTCTGTCCCTTAAGGGGCCTGGGAATCCCCTGGGACGCTGGCCCCAGGAGGGCACCATGGACCTCACAGGGACAATGAGCAACCTGTCCAGAGCCCTGGAAGTGCAAGGAAAACGGGGTCCAGAATTTAAATCCTCCCCCTCCCCCTGAGGAAACCCCTGAGTTCTCTGGGTGGACTAGTCTCCTCTGCAAATCAGGAATCCCAGCACAGGGGCCCACACTAGATGCCAGCTCTCCCTTCTCCAAGTGCCATGTGGGCACTCAAAACAAGCAAAACCCTAAGCTACCCACCTTCTGTACCTACTAGCTGTGTGAGGCAGAGAGGGCTCATGGATCCTCTGTGAGCTGGGAGAATGTTCCAACCCTCAACAGGTCTCCAGTTGTTTCACCAGTGTGAGCCTTTAGGCCTCCTTCTAGTGAGCTCCCTTAGGGAGGGCTGGGTGTCCTCTCCTTCTGCAGGCTCCTTGGTGTTGGGCAGCTCCTAGGAGTAAAGCAGTGCTGCTCCCATGATTTGCTGGCAAACCACCTGCTTGGGCATAGCTTTCTGATTTCCAAGAGTGGGCATCTGAAGATAGGGATGGAGCAAAGAGAGAGAGCCTTCAGCCAAGACCCTACAAAGGGGTCCAGGATACTGAGACCGTGAAGGAGAGCCCGGGCCAAGAGAGAACCTGACTGGAAGAGACGGAGGAAGGGGGGAACTTCTTGTTGTTGTTTGTGTGTGAATTTCCTTCTTTGCATAAACTGGGGGAAACCAGAAGACAAAAGGAGATGTAAAGAAAGCAAACCAACATCAGGCGGAGGGGGCAGTTAAGAGAGACCCATCACCACACAAGAGACTCAGCTTCTTCCAGCCCACTGCCACTGCCCACCTACAGCCCATCAGTGCTCCTCTCCCCCAAGAGAACAATCCTTTAACTGGTCTCCCTGCCTCCCCTTTACCTAGAGCATCCTCCTCATAGCCCTATTAACCTTTCTCAAGCACAGCTCAGCATCTGTTACTCCACAGCTCAAAAACCTTCAATGGCTCCCTGTTGCCCACTGGATTCAGATCCATCTCCTCACCTGACATTGAAGAACCCCCAAGAACAACATCCCACCTGCCTTTACGGGTTATCCCCCATGCTCTGCCTCCATGGTTCTTGCCCACACGTGCCCAACTATGATTTTGCTTCTGTGTTTCCTCCATCTGAGCGCCTTTCACCTTCTCAGAAAGGTGGGTTCTTAAATCCCTTCAAGTGCCCACTACATAAGCCACCTACTTCCCAAGCCCTGGCCTGGTTCTCCAGTCAAATGGAGCTTCCTTTCTACACTGAGATGATAACTGGCCTGTCTGCTTTCTCCAATCAACTATGAGTCCTAGAGGGTGGGGTCATGTCTCTCTCACCTGTGTATTCCCCACTGCCCACTCCCATCAGCCCGGAGCCTGGTGCACAGTGGGGATGTGTTGCTTTTGGACTGAAGGGCTATAAGCTAAGTTACAGCCTGAGAAATGGTGTTTGGAGTATTAAAAAAGGAGTATGAACGCAAGTTGAAGAGGACTGAGGAAGGCTGGGTAGTTTGTGGAGAGAAGAGGGAAAAGTTCACTAAATACAGAATTTTCATCCCACACAAAGTGGTGCCCAGAGTTAGATGGAAGGAGAATTGACTACCAGAGCCCATCTAGGCTGATTCCATTTCAGCCCTAGTTAAAAATGAGCTGGGCTGCGCCGGGGTGGGGTAGGGTAGCGGCTCAGAAATGTGCTAGGGGAAGCAGCAATATTTAAAGCATTTTTACCATCTGTTTCCTGGGGGGTGTGGAGGGTGGGAAGAGGGAAGGAACCTCTTAGTGCACCCTGCCCCCACCATCAATTGTAGAATTGAAAATGACTGTTACTGCTCACTGGAGCACATTCAGTAAACAGACATGAGCTGCCTCTGCTGTGAGGCCCAGAGCTTGGATCTTCAGGGGGCACTCATTCATTTATTCATTCATTTGACAAATGTGAGTCAGGAATTAGAAACATGCCAAGCAGACAGAACAGGCCCTGTCTGGGTCTCATGGAGCTTGCCATCTAGTTAGGGAGACAAATATACGCACCCAAAAAAACAACTACAGTGGGGGGAATGCCTGATTTAGAAGGGAGCCAAGGCACACTTGTCTGTGGATGTGATAACTGGGGCTAAGATGAGATTTTTCTTGAGGGTACTGAGCTGGAAACCACCCCATCTTCTGCCCTGCTCCCAGCAAGGGAAACCTTCAACCTCTCTGACCTTAGCTCACTCTGGGGCAGAAACTGCTGAAAAGACAGAAGCAGCTGGTCAAGGAGGGAGGTAGGAGGCGTCCCCGGCATCTCAGTTCCTGAGCCCCTGAGGTGGCTGCGGTAGGAGCATCAGCCTCTCTGGGCCTAGTCCCAACTGACTTAATGGTCATTGAAATCCTCACGTGTTGACAACCACCAACATGCTTATTGTGTGATGGTTGAGGGTTGGTGGTTACCAAGAGACAAGAATCTCTCTCCCCTTATCTCTCAATATCTCCAAACCACCTAGAAATACCCCTACCTGCAAGTTCTGGGCGAATGCAATTTTAAGCAGAAGGCATGTAGCGAGAAGAGAGAAACATACTTAGACACCTGCTTCTTCCTGCCCAGCACCCCTCCCCTTGCAGAAACCAGGGCATCCTGGCCCAGGGGAATCAGCACAAGACTTGGGGGTCATGGACACCACAGAACTTGAAATCTGAAGATCTCAGTTCAAGTCCTTGCTTGATGGCTGTGTAGCTATGGACAAACTGCTTAACCTCACAGAGCTTTATCTGTAAACTGAAGCTAATGACCCCTACCTTTGATTGAAAATAGCAGGATCCACTGCAGATGGAGTTCTCTGTGGAGCCCCAGACGGAGCCTGTTTTCTGCTCTTTCCCTCTTGGATGTCCTCCCACAGGAGGAGCTGTCTGCAGCTCCCACTTAGACTTGTGCCCACTTTGTCCAAAATTAATGTCTGCCTCTAACCTGTTTTTTTCACTTGCTTCCTCTATGTCTGGGAAGACCATCACCCACAGTCACCCACATGCCTCTCTCTCTCACTAGCCACTTCCAATTGCTCTCTAAGAACTCTCAATCCTAAACACTATTTGTCTCTTGCAGCCACTGCCTCCTTACCTGTTCCACTGCAAACCCTTATTTCTCACCTGGAGCACTGCAGCTGTTTCCCAGGTAGGCCCCCTCAAATCTATGCTCCTGTGACCCCACTCTTCCCTTCACCTTGAAAGCACCCTTTGCAGGTGAAGTGTCAAGAATGTGTCATGCATGTCACTTGCTTCCTCTGCCTTGAACACTTTCCCTCATTCTCTGCAGGTTAACTCCTAACCAGCCTTCTAGACTCTGCTCAAGCCTCACCTCCTCCAGGAAGCCCTTCCTGATCTCCCCAGGTTAAGGCAGGGACTTCTCTTCCCGGTTGCCCTAAGACCCGTTGCTTCCCACATCAGAGAGCTACCTTGTGAACTGTCTGCTGCTCCCACTTAAGACTTGTGCCTGGTACATAGTAAATGCTCAATAAATGTCTGCTCAATGAATAAACACGGGAGAGAAAGATTGATTCCAATGCAAGGCAAGGGGAAAAGCACCACAATGGGAGGCAGAACGGGCTCCAGTCCCAGCAGTGCTGGCTTTGCTATCACCTCCCTGTTGACCATGAGCCAGTCACTCAACCTGTGGGCCTGTCCAGTTCCTCTTTCTTTGGGCTTGCTAACCCCTCATCTGCAGGGTCTGAATGTCCGTTGCCCTGTATACACACAGACACACAGACACACACACACACATGCACACTCTGGACAGGATTATCTGGGTCTACTACCCCAAGAACAAGAACCAGGAGAGTGGAGAAATGGTTTCTGGGTGCTATGTGAGGCAGACAAGTCTACATCCTGCCAGGTGATGACAGCAGGAACTGTCACTCTCACCCGCTGACTTTCTTTCTGGCTTTTCCTCTTTCTTTCAGTCTGGGACTGGGGGAGTTTCCAATTCTCTACCCCTGCCCCAAACAGACCTCCACTTCTCTCTCACAAAGCTAGTTAGCAGTGGCCGGCGTGGGGGTTGTCGTGGAGGCGTCAGTGGAGGAAGCCGGAAGTTCAGCTCTTCCCTCCCTGAGGAGCCCAGGAGCAGCTGAGGCCACAGGAGCAGAAAAACACACATGCTTCTAAGACTGTGAGCCAGTGGCTCTGGATCTGACCCCCTGAATGACATCTGGGACACTCCACTTCCCTCTACCGCTTCCGGTTTTCCCTGGCTCTACTTACAGGGAGATAGGACAGGTATGGGGCTTGGGGTGGAGTGGAGCTGAGATTGGCCACGCAGCTCCTGTCAGGCTTGAACATAATGTGTCAGAGTCACAAGTCAAAGCGCCATCTCTCCCGCTGAGCGAATCCCTCAGGGCGCAGCTGACTCCTGCACCCACCGCTTCACTCTCCCTCCCTGCAAATCAGCAGCTCCCACACACCTAGGCTGGCAACCGAGTGGCAAGTGGCGAGTGATGGGGACAAAGAAGCAGGCCTGGGAGGCGGCGCAAAGGACAGGACGGCGGTTTTATATGTGGCAAAATACTTCTAGGGCAGTACAGACGAACAGACAGACAGATGGGGGCACAGGACACCAGACAGGAAAAGGAAAAGGTTGGGCAGTGGTCTCTTCTAACCAGTAAGTGGAAGCTGCACCCCACCCCAGGTGGGGGGTGGGGTGGGACAACATTGGCACAGGAGGTGGCGAGACAGGCATGAGGTGCCCATCCCTGAGGCGGGCAGCCGGGCAAGGCCCAGTCCTCGTTGGCACAATCGGCTCTCTCTGGCCCAGCTGGGTGCTGGGGGGCAGGGCTGCTGGGCTATGGGATGCTAGGCAGAGGGACACTCCAGGGCAGAGGGGATACCAAGGCCTCTCCTGGGCGGAGTGGACATGGGTAAAGGACAGAATTACAAGAGGCAAATACAGAGCAGCAGCAGCAGCAGCAGCAGCAGCCAAGCCCCCCACCCCACCCCACCCCCAGGGGAGATCTGACGTCCAGAGGCAACCCCTGGGGTGGTGATTAACTCTGGGGCACCAACCACAGGGCCTCTTCCCTGGGGCCTCAGGGTGAGAGTGAAGGAGCAGTTTTTTTGGTTTCAAAATGAGGCGGATCAGTGTTCCATGGGCCCAGGTGACGAGAGGATGGGGGGGCTCAGATGCAGAGGGGCCCCCTCTTCTGATGGCAGCAGGCAAGGGATGTTGTAGGCAAAGCTCATTCCTGGGGTAGGCAAAGGCTTGAGGCATGGAGGTGGTGGTGAGGGGAGCAGCCTCTGGGGTGGCCTCCTCTTCAGGGTTCTAGGTCCTGGGCAGGCACAGGGCACTACACCTGATGCCTGCCAACATCTACCCAGACAACTCCGTGAGACAGCTCCCCATGGGGCTTCCAGTGCTGTAGCTTTCGCCTCCCAGACAATGAAACCAGGAAGCTGCGGGCAGGTGCTGGGGGCGGGGCTCATGGTTAAGGACGCTGAATCCGGGGTTTGGGGAAGAGAGCCCTCACTTTAAGAGTCTGTGGTCTCCCTCTCCAGGAAAAGCCCCTCCCCCCCGTTCCCAAATACTCCAGGGTGGAAAAAGAAAGGGCCACACCATTTTAGGACCCTCATTTAGAGCCCGGAGTAGAAGGAGTTAAGGAAGTGCACCTTTTCTCTGGGTGAGGGGAGAGAGCCCCCTGAGGTGGAGAAGGGGATACTGCAGAAAGGTGGGCATCTTCCATCCATCCACAGCAGGTAGGTAAAAACCTGCCGCTGAGGCTTAAGGGACTCCCAGGAGCTGGGTGGAAGGTTACCACCAAAGAAACCCCAAACTGAGCAAAGGCATCTGAAAGGAGGGAGACAGCGCCCTCTGGAGGCAAGATACACCTCCGTGGTGAGCCCCCTGTCCCTCCTCTCCCTTGGGCTCAAGAGCCCTTCCTCCCACTGTGTAGCCTCTGCCCCTCAGCGGATGTAGACACCCCGCCCCCAACCCTCCAGCTCGTTTTTGTTGCGCCCCAGAACTGGCCCCCCGCCCTCCGCGCAGTAGCGGGCCTTATTCCGGCCCCGGTTCCGGTTGTCGGTCAGCTCCTCTTCATAGTCTTCTTCCTCATCCTCCCAGGATCCCTGTCGGACTGGTGGGGTGCTGCCCCCTGCAGGGTCTCCAAGCCCTGGCCCCTCGGAGGGGTCGGTCTCCATGTCCACACACGAGTCTCCCAGCTCCGTGTAGGCAGAGTTTCGGTTGCCAGGGGTGTCGGCATCAAACGTGTCTTGGCGGGACAGTGCCCGCAGGGTGCCCGCCCGGCCTGGCGGGTGGCTGCTGGGGTAAAGGCCTGGGGGCTGGCCCAGCTCTCCAGGGTACTCGTGCACACTGGCGTGCTCCCCCGTGGCCCGTTCCAGCGACTGGTCCCCGGAAGCAAGGTAGGGTCCCTGGTTAGCAGACAGACGGTACACACCATGCAGATCAGGCAGGAGTGAGAGAAACACAACAAAGCAAGGCAGGTTAGTGAGGGCACCAAGACACCCAGCCTGGCTGAAGGAGGAGGGTGCTGGCCCTAGGGGTTGGGCAGCTGGGCAACTGGCTCTGGAGCCCAGCCAGAGGACAGAACTCAAGGCATTTGTTCTTCCATTAGGAGAGGGGGCTCCCGACCTTCTTAGGTGTGAGAAGGCATGACTCTCCTGGTAATCATGGTAGAGAGCCCATGAACAATTAGTCGTCACTTCCTCAAGGCACTCATTAACACTATCTTGGGCTAAATCATCATTAACAGCTCATTAGTATTGCCACTTGTTAGTGGTTGATTGGGTTAGTCCTTGCCCCATATATACTAAAGAGAATTTCATACAGCTCCTTCAGCCCAATGGGACCCTAATCATAGGCGTCCAGAACTCCACACTTCCCCCTACTCCACTCTGAGTCAGGTGACAGTCTCCAAGGTTGATAGGATTCCTCCCCTGCCCTCAACAGACTCAAAGCTTCAGGCTGGGGAAGGCTGCTGCTGCTAAGTTGCTTCAGTCGTGTCCCACTCTGTGCAACCCCAAAGACGGCAGCCCACCAGGCTCCTCTGTCCCTGGGATACTCCAGGGAAGAATACTGGAGTGGGTTGCCATTTCCTTCTCCAATGCATGCATGCATGCATGCTAAGTCGCTTCAGCCATGTCCGAGTCTGTGCGACCCTATGGACAGGAGCCCACCAGGCTCCTCTGTCCATGGGATTCTCTAGGCAAGAATACTGGGGAAGGCTGATGGGTCTCTATTCCCCACTGGCAACGATGGGATGGCTCAGTGTCCTCAGCACCAATGTCACATGATGGCCATGGAGGCTGCTGGGTGGGGTGCCAAGAGGCCTGGGTTCTAGTGCCTCCCCTGACACTTCAAGCTGTGTGACCCTGAGCAGTGACTCCTATCTCAGTGGCCCAGTTTCTCTGTGGTGCTGTGATGGGGATTAGGCTAGAGCAGCGATTTTCATTCCCTGGAGTTCTGAGGTGGGTGGACAGGAGACAGAGTGCTTCAGGAGTGCCCATGGAGGCCAAGCCCCTAGCCCTCTCCGAGCAGAGCAAGGATGCCTTATTTACACACTGAACTTCCCATAAGATTCAGCGAACAAATGGGTTCTGGTGCTGAAAACAAATTTGAAAAGCAGTGGTCTAGAATGATTTCCTGGGTTTCTTCTGGCTCTAATCTAGAACCCAATACTTAATGGTTTGACCTCTGAGATAGGCCATCTCCCATGGGAGATCAAGGTAGTGTGGGACACCCACAGGAGGATTTTCCCTGGAATCTGTTTAACTGGGAGAAGGGTGGAAGGTTCTATATCAACTCATAGAATATGCCTCATTTGGGGTCTCTTCTGAGAACCCCTGGAGATTAGGGCTCTGGAGCAGGGGGTAGTCTCTCTGGTTTTAATGGCCCTGCTCTGTGGGACTCCCTGGGTCTGAGGGCCATTGCTCTGTTGCGTCTAAAATGCTGTGACCTCTGTTGAGTCTAAAACGGGTGTAGAGTCCAGCAAACATACATCGGTTTTCCTGTTTCTTCCTAGTCTCTTATCTTACAAGGCCCCCAAAGCAGAAGCCCCCAAGGCAGCAGATATAGTCTTATGGGACCAGGCCCAGGTAGGCCCCACCAACTAGCCCCAAACCCATCAAAAACCACAGACACCAGAAGCTGCCACTCACCACATTTTTTACAAAATAAAACTTTTCCCTTCCTTCCCCAAGTTCCCTGCACTCAGTTCCGAGCCCTGGGCGGGAGGGGAGATGGGCGGGGCACCTAAACGGTGTGCTCCTGATGCTGGGGCGCCGCCCTGGCTCGCTGCGAGGCCTCTAGCCCGCCCCAGAAGCTGAGATTTCTCCGGAGTGAGGTGAGCACCTGTACCTGGAGGTTGGAGACAGGGGCAGGGCTGGCAGCCAGGGCTGCAGTAGCCATGGTGCGGTTCAGCAGCGGATTGGGCGGAGTGCTGCTGGGCGGGTGGGTAGCCTTCCAATAGGCTTCCAAGTACTCGGCCAAGTGCTCGCAGGCGTCCTCCAATTGGTTCTCATCCAGGATGATGTCAAACATCTCCTGTGGAGGCGGGGTTAAGGGCAGGGCTGGGATGAGCTGGGCGTGACCAGGGGGTGAGGGTGTGGCCTGGGGGGCAGTGGGTGGAGTCAAGGGGTTGAAGGACAAAGTTAAAAAGAAACCTCTGGATGTTCAGGAAGAGGAGGGCTCTCAGAGAAGTAAATTAAATATATATAAGGAGGTCTTGGCACCTAGATATTACAGCTCCCTCATTCTATATATAAAGTAGCCAAGGCCTGGAGAGGGGCTTAACTCTCCATAGAGAAGTGGTGCTTCTGGGACTTGAACATAGTCTCTAACTGCCTGTCCAGCCCTCTTTTCCCAGAAAATCCATCTGCACCTCTGGACCGGACCCAGGTGTTCCTGGTCACTCTCTCAGTAGGCCAGAGGAAACCAGGAGAACCCAAATGCCCTCCATTCCCTTTGAGCACTCACAGGGGGACACTGCGCCAGTTTCTCTGAGGCCGCTATTTGGACGTTGAGGTGTTTGGACTGAGACTTCCCTCGAGACTTGATGAGCCTCTGAAGAACCTGTTTGGTAGGGGAAAAAAAGGAGCTAGAGTGACCCTGCAATGCACCAACCTGGAGAGGCAGGTCCTGGTTGGAACCAACGTGGAGAGGCAATATCAGGGCCAGGGGAACATTCCATGATGCTCAGCCCAGGATGCCTTTTCAGAAATGACCTCACCAGCCCTGTGTCCATCCTACACAAAGCTCAGGCTCTCTCCTGGGTCTCATGCCAGCCTCTCCTGGGACATTCCAACAGTGGCTGTATGAAGGGCAGTGATTCTCCTTCCCAACCCCTGTAATCTTCTTTACAGGTTTCATTCATTCTCTGTACCAATTTCCCCTCCATGTTAACAACAGGCAGCCATCCTTTATAGGGACACTTGCTATGCCTTGGCACTGGTCTGTACTTATTTTTCATTTTGTTGTTGTTTAGTTGATAAGTCGTGTCCGACTCTTCTGCGACCCCATGGACTTGTAGCCCTCCAGGCTCTTCTGTCCATGGATTTTCCAGGCAAGAATACTGGAGTGGGTTGCCATTCCCTTCTCCGGGGATCCTCCTTTCCTAGGAAACAAACCCATGACTTGCACATTGCCAGCCAGATGCTTTACCACTGCGCCACCAGGAAAGTCCTTTTTTTTCATTTAGTCCTGACAATAATGCCATTAGGCAGCCACTATTATAATCCTCATCTCAATGATAACAATAATAATGATGATAATAGCTAAACATAAAGCTACAACCTTAATTTAGTGGTCAAAGTTAACAGTACCAACAATACAACAAACCAACATCCTATGCTTCCTGATGTAATGCACTCAGAAGGACACATCACTTGGGTAATATTCCTACCAGAAATGCAAAACCTCAACCTGTTGACAGGGAAAAACATCAGACAAACCCACCCTGAGCAACAATCTACAAAATAAGTGATCTGTACTCTTCAAAAATGATAGTGTCATGAAAATTGAAGAAAAGCTCAGGATTAGCTTAAAGATTACTAAAGAGGAAAAAAAAAAGAAAAAAAAAGAAGAAAAAATACTAAAGAGATATAACAACTAAATGCAACACATGATCCTGGATTGAAGGGGAAATTGCTATAAGGGGCCTTTTGGGGACAACTGGTGAAAACTGAAGATAGACAGTATTTTAGTGAGATTTCTTGAATTTGACATGTAAGTTAATGTCCTTGTTCTTAAGAAATACATGTTGAAATTTCGAGAGATAAAGAAATACAAGAGCTACAACTTAAACAGTTCAAGAATAAAGATATACATACATATAAGGACATATATACATAATACAGACATACATAAAGTGTGTGCATGCTAAGTCACTTTAGTCATGTCCGATTCTGTGTGACCCTATGGACTGTAGCCCCCCCCCCCAGGCTCCTCTGTCCATGGGAATTCTCCAGACAAGAATACTGGAGTAGGTTGCCATGCCCTCCTCCATGGATCTTCCTGACCCAGGGATCAAACCCACATCTCTTACATTTCCTGCATCTGCAGGCAGGTTCTTTACCTGCTGAGCCATGGGGGAAGCCCTAAAGATAAAGTAGATGTGGCAAAATGTTCAAAATTAGTGAGTCTGAAAAAAATTAAATTGTATGCTTTAAATGGCTGAATTGAATGGCATGTGAGTTTTATTTCTAAAAAGCCATTAAAAAAGTAGTAGTGAGTCTGAGTGAAGGGTATTCAAAGGTGATCCTTTATACTGTTCTTGCAACTCTCCTATAAATCTGAAATTACTTCAAAATAAAAATCTTTAAGAATTGAACACATATAGCACTTAATAGGTACCAGGCACTTTGCATGGTTAATTTGTTTATTTAATCTTCACAAACACCACCTGAAGATTCCTATTTTCCAAATGAGGAAACTGAGGCATAGAGAAGTCAAGTGACCTGCCCAAAGAGCACAGAGCCAGTAGGAAAGTGGCAGCAGTGGAACATAAACCCAGGCAGCCTGGCTTCAGAGTCCCCACCCTTAACCTCAAAGTCAGTGCTCAGTGAGGGCAATGGAAGTGTGTGTTACTTTCTAGTTCACAAAGTGCTTTTGCATCCATTATCTCATTTGATCCTTTCAACCACCTCAGGAAGTACTTAAATCCCATCCTCCCCTTTATATTCATTAGAAACTGGGTGCTTAGCTCATAGGATGCTATTATGCAATGTTAACCCCTGATTGCCTTCATCAGTCAGACAGAACTCTGGGCTGTTTACACCACTACCTCAAGAGAAGTCCTATAATTCCCATTTTGTAGGTGAAGAAGTTGTGCAAAAGCTAAATTATCTCCCCAAGATCCAAAGCTCAATAAAATACAACCAAAAAATCAACAACAAGCTTTAATTAATTATAATAAGCCACGCAGAGCTAGGATTTGAACCTCATGCTGTCTTCTAACTTCAAATCTTTCACCTAGGGACTTCCACTGTGATCCACTGGCTAAGATTCTGCACTCCCAAAGCAAGGGGCCTGGGTTCGATCCCTAGTCAGGGAACTAGATCCCAATTGCTACAACTAAGAGTTTGCATGCTGCAACTAAAAATCCCACATGACACAACTAAAGACCCCGCATGTCACAACTAAGATCCAGAGCAGTCAAATAAATAAAGAAACATTTTAAAAAATCCTTCAACTTAGCTCACCTTCCACGTTTCTCAAAACCACTAATGTCTAGGGGTGAAAACTAATGGGGCTGCTATACAACAAAGAAGTAAATCAGTCTTCCTACCAAGTTCATCTCTATCAAGGTCTGAATGAGGGCAGTACAGCAAAAAGGGCTGAAATAAAGACAGGAGGAAAAAAAAAAAGATAGGAGGGGTCTTTTTCCAACTGCCAAGTAGCTGGGTAACACTGAGGCAGAACACATAGAATTCTCTCTATTTTCTGGACTAAGGATGGAAGGTTAACAAAGTAGAGATAGGGGACTAACCTGAACAACTCTAATAATAATATTTAAAATACTTAATACATGATGAGGTATATTATACGAGATCGTTTGCTAAATGCTAAGTATTCATATTAGGTTGAATCTTCACAATATCCAGACAATGGAGTTTGATGGAGAAGGGAATCTGGGCTTGAGGAGATGAAGTCACATGATTAGTACCTGGGGCTTAAACACAGGCAGCCCACCCAGAGCACTCCTGTCCCCAGTAGGGTCTTGTACCCACCTTAGGAGAGGTGATCTTGATGTAAACAATGATGGGGGCCAGTGAGGTCTTGGAGAGCTGGGCTGGATGGTTGATGGTGTCGGCATCCAGAGCAACCAACTGAAGGGTTCGGGCTAGCTCAAAGATCCGCTCGATCTCGCTCTGAACCTCAGCTAGGGGAGTGGAGTCATGGGGAAGGGGTAAATGTAAGGCAGCCGCCCAGGAGGCAGTGGGCAGATAGAGCCTTTCTGGAGATGCCCCCTCACTCCCACATCCGGCCCCAGAGCAGGGTGGGTGTGGAGTCAAGGGATGGGCTCACCCAGGCTGGAGCGTGTGTTGGAACGCTCGATGATGATGTGTTTGCTGGGGTTATTGAGGACTGATCGCTTAGCCAGGGAAATGTCCGCTGTCACACGAGTGATGGAGATCCTGGGGGACAGGGCAAAGTGTCAGGGGTCAGGGTGAGCTAAAATGTCCTGCCTCCTCCCCAGGCTCCAGGCCAGCCTCATAGCCCTCAGTCCAAGAGTTCCAAGACTGTCATTCAAGCCATCCTGCCCAACCCCAGCAGCAGAGAACCACGGTGGGCGTGGAAAGCCAGCTCTGAAGGGCTTACCTGCCATCAAACCGATGCTTCAAGAAGTCAAATAAAGCTTTCTGCATCATATCTGTAACCTGAGGTTGTGGGGGGGTGGAGTAGGAGGAGGAGAAGTCAGGTGTTTAAAGCTCTCAAGAAGGGTAGACTGCTAGGTATTTGCCCCCTGACATTCTGTTTTCTTCTTTAATCCCTGAGATGAATGAGTCCCTGTTCAGGGGAGGAAGTGATCCTTCTGAGTTTGAGGGCCCTCCACTGGGGTCTCTGATTCCAGAGATCCTTTCAGGTAGAATCTCTAGGAGGACTTTTTCTGGGGATTTTTGAGAAGACTAGACCCTTCTGAGTGGGTCTCCCCATGGGTTGGGGCCCCCCTGGGGAGGGGGGTGGTCTCTGAAGGTCTGTAGCTCTCTGGGGAGGAAACCCTGGGAGGACCCTGCTGGGGGATGTCTCTGAAGTCTCAAGATCATACAGAGTCTTTCCGGCAGTCTGGGCCCCTCTGGTCCCTATGCCCCTCTAGGGGCTCCTACCTCATAGCCCTTGAGCGATGGTCCCACCAGGATAATGGGTCTCATGGAAGGTACCACATCATAAGGGGGCACGTGTTCTGTCTGGGGGGAAGCAGGGAGGGGAAACCCCAGAGTGGAGATGGCATTAGCCCCTCTCCCCCCACCTCCAGGCTCCCCCATGCATCCTTTCCTCCCCTTGGTCCCAAAGCCCAGATGTGGGGGATCAGGGTGGGGGTGGGGAGGTATGGTGAGGGAGAACCAGGAAGGGTGGGGGGAAAATGGGGGCAGATATGGGAATGGGTGTTAGAAGGTCCCCCTAGCTCATCCCAGGGGGTGGGGAGGGAGACATAGAAAGCTGTGCTACTCACCGACTTCTGCTTCTGTTTGGCTGGGTCCAGAGATTGCCAAGATGGGGGAGGGGGAGGAGAAAGAAAAGGGTACCCAGGCAGGGGCAGAGGGCAAGGGAGGAGCCAGGACAAGAGAGGGAGGGAGAGCGGGCGGACGAGGAGAGATAACAGGGCATGCGTGTTAGTGACAGACAGAGCCAGAGAGAGGGGATGTGACCCCATGCCAAGGGGGAGCCAGAGATGGCCCTGGATCAGGGCCAGGAGTGGGACTGACAGTCAGTCCAGTGAACTTGGGAACATTCAGACATCCTCTACCCCCTTTCTGGGTCTTGGAAAAAAGCTGGGAAAAGTGATAGCCCCTAATTTGGTGCCCATCTCCTGGCTCCAGTGCAGGCCAACCTGCCCATTGTAAGGGTTCCCTTGGCTGTCCTGCTCTGTAGCCAGGAGATCCCTGGGCACCCCATGGGATCCGAAAAGGGCAAAGAAGGGTCACCATTCCACTTTCCCCTTCACGTGTGGGGGCGAGGGCAAACATGGAATATGCCACTAGTAGTGAGGGGGAAATGTCAGGTTTCATTACAACCAGATCTGCTTTCAGTTGGGGGGCGGGGGCTAGAAGGGCTGCTTCCATGGCAAGAACCATCTCTTCCGGGGAAGAGGGCCAGGGTGTGGTTGTGTATGGAGACAGATGTGCCCATTCTTGGTGCCACTCTACCCTTCCCTCCTCCTCGGCAGGAAGGCCTGATCCCCACAAAATCAGGCCAATACCACATCTGAATCCATTCCAGCCCCCCTCCACCCACCAAAGAGCTGGGCCCTGACCTCCCCTCTCACAAGAACCCAGCAAGAATTACCTTCTTGAAGAAGGGGATGCGCTTGCCGTGGGGTGACGGGGTGGTGACACTGCTAACACTAGTCTTAGCAGAGCCGCTCTGCTCCCCAAGTTCTGCCTCCTCATCCTCTAACTCTAGGGGGTCCAGTTCAAAGGCTAAGTTAGTCATTTCATTACCTGGACCGGAGAGTCAGGATTGAGGGAGGAAGAAGGCGAGGTGGGGAGGAGTGAGATGGACATGGAGACACGAGTACAGAACGCAGGGATGGGATGGGAAAAAAGAAAGAAGAAGAGGTGAATGGAACAGGGCTGGGAGAAATGAATGGGGGGTAGGGGGCGGGGGAGTCAGGAGGAGAGATGGAGCTACCGAAGAAATGGGAGAGGACAGACATGAGAGAATGGGTGCTGACTGACGAGCCCAGCTTGTGGGGTGCCCTGCTCTTCATGGAGGGGGTACCACTGGATGTGTTTGGAGGAGTCAGGACTGGGATACCCCTTACTGCAGGGAAAGGAAGGGACAGGCAGTGGGGAGACCACCCCACCCAGGAGCTCCACCCCACCCCCTGGGGTGGCGGCAGCTCTTACCACTGGCAGGGGGCGTGGGGCGGCGGGTGCCCGTCACCACATCTCCCAGACTGGAGCTGGAGTTGTCACCTGATTTGCTGTGTAGGCAGAGAGGCAAATGGAGCCGTGAGCAAAGAGGTGGGTGTGAGGGCGGGGGATTTTGTTCTCTCACAGGCTGTCCCTCCCCCCTCCGTGGCCCTCATTCGCCAGCCCCACGGGTGAGGCCTCGGGCAACTCTGTGTCCTCAGAATATTAGGTCAACCCTTGGGGCCTACTCCTGGCGGGCTGGCCTCTCCCGGGGGTGGGAGTGCCCCGCCCCCAGCCAGACACCTGGAGCTGAGGCGGTTCTGGCGCAGCTTCTGTTCCTGCAGTAGGCGCAGGCTGTCCAGTTTGACAGGGCTGGGGATGAAGCCAACCTCACAGCCCTCCTTCACCAGTCGCCCGATCCACCAGTCATTATTGTATTTCTGCAAACAACAACGGCAGGTGGGGTGGGGGAGACCAAGAAGGAGATTAGAGGTACAAGCCAGCAGCCAGCTCCAGGGGGATACCACCCCCAGTCTTGCCTTCTCTGCCCAGGGGATGGCACCCTCAAAGAGCCCCGGCACCAGCCTATGAATACAGCTCCCAATTCTCAGGGCTCTCCAGGACCAGCATCCTCTTGTGCCCTGGACCACCCCACCCCCAAGCACATCCCTGTTCTGAGAGTCCTTCCTCCTGCCATGTGTCAGCTCTACCCTGGAAAGGTGGGGAGGGAAGTAAATGCTGACACCTCTGTGTGCCTAGCACACTGCCACTCCACCGACAGTCCTCTTCACAAACCCTCCCAACAACCCTGCAACCTAGGTATTACCATCGCACGTTACCAATGAAAAATTTGAAGCTCCAAGAAGTGGAAAGATTTGTCTAAGATCACAGAGCAGATTTAGCCCAGCTCTGCTTGGTTCAGAAGTCTTTTTCCACTAGAGCTCTGATTGCCCCTCTCTTGGCACATACTACACTGCCCTCCCTCCAGACGCCAAGCGGTCTCTCCCCACCTCTTTGATGTGCAGGAAGTCCTTAGGCTCGAAGGTGATGGCCACTCCCTGCACAGGCACCTCATCCCCTGGAGATGGGTTGTAGCCGACATTTGTCCGCACAGCAAATGCCACTGGCTTGGTCTAGAGGAGGCACCCAGGTTGGATGACAACCAGTTAAATCACGATGGGATGTACAACTTCCTGACTGGGGTGGTGATTATGGAGAGGTTTGTTTTGTAAATTCTTCATTAAGATACACACTATACACACTACTATACACAAAGTAAACTGTATAGCAGAGGGAACTATATTCAAAATCTTGTAATAACCTATAATGAAAAGAATCTGAAAAAGAATATATATACATGTATAACTGAATCACGTTGCTGTACACCTGAAACTAATACAACACTGTAAATCAACTATATATCAAAAAAATTTTATTAAAAAAACAAAAGTATACGCTGAATGACTTATGCAGTTTTTTATGTGTATATTAAGTTTCACAGTAAAAAAAAAAAGCAAAAAACAGAACTCAGTCCTCTCAGGGTGGAGGGGGGCATCAGGGAATAAGTATAGGTGGTGGGGGACCCCAGAGTGACACCAAGAAGGAACAGTCATAGTAATAATAATAATAGATAGTAGCAATAATGATAGCAGCTACTGTTCAGTGTGCCAGGCACTGTGTTATATGTTTCACATCCATTATCTTATTTATTCATTACAAAAATCCTACAAAGTGCTATTATCATATTCACTTGAATGAATGGGAAAACTAAAGTTCAGAAAGGTTGAGTGAATTGCCTAAGATCTCACAGCTAATAAGAGTCAACCCAGAAAGAGTGGAAATGTTTAGCTCCTATTATGTGTGGAAACAGTTTTAGGCACTTATTACACTTTATAAGGAGGCAGGTATTATAGCTTACATTTTTACAGATGAAAGACAGAGGCACATGGGAGGTGTACATCCGCCAGGAAGTGGCTGGGCCAAGACTTGACTCGGGTCTGTCAGGCTGTCTCTAAGGCGTGAGGTAAGGGAAACAATGCCAGCACAGCCCCTCCCATCTTTCTCACCTTGGCTTTCTCTAGCTGGGCTAACGCCTGACGCTCTGCCTCCTTCCTTAAGGCCTCCCGGTCCTCCTCCAGAGACACGTCAGAGTCCGACGGACGGCTGGTGTAGGACTCTGCTGAGCCCTGAAAACAGACAGGGCCAGCTCAGGGCCAACACCGCCTCCCCAGCGCCTGGGCCGCAGGAGGCACCAGCGTGAGACCACAAGGGCACGGAGAAGGTGGGATTAGACAGGAAGAGCCCAAGAATGAGGTCTGCAGGCCCCTGGGAAGAGTGTGGCCCTAGAAAGGGTGATAGCAACAAGCAGGGAATTATGGCAGGTCCAAGGACAGCTGCTTGGGGCCCAGGGAGGGGTGGGAACCTGATAGGGTGCAATGCAGAGGCGGAGTGCCAAGGGTCAGTCTCCACTCCCTGCTCTTCCTTCCCTCCCCTGCCCCCAGAACCTGCTGAGACAGACTCAGCACAGGCCCAGCGACTCCTTCCAGGGGCCACAGCCACCAGCTTAGGTCTGAGCCCTCTGCACTGGTGGCCATGGGCAGCCTGCTCCATATGCTCTGGCCACACAAAAATTTGCTACCTTCTGCTCAAGGGTGAGGGCAGATAGAATCATATGTCCCCTGCCAGAAGCTGGAAAGCCCCAATCCTTAGGCTCTTATAAGATACAAAAAAGAACCCAAGGTTCCTGGGGTGGGGCAGACAGGAGAAACACATCAAGAGAAGAACACGAGCAGGCTTTTCCCCTGTATTAGGGTGGCCAACTGCCAGCGTTAAGGCAGGTTCAGAAGTCTGGGTGTGCCAGGAAGCTGGCCTTGACCACACAGACCATCCCAGGGTACAAGGAACTCCCTCAGCAATGCAGACACATGTGTGAGGCACACATAGCCCAGGAGGTGAATGAACACGCTCATTCAGGGTGTGCTTGGATGTGCAACTTCAAGTCTGTTTGGGAGTGTGTGCTCTGTGGTATGTCCTGGTGCATGACTGAATGCATACGGGTTCCATGTGTGTGCATACAGGGCAGGGGCGGGGGGGCCCTCGGTATCTGTGTCCCCAAGGGCACGTGAGGGCGGGAGCCAGAAGGTGTGGATTTATTGCTACAAAGGGCAAGAGGGGATGTGATGAAAGAGTAAGACTGCAGGGGTGGGAGGGGTTTTTTTTCTGAAGACAGGAAGGGGTCACTTGGCCAGGAATGCCCATTAGCCTGGTATGGAGGGGACCTCGGAAAGAAAGACCAAGTCTCATCTCCCCAGAGTGCCCTCATCATCAGCCAGGGCAGGTGGCCCATCCGTTTCCCAGCCAAATCAGGAAAACAGGAGACTCTGAGAGGAAAGCTAGGGGGTGGGGTGGAGTTTTCACAGAAGCTGGAAAAGCAATGCCAAGGAAAGAGAGTGAAAACCAGTGAATCAACTACTCTTTATCCCTCCTGAGCACTCAAGAGTCAGGAAGACAGCCACCAGGAGAGCCAGAGAACAGACCCAGAGATGGAGAGGGAGAGGCACTTACTGACCCCAACACACACACACACACAAATGCGTGCATACCAGAAATGGCGGGAGACAAGGAAACAGTGAGAAGGCAAGGAAATAGGCTGGAGTGAAGGCCTCCCACCAGTTTTCCTGAGGGGCTGCTCCCACCCCCCACCCTCACCTTCACTCCATCCCCAGCTCACCACTACGAGGGTCTGGTTGGGCGCCTCCATCCCGGCGCCCTCAGTGCCTGGCCCTGCTGGCCTAGGGGGTGGCCCAAACTGCCCGTTCCCCCAGGGGGCTCAGGTTACAAGCAGAGTTGCTACATGTGCAAACTGCTAGGGTATATTTAGCTCAGAGATGTGGCAAGGCCTGCCCCCCCACTCCCTGCCACCTACTGGGGGTCAGAGCTGGGGAGCTGAGAGGAGAAAGGATTGGAAACTGGGGTCTGATCCCCTAGGTTGGCAAACACTGAAGGAATGAGGCCCTTTTCTGTCAAGAGGGGCTCCACTGAGCACGGTGTCATTTTTCCTAGCCTTGGCCCTGCCCCAGTCCTACAACACACACAAGGGATGAAGGAAAGATCAAAGCAAAGACTTCCCATTTGTATGTATATTTAGGAGATCCTAGGATGACAGGTCCCTTTCCTGACCCTCTCAAGTCAGGCCTGGGCTTTCGAGTGCCAAGTGTTGTGGAGACAAAAGAATCAAAAAGAACAGCCTCACTCCAATCAGTAGTGGATCTGCCTGGCATCACCCTCTCTCTCTTGGCCTGGGGGTGGCTGACTTTCCTACTGTCCTCCGTCCTCATGTGCCTGCCTATTTTTTCTTCGATGTACTCCTTAGTTGTCTGATCCTAAGCCCCTCTCTCCTTTTTTGGGTACCAGGCTTTGTTGAGATGCTCTGTAGTCATAGCAACCACATGGCTCTCTCACTGCTTCTCCCTGAGCCTGAGATGGCCTGGGGTTGAGAGTTAGAACAGAGATGAGAATGGCATCTTCCTGACTGAGAACAGAAGCCCCCAGAAGGCCATTCAGTTTTACCCCCTGCCCTTTCATTCAGGGGTGCTGGGTTAAGTCCTCTCTAAAATCAACTTCCTGCTGTCTCTCCTCCACCCCCCTCAACACACATTCTCTCTGCATATTAAAGAACAGTCACAACTGGATGTGAGGAGGGTGTTTCCCCTGATCCATAGCTAAATCAGAGCTCCAGGGACCCAAATGTCCTGGCTTCTCATTTCTTAGGACCTCCCTCTACCCCACGCTGTCACAGATTCTGGGGGAGGACATGGAAGAAGACAGCCGGCAGGGGGAGTGGGTGACAGCCTGAAGCAAGCTAGAAGGAGGCAGGCCAGGCTGTCCCTGAATGAGATGACGCAGGCAGGCAGCAGGGGCTGGTGCCTGGTGCTGGGGGAGGGGCTGGGCAGGGGCTGAGGGAGTGGGTACACCTGACAGTATATGCAGAGGAGGTCATGGGGTGTAAGGGTGATGGGGTGGTTCTAGGCAGGTAACAAATGACATGGGGGGAGGGTGCCTGGAGAAAGCCTCAGACCCAGCTCACCAATCCTGGTCTCCACCAACCAGCCACCTCCCTCCTCTCAACCCAGCCTCCCCATTACCTGGCGGACAAAGCTGTTGGATGTTGTATCCGAGGATGTGCTCCCATCCGACCTTTTGAACCGCCCTTTCCTCTTGCTGTATTTGCCCTGGAGAAGCCAGGAAGGGACAAGAGTAGAATCTCAAAGGCCCTTGCCCAACCCTCATCCCATCAAGTCCAGAACTACCACCAAGCCTTGGAAATATCATTCCCTGATCTCAAGAGCCTGCTCCTCCATCTTCTTCCTGAGATGGTGCAGCCAGAGGGAGAGGGAGGGCCCAGACCACAGCCATGGGGTGGGGGACAGAGCAAGAGAGCCCTAGGAAGCACACACAGAAACCCCCAAACCAAGTCAGAGGTTGGGAAGGGGGAGGGGCTGAGAAGCTGGAAGCTCATTAGGCAGCAAAGCTAATTAAGATGCTGGGCAGGCTGCAGAGGCCTGGGGGGAAGGGAGAGACTGCCTGCAGTGCTGGGGGTGTGGAGAGAGCCCCCGGGAAAGTCCCCCTCCCTCTCCACTTCAGCTGGAGCAGAACGGGGCTGAGTGTGCCTATAGCCCCCAGAGAGAAGAGAAATCGCCAACCCAGGCCCAGCTTGGCTTTCCTGAGCCCAACTCTTGCCTTGTTTTTTGCAGAGTGGAGAGGGGAGTTGCAGCTCTCTGGTCTTAGAGACCTAAAACTATTAGATTTCTAGGGAGGAGGGGAGGGGACATGAAACTGTATTTGGAGAGTAAATATATAACCCCAATCTTGACCCATGGGGGCAGATTTAGCACACCCCTCATCCTGGTAGGACTTTTTTCAGTCCCCTTTTCACAATCACAGTGATCATACCTCTTCCCAAGGGGGCAAGAGACATCAAGCCCTTTAGCCCTCAGCTGCCACTGCCCACATCCTGTCCCATGATGCCCACCAGGCTGCATCAATCTAAATGCCCCTTGGCCCTCCCCCAAGAAAAACCGAGGACACAGCCCCTGCAGGGCCTCCGGGAAGCCGGGCTCAGTCCTGCTGGCTGGGCTCCTGGCTTGGGTGGTGTGGACACTGCCTGACCTCTCAAGTAGCCACCCATTCAGGTATTTCCAGGCCTCCTGGAAAGGGGGCTGCTTCTTTGCCCTCCCCAACTCACATATACACACACATCAGCCCCCAGGCAATCTAGAGTGAGAGGGGATGATTGAGGGTCCAGGCCCTCCAAGCCGCTGTCCACAACCTCCATCCTATAGTTTCTTTGCCAAAGAAGCTAGATAAGCCATAACCAGACTAGAGGCTCTGGTTCCTTGGGCTTGAGTACAAGGAGATGGATGGATAGATGGGCGAGACACCTGGGAACCCTTCAAGAATCCTCCCTCCCTCACCTTCTCTCGAACCAGACATATATCCAACCTCTAGGGTTGAGAATCCCTATGAATTTAAGAGGATTCCTCCAGTGAGCACACGGCTGTCTTTCACAACATCACCACTATCCCAGGCTAGGAAAAGGGAGTGGCACCCAGAGGGACAAGGAACAGCTGAAAGGAAGGCCCCAGTCAGCTGCCTCCCAGGCTCCAAGGGGCCTGGGGTGGAGAAGGGAAGTATTTTTAGGTCTGATCTGACATCCCCCCCCACGTGCCCATCAGCCATACTATCATGGTGGTTACAGTTGCTCCAGGATGGCCACAGCAAGAAAAGAGTTAATGCTAGCCTTGGGGTGTTGCCAGAATGGAAAAGGACATGTCCCAGAGAAATCCTTGGACACGACCACCCCAGACTCTGCTGGTCACTCCACCGGCACCCTCCACCCCCAAGAATATCCCTTCTTGGGGGTAACCAGTGGGTACAGTTAAAGTGTGAGTGGGGGTGGGGCGGCAGAGTCCCCCCCCTCCCCCGCCCCGCCCCGCGCTTCCCAGGTAACACAGTTTCTTCCCCTCCAGGACAGTGAGTTGGCATCCATCCAACTTTCCAAACTTTGGAGGCGTTTTCTGGGGCTAGGGGGATGGATCGGGAAGGGCTAACACGGGTGTCGGGGGAGGGGAGGTGGTCCAATATAGAGGTGGAACTGAAGTGGCTGGGACGGGGGCCTAGCTAGGTGCTGGTCCCTTCCCCACCCTCGAGGGCCAGTGTCCGCAGCTCTGAAGGCCTGCTGGCACCGCCCTCTGACCACCGCCTCGGCCATCTCCCAGTGCCACCCCCACTCCACCCACACCCGCCCGGAGCCCCTGAGCGTGCTCTGCGTCGCCCCCTTTGCCTGAGCTCGCTCTCTAGCCTCTCTCAACCCCCGGATCCCGCCGCCAGCACCCACACTCTTAACCCACTGGAGCCGGTACCCAAGGAGCAAAGCCCCTGACGCGGAGGAGAGGAGGAGGCGAAGGTGACAGGCGGCCCGACCGCCCCCTCCCCGCTCTGCAAAACCGCAGCACAACTCCCAGCCAAGCGCCCATCAATCATTCACTGGCAGTAATGGGGGGCGCAGAGCCTTTTCCCCTCCAAGCTGGGCATATAACCCCTTTCTCCCCGGTCGCCCCTCGATTCGGCCCCACAAGGTCCAAGGGAGCGGCCCCCTTCCCTCGATCCCGGCCATCACACCTCACCTGTGGGCTAGGGTCGAAGACCTCCATGGGGATCTCCTGGGAGGATGGGTAAGGGCCCCGCGACATGCTGGTCTTCTGGACCATGGAGAGGAGCCTCCCCTCCGGCTGCCGGCCCGGCCCAGCCGGGCGCCCTCAACGCATGAGAAAGGCCGTCGGAACCGAGAGCAGCGTAGCCAGCACCCGGTCCAGCCACCTGGCCCGGCCTTCGGTTGCCCTCTTCCTGCGTTCCCTCCCTCCTCCCGCTCTCTCCTCTGCTGCCGCCGCCTCCTCCTCCCCTGAAGGCTCAGCATCTCCCCCCGCCCCCTCCCTCCCTCCCTCCCTCCCTCCGCCAGTCGCGGCCCCGCCCCTCGCAGCCCCTCCGCTTGCTCTGCACAGACAATGGGAGGGAGGCTGCAGGGACGCACGCCTCTCCCGGCGAGCTCAGGTCTCCGACTGGCCTAGGATGAGGGCGGCCACTCTGGGGGACATTAGAAACCTTGCTAAGGGGCTGAGGGCGGGGGTAGGGGGGGTACGGGGGTGCTGTTTTCCAGTGGATGCCAAGCGCGGATGGAACCGAAGCGCGGATTAGCATGGCTGGCACCGCCCCCCGCTTCCGTCCCAAACCGCTCTTCCTAGCTGGTCTCCCCATTCCATTCCAGGCTGGGCCACCGGAACTTCCCATCCCTGGTGATCCTGGGACCCGGCTTTAACTCCTTTCTCCCCACTGTTGTCCCAGGCCGCCTTGAGACAAACAGAAAGGCCCCTCCCTCCCCAATAGGTTGGTGCTGGATGGTTGGAGGCTGAAGCTGGGGTGGGGAGGGTGTCCAAACGGAGTTCAGCAGAGACAGCAACAAGAAATCCCAGGGATTCAGGAGTCCTATTGCCCTAGCGCTAATAGCTATCCCCCAAGCCTTTCCAAAAGGCCAGAGGTGGGCCTGGGTGAGGTCTGTGTTCCTGGGTAGAGAGGGAAGAGGAGGAAGAAATGTGGAGCTGAGACTGGAGAGTGGCGAAAATCAGATCTAATGACCTGTGACCTGGAATTGTTTCCCCCTTCATCCCTTATTTGGGGACAGATATCCAAGGCCTGGACCCCAACCACCATAATCTGTGAAGCTAAAAGGAATAGAGGATTCTGGCAAGAGACCTTGTGTCAGTTTGGTTCAGGCTCTTTCTGGTGGTGTGGCTCTTGGCACATCAGTACAACTCTCCTGTACAATGGGTTTGCTGGTACTGTGGTGTCTTTGTCACCTGGGATTTTTTGGGGGAAGAGGAAATTAAATGATGGGTTTCTGAGATGTTTGGAGATGCTGTAAGATGCTGTGCAGGGCAGGGGTGGGGTGGGGAAAGGAGGGGAGAGTGTCAATTTTGACAGGAGGACCTGTTACCACCTTACTTGACCCCTTCCCGGGCTCCACAAAAAAGAGAAATGAGAAGTAGAATGGAGATTTGCCCAGGTTCAATGACTCGAAAATAAGCCAACCTGGGAGTTTTCTGGCAGTCTAGTGGTTAGGAGTCCACACTTTCACTGCTGAGGGCCCAGGTTTAATCCCTGACTGGGGAACTAAGATCCTGGAAACCTGCGCTGCTAAAAGTAAAACAAAATAAGCCAGCCTGCTGTGTTCTGCTGGAGTGGAGTCTGTGGACTACAGTGACTCCTCCTTCTCACCCTGGGCTTTGCAACAGGTGTGGGTCAGCCCTAAGATCCAACCCTAAGCAGGGCTCCCATCTTTCCCTTGGACACAAGAGAGCCTGGCATGACAGAGAAGGCCTGGGTTTTATAGAAAGACCTGGGTTTTCAATTTCTCTATTGTGAAAAAGTGGCATAAATTTTGCTTCCCTTCCTCTTTTTTTTTTTTTTTTTGAGGGGGTGAGTGTGGCCATACCACACTGCTTGAGGGATCCTAGTTCCCTGACCAAGGATCAAACCTGGGCCCTCAGGCAGTGAAAGCACAGAGTCAAAACCTCTGGACCGTCAGGGAATTTCTTTCCCTTCCTCTTTTGGATCTCATCAGCACTATTCAGCGGGCTTCCCAGCTAGCGCTAGTAGTAAAGCACCCACCTAATATGGGGGACATGAGAGGAAAGTTCAATATCCGGGTCAGGAAGATCTCCTGAAGGAGGAAATGACAACCCACTTCAGTATTCTTGCCTGGAGAATACCATGGACAGAGAAACCTGGAGGACTACAGCCAAAAGGGTCACAAAGAGTAGGACACAACTGAAGCGACTTAGCATGCATGCTCTATTTAGCAGCCAGGAAAGTTCAGATGATAGATATGGGGTTACCAGCTGGAGCAAAGCAAGGAGTTAGAACCAGAACTCAGATTTATGTTTCTTGGACCCTGGAATGTTCTCCTTGGGTTCTTAACCAAAAGACTTCGGTTCTCCGAAGCAAGAAGAAAGAACTATGAGAGGTCCTGTTGTTTGATTTTTTTAAAGACTTTCCAACTATTCTTTCACTCACTTGCTATTTCTCAAGTGCTTACTTATGTGCAAAGCTGTATGAGCCAAACCCAAGACTGGTTCCTGCCATCATGGAGCTTGTCTTAACGCCTTTTGCAAATTAGGTATATCATAACTAGGTACACTATACAGAGGAGGAAACGGAGGCACTAAGTGATTAAGGACCACAGTGGCTCAAAAACTAATGTCCTGCACTCCAGCGTTCCCCAATTACTGGGAGGGTGAATAAAAGGTTGCTTTTGTCTGGTATCTGATCTCATTCTCTCTTGCTTTATTTTCTCCCCCCATTAATAAAACATCCTTCCACAGAACCCACTACACCTGGGAGGATTAGGCCGCTCTAGCAAAGCCCCTTTATCACGCCTGCGCAATCCAGCTGACTTCCGGCTTCCACTACCCACGTCATCGGGTACCTTCGCTGCGCATGCCTAATAGGAAGTCGGACTATACCACTTTGGCATACCAAAGGGGGATATGTTCCATGTTTTAAAGTTTAAAACCGATTCCTGATGTTAGACTTCTATTACTCTGGGTCTTTTCAGAATATATAAGTAAGTATAGGGTGGCGGAATATGAAAGGACCGGACAGGAATACGGGCGAAAGCGGAACGGGGGATGGATTCTCCCCTTCACAGATAATGGGAGGAGCCTAGCGTGGGCAAGCTCTTTCCTTTCGCCGCTGCGGCCGCGGCCATGAGGTAAGCGTTCTCGGGTCTCTGATCCTGGTTGATTTTTACTTTGCGGGGCCCGATACCGCGGCCCATACGGGAAAAGACAGGGCAGAGGCCGCCCTGAAGCGGCTCGTCCTGGAGCTTGGGGTAGCCGGAGCACACTAGCGCCAGGCCTCGAGGGGAGGTGGGTAGGGGGACGTCCCGGGAACTCTAGGCCGGGGGAGGGCTGGCTACGCGCCCTGCACGTGTCTGAGGCGACCCACTCGGGCAGAGGAAAGGCGGCAGCGGGGACTGGGCTGTGGCCCCCTTAACTCTCTGGGGCAATCTGTGACTCCGAGCCCATCTCTGCTTCCATATGACGTAGGACAGGCCGCGAATAGGCCCCAAGCCTCTGCCTGCCAAAAGTGAGGCGATCCTAGCATTTTGATGCCTTCTGCCCCGTAGACCCATCATTAAGAAAACTTTTAAAGCTAGTTTATTGCTGAGATAAGAGGCAAACGAGCCCAGGAACCAGAAGACTAGACGACTAGCAAACGAGCCCAGGAAACAGTCCACTGGCCACAGATTCTTCACGTTAAACACTTATTTTCCGTGCTGGGTACCAGAAGAGGCGTAAGCCCCCTCTTCACTTCAGTTTTATTCGTTAATCTTATTTTCCAGAGGGGAAAACAGACACAAAGACGTTGTCTACGTGGGGTGGGCAGATTTTGTTGGGGATGCTCAGTCTTGCCCAGGAATGGTTTCCAGGACCTGATAGTGTTTTCTGTTTGTCACAGTATGCTCAGGCTTCAAAAGAGGCTTGCCTCCAGTGTCCTTCGCTGTGGCAAAAAGAAGGTCTGGTTGGACCCCAATGAGACTAATGAAATCGCCAATGCCAACTCCCGTGAGTTCTTGGGGTCTGCGTTCCTTCTTTACCCTCCCCATTTCTCATCCTTTGTGCAGTGAAAGGTGACACAGTTATGTTGACTGTTAACATAGGTTAGCTCACAGTCGGGGGGGGGTCTCATAAAATGGAGGAGTCATGAAAATATGGATTGCCAGAGGTTCTCGTCCTGACCTTTGCCAGAATGACAGGTTGGAAGTGGATGGCAACCGCTCAGTGTTACATTAATAAATATCGCTAGAGTGGATGTTCTGTTTTATAGCTATGTGAGGAATTTATGGAGAGACAGTACAGGGACTGGGGAGGGGGAGAGAGCCAAGGAAATGAAGTGATGAATTGGGAAGTTCAAATCAGAAGGTAGAGTGGGCAAGTAGGAATTTATAGCCAAGGAGCATGGTGAAGGGGGTCAGTGGATGAAAAATTACTAAGAGGATGACAAACTATAATGGAGAAGAATATGAAAATGTGTGTGTGTGTGTATGTACAACAGTCGCTGTGCTGTACAGCAGAAATGAACACAACATTGTAAATCAACTACAATAAAATATTTTTTAAAATAAAGAAAAGTTCTAAGAGGAAACAGGTTAGGGCGTTTCTGGCTGAACGGACCTAACAGGATTCTTCAAGGAAGTGTACAGATTGGCCTGTGAGAAGCTTCAGGAGCTGATGAAAGTTTAGCAGGAATCTTTGTCAGTATCGGGAGAATTCTTTTTCTGTTTGGGCTTGTGGTATTGTAATTTGTGCTCAAAAAAGCCTTATTTTAGACTGGTAGCTAATAGGTGAGACAGAATCTGAGGGACTAGGCTATATCTGTATACTAATTTGATCACATATCCCCAAATACGTATATTTTGAGTGCTGTTAGACATATAAAAGGATAGAAGTTTTGTTGGATTTTTTTTTTTTTTAGGAAAGAAAAGAATGGTCCTCAGTTTGCACCATTTTTGAAAACCAGGGATGTGAGCCATGCCCCTTGTCATGTCCTGTTGGGACTCTTGAGTTATGACTGGCATACTTGCCACTAGGGCTCACCTGACTGACCAGGTATATTGTGGTTTCCCAGGCCAGCAGATCCGGAAGCTGATCAAAGATGGGCTGATCATCCGGAAGCCTGTGACTGTCCATTCCCGGGCTCGATGCCGGAAAAACACCTTGGCTCGCCGGAAGGGCAGGCATATGGGTATAGGTAAGTGCATTCTATTTATTGCAAGACTTAGGGACAGATACATAATGAAATCTAGACTGGGATAGATTCAGAATCTTTCCCCATTCTGACTCATTTTGAACCCTTTTCTTAGTCCGTGATGCTTGGTGTGTTTTTCTGTCTGCAAATCAGAAAGTTGGCACTGGTGTGGGAATTGATGGTATTGGTAGAAAGAGGTCTCGTGTATTGAGCACCTATACGTTGCCAAGGATCCTACTGGATACCTGGGAAATGTCGTCCTATAAATCCTAACATCACTTTGTAAGGTCAGCATGATTTGGGGAGATAAAGGTCACACTGCCTTTTAAGATCTTCCAGCTTACCTGGTGCAGATTGCCTCTGCATGTCCTGGAGTATTCACATTCTGCCTGAAGTGAATGAGGGATACTTGCCTTGTTTCTGCTTCCTTGAAAATTGAGTAAATGAAAGAAGTTTGATACTTGGGGTCATCTGTAAAATGGAAATAATGCTACTTAAGGTGAGGTACAACTCTTGGTACATGACTCAGTGGGCTATAGAGTGTTGCAGAAGTTAGTGGCTCTTGTTGCAACCAATCAGCTGGCTCTAGTAACGCAGATGCACTGTGGTGACTCTTCTTTCTCCTAGGTAAGCGAAAGGGTACTGCCAATGCTCGTATGCCTGAGAAGGTAACCTGGATGAGGAGGATGAGAATTCTGCGCCGGCTGCTCAGACGATACCGTGAATCTAAGAAGATTGACCGCCACATGTAAGTACCTTCTCTTGGGCTCACCAAGACCCATTGCTGCTTTGATGACTTGTTCTTTGCACAGATGCAAGCTCTGTCTCATTGGCCGCGGGCGGAGAGCCATGTGTCTCACACTTTTCTTAGGAAAGTTCTTCCATTCTATCCTCCCTGCATACACCATCAGGGTAGCCCAGTGTCTGCCAGGTGAGCTCTTCTGTCTCCTAATTGTGCAGAAAGTCTTGGATGAGGGAAAGAATTCTCTGCACCAAGAAGGGAGAGGACAGGAACTCGACATGCTTAGGGGCCTTGTGTAGAAGAGCAGATCACAGGTCCACTTCTATTGATGCCATTGCTAATCAGAACCTCTAATAACCCTTGTACCCTACAGGTATCACAGCCTGTACCTGAAGGTGAAAGGTAATGTGTTCAAAAACAAGCGGATTCTTATGGAACATATCCACAAGTTGAAGGCAGACAAGGCTCGCAAGAAGCTTCTGGCGTAAGTTCTGAGACATTTAAAATATGCTAATGTCTAATCTTGACTTCCATGCAGTCTGTCCAGAATACAGCTGTTGTGTTAGAGATGCATACTGCTGTGTCCTGTACACACCCGCACACCACCCACCATCAGTTTTGGGATAGTGTGGGCCTGTTGGTTAGTTGAATCAGCTTTTGGTGTCCCCAGCAGCTCACCCGTCTTCTCTTCTCCAGGGACCAGGCTGAGGCCCGCAGGTCTAAGACCAAGGAAGCCCGCAAGCGCCGTGAAGAGCGGCTCCAGGCCAAGAAGGAGGAAATCATCAAGACTCTGTCCAAGGAGGAAGAAACCAAGAAATAAAGTTCTCCCCCTCTTCTCTGTACATAGTGGCCTCGGCAGTTGCATAAATCACTCATTCAATAAAAGACAAGCCTTTATCCGCCTACCTCTCTGCTTCCAAAGTCTTCAGTGGGGTCTTCACTGTTTACAGGACGAGAACTGAGGGCTGGGATACAGACCCTTCCCTGGCTTCCTGCTTTTTTGCTTCCTTAACTCCTAGCCTCTGGTCAGGCTCATGCCCCCTCCATCCATGGAATGTGGGGCCTACTTTGAAGGGAGGGGAGGAATGACTTCTACCCAAGCTTCGGATATTGTGCCTCAAAACTGCCCTTTACAGCAGAGTATGAGTGGCACCTCAGACACGGTCTCAGATGTTGGTTTTTGATTGGTATTCAGTTGTGAGTTGTCACATTAATTAAAAACAACAGAAAATAGTATGCTTATGCTCCTCAACTGCACTGAGGTTCAAGGTTGCGTGCTGCCTTGGAACCCCAGGACAGTGGGGATTGAACCACACCGGTCCAGAAGGTATGATCTGAACCTGAACTGCTGACTGCTGCCTGAGCTCTTTAGACAGCCTGATTGAGAAAGAACTGAAGCCATCATTTTGAGCATCCCTTATTTTTAATTTCTAAACCTTTTTTTCTTTCCTGTCCTTAGCAGTACTGTTTGCTGTTTTGTTTTTTGCTTTATAACCATCAAAAGGGGTCCAAAGAAAAAAAAGACTTTCTTGGCAAAAGAGTTGGAATAAAGGCACATTAACACACTTGTCAAAGCCATTCTGGGTTAACTTTATACTCTTTGCAAATGAAAAGTAGGTTTTATCTTCCCTGTTATATGGTTTAGTAATATTCAATAAATTTTTCAATAAAATAATCTCTATGAGCCAAGTACTGAGGCATTTACATTGACTTGCATTGATTCTCTATAAAGTAGGGTATTTGCTTCTCCATTTTCAGATGAGAAAAGAGGTTAAGCCACGTGTTGGAGTCACCTGTTCAGCCTGAATTAGTGTTGCATCATTAGGGATGGAGAGAATGAATTTGAGATAAATAACCTGGCTTGGTTCCCAGGCCTCAAGCTTTGGAAGACTGGGCAAGAGACGTCTGATGGTCAGAAGGATCCAGTCACAGCGGAGAATGCCTGGAAGAGCTGACCTGAAGATATTGTGTGGGTGACAGTTTGAGGGACAGTTGTCCAGGTGGAAGGGATCAGTCAACCAATTAAATACAGAAGTGTCAGCTCCGGTGAGAAGTGGGAGGGAAAGGGGAACAGCTATGACTGGTGACCCTCCTGTTTACTTCCCTGCCTTCCACCTGTCTTCAGGAGGAATTCTTGTTTTGGAGTAACGCGAAGCCTGAGAGTAGCTGCTGTTTCTGCAAGGACGATTTGTAAGGAGGCCCCTGGCGTGGTTTCCCATTGCTTGTCCCTCTGCAGGCTTTGGCCATAGTTCAGTGGTGTCCAGGGGGTGGTCTGTTCTCGTCTACCTGCCTGACTTTCTGCAGAGGTACCTGTGGTTGGCCCAGTAGTCGGCTGTC
This sequence comes from Okapia johnstoni, assembly GCA_024291935.2. Lineage (NCBI taxonomy): Eukaryota > Metazoa > Chordata > Mammalia > Artiodactyla > Giraffidae > Okapia > Okapia johnstoni. Next base: position 21,954,438 of record CM044306.1, on the reverse strand, counting down.
GAAAGTGCTGGCCCCCGCGCCGGTGTTGGCTCTAGCCGGGTGGGAAGGCTCAAGATGGCACCTGTTGGAGACCACAATCCGCATGAGTGTCCTCACGGAAGTAACAGCAGTCACCACAATGTTGACAGGCTATTTGACCCTGATCCCCAGAAAGTTCTACAAAGCGTCATGAGATCTTCCCCACCCAGGGATCGAACTCGGGTCTCCTGCATTGTAGACAGACGTTTTACCATCTGAGCCACCAGGAAGTATAATACCAGGGTAAGTGGTATTAAATCCATCTGTTAAATCAGGAGGTAAGGGGCGGTGGCTGCGCTTTGTTGGAGCAGCCCTGAAGAGAGACCCCGCGTCCAAGGTAAGAGAAACCCAAGTAAGACAGTGGGCACTGAGAGAGGGGATCACAGGGCAGACAGGCTGAAACTACAGTCACAGACAACTAGCCAATCTGATCACATGGACCACAGCCTTGTCTAACTCAGTGAAACTAAGCCATGCCATGTAGGGCCACCCAAGATGGACGGGGCATGGTGGAGAGGTCAGACAGAATGTGGACCACTGGAGAAGGCAATGGCAAACCACTTCAGTATTCTTGCCTTGAGAACCCCATGAACAGTATGAAAAGGCAAAAGATAGGACACTGAAAGATGAACTCCCCAGGTCAGTAGGTGCCCAATATGCTACTGGAGATCAGTGGAGAAATAACTCCAGAAAGAATGAAGGGATGGAGCCAAAGCAAAAACAACACCCAGTTGTGAATGGGACTGGTGATAGAAGCAAGATTCAATGCTGTAAAGAGCAATATTGCATAGGAACCTGGAACGTTAGGTCCATGAATCAGGGCAAATGGGAAGTGGTCAAACAGGAGATGACAAGAGTGAACATCAACATTCTAGGAATCAGTGAACTAAGATGGACTGGAATGGGTGAATTTAACTCAGATGACCATTATATCTACTACTGTGGGCAGGAATCCCTTAGAAGAAACGGAGTAGCCATCATAGTCAACAAAAGATTCTGAAATGCAGTACTTGGATGCAATCTCAAAAACGACAGAATGATCTCTGTTCGTTGCCAAGGCAAACCATTCAATATCACGGTAATTCAAGTCTATGCCTCGACCAGTAACGCTGAAGAAGCTGAAGTTGAACAGTTCTGTGAAGACCTACAAGACCTCCTAGAACTAACACTCAAAAAAGATGTCCTTTTCAATATAGGGGACTGGAATGCAAAAGTAGGAAGTCAAGAAACACCTGGAGTAACAGGCAAATCTGGCCTTGGAGTACAGAATGAAGCAGGGCAAAGGCTAATAGAGTTCTGCCAAGAGAACGCACTGGTCATAGCAAACACCCTCTTCCAACAACACAAGAGAAGACTCTACACATGGACATCACCAGATGGTCGACACCGAAATCAGATTGATTATATTCTTTGCAGCCAAAGATGGAGAAGCTCTGTACAGTCAGCAAAAACAAGACCGGGAGCTGACTGTGGATCAGATCATGAACTCCTTATTGCCAAATTCAGACTGAAATGGAAGAAAGTGGAGAAAACCACTAGAGCATTCAGGTATGACCTAAATCAAATCCCTTATGACTATACAGTAGAAGTGAGAAATAGATTTAAAGGACTAGATCTGATAGACAGAATGCCTAATGAACTATGGATGGAGGTTCATGACATTGTACAGGAGACAAGAATCAAGCCCATCCTCAAGAAAAAGAAATGCAAAAAAGCAAAATGGCTGTCTGAGGAGGCCTTACAAATAGCTGTGAAAAGACAGGAAGCAAAAAGCAAAGGAGAAAAGGAAAGATATACCCATTTGAATGCAGAGTTCCAAAGAATAGCAAGGAGAGATAAGAAAGCCTTCCTCAGCAATCAGTGCCAAGAAATAGAGGAAAACAATAGAATGGGAAAGACTAGAGATCTCTTCAAGAAAATTAGAGACACCAAGGGAACATTTCATGCAAAGATGGGCTCAATAAAGGACAGAAATGGTAGGGACCTAACAGAAGCAGAAGATATTAATAAGAGGTGGCAAGAATACACAGAAGAATTTTACAAAAAGGTTCTGCACAACCCAGATAATCACGATGGTGTGATCACTCACCTGTAGCCAGGCATCCTCGAATGTGAAGTCAAATGGGCCTTAGGAAGCATCACTACGAACAAAACTAGTGGAGGTGATGGAATTCCAGTTGAGCTATTTCAAATCCTGAAAGATGATGCTGTGAAAGTGCTGCACTCAATATGCCAGCAAATCTGGAAAACTCAGCAGTGGCCACAGGACTGGAAAAGGCCATTTTTCATTCCAATCCCAAAGAAAGGCAAGGCCAAAGAATGCTCAAACTACCGCACAATTGCACTCATCTCACACACTAGTAAAGTAATGCTTAAAATTCTCTAAGCCAGGCTTCAGCAATACGTGAACCATGAACTTCCAGATGTTCAAGCTGGTTTTAGAAAAGGCAGGGGAACCAGAGATCAAATTGCCAACATCCGCTGGATCATCGAAAAAGCAAGAGAGTTCCAGAAATACATCAATTTCTGCTTTATTGACTATGCCAAAGTCTTTCACTGTGTGGATCACAATAAACTGTGGAAAATTCTGAAAGAGATGGGAATACCAGACCACCTGACCTGCCTCTTGAGAAACCTGTATGCAGGTCAGGAAGCAACAGTTAGAATTGGACATGGAACAACAGACTGGTTCCAAATAGGAAAAGGAGTACGTCAAGGCTGTATGTTGTCACCCTGCTTATTTAACTTATATGCAGAGTACATCATGAGAAACGCTGGGCTAGAGGAAGCACAAGCTGGAATATAGATTGCCGGAAGAAATATCAATAACCTCAGATATGCAGATGACACCACCCTTATGGCAGAAAGTGAAGCAGAACTAAAGAGTCTCTTGATGAAAGTGAAAGAGGAGAGTGAAAAAGTTGGCTTAAAGCTCAACAATCAGAAAACTAAGATCATGGCATCCGGTCCCATCACTTCATGGCAGATAGATGGGGAAACAGTGGAAACAGTGGCTGACTTTATTTTTCTGGGCTCCAAAATCACTGCAGATAGTGACTGCAGCCATGAAATTAAAATACGCTTACTCCTTGGAAGGAAAGTTATGACTAACCTAGACACCGTATTAAAAAGCAGAGACATTACTTTGCCAACAAAGGTCCATCTAGTCAAGGCTATGGTTTTTCCAGTGGTCATGTATGGATGTGAGAGTTGGACTATAAAGAATGCTGAGCGCCACAGAATTGATGCTTTTGAACTGTGGTGCTGGAGAAGACTCTTGAGAGCCCCTCGGACTGCAAGGAGATCCAACCAGTCCATCCTAAAAGAGATCAGTCCTGGGTGTTCACTGGAAGGACTGATGTTGAAGCTGAAACTCCAATACTTTGGCCACCTCATGCGAAGAGTTGACTCATTGGAAAAGACCCTAATGCTGGGAAGGATTGGAGGCAGGAGGAGAAGGGGACGGCAGAGGATGAGATGGCTGGATGGCATCACCGACTGGATGGACATGGGTTTGGGTGGACTCAGGGAGTTGGTGATGGACAGGGAAGGCTGGCGTGCTGCGGTTCATGGGGTCGCAAAGAGTCGGACACAACTGAGCGACTGAACTGAACCGAACTGAAGGCAAGTAAGAGTCTTCAGGGTGTGTGATGGGCAGGTGTGCTCATCTGCATTTGGTATGGGAAAGGCAGGGCTAAAGTGGTCTTTAGGGCAGCAGACCTGTTCCCATCTCTGCCTGTAGTCTCCTTGTCCAGTCTGGACAGGTGGGGAGATGGGTAATCCAAGGCAGGGAGGTGCAGACAGAATAGTTTAGACAACCTCGACCACCACCCATGTGCATCAGAACCTGGGCTGAGAGGACACTGATTTGGGGTTGCCTGTTGCCACCATACCAGCCTGTGCATAGTGTATCCATAGGGCTTGCTCTAAGCCTATCATTCCAAATGGGGTAGCTGTGGCCTGGAAGAAGAAGGGCCTTCACCAAGCTGCTTGGAGCATAAGACACCTTCTCATGCCTGGACCAGAGGAGGAAAGGCATGGAGGGCCACCTACCTCCACCTCCTCCAGGCAGTAGAGAGATGATAGGAAGGACAATTTGAACCTTCACTGGGGCTCCTGAGCCGCCAGCACAGAAAAGGTTGCCATCATGGACCAGGAGATGGTGCTATTCTCTCACAGGTCACTGAAATGAAGGGAAGTGGTAGTCGTACAGTCGTGTTTGACTCTTTGAAACCCCATGGTTGCCAGGCTCCTCTGTCCATGGGATTCTCCAGGCAAGAATACTGGAGTAGGTTGCCATTTCCTTCTCCAGGGTCTTCCCAACCCAGGGAATGAACCCGGGTCTTCCACATTGCAGGCAGATTCTTTACTATCTGAGCCACCAGGCAAGCCAGACCACAGGTCACTGAAGATATAGGAAACTGCCTCACTTTGGTGAGGGGTGGAAGGGAGGGGGAGGGAAGAATTAGGTTGTAGGAGCCTATCTCTTGGGAAGGCTTGCATTTAATCACTTTTTTCAGAAGCTCACTCCAGACCTAAGGTTACCTCTTTCCACCACCGGCCTCTAACCCCTTTCCAGGCAGTCCCTGGGAGGGCCTCCTCAGCAGACAGATCCCCTAAAGTAATCACTGGATCTCTTCCAGTCCTGGAGCCTTGAGAACTTCTAATGAAATGACATGTCCATTTGGGACTTTCGTCATGGTCCAGTGGTTAAGAATCTACCTGCCAATGCAGGGGACACAGGTTCGATCCCTGGTTCTGGAAGATTCTTCATGCTGCGGACCAATGAAGTCCATGAGCCACAATTACTGAGCCCGCATGCCTCAACTACTGAAGCCTTCGAACTCTAAGGACTGTGCTCCGCAGCAAGAGAAGCCACTGCAATGAGAAACCCATGCACCGCAACTGGAGAAAACCAGCACGCAGCAACAAATACCCAACACAGCCAAAAATAAATAAATAAAAATTAAAAAAAAAAAAAAGACATGTCTGTTCTCTCAGGAGCTTGCAACTGGTCCCATCATATAATTTTGCATACCCTTTAAAGGGGTTCATGGCCCCAGGTGAAAACTCCCTAAGCAAGTCCAACTCCATTTCTAGAGAAGGAAACTGAAGCCTGGAGGGCCCCCCAGAATCCAAGCATGGCTTGAACGCCAGCACCCACCTTTGACTCCTTCAGATGTGCATGGTTGGGGAGTGACTTAGAGTGGGCTGCATCTGAGAGGTACAAGCACAGCTGCTGCACCTGGAGAAAGGCTAGGGTCCTTGGCGCTGTCTCTGAGGTGAACAGATGAACCATCTGGGCTGGCTCCCCAAAGCACAGGGAGAGCTGAGGCTGGAGGTATACGCTGTCTTCCTCGCACTCTAAGCACTGGGGAGTGGGTGTTAAGGCGGCGGGAAGGGGGAGAAGGCTGAAGGAGCCAAAGGCAGTAGTGCTAGTAAGATGGGGGGGCCTTACTCTGTCTGCATCTCCCTTCCTCCACCTCTGGTTTCCATCTTTCTGCTCTTTTAGGCTTCTTGTTTCTGGCCCCCAGACTTCCCCCCTTTTTGCACCTCCCCTAAACCTAGATAACCTTAATCCCTCAGGGTACCCAAGTTAAGCTCAGGCTGAGGTGGAGGGACAGAGGGCACAGACGACAGCCAAATGGTGGGTGGGCACCACCAGCAGGTTGCTGAGCATCCTCTACCCCAGGCCAACGGTGTTGCTACTCCTGCCACCCCCAGAGTGGACACAGGAGGGCCGCGGCTACAGCGGGCACACCAGCTGTTCCCAGTCCCCAGGCTGTGAGCCTGTTGTTGGGTGGTTCAGCCACCCGAAAAAGCTGCTGTGTTCAGCAGTGCGGCAAATGAGCTGGGGGGAGGTGGGGGTCCAGGCCTGCTGCTGGCTAGTATGGACACAAGTGGGTGTTCAGAAGGTTTGGCTTAAAGTCTCTGTCTCTAGGGGGTGAGGTCTTGATCCCTGGAGCCCCTCCAGCATCTCCAGGGGTCTCTGTTTCCATCTTATTGGTTTAAGGCCCTGAGAAACCCAGGGTCAAGTTGGAGAAAAGTTAAACTGGGAAGCAAGAGATAGAATTTCTGAAACCAGCTGGACCATTAATTTGCTGGGTGACCTTGGGCAAGTTATGAGTCTGCTCTGGGCCTCAGCTGCTCCGTGTAAAAAAAGGACAAGTTTGGGTTGAATAATCTGTATGACCATGGGCACGCCACCTAATATCTCTGGGCCTCAGTTTCATCATCTGTGAAAAGCGGACACCACCACTTTCCTCACTGGGTCCTTAAGAGGATAAAATAAAATTAAGTCCCTGGCACAGTTTCCCAGACATAGTAAGTGTCTATTTGTGTGAGTTCCTCTCTTTATAAGCCTTTCCACTGGGTCTGTGACCCTTTTATCCAATCCCACCATCAAGGGTCCTAGGAAGGGGAGTCACCCTCCTCCTGTTCCTCCGCTGCCCCCCATCCCCATCATTCGTGGATGAAAGGGACCAAAGAAAGCATGGTTGGGGTCCCAGGGACTGGTCCCACCTGGCCCACCTTGATTTGGGGGTAGGGGGCTGGAAGGCAGAACCTGATGGGTGCTTATCCGGAGGAGCAGGCCCCCACCCACTCTGCATTCTGGCTGCACGCCGTTGCCCTGGCACCCCCGCAGCCTTCCTCTCCCTCCCTCGGCGCTCCCCTCTGTCTATAAATAGCCCAGGACGTGCTCGCCTGGGCGATGACGCGGCCGGGCTTGGGCTTGCCGGAGGGGAAAGGCGGCTCTGCCGAGCAGGTGGGCGGCGGGCACCGCGGCGGGAGGGGCGCCACCGCGGCCCCCTTGCGCCAGGCTCCCAATGATGGGCGTGATTGAGTCATCTCAGGGCCGCACGGTCCGCCAACGTATCTGCCTGGGGCTTAGGGGGCTGCGGGGCGAGGCTGATCTCGGGGGATATTGAGGCCGCCAGACCCAGCGTTCGGCTGGTCTCCGGGTGTACCTCTGGGTGGGCAAAAATGCGGAGGTGCGCGCCCGCCCCCTGCGCAACGCAGGTCCGCATCGAACCAGAAAATGACCTCAGCCTCACCCTCTCTCCCTCCAGAGTCCCCCAAAACTCTTCCTCCATTTTCTCGGATCTGGAGTGAGGAGGCTTGAGGACCCTCACTGTCAGGGCCAGCCCAGCCCCTGTATCCCTCTTCTCAGAGATGAACACGTTCTCCGACCTTCAGGCTGTCTCCTATTTTGGTCCACCCCCACCACACCCCACAGGCCCCGCCTACCCCTTCCCTTCCTCTGACCCAAGTTGATAGATACATACAGCAGCCAGGCTGGGACAAGAAACATTTAATTAGGGGTCTGGGGGCTCAGCAATGCCCCAGCAGACTCCTCATGCAGCCTCATGTACAGTGGGCATTGGGCCCGCCCCTGGGATATTGCTGGGGGGGGGCCTCATGGCAGCAAACAGGGCAGTGTGGCTTGAGTTCCTCCCCCCTCTGTGCGGGAGAGGTGGGGCAGGGGCCAGTGGGTAGGAAGATGTGTCCCTCCCACCACATGGGAGGGTGTGACTGTGCCCAGGATGGGGGTGGCATTGGCTGGCGTGATCAAGGGCACAAGAGGAGGCTCTGAGCTTGTGGGGGGGGGCAGGGAAGGAGATCGGCACCAGAGAAAAGCAACCTGCAAGGGAGGGGTCCTCTTTGCGTGTCCCCACACACCCCCTCCCCTAGCGTGCCTACCCCCTTCCCTTTCTGGTGGTCAAACAGAATTCATTGTCTGTCTCCCACTCCTGGTTCCTCCCAGGGCTCTTTGTCCTGGAAAAGGAAACAGATGCAGCCAGAAAAAGGGCCCCCTGCAACAGCAGCCCTGTCCCCCACAGAGCCCCAAGAAAGGGGGTAAGGAAGGGCTATTGCAGGGTCAGTCCTGAGGGTGGGGCTCCTGGGGCAGACCTGGCAAGGTATGGGGCAGGAACTGAGCGTTCAGAGTCCTGACAGTGAAATGGGGATTGTTTTGATCAGGTGTGGGCCAGTGGGTTTCTGTGTGCAGGCCACTCTTGGGTGATGTCCTCTCCCAGTGAACAAGGGTAAAGTGAAGTTGCTCCGTGGTGACTGTCCTACTCTAGGGGACAGTCTCTGATTTGCCACACCCTCCCCAGACCTCAGCCCTCCCCTCCTTTGTCCACCCAAGTTTCAAGTAACAGGAGAGAGAGCCACAGAACTTTCCTGAGAGTTGATGGAGTGACAGAGGTGATGAGACCTGGGTCCTCCCACAGCCCTGAGCTCCCTCCCCACCCAGAGCTGGGTCTGAGGGGCCCGAGAGGGCCCCACTCCCAAAGTGGCAGCTGCAGGGTCACACACACAAGGGCCCAAGCAGAGGCTCTGTGAGGAGAGGGGGTGTCAGGCATGCAAAGGTGCGGTGGGCAGGGGCAGGCTCTCCGGAAGAGGCAGCCCAGACGTTCCTCAGGAACTTCCTCTCAGAGCTGGACTCTGCATGGCAACTGGACCAGGGGGACCCACCTGGAGTTTTGCCATTCCCTCCCGCTTTCTCCTCCTCCCCACCCCCAAGTCTCAGAGCTGCAGCCTCTTCAGGGCACCCCAGGACCCCAGAAATAACACCTTTCTCAGTACAGAAAGTTCCCAAGCCATGGTGAGTGGCCCCTAGGAGAGGAGCAGAGGGAACCCGCCCCCTGGGGGGCTAGAAGCAAGGAGAGCTGGGCAGGGGTGGCTTCTGGGTTCTCTTGGCTCCTCTCAGATCTCGGTCAGGGCGTCGGCTGGAACCAGGCCCCGCTTCTTGCCACTGCTGACGCGGATGAAGCCGTCAGCATCTTTGCTCCTGCCCACGCCCACACAGATCTGAGCGGGAGAGACACGACTCTGAGGCCTGGCACTGCCTGCCTCCCTGGCCCCGAGTCCTGCTGGTTGCTCCCAGAGGGCCCATCCCAGGGGATGATGGGACCAGCATCAGATGTGGTTGGAGCCAGGGTGATGGGAGCAGATCCCATGAGAATCCAGGGCACAGCAGCAAGAACCAGGCGGTCAGCGGACACTGAGCAGCACTTCGGGGCTGACCTTTGAGATCAGCTGGTCTAATGCCCCTGACAAACTCCCCGTTTCCCAGCGGAGGTAACAGTGGGGAAAGGACTTGCCTGTGGTTGACAGTAATGTTCAGACCTAAGCCTCTGGACTCCTAAACTAGTGCTCTTCCCCCAGCTGTCTCTAACATAACTGAGCCGATGCCTGTGTTGGCCACTAGCCCCAGTTCCCAGCAGTCCCACTGCTGCTTCTTTCTCTCTTTTCTTAGTGAGAATCTCGGTTCCATGATCAGGGATTGAACCTAGGCCATGGTAGTGAAAGCCTGGAATCCTAACTACCAGGTCACCAGGGATGTCCCCAGTCCCACTGCTTCTAATCTGCCCTCCCTCCTGCCACCAGGCTCCAAGCCTCCTCCTCCCGGGCGCTCGCCCACATTCCTGCCACTTCTCTCCCTCCTATGCCAGCCTCTCCAGCCATGCGGGGCCCAGGTCCTCACTTGGTTCTCCTTGAGGCTCATGTAGCCTTGTTCCCTGTTCCCGGAGAAGGGCTGGCAGCAGCGCCAAATGTTCTCGCCCGGCCTCACCCGCTGCACAAAATTGGCTGGGAAGAAGCCAACCCGGTCGCCGATCTTGCCCTGGAATGAGTCTGGTAGTGAGCGCTGTGCTGCCCCTGACCCCAACTGCTTTCTCTAGACCTAATATCCACTCAGAGCCAATGCCATCATCCTGTAGATCCTGGGTTCTTTGTGTTTGAGCCCTTAGTCGGAGGGCTTCTGGGCTGGGAAGGGCACAAGGTAGGCAGAGGGACAAGACTGAGGCATGGAGGGGTGAAGTAAAGGCAAGACCTGAGGGTGAGCCTAGGCAGGAAAGTGCCCTCTGTGGGTCTGGGCTAGTCGGGTGCCTACCACCTCTCATCCTCCTCTCCCCACCCTGCCACATCACCTTCCACCAGTCCTCATTAGAGTCATCCACCAGCATGATCCGGTCTCCGGGCCTGGGATGAGAGAGTGTGGGGGGGAGCGGGTAGCATGTGGGGCAGGAGGGACCTGCCCGCCCTGCATCCCAACAGTCCTAGACCCCCAGGACCCCTGCAAGGCTACTCGACAGCCCCTGTGTGACCACAGGTACACAGACACTGTCTAGGTCAGAGGCCTGGCAGGGGCAGGAGACATGGCATCAGTACCAACCCTCTTGGACTCTGGAACCTCTGTCTCATTTGGGGGCTCAGTAGCCTCCAGCATGCCAGGTGGAGGTTCCTGAAGGTCCCCTCACACTCATGTTCCAAGGTCTGGGAGCGCAGAGCCCTGAGGTTGGAAGCAGGCAGCCCCCCGGGGTGGGGGTGGAGGTGGGGGGGAGGCTGGGCTGCTGGAGGACTTACTGCAAAGCCAGGTCGTTGTTTTCCTGGGGCAGAAACTTGTAGAGTGCCACGTAGGAGTACATGGGCCCCACATCCTTCCGGAGTGGAGGCCTGGGGGGCTGCGGAAAAGCTGGGGGTCATTTCTGGGAGAAGGACACCTTTCTTACTCCACCCACTCTCCCCTTGCCCTGATCTTGCCTACCCTGGGGCTAGGACATGGGACACAGCACTCCTGGGTCAGTGACAGGGAGAGGTCGGAGTCTCCCGCCTGCTGTGCTCACACACCCCTGAGGGACTGGGCCAGGGATGGGAAGGGGTAGCCTCCTCTGCCTGCTGCACTGGAACTGCCCACCCTTGGGGAGTAGGAGTGGGCTCAATAGGCATGGGGTCAGTGTTGGGAGGGGTAACACCCCTGCCTCCCATGCCTACTGACCCTGCCATTGCCCATCCCCACTCACCCTGGCATTGCCCATCCCTGTAGATTGAGGATAAATGATGGCACAGTGAGACTCCCACTCAGCATACTCTCACCCACCTAGGGATCAGTGACAAGGAGAAGGATGTCCCCTTCCCACCTGGCCTGCCAAGGCTCAGTGCCATCCCAGCCTCACCTGTTGTCCTGGGCTCTTTTCCTCTGGTCCTGACCCTTCGCTTTCAGCTGGGGCTGTGAATACTGGAGATGCCAGGGTGGGGCCAGAGTGTGAGGCTGCAGGTGGTGGCCCCCACTGTGCTCCGTTCCTGCCCCTGGTCCCCAGCCCCACTCACCGCTGTCGCCAGGGCCCTCCTCTGAGCTGCGGATGCTGCCCTCCCCATCCTCGGTCAGCTCATCCCGCTCGCTCTGGAGACACAGAAAGAGGAGGGCTCAGCCCCTCACCCTCTGAGACCCCTGCCCCTCCCTTTGGTGTTCCCCATACCAGGCTCCTTGTGGGGGACTCAGAGGTGCTGCTGAAGCTGGAGCGGTTCATCAGGGCCAGGGAGGTGCCATAGCGCAGGGTCTCGTACACAGGGTCTACTTTCCCGCTGGCCCCTGCCGAGGAGTCACCATCAAGGCCAGGCACCTGCCCTGCTGGCTGCCCTGCTCAGCCAGCCCTAAAGTGAATTCTGCATGCCCCTCACCTGCCCCTCCCAGGTCTCCCTAATTGAAGTGAGAACTCCATGTTCTCCCATGGTCCCCAGGCACAAGCCTGAAGTATCCTCCACCCCTCAGCCTCTGCACTGTTCGTGTTCACCCCATCACCTTGTCCTGCCCCCCAAACAAGTCTAGCATCTGCTCACTTCTCTCCATCTCCACGGCTGCCAGCCTGATCCAAGCTACCAAACTGGCAACGATCATAGCTTCCCCATGGTCTCCCTGCTTCTCTCCAGCCCCTCCAATCCACACAGTAGCCAGAAGGCTCTTGTAAAAACACAAAAATTGGCCTTAGAATAAAGTCCAAAGACTTGTGGTTACTGAGGGGCGGGTGGGGGAGGGATGAATTGGGAGTTTGGGATTAGCAGATACGAACTGTTATATAGAGAACAGATAAACAACAAGGTCCTACTGTATAGCACAGGGAACTATATTCAATATCCTGTGATAAACCATAATGGGAAAGAATATGAAAAAGAATGTATATATATATATGTATAAAGAATGTGTATAACTGAATCGCTTTGCTGTAAAGCAGAAATTAACACAATGTTGTATATCAACTATACTTCAATAAACTAAACTTAAAAAAAAAAAGAGGTGGGGCAAGAAAAAAAAAAGAATAAAGTCCAAAGAACACTCTTAAAAGGGACCCTAAGGCCCTGCACCCAGGGTTCTATCTCACCCTCTCACTCCCAGCCTCACTGTCCTTTTTCCGCCCCTTCCTGCTTCTGGCCTGCCTTCTGTCCACACTGCTCTTCCCCAGATCCTCCGGTTAATTCCCTACCCTTCAAGTTTCCTGGATGCCTTCTTTGTCTCTGTGGATGAGGTGGATGCCTTTTTATCCTCTCTTTGTTTCCTATCCTTCGGTTTCAGGCATTCACCAAATGGTGGCTAATTGAAGATTTGCATGATTATCATTATTAGCATGTCTAGCTCCCTTACTAGACCATGAGCTCCACCTTCTTTAGGACTGTGTCCCTGTGTCTAGCACAGCGCCTGGCACTTAGCAGGTGCTCAATAAAGTTTTTGTTGAAGGATGGATGGATGGATGAACAGATGAATCAACTCTACATTCAGGACAGGAACATCCAAAGAATTAGGGGGAGGGGAAGATGGAGAAAAATCTAACAAAATTAAAAGGGAGTGGTAGCAGTGCCAAGAACAGGCAGTGCCAGTGTAACTCAAAGTCCGTCTGAGGAGTGTGTGGGTCTCTCCTCACACCACAGGGATGAGGGGCAACGCTGGACACTCACCAGTGGGTGGGGACTCCTTGCTCATGGCACAGGCTGGTGGAGGCTCATGTACCAGGAGTGGGGAGCTGAAGTTGCGGCGGAAGGAGGAGGACTGTGGCAAAAGCGGGCAGAGAGAGGGTATGGAGAAGTCACGGCCCCTGAGAGCTTGGCCTTCCCCAAGCACAAGCACCCCTCGACCTGAGGAATTAGCCCTGAGCCGCACTCAGAGCCCCAGAAGCCAAGCCTGGGAGCATCAGTCAGCCATCTCCACATGGTCCCCACTCACCGTCTTGCCTGGGCATTGCTGGTGGGAGATCTCCTCGGAGCACCAGAGGTGGACGCTGACTTTGCATGTCTTACACCGCAAACCCTGCTTGGAGTTTCCTGGGAAGAGCAAGAGGAGTGGTCAGTGACAGGGAGTGGTCAAGATAGGCTACATCCATGCGCAAGGAGCAAAGGAGGTAGGTTAGGGCATGGGGGGAGCAAGGGATTGGGCTTCCTCATGCCAGCCTGAGGCTGAGCTCTGAGTGCTGACCCCAATACAGTCAGGGTGGAGCTGACTCTGAAGCCTGAGTTGTTAGTAAATCCTGAGACCTCACCCACCCCCAAGGGTGCTATGTGTCTGCCCACGGGGAGGGGCACAGTTAGGACTGGGGACCATGAATAGCTGGAGCCTCGACATCAGGCAGTCCATTCCATGGGCCCACGCCCCATACCCACCCTGGCCCCTTCTGTTGCCACCCAGGCACCTACCCACAATGAGCTGGTGGCACAGCTCACAGGGGCTGGCTCGCTTGAAGATGTGTTCCTGGAAGCTGTGCAGCCTCACTGGTTTGAGTGGTGCCAGGGGGTGTGGGACTGGGCAGGGGGATGGGGCAGGGGTGGGCAGGCCCCGGTCTGAGGAGGCTAGTGGTGGGGTAGGAGGGGGCAGCGGGGTCGGGGGCGTCAGCAGCACCTCGGTGGGGCACTTAAGCTCAGAGCCGGAGCGAAATAAGAAGTTCTCAACGCTCTTACTTCGGAGGATGGTCTTGAGAGAAAGAGAGCGCTTGAACCGCTGGAGCTGAGAGAGGAAGAGGGATGGTGAGCCCGGAGGGGGCTGGCTCCCGGGGGTCTCTCCTTGGCCAGCAGCAGCCTGAAGGTGAGAGCCAGAGGTGATACAAAGCTTCTCCTGAGAGAGAGGCTGCCAAGTTCCAGAAGGTAGGTCATCACCCCAGGTGCCCACAAGAGCCAGGCAGGGAACCTCCTCTAGCAAAGGAGTTCTGACTGGACAGGTATAATTAGGAGTGGTGGGGACTGTGGCAAACTGGATGGCCAGCAAGTAGCTGCTGGTCTCCTCTACCAGCTGAGGTTAGTCTATATGGCCAGCCCAGCATTGCCAGGTTCCCAATTTTTTAAAAAAATCTAGACTTTTTTTTAATAAATGTAATTTTTTTTTGGTAATTTTATTTTACTTTATTGGTCACACCATATGGCATGTGTAATCTTAGTTCCCCCATCAGGGTCGAACCTGTGCCCCTTGCATTGGAGCACAGAGTTTTAACCACTGGACCACTAAGGGAAGTTCCATATAAATGTGATTTTTTAATTAAAAAAAAATTAATCCACTTAATGAACTTACAAGATTTAAAGTCAGTTAAGAGGGACGTCCCTCGTGGTTCAATGGTTAAGATTCTGTGTTTCCACTGTGGGGAGTGGGGGTTGGGGGGTGGTGAGGGGGTTGGGGGGATGGGCATGGGAAAATCCCCCATGCCACACGGCTAAAAAAAAAATGTCAGTTAAGAAATTGAGACTTTTATGTGAAATTGAATAGAAACAAATTCAAGAGATTTTATTCCCTTTTTTTCTTTAGAGAAATGGTACTATATTATTTCTCCTGTACCTTGCTTTTTTTCACTTAACAGTAAATCTTGGAAATCATTCCATACCAATACACAAAGAGTTTCAGCATTCTTTTTTTATGGCCACACAGGAATTTCGTTGAATGGGTGTACCATTTACTTGAGTTAACAAAATAATACTTTGAGGGCCAAACAAAACATGCCAGGTCTTCAGTTCTTGAACAGGGAGAGGGGGAGTGGTCACTCTGGACCCTCATCCTCAGTGTTGATTCTCCCTCTGAAACACCTCTCCAGCCCATCCCTTACTGTGTTCTCAGCACACCCAGAGCCCTGCCCTAGTTCAGGCTCTGGCACCCTCAGTCTGGTTCAGGGCTATAACTCTTTGCCTCCACTTTGTCCATCCCCACCTGTTCTCCATGCAGCTGCCAGGAAGGTGACCCCTGACCCTGCAAAAACCATTCATGGCTCCTCAGGACTCATTCAAGGCCTTTGTGCCAGTCAGGGCACTACTACTTGGCCAAACCCACTGTTCCACCCCATGCCTTCCACCTGAGTTCAGACATAATGACTTGAACTCATCTGTATTTTATGCCTCTGAGCATTTGACATGCTTGTCCTCTTCTCTGCCTTATCCAATTATGTCTCGCTTTCTATCCTCCAGGGTTTCCTGTGACTTTTCTTCCTCGGGGGAGCTATCTCTTCTGTAGGAATTCCTTTTAGTGGGACCACAAGAGAGGTCCAATCAGGTTTATGTTTTGTCATTTACTTCTCACTCCTCCAGGAGGTTGTGAGCCCCTGGAGAGCAGGGAAAGTTGCTTCAAATCCCCATAATGGGCTTCAGCACATAGAAGATGCTCATTCTGTGTTTGTGGAATAAATGATGAGCAAGTGGCTTGAACCCTAAACAGAGTGCATGTTCTGGAGCATAGGGTGGATTCTGCATGAGGCCAGAGCATGTTGGCCACCTGATGCGAAGAGCTGACTTATGGGAAAAGACCCTGATGCTGGGAAAGATTGAGGGCAAGAGGAGAAGGGGGCCATAGAGGATGAGATGGTTGGATGGCATCACTGATTCAATGGACGTGAGTTTGAGCAAGCTCCTGGAGTTGGTGAAAGACACGGAAGCCTGGCGTGCTGCAGTTCATGGGGTCGCATAGAGGTAGACACAACTTGGTGTTGGAATAACAATGACAAAGAGCTATTTCTACTGCTCACTCGAACACACCCTTATTCTGCCTGGAATGAAATCTGGATTGCTCTACCCAGACCCTTGCCCCACCCACCTCCTGTTCAGAGCCCTTTCTCCTGCCCACTTCTTTTCAACAGTGATTAAAAAAAAAAAATGGGGAGGAGCAGACATAGGGAAGGGAGACTCGGCCCGGGTTTCCAGCTGGGATACCAGGCAGCCTGTGTGCCATGGCTGCCAGCTTGGCAGCCATGCCAAGGGGATGGAAGTGGAGACCCCTCTAGCCCTGGGGAGGCCAGCAGGCCACAGGACAAAGGGGAAGCAGACAGGGAAAGGTTTGGGCACAAGGTGGGTCCTGGTGTGCCAGCTGAAAGGCCAGACAGAGCCCTGGGGTGACTGGCATGTTGAGTTGCCCAGCTTCTTCCAAATCCAGTTTCCTGGCCAGCACTGTGGGCTTCTTTGTGTGTCTCTGAGAAGCAGGGCCCCAGGCCCCAGATGCCAGGGTGTTGGGGCAGATGTGGAGGCCCAGAGGGACAATTAATTAGAATACAAATGTGTTCTATGGGCCAAACATGGCTCTGGAGGCTCTAACAGGCCTGGAGGCATGGGTGAACCAGCCACTGCTCTGTCCAGGGGCTGTAGGCACAGAATCCTACCCCCAAGAGGAAGGAGTCAGGGTTAGAGGCTCTCTAAGCAAGACAGAAAGCAAAAACCTGAAAACCCAAAAGCAAAAACCTAAACTTGTTGGGGACTTCCCTAGTGGTCCAGTGGCTAAGACTCCACACTCCCAAGGGAGGGGGCCCAGGCTCGATCCCTGGTCGGGGAACTAGATCCCACATGCCGCAACTAGGAGTTTGAATGATGCAACTAAAACTGAGACCCAGCACAGCCAAAATAAATGAATATTAAAAAACAAAACATCATAAACATAATGAGAGGTGGTTATTATCAGAGTCCTGGAATAGATATGCAGCATCTCATTAACCTTCCACCATCCTCTGAGGTGGTGACAATTATTGTCCCACTTTTCAGGATGAGAACTGAGGGGTTAAATTACTCACTCATCATGAGTCCTCAGCTGCTAAGGAGCAGAGCTGGGACTTGAACTAGTGGCTTTGGCTACTGAGCCCAAGGAGTAAGGAGCCCTCTGCCTTGGCCCTCACCTCTGCCCCTCAGTTGTGCCATGGGCTTGTCATGAGATGTAAGCTTAGAAAGACTGGTCACCTAGAGCAGTGCCCACCCTGCACCGCTCTGGCCACAGCCCCTCGGAATTGTTGTCTGACTCTGTTGGTCACCTCTTGTGACGGCAAGAACACCCTCTCTTGGGACAGTCATTCCATCTTTGGGCAGCTGCAATCGCTGGAAAGTGCTTCCCTATATAGAGCTGAAACCTGCCTCCCTGCCTATCGGCCCTTGTTCCTCCCTTGGCTCCAGAAAGGGCTACTCCCGCTTCCGCACATCAGTTCTTCAAATATTTGAAGACATCAATCATGTTCCCCGCTTCCGAGGCCATTATTTCCAAAGTAATCCTCACCGGATGAGGTTTCAAGCCTCCCTTCTGTTCAGCCTGTGCCCTTTCCTGGTCCCTGCCTGGCCTTAGTGCCAGGAGCCACCGCTGCAGGGGACCAGAGGCCTCTGGAACAGACTGTTCCCCGGCTCCGGGGCAGTCCCGACTCTGCCCCAGATCCCAGAAGGGTGGAGAGGCAGGAAGAAATAACACCTGGGGTGGCTGGTGGATGTCAAAGGCTGTGGCTGGAGGGAAGATGCAGGCATCTCTGCCAAATGGCTTAATGCCTGTCCACTCCAGAGACATCTGCCTTGGCCACCCAAACCTCATCTGGGCTCAGCCTGGCCAGGTATTTCCACTCCTGGGACTCCTAGTTTCCAGGGAAGACCTCCCCACTACTATCTTTTTGGTGCCCCTACTGTCCCAGGACCCATTCCCTGACATGAGAAGTTGCCATATACCCTGGCAAACGGGCACATCTGCATTCCATCTCCTCCCCACCTCCCACCCAATCACCGCCAAAGCACCCGGAGCTTGTCTGGCTTGGAGCCTGGACCACCAGGCCTGTCATTCTGAGTCCCCTCTCAGACGCAGGGCCTGGCCTGCCTGCCTCCTCCCCACCTCTCCACACCTTGGATGGTCCTTTCTTCCCTCAGTTCCCACCAGCTCCTGAAAAGGTATTAGGCAACTGGCAGAGGGTGTGGCAGATGTGACACAAGTTGACTCAGATGGCAGAGCTGGCATGGCAAGATTTTCCCAAGAATGGCACCAGAGGGGGTGATGGCAGACCCCATGAAGTAGGATGGGATGGGGACCCAGAGAGGGCAATGCTGACACTAGGAAGCTCACTGAGTACCTCAGGTTTAGCAGTGACACTCAACCTTAGAGTGGGCAGGAGGCTGAACTTGGGCTGCAAGAAATTCCCAGGGGCCCCCAAACACTGATGAATAAGTCTGAATGTTGGCTTCACTGTCGAACAGGCACCAGCCTCCTCTGTTGTACCTGCCTCAAACTGAGCTTGGTGGGCAGCAACCCACCCTCTCCCTTCCTTCCCCTCCACCCCCACAGTCTGAAGACAGAAGCTTCCTTGGGACAAGATGAGATAGGGGGATGGAAGGAGGCTGGCAAAGGTTCTGAATTCTCTCTGCCCACCTCTGCTTTCCTGAGTACCTTCCTCCCAGACCTGAAGCCCAGCCTGTGTTGTTATTACGGAGCCCTTCATAAGTGAAGTACAGGGAGGGGGGCAAAGGGGCAGGGATTCAACTGACCTGGTACAGAGGGACCAGGTCAGGTGTACACTCCCTTCCTTCCCTGCTCCTTAGATCCCCATGGCTCAGATTCAGAGGTGATAGAATGAGATGGTCCTTGGGCTGGGAGGAAGGAGGTACAGACCTGCCAGGCCCTGGCAGAACCCTCCCTACACAGCTGAGCTTGCTGATTGCTAAGGCAGCGCTGCCCAGCACTCCTGCCTGCCTTCAGAAAGCGCTTAAGGAGGGGGCGGAGTGGCCAGGCCCTGGTGTGGGAAACAAGGCAGGACCAGAGAGGCCCCCAGTGCCCTGGGAAGCAAGCAGGGAGGTTGTATGTGTCTGTCCAGGGTGATTAGAAGGCAACTGAGGTCAGGCTCACTGGAACTCAGAACGGAGCTCTGTTCCTGGGACCCTCTGCTTGAAAGAAGCTGTCACAGTTTTTCCAAGCAATATCCTCCCACCTCAACACCTCATTCCTCTCCCAGAAGACTTGACTCTCTGAAGGGGAGTTAACTCTGTGGTCTGAGAGCCTAAGGTTTCCAGCTCTCAGAAGGGAGCAGGAAAAGGTCAAGTGTGAATTTGAAGTCTTGGACATGGAGACCCACTGGGTCCCTCCAGTTTAGGGATGGGAAGCCTACCTGGGGTGCCTCAGCCAGACTCCATCCACTTTGGCCCTGCTCATCTTTCCTTGGTCATTCCCTGTATGACCTTGACTTTGAATTAGCCTCATATTCTGGGAAGTAGTCCAGACAGAATTAGGAGGAGGATGGGCATGGGAAATAGCTATAGATGAACTAGTGATACCAGGGGGAGCCAAAGATGCCACACATTTCTGGTCCTGGCTGCCCCCCTCCTCATCTGGGTAACAGAAGCCAAGCGGGAACCAATTACCATGGTGGAAGGGAAAAGGTAACCTTGGCCTGAAGTCTGGGGAGGGGGCAGAGAGCACTACCCCTCCTCTCCCCATCCCCAGGGACCCTACTCAGGTTGCTTCCCGCAGAACTTCTTGCGGGTCAGCATTTAGAACTTGGGGAGGCAGCAGACAGATTAGAGGTGGGGGGTGCAGAATGTGAGCCCTGTTGTGTTCTCTGCCCCCCTCCCCGCCCCCAGCCCCTTCAGCGCCAGGAGTCTGGGCTGCGCCTGACTTCATTGGGGAATAATTTATTCATTGTGACTCCCGCAGGAGTAACAATCATACATAATTAGGGTTAATTATGACATTCATTAATTATGATGACTTCCCTTTTTGCTTCTACCCGCTCCCCACGCCCCCACCACCACCCAGCCCCCGTCCCGCTGGCAGGGTGGGGGCGGGGCTGCCTGTCTTTCTGCTCCGGAGCCGCAACGACAGTCCGCGGGTCCCCGCCCGTGATGGCCCGCGCTGCCGCAGCCCCCAGCGCGAACTCAGAAGCTGCGCACCCCGGGGCCGCGGGCTCACGTCGCCGAGCCTAACCGGGCTGGGAGGAGGGAATGTCGGACTGCGGCGGGTCAGAGAGAGCCATCTAGAGACTCAGATAAACACGCAGAGAACCCGAGAGACGCACAGAGAGATACTAAGGCAGAGACAAACAGGTTGTAGAGACACATTCAGAGAGACACGGGCAGAGAGAGGGACAGACTGAGCTGCAGGAGGAGACCTGGCGGACACAGGAGAGGTGCGCCTGGCGCGGACACTCGGGCGCGTACACGGCCCACACCCGCTACACACCGCTACACACTCCCTCCGCTTTCGCTGAGCCGACTCCCTCCAACAAAGCCGAGTTACAACCTCCCTAGGGGGTCGCCGGGGAGCTCCGCTCATCACGCGCGCAAGGGCGTGTCGTGTGTAAGTGATGGGAGCTGCTTGTGGTCCCTCATCCGGACCTACTGGCCCTGGGTCGCCGCGCGGAGCGTTAGGGATCGCACGGGCCCTTCTACGGTGACTCCAGGGCACCGGAGGCCACAGTGGCAACTGAGTCGGGAGGAGGATGCCCCGGCTGGGGGGGCACAGGGCAGGGGTCCAGGCCTCGCGCCTCTCGAGTTACCTTGGTTTCCTGGAGGGCAGAGACAGTCCCCTGTGGAGTGTGGGTGGCCGTGTCATCCGGTTCGTTCTCCTTCTCGCTCATTTCGGTCATGGTTAGGGGAGACGGGAAGAGAGGGTGCCGAGACCCGACGGCAGCCCACCTGGAAGCAGGCTAAGGGTGGCAGGCGTCTCTCCGGGACCTGTAGCCCTTAGAGATAGCCCCCCAACCCAGTGAACCCCTGGAGAAACCCGCCCAGGCAAAGCAAACCCCACTCCCGGGTGCGGGCAGAGAAAGTTCCTGGGTTGGTGGGTGAAAGGAGGCGATTATACGGAGCCGAGGGAGCAGGACGACCCCAGGAGTGAGGATCAAGGGTCTGAAGAAGATGCTGCTCCGAGCGATGGGAGGAGGGAAGTGGGGACTCGGGCAGGAACCGAGGGAGGGAGCGATGGAGCTGTCAGTGTCCGGCCCGCTCCGCTGTCCTCTGCGCCCCCCCCCCCCCACCCCCTCCCCCTTCCCCTCCCCCCGTCGGCCCCAGCCCGGCACCCGGCTGCCCCTCCGCCCAGTCCTCGCCTCCCAACTTTGATTTAGGAGGTCGCCTGGTCCCTCCCCCTTCCCTCCGCCGCTCCCCCCAACCCGCCGCTATGCAAATCAGGTTCTAAGCTATTGGCTGCGGCGGTGGCCAGGAGGGCGAGCTGGGCGGAGCTTGGGGGGGGGCTCGACAAGATGGGGAGGAGCTTGGAGGGTAAAGAAGTGGAGGGGGCAGTTTTACACTGAAAAATCCGGAATGGGGGAGGGAGTGGCGTGACAAGGTTGAAGGAAGGTTCAGGAGATCATGTTAGAGTCTGGAAGGGTTAGAGGAGGATAGAAATAGGTTGGATGTGCAGAAGGAGAGCTGAGAATGAGATGAAGGTAGGAATTCCTGAGAGTGAAGAATGGGGACCCTTCCACCACATTAACTGGAAGTCTCTTTGCCCTGGAAACATTCTCTCCAAATGTACACATCCTTGGACTGTGCGGTAGGGGTTTCTTCTGCAGAGTATGGACAACTTAACACCATGTGTCAAAGGCCAGCCCTGTCCTGGAAAGCAGGACAACGACATGGCTTTCCAATCCTGTTGTCTGGACTTCAGCAGAGAAGAGGCCTCAGTCCCCACACTTGAGGTCCCCAAACCTCTCCAAGACACTCCCCCTCCTAAAAATCCTACCACAAATGAAGTTAGATGGGGGTAGGGAGAGGTGGACCCTCCAAAGAATCTTCTGTCCACTTGACCTGAAGCTACCTCTGCTAATGGATGTTGCTCACCTGCCATTTCCTCAACTTCTCTGCTCTCCTCTCCTGGCCCTTCTGGCCCTTCATCTCTGGGCCTGTCCAAGAAAATGGAGGGAGGTTGGAGATTGAGAGAATCCTTCCCTGGGTGTGGGTGGAGAGACTTCTGGGTCTAAGTCTCCTTCCTCCTCATCTGCTGCGGATGATGAGGTGAGGAGTGGGTGCCACTCAGAAGGGTCCTGCCTTTATGCCACCCATGGAAGAGGGTCTGAACCCTATGTCCCTCCTCCCTACTCACCCATGCACACAGCCATTCAGGCGATCTCTCTCCTCCTGAAGATGAGCTCATGTTGGAGTTGGAGCACTGCTCAGGTTACAGCATCCAGGGAAAGAGATTTATTTGCCAGTGGCAGAAGTAGGACAAGGGCAGACAGGCGGGTCTGTGGTTATGGGGGCTTAGTCTCCTCCCCCTCCAGATCCACAAACGGCAGACTCTCTGAGTGCTTGCTTTCGTAAGAGGAGTTTCCACAGAACCTGACCTCAGCCTCCAGTCCAGTTTTCCCAAAAGCCCATTTGTGATCAGCCTCTCTTGTTCCCCTCTGAGGGCCACCCCTCCAGCCCAGCACAGGTCGGCCCAACAACCCCTCCCTAGGCAACTCAGACTTAGGAATACTTGGAGCGCCCTGAGATGGTATCGTCAGGCCTCTATCTCTAGCACTCTTGAGCTGGAACAAACGGGCTTCTTCTGTGTTTGGAGATCTCCTGAGGGATGTATGTGCCTGTGTGTGTGTTAGTTGCTCAGTCGTGACCAACTCTTTGTGACCCCATGGACTATAGCCTGTCAGCCTAATCTGTCCATGGAATTCTTCAGGCAAGAATACTGAAGTGGGTTGCCATTTCCTTCTTCAGGGGATCTTCCCAACCCAGGGATCGAACCCAGGTCTCCTGCATTGCAGGCAGATTCTTTACCATTTGAGCCGCCAGGGAGGTACCTCTATTTCCCTCCAAAGAACTGAGGCTCTGGCTTCCTTCGAGTCCAATAACTAGGTAGTCACTAATTCGCTCGACCTTGGGTAGGGCTTTGATTTCTTCAAAAGCAAAACGGAGACTCTGCCCACCTAATTGTTCAGAGGATGAATGAGATAGTGCAATATACCACTTAGCCTAGGAAAGACAGACACAGGAAGTTTTCCTTTTCTTCTTTCTCTCCTTTCTTCTGGGGGACTTGTCTCTTCCTAGGTCTTTTTCTGAGGCAGAGAGAAGAAACAGCTTCCTTTCCTCACTTTCCGCGGCTGTTTGGAGCCTGTTATGTCATGGAAGAACTAACCCAGAAGGAGACCCTGACTAGACTTGGGTAAGAATTCCCAGGGGAATCAGTGGTATGGGGGACCAAGGAAAGGCAGGGAAGTTGGTGGGTTCTGGGGCCCATCTGGTCTCAGCAATAGAAGCCTAAGGTAGAGCAAATATGGAGGAGGCAGGGGGCTGGATCCCATGACCTCTGGATGTCCTTTCTGGCCGACAGCCTTCGTGTTTCAGAGCGATCTTTCATGAACTAAGTCTGAGTCATTGTCTCAGTGCTGACAATTCCCACTGCAGTGGCTCAGAGCTGGGGCAGGAGCAATGGGGCTGGCTTCTCCCGGGGGCACACTGTCCATCTTAGATTTGGAGGGCAGAAATGAGGGGCGGGTGGAGCAAGGGGCAAGGCATTCCAGGAGGATGAGTGTCAGTCACTCTCTCAAAAGGGCTTTCAGACCAGAAGTCATAATAGAACTACCAGGAGGCCTCTTACTAG
Organism: Okapia johnstoni; assembly: GCA_024291935.2. NCBI lineage: Eukaryota > Metazoa > Chordata > Mammalia > Artiodactyla > Giraffidae > Okapia > Okapia johnstoni. Next base: position 21,930,866 of record CM044306.1, on the reverse strand, counting down.
GAGAGCTGAGTGAATGAGCACAGCTGCTGGGCTCTCGGGAGCCTGGGGACGATGGGATGGACAGATGACTTCAAATCTGCATATGGCCAAGGTCCAGCACATTAAGAGAACCTGGTCCTCACCCTGTTCTGCCCTTTTTTCCTACTCTATGATCTTGGGCAGATAGCTGTCCATCATCTCTGGAGGGTCTTTAGTTTCTTTCTCTTCAGATTGGATGAACTGGACTAGATTATTTTGAAACAGGAAGTTGGATTAAATGGGGAGGATAATTGTCTATCTCTTAGTGTTCTTTTGAGGATTATATAAGTTAATATATGTAAATAATTGGACAGAGTAAGTACATGATAGTTACTATTATATTTTTAATAAATTTTAAGGATTCTTACTAACCTTGGGTTTGTAGGTGAGTTTCAGGGAGTTCATGAACCCCTCGAAGTTGTATCAAATTCTGGAAGATAAGCATTTTCTGGAGGAGAGTCCAGAGCTTTCCTCTGCTCCTCAGAGAATCTAATATCCCCCAAGATTAAGAATCACTGGCCTGAATGACGCCAGGGCCCTCCACTGGGGATTGAGATTCTTTGACTGCTCTTCCATAAGGACTGACCTGTTTTCCCCTGTAAACACCTTCAGTTCAAGCCCCTCCCTGCTTTGGCCTCTGCCCTCATGGGTTATTAAGGACAGCCCAAGCTGAGCACATAAGTGGCTGTCCTTTCCCTCCAGCTTTAGGACTGGGGTTCCCAGGTTGGGGAGTTTGTCATGGTTGAGGCCAAGCCTGGGTTCTCATCTTCCAGCTGGGAAGAGGAAGAGTGCCCAGGCTCAGTGGGGCTGGGAATGCAGAGAACACAGTGAGAGGCCTGGCCTTGTCCCATCTCCCTCACGTCCCCCTGCCAGCCCATCCCAGGGCCCCAGAGGCAGATGCCGCTCTAATGAGCTAAGGCCCGTGGCAGGCATCGGTAATTATGATTTTATGGAAATATAGAAGGCTCTTACGCAAGTGCCTGACACACTTCCTGGCTGTGGCTTCTGGGACAGCAAGGTCCCCAGGGCCTGGAGGAGGGCCTCTCCACCCCTTGGAGCTCGGGACACTGGCATAGAGCCACCCTTCCACTGCTTGTGGCACTGTCCCTAACACGCCCTGAGTGAGCGGCCCCCTCTCTCTGTGCCTCAGGCTCCCTGGAGGGGCACAACATGGGCTCCAGTATGTGCAGCCCCTCCTCCACCCCACCAGGCTGAACAGTCCTGGAGACCTGTTTTTACGGTAGGGGGATGTTTCCCTCTCCTCCAATAAGAAAGCCTCTCTTTCCAAGAAGATGCCCCTTCTATTCGGTTTCTATTTTCCTTGAGGCTGGGGACAATAAGGCTGACGGCAACCTGTGGTGGGGAAGTCATAACCCCTGGCTGCCCCTCTCAGGCCCTATGCCAGTTTGCCCACCTCCCTCCCCCATGCCTCTGATGTCCTGAAGTCTCCCCATACCCACCCACAAAGCATCTGTTGCCAAGGCAACAGCAATCTCATCACTTTTGGGTGAGCAAAGAGGTGGAGCCCAGTGGACGGGGTGGGGCTGTTAGGGATTAGAATTTTGGAGATATGAGCACTGAGGGCCCCCAAACTCTTAAGGGAGGATCTTTTGCTGCAGAGGAGGCCTGGGCACAGACTGGGGTGCAGACTGCTACTGAGAGCTGGTGGGAAAGAGGGAGGACGAAGTCTGGAAGGAGCTGGATCTGGGTGTTAGAGGTGAGGGTGACTGGCTTTATTAAGTGAGAGAAGCGTGAGGGTGATGATGTTAAAGAGAAGTTGAGGCAGGCAGGATGGGGCCCGCCTGAAACGGCTCCGTTAGTGCTCAGCTCATTAACTCCTCCTGGGCAGAGATTTTCTGGCTGGGTGTCTAGACTGTTGAAACAGCCCCTGGAGCTCCTGGGGCCAGCCTGGACCCACACCGCCCCCTGCAGGCCACACAGAAAACAGCACTGGATATCTTTCGGGTAGGAGTGTGTAGGTGGGCTTCCCAGGGGGCGCCAGTGGTAAAAGAACCTGTTTGCCAATGCTGGAGACATAAGTGAGGCAGGTTTGATCCCTGCGTCGGGAAGATCCCCTGGAGGAGGAAATGGCAACCCACTCCAGTACTCTTGCTGGGATAATCCCATGTATAGCAGAGCCTGGCAGGCTACAATCCATAGGGTTGCCAAGAGTCAGACAGGACTGAAGTGATATAGCAGGTGTAGGTGGGGCCTTTAAGAGTCTACATTTGCGACATATAAACCATGGGGTCCTACTAAGTGCCTAGAGAGGCTTTGGGCTCCGGGGGTGCCTGCTTACTGCATTTGAAGCCCTCTTGTGAATCCTGACCCAGAGAGTGCCAAAAATACAGGGGGTCTCTCTGAACAGACTTGGGGGTAGGGAGCAGTGGGGACAGAGATGTGCCTTGAGGTGAGCTGGCAGAGTCCATCAAGAGGGCTAGAAGGCAGAGGGAACAGCCTGGGCAAAGCCCAGGGGTGAAATAGAGCAGACTGTTCTGGAAGCTGCAGGACTGTAAGCAAGGGAGAGGGGGAGTGGTGAGAGGGAAAGGCAGAAGAAAATGGACCAATGCCTGTGGATGCTGGGCCAGGAAGATGGATTTTCCTGCACAAACAGGCTTCTCAGACTCACTCATGGGAACCCAGGTGAACAATCCGGGGGTACCATGGGGCATGAGGAGGGAGCAGGTGGGCAAAGTGGTTCACTCAGAACTGGAAAGGATTTTAAAGACATGGCTCTATATTAAGTGTTTGTGCAAGCCTTGCTTTTGACTCCAAGAATATCCATATTAGTTTTCCCACTAAAAAATGATTTCAGGGACTTTCCCCAATGGTCCAGTGGTTAAGAATCCACCTTCCAATGCAGGGAACTCAGGTTCAACCCCTGGTCACGGAGCTAAGACCCCACATGCCATGAGGCAACTAAGCCCATGCATTGCAACTAGAGAAAGCCCGAGAGCCATGATGAAGACGTAGCACAGCCAAAAATTTTTAAAAATGATTTTAAGCATTAACCACTGTGTACCATTGATGCCTGGAAGATGGGCGTGGTTACCCAGGGGTTTTCATAGCCCAGCTTGAGAATGGCACCAAGAGTGATAATGGTATGGTCATTCTTGTGTCGTAGGAAGATCCCTCTGGCTCCCAGGGGCAGCAACATGGAAACTGAGCCAGAGAAGTGGGCTAAGAGCCTTCTAAGGGGATGGCCAGGAATGAGTCTTGTTCTGGCCTGGATGCATGGCAGTGAGGTGACTCAGGGTCCAGCCCACTCTCACTAGCTAATCAGTTCAGTTCAGTCACTCAGTCATGTCCGATTCTTTGCAACTCCATGGACTACAGCACGTGTGCCAGGCTTCTCTGTGCATCATCAACTCCCGGAGCTTGCTCAAACTCACGTCCACCGAGTCGGTGATGCCATCTCATCCTCTGTTGTCCCCTTCTCCTCCTGCCTTCAAATCATCCCAGCATCAGGGTCTTTTCCAATGAGTCAGTTCTTCACATCAGGTGGCCAAAGTATTGGCCACTAGCTAATAACCTTGGGCAAATTGCACAGACTGTAATCGGGACCTTCTTACCTCAAGAGGTGGTTGTAACATGCAGTGGGACCTGGAGGATCGAATATCCCAGAAAAGCTGTTTCTTTGCAGCCTTCACTGCTACTCATCCCAAGGGAATTCTCAAGTCATAGCCACATGTGAAGAAATCAAAATCCTGTTTCCTGTCTCTCTGCCATCATTAGTCCCCCAACCCCCATCTACAAAACAAACCACAGCAACCCAACCACTATCATTCATATTTGCCCATCCTCAGAGCTCATGGCCCAGGAGTGGAACAGAAAGTATTTTGTCCCCATTTTGCAGCTGGAGAGGCTGAAGCTCAGAAAGGTCAGAGGTCCCTTCTCTCATTGGAATCCAGGTTCCGGGGTCCAATACTTCTTTGAGAGCTGTTGAATAAATGTATGCACGAATCATTCAAATCCCTGCATCAGCTCCTTTCTTTGCAGGAGGAGGAGTAGACCTTACTCTCCAGCTTCTCAGGTTGCGATGTTGCTTGGAGACTCATTTCAGAATTCCATACACATTTGTCAGGCAGAGTGTGTCATACAGTACAGTCATTAGGAGAAAGTGTTCAGGCAGCTTGGGTTCAAACCCTGGCTGTGTCTTATCTTAGCTGTGTGACCTTGAGGTAGCTACTTAATCTCTTGGAGCCTCAGTTTCCCCATCTGTATAACTGGGGGGAGGGAGGCAGTGATAATAGAATAAAAGAAAAAAATAGCATTTATCTTAGAAGGTAGATGGAAAAGCACTCTGAAGTCACACTGAGCACCAAAGAACTGTTTGTTAAATAAGCAGACCCTCTACATTTATGTGTTATATAAATAAACCTATACTCTCAAATGTTAAATAAATTAACCTGTATAATGGACTAGGCACTGGAAATATATAGAGAAAAGGACATCTATATTGGGACTTTGCTGGCAGTCCATTGGTTAAGACTCCCCATTTCCACTGCAGGTGATGTGGGTTCTGTCCCTGGTCAGGGAGTTGAGATCCTGATCCCACACACTGTCCAGTGAGGCCACAATAAATAAATAAAAAGACACCTACATTTACTGAGGGCTCAATTATTATCTCATTCATTATTACCCAGCTCTGTGGGGTAGAGGTTCTCAGCATCTGCTTTTTATAGTTGCAGCATGAAGCTCAGAAAGGTTTAGCTTCTTGCCCAAAGCCACACAGCTGTGCTTGCACTCAGGGTCTATCTCGAGAAACATACTCTTAAACCTAAACACTAACCTACCTCTTAGTGTCTACTTTCATGGGACTTCCACTCTGATGGGAAATAGGCATTAAGCACAGTGAACAAAGAATAAACTGCATGTCAGATGAGTGCTGTGAAGGAATTTGGTGAAGGGCTGAGACACAGGGAGAGCATAAATGCCAACTGGCTGGGTGGCAGAAGGGTTTCAAGAAGGAGGCCGTGGATTCCCTTGGTGGTAGAGGGTTCAAAATCCGTGTGCCAATGCAGGAGACACGAGTCATGCCGAGGGGCAACTAAGCCCCAGTGCCACAAACTTGCGCATTGCAACGAAGAGTAGCCCCCACTCTCCACAACTAGAGAAAGCCCATGACCAGCAACAAAGTGCAGCCAAAAATAAATAAATAATTTTAAAATATATTATTATTATTATTTTCAATAAAATATATTATTAAAAAAAAAAGGAGGTGATAACTTTGAAACATGAACCGAGTACCTTTCCAGCGTGAGGCTTCCTGATGGTAAGAACTCTCAGGAATACAAGACTGAGGACTCAAAGACAGGTCTGTGCATCTTCAAACTCTAGGGGCTGCTGTTCAGTATGATGCCTTGTGGAGCTGCGCACTTAGAAGTCTCAGAGACAGTTTGTTGGGAAAAGAAATCACCCTACTACTACTGGCCTATAATTGTAGCTCAGCTGGTAAAGAATCCACCTGCAATGCAGGAGACCCCGGTTTGATTCCTGGGTCAGGAAGAGTCCCTGGAGAAGGGAACAGCTATCCATTCCAGTATTCTGGCCTGGAGAATTCCATGGACAGAGGAACCAAGCAGTCTACAGTCCATGGGGTCTCAAAGAGTCAGACATGACTGAGCAGCTTTCACTTACTACTACTAGGTAGGTTCAATGAATGGATGAGGAACACTCCTCTCAGCCCCTCTTTCTCTGAGGGAGCGGTAGACTTCACACCCTAACTCTCCAGGTTAGAATGTTGCCTGGGATAAAAGACAAAACAAAACAATAAATTTTGGTTAGAGGAGAAAAACAGTGAATTATTCCTTAGCAATTTTTCCAGAAAAAAAAGTTACTTCCTTGGCTTAGGGTAAGGAATAACCCCAAGGGTATTATTAGGATCGAGAATAACCCCAAGGGTATTATTAGGATCGAGTTCTGCCATGCCTAGACAATGATAGAGCTGTTTGGATGTGAAAAAAAATCCACCTTAAAAAAAAAATATCATGCTTTGGGACTTCTCTGGGCAGTCCAGCTAAGGTTTCCATTACAGTGCGCATGGGTTCAATCACTCAAGGGGGAATTAAGATACTGCATGCCTGTGCTGCAGTCCCCCTCAGACCAGCTCCTGGTGGTGTCCTCCGATGGGGCCCACACCCGTCTCCACCTTTTCTACTTCCATCCTCTGTAACAAAACTCCTCCTACCACCTACTCATTCCCTCTGCCCCATTGCCACTCCCACATCCTGCTCCACCCAGGCCAGGGCCACGCCCTGCCTCCTGACCCTTCCTAGCGCCTTCCTCTGTCCAACCTTGGAGGCTCCCATGGGGCGGTCTTCTGGCCTTGAATCCAGCTTTGGGCAATGGGTGAGTCTTGAAGTCTTAGGGGTCTTAACGGGGATCTTGGGGACTCAAAGTTATGGCAGGAAATGTTCCCATCCCCTTTTCTCCTTTGGTCTAGCTTCATAGGAGAAGAATGTAGGTATAGGACCGAGGGCCAAGTACCTGGAGGAACCCTGCCCATTGTGTGTGTGTGTCGGGAGCAGCGGGGCTGCATACTCTTTGGTTTTCCTTCTCCCTTCCTCTGAAGAGGGGCCTCCAGAATCACAAAGCCTGGATAGTTAGGTTCACATGAGGTCAGGCCACATCTTTGGAGCCCTGTCTAAGCTCTCTGCAATGCCCTTATCTGTTTACACCAAACACAGTAGTGGGAGGAGGGGGCAGCAGGCCAGGGCTGACTGTGTACAGTGACAACAGGAGCTGAGCCTGAGGAAGGGGGCCATCCATAAACACAGTCTGCCCCAAGCCCCAGGGAAGAGGAGAGGCAGTGAAACCAGCCTAGCTGGGCCTCCTCTCCTTCTCCCTCCCCGGGGAGGGGGCACCCCCAGGCCCGCCCCTCCTCTCACAGGTGTGCCCTCCCTCCTATCACCACCCCCTGAGTTGTTTCCACAGCAAGCTGGACTATATTCTGTAAACTCCGGTCCCTTAGCCATGCAGTCCCCAGGTGTTGCCATCACTGCCCCTATCTGGGGGGAGGCTGGGTGGAGGCCAGGGGGAGCAAAGGCCCTTTGTAGGTCCACGTGATGCTGTGTGTCTGCTTGTCCTGTCCCCTGGAGTGGTCAGGCTCCTAGCCCCTATAGCGTCCTGTGAGGGGTCCAGGCAATCTGTCTCCAGGAGTCAACTTGGCTTATGTATCTGGAGCTAATCTCTTAGCCCCAGGGTGCCCCTCATGGTTCCTGGGCCTCTTGGGGAGTGGTGAAGGTGGGGTTAGTGGATATCCATCCCTGTGACTGGTTTTGCTGCAAAACTGTCTTTCCTTTGAGTTAATGATTGGTGGGGAGCCCTAAGGACATCATTTCTCCATTCCCACCCCCCAGCTTGGGCTGCCTAACAGGTCCTGAGTTTTCTGGAGCCCTGGTTGCTCAGCCAATAAGGGGCCGAAGCCTTGCCCCACCCTTCTGTGTGTCCCTGCCTGTGTATAAAGCCTGGGGCCCCAGGTGGATGGCCCAGGGGGTCCAGCCCAACCCAGTGCTGAGCTCTCTGTGACACAGCTGGGTCTGCTCTCTCTCCAAGATGCTGTTTTGGCACAACCAGCCGGAGCACCTGTGGCCGAGCCCCGGGGAGCTGTACTCGGGGCCGCCAAGCAGCTTGCTCAGGTAAGGGCCAGAACCTCTCCCTCCAGTCCCCAAGGAGGGCACTGATCTGAGTTGTGATGGACATGGTAGGGCCATCTGTTTCAAGCTGAAGATTATGGGCTTCCTGCTCTTGTGGGGTGGTTGGTCAGGGCATGCATGCTCAGTCATATCCAACTCTTTGCGAACCCACTGAGTTCACAAATGTACCTGGAATTTAGTGGGTCCCAGGACATCTCAAAACACCCTAACCACCCATCCGCTCAGGACACATGTTGGGTAGTCACTGGCCGTCAGGCGAGCCTTGAGGTTGTAAATGAGTAATTGATGGCAGATGTTTGCAAATATTGTAGTGTTGGGGATTTGCACCTTACAGGAAGGAGGTCTGCTGGAGGCCAGAGGAGCTGAATGGGGACCCCTTAGGTCCTGGCTGCTGCAAGGGTACCTGCTCCAGCAAACTGTAGGCTCCTTGGAGGGAGAATCTGGCAGAAAGAGTCAAAGCCTCTTGGAGGAGGGGGTGGACAGGGCAGAAGCCAGCAGTGCCTTCCTCTCCCTTGCAGGGAGGCCTTGCCCTTACCCTACCTGAAGCAGGAAGAGCTGGCCAACATCCCCCGAGTGGAGCAGTCCTGCCCCTCGTTCCAGTACGTGCTCTGTGCAGCCACCTCGCCGGCCGTGAAGCAACAGGAGGAGACCCTCACCTACCTGAACCAGGGTGCGCTGGGCCTGGGGATGGATGGAGAGGGGCTAGCGGGGTGCTAGCGGGAGGCTGGGCCCGGGGTAGGCTGGGGGTGGCAGGCAGCCTCTCTGCCCCTCAGAAGGGGTGCCCACTTCCCCTCAATTTCTCCTAGGCCAGTCCTATGAGGTACGGATGCTCTGCAACCCCAAACTGGTCGATGCCACCCAGGAGCCCCGGCTGCTGAAGGCAAGTGCCTCCACTCCCAGAACTGGCAAAGGCTGGCTATGACTATCCCTTTGGCAGGAAGCCAGTGTCATCACAGTGATGTCATTCTCAAGTAGAACCCTCTCAAGTCCACCTTTTCATTTGACCTTCACAACAACTCAGTGGTGGTGGGAATTGTTGAGGAAACAGGCACAGTGAGGTGAAGTATTTTCTCAAGGACACGGAGCCAGTAAGTAGCAGAACCAGGATTTAGAAATACATTTACATAGCATTATTCACACACATGATGCTATCTCTCAGGGAAAAAAAAGTTATTTAGCTCCCGCTCTTTGCCAGAAATTGCTCTATGCACTAGAGATTCAGGGGTAAAGAGACAGATGTGGCTTCCTTCCTCAGGGGACTTGCGTTCTACTGAGACAAACATGTCATTGAACAATTTAGATATGATTACAAGTTGATTTACAAATCGCAAACTGCTAAGTGCTGCGAAGAAAGAGTAACTGAGTGCAAAGGGATTAACTCCTCCACTTTACAGATGAGGAAACCGAGGCTCTGGGTTACTTCCTCAGTTTCACTGCTTGTTGAGTGGCAGGTGGCATCTGGACACAGATATAGTTATTCTAAGTCCTTTTGCCCCCTGGGGGTGGGAGGGAATGTAAGGGAGAGGCTGGAAAGGTTGACCTGTCCCAGAGGTGGGAGCCGTTCCCAAATGCCCCGGTGCCCTCCTGTGCCCACAGAGTGTGGTGCGTGTGGTTTTCCACGACCGGCGCCTGCAGTACACTGAGCAGCAACAGCTGGATGGGTGGAGGTGGAGCCGGCCTGGGGACCGCATCCTGGACATAGGTGAACGGGGAGGGACCAGGGCCCTTCAGGGCTGCTGTCTGGCTTAGAGGCCCCTGTGGATGGGGGTGGTGGTGCTGAGTCCTGCTCCCTGCCTGCCAATCTGTGCCTGCAGATATCCCACTGTCCGTGGGGGTGCTGGAACCCCAAGTGCTGCCCTCACAACTGAACACCGTGGAGTTTTATTGGGACCCGACCAAGAGGACCTCTCTCTTCCTGCAGGTGAGTCAAGCTGGGACAGGAAGGAGGCTGGAGGTCAGATGGGGGTGGCAGCAGCCTATATGGGAAAGGAAAGTGAGCTTGGGTGGAGGTCAGAGGAGGTAATAAGAATGAATCACTTCCAGAAAGCACCATGAGGAACAAAGGTGGACAAATGTTGACTGAATGTCACCATAAGGAAGGACTTGTTAAACATTAAGGTGATGGAAGAAATGACAAAACATAGGACAGAATTTAGCTTCATAGAAAGTAATGGTCTGCAAAGTATAGGCAAAATTAAAAGGAGACATCAAATGGGGAAAATAGTTGCCACGTATAACATATATAACGTTATATTTTAAATATATAAAAAGTTCTCATACATTAAAAAGTAGATGAAAGCTCAATAGAAAAATGGGCAAAGGATATAAGCAATTTATAAAGAAGGATACAAATTGCTAATAAATGTAGACAGTTCAAACGCACAAAATGTTAATAATGCTAATTAAAACCACATGTATATATGCACACACACACACACATACATGGCTTCCCTAGTGGTTCAGTGGTAAAGAATCCACCTGCCAATGCAGGAGATACACTTTCAATCCCTGGGTTGGGAAGATCCCCTGGAAAAGAAAATGGCAATCCACTCCAGTATTCTAGCCTGGGAAATCCCATGGACAGAGGAGTGGCAGGCTACAGTCCATGCGTCGCAAAGAGTCAGACATGACTTGGTGATTAAACAACAAACTATATGGAGAAGGAAACAGCAACCCACTCCAGTATTCTTGCCTGGAGAATCCCAGGGAAGGCGGAGCCTGGTGAGCTGCTGTCTATGGGGTCACACAGAGTTGGACACGACTGAAGCGACGCAGCAGCAGCAGCAGCATATATATATACTCACATATATACCCTGGCAAAGACTCTTAAAAAACTATTATTGGTAAGCTTTAGAGAAACAGACAACCTCATATCCCGAGAATGCAAATTGATGCATCCATTTTGTAGGTACGTGGGCAAATTTTATTAAATTTAATGTTCACACTCATTTTCCCAGTAGTTCCACCTCAAGAACTGCAGTGTTGAGTAAGTACACAAACATACCTTTAGCAGCTATTCATGCCCCTGCCATTTTTTATATTAAAAGATATTAATCAAAATGTCTATCAGATAAGGGTGGACTTTGAAATAAGTGTCTAGTAGTTTATAATGGAAATTGTGTAGCCATTAAAATGATATCTCGGAAATATTTCATGACAAGAGAAACTGCTTTCCCATATGTAAAGGCAGAATGTAGACCTGCATTTAATGTGTGATTTCTATTTTGCAAACATAAAAGCGCATGTGTATATAAAAGTTGTGTTTTTTTCTTGCCCAGAGAAAAGATAGAAAGAAACAATACTTGAATGTTAACAGTACTATCTCTGAGAGGTGGGGTGATGGAGATGCCCGTATTCTTTGTACTTTTTCAGTGCTGTACTGTACTTAGTTGCTCAGTCCTGACTCTTTGCGACCTGATGAACTGTGTAGCCTGCCAGGCAAGAATACTGGAGTGGGTTGCCATGCCCTCCTCCAGGGAATCTTCCCAACCCAGAGATTGAACCCAGGTCTTCCACATTGCAGGCAGATTCTTTACCATTTGAGCCACCAGAGAAGCCCAAGAATACTGGAGTGGGTAGCCTATCCCTTCTACAGGGGATTTTCCCGACCCAGGGATTGAACTGGGGTCTCCTGCATTGCAGGCAGATTCTTTTCCAGCTGAGCTACCAGGAAAGTCCCCCTGCATTTTCTATGTTGAATAGATTTCCTTTTATAATAAAAAATATTGTCAAAATTCACCTATAAGTCCCTGTTTTGAATGTCCTCTGTACTCTAAGCACCTGGACAAGGAGCCAGGTGGATATGGCACAATTTCAGTTCCACCACTTCTTGGCACGGACCTTGCCTGGGTAATGTAATCTCTACAAGCCTCAGCTTCCCTACCTGTAAAGTTAGATTCTTTAGCTGTTCTTCACAAGATTGCAGGAAGGCTCCAGTGGTTGTGCAGGTCAGGAAGGCTTCCTAGAGTAGACTGCTAGATTTAGCAAATAAAATACAGGACACTCAATTTAGATAAATTTTGAACTGGTAACTTTACCCTGGAATGAAATGTATGGGCTCGAGTGTGAGCGGAGAGAGCTTTCCCAGTAGAGGACTCTAGGGACAGCTCTGCAGGTGTATTGGGGTGATAAGTAGGCTAGGTGGGTGGGTCAGTGGGTTCATTGATCGGGAGAAAGAGCAGCCAGGAAGAAGGGCTTGACTTGTCTCTTTAAGGTACTTGAATGCCATGGTCAGGGACTTTGCTTCTCATCTCATAGTCTTGAGGAGCCACTGAGGGATTTTGAACCAGGGAAAGAACCTAATAAGGTATGCCTTAAGAATAGACACTGGTTGGGGGTGGAAAGTTGCTGTAGCTGACAGGTGGCAGACAGGTAACAGGTTTCAGGTGAGATCCCTTGAATGTCGGCAGGACCTAGATAGAGTCACCCTTCTTTGACACCTCAGGTTCACTGCATCAGCACTGAGTTTACTCCTCGGAAAAAAGGTGGGGAGAAAGGCGTCCCCTTCCGCCTCCAGATCGACACTTTCAAGCCCAGTGACAAGGAGCTTCCACTGGAGCACGTGCATTCAGCTGGCTGCCTCGTCAAGGTGTTTAAGGTATGGGCAGCACGGGGCCCTTTCCCCTCCCTCCCTCTCAGGGTTGCCACCCTGCCTTGTTGGCTGTGTGGATCTGACTTGGCTTTGCGGTGGACCCTCACTCAGCCTGCAGACCCTGTACCTGGGACTGTTTCTTTCTCTGTACACAGAGGGATGGGGCTTGGTCTCTTTCTTAGAGCCCTTCCTGTCATGAGAAGTGGGCAGGTAAGGAGGGGAACGCTGAAATTTCCTTGTCCCCCTCCTGTAGCCCAAAGGAGCTGACCGGAAACTGAAAACTGACCAGGAGAAGATTGAGAAACAGCCTGTGCATGAGAGAAACAAGTATCAGACGGCCTGTGAGAGCACCATCTTCGTGGAGGTATGTGCGCCGGGTGGTGGGGGCTGGGGGGTAGAAAACATCCTCATTGTACACGTGGGGAACTAAGACCTCAGGTATTGCGACTGCTGCAGATCTTCAGCACCCCCACATACACACCGGTGATTCCCCGTTTCCTCTGAGGACAAATTGCACTGCCTGTAGTTCACGATTCCTAGGAGCTGACGCTCACAGGCTGCCTCTCCTGTGCCCTGCTGTTGCGATTACCTGACGTCTGCTCCCTCTTCCTGGAGCATCTCTCTTGCTGCTGTAGTTCCTCCAGGAAGCCTTCCCCGACTCCCCCAGCCAGACCTGAGGCTAGTTTAACTCTCTTCATTGTGTGGAAATTTGATCTACCTGTAAGGGACTCCTGGGGCAGGGACCAAGTTTGGCCCAAGGCCTGCCAACAGTCACCATTGCACTCTGGAATGTCCAGGCTAACCTTGCTGTTTGTTTGCCCCACAGTGTTCACCGTGGCCAGAGCCCATTTCAGGGGTCCACCTGCCTCTGAGCCCTTTTGCTCTGACCTCTCCCCACTCCTGCAAGCACCTGTCCCCGGAGAGGTAGGATAAACACCTCCTATCAGCCACTGGAGTAAGAGTGAAGAGAGAAGCCCTCAACTCAGGAGGCCGGAAAGGGGCAGGCCCAGGGGTGCCACTGAGGGGGCTTCTGGGGAACACGTGGGTGACACCAGGACAGGCCTAGGGAAGTGGGGGCAGGAGACTGGCCATCCTGCTCCCCTGAGCCAGACTCCCTGCTCCCCCACAGGCTCTGCTCCTCACCATCATTCGTCTTGGACACCTTGGGGGGCAGCCTAGCTCTTGTGAGTCTTCCCCCAACCCCCAACTCTTCCAACGCCTTTCAGCAGTTCCTTCTTTCTCCATAATAGGGTGGCCCTGCCCCCTGGTGGGCAGGTGTGGTATGGCCGCAGATCGCAAAATGGTCGCCTGATGGCATTGGGCACATCCCTCGGGCAGGATGAGCCTCCCTTCTCAGACTTGGGACCCCCAAGGGCAGGGATGTTTCCCCTCCACCTTGTTCTTAGTCCGTGGGTCCATGGTGTTACTTGGACCACTCTTTATGCCTCAGGACCTGAACCCCGGAGCCTCCATCCTAGAGACACAGCAGTGGTTGCATCGGCACCGGTTCTCCAGCTACTGCCGGTTGCTGGCCAATTTCACTGGTGAGGCTGGGATCTGGTCCACAGGTAGGGACCAGAGCTGTAGGGGACTGAAGGCACTCAGGCAGGAGGAAGCCTGTCTGTTCGGGCTTGCTCTGTGTCCTTCAACTAACTTTTATTTATAACTAATTGTTGACAAAGCACAATGCTTGCTAGGCTCTCTTCTTGTGCATTATCTCATACAATTTATACATTACCCCAAAGGATAGGGCTCAGAGAGGCTAAATAACTTGCCCAAGGGCACACAGCTAGCCAGTGGCAGAGGTGGGATTTGAATCCAAGTCTGACTCCCATGTCTGCACACAGCTAGCCAGTGGCAGAGGTGGGATTTGAATCCAAGTCTGACTCCCATGTCTGGATATACTAGTGCTATTTGTAGACTAATAGTGGATTGTATCCCTTGCCACCCTTGATCCCAGGCCTCTCTTCCCCTAATCTAGCCCTGTCTGACTTTGCAGGCACTGATCTGCTGAAGCTTACTCGCCAAGACCTTATCCGTATCTGTGGAGCTGCTGACGGGATCCGCCTTTTCAATACTCTCAGAGCCAGGTGCTGGGCATTGCCAGCCACTTCCCTTTTCACTATATTGTGTGCGTGCTAAGTCACTTCAGTCACCTGACTCTTTGCAACCCTATGAACTGTAGCCCGCCAGGCTCCTCTGTCCATGGGATTCTCCAGGCAAGAATATTGGAGTTGGTTGCCACACCCTTCTCTAGGGGATCTTCCCCAACCCAGGGATCGAACTTGTTTCTGTCTCCTGCATTGGCAGGCAGGTTCTTTACCACTAGTGCCACCTGGGAAGCCCTCCCAGTGTAGCGGCACTTAACAACTCTGCTGCAGTCCTGTTTCATAGAATGTTGAAGTGGAAGGCACCTGAAAAATTACTTAACTCCACTTCTTTTTAACTAAGTAAGAAACTCAGGAGGACAGTAAGAAACCTGAGGAGGATAGCAACCTGCTGCCTGAGGTCAGAGCAAGGCTAGCAGAGTTGGGCTTAAAAGTTAGGCTGCTGTGACTTCTTTCTGTGGCCATCCCACGTGCATCACTCAGTTTCTGGGGGTAAAGGTGGATTTTTCTTATATCCTCTCCCCACAGGGTCCAGCGTTCACTAAATCTTGGTGACCCCTCTCCCTAGACCCCTGGGAGGAGGTGGGGTTCTCCCAAAGGGGCTAAAACTGGGCCGTTAGTTCAGGTATGAATGTAGACTTTTCTCTTGGCCCAGGCCGATCCGACACCGGCTGACCTTGTATGTTGCTCAGGAGGCCTCTAGGCAAGACGATGAGGTTCCTAAGAACCCTGATTCAGGTGAGGTTCTGGCCTCTAAAGAAAAAAGAAGAAAGCCGGGCGTGGCTGCATGAAACTTCTTCTGGCCTGGGACCCAGCATGCCCTTGGCATTCTCATCTTCCGGGATTTGATTAGTCTTCTCCTTCCAGATGTCTCCCTGGGTTTATTCCTCCATGCTCTACACTCTGACTCCACAAATTCCATCCAAATTTGTCATTCTATTAGTACAAGGGATTAGAACACTATAATCTTATTTTATTTGGGCTTCAGTCATTCATACTGCATCCCATCACTTCTTTAAACTGGAAGTTCCTCTGAACTTGAGTCCTTGACAAGAGGTAAGGAATGGGAGGTGAAAATGGAAGTGAATTTATAAACTTTTTTCCTTTACTCCTTCTTCCCATCTGGGCGCCTCCCAATGAGCTGTTACTTTTCCCTCTGGGCAGTGGCACCCCCCACTGACTCCTGCCCCTGTGCTGCCCTCACCCCCAGGCTTGTATCAAGAGATCTCTCTGGATGAACTTAGTGCTGTAGAGCTCCTGGGGAAACTGGCTGAACTCCTGGCCCTCCCAGCCAATCAGATCCGTCATCTTTTCCATCAGGGCCCCGGGGGCATCCTCATTCTCCTCAGTGACCAGGTAAAGTAGGCAGTGGTTCCCTGCACGGTCCCACTACACAACGCCTGGAATACTCTTCCAACCTCAGGCCCAGTCTCGCTGTACCTGCCCTAACTTATTGTTTGGCTCTAAGAACAGAATTGTCTTAGTGACCTCTTCTCCCTTGCAGGTGGTTCAGAATCTTAAGGATGAATCATACTTTGTGGCTGTGGTGAAGAAAGGTAGGGGTTTTAAGAGAGGTTGTGCGCCTGGCAGGCCCTAGAAAGGGTAAGATTGTCTTATACTGTGTCCTAAATGAGACTGAGTTTCCTTGAAGGTGTGTTGTGGGTGCTGTGCCCCAACCAAGGGGTGAACATCTGCTCCATGCCAGCTTTGTGTCAAAGGGACAGTCATATAGCTAAGAACAGCTACTCATTGCTCAGTAAAAAGTAACAATATTCTCATGAGGGGGAAATGCCCTGGTTTCAGGGAGTTATGAGGAGAGGGAAAGCCCCTGTTCTCCCCACCACACTGCCTCAACACCAACAGTCATATGGGTCATAAGGGCTGTTGTTTGCTGGACATCACCTGGAGCAGAGCACTTCTGATCAGCAGGCCGGTGGTCCTGGTTATTCACTGCCTGCCCTCTCCCCCTCCTCTGTGCTGCTGTACCCAGGGAGGTCCTAAAGAGTTGGATTCAGGGGCCCTGGAAGAATGCTTGATGTGGCAGATGTACCACAGGCTACTTTGATGTTTGGGAGCAGCACAGTAGGTTGGGGGTCTGTCTCATCCCACTAGAGCCCTTCTTCTTAACTGCTTTCAGTGCAGAATCCAGACGGCTACTACCTGGTTCTGACCTAGGCCCAGAGGTGCCCTGCTCAAGAGGAGGAGACTGGTGCCAGCCTGGTTCTTTGGGGTCCTACGTTCACCAGAAGCCTTGTTAAAATCCTCAGAAGCTTCACCAGCGTTCAGGTGAAGAGCCAAACCGTCATGTGTCCTACAAGCAGGCCCCAGGCTGATGTTTCTTTCTGCTCAGCAGCAAGTTGTTGGAACCCGAGACAAGCTGAGCTGAGCTGAGCTGGCCAAGCCTGTGAGGCAAACACCCTGGCAATAGGGATAAGGAACTCTTTCCCCAAGCTGCTCGACGACAGCTATTCTTGAACAGTGAGGTGATAGGGCTTTATTTTTAATGTAGCTGAATTAAAATCTTAATTTTGTGTTTCATTTTTAGGTTTATAATCGACCTGAAACTTAATTTTCTGTGTATTTTTTTTCCATGTAGAAAACCAACTTTATATTAAATTAGGTACTTTTTCGTAAGTGATATTAGGCCATGTTTTATTCCATTCCTTTTTTTTTCGATCCCTTTCCCTTAAAACTTTCTGATGGAAATTTTTAAACATACTGAAAAGAAAAACCCATGTGTGATGGTGTGGAAGACAGACCGAAATGCCTTTATTAATCATTTACCCCATTTACCGTTTACTGATCATCTCTGGTGAGTCCTAAACCTGCTGACCTCTGGCTAGGGAGGGGAGGCAGGAGGAAAGCTCTAAACAGTGGCTGAACTGATTTAACAGGATTAAAGGAAGGGAAGGGAGAGTCTGCATACTGAAGTTCAAAGACCTAGAACTTGCCTCCCTCAAAGGCCAAGGCTGCCTCAATAAGGACAAGGAAGCAGGCAGGCATCTGCTTGTACCCCTGGAAGGCAGCGTGGGACCCCATTGGCCCCAGATGACCAATCCAGACTAGGCCTTTACCTCATGCAGCATGAGTGGATTTCAAGTGAGGCTCATGATTCCACAGGGTTCCCCAGGGGTGTTTCAGGGCAGGGTAGACACCCTGAGATCTAAATCGAGGTTGCTGATCTGGCTCCACTTCTGGTCCCTATCTCCACCAAAGGATAGGGACCTCACTGCATTTAGCCTTTGTTTATCTTTCAAGCTAGGAGCCTCCAGCAGACTAGATACTGAAATGAAGCAAATAAAAGCAGGTAATGTGTTTACTGTATGCCACTATTATCGCTTTTAATCTTCACAACTCTAAAACAGGTACTGTTGTCCCCACTTTACCAACAAAGAACTGAGATAGAGGGGTTTACTGGCCAAGAACTGAGATAGAGTGTTTAAAGAGTGGTTAACTGAGATAGAGGGGTTAACATGAAACTTATTGATTAACCATTACACTACTCCCTCACTCATTTTTAGTCTAAGGGCAATGCTCTGCACAGATAAGGGACTCAGACTGAACTGATACCATCAAATTAATTAAGACAAAGGTTTTTTAGAAACTCTGATTTATATTATGTCTTCCATTTTTCTTAGAGACAAGTGGAGTGCACTATTAAGGCTGTTGAAAAGACTATTGAAAAGACACTATTTAAAAAAATTAATGAAAAGTACTAATTAAAGGATATTAAAAAAAATAAAGATGCCAAAAAGATTGAACCTCAGGGATCTTTACACACCAAGGGTTCAAGGACGTTCAGAATCTTAGCTACAAGTCAGGCTATTTCCGCAGCAAAATGAAAAGTCTTCACAGCTTATTTCCTTTAATTACATCATAAAACAAAAATTAGAACATACAGGAAACAATAATAGTTACATAACAATTTACTTTATATATTTATATATAAAAAACATTTTTTTTTTTTAGTCCAAAGATTTTTAAAGCAAAAGGAATCCTCTACTGCCACCTTGGATTTTATTTATTTTAAATAACCCTCCCCGCCCCCCACCCCCCAATCTCAAGCGCCAAAAGTACTGGGTGGAAACACAGTTGCTTGGACAGCTAATGGAAGCTGCTGTTAAGTCACCACGGAGGAACTGTGTTGGCCCCAGGGACTGGCTAAGTGTTGGGGCAGGCCTGGTGGAGAAACAAGCAAGCAGCGGCTCCCACACACCGAAGCTCTCACTCCAGGGCAGGCCGAGTGGCTGGACAAGGCTTAGGCCAGACAGCGATGTTGGGGATCAGACCCTGCCAGTCAACCATCCTCTGCATTTTACCCCTTCCTCAGGGAGTGGGGGTGGAGGCGGGGCAGTGCAAGGGTCAAACAGCCTGATTTGAAGATAAAATTTCTCCCACAGCACCATTTACCCATCCATCTCTGTCCCCAAGCAGAGTCTGACAGGCAGGGGGAGTCCTCACAGTTCTCTGAGCTCTGCACAGGCCTGTTTCTCAGGTCTGTGCTCTCAGGGTCACTGGAAGGTGGGCAAAGGTGAGGAGGAGTTGGGAAATGACCGAGGCAGGTTACTTGGAAAAATATTCCTGGGAGAAGGAAAAAAGAGGCCAGAATGGGAGGCATCTGAAGGGTGATCATAAAACAGGAATGGAGAAAGGCAAAATTAAGAAGGCCTTTCTCTCCCCGGGGCAACTCTTCGGACTTGGTAGTCACAGATCCTCAGGGGCCAGCTCTGAGAGCTGCAGCATGGTGAGGAAAAAAAAAAAACCCACAAGTATCTTATGATGAGCCCCATCTCACAGATCTTGTATATGTTAGAGGTTAGTGTATTTTTCGGGGGCAGGGTAAGGAGGGAAGTGAGAGAAGAAATCTCAGGCTCACCTCTTCCTGTACTTATTAGAAATTAACAGTCATCAGAGAAGCACAGACAGGAAATTATTCTTAAGGGAAGGGAAAAACAAAAAAACTGATGTAAACCCAGAAAAGTAGCAGCAAAGGTTTCACTTATTATAGGTCTATTATATAGCACTAGGAAAGAAAATCATTCAAGTCTTTAGGCGGGGAAAGGTAAAGGAATTAATCAAGCCATGCCAGTTAGAGACTCCTTTTCAAGTTAGGATTTTCTAAGACTTTAGGTTCTCATTCACTAGTGCCATGAAAAAAAGAAAACAAAGAAAACGACATCAGGGGCTGAGAAGGGTTAGGCTAAGGTAAGAAACACATACATGTACGTGAGCAGCAGTGTGGGACAGATTTGAATTAATAATAACAAGCAGTATAAGAGACACTGACAAGCCAAAACTTAGTGGGGCAAAGCTTTCTTCCTTCACTTTAATTAAAAAAAAAAAAATTACTTCAAAGGTTTTCCTGGGTTCTTAGGGGTACGGCAGTTGAGAATACATGTGTCTGGACAGCTCTCTTCCCTCATCTCTCCCTGAGGTGGGGGATTCTCATTTACTTCCTACCTGCTCTTGCTCTGGTGGAAAACCATGCCCAGAAGTTGCTGGGAAGCACTGGTGGTGTTCAGTGGTGCCGATCCCCTTCTGGGTGACACTGGTCGGCTGTGTGCAAAGTAGAAGCCCTCCTCGCCAGGAAGAAGGGCATGGAGTTCATTAGATGGAAAGTAAATCTGCTCACATGCGAGGCAGTTGTTTCTACACATTCAGGACAGATGCTCGTACCTGAAGCAAAGTACCCCAGTTCCAGAACCAATTTTCTCATTTACTTTGAATTGCCACTACCATTTCCCCACCCTGATTCTTCAAAACAAGACACTGAAAAATACAGAAAAACAAAAAGGGTCAACTGGTATAGTTTTGGTTGTTCATGGTCCTTTTTCCTAAAAGGGCAGTGAACCACCCTGCCTGAGGAAGCACTGAGTCTCGACACCTGGGAACCAACCTCTACCAAGGGTTACTCAACAAAAACAGGAGGCAGAGATGGAAGAAGTGCATTATAGCATTTTTCTTAACACCCATGTAAACTTGTCCAACAATTTTTTTTTCCTGCTGAAAATTAAATGTAACTCTCTTGGGCTCCAAAGATTCACTCAGACTCAGCTGATAAGTTCTTACTGACTTTCCTAAGGATCAAAGGCTCCAGAGATGCAGAACTGATGTTCTTAAGGATAAAAATGGGCAAAATAGGTAGACTTGCCTTGGGGTATGGGGCAGGGGGATGGGCAGGCTGCAGAAGCCCTTCATGCAGAAAACTCACTTGCCTCAAATGGTAAAGTCTGTTTCAAGTGAGAGGGCAAGTTAGAGCAGCATGCTCTCTGATGGAGATGTTAACATGTTAAATTTGGACATCTGGACACAGCAAATACAAGCCAAATTACCTGGATTAATTATACCCTACTGAAATGGTTGTATACAGCTTTCTTCATCTTCTAATCTTCTAATTAACATTTATGATAGAAATAAAGGTGAGAGGCTGAGACTTTTTAACTCCCCTCACCCTCCTACCACTTTAGGGTTCTTTGGCCCAAGATCATTGTAAAGGGGAGGGTTCTGCCTCAAGACCTCCAATGAAACATCCTATCTGTCTTCTCAAACAAGACTTGACTAATTCACATGGCCTAGATTTGAGGTGGTTAAAGATCCTAGAACTGGTAGGCAGATAAGAGAAGGCAATTTTTTTATAAAATGTTCTGAAAGCTCAAAGCGTACCACTGAAGAAGTCTGTCAGCCAGGATGCACAACAGGGATAGAAAATTAACCTTAAATCATGCACAAAGGGAGGGGAAAAAAGCAGAACAGACCGATTTCCTTTAAACCCTTCCTCTTTCGTGGCAGCTGTCAACAGTAATCTGACTTTCAGCCCAATAAACATTAAATGGACAAGGGTCCACCATGACCAAGTGTTCCTTGCTCTAAACAACATAGTCACCAAGGATACGCTGCCCACAGGCAGGGAGGAAACCAACTCTTCTTTCCTGGGATACTCTCACACTTCCTAAGAACTTCAAACAGACAGTTTCGAACTCACACTTTGTTTAGCCTCCCATGGCATTTGTGGGTTATCAAACCAGTAACAATGCATTTTACAAGGCAATTAGAAGAAATAAAAGAACTTGACTGCTACAGCATTGTAGCTATATTGAACCATTTAAACAGCTTAGAAAGCCTGAAATAAAGCATCATAAAAATATTCACCAGATTTCCCTCTAAAATGTGATATAAGGAATATGAAAAATTTCTGACTTACATGTCTACTAAATCAACTTAATGGATGTGGAAATTTATAGATTCCCTTATTCCTTATATCTGATAGTTTGATTTCAAATTCAGTAAGCAAACATCAAAGATCACTCAGTAAAAAATGGCCTGAGCTGCCTTACGGTTACTGAATTCAAGGTTGCCCAGATCAGGACAAGAATTCAGAGAGGAAGCCAGACTGAAGACATGGAAATAAATTAGCAGCATAAATGGGAGTGAAGCTTTAAATAGAAGGCAAGGATGGGTATAGAAAGGAAATGGGAGAAGTCTGCAAAAAAAAAAAAAAAAAAAGGCTGGAATCATCACCTTCATAGGTAGGGTCAATGAAAAAGATGTAAAAGATACTGATGATGCTGGAAAACGTAAGGGGAAAAGGCTGCTTAGAAAAGAGATGGTCTGGATGTGTAATAACTTTGAGGATACCTTCTTACTTTGCCCAAATCTCTTCTCACTGTTCACTCTGGTTTGTTTGTTTTTTTTTAATCAAAGGCATACTCTGGAGTCAGACAAAGGGACCAATAAGTTTTTCCTACATCTGAAAAGCCTTACTGGACTTTCAAGAGTCACTAATGTTGAGTCAGGAAACACTATGTTCAAATGACAGGACCCTTTCCACCTGACCAAAACTTACCATCGGTTCTCAAAGTCCTGTATATTTCATCAACTGACACAGGTTTCAGACTGGCATAAACATACATTTCCTTCCAAGCTTTATGGGCCTCAAGTTTTCTTGAGAAAGGAACAAGGCTCCTTCCTGACCATATACACACCAGTGCTGCATACTCCAGGGCCTTTATTCTCTCACTTGACTCTGTTCTCACCTGCCCTAGTCCACAGGGACTTGCACATGGGTGCACTCTTGGAGAAGAGAAACAGCATTTTCAACACATTCACGTACTAGTGAATAGGTCTGTTCCTTTTTTAAATAAAGTAGTACCTCAAGAACTTCAACTGTTGGGAAATTAAAACCCACACTCACTAATAAATCAAGGTTTTATTCAGGCACTATTTTTTTTTAAACTTTGTATGTTAGAGCTGTTGCCCCCTAAATACATATACATACATACATACATATATATATATATATATATTTATTTTAAGTTTTGTTTGAGTGAGTTACCTGGGGATCTGAATATTTTCAACCACATCTAGAAGTGTGTGTGCAAATATGTATATGTATATATGTGGGACATACCCAGGAGAGTGAGTCTCACTTTAAAAAGGTAGATTCCTTATGTGGTAATCTGAAAAAAGGATAAGGGAAAGGAAATGAAAAATACATATAATCTGAGCTTTTAAAAGGGTATAATAATAAAGTAAGATTTAAAATAAATTTAACACACTAACTAATGGTGGATAGTAGATTCCTAGGACCTTTTCAACTGATTGCTTATGGAAAAGTAAATCACATTATATTCTTACATATGCTCGTGTTACTAACACCTGCAGCATTAAAACAAGCCTTTTAACAGCCTGGATCATGTAGAAGATGACCTAGGATTGTGGTGGGCTGCACATTAATATCCTAAAAAACCAAAAGTTACCCTATTAAAAAATCACACAAGGTTTCTAACCTTGATGGTTAGAAATCTACTTCTTACACTTCAGAAACTCATTTCCCTCATCCTCTATGATTTTTTTTTTTTTTTTTTGGTGGGGGGAACTACTTCTTTGACTCTGAGTCATGGGCACTGAATACTCTGCTCTAAGCTCTGGTGACCAGGCTGCACAAAACACTGAACCCCCTTCTTCCTCTCAATGTTCTCTTTCTGCCACCCCAATGCCTTTACCTGGCTTCTCTAATATTTCATTCATGGAAAGTCTGGAGCTCAAGAGAGAGATGGCTGATGGGTTCTGAAAAGGTTCTAGTCCTTTGAGGCTCCAACATTAGATATGATACCAAACACTGATGTACAGTTGACCAGCTGTGATAGGGTCATTCTTGCATCCCTGATAAGCTGAAATGGGAGGAAAAAAAGAAAAACAGCCCAGCTCAATTGCACAACTCCTCGAGCAGCATTCCTGTTAAAGTAGAACAAATCTCACAGGCACAAATCAGAGATGCCACTGACCACACCTAGATTTTGGTCAACACACAATATTTGAGCTTTGGTGGCGGTGGCTTTCAGTTTCAGTTTGGGGATTTGCCATTCCACTCTTTCCTAATAATGCATTTCTCTCTCCTTATTAAGTTAGATGGAAGGAAAAATGTGCAGGGGGGAATACTGGGTGTATCATGCATATTATCATTTATCACAAGATATAACAAAAACCAAAAGGCAAAGTTTGTTTTCATCAAAATAGTCTTAGCTCAATTTCTTCTCATAATTTTTCTTGACTGGCAAAGATTCAGGCAGGGTCCCCTAATGGTAAAATTTAGAATTAAAAAAATATTTATTGATAATGTCTCTTTTAAAAATGTTTGGTAACCCCAACTAATCATCCAAAATGCAAACTGTAAACACAACAACAGCAATGGAGTAACAATTGAGTGTGAGTAAGCAGACTATGAAGAGATGACAGATTGAGCAAGAGCACAGGAGGGAGCAACAGAGAATGAAAGACAGGTAAAGTGTACTACAGAGAGTGACAATTTGAGTGAATAAGTCATCACATCTGGACCACAGTGATTTCAATGCAACCATTTAGCAAACCTCTGGGCCAAATACTAAAACACAGGAGGAGGAATGGACAAACCTTCTTTGTGAGCATGCTCAGCATGTTGGCATGGAAACAAGGAAGCACAGAAGCTCTTTAGTCATCTCACAATGGACGGCTACCCTTTATAGGATGCAAAGAAATTTTCGCACTGGTCCCTGATACAACATGTATGTTTTTCTATGCTTTCCTTGACCCTGGAGGACTGCAGCTGCTGTTCCAAAATTGCCAAAGAAACCCCTTAACAAAATAAAGAGACCACAGTAGCAGTTAACACTGGGTTTGCTGGAATGCCCCCTACCATCTGCCTTGCTTATGATTTTCTTCTGGGCACATCCAACAGGAATGGTTAAGTTTTACCAATCCACATGATAAAGCCAGCACGAACTCAGTCCCCTGGTCACAGAGACAGACTGGGTCAGGGTGAGAGTGGGTATGCGTATTTATGTGTGGCTCTGGGGATCTGGACACCGCCCTCACTTGGTAACCTTTGCCCGGAACACTGGGGTTGCTTCCAATGGAGATCCACGGTAACTCTAGAAGTGTCATTAAATACTCAGTTCACCAAGGATGACCACCTCCATTGTCATAGGATGATGCAGCATCTGCAGAAGCGCTGTCTGCTGCCCCCTACTGATGGGGGTGGAGTGACAGGTGCGAAGTAGGCGTGGACTTTAATATTGGGTAAATGGGTCTGAAACAAGACAGAAATGTTACTAAGAGGGAGGCCGTCAAAAGAAACAGCAAAGTTGCTTTTCAGAAAAACCACTGAGGGACTGAGTGGACAAGAAGGCAGAACAGAGGCTGAGCATGGACAGCATGTTAAGAGACCTAGGTTCTACTTCATACCATCACAGGTTATTCTAAAAGACCAAATCAGTTCACATACCTTTGGTAGCTGCTTCTATAATAATAAAACTGGGGGCAAAAGTCATGCTAATCTCTTAACCTGTCCCAAAGGGATTCCTGGTTGGATTCCCATAGCTGGAAGAAATTATATGAACTTAAAAATTAATTTTTTCCAAGCCATTATGGACAATGTTTCCTCTGATATCTTTAAAAACCCATTATCCTCTTTTAACTAGCATGCTTCTAACACTTACTACATAAATGGTTTCTAAACTCCTACTATGTTCAAGGCATGGTGCTAGTTCTGTAAAGGGACAATGGTCAAGATAGAGATCCTGCTCTTGGGGAACTTTGGAGTCTAGAGATGCACATAGATAGCTAGAGTGGAAGAGCGCTAAGTGATTCTTAAGGATTCACAGGTGGAATCCCTGGCTGGGGTGGAATCCAGCCAGGCAGGCCTAGGGACCATAGGCCACAGAAGCAGCTCTGGATGACCTGTGGCTTTCCTCTTTTGGTAAAGAAGAGATATGGGTGCAAGGCCTTCTCACTGCAGTTACATTCTCAGTCCTCCAGGTCTAAAGGGAGAGGTGGAACTGAGGTCAACCAGAACTTCAACTTAAATCTGCTGCTCCTTTACGCACTCAGATGCTATTAAGGCCAATGGAGATCTTTTTAAAGGTTGGTTGTAAGGGCCACATTAAGCACAGTGCTTTTCCCACAACAGGTGTGGAGCAGATGTTCCAATAAATGTATGTTGAGGAGAACAATCCAACACAAAGATTCATCCAGTCTTTTATAACCTCCTTGCTGGCAACCTGTCTTTCAGTGATTTGGCTATACATGAGTCTGTTACGAAGGATGAGGCAAAAAGAAAAGGTAAAAAACTGTGTGATCCAACCACCATTTGCTGTCTTAAAAAAAAAAAAGAACCCCAGCAGAAGAGTTTGATATGAAAGGCTATACAAATTAAAAATTTTAAACCCCATTTAACTAAATATTTTTTGTTTCTTTTCTTCCTGCTAAACTTCCATCAGGAACAATAGGAAAGAACTATCTACCCTTAGGTTTGCTTGCCATCTTTTTTTCCCTTTGTTGAAAATCCAAGTAAATACAAATATCACAGGAATCTAAACCTTAGAAAAGGAAATGGAGGGGGCAAAAATGAAAAAAGGAAAGAGTGCTGAGAAACTAGAGCCAGAGGGTGATGCTGCCATCTTTACCCTGAGTCTCTTGATTCCAGCCCGTGTGATTTGCTGGCAGTCATAGAGTTCTATCCGCTCAAGGCTGTGACAACTCTTCAAGTGCTCCAGGGACGCATCTGTGATTAGGGGACAGTTGTCCAGTTCAATCACCTCCAGCTGGTCATGGGCGCAGGCCCCATTCCCCAGGTGACGAATTCCATCGTCTGTGATCAGCTCACAGTGAGACAGACTCTGCAGCCAAACAGAGCAGGGAAGGACACTGAAATATTTAATGGCCTTCTTCGAATCAGAGGTCTGTATGTTATCAGGAAAGAGAACTTTCTGGTTTGATTCCGAAATACATCGAGCCATCACTAGAGCCATGTGGTGAAATGAAGAACGCATATCAGAGTCGGTGGGGTTCTGCTTTTGATAATCAATGATAACATTTCTCCGGGTGATTCTAAATACATCCTGTGAATTCCTATAATGACTGTGAAATAGTTCATAAACAAAATAAGACATCTCCCACAACCCTCTCGACACACAAATTATTAATTCTTTTCCTCTCTTACTGGGACAAGCGGGGGCTCAAGCTTTTCCTGTAAAAATTTTTTTGAAATTTGGACTAAATATTGAATACCTGATACAGGGCATGCCCAGATAGTTTATTACCTGAAGATGATTCTTACAGCTGTAAGATGTGGTCACCTGTTAAGTTTACAAGTTTTCCTTAAATCCTTGGTTCCTTCATGTGAAACACAGAACCCTTGACTGAAACATGGTTTAATGTGCCACAGAACACCAAAAATGAGCCTAGATACAGAACAGACAATCTGAATTCTTTCTCACAGTGTTATTGGAAGCAGTAGCAGAAACTCCCTCCTAGTAAAGCTTTGACTGGTTCTGTTTTATAGGAACATTTAGTCCTAATGAGAAGCAGACTGTTTTGGGGCCATCTCATCTTTTGGATCTCTGGAAATTTAAGCATCATTCAGGCTGGAGTGTAATTCATGCAGGAGGGAGAAAAACTCGGTCAGTTTTCAATCTCCAAGCACTGAAAGAGAGAACATTTCACTTTTCCAGTTTCTAGCTTTCTCCCTTTAGACAAGTCCTCCCTTGGTCTTCTGTAAGTTGACAATTTGGAGAAATATACTTTCTCAAGATGGTAACCAGACACCAATAGAGCTCAGTTTTGAGTAAATCCAATAAATATATAAAATTTCCAAAGTCAAACTCACCAATACTTGAAGTCGAGGACAGTGTATAGAAAGTTGGATTAATGTGCTATCTGTTATCTGAAAGAAACATGTAAGTTTACTTTAGGTATAACTGCAAAAAACTCATGGGCCATACCACATTTGACTACACTTCCAGACTGATATCCTGATAATGAACCATCAAACAAAAGAATCTTAAGGCTGAAATCCCATCAGCTACCAGAACCTGTTTTTTGAGAATCTATCCAGGCTAGACTTAAATTCATCTAGTCATCTTTGAACAGGTCTGTTGAAAATTGTTTTTGAAATAAATGAAAACGTGTTCCCTGATAACTTCTACCCACTGGATTTTGTTTGACTTCCTTAGAACAATCACAGAAGTGAATCAGAAGACGTTGTTTCATGAAAAAAACTAATGTAGGAACATCCTCAAGTTTTTAGATATCTGACCCATATTTTTATATGCAATGCCACAACACAGGACTGGTAACTGGCATGTCAGTTATTCTCCTCAAGGGTGGCAGAAAGAAGCTGCTGGGTTAACTACGAACATTCAATAAGGAAAAACTCCTGAGAGACAATAGTCTTTCATTAATTATCTTAGGATGAAAAGTAAATCAGCGTTTCTTTTCAAATGTGTCTCCAATTCTGAAATTATTATTATAATACACATAAATCCACAGGGGCTAAGAAATGGCAGAGGGTAGGGGATTAGAGTGGGCAAGCATGTGTGCATCACTCAGAAGAACTAACACCGGAAAGGACACACAGGCCTGTGCAAGAGACGGATGTGCGCACATTTTAGTTTAATAAGAATTAACAGGTTCTAAGTAGTGTCCAGATAACAAATAAGTTACCTGGAGTATATATAGTCACTGAATATATAGCTGCTATAGTTACCGAAGTATCTTCTCTTCTTTATTTTTACCATTAAAAAAATTCACTGCTCTTTTTTAAGTTTTTATTTTGGCTGTGCTGGGCCTCATTGCTGTGCACAGGCTTTCTCTAGTTTTGGTGAGCATGGGTTACTATAGTTGCAGTGCTCGGGATTCTCATTGCGATGGCTTCTCTTGTTGTGGAGCGCGGGCTCTGGGGCACACAGGCTTCAGCAGTTATGGTGCATGGGCTTAGTTGCCCTGTGGCATGTGGAACCTTCCTGGAAAAGGGATCAAACCCACGTCCCATAGACTGGCAGGCAGATTTGTTACCACTGGATCATCAAGGAAGTCCTCTATCTTCTTTTCAGGAGTCCCCCTTGAAAATTTCTCCCTACCCAACTAATAAACTCAAAGCTCTTAACATTGGTAATAAAAGAAAGTGTTAATAAGGTAGTAAGTCTGCCAGCCTGAAGGACAGGGTTCCACACCGAGTTGGGTCTCTAGGGTTAATGATATATGAGGCTCTGGGTCCATTTAAGCTAAAAAGGGACAGATATCTATCAGTGTCGTGGGGCTTTAATTATTTACTAGTATCATAACCCTGTATATCTCAAGAAATATCTTAATATCTTTATGATCTGAATGCCTGATCCTTCTTTCTTTCTAATGGCAATCTTACTGATGACACGTATTTTCCTAGCACAAACTGCATGAGCACCTGTGCCTGGTATGCCTAGAAGACACCTCAATAAATGGACAGCCAGCAAGCTCTACAATACATGAAGGTAGAGAATTGAATGTTCCGATGTGCATGTATTATGTCCATTTCTACTATACTGTATTTCTGAGTAAAAATCCACCATCTTACCTGAACACACTCTTCCAGGTCCATCTTTTCAAGCTCATGACAATTCTACAAAATACAAACCACCCAACATTATAGAAAAAACATTTAAAATATAGGAAAAAATTAAGGTCAGAAAACTAAGAAACATTATTAAATATACCGATGAAATCTCAAGAGCTTCAGAACTGGTGTCATTTTAATACCACTTCCTACCTTTTTCCATTAATTACATTTTTTAAAAAAGACTTTACCATAGTGGATTTCTCAATTATTCCACACTTAAAGTATCTAATATCTTAGAAGTCCAAAGGAATAAATTGCCTGAATATTCACTGAGATGATATAGGGATCCTTTCAACCAAAAACAATTTAATGAAAATGATTTCTTTGAAGCACGGGAAAGAAATCTGTGTCCTAATCTAGTTATGCCAATCACTGCCCCCTGTTCCCCCCCCCCCCCCCCATTAGTATTCCATTGATCTGCCCTGAAAGTAAATGCCCTTCCTCATGGTCCATTACACTGGTCAAAGATGGTATACTTTTAAATACTATTATTATACAGTGTCTTAAAAGCCACTTCATGTATTAAAATCTTGTGGAGAATATAGAAAATCTCTTAAAATCTCTCCATTTATATTAGGCTTATATGCTTCTTTCAACATTCATTCACCAGTTACATACCAAATAACCAAGTAAATTTCTTTCACAAAGCACTCAGTTTAACCTAGCATCTTATGAAAAAGTGGAAAATCAAGTCTCATGAAGGAGTGTCATGCTCTCCAATGCATGTCTACCTTTCCAGAGCACTTGCCTGAAGCTTCAGCCCAAGAATACTCAGGAACACCAGCCACAGATACTCCCCCACACCCCACACCTCAAGTTTCTACCCCCCACATTTCCCTATGTTGCTCATTCTTGTGAAATTAAAAATCCTGAACAAAGCCTACAGAACCTGAAGAAAACACTTACCCTGGCGAGAGTGGTAAAGCCTACATCGGTTAATTGAGAACATCTTGCCACTTCTAATATTCTGTTAAAAAAACAAAGTGAAAGTCAACCCCTTGGTCCCTGAAAACTGGGTCTACTAAAAGAGCAAGAATTTACAACCTCCTATTCCCTAACGTCTATGTAACACAGAATGACATTCACAGCTAAGCAAGTCTGTATACAGATCTTGCCATTCTCTTTCATGGAGTCATCAAAAAGTGGTCCTGTAAATACATTTCAGGGTGACGCTATCAGAAGAATATAATAGAAGCTTGTAGTTAATGCCAAAATGCATGACAAATGCATTAAAAAGCCTTCTTGATAGCATACTGCTTACCCCCAGAGGGCAGCCTGCTCCTAGAAAACAAAGGAAATGGAGATGAATACTCTGTTTCAGTTAATCTTGCTGCTAAAGTAAGTTACTCTCTTTCCCTATTTCACATGTAGGTTCACTCAGATTTAAATAGCTTTTAAAAATACGATGAAGGGACTGGTTAATCACAGGCCTGTCCCAAATAAGAAATTCCACATATATGAAAAAAATATCCTTAAGCTTCCTGCCTCCTCCCACAGGCTCCCAGGGAGGCCCAGCAGAGAAGGAAACTGAGCTGGCAGTCACTCTCCTATTCAGGAGCTGCTGAACACAACCCTAAACACCAACCACAGGCTTGGGGAATCAAAAGTAGTAGCTCTTTTCTGTGAAAAGTCTGGTGGTGTCTGTATTACAGTACCAAAGAACACTGTATGTTTGCTTACAAATTATTAAAGAAGTTAAAAAACAAAACAAAACCATATAAAGGCCTATGGCCAGGTCATTACAAAAAAGTTTTAAGAAGGGTTTTTATTGGTTTACAATGATTATTTTAGGTAAGAAAAGTGGTTTTGTAGGTTTTGGAGCTAGACTGCCTGGGACTGAACACTTATTCCTGCCCTTACTAATTGTGAGACCTTGAACTGTTTACTCGACCTCTTTGTGGTTTGGTTTTCTCATCTATAATATAGAGATAATAACAGTGCTTATATGGTGTTTAAATGAATATTTGTAAGTTATTTAAAACGATGGCTAACATGTTTAATATATAAGTACAATGTAAGCTTTGTTTTAAAGACCAGAAATCAATATGGGCTTGATACCATGTGTCTGTCAACACAGCATTCTTAGTAAATATTCAGCCAATCTTGTACTTAGGTAGAGAAGAGGAGCCACAGAGAAATAAAGCTTGCTTTAAAACCATCAGTACAAAAGAGGAGTTGTTTTTTCTCTTTAAATATTCCCCGCTATGTACCTGACATCATTACTACAATATAAAAGACCATAGAATAGGTAGGCCTCTATAAATTTTCTTCAGAAAGAAATTACATGCAAGCATTAGTAAGAGAAAATGCCTTTATTTCTTTTCTCAAGTAATGAGATAAAATGTTGGTCTTTTAGTACTAGTTATATTCTAGTATGGACTGCCAAGAAGTAGAAAATGAGGACTATTACCCCAGGTTCAGGCCAATTACATGTAATCAAATGAGGTAGGAAGCAAGTAGGTGGGCATCTGAAAAGGTAGTAGTGGCCTTGTAGAGTCTACCTTAAAAATTTCAAGTTTCCAAGGAATAAGCATGAGTGAAGGAGGCCGCTGCTCCTTTTCTCTGGTTTTTTGAGATAAACAAGAAAAGTTTACCTAAGCCGAGGGCAGTTCTGACCTAAAGCGTTCAGGATGGCATCTGTGATGTTGGAGCAGCCAGAGGCACAGAGGGACTGTAACTTATGGCACCCTCTGCATATAGTAATGAGACCTTCATCTGTGATTTGCTAAAAAAAACAAGAGGGAAAAACCCATAGTTATCAGTAACTCAGCAGAAGATAAAGACAGAAAAAAGTTACCTCTGTGAAGTAAGTGCCAAAAGGAAATAAAAGCAGATTTGATATTAATCACGTAGCAGACCTAAAAGAAAATGAACACTTTGTTTCTTCCAGTTCCTTTTGATTTAGTTTTCAAGAGAATCTGTGCTCAATGCTGGTGCAAAGGGAAGAAGCTATAATGGGGTTCTTTTAACCTAATGGGAGTAACAGGACTGGGAACAGCATGGGGTGCATCTTGGTGTAGGTTCAATTAAATGCTTTTAAAACCTAGAAAACAGATAAGAACAGCAGTATTTTAACAGTATAAACACATTTACAAGTTCAAAATTGATACTAAGTTACTTTAACAACCTGTGGATGACGCTACTACTGTCTTTTTATTTCTAAATTTCAGTTTTATAATATAAAGACTATCCTAATTTAATGGAAACAGTTGTATCCAACTCAAATTTTGTATGTTTCAAATTATTATTTTAATTTTAAAATGAAAAAGAATGCAGAAGATGTTACATTAAAAAAAAAAGATGTCATGTATAAGCATCTTGTGTTGGATATGATCAACATTCTAATTTATCCTTATCTTGACAGATTCACTAATTTTGGGTAAGCCTCAGAATAAAGCTTTTCTGTCATTTCTGTTTCATCAAGCAGTATTCTTTAGTTGTAAGGATAACTGAAAAAAACAAAAAAACCCCCCAAACCCTCAAATTTTAAATATTCACTGCTTAAATCAGTATGCTCTCAGTATTGTAGAACTGAAACACAACTGAAAAATGGATGCAAAGACAGATACAAGATCTGTCATAAGAATGAATTGATAAGGCACACAGGAAAGTATTGTGAGGGCTGTGCTGCCTTTTTTTTCTTCATGTTTTAAAGTCTATAAGGGATTACTGAGGAAAAAAGATGAAGAAGGTCATATTACCAATACTCTTTGATTTTTAATAAGAGTAAAGGTCTACTAAACTTTTATGTTTTCAAATTAGTCAAGAAAAAGAGCCTGAATTAAGTATATACTTTGGTCACTTCAACAGTTTCAGGCAGAAACTTCAAGAGGTCTCATGAATGCTGAGAATCATTGCATCACATTGCACAGGAATGATGGATGGAATGACTCATGCCCTAAGATCTGGGTGAAGGTAAACAGTAAAATAAACACATGACAGAGCTGGCTCTTTAAGCCAGAAGGATAGAGGAAATGAAACTAAAATGGTAAATGGTAGGCATGGTAGGTATGTATTTATATGTATGTAACATACATATAATATCTGTGCATGTGTACATAAATAAAATCTGAAGATGTTTAAGTTTTTTCCTATCACTGTAAGATGA
The DNA here is from genome assembly GCA_024291935.2 of Okapia johnstoni. NCBI lineage: Eukaryota > Metazoa > Chordata > Mammalia > Artiodactyla > Giraffidae > Okapia > Okapia johnstoni. Next base: position 21,897,475 of record CM044306.1, on the reverse strand, counting down.
TGGTTTCAAGTTTACAAAAGTTGTGTTAAGATCTTTCTTGCAGGACAAATACTTCAGTTTCATAAATGAAAGTAGGCAAATTTCTGGTAGTTAGCATCTATGGGAATCAAAATATCATCCCCTTAACTCAGTCTCTAGGAGCATCCTAACCAGATCACTTATAGCACCATCCCTTAAGGGCTAGAAGGACAGGATGCTTAAACTGCACAAAACATGGCCCTGTATGTGCCACCCTAAAATGACCACTGTGCTCTTAAGTCTCAAGTGACCAAAGAATAAAAGGAAAGTATAATAACCAGAAAGTTTGGCAAAAACAAGGAAAACCCTCACTGACTTTTTTCACTGCGATGAGAGGCTCTCACTCCAAAGTAACACACATATGTAACTCTTAAGGCACGAGAGAAAAGTTAAAGGTGTACCGTCACTGCTCTAGGATCCTGAATAGTTTCAGTTAATTCTATGAGCAAAATCCAGGGGCTTTGTGATAGACACAAAAAAGTTGATAGTCTAAATAAACAAATCAAATGTAAACTATAAATACTACTTGAGAATAATTTAAAGGGTATACTTTGCTTGTCATCTACTTATATCAGTGGTCCCCAATAGTCATGACTCACTGATAGATGTTAAATTGATGTGACTGCAATTAATTTACCAAAATATTTTAAAGGCCAAAGTTTATGAATAATTTACTTCTAAAAGGTAAGTTTTCCTAAGTAGAAGAGAAAGGGGTGGAACTATACTTGAGCTTACTTGGAATTCTGTATAAGCTACTCTCTATCTCATCTACATCAAAGGCCCTAGGAGTGAGCACTGCTGAGCATATAAAAAAGCATGACATTTACTTGAATCCTCAGGGATGAAGTGCACAAACTGCTGGTCTTTATGACTGAAACTCTTACAATAACATTACTGAAATGAATTACTAGCACAAAAGAGCGGTCAGAAGGACTGCTTACTAAGCAAGTCTGCAAGTTCAAAGTCACCAGTTCAGGACAGTGTGCACCTATGTACTTGAGAGCTTCATCTTCTAGCTAGAAAAATTAAAAAGAGAGAGAAAAAACTATTACTGATATTGCTTAATATTTTAAAACTTTAAAATCTCAAAGGTTTAAGAGTGTACATACACACACAGAGTGTACACATTCATCAATACATTTTAAATGTAGCCAACCAAGTTTCAAATGATCATATAAAAGTGCAATTCATATGATTAGTACAGTTATTAGTCTTTGTCATCAGTTTGCTACTGCTGCTAAGTCACTTCAGTCGTGTCTGACTCTGTGAGACCCCATAGACGGCAGCCCATCAGGCTCTGCCATCCCTGGGATTCTCCAGGCAAAAACACTGGAGTGGGTTGCCATTTCCTTCTCCAATGCATGAAAGTGAAAAGTGAAAGTGAAGTCGCTCAGTTGTGGCCGACTCTTAGCGACCCCATGGACTGCAGCCTACCAGGCTCCTCTGTCCATGGGATTTTCCAGGTAAGAGTACTGGAGTGGGGTGCCATTGCCTTCTCCGGTCATCAGTTTGGGCCACATTAAATTTATATCACCAAATCAAGGGAAATATAAACACTGCCTAGTGTTCATGGATATTTCTTCTGATAAATTGAACATGCTTCACAGCATTCTGCTGAAGGATTTTGAAACTAAAGTAACTTTCACATTTCTACACTCCATGTAAAGTTCCTTAACAAACTTTTGGGAGCAGGAGCTGAGAAAGGAATCTGCAGTTTATCTGTTGCTGGAAGATCACTGCTCTATGCATACAGTGCTGAGACCAGATGGCAAGTAACTTGACTATAATGATGCATCCCAATCAATATTTTTCAGGGTTCCATAAATAACCAGAACTTCAAGCTTTTGTTTTAAGGCAGTCATACTTTCAAAGCTCTATTTCAAACAATGGGAAATCCTCCCATTATGATGAAAGAATGAGGGAATTAAAAAAAAACAGAACCTAAGGCCTGGTTTTAGCAACCATTAGTAAAAAAAAGGGGAATAAGAGCATAGCCCTACTTTGTCAGTCACTTCTAAACCCACTCTTGATCATTTCCTTCCAGATGTTGTTACCATGTCAATTCCTTTTTTCCCCGCACTGTAAAACACTGAGATATTAAAAATTTTAATGACAAAATATGTTGGATTTGTGATGTGACTAGCAGGAAATAAGCATCAACACTATAAAATGTAGGTTGCTATAAACTTTGCACATTCAGCTCAAGGTCTCAGGGAGTGACAACCTGGCATGTTGTCTTTTCAGATTAAATTACATGAAACTCTTCTTGCCCATAGCACCTGTTCTATATGATTTTCTCTCCCCATCTTTGCCTCTCCTCAAAAACTTATCTTTGGTCAGGTGTTAACTCTTCTCCTTTCTGGGGGGCCAGGGTGGGGGTGTGGGAAGGTCATGCTGCATGGCATGCATGATCTTAGTTCCTCAACCAGTGATTGAACCCATGCCCCCTTCAGTGGAAGCGTGGCTTCCAAGGAATTCCCTCTTCTACTTTTTCACTCTAGGGAAAACACTTTAATTTGTGGTAAACATGGGTTTTTGGTCAATAACAAACAACTACGTATCTCTCTAGCCAACATCTTGGGCTGCCCATCAAGCTCATGGTGCCTCTATCAATCTAAAGTAAGACAGGGAGTTATTATTACCTGTGTGCAGCCTTTTAAGAATAAGGCTTTAAGACCTCCACAGCCTCTCACTAGAGCTTGGATACCATCCTTGGTTACTTGGTCACACCAGGAAATGTTTAATTGCTCCAACAGTGGACATCCCTCACTTAGGAATAAAACAAAATGAAACAAACATATGACTAAATCCAACTCCAAAGGCACCAATGTCTCATTTAATTGGTTATCCCATAACAACAAAAGGCGCATTTATTAATGCTTGTGGTGTTCACGTGGGACTACACCACTGGGAGGGCTGGCTCAAATCTACCTTAATAAGCTCAAGCACAATGCTGTTTCTCAGATATATTGGATTTTATGGAGCGATACACTTTTCAAAATATATTCTTTCTGCACTTAGCACAACTTGAACAATCTCAGACAGGGAATGGAAATTAAGTGATTCATTCAAGTTAACAGAGTAATTAATGAAGAATCAGATTCAATCTCAAATTTTTCTATCAAACAATTCAAGCACTTATCAAAGCATTAGTTATGAGGACATGGAAAATTTTCTTTTAAAAATTACAAAGGATCTGCAAAATTTTCTTTTCTGGGACATATCTAGGGTATATTTTACACAGGCTGAATTTAGGATATATGATATTAGATCTCTGCCTTCTATCAAACACTATTTCATTTTCTGATTTCACATTTAAACTACAGAAGAATGCCAAGCTCTAGGGCATTCTTTGGAAAATACTCCTTTGTTTATAAAATAAAGCCAGGGATCTTGGTTCAAGTTCATTGTTCAGCATTAATAGTGTGACTTCAGGCAGTCACCTCAGGAAGTCTGCCAAAGCCTCTCTCAGACCAAGATTAGCAATAGCCCTTCTATGTTCTCCTCAAACTAATGCATTCATTTTTACCCGCCACTTATTCCTCTGTAATACAACATACTTGAGTGTCTTTTTTCTTCTTGTAGACTCTGAGAAACTTAAGGGGTAGAAATAGTATCTTATTCAGTTACCTCCCATGGTTGAATTATAATTATTATTATTATTACTGGCATTCAGAAGTGTTTTAGATTTTATCTAAAGAGTGTCTACCTCACAAGATTTTCAAATAAATGAGCTCATTTAAGTGAAGTGCTATAAACTATGAACACTGTTATACTGCCTTATTTACTACACCAACCAGCCTTAGATACATGTGTTCATAAGCATAGAAGGTATAGAAGGAGCCACATTTTCACATTACTTACACTCTACTTAACTAAATTTACATTTCTTCTTTTAATAGTTTAATTCTTATTATTCATAAATGTAACTAATGCATGGGACCATAATCATTTATAAAAGGCTGATAAAAAAAGTAAAAGTACAAAGAGAATGGGCACCTCACCCTCCTTTGAAGACATATCTTTTTGTAATGTACTTTTAAAAATTACATTTACATTAAAACAATTAAAACCTACTGAGTGCTTACTACATACAGAATCCTGTGCTAAGCACTTCATTCACGTACAAACTACTATTCTGTTCAGAAATCCTAGTTACTGCTAAGTCATTTCACCTGAATTTGTCCTATAATTTGGGCAAGTGGTAAAACAAAGCATCAATTTTGAACCACAGTACATATCTATAAAACAAAAGTTTCCTTCAATTCCAACTTAAATAAGTATTCTTGTTATAAGAAATTTACCTCAGAGCTTTTAGAGACATGTTTGTTATTGATGTACAGGAAGCCAAGTCAAGGTGCCTGAGTTTGGAACAGAACTTGCTAAGGCTAGTACATGTACTGAAAAAGGAGAAAATAGTAAACAAATATGAACACAGTCTACTAAGCATATAATAATATTATACACAGTTCTCAATAAACAAATAAGAACACATCCTTAGAGTTTCATACATGATTCTCATGTGTTACAAGAACTATAATATTTCCATACCCAAAATATTAATAAAAAGTAGTTATAAATCCAGGGACCTTTCACGTTAAGGAAGAGGTAGGTTCTCAAAGGATAAAAAAAGTTGTGTTGTGTATAAGAATTTGCATGGGGGGGAAGATCGTTCTTGATTCACATTTGGAAACAGTAATAGCTATTGCCAGTGACTACATTTTTGCTAATAAGAGATTTACAGGCATTTTGTGAATTCACAACACCAGAAAGCTAGCTAGAACATGCTAGCAAGTTGTGATACATGAAAACCAAAAGCTGTCTCTGCTCTTTCACTTAAATCTCTTTCTGTTCATGATAACCTTGTGCATGGCATTAACAAAATAATAAGATTTTTGCAAGGTATACTGAGGATGCACCAGTGTTAGGCTGAAACAAACTAAGTTATGTAATATTACTGCCTGCTTTCCTTCATGAATTTGTTAAAAGCTCTTTTTTCACAGTGGTCAAGTTCCTCATTAAAATTTTTTTTTAGTTATGGAAAATCTCAAATATACTCTCAAGACTAAATAACAGAGAATGTACATATACCATCATTAAACTCTGACATTTATCAATATTCTACTATTGCTATTTCATCTATTTCCTTTCTTCTCTTGTTCTAATTTTTTAGAGCAAATCTGAGACATATTATTTCACCTGTAAATATTTCAGGACATATTTCTAACATGTAAGGATTTTAATTCCTTAATGTCTGACATCCACTCTGTGTTCAACTTTTCCCAAATGTATCATAAATGCCTTTGTCAAACTTCCTCCTGCGGTTTTATTCTGCAGTTTAGTAATGAACACTCTTTCTTGTGTTAATTAGCCAATCATCTCTTTCCTTGGTGAAATGTCTAAGTGCTTAGGGCTTTTCTTTTTTTTTTCAATTGATTAATTTGCTTTTTTGGGGGCCACACTGTGTGGCATGCGGGATCTTCGATACCTGACCAAAGATCAAACCTGTGCCCCATGCAATGGATGTGCAGAGTCTTGACCACTGGACCACAAGGAAAGTCCCAGGCCTATTTTTAAATGGATTGCCTTGTTATTGACTGTAAGAACTTTCTCTATACCAGTTCAGTTCAGTTGCTCAGTCGTGTCTGACTCTTTGCAACCCCATGGACTGCAGCATGCCAGGCCTCCCTGTCCATCACCAACTCCCAGAATTTACTCAAACTCATGTCCTTTGAGTGAGTGATACCATCCAACCATTTCATCCTCTGTCGTCCCCTTCTCCTCCTGCCCTCAATCTTTCCGAGAATCAGAATCTTTTCAAATGTGTCACTTCTTCATATCAGGTGGTCAAAGTATTGGAGTCTCAGCTTCAACATCAGTCCTTCCAATGAACACCCAGGACTGATTTCCTTTAGGATAGACTGGTTTCATCTCCTTGCAGTCCAAGGGACTCTCAAGAGTCTTCTCCAACACCACAGTTCAAAAGCATCAACTCTTCGGCACTCAGCTTTCTTTGTAGTCCAACTGTCACATCCATACGTGACCACTGGAAAAACCATAGCCTTGACTAGACGGACCTTTGTTGGCAAAGTAATATCTCTATTTTTTAATTTGCTGTCTAGGTTGGTCATAACTTTTCTCCCAAGGAGTAAGAGTCTTTTAATTGCATGGCTGCAATCACCATCTGCAGTGATTTTGGAGCCCCCCAAAATAAAGTCAGCCACTGTTTCCACTGTTTGCTCAACTGTTTCCCATGAAGTGATGGGACCGGATGCCATGATCTTAGTTTTCTGAATGTTGAGCTTTAAGCCAACTTTTTCACTCTCCTCTTTCACTCTCATCAAGAGGCTCTTTAGTTCTTCACTTTCTGCCATAAGGGTGGTGTCATCTGCATATCTGAGGTTTCTGATATTTCTCCCGGCAATCTTGATTCCAGCTTGTGCTTCCTCCAGCTCAGCATTTCTCATGATGAACTCTGCATATAAGTTAAATAAGCAGGGTGACAATATACAGCCTTAACATACTCCTTTCCCGATTTGGAACCAGTCTGTTGTTTCACGTCCAGTTCTAACTGTTGCTTCCTGACCTGCACACAGGTTTCTCAAGAGGCAGGTCAGGTGGTCTGGTATTCCCATCTTTTTCAGAATTTTCCACAGTTTATGGTGATATACACCGTCAAAGGCTTTGGCATAGTCAATAAAGCAGAAATAGATGTTTTTCTGGAACTCTCTTGCTTTTTCGATAACCCAACAGATGTTGGCAATTTGATCTCTGGTTCCTCTGCCTTTTCTAAATCCAGCTTGAACATCTGGAAGTTCTCGGTTCACAGACTGGCTTGGAGAATTTTGAGCATTACTTTACTAGTGTGTGAGATGAGTGCAATTGTGCAGTAGTTTGAGCATTCTTTGGCATTGCCTCTCTTTGGGACTGGAATGAAAACTGACCTTTTCCAGTCTTATGGCCACTGCTGAGTTTTCCAAATTTGCTGGTATATTGAGTGCAGCACTTTCACAGCATCATCTTTCAGGATTTGAAACAGCTCAGCTGGAATCGCATCATTTCCACTAGCTTTGTTCGTAGTGATGATTCCTAAGGCCCACTTGACTTCACATTCCAGGATGTCTGACTCTAGGTGAGTGATCATACCATCGTGATTATCTGGGTCGTGAAGATCTTTTTTGTGTAGTTCTTCTGTGTATTCTTGCCACCTCTTCTTAATATCTTCAGCTTCTGCTTTCTCTATATATTCTTGATATATAATTTAATGGTTTTCAGTGTAGAAATCTGGTACTTCTTAGTCTCAGTAGGTATTTCATGGAAGCTTTTGATTATATTAAGCAAACTCCCTTCTATTCTTTGTTGCTTTTTTTTTTGGGCTGTGCCACTCAACTTGCAGGATCTTAGTTCCCCAATGAGGGATTGAACCTGCACCCCAGCAGTGAAAGCACTGAGTCCTAACCATTTGAACCACCAGGAGATTCCATGCTGAAAACTTTTATCATAAATGAGTGTTAAGAGTTTGTTACGTGCTTTTACTGCATCTAATGAAACATCAGTTATCTACTATTGCATAGCAAATTACCTTAAAACCGAGCAGCTTAAAATAATAATTATTATCTCAGTTTTCATGAGTCAGGAATATGTGCACAGGCAGCCTAGCAGGGTGACTTGGACTCAGGATCTCTCACAAGGCTACCATCAAGCTGGAATCATCTCAAAGGTAGCTAGATACTGATTCCCTTCCAAGCTCATTTAGGTTAAGTGGAGGTTGGCAGACTTAAGATGACCCAATTTCAAGCTTCCCCATTTGGTTTTTGATAGAATTCAGGTTCTAGCTGGCTCTTGGCCAGAGACCTCCGTTTCCTGCCACATGGGCCTCTCCATAGAGCTACTCAGAAGAGGGCAGAATGCTTCCCCAGAGCTGGAGAAGAAAGTAGAGCAACATAGAAGACACAGTCTTTTTGGAACCTAATCTCCAAAGTGATACCCAATCTCTTTTGCAGTACTCTATTGTTAGAAATGAGACACTATGTCCAGTGTACACTCAAGGGGAAAAGATTACACAAAAGTGCAAATAGGAAGAGGCAGTGATTATTTGGGGGCCAGTTTAGAAGCCGTCCATCACAATGAAAATGGTCATGTGGTTTTTGTCCTTTATTCATTCCAGAGGACAGTAAATCTCAGCAGCTGCTTATTTTTGTATGTCCAGGAAGTCAAGAATGGTTTTGGCATTTTTAAATGGCTGAAAGGAAGTCAAAAGAAGATATTATTTTGTGACATGTGACATTAAATGAAATTAAAATCTCAGCAACATGTGATAAAGTTTTACTGGAGCAGAGCCATGTTCATTCGTTAACGTACTATCTGTGGCCACTTTGTAAAACATGGCAGAGTTGAGTAGCTGTGACAGAGACTACATGGCCAACAAAGCCTAAAATACTTCCTTATCCATCCCAATACAGAAAAGTTTATTGTTCTCTGCTTTATTCTAATTATCATGAAAAATTACATTAACTGATTTTCAGATGTTAAATCACACGTATTTCTGGGATAAATCCCACTTAGATAAGATCCAACCCTTTTATATGTTGCTGGATTCAGTTTGCTACAATTTTATTAACTATTTCTCCATCTCTGTGTCTGAGGAATACAGTAGACTTCCTTTTATTGTGATGTTTTTGCTTGGCTTTTGGTATCAGAAAAATACTGGCTGCACAGGACAAGTTATGAATTATTTCCTCTTTTATGAGTGAATTTGAGTATTAGTCTTCTTCCTTCTTTTGATGGACTCACCAGTGAAGTCATATGGGCCTGGGCTTTTGTTTTTTTGTGGAACAATTTTGAATTATTGTATTTACTTCTATAGATTTATTCAGACTGTTAATCTGTACCTCCCCAGGAATTGGTCCATCTCACCTAGGTTGTCTGATTAAATTTATGATATTACCTGACAAACATTTCATCTTGTCTGCTTTTGACAATTTGAGTCTACCCTTTTATTTTCTTAGTCTAGGTTTGTCCATTAAAAAAACCTTTTTTCAGTGATTATTGATTTTGTTACTGTTTTTGTTTCCTGTTTCACTGATATCCATTCTAACCTTTTTCCTTCTGCTTGCTTTGGGCTTTGCTCTTCTTTTTGCTAAGTTTTAAAAAATTTTTATATATTTATTTTTGGCTGTGATGGGTCTTCGTTGCTACACGTGGGCTTTCTTTAGTTGGGGCAAGCAGGGGCTACTCTTCGCTGTGGTGTGCCGGCTTCTCACTGCTGTGGTGTCTCTTGTGGAGTATGGGCTCTAGGGTGAGCAGGCTTCAGTAGTTGCAGTGCACAGGCTTAGGTGGTCTGTGGTAGGTGGAATCTTCACGGACCACGGGTCAAACCCTCGTCCCCTGTATTGGCAGGCAGATTCCTAACCACTGGATCACCAGGGAAGTCCTTTTCTAATTTCTCACTGGTGAAGGCTGTTACTGATAAGAGCATTCTCGCTTTCCTCTTTTGTGACACAGGACTGCCGAGTTGTACTAATATTTTGGCCACATCACATAAATGTTGGTAGCTTTTCATTTTCATTCAGTTCAAAATTACACAGAAGCGTGATGCTGAATTTCCAAAGATCCTGTTGAGGATTTCTAGTTTAATTTTCTAGTTCTGGTTGAAGGATATATTTTGAATGATTTTAATCTTCTTAAATTAAGACTTATTTAGTAGCCCAATCTATGCTCTATCCTAGAGAATGTTCCAAGTATGTTTGTAAAGAATGTTTATTCTGTAATCATTGGGTGGAGTGTTCTATCTGCACAGTATGCATTTTTCCATCTGTTTACTTTCAACCTATTTGTGTATTTCAGTCTAAAGCTTGTCTCTTATAGACAGCACAAACTGGGTTTTGTTTTTTAATCCATACTGACAATCTGTCTTTTGTATGAAGTGTTCAGTATGTCCATATTTAATAAAAATTATTGTTTTTTAAATCATTTTGGGGGGGTGCCATGCTGCATGGCATGTAGAATCTCAATTTTCTGACCAGGGAAACCCCTGCATTGAAAGCATGGAGTCTTAGTCACTGGACCACCAAGGAAGTCCTAGTAAAATTATTGATATGGTTACATTTTCTCTCCCATTCTATAATCTTTTTCTGTTTGTTTCATGCCTTCCTTAAGTTTGTTTTTCTGTCTCTCCTTTACTGTCTTCTTGTATCAGGTGTACAGTTTCAATTCCTCTGTTGATTTTTTTACCTTTTCCCCTGAGTTATTTTCTTACAGTTTGCTCATAGAATACAATATATATCTTAATTTACCACAATCTATTTCAGAACAGTAACTTAATTCTCACAAAACATAAGCATTTTACTCCAACATGTAATGGTTCTCTCCTCTCTCCTTTGTGCTATTATTTTCATATGTTCTAACATATTTTATATATTACTCCTATAAATATCATAGATCAATACTGTTGTTGTTGTTCAGCTGCTCAGTCACGTCCGACTCTTTGTGATCCCATGAACTGCAGCATGTCAGGCTTCCCTGTCATTCACCGTCTCCCAGAGCTTGCTCAAACTCATGTTCATCAAGTCGGTGATGCCACCCAGCCATCTCATCCTCTGTCCTTCCCTTCTCCTCCCGCCCTCAATCCTTCCCTGCATCAGGGTCTTTTCCAATGAGTCAATTCTTTGCATGAAGTGGCCAAAGTATTGGAGTTTCAGCTTCAACATCAGTCCTTCCAAAGAACACCCAGGACTGATTTTTAGGATGGACTGGTTGGATCTCCTTGCAGTCCAAGGGACTCTCAAGAGTCTTCTCCAACACCACAGTTCAAAAGCATCAATTCTTTGGCACTCAGCCTTCTTTATGGCTGCCTTATTTAAGTTCTGGCAATTCTTCTTCAGTTCAGTTTCCCAGCAATTGTTCTTTCCGTTTTAGATATTCTTTGCCCAGCTTTGTGGGGTCTCAATATGTGCATATAGAGTTTACTATTCAACCAAATTTATGAAGATTTCTGTAGTCTTTTTTTGAGTAGCTTCCCTCTTTCCAGACACCTATTTAGTCACCCTGGTCTCGCAGAACTTTGATCTCTTTCTCTTCAAATCAGACAGAACTTTGTGCCCTGCTTGCATTCCTTCTCCTGTACCATTATCTCAAAAATGTGCTACCAAGCAGAAAGCCACAACAATCGTTAAGGTTCACCTCATTTGTTTCTCTCTTCTGCTCTGCATGTTGTCCAACATTTCAGACTGCTTGCTTTCTATGTTTTGTACAGTTTTAGAGTTGTTTACAGCAGGAGGGCAGTGACTGTTGTTATCAGAAGCAGAGGTCTCCACCCTTGATTTTTAAAGTCTGTATCTTTTTTCTTTTAAACTATATTTAATATACTGCTAAAGTCACTAGAACATTCAAAATTCTGAATATTAACCTGTGGTTATTTAATGATTTTAAGATACTTAGATCTACGAATTTAATGTGCTTATGTTAAAAGCTTTTATTTTTCAGAAATGCTTATTTTAGTAATGCATATTGAGACTTCCCTGGTGGAGCAGCAGATAAGAATCGTCCTGCCAATGCGGGGGACATGAGTTCCATCCCTGGCCTGAGAAGATTCCATATGTTGCAGAGCAACTGAACTCATGTGCCACAACTAGCGAGCCTTCATTCCAGAGCCCTCAAGCCTGCATGCTGCAACTACTGAAGCCCGTGCCTAGAGCCTGTGCTCTGCAACGAGAGGCCACCACAATGAGAAATCCCCACACTGTAACAGAGAGTAGCCCCCACTTGCCACAACTAGAGAAAGGCTGCTCAAAAGCAACGAAGACTCGGTACAAAAAAAGAAATGCATATTTACATTGTTTAGGAATTTTTCACAATAAGATAAAAGAGTGGGGGTATAGAGAAAACAAAACGAGCAATATTACTAAATAATATCAAATAACTTAAGTTTTATTTTAAGTTTCAAGGAAGAATTTGAGCCAAATTCCAAAATAAGCTTCTTGTTCCATTTCTAACTTTCAAGTCGCCTTCTTTCTTGAAACATCTTTTCTCTATAAAACCAAAATGAAATTTACTAAATATATTTAGGAGCCTGCATTAAAAGCTAGTATAGGCAGGACACAATGGGCTATGACTTACCCTTCTAAAACATAAAATACTTACGCATCTGTAGTCTTTGTACACCCATTGAGATTCAGTACTTCAATGTTCCTACAGTTTTGTGCAAAGGTTCTTTACAGGAAAGAAACAAAGTAAAGGGTCTGAGGCAAAATGTGCACCGCACAATTCTCAGCATTAAAAAAATAATAGAAGATATAAAACAGCAAACCTGGATATTAGTACAGAGAGTCAATAACAGTCACAAATAAATTAATTTTCAACCATAAACTTTTAAACATCAATCTTTTTGTCAACCAAAGTTAAAATTATCCACGCTTGGATTAAACAAACAACAAACTTTACTCAAGGCTCCAAATGAACCATTTATAATATGGGGAAGCTGGTTTTTTGGGGGGGAGCATGTGTTCTTGTTTTATTCCCAAAACCATACATCCTACTATTGGATATTTGTATGATAAGCAATGAATGTGTATTTGGGTTCAGAACAGCTTAAGAATATGCAAACTATCCCAGCCTTTTCTGGGTGAGATGCTGCTGTGTCTCATGTTGTTTTTTACTTCAGTCAGTAACATCAGTTAATCTGTAGTTATGTTTTTACCTTAAAGCATTGTCTCCTACTCCAAGACACCCACGAAGACTTAACTTTCGTAAAAAGCCCCCACACCTTTTTGAAATATTCTCCACCACCCGGCCCTGTAAAAAAGAGAAGATAGGTATACAAAAAGATAAGCCACTACATCGTTTTTGAAAAGAACACATTCTCATTTTTAAAATGCTTCTAACTCATTTTAAAAACCTAATTAAATCAAATCAGCTTTCTTGATCTATTGAAAATATGCCTGAACTATTTTGTTCATCTTTAAGTTACTTTGTATTTGAGGAAATGGTGCTCTGTAGTTCTCTTATGTCACTGTATTATTGTTTCTGTATATTTACTATAGTACTCTAAATACAGCAGAGACTCAATGAACACTTAACAAAAGCTTGCTGAATGATTTTGTGGGTTATGTTGCTTTAAACATTTACATCCATGAAGATAAAGAGAATTGGGAACAAAAATCCACCATGTTGATGGCTATTATTTTAAAAGTACTTTCTGAAGATAATGGAAAGTTCATGTGAGGTTTCTTAAACTTCTTACATGAATCCTGAAGACAACTAAGCTCCATTAATACTTTAAAAACAAAAACAAAAACCCGAGTTGAAAAAAATCTAAACCTAAATCTTACTTAATCCTTGTAACACAGTGAGGAAGCTATGATTTGCACTCTTCAGATGAGAGAACCAAGGACCACAGAGTTAAAATTCAGGTTAAAATAATGTAAGCTTAAGCCATTCTCCATTTGAGAAAACAGGCAATACTAAGGATGAAATATGAGGGAGAAATGAGAAGGGAAAAAAAAAATCTCTCCACAGCAAAAGTAATCCAATACATTTTTCTGGAGAATGAAAGAAAAACTATCTGTAGGCTCTCCTAGAACCCAAAATGCTCATCAAGAAGAATTTATGCAAATATTATGCCTCAGTAGTCAGGTATGGATGTGAGAGTTGGACGGTGAAGAAAGCTGAGCGCCAAAGAATTGATGCTTTTGAACTGTGGTGTTGGAGAAGACTTTTGAGAGTCCCTTGGACTGCAAGGAGATCCAAACCACTCCATCCTAAAGGAGATCAGTCCTGGGTGTTCACTGGAAGGACTGATGTTGAAGCTGAAACTCCAATACTTTGGCCACCTCATGCAAAGAGTTGACTCACTGGAAAAGATCCTGATGCAGGGAAGGATTGGCGGCAGGAGGAGAAGGGGAGGACAGAGGATGAGATGGCTGAATGGCATCACCAATTCGATGGACATGAGTTTGAGTGGACTCCAGGAGTTGGTGATGGACAGGGAGGCCTGGCGTGCTGCGATTCATGGGGTCACAAAGAGTTGGACACGACTGAGCGACTGAACTGAACTGAAGTTCTTAACTTATTTTTCCATAAACAGATATAAAAAGACTTCCTAAAAAGAGCAAACACAGGTCCATATTTCCACAACAAAAACAAAAACTTAGTAATAAATAATTTACTATTATTTCAGTAAAATAATTTTGCTTATTCTCAAGAGCTGAACAAGTTCTTGGGGAACACTGCAGGCTCTCATAAAATTCGGATGCACTGAAATTAATGGTTTCTCTCTCCAGGGAAAGGAGATTTATATAGCTGAGGCTAATTTGTTCCATGCTGTAATTACATTCTAACAAGAGAAATGGGGCCACACACCACATAATTATACCTCAATATCCCTCTGGAAATCAAACAGGTCAATTCGCTGCCAGTTACTGCCATCCAAAGCCAGAACATTCCAGGCCTATTTTGAAGAAAAAGACACAAAATGAGCAGAAGCTGAAATGAAGGGAAAAAGCCAGCAAAATCCAAGTTCAAAAGTCAACCTACTAATGATTGAAATTGTCCAAACAATGTCTCAGCACCCCCATCATTAACTCCCAAAAGGTGAGTCTCATTTCTGATTCATGTTTTATTCTCCAAGTAGATTATCTCATAAATGAGTGGGTACAGAAATTAGCAGCTGTGAAAGATCTTACATTAGGGGACTGGGGAAAGGACAGGTTGTAATAAGTACCATAGTCAGAGACTGTTTTCTAACTGGAATTTCAAATTTCAAAATGAGACGATCCAGCTGGTGAAAAGCAGCTCTTGTTACTCTAGGAACAAGGTGAGGATGAAACCAAAAAAAGAAGATGGACTCTGAATGTACTGTGTTCAATACATATACCATGTTCAATAAAAATATGCTAATCCATAGCATCACTTGTTTGGACCTGAAACTGTGACCTGGATTTACAAAAGACATTATCATTTCTCCATATACGTGACAGAGACTTTAATGCTTTCCTCATTACCAATTAGCTCACTCAGGCATGCTTTTCAATTGGTCATCTTTTCTTTCAACTTGATTCAATGGTAATTTTAAAAAGAGTGAAAGTTTTTAGACTTCTCATACATTTCTTTAATTAGCTAAAGAGAGGCAAGAAAGCTTTTCAGCTTTTCAGGATAAGGTGAAAAATGACTCCACAGAGTTAACTTGCTATGGATCATTCTGCATTGTATTTTAATCAGAAAGCCTTTTAAAGTTTTTCTTATTAAATTTAAAGTGTATACAAAAGTCTTAATCCTGTTAAGTCATAAACTGAGATTATCATCTCCTTCTACAACAATTCAAAACACAGATTCAATACTGAAATTGTAAAAAGGAAACTGCAGGTACACTTTCAAGTCCCAAGTAACTGTCATACAACCAGCAAGACATATGCCAGGGGTACAGAGGAAAACAAAGTCATTATTCTAGAAATCTTTAAGGTTCTCTTAGGATTTCCATGTTACTTCTCATTTTGTGGCTTCATATTTTTCTAATTTTTTTTCTTTTTTCTTTTAAAACATTTTATTTATCTTTTATTAGCTGTGCTGGGTCTTCGTTGCTGTGTGGGCTTTTCTCTAGGTGAAGCAAGTGGGGGCTACTTTCTATAAGTTGCAGTGTGCGGGCTTCTCATTGCGGTGGCTTCTCTTGTTGCTAAGTACAGGCTGTAGGGCATACAGGATTCAGTAGTTGTGCTTCCTGGGCTCTAGAGCACAGGCTCAACAGTTGCGGCACACAGGCTTAGTTGTTCTGTGGCATGTGGGATCTTCCTGGATCAGGGATCAAACCCAGTGTCTCCTGCACTGGCAGGCAGATTCTTTATCACTGACCCACGAGGGACACCCTCAATGGGTTCTTAAATGGCTCCATGGGAGACAAGAGATAAAATTTGTAAAGATCATGTGTTCACTAGATTCATGGGCTAAATATACCTCTGATTTGGCTTGATATTTCTCATTTCCTCACACTACTTTTTTCAGCAAGCAGGAAACATGCTAAACTGAGACTAAAATTAGGAATGACAGGTTTCTCTCCAGAGTTTTTTTTTTTTTTTTTTTTTTTTAAAGCACATTAACGAAATACTTCAAGTACAGAGAGTAACAGGCTAACTACCAATGAACCAACTGTACAGATTTAACGAAGACTGGCATTGTGCTTCCTTTTAAGTTAAAACACATTAAGAAGGAAGAAGAACCTGAACATGAAAACAACAATTAAAACTCACTCAGATCAACACGCTTGAGATGAGACTCTGCTACTGAACAGATTTAGACACCGGTCTGGGAATTTTGTTTCTCAGTGATGACCTCAGCTTCAAATGTAGACAGAAAAGAATCCCCAACTCATTTGTACCAGCTATGACTAGAGCAACGACTCAGGCACCAGGAACAGAAATGTCATGAATAGAAATCATCAAAATATGACTGCCTGTTTCCTAAATAGCTGATACACAGTTTCAGTATGGCTTTAGGATGTAGAAATTACATTAAAGTTAGCAAGATAAGGTGAATTTTCTATACTAAGTTTTGTGCTTTTGTTTCCCTGAGGAAATTCGTATTGGAAATTTGAAGGAAAACCTGTCTTCACAAAGATAAATACTCTGATATAACCCTATTACATACTCAGCACCTACAACTATACCTGGCACATAGTAGGTTCTCAATAAATATTTGTTAAACAATCAAAAAGCCATTGTCCATTTTATAAAATGGTGGTAATTATATGTATTCACTCACTTATATCTATATTACAAAAGAGACTAGGAATGGTTCATAATGTAATTTTCCCACAACAGAGATTCTATTCTTAGTATTAGCGGCAACAATAAGATTATGATATTTCACTGTTTTGTCACAGTAATGTCAATTGTCAAAAGTTGGTAAGTAAGAGTAATGCAGAAACTGACTTTGAGAAAGGAATTTGGTTTGCTCTATAATTTCTTAGAAATTAAATTCTAGTTATAACCCTTTGAGAAAAAAATACCAGGAGAGAACAAAAGCTTTCCATGTATATACATAAAATGAAGTAACTGGAAAACATGAAACACTGTATTATTACAGTTCTAAGTAAAGTTTAAATCTTTTAATTTGCATGTTTAATACGCTTTTTCCTTGAAGATGCTTTCTCTGCACGTATTATAGAAATAGTCAAGAGTTTCAAACAATTAAAGTTAGAAACAATATATATAGTAGAGTTCCACTGTAGAATTAACATGGGTTCAGGTATGCCATGGGTGCAACAACATCCTTGGAAATATAACACACAACTACCATCTGAAGTAAATGGTTCTTTTGCTACAGAAGCTGATTATCATTAATGTCAGGAAAGGATGCTCTTCTAATCATGTCAGCCATTCTTACCCTGGAGACCTGAGCACAGCGACACAAGGTAACAACATCCAGAAAAGAAAATATCCTAAAAAGAGATGGAGAAAAATTTTACTATACATTATATGATGAAGGAGTTTCTCTTGATTTTTGCCTATAAATAACTGGCTGTGTTAACACATGCACAAAAAGACAGAAGTCCTTTAAATAATCACACAAAAAGCTGAAGCAATTTATAAAGATTAATACTACCCATATAAAACATAGGGGACAAAGTCATCTTTTACCTGATAATGTTATGTGTAAGTACAAGTTCAATCATTCACATCAAGGGATGATAAAATATTTCCAATACATATTTTTAAAGTAAAAAAAACAATTTCCACACTCTGATTATCAAAAGAAAGAGGCTAGGGGAGGGTTATCTTTATAACAATTTTACAGTTATGCAGGGAAAAAAATAGAATACTGGCAACACCTAAAAATTAGCAACTGTAAAATGTTAAATCCCTATATATTTAATTCCAATTTGGGAAATTGTAAAACTCATTTAACACATCAATGTCAGGAAACACCACCTAAATTTTTTCTCAGTCTTAGACGGTTTAGTATTATTGTAGAGACTCTCTTATAGAGTTTAAGTAATATTACTGAAGCATTATTATTTAAAATAATTAACTTGCCTAAAGAATGATAGGGCTTCCCTCATAGCTCAGTTGGTAAAGAATCTGCCTGCAGTGCAGGAGACCCGGGTTCGATTCCTGCGTCGGAAAGATCCTCTGGAGAAGGAAATGGCAACCCACTCCAGTATTCTTGCCTGGAGAATCCCATGGACAGAGGAGCCTGGAGGGCTGCAGTCCATGTGGTTGCAAGAGTCAGACACGACTTAGCAAATAAACCACCACCACCACCACCAAAGAATGATAACTCTCTATACCATAAGCCACCCATAAAAAACAGGTCAGAGCATCCTGGGACTTGAGCTTCAAGGTCTCCTTACTCATGAATACCTTAAAAGTCATTTTGATCTGAATAACAAGTGAAGCTCTTCTGCAGGTGGCAAAAGGTACAATATAGCATGTACTTTAAAGATGATATTCCTTGAGATAGCTGGAGATACTGGAGTGTTACAAAATGGAGGTCAAGAAGTATCAATGTGGAGATGAAGGCTACATTTTCTATTCCAAGTTACTGTAATAGAACAAACTATTTGGTGATTAGAGGCTGTCAATCACATTTTAGAACTTGGAATAAACTGAGTTAATAATTACAGCAGACAGAAAGTTATGTACATTTCGTAAATAAAGTTTTTTAAAACTATTTTTTAATTTGGTATACATAACATGAAACTTTACAATTCTCACATCCATACATGACCACTGGAAAAACCATAGCCTTGACTAGACGGACTTTTGTTGGCAAAGTAATGTCTCTGCTTTTAAATATGCTATCTAGGTTGGCCATAACCTTCCTTCCAAGGAGTAAGCGTCTTTTAATTTCATGGCTGCAATCACCATCAGCAGTGATTCTGGAGCCCAAAAAAATAAAGTCTGACACTGTTTCTACTGTTTCCCCATCTATTTCCCATGAAGTGATGGGACTAGATGCCATGATCTTAGTTTTCTGAACGTTGAGCTTGAAGCCAACTTTTTCACTCTCCTCTTTCACTTTCATCAACAGGCTCTTTAGTTCTTCTTCACTTTCTGCCATAAGGGTGGTGTCATCTGCATATCTGAGGTTATTGATATTTCTCCCGGCAATGTATGGATGTGAGAGTTGGATGGTGAAGAAAGCTGAGCGCCGAAGAATTGATGCTTTTGAACTGTGGTGTTGGAGAAGACTCCTGAGAGTCCCTTGGACTGCAAGGAGATCCAATCCATCCATCCTAAAAGAGATCAATCCTGGGTATTCATTGGAAGGTCTGATGTTGAAGCTGAAACTCCAATACTTTGGCCACCTCATGCGAAAGGTTGACTCATTGGAAAAGACCCTAATGCTGGGTAGGATTGGGAGCGGGAGGAAAAGGGGACGACAGAGGATGAGATGGTTGGATGGCATCACCGACTTGATGGACATGGGTTTGGGTAGACTCCGGGAGTTGGTGATGGACAGAGAGGCCTGGCGTGCTGTGGTTCATGGGGTCGCAAAGAGTCGGACACGACTGAGAGACTGAATTGAACTGAACTGAACTGAACATGAAACTTATAGTTAGCCACTTTTAAATGCACAGTTCAATGGTATGAAGTACATTCGCACTGCTGGACAACCACCACCATAGCCATCTCAAGAACTTCTCCTTTTCCCCAAACTGAAACTCTAGACATGGTGAACAGTGACTCATTTCCCTCTCCCCCAGCTCCTGGCAACCACCACTCCACTTTGTTTCTCTATGAATCTGACTACTCTACATACTTCATATGAGTGGAATCATATAGTATTTGCCTTTTTGTTACAGGCTTCTTATTTCATGTCTTCAAGGTTCATCCGTGCTGTCTTACTGCCTTACTGCTTTACTTTTTAAAAGCTGAATAATATTTCAATGGGTACATATACCACACTTTCTACATCTGTCCATAGATGGAAAGTGAGAATGCCTTTCTTGATCCCTTGAGGTGACCCTGCTACAACCCTGATGGCTCTCTTTAATAAAATAAAATTTCCATATTTTTAAATACTGATTACAAACTCCATTCCCAAATAAACATATATACTATCAATCTAGGTACCTCAATTCCTAAAACAGTAAGTTTACCTAATGCAACAAACCTTCTTACACTGCTTTAATGCTGCTGCTTTTCCCTGTCATCCACTATATACTATCTTTTTTGTGGAGCTTCCTCAAGATCCCATTTCTGCCAAATCACTGGTAATCCCTAAGTAATTTGCATAAATATAATGTTACACATGGCGGGGACACAGGAGAGAAATTTTAGATAATGTATCCTAGTTAGACTAGGTTTAGTAACCTTTCAACAGAAAGGTTCTCCACAAAATAAAGCATAATAGACAAGACATGAAACCTCAGGCAAGAGGTCAAATGTAGACCTAGGAGACTCTCTGAAGCACATATCCCAACAATCATAATTCCATTCTTAGAATGTACTGTCTGGGGTTCTTAATGTCAAAATTCCCTTGAGTTGGCTTTTCACCTGGATTTGACATTATGCTACAATAAAAAGAGAGAAAGAAGCCAAATATAGTCTCTGTGCTCCTCTATGGCAACAACAGTTTGGACTTTCCAGTCCTGATCTGGCTTCCTAGTAAGATAGATGTGATAAGCTTCTGTGCTTGAAAGTTAAAGTCACTCAGTCTTGTCCGACTCTTTGTGACCCTATGGAATTCTCCAGGCCAGAATACTGGAGTGGGTAGCCTTTCCCTTCTCCAAGGGATCTTTCCAATCCAGGGATCAAACCCAGGTCTCCCACATTGCAGGCAGATTCTTTACTACCTGAGCCACCAGGGAAACCCAAGAATACCAGAGTGGGTAGCCTATCCCTTCTCCAGGGGATCTTCCCGACCCAGGAATAGAACCGAGGTCTCCTTCATTGAAGACGGATTCTTTACCAACTGAGCTATCAGGGAAGCCTAAGATGGATGTGATAAGCCTCTGTGCTTAAATCCCTTCAACCACTCCACAGTCTGTCTAAATGTCTGCTATTATTTAGTATAACTTCTGACTTCTACTTGTCCTATGTAGTTGACAGGAGAGACAACTACCTTTAGAAACCCAAATATAAGGACTGATGGGATAAGCTGCTGGAGTTTTAGTTACAGTGACTGGGTGCTGGAGGATGGTGAAGAAGAGGCTCACAGAGAGCATTTATTCTTCCAAATATGGTTAACATTAATTTAAACTAAAAAAATCACTATAATTTTACGTATGCATTTGTAGGATAAGTCAAGGTGAAATTATACTATTTTTATATGACAGGTAAGAACAGTAAAACTACATTATACTGCTTTTCATCATCTTCAGGCTTGGTACTTTACACTGAAACCCTTTACACAATTCCTTCTTGAGGATACCTATTATCCATAACCAAAATGATTATGATCAAAGAGATAAGAAAACTGAGGGAGAACGAAAGGGTCTGTTACTACTGAAGGATCCTGCTTGACTGCTTCAATAAAAGTCTTTCCCCATCTCTTATCAAGAGATTGTTGAAAAACTGGCCTAGATTTAGGCCACCCAAGTTTAAGCAAAGTAGGCCTCATCTTTTCCATTCAAGCAAAAAGACTGGCTAGGTTTCTGAAATATAATGTGGAAGAAGTTAGGGTCTAATTATAAGTAGATCTTATTGCCATATGAAAAAAAAAAAAAAAGATGTGCATGGTCCTGGAGAAGGTATTCAGAAAGTATTCAGAAAAACCAATCTCTCCAGGTGATTCTTATGAATATTATATAAAGGTGATAATTTATGATTTTCAAAAACATTTATAAAAGATGTGCAATTCAGATATTTTTAAAGCAAACTGCAGACAACTACACCTTCATGTTTTTAACCCCCTGATCATGGACTGAAATACACCAGGGTAGAGAGATGACAACAGTGAATAACAGTAAAGCTTTTTCATTAATTGACAATTCAAATCTCTAGATGAAGAGGAATTTTTTGGTTAATCCATACCCACTAACAAAAAATGAATGTCAAAGATGGCATCTGCCTGAGTTTGAGATCTAATACTCAAAAGAAGTCAAAGTCAAGAATCATTCTTCAGTCATAACTCGTTTTAAAGATTCAAAAAGAAGGATGGGGATGGGGCAGAAAGGAGGGACATATCTCCTGTAGATCTATCTGATCATGTTTGTTTTATATAGTCAGAAATAAACAAAATTCGGTTCTACTTCTGGTCATGGCTGAGTAAGTTTCCACTGGACTAACTTTCTAGATACAACATCAAATTGTGAACAAAATATAAAAACAACCATCTGAAAGCAACAGAGAGTGAACAAATGCAGGCAGTTATTAAAGCGGAAAAGGGAACGAGCGACTTTCCAGGTGTTTTGGTTTTTTCATGGGTTTTATACTGAGGACAGGTTGTACTTGGGGCTCTTAGAACTTGAATAGAAATCTGTGAAGGGGAATCAACAGCAGAGTTGGGAGCAACCATAGGCAACAGGAAGTGAGGAGAGAAAGGAAAGAGAATGAGGTGAGGGAGCACAAATTTCGTCCAAACCCCCAAGAGACCTCTGACTACTGCGTGTGGTGGAAACACTCCAAGCTGCTCAATTTAGAAGAACTGAACTTGCATTTCAGGGGCCACCTACAACATGGGACACAAAGTTTGTAGGTTGGGGACAGCCAAGTTACCTATCTGCTAAAAATAAACAAATGAATACACTGAATAAAACTCCAAATTGAATACACAGAGATGAATAAAATGAACCGAAATACTTTAAATGAGTAATATAAAAAAAGAGAACCAATGTAACTTTTGAACTCTGTATTTTCTGTATATCACCAGGCAAAAGACCAAAAACAAACGAACTCATACCAAAAAATTATAAATAATGAACTCTAATTAGATTTTTCACAGTGTAATGGGTTATTTCATGTGTAATCTAAGACTGAGTAAGTAACTAATTATATTGTAGACAGAGTCATATTTCTCCCTTAGAGTAGAAGAGTCATATCATGTCCATAAATTGGAAAGGAGAGCTAAAATGAGCCTGAAGGTACTAGACGAGGATTGGAAGTGTTAGTATAAACTGGTTATGTAGGAGAATTGTCATGTTTAATCTATCTGTCACGCGAGTGTATGCTCCTTGGTTCTTGTCTCGTCACAACAAAGATTTGGAGTGACGTATTCATCTATATTTAGATACAGATATAAACTTGCATAAAGTTGTGTTCATGCACTAACCACCTCCAAACATATTTCTTAGCTCCATCTGATGAGGAGATCTACAAGCAATGATGTCCAGTAGCAATAAACATAGCTAGGGTAGAGATCTTAGTTTTTAAATACCATTCTCCACTAAAAATCATCCCCTGAGCTCCTTGCAAAAATGTCTGATCCCAGGACCGGGTCAGGAAAAGTACAAGATCCTAGAGTATCTGGTGCCGAAAAACAAAGATATAGTCAAAGAATGATGGGACATATTCAAAGAACATAGACTATAACCGTAAGGGACTCCCACTGGCTAAATGTGAAACATTTTGAGCAGAAAACAAGACTAATCCAAATGGGATTACCACACAGTGAATAAAACAGTATCATGAGTATATACTGATGTTACTAAAGACAGGAAAAAATGGGATAGAAGGGAAAACTCTTCTTTAGAGAATTCCAACTAGTAAAATGTAGAAGTAATGATGGAATTAGAGAATGACCATTTGGTAACCACCACAGTAATAACTGTTTCAAGCAAGAAACAGAAACTTTAACTGACTGAGTTAAAGTTTGATGAGAAACAAGATATTCACATAGTCTCAAAGTATTTCACCACAGGACACTTACTAATGATAAAGGGAAAAATGGTAACATTACAGTAGAGAAATCTGGCAGATACCACCTTAACCTGATGATCAAAGTTAACATCAACAGTAATGGACAAACAGACATCTTATGTTTATGATATGAACAATGAGGGGGCCTCCCAGGTGGTGCTAGTGGTAAAGAACACACCTGCCAATGCAGGAGACATAAGAGATGTGGGCTCAATCCCTCGGCCAGAAGGATCCCCTGGAGGAGGGCACGGCGATCCACTTCAGCATTCTTGCCTGGAGAATCCCAGGGACAGAGGAGCCTGGCGGGCTACAGTCCATAGGGTCACAAAGAGTTGGCCATGACTGAAGCGATTAGCACAGCACAGCACGTGAACAATGAGAAGGATACTACATCGTTTCTGAGGTATTCCTACAAAACTGTGCCAATGAAGGACACATGAA
Source organism: Okapia johnstoni (assembly GCA_024291935.2). NCBI lineage: Eukaryota > Metazoa > Chordata > Mammalia > Artiodactyla > Giraffidae > Okapia > Okapia johnstoni. The sequence goes on along the minus strand of CM044306.1, from coordinate 21,873,224 downwards.
GGACATTCTGTAAAGAATCTTCAAAACTGCCACTGGCTATGAAAGACAATGAAAGACTGAAGGCTTATTCAAATTAAAGCCAAGTGAAGAGACGTGACAAGTAAATCCAACCTGTGATCCTGGACTGCAACTTGAATCAGAAAGAAAAATATTTTTTCTTGCCTTGTACTACAAAGAACAGAAATAGAATCATGGATAGGATAACTAGTAAAATAGGGATAAGGTCTATAGACTACATAATAGTATCACATCAACGTGCATTTCAAAATTACGGTAATTTCAATTACTCTACTGTGTTTATATATGAGAAAGTCTTTGATTTTAGAAAATTCACACTGAAGTCTTGGGTAAAAAACAGGGTCTGCAACTTAACCCAAAGAGTTAAGAAAACAATAATATAAGTAAGGTCAAAGGTTAACATTGGGGAATCCAAGTAAAAGTTTTACAGAATTTCTCTGAACTACTTCTGAATCTTTTCAGTAAATCTAAAATAATTTAAAAACAAAAAGAGGAAAAAAAGAAGTAAAAACTATGTTAAAACTCAAAGGAGTGGCAAGAAGTAAAAATACAAACAATAACCACTGGCTCAGTATCAGCTATATGTGTCTAGTTGGGTCATCTTGTATTTTTCAAGCTAATTCTTGCATCCAAGCCTTGAACAATAACACAATTAACACACAGAAAACACAAACCTCAGGAAACAAAGTGATTGTTAAAAGATTATTTTCCCAATAATGTTTTCTTCTAGGGTTATATTCCTAGGATACTCATGCTCCTTTGTCCTCAAGATGGCCTCGATCTTGACAGAGTCATGATTTTAGGGCTATTAAAAACTGGCCGCACAATATCAAGCTGAGCCTGGTGGGAGTTCATGTACTAGGATGTGTAATGATAGGAAGATAAAAAGAACTTGAAAAAAAATAGTATCTTCACATAGTCATGTGGCTCTCAGTCTCAAAAGACAAACAGCTTTGTGTCCACATACATAAATAACCTACACAAAGGCAATGTGCCTAATATGTATCTTATTAATAGTCCATCACTACCAAGATATTAGGGCTTTCCTCCTAGCTCAGCTGGTAAAGAATGTGCCTACAATGTGAGAGACCTGGTGACAGGGTGACAATATACAGCCTTGATGTACTCCTTTTCCTATTTGGAACCAGTCTGTTGTTCCATGTCCAGTTCTAACTGTTGCTTCCTGACCTGCATACAGGTTTCTCAAGAGACAGGTCAGATGGTCTGGTATTCCCATCTCTTTCAGAATTTTCCACAGTTTATTGTGATCTGAACGCAGAGTTCCAAAGAATAGCAAGGAGAGATAAGAAAGCCTTCCTCAGCCATCAGTGCAAAGAAATAAAAGGAAAACAACAGAATGGGAAAGACTCGAGATCTCCGTAAGAAAATTAGAGATACCAAGGGGACATTTCATGCAAAGATGGTCTCGATAAAGGACAAAAATGGTATGGACCTAACAGAAGCAGAAGATATTAAGAAGAGGTGGCAAGAATACACAGAAGAACTGTACAAAAAAGATCTTCACGATCTGGATAATCATGATGGTGTGATCACTCACCTAGAGCCAGACATCCTGGAATGTGAAGTCAAGCAGGCCTTAGAAAGCATCACTATGAACAAAGCTAGTGGAGGTGATGGAATTCCAGTTGAGCTATTTCAAATCCTCAAAGATGATGCTGTGAAAGTGCTGCACTCGATATGCCAGCAAATCTGGAAAACTCAGCAGTGGCCACAGGACTGGAAAAGGTCAGTTTTCGTTCCAATGCCAAAGAATGCTCAAACTACCGCACAATTGCACTCATCTCACATGCTAGTAAAGTAATGCTCAAAATTCTCCAAGCCAAGCTTCAGCAATACGTGAACCATGAACTTCCAGATGTTCAAGCTGGTTTTAGAAAAGGCAGAGGAACCAGAGATCAAATTGCCAACATCCGCTGGATCATTGAAAAAGCAAGCGAGTTCCAGAAAAACATCTATTTCTGCTTTATTGACTATGCCAAAGCCTTTGACTGTGTGGATCACGATCAACTGTGGAAAATTCTGAAAGAGATGGCAATATCAGACCACCCGACCTACCTCTTGAGAAACCTGTATGCAGGTCAGGAAGCAACAGTTAGAACTGGACATGGAACAACAGACTGGTTCCAAATAGGAAAAGGAGTACGTCAAGGCTGTATGTTGTCACCCTGCTTATTTAACTTATATGCAGAGTACATCATGAGAAACGCTGGGCTAGAGGAAGCACAAGCTGGAATATAGACTGCTGGGAGAAATATCAATAACCTCAGATATGCAAATGATACCACCCTTATGGCAGAAAGAAGAAGAACTAAGGAGCCTCTTGATGAAAGTGAAAGAGGAGAGTGAAAAAGATGGCTTAAAGCTCAACGTTCAGAAAACTAAGATCATGGCATCTGGTCCCATCACTTCATGGGAAATAGATGGGGAAACAGTGGAAGCAGTGTCAGACTTTATTTTTTGGGCTCCAGAATCACTGCTGATGGTGATTGCAGCCATGAAATTAAAAGACGCTTACTCCTTGGAAGGAAGGTTATGACCAACCTAGATAGCATATTTAAAAGCAGAGACATTACTTTGCCAATAAAGGTCCGTCTAGTCAAGGCTACAGTTTCTCCAGTGGTCATGTATGGATGTGAGAGTTGGATGGTAAAGAAAGCTGAGCGCCGCAGAATTGATGCTTTTGAACTGTGGTGTTGGAGAAGACTCTTGAGAGTCCCTTGGATTGCAAGGAGATCCAACCAGTCCATCCTAAAGGAGATCAGTCCTGGGTGTTCACTGGAAGGACTGATGTTGAAGCTGAAACTCCAATACTTTGGCCACCTCATGCGAAGAGCTGACTCATTGGAAAAGACCCTAATGCTGGGAAGGACTGGGGGCAGGAGGAGAAGGGGACGACAGAGGATGAGATGGTTGGATGACATCACCAACTCGATGGACATGGGTTTGGGTAAACTCCAGGAGTTGGTGATGGACAGGGAGGCCTGGCGTGCTGCGCTTCATGGGGTCGCAAAGAGTCGGACACGACTGAGCGACTGAACCGAACTGAACACAAAGGCTTTGGCATAGTCAATAAAACAGAAATAGATGTTTTTCTGGAACTCTCTTGCTTTTTCGATGATCCAGCAGATGTTGGCAATTTGATCTGTGGTTTCTCTGCCTTTTCTAAAACCAGCTTGAACATCTGGAAGTTCACAGTTCACGTATTGCTGAAGCCTGGCTTGGAGAATTTTGAGCATTACTTTACTAGTTTGAGACAGGCAGCATCCAATTTATTAATGGACTGTATATGCAAAGTTCGTAAATTCTCCAATATAAACAATATCACAAAGAAGAGTTTGTTTGCCAGGCAAGCCTTAGGGGGAAAATATCCTAAACTATAATACTATGTATCATGCAAAAGAGCTTGAGCTTCAAATCTTGTAGCATACCTGAATCAAAAACCCTTTGCCTCTGCCCACAAAGAGGAAACAATAATCTCATCTGAAATGCTCTTCTTTCTTACCCTCCTGCAACATCCAGTTGATCACTACTTACCCCTTTATAACTCAGCTCATGTCTCATTTCCTTGGAAGCATCTTCTGAACTCTCTAAAGTTGGCTGTAATGTCCTACACATGAGCTTTGCTCTAGGCAAACCTCCATTATACCTTTACATTGATTATTTTCCTGTCAGTCTTTTCTACTACTCACTGAGTTTCTTGAGGACAAAGAGTGCTGTTTATTTCTATATCCAACATAATGCTTGGCACACTGCATGTCTCCTCCTATAGTAAGGTTTAAGGAAATTCCAACTATGTAATATTCCAGAAAATGCAAAACTATGGAGATCAAAAAATAAGTGGTTGCCAGGGATAAGACCCTGGTGCTAGGAAAGACTGAAGGCAGGAGGAGAAGGGGACGGCAGAGGATGAGATGGCTGGATGGCATCACCGACTCAATGAGTATGAGCAAGCTCCAGGTGATGGTGAAGGACAGGGAAACCAGGCTGCAGTCCATGGAGTCGCAAAGAGTTGGACGCGACTGAGTGACTGAACAACAAGGGATGAGAAGGGAGAGAGATAAACAGACAAAGCAGAAAGGATTTTTACAGCAGTAAAAACACTATGTATGATATTGTAATGATGGATATGTTATTACACATTTGTACAAATCCATAAAATCTATGGAGAAGTAAATGGCAACCTACTCCAGTACTCTTGTCTGGAAAATTCCAAGGACGGAGGAGCCCGGTAGGCTACAGTCCATGGGGTTGCCAAACGTTGGACATGATTGAGCAACTTCACTTCACTTCATAAAATCTACAACACCAAGAGTGAACCTTAAGGTAAACTACAGACTTAAGATAATTATAAGGTGTTAATATAGGTTCATCTTCGGCAAACAAACAAATAAGCAAAAAACATTCTGGTGGGTTATGTTGATAATGGGGGTGGAGGCCTGCATGTGTGAGGAAGGGGGCACATGAGAAATCTCTGTACCTTCACCTTCCTCTCGTTTCACTGTAAACCTAAAACTGCTCTACAGAAACAAATTCTTTAAAAGAAAAAGAAAGCTGAAGGACTACAAAGGACAAGAATGAGGCCTATAGTAATTATTGAACTTCAGCATTCTGCTAATGTAGAATAAAATATACATCTTTTATTCTCTCACCAAGGAAACATATAGATTAATTGCAGCAGCAAACTCAAATAAAAATGCATCATGCATACACGGTATGGGAAAAAACAGCCTAAACATATGCTTATGTTTATAAAGAGTCATATATGTAACTACTGTGTTAAAAATCGGTATGAAACAAAATGTATCACATGAACCCTTGCCCCCCGCCCAAGGTTTAAGGGGACATAATTTAATTATTTTTTGGTATCTCATGGCTTTCATAAAGAACATCAATTATCATTCTATTTAGTGAAATCCTCATGAGTAACTGACTAAAACTTCTCTTCATTAAATAAACAACCCTGTACTGTAATATTTTTGAATGTTACTATTAATTTTTAATTGATGTAACACTGATTTATAACACTGTATAAGCCTCATGTGTAAAACACTGTATTTCTACTTCTGTATACCCTACAACATGCTCACCACCCAAAATTTATTTTCCATTAATTCACCATACAGTTGACCCCCTTTATACCTTTCCCACCACCCTTTTCCATCTGGGAACCACTGCTCTTTTCTCAATCCTACATGCTTGTTTTTGTTGGTTTTCATTTTTTTTCCTTTCTCGTTTTCTTTCCTTTTTTAAGCCACACTGTGCAGCACACAGAATCTCAATTCTCTGACCAGGTGCCCCCTGAACTGGAAGCTCAGAGCTTTAAACAGTGAACCACCAGAAAAGTTCCCTGCTTTTGTCTGCTTTTAAAATTAGTTTTTATATATTCTCTCTTATTGTCAGATTACTAATAATAAACTCAGTGGACCCTCTAGCAATATAACACTTCTGATCCCATTTTTATTTACTACTATTCATAATTGAATTTGTGTTAACTGTGTTCAATGAAAAAAATAAATAAGGAGTAAATGGGAACTGAGAAATGGCTGTATCTTTTAACTATGTATGTATCCTTTAAGTAAAATGCACATTTATCTTCCAGCTTGCTTTCTGTTTCTTTGATTTGTTCTGGATAATTAAGAAGACTAGAAAAAAAAATGGTCAGTAAGAGCAATACTGTTTTTCTGTTGATTTAGGAACATCTGCCAATGCACCTTAAAGTTGAGAGATAATCACTTTTGGTAGTCTGAGCATCTAGTCACATCATTTTATGGTCTATGAGTAAAAAATAGAATTAACAGTAATATACATGACATTTTATTGCACTTCCTATGTGCCAGGCACTCTTTCTAGTAAGCACTTTATATTTATCAACCCTTTTGATCCTTGTTCATTGTTGTTTAGTCACCATGTCCAAATCTTTCGTGACTCCATGGACTGTAACTCGCCAGCCTCCTCTGTCCATGGGATTTCCCAGGCAAGAATACTAGGGTGGGTTGCCATTTCTTTTTCCAGGGGATCTTCTCAATCCAGGGACTGAACGTGCCTCTCCTGCATTGGCAGGCAAAGTCTTTACCACTAAGTCACCAGGGAGGATTTTAGCACCTTCCTAAAAGGCAAGTACTAAAATCTTCAGCTTACAGCTAGTAAATGACAAAATGCAGGGTGTTCAGAGTTCAGAGTTGATGTTCCTAACCATTATGCCCTTAAAAGTAAGAAAACACACACCCCTATCCACCCTGAACTCCTGGCAATTAATGTGAATGAAAATACTAGATATCATCAGTGTTGTAAGCTTCCTGAAATAGAATATAATAAGACAGCATGTATACAGAAAAGAGTTAACATAGAAAGGCCCTGTTTCAACTGTTGCTTGCACTGCTGGACCATGGATGGCATTTGAGAGTTTGTATTGCAGAGGCTTTTCACTATGTGCTGATAAGCTTCCCTGGTAGACATTTTACTTTTTTGTTGTAACTTATTTTTGGAGAAATTAAGCACACCCTGTGTGACTCCACTAGGAAAGGACTCTTAAAAGCAAAGCCTGGTTTCCTATTTCACTCCCTTCAGCTTTTCCTAAAAATTTTTTTTTTTTTTTTAGTGAAACAAGTGAAGTTTTATTTACTAGGAGGAAAAGAGTACAGTACGTTGGATAGACACATGGGCGGACTTTGCTTTTTATCTTTTCCCTGTAATAAATCATAGCTATAAGTATGACTATATGCTGAGCCTTGAGTCCTCCCAGAAAATCATCAAACTTAGAAGTAGTCCTGGGGACCCAATACAGCATGATTATTTATTTAGACAAACAACTCCAGCCAATTCATTCTTTCCATCTAACTTCAGAAAAATTCATCTACCAACTCACACATACACATTACATATTACATGATAATTATGACTCAACACCCCAAGAGTTGAAAAATTAATGAAAAAAGTTTCAGATTTTTGTAAGTAATGATAATCCTCATTCTGAAACTGCATTTTGTTTCATAGCTAAAAGGGCACATGTGGGTTCAAGCAGTCTTACTTACCACTCACATTATTTTTAAAGTTCTCAATATCATCCTCAGAAGGAATCCTGAGAAACGAGTCACTTTACATTAGCTCTTGGAAAACAGAAGAGTCTCTGTCTTATAAACACTGACATTCATTTTTCAAGAGGTACTCCTAAAGATATGCATATGGTTCTGCTCTGAAAGGAAGTACTGTCAATTCTGCTAACTGAATTTCACATTATGCAAGCAGTGGATTCCAGCCTGCTGGAGCATTACTAATAAACTTTGTTTCAAAAGGAAAGGAGGAAAATTAGTAAGTTAAAGTAAGCTACAGCTAAGAAAAAACAAGAACACTTCCTTAATTCATTGGTAAATTAGCTGTGGCTCTGAATTTGGCCCTAGCAACACAAGTTTTCCCCTTGTAGACTGATACATGTTGGATCAAATAATGTAATATGCAACTTAAAAATCTATCCAAGCCAAATAGTCTATAGAGTCAAGAAATGGAAACAGTGGCGGACTTTACTTTGGGGGGCTCCAAAATCACTGCAGATGGTGACTGCAGGCATGAAATTAAAAGACGCTTACTCCTTAGAAGGTAAATTATGACCAACCTAGATAGCATATTAAAAAGCAGAGACATTACTTTGCCAACAAAGGTTCGTCTAGTCAAGGCTATGGTTTTTCCAGTAGTCATGTATGGATGTGAGAGTTGGACTGTGAAGAAAGCTGAGTGCCAAAGAATTGATGCTTTTGAACTCTAGTGTTGGAAAAGACTCTTGAGAGCCCCTTAAGACTCTCAAGGAGATCCAACCAGTCCATCCTAAAGGAGATCAGCCCTGGGTGTTCACTGGAAGGACTGATGTTGAAGCTGAAACTCCAATACTTTGGCCACCTGATGCGAAGAGCTGACTCATTTGAAAAGACCCTGATGCTGGGAAAGATTGAAGGCAGGAGAAGGGGAGGACAGAGGATGAGACGGTTGGATAGCATCACCGACTCAATGGACATGAGTCTGGGTAAATTCCAGGAGTTGGTGATGGACAGGGAGGCCTGGCGTGCTGCAGTCCATGGGGTCGCAAAGAGTCGGACACAACTGAGCGACTGAACTCAAGAGATGGAAGCAACCTAAGCATCCACTGACGGATGAATGGATAAAGAAAATGTGATACACACACATACAATGGAATATTATTCAGCTCCAAAAAAGGGAAGTCTTGCCATAAGCAACAACAGGAATGAACTTTGAGGGTACTTATGCTACATGAAATAAGTCACAGAGAGAAAAACATACTGTAAGATCTCATTAATATGCAGCATCTAAAACAATAACAAAAAAACCCACAAATTTTTAACTATGGGTTGTGATGGATATTAACTAGATTTACTGTAGTGATCATTTTGCAATATATTATTTTTTTTGCTGCATATATTTTTTTTTTTTTTTTGCTGTACGACGTGGGATCCAGGATCTTAGTTTCCAACCAGGATTGAAACTGTACCCTCGGCAGTGGAAGCATGGAGTCTTAACCACTGGACCGCCATTTTGCAATATATATAAATATGAAGTAATTATGTTGTATACCTGAAACTAATAGATTATATGTCAATTATATCTAAAAAAGGAAAGGAGGGAAGGGAGCGTGAGGGGAATGAGAAATGGTGTCTAAAGCTAGAAAGGGCCAGGGCAGGCAATGGTGCAGTGTAAAGAATTACAGAAAATGTTATCTGTGTTACCCTCATTTCTTGCCTAGATTTCTTTAATAGCCTTCTTATTGCTCTCCACTCCAGTCTCCCAATCTGGCTGGCACATACTACCCGGGCTAATTCTTTAAAAATATAAACCAGATCATATTATTCCCCTGCCACAACATGAGAGGTCTTGTAGACCACTGTAAGGAATCTGAGTTTCATGACAAAAACAAAAACTCTGATAAAATATAAAAACATAAACACAGTATGATCACAGCATGATCGCTCAGTCATAGCCGACCCTTTGCTGCCCCATGGATTGTAGCCTGCTAGGCTCCTCTGTCCATGGAATTTTCCAGGCAAGAATACTAGAGTGGGTTGCCATTTCCCACTCCAGGGGATCGTCCCAACCCAAGGATAGAACCTGCGTCTCTTGAGTCTCCTGCACTGGCAGGGAGCACCACCTGGGAAGCCCAATATTAAAAATAAGCGTGTCTTAATGTACTCAGTTTATGGTAACAATGAAGAACATAACCTGTTTTAAAAATATTCTTCTTTAAGATGGCTAAAATTTCACTGAAATTTAAAGGATACTCAAAATATTCAGAGTGCATTTTCCAATGGCTCTGGTAGTCTAGGATGTTTTCTCAACTATAGTCAACCAGCTCATATGTATGTTTTACTTTCATGGAAAAAATCCATTTCAAGTTCAATTCAGTTCTTTTTTTTTTTCCTTAGCATTTTCAAAGTTTAAGTCCTAGGATTCAATCCCTGCTTCCAAGGATCTTGCGATCTAGTGGAGGACTTAGCATGCAAATACTTAGGAATGCCAGAAATACTCTTTACCAGCACTAGAGCGAGGTATTTTTCATCCTGAAGCAGGGACTGGTTATGGGCTAGACAGTAGTAGCAGCTATGAGCAAGAAGATGCCCCTGAGCACAGTAACTTCTAACATTTTGCAAAGAGAACGTGCTGTTTTCAGTCATGCTACTCTAATAAAATCCCGAGTGTAATAGAGAAAAGTTTCAAGCAACTTTTTAAATGGCTGTAATTCCTAGGATAAGACTGTTTAATAAAGGCATCAATAAATTTTAAAATTCAGATAATCCAGATCCTGAACATACACAAAAATTAGCAAAAAGTCTAAGACTATTTTAAACAGGCAAATGTGATACACAACAAAAAAAAACATCATAAAGTTAGACTTACCGTAATAGGAGTTCTTTGGGAAGTTTTTTATTGATTACAGCTTCATCGCTATTTGAGAACATCTGCAAAAACAAAATCATTGTGTTAAGTGCTACTTAACATTTTATTATGTTTAACTCAACAGTTTAGAGGTAATCCTCTTAGGAGAGAAGAGAATAAGTACATGGATGTTATTAAGTCAAAGTCATATTTTCAGAAACTCTTTAGGCTAAAATGCCGGGAGCCAGCTCACGAGATCCCACCCATGACAGAGTCATGAGGTAAAGGGCTGATTGAGCACGGCTTCTCAGCCCTCAGGAATTCTCAGAAGGCTGCCTCAGCGCTCACCTTAAAGATGATGTCTGTCTTTCTGATGTTTGCTACAATAAACCTCTTCTTATTTTCTGTGACTTAGGCAAAAGGCTTTTCCTGATTCTCTTCCAAAATAGATCAATCTGAAGTCTCAATCGACAAGGCCCCTGAACGGTAGCACCCTAAATAAAATTATCTGGGATATAAAGTATGCTGATCTAAATTCCTTTTGCTAACATATTGGTTTGTTTAATAAATATACTTGTGCCTTTGGAGCTAATGTGCATAACTTCTCCCTAGTAATAAAACAGCATTGAGAGCCTCTGCACAGAAAGCCCCTATGGGCACAAAACCCTTCGCAGGAAAAAAGGCTTGTTAGGAAATACAAAAAATATTGCTTTGTGAAATTGTTACTTAATCTATAGTTACTCACTATGTTTTTACTCTTAACGTATTTAGCCTATATAATGAAAGCATAATAATTAGGGATTTATATAAACAAAAGTTTAGTTTTAATACAAATAATAAGACAATCGTTAATTCAGCGGTGATTTTGCTAAGAACTGACCTTTGTGCTACATTGTTTCAGCTTGCTGTACTATGACTTTATGGAACCACATTCTTTTCTGTTAAGCTCAAGGCATAGAGTAGATTACCGAAAAACAGGTTTTACCTTGAAACTTTCTATTAATGAATTCTTTCCTGCTGTGCCTGATACAAAAGTGTCCTGGCTGATCAACCCTTATCAATAAAAGAGTCACAAGATGTTAGCAGGCCTCTGGGCCAGAAGATGATGTAAACAATTTTAAACCTTTTATAACTTAGAAACACAAACAGTGTTCTGGTTCCGATATGGATCAAAAACTGCTGATCCATCGAGCTGATTTGGCATGACTCTATACTTTACATTTGTTTCTATGTACCATTGAAAATATAAAAGCTGTCTTAAAAACAATAGTCAGAAGACACTTGGAAACACCACGACTCGCTGTGTCTTCTCATTCGTATCGCCGACGCCGTCCATCCTGAGGGAACCCTGACCTGCTGGGGCTGGACTCCGGCACTAAAAAATGTCTGAGACATTTAATTTGCTATCTTTATCTTTAGAAAAAAATTAACTAATAGCAGCCAGAAGGATGACAGCTATTTTTAGTGTTTTTAATGTATTAATGTATTGAATCTTCTTATGACCCTTAGTCTTCATTTTACATATAAGGAAACTGAGCTACAAAAAGTTTACTTGCTTAAAATTGTATCAGTACAGAATGACCATTTGAAAATTCCATTAAGGCAAGGTTATTCTCCATATCTAACTCGTATTTATTCGTTCATGGAGTTGTTCAGAAACCTAGGATAGGGAACATTCTCTCTCAAGTTTTATGTATCATGCAGAAAACTAATAATGCTTCATAACCACAACCATATGCATTCTGGATGTACAAAGGATCATTCAAATTAATGAAATAACTCACAATGGGTACTTTTAAACAGACCCACAATTTCTTCCACTATAAGCTTGTCTAGTAAGCTACATTAAAAATCAAATACCTATATATCCAATAAAAAGTAAGGAAAAACAACACACATGTCACTGAAACTGAGGAATATGTTCAGTCCCTGCTATTAATTATTACATAGATGCCTCTTGACTTCACGAAGTGAACATTTACTGAACATCTTGTAAGTATTAGGCACCTTTCTAGGCAATGAAATACAAAGACAGTAAGATGTTATCTCTGTACTTAAGGATCTCCTGCTTTACAATGAAGAACAAGGAAATAAGCAAATACTAAATTTGGACTGGCATCAAGGAGATAAGCTAGAAATATGTTAAAATTATAGTTGAAGTAAAAGATGATACAGATCTCTGTAAGATTACAGGGGCAGTGGAAATGCGAAAAAAAAAAAGCTGGAGAAAACAGGAGTTTTAAAGAAGCTATAGAACTGCTGATGGAAAGCTGGATCATCTACCAAGTTTCAGTGCAGCAAATACACTATGTTATAATAAAGCTAATGACTGACAATCACATGCTTTAGGAAATTACCTGACATCAAAGAAAAATCTGGTTCCCTAAAATCTCTATCCATTAATGGAAGTTACTAAGAAAAAAATCATACTCCTCTTTGGTAAAGCAGACTTTTAAAATGAAGCCATCACATTTCCTCCTAAACAAGTCTCGAATTTCACAGTTTCTAATTTTCTAAGACTCTTCACTATTACGATCATTCATTTTTTTTTTTTTTTTTGGCCGCACCACACAGGATTTTAGTTTCCCCCAGCAGGGATAGAACACATGCCCCCTGCAGTGGAAGCATGGAGTCTTAACCAGTGGACTGCTAGGGAAGTTCCATGATCACTCTTCTCTAGGTACACTTACGGCAAAGAACGCATGAAGGAGTTATAAAGTATAACCTGAATAATCTAGGGTTGATGACATAAATAACAATGTCTTGCAAAGACAGTTAAATGTATCAAAAGTTGAGACCTGCCTGGGGTACTTCTTATAGCATACAACATGTATCTTAAGCTTGAGATCTTTGGAAAGAGTTAAATTTGTAAGTATAAAGTATCACTAAGGCATCCAATATAACAGAGTATGCCCAACTCAAATCCACAAAATATAAAAGATAATTCCTTTTACAGTAGAAATGCTAAACTCTTTATCTGCCTAAATAGGCCAAACGCTGTTGCCTCTATATGAACATGAGGTATATGAAAAAATAAAGAAGAAAAGGAATAGTGTTCTAGGGAGTACCTGGGAAAGAGCATATGAATAAGACACCAGTCTAGGTTTGTATTTCCCTCCTCTTCCTTCTACATGTATGTATTCTACTCCAAGTAGAGAAAGATCACAAACTGTGGTCAAACAACAGCATCAGCATCAAACAGAAATGATGCTGTTAGAAATGCAAGTTCTCGGGCTGTACCCCAGACCTACAGCATCAGAAACAGGGTGCCAGGTGTGATGGAGGGAAAAGAGAGACAACCTGGATTTTAACAAGCCCTCCAGGTGATACTGATGCTTCCTGAAGTCGGAGAACCAATGGACCAGAAAAAAACAGATTGAAGACCCCAGAACTTAAGAAATCACAGTTCTAACACACAGTCAGAATATTTTATTATTTAAAGTGACATAGCAATGGAACTTAGAAAATAATCCTAGAGGTAGACACACATTAATTTTAGATGTTTTCTAGGAAACCCAAATGGTTTCCACTCTAGTTCATGATATTGTTTATAAAGTAAATACTTCACAGAAATAATAGAATGTATGTTTTAGACATCTTGCTATTCAAGCTGAATCCAAACTCTAGATTTCTCATATAAAATATGAAGATGTTAAAACCAATTAGACCAAGGATATAATGAATCAGAAAAATTTGTGAAGGTTTTAGATATTACTGTTTTAGAGAAGTCACTGTTCAAACATCTGACATTCTTAGTTATCTCGTTTCATATTAATGTGTGGATATATAGTGTTAGTTGCTCAGTCATGTCCAACTCTTTGTGATCCCATGGACTATAGCCATCAGGCTCTTCTGTCCATAGAGTTCTCCAGGCAAGAATACTGGAGTGGGTTGCCATTCCCTTCTCCAGACGATCTTCCAGACTCAGGGATTGAACCCAGGTCTCCTGCACTGCAGGCAAATTCTTCACCGTCTGAGTTATCAGTTCAGTTCAGTTCAGTTCAGTCGCTCAGTTATGTCAGACTTATCAGGGATATATAATTACATATTTTAATAATCTATATGCAAACAATTACAAGGATGTGGGGATGGGGGTGGTGGGGGAATATGAGAGCAACTATACTGTTCTCTCTCAATTATTTGTTTCAATGTAGGACATCATCCCCTAAACAGACACTGTAACAGCCCTCCTGTTACAGGCAGGGACATTCTTATATATTTATATAAGGGATATAGGGATAGGACATCCAGGTTTTTAAAAATCTAAGTGATTTGGTTTGTCATACATTAACATTTATTATTCCTCTGTATAAAATTGTAATTGCTTTTCTATAAATTACCTAGTTGAGAAATATAATTGTGAAACTACTTGTTATAAACTGTAATTATAACAAAGAGCTCCTGAATAGTATGAAGCATTTTTTTGGCTATTATCTTAGCTTTCCTGATCAGTTTTGAAATCTTTGGCAAACTTTGGGCATTAGTTTACTAACATAATGAATTTAAATGCTCAGCACACAACAAAGACACAGGAAACCAATTCAAGAGGTTTTAAATCCAGGATCTGAGTAGGAAATGGCAACTGGGTTTAATAAAGCAAATAGGAAAAGAAACACTTTCTCAACAGTGACCCCTGCTGATTAAAGTAAAGTATAGCTAACAACTCCAAAAAAGAGAAATTAAAAGGTCTGACCTATATTTAGGAAATAAAAAATTTAATACGTATTTTGGCGCAGATTACTACTACCCCCCAATATCCTCTCTACGCATCTCGAGTAACAGAACTCCCAGTTTTTAGCTAGCACATGGCTGTGTGGAAAGAAGATTTTATTTCCCATTACGTTCTGGCCAACGGGATATAAGAAAAAGTGATGTGTACAGTTATCAGGGGGCTTGGAGTGTCCTTAATGAGAGAGGGTGTGCCCCTTCTTTACTCCTTCCTCAATTATGCTGTTTGAAATGTGGTCAGGATGTCTGAACTCCATCTTGTATCATAAAACTGAAGACTACAGTTTAGAGATAAGCAGAAAACTAGAAAAAGCCTGCAGATGACTACAGAGACACCATACTTTTGGACTTACATATGAGAGAAAAATAAACTCCTATCATATTTAAGTTATTTAACTCAGTTGCACAATAGTGAGTATAGGACGGCAAATTTTATATGTGTTTTTCCACAATTAAAAATTTTTAAGATTCTTTTCTCACATTTTAAAGTTTCTGAATTTAGGAAGCATCTTACAATCAAAATCAAAAGCTTTTTGTGTGTGATATATAAAATAATAGTGCATTTTATAAATCACTTTTAATTATATATAGCAATTACAGTATGACCAAGAGAAGGAAAACAGAACTAAAATAAAAATGAAAGCCCATGTGCTTCTCTTCAAACAAGCTCTGTGCTTTCTGTTCACGTTATCTTCTCTAGAGCACCTGTGCAACCAAACCTGCCTATTCTGTCAACAGAAATCGATTCATGCCCACTGGACATGTTATCTGTGTCATGAAACCTTTTCCAATCATCCTAACCGGATGTGACTATTCCCTTCTCAGATAAAATCCCAAAGCACCCCGGACTGGTACAGTGTCCACTGTATCAGACTGTAAGCTCTGATATAATGAGGAAGGGGGCCTTGTCCATTTAGTTCACCACAGTGCAGTCAGTAAACAACACAATGCCTGTAAATTCCTGAACCAGTGAATGTCATTTTTACTACACAGATCAGGAAATATTTTTTGACTGTAAATTCACAGCAGACCTCCATGCTTTCTTCACTTTGTATCTCGGTAGTGGAGGGGAGGGGAAGAGAGACAAAGGAGAAGGAGGGATATGGTTGGGAAGGGAGATGAGAGGAGGGAAGGGAAAAAGAAATTTAACAAATTGAATGTTACTCTAAATTCATCAAATAACATGCAAATGACATGAATTTATTTCAGCAACAGACTGAATAATATTACAAAATCTAACAATAATATTACAAAATCTAACAAGTAAAACACATGAAGAAAAAAGTTTGGATACTCAACTTATTTCCCCTTGCTTAAAAAAAAGTTGTAATAATTGCAAAGTTTTCACCGTCATGGGATTTCACCTGTATACAGCAATTTTGGCAGCTTTATTATGGCATAATTCACATAGCATAAAATTCACTGGTTTTAAGTGTACACTTCAATAATTTTTAGTAAATTTACAAAGCTGTCAAACCATCACTACAATTCAGTTTTGATGAATTCCATCATCCCCAAAATATCGTTCATGCCCATCAGCAATCAATTCCTCAAGCAACTATTCATTTGCTTCTGTCTCTGTAACTTTTCCTTTATGAGCATTTAAAAAAATAGAATCATAAAATAATTCAATTTTTTGGATGTGGCTTCTTTTATTCTGCACGTTTTTGAAGTTCACCTATGTTGTAGCATGTACTAGTAGTTCATTCCTTTTTATTGTTGGAATAGTATTCCAGCGTATGAAATTACGAATTTTGTTTATTCATTCCTAGCTAACAACATTTGAATTGTTACACTTGCTTTGGGTTGAAATAGGTTCCCATTTCTCTTGGATAAAATTTAAAATGGAGAGTTTATGGCTTGTATCATATGGTTAAGTTTATTTTAAAACTTTAAATTGTTATCCAAAGTAGCTGTACCATTTTATATTCCCACAAGTAATGTATAAGGTTTCTGGTCTATCTGTATCTTGCCATCCGGGGCCTTTGGGATCTCCAAACAGGGATCAAACCCTGCAGTGGAAACAAGGAGTCTTAACCACTGGACCTCTATGGAAGTCTCATGTTGACTTTTTAAATTTCAGCTAGTCTAATTTATTTTGGGGGGCTCCAAAATCACTGCAGATGGTGACTGCAGCCATGAAATTAAAAGACGCTTACTCCTTGGAAGGAAAGTTATGACCAACCTAGACAGCGTATTAAAAAGCAGAGACATTACTTTGTCAACAAAGGTCCATCTAGTCAAGGCTATGGTTTTTCCAGTGGTCAGGTATGGATGTGAGAGTTGGACTATAAAGAGGGCTGAGGGCAGAAGAATTGATGCTTTTGAACTGTGGTATTGTGGAAGACTTTTGAGAGTCCCTTGGACTGCAAGAAGATCCAACCACTCCATCCTAAGGGAACTCGGTCCTGGGTGTTCATTGGAAGGACTGATGTTAAAGCTGAAACTCCAGTATTTTGGCCACCTGATGCAAAGAGCTGACTCATTTGAAAAGACCCTGATGTTGGGAAAGATTGAAGGCAGGAGGAGAAGGGGACGACAGAGGATGAGATGGTTAGATGGCATCACCAACTCAATGGACAGGAGTCTGGGTAAACTCCGGGAGTTGGTGATGGACAGGGATGCCTGGCATGCTGTGGTCCATGGGGTCGCAAAGAGTCGGACACGACTGAGCGACTGAACTGAATGGGGTGTTATCTCATTGTGGTACCAATTTGCATCTCCCTAATTACTAATGCTGCTGGGCATCTTTTCATGTGCTTTTTAGCCGTTCAAATGACTTCTTGGGTGAAATGTGCATTCAAATCATTTACCCTTTCAAGTTGTTTATCTTCTTAGATTTAGGGGCTCTTTATATTAATATATTTTGAATACACATTCATTATCTACTCTATGACTTGTAAATATTTTCTCCCATTCTGTGTTCTGTCTATTTCTTAATGGTGTCTTTCAAAGAATACTTTTTTTAAATAGAGTATTTTTAATTTTGATAAGGTCCAATTCATTTTTTAACGGATAATACTTTTGATATCATATATGTGAACTTTGCCTAACCAAATGTTATGCAATTGTCTCCTAATCCAGAAAAATTTAAAGCCATGCCTAGCTGATTCAACCAGACACAATGGCCTCTAAGCAGCTAGAAAGAATTATGCCACAGCAGACAGACACAACCAAAGTAGGGAGAGGTCTGTCTCAAAAAGAGTTAAAATGATGTAGCTTTTGGGACATGGAATAACACAAATCAGATTCACAGAAAATCCCAGAAATTTTAAAGGAAGTTGTACCTGCTGGGTACAACTACAACAAGGGACAGAAATTATTTAAAATGAAAGGTGGCCTCTGGACTCCCAACTTTCTGTAGGGAGGAAGTACCCTGAGAAAGCTACTTGGCTTCATGAGGTGTTTCTTATGTAAAAGGAGAACCTCTCAGAAAGCAGTGTTAAGAGCTCATGACGCAGTACTAAGAATCACAGAGAACAGTGGATTAGGGAACCATTCCCAGGAAGTAGAACTGGGCCCCAATCAAGGCACACTTCAGTCTCTTGTGTTACCAAAAGTCAGATCAAAACTGTTTGCCAACACTTGAGAGGCAAGGTGGTGGAAAGGAAAATGCTTTATTTCAGAGGCAGGCAACCAGGGGACAGAGTAGACTCATGTCAAAAGGCCAACTCCCCACTGACAATCAGAGGGCAAGAGGTGTTTTTTTTTTTTAACTGAATTATTAGACCCCAGCCTCAGATATCCAGTTTATTTGGCTATCTGATTTATTTGATTGGGATGGGTTGTTCACTGGTACTTTTAAAAAATATTTATTTATTTTTGGGTTGCGGTAGGTTTAGCTGCGGCACGCGAGATCTTTCATTGCAGCCTGCAAGCTTCTCTCTAGCTACAGCATGCAGGCTCAATAGTTGTGGCACTCGAGCTTAGTTGCCCTGCAGCACGTGCAATATTGTTCCCCAACCAAGGATCAAACCCACATCCCCTGCATTACAAGGCAGATTCTTAACCACTGGGCCACCAGGGAAGTGCCTGGGCAAGAGCTTTTAATGGAGAGTCTCAGGTGTGTATATAGGTCAAGGGAGGGGGCTACAGTCAGCTCTGACAGACATCTTGAAATTGGTTATGCAATGGTCTCATCAGTGTCATCTTGATTTTATTGCCCATGAAGAGGAACTTAAGGCCCTTGACTTTGTTTAATAACTGGACAATTATTGTTTGGTTTTGTTTGTTTTCCTTTGCTTCTGCATTTTCTTGATTGTCTGTTAAACTTACTCTTTGGCTAAAGATTTTCTACAGACAAAAGGCAGGCAGAGGACCCGGGGGAGAAGGACCATAGGTTTCTGCTCTGTTTTAGCTGCAGTACGTGACCCTAACAACCTGTCTACTACATTTCAGGGCTGATGCGTGCATGTGTGCGAGCTGAATTGCTTCAGTTGTGTATGACTCTTTGTGACCTTATGGACCATAGTTCTGCCAGCCCCACTGTCCATGGGATTCTCCAGGCAAGAATACTGGAGTCGGTTGCCATGCCCTCCTCCAAGGATCTTCCTGACCCAGGGATCAAACCTGAGTCTCTTATGTCTCCTGCACTGGCAGGCAGGTTCCTTAACACTACTGCCGCCTGGGAAGCCCTTGCCTCCTGTTACTCCCCCTTTTGGGGGGGGGGAATATATATTACCGTTATTTTCTCTCTGTGAATAACAGTATATGTTGAGTGTATGGGGCAGATAACTTTTCTTTTTAGTTCACAGGTCTCTGGATCAAGAGGAACTACCAGTGAGTACCCTCAGTTCAGCTCAGTTGCTCAGTTGGGTCTCTCTTTGCAACCCCATTGACTGCAGCACGCCAGGCCTCTCTGTCCATCAACTACTCCTGGAGTTTACCCAAACTCATGTCCATTGAGTTGGTGATACCATCCAACCATCTCATCCTCTGTCATCCCCTTCTCCTCCCACCTTCCATCTTTCCCAGCCTCAGGGTCTCTTCAAAAGAGTCAATTCTTCGCATCAGTACCCTCATCCTCCTCCAAATTTGATACTGATAAGTTACAGGTATTCACCATTGTTTATTTGTACGTTTTTTTGTTTTTACAGGTTATTTGTCTTTGGATAAGATTTTGGAGGTCTTGGAAGAGAATGCTTTGCATGCGACAAGAATGCGAATCATTGGAGCCAAAGGGCAGACCATGGTAGAACCTTATAGCAAGGGCCTTCAAAGAATCTTATCTCCTTGCTACAATACCCTTTCGCAATGGGGTTTTGCTGTACCTCCCTTCAACAAGTGGAGTCTGTTTTCCCACCCTTTGCATCTGAGTTCACATGATTTTTGATCTGACCAAAAAAAAAAAAAAAAAGGAAAAAAAAGTGGTGTGTGTGTGTGTAAAAATAACACTGATTTCCAAGCTAAGCCTTAATGAAAACTTTACCTTCTTGAAACACTCCTGCCACCATGTTAGAAAGCCCAGGATAACCTGCATGATGACAGGTCTTGTGGAAAAAGAGTACCAGCTGACAGTGACACCAAGATCTCAGACTCTAAGTGAAGCCACCTTGGATGCTCAAGCCCCTGTCAAGCCACCAGGGGGCTGCAGCCTTACCAGTGCCCTTTCTGAGAGACTAGCAGAAGAACTGCCAGCCTGGATAACTGTTTCAAGCCACTAAGTTTTAGAGTGGTTGTTAGATAGCAAAAGCTGTGAAAACAGGTTCTCCATTTAGAAAGTGTATGAATTGTGATCTAAATGTAAAGATTTGAATAAAATTAGAGATATAAAGAAGTAGCTCAACATAGGTAAAATCTTTTGGTGGGAAGAAAATCTCTGGGAGAGATTAAGGATGAACTGCCATAGAGAAGTCCAGAGTTGAAGCTGCAGAAATTTTTTAAAACGATTTTTTCCTATAAGTAATTTTTACTGATTATGCCATTCCCTCACTCAACCAACACCAGATGTTTTTCCAATTGGTTAGATTTTCTTGCCAAAATCTTAAGAGGAAAAACATTTTTGTATGGCTAAATAAACCTAAAACCAAGTAAGTATGTAATTCCTCCACCCAACATCTTGTCCTTAGTAGAAATATAATTGCTTTTTAGAAGCAAACTGCTGCCAGTGCATTACCATCTCATGACTAAATTTATCCTAGGAAAGAAATCCCTAGATAAAAGCACCAAGGAATGGATACATTTAGAAAACAGATACATTACTTAACAGGTCAAACTTTCTGCTTTGGATGCCTTCTAATATCTGATTAAATATTCCAAGCTTTTCTTTTATCCTGACTTCTGCTTATTTAACCAAAATCAATATCCACTACCAATTCAATATCCAGAATATAAGTACACACTTTTATTCTGTTCTTTGGGTTGCCACTTTCTCCTCCTTGGGATCTTCCTGACCCAAGGGTTGAACCCGTGTCTCCTGCATTAGCAGGAGGATTCTTTACCATTGAGCCACTTGGAAGCTCTACCCCATTACATACACACAAAAGAACTAGTAGATACAACAAGGCCATGATGGGTTCTGACTCAGGATAAGCAAGCATTTAACTGAATCTCATATTGCAAAATTATCAGAGGGGGTGGTAAATCAAGGGAAAGCAGGGTTTGATTTCCTCATGTACAAATTCTAGTCAATGTGCCAGAAACTGAAAACTGGCAGGATGTGTGGAATTTTCCAAGACATATGTCAGATAGTAATTTTACAACTCAGTCACAAACACACATTCTAAATCATCTTACTGCTATGGAAATATTTCCAAAGCAATGATATTTTAATACAGCCATGTTACTTATTTGTAGAAAAAGTATTCCCCTGTTTTAGATAATGTAAGAAACAAAGTACACAGTACCCTAGACATCCTTACTGCATGCCAGAAATTATATTTTAGATTTAAAGGGAACCAAAAGAAACAATATGCTAAATTGAAAGATTCTTTAAAAGGGAAAGGAAGAAATAACTTTGTAAGAAAGGCATTAAGGAAGAATGATACCAAGTTAATAGACCAAGGAAATCTATTAGACATTTTAGGCCATGATATGAACTACTGGAGATCAGTGGAGAAATACCTCCAGAAAGAATGAAGAGATGGAGCCAAAGGAAAAACAACACCCAGTTGTGGATGTAACTGGTGATAGAAGCAAGGTCCGATGCTGTACAGAGCAATATTGCACAGGAACCTGGAATGTTAGGTCCATGAATCAAGACAAATTGGAAGTGTTCCAACAGGAGATGGCAAGAGTGAACATCAACACTCTAGGAATCAGCTAACTAAAATAGACTGGAATGGGTGAATTTAACTCAGATGGCCATTTTATCTACTCCTGTGGGCAGGAATCCCTTAGAAGAAATGGAGTAGCCATCATAGTCAACAAGAGAGTCCAAAATGCAGTACTTGGATGCAATCTCAAAAATGACAGAATGATCTCTGTTCATTTCCAAGGCAAACCATTCAATATCACGGTAATCCAAGCCTATGCCCTGACCAGTAATGCTGAAGAAGCTGAAGTTGAAAGGTTCTATGAAGATGTACAAGGCCTTTTAGAGTTAACACCCAAAAAAGATGTCCCTTTTCATTATAGGGGACTGGAATGCAAAAGTAGGAAGTCAAGAAACACCTGGAGTAACAGGCAAATCTGGCCTTGGAGTACAGAATGAAGCAGGGCAAAGGCTAATAGAGTTTTGCCAAGAGAATGCACTTGTCATAGCAAACACCCTCTTCCAACAACACAAGAGAAGACTCTACACATGGACATCACCAGATGGCCAACACCGAAATCAGAATGATTATATTCTTTACAGCCAAAGATGGAGAAGCTCTATACAGTCAGCAAAAACAAGACCGGGAGCTGACTGTGGATCAGATCATGAACTCCTTATGGCCAAATTCACACTTAAATTGAAGAAAGTGGGGAAAACCACTAGACCATTCAGGTATGACCTAAATCAAATCCCTTATGATTATACAGTGGAAGTGACAAATAGATTTAAGGGACTAGATCTGATAGACAGAGTGCCTGATGAACTATGGACGGAGGTTCGTGACATTAGAGACAGGGAAAAAGAAATGCAAGAAAGCAAAATGGCTGTCTGGGGAGGTCTTACAAATAGCTGCGAAAAGAAGAGAAGCGAAAAGCAAAGGAGAAAAGGAAAGATATTCCCATCTGAATGCAGAGTTCCAAAGAATAGCAAGGAGAGATAAGAAAGCCTTCCTCAGTAATCAGTGCAAAGAAACAGAGGAAAATAAGAGAATGGGAAAGACTGGAGATCTCTTCAAGAAAATTAGAGATACCAAGGGAATATTTCAGGCAAAGATGGGCTCAATAAAGGACAGAAATGGTGTGGACCTAACAGAAGCAGAAGATATTAATAAGAGGTGGCAAGAATACACAGAAGAACTGTACAAAAAAGATCTTCACGACCCAGATAATCACGATGGTGTGATCACTCACCTAGAGCCACACATCCTGGAATGTGAAGTCAAATGGGCCTTAGGAAGCATCACTACGAACAAAGGTAGTGGAGGTGATGGAATTCCAGCTGAGCTATTTCAAATCCTAAAAGATGATACTGTGAAAGTGGTGCACTCAATATGCCAGCAAATCTGGAAAACTCAGCAGTGGCCATAAGACTGGAAAAGGTCAGTTTTCATTCCAATCCCAAAGAGAGGCAATGCCAAAGAATGTTCAAACTACTGCACAATTGCACTCATCTCACACGCTAGTAATGCTCAAAATTCTCCAAGACAAGCTTCAGCAATACGTGAATCGTGAACTTCCAGATGTTAAAGCTGATTTTAGAAAAGGCAGGGGAACCAGAGATCAAATTGCCAACATCTACTGGATCATCGAGGAAGCAAGAGAATTCCAAAAATAACATCTATTTCTGCTTTATTGAGTAGGCCAAAGCCTTTGACTCTGTGGATCACCACAAGCTGTGAAAAATTCTGAAAGACATGAGAACACCAGACCACCTGACCTTCCTCCTGAGAAACCTGTATGCAGGTCAGGAAGCAACAGTTAGAACTGAACGTGAAACAACAGACTGGTTCCAAATCAGGAAAGGAGTATGTTAAGACTGTATACTGTCACCCTGCTTATTTAACTTATATGCAGAGTACATCATGAGAAATGCTGGGCTGGAAGAAACAAGCTGGAATGTAGATTGCTGGGAGAAATATCAATAACCTCAGATATGTAGATGACACCACCTTTATGGCAGAAAGTGAAGTAGAACTAAAGAGCCTCTTGATGAAAGTGAAAGAGGAGAGTGAAAAAGTTGGCTTAAAGCTCAACATTCAGAAAACTAAGATCATGGCATCTGGTCCCATCACTTCATGGCAGATAGATGGGGAAACAGTGGAAACAGTGGCTGACTTTATTTTTCGGCTCCAAAATCACTGCAGATGGTGACTGCAGCCATGAAATTAAAAGACGCTTACTCCTTGGAAGAAAAGTTATGACCAACCTAGACAGCATATTAGAAAGCAGAGACATTACTTTGCCAACAAAGGTCCGTATAGCCAAGCCTACAGTTTTTCCAGTGATCATGTATGGATGTGAGAGTTGGACTATAAAGAAAGCTGAGCACTGAAGAATTGATGCTTTTGAACTGTGGTATTGTAAAAGACTCTTGAGAGTCCCTTGGACTGCAAGGAGATCCAAACAGTCCATCCTAAAGGAGATCAGTCCTAAGCTTTCATTGGAAGGACAGATGTTGAAGCTGAAACTCCAATACTTTGGCCACCTGATGAGAAGGGCTGACTCATTTGAAAAGACCCGGATGGTGGGAAAGATTGAGGGCAGGAGGAGAAAGGGAGGAAAGAGGATGAGATGGTCGGATGGCATCACCGACTCAATGGACATGAGTTTGGGTGAACTCCGGGAGTTGGTGATGGACAGGGAGGCCTGGTGTGCTGCGGTTCATGGGGTTGCAAAGAGTCGGACACGACTGAGTGACTGAACTGATGAACAAGACAGTGGCACTGTTAAGAACAAGATAGCTAAACAAAGGCTGTAAGATATGGCTAGATATTTGGCTGTTATTAACTGACATATATATATATACACATATATAGAAAGAGGTCTCTATACCATATAACTCAACTGAAGTTTTATATAAAATGTCAACCAAGACAAAAGGACATTGGAAAAACAGTAGGATTCTATACCTAACAAATTTTGTAGGGAGTTCTGATATTTACCTCTGCTTTTCTAAATATGCTTATCAAATTTAGACAATTTCTTCCTGGTAGCTAAGCTGGTTAAGAATCTGGCTACAATGCAGGACACCCGGTTCAATTCCTGGTTCAGGAAGATACGCTGGAGAAGGGTTTAGGCTACCCACTCTAGTATTCTTGGGCTTCCCTGGTGGCTCAGACGACAAGAATCTGCCAGCAGTGTAGGAGACCGGGGCTCGATTCCTGAGTTGGCAAGATTCCCTGGAGGAGGGCATGGCAACCCACTCCAGTATTTGTGCCTGGAGAATCCCCATGGATAGGAGAGCCTGGTGGGCTACAGTCCATGGGGTCGCAAAGAGTCGGACATGACTTTAACTTCAGGTACTCTTTCTGGACGTCTTCTGTATCCTCAGTTTACTGAAATCATAATCAGTACCCATGATCTATGTCTTTATGAAAGACATAGATCTACCATGATCTACCTAGTTTTTATGAAACTGCTTCAACTTTGCTTCCAATCTTTCTACTAATTTTTTGGGGGGGTATCATTTTTTATTTCCAAAAGTTATTTCTTATTTATTGAAAGAGTTTCAAAAGAGTGTTCTGTTCTTTTGAAAATGCAACATTTCATTTCTAAGAAATTAATACCCCTTCCCCTCTGGCCCACCCTGTTTTTCTCCCCCTGCTCTCTACCTTGTTGCTTTTATTTGTTCACCCTCTCATCCTGGAGGCTCTCCTCAACCGATAGGTTATCCTTGGCTGTCTACTTCTATTCATTGCATTAAGAAGCTATATGGAAGTTCACTGTTTGGCTCCATGTCCCTTCCTTTTCATGCATCTGATATACCCGGATCCAGAACATCAGCCTCCATTTTCTTGGAGAAAAAATAATGCCCAGTTTCCTAGAAGGGCAAATAGTTTACAGAGGATTCAACCACTTCATTTAAGACATTCTACAGCTATTATCTACTTTTAATCTCCAGCCTCATCCTTGTATTTTCACTTTTTACTACCAAATGTTGAGTCTTTTGGGAGGTTTTGTAAACCTGCTAGCTAGTCTCTACAGACAACGCAGAGTGTACCTCCTTCCACTTGGCTAAATCATTTAACACTCTTCTACTAATTTTTTCTTATCTTCTAAAAATTTCTTGTCCCCGTGATTTTATACTTCTTTTTATTCTTTTATTGTAATGTCAGTGCTATTTGAAAAGAAAGGAAATAATGTATTAAATCAAACACCCATGTTTAACCAAAATTCCCATGCAGTAGTTTTAGATATCTTAAATAAAGTCATAAGTATATTTAACAAAATTTCTGAATATCATGAAACTCATTAGGGTAAATAATAACCTTGGATAACAGAATGAGGGTTCAACATGATTTCAAAAGGACAGTATCAACAGGAAACTAAATGGTAAATTTTAAAAAGTCTTAGAGTGAGCAACTACTAGTTATATAAATTTGAAACTAGAAAGCTAGCTTCACACACACACAACAGGGAATTTTAATTTATCATGATTTATGTGACTTACTGTAACAAATTTTAAAAGGAAAGAAGCTATAATCTTAGGATACACTAATGAAAGCAGAGGACCAGACCAGGAGACAAAACTACTGTATATTTTGAGTGCTTGTCAATAACTTTAACATCATAGTTAAGAAAGGAAGTCAACTAAATATCATTTAGAAAATAGATTCCGGGATATATTGAGAGCGCCTAAAACTAAGTTTGGTGGAAAACGGCAAAGATTAGAGGAATATTCAAAATGCTGAAAAGAAGAACATTATAGCTGCTACTGAATACCTGAAGAACTGGACTGCAGCACGCCAGGCTTCCCTGTCCATCACCAACTCCCAGAGCCTACTCAAACTCCTGTCCATCGAGTCAGTGATGCCATCCAACCATCTCATTCTCTGTCATCCCCTTCTCCTCCCGCCTTCAATCCTTTCCAGCATCAGAGTTTTTTCCCCAATGAGTCAGTTTCTCACATCAGGTGGCCCGAGTATTGGAGCTTCAACTTCATCATCAGTCCTTTCAATGAATATTCAGGACTGATTTCCTTTAGGATGGACTGGTTTGATCTCCCTGCAGTCCAAGGGGCTCTCAAGAGTCTTCTCCAACACCACAGTTCAAAAGCATCAATTCTTTGGCCCTCAGATTTCTTTACAGTCCAACTCTCACAGCTATACAAGACCACTGGAAAAACCATAGCCTTGACTAGATGGACCTTTGTCAACAAAGTAATGTCTCTGCTTTTTAATACGCCGCCTAGGTTTGTCATAGCTTTTCTTCCAAGGAGCAAGCGTCTTTTAATTCCATGGCTGCAGTCACCATCTGCAGTGATTTTGGAGCAGTGGTTTTGGAATCATACAATTATGAGCAATTATACTATAACAATTACAGGAAATGGGTAATTCCTAGACACATGACCACTTACTATTATTAAAAGTAACTAAGCAATTAGACTGAGGTGGCTCTAATGTCTTGGCAGCTGACGTAGCAACCAAAACCTAAGCCAGTGTATGTGTACTGGAATATAAGAAAGTGAAACTTACGAACAATCCCAAATAAGGCAAATGCTTAAGATACAGCTGATCACTTTGCTTCAGAGTCTTATTTATAAAAACCTTGCCCATAGCTCCTGGGCATGGAGCACTTCTAAAATCACTTCTGGACTGGTGCTCGCAATTCAAATCAATGTTTGCTGAAATAAACTCTTCAAAATTTTAATGTGCATCAGTTTGTTTTTTAACACTTTCAAGACTGAATCATAAAGATGTAAAAAGTTTAAATAGACAAAAATTACTCCCAAACTCATTTTATGAAGCCAGCGTTACCCAAAGCCAGAGAAGGAAACTACAAGAAAACTATAGGCCTATATTCCTGACGAATTTAGATGCAAAAATTCTCAGTAAAATAACAGCAAACCACATTCGACATCACATTAAAAGAATCATACAGCATGATTAAATGGGATTTATCCCTATGATACAAGGATGGTTCAAGGCACACAAATTAATCAATGTGATGCACCACATTAACAAAATGAAAGACCAAAATAATATGACCATCTAAATAGATGGAGAAAAAAATTGACAAAACCCAACACTGTTTCATGAAAAAAACTGGATACTAAAGGAATGTTCCTCAACATAACAAAGGCCATATACAACAAGCCTACAGCTGATACCACAATGGTGAAAGGCTAAAAGCCTTCCCCCAGGATCAAAAACAAGAGGAAAGTACTTTAATCACTCCTAGTCAACACAGTACTTACTAGAAGTCCTAACCAGAGCAATTAGGTATGAAAGAAATAAAAGGCATCCATATTAGAAGAAAGAAGCACAAATATCTGTTTGTAGATAACATGACCTTATGCAGAAAAATTTTAGATATAACATAAAACCATCAGACCTAATAAATCCATTAAAGCTGCAGGTTACAAAATCAACATACAAACATCAGTTGCGCTTCTATACACTAAGAACAAACTAGATGAATATTAAACAATCCCACTTAAAATAATATAAAAAAAAAAAAACCTAATAACTCTCCCAGACTTCAGACAATCCTATAAAGCCACAGTGAGCAAAACAGTGTGAAAGTGAAAGTGTTAGTCACTCAGTTCCTCTCCAACTCTTTGTAACCCCATGGGTTATAGCCCACTAGGCTCTTCTGTCCATGAAATTCTCCGGGCAAGAACACTTGAGTGGGTAGCCATTCCCTTCTCCATGGGATCATCCAGACCCAGGGATCAAACTTGGGTCTCCTGAATTGCAGGCAGATTTTTTATTGTCTTAGCCACCCAAAAGCCTGGAAGCCCGTCAAAACAGTGCGGTACTGGTACAAAAACAAACATATGGATCAGTGGAACAGAATCAGTTCAGTTCAGTTCAGTCACTCAGTCGTGTCCGACTCTTTGCGACCCCATGAACTGCAGCACACCAGGCCTCCCTGTCCATCACCAACTCCCGGAGTCTACCCAAACCCACGTCCATCGAGTCGGTGATGCCATCCAACCATCTCATCCTCTGTCGTCCCCTTCTCCTCCCACCCCCAATCCTACCCAGCATTAGTGTCTTTTCCAATGAGTCAACCCTTCGCATGAGGTGGCCAAAGTATTGGAGTTTCAGCTTCAACATCAGACCTTCCAATGAACACCCAGGATTGATCTCTTTTAGGACGGATTGATTGGATCTCCTTGCAGTCCAAGGGACTTTCAAGAGTCTTCTCCAACACCACAGTTCAAAGGCATCAATTCTTCGGCACTCAGCCTTCTTCACTGTCCAACTCTCACATCCATACATGACCACTGGAAAAACCACAGCCTTGACAGACGGACTTTTGTTGGCTAAGTAATGTCTCTGCTTTTAAATATGCTATCTAGGTTGGCCATAACCTTCCTTCCAAGCAGTAAGCGTCTTTTAATTTCATGGCTGCAGTCACCATCAGCAGTGATTCTGGAGCCCAAAAAAATAAAGTCTGACACTGTTTCCCCAGTTTCCCATAGAGAGCCCATAAATAAATTCACACCCCTACGGTCAACAATCTTCAACAAAAGAGATAAGAATATAAAATGAGAAAAAGCCCCTACAGTAAGTGGTGCTGGGAAAGTTGTACAGGTGCATCGAAATTAATGAAGTTAGAACACACCCTCACACTATGCATTAAAAAAAAACTCAAAATGGCTTAAAGACATAAAAGTAAGACATGAAATCATAAAACTTCTAGAAGGAAAAATAGGCAAAACATTATGTGACATAAATAGTACCAATTTTTCTTAGGTGAGTCTCCCAAGGCAATAGAAACAAAAACAAAAACAAATGGGACCTCATCAAACTTATAAGCTTTTGCACAGCAAAGGAAACCATTTATATATATACATATACATATATATATATATAATACAACCTATGGAATGGGAGACAATATTTGCAAATGATGCAATCAACAGAGGCTTAATCTCCAAAATAAATAAACAGCTCATACAACTCAACAGCAAAAAAAAAAAAAAACAATCCAATTGAAAAATGGGCAGAATACCTTAATATACATTTCTCCAAAGAAGACATAAAGATGACCAGTACACACATGCAAAGATGCTCAACATCACTAATTACTTTAGAAAAATGCAAATCAAAAATATAATGAGCGGGACTTCCCTGGTGGCCCAATGGCTAAGACTCCGTACTCACCAGAGTTCAGTCAATGCTGGGGGCTCGGGTTCAATCCCTGGTCAGGGAACTAGATTCCACATGCCAAAACTAAAGATCTCACATGCTGCAATGAAGATCGAAAATCCAACATGCTGCAAGTAAAACCCGGTGCAGCCAAATACACAAATTTTTTAAAAATACAATGAGGTATAGCCTCATAGGAGTTAGAATGACCATCATTAAAAAAGTCAACAAATGATGGAGAGGGTGTGAGGAAAAAGGAACCCTCCTACACTGATAGTGGGAATGTAAGTTGGTGTGGCCACTATGGAAAAATGCATGGAGGTTCCTCAGAAAGCTATAATTTAATTATCATATGACCAAGCAATCCCGCTCCCGTGCATATAATCAAATAAAACTATAATTCAAAAAGATAAACGCACCCCTTTGTTCATAGCACTACTATTCACAATAGCTCAAGCATGGAAACAACTGAAATGTCCATCAACAGATGAAAAGATAAAGAAGATGTGGTACAATACAACGGGATACTGGTGCTGCTGCTAAGTCACCTCAGTCGTGTCCGACTCTGTGCAACCCCATAGACGGCAGCCCACCAGGCTCCCCTGTCCCTGGGATTCTCCAGGCAAGAACACTGGAGTGGGTTACCATTTTCTTCTCCAATGCATGAAAGTGAAAAGTGCCAGTGAAGTTGCTCAGTCGTGTCTGACTCGTAGTGACCCCATGGACTGCAGTGTACCAGGCTCCTCCGTTCACGGGATTTTCCAGGCAAGAGTACTGGAGTGGGGTGCCAATGCCTTCTCCCCAATGGGATACTACTCACCCATAAAAAAAAAAAAAAAAACAAATAATGCTATTTGCAGAAACATGGATGCAACTAGAGATTATCATACTAAATGAAGTAAACCAGAAAGAGAAAGACAAATACCACATAGATATTACTCATATGTGGAATCTAAAATATGGCACAAATGAACCTATCTATAAAACACCGAGATCAGAACTTGTGGTTGCCAAGTGGAAGCAGGAAGGGAGAGGGATGGACTGGAAATTTTGGAGTTGATAAATGCAAACTATTACATTTAGAAAGGATAAATAACAGGTCCTACTCTGTAGCACAGGGAACTGTATCCAATCTCTTGGGATAAACCATAAGGGAAGAGAATATTAAAAAAAAGAATGTATATATTTTTAAAACTGAGTTACTTCACTATTCAGCAGAGAATGGCACATTATAAGTCAATTATACTTCCATTTAAAAATTTTTTAAATACAAAGCAATAAATTTAACCACAGAGATGAAAGATTTGTACATAAAAACTGCAAGACACTGATTAGAAAAATTGAGGACACTAATAAATAGAAACATTTCCATGTTTATGGACTGGAACAATTAATATTAAAATGCCCATACCACCCAAAGTGATCTACATATGCAATGCAATCCCTATCAAAATTCCAGTGACATTTTTCACAGAAATAGAAAATAAATCTTAAAATTTAATATGGAACCACAAAAGACCTTGAACAGCCAAAGCAATTGTAAGGGAGAATAACAAAGATGGATGGATCACACTTCCTGATCTGAAACTACATGAAGAAGCATTAGTATTCAAAACATTAAGTATTGGCATAAAAGCAGACATACAGACCAACAGAACAGAACCAAGAGCCCAGAAATAAACCCATAAATATATGATCAACAGATATCTGAAAAGAGAGTCAACAATACTCAATGGGGAAAAGAGTCTCTTCAATAGATGGTACTGGGAAAAGTGGGTATTTACATGTGAAAGAATAAAATTAGACCTCTATATTACATCACTCACAGAAATTAACTCAAAATGAATTAAGGGCTTATATAAGGCCTAAAACTCCTAGAAGAAAATATAGTGAAAACACTCCTTAACACTAGTCTTGGCAATGACACCAAAAGCACAAGAAAAGAAGGCAAAAAACAAGTGGGACTAAATCAAACTAAAAAACATCTGCATAGCAAAAGAAACAATCAACAAAGTGAAAAGGCAACCTATAAGATGGAAGAAAAATGTTCACAAACTATGTCTGATAAGGGATTATTACACAAAATATACAAGGAATTCACACAACAATAGCAAAAATAAATAAATAAGTAAAATGGGTGATGGATCTGAACAGAGATTTTTTTTCCCAAAGAAAAGGTGTTCAACATCATCAGGGAAACGTAAGTCAAAACTACAATGAGACATTATCTGAACATCTGTTAGAACTGCTATAGACAAAAGAACTGAGAGGGACTTCCCTGGTGGTTCGTTGGTTAAGATTCTGTTCTTCAAATGCAGGGGCACAGGTTCGATCCCTGGTCAGGGAACTAAGATCTCACATGCCATTTGGCACAGTTAAAAAAAGACATGAGATAAAAAGTACTGGTGAAAAGGTGGAGAAAAGGGACACTTATGAAGTGTTAGTAGGAATGTAAATTGGTACAGCCACTATGGAAAACAACACGGAGGTTCCTCATAAAATTAAAAACATAACTGCCATATAATCCAGCTATCCCACTTAAGGTGTATATCCAAAGGAAATGAAATTACTATCTCAAACACATATCTGCAACTCCACGTTCATTGCAGTATTATTCACAATAGCCAAGATATGGAAACAACCTAGGTGTCTGTTACCTAGATTAATGGATAAAGAAAACACACACATACATATATACATGTATACACACATATATAAACATAAACACACAAATATATATACACACAATGGAATATTATACAGCCATAAGAAAGAAGGAACTTTTTCTTGCTTTTTACAACATGGATGAACCTTGAAGGCATCATGCTAAGTCAAATCAGAGAAAGACAAACACTGTATGATCTCATTTATATGTGGTGGTTGCCAGGGGTCTATGAAGTAGGGGAAATTGGAGATGGAGGGTAAAGGGTACAAATACCAGTTACAAAATGAGTAAATTCTATAAATCTAATCTATAGCGTGATGACTACAGTTAACATTACTGTTTGTTATTGTACTGAACATGACTGTACATAACAAGTGCTGTATACTTGAAAGTACTGAGAGATCTTAAATGTTCTCCCACAAAACAAACATCACTGGGATTTTCCTGGCAGCCCAGTGGTTTCTACCTCAGGGGGCACAGGTTCGATCCCTGCACAGGGAACTAAAATCTTGTGCCGGCAGGGCCAAAATAATAAAATAAAAATACACTCAGAACAGTATCATTAACCATGTGAGATGATGGTTGTGTTAACTAACCTTATTGTGGCAACTGTTTTGCAAAATACACATATATCAAATCACCATGTTGTATACCTTAAATTCACAGTGTTAAAATATGTCAACTATAGCTCAATAAAGCTGGATACAAAAAAAAAGGGAAGAAGAAGGAGACCAAAGAGGGAACCAATACAAATAAAGAAATGCAATTTACATAGAAGTATAGAATACACTGGGTTTCCCAGGTGGCACTAGCGGTAAAGAACCAGCTTGCCAATGCAGAAGACATGAGATGCGGGTTCAATCCCTGGGTCAGGAAGATCCCCTGGAGAAGGAAACACTCCAGTCCTCTTGCCTGGAGAATTCCATGGACAGAGGAGCCTGGCAGGCTACGGTCCACAGAGTAGCAACGAGTCAGACATGACTGAAGCAACTTAGCACATATGCACATAGAACATACTAAAGTAGATTTACATTTAGTTATTTTTCTTTTTTTAGAAAAAAATATTATTTTATTTATTTGGCAGCTCAGGGTTTTAAGTTACATGCAGGGTCTTTAGTTGCAGCATGTGAACTCTTAGTTGTGGCATGTGGAATCTAGTTTCCTGACCAGGGATCAAACCCATGCCCCCTGCATTAGGAGCATAGAGTCTTAGCCACTGGACCACCAGGGAAGTCCCAGTTATTTTTTCTTAAACATTAAAAAAGAATCAAAATTAAAATCAATGAAGATTGAGGAAAAAGCAGGCCAGTGTCATTACTACATGTATGAACAAATTAGCTAGCACACCAGCTTGGTAACTCTGTTCTTTGGCAGTATGCTTGATCTCATCTTCCCAAACCAGTGGTGACCCAAGACTAAACAAAAACATTTAGGACAATGATATTTTTCATAAATCTACATGCATTCCATTTTTAAATGCTAGAATTATACCCTTCAGATTTGGTATAAATTAATCTGTATTTTGTTTTAAAATATCAATGATATATGAAACATTTAAAAAAATGTTGGCAACCTTTTATTAGTTGGCCCCCTCCCTTTTATTCTTCCCATTTTACTAATCCAAGACTTTTGTAAACATCCTAGAATGTATGTTTTATGGACAATTCTTTAAAGAATTTGGTCATGAATGACTGTTGTGCCCACCAACAGCTATAAAAAATAAACATGTTTATAGATTCAAAAAAATAAACACTGATAGGCACAAGAATGTTGGTTTTAAATTCAGCTCTCTCTTCTCTGGGGTGTTCTCTTACTAGAAGGAAGACTCTAATCTCTTACCTGCTTGATGGAATTTTGGAACTAGGTGAGGGAAGGAAACTAGGAACTTTCACTACTTGATGTGGCATCTTAGCTTCATTCTCCTCTGGGTTTAGGTTTCAAGGTCCTGAACTTCTCACACTGTTTCTTCAAAGAATAATCTCCTGACTTCTGTAAAGTTGATGGCAGTTGTTCAACTGATTAGGATGAAAGGGATGCGTGTGGAGGTGGTGGCACCACGAGCTCAGCAGCAGCTCAGGTCCATCTCCCATTACAGATTTCCAATGCCCCCTGTTCTCAGCCTTCATCTGCAATATACAGTACTTTTATGTTTTGAGTTTTTCAGGGGTCCTGCAGACAAATCATGATCTGTCTCCTGCCAGTATTCTCCTCTATATAGGGTTTGACCTTCCTCTCCTCTGTTAGGTCACTTACTTTTTAACTAATTTTCCTTGCTTTCCTTCTTCCTATAGAAGTAGGATTACAGATGTCTCATCCTTTAAAAGATGGGAGCTTATACTCCTGTCTTCAGATGATCTTCAAAAAAGCCTGAAAGTAATTTTACTTGCTGTCTTAAAACTCGAAAGGGATGGGTTTTGTAATCTTTTAAGTCAAGTAACTTTGAAATAGAGCCAACTACTCTTCAAGGGCTAAATGTTTATGTTTGATAATAACTCCCAAAGGATAACACAATTGAAACCAAGAACTCAAATGTTCTGTTAAATTAGACTACTACGTCTTTTTCAAACAAAGCCTACACTTTCTCATCTCTATGGCTTTATATCTTTTACCTAGAAATTGATTCATTTTTAAAACGTTCTCCAATTTCATATCCTTCAGGAAAGCTTCGCTGATTCTCTCTCCTAGAGAGGAATGCCTTTTTCCCACTTGAGGTTTTCCTGAGGAATAATTTTCTCTAAACTCACTCCTGACTTCTCTGTACTTCTTTACTTATAGAGACAGGGTAAATTATCTGAACCTATGTGACTACTTAATCTCACAAAAATGAAGAGCAAACTTGGTTCATCTCTGCGCTTCTACTTTTTCAAGCTGTGGAGCAAGGATTCACCACTTACTCAGGGCCAGACTCTCCCTTGCATAGAGAAGCTTGAGTCAATATAGCACTGCTTGGAGGCAAGTGGGGGTCTCCCTAAAGGACTTCAGTTAAAAGGCACAATTTGGCTCACACACTGAAAGCTGTATCCTTCAACCTGGTCTCTGTTAGTAATAAAAGTGGTATTTTGAACCTACACGCCACCCTTGTTTTCTCCATTTGTTCAGAACTTCGGCAAAGATAAAGGATACTTTACTTGAAACCTCTTCAGAAATTCCAACAAGCTCTAGGTATTTCCTACTTGCCTATTATCCAGCACTCTGTTTATAATTCAATTATAGATCTTAAATTTTGTCTTACTATGTCTTCTAATCTGTAAAACTGTAAGCTTTTAGAAAGTGGATTAACCACAGTGCCATACACATGACAAATCGTAACATAAATATTTGTTGCACTGACTGACTGAAAGGCTAAATGTTCCTCTAAACTAAAAGTAAAGAGAATTTTACGGTTTCTTGCTATTTCAGGTTCTACTCATTCTAATGTCACAGCAACCACGTATCAAGACCATCAGATTATAATTAATCTTATAACTAAGATGTTATTTTTCCTTGTCAAATTTCCTCTACAATATGTTGGGTCATTATCACCAGTCCTGTTTTTTGCCTGCATTCTCTAAGATTTTTAAAAGCTAGTTATACATCTTGTAAATGTAAAACTGAAAATAATTCGGCTTACACTGAGATGAGTTCAAATGAAATGGATAGATTTTAAGTTAATATCTCAAGATATCTTGCTATATGACAAAGACAATAACCACTCAAATTCACTGTATTAATATATCATCATCAGTGATAGTAGGTGTTAAAATTAGTACATAAAAATGATTAGGACATGATATGACCAAACTAGTGGTTATGATCACTCTTCTACAGAATAAAGATTAGAAATTGACAAAGTACATTTTGAGTATAATTGAAGTATTTCAAAATTAGGAAGCCAGAATCAGGTCTTTTCTAAAACTTCAGATCAAAAGTGTACTCAGAGTGACATCAACAAAAATGATGGAATAAGAAATTTTGAAATCCCACCTTTCTATGTGCTGTGCTTAGATGCTCAGTCATGTCCGACTCTTTGTGACCCCATGGACTGTAGCCAGCCAGGCTCCTCTGTCCATGGGGATTCTCCAGGCAAGAATATTAGAGTGGGTTGCCATGCCCTCCTCCAGGGGATCTTCCCAACCCAGGTCTCCTGCATTGCAGGCCGATTCTTTACCATCTGAGCCACCAGGGAGCCCCCACCTCTCCATAAAAGTAACCAAAACCTGGCAAAATCAAATGTTCTTGAACTTCAGAAACTAACTGAAGGCTTGCAACAATCCAAGGAGTGTATATTCAAGCACAAAGCCTGAATTTCACTAAGAATAGAGAGCTTTGTGGCATTTTAAGTTACTCCAAGCCCCAGAACGGCAGTAGCAGTATCCTGAAAATAAGAGCTTGCATTGCTCGTAAATGAGGAACCAGAATATATCTCATTTTCAAAGTGTTGTAATTATTTGTCTTGACTGTCTGGTTGCTCCCAGCTCAAAAGGTCTGTCTTTATTTTCCTGGACTAAAAGGGTTGTTTTTTGTTATTACCCACTAAGTCATATCTGACTCTTTGTGACCCCACAGACTAAAAGGGGCCTTATGCTAAAAAAATTATTCTGCTTTGTTCAAAACATTTACAGGCAAATGTTTTAGTCACTGCTGCCTAAGGAACAGATAACAACTGGAGAAGACAACAGACTAACCAAAGAGCTTAAGGGGAAAGGGCTAGAGAATGAGATACCCATAAGGGTATTGGAAGTTCCAATATACTCCTGGGAATCTAGAAGGCCACATGCACATCCAGGGTTGCACACACACTCAGGAATGACCTGAGAAGACCCTAAGCTGTCACTTCTGGTTGATCTTGAGGCATTGCAGAAACAAGAAGTGAAGGCTAAGGCATAACTGTAAACCGCCTGGCTGAGTGCTGAAGGCATGCTCTAACACGCACAAAGAGCCCCTCAGCAAAGACTGGTTCCAAGTGTTTAAAACTCTGCATAATCATGAGCTGACTACTAAGCTAATTGAACAGAGATTTCAGTGGCCACATGCAACAAAGAATACAGAGTTTACAGAACCAGTTCAGAAAAAGACTCTAAACAAAACAAACAATACTACTACAATAAGCAGCAGCATCAAAACCAGGAGGGGGAAGAATGTGATTTCCAGAGTTGCCACATTTTAACATTCAAAATGTTTAGCTTTCAACAAAAAATTACAAAGCATGCAAAGAAATAATTTGCAAATCATCTATATGATAGAAGTCTAATATTCAAAATAAAGAACTCTCACAATTCAACAGTTAAAGTACAAAAAAACCCAATTAAAAACTGTACAAAGAATATGAATAAACACTTCTTTAAAGAAGATATACAAATGGCAAACAAGGACATGAAAATACGCTCAACATCATTCATTAGGGAAATATAATACAAAGCTAAACCAGCCCATATGAGATAATACCCCATATACGCTAAGATGTTATGTATGATTTGAGAAAAAGAGCAGGGGGAGGAATGAAAAGAATAACTGTAAGAATATGGAGAAAGCTAAACCACAGTACATTGCTGGTGGGAACATAAAATTGACAGCTGCTGTGGAAAATAGCTTGGCAGTTCCTCAAAATGTTAAATATAGAATTACAGAATGACCCAGCAATTCCACTCCTAAGTACATGCCCAAAAGAACTGAAAAAAGGTTTCAAACACATACTTATATCTGTTAATAAATGAATGGAGAAACAAAATGTGGTATTTTCATACAATGCAATCACTATACAGTCATA
Organism: Okapia johnstoni; assembly: GCA_024291935.2. Lineage (NCBI taxonomy): Eukaryota > Metazoa > Chordata > Mammalia > Artiodactyla > Giraffidae > Okapia > Okapia johnstoni. Next base: position 21,834,817 of record CM044306.1, on the reverse strand, counting down.
AAAAGGTCAACATGCTAAAACATGGATGAACCTTGAAAACATTATGCAAAGAAGCCAGTCAAAAAAGACCACACACTATATGATTCCATTCCTATAAAAGTCCAGAAAAGAGAAATCTAAAAAGACTAAAAGCAGATAAATGGTTGCTTAGAACAGGGGAGTGACTGACAGGAGATAGGGAGTAATGGGTAAAAGCTGTAAGTTTCTTTCTGAAGTGCAGAAAATTTCCCAGAACTGACTGTGGCAATAGTCCACAAATATCTATGACTGAATTACATACTACAAAAGGAAGAACATTCTTGTAATGTAAATTATCTCAATAAAAAATATAATTTAAAACTGTGTATTCAACAAGGTCTTTGAAGAAAGGTAAAAAAAATTCACAGTAAACTTCTCCTCAGTAAAAAAAGAAGTCAAGAGACAAGGGAGAAAAATCTTTGGAGTGCTAAGAGAAAATAACTGCAACTTTGTACCTAGTCCATCCTAGATGACCCAGGAAATAAGAAAAAAAGATGTTTCCACACATAATTAGGTAAGTTCATCATCCACAGGTTCATAGTAAAAGGACTTTTTAAAAGGATCTACTTTCAGAAGAAAAGTGAAACAGGTACTTCTGCTTATAGGAGTAATAAACCAGATTATTTTCATGAACTTTGTAAAGATCACTAAAGATTTGGTGAAATACTAAAAATAATAATAATAATAATAGATTTTCTTAAAGCATGGAAGAGCAAAAAAAAAATAGCATAAAGAACTATCAGTCCTTGGACTTCCCTGGTGGTACAGTGGTTGAGAATTCAGCTGTCAATGCAGGAACACCAGTTCGATCGCTGATCTGGGAAGATCCTACATGCCACAGAGCAACCAAGCCCATGGGACTACTGAGCCCGTGCTCTGGAGCCTGTGAGCTGCAACTACTGAAGCCTGCTCACGTAGAGCCTGTGCTCCATGAGAGAAGCCACTGCAATAAGCAGCCCACACAATGCAACTAGAGAGTAGCCTGCACAGCAACAAAGATCCAGGATAACCAGAAATAAACAAACAAGTAAATAAAATTATTTAAAATATAAACTTACATATGGAGCAGAAACTACACTATAAGAAGAAACAGACACATTTAGAGATGGCCGGAGAACGTGAATACTCTTCTCAATGAAACCAAGAGACAAAATAGACAAAACGTTAATAAAAACCTAGAGAATCTGAATATCAAAACTTGATCTGAGATATGTGTAATGAACAGAGTCAAATAATAACAGTAACTTAAATTTAATGAACGCATATTGTATACTTGGCAGCCTTGTAAACACTTTTTATACATCAATTAACTCTTACAATAACCCTGGATAGATTCTACTGTCTCCATTTTCTTATTAAAAAACTGAGGTGCAGAGATGACATATATTCCAATGTCTCACCACTGTAAATAGCGATCTCAGTCAAAATGCACTGATAAAAAGTTACCTTCGCCATAATTTGACAGTACTGTATGTCATAATTAGGAATCATTACGACCCTAAGAAAATAATGGATCCCTAATGTTTTACTGGATAAACACTATGATCCCCTTCAAAAGTGTCATCACCCCTTTTGAAGTTTTCCAAGTTTAAATCCACTTTTAAAATTTTGTAAGTCATAAATATGAGGTCCCCTGTGTACTTAGGGTCATCATTAGGTGTTTCCCTCATCTACCTAAGAGTCTTCTTTTGTTTACTTAAGAGTTCTGAGGCCTTACTCTTCTGTTGATCTATCACAATTTTATATTTAGATATAAACAGAAAAACTATAATTTTAAGAAATGTTAAAAAAGTGGGAATTCGTAAGTGGTCTCCAGTCTCTGATGGTAAACACTTCTTCCTTCCTGCAATGTGCCCTTTAAAAGGCAAACTCATTTAAAAATTTTGTGTCTGATTTTTTTCCCCTACATCAAACCTAACCAAGCATTTAATAAACAAAATTTTATTTTGTTCCAACATACAATATTTACAAAAACTGATGATGTACTTGGCCACAAAGAAACTTTCAAAAATCTGTTAACATATAAGCCACTAATACACTTACATGTAATGCAATAAAATTAGAAATGAACAACAAAATAGCCCCTCAAGATCGATATACCTGAGATTTTAAAATACAGACAGGAAATAGCAGAGCTAAGATTTGAACCCAGTCAATCTGGTTCCACTGTCTTGCTCAAACCCCAAAGTCCTAATTTATCAGGCTCCAAGACTGTGTTACCCAGTGTGGTGAAAGTGAAGTGTTAGTCGCTCAGTCATATCTGATTCGTTGCCAACTGTAGCCTGCAAAGCTCCTCTGTGCATGGAATTCTCCACGCAAGAATACTGGAGTAGGTAGCTATTCCTTCTTCAGGGGATCTTTCTGACCCAGGGACCAAACTCGGATCTCCTGCAAAGAAGACAGATTCTTTACTGTCTGAGTCACCAGCAAAGTCCGTGGTATGCAGTAAAGCAAATTCATGGGCCCAGGTAATTTGCCAGTTTTCCAGGTGACTGTTAAGCAAATTGAAGTTTGAAAACCACCTCTCTAAACCAAGGCTCTTAATACTGGGGAAAAGCTTTGCTTTGGACTCATAATTTGAGATAATTCTTTAAGCCACTAAAAGGGTTTTCTACTGTGCAGCTCAAAGCATGCTAACTGGACACAAAAATGAATATACAAAAATCAACAACTACTTTATAGCTCCCCAATGACAGTAAATTCTGTCATTTCTACCTTTAAAATATATCCAGGATTCAATTACTTCTTACATCTCCATCACAACCAACTTCATACAAGGTACCACTACTACTTTTCTCTATTACTCAAAGAACCTTTAATACCAGTTATATACTACTTTTCTACAAAGCAAGAGTGATCCTGTCAAAGCCTGAATATTCTTCTGCTCAAAAATCCCTATGACTTCCCTTGTCAGAATAGAAACCAAAGGACAAAATGGTCAATAAGTACATTTATGATCTGCTCTGCTCTCCCATCCTCCCAACCCTCACCCCTACTCCTAACTCACAACTCTCTGACCTCTTCCCTACCAGTTAACCAACCTCCCCATGATCTGGCCACAGTGACCGACCTGTTCACTCTGTTCCTAGAATATATCAAGAACTCTCCCACCTTCCTTTTTGAATTCCTTTGCCTGTATGAGTTTACTTCATCATTCCCTTAAGTCTGCTCAAATATTAACCACCAGCAAGCTTTCTTAACCATTCTATATAAAATATGAACCATGCCCAGCTCCCTTCCTCTTTTTCTTGTCCCTCATTTCTGTCCATAGCATTTATCAGCATCAGACACATTATGCATTTACTTTTTTATGTTTCATATCAATTTCCCTTCACTAAATCTTAAACTCTATTTGGGCAGGATTTTGTGTTCTGTTCACTTTTATACTCTCAGCATCTCTAGCAATATCAGACACATAGAAGTGCTCAAATATCTGATGACTGAATTAATGATTAAATAATGTTTAAAAAAAAAGGAAAAAAAAAAGAAATGTAACCAAAAAAAGCCCATTTGCAGTGACATCAAAAACAAGCATGCAAAAATAAAAAGAACAAAAACCATGTAAGATCTTAAAGGAAGAACTCCCCATCATATTCACGAATGAGAAGGAAATTATAATAGAGATATCAATTCCCTCAAATTAATGTGTAAAGCCATTAAAACTGTGGTACTGGCAATAAAAAACAGATGAAAGAAACATTACACAGTTCCAAAAAGGCCTTTGAATTTGTTTAATTAGTTTTATGATAAAAAAGGCATTTCAAAACTAGTGGGAGAAGATGAACTAAATCATGTTGGGACAACTGGCTATCAAAGTTCAGTTAATACTCTATCTTATAAAACAAACAAAAAACTCTACCTTATAAACAAGCACCAGGTAGGTTAAAAACTACACTACATGGGATTGCAACGAGTCTGACACGACTGAGCGACGAACACTTTCACTTTTCATCTTCATGGAAGAATATTTATAATCTTGAGATGTCATTCTCTGGTCACTAAGTTATGTCCGACTTTTGTGACCCCATGGACTATAGCCCGCCAGGCTACTCTGTCCATGGGATTTCCCAGGGAAGAATAATGGAGTGGGTTGTCATTTCCTTCTCAAAGGGCTCCTCCTGACCAAGGGACTGAACCAGTGACTCCTGCATTGCAGGTGAATTCTCCATCACTGAGCCACCTGGGAAGCCCAATCTTGAGACAAGGGACACTTTTTTAAAATAAACACCAAGAGGAAACTGACAAGACTATTCAATGAAAACCTTTGCAAATACATGGGTACACAAAGGGTCAGTATCCAATACAAAGAATACCTTAGAAACAAACAAAAAAGACACAATCTAATCTTCAAAATTTAACAGAGAATAAAATAAGAAGAAAGAAAAATTTCTTTCTTATGGAAAAAATACAAGAGATCAATAAAACATGAAGAGTAAAACAGAAGATGCTGAACTTCAGCAGTAATGAGGGAAATACAAAATACAATAAAACACAATTTTCCTTCTATCACTGAAAAATTTTAAAGTTAGGAAATATCACATGCTGGTGAAGATGTGGAGAAACAAGTTTACTTACATACTAGTGGCCAAAATATAAATTAAGAAGTCAGTTTGACAATATCTAATAAATAAGGACAAAGACTAAAGGTCTATTAATAGCTAGCTAAACAAACTAGAATATCCATATAATGGATTATTATGTTGCTGTGAAAAGAAGTCTATCTAACAAACTCAAAGACATACTGTAGTTAAAATTTCCCAAAGTCACACACAGTATGAGGCTACTTACATAACCATAAACCCAGAAAACTAAGGCTAGGTAACAGCACAGGGGAAAAAAAAAACTACAGAAAAAGGCTTTACAAGGACACTCATCAAGTTTAAAACTGGTCCTTATCTCTCTTTCTGCTTCTCCTTTTTAAATTAATTTTTATTGAAGTATAGTTGATTTATTAATACAACATTGTGTTCAGTTCAGTTCAGTCGCTTAGTCGTGTCCGACTCTTTGCAACCCCATGAATTGCAGCACGCCAGGCCTCTCTGTCCATCACCAACTCCCGGAGTCTACCCAAACCCATGTCCATCGAGTCGGTGATGCCATCCAACCATCTCATCCTCTGTCGTCCCCTTCTCCTCCCGCCCCCAATCCTACCCAGCATTAGGGTCTTTTCCAATGAGTCAACCCTTCGCATGAGGTGGCCAAAGTATTGGAGTTTCAGCTTCAACATCAGACCTTCCAATGAACACCCAGGATTGATCTCTTTTAGGATGGATTGATTGGATCTCCTTGCAGTCCAAGGGACTCTCAAGACTTGTGTTAGTCACTGTTATACAGTAAAATGATTCAGTTATACATATACATGCATTCTTGTTTTTTTTCTTTTCCGTTATGGTTTATCTCAGGATACTGAATATAGTTCTCTGTGCTGTAAGTAATACTTGGTTGTTTATCTGCTCCTTATCTATAGAGGCGAAGAGGATCAGAATTAGGGTCAGTATAAGAAGGAATTATCATACTCAAAATGTCTTTGCTTTTAAATAAAAATTTATGCATGTATTTACATGAATTAAAACACTGTATCTTTTTTAAACTTACTATAATTTTTTAAAAGAGAAAAAGCAAGGTTCTAAACCATATGTCCAACAATTTTGTTCGTTCATAAAATGTGAACATGTCCATACATAATAATAATAGATACAAACATTTATAAAATTATAAAATTATTGAACCCATGTCTCTTGCATATCCTGCAGTGGCATGTGGGTTCATCACCACTGGGCTACTAGGGTTTCCCTTTATAGTGAACAATTAATTATAACTTAACTTCTCTTCCAAGAACAAATACTAAAGCAAAGGTGGTTCAGTGGTCAAGAATCCACCTACTAACGCTGGAGACACAAGAGACACGGGTTCAATCGCTGGGTTGGGAAGAACCCCTGGAGTAGGAAATGGTAACCCACTCCAGTATTTTTGCCTGGGAAATCCCATGGACAGATGAGACTGGCATGCTACAGTCCATGGGGTCGCAGAAAGTCGGACATGAATAAGCACTTATGTGCACAGACACACACACGCACAGACACACAGACACACACACAGACACACACACACACACAGACACACACAGACACACACACACACACACACCAGTCCCAAATTAAACCAAAGGCCTGTAACTTATTTTTGCAAAACAGAAGTGGGCAGAAGACGGACCTGTCCCTGAAACACATTAAACTAAGAAACCTGAGGCTACTTTAGAACAGCCAAAGCAGATGATGCTCAAGCTGACTTTGTCTAAAATAATGGTACACTTCAGAGACTGCCAGTCATTTAATCAGCCACAGTCCAACTTCAGTTGTAGTAAATAAAAGCTACAAGAAGGTTTACTGAGCTTATTTTTGGTTGTTTTTTTGTTAGTTGCTCAGTCATGAACAACTCTTTGCAATCCTATGGACTGCAGCCCGCCAGGCTGCTCTGTCCATGGGATTTCCCAGGCAAGAATACTGGAGTGGGCTGCCATTTCCTCCTCCGGGGGAATCTTCCTAACCCAGGGATCGAACTCGTGTCTCTTGCATCTCCTGCACTGGCAGGTGGGTTCTTTGCCACTAGCACCACCAGGGACTTTTTGGTTAAATTATACTTAAGATTTCAATTTGATCATTTCCTTTCTAGTACCACTGGCATTAAGCAAAACAACTACTTACAAAAACTATTTGGCTGGCTATGCACCTTCAACCTGAATGTGTATCCAGGCCTAATTTCACAAGAGAAAAACATTATTTCCAGTTAAGATAACGTGGAGCACATATATTCTCCCCAGGCTCCCAGCCTAATGCTGAAGTGAATCCTGTTGTTTTCATTCTGTTAATTCATCTCTGAAACAATATTGTTACTAGAAATACTGACAAGTCCCCAGTCACTTGACAACAGCTAGAATATGTAAAAACCTAAAAAAATAAAGCTGGATCCTAGGTAGGTGTGTAGTACTGTCAAGACTAGAAAAGTAATGTAATGAATTATCACACATTTCATATGAATATATATTTGACAGATATTAGAAGGGTCTAAAGGGCTTTCCTGGTAGCTCAGCTGGTAAAGAAGCCACCTGCAATGCAGGAGACCCCAGTTTGATTCCTGGGTTGGGAAGATCCCCTAGAGAAGAGATAGGCTACCCACTCCAGTATTCTTGGGCTTCCCTGGTGGCTCAGCTGATAAAGAATCCCCCTGCAATGTGGGAGAACTGGGCTTGATCCCTGGGTTAGGAAGTTCCCCTGGAGAAGGGTCAGAAAGATCTTGGCCATAACTCCAGAACACCTTGCACTTTATGAATGGGATTATTTTTAATGCAAATTTCAAATTATTGAAATAAATAATTTAAATACTCTTTTTGTTTCTCAGTATTCTTCCTGATATTAAACTTTTACTCTATTAAGCCTACTTGATCTTTGACCTAGAAATGTTTGTTTATTCATAAAATATCGTATCCTGAATTTTTATTATTTTTCACACAACAGTGGTATATTGTTTATTACATAGATATCTAAAAGGCATTTACGACTTGGTAAGGTTTATACAGAATATTTGTTTACAGTTGTTTAAGAGTTATTTAAGCTGGCTAATAAGCCAAAGAACAGGTTCAATGCCCATACTTTCCAGTCCACATGAAATTAACTTTGCTCAATTCTTTGGCCACAAACTTAAGTGTTAATCAATCCTAACCAAACATCTTATAAATACCTGCCATGGATCAAAAGAGTAACTAACAATGGGTAAATTTTTCAAAACAACCCATTCTCGGTTGGCATGCCCTACAGGTACATATAGGAGACTTCAAGTCAACAGGATTAAAGTTCTGGCTTTTAAATACTTAGCTATTTAATGTGGAAAATGACAGCCTTTCAGAGTATCTGCTTTCTTATCGATAAAATAGCGAAAAATATCCTCTACCTACTATACAAGATTTTTTTCTAAGTTCAAATGAAATCATAAATGGGAACATGTTCTTTAATGTGTAAAACACGGTATTAAGCTATTACTTAAGATAGTTCAAAATATCTGTCCTACTGAAGGGAGGTTAGTAGGATGCCCTCCATATACGAGGGTCAGCATTTTTCAATCATTTATAAATTCCTTAAAAATATTTATTATTTGCCTTAAAAACAAATGGAACAGTATGTGTATAACTACTTACTATATAATGAATTCCTGGAACTACTGGTGGAAGTGTTATTTTCCTGTTACTACTTTTCATTTTTTTAAATGTATTAATTTTTTAATTGAAGGATAACTGCTTTACAGAATCTTGTTGTTTTCTGTCAAACATCAACATGAATCAGCCATAGGTATACATATGTCCCCTCCCTCTTGAACTTCTCTCCCATCTCCCTCCCCATCCCACCCCTCTAGGTTGATACAGAGCTCTCTGAGCTGCCTGAGACATACAGCAAATTCCCATTGGCTATCTATTTTACATACGGTAATGGCAGTTTCCATGTTTCTTTCTCCACACATCTCATCCTCTCCTCCCCTCTCCCCATGTCCACTCTCCTTCTAACCTTGATTAATTTCTGCTTAAATTTCTGAGAAATGTCCAGCTTTAGAGAAGAGTAGTTACTCTGACTAGCTCTCTCTTTAGTAATCCTACTGCTTTGTTTCCCAAGAAATGAAACTGTTTCTTATAACTCTCCCATATAGCTATCACTGCCAGAACCCACTAAATTATTTTTCTCATGCAGTTTTCTTCCTATGTAGATTACAAACTCCCTGAGGAAGAGACAATGTTTTGGAGCAGCTTTGCATTTCTAACACCTATCAGTATTTAACACATACTAATGCTAAATAAAACTTAAACAGAACTGAACTCCTACCAACAGCATGCCCTGGTTTTCTAGACTGAGAATTTCTGTGCCCCAGACAAGGTCAGATTAGCTTTGCTGAGTTCCCAGATATATTTGTTCTTGGTAGTTTGAGAGGCTGTAGCATGGTATGATAGTTTTATTAGTATAACTGAATATATTTCAGTTATAAAATGTACAAGTTGTAAAGTAACTGTATTTTAAGTGCTATACATTAGTTATTGCTCTTGCTTCTAGGGCTAACATACCTAAGACAGGACAGAAACCTGAAAAGAGCTATTGGTTTTATGATGGCAAATCCATGGTACATAAACTGATTTCCCTGTGGAGTTCAAGTTGTAAATACAAATTAACTTTGTATTCTTTCAAGGGATTAGTACTGTACAAAAAACTTCACTGGTGAGTCTAAATGTCTAATTAAGGTTGCTACTTATTTACCTCTACTGTGCAATTCGGTTGCCATAAATTAAATCCAGTTTCATTTATTCCTCCTTAATGCTGTCCATTTAAGTCATGGAGTATTATTAAAAAGTAAGAGTTTTAGGGGCTTCCCTGGTGGCTCAGTGGTAAAGAATCCCTCTGCAAATAAAGGAGACACAGGTTCAATCCCTGGTCCAGAAGATCTACAGGCTGAGGAGCAACTAAGCTCATATGCCACAACTATCCAGCCTGTGCTCTAGAGCCCAGGAACCACAACTACTGAGCCTGCACATCACAACTAGAGAGTAGCCCCTGCTCGCTGCAACTAGAGAAAAGCTTGTGCAACAAGGAAGACCCACCACAGCCAAAAATAATTTTTATTTTTTAAAAATAAGAGTTTTAGGTTTAATCTTTTTTGTTTCAATAGAGGTATAACGGGCATAAAACACTGTATTGATCCAGTTTGTAATAAGGTAGGGAAATAGATACTGGAAACATTATTTAAGAGCTGTAAAGACAGAGAAGTAAGCAGTTTTCCCCAGTGTGCAGTGTGAGTTTACAGTAGTGCAAACAGGAGGTCCCTTGAGTTCTTGACTCCTATATTTAGGCCAAATTTTTCTGTCTGGACCAGAAACTGATGTGCTCAGATGAAATTTATATCATTTAGGGCCTTTAATCCACCTTTTGAGGCAAATAATCTAAATACAATTATTCTTTCTTAAGGAATGTGTTGACCTCGGTAAAACTGCATTTTTTGTTGTTGTGTAGATCTAATTTGGGAAGCTGCTTTTGTATAAGTCCAGCCAGCTGTGACTAAGAATACTGCATACTAAGTCCCTTATCTTCCTGAAGTTACCATTCATGATAATGTGTTAGGAAAGTAACATTATTAAATAAATGCTTCAACTTATCCAAGGACACTTCCAAAATATATCAGGTTTCCTTCCTACAAATGGGCTGCAGAAACAAGCTATGATGTGATTTTTGCAACAGAAGAGTCTTTACATGAAGGCATGTAAATAACTTTCAAAAAAACTGATAAGGATGAGTGTAGGGAAAGGGTATTTGTAACGCAGTGCTCTTAAAAATAAATAAATAAATGCATCTCTACTTACTTGTCCATGTTCAGTCATGCCACAGCTTTATTTTCTACAAGCCAGAAAAGGAAGAATGACCATTTTCTGGGGTAAAAGCTGACTGTCTTAAATGTCAACTTACAATTTGGTTCCAGATTCTCATCTCAGGAGACATTTACCCACATCTGCTTAACAGTGAACACAATAATGGTTACAGTATAAACTCCATATAAACATCATCAAATTATTACTGTTCAGTTATACTGATTACAATTCATAGGTGTTCCTGTCCAATAAACCCAACGTATAAAACTGAATCAGATGAAAAGAAGTCATTAATTACATTCTTTTCTTTATAATACTTTTTCCCTTAAATAGTATATTCCTTTAGAGCATTTAAAACAATGATTTACGAAAAGTCTACTCAAAACCACTTTCACTCCAGAAAGTAATATAATAATGGGCATCATTTATTGAGCCTTTATCATACAACAGACCATGTACAATGTTTGCTCAATGTTATAAAAACATCATAGAATTTAATCTTTATAATCCAGTGTAGTAGGCTTTATACCCATTTTTTAGATATTGAAAATTCGAGACTTTGAGAGATTAAATGACTTGTCTTAGGTCATACAGGGCTTCCCACATGGCTCAGTGGTAAAGAATGCGCCTGCCAATGCAGGAGACCCAGGTTTGATCTCTGGGTCGAGAAGATCCCCTGGAGGAGAAAACGGCAACCCACTCCAGTCATCTTGCCTGGAGAATCCCATGGACAGAGGAGCCTGGTGAGACACAGTTCACAGGGTCACAAAGAGTCAGACACAACTGAGCAACCAAGCACACACGCACACTAATGTCATACAGATGGTAACTGGCAAAGCCAGGGTACAAACTCAGACTTTAAAGATAATGCTTTTAAATAGGTTCTCTTTATACAAATATATAAATTCCAAAAATATTAAAAACTGAATCGTAACACACTAAACTCCAGGATATCACACAATCATTATACCTATTCCTCACTCCTTGGCAAAAATCATTCAGACAGATATAACATACTGATGCTATTAAAGTGCTACACTCAATATGTCAGCAAATTTGGAAAACTCAGCAATGGCCACATGACTGGAAAAGGTCAAACCTCATCCCAATTCTCAAGAAGGGCAGTACTAAAGAATGTTCAAACCACTGGACAATTATACTCATTTCCTATGCTAGTAAGGTTATGCTCAAAATCCTCCAAGCTAGGCTTCAGCATTATGTGAACTGAGAACTTTCAGATGTTCAAGCTGGGTTTAGAAAAGGCACAGGAACCAGAGATCAAATTGCCAACATTCGCTGGATCATACAGAAAGCAAGAGAATTCCAGAAAAACATCTACCTCTGTTTCACTGACTACGCTAAAGCCTTTGACTGTGTGGATCATAACAAACTGTGGAAACTCTTAAACAGATGGGAATACCAGACCATCTTACCTGTCTCCTGAGAAACCTGTATGCGGGTCAAGAAGCAACAGTTAGAACCCTGTATGGAACAACTAACTGGTTCAGGATTGAGAAAGGAGTACGACAAGGCTGTTTATTGTCACCCTGTTTATTTAACTTATATGCAGAGCACATCATGCAAAATGCTGGGCTCGATGAAGCACAAACAAGCTGGAATCAAGACTGCCAGGAGAAATATCAACCTCAGATATGCAGATGATACCACTCTAATGGCAGAAAGCAAAAAAGAACTAAAGAGTCTCTTGATGAGGGTGAAGAAGGAGAGTGAAAAAGTCAGCTTAAAACAAAGCATTCAAAAAACTAAGATCATGGCATCCGGTCCCATCACTTCATGGTAAATAGAAGGGGAAGAGGTGGAAGCAGCAACAGATTTCCTCTTCTTGGGCTATAAAATCACTGTGGATGGTGACTGCAGCCATGAAATTAGAAGATGAATGCTTCTTGGCAGGAAAGCTATGACAAACCCAGACAGTGTGTTAAAAAGCAAAGATATCACTTTGCCGACAAAGGTCCATATAGTCAAGGCTATGACCTTTCCAGTAGTCATGTACGGATGTGAAAGCTGGACAATAAAGAAGGCAGAGTGAACAAGAGTTGATGCTTTCGAACTGTGGTGCTCAAGAAGACTCTTGCGAGTCCCTTGGAAAACAAGGAGATCAAACCAGTCAATCTTAAAGGAATCAACCCTGAACACTCTTTGGAAGGACTAATGCTAAAGCTGAAGCTTCAATACATTGGCCACCTAAGGCAGACAGCTGATTCAATGGAAAAGACCCTGAAAATGGGAAAGATTGAAGGCAGAGGAGAAGAGGGCGACAGAGGATGAGATGGTTGGATGGTATACCAATTCACTGGACATGAACTTGGACAAGCTCCGGGAAATGGAGTCAGACACAACTTGGCGACTGAACGACAACCATATCTGTATACAGATATACATGCATATACGGTATACATGAGGGGCTTCCCTGGTGACTCAGTGATAAAGAATCCACCTGCCAATGCAGGAGGCACGTGTTTGAATCCCTGATCTGAGAAGATCCCACATGCTCCAGAGCAACCAAGCCCCAGTGACACAACTATTAAGCCTGTGCTCTAGAGTCTAGGAGCCGCAACTACTGAGCCCACGTGCTGAGACTGCTGAAGCCCATGCCCTAAAGTCCATGCTCCATAGCCAAGAGAAGCCACTGCAATGAGAAGCCCACATTGCAACTAGAGAGTAGCCCCTGCTGGCCGCAACTAGAGAAAAACCCATGCAGCAACCAAGACTCAGCACAGTCAAAAATTAAATAAAGTGTATATAAAATAAAGAATATTTATATATAATACTATTTAATAAATAAAAAAACATAGGGTCAGGTCACAAAGGCTGTTTTGTGTTTACTAAAATAGCAGTTATAAACAAATGTAAGAACACTGGCAATAAACTGAATATCTAATCTCCAACTCACAGCAACCTGGGGGATTTACTTAGAATCATACAATTTCCATGCTGGAAGGAAACTTAGAGTTGAGACAATGGACGTCCAGAGAGAGAATTTACCCTCAGGCACACAGATACACATGTATATGTGTATATAAAATACTTACGCATGTGTTTACTAATTAAGAAATTATTCCTTTCTATAAAACCCTAAAGATGTCATCTTAATGTTTTCCTTCTCTCCTTACTCAAATTAATTTCAAAATTAGAACATTAAAATATATAGATGATCTGGCTCAAAAAATAAGATGACAAAAAAAGGATAATATATTCCAACAAAGAACTGTAGCTAACTAACATTTATACTTAACATTACATTGTTAATTTTCAAGGAACTGTAAATCTCTTCTCTTTTTCTTCACCCCACCCATCTGAACAAAGCAAAAAAGACAAAAAATAAAACAAACCTGGCTCTTTGTTGGTAACTGCAATTCAGAATAAAAGCAGTTGGCAATGACCTTCCCTGGAGGGAAGCATAAAACAAAAGGTACTCTACATTTAAAAACCTGCCCTAATCTAGAAATTTTACTGCTTTCTTTTTGCCTGTCCCTCCTGTCACATAAATTCTCTCATTCTGCATACAGTAAAACAAACTCAGACACTCAGAATAGCCATGCCTATGGCATATTCTTACTACTGCAAATTACAAGTAAAAAACTGAGAATGCTTTTCCATTTTTTACTTTTAAGTGATTGTGAAATTATATCTGCCTGCATCCTTTGGTTGATCAGAAAGTTTCACTCACCAGCAAATATCATAACAGGTGGTACATTTGATAATATAAAATTGGGCAGGCATTTGATATATTGCCTATCTTCACCTCGTTATTAGATATGACTTGTGTCTTAGCACCAAAGTAACGCATAAGATCAATCAATATACTATTTACTTTCACAGTGTTCTATTTCCCTTTTTCAGTTTTTACTAGAAATTCCTGGAATCAAGGACAAAAATGACAGAAGACACAGCCAATATCTGTTTCATAAGTGACTAAATCTTTGTCTACTATGTGTCAACAGGTGACGTTTACTTCATAGAAACTTAAAAGACAGCAAAACGGATTAAATTAATTGTATTTCCACCTGATTACAACTGTCAAATATGAGGCTTAATAAAGACAACAAAATATCATAAAATCAAATTAGAGGAAATATGATTAGGGAGTAAAGAGGTTACTTACCTATAGCTTCAAATCACATGCCTGCTAAATAGTTATTTGATATGTGCTGAAAATAACTAGCCAGCAATGCCACTCTTTTAACAGAAATAAGTCTTCAAGAGTTAATGCAAATCTGTTTTGGATTTTTTACATTTAAATACATATATTTTTTAAAGTTATATAATTAAGCAACATGAATCAAGCACAAATACTACTGCGTAGTTCAATACTACCACCTACTGTTAGTGGCTACTATTAAGTTAACATCTTTTTATCAAATGAGTCCAAGTGCATTAAGATATAAAACCACCAGCTGGAAAAAAAAACAAACCACAGTTGGATGCCTTCATTTTTCTAAGGCGATTTTTGGGTGGGGGTCTGATCTAAGAATTTATGAATTCTGGGATATTAAATAGGAAAACAGTGTAAAGGCAACTATGCACAAGCAGCTAAATTTGGTCAGTTTAAGGGCATTCTTTCTTCTTCCTCCCTCCCTTGGATTTTCCTAGTGTAACGGAATATTTTATTTTGGACATCTAAAAATACCCTTGCAAAACCACAGTACTAGTTAGATTACTGAAATTTTTAATTTAGTTTCCAATCTGTCACCAGTTGAGAAACAGTAATCTGAGGGCTAGGAATAAAAAAAGTACTCATTAATCTTCAAGAAAAATGATACCAAAATTTGAAAAGATACAACTCTGAAGATGAAAATAGAAGGATTTTTAAAATTAAGATTAAAAAACAACACCAACAGCTAAAAACTGACAAATGGCTTAGAACATGAAGACATGACTTTAAAAGTGTGGATACTTCTAACAGAAATACTGCTTTAATGAAGGAAAATCTTTCATGTAGAAATAGATTACATCTTATAACTTAGGACTTAAATATCAACAATACATTTTGTAAAGTTTCTGCCAAGTTAAAAAAATTTAATGACTTAATAGATTAAGCATAACTTCCAGTACCTAGCTGTTTATCTTATGTATACTGTAGCAAGATACAAAAGGATGTTTATTTTTAAGTAATGAGTGAATACAATATAAGTACATGACACAATGTACTGTGCTTCAAAAGGACCTATGATTGTAAAATAAAGAAACATCAGTAACACTATTCAAAAAAGAACCGATTGTCTGAATGAGCCTAAAAAGCACACTTCTAATTTGCATTTTCTATAGTAATGTTAGGTAATAGGTAATTGCTTTCAAACCAATCTCTAAAGTGTTAAAAACAAAATTCCTTACTTTTACTAGTTCTTCTCCCATTGCAACGCCTTTCAGATAGAGTGAAACAAACGACTCTCACCCACTGGAAAATATATATAACATTTTCCACATGTACCAACTTGGAAAATACGGTTATTTACTATGCAGAACGTTCTTTAGATTAGAAGATAAAACCTTAAGGGAAAAAAGGGTCATTACTGAAGTCTTAACTAAACTGTGTGACTGAGCCTACAAACTTTAACAAATACTGGAGTGGCTATTTCAGAAGAAACGACCAAGGTCAGCTTTTAATAAAAAATTAGATTCATAGGATCTGGAATAAAAGGAACCTTAGTAATTGATTTTAACTCCTTTTTCTTACAGAAGAGGTAAATGACCAAACCAGAGAAGTGAAAAGAGATGACCAAAGCTATAGTCAGTTGGTTGACAAAAATCAAGACTAACTAAAAAAATCAAGATTAACTAAATCAAGTTCTGTTAACTCCCAATGCAGTATGTTCTTTCTGCCACAAAACAGTTTATTTTTTGGACAAACTGAAGCAATAAAATGAAGCAGGTAAAGAAATATTACAACCTAATCAAACAAACTTCAGTGTTACAGATTTATCAGAGCAGCAGCAATGCATAATGAAAAAAAAAAAAAATGCCCAGATTCAAAATACCCAAACTGGAACTTATCACTGCCTAACTATGTGAGTCTTAACTTCTCCAGGCACTGATTAAACTGTAAAATAGTATGAGAATGTCAGTGAATGTTACTACTATACTTTTCTTAGGTTATACTTTTTAATAAACCCAAATAAGATGGAATTTTTCCTCCAATAGTACTACATTCTTATAATGGAGCTAACTAAGAGTATGACAAAGTGGAGAGGCTTAACTGAAAATAATCTAAACTTGGATTCAAGGGCTAGCCTGACACGTGTCTGTCATTAATGTCACTATGTTAAGATAGTACTAGTTACAGTACTTAATATGAAGGACAGCTATATTCTCTCAATAGCAAAAGCAAAATAAAACATGTGGGATAAAGAACTTTAGAAAAGCTCTTTTTCACATTTTATGAGCTTTTATGCTATGTAATGCTAAAAACAGACCAGAATGATAGAGTGGAGGAAAAAAAAAAATGCAGATCGGAATCTTGGCTTCCCAATGTACTAGCTGTGCAACTTGAATACTTGTCAGGCCCTCAAAACAGAATTGTGAAATCAGAAGTAACAGAGGTAAAACATCTAGCTCAGTGCACCTGACATACAGGACACATTGAACAATCATTTTTAAATTTGAAAGGAAATTATCAAAAGTTGCCACAAAACGAAGTGTACTACAAGTAACATACGAGTATTTGAATGAGTTTCAATTAAAAGAGTAAAACAATTTAGTATACATTACTTTAACTTTTAAGGGTTATTACTATGTAGATCTAATGCCAAAGTGATACAACAAAAAACAATTTTCTCATCTGCACATCTTTTTTTAAACTCTTTTGTCCAACAGTCATCTACTTGGCTATTTCACAGGATGCTATACAGCTGCCTAATAGGTACTCTTCTCCCCTAATTTAACTTAAAAAAATACTTTGTTTTGCTTTTTACCGTTGTACCTGAGTGTGAGATTTAAAGTGTGTGGCCAGCACTTACAGCATCCAAAAGCATAATACACAAGAATATTCCCTATAAAAAGACTTTAAATTATTAAACAAAAAAGTTTTAGTTATCCTCCCAAAAAAGTGGCCAAGCAAAAGAAAATAATCTTTCATTTTTTGTATTAACCATAACTAACTTGAAATTAGTTGTTACATATTTGCTATAGAAATTTCCTACACTCAGAAAAATCCTCAAAGCTACCTACTTCCAATCATAAAATTATCAGTCTTTTAAAAACCTTCTGAGATTTTGAGAATTAAAAAAATGTGATGTAAATTTTTAGATATGGAAAGCCTGCTTATCTTATCTACATCTTTTATCCACTGAAAGTAAATATTTAAAATGTTTTCAATGAATTAGCAATAAGTGTATTATTTCATGAGAGACCAAATAGTTTACTGTTTTATTACTTGTGAATTAGGTCATTAAAGGGTACATGATTTTAAAAAATACTCATATAATGAAAACCATTAACACATATCATCTGCAGTCCCTTCTCATTAGTATTCCAGCATGAACACTTCCATGGGGTCATGAAGTGTCAGACACTGACTTGGAGACTGAACAACAAAAATGAACACTTCACATCATAGTTAAGAGTAGCTTTTTGTTTACAAATAAACATTTTAATCACAAACACTGTAGAAGGAGCGGTGTTCCCTCCCTCATTCTTATTGTTCTTCTCAGACATTTTCAGAAAACTTTGGTTCCCAGTTAATACCATTCAACGCAGAGATATGCTTAATAAAGCAATACATTTTCTTATTACTTCAGAACCACCAGTACAGATAAACTACAAATTAAAATATAAGTATAAAAACAGGATATAACAATACAATTTTAAAGCACAAACTACAAAAGAACTCTTTCCAATTACTTACACAACCTAAAAGTGAACAGCAATATGGTAAAGAGCTGACTGCAAGGGCAAAAGGCTATCCTCCACTCAATTCTTCAGTATTTGGGTTTCCCTTTGAAGATTTCTGTTAACTGTTAAATGTCTATTTGGTAATTCTAATGACAGTCTGGACTTGTAGAGTAGTAATGAATATGAAACCATCACAAATTAAGCTTTCTGCGTCTCTCTACATCAGGGCAACATCAAGTTCTATTAAAGTAAACACAAACATAACCTACTGTAATAGTATCTTCCCATGACTAACTCTAAAGAGACCAATTCCTTGATTTTCTCCACTCCTGGCGTTGTAGTAATGTTGTATCTCTGAATTTAAACTCTACCCAAACACTTCCTGTCTTGACCTTTGTGGGTAAATTAAAATATTTTCTCCATAAGCATAAAAAGAAATCAAAGAAAAGATTAAACTGAAGACCCTTAGGTAACGATTTCATCCTATACGCTTGGTTGGCAAGTTTCCTGAAACTTTCGTCTCCCTGTCTTACAATTTCATCCTTCAAATGAAAATGAAGAAAACATCAGGTGAGATGTACACTGAATGTGAGTGATTCCAGGTCAGCCTGACTCTGTCAAAAAAGGCCAGGTAACATTTACTCTTCTTGCTGTTGTTTCTTTTCCTTTCTTGTCCCCCCAACAAACCTCCCCGTATATTACTATACAGTAATTCACCTGTAGTTACAATACTTCACTTCCCAAAGGAATCATTTCCCAACACTGCCTACTCCCTAAAGATGCTTTCAAATGTTTTATTTCCTCATCCATTCCATAATTCCATTACTATAAACCTCTCGAGTCAGAGGAGAAGTTCTTAGAGACAAAGGGACTTGAATGGACTTCCTTAAGTCTCTCAGACCTTCGTCCCAATCTCAAAGCCTGTACATACCTAAGAGTTCCCAGAAACAAGGAGCTACAGAAGTACAGACCACACGGGAAAGAAGAGGAAGTGCCAGAACAATACCCAGACCACACAGCACCGAAAACCCGTGGACGTTTCTATCATCTCAGTCTACCACCCCTACTCCCCTAGTTTAACCAAAGTCTCTCAAACTCAGAGAAAAAGCCCCGGGCCCATAATTTCCCCCTCGCTTCAAGAATAAAGCGGCAGAAAGAAAAGAAACGAGGTCCCTCCGGTCGATCGCAGCTGTGATGCTTTTTCTGCCGGGTGAAAGGAGGCAAGCCAAGGGTTGTGTAAAGAATGGAAAGCTGAGTGATATTGGGGGGAGGGGGAATTAGGGCGCCAGAGCTAATCCTCCGCCGGGCCCCGCGAGTGGAAGACGCAGGAGGCGACCAGCCGGGAGGACAAGGGAAGCCGGGCTGCACTGAGCTTTCGGGTGGCGAGAAACGGGAGAGAAGTGTGGCAGCCCCAGAGGCCAGTGGGTGACGGCGCCAGGCGAGAGAGGAGATTCGGTGCGGAGCGAATTTTCCGGGGCAGGAGAGCGGAAATAGTCTTCCTCACGGGACCCCAGCACCCGCCCCCCCCCCGCCCCAGGCGCACACCTCAAACCTGCTCTTGGTCACTCCGTTCACGTCCCTCCTCATGGGGCCGGCGGGTGCGGCCGGGGCCGGGCGCTGCGGGGTGCAAAGACTGGGGGCCCCGGGCAGGCCCCGGAGTTCCGGTACCGAGAGGAGGCAGAGGAGCAGCGGGATGGGGCCGTCGGTGGAGAGGAGAGACCTCTCGGCTCCAGCAGGGCCTCCTCCTCCTCCCGGGGTGGTGGCGACGACTGCTCGTCGCTAGCTCTTCTCTCTTCTCAGCCTCAACTTCAACCCAAAACAAAAACACTCCCCACCTGCCAGCAACGCCGCTCCTCATTGGGCAGAGCCGCCCGGGCCTCGGAACAGCGTGGGGAGGGGGAGGAGGAGGAGCGCGCAGCGGCGCAGGACCACCCCTCCCCCACCCCCGGGCGCAGCCCGCGGCCGTCCGCCCAAGAGCTACGGGAGCGCGGCGGCGGTGGCGGCGGCGCGAGCCCGCTCTCGCCTCCAAGGCAGACAAGCCCACCGCGAGAAGGAGAGGCAGGGAAGTGCCTATGTGTCTGTGTGTATTTGTCTATGGGAGGGGCTGTGGGGCGGGTGCGAGTGCGCGCGTGCTCGCCGACCGGTCGGAGAGAAGAAAGCAGGACAACTGCACACAGCACCCGAGCCCCGTCCTCTCCCCTCCGCGACAGACAGCACGCACCAACCCACCAAGCGCTTGAGCTGTCTGTCTTGTCCTCCCAGCCCCTTAAGTCTTGTCGCTTCCCAGTAGCCCGTATTGGCACACATGTCCTTCCCAGCCACCCAGCTCCCTTCCCCTATCACTCACTGTCGCCTTGAACCCAAAGTGCAGCAGGCGGTCCCTGCTCGGAGCCATTTTCCTCCTTTCCGGTAGTCTCTAGATTGGGGCAGTGCTGCTGCTGCTTTCGCCGCCGCCGCTGTTGCCGCCTCTGCTGCCGCCTCCCCCGCCTCGGTGGATTGCATTACCGGGTGTTGCAGTGAGGCTTGGGGGGCCGCTGCGGGGCGTGGATCTCCCTGCACATGGATCAGGGGGCGCTGCCGTCTGCTCTGGGGACAAGCAGCGAGGCCGCACCTCGTGCCTTGTGGTCAGGGGGTGCAGTGCAGAAGCTGGGCGACCATTTCTTTAGCTGGGGGAGGGGCACGCTTTGGTGGAGGTGGGGGCGGGTGATACTGAAAGGCCTTGGCTTCCCCCGCCCCTCCGCCGCCCGACCGCCGCTGGCACCCAATGGGCTCTAGCGCTTACCCGCCCTCCAATCAGCGCTCTGGTTGGTGAGAGCCTGATCCTGACGCCACTTTGGCGGGAGAAACAAGCGTGTCTGAACGAGTAAGTGGTGCGGGGTGGGGTCGGGGTGGGAGTGGGTGGCGGGGGAGCTTGCCCAATGGTTAACATTCTCTCTCTTTCTCCATAGAAGCTGGATTGTGTCATGGTATGTCAGAGTATACTTTAGCAATTCCAGGTCTCGAAACTTATGATCTGATTTCTATGAAATAAGCAATGTTTAACTTTAGAGCGGAAAACCACAGAATTATATCCGAAAGATAAAATATTAGAAACTGTGTCACAAATTCTAGCAGTCCTGGCTGGACTACTTGTAGTCCGAAGTAGATGATTTTGTTTTCCTACCACTTTTCATTTGCACTTTCAGTGACTGGCTGATTATGAATGATTTAAGAGATGAGCTTACTTAAAGAGCAACAAGTGCAGAGACCTTTTAAACGGGCACATTTTACCTGAAAGGCTTATTACCCAACACTTAAAGCACTTAAAAAAATTTTTTTTTTTTAATCTTAGAAAGGACTTCCTAAGCAAGGAAACCCAGCTTCAGAAACTTATTCTCAGGCCCACACACCCAGGTCTAGATGTTACAGCCTCCTCCTGTCCCAGACACTGTTGTTACTGCTTCATGTCAAATAGAAACAACCTTTTAGTTGCATCTCATCTTAGAGCAGTTTTCTCCCAGCAAGAACTACTGATGAATTTGGTGACAGAGGCATGCAAAAGATAGTAAAAGTGGCTTGAGCAAGATAAATCAGATGAAAACTTCCACAGGTTTTTTTCTAATTTCAATTATCCTTTCCAGTTAACCCATTATCAGGTAATACTCAGGAGACTTTTTTACTGTGTTAAAATTTTTTTGATTGGATTTTTAAAAAGCTGAATGAACAAAAGTATTCAAAAGTTAAAAATTTACTACACATACGCATGTTGCTTTTTATCAAAGAAATTTATTTGCATGTAAATAAACACATTTTTGTAATGTTTTGGGAAAAAAATCCCACAGATTTTTGTCTACTTTCAAAAAAATGAAAAACCCCAAAGTATTTACAGAACGGCCATACGCACAGAAAATCAAATTTGAAAGTTTTTTTTAGAAAAGACCCTCCCCAACTGCTCCTGATGTACATTTTTAAAACGCAAAATTTAAAGCTCAGTTTCTACAACTGAGCATGTTTCCCAACCTAGCTTCTGAGATGTTAGGTACTTCCTACCCCTCAAAAAAACTTAAGGGTAGAAATAAAGAGGGAGGGAGATTTAGGGATAAAAGGTTAAAAAAATTGGACTGCCAAGGGATTGTGAATGAGTTTC
The DNA here is from genome assembly GCA_024291935.2 of Okapia johnstoni. Lineage (NCBI taxonomy): Eukaryota > Metazoa > Chordata > Mammalia > Artiodactyla > Giraffidae > Okapia > Okapia johnstoni. The sequence goes on along the minus strand of CM044306.1, from coordinate 21,812,426 downwards.
CTATACTGGAATCTGCTTTAAGTGACTCGACTGGATACTATGACTCACTGGCTCCCTGGAAGGTTTCAGAATTCAGGATAGTGCTGCCCTGTATTTTCAGACCTAGGCCTTAAGGAAAATCCTTCCAAGAGCCACCAACCTCAAGCCTAGTTTTGGCAATTATATCCTGTTTCATTTCACGCCTCCCCCCCATACTTATTTTAAAAGAAACTGAGTTTTGAACCTGGAATCTTCATGTACATCAGAGCAGGTTTTGACCAAGAACCCCTAACATGAAGCCAAAAGACAAGAGGAATCAGGTCAAACTAAGAATACATAAGACACCAGCAGCAGAAGATAGGTAGAAGATGACTTCATGTCCTTGTCGTCTTTTGAAACAGAAGAATGAGTACACCTAGACAGGAGGGAGGTGTCCCAGGCTTGGTTTATTCTGCCTCTTCTCCTCCACCCTGTGGAGAAATGCAGTGCTCCCTGGTTCTCAGGCAGGGTGAAGCAGTTTAGCCCCGGCTCCCTGTTAAGCAAGTTCAGATGCTGGGTCAGTGTGTGGGGTGTGCCCATCGACAATTCAGGGGCTTATCCTTCATCCAGATCCTAACTCGGAATTCTTTGATCTGGGATGAAGACAGAAAGAGAGAAAAAGCTTCCCAGTTTACTCATTTTGGTATTTGTTGGCTCTACTTGGGGGAGCTGAGCCCCTGATATTATGCAGTACATTCCCCATACTTTCCCCACCCAAACTTAAAAACCATTTTAACTTTTTTTTTTCCTGCAGAAACCAATGGGATAGGATTCAAAACTAGGTGAGAAACTTGTGAGAAATCCAACCTGGTTGTATGTCTGAGAGGCTGCTACTGTATCAGCATCACAAGATAAAGCACTCTGGTATCACCTTGCCCATGTCCTCCTCAGTGTCACCCAAGACATTTGACTCTGATACGGTAACCGATAACTTTTCTTGCTCCACTTTGCAATGTTTCGTTTCCTACTTCTTATTACGTTGGGACACAAAAGTGGCAGAGTTGTTGAGAGCTGATGACCAGAAAAGGGAGAACACTAAAGGAAATCAGAGACAGTCAGGAAAGAAAGCCAAAGCTGATTTTCCAACTCTATGCTAACTCCAGCCTGCAGAAAGAGCTGAACATAGAAATCTTCTTCAGTATCTGATGAAGTCACTCCATTTATGACACACACACACACAAATGAATCACCTGGCTTTTTTTTTTTAATCCAGAAGAGTTGTGCTGGGGATCGTGCCCCATCCTGCTGATACAGATCCTGAATGGAATCATCAGGAATGGCACAGTGCAGGTGTCAAAATCAAAGTAAGGCCGCAGAATTTTGAGAGGACCCTCCAAATACTGAGAACTTGTGTTGCACTCAAATGGTCTCCTGGATTTCTCTATGTATGAGAAGGGCTTCTTATTGATGTCCCCCAGAATCCAGACTCAGACCTGTTCTTCCAAAAAGGTCCAATTGTGTTGCTACATAGTAGCAAGGGTTTATCTTCATGCCCACCTAGCATTCCAGGCCCCCATTACTTCAAGTGAGCTTGAAAACTGTTTTAAGTGAACTATGGCTGCAAATTTTTTACTGTTTTATCTAAGGGAGCATACAGTGGAGTGATTAAAGTCTGGACTCCTTATCCTTGTGATGAAGGGAAACAAGGAGCCCAGTTCTCAGGAATGGCATCAGTTCTCCTACAAACAAAATGCTGGGATGTGGACTTTTGGCACATTGTAGAAATAGGAGAACTATGAATTCTGTAATGGTTTTCATGCCACTGGGTCAGGGAGGCTATCCCACTTTTAAACTTGACTGCATCTGAAAACATGTTTACATCCCAAAAAGCCAGCCCAGCTTTCTTTAAAGGAAAAAGAGACTATAAATCAATACCTCCACAGAAAGATAACTCCTAATATTCCTATGATGTCTGAAGCCTATGAAAAACCTCCTAAAACAAAAACACCATTTTGGTTTTCTACTTGACTCCAAAGGTGGGCTCTGACTGATCTGCTTCAGCTCGATACTACATTACCAGCATAAGCTACAAGCTCCCTACCACCAAATAAGCCTCCTTCTTGCCTCCCATCATTTTGAACCCTGAACCTCATAGAATTAGAAAAAACACTGTATAAAAGCAAACAGATAAAGGGTTAAAATATTACAAATAAATAGCTAAAATCATCTTCCCTCCCCAATCACTCCTCTAAGAAACAGACACCAAACATTACTTAAGTGTCCAAAATGACCCAAGTCCTTCATTTGCCCCTGCCTCAAATGGACAACTACCCAAAGGTGAACAACCTTCATGCAAATGCATCAAGGAATGTATTGCTTTTTCATTTTCTGCCCAGCCCTTCAAATACATGCACTAAAATGAGTTTAAAACATGGCCTAAAAATGGAAAAAGGGAGAAAAAATATATATGAATATTTCCCACAAAACTGTTTCCCACCCTTCCCTCTCCCTAAGCCCTTCCCACCCCCTCCCTTTCATAAGCAAATATTTTAAAACTTTTTTTTTTTTTCTGGCAAAGGAACAAGTGATTTGCGGTAACCAGAATCAAACCCTATGGTCTCTTTAGTAGGGTCTGGCTATGCCTTTCAAAATTCATCCCACTTGGTGTCAAAGCCATGCCATTTAAGATTCTTAAACACAAAATCAGACCTGTCTGACTCACTCCTTAAGGTGATTTGCCTATACACTTAGTTCTTCTCTGGCCATATTTTTGCTTTAAAAAGTAAGGTTCCTAGTTGCCAATCAGGGCCACATCCATGAGATCGTCATCTTCCTCCCCAATCATAAAGTCAGGGCTGAGCCTTGAGGGCCTGTCTGTAGATAAGATTGTGTTACTTGTCATAGACAAGGACTGGTCTGAAGAGATGGGGGATTTAGACCAACTCTCTGGCTTGATGCTATGAGATTTTTTCTTGTCTCGGTCTTTGTCCCGGTCCCTATCTTTGTCTTTTACTTTCTTCTTTTCTTTTTTGTGCTTCTTATGCTTCTCTGTGCTGTATTCTGGAAGAGGTCGGATGCCATCATCTGAGCTAGGACTGTTCTGATAAGATTTCTCTGCTATGGAGGAGCCTGACTCACTTTCACTGTCCAGATTCTGGGGGGTATATGCTGGTGACTTACTATGGCTGGGAGAGCCACGCTCATGCTTTGGAGTGGAACCACTGATGAGTGGAGAGCCATAGTTTTTGGAAGAGGCCATCTGAGGCCTGAGCCCTTCTCCACCACTTTCCCCAGGTTTCTGCAAAGTCACTTTGGCTTTAATGCTGGGGGATCCCCCATCATGCTTGCTGATGATAATTTTTGCCACACCCGTGCTCCCCACATTTTTAGACTCTGAGGTCTTCTTAGATGAATCCACTGAGCCCCCCGAGGTGGAAACCTTTGATTTGTCTTTATCACTTTTCTCACGCTTGCCCTGGAACTCTCCTCCAGACATGTTATGTTTGGAGGACACAGGATGGCTAGAATTTGTGCTCACCCCCATTTGGCCGTCCATTGGGTCTTCACCCCCAGGGCCACTGGTGACAACCCCATGCTTCAGTTTATCTATGACAGCTGTTAAAGACGGCTTCTTATTTCTGCTGGGAGATTTCCCTTTGGAACTCCCATGCTGGTTCTGAGAGGATGACATGGAAGAGCCACTTGAGGAAAAGGAAGAGGAAGATGCTGTACAAGAGTTAGATGATGGGGGAGTTTTCTGAGACAATGAGCCTGAGGATCCTAACCCTGAAGATGACTTCATGCCGGTGCTTGAACTAGTTCCAGACATGTGAGAACCACCAGAACCTGAACTGATAGGGGACTTGGCTTTAGAGGATGGGGGAGTCCCAGGAAGAGGCTTCATTGGAGAGGCAAGCTTATCAGAGCCTCCAGGTGGCCTTGAATGGGAAGGGGATATGTTTGGTTTACTTAAAGAAGGATTCATAAGTGATGATGGCTTCCCTTGAGGTTTCATCTTGGTGCTGCTGGAGCCACTGCTCAGTCCATGCTTGCTAATAGGAGAGGAGCCTGGCTTTCCCCCAGACTGGGATGAATTTTTGGATTGGCTAGATCCAGAAGACCCTTGGCTAGAGTATATACTGCTACTTAACTTAGAACTGGATGAACCTTCTGATTTACTGCTTTTCATCTTGCCTGAGTTGGAAGCAGAAGATGAGGAAGAATGGCTATGGTGGCTTTTACTTCCTGAGGAAGACACAGAACCACTGCTGGTATACTGACTGTGAGAAGAGGGCTTGCCCACCATCACAGTACCCTTAGGAATCTGAATAGTAATTTTGGGAATTGGTGGTGTGGCAACACCTGGGGGAGTCTGAGATCTTCCTGAACTGCCTGGAGATTTGGATCCACCTGTACTAGTAGGTGGGGTGAAAGGTCGGTTAGAAGAACTGTGAGATGGAGACTTTCCCTCAGTGTCTGCCTTCTTCCGCTTTGGAGGCTTATCTTTGCTTTTGCCATCATTAGAAGGGGTTCGACTGCGCTTCCCTGGTTTGCTGTCTAATCCTGGCCCTGACAGACTACTATTACTGGCACCATTGCCTTCCTTTACTCTCTTTTGAGTCTTTTCTTTCCCTAAGTCCCCAGTGGTCAATAAAGGACTCTGGCTACCACTATGATGCTCCATAAGATCTGTAGGACCCAAAGCCTTACCAGCCACTGCTATAATACTGAAATCAACTGTGTCAGCTTGGCTATTGCCTTTAAACTTAGTCTCCCCATTATCACCTCCAAGCATTGGCACCCCCAAAGTATTTAGCGCCTGAGATGCAAATCCTTTGAAATCATCATTATCTCCACTTTGGCTGCTTTCATCAAAATATTCTTCTCCAAAACCACTTTGGCTCTGGCTGTTCAACAAATCAGGATTGAAATCTACTCCATCAGGAAAAAAATGATTGGTAGGAGAGTCACTACTGGGGCTGCCAGCAGCATCTGCAATAAGGTCAGCTGGATCAGTGTATGGATTTTCATTATTATTGGCTTGAAAGACATCAGGGTCAAAGAGGGCACTCTGAGAATGCCCAGAGCTTGAAGAATCTCGAACAGGGGTGCCAATGGGTGGACAATCGTCACTAGTGCTGGGAAGCTTAGAAGCTTCTTCTGCAATGTCTGAAAGGATATCAGTTACATCTGGGCCAATGCTGTCTGAACTGGATAGTCGGACCATCCTTTGAATACTGGGTTGGGGGTGAGGTACTGGTTGCGGGTAAGTTGTTGGGGGAGTACTACACTGGCTTGGAGCTGGAGTGATGTGTGGCGTATCCAGCGTGTCAGCTGTCATGTTGACATCAAAGATAGGGTTTTGTGAGTCAACATCCATTGAAAATAGCTCCCTCTGAAAGTCATCTTCAGTCTGGTGCTTTGGTTTGTCAGGTGGTAATCTTGATGACTTCTTCTTCTTTGTCTTGTTGCTTCCAGAGCACATTTCCATCCGGGGTGAGCCGGAAGAGGAGTTCTGCCTTTCTAAAGGGCTGCTTCCATAAAGGGTTGAGAAATCCTGGGCAGGATTATCTTTAAGAAGGTTCATGAGCATCGGGTGGTTCTTGGTGTTGCCGGCCATCGAAGAGACAGGTGGCGGCGTGTGATGAGGAGGGGTCGGACTCGAGCCAATGGTAGACCCCCCGTTCCCTGTGATTTGCAACAAACTGGTAAGAATTGGGTTCTGAGATACCTTGCTGAAGTCCTCCCCATGGCCCACCGACTCATGCCGATCTTTGATGCTCATGCTCATATTAAACAAGGTGGTAATGGGACCCCCCGGAAAGGTGTTGGTTGGTGTAGTGGTACCACTCATTGGGTTGTTGCCTGTGGTCATGCCATACCCTGGGCTGCTAGCCGGGGGCAGGTTCTTTTTCACCATGTCTTCAACTGTCTCTGCAATGAGAGACAGTGCTGGGGTGTCGGCCTGAATGGTTTCAGCTTTCCTCCGAATAGCCCTCATCGTCACAGGAATCGACATACATCTGTAAAATAAGATGGAAAAAACAAAATGAACAATGCTCTAGCTGCTAATTAAACCAATTTTACATTTGAGATAAAGGCTTTAATTTTGCCTTAAATAAAGGTTTGCAATAAACAGTTTTTAGGTAAGGCAAATAACCTGTAAGGCAGGAGCAGTTCTATAAAATGCCAGAGCTTTGGGTATACCCATTCTAAAAAGAATCTGGAGGAAGACTTCCCTGATGGTCCAGTGTCTAAGACTCCATACTCCCAATGCAGGGTGCCTGGTTTTGATCCGTGGTAAGGAACGATCCCACATGCCGCAACAAAAGATCCGTATGCCACAACTAAGAGCTGGCACAGCCAAATAAATATTTTATATAAATGAATGAATGAATGAATGAATAAAAAGAATCTGGAAGGAAATCTTTGGTGGTCTAGTGGTTAGGATTCCAAGTTTTCATTGCTGAGGGCCCAGGTTCAGTCCTTGGATGGGGGACTGATATCCTGTAAGCCACACAGGGCAGCCAAAAAAAACAATCTGGACCAGGAGGCAATCATCAACCTCCTTTGACATGCCACCAAAAACAAACCAATCATAAACAAAAGTCCAAATAATTAGATACCATACTGAACTAAAATAAAACTGGTAATAATGACCTCAGTAAGAAAATGTCCTCCTTTGGGGACTTCACATATGATTAATGGTGTAATGGTATATGTAATTTATCTTAATTGATGAACCACTAGAAAAATCTCTTGACCCATCAAATTCTATACTTTAATAGCTTAAGTCACCCCAAAGCTATACTGTGTAAAGTACTACCACTGGCAGGAAATCCTTTTTATTTTAAAGCAAAGCACTTTTTATGTTACAGATAAATTTATGTTTATAAACATGTTTGAAAACATTTTGCTCTAGACTATGTTAACAACCTTTCTTAAAAGACCAGATAGTAATATACTGACTTTTGAAGATCATATGGTTTCTGTCCAACTACTCGCCATTTTAGCTCAAAAGCTACCACAGACAATATGTAAAGGAACAGGCATGTGTTCAGTTACAGGCATGTCTTATTATGTTTCAATAAAATTTATTTTTACTTACTAAACAGACCACTCGTACCTGCTCTAAAAAATCTTGAAATTACATATTAATGCTTCCGGGAAGCTGAATGACTAAAGTATCTTCCCACATACTGCTGTTTGACATGTTACATGTGTTTTTTACAAAAATGACAGCGAGGAAAAGTGAAAATAAGGGCTACATCGTTTTTCAGCTCTCTCCCTCATAAAAGAGCCCTAACACTGAGTCTGAAGTTACCTACTTTACTTCCTCTTACTCTTACGAGATTTATAAAATCAAAAATTCATATTGCTTCTAGATCCAAAAGCAGAGAAGTGTGAATTCAAAGCAGTGACTAAATGCCTTCCTCCTAAATTTCTAATTCATTTATTACTGAAAACAGCATTCTTTATACACCTCTTAATGGTACTCTGATGAAAAAGGGCCAGTGCTACCTTTGAACAACTTTGGCAATGAAGTCATCTGTGCAGATGAGTGCATCTGACAGCCCCTTGTAGAGTTTACAGCTCACATGTGTTGAGTCCTGCACATCCATTACCACTGAAAAACAAAACATATAGGAGGTATTTAGGATGGATTTGGCTTCAGTTTCTGACTTTTCAAAAAGAGATAAAACGACCAAACTGCTACCCTGAGAGAGGTGCTAGCCACCCACATAACTCACCACACACCAGGGAGTCATTCACAGGGTGCTGAAAAGACACGCTGAAACGGGACTCTGAGAGGGGACACACTTCAAATTGGAGAAGCCCTGGAGAATCTAAAAGGGAAAGAAAAGGATCATAAAATAATCAACCAGATAAAAGACTTGAGATATGTAAATAGTAATCATTAATTATGAAATCCTTTCCCTCATTGGAAACTAAATCCCACACATTTTTTTAAAAACATAAAACCCACTGGCACTTACAAGTGATTGAAGAAATCAGATTCCAAAGAATCTACCAGTTTATGTTATAAATACTCTAAAACAAAGTAACTAAACTTCAGCTTTTTTAAATGAAGATATTTAATCCCTAAATTGATAAAGTCCTTGGCAGATATAAACATCCTGCCTTGAAAAATCAATTCTGAAAATAAATGTGGCCAAGAGGAGTTTCTCCTTCTATTTGATAAGCAGACATCAGAATCACTGTCATAAACCTTGCTTTCTACTAGTATACAGCTGTTAGCTATACATTCCATAGTTTGGTAAACATGGATGTAGGGAATACAATCTAAAATGATATATTTACGCCAAATACACTTACATATAACTATCATCATTGGTTTCTAAGCCAAACATGCTGAAAGCCCACAGACAAGAATTATATACTTTCTTGGGAAAAAGTATGCATCTCTGTAGGACTAACTTCATAACCATCCCACAAAAACTCATTTTTAAAAGCTATGTGGATAATCTAGGATTGAGATACATGAAACAGAAGGGTCATAAGGATACTTGCACATGCTCTGTGTCATTACTTCAACTTTCTAAAATTTCTCCTTTCTGGAACAATTCTTATTCCCATAAAATATATGTCCTGATTTACCTTCTGGGTTTCTTCTTGCCTACCATTTGACACAGTTCTATCACTAAAATGTTTACAACTAATGTAAAAAATTAATTATGATTAACTAGAGCAGCCAAAATTCATATCAAGATTTCTAAGAGCAAACTGTGTGAAAAACATCAGCATTCCAGAATCCTGGGAGAGAAAGAAAAGGGCACAGGTCTCATCTCTTTTTAAGCTATATGGTTAAATTCTCCAAAGAACATGGAGAAAATATACTCAGGATTAAAACGTGAGAAGCACTGCCCAACAACCTAAAATTTAGGTGTTAAGAACTCTCTTCTCACAAAATCTCAAATTATACCTTATATATCTGGCTGCAAGATTCAGGCCCCTAGGTACCCAATTACACCACTGCATGCAGAAAAACAGTAAATCCACTGCAAAAAAAACTCAGTGGTTTCCATATGCCAATATACAGATTGCTTCAATCAAAATTATCCACAGAGCTTAAACTAGATTCCCAACTCCTCCCACAGAGATTCTAATTAAGTTCATTTGGTATGGAAACCAAATATTTGTAGTTTTAGAAGCTCCACAGGCGATACGATGAACAACCAAATTAGAGATCTACTAGAGTAATCAGTACCATTTACCGGTAAATACAGCAAAAGGAAAGGCAGTACCTTCCTTCAGAATAGTTCTTTTGACACAGCTTCCAATTAGGGTGTTATAGGCCACTTGGTGTCTGATCAGATTCAGGATAAGAGGAACCCGGCCAGGGTGCTGAAAGGTGATTTTGCTAACAAGGGTTCCCTGTAGACTTCTACCATCTGGAAGAGGAGCATCCTTGTTGAGGAAATAGCAGTGCTGTTGACCTGGAAGAGCCTGGGCAAAAAGAACAAAGGGAACGAATGCTCTTTACTCAGCCACTGTACTCCAACCACAAACTATCCTGAAAAAAAAAAAACCCTACTCCTCAAAAATCAGCAATTTCTTGCTGAACAATAAAGCTCCACAGTGAATTACTGGTCAGCTGACATTAAACGCCAATTACTCACTTGGCTGAAAAGACCCCTTTTTTGTAAATGTTCTGCCAGTGGTCTCCTAACCTAGCTAACATAAAAATTACCTCAGAAATCTGTATAAAAGGGGTCCCTGATCAGTAAGTGCAAAATTTTTATTTTTAATAACACCCTATACAGTTATAATGGAGCGAGAATTGAGGAACTGTTACTTTGGACTATTGTCAAACATTCAAATAAATGCAAGTTCAGATGTGGTTTTAAAACTGTCCTTAATTTACTCATTCCAGTACTTTCTTCTCTGTAAGTACTCTGTAGATCAGAAGTTCACAGCACTTGAAAGGATTAAACAGCAAGAATTCTTAATACCTACTTATAAGCTTATAAAAGTTTAGAATACCATTAAGAGACTTTCATTTGAAATTTCAACACTTCAACGTACACTGTTTCCTGACTTGGAAGTTATGTTCTTTTTCAGTACATTTCAAAGATATCTGTAATTTCCTGCTTGACTGAGAAAATAGGACATGATCCAGTAAGCCAAAAGAATGTCTTCTGATCTCAGTTATCCTATAAAAGGAAGATTCTGATCTTGGGTCCAAGCATAATCTAAAACAATCCATAAGGCATTACTTACAGCATAAAATCGCATGTTGTGATTCAAAGGTAAGGGGTCAGGATCCTTTGACAGTTCAAACTGAGTGATCAGTTCATAGAGGGGTACATAAGTTGGCTGGGTTTCAAACAATGGAATTCCTGGAACAGCAAAGATCAATATAATCACAATAAGATGAAAATGTTGACAGTTCAGTTTTCCCTTCATTCACCCATTTATTCAAAAAGTACTAATAATAAGCAATGACTAGTTCGAAGCACCATGATATCTATACCTATCACTAGTTTTTTGAGGTCAAGACTGAAAGAGGGCTAAGATAATGTGAATTTGAAGTTTGCTTTTCACTTTTATAACAATTATTAGCTTCTGATGCTTCTTAAAACTCACCTGTGCAGTTCTGAATTTTCTGAACAAATGCTCTAGATACTGGAAGTGGCTGGGGAAATTTCAAGAAGAAACAAGCAGGAAGATCAACACTGTTGGCACTGGTAACTGGGGAGAAGGAGGGAGTCCTTCAAAAAAAAAAAAAAGTGGAGGATTGGGATTCTGAATTGATGTAAAAATGAAAAATCTCACCACTCAGACACATTTGTATCATATAAATACACATACAAAGGCTATCAAACTTCACACTTAGAACTTCCTTCCCCCAATTCCAAAATATCCTATTTGTTAACCCTAAAGTATCTTACCAAACATCTATCCTGAAACACATTCTCTAGTTATTACTATTACTCCAACATAGCTCCAGATCAACATAAAGTCCCATAAGAAAATCCCATAGAGCAATCACTAAACCACTAAACCAGTGGAAGTAGCACAGTTCTCTTCTTTCTCTCTTATGATAAAACTGTATTCTATGAGCAGACTTCTAAGAGGAGCATGCAAATACTGAAAAGAGAAATCAAATGGATAAAACAAAAAGCCCATCTCTAGAAAGTCAAGTGTGGGAAGAGCCAAGTCAAAGTAATACTTGTTTCTTACTGGGCTTAAAGTTGAAAAAAATGGACTTTGCTACCCTAGAATTATATTTCACTTACCATTTGTTGTCAACTGGATGTGATCCCATAATTAATGGTGCAATTGGGAGTTTATACATAGCAGACGTTCCTTCGATTGTCACTGATGCATTCATGCCCAAAGATCGAGGAACTGGGAAAAAGAAAAAAAATGGTATTCTCCAGAGTAACACAAATTATAAGGATCTTAACATTAAAAAAAAAAAAAGTAACGATAATGCTATATGCGAGACAGAATAAGAGACACAGATGCATAGAACAGTCTTACGGACTCAGGGAGAAGGTGAGGGTGGGACCTTCTGGGACAATAGAATTGAAACATGTATATTATCATATGTGAAACAGAACACCATTCCATGTTCGATGCATGAGACAAATGCTCAGGGCTGGGGCAATGGGATGACCCAGAGGGATGGGATGGGGAGGGAGGTGGGAGGGGGGTTCAGGATGGAGAACACATGTAAACTCATGGCTGATTCATGTCAATGTATGGCAAAAACTACTACAATATTGTAAAGTAATTAGCTCCCAACTAAAATAAATAAATTTATTAAAAAAAAAAAAGCTAGCTTCTGTGTAATTTGTCAGCCCTAATTATCAGATTCTATACCTATATAACTTAGAAATGCTAGAAAGCACCTTTCTAACAAACCAATAATTCTGTTAGTAAATAATATAAAATATAGGAAACAATGCAGTCTAAGGAAAAAAAAACTTTAAAAACCGATTACCAATATTAACTTATTTTCTCCAACTTCAGAATGCATTTAAATAGAATTATGACTATAGACAGTCAATGACTGAAGTTAAAAGGGGAGCAAAATGAGGTATTAGGCCATTTTTCATTATGTTTTAGTCTATTAAAGTGCAAATACAGGAATTCCCTGGCAGTCCGTAGTTAGAACCCTGTGCCTTCACTCCCAAGGGCATGGGGTTCCATCTCTGGTCAAAGAACTAAGATCCAGCAAGCCACGTGGTGCACCCAAAAAAAGTGCAAATACCAAGTAAGATCCATTATTTTAGTTCTTCAGTAAGTTGGTTAACTTCTTTGCATTTATTTCAAGTCAGATCGTTTACATTTTCTCATTCACTCATTTACTCACTCAAAAGGACCAATTATGCTTTTATTATTATGTATGTATATCCTGTGGACGAGGAGCCTGGCAGGCTACAGTCCAGGGGGTCGCAAAAGAGTCGAGCATGACTGAGCAACTAGACGACAACAAATGTATATGTACATATACATATGTATATATGTATGAATGTGTATGTATATATCAGAAGCAAACTCTGGTAGAAATGGACAACTTTGGTAGGGAGGGCAGATTTACTTGGGAGTAGCAAACCAGAAAGTACAGGCAGGCCTGGGCATTCAAATTTTTTAAAATATTTTTTAAACACTGAGAAAAACCTTTAGTTACTTTATGGTAAAAGTCTTACCATTATTCTCATGCAAAATGATAGGGGATGTTGTCTTATCATCCAGCAGGTCAGAAGGAGAGGCATAATACTTCAAGTTCATTAAATGACCTATGAAAAATAAAACTTATTACTACTTTATCAGGTAACTTACAAATAAAGAAAAATATTCCCTTCCTATAAACCTACATACAAGAAAATAGTTTAAAATATGAGAAGTCATGATCCAAAGCAGCTTGTGAAATATAACAGAAGCATAAGTATTATTTCTAGCAGCAATAATTTACTTCACTATTAAAAAACAAGAAAACTAGGGGAAAGCAAGTATTGACACCTTAGAAGCCATTAAAAAATATACAATGAGGGGCTGGGCTTCCCTGGTGGTCCAGTGGCTAAGACTCCATGCTCCCAATGCAGGAGGCCCAGGGTTCAATCCCTGGTCAGGGAACTAGATCCCATGTGCTGCAACTAAGACCTGGCACAGCCAAATAAATAAATATTTAAAAAAAAAAAATACACAAATGAGAGAGGAGTAAATTTGGAGTCTGGGATCAGCAGATACAAACTATTACACAACAGCATCCTATTGTATAGTACAGGGAACTACGTTCAGTATCTTGTAATAAACTATTAGGAAAAAGAATAGGAAAAAGAATAAAAGTATGTATAACTGAATCAGTTTACCGTATACCAGAAACTAACACAACATTGAAAATCAACTACATTTCAATTAAACAAAAAGAAAACCATCAAAAATGACTAGTAATTTTCACCTTCTGCTTATAAACCCAAGATGAAATTTTAAGTAGTAACCTTTCAACTAAAAATTAGGTTTTTTTGTAAACAAGCAAAATAGCATCACATACCCCCACTTCTTGGAGTGAGATAGCCAACACTTCCATGAAGAATCTTATCCAAGGGACCGGCATTGGTTGCTTTCCTGCAAGACAAATGATCTATGTTTATTTACATTTAAGCCCTGAAGGTATTAGTATACAATGTGATAATGAGTTCAGCTCTTATACATCTTTTAATTCTATCCTAATGACTCTATCTTGGGCATTTAACAATTATATTTCACCCTCAAGGTGAAGGGATTATTTCTAAGAATACACCAGTGTGTAATATGGTGAACAAAAATTACAACTATACTATTATTTATCAGAAAGGAGGCCAGGTTTCACAAGTCTTCTCATAAAACCTATGGAATACCAACCAACAACTTAGGGATACCGATATTCAGAAAATGAATGCAATCATTTGGGAAGTGAAAGGATATGGACAAGGTTTACAGTACAGGTAAAATACAGATGCATAGTAACATACATCTATAATACATATTTTTTAAATAATAGGCGCCTAGTAACCCATAGACAAAAAAACTTTAAGAACAAGGTCAAAGAAAATTGACACTTTAGCCAGTCTTACCAATACATAACTGCCATTTTCGATAGATCCTGTTCTAAGGATTGGAGAGCCAAGTACATTTTAGTCTTCAGTTTGCTAGAAAGTAAATAGAACAAGAATTAGTTAACAAATATACATATACACAAACATTGAAAGCCTAGAGAGCAAGTCTATCTTAGAGGCAACTTAGATATCTATTTCAAAAAACAAAACATTAAAAAAAAAATCATTAGTGATCTACCAAAGCTAATTTTTACCTCTACTTAAAAGACCAAGCAAGTAAGCAGAATCCTAGGTAGGTTAAAAATAAAAATGACAACCAGTTCCACGACAATTTCTTTCGGCCTAGAAATCAATATGCTGAAGATACCTCAAGGATTATAATCTACCTTCTAGCACTATAATCCATTAATGCAGATACTGTTTATTTAAAATACCTTTAAAAGACATTAAGTTAGAAGCTGAGTTATAGACTGTCAGTATGAATAGAAATCACAAATGAGCTAGGGCAGAAGACTTGGCAAATTTCTAAGTATAAAATGATTTATAGATTTATACTAATTTTTCAAACAAAAGCAAAAAATACTTACTTGTCCCCTGGAAGGTTATAAAGATTAACAAGACCCTTAAGGTGCTTAGAAAATTCATCAAAATTTTTTTCCCTGTAAGATGTTCAGGGAAGAGGAGAGAAGGAAGAGAATAAAACATACAATTACTACTCAATCTTATCAGCAAAGTCCCAAAAATCATGGCTATATAAAATTAATCTTAATAATTTGCTTTAATTTTTTCCCCTCAGAGTTTTCTAGAATCAATCAAAAGTTGCAAAAGAAAATGCAATGTTTTCCTTTCTCTGCCCCATTTTTCAGGAGAAGTTGCTAATAAACAGTATAAAAGATAGTCAAAAAGACCTGTTAACTCATATACTAATTTGTTCTTAAGTAATGAGAGTTAGTTTAAATAAATCACTTCTCCTCTTAATTTGTAACTGAGATGACTGGATGTCATGAGGAAAAAAATCTTTTGAAGAGAAAAAGGAAGTAAATAAATTAGCAAGATAGGGCACTTTCATGTATACAGCAACATAAGAGCAGAGAAAGGAAATGAACAGTGGGAGAGAGATGGGAGACCTAAGCAAAGGCAGAATAGGTAGTGTGGAGGCAAACGATATATTTTAAAACATTCCTATGACAAGATTTACCCCAGGAAAAAGAAACTACTACCAAGAATCCTAGATTTACCCCAAGAAAAAGAAACTACTACCAAGAATCCTGGCATCCTAAAACCTAACATTCAGAGATGGATTCTTAGTCAAATAAGTTTTTATGGGCAGCAGTCCAACACAAGTCAACAATTCTAAGTCTCTATATCCTTTTTGAAACTTAAAAAAAAAATGTCTGTTGAAAACTGTACTGCTCTGACAATGTCAGATACTTGATCAGGCATTTATTGAACACTTACTGCCCAAAGTGCCATGAAGACACTAAAAAGAGACAAGAGCAACAGCAAAATATATTTCTTACCTTAAAATCATCATCTATACAGAGTGATTAAAAATACCTGGTAAAGACTAATATTCTTTCTAAGGTTCCCACTTCCAAACATGCTTACAAATTAACTTTAGAACACCATCAGTTCATAAACTGGTACAGTCTCCTATTCTACATTAGAACCAGAAATACTGGTTTCCTGGACTATTCTGATAATACATCTTTGCTAGACTTATTGAGTAAATGAAATCAAAAAAGGTTATTTTTTATGTTGCATTGCAATTTTTCAAAGCTCGTTCAAATCTGGTGTATTTGGCTGTAAGGACATTAAAGTGATCACTGGAAGGCTGAGTGTAACGCTTATTTCTCAATGTTAAACCCTTAAGACTCCTCCATGTGATATCTGATTAACTTCATTATATTTAAAACATAAAATTGATGTAACAACTTTCTCAAATTCCCAGAGAGTTAATTCTGGGTTTAAATTTAAGCATAGAAATCTCCACTCAATTAAAGGAGAAAAGATAAGCCAATGACAAAAAACATCAATTACTAAAAGAGATGGTCTTCAAGCCTAGCACTTAACTATGATTTGGGGCCCATAAACCTTAAATATAAAACAATTTTTCTCAAAGTGAAAAAAAGTTCTTTCCATAGTATAGACTCAATTTTCTCAAGCTTTCTCTAATTCAATAATTAGGTTCTATTTATTTTTGTTCCACAGAGAATTCCTAAGGTTAACTCAGTAGTTCTCAGCCAGGAATGATTTTGCCCTCCAGAGGACGTCTGACAATATCTGGAGATATTTTTGATTATCACAGATCAGGAGGTTATCATAGATTCCAACTAGTTGGGAGAGACCAGGGATGCTGTTTAACATCCAAGAATGAACTGGGCAACCCCCTAGAGCAAAGAATCTCCCAACCCAAAATGGCAATACTGTCAAGGATGGGAAACCCTAGGATAGATGGAATAGAGTAAAAAAAAAACAAAAAAAAACAAGCTAAGTCAATTCTGAAAGTGAGCAAGTACAGACTCTGAAAAATCTTGACCCAAGAAAATAAAGTTGTTCCTTGGAAAAGTAACTTCTGACCATTCTCAAAATGTAACTACAAAGAACAGCACTGTCAATAAAAGGGAAGGTAAATGTCAGAAGCTCACCTTAGCTGCTGTACAAGCTCTGGACAGCTCTGAAATTAAAGAAATTATGTTAAAACTCTAAACTACTTTAAGATGCTTGAAGACATCAAAAGTTTTTTCTTTTTTATTAATAACACATGCTTTATAACAAAAACATTAAAACTATAGAAGGTCCTTATATTAAGATATCAAAATCTTCTTCTTCCTACTTGGTAAACCATGGGGTTGGGTCAGGAAACTAAAAATCAAATATATGAAATAGTTTATAAAGGAATCAACTTTCAGTTGCTTGTTTAAAACATTAGGACCTCTCTTTAAAGCCATCCTTGGAATTCATATACAACTGTCTGGTTATAAACCTTTTACATTCCTCTCTATTACAGGGTTTTTCAGAGACATTAGCTATATACAAGATTATCTGTCCTTCTTGATTATAAGTTCTTTGAGGATAGGAATTTAAATTATTTGTATCCCCAGCACCTATTGTTCAACTGCGGCTCATGTTTGTTGATATGAATTGGAAAAGGTTCCTCTCGTGTTTCTTCTTGTCGAAGCCTTTGGATGATGTCAGAGATGGACCCAGATTATTCTAAATTCCACTCTACAGCTACTGATGTTGTAGCCCATCACATCATCACTACAGTGGCTCGTGAAAAAACCTAAACCCAAGCTATTTCAACCCCAACAATTCCTTTAAAAATTAATGTCCCTAAGTAAACCCCACAGATTCCAGTGAAATATCAACACATACCACAGGATTCTCCCCATGGTGAGCCACTTTTACATCACAAAGCTGTCCTGCAGGATCTAACTGCACTTCCACATAGAACATATCTGACGTGATGTAACATTCAGTGCCACTGGCACTGAGATGAGAGCCCAGTCTAGCAGGAACAAATCAAAACAAAAATTAATAGAAGACACATAAATAAAGCCACCCAAAGTCAACACTAAGTTAAATATTTCTGCCTACAGATATACTACTTACCCATTCTGTCTTGCTATAGACTCCAAACGGTCAGTCATTGCTGGTAAAGATGTTACTACAAAAGGGTGAAAAAAAGGAAATCACAAAGCATGCTCCAAATAACTTAAATAGTATTCCTCAAAGACAGAAACATCCTGAGAAGTATATCTGTCCTTCCAAAGCCATAAACATTCAATAGTCCAAATACTTGTAATCTGCACAAAGCTCATCTATAGTTCAAATGCTTATAATTTGCACAAAGCTCATTGATAAGGCTTAGCTGTAGCCTAAGGAATAAGGGTCAAAAAAAAAAAAAAGATCTATTTGAAAAAAACTGGACCTTTCTCCTTTCTCTTTTTCATAATTCATTTGGGACAAGTTATCTTTAAAGAAGACATACTTAGGGACTTGCTGGTCATCTAGTGGTTAAGACTCCACACTTGCACTGAAGTGGGTATGGATTCAATCCCAGCTCATTTGTGATAATCAGTGTAAAACCTGTTTGTCTGTTTTTACTTTCATTTTCCTTCAAAAACAGACAGAAGTAGTAATTATAAGCTTGAATAATCAAGCTCATAACTTAAATTTCATGTTTGCTTTCCTGAAAACATTTTTTCTTTCCTCTTTTCATTTTCTTATGAAAACATTCTTAATAAATACTGTAAAAATCTTAGAGTCAAAAAGTCCATCTTCTTATTGAGTTAATTAGGAGAGAACATGTGAAGGAAAAAAATTTTCCCCTCCTATATGCTATCTTAGTTACCCTTCATCAATTATTTTTTGAGTCTCTACCAGCCTTCAAAATAGAATAAAAAATAAATGTTTCAAAAGTTCAGGTAAAAGTTCATCTCAACTTCATAATGAAATCAAGAGTGACACCCACCTATCTCAATTTACATTTCTAGTATAAGTATAAAAGTCTTTCCTAAACTGGAGGGTTTTTAAGAAGTTAGCATATTTCAACAATGTTTACAAACCTTTGAGAGCTTTCTGCAATGTCTCCAAACAGCTGACCAAATGTTGGTGCCCTCCAGAACTCATTACAACCCTCTTCTCCTGTATTAAAATACGAAAACATTTAAGGTAAAAATTAACCAAGCCAATAGTTTTTGGTAAACACATATATTATTCTAGAAATAATATTTCAGGATAGCCTACAGATTATGAAGTAGTCTATATACTCTACATTTCCTATATATTCTAGATAATCTATAAATTTGTAATTGTTATTTTGTCCATCTATCCAAAAGAGGAAAGGTTAATCTACTGAATACATGGATACACCATATCCATATCCATATCCATGAAAGGAGAAAAAGGTATTTTCACATCTAGGACTTCCCTGGTGGTCCAGTGGTTAAGACTTCATGCTTCCAAAGCAGGGAACATGGGTTCAATTCCTGGCTGTGGGACTAAGATCCCACATGACACAGCGCAGCCAAAAAAAAAAGTCTACAACAAAGGTATTTCCAGATCTAAAATAATTTTCAGGGAAAAATTAGAAGAATCAAAGTGTAATAAATGAGATCACCCTCCTGCAGAGGTGACTACATCCTAAGACTCAGGATGAAGTGGCTCAAATTTGATAATTCCCAAACCTAATAACGTGATATGCATGTAATCTAAGAAATACAACCAAACCTTAGTCAAACTACTGGGCCAGCTAAAAAGTTCATTTGGATTTTTCCATAAGATGTTATGGAAAAACCGGAATGAAATTTTTGGCCCACCCAACAGACTGACTCTAGGAAACAAGATACATAGTCCAAAAATCCAAACAGCAAAAATTTAGCATAATTTTTCTAAACCTAGCCAAGGAAGCAGTTTCTCTCCGTACAACATTCTAGTCCCCAGAAGTATGAGCAGTTTTATGATACAAGGATAGGTTTTGAGGCTTTTCCATGCCCTAAATCCATCTGTCTTGTCTCTAATTCCATGCTCCCAAAAATCTGCTTAATTAATAATCTGGACTCCTTTATACCTTAAATAGACAAGGACTGTGTCCATTGCTCTAGACAATGGATACCAGTATTTTGGTAACTGGAACGACAAACCCTCTTTAATAAACTAGCATTCTGACTTTCATGTTAATCTACTGAGATTTTGTTAGTATGTCAGTTTTAAAAGGGCTTCCCCAGTGGATCAGCAGTAAAGAATCTGCTGGCAGTGCAGGAGCCGCAGGAGACATGGGTTCAATCCCCGGGTTTAGAAGATCCCCTGGAGGAGGGCATGGCAACCCACTCCAGTATTCTTGCCTGGAGAATCCCATGGACTGAGGAGCCTGGCGGGCTACAGTCCATAGGGCCATAAAGAGTTGGACATGACTGAAGAGACTTAGCATGCACACACACAGTTGTTGAAAATTCTTCAAAATCTTTTATATACTAATAAAAGTAGGTTTCTGAATCTGCAAAAGTGACAAGTAGACAGTGGAAGCTATGGTGACCAAACCAAGAACTGGTAACCCAAGAGAAGGTCTCAGTAGCCACCTGGAGTCCTCTAGCCCGTGATGTGCCTCTAATGACAATATCATTTATAGGTGGTATCTCAAACTAGAATATGGCTGCCTTCTAGTATAAAAATGACATCCTCTGAATACCCAGACTGGAAAAATTATCATTAAGACTTAAAAAAAAACCTACAAATCTTTTTTACGTATACAATCCTGAGCAAGAAGATTGCTGTAGAACGTAGTTACGGAAATCTCTAAGCAACATGACATTTTGGTGTCCATTATCTCATTTGATCTTTACAGCAAAACTGTGTGAAAAAGCAAACTGGTGTTGCTCATCTTACTCAAACTGGTGTCTCTACCTTCTAGATGAGGAAATTGAGGGTGGGAAAAAACAAGTAATTTGTCCAAGGTTACACAGGTAGTAGTGGAGTCAAGATTAAAATAAAGGTTTTTTTGACAGCAAATTCAGTTCTTACTAGTGCTGTGCTATACACTCACCCCACTCCCTATATTTCACTTAACTAAGGGCTCCCCATACTGGTGAATGCCTCAAGAAGGAGAAAGTACTGCAGAGAAAGTCACAGAGTAAACAAGTGAAGTTAATTGAAAATGACTGCAAACTCTACTGCCAGTATAGATACAATGAAAGTATTAACACATTAGAATCAAGGAGCTTGACAGGAAGTGAAAAGTAAATGTTTCTCTATATCAGGCTATCATGTGTATCTTTTTTTTTGGCAGCGCTGTGGATCTTGTGGGCTCTTAGTTCCTCAACAAGGGAGTGAACCCAGGGTTACAGTAATGAAAGCTGGGAATCCTAAACCCTAGGATACTAGGGAACTCACTATGTTTTATAAGTGTGTTTCTCACAACTTTTGCCTAAAATATCCCAGCCTACTATAACTCATGATTAACACAATTCTATTAATATATCTCCTACTTAGGCAGACTCTTAAAAGTTGAAAGCCATCATGTACATATGATGTTATGAGAAATACAACTGAAGACACACCATAATAACTAGCTAGAAAAAGTCTACACAGGTACCTTAGCTTATCAAATAATTTTCTAAGCACAATACTTTATTCACTTCACCATAATCCTCACCATGACTTGACGCACAAGCTTAATGGTTTCACTCCAAGGTCTATTTTGGTTAAATTTTGCATGGAGCCGTTCCAAGAGAGAACTCATCTTACTCAGCTTTTCCGACTCTAAGATATAAATCAGAAAACATCGTTAGCAACTCTTCTTTCAAAACCTTCCACAGTTTTTCTTGCAAAAAAAACTCCCCTACTTCATCCTGGAACGAACTCAGTTAAAATCTTTTCCAGTATCATTTACTTCAAGACACACAAAGAATTCATTTCTAATAATAAGTAGACAGAAATTATGGGTCTAATCTAACAAACACTATAGAAGGGGACTGCTTTCTCTTCAGACTTAATGAGAAGCAAAAAAAGAACCATCTCCAGTCCTGAGGATCAAGACTACCATTTAGTGACAAAATAATTTCATGATATGCATGAAATGCCTTGCATGACATATGCAGAGCATATATTTGAACATGACCTTACCATGGTTAGTTGGTTTTCAATGTGAAAATACAGATTTTCTTAATTTTTTCACATAATTTTAAGAGATCAATTTGTAAGTATTATCAAGAAAACAAGTTTCATTTGCCATTCAGATATTCCTGTTCGAATTCAAACTATATGAACAAGGAAGATGTCAAGTGACTAAAGGATGAGTTTCAGGCAAAGGTAAGAGAAAGGTAGAAAAGAATGGATCCCAGATAGTGTTTGAAGGAACCTCCTACAACCTCCAACACACCTGTAATTCTTTTAACTGCTTAACATGAGCAAGGACTGTGCTGGAGACCAGCAGTGCAAAGATACAATAAGCCTTAGATGACATCTGTGAGGGGGTGTGGATAAGTTAATGTGAAAATAACCATCACACAAAGCAAAATGAGATATGCTCTTAAAAACAGAGACACATTACTATCAAAATTCAAAGGAGGAAAAGTTTGTAATTACTTTAGGGATGTTACAGAAAAGATGTCTTGAAAGATGAATACAATGGCAGCAATCAAAGTTGAAGTAGTGACATCTTCAAATCGAGATTCAACTCCTCCCTCCAATGCCTTCATCTTCTGGAAAACTGTTTTGGGGGCTGTTTCATCCAGTTTATAATTCTGGAGAAATGTTTCGCAATTCCCACATTTAAGACATTCACTCAGGCACTATTTTATATCTCGGAAATACAGCAGTGAGCAAACTAGACAAAATTCCTTCCTCACTAAGATTTCACTTACACTTGTCATTCCTCTGCACCCTCTTTTCTTCTCCTTCAAACATACCTCCTTTTTCTCCTTCGAGAAGGCCGATGATAAATATCTTTACAAAAATGCTTCAGTGAAAAGTTTTTTTGAGCAACTATTATGTGCCCAGAGAAGGAAAGGGCAACCCACTCCAGCGTTCTTGCCTGGAGAATTCCATAGGTGAAGGAGCCTGGTGGGCTGCAGTCCGTGGGGTCACAGAGAGTCGGACATGACTGAGTGATTAACACAACACCACCACATTATGTGCCCAGGACTATACAATGATGAGTAAGGCAAGATCCTGCTCCTCAAAGCTCAGAGTACATTGGAGAAGACAAGAAAATAATCGTGTTATCAATAGAACTATGTCCAAAATGCTAAGGAAGCATTTAAGCTGAAATGTGGAACTTTAGAGAATATAAAGTTACATAGAAAGTGTTTTTCACCAGTTCTTAGTTCAGATATTGAAAGACTGAAATTAAAAGCATTTTTAAAATATACAATACCACAAGATACGAACACTGTGACATTTTTGAAAACTACTGACTTTTAACACCATAAGGACCTAATCATTTCATTCACGCCAAAACATCCTCCAGTACTTTGATATACAGCGTTGTATTGTTGTTTTATGTCATCATCCAGATTTCTCTTTTAGAAGGAGCAAGTTTTACATTCACTTGCCTGGTCTCCCATCTCTTTAGGCTAAAAAATGCCCTGAGGCCCAAATGTTGCCCCTTGCAGAACAGGAAACCTTCACAGAAGTTGGGAGCCCCCATCTCCCCGAAGTCGAAGCTCTCCATCACCAAGGAAGGCAGTCAGAATCTAAAACTCAGACATATCCCGCCTCCTAGATCCTGAGCCCTCGGCAGAGTGGCCCCCGCGGAGGCATTGGCTCCCCCAGCTGTGTCCCGCCCCCTGCTTTCCCCCTCAGTCACTCACCCTCGGTTTCCCCCTGAGCCTTCATCCTGACGGCGGGGAGGGCCTGAGTCCTACACAAGAAGATATGCCCTTCCCCACCAGTAATGGAGGAACCAAGTTGGTTCGGGCTCCCGGGACGCAGGGCACCTGCAGTCCCACTCTTCCAGGGAAGACTCAGTCTGAAGTCCCCGGCGGCAAGAAGAGAAGGGTGCTCGCGGCCGCCGCCATCTTCCCCAACGGAACTTCCAAAAGATCGCGAGATTAACCGTGCTCCTGCGAGAGAGAGAGAGAGAGAGAGAGAGAGAGAGAGAGAGAGAGAGAGAGAGAGAGAGAGACAGAGAGACAGAGAGAGACAGAGAGAGAGAGAGAGAGGAAAGGGGCTGGGCACCAAATATCGCGAAAAATGATTTATACGTTGCTTCTCGCGAGATTATCCCCACCCTGCCTGCTGTCTGGTTTGTCTCCGACTTCTCGGAGCTAGGCGTGGAGCTTGTGTAGTGGTAGTGTCCAACACCTCTGCGGAAGTTGGCACTTTCGATTTGGCTTCCAAGCAGTTCGCGGAGTAAAAGCTCCAGCTGTATTTACTGAAATACTAGCTTTTCGAAGAATATTGCTGTTAGGAATATTTTATTAAAACATTCCCTTTATTGAGATACTAGACGTTGGGTTTTTGTAACACGACGTCCCAAGGTAGCCCAGTACACTTAATTTCCATGACCTAATTTCCTTTTTAATTTCAGAAATATTTTTCTTGAGCAATTTCAATATTTCTGAGGACGTGGAAGATTTTGAGTTGAGAAAAACTTGTTTGCAGCAGTCATCAGTTCAGGTGAGTCGCTCAGTCGTGTCCGACTCTTTGCGACCCCATGAACTGCAGCAGGCCAGGCTTGCCTGTCCATCACCAACTGCCAGAGCTTGCTCAAACTCATGTTCATCCAGTCGGTGATGCAATCCAACCATCTCATCCTCTGTCCTCCCCTTCTCCTCCTGCTCTCAATCTTTCCTAGCATCAGGGTCTTTTTCAATGAGTGGACTCTTCACTTCAATCAGGTGGCCAAAATATTGGAGCTTCAGCTTCAGCCCTTTCAATGAATATTCAGCAGTTATCAGATACTGCTAATTATATTTAGGGTCCCAAAGGTGTTCACAATGGATTGTATTTTTTTTTGTAGTCAGTAAAAGCAAGCAGGTTAGCTCACACTCTACACTACAAATCACAAAGAATGTGTGGTCCTGTCTCTTGTATCAGTAAATTTTCACAAAGAGAAATCTGGATTAATGCCGAGAAGTTAGAAGTTCCTGCCCATTGGAACAAGAGCCAGGCTAAAATACAATTCTACTAGCACTGGATGGAAGTTCTTAAAATAGTTAAGGTTACTCTTTTTTTTCTTTCTTTCTTTTTGTTTTTCAAATACAGCCTTGAGAATAACTGCTAAAAAGTCGGATTTTACCTAATTTGCTGTAAGGATATTTAGCAATGGATTTCCACTGGCTCTTTAGTCTCAGACTTTTCCCCATATTTCAAAAATGATATGCAAATACCCTCCAAAACCATTCCTGCCGGTAACTACAGTTCAGATGAACAGACATATGAACTAATCTCTATTTGTGACAAGCTTATTTCGACAAAGATATGTATAACCATGCTCCTTGAAAGTAGAATTTAAATTTTTCTTTTTGTCTATTCCTCTTACCCTCATTCCTTTCAGTCACTACACAGAGAGTTTTTTGAGGCAGTAATTGCTCCTCATTTCGAAATCCCCACTACCTAGCACTGTACCTGGGCTTAGTAGGCAAAGCTTTTACTTGCCCTAAAAATCCTCTCTAAATCTAGCTCTTCTCCCCTTGCCAAACCCCAACCACACTGACCTTCCACCTACAGACAATTCCTTCACTCCTTCCTCTTCCAAGGTCCTTGAACAGGCCTTTTTAACTGCAGAAAGGCTTTCCCCTTCTCCATTCCCCCTCATCTCACTGAGGCCCTCTTACATAGTTCTCAAAGTAAATGTCTCTTGATCTGGACTAGAGATGCAAGCTTTCTCTAAACCCTGACTTAATAAGGTCCTCTGTTACACTATTTCATTACTTAATTAAGTACATGATGATGTATTCAATGTCTCTCTTCCCTGCTAAACTATCAAATCCAGGAGGGCGGCTGTACTGGGTCTATTTCTTTCACTACTGTCTAGTCTAGTGATACTGCCTAGCCTAGTTCCTGACACATGTCAGAGATTCATTGCATATGTAGAGGCAAATTGATGGGGTTGTCAGATTTTTTAAAAATAGAACAGTCAATTACATTTTAATCTTAAATAATTACATTTTTTAGCATAAAAGTATGTTCCAAATATAATAGAATATAAATCTAGCAATATTAACCTTGAAGAAGTACAGAGAGAATTTATCCAACTGAGAATTTCCAAATATAGTTCATATTTAAAATGCTGTGGGAATTCCCTGGTGGTTCAGTGGTTAAGAGTCCATGCTTTCACTGCCAAGGGCCCAGGTTTAATCCCTGGTTCAGGAACTAAGATCCCACAAACTGCCCAGTGTGGCCAAAAAAACAAATAAAAACAAAAAATAAACTAAAATTCTGTTTCAACAAGCATCTGTGGAGTCCTAATACCTGTGTATTAGAAGCTGGTGATATACACTTGACAACACAGCCCTAGCCCTTGATGGGTTCACCTGATTTAGAGTTCTGAAAATATGACTGGTCACTGAAACTGTAGGGACTCAAAAATATTTTGTTAATTTACTCATGTCCAAAGCATGACTGTTGAATACACAGCTGCAGTTTCTCATGCAAGCTCTTTGTACAAATAAACAATAAATACTGTACTAGTGTAGCTAGGAATTGTTAAACCATATGAAACTTGAAAACAGAATAAACTTTACCAAATTTTAGTCACGAAATAGAATGAGAAGTTATTATTTCTCATCTGAAAATGCAGATGAAATGACATTGTTGAAAATTCTTACTCTAAAAGTAGAGATACCTGGTGGTCCAGTGATTAAGAATTTGCCTCTCAAGGCAGGAGACATGGGTTTGATCCCCAGTGGGTGAGGGAACTAAGATCCCACATGCCGCAGGGCAACTCAGCCTGAGCACTGCAACACAGATCACCCATGCTGCAGCTAAGACCCGACACAGTCAAAAATAAAAATAAACAGATTTTGTTTTAAAGACATCAATTTTTATAAAACAAAAAGTCAAAATAAAGATAGGAGAGACATGTCATTAAATAAGAAAAGTAATTCAAGGTACACACACACCAAGAAGAGGACCATGGACAAATTTTAAATGACTAAGCTTTGAGGGAGACTTCAAAGGCTCTTAAAACCAAAATCTAAACTAACAAATTGGACTTGGGGTGAGGGGAAATTATTATAACTTTAGTTAAATATTTCCTCTTGTGTAGAGCCTAAAGAGAAGCTTTCTGACTTGCTTTGGGGGACTTACAGGGAAACTACAGTCATCACCTGACTGACCACTTGGGCTTCCCAGAGTTACCCTGACTCCCTGCCCTGGGAGATCATGAAACAAACAAATCGTGCAGCCCTGGAATTTCTCAGTTCAAACTTTTCCTGTAAAGTGAAGCAATCCCTATTCTACAAAGGCACAGTCCTCACCATTTGTTGGACCAATCCCAGCAGTTTATAGCATGTTTTGCATTTAAAAATTTAGGCAGTCAAAATGCCTTAAAGGCTTAAAGATCTAACACCATAAAACTCCTAGAAGAGAACATAGGCAAAACATTCTCTGACATAAATTGTACCAATGTTTTCTTAGGTTGGTCTCCCAAGGCAATAGAAATAAAAACAAAAATTTTTTTAAAAAGGGACCTAATCAAACTTGCAAACTTTTGTACAGCAAAGGAAACCATAAAATAAAAAGGCAACCTATAGACTGGGAGGAAAGCATTTGAGAATGAGGAGACTGAGAAGAGCTTAATTTCCAAAATATATAAACGGCTCATACAACTCAATAACAAAAAGACAACCCAAGCAAAAATGGGCACAGAAAGATATGTTTAACACGGCTAATTATTAGAGAAACGTGCAAGTCAAAACTACAATGAGTGGCTGCCCTGATGGTTCAGCAGTTCAGAATCTGCCTTGCAGTGCAAAGGGACACTAGTTCAATCCTTGGTCCAGGAGGATCCCACATGCTGTGTAGCATCTGAGCCCATGCACCACAATTACTGAGCCTGTTCTCTAGAGCCCAAGACCCACAATGACTGAAGCCCACATGCAGACTGCACAGAGCCTGTGCTCTGTAACAAGAGAGCCACTGCAATGAGAAGTCCTCACACTAAAACAAGAGTAGTCCCCACTCACCACAACTAAAGAAAGCCCACATGCAACAATAAAGACCCATCACGGCCAAATAATAAAATAAATAATAAGATAAATAATAAATAAATCTTTTTAAAAATCCACCTACAATGAGGTACTACCTCACACTCGTCAGAATGGGCAGCATTAAAAAGGCGACAAATAATAAATCCTGTAGAGACTTGAAGAAAAGGGAATCCTCCTACTCTGTTGGTGGGAATGTAAATTGGTGCAGCCACTGTAGAAAACAGTAAGAAGGCTCCTCAAAAAACTAGAGTTGCCATATGATCCAGAAATCCCACTCCCGGACATGTATCTGGACATAGCAGGACTATTCACAGTAGCCAAAATATGGAAACAACCTAAATGTCCATTGAGAGATGAATGGATAATAAGATAACAAGATGTGGTATGTGTGTGTATGAGTGTGTGTGTGTGTGTGTGTGTGTGTGTGTGTGTGTGTGTGATGGAATAATGCCATTTTATTTTCTTGGGCTCCAAAATCACTGTGGGTGGTGACAACAGCTATGAAATTAAAAGATGCTTGCTCCTTGGAAGAAAAGCTATGACAGACTTTTGTTGTTCAGTAGCTCAGTCGTGTCTGACTTTTTGTGGCCCCATCAAGTGCAGCATGCCAGGCTTCCCAGTTCTTCACAATATTCCTGACCTTGCTCAAACTCATGTCCATTGATGATGCCAGTTGGTGATGCCATCCAACCATCTCATCCCTCTGTCATCCCCTTCTCCTCCTGCCTTCAGTCTTTCTTGATTCCAGCTTGGAATTCATCCAGCCCAGCTTTTCACATGATGTACTCTGCATAGAAGTTCAATAAGCAGGGTGACAATATACAGCCTTGACGTACTCCTCTCCTGATTTGAAACCAGTCTGTTGTTCCATGTTCGATTCTAACTGTTGCTTCTTGACCTACATACAGATTTCTCCCTGGAGAAGGAAATGGCAACCCTCTCCAGTATTTTTGTCTGGAAAATCCCATGGGCAGAGGAGCCTGGCAGGCTATAGCCCATGGGATCACAAAGAGTCAGACACAACTGAGCAATTAAACCACTACCACCACAGATTTCTCAAGAGGCCGGTAAGTTGGTTTGGTATTCCCATCTCTTTTAGAATTTTCCACAGTTTGTCGTGATCCACACAGTCAAAGGTTTTAGCATGGTCAATGAAGCAGATGTTTTCTGGAATTCTCTTGCTTTTTCTATGATCCATCGGATGTTGGCAAGTTGATCTCTGGTTCCTCTGCCTTTTCTGAATCCAGCTTATACATCTGGAAGTTCTTGGTTCACATACTATTGAAGCCTACCTTGGAGGATTTTGATCACAACCTTGCTAGCATGTGAAATGAGTGCAATTGTATGGTAGTTTGAACATTCTTTGGCATTGCCCTTCTTTGGGACTGGAACAAAAACTGATCTTTTCCAGTCGTGTGGCTGTTGCTGAGTTTTCAAATCTGAGTTACAAACCTAGACAGGGTATTAAAAAGCAAAGACATCAGTTTGCCGACAAAGGTCCGTATAGTCAAAGCTATGGTTTTTCCAGTAATCAAGTATGGATGTGACAGCTGGACCATAAAGAAGGCTGAGTACCGAAGAATTGACGCTTTCAAACTGTGGTGTTGGAGAAGACTCTTGAGAGTCCCTTGGACAGCAAGGAGATCAAACTAGTCAGTCCTAAAGGAAATCAACCCTGAACATTCATTGTAAGCACTGATGCTGAAGCTGAAGCTCCAATACACTGGCCACCTGATGTGAAGAGCCAACTCATTGGAATAAACTCTGATGCTGAGAAAGATTGAAGGCAGGAGGAGAAAGGGATGACAGAGGATGAGATAGTTGGATGATACCACAGATTCAACGGACATGAGTTTGAGCAAGCTCCGGAAGATTGTGAAGGACAGGAAAACCTGGCATGCTGCAGTCCCTGGGGTCACAAAAAGTCAGACACGACTGAGTGACTGAACAACAACAAACAACAATGTCATTTGCAGCTACATGGATGGACCTAGAGATTATCATACTAAGCAAAATGAGTCAGAAAGAGAAAGACAAACACCATATGATACCATTTATATGTGAAATCTAAAATACAACACAGGGACTCCCCTGGTGGTACAGTGATTACGACTCTTTGCTTCCTCTGCAGAGGACACAGATTGGATCCCTGTTTGGGGAACTTAGATCCCACATGCTGCAAGGTGTGGCAAAAGAAAAAAAAATATGACACAAATGAACTTATCTGTGAAACAGAAACAGGCTCACAGACATAGAAAACAGACCTGTGGTTGCCAATGGGAGGATGGGTGGGGGTGGGTTTGACTGGGAGTTTGGAATTAGCAGATGCAAACTATTATATATAGAATGGAACAAAGATCCCTCGAAAGTCCCTCAGTGTGGCCAAAAAAAAAGAGAAAAAAAATAAGTGCCGTGCTTAGGATTACAGAAAGAGCTGTCCCTTCTCCTGTCATTTACTACTAGTATAAATGTGCTCCAACTCCTTCTGAGTCTCAATTTCAGCCTTTAGGAGTTGCATATAATAATAACCATCCTGGTCACCTCATCAGGTTATTTATTTGTTTAATTGATATTTATTGATAGGTTTAAAAGACTACTGTGGAAAATTGAAAAGTGCTGTAGAAATACAAGATATTATAAAACCTTAATAAAAAGCTTCATTCAATATTCATTCATTAGGGGTTTCTAGTCTGCTTCAACAGGAAACAGATAATTAAGAAAGGATTTGGGACTTCCCCGGTGTTCCAGTGGTTCAGAACCCACCTTACAATGCAGGGGGCGAGGGTGTGACCCCTGGTCTGGGAGCTAAAATCCCACATGCCATAGAGAAACTAAGCCCATTGTGGTGCAACTAGAGAGTCCGACTGCCTCCACAAAAGATCCTGCATGATGCAATGAAGACCCCAAGTGCCGCAACTAAGACCCGAGGCAGCCAAATACATACATAAATAAAATATTTTAAGAAGTTTCTGTAAAGCAACTACATACCAATAAAATTAATTTAAAATAAAATGGAAGCAACTTAACGTCCTTTCACAGAGGAATGGACTAAGATGTGGTACATATACAATGAAATATTACTCAGCCATAAAAAGGAATGAAATAATGCCATTTGCAGAATGATGGATGGACCTAGAGATTGTCATTCAGTGTGAAATAAGTCAGAAAGAGAAAAACAAATATTGTATAACATTGTTTATATGTGGATTAAAGAAAAATGGTACAGATGAACTTATTGGCAAAGCAGAAATAGAGTCACAGATGTAGAGAACAAACTTACGATTACCAAGGGGGAAAGGGTGGGTGAGACAAATTGGGAGATTGGGATTGATATTCTGATAGACAGAGTGCCTCATGAACTATGGACAGAGGTTTGTAATATTGTACAGGAGGCGGTGATCAAAACCATTTCCAAGAAGAAGAAATGCAAAAAGGCAAAATGGTTGTCTGATGAAGCCTTACAAATATATGAGAAAAGAAGAGAAGGAAAAGCCAAGGAGAAAAAGAAAGATATACCCATCTGAATGCAGAGTTCCAAAGAATAGCAAGGAGAGAAAAGAAAGCCTTCCTAAGTGATCAATTCAAAGAAATAGAAGAAAACAATAGAATGGGAAAGACAGATCTTTTCAAGAAAATTAGAGATACCAAGGGAACATTTCATGCAAAGATGGGCACAATAAAAGACAGAAATCGTATGGACCTAACAGAAGCAGAAGATATCAAGAAGAAGTGGCAAGAATATACAGAACGATACAAAGAAGATCTTCATGACCCAGA
Source organism: Okapia johnstoni (assembly GCA_024291935.2). Classification (NCBI taxonomy): domain Eukaryota; kingdom Metazoa; phylum Chordata; class Mammalia; order Artiodactyla; family Giraffidae; genus Okapia; species Okapia johnstoni. The sequence continues at coordinate 21,780,964 of CM044306.1, read as the reverse complement.
TAACCACGAAGGTGTAGTCACTCACCTAGAGCCAGATGTCCAGGAGTGTGAAGTCAAGTGGGCCTTAGGAAGCATCACTATGAACAAAGCTAATAGAAGTGATGGAATTTCACTGGTGGAAGCTAGTGAAAGCTCACTAGTGGAAGTGAGCTATTTCAAATCCTAAAAGATGATGCTGTGAATGTGCTGCACTCAATATGCCAGCAAGTTTGGAAAATTCAGTAGTGGCCACAGGACTGGAAAATGTCATTTTCATTCCAAACTCAAAGAAAGGCAATGCCAAAGAATGTTCAAACTACCACAGAACTGCACTCATTTCACACACTAGCAAAGTAATGCTCAAAATTCTCCAAGTTAGGCTTCAACAATATGTGAACCGAGAACTTCCAGATGTTCCAGTTGGATTTAGAAAAGGCAGAGGAACCAGAGATCAACTTGCCAACATCTGATGGATCACAGAAAAAGCAAGAGAATTCCAGAAAAACATCTACTTCTGCTTCATTGACTATGCTAAAGCCTTTGACTGTGAGGATCAAAAAAAATTGTGGAAAATTCTGAAAGAGATGGGAATACCAGACCAACTTACCTGCCTCCTGAGAAACCAGTATGCAGGTCAAGAAGCAACAGTTAGAACTGAACATGGAACAATAGACTGGTTCCAAATTGGGAAAGGAGTACACCAAGGCTGTATATTATAACCCTGCTTATTTAACTTCTATGCAGAGTACATCATGTGAAAAGCTGGGCTGGATGAATCCCAAGGTGGAATCAAGATTGCCAAGAGAAATATCAGTAACCTCAGATATGCAGATGATACCACCCTTATGGCAGAAAACAAAGAGGAACTAAAGAGCCTCTTGATGAAGGTGAAAGAGGAAAATGAAAAAGCTCGCTTAAAGTTCAACATTCAAAAAACTAAGATCATTGCATCTGGCCCCATCACTTCATGGCAAATAGATGGGGAAACAATGGAAACAGTGACAGACTTTATTTTCTTGGGCTCCAAAATCACTGCAGATGGTGACTGCAGCCATGAAATTAAAAGACACTTGCTCCTTGGAAGAAAAGCTATGACCAACCTAGACAGCGTATTAAAAAGCAGAGATATTACTTTGCCAACAAAGGTCCATACAGTCAAAGCTATGGTTTTTCCAGTAGTCAGGTATGGATGTGAGAGCTGGATCATAAAGAAGGCTGAGCACCAAAGAACTGATGCTTTTGAACTGTGGTGTTGGAGAAGACTCTTGAGAGTCCCTTGGACTACAAGGAGATCAAACCAGTCAATCCTAAAGGAAATCAACCCTGAATATTCATTGGAAGGACAGATGATGAAGCTGAGGCTTCGATACTTGGGCCACCTGATGTGAAGAGCACTAATTGGAAAAGACCCTGATGCTGGGAAAGGTTGAAGGTAGGAGGAGAAGGGGACGACAGAGGATGAAGTGGTTTGATGGCATCACTGACTCGATGGACATGAGTTTGAGCAAGCTCCGTGAGATGATGGACAGGGAAGCCTGGCATGCTGCAGTCCACACAGTCGCAGAGTCAGAGTGACGACTGAGTGACTGAATAACAAAATACACACTGTGTTGGTAGTGATTTAGTTGCTAAGTCACGTCCGACTCTTTGCGACCTCGTGAACTGTAGCCTACCAGGCTCCTCTGTCCATGGAATTCTCCAAGCAAGAATACTGGAATGGGTTGCCATTTTCTTCTCCAATATATACATTCCTATGTATAAAATACATTCTTGATGAAAGTGAAAGAGGATAGTGAAAAAGTTGGCTTAAAGCTCAACGTTCAGAAAACTAAGATCATGGCCTCTGGTCCCATCACTTCATGGGAAATAGATGGGGAAACAGTGGAAACAGTGTCAGACTTTATATTTTTGGGCTCCAAAATCACTGCTGATGGTGATTGCAGCCATGAAATTAAAAGACACTTACTCCTTGGAAGGAAGGTTATGACCAACCTAGATAGCATATTTAAAAGCAGAGACATTACTTTGCCAACAAAGGTCCGTCTAGTCAAGGCTATGGGTTTTCCAGTGGTTATGTATGGACGTGAGAGTTGGACGGTAAAGAAAGCTGAGCGCCGAAGAATTGATGCTTTTGAACTGTGGTGTTGGAGAAGACTCTTGAGAGTCCCTTGGACTGCAAGAAGATCCAACCAGTCCATTTTAAAGGAGATCAGTCCTGGGTGTTCATTGGAAGGACTGATGCTGAAGCTGAAACTCCAATACTTTGGCCACCTCACACGAAGAGTTGACTCATTGGAAAAGACCCTAATTCTGGGAAGGATTGGGGGCAGGAAGAGAAGGGGACGACAGAGGATGAGATGGTTGGATAGCATCACCGACTCGATGGACATGAATTTGGGTAAACTCCGGGAGTTGGTGATGGACAGGGAGGCCTGGCGTGCTGCAATTCATGGGGTCGCAAAGAGTCGGACACGACTGAGCGGCTGAACTGATCTGACAGATGTATAAAATAGATAACTAATGAGAACCTACCATGTAGCACAGGGAACCCTATTAATCAGTGGTGGCTGGTGGCCTAAGTGGGAAGGAAATCTAAAAAAGAGTGGATATATGTAAACGTGGACTTCCCTGTAGCTCAAATGGTAAAGAATCGGCCTGCAATGCAGGAGACCCAGGGTTCGATCCCTGGGTCGGGAAGATCCTCTGAATAAGGGAATGGCAATCCACTCCAGTATTCTTGCCTGGAGAATCCCCATAGACAGGGGAGCCTGGCGGGCTACAGTCACGGGGTCGCAAAGAGTCGGACACGACTGAGCGACTAACACACACACACATATGTAAACATGTAACTGATTCACTTTGCTGTACAGCAGAAACTAACATAACATTATAAAGCAACTATAATGTAATAAAAATTAATTTCAAAAAAATAAAGTTTCTACTGCTGGAATGATAAGTGGTGGGACGGGGTGGAAGGTGAGAGGGAGGTTCAAGACGGAGGAGACTATGTATACCTATGGCTGACTCATGTTGATGTATGGCAGAAACCAACACAATACTGTAAGGCAATTATTCTCCAAATAAAAATAAATTAATTAAAAATAAAGGATTTATTTGACAAAAAAATAATAAAATCCAGCTCCGTCACTCAAAAATAAAGAAAGTTTCTACTGCTGATATGATAGTGGATTAATTTAGATGATGAATTTTATTCTTCAAGGTTTTATTTGACACATCATCACAATTCCTTCTGCCATCCCCACTTTTCCATTTTACTGTGTGTTGTGGGTGCATCCTGGGTCAAATACTTGATCTCATTTAAAAGATTAAAAAAAAAATCAGAGTAATTTTGTTGAACTCATGGCAATGTTTAAGAAGGCTGACCAGTCACTTGTCTAATTGACTCATTAAATTTCCTGCCATCTGCCATCATGTTAGACACTGGTGGAGACCTTCACATCCAGGCCCTTTTGCAGCAATGAGTAAGTCACCACACCTGCCTTCGAGTACTAAATTCTATACTCATTCTTTCTTTTTTCTTGAAAGTATTAATTTTACTTCCACAGATTAAGAAGTTGTCAGGTCTTCCTTTTTCTTTGGCCTAGATGCATGGCTTGTGGGATCCTAGTTCCCCCACCACTGATGGAACCCGGGGTCCTGGCAGTGAGATCATCTGAGTCTGGTTTCCTTATCTTTAAGACAGGGATGAAGCAAATCGTGTTTTGCAGGGTACACTGAGAGTAAGTAATAATTTAGCACGTAGCTGTATAGGCTACACAAGTTGGAAGAATTGTTAATACTTACGGACTTGGGTTGAAATAGCACCACATTCACCCTTTATCCAGTTGACAATATTAACATGCTGATACTTAAAGAAGTTGTACAGAGTATGCAAAAATTGGGGCTTCCCTGGTGGCGCAGACGTTAAAGATACACCTGCAATGCAGGAGACCCCGGTTCGATCCCTGGGTGGGGAACATCTCCTGAAGAAAGGAATGGCTACCCACTCCAGTATTCTCGCCTGGAGAATCCCAAGGACAGAGGCCGGCTATAGTCCAAGAGGTCGCAAAGAACCGGACAAGACTGAGTGACGAAGCATCACACACACACACACACACACACACACACACACACACACACACACACAAATTAGTTTGCGGCGAAGCGGAATATGTATTTGTTCAATGAGTTATCAATAAAGTTTCAAATTAAACAAATCCTCCCTGGTTCGTTTTAATAAAGTTTTGCTCAAATGGCGAGCCCGCTTCTTATCGCGAGAATCTGGCGGAATGCTCCTCTGGCTGGGAACCTGCTCTCGCGTTGTTTGAGCTAGCAGCGGCGAGAGGTGAAAGGGAAGCACGAAATACCGCGAGAGTACCGAAGATTCTCGCGGTATTTTTTGGGATTACCCCCTCCCCCCGCCTTCCTCCTAGTGCCGTTTCGGTTTAACCTAGTGTGTGACTGTGAGTCTGTGTGAGGGGCCGAGTGTGTGAGGTACTTAGGTGAGGCGGAAGCTAGAAAAGGGGCTCCCTCAGGAGCGAGGGACAAAGGGGGCGTGAGGCTTCTAGGCCGCGGGACCCAAGCGACAGGAAGTCGCCCCGAGCCGGGCTACCGGGTAGGGGAAGGGCCCGCGCAGTCCTCACAGGGCCCCAGAGCCGGAGTCGGCCACACAGCACCGGGCCGTCGGCTTCCTACTTCTTCGACCTCCCCGGCGTCTGGGCCTGAGGATTGGCTCGGCGTGGGGAGGAGGAGAAACAGATTCGAGCAGCTACTCGTTTTCTCGCAACTCCACTGCTGAGGAACTCTCATTTCTTCCCTGGCTCCTTCACCCCCACCTCATGTAGGAGGGTGCTGAGGAGACGGGAGGGAGGAGGAGCCTGGACTACAGTCCCTTCCCTCCCCACCCCCTTGTAGGGGCGCTTTGGTAGGCGTGGGGCTGGGGGGAGGGTGGGGGTTACTTTTTGGAGTGCTGGGGAACTTTTTCCCCTTTTTGAGGCCAGGGGAAAGGGAATGCCCAATCCAGAGAGACATGGGGGCAAGAAGGACGGGAGTGGGGGAGCTTCTGGAACTTTGCAGCCGTCATCGGGAGGTGGCAGCTCCAACAGCAGAGAGCGTCACCGTTTGGGGTCGAAGCACAAGCGGCATAAGTCCAAGCACTCCAAAGACATGGGATTGGTGACACCCGAAGCAGCACCTTTGGGCACAGTTATCAAACCTTTGGTGGAATATGATGACATTAGCTCTGATTCCGATACCTTTTCTGACGACCTGGCTTTCAAACTGGACCGGAGGGAAAATGATGAACGTCGCGGGACTGATCGCAGCGACCGCCTGCATAAACACCGTCACCACCAGCACCGACGTACCCGCGACTTATTAAAAACTAAACAGACAGAGAAAGAAAAAAACCTGGAAACCTCCAGCAAGTCGGGCTCGACAAAGGACCGGATATCAGGAAGTTCAAAGCGTTCAAATGAGGAGAATGATGACCACGGGAAGGTGCAGATCTCGAAAAGCAGCAACAAGGAATCCAGGTCATCCAAACTCCATAAGGAGAAGACCCGGAAAGAACGTGAGTTGAAGTCGGGACACAAAGACCGAAGTAAAAGTCATCGGAAAAGGGAAACACCCAAAAGTTACAAAACCGTGGACAGCCCCAAACGGAGATCCAGGAGTCCCCACCGGAAGTGGTCCGACAGCCCCAAGCAAGATGATAGCCCCTCCGGAGCTTCTTACGGCCAAGATTATGACATTAGTCCCCCGAGATCCCACACCTCTAGCAATTACGACTCCTACAAGAAGAGTCCGGGAAGTACCTCTAGAAGGCAGTCAATCAGCCCACCTTACAAGGAGCCGTCCGCCTACCAGTCCAGCACTCGGTCACCCAGCCCCTACAGTAGACGACAGAGGTCTGTGAGTCCCTATAGCCGGCGACGTTCTTCCAGCTATGAAAGGAGTGGCTCTTATAGTGGGAGATCACCAAGTCCCTACGGTCGAAGGCGGTCCAGCAGCCCTTTTCTGAGCAAGCGCTCTCTGAGCCGAAGTCCACTTCCCAGGTGAGCTATTTGTCTAACAGTCTGTTCTTTCCTACTGTGGCTTATGAGGAACTGGGGATTAGACCTGTTAACATTTTGTGCCCAGTGTTTGGCATTGTCTAGAACACTTTGCTCTTGGGTAGTCATCGTGTAGGTGAGACTGGTCTCCCCTTAACCCAGAATTGAAGAGGAGAGTTCACATGCCGAAAGCTGCTAAAGGTAGGTACTTCCACTGCTGGGACCTTCAGCTTTAAGCTCCTGTGTGAGAAAAATCATAGGCTTCTGATTACTAAGTGCATGGAGTTGATACTGGTTCCCAGAGTTTATCCAGTTATTTCGATTGCTTTGTCCTAACTTTTCAAAAATCACTTTGGAATTAGTGCTTTATGCTTCATTGGACCTGATTGGAGATTTCATTTGTGTTATTTGAGACTGTTTTCCTAGGTCATCTACCATTTGTGTTGTCCACTGTGTCTCCAAACCTGTAAGTTTATTTCCTAATAGACAGTTTTTTTTGTTAACTTACAAAAGACTCCCATCTTTGATGTTTCTAGTAGGAATTAAGCTGATTAGTTCTTCCCTTTTATAGTATAACCTGGCAGAAATTGGTTCCAAGGATACTTTGATTTTCTTTGCAAGCATCACCATTGACCTACCTTGTGACCACAGTAGTTTTCAAAATCTTTCTCTTAAAAAATGCTAATAGTATCTTCACTGTGATATTTTTGGTGATAAAGGCATGTTAGTTTGAAATTTAATTGTTGGAGTGAATTGTCTACAGAAAACTGTTTTGTTCCTAAGTGATGAGGTGTATGTACCTCCCTCTTTGTAGTCTTACCATTTTCCACAAAAGGAGAACTTGGGCTTTGGAGTCACATCTGAGTGGAATCCTAATCTTGTTTTGTAACCTTTGGCATATAATTTAATTTCTCTGCATGTGAAATGAGAGTAGTTCTAGAGTTGCGAGGTTTAATTAGTAAATATGAGTACATAGCTCGATACAGTGCCTGGTCAGTAAATTCTATCAGTGAGTGAGAAAAATGTTGAACACTAGTAGAGAAATTACACTAATTTGAAAAAAATCCATGCCATGTCTTTTATATGTCAATGTGAGTAATTTTTGCTGACTTAAAGTTATAATTATTCATAAACTAGTTTGAATTCATCAAGCTACAAGAATTCCTAGCTGTCAGAGTATAAAGTTCCTTAGGCTTTCCCCCCCATTTTATTATTGTAGTCAGGACTCAAATATGTACCACCTAGATTCTGCAATTAGTACTTGATATACATTTTATCATTTCTATCCATCTCTTCATCAAGCCATCTTCATTTGTTTTGATTCATCTCAAAGTAAGTTGCATACATCAGTATACTTCACTATAAACACTTTCACATGTACACCATTAGCTAGAGTTCACTTTTTTTTTCTGGAGGAATGAGAAGTAAATTTATATACAGTGAAGTAGATATCTTGAGTGTACTATTTGTAAAATTGCTTAGTTTTTTTTAATGAAGCCTAAGAAATAGTGTCAGAATATTTGTTTTCTTGAGGGAGTAGTTTCATTAAGGCTGTTCTGAGAATTTTGATTGTTAGGGGGTTTGAGAATACAGAATTGCATTGAGGCTAAAACAAGTTTCAGTAAAAACAAGCTGCTTTTGCAATAATTCCTTTTGGATTCAAATCTCAAGTTCTCTCTTCCTATACTTAGTTGGAATTAGTGCAGTAATGGTAAAAATAAATCAAGAAACAATTGAAAACACAACATGATCCTATAGGACACAAATATAAACACTAAATAATAATCCTGGAGTCACACGCACATTTTTAGTTGGCTAGTAAAGAGCATTACATGTTTGTAGGTGTGCGGTATATGCATATGTACATATTTTTCCTCATTCAGTTTCTTAGAGTAGGGAACATATAGATCCCTTTTATGGTCTTCTCGGTTATTTTTTTTTCCTTGAGAGACAGTCAGAATTAAACAAGCGATATCATTTTTAAATACTGAAAATGCTTTGAGAGAAACCTTGAAGATCTTTGCATCCACCAAATTAGTAGTGATTAATAGTAGTAATTTCATTTCAAATGGGTGGAACCTAACTTAATTCAGAGAAAAAATACATTTGTATTTGAAGACAGTTTAAGACAATTTACCTATTTGTTGTCCCCTTTTTACCCCCTTTTTTCCTTAAAGAGTGGATCTGGACCTCAACTTTAACATTTATGTAACTTATAGCCATCCAAATGTCCTCTTAACAGTAAGATTCTGTTCAAAAGTTGAAGGATTTGTAGCAGAGTTCTTTAGGAAGATTCAGTCATGATTAAAGAAACAGTGGGTTGTAGAGCATGTTTCTGACATTACTTGGTGTTTTCCTGAGATAATGTTAATTTCAACCCAGTCTGTAATTCAGAGAAAGCCTCTTGTTTTAGCCACTTTATTTACAGGAGATGTATTAGTTTTCTTAAGAGTAACTGGGTATTTAGTAAATCTGTTTAACTAGTTTCATTGTCCTGTATCCTCATGTTCATGTAAATGTTGTTGTTTGATTCTAGTGATTACTTTATATTTTAATTAACTTTTGGAAGGAAATTTCCAAAAGGCATTATGGGTATAAGAAAATCATGACTAACATCATGTGAGTTGTTTCCCCCACCATGTATATGCTATTTGTTTTGAAACATTTTGAATCACATCAGTCTTACCAATGATTAACCATAAAAGGGAGATATTGAAGATCTGAAATGGGAACAATTTGTTTTAGACTATTGGGCAAATTATGTTTTGTCCAGTCATACTTGACACATTGCTAAGTTCCTTCAGTTGTGTCTGACTCTTTGTGACCCCATGGATTGTAGCCTGCCAGGCTCCTCTGTACATGGGGATTCTCCTGGCAAGAATACTGGAGTGTGTTGCCATGCCCTCCTCCAGGGGATCTTCCTGACCCAAGGGTTGAACTTGCATCTCTTCTGTCTCCTGCATTGGCAGGCAAGTTCTTTACCACTAGCACTACCTGAGAAGGCCGGTAGCACATTTGACTTTATTAAAAAGCAAAAAGAATTAAGGGGGGGGTTGGATTTTAATTTAGAATAATCTACCTTTAAGATTCCCAGATTTTACTGTCCAATCCTTTCTTAATAATGGAGAAAATAAGTTGAATATGCAATAATACCTTGCTTTATGAACTTCTAAAATGTTTATTGGAAATCATTTTATATTTGAAAGTATTAGAAGCCATCATAGTTTTAAGAACGTCTAATAAATTATTTTGGCAAGACAGTTTTTCCAGTTTATGTAGTTTGTAAATCCTAAGTCTTTTATCTTGGGAGTTTGTTTAGTATAGGCACAACTTAATTATAAACTGAGGATACAGGAACAAAATCTTTTCCTGGGATTTCTCAATTAGATAGCTCTCTCGTTTAAAATTTTAGGTTTTGGTGAAGTGTGCTAGTTACAACGTTTAGCATTAAGTATGACTTTTAAAAATCATGTTTTCACTTTATCAGATATTTAAACCAAAATTCTAAAAGTAATTGTGAATATGGATATGTTCTAACATGGGAAAAAATATCCATTCATCTTCTTTCAGTTGAATAAGTCGTGGATAATTTATGACTGAAATACATTCCCATGAAGGATTTATTTCCTTCTAATCCATTTTTTAAAGTAAAGAACATTTTTAAATTTATAGAAAAATTGTGAAGCTAGTACAAAGAATTCTTTTATATCCTCAAACTCATTTCCCCTATTATTAATATCTTATATTTGTTATAATTAATGAACCAATATTGATACATTATTATTATTATTATTTGATGGTACCATCCATTCCCATCACTTCATGGCAAATAGAAGGGGAAAAAAATGGAAGCAGTGACAGATTTTATTTTCTTGGGCTCCAAAATCACTTCGGAAACGGTGACTGCAGCCGTGAAATTAAAAGACACTTGCTCCTTGGAAGGAAAGCTATGACAAACTTAGACAACATATTAAAAAGCAAAGACATCACTTTGCCGACAAAGGTCTGTATAGTCGAAGGTATGGTTTTCCCATTAGTCATGTATGGATGTGAGAGTTGGACCATAAAGAAGGCTGAGTGCCAAAGAATTGATGCTTTCGAATTGTGGTGCTGGAGAAGACTCTTGAGAGTGGGTGCCATGGACTGCAAAGCAATCAAACCAGTCAATCCTAAAAGAAATCAACCCAGAATATTCATAGGAAGGACTGATGCTAAAGCTGAAACTCTAATACTTTGGCCACCTAATGCGAAGAGCCAGCTCATTGGAAAAGGCTCTGATGCTAGGAAAGATTGAGGGCAGGAGGAGAAGAGGGTGGCAGAGGATGAGATGATTAGATAGCATCACCGACTCGATGAACATGAATTTGAGCAAACTCCGGCAGATAGTGAAGGACAAGGAAGCCTGGTGTGCTGCAGTCCATGGGGTCGCAAAGAGTCAGACAAGACTGAGTGACTGAACAACAACAACAACAATCTGTTTTTAAGATTGCTAAGTACTCAAACTGGGTTTTTTTAGTTACAGTTCTTCATAGTTTAACTAATCTATTTTCTTCCATATTGCTGTAGTCTATTCATTTAAATTTTTTTTCTTTTTCCAGTAGAAAATCAGTGAAGTCTAGAAGTAGAAGTCCTGCATATTCAAGACACTCATCTTCTCATAGTAAAAAGAAGAGATCCGGGTCACGCAGTCGACATTCCAGTATCTCACCTGTCAGGCTTCCATTGAACTCCAGCTTGGGAGCTGAACTCAGTAGGAAAAAGAAGGAAAGAGCAGCAGCTGCTGCAGCAGCAAAAATGGATGGGAAGGAATCCAAGGGTTCACCTATATTTTTACCTAGAAAAGAGAACAGTTCAGTAGAGGCTAAGGATTCAGGCTTGGAGCCTAAAAAGTTACCCAGAGGTGTAAAATTGGAAAAATCTGCCCCAGATACTGAACTGGTGAATGTAACACATCTAAACACAGAGGTCAAAAATTCTTTAGATACAGGGAAAGTGAAGTTGGATGAGAACTCTGAGAAGCATCCTGTTCTTAAAGATACGAAAGTACAGGGAACAAGAGACTCTAAACCTGTAGCACTGAAAGAGGAGATTGTTACTCCAAAAGAGACAGAGACATCTGAAAAGGAGACCCTTCCACCTCTTCCCACAGTTACTTCTCCACCTCCTTTACCAACTACTACCCCTCCACCACAGACACCCCCCTTGCCACCTTTGCCTCCACTGCCAGCTATTCCACAGCAGCCACCTCTGCCTCCTCCCCAGCCAACATTTAGTCAGGTTCTTTCTTCAAGTACTTCAACTTTGCCCCCCTCTGTTCATCCAAGGACATCTACTCTGTCCTCTCAGGCAAATTCTCAGCCCCCTGTACAGGTTTCTATGAAGACTCAAGTATCTGTAACAGCTGCTATTCCACACCTAAAAACTTCAACGTTGCCTCCTCTGCCCCTCCCACCCTTATTACTGGGAGATGATGACATGGATAGGTAAGTCCTGTAGTTAACTGGGAAATTTTAACCCTCTTGATCTAAGTGTAATGTAGTTTTTGTTCTCAAGCCTTTGTCAGAATTGTTCTGATGCACATCTGTTTAGAATGCTTTCATGAATAGGAAATGCCTGTGATGGTTTTCAGTGGAAAAAGTCCTTATGTATGACATGATTAGGAAAAGAGAATTACAGCTTGAGGTCTAGTAATCGTTTTTCTCACAAGACTATCAATAATTTTGATTTAAATTTTTAAAAATCATGTGTTTTTCTCCTTAAATTTTTATGTTGAAAATTTTAGTATTACATAGCTGCAGAAAAATTAATACCTGTATGCTCTTCACCTAGATGGACCAGTTGTTAATTTTTTGCCATATTTTTTTAAACTATAGATATCATGACATTTTTGAATAATCTAGCATGTCTCTCCTAACAAGAACACTTTCCTATATAATCACAATACCTTTATCACCCTAAAAAACATTCATTTATTGAATAATACCAGTAGCATATCAATAATAATAATATTAATATCTTCAGTGGTCCCCAAAATGTCTTTTATATTGACTTTTGTCCATCTTGATGCTTTAAAAAAATTATCCTTCAGAAGCAAAAGAACAATATGTAGAGTCTTTGCTAATTAGAATATAAATTCACAGTGTGGTGATAAGAAGCACTCTCATTTTAATGAGTCCTCTGAGTATTGAGACCTGAAATGATTTGAAGCGTGAATCTGATTTCATGGAAGGCATTAGTAAATGTATTTGTTTAATTTCTTGGCGGGCCTAGCTAGGCAAGTACAACCAAACAAACTTGATTTAGCAGTGACATATACCATGGCAGTCTTCTGGTTATTATTTTTTCTATGGAGATTATGCCCTCTTGTTCTAGAGAATATGAGTTTCACTTAATACAAGAAGTTTTCATTGTAAGCACAGAAATAAATATTATCAGTCTTGCATCCCTGACCAATTCCCAAGCTTCCATTACTTTCCAGGTGACAGCAGTAGTTTAAATAGTGATACATTTCAGCCCTTTAGGTCTGTATTTTTTCAGACTACTCTCTGTGCTTTTTTAGAAGGTGCAAGTGCAATAAATGATGGGAAAAGAGACTATTTAAATGAATGGCTCCATTACTATATATAGTGGTAAATATGATATTAAAGAAAAATTCCACATGCTCTTTCTAATATTAATAGGTGTTAATGAATTCTGCCACATCCTGAGAACTACAAAGGAGAAGAAAAGAACCTGAAATTTATGTAGAAAAATTTGTTTGAGGTACACAATATACTTATCATAGATACAAAATATATATTTTTGTAGTTTTGTTGAAAAAGAAGTCATCCAGAGGGAACCTAGGCCGCTATCTTTCCACGGGAACCTTGTTTAAATATTAGTTTACATAGTGGCTAGAATCATATCAGTGTGGCTAGGAATCTTCCTTTTGAAATGTTTACTTGGCTAACCAAGTAGACATTGAACCTATCTACCATAAGTCAGGGTAGAGTGCAGATTTGCAGAGGTGGAACAATTTTGATAGAAGGCACATAGATATTTCTATCTTTCAGATTGTAAATGAAGGTAAAGTAAGATCATTCAGTGCTTACTTGATTATGTGTAGCTGTCTTTAAGAACACTCGCGAGAGAGAAGTGAGAAAAATTATTTTTGTTACATATTAATTCTGATTCCAAAAGTTAACTGTTTCATTTAATAGTCCTTATTAAAAGTAGAAAAATGGAAGTGAAGATTTCTTCCAATATCAATTTTATTTTTTCACTATGTACTAACTTAAAATTCAAGATGGCTTTTCTGTTTTTGTCTTCATTTACTCATTTGCTGCCACCCTTTCCATGTACCAGCTGCACCTTTCACATGAAAAACATGTTTATTAATTTAAAAAAAGGTTTTTTTGGCCATGTGGCATTTGGGACCCTAGTTACTCAACCAGGGATCAAACTTGTGCTCCCTGCATAGGAAGTGCTGAATCTTAACCATTGGACTGCCAGGGAAGTCCCGAAAAAATAATTTTATGTAAGAAGTCTTTTTAGGAAGAAATCTGAAAGTTGTGAATGGAACTTCTATTCCTCTGTACTTTATCTCATAGGAGACTGCAGGAGCTTAAATGTTGAGATTGTGACTTATACATCTTTTTATTGCCTATAGTACTTTAAACATAAAACATAGAATGCAGTCATTAAATAAATTGATTATTTGAATAAGTAAAACTGCTGAAGGAACCAGGGTCAGGGCTTGTGTGAAATGAAATTGGGCATGTAGTTAAGAAATTATTTGTCACATGAATGATACAAAGCTTGTATTAGAGGATTTGTCCTTTTGGGAAAAGAATTAACCTCTCTTTCAAACGTGTGTGTGTGTGTATATATTGAGCAGAAGTATATAAACCCAGGTATCAAATGGAAGAGTGAATTTAATTAATGGTATTTGCAAAAACCTTTCTGATTCACAGTCTACAATTCTTGGTTTCTAGAAGCAAAGGCTTCCAAACATTCACTTTGATATAATGCATTCTTCACAAACATAGCTGTTCATGGGGATATGCTTCTTTTAAGGAGATCATCCATATGCATGTGGCTAAATTGCTTCTGTTGTGTCCGACTCTGTGCGACCCTGTGGACTGTAACCCACACCCCAGGCTCTGTCCGTGGCTCTGTCCATTGGATTCTCCAGGCAAGAATACCGGAGTGGGTTGCCACGCCCTCCTCCAGGGGATCTTTCTGACCCAGTGATCAAACCTGGATCTCATGTCTCCTGCATTGGCAGGCGGGTTCTTTACCACTGAGCCACCTGGGAAGTCCAATCATCTGTAAGCTCTTTAAATTTTCAGTTAACCATGTAGGGTTTTTAAGATGTTGTTTTCTTCTCTATTTTTTTGATAGCCTGGTTCATCTGGAGTTTTATCAGACTTTAGTAGTCTACAGGATTCTTAAAGGCTGTATTTTTAAAGTACTTAACTCTTGTAGAAAAGACCTATTAAACATTCAGGTTTGAATTTAGGATTTTGCTAACAGAATGCTTGTTTTCTATTTCTATTCTATTAGAATGCTAATAGAATGTTTTTAATGTGTTCATTCAAATTTTAATAGAAGTTTCTAAAAATAAATCACTTTTTAAACAACCTGCTTTAAGAGGAAGGAGATAAATGACCATATTTAAAGTGCATGTTTAGTTACCCAGTCTCCTCTGTCCATGGGATTTCCCAAGCAAGAATACTGGAGTGTGTTGCCATTTCTTCCTCCAGGGGATCTTCCCAACCCAGGGATCAAACCCATGCCTCCTGTGTCTGCTGCATTGCTGGCAGATTCTTTATTCACTGAGCCATCAGGGATGGGGATATTTAAAGTAGTTTATTTTAAATTTTGAAAATTACAAAAATTAATTTTGGGGAATTCCCTGACTTTTCAGTGGTTAGGACTCCAAGCTTCCACTGCTGTGGACACAAGTTCCATCCCTGGTCAGGGAATTGAGAACCTACAAGCTGTGTGACATGGCCCCCAAAAGGTTAATTTTCTTTTTGTGTAGTTCATATGTAAATTTATATATATATTTTTATTAACAGTAAAGACTTATAAGAGGCATTTACATTATACCTACAGAATAAATTCCAGCATCATAAATTCCAAAAGACTATCCATATTCCAAAATTTGAGCACTCTGGGATTTGACAACTTTTTTTTTTTTTAATTATACACAGGCATTAATGCAACCTTGTCTCCATGAGTGAACCCATCTGCTGGTATAAATGGAGAAGCAGGAAATACTGATAATGATAGGGTCAATCAGTTCTTTCTGGTACTGAATCTTCAAGTAATGACTTAGGTTTTCAGTATTTCTTCCACTATGTTAGACTCTCTCTGCATCTACCATATGTTCTCAGAACTATATAGAGCTTTATTTTAGTGAGTACCCTACACTAAAGGCTAAAGACCATAATATTGCTAAGCATTGCAATTTTATCATTTTTATTTTATGCATCATTATTGCAAAGTTTTTGGTACATGTGGAATTTGTTGAAACAAAATTTAACCTCTGTTTAACTTGTGTGCTCTAAACTGGTAGTACATATCCCATCAAACACTCATTCTTTCTTGAAATAACATACTGAAATACAATTTTTCAGAAGCAATGTACATTTTCACAATAGCAAATAATATTTGAACTCATAAAGTAAATTTTGGAGAAAACAAGATGTAAATGTAAAATATAGATTGAACTTACATGAAATGATGGTGAAAGAATTCAGTTAATTTAATTCTAGTGACACAGAACCAAGCTGGACTTTATTTTTGAAACAAGAATTGAAGTTTATAAAAAGTATTTTGACATAGTAATTGAAAAATTAGGAATTTTCTTTTCTGAATGTCTTAAAAATTGGGGAAATTTAAAAAATCTATATGACACCCTGACCCAAGAGTTTTCTGGTAACACTTTGTTTCAGGGTAGAAAAGTCTTACTGCGAGTTGGTGTGTGTTCATCACTATCAGTAATTTAACAGAAAATTTCAGATGATTGTTTTGCTCTACCTTGACTACCCCAATTCCGGTTAATATGGTACAAACTAGATTCTGTTATTTTGTATGATTTTTGAGATTAAAATGATGAAAAATAATAGGAAGTAGTAGCTTTTGAGATTGTGTTTCACACGCTGAAGGTAGCAGTATGCTTTAAAAAGATAAGTTGCAAGGGATAGCTGTATTATGTCTTAGATGTATTTATGGTTCTATGTAAATATTTATGAAAGTTTTCTCTTAATAACCACTTGCTGAAAAAGTAGAAGAGGTTCCTACTGTGGTTAGGATTCTCAGATCCTTTTTAATCTTTTGATACTGTGATGGAATACAAAAGACTATCATGGTTTTATTTCTAGACATGAATTAGTATACTGCCTATCTTTTCTGAGGACATGCATGGCACAAAATCATTCTTTTACTCATAAGTAGAGGTGGTTAGAAAATTAGATCTGAAAATTGAATTTTCTAATCTATTTCAGAAAAGCCATCCCTTTTGTTCCCCCACTGACTATTATAATTTGTTGGAGAGTCTTTGTGCTGCCAGTACTTTGTTGTTGCCTAGTCATTGTCGTGTCTGACTCTTGTGACCCCATGACTGTAGCCCACCAGGCTCCTTTTTCCATGAAATTTCCCAGACAAGAATACTGGCGTGGGTTGCCATTTCCTTCTCCAGGGGATCTTCCCAACCCAGGGATTGAACCTGTGTCTTCAGCATTGGCAGGAAGGTTGTTTACCATTACCATTGAGCCACCAGTGCTTTAATGATTCTGAAATAGTCTCTTGGACTCGTTCTCCTTAGATTCTTGGTTTGAGGGTTATTTATCCATTTTGGGTGGTTGACTATGATTGCCTTTTCTTCCCAACCAGTAGAGTAAATCAGTGAATTTTTCATTACTTTTATTTCCAGCTTAGCTGTATTTCTTAACAAGACACTCTAAAATACTCTTTACTTTTTCCAAGTTTCTCTCCACGTCTTTAGTAACATAGTAGTATTACACTGTTGAGCTGTCCATCATTATTGAAATCTTTGCTGGTTAAACTGTAGAGCAGGTTTGGTGACTATGCAGGTTGCCATGGTGCTTTGCAAATTTAAGATTATAACTTCCTGTATTTTATTTCATCTCAATAAAAATCCAGATAGCATCTTCGGGAGGACATTAAAGAGTTTATTAAAGTTTCTACAAATAATATCCCAGATTTTTTTTTTTAAATGTACTATACATTTCTTTTTGCAAAATCCGAGTCTCTTTAACTGTGACTAAACTCCATTTCTTTATGTTATATTACAGGGGCTTTTCCCTTAAAAGTAAAATCTTTGTAACCTCTTAATAACCAGACATTACAATCTTTGAGTTTTATTTGCACATTCTTTAAGTAATTGTGATCTTTTTCTTTTTTTCCTCTCTGTTGTTTAGTCCAAAAGAAGCTCTACCTTCAAAACCTGTGAAGAAAGAGAAGGAACAAAGACCACGTCACCTACTCACAGACCTCCCTCTCCCTCCAGAGCTCCCTGGTGGGGATCCATCTCCCCCAGACTCGCCAGAACCAAAGGCAATCACACCACCTCAGCAACCATACAAAAAGAGACCAAAGTGAGTTTTTGGCAGGATCCATCCCTACCTTTGGACCACAGCCTACACCATTAGGATCATAGAGGATTGGGCCTAATGTAGATCTTCCTTTATTTTCACAGATAAAATTCTTTCATCTACGTCCCCAGATACCTTGTCATGTTTTTTAAAAAAGTAATAATTTCCCAAATTCAAGTTTACCATCAACATTGATCCCGCGGTATCTTTTGAGTTCATACTACTTAGAGTATTAAAGAAGAAAAAAATCCTTTTATTCAGAGGATGTCAACCATGTACATATTAATGGGGAATTAATAGATGCGGGGTTTTTTTCCCCTGAACTACATGAGTTGCCATGTCATAATGTAGTAGAATCTGAGTTTGATCTTCTGATTGTTAGCCTTCTTTTCTTAGTAAGAAAAACAGTTGCCGTTTATTGAGCATATATTATTGCCAGAGTTTTGTAGTTTACTTTTATAGTAACCCTATGATGTAGGGATTATTTTCCCATTCTATAGTTGAGGAAGCCAGTAAGAAGTTGGAAAGTAAGCAGCAATGCTGTTGTTATTTGATCTTATGTCTTCCTGAAGCAAAAAAAAAAAAACATGTCTGAGCCACTGTGAGAGACTATTTACTATTGATTTTATATTATTTGATTCATGCCTTTTTAATAAACAAACTGATAGAAGACCTAGGAGTCAGAGAAATCATCATAAAAGAATTCTGTTTTGTTCTTTGAATACTCTTAGGGAATTCCTTGGCATGGTTAGTACGCTGAGCTTCCACTGAAGGTCATAGGTTTGATCCCTGGTTGGGAAACAAAATTCCACAAACTGTGTGACACAGAAAAATTATATATACACTTAAATTTTTAGAGCAACTTTTTTGTTTGTTTAATTTTTTTGTTTTGCCTTTTTTAGAATTTGTTGTCCACGTTACGGAGAAAGAAGACAAACAGAAAGTGACTGGGGAAAACGCTGTGTGGACAAGTTTGACATTATTGGGATTATTGGAGAGGGAACTTATGGCCAGGTATATAAAGCCAAGGACAAAGACACAGGTAAATAATGCCAAAAAATTCTAGATGTCAGAAGGTTAAAAATTTAGCAGTACTGCTGTCTTAAGTGGATTTAGCAAAAGTAAACTTGAGTTCTAATTTGGTCTCCAAAAGTTACAAAATAGACTAAAATTTTCCAAAAGCATAGTGAAATTATTACCCTCTAAAAACCTTCCTTCTGGTTGTCCATTGAAAATATTTTGGGGGATTTAAGAAAAGGTAAAAATAAAATTTGTAAGTTGCTCTTTGTTTGGTAAGGAGTTAGTCCTTGAAAATAAAATGAAGTAGTTGAATTTTTGATACATTTTAATAATCCAAAATTTTTAGGCCTAATTGAGTATTGATTTAAAATTTTAAAGTCGTTTAAAAATCAAAGATAAGAAAGAGAACCTGGGGATTTTTTTTAAAAAATGATATAAAAGTATCTTGCATGTAGCATTAAAGTAGGCACTAAGTTTATCAGAGCAAGAGCATATATTGGTTGATTCACAATGGTGGCCAGAAAATGCTAATTATGATAAAAACTGTTTGAATTTGCTGTAACAGGAGAGCTAGTGGCCCTGAAGAAGGTGAGACTGGACAATGAAAAAGAGGGCTTCCCAATCACAGCCATTCGTGAGATCAAAATCCTTCGTCAGCTGATCCACCGAAGTGTTGTTAACATGAAGGAAATTGTCACAGATAAGCAGGATGCACTGGATTTCAAGAAGGACAAAGGTACTAGCAAAGAATCATGTTTCTGTATGGTAGATTGGTACATTTTATTTCCCTTTCTTAGCTTGTTTGCATGTTTGTGTTTTTTAACAGGTTGTACTAAAAAAATCCAGCTTCTTTAATTCATATCAAAATTAAGATGTTAATACATTGCTCTTATGCTGAACAGTGCATATTTTATAAAATGTCTGTTCCTCATCAGTGTACGCTTACACTTTTGAAATGATTGTTAATCATTACAATTAGAGTGCTGTAACACCTAATAAGGCCAGCACATAAAAAATGTAAGTTTCTCCTGCAAGCAACATTTTGAAGTGTTCTTTTTGTTTTGTTTTGTTTTTTCCACAAATTATAATAATAGTAATGAAAGTTAAAACCCAGATTAGATAGTTATTCTCATTTTTACATTCTTCTTACATTTATGCTGTGCTTAGTCACTCAGTCATGTCCAACTCTTTGCCACCCCATGAACTGTAGCCCGCCAGGTTACTGTATCCATGGGGATTCTCCAGGCAAGAATACTGGAGTGGGTGCCATGCCCTTCTCCAGGGGATCTTCCCAATCCAGGGTTCAAACCCAGGTCTCCCACATTGCAGGCAGATTCTTTACCATTTGAAGTCACCAGGGAAGCCCAAGAATACTGGAGTGGGTAGCCTAGCCCTTCTCCAGGGGATCTTGCCAACCCAGAACCGGGGTCTCTTGTATTGCAGTCAGATTCTTTACTGGCTGAGCTACTGGGAAGCCCTCCTTTATTTATATGCATCTTTTTTTTTTCTTTAAACATAGATTTGTACTCATACAGTTTAGAATCCAAAGCAGGTATTTCTAAAACAATTTTCTTCAGGTCACATTGTGGTTTTCCTGGATTTGTAACTTGTCTTTGGGGAATAAAGTTGTTGTAGTCTATATATGACATCCAGCCAACTTCTGTTAAAATAAATCTGAAGGTTTAGAAATGGGCAGCTGTAAAGAGATGGCATATGTGAATATAGCCTGGGATATTAAGAGAAAATATGATTGAAATACATAAAATTAGAAGGGTATTGGTTAAAGTTAAGTTGGACTTCTTTACAGAGCCTCAAAGATGTTAGCATTAAGGGAATAGTATTTCTTGAGTTTGATAGAAGTAGTTTTAAAGAAAAGGAAATTCTGCTTAGATAAATTTATGAAAGTTAGATCAGAATAGAATTAAGTATACTAGGTATATTTCTGGGTGTGTTTTTTAACCTTTTCTGATTATAAAAATAATAGAGTAAAGATGCATAAGAAAATGTTAATCGGTTGCTTTTGGACAAGTGCTTGCTTTTATCCATATCATTCTGTACTGTATAAGTAATTTACTATATACTGTTCAAATTCTTTTTAAAAAAAATCATAAAATAATTGAGGACTTCCTTGGCAGTCCAGTGGTTAGGACTCCATGCTTTCACTGCAGTGGGCACAGGTTCAATCCATGGTCAGGGAAACTAACATGCTGTGCGGCATGGCCAAAAAATAAAAATTTTTTTTTTAATCACAAAAAAATAAGTGAATGAATGGATGTGTGATGCATGCCTATTATGGAAGAAGTGAAAATATAGATGAATAAGAAAAGGAAAATGGCAATTACTTCTCTCCCACTCCCTTCCAGTATACTACCATCCGTAGAAGATCTCTATATAGTATTAACATTTTGGCATATTTCTTTCTGGTACTTCATAGATATTGTATTTATTTTAACATAACTGAGATCAAGGTGTATTTAGTGTTTTATAACTTGGCATAAGCAATTTCCTGTATCATTAACATGTTTTAATGACTCTGCATGAAGATAAATGAATCCAAATTTAATTTCACCAGTCCTTGTTGAATAATTAGTTGTCAGTTTAAAAAAAGATTGTAATAGCACTGCATTGAGCATCTTTGCATAAATCTTTGCATTTTGATTTATTTCTTCAAATAGTTTCCTAGAAATAGAATTATTTGGTGAAAGGAATTTTCATATTTAATTATAAATTGCATAATAATTTATGTCCCACTAGTGAGTCCCATCTCACTTTATCCTCCATAATGTTGAATTTATCTTTTTAAAAAACTGTCATCTGATAGGTGAAGTATGAATGATACCATTATTTTGGATTGCATTACAGTTTTTTCCCATGTCTATGAATTTTACTTATTTTTCTCTTTCTTGAGTTATCCCTTTGTATCCTTTATCCACTCCTCTTTAGCAATTTTAGTGTTTTCTTTTTTGTAGGAGGGCTTAACTAAAGCTAAGGTATTCTTTAATCCAGTGGTTGTTAGCTTTTTGGCAGTCACTGCTGCAGCTGCTGCTAAGTCGCTTTAGTTGTGTCCGACTCGGCACAACCCCATAGACAGCAGCCCACCAGGCTCCACCGTCCCTGGGATTTTCCAGGCAAGAACACTGGAGCGGGTTGCCATTTCCTTCTCCAATACATGAAAGTGAAAAGTGAAAGTGAAGTCAGTCATGTCTGACTCTTTTCGACCCCATGGACTGCAGCCTACCAGGCTCCTCCGTCCATGGCATTTTCCAGGCAAGAGTACTGGAGTGGGTTGCCATTACCTTCTCCATTTGACGGTCATGGACCTTTTAAAATATCTCATGGATTCATTCTTCAAAAAAACATTTAAAATGTTATATGCTATTTCAGAGTCCTTGAAGCCTACCCTCTAGACTAAGAATCTTTGCCTTTATGGTACTGAAAGAAGAATTTTAGACTGGATAGATCATAGTATAACTAGGTCTAGTGTTTCTTATGTTACCGAGTTTGCCTCTATCATGCGCCATGCTGCAAGTGTAAAGATAATGTGGATTTCAAATCTTTCACAGTTTTCTTAGCCTTTTACCTACTTTTAAATTTAGGATGTTAAACTGGATGATTCATTTTCCTTTCAGTTCTTAAGTACTATAAATTTCATTAATAGTCTGTACTAAATGCACCCCTGGCATATTATGGGAGTGCTGTTAACACTTCTGTAAAGACTTCTACAAAAGTAGTCTTAGACAGTGTGTAACAAATGGGCATGGTTGTGTGTTACAAATAAAACTTTATTTACAGCAGTAGACAGAAGGGATTTGCCCCAAGCAGTCTGTAATTTGCCAACTGATTTAGATCGTAAAAGACTAGTTATACAACCTAATTGGGGCAGTTGTTCCCTTCAAGACGTAAGTAGTCCAAAGAGCACCAGGCTGTGGGTCAGAAGATTAATTCAAATAGTAGTTCTGTATTTATTATTAGAATGGGCAAGTTACTCAGTTGCTGGAGTTTTAGTTTCTTCATAAATAAAATTAAACATCTTTTTCTAGAGAGCTTATGGTCAACTCCAAAATTATGTAAAAATTAAGGCGTTGTTATTTCAGCATCCTTTTTCTCTTGTCTAAATTTTTTCTTTCATCCTATATAGGAGCCTTTTATCTTGTATTTGAATATATGGACCATGACTTAATGGGACTTCTGGAATCTGGTTTGGTGCACTTTTCTGAGGACCATATCAAGTCATTCATGAAACAGCTAATGGAAGGATTGGATTACTGTCACAAAAAGAATTTCCTGCATCGGGATATTAAGTGTTCTAACATTTTGCTGAACAACAGGTAACATAGTAACAACCATATGAGGTTAAGCATTTTCTCCCTCTCTTCTGACACCCTTAGTTTCAGCTCATTAATTAAAGAGTTATAGATAGACCCAGTAATGCAGGTTTATGTTTATGTACATCTGATGTCTCTACCTTAGGAACAACTTGTGATGGGATACTCAGCAGAGTCTCAGACTCAGTCTTGGTAAGGAGCTAAAGAAGATAGGATTGTAAAGATATTTTTTGTTTTATTTGTAAAGGTTTTTTAAAATGCAAACATTTTAGAGAATCACTCACATCCTACAGGAATATTCAGAGAGCTTTTGCCATAGTTAGTAATACTTTTGTGGTCCTAGGCAAATTCCTACACACATTGAGTTCTTAAGGAGATTCTCCTTTGTTTTGTGGAGAGAAACAAACCTGCTCTTTTAGCTGCTTTTGAGACTTTCTTAGTTATCGAATTTCAGAGTAAACACAGATGTAGTTGGGGACTGACCTTTCTGCCAGCACTTACTCCTGGGTGTTAATAGTATAGACGGACAGGAATTTGGTAAAGAACAGTGTTAATCGTTCAGAAGTTTTTATCATCTGCTTCCTTCCTCTTTGGCTATTTGCTTAAAGTGAATTGGTGATACCATTTGTCACTCACAGTAGCCTTGAGTAATAGTCCTACATATTGAGGAATAAAAAGCAAGTCTGGTACCGTTGAAATAAGGCCAGTGTTGGTTCTGTAGGTAATTAGGCTGTTTATAGCCATCTTTGTCTGATGCAAGGAGATCCAACCAGTCCATCCTAAAGGAGATCAGTCCTGGGTATTCATTAGAAGGACTGATGTTGAAGCTGAAACTCCAGTACTTTGGCCACCTGATGTGAAGAGCTAACTCATTTGAAAAGACCCTGATGCTGGGAAAGATTGAGGGCAGGAGGAGAAGGGGACAACAGAGGATGAGATGGTTGGATGGCATCACCAACTCAATGGACATGAGTTTGGGTGGACTCCAGGTGTTGGTGATTGACAGGGAGGCCTGGTGTGCTGCAGTTCATGGGGTCGCAAAGAGTCGGACACAACTGAGCGACTGAACTGTACTGAACTTGTCTGATGCACCCTTTGTATTAAATATTTCTGTTCAGTTCTGTTTAACAAACTATCTATTAATAGATGGGAATATAGATGACTATGACATGTTTCCTATCTTTGTGGAGTGGGGTGACCAGCTCTTCAGGGTTGCCCAGGACTGTCCTTGTTGTAGCACTCAAAGTCCCATGTTGGATGGTTGGTCCCTGGAGAGTTGCATTTAGTAGGGAAGCTAAACAAATAAATTGCTTATTTCTGTAAAGATTTGTTAAACTGTCCCCCCACTCCCGAATTTGGGAACATCTGGAAAGATGCGGTTTCAAGGAGTGAATAGGAATTTGCCAGAAAGAATGACAACAGAGGGTTACATTTCTAGGCAAAAGAGATTGAATTTACAAATTCACAAAATTTACAAAAGCACATAAATGTGAAAATAACATAGCATGTTTGAAAAACTGGAAAAGGAGTTAGTATTGCTAGGGCAAGAAGAGTGAAACACATAATGGCGAGATGAAGCTGGACAGTTGCAAGGAGCCAATTTAAATTTTATTTATAAGAGATAGCCATTAAGAAGTGCTGGTTAATTTTTTGTTTTTAAATTATACAATTAATGCATTATTTCATTAATTGTCCAAATTACTGTAAAATTATTATTTGTACTTAAATACCTTTATGAGATAAAACGTGATATTAAAAGATTCCTTTCTGTCACTATATCTGTGACCCACCACAATTCTTATTAAAGCTGGACTTGGTTAAAACCATCTTATGTATATAGTTATAATGCATCAAAAACTTTAATGATGATGGCTATCACCTTGCAGTTTTCTGGACTATAGTTTTAATATACTTTCTTCTGTTCCTTTTGCACTTCTGTTAGGGGATGTATCAGGCCAGGAAATAACTGCAGTCCTGCTTGGTGTCCATTCTGGTGGGTCCAGCCCCTCTCTGTCCCTAACTTCCCGAGTTCAGGAAGCTGGTGAGCTTCTAGACTAAAGTGAATTTTCTTTTCAGTTTTCTAAGCAGGCTGCAGGAGTCTCATGGTCTAGTCTGATCCAACCAGCCTCTGCTCTTGCCCATTTAGTTCTGTCTACACAGAGACTTTTGAGTGAGATGGCGTAGAGAGGAGTCCTCAGATGGATGAAGGAGGGAAAACAGATGATGAGAGAGGGAGGAGAGCAGGGTTGGGCTTCGTGATGTTATCTTAATTACACAATGATAAATGAAACCAAGTTATTTTAGACATAAGAGAGACCATTTCGTCTTCTGCTTTAGAAAAGTCACTAAATGGTCACTATATAGGGTGTGGAGTAGGGGCACACAGACTTATTAAAAACATCATAAGAAATGGTCTGAACTTGAACTAACCAAGGCATTGCTAGTGGAGGATGGACAGCACGGACTTGGTAGATCAGTAGACTTGATGAGAGAGTGAATGGTGGGGAATGAATCAGTGTACTCACAGATTTCTCACTTGAGAAGCTATCTAGATGGGCGGCACAGTGGTCAATATAGGGAATACAGGGAAAATAGGGTGCATCAGACAAAAGAGTAAAACCCCATACTATAATATATTCAGGGTACTATAATATATCCAGGGTAGTGATATCAAATAGGCATATGATCACATGGGAGTTTCAAACTAGCAGTGTAGATTCAGGAGTTACCAAGCACAGAAAAGATATGAGAAGATGAAACCCGAGGAACTGGTCAGATAGATAGGAAGAAAATAAGGAAATATCATGAATGCAGAATTGGCCGGTTTAAGAAATGCGTGGTCATAGATGTCAGGTGATGTAAATAGGTTTTAAGACCCAAGAAGAGAATCTAAAAATAAAAAAGGTCAGTGGTGAAAGTGTGGGGTAAGTGGATGGGTAGCACAATTAATGGGAAGGTGATTGTAGTTGTGACTTTGTTTGTTTTTATTAATTTTTTATTAAGGATGCAGAGCTTTGAGCATATTTAAATGCTAAGGAAAAAGAAAGTCAATAAAGAGGGGAAAGTTGAAGATTCAGGAAAGAACCAAAGTAATTTAAAGGAATGAGGTTCTAGAGGAGATGGCATCAAAGCCAGAGGTGGTAGTACTGATTATCCTTGAACAGGAAAAGAGATTGACACATTTTTTCTGTAATTGAAGGGAAAGGAGAAAGCAAGGTTAGAGGTGTAAGTAAGTATAGGTAAAACAATGTTAAATAGCTCCCACCTGATGACATCTGTTTCCAGTGAAGAAGGTTATTTACTGAGAGTAAGAGGGTGTGGGGATGGATTAGGAAATAAACTAGGTTCTGGTGATATTTAGGTCTAGCCTGATTTTCTGTAACCATATATCTACTGCTATTTTTTTAAATAAATTTTATCATTTTCACCATCTTTTTAAATTTTTTATTTATTTAAATTTTATTAATTAATTAATTATTAATTTTATTTATTTATTTAGTTGTACTGGGTCTTTGTTGCTACACGTGGACTTTCTCTAGTTGCAGTGTGCAGTGGCTGCTGCCTAGCTGCGGTGTGCAGGCTTCTCACTGTGGTGGCTTCTCTTGTTGCAGAGTGTGGTCTTAGTAGTTGTGGTGCACAGGCTTAGTTGCTCTGCTGCAAATGGAATCATCCCAGAGCAAGGATTGAACCCATGTTCCATGCATTGGCAGGCTGATTCTTAAACCACTGGATCACCGAGGAAGTGCCTCTATTGCCATTTTAACTTTCAGTCATACCATAGTAGAACTTACCTTGAGTCTTGGGATCAGAGTAAGGATGCCAAGGAATTTGAGGAACCCTTTTTGTCTCAATATAGGACTCAAGACAGCTGTTTCTTTCCTTTTTGCTTTTCTCAGAAATTGCTTATAAATTGAACTTAAAATGTGATGCGGTATGGGACAAGTGGGTAAGGTGCCCATAATCTTTACTAGGAATGTTGAGTTGATTTAATGTAAAATTTTGTTGCTAGTAGTTACCTGGTTTTAGTATTTTGTCCCATTGCTCAGATTTTGAGGAGCACCTCGTAGAAGAGCCTTTTTTCCCCCTCTTCTATCTCATTTTTCTGCTAGATCTGAGCTGTCAAACACCTGAGATATCCCCAGTCCTTTAAAAAAAATGTCAGCTGGCTTTTCATTCCCCAAGAGGTAACACAAACTGTACACAAAAATTGAGATAGGTATGATTAATCCAATGGTTAATTATGGTTTTTAAATAGTTTGCCAGCATTTTGTGTTGCATTTTATTAAAATATTACTTGATTCACTGTCAAAGGAAGGATATTTAGCAGAGTGAAACATGGATGTGGTCCCTTTAGCATTAACATTACATAACAATTACATTTTGCTGTATTTGCTCCCTTATTTTTCTGCCTTACTTATTTTAAAGTAAATTATATCAGTATGTTTGACCCTAAATACTCTGACAAAATTGTTATATATTATTTTCTAACAGTCTATATTTTCTTTTTTTTCAGTTATGTCAAAAATATCTTTTGTAGGGAGTTCCCTGAAAGTCCAGTGGTTAGGACTTGGCGCTTATACTGTTGTTGCCCAGATTCAATCCCTGGTCGGGAAACTAAGATCCAGCAACCCCCATGGCATGGCCAGAAAAAAAAACCAGTCTTTTGTGGAGCTAGTTTGTTCAAACCAGAATCAGTCAGGAATTATGAATTGGATTTAGTTGTTAGGCCTCTTAAATCTCTCTTAATCTGAAATAGCCCATTTAGTTTTTCCCCAACCATAAGTATTTAATCTAGCAGGTTCTAGTCACTGTTGTTTGCCAAGAAATAAAAGAAATATTTAGTTGAGGAATCAAACTCAAAAACATAATAGTACTCTAAAAAAAACTCCCTTAGGCTTTGTGGAGTGGTGTGGTCAAAGAAACTTAATCTGGGAGAGTTATCATTAAGATCAGAACTAAAAGGCTAAAATTCATTTTTGTAATTCCTTTAACTCCTAAATTAGCACTTGACTTTTTTTTTTTGGGTTTCATCTTGCTGCATGTGGGATCTTGGTTCCCCGATCGGGGATCAAACCTATGCCCCCTGCAGCAGAAACTCCAAGTCTTTACCACCGGACTGTCAGGGAAGTCCCAGCACTTGACTTTTTAAGTGTAATTTGGAAGCTCCTGTTGTTACTTATGAAAATAATTTTTTTTTGTTTTACAGTGGGCAGATCAAACTAGCAGATTTTGGACTTGCTCGGCTCTATAATTCTGAAGAGAGGTGAGTCATTCATCAAAATTACATGTAGGAAATAGGAAAAAGTCCTTTTTATTCTTGGATATGCTAGTATTCTGTAAATTGCAGTAACTGAAGAGTTCCATAATTTTCTAAATGTGTTACCACGTAGATTTTAGACAATTCTTTATGAATTCTTGAACCCACTTTAGACTGAAATAAATCAACCTAAATTGGAATGGAAGTTATTTCTTCATCATCTTCTGTCCAGTTTACTTTTGAACTGTTAGGTTGCTATGGAGCTGTTTTGATGATCCCATCTCCAATTGACAGCTATTTTAATTTGCATTTAGTTATACAAGTATTTTTCATCAGAAACCATTGTAAATTTATGTCATGGTTGTATTTTACTTTTCAGCCGTCCTTATACAAACAAAGTTATTACTCTGTGGTACCGACCTCCAGAACTTCTGCTGGGAGAGGAGCGTTATACACCAGCGATAGATGTTTGGAGCTGTGGGTAAGAGTCCTTTCATCTTTTTTTTGTTTGTAACTCACATACTGATGAACTTGTTTTTTGCAGCTCTTCTTTAAGTTCAAAAGCATAGGGATCAACTTTTAGCCAGAGTTAAATATTTCTTAATATAAGACACATAGTTTCATAGATTGCAACTGATATCTCATCTTTTAATTATAGATTCCCCCTCCATCTCTCTTGGGTCCCCCCTCCTTATAATTTTTTTTTTTAAGAAGAAATTGGTTTGTTTGTCGTATTGAGTTTCTCACCATCTAGACTTTGCTGATTGCATTCTCATGGTGATTTTTTAGCATAGTTCTCTATTTTTATTTCCTATAAATTGTAGGTGAATTCAGGTCTGATTCCCAATACCCACTGACCCTGAAACTATTTTACAGGTGGTTTTGTGTACTTCTGACAGATCACATAGTCACTTGTATATCCTAGTTGGGGGTAGGAAGCAGTGGGAGCCTCTTGTCCAGAGTACAGGCAATAACTGGGTGTATTATCTGTAGAAAATTTAAAAACAATTTTAAAAAATCCATTACAAATTAGTCAGCTTTTTATTATCTTCTTACACAGGCAGTTCTAAACAATGTCTAAGAAAATATTCATCCCTATTGGAATGGAGTTACATGTACACACACCACTTTATGTAATATGTAATTGTCTCGTTTGGAAGTGTTGTTAGCTTTTAGTGGTCTGCATCCATCAATTCATTTGGGTTTTTTTGTGGTTTGATATTCTAATCATTTCATTCTTTCTTGGGATAAAGAAAGGTTATCTATTTGGCTAACCTTGGGTACAAATGATATTGAAAAGGCTTAATTAGGAAGTTACCTGGCAGTCCGGTGGTTAAGACTCCACATTTTCACTGGTGAGAGCATAGGTTCAGCCCCTTGTTGGGGAGCTGAAATTCCACAAGCCGCCTTGGCAGGGCCAAAAAAACGTTTTTTAAAGGGTTTTATTGAAGGTTTAAATCTTTCATTTTATTTACCAGTTTTCAAAATAATAAGGTGGCTTACTATTATCCTCCAAAGGTGACCAAAGAGAGGTTGTTTGAGGTTTAGTTTTTAGTGTCATTATGAACTCATGGATTTAAACATATTTGACATGTTTTAATTCATTAGAGTTATCATTCTTATTCCTCTTCAAACTGTCCAGTCTTCAGTCATTGGGAGTTTACTCAGGTTAATTCTTGGGACCTTTTGACTCAACCATAGTGGAATTGATAGCCTCTATTGTTTTCTGGTTCTGGTCTCATCTAGTTCATTTCCTGCCACAGACCTGGAATTGGCCATTTCTCTTAAGCTGTCCTTTTAGTAGAAAATTATATTAGAGACCACAGTTTGTATGTTAGGGGCATAGACATTTTAAATGGGTCATGTTAGTTAATTCTTAAGCTGTATTATTTATATATGCACACTGACCTTGACCTCCATACTTTAGGATTCTGACACATATACTTCACAGGGAGCATATCACTTTTTTCCATCCTTTCTCTCCCCTATTAATGTCATTCTTTCAAAGGAGAACTACAGGACTTTTATTTCAAAATTCAAAAGGGTGATGGAGAAAGAGCTTAATTTCTGTAGTAGCCTACCCAACTCAGATGAAGTTTTAGTTAAATTTTGCTGACTCAAGCTGGGCGTGTTTGTGTTCTGGACTATTTGCTTTAACAGTATTAGTGTTTAAATTGTCACAGCTAGGCTCTAAAGTTAACGCCCTATTAAGATGCACAGGGAAAGTTCATAGCTCTGTTGGTATTATTTCTGTGCAATCTATCACCTCAATGCAGTAGCCAAGTGTTGATTATATAATGATGTCTTCCTCACTGAAGGACTAGAAACTGAAAACACAAAAAACGTAGTTGAAAATTAAAATTGTAGAAAATTATACTTTCTTTAAAAGCTCAGTGACTCATTGAATTGAGATTTTGCTTGACTTTTGATGTGCACTTAATACTTTGGTGATCCATGGTAGTCTCTCTGAAGATGTTTTTGTGGGATGTTCTTGGCAGAATTAATCGATGGAGCAGAGCAGTTCAGTGTGAAAATCAAGGGAGAAACCACACAGACTAGTACAACAAATTGTACCTAGATCTGTAAACTCAGCAGGGTTGTTCTTTCTGTGTTTTATTTTACCTGTTGTGATAACACTGTATTTGAAATTTGATTTGGCATTTAATATTAGAAACAAATTTTGCTTACACTTTTCTTTCTCTGGATAAGGTTCGAGAGACTATTGGAAATAAGAATTTGAGGTTAACAAATGCTAAAAGAAAGTTGCTGATAACTTTAAAAGCTAGGTTTGTTTGCTTTCTCAAATTTTGTCAAGCTAAAGAATTTCAAAGTTAAACTATATTATAGTCGTCTCTCTGTATCCACAGCAGGATTGGGTCTAGGACCCCCTGCATGCAAAATCCTGGGGATGCTCAAGTGTGTTATATTAAATAGTGTAGTGTTTACATATAGCCTACACACATCCTCCCACATATCCTCCACTATATTTTCAATCATCTCTGATTACTTGTAATACCTAAACACTGTAAATGCTCCAGTAGTTGCCAGCGTGACAAATTTAAGTTTTGCTTTTTTGAAACTTTCTGGAATTTATTTTCTGAATATTTTCAGTTCATGGCTGGTTGAATCTGTGGATATGGTACCTACAGATATGGAGGGCTGACTGTAAACACTGGTTTCAGGAGTATTTGTAAATAAATCTCATTTCAGAACATAGGCCAGAAAAGAGATTTGTTGTCCTTTTTTTTTTCTTTCCTCAATTTTTGAAAAAAATATTTCAGGTATAAAAAAGTAGAGTATTGATGTAATTTTTTTCATGTTTTAAATTTATTTTGAAATAATTAGAAAAGATACTAGGATAGTACAAAGAATGTTAGTATAGTCTTTATTCAGATTTACTAATTTTTTTACCCTTTCAATTGAGATTTATAATAAACTGCATATATTTAACGTGTATAATTTAAGTTTTAACATTGGTGAAACCATCACCACAACCAAAGTAATGCGCTGCAGAATTATCCATGTGTTCCTTTGTAGTCCCTCTTTACTGTCCACATCATCCCATTCCCCATACCCACTCTTCTGCTCTCTCTTTAGATTGATTTATATTCTAGAATTTTGTGGTAAATAGAATCATAGTGTACATGTTCTTTTTTCACACTGGCAGCTTTTATTCAACATAATTATTTTAAGATCATTTATGTTAGTTTTACTGATTTTTAACTTGCTACATTTCCTTCTTTAAATAATTTTATTTATTTATTTTTGGCTGTGCTGGGTCTTCTTGCTGCACGGGGTTTTCTCTAGTTGTGACTAGCAGGGACTAGTCTCTAGTTGCAGTGCTCAGGCTTCTTGTGGTGGTTTCTGTTGTTGCAGAGCATGGTCTCTAGATGCATGGGCTTCAGTAGTTGCGGCTCCCAGACTCTAAAGCACAGTGTCAGTGATTGTGGTGCACGGGCTTAGTTGCTCTGCCGCATGTGGGATCTTCCCAGATCAGAAATTGAACCCGTGTCTCCTGCGTTGATCGGCAGGCAGATTTTTTTGCCACTGAGCCACCAGGGAAGCCCTACATTTCTTTTATATTCATATATATATATATATATATATATGTTGTATGTATATATAATATATATATGTACTTATATGTAATATAACATACAGTATATTCATAGAATAAAATGTATGTTTGTATATGTATACCATATATCTTTTTTCCAGAACCATTTGAAAGTAATTTTATATGGTGGTGGTGTAGTTGCTAAATCGTGTCTAACTTTTGTGACCCCACGGACTGTAGCCTACCAGGCTCCTCTGTCCATGGGGTTTCCCAGGCAAGAACACTGGAGTGGGTTGCCATTTCCTTCTCCAGTAGTTCTATATATTCACACACGAATTTTGTCAGTACACTCATAATGTCCTGGCAACAATATCTCACGTAATAGAGGATCCAGTCTAGTAGCACATATTACATTTAGTTTTCATTCTTTAATCTGGAACAGTTACTTGGCTTTTTTTCGGTTTTGATTTTGGCTGAAATTTTAAGTTTAGTTAATTTAAAATATTAGTTTCAGGTGTACAACATAATGATTCAGAATTTTTGTAGATTATATTCCATTTCAAGTTACTGTAAAATATTGACTATATTCCTGTCCTTGTAGCTTATTTATTCTATACATAATCCCCTACCCCTATATTGCTCTTTTCCAGTTCCTTCTCCCCACTGGTAGTCATTAGTTTTTTCCCTGTATCTGTGAGTTTGTTTCTGTTTTGTTACATTCTTTCATTTGTTTTATTTTCTAGACTATACATATAAATGGTAATATACTGTATTTGTCTGACTTACTTAACTTAAGTGTAATACCCTCTAGGTCCATCCATGTTGCAGATGGCAGAATTTCATTCTTTTATATTTCAGAAGTGTTCTTTTTAAGGTATTACATTTGTACTCACATGAACCCTGCTTGCCTTTTTCTGGTGATTTTATTTTGGTCCTTAGCTAAGGTGTTGCTTTTTTCACTACTAAATAGTTACTAGTTTTCTATTTATGATTAATAAATAATTTATGGAGAGATACTTGAAGACTTATGTAAATATGTCAATATAGTTTTGAAAGGCGTTTTCAAAATGGTGAAAGAGTTTAAGCATAATATATTTGAAAGTCCTGTTGAAACTGATTCTGACTGATGACAATGAACTTTACAAATATAATGTCAAGAGGGCTGTGTATAATGCCCATTCTGTAGAGCAGATGAAGAAAAAGGCTAATATTATTCTTACTGGAACTGCTCAGCATCTTTGTAAAAGATGGAGTTTTTTAGTGTTTAGCAATTTCCTTAATTTACAGTGGAATTGGTAGAAAAGGACTCTTGACTCCTTTTTTCTTTATTTTTTTGCCACACTATGTGACATGTAGGATCTTAGTTCCCCCACCAGGGATTAAGCACATGCCCCCTGCATTGGAAGCATGGAGTCTTAACCGCTGGACTACCAGGGAAGTCCCTTGACTTCTTGTTTCTGCTTATAGACTATCCTTTATAGGTGGCAAAAATTTGATCTACCAGCAAATCTTAATCTTTAATATTATTTTCACCATAAGAAGTATTTTCTTTTATGAAAGTCAGGCCCTTAGTATTGGGCTTATTTAGTATATCAGATGCAACCTGATACACTATAAAAGTTTATTGAAATACACTTTAAATAAACTCCAGGGATTTCTTTTCTGACCTCTCAATTTTATTCTTTCTAGATGCATTCTTGGGGAACTATTCACAAAGAAGCCTATTTTTCAAGCCAATCTGGAACTGGCCCAGCTAGAACTGATCAGGTACAGCTGTGTATGTGCTCTGAGTATCCAAGGTTGATCAGTAATCTCATCCTCTAATTTCTAATACTTTTCATTCATTCTACTAAATGATTTTATGCTCCTTATGTCCAAATAAGTTTCTCTTCAGTCAGGTGTACTATATATTTTGTCATGGGCTGTATATATATGTACACACACCCACACACACATACTTATATATATAAGTAAGTGTATTTCACTTACTTAATTTGCATAGTTTTTATTAGTTCTTCATGTAGAAGCATGCTGTTTTCAGAATAGTTGTTTATTCTTATTTAGGTTAGATTAAGATCAACTTTATTCAGCAAACATTCACTGAGCCTATTCTCTAACAAATTCCTATCACTGTTAAACTTAAGGATTCAGAAATAGGTCTCTGCCTTCAAGGAACTCAGAGTTTAGTAAGTGATGCATCATGTAAACAGATAATTATAAAAGAGAGCCTTTAATAGAGGGTTTGGGTAACGTCTGGGGTTGGGATGGAGTTTGAATTTTGGTTTTTGTTTTGTTTTGCAATAAGATTAAAGGGAAGAACATGACAAGCTAATATAGACTTTTTTTGAAATGTGTATAACCCCTTATGTGTTATGCAGTAAACTCAGTTTTCCATCAGAATTCCAGTCCTAAGCTCTCTTGTGCTAGCTTTCCCTACAAGGACGTTATAGGACCAGTTCAGCTCTTTGAAATTAATGCTAACTGAACAGAACAAAACTGGTAATGAAAATCTATGTGGAACATTAAGAACATGTTTTACAAAGCCAAATATGTGAATCATTTTGGACTGTTGTGCCAATATTTTCTCATTACTATTTTTTAACCAACTCCTCTGTCCTTAAAGCAGTGAGGTCAGGTTTTACCTCTCTGCATGCTTTTTAGTTTAATAATCCAAAAGCCCCCATACCTGAGGAGGTTATCATTTCTGCTTCTAGAATCTCTAGAATTTATAATGCTCACTCACTTCCTTGTTCTTGCTTTCTGCTTTGTTTTCAGTCGACTCTGTGGTACCCCTTGTCCAGCTGTGTGGCCTGATGTTATCAAGCTGCCCTACTTCAATACAATGAAACCGAAGAAGCAATATAGAAGGCGCCTACGAGAAGAATTCTCTTTGTGAGTTTGATAGATATGTACATCTATTTGTTTATGTGTTTGGCTATTGTTTGGACTTAGCTTTTTCCTGTCCTGGGGAATTAGTGCTATCCCAGTTTATTATGCCAACACACTATAGGAAAACATTTTATTTTTGAGCATTATGAGTTTCATCATAGTCTTGCATTCAAGGCTTCATGTTTTCTACCTGTGGTACTATTGCATTTATTGAATCCTGTGTGGAAGCAAATCTGCTTTCTTGTTTAGCCAGGTTCCAACTCCATTCCCATGTTTTTTACATGGAGCTTGAAATTCAGAGACCTTTGGCACAAGGTTACAGGTTTAAGAACTGTGGAGTCATTGTGAACTTGTTCTTTTGCTCTTCCTTTCCACAGCATTCCTTCAGCAGCACTTGATTTACTGGACCACATGCTGACGTTAGATCCTAGCAAACGTTGTACAGCTGAACAGACTCTACAGAGTGATTTCCTTAAAGATGTTGAGCTCAGCAAAATGGATCCTCCAGAGTAAGTGTTGGTGGCCTTGTAGTGACTCTAAACCTGAGAAACTCAAAATAATAGTTTTTTAAAAAAAGAAGCTGCAGTGGCCAACCAAATAGAGAGGTGTCCT
Source organism: Okapia johnstoni (assembly GCA_024291935.2). NCBI lineage: Eukaryota > Metazoa > Chordata > Mammalia > Artiodactyla > Giraffidae > Okapia > Okapia johnstoni. The sequence continues at coordinate 21,745,169 of CM044306.1, read as the reverse complement.
TGAGTATTATGGCTGATAGTTTATTGCTTTGTGTTTTTTTTTTAAACAAGGAACAGATTTAGATATCGTGTTTGTTCTAATTGGACTAAGCTATCTTCTTTTGTTCCTGGAGCCCCAGCAGATTGCTCTATAGAGCCTCTTTGACAGTATTCCTTCTAGTTTTTGCTTTTAAACATTTCATCTTTTTTAATTCCCTATATCTGCAATGATCATGTTATCCCATATGTACAAGAACAGTCCTAATTTTATTTTATGTTTTTTTTTTTTTAATATTTGTTTGTTTGGCTGCACCAGGTCTTAGTTGTGGCATATGGTATCTTTAGTTGTGGCATGAGAACTCCTGGTTGTGGCATGTGAGATCTAGTTTTCTGACCAGGGATCGAACCAGTAGTTTGTCTATCTAATAGGCCATATGCCCTGAATTTTTATATAGAAGATATGGTCTCTGAATGTGTCTTTCTTCTATCAGAATCTTATTAATTTTCTCTACTATATGGGATCCTCAGAGGTTCTACACTCTCCATCTCACATTCTGATAGAAGCCTTTGACTTTCGCTGACAGCATTGTAACTTTCACGTCAGAGTTTATGGGCATTTCTTTCTTATAGGAACACTGTATCTTAAATGTATGAGATATTAGTATATGAACAGGTAATAACTACAAATCTGATAATCCAGAGAAGTGTCCTAATTCATTTATTGTGTTTGAATTTTGATGCATTGAATGTGGCTGAAGTATGTAAGCTTTTTAGCAAAAATTGGAAATTTTGGCTGTGGTAATCTGTGTTGTGGTAAGATTTAACTTACTGGAATTTGTTGAGTATTGGAAAGTCCAGAAATGTATTAAACCTCACAAGTGAAAATATTCAGTCATGGAAATTCAGTGGGCAGAAAGAAAAAAGAACCAGTTTTTTGGTCCTAGGAGACCAAGTAACACATAAATTGATTTTATACAGAGATCGTTTAATTATAATATGCTCATGTGGTTCCAAGATTTAAATTACTACCTTGCCTGGGCTTTTTGTAAATATTAAGAAGGCAGTCACCTTTGTTCTGTTTATTCCCTATTAAAACTTGACCAAGAATAAAAAAGTCTTCTTAATTTTTGTTATGCTAAGCACAAACAGTTATAAAACTTAACCATTTGATTGGAATATGGACATTTATAGAGCAGGTGTGTCTCTGTCATTAGCAAGATCTTCATTTCTCACTGTAGAAAGAAATCCCTAAACACTGCTGCTGTTTACTAACTTTTCCGGTTATTTTTATATTTTTTTTATCCTTTCCATTTCCCCTTGCTCTTTGCCTCCTTATTTCACTTGAATCTCTTGTCCCTCCATTCACTCAGTAGTGCACGTTCCCACACACATTTCCCCTTTTGTCTTTTTCCAGCCTCCCCCACTGGCAGGATTGCCATGAATTATGGAGTAAGAAACGGCGACGGCAGCGACAAAGTGGTGTTTTGGTAGAAGAGCCACCTCCACCCAAAGCCTCTCGAAAAGAAACTATCTCAGGGACAAGTGCTGAGCCTGTAAAGAACAGCAGCCCAGCACCACCTCAGCCTGCTCCTGGCAAGGTGGAACCTGGGCCTGGGGATGCAATAGGTCAGTGCTGGGAAAGGAGCCTTTGTGCTTTTATTAAGCACTTGGCAGATTTTGAAGGTCAAGTGTAAGGTTTTGTGTGTGTGTTTGTGTTTTAATTTTTAGCCACTGAAGCATTAATAAAGAGTTTGATATCCTCATTATGTAAGGGGAAAAGGAGATAAGCCCAGTTTTGTACATGTGGTCTAGAAAACTTAAAATAGATTATTTCCCTATCCTGAAAACTAATATCTCAATTCAGTGTGTGGCATAAATTAGTGAATTAGGTAAGCTGAATTTAAAGATTAGTTTACCCATGGCTTCCTAACATATAATCAGAACCCTGTCATTGTTAGATTTGATAAGACCTTAGAATTTAATCATGTTAAATCACAATCGCTAAATGTAGTTAGTTCTGTAGACCGTTACTTGATCTAAATGTTTCCAAAACTGTGTAATAATGAATTTTTATAAACAACAAAGTAGCTCTCCTGTGGTACAACCGTTTTTTCTGAATTATAACTTCCTTCCTTGGCTCACTTTTCCTTCATTGTCTGTTTAAAACAGTGGCTTTCAACGCTGGCTGCACATTAGAATCATCTAAAAAGCTTTAAACATAAACACCTTCAAACAATTGCCAGATTTCTAGGAATAGGATCTAAGGCTTCTGAATTTTAAAATCTCTCCTGATGTACAGTAAGAGCTGAAAATCACTGACCTTGAAGAATATAGATAAAGTCACTTTTACTCACAATACAGAGATATTTTAATTAGTCCCTGTATTTTTAAGTGAAAATATAAAGAATAACAAATGTACCACAATTGGAGGCATGAAAAATGAGACATTCAGAGTGAAGCTTCATTCATTGGATATTGTAAGTTGCTATTGTCAGTTGAAGATGGCAAAAGTCCTTGTGTTGCCTCGCCTCATCCTCTCATATTGGTTCCACTGTCTCTCCACAGGCCTTGGTGATATCACACAGCAATTGAATCAAAGTGAATTGGCAGTGTTACTGAACCTGCTGCAGAGCCAAACGGACCTGAGCATTCCTCAAATGGCGCAGCTGCTTAACATCCACTCCAACCCAGAGATGCAACAGCAGCTGGAGGCCCTGAACCAATCCATCAGTGCCCTAACGGCTGCCACTTCCCAACAGCAGGACTCAGAGCCCACAGCCCCAGAGGAATCTTTGAAGGAGATAGCCCCTGCCCCAGCGGTCCAACCTTCAGCAGAACAGACAACCCCTGAAGCTTCAAGCACACCAGCTGACATGCAGAATATGTTGGCAGTTCTCTTGAGTCAACTGATGAAAACCCAGGAGCCAGCAGGCAACCTGGAGGAAAACAACAGTGACAAGAACAGTGGGCCGCAGGGGCCCCGAAGAACTCCCACAATGCCACAGGAGGAGGCAGCAGGTAAACAGACCGGTCATGAATCTCATTGAGCTCAGGTGCTGTTGATCCTCTTAAAAATCTCTAATGTTTTCTTTTTCACATCAGTGGCCTCAGTTTCAGTTTTTCTGTAACTTAGTCTACAGAAGAATATAGCACCAAGTGATGTATTTCTTGCCCAGCTTCTTTTATTTAAGTCTCAAAGCTTCTTACCTTTCGTATACTGATTGTTTTTCCATTTTTCCGTTTCCTAGGAAGTAGGTAAGTAAAATCCCTGTGTTCTCACACAAGAAAACCACAGCCATTGCTAGTGATGCATCTTGAACCACTGTATGTGTGGTGGTCAACTAGTACTAGCACTTGAAAATCTGCCTTCCAAGCAAACCATTATCAGATTGTACAAATAGCCACTTGTACTCTAGTACAGTGGATGCTAGGTACTGAGTTCCTGGAAACATACAGTCAAGAAAGCCCTAATAAAATATCATTGTTAATTTCCCAAAGAATGGTTTGAGAAGATTTCTAAGCAGATAATTAACACCGTACATTTCCTTTGCAAAAAATAGCATATAAAAATGATTTCTTTAAATCTGTGTTCCTGAAGGATAAGTGAATGGACCCCAGATTAGGAACTGAACATTATTATTTTTTAAAAATCTGAAAAAAGGAAATTTGTATACTTTGATCTTACATAAGCACAGCATGCAATTTATTAGAGGGAAAAGAAGTTTAAATTTTCTAGTCAATTCTGATTCACAATCTTTATTTCTAAAATCTTTACTTATCTGTAAGTGTTTTCAACTCCTTGGAAATTTTTGCTGTCCATGAAGACCCCATGAATTGGGGAAATGAGAAGATGTACAAGGGCTGTTGGAGTACACTAACCTTCAATTTTTAGGGTGTTGCATTCACATTTCAAATCGGTTGGTGTAGAGTATATGCCTTATTTCCACTGGTACAGGATCAAATAAGTTATTGTATGTAAGGTTTTTAAAAAAAGATAAATAAATTATCCTCTTTACTTTGTGGATAAGGAAACTGCAATCTAGGGAATTTAAATAAGCCTGCCTATGGTCCCACTGCTGGAACCATATTATTGGCAGAGGCAGAACTAGAATTCCTGTACTTTCTTAATGAATGTGTTTCTTAATTCACTTTGCTATTATGTCATAACAATTCCAATAGTTTTTTTGAGACTCTGGGATGTGGAATAACAGAGAAAGCAAATCTAGAATTAAAGCAGGTCTCTTTGTCTCATCTCTCATACTCTCCTCCCTCGTACCACCACCCACCCCCTCACCAACCAAAAAAAAAAAATTCAACTATAATCAATAACTGAAAGAAGTTGTTCAAGTTAAATGGCATAGTGATTGAAAGAAATTCGTCCAATAATTGAGTCAAAAAGCTATCAGCCAAGTGGTGAAAATGAACTAAAATTTAGGCCTGGATCATGGCCAGAAATTACTGGATTTGCTTTTCAGAGGAGAGTAAAAATCCCATCCCTAATTATTCCAGTCACTTCTGGATTATTCAGTTGGTGACTCTCCTATACCTCTATCTTGCTCCTGCTACCTCTCATGTGGCTGTTTTGCTGTTCATCAGCACTTCCACCAGAGGGCAGACTGAGTTAGCCAGAGAAAGTAAAAATCTATCACTCTGGCTACTATTTAGCTATTCTGTACTTGTTGAGAAATGGTTATGGTTGAAATCTAATTATTAAAATGAAATTTTCAGTTATTTGTATATTTCATTGATCCCTCTCACCATTGGTACAGACTGTTAAGGGTTGGCAATATTGTTAACACTTTGAATCTTATAACTATTTTTTTTAATGTGATCTTTATTTTTAATTCTTTTAAGAAGTTTTATTAGCCTTTAATAGTTCTTTACAACCAGTCTGCCTTTGCTATTTTGAAATAGTTTTCGTTCTCTCATTAATGTGAAAGAATGTGAGCTCAAGAGTTAGTTCTATTGAAATACAACTAAACTATTTGTATAAAAGGCAAAGTTTAAATATGAAATGTAGTATAGATGGAAGAAAGTAAGTTTAGCTTTGTCCATTTTTGCAGTTAGGCATTTTTAAAGTTGTCTGCCCTTAGTATTAAAAAAAAAAGCAAACAAACTGGTGTTCCGTTTCATGTATAGACCAAAAATACTTTTAAAAATAACTGGTACTGTGATGTTCTTATGTAGTGAGATGTATAGTACTGATAGTGAAAAACTCTGAAATCTGTAGATATTTGTAGTCCGGTTAGCTCTCCTTTTTTTGGATGTCTATTTTTCAAGTTGTGAGTTTTCTATAGCTAATTTTTCATCCTTTAATTTAGCTTTATCTACCACCTAGTCAGCCAGCCAGTCTGTTAACAAAAAATTGAGTGGGTACTGTATATAGGATGATCAACTTGTCCCTGTACTGTCCTGGTTTTAAAACCGAAAGTTTTAAACCTAGGAACCTCCTTCAGTCTCAGGTAATTGGGACTCTTGGTCACCCTACTTGTATTTACGTATAGCACCTGACCTTGTCCTCCCACTGCTCAACAATTTTGTAGTATTTTCAGAATACTTTCATCTGCCCACTAAGGGTATGCTTACCTTACTGATTGTTTTTGCAAAATATAATTGTGGTATATATGCTACCAAAATACCTAATTGTTATAAAAACTACTTTTGGCTTGCCTGAGTAATGACTTTATATCACTGTCTCATAATAAAGAGTTGATTATATGGACATTTAAAAATATGCTTCATTAGGGAACAGAAAAATCAGTCATTTGAAAGATATCCCCAAACTAAGTCTTTTCTTCAGCAAGGTGACTCCCAACTCTCTAAAGGCATGGTTCTGACTACTTGGTTTTGTGTGTCCTCGAACTCACACCATTTTACATTTCTAGTCTCTTGCCTTGGCAGGAGTTCATTATCAGACAATGATTACCATGGTTAGGCAAATTAATCCAGTTGTGGGTAACAAAATGTCTAGGGAGTGGTTCTAGTAAGACCTTTGGAAAGACAGAGTGTAGTATTAGTTCAATACATTTCTAAATACTCTTGTCACTGTCTCCAAGATAAACATGTTTATCAACAGCCCATTCTGCATGACATTGCTGTAGTGACTTTTTATAATTACTGTAACATAGGAATCTGAATGACAGTACGGTGGTTTTCTTCAGACTGTAATTATGGGGAGAAGGAACTCAAACTGGGAGAAGCAAGTGTATATGTATACATGATGGTAATGAAAGGTTTTTACTAATTTCATCTCACCTGTATATTCTTCTAGCTTTATTTTACGTGTTAACCTGATATCATCAAACATTCTGTAAAATGTGTTAGCTAAAGTCCATACAAAGTTTCCTGTTGTACAGCAAGATTATGTCCTAGATGTGTGACCACAGCATATGTATTGTTCCCTCTCATCTTCCTTCTTTCTACTTTATTTTCATTAATGTTTTGATCCAACAGCAAAAAGGGGCGGGGAGGCTACCAACAGCCTACATATTAGAACAGTTCCTTAAGGAAGGAAATGGAGGAGATCTCAGACAAAAATCAGGACAATCATTTGAAATACATGATTTTAACACCAGCTGTTAGATCCAGAATGCAACTGTTTTACTTTTAATCACTTGATTTTATTTATAAACTGCAATTTCCTGATCCCAAGGTTTTTTGCTTTATATATATTTGGTTACTTGTATTGATATTTGTTTATGTTGGGCAGTGTGTGTGTGTGTGTTTGTGTTTATAATCACATGTGATTTTTAAGATGGTGTTTAAAAGAAGTAACCCTTCCACAGCATGTCCTCCTCACATTCTTCCACCAGAGAAGAGGCCCCCTGAGCCCCCCGGACCTCCACCGCCGCCACCTCCACCCCCTCTGGTTGAAGGCGATCTTTCCAGCGCCCCCCAGGAGTTGAACCCAGCCGTGACAGCCGCCTTGCTGCAACTTTTATCCCAGCCTGAAGCAGAGCCTCCTGGCCACCTGCCACATGAGCACCAGGCCTTGAGATCAATGGATTACTCCACCCGACCCCACCCCAACAGGACTTACGGAAACACTGATGGGCCTGAAACAGGGTTCAGTGCCGCTGACACTGATGAACGCAACTCTGGTCCAGCCTTGACAGAATCTTTGGCCCAGACCCTGGTGAAGAACAGGACCTTCTCGGGCTCTGTGAGCCACCCTGGGGAGTCCAGCAGTTACCAGGGCACAGGGTCAGTGCAGTTCCCAGGGGACCAGGACCTCCGTTTTGCCAGGGTCCCCTTATCATTACACTCAGTGGTCGGGCAACCATTCCTGAAGGCTGAGGGAAGCAGCAACTCTGTGGTACATGCAGAGACCAAATTGCAAAACTATGGGGAGCTGGGGCCAGGAACCACTGGGACCAGCAGCTCAGGAGCAAGCCTTAACTGGGGGGCCTCAGCTCAGTCTTCTGCTTATGGCAAAGTGTATCGGGGGCCTACGAGAGTCCCTCCAAGAGGGGGAAGAGGGAGAGGAGTTCCTTACTAACCTAGAGACTTCAGAGTCCTGAAAGATTCCTTCTCTATCCATTCTTCCATCCAGTCCTCTGAACCTTTAATGAAATCATTGCCAGAGCGAGGTAATCATCTGCATTTGGCTACTGCAAAGCTATCTGTTGTATTCCTTGCTCACTTGCTCCTAGCAAGCAACTTATAAAATAGTGATGTTGGCACCAGTTCCCCCTGGATGGGATATAGTCAGAATATTTACTTCAGCTCTACCTAGTAAATACAAGTAGAGAATATGGAGAGGGTCATTAAATTGAAAAGTAAATGTTTAATTAGTTCATTTCCTGCACTTCTTGAGCAGAAGAAGGAAACAGTTTCAATTTTGAGATGGCTCAGGAGAGGTTCTTAAAGTTTGGTATTTTTTTTAATAGTTTCTTTTGAATTTAGATTTTTTGGCTTTTGTTTTTGTTTTTGTTTTTCTTAAGAGAATTGTGTTCACAGAATTTGAGCTGCTCTTAGGCTTTTGCTTTAAGGGAAACAGAGTGACTGGCTGGTTTAAATAAATGTTTCCTTCCTCTCCACCATCTCACATTTTTGCTTTCAAGTGAACTCTTTTTTTTTTTACCCATTGAGCATCTTGAACATACCTTTTTTCCAAATAAATTGCTCATTAAAGTTTGCTCCACTTTGAGAAAAGATGCCCCCCCCCCCCTCCCTGCACATGAAGCAGGTTGTAGAAAGTGGCATTCTTGGACAAACAGGTAGACTTCATCCCATCTCTTTACCTTTTTTATCCCATCTTTATAGACTTTCTCTTTCTCTCTCTCTCTTTTTGAGGCATTTGTTTGGAAAAAAAATTAATTGTTGAGATGCCCAAGAACCTGGGATACTTCTTTACTTTTTTTGAAATAAAGGAAAGGAAATTCAAACTCCTATATTGTTCTCTGTAAATCTTCAATTCTAAATTTTTTTTTTTTAACCATGTTCTGATGGTGAAGTTGATTTGTAGGTGCAAACAGCCTAGGACATTGCTGCTGAGGTAGGGTTAGAAGTGATACCTCCATACCTGGAGGGCTAGTAATATCAGTTAGCATACTGTTTACACATATTTTTTTATGTCAAAAAAAAAACCCTTTGAAACAGAGCATTGTAATATTGTCAAAGAGGAAAAAAGATACATCCTGAAAATACATGGAAATGTAACTTAGTTTAAGGTGAATATTTTTCTGAAGATATATCACTACCTTAGACCTTTTTAAAAAAAATAATTTTAAAAGAGCATCCCATAAGAAAGAACAGTATTGACATACACACATCTCAGCAGGTATATCCTGCCAATTCTTTTAAAGATTTTCCCCCAGAGAGTTTTGCTTTTGGTAAAAGGAGTTAAATTATGACTTCGTGGCAAGAATTTTGCTTTATTATTATCAGAAAATGAAAGAGGGGAAGACTTTCAGGGTGGGATAACCTGGGAAGTTTCTCATTCTGGCTTCCAGTTCTGTGTGAGTACCAGCATATAATGTGTTTTTAAAACATACACATTTATAGAAATTATCTGCACAGACCTAGATGCTTGTGAAATGTAGGTTAGCCCCCCTTTACAAAGAAAAGGCAAAATATGTTTCAGCATCTTGGAGAATAGTTTACAGAACTCAAGTAAAGTTTCGTGTTTCAATGCCAAGTTCATATATTAAAAAATAAACACTACTTGTGAGAGAGAGATGTGTTAATAAAAAAATGTAAAGAAGTTAAAGAAGAATCCTCTTCTGATACTTACATGAAGACTATTTTCCCGTTACTGAAATAGGCAGATATCTGGTGTGTGTATTTCTTTATTATCCTCTGGGTTTTGGTCTGGCCTTGCCCTCAGGGCCAATCATTGATTAAAAAGAGAAACTTCTAGCCATTTTGGCATTGATGGCTTTTTATACCGGTGAGTCCAGTTAGATTTGCTAGGCTCACTGACACTCTGTTGGTAAATTGCATTAAAGTTCATCTGAACCTTTTGTCTGTTGACATCTTAGTCCTCGGACATGGGCCTTTGTATTTTAGAATATTTGAATTAAAGACATTGGGCCCAACTCTCCCATTTTTGACTAGAGAACTTAAGCCTGGATCCTTTCAAAAGTATCCAGTGAGAAAAATTGGTTTCCCATCAAATATGAATAAAATCTCTATATATTTTAATTGTATTTTGGTTATCAGCAGTCATCAATAATGTTTTTCCCTCCCCACCCTTTATTTTTAATTATGCCAAATATTCTAAATAATATACTTAAGTCTCCATTCCCTTATCCCCTCTATTAGGGAAGGGGGTGTGTGTGTGTGTGGTGTGTGTTTGTGTGTATGTACGATCCCATTTCAACCCCCATCCCCATTTTGGGAGTCTAATCTTTAAAAAGAAAAGATTCGGCAATTTTGACTATTTCTAAAGGCAAAGGGACAAAGAAACTCAAATATCCTGGAATATCTGTGTGGAGGAAGAAAAGGTATTTGTTAATTTTTCAGCTATGTTATCTATAAATGTGATGGAAGTAAAGGTTTGGCAGAATTTCTACTTGAGTATTAGAAAATTACAAACCCAATTAATTATATTCAGAAGTGGTTTTGGTTTTAATTATTGAACCATGGGAGATATCAAGTCCAGTAAACACATTATTTTGAACAGGTGAGAAATCTGATTCTCTTCACAAGTGAGAGGCAAAACTGGTTTGACCATGATCATTTTTGTGGTTTTGATAACAAATTTGCTTGACCCAGTTTCTTTAGTTTCTTTTTCAACTGTCCATTGGAATGATAAGAATTTGAAAACAACATCAAATCTATACATTTAAAAGCAGGGCAGTTAGCACAAACTTGTGAGTAGGACTTCTTTTAGCTTATGCCATAGACATCACCCAAACCACTTTGTGTGTGTGTGTGTGTGTGTAATATGCATATATAGTTACAGTACTAAAATGGTTACCAGCAGGTTTTGAGAGAGAATGCTGCATCAGAAAAGTGTCAGTTGTGACCTCATTCTCCCTGATTAGGTTTACTGACACTGTATTCCTTTCTCTCTCTTTGTTTTTGCCTCCCATTGGGTTTACTTTGTTTATGTACAGATATTTTGTAATATATTAAATTTTTTCTTTCAGTTTATAAAAATGGAAAGTGGAGATTGGAAAATTAAATATTTCCTGTTACGATACCACTTTTGCTCCATTGCATTTACTTCTTAATTTGTACCCTCTGAGCAGATCTAATTATATGTATAAAGGACAGTTTTCCTCCACTTTATCCTAGGGGTGCTTTGTCTCAGAATCTCTGTAGACTCATAGACTACCAGAAAAAGAAGTTCTTAGGGTTTGAAGAGGTGCTTCAAAACATTATACTTGGAACTAGAAAATAAGAATTGGGGGAAACCATAAGATGTGATTCTCTAAAGTAGAAAACCATTGTACAAAAGTAATGATGGTGCCAGGCCATCAAAAGAGTTGAGCTTCATGTACCCTGACTCCTTCTGAAAGGAGAGGTAAGTGGGTTTGAGCTCAACCGTCATCAAGAGAAGTTGGTATGAGGCTGTTTAAACCGAAAAATAGTCTCTTCAATCAGAGACCCTCATCCCTACACCAGTTCCTGTGTTACCATGAGTAGGGTCAGCATGGGGATGGATTAGTGTTCCCAGCTCTGTTGAGATTTCCTGATACATTGCCAATCCAGGAAGTAAGTCAAAATTGTTGATAGGGGTAAAATGCCTGTTATTTCCAAAACTTTTCCTGGCTCCAACTGAGGAGAGAATTGCTTTCCCTTCTCTTTCATGGTTTAAGACACAGAAGACTAAACTTTCCCTTGTAATGTCTGTTGCAGTCCTGCTAGTTAGGACATAAGTAGACAGAGGACAGGAAAAAAAGTATCAGAAGACAAGAAGAGGTGACATAGGTATCAGAAAGTTGTGTGTGGAATAAGCAATCATACAAGATTAAGGAGTACAGCAGAACAAGGAAATTAGGAAGAAATCTAATTAAAAAACTGGTGATGATGAGGATTGCCAGTGTCTTTTTGAATCCCCACAGTTTAAGTATGATGTTCCCTTGCCTGTGGGCTGTCGTATCTTTACCCAAGGAGAATGGAGAGCTCAAGATTGTTCCAGTTCCTGGAGTCTTGTGTTTCTTGTTAGTCTCCAGAGAAAAGGAATTCGTTTTCAATCTTTTTATATTTCAAGTTCATGACTAGGAGTGTGAACTTCAACCTAATAGAGAATATTATTTCCACTTCATAGCAATGACCATCTTCAATTCTGGCCCTGAAAGCTGAGGACCTATCTAAGCTGGACGTTTATCTCCATCACACTCAAGGCTGTATCTAAGTAGGAACCATACTGTTCAGTCCCTAAATTTCTTAGGCACTGTCTTTTCCAAGATAGGCATCCTTAACTGTGTGGTAAGGTTAATGCCTCAAGTAAGTTAACAGTTCTTTGTGCTGAACTGGGATTTTCGTTGTTACTAAAGATTGCCCCGTAGCTTGACTTTTTTTTTTTTTTTTTTTTTTTAAGGTTTTGCATTACTTCTCTGTTCACAACTTAGTCATCCTGAAGGGCTAGGGGAAATGGATGTGGGGAGTTCCTCAAGCGAGTAAATATTCAAACATTCCAAAGGAGAAATGAACTGCTAAGTCTTCTGGTTGTCCTGAGAGGCAAGGTGAGCATTCCTGGACACTTTGGTTAATTTTTCTGTCCAGGTGTGGCATTTCTAGTGTTCCTATATAGCCTTAGGAATACTCAAGTGAGAGTTTGCTCCAAGCCAGTTGGGGGGAGTATGACACCTAAAGGAATCACTGGTGGTGCTCTACCGCACCTCTCACCATATGCAGCTCCATCTCCTGTCCATCCACTTCATTTCCTATCTTTCTTTTCTCCACTCATTTCCCAACTCGCATGCTTTAGTCCTACCAGAGATATTGGTTGCTTAATCCTGCAAGGAATTTAGAATTACTGCTGCTTTGTAGTTTTGAAGGGTAGTGAGAAGCAATTGAGAAGACAAACTTAATGGGGTGAGAGGTGAAAGAAAAAGCAAAATATTTTATTGCTAAGAGCTATGAAAGGAGCTTTTAATTATTGCAGTACTTTATGTTGTGGAGTACAAGAGATTCTTTATCTTCATTCTCTTCCCTTATATACTGAAACTTGCTTTTGCTAATAGCTCAGTTGCAGATGGTGTCTCTAGGAAGTAAAGCTTGGTGAGAAGAGAGAAAGCACATGAAGGTTGCTTTGATGCCTTGATGATTAATCACTAGGTTGCCAAAACACTTGACCGCTGGATTGCTCTCATATCTCTGTCTCAAGAATTAGTAGTCCAAGGCTGAAAGAAAGAGGTTGATATTCAGTTAGTCTTTAATACTCTAAATGGGTAGTTGTTACTGAAGTTGTATGCAGCCCTCAGCCACATCATAGTTCTCTGGAATGAGAAGGTATAACCATGAAATAAACTCATTTAGACATAAGTTCCTTTGGACCTGAAAATAGTTGTATTCGAGGATGTTGTGCTCTGGTATGGTTGTAACTTGAAGATCATGTTGATAGTTCCAAAAGAGTGAAGGACATTTTATCCAAGTCCAAAATCACCCCTGAGGGAGGCAGCATGGCGAGACCTTAAAAAGGCTACAGTGTATCAGAGCAAAGTGAAGAGCTGGGCTAAGTGTCTTGTCTTTTAAGAGCCTATCTGATGGATTGTCTCAGGGAGAGGATCCCTCTTCTTGTGTTTGATGAGGGACACCCTTGGTGAGGATCAGCTTGTGGACGGATAACCCTCTCCACCAAGGCTAATGCAATTTTGAATGCTTTTGGCGCTGGAGAAAAGAGGCTGAATTCAGAGAGCTAGAGAAAGCTTAGGAGTCTGATCCCTTTTATAAATTCAGGAGCTTCTAGGTTTGGCCTTGTATTAGTATTTGCAATTTATGTTAGGGGACCAAAGTTCTCATATAAAATGAAGTAATATGAGAAGGAAATTAAAGGAAAGGGAGAACTGGAGAAGTCTGGTAGTGGGGCTGCAGAAAGAAACAGTGTATAATTGCTTATAAAGAAGAGATAAGATACAAGAGTGGTAGGCAGAATTGTGGTTGGGGTAGTGAAAGGGATAATTGCATTAAAGATTCATAGTTTATTTCAAGGAGGCCCCATTAAAGAGTAAAGCATCCCCTTGATTACAGTAGTGTTACCTTTATGGTTGGAGGATCGGCCTGAAATCCTTAAACTGGGGGATGCTATGCAGACAGTTTCACTCGGGAAGCTAGATTATATTAAGCAAATAATTTATATCTAGGACATTTTACTTAGCACTGCTATCTACATAGTTCAAGAGAGTATTCCAGGATTAAGGAGGAAATGATATGGATATATCAAGCTAAAAATTATTTGTATTTTTGGACTTCTAACATTCCTCTGCAGGTGGTTTTATATGTTTCAGGTCAACCTGGAAACTATAATGTTATTCTTCTCCCCTTCATTTTAGATACAAGTGAGGATGATGCATAGAAGAGCAAACAAACCAGAATATATGAATTTGAGTCAGAGAATGCTAGAGCTACAAAAGGGCATTAATTTGTCTAGTTTAGTGCCATCGTTAGGCAGTGAAAAAACAGACCCAGAAAGGTTGAGAAAGTGTTGGGAGTAAGAAGGGAGAAAAGGGTGAACTAACATTGTCTGGAACCTACTATATGTTAGGTATCACAGTACCTTTGCTTTTATTATCTAGACTGTTAAGCACCTTGAGGCTAAGGAATGGAAAGAATAAAAGGCAAGTCCTTATTGTTCTGTGCAATATGTAGGAGATAAAAGGAGGTGGCAGATCACTTTTTCCTGTCAAATCACACAGGACAGGGGAGCCTGGTGTGCTGTAGTCCATGGGGTTGCAAACAGCCAGATACAACTTAGCGACTGAACAACAAAATCACACAGGGCTAAACCAGAGGAAGTGGTGTCAGTATTTGGAAGTGAGGTTACTCTCAGGAAGTACTTCCTAAGTAGTTGAGAGCGACTCATGAATAACTTCTCTATTCCAAGGGACCTTCTAAAAATGTGATGGTCAGAGACCAGCTACAGGCAAGGCTGGTAGGAAACAACCTTACTGTTGCCTCTGGGACTGATTTGCATTCTAGAAAATCAGGTCATGACCTGAGAATATAGGAGTAATCTTAGGGAACAAAATGAGACTTCTCATTCTAAGGGGGCTTCAAAGAAAACAGTATACTATGCATTAAGAAGATAAAGTCCTATGGTTACTGTACTTTTTTTTTTTTCAATGTTTTTGTTTTGTTTTGCAACACACTTTGAAGTCATGAAACAATTTGTAATTTTGGAAAGACTCAGTACCAAGTTCAATGTTGGTAACGGCATGTGGCAGCCTGAAAGTTGACATTGTACAAAAATAAGTTTGTATTTGATGTGGTTGTTTGATATGGTATTCCAAGAGTTATACCATGAGGGTTGCTTCTATGGGGAGCAGTAATATCATTAGCTGCATCACGTCCTGAGTACAGGGCAACTTCTGGGGAAGATTATGGGAGGGTCCCATCTTTGGAAGCTTCTGGATCTAGTGAGAGATGACTCTTAAACTTGAGTGGGAAGTGGAGAGATTGGTGTTTATAAGTGAACACACTGATGCAGGTTACAAAATAAAACAGTAACCTAGTACAGAGGGAAGCAAACCAAAGAAATAATCAGAAAAACCCTGAGTTAACCAGAAAAGATTCTTTGAAGGTAGTGAAGATAGAGGACATGAAACAGAAGAGAGAAAGGTGATTGGAGAGAGAAAACTTATAGAAAGTTTCTTTGTGTTTTGTGCAGAGGGCTATGAATGGAGTAGTCAGGATAATAAAGGAAAAAATATTAGGAAATGAAGGAATAATCTTGGTGGCCTGAATGAGGAATTTAAATTTGATTTGGTAAACAGTAACAGAATAGAGCATGATGAGATGAACATGTTCAGAACTTTTGCAGCTATACTAGGTCATGAAAGCAGAAAAACTTGCTAGGATGTTATTGTTCTTGTCCAGATGTAAGGCCCTAAGAGCTGCAGCTAGAGTAAGACAAGGGGAAGGAGACGAAATGGAGGGGGTCAGTAGAATTAGCAAGGCTTGATGATAGTTTGGATGTGAGGGGAGAAATAAAAGATAGGCTGAGGATGATAACCTCAGGACGTATTTTTACTGTTCATGGTGATGAGATTTTGGAAACAGGTAGCTGCTTTATTTTTAAGAAGTAGAAAATGTTTACTTTATTAACCAAATAATTGATGGGATATGTCTATGCTCAGTAGTGCAGAGTTTAGTAGGAGGGATAGCCCCTGGGAAATAGTTGAGTGTGTGCTATGTGCCCAGATGATCACCTGCACTCTGCCTTTTTCAGATGGGAGAACCAGGTGAAAGAGAATTGATTCCTGGGCTGTACCCTCAGACTTCAAGAATGCTATCCCACTCTGGATCTGGGAAAGAAAATACAGTTTTTTGCCAGTTTCTTCCCCGTTAATGCTTTGAAAATGGGATATGACTAGCCTGTGGCAGTATGTGCCTGTGGATGCACAATTCTCTGGCTTGATTCTTGGAAGGCCTTTTTCTCTCCTTCCCTAGGGGTCATTTGTATCTCTGGTTCCTTCTCCCAGAGCCATAAAGTGGGAGCCCCCATTTATTAATTGGGTTGGGACTGGGGAGGGGGTCGGCGGGGGACTCTTTAGTGCAGCAGGCGGGGGTCTTCCCGAATGAGCCCATTAGCCAGCCCCAATGGCAGCTGAAATGGGGCTGCAGCCAAGTCCTCTCGGTTTCAAAAACCCTCCATCGCCTGCAGCAGATCAGAACAAGGCCTGCGGGAGCCCTTAGCTTCTGATTGCAGCTGTGAGGAAGGACAAAACAATTTATAGGAAGCCAAGTAGCTCCTGCCTCACTGTCTCTTTTCTGACTTTGGGGAGGGGGAAGACCAGGATGCGGTGTCCCCTCCCACAATAGCTTCTCAAACAGCACGTATAGGCCTAAAGTAAGAGAGAACAGGATGAGTGTATGTGTATAGATTGGACGTCTTCACCTATGCTCTGGAAGTATTTACACATGTCCTTGCTTTCTTCCATCCACACACAGTTGTATTGGCTTAAGCAGTCACTGGTTATACAGAGTTCCCTAGGACAAGGCCAAATGTGTGCTCAGACTCTTAAACAGTCTTAAGTTGTATGTTGGGGGTGGGGTGTCATGCTTTTTTGTGCCCCATACCCGCCTGTCTCATCTGCTTTGTCAATATTCGGGGTTAGAATTAGATTACCGTTTTATCATCATTTCTTCATAATGAAAGGAGTTTGGCTTCCTACTGGAACTCACTTGTTTGTCCCTTAATTTAAGCCAGCTTGAGAAGGCAGGCATCTACAAAGGAGCTTCTCTATGCTGTAGCCCTGAGAGAAAATTACGAAGGGCAGGAATATTTCACTTCCTGATGGAAGGACAGTATGTCTTCTTCCTGATAGAATCATAGATGACCAGAGCTAGAAAGGGAACTAGAGACCATCTAATTCAACTTCCCAGTTTATGGAGAAAGAAACAGGCTCAGGGAAGGGAAATGCCTTGTCCACAGTCTCATATTGAGTTAGTGGCAGCCAGCCAAGACTAGAAGCCAAGAGTCTAGGATCTTAACCTATTGAGTATAGAGCCTCCAATTTTAAGATCATCAGTTCCTGACAGTCCTGTGCTTCCTCAAGAAAGAAAGTAAGGCTGTGAGATTTGGGGGGCAGGTCAGGAGGGGAAGGACAGATTGAGGGGGAAGTTAGGTTAAAAACTTAGTAGAAAAACTGAGAAGCTTTATGTTTTTACCTCAAAGACCCAGTGACATGCAAATTGTATGACTAATTTTTATTTAGAGTCAAGAGCTCTGGCTCATTGGGAAGCAAGTGGCAAGTCATAACCAAAGATCCTGATGCCTCAGAGTTACCCCAAATTCAGGGAGCTTGTTGCCAGCCATCATCCAGGAGTTGGATAGTAGGAAAAGATCCTTAGAGATTTTGTGAGGAATTTACCCTAAATTTCAACTCAGGCTCCTTTGCATTATAATACAGCTATATTGAAAAAATCAGAAGGAAAAGAGAAAGAAAACATCTCAGTTGCTGGGAAACTAAGGGGAGCTGCTGAATGAGAGAAGGGATTATAGAACTCTGAGTAAAATAAGATACTCTGAGATTACAGGCAAATCGGGGGCGAGGGGAGCTTTACTCCTCTCCCTTATTTTTTTAGTTTCAGATTGTTGGTTTTCTTCTTTGGTGGAGCGGAAGGAAGGTGGTATGCTCCACAGTGACCTGAGTCCTGAATAGTGTGCTCAGTGGGCTGACAGGCATGGTGGTTTCTAAAGTCATCTCACTCTGGTGCTGAGACTCCCTTCCTCTCTTTGGACCTCTTCCAGATGTCCCTTCCAATGCTTATTTTCTGGGCATATGAGTCTGGGAGCCGCTGAGCCGGGAGGGGAATGCTAACTAGTTCCTAAACTGGAAGCAAAATCTTGGGAGAAAGGCAGCTTAGAGATAGATCTAGGTCTAGGTTATAGGTATAGGTCAGAGAGCAGGGGGTTTGCAAAATGAGTTTCGATTGCTGATGACAAATAGATCCCAGTTCATATCTTTACATTTTCTCCATCACACCATGGTTGATAGCACAGGAGAAATATGAAGTTGGTCCCCATGCAGATTCATCCCTACACAGGGAATATACAAACCTACCTGCCCAAACTGTGTCAAATCTGCTGTCCCACAAACCTCCTTTCTGTCTCATAGAAAGTCCTCTGAGCCTTTCTTGAAGAAGATGTTTTGGACAAGAGAGCCTTCAAAACAATCTGATTATCTAATCTAAAACTAGTTATCCTTTTTTGAGTCACTTTCTTGCATTAACTTTGCATTCACATCGAACCTTCATTGCCCTTTATGATTCTGGGTTTCAGAGCTTCCTTTTATGTTGAATTCCCAATTTCTCTCTTAAGTATAGGAAGCATGGTTTTTACTTTACTAGACTGGGAGCTAGTTGCCTGGAGTTAGGAATTGTAGAACACTTAAAACTGTCTTTGGGCATGTACTTAAGGTTCATCTGAATCCTTCTCAGCTCTGTGAAGTAGAAGAGTGGTGATCATCGTCATCACTTTACCTACTAGGACCATGCTCCTTGAGTGAAAGAGCATATATACCCTTTTTGGGGTCTGGTCCCTTATCTCATGTCTAATGTTACATGTCATTTTCTTTTACAGGTGACAGCAGCAGGAGGAGGAATGGCCCCTGAGGAATTTGGTAATGTCCATTAGTTACCTGACATCCGGAGCCCTGGCAAATTCACTCTCTTTCACAGAGTTTCAAGCCAGGTAGGGATCTTAAGCTAATCAGAGGCCACTGGGCTGCTTTTATAAGGGATTAACACTTACACACACACACATACAGTCTTAGGGAAGTTCTTAGTCCCAAAGATCTCCAGGGGAGTTGCCTTAGCTTTTTTTTTAAAATTCTTATCCATTATGGTTTATTATAGGATATTAAATATAGTTCCCTGTACTGTGCAATAGGATCTTTTTTAATCCTTCTGTATTTAACAGTTTGCATCTGCTAGTCCCAAACCCTCAATCCATCTCTCTCCCTTCCCGTTCCCCTTGGGCAATGACAAGTCTGTACTCTATATCTTTAGATTCCACATAAAAGTGATATAATATAGTGTTTGACTTTCTCTTTCTGACTGACTTCGCTTAGTGTGATAATCTCTAGGTTCATCCATGTTGCTGCAAGTGGCATTATTTTATTCTTTTTTATGGGTGAGTAGTATTCCATTGTATATATGTCCCACATCTTCTTTATTCACTCATATGTTGATGGACATTTAGGTTGTTTCCGTGTGTTGGCTATTGTAAATAGTGCTACTATGAACTTATAGGGGTGTATGCATCTTCTCAAATCATAGTTTTGTCTGGATGTATGCCCAAGAATGGGACTGCTGGATCAAATGGTAACTCTGTTTTTAGTTTTTAGAGGAACCTCCTTACTGTTTTCCATCTTGGCTGCACCAATTTACATTTCCACCAACAATGTTGGGAGGGTTCCCTTTTCTCTACACCCTCCAGAATTTGTTGTTTGTAGACTTTTTAATGATGGTCATTCTGACCAGTGTGAGGTGGTACCTCATTGTAGGTTTTTTTTTTATTAATTAATTTTTTTTTGGCTGCACTGGATCTTCGTTGTGGTCCACAGGCTTCCTCTAGTTGTGGTGAGCGGGAGTTTCTCTTAGATGTAGTGCACAGACTTCCCATTTCAGTGGCTTCTCTTGTTGCAGAGCACAGGCTCTAGAGCTTGCTGACTTAAGTAGCTGTGATGCATTAATTAATTGCCCCATGGTATGTGTAATCTTCCCAGACCAGGGATCAAACCCATGACCCCTGCATTGGCAGGCAGATTCTTAACTACTGAACCACCAGGGAAGTCTCTCATTGTAGTTTTGATTTGCATTTCTCTAATTAGTGATGTTGAACATCTTTTCATGTATCAATGGAGACATGTCAGTAGATCATCTATATGTCTTCCTTGGAGAAATGTTTATTTAGGTCTTCTGCCCATTTTTTGATTAGGTTGTTTTTTTTGTCACCAAGTTGTATAAGCTGTTTGTATATTTTGGAAATTAAGCCTTTGTTGGTCAACATCATTTGCAAATATTTTCTCCCAGTCTGTAGGTTGTCTTTTCATTTTGTTTATTGTTTCCTTTGTTGTGCAAAAGTTTATAAGTTTGATTAGGTCCCATTTGTTTATTTTTGCTTTTATATCTATTGCCTTAGGAAATCTTTAATTTTTTTGTTTTGACCCTACTATGGTGTCCTACCTTCTTTTTAAAATAAATTTTTATTTATTTATTTATTGCTGTGCTGGGTCTTTGTTGCTATGCATCAGATTTCTCTTATTGGGGTCTCCTCTCTAGTTGGGAGCGCAGGCTCTAGAGCACAGGCTCAGTAGTTGTGGCTCATGGGCTTAGTTGCCCCACGGTATGTGGAATCCTCCCAGACCAAGGTTCTAACTCATGTGCCCTGCATTGGCAGGCAGATTCTTAACCACTGGACCACCAGGGAAGTCCGGTGTCCTACCTTCTGATTAGCAGTTCCTCCCTCCTGGCTAGTATGGGTAACCCCCTTTATTGACATTAGTGGTCATTTCATCCCTGTTCTTATCTCTTGGTCAGCTATTACTCAATAATGGGATGCTCATATTGGTTACTCTCAGCCTCTCTACAACACTCACCTCACTCACCCACTATGTCATTCACACATAGCCCTGCCTTCTTTTTCCCCAAGAAGCTATGCTCTTTCTTTTGAGTCAGGATAGGACATTGATGTCCCTTTTTACTACTTCTCATCAGTTTCTCCACATCCTTCCCAGGTTTGGTGGGAGATCCCCCCTGTCCACACACTGTGCAGGACACCGGAAGTAGAGGTCTGCCAGCCTGCTTATTCCCATCCTCAATGCCCAGAACCGAGCAGGTCACCAATCTACAGTGCCTACCCCTACCCTTCTTCCGGCCAGGTAGGTGCTCTCCTCTCCCTACCCTCCAACCCCAAACAGGATCAAATTTCTCTCTGGGAATATTTCTCTCTATTGTTAAATATCTCCAAACAAGGGGAAGGCCATGTTTACTCAGCTCTCTGGCTTGGTGACTTCCAGCCCTAATTTTTAGAGCAACGTTCCTAATGTTAGATACCGTTCCCTTTTCTGTAATTCAAAACCATTTCTCCCATTTAGTGGGTGAGGGAAGAAGGGAACAGTAAATGGATAGTGTTTGACACTGGAGAGGAAGGGTCTAATGACAGGCAGCTCTTCTGTTAGGGCTGGAAGCCTGAAGTCCCAGATGTGCATTCTACCCTGTGGCCTGGAACCTTGGGGAATAACTTGAATCTTTTGAGGGAAAGGTTTTATCTTGTGTCCATTCCTGAGGACAAGGATCTCAGACTCTTAAGAGTCTGTCCCTATTCATTCCCAGACACGTCCAGGGAGTAGCAAATGGGTCACTCCCATCAGTAGGGCAGAACCCATCAGTAGGTAATACTCTGACTCCCGCTCAGAAGGCAGCTCTTGTCTGGCACCTGTAGGGAGTTGGCAAGGGTTCCAGAGCCTCTCCTGCCATCGTAGTTAATATCAGCTTACCCTTTTGACCTTAGATCTCCTCTCTCAGCAATGGCTCTTCACCCCTGCAATTCAGACAGTGTAAACAGTAGGCCTAAGCAAATGCCAGCTCTGGGTAAGGTGCCCCCTCCCCTGGTAGGCACATACCTTGAGTTGGAGGTGAAGAGTTAGGATGGGATGGATGGAGAATTAGGTGTTAGAAAGTGGGAAATGTCTCTGGAAGTATTGAGCAGTAAGTATGCTTTGGGTACTTGGAGTACCGTGCCTATCTCTCTGTCAATCTGGATGTCTGATCCCTCAAAGCTGCTGGGCCACTTGGGCTGCTACAGCCTTGGTTTTTGCCACACGAGGGCGCTGCTGACCAATTAAAACTCCTGCCCCTTAGCGGACAACATTTGGGTGAAGGGAGAAGGGGGCACCACACTCTTTCCCTGAGACAGGGGTGAGAAACATCCCCAGAGAGCCTGAGTCCAGAGGCCCAAGGAGCCAGAAGAATAGTTAACTGTTCTTGCACTTGATCTTCCTTAAAAAATGGCCTGAGATCCTGAAGGCTCTTCCCTAGTGGACTATGTCAGTAGATTCCCAGCCAAACCTGGGAAGCCTCCTAGTTTTAGGCACCAAATACCTTGCACAGGTGTTTCTTTCTTTAGGGGTATAACAGGCTCCACCTGTCCTCAGCCTCTAGACAGTCTCTTTCCAGCCCAGGGTTTGGAGGTATCTGGGTTTTCAGAGAAAAAAAAAAAAATCTCTTATGATAATTGCTTTAAGAGAAGTAGCTCTTAAAGAGTTAGCTCTCTTAAGAGAAAGGGAGAGGACTGAGAAGACTGAGAGAGTAGCAAAGTTCAACCTTCTATAACCTTCTATGCCCCCATCACTTCTCCCAGCACAAACCTGCAGAGCTCAGATGATCTGAAAGATATTTACAGCCTGAGTGTCTAAAGAACACCCAGAACACTCTGGGGCTCTGTGCCAAAAAAGGTGTCAGAAAGCAAGATGGGATGGGGGCTGCTTTGGCCCTTAAGCCTCATGGTGCTCCCATATGTGTATTGGCTCCACTAAGGATCCAAGGGCCACAGAGCCCTTGTGGGGATGAGGTCTCCCACATTTGGTCCTCAGTCTCCAGGAAGCCCTTCTAGGCTGAACAGGCTAAGGGAGATGACAGAGGTTCTCCTCCTCCCTCCTACCCCCATGCCCGAGGGTCCCTCCCCAGGAGGACAGCTTGATTAAACAGTCGGTGCTGCTGGAATTGCTGCACAGCTGGCGCTCCCCCCAGCACCCTGAGCAGAGCAGCAGCGCAGATTAAAATCTCCAATTAGCGTTAAAGTGAAGTGAGGAGGTACTGAGACTGCCAAGGAGGCCAGGCGGGGGCCCTCAGTTGGCAGATACCCCCAGTACTGCCTGGATTCTGAGTACCACTTTTAGTTACTCCTTTTTTCATAGCTCCTCACCCAACAGCTCTCAGTGCCTATTAACTTTGCCTTGCTTGGGGTCAGAAGGCTTTAGAGGGGTGGAGGACGGGGCAGATGCCTTACAAAATGCTGGGGACACCATAAATGTGAAGGAGAAAAGATGCCCTACTCACAGCCTGCCAGATTGAGGTGACTTCGTACTACTTCTGCTTCTTTTTGCACAGAGAAAGAACAAATAGACAGGTCCCTCCAGAGCCTCTTACTTATAAGGAGCTGCCCACGCAAATGTCCATGTTTGTATATTTTGTCCTATTTGACTCATCCGCTCCCATCCAAATCATGGCTCCTACCTTCCTCCTCCATTTTCTTCTCAGCTTTCCTGTGGGCAGGGGTAGGTACAGCCTGGCTTGGGAGCACTGCCATGCCCTGCCACCTGGGTCCCACCATGCTTCTCATTATCTTCTTTGCAGTTTGGGGAAGAGCAGGAGTATACCAAGAATAGAAGCCGCAGACTCTTGCAACCCCTGAACATCACACCGCGTCTTAAGGGCTCTCTACCATTTTACACTTCTACCTTTCACTCACCGAACCCAGAAGGAGGACAGTAAAGCTAGCCACAACCTTTGACTTCCCTCTGCCCCTTTAAGGGAAATGGAAGTGGGCACCCAGCTGACTGAACCTACTCACACCTCCAGAAATTAGACACCAGGGCACAGTGCCACCCTCCCAGGCTGGCACATGCTACCCTGGCAGAGGTTCAAATAGCTTTCCCCCATACCCCCACCTCTATGTCTTCCTCTTCTCTCTCCCTCTTTCTTCCTCTCTCTCTCTTTTTTTTTCTCAGCTCAAAGCACAGCTGAGCCTTAAGAGGGGGGTGGGGGGACCAAGCTGGGGCAGGGGGGTGGAGAGCTCCAATAGCACGTTTTCACCTGCCATTTAATTGGATGTATTTTTAATTAATGGGACCTCAGGGACCAACATGAGACAATCTGATCTCTGAATAGGGACAGGGGAGAGATTGGGTAGGGGAGGAGGATTGGGCCACTGGGTGCGGTTACTGGGAACCCAGGCCCATCAATCACTGGCCACTTTGCGTTCTGGCATGGAGAATAGCGAGGTGGAGGAGGAGGAGAGGCACTGGGATTTCCCCCCAACTGCCAGGACCTTCAGAAAGGATGGAACCGTACCAATTGACTCAGTTCTGAGCCCCCAGATTGCAGCCAGGATATTAGGTAAGGCTGTCTTCTTGTTCCCGAGTTTTGTGCAATTGAACTTGTCCCAGTGAGTGCTGTAAAATTGTGAAACGAAGGTGAGGACACAGCTTTGAGGTCCTTGAAGGGTGAGAATAAGAGCTAGGGAGCAAAGAACCAGAGACTCTGCTGAGAGGGAGGAGAGGGACAGGGTTCAGAGATATTTCTGTGTGTTTAGACATAAAATAAGTGCCATGGAGATTACATGCAAATGAGGGCTGATGCCTTGGGGTATGAATCACAGACCCTTACTGTTGTAAGGAAGAGAACTTGGAGCTCATCTTTTCAAACCATTCATTTTACAGATGTGAAGACGGAGACCCAGAAAAGGGAAATCAGTTGAATCTTGTCCTGGAGTTGCTTTTGTTCCTGAATTTGGGGAATTCCTGGGAACACCAGAAAATGTAGGTAGGTAGGGTATTGGGAGGAAAGTCAGGGGGAAAGGTTTGGCAGAGTATTATTTTCTGTTTCTTGGAGTCTCCTGTCTCTGACCCCTGAGTTTTGAAAGCAACTTAAGGGAGTAAGGTGGGTGCATTCCTGGGGGGACATTTCCCTCATAGTCTGTTCCAGAGGGCATCTGCATTCCCTTGCTTTCATGTAGACAGACCCTCCAGAACTACGCACTTCCATGAAATTTTACGGTATTCTAAAAGGCACAGGGAAGGAAATACATCAACTTCCCTAGTTCCTTAACCAAAGTACAGATTCCCCAATGGCGACTAAATATTGAGCTTTTTCTGAGATCTTATCACAAGTTTCTCTGCTGCAGTAGAAACTGCTAGAGAAAATTATGCCCCCAAATGTAGCAAGACGTGGTTTTGTCCTATGTCTAGGCCAAGAAGAGAGATAGAATTAAAACTCAAGGCTCTGAAAGCTGAGTCAGAAGTGCCCCTGTATTTGTGCAGCACTATGGCCCAAAGCTCTCAGTGAAGCCTCGTCTGATTCTGTAAGGTATTGATGCACACTGGAGAGAGGGGCACGTTTCCAGCTGTCCCCACCCCCACCCCCTTCACTGTTCAGATGCTAGAGTTAAGAAAGACTGTTAGAGAGAAGTGACTTGCCCACCAAGTTGCCAAAGATGGCATTTCCTGGCATCTCCTTCCTTCCTCAAAAAAGTCAACATTAAAAAAAAATTCTACGTTGTTTGTTCTGTTCTTCATGAGACTAAGTTGAGGTCAGGACAAGGATGGGCAGAGAGCTTGGAAAGCTGTGCGAGGTTTAGAAACTTTGTCACACTCTCCAAGCCCCCAACACTTATCCCCTACTCCCAGAAATATGTTCTCATCTCAGTACACCCACCATTTAATATCCCCAAAGTCCCTAGGAAAGACCCAGGTGTGCCTTTCTAAGTTCCCCCAGGCTCACTCTGCCCTTTTCTTAGACCCTCAGGGCCATCTCCTTGGCTGTCTGATTCTCTGCCCTTTCTACTACCAACAAGATGAGAAGGCCCCCTTGCCTTGCTCCTGCTTCCAAGGACCTGCAGGAAGAGGTGGGTGGGGGGCAGGAATTGTGCTAGGGAGTTGAAAAGGAAGGTTTTCTTGTTAGAGTAGGTCAGGGAGAAGCCAGAAAGAGGGAAAATAGAGGGGGGGAATTTGGAAACTGAGGCCTTGTAGTCCCACCTTTGGGCAGGGGGTTGCTACCTAACTCAAAGCAGGCTATTCGTACTGAGTGTTGTTGAGGGGATTTATTAAATGGCTCTTGTTTAGAGAAACAGAGCAATGGAAGAGCATTCAGTGGAGAAAGACAAGAGGCGTCAGGCTTTCTGAAGGCCCCCTTTCTCACCTCTTGTCTACCCCTACTACCCTATGCCTCTAATCCAGAGGTATACTGGAGGAGCTAAAAGGCCCTTAAACCATTCAATTATTGATAGATTCTTGATGTTTCTCTCAGGAACAAGACTTCCCTCCACTCAATCCCCACCAGCCCTGCCTCACACTCTCAAGATTTAACCAAGGGTATGACATTTACAGCTTTGGAGTTAGAGCCTGGAGCCTGCTCTGGAATCCAGAAGTAACCCTGAGCTTTTGCAGGGAAAGAGGGATAGACTTGAAGTAAGTAGAAGGCAGAGGTAGCAGTACCCAGTATCCCCTGCACTCTAGAGAAGAGGGGTTGCTGAGGGACTCTATGTTGGCCCAGGTTTAACTTTTACTCTGGTGGGGCTCCTTTCCTCCTTCTCCGTCAGTGTGTCCCAGTGGTTGGTAAGAGAGCTGGATGTCTGAACCTCCCACCTTGACACCTCGAAGGTTATTATGCAGACCATTCTCTAACTCCCAAAGCCATGGAGGAGGTGAAGGAAGACATTTCAGAGGTGTCAGTGCCGTGATGTCCATCAATACCTGGGGAGAGAAGCCAAGAAGAAGAGACAGTGACCAGAGAGGGAGCCAGGAGGAAATGCTTGCTCCTGAAAAAGCCTCCTTACCCCATCCTGTCTCACGCGCCCTCTCACATGCTGACAAGGCTCTGTGCCCAGGTTGTGCCAGGTTTCCTGGCTGGTGATCCTGCTCTGCCGTACAGGCAGCTGGCTCTCTGCGTCTCTCACACTTCTTTCTAACTCATCTCAGTGTGTCTGTGGTGAAGATTCCTAGGGATGAAGAAGGGGACTGTGGCCCTGGAAGTAGGAAGATGGTGGGCTCTTGGGTCCTGTAGGTGCCTGTCTGCCTGGCTGGAGTGGCTGTGGGGAGGGAGAAGGCTGCTGGCAGCTCAGCTGAGCTCAACGTTCTGGTGACTCATAACAACAGGGGGTGGCTCATGATAGCAACAGAGGAGAAGGCATCCAGGCCTGTTAGAGCTCCCTTTTGCCCCATTTCTCCTCCACTCTGCGCTCTGTGGATAGAGGGCTGTCATCTGGATTGTGGGGCAAGGAGAGACCCCAGCTAAGAAAGAAGAGAGGGAAATAGGAGAGAAGATGGCAGGGGATGCTGAGCATTCCCAGGGAGAGGCTTCCCAGTGAGGAAAGGATGGGAGAAGCTAGTTATTCTTACTCTACTGTGTCCACAGGCTACACAGAGGGTAGTGTGCTGGGCAGCTCAGCACTCATGGGCACCTTCCAGGAAGGTGGCTTTCTGGGCAGACACAGCTACTGCTCCCTGCCCTCTCTTGCCTGCCACAGCTCTGGGCACCCAGCTGACACCCAGAAATTTTTTTTTTTAAAGTAGGGGGGTACTATTTTAAGACCAGAACCTGGGAGGATTACCACTTGGTCTTATACTTTCTTTGCTGGAAACAGAAACTGTAGTCTTCAAAGGTGCTGATTTTCTCTTCCCTTACAGGCCAAGTAGGCGACGTGCATCTTCTCCAGACTTTCTAAATCAGGGGGATGATAAAATACTATGTTTAAGGTCACACCAGCAGAACAGGGCCAGAAAGAGGACCAGGAGAACTACCCATGCCCCCGACCACAGTCCCAGGGGCCTCCCTATTTCAGCAAAAGGAAATAGGGATCTTGGATACCAGTGTATCTAGACGCTTAGTAAATATCCTCCTCCTAACCTCAGAGAAGAATCAGAGGGGAGTTCTCTGAGAGAACCTAAGTTTTCATTTGCCTACTTCTATTCTTTTCATTGATGGCAGCTCTGCTGTCCAGCAGGGATGAGGGGCCCCTCTGCTGGGATGCTCCTGGGGATCCAGAGACAGTTTTAGTTGCACAAAGGGACAGGCCAGCTGCTCTTTGTGTAGGGAGATGTGACCAGTTCCACTCCCCCAGCTCTTCCTGAAACGCAGGGACCCCTGCTGGAACACCCATAATAAAGCTCAACCCTGAACTGAACTGACATATCACCTGGCTCTGCTATAAGAGTGGTGCTATAAGGGGGAGGCTCGGTTCACCAGGTGGGGTGTAGGCAGGTGTGGGGAGATCAACTCCAGGAGATACAAGGATCACTCCACAATACCACCTCTTAAACCTTCTCCTCAACCCTCCTTTAACTTCCACCTCCATTTAGCTGACTCCACTTCCGGCTACCTCATGCCCTCCAATCTGAGAAGACATGGTAAGTAGTTGTCTGTTCCCTACACTCTTTTCTCTCTCACTCTCCTCCACTCCTCCCAACTCCCAGCCAAGAGTTACCCCATTTGACCTCTTGCCATCGGTGAAAGCCCTCTGGTTCTGAACCCAGAATCCCCAGCCTCTGAAACCCTCCTTCTTTTGAGAATGCCACTCTGGCTCTGAGACTGACTCACCAGTCCTCATCCTCCACATAAGTATAGCGAGGCCAAGACAAGTATGTCCACTGGCATCAAGGGCCCTGACCTGAAGCAAAGGGCAGCTCTAGGGGTACAGCAGAGCTTGGCCCTGTATGTGTATATGCCTGTACATTGGGCACACTGGTTTATTAGTGTTATTTCAGCATTGTGATGCAGAGAGAGTAAGTGTAACAGCTGCTCCTTGCTTGCAGTGTTTATTGTTACCTAGAGACAACCTCCTGGCTTTTTCCCAGCTCCCCCCCCCCCCCCCCAGCTTACCCCCCTCCCTGCCAACAGTCCTCCTCTCCCCACACTGATGGGAAATTTATGGCTTGCCCATACCATGTCTTTAACCCTCTCCTGTCCATAAGATAGGTGGGTCAAGGGAAGCCAAAATGAGCAGTGGTCCCAGCAGGGTAGAGTAGTGCATGGATGAGGGAAGGAAAGACGGAGGGATGGAAGACACCTCTTCTTCCCAATCTATGTCTGAACTCAGGCCCCAGTTTCCTTCCTGACTCTCATGTTGAGAGAAAAGTCTTAGGATCCCAGGCTTCTCCTCACAAGATTATTCTCTTCCCTGGGTATCTCTAAGCGCCCCCCTCCCCAGTGGACTGGCTGCTCCTGAGCAAGTACAGCAAGGTAGTATTGAGACAGGAGGAATAAATGCAGAGTGGCAGAACCCCCTGGGCCCCTCCTTTCTATAGAGATGTCATATTGAGACAAACAAGAGGCTCTGGCATGAACGATGCTGGCCAGACCTCCACAGCTGAGTAGATGTCAAACATGAAGCTGGCTGCTGAGCCTGGTGGGGAAAACTGCCCACCTTAACTTAACCCTGAGCCCAGCGCTAAGGTCCTGAGAGAGTCCAGACCACCCTCCAAGCTGATCTCCTTGGTCTAGTTAGGCTACTCTGCTGTTTTTCCTAATCCACTTTCTCCTGCTCATTGTTTGGTTTAATATGTTGGGGAGGATCCAAGAGACCAAGGGAACTGAGGCCTCAACAGTCCTGGGGAAAGAGAAACTCCTCTATCCCTTCTAGTCCCAGGACCTTTCATGGAGGGGCATCATGTCATATATTCACCATCCCCGCTGGAAACAAGAGAGGTAAAGGGATAGAATTTTAGCAGAAAGGATAGAGGTTAGATATATGGAAAAACTTAATCATGGGATATAAGACTTCAGAATGGACCTACTTCTCTTTAGAGACTTTTCTTTTGCCTTGGATGGGTTTAAGTCTGTGTTTACCCAAGGGGCACTGGAAGAACAGGGGTAATTTTCTGGGGCTCCTCTAGACGTGGACCTCAGTGCAGTTTCCTCCTCAGTTCTAAACCTAGTATGTGTGGTGGTTAGATTGTAAGTTTACGGGCTGACAGCCTTGAGTTCCAATGCCAGTGCTGCTGTTTACTAGCTGTGCTACCTTGGTAAATCCCTTAACCTCTTTTAGTCCTAGTTTCCTTGTCTGTGAAATGCAGATAACCTTTTAAGATGGTGAAGAGAATTTAGTGAAATAATGTGTGTAAAGTACCTCAGAAAGTGCCTGATACTGAGTAGGTGCTCAGTCAATAGTGGTTGATACAATAGAGTCTGCTACTTTTTTGGAGTCATCAGGGCTGACATTTCTTCAAAGACTCTTATGATTCCCCTGGAATTATATCCAAATGTGAGTTTGTGCAAATGCTGGGGGTAATGTCCATAGTTTTACTGATGATTTGAAACAGGGTGGCAGTCTCCTGGAAAGGAAGTAGCCCCAATCCTTTGAGTCACACTCCAGAAGAAGTCAGTTTCCCCATACGCATGACTTCAGCCAGGAGTTCCTCATGTAGTGTCCTGCCTGGAAGTACAGCTTCATCTAGAATGGAGCTGGGAGAGACAGCCAGTAAGATAACAACACAGAGGAATGGAAGTCCCTGGTGGTCCAGTGGTTAGGACTCCGTGCTTCCACTGCAGGGGGCATGTGTGTTCCATCCCTGGTCAGGGAACTAAGATCCTACATGCTGCACAGCACAGCCAAAATAAAAAGATACCAACACAGAGCACTTGCCAAGCACTTTACAGTTTGTAAATGCATTTACCTATATTAGCTCTTTTAAATACCCAGAACATCTCAGTAAAATGAAGAACTACCTGGCATTGTTCTTAGTGTATTATATTTTTAAGTATGTTTAAAGTCTATAGACTATTTCATCACCTAGATGTGTCATGATTTATAAAGCTCATCCACTATTTTAATTATTTAGATATGTTTACTGTTACAGATAATACTATGATGAACATCCTACCACATAAAACTTTGTGGGTTTTTTTTTTCATTTTTTATTGAGGTAGAATTGATATACAACATTTTATTTGTTTCAGGTTACAACATAATGGTTCAATATTTGTATATATTGCAAAATTATCATCACAGTGAGTCTAGTTAACATCCATCACCATAATAGTTACAGAATTCTTTTTTTCTTGTGAAAAACTTCATGCAGTTTTTAAAGTAAATTCAAGGGAGTGGAATTACTGGTACAACAGATACAAATACCCCACTCCCCATAGTTATAATCATTTTATTGATGCAATGCGAATAATATTTTTTAATCTTCCTCTTTGGAATTCTGCAGTGGGAACACAAGGGCAGCCCCTTCTCTCTCCTATACCCAGCAGAAACATTAATAATCTATCATATCCTTTTTAAAAATTGAGGTAATTGCAGTTGTAAAAATAATACAGAGAGTTCTCTTATACATTTTGCCCACTTCCACCCAGTAGTCACATTTTGTAAAACTAGCATAACATCACAACCAGAATATTGCCATTATTTCAATCCACCAGTCTTAGTCATATTTCTCCGCTTTTACCTGTATATGTGTATATATTAAGTTCTATGCAATTTTATTACCTCTGTAAATTCTTAAATCTGCTACCACAGTTCCAGCACCACAAGGATTCTTCATGTTACCTTTTTAATGATCACTCCTCTACGTGACCCCCTTCTTAACCCTTGACAACCACTAATATATCCTCCACTTCTAAAATTTTTTCATTTGAAAATGGAATCATACACTGTGTAACTTTTGGGGATCGGATTTTTTTCACTCAGCATAATCCACTGGAGATCCACCTGAGTTTTTTAATGTATCAGTAGTTTATTTTATTTATTTCAAGATATGGATGTACCACAGATGTACCACGTTTAACTGTTAATCTATTAAAGAACACTGAATACAACAGTGTAAATCAGCTATACTCCAATAATTAAAAGTTTTTTGAAAAAAGGAACACTTTGTGCTCTGACTTTGTACTCACTTAGCAACTAATGAAAAAGCCTATTCTTGGTGTCCTGAGTGTTGTTTTATATTCACGATTATTAAGTTTCTTAACCCTTCAGTCATGGCACCTATTATTACTTCCATCTCATAGACAGGGAAAATTGAGGCTCATAAATGATTTTCCCACAATCACATGCTGTTAAATGGCAAAGAAGATTTTGGAACTCAAGACGATAGGGCTTTTTCTACTACAGCAGGCTTTCTCAGACTTTAACTAAGGTTGCTGGGAAGAGGATGTGGGCAGAACCAAAAGAGAGATGTCAGAGGCAGGAAGAGCACTGGAGCAGCCTGGGTCAGTTCAGGTCCTCACTGCTAACTTTGCTTCATAGGTGACAAGAGCAGTGTCATGAAGGTAAAGAATCTGCCTGCCAATGCAGGAAATGCAAGAGATGCAGGTTCAGTCCTTGGGTTGGGAAGATCCCCTAAAGCAGGAAATGGCAACCCAACCCAGTATTCCTGCCTGGAAAATCCCATGGATAGCGGAACCTGGCAGGCTACACTCCATGAGTTGCAAAGAGTTGGACAGGACTCAGCACGCCAAGTACCCACGCACATCATGAAGCAGGGGGCAAAATAGCTTGTGCATTTGAAATCATTTCCCCTTTGACAGTTCAAGGCTGAAGTGGATGAAGCCCATGAGCAGTCTTTCCACAGACCTGGGACCTGGAATGGGAAAGGGAGAACTCAGCCTTTGGGTATGTATCAGAGGATAAATAGCCAAGGCTCTCCTTGGAAATGTGAAGTTGAGTGTCTCTGGTGAGGTCTGAGGAAACTGAGTTCCATGAAAAGTGAGCTTTCTATTCTGGGGTGACAGGTGGAGGGCAGTAAGGGAGAAATAGCATTTTTCTTTTTTTTTTAGTGTGGGGAACTATAGGTCATTTACCCACAGACACATACACCTTGGGCAGGCTCAGTGTCTGGGACATGGTACAAGGAAAGCAGAGTGGAATAAAAAAATGCCCGTTCACGATTTTGCCTCTGCAGCCACAACCAAAAGTATGCTCAGGCTTCAGAAGAGGCGTGCCTTCAGCATCCTCCGCTGTGGCAAAAAGAAGGTCTGGTTAGGCCCCAATAAGACTAATGAAATCACCAATGCCGCCCCACATCAGCAGCGAAGCTGATCAAAGATGGGCTGATCATCTGGAAGACTATGATGGTCCATTCCCAGGCTCTATGCTGGAAAGACACCTTGGCCCACTGGAACGGATGCACATGGGCATAGGTAAGGGAAAGGGTACTGCCAGTGCTCCAGTGAGAAGGTAACCTGGATGAGGAGGCTGAGAACTCTGCGCCGGCTTCTCAGGAGATACTGTGAACCTAAGAAGATTGACCACTACATGTATCACAGCCTGTACCTTAAAGTGAAGGGTAACATGTTCAAAAACAAGCGGATTCTGGTGGAACATATCTGCAAGCTGAAGGCAGACTAGGCTTGCAAGAAGCTTCTGGCAGACCAGGCTGAGGCCCACAGGTTGAAGACCAAGGAAGCCCACAGCACCGTGAAGAGCGGCTCAAGGCCAAGAAGGAGGAAATCATAAGGATTCTGTCCAAGAAGGAAGAAACCAAGAAATCCTCTGTACATACTGGCCTTGGCAAAAAAAAACAAACAAGTCTTTATCTGCCTAAAAAAAAAGCCCATTCACACTTAGTCCTCCCTTTACCACTGCTCTTTCTCTCCAAATCATGGACAGCTAAGTCAGAAGGAGCTAGAGAAATCATTTGGTCTGTCCCTCAGCCTCTGGGCACTGGCAGAAGCTGACAGGTGGAAACCTTGAGTCAGCCCAAACGTGATGAATGGCAGAGATGCCAGCTTGCAGGAGAGAAAGTTTGGCTTTCCTTCTGGGAGCTATGTCTGGCCAAAGGCTGCCGCCTCCTACCTCCTGCTGGGACC
This sequence comes from Okapia johnstoni, assembly GCA_024291935.2. Lineage (NCBI taxonomy): Eukaryota > Metazoa > Chordata > Mammalia > Artiodactyla > Giraffidae > Okapia > Okapia johnstoni. Next base: position 21,711,546 of record CM044306.1, on the reverse strand, counting down.
AGATTTTTTTTTACAGTTGCTGTTACCATTGCTCCCCTGGCCTATTCCAGTGGCTGTGGTGGACTTAAAACAACTTTCCCTGTCTACTTACAGCTCAGAAACCAAGCTGAGAGCACATATCACTCTTCTCCATTTCCCTTGGCCCATCAGAAATGGCAAATCTTCCAATGCACCCTCCATCCTTATCCAGTAATTCCAGCCATGGGGGATAAACACTGAGGGCTTCAGAATTTATAAGGAGTACTTTGCATTCTTGAAATAATCAGAGATATCCATTCTAAATGTTTTTGGGGGGGTGGAAGTTGGTGGGTTTTTTTTAATTTGTTTGTTTTTGTCTTTTTGCCCCGCAGTGAGGCTTACAGGATCTTAGTTCCCCCAGCAGGGATTGAACCTGGGCCGTTGGCTGTGAAAGCGCAAAGTCCTAACCACTGGACAATCAGGAAATTCCCTGGGTAGAAGTTCTTAGACAAAAGGAGGCCACTTTTACTGGCTCTTATTCCCAGTGAGAGTCCTGACTGTCAGAGGTTTGGAATGTGGAGACAGCTACCTGCCCTTCAAGCCAAGATGGCACCTAACCAGGAAACCCCAAGACCTCTGCTTCTTCCCTTCCCTTGGCTGCCCCTCCACTCCAGGTACCCTCCTCTCCTGCCACCACTCCCTTCCCATTCCTCTTTTCTCTCTCTCAGCAAGTTTTTTATGTGATTACAGGCACTGCATGGTAATTAGTGCTAAACTCATTTGCACAACTACAGTTAATTGGCTACAACAATTAATTAATGTGTTGGAAATTTGGCACTGGAAAAAAAAAAGTTTGTCATCAAAAAAAAGGGCAAAAATTTTAGAGTGAAATACCCATAAAAATCGAGCTCAGGCTTCAAAAGCCCAGCTGGGCCTCAAACTTAAGGCTGGCCTCAAATGCCTTCCGACTCTCAACTTTAACACATTTTCCTCTTTCCTCTTTCATTTTTTCCCTCTTCCTTTCTCTATTTCTCTTCTTGCTCTCTCTTTTTTTTTTTTTTACAACTTAAGCAAACTCATTTCCCTGATAAAATATAGCATGACTAATGGCTAGAGCATGTAAAAATCATTGGGAAAATGTCCTTGGAAGACGAATGCATTTTCAGCAGAATAATTAACTTAATTAACAAATTCACATGCATATTCATCAGGCTATTAATGTCTTCTCGGCTCAGCTTGATGAACATTGCGGTAATAACCATCTCATTTACATACTGCATTCTACTGCGATCCAAAACAGAGACAACATACAGGCGTACACACACGCGCACACACACACACACTTGCACCGCTACACACAACATGCCTAGGCCGCCTTGACTTCCAGGTTGGCTGGAGGGAAGAGGGAGAGAGGGAGAGAGAGGTGTGGGAAGCCCGACTAGGTGGTATGATTTGTAGAGGGTCATGAGTGAGGTGGGCCAAGGACGCCCACTTGTGAATGAGAGAACTTTAATATTCTCTTCCTGTGCCTCTTTTTCCTTACTTCCTTTTCTCTGTGTCATTTTCTTCCTTCTTCTCCACCCCCCCCCCACACACAACCATGTCTCTCTAGGGAAAAACTTGGTATCCGTGCCAACTTCCCCCCCTCACCGCCACCACCTCCTTTCCCCCCTCTCTCTCCTCCTTCCCCTCTCCCAACTGCTGCCAGCCGGCATCAGCGCCGAATTGCCATCTCCTTGAGCTCTCTGTGGAGCAATCTCAGAGAGCAGTAAGGTGTGACGCGGGGCTCTGCCGGCTTCGCAGCACCGCCTGCGGAAAGAGCGCAGGATGGCGGAGGAAGATTAAGAGAAATCGCGAGTAGGGCTCGGCTGCCATTGGTGTGTGCAAACGCCGAGGAGGAAGGGAGAGGGAGAGCGAGGAGGGGGGGTAGGAAGGGAGGGGGAAAACCAGCAGCTGTCGGCCTAATTCTTCTAACACTCTGCTTGTGGTCATATTAGAAAAACAGATTATGCCCCTCGGTGCCACTCACTTATACTTGACATACGTTAATGTTCTGTATCTCCATTCTCCCGGCTTGACGACAGTGGACTTCAGGTCTCGGAGGATGGGGGCTTGGGGGGCCAAGGGGCAAAAAAAAGACCCTGCCTCTTCTTTCTTCCTGACCTCCAACCCCAGTCTGTACTTGCCCTTTAGAAAGGAAAGCTGGGCCCAGAATTTGCATCGGATGCCACCATTTGCCCCTGCTTTTTTCAGCCCCTTCGGAGGTGCAGAGGTCAGAGGACACCTGGAGGTCCCTTCTCCTAAAAGTCACTCCCCCTTTAGAGTCTTAATAAGTCACTTAATAAACCAAGTGTGACCAGCTTTGTGGCATCCCCACCCATAACGTTCCTATGTACCCTCCCCTCTCAAATCAGAAGCTGGGGGTCAGAGAAAGGGGTGTCTGAGAGTTGGTGCTCCGTGAGGGGGTTATAGAGAAGCCATAAGCAAAGTAAGGCCAGAACTGTTTCTGGGTTGCTATGGAAACCAGGTTCCCTCCTCCTGGCAGGAAGGGAGGAGTGCTTGAGGCCTTCCTCCTTCCTCCAATCCTGAAGGCTATCCAGGCGGAGTTTGCTAAGGCCTGGGGAGTAGGGCTGGTCTTGGAGGACAGACCCATGGTTCCCCAGAAACCCCGCCTGCCAGGCTATAGCCCTTCAACCCCCCACCTTCCCTACCCTCTCACCCTAATATTCCGTCAAAGGAGGCTTTTTCCTCTAGGTGCCTTTTTCCTCTAGGTGCCTTGTCCTCTATGGAGACCTGTTGCTTAGCAACCACTGGTGCTTTCTTCCTAATAACTCACAGGGACTGAGAGATATAATATCTGTCTCTATATTCAGTTTCCCTCCCTTGTCTATTTATATTTAATAGCTGAAGCCCTGTCTTGGGTTCCCTTGGCATCTGTTTCAGAAGGAATAAGCTGCAGCCTTATAAAGTTACACCTGAGGAAGAACTTCCAAACAAGGAAGAATAGGAGAACAGAGGGGAGTAGGTCGGAAAGCTGTGAAATAATATTCTCTTAAGTATAGAGAGAGGAAAAAATATAGTATTTAGGACTTGGAATGTGGGGAGGGTGTGTCCAAAGGGATTCCCAAGGGTTCACTCAGGACCTGGAATGGATGTTTCCCGACCTGACACACCCTGCCCTGCCCCTCTATCCTCACCACGTCCATTCTAGAGCACTATCGTATTTCCATATATGGCAGGGTAATCCCTCTGGGGATGTCCAGTTTTCTAATGTCTGGATGTTGGTGTCCAGGAGGAGGGTGCTGTGTGGATGTGTGTCCAGTGAGACCTGGGTTTTTCAGGGAAGATCTTCTGAGCTCTCCACTAGAAAACCTGGCAGACTTGTCCTGGCAGTGGAACGGTACAATAATGGACAAAAATGAAGAGCACGGAAGCCCCAACAGTAACCTAGAGGCTGCGTGAAGGGTCAGGAAATCTGCGTTTAGGTCCCCTCTCCTTATTCTCCTGTGATCCAAGTGATTCACCTCATCTTTTAAGTTCCTTGTTGCTTTATCTGTAGATCAAAAATAACGTTTACCTCCCTGGACTTTAGCAAGATCAGTTAAAGTCGTAATGTGAAAGGAAACACCTTAGAAGCTATCAAATTTAACTAAAATATTATTTTAAAGTTTGGCAAAGGTCTGACTGCTGGGAAGAGGGAGGCATCATGAGTCCAGCCTGGCCCTGGGCTTAGGAACACCTTTAGTTTGTTGGCCAGAAAAGTGTGATTCTTTGCCCTCTCGTCGGTGGGGTAGGGAGCTTTAAATCAAAATCAAAGCTATCTAAGGAGAGTAGCACATGGTGTCCTTTCCCCCCACCTCCATTCCCAACCTCTGACCTCTAGTTCTTCTTGTCAGTGCCCCACTGTGACCCTCCACCCTTATCCCCAGTCAGCATTTCCCCTGCAATTGTGCTCGCTTACAGACTGTACAATTTCACCCTCTATACCCCCCTTCTCGGCACCTCCTCCAACCTGAGCCTTCTGTGGGAGACAGATGGGGTGTCTGCAATGGAAAAGGCTCTGGGCTCTACGCCGCCTTGGGTGGGCAGCCCCCCTCCTCATCTCCCCACTACTCCCTCTCCCTACCTAAGACACTCAGATTCACCCCGGGCAGCTTTGAGAGCTGCTGAGGATTCCAACTCTTCTCAGACTCAGCCCCAGAAGCACAGGGCCAGAATGCCATCTTTCTCAGAGACCTAGACCCCTCTTCATGGAAGACCAGGGCAAAGGAAGAAGGGTTGGGGGATGGGACAGCTCTATGGAAAGCGACTAATGTGGAAAGGCAGGGAGAGACCCAGAGTCCTTCACTGAGGACTGGATGGCTGGGGTTTTGGGCCTGAGTTGATAGAGGAGGCTAAGCCTAGGCAGTTCTTTTGTTCCAGAAATCAGGGGTCCCTGGAGGGAGGCTCAGCTTAGGGAGCAGGGAAAGGGAGCTAACATTACAGAGCACCAACTGTGAGCCGGGAACCATGCCAGCGCCTTTCCATACCTGTACTCACAACTAGCAGGTGAAGAGTCAGGGCAAATAGGTGTCTTGTGAGCTAACAGCATCTCTCAGCACAGTTGACCACCTCCACCTCTGAGTCTGTGATGTCAGTGCCAATTCTCCTACCACTCTGGCTGCTCTTTCTCTGTCTCGTTTGCAAGCTCATCCTCAACTCCTCAGACTCAGCCAAGTCCCCCGGTTATATACTTTCATGGTACTATATATCTTTCTTTCATTGCATTTAGCACAGTTATTTCATACTTATTGGTGCAGTCGTTTGAATAATGATCCTATTTCCATCTCCAGATGGAAAGTTCTACAAGGACAGTGACTGTATGTGTCCGTGTTCACCAGTGGCTCCCAGTGCCCAGCACAGTGCCTAGCATAAAGCAGCTCTTAAGTAAATATTTGTTGAATGAATGGGGAAAAAATGACAAAAGCACAAAAATCTTTCTGGCCTAAACTCAGCTTCCTAGCTACTCCCCCACCCAGAGCTGACTCTTCTGCAATGGGTAGAACAGGCGACAGGGTGCCTGGGAGGCCAGACTACCTCATTCTCCCTGGAAAATGCTATCAGGACAGGACAGGACAGGCCAAGTCCTGGATATGGGGCCCTTGCCCTGCCGGAGCCTGGCCCTGCCTGTCTGCTCTCCAGCTTCTCTAGACACTGAGAGAATTCAGAGTCCTAACAACGTCTCTGCATGTTGGGGCCAGAAATCACTCATGACGGAAGGGAGGAGTTCCACTGGGGAAGGGTGCTCTGCATAAAACCCCTCTTTTCTGCCTTAGCTGAGACTGTAGAGGCAATCAGCTCCCACCCCTATGTCTTCTTCCCCTGGGCTTCAGGGAAGGGGATGGTTTGACCAAGTAGCAGGGATAAATGGTAAGAGCAGGACAATCTGCTTGTTCTTGCAATGTCGGGAGTGGGGGTGCTGGTGATGAGCCTTAGCCAAGTGATTGGAACAGAGGAACACAGGATCCAGCAGCCTCAAGTCCTTTGGAATTTAACTCTCTAGACCCTGGGAAGCAGAAGTGGCCAAAATGGCCTCTAGGAGTGGCCAGGGCTTTATCTGACCTCTTTTCTGCCCCTGCCATCTGACCTCAAATAATATTCCTGAGTCTGCAGAAAGTTAGAGTTACCAAGCCCAGCAGCCCTTTGCTCTCCCAGGCCATTCCTCATTCTAGTCAATCACTTAGCCTGGAGCATCTCTCCCACCCAACTCAGGACCGATACCCAGTCCCCATGGCAGCCTCTCACCCAGCCCCCTTATCCTGACCATGCCCCTCAGCACCTGGCACCTGGGGTCATGGATCTGGAAGCCATTCTAGGCAGTGTTGCTCTCTGACCCCACCTGTTCTCTGGGCTCCTAATGAAGTAAGACAACTCAGGCTATGGGCCAAGTCCTTGTGTCCTCATCAAAAGCAACATCTGTCCCCTCCAAGAAGATAATCCTGTGGAGAGGGCGGGCGGTGAGACAGGCACAGGGTAAGAACCCCCGTCTTGCCTGGGCCCTCACCCCAGATTCCACCGCAGGCACACATTGAGAATGAGGGCCAACACAGCTGCAGAGGCCTACACTCATGCTTACCCTACCCAGGACTTTATGCCTCTGAGCCTCTGAACGCAAGGGCCCCTCCTTGACTCACCCAGCTACCTGGGCTGCTGCTGCTGCCAAGCCAGCCTTCTTTTATTCATGCGTTGTTTTATTGCTGGCAAATGCTGCTGCTTGCCGCTGTTGGAGGCGTTCCTGCCAAATCCATCCCAACATCTTGGCCTGGCATCAGGGCGGCATGCTAATGTGGAAATTTAAAGAGCCGCTCAGCTTTAAATCGGTATTTTAAATGAGCAGCAGTGCTCCAGAGGGACCCGGGCAAAATCGAACAGTATCTGATCCACCCTTCCTACTCCCACTCCCATAGCATCACCTCACTTCCTCCCACCTCTCCCCTTCACTTGGACTCTAGATGAGGGAGTGTCACTGGACACACTAGTGGAAGAAGGAATCAGTATGAGGTAGAGTCATCTAGGCCAGTAAGGAGCTGGAAACGTCCCTCCACCCCACCCGCCACCCCCCTATCAGGACTGGGAAAGGATTCACTACTTGTTGTCATGGGTAAATGGAAGCAGAGAACCTCTACACAAGGGAACAGGGCTCAGAATGCTGAGACTGACGTTCCTACTTCATGTCCCATTTTACCAAAAACCAAGAAGTGAAGGCCCAGAGCAGAGCAGAGAGAAGGTGGAATTCCATGAAGACACTCACATGCCACATACACTTGTGCACCCTGGGATATGTATGCACAGCTAGGTATGCGGGTCAGAATGCTTCCTGAGTCTCCCTGTAGCACCTGTACACACACCTTGTATGTCACCTAGCACCTACACACGTACCTTGTACATTACGCATCTGAGGAGAAGAATTATTCACAAGTGCAAGGAGTCTTTCTTCCCATATCCAGTCCATTGTTCTAGCCAGGGCAAGCTGGCTTTTGCAAGTTGCTAGCCAGAGCTATGGCTCAGGTTTATCCAAGAATCCTAATGCACTAAAATTCCCCCGGCAGCTACCTCGAGTCTGCTGTAGTGGTGACACTGGTGACACAGCCCCACAGCAACTCTGCCAGGACAGGGGTGGGGGCACCTGAGCCCATCCTCTGTACCTGTCATGGCTGCAGCATGGGGTCTTCTCTGGTGACCACTGGGTGACAGGCTCAGAGATCTCACCTCTCTCAGAAATCTGAGAGAGGTTCTGGGCATAGCCTTGGTTTCAGAGGGAAGAGGGGGCAGATGGGAGGTGAGGGGGACAGAATCTGTGCCTCTCTGGGACTCCCTTTCCTGCTGACCTGTCTCCCCCCATTATCAGAAAGCCTTTATTGAGTGCCTACCCTTAGGGAGACACTGTGCTTAGTTCACACAGTGCCTGATGATATTCTGCACTGGGTTGATGACAGCCCCAGAATCTGGATGTGCTGTCTCCATTGGAGGATCCAGGTAACTCACATGGTAACCTCAACCTTATCCACATTAGGCCGCCAGGCCAAGGGATGCTCCCTGACCTTCTCCAAGATCCTCCCTCCCTCAAAGACGGAGCCAGCTCCTCTGTGGGCTGGTGTGGCTGCCAGCCAAGAGGCTTGGGGCAGGCCTGGGGCATGCAGCTGGCACCTGCCCACCAGATCCCCAAGGAGCACCTTCTTCCCTCACTCCACAGCCCCAGTTAGATGGCCCCTGGGCTACAGGGAATCAGAGCTCACCACTCCCCATTCTCAGAGAAAAACTCGAGCTGAAAAACCCATCACCTCCCCTTCTACTGCAACATGCTCCAATATCCTCCACCCAGGCTGAAGATACTAAAGACGCACCAGGTCCTGTCTTTTTCCAGGCAGGACCAAGCACTTAATACAGTAGGGGTAAGGGGACTTGGGGGCCTGGACTGGAATTATGGGAGAAGTTACTAAGGTTCAAGAAATGGTTGAGGATGAAGAACTCAATAGGAGTGAGATGGGAAAGGGGGACATGAAGGGAAGGGGCTGAGTGAATCTGCATCTCTCATCTAATTAGCAACATGTAAATAACATGCAAATAACCCCTTCCCTTCTTTGTTTAGAGACCAGAGAGTCTGTACTTTTTTGGAAGTGGCTATAGAGGGACCACCAGGCAGTGTCTCTGAGACCCTCAGACATGGGACACCCAGGCTCAACAGAGGCCAGAGTGGGACTTCCCTGGTGGTCCAGTGGTTAGGACTCTGCTCTTCTACTACAGGGGGCATGGGTTCAATCCCTGTTTGGGGAAGTAGGATCCTGCATGCCATTAGGAGAGAGAGAGGCCAGAGTGGGGCCATCTCGTTCTAGATTGTTCCCTGGATGGACTCTCTCTTTGGGCTGCAGTTTCCTTATATATGAAATGGCAGGGCTGGACTGGATAGTCTCTAAGGCTTCTGTCCACTACCGACAGTCTGGGGTTCTCTGATTTGCTGCCCAGTGCCAGGCCAGGGCAGAGGGGCTGATTCCATTCAGGGGTGGAAGCTACTTGGCTCTCTTGCCCCTGCTGCCCATCTCAGCAATTCTGTCATGCCACCCCCACATCCCCACACACCAGCCACTCCAAACACGGGCAGTTTCCTGACGGCAATGTTTTCTCTTACTCCATGCCTTTACCCACACCGCTTCCTCTGTTTGTATGCCTTCCTGCTTTAGCCCCTCACCTGGATAACTTCTCCAACTGCAACAGCCTTACCTACCTTACTCTTCCACCCTCTGGGCATCCCTATGCATTGTGTACTTCTCTCATTTCCCACTAGACTGTGAACTCCTAGGGGGCAGGTACTGGGTTTTGCTCCAGAAGGAATCTCCAATGTAAGTGTATTGGTTTCCCCAGACTGCTATAACAAATTCTCACAACCTTGGTGACTTGTAAGAGAAGTGCATTCGCTTACATTTCTGGAGGCCAGTGGTTCAACACCAGTTCCACTGAGCCAAAATCAAGGTGGAGGCTGGACTGAGCTCTCTCTGTAGGCTCTCAGGGAGATTCTGTTCTTTCAGCTTCCAGTGGCTGCTGGCATTCCTTTGGTTGTGGGCACATCACTCCAATTTCTGCCTCTGTCTGACACTGCCTTCTGCTCTTCTCTGTGTGTGTAATCTCCCCTGCCTCTCTCTTATAATGACATTGTGGCATTAGTGCCCACCCATGTGATCCAGGATACTTTATTTCAAGATTCTTAGCTTAATCACACTTGCAAAAGACCCTTTTCCCAGATAAAGTAACATTCACAGTCACAGGTATGAGGGATTAGGATGTGCACACATCTTTAGACTACCAAAATAAGCAAAGATGACTTTAAATGTACCATTCAATGAGCATTTGCCATGTGCCAGACACCAGATAGACATTTTTCTCACTGCATTTAAGTCTCATGGTGAAGGTATTGTGAAAGGTAGATAGTAATGCCTCTACTCCACAGATAAGGAAACTGGATAAGGCTTAGAGAGATTGAGTCCTCTGGCCAAACTCACATAGTTGATGACTGGACAGAGCAGGATTTAAAACCAGAGGGGCTTGGGACTTCTTCCCTGGTAGCCCAGTGGTTAAGAATCAGCCTGCCAGTGCAGGGGACATAAGTTCGATCCCTGGTCTTGCCGCTGCACCACAACTACTGAGCTTGCACTCTAGACCCCACGTGGCATAACTACTGAAGCATGTGCATCTCGAGCCCATGCTCTGCAACAAGAGAAGGCACCACAATGAGCAGCCCGGGCACCACAACTAGAGAAAGCCCACATGCAGCAACAAAAATCCAGCACAGCCAAAAATAAAATAAATTATTAATAGTTAATAATAATTAAAAAAAAAAACAAAACAGATGAGCTTGGCTCCAAAGACAGCATGATTTTTGCCTCACCAACAGCTTCAGAGCCTACCTCAGGCCTGGCACAAATTTCTTACCTGAATGGATGTGCAGAAAGAGAAAGATAGGTGGGCAAGAGACAGGAAGATGAGGCCCAGCCTTCCTAATGATATTAACTCAGGTTTTCTTTTGCCAAAGACCCTTTACCTCCTCCCCCGTCACCCTTGACCCCTTGTTTCAGAAGCCTGGAATCTCCCCCAGTTTGTAGCCCCCTGCCAACTACTGCTGCCCAGAGGGATGGCACAATGCCTGGACTTCAGGTAGGAGATATCAAATCACAGAACCAGAGGGACATCTGGAGGTCATCACTTCTAGCCCTCTGCCCACATACAGGTCTACCCATGAGGACAGGGCAGACCAGGGTCAGGGTAGTGGGAAGCAGAAGGGAGAGGTAGCCATCTCTTATTTCAGGTACCCATTCTCCTCGCTTCTTACACTATTTGTGTGGGGAAGTCCTCACTCAAGTCTAACTTTCTAGACATCATGATGTAATGAAAAGTGGCCAGGGTAAGATGTCCTGTAAATCAGTCCTAGATTGTCCAAAACATAAAATTAGATTTTTATAAGTCCCTTCACCTCTCTGGGCCTCTAATTCTTCATCTTTAAAATGGGATCAAAAAAATAAAAATAAAAATAAAATAAAATGGGATCGATAAGGATAATCATACCATCTCACAGAGCTGGTGGGGGTGGGTAATAACAGGAAAGCAGCTAACCCATAGCTTGGAGCAAGGCAGGTGCTGCGAGAATGTATTTTAACAGCCCCTCAGCCCTCCAGCGAAGCCCTTCATCCTGGGTAACACAAGGCTTTACTCGCCTCAGCCAGTCTGGTCTGCCTTGCGCGCTAGACTGTGAACTCCTCTTGGCAGAACCTCGTTCAATTTTTAATCACTGCCCATTCCCCTCCCCAGTGTCTAGCCTGTGCTTGGGTGCATAGGCTCGATTTAAATTTGACAAACAAACGAGTGAGGGTATAAGTCTGACCCCCAAATTCCGAGAGGCACAGAGCTTGACTTCCGCCACCAAGGGCACGACCCTTTCCCCTGGGATCCAGAAGGCGGAGGAGGTGGCGGCGGCGAGGAAAGAGGCGCTGCAGCTTTAAGATTTCTCTTGGGCGTCCCGGTTGCCAAGGCGCAGTTGCCAGGGGCCTGCGCAGGGCTGCGTCCGGCCTCCGCGCGCCGACTCCCGGCTTTCGTCTTCTTCTTCGCCGCCGCCGCCGCCGCCGTCGCCGGGCCGCGCAGGGCTCGGCTCCTCCGAACCGTCTGGCGGACTTGGCACCGGCCCCGGCTCTTCAGTGCCCCCGCGGTGCGTGGCAGGCTGCGGCTTCATTATCCTGATTGATTCCTCCTGCTCTCCGACACCGTGGGGGCCCGGCCAAGGAAGGGGGGCCGAGGCGGCATCTGCGGGCCCCTTCCCCGGCCTTTGCCCCCAGTCGCTCCTCGGGCTGCCGGTTCCTCGGTGCTCTGCTGCGACAGGCCAGGCAGGACGGGGAGGGAGAGCCGGCCGGCCTTTGCCCCCTGGTGCGCAGGGAGGGCGAGGAGCGGAGCTGAGTCCGGCTCTGTACTCCCGCCCAAGGATCCAAGATGCCCTCTTTGGGCAAGGAACAACGCCGCGCCGGCCTCCCGGCCTGTCCTCAGCAAAGGTTTTGCCCCTTCCCCAGGAGGGTACAGATGTTTTGGGTGGGGAGGGAGCACAGTGATGGACTGAGAAATTCGGTAGAACAAACCTTGGCAAAATGGCAAAGGTGACATCTTCGAGGAGCACTGATCCATGGGCCAAGACAGGGTGGCACATGCCTTATCAGATATTTCCCTGGGTGCCTTACGTACTGTTCTTAGGGGAAGTGGGGACAGGGTCTGCACAAACCACAAGGGACACTCAAGGATCTGAGCTCAAAGAATGGCCAGGGGCCTCTAGAGAACTTGTTTCCACGTCTAGCAGGGGGTGGTCTGGCTGTGAAATCTTAGCCCCCAGGAAACCAAGTGCTGAGGTGAGGCCTCAGTGGAAAGAGCATCTGGGGGTCAAACTTGAGATTAGAGGGTCTTCTTTAGTCAGCTACTTGGTTTGTGACTTGGGCAAGTCACTTTACCTTTCTTAGCCTTTGTTTATTAATCTGTACAATGGGATTAAGACTTCCCTGATAGTTGTCAATGGCTGAATGGGATAGTATGTTGATGGCCAGACCCTACTTAAATTCTCTGGCAAGAAAGAAAAGGAGATGAAGGACTGGTTCCCCATCCCTGCTGCTGTGTTGGGTGGATACCTGCTCTCTCCTTGAAGGAGGTAAGTTTCCCTTGAACCCGTGTCTCTTACATCCCCTGCATTAGCAGGCGGGTTCTTTACCACTAGCACCACCTCATATGCTTAAATCCCTTTTTAATTGCAAGAACACCTGGAACATGCCAACCAGAGCTACTTCCTTGTCAGGGTAGAGGGGCAAAACATCTCTCCACCTCACTGGCATGGCATGGACTTAATTTCTTTTTCTCTCTTTACATTTACCAGTCTATTATAAAGAATGCAAAAGAATGGCAGAAAGCAGATGAAGAGGTACACAGGGCAAGGTCCAGAAGGGTCCCTGTGGAACTGGGGTGCACCACCTTCCCAGAACATGGATGCATTCATCAGCCCAGAAGCTTGTCAAATCTTACTGTTGAGGAGCTTAATCCAACGTAGACTTAATTTCTAAATTCACACCAGGCTCTCCACACCTCTCTGAGAGGGGCCTCTTTCCTGCAAACCATGACAGTCTCCCTCTAGTGCCTGGGTGCTGTCCTATCCAAGGGCCCAACCTGGAATATCTGTTATGCAACTTATACTCCAACCTTTAGCTTTCCTCAGCCCTGGGAAAGAGGAAGCTGGTGAAGGATTGGAGGCCAGTTTTTCCAGACCTGTGGCAGTTTCGTTTGTGAACCTGACCTGAGCCACTCTAGCAACGCAGTGTCTATCTCTGGGGGTGTGTTTCCTTATCGGTGAGTTCATTAATGTATTCTTCCAGTTCATATGTCTTGGGTGACCACACTGTGGCACCCAGCAGGTGGGAGTGTGGGAGTAACACAGAGTGGGTGGGAAGAGCTCTACTCTAAAGCCACTGATCTGGGGGGAAGACAGACAGACACACATGTCAGCCTCTCCAGTACAAAGGTAGTTACTTCAAGTTTATAGAACAGTCCGCAGTGTCATGATGCTTCCTTCCCCCATCCTTCCCGAACACAGCAGATTCTTGCTCTGGACTCTTCTGCCAAACGCTGTTTACGTTCCTTCAAAGGAAAAGATAGATCCTGAAATTTGAGCCTGGAGCTTTTATTTATTTTGTTTTATTGGGATAATCTTATTTCTATAACAATCATGTATTACTTTCATATTCAAGGTAAAAACACAATCAAAAACATTCCCAGTTTGGGGGGAAAAAAAAAGATGTCAGGGAGGATTTTTTTCCCCCTCTGTAGGTCAGTACATGTATCAAGGCATGCCAGGCTGTCCAGGGCCTTGATCAATGTGGCCCTGTGAGCGGCTGCCTCAGTCTATCTACTGACTGGCTGCCCACCTGCCCCCGGCTGGCCTGCTCCATCCTCGGCGCTTATAGGCCTGGGCTTCACTTTCTATTAATATAAACCACGTGGGACCCTTGCTGTGGCATCCTCTTCGTTGTCTCTAGGCAGAAGAGGGAGCCACAGCCGCCTAGTGGCTGCCAGGGAGGCTGGCAGGAAGGGGCATCTCCACCAGGCGTCTCCTGGGAAACAGCAAGTTCCCCAGAGAAGGGACATTTGGAAATAAAATTCTGCCTCTGTGTGTTTGTGTGTGTTCGGGTGGGAGAGGGAGGTAAGGAACCCCCCACCCAGCCTCCTCTGCCCTCCACTCTTCAGGGAAAGCCTCCCTCAGCCCCTGTCCTCACTAACTCCCAAAGCCCCAGCCCACTCCCCAGAAACAGTGTAGGTTCTGCTGGACAAGTGACCCAGAAAATGTCCCTTCAGACTTGTGATGTGGGTGGGAAAGAGCCGTGGACTGAGAGCCGGAGGCCCACATCCTCAGGTGCCTGCCTCACCCTGTGGCCCTGGCCAGTTGTACCCCCTTTCTGAGTCCTGGGTTCCTTCTCTGTAGAATGAGGGCACTGGATGAGATTTCCGGTCCTTCTTGGTCCCCACCTTGGAGCTCCTCCACAAAGCCCAAGAATACATGAGGGCATTCTAGGCCATTCCTTCCTGTCTTTGAAGCAGGTACCTGACAGGAGCTAATGAGTCCTTGTGTGACCTTGACTGTCACATAAGGCAGCCTGCGCCCTTAATCTGCACATTTATTTATTCTGATATTTGTGGGTGTGTATAACAGGAGTGAAGTCTACACTGAGAGGGTCCAGAAACAGCCCAGATTCCACAAGAGAGGCATCTCAGCACCCCCAGTCTGTCCTGCACCAGGGAGCAGCAGCATGCTATGTTCCTTCCATGATTACCCCTTGACATAGAGGGGCCGGGAACCTTCTCCCACAGTGCCCCAAGTCAGCCAAAGGGAGAAGCCATAGTACCCCTTGGGGAACAGAGGTGGTGGCAGTGTCCTGCCTTCCCTCCCCTCTCTCACACCCACCTGGCTCCCTTTGCCTTCCCTTGCTCTTGAGAGACCAAGCCCCCTTCTGATCCAAACTACCCTCACCCCAATATATATGGGGTGTCCAGATCAGGGACACCCTTGGAGAAGCCCTTGGGAGTCCACAGGCAGAGGTCAGAGATGCCTGAGCAGAAGCAAGTGGCTCCTTCCCAGCTGGAGTGCCCCTCCTCCTGGCCTCACTTCCCATAGAGCCCCTTCCTCAAGAGACCTTACCTTCCTGGCAGAGAGGGGATGGCCAAGAGAGCTCTCCACGCAGGCCTCAACCCTGGCAACTTTTGGAGGAGACAGAAGAGTTCCGGGAAGGAAGAGGGCTGGGAGTCCTGCAGAGACCTGGGGGCCCATTTGGGTGTCCTCTTAGGAGGAGATACTGACTGGCTCTCATGACCTGACCTGACACTGTGGCTTCCCAGCCCCGTGTCTGCCTGAGGGAGGGGCCAGGGAGTTGGAGGTGGGAGAGAAGGATGGGGTTGGGGATGGGGGAGGGAGGAGGGGAAGCAGCAGAAGTGATCTGAATTCTGACTATCAGCTTTATTGGACACCTACTGTGTGCCAGGCGATGGGCTCTGTCCCTGTTTTACCTGGATTGTCTCATCCAGTCCCCACCCGAGCCCTGTGCCAGTGTTATTATCCTGCTCTGACAGAGAAGGAAACTGAGACTCAGAGGCATTATGTAACTTGCCCAAGGTCACACAGCTCATCAGCAGTGAAGCCAGGATCCTAGCCCAGGTCTGTTGGCCTCCAGTGGGTTCTTCCTGCTGCCAGAAAGTCCTCCTCCTGGAAAAGCAGGTCTGGGGTTGGGGTTTTCAGTCACAGCTTATCAGGATCCCCAGAGGCAAATCTATTGTCATCTGCCCTCCTCCTCCTCACCCATCTGCCAGGCAAGTCGCAGGTGAGCCCCCTGCCACGGCCCCTGCCCCAGCCCCAGGTGCTCGCTCAGCTTTGCCTGGCTCCCTGCCTCTCCCTGGTGCCCCCAAGGTGGCTCTGAGGTCACCCCACACCCCAGTGCTTTCCATTCCGCGTTTCCAGATCTCAGGACACACAGAAAAAAGCAGGCAGATAGAGGAGGTCACTTGAAGGTTAGAAGCTGGGGTTCTGGTCTTGGGCAAAAGATTGGGGGCCTGCCTGCTTATCTCCTTTGATTCAAATGAACCCTTTCCCTGACTCCCACCCTTCACCCCCAGAGACAGCCGGAGCTTTGCTTAGTTAATGAAATACAAAGGAAGGAATCAGGGGTGGGGGCGGCTGGAGAGCACTGGAAAGCGAGGGAGAGAGGAAAAGTTGGGTCTTTTCCAAAGAGTTAATGTTCCACAGTATGATCGATTAGGTGTCAGATGTAATTTCAAACCAATACAAGATGAATGGCATAATTTTCCCTCTCTCATTTTAGACAGAATTAAGAATCCATTAGCTAACACAAATTTTTGGCAAGTTTAATAGGAGCTCAAATCTACATTCGGAGGAAACGCTCCCCAAAGCCTATTTCAAGCTTTTGCTCCTGAGGCCCCTGGCCTCCCACGTCCTCCCGACCCTCACAGACCCTCTGTTGTCTGTCCCCACGAGCAGTCCCCTCTCCCTTCTCCCTGTCCCCACTATGGGCCCTCCCCAGCCCAGCCCAAGATTAACTGGCCTGACCCCTCTCACAAAGGCTGGGCCTGCCCACCATTGTCTTCTGGTGGCAATGGGTTGGGGGGAAGGGGTGGAGGGGCTGGCAGTGGGCCCAGGAAAGAGGGAGGTTGTTGAATTGGCCCCAGGCTCCAGACAAACCCTAGGGAGAGAGGTGAATTGGGGCTTTGGGGCCTTTTGAGTCTCAGCTACTCCTGAGTTTCACCCCTAGAAAAGTTCTTGTTTTTATCCTAGACAGAGCATTATCCCATTCCTAACGGGGATTCCAATCTATTCTTCCTCAAGATCTCTCACATTTACTTACGTTGACCCACACCATAAACCTGAGAGATGGGAAGAATAGCTATCACCCCATTTTAGAGATGAGGAAATTAAGGCTCAGAGGTGGGAGGAGGAGGGGTTGATTGGAGTCAGCTGGGTACAAGAATGGATCTTGACTCTGCTGCTTCCTCACTTACTTGGGCCCCAAGGCATTTACCTCTGGGTCTCAATTTCCTCATCTGTAAAATGGGAAGAATATTAGTACCCAGCTCAGAATTACCCTAAGGGACAAATGAGAAAGTTCTTGATAAAGGAGAGCCTTCATGACTGTCCATCCAAGTGGAGGTGCCAAGTGTCTACTCTGTACCAGCCTATGATTCATTTCCTGCCTTTATCCTGTGAGCTCACAGTCCAGTGAGGGAGCCACACATGTAGACCAAGCCTTGCCCCGAAAAGCAAGAGAGGCTAGCATAATAATTATGACAACTTACCCTTACTGGGCACTTACTCTTTGCCACACGTGGGAGCAAATTCTTTACACATAGTAACTCATTTGCTCCTCACACCGTTATCAGAGAGGTACTGCTATCCTTACCCTACTTTTCAGATCGGGAAACTGAGGCCAGACAGGTGAAGTAAGTTGCCTGAGGTCTCCCAGCTAAGAAGTGACAGAGCTAGAATTCCAACCCAGGCAACCTGGTCCTAGAGTTTGTGATTCTAAACCCAATGCTAAGCGGAGGTCAGGCCTAGGATGGTGAAGGACCAGAACGTGACTCAGCCTGCTCAGTGGCCTGGATAGTCTTCGCAGAGGGCAGTAGGCTTGAATGAGGTCTTATCTGATGAGTAGGAGTTTACCAGGAGGGTGAGGAGAGAAAGAGCATTCAAGGCAGCACGAACAGTGTGGACCAAGGCACTGAAAGAAGTCTCAGCATGGGGGATGGTAGCTCTCTGTGCCAACCAAAACGTGGGGTTCATGGGGGGGATGGGGAGAAACAAGGCTGGACAGGCAGGCCGGCTGCTTCATCACGACAATCCTGCTCTATAAACTGGGAGTCTTTCCCATTGTCTAACTGGTTTAGGCAGCCTTGCGTGCCATTCTTAGGAGTTACGACTTTTTCATGTTGTTATAATAGGTGGAGTTCGCATCGTCCATGGGTCAAACCCTTTATACCTATTGCCTTGTTTCCTCATTCAAGCAGGTACTGGTATTTTATGTTTAAGATGAGTAAACTGAGGCTCAGAGTTATTAAAAGTAACTTGCTCAAGAGACACAGCTAGAAAGCAACAGAGCTGAGCAGCAAACCTAGATCTGGCACTTCCGTGGTGATCCAATAGTTAGGACTCCACGCTTCCAATACAGGGGACGCAGGTTCGATCCCTGGTCAGAGAGGTAAGATCCCACCTGTTGCAGGGCAACTGAGCCTGTACACTGCAGCTAGAGAAAGCCTGCATGCCACAAGGAAGACCTAGTGTAGCCAAAACCAAAACAAACAAATAAACAAATAATCCCCATCCCCCAGGCCTGGCCCCAGAGATCACACTCTTAATCCACTGTGCTTCCTATGTCCTGGTAGGCAGTGGGGAACTTGAGAGGAATTGTCAGAAGGGATTGATGGGTTTGGATTGAGTTTTAGAAAAAGGATTCTGGCAGGGTGTAGAGACTGGATTGGAAGACGGTGAGACTAGAGGCAGAGAAGCCAGTAAGGAAATCGTTGCTCTGGTCTAAATGGAGAACAAGGTTGGGAAAAGGAAGGCCTTCCCTCATTGATGGGGAGAAGATAAGGGCCTCTTGGAGCCTAAATAATAATAATTATAATAATTAGGTGCCTACTCTGTATCAGGAGCTTCCCATGAGCCATCTCCAACTCATATAATGCTGTGGCTGTGGAGCAAATACTGTTAGTACCATTTTACAGATGAGAAAGCTGAGGCTCAGAGAGGTTGGCCAACTTCTCTGGACAATACAGCTATCATATGGAAGAGCTAGGACTGGCCTGAAGCCCTAGTCTTTCCTCCCACCTCAATCCCAGAAGGTGGTTGGGCCACACGTCAGAAGTCATCTCTTCCCTCTTGACATGTCTTACTGTTCCCGGGGATACATAGGGAGCTGGCCCTCTGTTTTATCCCAGCAAGTGGCCTTGAGCTGAGGGATGTGGAAAAGGGGATGAGAAGGAGTAGAAAAGAGAAACTGTAGAGGGATGAGCTCTGGCGCTCTGAGGGGAGAGCTGGCAGCCATTTTTACCTGTGACTGGCCATTCAGGAAGATGTACAAGAAGATATACTGGGAGATGAGTGCATTTAATTGTCTTAGGCCTTAAGTGGGAAAGAGGCTTCATGCCTTTACTTCATTTCCTAACTTCAAGTCCTTCCTGCTATCTAACTCCCATCTCTCCTAATGGAGTCACTGTTGTTGTTCAGTCACTCAGTCATGTCTGACTTTTTGCGACCCCATGGACTGCAGCATGCCAGGCTTCTCTGTCCTTCACTCTCTCCCAGAGTGTGCTCATGTCCATTGAGTCAGTGATGCCATCCAACCATCTCATCCTCTGTCACCCCCTTCTCCTCCTGCCCTCAATCTTTCCCAGCATCAGGGTCGTTTCCATTGAGTCAGAGTAGAGTAGGCCTCATGAATAACCCCAGTTGCCAGTTTCGGAGATGAGGCCCTGCACCCAGCCGTGAGGACATACCTCATCATCTTCCTCTTGGGGTGGGAGTCAGGGGATGGAGGAGGTTCTACCTACTTACGTTCACGTCACTGCATCCCCAGAGGTGGGGTGGAGGTGGCTAGGCTCCCAGGGTATCGCACTGAAAGGAAGAAATGACCAGGCCAACTGGTCCAGCCCCTCCTCCTCAAAGAGGAGGAGTAGCAGTGTCTGATGAGGGAGAGTTAAAGAAGAAGGGGAGACCTGCTGGGACAACAGCCTAAAAAACAGACCCAGGGCTCCTGCCTTGAAGGGAGGAGGATCTCTGCATTTGGGTAAAAATTTAGTAAAATTCACGGGCATCATAGCCAAAAGTGCATATAAAAGAAGCTATATCTCTGCCTGGGCTAGAAATCACAGGAGCAGGGAACTCCCGGGTCAGCCCAGGGTCACCCAAAGGAAGAGAACTTTGGGAGGGAGCTGGAGAGAATACTTAAGAGAAAATGGCAGGACTTCCCTGGTGATCCAGTGTGTAAGACCACACTCCCAATGCAGTGGGGAACCAGGTTCCATCTCTGGTCAGGGAACTAGATCCCCCAAGCATGGTGCGACTAAGAAGCCATCATGCTACAATGAAGCTCCCGTGAGCTGCAACTAAAACCAGTGCAGCTGAAATAAAGGAAGAATAATAAAGAGAGAGAGAGAGAATGACTTCAAGGGAAAGAACTCACACTTTGGAAGCAAAGGGGCTCCAGTTAGAATCCAGTCCTACTCCTTCAGAGGCAGAAGTGCCTGGAGCAGGTGTGCTCATTTATCCAACAGATTTTCACTGACATCCTGCCATGTGCCAGGTACTTCCTGAAGCTCTGGATATTTCAGACAAAGATTCTTGCCTTCGGGGAACTTATATTCTGGCTGAGGAGACAGGCATAATATATTAGTAAATAATATTTATGTTAATATTGCTGTTGTTCCGTCCCTAAATCATGTCTGACTCTTTGTGACCCCATGGACTACAGCATGCCAGGCTTCCCTGTCCTTCACTATCTCCTGTAATTTGCTCAAACTAATGTCTGTTGAGTCAATGATGCCATCAAACCATCTCATCCTTTGTCGCCCACTTTTCCTCCTGCCCTCAGTCTTTGCCAACATCAGGGTCTTTTCCAATGAGTCAGCTCTTTGCATCAGGTGGCCAAAGTATTGGAGCTTCAGCTTCAGTATCAGTCCTTCCAATGAATATTCAGAATTTATTTCCTTTAGGATTGACTGGTGTGATCTCCTTGCTGTCCAAGGGACTCTCAAGAGTCTTCTCTAGCACCACAATTTGAAAGCATCAGTTCTTCGGCACTCAGCCTTCTTTATGGTCCAACTCTCACATCCATACGTGACTACAGGAAAAACCATAGCTTTGACTATACAGACCTTTGTAGGCAATGTGATGTCTCTGCTTTTTAATACACTAAGTTTGTCATAGTTTTCTTCCAAGGAGCAAGTGTCTTTTAATTTCATGGCTGCAATCACCATCCACAGTGATTTTGGATCCTAAGAAAATAAAATCTGTCACTGTTTCCACTTTTTCCTCATCTTTGCCATGAAGTGATGGGACTGGATGCCATGATCTTCATTTTTTTCAATGTTGAGTTTTAAGCCAGGTTTTTTACTCTTCTCTTTCACCTTCATCAAGAGGCTCTTTAGTTCTTCCTTCCTTTCATCCATTAGAGTGGTATCATCTGCATATCTGTGGTTGTTGATATCTCTCCTGGCAATCTTTATTGCAGCTTGGGATTCATCCAGCCCGGCATTTTGCATGATGTACTCTGCATAGAAGTTAAATAAGCAGCGTAACAATATACAGCCTTGATGTACTCCTTTCCCAATTTTGAACCAGTCTGTTGTTCAAAGCCCATGTCCAGTTCGAACTATTGCTTCTTGACGTGCGTACCGGTTTCTCAGGAGACAGGTAAGGTGGTCTGGTATTCGATCTCTTCAAGAATTTTCCAAAGTTTGTTGTGATCCACACAGTCAAAGGCTTTAGCATAGTCAAGGAAGCAGAAGTAGATGTTTTCCTGGAATTTCCCTGCTTTGTCTATAATCCAACGGATGTTGGCAATTTGATCTCTGGTTCCTCTGCCTTTTCTAAATCCAGCTTGTACATCTGGAAGTTCTCAGTTCACATACTGCTGAAGCCTGTGTTGAAGGATTTTGATCATTACCTTGCCAGCATGTGAAATAAGCACAATTGTACAGTAGTTTGAACATTCTTTGGCATTGCCTTTCTTTAGGATTGGAATAAAAACTGACCTTTTCCAATCCTGTGGCCAGTGCCGAGTTTTCCAAATTTGCTGACATATTGAGTGCAGCACTTTAACAGCATCATCTTATAGATTTGAAATAGCTCAGCTGGAATTTCATCACCTCCACTAGCTTTGTTCGTAGTAATTCTTCCTAAGACCCACTTGACTTCACACTCCAGGATGTCTGGCTCGAGATGAGTGACTATCCCATTGTGATTATCCAGGTCATTAAGCCCTTTTTAGTATAGTTCTGTGTATTCTTGCCACCTCTTCTTAATCTCTTCTGCTTCTGTTAGGTTCTTGCCATTTCTGTCCTTTATTGTGCCCATCTTTGCATGAAATATTCCACTGGTATCTCCTATTTTCTTGAAGAGATCTCTCGACTTTCCCGTTCTTTGTTTTTCTCTGTTTCTTTACACTGGTCACTTGTCTTTCTTATCTCTCCTTACTGTTCTCTGGAACTCTGCATTCAGTTGGGTATATCTTTTCCTTTCGCTTCTCTTCTTTTCTCAGCTATTTGTAAGGCCTCCTAAGAAAACCACTTTGCCTTCTTGCATTTCTTTTTCTTTGGGATGGTTTTGGTCACTGCCTCCTGTACAATGTCACAAAACTCCATCCATAGTTCTTCAGGCACTCTACCAGATCTAATCCTTTGAATCTGTCACCTCCACTGCATAATCATAAAGGATTTGATTTAGGTCATACCTGAATGGGCTAATGGTTTTCATTACTTTCTTCAATTTAAGCCTGAATTTTGCATTAAGGAGCTCATGACCTGAGCCACAGTCAGCTCCCAGTCTGGTTTTTGCTAACTGTATACAGCTTCTCCATCTTCAGTTGCAAAGAATATAATCAATCTGATTTTGGTAAAGACCATCTGATGATGTCCATGTGTAGAGTCACCTCTTGTGTTGTTGGAAGAGAATGTTTGCTATGACCAGTGTGTTCTCTTGGCAAAACTCTGTCAGCTTTTGCCCTGCTTCATTTTGTACTCCAAGGCCCAAGTTGCCTGTTATTCCAGGTATTTCTTGACTTCCTACTTTTGCATTCCAATCCCCTATGATGAAAAGGACATCTTTTTTGTGTGTTAGTTCTAGAAGGTCTTGTAGGTCTGATTCATAGAACTGTTTGACTTCAGCTTCTTCAGCATTACTGGTTGGAGCAGAGACTTGAATTACTGTGATGCTGAATGGTTTGCCTTAGAAAAGAACCGAGATCATTCTATCGTTTTTGAGACTGCACCCAAGTGCTGCATTTTGGACTCTTTTGTTGACTATGAGGGCTACTTCTTTTCTTCTAAGGGATTCTTGCCCCAGTGGTAGACAAAATGGTCATCTGAATTAAATTTGTCCATTCCCATCCATTTTAGTTCACTGATTCCTAAGATGTCAATGTTCACTCTTGCCATCTCCTGCTTGACCACGTGCAATTTACCTTGATTCGTGGACCTCACATTCCAGGCTCCTATGCAATATTGTTCTTTACAGCATCAGACTTTATTTTCACCACCAGACACATCCACAACTGAGCATCATTTCTGCTTTGGCTCTGCCTCTTTGTTCTTTCTGGAGCTGTTTCTCCACTCTTCCTCAGTAGCATATTGGTTACCCACTGACATGGGGGGGGGCTTGTCTTCTGGTGTCATGTCTTTTTTGCCTTTTCATACTATTTATGGGGTTTTTGAGCCAAGAATACTGGAGTGATTTGCCATTCTAATATTAATATTAGAAGGTAGTAAATGCTATGGTTGAGGGTGAGGTCATGAAAAGGTGATCTAGATTGAAGTGTAGGTACCCCCAATGTGAGACTTCCCTTGTAGCTCACTCGATAAAGAATCTGCATGCAATGCAGGAGACCCAGGTTCGATCCCTGGGTCAGGAAGATCCCCTGGAGAAGGAAATGGCACCCCACTCCAGTATTCTTGCCTAGAGAATCCCATGGACAGAGGAGCCTGGCAGGCTCCATGGGGTTGCAAGAGTTGGACATGACCTAGCAACTAAACCACCACCACCACCACCCATTTTTAGCCACTCTTCATCTGTAAAATTGAGACGTTCATACCTATTCCTCAAGATAATTGTAAAGATTAAATAAAATAACATGTTTAATCCTGCATTGCCCGATTGGAAGCCACTAGCCACATGTGACTATTTAAACTTCAATGAATTAAAATTAAATAAAATTTATGGGACTTCCCTGGTGGTCCTGTGGTTATGACCTCACCTCCTAGTGCAGGGGATGGGGGTTCAATCCCTGGTCAGGGAGATAAGATCCTGCATGCCTCATGGCTAAAAAGCCAAAGCATAAAACCGAAGCAACATTGTAACACATTCAATAAAGACTTTAAAAAATGGTCCAAAAAAAAAATCTTTAAAAAAAATATTAGAAAAAAAGTGTCTTTAGGTTTTTTAAAAAATAAATTGATAAAATTAAATAAAATTTAAAATTTATTTCCTCAGTCACATTTAGCCACATTTAAAGTGGTTAATAATCTCATATAGGCTGGTGACTACCATATTGAACAGAACAAAGATAGAGAATTTCCTAACAAATGCTGGAGAGGGTGTGGAGAAAAGGGTGTTGGTGGGAATGTAAATTGGTGTAACCACTATGGAAAACAGCATGGAGATTCCTTTAGAAACTAAAAATAGAGTTACCACTTGATCCAGCAATCCCACTCCTGGCCATAAATCCAGACTAAACGATAATTAGACCAGATACATGCACCCCTGTGTTCATAACAGCACCATTTACAATAGCAAATGTCCATCGACAGATGAATGGATAAAGATGATGTGGTTCATGCACACAATGGAATACTACTGACCCATAAGAAAAAAAAATAAAATAATGCCATTTGCAGCAACATGGATGGACCTAGAGATTATCATACTAAATGAAGTAAGTCATAAAGAGAAAGACAAATATCATATGATGTCACTTATATGGGGAATCTAAAATATTATACAAATGAACTTATCTACAAAATAGATTCATAGACACCGAGAACAGATTTGGTTGCCAATGGGGAAAGGGGGTGGGGAAGGGATGGCACAGGAGTTTGGGATTAGCAGGTACAAACTATTATATATTGAATAAATAACCAACAAGGTCTTACTGTATAGCACGGGGAACTCTATTCAATATCCTGTGATAAACCATAACTGAGCAATCACTTTGCTATACACAGAAATTAACACATCATTATAAATCAACTATGCTTGAAACAAAATTTAAGAAAAAGAAATAGAGCATTTCCATCACTGCAGAAAGTTCTATCTGAAAGCACTGGTCCAAAGTCCTCAACTCAGGGCCTGGCCCAAGTTGTGTGCACAGTAAGTGAACCCTTACTGGAAGGTTCATCCCTCTTGAAAGACTCAAGCAATGAAACTGACTATTCTCCCAATAGCCTGCCAAAGACTGTCCATTTGATGTTCTCCAAGACTGAGTCTGAAAACTGAGATGGGGAAGAGCCAGGAATTGGTCAGAGCAGAAAGAGAGGGGGACAAAGTTCAAATCTACAGTTTAGGGAATTTGTGTTAATTGCCCAGAGGGTGGGGGTGACGGGAATACGTGTCTGAGGCAGGAAAGAAAAGGAGGCAAAGAAGAGGGAGGAGAAAGAGAAATCCAGGCACCAAGACCTGGCCCCAGGATGAGTCTTTTTTTTTTTTGGATGAGTCTTCACTGCCAGCCCCTAGAGAGAATGGATGACACTTTTGAAATCTTTGATCTCAACACCTGAATCATTGAGTTCATTCATTCATGCAACATTTGTTTACTGAGTACTACGTACCTGGTCCTAGGTGCTGGGAGTGCTATTATAAATAAGGTCCCCACCCATTGGGACTTTGTGTATGATGTGGAGTGGGGAAACTAGATAATTAACATAATAAATTGTGTAACATATGTAGTATTTTAAGTGGCAATGCATCCTGAAGGAAAAACAAAGCAAAGAAGGAAGAAAGGGAAAGGAGGTGCAGTTTTGGATGTGGGGAGCTAGGAAAAGCTTCTTCGAGAAGGTGATGTTTTATTTTGGTTACCTAGGTGGGAAATGGGGAGTGACTGCTTAATGGGTATAGGTTTCTTTAGGGAGTGGTGAAAATGTTCCAAATTGATTGTGGTGATGGTCACATAGCTCTGTTAATATACTAAAAAACTATTGACTTGCATACTTTTAAGTAAGTAAACCATACCTTCATAAAGCTGTTATTTTGTTTGTTCAGGATCTTAATTCTCAGACCAGACCAGCAGTAGAACTGGGGCACCCTCCAGTGAAAGCATGGAGTCCTAACCACAGGACCAACAGATTCCCTAAAGCTTTTATGTGTGTGTGTTATTCTTTGAAACTATTGTAATATTGTACACAACTGTATTTCAATTAAAAAAAAATCACTCTGGCTGCTACACCAAAAATAGACTGAAGGAGACCAAGGACAGAAGCTGTATACATCCAGGAGAGAGGGGATGGCAGCTTGGACCAGGGTGGTAGCAGAGGGGAGATGAGAGGTGCTCAGATTTTGGATTTATTTTGAAGGCAGAGCAGACAGATTTGCTTTTGAATCAGATGGGGGTGTAAAAGGGCATTGTCAAGGATGACTCCAGAGTTTGGGGTTTAGGAAACCAAAACAGGTGAGGAACTAGAGTCCTGGAAAGGGAGAGGGGCTAGACAAAAGGCAGCACCAGGACTCTGAAAGGAGGCAATATTACGAGTTAGGTTCTAAGAACCTGGCCTTTTAATTTGGAATGTATCCCTACCGTATTGCAGAGCCTCTTGCAGCATCAGTTTTCTCAGCCTGTCTTCAGGGAGCTGCAAAGATGGATTGGGACAGACCTGACTCATTTAAGGTACTGGGAGAGCATTTGTTCCTTCTCTTTCCCTTTCCTTCATCACCTGATACAGCTCTGAGCCAGGAGCCCAGGAGAGAATGAGGAGGGGGAGTACTGCAGACCTCAGGCCCCCTGAAACTAAACTGAGGGCAGTGTGTGTCCTGCACTTCCACCTTCTCTGGGGGCAGGAGGGCTGATGCTGACACATTCGGGATTCGCAGAGGATGCTCTCTGAGCCAGTTCTTCCCAAGCCAGTGGGAGATCCTCGGAAGCCTTTAATTACTGCCTCAGAGTGGATGGTAGGTTAATGTGATGATTCGAAAGGTGTATTTTTCAATTACATTTAACGAAAAGATTTATAGTCAAGTAAAATATAATTAGGAGGCTGCCAGTAGAGAGGCCCCCTGAGAGGAAGAAAGAGAAATGAGACAGACCCCTAATGGAGCAGGCCCCTAATAGGGCAGGCTGGAGCCCAGGCTACAGGACCTTCTTACCCTCCCTGCCCCCTTTGAAGATGTCAAAGCACTCATCAGTTCAACCATTCAAACACATTGGCTAAGTACCTATTCCATGCTCTGCCCAGAGTTTCCCATGGGACCAGAACAGATATTTCAGTCCAGCCTGCCCTCAGAGAGTTTATAGGCCAACAGGAGAGACAGGCAGAAACCAAGTCAAGAGTTAAGTGCTGCAAAGGAAATAACAGGATGCTGAACTAGAGAATAATCAGGGCACCATTTTGGATAAAGTCATCCAGAAAGGCTTTTCTTAGGAGTGAGGGGACAGATTGAGACTTGAAGGGTGAAAAGGAGCTGGTCAGAAAAAAGAGTGGAAAGGAGGCAAGGAGATGAATGAAGCCAAGAAAGCAGCCCAGTCCCTAGGGTGGGAAAAGAGTAGTGTAGTGAGAGGGAATCCCCTTGTTGTGGGGCATCCAGATCTCTGCCCTTCATAGATTTTCAGAGGCCTCTAGAGGGTCTCCATTCTAAGTCTGAATCCATTGTCCATGTGCCTTCCCTCTTGTTTCTTCTCTTGGCTTCACCGTCAATTAATGGCACCACCCACTTAGTTGCTCAAGCCAGAATTCTGAAGTAATCCTCTAGTTCTCCCTACCTCTCATTCTCCATATAGACTTGTGCTTGCAGAGTGAAAAAGTGAAAAATGCTTGCAGAGGGAAAAGAAAGGCCAGTGAGGCTGGAGCATGAAGAGGGAGAGGCAGAAAACAACACTGGGAAGGGGAGCGGGGACCAGACCCAGCACGTAAAGAGTTTGGATTTTACTCTGTGTGCTAAGAAAGTTGGTGGCGATGATTTACTTGTGTCCGACTCTTGCGACCCCATGGACTATACCCTACCATGCTCCTCTGTCCACGGGATTCTCCAGGCAGGAATACTGGAGTAGGGTACCATTTCCTTCTCCAGGGAATCTTCCCAACCTGGGGATCAAACCCAGGTCTCCTGCATTGCAGGCAGATTCTTCACCCTCTGAGCTATGAAGCTACTGCAGAGTTTAAGACAAGGAGGAGAAGGCCCAGCTTATGTTTTTAAAAGATTACCCTAGCTGCTCTGGGAGATTGGACTGCAGTGGGGCAAGGTGGGAGACAGGAGCAGAGACTCAGATGAGAAGTGATGTGACCTGGCTTAGCAGGGAAGCACTGAGGAAGGAGAGAAGAGTCTGGACTTTGGGTCCTTCAGTGGTTCTTAGTGAGAGTCTATATGGAGAATGAGAGGTAGGGAGAAGTCGAGGATTACTTCAGGATTCTGGCTTGAGCAACTAAGTGGGTGGTGCCATTAACTGACGGTGAAGCCAAGAGAAGAAGCAAGAAGGAAGGCACGTGGACAATGGATTCAGACTTGGAATGGAGACCCTCTAGAGGCCTCTGAAAATCTATGAAGGGCAGAGATCTGGATGCCCCACAACAAGGGGATTCCCTCTCACTACCCTACTCCTTTGCTTCCTAGCTTGCCCTTCAACCTTTCTGCAGGTCTAACTTCCATTCCTCCCGCTGTGCTTTGGGAGTGCATGCTTCTCAAGTTTGGAGAGAGAATACTGTCATTCTCAATTTCCTTTAACTACCTAAATTTCTCAAATTCTGCCACTAAATCCATACTATATTTGTATTCATTGAACACCCACTAAGGGTCAGACACTGTGCTGGAAGCTTTAGCTACATTATTTCAACCAATCTGGCTTAACCATAGTATTAATATAATAATACTGACAGTGACCACTTAGTGACAGCTCTCTTGAGCTAAGCCTTTTACATAAACTGTCATATTTTAACCTCACTGAGAAATAACCTGCCCAGGTTCACACAGCCAGTTAGTATTGAAATCAAGATGAGTCATCAAGGACTGTCTCCAATGCACCAGCCTCTCAGAGGGGGATGAGGACTGCATGACTGATGGGAAGGAGTTGCCATTTGGATGCCTTTCCCCTCCCTCTCACTCATTCTGTCCCAGCTAAAGCACAAAAGCAGCATTATCCTCCCAGACTTACCTGAGTGCAGAGGGCAGGTGCCCTTGATGACAACCCCAGGGCACCATTTGTTGGGGGAGGAGCAGTTGCTATAGGAGCTCCCAGACACTAAAAGTGGCTGCCTGGTGTCATTGGAAGGAAGTGCCCACCTACATGATGAGGGGTCCCGTTCTTGACACAAGGGATGGTTCTTGCCTCCCCCTGCTGAGAATGGCTAAGGAGTTTGTGTCTGTGTGTGCCTTTGTACAGGACCTGGTACTAAAAGGGCCAGGGGATATGCACATGTGTGCAAGTGAGAAAAGGTCTGCCTCCTGTGCTTTTGCTTCAGGATATGTGTGTGTGTGATGGTTATCTGGCTCTCTAGGCACTCATGAAGGCAAATAATCTGCACATTTCTTCATTCCTGTAACTATGAGTGGAGTTCATGCAGGATGGAAAGGGCCTGGCCCCAGAGTTGAGTTCTGAGCTCAGTTCCCCACCTCTTCTTGCTTGTCTCCAGCTCCCTGCTTCCCCCTCCACCTCCCCCCATTGCTGGGCAGAATGCCCTCAGCCTGTGCCGGCTGGCACACATGCCACATGGTGCCTGGCGCACGTCTGGGCAAGGATGACGCCCCCAGGCCCGGCTGGGATACCAAGCCACCCGCTGCCTCCCCCACCTCCAGAACGGAGCGTCCCCATCCCGTCCCCTTTCTCAGCCAGGGACACAGGGAGCAGGCGGGGACACAGCACAGACAGATACAAACACACAGATGCACCCGGAGACGCCCACAGGCCTGTGCCCCAGAGAGACACAGACACAGGCATTCACACAGGTTTGAGTACACTCACACACACACGCGCACGCGCGCGCGCGCACCCTGAAAGAAACTCGTGGGCAGTCGCCACTTGCACAGATCCCAGCAGGCACGTGTAGACGCCCCGGGCTCTTGCCCGGGTCGGGCAAACTCACCCCGGGCCTCTGTCCGTGGTGCTGAAATCAGACTGACCTCCTTACAGAAAGAAGAGATGAAAATGCACCAGAAGAAAGAATAGAGGAGAGAGAAAAGAAGGGCGAGAGAAATTCATAGATAAGGGAAAAGGGAGAAAGAGAAAGGGAGAGAGGTAGTTTAGAAGATACCAGGGGAACCAAAGTATTGTGAACACTGGGATTAGGAGAGGGAGATGATAAACATAAGATGATCTCAGCCTCCCCATTCCTGCCCAAGTGCAGTTATCAGGCTCAAGTATTTATCTGTCTTTGCCTTTTAGGGCCAAGAATGAGAGAGTTTGGTAGAGGTACAATGGCATGTGAGAGATCCAGGATGTATGGTTTCTGCTGACCTCAACTTGTCCTTTTCAGGGTGCCTTCTTGCCCTGGAGGATCATAAAATAGTAGAGGAAGGAGAAAGACACCCAGGAAACCCAATAATGACCATGCAAACAGCTCCCTACATGATTCCTTATCCCAATTTGTGTTGGGCAAGTGGACAACAATGTTGATCTGGATTTGTTCTGGGGATTGCAGGGATTTAGTGACTGCTTAATGCTTATTCACAAGATTGGCTTATGGGTTCCTATCTCCCTCTCCAGAGATAAAAACTTCCCTCTGGTGGGATTGTCTAGTAAGAATGGATCTCCCACCAGCAGCATCTTAGTCATGAAATTTATGGCACAAGAATAATGTCCATGTTCCTGATTGGAAGGGAAGGGAAGGGTTTCAAGGGCCAAAATGTTTACCATATAATGAGAATAATATATAATATAATAATATATATAATATATATAATAAGAGAATATATAATGAGAATAATAATATATAATGAGAGAATGAAGGAGAAGATAAGAGAGAGAAAAAAGAGGGGAAGAGAAAGAATTGTGAATATGGACAGAAGGATGAAGGAAGGAAGGAAGGAAAGAGGATAGAGATTGGAGAAAGAGGACGGGGAAGGGTGGAGACGCTGATGGCAGAAATGAAAGAGGGTGTGAATGACCCAGACAGACTCCAATGTACAGGGAAAGGGCAGGGGAAGTATGCCAGGTGGAGCAAATTGCTTCCCTCAAGCTTCCCAGGGGCCCAGATTAGACTGGAAGTCCAGCTTGGTCCTGCAGCTGTTCACAATGGCGTCCTTCACCCAGGGCTTCAAGCAGAAATACCCCATGGACCAGGACCATGGATGTGAGGAGCAGCTGCCCTAGCAAAGAGGGTGGGTGGAGTCAGAGGCAATCAAATCTGCCTGTGTGGTTTCCCCATGGGTGGGATGGGAAGAGCGGGTGCCTCCTTGGAAGTATTTCCACCTATTTGCACTAGTGGCAGGAAGAGAAAGCCACATGTGTGGATATTCACTGGAGAGTGGATACTTAACTGAGGGCGAGGAGCAGACAGAGGAAGAAGAGAGGCCTAAGGAGAGGAGTAAGTGGAAAAGAAAGTGTACCATATTCCTAAAATTTTTGGACTTCTTAATTATTGTTTCTTTTTTCCTATCAAAGGAAAAGAAGCAGAGGCTAGCATAAACTCTGGGCCTATGTGCCCCAGTGTCCTTATTGTAGTACAGGTATAGCAAGAGTCCCAACCTCATAGGGTGGTTGAGATGATCATCAGCTCATGTATAAAGCTTGTCAGTTACTGATACATAATAGACTCTAAATATATGTTAGTTTCCATGTTGTTGTTGTATGTTGGTTTCATACTAGGATCAGTTGAGAAATCTCTCATGTTTGACTAGACCATCTTGCTACAGTCTCAGGTCCAAACTTTAGGCATTGTGGAAGACTGATATTTCCAGCTATTCAACTTTACTCCTGAAGAGAAGGATCCAGGATTTTTTTCTGGGGTACAGGGGGAACCTCATGGTCTTGGGAACAGGGTGCTCATCAGTGGCCATTGAGGATGTTTTCCTGGATTCCTAAAAAATCTGGACCCTGGACCTACATCAGTGCCTCTCTGCCCAGGTTGAAGCCTCAGCACTCTACCCTCCTCAATGCTGGTGCCCCAGCCCTGTTCAAGTCTGTTTGAATGTGGGCATGTGGAGCATTTCTTCCAGACTGCTCTTCCAACCCTGATCCCTTTGCCTTTTTTCTAACTACCCTTCTGCTTCTTTCTTGTCTCCCTCTTTCTTCTCAGGAATCTAGTTGGAGAAAAGGGATTCCCTCACTACCGAGAGGGGCGGGATTTCCCCACCCTTCACAGGCCAAACGGATGGTCTCATTCTAGAGGTCAGGGAAGCTTGTGGGGGCTGGCACAAGGAGGGGTGAGGGGTGGAAGGGCAGCCCCCATGTCCTCCCATTCCCCCCAGCTCCTGTCTCATCACTGTCACCATTCAATCATAGCAGATGGGCTGCAGCTGTGAGCGCCAGCCCGGCACACAGGCTGGTCCGTGCCACTTGGGAGAGAAGGAAGAGAAAGGGAGGGAGGGAGGGAAGGAGGAGGAACGAAGGGAGGAGGGAGAGAGGAAAGGGAAGAAGAGGAAGAGGAGGAGGAAAAGGAGGAGAGTGGAGGAGGAGAGAGATGACTTGAAAAGAGAAAAGACTTGGTATCTTTCATGCTTTTCCCTTCTCAGCAGGAGAGCAGAGGCCAGGGCTGGGCTCACAAGCTGGGCAGTGCCAGGCGAGATGGGCATATGCCCTTGATTACCACCAGGACTGCAGGCCAAGCCTCTGCCGCTGCCACGGCCTCATAAATCAGTTTTTAAGTAGCAACCACATGGACATTTCCCAGCTGAGAGGCCTGGCCTCTGTCGGCCCAGCGAGGGCAGCCCTGGAGGAGGGGCAAGTGCCAGGCCAAGGCAGGAACAGGGAGAGGTGGTCCTCAAGGCTTGATGGGAAATGGGGTTGGAGCTGGCTCAGGGAAAATTTGGGTGCAGGGACTCCTGCCAATAAGGAGTAGGTAAGAAGATGACAAGTGCCTGTCATCAGTGAGTCTGGAACCCCCAACCCCACCCAGCTTTGGGGCTCCTAGACCCTATCCTGGCTTCCCCTGCGGAAGCTGCTTATGAGGAGGAGGATGGTGCTGCCCCTGGAACCTCCTCCCTCCAGGTGCCCCTCCCACTAAGAATCTGTGTGAATGTCAGAGCAGCACGTGGGCCTGTGCACTTGAGTATCTGAATGTGCTCACAGCTTCCGGTGGGTAAGAAGGTATGTCCCTAGTATCTAGCCCAGCCCCAGCACAGACCAAATATCTGTAAAACTGCTTTAATGAGTAAGTGATTGATTGAGTGTGAAGGGGGCCAGTTATGTGTGTTTTCAGGAATGGGAGCATCCATATCCGAGTGTGTGGGGGGGGCGGTGTCTGTGGGTGCTCTGGGGAGATCTATTCTGACAGATGTGCCTCCTCCTTTCCAGGATCTCCCCCCTGCTCAGCCCTCCCCTGGGCCCTGATTCTCCCCTTCTGGGGACCCCCCAGTAGGACAGCAGCTCCTGAATTCCACACCCCCAGTCTGATCCCAAGCTTGGCGCCCCATCCTCCCCGCTCTGCAGGCCAGCTTTGATAGCTGGGGGTAGGGGGCTTGGCTGAGGTTGGTGGGGAGTGAGGTGGGGACGGGAGTCCCGCCCTTGCCACTGGAACCGCGGCCAGAGCCGGCGGGGTGGGGGCGCCCAGCCTTCTTGCGCCCGGCGTCTCCTCCGTGGGTGAACAGATGTCTCGGAATTTTCGATGTGCTCTCTGCCCCTCCTCGCAATACTCCCCCCCAAGCTGGCACCGGCTGTGGCGCCTTCCCTTCCCCCACCTCCGACAGCAGAACCGGCTGATGGATCAGGGAGCGCGGCCGGAGGCCTGGGCCCGGGGGCGGCGGAGGCCCGCGGGGTCGCGGCCGCGGGCTGGGCGGAGTCTCGGAGGCTCCCGGTGCCGAGGGAACAGGGTCGGCGCTGCCCGGCCTCTCCGTTCCTTCCCTCCTGCCGCATCTCCTCAGCCCTGTCTCTCTTCGGTCCTCCGTCCTCGATCTACGGTCTCTCTACCCCACCCCACCGCCCAGCCGCGTCTATGCAAACCCCCTCCACACAGAACCTCACACTTCGCGAAGGAAACTCCTCCTGGCAACTTCGGCGGAATTCTTCCCTCCAGAGACCCCTTTCTCTGCATTCCGTGAGCCACCCAATCCCCAGCTGGCCGCCTGCCTGCCCTCAGTGGAAACCCGGAGTTTATCCGAAGAACATGGAGGAAGGGCAGGAGGGGAGCGGGTCTCGAGGTTAGGGAAGCCGAAGAGGCCGGTCGGCCCGGGCTTAGAGACACCCAAATTTTCTAATCACTGCTAATTAATGAGCAATCCAATTCCGTGGACCCTCAACTCAGGGAAGGGGGGCAGGGCCCGCTGAGGGCAGGACGGGGCCTTGGCAGGGCTTGGCAGCCGGGTGGTGCCAGGCGCCCTCCCCCACCCCACCCCCACTCGCCAGCATTCCGAGGTAACAGGCATTTGTTACCCAGCTCGTGCCAGGAGCGATTGGCAGGTTCGAGTAGGCACAGTCATTCTGCACACAGATGTCCCTGCGCTCACTCTTCTGATATGAATTCTGTCAACTCCAAATCTGAGGGAGATGAGCAGACAGCCACACAGACAGTTACAGACGGACACAGACACAGACAGCACAATTGTCTGGAGGACACAGAAGTCCACGGGTATTTATTTTTCTTTCCTGAAAAAAAAAATGAAAGGGAAATAAGAAAGGCTCCCACTAATTTGGGGGGACCTGTCTGAACTTCAGAGAGTGGCCCTCACACCTCCCATCCTCTGCTGGTTTTCCTCCCCTCCTCAGACTTTTCAGGTCTCCCCCAGGGCTCCACAACAGCATCTCCGAACTTCAGATCTGCAGCTAGAGTCAGTGCAACCAGAGCCAACTGAGTCTGGGAGGTCTGGGTCCTAACTCAGGACTCAGAATTTCTAAATTCCTGCAAGTTCTAGAATATCACCAAGATGTAGGTTCCAGCCTTCTAGAAACGCTGAAATTCAAAATCCTAGAACTCCTGCTCCAGGGCAATTTGTGTCTAGTGCCCAGTCCCTGGATCATCTTCTCCATTAGAGAGGGGAGACCTGGGCTCTGTCTGGTGCCCTGGAATGGAGGACCCCACATGCCTGGTACTCACCAGACAAAGCCCAACCTTGGCAACCCGCCCAAAATGCAGCCTGACCTTTGAATGAAGAAGGTGGAAAGGTCAGATCAACTGACTCCTCCCCTTTCTGGCACTCTTTCCCAGCAACAGTTCCCATCCTGACCCTCCACATCTGACCTGGCTATCCCACCTCTGCATGTCCTCCCTCCACCCTTACCCCGGCTGCTGTGGGAGCAAGCTGGTTGGTCACTGGGCATCTGCGAGCAGGATGGGCATGAAGAACCGCTGGGGTTTGGTTCTCCTGGGGCAGCTCATGCTGGTGGAAGAAGAGGAGGCAGGCAAAGGGGGCAAAGAAACTCCATGATGTTGGAGGAGAGGGCACAGAAGGGTTTGGGTTGTGGTTTGTTGGATTGTGTTTTTTAATCTTTCTTTCTTTTTTAAAGAAAAAGCCCCCATCCTGTGTCATCATTTTTATGGGATCTGCAATTCTGGCAAAAATCTGTCTTTAATTTAGCTGTCCATATAAAAATCCTCACTGTATAATAATGAACAGATGCCATGGAATTTAAGCTGGAGCCTCGACTCCTCCTGCTTTCCCCCCCCGCGCCTGGCACCGGGCACCGGGCACCGGCTGAGTGGCGCAGACTGGCACCAACGCGCGGCCGAAGGGTGGGCAGGGGGCGACCTGGGCTCGTCGCCAGGGCGCTGGGGTAGTAAAGAGGTGTCCAGGCGCCGGGCTTGGCCAGTCGGGAGTTTTTCTCGTGGAAGCATCAAAGGAGAAGTGTCTGAGGAATTTTTATTTTTCTACAAAATGATCACTAGTTAAGGATTTTGTTTGGTTTTGCTTAGGGGCTGTGTGGTTCTCAGATTAAAAAAAAAAAAAGCACATCCCTCCCCTCAGTATAAATCCAAATGTTTTCGATGTTTTAATTGAGTTGTTTTTAACCCACCCCCTGCGCCGCGCCCCGGCCTCTGCCTCAGAGCCCAGCCGAACGCTAGTTCGCTGCAAGCGGGATCCGTTCTGCACCCGGCCGGCCCGTGGTATCCTGGGCGCCGGCGCCTCCGGGGACTCCCGGGCAACTCCCGCGGGGCCAGAGTGCCCTGTTGCCCTCCAGGAGTGAGGCCAGATGTGGCATCTAATTAAGAAGCAGGAGAGATGAAGGCAAAAGAGAAATCCGCACTTGCCCCTCACGATTCGCTCGCTTTTCCCGAGGGGAAAGAAACAAACTCTGTGAGTTCAGTGTCCCCTGCTACCGCCGCCTGCGGTCGAGAAAGCAGGTATGACTCGGGATTGAGGGTTTGGTTCCGAGCCCCCACCACCCCCACCTCTCGCCTTTAATGCGACTCTGGCGAGAACAGATGTCCCAAGCCGGGCGGACTGCCCAGACCCCGCCCAGCTGTGCCCTTGGCGAAGACTTGGCTAGGGTAGGAACTGGCACGTGGGTCCCCAAAGGGGCTCGGGGCTCCCTCGGCCCTGGCGGGAACTGACCTCTCAGCCTTGGCCTCCTGGCTAGCCGCAGCCTAGAGTGAGAAGCGGAAGCGCCCCAGAAAGACCCGTTCCTGATTCAATTAATTTCGGAAAGAGGAATGAGACATAGACAGTGGTGGAGAGACGCCCAGAAAGGTTCGAATAACGGAACAACAGGCACACACTCGGCCGTGGAACCCTGCAGCCTTAGTCAACCCTGGGAGACTGTGCCGGGTTTCTGCGCTGGAGCGGGCAGGCGAGCTGGCGGCGCCAGAGCCACACCCAGGCGCGCATCTGGGCAGCGTCTCCACCCAGTGCAGTGTCCCAGCTTCCTTGGTACAGCCAACATCTCTGGGGTTCCCTGGCTCTCTCCCCCTCTGAGCACCCCAGCTTCCTCTCTCTGCTCTAGGGGGCCGAGTTTCCCATCCCTTGGCATCTGCCCACAGGAAACGGTTGCCTTCCTGCTTGTGAGCCCAGACTTGGTCGGGGCCTTTTCAGGCTGGCACTCCGGAGCAGGTGAGGAGCGCCTACTCTAGTGCTTTAGGGTGGAAAAAACTTCAGAGAGCAAAATGACCCTCCCAAGGTGTCTGCACCCTTTCTTACTGTTTCTCAACCAGGAAAACTTGGTCCAGAATTTTAAGTGAATGTGGCATAGAAAGGCAGAAGCCACTTTAGGATCTGGAAAAGCAGCAGTGTTTTAGGTTTTTTTCACACCCCAGATCGTCACAGGCCTGTGTGGCCAGTGCCTGGGCATCCAGTCCTAAAGAAAGAAAAGTGACCGTGTCTTGGGCTATGAGCTGAGAAGCCTGTTGTGACAGCTGAGCCCATTTGCCCCCTCCCACATCTCAGCAAGAGAAAAAGCTTTCTCCTTTGAGCACACAGGGGCAGGAATACTGAGCTGACCCCTGTTGTCACATGCGGAACCTGAGAGTGGAGGTCAAGACCAAGGCTGGTCAGGCCTGGCCTCCACTGTCTCTTTCTTCCCACCTTCCTTGAGAATTAAACTGTGGAATCTAGAACTATCCCTCAGTCCCAGCATTCCCTCAAATCAACAGATTCTTCCAAGGAGCAGGTAACTTCAGGTTAAAAATTCTGGGGAAGAGGAGGAAGCAAAGTTGCCCAAGAGGGAATGAAATCTCTGACTTCTGTGAGAAATCCTTGCATCCCCCAGCTTGTGGACTTCCCATAAAAGGGAAAAAGAGAAAAGTAAACACAAGCCAGTGGACTCTAGGGAGAGTCAGGACTTCCCTGTCTCTGACGCCAGTGGGGCTCAGTTTCCCTGAATTGTACTCAGTGATTTGTTGAGCTGTCTCTTTGGGTGATGAAACCAGAGCTAGGGGTTCACTGGGTAAGGGGGTCAGGGTTCAGATCCTGGGTGAAATAGGGTTAAACAGAGAGGAGATAATCAGCAGTGCTTTCCTTTCTTTTTCCCCTGATGTACAAATGACCTGGACTCGGAGACACTTCTATTTCCGGTCGCTTCCAAACTCTGAACTTTGAAAGGGGGTGGGAAAACCAAGGGGAGGACACCCTCCAGATTGATCTCAGCTCCAGCCTCTGGTTTGGCTGCCCAGGAGCTGAGCCAAGCCGACTAGTTCCTGCTTGGAGATTCCTTTGCTCAGGTTAAGGCGCAAGGAGGGCGTCCTCTCTGCAACTTCTCCCCTTGCCCTCTCCCTCCCACTGCTCCGGCCCCTTTCTCCTCCCCTCCCCCCTGCCCCAACACACACACCTCCTTCTGTTCCTGGAGCTTCACTGTATGTGTGCGCACAAGTGGGAGAGGAAAAGACCTATGAGGGGGAGTTTGGGGCTGCGTGTCGGCGTGCATCTTCTTCTCCTGCTCACCTCACCATCTCACCAGGGAACTTGAGTGTTGGGGAGGGGGGCGATGGGAGGACAAATCGCAGCCGGAAGGGTCAGTAATTGGGAAAGGGGCAGATCGTGTGGACGTTGGATTTGCAGGAAGCAGAGGCACTAGGGATCCCCTCCCCCAAAGTGACCCACCCAAAGTGACCACAGACACAGTGGTCCTAGAGTCATCAGCGTCCTTGGAAGTGGGATGGAATCCGGCTTCAAAAACAGAATCAAGCTGCTTGGAGGAGCCAGAGGAGCGAAGCACTGGAGTCTGTGGTCTGGCCACAGGAGCCAAGTAGAGGGATCTTTTGCCTCTGGTCCCAAGCCACTTGAATCCTGCCCGGTCTGGGACTTCAGAGCAGGTTCTGGAAAACCAGCTTTGGGAGAGAAACCCAATTAACCTTGTTCTTAGAGTAGGATAAGACTCAGGCCTCGGGATGTGTACTGAGTTCCTTTTCTCTCCCATTTCCTGCCAGGCCATGCCCCCATGGCATGAACAGATCTGACTCCTTCAGATTCGGGTCTGAGATGATCACTTTGGTCCATGTAAGAAGTGAGGGAAGTTGGAGGTGAACCGATTTCTTTCTCCCCCAAAGTAGGGGTGATTTTGACACCCACCCTTAGACCACCGACAGGGGTGAATCCTCAGAATGAAAGGCCCAGTTCTAAATCTCACGCTAGAGAAGCAATCCTATGAGAATTCCAGAGAAGGAGGTGAAATTTTGAAAGGATTCCAGTGAAATTCTCCAAAAACTGTGGGAGAATTCTGTCCAGAATTCCAGCAGACCGGTCGTGGGGAAGGGGCCTCACGCTGTGCGGTGCTCCCCGGGGCCAGGGAAGCTCGGCCTCCCTCTGGGGCGGAACAGCGAGAGGCTGGACGGGAGTCAGCACCCGGGAGTGGACAGCTCCCAGCCCGGTCCCAGCTCCACCTCCAGCCTTCTCCGGGTGGAGGAAGGAGGGCAAGATCTCTACTGGGTTGGTCTTTTAGGGGAGCCGCGGAGCTCAAGGTCAGAGAGTATAATCCGATCCACCCTTTCGTGCCTAGTGAGTCCTTCAAGCGCCTTTCCCTTTCCTCCTTTGTCAGGGTGCTTTCGTTCTGGGGTCTTGGGGCCAACCTTTAAAAGCCTCAGTGTGCCTGACTTCAAGCCCCAAACTCAACACTACAACCTCCATTTCAGCTCTAAAGCGAGCAGAAGTGTTTTTGAAAAAAACAATTTAAATAAGCAGAGTCAGAAACAGTCCTGTTGTGGTACTCCTAAGTGTGTTCAGGCTTTGGGATGTCTGGTGTTTGGGACTTAGACCTCTCTCCAAATATTCCAGTGAGCACTGGTGTCTGGATTGGAGGGGGGTGCTGTTCTTTGCATGGGAAGTCAGTTCAGAGCAGCCTCTGTTTCTGAGGCTCAGAGAAAGAGAACCCTGAGGTTACCTTGCCTGAGAGGAGGAAGCGGCTTGGGCCATCTGCCTGAGGGCTTCCTTCCACCAGGAGCAGCACCAGGCAGGAAGGGGGGTGTCTCGGTGTGGATCAAAAGGCTTCTCGCTGTCTGGTCAGGGGAAGCTAGTGGCTATGTCAGGTTCCACTCTATCTACCTGGTGGGCTCCTAGACTCAGGCCCCCTCACAGAACTCTGGGGGGGGGGGGTTCCATCAACTTCATCAACACCTCTACAAATTTCAATATTCTTGAGGCTGAAAATGTCTGATTCCCTTGAGTCCACTGAAATTTTAAATTTAAGACTGAAAAGACTTCTTCCATTAATATTTCATCCTCATAACCTGATAGTTTTTCTATTTAAAAGCATCCCTGTCTGGCTCAAATGGTTGTATCTTGATTTCTACACACTCATTTTTTTTTTGCGACAGTGGGCAAAGGATTGTAAAATGACCGACTGCTCCCATCTTGGTTATTTTTCAGTTATGAAAAGATATTTTGTTTTCAAAAGAGGTGCGTGTGCATGTTGGGGAACTGAAGGAGTGTAATGAGATTAGTGCAATGCTTTGTGCTGGGGGCGTGTGTGAACCTGTGTAAGGTCTGTGAGGGGCAGCAAGTGCAGCTGTTTCGGTGCCCAGTGGGTGGGTGTGAGGGGGTTTGTAGTGTGGGAATCCTACCCAGGAATTTCCAGGGTTCCTCTACCTGGCCACCACACAGTCATTGACTTTTTTCATCACGTCGAGTCCCAGCTCAATGCCCAGAATGAAATGAGGCCACCGTGAAAAACCGGTCCGGCTTTGCATCTCATTTACATAAATATTTATTAATCGTCATTAAACTGAACAGAAACACGCAATGCACTTCGGGTGTCCGACGGGAGTTTCATCTTCGCTACAAGAGGAAGGAAAAATTGCTTGTGAGTGTGTGGGTGTTTCGCCTGTGGGTTTGCATTTTTGCATCGTGTGTTTGGATGTCTGATCTCCTGCCTCCGGTGGGGAGAGGTTCTCCTTTTGCCCCTTTTTTTTTGGGAAACCTCCAGAAGGAGTCCTCAGCCCTCTCCCTGCCCACCTGTCAGCCAGAGCCAAGAGGATGCCTCAGACAAAAACTCCCTCTCCAGCCACCGGAAATCGCCGGGCGCCTGAGGCCCAAAGAGGCACAGTCAGGCAGAGGCGGGGCTGCCTTCAGGTCTGGGTCTCCACCCTCGTCCCGGGAAGGGATAGAGTTGCCCGAGGGGGGCGGGGGGCGGCGAGCTCTCCTCCCTCTGCCCCCCGACGCCAGCTCTGGGCCTGCGTGTGCGTGCGGTGTGGTGTGCGTGTGTGTCTTTCATGCAAACCCTCCCTCCCCAAACCGACCCCCCAACAGTTTGCCATTCCATACAAATTTGGAAACAGATTTTTAAAAAACAGCATGACGCACAACGGGGACGGGGCGGGGGAGGGCAGTGGCACTGGGGCCCCAAATCTCGGAGTCTCTGATTGTAAGAACCTGGGGAGGGGAGGGGGCAGCGCCGGCCCCCACTTCACCAAAGTGCACAGATCCGCGCTTGGGCGGCGCGGCCCGCGGGCCCGGAGGGGCATCCCGGGGCCGGGCCGGGCCGCTAGGCTCAGTCAGAACCTCCTTGCATAGATATTTGTGTCTTTTTATTATTGGTAGTAGTATTTTTTGCCTTTTATTGCTTCTAAAAGTTCTTACTGCGCGTTTTTTTTTTTCTGATCCGGACTCTGCGTTCGGCCTCCGTCGCCTCGGATTTTTTTTTTTTTGTATGTATGTTTGTTTAAAAAAGGAAAAAGGGGGAAATGGACTCTAGTTACAAATTATCTTGGCCTCTCTCTTTCCTCTCAATCCACATTCCCTCCCGCCAAAATTAAAATCACAAAACGCTGAGACTAGGGGTTGGGGATGAGGGCTTCCAGGTCCAGGCTTGGCGCCCGGACTTATGCCCTTTTCAAGAAAGAGGGGGCGCCCGGCTCCTCGGCAGCTTGGTGACTGTTTCAATAATAATAATAGCAGGAAAACAGTATACCACAGCTCAGCTACCCCCCTTACCAAAGCCTTTGGGCCTGCAGGGGGAAAGGGGAAGAGGAAACAGTGCAGGAATTGGGAATGGGGGGAGGGGTCTCCAGAGAGTGCCCGAAGAGGGTCCCTGTAGAAGTACTCCCTGGGAAAGAGGAGGAGAGAATCCCTTGGGGAGAGAGAAGGCGAGTCCCCTGGGGGAGGCGAGGCCCCTAGGACGGGCACCCACAGATAAGAGGACCGCGCTGCCCAGGTGAGCGGCAGAACCGGCGACCCGCTCCCCGCACCCCGCGCCGGGGTAGGTGGGGGTGCCCCTGCGCTGAGGGGGTGGGGAGGTTGGGGCAGGGGTGCGGGCGAAGGCAAAAGAAAAAAAAAAAAGGAAGGGGCAGGCGCGAGGTCTCAGTTATGGAAAAACGCATTGAGCTCCTCGTACATGGGGCCCCGGTCGTGGTGAAGGTGCATATCGTAAGATAAGAGATTCTCCGAGTGGACGCCCCCGCGCACAGCCGACGAACCAAAGACCAGCCCGTGGCCCGTGGGCCGCGAGCCGGGCAGCGCCGAGTAGTGCATAGAGTAATGGTAGCTCTTCTCGTGGTCGGGCGACGAGTCCTGCTTGAGCGAGAAGTTGCCATTGAGGCAGAGCGGGGGACTGAGCGGGCCCTCGTACTCGGAGCTGTTGTAGTCCGGGCTCGCGCCGCCGCCGCCCGCCGCCGCGTACAGCGTCTCGTAGGCGGCGCAGTAACCGTGGGTCCGCAGGGCGTGCGCCGCGCCGCTGCCCAGGCCGCCAGCCGCCTGGCACTGTGCTCCCGCCAGGCGCGAGCACGGGTACGGGTAGGGGTGCATGGCGAACGGGCCGCCCGAGCCGTGGAAGCGGCCCGTGCCGTCGGCGCCCTGCTCGGTGAGGAAGTTGCGCGAGTTGAGCTGCAGGCAGCCGGCCACCAGGTTGGTGGTGGGCTGCGACAGGCCCTTGCACAGCGTCTGCACGTAGGACACCAGGTCGGGCCGCTTGCCCGAGCGCAGGATCTCCGAGAGCGCCCAGATGTAGTTCTTGGCTAGGCGCAGCGTCTCGATCTTGGACAGCTTCTGGGTCTTGGAGTAGCAGGGCACCACCTTCCGCAGGTTGTCCAGCGCCGCGTTCAGGTCGTGCATGCGGTTGCGCTCCCGCGCGTTCGCCTTCTGCCGCCGCAGCTTGGAGCGCTCCAGGCGCGCCTTGGTCATCTTGCGCTTCTTGGGCCCGCGCTTCTTGGGCCTCTCGCCCTCGGCCTCGTCCAGCCCTTCCTCTTCCTCCTCTTCCTCCTCCTCCTCGCCCCCCAGCTCGCCTTCCTCCTTGACCTCGGCCAGCGCGGCCTCCGGCACCTCGTCGGAACGGAGAGGGACGGGCTTGGCGGCCCGGGCCGGCCCCGGAGCCCCGGGCCCCGGCTGAGGCGGAGGTGGCGGCGGTGCGTCGCCCTTGTCGCTCCTCGGCTCGTCGTCGTCGCCGTCGCCCCAGCTGGCGAACTTGGGCACGTCCGAGAGGAGACCTGGCTCGCTGAACAGGCGGGTCAGCATGGTGCCTGAGGACGCCCGGCGAGCGGGAAGGGGAGATAGATAACACAGAGTTAGGGGCGCGCTTGGTTCATGCTGCGCTCCTTCCACCCGCCTCCATCCTCGAGTCCAGTGCGGGTTCCTGCCCGGGGGGCCCTGGATGCCCACCTCCTCCTCCTGCCCCACCCCGAGCCTGCCCAGCCCTGCCCCGGCCGCGCGCCGGGAATCTCGGCCCAGGCCCTTTCCCCGGAGCTGGGCCCCGGCTCCACCCCTCGCATGAACGAGGGGGGCCGCTCCCCGCGCCGGGTCATCTCCGGGTGTGGTTGGGGACGGAGCTGAGGCTTTAGGGAGCAGATCTCTTCGCCGGGGCAGGCGGCGTGATCGCCCGGAATGCCTGTTCTCTCCCGGCGTTGGAGGAAGGCTGGGCGGCCGCCGGTGGGGACAGCTGCCCCGCTCGGCGGCTCCGGCGGCCCGGGCCCCTCCGCCCTGCTCCCTCACCCTCCCGTGGCTCTCACCCCCACGCTCCCTAATCCAATTTGCAAACTTGGCCGCGCGCCGCCCTCGGCTCGGCCCCCACCCTCCCAGCCCCAATTCCAGAGGCGGGAGGATCGTTTCCTCTAGCCGGGCGTCCCCAGCTCCCGGAGCCGGCTCGGGGCGGCGAGAACTGAGAAACCCGGGCGTGGGGAGGAGACGGAGAGAAACGAGCCCCGTCCGTCTCCCCTGCGGTCGGGGACCCCCTTCCCCCCTTTAAACTGCCTCCCTCCCACACGGCTCTTCAGATCTCGTTGTATTTCGGGATTGATAGGAAAAAAAAAAATCCAAATTTGTTTGTTTGCTTCTCTCTCTCTCTTTTTTTCCGGTGGTAGGGAAAGGTCGAAGGTTCCTCCGGGACAACCATGGGGGGTTCCCATCTCAGGCTCTTCACGCCCCCCATGACCCTGCTTCCCCCTCCTCCCCTAGCCCAAGGCGGGCAGAGACGCCTCCCTCCGCAGCCCCCTGAGCTGCAGCCCCTTTTGCGAGAGGAAACCCGGGGCTCCTCCGATGCCCACCCCATGAGGGGGCATCATCCCAGGAACGGGGGATTTGGGGACCGTCCTGTCGGCAGAAGAAGCTGCCCACCCCCACCCCCCCAACCAGCGGGTCAGATCTAGCTCCCTTTCGGACAACTTACCTCGGAGAGGAGTCAAGGGGAGAGGGGAGGGGAGGGGGGGAGGGGGGCAAGAGAGAGAGGGGGGAGAAGAGGAATCTTCTCGCTTATTTCATTGTTCCCCCATCTTCAGGGAGCGGGGGCAGCGGCTCCTCAAGGCGGCAGGCGCCGGCGTCTTCAGAGCGCCATGCGAACCGCGGAGCGAGTGTGGCATCTCTACCAGGCGGGGTACCAGCCTCTATGCCAGGCCATATGGGCTTGGCACGTCACGGGCAGCAGCTATCACATGAGAGACGGTGATTGGCATGCGTCTGCATTGGGGGAGAGCCGGCTCCCCCGGGACCCGCCGCCATCTGTCACTCTCTACTCCAAAAAAAAAAAAATTAAATAAATAAAGGAAATAAATAAATATCTCTGCCGCCCTCCCCTCTCCGCCCAACTCAGGGAAAGCAGGCATTGAGAGGGAGGTAGGAGGAGTTGCCCCCCTTGCATATAGAGTCCCCCACATGGGAACAATGGGGTGGCGAGGTTGGAAACGGCGGCGGGGGGGGGGGTTGATGTTCCCAATTCTATGCTCCCT
The DNA here is from genome assembly GCA_024291935.2 of Okapia johnstoni. Lineage (NCBI taxonomy): Eukaryota > Metazoa > Chordata > Mammalia > Artiodactyla > Giraffidae > Okapia > Okapia johnstoni. The sequence continues at coordinate 21,666,912 of CM044306.1, read as the reverse complement.
CCAGGGCCCTGCTCTGTCCACTTCTTTCCTTGCAGGCACCCAAAGGTGGGTCAGGAACCAGAATCTAGGGTCTGGAGAGGGGACCTCTGTGCTTGCCCCCACACACCCCCAGGAGGATCCCCTTGACCACAAAGGGACAGCTGAGGCCTCCTCCCGGGGTGGGTGTAGGGGGCGTCCCTGGCCTAAGCCCCATAGGTAGATGTTGGCACCGTGCCATCCCTCATCCCTGTCTGCCCCTCCCCCACCCACCCTCACGCACACACAACATATGTGGCTGAACGAAATTCAAACCAAGGAAAAGACAGAGAAAAGGAAAGACTTGCCTGGATGTCTGTGCCTCTGCATGGGCGTGTGTGTGTGTGTGTGTGTGTGTGTGTGTGTCTGTGGGGACATGTGTGTGTATCTGTGGAGTCAGCCGATGGGAAAGATTTCCTTGGGTGTTTGGGGGCACATGTAGGTTGGGATGGGGATGGAAAGCAGCCCCTGGGATAAAACTATGCACACACCATCGGGGGGTGGGGGAGAGGGTTGGGTCTGGATTCCTAACCCAGGAACCTCTCCCTCCTCTCCCCTCAATTCCTAGCCCCACATACCCACCCCCTGCAAGACAAGTAGCTGTCCCACCAGTCTCTCTCCTGGCCTCTGACTCGTTTGAAGGAGGAGGGGGCTGGGCTGGGAATCGCCTCAAGTTCCTGGAGGAGATGCAAGCATTCCCCTCCCCCTTCAAAAAATCCTGAAAGTAGAGAAGCCAACTCCAGCAGTCCGCCCGTGACCAGGGGGAGGTAGGTCAGACAGGTGCCTTGGTGAGGAAAGTAGGAAATTGCTATTTTATCTTACAGCTCACCTTTCAACCCTCTCCCTGGGCCAGACACAGATGCATGGATTGAGGGAGGAAGCTTTACACACACACACACACACACACACACACACACACACACACACACACACACACACCTGTTCCTCACTCTGTGTGCAAAAGATGGATACACACCCCTACTCAGATAGAGTCATGTGTGTAAGCAGACAATCACAATCAGGTGTAGAGAGATCCTGGTCTACACCTTTGTTCAGGCATTCGTAGTGTGTTTCAGACCTACATTTCCTATCCCTCCCCATCCTCCAGCTTCCATATGCTAAGACAACTTCAATTATACTTGACCACACACAATTTGATGGCAACCACGTGCCAAGCACTGGGTGGTACAAAGACAGGGGTCTCATTCTCAGTCTGCACAGGAACACTTTTCTCCTTCTAGGACTTCGAGAACAGGTCTTGGGCTGGGAAGACACTGATTCGGTGTCTGGTAGAATGAATTAGGTTCTAAACAGAGGCATACATGGTAGCTAAGGAGGCCTTGGGAGAGAGGGCCTGCCGCTGTGTGAGGCCCAGAGGCACTTGACCAGGTACCAAAAGGCACCTCAAAGCGTCCTTATGTGAAAGTGAAAGTGTTAGTTGCTCAGTTGAGTCCAACTCTTTGGACTTGTGGACTGTAGCCCACCAGGCTCCTCTGTCCATGGGATTTCCCAGGCAAGAATACTGGAGTGGGTTGCAATTCCCTCCTCCAGGGGATCTTCCCGACCCAGGGACTGAACCCAGATCTCCTGCATTGCCGGTGGATTCTTTACCATCTGAACCACCAGGGAATCCAAGTGTCCTTATACTGAGGCCCATAGTGGGGGACTGACTTGCCCAGGACTACACAGTGGAGCACAGAACTGGATCTAGAACCTAGGGACTTGATTCCAAACCCAGTGATCCTTCTATAGTCCCACAGTCTGCCTCAGGGGACCCTAAGAATGAGAAGCCAATGTTAAGTCTTCCTCCATTCATAGATCCTGGTCCTGGGAAGGCGCATGATCTGGGGGCACTCAGGACATGGCAGAGAGGGCCAAAAGATAGACCTCAGGTGGGGCAAAGATTCAGCAGTGCTGGCCAGGCCCCTGTCCACTTCTGGGCACAGCCTCAAAGGCTTTTCTGTCTCTTCACTGAGGCTGGGGGTCTTCAATCCAGACACATAGCCCTTCTTGAGTCCCCCAGTCATATGGTATTTTGATTCCGTGCATATGCATTGGGCTCTGATTCCTGGCCAACCCTACTTACCATCCTTAAAGAATGCTGAATGCCTTGAACAAGTTACATAACAGCTCTGTCTTGATTTCCCCCGTCTGTAAAATGGGGACAATTATACTACCCTTCATAGGGCTGTTGTTAGCACAAAATAGGATAATGGGTGTATTGAGTCGTGCGTGGGGCTAGCAATAGAGTGCACCTTCAGTAAATGCCAGCTTTCCTTTTTCTTAAAGCACTTTGTAAACTGTAATATGCTTTACACTAATAATTTCTTGCACATACCCCCTGCTGCTGCTGCTGCTGCTAAGTCGCTTTAGTCGTGTCCGACTCTGTGCGACCCCATAGACGGCAGCCCACCAGGCTCCCCCGTCCCTGGGATTCTCCAGGCAAGAATACTGGAGTGGGTTGCCAATTCCTTCTCCAATGCATGAAAGTGAAAAGTGAAAGTGAAGTCGCTCAGTCGTGTCCGACTCTTAGCGACCCCATGGACTGTAGCCTACCAGGCTCCTCTGTCTGTGGGATTTTCCAGGCAAGAGTACTGGAGTGGGTTGCCAGTGCCTTCTCCGCATACCCCCTGACACACACATATTCAGAATGCTTTGTCTACATGGGAACTGAGTTTTTGTTGAATTAATGGGTGAATGAATGGATGAGTGCGTGAATTAATGCTTCCTTGGGGTTGAAAGATACCCCCTGCCCTCTTCTTCAGACACTGAGGCCTGGGTTAAGCCTCACAGGCCCCTACCAGCTCTGATTTCTACTCCAGGGGAGCCCTATCTCCTTTCAGGAATGTCCTCACCCCCCTTCAGCCCCCATGCCGGAGAATGAGGCCTGAGGGGTTGGGGGGATGTACCTGGGGGTATGGAGAACTTCATTCCTCTGTCTGTTTGCTGCCCCTGTCTGTTCTTCCTTCAGAAAAATGGAACAAGTTTTTCTCACTCGACACATTTCAACTTTTTTTTAGAAGATACAATAAAAAACAGGGGAAAATTGGAACAGAGGGAGGTGTGGGATGGGCCCGCCTTAGACATGAGCTTGAAAGAGGTATAAAACACACATGTCCACATACACATGAACAAGCATGAACAGACAGGGACGCCCGTGATCCTCTCTGTGCACCCAGAGACGCAGAGATGTGGTGATAGAGAGACAGAAAGAGCCAGAAATGGAAGGAAGGAGATGGAAGAAGAAGGACACCCAGAGATGCCATCTGTTCCTCCCCCTGGCATTGGGGGAAGGGAGTTGGTGAGGGGCCTGGTCCCCTCTGGGTCTCTGAGAGGGAAAGGGGAAGGGTAGGCATCTCAGGCAGGCCTGGAAGGTTCCCATTTCTGTTACCCACCCCCATCCAGGGAGCCGGGAGCTGAGGGTCTGAGGTTCCCATGGAGATATAGCCCCATCCCAGGGGAGGCCACTGTCTGGGCACCTAAAATGGCTGCCTCAGAGGGGTGGCAGCCATTTTGTGCAGGCGTAGGTCCTGGGGTGGGGGTGGTGGGGCCTTGGGGGTGTAGAGGGGAGAGAGCCAGAGGGGATAGGTCATTCCTGAGCAGTCTAGGGAATCTTGCTCAGAGGACTGGAGAATGTTTTATAAAGCTGCTCTCATTACGCCCCCTGCTACACCAAAAAAAAAACAAAAAAAAAACCCACACATAAATCTGTAAACCTCCATTCCATTCAGACACCCAGAAGGACACCTAGCCAGACACTTGCCACCAACATCACCATGCTCCAAATAAGACTGGTGGGGGCAAGTGTGCTGGGGAAGGGGACTTGATTTCCCACCAAAGGGCCAAACTGTGGGGAGCAAGTGGGTTAGAGTCCAGGTGTCCATTCCCCTCAGCCATTTAACTCCATCTCCTGGGGCCTCCCAGGCTGAGGTGGTCTGGCAGGTGAAGAGTGAGGGCAGGAGCAGGACAAGGAGGGGGCAGTCTGCTCTTCTCCTCCTGGCTCTGATTTAAGGTGAAGGGCAGGAATGTGGGGATCCTCTGAGGGCCCATGCTCCTGGCACTGAGTGTGCTGTGAGGAAGGAGGGAGGGGAGGGGGCAGGCTGGCACTGCCCACACGGTGACTCTTCCATCAGTCCCGAGGCTTGAAGTGTCCTCCCGAAGCACCGGAGAACCTGCCACCGTCTCCCAGCCCCCTGTCCACCTCCAGTCTGACAGGACGTTGGGGGAGGGGAACCTGCCGCTTCTTCCTGGCTCTGGGGTGGGCACCTGCCCCCTCCCCCCTGCCCGCCGCAGTGTTCTGGGGAGCGGCGGGCACGCCAGATGGCGTGGCTGAGAATGCGGCGACGTTGCCGGGAGGTGAGGGCTGGCACGGGTGATATGCGGCTGCGTGCCTTGTGGTTCCACAGGGGAGGGGGCAGGGGAGGACCAGTGAGGTGCAGCCCCCATCCTCCGTGCCGACCTCCTGTCCTGACCTCCAGCTCACCACCAGGATTTTCTCTGACTTCCTTTGCCTGCGCCCTGGGCTTCCGCGCTGGGCCCAGGCCCCACCCAAAGATAGGTGGGCACCTGCCCACAGCACCAGGCCTGATCTGAATGTCCTGAGTCGGACCCCTGCTGCACACCGCCCTAATCTGGGACAGAGGGCCATGACGAGACCCATTAGCCCTCCTGCAAAGCCAGCCCCCGCAGGATTGTTCCCTTGCTCCAAAAGTACAGTGACCTGTGCCCCATAACCTTTGCCTTCTGGCTTCTGGGCCCTGTTTTGTTTTGAAAAGAGCTCTTTCCCTAATGGGCTATAGTCTCTGAGTCTCTTTTTCTTCAAATTCATTCTCATTCCTCACCAAGAGCGGTCCTACTTGGACACCTCCTCCTGGGTGTCTTCCCTGATCTCCTCCTGGCAACTTCAGTACTTACCACCCACTGTTAGGACAAACCATTCACCCATGTCTCCCTGACTTGACTGTGGTGGCTACTTACCTTATACCTCAGTAGTTTGGGGCTTCACACAAGTTGTATAGAGTTGGTGTCCAATAAATGCTCCTTGTATTAAAGCCTAACTTAGAGGGTTTGGGGTACTAGAGCCTATCTCCAGCGAATCTCCTAGAGCAGTAAGTTCTAAGGTTGCAGGTCAAGCCCAGAGCCCTCAGACTCCTCCTCCTGCTTTCTGCACAAATTTCAGCCTGGGGAGGAGGACTTGGGATAGGGGGTGGGTCACAGGTTTTCCTTCGAGTGGCTCTCAGAGAAGGGGCTTGGTGCATGGAGGCTGAGTCTGGGAGTGCTGGGCCCCCATTCCCTGGGCACGAAGCTCAGACTCAGGGCACATGAGGTCCCTCACTGCCTCCCCCTGCCAGGGGGTTCCTGCCTAGCTGCAGACCCCCTTCTTGGGCCTCTTATCTCTCAGCAGGCTCAGCACCCCTCTCCTACCCCTTGTCCTACCCCACACCTTCCTTGCATGGGGTAAAGGCAATTCGCCACAGGGACGGGAGATGAGGTCCAGGGACGCCGCTGAGTTGTCCCACTCCCATTGCCGTTTCTTCTTTGCTGATGCTGCTCCCCAAAGCCACCCCCAATACCTCAACCCTCTTTCGTGGGTCTGGCTCAGCCTCTCCTCCCTGGAAATTTCTGACTTCCTACAGGCCCTTGCTCCTCTGGCTTCCTCAGAAGGACTAGGGGTGTTCATCCTGCCTGTTCCATGGAAAAGTCAAATCTGAATGTAGAATTCCCCTCGCCGGCGCCTTCAGTGGCTCCCCATCACCCCGAGGATCAGGCCTTGCTCCTTAGGGACACCTGGATCTGGCTGCTGTGTAGTTCTCTCTGGACGCTTGTCTCTGCCTTAAACTCTGCCCCTCAGCCACTCTAAGCTCCTCCAGCTTTCACGGGCCTCCTACCTGTGAGCTTGCTCAGGCTGTCCCCTCTGCCTGGAGCACCCTCCACTTTCTTCACCTTTTCAGCCTAAGCATCACCTCCTCCAGGAAGCCTCTCTAGGTTAGATACCCTCCTCTGATTCCCCTAATGCCTTCTGCACACCTCTAGGGAGGCACGGGTTTCCCTGGTGGCTCAGCGGTAAACAATATGCCTGCCAATGCAGGAGACACGGGTTCGATCTCTGGGTCAGAAAGATACACTGGAGAAGGAAATGGCAACCCACTCCAGTATTCTTGCCTGGAGAATCCCATGGACAGATGAGCCTGTGGGCTACAGTCCATGGGATGGTAAAGAGTCAGACACAACTTAGCAACTAAATGATGATGACAAGAAGGTGCAGGCCATGACCTTTGCTGCACAGGTCTCTCTCACCTGGTAGGCAGTAACTAGGTAAAGGGCCTGACACTCACGATATCCTCAATAAGTGTTTGTGGCGACAAAGGCCTGTCCCCTCGTTGTCCAGAAATTGAATGTTGAAGCCAGGGCAGGACACCGGCCCATGGGAAGCTCCTCTTCCTTTCCCCCAGGTCTCCCCACAACCCCAGCACTGTCACAGAACTTCAGCCTTCCCCTCTGTAAAATGGGTGTGATCATTACAATAAGATGCCTGGTGAGCATCAAATGAACAAACAGGTGTGGAAGTGCTGCCTCAGCAACTGCCCCATCCAGGTATGGCTGGTTTGGCCTCAAGCCCCCAATCAACTGTATTTAAAAACAAAAACAAAAATCTTTGTTCCTGAAGTTCTGTTCATCACTACATCTTTGTTCTGCTTTTCTTGTCACTTTTCCAAGTGAGCAGTTGGGATGTCCTGCCCCTGCCCCTCCACGGGTCCGGCCTGCAGAGGAAGGCAGTCAGACTAAGAGGGAGCCCAAGGTAGTCAAAAGAGCACCAGACTTAGCAGGGTCTCAACCTTGATCAAATTATGTAACCCTCTGCTTCCTCATCTGTAAAATGGGAATAGTGCCACGTGTTCATCTTCTGTCTCTCTCAGCACTGATGGGAGGACAAAAAGACAGCGCTCAGAGTGGTTAGGTCCTGACTGATGGCAGATGGTGGGCACCCAATGGGGCAATGCAGGGCAGTGGGAAGAGCACAGGACAGTGTGCGTCCCAGGCTCTCTTTCCTCCAGGCGGGCTCTGCTTTGAACTTGCCCATGACTTGGGCATGTCCTGATTTCCTCCCCTGGAAATCAGAACCCGGGAGCTGGGTTGGGGATTCCTGGGAGCCTGGCACTTGAAAGTTCTCAGATGCCTGAGCCCAGCATTGGTGCATGGTGGCACCTGAGGCTGGCAGTGGGCACAGATGACCCACAGCTGCAGTGGTGCTGATGCTCACAGGAAGGCAGCCTCAAAAAGCCGTGCATGGAGGGCGCACATAGAGGGCAGAGCCAGCAGGGCAGGAGGTCATAATTTAACCTCCTGGTTTAGCCCCTGGGAAACTGGGGCCCAGGACAGTGTGAATGAGACTTAACTGTTACTTCCTTAGTTCAGTACCCTGAGGGATCAGAGGGCATGGGGAAGGAAGGGAACAGTTGAAGGGTAGGAGCCTCCTGGCCAATGCCCCACCTTACAGATAAAGAAAACCCACATCACAGAGAGGGGACGCAACCTGCCTGGTGTCATACAAGTGACAGAGCTGGGACTAGAAATGAGGACCTGATTACCTCTTGTGGGTCCTCCTGTCTCTGGGGCTTTAGCGCTTTCTGTAATAATGAAATATTTTATAGTCCATAATAATGAAATGACAGTGGTAGTGTTATCGGTGCTGGGCCCTGGCTTCACTCACACACAATCTTATTTCATTCTCACCATGACCTCAGATGTGGGATGACTATTAACTCCACCTAAAGACAAGACGCTGAAGCACAGAGAGGTTGAGGTTAAGGCTGTTGTGCCAAAGTCACATAGCTAGTAAGTGGCAGAGCCTGGATTTGAACCAAGCTCTGTGTGACTGAGTCCAGCCGCTTACTCACTTTTACATACGGTGTTCCTTTCTCTGAAACCCAGGTTATCTCTACACTGTGGGACCAGTGGGCTTTCCAGGTGGCACTAGTGGTAAAGAACTTGCCTGCCAATGCAGGAGACATGAGATGAGATCCCCTGGAGGAGGACACGGAAACCTACTCCAGTATCCTTGCCTGGAGAATCCCATGGACAGAGGAGCCCGGAGGGGTACAATTCATAGGGTGGCCGCAGAGTCGGGCACGACTAAAGTGACTTAGCACGTGGGACCAGTAGACTCTACAGTAGAGAGGGAAAGGAGGGAGCCCTGGGAAGATATAGTGCCAAGGGTTTGCCTTTTGTCCAGGCCCCCACATAATGGGAGCCAGTGTCCCTGCCTGGGTCTCTGCAGTTCTATTTATGGGTAGGTGGTGGTGGTGGTGGGAGGGGGAGGGGGGGAGGAGGTCCCTCTGAACAGTGAGAGGTGTGGTCACATCAAACATGGGGTTTATCCATCCAGTATCCCTCTTCCTTCAGCTCCTTTAGGAGGTGCCCTCCTCACCTTTGCAGGTTTGGTGAGATGCTTCCTTCACCAGGAAGTCCTCCCTGATGCCCCCTGGGGAAATGTCAGTCTTTCCTTTGGCCCTTGGCTCCACCTTGAGCACTTGGGATGGACGGACCAGCTGGAACCCCAGGTTTACAGCTTGATCACTAGCCACCTGCCAGGTCATTCTGTTTTTCCCTCTGTAAAATGGGAATAAGGAGCCCTGTCGCACAGAATCTTTGTGAGGACTGGAAGCGAAGTGGTGTCTTATGAAGAAGCTCCTGGCACTCCTCTTCCTTGTCCTTCTCACTCCAGCTTTCTCCCGGATCTCTCCTTATCACCACCGCCGCGTGCCCAGCAGAGGATCTAGCGCGCCCCAGCCGCGGGTTCCCGGCTCGCAGCCTGCCTACTGCCGCCGGGCTCCCTCGGCACGTGCCCAGAGCCCCGGGGGGCCGCTTCACCTCCTGGGAAGCCTCGGCACGCGCCCTCTCGCCCCGAGCCCGGCTCCGGCCGCCAGTCGTCTCCGGGAAAGGGGTCTGAGGGGCAGCTGGGAGGTGGGGTGGGCGGAGGCGGAGCGGGCGGCTGCGGGAAGAGGACGCTGCCCCTTTAAGGTGCCACCGCCGCGTGGCAGGGAAACAGCTTGTGCCAGCCCCATTACGCCCGGCTCCGCTCGCAACAAGAAACACAATGCATAACAATCAGGCGCGCGCTTGGAGCCGTGCCACGCGGCGGGGGGCGGGGCGGGGCCGCGGGCGGGGCGGGGGGCGCCCGGGTCGCGACCCTCGACCGGCGTCGGGTGGCCGCGGGCTGGCCGGGACCTTGCGCTGCCCCGCGCGGCCGCTCCGCGCCCCGAGAGGTGGCCCAGCGCCCCGGCGTCCCCCCCGCCTCGCCCCGCTCGGCTCCCTCTCCCTCCCCGCCTTCGCGCTCCCTACAAAGTTCATTCCCACTAACTCTTTTCCAGGCCACTTCCCCCTCACATCTGACAATCCGGGGCCCCTCATTCTCCCAGTAATCACTCCACTGCACTAATTGCACATGCAAATATGCAAATGCGTATTAATTAATTACTATACTAATTAGTTCTGTGGTATTTGCGAGTAATAAATCATTGGATGGGAGCGAGGAAGCTGGAGACCTGGCCCATTTTCATTCTGCATAAAATTTTAATGGTCTCTCTGGCTGATCCGGGACGGCAGCGCGCGGAGAGCCTCTTAAAGGGCCAGTGGCGGCTAGAAGGGGCACGGGGCACGGAGCGCGGGGCGACCCCGGCCCTGGGCAGTTTTGCAGGTGCAGCCCTACACCCTGCAGAGGCGGTCTCCGGCACGGGGGTTGGCTTTTCTCCTCCCCTCCCGGGCTAAGGGTCCTCCTGGGTGCCTTCTAAGGAGAGAACCCGGGCGAGGAGGAGGAGGAGGAGGAGGAGGCTGAGCTTGGCTGCTTTAAGAAAGGAAAGAGGGCAAGGAGCTGTGAGAGGTCAATGCCAAGGCCTTTGGGGCCCCAGGAAAACAGAAATGAAGACTCCATCTCCAGGATGGCTGAGTAAACTAAGGCACCGGACAGGCTCTCACCCCGGCGGATCCCCAGGGGGAGAAAGCCTCTAGGATGTCTTGGGTGTCCTAATCTTGTCTCGTCTTGTCTCTGATGGGGGCCACCAAGGCTGGGGGTACCTCCAACTTTTCCTTTCCACACAATCAAGCTGCTGCCCCACCCCCGTGGGCACCAGCTGGCACCCTGGCAGAGCAGTCCTAGGCTTGAGTGGGCCCCTGGGACCCTTCTTTTTTTTCTGGGAGGTAGTCAGGACCTGGGCACAGGGAGGGGGCTGGTGGCTTCACAGGACCATTGACTCAGGGAGGCAGACGGTTGTGCCTCCTGATTGAGCCCAAGCCAGGGTCTAGGGGGAAGTCAGAGGTGGGAACATTGAGGAAGTGGAGGCTTTGGGCCTGTCCTGAGCCGGGATCCCCAATACCAGAGTCTCCAGTCTGGTTCTACTCACCCTCCAACCTTCTGCATCGGGAAGCCCCTGGTGGTGCAAGGCTTAAAGAGAATCAGTGCTCTAGTGGGGCCCGTAATAATGACAGCAGCTCACCATACTGTTAATTTGGGGGAACATTTATTTAGCTGGAGACCTGTTCTGCGAATTCTAGGTGGCTCACAACCCCCTAGTGACGTAGTTTCTATCACAGGCCCTTTCATGGATGGAGAAACACAAACGCAGGCACGAGACAGTTAAACAATCTGCCCAAGGTCACTCAGCTGCGAGGAGTAGAGTGGGATTTGACAGCCCAGTTCTGACACCCAGGTTCTTTTCACCACCCTTTGCCACTTCTCTCTCCACCATCATGTCCTCAGCACCTGCAGAGAGCCAGGCCCTGTGGTAAGGATAAGAACTTCATGGTTGGTGTCTCATACAACCCAAGAGGAAGGGACTGGGATTCTCCTCAATCTAGAGCTGGGGAACCCAAGGCTCAGAGAGGGTGTCTAAGTTGCTCTGGGTGCACAGGAAGGATGTAGTCGAGCTAGGCTCACCCAGGGCCGTGAGCCGCAGAGGCCAGCAGGTCTCTGGGGGTGAGGCAGGAAAGGGTCCTGACAGCTACTAGAACAAGAGAAGAAGTGGAAGGGATTTCAGTTAGACAGACTGTGGGAACAACTTGCTTTTTGAGAGGTGAGGGCTCCAGGAGTAGGGTGGGGTGGAAGCTCTTCCTTCTTTCCCAAGAAGCAGACTGGGGAAAGGCCAAGGCTACCTGAGTCAGGAGGAGGTGGGGATAGAGAAGTGTGAGGGAACAGAAGGGCCCAGAATGAGAGAGCCCAGTCAGAACCACAGAACTCAGAAATCCTGGTTAGTTTTTCTTAATTTTGTCCCCAGACTGCCTATCTGCCCCCACCCCTGAAAATCTCCTGAGCACTCCCACTGCAAGATTTGCTATTTGTGGGGAGCTAGGAGAGCCAGTCTCTGCTCTCACCTCAGCAGAGGGATGAGAAAGCTAACACTGTTACATGACTGTAAGCACCTACTATGTGCCAGGAACTTTGTATGCCTCTAATTTTCACAACAGTTGTGTAATTATTATCCCTATTTTATAAATGGAGACACTGAGAAAGGAAAGAGAAGTTCTTTGCCCAAGGTCACACAGCTAGTAGGTGGGAGACAGGGATTTGAACTCCCAATCTGATGTGCTTTACCATGCAATTCCCCATTTCTAACTGAGCTCCTTGTATCTACAGGGGCATGGCCGAATTGACCATTTTGCCTAGCAGAGTCAGTAGCAGAACATAGTAGCAGCAGGCATTTCACCTGGAGCTTGCAGATAAAAAGAACATGTCTCCTGTCTGCCATTTACAAGATCCCCCACCCCACCCCGTGTGGCTTTTCATGGTTCCTTTTATATGCTAGTGGAAATTGGGCAAAGTGTATATTCTAAAGGCCCAGATCCCTCCTCTCATTATCCTGGGGCTGAGTGTGTGTGGGCATCTCCCCAGAACAGGGAGCTCTCCCAGCATTCCTTGCCCCCCCATCCCCCCCCCTTGAGAGAACAGCAGGGTCAGTGAGTCTGTTAGCATCTGTCAGGGAGACCACCCTGATTCGGGAACTGAGATTCCAGTGCACTCAGGGATGAGTCCAGGGTCCCTTCACCTCCCAGTTGCTCATGGAACTTCTCTAGGGAAAGGGGACACTGCATCTCCCCAAGAACTAAGAAATTTTGACACCTACCCTCTGAAACAGGCAGTCGTGGGCTGGGGGTTAGAGGGTGTTGGAATGGCCTTTGGGCTGCAGAAAAATCCTCCTCCCCTCTCCACTCCACTGATGCCCAGAGAAGCTGGGGTTTCATCGGGGTTTTCCCCACACATGCCCAGTTCCTGGGAGAAGTTAGGGTGTTGGGGGAAGGAGGCAGGAGGGGCAGGCTGGCAGCTCTGAGCTTCTCCATGCAGCCCTCAGGGCCGGGTGCCTGGGCAGGAGGGGGGGGGCAGAGCAGCTGCTGGCGATTTATTAAGCAGTCACGGAAAAATTGGTTTATAAATTAACAGCTGTTTTAACTTTAGGGCCTCTTCTTCAGGGAATGGAAGCAGCCGACTGGACCGGGATTGGAGTGTGTGTGAGGCTGGTGGAGGGGGTGGGAGGCGGCAGGCTCCGGCAGCTGGCGTTCTTTGGGGGCAGCCTCAGCTGGCACCTCGGGGAGCACCAGGCAGTGGCCAGAGCAGGGGGTCTCCAGGTGCCCGGGGCCGAGGCTGCCCCCGCTGTGGGCTGTCAGCTTGCTCATTTTTCTCATCAGCATCCCACCTGGGGGCGCCAGAGGGCACAGACACCGCTGTACTCATATCTGCCACCAGAGGGCAGCCTCCACATATTGATTTTTGCTTCCCACCCAGATTTGTCCAACCTGCGCTGAGAGAGAAACTGGGACCAACGTTAAGCAAGAGAGAAGCCCAGTTCAGTGCATGCAAGAGTTCTTCTCGCCCATCCTGAATGTATTAAAGACAGCATTAAGAGTGGGAATTCTGGAGTCAGATGGTCTGCCTTTGAACCCAGGCTGTGGGCAGAAGTTCTGAGCCTCATTTCCCTCATCTGTAAAATGGAGTGTATCTACTGAGGATTAAATGAGCTAATACATATAAAAGATCTAGCCCAGTGTCCACTACAGGGTAATGCTCTCTATATGCCATGCATTGCCAATTTCTGTGACTTACGCATTTATCTGTTGATTCATTCCTCAATCCATTGCCTCTGTAGCATTTAGTGCTACTGTATTCTGGGCACTATAGCAGGAAGGTGATGATGCAAAGACAGATAGTGGGTAGGACATGTCTCAAAATAGTGTGCTAAGAGTTAAGATACACCCAGTGAGGGGGGAAGGGAGATTGACTTGGATAGGGCAAAAGAGAACATTTGAGGATGATAAATATGTTCTATATCTGTGTTGGTAGTAGTCATGTGTTGAATAACATTTTCAAAAACTCATAGAAATGTATATTTTAATTTACATTTTACTGATACATTTTATAGTATATAAACTGTAATTCAATAGAGTTTTTTAAAAAAGCACTCCATGTGAATTTATTGAATGGGCCAAGTGTTGGATGATGGATGAATGAATGAATGTGTGTCAGTGAATGCTCAGATGACTGCCACCTGTCCTGGTGTCACCAGTGTCCCTACTGCGAATGCCCTTACTCTCTCCTCTCGGTGTCCAGGGGTTTTCTCAGAGGCGGGTCTTGGAGTCCCCAGCATCCTCTTCCCCCTCCCTATTGCCTCCCTCCTCACCACCAACAGTGTCAGGGAAATATGCCCCAGTGTGCCCTGCTAACGCTCCCTGGCTTCTCTAAGATTGCTTCCCAGGACTTCGGGGGACCTCCTTTCCAGCTGCCACATGTCAACCCAGCCAGCTAACCTCAGCTCCGTGGTGCCAAGGTCAGGAGTGTGATGCCCAGCAATGCCAGCAGCTCGGCAGCCCAAACCCTGGTCAACTCTGCCACCTGCTGGCCATGTCGGGAACTGCATCCATAGCGCTCTTGAGAGTGTTAGTCTCTCAGTCGTGTCCGACTCTCTCCGACCCCACAGACTGTACCCGGCCAGGCTCCTCTGTCCATGGGGATTCTCCAGGCAAGAATACTGGAGTGGGTAGCCGTTCCCTTCTCCAGGGGATCTTCCCGACTCAGGGATCGAACCCGGGTCTCCTGCGTTGCAGGCAGACTCTCTACCATCTTGAGCCACCAGAGAAACCCTCTAGAGATGCTGGAACCTTTACTGAATACTGACCAGGAGCCCTGCATTGGGCTGAGGACTTTATTAATTTTATCTGTTTGAATCGTCACAGGTACCATGTGAGGTGGGTTTGGGGGCAGGAGGAAACAGGCACAGTGAGGCTAAGACATTTATTGTCTAAAATCACCCAGTACCCAGGTCTGTCCAACTCCGCAGTTTACGTTCTGTCCACGAGACTGTATCTTGCTTGGGAGAAAGGAGGGAATATTCACAATTGTCCACTCTCCCTACCTCCCCAAAAGAGAGCAAAGGCTTCACGCTTCCAGAGAAGGTGAATGTAGTGCCTCCTGTATACCGGGCACTGTGGCAGGTAACCGGCAATGATGTGAGAGAAATGGTGTGCTCAAAATAGTGTGATCAGACCTGCTCTGTACGTTAACAGACACCCTATGACAAACTTTTTTGGTTAGTCCAAGCAGAAAGACCCATTGCTCAATCGGAGTTAAGTCAAACAAGGTCTTGAATTTGTTCCTTGGACCCAACCGCCTGTGCTTCTAACTCAAGAATAATAACCAAGGAGTGGCATATTATTTTTACATCTCATTTGCATATGATTAATTCTAAGAGAGAATGGAGGTCACCCTGGCCCCTTGCTTCTCAGCTGCTCTGGGATATGCCTGACCCTGGCCACCTCTCCCAGCCCCAGCTGGACTCCCCCATCCTCGCCAGGCCCTCCCCACTACTTGCCCCTGCCCACACTTCCCCCAGCCCCCAGAAGTCCCTGTCCCTTCCTCCTCTGTCACCCACGCAGCCCCCGCCACCTGGCCGCCCACCTGAAAAACTTTTCCCCAAGTTCTTGAGAAGTCGCGTAGGATCCAGGAGAGAAAAACCAAAGTAATAAAACCTCATTTAATTCCTAACGGAGGGCAGAGCTGTGAGCTGCAATTATCTTAATGCGGAGCTATTTTTACTCTCTCTCCATCTCTGTCTCCTGCCTCTCTCTGTCGTGAGGCTTCCTCTCTCTCCCTTTGTCTCTCCATCTCTCACATGCATTTTCTCGCTCTTTCTTTTCCACGTTTCCTACCTCCCCCCTCCATTCTCTCTCTCACCTCTTGTCTCTGCCATCCTTCCTTGCTTCTCCTTCCTGTCTGTCCCTTGTGCCTGTACCCCTGTGAGCCAAGTTACCCCATCCCACTTCACCCCAGGGTTTAGCAGCCAGAGCTGTAGGTGCCTGAGTAAAGGTTGGAAGAAAGGGCAAAGACCCTCCTCTCTATGCCCCAAGACCCCCTTTTCCAGGGTTACTCAGGAGAGGAGAGTCTCCCTTCCAACTGCCCCAGCCCGGGTCTAGGGAAGTTTTCCTGATTCAGGGCCACCCAGAACTCCAATCCTTTCGGCAGAACCTCGGTGAACAGGCCCTCCCTGGCCAAAGGAACCTTATCAACTGTGGTCCCAAAGGCCCTCTCAGCTCTAATGGGCCCTGAGGTTCCCCCGGGAGTGATGTCTCCCTGTCCTTGTCCTCTCATTATCTGTCCAGCTGTCTTCTGTCCCCTTCACCCCACCCAGGACCTTCCTATCTCTCTAGCACTGGAAGCCACAGATCTCTCAGCCTCCTCTTGGCCCAGTGGCCACACAGGTTACTGCCTAGGCCGTGCCTTTCTTGTGCCCCTTCTGACCCTTGTGACCTCCTCATTTGCCTCCCAGGGCACTGCCAAATTGGTGTTTACCACCTCCCACCACAACCCATCTGACAGAGGGGTCTGGGCCAAGCCAGGGACTGCCAGAGAGGCCCACACCCCAGGGCCAGGGACCTGGCATCTGGCTGTTTCCCCACAAGCATAAAAGTCAACAAACACAGCGGGACTTGAGCCAGGCCTGAGGGTGGGGGAGCGGTGCCGCCCAGCGGCCAGGCCTTCCAGCGCCCATGGGTAAAGCTCTGTGCTCCCATTCCCTCTCCTCATCCCCAGAGTAGGTGCTGACTCTGGGGTGCTGCGCCATGCCCCTGACCCCATTTTCACAAGACTCCGCTGGCCTTTTGCTTCCTTCTCGCTCTGCCAAGGGCCCAGCATGCTTGGCCTGGGAGTAGAAAAGTTGCTGGCTGGGGGAGGGGGGCTCCTGACTGTTCCAGGCCTGAGCGTGACCAGGAGAGAAGAGAGCCAACACAAACAGAGCCCCAGGAAGACACACACGTACAAGTCTACACACACACCCCCTCTCAGAGCGGCAATCAGACCCTCACCCCCAGGCCCGAAGAGGGAAACACCAGTTCCTGCAAAGGCACCCAGCACCAGATGATAAATAAACAGGGACACTCCAAACCACAGGGCCATCTCCTCCCTTTCCCCCCTTCAGAGACACATGCAGACACCTCTGCAGAGAGGCTCACACCTCCGAAATGAGCACAAACACACCTCTCCCCCTTGCTCTATTCCTGCACCAAACTTACACGTGATGGCACGTGTACACCCCAACTCCCCCAATTCTATCCCCCTGAGCTGGCTCTGTCTCCCACATCATATCTGGGGAGAACAGGCAGGAGACACGTGAATCCAGGGTACCTCACAGCATGGACACATTCCCCCCGCCCCCGCAAGAACCCTCCCAGGATCACAACCTTACCCCCCTCTACTCCTCAGGCTGGACCTGTGCATAGGGTACTCCCACCCACCCTGCGAGCTGGCACAGCCTGCCCATCACCTTGACAGCCTCTGACATCCTCCCCCACCCCGCCCCTTCCCCCGTGCACACACGGTCTTCCCACACCCTGCCACTCACACCTGCCTCCTTGACACTCTGACACACTTACTCACATAGACTCTCTCACCACATGGGCCACCCCCTCCCCCCTCCACACACACACTCCCCAGCTTTAGGCACCACAGGGCCCCTGGCACTCACTTTCACACACTCCCTGCCATGATGACTGACATGTGTCCTCCCACGCACACCCCGCTCCTTCACGCTCACTCGCTTTCTAGGACACCCCCATTCACAGCGTGACACGCGGGTGCTATTCTCTCCACGACCTCACAGCCTCTTCGTGAAACTCCAAGTACCCAGGCCAGGAAGGGGTTAAAGTCAGAGTCCCAGGTCCCCGCGGCCCCTCTCCCCTCGGCCTCCCCCCATTATCCTCCCTGCTGGACTCCATCAATAATGCAGCTTCAAGTTCTGGGGAGTCGGCAGGGGGCCCGCAGGCCGCTCCTGCGGTCCTGGCTCACACTCCCCGCCCTCCTCCCGGCCCGGAGAACACGCTCCTCGGCGCTCATTGGCCACTGTCTCCTGAGCCCTCCCACCAAGCACCCGGGCGCCAGTCCCAGGCCGAGGGGACGGGCTGGGGACCCGAGGGCTGGGGCCGGAGGGCGAGACCCGGAGAGACGGAGCGAAGCGGAGACAGAGGGAGACTCGCGGAGAGGGAGCAAGGGAGATATAGGAAGGTTGGAGAGACACAGAGGGAGCGAGGGAAGGAGGGACAGAAACCAGACCCGCGAGCCCGAGGTGCGGGCGCCAGGGGACCGAGGCACCTAGGAGCCCCAGAGCCGCGAGCCGGCGGCCGCCCCCCACCCCCGCGGGCCCTCCCCTCGCCGGCGCGGTATTTTTATTTGTGCGTGAACAGCCCTCCAGCTCCTCTCTACCGCACTCAGCCCGCTGCCGCCGCGGCGCCCGGAGCAGCGCCGGGGAGCGGAGCCGGGATCGCAGCCCGAGACCCCACGACGCGCGCCCCGCTCGCCATGGACCCCAAGGACCGCAAGAAGATCCAGTTCTCCGTGCCCGCGCCCCCCAGCCAGCTCGACCCCCGCCAGGTGGAGATGGTAAGGGGGCTGCGCCCCACCCCTGGCAGCGCCCCCCAACCCCACTCCCCATTCCCCGACTCCTCTGCGCTCTGGGATCGGAACTGGCCGGGGAGACGCGGGCGCCCGGCCCGCCTCGGACGCAGCTGGGGCGCGGAGTGGCGCGTGAAGTTCGCCGGAGACTCCTGTAACTTTTTCCAGGGGCCTCGCACCTGATCCGGGGGCGGGAGAATCCCGGGCGGCTCCAGAGAGGGAGGACTGTCCTCTGGACCCTGCAGAGTGTCCTCCTTCCCTGGGGTCCCACGGGGACCACTGGTGTGACAAACATGGTCCACTGACCCGTTACACACAGCGGGCCTGCGCCTGCCTGCCCCACGCTCTGGCCATCTCTCTAGTCCCACCCTGCATACCTGGGCTGGGGTCACCCGCGCCTTGTCCTGACCTCTAGATAAAGCCACAACATGGGCAGGGCGGGTGGGGGTGCGGGTGGAGAGGGAAATGATGACCAGTCATCCCAGAAGCCAGAAGTCCTCACACAGACATCTGAGTCCTCTGGACAGCCTTCCTGGGGACTGGGCGCCGGAGGCCTCCAAACGTGCGGATGGGATGTGGGGCGTGATGGAGGAAGAGACATGAGTTTTGCGCGGGCGCCCCCGCCCCTCCCCACCACTTAGCCATTCACTTGTTGCTGTTGTCGAGATGCAGCTGGCACCCAGCAGAGCAGTGAGAGGGGGGCTGAGTCATTTTGCAGAGAGACAGCGTGGGATGGGGGGACCGGTTTGGTCCCTGGCCCAAGCAGCTTTTGATCTGGAGGGCAGTGTTGGGAGACTGGCAGGGGGAGGTGGCAATTTCAGCTTAATTCACCTGGTTCTCTTTGTGCATTTCCCTGGAGCTCAAAGAGGACCTAATTAACTGACAGTTGATCTGATTGCCAAGCTAGGGGGAAGGGTGGGGGAGTTACTGGGAGTACTCAGTGCCCCCCCCCACCCCCCACTGTTCAGCTTGGCTCATGTACCGAGAAGGGCGACTTTGGAGGTTTTATGAGGACTGGGTGAAGAGTTCCACAGCCTGAATGATACTGCTAGAGGGACCCAGACCCAGGCCCCCAGGGGTCCGGGGCTCAGGCACACACCTGAGCCTCAGGGTGAGGTTGGAGGTGCCTGCAGTTCAGGCTCAGCCTCCCTCTGAAGCTGGGTCTGGTTTCTTTGGAACCCTTGAGCTGACCTTAGGTGGGCAGGGCCACGTGAGTGCCATCTTCCACAGCCAGCGTCGGGTCCTGAGGTCTGATGTCTTCAAAAAGAGGAGAGGGAGGGCCATGGCAGGGGAAGATGCAAAGGGAGGTGGTGGTTCTGGAGTAGCCATGGAGAGAGACAGGCACTGGCTGGCAGCCAGTGGTGGGCTTTTCTTGCCCTTCTCTGCCTTGGCATGCTGTGTGGCTTTGAGCTCTTTGCTGAAACTCTCTGAGCTTTGGGTTTTCACCTCAGGAAGATGAGGGGGTTCGGTGAGCTCTGGAGTCCCTTTCAGCTCTGACAGTCTTTGACTCAAAGGTTCCCTGGGGACTCCAAAGCACAGTTTGTTCCTTGCTGCCTGGGTGGGGGGTGGGGAGTGGGCTGCAAGTGTCTGTCCTGCCCTCCCTTCTCCCCGTCTCTATCTCCTTAGATCCGGCGCAGGAGACCAACCCCTGCCATGCTGTTTCGGCTCTCAGAGCACTCCTCACCAGGTGGGCCCCTTCCCTGCCCCCTAGTCCTGGCCCCACCCTAACTCCAATGCCTTCTGGGGGCCCCTGCCAAAGTCCCTTGAGTAGGAGACTGAATGGAGAATGGGGGGTTAAGGTCCAGGAGCCCAACTCCACTGGGCTCATTTATGGACCAGGCACCTCCCAACACTGGGAAGGAAAGGGCCCAGAGACTGACTGAACTTTGGGGGGAAGTACCAATAATTCGGATTCTTTCTTTCTTCTTTTTCCTGGCTCGGGTCACTGGTGGCCTCCCCCAGAGGAAGAGGCCTCACCCCACCAGGTGAGTTTCCAGGGGCAGCTAGAAGGAGGGATGCCAGGCCCTTTGTGATGGGGTAGATGGGATTACTTCCCAGCTAGCTCAGAGTGCCACCCAGGAGGATATTAGCATATCAATTGGCACCTTGGTGAGAATGCCTGGTGCCAGGATACAGATCCTCCTCTACCCTTGTCTTTGCTCTGCTCTGACTCAGGCTGGGCCTCCAGAATCCAGGGTCCCGCCCTGAGCCAGGCCGTGGCTATGGTGCCTCTCCCAAAGCCACCAGGTGGCCTCAGCCTGGGTGTGGGAGCAGCACCCGGACCTAGAGCCGAGGCTGGACCAGTGAGCGCAGTTGCCCTGGGCAGCTGGCGGGGTGGGGGGTTGGAATGGAGGGAGGGTGACAGGAAGGGGTCTCTGTGAGCCCATTTAACCTGGCACTTCCCCAGCAGAGAGCCTCAGGAGAGGGGCACCACCTCAAGTCGAAGAGACCCAATCCCTGTGCCTACACACCCCCCTCGCTGAAAGGTACTCCCCCAACCCATGGTCTGCCTGTCCCCTTGACCCCTGGAACTGGGCTGACACTGGGTGTGCGGTGGGGGGGGGGCTGGGCTGGGCGGGGGGAGCATTGAGCTTTTGTTGATGGAGAGGGATTGTCTTGTGCACCCATCCCAACCCCTACTTAGAGACCAATTCTTTCTTAATGTGGCCTTGGAAAAACAAGGCGCCCCAAGGCTGAAAAGGGTGGTGTGGGTCTGAAAATCAGGTTTTGTGGTTGAAAGAAAAGAGGTACATAACAAGTAGGCATCGACATAAAGAGACTCAGTTCTCTGCCGCCTCTGCAAGCATGCGCTGAACCACCTCCCCCCAACCCCCCAGGGCACCTTCTTTGGGTCTCACCCCTTGCTCTCCCCTCCCGTTCCCAGGCCTTTCGCACAGGTCTGCACACCGATGCTTCTGTTCCTGCTTTTCCTTTCAATCCCCAAAGGCAGGTCATTCCTATAGCACTCTCTTATGGAGTGCCTAGTGTATGCCAGGCCCCCTTGGTGGGGGTGGAATAAGGGTAAGATCTAGCCTCAGCCCTCCTGGGGCCCTTCACCTCAAAGCATCCGGGAGAGCTACAGAGGAGAGGGGATTTGAAGGATAGATAGGAATTCAACAGGCGAGCCAGGCATGGAGGGGTATTCCAGGAAGAGGGAGGAAGGTGTGTATGGAGGAGCAGGTGTGAAATCACAGGGGGTCTTCAGGGCTGCCTGGAGACTTGGCTTCCAGCGGGGGAGCTGAGGGAGAGACAGCTGGTGGAGTAGGTTGGCCAGGTGGGAGTGTGGGGAGGGTCTTTCCCTCACTAAGCCTTGGGATGCCTTCCCACCCCCAGCTAAGCTCCAGCTCTTCTGGCCTGGCCAGCCCCCTCTGGGCAGGGGGAGGGAGGCCGGAAGGATGTGCTGACAGCTCCATCGGGTGGGTTTAGTGAGCTCCCAACCACCGGAGAAGGCACTGGCGACCCACTCCAGTACTCTTGCCTGGAAAATCCCATGAAGGGAGGAGCCTGGTAGGCTGCAGTTTATGGGGTCGCTAAGAGTCGGACACAACTGAGCAATTTCACTTTCACTTTTCCCTTTCATGCACTGGAGAAGGAAATGGCAACCCACTCCAGTATTCTTGCCTGGAGAATCCCAGGGACTGCGGAGCCTGGTGGGCTGCTGTCTATGGGGTCGCACAGAGTTGGACACGACTGAAGTGACTTAGCAGCAGCAGCAGCAACCACTGGCCAAGGTCAATGGGTGCAGCTGTCAGCCCGCCTGCCTCAGTTGGGAGCAGAGAGACTGAGGAGAGGAGAGAAGTGAAGATGCGGAGACAGCAAGTGGGCACTGGGTGTAGCTTTCAGAAGGCCTTCTGACCTGTCGGGATGTGGGGAAGGCCAGCCCCTGAAACAGGCGTGAGGGAGGAGGTGCTGTCTTCTCAGGAGAGAACATGAGAGTCTCTCTCCTCCCCACCCTGGGCTGAGTAGGGGGCAAGTGGATGTGAGAGGGAAGAACCACCCTTGGATTCTTGATTGTGAGCAAGGGGCAGAGGGCTGGGGTGAAGAGAACAGACCAGGGTGCTTCCCAGGCAGCCTGCCTTGGCCAGAAATGTGCCCCCTCCACGGCCCCTCTGGGCTGCGATCTGGGGGGTGTCTAAGTGGGGAGAGGCAGGGCAAGGGGGATGCCAGGAGAGGCACTGTGCTGGGGACCCTGGAGCTTCCAAAAGGGAGACTTGAGTGGGGGGAGTTCAGGGTCCTAGAGCTGGAGAGAGAGAGAGAAGGAGGCAGTCGGGAGGGAGAAGGAGGAAGACCCCAGAGAGCCCTGAGAGGCACGAGGCAGGCAAGGCACGCGGGAGGCTCTCACGGGGCGCTGCACACACCTATTGTTGTCGCTGTGGCTCACGAATGGAAGAACTGAACTCTCCTCCCCCGGCTGCTTGAGCTGCCACCTCCTCTCCTCCTTCTCCCTTTCCCCAACCCTCAGAGGACCCTTCTGAACTTCCAGGGCACTGTGTGTTGTGGGTTTTGCCCCTTTCTGGGCAAAGGAAAGCCCTGGCAGTGTTGGGGGATTTGTCGGGGGAGAAGCCTAGAGTCCGCAAGGAAGGGCGGACATCGAGTCTTGGCTTGAAGGGGGCTCTCCAAGGCTGCACTCTTGCACTTGGCTCAAGGTGAAGCTCTGCTGAGTCCCCAAGGACAGGGCAGGGCAATTTATTGAGCTTTTATTGCCTGGGTAGTTTGTCCAGAGTTAGCAGGAAGCACTGGGTGGAGCTCCGGGCCAGACGGGGCAGCAGGCAGGCACAATACACCCTCTGTGCCTGTCCCCGAGTTGGCAGGAGCACCGGGCCCTGCTCCCTGTACAGGAGGTTTCCAGCCTGGATCTGCCCCCTCGGGCTTTCTGAGGGGAGGGGCTGCCTGCAGATTAGGAAGCTGCTGCAGCAACCCCAGCCCCTAGCCCATCAGCATATGGTCTCCGGGCCTCAACTTTAGTGACCCGAATGCTCTAAAAGCCCACCAGTTCCTGGCCCCCTGCTGCCTCTGCCCCAGCCACGCCTCCCAGGGTCTCCTTCACCCCTGCCTTTCTCCCAGAGTCCTCCAGCCCTCGCCTTTTTCTCTGAACCCCTAGTCCTTTCCATCGTTTGGAAACTTCTCTCCAGCTGCCCACACTGTTCCCTTCCTAGGTCCTATCCCAGCAGGCCTTCGTGGTGTTGGGGGGGTGGGTGGTGTTTGCTGCTTTCTAGGTCACTGCACAGGGAGCTGAAGCTTGGGGATGTGGGTCAAGATTGTGGGGGCCGTGTCTGAGCAGGCTGCATCCCCAGGCAAGGACTCACTGGCTGCAGACTATTATGTCCTCAGTCTCAGAACTGCTCCTGCCTCTTAGAGCCTGGGGCAGGGGTGTGTGGAGTAGCATCTATGATGGAGCGGTGCCAGGGAGTGGGGACCAAGCCCAGTATGGGGCGGCAGGCACAATCCGGGTGAGTGGTGAGCAGGCTGGGCACTCCCCTAGAAACTGAAAGGGACAGATGCCCCAGGGCCAGGGCCACCGGCCCCATACCTTCTCCAGGGGCTGTAGCTGGTAGACAAGCTCCCCAGCCAAGGAATGTTAAGCTGTTGCTGTGCCTGCCTGGTCTTGTCCAGCTTGGCACCCTACGGCATGGGGAGATGCCTGGGGTCAGCCTCTGGGGCCCAGCATCTTTGGACAGCTTAAGAGCCGAACATGATCAAGAGTCTACCCCATGCTGCTTCTGCCCTGCTCTGGCCCCCAGCAGGCTGACCAGCAGCCTGTAGTGTTTGAACTAGACCCCTGCGGGGGTTAGCTCAGCCCCAGGCCCCCAGGAAGGAGGCCGGGGGTTGGGCCACGTGCCTCTCCTGCTCTGTGGGCTGCTTCTCAGGCCTGGCTGACCCATGCCTTCCTGGTCCCCCTGTGCCAGCCGTGCAGCGCATTGCTGAGTCTCACATGCAGTCCATCAGCAACCTGGGTGAGAACCAGGCCTCGGAGGAGGAGGATGAGCTGGGGGAGCTGCGGGAACTGGGCTACCCGAGAGAGGAAGAGGAGGAGGAAGAGGAGGAGGATGAAGAAGAAGAGGAGGAGGAGGACAGCCAGGCGGAAGTCCTGAAGGGCAGCAGGGGCTCTGGTAAGCGGAAGGGGCTGTGAAGCCTGAGTTTCACCAACCATGGGCTTGGGTGGGATCCTCCTTGAGTGTCCTGGGACACCCCCTCCCAGTTTACAATTTCTCCCACATGTAAAGGGCCTGCTCACTCTCTCACCCCACAGGATGCCTCGCACTCAGCCTTACCTCACATCTGGGCTGTTCCCATCCTTGACTCTGTCCTTCTCCCTATCAGGTTTTCCCTAGTAATTCCTTTCTTCCCTAAGAATTAAGGCAAGGCTACATGAGGTTTGAGGCTAGACCCAAGAAAGGACTTCCCATCCATGGCCGTTGGGAGGTGTAAAGAGATGAGGGATAGGGACTAAGAGTGTCCAGGGCCCCCATCGCCTGCATTTCTGGATACAGGATGCGGTCTCTGCTGGGAGACACAGGACTGGTTGATAAATGCTCTCCAGGAACCTGTGGTTCTCTCCCTCTTTTCTAATTTCCTAGGCGGGAGGTGTGGAGAAGGCAATGGCACCCCACTCCAGTACTCTTGCCTGGAAAATCCCATGGATGGAGGAGCCGGGTAGGCTGCAGTCCATGGGGTTGCTAAGAGTCGCACACGACTGAGCGACTTCACTTTCACTTTTCACTTTCATGCACTGGAGAAGGAAATGCCAACCCACTCCAGTATTCTTGCCTCGAGAATCCCAGGGACGGCGGAGCCTGGTGGGCTGCCGTCTATGGGGTCGCACAGAGTCGGACACGACTGAAGCGACTTAGCAGCTGCAGCAGCAGCAGGCGGGAGGTGAGAGGGTGCCCTCTAGTGTCTAGATGGAGAATCTAGGATTCAAGAACCAACCCAGTTGTCTGCACCTCCAACCCCAAATGCCTGGGGAGAGGCCAGTGAGGGGCCTAAGACCTACACAGAAGGCCTCAGAGCTAGCAACCCCAGATCCCAAAATCTACGCAGCCGGGTCCCAAGACCCAAAGAATTCCTAGGCAGGAAGATCACAGCCCTTCCCAGGGCTATTTTTTCCATGCCTGGCCACTTCTAACCCTCTGAATGCACATTCAATGTTTTGGTCCCATTATTTATGGGGATGAAAAATAACCAACCATCCCTGCTTGCAGTTTCCACTCTTTTCACCCCGCCTCAAAATGGCGTAGGCCTCTGCTCTGCATTGGTGCTGGGAGCATCAGATGTGGGAACAAAAGCTTCAGCTGGAAGAGTTGACTCCTACTGACATACCTAGAACAGGTGAAGAGGAAGTGAGAGGAGACTGTTCTCTCAGGAAAGCAGCAGGGCAGTGGATCAAATGGCAAGATGACCAAGGAACAAATATCAGTTGCCACCAAGCCTGGAGCGGCTCCTAGGTGCTGGCACTGGCTGTTAACTGTTATCTTATTGAAGGCAGTCTACAGAACCTCCCTCCTACCAGCCCCTTCAGAGAGGTAATAATGACTCATCTAAGACACATCACTGGAGGCACTGTCTTAGTCCAGTGCTCACTCCACTACACCGTGACACCCTCAGAAAGCTTAGTCTCAGCCAGCGGCTGGACTTGGCTCATGTTCTAGGACAGCTAGATGGATACTCAGCTCATGTTTTTATCCCTTCTTTCCTGTCCCCAGCTGGGCAGAAGACAACTTATGGCCAAGGTCTAGAGGGTCCCTGGGAGCGCCCGCCTCCTCTGGATGGGCCCCAGAGAGACGGAAGCTCTGAGGACCAAGTGGAAGACCCAGCATTGAATGGTGAGACTTGGGAGTAGGGGGATGAGGAGGCAGGGCTGGGATCTTGGTGGGCATGGCCAGGCCCTAAGTCCCTCTGCTTGCTTTGCAGAACCCGGGGAGGAGCCACAGCGCCCTGCCCACCCTGAGCCTGGCACATAGGCACCCAGCCCTGCATCTCCTGGAAGGAAGTGGGGGGAGGCATTGATGTTCTCCAGAAACCCACTCTGTTCACACCCTA
This sequence comes from Okapia johnstoni, assembly GCA_024291935.2. Classification (NCBI taxonomy): domain Eukaryota; kingdom Metazoa; phylum Chordata; class Mammalia; order Artiodactyla; family Giraffidae; genus Okapia; species Okapia johnstoni. The sequence continues at coordinate 21,640,934 of CM044306.1, read as the reverse complement.
TTTTGTACCCTGCCCCTCACTTGCTAGGGCTGCGGCTTCTGACTTTTAGAAGACTAAGGCTGGTCTGTGTTTGCTTGTCTGCCCACCTTTGGCTGATGCCCAGAGTCCCTGGGCACTTGCTGCCTGATGCCCCTCCCTGCCAGTCATTCCCCCATACACCCAGCGGGAGGTGGGATGGGAGAGCTTGCACTGGGAAATCCAGTAAATGGGGGACAAAGATTCATCCTTCACAATTCTACTCCCTAGACCCTCTCCCCTGGGCACAGGAAACCCCCAGGGCAGGACCCTAAGATCTGGGGGAAAAAGGATACTGAGAACTTGTAAGTGCCCATAGATATTTCTCCATCCCCTGGGCAATTCCAAGTCATCACCCCTTCAACTGCCTTCTACCAGGGCCCAGAATTCAGGCATCTTTTCCATGGCCTCAACTTTCGGTAAATCTTCCCCTTATCACCTGCTACCCAGCCTGGGTGCCTGGAAGATGGACTGGCAGAGACTGCTTTGTTGCATTTTATGTGTGCTTTGATGCCAGGAATGCCGCCTAGTATAAGTCCTTAGGGGGGCACATGGTAGGGGAGCCAAGCTCTTCTTGTCCTCCAGCTGCTCTGTTCCCTTCCCCTCCTCCCTGACTCCTGGCCTGAACCTGTAATAAATCTTTGTAAATAACTGCGCTGAGACTTCTCTTTCAGGGGAAAGGAGAGGGAAGAGGTAACAGGTTTCCCTATGTGGTGGTCATCCAAGAGTCAGGTCCTCGACCCTAGTGTCCAGTCCTCTAGCTTGGAGCCTTGACTGCAGACAAGTTCCAAACCCTCTTGGGAAAAACCGTTAGGAGTTCTAGATCCCGCTAAGGATGGCTGAAAGGGGGTGGGGGAGAGGAGTCCTTCAAGAGTAATTTAAATCCTACAAAGGACCCGTCCCCACCCCCCATCCCACAGGCCTCCCCTCGGGAAGATCCTTTTTTCTCCATAGTGCCTGGCTTACGTAGCCCAACAGGGATGATGCCTCGGGGCTTCTTTCCAATTCCCCCTACCGTTAGGAAGCTCTTTTCAAGCCTAACTTTGGCTGCAGTACCCACTTCCGGACCTTGGGGGGTAGGGCCCGAGGGCTTGGGGGCGGGGCTGAGGGGAAGGGGAGGGGCTGCACGCCTACGCACATCCCGGATCGCTCTCGGGGGCGGACTCAGTGGCGGAAGTGGCGTCGGGAGATCTCCTTCCGCTCGGAGGCGCTGCTGGGGCGGCGGAGTAAGATTGCGGTTGCAGGTAGGAAGAGCCGGCGTTGTGGCTGACATGGAGCAGGTGGGTTCGCAAGCGGTCACTGGGACCAGGTGGTGGTACGAGGGGTACGTCTTGCCAGCGGGACGTCTTTCCCTAGCGGGTGTCCGTTCGTGGTTCCGTCCGACCCTTCCCACACCCCCTGCGCCCCACGTTCCGCCCCCTTCGTCAGCTCAACCTAGCTCCACCCCGCGCGGGATTCGGGGGTCTCCGGCGCTGACAGTCCGCGGCCCCGCCCACTCGAAAGAGTCCGGGAAGAGCGTCCCGGATCGCCCTCCATAGCTTTCCTTTTCACTGTGAGAGGGTGGTGTCTGGGTATTACGGGCAGGAACTGGATATGGAGAGGTGTCAGGGTTAAGAATGAGCAGGAAAATATCTACAAGTTCCTGTAGGTCTCTGTCTCACTGTCATCCGGGCTCCCTCAACTTCCTTTGGAAATGGCAGTGAATGACTTCTAAATGGACATCAGAAGGGCTCTCTGATATCTTTCTTGAGTTCTTAAAGGTGCATAACACCAATGACACTAACTCGTAATTGAAATAGTGGATATGTGCCCCGTCCCCCCATTTTGGCTTCCTCCGTGTCAGCATCCCCATATTTTCTTCCTACTATGACTGCAGAAGTACAGTTTCACAATCTCTTGCCCAACCCCTTACTCTGTACACTGAATCTGGATGGTCTCATCTACTCTCATGGTTTCAGCTTTGCGTCCGTGTGTGTTCAGTGGCTCAGTCGTGTGTAACTGTGACCTCTTGGGCTGTAGTCCTCCAGGCTTCTCTGTCAATGGGGTTATCCCAGCAAGAATACTGGAGTGGGTTGCCGTTTCCTCCTCCAGGGATTGAACCTGCGTGTCCTGCAGCTCCTGTATTGGCAGGCGGATTCTTCTTTACCACTGAGCCACCTGGGAAGCCTGGCTTCAACTTTAGGATACCAGAAAGGCACCCAGATCTCCAGCTTCAGCCAAGCCCCTCCCTGGAGCCTCAGACTTGGCCATCCAGCTACCAGTTGGACGGCTCTACTTCAGATGCCACTCAGTCTGTCTGAACTCGAACTGCTCTTTTCCCCTGCAGATTCATTTGTTTTCAACTACCCCATCCTAGCCAGAAACCTGAGAATTATCTTATACTTCCTCTTCTTTATCAGTTCTCATATCTAAGAGGTGACCTAGTCCAGCTAACTTCCTTAACGTGCTTCGCACCTGGTCCCATGCCTCTGACTCTATTGTCAGCACCCTTGTTGATATGTTTCTCACCAGGATGATTGTGGTGACTTCCCAGCAACTTCCAGTTCACGGCCGCCTGCAACCCAGTCTCCCAACTGTAACTCTTGTGGTCCTTGAAAAAGATGTCTCATAATGTCACTTCCTTGCTTGAAACCCTCACCATTTTGTGTCTCCATGGCTTTGCATGCACCAGCCCCACTGCCTAGAAAGCCCCTTCTCCTCTTACCTGCTGCCTACCTTCTACTTGACCTTTAGTGCTCCGCTCAGGCAGCATCAACTGTGGATCACCGCCCCTGCCCAAGGCTAAATATTGTCCCATCTGAGTCCCTGCAGCACCCTGTCCATAATAGCACGATGATGGAGGATACAGACTCCTGAACTGGACTTCCTGGGTCCCAGTACTGTCTTATGATATTGATGAAGGCAGTGCTTCAGTTTCGTTTGTCAAATGGAGATAGTTCTGTGCCTACCTGGTACAGTTATCATGAGGATTAAATGAAATAGTGTATGTTTAGGGCTTAAAACAGTGAGCACAAGTGTGCTCAGTAAATCAGTGTTAACTATTATTACTGCTTACATAAGAAGGATAAAGAACAGTGATTCTGACTTTTAACTTTATCAACTGCTTGGGAACAGTTGATGTGGCTTCTGATTCTGTCTCAGAGCCCCAAAGCCTAACTCTTTGTCAGTAAATAAAATGCTGGGGTAGACTTCACTTTCACTTTTCACTTTCGTGCAGTGGAGAAGGAAATGGCAACCCACTCCAGTATTCTTGCCTGGAGAATCCCAGGGATGGAGGAGCCTGGTGGGCTGCTGTCTATGGGGTCGCACAGAGTCGGACACGACTGAAGCGACTTAGCAGCAGCAGCAGCAGAGGGCATTGGGGGCAGGATCTGGGTTTGACTGGTGAGGATTCAAAACAGTAAAAGACCTAGACCCCTTGTCATTCTGCTCAGGAAATGAATCTGGAAATGGATAAATGTTAGAGGCCAAGTATGAGTTCTAGTGAAATGTACACAGAACTCTGGGAACCCAAGGAAGAAAAAGGCCAAAAGTGACTTCCCAGAGGAGCTGACAGTTAGGGGCCCTAAGTGAGAGAATGAGTACCCGCAGGAGGTAGAGACCAGGATGGGCTCAGAGAATGGAAAGCTATATCCTCCAGTTGGAGAGCTCTTTCAGGGGAGGGGGCTGAGGTGGGCACGAAGGCAGATTCCTTTCTTCACCCAAGTATCCCCTTGGGTTAGGAGCCTGCAGGGACTGTGCCCCGGGGAGGTCTGGAGGCTTGGTACCCATGTGTGGGGGCAGGTCCCTAGGGGTAAGGTCAGCATGCATGCCTGTGGGCTGGGCCTGTGTTTTAAACCAGATTCTGGGCTTTTGTTCAAGCCTGGAGTGCCTATGTTCCTTGCCCCCGGCTGATAGGTGCAGAGGCCTGGGTCAGATGGCTCCTCCTCCCTGTGGATTTCCTGACCTCCCCCACTCTAGCCTGGGTCAGATGCTCCTTTCTCTGGGAGCCCACAGTCCTTTGTTCATCCCTCCCTGAAAGTGCTGATCACAGCGTGGCACTATGCCTTTATCTGTCAGCCTCCCTTCCCAGACCTGGACCCCCTGAGTGAATATCCCCAGGGACCAACACAGTGACTGGCATGCTGCAGGCTCTCAGTTTACCTGCTGTGGTAAACTGAGCTCTCCGACACTTGGACTTGTTTGGGGGAAGGGGTGTGGGTGAGACCAAAAATTCTGTACATTTGACAGCTCACTCTTGTTGCATTCAACAACAGAGATTGTTGGCCCCATTTTACAGACACGGAAGCTGAGACTTGGGAGGTGAGGTCAGGTTCACTCAGCAGGAACTATCTTCTGACTCCAGGTCTACAACCGTGTCCCAGAAACTGCCCCGGGCTTCCAGTCCCCAAAGGGACAGCTGCCACATCAGTGGGACAAGGGACAAGGGAGGTATACCATCCTGCCTGTTGTATGTCCCTCTGAGCTTTTTCTGCCTGGGAAGGGGCTGGTCAGGGCCAGTGCTGGGAGGTATCTGTTCTGAACCCCCCATCCCCTGTAGGGCCCTTCGTCACCTAGGGTCATAGGTCTGAGATTGCCCTGGAAGATGGACCAGCCCTTTCTAAACTGAGCTTGAGAACTCGACCTCATTAGTCCTGTTTTATCCAACAGCACCGAGGGGTGGGGTGGGGCCTGACTCACCAGCCCTTGAGTAGGCTGGGGTCATAGAGTCACAGAGCTGGGGACATCTCTGACATTTAATAGGGCCTGGCATGTGGAGGGAGCTGAAGGGCTGAGTAGATCTCAGTTTGATAGGATTTTCCAGTAAGTGAAAGTCACCCAATCATGTCCTTGTGTCCGACTCTTTGCGACTGCCTGGACTATACAGCCCGTGGAATTCTCCAGGCCAGAATACTGGAGTGGGTATCCTTTCCCTTCTCCAGGGGATATTCCCAACCCAGGGATCAAACCCAGGTCTCCCGCATGGCAGGTGGATTCTTTACCAGCTGAGCCACAAGGAATGCCCAGTAAACTGTACTTCAGAACCTCCTGGGCTAGGGCAGGGTGGGAGCGTTCCGTGATGAATATGGTTTCTGTTTTGGCTTGACTGTGCCCTGTTCAATTCCTCAGAAGGAAGAGAGAAAGAGCCTGGCTTGGCCTCTGAGATCTTACTTGTCACTGCTGCTGTGGCCTGGGCTCTCCTTAAATTCCTGCTTCTCCAGGGAACTTCCCAAGCCTTCTGGGTGGGCAGAGTAGGGACAAGGAAGGAAGCCAACTGTGCCGAGGCTGATGGCATAGGCCACTGATCCCTGAACTACAGGAGAGCCTAATATGTACCGTCCTGGGTCAGCTCTCTGAGATCAGGGCCCATCCTACCATCCAGCAGTACTGATGGACCCTCAGTTTGGGGAGAGTGCTGTGCTGCATGTGCCTGGCCCAGGCCCTGCCTCTAACACTCTACCCATGGCTGCTGATAGTAGTCATGCTGCTGCTAAGTCGCTTCAGTCGTGTCCAACTCCGTTGGACCCCATAGACGGCAGCCCACCAGGCTCCCCCATCCCTGGGATTCTCCAGGCAAGAACCCTGGAGCCGGTTGCCATTTCCTTCTCCAATGCATGAAAGTGAAAAGTGAAAGTGAAGTCGCTCAGTCGTGGGTGACTCTTAGCGACCCCATGGACTGCAGCCTACCAGGCTCCTCCGTCCATGGGATTTTCCAGGCAAGAGTACTGGAGTGGGGTGCCATTGCCTTCTCTGGATAGTAGTCATAGCTGCTGTTAATTAAACACGGGCACATTGCAGCTGTTATTTCTAATTCTTTCAACAGCTCTGTGATGTGGGCACTCTACCATCCCCGTTTTACAGATGAGAATACTGAGTTTCAGAGAGACTGAGAGGCACACAGTGTAATAAAGAATGGCCTTTGGTTTTTGACTCCAGGTCTCCTGATCAACCCCCAAATCTATGCCCTTTCCCTTATTCCAGGGTGATCCACAGGCCAGTGAAGCTACTTGACATGTGCATGGCCAAGCACTGTGACCTAGGCCCCAAGGACTCAAGGAGAGATGAGTTTGAGGCTCACGTCTAGGGGTGTGGGGATTGAAGTGCTGAGCCAGGGTCCCGAGATCTGGGCTTGGGGAAGCCTGAGCTGAGAGTGGGGTTTGTCCAGGAGGCAACTTTTGAACTGGTCTCTAAAGAGTTAGAGTTCCCCCCAGGGGAACTGGAGGCATGAAGGGAGACCAACTGGCCATGGTGTGTCCTGGGAACAGCCACTGATCTGGAGAGTATTGGGGAGGGGTGTCAACCCCGTTGCAAGAGAGGAGTGGTGGGGACACTCACTATCTGAGGGGTTTAAACCTGCCCCCAGGCCTTTCCTTGTCAATCTGGGCTCGGAGAAGAGTGAGGGGAGCAGCCACCCTGCCTGAGGCTGCCTGGGAAAGCAGTCCTCCCCCTTGGGTGCTGGTGGAGGAAGTGCCCTGGTGGAGGAAGTGCCTGGGTTCTTAGTAACACGAGACTCCAACTGAGGGTGGAGTCCAGTCCAGGAGAGGCTGGTCAGGTGGGGCCACTCCTCCAGGGTCGGGTGTGAGTGTGTGCACGAGCACCTGTACACATGATGCTGCGGTCATTCAACACACTTCCTCAATGTTTGCTGTGAGACTGGTGCCAGAACCGGGCATGCAGCCATGAGCAGGCAGGGCATCCCCGATCCAGTGGGAGAAGACAGGCAGGAAGCAGACCAGTAAACATGTAATGTCTAGGGTGATGAGTGCTGTGAAGAAGGAAGCAGGGTGAGGGAATCAGGCTGGGGCTGAATAGAGGGTTCAGGGAAGGCCTCTCCAGAGGGAGGGAATGTTGCAGAGACCAAAGGGAGGAACTCCAAACATGACAGCAGGAACAAGGGTCCTGGGGTAGGAGCGTGCTGGATGTGTCCATGGAGCAGTGTGGCTGGAGCAGAAGGTACCAGGGGAAGAGGAGGCTTGTAGGCCAGGACGGGGACTTTGGCTTTTACTGTGAGGGAGCTGGAGGCTTTTGGAAGTTTGGGTCGAGGAGGTGCAGCCTGACCTTTACTGTGGTCCGTCTGCTGTGTTGAGAACAGACTTGGGACCGGGGCAAGGAGGCGGTCAGGAAACTGTAGCAAAAATGAGATGGTGGCTCAGGCAGGGTGCTGTTAGTGGTGAGCAGTGGCAGATACTGGCTGGACTTGGAAGGATTTGTTCATGGTTCGGATGTGGAGGGGAAGGCACTGAGCTCTCTACAGGCCCTGGCTGTTAAACTCTTTGGGGTCTTTTGACACCTCACTCCCCACAGGCCCTGGAGGTGGCCACATTTGGGTTTAGCCCAGCATTGGGGGAAGTCCATGTGCCCCTGGGGTGAGTCCCACCCTGTCCAGGGCAGGCTGTGGGCAGGCCTCTCCAAGTTTCAGTCTCGTCATCCTCACAGCTCCTGGCAACGGATGCCAGGAGTGAAGGAGAGGATGTCTGCAGGGGGCCGGCTGGGGCCACTGCCAGCCCGGATTGGTTTCTTCTGGCCTGTCTGGATGGTGCGCAGGCCTGTTTGGTCTGCTGGCCTCCCTCCCTGAGCCAACTTCCTCCCAGGCCAGCCAGTGGCAGAACACAACCCGAAGTCAACCTCTTCGGCACATACAGGCTCTGTCTCCTGGCCGCCTGTGGATTCTCCATTAACCTGGGTATTAACAGAGTCTCAATCCAGAGTAACCCCAGCCCTGGCCTGAAGCCGTCTCACAGAGGCTGTCAGAACTTGAGACTGTTTCCATCTAAGATGAGACAGGGGTCACATTAGCTAACTCTTCCACAGCAGTCACTCTTTGTTGGGGACTGTTCTGGGTCCTTACGTGTAATAAGTCGCCTAAACCTTATAATACCTCTAAGAAGTAGATATTACCATTACCCCCATTTTATAGAGAAGAAAACTGAGGCACAGAGAGAGGTTCAGTGACTAGTAAGGTGGGAATCCAGGCTTCCCCGGTGGCTCAGCAGTAAAGAATCCACCTGCAATGCAGGAGTTGCAGGAGACTCAGGTTCAATCCCTGGGTGGGGATGATCCCCTGGAGGAGGACATGACAACCTACTCCTGTATTCTTGCCTGGAGAATCCCATGGGCAGGGGAGCATGGCATGCTGCAGTCCACAGGGTCTCAAAGAGTTGGACATGACTGAAGCGACAGCACGCTTGCGTGTACAAGGTGGGAATCCAGGCTTTGAACCGTCTCCTGGCTTGGCATCCAGTCGTTTCTTGGCTTCACTGATTTCTCCTGATGTGTGCTTAGTTAGGGACCTCTCAGGGCTTCCTCAATGGCTCAGCAGGTAAAGAACCCTCTTGCAATACAGGAGTTGCAGGAGACTTGGGTTCGATCCTTGAGTCAGGAAGATCCCTTGGAGGAGGACATGGCAACCAGTATTCTTGCCTGGAGAATTCCATGGACAAAGGAGCCTGGTGGACTACAGTCCATGGGGTCACAGACATGACTGAAGCAACTGAGCAGCAGTAGCAGGGACCCCTCAGGGAAAACCCCGTGGCCAGTGTGGGGCTGGGGCCAGCATTTCCTGAGGAATGCAGCCTGGGGCACGTGTTTTGAGCCCATGTCTACTGTCCCCTTGGGCTGGGGAGAGGGTTTGGAGATGCCACACTGCTCTGAGGTGAGAATCATTTCTGGACATAGATGAGGTGTTTGTCTGCTCGGGGTCACAGAGCCTAGCTGGTGGAGGGAGCTCTAGCTGGAACTTGTGTAGGTTGGCCTGACCGTCCGTGGGAAGCTGGGCAGAGGAGAGGGTGAGAGGCCCACAGAGGTGGCGATGGCGGCCGTGATTCCCATCTATGGAGCCCTTACTCTATTATGGGGCTGTTCTCCAAGCTTCCCATGCACCGCTGTCTCCTCTGATCCACCAGGCGGCCCAGGGTCAATACAGGTAACCCCCAATCCCCGTTTCCAGGTGCAGCCTCGGAGTCTTGCCAAGTGAGTGACAGACATAGGCGCATTGCAGACTTGGTTTGGTCAGGAAATGTCAGCCAGAGACTGGCAGAGAGATGGTTGGGGCTTCCAGCCCAGGGTGTAACTGAGGCCTGGGAAGGGCCTTGTCTGTGCCCCAGCCACCTAAGAACTGGAAATTGGGCCCTTGGGGAGCCTGGGGTGGGGGGCGGACAGGCACCAGTGGGAAGGTGTAGCATCAGAGATCAGTCTGGGCTTCCCCCCAGAGCCTATGCAGGGAGCCAGGACACCCCCTCCCCTCCCCAGGAGTACACGCTTGCCTGGAGCCTCTGTAACTTGGCCCCTAGTGCCCACAAAGGAGGAAACCTGGGCTGAAGCCTTGGACAGCTTGCTCTGGGTCACCGGGCGGGTGAACTGTGGAGCTCAGACTTAAACTCAGGCCTTTGGGGGCAATTTATTACACATCATTGTCGTGTGTAAGCCCCCACTCCCCTACCCCCCACGCCTCTCACCTCTCACCTGAATGGCCTTGCCCACCCACTTGCTCCATCTCCGCCCCCACCAGCCAAACACCCGCCATCCTTCCCCTGACACGTCCATAAATGCCTATGGGGCAGCAATCATTGGTAGCAATCACAGATGGGAGATGCTGCCTTTTTTGTTGTGGGAAAGCATACACAGCGTAACATTTACCATTTTAGCCACTTTTAAGTGGACAGTTCTATGGCACTAAGTATATTATCATTCCCCTTATTTAACACAACTGAAGAAGCCAGTTCTCAGAATGTTCTGTTTGCCCCAATCGCAAGACTGTTGAGGGCGGACCAAGACTCAAACCCCGGCCTCAGAGGTACCAGCTGCATGCTGTCTCTGCTGCGTGGGGACACACCCAAAGGTTTCCTGCTGCACCCGGGCTAGCATTTCCTGGGGCCAGTCAGAGAAGGCCTGGGAGGGGGCGTGAGGGGCCCACAGAGCTTTCCCTGTGCCCAGAGACATGCCTGGCCGCCTCCTCCCGACCCCTCTTACCCTTCTGACCCAGGATGAGAAAAACCACCAGTTCCCCACCCGCCCCCAACCACCACCCCACTCTCTCCCAAGCCTTAGCAGCTGAGCTTCCACAAGCACATCAAGCGTCAAGTCTGCAGCCAGCCCAGGCCAACTTCTTCACGCCACACGTGCTGCTCCCCTCCTGACACCTCTGAAGGTGCTGGGGAGGGGCTCGTGACAGCAGGCGGTGGGCTTGGCAGGGGGGTGCTGCTCCCAGGGGGCTGGGTGGCAGCGCTGCCGCCTCCAGCCTCCTGACACTCGTCCCTGCCTCCCGTCGGGAGGGTGGGGGCCAGCCTGCTCTGCCGGCAGCTGCCACGCTCCATCCTCCCGGGCCAGTGTTCTGGGGACTGTTGAGAGCAGTTCTAGGCCAAGGTGGTTTTCATATCTGTAGCTGGCAAGTGGTCTCAGGGAACTCAAAACTTTTTGATGTCATCTGAGTGAGTTTTTCAAACCACACCCGAGGAGGTGCCTCAGGGTGACCCCGGATGGAGTTTGAGGGAGGGCTGACCGGTGGGGCTCTCTGTGGCCACATCCTATGGCAGGACCTATACAGTCCTGTTTTTATTCATTTTATTTATTTACTGTCTGCACTGCAAAGCTTGTGGCGTCTTAGTTCCTCGGCCAGGGACTGAACATGCGCCCTTGGCAGTGAAGGTGTGGGGTCTTAACCCCTGAACCACCAGGGAATTCCCAGTTTTTATCTGTTTTCTTTTTTTAATTAATTTATTTTTTAATTGAAGAATAATTGCTTTACAGAATTGTGTTGGTTTCTGCCAAACATCAACATTTATTTTTTTTTTAATTAAAAAATCATTTTATTTTTAATTGGAGGATAATTACTTGACAATGTTTTGGTGGTTCCTGCTGTACATCCGTATGAGCCAGGAGTATAAGCATGTCCCCTCCCTTCCACCTCCCTCCCCATCCCACCCCTCTAGGATGTCACAGAGCACCAGCTTTCTGCTCCCTGCATCATACAACACATTCCCACTGGCTCTCTGTTTTACATACGGTCATGTATTCATTTCAGTACCACTCTCTCAAGTCATCCCACCCTCTTCCTCCCTGGCTGTGACCATGAGTCTATTCTTTATGTTTGCATCTCCTTTGCTGCCCTGCAAATATACCTGTTTTATATATTGAGATCCTAGGTAAAGTTTTTTGGTTGATGTTGTTTCAAGTTTCTCTTACTTAAAAGGGTTCTTTTTTCTTTTTAATGGACCTTTTGCCTGGAGGTTCAAGAGGGAGGGGACATATGTATACCTATGGCTGATTCATGTTGATGTTTGACAGAAAACAGCAAAATTCTGTAAAGCAATTATCCTTAAATTAAAAAATAAATACATTTTTTTTAAAAAAATGGACCTTTCTCCCAGATAGGGAAATAGAGGTTTGCTAAGAAGGACTTGCCCAAAATTATTCAGGGCTAATGGCTGCCCCTGAACTCATTCACCTCTTGCAGCTCTTGCTTATTTGGATGCTGAGTTTCTTTCACGGAGGAGGGTGACACAGAACCCTGCTCTCTCCGACTGTGGGCCGGAAGCCCCCACCCCTGCTTCAGAGCCCCCTGTGCTGGGCTCCCTCACCACCCTCCCGCGTCGGCAGCTCTCTCAGGCTCCCCCAACACCTCTGCTCTCAGCCCCCATCTGTGTCTCTCACTTGCACGTGGACGTCTGGGTGTGTGAGTGTCAGCGCTGTTGCCACTCCAAGTGTGTCTCACACCCAAGCTGCTGCCACCCAAGTCCTGTCCCCAGAGAGGGAGGGAGAAAGCCAGGGGGAAAGACGAGACAGACCCAGGAGCAGACTGGGAGTGGGGACGCCACAGCGCCCTGTAGTGAGACAGGGAAGAGAGAGAAGGTGAAGGTAGGTAGGAAAGAGGAGAGAGAGAGACACATAAGAGAAAACCGGAGAGACTAATCTGATGGGGGTGGAGAGGAAGACCCCGAGAGGGGGCGAAATAAAGACAGACGTGGAAGGGGGTACAGAGACACTTCCAAAGAATGTTGAAGAGGTAGCTTGTGAGAGAGACAGGAGAGAGGAGAGATGGAGACAGGTCTGGCAGAAGACGAGCGGGCTATTAGAGACAAGGAAATGTCACCTGCCCTAGAGCTGCAGCCATGTCACAGTGAGGGATGCGCTGAGCGTGGGTTCTGACACCAGATCCGACTGATAGATGTTGGGGGTCCCGTTGCCAGCAGCCTGTCACTCCCCTCTTCTGGCCGCCATTTCCAGAGCTGGTCTAGCTTTCCTTCAATGTCCTCCAGATGAGCTTAGCATGGGCACCCCAAAGGAGTAGTAGAGGCTGGTGCTTCTGCTGAGAACAGTCAGTCCTGACTGTTGGGTTGGCACAGAGGTAGAGGGATGGATGAGCTGGCTCACTCAGAAACCCTGCTGGCTACAGAATGGGGGCTTGTTTTCAACTTAGTAGTTGAAGGGGAGCGTGGAAGAGAGCAGACAGCAAATGTGTGGAGGGGACGGACGGCTGTGGTGGGGGGACAGGTTAGATCTTGGCCTTCCCAAGATCAAGCACAAAGATCTAGGGCTCCCCTTCCAGTGGCCCCCAGACCTGCCCCCTGGTTCTGCATGTGAGAAGACTCAAGGAGACTCTTCATGGGGTCCCAGAGACTCAGGCCCCACCATGATGCTTCAGCTCCGCTCTGGTTCTAGACTAAACCTTTCCTTCCCCCGCTGCGGGGACAGGGCCTCCGAGGGCCCCTGCCGGCAGATTGGTAAAGCGAGGACCAGAGGCCTGGGGGCTGCTCAGCAGGGAGGGAGTGCCCCACCGCCCACTTTGTCTCTGGGGTTTATGAGGATTTCAACCTCAGGATCTCACGGGCGGGTCAGGGGTGGATGGCCAGGTCCATTCACCTCCTGGAGCCTCGGCTATCTTGTGTGAAGAATAGGAGGAACCATTCTGCCCTGTGTGGACGTGGAACGCAGTGAGATTACTGGAGAAGGTGAAGCCCGGTAAATTCACTGGGACTGGGGAAGGAAGGTGCGAGGCTCTGAGGAGAGGGCTTTGGAGCTGCCAGTTGAAAGGACTGGGGGGACCTGGGTGTAAGGCCCCCAAGGCAGGACTAGGCTGCCGCTTGAAGGGACTAGAAGGCCAGGGTGGCCGTCGTAGTGAGATGATGGGGCCCCGCCTTGTGAGAGGAGCGGTGAGAGGAACCAGGCAGAGACCCGTCCTTCGAGGGCCACCATAAGGAGGGTGTATTATCCTCAGGCCAGCGGGCAGCCCTTGGAGGGTTGTGAACAGGGAATGGCACGATCTGATGCATGTTCTGAAAAGCTTTCTCTGGCTGTCGAGTAGAGGTGGTTGCTGTGGGTGGGGGGAGCGAAAGCCTGGAGACACGCCCACCCATTAGGAGCACTCAGGAGCGTCTGGGAGAGAGCTGGTTGGGCCTGAGGTGGGGGTGGTGGAGAGAAGGGACCAAGATGTCATCCCACCATCCCTCCAGGGCTGGCCTGTGCAGAGACACTGCTCTAGGAAGTCCCTCCCAGTTGCCATGGATCAGGGGGTGGGAGGGTAGGGCTGGCTGCTGGGAGGGAATGTGGCTTTGTGCTTGGAAAACAAAGAACAGAGCTTGGGGCTGACTTCTCCTGGGGGTGGGGACCAGCCCAGAGGCTGTTGACAGGCCCAGAGGCTGAACTACAGGGCAGGGCTTGGCAGGAGCAGGCTGTGCCCCCAGAGGTCAGGGAGGACCCAGGAGGCCCTCAAGGGTGACCATGGGGCTGCAGGACTTTGCCTGGGGTGGGGGGTGAAGAAGCAGGATAGAGGGAGAAGGATGCTCAGACTCCTCCAGGCTGGAAGTCAGGCCGCAGAGGGAAATGAGGCAGAGAGGGCCCTGGGCCACAGGGTTAGGCCGAGGGTGGGGGGCAGATGTGTTTGGAAATAAATGGGAGTCCTGGGGCTGCATTCGAAGGGATGAAGGAGGTTCCTGGGCGCTCCTGGACCCTGACCCCAGGACGTGACCAGCCACCCTGCCTCCCCGCAGCCCTGCTGCTGAGGCCCAGCCCACCCCTCCTGGAGGTGGGGGCCCACCAGGATGAGCAAGCTGTCCCGAGACCTGCTGGCCCGCGACCTGGAGCGCAGCCTGCCGGCTGTGGCCTCCCTGGGCTCATCGCTGTCCCACAGCCAGAGCCTCTCCTCGCACCTCCTCCCACCACCGCTTCCGGAGAAGCGCCGGGCCATCTCCGACGTCCGCCGCACCTTCTGTCTCTTCGTCACCTTCGACCTGCTCTTCATCTCCCTGCTCTGGATCATTGAGCTGAACGTGAGTGGGGCTGAGGCTGGGGCACGGGTCAGGTTGGGGGAGGGGTGTTGCCTGGGCCTCGGAGGGTTGCTTCTGGGGGCATGTTGATTTCCAGGTAAAATGAAGAATGAGACTATAAGAATAACTGTTCTCATCTTCCAGAGAGAGAAACACAGAGACATTAAGTTGCTTATCCGAGGTCTCTCAGCAAGTATGTGAAGAAGGCAGGGTTTGAACCCAGACTCATGCCCCAGAACTCACACGCTTGACCTCTGAGCCACACTGACCCCTAGTGGACACTCTTGAGAAAGGAGGCGGGATCCCAGAGGGCTCTGGTGGAGCTATCAGAACCTTTGTCTTCTTTCTGCTCTACACTGCTCTCTGGTTCAGTTCATTCATTCATTCAGCAAACATTTCTGAGTCCCTGCTGTGTCCCAGGCGCTGTGCTGAAAGCAGAGGGAACAGTGGGTGGCAATCCATAAAGACTCGCAGTGACGCCCAGCTCTCCTTCCCCATTTTGGGCAATCTTCCAGTGTCCCCAGTTTTGGCCTCTTGGTTTTGGTGAGATTCCACCTAATGGTCTGGAGACAGAGCTGCCTGTCAGAGTGGAGTCTGCCCCCCCCAACCATGCAGTGCTTGGCCAGCTGGTGGTGGGGCCTAATCTCCGGGTGCTGACAGGGCAGAGCAGGACCTGATGCAGAGGTAGGAGCATGGAACCAGGGCATCCTGGGCTTGGTCCCCTGTCCCAGCTTCTGCTCTGTAGTAACTGTGTGACCTCAGCGAGGGACTCAGCCTCTCCAAGCCTCCCCTTGTTCTCCTTGTACAAAGTGAATCAGCGTTCTGGATGGCAGGTGTCCTTCCTCTGGGTCTCAAGCTCAGTCAGTTAGTTCAGTCACTCAGTCATGTCTGACTCTTTGCGACCCCATGGACTGCAGCATGCCAGGCTTCCCTGTCCATTACCAACTCCCAGAGCTTACTCAAACTCATGTCCATAGAGTCGGTGATGCCATCCAACCATCTCATCCTCTTTCGTCCCCTTCTCCTCCTGCCTTCAATCTTTCCCAGCACCAGGGTCTTTTCCACTGAGTCAGTTCTTCACATCAGGTAGCCAAAGTATTGGAGTTTCAACTTCAGCATCAGTCCTTCCAATGAATATTCAGGACTGATTTCCTTTAGGATGGACTGGTTTGATCTCCTTGAAATCCTGGGGTCTCTCAAGAGTCTTCTCCAACACCACAGTTCAAAAGCATCAATTCTTCGGCACTCAGCTTTCTTTATGGTCCAACTCTCACATCCATACGTGACTACTGGAAAAACCATAGCTTTGACTAGACGGACCTTTGTTGACAAAGTAATGTCTCTGCTTTTTAATATGCTGTCTAGGTTGGTCATAGCTTTTCTTCCAAGGAGCAAGTGTCTTTTAATTACATGGCTGCAGTCACCATCTGCAGTGATTTTGAAGCTCAAAAAAAAATAAAGTCTCTGTTTCCATTGTTTCCCCATCTATTTGCCATGAAGTGACGGGACTGGATGCCATGATCTTAGTTTTCTGAATGTTGAGTTTTAAGCCAACTTTTTCAGTCTCCTCTTTCACTTTCATCAAGAGACTCTTTAGTTCTTCTTCGCTTTTTGCCATAAGGGTGGTGTCATCTGCGTATCTGAGGTTATTGATATTTCTCCTGGCAATCTTGATTCCAGCTTGTGCTTCATCCAGCCCAGCATTTCTCATGATGTACTCTGCATTTAAGTTAAATAAGCAGGTGACAATATACAGCCTCGACGTACTCCTTTCCTGATTTGGAACCAGTCTGTTGTTCCATGTCCAGTTCTAACTGTTGCTTCCTGACCTGCATACAGGTTTCTCAGGAGGCAGGTAAGGTGGTTTGGTATTCCCATCTCTTGAAGAATCTTCCACAGTTTGTTGTGATCCACATAATCAAAAGCTTTGGCATAGTCAATAAAGCAGAAGTAGATGTTTTTCTGGAACTCTCTTGCTTTTTTGATGGATGCCAACAGATATTGGCAATTTGATCTCTGGTTCCTCTGCCTTTTCTAAATCCAGGTTGAGCATCTGGAAGTTCATAGTTTACGTACTGTTGAAGCCTGGCTTGGAGAATTTTGAGCATTACTTTGCTAGCGTGTGAGATGAGTGCAATTGTGTGGTAGTTTGAGCATTCTTTGGCATTGCTTTTCTTTGGGATTGGAATAAAAACTGACCTTTTCCAGTCCTGTGGCCACTGCTGAGTTTTCCAAATTTGCAAGCATATTGAGTGCAACACTTTCACAGCATCATCTTTTAGGATTTGAAATAGCTCAACTAGAATCCCATCACCTCCACTAGCTTTGTTCGTAGTGATGCTTCCTAAGGCCCACTTGACTGTGCATCCAGGATGTCTGGTTCTAGGTGAGTGTTCACACCATCATGATTATCTGGGCCATGAAGATCTTTTTTGTATAGTTCTGTGTATTCTTGCCACCTCTTCTTAATATCGTCTGCTTCTGTTAGGTCCATACTGTTTCTGTCTTTTATTGTGCCTATCTTTGCAGGAAGTGTTTCCTTGGTACCTCTAGTTTTCTTGAAGAGATCTCTAGTCTTTCCCACTCTATTGTTTTCCTCTATTTCTTTACACTGATCATTGAGGAGGGCTTTCTTATCTCTCCTTGCTATTCTTTGGAACTCTGCATTCAAATGGGTATATCTTTCCTTTTTTCCTTTGCCTTTTGCATCTTTTCTTTTCACAGCTATTTGTAAGGGCTCCTCAAACAACCATTTTGCCTTTTTGCATTTCTTTTTCTTGGAGATGGTCTTGATCACTGCCTCCTGTACAATGTCACAAACCTCCGTCTCAAGCTCAGGGGTCAGGAAAACAATAACTGTTGTTACAAAGGAGAAGCTTAGGGAAGGAGCTGGTTTAGGGATGAAGTTTGATTCTGGGCATGTTGAGCTGGAAGGCAAGGCCAGGCTCTGAGGGTGACGCTCTTTTGTGCACAGAGGTGAGCTGGCACCTTCAGCGAGAAGGAGCCACAGCCATGGGGGACCTTAAGGACCATCTTACTGATGAGAGAGCTAAGGCTCAGTGAGGTTCAGGGTCATTTGAAGAGTTTCTGAGGTCTTAAACCTTCTTTCTTTGGATGATCCCCTTGGGCTTCCCTGGTGGTTCCACCAGGTAGACCACCTGGTGGCCCACCAGGGAAGTCCCTATTTTTAGTTTTCTAACAGACTGTGTGTTGCCCAGTGTGTGCAAGGACCCTGACCAGGCTGTAAGACCGTCGCCAAGGTCTTGCAGCCAGAGCTGGCAAAACAGAGGCAGGAACCCCACTGTCCTGAGTCCTGGTGCAGAGGGCCGGCGGATATGCAGGCAAGAGAGAGTTCTCTGTAAAGAGAAAAACCGTGGAAGAGAGAGCTCTGTGGACAGTGACTCTGGAGCCCAAGAGGGTGTAGTCTGAGGAGTAAGAGGAGGATCAGGCTGGGGTGGGTTGTGATGTCAGCAAGGAGTTTGACTCCATGGGGTGCAGAGTGGTCTTGAGGCTGAGGCATTTGGTGGGGATGCACCAGGGCTCGAGACTCAGTGAGGGGCTGTCCAGATGGCCGGCTTTTGCCCTGAGCATCAGAATCACTCAGGAGCTTTACGACCATTCCAGATGCTCGGCTCACCCTGAGATTCAGACCCAGCATCTCAACATCTGTATCTTTAACACCTCATTCCCCACCACCGGCCCAATTCAGATCATCTTCCAGAGATCAGAAGCCCTGATCTAGGTAGTCATGAAGGGTCTTCCCTTTCAGGGCTCCCAAACTCCGTCCCCTAGAGTCCCTTTGTGCCCCTCTTCTCTGGGGGCTGGCACCCCACCTGCAGAGGTGTGGGCCTGCCACCCATTCCACCTGAGGCATCAGGCTGCAGTCTAGTTCTCAGTGGGCATCCGGACTCCTTACTCCCCAGCCAGGGTCTCAGGGATCCCATTGAAAATGTGTGGGTGGCTAGGGCAGGGGCAGAGGCAAGGACCAGTCTGCTCACTCTGCACGCCATCCTCTCTAGCAGCTTGATGGATTTTGCCCGTTAAGCACAAACCTAATCAATCGATTTGCTACCTGGGGCTCCGTCTGACACCACTGCCCACCCCTGGGCCCCGTCACCCCAGATGGATGCTTGGCTGGGAAGATGGAGCATTGCAGTGGTGGGAGGGAGAGGAAATTATGGAAGAGGCTGACTCCCAGCTTCCTGTCTGCCAGCATAGCACCTGCATAGGGCCCATCACCTCCCAAGGCCCTCCAGGCTTGCCCCTTCCTAGGCAGTGTGCTCATGAGTGGCGGGAGGCTCAGCTCTGCCTGTCTGGACTGCCTGGATCCTTAGAGGAACAGTCTCAGCACTGGGGTCTCAGGCCCCTGGCTGAGCTCGCCTGGTGCCTCAGGGCTTCTCGAGTGGTAGTTGAGCATTTACAGCCTCTCCTCCAGGTTCCACCTTCCCCCTCTGGGAGGACAAAGGGCAGCCTTGGGGACTTGGTCCTACCCACGTCTCTTTCTTCCAGACCAACACAGGCATCCAGAAGAACCTGGAGCAGGAGATCATCAACTACAGCTTTAAAACTTCCTTCTTTGACATCTTTGTGAGTGCCCTTGGAGATCCTATGGGCAGAGAGGGAGCAGGGACAGGGTTCTTTGGCTGGATTTTCTTCTTCCTGCAGCATGCATCCTAATCTGATCAGGGAGCCCTCTGTATTCAAGCCTGTTCCCAAAAGAGGCCCCACTTTCAGAGAGCCCCAACTGGGAGGGGAAGACAAGACCCTCGTCCAAGGAGGTCACATGTAAATCATCCCCAAAGAAGCACTAACTTGGCCTTGGCCATTCTCTGCCCGGGCGTGCACACCACGTGGGGTGCCTGGGGAGCAGGATGGAGGGGGCGGCCAGCCTTTGGCTGGGGTAGGGCCCATGGCTGCCTTGATGGCTCCCCCACTCCCGTGCCAGGTCCTGGCCTTCTTCCGCTTCTCTGGACTGCTCCTGGGCTATGCCGTGCTGCGGCTCCGGCACTGGTGGGTGATTGCGGTAAGATGCCACTTTCCTGGCAGCTCCCGGGCCCTGGTGGGGCTGGTTCATGGGGTGGGATGGAGGAGGACTTACTCCCCAGGCTCCGTCTGTCTGTCTGTCTGTCCCTCCCCCGGGCAGGTTACCACACTGGTGTCCAGTGCATTCCTCATCGTCAAGGTCATCCTCTCTGAGGTCAGTGGCTCGGGGTCTGGCTGGTCTGGTGGGCATCTGGCCTGTGGGATGGGCTCGTCCCAAGAAGGGACTGCTTCTCTGACTTTGGGTTTCCATCCCTGTTGTCAGGGTTGGGTGAGGGGGAATCCTGTCCTTGGCTCTTTCTAAGGGGTCATCTTCACTGGCTTTGCCCACTTGCCCTGCTGAAACCCTAAGGACAGAAAGTTCCTCCTCCAGCCTGACCTTAATGTATCCTGCTGTAGAATTCATTAATCCCTCCATCTCAGAGGCATGTGCCACAGGGGAGCCCCAAGCAGCTGGTACCAGGAGTCGGGTGTAAGCCAGAGTCGACAGCCCCAGGGTGGGGCTCTGGGTCTGGGGTGACCCACGGCTGTGGAGCTCAGCCCCCTCCCTCCACAGCTGCTCAGCAAAGGGGCCTTCGGCTACTTGCTCCCCATCGTCTCCTTTGTCCTCGCCTGGTTGGAGACCTGGTTCCTTGACTTCAAAGTCCTACCTCAGGAGGCTGAGGAGGAGCGATGTGAGTGCTGGGGGGTGAGGGGATGCAGCGAGGGTCACCCCCACCCGAGAGAGGAGAGTTTCTGGCATGAGGGCCAGTTCTGAGCTCTCTTGCCAACTCTGCCTCCAAGAGCCTTAAAGAGAGCCTGGGCCGGGGGACCCTAGACTGCCAAGGCATGATTGTCCTTGGTCTGGGACGATGGCTGCCCATGTCTGCCCCCCAGGGTACCTTGCCGCCCAGGCTGCTGTCGCCCGAGGACCCCTGCTCTTCTCCGGTGCTCTGTCTGAGGGCCAGTTCTATTCACCCCCAGAATCCTTTGCAGGTGAGGGTTGGTGGGTGGGGGAACTATCTCCAGGGCGGGGCTTTATGAGGAGCAGGATGGCTGGGTCTATGCTTTCTTGTCCTTCTATCAGCTCCCTGGGGAATGCGAGCAGTCAGTCTTCTCCCACACATGATCTTATCCCCCCCACACCATTGCACTTGTACCCCAACCCCTCACCTCCCCACCCCTTCTCTCCACCTCTTCCCATCGTCCCCCGTGCTTGTTTTTCTGCAGGGTCTGACAATGAATCCGACGAAGAAATTGTTGGGAAGAAAAGCTTCTCTGCCCAGGTATTTGGCTGCCTACCCCTACCCAGGGTGGGCACCCCAGAGAGGAGCCAGTACTGGGCTCGGCCAGGTGGGCAGGGGCTTCCCAGAGGAGGGCAGACCTTAGGCAGCCTGAAGGGCTGTCAGTGTCCATCTGAGTGTCTGGCTCACTGTCAGTCAGGCCCAATGTCTCCTTCCTACCTGGGCCCCGGGGTAACAACCACAGCTCCTGGTCCCAGGCAACTCATAGGGCTCAGGAGACCAGCCCAGACCCTGCATCTGGACATCCGGCTGAATCAGGCCTCTGAATGAGGTGTGTGGAGTGTCTAGAGAAAGATCCAGAGGGCTGCAGCTCCAAGGCTGACCCCTTCCTGCCTCCCCTGCCTGGCCAGGAACGGGAGTACATCCTTCAGGGGAAGGAGGCCATGGCGGTGGTGGACCAGATCTTGGCCCAAGAAGAGAACTGGAAGTTTGAGAAGAATAACGTAAGAAACCTTTCTCCCACTGGACCCTGAGAGTTGGCTTGTAGGGAGATTTCCCTCCCTTTTCTGAGGCCTGAGAAAGAAGCCCCAAGATTGCACGGGTTGGAACCCTATTTCTGCCCCAGGGGAGGGGGCTGGGCCTTGGAGTCAGCCCCTTGGCCTGGATTGGACATTTCTAGCACCCCTCCCCCTGCTCCCCCTCCGCCCCGCCCCTGCTGCTCTGCTGCCTCAGCTCCAGCTTTGAAGGGGAAGCCAGGCTTCTGTGCTGTGTCCGGTGTTTTGTTTCATGATCAAAACAATATTATCTAGAGAGATGGCAGAGAGCTTGGGAAATGGGGAAAACATCCCCGTCCCTTTCTCTGGCCAGTTCCCCTGGCAGCCTCAGCGGCCTGGAGACACGGACCTTCGTGGTTGTAGCGGCAGCTGTGCTCCTGCCTTTTAACTTGATATCAAAAGCCTTTCTCTGCTCATGGCAGGACATTTGTCGGAACCACTGTTTTTTAATGGCTGCTCAAATATCCCAAACTCCTAAAGTTTTCTCCCCTGAGCTGTTAAAATCCTGCCCTGCCTGTCACCCATTCCTGCCCCACCCCAGCTCTCTTCTGCCCTCCACTCACCTCCCTGCTACCCTTCTGTCCCTGCCATAGGAATACGGGGACACTGTGTACACCATCGAGGTTCCCTTTCACGGCAAGACCTTCATTCTGAAGGTGGGTGATGGAAAGAGTGTTCTGGAGCCTCTTGCTCTGTCTGGGACTCCAGGAAGTGCCCAGTGGTGTGGGGACTCTCTGGCAGGTTTCTTCCACCCAGCAGGGAAGGGTTGGTGTGCCCAAGTACATCTGGCGCCATCCAGCCCTCTGCCTACCCCGCCCCAGACCTTCCTGCCCTGCCCCGCGGAGCTGGTGTACCAGGAGGTGATCCTACAGCCTGAGAGGATGGTGCTATGGAACAAGACGGTGACCGCCTGCCAGGTAAGCTGAGCTGGTGGTCCAGGCCTGGCACTCCTTGGGGCAGAGCCACCTGGCAGGTGAGGGTGTGGTCCAGTGTGAACAGTGAACCCCCTGGGGACCCGGGTCACATCACTGAACTACTCTGGGCCTCAGTTTCCCCATCTGTAAAATGTGGATGGTGATAATAGTGCCTCCAGGAGAGGGTCGAGAAAATGGAAGGACGAAATGCTTAGAACACCGGGCCCAGCACCTATGAATGGAAGTGGCTCCTAATTATGGGGCCTGAGCAGAGAGCCA
Source organism: Okapia johnstoni (assembly GCA_024291935.2). Classification (NCBI taxonomy): domain Eukaryota; kingdom Metazoa; phylum Chordata; class Mammalia; order Artiodactyla; family Giraffidae; genus Okapia; species Okapia johnstoni. The sequence continues at coordinate 21,618,669 of CM044306.1, read as the reverse complement.
GCTGACCTGGGGGCTTTCCTGAGATGCTAGGCCTTTCCCCGGGGTTTTCCTAGGGTGGCTGCACCTTACCTCTGCCCTGATGCCCGCAGATCCTGCAGCGAGTAGAAGACAACACCCTAATCTCCTACGATGTGTCTTCAGGGGCCGCAGGTGGCGTGGTCTCCCCCAGGTGAGCCCCCCGAACCCCCCTTCGCAGGCAGGCCTCCTGCCCTTGGACCTTCTCGGCAGCCCCCTCATCTTATCGCCCCCCTCCAGGGACTTTGTGAATGTCCGACGCATCGAGCGGCGCCGAGATCGATACCTGTCCTCGGGCATCGCCACCACACACTGCGCCAAGCCCCCCACGCACAAATACGTCAGGTGAGCTGAGCCTTGCCTGGGGTCATTCGCACCGGCTCCTCCCCTGGTGGCCATGAGAACAGGACAGGGCTGGTGTATACAGCTGGGCACTTTCTCCTGCTGAGGCCACCTTCCTGTCCCCGGTCCCGCTGTCCCTAATCCTGCTTATCTGGAACCACCACCAGGCTCAGGGGAGCTCCAGGGTAGACTGAGGATGGCGATGAATAGGGACCAGCCGAGAAAGGGGCTGGGAGCCATGAGGTGGCTGGTCTGGAGGACCAGCACTGCAGGAGGCTCTGTGTTCTGAAGCATCACCTTCTTGCCTCTCATCCCCATCTCCCTGTCCTGCAGCCTTGCCTTACCCCTGCAGTGCTCGGATGTACCCAAAGGAAGAGGCCTGAGTCCTCTGCTGTCTGTTCCACGGCCTCCTCCAGCCCCCCTGGCTCTCTAGTCCTAGCGCTGTGGGTGGCCTCCTCCCAGACACCCCACACTTCCCCTTCTGTCCTGCGGTTCCACAGAGAGCTCTGTTCTTTGCATGTCAGCCCGGGGCTCTGGTCTCACCACCACCAGTGTTTGCTGGGTGATGGGCAAGCTCGTTTCCCTTCCTGACGCCAGCTCCCTTATCTATGGAGGCAGGGGAGCTGATGGGATGTGAATCCTACCGCTCAGGCCTGAGGCCTCCCAAGAAGGCGCCCCCTCGTGGAGCCCCGCGGCTCTGCACTGCTCCCAGAGGCGGGCCCGTTGAGAAGTGCTCACCCGTGCACTACAGGAGTCCCTGGACAGACTAGTTGGGCTGGAAGGGGGTACGCGCCCTGCCCCTGGGGCTGTGCAAACATTGACAGGCTGTTGGAGGAGGATTCGAGCACCCCGTGGCAGGTGGGGTGGGAGGCTGTATCCTGTGTCTTCTGGGACACCCATTCTGGCCCCGCTCAGACCAGCAGCTCCCTTCCCCCTTCCACCCCAGTCCAAGGTGGGTCAGGGCAGAGCGGGAGTCAGGGGTTTCACCTGGCTCCAAGGTCCCCCACCAGTCCCTCTCTCCTCAGGGGAGAGAATGGTCCTGGGGGCTTCATCGTGCTCAAGTCGGCCAGTAACCCCCGAGTCTGCACCTTCATCTGGATCCTTAATACAGATCTCAAGGTGGGTGTGCTGGGGCTGCGAGGCAGGCGCTGCGGAGTGGAGGGGACTGTGCTGTGTGACCTTGGGCGTCCCTGCTCCCGGCTTCCCTGCTCTCCGCCTCCTTTTTTCCTCTGAAACTGAGGGCAGGGTCCAGATGGCCTTCTCGCCCTGAGGCCCTGTGCCTCCCCTCTTTACCTCTGACTCCTGAGGCCCGAGGAAGGGTGGCTGGCTGCCAGCCCACCCCTTCCCGGGTCTGTTTGTTTGACTCATGCCAAGACCCGGGCACGGCATGTTCTTCCTGCCAGGGGTGGGGGAGAGGACGGCCTCGGCTGCATGCCAGAGCTGCACCTGCATTCGGGCGCCAGTTGTTGAGGGGGAGCCCCTGCTGAGGACAGGCCTTCCTGGAACTTCTCCTCGCCTCCCCCAGGGCCGCCTGCCCCGGTACCTCATCCACCAGAGCCTCGCAGCCACCATGTTCGAATTTGCCTTTCACCTGCGGCAGCGCATCGGAGAGCTGGGTGCCCGGGCATAAGGGTGCCTCCTCTCCACCCTGCAGGCCAGGGTCCTGTTGCCACAGCCTCCAGAGCCAGAGGGGGCACTGCTTGGGCTTCCCGCTGCCCACTGAGGACCTGGCCTCAGCAGTGGGGAGGGAGGAGCTTCCTCCACAGCAGCACTGTGACCTGAGCTACTGTCCTACACCGAGCTTCACTGCGCCAGGGGGTGGCCATGAGCCGGCTGAGGGCTCAAGCGCTGGGACTCTGCCACTGCGCGGAACGGGTCTTTCCTGCGAACGGTTACTCGGCCTCCCTGCTTCTGGGAGGAGACCCGCTGTCCCTACCTGGCCCTGGCCCGGGGCGGGGGTCTGGAACAGGAGCCATGGACTCAGCGGGAGAGGACCCTGGGCAGGACCGAAGTTAGGGCAGCTCATCACCCGTGTGACGGCGTGGAAGCCCTTTCATCTGCCTGCTCTCTCATCACGGTTTTTTAGGATTATTTAAAGGGTCTGGGACCTTTTTCTACCTGCACTTCCACTTGTAGGGGTGTGGGTGGCAGGTGGGGGTGGTGGGCACTGGCAGGGAACCAGCCTCTCCCAGGTTCTCTCCAGATTGCTGCCCTCCACCCCCAGCCCCAGGGCCTCCTTGGGGACCTTTGTAATTTGAGCCAATTAAAAACAGGAACTCAAAAAAAACCAGCCCCTGTAGCCTGGCCTCTTGAGAGTGGAAAAAAAGGGCAGCATGTAGGGCATGTAGGGGAAGGAACCCTGCTACAACCTACACATGACCCTCTCCTACCCTCCCAGAGCCAGAATAGAGCCAGTTGGGGACCCAGTTCTCGAACCCCCGCCCCCACCCTGGTTCAGCTGGGCAGATAAGTGGTCAGAGAAAAATTCCCTGCCTCCCGGCCAGGTCTCCTGCTAAGAAAGGTCAAGTTAAGGTCTCCAGCCCAGGATGGGGAGGCGGGAGGTAGGGGGAGACCCGGAAGGACCCAGAGTAGGCCTCGGCTGATCCTGGGGTCCGGAGGTTTGGCGGGGAGGAGCCTGGAGGCGAGGCCTGGGCTTCTGGGTCACTGAGGCACCTCTGGGCTCTGCTCATCTCCTCCCTCTGCCCATCACACTTGGGACCACCAGGAAACGACCCTCCTTCCCTCCCTGCAGGCTTCCTGAGGGGCTAACTTGCTTAGACTCAGGGGTGGGGCTGTTGCCTGTTGGTCCCGGCGAGGCATGTGACCCCAGGCAAGTCTGCCTGCGTGAGCCTCCATTTCCTACTTAGTTAAAGCTGTGGGAAGATGAAAGGCACCAGAAATCAGGTGTAGTGCTCAGTAATCAAGAGGGTGCCCACGGGCCTGAGTGCTAGGTTCTCATCACAGCCTCTGTCCCTGGCTTTCCTGGTGCCCTTTGCTTTGTCCACTCAGTGATACCCTCACTGCGCCTCCCCCGCGCCCTCCTCCCTGTGTGCCATCCTGCTGTTGCACATGCTGCTGCTTTGGGGGCGGGGCTGTCCCTGCAAGCCCTTCGACTTGCCTGCTCCCTGGGGACAAGAGCCAGGCCCCGCCTGGTGGCACCTTGAAGCTGGCAGCCCCCAGAGCTCTTCTGGTAAGGCCACTGAACAGAAAGTGAGGGAAACGAGGCCCAGAGGGGGTGCACGCTCACCCCTACTCACACAGCCTCATTATGGCTGATTTGGGGGCTGGAGCCAGAACTGGCTTGCCACCCACTGGAACTGCTGGAGTCCCATCTCACCCCAGCTGAGGGGTGGGGTAGAGTTGGGGGCCGCCTCCCCCCTCGTTCATGTCCAGGATCCTAGGGGTGGAATTAACTTGCGGTGCCCCTGCCGATGAGGTGGTGGCAGTTGGGAGCCAGGCCTTTGGGGGCAGACGCCTGAGGACATGGCACTGTCCCTTTTGGTTGAGGGGCACGGTCAGGGGGTGTGACGTGCCCTTGAGCCCAGGCAGAGGAGAGCAGCGGGGACAGGACTTGATGGCCTGGTACAGCGCCCAGAGAGGGCCTTGGTTCCTACTATTTCCCGCTCTGTTTACAGACAAGCCACTGTCCTCCCTGGGCGAGGAGAAGGGGTGGGGCAGACGGCGACTGCCAAGGTGGCACGAGGCTGGGCATGTGCCTGGTCACGGACAGTGTCTGAGGAGTGTCAGACACCTGGAGGTGTCACTCTGAGGACCCCCGCCCCTACGGGAGCATCTTGATCTCTTCAGAAGCTGACCTCTGACCTGGGGGCAGCCAGAATCCGGGTAACCCCCCCCCAGCCCCGCCCTGGGCCCAGAGTCCCCCCATCAGTGAGTCTTGGCTCTGCTTATAGCATCTGACGCCAGAGGGGCTGAAAATAGCCCCTGAAAGAGGGGGAGGAGGGGGCTATTTAAAGGGCCTGGGAGGAGGAGAGCCCAGAGGGAGTGAGCAGTCATCATGGCCGCTTCAGAGCTGAGCTGCCAGGTGTCGGAGGAGAACTGTGAGTGCCGAGAGGCCTTCTGGGCTGAGTGGAAGGATCTGACGCTGTCCACACGGCCTGAGGAGGGGTGAGTGCTGGCCAGTCAGGGGTCCCCCATCCTCTCCCTCAGAGCACCCTTCCTGAGACTCATGAGACCAGAGCACAAAGCCCGGGAGAGGTTTTAGGGGGTAGGGGCCAGGAGAGTGCCTGCTGGGGAGAGTGGAGTCGCCCCTCCAGCACCCCAGGTCCTGGCAGCCCCAGGGAACTCTGCCTCCCAGCCAGTGAGTGGTGGGCAGCAGCTCTCAGGGGTTCAGTATCCCTTCCCCTCTCCTTCCCAGTTGCTCCTTGCATGAGGAGGATACCCAGCGGCATGAGACCTACCACCGGCAGGGGCAGTGCCAGGCGCTGGTGCAGCGTTCCCCCTGGCTGGTGATGCGGATGGGCATCCTCGGCCGTGGGCTGCAGGAGTACCAGCTGCCCTACCAGCGGGTGCTGCCCCTGCCTATCTTCATCCCCGCCAAGGTGGGCGCCACCAAGGAGGAGCGCGAGGAGACCCCCATCCAGCTGCGGGAGCTGCTGGCCCTGGAAACAGCCCTGGGAGGCCAGTGTGTGGACCGCCAGGACGTGGCCGAGATCACCAAGCAGCTGCCTCCGGTGGTGCCCGTCAGCAAGCCCGGCACCCTTCGTCGCTCCCTGTCTCGCTCCATGTCTCAGGAAGCACAGAGAGGCTGAGAGGGATGGTGACTCGGGCTCCACTGTGCCTGCCCTGGGCTGGGCCCTTCCTGGCTAGGACCATGGAGGGGAGCTGCTGGTCACGGATGCTTCGTAGTTTGCCCAGAGTTGGGGGCTAGGGGAGGAGGGAGCCAGAGGCCAGGATGCCTGGATCTCCTGAGTTCCCAGAGGGAGGGGAGCAGACGATGGGCACAAAAGGTGAAGAGCTGGGGGCCAGCACAGCCAAATACCCCCAGTCCCAAGATGAAGGGCAGAAGAAGCTGATGAGGGCAAGAGGTCCCTGAGAGGACTGACCCCAGTCCAGATTTCAGCTTCAGAGAAGGATGAAGGAAAACTGTAAGGGGATCTGGAGTGCTCTGGGAAGGAGACTGGAGGGAGGGGGACGTGAAGAGGGCAGAGGCAGGGTGGAGCCCCCAGTACCCTCTGTTAGTGCTGCAATAAACGCTCAATCACGTGCCAGAGTTTCGTCTCTTTCCTTGTGGTTGAGGGGCCCACCCGTTGGTGTCCCCCCCATGCTCACTTCTGGGAACAGGCCCTGCATCTCAGCTAAATATGGCAGAATTAGTGGGTCACCCCATGCTTGAGGGGAGGGGCTGTAGGGACAGAGCTGTAAACAGGGTGGCTGTCTGTCTAGTCCCCCTGACTGCCGTGAGCCCTGGCCTCTGCCTCTAGTCCTCTGGCACTGGGCAGTGCCCAGGAGGCCAGTTGGCTTCTAGGGTTTGTTGAAATGATCTCAGAGAGAATAAGGAGGGGGCTGGCACCAGGACTGTCCTTAGCTGTGCCAGGGTGTGGATGGGGTCAGTGACCCCAGGGCTGACCTCTCTCTTGGTTCTGAATCCAGACAGAATCAATCCTTGGCTGGGGTCAGGTGTTCTACCCTCCCTGGCCTGGGAGCCCAAGGTGGGTTTTTGGGGGTAGGGTGTGTGTAGGGGGTCAGGTTCCTGTCTGTGATCTCTGCAGCTGTTGCGGTAACTCATGCCCCAACCTGGCTGCCTGGCCCAACTAGAAGACACTTTCTCTTGGACAAGGTGTGGGGGACGGGTGGCACAGAGGAGGCCTGGGCCTCATCTTGGCAGGGGCTGGTAGCCTACCCTGGGCCAAGAGGCACTAGACTTGGTCAGAGGGGGTCCCACCCCAGGAAGACCATGGAGATGGCCCCCACAGAATCCACTTCCTATTTGGGGGATAGGAGGGGAGAACCTGGCATCTTGACAGTCTGGTACCTGGAGTGCCAAGCAGTCTGCAGGGCTGGCCTGGTTCTGCTCCCCCAGAGAGGGCTGAAGTGTGGGCTGTGAGATGAGAGAGGTCAGACTCCAGACCAGGCGACACACCTAATCCCTTGGCGTCCGAGGCTGGGCTCACGTCCCCTGGTAGCCCTGGCAGCTTGGAGAATGCACCCTGCACCCTTCCGTCCTCACCTGGGCCCCTCGCCCTAGACGTGACGGGAACATCCTGAGCCTTCCACGAGATACGCGGCTGGAAGCCCGCAGGGCCTGCAGGGGAGGCCGGGATGTTCCCTCCGCTGTGCGCATTAGCCCCACTCGCCTCCCCTATCGTCACTGCCATCTGACGGGCGGGGTCGGAGCTCTGCTGCGCAGCTCCGGGGCTACCGAGACAGTGGGGCAGGCCAGAACGGACTGTCCTTTCTGGAGTCAGGGTGGGGAGCGGGCCGGGGTGGGGTGGGGATGGGAATGCTAGAGAACGCTGGGACCGAAGAGGCCTGGAGGAGGGGAGCTGGGGGGGGGCCTCACTAAGAAAGGGGGTGGATGGTGGACAGGGTGTCCCAGAGAAGGGGAGCCTGGCTGGGGACTGGGCCCTTGGTGGAGAGCACTGGGATCTGGGAACTGGTGAGGGGGCTAACCTGAACCTTGGCAAAAGAGAAGGGAAGGGATGCCAAGCAAAAGGGGTGAATGCGGGACCGGAGAAGATCGACGTGGAGGTCTTCGGACTGGCGGCTGCGGGGGTCTGGGAGTCTGGGGGTAGGAAGCCGAGGGGCATGGCGAGGGAGCTGGTCTTGGAGGGCAGGTGAGGCAAAGAGTGGAAGGCAGCCGGGAGCAGCGGTGGAGCAGGGGCGGGGACGGATGCTCCCCCCCACTCCCGTGTGTCTGCTGCTGGGACACTAAAGGAGATGGATGGGCTAGGGAAGACGCAGCGCGTGGCCCCAGGCAGCTCATCGCTCAGCCGCCGCCCCCGCATCGGAGGGACCAGGGCGGGCGGGCGGGGGTCGCGCGCCGCAGATAAAGGCAAGCGGGGCGCAAGGGCGGCCGCGGCAGCAGCATGAGCGGGACAGACCGGAGTCAGGCGGCGGGCGCGGTGCCCGACTCAGACCCGGGCCTGGCGGCGGTCGCCTCGGCCTACCAGCGCTTTGAGCCCCGCGCTTACCTCCGCAACAACTACGCGCCCCCGAGAGGGGACCTGAGCGGCCCCGACGGCGTCGGGCCTTGGAAGCTGCGCTGCTTGGCTCAGACCTTCGCCACCGGTGAGCGCGGGGGAAACAAGACAAAAGTCATCAGGGAACCAGAGGGGCGCACGGGAGAGCCCAAGGTCAATTTAACAGGTGAAACAGAAGAGGAAGAGGAGCAGGAACCCTCACGTGAGAGAAGGGCGATGAGGAGAGGGGTTCGGAGCGGAGAACACTCACAACTGAGAGGAGAGGTGGGGAAGGCAGAACGCTGGGGGCAGACGGAGGAGAGGCGCTGCTAGGCATCTGAGATTTCCCCCAACTTAATCCTCACTGGTAGGCATAGTTTATGGTTGTGGAACCTGAGTCTCAGAGAGGTTAAGTTCATTTCCCAAGGTAAGTCAGCCGATGCTGGAGCCAGGACTCCGACCCTGGTCCGTCTAACTCCAGAGCTAATGCTTTCCAGATAGAGACCCACGCACACCAGGAGAAGGAACAGAGAGAAGGAGGGAAGAAGCTAGAAAGGGAGGCAATGACTGAGACTGGGGGCTGCAGGCCTAGCACCAGGGCCCGCTTCCTCTGCCCACCCAGGTGAGGTGTCTGGCCGCACCCTCATTGACATCGGTTCAGGCCCCACTATATACCAGCTGCTCAGCGCCTGTGCCCACTTTGAGGACATCACCATGACAGATTTCCTGGAGGTGAACCGGCAGGAGCTGGGGCTCTGGCTGCGAGAAGAGCCCGGGGCCTTTGACTGGAGAGTGTACAGCCAGCATGTCTGTCTCATCGAAGGCAAGGGGTAAGGGCTGGGGGGTGAGGGTTGGGTAGGGGGTTTCCAGGGAGTGGCTGGTGGGAGGCAACAGAGAACTGAGTGTGGACACCCGGAGCCCTGGTCCTGACCCTGCCTTCTGCCCCCAAACAGGGAATCCTGGCAGGAGAAGGAGCGCCAGCTGCGAGCCAGGGTGAAGCGGATCCTACCCATCGATGTGCACCGGCCCCAGCCCCTGGGTGCTGGAGGCCTGGCACCCCTGCCTGCCGATGCCCTGGTCTCGGCCTTCTGCCTGGAGGCTGTGAGTCCGGACCTGGCCAGCTTCCAGCGGGCCCTGGACCACATCACCACACTGCTGAGGCCTGGGGGGCACCTCCTCCTCATCGGGGCCCTGGAGGAGTCATGGTACCTGGCTGGGGAGGCCAGGCTGGCGGTGGTGCCTGTGCACGAGGAGGAGGTGAGGGAGGCCCTGGTGCAGAGCGGCTATGAGGTGCGGGATCTGCGCACCTACATCATGCCTGCCCACCTTCGGACGGGTGTAGATGATGTCAAGGGCATCTTCTTCACCTGGGCCCAGAAGAAGGTGGGGGTGTGAGGCCCTGTGCATGTAGGGCCAATGGCCCTCACCCGCCTAGATTCCCTGTTGTCTGAGGTGGCCTCTAATAAAGAAATAAGCCCCTGTCAGTTGGTGTAAATGCCGTCTGCGGCTCTCCGGGGAAGGGTTCTGTCTTGTGTTGTGGGGGTATGGCAGGCACCGGCCCTGGCCTTTTCCCCCCAGAAGCTTCCAGAAAGGTCGGTTTCTGTACACTCATTCCTCCCAAACTAAGGAAGGCCAGGGTCATGGGGAGCTCCTTCAGCATCTGCTGTGTGCCCCGCACCTGCTAGGTCCCTTCCGTCCCCACACTCAGCAGTACCCTACTTGCAGGTGAAGCTCAGAAAGGTTAAGAACCAATAAACCCTGGTGGAGCTTAGTGGAACCCAGAAGGGGAGGGAGATGTAAGTGGAACTCGTGGCCGGTGGAGCTACCATCCAGTCACAAAGGCCCAGAGATGGGAGGGTGGGGGGGGAAACAGGCACCAGCTCCCTCCTCCAGCCCCTAGGCTAAGTGGGACGGGAGCTCCATCCATATCTGCTGTTGCCCTGAATCTAGTTCCTGCCATCCCCACTCTCATGTTCCTAGCTAGAGACCCCTCTGCCCCCCTGCTGTCTCTAGCCGGCTCTATCTTCTTCCCTCCAGCCCATCCTACTCACACAAATGAGCTGGAAAACAGTAGGTGAAGCTGAGAATTGGTTTATTAAGAATGTCCCTTGCCACCCTCCTCACCTTAAAATAGTTCTTAGTATCAAAAGAAGTTAACGCAGGCCACCCAAGTCCCTGAGGTTGGAGTCCTAGCTCAGTGCCCTTACCCCCAGGGAGGGGAAGAGGAGCAGACTCCCTGCTCCAATCAGAGACAGCCGTGGGATGGAAAGTTTCTGGAACTCCACGTGGAGCAGGAATGTGCTATGGCTGCTGGCAACTGGCAGGGGTCACCTTTACCACGGTGTAGGCACAGCACTGCCCCTGCCTGCTTCTGGGAAGACCAGAGACCAGACCCAGCCAAGGTCTTCTCCCCTCTTCCCCCAGATTGTCCCTTACCCCCCACCCTGGGTCAGGAAGTGGCAAAGGGGCTTAGCAGGCAGGGCACTGGGGTAAGGGATGGCGAACCATGTCTAGGCAAGGAGGGTCCCCCTTTTCCTTCCCCCCTCTGCCTCCCAAAGGGCTGATTCTGAGGGTGATCTTGAGTTGTGTGGGAGCTCTATGAGGTTTGTAAAGAGAAAAGGTGCAAAAGAAAGGAACACGTATACACACATGCAACCTGGACACCCTTACCCCTGCCAGATCTTGAGGACATCCTGGCTGTCTGCCTGGCCTGGGCTGTGTGCAGACCTGGTGCTCAGTCAATGGTTGTCCACATGATTTGATCCCCCACCCCCCACCCCCCACTCACACTCCCTTGCACTCTGTTCAGTCTCTGCACATTCCCCTAACCCACACTAACACGCCTGTCCCCCAACACACACACTTCAAAACCACTCACACACATCCGCACTTTCTGCACTGCAACAAGGCCAGTGCTCACCACCCCACCGGGCATCCCACACACCCCAGATCTGCATCCATCACCCCATCAACCTACACACTTGGTCTCCCTCACACACTCATGTGTGGGCTCCTAACCAGAACAGCAGCTCAGGGGCCAGAAGGATTCCTGTCCTACACTCTCTGGAGTCCTGGCTCCAAAGAGGGAATGCGGTGAGGCCTCCCGGGGGTCTGACTGGGGCAAGTCTGAAGGAGACTGCCCCCCAATCCCTACAGCTTACTTCCTTTAGATCCCATGAGATCTGCTGGGAAACTTGGGCAGCTGAAGAACAAGCATCTAGTGCCACCTAGTGGTGCCCCGGAGGAGGGCACAGGGGTAACAGAAGGGACCTCACTGTATCCCCAAAGGCCGTGGTACCTGGTCTCCCAGCTAGGCAGAGGGTTCTGGAAACCACCCCGGCAGTGAGGGGATGTGAGGAGGAGGCTGACAGGGAGGGAGAGACAGCCTCCTCTCGGTGGAGCTAAGAACACAGTTCCAGTCCAGTTCAGCTCCAGGGACCAGAGGGGTTGCCATTTTCTAGCCCCAGATGTTATGAGGCCAGGTCTGCTGGGAGGCCAAGACCTGTGGGGGTCATGTGGGGGTGAGCAAGGGGTGGGCAGGTTACATGATTCTGGGCCCACACCCTTCGTGTCCAAGTTCAAGATGCTGAAAGGAAAACAAATCATCTCAAGGACTTCAGGGGAGAAGGGGAGCCAGCAGGGACAGACAGGATTCTCAAGAGGGCAGATCCGCTTCTGAGACCTTCAGTCCAGCTTGACCTTGGCCTCTGACTCCTTCAGCAGGTAGAGGCTGTCATCTTCCAGAAAGCTGCGGGCAGAGGGGGGAGCCCACTGAGGCAAGGCACAGCTCTGAGAGCGTCCCCTGGGGGCAGGGGCGGGTGGTGCAGGCAAGCTGGCCTGGTGGGTAGGTGACAGGTGCACAGAGGCCTCTGCGAAGCCAGCAAGGGAGGGCACAGAGGAGGTGAGTGCTGGGCAGGGAGAGGCACCCACCTGAAGAATAGGACGTGAACGGGGATGGTGCTGATGTGCCAGATGGCATGGGCATCCAGGACCCAGAAGAGAGGCGGGAAGTCCAGCAGCTCGAGCAGGGACAGCCCCTGCAAGAGCAGGACCACCGCCACGCACTTGTGCACATGCGGCAGCTGCTGGTTCAGCAGGCACCAGGCCAGCCACCATGCCGCGTTCACCAGGCCTGGGCGTGGGCAGGGGTAGGGTGAGGCTCACTCCCTGGACTCCTTCTCTCCTCCCCAAGTCTCCCCTCTGTGACCTCAGGAGCCTCTCCCCAACCACCCCTCTCTCCCACCCCCAAATTCTTTCCTCTTCCTTCACCCTAAGGGTCTCTCTAGAACCTCCTTCTCTGCAGACAGCACCAAGGCCCACCTCCACCCTGAGCCAGCAGTTCCGCAGATGGCCCGGCCCTCCCAGAGAGCCCGTCCCGCCTCACCAATCACCACGTTGGCTGCCATGTTGTAGCCGTAGTCGAAGTGGACGAGGCTCAGGTAGGAGACGTGCGCCGTCAGCATGAGCAGCAGGAGGGCCCGGAAGGCATTGGCCACGGCCGGGTGCTGCAGCCCCACGGTCCTGCCCCACCACCCAGAGCTGCTCAGACTGAGAGTGACCAGTCCCCACAGCAGCATGCCCTGAAGCACCCCCTCACCCCAGCAGCCATGCAGGGGAGCCAGGCCAGCAAGGCAGGCTTCCAATCCCCAGAAGGCAGCCTGTGACCGTGTTGTGCTATATAGCTCCTTGGAAAGAGCCAGGGCCCCCCATCCCATCACAGAGTCCCCTCCAGACCCGTCTGGATGCTATGTGCATGCGTGATGAAAGCCCTGGAACAGCACCCCCAGGGAGGGAGACTGGTGACCACTTTCTGCCCCCAGGGCCCGATTTTGCCCCCATAGCAGCCAAAACAGGCTCACCTGACACAGCACAGATAGATTGAGTGTAGGATGACAGTGGAGGCACAGAAGTAGTCCATTTTCTGAGGGCAAGGAGAGCTGGATGAGGGACCAGTGTCAGGGGAGTAGGCCATGGACAAGGCTTCATGGAAGGCAGGGCCCGGAGAAGACCCATCAGGGATGGGGGGTGGGGGGGGGAGGGGTGGCAGAGAGCCAGCCAGAGTCTAATGAGGGAGTCCCAGGCCTATGGCCAGTGGGGATGTCTCATGCTCCTTTCCTCTATCACTGTTTTATGTCTGAATTCAATAGACTGACCCTCGTATTCACATCGTACAATTAAAAAAAAAAAAATGTACTCAGCAGCAAGGGTTTAGAGGTGTGCCGGCCAAGACTCCAGAATGGAAGCGCGTGCGCAGACTTCAGAGTGCAGTCTGGGTTCAACAGCTGTGGGCTCGAGTCTGAATTGCCCCCCTTCACTGGCTGACTGATCCTGGGCAAGTGAGCTCACCTGTCAAAGGCTCAGCTGCCGCATCAGTTAAGAAGGGCCAGTAATCACACCTGCCTCACAAGGGTCAAGGGAGGCTCAAGTGCACTGACAGGCTGAAAAGGCTCTGCACAAAGCAAGTGTTCTGTGAACCCAGTCAGTATGAGAACTAAGAGCCACGTCTGCCCCACCACTGTCCCTGGTCCTCCGGGACTGTCCCCAGCAGAAGACGGAGCGGGAGGGCGCTCACCTCTGTGAGGTCGGTGTCCCTGGTGTGGAAGACTGTGGACCAGAACCAAGCATTGAGGGAGACCTAGGGAGAGAGGCAGCCGGTGAGCGTGGCGCCCAGAGGCGGGGAAGACCCCCCAGAGGGTTCACCTCCATCTCACTTTGGGGAAGGGGAGCTGAGAACACGCTTCCCTGGGCCCTGGACAAACCCATGCCCCTCCACCTCCACCCAGTCTGGGTCCCTCAGACTCAAGCTTCCCACCCCTGAACCCCACCAAGGCTTCGAGGCTGCAGCCTCCACAGGTTCCGGCCTGGCCTGGGAACCAGTTCCGGCAGTCAAGTTCCCTGGTTACTCAATGGCTAAGACAACAGCCCCCGGGGAACCTCACCTCCTCCCCCAACTGGCAGGTGATGACAGCCCCACCCGGGCCAGGGGAGCCAGTGACCTCAGCCTCTGGGGGCGGGAATGAAGTGGGTGGGGTGGAGGGGCTTGAGCCAGCTTGGGGTGTGTCTGGAGCAAGCAAGCAAGGGAGGGAGATCAAGCAGATCCCACTGGGGCCAAGTCTCTGAGGAGGAAGCCCAGCCTTCCCCTGGCTGGGCCGGCCCAACCCGCCAGGCCAGTGGCTGCTGCTCCAATCTGGGAGGAGCAAAGGAGCAGGGCTGGAGGGGCTGTGGTGGGCAAGGGCCCAAGGGAACGCTGGAGGCCTTTCTCCTGGACATTAACTGCAAGGAGAGAGTACAAATCATCTTGCAAATGAGCCCTCACTCTCATGGGAGTTGGTGGTGGCATTTTTTTTCAGGGACTACTGAAACCCAACTTACTGAAAGAAGGGTGGGCTGGGGTGGAGACACACAACACTGGGCTGGATGGAAGGGCTGGGAAACCAGTCAAAGGAAGAAACAGCCAAGGTCTGGCCTGGAAGGCCCTGGGGGTGGGGAGGGATGCACTAGGGTGGTACAGGCCGGCCAGAGATGGGTAAAGGCCAGGAGCTGCTGACTTGGGTCCAGTGTACCAGGAAAACTGACCAGGCAGGGGACAGAGGGAGCAGGGTAAAAAACCACTTCCCCCCTGGTATGCAGCAGGAAGGGCAGGTGGTAGGATGAATTCCCTAACACAGGCTTGAGGGGGCTTGTGAGGAAATGGGGAGAGCAATGGGGTGGAGGCCTAAGCTCTACTGCAAAGCTGCTCAAGCCTGGAAGTCTCTGGAGGCTCAGGGAGCCTGGTGAGCCTGTCTGGCCTGGGTTCAGGGCTCACTCTTGCTGCTTCTGCTCCTCATGACCTGGGTACAGGCCCTGCCCTTCTGGGCCCAAGCTCCCCCCTGGGACAAATCAGGGGCCGCCCAAAGTGATCCTTTGTCCCCTTTCCAGCCCTGATGTCAGGTGATTAGTCCAGGTCTTTTGAGGACAGCCATCCTGTCCCATCTCTGGAGACCAGACCCCTTCCCCAGAGACGGTAATGGGCGCTGGTCTGGAGGCTGGAAAATGGAACAGGAAGAAGTCCTTCCTCAGACTCTGCTTCTGCGAAGTCTATGATGCCCGGGTCAGAATAGGGAGAGAAGCAGGCTCAGTGCTGGAGACAGGGCCCAGGTGATCATGTGGGCCAGGTCTCCTGGGCAGGCCAGACACAGGGACATCCTTGGGGAGGGAAGTGGCCCTGAAAGCCAACATGACGGGGAGGCAGAGGGGAAGGCAGCAGGCAATGGCAGCCAGCCAGGTCTCCTTGTCACCTGTGGCAGGGGGAGGTGACAGGCAGACTAAGTGGCATCTGGAGGATTGTGGGGGAACGCACGGGGCTAGGGCGTCGCTCTATGGGACAGGGATTGGGGTTGTTTGGTCCCCTGTCCAACTGCCTCCCCAGGGTGCCTTCCACTTACAGAGACCCACCTGAAGCCTGGACTGTGCACCCTGAAAAGTCCCCTTTCCCCTGGGGAGTGTCTCATTATGGGGGGCTCCTCTTCTGACCCTCTCCTCAGACTTGGGAGATAGTGTCATTAAGAGTGCAGGCCCTAGGGCCAGACTGCCAGGGTTCAAATCCTGCCTCTGCATTTCCTGTGTGTCCTTGGGCAAGTTATTTAGCCTTGTTGGGCCTCAGTTTTCTCATCTGTAAAATGGGAATAATCATAGTATTGATAAGGATTTAACAAACAAAACAAGTACAATGTACAGCACAGTGCTCAGGACAGGGTTAAACATTAGGACTTACTTCTCCCTACCTTGCTGACCAGCATAGGATCCTCACACCCCTTCACACAATCAAGGCCAAAGAGCCCAAGTCTGTCTCCCACTCTTCTTGCTGGCCATGGAAGTCTAGGCTGAGAAAGGGTGGTCTCCCCAAATCTGCCTTGGCCCAGCCACAGTTCCAGGCTGGGGGCAGGATGTCTGGAGCCTCCATCATGAGATGGACTCTGGGTTCAAGTTCTGTCTCCACCCCTAAACAGCTGCGTGATCTTGAGCAAATAATAGCTTCTCTGAGCCTTAGTTGCCTCATGTACAAAACAGGGTTCAGAATAGCACCCACTGCATAACAGGGTCGTGAGGACGATGTCTGCAAGATATCAGGCACAACGAAACCACTCAGTAAGTGGTGGCTATTCCTGGGCCTGGCACACAGTAGGTAGCCCAGAAATATCTGTTTCCTTCATCATGTCCAGGGACTGACCCCCACCACTGCCCTTCCTCAAAGGTCATAGTGTTCCAGGGAAAACCACAGAGCCCCAGGGTCTCTTGGCCCCAGAATACAGACGCCGCAGCTGTAGGAAGAGCCCCCTCTGAGCCCCCTCCTCCCGGCTCCTGAGCGACGACCCCACCAGGATGCACTGAAGAGAGGTTACTTCTCTTGGCTCAGAGTTTGTCATTAAGAATCAAGTTTAGGAACAGAAGGATGTGAAGGACGGGAGGGCCCAAGTGTGTGGCTGCTCCCAGGCTCCTTGGCCAAGCCTGAGTAGAACGGGGGAGCCAGGGGTGGGGGGTGGTAACTGGCCAATCAGACAGGCCAGGAGGGTGATGGGCGCCAAGAACTTTGCATAAACACTGAGGAAAGGGGGAGGCCAGGGGCAGGGTGCCAACGAGGGCGGAACTGGAGGGGGACACGGCAGGCTGGGTGGAGGAGAGCAGGAGGCTGTTTCAGTCTGTTGGAAAATAAGAAAATTGAGACAAAAATATCACAGCCGTGAAACTGGTTGGATGCCAAGTGAGCCAGATCTGTCAAGAATTCGACCCCAGTGCTAAGCCCCAGTGCTCGGGGCTGTCATTGACACGGCCGCGGTGGGGACAAGTGGGTCTTTAAATAGCTCGCTGTCTCAGAAGTGGGGGAGGCAGAATGTTAAATATGATGCCTGCTGCCATCCTGCCCCCCCACCCCCCAGAGGCCTCAGGCAGGGCAAGCCAGCCCCAGTTCACTCCTGAGAGAGAACTGGCCAAGAAGTGGATGGAGACAGGAGGAGGGGGACTTTTTCCACCATCAGAAAGGATTCCTTGATTTCCTGCCATTGCTTGTTCCCCTGGCGCTTGTCTGACCGTAGGGACGACCTTCCTGAAGTCTAGCCATCATTCTGCTGTCTCTTCTCCCAGTTTCCTCAGCAGAGGTGGGGTACAGTTAGTCCCCACCACCATAAATCATCCTGAAGAGACAGTCTGGCCTTTCCTGGCACCCTATCCTCACTCTACCCCAAGGACCTTTCCTTATTGGATGAAGGGACAGAGAACCGGTTTATCCTTGTAGCTTTGGCAGAGAGCAGGGGCCCCCGGTTCCATGAAGTCAAAGGTCTGTGGTGGGCTCCTCCAAAGCCTGGCCACTGCCCAGCCCAAGTCCAGGTCTAAATGTCAACGCAAGGGTTGACTTCTTATGCCAAAGCTTCGTCAGCCCTGCTAAGTGCCAAAGGAAAAGCCGCTGAGACCCCTCCCCTTCCCAAGACCTCACCTGGAGCAGGTGACTAAACTCATTCTGGAGCCCCGGTCGCTCCAGAAAACCCAGTCTACAACAAAGTCCACAGTCACAACCTCCATACAGCTTGGGATTTTTCCCTCTTGCAAATACACACAGGACTAAAGATCAAGTGTAAACTCCATACTGGATCATCAAAGAGAGTGTGGGCACTGAGACTCTGTCCCTCAAGGGCCTCCTGATGGCACGAAGAGGGGGCCGCATGTCCTCAGGGTGTCCTAGGACACAGGCCACAGGTATCTGTCCTCCCCCAACCTCGCATCACCTGCCGTGTCCCTAAGGGCCCCTGTCATGCTGGACTGCAGGACACACCTGGGAGGTATGATCCTCACCAAGATGGAAGCTGAGTGGCAGATGCCAGTGAGATGAAAGACCCCAGAATCAGGTGGGATCGAAGCGAGAGCTGTGAAGTGACCACCGGCCTCTGGCACGTGTTATGAAGACGAAGGCAGGGACTCTGTGAGGTCCCCTCAGATCAGCATGTCTACATAAGGAGGCTCTGAGTTTGGTTCAGATAGTTCAGGCAGGACTGTCCTGTGAGAACAGGGGCAGGGACGAGGGGGCAGTAAGGGCAGACATCAGCGTCCCTGGAAGAACGCCGAGGGAAAGGGGACAAGCGAACTCTCCTCAGTTTCCCCACCTTTTCTGCTTGCATAGCCAGGACCAAATTCGCTTCTCTGCGTGAGGCAAAAAACAGGGAGTGGTGGCTCTGTCCCACCCGGTGACAGACTGGGATGATGCCAGGCCCCAGTCTACACAAGAATTCTGGCTCTTCGGTCCGGCACTCAGAGCCCTCTCTGCTCCCTCTTAACTCCCTCGTCTGCCCTTCAGCCAGCCACAGCGGCCAGGCTGACCTTCCCAAGGATGCCGGTCCGGGACCCACACTGACCAGCTTCTGCACCTTCGCTCCTCCTGGGCCCCCAGCCCGGGAGGCGGGAATCGAACGTCCCCTCCTCTCTGGGCACATGTCTAAGCCTGACCAGGCCTACGGATCCCGTAGAAGGAGATGCAGGCCCCCCTCCTCCCCGCGCTTCCCTGAGAGACTCCTCCACCCAGACGATGTGGTCTCCAGCTCACCAGGCTCGCGCCCTGAGCCCTCTTCACCTTGGCCTCTGTCCTGCCTCCCAGACTGGCCGGACCTGCACCTCCCACTCAGCTTAGCTCCTTGGGATGGGGGCTTCAGCCACCACAAGCGCTAACTCGTCTCTACCCACAGCAGATACCCAGTAAACATGCAGCACCGCACACGGAGACAGCCCAGAGGGGGCTAGGTGCTCAGGCGCTGGAGTCAGACAGCCCTGGGGGCCAGCCTGTCTCCACTAGTCACCACCTTGTGAGCTGACAACTTTGGGTATGTTTCGCCGCTCTGAGCCTTCCACAGGGCTTGCAGTGGTATTATGAGGATTAAATGAGAAAATGTACGTATAGAACTTTGGGCCATGCCCATCATGTGACCTGAGTTCTGTAACTGATAAACATTATGAATATTATTGAATGGAAAGTATTAGCGAGGAGCACCATTTCCCAGAGGTTCCACAGCCTCCTCTAGCCCTCCTTCCAGTCCCCATCTCTGAAGTCTGAGGTTTGGCCTAGACTTCCGGCACCTGATACGATCAGCTTCCCCAAGGTCCTCAGAGACCTTCAGTCTCATCTTATTTGACTGAAGCAGAACTCAGGAGAATGGCCTACTCTCTCCTTCCTATCTTTGTCCCAGGGCTCCCCCAACCACACGATGGCCTTGTTGTTTTCCACCTGGTCCTCTGGCCACTCCTTCTGTCTGCATTGCTGGCTCCTCCTCCTCTATTCAGCCATTATGTTTTGGGGTTTCTCGGGTCTCCATCCCAGATCCCTTGTCTTCTCACCAAGCTCCCCCCTGGTGATGACATCCACACTCACAGTTTCTATCACTGTCTTCTAAGCAGAAGCACAGGGCTTGTCCTTGATTCCTTGTCCTTGATTCCAAGATGGTGTAAGAGCTGGAGCCAGATGCCTAGATTTAAACCCTGGCTCCTGGGGCAGGTAACTTAAACTTTCCAGTCCTTGGTTTCCTTGACTGTAAACTGAGGACAATAATACTACCTACCTCATAAGCTTGTTAGGGGATTAACAAGGTTAATATTCATAAAGTGCTTAGAATGATACCTGGCACAGAGTAGGAGCTGTGTATGGGTTTGTTAAAAAAATACTTGCAAAAATTTTAGTGTTACCTCCAAAACATAGCTCAAACACACTTCTCTTTAATAGCCCTCCTTCCCCAGACCTGTGGCACCTCTCTAGCCTAGCTACTGTGCCGTACACTAAAATCACCAAATAGGCCCCACATTCACTCCTGCCTCCTCCAACCTGGCCTTTACACAAAGGCCAGAATGGCAAATGTATTCACGAAGCCCCTTCTCTGCAACCCTCTTTGCTTCCTGAGGTTTTGAGAGTCAAGATCTAAAGTGTTCCTATGCCTGCAGGCTCTCCACCTCTATCCATCTCCAGGCTCCACCTGCTGCCCACTCGCTCACCTGCTTCAATCCCCCTCCCAGCTTCTTGCCTGGTTGGCCTCCTGGCGTTCATGTCCTCACATAACCTGCACTCTGTCCTGCCAGTATGCATTCACCCATCATTCTGATTTGACCTCACATATCTCTTCCTCACAGAAGCCTTCTCGGATTGCCCCGTGCTGGTCTAGACCCCACCACACCCGCCACAGCATTGATCTGGCCTTCACTGCGCTGTTCATAGCTGACCTTTTACATTCAATTGTATACTTATGTGTCTGGTACCCGAGGGCGGGGGCCCATCTGTTTTTATGTGCTTTTGGATCTCTCACACATAGTAGGTACTCAACACCTGAACAAGTGGCTGCTTTGATGGAAGCAAGGTGAGTGAGTGGGGGCTGTTTCCCTCAGGTTTACTGTGGTAGCTCTGATTCAGAGACATCTATTGCAACCTCTCATGCCCTCACCAAGGTGACTGTGATTCACATCTGTACCACAGTCCCTGTTTCTCATACAGCTCCAGGCCCCAGATGCTGGCTCTTCTTACCAGCCACTCTGTGAAGCTCAGAGACCTCTCTGGATACTCAGACGGAACATATTTCAGCTTCTCCAGGGATGGTCTAAGCTCTAGATGGAGTGCTGTCGCTGCCACCGCCTCTAGGCCTCGGCTGGGGTTGACAGGGCTTTGAACCCTCCACAGGGGTCCTGGGAAAAACCTGTGGTCCCAGCATGCTCCTGCCACCCATCTCCCTTCTGTGTCTGTAAACTGTCCTACTGGGTGTTTGAGCAGCTTCCTGCTTCAGGACGAGATCAAGGTCTCTTTCCTCTCTCCCTCCCTCTCAGACAGCCTGACCCAGGATCTTCTATAAAGCGAAGGCCTGATTCAGCACCTTCCCTGCTCTCCCCAGGCTGGACCACCCCACAGCGTCAGGTTTAACCCTGGAAAATTGAGGGGAAGCTAGGTGGGTGAGAATGGGGATCTAAGGCGTCCTCGATCTTGGATGAGGGTATAGAACAGGAATCTTGCCAAGTTACCTACCCAAGCGAAGGCCACGCAGGTGGGGTACATAGGGGAGGAGGCTGGCACGGAGGTGCGGTAGCGACAGAGCATCACCAGGCTGGCTAGGCCATTGAGGAAAGAGGCCACAGCAGAAGCTGGCTCTTGGAAGCACAGGAACCGGGAGAAGGGCCACTGAAAAAGGAGCACATGGAGGGGGCCTGAGGGGCAGGCAATGCCCAGCTGGCCCCACCCACCTCTGCTTGACCTGCTGCATCCCCAGGTCCCCAGCCGGCTCCTCAGCTCTGGACCTTGACCAGAGCCTCAGGTGCAGTCTCTCTTCAGGTCAACGAGCTCCCCTGCAGTCCCTGGCTGACAGTCATCCCTCTATCCTGGCCAGCACTCACAGCACTGGGAAGAGCAGGCGGGCCCGTGCTGATGGCTCAGTATGGTTGGTGGAAGCAGCACAGACTAGCCATCTAGAAGACACAAGATCTAATCCATCCTCTACACTGACCACAGCCCTCTGAGCCTCACCTTACTCTGTGACAAGCTGGGGAGAATAATTCTTACCAACTGCAACCATCTAGAATAAGATCTTATTGGATCAAACGGTATCAGCAAGCTGAGCCTCTGTGCCTCACTGGGCAATCTAAAGGTGTATTTTTATTTTAAATCCAGACCCCTACTGAAGAAGCAACAGACAGCATACCAAGGAGACACTATGGGAATTTGTCCTTGTAGCAAGATGGGCATCTCAACCACTCTAAGCAGCTCAGTACCACTCCCTAAGGAGACCCCAAAACCTCCCAGATCTTGTTACCTCAAATCCAGAGGCAGGACACATTGTTCCCATGTGATGATAGGAAAACCAGCATATTTTGAGAACAGGAAACACACACTCAACACCCCACACTTCGGCTTGCTGCAACAGCATGATCCAACTAGAGGCATCTTATTCCCAGCATATACTTAACGTGACGCTCCAGCTCACCTTGCCATGGAACTGAGGCACTTTGTGACCTTCCTGGAGGTAGAGGCCAACGGTGACCCACATACACTCATACTTACAGTCGTCCCGACAGGTCCAACCTGAAACAGATAAATATGGCCTGGTGAATTCCCCAGCACAGGGAGGCACAGAGATAGCCCCAAAGGGGCTCAAACCCAAACACAAGCCAAGAGGGCCTGCAGGTTGGAGAAAACCAGAAGAAATCTGAAAATTCTAACTTTCTGCTTGGCTGGATGAGTGATGGTGCAACATACACACAAGGGAAAGGTGCGTGTGTGTGTGCGTGTGTGTGTGTGTGTTAGAGTGTACAGTGAGCAAATAGAGATGTCTCTTCTCCTTTCACCCAAGATGGAGATTTTGGCATCTGATGGACTCATCTGTGGACATCTGGGTTCATGTTTGCTCTTCCTGAATACAGGATTTTCTCTCACTCCCCAGGGAGAAACCCTTGTCATCTTAACCCCCACCTATGAAAATGAAGCTCAGGTTCTTCACTCTGACTTTGGAGGCCCCACATTGCCTTTTAAACTTTATTTCCCACTACTCCTTTTCAGGCACCCTGCTCCCTGAGTAAACCAAGCTGCAGGATGTGTCCATATCTAGCCAGGACCTCCACTCTCTGTTCTTTCTGTCTGGTAAACAAAGGACAGTAAAGAGAACAAACTTGCAGTCAAACAGGCCAGAACTGAAAACTCTACTAGTTACTGGCTCTGTGACTTTGAGCAAGACACCTAACCTCTCTGAGTCTCCTCATTTGTAGAAATCAGGTTACAAGAATCAACCTCAAAGGGTCGTTGTGAAAAATAACTATTTTGACACCTGTCACACAGTAAGTGCCCACTATGGCCACAGGCCTAAATTTAATGCATCTATTGGGAAGACCTTCCTCTCAGGAATGTCCAAGATAATCAGTGCCCCCAACTCTTCAAAGTCAGAAACGATTCCTTCCTCCTCTACATGCTACTTAATCTAAGAATCCTTTGGGGCTCTAATTACCCTCTCCTTGCATTATGAGCCCCCAATGACAGGACCCTGGTCCGATTTCAGTGTCATTCCAGTACTTCGCACCCAGGCGGTAGTAAATGCCCATTTGACTGCATAAATAAAAAGTAAACGAAGCTCCCGGCTGACAGGCTATCATCACTCTGGGGCTCTACTCACTCACACCCATAATGGACCCGAGGGAGGAACCAAGGTACATCATTAGAGTGGTATTAGGGGCGGGGCCAAGATCATTGGGCGGGGCCTACCGCGGGGGTGTGGCTTACCTGCTAGACTCATGTAGATTGGCTGGCGGGAGCGGAAGTGCTTCAGTGCACCCCCCGAGCAGTTCCGCTCTTCGCACCGGAGTACGCAATCGCGGTACACTGGCTCGCGGTCGCCCTGGGACCCGCTTACTAGCGCGGCTGCTCCAGCCAGCAGTACCAGCCGCGCAATCTGCCCAGCCATCCTTCCACCCTGGCCCTCCGCCGGCGGAGGAGCTTAGGAGCTTTCACTTCCGGAGTAAGCGGAAATGCCTTGTGTTCTTTCATCTGCTCTCCGCTGACGTACACCCCAGTTTAAATAAAAGTTCCCGGGTTTTTGCCGCTGCCTGCCCCGCCCCTCGCGTAAAAGTTATCTGCATATAACAAGGCGACAGGGTTAGGGGAAGGGAGACACCGGGTAGGTTAAGAAGCAAAATAAAGTGGTATTTTATCAACATCTCTCTTCTTTCTTCTCCAGGGCCTCTTTGTTTGAGATAGCGCTATTTTTCTGTCCTCAGTTTAATCGGATTTCTGCGCTCTAATGTACCTGGAAGTGTCCATTTATCTTCCAACTCCACTGGCACCACCACTCTAGTTAAAGAAATCATCATCTGTTGTCCAGGCATCCAAAGTAGCCTCTTAACACATCCCCCTACTTCTACTTACAACCCTCCAGCCCATGCTCCATTTCCAAATATTGAAATTTGACCATATCATTCTTCTTAAAATTCTTTACTGGCTCCTACTTGCCTCAAGATAAAATCATAATTCCACAAGCCCTGCATAATCTGACTCCTGCCTACTCATCTCCCTCACTTCTCTGCTCCAGACTTCCCTCAAGAGGCCACGGCCCTTGGCTTTACCTCGTCCCCTCGTCCGTATCATTCTTACTCCTGCTGATTCTTTTAGTCTCAACTGAAACACTGCTTCTAGGAGTAATAAACGTGAAGGGTGATATAACATATGGTGGTCTCTGTTTCCAGGCAAGATTGTGGAGGGACCTTGCTGTCTTGTTTACTACTGTACTGCCAGCACTAGTACAGAATTTGCCTCAGGGTAGGCCTAGCAGAGATGCAAAGGAGATCACATCTATCATCATCAAACTGCTAAAAAAAAGAAAAATGACATTTAAATTGAAAGAAGCCATACTAAGATTTGCAGTTAACTTTCAGTAGAAATAAAATTCAGAAGACAGTGGAGCCACATATTTAAAACACAGAAGGAAAATTAACTGTTAAAACCTAGGATTTGATATATAAAAATATATATGACTCAAAAGTGAAGACTAATTATGTTTTCTGACAAACAGAAACAAAGAGGATTTGTCACTGCAGACCTTCAGTGAAAGGGATACTAAAAGGTATTTTTCAAATAGAAGGAACACGTCCCCCGGTGGGAAGCGTATGAAGGCAGGACGTGATAGAGTGAAGGTAGATATGTGTATAATCTAGATGACTATGGACCACACAAAGTGGTAATGAGAAACATTTTGGGGACATTTCTTTTGAGTTTTATTAAAACTGGTTTATGGCTTCCCAGGTGGCTCAGTGGTAAAGAATTGGCCTGCCAATGCAGGAGACACGAGTTTGATCCCCGGATGGGGAAGATCCCCTGGAGAAGGGAATGGCAACCCACTCCAGCATTCGTGCCTGGAAAATTCCATAGACAGAGGGGCCTGGTGGACTACAGTCTATAGAGTTGCAAAGAGTTGGACACGACTGAGTACATACACACACACACACACACACACACACACACACAAAGGCACTCGATAAGACCGAACATGGAGTTTTTTGGTGTTTTTGTTTGTTTAATGAACAATGTAATTCATAAGTATTTGAGTGCCAAAGCTGGGCTATCACATCACCAGCATGATTCAGACTACGCTGAGATAAGAGAAATATCCTATTTCAAGAAAAATTAAGAGGAGGATCTTTGGGAATAGGAAGTGAAAGTGTTAGTTGCTCAGTCCTGTCCAACTCTTTCCAACCCCGTGGTTTGTATAGCCCACTAGGCTCCTCTGTTCATGGAATTCTCCATGCAAGAATACTGTAGTGGGTAAGCCATTCCCTTCTCCAGGGAATCTTCCCGACCCAGGGATTGAAGCATAATTAGTGTGTGTGTAATGATTGCCTTTTCCTCCACTCCACTCTCTGGAGTCTATTCTTTTTTTTTTTTTTTTTGGCTGAACCAGGTCTTAGTTTTGGCATGTGGGATCTAGTGCCATGACCAGGGATTGAACCCACTGCCCCTGCACCGGGAGCTCAGAGTCTTAGCCACTGGACCACCAGGGAAGTCCCTGGATTCTATTCTTTCACTCTGTCAGCAAATATTTCCTGAGCCCCTAGCCCTTGCACCAAGGTAAGGCCCAGCTCCAGGAGGCACCATTCATATTTTATGTTCTGTGAATGGCACTCAGGGGTGCCTCATTCACATTATATTTTCTGCAAATGGTACCTTTTTCAGTTCAATATGACATGAATAGTGTCCCCTGGAGTTGGGCACCCAGTTTGATACTGATTGGGAAACTGAAATGAACAAAACAACTACTCAGCCCTCCAGGAGCTGACTGAAAATAATTGAGTGCTAATACTATTTTGCATCTGATGGATCAGTTCTTTCTTTTTTCTTGCTCTCTTTAAAAGTTAAAAATAGTTGAAGTATAGCTTATTTACAATGTGTGATAGACTAATTCTTTTATAATACAGTATTTTATTTTGTCCTTACTATAATGCTTGGATGAATATTTTTACTAAGATTCTCACTTAAAAATGAGGAAATTTAGGATTAAAGAAGATGAAATACCGACAGAGTATGGATTCTCTTTTTGAGACATAGAGCTTTTAAAACTTCCAAGGTTCCAATTTAGGAAGCCTCATCCTATATTATATCAAACATCCTAAAATGTGGCAGCACGCACATTAAATAAAATATATAAATAACTATATACAGTTGAATTGAGTTTATGTAAATAGTTGACATATTGCTATATTTTGTACACCTTTAATAAAATATTAATTGTTTTTCTGCAGTTTTCTTATCATATTTTGGAGCTAGCTTTGAAAATTTTTTCACGCCTCAAACATTTTTTAGGGCCTTGAAAATTCGTGGCTATCCAATGGAAAAAACAATCCTAGATTAAAGGTGGAGAGGTCTGTCATGTTGTCCTGATGGGAGATGAGGTGTTGTTTCTTTGGGACATCTTTTGAGAATTTTTCCTGCCAGAAGAAACAATTACCAGGCTTCTCCATCTCCCCACTTTTCATCCCGGAGAGCCTCCTTTCCTTGCTCAAGATCTCCCTCATCTTAATCTGTTTCCTAACTTGGATTTGTTTTTTCATGTGAGTCACAGCCTGCCAAGTCATTGATTCATTCCTTCAACACAGGCTTATTGAGCCCTACTGGGTGTTAGCAATTGCACTAGGAAAAAAATAGATGAATCAGAAATCCTTCCAAGTCTTGGGAGGAGAAAGACAAAAGCAAACATTACAGTATGCTGAGGGCTCATAGGCAAACTGACCACATTCTTAGAATAAAAAATTGAGGGATAGTCTACAATGAGGATTCCTCCTAACTTATCAAATAGGTATTGCAGTTTACCATGTGCGAGTCTCTGGGGACAGAGCAATGAACAAGGTGCCATCTTTCTCATGGTCAGAGGAGGAAGACAGGCAATAAACGAATACTAAACAAAAGACCAGGATAATTTAACTGCTAATGCAAGAGCACATTGGTATGATCACTATGTAGGACTGTTAAGCACTGTGTAAAATATACATACCTTTTAATCCAATAATTTGCATAGACTCTCTAACCAGCAATTTCTCTCCTAGGTATATCTACATCTACACAATCTCTAGGTATACCTGCACAAGTGCAAAATGGGGTAAAGTACAAAGTATTCAAGGCAGCATTGTTCATTATTTTCAATAGCAGGAAAAAAAGAGAGCAAAAACTAAATGTCCAGCTTTAGGGAATGAATTACATAAATGGAGGGAGATCCAGATAATTACCATAGAATGCAAAATAGAAATTAATAAGAACGGAGCAGATTTATAATATCCTGACATGGAAAAACTGTCATGATATTTTTGGTAAGTATAAAAAAAGCAAGATACAGAACAATATGTGTGTGTCTACACATTACCTCGTGTGAGGAAAAACAAGAGTGTATGTATTATGTTTGTTATTTTTAGAGACTATACCTAGAAAGTGGAAATAATTGTTGCCTCTGGGGAGAGGTGGAACTGTGTATCTGGGTGACAAGGAAGTGAGAGATGTTTTTTATTCTTGTACTTTGAAAACTTTGTGCCATTTGTATGTCATCAGTTAGAAAAGAGGAATAATGTAAAAACTCAGGTTCACATAGTCACAAGCACGGAGTAGTATAATTGGAAAACAACCTGAATGAGGGAAGGAAGGCAAAGGAGGGAAGAGGAGGAGGCCACTTTGGATTAGGTGGTCAGAGACCTTTCTGAGAAAGTGACATTTGAGCTGAAACTCGCTTGACCAGAAGAAACCAGCCCTGCTAACACCTGGGGGCAGATTGTTCTAGGCTGAGGGAACAGCCAGTGCAAAGGCCCTAAGGCAGGAACAAGCTTGGCATCTTCGAAAAACAGAAAAGAAAGCCGCATGACTGGAAGGCTCTGAGACCGAAGTAAAGGCCAGAGACCAGGTTCTGGCAGGTCTCAGGTCAAGGTGAAGAGTTTAGGCAACAGGAACCCATTAGGAGGTGTTTTAGCACTGGAGCTAATGAAATGATCTGATTTATGTCGAAAACATTTACTTTGCTATTGTGTGGGAGAAAGGAAGGATTGAAAGGAGGCAAGATCCAAGATCAAAGACCCATCCTTTTGCCTATGGAACTAATGGAAGCTTAGACCAGCTGGTGCTGGCGTTGGGAAAAGCTTAGATGAATTGGAAGAGGAATTGATGGATTTTAAAAGATGATTGTATGGGAAGTGCAGGGAAAGAGAGGCATGGGTTCAGTCAATGAAATCATCTGAAACTGGAATTGTCCCCCTTATATCAAGACTTCATGGTTGCTATAGCTTTATGCTTCTCAAAGCTTCCTAGTCTCTTCTTCCCCAAACTGAAAGCCAGAGGCAAGAATGTTCTCATTCACACCCCAGTCGTCTATATCTACAGCAGCAAGTGGGGTGAGCATGGGGTCCTCAAGGCTTGAATGGAGCAGGAAGACCCAGTGCTTGTGAAACAAACAATCTGGAATCTGCCAAAAAGATGACTCAATGGGGCTTTCAAGGGACAATTGTAGGGGTTGAAAGGGTCACTACTCCCACACCAAACCCTAAAACTCTGTGACCAGAAACCATTCAGTGCAACGCTCATATTTCAGATGGCAAAGTGAAGCCTTATTCAAGGCCACACAGCCCAGTTACCATGTGAGGCCAGCCCCTCAGATGCACTTAAGGCACATGGTAAGCAATTAGCACAAACACACCGACAGCACAGGACACGGGATCACAAGCTGTGACAGCTGTGCGTGCCCAGGCCAAGATGGAAGACACGGGTGCTCCATGCACCTGCATCAAAGCCAGATGAGAGCTCAGGCAGCCTAGAGAGGGAGGAAGACCAAACTCCCCAGGCCTTGGCCTGCATTCCTGAGAGGGGCTGTGGGGCTGAGGGAGGCGATCAGCACGCCCAGGGTCTCACGTGTCTGGTGTGTCCCTTTGGGCTCTGCTCCTTTGCTAACCTGGGGACCGGAGTTAACAGACTGGCCTCCCAGAGGTTAGGTTGCAAGTTAAGGATAGATTTTCTGACCAGAAACTTCCAAATTACTCTCCTGTGGCCCCAGAGAGGCCTCGTGCCTACTTTCGGGGGACTCCTTCCAACCAACTAATTCATACAGGTGCTTCCGCAGCAAACCTTGCCCCAGACTAGAGGCCTTGTGGGGTAGGCCCCAGTTTGTGACCTGGACCTCGGACTGTGGCCTGCGTCTCCTCCCTTTTTCTGTTTGTTTTCAATCCTCTGACCCCAGGCTGGCTGTTGAGGTAGCCAGAGAGGAGGAGACTCTGGTGCCAACACATGCGCGCGCGCACACACAAACACATACACACACACAAGGCCTCCTGTGCCCCCAGTGTCAGCGGCTGGTCAATGATTGACTGGTATTTCACAGGCTGCTGGTTCCAGCCCCCAGCCTGTTGACCCTTCGAGGTCACCTCCCTGAGCCAGAGCCCCTTCCTGCCTCTTCAAGGCTGGTGGTCACCTCCACTGCCTGCGGACCCAGTACCTGCCGCCAAAGACCTGCTCAGGCAGATCTGATGCGCTATCCTCTGTCCTTCAGTCACTCTCTTCCTCTGCAATTGTCTCTGACTCCCCAGGCCCCTCACCGGACCCTTCTGGCAAACTCTCAGGTTCCTCCAGCAACCCCGGCAGTCCCCAGCCCCCTCTGCTCCCCCTGAGGCGCCCCCCTCTGTCTTTGTCTCTCAGACATCCCCTTTCCTTGGCTGTCCTGCCAGACCCTGCTGGAGGGGCAGTTGAGGGGAGAAGCGAATCAGCAGCGCCCACCCCTGCCCCCCTTCCTCTCCTCTTGTCAAACACCAGACAAGGTTTTCTCCCCTTCCTTCCTGGCTCTGAATGGGCTCTTTCTCTTTGGGAAACTCAGCCCCTCTGGAGCCTCCTCCCGGGGCGTGAAGTTCTGACCCCCGCTCCTCCCCCGTCCCCACTCCAGCTCCCAACTGCCCCCACCCCCGCTGGCTCCGCCCTCCCCCAGCAGCCCTCCAGGACCGAGCATTGTCTCCAGCCCAAGTTTCCCCCTGAGATCTGAGATGCGGAGAGGGTGGGCTTGTCCCGCCAGAGCAGGAGTAGTGGGTGGGGAGGCGAATTTTTGTGGAGGGAAGGACCAGTTGTTCCCCGGATTTCTCGGAGGATCCTCCTCTGACTCCTTTGTGTGGACCCGCAGGGAGAGTGGGTTCAAGCACCCTTGATTCCAGGCTCTGGAGCTGAATGGCTAAAGCCAAAGTATCAGAGCTCCTCTTCTGCAAAATGGGGAAAGACAACATCCCCTCTCCTGGTGCCCGAGGACTCAGAGAGATGAGTGTGGCTCTGAGACAGAGGGTGGCACACAATGGGGATCGAGTGAAGGTGGCACCACAGCAATTTTGCTGGCAGGATGAACCCTCCGCCACAGCAGGGAGCACAGGGCCCGGGGGACAGGGGGCGTCTTCAACCCTGACTCTAACAACCTGATGCTCTCTTGTAAGCCACAAGCTTGCATGCCTGGTGCAGGTACAAGTCCTCCAGCGTGTGGCCAGCAAATGACTCTTGGAGCCAGAGCAGTGCTTCCTCTCTCTGAAGGGCTGAGAGGCCACAGGTCTGAGCAGCTCCTTGACTAGGTCCTGGGCTGGGTGACGGGGTGAGAATGAGGGGCTGGTTGTGCTGGCTGTTCCACTTTTCCCTCGTTAGCCCTGACAATGTCTTGGAGAAATTTGTTAACATGTTTGAGCCACCCCTAGAGAAAACAGGGATATTATTGATGCCCATTCTGAAGGGTCACTGTGTCCCGTACCCCCCCCACAGCAGTATTTCTTGAACATATGTGACTATAATCCAAAGAATAAATCCATTGTACCTCATCACCCAGGACACACATGACTTACCCCACTTATCTGTAGTGAATCTTTTCGATTGCATTCTATTTCTCAACAACAAAAAAGTTTTGTCCTGATTGTTGAAATTAGTTTCACAACCAACCCAGTGTTTACTGATCTACAGTTTGAACATTACCGGTTAGGGCCAGAGGTGGACTTACTATGGTCTTGAAGAGGAGTAAGGGGATTTTCCTGGTGGTCCAGTGGCTAAAACTCCTTGATTCCACTGCATGCAGCATGGGTTCCCTCCCTGTTTGCTACAGGGAATGGCCAAAAAATAAATAAAATAAAGTGGGGTGAGTTTCAGGCTCCTCATTTGCATGTATGTGTCTAATTTTGTACTCATAACTTTGTTTTCCTTTTCTTAAAGAGAGTTCCTCAAATTGCATAACTTCAAGCCCCACAAAATCTAGATTTGCCCCAGTATAACTAAACCTGAGACCACTCATTGGGCAGTTTTGTTGTTGTTATTGTTCAGACATTAAGTCGTGTCTGACTCTTTGCCACCCCATGAACTGCAGCATGCCAGGCTTGCCTGTTTTTCACGATCTCCTGGAGTTTGCTCAAACTCATGTCCATTGAGTCCATGATGCCATCTAACCATCTCATCTTCTGTCACCCTCTTCTCCTCCTGCCCTCAATCTTTCCCAACATCACAGTCTTTTCCAGTGAGTTGGCTCTCTGCATCAAGTGGCCAAAGTATTGGAGCTTCAGCTTCAGCATCAGTCCTTCCAGTGAATATTTAGGGTTGATTTTCTTTTACTATGTGCTAGATACTGTGCTGAGAGCTTCGGGAGTATTATCTCCTTTAACCCCTAGCAATCTGCCAGATGCTATTTTACAAATGAGCCAGCTGAGACACAGAGAGGCTCAGTCACTTGCCCAAGGTCACACAGCTAACAAGTAGTGGAGTTGAGATTTGAACCGAGGTCATCCTGATCTCAGAGTGCCCTGTTCTCTGGACCTTACCATGAAAGTGCTTGCCTAGAACCACGCTAGGAATAAGGAAGCAGTTTAAGAGATGCTAATATCCTTCTTTCTCCACCCCGAGTAGGTGCCTCTGATCCCCTCTGAGCAGCACAGTTATGCTCTAGGCTGAACATTTCAGCATTCCAACTAGAGTTGCCAGTTTTAGCAAATAAAAATAAGGATACCCAGTTAAATTTGAATTTCAGATAAACAACAAGTCATTTGTTAGGATAGGTATATCTCATGCAATATTTTGTTGGCATTCCCAACAAAAACCTAGCCTTCCTTCCATCCCCACCCCCATTTCACCCCCCACCCACCGGATCTTAGCAACTGAGTCTGGGGCTCCAGGTGGAATGCCGGGTGGGGAGGTGGAATGGAGCAGGCTAATAAAAGACCAAGGACAGAGAAGGAATCTTGGATGAATTGGGTGCTGAGTGCCCCATAAAGTAACAAGGATGCTCTTTGAAGGATTGAGATGTAGGTTTCTCCGATTTGACTCTTTCTCCAAACTTGTAGACTCCCTTAAAACCATGCTTTTCAGACTGGAAAAGATACCTAAAAGATCCCAGAAAGGTATGCCAGTGAGTCCTGGATGCCACAGATTAAAGGCAAAACATCCCCCTCTTTGACTAACATTTTCACTTGAGGATGTGCTAGGAAAACCATTATTTGGTATTAAAACAAATAGGCATCTGATGGAGTAGGATGCAAACGGCCAGGAATGTTTTAAGATAAAACCTGCGATTTAAGAGAAAGTTCAGGATGGCAGGCTAAAGTGTTTGCCCCAGACTCTCGGGGAAGGGAGGCGCGATCACCATCCTCTCCTTTGAGGGGGTTCTCCTTTGGGGGAGTTCTCCATGGAAACGGGCGAAAATTGCTGCCGGCGTCCGGGTGCTGGGAGCGACGCACCCAGGCCTGCGCGGAGAGAGGGAGAAAGTGAAGCTGGGAGTTGCCACTCCCAGGGACTTGCTGGAATGCGGTTGGAGGGGTGGGGGGGGGGGGCGAGCTGAGAGCGCGCTTGCTCCCAATCACAGGAGGAGGAGGAGGAGGAGGAGGGCTGCCTTGAGGAAGTACAAGAATGAAGTTGTGGAGCTGAGATTCCCCTCCGTCGTGCCCACGGAGCCGAGACGAGCCCCTGAGGCTGCCGACGGCCCCAGCGCCCGGTGCCCTTTCCGGCGCTAGCGCCTGGCCCCCTCCCCTCGCCCGCCCGGCGCCCTCCCTGCCCGGTCCAGCCGGAGCCATGGGACCGGAGCGGCAGTGAGCACCATGGAGCTGGCGGCCTGGTGCCGCTGGGGGCTCCTCCTCGCCCTCCTGCCCCCCGGAGCCGCGGGCACCCAAGGTGGGTCTGGGGTGGGGAGGGCAGGGAGCGGCGACAGGACCTGACGCCTGGGACCCCCGCCGATGTCCCCGGGCAGGCGCGGGTAGCGGGGAGCATCGGAGCTCCCTGATCCCAGGTTTCAGATAGTCGGGGCCTTCGGAGCCGCGGGCCCTCGGCTCGGAGGGGCCAGGGAAGGTGAGGTAGGGGTGATTACGCCGGAGCGGCTCTACATGGGACCGGCGCTTTGCAGGCTCCGCGAACTTGTCATAAAAGTTCTCTGAAGTTATTCAGAAAGTTTCCCTCAAAGGGTGAATTGCATGGTGGGTGTGTGTGTGTCTGTGTGTGTGTGTGTGTGTCTGTGTGTGTCTGTGTGTGTGTGTCTGTGTGTGTCTGTGTGTGTGTGTGTGTGTTTTCCCCTTTCTTGAGCCCCTCAAGCTCCTCTCTCAAAGCCTTTCCAGTTGGCAACCTCCGCCTCCAGACTGGACTGGGCTGGATTCCTGGGGGTCCCTTCTGCCCGGCCCCCTCCCCGCCCCCTTTCGGCCTAGTGGGTTGAGTTACTCCGGCTTCGGGCAGGATCGGGGTGCAGAAGGGGGGGAGGTGGGGAAAGCAACCTGTCCAGTCGGAGCCGGGGAGCAGAGGGTGGCCAGTCCGACTGCAGCGTTGCCTCACCGGAGCCGGGGGTGGGGGAAGGGGGAGAAGTTTGTTTTGAACAAGTTTCCTTAGGGCCGACTTAGGGACTGTGTGCTTTGTCATTTGGAAAGCGTGGGCCACGGAGGGGTGGCCGTGTGTTTTCTGGTATGGGGCATTAAAGTGGGAGGATTCTGAGGGAGGGACTCCTGGGCAGTGGGAGGAAGAGGGGCTAGCTAAGGAACAGGGAGACACGCAGGTGTGCTGGGCGCCAGGCTCGTCTGCTTTTCCTTTATGCTGTATGTGGGGAAGAGGGGGGGCACTATGGGTCTTCCCCATCTGTCCATCTAGATGCATAATGATTAAAGCTAACACGTATGGGAAATGCACCCTGTGCTAGGTGCTGTGTGTGTTTGCCTGGGTTCCCTCCTTTTATCCTCAGAACAGCCCTATAAGAGAAGTCCTACCAGTGTTCCCATTTTCCAGGCAAAGACCTGGGCTTCAAGAGGTGAAGTGGCAGCAAGTAATTGGTGTGTCCTGGATTGGACCTCAGCTTCCCCACCAGCTCAGCGGTAAAGAATCTACCTGCCAATGCAGGAGATGCAGATTCGATCCCTGGGTCAGGAAGATTGGCAACCCACTCCAGTATTCTTGCCTGAACAATCCATGGACAGAGGAGCCTGGTGGGCTACAGTCCATAGGGTCGCAAAAGAGTCAGACATGACTTAGTGACTAAACAACAACAGGTCGGATCCAGGCGGTTTGACCCCCAGCCACACCTTGGAAAGCACTGTGTTCATCTGCCTTGAGCACTGGGGGACACTGGCCCCTGCATCGCTGGGTTGTGGGGAAGCTAGAATGAGAATGTTCTAGGAGTGGTGGCTGGTCTCCACGGATCAGGGAGTCTGGAGAAGGGGTGGGTATGTGTGTATGTGCCCGAGGGCCCCTCTATCAGAGCTTTGCTGTATTATCTGAGCGGCTGCTGTGTCAGGGTGTTCTTGAGTTGTATGGTCTATGTGTTTGTGTGTCTGGGCTTTGTGTGGCCTCACGGCAGTCATCCTGCTGAACTCTGCCCTCTCAAGGAACTCCCCCTAGAGCTGCTGTAAACAGCGGGAGGTGGCCCCACACCGCCTTCTCTCTGAGCAAGGAGCCTCCCCGTTCCTTCCCAGTTTCCCAGGCGGGCTTTCGACTGAGAAGAGTAAGGCAAGGCTGGGCTGCCAAGCGGAGCCGCTGCCCTCCTCATCTGGGCCTGGGAGTTGAGCAGGTGGAGCGCAGCTAGGTTGCTGCAGTATTGGGTACTGGGGGCACCTCAAGGCTTCCTCACGCCTTGGCACACAGTGCTGGGTGCTGAGAGAGGCATGTTGTGCAGGGGAATGGCTAAAATGGCAGAGACCCACCCAGCTGCCTCTAGCACTCCCAGTATATGCCAGAGCTGAGGGGGAAAGGGAGATGGGGGGAAAGCCCAGAGGTTTGGGATTTTCTTTTCTTACAGTCAAGGTTTTGTAAAGTACAGCAAACACATCTTGGAGAGACCATAGTTTAATTCCTGAAAGATTCTCCCTACAGCCTCCTTCCTTCTTTTTGCTATACTTAGGGAAAGTAACCTCGTTCTACTATTCAATAAAAAATAATAATTGAAAGATAGGCTCAAATGCCAAAAGAGAAAATACATTGTATTACAAAGTCAAATACAAAGCGCTTTTCATTTTCTCTTGGTTTGGAATTACCCAGACTCCTGCTTTATGGACTTAACTTTTAGAAAAGTATGCATGCTTACTATTTTCCAAGTTCTCATCCATTACAGTTTCACTGCTTCTCTGCAACAATCCTGTGAAGTAGGAACACAGATGAGAAACTTCTCTGAAGTTCAGAGAAACAAAGTGACTTAGCCAAGGCTTCCCAGCACCCAATAACGTCCAGGGCATTTTTGGACTCTGATGAGGAGTCATTAAGAGTTGATCAGAGGGCCTTCTCTGGTATTTCAGTGGTTAAGAAACTGCCTTCCAATGCTGGGAACACAGCTTAGATCTCTGGTTGGGGAACTAAGATTCCCACATGTCTCAGGGCAACTAGTGAGCCCAAGAGCCCCTGCACTCTGGAGCCTGAGCACAGCACAACTAGAGAGAAGCCCTCACCAAAAGGGAAGATCCCGCATGCTGCAACTAAAACCAGACACAGCCAAAAAAAAAAAAAATGTTGATCTAAGTGTTACGCAAAGCCTCAGGGGCAGTCAGGTGGCCAGACTAGGGCAAAGGTGCTGTTTTGTTATTGTGGTGAAAATGAGGGTGAGCTGCGCCCCCAGCCCCAGTTTCCCTCTTGGCTTTGGAGTTCCTCCCTTCCATGTCCAGTCCATGTCTGCCTTCCTCTTGTGCCCTCTAGGCTTGGCAGGGGATGGAAGGCAGGAGTGGGGTAGAGGCCAGTGGGACCGACAGGGCTGTGGGCAAGGGAGGGACCAGTGTGGGGCTGGCGCTGGGGCTGGTATAGGGCCAGGCTGGGTGTTCCTGCCCCTGGTGCTAGCATGATCTGCAAAGAGATCCCCCTGTCTGTACTGTGGGAAGCCCCTCCCTGTTGACACCTCCATCTTTAAGTAGGCCACCTCTCCTCCCCACCCTTGGGATGAGAGGCGAGGTAGGGAGAGGGGTGTGTGCTCTCTTAAGGAGTGGGAGAATTATAGCCAGTGGTTGTGTTGCCCCAGCTCTGTTGACAAAGGCTTGTCATGTTTGCACACTGTTTCTTGATTCATTATCTCATTTAACTCTCATGTAATTTCTCTGCAGAGAGTAAGAGTTGTTATTGTTTATTATCCGCGCCTTACAGCCAAAGACAGGTCAGCAAATATTCACTGAGTGCCTGCTACGTCACAGGTACTGCTAGGCATACAGGTGAATCTGATTTGACCTCTGCCCTGGAAATCCAGGGACTTGATCAGGGTTACACTGTGAGCAGCCCCTCCAGGGTTCTGGCCTAATGAGCTGAGCCCAGGCCCCGGTCTGATCCACCAGGTTGTGTGTGCTAGGTGAACCTTGGTGTCATTGGAATGGGCTCTGGCCCCGTGGGTCTGAGGCAGGTGAACTTTGGGGATGCAGGCAGTGTTCATGGAAAAAAGGAAGTGTTGGCTTTTGTGCTGGTGAACAAGAGAGGCAAGCGAGGCTGAAGGCTGGTGAAAAGGAGAGAACCCACTTGAGAGCCCCCTAGAGCTGGGACCTGACCACTGACATTCAGTTAGAGAAACATGGGGACTGACCAGCCTCTGGGCAGAGGGCTGGACACAGTGACCAGCCTCTGGGCAGAGGGCTGGACACAGTGACCTCAGCTGGTGCCTTTTGGTTTGGAGACTCTCTTTATTTTTAACTAATTAATTTTTGGCTGCACTGGGTCTTGGTTGTTGCGTGCAGGCTTTCTCTAGTTGCAGCGAGCAGTGGGCTACTCTCTAGTTGCAGAGCTCAGGCTTTTCATTGCAGTAGCGTCTCTTGTTGTGGAGCACTGGCTCTAGAGTACATGGACTTCAGTAGTTGTGGCTCACAGGCTTAGTTGCCCCGTGGCATGTGGGATCTTCCTGGAGCAGGGATTGAACCCGTGTCCCCTGCATTCACAGGTGGATTCTTAACCACCAGACCACCAGGAAAGGGCTGGTTTGGAGACTCTTGCTTGGAGTTCATTCATTCATTCATCCCCAAACACTTATCCGGGGCTCATTGTGTCCTTGGCTCTGGTCTGGTCCTGCCTCACACTACCTTTGCTCAAGAGATCTGGCTCCTGAAGGGCAGGTGCTCTGGAGACAAAGCTCTCCTGTGTGGGACAATACCTTGTACTCTGGAGGAAATCACTGAGGGAGAGTGGATATGGGGACCACGGTAAGGACTGGGGAGAGGGAGATGAATGAGAAGATGGAGGTGTGGAAGTCCTTCTTGGTTTCATGTCAGGTTGGGGGTTATTAGTCCCCAGGCCTCCAAGGAGTAGGTCTCAGAGTCCCAACTTTACCATGTGTTGCAAACAATTAGTCTTTATTTTTTGGCCACGTGTGGGATCTTCATTCCCCAACCAGGGATCGAACCTGCACCCCCTTGTGTTGGAAGCTCAGTCTTATCACGGGACCTCCAGGGAAGTTCCCACAAGCACTTAGTCTTAATCAGACTCTAAACGGCCACAAACAAACCCATGGGGTGGGGCTCCCTCTCTTTCTGGTCCTCCCGCCCAGCTCAGCCACTCAGCCTGGAGCCTGTTGTAATCAGTGGCATCAACAGAGCTGGTGTGTATTTACCTTTGCACAGGGTGTGGGGTGGGGCGTGTGTGCAGTTAGGCCTAGTGGAAGGAATGTGGAATCTAAAGTCAGGCAGACTCCAATTCAAATCATGCCTCTATTGCTCACAGCTTTATGATCCTGGAAGCATAATTCCTGGCAGCCTCAGTTTCCTTCTTTGCAAAATCAGGGTTGTAGATCCCAGCCTCTGGGGGCTAAGGCTCCACCCAGAGTGCCTGCCCAGCACACGATAGATGCTCAGTTGACCCTGTTGCCCCCAGGGTTCCTGTTGTTGTTTTCCTATTGCCCGGTGCTTCCAGGCGGCAGAGAGGCCGCAGTGGGTGAGACGGTCCCTTCCAGGCGGCTGTCCCCGGCCTGTCCCGGCCTGGGCTAGGGCCTTGGGGTCCAGACCTGGAGACAGCTGTGCCTACAAAGCAGCTGAAGCTGCCGAGGCCGGGGGAGGTCCTGGCAGCGGGCGTTATTTTGGGCCTGGCCTGCCACCCCCGGATCCTGTTTCTCTTAGGAGTCTGGGGGGAGGGACCCTTGAGTTCTATTTCTGGGCCCTCCTCTTCCTCCCTCTTTGCTTCCTTCCCTCCCTGGCCAGAGGGGTGGGAAGAGAGACCACTCTGGGTGTTCCTGGGAGGCTGCCCGCTTGTGGCTGTTGACCCAGGCCAGACCCCTGGGGCTTGTTCCCCCAGCCTTTCCTCCAATTTCTGGGGGCAGAGGGTATCTCTTATTACCTCTCAGGATTTGACCTTAGGCTCCAAGTTTTGGGGAGAGCAGAAGCCCTGGTGTCAGACCCCACAGTCAGCCATTGTATTGTCCCCCTGAATCTGCACGTAGTCCATGGGAGGTGGAGTAGGGACCAACAGGAATTCCAGACAGCTCAGGCACCTGTGGATCTGTGGATCTGGGGGTGCCCTCCACCCACCTCCCCCGGCACACCCTCCTGGGCAAGACGCGCCAGGTGATTCATCTCACCAGAGCAGTAAAACAAGTTCCACTGGGCCCTTTAATCTCCCCCCTGCTGGTAGGCATGGTGCCAGCTGCTGCCAGAGTGCCCCCTTACCAGGGGTAGTTCACCCTTTCTAGTGTCTCTGGACTTAGTGGGTACTTCTGGTCTCAGGGACACTGGACTGGGGTCCAGGTGGGTTGGGTAGCAGTACATCTTGATGCCACTTGGCTGCTGGTTGACAGTGGGCAGGTACACAGAGCTGACGTAGTGCCCTTGTGGCAGGAGTTTCGTGGCACAGATTCTGCCAGCTTGTTCTGGAGTCTTGCCCTGAAGAGGTGGCAAGGGTGAGGTACCAGCAGAGGAGCCTTTGGAGCAGGCAGCACTCTGGCTCAGCGTCTGCAGCTTGGGTCCAGATGCCCAGAGTTGGGATCTGACGCTCCTTTTCTCTGCCTGGGGAAATCCCAGAAGTCCCTGCAGTGACCAGGCCACTGGTGGTCCCCAGGCCCCAGCTATGACTTGAGCTGACCCTCCTTCCCCACTTTCTGGGTGGCATTGCGGGGGTGGGTATGCCTTGCCAGGAGGTTGGCATGTGGGTGGCATTGTTTGCTCGGGAAAGGGGCAGGGGGTATCCAGAGGATTCGTGATTCATCATTGCCTCTCTTGGGGGATTTTTACCCGTTGGCCCTGAGTCGTGCCTTTGGGACAAAAGAAGGCTTTCTTTGCCAGCCAACACCCTGGATTGAACGGGCAAGCTCCCTAAGGCTGGCCCAGTGGGACTCCCTCTGGATGCTCAGGATGGACCAAGTTGGCAGAGGGGGAACCTCTTCCCTGATTTCCCTCCTTTTCCCAAATTTGCACACTTTCTTTTGCTGTTGCACGTGGCCGGTTGGAGAAGCTCACTGCGCAGGCCCTCTGACCCATCTTCTCTGTCCTGCCAGTGTGCACCGGCACAGACATGAAGCTGCGGCTGCCGGCCAGTCCTGAGACCCACCTGGACATGCTCCGCCACCTCTACCAAGGCTGTCAGGTGGTGCAGGGTAACCTGGAGCTCACCTATCTGCCTGCTAATACCAGCCTCTCCTTCCTGCAGGTGAGGCCCATGGGCAAGACCCAGCCAGGCCCTGCTTCCTGCTGGGCTGAGCCCTCTGCCTGCAGATGGGTGGTAGAAGAAGGTTCCCCGCCTTACATTTTCTCTTTCATTGTGGCTCCTGAACCGGGAAGTCATTTCTCATGTCTCACCCCATCCGTCCTGCACTAAGACCAGTTGACTCCCTGTCTACAGTGTGGCTGACTGTGGACATCTCTGGGTGGAATGCATTTATTCCTGGGCTATATTTTTTGCTCTCTCACCAGCATGATCACCTTCCCTTGTCCAACTGTCCCAGCCACTGTCCCCCTCCTACCTGAAGTAATGAAAGGCCTGGCAAGTTCTGAGTCCAGTTCTGCCACTGACAAGCCCTGTAAATGTGGTCTAGCCCCTGGTTTCACTGAATCTCAGTTTCCCTATCTGTATATTAGGAGCCATGAGGGCTTCTCTGGTGGCTCAGATGGTAAAGACTCAGCCTGCAATACAGGAAACCCGGATTCAATCCCTGGGTCAGAAAGATCCCCTCGAAAAGGGATTGGCTACCCACTCCAGTATTCCAGCCTAGAGAATCCCACGGACAGAGGAGCCTGGTGGGGCTACAGTCCACGGGGTCGCAAAGAACTGGACACGACTGAGTGACTAACACTACATTGGGAGCCATAGGCATACCTGGACTCCTCCTGGGGAGCCCATTTAGAATATCATGTGGGAAATATATGTGAAAGGGTCAGGAACAGGAGAGAGAGTGGAAGCCAGCCTCTGGGTTGTGTCCCAGAGCGGGGCCAGGTGTGCGACGCTTAGTCTGTCAAATCACAGACATCATCTCGTCCAGGCATTTCCTGTACAGATGGAGGAGCTGAGGTGTAGAGAGGGTGGGGTGCCTGCTCACAGTTTACAGAGTGCTGCCCCCACCCCTTCATTTTCCTTCTTGATCATACTAGAATCTGGTACTAGAACCTGGTTTCGGGGAGGTGGCAGGCAGACTGCTTGGTGGCTGGGCCCTTGCCCAAGATCCCCAAGCACAGGATGACCATGGGGAGGTCTTGGGGGATGGATGGTAGTGGTCCAGGGCCTGACCTGCCTCAGCCCTCCCCTCCTCTGTCCCCTCCCAGGAGATCCAGGAGGTGCAGGGCTATGTGCTCATTGCTCACAATCGAGTGAGTCAGGTCCCACTGCAGAGACTACGCATTGTGCGAGGCACCCAGCTCTTTGAGGAACACTACGCCCTGGCCGTGCTGGACAATGGAGACTTTATGGAAAGTGCTGCCCCTGCTGCAGGCACGGCCCCAGGAGGGCTGCAGGAGCTGCAGCTGCGAAGCCTCACAGGTGGCCATCTTTGTCATTGAAACTTTCTGCTGGTTACCGAGAGCTGGCCAGGAGTCCCTACTAGTCAAGGGGAGACTTTGTGTGAGTCAGAACTTGGGTCCCTTCTGGATGGATGCAGGTGGAGCTAGGAAAGGAGCCCTTGTGAAGATTCAAAAAGATTTCCTCTCTTCCCAGGAAGTCACAGCTTGCACCAGCATAGTTTGATGATTAGGATGCTGGCTGGATTTTTGCCCACTTCTTGGCTGAGTGCACATGTACAGTGAACAACCTGTGTAACTGTACGTGGCAGCCCTGGAACAGACAATGTTCCAGACTCTGAGTGCCCAGTGCTTTGCATGCATAATCCCATCAGTCCTGTCATAATCCTCCAAGGGAAACATCAATGTTCTCATTTTACAAATGAGAAAACAGGTTTACAGAGGGTAAGTCACACAGCTAGTTAGTGGTGGTGAGGCTGGGTTTCACACTCTTTTAACTGCTAAGCCATGTGCACACAGAAGAGATGAAGGAGAGGAGGCAGTGACATGGACAAGTCACTCCTCCCTGAATCTTTGTTTGTGGGTGGTATTGATAAGGCTCAAAAGATGCTAAAGGGGTGTTCTCTGCTCCCCGAGGAACCCGGGGTGTGTTTCAGAGGCCTGCTCCACTTTTAGAAGGCAGGCAGGCCCCAGGGGAGATAAGAAGATGCCAGATGGGGGAAGAAGCCCCTGATTATTGCCCACCCCACAGAGATCCTCAAGGGAGGGGTCTTGATCCAGCGGAACCCCCAGCTCTGCCACCAGGACACGATTTTGTGGGAGGACATCTTCCACAAGAACAACCAGCTGCCCCTCAAGCAGATAGACACCAACCGCTCACGGGCCTGTAAGCCTCGTTCCGCCCCGCCTGCAGCCATTGCCCTTTCTCACGCAGCCCAGTGACCCCAAACTCCTGGCTTACTCCTTGTCCCCCTCTGCTGCCACACTAACAACACCCATCTCCCCTTTCTCTGCGTCTCTTCATCTCTGTGGTTCTCTGTCCTGTTTTTATGTGCTTCTAGATCATGCCTCTGGCTTTGAAGTCCTCTCTTCCTGCCTGGGTCTCTCCCTCACTGTGCCTTTCACATCCTGGTCTTGGTCTCTCTCACTGCCTTTCTGTTCCTCCAGGCGCACCCTGTTCTCCAGCTTGTAAAGCTCACAACTGCTGGGGAGAAAGTTCTGAGGACTGTCAGAGCTGTGAGTTACAGGGCGGCCCAGGCTCCGGAGGGCAGGGGCTGGGTGACACGGGAGGGGGTGTGCCAGCCCTCTCAGCCTTTTCCCCGGGGCAGGAAGTCTCCCCAGAAGGTGATGCTGGTGAGGGGCTGGTGCCTAGACTGCTGCCCAGCCCTCATCCCACCTCCACTTGACAGTGACGCGGACCGTCTGCGCCAGTGGCTGTGCCCGCTGTAAGGGCCCGCAGCCCACAGACTGCTGCCACGAGCAGTGCGCTGCTGGCTGTACTGGCCCCAAGCACTCTGACTGCCTGGTATGTGCCCCCTGGGCCCCAGCCCTCAGGCTGCAAGGGGAGGGGCATCCCGCCCAGTGTTGTTCTATGGCCCCTGGCACGCCAGGGCAAAACAGCCCAGTGCCCACCCACTGTCTGTCCCCCAGGCCTGCCTCCACTTCAACCACAGCGGCATCTGCGAGCTGCACTGCCCAGCTCTGGTCACCTACAACACGGACACCTTCGAGTCCATGCCCAACCCTGAGGGGCGTTATACCTTCGGTGCTAGCTGTGTGACTGCTTGTCCTTGTAAGTGTCTGGGAGAAACACAGTCTCAGTAATTTTGCTGGGGAGTTTGGTTTATATAAATGGGAGCATGTTGTGAGTATTGTCTGCCGCTGGCTTTGGAGAGCTCGTCATGGCAGTTTGTGTCAAGCTGCCCAATTCTTTAAACGGCAGCGGAGCAGGTGGCAGCAAATAGTAGCAGCTAAGAGCCCATGCTCAGGAGGCTTGCGTTCAAGACCTGGCTCTGCCACTTACTCGTCATGTGAGCTTCTTGCTGCATCTCGGTTTCCTGATCTGTTATATGGGGGCAAAAATAGTCCTGCTCTCGTAAGGTGGTTATAAAGCTTAGATGAGTTAATATTTGTGAAGCTCTTACAACTGTGCCCAGCCAATACTCAACACTCCTAAATTTTAACTTTTTTCCTATGGTCAGATGGATCTGACTTTGATTTATTAGCTCCCCTGTTTACTGATAAGCATTCAGAGACTGCCTTGGATCTGGGGACTTCTTTCCTCCTCTCGTGGCAGATAGCAGTGAGCTCTTGGGTGCTGGTCATACCTTTCCCATGGTGGGCTCGAGTACAAAGTGTAGGATCAGGCTATTTGGGTTCACATCCTGGCTCCTCCACTTTCTAGCACAATGACCTTGAGTAATTTATAGAAAACTCTGTGCTTTGATTTCCCTTTTGGCAAAATGGTAATCTAACAGTGCCTATCACCTAGGGCTTTTGTGAGGGAAGGATGAGTGTCCAGGGCTCAGACATGTTGTAAGGGCATTTCAGTCTCAGTTGATATCATTCTTATTGTACTACCTGGGCATCGTGACACGGCTCATGGTGGGTGTGGGGGTGAAAGGCCAGGATACATGGACACATGATCTTGATTTCCTCAGACAACTACCTGTCTACGGATGTGGGATCCTGCACCCTGGTTTGTCCCCTGAACAACCAAGAGGTGACCGCAGAGGATGGAACCCAGAGGTGTGAGAAATGCAGCAAGCCCTGTGCCCCAGGTACCCAGTGGTCGCGCCCCCCCCTAAACAGCTGGCCTGGCCTAGCCCACTGCGCCACCCTTCCTCAGACCCTCCTGGGACCCAGTCCTTTTCTCCCACTGACTCTGCCCCTGGACCTTCCCCTGAGCTTCCCACAAGTTCCCCCTGTGTCTCCTGTCAATGTGGGGAGGGGGCATGTGGCC
The DNA here is from genome assembly GCA_024291935.2 of Okapia johnstoni. Classification (NCBI taxonomy): domain Eukaryota; kingdom Metazoa; phylum Chordata; class Mammalia; order Artiodactyla; family Giraffidae; genus Okapia; species Okapia johnstoni. The sequence goes on along the minus strand of CM044306.1, from coordinate 21,574,863 downwards.
CCAGGAGGGGACTGTGGACAGGATCCAGGAGGTTGCGGTCCTGGTGCTCCATGTGGAGGCTGAATGCCCCTGCCCCCTCCCCACAGTGTGCTATGGTCTGGGCATGGAACACCTGCGGGAGGTGAGGGCGGTCACCAGTGCCAACATCCAGGAGTTTGCCGGCTGCAAGAAGATTTTTGGGAGCCTGGCGTTTCTGCCAGAGAGCTTTGCAGGGTAAGGATACTCGAAGTCAAGGGTGGACACACAGCCTGAGACAGCATCAGGGCAGTCACTGAATCCTGAGGCCCCAGAAGTGGCAGCGTTTCTAGGGGGTGATGGGAGACAGAAGTGGGAGACCCAGGATACAAAGGAAGCTGGTGGAAGACCAGCTTGGCCGGGGGTGGGGGTGGGGGGATGGGGGCTAGGAGGATAGGAGTGGAGGGTGGGGCGGGGGAAGGTTTTTCTCTTTGTTTTTGGTTTTTGTTTGTTTGTTGCTTTTGGCCACACCATGTGACTGGCTGGATCTTCATTCCTGGACCAGGGATTGAATCTGGGCCTTTGGCAGTGAAAGGGAGAAGTCCTAACCACTGGACCACCAGGGAATTCCTGGAATTTTTCTCATAAATGACATGTTATCTATAAACATGCACTTACTTGTATGGAGGTCACTCCATCCAGATAAAATTCTCTTGGAGTTCATAGTAGCTTTATTCATAATGGCCGCAAACTGAAAATAATGCAAATGTCTATCAATAGCTGGACTTCCCTGGTGGCTCAGTGGTAAAGGAATCCACCTGCCAGTGCAGGAGATACCAGTTTGATCCCTGGGTTGGGAAGATCCTCTGGAGGAGGAAGTGGCAACCCACTCCAATATTCTTGCCTGGGAAATCCCATGGACAGAGGAGCCTAGAAGGCTACAGTTCACGGTGTAGCAAAAGAGTTGGACACAACTTGGTGACTAAACAACAACAACGTCAGTAGCTGAATGAATAAACCCAGCGGACCCTTGGACCTCATGGGTTTCAACTCCTTGTGTGCATGCTAAGTCACTTCAGTCGTGTCTGACTCTTTGAGACACTATGGACTATAGCCCGCCAGGCTCCTCTGTCCATTAGATTCCCCAGGCAAGGATACTGGAGTGGGTTGCCATGCCCTCCTCCAGGGGATCTTCCCAACCCTGGGATCGAACCCAAGTATCTTATGCCTCCTGCATTGGCAGGTGGCTTCTTTACCACTAGCACCACATGGGAAGGCCTTTGAACTGCTTGGGTCCATTTAAATGTGAACTTTTCCTAGTAAATCCATATTGCAGTACTGCACAATCTGGGGTTGCCTGAATCTGAAACTGTGGATACAGAGGGCTGACTGTATAGTTATACTGCGGTTTTCGACTTCATAGAGGGGTTTGGTGCCCCTAACCCAGGAATTGTTCAAGGGTTAACTGTAAAAAATGGTATATCCATACAGTGAAATTCTCAGCAATAAAAGAAACGGCCTCAGGATACACAGAACAAGATTATGTTGGGGCTTTCCCGGTGGTCCAGTGGTTAAGACTTCACTTTCCAATGCAGGGGGTGCGGGTTCCATCTCTGGGGAGCTAAGATTCCCCCATGACTTTTGGCCAAAAAAATGGAACATAAACAACAATAAACACTATTGTAACAAATTCAGTAAAGACTTTAAAAATGGTCCACATCAAAAAGTCTTAAAAATATTACGAAAAGTGAAATAAGTCAGATGAGAGGTCCACACTGTGTGGTTGCCTTTGTTTCAGCATAGGCAAAAACACTGTGGGGTAACACAAATCAGAACAGTGATTATGCCTGGGTGAGGGCCTGGAAAGGAACACAAAGGAAATTTCTAGGGTGATGGACATATTCTATATATCACTGGTGGAGGTGGATATGTGAGTGGATTCATTTGACTAAACTCATCAAGCTGCACACCAAAAATCTGTGTGGTTTCTTGTATGTGAATTATACTTCAGTAAAAATATGTATTGCAAAAAGGAGGAAATTCTCTTCACTTCCTCCACCTCTACTCCCCTTTACGGAGGAGGCCACTGGTAACAGTTTGTGTGTATTCTTCTAGACCATTCATATATATATAGACATACATGCACAGAGAAATGTAGTTCTAATAATTTGGAAGGGGAAGGTTGATTTAAAATGTGAGGCTGCTGTGCATATTGTCTGCCCCTGGCTTTGAAGAGCTGATTATGACAGTTAGTTCATGTTCAGCTGCCTTGTTCTTTCAACAGCAGTGAAGCAGGTGGCAGCAAACAGTCACAGCTAAGAGCCCAGGCTGCCTGGGTTTGAGACCTGGCTTCTACCACTTATTAGTCATGTGGCCTTCTTGCTATGTCTCAGCTTCCTCATCTGTTAATGGGGGCAGAAATAGTCCTGCCCTCATAAGGTTGTTATAAAATTTAAATGAGTTAATATTTGTAAAGCTCTTATAACATTGCCCAGAAAATACTATTGGTTTGGCTAAAAAGTTCATTCAAGTTTTTCCATAACATCATATGGAAAAACCCAAACAAACTTGTTGGCCAATCTAATACATGCTCCTAAATGTTAGTTTTTCATCTATAGTCTGGATAGATCAGGGTTAGATTTAACAGCTCCTCATTTACTGATGGAATATTTAGGTATTTAAAACATTAAAAAAATTTTAATCTCCTTAGGTTTTTTACGTTCCTTCTAACAAACAGTTCTCCCTTGTACATGCCTCTGGAAACAGGGGCCAGTGTCTCTCTAGGGCACATTCCTAGAAGTAGAATTTCTAGATCAAAGGGTATAAGTATTGTTTTGATAGATCCTGCCAAACTAGGGCCTGGGCTTTGAAGCTCAGGATGAGAACAGCCATCCTTGATGGGCAAAGGGTTTAAGTGGAGGGGACATGGGGGAGGATGACAGGGCCAGCTTGGTGGAGCAGGTTGTACCCACCCTCTTCCAGGCCCTGACGACTCCTCCCCTAATCCTTCTTCTAGGGACCCAGACTCTAACATCGCCCCGCTGCAGGCCGAGCAGCTCAAAGTGTTTGAGTCTCTGGAGGAGATCACAGGTGGGCCCTGTCTCTCTGAAGCCTGCTCTCATGGGGCTGGGGGTTCTCATCCTGGCCCCATACCCTAGCCTCACCCTGTGCCTGCAGGTTACCTGTACATCTCAGCGTGGCCAGACAGCCTGCCTGACCTCAGCGTCTTCCAGAACCTGCGAGTAATCCGGGGACGAGTTCTGCATGAGTGAGCACCAGGGGAGGGGGTCCCTGCCAAGAGAGGTGCTGCCCAGGGAGGCCTGGGAGAAGTTTTGGGTGTATGTATAGTGGGGAGAAGGGGGTTCCTGTTCTCCGGGGACTCCAGCAGCAATCTTTCCATGGGAATTTGCAGTGTGTGCTGGGGACAGGAGGAAGGCGAGGGCAGTCCTGGCTGAAGGGGGAGGGTCAGCGGTGCGCTGCCCCCCTGCATTTGAGCACCACTCCCCCTCCCACAGTGGTGCCTACTCGCTGACCCTGCAAGGGCTGGGCATCAGCTGGCTGGGGCTGCGCTCGCTGCGGGAACTGGGCAGTGGGCTGGCCCTCATCCACCGCAACGCCCGCCTCTGCTTCGTACACACGGTGCCCTGGGACCAGCTCTTCCAGAATCCCCACCAGGCTCTGCTCCACAGCGCCAACAGGCCAGAGGATGAGTGCGGTAAGACAGGGAGCCCAGCGCTGCATGCTCCCCGTCTGCCGGCGCGTGGGCGTGTCCAGGGGCCTCTGGCGGCAGCAGTCTGGAACTTCCTTGTGCATGTGCCCTGCCCGTCCCAGGTGCACTATCGCTGACCCAGCTCTGGCTGGCCTGGCCTCTTGGCGTGGCTTCTAGCTGGGTCCGGCCACGCTGCCTTGGCATCCCTTCCTTCCCTTTCCTCTGTTGCTGGAACCTCAGAACTTTCTCCCTGCTGTGCTCGGCAGCTAACCCGCCTCTCTAGCCCAGAGCCACGCCCCCACCTCCCCACCTCATGCCACCGGTCTCCATGGGACCTGGAACCTCCCATAAGAGTCCCCTCTGACCCCTTCCTCCTCACTGCAGTGGGCGAGGGCCTGGCCTGCTACCCACTGTGCGCCCAAGGGCACTGCTGGGGTCCCGGGCCCACCCAGTGCGTCAACTGCAGCCAGTTCCTTCGGGGCCAGGAATGCGTGGAGGAATGCCGAGTACTGCAGGGGTACGCCTCGGGCGGAGGAGGGGGCGGCCAGGAGGTGGGGGGAGGTGCACAGGGGCCCCTTCCAGACCCCTTTACTGGCTGTCCTCCCTCAGGCTCCCCCGGGAGTACGTGAAGGACAGGTACTGTCTGCCGTGCCACCCCGAGTGTCAGCCCCAGAATGGCTCAGTGACCTGCTTTGGCTCGGTGAGGTGCTGGTGGGATCAGAGCTGAGTGGTGGGAAGCAGGGCCGGGTTGGGGGGGCGGCTGGCAGGCACCTGGCCAAGTCCAGTAAAATATCCCTGGGGAGGGCTCCAAGCCCAGGCCTGAACAGTAGGAGAGTGGAAGGAGGCTGGGATGCTGGGGACGGCAAGAACTGTGGACCCTGAGACCCTTTCGACCATGCAGAAGGCCCAGGGAAGCCTGTGCGCTTGGCTGTGGCAGTGCCAAGGTGGTTAGACCTGGGTGCCTAGGTATCAGACTGCTGCTGCTAAGTCGCTTCAGTCGTGTCCGACTCTGTGCGACCCCATAGACGGCAGCCCACCAGGCTCCGCCATCCCTGGGATTCTCAGACTACCTGGATTCAAATCCTGGTGTCACTTCCAACCTCGGTTGGCTCATTCGTGAAATGAATGTTACACTAGTACCCACCCCATTGGGATACAGGAAGAATTAACTTAAAATAGGGTTTGGCACTGTGCCTGAGCACTGGGAAGCTGGTGCAGAACAGGGGCAGCAGACATAGCAGGTCTGGGGCTGTCTCAGAAGCAAGGTGAAAAGTGCTGCCGAATGGCCATGGGAAGCACCTAGGGGACCCAGGGGCCTGATCCTGCTGCCCAGGGGTATCAGTGCCAGTCCCCCACAAACCCTTTCTTCCCTCCCAGGAGGCTGACCAATGTGTGGCTTGTGCCCACTACAAGGATCCTCCCTTCTGCGTGGCTCGCTGCCCCAGTGGTGTGAAGCCTGACCTCTCCTTCATGCCCATCTGGAAGTTTCCAGATGAGGAGGGCATATGCCAGCCGTGCCCCATCAACTGCACCCACTCGTGAGTCTGAGAGCCTTCCCCATATAAAGAAAGGCTTGTTCCAGGAGCCTCTCTGAGGCTCTTATTGTAAAAGTGGGACATCTCTGCCTTTGCTTACCCCAAGGCCCTTAATTTTTTATCTTTTTTTTTCCGATCACAAAAGTAACACATATTGTTAAAAATTTTTAAATTAAAGCATGAAGGATAAATTAATAGTGTTAATAGTTCTATCCCACCGTTAATAACTTGCCATATTTTCCCTCCAGTTTATATGTGCACATGCTAACATATGTATTATTATAATATACAAAATGTTTATATATTATTTTTATTCTCCAATTTTTGTCTGCGCACATTCTAGTCTATATTTCTTTTTACTAAAATAGGAGCCTAGACTATACCTATTATTTGCAAATTGCTTTTTCTCATGCAACACTGCAGTTTTTCTTGCAATGCTTTTTCATGTCCTAATACAGTGATCTGCCCTGTTCTTTTTTTTACTTAGTTGTTTTTGATAACACGTGGAACACATGCATACATTCTTGTAAGACACATTTTCAGCAGTATCAAAATAAACAGTGTAAAGCAGAAGTGCCCTTTCTCCCACTGCCCCACCCAGCCCTCCCCTCCCTGGGGAGAACTACCAGGTCACTCTGGTATGTGCATTTGTCCAGGCTTTTCTCCACATATTTACATAAATGCATTTTACATTTATGTTAGATTGAGTCATAAGATTGCTGTTTTTGAAAGTCAAAAATGATCAAGAAACAAGTTTCATCTAGCTCATCTATTTCTCAGCAATTTCATTTGACTCATGTACACTTTGCTCCCCCGCACCCTCCCCCCTTTATGTATCTTGGAGGTCCTTTCCTGTGAATGCATATGAATCTACCTCCTTTTTTTTTTTTAAACTACTCAATCTGCCATATGGATGTAGAGTTATTTAGTTGTGTCCCTGCCTGAGGAGTACTGACTGAACTTGTTTCCTTTTTTTCCTTTTTGGCAGTTTATTGCACTTGAGCTCCATGTACAAGTGAGCATCTTGTACATGCCCCTTAGTGTACAGGTGTTGGCATTTTTAGGGTTTACCCCCAGAGGTGGAACTGCTGGGTCACAATATTGCCAAACTGTTCTGAGGAGGACAGCAGTAATTTGCCCGACTACAGTAGTAGTTTACACTGGCATCCTCTACAGAGGAGATGGCCAAGCTCTTGGACTCAGTGCCCCTTTGGGTGCCCCCACTTCCTACCCACCACAGGGAGGTGCAAAGGATATGGGTTTGCAGACTGGAGGACTCCCCCGTGGGGTGGTAGAAAGAGCCCTGGTGACCTTGAGCCCAGTTTCTGCCTTTGTCAAGTAGGGATCATAACCCAGTCACACCCACCTCCTGGGATCCTGTGAGGCTGGAGTGAGTGCAGGAGGTGGTGCCCAGCCTTGTTGACGGAACTCTCTCTCTCCTGCAGCTGTGTGGACTTGGATGACAAGGGCTGCCCTGCCGAGCAGAGAGCCAGGTCAGCCTGGTCCCCAGAATGCATCTCACATCGCCCTCAGTCCCCCACTGACCCCTGGGTAGTCACTGCTGCTGGGCTCATGTCCTGACATGACACGTGTCCTCCCCAGCCCCCTCTTCCACTGTGGATGCTCCTTTCAATTAGCTTCAATTAGTGGATGGAGGGGCTTCCCAGGTGGTGCAGTGGTCAAGAATTGGCCTGCTAATGCAGGAGACACAAGAGACCAGGGTTCAATCCCTGGGTCGGGAACATCCCCTGGAGTAAGAAATCGCAACCTACTCCAGTATTCTTGCCTGGGAAATCCCATGGACAGAGAAACCTGGCTGGTTACAGTCAATGGGGTTGCAAAGAGTTGGACACGACTGAGTGACTGAGCACATATGTGCACACACACATGCAGTGGATGGAAGGCCTGCTCGGCTTGCTTGGGGGTCAGGGAATAGGAAGACACCCAGCACCTCCCCACCCTGTGTAGCTACGGGTCTCATAAGGGACACAGGTAGCCTTCAACTCCCTGGGACTCGAGGCACGCTGAGAAGAGGGCATAGCTGCAGCACTGAGGGAGGGACAGTGAATACTTCCCTGGGGTCAGTGGGAGGCTTCAGGCACATGAGCTAGGTTTTGAAAGAGGGGTGGGAATGTCACTTGTATTAGGAGGAAAGCAACCAGGCAGCATGGTGAGGGGTGTCGAGAAAGTCTAGGATGTGTTTGCTGAAGATTCTGCTGTGGTGGGTAACTGACTAAGCACAGAGGAAGGAGTAGGGGGTGAAGTCTGAGTCAGGTCAGGGCCGGATCTGGAGGGCATACGCTCTCCCCTACCATGAGGCCACAGGCCCTGTGATGTCCATCACTGCCATCGTTGGACTTGATTTCTAGGCAGAGGGGTGTTTTGGGAAGGGTTTTAGGGAGAAAAAGATCAGAGTGTGTCCTAAGTAAGCATTTGTCCATGAAATAAGGGTCCATTAGAGGTCTGTGATAAGCCAGCCCTTGGCTAAGCAAGGGAGGGGGACAAGGATGACAAGGATGTAGGGTCAGTGCCCAGGAGATCCTTCTATCCCAGGATAAGCAGAGTCTTGAAAGATGACCTCATGCAGAAATGGTGGTCCAGGCAGAAGTATCATAACAAAGGCTGGGAGATGTGGAAATCGTGACCTATGGGTGAAAATTTTGGCTAGAACATCAGAATCACTGTGTGCACATTCCTGGGCCCCACCTCATACCACAGTCAAAATCTCTGGAGGGTGGGGCTCCATACTCTCACAGGTTGACCAGCTCCCTGGTGAGTTTTGTCAGGAAGTTTGAGAATCCTGGGCTAGAGCCATAGGCAAGAGCATAGACAACTTGGAGATGTAGGTGTAGAGGGTTTTGAATCCTATCAAGGAGTCTGGACGTTATTCTCGAGATGGTAAGGAGCCAAGGTAGGTTTTAGAGTAGGTTAGACAGGATGGGAGCCTGTGGGTCACCCTTCTGATTTCCCTTTCCAAATGCCAGTGACAGTCGGCCACACTCCCCCCTCTCCCCCCCGTGCCCCGCCGTGGGACCCCTTCATCCCCCCTGCCCCAGACTGGTCCCCAGTCCATGATCCTGGCTCCTGCCCCCAGCCCTGTGACATCCATCATTGCCGCTGTGGTGGGCGTTCTGCTGGTTGTCCTTGTGGGGCTGGTGTTCGGCATCCTCATTAAGCGCAGGCGGCAGAAGATCCGGAAGTACACAATGCGGAGGCTGCTGCAGGAGACAGAGGTGAGGCGCCCTGAGGGCCTCTTGCGCGGCCTGGGGGTCTGCGGCCCAACCTCTGGCATTGACCCACTACCCCCTCACCCCAGCTGGTGGAGCCCCTGACGCCCAGCGGAGCGATGCCCAATCAGGCTCAGATGCGGATCTTAAAAGAAACAGAGCTGAGGAAAGTGAAGGTGCTAGGATCTGGAGCTTTTGGCACTGTCTACAAGGTCAGGGGTGGGGCCAAAGTCCCCGGGGGGTGGGGGTGGGGGGGTGGTCCTAGAAGATGCTCCTGGGTGTGGCTGAGGGTTTGTTGGGACCATAGCCAGGAGCCGGGGGGTGGTGCAGTTGAGTAGGGCAGTTAAGGATAAGGGATTGGGAGTGGCCAGTGGGTCTAAATGGTGAGGTTGTTGCTAAATAACGGGGTTGGCCCAAGGGTGGCGGAGGGAATTGGGAGCACAAGTAGTGACTCCAAGTAGGACGACTGCAGGTTGGATCTGGCCGGCCCTTTTCCTGCTCACATCCTCCTCTCTCTACCCAGGGCATCTGGATCCCTGATGGGGAAAATGTGAAAATCCCTGTGGCCATCAAGGTGTTGAGGGAAAACACATCTCCCAAAGCCAACAAGGAAATCTTGGACGTAAGCCCTTCCACTCTCTCCAGCTGGGGGCACGGGGGACCCCTGGCTGCAGATCGGGGCTCTCTCTCTCTTCACTGGGGTTTTGGGGGACACCCTGTAATTCCCCCAAGTCTCTACTCTTACCCTCCCTAGTCTGTGGGCCATGGTTCTGGTTTGTGATGAATGGGACTGGATTGGGTAAGGGTGGCATTATCATGGCTCAGCCCTTGGGAGGGGTGTGTGGTGGTTGGGGGTTAGTGGTTTCCCATACCCTCTCAGTGTGTACCCTCGTTTCCAGGAAGCATATGTGATGGCTGGTGTAGGCTCCCCATATGTGTCCCGCCTCCTGGGCATCTGCCTGACATCCACAGTGCAGCTGGTGACACAGCTTATGCCCTATGGCTGCCTCCTAGACCATGTTCGAGAACACCGTGGGCGCCTGGGCTCCCAGGACCTGCTGAACTGGTGTGTGCAGATTGCCAAGGTATGCACTTCGGGGGCCAGGGCTCTGCAGGTGCCCTTAGGGAGCAAGCCTCTGGATAAGGAGGTTTCCTGGGAGAGTTTTGGCAGAGCGAGGTCCACACTGATGCCTCTGACCCCAGGGGATGAGCTACTTGGAGGATGTGAGGCTCGTGCACAGGGACCTGGCTGCCCGGAATGTGCTGGTCAAGAGTCCCAACCATGTGAAGATTACAGACTTTGGGCTGGCTCGACTGCTGGACATTGACGAGACAGAGTACCACGCGGATGGCGGCAAGGTTAGAGGAGGGAACAGAGTGAAACAAGGGGGAGTGGGGTCTGGCCCCTGGGAGAACTCAGAATGGCCACCTCCCACCACACCTGGTTGGAGGACTTCCTTCTCTGCTCTACCAGGTACCCATCAAGTGGATGGCATTGGAGTCCATTCTCCGCCGGCGGTTCACCCACCAGAGTGACGTGTGGAGCTATGGTGTGTGATGGGGTGGGTAGGGAGGGTGGACAAGGAGCCATGGCCCTGGGGAGAATGTGGGTGGAAGCATGGGGTGAATTAATGGACACCTTTAGTATGAATGTGGGAAGGGAGGAAGTGGCTGCCAGTGCCTGTGCACTTCCCAAGGACTGAGGAAAGACCAAGTTATCTCCTGCCCTTTGGCACTGCATCTTTCCTCCTTCCCCCATGGTGCCAAGCTCTTGGGCAGAGCCTCTGAAGCTCCGTACACTAAAACTGCCTCTGGTCCTCCCACCACCTTACCCCATCTCTGCCCCAGGTGTGACTGTGTGGGAGCTGATGACTTTTGGGGCCAAACCTTACGATGGGATCCCAGCCAGGGAGATTCCTGACCTGCTGGAGAAGGGAGAACGGCTGCCCCAGCCCCCCATCTGCACCATTGATGTCTACATGATCATGGTCAAATGTGTGTTCTTGAGCTGTGTTGGCTGCTTGGAGGAGGGGGTGGGTGGTCCTGGGCGGATGGGCCTACAAGGGGCATGGGAGGGGGCCAAGAGCGTGGTGATATGGTTAATGGAGTCTCAGACGGCTCTCCCAGCTCTTTTATAGTACCAGTCCAGAGGAGCTAGCAAGGGCCAGCTAGGGAAAAAGACTGCAAAATAAAAAGGGGAAACTAGTAGATTCTCCATCATCAGAGGGCTTTGGACTCTAGTGTTGTCTAGACTGGGGTTGGGAGTGAGGAGCGCTGCATGCAGGCTGCAGCCAGAACTGAGATGCCGGGCTCTTGCCCACCCCCAGGTTGGATGATTGACTCTGAATGTCGGCCGAGGTTCCGGGAGTTAGTGGCCGAATTCTCCCGCATGGCCAGGGACCCCCAGCGCTTTGTGGTCATCCAGGTACTGAACCTTTCACCCCATCCCTGCCTATGGCTAAGAGCACTCTCCCTTAGAAGAGAGAAAAGGGAGAATGATTCCTGGGTCCCGGGCCTCCAAGCTCCTGCCTGACTCATCAGACTTCTAGCCCTCCCTGAGCCACCCTCAGGAGCCTGTGTACTGGGCTGGGGAGAGGATGCCATGCTGTCTCCCCCCTCCCCAGAATGAAGACTTGGGCCCTGCCAGCCCCCTGGACAGCACCTTCTACCGCTCGCTGCTGGAGGACGATGACATGGGCGACCTGGTGGATGCAGAGGAGTACCTGGTACCCCAGCAGGGCTTCTTCTGCCCAGACCCTGCACCGGGTGCTGGGGGCTCGGCCCATCGCAGGCACCGCAGCACATCCACCAGGGTCAGTGCCCCCATCACACGGTGGTGGGTATGGTTGGTTACCTCCCCTGACTCCAGTGGACTAGGGTCCCTTCCTCCCATGTCCCCCAGCCATTACCTCTCATGGAGGAGGCCCCATTTTCCCAAAGAAGGATTCCTACTGCTTTCCAACTGTGATCCCATTCTTTCTACCATGCCTCTGTCATACATCAGAGGTGATTTATCTCCTGGGACCCTGTCACCTCCCGTGGAGCCTCCATCTCAGATCCATGAATGACCCCCATTTTGACCTCCTCTTGTCCTCAGAGTGGCGGTGGTGAGCTGACACTGGGGCTGGAGCCCTCCGAGGAGGAGCCCCCCAGATCTCCGCTGGCACCTTCCGAAGGGGCGGGCTCTGATGTGTTTGATGGCGACTTGGGAATGGGGGCGGCCAAGGGGCTGCAGACCCTCCCCCAACATGACTGTAGCCCTCTACAGCGGTACAGCGAGGACCCCACAGTACCCCTTTCTCCCGAGGCTGATGGCTACGTTGCCCCCTTGACCTGCAGCCCCCAGCCCGGTATGAAGCTCCGAGCTGAGAGACTGGGAGGTGGGGGCTGGGGGTTGGTGCTCTGCCCAGGACCTGCTACAGAGCAGTTGCAGCAGCTAGGACACAGGGTTCCACCCCCTCACAAGATTCTTTCTCTTGTCCTTTCAGAATACGTGAACCAGCCAGAGGTTCGCCCACAGCCACCATCACCCCTAGAGGGTCCTCTGCCGCCTCCTCGACCTACCGGTTCCACTCTGGAAAGGCCCAAGACTCTCTCCCCTGGGAAGAATGGGGTTGTCAAAGACGTTTTTGCCTTTGGGGCTGCCGTGGAGAACCCTGAGTACTTGGCACCCCGGGGCAGGGCTGCCCCTCAGTCCCACCCTTCTCCAGCCTTCAGCCCAGCCTTTGACAACCTCTATTATTGGGACCAGGACCCATCAGAGCGGGGCACTCCACCCAGCACCTTTGAAGGGACTCCTACAGCAGAGAACCCCGAGTACCTGGGTCTGGACATGCCAGTATGAGCCAAAAGGCCAGGGCCACTGAGGCCCTGCTGAACCCTCAGGGCATGTGGAAGGCCTGACTTCTGGCCCACATCGGCACTAGGCAGGGAGTGGGCCCTTGGATCATGTCCAGGGGAGCCTGCCATGCCAGGAATCTCCTTTCCTACTTCAACTTCTAGGTGGCTGAGAACGGCCCAGCCTGACTTCTTCCAGATCCTTGGCACTGAACGACTTAGGGAGGCTGGGCCGAGTGCGAAGAAGGCCCCAAGAGGGTGTCTAGGAACTACAGCAACCCATTCAGAGACTGTCCCTGAGACCCAGCTCTGTCCCTGGGAAGAAGGGAGCAGCGGCAGCACCCAGATCCAGTCCTTGTACAGACTGCTTTTTAGGTTTTGTTTTGACTTATTTTTTTTGTTGTTTTTTTAAAAATGAAATAAGGACTCAGTGGAGAGTGGGTATGGGGTGGGGGCAGTCCCTGGGGTTGGGGGAGGGATGTCCTCCACACTCACTGTCTCCATTTGCAAATATATTTTGGAAAACAGCTGGACACCAGCCTATGTCTAGGGGTGGCTTGGAGCCGTCCCTTTACTGCTCACCTAACTTACATTCAGTTCATCTTTCCTGGAGGGACTGGCTAGGAATCTTCGGAAACCTTGAATTAGCAACCTACTTCCAGTTTTCTGGCTCTTGGGTTGGGGGGAAACTGGGAGTTGGAATTCTGATCTGAGAGGCCTTTGAAAAGATCATTCTTAGAAAAAAAAAAAACTCCTAAGGTCACCCACCCACCCACCAAAATGCGGTAATTTCCTTTCTGTAGGTAGGGGGAGTTGGGGAAGGATAGAGGAAACAAGAGGCAGTCTACTCTGTGACTCATTTTTCTTGCCTTGGCAAGGAAATCACTGAATTAACAGTAGCTAGGGACAGGGAATCCTGTCATGCTGCAGTCCGTGGGGTTGCAAAGAGTCGGACATGACTTAGTGACTGAACAACAAATCCAGAAAAAACCCACCCGGCCAGCACAGTCACGTTGGTGGAATAAAGGTTGGGCTGGCCTCTGTCCCCCTTTTCCTCCCTCCCCACAGTCCCAAACTGGACATAAAAACACACACTAGTGGGTACAGGTATTTGCAGTGCCACTTTATTGCCAATAGCTAACATTGCCTGGGGCTAGTGGAAAATAAATTAGAACTATGGTAGCATCTGACAGATACTGCTAAGCTGGAGAGGGGAGCAGGTTTTTGTGGGCACTGATCTTAGGGAAGGGGTGTAAGGTGGCTGTGGAAATGTCCGTGGAGAGCATCTCTCTTCCACTCCTAAGACCACAGAACCATTTACTCCCTCCTGGTGCTCACCAAAGGGGCAAAGTGGAGGCCAGGGTCTCTTAGCTGCCAGGAGCTAAGTGAGGTGAGAGAGGCAGTGGGAAGCCCTCAGCAGGATCAAAGCGGACAACCAAGGCTTGGATCCCAGAAGAGAGCAGGAACCGAGAATCATCCAGTCACAGGATGACACAAGGAGGGCGGCTGTTCGTGATCTTTTCAAGGGGTTCTCCGTTACTGGCTCTTCGGATGGCCTCAATGAGCTAGAGGGCAGAGACGTGGAATGGGATGATGTGTCCCTTGGAGGGGCAGGCTGAACTAGGGTTATTCCCGGTATTGCAAGTACTCACATCTTTCTCATAAGGAAAGCCCCCATTCTCCAGCTTGGAGAACACCAGCTGTCCATTGATTTCAATCTCAAAGGCCCCTAGTATTAAATAAACACGAATGAACTGTATGCTGAGCACAGGCAAATGGCAGGAAGTTCTATAAAAGGGGGCCTTCCACACTCCTTAGACTTCACACAAGCTCCCTCATCAGCCCCATTAGAGATTCTTCAAGCCATTTCCTAACCCTGGGTCAAGCCAAAGAAACTTAAGGGAGGCATCACCCGTGTGCCCGTCCTTTGAACTGGTAACTCAATGAAAGGTTCCCTTCCCTCCAACACTTGGGTCTCACCCGTTTCTTCCATAGGCTTCAAATGTGACTCCCCTCACCTATGGAAGGGGACTCAAGCTGGCTGGACATTTTACTATATGTGCCAGGTACTGCTGGACACTATAAAGCAGCCAATGCCAGAGCTAGAAAGGGATGGAGCTGGGATTTAGAACACTGACTCAGCAGGTGTTCTACAGCCTCACCTGTACCCCCCAGGCGCGACTCGATCTCGATGCCTGGATACTGCTCCTTCACGGCACTCGCCAGCTCCAGGTAGGTCGCCTCGAAGCCGCAGGGTTCGCTAGGGAGAAGATAACCGGAGGTCCGGTTGGGTTTCATAGAAGGTACCTCCGGTGGACCCACCCTCGTCCGGCCCGGATCCCCGTCACTGGCAGGGGCCTCTCACCAGTACTCAACCACAATGCGGACCCCACGGCCCGGTTCGGTCTCCCCGGGAGGGGGCGCTAAGGCCGTCGTCCCTGTATCCCCGCTCATTGCTGCCAGCTCCCTACAGCCGCTGCTTCCGGGTGTGACGCAACGCCGCGGGCACGTGATGGGGCGGGGCCGCGCGTGACGTCGGGTCGCCCCCTGCAGGCGGCTGCTCCTGGGTTATGACCATGTTACCAGCTGGAGGGCTTGGGCTGGGCGGATCGGCCTAGACCACGTTTCCTGGCCCGAGTTCTCGGAGCGCCGGTCTTGCCCCATATCTAGTGTCCGCTGGACTTCACGGTCTTATTTAATCTATTGACATATCTTAGGCTGCAGAGGGCCTGGGGTTGACTGATGGTATGGTTGCCGTTTCTCCTGTCTTGCTGATGGCATTATAAACCATTCCACAGTTACACACTCAGGTACTTCTTACTCTTGAGCTCTAAACTGCAGGCACAGTCTGGGTAGTTTCTGTCTGTCTCATGCCTTCAGAAACCTTAGGCTTTAAGGCTTCTATTTCGCAGGCTCTGTGCTGCCATCACGTGCACCCGGTTCCTCTCCCTCCCCGTCTCATCCTACCCGGCTACCGAGCTGGCGTCTTTATTCCCGTTTTTACAGATCTAGAAATGGAGACTGTCTCCTTTGCCTCTTCTTTCCCTGGAGCCCCACCAAAGGATCCTCTCAGGTTACCCACTCTAGCATCCCTTTAAACCACTCATTTTGAAACAATTCAGTGACTTACCGAGTTGTGCAGCAGTCATCACAGATTTCCACCGACATAAAAGTCCCACCTGCGTATTTTCAATCTTTCCAGCTGTCGGCTGCAGCCCTAAGCAACCACTGATCTGCTTTCTATCAATTTGCCTTTCCTGGATGTTTCATATAAATGAAATACTATGTAATCTTTTGCTTCTGACTTCTGGCACTCCTTTTAAGGTTTTTGAGGTTCATCCATGTTATAGCATGTACTAGAATGGCACCCCACTCCAGTACTCTTGCCTGGAAAATCCCATGGACGGAGGAGCCTGGTAGGCTGCAGTCCATGGGGTCGCTAAGAGTCTGACACGTCTGAGCGACTTCACTTTCACTTTTCGCTTTCATGCATTGGAGAAGGAAATGGCAACCCGTTCCAGTATTCTTGCCTGGAGAATCTCAGGGACGGGGGAGCCTGGTGGGCTGCCGTCTATGGGGTCGCACAGAGTCGGACACGACTGAAGCGACTTAGCAGCAGCAGCAGCAGTGGTTCCTTTTTGTTGCTGAGAAATATCCCAGTGTATGGATGAGATGTTTTGTTTACTCAATACCAGTTAATGGATATTTGAGTTTCCAGTTTTGGGGTATTTTGAATAATAATGCTATGAATGTTTGTATGTCTTTGTATGTACATGTGTTTTTACTTCTTGTGGGTAGGTTCCTACTGGTAGAATTGCTAGGTTGTGTGGAAAGTTTATGTTTAACTTAAGAAATGGCCAAACAGTTTTTCAAAGTGGCTGTAGCATTTTACATTCCTCCTAGCAATATATGATGATTTGTTTCCCTATATCCTTGTCAACACTTGTTGTCTGTCTCTTTCATTATAGCCATCCTGTTCAGAGTAAGGAGGTTTTAATTTGCATTTCTCTAATAGTCTTGACCACCTTTTCATGTGCTTTGTGAACCATCCATATATCTTAATTTGGAAAAACATTTATTCAAATATTTTGCCCACTTTTAACTGGGTTGTTTGTCTCTTTAGTGTTCATTTGTAGAAGTTCTTTATATATAATTGACCCTTAAACAACACAGGTTTGAACTGGGCGGGTCTACTTATATGTGGACTTTTTTCAATAAATACATACTACTATACAATACAAGTTTGGGTCAATCTGAAGATGAAAACCAGATGGGGGGCTGACTGTAAAGTTATATTCAGATTTTCAACTGCTCTGGGTCATTGGTACCTCTGAGCCCTGCATTGTTCAAGGATCAACTGTATTCTGGATACAAAGTTCCTAATCAAATATATGACTTGTAATTATTTTCCTCCAGTCTTCCACGAGTATTTTTTTTAATTTAATTTTCTAAGTGCAAAATTTTTAAATTTAGGTGAAGTATAGTTTATCAACTTTTTGTCATTTGCGCTTTTGCTGTCTCATCTGTATCTGAGATCTCTGCCTAACCCAAGGTAGAAAGATTTTCTCCCATAATTTCTTCTAGAAGTTTTATAGTTTTAGCTCTTACTTTTAAATCCATGATCTGTTTTGAGTTAATATTTGTAAGTTGTGTAAGGGAGGATCTAAATTCATCTTTTGCCATGTGGATATTCAATTTGTCCCAGAACCATTTATCAAAAAGACTATTCTTTCCCTCACTGAATTGTCTTGGAACCTTTGTCAAAAATCATTAACCAGTAGGTCCAGTGGTTAAGACTTTGCCTTCCAGTGCAGAGGGTGCGGGTTCGATCCTTGGTTGGGGAGCTAAGATCCCACATGTCTCACAAATGAAAAACCAGAAGGTAAGACAGAAGCAACATTGTAACAAATTCAATAAAGACTTTAAAAATGATCCACATCAAAAAACATAAAAATGTTAAAAAAAAATCGATTGACCAGAAATGTAAGGATTTTTACTTGGACTCTTAAAGCTGCCCTATTGATTTATAAATCTATTCTTTTTCATTGTCATTTCTTTTTCTATTTAAGAAATTTAGATATAACTTATACACAGTAATATACACCCTCTGGAGTGTACCTTTCTGTCAGTCCTGACACACACCATTGTACATCTACCACCAGGACCAAGATACACAACAACTCCATTACCTCCTCACAAGTTTCTCTGCTGTCAACCCCTCTCCCTCCTCCTCAACTCCAGATCTGTTTTCTATCCTTAGCATTCTGCCCCCTCCAGAAAGTCATATAAATGGAATCCTATAGCACTGAGACCTCCGATTCTGGTTTCTCTTTACAACTTATTCTATCCTTCAACATCCAGAGTGATTTTTCCAAAATATAAATCTGCCCGCTCCTCTGGGCCTCTACTTAAGCTCAGATGGACCCTGTAGGGTCTGGCCTCTGCCCATAGTTCCTGCTGGTCTGGACAGACAGGATGGATGGCTCTTAAACCTGGTTTACAGAACAACCACCTGAGGGCTTGTCAATACCATACATTCCTGGGTCTTGTCCTCAGAGACCAAGTTTCAGTAGTTGGGGAGGGGCCCAGGGATCTGTTTCTTTGTTGTTGTTGTTTGCTTGTTTTTTTAAAGTTTTATTTTATTTACTTATTTTTGGTTGTGCTGGGTCTTTGTTGCTGCTTGGGCTTTGCTCTACTTGCCATTCCCAGGCTTCTCATTGCCACGGCTTCTCCTGTTGTGGATCACGGGCTTTAGGCATGCTGGCTCAGTAGTTGTGGCGCACGGGCTTAGTTGCCCAATGGCATGTGGAATTTTCCTTGACCAGAGATCGAAGCTGTGTCCCCCGCATTGGCAGGAGGATTCTTACCCACTGGACCACCAGGGAAACCCAGGGATCTGTTTTTTTAAACAAGCCCAGGCAGATTTGGAGGCCACATTTTGAGGGACACAGTTGAGTACAAAGCCTTTCCCCACACCTTTCACACCTGCTCAGCCACACCTGTGTGGGCTCCTCTCCCTCCTTCTCCACCCTGCTCTGCCTCTGCATGCTCTGTCCCCTTTTGTCAAGGGTTTTGGCACTTGTTTCATCATCATGAAAGGTGCTCCCCCTTCCCATCCACCAATCCAAATCCTCCAATCCAGACAACTTCCCCTCTGCTCAACTGTCACTTCTATGGAGAAGTCTTCCCTAACTCCCTGTGTTTTCCCAGTATAGTTGTCTCCTGTCATCTCTTATTATTCGTGTGATCCTTTGATTTCTTTTTCTTTTTTGGCTGCCCCTGGGTCTTCGTTGCTTTGCTTGGGCTTTTCTCTAGTTGCAGCAAGCTGGGGCTACTCTCTAGTTGTGGTAGCTTCTCTTGTTGTGGAGCACTGGCTCTAGGCACACGGGCTTCAGTAGTTGTTGGTGCACGGGCTTAGTTGCTCCATGGCATGTGGGATCTTCCCAGACCATGGATCGAATTGGTGTCCCCTGCATTGTAAGGTGGATTCTTAATGACTTGACCACCAGGGAAGCCCTGGTTCTTTGATTAACATCAGTCTCCCTGATTAGGCTGAATGAAGATAATGGTGGGATCTGTTTTGTTGCACATTGTATCCCCAGTGCCAAGCATGTGGTTGGCATATAGTAGGTACTTAACAAATATTAGTTGAGTGAATGAAGGATTGATTGAGTGAATTGTCTACCATGTTTTGCACAAGATATCCTGTGGCCCAGGTGACCTTGCCTCTTTCCCCACTTCTTCACTTAGTCCACTCTGTTTTTTTCAAGGAAAACTGAGTTTGGAGAAAGTTGAGCATCGAGTCACTCCTCCAGGTCCCCCAGGGCAGATCTCTTATCACCCCTATGAATTGTCTGTTTACTGAACTGTCACCCACTTGGGCTGGGAGGCGGCTGCTGCCTTTGATCTCAGTCTCCAAGGCCCTCTCTCCAACCTTGTGTTTGCCTACTGCTGAAGGCCAGTGCTAAGGGGAGTCCCCTGGCACCTGGCCAGAGCTTTCCCCAAACCACTTCTCCCACTGGGAGACCTTGCCTAACCCCTTCGATTTCAGAAGGAAAACCTGAGACCATGGACTTTGCTTAGAAGGGAGGATATATGCTGGGTGCCCCTGAGGGGCCAAGGTGCAGCCTGGGTGGTCAGACTGTGGCTGGAGGTCAAGGGGCAGGCCGTGTTGCTGGACATCCTTCTGGCTGGCTTCCCTCTTTCATAGAGTGCCCTTTGCCCCAAGGGGTAAGACCCTGAGCAGCAGACAGCCCCCCTAAATTGGCCAATGAACAGACCAGGTTTGGGAAGGGGTGTGGGGAAGAGTGGGCGAGTCTCTTTTCTCTGATCTTCCAGGCCCCAGCTCCTCCTTCCCAGGTCATGAGGACTCTAGATCTTCGCTTTCGGGGCTGTACAGTTTGACTGTCTCTCCCCTGGCACCTGCTACAGAAGGACAAAAACAATCCCAGCCAGGGTAGAGTGTCAGGGAGTCCCCGCCCCTCCTCCGGTGCTTCCTCCTCCCATGCCCCTCCCTCAGGCCCCGCCCCCACCTGCCCAAGATAATTTGTTTCCTTGGGTCAGAAGCCTGGACAACAGAGCTCAACCTCCCTCGACTCCTACGTTCAAAGTCGGGACACTCTCCTACCACCTGTAGAGAAGAGGGAGGGGGTTTGAGATCAAGCCCAGGTACCCAAGGTTCCTAGACAGTGCCGGACTTCGGACCCTGTGTTCTGCTGCTCCGTCTGGGGCTCCTCCAGGTAAGGGGACCGAGATCGGTCTCAGACGACAATCTGCTCCCACTCCCAGCCGCACCAGGGCCCCAGGCTGTGCCAGTCTCAGGGCCAGGAGCTGACTGGATGGCTGCCCAGGTGGGCAGGACAGGCGGCCGCCCAGCTCCCCCATCCTTCCCCCCTTCAGTGATGTCAGGCCAAGGGCGGGGACAGGAGGGGGACAGGTAGTTAAGAGCTTGGCATCTCCCTTCCTAAATCGGTGGCCCCAGCCAGGTGTGCCAACACCCAGGGTCCAGGTAAGGACCAGAGCGCGGCATTTCGTCTTGGGGGCGGGGAGCACCAGTAGATCCGGGAGAAGGATGTGGAGATCTTTGGAGAATATGGAGAAAGATGTGGCCTCCCGCTGTGTTTCTCTGGAGGCCTCACTTTCTCTTTTCCTCCAGCCTCCCATCCTGCCCCCTCCTCACTATCTGCCCTCAGTCTTTCCCTGTTCTCACTCCCTGTTCTCCCCATTCCTTCGTCCCTCTCCACCCCGCCTCCCCAACAGCCCCAAACACACACTCCAACCTGCTGATGGGGTCAGGGAAGCAGGAATCCAGATTCTCTCCTCCCGGAGACGCCGCAGATTTCCCGCTGAAACTAGTCCCTCCCCACATCCCCAGAAGGAGGGGTGTCCCAATGCCAAGGGGGCTGCCCTAAGTCTCTCCCAGGCTCCGTCTGCTTTGACCCCAGTTTGAATTCCCTCAAGTCTTTATTAAAGACAGATGTCTCTGTGGGGGCAGCGGGGCACCCTCCAATTTGGAGGGCAGTAAAGGAGACAGATTCTCTGAATTGCTAGAGCTTCCTCTCTCTGAATTGTATCCTTACTCAGCAATACAGGCTTCCCTGGTAGCTCAGCTGGTTAAGAATCTGTCTGCAATACAGGAGACCCCAGTTCGATTCCATTCCTGGGTTGGGAAGATCCCCTGGAGGAGGGCATGGCAATCCACTCCAGTATTCTTGCCTGGAGGATCCCCATGGACAGAGGAGCTTGGCAGGCTACAGGCCTGGGGGGTCGCAGAGTCGGACACGACTGAACGACTGAACTGAACTGAACTGAGCAACTCAGCACAGCCCTCCGGTGGGAAGGTGGGGGTGGGACAGGCCCCGGGAGGGGGGTGGGGAACCCTTCTGGCTTCAGAAAGAAGTGGTCTAGGTAGGCTGAAGGGCTAGATGCTGAGGGTCTGCAGCGCAGTGGGGCCTGGGGAGAGTGGGTGTGCTCTGCGGATGGGGGAGGGGGGCAGATTGCCTGGTCCGTCTGAATAGTCTTGGTGAAGACTCGGATCCCAGTCGGGGTCTCCCTAGCACGCTGGGGATGGAGAATGCACCTGCCTGCCAGTTGCCAGGCCTTCCAACCCCACTGCGCCTCCAGAATGCCCCCTCTTGGTCCGCCTGTCCTGGACTCTGCTCTCCCCTCTCCACCCCCCTCTATCCTGCTGGGGGGGCCCCCCGTGAAGGCAAGCAGCCTGTAATGATTAACTCCACAGACACTCTAGCATTCTTCCCGAATTAAACTTTAAAAGAGCTGCCCCCCTCATTCCCATTGGATGTTTTTCTCCTAGTGAGGGAGGGGGCGGGGCCGCAGGGTCCGGGGGCCCTCCCCCCAACTCCAGGTCAGCTAGGGGTTTCCCGCCTCCTCACCTGAGCCCTCACCCTAAGCGCTCCCCCACAGGTAAAGCCTTCCTCCTGACTAAATCCCGATGCGGGCGGGGCGTGGGGTTCCTGGGCCTGGCAGGGGCCTTCCCGCCACCTCCAGGCCCCAGCTCAGGCCTCGGCCCTCCAGCCCCTCCCCCGCACCCCCGCCCCGGGAGGTACCGAAGGTGGCCTTGTTTTCTACAGGCCCTCTACCCTGAGCCCTGCCACCCGCCCTCGGGGCCAGCCAGGTGGGGCAAGATTCAGGAAGTAAACAAGGAGGCTGGAGGCCGGGAGGGCGGGAAGGAGGGTGGGGCCCGAGCCACGGGGGCGGGGAAGTCGCAGATAGGAGTCTCAATACTAAGGGGACAGATTGATGTGGGGGTCGATTTCTTCAATAAACCTTCCCAGGGACCCAGTTTGAAAGTTTCAGGTCTCTTGGGGTGTTGGAGGTGGCTGCCCAGGAGAGACAGCCAGGGCTGCTTTCTCCCACCTCTCCTCTCTTTGGTCCTGACTCCCCAGTCCTGTCCTGCCTTAGAAGGGTCTGGAGAACTGGGTGATGGGATCTGGAAGCTAAATCCATCTAGAGTCAGCCTTCCTGCCCCCCACAGAGGCCAGACTCTAGTCTGATTCAAATCTACCCTCTCCCCTTCCAAACACTGCCCAGATTCCTCTTCCCTCTGGGATGGGAGAGGATCCAGTCCTCCTGGTCTCAGACCACGCCACTGTTGGTCTCTGGCTTCCTGGAGCGGGTGGTTCTTGCAGCCCTTCCCCTAGTCCTCCCTGGAATGAAGTGAGCAGGGCTGTTTGCCAGAGGTTAGACAGCGGGTGGGAGTGGGGGCCTTGTGTTTTGGTGTTGTGCTGGTGTCTCTTGGTGTTCCACGGTGGGTGGATCTTTCCCTTCCTGGCAGGACCACCAGCCCCGTTGCTGGCTCTCCCTCTGGGCCTTCCCCTGTCTGCCTGTCTGTGTCTGTCTTCCTGTGTGTCTTGACTTTCCACTCCTGTTCCTCCTGAGTACACCTTTGATCAGAATGCCCAGGAGAGTATATGAATTAGAAGAACCCTCATTTCCCAGGGGTGATGAAGATGAGACCCTCCTGGGCCAGCTGAGTCCTGGGTGCTAAGGGTGGGCAGAAGCAGCAGCAGCAGCAGAATGGAAGTCTGGGGGGCCCTGGACAGGAGAAGGAGCACTGCATGTTTCATTGGGTTACTTTAGGTACCCCAGGGGCACCCCTGTGAGGTCAGCTCCACTCCAGATGGGCCTCTGAATCCCGGCCAGGCTTTTCTTCTCTCCCTCCTGGGTGAGGGGGCTCCTGGGCTGGGTGGTGGCTACAGGGGGACCTTTGCAGATGGCACCTGGACCTGGACTGGAGGTAGGCCAAAGGTGGGGAGGAGGAGATGATGTCAGAGGAGCCTCAGCCTCCCCCACACACACACATCTTCCTCCTCCCCAATCCTGTTCTGGAGGGGTGGGGGAGTGGAGGGGATGGGTAGAGGCAGGGTTGTTTGTGTTTCTCCTAAGCCAGGAAGTAGTGGAGATGAGTCAAGGGTGAATGGAGAGCTCCAGGCAGTGTGTCCCGCCCCACCCTGACTCACCTGTCCCCCAAATCTCCTCATGTCCTTACTTAAAGGTTGGGGACCTGCCTCATCCTGGGTGCGGGGTGGGGGGGCAGATCTTGGGTGCCTTAGGCAAGCTAACAGCGCTGGCCCAGTATCTGGAGCACAGGCAGGGGACAGAACTGCGGGTTCTCCCAGGTCCTCCCAGGTCTCAGCCTAGCCTAAAGGGTCTTGGTTCCTGTGGAGGAGGGGCTTGCGATGCCTCTACCTACTAGTGGCCATCTTTGCCCCATCTCTTCTATCCTTGTCCTGGATGTCGTATAGTGCCTGTGGGCAATAAAACATGGGTAAGACCCTGGCCTTGTCTGGGATGGCTGGGCATCTTCAGACCAGTGGGTGGATAAGACAGGTGCGCAGTCATTGGTACAGTGGCCCCAGCACAGGGCCGAGAGGGAGCCCTTCAGTCTGAATGTAGAAAATCCAGGAAGGCTTCTCAGAGGAGGTGGCTCTGGCGTGGAGGCCTAAAGAAAGTTGGGGAGGGGGAGGAGTCTAAGGAAGGCCCACAAGGTTTGGGGGCTGCTGGGGCGCAGGCCCCAGGCTCGCCTTCTCCCTCCCATTGCAACTGAGCCCGCCTCCTGCCCTCCTGGTTCCTGTCCTTCCCCACCTCCTTCTCCCCTTCTGTGCATCACTCAGCACTTGAGCAGGCGTTGCCACAACAGGCTCTGGCAACAAAGCGCTGGGAAAACCTGGGGCAGAGCCCAGAGGAGTGAGTGCCCCACGCTGGGAAGTGCAGGGGTGACACTGAGCCCCGGCCGTATGTGGGTCAGGGAGTCGGTCGCTGCTGCCTGGCCTGTGGTGAGCGGACCCTCACAGCTCTTCCCCTGGGCAACCTGGGGTAAGGAAGAGCACTGGACTGGGAGTCCAAACGCTGAGTTCTGCTCCCTGTCTCATCTGTGATGAGGCAGGAATGCTTCTTTCTCAGGTCTCAGAGTCCCCTTTTGTAACAGGAGCTCACTCTGCCCTTCCCCAGAGGCTCCAGGGAACCCCAGTTAGAGAGGGATTGAGGAGGGGCTGGATAAACTCTGAGAGGCACCCGACAGAAGGGTGAAAGAGGTCTAGGTCTCCTTGGCCCCTCTCCCCAGGACAAGGGCACAAGAGCAGCTGTTCCTCTTCTCCCTCAGATGTCATGGAGCTGGGTCTGTCTCCGCTTCATCTCAGCAGCTCCCCAGAAGACCTGTACCTGGCCTCTGGGACCCCTCCTGGGACTCCCCCACCTCTCGATGCCCCTCTGTCTGGGGAGGTGAAGAGGTCTCAGCCTCTGCCCATTCCAACCAGCAGGTAAAGTGGGGTATTGGCCGACGGAGGGAAGCTGGGGGGAGCGGTCAGCACTGGGGTAATGCACAGAAGCTTACCATCAATTCCTCCCCTCCGTCTCCCGCCCCAGGAAACTTCTTCGAGAGGAGGAGCTGCAGTCAACCTCTCTGCCCTCCATCCCCAACCCCTTCCCCGAGCTCTGCAGTCCTTCTTCACAGAGCCCCATTCTTGGGGGGTCCTCCAGTGCAAGGAGGCTGCTCCCTCGAGACACAAGCTGCCCCCATGTGAGTTGCCCTGAGAAAGAGAAGGCAGGGAGCATGGGGTGCTAGGGGATGGGGCGGATACAGTGCCACCTTGGCTGGGTGGAGGGGATTTGGTCAAGGATCCCAGAGGGTAGAGCAGAGGGGGGTGGGAGAGAACCACCCTCTGCCCTTCCCCGAGTCACCTGCCATTTCTGGGGCGCAGGTCATAAAGGTGTACAGTGAAGATGGGACTTGCCGCTCGGTGGAGGTGGCGGCAGGTGCCACGGCTCGCTACGTGTGTGAGATGCTGGTGCAGAGATCTCACTCCCTGAGTGACGAGAACTGGGGGCTGGTGGAGTGCCACCCCTACCTAGCACTGGGTAAGTTGGGGCGCAGGGGGCTGCCTGGCCTGGGAGGCAGTGCTTCACACCTTGGACTAGGCAGATTTCTCATCCAGGACGCCTGACTGGCCTCCACTGACCCCTGCTTTTTGCCCTTGACCCCCAGAGCGGGCCTTGGAGGACCATGAGTCAGTGGCAGAAGTGCAGGCTGCCTGGCCCATTGGTGGAGACAGCCGCATCGTCTTCCGGAAGAACTTTGCCAAATACGAGCTGTTCAAGAGCACTCCAGTGAGTGTGTGTAAGAGGGGGTCTGGGCCCGGACACCCCAACCCCCACCTGGATCCTCAGTCCCTGACTCCTGGCTCCTTTTACCCCCAGCACTCCCTATTCCCAGAAAAGATGGTCTCCAGCTGTCTGGATGCACACACGGGCATATCCCATGAGGACGTCATCCAGGTGAGGGCCCACTCCCATTTCATGGCCTTGACTCCACAGGATCGCCCAGGGCTTCTTGGCCCCGAAGCTCATGCCGTTCCTCTATAGGGTGGAAAGCCCAGCACCGCCCTAAGCATCAGTTTCTTCCTCTGCTAAATTACAGTAAATGTAAACCCCTGCCACCAAGGCAGGTGCTAGGAAGGCGTATGTGTGTGTGTGTATGTGTGTGTGTGTGACCACCTCTAGGCCTCTCACCCTGCTCTCCTGTCCTCAGAACTTCCTGAATGCAGGCAGCTTCCCAGAGATCCAGGGCTTCCTGCAGCTCCGGGGGTCAGGGCGCAAGCTTTGGAAACGTTTTTTTTGCTTCCTGCGCCGCTCTGGCCTGTATTACTCCACCAAGGGCACTTCTAAGGTGAGGTCTTAAAGGTGACAGCCCCAGCCTCTCGGAGACCCCATCCCTGGTGCTTCTAGGAGCCACCCCTGCTCTGTGGGAACTCCTAGACCTTTCACCCTCTAGGCCCTGAGACCCTCAGCTACCCCTTTTCCTCTCCCAGCTTACCTGCCCTGGAAGGTAGCAGTGGGAGAGGCAGGTGAATTGAGTTCAAGTCCTGGCTCTGCTTCTATGTGCTGTGTGACCTGGGGCACTTCTCTGCTCCTCTCTCGGCCTGAAATCTCCCCAGCTGGTTTAGGGGAGGTGGCGAGAGGGGGGTAAGGTCTGCCTGTACCAAGTCTTGCTCACTCGTGCTGCACAGGATCCGAGGCACCTGCAGTATGTAGCAGATGTGAACGAGTCCAACGTGTACGTGGTGACCCAGGGCCGCAAGCTCTACGGGATGCCCACAGACTTTGGCTTCTGTATCAAGGTGAGGATCCTACCTCGGGCTTCTGAGCTCCTTCTGGGACCTCCCAGACTCCTCTCCCTGCACCCTGCCCTGCCCCACAGAGAAGGGAAACAACATCTGGTTCTAAAGGCAGATGTGGGACCAGCCAGTTTCCTCTCCCTGCAGCCAAACAAGCTTCGAAATGGCCACAAGGGGCTTCGCATCTTCTGCACTGAGGATGAGCAGAGCCGCACCTGCTGGTTAGCTGCCTTCCGCCTCTTCAAGGTGAGGTCCTGGCACTGGCTTGGGGGCTGACCCGGCTCTCGGGATCCCTGGCGTGAGGGAGGAGTTATAGTTCTGCCCCCAGGAAGTCTCTGGAATGAGAGGGCATCGTCATAGCCTTGCTCTCTCAGAATCCTTGGTCCAAGATTGGAGCTGCAGCACTGGCTTCAGGAAGCCCCTCATCTAGGGGCAGGGATGTTGCCCGATTCTTGGGGAGTCCTGGTCTGGGTGGGGCACCACAGCAGAGCCCCCAGCATCTGTGTGACCTCTGGCCTTCTTTCTCTCTCCACCTCGCAGTTTGGGGTACAGCTGTATAAGAATTACCAGCAGACACTGTGCCGCCACCTGTGTCCACCCTGTGGGGGTTCCCCACCCTTGGTGAGTGCTCACAGGGTGTTGTGGGCAGGGGGAGGGGAGGCACCCAGGCCCCATGCCAGGGATACTGAGGTCCCATCTGACCCCTTTCCCGTCCTGTCCAACCTGCAGAGGAGTGTCTCAGACAGCACCCTGGTGGCCATGGACTTCTCCGGCCATGCCGGGCGTGTCATTGAGAACCCCCGGGAAGCTCTGAGCGCCGCCCTGGAGGAGGCCCAGGCCTGGCGGGTGAGGGGGCTACACTCAGCTGTGTGTTTGTACTGATCTCCATCTGGGCTTCCATGGAGCGGGAAGAGGAAAGCGAGGGGCGAGGGGAGGCACCCAGCTGCAGAAAGAGGCTCTATATTCTTGAGGGGCTGGTAATGCTCCAGCCATGCCCTGATCCCCTGTGTCCCCCACTGTTCTGCAGAAGAAGACGAACCACCGTCTCAGCCTGCCCACCCCTAGCTCGGGCACGAGCCTCAGTGCAGGTGGGTGAGGGCCTGGCGTCCTCAGGGGCAGGGGGCTGCTATGGCTTCTCTGAGCATTCCTGGTGTGGGTGGTGAGAAGGAGGGTCCCTGCCCCAGAGTGACCACCCAACTGCCTCCCCTCACCCCAGCCATCCACCGCACCCAACCCTGGTTCCATGGACGCATTTCTCGCGAGGAGAGCCAGCGGCTCATCGGGCAGCAGGGCCTGGTTGATGGGTAAGGGACAGGGCTGGGCAGGGCAGCAACAGGGAGGAAACAGACCTGGGTCCGGGTGGCAGCCTTGTGTCCTCGGGTCACGTTGCCTTGTCTCCTGGCAGCCTGTTCCTGGTCCGAGAGAGTCAGCGGAACCCACAGGGCTTTGTGCTCTCTCTGTGCCACGTGCAGAAAGTCAAACATTACCTTATCCTGCCGGTGAGTATCCCCGCTTCCTGCCACAGAAATCCGGGACTGCCAGCAGCCCATCCTCCCCACCCCGCCCCCAGGGTGCCTGGGGTCTCCCCTCTTTCCTTGCTTCTGCACAAGCAATGGGGACCTCAAGCTTGGCCCAGGAGGGCGCTCCTCCAGGCCCTCACCCCTCCCTGACTTCCCACCCCCTGTGGCCACACCCCAGAGCGAGGAGGAGGGGCGCCTGTACTTCAGCATGGACGAGGGCCAGACTCGCTTCACCGACCTGCTGCAGCTCGTGGAGTTCCACCAGCTGAACCGCGGCATCCTGCCCTGCCTGCTGCGCCACTGCTGCACCCGCGTGGCCCTCTGACCACTGCGCGGGCTGGCAACGTCTCGGTCCACCCCAGGCTGCCCCCCTCCTCCGGAGCTGCCCGCCCCGGAGCGGACTCAGAGTGGGCAGAAGGTGAGGCCAGGATCATCGTGAATGGCTGGGGGCTCCCCTGCTCCAGTTTTCTCCTCTGCTCCTTGCCTTCCTCAGGCAGAAGGTGCTCCCCGCCCAGTCCACTTCTCAACTTCTCCTTCAGGGAAGACACTTGTATGGCCCTCTCCCCCTTCACGGAGCTCCTGGGTGCTGCTCTGGGACAGGACACTATGGGAGAAATGGGGGCAGCCCAGGTGGTCTTTACACCCCACATTTTGTACAGACTGAGAGGCCAGTTGATCTCTGTTTTATACTAGTGACAATAAAGATTATTTTTTGGTACACCTGTGAGTTCTGTCTGGCAAGGCCCAGCTAGCTGGGGCTGGGGGGTGATCAGAAGAGGTGAAAGTGGAAGTTGCTAGTCATGTTCGACTCTTTGAGACCCCATGGACTATACAGTCCATGGAATTCTCCAGGCCAGAATACTGGAGTGGGTAGCCTTTCCTTTCTCCAGGGGATCTTCCCAACTCAGGGATCGAACCCAGCTCTCCCACATTGCAGGCAGATTCTTTGCCAGCTGAGCCAGAAGGGAAGCCCATGAATAAGCCTATCTCTTCTCCAGCAGATCTTCCCAACCCAGGGATTGAACTGGGGTCTCCTGCTTTGCAGGCGGATGCTTTACCAACTGAGCTATCAGGGAAGCCCACCAGGAGAGATGGGCACCAGTCAAACCCTTGAGAATGTGTCAGATGGATCCAGGCTATGTGAAGCCAAACCTGGATGTTTCTTACTTTCTTTAAAATGTTTATTTGACTGCACCAGATCTTAGTTGTGCCATGTGAACTCTTTAGTTGCAATATGTGGGATCTAGTTCCCTGACCAGGGATCGAACCTGGGCCCTCTACATTAGCCATTGGACCCCTAGGGAAGTCCCCAAGCCTGATGTTTCTTGAGGAGCTCTTGGTCATCAGAGAATCTCGATACCACCTACTGGCTCATAGTAGGTGCCCAAGGATTGCTTGTTATATGAATGAATGAACAGGGGACTGTCATCAGGTGAGGCTTCCTGACAGGACCTAAAGCCATGGAGGTCACTCTAACAGGGCCTGGGAGCCAGAGATGAGTCAGACAGCATCCATGTCCTTGGCAAGTCCTGGGCTACCTGGTAGCATAATGAGTCCTGACAAACACACTGTCACCACCAAGTCACACAATGGCTCCATTACCTTACCTCCAGTCAGTCCCTGTGTTCAGCTCCTCCCCCCTCAACCCCTCTCCCTCCCCAACCGAAGATCTGCTTTCTGTCCTTACAGTTGGTTCCACTGTTCTCTGTACTGTTTGTTGTTCTGTTTTCTCCAGAAAGCCATGATGGAATCCCACAGCACTCAGCCCCCTGAGTCTGGTATTTCCGAAATAGCACTCTGCCTGCTCCCTGCCCCCCTTCCCCCACCATGCCTCCACTTCAGCCCAGATAGACCCGGCAGGGTCTGGCCTATGCCCATACCAGTCTATGTTTTTGTCTAAGAGCTTTATAGTTTCAGCTCTTACATGATGGGAAAACGTTATAAGAAAGGTATCAGATTGGCAACCCCTGAAATGCTGCTCAATCTTCAGATCACAAAGAGATAGAACCTCCCTCCAGACACATGAAACTCACTGAGGCATTATTTTTGCCAAGAAATCAAGCTCCCTGGATCCAATGACGAGTTTTATAAAAAATCAGAGGAACATGTGAAATGACACATGGGGATACAATGACCAAAATCCAGACTGGGAAACTACAGAACAGATAACCCGGTTTCTTCAATAACAAAAAATTACAAGAAAAGAAAAGATGGGAAATCTCTAGGTTTCAAGAAATTTAGACATTTATCAAGCAGATGTAATGTGTTGACCTATTTGATTCAAATCCAAACTAGTGAACTATAAGAAGCATTTATGAGCAATTGGGGAAACTTTGAACTCTGATGAGATATTTGATAATATTAAGGAATTATGGTTAACTTTTTAAAGAGTGATAGTGGTATTGTGGTTATGGGTTTTTTTTTTTTTTGAGTCTTTACATTTAAGAGATTCATTCTGAAGTACTTATGAGTGAAATGATGTCTCAGCTTTTTTAAAAAGAGTTTTTAGAAATGTATTGTTTATTTTTAGTTTTGGCTGCACTGGGTCTTCATTGCTATACACGGGCTTTCTCTAGTTGCGTGAGTAGGGGCTACTCTAGTTGTGCGTGGGCTTCTCACTGTGGCGGCTTCTCTGGTTGCAGAGCACAGGCTCTAGGGTTCGTGGGCTTCAGCAGTTGTGGCGCCCAGGTTCAGTTACCCCACGGCATGTGGGATCTTTCTGAACCAGGGGTCAAACCCGAGTCTCCTGCATTGGCAGGTAGATTCTTAAACACTGGACCACCAAGAAGGTCCTCAGCTTTGTTTTGGGGGGCTTAAAAAATTATTTCTCATGATTTTCTGCCTTAACTGGATAGTTCTGCTTTACATGATCTTGACTGGGCCACTGGAAAAGACTGGAAGACCCAAAACAGCCTCATTTACCATGGCTGGCAGTTGGTACTCATGCTGCTTAGAAGTGCAGCTGAGGCTTTTCGCCAAAGATCTTTGATGCTCCTTCATTTTAATCTCCTCCTAGGGTCTTTGAGCTCCTCACATTATAGCTTTTGGATTCTAAGAAAGTGCATTCTGATAGTACTGGAGGGTCTCCTGTGGAGGTGTGGGTCGGCACTGGCAGCAACAGTCCTGGAAGGGACCCCTTGGCCTAAGTCCTCTTCTCAACTTTGTTTTTAAAATAACCTAGAGGTTAAGAGAGAGAGTGTGAGCACAGTCATGACCATGCGTTAACACTGTTTGAAGCTGGGTAATCGGTACATGGTGATGGGCTTCCCTCATAGCTCAGTTGGTAAAGAATCCGCCTGCAATGCAGGAGACCCTGGTTCAATTCCTGGGTGGGGAAGATCTGCTGGAGAAGGGATAGGATACCCACTCCAATATCCTTGGGTTTCCCTTCTGGCTCAGCTGGTAAAGAATCCTCCTGCAGTGTGGGAGACCCTGGTTTGATTCCTGGGTTGGGAAGATCCCCTGGAGAAGGGAAAGGCTACCCACTCCAGTATCCTGGACTGGAGAATTCCATGGACTGTATAGTCCATGTGGTTGCTTCCCTGGTGGCTTAGAGGGTAAAGCATCTGCTTGCAATGCAGAAGACCCGGGTTTGAACCCTGGGTCAGGAAGATCCCCTGGAGAAGGAAATAGCAACCACTCCAGTCCTCTTGCCTGGAAAATCCCATGGACAGAGGAGCCTGGTGGGCTACAGTCCATGGGGTCGCAAAGAGTTGGACATGACTGAGCATACAGGCGATTAGGTACATGAATGAATCGGTACAATGAATCGGTACATGCGATTCATTCTTCTTTGATTTTGTATAAGCTTGAGAATTCTATAATCATTGTAAAAAATTTAATGGAGAATCTCTCTCCAAGTCTTTGTGATTGGTTGGGCACGAGGTGGTGGGATCCCATTTTGCAAGTGAGGAAACGGACTCCTCAGAATGGCCCCAAATCACAGTGGGAGAGCCAGGTCCGGAGCAGCAAGAGTCTGCTCCCCCACGACTGCCTGGCTTCCAGGTGGAATTCCTAAACTGCCTGCAGGGGATCCTCCCCTGGAGAGCCCCTCCCTTCTCTGCAGCCCTCCTGCCCGTAGGTGGTGTTGCCTAGGGTGACTTTGAGAAGGACCAGCCACCACAGCCAGCCATCAGGCCAGGCTTGGCAGGCCCAGCGGCCACTTGTGACCGAAGCACCCCAACCTCGGCTAATCCTGAGGAGAGGAGAGGCTGGGGAGTCAGGCCTTTCGGACAGAGATGGGCAGACAGGCTTCATCCATGCTCAGCCTGGAACCTGCTGGGGATTTACCTTGAAGAAAGTACTGCGGTCCAGGAATGAGAAGGGTGAAGATTTTGTTTCTTTTTAGCAAGATTTGAGGAGGCAGGGACCAGTGCAACCTGCCATCTGCCATGGTTCCCAGAACCATCTCATCAGTGGCTGCTCCTTGGGCTCGAGCTGGCTGGTACTGGCTTATGTGCTGGCCATGGATGCCCAGGACCAGCTTCCAAAGTATGGGTGCGAGGGATCCAGGCTGGGGTGAGCGCAAAAGGGTTAGAATGAGTCACTTTTTTTTTTTTAATTTATTTATTTGGCTGG
Organism: Okapia johnstoni; assembly: GCA_024291935.2. Lineage (NCBI taxonomy): Eukaryota > Metazoa > Chordata > Mammalia > Artiodactyla > Giraffidae > Okapia > Okapia johnstoni. The sequence goes on along the minus strand of CM044306.1, from coordinate 21,542,370 downwards.
GTTGGGTCTTAGTTGCAGCACGCAGGATCTTTTCTTGTGGTGCATGGACTTTCTAGTTGTGGTGCACAGGCTTAGTTGCTTCACAGCATGTGGGATCTTAGTTCCCCGACCAGGGATCAAACCTGTGTCCCCTGCATTGCAAGGTGGATTCTTAACCACTGGACCACCAGAGAAGTCCCTCAGTCACCTCTTAAGCATGTCCAGGTATTTAGGCTGCATAAAGATAGGACACAGTGACCTCTCATAGCCTGAGGCATAGGGCAGGAGACCAAGCCCTTCTATGTCAATCAGCTAATTGGAATATGTGAGATAGATATCATTCCCATTTTACAAATGGGAAACTGAGGTTCAAGGAGAGTCCCCCCACTGAGGTCATGGATACAATTAGGGACAGAGGTCAAGCTCAGCCCATCTTACGAGTGGTGAACACAGTCCTTCCTTGCCTTGTCCTTTGTTCTCTGTCCTTATCCTTCTCAGTACTGGCCACTCTGAGGGACCTGGGCTGCTGGGGGCCTTTAGAGGTAGCAGCTGGCTCAGCCTTGAGCTGGATACTGGAAATCAGCAGCTGGACGTCCTTGGTGACTGGCTGAGCTCGCTGGCTTCCTGGAGGAGAGGCAGCAATTGAGAGTGTGGGGGACGAGGGCCCCTCAGCTCACAGAGGGACTCAGGGCAAGATTCCCCAGCTCTGAGGATGCAGCATGACCTGCAGAGGCCAGACAGCAAAAGGGACTGCCAAGGAGAGCTGCTGTGCCGGACAGTGGAGGCCTGTGACTATAAGGAAATCTGGGCTGGTGGAAGGAGGTGGAGGAAGTACAGGCTAGTGCTTCAGATAATGTCTTTTCAATATTAAGTTATTGGGTTTGATTATCTTTAAAAATGTGCTTATTAAAGAACATTTCAGAAATCAGAAAAAGGCTTTGGGAAAGGAAAGGAAATTCCCCATATTTCCCCCTGCTGACGAGGAGGCAGGCACTGAGAGAGGGTGATGTGGGGCCTATGCAGGGGGTTGGCCCTGAAAGGCCTGCTGCATGTCATGGACACATCACAGACACCAGCTCCTGGGGCTAGCGTGGCTGCTGTGAGCCGGGCACCAAGGTCCAGAGCTGTCCTGGGTACACCTGGACCTGTGGGAGGGTGTGGCCACAGGGTGGGCCTTCCTGCCTGCTCAGGTATGGAGGTCAGAGAGAGCTGGTGCCAACTTTCTGGACTCTGGGAACAGATGAGAAGGATTCTAGGGGAGCCCACCTCTCTTAGGATGTCCTGGGAGGGTCATCCAGACAGACAAAGCTCTGGCCAGTTCATTCTCTCCCTGCTCGCCAGACGCCCTGGTCAATGAAATGTAGGCAGCCTCCAAGTTCATGGGTGGAGGACCTCCCAGTGCAGGCCTGAGGGGTCAGCTTCGGCTCAGTGGCCCTGCCTGGCTCCTTCCTCTTGCTCCAGTGCCAGGCATACTGAGGAGGGAGGGAGGGAGGAAAAGAGAGAGGCAGGGGAGTCCAAGGCCACTGGAAAGGATCATTTCTTCCGAACCAGCTACATTAGCACTTTTCTAACAGTTTCTGGGAGTCCAAGGGTTCCGGTAGGGGATTGGGGCAGGTTGGGGGGATTGGGGCAGGTTGGGGAGCTTCGGGGGCAGCACTGTCTTTCTATCTGGGAGTTTGGCATCATGGTGTATGTAGAAAAAAGTTTTCAAGACTGAACCATTGATCTGGTCTGGCAGGCAAAAAAGAGGACTCAGAGAGGTCAGGGGTTGGTCCAACTTGCCCAGCGGTGGGGTGGGGTGAGGGGCGGGATGGGGGATCAGTGGCAGAACCTCAGCTTTGGGGCTGGGGTGTGAGGAGTGCAGTAGTCTCTTACCACAGAGCTTCCAGCTTGGTTGGGGAGTTGGGGGAGGAGGGAGGAGGAGGAGAATGAGCTGGATCTTGGGGAAGCTGGGTGTTGCAGACTGGAATCTAGGGCCTCAGGGGAGCAGGTGATCCTGGGGCCTGAGGCTGGCCCCCAGGGGTCCCCCATGATCTTTATACAGGAAGAGGTGTTGGGAAGTGGGGGTACCACTTGGGCTGAGAAGTGTTGTGCTGTACCAGGCCCTAATGAGGCCTGAAATTCAACTGCATATGGGTTGAGCTGTGATGGCCTCTAGTGTCCTCTACAAGGCCAGGTCTGTCCCACTGAAGGGGCCAGTTTTTCTTTGCTGGGCACCTGGAGGGCCGTTTATCGAAAACTGTGTTTTCATGGTAAGCAGTTTGTTTTTACTTGGATTGGGTTTATCTTGAGGTGGTTTGGGGGAGACCGAGGGAGAGTGGGAGGTCAATGCTATTCCTTTAGGGCCACCCTGTGGATCCCTCTAGGGTCCCCGTAGTGGAGCTGGGCCCTGTGACCTTGGAGTTTGAGGGGAAGCTGGAGAGAGGGACAGACTGGGCCTCCTGCACCCTGCCAACCTGCAGCCAAACGACGTGTTCCTCTGTATCTAGTGCCCAACTGGTGCCCTGAGTTAGATCCACAGCAGAGTAGAAGTGGGCATTCCTATCTGTTTTCCAAAAGATTCCAGGGTATCTCCTGTCTCCCAGCCTTGGCCCACCCACAGCCCTCTTACAGCTTCCCACCTTTTGGTTACCTTCTCCCAAGCTGATCTGTCCCAAACATCCAAGGGATGAGCTGGGGGTGGGGAGGGGCGGCTGGGTGAGTAGGAGTCATCCGGGGACCCATCAGGCAGTAGCTCTGGCTCCTCAACACGTGATCTGCACCCACCGCCCGTCCTTCCTTCTTCCCTCTCCCCGGCCTCCTCTCGATCTCTGGCGCCCGACGGGCCGAACCCTCGCGGAACTGCGGGCGCCTGGCTCCAGAGAGCCACCTTCGCCTCTGAGGCGGAAAGGCCGGCTTGCCTTGCGAGGGGGCGCGCTGGGTTGGGGAGGGGTGACTTTCAGCTCACCAGTCCCCGCCGAAGCCATCGAAGATGCGCCTTCGATCCCTGGGCCAGCAGTAGGAGGCCGGCGCGGCGCCCCAGCAATGAACCCATCCGTCGCGGAGCAAGGGGATTATTAGTTTGCTCTTCATGGAGAGTCGGTGGGCTGGGTGATGGCCTTTAGAGATCGGGCGGGTGGAGGGAGGTCTGAACACCGCATCCAAGCACCACGGGGCCTCTAGGGGCGAAGGCCAGGCAGGACCCCGCGGGCGCGGCAGCCTCGGGTCTTCCCGCTCCTCCCGACGGCTCCGAGCCGGCTCAGCCGCGCGGCTGCAGTGACACCCAGTGGCGATGGCGGGAAGTGCAGGCGCCTCTGCCTCGGCTGCAGTTGTTAAGGTCCGCGCCTCTCGAGGTTCCCACTCGTGGTTACGAGCGGGCACCCCCAGGAGAGAAGGCCTCGCTTTGCAGACTGCCCCGCGGGGCACTTCCCTTTCCCCTCCCCCAGTTTCCTCCCCTGCAGTCGCCCGAGCGCTGGGAGATCCTGCAAGGTTGCAGTGCCCGGAAGGGCGGGGCGGGGCGCAGCGGCGGCGCTGGGCTGTGACCCTGAGCAGTTTCACTTCTGGATCCTGCTCGGGGTGTGATGGGAGAGTACCTGGGCTGGGGGAGGAGGCGGGGGACACACGGCTCGCCGAGGTCCAGCGCTCAGGACCCCGAGTAAAGGATGGGTTTTTACTTCTGGGGTGTCACGCGACCCACGCCTTCCTCCATTTTCCACCCCGCCCCACGGGTTCCACTCCGCTGTCCCCGGAGCTACGGCTTCTCCCCAGCAGCCGCCGCCTCCGCGGGGGCTGCCGACCCCCGGAGAGGCCCCGAGCGGCGTGGGCGGCAGGAGGAGCGAGCTGTGAAGCCGCAGGCGGGGGGTTAGGCTGCGGGCTGCTGAGACGCCGAGCTGTTTCTCAGAAGTGCAGTTGCCCCTCCCCTCACACCCCCCCTCTGCTCCCACCTCGCACCGCACCCCTTCCCCCTCCCCCCGGCCTTCGCTGTCCTCTCCCAGGAAACCCCAACCCGGGAATCCGGTGTCTGGGTCCACGAAGATTTAAGAGGAGGTCCCGAGAGAGGACGGCGAGGGGAGGGCCGAGATTCAGACCCAACCTCACTGCTCATATTCCGAGCCTCCCACCATGCCACTGCCCTGTCCCCACCCCACCCCCAGCTTGTGGGCTAGGGTTGGAATTTTATAGAACAGGTTCCTGTGACCACTTGGGAAAATCTTAGGCCTCCAGTCTCCTGGCTCCAGCGCCCCACCTCCCTCCCAGTGCCTGAGTTTTGGGGAGACAAGAGCGGACAAAACCCTCTTTCTCTCCTATTCTTGTTTCTGGACAATGGAAAAGCCCTGGCTAGAGCAGTGGGGTTGAGGCCAGGCTGAGTCTGTTGGAAAGAACTTAAGAAACCCCTGACTCCGGGGCGGGGTAGGGTGGGGGTGGAATCTAGGCTCAGAGAGAGAAAGAAAAGTACCCAGGGTGACCCAGAGAGCGTCAAGGCTGAGGTTGGAACCCAGGAGTCCAGACACTCAGCTGGAGTCAGTGAGGCCCGCGTTTGTTTTTTGGAGACTTCAGGGCTCTGCTGGATTCAGTGACTCGGCCTGCTTTCTCCTGCTTTACCCCATCACAGGCGCGCACACACAGTTTGTGAGGAGAGGGAGGTGGAGGTGCTGAGGGTGTGATTCCAGTGAGGGTGGCATGGGGATGGAACCCCTGGAAGGATGAGCCTAGGGGAGGAAGCGGCATCTGCCCCTCCTAGTTCCCATCCACCAGCCGCCCCCAGGGCTGTGGTTTATTTGACTAGGCAGCCCTTCTGGGCCTGGGAGTGGGGGTGCGGGTGGTGGGGGGGCGCTGGGGAGGTTGAGGGGAAAGGCGAGGTGATGGGAAAAGGCTGCTCTGGGGCTCCCTGCCCCCTCAGTCCTGGGGAAGGGGGATGCTTGACATCACCCGCAGGCCCTCTAACCCCATTCTTTCCACTGCAGGCTCTTTCCTTGGGTATGTTCGGTTATTCTGGGGGAAGGTCTGTTATTTGGGGGGAAGGGAGGCAGCTGCCTACTTCACAGGTCAAGACAGAGTTAAAAACAAAACCGCAGCAAATTCAACACCCCGTGTCCTTCAGGGACTTTCCATGACACCTTCCTTCCCCCCTCTCCCCCAAGCCAGGGAGTACCTCCCCAGAGGGCCTCCCTACCCCAGGTGCAGTGGCTTTTGGCTTTTATGCAAACAACTGTCTGACTGGGAATGCTCTGCAGCCTGACCTTGTGTGTCCTGCCACAGGAGCTCCTCTGCCAGCCCTCAGCCGGCCTGGCCTTCCCAGGACTCTCACCCTTCGCCCCCAACTCTTCCTCAGACTCTGGATTCCAGGGGATGGGAGGGAGGCCAGGAAGCTAGGTCCTTGGCTCTCTGCCTGCCCTGGGGTGGCAGTTGCCTGCAGGTGGAGGTTTGCACCGCAGCAGCCAGCAGCCAGGGTGAATGGCCCGGTTGTGTGGAGAGATGGGGGAGGGGGAGGGTGCAGGTGTGGGGTGGCCTCCAAGGCCAGGCCCACCCCTCCGCCTCTAAAGCATCCACTCAGCTCCTGAGAATTAGTAAAGGAAGCTATCCTCAGGCTGGAAGAAAGTCCATTCAGCCCCAACCCCAGCACCAGTCAGCTGCCAAGCTGGCTCCTCAGCCAACGGGGAGTCTCCCTGCCTCCCTCTCCTCCCACTTTTCTGAGCTGCTTTGGCTTTGGGAAGGGAGTAAGGGTGGGGAAGGCCACAGACCATCCTCTCCAAGGCTACCGAGCCGCCATTTTTTAATGTATTCAATGCTTCCAAACATGCTGCTGCTGCTGCTAAGTCGCTTCAGTTGGGTCCAACTCTGTGCGACCCCATAGACGGCAGCCCACTAGGCTCTGCCGTCCCCGGGATTCTCCAGGCAAGAATACTGGAGTGGGTTGCCATTTCCTTCTCCAGTGCATGAAAGGGAAAAGTGAAAGTGAAGTCGCTCAGTCGTGTCCGACTCTTAGCGACCCCATGGACAAACATGGGCAGGCTGCAAAGCCGTTCTTCCCTCCCTGGCCTTAGTGTTGAGACTGGAAAACCACCTGGAGAGCCTCAGGACGGTCTGGTGGTGCTGAAGGAAGGGAGACAGTGCTGAACACAGAGCCATGAAAGCTGCCTCCAACCTGGCCCCACCTTAGCTAGTCCTGAACTTCAGCAGTGTCTTCCTCCCACCTCTTCCCCAGAGGAAGGAAAAGGTGCTCTGAGTGAGGCTGAGCAGAAGGCCAGACCAGCTCTGACTCTTTTGTGACCTTTTCTGAGAGAGAATAGAGGATATCAAGACAGGAAGAGAGCCACATGATCCCGGCACCCTTCTCCTAGGAGTTACCCCCACCGGCACCCAGCTTGGGCGTCCAAGTATCTACAGACTGCATCTCAATGTGGTGGCTGAGTTCAACTGCAGGTTGAGTTTCCCAGCGTGGATGTTTCTGAGACCCCAGAGATAGAAAAATCAGGAGTTGCCTATCCTTTAGGAAGGATCCCTGCTGGGAAGGGAGGGCGGGATGGTGTCTTGGAACTGGGAGACACCGTGCCCAGTGTGTCGTGTTTGCCATGTCCAGGCCCCCGACCTCCTCAGGTCCCCTTAGTGAACTAACGGCTAGTGGACCCAGAGTCCCACCATGGGGACACGGGGCCAGCAGCAGGACACCAACGGCAGGTTCAGCAAGACATTAGGCAAGATGTTTTAGTTCAATGATAATTCTGCTTATCTAAGTATCTGAACTTTAAGAAAGAGCCAGAGGGGCTAAATTAAGAAAATATTCCTAGGGGCAGAAGAAATTCCATTTTCCGACAACAATGACAAATGACAGGCATGCGCAGTGACTAATTTCAAACACACCAGTATTTTTTATTTCATTTTTCAATGTAAAAATCAAACATAATAAAAAAACTTTGAAAACTATCAGCAGGGTTGTTTTCGATGCGGGAATGCACTCATTAGGGTTCTGGCAAGGTGCGCATTGCTACATTTCAGAAGCTGAACCTGTACAGTCTTTACAGAGGAGTAGGGCGCTACAGTGCTCCAAGGGGTTGGACTCCAGGTCATGAGGGAAGGTCACTGCTGGGCAGGGAGGGCATTTCTGAGAAACCCAGCCGAGACTGCTATGAGCACAGGCTGTGTCAAAACCACTCGGCAAGGTCTCCCTCCCTCACTCCTGGTGGGAAGGCCACCCTGAGCCCCAAACCACGTTCCCTTCTCTGCCCCTCCCCCACCCTGTCATTCTGCAGACAAGGGTCATCCACAGACCACACGTGTGGTGGCTTTGGCAGCCAGAAATTAAAAATAAGCTACGGTTTTTCCAGTAGCCAAAATGATCCCTCACCAAAGCTTACAGACTGAGAACTTGAGCATGCAAAACCACAGTCTGGGTAAAGGGATGTCTGCTTTTCAAATGACCTGCTAATTCTTTGCAACCCACAGTAATTTGGTTTCTGTGAACCCACAGAAGCAGGCCCACTGAAAAGGGCCTTGTCTGCTAACCTGGAAAAGTCCTTGTGTAAATGAGTCACTGGCAATGGGATCAGTCATTTTTAAGGCTGCCCCATTTTCCTAACATGTCAAAAGGTCTATTCTCAGTCTTCTTAGGAGAGGAAGAAGCAAAGCTGCCCCCACACACAGAAAATGAAGTAGGCCCCACAGATGCATGACTTGGGCTTGGGAGAAGATGGGTGACATCATGGGACTGCTCTTGGGCTTTCTAGAGTGGGATTGATGGAGAGATGGATGGTGAGGACCACTTGAGGGAACTAAATCACTGGGAGAATTAATGGTGGAGGGCTCATAAGATGGTGAGGGAGCAAAGCCAGTCTACTTATCTGACTGCAAAGTCATGAAGTTTCTGTACTGTGTGGTTCATACCCATTGGTTCTAAGGTTCAGCATATCCTTTACTCTTAGGCATTAAAACAACATGAAGCAAACTGTGTGTTTGGGATCAGTTGCCTCTATTGGCAAGTGAATTTCTATCATGGTCTTAGTATGATTTTTGAATATTTTCCATGTCTATAAATCCAGATACAGAAATATGTGGAAAATCTACAGCCACCCAACATAATCCATCCCCCATCCCCCCAAAAAACAAAGTAATGTTACCTAATAGACAAAATTACATAAAACCTCACAACATCCTTGGGAGGTAGATATTGTTATGTCCTTACATTTTTAAAAATCAAAACATTAACATTCTAGTTTCAAATAACAATTCAATATCAGCATATGACAGTTCTACTATTGTAATATTCAGAGGAAACTTGCATTCAGCTTCTTCAAAGTGCAAAGACCTGTTTCTCATGTTGATGACACGGCGTGGGACAGGCTATATACAACTTGGGTCAACAAAGGTACAGTCTTGCACTAGGAGCTACCCAAGTCGAAAGTCTAGAACTCTCTTCTAGGCTCTTCCAAGTCCACAGTCTCCGACCCTGGGTTCACTGATCATTCTCAGACCTTTTCAGTCGGTTAGGCTTAGAGACGAGTCCTTTCCCTGGGATGGCCCAGGTTTAGCTTTTGGTTCTGGGTCAAAGTTGTCCTTTTCACAGGCACTTAAATCCCCAATCATTCTGTTTTTCTGAATTCTGCCTATAGAGAGTTTCTGAACTGTACTTTCTGTCTGAGCACAAAAATAGCTCCTGATTCTTTAAAAGATGAGAAGGATCACTGCATATCTCTTATCTTCTGCACAGCCTGAGTCCATTTTCTAGGGTAAACTTTTCATCACTCCCCTTTCTTTTCTCTTCTTGAGCTCAAACTTCTAATTCTCTTTGTCAAACAGCCTGGACACTCCGAGGACTCAAATCTTGAGTGTTATATCGAGTTTCCAAATCTCCACTAGAGACCAACGTACCCTACTCATAGTGGGGTACACTTTAAAGTTAGGACTTCAAACACTAAACATTCAACATTTACACTGCAGTTTTACTGCCTGTCCTGGGATATATATCAGAAGTATTGCTTTTTTCCCCTAAAAACATTCTAAACCTCACATTTAGCTGGGGGAAAAAAGCAGAGGAGGGGAATAAAACAGTGATACAGAAGCTCCTTGGAAAAAGCATTATGCTGATGCTAGATTTGTTACTAACACAGTGTTTCAACTGAATAAAATGTTGTGTTTTTAAACATCTCTCTTTGCAAAAGAAATCTGAGGTCATTTTACTTCTGGGTCTGGCAAAATGTTAAATAAGCCTTGCCTTTAAAAGGTGAGACATTTTGTCACTGATAAAGTTGGAAGCTGAGTCAGGAACAGCTTAGAATGGATAACAAAGCATAACATTAGCTAGCTTATCTGTGTCAAGGTTAATATCTTCTTGGAAGAATGAATTAAGGAATCTAAAGACTGGTGGATTTATTAATATTTTTCCCTGGTGGTGGTGTGGAGTGTAATGTGGGAGACACTTCTACCAGGGAACTGAAGGAGGGAACACAGGCAACACTTCAAATAACAATAAAGAACGTTTGGAGAACAGCCCTCTTCCTTTTCCACTCTTACCACCTTGGCTGTAAGGGAATTTTTCACACGTTTGGTTGTTCCTCAGATTTCCTCCTGGGTGTGCGGTGGGGGCCTGGCTAATAAGAGGATTGGGGAAAGTGAAGGAGAGAGAACCTACACAGCTCACGGTCACAGGGACTCTGGCTGAGAAAAGAACTGTGCTGTCAGAAGCTGCCGAAGACCTCACTGTAAAACACGGTCAGATGTAAATCTTAACCTGCCCTCCTCTCTAGGTTGCTAAGGTTCTTCTTCACCTCCTTCCCCACCCCAAGCAAGGGAGAGGGTTAAGTAGGATAAGGAGTGCCTGTAGAAGTAAGTGTTTACCTGTGTTGTGGCAACTGCTACATTCCACCCTGTTCAATTTCAAGATCTAAGAATGTGGAGTTTCCACATACACATTTTCTCTGGACTTGACATGTCCCAATCCGAGGCTCAGAATGCAACAATGAATGTGTAGCCTGTGTGAGGGGTCACCTCACTCATAAAACTGACCTCAGAACGATGGAAATCATTCAGAAAATCCATTAGTCACGGAGAAAACCAGGGTCATAGCTACAGAGTCCCCATCTTGGTGGGAAGGGCTTTAGTTTCACTATCTTAAGGTGCAGAAGATGATGTCTTCTCTTAAGACTCTCCCACTAATCTGGTGGAAATACTCGCTTTTCCTAGCTTTCTCTTCTGCTAATCCTTGCTTCTGAATTCTCTTCCTTTTGTCCCCTAAAGAGTCAACAGGATGTGTGATATTTCAAAAATATAACAAGCAGCTCCTCTTTCACAATGGGTGTAAACAACCTGGTGTGGCTTGGAGTCTAGGATTACAGAAACGCAGTGATGTTCAGAATCCCACACACTGAAATCCATCTAGTCTTCTAGCTGAAATCTCAAACATGTTGGGACTGTTGCCATGGAATTTCACAAAATCTTTTTTTCCTGAGACAGACGCCATGCTACAAAGAAGGATAAGCCATTTGTGCAGTCTGAGGTGGAACATTTAAATTACTGGCAGCACACAGACGCGCTGAGTTTGAGCCTAATGCATAAAGCCCTTTCGAAATACCAAGGCAGATACATAAAACACTATTCTACCAGGAATTGGGGATTCTTGCCTCTGCTAGAAATGTTCACACAACTGACTCTTCATTTGTAAATAGGCTCCATGAAGTGGCCCTGGAAGCAGCATTTATTTTTCATAACACAGTCACTTTCAAAGGAGATAGAAAATAAGGCTCTGTGAGCAGCTGCAGGTGCCAGTTTGTGTGCACACTTGGGGGCAAGATCAAAATACCTTCCTGTGTTTTGTTCCTCCCCTTCACACTCACAGCTCAGTGGTTAAAGGAAAAACTTAACAATACTACCATTTTCACACCAAAGAAATGTGAAACATATATTCATATACACATACTCTTCTGCTTAATACCCATACATGAAGAGGTTCAAAAAACAATTGTGGTTACTACACAATCACATAAATTTAAAGCTGGAAAAGATCTTCAGAGAACATCAAAATCCAATCCAACCCCTGATTCTATGGTTGAGGAAACTTAGTTTTAAGAGTTAAGTGATTTGCCCAAAGTCATTCCGCTAATTAGTGGCAAACATGGAATTCAGCTAACAGATTGTGTGACCCCTATTCCAGTGCTAATTTTACAATTATCACAGCACTTTTCCTTGACAGCATGTCTCCCATAATTAATGAGAAAGATGTCCAACACATCTGCAGAACCAAGAGCAAATTTTCAGGAAACTGTGGAATACAACAGCTCCATTTAAAATGTATGTGTGGGGAAGTGGAACCCCCAACCTGCCTGATGGAGGAGAACCTGCCAGCAGAGGTGCTCTCTCCTCACCCATTCTGAAGCTCAGCTCTGATCATGGTGTGTAGCCTTGATTCCTTCCTGTGGGTGGGGGAGACTAAGTCATACATTTTGGATTCTTTGGGTTTTTTTTTTGTGTGTGTGTCAAAAGTCATTGGCAAGTTTGCTTTGGGTTTGTACACCAATACTCCACGAAAGAAATGAAAAACTTCCGGATGGGTTGTTCCTCCCTCCCTCCATCCCTGGTGATGCTGCTGAATCACTCCCCCTCAGAACCATGCCTGCCAATCTCCATCGCAGGAAAAGGATGCCATCATCCAAGCAGACAACCTCCTGGAGTTCCAATGACAGTCTATGTTTAAACCACTGGTTCTTCTGATACAGAGTTTCTTCTGTGCATGGTTTAACCCAAAGCAGCTTTAATGGGAGATGGGAGGATAAAAAGTAGAAGCAGAAGTATCATTGGATAATTTGGGTTTTTTCGCTTGTGTGATAAGAGGTGGATCTGATGCTCGGAGAGTAGGGGCTTTGGTTTTTGGTAACTTATTTGATGGCCGTTCTTTTCCTTACTGTTAGACTCTAATTTGGGGTGGAGAGATCATATTCTAACCCTTCAAACTTGTGTGAAGTGCAGATGGGCAAGGTTTCCCAGCAAGGTTAGCTGGTCAACAGTTTTTCTCTGTGGACCGGAGCATAGGACTATGAGGCTTTTCCACATATGGCCAATGTATTTAGAAAACAATGTTTCACACAGCACAACCAGGAGACTCTTCTGATTGGCAATAGACTCCAAAGAATGCCTGTCTATTGCTACAAAAGATTATGACCAAATATTTCATTGGCTTTTAAATGTAAAATTCATTGGCTTTTAAATTTCCCTCATGGGAAAACACAGGTTTCACAAAAGTAGTAACATGATATATCTGCAAACGATTTCTGAATGGGGACAGCATTTCTCTGCTGCCCACGTAAACGTGATCCTTTGAACACTAAAATAGCATGGAAAAGGGTTTGGAGCTGAGTTTGAGAGTGATCTGTTAGGTGAGCGGCATTATCAGTTTTAAAACGATGTGGAATGGTCAGGTGACAATCACCTCTGGGCCTGGGTGTTCACTTCAGCATGGCTCTGTGTTCCCCTCTGGCTATATGAGATGAAAACTCATAACGATCGTGGCTTCGATATCCACACATGTTACACTCGAAAGGGTCACGAAAGCCGTGGCAACCCATGTGAATAGTGAACATCACATAATCCAGGAAGAGGACTCGGCAGTGGTCACACCGGTACACATCCGTCACCTCCCCTTCTTTGTTGATCACTTTGATGGAGTCTCTTGGGCAGATGGGTGGGGGCTTGAGGAGTTCATAAGAGCGGGGGCCCTCCTTCAGAAGTGGCATCCCATTGCGGGCCCGAGGAGGGACCATGGGATTTTGCTGGTAGATGTGATTCTGGCGTTCCTCATGGTTGCTGTCAGTGTCCGTGGAGTCGTGGCCACTGTTGGTGGGGGACAGACCTCTTTCAGAAGGCAGGCTCTTCTCTGGCAGGTGGATGTTCTTCTTTTCCAGCTCCTGGGGGGCACCATTTGGCATCTCGGCGCGGGTGAGGGCTATGGGGTACATGCTGCTGATAACCGGGACCATTTCTGAAGTGGGAGCAGGTGGTGTCTGGACCAAGGGGCGCAGGGCTTCGGCCCCGAGATAGCTGATGGCGTTATTGATGGCCTGGTCCATCATTCGGGTCTGGATCATCTCGCTCTCCTTCTCGTACATGTAGCTAGGATTATAGCTGACATCAAAGCAGTGGCGCTTCTCACCTACAACGAGGGAAAGAAACGGTGACAAAAGGAACAACAAAAGGCACAGAGTTTTTAAAATGATTTTCTGGAGTCCTTGAGAAATGAGGAAGGACAAGTTGCCTGCTTAAGTACACTCAGCCCAGGCGAAATGGTCCTGCACGATGCTGAAGTCTCAAGGGACAGTGGTTGACAGCACATGTTTGGACAGTCAAAATAACTGAAACCAGCAGGCAAGAGGGAGTCACAGATGTCACTAAGTTGAGGCTACAATGTGAGCTGTTTCCACTGCTCATGTCAGAGGGGAACCCTGGAGAAAAGAAGCAAGGGAACATTAGGAGGGGGCTCAGGAGGGGGTGGGGAGTTGCCACTGTCAGGGCCGTGGGGGCTTCTGCATCTCTACTGTTCATGAGCTCTGAAGATGCAGTCCATTCCTGAACTTTCTTGTTCTTTTCTGCTTGTGACACTAGGGAGCCAGGGGGCCGGATGTGCTGCAAAAAGTGGGGATGCTCTGACCTCGGCAGTTTTTTAAATAGCTGCAGAGGCAGAAAAAATAGCCCCCAAAACTCCAACTTACCACTCCCGAAACACATCGGTCATTAGATTGACTGAGATTTAAATATAAGCGCTTCAAAGGCGGGGAGTTTTAGAAAGGCTCTCTTGATGAAAGATCATGATGTTTGTACTCATAAAGTGTGTTATTCTTCTTTTGTTTGAAAAGATGTGTCATTGATACATATGTGATCATTAGGACTTATCTCACACTTAACTGAAAAATTTATTTTGGTCACCCGCTCCTACTTCTCATGTCAAACTGCTGAGAAATTTTGAAAACAGAGTTTAGCCACCTTCAGGGTGTGTGGGTGTTCTGTGTTAGAAAACAGACTCTTTAGCCATGGGGAAGGCAGAGGTTGGGTCTGCAGTGATGGCAGGTGTGCTCAATGGTGAGTGGCTGGTGGAGGCACAAGAAAGTGGGGAAGACGTGCCAAGGGCTGGAAGTGAGGCCAAGGTTACTCCTGATGCTTCTTCATTCTGTAGACACTGGATTCTGAGAGATTTGTTAAACGATAACCTCTCTTCCCTAACATTTCCGAAGCATGTTATGGTTCCAAAACTTGTCACTGCCACACAGTAAAGGCTTCAGGGAGGAAAAAAGACAAAAAGGATTGAAAGAACCAGTTTCTGTTCTTGAGGACTCTCCAACCTAGGGAGAGAGAAATAAGACTTGGATAGTTGGAACTGGAGAAAAATAAATGCTAAAAGTTTAGAAAGGGCTGCCTCGCTCTACAGAAGCTTTTATTCTAAATGCCATGTTTGAGGCATTTAAGCAGGGGTGGGGGAACACATCTTCTGTAAAAAGGATTATAAGGCAAGGGCATGGCAGTCTGGTACAAACTATCTATTTAAATGTTAAGGGAATACAAAAACTTCAGGAGTACTTTCGGAAGGGAAAGTATTCTTGGAAAATCTAAATTTTGAGAAGGATCTTGATGAACTGGTTGGATTTAGATTTTCAGAGAGGCAGAAGAGACATCCTAATTGAGACATGAGCATGAATCAAGACAGACACAAGGGACCATCCAAGATATGAGCAGGGAGGAATGAGAGAGTTTGGATACAGCAGTATCAGGAAGTATGGAATAAAGGATTTCTCAGACTTCACTTATTCCTCCACACTATGCAGTATCAACACCCCAGGGTAGTGCAGTGGTTGAGAGCAAGAGCTCTAGAGTCAGATGGTATGGATTTGATGCTGCCTCATCATTACTAGTGGTGTGAGCTTGGGTAAGTTCCTTAACCTGTCTGTGGCTCCGTGTCCTCATGTAAAATGGGGGTAATAATTGTATCTACCTTAACTAGTAAGAGCTTAGAACAGTACCTGGCACACTGAAAGCACTTGGTAGACATTAGGGTTATTTTTTTTAACTTGGTTTGAATCAGCTTGCATTTTCTTTCTTTCCTTTTTTGCTAAAAGAAATTTGTTTTTATAAGGAAACTTTATATCACCAACATAAATGGAAAACCAGAGTCACTTGCCACAAATAGAAGGTAACTACGAAAAATAAAGACAGCGAAACACAGCAATTTATTAAAGTTTGATCAGATACGGTAAGTACCTGTAGACAAAGATCCCCTCTTTCTTTGCTAAAAATAGAGCTTATCAAGTGTGCGATTAGTGTTGAAGACAACTAACATCTAATAAAGTCCAAATCTTTCTCCTGGTATAATCAAGAAGATTCAAAGAGAACTAAAAAGAAAATAATTTCCTGGCCACGTAGAGCAAGGTTTTCAAATGCCCTGTGAGCCTCCTAGCCTTTTGCCTCCAACATTTTGGGGAATGCTGAAAAAAGGTAACACATGGTGGGACCAAATGATGCCCACTCTGAACAAGCAACAGTAGGGCTTAGATCTGGACAATGGCAAACCTCCAATGCTCTGGAGCAAGAGAGGCTTGTGGTCAGAATGTTATTTTAAGGATATTAATGTAACAGCAATGTGTAAGGTGGACCAGAACAGTGAGAAGTTGGAGACAGAAAGACTTGCTAAAAGACCTAATCAGACGGATTTGTCCTGCATCCCCACTACCTTAAGGCCAACTTGACAGCTTCCAGACAAATACCTGAGAGAAAAAATATACCAAGAAAATCACTGTGCCTTAACTACTCAATAAAAAGGAACAGAAACAAAGACCTTTGCCAAGGTAATCAATAGTTCTTCTTTCAAGTGCCAGACTGGCTGTGTCTCTGATCAGAGCTGTTTGGAAGAATGAGACTGGAATATGAAAGCTGGCTTAAGTCACAAATATTCATTCCCCTGAAAGCGACACAGAAATGATGAACTTTGGTTTCTTGGCCTTTTCAAGGTTACTGATGATTTGCCAGTGGAGCTAACTCTACTCAGTTCCTCCAAATACCAGGAATCTCTGGAAGTCTTTTTATCTTTTCGCCTATCAGAGAGGCTCCAGAAAGTTTCCGAGGTGGGGCAGACACATCCCAACCTCTGCTTTTATCCTTTCTCCCAAGAGTTTGTTTTGCCTACTTAGGCCAACGATTTCACAGTTTCTACCACCTGCAGCACATGTCAGAAAACAGCTGAGTGCTAAGGTTGTAAGAGGCAAAACAGCAAGAGGAAAATCAGCTCTGGATGTGGAAATGTGCGACTGAGTTCTGTGGTTAACGCAGACCATTGTTCATTTTTAAGAAGATGGGAGAGCCTCAGATCTTCACGTGCACGCAACCTGCCCTCATCAGATCCCCTCATCTCCGAGTTACGGTAACTTGAGTAGTGCAGATGATTATCAGTCACCTGTAGACACGATGACTCAATGTGTATGAAACTCAGGAGGGGTAAGCTACAGTAATTGAAAAGCCAGCAGCTCACGTTTCTTTAGTAACACACTCATAAAAAAGGTTAGTCAAACCACAAGAGTGTAACTGCTCCCAAACCTGCTCGGAGCCTCCAGTCCAGCTTCTAGTCAAAATCGAACCACACCTCTGCGTGATTAATGAGAGCAGCTTCGGGCTGAAATGTAGGTTTTCTTCCAATGAGAATACAAATGGCAACAAGTCCTAAGTTTAGAAACCCAGGCTGCCTCACTGGGCTGTTCCCTACCTGTGATTCCTTTTAAAGGGGTCAATCCCTACTGCCTTGGCTTTTGGTAACCCTGAACTGAGCATCTGCCCATCCTGAGTTGTGGCAGTGTGGTGAGGGCATATGGTTTTTGGCAGCTAAGTGCCAACCTGAAAGTACAGAATCATAGCCTAGAGCTAAAAGGGATCTTAGCTGGGCACGTGGATTCAGACTTCTGCCTTGGGGATCCAGGGACAAGATCCACCCCTCTAACCTGTTTACTTCTCTACTTCACAGTACCAAGCACTGGGCCTTATGTGTAAATACTAAGAAGAATAGCTACTATTTATTGAGTCCTACTATATACCCAGTGCCATCCTAGGTCCTCTGCATATTGTCTCCTTTTACCTAAGATGAATGATCATCTCCTAGTCAGATGAAGGATTTAAGGCACAAACAAATTGACTGATTCACACAGGTTGCTCAGCTGGTAAATGGAGATGTGACCCAAGGGCCCATGTACTTCAGTTAGTGTTTGAGCATTAACTGTTTCCTGGCTTCTACCTCACCCGTGTCTCAATCCCACCACCAGCAATGTCTCTGGATTCTCCGCTGGGATAGTTCCCATAAGCATAGAAAAGCAACTATGCTTTGTTCCATATGGACCAGTACCATGCATTCAATAAAGATCTAGATGCATAGAGTTGTCATGATGTCCATAAGTGCTTAACAGAGTACTGGCACATGTGAGCACTCAGTAAGTGGTAGATCTATTATTATTGTTGTTGTTGTTAGCTTCATACCATGTTAGGTGCTTTAAAGAATACAAACTTAATTGCAATCCAACAGGAGATGTAGCACGTACACAATTTCATTACATATTAATATCCTTAATACCATGTGGTGGAACAAAGTATAGAGTAGCCAAGATAGCAGAGAGAGGAAAATACATACCACGCCTCAAATATGCCACATAACATGGGACAAATATTAATTTATTCTTCCTCTAAAGTCTGCTTGAAATCTGAGGTGGTGGAAGTGATGGTGGTGGAGACAGTTACATATATCACGAAAAGCAGACTGTTAAACCCGCCTGGATTGCAGGGGGAGGAGAGAGAGAGGACTCAGGACAGTATGGGAATGTAGACCACGTGGAGGTTTAGGACAGATGGGAGGGAGGGCATTCCAGACAGTGAGCATGGAAAGAATGATAACATAGAAGTGGGAGTAGTTCATTACGGCTGAATTAAAAGATTAGTTGGCTGAAATGATACATTTAGAAAAGACAACTTAGAGACAGATTGTGAAAGGCTCAGAACGCCTGGGTGGTTTAGATTTTATTCTGATGAGAAGCCATTGAAAGATTTTTTTTTTTTTTTGATGAGGAGGAGAAATGATTTTGACATTAGGAAAATAACAATTCCAATGTGACAGTCATCACAACAGGGTAATGTGAAAAACCAGGGTTTTCATTAAGTCTTTAAGCTTCTTCAAATCACTTAATTGTATCTGCTGATACCTTCATACCATTTCCCACATGTATCATCGCTTACTCTTACTCCAAACACATATCCTCCCCCTAGAAAAGGGCAGATAAGTAGGGTAAATGGAATATCTGATGATGGTGATGGCTCTGATCTCACTCTAAGTGAGACTGAAGTGGCTAACACCTCTTCCAGGAGGAGGAGAACAGAGGGTAGGAAGCCACAGAACAAGAAGCAGGAAGGAGGAGAGAGAAAAGAGAGAGTTGTGGGGGTGGCAGTGAGGAAAACTGAACTGGAGACCACGTTCGGTTGCTGCAGAAGCCTTTGTCCTCTGTGAGTCACCATGAAGTGCTATTTGGTTGTCATCTGCCCTGATGGAGTCACCACAGATCTTTTCTCAAGAAAACACACCCTTAAGAGAGAATGACTGGCCTTCCTCAAGAATTTTTCTTCCACCAGCTCTCAGTGACTAGATCCTCCCCTTTTCAAAGCCCCCACGTAGCGCACATGACCTGTACGGCTCTGGGTGACTCTGCGGAAGGCAGGCCTTGGACTGCAGCACATTATAGACCCAGGCTCTGGCCCTGCTCTGTCACCTACTAGCTGCATCTCTCCATCTTTCCCATCCCCCTCCCTCCCTTAATGAACGAACTTCACCTACTGGTTCCTAACATTCCTTCAAGCTCAAAAAGGCTATGACTTTGGATGCCTATAGGATTAGGGATTTCGGCCCTTTGGGAAGGGATGGGAGAAGATACTTTTTGCTTTTAGAAATAGGCATTAAAACTGCTTCCTGTCACCCTGTTAACCAAAGCAGACAATTTCTCATTAGTTACTTCACAGGGAGAACCGACAGTGTTTGCTGAAGTGTCAAAACCTCACGACGTGTTTACCGAGGGTGAGTGAGATCTTTTTTCATGTTCTTTTCAATGTGAAAACTTCCTTTAATAAAGTAATACATGAAATTAAAAAAAATAGGGAGATGCTATGGTAACCACTTTGGTCTGAATAACACATCTGTTTTTGGAGAAAGAATGAAAATCAGAAAAAGAAATATGCAGAAATGTAGTCATTTTCCTCCTCCCTCCAGGAGAGAAATCTGGCCTCTATTTTGAGCCAAGTATTTGAAGATGGCCTAGTTAGAAGTATAGTCAAGCAAGTCTGTAACCGGAGAATAAGATTCAGTGAAAAGACAGTCCCTAAGGGGGTTAGGTGCTAAAAGCAAAGTCTTCTTGTCCTTTGGAAAGAACAACTAGAAGAATTATTTTGATGATATAAAGATGCTGATTTCTAATGAATGTGTGTCAATTTATTTCCCATTTTATAGAAAGTGATACAACATTCCTTGGAGAATTAAAAAAAAGGTGATTTCACTTTTCTCCTCCTTGGGTGATTTAATTTTACTCTTACTCTTCAACAGAGGCATGTTTTTGTGTTTCTAAATGCATTTAGACAATACAATCCATCCTGCTTCCTCAGTTCATCTCTAATGGGTAAAAATGCTTTCTACGGGTAATTATCTCAAGCCTGTTAGGAAAGTAACAGGCTGACCTGATGGTATAATCTTCACCTTTACCCTCACAGTTCAAGAGGTCAGAGAAGCCCAGGCTGGTCTGGGAGCTCTGCAACCATCAGCCAGGATTAAAGGGAGTGACTCATTCTTCCTTCACATTTTACCCATTGCCATTTCCCTGGCAGCTGAATCCTTTCAGAAAATGGTGTCTTGGAGAGGAAATAGAGGAGAGAAAAGAGGGAGGGAAGATATTAGCTCCACATGTTTTATATCACTACATCCTGAATACTGCATGGTGTCATAATGTTCCTTTAGTTCCCCTTTGAAATGATTCTTTTCTATCAAAAAGGTTGATTAAGTTAAGTGATTCAGAGAGTTTTATTTTCAAACAAATCTCTTAAGGTTCAGGGTATAAGCTAATGCTAGAAGATGAGACCAGAGCTCAGGAACCAGACCATCACACACGTGGCAGGAGCTCTACAGACATTCGCATGATAGATGAACGCACAAAAAGAGTGGATGCATCGGCAGTACTGTACTAAGTAAAATACGTAAATGTTGAACTAATGTAGCTGTTTTATAGATACTCAGGTTAAATGACATCTTACTAAAATAAAAAAAAAACCACCCTAAATTATATGATATGGTTTCTAATATACAATAAACATAGAATAACATATCATATCTACACAATCTTGAGAAAAAAGTCATCTGAAGTTATACATATTGACTTAAAGTGGTGCTCATAATTGCTGGCTTTTATACTTCATCTTACAGACTTACAGAATGATGGAGCTGGGAGGGACCTTCTCGATCACTTCATCACCTGTTCAGTCTATTCATTTCACAGATGAGTAAACAGAGGCCCAGAAAGGTTATGTGATTTGTCTAAACACACACCGTTAAGAAATGACTGAACTGGAATCAGAACCTGGTCTTCTGGCTCCTAATCCAGTGCTCTTCCTACTGCACATTACCACAATTTACAAAAAAAAAAAAATTCCCCCAGCTATTCAGTGCCCCGAAGTCCTGAAGTTGCTACCTCAGCTCAAATCAAGAGCTAACTAGACTGGGTTTCCTGATGCCAGCACAGAGAGAACATGATGGTTCAGAAGCTGAGAGAAATCAGTACCTACCAGATCAGCATCTCTCCTGAGTCTGGAAATGGAAGAGTGAAAACCCTTTGGTTATAACGGTCTTAAACAAATGGAATGGATCCCTGATGCAATAAGCAAAATGGCATGGACTTGGACATATGAAATGTGTTTTGTTTTGTTTTTTTTATAATTTGTGCTTGTACTTTTTTTTTTTTAACTTTACAATATTGTATTTGTTTTGTACCAAAGCAACTTATTAAGTAGGGCTTTAGTTCAAGGACAGGTTTAAGGAAATTATATAAACTAAGTACCTTCTCTCATATTTTAATTCTCTTAGACCAACATGCATTGATCATAAGTGGATTGAAATTAAGTCACTTTACATTTTTTTCTTGCCCATTTCTCCCCGTGTTCCTCCACCTACATCAGCTGCAGCCATTTCTACAGTCAAAACATCCCCCAAATTACATTATACTCATGGCATAGAATAATAATTCAAGCTTCCTTTTGTACTCCAGCCAGAACCTCTTTACACAAGTACAGCTCAAAAGATGTATAAGCAATATTTTAATATAATGTCTTGGTGTCATGATTTGTCCATTGTGCCTAAACTCCATATGAAAGTCACTGCATGTCCCCTGACACTTCCCTCCAGGAGAGGGAAGATGGTAATGAGGAAAGAGTCTCTCTAAACTGAAATGCACCAACTTTAGTCTGCCATTATTTATTCTTACAGTAACTAAAAGGATACAAAAACTTCTCAGCCAATCAACATAAATAAAATAAATAAGCATAAACACCAAACTGGGTAGCTTTGAAATATATGGGTTCCTTCAACGTATCTCTATAATTCACATAAAATTAAAAAACTAATTAGAACAGAATTTAGAAATTACCTAGACCAGAATAAAATTTAATCAGATTAAAAAACCAAGCAGGCGCTTGATATCTGTAAAAGCTATTGAAAAGAATAAACACAAAAGAACTGAAGTAAAAAATCAATAGTAGCAACAGCTCTGGAAAAACAGACTGACAGGTTTCTAAAATATTATTGGTGTTGAGGAAGGTCTATTTTTGTGGGATAACTATTTTTGTTCAATATCACCGACTTTCGATTTATAGCAAAACCGATACATTCAATTCAGCTGCCTACTCCACAAATACAAATCTATTTTAAATATCACAGTCACATTTATGTAAACATCTGGGAGAGTTCAACAAAATATTTCTGCCATTTGGCAGTCCTAACACTTTAACGGACATAATTATTTCTTAGCCATCTCATTCTTGCTGTGTTTTTTGACAATGTGAAAACCAATGGTATAAAAATTAACTCCAGTAAGACAAGTGACTAAATCAAACCTTGTTATTTAAATCTATACATTCTCAACCACATTCTTTTAAAACCAATTCTCAGTCAAATTCAACAAAATATAGCAATATATTTTAGAGCCTGAAAAAAGTTTGAGCATGATAAGGGAACCAACTTGTAAAATATAATTACAAAAGATTACAAAAATGCTATCTTGAACATCTTACTGGTGTAAATTGCACAAACTCTCTCATGCAACGTATGTCATTCAAAATAAAGAGGAAGGAACAGCATTTCTAACACCAACTTCATTTAAGATACTGGATACCAAATACTCCTCTCTTTAGTAGTTAAGATTTTTTAGTTAAAAATATTTTATTTTATTTGCTCTAGTTATCAAAGTGAATCCCAAAGAATAAAAGTTGTAAATAGAAAAATCAATTATCTTAACAGAGATTAAACTAGGAAAGGCCTGGGTAGTAAGCATCCTATGTTATCTCATTCAAACTATCTGCTAACAACAGCAGGAAAAAGGGTTGTATTCTTACCAATGAATTTCTGAGGCATTGAGCTTTTTCGCTTTGCCACATTGCTTGCTAATCTGTCCAGAACGAGAGCTCTTTCACTTCCCATCTCTGCTTTGATGTGTCTTGCCTCCACACTTGCTGGTTTGGAAAAATGAAAAAAGAAGAGTGAAAAGAACACGATGATAAATGGAGAGGAAAAGAAATACACTGGAAGGAAAACTGTCAGAGGTCTGATGCAAACTCTGTTGTTACCTGTTATTACTGCTCAGATTCTTGCTTGGGGTACCTGCTGTGGTCAGTGAAGCCAACACCAGGGCACATTCAAATCTTGCAGTCTTATGCTGACATGGGAAAGCCCGACCCATCCCCAACCAGTACCTTCATTAGCAAGAGGAAGTATTAAATAAACAGCCTGGACGTGGTTGGTTGCAAAAAGATAGATAGATGGAGATCTTCTAACCCCCGATCAGCCTTCTTTCTGATTCTGAGTAACTGCGTGTGACACCTGCAGACTGATATAATTCTTCTTAACAACTTTGAAAAAAAAAAAAAGGATGGTGCCCCAGATTTACTGCTCTGTTTATGTTAATAGCACTTTTGAAAATAGGTGCACTTACCCAGACAGCAAGAAATCTACTCAGTGATTTGTGTATTGAAATTCTGAGTGGTTTTTTTCTTTTTCTTTTTCTTTTTTTTCCAGCATGCTCCTTTCAGTTCCTATCTTTTAAATTCTATTTTTCTGGTCTCGGCATTGTCTGTTTCTTATGCTCTTCACATTTCAAAATTGTCTCGGTTAAAATTTCCCTGAGCAACACTTCTGTCTTGAAATTATAGAGCAATTTGTATAATGGATCTTTATTATATTTCTAATGAAAAATGTGAATAAAAACTGCCTAACAATATGGTCTTATTGTCAATCCACAAACAGACCTTTAAGTGGTATAGGTCTGTAGTTCTCAGACCTGCCTGAATATTAGAATCACCTGAAGAGCATATAAGACACACTTATGCTCAGGCCCCCTTTCAGATCAGTTAAATCAGGATCTCTGGTGTAGGGGCCTAGGCAACAGTATTTTTAAAGCTTTCCAGATGATTTTTAAGATGCAGCAAGAATTGAGAAGCACTGAAATAATATATAAATAGCAGCCAACATAGAATCAAACTGGAATAAATGTAGTATAATTTAGTCTGGTACAGCACGCAGTACCCAATAAGAGTTTACATCTGAAGTTCAAAGAGACACTAGCTGCTCTAACTACAAGGCTTTAAATTTTAACACATGATGCTAGTCCAAGGTAGGGTTTAGTAAACATTTTCTATAAAGGGTCAGAGAGTATTTTAAACTTTGTGGGACACATACAGTCTCTGTTTCATACTCTTTGGTTCTCCCTTACACTTTACAAATGTTTAGTCCTAATGTGCACAAGTAGGTTGCTGACTGCGTTTGGCCTGAGGGTCATAGTTATGTACACCCCTGCCCTAAGCAAACGTGATGCTACAAACATTTCTCTCTGTTTTATCATAAGCATTTCCAGAGGTCCAAACTAAATGAAGTATCCACACATTCCCAATGTCTCTAAGGAAGAAGAAACTGAAATCAGTTTAAGGGACTAGAGTAAAAAGCAAGTGATGAGTGCAGAATGGAATTTCCCACCCCCCCAAATATATACACAGATTTAGGAACTGTCAGTACTCATTTGGCAGTTAAAAGAGTTTACTGTATGAAGAGATTCTAGGGAGACGGTGAAGGACAGGGAAGTCTGGTGTGCTGGGGTCACAAAGAGTTGGACATGACTGAGCGACTGAACAACGACAACAATATACAGAAATAATGTTCCAACTTTCATGGTCTCTGGGACATTCAGAACCACAAACGGACACGCCCAGAGAGAAGAAAACTGGTCATCTCTTCAGTAAATGAAAGACAAAGAAAGACCTCAAGGGCAAGACTGTCAAGAATGGCCAGGGTGAGACATCAGAGCCAAATCAGAAAAAAAGAATTCAAAGTATTAAATAGTTTTCATTTTATTATTGGCAACTTTTTGGTTTTGCTTTTTAAAAACTCCTTGCCAGTCATGACACATTAAATTATAGAACTCAATTCAAAAATAAAGTTCAAGAATAAAATGAAATCTGGCTCCAAAAGTGAATAAGAGAAGAGACTGATGACAATGACCATATTTACTAGACTTTGTTTCTTATCAAAAATAATTCTGGGCTCTAAAGAAATAAATCCCAGCCTCCAGTTTAAGCTATAACAACAGTGTTTGTATAATGAAAATAAGAAGGATCCGAATAAGGGGGCTGGGCGGCTTTGGGGCTAGTGGTAAAGCGCTGTGACTTCAGCTGACAGATCGCTGGAAATAACAGGTACTTTAGTGGCAGGGCGCTGCTGTTGAGCGAAGTGGGTCAAATTCTGTCCAGCACAAGGATAGGTTTAAATGACCAAACAGGAAACTATTATACATATTATTTCCTTTCACACAAACCACCACCAGATGTGGCACTACCCAGAGCCCCAAGAGCAGAGAGATGAAAGACAAAGGCCTGGGATTTGAAGTAAGCTCCTGAGGCTGTTATAAGGAGGCTTTTCTTAGGAGTGTCAAAGAGGCAGCTCAGTTTGTGTTTTGACTTGGTTCCAGCAACCTTGAGGAGATTAAATCTAGGTAAGGTCCTCCCCTACCCCACCCCTGCCCCACGTATTTATTATCAAAAAGATTCATAGTAAAATAAGAATGAAAAACAGTACTTTGGGAATTTTAAACTTTCTCCCCATCTTACCACTACTCTTTTTTAGTTTTTCAGTCACTCCTCTAACGGCCCCATTATCACCCAGAGATCTGTCAGTCCCAGGACTTCCTGCAAGCATTATGCTGTCAGTTTGGTTTTCCCGTTTGGCTCTCAGGAGTCCCTGTCTACATTTTACCAAAGTCACCAACAATCACCACAAGCATCTTTCTGAGGACACATATTCTATATACTCTATATCTGGGAGGATGCGAAAGCGGGTATACAATGACCTGAATAACGTAATTGGGGCATGTCACTAAATGGCAACCTTTAGAGATAACATCATCTTTTATCCCTGGTTACTCAGCAAGCTTGTCTTGACACTCATTTCTAGGTAAATCGTACTCTGGAAATCAGTGACCAAATGCCTGACATTTAAAAAGATAAAATTCTGGAGTGTTTATGGATATACAGATAATTTGAGGCAAACGGAGAGACTTTCCCATATTCCACAACTCTGATTCAATTGAAAGGAGTCCTCTGAAACTGCTAATCTTCTTTTCTTTTGCCATACCAAGAGGCCTGTGGGATCTTAGCTCCTTGACCAGGGACTGAACCCCTGCCCCCTGCATAAGAAGGCAGATTCTTAACCACTGGAGCAAAAGGGAAGTCCTTGAAACGTCTAATCCACAGGACTGCCATCTACCAACACCCTCCTGCAGGGCCATTCACTCAAAATATCAGCTTCATGACGCCAATCCTCAGTGTATATGTGCACATACTCTAGAGATTAAGTTAATCTTTACTAAATTAACTGTGTTTTCCAACTGGCAAGTTAGGCAAAGGCTACAGTTTCAATTGATTATGGTATACTCTCATTTTCTTCCCCCAAACTTTCAGTCTACTGCCTTGCAGTTATTGGACAACTGCTGTACTAAATGATGCACCCTGTAAAACACAAAGAACTGCTTTGGAGTCAAGACAATCTCTTTGGGATTACAAGGAGTCTAAGCAGTAGACTGAAAAGGGAAAAAAAGGGACTTGGCGTTTGGTCCTCTGCTTCAACTTTAAGACTCAACTGTCTATTTATACAAACAGTCTAGACTTGTTATCTTGCCACATCATGTCTCAGAATTTAAGTAGAGGGAAACCAGTTTGGCAAGATAGTAAGGAAACAAGATAATGGGTTTAAATGACAAAATAGGAAATCCGTTCCTGGGTGGTGTTTGGCAGTTTAATGTTGCAAGGGGTGGGTGTGGGGAATATGGGATGCTGGCAAGGAACAATTTGTACACTTGGTTCATGAGTGAGCATAGTAGGAGTAGGACTAATTCTGGGTCAGTTCCCCTTCATGTTACTTGCCTACTAGTATACAGGGGAGATAACCATTTTCATTAGCAAAATGATTTTAATGACATGTTGGAAAAATAAACAATAAAACTCATACTAAATCAAAATTATAGAATAAGTTACTGTCTTTAATCTCAGTACAAGTGTTAATAGTTCATCTGGTTTTTAGTTAACTGGTTGCATGATGTAATTTCTATTTCAAAGTGATTGTAGATTTAACTATATAATTTGTTGTGTTCTTGTTCAAAATCCTTCATTAGATCTTGAAGTGTTAAATGGAGCTCAAACAAGAGGCACTGCTTCCTGTCTCTTCTATAGTGTGGTCTGGTCAGCCAGTAGGTGATGGAGAGTGGAACAAAGGGGTGATATTATGCAATAAGAATTGTCTAACAAGAGATTGCTATCAAAGAGCAAGCCAGGTTCTAACAAAAAAGTTGCATAAAACCATTGCCTTTTTGAGCATGTACAATGAATACTACTTGTGAGCTAGTATTGACTTTTTAAAAAGAATAATCTGTTGGGAAAATAGATGTTTAAAACATTTTAAGCTTTTTCTTTGGGCTGCTATTTGGTAAAAAGTACGGATTTTTTTCTGAAATTCTCATGCTTGTATTATCTCAACCACAACAATGAGGATGAAGATAAAAGGTTTTGACTTCTAGATTCATAAATAAATATAATTATTCAATTACTTTAAAAATCTTGTTATTGCTAGAACTCATTGTCATACAAAAATATGTCCCGCTCCAAGTATTCATAATTTGTGTGAAATGAGGCTAAATGAATCTCTATACCAGCTGTTAGTCCCTTTCTGGAATAAGGATCAAGCTAATGAGAAAATGAAATCTGTGGTCGCCTATATTCATTCTTCTTTTCATATATACTCCATTAAGACAGCAGAATTGGGAGTATCTTGATGATGTCTGGTATAGAAACTTGAGCTGAAGTAACACCATTACATGTGTCTCTGTTAGACCTTTATATTATATTAATAGATCCAGTGCTCAGTCCCTTGTTGGACTGAGTTCTTTGAGGGTAGGGGCTTAACCTCCACTCTTTACAAACAGATCTGACACAGAGCCTAGCCCATGAGAATGCAACGAATGCTATCGGAACAAAAGAAAATGATCAGCAAGGGCATGAGTCTTGTCCAACACAATCTTCTTTGGCAGACTGGTCTCCAGTCCAAGGTCTTTTCATTTGTCCTGCTTCCATAAAGGCCTGATTCCTGACTGGGGCAGGTTTGTCCCAAGGCTCAGCTCTCACAGTAGGCTGCACTTCAACTTACAAGAGGCACTTGATGAATGGTTGGATGGCATCACCAACTCAGTGGACAAGAACTTGCGAGAACTCCAGGAGATGGCGAGGGACAAGGAGGCCTGAAGTGCTGCATACATGGGGTCGCAAAGAGTTGGACATGACTGAGCGACTGAACAACAACACTTGATGAATAAGTGTCACATCCACAGTAGAGCATCATCCCTTTAAAAGCTAGTAATGGGCTCTCCTCAGTGGTACAGTGGATGAGAATCCACCTGGCAATGCAGGGGACACAGGTTCGATCTCTGGTCGGGGAAGATTCCACATGCTGCAGAGCAACTAAAGCCTGTGCACTACAACTGCTGAGCTAGTGCTCTAGACCCACGAACCATAACTACTGAGCCCGTGAGCTGCAACTACTGAAGCCTGTGCACCCTAGAGCCTGTGCTCCACAACAAGAGAAGCCACCACAATGGGAAGCCTGTGCATTGCAATGAAGAGTAGCCCCAGCTCACTGCAACTAGAGAAAGCCCAAGTGTGGCAATGAAAACCCAATGCAACCAAAAAAAAAGAAAAAGGAAAAAAACCTAGAGATGAAGGGATAAGAGGTACCACTGGTGATACTATATTGGTCAGGTTCAAAATGGAACACTATGTCCAGACCTGGACTCCCAGTTCTAAGAAGGAAACAACAATAGAAACCATGTAGGGAGCTGTGATAATAATCAAAGGATTGGCTTATGTTCGATTAAAGGTTCTTTATATTTTGGATTTTAGGAAAAATCATGAGAACTATTTGAAATATCAAAGATAGACATGACATGCAGTGTTTACCATTCTTGATTAAGCTGTGACTTTATACATTTTCTAACCTGAAACCACCATAACAATATATTTGTTTTTTTTAAAAATCAAAACTTGCTGACTTAGTTTGCCTTTATTTTTTTTGCTGAGACTTTAAGTGTTTTGCATGCATTCATCAAACCAACCTATGAAATGCAAATTAACTCAAACTCTGTATTTCAGTATTTCCTGAATCACTTTATACCACTGAAGATAACAAAAAAATTTCTTTGAACACTTTTCTTTTTTAAAATTTAATTAATTTTATTTATGTTTGGCTGTGTTGTGTCCTCGCTGCTGCTTGGGCTTTTCCCTACTTATGGCGAGCAGGGACTACTCCTTAGTTGTGGTGTGTGAGCTTCTCATTGCAGTGACTTCTCTTGCGCACAGGCTCTAGGATGTGCGGGCTTTAGCAGCTGTGGCCTATGGGCTCAGTAGTTGTGGCTCCCAGGCTCTAGAGCACAGGCTCAATAGTTGTGGCGTGCGGGGTTAGTTGCTCTGAGGCATGTGGGAACTTCCCAGATCAGGGTTCGAACCCGTGTCTCCTGCATTGGCAGGCAGATTCTTTACCACTGAGCCACCAGGGAAGCCCCTCTATCGCCACTTTTCCAACTTGAAATTCCTAAAAAGGTCATGGGGATAGGAAGTAAGGTGGTAAACTTTCTTCAACATCACTGATTTTGAATTTATTGTTCATAGAGGATATCTTGCTCATGTTTTCCCCTACTTGCAGGACAATCAAGACATATATACATACGAAAGTGTCTATTAATTAGTATGTGTGTTAGTCTACTTTTGCTAACTAAATAACATGTAACCTTCAAAAATACATAACTAAGTCATTTTTCCAAAAGTAGAAAAAAACTAAATGCCTATTAACTAATAAATGAATGGATAAAATGCAGTGAATCCATACAATAGAATATTATTCAGCTATAAAAAGGAATGAAGTGCTACCACATGGATGAACCCTAAAAACATTATGCTGAGTGAAAGAAGGCAGATATAAAAGGCTACAGATTTTATGATTCTATTCATGTGACATGTTCAGAATAGGCAAATTCTTAGAGACAGAAAGTAAGTTAATGGTTGATGGGGGCTAAAGAGGGGGGAACAGGAGTGACTGATAAAGGGTACAGGGTTTCTTTCGAAGTGACAAAAATGTTATGAAATTAGAGTGGTGATGGTTGTATAACTTTGTGAATACATTAAAAACCACTGAATTGTACACTTTAAAAGGGTGAATTTAATGGTATGTAAACTATGTCCCAATGTGTCTTTGAAAATAAAAAAGTAGCTAATCATGAAAACAACAAAAGTTCTACTGATTTTTAAGCAAGTCATTGAATTTTTGATGCTTTTCAGTATCCTCAACTCTAAAATGAAGAGGTGGGATCAGGTGCTCTCTTTAATTTGTTTTGTTTTAAATATTAATGATTCTACTTGGAATATAAGAGTTTCATAACTTGAGAATTTCTCATAGTAAGAGCTTTGTCTATTGTCTGAAATATGGAACTTCAAGTAAAGACGCCCAGGTATTGCCTGACTAAGCTTAAGCATGTTGCTTAAAGATGTCAAAACCCAAGTTTTAGGTTTTTAAGAGCAAACATTTCTCTTTAGAAATAAGGAGGAAATCCAACTCCTTGATAAAACTAAACATGCCATCAGGATAAAAAGCAGAAGCAGTGCACACCAACGGAATTCAGTTGGCCAGCTCCTAATACCATAAAATAGGCTTTATCTAAAACAAAAGTTTCCTTTCACTCAAAACGGGTACAGTTAAACTACTCAAGATTTCCACTCCATTTTTCCTGAGTTTCACATTTCTGTCACATTTTGGTAATCTCTCTGTTTTATAATTTTCAAACTATTCAATTGCAACTACTACCACCAAACACCAGAGCCCATGAGGATTTATATCTACTCTAAATAAGCAACTGGTTCAAGTAACCAAATAAAAATAGCAGGCAATCCAAGCTGCAGAACCAGTGAAGTGAAAGTCGCTCAGTCATGTCCAGCAACCCTATGGACTATATAGTCCACGGAATTCTCCAGGCCAGAATACTGGAATGGGTTGCCATGCCCTCCTCCAGGGGATCTTCCCAACCCAAGGACTGAACCCAGGTCTCCCACATTGCAGACAGATTCTTTACTGTTTGAGCCACCAGGAAAGCCTAAGAATACTGGAGTGGGTAGCCTATCCTTTCTCCGAGGGATCTTCCTGACTCAGGAATTGAACCGGGGTCTTTTCTGCATTGCAGGCAGATTCTTTACCAACTGAGCTATCAGTGAGGAAGCCCAACCAGGCTGATGGTCAATTATATGGGTCAAAGGACAACTGCAGGGATGTTATACAAAAAGGTTTCAGGTTGTTTCAACTCAAGAATGAAAGGAAATAAAACCACAACTGATACACAGAAAGACATCTGGTGTTTCAACCAATTGCCACCAGGCATGTAATTCAAAACATGGAATAAAATATGAAATTCCCAGAGCCAAACATAAACATCACAATAAATCATATGAGTGGACAAGTACATGATTTGGGGGCCCTGTGCAAAGAAAATCCTTGTGGTTTTAATGAACTCTGCCCTAGCCACCCCTCAAGCTGCCTTTACCCTCAATCTTTGCCATTTCAGTTAATGGCAACTGCATTCTTCATCACATTGCACATCAATCTGTTACAAAATCCTGCTGGTTCTATCTTCATACTACACAGAGTTAGAACATTTTGCACCACCTCTACAATTACCAAGACGATTTTCTCTTGCTTGAATTATTGCAATGGCCTCCTAACCGGACTCCCCAGTTTCTAACCTTGCCCCCAATACAACCTATTCTCAGTAGCAAGTAGAGTGATTTTTTTTTCAAATGAGAAGTCCAATCATGTCACCTCTCTGTTCAAAACCTTCTGAAGATTTTTAATTTCACTCAGAGTAAAAGCCAACATCTTTACAATGGCCTACAAGGCCTGATAAGATCTGGTTTCCTATTTCCTCTCTGGCCTCATGTCCCATTACTCACTTTCTTCCTGCCACACAGGACTACTTACACTTCTTTGAATTCAAGCCCCAGGGCCTTTGCACTTGCTTTTTCCTGGTGATCTGCAGGGCTCTCCCCTCATGCTTTTAAGTCTGTTAAAAGGTCAACCGGCTGATGTTTCTCCTAACTCACCTTCAGCCCCCAGTACCTGCTTTATTTTTCTCAACAGCAATTACTACCTTATAAAACATCAAACAAAACTGTATGTTACTTTTTCATTTTGTTTCTAGTCTGCTTTTCCCAATGAGAATATAAACTCCACGCGGGCAGGATTTTTTGTGTTTTGTTTACTGTTGCAACCTACCACCTAGAACAGCAGGTGCTCACTAAATATGTCCAGAACAGGTGTGGCATGAACTCACCAGTCTCACCCAGGTCAGTGCTCTGAAGAAATGTACGGCAGCGCTCCTTGTGCTCCTCAAGGGAACTTCTCTGCTTGTAACTCCTTCCGCAAAACTCACATTTATAAGGTTTCTCAACTATAAGGAGAACACAAGGCGCACTTAGTGACCCTCAGGGGTTATAGAACAAGCAGTGTATTGGGGCCCTGTGAAAACTGTCCCCTAGGAAGGAGACTGCTGAGAGAAGCCACAGTACTTGGATACTTGTGCATCTACATTACTTTTAAATTCAGTAAACTGAAATAAGGGTATCGCCTATGATTGATTGTCATATCCTCTTTGAAAGGATAGGTTCCTTTCACAAATGAAAGGATTTAGACTTAATGATTATCCTGGAGCACAGTGTTTTGGCTCCAAATCCAATCTTGCTTCTTCAGGAAAAAAATACAAAAAGGAATATTTTATTTTTCAAGGAGATTCGTGTGGTTTAAGAATGAAGTAGGAAGATATCCTGTATTCTGTGACATCCAGCTGGTTGTAAGTAAAGAATGCTGCACTTTGTGGGTATTAGTCACTAGAAGTCTTTTTAGAGCATTGACCTATTTCAATAAATATAGCTTGTCTTTGCCCAGTGGCTATAGCAAAGTCTGGGCTCAATCAATAAAAACTGACCTAACCAATTGAGGATCGTTTTGAATAACAGAAATAAGAAGGAATTTCAAAAAATGACTTCATCTTAATTTCTAAGACAAAGCAAAAATTTCCTCAAAAGTTCATCCATACAGTATAGGCCACCTTTAATCTCCTAACTCCCCCAAATGCTTTACTGTTATAAATAATAACTTCAACTCTGCGTGCAGGGCTCACCTTTCTGACTTGTCAATAAATGTACACCAGAAAGTTTTCAGAATTTTAGGGACTGAGATTTTTTTAAATTTTCAAGTCCTCTTGCTCTGTTTAAAATAGAGCCTTTGGGGCTTAAAGCACTAAAAGATCCTTATGGAATCACAAATTAAAATAAATGCAGGTTTTCTGGGGCTAGGAATGTTAAGTTTCTACATAAATTGAGGTCCTCTAGAATCTTAAAAATGACTGCTATTGTTGGATCTTACCTGGAAAAAACAATAGAAAAGAACTACTCTAATTTTTTGGAACAACTCAGCCTTAACTCATTACTGTGAACAATGAGCTGTAAAAGAAACCCTTCTTTTTACCCTTTACCGTCTCTCAAAGTGGGTTTTCTTGGGGCTGATTTGTTTAATCCTTAGTCTCTGAATTGTGACCAGTTGTGGGTTTAGGGCTGGGTTTTAGTCAAAGCAGAATGTGGATTAACATAAAAACAAGCCCTTTTTTTTTCCTTCAATTAAAATTTTGTCAGATAACATCAAGAACATGAGGTCCCAAATTTGAAAATAAACCCATTTTTATTTTTCTAGGAGGGAAATTCTAAATGTTAGTTTAATGTGGTTAAAATAAGGAGTGAAAACATCAAGAGAGAACATAGCTTTTTATGAATTCTTATTGCTGCTCATCTTTTAGAGATTAAAAATAAATTGGGTGATCAAGAAGAAAGTTAGGTTTAAGAAATTTAGCACATATACTCCTAAAACTAATATAATGTTATATTTTTAATTATATCTATTAAAAAAAAAGAAAGTCTAGACCATAATGGCCCAAACTCCCCAAATTAGCCCAGATTAGCCAAAATTTACCCTCAGCAGAGATTCATACCCAGTCTACAGTTTTACACAACTTACAAACTGTACCTCATTTACTTTATCCAGACTTTTGAATGAATAATATGTGTGTATATTTTTAGGAAAATAATCTTTTAATAAAGTTTGCCATAAAAATACTGATGGCTATAATGTTTTTGCAAAAATTAAAAAAGCATTTTTACAGTGTAGGCTTCTCCTGTCTGTGTTGTTCTCTAGGGGTACAAAGATGGTAAGGAGATGATCATCCCCATTGAGCCAGACGGAGAGCAATTAATGTCTTAATGGAAATGTAATTAGCCCTAGAGGTCTCTGCTGTTGTAACCCTTCAGAACCAGAGTGACAGATTGAAACCTCCATACTTAACTCTTTCTAGTTTCCTCAATGGGCACGGAGAAACAAACATTTACTAGGTATGGAATGCTCATTGCTCTCACTTACCAGAATGTGTCCTAAGATGACCTGTGAGTGCATCTCTTCTCTGGCATGCGTAGTTGCAGAGGTGACACTTAAAAGGTTTTTCCCCTGTGTGCAGTTTAATGTGGCGGAGGAGGTTACCTTTCTGAGTAAAAGATGCCCCACACTGATTACACTGGAATGGGCGTTCACCTTTAAAAAGGACAAAAAGGAGATTTCTGATCACCCGGCAATTGGCGAAGCATATGCACAGATTCGATGCCTATGGCAAAAGCTCATTTTTTAGATAGTTTCTGTTCATATTGGGATCAGATGGGAGCTGTATTTCAAGGGAAACCTAGGACTGACTTAAGAAATCTTCCTTCTAGAAGAGAAAAAACACTCATCTGGCAAGGCTAGGTATCACCTTGCCTTGGATCAGAGCAAAGAAAATGAGTAGCTTTAAAAGTGCTTTCTAGATTTAAGTTTTTGTATTACTTAGCATTCCTTTTAAATAATCTCAACCTATAAAAAGAGTCACAGACTGAAGTCCTAATAAGGTATAGAGAGCCAGAAATGCTTTTTTTTTTTTAATTGAAGAAATGCTTTTTAAAGTCTCCATATCCAATGTTAGATGAAATCTATCGGGCTAGGTGGGAGTGTTATGTTTGCATGCATCTCTGTAGACTTCCTTTTTGTTGTCTGAAAATAAATTTTTTAAACTGTTAATAAAAATTGAATCCTTTCATCTACCAAATTTGAACCCAATACAATAAGGAGATCTGCTGCTTTAAAAGTTATGCAAAATATATGCAAGATACTTAAAAAGCCTATCACACAATTTAACTCCCACTTGTTACTGAAGAAAAATATTTGGCTGACCTACAACACTGTGATCTCTACAGTCTTATTCACAGCATTTGTGATATGCTTGTCAAATGCATGGTAAAGCAGGAATAAAAATCACTAGGTAAATGGAAATGCAGAGAGGGAGAGAGACATCAGAATCATATAAAAAATCCATGAAAAGTAATCAAAAGTAAGTTCTAAATTACACCACTTCTTTTCTTATGTGGTTGAATTAGGACAGTTTTCAGAACAATGGATAGAACAGACTATTTACCAGTATGGCTCCGCTTATGAACCATTAAGACATTGAAGCTAATGCAGGATAATCCACACACATCACAGTTCATCTTGCCACTGGTTGGCCTGCTACTATCATACGAGACAACGTGTCTCCCCAACTTAATGTTTTCATATTCATTATATTCTCTTGAATAGCTGTAAGGAATTTCAGGCTCTTCTGCATTTCCCATGGGCTCTGGCTTTAAAACATTCTCATCCCTTTCACTGTATTCATCTTTCACTTTCATTGAATCATCTGCAGGGAGGAAAATGCAAGAAATGAACAATGATTGCTTTTGCAGCTATCAAGGCAGCTCAAAGAACAGAGACCCACAACTGACAATTAAATACCAAATGAAGCTAAAAATATTGTACATCTACAAAACAAGAAAACACCATTAGGATAACCATTGATTATCTGAATTCAGAACCACAGTCAGGGGAAAACACACACACACGTGCACACACACACAAACACACACAAAATAGATGACAGCATTTTAGGCCATTCAGAAAATTAGAGATAACAGATTTTAGCTATGACTGCTCAAAGCAACTATGAAAAAAACATTTTGAGCAATTTTTCTCCAGTACCGGGAGAGAAGAAAGGTTCTCAGATTTAGTACCTTTTTTGGTGGCTGCAGTTACAAGGCAAGGTGGTGTGCTCTTTGGTTTCAGGAAGAAAATACTATTTTAATTCTTCAATTGCATCCAATTTAAGCCACTAAGACTGAGAGTTGAATAGTTAACAAGTTTTTTTTTTTTCTGATTTTAAGCCATGCCTTGCCTCTTCCCCTTCCATGTATACAAACTGCTAAAATGAGTCTTATCTCTCTTTCTCTTGGAACTGATAAAGAGACTACGCTGAAGGTAGAGGAAGCTGGCAGTACTAGTGAAATACTGTTGAGAAAGATAAAAGGAGAAGTAATCCTTTAACACAACCTTCTAAGGAGTCACTTTCATTGACACAGGTATAAATGAAGTTCAACCTAAGCAAGGGGAACAGCACCAATAACCAATACCCAAGTTAGGGAGGGCTAAACTCGAAGCCCTAGAATAAAGCACTGGATAGGAGAGGTGTGGCTGGCCCAAGTGAGTTGGCTGATCAGGTACTATTTGAATAAGAGTTGCAACATTCTTAAGCTGAAGAACATAAGAAATGAAGAAGGCCAATTTATGTACTAAGAAAACAAAGTATTTGCCTGATGTAATAATAATAAATATTTATAAGGGATTTTTCATATATAAAACATTCTGCATAAATGCTCACTTTTAAAAAAACTCATTCTTAAAAACTAGAAATTGTAATGCTCCATGGGAATCACAAGTCAATGGGATTTCAGGGCTGGAAGAGAATTTAGAGATCATCTGATCCAACCCTTGTTCTTCAGATGAGGAAATCCAGGAACAGAGATGTTTTTCGGACTAGCCTACAGTTACACAGCTAGTTAATAGCAGATGAACTGGAATTAGAACACTGAACTTGGATTTGCCCTTGCACTCTGACACATAGAGTCTAATTTGCTCCTTATATCATATTCCACACTCCCTCGTTAGTGGTATAGATGTTAAAGATCAAAACACTCTGAAGAAAAGATATTAAAAAAAATGACATCCCTTCCAAACAACACCCATAAGTGCAGCTCCTGTTGCCACACAGGAGGAAGTATAACTGCAGCTGTGCCTGGCTTGCTACCTTCTACTCAAGTTTCAATTTTCACTTCTATCAAGGTTACCTTTCATCTATATTAACTGTGTTTGCTTAATAGAGCAAGACAGGGCCTAACCACCAACAGAGGAGCCATTGCTGCAGCACTGTTCCACTGCTTCTCACCACGGTTCATGGTTCACAACCTTTTACTCTTTGATTAGAAGAGATGGAGGGCTGCAGGAAACATCCAGTGTGTTTCAAAGTGGCCCATCCTATGCATCTGGGTTGTATATGAATTGATATCTATTTCCTACATGGAGAGAGATTCATCCCCTTCCTTGGACACATCTTGCCTGCTTTCATATGGAATTTGTTTCCTTAAGTGGTTTTTGCTTTTCAAATTTTGTTTAAAGAGAAGGATGCACCTGAAGCTTGTACCCTCCTCCCTCCTCCATCGCTCCAGCTGCGGGTGATATCCCACCAAAGCAAGTGCTCTTCAGTTTGCATGTAGGCGTTTAAAACAACCTCAACGGAAAACTTCAGTACTGAAAACCAAAAACAGCATATAGAAAAGGCCAGCAGAAATGGATCCTTTTCATTTGGGTTTTAAAATGTTAATATGAACAGACTCAGACTGTTCTGTGGTCCGTGAAAATTAAAATCTAGTAAGATCAATGTTTTGAGTCTTTCTGAAAACATAAGACGTAAGAAGGTTGCTCCTTCTCTCAGGATTTTGGCTTTAATGGGTCTGACCTAGAACTCAGTACTATGCCGACCTACCTCAGAACAAATCCTTGGCTTTTGTTCTCGAGGACTTAGCTGTAGAACAAGGAAGTCAGTATTTGAGACTCAGGGCTCTAAAGGAACAAATCCAAGCACATGAACAGGAAACTGAGGAAGTCCCTTGGACTTACTGGACCAAGAGAGTTCTTGATTTGCTCTTGAGGTCTTACCAGTTTTAGATAAAAGATCTGGATGTCCTCTCTACATGGTTACTGAGGATCAACAATTCATTATGGTTTACCATGTGAAGATAAACAAAGCTGAATACTAGAATACATTAGTATACAAGACACAAAAGGGATTCCTGAGAGATTATTTGGCTTAGCACCTAGTCTCCAAATATAGTACACCAAAACTACCAGAAAAGAAACTAGTCTGCTTTATGGACTAAGAGATTCATTCCATTCCTTGGGAGGAAAATTTGTAGGAGCGGAGGAAAATTTGTAGGAGTAGCAGAAAGGGAGTGGGAGGGACATTCTACTTAGTGTCCCTTGAGAACATTAATAAATATATCTAGTGGTAAATAACCCACCTCTCAATGCAGGAGACATAAGAGATGCAGGTTCAATCCCTGGATTGGGAAGATGCCCTGGAGGAGGGCATGGCAACCTACTCCAGTATTCCTGCCTGGAGAATCCCATGGACAGAGGAGCCTGGTAGGCCCCAGTCCATAGGGTTGCAAGGAGTCAAACACAACTGAAGCGACTTAACACATGCACACACTAAAATCAAACTTACTATTTTTGAACACCAAACTGCTTCTAATGTTTGATGTTTTTTTTTCCCATCTGTACCTGCAGCATTCAGAATCTTAGTTCCTCAACCAGGGATCGAACCTGGGCATCCTGCATTTATTGGGAGCTCGGAGTCTTAACCACTGGACCACCAGTGTAGTCCCTATGACGTCTTTAGAGTCACACATGGCATCTTCCTTCTTCCATTCTCCAAATCTTGAAACTGGACAACTTCTCCGTCCAATCTCCACATCAAGTCAGTCTCTAAGACCTATAGATTCTTTGTTCTCAAGATCTCTAGATGCCAACTCCTCTTTTCTATTCTCTTTGAAATTTAGTTTAGCCTCTCATCCCATCACTCCTAAACTCTCTCAAAATTCCCTTTCTAGATAGATTTAATACAACAGTAACCTGTGCTTACTGACTCTACAATCTCAAAACTGATAAAAAATTCCCTGTAATCTGGATTCTGTCATCTTAATTCACTGAATCTGCTCCCCTAAAGGTCTTCAATAAACTCATGATTCTTAAATCCAGTGGTTTTTTGTGTGCCATTCTCCCCAACTTCTCTGCAGCCCTTGATACTGTTGACTACCACTCCTTCTTCTTCTGTATTCCTACTTCTTCAGTGAAACTGAAACTTCTTTCCTCACCTTCTGTGAGTGAGTGAGTGTGGAAGTCGCTCAGTCGTGTCTGACTCTTTGCGATCCCATGGACCATACAGTCCAGATTCTGTATGGCCAGAATACTCCAGGCCAGAACACTGGAGTGGGTAGCCTTTCCCTTCTCCATGGGATCTTCCCAACCCAGGGATCGAACCCAGGTCTCCCGTATTGTGGGCAGATTCTTCACCAGCTGAGCCACAAAGGAAGCCCAAGAACACTGGAGTGGGTAGCCTATCCCTTCTCCAGCTGATCTTCCCAATCCAGGAGCTGAACCGGGGTCTCCTGCATTGAAGGTGGATTCTTTACCAACTGAGCTATCAGGGAAGCCCACCTTCTGATTACTTCCTTCTAGTTCCTTCCCCGTTTTGCCTCCTAAGTACTGTCCCTATCCTTCTTTCTTCTTCCCCGCTAGACCTCCTTCCCTATGGCAATTTTATCCACCTTTAAGGCTTCAACTAGCACCCCCAATATATATCTCAAGATACAATTTCTCTCCCCTTTTTCTGTCCTCTGTTCCCAAAGGCCTCCTACGTATCCTCACAGTTACTCAGGTTACAATCTTTACAGTCATCTTTCCTCCCTCTCTTTTGCGTCCCCATGTTTAATCACTCATTGGTTCTATTTCTGCACCTTCTCTCCAATCTGCTTCTCCTCCCCATATTTTGCACGCTCATTAACCCAAATCTCAAACTCTGATTGCTCTCGTTACGATCTATTGTGGTAGCCTCCACATGGTTCTCTCTGCCTTCTTTCTCTCTCCTTTCCAGCACATCCTATACTCTGCCGCCAGATGGTTCATGTAAACGATAGCTCTGGTCACATCATGAGCCTGTCCACATTCTCCAATAGTCTCTGCTGCCAACAACATGAAATGCAAACTCAGAAACAAAGAATTTAAAAGACCTTTCAATATCTGGGCCCAACTATCTCTGTAATGTTGATTTGGAATACTCAGATATCTTTAATGAAACTAAACAACTTCTGAGTATTCTTCTTCTTCTTATTTCCACCGCCAAAAAGATCTTTCTCCAACACTGCCAAAGGTCCAAATCCAATACATCTTTTAGGCTAAATTAATTTGCCATTTTCCTCTATCATGCCTTCCCTGTTCCCCCAGCTGCAAAATAATCCGTTCCTTCTTTCTCTGAGTTACTTATAAAGTCACTTCACTTCCCATATGGACATATAAGCTATCTGAGGTCAGAAGTTACACAGGTTTTGTTTTGTTTTCTTAAATTCAGTATTCCCTGTGACACTGCTTGAAGGTTGTGGGGTTTTAAAATACAAATTTTAGGGGTCCCAAAATTTGGGGGTATGAGGATTGGAAACATGCATTAAAAATATGCTTTCCAGGCAAATCTTATGCACAATGGAGTTTGAGAACCGCTGCTCTAGAATATGACAGAGCGCTCTGCGTAAAGTATATACACAGTAAATACTTAGTACATGGATCTACTACTATGTTAGCTTCCTAATTGGTCTACAGTGGATGTGACCTCTCTTTTAGACTATCTCCTATTATTGAATTAATCCGCCTGTAGTACTAAAACCCTTGTTCAGAAACTTTAAAGGATTTCATTTTGTTTACAGAATCCAAACTCCTTAGTGAGACATTCAGGGGCCTGTCCAGAACCTGCCCCGAGCTGACCTGACCATCTCATATCTCACTAGATTCCCTGAATCACCCTTCTCTCTAGACTATAATCTTGCCTATTCAAAGTGAGGTCCTTGGATCCGCAGTTCCAGCATACCCCCCAGGAGCTTATTAGGAATGCAGACTCTTAGGGCTCACCCCAGACCTACTGGATCCAATTGTGCATTTCAACAAATCCTCAAGGATTCTTATAACACATCAAAGTTTGAGAAGCACAGTAGTCATATTACTAAATGCAGCTTTCCAAGTCTCTTCTCCCATCTTTTCTTTACCTAAAATGCCCTTCTCCACACCAACATTCTATTCAAACTTGCAGATGCTGTTTAAATGCCATTTCTTCCATGAAGTTTTCCTTGATACTTTAAACTAGCAAAAAATTCTCCTGTTTCTGTTTTCATACAGCACTACACATAAAACCAATAATACTGTTTCACAGATTTATATTATACATTCAGAGATGTTTATCTTCATTTTTCCTTGATTTTTCAGTTGTCAGTGACTGGCAACACCTGAACTGTTAATAAAGGCAGAAAATCTTAAAGATCTGGCAAGAAATACTTGAATATACTTGAGGAACAGCGCCCCAGTATCCCGAAGTCTTTAGTACAGCGAACAGACCTTTTGTAATATGAATAATCTGCCATTTCAGTTTTGTAAAACCTAGTCTCTTATTATATGTATCAGGTTTCTTAGACACATGACTTCGATTGCCACTTAAAAGACTATCAAGAATCTTCATAGGCACTAGCAATATTTTATTTCTTAAGCCAGGTGGTGGGTCCATGGATACTTGTTATTATTCTTTATACATGTAATTATATTTGCCTTTTTGTATGTATCATATACTTCATAATAAAAAATGTTAAAGGCTCCTGAGTAAATTTTTTATAATCGAGCTTGTGGAGAAAAGAACACACCAAACCACAAATTGCTGATAAAGGTAATTGCTAAACATTCCCGGGGCTGGTGGGGGGGGAAGATGTCTAAATTGAATCTAACCCATAGAAAATTAGATTAGGTTGCACTTCTTTCTAAAGGAGCTACTCTGGGGTACAATTGCTCCCATCTTTGTCTATGTTCTGGAGGCCACTTAGGAAGATGACACACACTAACACACACACACACCCCAGAGAGAATTTTGTAGGCTGAGGAGAACAAAGGCTTGGCTCACTGGGGCTGATGCACATGGTTTCATTTCCTGGGGTGATGGTTATCACATGAAAGGCTTGCACTCCAGAGTAGACATTTTTGGTTTCACCTGAGACACTGCAAAAACAATGGGTCTTGGAAAGGATCCAACATCTAAATCCTTCAGGGGCAATAGCAGTCTCAGCCAACTGTGCCTCAGTTTGTTTTTACAGGCACATAAAATGCTCAGTTGGAGAGAAGAACCTATCAAAGATGGCAAACAGAAGAGGCAACTTGGATGTCTTGGATAGCATGTTTTTAGTATGAACTTCCCAGTGTAAAAAGCGGGTTCTGAATTTCCACTCTCAACTATGAGATCT
Source organism: Okapia johnstoni (assembly GCA_024291935.2). Lineage (NCBI taxonomy): Eukaryota > Metazoa > Chordata > Mammalia > Artiodactyla > Giraffidae > Okapia > Okapia johnstoni. The sequence continues at coordinate 21,499,995 of CM044306.1, read as the reverse complement.
CAGAATTCAACTCAAAGAACAAAGTTTGGAGTAATAGCTTCTAGTTTGCCAGAGATGTCGTGAGAAGGGACAAAATCAGATAGCAGCTTTAGACAGGGAAGACACAAAAGGGGGATGCTGTTTAAGTGTTTTACAAGGATTGGGGGTCATAACCATGAAATCCTCGGCACATGCAAAAGTCAACTGGATAACAAAGAAGCTTAATCATCTTAATGTGGCATTTTAATGATGCCACTGATTTGCTATGCCAATTCAGAGATAATGAGGCCCTAATGCTACAGATGTTCAGCCAGGCTAAAAGAAAAGGGGGGTGGGCTTTTCTAGCATGCCATTTTCTAACTATCCAATTAAACAAATTGTGAAAGCATCTAAATAGTTTACCAGGTTTTGACAGCTGTTAATAGGATTTAGAAGCTTGAAGCACTAAAGAGCAAAATGGGAGATACATGTACTGTAGGTATTTAGTCTACAGAGTTTGTTGCTATCGCCCAATAGAGCAAAAATAGGTTAACTAGAACAGTTTTCCTTATAAAATTAATGTCTGTACTCCTTTCCCACAATGGCTTCTTTGTAGTACAAACAAGAACACTGAAATTATGGGTCATTTTCATTTTCTAATTTACATTTTTATGTGTAAAGTGAGGAGGGAGAAAAACCAATGATATTTTGAGAAGTAGAGAATACGAAGTTTTAGTATTTTCTAACCAGTGAAATAAAATTTCAGTGAAAATAAAACTTTTGGTCATTGATATATAGTATCCACTATGTTTTTATTTTTCTCTTCCTTTAAAATTTAAAATGATAGGCATCTTGTGGCTTTAAAACACCTGTTTTAAAATTAGGAAAAAATTGGTAAATATGAATTGGACTAAGAAGAGATAATATATTGATATCAATAGTGATGAGATAAGAGGTAGCAGTTTGGATAATATTTGATTTGACTTAAGTTCTCATTAAAACATATTCTTAACAGACTTTAAATTTGCCCTTAAAGAACCTAAACTGGTAATTAGTAAATCATGTCACTTCAAATTCAAGAACATTAGCATGAAAACATGAAGAAAGTTTCAGTTGCAAAGGAACCACCCTTGATTTTACTAGAGACATTAATCTTTGTCTTATTATCTGACTATCAAATAGCTCATTCATTGCCATAATAGTAAAAATAATTTTGCTTAATCATAATAATTTCAGTGCGACTTTTGCTTCTCCATTAGAACAAGAGGAGATTTATTACTTTTAACAAGAATACACTATACATCAGCAGTAGATATCATCCAAACTGCTACCTCTTATCTCAACACTATTGACATCAATATTTTATCTCTTAGCCTGATTCACATTTTCTAATCTTTTCCTAATTTTAAAATAGGAATTTTACAGCTGATCAGTTGGGAAGTTCTTCAGCTACCATCAGGCCAGGTGAATTCTTTATCTTGAATTGTTGTGAGGACTGAAAAACATGATGTGTGGAAGTTCCTTCTAAACTATAAAAAAAAGTATAGAAGTACATTTTTTCATGTCTGTCCATTATAGCTATGAACTTTCTCTATTGATTAATCTATGTGTCTATTATTCTATATTTGTATTTCTGAGAAAGAACTGCTATCCATTGAAAAATAATGATTGAAAAAAAATATATTTAAAGAGGTTAAGGTTTTAGATGTTGCCTAAACATACTAGAGTAGACTAAAATATGGACCTGGTAGATACTGCTGCTGCTAAGTCGCGTCAGTTGTGTCTGACTCTGTGCGACCCCACAGATGGCAGCCCACCAGGATCCTCTGTCCCTGAGATTCTCCAGGCAAGAATACTAGAGTGGGTTGACATTTCCTTCTCCCCTGGTAGATATTTCATTTATAAATCCAGAAGAAAAAGCTTTCTTTTCATTCACAATTTTCTTGTGTATAGAATATTCACTCTTTCTATCTTTTTAAAAATTGAACAGAGTTCAATCCTAAAAATTTAAAGTATATTAAAATATAATTCTTAGGGACTTCCCTGGTGGTCCAGTGGTTAAGAATCTGCCTTCCAGTGTAAGGGACGCAGGTTTGATCCCTGGTCGGGGAACTAAGATATGCCTCAGGGCTACTAAGCCTGTGTGCTGCAACTACTGAGCCAAATAAATAAATAAATATTAAAAAGAAACATAATCCTTAGAAAAATTTAGAAATTGTTGTTCAAATACAATTAAATTGGTTAAAAACATCCTAACTGTCATAACACCAAACTCAGGATCATGGGTAAGAGAAGGAATGAAAATGTCTTCTAAATATATTCAGAGCATAAGTAGTTCTTGTTATACATAGTACATGTATGTGTTATGTTACTATACAACAGTTAACATGTTTATTTATTGTTTATTTCCCATACAGATTAGAAGTATCATCAAGGCAGAAGCCAGGTTTCAGTAATATTTGTGTCCCTAGAACCTTTCAGAGGGCTCACTTATTGAACGAGAAAAATCAACGCATGAACGAACTCCTTGGGCAGCCTGAACCAATTTAATGATAATAAAAAGGCCAGCCAAGGAAGAAGTCATAAGAGAAGAGGGTTCCATCCCTGGGTCAGGAAGATCCCCTGGAGAAGGAAATGGCAACTCGCTCCAGTATTCTTGCCTGGAGAATCCCACAGACAGAGGAGACTGGCAAGCTCTGGCCCACAGTGTCGCAAATAGTTGGACATGACTGAACGACTACACACAACATGAAAAGGAAGAAGTCAGTCCATTTGCTGTACCACCCCCTAGCTTGTCTAGAACAATCTGAAAATGAGTTGTGCTATGAAGAGTTTCTCCTCATGATACATTAGGAAAAAACCCCAAGCCCCCCAGTGACAATAATAAGTTTTCTAGTTGATTTCTTTGCCAAGTGTGGTCTGGCTTCAGCCCCTCCTATTCTGCTACTTTGGAGCAGGCTGCCACTGACCAGCCCCGGCTCCTTGAACCTCTTCCCTGAACTCTATTCATTCTTTCTTCTACTTCTACCTCGTTTATTTTCCATGTTTACTTGTCTTTCTCTGTCTCCTAGGTGTGAACGATCTCCAGGGGTCTGTTTCTTGCACTTTTTGGTTTTTTCACTTCACATGTTCTCCTGATCCAACTTTTTTTGCTAATGACTTCCAAATCTATATTTTCAGCCAATCCTGCCTGCTAAGCCCAACAGATACTACCAATCACCTCTTGGACTTCTTATGCTTGTTTCATACTCAGTCTAATGCATTGTTTCTCTCTTCTGTACTTCCTTTCCACATCTGCTCCCCTATGTTAGTTCCCATTTTCTTCTCTGTGTAGTGGCTCCTTGATGTCAATGTCTGCACCCTCAACATTTAGCACTCTGCTGGGTACAAAGTTTAGCAACTGCTTACCAAATGAACAGAAGGAAGGAAAGAAAGAAGGCAAGAAGGAAGGAAGGAGCAAAAATTATTTGTTCTTTGCTTAGAGTACAAAATTAAGGCTGGAGATGTTTCCAAAATACTGCACAGATTGTAATTTTGCTTAAGGCTAGTATCTTAGGCCATGGCAGAGGAAAACAATAAGTTGTATTTCTAACTTAGGGTATAGAGGATTCTTGAAAGAGAGAAAAATGAATATAAGGATTAAGAATTAGAAGATTCTTGCTTTTTCAAACATTAAATTAAAACAAAACATATACAAAGTAATATAAAATTTACCACCTGCTACACATTATTTGAACTTTTCTTCCTCTCTGCTTCGTCCATTCCCCTCTCTCTGTTTTCCAAATAATGGAATTAGAGCACTAAGAAACAATGGAAGGAACTCAGTACTGACTTGTCCTAGGTGAACGTACATTAAAAGCACATAAGGGAATAAGCTATTTTGTCACTGGAACATGTTAGTCCCTGAGGGTAAAGTATAACTGCTTAACAGCTGCCCAGTGACATACTTCAAGACTGCAAGCAAAAATGCATCCTAGCTCCACCAGAAACTGTGGAGGGAATATTGCCTGGCAGAATAAAACCAGGATGGAATCCAGCCAACAAACTGGAGTACAAGCCCCTTTCTATTTCAAAAGGCAACTTCCAATGATCACAAATAGAGGTTTCTAATAACAGTATTCAAATAGCACCAGAATGGGTACTAATAATCATAAAGAAAGGGCAATATCATATTTCACTCTCATTTTGCCCACTGAAAATAGATTTGAGTGTCTTTTTTTTTTTTTAAGTTCTGATGAAAGAGCATGAACTTTGGAGTAACACAGAATCTAGGTTCAAATCGTACTAACTAGCCGTGTGATCTCAGCAAGTCATTTGACTTCCGTGAATTTTCTTATTTGTGCAATGAAGATAACATCTACACCTAACAAGATAGTTACGGTAATTAAATTAGGCAAAATAATGTATATAAAGGCCTAGCATATTAGCTGACATATAATATCTTTGTGACCTTGGAATCGATTTCTTACATTTGATACCAAAAGGATGATTCATAAATGAAAATATCTTACGACTCAATAATGAGACAAATAACCCAATTTGAAAATGTGGAAAAGATCTGAATTGACATTTCACCAAAGAAATTACACAAATGAACAATAGGCAAATGAAAAGATGTTCAACATCATTAGTTATTAGGGAAATGTAAATGAAAACCACAATAAGATACCTCTTCACACTCACAAGAATTGCTAGCATCAAAAAGACAGATAATAATGAGTGTTGGCGAACACATGGAGAAAATGGAACCCTACCTAGTACACTGTTGGTGGAAATGAAAAATGGTACAGTCATTTGGGGAAAAAAAAACGTTCGTCAGTATAATAGGCAACCTTCTGAAACTGCTCCCAATAATCCCTGACTGCTGGTATGCATATCTTGTGTAATCTCACCTTGCACGTGGGTTGGATGTAGGTGACGTGCTTCTAATTAATAGAACATGGTAAAAGTGATGGGAAATCACTTCTGTTTATTTTTTTTAGATTTTTTTGATGTGGACCATTTTTTAAAGTCTTTATTGAATTTTCAATATGCCTTCTGTTTTATGTTTTAGTTTTGTGGCTGCAAGGCAGGTGGGATCTTAGCTTCTTGACCAGGGATTGAAGCTGCACCCCCTGCACTGGAAGGCAAAGTCTCAACTAGTGGGCCATCAGGGAAGTCCCTCACTTCCTTTATTATGCTATAAAAGAATATGACTTCCATCTTGTTCTCATTCTCTTACTCTCTCTTTCTCTCTCTGGTGCTTCTCACAAGCTTCTCTAATGAAGTAAGCCAGACAGCTCACATGGCAAGAAACTGAGGGTAGTTTCTGGCCAAATGACAGTGAGGAAAGGAGGCCCTCAGTCCAAAAACCTTCAAGGAACTGAATTCTGACAAGCACATGAGTGAATCTGGAAGTTGATCCTTCCCTACTCAAGCCTTCAGATGAGACTGCAGTCCAGGTCAACACTTTAATTGCTGCCTATGAGAGATTATGAAGCAGAGGAACAAGATAAGCTGTGCCTCTGTTCCTGAGAGAATAAATCTGTACTGTTAAGCTTTCAAGGTTTGGGATAATTTGTTATATTGCAACCAATAACTAATATAGACTGTTTCTTATAAAATTAAACATAAATTTACCGTACAATCCAGCAACCCCACTCTTAGGTATCTACCCAAAAGAAATGAAAACCTATGTCTACACAAAGACTTGGACACAAATGTTCACAGCAAGATTATTCATAAAAGCCAAAACAAAAATGGAAACAATCAGAATATCCATCAACTGGTGAACTAATAAACAAAATGTATTTTATCAATACAATAGAATACTATTCAGAAATAAACAGAAACAAAGTAATGGTACATGCAACAACATACATAAACTTAAAAACATTATGTTAAGTAAAAGGAGCAGAGCAAAAGAGTATTGTATTACTCCTTTTATATGACATGTCTAGAAATGCTAAGTCTATAGAGACAAAAGTCAAATTAGCGGGTGCCTAGGGCTGGGATGGTTTTTCCAGTGGTCATGTATGGACGTGAGAGTTGGACTATAAAGAAAGCTGAGCACTGAAGAATTGATGCTTTTGAACTGTGGTGTTGGAGAAGACTCTTGAGAGTCCCTTGGACTGCAAGGAGATCCAACCAGTCCATCCTAAAGGAGATCAGTCCTGGGTGTTCATTGGAAGGACTGATGTTGAAGCTGAAACTCCAATACTTTGGCCACCTGATGTGAAGAGCAGACTCATTGGAAAAGACCCTGATGCTGGGAAAGATTGAAGGCAGGAGGAGAAGGGGACGACAGAGGATGAGACGGTTGGATGGCATCACCGACTCAATGGACATGGGTTTGAGTGGACTCCAGGAGTTGGTGATGGACAGGGAGGCCTGGCGTGCTGCGGTTCATGGGATTGCAAAGAGTCGGACACGACTGAGCGACTGAACTGAATTGAACTGAACTGAAGGGCTTGGAGGAAGAATGGGACTTGACTGCCAACAGGTACAAGGAATTTTCTTAGGGTGACATAAATGTTCTAAAACATGGTTGCCCAACTCTGTAAATTTACTAAAAATCACTGAATTGGACACTTAAAGGTATGGAAATTATAACCAGACTATAGCTGTTTTTTTTTTTTAAAGAAAACTATAAGAATTTTTTACAAAATCAACAACTAATAGCTAACAACACTGATACATTCTCTCTCAAGAGGGGAGAGTTTAGCAGCTCATTCACCAATTATTACAAGAAACATCGTGACAGTGTAGCTTTTGAGCTATGATTAAGCTCATATGAGAAATCCTCATAAGACTACCATTAACTCCTTTTATTCTTGTGCAACCAATTTCATGCCCTTTTCAAAGAATTTAATAACTGCTGTGTTTAAAAAACACAAGATGTATCTGTTAATTGGCAGTAGGAAAGAGGCTAAAACAAGCAACTGTAAGAGTTGGCCTCACAGGACATTTCTACAGTACTTAATTATTTTATTATCTACTACTTCAGAGAATACCTAAGTAACTACTGATTTTTGCTTTCTAAATTGTACTAAAATCCATAAAAATCCAGACTTTCTAACTGTATTAGTTCTTTGTCACATTTTGTGTTTTTATGTCTTTTTATGTGGTTTTATGTCTCACTTTCCATTCTGTTAATGGTTGAGTGTGCTTTACTAGGTCATGACTATTACTTGATTAATGAGTGCTATCCCTGACCTACAAGTTAGCAGTGGTATAAAGCAAATGGGGAAGCTCTCTGAGGATTCACTCAGGAATGTGAGAGTTTAGTTCTCTCATTAGAAAAGAAGAAAATAAAGAATTATCTTTTCTATATAGTCTTAAGAGAGAGAACTAGTACAACCTGAAGGACTAGAACTGGAAAATCAAGTTCATGGTGAGTAAGAGTTAATATAAGAATGCAAGAAATAGTTCTGGACTGCAAGCAATGAAGAAAGATAATAAAGGTACATTAAAGTGGATGAGCATTATGGCCAGAAGCCTAGGATGACTTACAAGACGCTAATAAAGTGCCTTTTCTATATTTTCCAGGGCTGCTGTGAACTTCCTTGAGGAGTAACAAAGGCATGACTGGGATTTCTGCTTCTGCAGACACAGGTGCAGAAAAGCCTGGTCCTAACAAATCTTGTCAACGTTTTTAATGCCACCAGACTGACTAACATAGTGAAACATCTACCTCCATCCCGTTTTTACTTATTCAGTTGACATAATTAACAAATCTATTAAGGGTAAGGCCACAAATTGTTTTTAATTATTAAACCGTGGATTTCCACATGTAATGTTTTGGCAGTATCATTCACTGCAGAATACAGTTTTCAAGACTGTCATTTCTGCAACCGCAAATCTAGATCCAATTGCAGTTGATTAAAAAGCAGATTTCAACCAGGCAGCTGAATGAGAAAACATCTGGACCTACCAGTCAGAATGAGAAAGGTCACATGTTAAATCCAGATAATCTTGTTTATTGGTGTTTGAAGGTTATACACCAAGGGCTGGATTACCAAGGTCCTCCTTTAGGCCTGGCTCTGACATCTTCATTCATCTGCTCTGTGTGTGACGCTTGAAAATTCAAAGCTTTAAAACTACTGTGTTGTCAGTCACTTCCAAATGTAATTTTCCTAACTCTAAGCCTGAATACTATGTCAGCCTATTGCTAGACTGCTGAATATTAAATGCTACGAGAAACCACATAACAGAATTGTCAGGGACAGATGATGTCTATTCTTCTAAAAACCTGTTTTCCAAGTTGCCCCTCGGCAATTTTTGTGGATGAAGCATTTCCAACATTCTCTATCAAAACTTAAAAAAAAAAAAAAAAGGAAAGGCTTTTGAAACAGCAAGGAATATAATCAAAAGGTTGCCCTAGGATAGGGTTCAAATTAGTGATGAAGAAAGAAAGAGGATTGTGCCTATTTCATGATTTTCATAATTAGTATATATCAGTATTATTTTATACACACACAGGAATGAACCAAAATTGTTTGTGTTGAAAGCATAGAGACCATTACATATAAACTATTACAAAAACAGCAAAGTTAAGAAGCCTTAAGACCTTACACATGTTGGTCACGGATTTTTCATCTTCTCTAGGTTGTGGATCTACCTGTGAGAACTATACTGTACATAGAAAAAGGTACAGCTATCGATAAACAAAATTTCACATAGTTTTGAAGAGGTTTTCAAACTTTGAGGTATCAAGTTTATATTAGGCTTTTAATCAGGTCCAGTCTTAAATTGATGGCTCCTTAATTACATTGTATGTATTTTACATGATAGCAGTTGGTCTTCAAATTTTTTGCTTGCATAGTCTCAAAGAATTTTGAAAAATTTTTGAAAATTTTTTGAAAAATATTTACCCCTGGTAGATAGTGGACATTAAGTGGATATTAAGTTTACATCTATAACTTATCACAATTTAAAAGTTTTTAGAAAACACAGTTTTGTTTATTGTAAATAATGATGGTTAAAACTCACTGCACCCTTTCAAATGGGTGTATATGGAATATAAATATTAGTGATTTGATTTACTCCCTTATAAACTTAAAAATACATAAATAATCTTTAAAAAATCAGAAAATTTCTCCTTGAACTTCTATTTCCATTTTCCTTTTCCCACAGAATTTTATCTTTATGCTATTCTTTTATGCTTGAGTCTTCTATTGCTCATTCTATCATATGTCTCTATAGCAAAAACAACTATAAAAAAAAAGAAAAAAACTATATACAAAAATAAAATATTTTTATTACCACGAAGTGCTACGTGTTAATAAAATTTCTTTGAGATTGAGTTATCATTAAAATTATTAGCATAAAATTGATGATAACAATATAGGTATGTTATAAATCTTGATCAATAATTATTAAACATAAAAAAGAAAATGTTGGGCATGCGTCTCTAAATGAAATGGATGAAAGGGGCATGCACTTATAAAAGTTTCAATACAGGAATTATCTCTTGACCCTTTGTTTAATATCTTGGAAATATATATATACACACATACATATATATATATATATTTTTATTGGAGTATAGTTGCTTTACAATGTTGTGTTAGTTTCTGCTGTACAGCAAAGTGAATCGATCACATGTATACATATATCCCCTCTTCCTTGGATTTTCTTCCCATTTAGGTCACTGAGTATAGCCCCCTCAGCTATACAGTCTGTTTTCATTAGTTATCTATTTTATACATAGTAATGTATATATGCCAATCCCAATCTCCCAATCCACCCCACCTCATCTTCCCCCCTTCTTGGAAATATTTACACTTTAGGGCAAAGAATTAAGATTTGGGATGGGTGAGAGATGTGCCTTTCTTCTATAAAGTGAAGAAGGATCACTATGAAAGGGGAGGTGGGAAAGAAGAACCTCAATGACAGCAGCCTAGTAGGGGAGATCAGTTCCAGGAAAGAGAACATGATGAAGATGAAGACATAGAAACTGATTCTCTTAAAATTATCCACATCCACGTAACCCTTGGAATGTCTCCCCATATCCTGGTTTGGGGAACACTGCTAAAAAAGACCTCAAGGCCAAAATGTACTCACATGCTCTTCTTCACTTAATAAATTGACAATTATTTAGGGAGCACTGGGAACAGTGAAGACGATGAATGGATAAATGAATGGTTGGATAGAAAGGCAAAAAGAAAAATGGATAAACATCGACCATTTACTGTCAATGAATATTGACCACTTAGCATAAAAGGAGAAAGAGACTAAAGACTGTCCTTGCCATGTCATCAACTCTTTGAGGTCAACCAAGTACAGTAAGATCCTGCCACAATGCATCAATTTGAATAGAACAGGACTGGTGATTGCCTGCAGCTGTCCACTATGCCTTTCTCTGACAGGAGCAAGCTAAAATTCTTATGTTATGAGATTAGGTAGGAAGTAACTGCTTCATGATTATTTGAGACTTTTAAAGTTTAATATATGGCCAGTAATGTCTAGACTAAACTTCACTGTTGTTGCTTTGTGCTTTTTGTAATATTAATAGTGTCTACCAAAAACCTCCTATATTTCATTAACTCTGTAAAAATGTGACCCCCGTATCTTAAAAGACAAAATTTCTGGGTCCTGCCTACTATGCTGTGGAGATATCTCACATACTCTTCTCCGACACTATTCGCCTTTGTTCAAATTACAAAAAAAAAAAAAAAAGTCCTTTTGACAAATTATGAAAAATGATGACCTAGTGAGCCAGCATAGGATTTCATTTGGTCCTCAGTCCAGTGGCGTGCTGGGAAATGCTTAAAAACCCACTCAGAAAGGGGCCAGAGCTTCTTCATAGCATTTGCTGATGTCAGTGGTATAAATATCATAGCCTATTTCAAGCTATCAACATGAAGTCAGCGGCTCACTGAAAACTTAACAAGCGGTTATGAGCTGCCTCTGGCACATCACTGGGACTCGTCTTACCCCTCAGCAGGGTGCATTCATGTGGTTACCACAATGTACCAGGGCACAGAATGGCCCGGTCACCACGCCTGGTGCCAAACTCAGTTTGAGCAGCTGAACTGCCTTGGCAAGAGCAGATGCTGGGCGAGTTACTGGGCACTAATGGGTGTTTCATGCACACTGCTAACCAACTGGACTGGAATCTACATTTTATTTCACTCCTCTTGCCTCCACTCCAAGCAGGCGCCAGTACTATTGTTTCACAGTTAAAGGAAAGTCAAAGGAAGGGGAAAGAGTTTTGGAGAACCCACTAAGGACAGTGGGCAGACATATTTTTCTGTCCATTATTACAACTGTACATTTCTTTTCTGTGAATGACAAATATCTTCCTATAATTTCCTTTTAATTCACTGTGCCACAGAGGTTGGTGAGAAAAAAAAAAAGAATCCTGGGGTGTTTTTTGTTTGAAAAAAAGTCAGGGAGGGGTGTCTGGGTTTTATCACCAACAGAACTTACCCGTTTGACACAGTACAAGCCGTGAAGCCTCTGCCCATTGTGAGCACTTACAGAAATCCCCTGTGAGTGAACTTCTGCAGCAAAGCACTGCTGATTTTGTAAGATAACCCCTGCATCCCATGAGCGACAGGTCTTGATCTGGGCTTGAGAGATGTAATATTTTGATAAAAAACGGCACTTCCTTTTGAAGCATGTACTTGCGTGTGCTGAGCAGTACCGCTGGAACCTCAGTGAGCGCCTAGGCGAGGCTCACTCGGTCTCTCCCAGCTCCCTCCAGCCATAGACCCCTCCTTCACACATCTAAATGTAGCAGTAATTAGCATCCATAAACCACAAATGTGGCTTGTTTTTTTTTTCCCCCTTTCAGAAGCATCAAAATAGTTTGTATTTCTCATGAGTGCAAAAAAGTTGTACACCTCAAAAGATATTGAGACTCTGACATGGAAAACTACTGAGGACGGGAGCTCTAGCTCCTAAGGGGAGGAGAATGATTTGTTTTCAGCAAACTTTCTAACTAAAGTTCTTATCTTTGACCTAAGCATAGCATCACCATAGAGAAAATTTAAGGCCTTTCAAAAAATGATCAGATTCAACTTTTCTCATGGAATCAGTCACAATCCTAACTCTTACATAAAGGAATAATTAAATAAATACACTACTTGCTCACCACTGTATAATTAATTAAAAAGAAACCTATTTCACAACGAGAACCAGGTATATCCAATATTCGGTCCTAAAGATTCTGAAGATGAAGAGTGTACCCTCAAAGTTCATGTCTGCCAGAAATTTCAGAATGTGACTTTATTTGGAAATTGTGTCATTATAGGTGTAATTAGTTAAGAGGAAGTCACACTGGATGGGCCTTTAACCCAATGACTAGTGTTCTTGTAAGAAGAGGAGAAGACACACACCAATACACTCAGAGAAGGCCCTATGATGATTAAATTGGAGTTGTGCTGATACAAGCCAAGGAACACCCAGGATTGCTGGGAGTCACCAGAAGCTAGAAAGAGGCAAAGAAGGATTCTTTTCTAGAGCCTTTTAGAGGGACCATGGTGGCACTGACACTTTCTTTGGAACGTCTAGCTTCCAGAACTATTAGAGAATAAATTTCTGCTGTTTAAGCCACCCGGTTTGTGGTAATTTGTTATAGAAGCCCTAGGAAACTAATATGAAGGGTAAATGTGCCACTTAAGCAGAGTAAACAGCCGAAGCTGATGGATATTGAGATATACTGTATACTTTTTGCCCAGTAGCAGCTCAAGAACAAACTGCTAGTGTAAGTAGAAAGAGATGGTGGTTGTTAGGGGAATGCTGAAAAATGGAGGCCAGTAGTATATTAAATGCAGGGTATTGGTAGCCAAATTTATATTCCCTAATTATTCAAAGAAGAAAAGCAATGCCATATTCAAAAACTCAAAACATACAGATGATGGAATTTTTCCTTCCCTATTCTAAGTGGGAAATGGCAAGGATAGGGATTCAATTTCAGAGGAGGAAGAACTGAAACAAAAAGCTGTGAGGTTTTATGTCAGACATTCTGCCTTTAACTGCATTTCTTTCTCACAGGGCCCTGCTGGGATGACACCCACCATCTGGTGTGTCATCTCTACCTAGTCATATCCTAGGTACACTACTGTTAAAACACATTTTACCTCTAACCCTGATCTCCAGAGGTTTTATTTTATTGTATTCCTCTGTGAACACAGGCCAGATACAAACAATAAGAATATTTTCTCTTGTGATACGTTATGACTGCTTTAATTTCTATTTTTGACGTTATAATATCTCAATGATGTTTTCAATCCAATAGGAAAGTGTCAATATCCTCTGTATTCAGTGAAGTGCCTATGATACTCCCAGCACTCATCCGATGCTAAACAAAAATAAAGACCTGGGGAACCCTTGGTTATTTCTTACTGCTCAAGATCAGTTCAACTTAGAGGAGTTCAAGGGAGAATGGATACATGTATATGTATAGCTGAGTCCCCTCACTGTTCACCTGAAACTATCACAACATTATTTGTTAATCAGCTACATCCCAAAATAAAATAAAAAGTTCAAAAAAATCAGTCTGACAACAGTTGGAGTTGGTCACTACTAAGATGAGAAATAATTGTTCACAGGAGTCAATGACTAGGCTGGAAAAAGAACTCTCAACTTCTTCAAAAATCCAGGTGGATTATATCACTTCCTAGATGAGTATTTTTGAAAAGATGTAAATGTGGGCCACTAGGGTTGTTTTCTTTTCTCAAAAAGTTTATAATGTAATGGTGTGAAAATTTGTCATGCACAAACAAATCCAGATAGAGTACAATAAGGCTTAAATAAACAGTAACTAAACACACACCCAAACATCAGCTCTAAGACCATACTTGAGGAGGCAGGGGTTGGCACAGTACAAGAAGGCCTCATGGAGGAAATAAACTTGAATTGATTTAAATATCTCTAGTGCTTCAGTCTACTAGATTTACATTTTCAGGAAGAAAGGAGGAACCAACTGAGTGGTAGACACAACACTGAATCCACAAATGGTTTTATTTGTGACCAACTGGCTTATATAAACTGTGTGGCACAAAGCTACATCTATAGTACATGTGTGTGATAAACAGAGCTGTTAGTGATGTATATTTTTCAAATTTAAAAAATAATCCCGTTAGACCCCCACTGATGCCTTTTTGATATGGTTACATGAAACTTGCTCCTTTCAAGAACAATAGCTTTCTTAAGCTATCACACAATACATGCATACACTAGGCCAAGAGTCAGCAAATTATGGCTTGCAGGCCAAATCTGACCCCCTCAGTGCCTGACTTTATCAGTAAAGTTCTCGAAGGCCATGCACATTCATTTCCGCACCTGCTACAGTTGCTTTACGTTACAACAGCAGAGTTGAGAAGCTGCAACAGAAATTGTGTTGCCCACAAAGTCTAAGGTATTTACTACCTGGCTCTTTACAGAAAAAAAATTGCCAACTCCTGCACTAGGGAAACAAGTATGGGAAACAAGTAAACATAAGTTAAATGTTTACACCTTTTAAAAGTTTTTTTCCCCAAATATTTTATTTTGTTTCTCAAACAACAATACTAGTTGGGTAAAGCCTTTTCCCTCTAAAAATTTAGTCGGTCTTTCCACAAGAGAAAAATTAAGTGTTTCCAATTTTTCTATAAAATAATTTTCTAAGAGTTGGAAAATTAGAAAGAGGCACATGACACATTTAAATATGTACATTAAACATGATTACAATTATTCTGAATTTAAAACATTCCAAGATTGGTCTGGTCTTAGTGTCTAAAACTTTTTGGAGGACATTAAAACACACTTCCACAAACTTAAATAAACTAAGATCCTCTAAAGTATACTTTTAAAATAATCATTACATTACAGCTAAATTTCTCTAATTACCTTTTTTTTTTGGTATGCGGGATCTTAGTTCCTTGATTGAACCCATGCCCCCTGCAGTGGAAGTGTGGAGTCTTAACTACTGGACCACCAGGGAGGTCCTCCTAATTCCCTTTAAAAGTATAATCCTAACTCTAGTCTTAATGTTTCCCTATGCTAAATATGGGGCTTCCCTGGTTGCTCAGATGGTAAAGAATCTGCCCGCGATATGGGACACCAGGGTTCAATCCATGGGTTGGGAAGATCCCCTGGAGGAGGGCCTATTCAATCCATGCTGAATATGGCAGAAGTCCCTTAATATATTGATGTATTAAGATTCATTACTTTTCTTTCCTCAGGCAATGCTACTTTTCAATTCTGTTATTTCATATTTTAGCATGTATAATTTGTATATACTGATCATATGGTATCTTTTTAAAAAGCAGACACCTGGTAACAATCTTTCCCGAGGTATATGACCCTGATCAAGTGCCAGCATTATGTTACACTACAATACAGCAGTCAGCTTAATCATGAAATGATGAATTAATCTTTCAATGCTAAAGGTAACCTATTCACTTCTAAATTGGACTTAACAGAAAGAACTGTTTCTTCTCTTTCCCAAAATATTTAGAATTATTGATAATATCTTCTAGTCTCTACCAAGAACTACATGACACTCCCAGACCCCTAACAAGTGAGAAAAATAGACAACTATTCCAGTAATCCACTGACGTGTAGCTGGAGATGACAGCAGTTGGAGATGACCCTCAGCAGCACTTCTCGATCAGGGTCATAATACTGTTGCATGGATTCCTCGAGAAGTGCTACAACACATGGCTTTTTTATAATATTTGTTTTAAATTCCTATAGTTGAACAGAGTTATGTGGTTTCTTCTTTATATTTCAATATTCAATCTTTTCCCCCCAACTATCTGAAAACATAAAACTCAAAGGCTACTTCTGAACCCAGAGCAAAGTCTAACGTAAGCTGTAAATTCCCAGACTGAAATTAGTATAGGGATCGCCATTTCAACCCTAAACTTCTTGGTGTTATCCACCAGACCTCAGAAACCCTAACTTGGAAAAATGCAAGCCAATGACATGGTTATCATTTGCCTCATTCTGAATGTGACTCCATGTTTGTTGCCTTCAGAAAGTTGCACAAAGTTGGTAGAACACCATATGCCTTTCCTCAGCACAAATGACCACATCCTGTGCCAGGCAGCAATTTTCAGTCTCTGTGGTTAAGAACTGGTACAAATTAATGTATAGCTAGGCAGAGCTGGAATGTTAGTTGAAGCTGTGATTTGAATCTCAGAAGTTTTAGACATAGACTTTCATTTCTTGGGCCTTAAGAATCTAAGACAAAAGAAGAAGATTCAGAGAAACAATTTTTGTCTTCTTCTTTTCTTCCTTTAAGGAAGAAGTGTGTGTATGCATGTGTGTATTTTTCACTAAACAAATATTTACTGCACATCTACTGCCAAGTGTATTCTAGGTACTGCAAATACCTAGAGCAAAAAAGAAAACTCAAGATCCTGGCTCATGAAGGGTGGAAAAAGAGACACAATAAACAAATAAAACTCCAAAATTATCCATTGCAAAGTGCCACGCAGAGAATTAAAATAGGCTACTGTGTTAAAATAACTGGGTTGTCAAGGAAAGTCTCTCTGAAGAAATGTCATTAAGATGAGATCTGAGTGATATTCACAAAGCAGTACTGATAATATTTATCAACATACACATTAATACAAAATGCTTGCAATGCTAACATAAATATAGTGCTCAAAAGTCACAAAAACAGTCTGGAAGTATTTCATATGCTAATATAGACTATATTTGAGTGGTAGATCAGAAGTCGATTTTTCTTTTTTCTGTTTCTACAAACTTTCCAAACTGTGGTAAAACACAAAAATACATTTAGTCTTTGTCCCCAATTCCTTACACAGAGTTCCTAAAACCCTTGAAATTTCTTGAGTGATAGGAGTGTCTTTTGCTATTCATAACAAGCTCCTTTCAATCATACCTGAACTTGTGCTACTGAGGTAACTTGGGGTGCAGCCCCTAGATAGCCTCAGGATGGGCTGGTCACCAGAAACACCAAGTGATTAGAGGACTGGAATTTTCAGCACCACCAACCAACCTCCAAGAAGGGAACTGGAGATTGAGCTCTATAAATACTTTTGAACTGTAAGATTCAGAGAGCATCTGGTGAAGACATCAAACTGCTGAGAAGGTGGTGTGCCCAGGGAGGGCATGGAAGCTTTGCACCCCACCCCACCCCCCATCCCATAGCTTGCCCTATGCATCTCTTACATTTGACTGTTCCTGAATTATATTCTTTATGATAAACCAGTTATAATATGTAAAGTGCTTTCCTAAGTTCTGAGTCATTTTAGCAAATTATCAAACCTGGGAGTCGGGGGGAGTTGTGGGAAATCCTAAATTTGTAGTCAAATTGGACAAAAGTGCAGGTAACCTGGGGACCTGGTACTTTCAACTGGTGTTTGAAGTGAGGGTAGTCTTGTCGGACTGAGTCCTTAACCTGTGGATTTTGTGCTAACTCCAGAAGTTAGTATCAGAATTGAATTGATGTTTGGAGAATCAGTTGTTGGTGATGGAAAACATCCCAGAGTAGGTGTCAGGAGTGGGATTTGCTAGAACACTCCTTGCTCATAGAAAATATAGTTTGGGAAGTAAAAAGAGGGGAATGAAGAACCTCTGATTCTTGGCCACATGGTCACCCATGTTAAAGAGCAGCAGTTATGCTAGGATCAGTTACTATAAAGTAAAATTACCCAGAGTATTCAGAGATGGATCCAACTCTTGGGAAGCTGATTCACTGGATACATGCAAAAATGCAAACTGATAAGAAAAAAGTGAAGTGCATAATTCCTTGATCACTGTTATTGGCAAGAGCTGAAATGAAGAGAGTTCTCGGTCAGACCTTGATGATGGACCAAGCTCAGATTTCAGTTGGATTCTGCTTCAGATACGAGGCTCAAAGTTTCCCCTAAAAAGAAAAACTATGCAGAAATCGCAGAGAGTACCTCTCAGAAGGTACTTCATGTGGTAGAAAGGCAAAACCAAGAAACTACTGAAACCAGGGGGTAGAATGTGAAGGAGTTGTCTTATTTTGTGAATCAGTACCATCAGTTTCCTGGAGAATTTTTAGTAAAACAGATTGTGAGAGTGACTAATTTAGGGGCACTGTCTTTAGTTCTGAATGCTATAGAGTGGAAGAGCATGTCTGGGTTGATAAAGGACCCACTGCTCATTATGAAACAGCTGCAGATGGTTACACAAGACCCAGACACACAGCATGTTTTCCATGAGGAAATGGTCAGCCTGGTGGACTGGATAAAAGCCACCATAAGGTCTGCTTACCCTGAGAAAGAGGAGCATCCAACTCCCTCTGTAAGTGCCAAGTAGAACAACCCAGATGAAGCAGCTGATATGTTTCATATGTAAGCCAGATGAGACTGACTTTATGACAACCAAGATAGTCACTCACTGAATATGCCTATTACCCAAGTCATAGTAAATGCTGTGGATTAAGGGGGTGTTCTGATTGATTTCAAACATACACAGCAGTAAGTGGCAGCTTGCAGCAAGTAGCAGTAAGCAGCACCTAGAAGCAAGGTCTTAGTTTCCCAGACTGGGAGTCCTAACCACTGGACCACAGGGGTCAGCAGTTAGGGTCTGAGTCCCTAGTCTTTGTCTGCCTAGTCAAGAACAAATTCAGGTGAGGAGGTAGAAGGTGAAGAGTAAAGTAATAAGTTTATTAAAAAGGAAAGTACATGCAGAAAGGCACACAGGTGAACTCAGAGAGAGAATTGCACCTTTGGGAAGTTTAAATTCTTTATAAGGGGGCAGTTTCTCAGGTCTTTGTCTTCCCTTAGGCCAATCAACTTGTTTTGTCCCCTCCCACCAGCCCACCAGTTAATTTGTCTCAGGACTCTCCCCTGAGGTGTGCAAGCACCCTTAACCAAGATGAATCTTGAAGTGAAGCCTTCTTGGAAAAGTAAGACTCATTATGGCCTGGCATTAACCCCTGATTTTTGACCCCAAGGAGCCTTTCTGCGCATGTGTAGTGTCTCCGTTGTCCCAAAGTGTGGAGGTGGGGGGCGGGGGGGGGAGCTTAGATCCTTTACTCTCACCCAAACAGAGTTTTGCCCATTTGTCCTTGCCATGACTATTACCTTAAGGTTTTTACAAGAGACAAAGACTGGCTATTTAGCCTGTTTCTTCTGTTACTTGCATTTTGGAGGGCAAACAGGAGGCTGATTGTAAATGCCTTGACTAGAGCCCACCTATCTCTTGTTTCAGGAAATGCAAACAGGAGGCTAATTGTAAGTATCTAGCCTATTGTAAGAAGCCCACTTCTTCCTACCCCATGAAATGCAAACAGGAGGCCAGTTGTAAATGTCTAACCTGGAGCCCATCCATCTCCTACCTCATAAGCATGCACATGTTATATATAGCATGGTAAAGTTACTGCAGCCACAGAAGGAGATGAGAATGAGGCCTGAAAGGAAGAAGTTTATTACGCTCACATGATCCATAGAAGGGGTCACCACATAACAAACAGGGCCACAGGGGAAAGTGCCAGTGCCAGTCAGAATGCAGAAAAGAGCATGGAAAATCCTAGGCTAAGAGCCTTCATTGGACTTTCTGAGAAAAGGCAAGGCAGGCAGGATAAACAGTTAAGGACTGGTTGGTTTGAATAATTATAGCAGGCTTTGTGACAAGTGGTCTCTAGTTGTCTGGTACTTGGCCCTGGATTGATTTCAGGCAAGGGAAATATAGGTTGAGTTCATGAGATTTAGATAAGGAGACAGTAGTTGGGGGGTCAGACTCAGGATTTGGTTGGTTTGTATATGAAAAGCATGCTCCTGGTCAAGTCCTTTGCCATCTCTAACAGAAGCAGAAGAGATTAAGAAGAGGTGGCAAGAATACACAGAAAAGTTATACAAAAAAATGTCTTAACGACTTGGATAACCACGATGGTGTGATCACTCACCTAGATCCAGACATTCTGGAGCGTGAAGTCAAGTGGGCCTTAGGAGCTCCAGCTGAGCTATTTCAAATCCTTAAAGATGATGCTCTTAAAGTGCTACAGTCAATATGTCAGCAAATTTGGAAAACTCAGCAGTGACCACAGGACTGGGAAAGGTCAATTTTCATTCCAGTCCCAAAGAAGAGCAATGCTAAAAAATGTTCAAACTACCATACAGTTGCACTCATTTCATATGCTAGCAAGGTTATTCTCAAAATCCTTCAAGCTAGGCTTCATGAACCGAGAAATTCCAGATGTACAAGCTGGATTTAGAAAAGGCAGAGGAACCAGAGATCATATTGCCAACATCTGTTGGATCATAGAAAAAGCAAGAGAATTACAGAAAAACATCTACTTTTGCTTCATTGACTACACTAAAGCCTCTGACAGTGAGGATCACAACAAACTGTGGAAAATTCTTAAAGAGATGGGAATACCAGACCACCTCACCTGTCTCCTGAGAAACCTGTATGCAAGTCAAGAAGCAACAGTCAGAATCAGACATGGAAGAACTGACTGGTTCAAAACTGGGAAAGGAGTATGACAAGGCTGTATACTGTCACTTTGCTTATTTAACTTATATGCAGAGTACATAATGCAAAATGCCGGGCTGGATGAAGCACAAGCTGAAATCAAGATTGCTGAGAGAATTATCAACAACCTCAGATATGCAGATGATACCACTCCAATGGCCAAAAGTGAAGAGGAACTAGAGAGCTTCTCAATGAGGGTGAAAGAGGAGAGCGGAAAAAGTTGGCTTAAAACTCAACATTCAAAAAACTAGGATGATGGCATCTTGTCCCATCACTTCATGGAAATAGAAGGGGAAAAAGTGGAAGCAGTGACAGATTTTATTTTCTTGGGCTCCAAAATCATTGTAGATTGTGATTGCAGCCATGAAATTAAAAGATGCTTGCTCCTTGGAAGGAAAGCTATGACAAACCTAGACAGCATACTAGAAAGTAGAGCCATCTCTTCGCTGACAAAGATCCATATAGTCAAAGCTATGGTTTTTCCAGTAATCGTGTACATATGTGAGAGATGAACCGTAAAGAAGGCTGAACACTGAGGAATTGATGCTTTCAAATTGTGGTGCTGGAGAAGGCTCATGAGAGTCCCTTGGACTGCAAGGAGATCAAACCAGTCAATTCTAAAGGAAATCAGCCCTGAATACTCATTGGAAGGACTGATGCTGAAACTGAAGTTCCAACACTTGGCCACCTGATGAGAAGAGCAAACTCACTGGAAAAGACCCTGATGTTGGGAAAGATTGAGGGCAGGAGGAGAAGGGGGCAGCAGAAGATGAGATGATTATACAGCATCACTGACTCAATGGACTTGAATTTGAGCAACTCTGGGAGATAGTGAAGGATGGGGAAGCCTGGCGGGCTGCAGTCCATGGGGTCGCAAAGAGTCGGACACGACTTAGCAACTCAACAACAACAAGGACTGGTTATCCCTGGAAAGTCAGTCTTTCCCTGGCTCTGAAAGGCTCCAAAACATCACAGCATCAAAAATACAGAAAATAAGAAAATATAGTTAATATAATAGGCCTTGTGATGAATAGATGCCCAAAAGACAAATATAGAATCTAAGAAAACACAAAACAGGGGACCTCTTTTGCATGGGCATCCCATTTAATATTATTGCTTCAAAATTCAGCAACAGTCTCTCAGGCTTATTGAATCTGCTGTCTCAGCTTCCTCTCTTGTCTTTCAGATGCTAATAAAAACATTAGGTTAATTAACAAGAAAATGAGGAGAGGTAGAGGGAGAGTCAAGCGACTTGTCCCAGAAAGGTAGAAAATTGTAAATGGTTATTGAGAAGTAAGATTAATAAAGGAAACATTGACAGGGCCAAAATAAAGAAGAAAAGGAAAGGAGGAGAGTCAAGACACTCAGCAGAATGAAAACCTTTAGATAGTTATAAGGAAACTGGATAAATAAAATGGACATCAAAAGAGTTGAAATAAAGGTCATAAAATAGCATTATGGAAGGCTGGGTGAACCAAAGGGACCCCCTGCTAGTTCCCCTACTTTTAAGGGCCCCAAAGAGTCAGACATGACTCAGTGACTAAACGACAACAAAGTCTACTCTATTCACTCCAGTGTAAAAACCAGAAGGTAAAGATCGCAGTGAGAAATCTGATCTGAAATCATCTAGGGCAACAGTCAGGGAGATTAATCTCTGTCATAACAAAAGAGCCAGGGTCCCCAGCTCAACCTGTCACTTAGGGACCCAAAGTCTTCTGCCAGTCATAAGAGAGGAGAAGAAAAGTTTCTGGAACTCCATGGCATGGGTACCTCAAGCACTACGGTACCTGAACTTGTTAGTGAAGCCCTAAAGAGGGCTTTAATTAGATTGAGAGAATATAGAAATGTAAGGGTTGATAGGATTAAGGCAGTGGTTTGGATGAAAATTGGGATGTTTTAAACAGGTTTTATTTGGAGAAATTGTGCCTCCTTCACCTGAATGTTTTATAAGAATGGATATTATGTCTGATTGGGAAACATCTCCCTTACCTAATATTGTAAAATTAACCCCTGTGGAGGAGGCTAACTTAGAGTTGTAATTTAAAAAATTGGGATGAAGACCTAAATAGACATTTCTCCAAAGAAAACATACATGCCAACAGGCCAACAGGCACATGATAAGATGTCCAAAATCACTAATTATTAGAGAAATGCAAATCAAAATTACAATGAGGTTCCACCTTACACTGATCAGAATGGCCTTAATGAAAAAGTCTTAATGAAAATAAATGCTGGGGAGGATGTGGAGAAAAGAGAACCCTCCAACACTGTTGGTGGGAATGTAAATTGGTGCAGTTACTATGGAAAACAGTAAGGAGGTTCCTCAAAAAACTAAAAATTGAGCTGTCATATGATCCGTATGATCCAGTCCCACTCCTGGGCATATATACAGACAAAACTACAGTTCAAAAAGATACACGCACCCCAGTGTTCACTGCAGCACTATCTACAACAGCTAACAGACCGAAGCAACCTAAATATCCACCAATTGATGAATGGATAAAGAAGATGTGGTACATATATACAAGGGAATACTTGTTATTATTGTGTAGTTGCTAAGCAGTGTCCAACTCTTTTACAATCTTATGGACTGTAGCCTGCCAGACTCCTCTGTCCCTGGGATTTCCCAGGCAAGAACACTGTAGTGGGTTGCCATTTCCTTCTCCAGGAATCCTCCCCACCCAGGAATCGAACCCACATCTCCTGCAAGAGCAGGCAGATTCTTTACCACTGAGTCACCAGCCTCAGACATAAAACAACATGAAACAACGCCATTTGAGGTAACATTGATGGACCTAGAGACTGTCATACTAAGTCAGACAGGAAAAGATAAATATCATATGATATCACTTACATGTGGAATCTAACATGTGACACAAATGAACTTATTTATGAAATGGAAACAGACTCATAGAAAACAAACTTATAGGTTACCAAAGGGGAAAGGAGCTGAGGGAGAAATAAATTAGGAATTTGGGATTAGCAGATAGAAACTACTATATATAAAATAGATAAACAACAAAGTCATAGAGAACTATATTCAATATCTTGTATATATCATAATGGAAAAAAACATGAAAAATAGTATGTATTTATATATATATATGCAAAACTGAATACCAGAATACCAGACCATCTTATCTGTCTCCTGAGAAACCTGTATGTAGGTCAAGAAGCAACAGTTAGAACCCTGTATGGAACAACTGATTGGTTCAGGATTGAGAAAGGAGTACAACAGGGCTGTCTGCTGTCACCTTTTTTTTTTTAATCTATACACTGAGCACATCATGAGAAATGCTGGGCTAGATGAGTTAAAAGCTGGAAACAAGATGGGTGGGAGCAACATTGACAACCTCAGATATGCGGATGATACCACTCTAATGGCAGAAAGCGAAGAGGAACTAAAGAGCCTCTTGATGAGGATGAAGGAGGAGTGTGAAAGAGCCAGCTTAAAACTAAATATTAAAAAAACTAAGATCATGGCATACAGCCCCATTATTTCATGCAAATAGAGGGGGAAAAGGTGGAAGTAGTGACAAATGTGCTCTTCTTGGGCTCTAAAATCACTGCGGATGGTGACTGTGGCCATAAAATCAGAAGACATTAGCTTCTTGACAGGAAAGCTATGACAAACCTATACAGTCATTACTCTGCTGACAAAGGTCCATATAGTCAAGGCTATGGTCTTCCCAGTGGTCATGTACAGTTGTGAGAGCTGGACCGTAAAGAAGGTGGAGCACCGAAGAATTGATGCCTTCGAACCGTGGTGCTGGAGAAGACTCCTGAGAGTTCCATGGACAGCAAGATCAAACCAGTCAATCTTAAGGGAAATAAACCCTGAATACTTATTGGATGCTGAAGCTGGAACTCCAGTATTTTGGTCATCTGATGCGATTTACAGCAGATTCATTGGAAAAGTCCCTGATGCTGGGAAAGATTCAGGGCAGGAGAAGAGGGTGTCAGGATGAGATGGCTGGATGGCATCACCAATGCAATGTACATGAACTTAGGCAAACTTCGGGAGATGGTGAGGGACAGAGAGGCCTAATGTGCTGCAGTCCACGGGGTTGCAAAGAGTTGGACATGACTGGGCGACTGAACAACAACATGTACACTGAATCACTTTGCTGTATACCAGCAACTAACAGAACATTGTAAATCAAATATACTTCAATTTTTTTAAAAAAAGGAATATAAGGGTTGATGGATTAAGGTGAAAGTTTGGAGGAAAACTGGTATGTCTTAAGTGATTGCATCTCTTTTACCTGAATGTATTATGGGAATGGTTGCTGTGTCTGACCAGGGTACTCTTTTGTAGAAAAGGAGGCATGAAAATCTATCCTTCAAGTAAATGAGGATGAATAAGATTGCCCAAGTCCACATAGGGTAGAAGAGAAGCTGGAGCACTGGCATGGACAAATTCTATGCAATAGTTCTATGTGGAGCATAGATTGGGGCTTATGGCAAAAACCTGGGAGTGCTTCCTAGTGACAACTATGGCGATGATGGAATAGAGAATTTCTACTTGAGGGGCAAGTAGTAGGCTTATATCAGACATTAATTGAAACTGCCCCAAAGATTGCAGGACAAACAATAATCTCAGTATCTGAAATACCCATGGTATCTTAGATGGTGTCAGAAAAACGCTCTAATGAGGAGGGCAATGACCAGAAGAGTTCCGCAAGAAAATGGAAATGGTTTACACAGGATTATGCTACAAGAGAATGCAAGCTGGAGATACAAGCAGGGAGCCTCTTTTCTACTAGGGCTGACTTTGGAACTGTGTAAGGAGCTGCCAGATTCTATCATCACTTGGACAGTGCCCTATAAACAGCTCTTTTTTTTTAAGCTTTTTATTTTTTATTGGGATATAGCCAATTAACAATGTTGTGATAGTTTCAGGTGGACAGTGAAGGGACTCAGTCATACATATACATGTATCCATTCTCCCCAAAACTCCCCTCCCATCCAACCTGCCACATAACATTGAGCAGAGTTCCATGTGCTGTACAGTAGGTCCCTGTTGGTTATCCATTTTAAATATAGAACAGTATATATTCCATCCCAAACTATCCCTTCCCAGCATCCTCTCCCTGCCCCAACCCCAGCAACCATTAATTTGTTCTCTATGTCTGTGAGTCTCTTTCCCCTATAAAGAGTTCTTATGTTCAGTCGCTCAGTTGCGTCTGACTCTTTGCGGCCCCTGCCAGGCTCTTTTGTTCATGGAATTTTCCAGGCAAGAATACTGGAGTGGGTTGCCAATACCTACTCCAGGAAATGTTCCAGACACAGGGATTGAACCCAAGTCTCTTATGTCTCCTGTATCATAAGATTCTTTACCACTAGCACCACTTGGGAAGCCCAAACAGCTCTTGACTAACCAACAAAGGTCTGCTTGATGTATGGATGGAAGTCCAAGGTAAATGGCCAATACCCTATTTGAAAGACCTTCTTCAATCTTCTGATTGAAGAAGGTAAAAACAAATCAGTTTGGTAGGATGAATTACATGCTGCTTTCCTAGCAGTTATGGAAGAATTGAACAATAATGAAAGCCTCTATGTTTTGGTTTTTACCTGACTCATGAGTGATGGTCAATGACATGGCCATATTGATAGGCAGAAGGCAACAGAAATCTGGCCTGTTAAAGGGATGACCACATGGAGTAGAACCCTGCAGAAATCACTATGGAAACTGGAGAGTACATTAAAGTAGGACAGGTTGATGTTCAACAGAAGAACCTCCTTCCAGACTAGATGATGATCAGTCATCCATGGATATCGTGGTATATTAGCTTGAGATGGCAACCTGGGTACATGAAATGAGTAGACATTTGGGGACCAAAGTAGTACAGAGGGTTGAGTCTGGACATATTCCTTTTGCACTCTTTGAGGGTCAAAATGCCAACAAGAACTGTTCAGTATGCCAACAAGAGAAACAGAGGCTGCAGATGGATATGGGGGGATTCCTCAGGGGGAAGACCCCACGCATAGCTGGCAAGTGGATTACACTGAACCAATGTCAGTAGCCCCAGCAGAGCTACAAGTGGGTTTCGACAGAATAGACATTGACTCTCTACTGAGTTTTGCTTACCTGGTGGTAGATGCAAAGAGTCCAAGTACTATAAAATAATTGGAATAGAAGATATTGAACCCATTTGGATCATCAAATCACATTTTATCAGAGAAAGGAACACACTTTACAGCTCATAATGTCAAATAACGAATAGTCAGAGAGATTCTTCTCAGAATAAGTTTCATAGGAAATTGGAACAAGCATTTGAAATACTCATTATTTAAAACAGGGGGAGATGGAGGCATGAAGGGTTGGTTAACGTGTTTTCAAGAGCTAAAAAAAAAAAAGAAGGTACAATCTGTTTGTAGGATATATATTAAGTTTTAAGTTGACCTTAAAATGCATTCCAATATACATCAGGTGCAGACAAATACTGTTTGATTCCATTTACACAAGACACCTAGAATAGTCAAATTCATGGAGTCCGATAGTACACTGGGAGACAGAAGGGGCTGGGGGGTAGAGGGTGGGGAGGGGGAACAGGGAGTTAGTATTTGGTGGGGACAGAGTCTCAATTTAGGAAGGTAAAAAATTCAGGAGATGGATGATGGTGAGAGTTGCACAACAATGTGAAGGCACTTGGTGCCACTGAACTGTATAATTAAATATGGTTAAAATAGTATGTTTTATATTATATGAATTTTACCACAACAAAAAAATTTTGATAAATTAAAGCATTAAAAAAAAGACACTGAACATAAGGAGCTAAGGCAGCGTTGTTCCCACCAGATGGATTCCTCTGTTTCTCTGGTGGATCTGGGGAAGAGAGGGTGGTGAGAGGCTGCTGGTATGACTGCAATTTTTTCCTGAGAGGAAGATGATGGTCTGACTATATGACTCTTTCCAAGGAGAGAGGACACTGCTATGATAAATATACTTTTTGTTTTCTTCTCCATATACTTGAACTTTCTCTTTCCAATCTGATGCCCTGTGGTCACAGGACCAGGGATGCGACTACAAGTGCCAGAAACAGGGATGATTCCTAGGCAAGAAACTGTAACTATAGTTTTACACCTTTATGTCAGAATTCCTAAAGGCCTGGCAGGGCAGGTAGTGCCTTCCTTCTATTTGACAAAATCAAGGTTAACGCTTGAAAGTAGCTATCGCCTGGTGGTAAAAAAAAAAAAAAAAAAAAACAGCCCAGTATTTATGTAAATAAGTAATTCTACCCTACATGAATAGAAATGAACTGAAGGGGAGGCACTTACTACACTAGTATGTTGTCTGAAATCTAGAACAGCACAGTTGCTAAATCTAAAGTTCCTTCCAAATGTGGAAAAGTTTAGGTATAAATAAATGGAGAGAAGGAGGAACAGTAGTTCAGGGTAAAGGAATGAATCAATGGGCTATGCAAATGAAGGAAATCTAATATCATATTACAATCTCAACAGAGGCTCAGAGCAAGGGAATAATACTGTCTTTTAGCTCAATTATGGGCTTCCCTGGTGGCTCAGATGGTAAAGAATCCGCCTGCAATGTGGGAGAGCTGGGTTCAATCCCTGGGTTGGGAAGATCCCTTGGAGAAGGTAACCCACTCCAGTATTCTAGCCTGGAGAATTCCATGGACAGAGGAGCCTGGCAGGCTACTGACTATGGGATCACAAAGAGTCAGACGCAACTGAGCAACTTTCACTTTAGCTCAATTATACCAGATGCTTGAAAAGATGAAACCATGTATTGCTGAGATTACTTGTGCCTTTGGAACTTGACAAGATCAAATGGAAGCACACAAATCTGAGTGGTCTCACCCTTGAAGACATTTTCACATGACATTATGATGGACTAGACTAATTAATGACTGAATGTGACTCTAGTGATATACCAGTATCTTTTGACTTATATGATGCTTTTGCTATAAGAGATTAGTGGTCAGAGACAAAATATACGTTTGGTCTTTGTCCCAGGTTCCTGGTATGAAGTTCCTAGTTCAGTTAAGTCACTCGGTCATGTCTGTCTCTTTGCAACCCCTGGACTGCAGCACACCAGGCCTCCCTGTCC
The DNA here is from genome assembly GCA_024291935.2 of Okapia johnstoni. Taxonomy (NCBI): domain Eukaryota; kingdom Metazoa; phylum Chordata; class Mammalia; order Artiodactyla; family Giraffidae; genus Okapia; species Okapia johnstoni. The sequence continues at coordinate 21,471,578 of CM044306.1, read as the reverse complement.
ATCACCAACTCCCAGAGTTTACTCAAACTCATGTCCATTGAGTCGGTGATGCCATCCAACCATCTCATCCTCTGTCATCCCCTTCTCCTCCCGCCTTCAATCTTTCCCAGCATCAGGGTCTTTTAAAATGAGTCAGTTCTTCCCATCAAGTGGCCAAAGTATTGGAATTTTAGCTTCACCATCAGTCCTTCTAATAAATATTCAGGACTGATTTCCTTTAGGACGTGTTGGTTGGATCTCCTAGCTGTCCAAGGGACTCTCAAGAGTCTTCTCCAGCACCACAGTTCAAAAGCATCAATTCTTCGGCACTCAGCTTTCTTTATAGTCCAACTCTCACATCTGTACATGACTATCGGAAAACCATAGCTTTGACTAGATGGACCTTTGTTGGCAAAGTAATGTCTCTGCTTTTTAATATGCTGTCTAGGTTGGTCATAACTTTTCTTTCAAGGAGCAAGTGTCTTTTAATTTCATGGCTGCAGTCACCATCTGCAGTGATTTTGGAGCCCCCCAAAATAAATTCTCTCACTGTTTCCATTGTTTCCCCATCTATTTGAAGTTCCTAAAACCCTTGGAATTCCCTGAGTCATAAGAATGTCTTTTGTTATTCATAACAAGCCCCTTTCAATAACACCTGAGTTTATGCTACTGAGGTAACTTAGGTTGCAGCCCCTAAATAGCCTAAGGATGGGTTGGTCATCAGAAACACCAAGTGATTAGAGGACTGGAACTTTCAGCGTCACCCACCAACCTCCAGGAAGGGAACTGGAGACTGAGCTCTATAATACTTTTGAACTGTAAGATTCAGAGAGCGTCTGGTGATGACATCAAGCTGCTGAGAGGGTGGTTTGCCCAGAGAGGGCATGGAAGCTTTGCACTCCCCACCCCATAGCTTGCCGTATGTACCTCTTCCATTTGGCTATTCCTGAGTTGTGTTCTTTATGATAAACCAGTAATAGTATGTAAAGTGTTTTCCTAAGTTCTGTGAGTCATTCTAGCAAAGGATCAAACCTGAAGGGAGGGTGGTGTGGGAAATCCTAAATTTGTAGTCAAGTTGGACAGAAGGGCAGGCAACCTGGGGACCTGGAACTTTCAACTGAAGTACGAGTGAGGGCAGTCTTGTGGGACTGAGTTCGATGAGTTCTGTGATAATTTTAGAAATTAGCATAAGAATTGAATTGAATTGTTGGATGCCCAGTTGGTATCTAGAGAACTGGTGGAAAACATCCTAGACAAACTTTCTATCATGAACACGTATTACTTTAACAACAGAAAAGAGTAAAATAAACATGTTATTTAAAAAAATGAAATATGAAAAGACAACCAATAGAATGGGAAAAAATATTTACAAAGTGACCAACAAGAGATTAATCTCCAAAATATACAAACAGCTCATGCAGCTCAATATCAAAAAAGCAATCAATTCAATCAAAATAAGGGCTAAAGATCTAGATAGACATTTCTCCAAAGAAGACATACAGATGACCAAAAAAGCATATGAAGAGATGCTCAACATCACTGATTATTAGAGAAATGCAAATCAGAACTACAATGACGTACCACCTCATGCTGACCATCTGATGATGGTCAGAATGGCCATCATCAAAAAACCTACAAACAATAAATGCTAGAGAGGGTGTGGAAAAAAGGGATATCTCTTACACTACTGGTGGGAATACAAATTGGTACAGTCACTATGGAAAAGAGTATGGAAGTTTCTCAAAAAAACAGAAAATATAGCTACCATATGATACAGCAGTCTCACTCCTGGGCATATATTCACAGAAAACCATAAATTGTAAAGATACACGAAACCTAATGTTCATTGCAGCACTACTTACAATAGCCAGGACATGGAAGCAAGCTAAATGACCATCACAGATGAATGAATAAAGAAGATATGGTGCATATATACAATGGAATACTACTCAGCCAGAAAAATGAATGAAATAATGCCATTTGCAACAACATGGATGGACCTAGAGATTGTCATACTGACTGAAATAAGTCAGATAGAAAGACAAAAATCATATGATATCACTTATACGTGGAATCTTCAACAATGTTACAAATGAATTTATTCACAAATCAGAAATAGAGTCACAAACATAGAAAACAAACTTATGGTTACTGAGGGGGAAGGAGGAGAGGGATAAATTGGGAGATTGAGATTTACATATGCACACTACTATATATAAAATAGATAACTAATAAGAACTACTGTTAGCCCAGGGAACTCTACTAAATACTCTGTAATGACTTATATGGGAAAAGAATCTAAAAGAGTGGATATATATTTATATTTAACTGATTCACTTTGCTGTACAGTAGAAACTAACACAACATTGTAAATTAACTATACCCCAATAAAAGTAATTTTTTTTCTTTTTTTAAAATTTATTTTAATTGGAGGCTAATTACTTTACAATATTATGGTGATTTTTGCCATACATTCACATGAGTCAGCCATGGGTGTACATGTATTCCCCATCCTGACCCTCCCACCCACCTCCCTCCCCATCCCATCCCTCAGGGTCATCCCAGTGCACCAGCTCTGAGCACCCTGTCTCCTGCATCGAACCTGGACTGGCGATCTACTTCACATATGATAATATACATGTTTCAATGCTATTCTCTCAAATCATCCCACCCTCACCTTCTCCCAGAGTCCAAAAGTCTTTTCGTTACATCTGTGTCTCTTGCTGTTATACCCCAATAAAAGTAATTTTAAAAAATTAAAAAATGAAGTTATTATAGCTTGAACACTGAATAAACACCTTAAATTCTCAAAATCTGCTGATATCCTACAGCAAATTATTAAATGCAAATATTTGTAAAGTGAATAAAATTGAATTCCTCCCAACTCAATCCACATATGTAAGTTTTCCTGATTTCTTCTCCATACTGAGCCTCAATCGTCTCTTTAGTTCGGTCTGTACACTATGGCTCACCTCCTATGTCTTCATCCTCATTGGCTGGACCTTCTGTACCATCCACATTTTCTGTTTCATGAGCTTTGGTTAAATCGTAGTCATTCAAAAGCTCTGAACCTTCTAGGAGATAAAAAGAATTTTAACTATGCAGTAACTTTAAAGGATTTTTATAAACCTGTATTAAGTAAGACTCCCATTTCAGCTTTATCCAATCCCTAAGTAATAGACAATATCCTTTCACATACACCCAAGCAAGATATATGTGAAATTTTAGAAATATGCTGAAGGTTTATTTGCCTTTCAATTAGACATCATTTTCTTGAATAGTTATTTCACCTTAAATTCCACTCAAATTCCTTCCGGATAGAAATTCTCTCTCCTTTGGTGTATTTCGGGATATTCAGTAAGATGTTAAGACCAAGAATATTAACGTATAGTGATGAGAAATACTGAGCCTGAGACTACTGGCAAAACTCAATTTGGGAAAGATGCTTTCCTGAGAGGAAGCCTATAAGCTTCTGTACACCAAATTCTATTTTCCCTTTCTGTTCACATTATAAATATGATTTTGTGGAAAACATATTGGCCCCCAAATTCTTTTATTTCTTCAAACATTTACTAAATGTTGACAAGGCTACAGATATGAATAGGTCACAATTCCTGTATTCAAAGAGCTGATAATTTACAGATGTAGATAAAACAAACACACAAATACAACACAAGATTCAGACGAGAGATAAGTCTAAAATGTAGACTCAGACAAGAGATTAAGGGAAACACAAAGTGTTATGGGAGTTCCTAAGTAAAAGGCAGTAGATATGATAAAAGCATGGTTAAATAAACAACAAACTTGCTAATAATTAAGTTTAACAAAATACAATTTTTTATGATAAATATCGATAATAATAGAAGTAAGGAAGAAGGCATGACATAGCTGTAATTTTTTCACATATAAGCACGGTAGCTTAATAAAAAAATGATAACAAAAGAAACGAACAGAAAAGACCCACTTGCCATCAAACTCCTTCCCAATATTCAATAAAATATTTGCTGAGAACCTATTTATTATATGCAACAAATAGTCAAAAACACTGAATCCTGCAGCACTAAGGAGGGGCTGAAATAGGAGAGGTGATGGAAACTCTGCAGTGGCTTCCTTTCTGCTGCAAGCATGACTGAACATGCGGAACACGACATTTTACTGAAATATAGGAGTAAAATGGAAACATATCACGTAAGATACATGACTAAGACGTCCTGAAAATGTAGTCGTCATGGATTCAGGTAAAGTTTCTCATTTCTGCATATCATATACTCTTAGACACTAAGACATTGCTCTAAACAATAGTTTTCTTTTCTCAAGCCTGAAATGATACACAGTGCACATCTGAACAACTGATATGGGGAACATGTTCAATTAAAACATAAGGCTACAACTCAGAGAAAAATAAAGACACCTGTGTGGTAAATTTTGTAATATAGCAAAAGCTTTGATTCAAACAAAGTGAGTTAATCAATAGAGAAAACACAGAATTTATTTTTAGGAAATAGATTATTTTAAGTGTTTATAGTTTATTATGGAGCAAGGGTCAGCAAACCATGGCCCAAGGCCAAATCTAGCCATGGCCAGTTTTTATTAATATATAGACCCAGGAAGCAGGAATGGTTTTACAGTTTTAAAGATTGTAAAAAAATATTGTAAAGTTAAAAAATAGATAAATAAACTAATTTAAAATAAAAAAATGAATAAAGATTGTAAAAAATATAAAGAAGAATATACAACAGAGACCATATACGGCCCACAAAGTCTAAATATTTACTCTCTGGCCCTTTACAAAAAAAGTTTGCTGACCACTGTTCCTGAGTGAAAAGCACAAGTTTTATAAGCTATGATATTGTTCAACAAAAGCTGTTTTAATTCAAATGAGTCAGCTGAAAAATTTTTTAAAGAAAATAAAAAAAACAGTGAAAAAATTAAAAAACATTGGGTGGGGTGGTTTGGCTCTGTGATGTCAAATAACTTATATGATCTGAACGGATGCATTATTTTTGTATCAGGAAGACACAACTTCATTTTTTCCACACACATTTCCATAGCATTTTTATTGCAATCAGAATATTCCTCTTCATTTGAACTATTCAGTAAAGGTATATTTTTAGAGAGGAAAGACTTGATGTTGTTACCTGTGGGCACAGACTGCTCTTGTGTGTTTTTCAGTTCCACATTTTGTTTTATATCTGAAACGAAAAGGATTATAAATATTAGCTATTTAGAGTAAATTCATCTCAGATTTGAGCATTCTAAATTTAATAAGGATCCCACTTTGGAAGACTTAGTTGCTGATTTCCTCTTCAGAGCAGGACTATTCTCTACATCCTTCCTAAAAAGTGTCTCAAGGAGAATAAAAAGAATCCATGCAGAAATTATATTTTAAAGAGATTAAGAGGAAAAAATTACTATTCTGCATTTATTCTGGTACTTTTATTTTTTCATAAAGATCTGAGTTCATATCTGGTATTGTCTTGCTTCAGTCTAACGGTCTTTCTTCAGCATGTCTACTAGTACAACTGTATGAATGACAACTTTTCTAAATTTTCCATTTATTTGGAAATATCTTTATTTTGCCCTGAATTTTAAAGGATATTTTTATTTGACATAGAATTATGGGTTGACAGTTATCTTCTGTCACTTTAAAGATGGCATTCCACTATCTTCTTATCCTCTATTGTTTCTGATGAGAAGAATATTTTCTAACATTGTTTTCCTTTATACATTCTTTTTCCCTGAATGCTTTCAAGATTTTCTCCTTAGTTTTTAGCAGTTTAACTGCTATATGCCTAGGTGTGATTTTATCTGCATTTATCTCACATGGGTCCACTGAACTCCTTATCTGTAAAATTGTGTTTTTCACCAAACCTGATAATTTCTCAGCTGTTATTTCTTCAAATTCTTTTTCTCCTCCATTCTTTTGCCCTTTTTCTTCAAGGACTTCATCTACATGCAAGTTAGATTTTTTCATATTCCCACATTTTCTTGAGGTCCTGTTCTTTTCCCCTTAAAGTTCTTTTCTCTGTTGTTCAGATTGAATACTTTCATTAATGAATCTTCAAGTTCATTATCCTTTCTTCTGTCATCTTCATGTGCTATCAAGCACATGAAGTGAATTTTCTATTTCAGATACTGTAATTTTTAGTTCTAGAATTTCTATTTTGATCTTTTTTACAGTATCTCACATGCTAGTAAAGTAATGCTCAAAATTCTCCAAGCCAGGCTTTAGCAATACGTGAACCGTGAACTTGCATATGTTCAAGCTGGTTTTAGAAAAGGCAGAGGAACCAGAGATCAAATTGCCAATATCCGCTGGATCATCGAAAAAGCAAGAGAGTTCCAGAAAAACATCTATTTCTGATTTACTGACTATGCCAAAGCCTTTGACTGTGTGGATCACAATAAACTGTGGAAAATTCTGAAAGAGATGGGAATACCAGACCATCTGACCTGTCTCGAGAAACCTGTATGCAGGTCAGGAAGCAACAGTTAGAACTGGACATGGAACAACAGACTGGTTCCAAATAGGAAAAGGAGTCCGTCAAGGCTGTATATTGTCACCCTGCTTATTTAACTTATATGCAGAGTACATCATGAGAAACGCTGGGCTGGAAAAAACACAAGCTGGAATCAAGATTGCCGGGAGAAATATCAATAACCTCAGATATGCAGATGACACCACCCTTATGGCAGAAAGTGAAGAAGAACTAAAGAGCCTCTTGATGAAAGTGAAAGAGGAGAGTGAAAAAGTTGGCTTAAAGCTCAACGTTCAGAAAACTAAGATCATGGCATCTGGTCCCATCACTTCATGGGAAATAGATGGGGAAACAGTGGAAACAGTGTCAGACTTTATTTTTTTGGGCTCCAGAATCACTGCTGATGGTGACTGCAGCCATGAAATTAAAAGACGCTTACTCCTTGGAAGGAAGGTTATGGCCAACCTAGATAGCATATTTAAAAGCAGAGACACTACTTTGCCAACAAAAGTCCGTCTAGTCAAGGCTATGGTTTTTCCAGTGGTCATGTATGGATGTGAGAGTTGGACGGTGAAGAAGGCTGAGAGCCGAAGAATTGATGCTTTTGAACTGTGGTGTTGGAGAAGACTCTTGAGAGTCCCTTGGACTGCAAGGAGATCCAATCAATCCATCCTAAAAGAGATCAATCCTGGGTGTTCAGTGGAAGGACTGATGTTGAAGCTGAAACTCCAATACTTTGGCCACCTCATGCGAAGGGTTGACTCATTGGAAAAAACCCTGATGCTGGGTAGGATTGGGGGTGGGAGGAGAAGGGGACGACAGAGGATGAGATGGTTGGATGGCATCACCAACTCGATGGACATGGGTTTGGGTAGACTCCGGGAGTTGGTGATGGACAGGGAGGCCTGGCATGCTGCAATTCATGGGGTCGCAAAGAGTTGGACACGACTGAGCAACTGAACTGAACTGAACTGATAGTATCTCTCTGGAGTAGGAAAAGGCAACCCACTCCAGTATTCTTGCCTGGAGAATCCCATGAACAGAGAAGCCTGGTGGGCTACAGTCCATGGAGTCGCAAAGAGTCGGACACGATTGCGTGACTGAACACCCTACACATAGTTTCTCTGCTCGATTTTCTATTCATTAATTCATTACAAGCACATTTTCCTTTGCATCTCTGAGTATAATTATTATACTTCTTTAACAGCCTTGTCCTCCAATTCTAATATCTATATCATTTTGGGGTTAGTCATCTATGATTTCCTTTTCTCTTGAGTATGGGTCACATTTTCCTGCTTATTCAAATAACCTAATAATTTTGGATTGTACCCTGAAAATTATAAAGATATGTTACAGAATTTCTGGAGTCTGTTATGTTCCTTTGAACGATATAGGAGATTTTCTTTGTTTATTTTACTTTTAAAAGCATGTAGTTAAACTTAGATTCTGTTTCATTTGTGGTGGGAAGCATCTAGGGTAATCAGTTGTCCCAGTATACCTGGGATTGAAGGTTTTCCAAGACTTCAGAACTTTCACAGCCTCAGGGAAACTGGCACAAGTCAGTCACTGCTGCAGAAGCATAAATCTCTGTTCAGTTACTTTCAGCTCGGATGGACTGCTCAGGGTGTGACCCATCCAAGTGTAGTTCAAGGATTAGCTAAAGATTTGGTCCAGCTAGAGCACTGATATACAAAAGGGCCTTTCTACCCTCTCCACTCTAGGATTTCCCCCTTCGCTGCCTATGATTGCTTGTGATTGCTATGGTTTTTTAAGCCAATAAAACTGTGGATTATCTATTCAAGTTTTGGTCACCCAGATGCTAAAACTGAGACCAGCCTTTGAGCAAAAGAGCCTTAAAAACAGGTTGGTTTTGGTTATTTTCCAATGCCTGCAGGTAATAGATTTTTCATATTTTGTCCAGAACCTATAATTGTTATCTGCTGGAAGGCTGGTTCAATGGAACCAACCTCCTCTACCAGTAGAAACTGAAACTCTCCATTTGTTCTTTATTTCAGTGGTGATCATACACCCATCACTGCTCCAGATACCACTGATTTCAAATAATCTATACTATATTTCAGACGTATTTCAATTTTTGTTTTGAAAAATACAGTCACTGCACTTACATTCTATCCTAATGTTAAAAGTTTAACACACCGCCCATTAGATGTTAGCAGCAAAGCCTAAGTGCAGGGAAAATACAAATATTTTTAAAATAAGCAAGCGTTAGTCAGTCAGTCAGTCATGGCCGACTCTTTACGACCCCATGGACTGTAGCTCACTAGGCTCCTGTGTCCATGGAATTCTTCAGGCAAGAATACTAGAGTGGGTTGCCATTTCCTACTCCAGGGGATCTTCCCAGCCAGGGATTGAACCTAGGTCTCTTGCACTGCAGACAGATTCGTTACCATCTGAGCCACCAGGGAAGCCTTTTGTAAAATAAGCGAAGGGGCAACCTAATATGCAGTGTTAAAACCCAAGAAGGGTGAAAGAAACGTCCATACAAGGAATAGGGACAGGCCAGGGTAGGCTGCTGGAGACCAACCAATATGAAAAGTGTGCCTGTGTGGGGTGCACATTTAGCATGAGATGAGGAGGGATTCTACATGAAGAGCAGACAGATTGTCAAGTCAGAGCCTAAGCAGGATGAGAAGGGCAGGAGAATTACCTGGGCTGGAGTGATGAAGAAAGTATCCAAGTAAGGGATGGCCTAGCATGAGGAGTCAGAGCCTGAGCATAGAGAAGAGGCCATCTATGCCTGGGGGTGCTCTCATTTCAGGGAGCAGAGAGGGTGAGCAAAGCACCCACATAGGGACAGTGGGGGCTGCCACCAAAGAGCCCAAATGGAGTGAGGAGAGTTTCTATGTTTGGGAGTATCCAGGGCAAAGCATCAGAACTTGATTGGGTTGAAGAGGGCATCCACATATTAAGGGCAGCTTTGCACTGGGATGTGTGCTGTGCTTAGTTGCTCAGTTCTGTCTGACTCTTTGCGACCCCATGGACTGTAGCCCACCAGGCTCTTCTGTCCATGGGGATTCTCCAAGCAAGAATACTGGAGTGGATTGCCATGCCCTCCTCCAGGGGATCTTTCCAATCCAGGTCTCCTGCATTTTAGGCAGATTCTTTACCATCTGAGCCACCAGGGAAGCCCAAAAATACTGGAATGGTTAGCCTATCCCTTCATCAGGGGATCTTCCCGACCCAGGAATCGAACCGGGGTTTCCTGCATTGCAGGTAGATTTTTTAACAGTTGAGCTATCTGGGAAGCCCGTCAGACCCCAATAGTTGAAAAGGTATCCACGTAGATCAGTGCCTGCAGTACAGGATGTCAGAAACCAAATGAGGCAAGGTAAAAATCTTCACTGAAGAGGAAATGGCAGTGGCAGTGGATGACTGTTTATACAAAGGAGGATCGATGAAGTAAGAAAAATATAATAAGGACAATGAGACCCAGGTTTTTCTCTGTTAGAGAAGGGAGTTATAAATATGGAAACCTGTGGTCCTATATTGGAAATGGAAGTACTCGCAGGAACACATGGCTTCTACTATATATAAACTGATACAAAATATAGATGGAAATGTGTGTATATGTATGGTATAACACACATGGTCTGTAGCTCTGTCCACTGAGAGCCCCTGGGAGCAGTGACACCACAACAACTTTCAGAATACAGATACTAACTTCTAAGTATCATTCTCAACTCATAGAAACCATATTCGTTGGAGAAATGGCTGACTCCAGCACTGGGGGAGGGAAAGTACAGATGAGTCTGGAACATTTTGTTGTGCCAGAAAGCAAGGAAGTGCTCACAGAACCAAGAGGATTTATTAAAATGATATGGAAATTATTTTGAAGGGGTTCCCACTGGCCAAATCTGAGACAAGGGAGCATCAAAATTATGATGATAGTATTGGATTATAACCTATTAAAAAACATAAATTCGTGAGTCCATATTGACATTAATAAGTAGTTGATAAGTTGAAAGTCTAGTAACAAATGGAAAATTTACATAGTTTCAAAATGCTTCTTCTCACAATATTACTACAAAGATGAAAAGAGAAACTATATAGTGGAGAACCTTGTAGACACCACTGTACTGAGTAAAGTGATCATTATCGGTAATGGGACAAATGAAAATTATGCGTCCATTGATAATGAAAAGAACATAGCTTCACTTCTGTGATATACCTGCCAGACATGCACAATCTAAATCTAACCATAAGAAAAATAACTCTAATTGAGGGATAATTTACAAAATAACTGGCTTGTAATTCTCAAAAGTGTCAAAGTCATGACCGACTGAGGAACTATTCCAGACTGAAGGACAGCCAAGAGACGTGACAACTAAATGCATGTGTGATTCTGAGCCGAATTCTCCTGAGCTAAAGGGCATTATAGAAGCTACTGGAGAAATCTGAGTGGGGTCTGATGATTAAATTGTAGTAATGTATCAATGTTAATTTCCTGATTTTGATAGTTGTTTCCTGGTTATGTAGGAGAAGGTAGAACACACACTATAGTCAAGGGTGGATAGGGCTTCACGTCAGCAACTTACTCTCAAAATTTCCGGAAAAAAAAAATAGTTTTTTGTACTGTATTGCAATTTTTCTGTAAGTTTGATAGTGGGAGTTTTTTAAAAGCTTTTTTTTTTTTTAGCTAACTGTGAAACTTTTAACTGCACACTAAAGGGATTCTGAACAAAAAAAAAGAAAAAAAGAAAAGTAGCTCAAAAGTTTCACACGAACAATCTTCATGTGAAAACACATTTTAGTTATTACAGAGCAAGATGGCTTTTGATTTGGTGACCTAAAGAAAAAAGGTCCTAGTACCCTGAGCCTTTTAAACTCTCTGACAGTGACATTTAAATAGCTCTCAATATTTTTTCAAGCAGCGTTTGTGTGGTATAAATAACACCAGAAGGAACTAAGTACAGTTTCCAAGAAAAAAAGGAGATTTGACTATCTGAGTATTCAAAATTTGAAGGAGACATTTAAACCATCTAAGACTTCCCTGGAAGTCCAGTAGTTAAGGCTCACGTTTCCACTGAAGGGGACACAGATTCAATCCCTGGTCAGGGAACTAAGATTCCACATGCTGTGGCACAGCCAAAAAGAAAAGAAAAGAAAACCATCTATAATCAGGCTATATGGATGTCCTTCTTAGGTGCTAAAAAATACTTAAAATACAGGAACAAAGCAGACTGAAGTGTATTTCCCTTCTCGAATGTAAAGATCTTTATAAAAATGTGAAGTCTAGTAGTGAATAGATGATAAAGGAATTCCCACCTAAAGACCAGAAACCTATTAAATATTTCTAAGTGCAGCAAAAGTTTTACAGTTTTTAATGGATCGTTTTGTAATTCCTTCATACTTCAGTCCAAAAAAGACTTCCAAAAATTTCCATGGTGGGGTCTACTCGGATATTTTTCATGTGCTGGCAGTCAACATAGTTTTAAACTATTTTCCAGAAAAAAAATGTGCTCTAGAAAGCTAAGAAGGAAAGGTCCCTATTCTTCTTTTGACAAAAATATTAATTCCCTTTACTGATATTAGTATATACGGTGCAAATGATGGAAGAATTCCAAAGTGGATTAATTCTGTTGAAATATATTTCCTGTCAATTTTCTACACCTCTCCTATTACTTGAATTGGGTAAAGCATGTTCCTGCCTCAGGACTGTTGCTTTTACTCTTTCCTCTGACCAAAATGCTCTTCCCTCAGCCATCTGCCCTACCTCCTTTCTTCATTCAGGTGTGTGCTCAAAAGTCACGTTATCAAACCAGCTTTACCTAACTACTCTATAATAAGATGTCATCCTTCATTGTCACTTTTCTCTCTTACTTTATAAAATTTTCTTCATACAATTTCTTCATTTTCACCACCTGATGCGTATTTATTAATTTTTAAAAAAGTATTTATTTATTTGGCTGTGCCAGCTTTTAGTTGTGGCATGCAGAACCTTTGATCTTCATTGCAGCATGCAGGATCTTTAGTTATGACATGTGAATTCTCAGTTGTGGCAGGTGGGATCTAGTTCCCTGACCAGGGATTGAACCCAGGCCTGCTGCATTGAGAGCATGGAGTCTTAGCCACTGGACCACCAGGGAAGTCCCTATTTGTTCACTTTTAAAATGTCTCCTCCCCACCCCACCAGAATGTAAACTTAATGAAAACATGGATGTTGGCTGTAATTTTTATTGCTTTTTGCTATATTTTCAGCTCTCAAAATAGTACTCATTGTGACAGCCACTCAATAAATATCTGTTGAATTAATACATGAACTTTTACATCTCTATCTTTGCTACTTTTAAATACTCTAGGTCAAGGTTCTACAAACTACAGCTTATCACCTGTTTTTGTATGACTTGTGAACTAAGAATGAGTTTTACATTTTTTAATGATTGAAAAAAATCAGAAAGATGCATTTCATGCAACTTGGAAATTGTGTGGAATTCTAACATCAGTGTTCATAAATAAAGTCTTATTGGAGCACAGCCAAATCCATGTTGTCTACAGCTACTTCTGTATTCCAACAGCAGAGTGGAGTAATTGCAACAGAGACTATATGACTTGCAAAGCCAAAAACATTCACTATCTGGTAACCTTTTAGAAAAAGTTTGCCAAGACCTGGTCAAATCTACTATTAACACTAATACTGCACTGTCCAATACAATAGCCACTAGCCACATGTGCCAATTTGAGTTTAAGTTAATTAAAGTTAAAATTTTAGTTTCTCAGTTACCCAACCACATTTCAAGTACTCAACAGAACATGTAGCTAAGGGTCTTTCATATTGGAGAACATAGATAAAGAATATTTCTATCCCTGTAGAAAGTTCTACTGAAGAGCACAGCTCTAGATTTTAGAATATCTTGTTGCTGCTTGGGATACCACTCCCTGCAAAGTTGTTTATTTAAAGCAAACATTAAAACTTTGGGTCAGGAAAGAAACCATGTATAAAAATTAAATCAATGAAAATTCTAAGGAAATTATACTAGGAAACAGCTTAACAATGATCATCTTCTATCAATGTTTTCTAAACTCCTACAATTGGAATTTCAGGGGAAATCACTTTCTATTAATGCAGTAATCAAAAAGGTAAAGGATATAGACAGCACCTTCATACAAAGAACTTTATAAATTTCACTGATTAAAAAATTAACGTGACTCTTTGAAGGGTTAAAAAAGAAAACCCACATGATGCCAAACGTCCAGATAAAATATTTCTTAATGTACCTATACAGGGCTTCCCAGGTGGCACAGTGGAAAAACAATCTGCCTGTCAATTCAAGGGACATGGGTTCAATCCCTGGTCTGGGAAGATTCCACATCCTGTGGAGCAGCTAAGTCCATGTGGCACAACTACTGAACCCACACTCTAGGGCCCATGAGCCACAACTACTGAGCTTGTGCTCTGCAACAAGAGAGCCCACCACAATGAGAAGCCCACGCACCACAACCAAGAGTAGTCCCCCACTCACCATAAGTAGAGATAGCTGAGCAAAAGCAACAGAGACCCAGTGCAACCAAAAATAAAGTACTTATATGTGTGCACACAAAATAAACTCAGCATGTACATTAGAATTTTTGTATCATTAGATAAAATCATTTTTCTTACCTCATTTAAAAGCCAAAATTACAATCCCTATTTAACACCCTTTCATATCAATTTCCCTCATGCTCTTGCCGTAACTTAATAATCTCCTGATATATTTTTTGTTTAATTAAATCATTACTGTTTTCCATTGACACTGATGTTGTACTGTTTTCCAATGACATTTTACCTCTTAAACAATAAATCTTATGGATAGATTTTTAGAAAAGTTCAATCTTCCAAGACTGGACCAGGAATAAATAGAAATTATGAACAACGCAACTACAAGCACTGAAATTGAAGCTGTGATCAAAAATCTCCCAAAAAACAAAAGCCCAGGACCAGATGCCTTCACAGGAGAATTCTATCAAACATTTAGAGAAGAGCTAATGCCTATCCTTTTAACTCTGCAAAAAAATTGCAGAGAAAGGAATACTTCCAAACTCACTCTACAAGGCCACCATCACCCTGATACCAAAACCAGACAAAGACAACATAAACAATAAATCTTATAAAAGGTACATAGCTTCTGTAACTGACATGGTTCACAAATATATTGGACTGTTAAAGGTTATTTCCTTTGTAGCTTTCCAAGCACTCTACAAATTCAAAGCTTTATTAGCATTCTCAAATTGTTTTCTACCAGAAGTGAAAACAAGCCTCATCATATGCTTCCTGAGAGATGATAATTTCAAATTTGTTTTTACTCCTTCAGATTCTCTTTTCTTTGACGAAGATGCTGTTTAAAAAATTTCATGAGTTAGAATTTTTGTTAAATATACCAAGATTTTTCTCTGAGATTCTAGCATTTTCTGTGCTACAAAATGAAAAGGGGTAGATTACAAATAAAATTTAAAGTTGAAAATGGTAAGGACCTGGTTAATTGAGATTTCATCAAAATTCACGTGTGAATAATATAAGTTATCAATGAACAAAATAAAATATTTACATTAGCAACAAAACACGCAACCATATTTTTAATTCAAATGATTATAAACTTGTTTTCATTTTGTTACTTTAAGTAATTATCATTCAGTAAAGGATAGCCGCTAATAAACATGGAACTCTGCTCAATGTTATGTGGCAACCTGGTTGGGAGGGGACTTTGGGGGAGAATGGATACATGTATATGTACGGCTGAGTCCCTCCAATGTTCACTTGAAACTATCACAACACTGTTAACTGGCTATGTTCTAATACAAAATAAAAGTTAAAAAAAAGAATACCAGCTAATATAATTCTACTCTTAATTTCAGAGATCAGACTTCCACTTGCTGGTCTGTCTTTCCAGCATCGCGTAGAAGCTAAAGGAGAGCAAAATGTCAGTCTCACTGGTGCCTGACAGCAGCCAGAAAGTTGTATTTGAGTGTCAGCATTTCCCTTTACCTTCATAACAATAAACTGATTTCTCTATCCCCATACCTCTTTCTTAAATTTAAAATGTCCACTTTTACTTTTTAACAAAAAGCTTTGGAAACTGAGTTACTGACTACAAAATGATCCTTATAATCAATGAAATTAGAAATGTTGGCATTGAAGTACCTTATCTCTTCTTTCCTAGCACTTGATATTTGAATTTTCTCCAATATCCAAACTATTTGGATTATGAAGCCTCTGCTTAGACACTTCCAAGAATACAGAAGTTATACTTTTCCTTTTCAGAAAAATTCTAATGGTTTAAAAAGTTCCTCCTTAAATACAGTGGAACTCAAAAGTTCCTGAACTGTCCATTTTAGGTCCTAGTTCAGCTTTCTGGGAACATCCAGAATAAATTATTACACAAATGCTACCACTCAGTTCCTTAACCATGGTGAGAGCTTTCTTCTGAACCTGGTTTTGTTTGCCTATGGTCCTCCAAAAATATGGCATCAAGCACTTAGCCCAGGAATGCAAATGAGACTTCATATTATCTCATAGCAGCTCTGGAAAATAAACAGGTGCAATGGCATTTATTATTCTTCCCATTTTACAGACAAAATTCAAGACAAAAGAATGACAAAAAATACGAAGTCATGTAATTGTCCAAAGGTACAATGTCAGTGGCACATTATGAAGAGAAGCAGGATTCCTCTCCTGAGTTTCAACCTTTGTTTCAAAGAATTTAAATAATATTTTAACGTGCTTTCCTACACAGATTATAAATCTTGGTTCGAAAGTCAGAACTAGAAGACATTTTAGACCCAATTAATTTCAAATACCTCAAGTGAGAGGAAAGGAAGATATTAAAAAGGGGGGGCATGCCTTAAAATGAGCAGTCTCTCCAACCATGAAATCCTTCCTTTCCTTCCTCTGGACCAAGGTAAAGGTTGAGAGACATCAAGACTACTTCTCTAAGAACATCAGCTCAATACAGCCCACGTTACTCTTTTTTTTAAAAACAAAATATTCCATTTTCCCTAGATTAAATGTGAAGAAATTATAGACTGCAGGGCACAGGTCCTAAACAGCAAATTCAATATCTAGTGTTATTTTCCTTGAAAGGTCAGTTACTCTGAAGTTTTAGAAAAATATATTTTACCATGGATATCACGTGCCAACAAACATGCAGAGAGAAAAGGAAGAGTGAGCATTTCGTGTCATTGATACTTTTAAAAATTGTCTGTGCTAAAATGATTAAATCAAACATATTCCAAGTAAGATTTTCATTTTGTAACTGTAAAATGCCTAGTTGGTTATAGAATAACTGAAGTTAAAAACAGAATATCAATTGAAGATGGGTGACAGACTTAAATGTGAAAGCTAAAACAATCAAATTTCTAGAGGAAACTATAGGAGAATATTTTCATGGCCTTGGATAGGCAAAGACTTCTTAAGCAGGACATAAGGTTCCATTAATCCCAAAAGGAAAAAAAATGATAACTTAGTCTTCATTAAAATTAAGAATTCTGTTTATCAAATAGATTAAGAAAATAAATAAGCAAGTTACAGACCCAGGGAAAATATTTGCAATACATATCTGATGAAGTTCATGCTTCTAAATTTTAAATACCTATAAAATCAATAAGAAAAATATAAGCAATCCAATTTTTTAAAAATGTACAGAAGACTTACAGCACTTCAAGAAAAAGAATATGTAAATAGCCAATAAACAGACAAAAAGGTACTCAACATCATTATTCATTAGGAAAATACAAATTAAAACCACAATGAAATACCACTACACACCCACCAGAATAGCTAAAATTTAAAAGACTGACAACAGCAAGTGTTGACAAGTTGTGGAACAACTGGGGATCACCAGTGAGAGGGTAACAAGTCCAACCACTTCAGAAACTGTTTGGCAATATGCATCAGACCTAAGAACACACCCGCACTATGACCTAGAAACGCTAGTCCTAGGTATGTATCCAAGAGAAATGAATGTATATGCCCACCAAAAGACATGTACAAGAATATTCATCATATAGATAAACAATGGAAACAAATCAAATGTCCATCAACAGTACAATGAATAAACAAGTTGTATATTCATACTACTCTGTAATAAAATAGAATGAACTATTAATAAATGTAACAATATGAACGAATCTCAAAGGTATGTTGCGTAAAAGAAACCAGACACCAAAAAAGTACCTACTGTATGATTTATGCAGAATTCAAGAACAAGAAAACTGACCTATGGTTGCAGAAGTCTGAATAGTGCTTTACTTGGTGTGCATGCTCAGTCACTTCAGTCATGTCCGACTTTTTGCAACCCATCAGGCTCCTCTGTCCATGGGGATTCTCCAGGCAAGAATACTGAACTAGGTTGCCATGCCCTCCTTCAGAGGATCTTTCTGACCCAGAGATTAAACCCACCTCACTTATGTCTCCTGCATTGGCAGGAGGGTTCTTTACCACTAGTGCCACATGAGAAACCCTTTTTACTTGGTGTAAAGGGAGGTTTTGTAAATGGGCACAAAGGGAATCTTCTGGAGTGATGCAAATGTTCCGTATCTTTTTCTAAATTTTATTTTACTGAAGTATAATTGATTTAAATGCTATGTTTCTGGTATAAAATGTTTCCTATCTTGACTTTGAAGGATAAAAATTATCCTTAGGACAAATTATCCTTAGGACATTTTCCTAAGGATTGATAAAAATTAATCAACCTGTATATGTAAGAAATGTATATTTCATTGTATAAACTATTCCTTAATTAAAAATAAATCTATTGAACACAATCATTTTCAAATATCTAAAATACCAAAGGAGTTCCTGGAGGTCCAGTGGTTAGGACTTGGCACTGTCACTGTTGAGGTTCTGGGTTCAATCCCTGTTCAGAGCTCAGCCAAAAAAAAAGCCCAAACCTTAAAAATGCAATTATAGCAGTATCCTCTCTCTTTTAAAAAAGTTTGAATTTGGGGGGATTTTCATGAGTTTTCTATAGTCTTTATGGACTATATCTATACCAACCATCCTCTGAATGGGCACCATGTAAAAATTCTTATGGTGAGGAAATTTATTTACATGTTATGTGCCACCTAAATATGAAGATATTTTCAGTGATAGCCAATTCTCCAATCAAGTTTTCCTAAGGATTGAGATTTCAAGATTTGTTTCAATTCTCATCTTTGATTTTTTTCTTTTTTCACTAAGCTTAGGCTACAGATAGTTTGTGTCATTCATCTTTGGAAAACAAAAACAAGCAAACAAAATCTCTTGATACACATCTATGCTTCTCTCCAGCAATAGCCCCACTTATTTCTCTGCTTCACTTCCTAGCTAAACTTCTGAAGAATATGACCTGTACCCAATGATTCTACTTCTTTTACTTCCATTCCTGCTTTAACCATTTCAGTCTGGTTTCGATCCCCACAACTCCACAAAAACCACTTTTGTTAAGGTCACTAGCAAGTTTTACGTTGCCCAAAACCAGCCCACACTATTTGTCCTCACTTTACTTGATTTTCCAGCAATAGTGAACATAGCTGTTCACTCTCTGCTCTGAATTCCGTTACACCACACTCTGTTGGTTTTTTTACTTGTCTCGCCATGCTGTTTCTCTTATGTTAGCCCCTCCCCCTCTACAGTACAGTTCAGTCGCTCAGTCATGTCTGACTCTTTGCGACCCCATGAACCGCAGCACACCAAGCCTCCCTGTCCATCACCAATTCCCTGAGTCCACCCAAACCCATGTCCATTGAGTCAGTGATGCCATCCAGCCATCTCATCCTCTGTCGTCCCCTTCTCCTGTCCTCAATCTTTCCCAGCATCAGGGCCTTTTCCAATGAGTCATCTCTTCGCATCACATGGCCAAAGTATTGGAGTTTCAGCTTCAACATCAGTCCTTCCAATGAACACCCAGGACTGATCTCCTTTAAGATGGACTGGCTGGATCTCCTTGTAGTCCAAGGGACTCTCAAGAGTCTTCTCCAACACCACAGTTCAAAAGCATCAATTCTTCGGCGCTCAGCTTTCTTTATAGTCCAACTCTCACATCCATACATGACCACTGGAAAAACCATAGCCTTGACTAGACGGACTTTTGTTGGCAAAGTAATGTCTCTGCTTTTTAATATGGTGTCTAGGTTGGTCATAACTTTCCTTCCAAGGAGTAAGCGTCTTTTAATTTCATGGCTTCAGTTACCATCTGCAGTGATTTTGGAGCCCAGAAAAATAAAGTCAGCCACTGTTTCCACTGTTTCTCCATCTATCTGCCATGAAGTGATGGGACTGGATGCCATGATCTTAGTTTTCTGAATGTTGAGCTTTAAGCCAACTTTTTCACTCTCCTCTTTCACTTTCATCAAGAGGCTCTTTAGTTCTGCTTCACTTTCTGCCATAAGGGTGGTGTCATCTGCATATCTGAGGTTATTGATATTTCTCCCGGCAATAATGACCACCTAAATAGGATGCTTCTCAGGGCTTGATTCCCAGCCCTCCTCTCACAATAGGTGGCCCCAATCCTTCCCATGGTGCTCAAGATCATCTACATGCTGAGGATGACCAAAGTTCTATCTCTAGCCAGACTTTTTATTCAGAGGAGAGGTGCACCAACCCTGCCCTGACCACTATTCTTCCTTTTAGCACTGTTCTTTTATAACACTTCAAATAATTCAAATGTTTTCATTGGGGATTTATTTGTTTGGGAGCCTGCCTTATTCATCTGACTGTAAATTCCAAGTGGGCAAAAGCACTGTTGTCTTCTTCACCATTGTATTGCCAATATTTTGCATACAAGACACATAACAGTCAATGAATAGTTTTTGAATGAAGAATGAATGAATAAAGATTTCTGACTTTTGAATTACATTGCTATTAATATAAATGTTATACTACAAGGTAAGTCACAATCAAATGTTATAAAGCTTTCATTGCTCAGCTATCTTTTAAAACCAGCATATAAACAATAAAAATATATTCTAAAACACATATATAAAGATATAAAGATGATCTACTACTAACCCAATATGTGCTATGAGAGTGATAAGTTTCACTAATACTTTTCAAACTGTGGGCCATGTAAGTTTCACTAATACTTTTCAAACTGTGGGCCATGTTTATCAGATTTTAGTGTGCACAAGAATGCCCTAGGAATCTCATTAAAATGCAGATTTTGATTCAGCATATCTGGCCTGAGATTCTGCATCTGTAACATGTCCCAGATGTTGCCAGTGCCACTGGTCCACACATCATACTTGGATTAACAGGCGTCTAAAGGCTCTTTGTAAATGAATTATGAATTAAACTGAACATTTGCTGGATCCTAACTTCACTTCTAGTAGAATGCAAGGTGATTTTTGTACACATCATCTTATTCAGATTGCTGGTCTCTTGCAGTTTTATAAACTTAGAGGAGTTCTCAACCTTATCAAGACCAAGTGCCCCTCTCTTTTAGAAAAAGTATTTTATAATACCTCTTTACACCGGGTCGACCCCTGGGTTGGGAAGATGCCCTGGAGAAGGGAATGACAACCCACTCCAGTATTCTTGCCTGGAGAATTCCATGGACACAGTAGCCTGGCAGGCTACAGTCCATGGGGTAACAGAAAGTCGGACACAACTGAACAACTAACACACACACACCGTCATAAATTAAATATAACCTATCCACACATCGAAGTTTTCTAAAAATAAAAACATAACTGTAACATAAATGTGAAATAAATTAATAAAATAATTTGTTTTAATATGTAAATACACTAGCAAATTATTATAGAAGACATAATAAGAAGGTAGTCAGATGTGTTTATAGAATCATCATGAATTCAAGAGACAAAATATGCAAGATATAGCTTGCATCAATAATGGCAAAAGTCTTGGCTCCAAACTAAAGAAAGAATCATCTTCCTTTAATTTATTGTGTTGGCCAAAAGGAACCCAAACAAACTTTTTGGCCAACCCACCAGACAGTAGTTTCATTCTTAAACAATTAAGACTGCATTAAAACCATGCAAGAATACTTTATGCATAAAATACAGTTAGGTTCTAGCAGTCATTAGATGACATAAAATATTACTAAGTTTCAGAAAAGCAAGAGATTCCAACCTAGAATGAGGAACAGCTTCCTAAAAGACTGCCAGGTGCTGATCTGTGGCAGAGGGAAAGGGTCGACAGCTAAGCAGATCTAGCAGTGGTCCCTACAGTGATATCCTCACCTAAATAATTTTACATGAGCACATATGCAGAGGAAAAAAATATTCTGTGGATATGAAAACACGAGCATGCTCAATAATCAAATTTTATGAATGTGGAGTTATATCATAGCTGATGTAAAATATAATAGCTCCACTCTGAAAAAACGGTTTCTGTGATATTTAACAACTAATCATTTTTGCCATCATCTGCCTTTTATCTTTGCAATTGAAGATCATTTGTGAATGCTCATTAGTAGTTGATTATACACTTGTGCACAGTGTAGACAGTAGCACAAATGTACATCAGAGGCTTAATTTGACTTTCATGTGTATCATTTACCAAATATTAATGCATTGAAGATTATCCCTATAAAATTTATATTCTGACCTCAAAATAAAACTTTTTAACCAGCTCTTTGAAAATATTAAAAATTTATAAATGTGACACGAGTTAAGATTGTGGTTGTGCACTGGAATTTTTTTCCTGTGCATATTTGCTCATATAAAATTGTTCTGATGTGCTAAATATTCTGCTATGTTAATAGTCTCTCAAACAGATAATACTTTGCAAATAAACTGATCGTGGTGTGATAGAGAAATCAAATGAAGTAAAACATGGTCTTCTCAACTTTAAAAAGCAAAACATTTGTTGTGAAGAAATAGTTTATTGTGGCTTGCTGAAATGCTGCAAAAAATGTAGCAAAGCCAAGGATTAGATTTCACTATGTTATTTTGCCCAAAGTTAAGCCAGTATTGGATTAGGAAAAAATAATAGTATTCATCCTGTTGAATTCAGCCAACATTCGAAGCTCTTCTATCAAACCTTTAATAGCACCTCTGACAAATTAACCAGCAAAATTAACTAACTTTCATGTCACTATTTTCTTTACTATCTTTACCATAAAAATTGAACAAATAAATAGCCAAATGACCAAACACAGGCAGTTTACTAGCTGATTTATTTAATAAATATGACTGCAGTCCTACTATGTGCTAGGGACTAGCCTGGGTACTAGTTATCACTGGTGATAAAAAGATTCCTACACTTTGGAATCTGACAGTTTAGACGGGGCAACAGGTGTACTAATGACCAAAATATGCAAGAAATCTAGTTAAATAATCTTTAAATAATTAAGAGTTAAGAGTAAAAAATACAGTTTTGCACTGCTTCATCAGTGATGCTATTGAAATGTTTTCCATTTCTCTTATTTAAAAAAGTTTCCTTTATAAACCCACAAATAATTTGATGTGCCAAAAATGTTATCTCTAAGAACAGTTGCTAATAAATACAATTTGTGATATGTTGCCAATTCCATTGATATAATAAGTCAGGAG
The DNA here is from genome assembly GCA_024291935.2 of Okapia johnstoni. Lineage (NCBI taxonomy): Eukaryota > Metazoa > Chordata > Mammalia > Artiodactyla > Giraffidae > Okapia > Okapia johnstoni. The sequence goes on along the minus strand of CM044306.1, from coordinate 21,448,632 downwards.
GTAAGCTGCTTTTGAATTTTTGATGCATAAAAAGCACTGCTCCATAAATGCTTTTATTCTGTTTCATATCTATTATTAAACATTAGTTTTTTCTGTCTTCTAGATGGTATACATGTCCAGTATAATATGGTATCAACTCCAAATTATATTGATTTACTCTAAACCACTTTTTACTCTAAGAACTTTAATTCTGGATGCAAAAGCAGATTTCAATTAAGGCTGAAAAAATTTTCTAATTCAGGATCATTAGGCATTATTTTGACAGATTTTACAGCAAAAATAATTAATAGTTTTTTATATATATATATATATCACTTTTGAAATAATCCCCCTATAATAGAAACATAATCTTTGTTTCATTATTTCATCTTTTTTAAAAAAGTGATTCAAAAGGCCTTAGGGTTATCCTTTATGATTTCTAATTATTTTGAATGTGCCAGTTAATGGGAGAGTTGTATTTTCAAAAGGCTTAACAGCAGCCTACTCTATGTTCTTGTGATGTTTAGAATCTTTTTTCCACAATAACTAATGAATGTTTAACACATTAAAAAAGCATTTGTTGGGTACTTACTACAGGCAGCTTCTGTGTTAATCACTCCTTTCTCACACATGGTCTAGAACTACAGCCTGAGTTAGGAGCCAATTCATATTGGTTATCTGATAAAAGACCTACTGATAATCTTTTAGTCTAAGTGTAAATATATACACTGATGACAAACTTATAACAACGTATTAAAAAGGTATCACCAGGAAAATGTATGATAATTTTACGGTACGATCCATGTATCTTACTGACTGAGAAAGTAAATTTCCCCTCATATTTGATCCATATCTTAATGGACTAATATGTGATCCTGAAATCTGCTCATGTAAAGTTAAAAGGTAAGGTTTAGCATTAAGTAATATGCTAGTCAAAAAATCAATAACATTTTTGTTTTCTAAGTTTTCCTTTCTGTTATACCATTTAAAATACTTTAAAAGTTTTCTGAGTTCTAACAAGGAATTGCTAGCACCAATCCCTTATTCACAAAGAGTAATTAATAAAAGGCGTCATAATAAAGATAATAAAAATGACTTTTCAGCACCATTTTTTTCAAAGGTTTTTTTTATGTGGACCATTTTCTTAAATTCTTTATTAGATTTGTTACAATAATGTTTCTGTTTCATGTTTTGGTTTTTTGACTGTGAGGCATATGGGATCTTAGCTCCCTGACCAGGGATTGAACCTGCACCCCTGCACTGGAAGGCAAACTCTTAACCACTGGACCACCACCAGGGAAGTCCCTTTTTGGCACCATTTTGAAACTTGAATGCAACAAACTCTGAGGATCTTTTATGAATCAGGAACTGTTCTTTGCACTGAGTATACAAAAATAAGACATAGTTTCTGCCTTCAGAAGCTTAAAGACCAGTGAGAGAATAAACACTTAAATCAGTAAATAATTTCAGTATAAGTGGGAGAAGTATGCATAGTAAGGAAAGGCCCTTAGCCCAGCTGGATGGAGGTGAGGGACTGAATAGAATGACCACCAGAAAGCACCAGGGAAAGTCATGAGAAGGAGGTCCTTCATGGTGATAATGTATGAAGAGTCCTGAAAAGATGAGTAGGCATAACAAGGTAAAGAATGGGATGAAAATTTTAGCAAAGACATGGAAGTGTGAAACAGCATATTGGATAGTAGGAAACACAACCAGAAATTTTCTAAAATTATGTTCTACCAGGACCCCATGACCTTTCTGTGGCTTTCGTTCCTTTGAATTTTATCAGTTCAACCTTCACACGTTCATAACGGAGGGCTAGTAAACCACCATCTGGAGGCTGTATCTATGTAAATACCATCCATCCAGAACAGAGAAAGGAAGCTAGAAATGAAAAAAATGGCTACCACAAAAGCCATGTGGTGGGAAGCTGACATCAAGAAGGAGACAAAAATTACACAATAACCTGGGAATATTTAGTGTAGGGGCAATCAGCTCTGCACAGTTCAAAACCCCGTGAGAATATACTACAGAACAATACATTACCTGATGGTCAGAATAGTGACTCAGGGTCCCTAAGATAAAGTTTTCTCTTGTGAACCTTGCTTATAAGGGGTCTGTGTAACAAATACTCTTAGAAAGATTTCTAACCCAATAATGTTGAAATAAAAAAGGTTTTTTTAAAATATTTATTTATTTAGCTGCATTGGGTCTCAGTTGTGGCACACAGGCTTTTCTCATGGCATGTGGGATCTTCATTCCCAGACCTGGGATCGAACCTGCATCGCCTACACTGGAAGGAGGATTCTTAACCACCAGACCACCAGGGAAATCCCAAAAGTTTTATATTAAATAAGAAATATGCCAATACCTGTAAAATTCATATTTGTGAACCACCCATTTCTCAACCATCAGACAGAAGGCATATTATTACAGCACAAATAACAAACATCAGCTAACATAAAGAATCTCTGTGTAGAAAATATTCAGGATCACAAATTGGGAGAAAAGAAAACAATTCTAGTTCTTGATTTACTACATGCATTAACTCTTCATCTTTACATGACAAATTTTCTATTTCAAAAGCTTATTTCATCTGACATCTCCACACACAGAAATTCTCAATAAATGTCTGGTAATGAATGAAAAAATGAATAACTTTTTAAAAAGATTTTATATGTTGAAGAAATAGTGACTATATAGTCTCACATTTCACAATAAACCATAGCATATTAATTTGACCCCCAAATTAGGCAGAAAATAAAGTATTTCATCAAGTACTCTACTTGCTTACAGTGCCAAGAAATGAGAGGGATACACTATAGGTCAAATTCTAAATTGGGACCAAAGTATCAAAATAGTATAAAAGTACTTTATTTAAATATCAAACACATGGGCCAGATTAGCCAATCTTGAGTGGCTATAATAAACCAGATATTTTACTACACCAAATACTCTGATCCTCAAGGACGTGATGTTAGAATAGCCAAACTCACATCACTAACCTTTCTGTCAATCTTAGTTTTTGATTTAAGTGTGAAGTCTTTGCATTAAGCATACCATATAACATCCACCTCCATGGATTATGAATATAATCTACTCATCTAAACTCACAATTTAGTGATCCAATTCTGTATTCTCTTTCCATTTATAGCCTGTACATTCCAAATAAAATTCTACACAAGTTTTCATTCCCTTTTTATTCAGCTTATCAAAAAGTCACTGTTAGGGCTTTAATACCCTAAATTATGCTATTTAGTTAATAATTCATTTATTTCACATTAAATAAATGAATTCAGGAGTATTAACATTTATAGAGAAACATCCAGTTTCCACTGTCTTATACTAATCCATATGTTATTCTTGAGAATGAAATGATTAAGACTAGGAAAAAATTGTGTTGGAGTATTGATCTATCACTTCACAAAAATAAACTCAGGAATTCATTTGTAATAATTAAAGCCTGAGAGTTTTTTAAATTATTTTTTCTAGTGTACAACAATCTAATTTTTTCCTGTTCTTGGCCAATGAAATCTTTACATGATAAAAATTACACATCATAAACCATTTTTCAAATATTCAAAGTGTAAATTTTTAGATTCACTTTTAAACCTTGATAATTTTTATAAATTTAAAGCAAAAAGTTTTTCATAATAGAAAACACTTGAAGTATTTTTCAATAATAATCATTTAAATTTTTTTTACAGAATACTAAATACATACTGTGCACTGACTTATCATTTGGCGTTCAACTTAGAGGGAAAAAAATACGTATAAGTGCCAAGTCAGTTTAAAATTATAAACATACCCATGTGCAAATTAAAGATTTACAACCATAGTACTGTGCTCAATTATACATGAAACAAAATTTATGTTGTGCCCTGACATTCAATCAAGTTTTAATAACTTCATAGACCCTAGACCTAAAGCTGCCAAAGATAAAGGCATACTGGCAATAACAGAGCCTTCAATCATTATGAAGAAAATATCCAGGCTACTGATAATTATTTATCAAGTTAACATTTTATTTAGGTGTCATTATCTCAGTTACTAATAGAATGAATACATTTCTCACAAATTCTGATTTTCTATCACCACCTCCTCCAACTTGAGATGCACCTGCCATTTTCAAGGTTTCAGAAACACTTGTTGAAAAGACTTGAAAAGTTTAAAATAATACTGTGAAATTTTAGTTATCCCAAGGAAGTATATATATATCCCAATAATACTGAAAATTTTGGGGGAAGTGAGGATAGTTTAGTGACTTTCAAAATTAATTCAAATGAAACTCTTCATGTGAGCCTGATTTTTTGCTTTGAGTAAATAAGTTATCATTAGAAGACTGAGTACCAAGGGAAGCACAAATGCCATTACTTTAAAATTTACCTTCCCATATGACAGCATTTACCCTTACAGGAGAAAAAAAGTCACCTTTCATCCTAAAGAAGTCACTCAGGTTAGACCAATTCCAATGGACATTGAAGCCATGAACAAAAAAATCATGCAAAAGGATTAGTTATTCCACCTTAGGTTTGCTGCCATTTCAGGGACACCCCATAAGTACTCCTCCTCTGCAGAATCAGAGTTGACCCCTGACAACCCCTAGGAGGTAAAACTGCGGAGAAATTATCACTGTCCAAAGTTAGGTTGGGGGTTGGGGGGGAGGTAGCAAATGAGAGATGTATGAAAACCGACACGCTCTGCCCTCTGAAATGCCTATTTACTTTTGACAAAAGAAATAAATAGAAGCAAAACCGAGATTCAGAAGGAACTCTCTCTGCTGCGTGCACCGGTTGAGCATTTCAAAGACCCCTTAGAAAAGAAGCAGGCTGGAGGCTCACCTTCCATCTCGCCGCCGGGCTGGGCTGGAGCTGCCGCTCTGGCTACCCAGCCGCTCCACGTGCTCCTGCCGTCGCCGGGACGCAGCGCGCAGCTGGCGGGAGATTCCCAGCGCGGGGAGTCCCCGGGATCCGGCCGCCGCGTCGGCGCAGATTGAAAGGGGCAGGAGCCGGCGACCGGACGGTGCGCGGGGTTACAGCGGCGCTGGCTGGCGGCGGCTTTAAAGGACGCTCACCGCCGAGGTATCTACCGCGCCTCCAGCCGCCTTTTGAATGTCAAAGCCGAGAACCCCAATAGGAAGGAAATGGCAAGACAGTAAATTGTCTCCAAATGTCTATTTTAGAAGGATAATGGATAAGACAGTAATATCACATGGCGGGAGGGAGGATCTGGATTGCTTTCTTGCAAGTCTAAGTTCCAAGTGGTTTGTCTTGAGCAAAATCTGGAACTTTTGGTCTAGATTCACGGATGATAGCCATGAATGCCATCAATGAGCACTCCATTAGATGTAATATGTTTTTCTTCCTCAACTTTTCATTTCACGTAATAAAAGTTCTTGATCCAAGTTTTCAGTAAGTTCTCAGTTCCAAAGAGTGTTGGCACTCTCATCAACTCAACTTTTTCAGTTTTGGAAGCAATATTCTCACTTTTTTTTCCCTTTTGGAAACTGCTTGGTTTATTTGCCACCACTCACAAAACACTACACACTGTATTTATGTGTGTTTATTTTCTACTACCTTACCTTCTTCCAAATAGGATCTGAGACAGCTTACAAAAATATATACATAATGTATCAGTGCTAAGAGATTGGGGTGGGAAGGGGAAGATACACTAAGACAGTAAAATTGACTCAAAGATGTTAGTTGTACACAGTGAACATCTTTTCCCAACATCCTTCCCATGTTATAGAGATCAAGCACACATTTGACCATAGGGAGAGGGAAGGGGAGGTGAACATATAATTTTTAAAAAACAGAATTTTTCTTCAAACTGAGGTTGAAGGGACATTGTTCAGGTGAGTCCTCTTAAAGTTACCCAGTGTGTTAAATATGTAAATGAAAACATGTAAATGATTCTCAAAAAGACCATTTTTGCCTTTGTTAGAAATGTACGTTGTTGGTATATACAAGTATATTTGAGACTTAAGGTTGGGAGTTCATGCATCAGAAAGCCATACCAGAGTAAACCCGTTCTTATCCAGTTAAAGAATACATGTTGTAATTTCATGAATTTCAGTTTATTTTAAATATGCCTTGGTATAGGAGATGTATATATATATAGATATAGGTATATAATTTTTAAATGAGTTAATAACTTGTAATGGCTTTGTTTTACGATTATGGCAAAATGACAGCATCTCTATAACTTGTATGGGTTGGAGTTCTACAGGATAACAACAATTTCAGAGAAATACTCTAAACACTAGGTCTAATGTTAGTATCGAAAGGGGAAATTTGTTGTTTGTTAGTTTCTAAAGGCAAAAATAGCACATCAAAAGTAGCAGAAGAGGAACTGTAAAATTTCACAGGGATGGTGTAAGGATGAATAGTTACTTGGTTATTAAAAGTTTTAGATGTTTAGCTTCCATTACAATGTTCTTTATACTTACCAATGGAATGTGTTACTACTCTGTGAATAATTAGCTCAGTATTGAGTATTTCAGACTCAAAAATGTGATACTTAAGGGGATAGATAAAAAGTAAATGGGTAAAATAATTCATGCAGCTATTTCACCCTCAAGGAGGTAGAGCATAAATCCCCACTCCTTTAGTGTGCGATTCACTTATGGGTGTTTCTAGTGGCCTAGTGATTAGGATTCCGGGCTTTCACTGCCATGGTCTGGGTTCAATCCCTGGTCAGGGAACTGAGATCCCACAAGCCACACAAAGCACCCCACCCCCTAAAAAAAGGTTTTTTTAAAAAAAGAATGGGATTCACATAGTGACATCCTCCCGAAGATTACAGTATGAAAAGGTATAGGAAAGAGAGTATCACAGAAACCAGACAAATACTACCTCAGCCAGGTGATCAAGTTAACAACAACAATGATATAAGGCATGTAACAGTATGTGCCCTTGATATATACTTGAATACGGTACTTCACCTCCATAGCCTTCCATTCATAAACCCTAACCTAGAGGGTTAACTTAGACTGGTTAAGCTCCAGTCTAACCTAGAGGCATTCTGCAAAGAGCCTGACCAGTTCAGATCAAGTCAATGTCATCTCAAAACTCATTAACTGTCAAGGTCATCAAAACCAAGAAATGTCTGAGAAACTGTCACCGCTAAGGAGACTTGATGACTAAATGTAACAAGGGATCCTGAGTGGGATCCTGGAGCAGAAAAAGGCTATTAGGTAAAAATGAAGGAAATCTGAATCAAGTATGGACTGTATTTAATAAGGTATCAATAGTGGTCATCACTTGTGAGAAAAGTATCATAACAAATCTAAGATGTTAATTGTAAGGAAATAGGTGGGCATACAGGAGAACTCGGTGCTATCTTCACACTTTTTCTATAAATCTAAAACTATTAGGGGACTCCCCTGGTGGTCCAGTGGTTAAGACTTTGCCTTCTAATGCAGGGAGTGCCTGGTTCAATCCCTGGTCGGGGAGCTAAGATCCCACATGCCTTGTGGCCAAAAAACCAAAAACATAAAACAGAAACAATATTGTAACAAATTCAATAGAGATTAAAAAAAAAATAATAATTAATAAATAAATAAATAAATAAAACTATTCTAAAATTAAAATTTGTTTTAAGAGAGTAGATGGATTCTTTGAACAAATCACTACTCATTTGGTTAAGTCTCTTCTTATAGTATTCAAAGTTGATCACACAGGGTTTACAAGGATCAATTACTTATAACTGGGAAGCTAATAAAACACTGTAGATTTAATGATAAACTTCCAGGGAATCAGAGATAATGCCTAAATTTGTCTTCATTATCATTACTTTAAGAAGGGAACAGTTGAGACTAAACCATGAATCTAGACACGGTAACTGACAAGGGTGGATCTGACTCACCCATTTCATGGCTTATGCTATGTAGGTAAAATTAACAGTGACTAAAACTGAAATCACTGACAAAGGCTGCTCCTGGACCATCTGCGATAGTCCAAGTACTGACTCGGCTCAAAGGAAATAAAACTGAAAACTCTTGATCTCACCCCAAATAATCATTCTGCACCCTGTCTGAACCTTGGGCTCTCTACCCACCAGCCTACTCAAAACTATGACTGAGGGTGTCCCGCTGCTAAGAAATAGACAATACGCAGGGCTTTCCAGGCTACTAAATAAGCAGCCAAGAAAGAACCATGAAAGACACTGGCCTGGTCTCTTTTGGAGCTCACTGATCTTTACTGAGCATCCACCCTGCAAAAAAAGCATTTGGAGATCTTGCCTTTCAACTGGGCCCATGTTCTTGTTTTTGTTAAAGCAGGCTTACTTCACAACCCCAGATACATTTGAAAGTGGAGTCTCTCAACATCGTATGATACTGGAAGTTGAAAATGAAGGTTTAACGTTCCTCTAGAGTGCAAAGGCCTGGAGACGCCTTGTTGGTGCACTAGTTCTTCAGGTTCTTCATTCTGTGGGTTAGAACACAGTTGGGTGAAAACTGGGAGTTAAGAATTTGAAAAAGACTGTGCACACAATTCCAGACAATTCATAAGAAAGGCATAGGGAATTCGCACGCGAGGCTCTCTGCTTCCTGTAAAGTGGAAGCTTCTTGTTCCTCAGATCCTAATGTAATCTCATCCCCTATCCGCCCTATCCCATTGCGCCCACCGTGTTCCTCTCGTCGATCTCTTCAGCTCCTAGACTAAGGAAATGACTAAAACGCGAAGGCTTTTCTTCTCTCACCGACTACCCAGAGAACTAAGCGGACAAGAGCGCGGGAAAATGGCGCCACACTGGAGGCGCGAAGCACCGGAAGCATCCGCCTGACGGCGACCGCGTGCGCGCGAGGGGCGGGGCGTTCGCCTCCCGTGCACCTGCCAGGGCCCTGCCCTCTGCCCACTCCCCGCCCCCAGCCCCACTCACCCGCAGAGTCCGTACGAAGAGCCGGGGGCTCCGTGGCTCTGATGAGGTTTTTCCCGAGCAAGGAAACGGAGCAAAAGTTTATAGAACGTCTGCTGTGTGCTCTCTCTCTGTTTCATACAGCACCTCTCTTCAGAATGTCCCTGCTGCTTTGCAACCTGCGAGGCCAGCTCAGAGGAGTGATTTCCGGGGCTGGAAGTCCCTCTGTTTGGAATGTCCTTATCCCTTCATTAACTAGAACTCCTACACATCATTTCCGGCTCAGCTCAAATGACATTTGTCACTGTGATAAAATTTTCACACACTCCCCAAGGAAAATTAGTCACACAGCTAACTTTAGATGACTTTGGGCCGGTTCATAGCATTGGTTAGATTTGGAATCGCTCCGTATTTGGAGCACCTCCCCCTCCGTGCCGCCGCCGAATTGTGATACAGTATCTTCTTTATAGGTTCAGAGCCTGGTGTTCAGCAGGTTTTAAAATTAGGATATGGTGGGACAGTATTGTTCCAAGCACACTGTTGCTGCTTCCATCAAATCCGAAATAGAGTAGGAATCGCAGAAAATCTTCCTTATGTGTCCCACATAGACTGAATTATTGTTCCTAACAGAGGACATTTACAGCTAAATATCACATTTGCCTTGGGGATGATGATGATCATCTTTAAAATAGTTTTGCAAGCAAAAAGGTCCTTTTCTGATCTTTAAATTGATTCTACCAACGCTTCAAATTTTTTTGATTCTAGTTAGTTCTGAATCTGTACACTAAAATGTATTATGTACATTTTTATAAACACTATACTATCACAGAAAAAAAATAATGACTCTGGCAGTCTAGAGTTTTAAAAGTCTATGGGAAGTAAAAAGGACTTTAGTTTTCCAAATGTTATAATGATGTGCTGATTTTTAAAACTGTGAAATCCAAAGAGAACTAATCAAAGTAACTTTGGGACAAAATGGTAGGAAGTGTGTTTATTAATTTAAATTTTGCTATATAATGTAGTTATATACTGTTTTATTTGTCACAGTGAAAGTATATGTAAAATTACATCACAACAGCCCAGGCCTTGTCTGTATGGACTTTAAACGTGCTAGAAAAGAAACAGTGGACCCCACCTACTTATGGGTTGGGCCTAATGAAAAGCCATTAACAGGTAAGTTATTTGATTTTAATATCTTCTTTTTTTAATGATGCAAACTTTTTTTTAGAAAAGCACTATTATTTATGAGAATGAAAAAGTTGTAACTTAATTTTAACTGCAGTTTCACATACTCAGTATTTAGACAGTCATAACCTGGTCTGTGCCTTATTTTCTCCTTATGCACGAAACTGAAAAAATAATTTTTGTACCTTTCCTCCCAAAGGCTTATTAGTTCAGAAGTTTTTATAAAACCTAAAATTTATCTTTGCAGCATCTGTGATAGGAAATGAGGTAGCTAATTTGTAATTTTTCATGATGTTAGAAGGGTGTCTTAGAATGTAAAGATAATTTCTGTCTTATGTGAAGAAATTGCATCGTACTATAAGGTACTGTAATTTCATTTACTGAATTAGTGGTATAACTAATTGAAATTAGATGCCAAGAATTGAATTAAAGAAAACCAAAATATATTTCAAAAGTGTATTTATCCTGTGGTTTTCCATAGAGTAATACAGCAGAATTAAGACTTTGTTGAATTCTTGAAGTTAAAATTGTCCATTAATTTATAAATGTTCGTATGTGTTTGTAACCCCAAGTTTACTAAATAGTGTTTGAATTGTTACATGTTAAATAACCAACTCATTTACTCTTTCTGTTTAGGAAGTAATAGAATAAATATAACTAATACAGGAAAACTGATGGTGAAAGACTTTGTGGAACCTTTGTCTGGACTTTATACATGCAGTTTTTCTTATAAGACTATCAAAGCAGAAACCCAAGAAGAAAAGGTAGTAAAGCAGAGATATGACTTTATGATCTTTGGTAAGAATATAGGCACATTTTAACTTATACATTTAGTTTGGATCAAAATTTAACATATGGTTTCTTCATTTAGTGTAAATGAGTCTATTATATATAATTGGTATGGCTTATAGAGTATTTTAAATGTGACTGGTTCCAAATAGGAAAAGGAGTACGTCAAGGCTGTATATTGTCACCCTGCTTATTTAACTTATATACAGAGTACATCATGAGAAATGCTGGGCTGGAGGAAGCACAAGCTGGAATCAAGATTGCTGGGAGAAATATCAATAACCTCAGATATGCAGATGACACCACCCTTATGGCAGAAAGTGAAGAAGAACTAAAGAACCTCTTGATGCAAGTGAAAGAGGAGAGTGAAAGAGTTGGCTTAAAGCTCAACATTCAGAAAACTAAGATCATGGCATTACTTCATGGGAAATAGATGGGGAAACAGTGGAAACAGTGGCTGACTTTATTTTTCTGGGCTCCAAAATCACTGCAGATGGTGATTGCAGCCATGAAATTAAAAGACGCTTACTCTTTGGAAGGAAAGTTATGACCAACCTAGACAGCATATTAAAAAGCAGAGACATTACTTTGTCAACAAAGTCCATCTAGTCAAGGCTATGGTTTTTCCAGTGGTCATGTATGGATGTGAGAGTTAGACTATAAAGAAGGCTGAGTGCCAAAGAATTGATGCTTTTGAACTGTGGTGTTGGAGAAGACTCTTGAGAGTCCCTTGGACTGCAACTCCTTGGACTTCAGCCAGTCCATCCTAAAGGAGATCAGTCCTCGGTGTTCATTGGAAGGACTGATGTTGAAGCTGAAACTCCAATACTTTGGCCACCTGATGTGAAGAGCTGACTCATTGGAAAAGACCCTGATACTGGGAAAGATTGAAGGCAGGAGGAGAAGTGGACGACAGAGGATGAGGTGGTTGGATGGCATCACCGACTCAATGGACATGGGTTTGGGTGGACTCCGGGAGTTGGTGATGGACAGGGAGGCCTGGCATGCTGCAGTTCATGGGGTTGCAAAGAGTTGGACATGACTGAGCGACTGAACTGAACTGATATGTGACCAAGCAACCTCAAATTGACATCAAAATAGTGTGTCCTAAATAATCCTCTTTCAGCCTCCCACTTCTCACTGTCTAGGTATGCAGGCACAATCTGCATTATCACAGTTTTGCTAGGTAATTTAAAAATTGATGTTTAATTCCATAAAAGCAAATTAATGATCCTTTTCACTGGACTGTGCTAACACCAGTGATACTTCTGTAAACTAAGACTCTCCCCACCAAAATATTTTTTTCTTAATACTTTTAACTTATATATATAGGGCACCCACAGAAGCTATATCTTCTCTTGTACTGAGTAGATAATGTTTCAGATAAAATAACCTTTTTCATTAAAGTCATTAGTTTTACATCTTTTCCTGAGGACAAATTGTTAAAACATTTTGTGCTCAGTTGCTCAATCATGTCTGACTCTTGGAGAACCCATCGACTGTAGCCCGCCAGGCTCCTCTGTCCGTGGGATTCTCTAGGCAAGAATACTGGAGTGGGTTGCCATTTCCTTCTCCAGGGGAATCTTCCTTACCCAGGGATCGAACCTGCATCTTCTTGCGTCTCCCACATTGGCCACTCCTGCACTGTGCCACCTGCTGCTGCTGCTGCTGCTGCTGCTAAGTCGCTTCAGTCGTGTCCGTCTCTGTGCGACCGCATAGACGGCAGCGCACCATTCTCCAGGCAAGCCACCTGAGAAGCTCTTAAAACATTTTATTAGATAAATTAAGTTTCTTTGGTGGTTTGCAAGATTGATGGTATTTAATATTACATGTTATTTGGAAATTGATGCTAGGCACAATTGTTTTATTCTCATCTTTTTCTTTTTAAAGCCTATCGGGAACCTGACTATTCATATCAGATGGCTGTACGTTTTACCACAAAATCTTGTGTAGGAAAATATAATGATCTGCTTTTTCGAGTCCTGAAGAAAATCTTGGATAATTTAATCTTTGATTTGTCATGCCATATCATAGAACCATCATATAAGTGCCATTTTGTTAAAGTTCCAAAACATGGCCTCATTCATGAGCTATTTATAGCCTTTCAAGGTAAATAATTTTAATATTTCTTTAAATTTATGAGTTTAATCTTATTACAGAATTAATTACTATATTAATATGAGAAATAAGTAGTAGGCTCTAAATGCTTGTTAAACACTAAAATATATTGTTGTTCTTAGCCTGATTGTGGTTTTAAAAATTAACACATTAATTATTTGCCTTCAACTATGATATATTGTTGCCTATTTTTGAGATATCAGTAGCATTTTATACATATGGCCTTTAACTATAGGCCAGCTAATATTTAACTTACAACTTCTTATAGAATTTTAAATTGTATTTTTGAGAACTTAACAAAAGGGGGAAACCAAACCAAATTTATTTCTATTCATTTTAAAGCCTTGTAGTTACCTCCATTAGCCCCCAGATGGAGTGAAATCATAATGTATAAATTATTCAAATTGTGCATCTTTCTAGGATTACATAGATTAAACACATGCACACATGTATACTGAATTCAGCATTTGGAACTTTATTGGAATGTTTGGAACTTTTTGGAATCGTTTTGTGAAGATGTCATTTTTTCCCCCCTCCAGTTAATCCTTTTGCACCGGGGTGGAAAGGTGCATGCAATGAGTCTATTGACTGTGAAGATACCACTAATCATAATATCCTCCAGGTGAGAATTTCAGTGTAGGGGGAAAGTATTTGAATAGTAAACAAACCTGTTTAAAAACTTAAGCATGAAATATTATTGATATTGGTTTCAGTTTTATAAACTGAGATTGTGAGAGTCTTAGCTATTTTAAAATGTTTTGTTTTGGAATAGTATGTTTGGAATATTATATAACTCCTCAGGTTAATATTATGTATTTTTCCTATGATAGAAGGATGGATCACTTGTCTTTGTTCTCCAAATGTAACCAAGCAGCAGCTTGTAAAACAGCCTTACAGGGCTTCGTTGGTGGCTCAGTGGTAAAGAATTCACCTGCCCGTACAGGAGACGCGGGTTTGATCCCTGGTCCAGGAAGACCCCACATGCTGTGGAGCAGCTAGGCCTCTGCACCACAATTACTGAGCCTGTGCTCTAGAGCTTAGGAGCCGCAACTACTTAGCTCACGTGCTGCAACTACTGAAGCCCGTGTGCCCTTGAGCCCAAGCACCACAACAAGACAAGCCACCACAATGAGAAACCCATGCACTGCAACTAGAAAGTAGCCCCCACTCTCTGCAGCTGGAGAAAAGACTGCCCCGCAATGAGGACCCAGCACAGCCAAAAATAAATTAATTCATTTTTAAAAATGAACAGCCTTATAAAAATAAATAAATAATGAACAGCCTTATAATCATGTCATTCTAGGTTAAAATATTGGTTTTTCCAAAACTGTATCTTTACTGATCATAATAGTTGCTCTCTCCTCTGCCTTTTTTGAGGCTCAGGACATAGTCTTAAAAAACACCTTCATTCTCCTCCTCTAGTCCCTAAGCCCATACCCTTAACATTGTGCAAGGTTTATGGGTTATTATTAGTTACTATTTAAGCCCTGTGCTCAAAAAATAAAATTTACAACATTAGTCTGTAATGCTAATTAAAGTTTTGGTTTCCATCTTGCTTGGCTCTTTGGAGTTAGAAACAATCAACTCCCAGTTATCTACATATGGAATAGACATGCTGCAAATAAATCAGAACAAGTGCTTTTTAACCTCATTTTAATTCTTCTTAACTGTTGTACATAAAAATTGACAATAATTGATAAGTTCAGGCTAAACTAATTTTGGTATTAACATGCAACTTTTCAGGAGTTCATCTGTTGTGTAAAGCAGTGGCATGCTTGTATTACGTTTCATTGCCTCTGATACAGGAGAAGAAATTTGGTTCACAGTTTAGTAATTGTACTTCTCTCTGGTGTTTTAAAATCTTAGGCAAGAAATCGAATAGAAGAATTTTTCTGGAGCCAAGCATATATTTTCAACCATGATCTAAATAAAACTCTACCAGCCATGCATTTTGTGGATCACAGTTTTCAAATAGTACGTATGGATAGCTGTCGTCCAGGCTTTGGAAAAAATGAAGGTCTACACAGCAATTGCGCTACCTGTTGTGGTAATTATAAAATACACATATCTAGTTATTTAGGTTATATAGTCAGAATTCTCTTAGCATAATTGAATTGAATATTTATAGTGATTTTCTTACCAGAGAAATGTATTTAGTTAAAGGGAAGTAAAAATTCAAAGCTCAAATTTCTAGACATAGTTATCTTCATGTATATTAATTCTGCCTAGTATAATCTTTTGTACTGCAAAATATCTCTATAGCATTCTGGCTTGAGATACTATACTATGAAAGGAAACAAAATGGTCCTGCGTAGGAATTAGAAATAGGAACTAGAAAACAAGAAATAGGAACTCATAAATGGAGCAATGCAGAAGTTACTGGAAGATGCTACTAAAGGAAAAAGTAGCTAAAATTCTAACTTTCTTTTACAGTGCTATCTAAGATCATCAGACAACAATATTTAAAACTCGTAAATGGGGAGTTCCCTGGCAGTCCAGTAGTTAGGACTCCCCTTTCACTGCCACGGCTCCAGTTTAATCTGTAGTTGGGGAACTAAGATCCTGCAAGCTGCTCAGCGGAGCCAAGAAAAAAAACAACTCATAAATAATCTTCCACAATTTAATTGGGTGAACATTACTGATAGTAGAACATAGATATAGAATGTCAATGGTGTGACATTGATGGCAATTTGTATTATTGGTATAAAATACCTTTAACTGGAATTATAATAATCTCCATTGTATTTTCCTCTGCAGTGGTTTGTAGCCCTGGGACTTTTAGTCCTGATGTTGATGTTACATGTCAGACCTGTGTTTCCATCCAAATCTACGGAGCTAAATCATGCCCGTAAATTTCAACATGAAGACCAGGGGTGAAAGCATCATTACTTGCTTGTGGAGGTGGAGGACATAAGATGATTTGTTCACATCCCAAAGTGTCATGGATATTTCATTAAGGAAGATCAGTAAGACCAAAACATTGGAAAACGTACATTTTAAAAACCGTAAAGAGGTAGTCAACATGGTATTTCTAAGAAGGCATTTAATATCAGTGGATGATTTTTAATGAAGTATGTTTTGTTGCTTACAAACAATCTTGTTTCTTTGTACCTAAAACTATGTTAAGGTCGAGAAGAGTAGGCAAGTATAATATAATAAAATTTTGTACTTTGCATATATTATTTTGTTTGATATCACTCTGATGATATAAAGGCATATGTATTACCTTTATAATTAGAACCAAAAAGGTTATTTCTTTTAGTCTCTGTGCTTTTAGTCTGTTTATTTTAGAATAATAGACTTTATTTTTTAGTATAGTTTTAGGGTTACAGAAAAATTGAGCAGATATTACACAGAGTTCCGTATACCCACTTCAGCCCATACCCTCACCCCTCCCCAGTTTCCCCATTAGTAACATCTTTCATTAGGGTGATAACATTTGTTGTGATTAATGAACCAATGTTGATACATTATTATCAACTATAGTTAATAGTTTATATTAAGGTTCATTCTGCATGTTGTACAGTTCTGTGGGTTTTGACAAGTGCACATTGACATGTGTCCACCCCTACAGTTTCATACAGAATAGTTTCACCACCCTTAAAATGCCCTGTGTTTAATCTATTCTTCTCTCTCTCTTACCCCACAGCCCTTGACAACCACTAATCTTGTTACTGTCTCTACAGTTTTGCCTTTCCCAAAGTGGATTAAACTTGGAACCATACAGTATGTAGACTTCCCAGACTGACTTCTTTCACTTAACCAATATTCATTTAAGATTCCTCCATGTCACTGTATGGCTTTGATAGGTCATTTTTTATTGCTGACTAATATTCCATATCATGGGTATATAAAGGACATCTTGATTGCTTCCAGTTTTTGATGATTATGAATAAAATTGCTATAAATATTTGTGTACAGGTTTTTGTATGGACATGAGTTTTCAAATCAATTGCGTAAATACCTAGGAGCATGATTGCTGGGTTGTATGGTAAGATAATGTCTAGTTTTGTAAGAATTTCCAAACTATGTCCCAAATTGGTTTACCATTTTACATTCCCAGTGCAATGGATGTGTTTCTTGTTGTTTCTCATCTTCACCAGCTTTTGGTATTTTTAAGTTTTTTTTTATTTTGGCTAGTCTATTAGGTATATAGTGATAGTTCATTATTGTTTTAATTTTAAATCCCCTAATGACATCTGGTCTGTGCATTATTTCATGTGTTTATTTGTCATTTGTATATCTATCATTTAGATCTTTCTCCTTGTTTTTATTGAATTTTTCATTCATATTGTTGAGTTCTAAGAGTTCTTTGTGTATTTTAGATACAAATTCTTATCAGATATGTGTTTTGCAGATATTTTCTCCAATTTTGTGGTTTGTCTCTTCTTCTCACAATGTCTTTCACTGAGAAGAAGTTTTTAATTTAGTAAAATCCAGTTTACCAATTTTGGGCTTCCCTGGTAGCTCACTGGTAAAGAATCCCCCTGCCAATGCAGGAGACACTGGTTCAGTCCCTGGTCTGGGAAGATCCTACATGCTGTGGAGCAGCTAAGCCCATGCACCCCAACTATTGAGCCTGTGCGCTAGAACCCAGGGACCCGCAACTGCTGAACCCTCGCACTGCACCTACAGAAGCCTGTGCACCCTGGAGCCCACGTTCAGCAGCAGGAGAAGCCACTGCAATGAGAAGCCTACACACTGCAACTGGAGAGCAGCCCCCGCTTACCACAACTAGAGAAAAGCCTGGGCAACAAGGAAGAACCAGTATAGCCAAAAATAAATAAATAAAATTATAGTTTACCAATATTTTCCATGGATCATGCTTTTTATGTTATATCTACAAACTCATCACCAAGCCCAAAGTCATGTGGTTTTCTCCTGTTGTATTCTAGAAGTTATTTAGTTTCGTGATTTACATTTAGTCTAAGATGAATTAGTTTTTGTGAAAAATGTAAGGTGTATGTTTAGATTCTTTTTTTTTTTTTTTTTGCCTATGGATGGTTCCAGCGCCATTTGTTGAAAAGACTGTCCTTCCTCCATTGAATTGTCTTGCTCCTTTGCCAAAGGTCAGTTGTTACATTTGTGTGGTTCTGTGTCTGGGTTCCCTATTTATTAATTCATGTAATCTTTCATCAGTGTGGTACTACCTTGATTACTGTATAGTAAGGCTTACATTTGGTTGGTATCAGCCCCCTGACTTAGTTCTTCAGTGTGGGGTTAGTTATCCTGAGTCTTTTGCCTTTTTATATAAACCTTTTTAAAAAATTTATTTATTATTTGGCTGTGCTGGATCTTCATTGCTTCACACAGGTTTTCTCTAGTTGCAGCGAGTAGGGACTACTCGCCAGTTGTGATGCTTGGGCTTCTCATTGCAGTGGCTTCTCTTGTTGCAAAGCATAGGCTCCAGGCACTCAGGCTTCAGTAGTTGTGGCACACAGGCTCAGTAGTTGTGGCACACAGGCATAGTTGCTCTGTGGCTTGTGGGATCTTCTTGGACCAGGGATTGAACCCATGTCCCCTGCCTGGGCAGGTGGATTCTTAACCACTGGACCACCAGGGAAGTCTATGGTCTTGTATTTTTAATTTCAAATTCCAAATGTTTATTGCTGGTATTTAGGAAAGCAATTAACTTTTTTATATTAACCTTACATCCTGTGATCTTTCTCTAATTGCTATTAATTCCAGGAGGTTTTTTGTAGATTCTTTGAGATTTTCTACTTAGACAACCATGTCATCTGCAAACAAAACAGTTTTATTTCTTCCTTCTAATCTGTGTATCTATTATTTCCTTATCTAGTCTTACTGCATTAGCTAGCACTTCCAGTATGACATTGAATAGTAACAGTGAGTGGGCACATCCTTGTCTTGTTTCTAATCTTAGAGAGAAAGCATCCAGTTTCTCACTATTACATGTGATGTTATGTATGGTTTGTTTTAATAGATGTTCTCTGTTAAGTTGAGGAAGTTCTCTATTCCTCTATTTGATTGATATGATCATATGATATTTTCATCTTTAGTCTGTTGATGTGATAGATAAGTTGATTTTCAAATGTTGGAACTATTCTTCTGTATTCAGAATAAATCTTTTTTAGTCATCACTTCAGTTCAACGTTCAGTCGTGTCCAACTCTTTGCAACCCCGTGGACTGCAGCATGCCAGACCTCCCTGTCCATCACCAACTCCCTGAGTTTACTCAAACTCATGTCCATTGAGTCGGTGATGCCATCCAACCATCTCATGCTCTGTCATCCCCTTCTCCTCCTGCCTTCCATCTTTCCCAGCATCAGGATGTTTTCCAGTGCATCAGTTCTTCACATCACGTGGCCAGAGTATTGGACTTTCAGCTTCAGCATCAGTCCTTTCAGTGAATATGCAGGACTGATTTCCTTTAGGATTGACTGGTTTGATCTCCTGCAGTCCAAGGGACTCTTTAAGAGTCTTCTCCAACACCACAGTTCAAAAGCATCAATTTTTAGTCATAATGTACAGTTATTTTATACATTGTTGGATTTGATTTGCTAATATTCTGTTGAGGATTTTTGCATTTATTTTATGAGACATATTAGTCTGCAGTTTTCCTTCCTTATGATATCATTATCTGTGTTTTAGTATTAGGGTTATTTTTTGTTAGTGTTAATATTGTAGGTATGTGTGTCAGTCAGGTCCAGTCAGGAGACAGAAAACATGAAGCATTTTGAACAGGGAAATTTTAATATAAATAATTGTTAACCGTAAGGGGATTAGAATAACAAGGAATTAGATAGTAAGATGTAGAGAACCCTAAAGACTCTGCTACAAAACCACACAAGGAAAAAGGGTTGTTGGTGAAGCTACTGGCCACCATGCACTGCAGGATGTGGCCAGTGGAGACATTGCCCATGCTGCAGGGGCCTGTCAAGGGAATAACCTGCTGATTTGTGATGTCAGCTCAGTTTGGCTTTTCCTTCCCTCTCCTTAGAAAATCCTGCAGCGTGTAGGCACTGCTCTTGAGTTTGTGAATTTCTTTTTTTTCCTAAGCCAGAAAGCAATTTTCTCTTTTATTTGTTTTACATCCTCCATTGCCCCTGTACTCTTCAGGTTGCTGCTGTATTTGCTTCTTAACTGAGTTCACCATTAGCAAGCTTCCCTTACCCCATAGTTCATGCATCTGATAAATGTTTCTCAGGCCCTTCTTGATTTCCTCCTTCAGTTTCAGAAGCTTCTTCATGCCCTCGAAAGGAAGAACATAGATAAACTGACAGATTAGTATGATTACCTCTATGAGTAGAAATAGTTTAATAGTCAAAAGCAAAACCTGATCTCAAGAAACATTAATTTTTAAGTTACAATAATGGGGGAAAACATACCACTACCAGGTTTGTGCAAGTGTCAGTGGCCTAGAGTGGAAGTTATTTTCTATCACAGCAGACTTACTATTTCACCAATAACCCATTCCTCAGAATTGAAAATTAAGTAGCCAAAGAATTTTTGTATTTCTCACTGGGCCAGAGATTGTAACTATCACAAAGTAATATAACTTCAGCAGCTCTTGCAGGAGATTGAAACTATCACAAAGTAATATAACTTCAGCAGCTCTTGCACAGTAATGAATTATGTAGGTCTGAAGGACCCTAAGGTTGCAGAAACATGATTGGTGCCAAAATATGGTTGCCAAGTGGCAATGTTTATTTTGAAGACTGCTAGATAAATGAGTTGAAGTTTGGATAAACAGATACAGTACTATCACTTTGGGTCATCTCAGGGTAACACATTAATACCTAGTATCAGAATCTGGAAACAAATAGACCACAGTGAAGGTATTTGGAAAACAAAGATGGTAAGGAAATCGGGAAGCAAAAAGAAAGTGGCTTTAAGCACAAAGCTTGGACTGGAGAACTCTGATTTAGGCTCCTGGACCCTACCTCATTTCTGTAGAAGTTATGTGGAATGTGACTCAAGCAGAAGAAAGTCAACCAAATTTGTAAATGCAGTTCAATTCAGTCGCTCAGTCGTGTCCGACTCTCTGCGACCCCATGAATTGCAGCACGCCAGGCCTCTCTGTCCATCACCAACTCCCAGAGTCTACCCAAACCCATGTCCATCGAGTCAGTGATGCCATCCAACCATCTCATCCTCTGTCGTCCCCTTCTCTTCCTGCCCTCAATCCTACCCAGCATTATGGTCTTTTCCAATGAGTCAACTCTTCACATGAGGTGGCCAAAGTATTGGAGTTTCAGCTTCAACATCAGTCCTTCCAATGAACAGGATTTACTCCTTTAGGATGGATTGATTGGATCTCCTTGCAGTCCAAGGGACTCTCAAGAGTCTTCTCCGACACCACAGTTCAAAAGCATCAATTCTGCGGCACTCAGCTTTCTTCACCGTCCAACTCTCACATCCATACATGACCACTGGAAAAACCATATGGAAATGCAGAGGAAAGACTAAATTGAGAATGGAGGTATGTGTGTCTGCCTCCCTCTTCTTTGTGGCCCAGCTGATAAAGTCTAATGTCCAATGTCCAACGCATCTTGCAAACTATGTCTCCTTTGAGTGACAGAAAGCAAGTGAGGAAGATGTCTGCAGTCTACAATGGAAAGACCCTGGCTTTCTGATTCTAGTCCTGACTTTATCATTTTCTATCTTGGCAAAGACCGTTTTCTCATCCCTGCTGTGGGGAAACTAATACCAGATTCAGCCTCTCTTAAAATGTAACTTTATGTAATCTAATCATTTATATGAAAGAGCTATGTAGACCATAAAACACCAACAGTTTTAAGGCTCTGTATTAGCTTTGTGGTGGTGCTTGTTGCTCAGTTGCTCCTCCTTTGTGGGCCTGTGATAAACAATGAAGTAATTCTACACAGCTAGGAATCTAGAGCTTTCACCATAATTTGCATTATTGTTGTTGTTGTTCAGTCACTCAGTTGTGTCTGATTCTTTGTGACCCCCTGCACTGCAGCACGCCAGGCTTCCCTGTCCTTCACCATCTCCCGGAGCTTACTCAAACTCATGTCTGTAGAGTTGGTGATGCCATCCAACCATCTCTTTCTCTGTCATCCCCTTCTTCTCCTGCCTTCAATCTTCCCCAGCATCAGGGTCTTTTCCAATGAGTCAGTTTTTTGCATCAGGGGGCCAAAGTATTGAAGCTTCAGCTTCAGCATCAGTCCTTCCAATGAGTATTCAGGGTTGATTTCCTTTAGCATTGACTGGTAATTTGCATACATTCTATCAATAAGCTTTTATTTACTATGGGTCCGGTGTTCAGTAGTCTCGGTCTCTGTCACCAGGGAGGGCACAGACTAGTGTCTGAAACAAATAAAGCACTGCAATTAAGTGCCATTGTGACTTAGATAGCAGCTCTGTCCTTTGGATATTTAGGTGGTAGATTTGAGGGAAGATTTCAGAAGACAGGCAGAGGAAGGATTATACTGCCTCAACACACATAAAAAAAGCTTAAAATGAAACAATAAGCATCACCATTCTCTTTTTTTTTCACCACTGTTATTGTGAAATATGCATACAGAAAAGTGCATTAAACACTAATTTACTGTTTAACATAATTATCAAATAAACATCTGAAATACCCACCACCCAGTGAAGAAATAAAATATTTCTACCATCCTTGAAACCCACCCCTTTCCCATGTACCTGTCCCTGATCTTATCATCCCTCCTCCAAAGAGGATGAATGATAATAATTATTTCCTGCCTTTTCTTCGAGTTTTACCACCAAAGTTGGATCCCTAAACCATAAAGTTTCTCTGTTTTTGAACATGATGGAATCATAATGGATATACTCTTTTATGCCTTGATTCTAAAGATTACTCTCACGTAGAGTTAGTTCATTTATACTCATTGCTGTATAGTATGCTGCTGCTGCTAAGTCACCTCAGTCGTGTCTGACTCTGTGCAACCCCATAGACGACAGCCCACCGGGCTCCCCCGTCCCTAGGATTCTCCAGGCAAGAATACTGGAGTGGGTTGCTATTTCCTTCTCCAATGCATGAACGTGAAAAGTGAAAGTGAAGTCATACAGTTGTGTCTGACTCTTAGCAACCCCATGGACTACAGCCTACCAGGCTCCTCCATCCATGGGACAGGAAAGAGTACTGGAGTGGGTTGCCATTGCCTTCTCCCGCTGTATAGTATACCATTATATAAATATACCACAGTTTGTTTATCCATTCTATTGTTGGGGAACACTCAAGTTGTTTCTGGTTTTGACTGTTACAACATCCTACTAAGTAAAATTCTTTAAAGTATATACCATGTGATGCATACGTGCACAAGTTTTTCTAGAGTTTACACCTAGCAGTCAAATTTTGGGGTTATAGGGTATGTCAGTGTTCCATTTGTAACGATGAACTGTTATTCAAAGAGTTTGTACTAATTTATCTTCCCAGTGGTAGTGTATGGAAGTTCTCATTGTTTCAGAAACTTACCAACATTTGGTATTGTCAGACCTTTAATCCTTTTCCAGACTGGTAATTGAGTAATAGTATCTCCTGGAGGTTTTAATTTATGTTTCCCAATTACTAATCAGGTTAATCATCATTTCATGTTTGTTAGCCATTAGGCTTCTTTTTCCAAATATTCTTTAGAACACTTTTGACTCTGTTTGTATTGAGTCATCTTTTTTATTGATTGGTACAAGCTCCTTATACTGGATCTTATTATTTTGTAAGTTACATGTTTTAAATATCTTCTCCATGCTATAGTTTGTCTTTTCACCTGTTTACGATATCTTTTGATAAACAAATGTTTTTGTTTTGTTTGTCTGGGGTTTTGATTTTTTTTTTTTTTTTTTTTTTTGGCTGTGCTGCACAGCTCAACTTGTGGGATCTTAATTCCCCGACCAGGGATTGAACCTGCACCATTGGCAGTCAAAGTGCAGAGTCCTAACCACTGGATTGCCAGGGAATTCCCTTGAACAAGCGTTTTTAATGTTAATATAGTTATAGACTTGCCTTAGATCTAAATTCACATTTAAATCTAAATTCTAACTGGAATTAGTTTTATATATGCTGTGTGCTAGGCATCATTTAAAATTTTTTATCCATGTGGTTACTCAATTGAACTGACACCACTTACTGAAAAACCTAGCCTTTCCCCAGTACTCTGCAATGATACTTCTCTCATATAGCAGGTGTCCGTTTATGCATGAGAATCTATATCTGAGATGTCTCTTCTATTTTTCTATTTGTCTCTCCCGCTCAAATGCTACACCAAAATATTACAGTTTTTATCTGGTAGAGCAAGTCTTTCCATCTTGTTCTTCAAGAGTATCATGGCTATTTGTGCCTCTTTGCACTTCCATATAAGTGGAAGTGGGTAACTTATTACGTTATATGCACAGAAATGTTGGGATTTTTGTTTAGATTGCATTGGATCCATAAATTAATTTGGGAAGATTTCACATTTTTACAATATAGTGGCTTCTAACTCTTCAACATAGTATTCCTTCTTTAAGTCTCGTAGGTCTCTCAGTAAGAGTTTATAACCTAATGTGTCTTTCAGGCTTTTTGTTAGATATATTCCTAGGTATTTCACATTTTTGGTGCTATTATAATTGGTATTTTTAAATTTCATGTCTTTTGTTGCTGATGTATATAAGAATACAATTGGTTTATATATATTTTAGCAAATTACTACTTTTAATAATCTATAAACTCTTTTGGACTTACTATATACAAATTAGATCATCAACAAGTAGTACAATTTTCTTTTTTGGCAATTTTCTTTTTAAAACAGTAACCTTACATATTTTGTTTCTCTTTTGGCTTCCTGTACTTGCTAGACCATCTATGTAATGTCAAATTGATAAAGGCAGTGGCAGTAGGCATCCTTGTCTTGTTTCTGATTCAGAGAGAAAACTTATAACATTTCACTCCATTAAGTATGATATTTACTGTAGGTATTTTATAATATGTGTATCAGATTAAAGACATTTATTCTTTTTTTCTAGTAGGAATTTTTAATGCACTTTTTTCCTTCAAAACAAACAACTTTTTAAAAATTTTATTCAAGTATAGTTGACTTACAGTGTTGTATTAGTTTCTGGTGTACAGCAAAGTGATTCAGTTATATATATATATATATATACACACATACATATATATATATGCACATACATATATATATATGCACACACACATATGTACATTCTTTTTCACATGCTTTCCTATTATGGTTTATCACAGGATATTGAATATAGTTCCCTATGCTATATAGTAGGACCTTGTCGTTCATCCATTCTCTACATAACAGTTTGCATCTGCTAATCCCAAACTCCCAATCTATCCCTCTCCTATCCCTTCCTCCCCCTTGGCAACCACCAAGTCTGTCCTCTGTGACCATGAATGTTTCATAGATAAGTTCACTTGTGTCATATTTCAGAGTCCACATATAAGTGATAGTATATGGTGTTAAAGCAAACAACTTTTTATTGAAGTCTAGTTGATATGCAATGTTGTATTAGTTTCAGATATACAGGAAAGTGATTCAGTTATATATATTCCAGAAATATATATCTACTCTTTACAGATTCTTTCCCATTATAGGTTATTACAAAATATTGAATATAGTTCCCTGTGCTATATAGTAGGTCCTTGTTGTTTATTTGTTTTATGTATAGTAGTATGTATCTACTCCTGATCCCAAATTCCTAATTTATCCTCCCCCACTCCTTCCCCCTTTGGTAACCATAAATATATTTCCTGTATGTGGTGTGAGTGTATTTCTGTTTTGTAAATTACTTCATTTGTATCACTTTTTTAGAATCCACATATAAGTGATGTATATATTTGTCTTTGTCTGACTTACTTCACTTTGTATGATAACCTCTAGGTCCATTTCAGGAATTTTTATCAAGAATGAAAATTGAATTTTATCAAATGCTTTTTCTGTATCTATTGAGGTGGTCAGGTCATCTTTCTTCTTAAACTTTTAATGTGATGAATTACATAAATTGATTTCTTACTGTTAAGCTAACCTGGAAGTCCTAGATAAATCTAACTTAGTCTTAATGTAGTTTTTCTTTTTTTTATTTCTTGATTCGGTTTGCTATTCATTTTCTATTTTTGCATCTAAGTTTATGTGTGAGACTGGCCTGCATTTTTCTTTCTCTTGTTCTTGTTAGATTTTGCTAGCATTGTAAACAATTTGGAAAGTGTTGCCTCTTTTTTAATTCTCTGGAAGAGTGTGTATAATGTTGGAATTATTTATTCTTGAATGCTTCATTGAATTTACTGGAGAAACCGTCTGGACTTAGAATTTTTTGTGGGAAGATATTTTACTGTTGATATAATGTCCTTTGTAGTTATAGGATTTTTTGTATTTTCTATTTCTTCTTGGGTTAGTTTTAGTGGTTATACTTTTCTAGGATAGTTCTTATTTAATCTAAAATCTTAAATTTATTGGCATAATGTTGTTCTAATATCCTTTTATCTCTTTAATGCCTGTAGCATCTATAGTGGGCTTCTCTGGTGGCTCAGATGGTAAAGAATCTGCTGCAGTGCAGGAGACCCGGTTTCAATCCCTGGGTTGGGAAGATCCCCTGGAGAAGGGAATGGCAACTCACTCCAGTATTCATGCCTGGAGAATTCCATGGACAGAGGAGCCTGTTGGACAGGGGTCGCAGTTCATGGGATCACAAAGAGTCAGACATGATTGAGAGACTAACACACAGCATCTATAGTACTGTCTCCTTTTCATTTTTGAAACTGATTATATGTGCTCTTTCTCCCTTTTTCTTTTTATCACTCTTCTCAGAGGTTTGTCTATTTTATTACTGATTTCAAAGATCCAATGACTGTCTTTATTAAACCTCTTTATTATTTATTTACTACTTTATATTTGCTGTGCTCTTTATTTTCTTTCCTTCCATTTATTTGGATTTATTTTGCTAACATTTTTTTTTAGCTCCTTGACATAGATACTTAACTCTGATTTTTTTTAAGCTTTTCTTCTTTCACGTAAACAATTAAGGTCATACATACATACTCTGTTCTCTAAAATATCAGCTTTAGCTAATCTTACAAGTTTTGGGGTGTTTTTTAGCTGCCTTGGGTCTTTCTTGCTGCACTTGGGCTTTCTCTAGTTGTGGTGCTTGGGCTTCTCATTGTGGTGACTTCTCTTGTTACAGGGCACAGGCTGTCGGGCACATGAACTGCAACAGTTGTGGCCTGCAAGCTCAGTGGTTGCGGTTTGAGGGCTCTAAGCACCAGCTTAATAGTTGTGGCCCTCAGGCTTAGTTGCCCCAAGGCATTTAGGATCTTAGTTCCTGGACTGGGGATTCAGCTGATGTCCCTTGCGCTTGCAGGAGGACTCTCAACCCCTGGGCCACCAGGGAAGTCACCTTACAAGTTTGATACGTATATTTTTATTGCTAAAAGTTTTATTCTTCAGTTATTTTTGGGTATAGCTTTCTAAATATGTCCATCAGATCAAGTTTGTTAATTATGTTGTTCAAATCATCTGTATTACTGATACTTTAGCTGCTTATTCTATAAATTACTAAGAGGAGTGTGTTAAAATCTTCATTGTAGTTTTGTACTTGACTACTTTGTTGTCTGTCAATGTTTGCTTTCTATATTTTGAGATTATATTATTATATACATAGCAATTCAAAATTGTTGTATCTTCTTGGTAAATTGAAACTTTTATCATTGTGAAGTGGCCTTCTTTGCCACTAATAATGCTTAATGCCTCAAGTTTATTTTGCCTAATATTAATGTAACTATACCAGTTTCTTCTTGGCTAGTACTTACAAAGCTAATGTTTTTCCATCACTTTATTTTCAATACTTTATATCTGTATGTTATTTAGATGTCTTATAAACTGTAAATAGATAAATGTATCCATTCTGACATATTACATTTAACCCCATACATGTAATTTCTAATACATTTGGATTTCATTCCACCATTTTCTTTTGGGCTTTTTGTTTCACCTGTTTAAAGTTTCATTTTCTCTTGTTTCATGTATTCTTTGTTGATAATCTTTTTATAACTCTGCTTTTTTCCCTCCACTCATCTGTTCCCTATTCTTTTGATGGTTACCTTAAAAATTATAGAATACATACTATATTATCAAAGTCTAAAAGTAAGCAATATCTTTTCTCTTTTCCCAGATAAGATAAAACCCTTTAGAACACTTTAAATTTATTATATTATGTTATTTTATTGTTACTATTATCCTGTATTTAACATCAAAAGATGCTATTAATATTGTTTTATTATTTCTGTATATAATTACTGCTCATTTAGATGTAACCATGTATTTACCAGGATAATAAATAACCTAGCTTGCCACTACCAGAAACAAGATTGGCATCATCCTTCTTGAGTGTTTTTCACCTATTCCACATCTAGAAGTTTTTATTATTTCATCTAGTCTCAGTCTCTCTCTGCCTTTCTTGTGCTTCTCTTTATCTCCATTCTCTCTCCTTTCAATGTTCCTCTCCTCCAGTTGAGGAGCAAAATCAATAAATTCCTCAACTTGTTACCTTCAGGGTTGTTTTCCCTCTTCTCCAAGACCTGTTGACATCCAACTCTATAGGATCTTATCTATCCCAAGGTGGCTAAACTTGCATTTCTCTAAAATGGTTTCCTTCCCAACAGGGTCTCTAACTCAGACTGGAGAGATGTTGAAACTGTCAGAAGTGGGTAAGAGCTAAGTGCTTGAGCTAAGAGTTCAGAAGAATGAGTAAGAGTTAGTGGAATCTCTCACATCCCTCCAAGCTCAAATAATGACTGTTCCAACTGTCCCCATTTCAAAACCATCCCCTTCACCAGTTTCAGCTTCTGGAGCAGGAAATTCCTTACAGACTTACGCAATTAATGTATTGAGCTTCACTCTGGAATCAGAAATGTGAGATGAAAAGGAAAGAAATCAGCAGATCAAATATGAACCTCAGGTTTCTGGGTTAGTTTAATTTCCCTTAGACAAGTAGTCCCTTGCTTGCACTCTAAGAGGACAGAGAAAAAATCTTAATGACAACTGGTTGAGACAGCCTCATGAAATTCTGAATGTGTCTCCCAAACTTCTCCCAACTCAAAGGCACTTTTGAAAAGGGCCCTAGTAAAGTAGCTCAGCTGGTAAAGAATCCACCTGCGATGCAGGAGACCTTGGGTTGATTCCTGGGTTGGGAAGATCCCCTGGAGAAGGAAAGAGCTACCCACTCCAGTATTCTGGTCTGGAGAACTCCATGGACTGTATAGTCCATGGGGTTGCAAAGAGTTGGACACGACTGACTGACTTTCGCTTTTCACTTTTTAAGTAAAGAAAAGTAAAACTTAAAGTAAACCCTGTTCTCCAGAAGCTTTCACATCAGCAGAACAGACAGATGTGTTAATAATTTTGGTACAGTATAATGAAGCCTTAATAGAAATGTCTTCAACATGCTCTGGGTCAATCAGAGGAAGAAGTAACCGAATTCTTTGGGAAACTGAGATAACTACGGAAGAAGAGATATTTGAGCCTTAGCTTAAGAAGTGGATAAGAAAAAAAAAAAAAGAAGTGGATAAGGTAGGGGAAGGTAATCCAGGCAGGGGAAGAATGCAACCTGTATAAAAAAAGCACAGTGCTGTAAAAGTGCATAACGTGTTCAAATAGAATACTAATAATTTGGCATGGCTAGAATCAGCATTTAAGGAAAAGGGAAAAGGACTGTCAGAGGTAAGATGGGACCACTCTTTTATCTTTCATTAAACACTCTCATCATACGCTGTATTTTTTATAACACTTTCCTACTTTGAACTTCTTGTTCAGTGTTTTTTCACAATATTCATCCTTAGTCCTGGGGAATCAATAGATACTACCTGTGGCTCAGATGGTAAACAATCTGCCTGCAATGCAGGAGATGTGGGTTTGATCCCTGGGTCAGGAAGATCTCTTGGAGAAGGGAATGGCAACTCACTCCAGTTTTCTTGCCTGGAGAATTCCATGGACAGAGGGGCCTGGCGGACTACCTTCCATGGGGTCCAAAGAGTCGGACACAACTGAGCAACTAACACTTTCATTTTCCTTCAAAATTAATAAATCAAGAATATAAGAATATCATTTTTAGTTGTAATAAACACTAAAATTGTTAATATGGCTATCACAAGAAGTGGGACTAGGTGATAGGGTTAAGGGGTTTGAGAAGAAACTTTTAATTTGTTTATATTCCTCTGTACTGTTCAAATCTGTTCGCTTGTGTTCTCATTATATTTTTAAAGTTTTTATTGAGATAAAAATTCACAGTA
Source organism: Okapia johnstoni (assembly GCA_024291935.2). Taxonomy (NCBI): domain Eukaryota; kingdom Metazoa; phylum Chordata; class Mammalia; order Artiodactyla; family Giraffidae; genus Okapia; species Okapia johnstoni. The sequence goes on along the minus strand of CM044306.1, from coordinate 21,418,472 downwards.
AAGTGTGCAGATCTCGTGTTTAGCTTAATAAATGTTTACAACGTGTAAACGTGGTTACACATCCAGGTAACCACTATCCAGATCAAGATATAAAATATCTCCAGTGCTTCAGAAGATTCTCTCAGTATTGCCCCTTCCCAGACATACTGCACCCCCTGAGATCACCACTGTGGTGACTTCTTCCACTATCGTGTAGTTTTGCTTGTTTTTCACCTCATTTATGTGGAGCTATATAATATGTACTTTCTCAAGCCTTTCTTACTGATGTATAATACACTTCCATTAAAATATACTGATCTTAAATGTTAGCTCAGTGAATCTTGATATATTTCCAGCACTCCAGAAGATTCCCTCATGCCTCTTCCTAGTCAATAATGTCCCCACTAAGATAATCACTATTTTGACTTCTACCACCATTGCTTTGTTTTGCCTGTTCTTGAGCATCATATAAATGGAATCATACAGTCTCATGGAGGGCACCACCCAGATTTTCTTTAGGAGAACCTGCTGTAGGAAGCAGCTTGACGAAGGACCTCTTACCCACCCTACTATAGATCTGCCTCCTGAGCCTCTCCTGAGCAGCTCTCTGACCAAGGCTGAGCATGGGGTCCCAGAGCCTGGCCCTCCCGCCTGATGGGGAGCCCTCTGGCAGACGGATTTTGCTCTGGTTGGCTTGGCAGAGACCTGCAGACTGTGCTGTTGTCTGAGACTCTTCCTACTCAGTCTCTCCCTCCTCCTCTCCTTTCACAGGTTCTAGATCATGTGATTTGAAGTTTTGCCACATCTATTCCTGTTCCCTCTCCCTTTATTCTTCATGAGATTTTCCCCTAATAAGTCTCTTGCATATCTGCTTCCATTTTGGCACCTGCTTCTCAGAGGACCCAAACACAAATATGCATTTTTGTGCTGACTTCATTTGCTCAGCATTCTGTCTGTGAGAGCCATCCATGTTGTTACATGTAGCAGTAATTTGTTCTCAGAAGAGAACATACTCATTGCATGAGTATAGTGCAATATATGTATCCATCCTAATGTTACTGGGCATTTGAATAGTTTTCAGCTTAGTGCTCTTATTTTGATGTTTTTATACATGCAAGTATTTTGGTGAACATGGGCACTCATTTCTCTTGGGTATATGCCAAGGAAGTGGAGTTGCTGAGTCATAGGCATATGTTTAGCTTTAGTAGATAGTGTTGAAGTTTTCCAAAGTAGTGGACCAAGCTATACTCCAAGAGCACTTATAAGAGTTCCTGTTGCATATAATATTTTTACAAATGTAAATGTAAAAATAAATAGTTCACAAGATAGATACAAACCAGATGTATGCTATCTTATCCTAGGTAAGTTACCATTTTTAAAACTGCCCAATAGAAAAAAATGTTCACATACCCTAAAATGTGCATAGTGGTTTTATTAAAGGGAGAAGGGAGATCATGGGGTACTTTTACTTTCGACTTTGAGCAATATCTGAAATGCTTTACAGCAAGTACATATTTCTTTTAATTATTGTCTTGAAAAAATATTAACTAGAACTAAAAGGCTTATGATGAAAACCAGCAGGCTCCTCCTATACTCCTCCACACCCCTCAGTCACGAGGCTCCTAGCTTACCACTCCTTTGCTTCCAAAGTGAACTGAAGTCGCTCAGTCGTGCCTGACTCTATGCGATGCCATGGACTGTAGCCTACCAGGCTCCTCCGTCCATGGGATTTTCCAGGCAAGAGTACTTTGCTTCCAAAGATGTGTTGAAATCCCTTATCAGCTGCCTAATTCTCTTTATTCCTTGTGGGTTTCTATCATTTCCATCACTTTATTGTCATTTAGTGAAATTTGAAGAGAGAGGTAATTAATATGATCAGTCTGCCACTTTTAATCAAAAGTTCATGCCTACAATCTAGCTGATTTTTGGACATTATCATAGTGAATGGGATGTATCAAAGAATAGCAGCTTGTTTTATTTTTTTTTTTTTTATTTTTTTTTTTTGTGAGCAGTGCTTGATTTATTAGCATTAAAAAAACCCGGTTCATATATACAAAACAAGCTGATTTTTGTTGTCAGGTGTTAAAAGCTCTCTTTTAAAATTAAATACAATTTAAAGCATGGATTAATGAGTTGTTTTCCTGGGAAGCACTTAAGTGAATGAATATTTGCCAGCGGAAACATCAGATGCACACCATGCAGGCCCCGGGGGTAGCAGCTTGTTTTAAAGACATCATTCTGGTGATTGGGATTAGGGATGATGAGGACGGACTAAGGAGGAGAGCACTCAGAGGCTGGTGGGCAGAATGCTTAGGAAGACACAGAGGTGGGCTTCTCAGCCAGCTGCAGCAGGATGGAGACAACAACATAGAGGGCATAGAGAGTCCACGCCTCAGGATCACAGCTCACATCTAGGGGCCCATCACCCCAGTTCTTCTCCAGGAGGAACTCCACCTGGAAGGAAACCCACCAGACTGTAAAAGCTGAGAACAAGGAAATATACCAAAAATGGCAACTATGTGGCCATACCCCTTAGCCCTGAGTCCACAGCAGAGGTTGTAATCCACCATGGCACCCTTTCCTGCAGAGCCTGGGGAGCCTCATACTCCCCACATGGTAATAGACACTGCTGATGAGTCAACATGGGGCCAATTGCCCTCCTGGAACTAATAGTTTCCCACCCCCTCTCTTGCCCACAGGCAAACTACAGAGCCTAAAAACCCCATCCTGAATTGTCCTGAAAACTACATGTCCAGGGAATTGCCACAAACCAGCTACATAGATGTGAGCTGGCAGTGGACTATGAAGTAGGAAGGGACTGGTCACTGAGGCTTCTGGGTCCCTTGAGAGCATGGGCGGTCACTTCCACTAGGACCTGGGCCCTCAGCCCAGGCTGTCTTACCTTGACCTTCATGAGGGGCAGGGTCCCCTTATATAGGGCCTCAGCAACAAACTGCCAGTACTCAGACAGCTCTGGGGACAAGAGAGAAGGTGGTCAGCAGAGAGGCAGAGCACATAGTGGGACAGCACTTCGCTGTCTGATCAGACCTGGGACAAGCATCACAGAAGGTTCCAGAGAACCCCCGAGTCGCTAGACGGGGATTATTCCCACTGGGTTCCTGCTTTCCTCTTAGCCTGCAGGAGGTCGGAGACTGCACCATGGGGAAAGAGGAGGCAGTCCCTCCATCCCTGGCCTGGGGAAGATGGCTGGTTTGTGAAGTGTGAAGTCTGTGCCTCACAGAATGTAAAAGGCAGTGATACCCCCTTCCTCCCAAGAGTTGACCCCCTACAGGTCCCTCTGCTCAGCATGTCCTCCACGCCAACTTATATCCAAGCCCCTCCTCACCCATCAGGGCATCCAGGACATCCCAAATGGTTTCTGCGCGCGCCTCTATCAAGACCCCAGCAGCACTGAAAAGACTGCTTATGAGAGAATTCACTGGGCTGTTCATCTGTAGCTCCCCGGAGCGCTGGACCTCAGACACCTAGGACCAGGAGATGGGAGAGAGGGGGCCGGTCCCATTAGAGTAGATTGTCTCCCCACTGGTCCCGCCCTCTCTCTGCCCTCTTCTTCCTTGGGCCTCTTACTCTTTGCTCTAGATCCTGCAGCTCTTCATCACTGCTGAGGCACTTAGTGAAGCAGTTTAGCACCTCTTTTTGCTCCTCTGGAGTCAGATCCTGGAGGACTCGCACCATGTCCTGAACCCTCTCTTTTATGCTTTGGAAATTCTCCAAACTCAAGGACTTCCCTGTAGAGGCAGAAATTAAGAACCCTATCCCCCCAGCCTAGAAAGCTCCATTACCAAGGACCCCTAGCCCCCATTCTTTATCTATCTTTCTTCTGGAGACCGCCTCTCTGTAACTTCCCTTCTTCTAGTCTATTTTTGTTAACATGAAGCAGATAGACACCCATTATCACTGCCTTCTTCCCAGACACCCACCATCACTGCCTTCTGCTGACCCCACTTCCACCTCCCAGCTCACCCTCAGTCTAGTACCAACCCCCAATTCTTCTCCACCTCCAGGAAATCAAGGCTTATGTAGTTCTTGCCATTCAAAGTGCAAGCTTTGGACCACAGTAGGAGTGATGAGGATTTAGAGGAAGTCAGAGCAGTGGTTCTCAGTCTTGACTGTGCATGAGAATCCCCTGCAGAGTAATTAAAACTCCCAGTGCCCGGAACAGGCCACACCCCCAGATCAGCTAAATCAGAATTTCCAGAGGTGGAACTCAGTTATCACTACTTTCAATGTTTCCCTCTGGTGAAATCTGTGTACCAGTGAGAATCACTGTGTTCAGAGGAGACAGATGCAACCTCTAAAGTGGAAACCTACTTTTGGCACTGCCCTACCTATCTCCAGGGCATGGCAACCCACTCCAGTATTCTTGCCTGGAGAATCCCATGGACAGAGGAGGCTGGCATGCTACAGTTCATGGGGTTGCACAGAGTCGGACATGACTGAAGCGACTGAGTACATACTACCCTTCTCCTCCCAACATTCTCCACTACTACTACCACACACACACATGCGCACGCACACACTCAGCTGCCCCACTTGAGCTGCATTCCTTGGGGCCAGAGGGCTCAAAGATGAGTGCAGCTACCCTGAACCTAGCTGGCCTCCATCCTTACCCAACCAAGATGAACCACCATCTTTCTCTGCAAAGAGAGGAAGAATAATCTCAGCGAGTCCTCAGGTCACCTCCACCCCAGCCCACCCCATGGACATTCTTGTCCCTCCCTCCTGCCCTCACCTTGGCTCAAACTTGAGTGCATCCTGTTACATTCTCAGCACTGATGACTCTATAATTCCAGGTCATTTGCTATCCTCTTTTTAAAACCAGTATACTTGCCCATTCTAGAATGATGAACAGGAGGCCCACTCACTCACCTTCTGGAAAGGAGCTGGTTTTGCCCAAGAAACAAATATCTAAGCCAGTTTTTGAAAAGAGAGAAAGAGAGACCAGTTGTTAGAAAGCCCAGTTCTCTCTCTATAAGTTCCTCTTTCTAATATCTCCCCAGTCTTCCCACCCTGCCCAACAGGAAAAATAAATTCTGGGAGAGAGACAGGAGCTAACACCTCTAGGGAAGAAATGGGTTTCCCAGGTGGCTCAGCAATAAAGAATCCGCCTGCCAATGCAGGAGACATGGGTTCAATCCCTGTGTTGGGAAGATGCCCTGGAGAAGGAAATGGCAACCCACTCCAGTATTCCTGCCTGGGAAATCCCATGGACAGAGGAGCCTGGCAGGCTACAGTCCATGGGGTCGCAAAAGAGCTGGACATGACTTAGTGACTCAGCAACAACACCATCCATCCTCTTCCCAGTCCCTGAAACTTCCCCCCACCTTCCAGGTCACCAGGACCCCTACAGACTGACACAGATCCCAGATGAACTGACCCCCACCTTCGTCATGTATTCAGCTCCCCTACCCCACCCCCACCCCACCAGGCCAAGCTTACCCATCCTCTCTGCGCTGGGGAAGACAAGCTGCTTTACCCGATAGGCCAGGACCTTCTCAGCGGGGATAGTCACTTTCTTTTCGGACTAGGAAAAAGGAGCGATGTAGATTGACCCCTCAGTTCCTGACATAATTACCTTGCCTGATCTCCCAAACAATCCTGGGAGGTAGACATTACCCTCAATTTACAGATGAGAGAACCGAGGCTCTGAGAGGGTCAGTAGATGAGCCCGTTTCACAACAGCAGAGTTGATATTTGACTCCACATCTGACTTCATTTCCATTTCATTCAACAAATATTTATGGGGAATTCCCTGGCTGTTCAGTGGCTAGGACCCGGCACTTTCACTGCCAGGGGCCTGGGATCGATCCTTGCTTGGGGAACTAAATTCCACAAGCCACATGGTGTGGCCAAAAAAAAAATTTATGGAGGACAAAACATGCCTGTTTTGTTCCAGGCATCATGGCTTCTGTCGTCCTGCCTCCTAAAAAGGGAGGAAGACAATGAACAAGCAAAAAACACCCGTGTAATTATAAGCCATGGGAAGCGCTACGAAGCAAATGAAAACAGAGCATTGCCAGAGAGTAAAAGGGGAGAGACTGTGTGATGCTATATACTTTCTTGGGGTAAGAAGAGAAGTTGTAAGAAGGCCAAGGAGCAGGCAAGACTGCTCAGAAAAGTCTAGAGGAAGAGATGAGGAGCCTGGTGTCTGGGCTGGCAGCCCCTGACCTGCAGTGGCTGAGCCAAGCTGGCTTGCCCACATTCCCTGTTTCCAGAGATCCTAACCTCGCATTCATATTGGAGACCAAAAATTTTCAACAGGATCTGAAAACTAAATTGTGTTTTATGTTTCAGAGTTTCAGTCTTTGTTGTCTTCAGAGTTTCTGTCACTAGATACAGGTCTTCTCTCTTTGCCTGGATTGATTGGAATGAAGGAGGCAGTTCCTTCTTCAGCTTCCTGGAGGGAGTAAAGGGGGAAGGGGAATGAGAGGGGCCCACCTCCTAGGCACGTTTCTCCCTCCCCACCAGTTACTCTCTATTTGACAGTAAGTGCTCCTGAGGCCAGAAAACCAAGGAATGTGGAACCCCTGTCAAAGTTCACTTCACCCACCATGGAGGGGAAGGGGGTGCAAAGTGGGAAGGGAACCCACTAGCATTTCTGGAAGATTAGAGTATGCCAGCACAGTGAAATACTTCACACGTCGTTTCATTTAACCCTCTCCACACCCTGATGATATAGGCAGGCTTGCATCCGTTTTTCACATGAAACTGAGGCTTAGAGACAGGTCATGAATGGTCCAAGTTCACACAGCAAATAGGCACAGAGCTGGGATTCAAGCCCCGGTCTGTATGAGTCCAAAGCTTGTGCCCTTTTCATGGCACTGAGATGGGCATGTGCCCAGTCCACAGCAGCCCCTTCTCTGAGAAGCAGTCCCAGCTCCCTACACGGGTCTCTGGGACCTGGTTGTGCATTGTACATCTTTGGGGTCCATGTGCCATTTCTGATTCCATAAGGGAATTCATGGGCTTGCCTAGTAGCTCAGAGGGTAAAGCATCCACCTGCAGTGCAGAAGACCTGGGTTCAATCTCTGGGTCGGGAAGATCCTCTGGAGAAGGAAATGGCAACCCACTCCAGTATTCTTGCCTGGAGAATCCCATGGACAGAGGAGCCTGGTGGGCTACAATCCATGGGGTCGCAAAGAGTCAGACACGACTGAGTGAACAACACACAAGGAAATTCATTTTGTGACTTAAAACAGCCTGATGTAACTTCTGGTATTTGTGGCCAAAAGACCTACCTACATCCTTGCCTCTGGTGACCTTCCTTTACCTACCTGCCCCCACACAACTCTATTTACACATTCAACATAGCCTCACCCTAGAAACAATGCATTCTAGAAAAAAAATGAGTTCTCTCAGCAAAGGCCCCTCCCCAGCAAGACTGTGGTGGTAGGAGCAGGTCAAAGGACCAGTACAACTTCACTGTAAGCCTTTCAGTTCTTAATTAAAAAGGGGAAACAAAAGGCATCCACCCTGCTCAGGGAGGGCTAGCCCAGGGAAACAGAGGGGCCCCTTTCCCTGAACCATCCACACTTTCCAACAATTCCAGCTAGGGGAGAAGACACCAATACCAGCCACAACATAACTGCTGAGGGGGACGGCTGGTGGAGTCCCTTGGAAGGACCATGCCCTCAGCTATCAGAATGAATGTCTGTAGCACGCGATTGGTGCCACCCTGGTGGGGTGGGGTGATGGCACTTCCTGTGCAGGAAATGTTCAACCGGGGTGCTTTGATTTCACTGTGCTTCACCTCAGCTCTCTTCTCGAGTAGTTACCATGTGCTGGGGATAAACAGGTTAGTAAAGACGGTCTCTGGTCACAAGTTGTTCTTAGTGCAGTGAGGGCCAGGTACATGGAAACCACTGACTTGCCACAAGGCAAAGTGAAACAAGCAAAAAATGAAGATTTGGGCAACACAGTTTAAGAAAACAGAGAAAAGTGGTCTCGAAACCAGCCAGTTCGCTCCGAGTCAGAGTCACCAGTTACCCTGGAGGATAGCAGGAAAGTAAGTGAATTGGGGACCTCAGAAGAAGGGCTCCTGGAGGCTGGTTCTGGACGAATGAGAAGGCTTGCTAAGCGTGGAGAAGAGGAGGGCATGCTTGAATAAGGACTGGGTTGTGGGGGGGAGGGGTACTGGGAGTAGGGAGTGAGAGGCAGCGCCACCCAGGGCTCCCCACCTCCAATGGCCTAGGTGCCCCAAAATATGGGCTTCTCCCTCTCTCCTTCCCCCTTGCTGCCCACCTCCAGCCTCACTTGTTCTTAAGGGAATCCAGGAATTCCTGGGGTATCTCGCTCTTTTCTAACTTGATATTCTGCTCCTGGAAAATGTGGAATGCTGTTTTAAATGTCATTTGGGGGGGAAATTTCCCTGTCAAACTTCCCTTTGAGTCTACAACATCCAGAATTTCAAAGGTATCATCTTGACCTGGAAAGAGAAAGATAAGGTCACAATGTCGTTGTTATCACTGAGGCTGACCCAAAAGATCTCTCTCTAGAAGATCCTTGCTGATGCGCCCATCCTGTGCTCCCCTCATGATCCCCTTCTCTTCTGAGCAAGTCTTCTAGCCATGGCTCTCCAGCCAATACTGTTCTCCCCAGAAGTCATCATGGTTGGAGCCCACTCTGCCACACTCTTACCAAATGACCTTGGGTAAGTCACTTCACCTCTGAATCTGTTTCCTCATCTATAGAAGAATATTCACAGTACCTACTTCCAGTGCTTGAGGAGATTAAATCATGCAGCTAAGCACTTAACACACTGCTAAATGCTCAATAAATGCAAACTAGTCCTATTAAACCATTTGAGAGGCTGAAATGAAACAAAGAAAAGTAAAGCGAAAGAATTAGGAGCCCCTGACCACCTGTCTTCCCAGGTGGCACTAGTGGTAAAGAACTGCCTGCCAATAGAGGAGACAATAAGAGACTCAGGTTCAATCCCTGGGTCGGGAAGATCCCCTGGAGTAGGAAATGGCAACTCGCTCCAGTATTCTTCCCTGGAGAATAATGGACAGAGGAGCCAGGAGGGCTATAGACCATGGGGGTCACAAAGAGTTGGACATGACAGGGAATGAACACAACTTTTGGGAAATAAAAATTAAGCAGAGTTCAATCTCTGTGTTTGTGTGACCTGAGCAGGTGTAAAGTGAGGCAACTTTGGAAAGCTGCCCACCGGCATGGACTCTGCCCAGCCTTGCATAAGGCCTTGCATAAGGGCCTGGAGTCCGAGTCTGTTGCTGCCCCCGAGTTAGTGGCGAGTGTGTGGAGATGCTGCCAAGCTGAGTGCCTTTCTCCCAGACCTCCCAGTTTTGAGCCTACAGAGGAGGGAGAGCGTCTACTGCTGCATTTTAGGGATGGGCCTGGATTTCTAGAGAAAAAAATGCATTTTGAAACTGGTGGAAACATGATAGACCTAGAAACAATGCCTGAAATCAGTCCTGTGTGTGTGATGCTAATGTCTCAAGGCCCATTAGTTCCTTGAGTAACGTAAAATTTGGTGTACTTTATCAGAAAGAGAAATCAAAGCTCATGCACACAAAGGCTAGAGTATGGGAGAATTCCCTGGTCCAGCAATTAGGACTCCATACTTCCACTGCAGGGACCATGGGTTTGATCCCTGGCTGGGGAACTAGATTCCACAAGCCATGCAACATAGCCCACACAGTATGGGGAGGGGGAGCAGGGAAGAGTAACGTGACAATGGAGAAACCTGACAGGTACTACCCTCAGCCAGGTGATCAAGGTCAATATCAATAGTGATAAGTCTTGTTGACAGTACATACCCTTGATATGAGGGTTTCCCAGGTGGCTCAGTGGCAAAGAATCCTCTGGCAATGCAGGAGACGCAGGTTTGATCCCAGAATCAGGAAGGTCCCCTAGAGAAGGAAATGGCAATCCATTCCAGTATTCTTACCTGGAAATCCCACAGATGGAGGAGCCCAGTGGGCTAAGCAACAATAGCAGCAAACCCTTGACATGATGTGGTGAGAATAGCACTTTACCTTTGTAATCTTTCCCCACCCCCCAAATTCATTTCCTAGGTCTGAGACAAAAAAAAAATCAGACAAATCTCAGTAGAGAGGCATCCTATGATATGCCTGACTAGTACTCCTCAAAACTGTCAAGGCCGTTAAAAACAGGGAAAGTCTGAGACACTGTCACAGCCAAGAAGAGCCTAAGGAGACGTGACAACTAAATGTAACATGATGTCCTGGATGGGATCCTGGAACAGAAAAAGGACACTAGATGAAAACTAAAGATATCTGAATAAAACTAAAGATATCTGAATAAAACTTTGTTGCTGTTCAGTCACTCAGTCATGTCTGACTCTTTGCAGCCCCATGGACTGCAGCACATCAGGCTTCCCTGTCCTTCACTATCTCCCAGAGCTTGCTCAAACTCATAACCATTGAGTCAGTGATGCCTTCCAACCATCTCATCCTCTGTCACCCTCTTCTTCTCCTGCCCTCAGTCTTTCCCAGCATCAGGGCCTTTTCCCACGAGTTGGCTCTTCATATCAGGTAAAGGACTTTAATTTTTAAAAAATCTATGTATATCATCCACACCAAATAGTTAAAAATAATAATGTTTCAAAAAGAAGCAGGTCAAATTTCCCAAAATCAATTTAAATTATCAGTTCATCTCATTCTTAAGAATTTTTTTAAAGTTTAGTTTCACCTCTGTCTCTGAATTTTTTATGCAAACAGAATTTCCCTTAAAGGAAGTTAACCTAGTCAATTTTCCATAATTAAACTTGCCCCTGCCCCCTGGAGAATATGATCATTGCAAAACATCCTAGTCCTGCTTTAAAATTTTGTTTTTTTTTTTAACAAACTTGTCATTTGGCAAACTGATTTTTTTTGGGGGGGGGGTGGGCGGTGGCCCAGCTGAACAGCATGCAGGACCTTAGTTCCCAGGAACTTAGTTCTTCTACAAGGGCTCGAACCTGTGCCCCCTGCAGTGGAAGTTCAGAGTCTTATCTACTGGACCACTAGGGAAGTCCCTGATTTTGATTTTGATTTTTTTGAGAACTGGCTTTTAATAAATTGACTCTTTGCAATTCAATTTTCAGAAAATCGACTCAGTCTTTGAAAAATGCTAATCTGAAATTTTCCTAAAGCCCCTTGCTTGCTGAATTAAACTCCACTTGTGGAAAAGCCCACCACCTCTGAGCAATATGGGTACTGTTCTTGATCATATAATAGTCATACGTGGCAGGTGCTCTAGAACCATACAGTGGTGTTGTTAGAATTCTTTTCCATCTCTTCAGTTCAGTTCAGTCACTCAGTCGTGTCCGACTCTTTGCGACCCCATGAATTGCAGCACGCCAGGCCTCTCTGTCCATCACCAACTTCCGGAGTCTACCCAAACCCATGTCCATCGAGTCAGTGATGCCATCCAACCATCTCATCCTCTGTCGTCCCCTTCTCCTCCTGCCCCCAATCCTTCCCAGCATTAGGGTCTTTTCCAATGAGTCAACTCTTCGCATGAGGTGGCCAAAGTATTGGAGTTTCAGCTTCAACATCAGTCCTTCCAATGAACAACAACGATCTCCTTTAGGATGGACTGGTTGGATCTCCTTGCAGTCCAAGGGACTCTCAAGAGTCTTCTCCAACACTACAGTTCAAAAGCATCAATTCTTCGGCTCTCAGCTTTCTTCACCGTCTAACTCTCACATCCATACATGAACACTGGAAAAACCATAGCCTTGACTAGATGGACCTTTGTTGGCAAAGTAATGTCTCTGCTTTTAAGTATGCTATCTAGGTTGGTCATCCATCTCTTGGGGAGAACCAAAAGGATTTTGGTAGAGATGTCTGAGCTATAAAACTCATCACCACGAGGTGTGAGATGCTGTAATAAAGTCTCCAAGAGAGGGTTCATCAACACCTCTCCTGGGGCTTCTGAAACCCAAGAAACCCCAGGAATTGGGAATCACTGAGCTTGGAAGCAGGGGGATGGAACAGACTTCTCGCCTAAGGCCTTTGAACCCTTATGGAGTTCTGCTTACCAGCAACTTCCCATTCAACCCTCATCCCCAGGGAACAGGAAGGGCTAATAATAATAATTACCACCAGCAGAAAGTCTGGGGTGAACTTTTATTGAATGCTCCTTCTTGCAGGCACTGTGGTAAATGATTTATGTAATTTACCTCATTTGATTCTTGCAACAGTTTTCTCAAGTTGACAGATGAGGAAACAAGCATAGATAAAGCAACTTGTCCAGAGGTTACCCAGCTGGTAAGTGTGGCAGAGCCAGGTTTTGAAGTCACATGCCCCCCAGTTCTAAAGCCTGAGTCCTTTCTTAACCACCAAGCAAATTGTTTCCATTTATTCATACGTTTAAATAATTAACATTATAAACACATGGGAAGACCTCAGCTAATTTAAAAGGGAATTATTTACAAAGGGAAAAAATAGGAAAGAAGACTATTTAGGAATAGTTTCCAAGAAAAACAAACTGCCACTTCCCCTATTCCCTTCTCCCCATGCAGCTCTCTTGAACAGTTAAGTTGAGGTGTATGGATGTGTACATACAAATTCCACGGTTTCTTGGTTGACTGGTTGACCTGGTTGATAGCAATGGGGCATTGAGAGAGGGGTAGAGTAGGAGTGGGCAAAGTCTCTCACCACCTCATACTGACCTTGGAACTCAGGAACCACCACATCAAATGGTACTTCACTCTCCAGGATGTCCTTCAGGGTGAGGTTTGTCTTGTCATACTGGTATCCAAAGAAACGTCTCCTCTTCTTCACCAGATAGAAGCAGCGGAATTTGTCAGCATCCATGAGGCTTCTGACAGCAATCATCTCTCCACTGGTGTCTATCTCTTTAACCACAGCTCTTGTGATTGACTCAAATACCGTGGGCATTCTGCCTGGACCAACTGGGGAAAGGAAGCCAATTGCAGTTTGGGGGCAGGGGGATATTGGTTCAGGTTTTTTAATTTTCTGTTTTTGGCAGATCCAAAAGTTCTGGGCCAACCAGAACTTGGAACGATTTGACTTCCCTGTTTCTAGAAGGTGTGGCATTCACTACACACTAAGACGGAATGACCATTACAAATACCAGACTCTCCTCACTGCTGGTAGAACCCTTCTGGAGGAAAGCTGGAATGGCGATTGCCCCAAAAGGAAAGTGAGACCTGTTTTCTGAGTCTCCCACAGCAGAGTTGCCCCCTTGCTCAGAGGGACCTGATGGGTGGGAAGGCAGGCCCATCATCCCCAGACCTTACCACTGCTGATGAACAGAGGAACCAGGAAGAGATGAGGGGCCTGGCTGCAGACCTCACGTTACCAACCCCAACAGACAACTTTTTCCCTTGGCTCTGACTCCTGGGCCTCCCTCCCTTCCTGTTCTGCAAGGCAGTTGGATGGGTGCCCCTACCACCATTTTCCAGTAAGATGGTGATAAACTGGTCTCAGAAGGAAACAGAAAGGGTAGGGCTCTACCTTTATACTTAAAGAGTGGCTTGCAACTGAGTACCCTGGACAGTCCCCCACGCCCAAGTCCTGTCTCCTCTGTTTCCGGTCACCTTCTGAATGATCCCCTCATACTCGGTAAAAGAAAATAAATCCCAAAACCTCACCTGGGATATCTCCCGCCATCCGCTCTCTGCTTCATCCTCTCCCTGGTCTACTTTTGGCCCCTGTACCTCTCCACTCACTGGCCCTGCAGTCCTTCCATAGGCCGACCACCGGTCCAGCCTGACATGGCTGCCCCTCCTCTGTTTCTCGTCAGCAGCAGCTCTGTGGTCCCCACCACGCTGGAGCCCCTTCCCTCCAAACCCTTCCTACGCTCTCCTCTTCCATCAATCACTCTGCCCCTCCTTCCTTTTCAGATCTTTCCCCCTTTCTTCAGGCTCTTCTGCCACCCTCCTGAGGCCAGACCACACCCCACAGGCTTCCTGGCCACCTTCCCCTAATTCCCTTCTGGCTGACGCAGGCAGCTGCTCACCCCTCACCCATGTTCCCTTCTCTGTCCCTGCCCCCATCATGGTGATCAACTCTCAACTCCCTCTCCACCTAGGAATCCTTCTGGGATTAGGAGAGGCTGTGCCCAGGGCCTACGGGTCCATCTCAGGGGCCACACACCTCTTTTTGGTCCTCAGCTACTCACCAAAAACGGAGGTTGTAAGAATCCCCTCTGTGTAAGGTCTCTGCACAGTTCCTGGTCACTGTGTCTTGGTACTATATAATATGGGAACTGAAAGAATAAAAAACTGGAGAGCTAGGTGCCCCACCTCTCAGAGTTTTAGATAAGCCACATTATGGCCCAGCTGGAGGCCGACAGGTCAAAGGTAAGAAACCGACTCTTCCCTCCTCAAGGACCCAGGGAGCAGGTAGGTGGGAGGTAGACAGGCAGACACAGATGATACTGCACGGAACAGGCTGTAAAGGCCCCTCCCTGGCAGGTGAGCCTCAGTAAGTCCTCTTCCCTCCCACTCCTGCTTGTGGAGGGAGGAGGAAGCAGGAAGCTTCCTCTGAAGACACAGAGGCCGGGGGAGAAGCCTCCCTCCAAGGCAGGAGGAGAAGTGACAGGGAATTCAGGGGGAGGAATTCAGAGGAAAGGACTGGACACCCCTTGGGGCTCTGGCTTCTTTATGAAGCCATGGCTGAACTGACACCCTCCTTGACTGTGGCACAAGCTCTCCCTCTGCCAGCCCAGCCTGACTTAGCCAACCAAGCCCAGAGGCGCAAGTTCTGTCTGAGGACCAGCCAGCGAAAGTCCCAGAGCAGAGTAATGCACTCTGGCCAGCTTGCTGCCTTGGCTAGCTCACCACCAGCCCCTTCACCCTGTTCTGCTGGCCCCAGGGGCCCTCCCACCATCCCGGCAGAAGGTGGGACCCATGCTCCACACTGCCCTTCCCCCGCCCCTCCTCCAGAGCCCTCCAGGAAGCAGAGGCCAGACTCCGGGGAAATAGGAACACATTGTCCTTTATTTGCATTTCTCAGAATACTGTACAAAGGGAGTAAAAATCCTATTCACACTTTGCTTAGAAAGATTTTGAGGTGAAAGTTCCCTAGGATACATGGGGTGGGGCTTGGGGGGACCAAGAGGCAGAAAACAGGGCCAGTGACCCCCCAACCCTCACTGCTCCCTCAAGGCCCTGGTACCCACACCTCAGAAGTAACACAGACCCCAGTCAGACGGGGGGTGGGGAGAAGGCGGCTCCCCTCTGGTCCCTGCTCAGGCTACCGCCCCCCTCACCTCCTCAGCCTGAGTGGACAGCCCCCACAGGTCACTCCCTGCTCCCTCCACTGTCCTGCTCAGGCGGGGACCATGCAGGACTCTCTAGCCCACCAAACCCATTTGGCGGTGACCTGATGAGCCCACGGGTGCATGCCACACAAGAGGCCCCGGCCCAGCCCGTCTGTGCAAGGAGGTCACAGGTGAAGGACTGCGGAGGGGTCACAGCACCGCTTCTGTGCAGCGTCCCCACGCCGCACCCCCCAACCACTGCAGAGACAGTGTCACACTAGACCTGGGCTTACGATGACTCACGAGCCTCTCCCACCCATTCCACCCCCCACACCAACCCAGAGCTGCAGATCCACAGCAGCCTCCCTACCAATGTATCACCCCACCCCGCTGGGGGTAAATGACCCCTCCGAGCCTGCCCCTCCTCCCAGACCACTTCTCAAAGAATGAGGTTGGATCTGTCCCCACCACCCACCCCCCTTACTCCAATCCCAGCTGCTATGTGGCCCCGTTCTTCTAAGACTCAATTCAGTATCCCACCCCTGCCCCCAATTCCCTCCCCCAGGGCCAGGATGGCTGCAGCCCTGGCTCCTGACCCCTGGGACCAGGCCACCCACATCCAGCCCGCCATCCTGCCCCTTACCCTCCCCACTCCTACCCAGTACCCCAGGTGGGTCGTGCGGGAGCCACTGGATTAGACAATTCTCTACCCAGAGCAATGATGTGCTGCCACACTGTTGCTTTCATGGATACAAGCACACACTAAGTGCCATTCTAAAGATTTAAGAATTAAAGTGAAACAAACTAGAAGCTGTACCGTCCCCTCTGCCCCACTCACAGGGGTTAAAGTGCTTTAGCAGTCTGAGGATGAGCAAGTGAGCAGGGGGCTTCTCTTGCCCCAACCTCACAGGTCTGTGTTTAGCCCAGAAGCCCAGCCCATTTCATGAACACCCCCACAGAGTCTCTATCCAAAAGGCAAAAGGAAAAGATTAAAAAAAAATCAGAAGGGGTCAGAGCCCCAGGGGGCCCCACCTCAACCCACAAGCTACTTCAAGTCTGCTACTGGAGGAAGTGAGGGGAAAACTAGGGCCCAGAGGCTCAACCCCCGTCTCTGGCGGTTACCAGAGGCTCCTTCTGTCTTCAGCATCACAGCCTAGGCTTCCCCCGCCATCCCGGGCAGGGGAAGGGGCTGTACCCTCAGTACTTATTGATTCCAAAAATCCGGACTCCGTGGAGCTGGGGCAGCTTGGGGATGAGCACACTCATCAAAGACACAGTGTTGAGGATGAAATGGATCTGGTCGTACTTGGTATAGAAGCTGGTGAGGAAGTACCTGTAGGGGGAGGTTGGGAGGAGGTATAAAACTCTGTTTGAAAAATCCCTTTCTAAAAAAAAAAAAAAAAAATCCCTTTCTTCCCCCCTCCCTGGTTGGGGGAGACAGATTCCTGACAGTGAGGAGTTATGGGAAAGACTCCCCAGAACTGAAGTAGGGTGGTAAGATCCCCCCCAACTACAGAAGCCCTTGCTGACCCAGACCCCGTGCTCTACCCCAGGCCTGTGGGCCAAACTCAGTGGCAGGAAGGAAGCTCCAACGGAGGACAGACAGGACCAGGGAGTCACAACCTGAGCCCATCATGAGACCCAGGGGCACGCCAGCCTTTCTTCCTCTGCTCACTCCTATGCCAAGAGCCACAGTTGGCGAGGGGTTTAAGCCTCGCAGGGCCCCAGGGTTCCCCCGGCCTTGGCCTTTCCACTGGCATCCTCCTCTGCCCAAGGCACTCACAGCACGATGGGTGTGATGGTCAGGAATTTCCGAGACGCGGTGAACTGGACCCCATAGTCCATCTGCTCCCAGTGGGTGAGCAGCCTCGCCTTGCCCTGGTCCGGGGTCTCAAAGGGTGTCCCCTTCACTGTGTGCAGGAAGATGTACATGCCCTGGAGGGAGGGGCCTTCATTAGAGGACACAGAAGGCTAAAGGCCCTCCAGCTCAGCTCCTCTGCCCCAGTCACAGACATGGGCTCCCAGTGATTTGGAGCCCCATTCTACTGGGCAGGGGATGTGGGCCGGAAGTCAGGATGGAGCAGCTGGGAGACTGGCCAGAGAATAAGGAGACCCACTGGGTGAGAGGGCAGGCCTGGCATGAGAATTCCCGGGGAGGAGTCAACCACAGAACCAGCAAGGAGACGCCGTCCCTCCAGCCCAGGGCTAGGCTTCTTGCAACAGCTGGGAGGAGGCCAGCTGATGGGAAGGAACCAGGTCTTGCTTGCCGACCAAGAGTACCAGGGAGCAAGCAGGTAGTAAAAGAGCACGGAGGGGCAAGAGAGAAGGACACTCAGATCCTGACTGGAGAAAGAGGCATTTCTGCCCCAGGCTAGACATCCAAGTGCTGCAGACTCTTTGGGGTCCTTAGCTCAGCTCTCGATGACCTCCTCTTCCAATCCATAAGCCACCCCGTCCAAGAGGTGTGGCCATACCTGCAGATTTTATTCCAGTAACGGGAAGTGGGGCAGAAAGAAGAGAACTCTGGTGACTGATGTCAGCACGTCACCCTGACATCTGGCCCCATCTGGGGGTGAGGATCCTCTACCCCCACCCCAACCCCACCAAAGGCAGGCAGCAGGCAGGCCCTCACCATGTTGTGGATGAGGTTGGTGAGGGTCCAGACGACGGGGACGCTCACAAAGGGGATGCTGAGCAGCACGACGTGGAGAAGCCCGATGGCCAGCACGTACGAGAGCCAGATACCGCGGCTGTTCATCACCCGCGTGTTGGGGTTCACCTCACTGTGTGCTGTTCCCACGTTCATCCTGCTGCCCCTCTCCTGCCACTGTCCTAAAAACAAGCAGCACAGGCGAGACAGGTCATACCACTTTCCCTGCTCCCTCACACCTTCCAATTCCTGCAGGGAGGCAGACTTTATCCATTTCCCGCTGCTGGGCTGGGACAAACAACAGGCTGTTCTGTACAACATCCAATCAGGACAGTGCCCTTCCAGGCACTGGAACTGCCTGGGTGGACAGGCCATCAACAGGCATCCAGCCTCAAAGCAAAGAAACCACTCCCTGTCCTGCAATCTCACCCTCTGGAGGGCCCTCTACCCAAGAAGCCCAGGGCAGGGGAGAAGAGGCCCGTGCCCTAACAATCACTCAGCAATAACGCCTGCTGGACTCCGTCTCACTGAGGGTCTGATATAACACATCTCCACCCCTGAACCCCCTGTTCTCCCCATGAGAAGGACTAAAAGGAGGTGAGAACAGGCAGTAGCGGATGAAGTATTTAAGGGTCACTGCTTCTACCCACCTTCCCTAATTCTCCAATCCTGGGTCTCACTGCACCCTAACTCAGGAGGATTGACAGGGGTAGAAAGAGAGAGAAAAGGAAGAACAGAGAAAACAGACAAGAGACAACCTTTGCCCAGACCTGGAAGCTGCCTTCTTGGGGACACAAAACCACCCATCCAGATGTTTTATCCATTTGGCAGCCACTCAGGCTAGCCCTCCTGATGCCACCCGTTTTCCTGCCAAACCACCTCAGCCCTTTTCCCTACCAGAGGAGGAGCAAGGACAGTGACCATGAACCAACATCTACAGTGCCCATGGGCGCCTGGAGCCCACGTCAACAGACTTCTCCCAGGGACATACCTACACACCTCCTGCCCTCTTCCCTCTCTGCCCATCCATTCTCACCTGGGCCTCTTTTCCCAGTATCTGTTTCCAAGTGTAAATTATTAGCACCATGCCTTCCTCTGCCCAGTTCCAAGGGCAGAGGCCCTGCAGCAAGGAGAACCAGGAGGGCTGCCCTGGCTGCCCATGAAACCATGCAGGCCAGACCGTTCTTGGATGCAGGTAAGGAGGGGAACGAGCAGCCCTTTGTCCAGAGCTCAGCTGTCCCCAGATCTCCGAGGGCCCTCTGACCAGCAGGAGGTGGGAACAGATGGCATCTTTGTACTGGCTCACCTCCTGAGCTAAGGGGAGATCCTGCCCAATAAAGACCCTAAAAAGGTCATCACCATGGTAACAGCCCCATCTTTCCTGGGGATACAGAAAGGGGTCCCAGATGAGGATATTCTGGAAGTGCTCAGAAGGTCATCCCCTGACCCTGCTGCGATGATCCCCCCACCCCCAGACTCGGTTGCCGTCTGTCTCTGGGTGGGATCACAGAGACTGCATAGGAGCCAGAATTCTCAAAGATCAGTTCCCTATTTCCAGGATAATGGGAACAAGTTTCCTCCTCTCGGATGGCTTCAAGCTTAGAGACCTCAGGGGAAATGTGACCCACAACACACCTTCCCAACATACAAACATACATGCGATGGCTCCAAAAGCAGTCATGCTCCTGGGGCCCATGAGCTCAACCCATTAGGTTGGATAATTGGGCCTAAGAGAAACCCAGGGAACTAGAAAACCAGGACTGGCTCGGTTGTGTACCTTCCCAGGGCCTTAGGGCTTCAGTTACCCAAACACAGCTCCTGGGAAACCTACTGCACAAAAGCCTCCACCTGGTGGAAGGGGAGTGGGCGGGTGGGGGCGACCGGCTAGGAAGTGCCGGCCTGAAGGGCTTAACTACTGACGAAGAAGAGGGAGAGAGTTCCCCAAGTAGGACCAGAAACTGCTTCCCTTCCCCACTTCTCCCTTTGTCCAGGAGGGCCAAGAGCCTTGCTGAGTCCCAGACGATTTGACACTCCTTTCTGGCTGTAACAGGGCACCAAGCAAAGTCTGAGGCGTCTCGGAGGGGCTCAGAGGGGCTCAGACGTATGGTTTCAACTGACACCCTGGGAAACTTCTTTCTGCAGCCTGAACACCAGGTGCCCTGAGAGCAGAAATTCCCAGGAGACCACCCCCCCAAAAAAAATAGAAAAGTAAATAAACTAAGGGAAAGACTGGCAGCAATAAACTAAGAAAAGCTCCCTTGAGACTTTTGTGTGACTAAGGGTACACACCACGTCCATAAGTGAAATAACCAACTGCCCCTGGCCCAGAAGGGGAGAAACGGAGAGAAGCAGCTGGCAGACACAAAGTAAGCTCACACCAGCTGAGGCTGAAAAGTTCTGCGGCTATAACTAGCAGGTGGCTGCCCGCGTCAGTCCCCGAGGTAGTTTCATAACCTGCTTCAAACCAAAGCCTGAAGCAACTCGGTTAACTATTTTCTTGCTGGCAGCTCTTTCCTACTACTTCCCTCACTTTCCTACTGGGTCCTACACAAATATCTCTGTCCAGTCTATCAAGACACCTAAGCCAACATCACAGTGCCAACGGCCAGGAGAGCTGCTTCCTAATCTCTCCCCCAACTAAGGGCAGCAAATCTTTCGCCTTCTAGGTGAGGAGTACAAAGCATAGTACAAAGCCTGCAACCTGGACCCCAGCGGGGAGTCCCTGACACAAAGCCACTGTCTTTCTGCCCACCCCCCAACCGGCAGGGCCACCACCGTCGCTCACCACTTAGCTCTGGCTCTTCCTCCCGGAATCGGGAGGGCGGTGGGGATGGAAAAGCGAGAAGAGGAGCGAACCCCTACTAGCACGGGGAGAGGGTGAGGCGAGGAGGCGGAGTCCTCACTATTGTTGGGGTTTTCTGAGTGGGACTTCAAGACGAAGTGGGGGTCTCCGCTCCTTCCCCCAGCCTGGGACCTCGCACTCTGAGCCTGGCCCCGTCCGCAGCCCCACCCCCACCCCCACACGTTCACCCAGCTGGAAGCGGCCAAACCTTTATCCACGAAGCCCAGCCTCTCCCCGCCCCCATCCCCAGCCCAAGCGCTTCTCCTCTACGCCCCATCCCCTGCCTCCTGCCCCTACTTTCCCCTTTCATCACTTCGACAGATGCACCCCCACCTCCCGGCTGATGCACCCCTGCCACCTCCACTCGCCCTGTCCCGATCCCCTCCAACCCCAGGCGCCTCCCCAACAGCCCCCACCTCCTTTCCCGTCCCTCCTGTAGCCCCAGGGTACTCCTGGTTTGGCCACTCCAAGGCCGCCCGTCTGGACTCACCGTATGGGGCCGGAGGTCGAGGCCCGGGAAGGGTGGCCGGGGGCGGGGGCCGCTGCTGCTCCAGCAGTTGTAATGAGCCGCGGCGGCAGCCACCCCGCTGGCAGCTCGGGCCGAATCAGCGCCCCGCGCCAGCCCCCATTACGTCACCGCTCAGCGCCGGACCACCCGCAGCCTCCTGGGAGTTGTAGTTTTTACCCCTGCTCCAGCCCAAGGCTCTCTGGGGCCGCCCGCAGGTTTCAACAGTACGCAAAATGAAGGTCAGCTGGTATTGCTTTGACGCATAACAATGCCTGTTTTGGCGTCAGCGTGCTTCTTGTGGTGTTTACTATTGCCTGGTTTTGCAGATGAGGAAACTTTAAGTTTTAAATAACTTGCCATAGGTCCCCGCTGGGTCCTAGCCTGGACAGAAACCCAGAAATTCTGACCCCCAACTCAGAGTTTTTCAACTACACCTCGCTGCCTCTGGCCCTCCAGACAACTAGTGGCTCAGCCGCTGTCGGGCCCTCCTGGAAGCGGGTTTTTCGCGGTATTGGTTAGTATGAGAGTCTGGAGGGCAGAGAACTAAGTCCACAGCCTGTCTGCTCCTCAGTTACCCCTGACCCAGGGCGGCCTGGGCCAGGTCTCATCTTTGGCCTTCCCACATTAGACGTGGGAAGAAGACAGGTGACTTGGGAAACCACCCTGATGAATAACCGGGTCCCTGAGTCCCAGTCCCAGGTCAGCTGTGTGGGTTTTGGGTGGCTCTGAGGTCTGCAGTTTTCCCCTCAGAACTCTGCAGGCCAGGGCACAGATTTTCCTGCCAGGTAGACTAAGCAGGCACTGCTTCAGCAGCAGTGTAACCCTGGGCAAATAAGTTGTCTTAATCTCCAATTCCATACCTGTGAAAACCTACCTCCAAGGTTGCAGGAATTCAAAAGAATGTTTGTAAAGCGACTGTTATATTGTAGGAAGCTGTTTCTGTAGGAGGCTGAACTAAAGGACTCTTGAGGTCTCCTGGGTCACTCCCACTCTCCATGTCACCAAGAGGGCCTTGTTTGAATAGTTTCTACTTCCCCTGCCCCAGCTTCTAAGTCCACTCTATGCCCGGCAGGGCTGGAATAGCAGGATCAGGTGATGTCACGACTGGCCAACCTGGCTGGCTGTGAACACACACTGAAATGAAGGTGAGGGAACAGAAAGGAGAATGCTGGTCCAGAGAACCTGGCGAGCACTCCTCTGTGACCTCACCTACCCTCTCACCAGGCGGCTGCCAGGAAACAGCTGTCATAAAGCTGGAGTGGGCCCCTGAGGGACCTCCTGGACACCCAACAGGTGGGTATCTGAACCACTCAGAGCAGGAGAACAGGCAGCTTCTGAAATATTTCCAGGGCCAGTAGCTCGAGAGCACTCAGCCCAAGACTTGAATAGTCACCCCAGAGTCTTAAACAGTTGTGCCTGGGGCCTACAGAAGTTCCTGCTGGTTGGTAGAGGCCCCTTCTGAAGAAATAAGCAAAAAACTGCGTGTTGTCCTTCCATAGAGGCGTCCCCAATACTGAGGAAAAAAAAAATTCTCTTGTTTTTCCCAAAATGCGCCTACTGGACTCCTTCCACTTTTCTCTGGGGGTCTTTCATCCTCCCCACAGCTGATCAAGCTCTCTGATCTTTGCCAATTTCCTCACTGTCTGTGAAGTTCAGTGACCCAGACTGTTCCAAGCCTCAAACAAGGGTCTGACTAAATGCATAGTCTAACGGAAAGATTACTGGACATGCCATGCCCTATTAATAGCTCCTGTTATCAAGGGTGTTTTTTTTTTTTTTCTACGATGAGAATGAACAGAGTCCTGACTCACTCTAGGTTTGTGGTGAATTGTGGATCGCTTTCTGCTTAATTTAGCCTGAGTCCCTGTCATCACCTTTCTCCTCTGGCTCTCTGCCCTTGTAATTACCGTGTCTTCACCAGACATCCTTTAGCCTTGAATAGGCCTAAGCACAGTCCAGAATGAGTGACAGCACTCTTATGTGGCGCTGGCCCGTGTGTAACCCCTCAGACAAACAATTGCTGATATATGCCAAGAGATTAAAAAATTGTTCAGGCCTCAGAGCCAAGATTACACTTCTGGTAGCATGTTCCGAGGAAGTACAGCCCATGTACTGTGTGTGAGGGTGTTCATTCCAGCATTATCTATAACAATAGAAAACTGAAAGCAACCCAAGTGCCCAAGAAAAAAGTTTATAGAACTATATCCACTGAGTGACATAGAAGGAAGCCATATAGTAAATGATTGTGACCAAGAAAATGTTAAATGAAAAGATCAGGATACAAAATAGCCTGTGCTGAGAGCTCCCTAGGGGTCCAGTGGTTAGGCATGGGGCTTTCAGTGTTGTAGGACTGGGTTCAATCCCTGGTCAGGCAACTAAGACCTCAAAAGCCATGCAGCCTGGCAAGAAAATTAAAAAAAAGTCTGAGCACTCCCCAGGGATGCAGTCAGCAAAACAAACACCCAACGCCATCAACAAATAAATTGGAAGAAAAAAAGGAGAGGGAGATACTTAAAGGAAATTAGGAAATCTATCAATCAAAAGCCTTATTGGGGTCCTCATTAAAGTACACCAACTTAAAAAAATATTTAAATTATTGAGGAAATTTGAATACTAGCTTTGCAAACTGATGATTTTAATGAAATATACATTTTAAGGCATGGTATGGTACTGTGGTAATTTTTTCAATAAAAAAATCCTACTTATCTTCTGGACATATATGCCAAAATATGTGTGGATGAAATTATATGATGACTGGATTTGCTTCAAAATAATCTGGGCTAGGGGTGGGGGAGGGGAAGAAAAGAAGCAAGTTGGGCTGTGAGGTGATAATTATTGAAACGCAGAGATGGGGACACAAGATTACTTCTATTATTTTCTACGCTTTTTTGTGTTTGAAATTGTCCATAATAAAAAGTTTTTATAAACCTGCAAATGCATTAACGATTATGATATGACAAGACAGGAACACTGGTAATATCCTGGCACCAGACTGCTGGGGTTCAACTCCCAGCTCCTGTGGTTGCCAGCTGTGTGACCTTAGGCAAGTCACTGAACCTCTCTGTGCTGTGGTTCATAGAAATGAGTGTTGATCTTCATGGTGATACCTGCCACATGTTGTGAGAATTAACTGGGTCACGACATGTGAAGCACTTAGAACAAATCCAGGCACACAGGAATCATTATCGACTTTTATTAGTCCATTCCACATTTGAGTGATATTTGATCATCTACTTCACTAGGCTGCGGAAATCTAATAAAATAAAAACAGATCTTGTGTTAGGATGGAGACGTTGGGGGTGATCTTTTTCATTCTCTAGTTTCAAACTTGTGTAATGTGAGATTATTCATTTAAATTTTTTATGAAAAGTGTTTATGTTTTTAAAACAGAGTGAGTCATCTTCACAGACTCTCCCTGCCCTCTGGGAGCTCCTTAGTCTGCTCTAGTAGGCATGTTCCCAGCCTTGGGGTGTTTCCATCTGGCGGGGCGGTGTGGCCTCTGCTTGCCACAGATACACAGTGTGGGCCGAGATAGCAAACAGGGGCGGGGTAACGAGCTGGGAACACATTCCTGGGGTGCTGGCAGTGGTGGGAAGTGAGGAGGTGGGATGTCAAGAAACTGAACCCCTTCTTCTGAACCCCGGGGAGAATGACTGAGCCCTCCACTCTTATCACCTCCTACTCCCCTCCAATTCATTCCTGCTGCTCTCAAGCTCCCCCCACCTCACCTCCCTCCTTGCAGAAGGGAAGGTGTTGAGGTCACACCCAGACCAAGTGCAAGGAAGCAAAGAGCTGTTTATGTCCGCAGCTGTTTTTGTTTGGGGGGGTGCACCTGGGGTATGTGGTGGCAGCGGAAGGGAGGGGGCAGTGATGCTGAGCCATCAGAGCCCTGGGTAAGTTTACCAAGTTGATGAGAAACAGGAGGAGGTGCCAGGACAGGCCGCCTTGCCAGTGGGCACTCCACTCTCTTCCCCTGCTCTCCTCCCCTCGCCCAGCCCTGTGGTTGGCTATTTTGGGCTGCAGAGGGAAAGGGCTGAGCCTACCAGGGCCTCCTGGGCCAGAATCAAGGCTAGGGAACCAGAACCTCCCTCGGGGAACCAAGATCGGGCTGCTCATTAGGAACCCCTCCATCTGAATATTCTCTGATACAAACAATTGAGATTTTCCCTTATGCGGGGAGGAAAAAAATAAAAGTTTAGAAAACTGTAAATATTACCAGATCAAAAGGGCAATGGATATAAAAACCGTAGCTTTAAGAAAAGCTCCCCTAGGTTCCTTCCAGTCTCATGACTACCCCTAGCGGGCCCCACCTCTTTAAGAATCCTGGGCTGCCACTGCCCCAGATCAGCTTCCATCTTCCTCTCCTAATACAGCTCTTCTTTCAGGGGTAATCACAGCCACCATTATTAGCGTTTGCTCTGTTCCAGGCACTGGGCAAAAGGTCTTACCTACATCAACTCTCTTCATCTTTCAAACAACTCTGTGAGATAGGTATATAGGTAGATAGATAGGGTTTTGTTTTGGGGTTTTTGGGGCTGTACTGGGTCTTCGTTGCTCCTCAGACTTTTCTCTAGTTGCAGTCAGCCAGGCTACTCTCTAATTGTGATGATGCGTAGGCTTCTCATTGCGGTGGCTTCTCTTGTTGGGGAGCACGGGCTCTAGAGCATGTGGGCTTCAGTAGTTGCAGCTCCTCAGCTCTAGAGCACAGGCTCAATAGTTGCGGCGCATGAGCTTAGTTTCTCCACGGCACGTGGGATCTTCCCCGGACCAGGGATCGAACCTGTGTCCCCTGCATTGGCAGGCAGATTCTTTACCACTGAGCCACCAGGGAAGCCCCAGTAGGTAATTTTATTATCTCCACTTTGCAAATGAGAGAACTGCTGTAGGAAGAGTTTAAATATTTTGCCCAAGTCATACCGCTAGGAAATAGCATTTCTCCCAAAACTCAATCCTGCACTGGGAGTGCTGTATTTATCTGTTACACATCCACTGCCCCTGGAGGCTGCTTGCTCCATATTTCTTACTCATCTTTGCATTTCCTCTGTATAATACGTTCTCAGGAAATGTTAGCTGAGATTCATACCTCCCAAACCACTGCTACATCAAGCTCCTAACCACTCTCCCTTAACCACACTTGGCTCTCTCTTGCTCTTGTCTCATCCTACAATGCCTTTGTGCCGCTGGTAGACTCCTATTTGTCCCAGAAAGCCACACCTCACCTGTCTCCTTCTCTGTGAAGGAGACTGTCCAAACAGAACCCGCTGCTTCATCCTCTCAACTTCTCTGATGCCTGGAGACGCCTCAGCTACAGCCCACTCCTAGGCCATCAAGAGGCCAAATTTGCGCACACACCCATCTTCCCCTATTGTCTGAAGGCTGTTCTGCTTCTCTGCATCCCCAGTGCCTAAGAAGCCCAGCAGGTGTGTGTTGAACTAAGGAGAGAATACATCTGAGGATGGGAGCATGAGGTATGTATACCCTTGTCAGTTTCTGCAAAAGAGCAGAGGACTTTGTTGCCTCCGAAGCCCAAATTGCCCAATAGACTGGTGTTAGATGGGTCCCTGGTTGACATGCTGGGTCAAGGAGACAGCCCTCCTCCTTTCCTTTCAGCTGTCCCTCTCTACCCAGGCTGAGCCTGGGGGGTACTTTCAATATCAGGCAGGGAGGGGCCTAGAGGACTGCTCAACTTCCTTCCTCCAAAGTCACATCTCTGGGGCATGGAGTTACTGTCGTTGGAGGGAAAAGTTGTGACTCAGGCCACGGAGGGTGGGGGCCTTCGGGGCCTACTTCCCAGGGCCCTGAGCCTGGGAGCCAAGCCCTGCCATGCCTCAGCCTCTTCCCTGCCTCATCATCATAGATACATTAAACATCAGGCTGGAAGGGATTTCAGAGGCCAAAAGTCCAGAGAACCAAAGACCCAAGGGAATTGGGGAAGGATGTGCCCACTAACACAAATGTCTGATGACCTTGAGCTCCTCCAGTCATAGCTCCTTCAGCCCCCTTCCCTCATCACTTCCCGCCTGGACTGGTGTAGTAGCTGGTCTCTCATTCACCAATACATCTTCCATACAGCCAGCGGCATGATCCAAATTCAAAGCTAATTTTAAAACACTTCCATCCATCAGCCATGGAAACAAGTCCTAATTCTTACCTTGTATACAAGGCCCCAGGATCTAGATCTTTTCTCCTCTAACTGCAGCCTTTGCCACCACCCCTTCAGCTCTACATCTAGGAGAAGCTAAGCCTTCTGATGCTACCTTGTTCCTGCATTATACTCTGCTGCTTCGCCTGATGAACTCAGCCTTAAACACCCAACTCAAATGTCCCTCCTTGGTAATGCCTTCCCTGAGATCTTGGAAAAGTTAGTGTATCAGGTAGGAATGCTCCCAGTTAAAAGCAACGGAAAACCCAAGCAAAGGAATGATTCTGACCCTGGGTTGCCATCAGAATCACCTAAAAAGGAACTTCCCTGGTGGTCCAATGGTTAAGACTCTGTGTTACTAGTGCAGTGAATGCAGGTTTGATCCCTGGTTGGGGAATCAAACCTTTTTGATTTGTGCCATCTTTTGTGCCACGAGGCATGGCCAAAAATATTTTTAAATGAAAAATATTTAAAAGAATCACCTAAGGAGCTTTAAAAAGTCCCCATCACTGTACACATGCCAGATCAATTTAATTAGAATCTTTGAGGTGGACTCAGGCATCTGTAATTCTCAAAACCTCCCATGTTCTAATGTGCAGCTAAGTTAAGAAGCACTGAAGCAGGAGTTATCTTTCTCACATAATGCGTCTAGAAGTAGGTAGTTGCTGGTGTTGGCTGAGCGGCTTAGCCATATCCAGGCCAGGTCTCAGTGATACTCTTGACCTTTCCTTTCTGCTTTGCTGCCTCAAGGTCAAAATATGCCTGTAGTTGACTCTTCATGTCCAATGCCTGAAGAAAGCTGTAGAGAGAAGGGGAGGGTTCAATCTATCCTCTTTTTATGAGCAAATCAAAGACTGTGCTGGAAACCCCTCAGTCAACTTCAGCTTAGATGTCATTGGTCATAGTGAGCCACACCCAGCTGCCAAGATTGCTCCTCCCAAATCAGTGTGTGTTATCAAGGAAGGAGCTTAGGAACGGACACTGAAGGGTGGCAGAATACACCACCCCAAAATATGTCACTTGGGCCTAAGGATTATTTTGAGCAGATGCAAGAAGGGCATTCTAATCTCCTCTTTTCTTCCAGAAAAGAAAGTGAGAGTGTTCATCGCTCAGTGGTGTCCAACCATTTGCGACCCCATGGACTACCCACCATGGGAGCCAGAGGAGCCCACCAAGGTCCTCTGTCCATGGAATTCTCCAGGTGAGAATACTGGAGTAAGTTGCCATTCCCTTCTCCAGGGGATCTTTCCAACCCAGAAATTGAACCTGCGTCTCCTGCATTGCAGGCAGGTACTTTACCATCTGAGTCACCAGAGAAGCTCTTCTTCCAGAAAACAGGAGAACAAACTCCCCACATGAAAGATGTCCTCCCTGTATCAGGAGAAAAGAAAATTCTTCAATGGGGAGTCAAAGCCAAGAGAATTCTGTACAAACAGACTTTGTTAAAATAATTTCTATCTTCCTCTAGGCTCCCCATATATTTTAGTCACTTCTCCACAATTGCTTCTCTTTATTCAACCCAGAATAAAAGTAGTAATGTTTTGCCACTTTTCTGGGTCTTCATTTCCTTGTGAAGGTTCACATGTCATTAATATAAATTTGTTTTTAACTTTTTTTAATTGAAGTATAGTTGGGTTTTTTGTTTTTTTTTTGGCTGTGCTACATGCCTTCCAAGATCTTAGCTCCTTGACCAGGGATCAAACCCAGGACCCGTGCAGTGGAAGTGAGGAGTCCTAACCACTGGACTGCCAGGGAATTCCCACTGAAGTATAGTTGATTTATAGTATTTCAGTTGCACAGCAAAGTGAATCAGTTATACATACACACACACACACACATATATATATGTATTTTTTTCAGATTCATTGCAATATATTGAATATAGCTCCCTATGCTCTACAGTAGGACCTTGTCATTTATCTTTTTTATATATAGTGGTATTTATCTGTTAATCCCAAATTCCAAGTTTATCCCTCCTCATCCGTATAAATGTGTATGCTTTTCTCCTGTTAATCTGCTTATGTCACTTCAATTCTCAGGCCCAGCTGAAAAGCCCTAATTGGGCAGGGGAAAACTGTTGCCTCCCCTAGAGCACCAGCAGATTCTGCCACAGTGACTTAACCTCTCTCTTGGCTTTACACATCATCTGGCAGACATCACATTAAAGGCATTGTGCAGACGTGTGTCAACATGTCCATGTCTCCCTCCAGACCGGCAGTTCTTAACTCAGACTGAACATTAGAAATACCTGGGGAGCATTTTGAAAAATACCAGTGCATACACCCCATCCACACAGATTTTAATTGCTCCAGGTACACCCAAGCATAACTAATTTTAGAAACTCCCCAGAGGGATTCTAATGGGCAGACTGGGTGAACCACTGGGCTAACCACTGGTATCTAAGACCTTCAAAACAGGGGCTGGGGACTTCCCTGGCAATTCAGTGATTAAGACTTCACCTTCCAAAGCAGGGGGGAGTGAGTTTGCTCCCTGGTGGGGGAGTAAAGATCCCACATGCCTCATAGCCAAAAACTAAAACATAAGAAAAAAAAAAAAGCTAGAAGCAATAATGTAACGAATTCAATAAAGACTTTAAAAATGGTCCACATCAAAGAAAAAGAAACTTAACAGGGGCTGAATCTTAAGCACAGCACTACTTATAACATGGGACTCACAGGATATCTTCGTTGAATGAACAAATGAATGAATGAATGAACGGTGGAGAAGAACTTCTGCTTCAGCCTCGTTCACCCTCAGACTGTACTGTGCACTGTTCTGAGTATTGTTCCCCCTTCCTCTCTGTTTTCTCATCTCTACTGAGCACCACATTCAATCACCCTCAGTAAATGATGTCCGTGAGCCAGCCGGACCCTCCTGGGTGCACAGACTTCCTTCTTCTCTGACAGCTGCCATGCCAGACACCTCAGTCCCACTCTTACCTGGCAGCCACCCTAGTTGGAGGAGATAACTCTCTCCATCCACATCCAGGCTCCCCTCTTGTGCCTTAGCTAAAGCCCCCACCCGGTGTGACAAGACAGCAATGGCGGGCGTGGGGGGTAGGGTTCCACGTGCTTCATCTTCCACACTCAGCCCCAGTCCCAAAGTGGACCCCCAAGTATTCAGTGGCAGAGTGCCTGGCCTAACGAACAAACAACCCGCAGACAAAATGTCCACTTCCTCTGCCCAAGTGTAGAAAATGTGTCTTACCGGATTCCGTGGACAATCTGCAATCTGAGAAATCACCCTGTTAATGTCACTGGAATGAGACAGTGGTGAGCACATCCTCAGCGATAACATCATCCCATGTCCTAGCCTCTGATTCTGACTTCCATTACCTGTCTGAAAATCCTCGTTCAAGGTCACCTACAGGGCCAGGCTCAGGGACCTGCAACCTGTACAGTGCCCCATGCCCTGCATTCAGAAGGGCCCTGCACTTGGTTTTACAACCTACTCCTGTTGCCATCTTGAAATTCTTAAGTTTTGAACAAAGGACCCCAGTCTTCATTTTGCACTGAAGCCTGCAGTTCTGTGTCTAATGCTGTTCATCCGTAGTCTCTTAGAAAATCCAACAAGGTTTTCCTTCCCAGAAAGTTCTCCACAGCATATGACCTCAGCTCTCTGTGACACCCACTCTTCTGTTCCCTTCCCTTACACTAGGAGAGGGTGGCGTGATGGGGCAGTGTGGCTGTAAACAATGGTCAGGATCAAGAGACCCCAGGGAATAAGTCATCTAAGCTCTCCCCAGATCCTGGGCATGTGGGAGAGTTAAAGGTACCAACTTGGGAGCTCAAGGTCCCAGCAAACTAAGGTAAGGTGAGTCAGCTCCAATCCAGAACAGAAAACCAGTGAGAAAACTTCTAGATGATCATATGGGACTTCAGAAACCTTGAAGAACCCCCTTCAGCTCCTTAAGGGGCCATCTGCCAACAGTGCAGAGAACTAACACAGTGCCCTCTGCCTGGCAAGGAGGCTGGACACCCTTCAGGGAACCAGAAGATGAGGTCCTCTGGAAAGAGACACGTTTTTAAAGAAAAAGGGTGAAGGAAGTTTATTTACTGTGGAAGACGGTGTGCACAGTAGGAGGGAAGAAAGGAGGTATGGAGCTGGCGGGGGGAGACAGGTTGCTGAAGGCAGTGGTGTGAGATGAGGCACCCCCCAGGGATCCTCCTACTGAGCCAGGCTCTGGGCAGAGGGCAGAGGTTCTAGGAGGCAGAGTTTCAGCCCTGGCAGAGAGAGGAAAGATGGAGGCCGGCAATGTCAAGGTCTTGGAAAGGGAACCTGAGGCAGGGAATGGAATTGGGGCCTGGTCTTCCCACGACAGGGCTCATCAGGGTCCAGGATCTACCCTCTCTGGGCATCGGCTGGCCAGACCAGGGCTCAGGTATCTGACACCTGGGGCCCAGAGTCACATGCCAGGAAACACAACACTCCTGGGCCCCAGCCCCCAGCTTCCAGCAGCTACGGGAGCAGGGCTTCTGGAGGAGGAAGTGGGTCTCCAGAGTCGCAACCCAGGGAGTCTACTTCCGGGAAGAGGGCAGCACAGGAGAAGGCTCTCCCAGCAACAGGGTGAGAGGCTGGGAAGACGAGGAGGGAGAGGACAGGGAGGAAGAGTGGGGCGGAGAGGACAGAGCTGGGACGGGTCGAGGGGCGGACGCTCCAGGAAAGGGGGTGAACGGGCACAGAAGGTGGGGGCCTGAGTCACTCAGCCTGGCCGGATACTATGAGGTCCTATTACTGATCCGTCCTCCTCATCTCCTTCACACGAGTGCTCTCTGGTGCCTACCTGGCCCATCTGGCAGCCACCCAGGTCCTTTATTCCAGTGGAAGAAAAACAGTACATGAACAGAAGCAGACGCTTAGGAGCCCCCAGACCCAGAAGGACCAACAGAGCCTTGGACAGAAAGACCTCCTAGATTAGCCCTCCAGAATCAAAGAGAACTTAGAAGAGTCTCAGGCCCAGGAGACCATCTACCACGAGGGCCCAGTAAGGAGTCTTAGACTCCAAGGAAGCAAAAGAGCCACCCAGGCAGGCCTGAGGGGGAGAAGGAAATGGCAACCCACTCCAGTATTCTTGCCTGGAGAATCCCATGGACAGAGGAGCCTGGCAGGCTGCAGTCCATGGGGTTGCAAGAGTCAGACACGACTTAGTGGCTAAAGAGAGAGAGATGGGCCTGAGGGAGCTCCCAAAGGAGAGGCCCTAGCCCAAAGAGAATCCAGAGGCGGACTTCAGGAAGAGAACGCTAGCCGCAGGGAACGGAATTCTCTTGACTCACTCTTCCTTTCTGGAATTTTTCCTTCCCCAGATTCTACTCCAGTCCAGGACTATGCCAATCTGTGGCCATGTTCCCGCCAGTCGGTCACCTCCTGTCTCTGCTGCTGGTGATAGATGCAGGGGGGACCATGCCCAGCCCCCAGGGGGTTCCCCAGGGCTGCTATGTGGCAGAGGAAGCTGGGGAGCGGACTTTCCGCTGCAGCCAGGCGGGTCTGAGCGCCGTGCCCACCAGCATCCCCAACGACACCCGCAAGCTCTATCTGGATGCCAACCAGCTGGTGTCGGTGCCAGCTGGTGCCTTCCGGCACCTGCCTGTCCTGGAAGAGCTGGATCTGTCCCATAACGTCCTTGCCCACCTCTCAGGGGCTGCTTTCCAGGGCCTGGCCAGGACACTGCGCCACCTCGACCTCTCTGCAAACCAGCTGGCTTCGGTGCCCGTGGAGGCTTTCGTGGGGCTAAAGATCCAAGTGAACCTGTCTGCCAACCCGTGGCGCTGCGACTGTGCCCTCCAGGAGGTGCTCCAGCGGGTGAGGCTGGCCCCGGGCACCGGGACGGGCATCGTGTGTGGCCCGGGAGCCCGATCGGACCTCGTGGGGCAGGAATTCCTGCGGCTGGTCGGGGAGGAAGAGTTGTGTGGGGCGGGGCGGGGCGGGGCCCGGCGCAGCACCGACGTGGCCCTGCTGGTCACCATGGGGGGTTGGCTGGTGCTGGTGGTGGCTTATCTGGCCCACTACGTGTGGCAGAACCGGGACGAGACCCGACGTCCCCTCAAGCGGGCCCCCGTGCTGCCTGTGCGCTCTGAGGACTCCTCCACCCTCAGCACAATGGTCTGACGACCAGGGACACTTCTCCCGGCCCACACCCGGCTCCCCTCTCCAAACACTCTCCTCTCCTCTGACCCCCTCTGCCTCCTCTGCAGCCCCTTATCATCCCCCAATTCCACCCCCTTCCTCCTCTGTCTCTCTGAAACACCTAATAACTCTCAGTCCACCAACACCATCTTCCCTGCCGGGGGTTTGAGCGCCTCCTTTTGGTACCTACTCTGCTCATCTCTCATGAAAGTACCCAGTCATTGTGTAACACATGATGATACTTATTGTACAACAAAGCCTGAGAGTTTGTACCAACTGTAAACCCCTAGAGTTAGGTGTCTCCTTCCTAATCCATTCATCTATACCATGGCCTTTTCTCTTTACACTTAGCAGGTTCATAAGGTTATTTGCCTTTAGTGATTTCACTTTCTTACAGTATGAAATGATGAAGGTTGATAAAAGGAGAGATTACATTTAAAAAAATAAATAATAAAGAACAGGAAAGCAAAGCTAAAAGAAACAGCAGCTCTAATTTATTTCTCCATGAGAGTCTCAGATCTCCTTAAGTATTTTCCTGTTTTGCCTCTTCAAATCCAGCCTAAGCTAAAATGAAAAGATATGGTAGATGCTGGTATTACACATACGCACAGTTCCCAAAGACCTCAGTAGGGTAAAAATCAAAAGGAAGCAAAACTAAAAGAAGATAAAACAGGAGAGCTAGGTTCGATCCCGGGTTTGGGAAGATCCCCTGGAGAAGGGAATGGCAACCCACTCCAGTATTCTTGCCTGGAGAATCCCACGGACAGAGGAGAGCCTGGTGGGCTACAGTCCATGGGGTTGCAAAGAGTCGGACGCGACTGAGAGACTTTCATTCACTCACTCACTGCTGGTGAAGAATCTGCCTGAAATGCAGAAAACCCCAGTTCAATTCCTGGGTCGGGAAGATCCCCTGGAGAAGGGATAGACTACCCACTTCAGTATTCTGGCCTGGAGAATTCCATGGACTGTACAGTCCATGGGGTCGCAAAGAGTCGGGTAGGACTGAGCAACTTTCGCTTTCAATAGGACTGGACTGTGCTAGACTCAGAGACCCAGAGCTTCCGAGTCCACAGAGATGGGGTAATGACAGACCAGAGAACTGTGGCAAATGGTCACGTGTGCCACCTCGGAGGTAGGAGCAGGCAGCTGTGGAGCGTGGCGGAGGTGGTCTCAAAGGCAGCATGAATGGATGTTTGAACTGACTCTTCAAGAATGAGGGGGGCTTTGGCAGAAAGAGGAAGGTCCCAGCTGAAAGGTGGTGGACCAAAGCAAAGAAGATGCAAAACAACTTGGAATGTCTGGGCAGCGGCAAGACTTACCTGGGGGCTGGAGAAGAGGGTATATAGGAGGGCAAGCAGAGAGAGGGACCAAGTTGGCAGTGAGGTCAGAAGGGACCCTGCAGGCTCCTCCTCTCTTCTCCCTCTGCCTCTGCTGAAAAGCTGCACCTGCCTCTCTCTCTCTCTCTCCCTCGGACCCAGGCTCCTCTCCCTGTACTCTCTACTGTGGATCCCCTGGCTTAGGGTCCTCTGCTTCCTGTTTCGGAGATTCCCTAGCTCTCTGCTCTCTCCCTTATACACAGAAGGGCTTCCTGAACCCTTCCCCTTGGGAGAAAAGTGGTTTCTGCTCCGCCTGAACTGGGGATGGATCACTAGAGAGCTAGAGGGATGGGGAGGTTTTCCACCCCCACCCCAGAACATCACTGGACAATTCAATAAAGTCCCTTTATTAATGTCCCTGATCTCTTTCTTATTTCACTGAACACGTGTGGCCCTGTACTAGGGAGTAGGAGGGTGTTGAGAGCTTCACCTCCACCCCCAGGACTCCTTTGATGGGGGTGCTCCCGCTGAGCTGGTGCCAGCTCCTCTCTCCTCTCCTACCTCCCAGCTCCTGACACCAGAGTCTATCTGCCGCGGATGCCAGGGCCTATGCATTAATGATGATGGAATGGAAGGATAGGGGATGGGAGGGGACCGGGAGGGAGGACAACCAGGGAGGAGGGAAGGAGGGCAAAGCCCAGACTACTAAGGGAGCACGGGAAGAGGGAGTCAGTACTCTCTTAGCAATCTGTCTCTCCTCTCAGCAGGGGTCCGGGTAAAACTAGATGTCCCCACAGCTAATAAAAGAATGCCTGGACAGAGGGGGAGGGGAGAAACCAAGCTGGCTGAAGGAGGGAGCCATATGAGACATCCCCATCACAAAATAGGCTTTTCACGGGACCCAAAGTTGCCAACACAGCCTGTCCTTTGTCCTTATGAGGGTGATTCACCCTTGTGGCCTCCATGGAGGAAACAGCCACTTTCGGAAAGCTCCTGGGAGCCCCTGTAGAAACTGCAGATAAGAAACACTGAACCAGGGTTCCATCTAACTCATGGCAGAGCCTGGGGCAGAGTAGGAGGCCACTCAGTGAGCAGTAAAGAGGAAGCCATCACCTCCCTTCATCCCTCTGACCCATCCTGACTTCCCTGTCTCCTTTCCAGTCTTGCCCGATCCTCTCTCAATCCCTGAGGCTCCCCCTACCACTCCAAGGCTGAGCTTCCTCACCTCACCCAGGAAACCTCCACTCGACTCACCTCACAAGAACCTAGGACAGGCCCCCATCTTCTTTTCTCAGGAGACATGGGCCTCCATCTCCACTCCCAGAGATGCTCGGGGATGGGGGAAAGAACTTGAATGTGGGGAGTTTCAGGCTGTGGCTTTGACCATCCACCCCAGCCACATCCTGGCCTAGGCCTTAGGATCCTGCCCCATCCCTAGCAAACCCTCTGTCAGTCCCTCCCCTACCACTCTCAGAATCTGCCCCAACTCTGCTCACCCGTCCCCTTCTGGAATCGGCTGGGACTCATCTCACTGGGTTCTGGGAAATAGAATGTGGAGACCTGCGGGAGTGGGAGGGTAGGGGACGGGTGGGGCCCCGGGTCCCTGTCATTGGTGCCTATTTCTGGATGTTCATTCAAATCCCTGTTGTCCTAAGCAGCAGCGACAACATCTTTAAGGTCTTCAGAGAGTGGGTTCCCCTACCCTGACCCCTAACTCCAGTTCTCAGAGATAAGCTCAGGATGGGAAAGGATCCAAGGAGGGAAGCCTGGATAGTAAACATCCCACCAGTTATTGCCATGGCTCCCCTCTGGCTCAAATTCCTTTCCCTCTCTGAAATAGGACAGGAGGGAAGGGAGAGAGAGGACAAGTGGGGCAGACAACAGAAAACGGGGGGCAGGCTGGGGAGATGGCAGGGATGGGGAGGTGGTGGGTTGCTGTGGCTTTCCTCCCCAGAGAGCGACCCCATCACCCAGGCCAGTTAGGGTCTCTGAGGCAGAACTTGGTGCAAGGGGGACATCAAGTGCTGTAACTTTGGACGTCCCTGGTGGTCCAGTGGCTGAGACTACAAGCTCCTAATGCAGGGGCCCCGGGTCTGATCCCTGGTTGAGGAACTAGATCCCGCATGCCGCAACTAAGAGATTTCTCATGCTGCAACGAACTAAGACCCAGTGCAGCCAAAAAAGAATCTGTCTGCCAATGCAGGGGACATGGGTTTGATCCCTTGTCTGGGAAGATTCCACATCCTGTGGGACAACTAAACCCATGCACCACAGCTACTGAGCTCAGGTCCTAGGACCGGTGCTCCACAATTAGAGAAATCACTGCAATGAGAAGCCTGCACACGGCAGCTGGAGAAAGCCCACACACAGCAATGAAGACCCAGTGAAACCAAAAATTAATAAATAAATGAATAATTTTTTTAAATGCTGTAGCTTCAACTCAACCCATGACAGGAGACTAAACGAAGTGGGCACCCACAGACTGAGAGAAACACCTGCTGGGACCACAGTCACTGAATCCCTAAGCCCTTCCCTTGGCACCTTGGCCTCTGGGTATCCCCGAGCAGGCAGGAAGTGGTGGCACACCTGGTTTCACCCCCATCCTTACCTCTACCAGGGACCAGAGGTCATAGAGCCAAAGGTCCAAAATGCCACCTGGGCCCTGGCATGGCAGCTGGGTGGCCTCATTTTTGTTCCCTGCTTCTGGCCCTTCTGCCTGGTACAGAGGTAAGGGAGACGTGCTGTGTCGAAACCAACCTCTCCCCAAAGGCGTGCTGGAGCTAGGAATAAAACTGCCAGGTACTGAGAGAGCCCAGCCACATGCCTAGTCCAGCTTTGATGCAAGAACCCAAGACGGCAGGTCCCAGCTTGTCATCCACAAGCAGCATTCTGGAGCCTGCGGGCTGTGGGTGGGGGTGGGAGCACAGGAGAGGCCCTCACTCAGCCTTTCCATCACCTGCTTCTTCCTGCCTATGGAGCAAAACCTGGAGCGGCAGAGAAAGCAGACGCTACCCTCAGGAAGTCCCCATCTGAGGAGGAGAGCTATGATCCTAACTCTCAGGGAACCCCTAGGCTAATAATGGAAGAAATAGGGTCCTTTCTCTTTGCAGAGCTTTGATGCTGGTGAGGCCAAGACATTCCCCAGACGAAGCCCATACAACGCCTGGTTAGCTACCAAAGGAAGTGGAGAGAAAACAAACTGAGCTCATGGGAACTGAGGGAGACAGTTAAGAAGCAGCAGGTGGGGCACAGCCCCACCCTTCCTGTCCTGGCCTCCTGTGCAGACCTACCAAGTGCAACCCTGAATGAGCAGCTGTTGCTGCTGCTAAGTCGCTCAGTTGTGTCCAACTCTTTGCAGCCCTATGGACTGTAGCCTGCCAGGTTCCTCTGTCCATGGGATTCTCCAGGCAAAAATACTGGAGTGGGTTGCCATGCCCTCCTCCAGGGGATCTTCCCTAACCAGGGATTAAACCCGCATCTCTTATGTCTCCTGCATTGGCAGGCATGTTTTTTACCACTAGCGCCACTTGAGAGGCCAGGTGATAAGAGGGTGTTGGTATCAAAACCAGGAGAGAGAACCAGGCACCTTCTTCCAAGTCCCTCCCCCATTAGATTAAGGGGAGTTCCAGTTTAGAAACGGTTTGCCCTCATCTCTCTGAGGCTCTGTTATCAGGAACCTCAGCGTCCTGTGAGGAATGATTTCCCAAACCAGGAAGGCAGAAAACCAAGCAGACAGTGCAAGGTATCTGAGCTGCCACAGACAATGCCACAAGTCCACTCGCTCATTTCATAAACATTTACAGAGTTACTACTATGTATCAGGCGCTGCAAGTACAAAGAGGAGGAAGTCGTGGTGCCCATCTTTGGGGACCTGACTATGTATCAGTGATGACAATTAGCGTATCAGTTAGCGATGACAAGGGGGCTTCCCTTGTGGCTCAGCTGGTAAAGAATCCGTCTGCAAAGCGGGAGACCTGGGTTCAATCCCTGGACTGGGAAGATCACCTGGAGAACAGAAAGGCTACCCACTCCAGTATTCT
Organism: Okapia johnstoni; assembly: GCA_024291935.2. NCBI lineage: Eukaryota > Metazoa > Chordata > Mammalia > Artiodactyla > Giraffidae > Okapia > Okapia johnstoni. The sequence continues at coordinate 21,379,653 of CM044306.1, read as the reverse complement.
GGCCTGGAGAATTCCATAGACTGTATGGTCTATGGGGTCGCAGATTCGGATATGACTGAGTGACTTTCCCTTCCCTTAGTGATGACAGAGGCATGCACAGGGGTCATGTGAGCCCAGAAGGGACATCTAAAGCAAATACACACTATGGTTCAGGCACTTTGTTCACAGGAGCACTCACAGAGAACACATTTATTTTGCCTATTTTTGAAAATCTTTTTTTATATAGAGTTCTAATAATATTGCAACTATGTTTTCCTGCATACAACAGGTTCCTGCATACAAACATTCCTATTTAAAACAGGAAAAAAGTTCATCACAGATAGAACAACAGCAGGGAAAATCAACAGCCTGACAGCAGGGAGAGACATTACTGAAGTATTATTTTTAATTTATTTATTTATTTTTGGCTGCACTGGGTCTTTGCTGCTTGTCCGGGCTCTGTCTATAATAAATAATGCAGAATGACTGTTGGAAAATGCTCATTCTACCAGTGCTGTATCCTCATACCATCCTCCCACGGGACCAAGATCTGCCCTGGGGCTGTGCAGAGGGCCCAGTCACTCTTGTAACAGCTCCTCGGGTAAGTGAAGATGCCTCTCCAGCACCTGAGTCAGAACATCATGATCCTTCTCTGCCCCCGTTTAATGTCCCATGGTCAACATCACACCCACGCACCTGCTTCAGTTCCCTGTAATCCAGTTTATCTCCTGCCGGTCTCAATACTTTCTTCTGCACTTATGACGATCACTACCTTCCTCTTTTAGAATGTTAAAAACAACAACTCAAGCCCCCATACTAAAATTAACCTCAGAGGTCAGCCCTCAATTTTCATTCATTTTATTCATTCATTTTAGGGGTCAGGGACCCCTATCATGCAAAGTCAAGCCATGAGGAAATGTTCTCTCAAAGAATGTGTGGGGGAAATCACAGGGGCGTGGTGTCTGTCTTGGAGAACCAAGAAAAGACTCCGAGATCAACAAAGTTGCAGTCATAGGGCTCCTGGTGAATATCTCTGTCACAGGCAGCAACAAGTGTCAAAATTCCCTCGACACCCAAAACCTCAGCATTAAGAAAGATCTGGAAAACCTAAGAAGGGACGAGTTTGCAGAGTGAGGTGGGGAGGCAGGTTGAGATAACAGGCCAGCCAAAGAGCTTGGCACCAAGAGGCATGCCCCTGCCCCAAGCAGTGCAGGCTATCAGAGCAGGCAGAGATCTTCATTTCATTAATACTTCTGCCCTGATAGGAATGCATCACCTGGTCCCTATCCCTGAGAGTAAATGCTCCAAGATTTGACCTTTTTTGCAAGTAACTCAAAGTCGAGGAGACTGTTATTACACATTTTTGCCATTTTGAGGTGGGGAGAAGCTTTTGTCCACACAGGGCCATTTAGAAGACACTACATGTAAACTGGGCTTCCCTGGTAGCTCAGCTGGTAAAGAATCTGCCTGCAATGAAGGAGATGCTGGTTCGAATCCTGGGTCAGGAAGATCCATGGAGAAGGGTTAGGCTACCCACTCCAGTATTCTTGGGCATCCTTGGTGGCTCAGCTGGTAAAGAATCCACCTGCAATGCGGGGGAACCTGGGTTCAATCCCTGAGTTGGGAAGATCCCCTGGAGAAGGGAAAGGCTACCCACTCCAATATTCTGGACTGCAGAATTCCATGGACTGTGTAGTCCATGGGGTGACAATGAGTCGGACATGACTGAGTGACTTTCACTTTCATTTTCTTTCTTCACATGTAAATTGGTGCAGTCACTATGGAGAACAGTACAGAGATTCCGCAGAAAACTAAAAATAAAGTTGCCATATGATCCTGCAATCCCATTCCTGGGCATATATCTGAAAAAAAATGTAATTTGAAAAGATACATGCACCTCAGTGCTTATTGCAGCACTATTTACAATAGACAAGACATGGAAACCTCAACATCCATTGACAGAAGAATGGATAAAGAAGATGTGGTACATAGATACAATGGAATACTACTCTGCCGTAAAAAAGAACTAAATGAAATAATGCCATTTGCAGAAACATTGGTGGACCTAGAGATTATCATACTAAGTAAAATCAGAGAGAAAAATAAATACCATATGATATCACTTATGCATGGAATCTAAAATATGACACAAATGAACTTATCTATGAAACAAAAACAGACTCACAGACACAGAGAACAGACTTGTGGTTGCCAAGGAAGAGGAGGGTAGGGGAGAGATGGATTGGGAATTTTGGATTAGCAGATGCAAACTATTATATATAAAACAGATAAATAGCAAGGTCCTACTGTATAGTGTAAGAACTATATTCAATTTCCTGTAATAAATCATAATGGAAAAGAATATGAAAAAGAATGTATATATATGCCTACACATATATGTATACTTGTGTGTATATATATATATATATATATATATATATATATATATAAATCACTGATGTACACCAGAAGCTAACATAACATTGTAAATCAGCTATACTTCAATAAAATAATTTTTTTTAAAAAAGATGACACTACAGGGCCCTACTGCATTGCTTTCTGAGTTCTTAAAAATACTTTTAGTAGGACTTCCTTGTTGGTCCAGTGGTTAAGAATTCACTTGCCAATGCAAGGGACATGGGTGCCATCCCTGATCTGGGAAGATTCCTCATGCCACAGAGCAACTAGCCCATGTGCCACAACTACCGAGCCTGCATGCTCTGACTACTGAAGCCTGCAAACTCTAGAGCCCATGCTCTGCAACAAGAGAAGCCACCACAATGAGAAGCCTATGCACCACAACTATCAATACAAAAGAGCCCAGAAAAGGGTGGTGAGTTGTCCAAGATCACACCGTCCTGGTTCTTCCAGGACTAGAATCCACAGGCCCCCTGTACCTCTATGATACACACACTCCCTTCCAAGGGAATGGGTTGTGGGAAGGGTGGACCCAGGGGTGCCACTGAGAGAGCTGGACATGGACAGGAAGAGAGCTCCACCCGCTCAGAGCCAGCTCCACCCCACCCAGCGCAAGAAGCTGAAGAAGCTTCAGGAGCATGGGGAGAACCTGTCTGTACATGGTGACCGAGGCTGTGTGATGCTGAAGGGAGCCAGACAGGAGGGCTAGCTCCATCCCCCTCCTCACTGCTGCCAGGCATCTTTTATAATATGTATTTATTTGGCTCGTTGGATCTTAGTTGCGGCACGTAGGCTCTAGAGCACAGGGCTCAGTAGTTGCAGCACTTGGGCTTTGTTGCTCTGCGGCAGGTAGGATCTTAGTTCCCCAACCAAGGATGGAACCGGAGTCACCTCCATTTCAAAATGGATTCTTAACCACTGGGCCAGCAGGAAGTTTCCCCTGCTCTTTTCTTCTCTTTTCTAAAGACTTTTCCATCTATTATCTCACAGGAATCCTGTGAGGTTAGGCTACACTGCTGCTGCAGTCCCCATTGCATGTGTTTAAGAAACTCCCTGGGAAAAATCCAGTGGCTCACCAGCTACTCGGTGGGGAATCTGTGAGCAAAACCTAGGCTCTGAGACTCCAACCAGTTCTTTCCCCTCACAGCTCCACCTCCTGCCAGAGTTCTCACCCCATCGGCCAAGTTCCCCTGTCTTCATTTCTCTCCCATGTTCCCCACTGCACCACCTGCCCCTTGATGGCCTGTCTTTCCCCAGGGCTCTCTCAGTCCCATCACCAACATCAGCCTTCCCCAAGCAGTAGTCATTAGGGGGAAGGGGGTGGGGGGTGCCAGCTGGAAGCTAGGTGAACACAAAGGAGAGGAGGGGAGGCAGGCAGCCTAGGGCTGGACCCCCAGTCTCAGGGCTGAAATATGGGGGGTGGGGGTCTTCCATTCCTCTTTAAGTTCTGCTCTCCAAACTAACTGATGACCCTAGACCCCTTCTCAGCCCCTTCGAACCCTTTCTGTGCAGCTCCCTAAAGCATATACCTCACACCACTCCTCCCCTCTCCGAGACCACACTATGTGGGTATATGTGGTGAGGAGAGTGGGCCAGAGAAGGCAAGATGGAGGCAGGGAGTCAGTGTCCCATTTCTGAATCCCATAGACATGTTCCTATTCAAGGACCAGAACCTGACATTGTTCTCCTCCGAAGGTGAGAGAAGCTGAAGGACTCTTCTTCCCTCCCACCCCATAATATGATGGAGGCTGGGAAAAGATGGACAAAGTCTTAGAAGGCGAGAGAGACACAAAGACCCCCTTTTTCCAGCAAAGGAAAGAAACTGCTCAAGTGAAGACCTCATTCCCAGAGTCCTATGTCAAACCCTCGGGCCGATGGTGGCTGGGATGCAGAGGTGTCCCTCAGACTTTAACAGGATGTAGTGATGTCAGGGGAGAAGGCAATGGCACCCCACTCCAGTACTCTTGCCTGGAAAACCCCTTGGACGGAGGAGTCTGGTGGGCTGCAGTCCATGGGGTCGCCAAGAGTCGGACACGACTGAGTGACTTCACTTTCACTTTCACTTTCATGCATTGGAGAAGGAAATGGCAACCCACTCCAGTGTTCTTGCCTGGAGAATCCCAGGGACGGGGGAGCCTGGTGGGCTGCCGTCTATGGGGTCACACAGAGTCAGACACGACTGAAGCGACTTAGCAGCAGCAGCAATGATGTCAGGAATCCCAGCCACCGGTTTCTTGGGCCTTTAAGTGCATCCTCTCCCTGCCCCCGCCTCCACCACCACTCTACCAGGCAGGATGAGGCTGGGTTGCCCCTGGGGGCAGGAGGACACCTCTACCCTTAGGGGTCTCAGTCCTTCTGCTTCTGTTGCAGACGCCTGTAATGTTCCTTTCCCCTCGGCAGGATCCTCAACGACCATCGAAAAATACTGTAAGGAGTTGAGCTCCTCCGTCACCCTGATCTGATCCTCTTTCCCTGGGGAGCGGTTCTTGAGGGAGGACCAGGACACCAGGCCCCACAATCAAGTGCCTGGGAGTGGCGGGCCTTTCGGGTGAAGTTACATGGAAGTAGACACTGGGTAGGGTTCTGGTCACTACTGTCCTGTACTCAAAGCTCTGTCTGAGCCTGAGCCGGTCCCCGGAGGGCCCACGGGGTTTCAGGAGCTACAGGCTGAGGTGGAGGAGTTGCTGCTGCCGCCACTGGGCCAGGCGCGGAGGCTGCAGGAGCCCTGGGCCTAGCGGGGGGCGGGGCCGGGGCGCCGGGGGCAAGGCCGGGGCGAAGTGGGCGGGATTGCGGGAGTCTGGGGGCGGGGTGACATTGGCGTTCCGGAGCACGCTGCAGTGGTGACTGCAGGACCGCGGGGCTTAAAACGGCTGGGGGCCCGGTTTGAGTCTGTGGGGGCGGAGTTGGGGTGCTGGTGATGGCTAAACCTTCGGCGCTGAGGGCGGGGCCAGGTGGGGGGGCGGGACAACGGAGTGAGGGCGGGGCTTAACGCAGCTGGGGGCGGGTGTGGGCGGCCTGGGCTAGAGCTAGGGACAGCAGGGGCCAGACGCAGATCAGATAGGGCGGGACTGGCCTCCTCCGGGAGATCTCGGCGAGCACATCCACCTCAAGGGAGGCTTCTTTATGCTAAGGGGGGAGATTAGACTCCTGCCCCGAGGGAGCCCTCCCTCTTAGTAGGGAGACCTGCTCCTCCTCCCTCACAGAACTCCCTGTCTCTCTTAACTACCGGAATATCTAGCTGACCAATTCTCACCTCTCTACCACATGGGTGAAGGGGGCCTGGATCTTAACAAGCCAGAGGTCCTAGGAGTCCGAGGGGAAGCCCTGGGACTCAGTCCTCAAATGACTGTAGGAGACTTCTGGCAAACTCAGCCCCATACTGGCTGAATACATCCTCTCCCTGTGGAGGCTCTGGGTGGCAAGGGTCGCGAGTTGGGGTAGGATGAGTTACTGATGTGGTTGACGGCCCTACTGGACTCAGCCCAGTGGTACCAAGAAAGAGGACCTGAAATGTAATTTACGAGTCCCACTGCAAAATGAGAAATATGTTAAAATTTCATTGAGTTATTATTTAAGATGACAACTGTTGTCCTTTTAGTCACTAAGTCCTATCCAACTCTTTGGGACCCCATGGAAAGTAGCTCACCAGGCTCCTCTGTCCATGGGACTTCCCAGGCAAGAATACTGGAATGAGTTGCCATTTCCTTCTCCAGGGGATCTTCCCAGCCCAGGGATCAAACCCATGTCTCCTGCACTGGCAGGCGGATTCTTTACTGCTGAGCCAAAGGGAAGCCCTAACTTGACAACAGCAGTGTTAAACTAAGCATGGGACCCATGCAAAGCTTGCATGCCCATCAAGCCAGCTGTGGTACCAAGCAACAAAGCAGAGTGACTCAGGGTCCAAGCTCCAGATGTCCCCTCCAAAGAAAAATAAGAGGTGCAAGTCCTCCTACCCTCCCCCCACTCCCACTCATTTTTCCCAATGGAAAGGGGAATATATCCTTTTAAGAATCTTCTCTTATCCTCTCCTGGAGGGGAGTGAATCTGCGGCACCTCCAACAAACAAACACACACATCACACACACTCATGCAAGCCCCAACTCCCAGAGCTGCCTTACAATCCCCTGCCCGCCAGAGAGGGAGAGAGCATGGCCCTGTCCCTCATGCCATCACCACTTCACCACTCCTGTACCCTCTGCAGAGCTGAACCAGGAGCAGCAGCAGCTGCTGGCCGTGTCCATGGAGAAAGTCTTCCTTCTCCAACACACAGAGTTGGTGAGGATCTGAGGATTGCACAGTGGATGTCAGAGATGACAACAAAGGTAAACTTGAACACTAGAAGGGATGTGGGAGCACACCCAATTCCACCCCCCTCCCATGATGAGCACTTTGGACCAGAGAGCAGAGGGTACTACTCCAGGGCCACATAGCAGGCTCTTGGCAGAGCTCTCTACAGATCTCAGATCTCCAGATTCTTAATCCATGCCCATTTCTTCTCTGATATAGCACAAACGGGTAGAAGGGGTCAAGGAAGGAGCAGGGACTGAACTTTAAAATTTTACTGCAGACTACCTCTGAAGTTGGTAGGTCCCCAAATGCAAAGCGCCTTGTGGTGTTTATTCTCTACCATGCAGGTGGTGGCCATTCTGGAACAAATTCTTCCAGTGGGAGGCAGTGCTCTTCTGTCTTCACTTCAAGCTGCCCAGGGACTTTTAGGGTGAGGGGCTGAAGGTCACCCAGCCCTGGTTGAACTCTGAAACCTTGACATACAAAGAGATAGACCCCACTATACCCAGGAGCCCAGTGCCTCATCACCACTCTGTGTCCTCCATGCCATCCTTGCTGTCTTACAGGTGTGGCCAACAACACCTGGCTTTTCCCAGTTGGAACAGGGGAAAGCAGAGTAGGGCTTGGCATAGGCCTGAGGAAGCTGGAGAAATGGAGAGGAGCTTCGTCTCCAAGTTTTCCTGGAAGCAGAGTATCAAAGGCTCCACCTGGGACTTAGTCTCTTTAACCAGGCTCTGGAGACTCTGTCCCATCTGGAGAGCCTAGGAATCATAACTGAGGAGGAAAGCTTCTCTTTCATCAGCCAGGGAATGGATGGAGTTCCAGCCCTTGATGCAGCTGCATCTTCAGCCTGACAGTTAGGGAACCTGGCAGCAGAGGGCTGGGGGCAGCAAGGGCTGGCACCTTAAAGTTGGACATTGAGTTTGATGCATTTCTTCAGTTCTTCAGCATCACTTTGATTTGAATAAGTATCACAGGCCACTGACCAATGTCTGCTCAGCCAGAATGTGGGAGATGTTTTGGGCTCCAAAGCTGATTTGGAAATTTGGGAAAAAAACTTAAAGGTTTTTAAGGGATAAGAAAAGAGTCTGGGGTTTTACTTCATTCATCTCACAATCTGAACCCTGCACCCCAAAACTTCCAACCTCCCAGGAGAAATATAAAACACGATGCGTTAGGGGCATATTCTTTCTGCTCCTCCATCACTCCGGCCTGTCTTCATCCCTAGTTGCTGCTGCTGCTGCTGCTGCTAAGTCGCTTCAGCTGTGTCCGACTCTGTGCGACCCCATAGACGGCAGCCCACTAGGCTCCTCTGTTCCTGGGATTCTCAAGGCAAGAATACTGGAGTGGGTTGCCATTTCCTTCTCCAATGCATGCATGCATGCTAAGTCGCTTCAGTCGTGTCCGACTCTATGCAACCCTATAGAAAGCAGCCCACCAGGCTCCTGTGTCCACAGGATTCTCCAGGCAAGAATACTGGAATGGGTTGTCATCTCCTTCTCCAACCATCCCACCTCCTTTTACTCAGCAAAGGTATAGAAGCATGTCTGGGCAGGGGGTCACTTCCCCTAAATGCTCCAACCTTCCCAAGTCCTTCTCCTTTTGCCTTCAATCTGGAGAAGGGGGTAGCAGAGGATAAGATGGTTAGATAGCATCACAGATTTAATGGATATGAATTTGAGCAGACTCTGGGAATAATGGAAGACAGAGGATCCTAGTGAGCTACACAATCCACGGGATCAGGCCCACATACATGTGCTATGTGTGCTAAGCGGCTTCAGTCATGTCCAATTCTTTGCAACCCTATGGACTGTAGCCCACCAGGCTCCTCTGTCCGTGGGATTCTCCACACAAGAATACTGGAGTGGGTTGCCGTTTCTTCCTCCAGGGGATCTTCCCAGGAATTGAACCTGTGTCTCATATCTCCTGCATTAGCAGATGTGTTCTTTACCACTAGCACCACCTGGGAAGTCATCTGGTCTACCTACACACACACACAAACACACACACACACACACACACACACACACACACACACACACACACTACATAAATGAAGAGGAAAATGGATAAAGAAGTAATGCCCTGTCCCAATGTCTGTATCTGTCTGCAGGGTTTGCAGTGCACTCTGTGGCTCAGGTTTTCAGAGAACATGTGGCTGGGGCTTCATCCCCTAAGTGGATTCCCTTCCCTAATCCCCCTGGCTGATCCCCCATCTCCTAGCTGCTGCTGCCGCTGCTAAGTCGCTTCAGTCGTATCCGACTCTGTGCGACCCCATAGACGACAGCCCACCAGGCTCCCCCATCCCTGGGATTCTCCAGGCAAGAACACTGGAGTGGGTTGCCATTTCCTTCTCCAATGCATGAAAGTGAAAAGTGAAAGTGAAGTCGCTCAGTCGTGTCCGACTCTTAGTGACCCCATGGACTGCAGCCTACCAGGCTCCTCTCTCCATGGGATTTTCCAGGCAAGAGTACTGGAGTGAGCAGCGACACACAAATCACAAGCTTGGCGCAAAGCTCAGGGCTGATTATCACCCATTCAGTTCAGTTCAGTTGCTCAGTCGTGTCCGACTCTTTGCGACCCTATGAATTGCAGCACGCCAGGCCTCTCTGTCCATCACCAGCTCCCGGAGTCTACCCAAACCCATGTCCATCGAGTCGGTGATGCCATCCAACCATCTCATCCTCTGTCGTCCCCTTCTCCTCCTGCCCCCAATCCTACCCAGCATTAGGGGCTTTTCCAATGAGTCAACTCTTCGCATGAGGTGGCCAAAGTATTGGAGTTTCAGCTTCAACATCAGTCCTTCCAATGAATACCCAGGATTGATCTTTAGGATGGATTGATTGGATCTCCTTGCAGTCCAAGGGACTCTCAAGAGTCTTCTCCAACACCACAGTTCAAAAGCATCAATTCTGCTGCGCTCAGCCTTCTTCACCGCTCAACTCTCACATCCATACATGACCACTGGAAAAACCATAGCCTTGACTAGACGGACTTTTGTTGGCAAAGTAATGTCTCTGCTTTTAAATATGCTATCTATTACCTCCCCTAATTTACCACCAGAGGGAGATAGAGAGCAAAGCCTGTTTCTTGCATCAGCACACTGCCCCACCCTGGCTCCTGTTTCAACAAATCTCTGTTAATTGACCTAAAGCGTTCTTACACATTAGTACAATTTAAATTTCCTCCAGTACAATTGTGTCCCAGATTCCCCTAAACATAAACAAGGACTCTAAGGAGAAGAAGTCTCTGAACTCTAAAGGGATTCTGTGTGTGTGTGTGTGTGTGTGTGTGTGTGTGTGTATGTGTGTTATACCTTTTTTGCAGCTCATGGACAGTAGTCCACCAGGCTTCTCTGTCCATGGAATTTTCCAGGCAAGAATACTGGAGTAGATTGCCATTTCCTTCCCCAGGAGATCTTCCTGACCCAGGGATGGAACCCAGGTCTCTTGCATCACATCGCCTGAGTTGGCAGGCTGATTCCTTACCACTGCAGCACATGAGAAGCCCTAAAGGAATTCTGTGGTCTATTCCTAATGCTTTTACCAGAGGTTTTCTTGAGGAACAGGTAGTGATGGGGGCGGGGTAGAGCAGGAGTTTGACAGAAAGACAGGATATCCTGGGTGGATGGGAGGAATAACACAGGGACGAGCTGACAGATGTTTTTATACCAAAAACACAAGACCTTCAACCTGGCTAGCCTCACAAACCCTTATTTCTTCTCTGTGCCTTGAACCCTCAGAGACTCCTGCTTGCAACACCATCAGGCAGTGTGGGGAATGGGGCAACAGGGTGGAGGTAGGTGGGAGCAGGCCTGGTAGAGTTCAGAATGAAGGAAGGATGGCATGAGAAATAAAGGAGCAATACTGCTAGGCCAGAGGAGAGAAAGCTGGCTAGATGGAATTTTGGGGTCCTCAGGAAGAGCAGATACAGGCGTGACTTTTTTTCTGGCCACGCTTCACAGCAAGGGGGATCTTAGTTCCCCAACCAGGAATCGAACCTGTGCCCCCTGCAATAGAAGTGTGGGATTCCTGACCATTGGAGCTCCAGGGAAGTCCCCAGGCATGACTTCTTGAAACCACTATTCTCCAAATCTTTGGAGAATGAGCTCAACTGGAAACCTTGACTTATAGTCAGTGGGAGGAAAATAGACACCAGGAAGAAACTCCCCAAAGTCTGGCCGAGGCAACGGTGGGCTGGGAAGAGGGTAGGGAGTGGGGCCACCTACTCTGGAGTTGATTAAGGGATGGGAGACTGCACAGCCCAGGACCACATGCTGGTTGCTATGGAATCACATCCATGTGCTGAATTAGAGCTATAGAGAGGAAAAGATGAAAATCCAGGAAGAACCAGGAAATGAGATGTGGAGAGGATATTACACAGACACACATTTTTGCATACACGTGCACTCATGATGGGAACTGCATGACTAATGACAGCCCTCCCACACACTCCAGCTCCCACCTTTTCTTCTCCTAAGGAAAAGGGATGTTTGCTTAAGGTGATAGTTAGAGCTGTTGAAGGAGGAGGTATTAGATAGCTGCACAAGATGAGCGCAGGTGGGTAGAAAAGGAGGTGAACCAAAAGATGGAAGCAGAGGACATCCCTGGTGGTCCAATGGTTAAGACTTCACCCTCCAATGCAGGGGATGTGGGTTGGATCCCTGGTCAGGAAACTAAGATTCCCACATGCCGCAGGTTGCAGCCAAAAAGTTTTTTAAAACACAAGGTTGGGGGCTTCCTTTGTGGTCCAGTGATTAAGAATCCACCTGCAAATACAGGGGACACAGGTTAGATCCCTGGGCCAGAAAGACCCCTCATGCTGGAGGGCAACTAAGCCTGTGAGCAACAACTACTGATCCCCACACCCCCAAGAGCCGGTGCACCGCTGCAAGAGAAACCACCGCCATGAGAAGCCCATGCATCACAACTAGAGAAAGCCTGCACACGGCAACAAAGACCCAGTGCAGCCAAAAAATTTTAAAAGTAATAATTTAAAAAAACCCCGAAGTTGTATTCCTACAAAGTTAATACACAAAAATCAATTTAAAAAAGAAAGATAGGAGGCAGGAACCAGAGGCCCAGCAAGGGCAAGGTCTTGTCCTGTTTCAGGACCCAGAGAAGAGAGATTTGGGAGCAGCTGACATACTACTGACTGAGACTTTGTGGATAAAGGTGAAGTAGTTAAGTTTTTAGAATTTTGGCTGAGGGTGACGTGATCTAATCTCTCCCATTCACCACCAACCCCTCAAGAAAACCTCCAGTAAAGACTTAACTTATTCTTCATGGCCTTCAAGGTCACATTTCATTTTTGGTAGGTGATATTGAAGACAGCCTACAGGTGAGAGCATGAAGGCTCAGTGGTGTTCAGATTTACGTGCGGATGGACAGTCACAGATCCCAGCAACATAGGAACCTTGCTTGTAAGGGTCTCGATTCGTCATCTAAGGACCTGTCATGTGTGTCAAGTCTCCTTCACAATTCCTTCCAGGCAGAGATTTAAGATAAGAGTAAGACTTTGATGGGGAGGGATAAATTAGGAGTTTGGGGTTAACAGATACAAACTACTACATATAAAACAGACAAACAACAGGGTCCTACTGTATAGCACAGGGAACTATATTCAGTATCCTATAGTACACTATAATGGGAAAGAATATGAAAAAGAATATGGACATATATGTATAACTGAATCACTTTGCTGTATACCTGAAACTAGCACAACATTGTCAATCAACTATACTTCAATAAAATTTTCAAAAACTATACTTCAATTAAAAGAAGATAAGAGCAAGACCTGAGTAACCAATGGTGAGGAGTCTGAATTCCCATGGCAAATACACATTGTGGCCTCTTCCATTAACTCCACTGGGCCTCTGCCTATGTATATGTGTATGTACAATACTACATGAGGTATAGAGATGCTGCACAGGAAGCAACGCAGAGAAACACTTGGGGTATCTCCGTCTCCCCCTACACAGACATAAGCTTCTAGCAGTGTCATAGTTAGGTCCCTGGTTGACAAATGGCAGAGGATAGTTTTTCAGCTGCTCTGCTTGTTGCTGGAATATGAAGACACACAGGATTTCTTATCCCCTCATCACACCCACAAGGCCTCATCATGAATCCTAGATGCTTCCTGATGACCATGATGATAAAACAGACATGCCTGTTCCACATCACACACATGCATGTGAACACACACACACACACACACACACACACACACACACACACCCCTGCCTGTCCCCACTGCCTCTCTCTGCAGCCCCCTCCAAGGCACCTTCCTTCCTCTCTTCTCAGCCCATCAAGCCAACCTTCAGTCGCCACCTCTCCCCCACCCACGCTGGCACCTGCCTGGCAGCACCTCACCCATCCCCTCAGCCTTCAGGAGGCCAGGGCCCGGGGCAGGGTGCACATGGAACAGGTTGATGCTGTTCTCCCGGAAGTGGAGCAGCTGAGGGGTGGGGTCACTGGGGCAGGCGGGGTCCCTGGAAGCCTACATCCTTGCCTCCACAGAGACATAAAGCCACAGCCTGACCTGGTGAGGGACAGTCATTCTCTCAGCCCACAGACCCAGAGGGCTCCTTGCCTTCACCCAAGACCCAGCTGCCAGACAGGACCCAGCACTGCTCCCCGGTAAGAACTTGCTGACACCAGGGAGTGGGAGGGCAAGGGGTGTTCTAGGGGTGAACAAGAATATGGGTGGGACAAGAAGGGCCTAGGAGTCCCATAGGGCCCAGGGGGGTAGAACTATTTCTTTTAGTATTTATTTATTTATTTGGCTGCACTGGGTCTTGCTAGATCTTTCAGTTGCAGCATGTGGGATCTAGTTCCCTGACCAGGGGTTGAACCTGGGGCCCCCTGCATTGGGAGCATGGAGTCTTAGCCACTGGACCACCAGGGAAGTCCGTGGGGTAGGAATCTTGACTGGCCTTGGGGAGGGAAGGGAGAGGTGGCCCCGTGAGCACTTCTCTGGTGAGAAGGAGACAGCAGTCACCCAAGCCTTTCCTGGCTGGCCAGATTACCTGTCCCATCTGAGCCCTCCAAGGAATGAGGGATTAAAAAAGCACATTGGAGCGTGGTTATATGGTTGGCAGAGTGGCCCCATGTACCTGTGAGTGTGCCCCCAGCCTCCCTGACTCTGTGAGGTGCCCACAGGGGATGTGAGGTAGTTTCCAGCCAGCTGGTATGTCCTCTTCCACCCCTGGGGATAATTCAGCTGGGCCAGCTGGCTGACCAGCTAAAACACCTGGACTTGAACCTCAAAGGCAGAGACCAGAGGCCATGAACCTCTGGAGGCCATGAACCTAATGCATGCCCCACACTCTCCAGGGCCCTCTGATTCTAGCTTATGTCTCCCAGTGTTAGTTACTTCAGTCGTGTCTGACTCTGCGACGCTATGGACTGTAGCCCGCCAGGCTCCTCTGTCCATGGGATTTTCCCAGCAAGAATTCTGCAGTGGGTTGCCAGGCCCTCCTCCAGAGAATCTTCCCGACCCAGGGATCAAACCCGTGTCTCCTGCATTGCAGGCAGATTCTTTACCATCTGAGCCACAGGGCTGCATTTCTTCATTCATTCTTTCCACACACATTTGTCAAGCTCTGCCTCTGCACTGAGCACTGTGCTTGGAGCTGAGGCCACAGAGATGACTAAGACCCACTTCCTGGCCTCGGGGAGGTCATGGTCAAGTACGTGAGGGTCAGGTAAACAGATCACAGACACATGAGCTGTCAGGTGTTTCAAAAGGGCATGTACACAGTACTTTGTGGACATGGGGTAGAGTCACTGGCTGCTGGAAGCAGGGAAGGAAGGGGTCACAGAGGAGTGACCCAAAGTGAGCCTTAAAGGACGAACAGGGATTCTAGATGGGAGAGGAGGTATTACAAGCAGACAGGGCAAAAGCAAAGAGCATCAAGATGTCTGGATCTGTTGAGTGGTACCAGGAGGGAAGCGGATCTACCCACAGCTGTGAGCCAGGAGCAGGGCACAAGTGACATTAAGATACAGGGAAGTGACTCCCACCCAAAGAAAGACCAACGGGGTGAGCAGCACTGTCCCCTGGGTCCTCCTAGGAACAAGTCGTGGCTGCCTCCCTCCCCCAGATTCCCCCAGGTGGTGGCTTTCACGGTTCACTGGTGGGGAGACAAGGTGGGCGTAGCTGAGTGAAAGGAGCTTTACTTCCACATTAATGAGATGTGCTAGTCAGCAAGCCCATGAAGAAAGTGAGCAGGGAGTGAGCAAAGAGCCCTTCACAAAGAGAGGGGAGGTCTGGCTCCTCTAGCCGGCCTTGCAGCCGGGCAAGTTGTTTCAGCTCTCAGGGCCTCATTTCCTCACCATAAAACGAAGACTCCTCTGGTCCCTTTCAGCTCTGACATCCTGAGAATTCAGGCGTCTTTAAGGGCATACACTACCCCAGAGCCCATGGACCTGTCTTGGTGGGAGATGTCACCCTCCCTCCCAACTTGTCACTTTCTCTCCCCATACAGAGACAATGACCATGTTTGAAAATGTCACCCGGGCCCTGATCAGACAACTAAACCCTCGAGGGGACCTGACACCCCTGGACAGCCTCATAGACTTCAAGCGCTTCCACCCCTTCTGCCTGGTGCTGAGGAAGCGGAAGAGCACCCTCTTCTGGGGTGCCCGGTATGTCCGCACCGACTACACCTTCCTGGACATTCTCGAGCCTGGCAGCTCTCCTTCAGGTCAGCCTTGGCCACGGACTTGGGGACTGAGGGAGGGGCTGGAGCCGGCCTACCAGGAGGACCTGAAGCTGTCTCTGCCCAGGGGGCAGGGGTGGGAGTCCTCTAGCTGGAAGGTTCTCGAAGGAGGCAGGGAGGAGGAAGTGCCTCTCGGCCCAGCCCCCTTCGTCTTCTCCCTCCTGCAGACCCAACAGATTCGGGGAACTTTGGCTTTAAGAATATGCTGGACGCCCGAGTGGAGGGAGAGGTGGACGTGCCAAAGACGGTCAAGGTGAAGGGGACCGCCGGCTTGTCCCAGAACAGCACCCTGGAGGTCCAGACCCTCAGTGTGGCACCCAAGGCTCTGGAGACCTTGCACCAGGAGCGGTGAGACTCGAGGCAAAGCTGTGCGGTGAAAGGGTGCTCTGGGCCTTGAGTCAAAGGGCAGGGCTCTCACATTAAACTTTCACCTATTGGTCACCCCAAAGGAGCTCTTGAAGATGACCCTTCAGCCTATGGGTGCATCTGGGCCATTTCCTAACCACTCCCCTCAACCCCATCCCCATCCTTCCACCACCTCCACTACCACCTCCCCACTATCACGAATACCCGAGGATGAGTGTTTTCCCAGTAATGAGTCGTGTGGTCTTGGAAAAGTCACTTCACTTCAGCTTTCTCTCCTGAAAAAAGATAGTGTTCAATGAAATTCTCTAGAGTTTTTTTCCCTACCATAAGACTCTATGAAAATACACTAAAAAGGGAAGAAATCTTAAATGCTCCCTACTGTGACTTGAGCACAGCATTCTCCTTGTGTAAACAAAGCCCCGCACCCAGCCCCAACTGGCACTGAGCTGCCCTCAGGAATGCTGCCCCAGCAGCACAAGGGGTGTGGCAGTTGCCATGTCTGTGGGTTTCCTCAGATGTTTGACTTGACAAGAGAACTGACTTTTTAAGTAGTTAAGCGGTGATTGAAAGGAGGTGAGTGCTGGGGAGGCAAGAAGAAAGGGCTGAGGTGCTTGGGGATTCACGCAGTAAACTCAGCCTGCCTAAGTACAAAGCACTCTATTAGGTGCTGGGCTGCACTAGAATACCTTTGCCTTGTGATTTCAGAGTTGGGGGAAAGTGTACAACAGTAACTCTAATCCAAGGCTAGAAATGTAAGTGCCAGAGGAGGGCTTTGCCTGAGTTTTGTGGCAGGTCAGAGGGACTTCTTGCTGGGGAAATGAGGACAGACTTCGCAGAGGAGGCAGCCCACGACCTAGGCCTTGAAAATGTGAAAGTGTTAGTCATTCAGTCGTGTCCACCAGGCTCCTGTTTCATGGAATTCTCCAGGCAAGAATACTGGAGTGGGTAGCCATTCCCTTCTCCAGGGGATTTTCCCAACCCAGGGCTGGAACCCGGGTCTCCTGCATTGCAGGTGGATTCTTTACCATCTGAGCCAGCAGGGAAGCCCTAGGGAAGGCCTTGAAAGATGAGCAGAAATTGGACCTGCAGGGCTGGGAGAATGGCACTACAAAGGCACACAGGTGAGAAATCTCAAAACCTGTAGCGACAGGACTTCCCTGATGGTCCAGTGGTTAAGATTCCAAGCTTTCAATGCAGGGGGTGTGGGTTCCATCCACAGTCGGGGAACTAAGATCCCACATGCTACACAGCGTGGCCAAAATAGATAAATAAATGCAATCCATCCATTAAAAAAAATTTTTTTAACCTAGAGGGGCCATGAATAGCCAGTTTGGCAGAAGCAGGTAAGAGTAAAACAAGGGAGAAAGGTAGGGAGAGCCAAGACCACAGAGGACCCAGGTCAAGGACACGTCTCTGCTGTAGGCACCAGGGAGACCAGATGATACTCTGATGTGCCATGATTAATCTGGCCAGACGGAAGAAGGATAAAGAACAGGGAAGGCAAGCAGACCAGGCAAGAGTCTGTTCACTGCCCATCAGCGAGATAAACTCAGTAGGGAGGAGCAGCCAGAAAGAAAAGGGCTGAATGGAAGCACAGTCTCATGGACAACAGAGTGGATGGACTTGGCAGGGTGACGGAGAGGATTTTGTCAAAGTGCATCTGATAGAGATCTAATGTGCAGCCTGGCTGTGTTAATAATTCTATATTGCAGGGAATTCCCTGGTGGTCCAGTGGTTAGGACTCCGAGCTTTCATTGGCGGGAACCTGGGTTCCCTGGTCAAGGAGCTAAGATTCCACAAGCCCAAAAAAAAGTGGAAAGAAAGAAAGGACCCTCCAGGAGAGATGCACAAAACTAAGAACAGGGAGGAAAAGGAGGGGAATCCAAGAGAGAAAGAAACAACCACGAGACCCCATTCTAGGCCAGGTGCTGTGCCCGAGGGTTCCCCAGTCTCTCTCTCTCTCTCTGTTTCTCCCCGGAGGTAGATGAGGCAACCCAGACTCAGAGAAGCTGCCCTGCCAGGAGGCGGGAGAGCTGGGTTCCAGCCTGTCTTGCTCCAGAGTCCTCACGCTTCCCGACACCTCCACGCCTCGCTCCTTGGGAATGACAGAAGAAAAGAGAAGAGCAGGGCCCAGATGGGGAAAAGCTCTGGACAGTTCCCTTCTGTTTCTCCTGTCACAGGAAGCTGATGGCAGGGCACCCATTCCTGGAGGAGATGAGAAGTCGAGGAGAGAACCTGTATGTGGTGATGGAAGTGGTGGAGACCGTGCAGGAGGTGACCCTGGAGAGAGCTGGCAAGGCCGAAGGCTGCTTCTCCCTCCCATTCTTTGCCCCATTGGGGCTACAGGTTTGCTTCACACACACACACACACACACACACACACACACACACACACACACACACTTACATTGAGCTCACCCTCAAAGGCTCTATTGCTTTGCCCAATCAGCACCCCCCACTCCAGGATACTGAAAAGGACCCATTCCCTCCCCTTGCTTTTCAACATCCAGACACCAGTTGGCCAGGAACCAATTATCTCTATGGTTGGAGGTGCCCAGTTGAGTAGATTCCTGTGCCCGCTGCCACAGGGAGCTACTAGGGAAGGGGAAACTCACAGTCACCAGTTTCCCTTTACAGGGCTCCCAATCTGTAAGAAAGACGTCCTTGCTGCCAGAAAGGTCTCAGTCTCATGAAGGAGACACAGAGGTGAAAGGCCAGAGAATACAGGCTTGGAAAATTCAATGTAAATAAGTAGTCTTTACTTACCTATATCTATACTGTGTGAGTATAGATCCAAAAAAAAGCAAGGAGATGAAACCAGTCAATCCTAAAGTAAATCAGCCCTGAGTATTCATTGGAAGGACTGATGCTAAAGCTGAAGCTCCAATACTTTGGCCACCTGATACAAAGAGCTGACTCATTGGAAAAGACTCTAATGCTGGGAAAGATTGAAGGCTTTTGAAGGAGATGGTTAGATAGCATTACCGACTCAATAGACATGAATTTAAGTGAATTCTGGGAGATAGTAGAGGAGAGAGGAGCCTGGCATGCTTCAGTCCATGGGGTCACAAAGAGACAGTCATGATTTAGCAACCGAACAATATACCGTGTAAATATTCAAGGGCTGAGTTGGAACCAGGTGTAAGGATTAGTCACGGAAGGCTTCCTAAAGGAGATGATCATGGGACCGATGGCAAAGAGGAAGAAGGAATCAGGGCCTGGATGGACGCTCTAAAGTGGGACAGGGATGCACAGGCAGGTGATGAACAGGTCTGCCCAGTTCCTTCATGTGTCTGAACCCGGAAGAGAGAAAGAGATCATTAAGGAGTGATCAGCAGAAATGAGCAGCAGAGCTCTGAAGCTCATTCCACACTGGGTGGAAAGGTGATCAGGGACACCACTGAAGGGTTCCTAACTTCTTATCTCCCCAAAGGCTCTTGGGCTTGGCCTTCCACTTGCCCTTTACCCCCTCCCTCCCAACATCTCATATGTAGGATCTTTGCAGACTCACAAATCCTCATTGTCCACTCCTAGGGATCCGTAAACCACAGGGAGGCTGTCACCATCCCCAAGGGCTGCATCCTGGCATTTCGAGTGAGACAGCTGATGGTCAAGGGCAAAGATGAGTGGGGTGAGCATGTTTTCCCCTCCAGACAAGAGTTCCTCACACACTCCTAAGGCATCCTGCTCCCCTCTTGTGGCAACACTGGGGAGGGAGTAAAGGAGTATATTGTATTGTGGTCCAGCCTTCACAGACAGAACTGTAGGGGCTGCTCTGGGAGTGAGGAACCCTCGATTCTGAGCATCTCCTGAGTGCTGGGCACCTTTGTTAGCAGAGAAAAGGGAGTACAGAGATAAACAAGCACAGCCTCTGCTCTCCAGCATTCTGGAGCCAGGAGTGTCCTGGTGGTCCAGCGGTTAACTCTCCAAACCTCCACTGCAGGGGCCTTGCGTTCAATCCCTGGACAGGGAACTAGGATCTGGCATGCCACGTGGCCAAAAAATAGAAGTCTGGTGCTGATGGAGGAAACAGACACAGACACCAGTACTAGAATGCAAAGTAGAAAGTAGTGATATCAGAGGGAAAGATTTACAGAGGAAGAAAAGATTACTTCCAGCCATAGAGACAGACAGCGGATAATGTTGAGGTGTTCAAAGACAGGTTCTTCGCCTTTAGCAGAGGCCATGGGCTTGAGGCCAGAGAAAGAAAGTTGGGGCAGCTGTTAAAAGTCCTTCTGCCCTCCCTGCTCTTGTTCCTTACAGATATCCCACACATCTACCATGATAACATGTACACCTTCCCTCCTGGAGGTAAGTGAAAATTGCTTCCTGGCTCCCCATGTGTTCCTCCCTACCCCTGACATTATCTGCTGACATCCTGAACCCTCTAATAGGGTATACCAGAAGCCCCTAAGGAGCCCCCTGGTTTTGTTTCCCAAGGCTCTAAAAATATCCATCTTCAGCTTTAGGAAAGGCAGATAGAGGCATAGAAATGTGCCCAAGAGAGACAGAGAAACAGAAAGAGACTAGAAGGCACCATTGGAAGCAGAAATACTGGAGACAGTGTGTGTTCCCAAAATTGCAGGGGCGGATGAGCTCTGTTTTTATAATGATCACTGATAAAGCTGCCTTGACAACTGCTCTAGATAAAAAGACACAAAGAGGTTTTATGCTGACATATGTGTGTTGTTTCTGTCTTCAGAAAAGCCAGAAGATGAGAAGTTCACCCGTAAGTGTTTCCTGTCATTTCACCGCAACTTTCTTGATAGGATTTTAAAACTCCAATGTTTTTCTTCCCTTCTCTCTGGGACTGACAAGGAATATGGCAGAGCAGATCTCAGAAAAACTATTGTCTCTGAAACATGGCAGGAATTCCAATAGCTTAGGAAAAAGCAGTGGAAGGGGGAAAGTCTTTGGACAAGACTCCCAGGTGCTCAGATGCCTCCAACCTCTGTCCTCAAGGTCTTAGTAATAATGACCTGTCACATGCCCATCTGCATCTCTGCTGCCCAGTGCCTGGGGCAGGAGCCGCTGAGTCACAGTGATGCCAGCTGAATCCAAGTGCCCCTTTTCACAATGCCTTAGCTTCTCTGCTGCCCCATTTCTGCCTCCCACGAATGGAGCAAGAGTATCCTTAAGACAGCTGGGACATCCCAGAAGACAGGATTTATTTCCTAACCTCCATTCATGTCCCACTCTCTGGGTATGGCTACTGTTTGGGAGGATTGCCTTCTAATTGGATTTTTTTTTTCCTTCAGTTATCCAGGCATCTGATGTTGGTAAGGAATTTTGTGTTTCTCCCTAGATTTTGGCAGGAAGGCAGTAGAAGTAACCTTGGGGTGAAGGGAGAGGAAGACAAGTGCTGAGTCCCTGGTGGTGGGGCTTGGAGCCACTTCCAGGAAGCCCACTCTTTCCAAAGCAGGCTGGATGTGTTCCTAGGATGCCAGGCCCCCAGAGGGGCAGGCCAAGGTTCGAGCTATTCCTAGTCAACCCATGTCCCTGGATTTAGACCCACTAATCTTGGGGCTTCCCAGGTGCCACTAGTGGTAAAGAATCTGCTTGCTAGTGTAGGACACATAAAACACACAAGTCCAATCCCTGGGTTGGGAAGATCCCCTAAAGGAGGGCATGGCAACCCACTCTGGTATTCTTGCCTGGAGGATCCCATGGACAGAGGAGCCTGGTGGGCTACAGTCCATAGGGTCACAGAGGTGGACATGACTGAAGCGACTTGGCACGCAGCATGCACACACTTCTGAGCAGTCCCCTCCTGGTCTTCACCCAGTCACCAAAATCACTTTGTCAACTGACTCTTGAGAAGGGAAAATAGACCTTCCTTCTCAACTCTATGGGGAGTCCTAGAGAAAGGGAGGTCAGTTGTCTACTGATCTGGGATGGAGCCTGGAATCTCAGGGGGAGTGAACGCCTGGTTTAGATGATACTGTGGGTCCTGGCCCACCCCTCGATTCCCCATCTCCCCATTCAACACCTTAAGTCAAGTCTGAGGAATAACTTTATAACTGTGTACCTTGGTCAAGCAAAAAATGAAGCCAGGCTCTAGCTGAGAGCCGAGCTCAGGGGCAGTAGAGCCTGGGAGCCTGAGCAGGGCTGAGTGAAGGAGACCTGCCCGGAGGGCACGAACTGAACTGCTGAAGAGGATACCATGTCTACTGTTCCCACAGGGGTGGTACACGAGGACTTCAGGACCCTAAAAGAAGAGGTTCAAAGGGAGACCCGGGAAGTGGAGAAACTGAGCCCAGAAGGGAAAAGCTCCCTGCTCAGCTCCCTCAGCAAACTCCTAGGGAAGAAAAAGGAGCTACAAGACCTGGAGCTCACGGTGAGGACCCAAGGGAAGATGCAGGAGAACATGTAGGTGGTGCAGCTGGTGGGGGATCCCACAGATCTGGCAGAAGATGATACAGCCCCTGCACCCTGTGTCCCTCTGGAGATGGGCAAACAGTGCAGATTCCCGGGCTTCCCCCTGATCGACAGAGGGTAGGCAGTGGGCCAGCAGGACCTTCTTTTGGAAGGGGGCTGGACCTTTCCTTTCCAGAGTCCAAGACTCAGGGACCAAGGAACCCAAGAGTCTAATACTTTTCAGGATTTGATATCTTGAAAAAGAAATAAGGAAATGGAGAGAGTTAACACACCTCAAGGGACTGTCATGTGCCAGGCACTGTGCCCTCTACCCATGTTCTCCTTAATAGTCACCCAGCTTTCCCCACAGCTTGAAGGAGCTCTAGGCAAAGGACATGAAGAGACCCTGGAGGCACTCCCAAAGAATGTCCTGGTATCAAAGGAGGCTATGGATGCCATCCTCTATTTCCTTGGAGCCCTAACAGGTAAGTGGGGAGAGAGGTCTTCATTTCCTATTCAGTTGTAGGAATGAGTCACTAAATGAATTCTTGAATGAATGAATGAGTAAATAAATGCCAGGCAAATTCTACTGCAGTTAAGTAGTTTATATCTACATTTTAAAAAATTGGCTTCATTCCTAAGGATTCACATGGTCACCATACCCTAGTCTTGCTAACAGAGGTTGGGAAATAACCCTAGTTTTTTAATCAGTTTTATATTTAAAACTTCTGCATATCGCTAAGCTCATCACTTTAACTTCAATATCTGATAGCTTTAATCTGAGAATAACATCTTCTGATCTTACCCCTGAACTCTTTTTCCCTCTGCTAGAAACATTATCTCACTTTGAAAAACACTCTGATCTTTCACATGTAAGCTGAGATGTTTGTTCCTTCAAGAAGGCTGCCCTAGGAGCTTCCCTGCTGGTGGCTAAGATGCCATGCTCCCAATGCAGGGGGTCCGGGTTTGATCCCTGGTCGGAGAACTAGATTCCACATGCCTCAACTAAGACACAGACAGATTAATTAATTAATTAAAAAAAAGAAGAAGCCTGTCCTCAAACACCAAGACCAAAGTAGATCCTCAGCTATGGCTCCTGTCACAGCCTATATTGTAATTGCATGTTATTTTGTCTTCTGCACTAGAATGTGGAGAAGTTCCTTGAGTGAGCATGATTTTTACCTAACACACCCAGCAAAGGTGCCTGGCCCAGAACAGGCATTCCACTGTGGGTGAACATATAAATCAATGAATGCTGAAATTATAGAAGTACACCCATTTGGAACCTGTACTTCCCTTTGCATCAACACACATCTCTTTCTCTGCTTTTTTTCTCCAGAGCTAAGTGAAGCCCAACAGAAGCTGCTGGTAAAATCTGTGGAGAAAAAGATCCTACCAGTGCAGCTAAAGCTGGTAAGAAAAAAATGGCAGATGTTAGGGAGACTTTGGAAAGGGAGTCAGCTATAACTGGTGGAAAGATACAATCTAACCTAATGACAGAACCATCCTACAGGGCCTCTGTCTTATCCCAGGAGATCATGCCTACTTCTCATTTCTCTCCATGTTTCTTCCTGTTTGCTATTTCACAACTAGAGGTAGAGGAGTGCATTTCTGGGCAACTATCTGTGTTTTTCAGTCTGATCCTGGGAGAAGAGACAGAAAACTCTAGCTTGGTTTATTCCTAGCCAAGTGATGTGAGTCAATCTTAATGTCTCTGAGTCTGCCTCAATTCACTCCTCTGTAAAATGGGCGTAAAAATAAATGTGCTGCCCACCCTACGGGGCTGTTAAAAAGCTCAGGCAGAGTTGTCATGTGATGTAACCTAAGGGGTTACAGTGAGAGAGAGTTAGCCCTCTTGGTGGATTCTGTGAGTTGGGAGAAAGGAATAGAGCTTTCCAGTTCTTTCTTTTCATGCTACTTTGCTTCCTTCCAGGTGGAGAGCACAATGGAACAGAATTTCCTCCAGGATAAAGAGGGTGTTTTCCCCCTGGCACCTGAGCTGCTTTCCTCCCTTGGGGAAGAGGAACTGACCCTCACAGAGGCCCTAGTGGGGCTGAGTGGCCTGGAAGTGCAGAGGTCGGGCCCCCAGTACGCGTGGGACCCAGACACCCTCCCCCGCCTCTGCGCCCTGTACGCTGGCCTCTCCCTCCTGCAGCTACTGACCAAGGCCTCCTAACTTGCCTTTTCCATTCAACTCCTGCTTCCTTAATGCCTTCCCTACCTCTCTGTATCCTGTGCAGAGACCCAAGGGCATTTCAGAACCACCTGGCTGAGGATAATGGACACTGTAGCTGATCACTCAATTCCCACTTGTCCAACTCTGTACGTCCCCCATCCCTACTGCTCCACAGCCCATCCACAGATGCTTAAATTCTCTAATAGTGGAAACACTCAAACTTGAAAAACTATGAGCCATTTCAGCAAATCCCAAATTAATTAATTACTTTCCTATCCCAACCCCTCCCACTTAGGATTCTAAAAATCAAACTTTACTGGAATTGATGAAAAAAACATTATTTCACTTTGAGTGAAACGTCTTTTGGTGTTTTTCCTTGAAGAATCTATCCTAAGGAAATTCTTAATTTGTGCCAGAAATAGACATTATCATACTCTGTACAGATTATATGTACATGAACACTATTATGATGTCCTCAGACCAGCTAGAAAATGCTCAGAGAACTATGAGGATGTAGAATGTGGAATCTAGACTCTAGAATCAGAAGATCATCAAAGCAATTTGTCTTCCAAGAGGAGCCTTTGAGGCTCTCTGGACTTGGGTTGAGGGACAGGGAAAGGTGAAGACCTAGAGATATATGGTACATGCACAAAAGTAAGACAACTTCCAAGTTTATTGAATAGAAAATGCAGGGGAATTCCCTGGCTCTCCAGTTGTTAGGACTCTAAGTTTCCAATGCCAGGGGGCTAGGTTTTATCCTCAGTCTGGGAACTAAGATCTCACAATCCATGGAGCCAAATATATATATATATATATATATATATATATATATATTTTTTTTTTAATGCAGATAAGTCAAAAATAAATGGTACCCCAAGAATACTGGGTGGCTTCCCAGGTGATACTAGTGGTAAAGAATCCACCTGCTAATGCAGGAGATGCAAGAGACCTGGGTTTGATCCCTGGGTCAGGAAGATCCCCTGGAGTAGGAAATGGCACCCCACTCCAGTAGTCTTGCCTGGAAAATACCACAGGCAGAGGAGTCTTGTGGGGTACAGTCTATGGGGCCGCAAAGAGACAGGACAGAGCATACACGAGAAAAGACTGATCCAGAATTTTAAAAAAGAAAATATAATAGTATCTTCTCATTCCACCTTTCCTTCTTCTGCCCTCAATTAGGGTGGTTGCAGGAGGAAGTGAAGTGGGTAGAACTGGCATGTGGACAGGTTAACATACACATTCGGTCTCGTAAAACTGCTGGGTTTATACCAGCCTCCTCTGCCTAAAGCTGGGTTTTAACATCTTTCACTGATCTCTTTTAACATAGTTTTATGGGTGGAATAATTTCTCCAAGGTTTTGGCCCCAGGAGTCAGACTCTTCCCCTTCTTAGCCACCCCTCTCCAGGCTGGTTCCCTCATTCACCAGGAATTCAAGGCCAACTGCCAAAAACCTTGTGTTAAGCCATCCTCCCCCACTCTGGGGAATCTTCCAAGGCCTGGATATATTGCTCAAGGACATTTCTAGGTAGTTATTTGCTGACTTGATTGTTTTTCCCTTGTGATGTAAACTTAATAATGAAGTGAGCTAACACCCTAACTATCCAGAAGGGTTACCTCATAAAGATGAACAACAAAGCCCATCTGTTTTCTTCCTTTGCCATTCTCATCTACCTACACTTACAGATACGGTGTTATAAAGAACACGCTTTAGGGACTTCCCTGGTGGTCCAATGGCTGGGACTCCAAGCTCCCAATGCTGGGGCCCCCAGTTTCATCCCTGGTCAGGGAACTAGATCCAGCATGCTTCAACTAAGAACCAGCATGGCCAAATAAATAGATATTTAAAAAAGAAAAGAACACATTTTAATGAGTTTATTCCAGTCCTAGAGGCCAGGGGTACAGTTAGGGAAGAATTGGTCATTTTTCACTAAAACTGGAGCACACAATTTCCCATTTAGGAAGTCACTGCTTAGTACAAGAAGCTAGCTATTCACTGCAATAGTATAAAAGGAGGGATACAAAGAATATCCTCTCTCTTTATAAATATAAAGGAGAATATGGTCAGAACATTCTCTGCCCTCTAGGACCTTACAGCAGGGCTAGATTGCCTTGCAGGGTCTGACCTGGTCTAAACTCAAAACTTCCGTTTATGGAAGAGATAAAAGTTCCAAGATAGGAAGGGAATTTCTGTTTTTTGTGTCTTAGGAAATTGGAATCTGTATACTCCTGCAGAATCACCAGAGGAGTCCTTTGGAAAAGTGGACAGGGTTTCAGGTCCAGTTTATTTTCCCTAGGGGACTCTTAGGTGCTCCTTAAGTGCACTATTATTCTGTTCCCCATTTCACTACAGTGTCTGTCTGGATGCATATCACCTCCCCAAAGGACCACCAAAGCCTCTCTGTTTCCTCCAGCCTTCCAGTATACCACAGCCCAGAGCAGAGCTTCCAGCATACTACATTCTGAAACTGATTTTTTACCACCCCGCCCCCTAAATATGTTATCCCTGGGTCTCACAGAGACCAGATCCCTAAATTTTATTACACTGAAGTAATTACACCCAAATATACTCTCCCTGAAAAAAAGTCCGAAATGAAATGCAGTACTTGGATGCAATCTCAAAAACGACAGAATGGTCTCTGTTCATTTCCAAGGCAAACCATTCAATATCACAATAACCCAAGTGTATGCCCCGACCAGTAATGCTGAAGAAGCTGAAGTTGAACGGTTATATGAAGACCTACAAGACCTTCTAGAACTAACACCCCCAAAAGATGTCCTTTTCATTATAGGGGACTGGAATGCAAAAGTAGGAAGTCAAGAAATACCTGGAGTAACAGGCAAATTTGGCCTTGGAGAACAGAATGAAGCAGGGCAAAGGCTAATAGAGTTTTGCCAAGAGAAAGAACTGGTCATAGCAAACACCCTCTTCCAACAACACAAGAGAAGACTCTACACATGGACATCACTAGATGGTCAATACCGAAATCAGATTGATTCTATTCTTTGCAGCCAAAGATGGAGAAACTCTATATAGTCAGCAAAAACAAGACTGGGAGCTGACTGTGGCTCAGATCATGAACTCCTTATTGCCAAATTCAGAATTAAATTGAAAAAAGTAGGGAAAACCACTAAACCATTCAGGTATGACCTAAATCAAATCCCTTACAATTATACAGTGGAAGTAAGAAATAGATTCAAGGGATTAGATCTGATAGACAGAGTGCCTGAAGAACTATGGACAGATGTTCGTGACATTGTACAGGAGGCAGTGATCAAGACCATCCCCAAGAAAAAGAAATGCAAAAAGGCAAAATGGTTGTCTGAGGAGGCCTTACAAATAGCTGTGAAAAGAAGAGAAGCGAAAGGCAAAGGAGAAAAGGAAGGATATTCCCATTTGAATGCAGAGTTCCAAAGAATAGCAAGGAGAGATAAGAAAGCCTTCCTCAGTGATCAGAAACCAGAATTGAAAGAGACGCATGTACCCCAATGTTCATCGCAGCACTGTTTACAATAGCCAGGACATGGAAGCAACCTAGATGTCCATCAGCAGACGAATGGATAAGGAAGCTATGGTACATATACACAATGGAATATTACTCAGCCATTAAAAAAAATACATTTGAATTGGTGCTATTGAGATGGATGAAACTGGAGCCCATTATACAGAGTGAAGTAAGCCAGAAAGAAAAACACCAATACAGTATACTAATGCATATATATGGAATTTGAAAGATGGTAACAGTAACCCTATATGCGAGACAGAATAAGAGACACAGATGCATAGAACAGTCTTATGGACTCTGAGGGAGAAGGTGAGGGTGGGACGTTCTGGGACAATAGCATTGAAACATGTATATTGTCATTTGTGAAGCAGAACACCATTCTATGTTCTATGCATGGGGCGGGTGCTCAGGGCTGGAGCACTGGGATGACCCAGAGGGATGGGATGGGGAGGGGGGTGGGGGTGGGGGTCAGGTTGGGGGGCACATGTGGACCCATGGCTGATTCATGTCAATGTATGGCAAAAACTACTACAATATTGTAAAGTATTAGCCCCCAACTAAAATAAAAAATAAAAAATAAAAAATAAAAAAAGAAAGCCTTCCTCAGTGATCAATGCAAAGAAATAGAGGAAAACAATAGAATGAGAAAGACTAGAGATCTCTTCAAGAAAATTAGAGATACCAAGGGGACATTTCATGCAAAAATGGGCTCAATAAAGGACAGAAATGGTATGGACCTAACAGAAGCAGAAAATATTAAGAAGGGGTGGCAAGAATACACAGAAGAACTATACAAAAAAGATCTTCACGACCCAGATAATCACTGGTGTGATCACTCAGCTAGAGCCAGACATCCAGGAATGCGAAGTCAAGTGGGCCTTAGGAAGCATCACTACAAACAAAGCTAGTGGAGGTGATGGAATTCCAGTTGAGCTATTTCGAATCCTAAAGATGATGCTGTGAAAGTGCTGCATTCAATATGCCAGCAAATTTGGAAAACTCAGCAGTGGCACAGGACTGGAAAAGGTCAGTTTTTATTCCAATTCCAAAGAAAGGCAATGCCAAAGAATGCTCAAACTACCACATAATTGCACTCATCTCATACGCTAGCAAAGTAATGCTCAAAATTCTCCAAGCCAGGCTTCAATAGTACATGAACCGTGAACTTCCAGATGTTCAAGCTGGATTTAGAAAAGGTAGAGGAACCAGAGATCAAGTTGTCAACATCCGCTGGATCATCGAAAAAGCAAGAGAGTTCCAGAAAAACATCTACTTCTGCTTTATTGACTAAGCCAAAGCCTTTGACTGTGTGGATCATAACAAACTGTGGAAAATTCTTCAAGAAATGGGAATACCAGACCACTTGATCTTCCTCCTGAGAAATCTGTATGCAGGTCAGGAAGCAACAGTTAAAATTGGACATGGAGCAACAGACTGGTTCCAAATCGGGAAAAGAGTATGTCAAGGCTGTATATGTCACCCTGCTTATTTAATTTATATGCAGAGTACACCATGAGAAACACTGGGCTGGATGAAGCACAAGCTGGAATCAAGATTGCCAGGAGAAATATCAATAACCTCAGATATGTGGATGACACCACCATTATGGCAGAAAGCGAAGAAGAACTAAAGAGCCTCTTGATGAAAGTGAAAGAGGAGAGTGAAAAAGCTGGCTTAAAACTCAACATTCAGAAAACTAAGATCATGGCATCTGGTCCCATCACTTCATGGCAAATAGATGGGGAAGCAATGGAAACAGTGGGGAAGCAATGGAAACGACTTTATTTAGGGGGCTCCAAAACCACTGCAGATGGTGACTGCTGCCATCAAATTAAAAGGCACTTGCTCCTCGGAAGAAAAGTTATGACCAACCTAGACAGCATATTAAAAAGCACAGACATTACTTTGCCAACAAAGGTCTGTCTAGTCAAAGCAATGGTGTTTCCAGTAGTCATGTATGGTTGTGAGAGGTGGACTATAAAGAAAGCTGAGTGCCAAAGAATTGATGCTTTTGAACTGTGGTGTTGGAGAAGACTCTTGCGAGTCCCTTGGACTGCAAGGACGTCCAATCAGTCTATCCTAGAGGAAATCAGTCCTGAATATTTATTGGAAACTCCAATACTTTGGCCCCTGATGTGAAGAAGTGACTCATTTGAAAAGACCCTGATGCTGGGAAAGATTGAAGGCGGAAGGAGAAGGGGACAACAGAGGATGAGATGGTTGGATGACATCACCAACTCAATGGATATGAGTTTGAGTAAACTCCAGGAGTTGGTGATGGACAGGGAGGCTTGGTGTGCTGCAGTCCATGGGGTCACAAAGAGTTGGACACGACTGAGCGACTGAATTGACTGACACTCTCCCCATTGGCAATCCTAGGCTGCGGATTTTATGCTTTATTTTCAGCACTAGCTAAACACAGATGGGCTTGCCTTGTGGCTCAGCTGGTAAAGAATCTGCCTGCAATGCTGGAGACCTGGGTTTGATCCCTGGGTTGGGAAGATCTCCTGGAGAAGGGAAAGGCTACCCTACCCACTCCAGTATTCTGGCCTAGAGAATTCCATGAACTGTATAGTCCATGGGGTCCAAAGAGTCAAACACTACTGAGTGACTTTTCAAACTCAGACAAAGAAGTCTGAATCCCATAGGGTTCTCTGTCATCTCCAGTTCGGTTTTATTTCAAATCCAACAGAATTGATACTTTCCAACTGTGGTCCTGGAGGAAGCTCTTGAGAGTCCCTTGGACAGCAAGGAAATCAAACCAGTCGATTCTAAAGAAAATCAACCCTGAATATTCATCCAATAGTTTGGCCACCTGATGCCAGGAGCCGACTAACTGGAAAAGACCCTGATGCTGGGAAAGATTGAGGGCAAGATAAGGAGGCGACAGAGGATGAGATGGTTGGGTGGCATCACCGACTCAATGGACATTTGTTGTTGCTCGGTTGCTCAGTCGTGTCCGACTCTTTTTCGACCCCATGGATAGCAGTACGCCAGGTAAACTCCAGGAGAAAGTGATGGACAGGGAAGCCTGGCGTGCTGCAGTTCACAGAGTCGCAAAGAGTCGGACATGACAGAGCGACTGAACAACGGCCTAGCTCCATAGCCCTCCGCAGATTCTTTTCTTCTCTCGTGCCGGATGCACCGGGCTACGGTTGAAGCCCAGCCTCGTGGATCTCGAAAGTGAACCCTGCTGGGGGCAAACTGAGCGAGTTTAAGCATGAAACCAGCCCAGCAACTCATGGCGTCAATAAGCCCTGCGTTCCGATAGGTCCTACCCACTCCTCGCGCTGTAACCCGGTTGGAGCCTGAGGTGACCTCTTGTGGACCTCTTGTGGACATTCACGGAAGTGCACTCGAGAGAAGCAAGCAAGAATATCAACACCCTGGAGCGCTCCAAAACAAGCCTCAACGACTCAGAGAAGCTCCTCCCCGCTTCTTCTGTGGAGATCCGCCTCCATCCTGCGTCTCGGTGGTTGACTTTTTTCCCCTTTGATGACTCGGCCATCGACCAGCCCGGCCTGTCGTTTCCCAGAAGGCCCAGCGCCGCGAAGGGGTTTGCAGCTGCTCCGTCATCGTGCGGCCCGACGCGAGCCCGCGCTCGTGTGCAGGCCCGGCTCGGTTCCTGGTCTCCGGTGCGGTTCCTGGTCTCCGGTGCGAGGGTTTACGCGAGGCCCTGGCCTCGGTCCCCGGACTAGGCCGCGACCCCGGGCGCCATGAAGCAAGAGGGCTCCGCGCGGCGCCGCGGCGCGGACAAGGCGAAGCCGCCGCCCGGCGGAGGGGAACAAGAACCACCGCCGCCCCCGGCCCCTCAGGATGTGGAGATGAAAGAGGAGGCGGCGGCGGGTGGCGGATCAACCGGGGAGACCGCTGGCAAGACGGCGGCTGCGGCGGCTGAGCACTCCCAGCGAGAGCTGGACACCGTCACCTTGGAGGGTACGAGAGCTTGGGCCGGGGACGTGCCATGATCACGGGTGACAGCACCGCGATGATGTAGCCTCTCCTTGAGACCCCAGCGTAGCCTCCACCACCGTGACTTGGGGGTTCATTGGGATCACCCTAAGTGCCTGCTCTCGCTACCCTGACACTCCCGACCGCGGCCCGGATAACTGAACAGTCTCTCTAGACTATGGACTCCTCTCTTCTCTCACACCTCCCCCCCACAACGGGGAATTTCATCTACTAGGTCTCACTGGGCCCGTTGGCTCCCTCTTCTAAGTTCTCTCCTCTTACCTTATTATTCCACTTACATCTCATCAGCCTGATTCTAGTGACCCCAATGCATGACTGATCTCTATAAAAACCAGTGTCTGTATTTATCTTTGAAGGGGGATAAGGATAACACAGAATACTGACCCCTGTGTTTTAAGTATGATTTCTGTTGTCTTAAATTACCTTTAGCAAACTCCCCTAAGAGAGCCCTTTCTGCTTAGTATCTTTCTTCCTCCTTGCTCTAATTGAACTGCCCAAACGATCCTATTTCGTTTTTCTCTCCCTTCAAACGCTTACTCCTGCTCTGTTTCTAAAGAGTTTAAACACGTTATACACTTTCAACTTTTTAGTTGTTATTTGTTTGAGTTCCTGATACTTACCTCCCACCTAAACTATATACCAGTTCCCCCATTTCTCTTCTCCTTGGTGCCTGTTCTCAGTTTCTATCCTCCTCTTGTTCCTCCAAGTGTATATTTCACTTTTCCAACTTAGAGCATCCTGTCCATATTTGGAGTGGGTAGAGTGAAGACTCCCCACTGTGACACTGGTGCTATTTCCCACTTCTGGATCAAGTAGGACAGGATTATTTATTGGATTTTCTCTCTACTTAACTGCATGAGAAACTAGCTCAAAAACATTGAAATAAGCAAAGTTATGCTCCTGGGTGGTGGTTTGAGGATGTGATAGTGTTGACTGCATCAGATCCTATTCTGATACAAAGGAATACGAATACAAGGGAAACTGAAGAAGCTACCAACTGATGGTTCTCCCTTATTTCTGGACATTTGTTTCCATTTTCCTCCATTATAAATATCTTTGCAGCCATCATCTCTGCCCACTATTTGATCTATTTCTATAATTACTCATTCAATATAGATCCCTGAGCTGAAAAGGTAAATGTTTTTAAGGTCTTTGGTAGATATTGTCCAGGAAAACTGTACTGATTTACATTATGCAAATAGAAGTGTCCTGGTCAGCCCTGTACTCTGTATGTTCTCATTTTTCAAATACTGTTAGAATGGTTATTGAAAAATGTTTTCATTTGTGGTTATTTGAATACTAATGAAACACTTTTCACGTCTATTTGTCATTCCTCTTTTCGTATTGTCCATTCTTACTCATTTGTATTTATTTTAATCCTTTATACGAGCTCTTTATTGAATATGCATCTCTGGCCACATTTGTTGCAGATATTTTTCTTTTGCTACAGTTATCAGAAGGATTTTGTTTGCTTCTTATTTCTATGAAGTTAAGTCTTTTGTGTGTGTATGTGGGTGATTTCTCCCATTGTTTGCATTTAGAAAGTGTTTTCCTATTTGAAGATCTGCTAAATCTCCACGTGTTTTTGTTTTTCATTGTTTTTTTTTCCTTTGTATGTCACCCTCTACTTCTTCTCCAACCCAGCTTTATTTTTCTGTGTCTCTTGTTTATGTCTTAAAATCAGCATGTGGCATCCATAAGTATTGCTCAACCCTGTTAGGGCAAAAGAGGGGACTGGTCACATCCTGCCATTTGTAAGAGGCTTCCTAAGACTGCTTGGCTGGAGTGGTAGAGGGGTAGGAGGAGTTGGAATTCACCTTTTTCCTCCCCTGGTCCGCCACAGACATCAAGGAGCACGTGAAACAGCTGGAGAAGGCAGTGTCGGGCAAGGAGCCTCGGTTTGTACTGCGGGCCCTACGGATGCTGCCTTCCACGTCACGCCGCCTCAACCACTACGTTCTGTACAAGGCCGTGCACGGCTTCTTCACTTCCAACAATGCCACTCGAGACTTCTTGCTACCCTTCCTGGAAGAGGTGAGTGGAGTCAGGCCAGCGCAGGAGTGTGGGCTTGGCTTGAGACGCACAGGGACACACATTCCACCCTGGGTAGCTGTGTCCCATCCTGGAAACCTGTCTCGTTACCTGCCACAGCAGAGACACGAAGCAAAGCAGCCCCTCTTAATACTCATCTGCCCTCTAACAAGGGGACCATCCTTCTGCCCTGTAGGGTCATTATTCTGAGTCAGAAAAAGGATCTGAGAATCAGGACCCTTCCAACTACATTCATTTCCCACCACTCCCAACATAGGGCCTAGGAGAAGGTTCTACCACCTCTTTGCCTCCGAAGCTTCACCATGGAGGATGTAGAGAACAGTGGTTAAGACTCCTTGCTTCCACTGCAGGGGGTGTAGTTGGATCCTTGGACGGGGGACTAAGATTCCACATGCCCTGCAGTGTGGCCCCCACCCAAAAGAGAACAGTGGTTAAGAACACAGGTTTTAGGGGAAGGTTGAATTTTTAATCCCAGCTCTGCCATTTGGTGTCTGACCTAACTTCCTTGTGCCTCATTTGATGTGTGTGATGAACAGATCTGGGGGCACATTGTGGGGGAGCTGCTAAGGAAGAAGAGGAAGGCTCCTAGAACAGTGTGTGGCACAGAGTGCGTGTTGGTGAAGTTAGTTTGCTGGTGGTAGTTGTCTCCATGCCAGGAGAAACCTCTCCTTTTCCTTTCTGACTGTAAAACTCCTCTTATCATCCATGGTACCGTTCAAGTCCTGCCCCTTCTTAAACTTCATTGGCCCTTCAGCTACCTTCATCTCCCTAAAATTCTGTATGCTTACAATCTGTTTTATAGATGTGAGACTCAGAAAATCCCCTGAGGTGGACAGTAAAGACTTTACTGTCTGGGAAAGGGGAAAAGCCCCCTCCCCTAGCCCCGCCTGGAATATTTTTTAACCTGTGCATCTATGAAGTCCCCACCATGATCGCTTTTTTGATCTGTTACACATTATTCCAGTTTTAGTGACTAGATCTGAAAATAAATACTATGTATATGTCAATTTCCCCCAAAATTTCTTTATTACCACCAAAAAAAATTTTTTTTTTGTCTCATTATTCTTTTTTGGCCAAGCCAC
Organism: Okapia johnstoni; assembly: GCA_024291935.2. Lineage (NCBI taxonomy): Eukaryota > Metazoa > Chordata > Mammalia > Artiodactyla > Giraffidae > Okapia > Okapia johnstoni. The sequence goes on along the minus strand of CM044306.1, from coordinate 21,344,739 downwards.
ACAGCTTGCATAACTCAATTCCCCGACCAGGCATTGAACCCAGGCCGCAGCAGTGAAACCTAGAATCCCAGCCACTAGACCACCAGGGAATTCCCTGTCTCATTATTCTTGATCTCATCTCTAGAATTATATCACTTTATTAAACCCTACCTGACAGAATTTGCAGTGGTTCCAGGTATGGTGGTTTAATCTCTAGTTAAATTGTAGGCTCTCTGAGGGGTCCTTACATCATCCTTTCTGTCTCTGTTCTATTCTGTAAGGATGTTCTACTCCTGTAACCCTTTTCTGTATTGATTCATCGCCAGCCTTCTTGACTCCCTTCAGTATTTTTGTATCCCCAGCACCCAGAAAAATCTTGGCACACAGTGGGCACTTAGTAAATCTCTGTTGAAATAATAGTGAGTGCTTAAGAAATTCCTGGTTGATTGATCTGACTGAGCTCCTCCTTGGTAACTCATGTCCTCTCCTAGCCCATGGACACAGAAGCCGATTTACAGTTCCGTCCCCGAACAGGAAAAGCTGCGTCGGCTCCCCTCCTGCCTGAAGTGGAAGCCTACCTCCAGCTTCTCATGGTCATCTTCCTGATGAACAGCAAGCGCTACAAAGAGGTATCCAAGACCAGAGCATGTGACTAACGCGCCCCAGGCAGTGCACGGGGTTAGTGGGGGAGATCACCTCTTGTGAAGAAATAGGTCGTCATTGGGTCATTCACTGCCCCCCAGACTCTTCCCCAACATGAGAATCCACCCAGCCCCACATCCGAGGAAGACCCCTCAACTCCTGCTCCAGCTCTGGGAAAGGCCTGCCCATGGTTACTCTGTACGTCTCTGTGGCACAGTCCCCAGATAGTGGATGCTTTGAAAAGAGTAGATTTGGAGGCAGAAAGACCTGGCTTCAAATCCCATTTGTACCTTCGGCAAATTGATTTTTCCCAGCTATGTGTAAAATAAGAACTGCCATTCTTACAAGTTTATCATTAGTATTAAATAAAAATAACACATTTAAAAAATACTTGGCACAGTGACCCTCACAAGGTCAGCCTTCCCAACATGTTAATAAATGGCAGCTATTACTGTGGATCTGAAAGACTCCATTGTGGATACAATTCTTCCAGCACTGCCTCCAGCTGGGGCAGCTGCCCTAGCAGGCTCAGCTTCTTTCCCAGGGGCACACCCAGGAGGTGACAGGTCTTATGCCTCAGTCCTCTGTTTTATTTTTTTCCTTGCTTTGCCACTGGTTGGTTTTTGTTTGATTGGTTGCTCTTTAGCTATAATTCACCCACTTGAAAGTCTAGATTTCGATGGTTTTTTTGTATATTCACAAGGTTGTACAACTGCCCTCCTGTCTAATTCCAGACAAACTTAATCACTACCCCACCAACCCCCACTGCCCCCCACAAAGAAAAACACCATACCTGTTAGTAATCACACCTTGTTCTCCCCTCACCCCAGCCCAGTAATCTATTAATATTTTGTGTCCCATGGATAATATGTGCCTTTTGTGTCTGACTTCTTTCTGTAGCTTAGTGTTTTCTAGGTTTATCCATGTTGTAGCATGTATCTGTACTCTGTTCCTTTTTATGGATGAGTAATATTTCATCACATGGATATACCAAATTTTGTTTAACCATTGATTGGATGATAAGCACTTGGGCCGGTTCCACTTACTGGTTATTGTGAAAAATGCTGATATAAACATTCGTGTGCAAGCTTTTATGTGAACATGTGTTTCCAGTTCTCTTGGACATATGCCTAGGAGGGGAATTGCTGGCTCACGTGATAGCTCCGTGTTTAAATTTTGAAGCACTGCCGTTTGACTCTTCTTTTGGCTGCCTCCCCAGGCACAGAAGATTTCTGATGATCTGATGCAGAAGATCAGCACTCAGAACCGCCGGGCCTTGGACCTTGTGGCTGCCAAGTGTTACTATTATCACGCCCGGGTCTATGAGTTCCTGGATAAGCTGGATGTGGTTCGCAGGTACCAGTGGCCAAGGGTCTCGCTTGCGGTCCTTGGGGTCAGCAACATGGTCAGGCACTACACAGAGCTGTGGACTTGCAGAGGGCCGAGGCCTGGGAGATGTCAAGGGCCCAGCAGGAAGTGGGGGTGACAGTTTAACACACCCTGAGCTGTGGGAGGGCTTGAGAGGCTGAGACAGAGATGACCACTGGCCTATTAAGTCTTGTCCCCCAGGCTCCTCCTTTCACCACATGTCAAGGGAGGACTCTTTAGTGAGTCAGGGGTACAAGGACAGTATGGCTGAGTCCCATTGTTTTGCACCTGAAACTACCACAGCATTGTTAATTGGCTGTACTCGAATATAAAATAAAATAAAAAGTTTTTTAAAAAAAAAGGTACAAGGACAGGCTGGAAAACCTTTCACTCCTCTGCTTGGAACCTGCGGTGGCTCCCCATTCCCTTCAGGGAAAAGCCAGAACCCTCCTGATGAAAGCTTTTGAGCCCTCATAGGGTCTGGGCCCCACTGCTCCCCGACGCCTCGCTCTTCCACGGGCGCTCACTTCCCTCGGCCGAGAGTACCCTCCTCCCTGCGTCCTTCAAGCCTGTGGTTAACTGTAACCTCAGTGAGTCCTACCCTGACCAGGCTGTTTAAAGCCACAACTCCCTCCCATCCTCCTGCGCCCCTGTCGCACTTACCCTGATTTCTGTGTCACCTCCCACCCCCACCTTTTGTCACGCCTCACGGTACACTTATTCATCATGAGAGTTGTCTGTTTCCCCCATTCGAGGGCAGGTTCTCTGAGCAGAGTTCCATCATCCTCTGTGCACCCAGACTGGTGCTTTACTAGTTGACTATTCGGAGTTGTTATTTGAGGCCTTTGACCTCATTTCGTTCCTTCTTGAAGCTTCTTGCACGCTCGGCTCCGGACCGCCACACTGCGGCATGACACGGACGGGCAGGCCACACTGCTGAACCTCCTGCTGCGGAACTACCTGCACTACAGCCTGTACGACCAGGCCGAGAAGCTGGTGTCCAAGTCCGTGTTCCCCGAACAGGCCAACAACAACGAGTGGGCAAGGTACCTCTACTACACAGGTGAGCGGGGCCCGCCCCCAGCCAGGAGGCGTCTCAGGCTCACTCGGCACAAGTTTGCTAAGAATGTGGTGCCTGTGGTGCATAAGAGGCGCTCTGGTTTGTGGGGGACCAGGGTTTGGGTAATGCTGTCGTCTTGATCAACTCTCTTCTTACACCCAGGGCGCATCAAAGCCATCCAGCTGGAGTACTCAGAGGCCCGAAGAACAATGACCAACGCCCTTCGGAAGGCCCCTCAGCACACAGCTGTTGGCTTCAAGCAGACGGTGAGCAGCAGCTCTCTCTCCCCTTTGACCCCTTACTCATCTGATACCACGTTAGTGCCGTTTCCCCATCTGAGGAGCCAGGAAGGCATCCTTACTTAGTCTTCTTCCCCCAAAGGTGGCATCATGTCTCTTTCCACATACCGTTGTTCAGGGTACCTTAGGCAGACACTACTTGCATCTCTGGCAGTGTATATCCCCAGTCTTCTCCCTGGTAGGTAGGTTTAAAATATTCCTGACTCCCCAGAAGCCCCTATAGTCCTTTCATGCAAGGGTCTGATTTGTGTTAATAAACTCTGGACTCTTACCTGGTCCCTCAGGTGCCCCTTTGGGAGCAGTGGTGTCTGTGGCCAGGGAACCCAGGGCCCTCCTTAAGGCTGGCCGACTCAGGTGGAGGTAAACCTTGGCCATGTCAGAGCTGTCAGTCCCCAGGTATATTTCTTGAGTGCTGACCTTGATACTGGGCGCTGTGAGGGATAGAAAAGAAGGATAAGAAATGGTATTTGCACTCAAAGAGATGGATACAGAACACTTGAACCAGAATGGCTTGAGGGCTGTGTAAAAATCACAGAGCCTAGCAGCCAGAATTAGGACCCAACTTTCCCAGCTACAGATGACTGCTCCCACGTTTACACACAGACACCTCCTAGCCCTTGGAAGAGAGCAGGATGAGCATGTACACTGATGAGCTCAGTGTGGTAGGAGGTTTGGTTTGTTTCAGTTCAGCAGTTCAGAGAAAGGCAGATTCAGTTGTGATAAAATAAAGAAATCTTTAAACAGTTATATTTGATCTGGTTTTTGAAAGATGGGTAGAATTTTCATAGAAAGGGGTGCTTTTTCAGACACAAGGTACATTGCAGAATGTAAGATTGCTTACAATGTAGGACACACACTAAACCTTCTTCTAAAAATCAGTAAAAATGCACGTAATTGACATGCAGGCTGTGTTGCACACCAGGGAGAGGTGTCATGGAGTAAAGTGGTGTTTTCAAACCAGATTTTGCTGTGGATAGATAAGGTTTCAGTTTTCTGTGGTAGACCCAGGTTGCAAGAGGGAACTGGAGTGAGGTCTTGCCCGTGGACTGTTGGTGAAGGAGCCGGGAAAGGTGGAAGGGCTGCTTGAGAGGTAAAAAAGCAGAGTTGGGGGAACTTCCCACCCAGAGAGACTGAAGCAGATAGGTGATGAGCCAAGGCCTGGGCAGAGGTGGGAGGAATGGGCTAGCGAGCCCAAGTGGAGAGCCAGCTTTAAATAAAAACAGGGAGGGTGAGAATGGGTAGAGACAGACATGGAATTTAACATGGCATCTAAAGCAGAGCACACTGAAAGTGTACCAACAGTAATAGTTCCACATTCTTGCCTTGGGGGATTTCATTTGCTTTCAGGGCTTAGCTCTCACCTCCACAATGCGTCACCAAAGTCCATTAATCTGTCTTAATCTGCCCGGGTTGCTACAACAAGACTGGCTGGCTTAAACAGCAGAAATTTATTTCGTCCTGTTTCTGGAGATGAGAAGTCCGAATTCAGGATGTCAGTGTGGCTGAGTTGTTCTGGGGGCTTCTCTTTCGCTTGAAGTTGGCCATCTTCTGACGTCTCCAAATGGTCTTCCTTCCGTGCATACCTGTATCTCTAATTCTTGTAAGGACCCCAATCATAATTGGATTAGGGCCCACTCACATGACTTCATATTCCCTTCATAACCTCTTTAAAGGTTCTAGCTCCAAATCCAGTCACATTCTGGGGTACTCAGGGCTTCACCATAAAAATCTGGGGGTTCACAGTTCAGCCCATAATACAAGTTTTGAGCCCTCTCACGAGCCCGGACCTGCAAATTCACTTCTCAGCACACATCTCTATTAAGATACTTGCTGGCTCCTCACACTCACCTTGTCCAGACCCGCCTGTGTGCCCTTTACAGTCCTTCTTGCTCTCTTGATCTGCACAGAAGCCTTGGGTCATCTTGGACTTGTCCCCACCTTCCCCATCACTGAGTTGCCTGTTGATTTGCCTGACGGCTTTGGTAGTCATCTCCTCTCTGATGTTGCCCATGCCCTTGTTCAAGCCACCGACACTGCTGGTCACCATCCTCCCCTCTGCCAGCCCAGCTTCCCCTGACTGACTCCGTGGAGGTCCTGGCCGGTCTGCCTGGTCCGGGAAGCTCACGTTTTTCCCATTTCCTATCTAGTAAAGTATTGTGAGTCTTGTGGATCAGGTAGTTCAGGTAGTATTATTGTTATTACACCCATTCTAGGGAGGAGGAATCCAGAGACTCAACATTTCTAGCTAGCAAGTAAAGACTGGCATTCTGTCTCCGAGCTCAGAACTCAGCCTGGCACTCAGAACTGGGTGTCCCAAGATGTGCCCCAGGCATCTCTCCTGACAGCCCCCCCCAACCCCCTCAAGTACACTGGCCTCTTCTCCAACCTGTCCCCTTGGCTGAGACATTCTCCCTCCTTTTTCTGCTTCATCAGAACCCTCAAGGCATGGAACTTCCCTCATGACCCAGTGGTTAAGACTCCGTGCTCCCAGTGCCGAGGGGCACAGGTTCTGTCCCTGGTCAGGGAATTAAGATCCTACATGCTGTAAGGTGTGGCCAAAAAAATACCAGTCTGCCATTGCTTAAAAGAATCCTCAGGGCTCATGTTAATTTCTGCCATCACCATGGCTTTCCCCTTACTCATGAAGTATGCAGAGGGACAAGGTAGCAGTGAGCGAGGGGACCACCCCGGAAGGCGGGACACTCCTTGCCCAGGTGTGGGCACCATCACCCATACCCATTTTTAATCCCTCACCTCCTTTGTGACGCTTGCCCATGGTTTAGCTGTCTGTGCTCCTGTCCCTCCTGCTTGTGGGGGAAGTTATCCCCTCCTCCCACAGCCTCTCTTGCAGGGTGCTGCATCAAGAGGAGAGGCCCCGTTTCCCAGGCAACCCTGTCCATCATACCATCATTCACTGAAGCTCTGCAGGCCCTTTCCTGTGCTTCTGCCTCTACCCAGATGACTAGTTTACATATGGCTCACCTCCCTAACCAGCATCTTAGGCTGACTTGCATCCCATCCCCGAGGCCTCCAGGCCCTGCTTCCTCACCGGTTCAGAGCCATAGAACCTGCCCATCCAGCCTATAATTTGCAGCTTTGCCATTTTGGAGCATTGTGCGCTGATTGGCCAAGTGAAATGAAGCTGAGGGCCAGTATAGTCAAAGGGTCAGATGCTCCCAGGGCCTGACTCCCAAAGCAGAGCTTTGGTTCACAGGCAGCACAGCTTGAGGGTTTTTTCCTCTCTCCATGGGCCCAGTCCAATGCCACCTTCCTTCTTTTCCGATGTGTCTGACTGAGTTGAAGCCCCATTTTGTTCTCTCCTCCCACCCTGTGGGGCTCCCTGCCCACTGCCTTCTGTGTCACACTCTGCCAGGTGCACAAGCTTCTGATTGTGGTGGAGTTGTTGTTGGGGGAGATCCCAGACCGGCTGCAGTTCCGTCAACCGTCCCTCAAGCGCTCACTCATGCCCTACTTCCTTCTGACCCAGGGTAAGGCCGGTCCCCTCCCAGAGCGTGCCGCCCCCCGGCACTGTGTCCCCTCTGGTGTGTGCGCCACGTGCAGCATCTGACCCACTCTTCTCCCTACCGCAGCTGTCAGGACAGGAAACCTAGCCAAGTTCAACCAGGTCCTGGATCAGTTTGGGGAGAAGTTCCAAGCAGATGGGACCTACACCCTCATCATCCGACTGCGGCACAACGTCATCAAGACAGGTGTGGGTCGGGCTTGAGAATCTACCTTCCAAGGTAGGGGACGCAGGTTCAATTCCTGGTTAGGGAACAGAGATCCCACGTGCTATGGGGCAGCTAAGCCCACACGCCACAGCAAGAAGCCCTTGCTCTGTAACGAAGACCCAGTGCAACCAAACTAGAAAAAAATAAAAAGTAACCTAATCACTTAAAAAAAAAAAGACAAGTGTGGATCAGGGTCTGAGGGAGCCCTGGAAGAGCAGGACTGGGACTTGGCTTCTCCAGGGGCAGGGACAACGCTGTGGCTGTCCAGGCAGGTGAAGGGTCTGTGCCCACCCTGTCCTCCCTGCGGCCCCTCCTCCCAGGTGTGCGCATGATCAGCCTCTCCTATTCCCGCATCTCCTTGGCGGACATCGCCCAGAAGCTGCAGCTGGATAGCCCAGAGGATGCAGAGTTCATTGTTGCCAAGGTGGGCCTGATTCAGGGACCACAGATGCCATATTTCAGGCATGGGGTAGGAGGAGGTTGACGGCTAAAGCGGTGGCATGCCCATCTTACAGTGAAGCCAGGAAGTTGTCAGAGAGAATGTCTGTGTGTGCACGAATGAATGTAGGAGAGATCAGGGAGGACAAAAAGATGAGACAGAATGTTCTCAGACTTAGAAGACGGACTTTCTGGTGACTTTTCCTCCCTTTGGGGCCTGCAGGCCATTCGAGATGGTGTCATTGAGGCCAGCATCAACCACGAGAAGGGCTACGTCCAGTCCAAGGAGATGATTGACATCTATTCTACCCGCGAGCCCCAGCTAGCCTTCCACCAGCGCATCTCCTTCTGCCTGGATATTCACAACATGTCTGTCAAGGTGAGGGGCCCTGAGCTGCAGAGACAGCTGGGCAGCAGCACACCCACACCCACAAGTTCCTAGAGAAGACCGGCTTGGTTTGGGGCCCAGCTCCCAGTCTCAAAAGCACTGGGGGTCCAGAAGGGGCAAAGGACTTGGCTTGTGGGACCACAATGCCTCTGTGCCCTTACAGGGTCTGGTTGTCAGGGAGGATCAGACTGGGGTTTAGAGTGCACGGTTCCAGATTTGGTTCCAAATTTGAGTCGTTTACCTTCTTTGAGTCTCTGTGTCTCCATCTGTGAGACTGATAGTGAGGTTATTACCTGCCCTGCCTGCTTCACAGGGTTGTCAAGGTTGGATGCAATCACTGTCTTGGGGCACTTAGCAAAGTCTGCATTGTGTAAAGGGTAGGGCCACCATCTTGGTCCACAAAAGGCTCCTAAGCCCTTGTGTGTCAGGTGCTGGGTTACGTGCTGGTACTGTTGGGCACCAGCGTTTTTCCTGGTCTCTCCCCCGCAGGAAACCAGGGATATCACTTTGTCTGAAATCAGGCAAACGCTGTGCTCCACTCGGCATGAAAGACCCTTTGTGATTGGTCCCCTGTGTCCCTAGCCTCACTCCCCAGACCGCTCCCGTCAGCCCCTCCCCCTTTCTCCCCTCCCCCCATCTGGCCCCACTGAACTCCAGTCTAACCTTCTCACACCTTGAATGGCTCTGCCTAGAATGCCCTTCCTTCCACTCCCATAGGCCATCCATTCTTCCTCCTTCTCACGCCAGTCCGCCTCCCTGCCTAACCAAGAGGGTTTGTGGTTTATCCCTCTGGACTTTCTTTAGTGTTTATCACATGGTGTCACGGGTCATGAGTCACCATGCCTAGTCCCCCACCAGACTAAACTGGGGAGTGTCACCTCTCTGTCACATTTCCCAGTGCCCAGGCACCTGCCTCCTCTTCACTCATTCCTCTCTCCATTGTGCTTCAGGCCATGAGGTTTCCTCCCAAATCCTATAACAAGGACTTGGAGTCTGCAGAGGTAAGCTGCTTTCTGCTTTGGGTGGAAAGGGAAGTTTTGGAAAGCCTGGGTGGGTTGGGCTGGGTGCAGAGAGCCTGGCTGGTCCTCAGCAGCCTGGGTAGGTTGGGCTGGGTGCAGACCACGAGTACCCGGCTGGTCCTCAGCCCCCCACCCCGGCCCTCTTCCCCAGGAGCGGCGAGAGAGGGAGCAACAGGACTTGGAGTTTGCTAAGGAGATGGCAGAAGATGACGACGACAGCTTCCCTTGAGCTGGGGGGCTGGGGAGGGGTGGGGTGAGTGGGGACTGGCTCTGTCTTTCCCCCATGGGGGTCCCCTGCCCAGGGAACTGGCTCTTCTTGCCACATGGGGCGCACAGACTGCTATGTGCGGGGGGTGAGGGGTACAGGGAGCCGGTCACCCTACCTCATCCCAGGGCCCCTCCTCAGCCGGTGACTTAGCACACGGGGGCAGGCGGGCGGGCGGGCAGCCTCCCCAGGGCAGGGTCCTGGCTAGTGGTGTGGGCAGCACGATGGGAGGGACTAGCCCTGTGCTCTCCTCCAGGGAGTAGGGCACCGGAACTGGGACATGTGTTAGGTTGTATGTTTTTTGAAGCTCCAATTATGATTTTTAAACAATAAAAAGTTCTCCAAAGCTCCTTGTGTATCAGTTACTCTATTTTGCCCTCACAGGTACAGTGTTAACAGGCCCACATTTTTCTCCTGGCCGGGGAGTGCCAGCCCCAGGCATGATCTGAAGACCTGGTGCAGCTGTAGATGAGGAGGGGGCCAGGGGCTGGGTGAAGAGACTTTGATCTGGGGTCAGAAGGGCCTGGGTTTCCTCTTTCATATCTAACTGGCTCTCAAATAATTGGGCAACTCTCTAAACTTCTCAGGCTCCTTTGCCAGATCTGTCAAATAAATGATTATACTCAGTGACCTTCTGGCTCTAAAATTAGGAATCTGGGCTTTGTGGATCAAACAAAATGTGAGAGTCTGGCCCTCAGGTGAGATTCAATGAGAGAAGGGTCTCTAGCAAGGCTGCACCATGTTGGAAGCAGGGTCCTGCCCAGCTGGCCCTTGAGGAGGGGGGCATGGGCTCCTCCCTGAGAGCAGGGAGGAGTTGTGAGGCACGAGGGGGCTCCCTGTGGCCTCCAGCCCACCTCCTCCGGCAGCATATGGTGAGAAAATGGACCTGCCCGGGTCTCCCAAGTCTTCAGCCACTGCCAGTGGTGCTCCCCTCATTGGGTCACCTGTGTCATTCGTGTTCTCAGGCTGGCACCTGGGACATACATGTGCCATACCCTCCTGCCAGCTCTTATCTGAATGATGCCTCGTGGGCTTCTCCCTCTCAGCTGCATTCCCTCTCCTGTCAGGCTCTCACTCTCCACCTTGCTAATCTGTTTAATTTTCTTTTTATATATATATATATATTTGGCTGTACTGGGCTTCCCAGGTGGAGCTAGTGGTAAAGAACCCATCTGCTAATGCAGGTTAGCCATAAGACATGCCAGTTTGATCCCTGGGTCTGGAAGATCTCCTGGAGAAGGGAATGGCAATCTGCTCCAGTATTCTTCCTTGGAGAATCCCATGGACAGAGGAACCTGGCAGGCTACATACAGTTCATGGGGTCTCACAGTCAGACATGACTGAAGCAACTTAGCATGGCACGTGTCTCAGCTGCTGCACACAGGATCTTCGATCTTCACTGCAGCTGTAGGATCTGTCTTTTTAGTTGCAACATGCAGGATCTTTAGTCTCAGCATGCCAACTCTTAGTTGCGGTGTGTGGGATCTAGTTCCCTGACCAGAGATTGAACCCAGGCCCCCTGCATTGGGAGTGGGAAGTCTTAGCCACTGGACCACCAAGGAAGTCCCTCCACCTTGCTGATTTCTACACGTCTTCCAGACATCCTGCCTCTTAGTAATTCAACTTCCCAGCTTCTGAACCACTCACTTACTGATACTGGAATTCTTCTCTTAGGAGGTTGTTTGTATGAAAGCCTTATCTTTCCAACTAGATTGCAGATTCTTAGAGAACTTGAGGCATATCTGTCCCTCCAGGACTGCCCAGTGCCTAGCACACAGAGTTGAATAAAGTCTTGTTTGTTAGGCAAGGTCCAATGTAAATTCCCAGGTGGCGGTAGTGGTAAAGAACCTGTTGGCCAATGCAGGAGGCAAAAGAAACGGGTTCAAGCCCTAGGTCGGAAAGATCCCCTGGAGAAGGGCATGGCAACCCACTCCAGTATTCTTGCCTGGACAGAGGAACCTGGCGAGCTACAGTCCATACAATAGGGTCACAGAGAGTTGGAACGACTGAAGCAACTTAACAAGCATGCACTGCATTTTCATCTGTGGATAGCCCTAATTCCATCAAAGGCATGGCCTTGCTTTAGTTCCTTGCACCCAAATTTTATTTTCTTTCTTAAGGATTCAATCTTTTTTTCCCCATTTTATAGGCCAATTCAAAAAATCTAATAGATCTTTAATTCCTTTCCAGGAAGGATGAGGACTGATGGTGAGCACTACCTCAACGCCCTTCTAGGGTGTGAGCACAGGTTTAGGTGGGACGTGAACCCTCCTGGCCTGTGTGATACCAAGTTAAGAGTCCCATTCTGTAGGGTGTGTGGCTCGGTTTTCTTGTTGGTTGGTTGGTTTTTGTCCTCACGTTGCTGTCCTTCTAGCCCTTGACCACTTTGCCTGACCTTTAAAATGACTTTTGGGGGCTTCCCTGGTGGCTCAGTGGTAAAGAATCCACCTACCAATGCAGGAGACGTGGGTTCTATCCCTCATCTGGAAAGATCCCACATGCTGCAGAGCAACTAAGCCCATGTGCCACAACTATTGAGCCTTTGCCCTAGGGCTCAGAGCCCCAACTACTGAAGCCCACACGCCCTGGAGCCCACGCTTCACAAGAGAAGCCACCAAATAAGAAGCCCTTGCAACGCAGCTAGAGAGTAGCCCCTGCTCACCACAACTAGAGAAAAGCCCGCACAGCAGCGAAGATCCAGCACAGCCAAAACTAAGTAAGTGAAATGACTCTTTCTGAGTGTGTGATAATTAATTGTAATGATTATTATTCAAAATGACAAATCTTAAAGTCACCACCGGCCCAAAGTGCCCCAGACTGGATCAGAGTGTATCATCCTGTTCACAGAGTTGGGGCTATTTGTCATAATTGCCTGATTCTCACCCACCTTGAGTCTATGGACCATTTCTCTGTCTGCTCAGCATCTGGAAGTTTCTTATAATTCATCCTCATTGGCTTGGCTTTCTTTTCCTGGAGAAATTCAGTGTTTTTTTATGCTTGGAGAGTTCACTGTGTTCTCTACCTTCCAGTTTTGTTTTTCAGTTAGAAAACTACAGACAAGTACAAAGAATAACGTAAGCTTAAAGCCCATCTTTCCCCCAAGACAGCCACTCTGCTAAAGTCAATGGGTAAGCCTTCCAGTTTACACTTTCATACTTTTACTACAACATACAGTATTGTCTTGAGTTTTTAAATCTTTGAAAATGATGTAGCACCTGAAAGTAATTTCCTTTCACTCAATATGGGTTTTGAGGAATAATCATGTTTAAACCCACACCCAGCACTGTTCCAACGACTAAGAAGACAACTGAATAAAACAAATTCTTTTCCTCATGGGTTTTTATTCTGGAAGGGTGGGGAGGCACACGTGGTGTGAATGGGCCATGATTTATTTATTAATTTATTGGTGGCCATTGGCTTACTGTTACAAACAACATTCCAGAGGACATTTCTGTGTGTCCCTTTGTATATGTGTCCTGTGTACATAGTTTGCAAACTTTTCTTAAAGGGTCTGACGGTACATTTTTTAGACTTGGGAGCCACATCCAGTCACAACTATTCACTTCTGCCCTTCTTGAAAGGGGACTGATATAAACAATATGTAAACAAATTATTTATTTATTTTTGGCTGTGCTGGGCCTTCACGGCTGTGAGTGGGCTTTCTCTAGTTGCAGCGAGCAGGGGCTGCTCCCCAGTTGCAGTGCAGAGGCTTCTCGTTGCGGTGGCTACTCTTGTCTTGGAGTACAAGCTCTAGGTGTATAGGCTTCGGTAGTTGCAGTGTGTGGGCTCAGTAGTTGTTGCTTGTGGGCTCTAGAGCACAGACTCAGTAGTTGTGGCATCCGGGCTTAGTTGCCCTGCGACCTGTGGGATCTTCCCAGTCCAGTGATTGAATCCATGTTCCCTGCATTGGCAAGCAGACTCTTAATCATTGGACTACCAGGGAAGTCCTAAACAAATTATTTATGAACACTGGCTTTTTTGTGATTTTTACATGTGATAAAATATTCTTTTGATTTTTTTTCCAGCCATTTAAAAAAATGTAACACTCATTCTCAGGCCAAGTCTGCGGTAAAGGCATTACTCCAGAGCCTGTATAAAGACACTGGGGCTTCCCTGGCAGTCCAGTGGTTAAGACTCGGTGCATCCACTGCTGGAGCACAGGTTTGATCCCTGGTTGGGGAACTAAGATCCCCATGTGGTGTGTGTTGTGGCCAAAAATAAAGGGGGAGTGGGAAATGCTCCAAGCCCAGTTTCAGATGAAAACAGGAAGTGTGAGTGGAAGCTACCCACCTGCTCTGGCCATTGAGAAGTAACTAGGAAAGCCTTGAGGAAGCTGGAAGGATGAATAACAGCTAGGGGTCTCTGGGGCCAAGCCCTCTGAGAGATCGTTTCACTCTGGCTCAGCCCACATGTATCAGAACCAGTAACTTTCTCTCTGCCTGGTCTTGATTCTCTCACGGGTGGGGCTGAAACCCGGACTGAGCTGTCATCCAAGAAGTACATCTCTCTGAATAGGAAGGCAGTGTAATAAGAATGACGGGGGCTCAGGAAGGGTGGCCACAAATCCTGCCTGGCTCTGCCCCCAATTTGTTCTGTGATCTTGGGCCTTTCTCTTCTCTGAAACCAACCCTTGTCTATAATGGCAATTATGCACACTCGGTTGATAGGATGAAAGACGAAAGTATAATGGAAGGTGCCTGGCATATAAGAGGTGCCCTGTAATTGTCAGCCAGCATTCACCCAGATTCTCTCCATATGGGATGGAGGCCAGAACACCTCCCTGACCAGGCAGTCCCACTTCCTCTGGAAGCAGCCCACCCCATCCTTCAACACCTCCAGTGGTTAGAACACTCTCTTCTTGAGCTGAAAATTGACTGGCCATGGCTTCTACTCCCTATCCCACTTCTGGTCCCTGAAACCACGCGACAACCCTCTCCTCTTTGCCAGACAAAACTGCCAGTTTGCGGACATCCCTGGTGGTCCAGTGGTTAAGACTCTATGTTTCCACTGCAAGGGACGCAGGTTCGATCCCTGGTCTAGGAACTAAGGTGCCACATGGTGCAGCCCCTTCACCAAAAAAAAGTATTTTTAAAAAAATCTGCTTTTTTCAAATCAACATCTTGAGTCCTTTCACCATTCTGACCACCCTTGTTAGAATTAGCATTTTCTGAGCCAAACATCTGACACACTTACACTGTAAGTGAAAATTAAAGTTAGGGTCTAGAGCTGGCCTGGTCACAGGTGAGGAAGGCAGAACGCAGAGATTCAATAGTTAAGAGCTGAAGACTCTGGCACAGGGCAGATCTTGGCTCTGCTATTTTGGGGCAAGTCATTTAACCTCTTCAAGATCAGATTCATCTTCTGTAAAGGGGGAGATCTTTCTGGTAACTTTGTCATAAGGCTTATTAAAAGAGTGCATTTGCCAATGTGCAGGAAGTGCTCCTTGGACTGCAAGGAAATCAAACCAGTCAATCCTAAAGGAAATCAACCCTGAATATTCATTGGAAGGACTGATGCTGATGCTCCAATACTTTGGCCACCTGATGCAAAGAGCCGCCTTACTGGAAAAGACCCTGATGCTGGAAACACTGGGGGCAGGAGAAAAGGGTGCCAGAGGGTGAGATGGTTGGATGGCATCACGGACTCAATGCACAAGAATTTAAGCAAACTCTGGGAGATTGCAGAGGACAGGGAAGTCTGGTGTGCTGCAGTCCTTGGGGTTGCAAAGAGTCGGACATGATTTAGCAACTGAACGACAACAGGGAGTGCCCAACCCATTATCTGGGGAGGGCTGTGTGCTCTGGAGGTTCTTAAGGCGAGGGAGAGGAGGCATGATTGTGAGAACTCTTGCCCTGCCTCCCAACAGTTCTGTTAAATTCACCCCTCTCTTCCCATGAAGGTGGGCATAGAACTGGGCTTAATCAGTTGCCTGGCCGAAGGTAGAGTGGGGGCCAGGGCTGTCCAGCATGGCCAGGACCAGAGGCAAGACGGGAATTGATTCACAGTTGATGGCCCTGCCAGATGTGACCACCAGGGGGCACCCCCACCCCAGAGATGGCCTGGACCAGTCAGACACACCCACTACTCTTCCCAAGACTGTTCTGGCACCTGGTGGGATTAACTGGGAGGGAAGGTGACAGTCTTAGATGCAGTCGGCCACACTGCCCCAGGCAGGCCCCATGGCCTGTGGAAAACGCTCAGACCCGAGGCAGAGGTCTGGGTTATAACTCATGACCTTCGGCAAGCCTCTTCACTCACTGATCCAGTTCACAGTGTTGGAACAGACGCCAAAAGTTCTTCCAGCCTGAACAGTGCGTGATTCTTGGGTTTGAGGCCAGGCAGTTTCTTCTTTCTCACCCCAGCCCTTCTCCCCTCAGGGCAGCACACACTCGTCCACTGGCAGTGAACCCCGCCAGGGAAGCCACCTGTCCCAGACCCTCAACTCCCAAGCGCTGAGGCACTGGCAGGGGGTGGGGGGTGGTTAGTGCAAGAGGAGGAGGAAGGACAAGGTCAGGTGACCCAAGAGCCTTGAAGGGTCTTGCTTCATTTGGGACAGACATCCGGTTTCCTCTGGTCTCTGCCAGGATTCCGGGGGCAAAGGGATGAGTCATGGGGGGATTGGGGAGTTCCCAGCTAATCAGTTCAGGACGGAAACTGGGAGGATGCCCATCAAAGTGTGGGGTGGAGACAGGAGTCCAGACCCCAGTGTCCCTATCTCAGGCCTCTGGCCCCTCAAGAAGGCAATCAGAGAGGCAATTTCTATCGCCTGGGACTTTGGGGGATAGAAATGAGGCAACTAGCTTTTTCCTTCTCCAAACTGGGGGCCTGGGGAGCAGGTGGCTTAAGGATCCCAAGGGAGAGTGGCTAATGGGGCTGACCCAGGAGATAAGCCAGGGGAAGGAGGGAAGGGAAGGGAGGGAGGGGGAGGGGCCCAGGCCTGCCTCTTCCTTGAGGTTCAACCAGACTCCTGCCTCCCTGGCTTTTATCACTGGCTCAGTCTGGTTCAGCCGTTCAGTTCAAACACCCTGGGGCAATTCAGACCTGGGTGGGGCTGAGGGGAGGAAGGGAGTTTGAGGGGGGCAAGACGTCAAAGAAGAATCAGAGATTCCACAATTTCACAAAACTTTCGCAAACACTTTTTTGGTCCCAACGCCCCTGCATTGTCCTGGAAAACAAATTTGCATAAAACTTGGGAAGCTATTACTAAGCCTTAGTCGCAGCACCAGGTAATTTCCTCCCAGGCCTCCATGGGCTTGAATATAAAGGTCCCCGGAGCTGGTCCCTGACAGAACCCAGAACCTACAGACCCACCCGGACCCTTGGCTGAGCCTTCTATCCAGAGCCCCATGAAGCTGATGGGTGAGTGTCTGGGTCCCGGGAGGGGAGAGCTGTGGCAGCAGGCAGAGGTGCCTGGGCTTCCAGAGAGTCTGCACTTCTCCTGAGCCCCTGTCTGCGCCCAGCCCTGCAGCTGCTCCTCTGGCACAGCGCACTCTGGACGGTGCATGAAGCCACCCCCCTCAGCCCTGCCCGCTCCCTGCCCCAGAGCTTCCTGCTCAAGTGCTTAGAGCAAGTGAGGAAAATCCAGGCTGATGGCGCCGAGCTGCAGGAGAGGCTGGTGAGTGAGGGAGGCCAGCATGGGGACGGGGAGGGGACAGAGATGCTGCAGCAGGGCAGGGAGGAAAGAAGGCACTCGGGGGAGAGCTGAGGGAGAGAGCGGGGCTGAAGGGAAGCGTGGGAACAAGCAGCAGGAAGGGACGCGGGGTGAGAGAAGACATGGGGGAAAATGAGAATCAGGAGAGGCCCAACCTGGGGAGGGTGGCTGGTGAGGAACTGGGGGAAGAACCTCTAGGCGACAGTGCTGGGAAGGGTTGGATGGGAGCTTGGATGGAAGAAGGGGCCTGAGAAGCCTGGCAGGACACAGGACGGCTGGGGAGGCGAAGATGTGGAGGTGGAGAGGTGGGGGCGCTCGGGGAGGAGGAGGGGCTGGCCCCTCACCCAGCATCCTTCCCACCACAGTGTGCCGCCCACAAGCTGTGCCACCCGGAGGAGCTAGTGCTGCTCGGGCACTCTCTGGGCATCCCCCAGGCTCCCCTGAGCAGCTGCTCCAGCCAGTCCCTGCAGCTGGTGAGTCCTGAGGGGAGAAGGGAGATGAGGGGGCGGGAAGGTAGGCTGACCTGGAAGCCTCCCCAGTTCTCTAGGCTCCATGCAGGGGCCCTGAGGGGAGCATCCCAGGCGGCATCCCCTGACTCTCCCACTCAACCCCCCAGACGAGTTGCCTGGGCCAACTGCACGGTGGCCTCTTTCTCTACGAGGGCCTCCTGCAGGCCCTGGCCGGCATCTCCCCAGAGCTGGCCCCCACCTTGGACACACTGCAGCTGGACGTCACCGACTTTGCCACCAACATCTGGCTGCAGGTGAGTCTCGTTGGGAGCAGCAAGGTTTAAGGTCCAGAACTGAGCTGGTCTCCAAAGATGGTGCTGCAAGCCTGGGGCCCCGGAGTTCTCTAGGGCTGAGCCAAGTCCCTGGACCTGGTTCTTGTCCTGGCTCCACCGTGAACCCTGGATCTTCCACAGCCCATCAGCCCCTGGCCTTCCCTTCCTGTGCTAACACGCCCTGACTGCTGACCTCATCTTCCCCCACAGATGGAGGACCTGGGAGTGGCCCCCGCCGTGCAGCCCACCCAGGGCACCATGCCAACCTTCACCTCGGCCTTCCAGCGCCGAGCAGGAGGGGTCCTGGTTGCTTCCAAGCTGCAGAGTTTCCTGGAGCTGGCATACCGAGTCCTGCGCTACCTTGCCAAGCCCTGAGCAGAGCTCTTCCCCTCCAGTGTATTTATCTCTATATTTAATATTTATGCTTATTTAAACCTAATATTTAAAGACAAGGAAGCACAGAAAGGAGCCCCAGGTCTCCTGGGTCCTTCCTTCCACCTCCATGTGGGGAAAACCCCCTGTCTTCCGTCCTGGGACTGGGAGGGAGTTGGTAAATACCAAGTATTAACTTCTTGTGGCTGCTCCAGGCCTGGCTCCGCGGTGGGCTCTGGGGAGAGCCGCAGTGAACCCCTACCCTAAGGGTGCCCACCTCGGGGCCCTTGGAAGCATTGGGAAGTCTCCCAAGTGGGAGATGAGACAGCCCTGTTTAATATTTAAACAGCAATGTTCCCCAACTGGGTCCTTGCGTCCTGGCTCCGGCCCTGCATTCGGGCACAAATCCCAGCAGAGGCAGCTGGAGTGGGATGCTTGACCCTGGGGTCCCACAAATTTGCTGGGGAAACGTCTTCTTTTTAAGACTTTTTTCAGGCACATTTTGACTCCTCATGTGGGGAGCCCAGGCGTCGGTGACGCCTCTTGTTTTTCTGGATGCGCTATAGACGCCATGAGGCTCGTGATCCTGCTCCACCCCACCGGGGTTGGGGTCAGGATTCTGACTCTCTTCCGGGCTGGGCAGATGGTCGTGTGTCTCTGCCTTGCTGGGTGAGACTGGGAATGTGGAAAGGAAAGATGAGGGGGCTTGTGTGACAGGGTGTGAGAGGAACACTCAACTGTTCACTTTCCAAGCCGGCCCCCACTTTCTCCCTGTAGCCAAACTTCAAGATAATAAAGTGTTTGTCTCCAGTAAACAGCCTTCCTCCTTCTTGAGTCCAGCTGGTGCCTGGCCAGGGGTTGCGGGTGGGGAGTTGAATGGTGGGCGAGGCCCAAGGGAGGGAAGAGGAGGTGCGGTCCTTCCTTGGCACCCACTTGGTATAGACGCCAGGCCGGGT
Source organism: Okapia johnstoni (assembly GCA_024291935.2). Taxonomy (NCBI): domain Eukaryota; kingdom Metazoa; phylum Chordata; class Mammalia; order Artiodactyla; family Giraffidae; genus Okapia; species Okapia johnstoni. Next base: position 21,325,790 of record CM044306.1, on the reverse strand, counting down.
GTTGGGGCGCAGCGGTAATGAGGCAGGCGTGGTCCCTGGCCTTGTGGAGCCACAGCCTAGCGGGGAGGACAGGAGGCAGGTGGGTCAGCGGTACCGGGAGAGGAGAGAGTGGGCTGGGGGTGCTCAACAGTCCAGACGCAGATGGACGTGGGCCTGACGCAAGGGAGGATTTAGTATTTGCACAGGGCTTCAGTTTACCACCTTCCATAAACTTTCACCCTCCTGTGCTCACAGCTGCCCATAAAGATAGGATTATGAAAGGCCTTTTACAGACCAGAGAGCTGAGGTCAGGGCGACAGCTTGGATCGGACCCCAAATTCCAGGCTCTGCACTTCTCTCCCTCATTGAGCTCTGCTTCTGACCTGGCAGGGAGCCCGCCGCCTGAACTCACACCTGGGGAGAATGGAGGGGCTGCTTCACAGCACAGGTCCAAGGCAAGCCTCTCGGCCAAAGACGCACATGTGCTTCTGGGCTGCCGCCACCAGACCCAGGACACCCAGACAGCCAACCAGGCCCCTGGTCCCCTCCCAAGATCCCTATCCTCAGCTCAAGACACCTCCCACTCCCCTTCCCCACTGGCTCCTCAGAAGCAGGGTCGGGCTGAGGGGGTCAGAATCCCCAGCTGTGCAGCTCAGGGTGCCCCCTACCCCCGTGGTTGGTCCTGAAGAAACCAGGGCTTGGAGATGTGTGACACAGGCAAGGAAGGGTTAAACAGAGCTCCTGCCCTCATCCCCTGTGGTCCCTCAGCCCCCAAGTCAGTCCTCCTCCGGAGAGGAAACTCTGGGCCAGTGAGACTCTGGGTGGGGCTTGGAAGGGCTGGGAAACATCAGAACGAACAAGACACCATACCCCAGCACCAGAGGGGCCCTCAGCCAAAACCTCTCCCTTTGCAGAGTAAATCTGACTTTGCGAGCAGGGGGAGGCAGCTAGCAGGTATGAGGAAGGGAAGCTGCTCCAGGGCCCTGCCCTGCCCTTACCAAGTGGACAAACACGGGAAGCTGAGCCCAGCCCTCCCCTGAACACCTCGCCTGCCTCCTCTACCACCAGACTGCATGGGTGCCAAGGAGAAGACAGTGCTCTCCGCCCACATCAGACACAGGCACCGATGGTTATAAAGGGATCCATGAGGTCTTTATTTACAACTGAGAGGAGGTGAACACACCTCATGTAAAAAATATATATATACACATATATATACACACACACACACCCCACACCTATAAAGTTCCTCGGAGGTAAATCCACTCTCGGAAGGGGGACAAGCAGGCGGGTGGGGGTGAGGTGGGGGGTGTTGAAGTGAGCCAGCCCTGAGTTAAGGAACCAGGCTGCTTATGCACATAAGGTACTGGCAGTGGGGAGAGGAAATTATGAAAGAAACTGGGAGCTGTCTTAGAGGTCAGAAGTCAGGAGCAGGGGGAAAGATCTGGAAACCAACCAGGGGAGGTTACATCATGTGGATGTGAGCAATGATGGCTCATCGTTCTGCACGTTCTGCATGGGGCTGGAACCCTCCCACCAGGAACCCTCCTGGCTGGAATTGTGGACACTCCAAGCCCCTCAGAGGGCAGCGATGGCTTTGGCGGCCACCTGGCGGCCCAGGGGCAGGCTGAGGTCCGTGATGGCCAGAACCACCTTGGGGCTGGACATGGCCGACACCTTCACCAGTTCCGATACCTGGCAGACAGATAGCTGCTAAGCGGGGTGGTGTTGGGCACGATGTCTGGGGGAAGAAGCCCCTCCCTACTGGCCACTGGACCCTGAGCTCTCCTGAGTCTTGCTGACCTGCTCTGAGCTAGAGGGGGGCCAGCCGGGGCCCAGGGGCAGGGGCACACTCACGGTGGTAAAGGGCATGAACTGCAGGATGCTGCCTCGGCTGCCCTGCTCCAGGCAGTCCACACACTCCTCCATGAACCACTGCACGAACTGCGTGTGGGGGCCGGCGGTCCGAGAGCCCAGGATGGAGGAAATGAGCAGGAACAGGTTGGCTGTGTGGAAAAGATGGGGGAAGAAGAATTCCATGAGAAGGGTTTGGGAAGAGGTCAGATTCTGGGAGAAGAAAGAAGTGCTAAGGGTGTCCCCAAAATGGGGATGTCAAAAAGAAAAAGTACTTAAAAGCTGAGGGTGAGCCAGAGAAGGACTAGATGGGGGCCTGGGGGAGACAGGAGAGCTGGCAGTCAGGGGAGATGCGCCAGAGGTGAGGAAGGGAACGAGGCAGAGGAGATGAGGTTCGGGAGCCGGGGTGGGAGGGCGTACCCAGGACTCGGTTCAGCGGATCTCTCATGTTGACTGTGTGGAGCTGGGAGGCTGACAGGGAGCTGCTCATGGACCGGTCAGCTGTGGGGACAAATGAGGGAGCATAGAGGAAATGGCCTCTTTTAATAAAACCACTGTCCCAGGGGAAGCTGTCACCCTCAGGAGTGGAGGGTCCACCCGGATAAAGTCCTTGGGTCCAGTCACATGGGCCCTGAATACAGACACCCCCGCAAGCAGGTTAAAGAGAAGAACTAACATTAGGTCAGCACCACCAGGCACCAATCTGCAGGCTGTACACAGGTGAAACCGCTAAATCCTCATATCTCCATTTTACAGACAAAGAAGCAGAGACTAAGATTTGATAAGTAATTAGCCAAGGGGTCTGCAGGTGGCAGACCCTTCATCTTTCCTCTCCTCAAGCACACTAGTCCCCTAATCCCTGAAGGCCTCAGAGAAACCCCCAGGCTCAGGAGAAACCTCTGGAAACAGGAAAAACTAAATGCCACAGGAGACCCATTGGCAGGGAGGCGTGACGACATCTAGGGAAGCAGGAGGGGGAGGGCTGTTCTCCTGACAGGAAGAGTGGGGAGCAGTCCAGTCCCAGCCCAGGCCTGCTCCAGGCCTCAGGGCCCATTTCAGGGGAAGGAAGGTCAGGGCTGTGAGTCAAGGGCACAGTCTGTGCCTGAGGCAGTGAACTCACTGGGCTGAGGGGTGGGGAGGGGTCAGCTCTGTACCCTGGGCTGGGCTGGGACCTGGGTAGGAGAGCTCCAACCCTGAGGGAGAGATCACAGCAACCTCCAGTGTCTCCAGGGCAGGAAACCACGGAGCAGCTGTAGGGGACAGAGTGGGGCAAACGCCTACCACACCCCCTTGGGCCAGCCAGAGGGATGCTGGGGCCAGAACAGAGGGGAAGCGGCCACCTGGCCCTGTCCACACACTCACTGGGACTCGAAAGGATATTTGCATCTTCTTCATTGGAGCTCAGCAGGCGCATCAGCTTCGAGGGCTGCATGTCGTCCAAGGGGAAGAGGCTGATGTAATCCTGGGGGACAGGGGAGTCATGTCACCACCCCTGCACCCCTACGTCTCCTAGGATGAGGGAGGGGGCTGGAACTCAGCTGGGAGTCAAGTCCCCACAGGCCGCAGGCAGCATCTCCTGGGGGGCAGCATCTCCCGGGGGGCAACTTCCCTCTCCCCACCCCTCCCACAACCCCAGGGAGAGACCCTCTCACACAGTCACCTGACACAGTGGCCCAGGGGCAGGGGCCACACCGGGCTGCCTGTGCCCAGGAAGGCGCCTCTTAAAAGAAAGGCTCAGCACACGTCTGCAGGCAAGGGAACGGGAAGGGGTGCCCTCCTACCTCGATGTCTTCCCGGTGTCTCTTCTTTTGGCGGGAGGATGCCTGCCCCTTGTGGGAGGAGTAGGAGCTCAGGGCACACCAGACAGCCAGCCTGGCAAAGGGGTCCAGGAGAAGGGGGGAGGATCAAAGGGGGCTTCTGTGCCCACTGACCAGGCTCACCCGACAGGGCTTCCCCGCAGTCCAGCTTCCAGGGTGGGGCCCAGGCAGGGCGCCCGACACTGGGCTGGGGGACTGGAGGCTCCGGAACCCTACTTGGCGAGAGCGGTGCCCGGGGGGTCCATGAGGCTGTGCCACTTGGAGGAGTCAGTGAGCAGGCCTGGCAGGATGTGGCCCAGCAAGACCAGGGTCACCTGCTGCATGTCCAGACAGAAGATGGAGTAAAGCAGCTCCACTGCCCGCAGCGTGTACTCCTTCCGTGTCTCCTTCAACAGCTCCTGGAGGGGCGGGGGAGGGGGACCCAGGAGCTGAGAACCCTCAACACGGGGCGATGACGTCCCGCAGCTCCCCTTAGAGCCCAGGAGCACCCCAGGTGAGGATCGGCCTCCGGAGCCCAAGGAACCTTCTCGGGCTGGGATTCGCCAAGCTGGGGGTTGGGAAGCCAGACAAGCAGACCTAGCTCAGTCCCGCCAGGCCTGTCTCTGGCAGTCTGAGGATGCCTGCTCCCATAGCCCACCCCCAGCACCCCCGTACCTTAATCAGGTTGTTGCAGAACCAGTAGACACCACCCATGTGCAGCAGGGTGTCAAAGATGTGGATGGAGCGGCTGTCCACCCATCCCTTCTCCAGCACCTTAGCAAATATGTCCGTCAGCACCTCCTTGATGGGCCGCTTGGGGGGCAGCAGGTTCCAGTAGGGCATGGTGTCCATGCCCGTGGACGGGAACTTAATCTGTGTGGCAGTCTGCTGCAGCACGTCTGCACACATGTGCTCCAGGATGGAGCTCATGATCACCACCCTGGGGGGGGGGGGGGGGGGCGTGCGGAAAAACCAATGGTGCAGGTTCCACAGCTGGGGTGGGAGTTGGGGCAGAAACATCCAGGCCCCACTCCTCTTAGGATTAGGGTCACGGAACCAGGAACCGGGGAATCAGCCCCATTCTGTGCTGAGCGAGGGAAGGGACACGAGGAAGTTGCAAACCCCGAGGAGACATGACCCTACCAGTCCTGCGCCAGCACCGAGCCTATGGGGGGGTCAGTGGGGCACTTGCCTCTCAGGTCATTTCAGCAATATATTCATACTTTTTTTTTTTCTCTCTCTCAGTCTCTCCCTCCAACTTCCCCCACCCTCCAGGCCCAGGCCTGCCAATCCTCTGGCGTCAATATTGATAAATACAATCACTTCCCTCTAGGCTGAGTGCTTGGGGGGGTTCCCCACCCGGCCTTGGCTTCCTCCCAAAGTAAACTGTTACTTCCAGGACAGGGGCCCAAGGGCTGCCCCACAAGACTCTTCCCGGCCCTTGGTAGCTGGGCAAATATAAGTACATCCAGGAATTTCCTCATGACAGGAGTCTCTGACAGTGAATGCAGGCCTGGGCCTGAGAGCTAACCGTTCAGGAACACTGCGTGGCTCGGGAAAGTCACCATGACTTTCATAGCCACTTTTCCCATCTGCAGGATGGAGCCACAGATTTCCCAGACAGCAGTCAGGGTGCTCAGAATTGATTGTATCAGAGAAAACACTCCCTGATTTGTGGGAGGGGGATGAGGAAGGAGGGGAGGAACAGAGAAGGAGGCAAGGGAAGAAGACCCTCCCGATTTCACGTCAGCTCAGTGTTTCCATTTTTTCCCTTAAAAGACATTCTGATGGCTACCTGTGGGTCATCACTCATAACTTAAGGTTTGGTGCATGCCCACGTTCATAGCAGCACTAGTCACAACAGCCAAGAAGTGGAAGAAACCCACGTGTCCATCAGCTGAGGAATGGATAAGGAAAATGTAACATATACATACAATGGAATATCATCCAGCCTCAAAAAAGCAAGAAAGTCCTGACACATGCGATGATGTGGTTGAACTTTGAGGAACATTACACAAAGTGAAATATGCCCACCACCAAAAGATAAACATGATATGATTTCACTTATATGGGGGATCTAAAGTAGTCAAATTCATAGAAACAGAAGCTAGGATGGTGCTTGCCAGGGGCTTGGGGAAGGACAGGAAGGGATGTTTTGTTTAATGGGTCCAGGGGCTGGGGTAAGGACAGGAAGGGTGTTGTTTAATGGGTGCAGGTTCAGAGTTACAAGATGAAAACATTCTAGAGATGTTTCACAACAATGTGAATATACATAACACACTACTGAACCGTACCGCTGGACCTGGTGGTACAGTGGAGAATCCACCCGCCAGTGTAGGGGACACAAGTTCAATCCTTGGGCTGGGAAGATTCCGCATGTCTCAGAGCAACAAAGCCTATGCGCTACAACTACTAAAGCCTACAGACTCTAGGGCCTGAGAGTCACAACAGCTGAGCCCAAGCACCCTATATAGCCCGCACTCCACAACAAGAGAGGCCACCACGATGAGAAGCCCACGTACTGCAATGAAGAGTAGTCCCATCTCACCACAACTAGAGAAAGGCCCATGTGCAGCAACCAAGGCTCAGCACAATCAGAAAAAAATAAAAATGAACTGTTATCTTAAACACGGTTAAGGTGGTAAATTTTAGATTATGTATTTTTTTACCACGATGTTTTAAAAAAGCTTATTGGGTGGGTAAACAAACCCACACCCCCTGAACTCAACATAGTTGAAGTTGCTAGGGAGGTCTTCCAAGTCTCTGAAAAGTCCAGGGAAGAAAAAGTCACAAAAGATGGGGGTGGGGGCAGGGTAGGGAGGGGGGGGACAGGCCCACAGCCTGTAAACACTACAAAGGGGCTCCACAGTTCCTAGAGAGGGACAGAGCTAAGATACGCACTGTTCCCACCAGCGAGTCCCCCAGGACTCAAGCCCTCTGAGGGCAGGAATCCTGGCTGTTTGGGATCTGGAGCTCAGCACACACACAGCAGATGCTGGATTATAAACACAGCCGGCATGAAGACATACACAAGCGTTGCTGAGTCAGTGAGTGAAGATGTGATTGAGAACATGAGTGAGCAGGCGAGCGGCATGTTTGGGGAGGTATGAGAAGAGGGGGAACTTCCCTGGTGGTGCAGTGGTTAAGAATCCACCTGCCAGTGCAGGGGTCACGGGTTTGATCCCTAGTGTGGAAAGATTCCACATGTCATGAGCGACTAAGCCTGTGTGTGCCACAACAAGAGAAGCTACCGGGGTGAGAAGCCCACACACCACAACTAGAGGGTGGCGCCTGCTCGCCGCCACTAGAGAAAGCCTGTGCACAGCAATGAAGACCCAATTTATTTAGTGTAGCCTAAATAAATAAATAAGTGATTTTTAAAAAGAGGGGGAGAGAAGAGGAGGAAGAGTGGTTACTGGAGAGGCTGACTTCTCATGACAGACCTGCAGAGTTCGAGAAGGGAGGGGACGGGTCACTGACCTCTCATTGTAGAATTGCAGGGTGTTCTCGCTGTACAGCGGCCCTGCCAGCTGGCGGATCATCTGCAGCGACTTCTCACGCTCGTCCAGTCCCAGCATCCGCACGTGGGCCACAAGCCAAGCCACAGCGCACACTGCCAGACTGCATACCTTCCCCTTGATATTATCCGTGATTTTCTGGGGGAGGGAGAAAGAGTGACTGGGGTCTCTCGCACCCTCCCTGGCCATCACTTGCCCCGGCCTCCGTGAGCAACTCAGCAGAGCAGTGGGGTCCAGGGCCATGTCCACGCCTCTTTTCACCACAAGTTTGATTTCCCTAAAGTCGCCTGGTGAGAGTGGGTAGCTAAGACTATGACTACAGGGGAGACCAATACCCACACACAGGCTCCTGGAGGAAGGGTCTGTTTTTTTTTTTAATGAAATGTAGCAAACTATTAAAGACTGGCTGTGCCTTAGGGAGAGGGAAGGCTGCTGAAAAGGGGGGCTACCTGGATGGACTCGAAGGCTAGCACCCCATTCTCCCAGGCATTGAGGATTTCCAGGATGGCCGCCGAAATGTTGAGACAGGCTTCGTGCCACTTCATCTGCCTACACGGGGATGGGGGTGGGAGAAAACATCACCACAGGAGTGGGGGCGCATGCGGTGGGCTGAGGGAGAGGGTCCAAGCCTGCCCCCACCACCACCCCGGGAGCAGGCGCCCAGCCACTGACACCAGCTTTATCTCTGAGGAGTTGTTGAGCAGAGCCACCAGGGACTCCACTTTGGTGGAGTCGGGCCGGAAGCAAGGGTGATCGGGGTTCAGGATTTTGCCCTCCTCGGGCATGCATGTCTGCATCCAGGTCTCAAAGAAGAACACCTCTCCTCCTGTGTTCGACTCAGACAGGATCACCTGAGAAAGGAGGGGAGGGGGGTGCAGCACCCTGTACCTCCTGTCCTGCCCAGTGGTGCCCCCTTCCCAGCCTGAAGAACTGGGGACTAACTGGTCTAAGGGAGAAAGACGGGCTCTGCTGCCACCTGGTGGTGCATGTGGCACTGAAGGACTCAGGACCCGACAAGGGGGCATCTACTCACTCTGGGCGCTGGCACCTGATTTTCTACAGCCAGGAACTAACTGGCCTGGGACACAGACGGGGGGCAGGGGTGAGGTGGGAAAAAGTTATTGGTTGTTTATGTCTCCTTTGTATCCACTTGGTGCCCCAATCCTGACCGCTTCCCCTCACTCACCTCTGAGCCATAGGTCTGGGCCACGTGGCACAGCATGAGGAAGGAGATGTCAAAGAGCAAGGCTCGAACCGAGGCCGCCTTGGCTGTGAAGGATGAGAAGGCTGACCCCGCAGCCTCAGGCAGGGGCCCAAAGGCCTTGGCTGGGTCACCAGGGTCTCAGGAACTATCTCAAGGAAGGTCAGGGAACGAGTGGCTCCTTCAAAGCTCTGAGGCTCAGAATCCTTTTCTTGAGTTTCAACTGGAACATCATCCCTTCCTTGGAACCAAAAACTCCTAAACCCTCCTTCCCCCCGCAACACCTGACCAAATCATTACGCTGATGGAGAGAGACAGATGGTGGTCTGGAAGAATGCTTTTCCCAGCATGACCCTCTTTTGAGGCTCCCCAAAAGCTCCAGTCAGTCATCCCCAGGGGAGCACACAGTCTCCCCAGGATGAGCAAAGGTATCCTCTTCCTCCCCTGTTCTCTCCCCCCGCACCCCTCCTTCAGCGCCCCCGGGTCTGTGGTGTGCAGAGCTGACTTACTGCTCTCTTCACTGCGGTGTGTTGTGAATTCGTTCAAACTGTGGAAGGAATGGAGACAGGTGGCATCAACCAGGGTGAGGGCTGAGGAGCGGCTGGGGTCAGGGGCTCCGCCCACTCAGAGGCGATCACTAGAATCTGAATTGTGGGTTCAACTTAAAAGGAACACCACTGCTACATAGACAAGAACTCTTTCTATTTTTAAAAGATTCCAAGCCCTAGAGAACTGCTCGCTGAATGGAGCCATATTCTATACATCAAATTCCAGGTCAATCCAAAAGGTCAACAGAATGTGAGAGCCCCTTATTAATAAGTGGGTATGAAAGCAATCTCTCCCCATCCACTGTTCAACACCTCAACGCCTCACCAAACACCTCCTCTGCACCAGCTTTGGCTGAAAAGCAAAACACTCTTCACTTCAGAAAACCAGCCCTTCCCCAGTCTCCGGCTAGGATGCTCTGCCCTGGCATCTCTGGGGAGACAGGGCCTCCAGTGCCTTGCCCTTCTTCTGCCCTCTCCTCCTTTGGACATGTCTCCCAGACCCTGGTCAGAGGCTCGACCTTCCTTACTTGATGAATTTCCGGGCGAAAGACTTCAGCTTCCCAGTGGCAGCAGCAGCAGCCAGCAGCAAGTCCAGGCTCTTCCCGGACAGCATGTGGCCCAGGACACCCAGCAGCCCCTCCGGGGACTTGGAGTGGTCTGCATCCATCGTCTGGGGACGAGAAAGGACACCGGTCCTGCAGAACACTGAACTTCCCAGATACAGCCTAGCCACAGTTTCTCCTGCCTGTCTCCATTCAATGGGAGACCACGACCTGCAATTTACCCTACAACTGACTCCAAGCTGGAAATCTGTTCCTTGAATCCTCTGCTCTTGGATCCACCCTTCTCAACTAGACTGGGGTGAGGGCAATGGGGTCAGCGTGAGCCAGACTGGGGTCTCTCTGCTGGGAGACTCCGCACTGTTTCCACATAAGCAAGCAAAGCACCCACCACAGTGCCACGCTGACTGGCAATGCTCAACACACACTCGTTTCCAGGGCACTTCCCTCACCTTCCCCCTTTCTCAGCTTCCAAAGAAAATAGAAGAGAGAGAGGTCTGGGGCCTATTTACTCATCTGGCAGTAGAGGGAACCTGGAAAGAGGGAAGGGCTGACCCTGGTGGCCAGGGAAGGGCAAGCTCACTTTCAGGATGTTGGTGACTGTCGGCTCCGCGCGGAGGATCAGCCCCGGGTTGGGCTGGATGTTGGCATTTTCATCTGACTTCAGCTGAGGGGCATGCTCCCGATCTGCTTTGCTGTAGCCAGGACCAGTTGGTCCAGAGAAGGTAAGAGTAACATAGATGAATTCCTGACAGATACTCTAGTCCAGTCCAGAAGCAGAGGTACGGAAAGAGGGGGAAGCACATAGGAACCACCGGGCTCGATGAAACTGGATCTAGTATCACAATTGCTTCAAACTGCCACTAGTCATTTCTTTCATTTTGAAAGTTCTGAAAGAAGTTTTAGGATTTCTACTTTAATCACAAAGGAGGGTGAGAGTTAAAACCCTAACAGTGCAAAACCCTGGTCTGCAGAAATCATGTCTCTTGTCCCTGGCAACCCTTGGCACGGTTCCGGTCACCCACACTCAAACTCTAGACAGGAGAGAAAAGGCACCCAGCGGCCCAGGCTGGACACGAGGCAGGTGGTCAAGGGGCCCTTGGGCCAGCCCAGGGAGTTCCCACTTACCGCTTGGCCATGAGGTTGTTCATACTGGCCTCAGACAGAAGCCCCTGCTTGCTACATTCTTGGAGTAGGAAATTTGTACAGTCACAGCTGTGAGGGAAAAAGACGATGGGGGCTGGGCTACAACATCCCTGGGGCATGTTGCAGGGATTACTCGGTGGTGGCAGTGGGAAATGAGGCCCTGCCCAACATCCTCCTTTGTTTAGGATGAAGAACACTGTGAGCTCCTGAGGGAAGGCAGAGGGGCTCGGGCATTCGGCAACCATGGAGTGGATACCTCCTGCCCCTGCCAAGGGGAGTGAACAAGCAGACAGTCCCCTGGCACTGATGGGCACAATGGGCAGGGGGAGAGCCAGAACTCCTTCCAGTAAAGCCAGGTGAGCAGGGGGCCACATACTTGCAGCGCTGGTCGGCTTTGTCCAGCAATGGTGTGAGCTTCAGCAGGAACTCGAAAGCTGTATTGACATCCTCAGTAAAGTCCTGCCAGAGTAAAGCCAGAAATTGCCATCTGGCTTCCAGGTCCTCCGCTCCACCCATGGCCTGCACTGTAGGCTCACAAGGACACACTGCTGGATACAGTAGCCAACAAGTCGGCTGTGCCCACCACTGGCTTCCAGCGACCGAACGGGAATAGTATGGGGCGTCACTGTCCTGCACTCTGGCCCTGGGACTCCGGCCCTGGGCATCTCGGGCACCCTCGCCTCCACAGCGGCCTGGCTGCCTTCTGTGCCTGGTGCACAGAAGCTCAGGGATGGCCCCGCCTCCAGCCCGCCCCCTCACAAGAATGCACTGCTGCCCAGCTCGGGCCATGCAACCCTTCCCTGGCCCTTTTCTCCAGAGCAGAACCAAGGATTCACCTGTTCCCATGCCCACTCCCCATTTCTTTCTTTTTTTTCTTATTTGACTGCACCGGGTCTTAGACGCAGCACATGGGATCTTTAGTTGTGCATGCAAACTCTTAGTTACGGCACATGGGATCTAGTTCCCTGACCGGGGACTGAACCTGGGCCCCCTGCATTGGAAGTGTGGAAGCTTAGCTGCTGGACAACAGGGAAGTCCCTCCATCTCATTTCTTTAACTCACCTTGTCCCCATGGGAGTATTTCTTCAACTTCACCAAAACCTGTGGAATCTGGAGGGTGAGGCGGGAGAGAAACAGGAAGCTCAATCTTCTCTCTCTCTCACCCAGAACGAAAGGCACACTCCCTCAGTCCCCCTGCTCTGGGTGGAGACAGGGCCGCTCCTGTCCTGGGAGTGACAGCATTCTAAGAGCCAGATCAGACATGTCGGCACTCAGCCTCAGAACCTGGGAGCCTCGCTTCCACGGCTCAATGAGGAAGTGCCCTTTGTGAGAGTGGGCTCCCAGAGCTGCCCCACACCAACCTGGCTGAGGACTGCTCTGAAGGCACCTGTGTGCCAAGACACGAAAGAGACCTGCCAAGCAGGCAGTAGAGCCTTGGGGCTTTTGGATAACGGGGGACTTGGCAAGCTCGGCATGAAGCTGGAGGGGAGAACCTGGGGCGACAGTCCAGGGGGTTGCCGCCCCTCCTGAGAACCGTCCCATCAGTGGCTCTCTGTGGTTACCATAGCCCAGGTACCTTGAGGAAGGTGAAAGCTGTCCACTTGAGCTCCCCTGTGCCCTCAGGAGACTCGATGAGCCCCACGAAGCAGGCTTTCCAGATCTCCAGAACGAAGAGCGGGGTGGGGATATGCTGTGGGAAGACCCAAGGGTGAGGAAGAAGAGGGTGCCCATCCCACTCTAGTCTCCTGACCCTTGGGGATCCGGCAGGTCAGAGCCAGGAAGCATAGACACCTCCCTGACTCCTAAGCAAGAACCATGGACGACAGGTGAGATGGCAGACCCATTCTACCTGACAGAACCACCAGGACTGGGATCCATGATCCACCACAAAGCAGGAGAAACCCTGTATCTCCCAGGAAAGACCAGAAGAATCCTCCCTCTTGCCCTGCATGGCCGGCCTGCTGTGGGGACAGAGAACCCCCCCGGCCTCCCACCTGCATGCGTTTCACCATCATCAGCTGCTCCACCAGGGGCTGCGTCTCGCCAGTCAGGTTCATGGTGCCCTCGAGCAGGACCACCGCGTGGACTGTGGGGAAGCCAGTCTTGTGCAGCTGCTCAGAGTGCACGGACAGCATGGTGGGGATGCTGAGGGGACAGACAGGGGACAGGGTGCAGGGAACGAGGTCGAGTTGGCGAGGCGGTGAGAGCAGAGGGGTGGGGGCCCGGGGCCACGTCTACTCCCCCACCCCCACAGCCTTCCCTCCCTCCCTTCCCCATGGTCACCCCGAGCACCGGTACCTCCTAATGAGTGTGCCACACTGCTCAGCCTGGCTCCGGAGCTGGGGGTTGCTGAGATTGGCCAGGATCTCTCCAAGCTTCAAGAGACAATGCTCGATGGCCGTCCAGGAGGCTGGCAGAGAGAAGGAAATGCGGAGGAGGATGGGAACCTAAGGAGAAGGAGAGACTGGCCCCAAACCCCAGGGCTTGCAGAACCACATGGGGAGGCTTCCCCTAAGGATGGCATGGAGGCTGGGGACCTGAGGGCAGCATGCACTGTTTCTAGAAGGGGGGGTGAGCACTAATGATGAAACCACTAGAAACTATTCCCAGAGGCCCGACTTCTAGGGGTCTCCAACAGCTGACTTCAGAGACTAGGCACAACAGAACACAGGCAGTAACAGAGAGGCCCAGTGGGCTTGCAGTCCAGTGGCTGGAACAAGAAGGTGGCTCCGAGTCATTTCAAGAGTGGGCCAGCCTTACAAGTGGCTACTGCTCTCCACCCCAGTCAAGTTGGATTCCTAAACAACCTCTGTGTTCAGCCGCTCCCTATCTGGGCCTTTGCTTTCGCTGGGACCCTGCGAAAAGCCCCCCCACTCACCTCTGCCTCTCACACTCTCACAGTCCTTTAAGTCACTGTTCAAGCCCCAGCTTCTTTAACAACTTACCCAACTGATCCAACCCACTGATCTCCTACTCCTAAATGCCTGAACTCATGGTCTACACTGTATAGTTTAGCACTTAATTGTAAGTCATTTATCCTAGTTAACACTTCCAGAGGGTCAAATGATGAATAATGGCACCAACTAGCCCATTAACCTCCATGTAGCATGGGAGGGGGGAGAAGAAAAAGATAAGACCTGAGAGCCAGTAAAATTAAGTAAAAAATTCATTCCTTTTTCAGCCAATAAACATTCATCAAGTGCTCAAGATAGATAAGAAACCGTTCACAGAGCCCATTTTTTCATAGTGATCATCTTTCTGGACTTCTCACAGGCAATAAACCATATTTTCAGAAGTGATAAATATACAAATCCTAGAACCAGTTCTTCAACCAGGTCCTAAAGTTCTATCTGGGTGTAACCCATTCCAGCACTCTCATTACAAAGAACAAGAGTTCCTTCCGTGATCCCAAGCCTCATCAGCAAGACTGTGGTCTCTGGGCTCCATGTCCAGCAATACCCATCTTCCCTCCCACCAGGTGATCTGTCGGATCCCCGGGCTCTGGAGCGTTCCAGGATTTAATATCGGCACTTGAGTTGAGAGGCAAATGGCACAACAGGCCCGACAGCAGACTGGTACCGCATTTAAAGGGATGTTTTAGGCAACATTCAAACACAAACATCATTTGCTTTCAGAGGATGAGTAACATGAAGACAAACACAAGGATGGATGGTGTGCTTGTCTTGTCTGCTCATTTTTTCCATGTATACTAGATACTAGCCTTGCTCCACGCTAGCAGGTACGCTTGTTGAGGGCAGGGACCCTGCCACATGCTCTTTTGGTAGCCCCCCACCCCCCACCCCCAGCACCTGGCACAGTGCTGGGCATACAATAATGCTCAGTAAATACCTGTTGGTTGATTGGCTCGGGTGCCACCCTGCCCAAGTCCCTGGGATGTATGCAATGCTTATGGGGAGAAAAAAAAGGAAGTGGGATGATTTCAGATCCTCCTGGAAAAAAGTGGGATGGCATCCTGCCTCTCCCCTCTCAATTAAAGACCCAGCTATGGGAGCAGTGGTGGGTGGGGCTCAAGGAACCAGGGGACATACAGGCCTCCTCCAGTTTGGCGATGTGGAGCAGGGCCCGGTTCTTGGTGCTGCTGAGAGTCTTCTCCAGGCGTTGCAGGCACATAGCAAGCTGCTTCTCTCCGGCCGCTGGGGTGCCGGCCTCCAGCCCCTCCCGGAGCCGCTCTGCAGAGGCTGCAGTACAGCGCAGCAGCCAGTGGAGGGCGCTGAGCAGGGCCCGGCACAGCCCGATGCACTCCTCTGCTTTGCCATGACAGCTACCAGGAAAGGATGCAAAATCTGTCTCCGCTCCAAAGGCTGAAATCCGACCCACACCCATGTTCCCCAGAGTGCCTGGCCCTCCCTTACTGGGCAAGAGACTTGGGAAGCGAGCAAAGTCCTGGGGAAGACTGCCCTGTCGGCTTCCACTGGATAAGATTTCAAATGAGCTACTCGAAATAGAGCAGAGGCATTTTAGCCCTAAGAGAATAAGTAGAAAAAGATGGGGATGGGTGGGTGCAGAAGAGCGAGAGGGGAAGAAGTGTGGGAACCCATAGAGATGGTTTGAGCCTGCGTGCCAGGAGCTTCTCCTTTACACTCAGATAATGCTGGAAGGTTGCAAGCCCCTTGCTCCTGCCATTACCTCAGTCGGTCACAAAACATGTCCATGATATCCAGCAAAGCCTGGACACACAGGTCCCGGGAAAAGTCATCGAACTGTGGAGAGAACAGAAGCAATGCGATGGAGTGTCCCGGTCACCCCACCTCCCTGTCTCCCACATGAGGCAGCTGGCACCTTCAGGAGCCCTGCTCATCTTTCCTCCAACCCCAAGATTCAGACTCGAAATCCTTTCAGTGTTGGAAATTGGCTCCTAATTGCCAGCCCCTACTTGCATGATCCCCCACTCTCTAATGGAAGGTGGCCACGCCAGCCAGAGGTATGCTGTGCTCATGGTCCAGCCCCAGAGGTCACATGATCAGAGCAGTCAAGGAGGTGGGGCCCCGTATGTCACCACCATATCTCTGTCCCCTGCCACCCACCCAGGCTGTGAATGGTTGTGGTCGTACCTTGCTGATAGCTGTGAGAACGGAGGAGTAGGACACCATCTGGAGGGAAAGAAGAAAGATAAAGTTCAGACAACTGGTGTGTGCAATCGAGAGGAACAAACATTGACACTTAAAGTTGCTGCAGCTATCTGAAAATCTCAACCCCTTCAAGAGGCCTTCCACAAGCCCCAAAGACAGGCAGTAACACCAGGCATTGTGCCCATCCCTGCATCTGTCAAACTCACTATGACTGACAGCACCAACATAAATGCACTGAGAAGATCATTTGGGGGATTCAAGGGGGCCATGTTTCATGCCTGCCTGCCACTCACTGTTCACCACACAGTACAAGGTTTGATTGCTGGTGGGCAGAAGAATGGAAACACGTGAGGTCATTATACTGCTACAACTCCTACCAAGAGTGATTTTATTTGGACAAAAACTGGAGACATACAAACTGTTTCCGCAATGAACAGGTAGCATTTACACTTTGAAATTGGTAGTGAATTTCATTATACACACTCATTCTCTAGGATGCCTTTGGGACACCACCCAAAGCTGAAATCCTCCCTTCAGTGCTCTAAGCAATCCCCTTAGACCCGTCAAGACACCGCAGACACCTGCTGCCCCACCAAACTAGAAGCTCCTTGAAGACAATCTACGTGTCTTCATTCTACAAAGTCTACAGAATTAATAAGTAAAAACACACCCTCAGAGCAGTATTTCCCAAAGTAGCTTCCAAAACTGCACTGTCCAATAGGGAAGCCACCAGCCAGACACACATGGCTGTTTAAGTTTAAATTAGTTAAATAACCTTACAAATTCAGTTCCTGAGTCATACTAGCCTCATTTCAGGTGCTCATCAGCCACATGGAGCTAGTGGCTACTGTACTGGACAGTGCATATATAAAACATTTTTTTAGTATTTTTATTTACTTATTTGGATGCACTTGGTAGAATATTTTTATCACTGTATAAAGTTCTATTGGGAGACATTGCTCCAAAGGGTCCTCAAGATGTTAAGAAATTTTATACATGCACACACATCCACAGAGCTTCTGTGTGATATGAATTTGAGAAACTCTGAAATAAACATATACAAAGAGCTATCTTTGAAGTAAAGGGTTCTTTCAGTAAAGAGCTTTCTTTACTGTAGGACTCCTCTTACCCATTAATGTAACTTGTACACAATGAAAATCTCTAAGATCACTGGGGGTGAGGCAAGCAATACTTTTCCAACTTATTTGACGAAGGAATCTCATTTAACATAACTGCAAGGCATATTTTGCAAAATGCCACCTGAACAATGAGCTCCTTGAGAACAGAAACAGTGTTAAATTTATATGTTTCCCCAGAACTTAGCCCAAGGAGTATCACATAGTAGGTCCTCAGGAAGTTTTTATTGCTTTCGATTGACGGATTCTAGTAACTAGCATTCTAAAAAAACTTTTACCTTAATACAATTTTCTATTAGCAAAAACCTACTTATCACCATTATAAGATTGCAGATGTAGTTCAAAAGAAATAATCTGTCCTGAATGAAACCAAACTTTACTGAGAGCTTTTAAGTTGTCGTATTTTTTTAAAAAAAATAATTATAGCATGCTGATCAAATATGAATAAGACTACAGAAAATAGCTCCAACTCTACACTCAAAATCAATGGCAAAATGTATCAAAATAAAAAGCAGAATACAACGCTAGAAACCATCAGGCTAATCACCTTTCTCATAGGGGAAAAGAAATTTCCAAAGATTTAAAAGAAAGCTAAATCACCCTCAGTGACTCAGTATGGTGAATTTTACATGCTTGGCAATGCCTTCCATGTATAATTTCTCCATCACGTGAATAGGCTGCTCTCCGTTCAGACATTTTTTAACCAGTATTCTTGGATAAAGAGAAGCAAAACACACAGAGGACTTAAATACACAAATTAGTGTTTAGTGCCACTCTCAGCAGGTCATGCTGTGAAGCCATAGCTGGTGTCTGACAGTGGCCAGAAAGTTGGGAGCCTGCCTGGGCAGGATGACTGTAACGTTCCAGGCGAGTGTTTGTTTATTTATAACTGATGTCCCCATAGCAAGAGCTTGGCAGTGAACTGAACCTTGCTGGATACCGACCTGAAGGGGGAGCTGGACATTCCCACTGGAAACCGACCCCAAACTATAAGAGGAAACCCCCAAATCTGTATGTTTAAGGGATGCCATCAGTTACTGTGAATTTATGGTCTCCAAATTGAGAATTCTGTTCGGTAAATTTCTGCTAACAGTATCAAGAAAGCCTTGCTACTTCAGAGACCTAAAAATACTTTCCACATGGTGAACTGTTTTTCACAGCAGGACTTATAACCTATCCCAGTCCTAATATATCTACCAACACAGAAGCTCTAACCTACCACCAGCCCCCAAGGCTGGAGCCCGTCTACAAGGCCCAGAGCACACCTGGCCAGCCCAGAGGGACCCTGCAGCTGCTCTCTAATCCCCTCTCTCTTCTTCATATTCAATGCCCTCAACTGCTCCTAAGTGCCCTCTACATGCATAGATAGCACTGGACCAAAGAGCCTCTTGACTCTGAGGGGAGAATAAATTACTAATTTTGCACTGCACTTTGTAAGTCAGGGAGGTCTTTCAAATATATTTATTTCTCGCTCACTGGTACTTCAGCTTTCACCATCTCTTGCCTTTCCCATCAGTTTACATATCTCAAGATTCTTTTATTTTTACAAGAACCTCCTGCAGACCCTATACTTCCAATTAACCACCATGCTCTCTTCAATCATAAGGGTTCTCCACCTTCTACCTCCCTAGCTTCCGTTCTCAATGTGACCCACTCCAATCACTTCTGTCCTTACCACCACTGTGTGAATCTCTCATTAAGCTCATCAACAAACTTGTTGTCAAACCCCATAGATACTTCTCAGTTCTGATCTCACTGACCTCTCAGCAGCATCTCACACTAGGAAATACCTCCTCATCCTTCAGTCTTCCCCTCCCTGGGGTTTTCTTTTTTTCTTTCTTTGTTTTATATTTTCTTGGCCACACTGCACAGCACGTGGGATCTCAATTCCCCAACTAGGGATGGAACCTGCGCCCCCTGGAATGGAAGCTCAGAGTCTTAACCACCGGACCACCAGGGAAGTCCCCCTGGGCTTTTCTTAATATCACACCTTCTTGCTTTCCTTCTTTCCTCACTGGTCCCTTATTTGCAGATTCCTATGAGGAATTATTTTCCTATGTATGTTCCTGAAATGTGACTGGTTCCTTAGAAATATGGCTTGGGTCACTTCTTTGCTCCCTCTGCATGCTCTCTCTGGGTAAATCTCATCCATGCCCATAGCTTCAATTATCACTTGCGGCTAACAACTCCTAAACTGCTGCTCCAGCATCGACCTCTCCTTCTGTGTCTCCAACATTGATGTTCAACTGCGTACTGAGTGTCTACTCTTGGACAACCCACACAGGCACCTTCCATGAAATGAGGCCAGAATCAAATAAGGCATCTCCACCCTTACCTGCAACCAAACCCTGACAACGGTCCTGCTCTTCTCCCACTGTCTTCGATATCTGAATCAGAAACGGAGACACTAGCCTTGACTTCTTCCTCTCCTGCACACCCTTCATCCAATTAATCACCAAACCCTCTCAGTACCACTTCCTAAATTGTTCCTGAATTCATCTTTTTTTTTTTCTGCTGCCACTTGTCAAGTTTAAGCCAGTATCATCTTTTACCTAAATCACTTCAACAGCAGAAATCAGGGGCTGGAAAATGACAGCTTGCAAGGTAAATCTGGTTCATCACCTGTTTTTGGTAAATAAAGTTATGTCAGGGCACAGCCTCATCCATTTATTTATATGTCACCAGTATGTGTTTCTGAGCAATAATGATAGAACAGTGGTAACAGAGACCATACGGCCAGCTAAGCTGAAAGTATTTACTATCTGGTCCTTTACAGGAAAAAAAAAAAAAAGCCGCACTAAACTGTCTCGCTGCCTTCTGTCTTACCTCCCTCCAACTCATTCTTCAAACTACAACCGGAGTGATCTCTCCAAAATTAACCTACAAATTCCCCAAATCCACAAAGTTGAGGAAACTCCAATCAAAATGCAATAGGCTTTTTTAAGAATTTAAGTTAATTCTAAAATCTGACTGGAAAAGAAAAATGCCTGAAAACAGCCAAGAAATTTTTGAAAAATAAAACAACTAAGGGAACACTTGCTTAACAAGCATCAAAAATGCTTCAAAGGTATAGTAATTAAAATAGTAAAGCAACGGTCCAAGAAAAGACAAATATGTTAATGAAATATACTAGAATGTCAAGAGATAGACTCTCATCTATCAGAGAATTTAAGATATAAAAAAGAATGGCTTATTCAATTAAGGCAGTTAAGCTAATTGTTTATCTATTCAGAAAAATAAATAAATGTGGATCTCTTCCTCATACCAGAATAAATTTTAAATGGGTTAAACAAAGTGAAGTGTTGGCAGAAATTAAAGATTATATTTTGATCCTTGGAGTAGGGAAGCCCTTATGAAAGACAAAAGTCATATAGAGGCAAAAAGGCAATTAAATCTGAAAACAAACACATTTTTAAAATTCTAAGGAACTCCCTGGTGGTCCAGTGGTTAGAACTCTGCACTTTCACTGCCAAAGGCCTGGGTTCAACTCCTGTTTGGGGAACTAAGATCCTGCAAGCCACATGGCACTGCACTCCCCGCAAAAAATATAAATAAAAATTTACATGCTAAATAAAGAAAATAAGTTTAAAAACTGATATAAAATTTAAAACATAAATAACAGATCACAATCACAAGATACAACATATTAAAAGACACAAAGATCAGTACGTAAGAATTCTTCCTGGGGTGATGAAAATGGTCTGAGTTGATTGTGGTAATGGTTGCACAATTCTAAATATACTAAAAACCAATGAACTGTACACTTTAAATGCATAAAATGTATGGTATGTGATTTATGGGTTTCCCAGGTTTCTCAGTGGTAAAGAATTTGCCAGCCAAGCAGGAGATGCAGGTTCAAACCCTGGGTCAGGAAGGTTCCCTGGAGAAGGAAATGGCAACCCATTCTGGTATTCTTGCCCATGAAATCCCGTGGACCGAGGAGCCTGGTGGGCTACAGTCCATGGGGTTGTAAAGAGTCAAATACGACTAAAGCGACTTACAACATATGTACACACACACATAAAATTGTTACTTAAAAAATAAAAAAAACAAACTAATGGTAGAAAAATGGGCAAACGAAATTCATAAGTAATTCACAGAATATACACAGAGAGACAATAAGCATATGAAAAAATACACTCCACGATTATAATATGTTGAAATTTTTTGTCTCTCTGGGAAAAAAGAAATATTAAAAGATTCAACACTGGAAAAGGTGTGGAGAAATACTCTCAAGCACTAGGGAGCAGGTGTAAACTGATAGAATCATCTTTTGAGGGCAATGTGCAGGATCTATTATAATTTAATACATGTGCACTCTTCAAACCAGCAACTCCATTTCTGTGTATCTATTCTAGGGAAACAGTGCCAGATATGCAGACAGGTTAAGTATAAGACATTCAATGAAACACTGATTATAATGGTAAAAAATTTAAAACAACCTAAATTAAGTATATATGGAACAGTAGGCAGCAGTTAAAAAGAACAAGGTAGGGACTTCCCTGGTGGCCCAGTGATCAAGAGTCTACCTTCCAATGCAAGAGACACAGGTTTGATCCCTGGCTGGGGAACTAAGATCCTACATGCCAAGGGGGCAACGAAGCCTGCGAACCACAACTAGAGAGCCTGCAACTACTGAGTTACGGTGCTCGAGAGCCTGTGCTCTGCAATCAGAGAAGCCTGAGAGCCAAAACTAGAGAAAGTCAGTGCGCCACAACAAAGACCTAGCGCAGCCAAAAAAAAAAAAAAAAAGGAGAAGAATATGTGCTAACATGAAAATGAGACTTGATGCCAAGACGAAAAAGGAAGCATAAGAACTACGTGCCAACTGAGGAATACTACTCAGCAAATTTAAAAAAGGATGAACTACTGACATATACAACAACATAAAGCTCAACAACATTTATGTTAAAAGAAGACAGAACATTAAAAGTTAATCCTAAATATGAGTTCATTTCTATGAAATCCAAATACAGGCAATATTAATCTATGGTATAGAAAAAGATGCTGAAGCTGAAACTCCAATACTTTGGCCACCTGATGCGAAGAGTTGACTCATTTGAAAAGACCCTGATGCTGGGAAAGATTGAAGGTGGGAGAAGAAGGGGACGACAGAGGATGAGATGGTTGGATGGCATCACCAACTCAACGGACATGAGTTTGAGTAAACTCAGGGAGTTGGTGATGGACAGGGAGGCCTGGCGTGCAGCAGTCCATGGGGTCACAAAGAGTCCGACACGACTGAGTGACCGAACTAAACTGAATAGAAAACATTTACTGGTTACAGGAAGATGGACTAGAAAGGGCACAAGGAAATTTTCTGGGAGAATGGAAATGGTCTATCTTTTGGATGTTAGTGACATAGGTATACACAGTTACTAAAACTCAAGGTTAATTAAAAGGGAAGAATATTTTAATAAATCCTTCAGAATATCCACATTTATCTGAAAGGCTTATTAAAATATTCTTCCTTTTTCAAGCTAAATATCTGATGTGCAAGGCCAGATTTTCTTCAGATGAAACAGCCTATTGCAACAACTAAATGCAGAAGCAGCTATGAGAATTCAGCTGTAATCTATTAAACCAGAATTAAAGAGATTTGCAAACATGTAAAACAATGCCACTTTTCTCACTCATTTTTGTTTTGGAAAATATGGTTACTTTTTCATTAAAACGTTATGTATATTAATACACAATGGGTTTACTTTTTGTTACTTTTAAATACATAAGTATTTTTTTAATTTTCTGTTTTAATTTCTAAAGTGGTAAGTATGAATAGATATAATACATATAAACAAAAGCTCTGCAGGAGTCTCAATTTTTAAGAGTATAAAATGTCCTAAGGCCAAAACTGCTACTCAAGCCATTGTTATTGTTGTTTAGTTGTTAAGTGGTGTTCCAACTCTTTTGGGACCCCACAGACTGTAGCCCACCAGGCTCCTCTGTCCATGGGATTTCCCAGGCAACAATGTTGGGAGTGGGTTGCCATTTCCTTCTCCAGAGGATCTTCCTGACCCAGGGATCGAACCCGTGTCTCTTGCTTTGGCAGGCAGATTATTTACCACTGAGCCACCAGGGAAGCCCTACCCTACTCTAGTCATATCACGTTATTTTCAATTCCTAAATATCATGTGATGTTTGTCTCCCAACCGTTGCATATTCTTTTCTCTCTGCTTTGTACACTCTCATCAATCTCCTTGGCTAATTCCCACTCAAGTCTTGGTTTAAACATCACTTCCTCCCTGGTTGCTCAAGCTGGGATTAGGTATCCCTCCCATGTACTCCCACAGTACTCTGTCCTATATCATAATCCCATCCTGTGATTGACTGCTTATTCACATGCCTATATTACTCACTAAATTCCTGTGCGCTGGGATTAGACCTTGTTCGAAGCTGAATCCCCAGGGCATATGTGAATATTTATTGATAGAGTAAATTAATATAATATTCATCATAACCAACGGAGTATTATTATTTTCACAAGAAAACTGAGGCTCAGAGAAATGATGTGTTCAAACAAATTCACCTAGAAAATTTGAGCTGACAACTGTATTCCAAGCCTTTCACCTTCAAACCCTGTCTGGAATAGGTAGAAGAGTTTACCTGGGAACTAATGGCATACTTCAGGTAAGACAGGATGAGAGGATTGGGGGAAGGTCCAATCATGGCCTGCTCCAGTAGTGCTTCTGCAAGGAGAATAACAAAGGAAGACTCAGTGTTACAACATTTCTGGGTTTAGCCCTCCCATCCTTCCTTTGTACTTCACTTAAGACCTGCTAGGTTGAGAATGTCCCAGGTGGCTCCTTTGGGAAAGAATTTCTTCATGTTGACTGCCCACTGGTAGTCACTCCATCGCTCCTTCCAAGCTTGCAAAATGGCTTGCTTCAGGTTCACCACCTTCATGATTTCACTCTGAGGAGACCGGCCAGGTAGCGGTCAGCCTTGAGGTTGGAGAAATCAAGCTAGAGAAAGGGAAAGGGATTCTGAGGAAAAGAACCGGGCGAGGGGATGGGGGTGGAGGGGGTGGAGCGCAGACTTAGATGGAGTGGAGTAGATGCATGAAGATTCAAGGGAAGTAGAACTAGAAAGGAAAAAAAGGGGAAAGGGGCAAAACAGAGATCCTATTAGGTTATTCCCTCCTGAACCATTCTTCTTTAAACAAGAGCAGTAAGAAGAAGGTGTCAAAGGGGCTTAATACAAAAAATAAATGGGCAGTAAGGGGTTAAGCCAGTTCCGGTTGCCTAAATATGCCCTTAGCTCTGGCTGCGTCCCTCAACCACTAGTACCCCAAATCCAGATTTCTACCCCCATTTCCTCCACCCTCCCCAACCCTGAAAGTATAATTCCCTATTTCCTTTCCATCCATCTCCTCCCCAAATTTAAGCCTACCGGACAATCTAGTTCTAGAGCCTAGGTGTCGCCATTTTGGCACTTATAAAAGAGCTAGCTTTCTATTGGCTGACAGTAACAAACATGAACCAATAGGAATGCAGCGAGACACCGGTCACACCACGATGTCTTCTGGGAATTGCAGTTTCTTGGACTCGGCTAGCGCGGAAGCTACGAGAAGCTAGTCAGCCCGCATTGTTTCTCTCCTTGAGGGAAAGACGAGTAGGAGCTGAGGATCTCAGAGACTCAGGAGGCTTACGGGGAAAGGCTCTCAAAAGGCCTACCGCAATCGAGTTTCTTCCAGTGACGTCATTGTCGACCGAGCATTTAAATCAAATTCTGACACCCTTTCATTGCCCGCTAGTTAGTAGGCACAACAGGGGTGAGACATACGTTCAGCCTTTGGTTTTCTCTTTCCTGGCTTTTTTTTTTTTCCCTCCGAAACCCCCGGAGTTCCCAGAGTTCTTCTTTCCACAACTATATTGCAAAGGGATACTGAGTCTCTGTCAGTTGAACGCATCTCACCCACCCCTTCACCCTAAAATCTGACAGTTCTCTCAGGATCTTCTGGCCCAGCCAACTGCTTGACTAAGGGAGAAGTAAGGAGGAAACTGAGGTTTAGGAAATCGAAGGTAAGAAAAGTCTAAGAACCTCTCAAAATCAAGAGGGCCTAAGGAGACATGATAACTAAATGTAACTTGCTGTCCTGGTTGTGATCCTGAAACAGAAGAACCTTAGATGAAAACGAAACAATCTGAATAAAGCACGGACTTCAGTTAGTAATAATGTATCAATATCAGTTAATAATAATGTATCAATGTCAGTCATTAATTGTAACATCTACCATACTAAGAGGTGAAAAGGGGTAGGTATTGAAAGTGGGGTATATAGGAATCCTCTCTAGCTTCAATTTTTTTCCTATAAATCTAAAACTAAAATTCTTTTTTTTTTTAATGTTTATTAAAAGCAGTATGATTAGACTTCCCTGGTGGTCCAGTGGTTAAGAATCTGCCTGCCAATGCAGAGGACACATTCTAGCCCTGATCACGGAAGATTCCACCTGCCGAGGAGCAACTAAGCCCATGGGTCACAAATGCTGAGCCCAGTCTCTAGAGACCAAGAGCCACAACCACTGAAGCCCGCAGGCCCTAGAGCCCACGCTCTGCAACAAGAGAAGCCATTGAAGTGAGAAGCCCACACACTACAACTAGAGAGTAGCCCCCCCACACACCTGAACTAGAGAATCCCTATGTTCAGAAACCAAGATCCAGCACAGGCAAATATAAATTAATTACTTTTAAAACATGATGTCTTGCTTTAACCTACGGAACCACATTATAGATAATTATGTCCAGTGTTTGGATTATTAGCCTTTCTCCAACCCCCCTTCCCCAGTGAGAAGCCAAAAGTAAATGCTACCCACCTCTGACTCCAACAGCTGAGCCTCGCTACACACAGCCCTCATCCCTGTCCTGCCCTGTGGACAGATCACCACTAACATTTACAACCAGAACTACATTTACAACCAGAACAAGCCAGTGTCCTGCCAGCCCTATTTTCAGCCCTCCATCCCATACCACAGGGAGCCTCAGATCCTCACCCATGAATCCAAGCTCCATCCATATTTCCCAGTCACCATTCTTTGGTCACCCTTTAAGTGTTAGACTCAGTTCTCAGAGGGATGAATCTGGAAGAGCAGTCCCCTCAGGCTCTGCAAGCAAACCTGCAGCTCTCCGGCAGAGAATGACAGGATCCTGGGTGTCTGGAGCATAGTCTAAACAGGGAGACCAGAACTCCTGTTCTGAAGAGGAGAGTGCAGCTGGAGGAGACCCAGATCACATCCCTCTAAGGTCATGACTGTCTTCAGCTTCCTCCTTCCCCATAACCCACCCACAACCCCCTCCATTCTGCTCCCTTTAGTGCCTGCCCAAGCAACACCACTGGGGAATAATGTTTATACAAAACAGCTGCCAAATATGTGTAGCCAAAGCTTCCAAAGCAGGAAGGAGGGAGAACCCAGACTTCTCACACTTGACCTCCAAACTCCCCTCAGCCACACACATTGAAGCCGGCCACAGATCTTGTTTCTCAGCAGTCTCTCACGTACCTGGCTTCCCTGCTTCTCCCAGGCCCCCAACTCTACCTTCGCCCGCCTCCATCCTCTTATTCCTTTGCTGTCACTGCAGCTTAGGGCTTCCCACCTTGACACATCCATGCATCCTGCCACTCCACTCCCATCCCACAGAGCCCAAACTGTCCTCTCAGAGAAAAGCTGTCAACTTTGCGACTGCTTCTGACTTGGTCCACATGGGAGTGGAGAATGTTTGGGCCCTGAGGAGAGTGGCATTCTGAACTCAGACCATCCCCTTCTGGCAGGAAGCTGGCAGACCTCTGGGGAGGGCTGCCTCCTCCCCCACCTTACAGTGGCAGAGGTGGCTTTTGTCATGAGACCATCTGCCTTCCCTGTGCTCCACCTCTCACCAGCAGCTCTTTCTCATGGTTTGGCAGGGTTTCCCCAAGGACTGGACTTCTAAGGGTTTAAAAGGACACTCTTATTTATTTATTTATTTATTTTTTGGCTGTGCTGCACAGCTTTCGAGATCTTAATTCCTTGACCAGGGATTGAACCTGGGCCCTCAGCAGTGAAAACATGGAGTCCTAACCACTGGACTGCCAAAGAATTTACTAAAGGGATTCTCTTAGTTCTGGGTAAGGGCTATTTCCAGTTTTTCTACTTTGTCCTCTCGAGTGTGTCAATTTCAGAGGCTGCCTTTCCATACCCCACCTCTTTCCTCCATACCAGAATAGCTTCTAGGGCCCTGCAGGCTCTCTGACTTGCCCTCCACAAGACCAGGATTCCATGATAATCCTCCGGTGTGTGAGAGAAGAGATGCCAACATCCTCTTTGGGAGTAGAAGGAAACCCTCCCCACACACAGCCCCTCTCAAATATCCCTCTTACTTACTCCACTTTCCTGGGCTGTCTGTTTCTTCTCTCTCAGCACGGATAGAAGCTGAGCTCTCACTTCCACCCTCTTAGCCTCAAGGTCCAAGCTCTTCATTTTGCTGGCTGGTCTGGCTGGGGAAAGGAATTGGCTGGAGAAGAGGGGCAAGTAAAAGCCAGCCAGCCAGGTAGAACTTCCCTGGTGGTCCAGTGGCTAAGACTCTGTGCTCCCAATGCAGGGAGCCTGGGTTTGACCCCTAATCAGGAAACTAGATCCCACATGCCACAACCAAGAGTTTGCATGCCCCAGCTAAAGATCCCACACGCTGCAAGTAAAGATCCCATGTGCTGAAACTAAGACCCAGTGCCCTCAAATTAAAAATGAATTAAAAATAAAACAAACAAACAAAAAGCCAGCCAGGCAGAGTGACATGACAACACTGAAGGAGTAGCTGAAAAGGAACTAGGTCGGAGTGGGGACTTGCGGTAAACTGCTGTGAGGAATCGGGGTTTGGGTACCCAAGGAAATGGGAACATTCCTCATCTAGGCTGGAAAGAAGTGTAGGGAAAAGTGGCAAGTCTAAACTGAGCAACTCTGAAATACTTGGTAAGCACGCAAGGCACAAAGGGTGTCATCATCCCTTCTCTCTATAGGGAAGAACATTTTCCTTTGGAAGCTTGCCTGGGTCCCCCCACTATGGGGAGTTAATTGGCAGCAGGTGGATGGGAAAGAAAGCAAGTCGTTCCCACACACTCCACACTCTGTACACAGCTGGCTCCAAACCAGTTCCCTCCCCTTACCCGTCCCCACATTCAGCTCCCCACTCTCTGTCTATCTGGGGAAGGGGAGGATGGAGAGGACTACAAGGTGGTCCCCCCTCAGGGACAGCTCCTGGATCCCCCCCAGTTCCGCCTCTATCTTCCCACTGCCCCCAGGAGAGGTCCAGAAAGAGGCCAGCCAGGACAGTGAAAGGCAGAATCTGAACCTTTGAACCACTGAACCACTCTGAATCTGAACCACTCTGAACCTCAGAGTGGTTTCCTCTCTAACACCTGAAGGATGCCTTCTCTCTCCACACCCTCCAGCAAGGAGAAGAGAGTGCCGTGATCCTGAACCCTGGACAGGCTGCTGCTCCTCCCTTCTGGCTCTGAGAGCCACTCTGTCCTCTTGGACTCCACAGCTACCTGTGCCACCTCTCCTTTAACTGGAGGGGGAGGGCTGTGGTGTGGCAGGTAAAGGAGACTGCCCCTCACCTCTTCTCCTGGCAAAGCAGGATGAACGTGTTCCAGGTGGCAACATTCTGAGACCAGAAGCTGGAAACATTTAGGGGATCCAATATCTGAGATGTATTAAATGTTCAAAAAGAAAGTGTCAAATGAATGAACAAAAGTAGAAGTTCTGAAAGACAACCTGGAGAAGGTGTCAGCTTCTTTTTCTACTTTTACCCTCAGCCAGGCCCGAGTCCCCTCCCTGGCTCTCGTTTTTGTGACCCATAAACAGGGCATCTGATGGGACAAAGGTGATTGATAGGGAGCAATAAGTGGTCACTTTACTCTTAGTTGGGCAACTGTTTGCTAATTTCTCAGTCTCTCATCTCTGCCAGCCTCTGATCCCCAAATCGCATAAACTGACCTCCGTTCGTCTCCTCCTTTTCCACTATCTTTTCTTGATTAAAAAATTGGTAAGAGAGAGAAATACCTGGGTTTTATGTTCTCTTAGTTGGTGATACCTCAGTTTCTTCTTTCCAGTCTTTCCAGAATTCTCCAATAAGTGGGGCTGTATCTGCGGAGTCAGGGGGTGTCTGTTGGACACCTCACCACTTGCTGACATCACCCAGGGCCCAAGAGGTCAAAGGGAGATGGGAAGGGGAATTACTGAGGCCTAGGCCACTGAGGGGCTCATTCGTTCCAGGGCAGGGTGACAGAGGCTTTGTCCCCGTTCCCCCAAACTGTTTGTGGATTCTTGGTAGGGTGGAGAATGCTGGGTGGGGTCTTGGCTTCCAGGATTTTGGAGAAGCTCTTCAGAGAGCTATCTGGATCCCCAGGTTTCTAGGGGTGAGACCCTTGATCAGTCTTGGGGTGCTTCCTAGCAACAGTCTGGGAGGGAGAGAAGGAATGAAGGAAAGAGAGGGAGAGGCTTGGGCATAGCTGTTCCGATGAGAGCCCAGAGAACAGGCTGTTCTTGCTGCCTCCTTGGCAACCAAAGTCTAAGAGGGAGGGGGCTATCAGACATATCCCTGCTGGGTCTCTATCCATCCTCACTTGAGCCCCACTCTTCTGCTCTCCCCTTGGACTCAGCCCTGAAGAGGTGGCAGGGATGGGAGGAGGAGCCTGGATAAGGATTTCGTGGCAAGGAAGGAACACGAGCTGGGGATGAAATGACTCTGAGATGAGCTAGAAGCTTCGAGAAATGGGGGTAGGCAGGGTGAGTGGGGTGGGAAGGGGAATGACGCAACCCAGGGCCAGGGGCTGTAAGCCCAGACTTGGGCTGGATCCTGGCATCTGGCAAGATGCCTGCTTTGGAGGCAGTGTGCCCTTCACTTTGCCCTTGTCCAGGTCTATTACCAGCCCATGTCAGGAGTGAAGGAAAGTGAGAGAGGTAAGGAGAAGGCAGGACGGGTGAACTTTCCTCTTTGAGTTCAAAGTGCCTACTCAGGCCCAGGGGAAAAAACAGATAGATTAGGAGGCACTTCATTATCTATGGCTCTGGGTATAGGATTTCATAAAGTCTCTCTTGTCCAATAACTTTAGGGCCTTTCATTAGAGAGATGTGGTGGGGAAGCCAGAATGGAGGGGAGAGAAAAACCATAGTGCTTTCACCTTCCAGCTCTGGACTCCATCACCCTGACCTAATCCTGACTGTCGTTAGAACTCTCCACCGCCTCCTGATTCTGGCTGATGGAGGCAGAAGATACAGTAGCTCATCTCATAAATGTGTCTTATGCACTGAGATTATCTCCCAGCTCCCTGGGCAACCCAGTCCCAAAGGACTGTTTCCACACATGGCACAGCCTGCACCCTGGGCACTGCACAGCACAGACCTGCCCCCTGCCCCAGGATATCGGCCAAATCCCATCACTGAGGAGGTGGCATCGATTGGTAGACAACCACCCTCGGTGCTCCACCCACTGCATGCTGCCTTGACCCTGCAGGATCAGCTTCCTGCCCCACACTGCAGCTGTTGCATGTCCACCATGAGCCCAGGCAGAACCCACAGGTTCACTGACTGCATGCTGACTCTGCAGGCTGCAGCTCTAACTGCCCGCTGCCATCTCCCTTCCCCCATCTGCAAACCCCTCATCACCAGCACTCCACTCTGCATCCCAAGGGTTTCTTCCTAACTGCCCTTCTCATCCCTGTGATTCCAGGGGGGTCCCAAGAGAATTATCCTCCCCTCACCCATGCATTGCAAATGCCAGGACCCCCTGTGAAAGAAGTGGCTGCAACAGAGCTAGGATGCAGGTGGCTGAGACTAAGAAGAGCGAGGGCAGCCCAGTTCCCATAGGCTGTTGGTCAGAACCCCACATTTGGCAAGTGATTCTGCCGAGTACAAACTGGGCTATTGGTAGAATAGCTCTCCTTCACACACACACACACACACACCAGCTCTCCTTCACACACACACACACACACACACACACACACACACACACACACACACACACACACACACACACACACACCTTTCCATGAGCAGACGGTGGAGACAGGGCCCCGCCCTGGGAGCCGTGGGAAGGCTAGGGCCCCCGCTGGTAAAACTGGGCTAATGACAGCGGGGAAACCGGCGGGGCCAGAGGGGGTGCTGGGGTAATTAGAGTCCTGCCTGCCGCTGGGAGATCTCGAGATGAAAGGGGCTCTGGCGTCACCGGGTTGGTTTTATGTCCACGAATGCAGGTGTGTGTGTGTGTGTGTGTGTGTGTGTGTGTGTGTGTGTGTGTGCGCGCGCGCGCGCGCGCGCGCGCGTGCATGAGAGGTGGGGCTGGCATGATGCAGACCTCTCCTTTGGGGAAGGGGATCTATTTTTTCTCAGCCCGCCCTTCTCTCTGGACTGGCCCTGTACAGTTGGATGGGGAGGGGCAAACGTGGAAGGAAAACCCACTGTCCTGAAGCTGAGAGTTGAGGGGGTAGGGCAAGCCTCGCCCCCTCCCCAGCTCAGAAAGAGCACCAAATTGTCGAGGAAACGACTGGTGGCAGTGAATAGAAAAAGCCTACATTGGAGGAGGGTGACATTTGAAAGGGGAGGCAGTGGATTAGGCAGGTAATGATGTTAGAAATGAGCGTGCAAGGGAGGTAATGGGGAAGCATACCCCCAAAAGGATTAAAAACACAGGATGATTTAGTTGAAGAGGACCCCAGGGGTCACGTGCTCAATCCTCGAATTGTAAGGTTGAGGAAGATAGTCACCTAGAGAGGTGGTGATTTGCTCAAGGTCATACAGTGAGTTACTGGCAGAAAAGGGACTCGAACTCAAAACAAACTCTAAACCGCCTGCGGTTTGGTGTTTAGACTTTCTCCCGGACTTCTAAAGTGCAGGCGGCTCGGCTCGCCGATGTGCCCTTCTCCATCCCCGTGGTGCCACCCCCCAACCCCCCAATTCTTGCAGCAAGCGAAGGCTATGTTTTAAATGACATCTCTTCCAAAATATGTCACCAAGCACCACTCCTGCCGGAGACGCCTGGAGTGGGGCGGGCGAGTGCGGGTCGGGCGGGGGCAGAGGCAGTCGAGGGGCGGCCGGGCGGCTGGCCGGGGTCCCGGGGCGCGGCGGGGGGCGGGGGGCGGGGGCCGGCGGCGGCGAGGCGGCCTGCAGGGAGCAGCCGCGAGCCGGCTGGGCGCGCCGAGCCCGAGCCCCTGCCAGAGCGGGGCGGGGGAGGGAGGAGCCAAGAGCGGCCGCCGCCTCTGCCGGAGGAGCCGCGGGGCCGCCACACTCGCCCCCCGCCCCCCCGCGCTCACTCGCACTCACACCCGGGCGCGCAGGAGGCGGGCGGCCCGGGCCCCATCGGCCCCCCATGGACGCCCCCGGCACGGGGCGCTGAGACCCCCGCGTCGCTGCCCAGCCCGGTCCAGCGCGCCACGCCGAGGTAAGGGGGAGGGAGCGAGGGGGGCATTAATATGCAAATACCTCGCGATTGATTATGCAAAGCCGCGGGGCTCTCTGGCCAGCTCCCAGGCGGGCTGAGGGCGTCCGGGGGGTACCCGCGGCCAGCCTCAGCCTTCCCGGGCTCCCCGGTGACCCTGTCACTGGCCGGGAGCTTGCAGCTTCAACGCCCTGGGGAAGGGAGGCGTTGCTGGGAGGGCGGTGGGCCCCGGGGTTCGCCGGCGGAGATGGCGTCCGGGCCTCCCCCTCGAGGGCCCGCCCGGCCTCTGTCCCGGCCCGTCCGCTGCGCATTCCCGGGCCCGGCCCCGCTGCCGGCCGCCGGAGCTCCCCCGCCCGCCGCGCCGCGGTTTGTTTACGGTGCGCCGGAGGTCTGCCCCCCCAGCTTCCACCCCCAGCCTCCCAGGCCGAGGCCGAATGGCCTTTGCAAAGCTGCCTCCAGCAGCGGAGGGCGGTAGGAATGGGGTGGGAGGTGGGCTTGCACGGGCCCCAGGAGAAGGAAGTCTCCCCCCCCCCCCCACTTCACTCGCCTCCCCAATTGAACATGGCTCTCTGGTTGCAACACAACTAATTGCAAAAACGCGGCTGGGGGGGTGTGTGTCTGGGGAGGGGGGTGTATCTGAGGGTCCTTGGATAATTAGGGGAGTTGCAAGCTAGGGTGGTTGAGGAAGAGAGGGAGGAATGGGCCGGTGTTGCGTGCCACCCGGCTTCCCTCCCCTTGCAACGTGTCTCTGGTGCCCCTTCTCTGCCTGGGGCCCTCTCTTGTCCAGTGTGAAGGTAAAGCCTGCGGAGTGGGGGTTATAGGGGCAATGGAGAGAGCCTCCCGTTTTCCGGGGGAGGGGGGTTTCTTGGGGGGGAGGTCACAGAAGGAAAGCCAGTGGAATGGGAGCCCACCCCTCCATGCTGGCTCAGGCCCCAGGAAGGGGAGGGGTATAGGGGGCTGTGGTCCAAGATGAGGGGGAAGCAAATGTGCCATGCAGACACAGAGATATGTCCACACACACACGGCCGCATGCACACCCAGGGACACCCAGGCAGACTCAAGGACAGGAACTGCTGGACACACCCACATGGGGACAAGGGAAGAGGCACGCTGCCACTGCACAGGGGTGCTCAGAAGGGTGGGACACACCCACGGGAGACCAACCCATGCACATACCCACGCATAGGGTCACGGGGAGATGCTCTCATATACAACAAGGAGGAGTCGCTGTCACCCACACAGAAAAAGTCACTATCGCCTGCATGCATGAACGCAGAGCAATTGCACACAGCCACACATTACAAAAGACCCTGTCACTCACAGGCACATCGTGCTCGCATGAGCCCAGTCACACAGGCATCATCGCCTTGCCGTGACAGTCGCTGTCACTCGGTCAAATGCAAACGCAGTTACACATCAACACACGTATACCCAACTCAGCAACAAGTATTTTCCTGGACTCTTACTGTGGCTTTCTGAGGTGCTGTGTACCACACAAAAAAAACCCTGCTCCCAGAATGGTGGAAGGCACACATTCATGATAGATAACATTCTCTGTCTCTTTTCCTTGTCATCCCACCCCCTAGATGGTGAGCTCCTTGAGACCCAGGAGAATCACTGGAATTGCTCTGGATCCCACCCAGAGCCAAGCATAGGAAGTGCTCTGTAATCCTTTTTAATTGATTGACTGTGGGAACTCCGGACACAGGTGCACACATCTGCACACAGTCCCGGGGGCTCAGGTGCAGGAGGCACTCAGAAGGCGCAGGTCTACAACCCCGGATGCACACACTGTAGCTGTGCAGTCAGGCACATCCCTAGATGCACACGCAGTCGTAGACTTTTTCCCTCAAGCTTCCTCCTGCCTTCTTTTTCCAGGCTTTTTTTTTTGTTTTTTTGAGGGACAGAAAAATCAGAGCAAAGAGTGAGGGGGAGGGGGTTCCAGAGGGCCGAGTCACGCATCTGAAGCAGTGTTCGGTGACTTCAGGAGCTGGAATGACCCTTGCTGTGGGGTGGGGGGGAGGGAGTCTTGGGGAGACCTGTCTCCTAGGGAGAAGCCCTCATCCCCACCCGAAAAGCAGATAACCTCAGTGCCCCTGCTGGGCTCATTGGTCTGGGCCATTACTGGGGATGCTCACCGGCCTCCCCTCCTAACCCCTGCCGAGTTCCTGCCTC
The DNA here is from genome assembly GCA_024291935.2 of Okapia johnstoni. Classification (NCBI taxonomy): domain Eukaryota; kingdom Metazoa; phylum Chordata; class Mammalia; order Artiodactyla; family Giraffidae; genus Okapia; species Okapia johnstoni. The sequence continues at coordinate 21,291,380 of CM044306.1, read as the reverse complement.
CCACCGGGAGTCTGGCCCCTTTTCTCAGCTCTGCCCTCCCGTCTAAACTTGGAAGCCTCCCTTAGGAGGCCGTAAGCTGGTGAGTGTCTGGGTGAGTGATGTGTATTTTTGACTTGGAATTTTGCTCCACCGCGGTCTCCATTGCTCTGTCTCGCTTGTGTCTCTTCTCCCTCCCCTTGTTTCTCCGCCAGCCGGTAACTCCCTCTCACTCTGTCCCTATCCGCCCCCCTTGTTGACCCCTGTTCTGGTGTCCATTTCTGCCACAGCCTCCATGCTCTGAGCTGGGAACCGGCGGTGATGTTCTCCATTCTTCTCCAGTTGCTAGTACTCAGACCCCGCCCCTCGGCCTGCCTGCCCTGCCTCTGGGGTCAGCAAGAGGTTGGGGTGGGGGGGGGGGGGGGGCTCAGCTGGCTGCTCAGGACATCCTGCACTTCCTCAGCGCTGCAGCTGCGGCCAGCAAGTTTGGGGGGCTGCGCATAGGGGGAGAAGAGAAGGGGTCAACCACTGCCCATGCTGATTTCTCAGGCCGCTGGGCTCAGCCTGGGTGGAAGGCCTGGGTGGACAAGCCACGGCTGTTTAGCAGAGGCTCTCTCCACACTGACCCACTGGAAAATAATCGCCCCCCCCCCCAGGGCAAGTGGTGGGAGTTGGCAGGACCCAGCTGGGCAGGACTCACAATGGCCCTTCTCCACATCCCTGGCAGCTGAGACCCACCTCAGAGATGCCCAACAGCTGTGTGCGCTTTGCCCAGCCTGTGAGCCTGGTTCTGAGGGTACAGCTGCCCAGATTTTGTGTGGGGCTGTGTGAGGCCCTCCACTTTGGGAAACCTGAGCAGGGGGCACTTACCACTTCTGGCCATGTTCCCCTCTAACTGTGGTCTGGACGATGGATGAGAAGGCACTGGTAGGGATTCCACCCTAGAGAATCCATGGCTGCTACAGAAAGGGAAACTGAGGCTGGGTCACAGGGAACACATAGCTGGATGAAAGAACAAGGTATTGCTCCTCTGGCAGGTGATATGCTGTAATGGTTAAAAACAGGGATATTTATATATCTATGTATATACACACGTGTATATATATATATATGTATATATATATATATATATACATATATATATATATATATATAGGAGCTCGAGTGCCTAGGTTTGAATCCCAGCTCTGCCACTGGCAGTTGTATAATCCTGGCAAGCAATTTAACCTCTCCTTTGCCTTATCTATAAACTGAGGATGGTAATACCGACCTTATTCAGTTTTTTGAGGATTCCAGCTGTCAGAATATATAAAATGCTTTAAAAGAGTGCCTGGTGCACAGCAAGCACTGTATGTGTTAGCTGTTACAGCAAGGAAATCTGTGGGTCTGGGGTCCCCTGGATTTCTTGGAGAAGCTTGGTGGAGAATTGGATCTCCAGGGTATCACAGGCATGAGGTAGGGGTGGTAGGGATAGTGGGTCCCTAATCTCCAGTCCAGGAGAAGGGGATGACAGAGGATGAGATGGTTGGATGGCATCACCGACTCGATGGACATGGGTTTGGGTAAACTCCGGGAGTTGGTGATGGACAGGGAGGCCTGGTGTGCTGCAATTCATGGGGTGGCAAAGAGTCGGACACGACTGAGCGACTGAACTGAATCTCCAGCCTCCTTGTCACCTCTCCATGTCACCTCTCTCTCTCCCGCCAGGAGTTTGGGCAGCCTGGAGCCCCTCTGCCACCACTGTGCCCTCCTCCAATCCTCACCTTATTTAGCTGCTTCTTAAAAGAGCCCTTGGTATCTCAGACTGGGACACACACCCCCAGTTAGGGACAAATGCATGAATGTTTGGGCATCACTGCATCTCTGTTGGGACAAGTCTGAGCACTGGGAGTGTGGAAGAGAAAAAACAAGGAAAGCAGGCTCCTCTCCATAAACCCTCTCACTTCTTATGTGTGGAGTAAGTTACCCTTCCTCTCTCCTGGGGACCCAAAATCTCAGCTACCTACCATCGATCTATCATTCAGGACCCACCCTTGGCTGACAGATTCCCCACCCTTGCACAGAGGGGACATTAGTGTGGAGGGTGGGGGCAGTGAATAAGGAGGGTGTTGGGTGCAGCACCTGGGGGTCCAGGGTCTATCCTGGGTTGCCTCCTATCCTCTGTGAGTCTGGTGATAAAACTTCTCTCCGCCCTCCATCCCTTTTATGCAGCTCCCCCAGGACAGTGGGAGGGATATGCCCTGTGATGGGCCACTGGGGAACCTCTGGAGCGGGGGCGCTAATCTCAACCCTACTTCTCATGGCTGCAAAGGTGCTTGGGGGACTTTTTGCCTCATGGGGAAGGGAGGCATGCATGACAGTGGTGAGAAGACCACTCCCTGGGAGTTGGAGGCTGGGTTTTCACCACTTGCCAGTTGCTGACTTTGGGTTTAGGTTTTCATAATCTGGAGACAGGGATGCCCACCTCGTGTGGAGTGAGGGCAAATAACATAATGTGAGATGACACCTGTAGTCAACCCCTGTTGCGAGCTGTCACGGCCAACAAGGCCTTTGGATTCTCTTCTCTTCCCAAGGTCTGGAACGCTGCAGGGTGGGTGGGGACACACAGGCCACTTGGAACCAGAGACCGTTCTCAGGCTCTCACAGAGGCAGCTGGGGCTGGTGGAGAGAGGAGCGTGTGGTTCTCAGGCATGTGGTGTTGCTTGCCCTCCTCCCTGGCAGGCCAAGGCGAGGGCACCAAAGGGGGACCACCCTGTGGCATGCCGGGCTGTGAGGTGGTCCAGAGGGAGGCGTCAGAAGTTCTCTGGGCAGACAAGGGGAGCAAGATGGAACTCACTGGTGCCCAGAAAATGCTATCTTTGCTCCCCTGCTTTGGAGGTGGGCACCCAGTCTGGGCACGGGGACTGGGGTTAAAGGTTAGGGCCAAGAGCACACCTCTATCAGTGGCACAGAGCAGCGGACCGGACCCAGCCCCCACGCCTCCTCTTCCTCCTCGCTTCCTCTTGTAAGGAGGAGATGAGCTCTTGGCTCCCAGAGCTGCCTGTTTCATTTTCTCTTTTACCCAGGCGCATGGGGCGTGGGCGAGGGAAGGGGAGCGCGCTGGACCCCAGGCTTTGGTGGCTATCGGGCGTCTTGGTACACACCAGTGAGTGGGTGTGTTGTGTGCGCATCCATGTGTGCGCATTTTGTGCCTGTGTGGGCCGGGGAGGGCTCTGACTATCTGCTGGAATGGGGTACCGAGCCCGCGGCTCTGCGCATGCGGGGTGAGTGTGTGTGTCTGCACGTGTCCGTGTGTGTGCGCGGGCAGACTCGGCTGCATTTACTTGCTCACTCTCGCCTGCTCTCTCTCTCTCCCTCCCCTCTCTCCCTCTCCCCCTCTCTCCCCCTCTTCTCTTTCCCTTTCTTTCTCTCTCTCTCTCTCTCTCTCTCTCTCTCTCTCTCTCTCTCTCTCTCTCTCTCTCTCTCTCTCTCTCTCTCTCTCTCTCTCTCTCTCTCTCTCTCACACACACACACACACACACACACACACAATTTTCAATCTCTCCTCCCTTTCCTCATTCCCTCCCTCCGTCTCCCAGCTCCTCTCTCCCTGCTTCCCTCTCAGGCCCTCCTCCCCCCTTCAACCCTGCCTCTGCCTCTTCGGGTTGGGTGGGGGCTATCTCTGCCTCTCTGGGGGTGCCTGGGAGAACATCCCCCCTTTTCGTTTCCCCTTGACCACTCCCTTTCCCTCCTGGGCAGAGCTCCCCAGGGCTCGCAGATTCCTCTGTGCCACCTCCTCCCTGGAAGAGGGGAGTGGGGAAAGGAGGACCCCAGCCCTGTGCCCGTGATGCCATCTGCAGTGAGCACCTTGGTCCCATGACATTCATGCCTCCAGCCTTCAGCTGCCCCAGCTCCCAGCTCCGATTACCCACTGGCCGCTGGGGGGGGGGGGGCAGGGAGAGTGTGCTCAGCCTGGGGGTGCTCCTAACTCTGCCTTCTTGGTTATGTGGATCTCCCCATCCATTCCCTGTGGGGAGTAGGGGGGATATGAAGATCTGTGGGTTGGCAGGGAAGGGGCTGAGCTCTTGAGCCGGGGCTGTGGGCACCACCATCGTCAGTAGGCGTGGCGGGGGGGTGGTGGAAGTGAGCCCCACACCTGGGCGCCCACCTTGCTGCCTGGCCCACCTTGCTGCCTGACCAGAGGTGGCCCGGGGTGGGGGGAGGAGCAGGAGAGCAGCAGGTGGGTGAGGTTATGGTGGGGGTGGGCGGGAAGCCCAACAGTCTTTGATGTTCCTACTGGGCATCTGGCCCAAGTCAAGGCTACTGTTTATGTCTTTCTGTCTCTGACCTGCAGGGGGGAATTTCCTGTTATATTCTTTTGGGGGAGAGGATCCTTTTGTTTAAGTATCCAGTCTCCCCCTTATATCCCCCACCCCCATCTCCCATTAGCCTCCAAGGCCCCAGAGTGGCTTGGAGATCAGACGTCAGGGGTCTCTGCCCTTGAGCTCCAGAATCCCATCTCATGGGGGCCCTGAGGGAGCCCACCGAGGGCTGCTGCCTTCCCCTGGCGCCTCCCGCTTGCCAAGCTGGTGCCTGCGTCTGTGTACTCCTCTGCCATCACACACCTGCCAAATAGTACCTCCCTTCCCGCCTTTACCTCTCCTCTCCCTCCGGGCACTCGGATAACAGGGAGTTGGGTGGGGCAGCCCCCCCCAAGTCCATACCTGAGAGTAGCACAGTGGGGGATCTGGGAAAGGAGGTAAATGTCCCAGCCCTGGGAGGCACCCAGCCCTCAACCTGGGGGCCTGTGTTGCTGCTGCAACCTCCACCGTCGCCAGAACCCCCGGGGGCTGTTGGTGTCTGTGGCTGCCCATGGGAGCCCACGTTGGCACAGGCGGTCATGTCTGCACACAGATGCCTGTGTTTGCCTGTGCATGCCCGTGTGTCTGGTGTGTGTGTGTTTGTGTGTGGGCTGCAGTGGCCACCTGGGCCTCTTAGCATCACCCTTGTTGGCCCCCATGGTGTGTAGTCAGGGCATCAGTGCCAGATAATTGGAAGTAAGGGGTGAAATATCTCCCCCCCACCCTAGCAGCAGGCAAAGGGGAAGGGGAGAGGGAGGTGCGAACCTCCCCACAGCACTATTAATAGCCCACATGCCAGGCCACCAAGAACCAGCTGTCACCGTGGAAACCATTTCTGCTCTCCCCTCCCTCCAGCCTCCATGAGGTGGGACTTAGGCGGGGCACCGAGCACCCCCACCCCTCTTCCTTTGTTACCTTTCTCTCTGTGTCTCCTCCCCTCCTCTGTCCTTCTGTCTCCCCCACCCCCACCTCCTTGCTGCCTTTCTTCCTCTCCATCTACTTCATTGTCATCCCTGCCTCTACCCCAGTCCCGGCCCGTCCCTTTGTTCTTGCCCCTCCTCATCTTTTCTCCCCTCTCCCCCTTCTTCCCTTTCACCCTTCTCCTCCTCCTCTTTCTCCCCTTTTCTCAGCCCCCCTCTCTCTATGTGCGTCCTTCCCTCTGCTTGGCAAGGAGGAGGGCTGGTCTTCGCTTAGGGCATTAAGGACAAAGTTCAGGGGCCCTGACAGGTGGGGCCAAAGCCAAGAGTAGACACAGAGGAGACTGGTGTGGAGACCTGGGGGCTCGATCCAGGGGCAGAGAGTCCCCCCGCTGGCAGCCCTAGGCATCCTTCCAGGGAGTCCCTTGGGTCCACAGGACTGCAGAGGGGGACAGTCCCGGCAGCGGGGACCTGGCATGGTGCCTGTGGATGCTGCATTGGCCTCTTGTCTCTGTCCCCCCATCCCAGAAGCACTTAAGCTTAATGAAATGCTTCCCCCTCCACGGGCGCCTTGCCCACACTGCCACCAGGCAGCTCTTATCTGACAAAGAGGGAGTGGGTGGCCAGGCCCGCCGACAGGTGGGCCTTGCCTTCCGACTGTCCAGCCTCGTCTCAGAGCAGCATGGCTCCAGCCCCTCCGCTTCCAGGGGGCTGAGCCTCTTCCTCGGCAGGTCTGTACCCGGCAGGCACTTGGGGAATTGAGAGGATTCCAGGAGGAGGGGCGAGAGGCTGCCCTTCAGGGTGGGTGTCCCCGCCCCGCCCCACTTCCCCGTGGACTTTTATCTGCCCACGGCCAACACAGGCCTGGCCCACGTGCCATGGGCCTCCCTGCATGCTGGGCTCTCTGCCCGCTCTGTCGCCTCAGAGGCCCAGGTATGTCCCCAGAGAGACAACAAGGAGCCCTCAGGGGTTCCAACCTCTTGCTAAGTGCCAGGCGAGGGTGCCCTGAGCAGCGAGGGCAGGACCTTGCTCTGCTGCCCACTGCCAGGGGCTCCGGGGAGCCTGGGTGGTACCGACAGGCAGCAGGCACCGTTCTGCTCAACGCCCCTCCCAGCAGGCACGTGCAAGCCCTGGGCAGTGCCCAGACACATTTGGAGTTAAGACTGGGCCTGGGAGGGGGAAGGGAAGATAAACATGGTGGCTTAGGTTGGCGCTGCCCCAGGTGTGCCCTGTAGGGGCAGTGGCAGGAGTGAGCGGGGAGGGGGTTCCTCCAGCTCTATGGCCTGGGAGGGCGCTGCCCATGCCATGCGCTGCCACTGGGATTCCCCGCCTGGCCCGGCCCACAGCTGTCGGTACCCATTCCTGCACACCCTGGCTGCCTTCACCTGCCCCCAGGGCCTGCTCCCCGGGGCTGCCCCTCTCTCCCTGTGCCCACTCCTGTGCCTGCCTCCTCCCCTCCCTGGGGGCTCCCGGGCCTCAGGCTGGCGAGTGGATTTTTCCAGCTTCTGTAAACAAGTGGTGGCAGCATGCCAGGTGGGCAGGAGACAGGCGGGGGCAGCACCGCAGCCAGGGTGTGCCAAGCACCGAGGCACAGTCTTGGGGGGAGGGGGAGACAGGGAGACACCCAGCCCTGGAGAGAGAGAGACATTCAGATGCAGACAGACAGACCAAAGGAAGCTTCACTGGGCACAGAGAGAAGTGGAAACAGAGGCGACAGAAAATAGCCCTCTATTGTCAGCCACACCCCCACAACTACCCTGGCCCCCCTACCCCTCAGCGCTCTGGCTGGGAGCAGCAGGCCCCTGTGCCCAGGCCCTGGGCAACCCCACCCACTCCTGTTCTCCCCCACCTCCACCCCTTAGGGCTGGCTACGCCATTATAAATTTATAACAGGAATTTCTCCGCAAGCCAAGAAAAACTTGACCTACTTTCTTGACGGCTCCCTGGGCTAAGGCTCCCCGCTCGCACCCGCCCCCCCCAATGTCTCCTGTCCAGCCCCCAGTGCCCAGTTCTGGTCTGTGGGGGTATCAGAGGCAGAATGGGCCACCCTTCTGTCCTCCTGCCCTGCTCCCCAGGATGGGGACTCACCCCAGTGCCCTGTCCCATGGCCCGGCCCTGCCCTGCCCAATGGCCTGACTTATCTCTCCCTTCCCCTCCCACCCTGACTCCTTATCAGTTCCTAGAGGTGGGGCCAGGGGAGGTGGGAGCGAGGGGCAAGGCCTCTGGTGCAGCAGCCGAACTACAAGGGATGAAGGGGTGTGTGCCGGGAGCTGCACCTTTTGTCCCCTCGCACGTGCCCACACCTGCCTGTGTGGGCAGAGCTGGAGCCTCAGGTCTGCAGTGTGGCGTGGAGGGAATGGTTGGCCCAGGTTGGCACTGCCCTGGACCCCAGGTAGCAGAGCAAGGCCAGCATTGGAGGCAGGCTGCTAACTACCTGTGCCTACTTGAGTGAATGGTCAAGCTTTCTGAGGCTTCGTTTACTCACCTGCAAAGTTCTGATACCAGGGGCACATAGTCTCTGTGCCATTGACAGGGGTTATTTTCCATTCCCTGTCCCCTTGCCTTCCTGGTGGGTGGCAGCTCAGCTAAATCAATGGGGAAGGGGAAGCCTGGCCCTCAGATTGGGAAGTGTGATGTGGGACCTTGTATGGGAATCTCCTTTTGGGGCCAGGGTTGGGGAGTCATAACAGGGCCAGCAGCTGGGGGAGGGGGCAGCTCCCTACTATTATCAGTGTCCTTCATTGAGGCACTCAGGTGGGTGTTCAGAATTCCTGCATGCCACCTCTACAAACCACACTTCCATCTCCAGTACACCCCCCCGCCCCCCACCGCCCTGTGCCTGGGCTCAAAGCTGCCCATCTCTGGTGGCCTCTTGCCCTACAATACTGATGAGTTTTAGGAAAACTTGGCGAGGGGGTTGGTAATAGCAGCTGATGTTTAATAGATGCATATTAAGGGCCAGAAACTTCCCAAGTGGCTCTAGTGGTAAAGAACTCGCTTGCCAATTGCAGGAGACACAAGAGAAGCAGGTTCGATCCCTGGGTTAGGAAGATTCCCCTGGAGAAGGAAATGGCAACCCACTCTGGTATTCTTGCCTGGAGAATCCCATGGAGAGAGGAGCCTGGTGGGCTACAGTCCATGGGGTCACAAAGGGTCAGACACGACTAAAGTGACTTAACACACACACAAGGGCCTCACTTGATTGTGAAGATTGAGACAAGGTACATGGATGACCTCATTCTTTCCATCCATCCTTTTTCATGTATGGAGATCAGGCTGTGGATCTCCAGTCTTGCCTGCTGTGTGGTAGTTATATTATTTTTTGCCTGCTCTCTGTTGATTTGAATGGTTATCTTGGTCCTCTCCCTGTGCCTGCCCTCTATGACTACCACTATCTCATTATTTTCTTTTTCAAAATATTTATTTATTTATTTGGCATGCTCCAGGTCTTAGTGGTGGCACTGGATCTCAGGTCTTCCTTGTGGTATGCAGGAACTTTAGTTGTGGCTTGCACACTCTTAGTTGCAGCCTGTGGGGTCCAGCTCCCTGACCAGGTATTGAACCTGGGCCCCCTGAATTGGAGGCATGGAGTCTTAGCCACTGGAGCACCAGTGAAATCCCCCCATCATCTCATTATGAGCCCCAAAATGTTGGTACCAAAGGAATCCTATTCTCCTAGCCCCACCATGGTGCCACCTTATCCCTGCCTCTCTCCTCTCTCTGCAGGAACCTCTGGACAGGACAAGATTCTGAAGTTACCCTTCCCACCCAGGACCCCTTTACTGACCCAGCTTGCTCCCCCACCCAGCCCTACCACCTGCCATTCCCTGGCCCCTTTCACCGCCCGCCCCCCTTGGGGCTCAGGGCATGGTGTGAAAGGCCAAGTGCTGAGGCGGGCACCATGGGTGCTGTGCCCTAGGGCCTGGGTGGCAGGGGGTGGGTGGCCTGTGGGTGTGCCGGGGGGGCCAGTGTGCCCACCCCAGTCTCTCGGCGTGCTGGAGGGCATCCTGGATGGAATTGAAGTGAATGGAACAGAAGCCAAGCAAGGTGGAGTGTGGGTCAGACCCAGAGGAGAGCAGGTAATGCGTTCAGCAGCTACGTCGTGCCAACTCATAGGCAGCAAGCAGGGTCACCTGGCTGGGCCCAAGAGAGCTGAGCTTGGGCCTTTTAAGTACCTCTGTGGTGGGGGCCAGGGCGGGGGCATGAGGCCAGCCAGCCTGCTGCCTACCTTTGCCCAGGAGATGAGGTCATGTTCCCATGTGGCAGGGAATTGGGCACCTGGATGGAGAGATGCCCATTCTAAAAGGGGGAGGTGATGCAGAGTAATTACAGGTGGCAGGCATGTGGCCCCTCCCGGGATGGTGCTGGGCATCTCAAATCCTGCCCCCCCATGGTGTCCCCTCAGCCACCCTCACCTAAGTCTGTGGAATCCAAACAGCCTTGCCATTTGTCTCCTCTCCTCCTCTCCCTACCAGCTCATTCACTTCTGACTGCCAGTGTGCAGTCCAGAAGCCATGGTGCCTGTTACATGACATTTCAGGGCACATGGTCCAGTAGCTGTTGGTCACAGCTCATGCTTATATTTGGAACCTATTGGGAGCCTCACAAGCTCTTCCTTGTTCATGGGCAAAGGCGGGCACTGCCATGGGGCTCCTCCCAGGAAGTGGAAGTGAATACCAGCTATGAAGATTTTGCTCCCACGTGGAGCAGACATTAGCCTTGCATACACAGCTAGGGATGGCTTACTTACCATCTGCAGTGCCTTTCAGGAGCCCAGAGGGTCTCTGCCTCTCCCCTCGGCTCCAAGTAGCACAGAGCTCGGTCTCTGTTGGCATGGTGCCCTGGGAGCTGGGTACAGCCTGTGCCTATGGCCAGGGAGAGGGTGGGGGATGGGTGCTCTGGGGAGCAGTGTGGCCGTTACCTAGGAGACCAGATCCTGAGCCAGGAGGTTGGAGTCCTGGCCCAGCAAAGCCCTGGGGCCCAAGACTGGGTCCCTGGAAGGGTGGAGGAAGTGGATGGGGCTGGTGGTTGGGTAAGAGCTGTGGGGTATCCCCCTACCCAGTCCCCACCCCAAGGAACTCTGAAAAAGATTTAGCCTGTCATTGCATAGCTTTCACTTACAGCCTCTGTACCTCCCTGCCCAGACTTCTTCTGTGGGTCTGGGAGAGTCTGCTCCTAACGCAGAGAAAGGCGGGAATGCCAGTTCGTGGTCCCCCAGGACTGCAGCCCCTCCCCGACAGCCTCCCCTCCCCCATGTCTTTGCGCCACCTTGTGGCTATCCCTGGTTCTGCACCCAGAGGCTGTAAGTCTGATTAATTGCTTAAGACCGCCAGCTCAGCTGGGGCCTCGGTAGCTAGGCGTTCCCCCACACCCACCCCTCCGGAGACAGGAGGCAGATCTGACCCTCGAACCATTCTAGAAATTAGACAGGGGTAATCCCCAGGGTGTGTGGAACACAGAGCTATCTGTGACTGTGACCCTGGCCAAGGTCACTGTGTCAGTGTGTTGGTAGTTGCATCTGGCCCTGGAGGGAGGGCTCTGCAACATGCCACACACAGGGTGGGTGTGAGAGGTTATACAATCCGTGCATGCATGTAGAAGGCTTACGTAACCTGTGTGTGCCGAGGTTATGTAACACGTATGTGGAGAGGCTGGCCACATACGTGTGCAGTGTCTGAGGGCTGCTATAATATCTTACATGGAGGGGCCCTGGGTCTTTGTTCTGGCTCTGACCCCAGTCCACCGTGTCAGCTGGCACAGGTGGGGCCTCAGTTTTCTGTTCTGTTAAATGGGGGCCGTAGACAGGGTGGCTTTGGGCGTCCCATCCTTTTCTCATGTTCTTGAGTCTAGGTTCTGGTGTCCACTGCGGTTATCTAGCATGTGTGCATGAGCTGAAAATCAAGTGACATGCTCGCTGCGGGGAGGGGCATGGTATCATTAGGTGCCTGTCTAGAGGGTTGTGAAACATGTGGGCATATCCTCGAGGTCGTATAATATTTGAGAAAGCCCTGAAAGTCACATCCACATAGATAATAGAGACTGCTGCTTACATACCATGCTTGGGTTTATGCTGAAGGCAGCATAGTTGTTCATATGTGCTGGTTTTATGCTGCATATATTTGTGTATATTCTAAAGCTTATATAGTTTTAAGCATGTCCTAAAGATACATGTCCTAAGATTCTTTCTGCATATGTGTCAAGTACTGAAGGCTTAAATATGTGGATGTTTTATAGATGATGGATGTTTAAGGTTCTCTACTGTGTGTGTGAGTGTGTGTTGGGACCCTTGAACATGCTTTTGCCCCAGTCAAGCCCCTTATCTCTTGCTCAGATAGCTGGACCCTTCTCAGTTTTGTCAGCTGACCTGAAGGTGGGAGGTAGATGGAGGGAGGCAGGCCTGAGGCATGACCTCAGCCTATTGGATGCAAAGGGGGACTGCCCACGATCTGCTCTCTGATTCTGCCCACTTTGCCCCTATCCAGTACCAGGTCACCAGATGGAAAGCGAAAAAGAAAGAACGGCCAATGTTCCCTGAAAACCAGCATGTCAGGTGAGCCTGGCTGTGTGCCCTTCCTCCCCACCCTCAACCCCACCGAACCATCAAAGGGCTCTTCCGGGGCCTGGGCTTGTACCAGCAGTTCCTGTGTCCCGTGGGAAGAGCCTCCTGGAGAGCTTGGGATGGACTTGTCTGGGTGAGAGGTGTGACGTGGAGCATGCCCCAGCCATTGAGGATGGAGTAGGTCAGGAAGGGCCTCTTTCCTTCTCTTCTCCCATCACGCCCTTGCCTGAGGTCCTGAGATGAGCTACTGCTGAGATTTGCTTCTCCTTCTCCTTTGTCCCCTGCCCCTGGGATGCAGCAAGAGAGAAAAGCCCTGAAGGGGCAGTCAGAAGAACTGGATTCTCCATACTGTTAGGGAAGGGGATGAGCAAGATGACCTCTGATATGTCTCCAGGACTCTGCCTGGAGACAGAGAACCCTTCAGGGAGCCTGGGCAAGGAAGGAAAAGCGGGGGGATGGAGAGAGTATAGAAGCCTCTCTGCTGGGGCCCCAAGCCATGCCTGCCTGCCTGCCTCCCTTCCTCCCTCCCAGGGTATATCCCTAGTTACCTGGACAAAGACGAGCAGTGTGTCGTGTGTGGGGACAAGGCAACCGGTTATCACTACCGCTGCATCACTTGTGAGGGCTGCAAGGTATGGACCAGCCAGCTCCTGCCCCTCCCCCACCACCTGAGCCCCAATCTTGTTCCCTTGAAGTCCCTCAGCACCTAGCCCAACAGATAGCTCTATAAACGTGTAACCTAAAGCCCACCTATTTCATTGTCATTTCCCTTATTCATTCATTCATTCATTTGTTCATTCATAATCACTGCTCTGCCACTCATAGGCAAGATGCCTCATCTCTCTGAGCCTCAGTTTCTTCATCTATAAAATGGGTTAGGATAATCATAATACCTACCACATAGCATTGTTGGGAGAATTAAATGAGATAATGCACATAGAGTATTTAAAACAGTGCCAAACAGAAAAGAAGCACTCAACAAATGTCTGCTTCCATTCATCCACTCAGTGTATTAAGTGTCAGATGTTTAGTATCTGCCTTGACCTCAAGCTGCTCACAGCCTACCAGAGAAAGACTGACATCAGGTGAAAGCAATATCAGTTTTTTAAATGTAGTTCCAGGACTGCCTGTAGTACTTGTTAAGTGCAAATCCCCAGGCCTCATCCCAGCCCTGCTCAATCAGAACATTTTGTGGTGGCTGCCTGGCATCTGCCTTGGAACAGGCTCCCCAGTTGCTTCCACTGCCCCTGAAAGGTTGAGAACCATTGCTCGGGAGGGGCATGGTGGAACCCAGAGGAGAGGATGGCAGAGTCTCCCTGGGCAGAGGGGACAAGGTCATAGACTTGGGGAGACTTAATTAGATCTCACTTTGGGCATTTCAACCTACATGGTTTTTCTAGAGTCATCACCTCCTGAAAATGTAAGACCTTTCAAGAAACAGAAAGATTAAGAATACGTCAAGGCTTCAAGATCCTCTCTTTCTCGGTGTCAGTCAAGCCAAGACCACCAGTCCCCTGGCAACGTTCCTGGAAGCATTACCAGCAGTGTAGCATAGAACAGGGAGTCTCACCCTCAAGGCCCTCTGAGTCCCAGTGGGTCATCCCGAAAGGACAGAGATGTCTTCCCACTCCTAGAGAGTCTGATGGTACAGGTTTAGAGTGAGGCCCAGGAATCCGTATTTTTGATCGGTACCCTAGGTGGATCTTAATTGCACCCCAGAATCTGAGAGCTCAGACCTTGCGTCTCATACCTCAGGTCCAGTTCTGACTGTTTAGCCATCTGACTTTGGGCAAATGGCTTAATCTCTCCAAGCTTCAGTTTCTTAGTCGGCAACATGGAGATAGTAACAGTTCCTACCTCATGGGGTTGACACCAGCATTAAAGGTGATGATACATGAAAGAAAAGGTTTAGAAGCTCCTGGCTCATAGTAAGTATGCAGCAGACATTAGTCCATATTATTACTGCCATCTTGAGTCTTGAGGTTTTTGTCCTTTAAAGCAAAGACTAAACCCCATATATAAAATTGAAAATCTTCTTTTCAAGCTAATACAAGTCCATACCCAATGGCTTTTCTTGATTTTTTTGACATTCTCCCCGCCCCTCACCATTTCATGAATTCCACCTGCATAGGCAACAGGCAGCTTGTATGAGAATGTTTTGGGGCCAGTTGTTGTTTTGAGAGTCGTTTAGTAAGATGGAAAATCAGGTATTAATTGGATGTCCAAAGTGGCTGTTCCTTCAGGCCTTGTCGTACTTCACACCCTCCCAGGCTCAAATCTCCTCTCCATGGTCACCATCCTTACCTCTGCCACCGCCACTCCCCAGGTACTCCCACCCGTAGGCAGTTGGGGGCTGAAGATGTGTGTTTCTAAGTCCTGGCAGAGCCCAGGTGATGCTGGGCTTGCTCTGTCCAGAGGATGCCAGGTCCCCTCACTAATTCCCCTAGCCCCCTACCCCCTTCCAGAGAGCTGCATGGTTGGTTCAGGAAGAGAAGATCGTGATCACACCATGCTCTGTCTCCCCCCACCACCCCCACTCCAGGGCTTCTTTCGCCGCACAATCCAGAAGAACCTCCATCCCACCTACTCATGCAAATATGACAGCTGCTGTGTCATTGACAAGATCACCCGGAATCAGTGCCAGCTGTGCCGTTTCAAGAAGTGCATCGCTGTGGGCATGGCCATGGACTGTAAGGGGACGGCTGGGGGAACCGGGCCAGGCAGCTGTGGGTGGGGGTGCGTTCAGATGCAGCACCCACAGGGCAGAGTGACAATCTGGGTCTTGCTGGCGATGGAATGAGTATTCAGAATCTTGGTGCCTGCTGCCCTCATCTCAGAAAAGGAAACAGAGGATTCCTCTATTGGCCCTGAGCACGGGCCCTGGTGCCTACCTGCCTTTCACCAGTCAAGGGTCTTCAGAGAGATTTGTTGGGTAGAAATAAGTCCTGAGTACCCCACAAGAACGCAGTATCTCTGACTGCCAGAGAAGGCATTCCACTTCTCTGTGGGGTGAGAGAGGGCATCTTCTATTAGCTAGGGACTGGATGGCTCAGTCTTCCAGTAACCACTGTCACCTTTAGACCAGAACATGTATCCTCTGGGTCAGCCCAAATTGGAGTTGATGTGGTCCCAGTGATTATCATGATCCAGGTTGCGCCACCCGACTATTGGGAAGTCATTTAGCCTCTCTTGGCCCTTCCCCTCAGTTTCTCCAACCTGAACACTGGAAAGAGTAGTTTCTGAGCAGGTTACAGAGTGTGCCATGCAAAGGGCATTATGTCTGTCTGTTGTTGACAGTGGTTCTAGATGATTCGAAGCGGGTGGCCAAGCGCAAGCTGATTGAGCAGAACCGAGAGCGGCGACGGAAGGAGGAGATGATCCGATCACTGCAACAGCGACCAGAGCCCACTCCTGAAGAGTGGGACCTGATCCATGTTGCCACAGAGGCCCATCGCAGCACGAATGCCCAGGGCAGCCATTGGAAGCAGAGGCGGAAATTCCTGGTAAGGAGAGAAGTGGCACGAGTGAGAGTGGCAGTCTGGTGGCCAGGAGAAGAGAGCAAATTCAGACTCTTGCCTCCTCCAGGAAGCCTTCTTAGATGAGTCCACCCTACAGCCACTAGTCTGCACAACTTGGCAGTTCTGATTTGTACACCTGTGTATGTGTCACTGCCTTTTCCATCTGATTGGGAGCTCCATGAGGGCAGGGCCTTGCCTCATCAAATTTCCAGTGAATGGGGGTGATCTCTCCTCTTTTTCCTGTCCACAGTGACTTGGAGGCAGGGGCAAGGACACAGTCATGTAACAGTATTTTGGGGAACCTCCTGGGTGCCAGGTGTTGTTTTGGGCCCTGGCAAAACTGAATGCCAAAGAAATGGTCAGTGTGGGAGGAAAGGGACAGTTGGTTGTGTATGGTGGGGGAAGGCAGAGAACTCCTGATGGAGTGTGTCAGCAGGTGAAACAGTACACTGTCAGGAGCACCAGCTCTGAAACCAAGCACGTGTGTGTGTGTGTGAAACAGGGATCAAACTGCCTGGGTTCAAATCCTGTTTCCACCACTTACTAGTCCCTCGACCTTGGGCTTATTACTTAGCTACACTCTGTCTCAATTTCCTCATCTGGGAAATGGTGATAAGTATAACATCAACTAATGATGATAAGTCATGGTGAGGATTAAATGAGATAATACGTGTAAAACACATGGCCTAGCTATGTATTAGTCAAATATAGCTTCTGTTGTTATGACATTACCGCTACTGGTGCTATGATCCTTGTTATTATTAGCCAACTTGGAGCTCTGGTGCTAGTCTGTTCTCTGCTGCGCGGAGGGAAAAGCCCTAGGCCTGGGACGCAGAGTCCCTAGGTGCGGTGGCCCCGCTTCCCCAAGCTGCCTTGGAGCTCCCCCTGGTGGGCAGGGAGCCTCAGTGAGTGGTTGAAAGGGGTCTGCAGCCCTAACTGACCCCCATCTCTCCCTTTAGCCGGATGACATCGGCCAGTCACCCATCGTCTCCATGCCAGACGGAGACAAGGTGGACCTTGAGGCCTTCAGCGAGTTTACCAAGATCATCACCCCGGCCATCACCCGCGTGGTGGACTTTGCCAAAAAACTGCCCATGTTCTCCGAGGTGAGTGATGGATGGGAGGAGAGATCTGGTGCCACACTGGAGGGAAACCTTGGGCTGCTCTCCGGGTCACCCAGTCCCAGCTCATCCTTATCTGAAGCTCTCTAGACAGGGAGCAATTCCTATATGTCAACATACCCAACACACACACATGCACACACACATACATGCACAGGGCAAGCTGATTCCTAAAGAACTAACAGGCTCTATGGGCCCAGCCCTGCACCCCCAGCCTCTCCCTGCCCATCTCCCCGCAAGTCTACGTGACCATCCTGACTCTGGAGGTTCTTATTTTAAAGAGCATTAACTCTGTGGACAGGCTGCCCTGCTGGCTTGTAACCTTGGCCACGTGGCCTAACTCCCTAAACCTTTGCTCATCTGCAGTGGGCATGGAGGACCTAACTCAGAGACCTAGTTGTGAGGCTTAGTGAAGCAAGCAGGTTTGCCACCCAGTGCAAGGGTAGCTGTCCAGAGCATGCGTTCCCAGTTGGTGGTGGCCTCGAAGTTCCCAGAGGCACCTTCAGGGGACACTCATGGGGAGGGGCATGCTGAGTGTTCCTGTGGCTCTGCAGCTGCCTTGCGAAGACCAGATCATCCTCCTGAAGGGGTGCTGCATGGAGATCATGTCCCTGCGGGCGGCTGTCCGCTATGACCCCGAGAGCGACACCCTGACTCTGAGCGGGGAGATGGCCGTCAAGCGGGAGCAGCTCAAGAATGGCGGCCTGGGTGTCGTCTCTGACGCCATCTTTGAACTGGGCAAGTCACTCTCTGCCTTTAACCTGGATGACACGGAAGTGGCTCTGCTGCAGGCTGTGCTGCTAATGTCAACAGGTACCTAGCCTGGCTGGGTGGGCTCCTGGTCCTTCTTTAACCCCTCAGTCTCTCTGCTCCCCAAGCCCACCTCTCTGTCCCCCAAGCTGATCCCTGTCCCCAGGCCCATCTTCTGTCCACTGTCCCCTGTTCTGTCACCCATCCCCCCTCTGTTCTTCTCTCCAGACCCATCTCTAGCTTCCCATGCCCTCTTCTCCTATCCTGGCTTCATTTCTCACCTTTGCCCCACATCTGCTCTCTGTCTCTCATAGTCCCCTTTGTTCCCCACCCCTGACTCTGTTCCCATCCATCTTCTCTTCGCCTCCCTCCTCTGTTCTCAGTTCCCCCTCCCTGCCCCCAACCTCCTCCTACTCCTCTGCCCACCCCACCTCTCCACCCCCTAGTCCTGCCTCATCTCCTAGTCTCCTCTCTTCCCAGGCCCACCTCTGACTCCTCTGTCTGCTTTACCTGCCCCTCCACCTGCTTTACCCTGCAGTTGCCCCCCACTTGCCCCAGCCCCCGCAGAATGCGTGTTTTTCTCCACTCTGCCCCAGCCTCTCGGCCTCTGCCTGCCCCACTTCCACCCTCTCAGCCTCGTGCCCCTCCTCCCCTGCAGACCGCTCGGGCCTGCTGTGTGTGGACAAGATTGAGAAGAGTCAGGAGGCGTACCTGCTGGCGTTCGAGCACTATGTCAACCACCGCAAACACAACATTCCGCACTTCTGGCCCAAGCTGCTGATGAAGGTGACTGACCTCCGCATGATCGGGGCCTGCCACGCCAGCCGCTTCCTCCACATGAAAGTCGAGTGCCCCACCGAACTCTTTCCCCCACTC
Organism: Okapia johnstoni; assembly: GCA_024291935.2. Lineage (NCBI taxonomy): Eukaryota > Metazoa > Chordata > Mammalia > Artiodactyla > Giraffidae > Okapia > Okapia johnstoni. The sequence continues at coordinate 21,273,323 of CM044306.1, read as the reverse complement.
TTCCTCGAGGTCTTTGAGGATCAGGAAGTCTAAAGCCTCAGGAGGCCAGAGGGTGTGCGGAGCTGGTGGGGAGGAGCCTGGAGAGAAGGGGCAGAGCTGGGGGCTGAGGGAGACCCCCACACCTCTTCTCTCCTCCCTCTCGTCCTTGGATAGATTCAGCTCCCCACACACACCCGTGCACTGCCCTGTCCCTCCTCAGAACCTCCAGCCCTGGGACAGGGCAAACAAATGAACTTGCTATGAAAAGGACAGTGTGGGAGGCGGGGCGGGCGGGGGACCGTGTCCTGCAGTTCCCAGGACCCTGTCCTCTGAGAAGGTAGGAGAAGGGAGGGATAACTAAGAGCAGACAAGCCATCTTGACCGTAGGGGATAGAGGAATGTGGGGTGGGGGCAAAGGCCCTCACTCACCCCCTACATACACACACAAGAGAGAGAGCCCCCTCTCCCAGTCTCTTGGCCTAGGTCCCCCCTCCAGGCTGAGGGCCTCTCTGCTTCCCCAGATGCCTGGTGCAAAGAAAGGCTTGGCTTGGCTCCTCCCCTGGAGGTTAAAAATTACAGTCATTCTAACTGCACTTTGGAAACCAGGCAAGGGGAGAAGATAAATGAAGAAATACTAGACAGAGGGAAAAAGAGCGAGCGACTGATAGAGAGATGATATTAAGTTATTAACTGAGGCTGGCCAGAGGGGAGGACCCCCCTCCCACCCCCGAGCACTTTGAGAGCTGCCCCTCCTCCCCCCAAATCAGAGAGAACTGCCCCCCCCACCACGTCAGGTCCCCAAGGGTAGGGCTGCCATCAGAGCTGTGAGTTAATACAACAGGGTCCTGGCCACGCCCCCTTGCCTTGCCCCTCCCTCTGTGCCCTTTGGCACCCCCCTCCCCCCGCCCCAGTACTCCCTCTGCTCTCTGCCACTCGTGCCCGCTGAGTTCCATCTACCTCTCACTCTGGATGCCAGCTGGCCCCTCACCAGCCTGCCCTGCTGCCCGCACAGCTCCCTTTTCAAGTGCCCAGCCCCGGGGGCCTCTCCCTGTCACCCCCCTCCTCTTCTGCACCTTGGCACCCACACAGGAAAAACTGTGGCTCAAGCTCCTGCCCTCCTCACATCCTGCAGTATTAGCTACGATCCAGATGCTGCTGCCCCGGGGCGGGGTGGGGGGTGAGGGGGGGCAGGGTGGGGGGCGGCGTGGGGGGAGGCGAAGGGGATGTGCGTGAGCTTCTCCCAGAGCCTGCACCCCCCGCGGGCCCCATCCCTCTGCTGGGCTCCCTCTAACCCCTGCCCTCCTTCTTTCCCGCTCCCTCTAGCACTACCCCAGACTCTGGGTGGGCGGGCCCCGGAATGGGGATGCTTAGATCAGTGGCACTTAGTCAAGGCCCTGGGGGAGAGGGCGGTTGGTGCTCCGCCTTTTTCCTTTGAAGCTCTTTAGGCCAGCCGGCCCTGTGCCCCTGGGACCCCTTCCCCCTCTTCTTTTCTCTAATTCAGGGACATTTGGCTTGAGCCACCTCCCACCCTCCTGGTGAGGAGTGCTCTGTTGGTCTGCACTTGGGTGAGCTGCCCTCCTCCCCCCTCCTTTGCCAGCGCCCACTCCGCAGGGAAGAGAGGGAGGGAGGAGGTAGCCCTCTGAGGGTGGGGGAGGGGAGGGCGGGGGAGGGACAGCAGACCGGAGGGCCCTGAGCTCAGGGCTGCATGTCGGCAGGGATGGATGGGTGGACATAGATGCCCCCGGAAGCCATGGGGAATGGGGCAGGGGGCGGGGGGAGGGGTGCCAGGGCTTCCTGCGCTTTGCACTATTGGGGCAAAATGTCTTAAGCAGTGGGGAACCTGCCACCCCACCCTGACCCTCAGCCTGCCACAGCCCCCTATATACATGCACACACATGCGTGGAAACATACACACACACACACACACACACACACACACACACACACACACACGGGAAGGCAATGCTATGCTGCCCATCAGGGCATGTCCTTTCCCCACTGTTCAGGTGTTCTGACGGGGGCGGGGGGGGGGGGGCGTGGAGGGCCTGGAAGAGCAGCACTGTCACCTGTGCATATGCCTGCCCCGCCCCCTTGGGCTCTTGGGCTGCCCATGCTGTCTTTGTCTGTCTCGATCCCCATCTCTCTCCTGGGGTACTGATTCCTGTATTACTCCAGTCCCATGGATAAGCCCTCTCATACCCTCCTCCCACCCCTGGGGGCCCAGTGGAATTCCTGACCTGTCTGCCGTCTCCCTGTCCCTCCATCCCCACCGCCACGTCTCCATTCCCATTCTCAGCCATGCACATGGTGGAGAAAAGGCCTCCAAGAGGCTTGGCCTCTTACAGGCACTTGGGAAACCCTCCCCACCCGCCCCCCGCCCATTCATATGAGCTGTGATCCCCCACTCCTCCCCATAACCCCTGACCCCTGCCCCCACTCTCAGTGAGGTGGGGTGTGTGTGTGTGTGTGTTTCTCTGTGTGAATGTGTGAGCAAGTACACGTGGTGGGGGGAGGAGCTGGGGGACTCAGGAGTGCCACGCACCTGCTCTCGAGGGGCAGCCAGCCGTCCCAGTCCCTGCTTTGGAAGTGGGGGACAGGGCCCTCTCCTGGGGGCCATTGGTGCTAATGAGGGGGATGGCCTTGACGTGGGTGCTTAGCCTGCCTTCCCCAGTATTGGCCCGGGGCACTAGGGCAGGCAGAGTGGGGGCAGCAGGTGCAGTATTGGTGGGAGGAGGGGCTGCTGGGACGAGGAGGAGGGGGCCAGGCCAGACAAGGGGGTGCCAGAGCCATGACCACTACCCTGCCCCCACCACCCGCCTCTCCATCTCAGTATTCCCCCTCCCATCACTCATAACACACATACCTCATCCAGCCTCCTCCCTGCTCAGACCTGGGGAGGGTGGGGGTGGAGGAGCCCCTACCCCTTCCCCTGGTGGCGGGTCTGCAGGGCTGGGAGAGGGCGGGGCGTGTGACACAGACACCGTCCAGATGGAGGACAGTGATTCCTGCCCTGGGGGCTCCCGGGCGGGAGGAGGGGGACACTTCCCTGCAGGCGCTACTGAATGTATGAGAAGCTGGTGCTGGGGTGGGGGGAGGGGGGCTGTGGCCAGAAACAGGGAAGGCGGTAGATCCCTTCCCCAGGGAGGGGTTGGGGCCCGTAGGGGTGACTTGGGGGCTCCTACTCCTGCCCCACGTTGACAATCAGTATGTCTGTTATGTGCGATTTTTCACCCCATTGTGTTTTGGGTCAGGATTTTAAAGAAAGATATTTTTATGGTAATTGTTGCTCGTCTATTTTACTATATATTTATGTAATAAATATATGATGAAAATAACCCCCTTGGGCACCCCCCCCCTTAGACTTGTGTGCTGTTTCCCTGTATCCTCCCATCTGCTGGCAGAGTACCCACCCCCAAACTGACCAGATGGAGAGGTGTGCCCCCAGCCTTGGCCATATTTCCACCACCCCCTCCCCCTCCCTCCAGAACGAGCACACACCACAGAAGCCAGCTCAGCTGTGAACTATTGGATTTGAGACAGGAATAGAACAGATCGGGGGGCTAAAGAGAAAGAGTGGGGTGGGGGGAGAGTGGTTTAAATAGGGGAGGCTGGGGAGGTGCAGTGATGGGGGAGGGAGGCAGGTATTTACAAGAAGGCTCGGGGGGCCAGAGGCTCATCTTGGAATATTTTATAACAATATAAATAAGATTCTGGTTTGCTTTTCCTTTTCGTCTCGTAAAGGAGAGAGAAGTGCAGAGTTCGATTCTGTACAAGGGGGCAGCGGCGGAAGGCCGGCCGGGCGGGTCACTGGGCGTCCACCCGGAAGGACAGCAGCTTCTCGGAGTGCATGTTGTTCAGGGTCCGCAGGTCCGGCAGCTTGAGCAGCAGCTTGGTGAAGCGGGAAGTCTCCGAGGGCCGGTTCTTCAGCACCAGAGCCCGAAGAGCCCGCAGCAGCGTCTCCTGGAGCTGCTCCACCGAAGCGGAATTCTCCATTCCCGAGCGGTCTGTGGGGAAGACGACAGCAGTGAGGCAGACTCCCTGAGCTCCTCCGACTCTGACGAGGAGGAGGAGGAGGACGCGGAGGTCTGCGAGGATGCAGCGGTGGCCACCCAGCCTCTCCCTGAAGCCCCTCAGAGGGCCGATGAGGAAGGAGCGGGAGGGGGAACATAATGCCCTCTCCCAGGCCCTGACCCGAGAGCAGGAGATGCCTGCAAACTGGGAGCCCAGGCTCAGCATGGCCGGCCCCGCTCCCGCCCCACCAGGCCACTCTCCTTCCCTGAACAGGCCCAAGAGGGCCCTGGCTCCCCTGCTGCTCCATGCTCTGTGGTTCCCTCTGCCTGGGACGCCCTTCCCCCCTCCCCTGCCTGGCAGTATCTCTACTTGTCCTTTGAGGCCCCACTTGAGTGTCACCTCCTTCCCCAGCTCCCCAGGCAGAAATAGTTGTGTGTGCTCCCAAAGCCCTTGGTTCATGCTTCTACTGTGACACTTATCTCACTGTTTTATAATTAGTCGGGCATGAGTCTGTCTCCTGAGCTAGACTGTGTCTGAATCATGTCTGTATCCCCAGTGCCCAGTGCAGGGCCTGGCCTAGAGTAGGTACTCCATAAAAGGTGTGTTGAATCGAACTGCGTCCGCCTCCTCCCCGTCAGGCTCAGGCGAGAGCCTGACCTACCTGCAGAGACGAGCACCACCGCAGTGAAGAGGCCCAGCTCCTCCTCGGTAAGCGCCAGGGAGTTGAGCTTCTCGCTGAAATCGAACATGGCGTTGAGCAGGTCCCCCATGCCCATGGCGCCGAGCTCCTGCAGGCTGTAGGTGGTGCGGCTCAGGAACATCACTGTCTGGTCCTTCACGTTGAATAGCGACGCAAAGCGTACCATCAGCACCTGAGGCGGGGACAGTCATCCTGGGTGGGGTGGAAGACTTGCCAAATTGCCCCTACTGCTTTCTGAAGGGGTTACAGGTGCTGCCTTGGATTTCTCAGTCAAGACCGAGGCTAGTTTCTGAGTGGTCAGTGAGGCGGGGCAGGTGGAAGGATGGGGAACATCCCACTGGCTTTGGAATCCAGCAGGCCTGAATCTGAATCTCAGCCTTGTCACTCCCTGTGACCTTGGGCAAGGCCCTTCGCCAAAGTGAATTTGCTCATGCCTAGAACGGGGGTAGCGCTGTACTCTGAAGTGTTATTTTACAGTAACAGGATATGATTAGACCCCATTTGAGATGACACAAGTTCCGGCCATCCACAGACGAACTGGGTGGTATTCTGCCCCTTCCTAATCACTCAAGAGTAAGGTGGCCCCTGCCCACCCCAGACCCCCATTCTGCTGGATCCTTCCCAAGGTCGAGAGCAGGAAGCACAAACAGTCACTCACCTCAAAGGTGCCAGCCTTAAGCAGGGTGACCTGGTCGTGCTGAGAAAGATCACGGAAGCCAGGGATGTGCTTGGCAAACTCTACCACCTCCCGCACAGCGGGCGTGAAGCTCATGGAGAAGTCCTCCCAGATCTCCTGCACAGTTCGACCGCTGCGTCCATGCGGGTACATGTTCATGGGACATGCCTGGAAAAGGGAAGGATTTGGGGAGGGGAGTATGAGCCAGGCCAGTTCAGATGGCTTCCCTAGCAGGGCTGGGCCCCAGATTCTGCCTAGGTTAGCGTTGTGGCCTTGAAGGATGGGTCTTTCAGGTAAAGCAGCAATCAAATGCCAGGTGGAGATCACGGATTCCCAGGCAGAGCCTCTTCTGCAGGACTGAACATCCTCTCTGCACTTAGCCTCCATGCACACCCAGTGACCCTGTGCTCAATCCATTCTCCCCAGCCCCCTGCCCACCTCACCCCCAGTGCCCTCACCAGCAGAACGTTCTTGGAGTTGCCCTGCCGCGGACTGTTGACAGGGCCTTCGCCTTCTGGGGCTGGGTACACGTGGGTGGGGCACAGACGGTGCCCATTGCTGTTGGGCTGGTGGCAGCTATGGTGGGCAGCGCCGGGGGGCCAGGGGGGAGGGTAGGAGGAGGAAGCCTGGCGTAAACTGTTCAGGGCCTCGTTGTGACGCTGGGCAGCCATGATGTTGTTGTCATTGGGGGCAGGCGGGCAGCCCTGACTTTCCCAGCGATGTGGGGTGGTGGCTGGACGGTTGCCCGAGGCATGGTTGGCATTGAAGTTGCCAGGTGAGGTGCCCAGCTTGTCATGGGCATAGGTGAAGATCTCGCGGTGGGCCCGGGCTACCTGGGATATCACATCCTCCACTGTAGGCTCAGGACTTGGGGATCGAGGAGGTGTCAGCTGCTGTGGGAACTGGGAGAAGCCCACCAGGGGTGAGGGGGCAGGGGCTGGGGGCGGTGAGGGGCCCATGGGGCCCGGGGTGGGGTGCTGGGTGGGTGGGGTCTCCAGCGGGCACTGGCTGCTCAGCTGGTTGTTGGCCAGGTTCATGGCACTCTGCATCTCGGCCAGCATCCGCTGCTTCTCCCGTTTGGGGATGCGCCCAAAACGCACAGCTGTGACAGGATGAGAGCAGTGTCAGGAAGTTCTCACGCACACTCACATGTTTCTCTTCCTTCCTCCTGAAAGGGCAAGCCCCCGAGGACTTGGGGTTCCATATCAAAACTAAAACCCGGAAGGCCACACCCATGGAGGGGGTTTTCCAAGTAGGGATTGTGGTAGGAGGGGACCAGAGGGACTAAATGGGAAAGAAGTGTGTGTTTACCCAAGGCCTGATTAAATATGGCCACCCCCTCTGCAAACGAGATGCACAGTCTTGGGACTTTTTAAGGGAGGGACTAATTCAGAAACCTCGAGTGGAAGAAAGGGGGAGGGCGCGGAGAAGCTGGCAGGGCCACGGTGCTGCCTCACCATCTCGAGACATGCCCACGGAGAGACACTTCTTGAAGCGGCACTGCTGGCAGCGGTTACGATTGATGCGGACGATGGAGCAGTTCTCATTTTTCAGACACCTTTTGTACTGGATGTTCTGCTGGATGCTCCGACGGAAAAAGCCCTGTGGAGCAAGGCAGCAAGTGAGCATCTCGGTCCAGGCCAGGCCTATGTGTCCTGTGGGAGAGGGTCACCTGCCCCTGCCCTTCCCTCCTCCCTTCCTCACCTTGCAGCCCTCGCAGGCATGCACACCATAGTGGAAGCCCGAGGCCACGTCCCCACACACCTTACACAGCAGCACCATGCCATTCAGCTCTGCGGGAAGAGAGGGGCAGCAGGTAAACGGGGGTTTCTGAGTGGCCAGAGAGCTGGAGGTTTTCTGGGCTGGAGACTGGGTGGGGGGAAGAGCTGAGGAGGAACTTCAGTATCTAGGGGGCACTTGGATGACCAGACGGGGCCAACAGCAGCTGGTGTAACTCTAGGAGAAATCCCTGAGGCCTGAGTAGGCCCTGGAATAACTGTCACATGAAGATCAACTCCCCGCGTAGACCTGGACACCTTCCCTTCCCCCAAATCAGCTGGAAACTGACTCACTGGTGATGTTGCTGGTGCTCTTGCTGGGAGATACTCGGTTACCGTCTTCCAGGGCCACCTGCAGACCCCCAGGGGGGCTCCCATTATAGAAGGAAGAGGACGACGATGACGACGAGGAAGATGAAGAAGAAGAAGGAGAACCATCGTCACCCAAGCTGGGCGGAATGCTCCCAAAAGAGCGAGCTGGGTCCTGGGTGAGGGAGCCAGTGGGTGATGGTGGGAAGTAGGTGGGGCAACCTTGGGTCAGGGACTGGAAGCTGCCATTCGAGCTGTCACTGTAGAGGGATTCAGGGCTGGTGCGGTTTGGGGAGGAGCCACTGGAGCCAATGTAGGTGATGACGCCACCTGGCAGGAGAACACAAGGGAAAGGGGTGTCAACTATTGGGCACTCAGAAGTTAACCACGTGGCACCCCTACTCTTTCCCCAGAAGAGCCACAGTAAGCAATTCCCCAACATAAACCAGACATGGCCATCCAACCCCTGCAACTCTTGGCAGGTACATTCCTCGTCTGCCTTGTGTGTGAGGTACCTCCCTAGAGGCATGACCTCTGTGATGCTCTGTGGCTATCTCACATATGTACTGCTCCCCCCACCCCCGCCCTGGATGACTTCCTTTAGAGTTCAAACGCAGCTAATGACTTAATTGTCAGCAGCTGACCTGGGGATGGGAGAGCAGCTGAAAACCATTCATAATGCACAAGCTTCAAGAAAAAGAGCCCAGCTGCCGATTTTAATACCAAGACCATTCCAGGGATGAGACCATGGAGGGGCAGCTAGCCAACAGTGAGGAGAACAGAGGTCTTACAAGAATAAAACAATTACATTCTCTCAAAACTGAAAGACATCATCTCCAAAGGTAGTGTTCCCCTGGCCTCCAAAATCAAGAGTCAGACAGAGTAGACTCTATCTCTGAGTCCAGGAAGGGCTTAACAGTATGAGCTGCAGGAGGTGGAAGTGAAGAACAAACTGTCCAGCCTAAAGCTTTGGAATTCCCCCTTCTAGATCTCTCCGCCTGGTGACAATGACCTTGGCTCTCTAACCATTCAGGGACTTTGGCCCTCTAGTTATATTGCCAACCAGATGGCCGAGTTCCCATTGCATTAGCAGGATAAAAAAGCGACCTGTCTGCCACACCTTTGCCAAGTACCTCCTTCGGCTTGCCACCTCGGTGGGGTGGGAGAAGGGAGGATCCCAGGACACGTGTGAGCCGACACAGGCCATGCCACTGTGTCTACAGAGGCATGTCTTGCTCACCCACTGACACACACTAAGCTGGGCAGGGCCACCCTAAAATAGCTCAAGGTTGGTCAGGGTGAACCCAGTTCCCTGTAAAACAGTTGCACAACAGACCAGCTCCTACAGTTTCAGGGTTGAGGTGGGGGGATGGGATATTTATTTGGTGGTAAATGAACCTGACCTAGTTCAGCCATCCCCCAAAAGGAAGTAAGAATTTCATCCAAAGAGACTTCCAACCTGGAAGTGAGGGGCACATTCAAAACAGTCTAGTTTTAGATCTGGATCTACCACCACCAACTTGATTTGTGATCTAGAGGAAATCAACTCCCTTCTCAGAGCCCCAGTTTTACTTTCAGTGGGGAAGAAAAAAGAAAAGAAAGATGAAAAGAGACTTTATATCCTTTCAGCTATGTTTCTGAGATCTAGTTGTTATGGTGGTGGTGGTTTATTCCCTAAGTTGTGTCTGACTCTTGTGACCCCATGGACTGAAGCCTGCCAGCCTCCTCTGTCCATGGGATTTCCCAGGCAAGAATACTGGAGTAGTTGCCATTTCCTTCTCCAGGGTATCTTCACCACCCAGGGATTGAACCCTGGTCTCCTGCATTGCAGGCAGATTTTTTACCGACTGGGGAAGTCCTTAGGAGGCAAGCTGCTTCTTGTTTGGTGGGGGAAGGGGTGAGAGTGTTGGCAGGACTAGGAAAAGAGATGCTGGGGAACAGAAGGAATTTGTATTGTGGAGAAGCTGACTCTAAAGGCGGTACGGTGAAGTAGGTGCAAAGACAATAAATTGAAAAGGAGTGAGGAGAAAGCTAGATGTGAGGTATCTTTGAGGAGTGTAAACATGAGGCCACGAGAGGTCAGGGATGACTCCGTCTCACTCTGCATCGGTGATGGTGAAGGGGGGCCCCCCTCCGACAAGCGGACAGGAAAAGGAGGCAGGCGGGGGCGGTGAGTCAGCCCAGCTTCACCCAGATCTCGGCGGGGCGGGGCGGGAGCCGGGCCCTCAGCCGGCCTCACGTCCCAGCTCCACGTGTGACTCTTGCACGTGGCTCCCCAACGAGGAACCCCAGTACCCGAGGCTCCGCCCTCTCCACATCCGTCAATCGGGAGCAGTAGCCCCGCCCCCGTCCCGCCCCTCCTCGGAGTCCCGGGTCGGGGTCTTGGGCTGAGCTCCTAACACCAGCTGGGTCGGGACCACAAGGGGAGGAGAAAAAGGATCACGCGTTGCCGGGGGAACCGGGGGGAGGAGCTCATTATGTAACGGGGCCGGGAGGCAACCACCAATGGGGTGGCGGCCACGGCTTCTGCTGAATGAAAACAAACGCAGCACGTGGGCCCGGCTCTGCAGCCATGTGAGGGCTCCGGGCTGCCTGGGCGCTCAGGGTGTCCTCCCTGGGGCAGAGCACCACTCTTGGGGCTCCTCAAGTGCCACTCCCTACTGTCACTGAGGGTTCCCCAGTGAGATCCGACCCATTTCCCCATTCCCTCCTGCCTGGAACCGGGGTCGCCCCTCTGCTTCTCAAGTTCCTGCGGACTCTGAGGGAAGAGGAAGATTGGAAGGAGGGGGTCCTCCTTCCGAAAAGTCCAGGCATGCCACAGCTGCAGCGGGAGGATAGACGGGGGCGTTTCAGGGCACTGCTCCAAAACTCCCAGTTCCTCTAAACTGTTCATCTCACCACACGTACCCACTCTCTCCATTCCCTCCTGCCCCGCGATCTGAGTCCAAAGCTAAAGGGAGCTTTGGGAGTCTGAAGAGTGACGGCGGGGCGCCTCCAGGCGCATTCCCAGGCCAAACAACCCGCTGTGGAAATCCCAGCCCCATGTCCATCACACTAGCAAATCCCCTGACCAAGGGAGTCCCCAGTCCCTTTCAAAGTTCCTCTTGTTCTAAGACGTAGAGGAGAGGAGACAGTGACAGAGAAAGAATGATGGTAGCAAAGGAATCTTAGTACCTGTGTTGTTGTTAGAGTCCAGGGTCGTCATGTCTTCACTGGCTGACAGCGGTCATTCAAACTGGACCTTGACACAACTAGAGGTTACAGTTGCAGCTGTCGCCCCCTGGGCACTGGCCGAGGGCAGGGAGTGGACCCCCGCAGCTCACGATCAGGATCCGAGGCACTCTGCAGCAAGGTCTTGGCGGGGCCGGACTGCAGCCCTGCAGAAGTGTAGGACGCTGAGGCACCGAGGTCTGCTTTGCATGGGAAGAGCAGAGAGAGTGGGGGAGAAGGGGGCGGAGGGAATCAGCCTGCAGTACTTCTGGCTAGAAGGTAGCAAGGAGGGTCGCGTCTCTGCAGTGCACGGGGTGCCACTGCCTGACGACTCCGCAGCGCTGCAGGCTATCGAATCTGGAGCTCCTTGTGCAAAAGTCCCACAGGGAGAGAAGCTGCAGTCAGGAAGTAAGTAGGTGATGGGGAGAAACAGGGCACCCCGGCGCAAAGAAGCGAGACGTGTGCCCTGCTACGTTCCCTCGGCAGCAATATTTCACTCTGCCAATCTCAGCCGCCTTTTGCCCCAGCCTTTTTCCTTGGGACAGAGGGCTCTGCGCAGGCGCCAGCAAGCCAGGGTTCCCGGGCCGCACGCGGCACTGGAGCAGGTACCATGTGATCCCAGGGAGCGCCTCGTGCCCCAGTGACACACTTTTCCAGCAGCAGGCACGTTGAGCTGGGTGCGCCTGCGTAAAGCCGAGGCTGTCGGGATATGTAGTCCTTTGGCAAAGTGGGCGGACTGCGTTTATTTCCCATTTCTGCCTTGCAAAAGCTCTTGCTGGAACCGGGGAGGAGCTGCGAGCCTTATGGGGTGGAGTGCGTTGAAGAGTCAGGGTGGCGTGTTTGGAAAGCTTGTATGGCAGAGGCATGTGAATTCCTGGGGAGGGACTGACAAGCTTGGCAGCTCCCTGGGAGATCAAAGCTAACAGCCCCTTTCTGCAAATCTTGCAAACGTGAGGGCTTCACGTGATTGTGGGACTGACCCTGCCTTGAGGTTAGTGGTGACACGAGAGAGAGAGATGATAGGGGAGGGAGAGAGCCCCACCGTCAGGAGCTTAAGCTCCTTCAGAGCCAAGTCCTGAGAAGGAAAGGAAATGTGACCCCTTTTGCCTTCCACTCTCCTTTGGGAAAGGAGTTGCCATGGGGTTGAGGATGTCCCTGGGGACTCCCTGTTTGCTTATATGACACCACCCCACCCACTCAAGGTGACTTTGGGGTGAGTCATTTCCCTTTGTCTAGGAAATAAAAAGGAGAAGGGAAGGAAACTGTGGTGAAAGTATTTTGAGGTCCTAAATAAAAGGACCAGAGAGGTAAGGCAGGGCTTGGGGGCAGAGTGACACCCCCCAGCTCCACCCCCAGTGCTTCAGGGTAGTATGGGTTTCACATGGGAACACAGAGATCATCTTAACCCCCTATACTTTACTGACGAGAATGAGGCTTAGAAGGAGTGACTGGCCCAAGTTCAGACCTCCATTGCTAGTTTCATTTGCCTACCATCAGGCAGTGAGCTGACATGAAAGTGAAACATTGAACAGGGGTTAAAAATAGCCAGCATCTCCCTTCAGAGGAGCAACTCTACCCCACTGGTGAAAACGGGTCTCCAGTGGAGATCTATCATGTTTTTTTTTGTTTTGGGGTTTTTTTGGCCTCACCATGCAGCTTGTGGGATCCCTGACCAGGGATTGAACCCCGATCCCTGGCAGTGAGAGCTCGGAGTCCTAACCACTGGACTGCCAGGGAATTCCCCAGGTCTATCCTGTTTGAGGACTTGGGTGTGGGGAGAGCTGAGAGCCTCTTCTTGAAGCAGCCCAGTGAACCCGCGCCACCTGCTGCTTCCTGTTAATCCCTCCTCAGTCCCACTGCTCCTAGGGAGGGTTTTGTTTGTTTTTTGCACACAGGAAGCCCTTCCCCGCTTGTTCACAGACCACTCCTGGGACAGCACTGATGGATGCCTGGACACAGCCATCAAAGAGGTAGAGAAAAGGAGGCGTGTGGACCCCGGGGAAAGAGTAAGCTAGGTGGTGAGGAAGTGAGTAAGCAGAGAGGACTGTGATGGTGACTGAAGGGGAGGCAGCTGGGCAGCTGGCCTGACCACTCGCTGACCCTCTGCCTCCCCGGGGAAGACAGATGGACTCCCTACAATGGCCTAGGGTTTAGCTTTGTTCCCTTGTCCCCAAGAACAGTGGGAAAGAGAAGGCAGTGGGCTCTTCCCTGGGCTTCCCGAGCCCCTTGGCCCAGAGCTGGGAAGCTTCAGCAGAGCGTGGGAGGGCCTGGGAGGGGCTAGGACAAACAAGGAAAGAGGCTTTTCAGGAAAACTTGGTTCTGAACTTGGCCTCCACCCCCTCTCCCTCCTCCCTCAGGGCTCTGGAGGGGAAGCTGGGAGGTGAGCTGCCTTGTGCCGCACTGCACGCTCTCTGTGCCCTTCCTGAGTTTCCATCAGAGCCAGGACCCAAGCCCAGGGACCTGCCACCGCTGGATTCAAAATCAGGGACCTTGGCATGACCTCTAGCTCCCCACCAGCCTCAGCACTCCCATAGGCGCACTCCCTTTAGTTGCCCTGTTTGGCACCTACACCTCTGTTTGCTGCTGTGGTGACCCTGCCCACCCCTTGTTCTGCTTGCTGGTGTTTATTCCCATGGAGGGAGGGCCAGGGGTCAAGACTCCCTCCCTGAGTTTACAGCCAGTGAGAGGGAGGAGGAGGCACAGACAGCATGAGCTGAAATGCAGTCAGCCTAACTCTTGGCAAAAAGCTGTGTTGTTTTGCAGTCTGTGTGAGGTATAAAAGCGGAGGCTGGGAGGGAGGAGGCAAAGGAGGGGGCTTCCTTCTGGGTCCTCCTTCCTCTGAATTTCTTACAGGGCCCCTCCTTTTCTTCCTGACAAAGAAGTAACTTTGGGATCTTCCTTCTAAAACTCGAGAGAAGGATACAGAATAATGAAGAGGCAGGATTCTCCCTTTGTTCCAGAAGCTTCTATCTATCCACCCTGCTCCTCTCTCTGTCAACAGCTGCTGGTAGAAGGACAGAGACTATGGGACTCAGAGCCACCAAAGGGAGGGCAAAAAGGCTGGGTTGTCTGGCCTTTGGGGACCTGTAATAGAATCTAGCTTTGGCTTCTCTTTCACTTCAGCCTTGACCTAAGACAACAGGTGTATATCAACATGGCCTCCCACCCCCTCCTGCCAGCTGGACATTCCAGTTCTCTTCTACACACACACAGTCACTCACACACACATACACGTGTGCACTCATGCACCATATCTCCCATAGCCAAATTCAGCCCAAGAATTTGGACCCTTAATAAATAGTGCTCAGATAGAATCCAAGACCTGGCACATCAACACACATCTGGCTCCATATTGCCCACACTTCTGCACAGATTCCTCAGAGTCTGAGATTCCAGACTGACCTCACCATTTAGGGACAGGGTGGGATCCTCTGTGTATGTGTATGTGTGTGTGTTTCCAACTATGTCTTAAATTCTCTTGGATTTCTTTGATTTGGGGAAGACAGCAGAGATAGGGTGCGAACTGCGAAGTCGTTTCAGTCGTGTCCGACTCTGTGCGACCCCACAGACGGCAGCCCACCAGGCTCTGCCGTCCCTGGGATTCTCCAGGCAAGAATACTGGAGTGGGTTGCCATTTCCTTCTCCAGTGCATGAAAGTGAAAAGTGAAAGTGAAGTCGCTCAGTCGTGTCTGACTCTTAGCGACCCCATGGACTGCAGCCTACCAGGCTCCTCCGTCCATGGGATTTTCCAGGCAAGAGTACTGGAGTGGGGTGCCATTGCCTTCTCCAGAGATAGGGTAGAGGAAAGGAAAAGAATGAGAGCTCTCAGCTCTGGCCCGAGTGTGTGTGTATGCGATTGTAGAGACTGCATGTCTGACTGTATAAGCATGAATGGCAGAAGTGTGTATGGATGTGTGTGTTTGATCCAAGACCTTTTCTCCACATCAGTAGGACGCTGTGGGTAACAGGACAACACCCTGTGCAATTCCTGGGTGGCCTAAATCTTGGGCCTGCTTCTTGACTGAATGAATGACTGACTGACTGAGGAGGGTGGGTCCTTGCTGGAAACCAGGTCAGGCTTCAGTAGATGTCTTCCTCCCCCGCCCCTTTCTCACCGAGAGAACCGTTGCCCCTGGGAAATAACCTCCCTGCCCAGGTGATGCAAACCCCGACAGAAACCCTGGGAATGCCCCACACCCAGGCAGCAAGCCCTGTGCTGGGAGAGACTCATTCCCAGCCCTCCTAGATCTTTTTTCCTGTTCTCTGAAAGGCCGGCCAGCTTTCCCTAACCCACCCAGAGCTTTGATGTCTTGGGGAGAATTTCAAGAGAATCAAGTAGGAGGGTTAAAGTCTGAGCTAATTTGTTCTTTGAGGGAGATGGAAAAAGGGAGGGTGAGGTATGATCCAGGGCTGGGTTCCATGGATGTGTTTTGCCTCAGATTCTATCTTTACCTCAGTATTCCTTTTTCCAAAGAAAGGGAATAATAAATATGTACTGAGTACCAACTGTAGGCTTCCCCAGTGGCGCTAGTAGTAAAGAGCCCACCTGCCAATGCAGGAGACCTAAGAGACATGGGTTTGATCCCTGGGTCGGGAAGATCCCCTGAAGGAGGGCATGGCAACCCACTCCAATATTCTTGCCTGGAGTATCCCATGGACAGAGGAGCCTAGTGGGCTACAGTTCATGGAGTCGCAAAGAGTCGGACACAACTGAAGAGACTTAGCATACACACAAACTATATGCCAGGCACTGGGCTAAGTGAATTACACACATTATTTCATTGAATATCCACAACTACCCTATGCTGTAGGTCTCATTCTGAGTTTAGAGATGGGGAGTCTGAGACCTAGAGACATGTATTTATTCACTTGCCCAGGATGCTTCGGAGACTAGGCGATTTGCCTTGAAGCTGTATTTGAAGTGAAGTGTGTAAAACTGAGATGTCACATTAAATAATGGTGGGAAAAAATAATAGTGGAGTTAATGGAGGTTTTGGAGGTGCTAAAACTCCCCCAGCTGTCTCTTGGAACTACCAAGAGACACAATGAAAATGGGGATGTTGGAAATTGAAGCCAGAGCCTGTGGATCAAACTCTTTCCCCTAGCAAGACTGCCCTTCCTGGAGAGAAGGAATACACCAAGGGGAATGTCTGAGCTGCAAGCTCATCCTGCTGCTACAAGTGAGGTATGTCACCATGAAGGGGAAGCCTGAAGCACCCCTTGCTCCTGACCCCACAAGTGCCTTAGCCATCCAGAACCTCCAACTCACTCCAACTACTTTTCTTCTTCCCTTCAACTCCTCCCTTCCTCCCTCCTCCAGTACCCTCTTCTTGTGAGGTAGAAGGGGGCCAGAATAAGGTGCAAACAAATATACAATAAGATGAACTTCCTCCCACGTGCTACAACTAAAGCTCAACTAAGATGTGATGCAGCCAAATAAATAAAAGACAGAGTTCCATGTAGACCGCTACAGAGGTGATAACTGAAGCAGGCATTGAGCTTTTTTTTTTTTTTTTTTGGCATTGAGCTTTTTTAGCTGATGATGAGGACACTGGTTGAGCTTTTTTAGCTGGTGATGAGGAGAGGGACACTGACATGTAGGTCTGGGCCCCTTAAAGGGCCATGGTACTTCCTTCCAAACTGTTACTCACTCAGTCGTGTCCGACTCTTTGGGACCCCATGGACTGTAGCCTGCCAGCCTTGTCTGTCCATGGGATTCTCCAGGCAAGAATACTGGAGTGGGTTGCCATGCCCTTCTCCAGGGGATCTTCCTGACTCAGGGATGGAACCTGGGTCTCCTGCATTGCAGGCAGATTCTTTACTAGCTGAGCCTGTAAGCAAACCCGCTTCCTTCTAAGGGATTTATCAAGAATGGATCGGTTAGGAGGGAAATGGGAATCCCCTGGCAGTCCAGTGGTTAGGACTAGGCGCTTTCACTGCCGGGTCCCTGGTCAGGGAATTAAGATCCTGCAGCCAGGTGGTACGCCCCCCCTGCCCCCAAAAAAGGATTTTTTGGGTTGCATGACCTCCATCTTGCTGGAAGGCACCCTCGGCAGGGGCTACATGAATAAAGACTGCATGGATGCCCCCCTCCCTTAGGAGCCTTGTGTGCACAGACACTTTGGTGGTAACCATATCTACATGGAGCCCTTGGTAAGAACGAATCAATATGGAACTATTGCCAGAAATGACTTGTTACATATTTGGTTACCTTTATAATTCACTGAGCTGATTGACTTTTCCAGTGAAACAAAATTCTCTTTCCTTGCTAACACTTCAAATAAAAGCTTCAGTTAAAAAAAAAAAAAAAGAAGCAATTGGTTAAAGGAGTATGTTAGGCCACCAAGGACAGACAGAAGTTCTATAAAATGCCATAAGAAAATGACAACTTGCTTCACCATTTACCTGCTTGAGAGACAAGTACTTTTAAAAACAGTCCTCTGAAAGCCACTCATCATCCTGGGTCAATGCTTCTTCAGCAGATGATTTGGGGAACTCAAAGGAAGATTCCCCTCTCTGAACCCAGGATCCCACAAAAACCACAGGATCAGGGAGGTGACATGGACCGCCTTTGGCAGTGGAAAACTAAGGCCCTGAATGCCCTCCTCCTGGCATGGAGTTCCCCCTGCCAGGTTGAAGGGCGGTGGCATCCAGCACAGGCTATGCCAAGGCCATCCTGTCCGACCTTTGTATGCTCTGCTGGAGCCCAGGGGTGGTGTCATCTTCCAGGTTCCTGCACCTGCCCATTGGCTGTCCTTGAGCCTCTGTAGGACGGACACGCAGGGGAATGTGCAGGGGGAGTGGTGGGGGCGGGGATGCCTATGTGCCTGCCCCCATTTCCATCGTTTACCCCGAGCTCTGTCTCAAACCTCCATGTCCAGCATCTCTCCTCATTCCTTGGGTCTCTGCAGATCTCGGAGCTGCCTGGGGGAGGCCAGAGGCTCATGACAGTCCTCGTGAGCAGGATGGACCTTGGAGGACCTGCAGCTTCGGCAGGCATTAGGGGCCGTGTGTAGCTTCTGGGAGACTTACATAAACACTGGCTGGGATGGGGAGGGAAAGAGGGATGCAATGGGCAGCCCAGGGAAAAAAAGCAACCCCGGACAGCCAGCTCAATCTGAGTGGAAAAAAGGAACAAGGCTGGTTTTCCCTCCTCCCATCTCTCTCCCCTGGTTTGCAGCTGTTAGTTGGTCTGGAAAGACTGCAGTATCTTGGGGGAGGGGGCAGGCGAAGGAGAGGGGGAGGATGCGACTTCACAAATTTGGGATCCCTCCCCTTTTTCTAAATTGGGGGTGGGGGTGGGAAGAAGCAATTTGCCAAAGAGATTTTTCAATGCCACAGGAAGGAGCTTTAGCTCATTAGAATGCGCAGTTTGCACCCTGAAAAAAAAAAAAAAATCTGTGCTGGTTGCAAAAATGCAGACGTGTGTAGGGGCCCAGCAGAGAATTAAAAAAAAAAAAAAAAAAGCGCTAGCTCTGCAATGCAGGATCTGCGAAGTTTTGATGCGGTGAGGAAATGTGGGTCGTGCTCAGTTCGTTTGCTTGTTCCTGCTAACCTACTGTCCGCCTGACTCCAGCATCATCTCACATCCCAGCAAGAGGCACTGCAGTTCAGAAACAGGGTCATGGGCGGGGGCCAGAGCCCAGGGCTGGAAGCAGGGGTCTAGGGTTAGAACGCTGAGACAGGATGCTATGGGCTGGGAGGACTGGGCAGAAGGGTGGCAGGAGGGATGGAGGGATGGAGGCTGAACTTCTCTCTCTCATCGCAAGGAAGAGTTTGTTCTCCAGCTGGACGGGGTTAGTGTTCTTCCAGATCTCACCCCCACCCCCATCCCATCCCTCAGCTCCTCCCGATCCCCAGTTGGCAGAGGGATTTTCCCTTCCTGTCTGCTCACCCTGCAGATCACTGCTGCAGAAAGAATCCTTGCTTCCAGTCCCCAGCCCCACAAATTCCTGAGCTCTCCTGGTTCTAATCCTGGACCGGGCACTCACCGTGTCTCTGGGTGGCATCCTCCTTCCTAGAAACAGGGGACCCTGCAGCCTGACTGGGGGAGCCTAGACTGCAGGGAAACCAAGTCTTGGCTCTGGGCTGCCATTAGCACATCAGTTGGAGGGCTGAGGCTGGCATTCTGTGTTCTTGGCTTGGGGAGGCTTTTTGTTCCTTTGGGGCCTAGGGCTCTAGGTTGTGTAAATGCCAAAGGGCTGCCTTGGAGGAGAACCTGCCCCAGGGGAAACCATGTTCTTTTCCTGAGTGTTTTCTCCCCTGGTGGCTCGCTAGAGGCAGCAAGAGACGCAAGCAGGGTAAAGAGCCAGGAGACGGGGGAAGGGAGCCCAGGGCCCTTTCACTTCTTCCCCATCTTTCCTCCTGCTTCTCCGGTCGGTGGAGGACCAGGCCGAATGTGGCTGTGCCGGCCCGAGGCTCACGCGGGCTGCCGGGGTCACATGGCCCGGGCATGTGCAGCCTGCTCCATTTCTACCACAACAACTCGCTCATAAACAGCCCGGCTGCCGCGGCGGTGGCGGCGCAGACATGTGCGAGCGAGGGGGTGGGGCACGTGGCCCTGCCCGAGCCAAGGGAAGGCGCTCGCTCAGCACGGCCTCTCCCCTCCCCGCGCTGGCGCTGCCTCGCCACAGGAAATTCCTAGTGCTCCGCTGCCGCTGCAAAACATGTTTTTGGGAAGTGACTTTCAATAAGGATGGAGTCGATGGACTATTTAAATAGAGACAGAACAGATAATCAGTCGGAGACCCACTTCTGCCCGCCCTTGCCCTCTCTCAGCGATCCCTGTATGCCGTTGGGGTGGAGGGCTGAGCAGGAGTCACGTGTTCCTAATTCTCACCTGTTCCTTCCTACTAAAACATATGAAATTAGAACCAACCAGGTCCCCGTAGTGAATGAGCACTGGGACGAGGGGCCGTGGTTGCCTAAGCCAGGGGTGCTCAGGATCCACTGGTGGTTCCAGGATTAGTGGTGGGGTAAGCATCACCTGGGCACCTGTTAGAAGAAATGCAAGTTCTCATGTCCCATCCCAGGCCCACTGAATCAGAAACTCTGGTACTGGAGCCCAGCAGTCTGAGTTTCACCCAGCTCTACAGGCGAGTTTGATGCTGGAGAACCACGGCTCTGGGTCTCTGCTCTCTAGTAAACAGTCCTGTAGGAGATTCTAGCCCAGGATCTGGGGAAGGTCTTCTTTCTCCCTTAGTGCTTCTTTATCTTAAAGTTTAGACAGAGAGCATAACTTGATTCAGTTTGACTCAGTGTGAAAAGCATTTATTGAGTGCCTACTGTGTGCAAGGATTCTGGAAACGAGAGCAAATGAGTAGTGAGAGGATAAGTAGCTGCAACATGATAGGGTAAGGTTTGGGGGGAAGAATGAGGGAAAGAGAAGGCCAAGACTGTGACTATTTATCCTTTCTCCATCTTGCCTACATTTCTTCCTGAGGCTCCTATAGAACAATTGATTGTGGTTTAAACTGTTTTGAGTCTAGAGGTAGAAACTGGTCCCTTGTCTATTTTTGCTGGCCTTGGGGACCCCAAACTTGTTACAGCCATAGGTCCTTTGACTCCTCATGCAAAAACAAGAGTATGAGCACCAGCACTTCAGTCACTCAGTCGTGTCCGACTCTTTGGGACCCCATGGACTGCGCCAAGGAGGCACACAAAGACACACATTCCTTGGGGCGGGGTGGGGGTGGGGTGGCAGGGGTAGGGAGAGCCAAGAAAAGGAATGAGGTCCTAAAGGGTTGGAAGTACCCTTAGGCAAAATGAGTTTAACAGTCAAAAAGCAGGAAGTCTTTCAATGGGGGAGGGTGGGGACAACCGTGGCCTACTCTAGCTTCCTGAGACCCAAAAACTGTGACCAGAGGAAGCAGAAGGTCTTTGAGGCAAGTCACAAAGGCTTCTGAGAATGAAACCTGAGCCTTGAAAGCAAGGTGACTGGAGAATGGGGGATGGACACAAGAAGGGTTCCCTTACACAAGCAAGCAGAGAAAGAATGGTGCATGGGAGGGAAAGCCAGCGATGGGGCCTTGCTCAGCCTCTCCTCTCTCCCCTTCCCTCCTCCATCACATGCAGTCTCTCAGGAGCAGAGCTCCCATCACTTGTCTCAGATGTGACCAGTTGACTTCTGGCCTGTCCATGCTTCATTTTTTGAGGAATATGCTTTCCTCTGATTCGCACAGAGCCCTTTCTCTCACTTCTCTGCAAGGTTTCCTCTCTGTGTCTGAAAGGCACTGGGCTCAAGGAGCAGACAGCCCTGCAGGCTCAGCTGCAATGACCTACATTGGCTCTCCCCTAGGCCCTCAGTGTGGGGGGGCTGAGGTTTCAAGACAGGAACTTGGGAATCTAGCACAGATCTGCAAATGATGACTTCAGGGAGACAGGCTGCAAAATCTCCACTGGTGGACTGTGAGGCAGGGTTGAGTTCTCACTTTGTCATTTGTGGACAATATCAGAAGACTCTCCTAGCCCCCAGTGCAAAAACATTTCTGAGCAGTGACCCATTGGATAGGAGCCAGAGGTCTCTGACAGGCCTGGTCTCTATATTCATTAGATTTGGGAGTAGTTTTTGCCCATTACCCATTCTCACTGAACTCATTCCAGTCGGCTGGAAAGATCTCCTTGGCCCTGAGGTAGACCAGCAAGTTCAGATTTCAACTGATTTATTTCAGGAACATGGAAGCTTGGTAGAAATAGTCAGATATGCAGAAATCCACTCCCAAGCTTTATTATTAGAGACGTACTTCCTTAGACCCAGTGGCTCTGAGAAGGATCCAGAAGGAGCCCCAGGGCTCAGGACCCTGGCAGCTGAACCTCAGCTTCCAGCTACAGGCCTTCTGGAACAGGCAGAGCAGGTTCTAAAATAGTTTTCCCTCACCCCCACCTCTCACTATGAACCAGTGTTTAGGATGCCCACCACCTCCAGATTGTGGATGTTTTGCTCTGGCAAGGAAATCCTATTATGGGGATAGGAAATTAGGTGATGGTGACAGAGAATGATAGATGAGCCTTTTGCTTAGCAGAGAGAGAGAGCGCGCGCGCGCGCGCGCGCGCAGGCTATACAGGATTGGGTGGCTCTCCTGTCCAAAGGGCTTCCCCTTGGCCAAGCCCCACCCCAAAGCCCAGGAAGTCCAGAGCTTGGCATCCAGCCAGGGTGAGAGCATTCCTCAGGACTCTGACAGGCTGTGGGGGATGGTGGTAGTGCTCCTACCGCGAGGATGGGGGAGGGGAAGGAAACGCGCAGGGGAGGAAATGACTTCGGAGAGTAAGAGGTGGGGAACTATTATAGTTCTTAGTCCCACGAGTCCCTTTTAGGAACAAAGGCTGAGGCTGAATGTCTTCCCAACGGCCATGCGAAGGGTCTGCAGCTTCAGAGCAAATGACCCCTAAGTCACCTCTCTGCTCGGGGTCACCAATGACGTCCCAACAGTCCTCTGGAGGTTCTCTGTCTCTCCGTCCCTAACTCTGGGGCTGTGGTTGAGCTCGGGAGCCCCCGAGTGGCGAAAATCTGGAACTGCAGCTGGGCTTGGGGAGTAGTCCATCGGGTCTCCCCTACACCAGGGCCCCTCCCTTTTCCTGCACTAGGCCCAGAACTCTTGAAATAGCACCTGGTAACGGGAGCGCTGACAGATGCTGAGTTATAGGAGAGCAAGTGTCCTTTACGTTCTAGCTCGATTGCCTTGGAGCTGTTTCCCTTGAAAAGAAGTGCCTTAGGACTCCTCCCATTCCCTTCCACACATCTCTCTTTAGTATGCCCCTCGTAGTGTACCTCTTGGCTACAATGGAACTCCCCCTGTTTGTGTCCCAAGCAAGAGCCTTTCAGACTTTGGGTTATCTACTATTCATGATCTCTATGACTTTGGAGGGACACGTGGCACCCGACTTATTCTGATTTTAAATTTACCCTTCCTTTTCCAAGCAATGCTTGATGTACAACCCTTTCTCCTAGTCAGCCTTCAGTTGCATACCTTCCATCACCCCAGTTCCTACCCAAACCCTCAGTCTCACATCTCACCTGGGGGAAAGGAGTGGAGAGGAAACGGTTCCGTTTATCTTCATTTGAAGAATTGATGCTTTTGAACTGTGGTGTTGGAGAAGACTCTTGAGAGTCCCTTGGACTGCAAGGAGATCAAACCAGTCAATCCTAAAGGAAATCAGTCCTGAATATTCATTGGAGGGACTGATGCTGAAGCTGAAGCTCCAATACTTTGACCACCTGATGTGAAGAACTGACTCATTGGAAAAGACCCTGATGCTGGGAAAGACTGAAGGCAGGAGGAGAAGGGGACGACAGAGGATGAGATGGTTGGATGGCATCACTGACTTGATGGACATGAGCAAGCTCCGGGAGTTGGTGATGGACATGGAAGCCTGGACAGGGAAGCCTGGCCTGCTGCAGTCCATGGAATTGCAAAGAGTCAGACACGCCTGAGTGACTGAACTGACTAGCTTTTTCCGGTTAGTCCCCTTGCTCTGCATCAAACCTTCCCACTGGACTAATTTTTGCTGTCCTGCCCTCCCCTTTCCTCCAACACGATCTTCCAGGGCTCTTCCCATCTCGGGCAAATGTTCTCAACGCTGGGAGAGGATTCTCCATTCTGGAAATAATTTGCAGCGTGAGGAAACAGCCCATAGAGGAAGAACTGTTTCCAGTGTTGTTGGGGAAAGGGAGGTGATGGAGAAGGCAACAAACGCTCTCTTACGGAGAGGTCACGTTCCCCGTTATCCAGCACATAATTAAAGAACTCAGCTCGTACTCGGGGATCTACAAGAGCTCTGCCAACATCGTGAAGAACTCTAGGGGAAATGAAGTACAGGTAATCAAGTTTGCAGCTAGGGATTAAAACTCTACCCAACTCCGCCTCCAAAACAATTCCCTTTCATGATATCCCTCCTCTTGAATTTGCCGCATCTTTTAGTTGTATGATCCTTAAAGCTATCAGCCGGGGAGTTACGCGGGTTTGAAATAATCTTAAGTAGGGGCAGCAACGGCCCCCTTTTGCACTCCAGCCCTCAATCAGCTTTCCTCTCCTCCCCATGCTGCTGCTCCACATTCACCCTGAAGGGGGCACTTTTGTTCAGTCGTTAGTTGATGCCAGCGAAAAAGGAGCCGAAGAAGGAAATGTAACAATTGGTCACGTGTTGGGAGTGGGGTCCTCGCAGAGGTTTCTGGGAAGGGAAGGGAGGTCCACGTGGAGTGGGCGGGACTCGCTGAAAGTTTTGGCGGGGCTGGCTGAAGGAGAAAAATACCCGAAATACCCAAATTTGAGTTGTGATTTTATTTGAAAAAAAAAAAAAAAAAGGCAGCAGAGAGGGTGGAGGGTGTGTCCTGCGGAGAGGCCCCCGCGGAGGGGAGAAGGGGAGCGGCACGCAAGCATCCTGCTCGCGGAAGCCTGGAGCGCAGGGCAGGGTTTTTGCCAGAAAGAACTCTGGGCCGGTGCCGAGCTTCAGAGCCGGAAACTTCTGTAGCTCCATGCTGGTTCCCCATCCCCCAATCCTCCAGAAGGGAAAGGTAGCCTCTCCACCCGTGGTCTCATTTCGGTGCCCTGTGGAGCTGGGCTACTGCCATCTGCGCAGCCCCAGTCTTTATTTACTTTTCCCAGAGCCTCAAGAAGCTGCAGAGATGAATCCTTTCTTTCTGGGAAGAAGCCAAAGCAAGTCTCTTTTTACTGTTTAGTTCTACCCCACTATTAGTAGGGAAACGCAACTTCATGCAGTCTTAAAGGTGATCTATTTCAATTTTATTTTTGGTCTGGGGAAACCAGGACCCAGACTGGCAAAAGGGCTTGCCACATGCCCTTTCCACACAATAGGCTTTCCATTCAAAGAATGTAGGTCATGGAAATGGGATTCTGAACAGGGATTCTGTCATTCCAAAAGTCTTAAGAGGAATGATGGAAGTGTTGGCTTTATCTCTTTTCATACACTTAGCCAGAGGGCAAATGGAAATGGTCACTATCCCATTAGGGATGAAATAGGCAGAGAACTGTTTAGGGACTTGATTTACGGGTCCTATGGTTTTCCTCAGGCTCCTTCTCAAGCCAGCAGGTCTACTTTCTCCCTCTTGGTCTTTACTCTTTGGTATCTTATGTCCTTATGTGTCCTCGTTTAGGAATTATCACAGTTTAAAACCTAATGATAGGGCTTCCCTGGTGGTTCAGTGATAAAGAATCCGCATGCCAATGCAGAAGACACAGGATCCATCACTGATCTGGGAAGATCCCATGTGCCTCAGAACAACTGAGCTGATGGGCCACATCTGTTGAGCCTTGCCACAGTCAGAGAGCCATAACTACTGAAGCCCAGGAGCCCTAGAGCCCGTGCGCAGTAACAAGAGATGCTTCCATAATGAGAAACCCGTGCAGTGCAACTAGAGTAGCCCCCACTCTCTCCAACTAAAGACCCAGTACAGCCAAAATAAATAAATACGATTAGTTTTTTAAAAAAAGAGAACTAATGGTTTTGAAGCAAGAATTCTCTTCGTTTTTAGAGAGCTTCTCTTCCCAAGTTTCAGTTTTCTGGTAGTTTATTCACCTCACCCTATGAATTGAGATCAAGGAGATCACAGACATCAAATTCAAAATTCCAGCCTTTTGAGGGAGAAAAGCATGTTTACTTAGTCTGAAGCAGTGAAATCCTAGATTTTGGATTTCAGTGCTGTAAAGTTTTCAGGAAAAAAAAAATGTAGGGAACTGATGTAGGATTGCCAGCTTTTTATTTTGCCAAGTAAGGACATTAAAAAAATACCACTGCCAATTGCTGTTTATTATCACCATCATTTTAGAAAGGTACATTTCAACATATGCAAAACAGGAAGTATGTGATCTCTGAGTAAGTGACAGTATTAAGCCACCATGCCTTAAATTTTGGCTTTGCTGATGGCTCAGACAGTAAAGAATCAGCCTGCAATGCGGGAGACCTAGGTTCGATCCCTGGGTTGGGAAGATCCCCTGGAGGAGGGCATGGCAACCCACTTGAGTCTTCTTTCCTGGAGAATCCTCATGGAGAGAGGAGCCTGGCATTAAATTTACATGGGTGCATTTGTTATTTATAGACGTATTTATTTATCTTTGCTTGCACTGGCTCTTCGTTGCTGTGTACAGGCTTTCTCTAGTTGTGACGAGTGGGGGCTACTCTTTCTTGAGATGCTTGGGCTTATTGCAGTGGCTTCTCTTGTGGTGCACACCCTCAGTTGCTCTGAGACATGTGGAATTTTCCTGGACCAGGGATCGAACCTGAGTCCCCTCCATTAGCAGGTGGTTTCTCATCCACTGTACCACCAGGGAAGTCCTATTTGTAGACTTTTAAATAATGGCCATTCTGACTGGTTTGAGGTGGTACTCCATTATAATTTGATTTGCATTTTTCTAATAATTCAGCTAAGTATTTTTGAATATTGAAAATCTAAAATAGTATTTCACATAACATGAAAATGTATGAAATTCGAACTTCAGTGTCCATAAATAAAACTTTGTAACATGGTAGGAATGTGATCACTGCTTGCAGTATTCACACCAGAGCCTTTACTTTCAAACAGTGAATCTGAAACCTGTCATTCCCTCTAAATCCCCATACCACTGGTACCTTAACCACTCACCATCAGCCACCATTTGTTCATTTACACTGTCTTTTGTGCTGCAACAGCACAGTTGAATAGTGCAAGAGACTCCACAGCTGTCAAAGCCTAAAATATTTACTATCTGGCTCTCAAGTAATAGGTCCTGATATAGACGCCAATGTAGTGTTTTCAGACTTAAGGTGCATCAGAATCATCTGGTGGACTTGTTAAAACACATACTGCTCAATCCCACCCAGAGTTTCTGATTCACTAGGTCTAGAGTGGGACCCAAGAACTTGCATTTCGAACAAGTTCCCAAGTGATGCCAGTCCAGGAGATTTGGTCTTGTTCAGTCACTCAGTTTTGTCAGACTCTTCGCAACCCCATGGATTGCAGCACGCCAGGCTTCCCCGTCCTTCACTATCTCTCTGTTTGCTCGAACTCACATCCATTGAGTCAATGATGCCATCCAACCATCTCATCCTCTGTCACTCCCTTCTCCTCCTGCCCCCCATCTTTCCCAGCATCAGGGTCTTTTCCAATGAGTCAGTTCTTCGAATCAGGTGGCCAGCATATTGGAGCTTCAGCTTCAGTCCTTCCAGTGAATAGTCAAGGTTGATTTCCTTTAGGATCGACTGGTTTGATCTTCTTGCTGTCGAAGGAACTCTCAAGAGTCTTCTCCAGAACCACAGTTAAAAAGCATCAATTGTTTGGTGCTCAGCCTTCTTTATGGCCCACCTCTCACATCTGTACATGACTACTGGGAAAAGCATAGCTTTGACTAATAACGGGACTTTGTTGGAGAATTCCATGGACAGAGGAGCCTAGTGGTCTGCAGTCCATTGGTCACAAAGAGTTGGACGTGACTGAGCGACTAACATTTGGTCTAGTGAGGAAGAAAACAGGGAATTTGTTCATGGAACAAATCCTGGCCTTAGAAATCAACCACAGAGTCCTCCTTCTCCCTCATGCCCTCCTCACTGTTTCTACTAATTACAAAGAAAGTGAAAGTTTAGTCACTCAGTTGTGTCCGACTCTTTGTGACCCCAAGGACTGTAGCCCACCAGGCTCCTCTCTCCACGGGATTTTCCAGGCAAGAGTACTGGAGTGGATTACCATTTCCTTCTCCAATTGATTACAAAGTTCTGTAAATTAATAATGCGAAAACTAGATTCTCAAGCCTTAGATTAACCATTTATCATCTCTCACTTGAACTAATAGCCTGTAAGTTGGTCTCTTGCCTTCAGTACAAACATATACTAGCTTTCAAAAACACAAATCTGATTATTCCACATTTTGCTGGAAATCTTTCAGTGTTTCACCTTGGGTGATAAATCAGTTGTCTCAAGTCCCTCAGAGAGGGATTAGTTCCAAAATCCTGCTCAGGATACCCAAACCCTCGAATGCTCAAGTCTCTTATATAAAATGGTATATGGTATATATTTGCATATAGCCTATGCATATCCTCTAAGTCATCTCTAGGTTACTTACAATACCTAACACAATGCAAATGCTATGTAAATCATTGTTGGGCTTGTAGCAAATTCAAGTTTTGCTTCTTGGGACTTTCTGGAATTTTTGTTCCTGAATATTTTCAATTTGCAGTTGGTTGAACCTGCAGCTGTGGAACCTGTGCATGTGGAGGGTGGACTGTATCCATTTTTTAACTGGGCCTTCAGACCTCAATAATCTGGTCTCAATACACCTCGCCTGTTTTATCCCCTGTACTCCCCACTATCCAAGCTAAAGTCCAGTTGACTTCTCCATTTACTCCAATACATCCTTTTATCCCAGGTATCTGCAATGTTCTCAACTCTGTCTGAAATGTCCTCCTATGGCCTCAACCTTTAAGACCCACTTCAGTTGTCACTTCCTCAGTTCCTTCCAGATATTATGTTCTATTTTCTCTGTGCTTCTAGACAACATTTTTCTTCCCTAGGTTTCACTATTTACACCCTATTAATAAGGCTGTCACTCTCAACCAAGCTAAAGGTCAAGGGTAGATGCTTTCTCTTAATATATCTAAACACCTCATTTACTCACTCAGTGAATACTTATTAACTGTCTACTTTAGGCCAGATATAGTTCTACAGGCTAAGGATACAACAGAGAAAGAAAACACAAAGCTCACATTCTAGTGGAAGAGGACAATAAACACAATAAATTACATGTTAGATAGTAATAAGTATATGAAAAAACTAAAGCAGGAAAAGCCCGGGAAGGAATTTAGAAGAGGTTGTGGGTTTACATAAGATAGCCAGAAAAGAAGGCTTGATGAAAAGATATTTAGTAAACAACTGAAGCAATGAATGGGAAGGTATGTGAATATCTGAAGAAACAGTGACACAGGTGGAGAGAATAGCAAGTGAAAGGACCTGAGCAGACCCATGCTGGGTGTGTTTGAAGGACAGCAAAGAGGTGAGTGTGGCAGGAAGGGACTGAATAAGGGGGAGAGTAATAGGAGTCAAACTCATCTGTACTTGGGGCCAGATTCTAAAACCCAAAAGGACAATTTTGGTTTTACTCCAAGTAAGATGGGAAGTCATGAGAAAGAACATGTTCTCATATTGGGTTCACTGTGGCTGCTGTGTTGAGAACAGACTTCAGTGGGGGAAGGCAAAGGTTGAAACTGAGGGGCTAGTTACAAAGTTACTGCAATAAAAAAAGGTGAGATACAATTATGGCTTAGATTATGGCTCAAGGTGGAAGTTGTGGAAATGTTGCAAAAGTGTATGTTTCTGGATCTACATACTGAAGGGCAATGGGATTGAAGACTGACTGGATATGAAGTGAGAGAGAGGAAGGCTGTAGAAGAAGCAGGATTTGGGTGAGGCAAATTCAGGAGTGTGATTTTAGACACAGTTTGAAATGCCTATTAGACGTCCAAGTGGATATGTTTCCTAGGCATCTGAATATATGATTTTGGAGGGAGGGAATGAGCCTAGGAAGAAGATCTAAATTTAGGAGTTGCCAGTATAGAGACTCCAGTTTGATCCCTGGAAGTTTGATCGGGAAGATCCCCTGAAGTAGGAAATGGCAACCCACTCCAGTATTCTGGCCTGAAAAATTGCCTGGACAGAGGAGCCTAGCAGGCTATATATAGTCCTTGGGATTGCAGAGTTGGACATGACTGAGCACGTGAGCAGTGCAGAGATGGTATTGAAGGTCTTGACACTGGAAAAGATCACTATATTCTATATGCCTCTTGCCACACATGGCCCCCACTTCACTTTGCAGATCTGAGGCCATATAGTCTGGTAGAAGAGGGCTGTGGCTCCCTTGGCTTCTTAGCACATTCCCATCCATTTGTTTCAAGTCTGCAGTGCTTCATGCTCTGAGCTCACAGGGCAGAGAGACAGTTTCAATTAGAGATTTTCACATGAGGCCAAATAATGTTAGTCATCTCCATATAGACTGGAAAAAAAAAATCCCACCTTAACAGAAAAGAAAAATCAATAAAAACTATTTAAAAGTTTTTCCAGGAGAAATTCTGTGAGGACTTGTTGGCTAAAGCTGCCTGAAAGGACAGACAGATACAAAATGAACACAGAGAGGACAAAGTGCTCAGCATACGTTAATACCCTCAAGTATTTCTATTCTCCGTAAAAGTAAAGATCCCTTCTGAGACTTCCTTTGCCTCAGTCCTTCATGAACACCCCCAGAAGACGCTAGAAGTGACTTAATAAGTCTGGGGAGATGGCCGTTGGGAAAGAACTGTTGGTAGTTGGCAATACTTCATTCCAGGGAGGTGGTGGCAACAACTCCCTAGGCAGCAGACATCATGGATTTTCCCCCCTCCGGGTACCAGAGGTCCCCTCCGTTTCTGGTCTGGGTCCCTTAGAGACAAAGAACTTCATTCTCTCCCATACAAGTGTGGGGTTGCTGGGGAGCGCAGGGGTGGAGGGGTTAGAATTCTATGCCCAGGAAACACCCACAAGCTCAAAGAGGAGCCTGCCATCCTAACTCTGGTCCAGGCGGCGCGCAGGGCCGCGGGGCCCCTCCGGGTGAGGGCCAGGCCTGTTGCCAACGTGCCCGGAAAAGGCTTCGCCCAGCGCAGGCCGGGTACATGGAGCACTCGATACACTTCCACGGAGGGCGCATCTGCCTCCCGAAGCCCCCTTCCTTCCTCTCAACTCCATTCTCTCGCGCTTCTCTCTCTCCGGGAGCCTCAGCATTCGCCTTCAGCCCGTCGCCGCCCTCGCCCTTTCTTCCCTCCTCCGGACCCTCCCCCGGCTCGGCTCGCCCCTCCTCCGGCAGCCCACCTTCACCCCGCCGCTCCGCGGGTTCCTCGGTCCTCGCCCCTTATCCCCGGCCTCCCCTCGCCGGCCCCCCGCGCCTGGGGCCCCCGCGGCCCCCTGTCCGCCCTCCTCCAGGCGACAGCGGCCCCTTTCACAATAGCGCGGCCCGCCTCCCTCCTCTTTGCTCCCGGTTCACTCCCGCCCGCTTCTCTCCTGGCGCATGCGCCCTCCGGTCGGCGGCGGCTGCGGCTGTGGCGGCTCCGAGCGGCTCCGTTTTTTTAAAGGGAAACGCTGAGGCGTCGGGGGGTGACTGTGGGGGAGGGGGACCCCGAGTCCGGAGACCCCCGGGTGAGGCGACAGACCCTCTCCCGTAGTAGGAGGGCTTTGGGCGGACCCATCCCTCCCACCCCCTCCTGAGGAGGAGGGGGGGGAAAATGGAGGCTCGGGGCGGCTGAGGCGAACTCCGGGGCGGGGGGCCGGGGCGGGGAAGGGGGGGGTGTGGGGTGGGGAGACGAGGCGGGCCCGGCCGGGGCCAGGGGGGGCCGAAGCGAGCTCCGGGGATGAGCTCGGGGGCGGCTGGGTGCGAGCTTCTGCCTCTGAGGCGAAGGCGGCGGCGGCGGCAGCAGAGGCGGCGGCGAGGCCCCCATGGGCCGGCGGCGGGCCTCAGCCGCGGCCTCCACTTCTCCGCACGCCGGCGGGATGGCGCCCGGGCCCCGGCGGAGCCGCGCTAGCCGAGGCCTGCTGCCGCGCTGCTGAGGCGAGCCCGCCAAACTCCCCTCCCCCTCCTCCGTCCTCGACCCCCCGCACCTCACCCCTTCCCTACCCCCTCCTCCGTCTCGGTCCCCGACGCTGCTCCGGACCACTATGACCATGAGATCCGCAGTGTTCAAGGCGGCCGCGGCCCCTGCCGGCGGCAACCCTGAGCAGCGACTGGACTACGAGCGGGCTGCGGCGCTGGGCGGGCCCGAGGACGAACCTGGGGCGGCCGAAGCCCACTTCCTCCCCCGGCACCGTAAGCTCAAGGAGCCGGGGCCCCCGCTGGCCTCTTCCCAGGGCGGGAGCCCCGCGCCCTCACCGGCCGGCTGCGGCGGCAAGGGCCGGGGCTTGTTACTCCCGGCCGGGGCGGCCCCCGGGCAGCAGGAAGAGAGCTGGGGTGGCTCGGTGCCCTTGCCCTGTCCACCCCCGGCCACCAAACAAGCTGGCATTGGGGGGGAGCCAGCAGCAGCCGGAGCCGGCTGCAGTCCCCGACCCAAGTATCAGGCGGTGCTGCCCATTCAGACGGGCTCTCTCGTGGCGGCGGCCAAAGAGCCTACGCCCTGGGCTGGGGACAAGGGTGGGGCGGCTCCCCCAGCTGCCACCGCTTCGGACCCGGCGGGACCCCCACCACTACCTCTGCCCGGGCCGCCACCCCTCGCGCCCACCGCCGCCGCCGGGACCCTGGCGGCCAGCGAGGGCCGATGGAAGAGTATGAGGAAGAGCCCTCTCGGGGGGGTGGCGGCGGCTCTGGAGCCTCCAGTCAGGCCGCCTGCCTCAAACAGATCCTTCTGCTGCAATTGGACCTCATCGAACAGCAGCAGCAGCAGCTGCAGGCCAAGGAAAAGGAGATCGAGGAGCTGAAGTCAGAGAGAGACACGGTACGGGAAGGGTTAATCTGCGTTCGGGACGAGGAGCGAGTTGTGCGCATGCTCGGGGGAAGGGGGCTGTAGGAGGTTAAGGTATCCCTCAGTTAGGGGTAAGGAGGTCGGCCCCCAGCAAAGGAGTCTTCTCAGTTGCTGGGTCTTTGGGAGCCAGGCTCACTGACACGTTGGGTTAGAGGGAAGGGTTAAAGGGCAACCTCCCAGGGGGAGGGGGAGGGGAGGTCTCAGGTGCCAAAGGGTTAATTTAAAATGACAGCCCCAGACTTGTGGGAAAGACGTTGAGTGAGAAAAGACCAGATTTGTGAGGGGTTGAAAAATGAAAAGGTGGGCTGCATATGTGGTTGCTTTATGGAAGGGGTTAAATTGAAGAGCTTTGCGTTAGAAATGCATTCTGGAGGAGAGGGCCATAGCAGCTGTTGCTCTAAGCACTGCTGTAGCATCTTTATCTAGATAGAGTAGTAGGCCTTTTCATTGGTAGAGGGGTTGAGGTGACTCACAGTGCAATCCTGTTTTAGCTTTTTAAAATAATATTAGAATCATCACCTTTGATTTCAGACAGTTTTTGTTTGTTTTTTTTTTAATAGGAATCTGAGTTATAAAACATGACCTACTGACCAGCTCCCTTGTATAAGCATGGTGTTTAGAAACTGGAAGGCTTTTAAGGCATCAGGGGAAATTAAGCTTGTTAAATGTATTAAGTAGACCAAAATTTTTTCCCCTATATTAGAATCTTAAGGTGTAGGGAAGTCATTTATTATTTCTTTGTACTTCTGAGGAGCATGACTATATAGGCTTGTTTTATTTTATTTTATTACCTTTGCAGCAGTAGTTAAGGGCACCAGATGTGTTAAAACATACTCCAGATATCAGGAAAGCTGTGGTGGTGGTATATTATAGTGCTAGCATACCTTACAGCTGCCTAAAAATAAACATGGTTTCTACAATTGTTGTGTTCAGGCTGCAGCAGTCTCTGTCTCTCTCTCCTCTCTCTCCCTCCCTCTCTCTCTCTGGCGTTGTGTGCGCCAAGGGCTGAGCAAGGGAGCAGAGGGCTATTCATTTTGTTTGCTTTCCAAATGAATCTCTTCAGGCAGCAACTGTTGTATTAGAGAATGCATTCTGCAAGGTGGAATGGGAGCTGGGGCCGGTCTCATTAAAATATTTCATGGTGTTGATTTGTGGAAGTTACTCAATATGGAGGTGGCACTGCTCAGCTACTGTACTGCAGTCTAGGAGTGTGATGGTACTGTAATTACAACACATCATGTCCTGACTTGGGGGGGGAGTTGGGAAGAGGGCGACCAGTGAAGGAGAAGAAATCAAGGAAATGTCATCCACAAACAAACGTGTTAAAGTAATGTTAAGGCTGTGAATCAAAACAGAAAGAGATGAAATGAGAGTGTGGCTGACAGGGGGCTCTCTGCTGATTGTGGTTTCTGCTCAGTTCCTGAGGTAATGGCCCTTTTGCAGATTTTCCTAGGCAGGAAAAGTGGGGTGAGTTAAGGATAGAGTGTCAGTCTGAACTTGGCATTCACTGCCTCTGTTGTGTATTGCAGTCTTAGTGTTGCTTAAGCTTGTTTCTCTTATTCCAGTTGTTATTTGAAATCTGTTATCATGAAATCTGTGCAGCTAAGTGGATGTAATGAAGTCAACATTAATATCATTGTCTAACCCAAATAAAATTCTTGTTATAGAGTATAAGTAGTGCAATTGGCATCTTTTCTCAGAACATTTTAATGTGAAATTTTCAATGATAATAGACTTCCATTTTGTGTTTGATCATGTGGCCTCCCTTTAATTATTAGAGTCAAAAGACTTTTCAGTATTTAAATAAATAGGTATAAGTTTTTCTGTTATCGCAAATGCAAAGCAATATGCATATGTGATGATTGATGGGACTTATGGGTACTGGTTCTTTTTATAAGTCTTCCAAATTGAGTGTTCACAGTTTAGATGGCACCTCCCGACCCCACCGTACCCCCTTTCAAATAACATTGTAATCCCTAGTGGCACTGTGATTGTGTGAGCTTTTAATTCTGTCTCAATGTACTGTCTGGACTTTGCTCTTTTGTGTAGCATTTTTGAGTGGAAGTAGAGAGCATAGTGTTTGGAGAACTTCAGGGCTTCCTAAAAGAACATTAAGGTTAATTCTGGAAACTCCCAAACTGACTTGGAGCCACATGTTAGCAGTAGCAGAGACTGTGCCTTTTAAAAGGCATGTTGTGGCCTCTCCCAGTGAAGAGGATTTTTTTTTCAGAAGAATGAACTACAAATCCCCCCATGTCCCTCCTCAACTACATTAGCTCCTAAAATTAACCAGTGCACCTTGTCTTCTCTATTGTGATTAAGAAAATCTATTCAGATTATGTCTGCCTGTTAAAAATAAGTTGAATTGCTGTGGCTCATGGAAAGAGAGAAGACCAGACTGATTCCAGAATGGGGATCAGTACCTGTGTTTAATTTTTCTGTTTTTTAAGTCTGCATTTTGCCACTCTCTTTTTTAGCTCCTTGCTCGGATTGAACGTATGGAAAGGCGGATGCAGCTGGTAAAGAAGGATAACGAGAAAGAAAGGCACAAGCTGTTTCAGGGCTATGAAACTGAAGAAAGAGAGGAAACGGAGCTATCGGAGAAAATTAAACTGGAGTGCCAGCCGGAGCTTTCTGAGACAACCCAGACTCTGCCTCCCAAGCCTTTCTCCTGTGGGCGGAGTGGAAAGGGACACAAAAGGTGTGCTGATAACTTTGTTACTGTCTGGACTTGAGGTCACTTGTTTGCAGTGACTGAGAGTAAGGGATGAGGATTTACCAATTAGTTTTAATACAACTGTATCTTGAATCATGAGGTCTTCTGTACTGAGAAACTGAAACATCCTTGTATGGGCTGTAAAAGTCTGTTAGGAACATTTTGGTCACAGTAGTAATTACAGAATGCAGTATACATCATAAAGAGAATGGGCAGCAAATGTGACAGCTGAATTTCTTAAAACTATAGCCCTTCACTTCAACTTAGGAAGTGTTAAATTCCTTCATTGCGTTAGGCGCTGATAGATGTTAAAAATGTAAGCTCTAAGAAAAAAAAGTAAGCTCTAACTGTCCTTGGACTCGAAGAGATTAGTCTAGCTATAAGGATAGCATAAATTTTGAAAACTCAGAATTCAACTGCAATAAAATATGAAAATGGACAACAGTGATACAGACTATTCAGAGATTAATTATCGTGTTAGAATAGTGAAAGTTTAAGGAGGAAATGGATCTTGAAAAAGTATAGAACTTAGGTTGGTAAAAAAGAAAGGAGATGACGTGTGTGTGTGTGTGTGTGTGTAGACTGGTGGGAGAAAGAGAATCAGAAGATAGCAAGAAAAAATGATTGTAATGAACATGGTATAGGAATAGGGGGGTGGGATAAGACTGGCGTCTGGTTGACAGGAAGAAATACACCACAGAGTAGAGGCATCTGATGTTAGCTAAAGGATCTTGAATAAATTTAGTAGTCAGTAGAATAGTAGTAGAGGTTCTTAAGCATGGAAACTCACTTATTCAACAAACGTTTACTAAGGGCTTATTATACATACTGTTAAGCATGACGCTGTTGCTGCTCATGACAGCCAAGTGAACCCAGATATTTAGATACTTGAATACTGGTCATTTTGGAGCAAGCTTGCCCGAAATGTAATCAAATCAGATTTTATTCAAGAGTCAATAAAATTCTATAATGTTTTCTTCCCTATCTAATAGGAAATCCCCATTTGGAAGTACAGAAAGAAAGATTCCTGTTAAAAAGCTGGCTCCTGAATTTTCAAAAGTCAAAACAAAAACTCCTAAGCACTCTCCTGTTAAAGAGGAACCCTGTGGTTCCTTATCTGAAACTGTTTGTAAACGTGAATTGAGGAGCCAAGAAACTCCAGAAAAACCCCGGTCTTCAGTGGACACCCCGCCAAGACTCTCAACTCCCCAGAAGGGACCCAGCACCCATCCCAAGGAGAAAGCCTTCTCAAGTGAGATAGAAGATTTGCCGTACCTTTCCACCACAGAAATGTATTTGTGTCGTTGGCACCAGCCTCCCCCATCACCGTTACCATTACGGGAATCCTCTCCAAAGAAGGAGGAGACTGTAGCAAGTAAGGCATAGAGAACACTTGCTCTTATACCCTAGTGGTGGCGGTCAAGCTAACAAGTGTGAAAATGCCTTTGGCATTTTTAAAAAAGTGCAATCAATAAAGCAGAGTTCTGTCAAGAATGAGTAAGTTAACAGCCAGAGACAGACACTGTGCAGGCATTGCAAATAGATGGAATTACAGCAAAATGTGCTCAATGTATTTGCCTGCTTACAACACTGGGAGATGTGTTTGCCAGTAAGTTGCTCATCACAAGAGCACCAGACTTGGGGGTGTAATCTCCGGCAACTTGCATGCCCTCTGAAAGAAGGGTTTTCTGTGCTGTGAAATGCATAGAACTTATACTTTGCCATGCACGACTGTTCCTGCAATTGATACTGTGTGAAACCTGGGAGGGTGGTCTTTGGGTGTTCTCAGGGGCCAATGGTAATTTTTGGGTTCGGGAGCCAGCTTGGGGTGGGGAATTTCACCTGGGCCTCCGCTCTTTAACTATACAAACATTTATCTGTATCTCTGTGTCCCGGTCTGGGGGGCAGGAGGAATCTGCCAAAGACCAACAGTCTTACTATATCTCACTATGCTTCACAAAGGTTCTAAATGTGAAGAGTTTACTTGGATTGCAGTAGCCCATTGGTTGTTCATATATTTAAATAAAATGGTCTACAAACTATTTTTCAAACAATAAGGACTATCTTGGGATATCTGAGCTGCTTGGGATGGGTGTGGGGTATGGGACCTTGGTCTTCATTCCCTTTTTGTTCTTCATGGCTTCCATACAGAGATGCTCCCCTATCTCCTACATCAACCAGTAACTGGAATGTGCCTTCAATCGTGTAATGTTAGTCTATGACAGTCACTGTGGGTGCTCCGGGGTGATGGTGGGGAAGCCTTCTTGGATAGAGTCACGGTCCTGAGTTTCTACTGATGTGTCTTGCCCTCGTAGGGCTGGGTATGGGAATCCATTCCAATAAGACAAGAGCATTCTCCAGGCTTTTGTTTGGCTGTTCTGGTGCCAAAATTAAGTGGGGAAGATAGATTACTCTTCTTCATTATCTAAAATTCATTAGGCCTTACATTTGAGTACATAGATAGACCAGGACCCTGATCTAGGTTCAGGTTTTTTGTTGGTTCAGTCAGTTGAACAGGTTCATCCTTAATGGTTAACCTTCTTGCTGCCATGGCAATGCTGTGTAACAAGAGAAACCGTGAAGCAATTTCCCATCCGGGATTGAGAAATGGCTTGGTCCGGAGCTGTTCTGTGTGACTGGCTGTTTTTGAAAACCCTTTCTGCCCTAGTACAGAAAATTCCAAACACCTCTGGTATTGTGGGTCTAGCAGTACAGAAAGAGTCTGATTGGGGGGATCCCAGTCCTTTGAGGAGCCTAAGTTGTGAATAAATGTGTGAATCCTTATTCTGGACGCCCCTATTTCAAGAGGAAGTCTCAATGGCTTGTTCTAAGGAAGCCAAAGTCTTTGTGCATGTTGTTCAGGCTGGACCAGCAAGGTAGTTTGTTTGGAGGGAGGAGGGAGCTGTTTAAGAAGACTACATGTGTAAGTTTTGAGAACACTGATCTTTTATTTGAAAAATAGGGTCAACTTTTACTCACCTGCCATGTTCTGAGTTTAAGGTTTGATATCCTTGGCCATCAACTGTTGCAGGGAAACCACCCTAAATAATGAAGAAAAGAAGTCGTCTCAGTGTAAAAAAAAAAAAAGTGGTGGGCTTATTTTCTTTTCTTTTGTCTGTTGTTCCCTCTTCCCCTCCCCCAGAGAGAAATTCTCAAAAGAGCAACAAAAAAAAAAAAAAAAAAAAAGGCTTCCTAGTGAAAACATCAGTGATGATCCTTTCCTCCATTTTGGGTATGGGCTTTTTTTCTTTTTACACTGAGATGATTCTTCTTTCCTGCATTATTTAGGGTGTCTGATGCCATCAAGTGTTGCAGGAGAAACTTCAGTCTTGGCTGGTGAGTAGAATAGGAATTATATTGACTGGGCCTGGGGTGGGGGCTGGTGGGATGGTGGATGGTTGGGAGCTGCATCCCCCATCAGTTGGATGGGGGAGAGTGAGATTCCTTGGTATGTGATTACACTGTAGACTTCAAAATGACTACAAATTTCAGTTGTTTTTCAGGAACTGCAATAGCATCCATTATATGAATTGTCAGGTATTGGTTTAGGGTTTTTTGTGATCCTGTGTTTGGCAGACTGCAATGGCATTTTAGGTTCTTTCAATACCATAGCAAGGACACTGAATATGGCTTCAGGTGAGGCCATAGAATGGATTCCTATCACTTGGTAACTTTGTCTTATCTGGGGAGAGACTTCTTGTCCTAGTGAATAGTAGGTTGTGTGACCTTGGATTTAAGGGTGGTTCCACCCCTCCTCCCTTTCTTTTTCTTTTGTTTTTTCTTTCCAGTTCCTTCTTGGAGGGACCACTCAGTAGAGCCTCTAAGGGACCCAAATCCTTCAGATCTTTTGGAGGTAGGTAACCAAGACCTGGCAGTAGAAGGGAGTGAGAGATAGATAGAAATGGGGGTATAACTTGAATATGTCATAATAATTGTATGGGTGGGTTAAATAGAATTCTGAAGCCAGAAGGTAACTTGAGAGATTATCAAGTCCAACTCCTTTGTTGTATAGATGAAAAAACTGAGATCTAAAATGGCTAAGTGATTTATTAAAAAATAAGGAGCTAGTGAATGTTCAAAACAGAGCTAGGTTTCATGCTAAGTAGAAAAGTTAGACATGTATCACTCAGCAACAGAATTATATATTCCAAGCTCATTTGCCTTTTGAAAGTTTGATACTTACTTTAAACTCATACCCTTAGAAAGTATAGCGGTAGGGAGGGTTTGTGACAGTCTGAAGGGTTGTTTCAGTTTTATGTGACCTTCACTTTGGAAAGTTACAGAGATGATTTTGAAATATGGAGATTCTACAAGGGTAGGAGTGGGGATAGGAGTATGTGTTTTGTTGATTTTTGTTACCAGGAGTTTCCCATGATACCCATAGAACTCACAGACTTAGGTGGGACCTGAAGGTGAAAGAGTTTTTATTCCTGGAAGCTGGAAATGAGTATACATGTCGCACAGTGATAAATAGCTTATCAGCTGCTATTCTTTACACAGAACCTGGATGACAGTGTGTTTTCGAAGAGGCATGCAAAACTGGAGCTGGATGAGAAGAGAAGGAAAAGGTGAGGCTAGAGATGTTCACTGTGGGAACAGTTGAGCCTATCGGACTGTGACATCTCTCATCCATGCTGAGGGGAGCCCAGGAGCTCTTAATACTTTTAAATTACTGACTTCCTAATTGATTGAGTATCACAGTTTTCAAGTGGTTATTGTTATAGATAAAGATGTTTGGCCTCTTTTTCTTGTGGGGAACACTAACACATGATCCAGACTGCTAGACCTAAACAGCTCTTCCCCAATCAAGCAGACAGTTCTCTTTACCCCGTACTTCCCCCCCACCCATCCCCTCATCCAGAAGTCTCAGCCAGGATCTCCCTAGCATCTGGATTATATGAGTTGCCTTTATAGAGCAGGTTTTCAGTAATATTGGGTTTGTTTGTTTTCTTTGGTTTGTTTTTCCCAGATGGGATATTCAGAGGATCAGGGAACAAAGAATTTTACAGCGACTGCAGCTCAGAATGTATAAAAAGAAAGGAATTCAGGAATCTGAGCCCGAGGTTACCTCATTTTTCCCTGAGCCAGATGATGGTAAGTTTTGTTTATCTAAGAGAGTGTTTCAGAGAAGAAAAAGGGTACAAGGCTCCAAGATACAACTTGCTCTGAATGAATGTGGTATTTTGGAAGAGGTATAGTTGTTAGATATTTTTCATCTGTGTCACTAACAAGGTCCCATCTGGCTTTCTTCCATAGTTGAAAGTTTGATGATTACCCCCTTCTTGCCTGTTGTAGCATTTGGACGACCATTACCAAAACTAACTCCACAGTAAGTATAAAGTTTTTTTCCCCCCTCTCAGGTAGCGTGCACTTCACTTCCCTTTCAGGCTTCATGAAAGCTTCAATATAAGGTGAAATAGTTGGCTTAGGGATAGCCATGGCTTTTTGACAGAAGTGAGGCTGCCTGGGCCACTAGCTTTTGCAATGATAAGATTCCCAAGCCAGGAATTAGGATTGCTTTTTGATTTAGAAATAGATTATTCAATCACTTTAATGGCACACCATTGCTCTGACTTTGAGGCAAGAAAGACACTCCAAACTTGGGAGTTGGGAGTCAGGGCTAGGAGTGGTGAAGGGTATACTGTCTCTCTTTGACTTAGTCTCATGTCCATACTGAATTTCTTCTAGTCTTGCAGGTTGATTTCCTTATTCTTTTTTTGCCAGGAATTTTGAGCTACCCTGGTTGGATGAGCGTAGCCGATGCAGGTTGGAGATCCAGAAGAAGCAAACACCTCATCGGACGTGTAGGAAATAGCTATGCTGGCAAGAACCTTCTGTCTTCAGATAGTTGTAGCACGCCATTCCCAGAGAGTGGCAGAGACCTGTATATGTGACCTATGTCCTTATGTATGTTACCATTCACTGAAAATGCCCTTCCATACTCCCCTGATCTTGGTTTTGTTTTCATCACTCTGATTTCACAAAAACTCCTTCATTGGGCTAATTGTGAATTGTGGAGGGTGATTGGGATTTCTTTTCCCTTTTTGGGGAAATGAGTTCTCAAATCTATAGGATGGCAGACTTGGAAGCTTCAGGGGTCTGCTTCTTTACATTTGCCTATGGTTAAAGGGGTAAAAGGGCTCTCTTCATTAGACTTGTGGAAGATGAAGCAACCCCTGCCTTTAGAGTTGTGCCTGCATGGCACTCTTCTCGCCCTGTATACCCTTCCTTATAGTATGAGTATAGTGGGTTTTACCCTAAAACAAAGCAAAATTTCACCAGGAGCTTAAGGACCAGATGAGGAATAACAAGTGACGTGATGAAGCAAGTCATCTTCACAGGGTGGAAAAGATAATGGAGAGTTGGTTGATAAATATCTGAAAACACAGTTGTTTTCTTAAAACTGTTCTGTGATACAGCCGTGTGGGAAGGGATG
The DNA here is from genome assembly GCA_024291935.2 of Okapia johnstoni. Classification (NCBI taxonomy): domain Eukaryota; kingdom Metazoa; phylum Chordata; class Mammalia; order Artiodactyla; family Giraffidae; genus Okapia; species Okapia johnstoni. The sequence goes on along the minus strand of CM044306.1, from coordinate 21,232,052 downwards.
TTTGGCTGTGATTATTTTCTTAAGTTAATGGGTAACTGAATTTCTTTCCTCACCCCTCAAGAATAAAAACTTCTGAAGAGAGAATGAGGAAAGTTAGTTTGGGGCCAGTTATGGCTCTGAACAAAAGCAGCTGGTGTTTGGGAATGGCATGCCAGATCCTGTACAGATGTCTTTGTGTCACATCACTTCTTGAGTATTCCTTAGTTGGGTTTTATCCTTTTAGCTGAGCTCTTGGTGGTGGGTTAGAGATTTAGGGAGGGTGGGGATGTATGTGGAAATATGTGCTTCCTCTGGCTGGCAAATGTCTACATCTTGAAACGAACAGATGTACCTAATGAGCTTCTCCAGTTCATTTTGTAAAAATAGATTTGTATATGTACCATCTTGGTTCCCCCCTCCCAACCCTCACCTCCCCCATTTTGTTAAAAAATTTCAGGACAGCACTCCAGGCCACTTTGGTCTCAGGGTAAGATCCCTGTAACTATCTGGAAGGAAAATAGAGCCAAGACCTCTGGTCTTAAATATATAGGAATTGCCTTTCTTTAGTCTTCAGGACTATTGTATGAAAACAAGTAGGGGTCTAATCTCCTAGAAGGTAGGGGCTTTTATCCTTGAAGAGAATATGTCCCCAGATTATTAGCACTTTTAGAGGAGAAGCCAAGGTATGTAGGGTGTGTGGCCGGCCCATCAGTGGAGCATGAGAGAATGGGATACCATTGTGGGAAGGGAAGAAAAAAGTTCCTCAGGGGCCTCCCACTGCTAAAGCTTTTTGTGAGATGTTGGTCTGTGCTCCCTGAGTTTGACTTTTAAAGGAATTACTCGGGCAGCACGAGTAGTATTCTTGGATGATCTTGCTGCTCTTAATTCTCCTTTGTGTGTGTGTGTGTGGCTATGGGTTTTCATTTGTAACTCCATCTGCTTAGGAGAGTGGGCTCTCCACAAAGGAACCTGCTGTGAACTTCTTGCAGCAAGAATGTAGAGGGAAATAGGACTTATTCCACTAGGGGCTCTCATCTCACACCTTAAGGAGACGAAGATTTCTAGAAAAACTAGGCCAAATTTTCTTTGTTCTCCATTGTTTTAATATGGCAAACTGGCTTTCCTACTCTGACCTATGTTATGTTCCTTTAAAATGTGCCCAAGAAGAAAAAAGACCAGTCAGTGTCTCTTTATTTTATTCCTTGATTCCTCTCAGTTTCTTAATTTTCAGCATTTGTTGGATTCCTTTTTTTTTTTTAATTTATTTATTTTAGTTGGGGGCTAATTACTTTACAACATTGTAGTGGTTTTTGCCATACATTGACATGAATCAGCCATGGGTTTACATGTGTTCCCCATCCTGAACCCCCCTCTCACCTCCCTTCCTGGATTCCTTTGGATATGGGTTAGCCCATTTCACCTTTTATGATTGTTCCTACCCAAGGGACTTCCCAGATCCTGAACTCAAGTTAGACTAAGAGGAATCCATGAGGTGCTATTTGGCCAGACTTATGTGGATTCTAATTTCCTTGGTTTTCCCTCTACCTAATATCTCTTTATTTTATTGCCCCCTCTTCTAGAGCAATTCTCCTTTGATTTGGATATGTTGAAATTTTGTTGAGAAGGAGGTTGGAGAGTAGATGAGCAAAGTTCCAAGAGCAAAAAGACAGTGTGTCAGAGTGTGGGGGGAAATTAGTCTTATTTTTTCCCTACATGGGATACAACACTGTGAAATTCAATCTTCAAGTGAAGGCCCTGCCGTTCTCCTAAAACATAGTTCTTTGTTTCTTTCTTTAACAAAGTTTAAGCTAGTGTTAATAAATTAAAAAGAGAAATTGCTTGTCTGTCCACTTTGGCTTTGTTTTATGCCCATTTCATATTGTTGTCTGTGTTGTAATTCATACTTTTGATACCATTTCTGATGTGTAAAATTGGTTGTCTTGTAAATATCTTATAAAGAGTTCAATTGTAAATAAACTATTGTGGCTGTTAATTTTGGAACTTCTGCTTCAATTTATTAGATTTATTGGGAAGCATTAAACAATTTTGCTTGGCTATTTTAAAGGACTAGAAAAAGAAATCCACTTTCACAAAATAGAAAAACACCATTTTCCCTTTTATATGAGATACTAACTTCCATTTGTGTATGAACACAATGTATGTTCCATCTCTCTTTGTCCTGGGTTCTTCCTTACAGATAAATGGGCAACTTTAAAAAAATAAGCGATGATAGGATGTTTGGTGCCTGGTGTCTAAATTAATAAAACCTCAGTTGGAAGGACCTTATAGGTCATGTAGTCTGACCCAAATACATGATTTCGCTCTCACAACATTCCAGACAAATGAAATCCAGCTTCTTCTCTAACACTTTTATTTTCTCCAGTACAGTTTTTCCTAAATATTAGAGAATTCTTCCTCGTTGACAAAATCTAACTTCTTGTAACTTGAGCCCACTGGTTCTTGCTTTGCTTTCCAGGGTGACAAAAATCAATTCCTCCTTTCCTCATAGTCCCTCAAATACTGTGCTGTGGCAGTCCCAATCTTCATGGTTCACATTCAGAGCTCTTACAACTGTTCCTCAAAAGAATCTTGAATGTTTCAGTTCTCTGGATGAGTGAACAATTTGCTCATGTCCATTTAAAAATTGAATACAGACCAAACAACTGAAAGGCAAAGTGGCAGACTATCACTTTACTTATTTAGACACTAAATTTGGCAGCCTTACTATATCAATTTACTTTGTGATTGATAGGATCCTCTGGGTTTGTTTTTTTTTTTTTTTAACACTTTTAAAATCATATATCCTTCTTTTTGAGCCCAAGCACTTGGTTTTTGGACCCATATTTACAAGTTGTCACATTTGACCACTTGCTTAACCAGTTGAGCTCTGTTTGAATCCTATCTCTGAAGGCATTCATAATACCGTCTAGTTTCATAATGTCTATAATTTGATAAGCATCAGTAGCCTTGACCATATTATTTGTAAAAGCATTACACGGGACAGAGTCCTATGCTATGATAGTGACCTTCCTCGGGTTTATATTATTGTGTACTCCTTTAGGTGCAGTTAGCTCACGCTTCTTGTATGTTTTTTATTATGGTACAGAGAAAATATACCAATTTTTTTCATTGCTGAAAAATGTTTTGCTAAAATCACAGCATTCCGTCATCTACCCGTTTGGCAAGGAAATCATTTCGGGATATTAAACCAATGCCCGTTCCTTTGATTATCTCTTTTTAAGTCGGTTCTAAAATTTTGTTAAGATTACCATCTGGCTCAGACGGTAAAGAATCCGCCTGCAATGTGGGAGACCTGGGTTCGATTCCTGGGTTGGGAAGATCCCCTGGAGGAGGGCATGGCAACCCGTTCGCGTATTCTTGCTTGGAGAACCCCGTGGACAGAGGAGCCTGGTGGGCTACAGTCCATGGAGCCGCAAAGAGTGGGGCACAACTGAGCGACTAAGCACCTCGTTATCAGCCTGCACTTTGAGGGAGGTGATGGCTGGGGTGGGAAGACACACGAACGGGGAAGAAATGAGAATACAGGGAAAACACTGTAGTGCTGCAACACTAAATCCTCGGGCTTCCCTACAGACAACTGGTTTCTCCTCCGCCCTTTAGCTTAAAATGGACTGATACAACAAATCTGAAGCAGCACAACGGCTTCAGAGGTTTCCCTTGATTCGTATTTTTACTAAGCAAACGAATGCAGTCAAACGATCTGCTTCAAACGTAGGAAGAAACGAGAGACGGAAAAAGAAAATCATGAAACAACTCTAATGCCGCAGTGAAGCTGTGACAGGTCAACGCTATCCACTCAAGCCCAAGATGGCCGGGGAAGGACCAGAGCAGACTGCCTGCCCGTGAGGAACTCTTCTCGCCCTGGGCCCAACCGCGGGGAAGTCAGGGGCCTCACCACGCCCCCTCACGTCACTAATTACGCAATCCCGCGCATCCGCAAACGTGCCGCAGCGCGCCAGCTCCGCCCCCAGCCCCTCGCCCCGAAAAGCGGGGCGACCAGCGCCGCAAGTGAAGCATGCTGGGACCAGCTCTCAAGCCTCCCGGCAGCCCCTGCGACGGGCGCGGTACGTCAGGATCTGGCCAGCGGCGGCCGTTCTCCGTAAGATGGCGGGACCGGCGGCGGCAGCGCGCTTCGCAGGACACCGAGGACGAAGAATCTGGTGCCTCCGGCTCAGACAGCGGCGGTTCCCCGGAGCGGGGCGGCGGGAGCTGCAGCGGTAGCGCTGGAGGCGGCGGCAGCGGCTCTCTACCTTCCCAGCGCGGAGGCCGAGCTGGGGCCCTTCATCTGCGGCGGGTGGAGAGCGGGGGCGCTAAGAGCGCTGAGGAGTCGGAGTGTGTGAGTGCGCGCGGGCGGGGCGGACCGGGGGCGGGGTGTAGGTGGTGATGGGAGGCTGGAAGTTGACGGTAGATGCTGAGGCGTAGTCTGTTGGAGAACAGGAGAGCGATCCCGGTGCGGTTTGCATCCGGAGCTCCAAGGGAAGAGAAGGGATTGAGGATTTGTTGGGGGACAGGCGGAGCTGCTGCGGATGGAAAGCGGATATTTACTCAAATTGGGACTGGAGGTGAATAGACGATACCTCCCTCAGATCCTGCCTGTTAAAGATATACCTTCCCTTGTTTACCTTTTCAACCATTTTGTGTTCAGTCTTCGTTTCTCCACCCTCTGGAAATCATAGAACTAACCCATGTCTTCTTTCCTTTAGGAGAGTGAAGATGGCATCGAGGGCGATGGTGAGTAGCATCATGATAGAGATCTTTACCCCCAAACTCAGGTCACCTGTCTGCAGCAGTTGACATCCTCTCAGACTGGTAAGGGTCTGGGGGAGGGTGCCACAAAGGGGCTCTTTGTAGTATAATGTTTAAGAGCCTATGTTTTAGCTGTATGATCTTGGGAAAGTCAAAGTCACTCTTTGAACCTGTTTTCCATCTGTATATGGGGACTATAATTTTATCTATCTCATAGGTTGATGTCAGAATTAAATGAGAGTTTTAGCTTGACCCAAAACAAGCACTGAAAGATGTAATTATAAAATTTCTGTTGCATTTTTTTTTTCTTTATATGTTTCTGTTTTCTTTCAGCTGTTCTCTCGGATTATGAAAGTGCAGAAGACTCAGAAGTGAGTGTGATAGATTCTTTTTCCTATGGTGTAGGTTGGAAAATGTGTTTTAAAAGTTGTACCCACCTGTGGTTTGAAAGCACCTGACCTGTTTGTTACTCCGCTTGTGCATTCTTCGTTTATGCTTCTGAAAAACTATTATAAAAAGTGTTGTTCAGTTATAGAGAGGGAAGCTTTGTATAAATCTCTTCAGGCCACATGTGTTACACTGTTAATAGCTGACCTTTCACCCTATCTAAAGAAAATAAGATTCTAAATAAGAGAATGAGAACATTCTTTGGCCCTTCACAGGATGTTTGACACTCCATTTTATGATGCCTAGGTGGTGAAACCAGCCAGTTGGGTATTTTTTGAGTATATCTGAAGACCTCAAAAGGGTAGAATTCTGAGTGGTTTGTGTCAGAAACATTTCTCAGTTTATGGATAAGGTTTTCTGTCTTTAGCAGAAAGTTTCCCTAAGCCAAATGTTTGTGAACTTAGTTTGCTTTGATTGGATAAACAACTAGAGATGTTATCAGAATGGCTACTTGTTTCCTGGAACTGTTGAATAGAGCTCTGATTTATACAGAAAGAATTGGATTGTGGATCAAAGGTTCATTCTGTAAATTTTGTAGAACTGTTACTACATAGTAGATTTACCATTAAGCCCTGGAGATGCAAAAGTGTACACTATAACAAAGTTCCTATCTTTAGGAATCTTACAGCTTAGTAGGGAAGTCAGACAAACAGTGAGGAGATCATAGGACTTGGTGACAACTGCTGGGGGATAGGGTTAAGTAGGGTGTTAATGACTGGGTACTGATTCCATATTAGGCAGTCAGAGAAGAATAAATTGGAGTTAGCCAGGCAAATCATGTTCTAGGCAGAGGGAACAACAGCTGCAAAAGCTCAGAGATAGGAGGGAAGATTGACTCTCTGGAAACTTGAAAGTAGTTTAGTGTGGCTGGAACATTGTTGTGACAGGATGGATACCAGAAAAAAAGGCAAATTATAGAGTAGGGGTCAGATCATGCTGGGATTACTTCTTCTTTCTCTTTATTAAATGCCTTCTCAGTGCCAGGAGCTGTGCTAGACCCGGGAATAAAAGATACATGGTTCTGCCCTCATGGAATTTACATTCCAGGTCAGAGAGGGAAAACATAGACAGTTAAGTAATTACAACAACCGTTTGTTAAATGCCATTGTATTGGAAGCATAGGGTGCTTTGGGAGCACATGGCAGGGGCAACTGAGTGTAGGGTGTTTGGAAGTATTTACAGGAGGGACTCTTAAAATAGAGACCTGAATGATAAGTAGGAGTTAGCTAGCTAGAATTTTCTTAGCAGAGGAAACAGTCCGAGAAGAACGTCCAGAAGGGGTGGGATTGGAGGATAGTGAGTTGGAGGACATGGAAGATTTAATATAACTGGAGGTAAGGATGAAATCTCAGTCCAAATCTTAAAGTACTTTATAAGCCTGGTTGAAAAAGTATTTGGATTTTATTCGAAGGAAGTAAAGTATAACAGGGTTTTAAACAAGAGTATGATATGGAGTATGGATTAGACTTAAATTTTAAAGCAGTGTTTGTCAGATCCAAGGAACGTCTACATGAAAGAAAATGCTATTGAAACAGACTCTTGCAGAAGGAGGGAAGACTCAGACGTTTATATGTTAACAAAATCCCAGGTTGATTCACAGTAATATTTTAGAATTATTATCTTTACCAGTTGTTTTGTGTGCAGTGGGGAGAGTTGATCTGAAGGGAGCGAGATTAGAGGCAGAAAAACTAGTTAAGAAAGCTACTGTTGAGATGGATGAAACTGGAGCCCATTATACAGAGTGAACTAAGCCAGAAAGAAAAACACCAATACAGTATACTAATGCATATATATGGAATTTGAAAGATGGTAATGATAACCCTATATGTGAGACAGAATAAGAGACACAGATGCATAGAACAGTCTTAAGGACTCTGAGGGAGAAGGTGAGGGTGGGACGTTCTGGGACAATAGCACTGAAACATGTATATTATCATGTGAAACAGAATACCATTCCATGTTCGATGCATGAGACAAATGCTCAGGGCTGGGGCAATGGGATGACCCAGAGGGATGGGATGGGGTGGGAGGGGGGTTCAGAATCATGTCAATGTATGGCAAAAACCACTACAATATTGTAAAGTAATTAGCCTCCAACTAAAATAAATAAATTTATTATAAAAAAAAATACTAGCTAGCCAAAAAAAAAAAAGAAAAAGCTACTGTGGAAGACTAGGAAAGCAGAAAGTGTGGATGGAGTGGAGTGGAGTGGAGGCAGTGAAAATAGAATTCAGCAGCACTGGCAGTTATTTAGGCTATGAAAATGACAGAGTGTGGTAATTGGTAAGATGACTTATTTTCTGTGAAGTCAGTGGTAAAGTTATCCACAAAGAATTAAAGGAAGATGAGAGGTTTTGGAGTGAGTAATGTTTGCAGTAGTCATTAAAGAATGGAAACATTGGAAAGACTGCCAGGCAATGTGGAGTATTCAGTGAAGTTTGGTGATTGTGACTTTATAGCAGTTTACCATTATGTGTATAAATGAGTTTGCATGTTACTCTAACAGCAAAGAAAGAAAGGCTATTGGAGGCTTAAATGGAGGATGATCTGAGGATGAGGCAAGACTGAAGACAGAGCTGTTGAAGAGGATAGTCCAAGGAGCGTGATAGTGCCTTAAAGAAGGGACGATGGCAGTGGCACTGCAAGACATAGATTTAAGAGATATTTAGGTATTATTAATAACAGAATTTCTTGATTGATTGAATGTGGAGCCTGAATTAAAGAGGAGTCGGAGAGAACTCTGCTGAAACTCGAAAGACAGCTGTTTTGGTTCCTGTAAGCTTTAGATGCCCAGCAGTGTTTGACCTTTCCTGATGGGAAGATGTTGATCCAGGTGAGGGCTGGGACCTGGCCAGAGATGCCTGTGATAGAGCCAGAAAGGTTACTGACAAGGACAGTGACAGCGTGGGGACTGGGATGGGGGAACTTGGTGATCTGGGTTTCTCTAGCTTCATTCCAAAGCCCTAGAATAATGCTGAGTGTTTTGACTCTTGCTCGTGAGTGTCCTCTGTTGTTTTGTCCCAAGACTCACCTCTGCCTCAAATGACCTGTCTGCAGTCCAACCTTCAGACTTTAATATCCGTTCCCTTCAGCTCTGAGCAGAATACAAGCTCCTGGAGGGCTGAGACTGTCTTTGACACTGTTCTATCCTGGGAGCTTAGAAGAATATCTGTAATAGGCCCTCAATAAACTTTCCTTGGATTAGTAAATGAAATAGAACTGCAAGGACTTTTCTTCTAAATACACTTTTAGTTTGGAATAATTCTGCATTTACAAAAAAAAATCACAAAGAGAATACAGATGTCCCATAGGCTTTTCACCCAGTTCTTCTAATGTTAACATCTGGAATGACTTATTTAAATTAATTTTGTTCTTTTGACACACATTCCTGTGTTAACACCGCAATTCTACTTTACCCTTTACATTTGAGCAATTATCATTTGGAGAAACCTTTTTTCATAAGTAAAGTATCATAATACAATTAATTTCATTATGTGTGAGATACAGCTCCTGTTGTAAAAACTAGTAATTATAAGGGAAAAAAAAGTGTTGTTACCTAAGAAAAAAGACTGTGCTAATAATGTTGAAGTTCAATACATTTGTAATATCAAAAAAAGAAAAAGGAGTCCAAGTAATGCCCAGGTTGGAGAATGGTGTTGGTCACTAAGAAAGGGACCACAGGAGGAAGAGATTCCAGGAAGGACAGTGTTGGGTTAAGTTTTGGATGTTTTGAGATTGAGGAACATGTGCGGCTTTGATGTGGCAATATCTGGTATGTGTTGCCTAAAATTTAAGAGAGGAGTGTAGTTCTGCTGTGTCAAATAGGATAGTCACCAGCCAAATGTGCCTATTTGAGTTAATAAAAAAGTTCAGCTCCTCATGTGCATAGGTAAAAACATTTCCCTCATTCCAACGAGTTTTATTGGACAGCACTGATCTAGATTAAAGAATTTGACTTGATATCTTGCCTTACATAGTTATCTGTTACTTGATTGCATTTCTTCTTAGTTACTAACTGCGTATACCTAGATGCTATGCTTAGTTTTGCCTGTTTCTTAAATTTTGATCTGTCTCTTAGTCTGACAGGTTAGTGTTTCATCCTTTTTTTTTTTAGTGTATCTGTTAAAAAGATTTTGATGGTCACTCACTCATAGTACAACTCACCATGCTGTCTCTGTCCTTTGTATTTCTTGCAAATTGTCTTTCCATGGTAGCCATGGAAAATAGCAGTATGACCCAAAGCTTTAATCTTGAGCAGAACTGGCGGATCACCTAATTTTCTTTCCCTTATAAGTCACTTGCTATTTTTGTCTGGATATTCCCAGTATATTTTCCTTTAAAGTCCAATAGTTATATTAAAATTTGTCTTGGAGTTGGTCATTCTGGATCAATATTCATAGGTATGAGATGTGCTGTACGGTATGTCATGGAACTCCCATCCAAATACTCTTTTCCTGTCTTCAGTGTTTGACCCTTTCTCTTTAATCCTTTGTAGTGTCTCTATTTTCTTTTGATTATTGTGTTTATTCACTCTTGCTTGTGTTCCTTCTAGTTCTAGACTTTGTATTTTAATTGATTTTTTAAATTTCTGATATCTTCTTGAGTTCATTTCTGGATTTTTAAAATTCTGGTTGATGTTCTTTCATGCCTTATATAGTATTTTTAGTGTGTTTTTTTGCTCATTTTGAAATAGAAGTTGCAATTTTGGTATGATATTATGTCTTTTTGTCATGCTTTCATTGTAGGAGTGCTATTCTACTTATTTTTTTTTTCTTTAGTAAGTTTCTGTGGGATTTGACCTCTATATTTTTCTTTTGTTGATTTTTATTTAGTTTTCCTGATCTTTTCAAGGGAAGTATGGCTCCAAGTAGCTTTTTCTAACTTCATAGAACTCCCTCCTCAGTTGTTTTCCCGTAGTGTTAAAACACACACACACACATACGTATATATATATGGCTTTCTGAGATTTCCTGGTTTTGTTCCCTTCTCTCATTTGCTTTGGACCTTCTTCCTTCCTTCATTCCTTTTGTCCCTCTTCTGCTGAACTGATTCTCAACAATTTTAGCTTCAGTGTGGTACTCTATCCTAGAGGGAACCCCTGGCAGCCAGGTTGACTTTAAGATTTCACAAGGCTTGGACTGCTCCAGCCCTTTCAGACCTTCTTACCGCAAGATCCTTAAACTCACATTCTATTAGAGACAGCAAAACCCCTTCTGGTTTCAATTGTTGTTTACAGTTTTACTTTCTGTTGACTACCTGTTGACTAGGTCAGGGTTCTCCTGTTTTCAGGACCATTTACTGCTCTCTGCTTTTTCCAGCCCTGATACCAGTCTGATGCAGGTCTTGTGGCAGTTGTTGCTTTGCTCATGTGCTTGTATTTTGGGGGATAGGGGATACCTTGTAACCTAGTTTTGTTGTAAATATTGTCCAGAGGGTTTTGATTTTGCTGTCAGAAGCCCCCATTTGACCATTTGATGTGGAGATTTAAAGCGATCAAAAACAATGCTGCTGCCATTTTTTCCAGAATCCTCTGAGGAAACATTTTGAAAGAAATTAGACTGTGAAGGGGAGGCTAGAGAGATGGTAGCTGGAAAGAAGGCTCTAAGGTCAAGAGAGGGTTTGGTGTTATTTTTTGAGTTGGAGAATCAAGTGTGCCTAAAGGTTGAACAAATGATTAAGAAGTGAAAGAAAAGGGAGAGGGTAGGTAATAAGTGTGTGATGTCCTTGATTGAGTATATGAGAAGAAATAGGAACCAGATGAGAAAAACATCTTCCACTGTAATTAGAGAAAGGTGGGAAGGAAAGGGGTGTGGGAAGGAAGCTGGTGTTCCCTTTGTTTTGTTTTTCTTGTGAAATATAATAGAAGGAAAAACATAAAAGAATGGTTGTTGATGGAGGGACACTATAGGAATTTTGAGATAAAGGAAGTTTGAATAGTTGAGGTTAGAGGTGGCACTGATATGTAAAGTTGTATGATTTTTTTTTTTTTTTAATTCCCCCTAGTGACGATCAGTAGTCTAGTTGTAAGCTTAGAAAAAGCAGTTTAGTTGATCCAGTCCTGAGCTCATGGGAATAGGGGATTTGAGGGAGTTACCAATAGTGCTGAAATGATTGGGTCGCAAAGTATAGAGAGAGAAGAAAGTGAATGTGGGAAAGGACTGATAGGTAGAGAAAAGGTGGAAATGTCAGTGGAGTGGACGTCTTAAGAAATGAGAGATGGGAGGGTAAAGGAATACCTGGGGATGGACAGGAATATCAGGCAGGATTTGGGGAAAAAACAGCTTTATTGAGATACAATTTATGTGCCATTAAACTTACCGGTTTAAAATGTCCAGTTCTGTAGTTTTTAGTATATACAAGTATGTGCAACCATTACCATAGTCAGTTTCAAAACATTTTCATTACTTCAAAAAGAAATTTTGTTCCCTAAACTGTCACTCACCCCCCCACAGCTCCTCCATTCTCATTCCCTCCAGCCCTATGCAACCACATACTTCCTTTCTGTATCTAGAGATTTCCTTATTCTGGCCTTGTTTATAAACAGAATCACATATGATATGATGGCTTCTTTCACTTAGCATATTATTTCCGAAGTTTTCGCCCAAGTTGTAGCATGTATCAGTACTTCATTCCTTTTTATGGCTGAATAATATTCCATTGTGGGATTTCCCTGGCTCAGACAGTAAAGAATCCACCTGGAGATTCTGGAGAATCCCATGGACAAAGAAACCTGGAGGGCTACCAGGGGGTCCATGAGGTCACAGAGTCAGACATGACTGAGTGACTAAGCACACAATATTCCATTGTATGGGTATACTGTATTTTATTTATCCATTCATCCACTGATGGATACTTGGGTTTCTATTTTTTTATGAATAATACTCCTAAAAATATCCATGTTCAGGTTTTTGTGTGGATATGTGTTTTCATTTCTCTTGGGTATGTACCTAGGAATGGAGTTGCTAAGTCATATGGTAACTGTTCAGTTGTTTGAGAAATTGTCAGACTGCTTTCCAAAGCAGCTGCACCATTTTACATTCTCAGCAGCAATGTGTGGGGGTTACAGTTTCTCCACATACTCAATGGCACTTATTATTGTCTTGATATGTATTTACCTGAGGAGTAATGATGTTGAACATTTTGTCGTGTGCTTATTGGCCATTTGTGTATCTGTCTTCCTAGGAGAAGTGGCTATTCAGATACCTTGTCCATTTTTAAATTTTTTATTTATTTTTGGCTGTGCTGGGTCTTTGTTGTTGCCGTCTTCCTCTTGTTGCAGCAAGCAGGGGCTGCTCTCCATTTGCAGTGGCACAGACTTCTCATTGTGGTGGTTTCTCATTGCAGAGCATGGGCACTGGGGTGCACAGGCCTCAGTAGTTGTTGCTTATGGGCTCTAGAGCACAGGCTTAGTAGGGCTGAGTAGTTGTGGTGCACGGGCTTAGTTGCCCTGTGGCATGTGGAATCTTCCTGGACCAGGGATTGAACCTGTGTCCCCTACATTGACTGGTGGATTCTTAACCACTGGACCACCAGGAAAGTCCCACTTTGTCTTTTTGTTTTTAATCATTGAGTTGTACGAGTTCTTTATATGTTCTAGATTTGTTTCTTATCATCTATGATTTGCAAGTGTTTTTTCCCATTCTTTGGGTTGTCTTTATACTTCCTTAGTGGTTTTGATGAAGTCCAGTATATTTGTTTTTTCTTTTGTTGCCTGTGTCTATTGGTGTCATGCATGCCAAAGAAGCTTTTGCTGAATCCGTGCCAAATCCATTAAGAGTTTTCTAGCTTTAGCTCTTAGTTTTAGGTCTTTGATCCATTTTGAGTTAATCTTTGTATGAGGAGTAAGGTAAGAATGTAACTTCATTCTTTTTTATGTGGCAGTGCTGATGAAAACCTGGGGTATTTAACTTTAAGATTTTTAAAAGTAGATCAGATTTACTTAAAATGTATAGCAGTTCCAGGTAAGACTGGTCTGACGTGTGTACGTGAAAGTGGATGACTGAAGTGGAGATGCAAAGTGTGAGCTTATTTCCATAGTGTTCGGATCAGTGACAGGGTAGACCCAGGCAAAGACAGAGGTGGAGGTTTGCCCGTTGATCTTATAGAGTGTCCCTGTGAAACCTTTCGTAAGTTGAAATGACTTAAGGAAGCAGTTACCTTAGGATGCTTCTCGCCAAGTGATGCAAAAAATAAATTGAGGTAAAGCACCGATGCTCACACAGTTCAAAGCTGTGGCAGCTTGATGCTAAGAGGTTGCATGTAGTTCCCAGAGCAGGAGCTTGGTGGTTCCACTCCTTCAGCTTAGGGTATAGAGATGCTTGTATGACAACTCACTGCAAAGCAAACACGAGTGCAGTTTTCACTTTTGCCTTTTTTTTTTTTATCTTTTTCAAATTTCTTTCAGTTTGTGAAAAGAAATACTACTATAGGTCTTTTATCAAAGGAAAAAAAGCAAAATGGTATAATCCGAACTTTCGAGAAGCAAGATATAGCTAGATGATAGAAGCCTCAGAGAAGTAGGAATTTAAAATGAGGTGGAGTTGGGATTAGTAGATGGAAACTGGTGTATATAGAATGGATAAGCAACAAAGTCCTACTGTATAGCATAAGGAACTATATTCAATATCCTGTGATAAACTATAATGGAAAAGAATATGAAAAAGAATGTATAGGGACTTCTCTGATCCAGTGGTTAAGACTTTGTGCCTGTAATGCAGGGGGTGCAGTTTCGATCCCTGGTTGGGGAACTAAGATCCCACATGCTGGTTGGGGAACTAAGATCCCACACGCCATGTGGAGAGGCCAAAAAAAAAGTGTGTGAGTGTATACACACACACAAACACCCCCCCCCACATACATATATATATATATATATATATATATATATATATATAACTATATATAGTTATATTCCATGTATATACCATATATATATAACTATGCCACTTTGCTATACAGCAATAATTAACATTATTTTAATTCAACTGTACTTCAGTGAAAGATAAAAGGCGACAGAGATCTGGAAGAGACATTGAGAATGAGAAAGATAGACTCCCCTTTTACTCTGAAATATGTGGGGAATGGAAAAATGAACTAAAACATTTGCATGAGAATTCTGCCAGGGAAGCAGTTGCTTAAGTGGAGGGCTAGGCTTTAGAGTTGGGAGAGTGTTTACTGAATGGGAAAGTAAGCAGTAGGGAAAATGGTTTTGATGGCAGCCTGTAGGCAAAGATGGTAAAGAATCTGCCTGCAGTTCAGTCCCTCACTTGGGAAGATCCCCTGGAGAAGGGCATGGCAGCCCACTCTGGTATTCTTGCCTGGAGAATTCCATGGACAGAGGAACCTGGCAGTCCATTGGGTCGCAAAGAGCTGGAAATGACTGAGTCACTAACACTTCCACTTTTGTAGCCAAAGAAGCTTGGCTCTAGGGTAACACCTTGGCTTCAGTTACACCAGATTTTGACACTAATTTGGAGTCTTCCCAGCACTATGCTATTTGTATCTTCTGTCCAGCCCTGGAAACAAAATTAGTTTCTCCTTTGGAATAAAAGAGTTGCTTCATTTGATATTCCACCACAGACTAAGAACTGGATAGAGCATGAAACAAAGTTCTCTCATTAATCATGCTGATACTATTTTAAGATGTTTGAATTCAGTCAATGTGTGTTTGTTGCGGGGGCAGGTTTGGGGTTGAAGGGGGGAGAAGTAGTGAATTAAGGTCACGTACACACCAAGCAAGAGTCTTGCTGCAACACACCTGCAAGGAATCTAGGACCAAGGAAAGAACTGAATGATTACCACCCACCCATTCCCAACTCAAGAGGAGAGAAAATTTCTTGTGATTGAGGGAATATGGGAAGAATGTAGGGTACTTGATTGTTAAAAAGCTGTAAATAAAGGCTTGGTTCTCATAGTGTGGGTGTGATCTATGAGCTTCATAACAGTATCATCTTTCTGGGAATCCTAACTCAAAACACTCAAGAGGCCGAAATACATATGCTGGACAGGGAATAAAGGGGAAGGGTAATGAATTGGCTTATCTGGGCCAGTCTGGCAGTCTAGGTCCTGTTTGAAAAAAGGTCAGAAACTTAGAGCTTGAGAGCTTCTTGTTTCATCAGGAATCTCAGGGAGTATCTTTGATGAGATTCCTAGGCCATCCTGGGCGTGGAGTTAGTCTGTTACAGATCGAGTGTCAGATCCAGTAGAAGAATAAGAGAATAGTGTACCTATCTGCCAGGGGGCAGAGGTGTTTTGGCACCCTGACTTGTTAGCCCAGCAGTGGGGACTAGACCACCTTCCTTTGAACCCATTTCTTTGCGTCCTTCTAGGTCTCTAGACCTACCTCCTTAGCCTTTAGCTCTGCCTCCCTAGGTCCAAATCTTGGAAGGACCAGGATATGAGAGAGTAACTTTTAGTCTGAAGCCAGCCCCCTTAGCACGAATCTTAGCTGCTTTTTTTCCCTACCTGAAACAAGCCAGACCTCTCTTGCCTAACCCTTTCTAGTTGCCCCTATTTAAAGGATGGCCTCAGGACCCTTCTTTGTATGAATAGATTTTCTACATCACAAGCAGGATTATTCAGTTTGTTAAAAAATTGTAGTGTAATTGATTGGATTATTCAATCTTGCTGTGCCAAGAGAAGGAAAGGGAAGAGAGTACTTGGGCATTAATTTTTTTTTTTTTTCATTTCTAAGATGCAGTGGTTATACAAGTTCTAAAGTTTTACAGGTCAAAATTTTATAATTATATCATTCTAGACAGAGTTACTGGCTAAGGAGCTCTCATGTTGCAGAAAATTTAGTAATCATATCATAGACATAAAAAATGTAAGCCACTATTTCCCAACTTGAGAGTAATAATGCCTTGGGAAATTATGGAGTTATGATAAGGGTTTGCAAATTCACTAACTCTGTTTTCATTATCTATAGACCAAATCAACATCTCATATCTTTATGTACTACTATTTTTTAATATATATAAATTAATAAAAATATATTAATGTATTTTAAAGTATTATTGAACATATAGCAGTTGTTTGTCATTATGTGTTTTCTCAGTCCATGGATACTATACTGTGCTATTTCTCATGGGATTCCATGAAAATTTTAGGTCCTAAAAAGGGATTCACGTAATCTAAAAGGTTGGGAATCTCTGCTGTAAGACATTTTGAGATGAGAGAATTAACAGCTTGAGTTAGAGTGTAGTTATTAGGCACTGCATGTTTAAGAGACAATTTATTGAGAGAGAGAGAGAAATTATCAACAAAGAAAGTTCCTTCTGTATGCTCTAGACACCTAAAAGCCTCTGATCCATAGGCCCTGGGCTTCTTCCTCAGAGGCTGCAGCTGTTTGTTTTGTTGGTTTCTTTTCCTTTCAGTTTTATTGAGGTAAAATTGTACTTTGTAAGTTTAAGGTGTAACAACAGCATAATCGTTTGACTTACATCGTGAAATGATTATCACAATAAGCTTAGTGAAAGAGGCTATTGCTCCTGACAGTTCTATGCATATCTTACTGGAAAACTTAACAGAGATCTATATAAGCTTTTTATGTGTGTGTATATATATTGTTGTTTAGTCGCTAAGTTGTTTCCAGCTCTTTTGTGACCCCATGGACTGTAGCCCACCTTCATCCATGGGATTTCCCAGGCAAGAATACTGGAGTGGGTTGCCATTTCCTTCTCTAGGGAATCTTCCTGTCCCAGGGATTAAACCCACGTTTCTTGCATTGGCAGATTCTTTATCACTGAGCCACCTAGGAAGCCGTGTATGTGTATACACACACATATATGTATGTATGTGTGTTTTGACTGAGCCATGGAGCTTGTGGATGGATCTTCGTTCCTCTAACAGGAGTTGAACCTGGACCCTTGTTAGTGAAGGTGTGGAGTCCTAACCATTGGACTGCTGGGGAATTCCCTGTATAGGTTTTTTTAATGTGCTTTTAATTTTTTTTTTTAACAATGCTTCTGTTCAGTAGAAATTTTAGTAAAAAATATTGAAGTGTTTGCTTTTAATTCTTGCATTATAGTAAAATTTGTTAGAAAATGTTTTCCTAAAGAATGGAAAATTTTAAAATGCACTATTTAGATCTTATCTCCATAGCTAACAGGGAAACTTAAAAGGGAAATTATTTATTTATTTGCACCAGGTCTTAGTTGCGGCATGTGGGATCTTTAGTTGGGCATGCAAACTCTTTAATTGCCAATATGTGGGATCTAGTTCCCTGACCCAGGGGTTGAACCTGGGATCCCTGCATTGGGAGCACAGAGTCTTATCCATGGGACCACCAAGGAAGTACCAGGAAACTTTTTTCAGGGTGATGACAGGGAGTACAGTGAAGAGGAAAACTCCAAAGTGGAGCTGAAATCAGAAGCCAATGATGCTGCTAATTCTTCAGCAAAAGATGAGAAGGGAGAAGAAAAGCCTGACACCAAAGGCACTGTGACTGGAGAGAGGCAAAGTGGGGATGGACAGGTTAGTACCCACCAAAGGCCTCCATTTCCATTCGAGTTCTGGAATAGGGGCTCTTAAGCTTGGAGTGAGTAAAGAGCTCTTTATCTGTTCGACAGGAAAGCACAGAGCCTGTGGAGAACAAAGTTGGTAAAAAGGGCCCTAAGCATTTGGATGATGATGAAGATCGGAAGAACCCAGCGTACATACCCCGGAAAGGGCTCTTTTTTGAGCATGATCTTCGAGGGCAGACTCAGGAGGAAGAAGTCAGGTAACAGCCCCTTGCTACTGCTCTGTAGTATGTTAGTATTATATGTATTGCATGCTAACTGTATACCGGGCACTTTACTAAGTGCTTTACCTGTATTATCTTATTAACTGTTCACAACATTTTTAGGTAAGTATTATGATTATCTCCTTTGTACAAATGAGGAAAGTAAGACTTAGAATATTTAGTAACTCTTGGTGGAGGAGCTGGGATCCAGACCTATATGTCCACTGCCTTCCTTAATCTGAGGCTCACGGCCTCTAAATACTCGCATAGGTGGCCTTACAGGAGAGAGATGTTTCCAGAGTGGTAAGTAGTTTGAAGTAAAGGCTTTCCTTATTTTTATTCCTGTTTCATTCACGCCCAGCAGGCCCTGAGGTGCTGTGATTCACCCTTTTGGAAGGCCTGTTTTGTATAACCTGTCTGGGAAGATGGAGAGATTACCTGAGTTCCTAATGTTTCTCTGCCCAACCCTGTTTATTTCATGAACATCTTTACTTGGCAGTCTGCCAACTTAAGACACTTTTCCCTGGTTCCAACCAGACCCAAGGGACGTCAGCGAAAGCTGTGGAAGGATGAGGGTCGCTGGGAGCATGACAAGTTTCGGGAAGATGAACAGGCTCCAAAGTCCCGACAGGAGCTCATTGCTCTTTATGGCTATGACATCCGCTCAGCTCACAATCCTGATGATATCAAACCCCGAAGAATCCGGAAACCTAGGTGAGGACATTTTGGAGCCTATATTGATATTTGCAAGAAAAAAAAAAAAACATCTCTGCTTTTTAAAATGCCATTCCGCCCTGTAATTGAATGGATGAGGAATATGGGAAGTCTTCCTGACCCACGGTTTATGTCTCTAGTGGCCCCTTTTGTTATTTTTCTGTTCCCTTGGTTCAGGTTTGGGAGTCCTCCACAAAGAGATCCAAACTGGATTGGTGAGCGGCCAAGTAAGTCTCATCGCCACCAGGGTCCTGGGGGCACCCTACCACCCAGGACATTTATCAACAGGAATGCTGCAGGTACTGGCCGCATGTCGGCTCCCAGGAATTACTCTCGATCTGGAGGCTTCAAGGAAGGTCGTACTGGTTTTAGGCCTGTGGAAGCTGGTGGACAGCATGCTGGCCGGTCTGGTGAGACTGTTAAACATGAGACTAGTTACCGGTCACGGCACTTGGAGCAGACTCCTGTAAGGGATCCATCTCCAGAAGCAGATGCTCAAGTGCTTGGCAGTCCTGAAAAGGAAGAGGAAGCCCTGGAGATACCAAATCCTGCTGCTGATACTGCACCACCAGCTCCTGACAGGCCTGTTGAAAAGAAATCCTATTCCCGGGCAAGAAGAACCAGAATCAAAGCTGGAGATGCAGGCAAGGTTGCAGAGGAGGTGCCCCCTCCACCCGAAGGGCTGACCCCAGCACCTCCAGTCCCAGAAGCTACACCTCCTACGCCTGCTAAGACTGGAAACTGGGAGGCTCCAGTGGATTCTACTACAGGGGGTCTTGAACAAGATGTGGCACAACTTAATATAACAGAACAGAATTGGAGTCCAGGGCAGCCTTCCTTCCTGCAATCACGGGAGCTTCGGGGTAGGTACCTAGGGTTAATGACTAGCTTTTATCCCTTTGCGCCATTGGACTTCGGGACATGGAACTAATGCCTCTCAGAGATGTGATATCTGAAAATATCTTCATTTTCATTAACTGCAATAAACGAATGGATCCATAGGCATATTCATCCAAAGAGCTCAGAGCAGCTTTATCTGTTACATAAGACTGGCCCACTACTTTGCTTACTGTTTACTATTAACTGATCAGTCACCACCATTGAGCTCCTGAGTGCAGAATCCTTTACCACTCTGTAGAAAAAGTGGAAGAAGGCAGTGTTCTTTATTATTTGAGCTAATGGTTAAATGTTTCAAGGCAGAAACTGCATTTGAATTTGGATGAGCATCTCCTAATCTCTTTGAAAGGAAAGCCTCTCTAATTTCCTTAGTCTTCTGAAGCCAGGCTGCCCAGTAGAACTTTCTGTAATGATGGTGCTTTTGAATACTTGTAATGTGACCAGAGTGACTGAAAAACTGAACTTTTCATTTTTAATTAATTGAAATTTAAGTAACCATGTGTGGCTAGTGGATATCATGTTGGGACAGCATAGTGCTCATGACTAGGAACTACCTATCACCCCTCTGACCCATCCTTTTTTTTTTCTTCCTCCAGTCAAATAGATCAGAGGATCTTTTCCATTGTTTCTGAAATCTAATTCAAACTTAGATTGGAAAGCCTCACTTGGACTGGCAGTTTTAGCATCCTTCTCTGGTGTGCGTAATTTTGGAATACCAAAAACTAGGGTAGCCTGAACTGGACCTGGAGTTGATCTTTGAATAGAGAAGTACACTCTCTCTTACCAGTGCCTTATTACTATTGGGAGACAGTCTCTAGAACATTCCTTTTTTTGTCCTGAGTCATCTTCAACCAGAGGAGAATCTCTTCCCATACTTTTAACCTAGACCTCTGTGGCCAGAAATAATCAGAGGTAGATTTAGAACATCCTTCTCTGCCTACTTGTTGCTCAGAAACATTAGGGTTGAGATTTTCCAATATGTTTGATAAAGTAATATGCTAATTATAACCTCCCAGGGATTCTGTATGGTAAATATTTGATGGGAAAATTTTGAACTTGCATTTTCTGAATTGCATTACTGAAGTAATTTTTTTTTTCATGTTCGAAGGCTTTGCTGCTATATTAAGGTGGCAGGCAGTGGGGGCAAATTTGCAAATGCTGGTGTTGACAGGAAGCAGAGATAGTTTAAAAGGAATTTTGTTAGTTTAAAAGATGAGAGCCATTCCCCATGTTGGATTATTCACCCTGTCATTTTCCTGATGTGTCTTTAGTTCTGTTCACATGTATCTGCTCTTCAGCAGTGACTTTTTGGTGTTTTACAGGTTTGCCCAACCACATACACATGGGAGCAGGACCTCCACCTCAGTTCAGCCGGATGGAAGAAATGGTACAGAGGAGAGGGGCGCATGTAGAGGGTTGCATGTCACAGTTTGGCCACTGTTTAAGCCAAGTCAGTTTTCCCATGTTTCCCTTTTATTCGGGTCTCTGGAAATGTACAGTTTAGAGCTTAATGTTTTTCATTAGTTTTTCAATTCATTTTGTAAATTTTTGGGGGGGGGGCATGGACATACTGCTGTATTTATTTGGTTGCGCTGAGTCTTCGTTGCTACAATGGGTTTGCTCTAGTTGTAGAGAGTGGGGGCTACTCTCTACTTGCAGTGCACAGTCTTCTCATTGTGGTGGCTTCCCTTGTTTCGCAGCACAGGCTCTAGGCACCTGGGCTTCAGTAATGTAGGACATGGGCTCAGTAGTTGCAACTTCCTGGCTCTAGGGCACACAGGCTTCAGTAATTGTAGTTCCCGGGCTCTAGAGCAATGAGGACTTCTGTGGTGGCACATGGGCTTAGTTGCTCCGAGGCATGTGAAATATTCCCAGTCCAGGGATCAAACCCATGTCCCCTGTGTTAGCAAGCGTATTCTTATCAACTGTGCCATCAGAGAAGTCCTGCAAATACTTCTTTAACACTGCCATGTACCCAGTAAATGTTTTGCAGTTTATCTACAGGATGTTAGGACTTAATAGGAGAGTCAGCCTTTTAGAAGTCTTCTTGCTCAGACCTCTTTCTTTCTTTCAGGGTGTCCAGGGTGGACGAGCCAAACGCTATTCATCACAACGGCAAAGACCTGTGCCGGAGCCCCCTGCTCCTCCTGTGCATATCAGTATCATGGAGGGACATTACTATGATCCACGTGAGTTTATTTTTATAGCTGGGATATCTTTCTTGGCAGGATGAAGTGAACTAAAAGACCAGCCTTCTGAACTTCCCTTGTGACCTCTCATGGTGGTTAACAAACATTCTCTGGTTGCTGTTTTCTTCATATGGAAAATTGAGAACATCTTTTCAGGGGTTTGAGGGACAAGGAAACTTGTCCGTTTGATGGGAAGAGTGAGGATTTATGAGAGTCCCAATGTGATATCTTACAGTGCAGTTCCAGGGACCAATCTATACCCATGGTGACAGCCCTGCCCCACTGCCTCCTCAGGGCATGATTGTACAGCCAGAAATGCACCTTCCCCACCCAGGTAAGCTTTGCACCTCTGCTTGTATGCTTCCAGTATGTAAGGATGTATGTTGGGGGCATCACAAACCCCAACCTTCTCAGCTCTATGCTGCTTGCTTATGAGGCTGGCCACTTTGGCTGCATGGGCAACAAACTCCTCTTGGGTCCATCCTGAGGACTTGAAATCTGAGCCTGTTTGTGCTGAGCAGTCCAGCCAGGCCGTCCCATGGAAAAGGTGTTACCTTTTGTTTCAATTGTTGTTTCTTCTCCTTGTCCAGGTTTACATCCCCATCAGACACCGGCGCCTCTGCCCAATCCAGGCCTCTATCCCCCACCAGTATCCATGTCTCCAGGGCAGCCACCACCTCAGCAGTTGCTTGCTCCTACTTACTTTTCTGCTCCAGGCGTCATGAACTTTGGTAATCCCAGTTACCCTTATCCTCCAGGGGCACTGCCTCCCCCACCACCTCCTCATCTGTATCCTAACACACAGGTGAGATGGCTAATGAGATTTTCCTAAGTATACATCCTTTAAATCAGACAGGAATATAGGATGAGGAGAATACTCAAGGAATTCTAGAGAGCATTTCAGTGCCACTAATTTGCATGTGGTGGTAGGAGCTGGAAATGCTAGTTAGGTGATGCCTGTCATATGTGTATTCTCTTCCATTTTTTTTAATGGTGTTTTAGTATGTTCAAGTGTTTTAGTATGTCTTAGGTGGGCATGTCTGCAATTTATTTGACTGCATAGTAAACCCATATTCTATCTACCAGCCCTACCCTTCCCTGTATTGTTTAACTCCCAACAGGTTAACACCATCTGGTATCTGGAGTGTTAACCACTGAGCTCAGTGTCTTCCGTTTGTCAGCTGGTGGTAGGAATTAGAGAAAGCTGGGCAGTACTTTGAAGAAGTAGAAACTATATTATATATTAGGACATACTAAGGCAGAAAAAAATAATTATTTTAAAGGAGGGCAGCTTAGAAATTCCCCTATACTCTTACAGATTCCCCTTATAAATTATAAAAAATTCCCCTATACTCTTTATTTTTGTGCCTGAATAATATTTCCTGTTTATCATAGTTTGGATGAATTAATTCCTTTTTCTTTTCCTTGCTTATTGGGCTCCCAGGCCCCATCGCAGGTATATGGAGGAGTGACCTACTATAATCCCGCCCAGCAGCAGGTGCAGCCAAAGCCCTCCCCACCCCGGAGGACTCCCCAGCCAGTCACCATCAAGCCCCCACCACCTGAGGTATGAGAGCTCCTAGGAAAGGAGCTCTAGATAAAGGATGTTAGGGCACATCTGACATCATTGGACTTTCCTTTTCTTCAGATTTCCCTCCTTTTTCTTGTTGTGTTTCTATGGAAAATGGTCTTTTTTCTTTTTCCTGTTTTAAAAAATAATGACCTGATAACAAATTCCAACTTTATGATTTCAGGTTGTAAGCAGGGGTTCCAGCTAATAGGAATTTCTGAATATTTTAAATCTAACATCAGATAAAAGTAAGTGTAAAACTTACTGTGACTCAGAATGTTCTCAAAACTAATGTTCATGCTTACTTGCTCAACAATCACCTAATTAGTGCTCTAAGTTGTAATCATGGGATATCTCAGGGGGAGGCTTAGAGGAGTCCCAAAATTTGCCAGTTTCTTTGTTTTATGAATGCATTGAGTAGGGTTGAGTGGAAACCATTGTCAGTATGGCAGCATTTTATTTGGGAAGATGGAAAAACTGCACGAGGGCTTTCTTTATTAAAGGAAAGGGGAAATCTGAATTTGAGGTGTTACAGCAAAGCCAGTTCTAAAGGTTGTGGAGGAGGGACCTCCCTGGTGGTCCAGTGGTTAAGACTTCGAGCTACCAGTGCAGAGGGTATGGGTCTGGTCCCTGGTTGGGAAACTAAGATCCCATATGCCATGCAGCACGGCCAAAAGATTTTTAAAAATAATAATAAGTAAATTTTAAAAACCACTCTTTAAAAAACAAAGGCAGTGGAGGAAACCAGGAGGTTTTGTTGTGTTGTTTTAGGGATATTTCTTTAGTGTACATTATTTAGAAATGTGGCTTTTTGAAAATAGCTTGTAAATGCCTAAAAGGTCCAGTAACATTTTGGTGGTTCTTCCCTTTTTCTCACTCCTGTCAGGACAGCAAAGGTGAAAACATAGGAGAGAAGAGAAAACAACTGGCTGTCTGCTACCAGGAGAGCTTTAAAGATCCAGGGTGGCTCCTACCCGCAAGCAGCTGAATGAAGAGGACCCCTGCCTTCCTCTGAGGATAGGCTCTGTTGGATAAAAGGAGAAACAAGTGGACTTCCTCCCGTTTTCAGTTTGTGTTTGTGTCAACTGTGCTCAGAGGAGCAGAGATCCAGACAGCCCAGGCTTCTGAGTTTAGGAGCCCACGTCTTTTGCTCTTCTTCACTTTCTCCTGGGAAATTCGTGTCTTCTTCTCCCAGGGAAGCTTGGAAGCTCCTTCCTGTTTTGTTTTGTTTTCTAAGATGTTCATTTTTAAAGCGTGGCTTGTTATTCTTAAATTAATATTCTTTTAGTCCATCACCCTACCCCGTCTCCTGGCCCCCCTTTTCACTCTCTCTGCCTTTAAATTAAACAAGTTCATTCTTTGGTTTGCTAGCTTCTCTGGGTTCCCTTTTGGCTTTTCCCTACATCCCAGGTAATTGAGAACTTACCAGCCAGTCTGCCCCCACCAAGTCTACAAAGAGCTGACCTTTCATTTTTTTCTTGGCCTTTTTTATTGTGTACTTGGAGTTTGTTAAGTCTTCTAATACTGTGGCAGCATTGCTATCTGCACAGAATGTCCCATTGTGGAGAAAATCTCAATGTGGTAGGAGCCCTTTTTCTTGACTTGGGTTTTTAGAATTTTGAGCCTCCATCAGTCTCTACTCGGATAATCTTTAGTTCTCTACTGAAGGCAGAGTGTCAACAGTGGGGAGAGATGGCAAACCAGATGCTTTAGTGAGAAAGGGAGGGCAGAGTGAGAGCCTTTGCACCTTAGGGGTGTGTATTCACACAGTCCTCAGGGCTCAGTCTTTGAGGTGAGTGGAGTTAGAGGGCTCTGCTCTTTTTTCCATCCTTTCTACCACACCCTTTTCCAGTTGCTATGGACCAATGCATCTCTAGAGGTAAATATTACCTAGCCAGCAGTCGTCCCTGTC
The DNA here is from genome assembly GCA_024291935.2 of Okapia johnstoni. Lineage (NCBI taxonomy): Eukaryota > Metazoa > Chordata > Mammalia > Artiodactyla > Giraffidae > Okapia > Okapia johnstoni. The sequence continues at coordinate 21,206,853 of CM044306.1, read as the reverse complement.
CATTGCAGTTGCCCTTTCTCGTCTTTCCTGCTCTAAGTGTTTTAGGTATTACTACCTTATTTTCCCAAGGACAGTTTTACTCCTATCCTTGCAAACAGGATACCACACCTGGGCCTAAAAGCAGTCACTTTTCAGGGCAAGGGCTCCTCCCTCCTTTCCTCCCTATCTATGGCACTGAACCCCTCCCCTGCTGCCTCTGCAGAAGAGATTCCTGTTACTACGGCACTTGCGTCTGCCAGGGGTCACTTGGCCACTGTCCCTGACCTACAGAACCTGAGGGAGAAGGTGGCAGCTGTGTCTCTCCCCAAGTAATGTCACTAATTCTGTCCCTTCTCTTCAGCAGTTGGCTTAACCACTTTTGAGTCACAGGTGTGGGGTGGGAGGGGAGAGAGGCACTCAAACTGGAACCCCCAAGGAGGAAATAACTAAGAGATTCTTCCAAGGGTAGCGCATGGTTGTGCCTTTTGTAGGCTGTTCCCTTTGCCTTAAACCCGAAGATGTCTCCTCAAGCCAGTGGGCCGCATGCCCAAATTCCTAGACCTTAAGACACTGTGACAGTTGTCTCTATTGGTCCACTGTGTTTTGTTGCAAGAATTTCTCCATGTGTATTGTTGTTGTTTGTAACTGTTTTAAAGAGCGCACATATGTGATTGGCATTGTGACTTGAAGATAATAAAATTTAGACATGTAAACTTAGCTCCTTTGCCAGTGGTTTGCATGAGTCTTGATTTGGGAGGGAAGGAAGAGGACTCCCTGACTCCATAGAGTCACAGTCACAACTCTAGCCAGCTCAGACTTGAGAAATGGAAGCCCAAAGAGGTGAGAAGCCCCTGTGGGGCCACAAGTGACTCCCCATCGATTAAGTTTCTTAACCACATTGCCGCATAGACACCAAGAATATGCAGTCCGTTAGACTGGAAGTGCAGGGGCCAGAAAAACTGATACTGTGTACCCACATGAACATCTAGTATCCCTCCTGTCTGCCTTTGTGTTTGGCAAGCAAGTTTCCCAGGGCGGTGCCCCACGTGTCAATATAACTGTACCAGCTCCTGGATAAGGGGGAGGTGCGGAGAAGTAGCTGTCCTCTTGAAATTTGCACAGGCTCTGAAATATCAAGGACCACAGTCTAAGAGGCTCATATCAGTGCAATTAAAGAAGAGGGGACACTCCAGTATTCTTGCCTGAGAAGTGTCACGGAAAGAGGAGTCTGGTGGGCTACAGTCCATGGCATCGCAGGGTCGGACACAACTTAGAACAATACCACACAATCCGGCAGATTGTGATTTAGGGAAAAGTTTTGATGGGAATGTGGCATAAAATGGGAGAGAGAAGTGACCTAGCAACATGCAATACAGAGTTTTGTAAGAAATTAAAATTTATGTATAGAATAATTAATAGCTGCATATATTCAAAGTCTAGCTAAAGAAAAAAAAGGAGAGATCGAAAGACCAGCTCTGGCTTATGCTGCCAGTTAGCTAGGCCACTGGGTAGCTAGCTTTGAGTTGATTTATTTCCTCCTCCAGATCCTGGGTGGTGTGGAAGTTTACTACAAAGGCTGTCCCTGGTGTGGGGCAGCAATTGAATTCAGTGTGGAGCTGGCAGTATCTGTCCTTGAGTCCCACAAGTCTTTGTGGTACATCTTCAAATAACAGTTGGGACTCCCTCCTATGCCCCTTGCTGCTGCTGCTACAGCCAGAGAACCATTGACTCTTCTGACCCTCACCCCTGATTTCTTTTTGAATCATGTCAGTTAACTTCCCCTTCTCTCCTGCAGAGTGATGGGTAACTATGGGCCTGATCTCTTGGGGTCATACAAAGAATACCAGCCAGCCTTGGGGATGGGTCGCTGGCAGGAGGAATAAGCGTGTTTAGATACTTCCCCCTCACCCCTGCCTCTTGATTCTCCAGTCCTGCAGTTAGATCCCATTGCTCTCTCTGTTGCCCTGGTAACCAGCTCAGCAAAAAGAAACTCAAGCTCAGCAAAGCCCCCAGGTTCTCTGCCCTCCCAGCCAGCCCCTCAATGGGCAGAAAGAAGGCAACTGTTAGGGGCAGACAGAACAGCCTTAGGTAGCCCTGCTCTATCCCCTTCCAGAAGTCCATGGACTGGGTGCTTAAAGTTTTTGGCCCCCTTCTCCTCACAGGTGTTAATCACACCACCATCATAGATTGTAGATGCCTTGACAACCATCCTCCCCACAAGGTCAGCACGTGGGCCTTATGGGAGACTCAGAACAGCAAAGGACTCAGAATCCCAAAGTTGTCTCTCAGCATCAGTAGCCCACTTAGGTTGGGTTGTTCTTCTAGGGCAGTGATTCTCAATCCTGGCTACACAAATCACTTGGGGATCCTTTAAAAAAAAATACCATAAACCTTGGCCCTACCTCAGAGATCTGATTTAATTAATTTGAGGTGTGGCCAGGGCAACAGTATTTTTTAAAAGTTCCTTGGATTACAATGTGCAATTGGGGCAAGAACCACTGCTGTTCTAGGAGCACCATGACTTGATGCTGGTTTTCCTCTCTGATTCAAGGTCTTGAACTTAGTCTATGCCTGATATCCTTGAGTAGTTGGAGGGTGCTGGGGTCCTGTTCCCCAATTCCAATTCCAGGAGTCTCTTTGACCCTTGTATTTGCAGCCCCCACATGCTCCACACTCCCTAATTCTTCCCCCTTCCTAAATGACAATCCCAATTCCTGCCCAGAGAGGATGTTACCAAGGCAACCAGCTTAATCTGGTAACTGTGGCATGTGCTGGGAGTGGAGCCCTCCTTTCTTCTTACTCAGTTCATAAAATGCCTGGGGAGCTCCAAGCCACTCCAGCCAGTTTCCCCTCTTGACCCCAGGGATATCAGGGTATCCAATGAAGAGAGTATCAGGAAACTGATACTCAGATCTCTATTCTAACTTCTCAGCCAAAATTGTGCTCTCTCCTTTTTTACTGTTCCTTTTTGAAAATCCACAAACAGATGGGTGTGAAAAGCTTTAATTCTGTGAACACATGCTCTTGTACACATCGGACCAGATAAGCACACACGGTGACACGTGTAGTACACACCCTGTTCAATTCTACCACCACTCCCAGGCTTCCGCATTCCTGTCTCTGCCTGGCCCATGCACAGTAAACAGAGGTGGGGCATTGTCCAAGGAGCTTCAACCCATATGTTGCCTGGTGCCACTCCCCCACCTTGTTACTTTAACCTTGATGTGCTTACACTGAGCGTGTCTCCATACCCGCCTCTACCTGGGACAGTCTATCCTTAGCGACAGAATGCTTTGGGCACGGTGGTGGTTTAGTCGCTAAGTCGTGTCTGACTCTTGCGATCGCGTGGACTGTAGCTGCCAGGCTCCTCTGTCCAAGGGATTTTCCAGGCAAGAATACTGGAGTGGGTTGCCATTTCCTTCTCCAGGGGATCTTCCCGACCCAAGAATTGAACCCGGGTCTCCTACATTGTAGGCAGATTCTTTATCAACTGAGCTATGAAATAAGGATCATCTGGAGTGCATATTCAGTACCACTTTCCCACTCCATGGCTATGTCACCTCTGGAGGGTCTCTCTATGCCTGATGGTGTTGGTTGGCAGTTCTAAAGCTTGTCACCCATCTCCAGGGCTCTGCTTCCTCCTGCTGCCAGTAGGTGAAGGTGCTCTTGTGCTCCTGGTCTCACTCTCCCTCTGCCTACCATCTCTTCTCCTCACCATAATTAGACCTGCCACAACCTGCTGCTCTCTGCTTGGCTCCTACCTGCCTGCCAGTACCTGCCTCTCACAGGCCAGGCCCTCACCATCTATTGTGCCCTACCAGAAAGGGCACATGGGTAGTGCCCCCCCGCCCCCTCCCCCCTCCCCCCTCCCCCGTTCCAATGCCAGTTCACTCGAGGCCTACCCAGCCCTTTTTACAGAAGGAAGATAAAGACCACATACTCCACTGAGTATGGCAACAGAGGGCACAATCGACATCGAGAGTGATGGACACCCAATCAGCAACTTTTGTAGGCCTCACTTGAATACAGGCAGGTCCATCAAGGTGTGCAGCCTGGTTTTTTGCAGTGATACCGAGTCCTCGTAAGCCTCGAGCCAGGAAGCTCCCTCTCCACTGGTAAATGACTCCCTCACCCTTGCTTTTAATGTCTGCCTCTACTCGGAACCCAGTCCCATTCAGCCCCTTACTGTTTTCCTCACGGTCGGCCCTAGCGCCCAAGTTCAAGCCTCGCGCGGCCCAGGTGGGCGGGCCCATGAGGGTAGGGGCGGGGACTGGGCGGGAACTGGAGGAGGGGGCGCGGTCTCAGTTCTGCCACCTTCCCCCCGGCCAGGAGCGCAGCCGCCGCCGCCGCCGCCGCCGCGTCCTCTCAGCCTTGCGCTCCGCCCGCTGCCTCTGCCGCCGCAGCCCGGCCCAGGAGCGCAGAGCCTTTGGGCACCGGCCTCGCAGCCTGCCCACCCTTCGGGCCGCGTGCGCTGCAGCCGGCATGGGGGGCCACTGAGAGTCGCCACTCCTTCCCTCTGGCACCTCCCCCGGCCACTGGCCACTGGACTCCGGCCAGCAAGCCTCGGGCACCTCTGGCCCCCAGTCCGGAGCCTGGCACGGCCCTCAGCTCTGCCCCTCCGGCTCTGAGCATCGTATCCCTGCCCCCCCCGCCCGTGCCTGGGACACCTGGGTCCCCCGGCGGCCCCGAGGAGAGGGGCGGGGGGGGGTATGAAGCCGCTGGAGAAATTTCTGAAGAAGCAGACGTCGCAGCTGGCGGGGCGAACGGTGGCGGGAGGTCCCGGCGGGGGTTCTGGGAGCTGCGGCGGGCCTGGAGGGGGTGGAGGACCTGGCGGGGGCGGTGGTCCAGCCGGGGGACCGCGGCCGCTGCAGCGGCGTCAGAGCGTGTCTCGCCTGCTGCTCCCAGCTTTCCTCCGGGAGCCCCCCGCCGAGCCGGGGCTGGAGCCGCCCCCAGAGGAGGACGGGGGGGGGGGGAGAGCCGGCGGGGGTCGCGGAAGAGCTCAGCAGCGGGGGGCCCTGTTGGCTGCAGCTGGAGGAGGTGCCGGGGCCCGGGCCGCTCGGGGGAGGGGGACCCCTGCGCTCCCCTTCCTCGTACTCCTCCGATGAGCTGTCCCCGGGCGAGCCTCTGACTCCTCCACCCTGGGCCCCCCTGGGCGCCCCCGAGCGGCCGGAGCATCTTCTGAACTGGGTTCTGGAGCGGCTGGCCGGAGGGGCCACCAGGGACAGCGCCGCTTCAGGTAAGGAGTGGGCTGGCTCATCCATCCCAGAGTAGGGTTTGCCCCCTCCCCCGCCCGGGTCCTCTTGCTTGCCCTTGGACGGTGAGGGTGGCGCCGTGCGGGAGCCTCGGTGTGGGGCTGAGTGGTCAGCCGAAGTGGGGTAGGGGCCTATGGGAGGGACAGAGCTTTTTGCAGCAGAGAAGTGGCAGTGCCACCTTCGTCCACGTAGCAGCCTCACCCATTGCTGGAGAAGAACCTAAACCCCTTTCCCTAATTGAGCCTCCCTTCCTCTTCCCTGGACATTTATCCAGACCCTATGGGTTCCCAGTGTTGACTACCTCCTTCTGTGGCTGAGAATTAGAGCTTGACACACTAAGATGGAAGCTGCCCAGACCAGTCAGTGCAGCCCTCTAGAGGTGCCCAAGTCCCAAAAGACCTTCTAGGAGTCCCCTGTTCTCTTTAGAAGGCCCAGAGCAGAGGGCTGGCCCACTTGGCGGGGCAGCGCCAGACAGGCACACGACTGCCCAAGCTGCCTTTAGGTTCTAGCAAAGGGATGCATTGTCCCTAGCAGCTTGTGGGGTGGGGGCGGGCGGGTAGAGGGAGGCATTCTAGTTGGGGGCGGATTCAGAAGGCGTCTGGTGGCTGGGCAGACCTCAGGCCCTGCAGCATCCAGGGGGGTCCGAACCTCTCCAGCTCCCGCCCTTCCGGTGGCAGGCCTCAGCACAGGGCCTCTTTAAAAATAACCACACCCTGAGAGGCTTATTCCCTAAATGATGAAGCTATTTTGCCACTCCCCACCAGCACCCCTGCTAAGGAGATTTTGAGGAAACTGAGGCCCCAGATTGCTGGTTAGCGGCTGACGTAAAAGATCCAAGGGTCTTCAGGGCTAGTTGTCAGCATTTCACTAACACCCAGTGGGGTCTGAGGATTGGAAGCCCAGGCTGAGGGCCTACAGATGGGGGTTTCACGCTTTGCTCCCAGACCTTTGCAGGGAGCCCTAACCCAGCTGTGTGGAAAGGGGCTCCACTCCCCTAGATTTTTCTCAAGACCCAGGTACTCTCCTTGGCTCAGGTTGCAGTTGCCCTGGGGAGCTGACACCTTTTGGATTTAATTAGAAAAATATCAGACACACACAGCTCTCTTAACCATAACTTCCCGCCTACACCACACACCCTATGTCTCTATGACACATTCCCTGGGGAGGCTGTGCATTGGACCAGAGCCTGCCTAGGAAGAGACAGACACCAAACCGTAGCCCCTATGGCAGCATTTCCCCCACTCTGCCGCATGGTCCTCTTCCTTGCTCTGTTTAGCTTTCCTGTGAGATAAAGAGTAGAGGGAAGGTTTGGGGGCATTCCTAGTCCTCGTCCCCATCCCTGGGGCTGAGGATCAGGGCTGGGGGGCTCTCTGACTCACTTTCAAGACTGGGCAGAGAGAAAAAGGGAGAAACTGTCTTTCCCCTTTTGCCAGGGCCTGGTGCCACAGACGCTGCTCAGTGTCCCCTGGGGAAGGACTCTTGAACTGACTGTCACTGTATTACCTGGACTGGCAGGCTGATCTCCAGAGTAACTGGTTTGGGGAAACCCCAAAGCAGTCCCAGAATAGATGAGAATCAAGCTTAACCTGCCACTCTGATATTCTCCAATATAACCGATATTCTTAAGCCATCTCAGTTCCCTCCCAGTGTGTGTGGGCGGAGGAGACTTACAAAAGCTACCCCCTGCCAAAGCAGCCCCCCGCTGCCCACTGTACTTCACTCTGACACTGCTTGCCTCAAGCACAGTGAGAAAACAACAGAAACTCAGGAGTCAGGGTTCTTACTCCAGCTCCAGGCAAGTTCCTTTCAGCTCTGGGCCTCGGTTTCTCATTTGTGAAATGAAATCATTGAAGTTGAGGATCTCATGTTGATTCACCCCCTTCACTTTCATGGCTAGAACTGGAGGCCAGGGGATGGTGACCCAAGGGCCATCAGAAGCCTTGGGGCAGTGCCTGGGGACCTGGCCCTAACCTGTTCTGGTGAGGACACCTGGCTCCCTCCCCATGCCCTGCCTGTCTGTGTGTGCCAGGCTGCCCTGCCCCACCCCAGGGCTGGCTGCAAGTTGGGGCGACCTTGTACCTGGCTGACTGGCTGAGCCAGGCCCAGATGGGGGTGTGGCAGGGGAAAGGGTGGTGTGAGGAGCCACTCCCCTCCACCCTTGGCATCATTAACTCTTCCATCCCTGGGCAGCTGGAGGACACAAGCTTTCTATTTAAAGGCTTTGGGATCAAAGAGATGGCAGGGTTCTCACCTGCCTAGTTGGAACTCAAAACTCTTAGGTAGGGAGTGGGGAGGGGAGGAGAGAGAGAGACACACACACACACACACACACACACACACACACACACACACACACGCCGCCGCTGACCCTACCTCTGTGCTTAGAAGTTCTCTTGGCCTAGAGACACTTCTAGGGGCTACCTCTCTTCCCCCCCACCCTGGACAGATCTCAAGCTTGGCGTATTAAGTGACCCACTACCCACGCACACTGGAGAGAAGTGGGCGTGGCCATTGGAGGGCACCCCCTCCTTCCGTCCAGCTGCCTCGGCAGCTGCCAACCCCACCCCCGCAGCGGCTGCCCAGAATCTTCACGTGTGTGTGTGTGTGTGTGTGTGTGTGTGTGTGTGTGTGTGTGTGTGTGTGTGTATGGTGGGGCATGTGCAGAGCATGACTGGGCAGGTGGCTGAGGCTCCAGCCCTGCTAAAGAGAATTTGCCCTCGAGGCAAGATAGGGGGAGTGGTGAGCGTCCAACCTGGTCCTGGAAGTGCCCTCCTGACATCAGTGGTGGCGACTGCTCTTACAGATACCCTGCTGGATGACATCGTCCTCACTCATTCGCTCTTCCTTCCCACGGAGAAATTTCTGCAGGAGCTACACCAGTAATATCCTTTTGTGGAGCTTGCGAAAGGAGAGGTCAGGAGGGAGCCACTCCCCGCATCCCACATGCCATGGGATGTGAGGGGCCAAGAACACACACCTGGGTTTCAATCCCAGGTTCTTCACTCACCAACTGTGTAACCCCAGACAGATCACCTGACCTCCTGGGGCCTCAGTTTCCTCTTCTGTAAAACGGGGCTAAACAGCACCTGCCCCTGGGGCTGCTGTGGAGACCATTCTGGCAGCAGAGGTAGAAGTGCTTGGAGACTGCAGAGCTCTGTATAGATGTAAGGTGTTGTTATTCTATTAAGAGCACCTCTCTCCCCACTGAATTATTGCTCTAAACATCCGGTTGCCCAGCGAGTTATTACAGGGTCTGATGTAAACATCAGGTCATGGCCGTGCTTTCATAGGGTCACTAGAGACAAGTCACTGACTGGGCTATTCATAGGGCCTCTCACCGAGTTATTCTACGACCTAATTGTAAATGGCAGGCCAGTGAGTAGAATATCATAGGTTGTCTTTGAAACACCAGGCATTACACAGAGAGATGGTCAGGTTTGTGGTTTGCTAACCCATCGGTCTTTATCAGCCTGCTGTGAGCTCTGGGCTGTGGGCTGATCAGGGGTTGAGTGGGTCCAGGCAGAGTAGCTTCTAGTGAATTTCTTCAAGTGAAATTCAAACAGGCAAGAGCTGCATGTGGCCGAGTGGGTGCCATCCCTACATACTCTGGCAAAAAACCTGGGCTGGGGCATGAGGGGGTCTTGGTTCCAGGGAACTTCAGAGCCCCTTTCTCTCTGGCCCCAAACCTAGAGAATTTTGAGGGGTGGCCTTGCCTCCCATTGCAAAGCCTTGCCTCCCATACCCCTTCCCAGTGTCCTTAAGTTTGCCTGCCAGGGCTTTTTCTTAACTTAGGGGTCAGCTTTGTTTGGGCAGGAGGCGTGGAAGGCCCCGAGGGGCTGGGCCGGAAGCAGGCCTGTCTAGCCATGCTCCTTCATTTCTTGGACACCTACCAGGGGCTGCTGCAGGAGGAAGAGGGGGCTGGCCGCATCATCAAGGTGGGCCTGGGATGAGAAGGTGGGTGACCAGGCTGTTTGCTCTAGAAGGGGCCCCTTTGAAGGATCCATACTTCTCAAGCTGGGAACCTAGAAGAAAAAAGGCCAGCAAGTCCTAGCTTATAGGGTTCTTCTGTGCTTGAAGGCATGGAGGCCCTGCCCTTCCCTTGCAGAGAGTGATGCTGGGATGAGACCCTTGCCCTCCCCTTCTTTCTCCTTGTCTCTGCAGGACCTGTACCTGCTGATTATGAAGGATGAGTCCCTTTACCAGGACCTTCGAGAGGACACACTGAGGCTGCACCAGCTTGTGGAAACAGTGGAGCTAAAGTGAGGGGAATGGGCTCGGGGATGGGCCAGGGAAGAAGTCCCCCTTGTTCCTCAATTAGAGGGCTGGGTGCCTCTGGCCTTTGGACTCCAAGATGCTTTGATTTCAGTCCCTTTCTCTTACTGGAGAGGAGCACAAAACATGGTCTCCAGTCATTTTGGGGGCCCATTCTCCCATCCAGTTATTTGTCAGTCCAGTGGTGTACTGATAAATATTGAACAGCCAGCACTTCAGGAAAAAGAGCCCTGACTTGTAGCTTTTGCTGATTCCCATGGTGTAAATTCTCTCACCATGGTTGATTTCAAGCTCCCAATGTGACATCATTGACTGTGAAGTTGGGAAGAGATGTGCAGTAGCAGGTCATTATGTAGTATCTTCACCATACAAATCCAACAGACGTAAATAAGCTGAAGAGCACAGAGAATAATATAGTGAAACAATTAGGAAATGACTTTTTTTGTATTATAATAATTTGGCTATAAGTTTATAAAACATATATATGTTTATATACAATTATTTATTATAATTAATTTTTTAATGGCTGTGTTTAAAACCAGTTGGCAAAATTCTCCAAAATTTAACAGTCTGCCTTCATGAGCCATTGTGAGCTGACTTCAAGACACCACTGTGTCCATCTGTCCATCTTTTCAGCCCTTTCAGTTTCTCCATCCCACTGTCATAACCCTCATTTAGGCTTCAGTATCTCTCACCTGGATTATGGCCGCAGCCTCCGATTCCAGGGCTTTAGCTTATGGTTTTGTGTCTTTCTTATGCTGATGCCTGAGATATCTTTCAAATTTGACAACCTTGTGCTTCTGTTCCCAAAATATCCACGCCCTCCCCCCCCACAGCATACTAGCCCATCTCTGTTTGCCTTTTGCTGATCCTTCCCTTCACATCTCCCACATCCCCCCTTACCCATGACACTCCCTATACACCCACCAATTCCACGAACACCTGTGTGTTCTCAACTTCCTGCTATCACTTATATGGTCCACCCCAGAGTGCCCTCCTCCCACCCTCTTCTCTTCCTGTTGTCCTTCAAGGTCCAGGTCAAATGCCATCTTTTCAGTGAAAGCATCTTTTGGCGGTAGCTGTCCCCACCTCCCTCCCTGTACCAGCAAAACTCTTCTTGTGCCTTTATTATATCATCTAACACCTCCTATCTGATGTGAGAAGTAGCTGTATGCAAGTCTGTCTCCATCCCAGACTGTGAAGTTTTTGTCGGTAAAATTCAGCAAACAGCTGATGACCTATACCTACCATGTACCAGGCAGCTTGCTAGGCCTGGAGGTTGAAAATAAAATTCAGTCAGCTCTCAATCTTGTAGAAGAGATAAGACAAGAAGGTAAACACGAATTAGCCCAATGTCCTACAGCCATTGAGACAAAAAGGTGATCTCTGCTGGTGGGTGGGGTGGATGGAGAAGAATTCAGGGAGGAGGTGGCATTTGATTCAGTCATTCGGACAGCTGTCCCATGCTGGCCATGGTCCTGTCTTCTGACCTCCTTCACCACTCTCTGAACCTGATGCTGGGGCATCCTTGACCCGGTTCTGACATTCCTGCTTGATGCTGCCTGCCTGGCATGCAAGATGCCTGGCCAGGCTCTCTGATGCCCAGCGGTGTCCACACCAGGATCCCGGAGGAGAGCCAGCCGCCCAGCAAGCAGGTGAAGCCACTCTTCCGCCACTTCCGCCGGATAGACTCCTGTCTGCAGACCCGCGTGGCTTTCCGGGGTTCCGATGAGAGTGAGTGTTCTGGAGGCTCTGAGGGGTCTCCGGATTGCGGATGCCCTCTGTGGGGTTTCCTTCTGTCTCAGAACCAGTCCTTTTCACAACATCTTTTTCAGAGGCCAACCCATTTAAGATTGCAGTGGGGTGGGGAACAGAGGTGCTCAGGAGGGGGCTGTGCTGATGCTGCCATTCTGCCCACTGGTGAAAAGCCACCTTCCGGTCTCTGTCTAGTCTTCTGCCGGGTCTACATGCCCGATCACTCTTACGTGACCATACGCAGCCGCCTCTCAGCATCTGTGCAGGACATTCTGGGCTCTGTGACGGAGAAGTTGCAGTACTCAGAGGAGCCTGCAGGGCGTGAGGATTCCCTCATCCTGGTTGCTGTGGCCTCCTCAGGAGGTGAGGGTCAGAAAGAACTGGGCTGGGGGGGTGGGGGGTGGGACAAGAAGAGAAACTCACAAGCCCAATGCCCTGGGGCAGAAGTAACAGCTGAATTCTAGGCCCTGGCTGCTACTCTTAAGTGTGGTCCTAGGACCAGCCACAGGAGCATCACCTGGGAGCTTGCTAAAAAGTATCTCAGCCCCCACCCCAGACCTGTAGAGTCAGAATCTGCGTTTTAATAAGATCCCCAGGTGATGTCTATGCACATTAAAGTTGGGGACACACTGGTCCAGAACACTTGGATGCTTCTGGGTGCTTGCCTCTTACTCACCTAGGGATTTGGTCCTCTAACCTCCTCAAGCATCTAAGGATGCTACATTTTTGAGACCAAAGACACAGGATGGGCCTCCAATCCCGGTAGCAAGGCAAAAACCCCTGCAGTGTAGTTATAGCCTTATTTTCCTCTAAGACAGAAAAAAAAAAAATCCTGTTTTCTCAGTGTCACTGGGATGACAGAATAAGAGAAGAGCTAAAAAGAATGTTGGGAGTCAAAAGGAGGTTGTAAATGCAAGACAATCCATTTTTTGAAAACTGTCGTTTAAATACAGCATAGGCCGGTGATGACAAGTCCCGTTAGTCTAGAGAACATCTGTGCAGGGTTGGGAGCGTTGGGATGGGGCAGTGGCTGGGGGATGCGAGGGTGCAGGGGTCGATGCTGAGGCAAAGCAGCTCATTCTCCTGCAGAGAAGGTCCTTCTCCAGCCGACTGAAGACTGTGTCTTCACCACACTGGGCATCAACAGCCACCTGTTTGCTTGCACCCGAGACAGCTTTGAGGCCCTGGTAAGAACTCCTTCATAAGCCATGGCTGGTAGCGGAGGCTGAGAGGGGCTGGGGCAGAAATTCACAAGCCCAGCCCCTGTGCCTCTGCCTGCCCCACCAGGTGCCCCTTCCTGAGGAGATCCAGGTCTCCCCTGGAGACACGGAGATCCATCGCGGGGAGCCTGAGGACGTGGCCAACCACCTTACGGCCTTCCACTGGGAGCTGTTCCGCTGTGTGCACGAGGTGAGGACTGAGGCTGCAGCTGGGCTGGGGGCCTGCAGAGAGGCAGCGCTCTGGGCTGAAAGTTCTGGTTAGGACGCTCCGCGCCCTTGCAGCATGCCCTGGGGCAATGTGCCACCAAAACCTCTCTAAGCCTTTGTCCCCGTATCTGGGGAAGAAAAGAAAAAGCAGAGAGAGGACCATCCTCCGCCCCCCTTCAGGGTGGTTCAGGATCCAAGTGGCGCTTATACAGAACCTGACCCACAGTTAGTATTTGGTAAAATATTCACTATTAAAGAAAAGGCAGCGACAGTAATGTCGATCAGATGGTTCAAGCGCCTGGCACCGTGTAAGCTTTCGGTAGATGGTGGAGTATTACTAATGTTGGTTGTTTCCCCTCCCCGCCCCTCCCCGCCCCTCCCCGCCCCCGGTTGCATCCTGTCCTGTCCTCGCTTTTTCTATTTTCCATCCCTCCCGCCCCCGCCCTCCTGCCTGTCCTGGCTCCCCGCCTCCCACTGTCATCTCCCCGCCCCCCGCCTCCATCCCATGTCCTGGCGGCCCCTCCGCCGCCGCGGCTGCAGCTGGAGTTCGTGGACTACGTGTTCCACGGGGAGCGCGGCCGCCGGGAGACGGCCAACCTCGAGCTGCTGCTGCAGCGCTGCAGCGAGGTCACCCACTGGGTGGCCACCGAGGTGCTGCTCTGCGAGGCCCCGGGCAAGCGCGCGCAGCTGCTTAAGAAGTTCATCAAGATCGCTGCCATGTGAGTGCGGCCGGCCGCGGAGAGGGAGGCCCTGGCCCCCAGCCCGCCCCTCACTGACCCCGCCTCCCCGCCCGCTGACCCCGCCTCCCGCCCCCGCAGCTGCAAGCAGAACCAGGATCTGCTGTCCTTCTACGCCGTTGTCATGGGGCTGGACAACGCCGCCGTCAGCCGCCTGAGGCTCACCTGGGAGGTGAGGTGACCGCCTCCTCGCCTCCCACCTGGGCCGGCCCACCTCGGGGATCTTGGCCTCCACGCACAGTCTTGACATCCCTGGGCTCACCCCAGAGATCTCACCCGGGACGGCTGCTCGCCTCTGGGGAGCTTTTGTGAGGATTGGAAGGAGGCGCCCTCTTCTGGCGAATACAGCTCCGGGGCACCGGGCAGGGCTGAAGGGCCGGGTACCTGTGCAAATCAGTGAAGGTGGATTCGCGCCTGACCGCGGGGTGGTGGGTGGGGGGCAAGCAGCCCGGCCCAGGTCGCAGAATGGACTCTGGGATTTCAGCCCGCACCCAGGGATGCTTTGTGCGTGGCTCAGGCATCAGCAGTGGCCTCCATTTCGCTAGAAGAGATCATTCCTCTGGGCCGCTGCCAGCGCCCCAGACCTAGCCCAAGGCTGGGTCTACTTTCCCACCCACTAGGCTTTCCAGCCCCCTGCCAGGCACTCCGGCCCTTTCCCCCTCTAACACCTGGAGATTAGTCAGGAGGGCGCATGAAACCCAAGGAGCTCCAGAATCTGACATCTCCTTCCTTCAACCTGCAGAAGCTGCCAGGGAAATTCAAGAACTTGTTCCGCAAATTTGAGAACCTGACAGTGAGTGGGTTTGGCTCTTTTATCTGCCACTGGACTGGCACCCCAGAGACTTTCAGTGCCCACAGACCTTTCACCTCAAGCTTCCCTTTCAAGGTTTTTAGTATCTAGGGGTCCCCCTCCCTACCCCCATCCTCCAGCCCACCACGCTGGGAGGGAAGCTGGGAGGGTTGTGGCTTTGTTATCCCCAGAGAAGAGGATACAGCAGTGAAGTCCCCACTTAGACACCCAAGCACACCCCTGTCTGTTTGGAGATATTTGTAGGGAAGGGGCTGGGGGAGGGGGAGCGGGACAACTTTGGGGTACACTGGGCCTATTTGTCACTGTCTCCCTCTGCTGTGGAACCCTAGGACCCCTGCAGGAACCACAAAAGCTACCGGGAAGTGATCTCCAAGATGAAACCCCCTGTGATTCCTTTCGTGCCTCTGATCCTCAAAGGTGAGAGTCGCTTCCAAGCTGTGTTCCTCTCCACAATTTCCATGCCCTGTTCAGACCCTCAATCCCCTCTCAATTCAGCTTTGTGTGTGGCCACCAAGAGAGAAGCCCCCAGGTTGAATGTGGTTTGGGGGAGGGGAAGGGCTCTTTGGACCTCCTCTCCTTTTTTTTTAACTTTTATTTGCACTTGTGTGTGTGTGGCATCTATTGTCCAGCCATAAGTTTTTATTTCTTCAGTTTCTTCTGGGATATCTTTTTCTTCTGTGCAGCCTTCTCTCTGGTTCAGGAACAGTCTGTTCTCTTTCAGTAAGGATCATCTCCATGTGGCAGGGAGGGCTCACGTATGGGTTGATCTGACCATGAGCTCTGTAAGACCCGCCAGCGTCTTGGGGGCTTTGTTCACTGGGATGTGCTCAGTGACCAGGGAATCTACCTCTCCGCCCTTAAGTTCAGCATTACTCTCTGCATTTTTGAGCATGTGTAAAAATTCAGCACTCTTTGGACCACCAACCCTGAGTCCGGCCCCACTCTTTGGTTTCCAGCTCCACCACTGTAACAACGGGATGGCACACGTTGCTTCTGTAAAGTGACATCCTTCAGATACTTGGTGACTTTTTGGATATGCAGTCCCCTTAATGGCCTGGGCAGTTTCACGAGTGTTCTTAAAGTGAACACAAAGATTTGAACCTCTTGATTTGCATGATTTTCTGGGGTCAAGTGAACAGCGAACCGTTTTTACAGGCCTCCTCGGGTCGCCTCCAGGGAAAGTGGATCTCCCCCTCTTACCCCTTTGCTTCTCTCCCATCCCTAGACCTGACTTTCCTGCACGAGGGAAGTAAGACCCTGGTAGATGGCTTGGTGAACATTGAGAAGCTGGTGAGTGACACTGCCAACCCCAGTCCCATGAGTGGGGTGGCTGGTACCTTCTCCCGCTCTTGGCACACACACCCCTGAAGACAGCACCTTTCGTCATGGTGCCCAGCTTGCTTGGCAGAATCCTGACTGTCTCTCTGGTGGTGTCACTGTGGCAACCTGCCCATGGGTGGCAAAACTGACAGGCAGCTTAGGGCGGGGGCAACTCTGGCTCTCCCTAACCTGGCCCCCTGTCACACCCCTTCTTTGGTCCAGTGGAGGAGGGGGAGCCTTGGGAGGGGAGCACCTTTCTGGGCCCTTTCGGGACTCAGTTCTTGTCATCTCCCAGCATTCAGTGGCCGAAAAAGTGAGGACAGTCCGCAAATACCGGAGCCGGCCCCTTTGTGAGTACTCGGGGTTTTGAGGGCGTTACAGGTGGAGGTTTGACAGAGTAGGAGGGTTTCTGGGAGACTCCGGCACTCCAGTGTTTATTTCCTTAAACGTCTCATTTCTCCATTCTCTCCTCGGCCTTCCCGGGGGCCCTCCTGCCCACCAACCATCCCAGTCCACACCGTTCCTTCCCTCTGGCTGGTTGTGTGCAGGGGAAGAAGGGCACCCTGACTGCCTACCTCCCTGTCCTCACATCCTCAGGCCTTGATATGGAGGCCTCCCCGCATCACCTGCAGACCAAGGCCTACGTGCGCCAGTTCCAGGTCATCGACAACCAGAACCTCCTCTTCGAGCTCTCCTACAAGCTGGAGGCCAACAGTCAGTGAGAACTGAGGTTCTGGTTGGCCCCTCACCAGGGTCCTTGGGCACCTGGCACTCAAGCACTTTGCACGACTCCCTGCCCACATCTGACAGCTTTCTTCTGGAGCCGCTTCCTGCCCCACGGGAAGGAGCTGGGTGGACTGAGCCCTGGACTCATAAGCCTGTCCTTCCTGCTGAAGTCCTCTCCCCCGTGCTCCTTCAAGCCCAAGCCACCCTCTGCTGGTTCCTGCCCTCCCAGGAGAAGCAGTGGGCAGAGAGCTCCTTCCCTGGCCCATCCCATCCAGGTCTGTTCTGGAGATGGAGTTTCCCATCTCCTCTACCCAAGCAGGCAGGAAGGCTGCCCATCCCACCGCCCCATCTCGTCTCACAGAGCAGAGCTGTGGGAGGGACTGGCAGCCTTCCTCTCCACCACCTGCCTGGCTTCTGCCTGATTTCTTCCTGGTGAGGGCTGGGACCCCTAGATGCACCCCCAGATATTATATTGCCCTTGTGTCTGTCTGTGTGCATGTGTGTGTGTGTGTGTGTTTGCGCGCACGCGTGGCCCCTCTGAAGGAGCAGCACTGCATCTGGTATTCGAGGGAAGGTGCTGTGTGTACTGGGGAGGGGGTCCTTCTGTTTGGTGCTACCCTTGTCTACTCTGCTCCTGGGACAGTGCGGGGTGCTTTCCCTACCCCCACCACTCCCTGCCCAGCTCCTCTGCTGCCCTGCACACCCAGGCTTGTGGGTGAAGCTGCTCCGGAGGGCAGGGAGCAGCAGCAGACAGGAGGGTTACCATCATCCCTTACAGGTCCCCCACTCAGGCCTCCTAAATTTCCCTGGGTGGGCTCTGATGAGAGGGTAAAAGATGCTCAGGGAAACACAGGCCTAAGCTGCCTACAGGACCCTCCCTCCACATTGCAGTGGGGTGACACGTGGTAGCAGGAGTCAGGGTTGATTTCTGCCCATCCTCCTGGTTTTAGGGTGTCTCACTGCTAAGAAGGGAGTTATCATCTCTCTTTGGCTCTTCGGCAGGGATGCCAGCACATGGTCTCATTCTCTTCCCTGTCTTGACTCCTCCCTTGGTCCTTCCCATCGGAGCTGGGTGGGGTGGACCCCTGTACTTGGGGCAGGCAGCTGCCCTCCCCCCCCCAACATGGGGCAGGGAATGGCAGAGACTGGAAAAAGGAAACTGGGCCCTGGCGATGCCTCTGTTACCTCTCAGTCTCCCCTCCCTCTCCCATCAGGGGCCTCCAGGGCTGAGGGTGCAAGACTCCCGGCAGCTACGGGGTGAGGTTTCCTGGCGCAGCCTCACCCTCCTTTCTGGCACCACCTCTTTCCCTTCCTAAGAGGCAGCAGCAGCCCCAACCAAAGCAGCTGCTGCTCCTGCTCTGAGAGTGTATATATTTTTTACCAAAAGCTCGGGAATTGTAAATTTATTTTTTAAAACTCAAGGAGGGAAAGAGCCTTGTATCATATGTAAACAGTGTATCATAGGTTATGTTGTACAGTCCCTTTTATACTGCGGTCTGTCTTGTTCCTGCCGCAAAAATATGTCTATAGACTCCCCACCCCCACCATGTCCACAGGCGCTGTGTCCCACCCCCTCCACCCCAGAGACAGTGACCTCTGTCTGTCCACTCCTCCCTGCTACTGCTGATGTGCACGCCTCTCCCTGCAGCCACCCTTCCTCCCGACACCTCTCAGAAGCCTTATCACTCCAGCACTCACAGTCCTCCCCAAACCCTGGGGCCCCCTGGTCCAGTCTTGGCTGCTGCCCACCTCTGGCCTTGACCCCTGCCCTGCTGCCTCCCACGGGCCTCCCAGACCCCTTCCCATGCCCCACAGCTCTACCAGAGTGAACCATGTGTGCTGTACAGGCTTGGTTGTCATTGCAGAAACCTCCTGCTGGAGTCAAAGCTGATAAAAGTCTGTGAATCGACCCTCCTGCTGTTCTCCATTCTGTTTCTTTGAGGCTGGGCAAGGGCCAAAGGGGGAGGAGGGAATCCATTTCTCAGGACTCTGGGCTGGGCTGTTCTGGAGTGACTTTGAAAAACGTGGGTGAGAGGAAAAGATGCTAGCCTCAGGAGCCATGCCGCCTAGTACCTGGGACTTGCAAGAGTGAATTTTTAAGCTCTTCCGTGTTCTAGGCATGCCATGGATATTCGATCTTGGTTAATTCTAACACTGTGAGGTGGAGGATGGAAGCTGGACAGTCCCAGCAAAGTGTCCAAGTTACAGGGTGAATGAGGTGGTAGAACAGGGCCCCTAACCCAAATCTGTCCATTGCAGACAGCGCGCACATTCTCTGCTGCTACCCAGATGCATGCACTCTGCGCGCAACCAGTATCTACCAGTTATACTAGGATGTGGGGCAACTAGAGCTTAGTGTTCGGCTCTAATAGGAGCCTGACCTCCAGGAAACATTGCATACTCAGTCACATATGAGCCCTTGACCTTCCCTCATCCTACATCAGTTATTCCCTCAGTCTCTTGCATCTCAGAAAATAGTCCTCTCATCCACCCAAGTTTTCGAGGCAAGAATCTAGGGCTCCACCCTTGATGCCCCTTTCCCTCATCCCTCACTCATCTCATCTGCCTGATCCGGCAGCTTCAGTTGCAGAACACATCCTGGGACTTCCCTCGTCCAGTGGTTAAGACTGCACTTCCAATGGAGGGGACATGGGTTCAGTCTCTGGTCAGGCAACTGAGATCCCACATGCCTTGCCAAAAACTAAAACAAAGCAAAACAACCAAAACCAAATCCTGATTGGTCCACGTCTCCATTACCACCAGTCCAAACCACTTTCATGTCTTCCCTGGAGGCTTGCGCTAGCCTCCTACCTGGGCTCTCAGCTTCTTCTCTCCAACCTGCTTCTAACCCCACCAGTTAGTTCCCCATACTGCAACCAGGGTGCTCTTTTACAAACCTAAATCAGATAATGTATGGCTAAACTTAAAGAAGGGCTTCCCAGGTTGCACTAGTGGTAAAGAACCTGCCTGTGAATGCAGGAGACAAATGAGATGTGGGTCCGATCCCTGGGTCAGGAAGATGCCCTGGAGGAGGGCATGGCAACCCACTCCAGTACTCTTGCCTGGAGAATTCCGTGAACAGAGGAGCCTGGTGGGCTATACAGTCCATGGGTTCATCGCTAAGAGTCCACAACTGAAGCGACTTAGCCCACACACATGGAAGCTTAAAGAAAGTGGTGATACCAAGTATCAGTGAGGATACAGAGAAACTAGAACTTTTAGAAATTGTTGGTGGGAGTGTGAATTGGTACACCCAGTTTGGAAAATTGTTTTGTCATATCTACTAAGACTAAATGTACCCTGTACCTGTGACCTAGCATTTCCACTCCTAGGTGTATGTATACCCAAGAGAATTTAGTGCCTGTGTCCACCAAAGAATATGCACAACAATGATCATATCAGTTTTGTTCATGATAAAGAAGTTGGAAAAAATCCAAGTGTCCCTCAACAGGTAATGAACAAATTGATTGTATATTCTTATAATGGAATATTACATAGCAAAAGAGAGGAACAAATGACTACTACCCTCACGGGCTTCCCTCGTGGCTCAGCTGATAAA
Organism: Okapia johnstoni; assembly: GCA_024291935.2. NCBI lineage: Eukaryota > Metazoa > Chordata > Mammalia > Artiodactyla > Giraffidae > Okapia > Okapia johnstoni. The sequence continues at coordinate 21,187,015 of CM044306.1, read as the reverse complement.
GAATCCGCCTGCAATGCAGGAGACCTGGGTTCAATCCCTGGGTTGGGAAGATCCCCTGGAGAAGGGAAAGGCTATCCACTCCAGTATTTGCCCTTGAGAACTCCATGGACTGTATAGTCCATGTGGTTGCAAAGAGATGGATACGACTGAGCGATTGTCACTCACCTGCGTAAATGAATCTCGTAGATAATAACATTGAGTGAACAAAGCCAGATGTATAGACTACACACTGTACAATTCTGTTCAGAGAAGTTAAAAAACAGGCAAAATTATGGAGAGAGAAGTGAAAATAGTGGTTGCTTGTGGGATGGGAGAGAGTATTGAAGTGGTGTGAAGAAACCCTCTGTGGTGATAATAATGTTCTACATCTTTTTTTTAAATTGAAATACAGTTCATTTATGATGTGTTTCAGGTGCGAAACAATGATTCAGTTCTATACATATAAATGTATATATAGGGGCCTCCCCTGGTGGTCCAGTTGTTAGGACTCCACCCTCCCATTGCAGGAGGCATAAGTTCCATCCTGGACAGGAAACCAAGATCTCCTATGTGGCACGATGCAGCCAAAAAATTGAAATTAAAAAAATAGAAAGATACTGAATATAGTTCCTTGTCCTATACAGTATACACTTGTTTACCTGTTTTATATATAGTAGTATGTGTCTGTTAATCCCAAACTCTTAAATTTTGCTTCCCCCCCTTCCCCATTGGTAACCATAAGAAGGTTTCTATGTCTGTGAGCCCATTTCTGTTCCATAAATAAGTTCATTTGTATCATTTGTTTTAGATTCCATATATAAGTGATATCATGTGATGTTTGTCTTTCTCTGTCTGGCTTACTTTACTATCATCTCAGGTCCATCCATGTTGCTACAGATAGCGGTTTTTTTCGTTCTTTTCTATGACTGAGTAATATTCCATTGTGTATATTATATGTACACCTCTCCTTTATCCACTCATCTGTTGGACCTTTAGGTTGCTTCCATGTCTTGGCTTTTGTAAATAGTGCTGCCATAAACACAATATTCTGTATCTTGACCTGATTGGGTTACAGTGTGAGTGTGTGTTCATTGAGATTTATATTAATACATTTTACTGTAATGTTATATTTCAATGAAAGCAATTCTGATTGTAACACTCCTCTGTTTTTGATAATACAGATTAAAAACAAAAATCCCCCCTCTCTGACCTCACCTTCTCTCTCTTCTCTCCCTCACCCTCTCCAGCCACACTGACTGCCTTGCTATTCCTGAAACACATTCTTGACTCAGGGGTTTTACCTTTGCTCTTCCCTGAGTTCTCTGACCTCTCGACTTTGTCTCCCCTAATTCTCCTGTATATTCTTCAAGGCTTTCAATGCTACCTGACATCATCTATACTTCTTCATGTATTTGATTTTTCCTACCCCCAGAATGTTAGCTCTGGGAGTCTGTCATGTTCATTGTTCAGTACCAAGAGCAGTACTTGGCATCGAGAAGATACTCGATACATATTTGCCGAATGAATAAATTAGGTTATTTGAAATAGGATTCGTAAGAGGAGGACAAGACACAAGATGATAAGTGCTCTAGGAAATAAGTCAAAGAGATTCACTTATGGTCTGCGGATTAAGGGTGGGTGACAATAAAACTTGTTAAAAGAGATGATCCAGGACTTGAAGCAGGCACAGAGTTGGATGGCCTAGGTGTGGATGTGGGAAGTCGGGGTGAGGCACTGGGGCTCTGTGGGCTGTGTGGGAGAGGATGAACTTACTTAGTAATACTGCACCTCCAGAGGTTGGCTTAGCAATGAACAAAAAGGTGGAAATAATTTGAAGCAGTCAGACCAATGTATTAATAAAAAGATGCTCTCTGAATCTGGGGTTTGAAGTGAAGAATTTAAGCAGTGCCTTTTGAATCCACTGGGTGTCACCACCAAGACTGCGTCTCACCATGGAAGAGGCCTGGGACCCGCAGAGTTGAATCTATCACAGGGTCTCTTCCCAGGCATGAGAAATTTAGCTAGAATATTCCAAATCTTTCATTCTCTGCCTTTCTACTGGGTCTTTCCCATTACACATTTAAACCTTCTCAATTCTTGCCACCCTCCCACCCTTTTTTAAATTTGGCTGCCCCGTGTGGCACGTGAGATCTTAGTTCCCCTACCAGGCACTCATTTCACATGCTAGGAAAGTAATGCTCAAAATTCTCCAAGCCAGGCTTCAGCAGTATGTGAACCAAGAACTTCCAGATGTTCATGCTGGATTTAGAAAAGGCACAGGAACCAGAGATCAAATTGCCAACATCCACTGGATCACAGAAAAAACGAGAATTCAAGAAAAACATCTACTTCTGTTTCATTGACTACACTAAAGCCTTTGACTGTGTGGATCATAACAAACTGTGAAAAATTCTTAAAGAGATGGGAATACCAGGCCACCTTACCTGCCTCCTGAGAAATCTGTATGCAGGTCCAGAAGCATCAGTTAGAACCAGACATGGAACAACAGACTGGTTCAAAACTGGGAAAGGAGTATGTCAAGGCTGTATATGGTCATCCTGTTTATTTAACTTATATACAGAGTACATCATGTGAAATTCTGGGCTGGATGAAGCACAAGCTGGAATCAAGATTGCCAGGAGAAATATCAATATCCTCAGATATGCAGATGACACCACCCTTATGGCAGAAAGTGAAGAAGAACTAAAGAACCTCTTGATGAAAGTGACAGGGGAGAGTGAAAAAGCTGACTTAAAACTAAACATTCAAAAAAAAAAACTAAACATTCAGAAAACTAAGATCATGACATCCAGTTTCATCACTTCGATGCAAATAGAAGGGGAAACATTGGAAACAGTGACAGACTTCATTTTCTTGGGTGCCAAGATCACTGCAGATGGTGACTGCAGCCATGAAATTAAAAGACCCTGGCTCCTTGGAAGAAAAGCTATGACAAACCTAGACAGCATATTAAAAAGCATAAATGTCATTTTGTCAGCAAAGGTCCACATAGTCAAAGCTATGGTTTTTCCAGTAGTCATGTATGGATGTGAGTGTTGGACCATAAAAAAGGCTGAGTGCCGAAGAATTGATGCTTTTGAACTGTGGTGTTGGAGAAGACTCTTGAGAGTCTTGTATTGCAAGGAGAACAATCAGTCAATCCTAAAGAAAATCAGTCCTGAATATTCATTGGAAGGACTGATGCTGAAGATGAAGCTCCAATACTTTGGCCACCTGACATGAAGAGCCGACTCATTAGAAAAGACCCTGATGCTGGGACAGATTGAATGCAGGAGAAGGGAGAAACCGTGGGTGAGATGGTTGGATGGCATTGCTGATTCGATGGACATGAGTTTGAGCAAGCTCCAGGAGATGGTGGAGGACAGGGAAGCCTGGTGTGCTGCAGTCCATGGGGTCTCAAAGAGTCAGACACGACTGAGCAACTGAACAACAACAATAACCAGGGACTGAACCCCCGCCACCTACATTGGAAGAATGGAGTCTTAACTGCTGGACCACTAGGGAGGTCCCTCAACTCTCCATTTTTATAAACACTTTCCTTGAGCTGACATGTCCATTCTAGCTACTTTCCTGCTTCACTTCTTGTTTCTTGTTCCAGGCCAAACTTCCTGAAGAGATTGTCTCTGCCTCCTTGTGTCCCATTCATTCCTTTTTTTTTTTTTTTTTAAAGAAAAACTTATTTACTTATTTAACTTATTTGGCTACATTGGGTCTTATTTGTGGTACTTGAGATCTTCTTTGGATCATGGGGGATCTTTCATTGCGACAGGAAGTCTCTCTAGTTGTGGCTCATGGGTTCAGTAGTTGTGGCGTGCAACCTTAGTTGCCTTGCAGCATGTGGGATCTTAGTTCCCCAACAAGAGATAGAACCTGAGTCCCTTGCATTGCAAGAGGATTCTTTTTTAAAATAATTTTTATTTTATTTATTTTTATTTTTGGCCGTGATAGGTCTTCATTACTGTGCAGGCTTTTTCTCTAGTTGCAGTGTGAAGGCTTCTCATTTCAGTGGCTTCTCTTGTTGTGGAGCATGGGCTTCAGTAGCTGTGGCATGCGGGCTCAATAGTTGCAATTCCCAGGCTCTAGAGCACAGGGTCAACAGTTGTGGCGCATGGGCTTAGTTGCTCCGAGGCATGTGGGATCTTCCTGGACCAGGGATCAAACCCGTGTCTCCTGCATTGGCAGGCAGATTCTTTACCACTGAGCCACCAGGAAGCCTGCAGGGAGGATTCTTAACCAGTGAACCACCAGGCAAGTCTCCCCATTCATTCCTATTTTATTTTGTCTTGTTTCTCCAACTTTTCATCATGAAAGATTTCAGACTCAGAAAAGTTGAGAGATTAGTGCAATGAATACTTAGAACATTCTAGACTCTATAATTAACATTTTGTTAAATTTGCTTTTGTTCTCTCTTTATGCATGCGTGCACACACACACACACACACACACACTTTTTCTTTTGCCAAGCTACTTGAAAGTAAGTTGCAAATGTTAATATCACTTCATTCCTAAAAGCCTTAGTAAGAATCTTCTAAGAATAAGGACATTGCCTTACATGTCCACCACACCATTATCTCACCTAAGAAAATCAACAGTAGTTCCATGATATCAGCTAATATTCAGTCTATATTTATTTTTCCCAGGTTGTTTCAAAAATATCTTTAAGGGACTTTCCTGGTGGTCCAGTGCTTGAGTCCACCCGCCAATGCAGGTGACATGGGTTTGATCACTGGTCTGGGAAGATTCCACTTGCTGCAAGGCACCTAAGCCTGCAAGCTGCAACTACTGAGTCCTTGTGCCAAAACTGCTGAACCTGTGTGCCTAGAGTCTGTGCTTCCCAACAAGAGAAGCTACTGCAATGAGAAGCCCGTGCACGGCAATGAAGAGGAGCCCCGCTGGCCACAACTAGTGAAAGCCTGCAGGCAGCAGCAAAGACCCAGCACAGCCAAAAATAAATAAATAAATAAATAAAAATTTATAAAAAGAAATCTTTAAAAAAACTTAGGGAAAAAATCCTGATGTAATCAAGGTGCGTGCATTGCATTTGGCTGTTAGATCTCATTAGTCTCTTAATCTAGAATAGCTTCTTAATCTAGAATAGCTTCTTTTCTACATGTCATTGACTTTTCAGTCTAGACAGATATCTTGTAAATACGTGAATTGTCTGATTGTTTCCCCCACGCTCTTGTTTACTTGTACCTTCATCCCCTCTGTGGAGTCTAAGCTACTGGTTCTGTCTAGAGAGGAGTGTCCAATACAAATATAATGTGAGCCATGTTGGTAATTAAAATTTTTCTAGTACTCACATTAAAGAACTGAGAAGAAACAGATAAGTTAATTGTAATATTTTATTTAACTCACTGTATCCAAAATAATGTCATTTCAACTTGTAATCAATATAAACATATTAATGAGACATTTTACTTTCTTTCTTTTGGTATTAAGTCTTTGAAACTTGGTGTGCAGTTTTACTTGCAGCATATGTGGATTCAGACTAATCACTTTAAAATTTATTTTTTAATTGAAGTATAGTTGATTTACAGTGTTGTGTCAATTTCTGCTGTACAGCAAAGTGACTCAGTTATAAATATATATACATTTTTAAAATATTCTTTTCCATTATGGTTTATCCCAGAATAGTGAATATAGTTCCCTGTGCTATATAGTAGGACTTTATTGCTTATCCATTCTCAGTACAATAGTCTACTAACCCCAAACTCCCAGTCCATCCCTCCCCAACCCTAACCTCCCCTGGCAACCACAAGCCTGTTCTCTACATCTGTGCAGACTAATCACATTTTAATTGATCAACAGCTACCAGTGACCATCGGCTCCTAGACTGGACCGTATAGTTCTAGTGGTTTTCAGGAGCTTAAATATTCTAGGGAAGAATACTTTATAGGTGATGTTGTTAATAGCATTACACCAGGAGGCAAATAGTGTCCAATTGGCCCCTGTTAGTGGTGGTTGAGGTTGACTCTGTGGTTAAAGAGGCACTGCCCGATTTCTCCATTAAAAAGATACCCTTCCCCCCCTGCCCCTGCTTTGCAGTTAGTATGCAGTGATTTTTGCATCTGGCAAATATCCTGTGTATCCCAACCACTCACTCTTGTTCAAAAGTTATTTTTAAATGTGTTGTGTAACATTTCAATCATACAAAAAGTTCAAAGACAAATATAATGAACATCGGTCTCCACCACTCAGTCTAAGAAATGAAATCTTACTCTATACCTGAGATCCTTGGTACCCTACCCCAATCACATCCTTTTCCTTTCTCCCCAGAGGCCACTCCTTTCCTGAGCGTGGTATCATTTTCATGCATTTCTGTAAACTTTTATTACGTATGTATACATCTCAAAACAGCATAGTGTTTTGCATTTAGGGGGAAGTAGCAGTTTTATTGAGATGTAATTCACAGCCACTATTTAAAGTATGTAGTTGTGCAACCATCACCACAATCAATTTTAGAACATTTTATTTTATAATTTTTTAAAATTTTATATAGGAGTATAGTTAAAACATTTTCATCACCCTCAAAAGAAACTCTTTATATAAGAATGTTCATAGCAGCATTATTAACAATAGTCAAAAGTAGAAACAACTCAATTCCATCAGCTGATGAATGGGTAAACTAAAATGTGTTATATTCATAAAATAAAATGCTACTTGGTCATAAAAAAGGAATGACATGCTAACACATGCTGCAACATGGGTACACCTTGAAAACATGCTAAGTGAAAGAAGCCAGACACAAAAGGTCACATACTGTGTGGTTCCATTGATATGAAATTTCCAGCATAGGCAGTTTCATAGAGACAGAGAGTGGATTAGTGGTTGCCAGGGGCTGGGAAGAGGGTGGAAGTGGGAGAGACTGCTAACATATAGAATTCCTTTTGGGGTGATGAAAATGTTCTGAAATTAGATGTTAGTGATGGTTGTACAACATTATGATTACGCTAAACCCCACTCAAATGTATACTTTCAAGAGGTAACAATGGCTTCGTGTTATGGGAACCTTATTTGCTTGATTTGTAGACACATCACCCCAATCTCTGTTTCCATCTTCATGTGGTATTCTTCCTGTGGGTGTCTCTGAACATTCTTTTCTTATAAGGACACCAGTCATTAGTTTTATGGCCCACCCTAATCCAGGATGACTTCAATTAAAAAAATTTCTTTTAATTATTTATTTGGACTTCATCTTAGTTGTGGCACATGGGCTTAGTTGCAGTATGTCAGATCTTAGTTCCCCGACCAGGAATTGAACCTGGGCTCCCTGCACTGGGAACTTGGAGTCTTATCCACTGGACCACTAGGGATGTGCCTGGGATGACTTCATCTTAACCTAGCATGGCATCAACTAATTCCATCTGCAAAGACTTTATTTCCAAAAAGGGTCAAATTCTGGGTAATTGCGGATTGTGGAGGAATGTTATTCATCAACCCACTACCAGGTCCTTTGCCCATTTTTTTTAAGATTTTTTTTTTGACGTAGACGATTTTTAAAGTCTTTATTGAAATTGTTACAATATTGCTTCTGCTTTATATTTTGATTTTTTGGCTGCCAATCATGTGGGATCTTAGCTCCCTGCCCAGGGATAGAAATTGCACCCCCTTGCATTGGAAGGTGAAGTCTTAACCTACTGGATTGCCAGGGAAGTCCCTCCTTTGCCCATTTAAAAGTTGGGTTATTTGTCTTTTTATTAGTGAGTTTAAGAGTTTTTATATTCACATATTTTGAAACTTGATTTAAATCCTGTCCTACCAGATATAATGTTCAGCAACTTTCTCCCCTCAGTGTTAAGCTTGGGAGATTCTTCCAGATCAATAAGTGTGCAAATTCTCATTTATTTGGTTGTGTTGCTGTATGCGTCCTGGGCTTCCCAGGTGGCACAGTGATAAAGAATCTGCCTGCCAGTGCAGGAAACGCAAGAGATGCGGGTTTGATCCCTGGGTGGGGAAGATCCCCTGGAGTAGGAGATGGCAACCCACTCCAGTATTCTTACCTGGAAAATTCCATGGGCAGAGGAACCTGGTGGACTATGTAGCCCATGGGGTTAGATATGACTCAGTGACTAAACAACAATGTCCTTTTCTTCTTCAAAATGTGTCATTCTTCTACCCAGTGCATCTGACTTCTGCCCTCATTACTTACTGAAACTTTTCTTGTCAAGGTCACTGACTCCCATTTTACCAAATCCAAGAGATGTTTATTTTACCATCCTCTCCTGGCGTTCGGTGTGTCCGATGGTTCTTCCTTCCTGAACACTCATTGCTACTTCTGGCCACTTACACTCTCAGGATTTCCCTCTGTCCTCTCCTTCTCAGCCTCTCTTGTTGGCTTTCTCCCTCCGCTGGGTCCTTGCATGAGGAGTTCCTTGGTTCTGTCCTAAGCCCTATTCTCTTCCTCCCATACATCTGGGCTTAGACTTCATCAGTCTATTTCTGTTTGAGCATCTACTGCTGCATAACACACTATTCCAAACTTAGTGGCTTATGAGACTTCCCTGGTGGTCCAGCGGCTAAGATTCCGAGCTCCCAGTGCAGGAGGTTCGGTTCAATCCCTGGTTGAGGAACGAGATCCCACATGCTACAGCTAAAGATTTCACATGCTGGGCTCCCCTGCTGGCTCACTAGTAAAGAATTTGACTGCCAATGCAGGGGATATGGGTTCGGTCCCTGGTCTGGGAAGATCCCTTAAGCCACAGAGCAACTAAGCTCATGCACCACACTACTGAGCCTGTGCTCTAGAGCCTGGGAGCCACAACTACTGAACACATGTGCCACAACTATTGAAGCCCATGTGCCCTAGAGCTCGTGCTCTGCAACAAGAGAAGCCACCGCAGTGAGAAGTAGGAGCACCACAACTAGAGACAGCCTCTGCCCCCTGCAACTAGGGAAAACTCCAAGCAGCAGCAAAGACTCAGCACAGCCAAAAACAAGTAAATAAATAAAGTTTATTAAAAAAAAGGCTCCCTCATGCCACAGTGAAAATCAAAGATCCTAAGTGCCATGACTAAAACCTGGCACAGCCAAATAAATAAATAAATGTTTTTTAAAAAACAAGAACTTTCGTGACTTCAAGCCATTTTAAACTTATGACCCTCCAGTTAATGGAGACTCAGCTGGGTAGTTCTGCTGTCCCCCTTGGGGTGTCTCAGTCAGCTGCAGTTAGGAGGTGACTGGAGCTGGAATGTCCAAGATGGCTGGCTTACGCATCTCATATACAGTGGGAAGAGCTGGAATGCTAGGACGGCTAGTCCTCTCTCTCTCCATGTCGAGACCTCCCCCTCTGGGTGGTCTTTACAACAGAATAACTGATTTCTCACATGGGAGTTTAGGGTGGACGCACAAGATTGGAAGCTGCGAGGTCTTCCTAAGCTTAATTATGGGCCTGGTACAGCATTCCTTCTTCTGTATTAAAGGGAGTCACAGGCCATCCCTGATTCAGTGAACATGTGGAGTCCTGGGTCATTAGGGGCTGTCTTGGAGACTAGCTAACCCAGTTTGTGAGTCCCAAATTGCTAGGATTGCTCTTCTAAATTCCAGACACAAACATCCCATGGCCTAAAGAACCTCTTTTCCCTCCCTCACGCACCTAGTCTCCCCAATCTTTTTCCTTGCCCCCACCCCTCTTCTTCCTCCTCGATTCTCTGGCTAAATGTTGGCATTACTTGCACAAAAGAGTTCAAGCCAGAAACTTGGGAATCATCTTTGACTTCTCTCCTTCTTCAACCATCACATTCCACTTCATAAATATCTCTAGAATGACATCTCACTATCTCTACCACTGATACCCTCATAGTGATCATGGCTACAATTAGTGAGTGCTTTCCAAGTGCAGACACAGTTCAGGAGCATTCCATTTAGTCTCACTCTCTCTTTTTTCCCCCCTGGTTTTTGCTGCAGCACACAGGAACTTCTTTTGCTGTGGAATGTGGGCTCTAGAGCCCGAGGATTCAGTACTTGCAGCACGTAGGATCTCTAGTTGTGGTGAATCAGCTTACTTGCCCCATGGCATGTTACCTAACGAGGGATCTAACCTGTGTCCCCTGCATTGGAAGGCGGATTCTTAAGCACTGAACCACCAGGGAAGTCCCTTCATTTAGTCTTATCTCACTTTGTAGATTGGAAGCCTGAGGCTGGTAGAAGTTGAGTAACTTGCCCAAAGCCTCACCCTATTCAGTAGTGGGGAGAACTAAGATTCGAGGCCTTGGGCTCTGCAGACAAGCAGCCCTGTCTTCAAGGTCTGTGTGCCCAATTATGTCCACCTGCCACTCAATGCAGGCATCCATCATCTCTCACTGAGACATCTACAACATTCTTGCTTTCAGCCCAGCCCCCTCTAATCCACCCTCTATGCTACAGTTCTCCAGGGCTTCCCTGGTGGCTCAGATGGTAAAGAATCCGCCCGCAATGCGGAAGACCTGGGTTTGATCCTTGGGTCGGGAAGATCCCCTGGAGGAGGGCGTGGCAACCCACTCCAGTATTCTTGCCTGGAGAATCCCATGAACGGAGGAGCCTGGAGGGCTGCAGTCCATGGGGTCGTAAAGAGTCAGACACTACTGAGCGACTAAGCACAGCACATGCTGCAGTTAGTTAGAGGGCTCTTTCTAGAAGGCAAAGTGGGTCATGGCACTTCTCAACTCAAACCTTGTAATGGTTTTCCTCTTGCCCTCGAGATAAAATCTAACTTTTCATGAGAGATAATATGCTGCTACTGCTAAGTCGGTTCAGTCGTGTCCAACTCTGTGCGACCCCATAGAAGGAGCCCACCAGGATCCGCTGTCCCTGGGATTCTCCAGGCAATATAGTCCTTCACAAACTGGTCCCTGGCAACTTGACAGTGTAGCATGGAACAGTGGTTCTCTGTAGGGGCATTTTGGAAATCTTGGGTGGCTATTTTTTGTTTGTTTTTGTTTGTTTTGCTGTACCACACAACTTGTGGGATCTTAGTTTCCTGACTGGGGATAGAACTGTGGCCCTCAACAGTGAGAACACACAGTCCTAACCACTGAATCTCCAGGGAATTCCCTGTGATGACTTTTTTATCACAATAAGTTTGTGCTATGGTGTTTGATGAACAGGGTTAGGGATGCTAGATTTTGGCAATACAAGGAACCATTCTGCACAACCAAGAATTATCCATGTGATTTTCAATGTCCTACTGAACCTTCTATGTGAAAAATCTATTAATTATCATCTGAGCCTGGAATCTATCTTCATTAACCCTACACCCAAGGGAGGAAGTGTGTGCTAAATGGCTTCAGTTGTGTCTGACTCTTTGCAACCCCATAGACCATAGCCCACCAGGCTTCTCTGTCCATTGAATTCTCCAAGCAAGAATAGTGAAGTGGAATACTGAAGAATACTTGCCATACCCTCCTCCAGGGGCTCTTCCCCACCCAGGGATCAAACCCGGCTCTCCTGCATTGCAGGCAGATTCTTTACCATCTGAGCCTCCAGAGAAGCCCCTCAAGGGAGGAAGGGACAGGTTTATTTCTGGTTCACCTTAATCATGAAGATGTAGTCCTTTGGTATCCCATCTATATGAAGGAGTGAAAGTGAAAGTGGCTCAGTCATGTCCGACTCTCTGCGACGCCATGGACTATACAGTCCATGGAATTCTCCAGGCCAGAATACTGGAGTGGGTAGCCTATCCCTTCTCCAGTGGATCTTCCTGACCCAGGAATTGAACCGGGGTCTCCCGCCTTGCAGGTGGATTCTTTACCAACTGAGCTATCAGGGAGAATCTCCTGTTAAAATCCCTGCTGAAGAGTTCCTGGGATGCTCTCTTTCCCCACAAGACACTGACAAAAGCTCAAGCTCATGCAGTTAGGCAAGTGTCCTCTGAGCAAGAACCTGCTTCAGTGTTCCTCTTACTTCTTTTTATGTCCCCTGTCTTCACTTAGTTTGCTCCGCATATTCCTCATTTTTTCATCAAAGCATTTAAGAGTTTAAAAATATTTTATTTAGGATTTTTAGTTGTTTTTAGGGAGAAGGTCTCCAAGGTACTCAGTCTGTCATATTGTCAGAACAGGACTTCCCAGGTGGCTCAGTGGTAAAGAATCTGCCTGCCAATGCACCAATGCAGGAGCTGAAGGAGACTTGAGTTCAATTCCGGGGTGGGGAAGATCCCCCAGAGGAGGAAATGGCAACCCACTTAAGTATTATTGCCTGGGAAATCCCACAGACAGTGGAGCCTGGCAGGCTACAGTCCATGGGATCTCAAAGAGTTGGACATGACTGAGTAACTGAGCACGCATGCATTGTCAGTACAGGAATATACAAATTTAAAATATTCTTGTACATATTTAATATAATCTGCCTTTTCTAAGAATACAACTACTCTGGGGACTTCCCTGGTGATCCACTGGTTAAGACTCGGCACTCCCAATACAAGGGACCTGGGTTTGATCCCCGGTCAGGGAATTAGATTCCACATGCCGCAACTAAGAAATCTTACATGAAAATCGAAGATACCGTGTGCCACAACTGAGACCCGTCAAAGCTAAAATAAATAAAAATAAAAGAATATAACTGCTCTGTTGTTTTGTGCTGTTCAGAACTTTAACAAGAGTTGTTCAGTATTTGGGAAAATCACATTGTAAATGACAGCACTGCCCAACACAACACCCTTAGGTCAATCTGCATTTGTTGCTGTCACATTCTCAGTGATTCTAGATATGAGTGCAAGCATCTAACTACTTCACTATGCATCTTCCAGTGTTGTGATACCTGAGTGCTGACATGCTGCAATGCCTTCCTCTTATTTCTTTTTTATAGTCAGGGCTTTATACTGATTTTTTAAAAAGATTTATTTATTTTTGGTCTGTGCTGGGTCTTTGTTGCAGTACTTGGGCTTTTCATTGCAGTGGCTTTTCTTGTGTGCACAGAAGCTAGGCATGCGAGCTTCAGTAGTTGTGGCTCGTGGACTCAGTAATTGCAGCTCTCAGGCTCTAGAATGTAGGTTCAGTAGTGTGGTGCACAGGTTTAGTTGCCGGATGGCATGTAGAATCTTTCTGAATCCATGTGCCCTGCATTGGCAGGCAGATTCTTAACCCCTGGACCACCTGGGAAGCCCTGATTTGTTTTTTGAAATCATGTTTTTTTTTTTAATCAGATAGGTTAAATTGTCTGTTAATTTCACTTGGGGATAGTAAAGTTGAATTAGATTTGTTATAATAAAAGGACACTGGGATCTGGGAGTGTGCGGGGTCATTTGGTATGCAGAGACTCTGGAGATACTTCTACTACTTTATAGGTATGTGTCTTCAGGCAAGATGGTTAACTTTCCTGTGTCTCGGTTTCTTTATCTGTAAAATGGAGGTAATAATACCTACCTCAGAAAGTTATCCTGAGGATAAATGTTGTAACTATGACATGTGATGTTATAATTGACAGTGCCTGGCACATGGCAAGTATTGATAAATTCAGATGTTATGACTACTTCTTGGATCAAATTCCTTGCCTCTCCTACAAGTTCTAGCTCTACCTACCTGGAAATGCTTTCAGTTTTTGGAATGGGCCATGCTTCTTGTTTTGTATATATTCTTCCTGCGCCCTGAATGCTGTTCCCTTCTGTCTGCACCTGGCCAATTCCTACTTACCCATCAGGCATTACTTAGGTAAAGATTTCTTTCTTTATGAAGCCTACACCTATTTCTCCAAGCCTAGTTGAGATGTTCCTGCATTGCACCCCAGTGGCTGCTCTTATCATGGAGTGATGTAATAGAGAATGGGGGGCTTATATTAGCTGTGGTATTTGGGCAAAGCCTGAAAAACACAGAAAAGACAGAGCACAGATGAACACAGAGGCCTTGAGGAAGCACTTGGTGCATTGCCCTAGAAAGCAGGTCTGCACAGTGTATAGTGAACGAGGAGGGGACAGAGTAGAGATGACGTTGAAGAGCTGGGAGTTTAAATCTACCATCTATCTTGCCCAATCACCCCACCTTCAGGCATACAGGATTACAAACCTTATGTAATCTTTATCTTTGCACCTACTGATCCCTATGCCTGGAATGTGTTCCCTGTCTTCTCTTGATTAGTAATAAAACTTTGCTCCTCCTTCAAGGTTGAATTCAAAACCATTTATGAAACCTTCTCTCATTCTCTGGCAGGGAGTAATCACTCCCTTGTCTGAGGTCCCTCTGCCCATATGTCCCCATGGCACTAATCATATGCCTACTTGTATCTCAGCCAGCTGTTTACATGCCAGTCTGCCCACCATCCAGTGAGTCCCCTGAGGGCAGAGGCTCTGTCTTAGTCACCTCTGTAGCCAGTTTCTGATGCCTAGCCCAGTGCCTGGCCCACATCAGGTACTCAATGAATGTTGTGACATTTACTTGACTAGTGGGTGCTGCCTAGCACTACTCATGTCAGAACAGAAGGAAAACAAAAATAATAACAACCTATGGTTTATCACATCCTTTCCCATTCATCTCATTTGAGTTTTCCAACAACCCTATGAAACAGTTGTTGGTGGTTTAGTCGCTAAGTTGTGTCCAACTCTTGAGACCCAAGGACAGTAGCCTGCCAGGCTCCTGTGTCCATGGGATTCTCCAGGCAAGAATACTGGAATGGGTTGCCATTTCCTTCTACAGGGGCTCTTCCTGACCCAGGGATCCAACCTGGGTCTCCTGCATTGCAGGCAGATTCTTTACCAACAGAGCTACGAGGGAAGTCCCTAGGAAACAGTTGAGACAGGCACTATTAGACCCATTTTACAGATAGCGTAGTTGAGGCCCAAGGGCACACGGTAAGGAATGAGAACTAAATCCCAATTCTGTCTCCTTACTTCAGATTCAGCGTAAATAAAGGTGATGGAGAGACCCAAAGAACATTTTGAGATAATGGTTTGACTGCAGTGGAAAAGCATTTTTGTGGGTGGACTAGGGAGGAATCCTTAGCTGGGACAGAGCTAACAGAAGGCCCGCCAGGGAGGGCACAGGATTCCTTCCTCCCCCCACCTCCCCCCCGCCCCCCGCCCCAAACAGCAGGAAGTCTGCAGCACCAACCCCCAGTCATGGAAACTGGGGAAGCCCAGGTCCGGGAAAGTGAAGACGGATGTTCACAGTTGCTCGGGTTAGGCAGCTAAGATGACGTTAACGGGTGACTAGATAGCAGGGCCTGTCTCCCCGTTGCCATGACAACCGGAGCTTGATTACTGAGCCCTTGCAAGGTTGACTGGGGCGGGTTCTTCGTTAACTCGAAATTAGGAAAGGACATTTATGGTGTGTGTGAGCGCGTGAGCACGCGGAAAGGTGAAAAAGATATTCGAAACTCTGTTCAGCTCAGTGATTCTTCACTTCAGCAACATGTTAGAATCACAGCGCAGTTTTAAAAGTTCCGATGCCTAGCCACACACAAGATCAATTAAATCAGAATCTCTGGGTGTGGAATTCAGGTATCACTGTTTAGTCAACTCTTCCCAGGTGATTCTAATTGCAACCAAAGTTGCAAACCCTGCTCTTCAGCGGCTAAGCAACATTCTTGCGACCTTCCCAAGATGGCGGCCACCGACCGCTTCCGCCTTTACGTGAGCCAGCAAGGGGCTGGCTTTCCAGATGCGCATGCGTGTAGCGTCTCTTCGCCCTCTGCTCCCTCCTCCTTTCTCCCCCTCCTCCATTTTGTTCGCGGACGCTGGGGACGGTGGGAGCAGATCCATTTCCGGGTTGGCAAAAGGGGCGGCGGCGGCGAGAAGGGGAGCTTGCCGCGGGGCAAGCAGGACGGGACGGAGCCAGAGCCGAGGTGGCGGAGGAGTCGCTCCCGGAGCCGCTGCGGCCAGGTGGATAAGAGTGGGTCCAGGGAGGGTGGGTCCGTCGCTGAAATGACCTGCGGATCTGAATGGGAGGGCGAGCCGGGGGAGGGGAGACTGGGGCGGGGCTTTAGGGGCGAGAGGGGACTTTGGAGGAGGGGCCTGTGGGAGAGAAGGGTCCTGGGGGCGGGACCTAAGGGGAGGGGGTTTGGAGGCTGGGTCTAAAGAACCTGGAGAGGAGGGGGCGTGGGGAATCTAAGTAGGGAGGAGTGGTCGGGAATCGGTGTGCGGCGAGCGCCAACTGTGAGATGCGAAGGAAGATTGTTGAGAGACAGGAAATAAGGGATCCTGAAGGGTTGGGTGAGGTGAGTAAGACGGCGACTGGGGTGAGGAACGAGGTAACCGTGCGCAAAAAGGGAGATGGGGAGGGAGGACCTGTTGGGAACAGGTAATTAACAGGATGCTCCGGATGAGAAGGCTGCTGTGATATTTGGGGATTGATGAGTGAAAACCAATGGTTATGGAGTAACTGAGGAAACTGCTTGCATTAGAGGGAACCCGAGAACGTTAGTTGAGAAGAAATCAGAATCGAGTTTAAGGTTGGATTGATAAATGCTGAGGTTCGCAAGGGAGCGCAATCTGCAGTTGCGGGTTCAGGTTGGAATGATGTGAAGTCTTAATTCTGGCCTCCCCCACCTCCGTAGGATCCACCTTCCTTTTCACGCTGTTATCTTTGCCCTGTGTTTGTTTCTGAATGACTTGCTGCATGTTTTGGGTGACTTTTTTTCCTTCTTCTACAAATCAGAAGAGAACCTCAGGGAATAAGGACGGTTCTAGCCCTCCTGTGGATTTACTAAGTAACTTTGAGGCAAATCATTTTTTGTCTCTTTTTTTTACCCCCATTGGAGATGTTGGTTTGATCTCTCTCTGCCTCTAAAAGATTGTGTTAATTAAGCAAATGGGATCTTTAAAGTGGTTGCAAAGAAATGATTCCTGAAAATAAGACTGAGATACTGATATTTAGAAGATACGTTGTTCCCAGTTCCTTCCTCTCAACCTTGTCCATTTTTTTGTGCCTTGTGCCTGGGAAGAGTTGGTTTGGATTTGATACATGTCCAATTTTTAAACTTTTCTTAATGTCAACTTTTAGTAGCCAGAAATTTCATATTGTTGTGTTACACTGTGTTGGTTGCTGTCAAGAAGAAGATGGGGAAGTTAGAATTGGAAATGAAAGAGGCTGGTTGATGGAGAGAACTGATGGAGAATGTGGGAGAATGCAGTATTTTATTTTCTAGCTACCAGAGTATTTTACTCTTGACAAACACTTGCTTCATGAACTCTTTGAGAATTCACTAGAAAATAGTTTAGATAGTTGAGCCTTTTGCTTTGGTTCAGTCACTTCGGCCCCTTTTGCCAGTTGTTGGGGACCAGTGTGCTCATGGACAGTTTTGGCTCCTTTATTCTTAATCCTTTAACATCTTGACTGTTCTAGTTTTCCTTTGGGTGTAATACTCTAGACACTTGGTGCATAGGCGAACTTGTTTAGCTTAGACATGTTCCTGAAAGTCTTGGCATTTCTGAAGTCTGACGTGGATTTGCTTAAGAGGAGGCAGTTTCTAACTCTGCTTCACACTTGGTATCAGAGTAGTGTTTATCTTTGTTGGTACTGATTAGTTAGGTGATGTCAGCACAGAGATGAAATGCAGGGAAAAGTGGAAGGTGTTGAGAACTGTGGGGTTTTCAGGTTTTACTGATGGCTTTTAAGAAGGGAAGAGACGAGTTCTCTTCCTTTTGGTGGATGTTCTTTCTTGACTTCTTAGGCTCTTTGATATATTCTTTTTATTAAAAAATTATGTATTATTTTATTTTTGGCTGCACATGGACTTTCTGTAGGTGCTGCGAGCAGGGGCTGCTTTCTAGTTGCGGAGCGAGGGCTTCTCATTCTGGAGGCTACTCTTGGCGGGCTCTAGGTCATGTGAGCTTTAGTAGTTTCAGCTCTCCGGCTTAGTTTGGCGCAGGGTCTTAGTTTCCCTGTGAAATGTGAAATCTTCCCGGACCAGGGATTGAACCCATGTTTCCTGCATTGTATGGTGTATTCTTTACCACTGTACCCCAGGGAAGTCTGTCTTGGGCTCTTTGGGAGAGTAACCTGGTGTACTTGAATCTGTGTTCCTATCGCTCTGAATTAATTCTGAAAATCATGGGGCTGCTGGTTCAGGTTGTTTCAGCAACCCAACCCCAGGAAGAACTGCAGGTATGAAGTATATATGGATGGTCCCTGACTAACCATGGTTCGACTTAGAGTTTTCAGCTTCACAATGGTGTGTAACCAATATGCATTCAGTAGAAGCTGTACTTTGAATGTTTAATTTTGATCTTTTCCTGAGCTATCAATATTTGTCACGTACTCGCTTATGATGCTGAGCAGAGGCAGCCAGCCACAGCTTGCAGTCAGCCGATATACACTTACAACCATCCTGTGTCCATACAACTGTTCTGTTTTTCACTTTTGGTACGGTGTTCAGTAAATGACATGAGCTATTCAGTCGGTTCAGTTCAGTTGGTCAGTTGTGTCCAAGTCTTTGCGACCCCATGGACTGCAGCTCACCAGGCTTCCCTGTCCATCACCACCTCCCGGAGCTTGCTCAAACTCATGTCCATCCAGTCAGTGATGCCGTCCAACCATCTCATCCTCTGTCGTCCCCTTCTCCTCCTGCCCTCAATCTTTTTCAGCATTAGGGTCTTTTCTAATGAGTCAGTTCTTCCCATCAGCCAGCCAAAGTATTGGAGCTTCAGCATCGGTCCTTCCAGTGAATATTCAGAATTGATTTCCTTTAGGATTGACTGGTTTGATCTCCTTGCAGTCCAAGGGACTCTCAAGGGACTCTCAAGAGTCTTCTCCAACACCACAATTCAAAAGCATCAATTCTTCAGCACTCAGCTTTCTTTATGGTCCAACTCTCACATCCATACGTGACTACTGGAAAAACCAGAGCTATTCAGTACTTTATTGTAAAATAGGCTTTGTGTTAGATGATTTTGCCCAACTGTAGGCTAATGTAAGTGTTCTGAGCATGTTTCAAGTAGGCTAGGCTAAGCTATGATGCCCTGTAGGTTAGGTGTATTAAATGTATTTTCGACTTAATAGTATTTTCAGTTTATGATGGGCTTATCAGGATGTAACCTATCTATATACTTATTTGAGGGTAAAAACTTGCTTAATATTTTGGTGTCATTTCAACCTACAGTGTGTCTAAAAAGATCTAAAAGGTTTGTTTTTAAGATTTGGAAATAAGTTGTGGAGGCTTTGGGCAGACTTTTAGTGTAGCCTGCTTCTTTCACATAATGGTTTTCTGTTTTTCCTATCCTGCCATGTGTTTCTGTTGCTCTGCTGGAGCCAGTCCCAAGTGGAAAACAGCAAATTGCACATTTCTCCCCCTCCTTTTTAGTCTCTGGTGGACGTCTTGTCTGTGTCACAGTTTGATACCACCAAATTGAAAGAATTCTTGACTGCTTTAGATGGGGAGGGTGACAGAAGCTGAGCTGGGTTTCCTGGGCCAGAGAATGGACTCTGTCAAAGCAGAGAATAGTTGCAGAAACACAAACCGGGACCTTGAAGCTGTGACTAACGTTTTGGCAACATGCTTCCCTGTGCCAAATAACTTCTTTTCTTCGTGAGTGTGATTGTTGATCTCCTTCTCAAAGTAGGCTCTTGTTGCTACTGTTCTGCACACAGCTCCCAAGCAGAAGTTGGCAGAGTTCCGGTTGACTGTCTCTTGGGGGATGTGGCCCGGATTAGAGTAGATGGGGTGTTCCATGTCAAAGTGAGGTTCATTGGCAGATCCTGAGAGCCTCTCTGCAAGGAAATGGAGGCGGTACTCTTTACTGAATGTTCTTACACTCCTTTATGTTTCTTCTAAATTCAAATCTGTTTCTTATTCATCTGGTGATTAAATGCAGAATCATTGCCTTTGCCTGTCTTCGAAAGTCCAAGGCATTGAGGGGAAGAGAGTGTTTCCGACTTTTTTTCTCCTCACTCTCATTCCCGAGCCTTTGCGCCTAGGGAGGCACAGACTAAACTCAGGAGCGCTGTTTGGTATTATTATCAAAGGGTATTTGAAAATACTGGATAGAGCTTTATGGAGAAAAGCAGTGTTAGTAGGGAAAGAAGGCATTTGCTAATATCTGTGTCAGTCTTAGCTCTCTTAAGATTTTGGCTGATGCCTATGGAGGCAAATAGGTTATCAAATAGGGAAGCCAGGAATTGGCTTCTCACTTGCCATTTAGGCTTGGCAAAGTTGTAACCATTTAGTATGACCATCCTAAATACTTAATTCTACTTAGTAAATGCTCTTTTCAGTGTGCTCTGCTTAGTGGATGCACTTTTGTTTTTCAGATGATTATTTGAAGATAACTGTGTCTCCATTAGGTCTTGGAATGGATTATGAAGATCATTTCTCACAGTATATGACAGTGGCCCTGTAACATTGGAGAGAACCTCAAAACAAATCTTGGCGGCCCTGGATTCACCTTTCTTCTCCCTTCTTTAGCCCAGAGGATTCTGTTCCTGATATGCAGGTTCAGATCCAGAGGTTTTGACCCTGGTCCAGGGCTTTGATTGTGGTAACAAATATGATTATTGGAGTTGTATTTAATCTAGTCTCAGGTCTTTCTTTCCTGAAGAGTGTCTTGAAGTGTGGCAAATCGGTATAAACAAGGAATATAGATTTCCTCCCCATTAAAAAAAATCTGGGGGGAGTCTGTGCTGGGCTTTCTCGACTTGCCACAAGCCGGGGCTACTCTTTGTTGCAGTGCACGGGCTTCTCATTGCAGTGGCTTCTCTCATTGTGGAGCACAGGCTCTAGACCATGGGCTCAGTAGTTGCGGCTCCCGGGGGCTCTAGAGCACAGGCTCTATAGTTGTGGTGCGCGGGCTTGTTCTGCCGCATGTGGAATCTTCCCAGACCGGGGAGTTAATCCTTGCCCCTGCACTGGTAGGTGGATTCCTATCCATTGTACCACCAGGGATGTCCTCCTCCCTATTTAATAATTGGTTTTCAAAAATTTTTTAGCTTCTTAAACTTCATGGATTTATATTAAGCTCCATTTAGATTGAGTCCCCTGAGTGAAAGTAATTTGTTTTTCGTTGGTATTTATGATAATATTTCCATATGAATTCATCAGCTTGCTCATAGAAAACCTGGATCAAGTAGTCTCTTTCTTTTTCCCTCCCAATAAACCCTCTGACTGTGAAACAGTCTCCATATGTCCATATTGGAACATTTGGTTTTTTTTAAAAAGGGAATTTTGTAAAGGGGTACAGTGTATTATGGGACGTGCTGTCTGAGACGTGTGGAGAGTGAGTTTTCCTTCTTTCCACTTCCACCTTCCCAGTGCTCAGATGTAGGCAGGGTGTTTGTCATTAAAGATCCAGGTATGAGATTAATTTAAACTCTTGCTGTCGCTATCTTGCAAGGACAGGACTTTGAAGAAAATAACAATAAAAATATTATTTTCTTAAATAGATAATATACTCACATGGCCCAGAATTTGAAAGGTAAAAAAATGGTATTCATTAAGCAGGCTGCCCTCTACCCTTGTCTCCTCTTCGTTCTGGTTTGTCTTCCCAGAGTCAGCTAATATTATCAATTTCTTGAGATTCTTTTTTTCTGTTTTTAATCTTATTTATTTATTTTTGGCTGCGTTGGCTCTTTGTTGGTGTGCGTGGGCTTTTTCTTAGTTGCAGTGCTTGTGATTCATGTTACAGTGGTTTCTTTTATTGGGGAGAATGGCCTCTAGGATGCTCAGGCTTCAGTAGTAGTGGCGCATGGGCTTAGTTGTCCAGAGGCATGTGGGATCTTCCCAGACCAGGGATGGAACCCATATCCCTTGCATTGGCAGGCAGATTCTTAACCCACTGGACCACTAGGTAAGTCCTCTTGACATCCTTTCCAGAGATAATGTGTACAAAGTAAATATACATGTCTTGCATTTTTTTAAATGAGTGTCACACACTAATTCTGTCTACAGTTTTTTAAACACTTATTTTGGCAATCAGTCATTCTATATGAGCAGTAGAGAGAGTAGCACCTGCCCTATACTGGTAGATATTTAATGTTTCCAGTCTTTTGCTATTACAAACTATGCTCCAGAGAAAAACTATAGATGTTTGGCCTTTTGCACGTGTGGCTATATCTGTAGGGTAAATTAGAATTGCTGAGGCTGCTTTTTGGGGGGCCCTGTTATTCATTTCCTTGACAATATTTGAGTTCCTACTGTGTGCCAAGCACTATGGTAAGTACTGGTGATGCAACAGTGAAAACAAAACTGATTCAGCCTTTGCACTCATGCGGTTATGGTCTAGTGGAGAAAACATCCATTAAACGGGTAATTAATTACTGTTGCTGACAGTACAGTGAAGAGTGCCAATGAGAAGCCTGACCCTAGTTCATTGAGAAGGCGGGCAGTCAGGGAACGTCCCTGAGGAATTGACTTCTAAGGCTGAAACCTAAAGGATGAGGGGAGGAAATGGCAAACGTGAAGGTCCTGAAGAGGGAAAGAAGGTGGCTATGTGGAGAGTTGAAGGGAGTCCCGGTGTGTCTGGACCTTAGGGAGTGAGAAGCAGAGAGAGAGGAGGCAAGGCTTCAGAGAGTGTGAATTCTTAAAAAATACAGGTAAATGGCATAGTTCATTTTGAGCTCAACCTTTCCAATAGAGATTTTTTCCTGTCAGTTCTTTCCACTGGGAGTAGTTTACCATTGTTGATGCTGAAGCTATCAATATCATAAAGAATCAGAATTCTGTACAGTGGAACATGTTTTCTAAAAAATTTCCTGGATAAAGCCTGTTCTTTTAGTCTTGATTCTTTTAGATCCTGCACATTAAACTCTTATGGCTGGATTAGAACTTAAAATGTGGGGCTCCTGAGAACTGGTTTGGAGATTGTTGGGGAGCAGTTCTTAGATCATGGGGGATAATGGGCTTGTTAGTTTGCCAGACCTGCTTATTTAAGAAACAAAAAACCTCTTCACCTCTGGGGATTATTGACTGTTTTTTTGGTAAACCTCATGGGCTGGAGAGAGAACACAGATGTTCTTGTGAGCTACTGAAAATAATTTGTCATCTAGGCCATATGTCTTAACATGGTGCATACATCTTACTGGACATGCAAATGGATCAGCAGCTCAAGGGCCATTATAACTCTGAATATATGAAACCATTTTTATCTGCTGTATCTGCAGTATATTTTATATTGACTTTTGTTCAGGAATCACAGTTCTCTTCCTCAAAGCCCAGATAGTCCTGTTTTGATTTAGTACTTACTTGTGTAATTGGATCAACTTGCCCTGTTTTCATAGCTCAAAGTAGACTCCTGATTTCGCAGACCATCACTAGTGATCTCAGAATTAAAATGTGCAGATTTTCCTAGCATTTCAGCAAGAAGCATCTGTGTATCTCATGGCTTAAGGGTATTAGAGTGAGAGAAGAAACTCTTCTGCAGTGAAAGTCACAGCTTTGTTAATAGACTTTCTGTGGTGAGCTGAGGCTTAATATATTATCTTTGAAATGAGGCATGACACTTCTCTCCATGTGAAGTCTGGATCAACATTTTATGGAGCATCTGCTTAAATTTTCTTTCAGGCCTTTTCTTAATGGAGACTGTCATCACTGATTTTCCTTCCTCTGACTGTTCTCTGTATATGCTTTCTACTTTTATATTTGTGCTGTGCAAATGATGGAATGCACATAGAAGCCAAGTGCTAATCCTATGAGATGGCCAGCCTCGAGTGAGAAGAGCTGGTTTTTGTCATCAGTGACTAGATTTCAGCCTACCTGATAACAGTCGTTTAATTTCATTAACGGTTTCTTAGAACTTGTAAAGATACTTTGACAGCAGATGTTGGTTATTTTTGTTTTTCAGTTAGTTGCATTAAATTAAGAACAAGACCTAAAAGGGGGGCTAAGTAATTGGTTTTAAGATTTATCCCTCTATTTTTGTGCTTACCTTTGCAATTAAATTTTGCTTATGAATTCTCATAGTGGCCTGGAAGTTCCTCGTGTATTTGACTTGTGATGGTGTGAGCGCTGGGTGGTGAACCTTGTTTGGTTACACCCAGGCTGTGGCACAGATTCAGGTCACATTAGGCAGCCTGCTTCATTGCAGTTGAGCCTGAGACATGAGTTATTTTGGTTTGTTTGGGATTTTCTACTTTCTTTAACTGCATGAGTAGCAGATCCAGTGTTGACCTTTTTTGGGAAATTTTGGTAGTCTGAAGCTTAGTTTTGTACAGTGTTAGATTTTTTGGTTTTAGTAGTTAAATTTAAAATCAAAATAGTAAGAATATATAAAGAGTCAACTAGTACTATTAAGTCTTATAGTACTTAAAGAGCTGCTCCATTTCTCCTTATCCTCTGAATACTTTTAATATTTTTAATAATTTAATAATACGTTTAATATTTTTTCTGATGTATATTCATGTTTCTACATAGTATTATTGCAGTTGAATTCTTGATTTTTCCATTCTTAGATATTATGTATTGAGTTTCTGCTGTGGACACTTGAGTTTTGCATTCTTATGCTGCTACTCATGCACAACCCTTCCTGCTCTCTGCCTTATATATATATATATATATATATATATATATATATATATATATATCACAATCTTGATTAAATCAATATTCTATATGTTTTGGTATTATATATCAGGATTCAAGTAGAAAAACCAACCATTCTTGGTATTTCACAGATTATCAAATCATTGAAAGGCCAGGGGAGCATAGGTCAGGGAAAGCCACTTGCAGGGCTTGAAAGAAACTTCAGTCATTAATAATCCTGACTGCTTTAAACACCAAAGCAGCCAATTTACAGAATATTGAAAACTGCTGCAAACCACGTGTCTGTCATCTGTCAGAGGCCACACACCTGCTCATTGTTCCTGAAAGATCAATAATAGCATCTACCTTCCTTCTATCTTCTAGATCTTGAGAGAATGCTATGTGTTGGTGGAATTTAAACCACAACCCAGTGACAGGGGATTCTAGGAAAAGTAGTTCCCAGACCTCCAGCCTCCCTCCTCTCCTGTGAGTCCAGAAGGGAGTAGAGGTGAGTGTTATCAAAAGAAGAGGAAAAAGTAGCATCCAATATAATGACTGTGTACTATGATTATATTTCCTTCTTTATATATAGTTTTTCCCTTAAGTATTATATTTGCCTTTTTTTTCCTGTTTTATTTCCTTTTTTTTGCTTGATTTACTATCAGTCGTTAATTCAAACCTAACCTTGGATGGAAGTATCTCTTCTCAGCACATTTAAACATGTTGGTGGAGTCTCTTCCAAAGACTCTATGAAAAAGATCTATAGGATGGGTACATTTTTTGAGGGCTTGCCTGTCTGAATCATCTCTTTTCTACCTTCATGCTGGTTGATAGTTTGACTAGATATGAAATACTTTGTGAGGAATCATATTTCTTTGGAAGTTTT
This sequence comes from Okapia johnstoni, assembly GCA_024291935.2. Taxonomy (NCBI): domain Eukaryota; kingdom Metazoa; phylum Chordata; class Mammalia; order Artiodactyla; family Giraffidae; genus Okapia; species Okapia johnstoni. The sequence continues at coordinate 21,161,775 of CM044306.1, read as the reverse complement.
AAACCTTGCTTTGTGGTTTTCTAACTTTCAATAATAATATTATGAAATTTGATGCTATTCAATTCTAGATTCTTTGTATAGGATCTGTTTTTTCCTCTCAAAGATTTTAGGGTCTTGTCTTTACCTGCCTCCTGCATTGGAGGGCTGATTCTTAACCACTAGACCACCAGGCTAGTCCCATTTAGGGTCTTGTCTTTATCCCTGGTATTCTGAAATGCAGTGATGTGCCTTGGGTTGGATATTAGAATTCATCATGCTTGGGAGTTCCCTGGTGGTCCAGGGGTTAGGACTCCATGTTTCTGCCAGTGGGGGCCCAGGTTTGATCCCTGGATGGGGAACTAAGATCCCACAAGCCGTACAGTGTGGCCAGGGAGAAAAAAAATCATCATGCTTGAGATTCAGTGGGCCATTTCAGTCTGCAGCTTATTTCCATCTACTTCCCTGGTGGCTCAGATGGTAAAGAATCTGCCTGTAGTGTGGGAAATCTGGGTTCGATCCCTGGAGTTGGGAAGATCCCCTGGAGAAGGGGATGGCAACCCACTCCAGCATTCTTGCCTGGAGAATTCCGTGGACAGAGGAGCCTGGCAGGCTATAGTCTATGGGGTCGCAAAGAGTCAGACCTGACTGAGTGACTTAACACTTTCAGCCTTTCCATCTGTCAAGTTTTCCTGTATTATCATCTCTTATAGTGTATTCTCTCTCTGATAATTATTTCTCTCCTCCCTATTTCTCGGAACCCCTGTTATCCAGATGGTGAAACTCGTAGACTAGCCCTCAATTTTTTTTCCTTTGTGAATTTTTTTCCCTCATTCAATTTTCAGACAGCCTTAGTTTTTTCTTCCAGCTCTTGTTGTATTTTAAATATTTATCATCAATTTTTTTAGTTTCCAAGAAATTTTCTCCAAATTTTTAAAAATTTATTTTTAATTGGAGGATAATTGCTTTGTTCATTGGAAGGACTGATGTTGAAGCTGAAACTCCAATACTTTGGCCACCTCATGCGAAGAGTTGACTCATTGGAAAAGACCCTAATGCTGGGAAGGACTGGGGGCAGGAGGAGAAGGGGACGACAGAGGATGAGATGGTTGGATGGCATCACTAACTCTATGGACATGGGTTTGGGTAAACTCCGAGAGTTGGTGATGGACAGGGAGGCCTGGCGTGCTGCGATTCATGGGGTCGTAAGGAGTCGGACACGACTGAGCGACTGAACTGAACTGCTTTACAATATTGTGTTGGTCTCTGCCATACATCAACATGAGTCAGCCATAGGTATACATACCTCAGAATTTTATGTATAAATATTTTTGTATGTTGTCAGGAATTCTGTTTTATTTACTTTGCTTCCTGTCTTTCATGTGAGAGGTTTTCTTGAAACGTCTAATAATTCTTGGCTATCTGTTCATTTTTAAGGATGAGGCACTAAAAATCTGAGTGCGGATCCCTGACTCATCAAGTGGCGGGCACCATTTTCGGGTGAATTGGCAGCGGTCACTTTCCTCAGAGAGGACTGCTCTGGTTTTCTGCCTGGAGAGTATTAGCCCAGCAGCAGGTGTTTTTGGAGCCGAGTGGGAGAAGAGAGCCGGGGATGGGGAGAGGTCTCATTATTGAGAACAAGTTAGACTCGCTTGATCCCTGTTTGTTCTCAGTATGGCTCAGTTGCCCTTAGCTGTCACTCGTCCCTTGGTTCAGAGACCCTCTGGTTCAGCTTCTCTCATCTTCTGCCAGGCAGTGTGGAGGCGGGGACAGAGGGGATAGGAGAATCTTATTTCTTACACAGACTTTTTGTCTTTGTCTTTCTTTTTTTTTTTTAATTGGAGGACAGTTGCTCTACAATGTTGTGTTGGCCTCTGCCACACATCAGCATGAATTAGACACAGATTCGTTACACAGACTTGCAACCAATTCTCTTTTAGCCCCTCCGACACCCCTTTCTCCAGAGGTACTGGATGCCTCCAGTTTCTGAGCCTTTTCTGAGATTCTGTGGTAGAAATCTGTTTGCTTCTTTCCATTGCCGGCATTTGGTTTTTTCCTTTCTGTGAAGTTATTCATCATTAGTGAATCTGCTGTCCAGCTTCCAAAATTTCGTTGATATCTCTCTTTGTGTTGTTGTCTCGTTTCCCATTTTCTTTCTTTCTTTTTTAATTTATGCCTTAAAATTTTTTTTCCTGATTTTAGTAGGTCTGGATTAGGGCCCAGAAATCTTTGTGTGTGTGTGTGTGTATGTGTGTGTGTGTGTGTGTGTGTGTGTGTGTATGTGTTTATTAAATATGCCCTAGGATGTGTTTTTTCTTCAGGCAAGTTTGGAAGCTCTGTTTTAGAAGGACCTTCTAAACCATTTATTGCTATCCTGTGTTGCTTTTGTATTCTGACTGTGTTTTAGTCTGTCTAGCTTTGATCTGGATTTCTAAATTAGAATGTGTCCTTCATCTGATTAACTCCTCTCTTGTGTAGTTAAATGCTGGCAAATAACTTTGGCCTTGTGTGACTCCATATTTTTTAGCCAACATTTCTAAAACCACTGGTTCCTGGGATGTGTGGGTGAGGAGGAAATATTAGTTATGAACATTGAGCTACTCTGCATCATTTCATTGTCCAAATCCAGGAATCTGGTTTTTTTTTGAAATGGAAAATTGGCTCAGGCTTTAAAAACAGATTTACTAGTTATCTGCCTTCGATTTGTGCAGCATCATTTTTGGAGATGTTAAAGTACTGTGATTTGAAGTTTGTTTTTAATTTTGACAGTATGAGAGGGCACATTCTCTTCTTTTTGTATTATGGATCCCTAGGCCTTACAAGGAAAAACTGTTGTATCTTTTACCATCAGTATGTAAAGCATCTGGAAATGAGGGGTTTGCAGCTGCTCCTTGGTTGCGGTTATTCTCTTGGAGATCAGGGGCCCAATGAGTACCTATCTTAGTGATGTTGTAGATAGAGGCCTAGTACCCTAGTTCTCAGACATGGGAAGTCTGTGGCTCTTAGTAGCTAAATGCAGCCTGAGGAAGCCATGTCAGCTCTGACATCGATTTACATTCTAAGATGAACAGCTCTATTGAAACAGCTCTAATAGATTTTTACAAGTTTCATTGAAACAGTTTTCGTGAACAAAGTCACCAAAACAGTGTGAAATCTAAAGTGTTACTGTCTTGGAAATTCCCTGGTGGCCTAGTGGTTAGAATTCTGGGCTTTCACTGCCATGGCCTAGGTTCAAGTCCATGGTCAGGGAACTGAGATCTCACAAGTCACGTGGCCAAAAAATAAGAAAAAAATAATAAAAATAAAGCATTGTCATCTCATTGATTATTGATCATTGGCTGTGGGTTTATTTATTTAATTTTTAAATATTTATTTATTTATTTGGCTGTTTCAGGTCTTAGTTGCGGCGCTTGGGCTTTCTCTAGGTGTGGCACATGGGCTTGAGAGTGCGGACTCAGTGGTTGCTGTGTGCGGGCTTAGTTGCTCTGAGGCATGTGGGATCTTAGTTCCCCAACTAGGGATCAAACCTGAATCCCCCGTATTGGAGGGCAGATTCTTAACCACTGGACCACCAGGGAAGTCCCATTGGCTATGTTTTAAAGCACTACAGCACTCTGAACTATAACTGATTCACTGCAATTGACTGTTTTCTATATATGTTCCCCAGCCTTCCCAGTGGGTTTCCCAGGTGGCTCTGTGGTAAACAATCTGCCTGACAGTGCAGGAGATGCAAGAGATGAGGGTTTGATCCCTGGATCAGGAAGATCCCCTGCAGAAGGGAGTAGTAGCTACCCATTCCAGTATTCTTACCTGGAGAATTCCATGGACAGAGCAGCCTGGTAGGCTACAATCCCTGGGGTTTCAAAAGAGTCTGACACGACTTAGCGACTGAAACTATAACAACCCTCCCAATACTTCATTGCTTTCAGAATGTAGGATTTTCTCTTAGCTTTGAGGGGTGTGGTAGGGGCTGGGGATGTTTGGTAAGGTCGTTTCTTACCATCTCTGTTTATGATGATTTCCAGGCATTGTGTTTAGTTGCTCTTGTATTAGTTATCTCTAGCCATCTTTTTTAATGAAGCCATTCTTCACAAATGGTTATTTAATTGAACATAAGAGTAGACTTCTCATTGATTTGTGGTCCTTTTAGATGAGAGGACTTGGTTGCTCGGTTGCCCTGTATCTGGGAATCATACATAACCTGCGGTGCCTGATAGTTACCACATCAAGTAGTCTATGCATATGTAGGCTTCTGAGTTTGTGTTTTTCAGGCTTTTGAAAAATAACTTGGGACAAGAGGAAAGAGCCTTATTAGGGGGAAAAGCTGCATTTTGGGATGTATACTTATGTTCTTATTAGAAAAATTCTATTTGAAAGATTTTCATCATAAAGTTATGTATTTTTCTTCTGCCTTCCTGGTGGCTCAGCAGGTGAAGAATCTGCCCAAAATGCAGGAGACACAGGAGACACGGGTTTGATCCCTGAGTTGGAAAGATCCCCTGGAGGAGGAAATGGCAACCTATCCAGTATTGCCTGAAAAATCTCGTGGACAGAGGAGCCTGGCAGGCTGTAGCCCATGGAGTCACAAAGAGTTGGACACGACTAGGCGACTAAACACACACACAAACACACACATACGCACTTCTGCCTCCATCCTTTTTTCTTCCAGGGTTGTGTGCTGCTTGTAATTGTAACAGTGAAAAATCACTGAAGTAAAGAAGTTTTTTTTAAACTACTTGTTGAATCAGTCAGATTTGCTGCATAGTTGAATTTCCATGATGGAAAATGCCTGCCACTGGAAAGATGATTTTTTTTTCCTTCATGGGGTAACTTTGGAATTTTAATTACTTCCATGGCCATACATGATAGAAATCTGTTTCACCAGAGGTTTGACTGAATTGAATTTCAAGGGAGAGGGAGCACCTTTTCCACTGAGAGAAGAGGGCTATAGATTACTTTCAGATTATATAAAGCTTTCGGAGGAGGGGAGAGTGGTAAAAGATGCAGAACAAGAAAGTTACTCTGGTCTGTTTCCTTGTGTTTTAGAGAAACCGAAATTGCTTTAGTGGAAACTCTACGGTATTCTGTCGTAGAACACATGGAGGCGTGTTCATAGTTCTCTGTTGATGTCAGTTCTTGCATAATTAGAGGAACCTGTTTGACTCCTGCTGTTAGTCTCCGGCAGTGGCATGTGAATCCTCTCAGGGAGCTCCTGGCTTTTCTCCCATGTGGGGTTCTGTGGCTTGGGAACTGGATGCCATTGTGCCACTGTGGTGATGAGCTCATGCTTCCCCAGACTGCTGCTTTTCAGGTGCAAGGTTGAAGGGTAGGTGGACGGATAAGCAAATTCCCAGCAGGGAACTTTTAACCCTGGAAGGCTTCCGGTTAGTACCTAGGTCCCTAGCTGTGCTTAAGCCAAAGAGAGGTGAGGTACAGTCTGTGGGGTTAATGCATGAGATAACTGGTGGAGCTTGCTTACTTTGGCTGTGAAGCTGTTGGTTTGTTTAGACTTCTTTGGTATAATAGGCATATTGGATGGAGGAGGATACTACTTTTTAAGATTTTTATTTATTTGTTTTGGTTGAGCTGGGTCTTCATTGCTTTCTCTGGTTGCGGCGAGCAGGAGTTACTCTCTAGTTGTGGTGTGCAAGCTTTTCCTTGTGGTGGCTTCTCTTGTTGTGGAGCACAGGCTCGAGGTGCGTGGGCTCAGTAGTTGTGGCTCGTGGGCTTAGTTGCCCCGTGGCACATGGGATCTTCCCGGATCAGGGATTAAACTTGTGTCCCCTGCATTGGCAGGTGGAGTCTCATCCACTGTACACCAGGGAAGTCCAGAGAAGGATACTACTATTGGATTTGGAGGATGGCTTCTTATTTATTTATTTTAATTGGAGGATATGGAGCATGGGTTATAAAGGCCTCAGATTTCATCTCCTGCCATTCTTCTCACCCTGTTCTAGTTACCTTGGCGTTTAGTTCTAACACATCAAACTCATTTCCATCTCCTTGATGTTTGTTAATTCTTTTTGGAAGATGCTTTCCCCATATGTTCCTAGGGCTTGGCTGCTCATGGAGAGGCTTCTGAGAGCCAGGCCCCCAGCCCCTGCTCCTCCCCATCTAACAGAACACTGTACCCTGCTCCTACACTCCCCTTTATGATTCTCTTTTTCCCATTCTTTTTGGGAATGAATATATTGAGATTATATTGATATTATATTTGTTTCCTTGTTTCCTTCCTTTAGAATGTAAGGTCCAAGATTGTAAAAAATTGTCTTGCTAAGCCACTGGAACAGAGTTTATCAATCTCAGCGTTATTCACATTTCTGGATGGATAATTCTTTCTTGTGGGTGGCTTAGTTGCCCCATGGCACATGAGATCTTCCTGGACCAGAGGTTGAACCTGTGTCCCCTGGATTGGCAGGCAGATTCTTTACCACAGAGCCACCAGGGGAGCCCTTAATAGGATATTAAAGAATCGAACACATATTTAAGAAGGGTGAGATAGGGACTTCCCTGGTGGTCCAGTGGTTAAAACTTTGTGCTTCTAATGCAGAGGGCACAGTTTCAATGCCTGGTCAGGGAATGAAGATTCTACATGCTGTGCAGTGTGGCCAAAAAAAAAATTTTTTTCTTGTTAACATCTTAAATTCCTATCCATATGACTGAGTCTTGTAAGGTGGAACTAAGGCCCTTGAGTCGTTCCTGAGGGAGATAGCCTACTTAAAAAAATGTTCAGAGTCATTTTTTTTCCCCCTGTGGGATTTTGTCGGGTACTTTGTTACAAAAACTGTAATTTACTGTGTAATCAAAGTTGAGATCAAGGAAAGTACTGTTACTTGAGGTCTCTCATCATGAAAGGAGAAGGAAATGGCAACCCACTCCAGTATTCTTGCCTAGAGAATCCTGTGGTCAGAGGAGCCTGGTGGGCTGCTGTCCATAGGGTCGCACAGAGTTGGACACGACTGAATCGACTTAGCATGCATGCATGCATGCCTTGGAGAAGGAAATGGCAAACCACTCCAGTATTCTTGCCTGGCGAATCCCAGGGATGGAGGAGCCTGGTGGGCTGCCATCTGTGGGGTCGCACAGAGTCAGACACGATTGAAGCGACTTAGCAGCAGCAGCAGCAGCAGCATGAAAGTGGATGGCATTAAGATTTAGATTTTTAAAAATTATTTTTTCTTTTTAAAAAAACTTGTAATTGAAACCTGAGTTTCATAACAGTAAAATACCATTTGAATAAAGGCCTCAAATTATAGTGGTAATTACAGTATCTCTTAGATAATTTTAAATATATGAAAAAAGCAGCTAAATTGGATTCTTCATTTATCAAATGTAAAAGGCAGCAGTCGTTGTCTTTGTCCTCAGGAGGCTTCCTGCTCCTAAAATGTATGAATATTTGAAAATTGAATAGAAAAATAGGCTTTGTCTTTTGAGGAATAGAAGAAGGCACGTTTTAAAAAGTGCATTGCTTGAGCTTTATAGAGACTTATCTCTGAATTCTGAGATAAAGTTGACATTAAGAAGACTTAAAATAATGCTCTCTGGTCTTTATTTCAAAGAAACAGACTCCTGAGGATATATAAAGCTTATTTTATCATGGTTTTTAAGATCGAAGGGATTAAGAAAGGAATGAGAATTTTTCTGAAAATCAGGGACTCTGAAAAACAAAGATCGTGAGGTTTGTAGTTTGAATTTAATAGATCAGAAAGTTAATTCTGTGATGAACTTTTTTTCTTTTTTGTTTAATTTCACAAGTGTTAGATTCTTAAAAATGCAATAGACAGTGATTCCGAAGGCCTAAATTTGTCCTCTGGTTAAACAACATCAGTCACCAAAGTTTGTCTTTCTGTTGTAAAGCTTTATGAATCGTTTCTGCCTTGTTTGTTCTTAACTGAAAGCACGTCTCAAAGCAGACCCTCTGCATTGGGTTAGTGCTTGTAGTATCCATCTTGAATCGGTTTGAATAATACTTCTTTGGGGAATCTTCAGGCATAGGAAAGTTGTGTTAATTTAAATTTATATCAATTGGCCTGCTCTGGGAAAATGTAGAGATCTGGTTGTGTTCTATCACTAAGGTAGGAATTTGGAGTGAGTTAAGTTTTTATTTAGGAAAAATAATGGAACATTGCTAAACCCAACCAGCTTGCAGTCGAGATTTGTTTCATAGTGATGAGTGAGGTAGAAAGGGATGTGTAGACCTGAGTTTGAGTCCTTACTCTGCGGTTTCCTCCTGAGTGATCATAGGGGTTGCCCTTAGCTCAGTCGGTCTGCCTCTTACCCTAGTGTGTACACAGACCCCTGCTCCTCAAACTTCAGAGTTCTCACCTGTAAAATGGGAGTAATAATACTCTACTGTACAGGGCATCATTGTATACTCTGTGTCCCTGACAGGAGGGTGACAGGCCTGCAGTCTTTGAGGAGTCAGCAGAGAGGCTGAAAGCCACTGCTGGTAGTCAGCGCTAAAGACAGTCACTTGATAAATGTGTGTGTGTGTGTGTGCACTCCATGGCATACAGGATCTCAGTTTCCTGACCAGAGGTTGAGCCTGGGTCATGGCAGTGAAAGCCCAGAATCCTAACCACTAGGCCATCAGGGAACTCCCAAAAGTTATTTTTTTGAGGGACCTATTTTGAAATTGGAGTTTGAATTGAGCCTATTTTAAAAAGGCATCTTTAACTGTGTAATGTATTAGTGGTCTTTTGCAGTGGGTGACTTTAAAAAAAGGTTTGCCTTGCTAGCGAATTACTGCTTTGCCTAATAAGTGACACTCACTATCAAATTTAAGGTTCCCTTCAGATCATTTCGTATTTTGTAGCATGTAGGGTGGATCAGCTGTGGGTCTGGGAAGAATTAATGACTTGTCTGAACCTCTTTTCCAGGTCATTCTAGAAGACAGTTTCAACCGTGGCAATGGCCAAAGTAGGTAAGATGGAAAGCCCAGAAAAGGCAGAAACTGAGGTGACTGGAATTAGTTGAAAATGTTTGTTTCTGAATGGACTGTAATTTTCCCTAGTGTTAGGCTGCTGGCTGTATGCCAGCTATGGGGACCTGAGTGGAATGGTCATAGTGAACCCAGAGAATTCAATAGAAGAAAGTTTATTTCTTCTTCTCCATATGTTTCTTTCATTTTAACACCCCCCACACTCTGTGATAGATGTTCTGCTTATGAGCATTTACTATTTTGACCAGTTTTTCAAGCCTAGTATGTTAGATTCCTGGGAAAGGAAAACTAGACTTAGTTTTGAAACCAGAAACAAGAAGGTAGTTCCCTTAGAGGAGAGTCAGCTGCTTGTTCTTTGAAGTGAATTCAGACACTACTCCCCGTGGGAGCCACCCAGCCAGAGTACTGTCCAGGTTTTTGTGGTTGGAGCGAAAAGTTCTGTTGGGCAGACAACCTTTAGTGGCATTACACTGGGAGGAGTTGGGATCTTGAAGACATTCACAGTAATGTTTTTAATCAAATTTTACTTACCTACAAAGGTTCTTGGTTTTATAGAACCTCTGGAATATTTGCCTTTTTATCATTCTCAGGGCATTGAGAAAAGTGTTTAAGTGTTCTTTATTCACAGAAAGATTTTGTTCACTCCTGTAAAGAGTGTAGAACGAAACCTCTGCAATTATTTGGCTTTGACTTTTAGGGGTTCAAGAAGTGGGATTTCCTTGGGGTGACTTTTTGGAGGTATTGTTCTTGAGTTTTGTTTTTATCTTTGCCCCTTACTTCAGTGTCTTAGGGTAAGAGTTCCCTGGCTTTAGTCTCATTTGTGAAATGAGGAACACTTACAAACTCTAACAGGGAGACAGCCATATACTTTCTGAGTTTTAAGTGTTTAGCTACTGATAATGGGTTAAATTTGCACATAGTATTTATGCTCTTATCAGGTTTCAGTGATCTGACTATATCAGGGGTCAGTAAACTTTGGCCCATGAGTCAGATCTGGTCCATGATCTGTTTTGTATGACACAGTGACTAAGAACATTTTTTTACATTTTCAAAATGTAAAGATCAAGAGAATGAGAAGTCAAGCCACAAAATAAGAGAAAATATTTGCAAAAGGTACATCTGATAAAAGACCATTGGCTAAAATATATAAAGAACTCTTAAAACTCAACAATAAGAAAACAACCCAATTAAAAAGTGGGCAAAAGACCTGAACAGGCACTTTACCAAAGAAGATATATAGATGGCAAGTCAGCATTTGAAAAGATTCCAACATCACATGTCATTTTGGGATTGCAAATTAAATCAACAGGACTACACACCTATTAGAATGACCAAAATTCAAAATTCTCGCAAAGATATGGAACAATAGGAACTATTACCCGTTGCTTGTGAGAATTGCAAATTGATACAGCCACTGTGGAAGATATTTTGGCAGTTTATTACAAAACATACTCTTACCATATGATCCATCAGTCATACTCCTTGATATTTACCCAAATGAGTCAAAAACTTATGTCCTCACAAAAGCCTGCACAAGGATGTTTATATCAGCATTATTCATAATTGCTAAGACTTGGAAGCAACCCAGATGTCCTTTAGGAGGTGAATGGATAAAACAAACTGTGGTACATCCGGATAGTGGAATGTTATCCAGAGCTAAAAAGAAATGAGTTATTAAGCTGTGAAAAGACATGGAGGAAACTGAAATGCATATTATCAAGTGAAAGAAGCCAATCTGAGAAAGGAACATGCTGTATGATTCCAACAATGTGACATTTCTGGAAAAGGCAAAACTAAGGAGACATTAAAAAGTTCAGTGATTGCCAGGGGTTAAAGGATGGGGGCAGGATGAATAGGCAGAGCATAAAAGAATTTTTAGCAAAGTGAGATGATTCTGCACAGTATTACATTGGTGCATACATGCGTGCTGTGTCACTCAGTCGTGTCCAACTCTTTGCAACCCCATGGACTGTAGCCTGCTAGGCTCCCCTGTCCATGGAATTCCCTAGGCAAGAATCCTGGAGTGGGTTGCCATGCCCTCCTCCAGAGGATCATCCCGACTCAGGGATCGAACCTGTGTCTCTTACGTTTCCTGTATTGGCAGTGGGTTCTTTACCACTAGCACCACCTGGAGACCCCACTACATTGGTGGACAGTTGTCATTATTTGTTGTTCAGTCACTAAGCTGTGTTCAACTGAGCGACCCCATGAGCTCCAGAGTGCCAGGCTTCCCTGTCCTTCACTATATCCTGGAGCTTGCTCAAACTCATGTCCATTGAATCAGTGATGCCATCCAACCATCTCATCCTCTGTCACCCCCATCTCCTCCTGCCCCCAGTCTTTCCCAGCATCAGGGTCTTTTCCATTATATATTTGTCCAAACCCATGAAATGTACAACTGCACAAGTGAACCCTAGGGCTTCCCTGGTAGTCCAGTGGTTAAGAGTTCACCTTGTAATGCAGGAGACACGGGTTCACTCCCTGGTCCAGGAAGATCCCACATGCCTTTGGAGCAACTCAGCCCATGCACCACAACTACTGAGCCTGTGCTCTAGAGCCACAAGCCACAACTACTGAAGCCTGCGTGTCCTAGAACCTGTGCTTGGCAATAAGAGAAACCACGTCTGTGAGAAGCCTGAGCACTGGAACTAGAGAAAGCCCACCAGAAACAACGAAGACCCAGAGCAAAGCCAAAAACAACTAAATAAATTAATTAAATTAAAGAGAGTGAACCCTAATGTAAACTATGGACTTTGGGCAATTATGAGGTGTCAGTGTAGGTTCATCAGTTAAAACAAATGTACCACAGCAGGATGTAGACAGTGGGGTACTGTATATGTGGCTGGGGGGACAGGGGTTTTAGGGGAACTCAGTACTTTCTGCTCAGTTTTGCTGTGAACCTAAAATAGCTGTTAAAAATGAAACTTGGTAATGTAAAAGGCTGTCAAAGCAAAACAAAAGAATAATGTGCGACAGAGACCATACACAGTTTACAGAGCTTTAAAGTACTGTTTTTATCTGGCCTTTTACGGAAAAGATTTACCGAGCCCAGGACTGTATCGCAGTGCGTCTAGGAGATGAGTGCCTAGTTTCTCTGGTGTCATGCCTGGTCCTCTGGTTCTTCTGGTACTCAGTGTCTCTCAGCAAAGTTGTTCTCTTGAATTTATTTCTCCTTCACTTGCAGGTATATGAGTGACCTAAAGCTGCAGATTAAAACGGAGAGAGAGCAGTGCCAACTGCAAGCAGGGCAAGGATGCCGATTCCTCCTCCTCCACCACCCCCCCCCCGGTCCTCCTCCACCTCCCACTTTTCATCAGGTAGGTGTCCTTCCACTCGGCTGTCTCAAAACCTGAATGCATACGTAGGGCTTCCTGGTGTAAGACATAATGTGGTGTGGGAAGATGGAGACTGAATAAGTAAAGTCTGTCTTCCTCAATTAGTTCTGATTCCTGAGAAGTCCTTTTAGGACCATAATGGCTTGTCTTGGATTTCCTATCCTGGTTCAGTCTAAGTGGAGATTTGAGCAGGTGGCATCAGTGTTTCTTCCCTATTAAACTATTTGTGATATAAAGGTCAGTGTGTCCTTTATCTGTGCCCCAAAAGAAGAAAAGTGACTTACCTAGCTAGTTTGTTTCAGTACTAGGACGAACTCAGGCCTGCCAACTCCCGGTTTTTTTCCTTGTAATTTTTGGGTTTTAGACATTTTGTTTGAGAATATGTATGAATCCCCTTTTAAAACCTAATTTATTTTTGGCTGTGCTGGCTCTTCATTGCCTCGTAGGCTTTTCTCTAGTTGTGGTGAGCAGGGTCTCCTCTCTAGTTGCGGTGCTCAGGCTTCTCATTGAGGTGGCTTCTCTTGTGGAGCATGGGCTCTAGGCGTGAGGGCTCAGTAGTTGTGGCATGTGAGCTCAGTGGTTGTGATTCTTGGGCTCTAGAGCACTGGCACGATAGTTATGGCGCACGGGCTTCATTGCTTAGAGGCATGTGGGATCTTCGTGGATCAGGGATTGAACCCATGTCTCCTGCCTTGTCAGGTGGATTCTTTACTACTGAGCCACCAGGGAAGCCCTGGTTCCCCTTTTCAGATGAAATTTTATGTGAAAGACCAATAAGTAAAGTAGGTAAAAGCAGAACTGCTCTTGATATAGTAGAGTTCAAAGATCCATAGTTATCCTTGGGTCCCTGTAGCCTTTAGATTACTGCCCTGCATTGTTCTGTCTTACTCATTCCCTCATAGCCTTTTCATTGGGGGCTTACTATGTGTCAGAGACCTGGCTGACTACAGTTTAGAAAAGCCACATAATTTTACTCTATACTTTAATTTTCTCTATACTTTTTAGTTTTCATTTTTTAAAAACATTTTTTATTGTTTTTGGTTACACCACTCGACTTATGGGATCTTAGTTCCTTGCCCAGGAATTGAACCTGCCCTCAACAGTGAAAGTGCAAGAGTCCTAACCATGGGGCTGCCAGGGAATTCCCATATAAGAACTTATATATTGCTTGACTCTCCACACGAATTTATTTAAAAATTAAAAGGGGAAATATGCAGATAAGCGAAAAGAAGCAGATAAAAATCATCTGTGATCCTGTCAACCAGAAAAGAAACAGTTTCTGCTTTTAAGGGCCCCCAGTATAATGAGTAAGACAGCCAAGTCAACAGACAAAATTCATGCTATGCAGAGATAAATGGGGCCATAAGAAGAGCACCTCACCAGTGGTTGAGGGAGACGAGGCTGCCGTAAGAGAAGCTCCTGGGGGGAGATGTTACTGAGCTGAATCTTGAAAGATGAGTCGAGTTTAGCCAGAAGAGTGGGGAAGGTGGGCACTTGCAGTTGCTTAACTGGCATCCTCCTCGTTGTTCTTTTCTGTTGAACTTTTAGATGACTTTCAGCTTGACGCTGTTATGAACTGTGTTTTCCTGTTATTATCTTTGTGCACTGCTCCAGTTATTTTCTTCAAGTTAATTTCTGGAAGTAGAACCCTGTGCTAGGCTTTTATTTTTTGGCTGCGCCTCATGGCATGTGGGCTTCCTAGGTGGCTCAGTGGGTAAAGAATCCACCTGCCGTGCAGGGGACGCAGGAGGTTTGATCCCTGGGTCGGGAAGATCCCCTGGAGGAGGGTGTGGCAACCCACTCCCGTGCTCTGGCCGGGAAAACCCCATCAACAGAGAAGCCTGGAGGGCTACAGTCCATGGGGTCACAAAGAGTTGGACATGACTGAAGCGACTGAGCACACACGCATGCACACATGGCATGCAGGATCTTAGTTCCACGACCAGGGATCAGACCTGTGCCCCATGAAGTGGAAGCACAGAGTCTTAACCAGTGGACCACCAGGGAAGTCCTGTGCTAGACTTTAAAAGGTGTTTTAATACATAAATTACTTTCTAGAAAAATCATACCAATTTATCTAACCACGTGTAGTAGAAAAGAGTACCTGTTTTCCTGAATCTTGTGACCACCATAGGGCAGATTTTTGTTCTGTACATTTTTTTGAACATCTTCAGTGTGCCAGGCACTATACAGGCAGTGCCTTCACAAAGCTAACAAACTCTTTTTGTAATTTTAAACTTAACCAGTATCATAGGTAGACAATAATACTGTTTTACACTATATTTTTTTTATTATTATAGTTGAAGGGTTTTTTTTTCCTTTTCATATTTGCTGGCTCTTTTGACTTTCTTTACCCAGTATTGTTCATGTGTGCGTGTTAAGTTGCTTCAGTCATGTCTGACTCTTTGCGATCCTATCTATGGACCGTAGCCTGCCAGGCTCCTCTGTCCATGGGATTCTCCAGGCAAGCATACTGGAGTGGGTTGCCATTTCCTTCTCCAAGGGATCTTCCCGACCCAGAGATCAAACTCAAGTCTCCTGCATCTCCTCCTTTGCAGGCAGATTCTTTACCTGCTGAGCCACCCGGGAAACCTCAGTACTGTTCATAATCTTTCTTGCTTATTATCCTATTGATTTCTGAGTCATCTTGTTTGTTAATGCTGTGTGGATTTAGAACATTACCTTTGTTTCTATCATATGTTACATTTGTCACTGATAATTTTTTCTTCCAGTGTGTTATCTGTATATTATATTCCTAATTGAATAATCTGTAATAAAGAAATCTGTTGATATTTTCCTGTATTTTGGTTGTCTTGATAAGAAGTCCTTCCTCTTACCTATTTTTTTCCATATAGTACTTCTGTGGGTTTATTTTTTTCACACTTAAAAATTTTAATTCAGCCAGAGTAAAGCCCTAAGGTAGGTATTTAACTTTATTTTTTTTTTTTCTGAAAATTAACCACTTGTTGGACTTCCCTGGCATTCCAGTGGTTAGGACTCTGAGCTTTCACTCCAGGGGGCTCAGGTTTGAGCCCTAGCCAGGGAACTAAGATCCTATATGCCCCATGGTGCATCCCCCCAGAAAATTAACCACTTGTTTTAACACTTTTTGTTTAATAATCTATCCTTTCTGCACGGATGAACTATACTTCTATTATTTCTTATATAGATCTGGGCCTGCTTATGGAGTGTCTGTTTTGTTCCATTAATCTAGGTGTTTGTCCTTGTGTTCTTATTATAGTTGGTCATAGGAATATTTTAAGATTTGAAGGAGATAATGAAAGTAATGTGCTTATTATTATTAGCACAATGCTTCTGGTATAGTAGGGACTCCCTAAATGTTTGCGTTGATAATGATGATACCGATAAAGCATCTGATACAAGCCTAGCACATAGGTACTCTGTTAGTATTGGTGCAGGCCTCCTATCAGAAGCCTCTAAATAGGAGGGAGAGCTATACCCTTCACCGAAGGGACAGCATGAGAAAAGGGTATGAGAAGGATGGTAACGGACTGTCCTTTGGCACATGTACCTTATCAGGCTAGACAGGCATCACATGGAATCCAGTTTGCCGAAGACATTTATCCTGAACTTGTGATGAAGAGGATATTGAGGGTGAACTTTTGTTTCCCTCTTCCTTCAGGCAAACACGGAGCTGCCCAAGCTGAGTAGAGATGAGCAGCGGGGTCGAGGCGCCCTCTTACAGGACATCTGCAAGGGGACCAAGCTGAAGAAGGTGACCAACATTAATGATCGGAGCGCTCCCATCCTTGAGAGTGAGTCTAAGCTTCATCGCCTTGTGAACCGCCGGGATCCCAGGGTTGACTTGGAGACTCGGCCTGGCTGTCATTTTTATTGTTGGGTCTTGGGTGGGCGTTTTGTGTTAGGGTGTTCTGTGACTGTCTTCTCATCTGCACCTTTGAATGCCTTAGAAATTTCTTGTTGACCTTTGAGAAACATCCTTGGGGTCTTAAGCCTCCCGTCTCCTACTATGTCTCGTGCTTGTTAGGGCACATCCTTGGCTTTTCTCTGAGGAAACCACCACAGTCCTGAAAACTGATAAGCTGAAGCCAGTGATGATTTTATAATTGCTGCAAGTGTTCTTGCTGAAGGGCCTCTGGGGAGCTGGCTCACACCTGGGTCCCAGAGCCATCAGCCCCTGATCATCTGGGACATGGAGAGGAGAGCTTAGAGAACTCTCTTCATCCTGGTTACCCCTCTGCCCTAACTAAAGGAAGACTGGCTTCTCGTTCCTTTCGTTCTCTCTCATCACAGCCCAAAGTTTCATCCCCATGCCTACTTGAAGCTGTGGAGCAGACAGGCCCACTTTCTATTTCAGTGGAAGGACAAAAGCAGTGGCAGTTTGCAAATTAAAGCCCAGGGAGAAGGATGGGTTTCTCCTCAGGACTGACTTGGTCACCAGCTCAGAGCACACATGAAATGACAATCCTAATGGTGTGCTTTCCAGAACCCAAAGGAAGCAGTGGTGGTTACGGTTCTGGAGCAGCTGCCCTGCAGGCCAAGGGAGGTCTCTTCCAAGGAGGAGTGCCAAAGCTGCGCCCTGTGGGAGCCAAGGACAGTTCAGGTATGTGGTAAGGCCTTCCTGAGGGCATTTCCCAAGTGCGTTCATTTTTGGCTGATGCCAAGCGGAACCTCTGGAAATCAGGAGTACGGTAGAGGTGTGACAGAGATGAGTGGGAGCAGAGGAGGAGTGACAGAGTAGAATAAAGCAGAAGCTGAGGGATTAGATGAAAGTGCGTTCGACCTGCAGCAGTAGTATTTGTTAATGGACCCTGAGCCTGAAAGCAGGTTAAAACCCAGAACTGTACCTGCTGCCATACAGGTTGCAGTGAGGAGGCTGGGTGACATGGCAATATCTCACCACCGTGCGCCTGGCTCTGTTGACCTGATGCTGTCTGCTGTATTTGTAGAGAACCTGGCTGGTAAGCCAGCCCTCCAAGTCCCCAGTTCCCGAGCTGCTGCCCCGAGGCCTCCAGGGACCACAGCCAGCGGGCGTCCTCAAGATGACACAGACAGCAGCCGGGCCTCACTCCCAGAGCTGCCCCGGACGCAGAGACCCTCCTTACCGGACCTCTCTCGGCCCAATCCCACCAGCAGTACGGGGATGAAGCACAGCTCCTCTGCCCCTCCTCCACCTCCCCCAGGGCGGCGTGCCAACGCCCCCCCCACGCCCCTGCCTATGCACAGCAACAAAGCCGCGGCCTACAACAGAGAGAAACCCCTGCCGCCCACGCCTGGACAGAGGCTTCATCCGGGTCGAGAGGGACCTGCTGCTCCACCCCCAGTCAAGCCGCCTCCTTCCCCTGTGAATGTCAGATCGGGACCAAGTGGCCAGTCTCTGGCTCCTCCTCCGCCACCTTACCGCCAGCCTCCCGGGGTCCCCAACGGACCCTCCAGCCCCACGAATGAGTCAGCCCCCGAGCTGCCACAGAGACACAATTCTTTGCATAGGAAGACTCCAGGGCCTGCCAGAGGCCTGGCACCTCTTCCACCCACCTCAGCCTCCCCCTCTTCACAGAGTAATAGGCCACCTCCCCCAACCCGTGACCCTCCCAGCCGGGGAGCAGGTAAGTGCCTGGAAGCACCTTGTGTTTCCTCTCATACCAAGACTGAGTCTCTTCCTTTTCACCCTTCTCCCCAAAGCTCTCCTTCAGGGACTGAAGTGAATACTCATTCGACAGGTTTATTGAGTGCCTTTTTACATGTCAGATTCTGTTGTTAGGGAAACAGCTAAATAAAAAAAAGACAAAAAATCCTGTTCTGAACACTGAGGAAAAAAGTTAATAGAAAAAAAAGTATATGTATGTATAAAGAAAACAAGCAAAAATATATATATAAACACATAGTATATAGATGCTTTAGAGAAATACAAAGCAGAGAAGGGGATGGGATATACTGGAGTGGGGATGAGGAAATACTTAAATTGCAGGGATGAGGGTAAAAGTAGGGTCAGGGAAGGCCTTACTGATAAAGTGACAGTTTGGCAAAGACCTGAAGAAACTGAGGGAATGCACTAGGCAGGCACTGAGAGCAGCAGGTGCTAAGGCCCTGAGACAGGACGGCAGGGAGACCATCGTGGCAAGACCAGGACACGTGAGGGGACAAGCAACAGGATGTGGAGGTCAGAAAGCTAGACTCCATGAAAGAGTAGCCGAGGACTTTGTGAAGACTTTAGGTTTTACTCCATGTGAGATGGGGAGCCACTGGGTCAGGGGGAGGATTGGCACATGGAAGTAGCATTGATCTACCTTCTGAAAAGGTCACTGGATCCTGTGCTGAGAAAGACCACAGGAGGACAGAGGGGCCAAAGGAGAGCACTTAGGAGGCTGGGGCAGTGAACTGGGTGTATGGGTGTATGGTGTATGCGTGGATCGCAGCAGGTTTGGGGGAAGATCGGTGTTCATTTTTCTTTTGTTTTGCTTTTAAATATTGATTTATTCGGCTGCCTCCGGTCTCAGTTGCAGTGCGTGGGCTTCTCTTTAGCTGTAGCCCTAAGGCTTCCTTGCCCCGCACCATGTCGATCTTAGTTCCCTGAACAGGGATTGAGTCCCCTACATTGGAAGGTGGATTCTTAACCACTGAACCACCAGGGAAGTCCTAGGTATTCAGTTTTGAATGTCAAGTTTGAGACCTGAGAGGAAATCATGGATTGGCGATTGTCTCTGAGACTCTGCAGTTCAGGGAAATGGTCTGGGCTAGAGAGGGGAATTTGAAGAATTTTGAGAACTACGTGCTGGGGTGAGACCACCTGGGCAGTGAGTTCATTAAAGGAGAGGAGAGGTCTGGGGCGTGAGTTCTTCCTATAGGAGAGGCCAGAGCAATGAGAGGACTAAGGCAGAGGAAGCTGAGAAAGGGCCTCGAGTGAGGAAGAAAGGAGGAATGCCAAGAGAGTAATGGGAAAAGTCCAAGATAGAGTCAGTGAGCACCCGGGGCCTGTGCTGCAGGTGGGTCAGGTAAGTTGGAGGCTGAGAATGACACTGGTCTCAGCAATAGGAAGAGTTATTTTGAGGATCCACAAACTACCCTTCTGAGTAGTTTTAGTGGAGGGCTGAGGAGAGGGTGAAGTGAAAGTCAGGTTGGATTGGGGTTCAAGCATGCGGGAATAGGAGAGGACTTGATGAAGACAGCAGTAGATATCTAGGGAGTTTGCTATAAAGGGGAGAGGGTTGCAGCTATATGGAATGGTTGCTGGAGGAGGATATGAGATTGAGGGTTGATCCCCCTGCCCCATGCTCCAAGATGGGAGAGATTTCAACATCTGTTTGTACGCTGATGGAATGATGTGTAGACAGGGGGAGATTGCCTGGGTAATCCTCAGGGAGGCAAAAAGGAATGAAATCTGATCCACAGGTCAAGGGTTGGCCTTAGCTAAGAATTCAGATAGTTCTTCTGGGTAGTAAGAGGGATGGCTGAGCATATAGGCAAAGAAGCAAGTGGGTAGGTGGGTGTAGTGGTGGGAGCATGTGGAAAGTTTCTTCTGTTTTTTTTTTTTTTCGGTTCTGTTTTCTTGGTGAGTTTGAAAGCAAGGACATCTGCTGTGAATGTGGGTAAGGAGTTAGAGGGAGATTTGAGGAGAGAAAAGAGGGCGTGAAATGGCCATCTGGGCACACGGGTGAGTGAGTGAAAGAGGGAAGTGTGCTGCGATGACCGGTGACACAGAAGGCTCGCTCCAGCATAGGGGCCACATGTTTCAAGTGAGATTCATCAGCTCGACATGTGTTCAGCTGTGTCTCCGCCAGTCCTAAGTCGGGGCAGAGTTGTGATTAACCAGGTGAGCGTTTTGTAGGCATGTGTGACCATGAGGGAGAGTGGGGCAAGGGAGGTAAGGGGTTGTGTAAGGGAGTGATTGTCACAAGGGACCATGCTGCTAAACTGGGTGAGGAGAAGATTCAGGGACCTTCGGAAAGGTGGAAGAGAGGGTGTTCCATGGCGTGATGGTGAGCTCTCTGGACTCTGAATCAAGCGAAAATGTGGAAGAAGTTGTGTCATCTTTCAAAATAGCCCAGCTGAAAGTAGAGAGTGAATGAGACTCTGACAGCTCTCTGGAGCCTTCTTAGTGTTCTGTAGTGTTAGTTGCTCAGTCGTGTCCAACTCTTTGCCATCCCATGGACTGTAGCCTGCTAGAATCCTCTGTCCATGGAATTCTCCAGGTAAGAATACTGGTGTGGGTTGCCGTTCCCGTCTCCAGGGGATCTTTCCAACCTAGGGCCAAACCTGGGTCTCCTGCACTGAAGGCAGATTCTTTACCAGCTGAACCACCAGGGAAGCCCTTCTTAGGCCCAGGAATTTTGGCTCCCATGCTCTGTTGTATCAGCTCCTCTGGTGGTTCAGTGGTAAGCAATCTGTATGTCAGTGCAGGAGACATCCAGGTTCTGATCCCAGGGTCGGGAAGATCCCCTGGAGAAGGAAATGGCAACCCACTCTAATATTCTTGCCTGGGAAATCCGATGGACAGAGGTGCCTGGCAGGCTACAGTCCATGGGGTCACAGAAGAGTCAGACACGACCGAGGGACTAAATAGGAACAATTCTTTTGTATCACTGGGCTTTCAGCCGCACCCTCCGCAAATGGCTTTTGAACTTTGGCTTTAGACACCCCACAGGTATAGGTGAAATCATTGATTAGGGAGGTTTGTCACCAGGAAGCATGTATTAAAGGCCCATTAACCTGTACACTGCTTGACTAAGTACAGAGACGTCTATTCTGAGAGCTGCCCATGGCATCAGGTGGTCACGCAGGAGCCTAGTACATGGCTGACCCTATATCTCCCTGGCTTTAGCCGTAAGGATGTAGTCCCAACATGACCTTTGATTTTACAAAGTTTTGGTTAAAGAAATTTTTTTTTAACTAAAGAATTTTTTTAAATGACCCTTTATCTGAGCCAGAGCCCATATCTTTCTAAACCCAACCAGGAATAGAAGCAGGGGAAAATGTAATTTCCATGGGTTGAATTGAGTCGTTTTAAATATCTGTAGACTTCTTGCTTCCCACCTCTCGGTTCTTTCTTTGTGATTGCTTTAGAAAACTGTGAAGTTATGAGTCTTGTTCTTCTATTAGCCATCACCAACTTTGAAGCCTGCCATAGGCCTCGGCCTACTTTCTGCATCAGTAACCAGAGCAACAGTTCTCAAAAATGATACTCTGAAAAAAAAAAAATTGAGATATTTTAGTCAGAGGTCTTTTGAGTATTGGCTCCATTTGTTTGTGAGATCGGGCCTATCACTCTGATTTCTCAGTTTGTTTCCTGATCTGTAAAATGATATTCATAGTACTTTCGGAGGTGGTTGTAAATAAAAGAATGCATAGAAGTGCTTTATAAACTATGGTATGCTGGTGAGTTTAGTAGTTTTATGCAAAGGGCTTCTGGGTAGTTTTCATGGACTTATCTCTATTAATTAATTATACTATGATAACATTATAATGTACTTTTGTTTTCTCTATGAATGATTAAATTTGAAAGAATATGTAAAAAGGCAAAAGAATATGTAAAAAAGGCAAAAGGAGTCTTGCTTTGCCCAAGGTGCTCAGAGACCAAAAATATCCCTTCTTATTGGTCCATAGAGTTTCTTTTTGAATTTTTCCTCTGTAGAGTAAAACACTATTTTAAAGGGCATTTTTTTTCTTTTGAAAAGAATCAAGGATGGAGTGGGAGGTTGGGTTTAGCAGATGTAAGTGCAACATTGTAAATCAGCTATGTCTGTGTGCTCAGTCCTGTCCAACTCTTTGCCACCCATGGACTCTAGTTTGCCAGGCTCTTATGTTCATGGAATTGTCCAGGCAAGAATATTGGAGCAGGTTGCCATTCCCTACTCCAGGGGATCTTCTTAACTCAAGGTTCGAACCTGGGTCTCTCACAATGCAGGCAGATTCTTTACCATCTGAGCCACCAGGGAAGCCCTGCTTCAGTTTAAAACAACAGAATCAATAACATCATGCTTTACTTTACTCAAAATTGGGTTTATCTTGGATTACAAAAGTTGATCTTCCCACCCTGAGGTTTCTTTTGCACACT
The DNA here is from genome assembly GCA_024291935.2 of Okapia johnstoni. Classification (NCBI taxonomy): domain Eukaryota; kingdom Metazoa; phylum Chordata; class Mammalia; order Artiodactyla; family Giraffidae; genus Okapia; species Okapia johnstoni. Next base: position 21,139,490 of record CM044306.1, on the reverse strand, counting down.
GCTTGTCTCTTGGGGTCATTGGGTTCCAGCTCTGTCACTTGAAATAGTCTTAAAACTGGATGTGACAAACAGCAAAACCTGGTCAAGATTACCGTCCCTGAGCTAAGGAAGCCAAGCAGGTGGTTCTTCGTCCTGCTCCGTTTTGCCTGTCCAGGTTGGCTCTCATCACTGCCACCTGCTCACAGCCTCACTGGTGTCCTTTTGAGCCTGGCTGATTCTGTCTAGTTTACTTGCCCTATCCCCACCAGGGAGCCTTGGTAGACACAGATTTCCAGGACCCTAAAAAATCTGAGCATGAGGGAAATATTTTGAGGATGACCTGAAAGAGCTTTGGTTTGAGCAGATTTGGTATGAAAACAGGGTTCAAAGATCTGCTGGGAGGTGTTAAGGAGGTTTCTCTTTAATTATTACCTCTAATGGACATGTCCACACTTACACAGACCTTGGAGATTGAGGGAGAGTTTACGTTCTGAGTGTGTTTTGTGGGAACCTAAAACTGACATTTACTGGGCCTACGGTGCCAGACTCCTTGTCTGTAAGCATCAACCCATTAGTGTTTCATGCTTACCTACAGTTACTCTATAGAAATTCTGACAGTAATTCAGGAGGAATAATACATACCCTTATTATTAAGACAGTGTTGTTTGTTAAGCAAAATAGTCTCTCCACGTACTGTGTAGGTAACAACTTATTGGGCATAGCTTAGGTACCAAAAGACACACATCCATCTCACTGGGTTATACATTTGTTGGGGGGGGTAATTAATACTTGTAATTATGAAAAGCAGTAGGTAGCAGTTTTCTTACTATGAAAGAGTAGGCTAGTTCTGGGTCTGTTAGATCCGTGACCTTAGATAAATAACCAGAGTCCCACTTTGCTCATTTATGCAATGCAGTGGGGATAATGCCACATACTTGTACAGGGCTGGCTATAAGAAGTTTTAAAGATTTAGTACACTGACTCAGTAGTTGTGGTGTCTGAGCTTAGTTGCCCTGCAGCATGTGGGATTTTCCTGGACCAGGGATCGAACCTGTGTTCCCTGCATTGGCAGATGATTCTTAACCACTGGACCACCAGGGAAGTCCGATGTCCAGCATGCTTTTGATATTATCTAATGCTTGATGGCAGATTTTTGTCTTTTAAGGGTGAATTTGATATTTGGAAATGGCCATAAGTCAGAGTCAGACATAGTTAAGAATATTTTTGTTGGTGGTGCAACCTCAGAAAATGGGAAATGACCATCATAAAATATTATTTATGGATCTGTCTGACAAACTGGGTTTGGAGACAACTCTAAAGAGGCTGTCCCGATTTTTTTGAGCAGTGAGCCTGTCACTGGAAATACGTAACTTCTGTTGATGAAACTATTATACATAATTTGAAAGGCACACATTTTAGTCTGTACTACTAAGTGCTAGAATAAGTGACATAGTCTATAAATGCTGTCAGGGAACAAAGGAGGGAATCAGAATAGAGTAGATCGCTTTGAGAAAGCCTTGAGAAGATGGGAATTGAGTTAAACCTTTAAGAATAGGTAGGATTTGATAGTAAGGACTGGTCACAAGAGGAAAGCATAGGTAATTCAGGTTATTTAGCAAATATTGATTAAATACCTACCATTTGCTATACATCTGGCTGAGCTTGGAAACTCAGATGAATGAACACTGCTCTGACTTTAAGGAATGTACAGTATACTGGGAAAGAAGCACATATAATGAATAATTATAATATAGCATAGTACAGTAGTAGAGAGAGACAGAGGCAACAGTGGGAGTGTGGAAGAATGGTGTCAGTTCAACCTAGGAGGCAAGGAAGGAAGGAACGAAGGCGAGATCAGGTTACCTACACGGTAGATTACTGTGTAAGAAAGGAAGATGGTGGGGTCATACTTGTGGAAGCTAAGGATTTGAAACTTTATAAGGTAGGAAATGCAAAGCCCTTGGAAAAGTTAGAGCTAGTATTTCAGGGAGATTAGTGAGTTGTTGGTATGCAGAATGGATGGGAAGGCCAAGAGATCAGAAGCAAGGAAAACAATGGAGAGGCTTTTTGCAGTAGAACCGGCTAAAAATGAGAAAGCCCTGACTTTGAATTGTGGAGGCAGGCGTGGAAAAGCCTAGAAGAAATCGTCACGAATAAGTAGAGTTCTTGCCTGACTTGTCATGGGAAATGAAAAAGGGCCATGTATTCATTCTGAACTTTGTCTCTGGAAGAATGTGGTGTTGCTAAAGAAACAGGAGGACTTCCTGGTGATTCGAGTGGTTGGGACTCTGTGCTTCCAGTGCAGGGGGCACAGGTTCAACCCTTGGTCAGGGAAACTTAAGATCTCACATACTGCACAGCGCAGCCAAATAAATAAAGTAAAACAAAGAAACTAAAAATTTAAAAAAAGAAACAGGGATGACAGGAGGGGGATGTGACATTCAACATGCTGCCCAGAGGCTCACAGAGTCTGGTTCTTTGGGAAGGCACTGAGATGCTCTTTTGGCCCATGTCTCTCACATCCCTCTGCCCATCACCATCTCTGCATCCAAACCTAACTGCTTTCGATTCTAATTGCAGCTCCTCCACCCCCGCCACCAATGATCCGAAATGGTGCCAGGGATGCTCCCCCTCCCCCCCCACCATACCGAATGCACGGGTCAGAACCCCTGAACCGAGGAAAGCCCCCACCTCCGCCCTCAAGAACGCCAGCTGGGCCTCCTCCGCCACCACCACCCCTGAGGAATGGCCACAGAGATTCCATCACCACTGTCCGATCTTTCTTGGGTGAGTAGCTAGCTGTATTAGTCTCATAGCTCCTAAGGAACTTCACTGACTCCAGTGGCCACTGCACAATGGGCATGGCCAGTTGGTACCCTTTTCACTGCAGTTCCTCTCCTGACTTTCCCTCAGACTTCTATTCCCATCCATGTACATCGCTTTCCTTAGGTGAATTCTGAGCTCGACTGCTTTGGAAGAAATTAAAAGTAAAATCAGCAAGTGTTTTGCTAACTCTGAACCCACTCTCTTGCTCCTCAAGGCTCATTATTTGTGGTTAGCTTTTAGGTCCAAGACTATATCCTCTTCAGGATTATTGACACAGGAATTTCGTATCCTCCGAGGAAGAAAGGCTCCTTTCTGGACCTTTGAAAACAGAACATTGTATGCACAGCATTTATCTGATAATCCAAAGCCACTGACTAGCTCTGTTACTTTGAAGAAATTACTTCATTTTTTTGGACCTCTCTTCCCTTATCTGTGAAACAAGGAGATTGACTAAATTGACTAGAGAGTTATCAGGTCCACTTTTCCAAGGTTATAAATGAATCCTGGGCTCCACCTGAGAGAGTCTGATTCACTAGGTCTGTGATGAAGCACCAAGTAAAGATTGTCCAGCAGGTATTGTTAGACCCTCTGTTGAGGGACAGGGAGGCCTGGTGTGCTGCAGTCCATGGGGTCGCGAAGTGTTGGACATGACTGGGCGACTGAACAACAGCTGTTGAGGAAGTCTGGAAAGATCTGCATGGTCCATTTTAGCCTGCGCACTGTAGACTCTTTAATGATTACCTCTTCTCTGCCCCTGCTCTAGTCTGTTCCTATTAAGTGGACTAGGGTTTTTGCTTGGAAGATATGCCTTGTGGAATGTGATCAAGTCACACCCATAGAAAACTTGAGCTTTCTTGTAGAGGAGCCATGGGAGGTAGGAGCAGAGGCTATGACATGGCTATCCCAACTGTGTTCCAGACCTCACTGAGGGGAGCCCAGACCGGAAAGGAATTACCTGGTCAAAATCTCTCACTAGCTGGTGACAGACATTCCCAGGTTAGCTTAATTTCTACCAGTTTTTGGATTCAGTTTAGTTGGTTTCCCATGGTGATAGTCTTTAACATGACTGTTTTACTGAAACAGAATTATATTTCCTTCCCCTCCCAAGCAAACAGCTGGGCTCCTTTACTGGTATGTGCCTGGTTTGGAAACATCCAAACCAAAAGTTGTAAAGAACCAGTTGGTGGAAAGATGTAAAGAACCATTTCAAAGACTCATTCCTTAGTATAAAGAGCCTTTGAACACACTCTGCATACAAGGCACGGAGAGTAATGCTGTTTCCATCCTCATGGCTTTACTGAGCAAGGCAGGCCCTCACAGTGCATCAGGAAGGGTTAGGAGTAGCGGCAAGGCATATGGGAGCCGAGGCAGAATTAGGAATTAATTAGGCGGTGATAGGAATTAATGCTGTATTCCTTTTGCAGATGATTTTGAGTCAAAGTATTCTTTCCATCCAGTCGAAGACTTTCCTGCACCAGAAGAATATAAACACTTTCAGAGGATATATCCCAGCAAAACAAACCGAGGTAAGAAGAGAATTGAGGAAGTTCTTCCATAATTATGTAGGCTATAGAATTGATGCGTGCCTTTCTTAGGTTAACATTTGCTTCTTCTTGTCTGCATTTTCTTAAAAACACAAAACCTCATCTCAGGTTTTAAAGGGTAGCTCAAAGAGCCTGTCTGTCTGTTTTAGGAATGTTTGGGTGATTCTGGGTCTGGTGAGTGACCTTATGTATGTGGTTTTTATTTGTTTTTTTTCAGCTGCCCGTGGAGCCCCACCTCTGCCCCCCATTCTCAGGTGAAGCCTGGCTTGGTCCTGTTCCTCAGGAAAAGGATAGACCCTCTCCTCTTCTCAGATGGTCCCTTCCATTCCCCTGAAACCTGCATGACAGCTCCTGACGTGTTTCTCCAGTGCAACCAACCTCTAGACTCCAAGCGTCCTCCCAACTCACCTCCATCTATGCATCTCATCTCTGGACTTGGTGACCGGACTCTCTCTATGGACAGTAGGGCCTCAAACCCTGCATCCATCCCTCTAGCAAGCCCTGCAGGCCAGATGAGGAAGCTTCCATGTCTCCTGGTTTCCTCTGGGGAAAGGTGCCTTGTTGTGATGAATGAACTCATTGTTGGGGTGGGATGGAGAAAGGTCCTCCCACCTTCTCCTACCCACTGTAGGGGGGTGGGGGGAAAGGAACTTGGTGGCTACATTATATTTCTTCATTTTAGGAAGCTGGTATGTCCAGGACTTCCAGGAGTGGGCATTTTTAGTGAAACAGGAAAGGAGTTTGCAGAGAAATGATCTGTTTAAAGGTCAGGTTTGGAGCATAGGCAAGGAAATGGATCTGCTCTATTTTTAGGGGTATTTTGGTTTTGCTGTAACCCCACCCCATGCCCATACCCAGAAATAGGCTGGATATAAACACTAAATACTAACCAGTTGAACTAAACATCAGTGAAAAGAGAGTGAAATAAACTGGGCATCCTTTGAGAGCTAGTCAGTTCCTCTGCAGCACAGGGACCAGGGACCATGGTGGGAGCACTCTGGGACTCCCTGCTCCATTTCCGCAGGTGCTGAGGCTGAGGGATATTGTCGTTTCTCACCACCTTATCCCCTCAAGAGAAAAGTCCCTTTCATTCATTCATTATGGATTCTCAAATCCCTAAAACCTCTAGTGAGAGAGAGGAAAATAGGGCCTTGGCCTTGGCCTTAACCTTGACCTTGACCTTGAGGCTGCCTCAGTCTTTTACTGCCTGGCCCCAGAGGCCCCTGGCCCTTTCAGTCCTGTTCAGAAACTGCAGCCCCGAGGATGATGGAGGGAAGGGTGAAGCACCTTGTGGAAAGGTCCAGCTCTGTGGGCTGTGAAGACTTTTAACTAAGGCCCACTGGTTCTGAAATTCATAGCCCAGCTGACTGAGCAGGCTCTTCCCATTCCCTTCACCGTTCAGCTGCAAGCCTGCATAGGTTAACATTTCTGAGTAGAGACAGGTGAGGAAGCTTCTGGGGGAGTCAAAGATTCTTCTGTGCGAAGAAGCATGGTGACTCTGGTGAGCTGTGCTTCGACCCAGTTGATCTTCCGTGGCAGCCAGCAACATGTTGTTTTGTCTTCCAAGTCCTAGTTGAAGAGCCCAGAGAAAATGGAGGTTCCCAATCTAGGTAGGACCTGAGCTTGGATCATGGTACAGGGACTTGCCCTTCTCTGACGGCACAGTGGAGCACCACATCCAGCTGGTGTGGTTTGCTCAAGTCCTTGAGTGCAGAGGCTGCTCAGAGCTTGGAGTGAGAGCAGAGGAACCATGCTGTTCTTTGGAATGAATGGGGAAAAGTCTGTGAAGACTTTTCACCAGGTACATCACAGGCTTAAACTGTCCTAGGGACCTTTCCAATCTATTGGATGACAAACTAAAGGTCTTTTCATGGTGCCCAGTGAAACCCAAGTCTTCCCACTGCTAGATGAGAGAGCTCTCAACTTGGGTTATTTGTCTGGGGTCTGCTGTCCTTTGCCATCCCCTGGACCATACTGACTGTTGAGGCAAACCACGATTAGGTCTGTCACCACACTTTTTCTAATCGTTCTTTTATTTATGATTTTTATTTTCACATCTGTTAGCAGTTACCTCTCAGCAGTATCCCTGGCATCCTGAAGCCAGAGGAGCTGAGAGAGGAGATGCTAGTGGAGGGCAAAGGAGAAAGTGCAAGACTTGACATTGCGGCAGAGTTCCAGGGTAGACACTGACCGGTTACTGAACTTGGACTGTGAAGTCTTCCCATTTATTTTTGAAATGGGAGTTGATGCCTTTTGTACAATGTTATCAAAGTGTTACCTTCCCCCTCTACCCCCCCACTACTCAAACACAGAGCATTAAAATAAGCGTTACATGTAAAAGCCAAACCCCAGGTTTTCATTGGGGCTACTTCGTCCTCCCCTGTGACCTGCTGCCCCCCACATTCCCCAGAATTTGGACTGTGTCATGTGGGTATGGATTGTACTTTCAGTTTCTTGGCCTCATAAGAAAGGCCTGGGACTAGATCTAGTCAGCTGGATTTTCTTCCGCAGAGCATGTTGATGACACAGTACCTATTTAAATGTCTTTGCCTTATACCTTATTTGGTCCCTCTGTTAATAACAGATTTATTATCATGTATATTTACTATTGAGGAATGGGAATGTGAGCCTCATAGTTACTGATCTATTTTGTACGCTGTAAAAAGCTTGTAATATAGGTTTGAGGTGGGCTGGCTATAAGAGCACTAAAACTTCTCACCTTTTAAACTGCTCTTTTTATCTGCTTGTGGGAATGTCGTCTCTTCAGTGGAAGATTGGGTGGTCTCATGTTGAGGCTGTTGCCCAGTCCCATTAACCCCCTTATTCCTTCCCAGAAGGAAGAGACGTTGCCCAGCTAAGCATCAGGAAGCTGTGCTAAAAGCCCTTGTGTGGGTTTGGTTTTATGCTGTTTTTCTCGAGTGGGAAAAACTTAATAGTTGTTTCTTACCGCCCTTTCTGGGAAACAGGCCAGTGGCCTCCAGGTTTTTCAATGAGTTCGATGTCCCTGTGTCCCTCGTCTCTGGTCCCCAAGCCTGGATCACAGCACTTTAATATTCCAGGTGTGGTTTTCTCTCTGGTGGGGGTTTCCTCCAGCCACAGCGCCCCCAGTAGTTTCACCACCTGGGCCCGCTGAGTGAGAGCACTTCGGGTTATCCCACCCAACAGATGGGCGGCTCCAGCCTCCAGAAAGTATACCAGCTCTCCCAGCTGGCGGAGGCGAGGAGACTGGCCACTGCACTGGGGGCATCCCCTCAGCCCACAGCTTCCCAACTTGAAACCCAGACTCACCTCCAGGGAGAGGTGAGAGAAAATTGTAAATAGACTTGCTACAGAGCAACTCAGGGTTGGGGTGTGTTTTAATTCTCCTGATCACTTGAAATAATCTGTAGGCTGCGTGCTTATGGGAGTGGGGGAGAAGTGTGACTCCAGGGTCCTTCCCTTCTGCAAAGCTCTGGGGGTGGAGTAAAGGGCGGCTGAGGCCCTTTGATGGTACTACACTGAGCTGTCTGTTCTTCTGGAAACCCAACCTACAATGAACTACAGATCAGCTTCCTCACATTCCAGTTGTAGGCTTTCTTTCCTTATTGAATCTCAGTCCCCAGCTCCACGCGGTCATGGTGGTTCTCTGGGAGCCACCCTAACTTAGGGAATGGGAGGCATTACAACTCTGCCTTCAGGACTCATCTCTTAAAAGCAGAATGAAGTAAAACTACAACCACCTTCAAAACGCTTACAAAAACAAAATAAAGGATAACTAACCGAAGGAAGGGTTTGGTTCCATTCAACTCCACATTCATTGTGCCTTTACTTGTGTTAGATTTCTGTGCTTTCTTCCCCTCTCTCTCTTTGAAGCAATTAAATCTTCCTTGATAACTGCTGTTTTCTTCTTTCTACTCTTGTTTCTGGCAAATGAGTGGGTTCCCTCTCTTAACTGTCTTGAACCTCATTCCACTGGTGGCAGAGGGGCTGAGCTTCTCTTCTCACATCTAACCTTTGTCTTTTCCCACGGCGACCAGCACAGGAACCCTCATCAACACTGAAGACAAGACTAGAGTGACGTGTGTGAAGAGCGTGTGTATGTATGTGCGCGTCCATCTTTGCATGTCGATCAGTTTCTCTCTTTTTAAAAAATAATTTATTGTATGATTTATTTTGGAGTTGTCTCTGATTACAGTGCTCCCTACCCCACTTAGCATTGATTTCCACCCCCATACAATGTGTAATCTGGTCTCAGGTTGGATTCTTTGGTACATTTCTTTCTTCTGGATGCCGTGCAGTTTAATTAAACCTTGCTTAAACAACAAACACAAAAAACCTGAAAACTGTGTACTCTTGTCTGGGATACTGCCACAAGTGGTGGCAGAGAGTGGGAAGAAGTCTGCTGTCTCGGGGGTGTCATGGTTTGACTCCAGGTCCCCTTGAGACAGTAGAGACACTCACTTGGACATAAGCATCTGCAGCTTCCTGAGAATTTTCTCTCCTCCACTCCCACCGTGTTTGGAAAATCACAGTTCCATTTCGCCAAGCTGACCAGGTGATTCTGAGAGTTGGTCATTATTTGTATTTGCCACCTAACTCCCCTTGGTCCATGATTTTAGGGAGCCCAAGGAGATCCCCCAGGCCTTGTCTTTATATCCCTAATGGTTCTCTCCACCTGTATGCATGGCAGATTCTCACACTGAGGTGTGAAGAAAAGGTGAAGACAGAACACAGACTGTGTGTGTCATTATTTTTATGTGGATGTTGGTTTTTCTCCTTCACTCCTTTTTTAAGTTGAAATCTTAGCTGACTTCCTTGAACTTTGACTTTAGGTGTCAAAATTGAACCAGACAGTCTCGGCTTACTGTGGTCAGCTGACATAATCACCATAGATTTAATGAGCTTAACCTGTACTTTCATCACTAGCAGAGGTCTTGGAATTATTTCCTGGACTGATTCATAACGGGTGTGTGGATGAGTCACTCGCATAGTTTTGATGCAAAAACCTATGAGGGGAGGGAGTGAGGGGGAAAAAGGGCCTCCTTTCATTTTCATCCATATTTGCCAGATAGGACAAATTCTTGATTCTTTGATTCATCATTGTTATTAATATGATTAATAAACTACCTATTTATTGATGTAATTGTTCCTCCTGTGCCTTTGAATAGCCCTCAAATGGAGCTTGCCTAAATGACCCTTAACTTCCTAACTTCCTATAAGCTTTCTCTGTCCTTTTGGGATGGTGTTGCTAGTCGCACCCACCAGTGCACACAAAGCCATGTGCACAGACTCACAAAAGGATGCCAGACGGGTTCTTCCTGTGTGATTTCATTCCTTCCCCCATGATACTGTGTGCGCATTAGCAGGTGATAAGGACACTAGTCTGTCCCACTTCAGTTATTCCCGAGGCATAGCTGCATACGGTGAAAGTGTCGCTTCAGTGTTTCCTGACCCAGCCCATCCGCAAACTGCAAGTTACTGTAAGGAAGCTGCCTGTCTCTGACTTCCTATTACTCTGCAGACAGAGTTAAAAGGACTAAAATGTCAACCTCAGGGTCCTCCCCACCCTGGAGGATAACAATGCAGAGATGCTTTGTCTCTGACATCACTGGAGCCCAGTCTGGATTATTTTACACGTAATTCATTCTCCACTCCTAGGTTTAGGGGGTGTAAGATTTAAAGGACTGTAGGCTGTCTGACCACAAAAAATGTTCACATAAAAACATGGATAGCCACTTGGCAGGAATGTCTTTTCCATTCATTCAGCAAGCATCGATTGCATATTTTAGCTCTGTGCCAGACACCGACAGTATGAAGATGAATAGGACATGGTCTTTGCCTCCAAGGAGCTCACAGTCTAGCAGGAGAGCAGGACAGCCACCAGGAGAAACCTATGAGGGATATTAAAAGTCTTTATGGTAATTAGCCAGGGAAGGATGGTGAGAAGCATTCCAGACACAGGAAACAGCACAGAAGAGGCACAGAAGCAAGAAACATTATGATGGTATCTCATCATAACTACTGGAGTACTGGAAAGAGAAAGCTTCAAGTAGGTATCCTTTCAGAGACCTTTCAATCTGGACGTTCTGCAGTTCTCTGCCTGCTTCCCCAGTAGTCCCTGACTCTTGTAGGCTTTCCTTGGACCAGTGCTGTATTTCCTGGTGGATGCTTCCATAGGCTCCAGTATGCACATTAAGTACTCATGGCTTCCTCTGCTCACTCTGTAATTAAGATAGGTAGGTTGTTCACCACCATCCCTTAAAAGCTCGCTGGGCACTTGTTACCATTGGTTATGAAGGACAATTTTTAGGTACCCAGGTTATAGAAATAAATATGAACAATGGAAGTTGCTTCCTAGGTTCTATTGCCCTAGAAATACCAGCTGGTAAAAAAGCCTCAATTCTGTGGTAACACTTTCTCCATTTGTGACAGCCTATGCCCTTCATTCTTGCAGTTTTCATCTCCTAGAAAGCCCTCCTTAAATGTGTTCCCTTGCCCTCTCTCTGCTATAGAACCTGCATCTGGCTACTGGGCTTCCCTGGTGGCTCAGCTGGTAAAGAATCTGCCCGCAATGTGGGAGACCTGAGTTCAATTTCTTGGTGAGGAAGATCCCTGGAGAAGAGAACATCTACTCACTCCAGTATTCTGGGCTGGAGAATTCCATGGACTGGATAGTCCATGAGGTCTCAAAGAGTTGGCCATGACTGAGCAACTTTGACTTTCTGTCTGTTACTCCTTGGGTGTTTTGAGCAACTTTGACTTTCTGTCTGTTACTCCTTGGGTGTTTTAAGTGGTTAGGAGTTTGATCTTTCAGACTTCCTGGGTTCGATTTCCAATTCTTCCACTCACTAGTTGTGTGATCTTGGGCACATCTCCTCAACCTCTCTATTTCTGTCTCCTTATTTGTGAAATGGAAACAATTCCAACTTCATGGGGTTCCTGTGAGAATTAATAGGGTGATATAGGTAAACTACCAGAGCTCAAAGCCTGGCATACACATAAGCTCTCAGTATTGGCTTTTATACCCTATATGAATCAACTACAACTAACTTGATTGTAATAGTGTTGTTTTCCTATTTCTTGGTTTTATTGCTCTATTTCATTTGATACAGAAGGATGAGAGATAAATGCTTACCATCACCTAGAATTGAGTTCTGGTTTTTAATGGCGCCCAAGGCTTAACTGGGTTATTAGCTTTGGAAGCTAGCCTGTAAATTACTGCTCTAATTTATATTTTTTCATTAAAAGCTCAGCTTGCCTCTTCTGTAGAGGTCTTCTCTGGTCATGAAACCCTTGTGTTTAGCCATTAAAAAATATTTTTAAATTAAGGGGCCATAATTCTCTCCACTCCCCACATTGTGTGGATCAATGGGACTAGTGATGGGAATGTACACAGAATATCATATTCTTATCTGTAACAAAATAAAAGCAAAGGCCTGGCCCTATTTCTCATCTTTGAAACACAAATAAGGGGGCTAATGTGATGAAGTGCAGTGTTATTTATGCAGAACTTTACAAAGAAACTGACTTTGGTGTCAGATAATGATCCTAGGCCCTTCAAGGCCACCAAAAATTTTGTGACCTCTAACCCTCGACCGATTTGCTTTGTGCCTTGCAGTGTTGAGCATTAGTTAAGCACTTAGCATCAAACCTGGACCCAGAATCGCCCAAATAATGGTAGGTATTGAGACATTACTTTGCCGACAAAGGTCCATCTAGTCAAAGCTATGGTTTTTCCAGTAGTCATGTATGGATGTGAGAGTTGGCCCATAAACAAAGCTGAGTGCTGAAGAATTGATGCTTTTGAACTGTGGTTTTGGAGAAGACTTGAGAATCCCTTTGGACTGCAGTTAGATCAAACCGCTGTGAAGGAGGGGGCTGCCTCCAAGGCGCGCGCGGCGCTCTGGCGACACCCAATCAGAAGCGTGGCCGGGCTTTGGCGGGAGGCGGGAAGCCTGCAGCCGTGCAGATTTGGCGCGAGCGTGGCTGGGCTTTGCTGCTACCGATGTGGGGTTTATCCAGCAGCTTGTCGTGGACAGTCCCTAAAGTTGTCTGCCGGAGACGTGAGGAAGAGCCGGCACTGAGGTGACGCAGCCCTGTATGGTGGAAAGGAGAGGAGGCCCGGGTCCTTGGGGGCGGCGGAGTTTGCCTGGGGCAAGGACCGCGGATTCTGTTAGGAGGAGATCTCAGATCGCTGGAGGGTGAGGAGGTCGGGGTCGGGTAGCGAGGATGCACCCTCGGAGTGGTCTGACAGTTGTGCTGAGTGTGATAGGAGGGCGATGTTCCCCGAACATCTGGGATTATGTGGGGCCGAGGTTGGGCAGAGTAGGGACTGACGGCTTGGGAAAGCCTGTAAGTATAGGAGGCTGCTGCGCTAAGATGGAGCTAGACAATTAGAAGTGCTAAGACGGAGCTAGAGAACTAGAAGTGCTAAGATGGAGCTAGAGAATTAGAAGTGCTGAGACGGAGCTAGAGAATTAGAAGTGCTATAGGCGCCAATTAAGATCAACTTCTTATTGCATGGCTTGAGTGGTTAAAAATCTGGGCTCTGGAGCCAGAATACCTGGTCTTATATCTTACCTTGCTATGATGTTGGGCCTCACTGCCTCGCAGTTTTCTTATCAGTAAGGAAAGGATAATAGTACCTACCTCTAAAATGGTTGTAAAACTTAAACGAAAGTAAAAGTCGCTCAGTCGTGTCCGACTTTTTGCGACCCCATGGACTATACAGTCCATGGAATTCTCCAGACCAGAATACTAGAGTGGGTAGCCTTCCCCTTCTCCAGGGGATCTTCCCAACCCAGGGATCAAATGCAGGTCTCCCGCATTGTAAGTGGATTCTTTACCAGCTGAGCCACAAGGGAAGCTGAGTAAATACCTAAAATACTTAGGACAGCCTGTTATGTGTAGTAGGTAGACAAGGTATTTGTTGTTGCATAGATTTGGATATGAAGCAGAATGAAATGCTAAAATATTGTCACAACATAATCTGATTATGAAATGAGTGTTGATCATTGATTTAAGTTCCATGTTAATTATTTTTCCTTCACTTTTACATATTGACTGGATGTCCTGTTTTCTTTTTTGTACCCAGCTGTGCTGCCACCATCATGCCTCAAACCCGCTCCCAGTCACAGGCTACAATCAGTTTTCCAAAAAAGAAACCGTCTCGGACAGTGGACAAAGCTAAAAGCTCCAGTGACACCAAACTAGAATTGACAAATGCCCAGGCAATCCCGCGTTCTCCTTGTGCAAAAATTCTGCCTCTTAGCCCCAGAAAACGTCTGGGTAAGATATCCATTGTTTGAGTACTTTTTAACCAGTAGCTCTCAACCTCTTTTTTAATAATAAGATGCCTTTGAAACAGCTTTCTGAGTACAATTAAGACGATTCTATTCCCTTTGGTTATTTTCAGAATGGTTGCTCACTGCTTACTGAACTTCAGAGTTAAGCTACTTTTGGAATCACTTTCTGAACTACCTGATAGGGCTGATCTTCAGTTCCTCAATACTGAACTTGGTTCTGTCAGTGTCCCTGTTTGTTACATAGTATTTTGAAACTTGCCTCAGTGGTTGTGAAATTATGAGAAACAGTGACAATTCTTGTGGTTGATAATCCTTTCTTGTTTTTTTGTTTTGTTTTTTGTTTTAAGTTTTGTTTTCTTTTTTCCCTTGTTTCAGCGTATCTATTTTTAATGAGGGGTGATTTGGCAGTATCTGGAGACATTTTTAGTTGTCATAACTGAGGGGGTGCTACTGACAGTGGATGATGCTCACTATGATACAGTGCACAGGACAGTCCCCCACAATGAAAAATTATTTGGTCCAAGATATCAATGATGCCAAGGTTGGAAAGCCCTGTTTTAGAGCAAACCTAGAATTTCCTCTCACTAAAACCTCTACCAACTAGTAAGACTCAGTGGTGCCATCTGGTGGCCGATGTTTGCTTCTGGCTGAGAGGCATTTTATTTTGGTGATTCTGACTCGGGTAGAAATTCATCCCCCTTTTGAAGGGCGGATGCAGAGATCTTTCCAAGTCCTTTTACTGTCCACTGCTATGAGTGACCCCATTCTGATTTTAATATGTTTCAGGTGACGACAACCTGTGCAACACTCCCCGTTCATCTCCCTGTTCTCCACCAAAGCAAGGCAAGAAAGAGAATGGTCCCCCTCGCTCACAGCCATCAAAGGGACGCAGATTGGTATTTGACAATCAGCTGACAACTAAGTCTCCCAGCAAAAGAGAACACACCAGAGTTCACCAAAACAAAATACATTCCTCAGTTCCGAAAGGTCAGGACATCACAACCAATTCTGAGCAGAGATGTCCGCCGGAGAAAGAATCTGCATGCCTGAGACTGTTCAAGCAGGAAGGTTGGTTCTTACATGGCAGCTGTTAGTGCAGCCTTGTAACCAAGGCTGGTGATTCCAAGTGAAAGCCGGTGGGTCTTCTCAGTCCCTGCTATTGTACCTAATTGTCCTTTCATGTCTGGCACAGGCACGTGCTACCAGCAAGTGAAACAGGTCCTCACTACAGCTGTCCCGGATCAGCTGCCTGCCAGGGAAAAGGAGATGGATGTCATCAGGAATTTCCTAAGGGAGCACATCTGTGGGAAAAAAGCTGGAAGTCTTTATCTTTCTGGCGCTCCTGGAACTGGAAAAACTGCCTGCTTAAGCCGAATTCTGCAAGACCTCAAGGTACATTGAGAGTCTGAATTATGATGCTCTTGCTAAAATGACATCTGGTTATTAAGGGTTAAGAAAAAATGGAAGTGCTTCAGGGATTGCAGTTTTCCCCCAAATAAGACATTTTTAATTTCATTGTCAAAATCTTTCCAAATGAAAGTGGAGCTTGTTCTCTTATATGCTGTTAACCCCTCAAAGACACTTCAGGTTCCATCAGAAGTTAATCTGAGGCCAAACTAACTTGCCTGTTTGGATTTTTTTCTAGAAGGAACTAAAAGGCTTTAAAGCTATCGTGCTGAATTGCATGTCCTTGAGGAGTGCCCAGGCCGTATTCCCAGCCATTGCTCAGGAGATTTGTCAGGAAGAAGTATCCAGGCCAGCTGGGAAGGACATGATGAGGAAACTGGAAAACTGTATGACTGCAGAGAAGGGCCCCATGATGTAAGTGTTGCTCTGCCGCATGTTGCTTTGTGAAAGTCTGCAAGATCTGTTGCCCACAAACTCACAGTCTCATCTCTTGAATTCATCATTTTACTCATAAAAAAAACATTTCCTATATTTTCTCTCTGAGAGGTAGTTACATAAGCTTAAAGGGAAAGA
This sequence comes from Okapia johnstoni, assembly GCA_024291935.2. Lineage (NCBI taxonomy): Eukaryota > Metazoa > Chordata > Mammalia > Artiodactyla > Giraffidae > Okapia > Okapia johnstoni. The sequence goes on along the minus strand of CM044306.1, from coordinate 21,123,877 downwards.
AGAAAAGAAAAAAGAAAAACCTTCTAATTTCAAATTGGGGGGAAATGTTTTTAAGCTCACTGCTGTATGTTACAAAATGGAGTAGATGACTATCTTCAAACTGGTTTGAGCTGCAGGAATGTGACCTAGAGTCAGCCCACATCAGATTGGAGAGTTAAGAAGGTGAACATGGATCCTCATTGTTTCTCTTTCTTTGTAGTGTGTTGGTGTTGGACGAGATGGATCAGCTGGACAGCAGAGGGCAGGATGTCTTATACACACTCTTTGAATGGCCGTGGCTAAGGAATTCTCGCTTGGTGCTGATTGGTTAGTGCTCTGTTGTTCATGTTACATGGTGGTTCTAAAGACTTCTTTTTTAGATCTCTTCAGCTTATCAGTTTTGTTTTGTTTTGTTTCACTGTGCCACATAGCTTGTGGGATCTTAGTTCCCCAAGCAGGGATTGAACCTTGGCTATGAAAGTGAGTAGTCCTAACCACTGGACTGCCAGGGAATTCCATTATCACCTGTTACTTTATCTTACACCAGCTTTCTGCTTTCTTACCATAATAAGAAAGTTACTATAGGGACTTCCCTGGTGGTCCAGTGATTAAGACTCTGCACTTCCACGGTAGGGGGCATGAGTTGGTCAGGGAACTGAGATCCCACATGCTGTGCAGCTCAGTCAAAAAAAATAAAAATAAATAAAAGAAGAATTTTTTTTTTTTAAAGGAAAGTTATTATAAAATAATAGGGAACTTAATCAAATCAGGGCTTCCCTTGTGGCTCAGCCGGTAAAGAATCCGCCTGCAATGCGGGAGATCTGGCTTCGATCCCTAGGTTGAGAAGATCCCGTGGAAAAAGGAACAGCTACCCACTCCAGTGTTCTGGCCTGGAGAATTCCATGGACTGTATAGTCCATGGGGTTGCAAAGAGTCTGACACACGACTGAGCGCCTTTCGCTTTCACTAATCAAATCAATTTTGTTAACTCTGAATAGAAATGACACAATACTGCATTTCAGCAACAGTCAATTTTGGGAGTGTCTGGTCCTGCTTGTTAGTCAAAATTTTAAACCTAATTTGGAAAGAGCATTCTTCCCACATGCCGCGACGGAGGCAGCACAGCCAAGAAATAAAGAATACTTTAAAAAAAAGCATTCTTCAATGATTGTGTACATCCTACCTAATGAGTATTGAGAGTGGGGGACAAGTGGGAAGCAACAATTGGGATGCTGAATTATGACTAGAAATTTTATTCAGCTTTCAGAAGGTTTATTTTTCCTTTTAGGATGATTTGACCACTGATGATAAGTGTTACATATCTCCTCCTCAGGTATTGCTAATACTCTGGATCTCACAGACAGAATTCTGCCGAGGCTTCAAGCTAGAGAAAAATGTAAGCCACAGCTGTTGAATTTCCCACCTTATACCAAAAATCAGATAGCCACCATCTTGCAGGATCGACTGAATCAGGTGAGTGCCAAGCACTGTACCAAGGTGTCTATTCCTTGTATCACCTGTGAAAGGGAAACCTAACAATGGTTCTAAAATATTTTGCTTTGATTGCATTGCTAAATAAGGCATTCCTGTGGGCCACAGTGAGAACATTTTATGTGAATTTCCACCCATGGTTCCATTTATTGGGTGCTTCAGTGTTGGAATAAACATAAGACAGGAATCACTCAAATGCTTCTCTAATAGTCTTATGGAGCAGGAAATGGCAACCCACTCCAGTATTCTTGCCTGGAGAATTTCATGGATCGAGGAGCCTGGTGGGCTACAGTCTATGGGGTTGCAAATAGTCGGACATGACTGAGCGACTAACACACACACAATAGTCTTAAAATAGGACCTGAGGGGGCTTCCCTGGTGGCTCAGTGGTAAAGAATCTGCCAGCCAGTGCAGGAGACACGGGTTCCATCCCTGATCTGGGAGGATCCCACAAGCCTTGGAGCAACTGAGCCTGGCAGCTGCAACTACTAGAATCTGCTTCACAACAGGAGAGGCCACCTCAGTGAGAAGCCCGTGCACCACAGCTAGAGAGTAGCTCCTGCTTGCCACAACCACAGAAAAGCCCACGCAGCAATGAAGACCCAGCACAGCCAAAAAGAAATTGAGTTTTTTTTTAATTAAAAAAAAAAATGATAGGACCTGGGACTTCCCTGGGGGTCCAGTGGCTAAGACTTTGCACTTCCAGTGCAGGGGGGAACAGCTTCTATCTCTGGTCGGGGAACTAAGATCCCATATGTCTCATGGTCTGACCAAAAAAATAAAAAAAAAAAAAAATAGGACCAAGAAAACACTTTCTCTTGTAAACGACCAAGTAGATTTTAGTTTAGTGTAGTTTTGCTAATTTAAGTTTCAGTTGCTTTTTTCCCCCTTTGTGAACCTCTACCACATTCCTACAAAATGCTTCAATGTATGAAATTCCCATTTCTAAGCAGAAAAGGCATCTCTTAGACCCTAAAGGTTGGTCAATCAAGTTTAGAATTAAGTGTGAAAGTACTCATGACTGAGACCTAAATTGCAGAGGAGGACCCGTATAGTTTCAACCGTAAACTTCTATGTCTTGTCCAAAGGCATCTAATGACCACGTCCTAGACAATGCTGCCGTTCAGTTCTGCGCCCGCAAAGTCTCTGCTGTTTCGGGAGATGTTCGCAAAGCGCTTGATATTTGCAGGTGAGTTATGGCACTGTTGGCTGCTTTTATTAAAAAAGAAGAAATGCTGTTAATTGTCTTGTGTAACTCAAATGAATGTGGCTTAAGAGGCTCCATTCTGCCACTTTTTATGTTCAGAAAGGAGGACTTGTTTCTCAGTGGGGAGCTCTGCATTTCCACCATGTTAATGTCTGAAACATTATCAGACCATTACCTACAGAGGGAGAAACAAATGAGATGTTGCTGGCACTCCCTGTGGTGATTATAGATTGGTTAATTACATTTGTATTAAAAAAGACTCCAGTTTACTTTTCCATTAGCTGGTCTCAAGCAGGTTTATTTATGGACCTGAACCATCCTTGCCTTGAGACTTTTTTTGCCCCTTCCTTTGCTTTTGTGAGCACCCCTTTCTCCAGCTGGTGGTCCCCCAGGGTTGTGTTCCAGACCTCTCTCTCTCCTGCTTCCCATCCCCCGGCCCTTCCTGCTGGGGAAAGCCTCTGTGCTGACTGATGAAATCTCTTCTTTCCCAGTAGGAACACTGGGTCCATTAAAATGACACTTGCTGTGTTGGCCCGCTGGTCCAACCTCCCCCTACTGCCATGCTGAAGATCCAGGTCTGGCTCATGGCTTCCTGTGGGCAGAGTACTTTGGAGAGAGCGGTGGGAGAGTAAGCTCTTCCTCTTGCTAGATGGTGTGATCCTGGATTTGAAAGTTCTTCCTAGTCAGCAAACTACTTGGATAAAGACTGCAGCTATGAGCAAGAGTCATGTAGGCCGGTGTGGTTTTAGCCTACACACAGCCTATGTATAGATAACTGCGGGCTCTTCTTTTAAGTCTGGTGTGTATGGGTGGTACTGTCTCTCTTTAGTCAGTCACCCACACTGCATGTCCTCTCTTCTATCCATGACATGTTTTCCTTGTCCAAAATATTATCATTGGCTCAATGTATGATGACTTACTCGGCCTCTATAAGAGGAAATCGAGTAGTGTTAAAGTTTCTCAGATTTCCTGGTCCACGATTTATTTCGAGGCAATTAAGTCCCCTGGAGTTGAGGCATAATCCAATTTTCTTGGGTTTTAAAATTATAAAACATGTTGCTTTGTGTTAATGTGCCTGTTTTGGGGTTTGGTGGTTTGGTGTGGTGTTTGGTTTGGCTCAGCCTAAATTAACTCTAGAAATACTTTTTTTTTTTTACAGGAGGGCTATTGAAATTGTAGAGTCAGATGTCAAAAGTCAGACTATCCTCAAACCACTCTCTGAATGTGAGTAGTTTATCTCTGTTTCCTCTTCCTTTATAATTAGAAGCTTTACTTGTCTGAAAGAGATAGAAAGGTGAGATGAGCATAGTTAAATCCTGTTATCCATTTGTGTGTGGGTGTCTGTGTTTTTCATCAATTTCATCTACTTTATTTCAATCTTGCCTGCCAGTGCTGTAATCCACGCATTACTGGAAATGAGTTCTCCAGGGTGTTACATGAATAGTTAGGACAGAGTCAGTTTTCTTTCCAAGTCCTAGGAATGAAAACTAGACAGTAAGATTGGATCAGCTTCTCTCTGGGTACTTATATTGAGTACACTTTAGGTCTTGAAATAGGTGAAAGCAAAGCCCAGGAAATAAGAGTCAGACAGGGAAAGAATTAGTTCAACTTGGGATATCGCTAGACTTTCAACAAGCCTCCAAGGGTGGCGATACCAAGATAGCATTGCTACAGTAAACTGCAAGCTTTCACAAAAAACGACAAAATTAGTTTTCCTTTCCCTCAGCCTTGCCCTCTTAGCTGTAGAGGATGTAAAATGGCCATGAACTACATATCTTGTGGTTAATATCCAGTGTTAATCTTTAGAAACAGGACAGGCTGATTTGATTGTTTCTTCCTTATCATCAACTTGTTGAAAGAAGATTAATAAAAATATTTCAGTAGTAGCCAAACAGTGCTCTGACTAATAGTAGGTAATATTTGCCAATGTACAGACTAGATACTGGTTTCTCTTCAACTTTTCACATCATTCCTTTTCCCCTACCAGTAACATTTAGGCTTGTCAGTGGACCCTGTGAGCACCGCTCACACACACAGAACTAAAAGAAGTTGTGACTTCTTGTCATAAATTATTAAACTAATCTAATTCCTGTCTTTTAACCTCTGGTAGATGTGGTTAGCTTTAATGGCTTTAGAAAGATACAGGGAGACTGACTTTAACTAAATATAAAAAGACACCTTCCTGGACTTCCCTGGTGGGTCCCGGGAAGTGGTTAAGACTCCGCACTTCCAGTGCAGGGGGTGTGGGTTTGATCCTTGGTTGGGGAACTAAAACCCCACATGCCTCGTGGTGCAGCCAAACAAAAAGAAAAAAAGAAGGCACTTTCCAGTAAAGAGCACTAACTGGTCTTCTTTTGACACAGAGGGGGTGTCCCAGTATTGAAGAGACTCAGACACAAGCTGGGTAGGTGACCCCTTCTTGGAACTGTTATGAAGAGACGCAGCCATTGGATAGGGAGTAAGACTAGACCTGAATTCTCAACTTTGTGAGATTCTGCTTCTTGACCACTGAACTCCAGTATCTCCAGCATGCTTAGTCCTCGGTAGCATCCTGTCTGTGATCATGGAATTGAAGCAGTGAAGGACAGGGAAGCCTGGCGTGCTTCAGTGCACGGGGTTGCAAAGAGTCGCACACGACTTAGCGGCTGAACGACAGCAATTGAAGCAGACTCTTTTGGGACAACTGACTTGGTCTCAGGAAGTAACATGAGGCAAAGTTTGTTACAGAGCAAATCCTCCCCCATCTTGTCATTCCTGCATCCAAACAATGAGGCCACAGTCCTCTGTGGCTCCTTGGCAGTTTTCCAGCCTCCGGCCTCTGAGATGGTGCTATCTGCTGAAATATCCGATGACATTTTCTCAAGTATTGCTCTCCTGGAGATCAGCTTGGGCAAATGAACCAAACCTCAAAGGTCATTTGGGGAGGCTATCTAGAGGATTGAGGACTGTCCACGTTTAGCTACTCATTTGATTTGAAATATTAGGTAATTTTTCCGGCCTTTAACAATGACCAGGCCCAGTCATCTTTGTGTCAAGATGTCCTTCTTTGCCTTTGAGATATTAAGAACCTTATATTAGTTCTCTGTCTGGTCCTTATTCTTTCATGAGGTATATTTCATCTCTTTGACATTAAATTGCATCATACAGGATAAAACAGCTCACCGTTCTGCCCAGAAAGAGGATAACCCTACTTTCCAAGTCATGTCACATTTTGGCATCTTCCTGAGGATCGCACTGTGTCTCATCCTTTGACTTCTTGTTACAGAACTGGAAGCTCTCTGTTTTGCTCTTGAGTTTCCTTCCACTAAAACTTAGTATCATCTGTCTCGATTCATATTTAATTGTAAAAATACACTATTTAAAAAATTGAATTAACCCTGATTTATTTACTTGATAGGTAAATCACCCTCTGAGTCACTGGTTCCCAAGCGGGTTGGTGTTATTCACATATCACAAGTCATCTCAGAAGTTGATGGAAACAGAATGACTTTGAGCCAAGAAGGAGCACAAGATTCCTTCCCTCTCCAGCAGAAGATCTTGGTCTGCTCTTTGCTGCTCTTGACCAGGCGGTTGAAAATCAAAGAGGTCACCCTGGGGAAGGTTAGTCAGGAATCTCAGCAGATGGAGCTGGGGTGGAGAGGAGAATCTGCTTTGCAGAGCAGATATTTTCCTAAAGGCCTATGATGCTGCAGCTGATGTGAATTAAAAATGGATTTCAACGGTGAGAATAAGTACTGGTATCATGTAAAAGGCAGCTGACTTTTATTTCCCTTGGGCTGTGGTTGAGACTTTACCATTAATCTTCTCCCCTTTATTTCTGCCTCTCCCTATGCAACACAGTAAAGCCCCCTCCTTGCATTACAGTGTAGGTTTTTTGGCGGTGCCTCCAGAATGCCTTTTCAAGGATTTTATTGAAAATGGAGAGCATTAGGGTATTCAGATAACTCTTTTGCAAACCCACATTTACATTATTTTAAAAGATTACAAAGTTAGAAGAGATAGGGCTTTTAAACCACATTTGTTTTCCCTCGTTTCCTTCCAGTTACACGAAGCCTATAGTAACGTCTGTCGCAAACAGCAGGTGGCAGCTGTGGACCAGTCAGAGTGTTTGTCGCTTGCAGGTCTCTTGGAGGCCAGAGGCATTTTCGGATTAAAGAAAAACAAGGAAACCCGCTTCACAAAGGTACAACGAACTGCTTCTTTGTGACATTGCTTTTAATTGTCCGGCTTTGAAGAGCTTATCTTTTGCTACAGTAAAGATTTAAAAATGATCACAATTAGATAAACACTTTTTTTGTTTGTTAGGTAGGATTTAAGGTGTGTGAAGATATGGCTATAGTAGGAATCAGATTTTTTCCCCTCCATGTTATTGGAAGAGCAGTGTTTAACTTGCTTGACTCTTGAGAGAAAAATTTAACATAGCAAAGATTTCTGTAGTAAAAACTTGGCTTTTGTGAGTTCTCCACCACAAAAAGTCCTTTTCTTTTCCTTTCAGGTGTCTCTGAAGATTGAAGAGAAGGAAATAGAGCATGCTCTGAAAGACAAAGCTTTAGTTGGAAGTATCTTAGCTACTGGATTGCCTTAAATTCTTTTCTATTAATACCCCACCCGAAAGTATCCAGCTGGCATTTAGAGACTGATGGAGTCTTCTTTTTCGTACTTTATACACTCAGGTCTGAAAGCAAATGACCTTTTTTCACTTAAAACTGATAAAATCTAATCTATAGATTCGTGACTATTAGCACAGAATTATATCTTTGAGTTTTATTATATTTATGCATTACGAACTACCAAGTAGACCGTTTTTAATTACATTCACTACCTCTACCCTGAGTGTGCCCCTAACCGACATGCTTACAAGTATACAGATGGATGCTGCAGAAAGTTCATATATTTATTTCTTAGTCTCCTCAAAGATTGGTATGTTTTTAAGAACTTTTGGATCAGAGGAAGCAGAACGAAAAAGAAGACTCCAGACAAATAAGCAAGTTGACGTGGAGATTTGGAGGACCCTTTGATCAAAGGATATCATTTATTTTTTTGGCGTGTGCTGTGTTCATGTTATGTTGCAGATACTGCCACACTGTGGCATTTTAAAGACTCGTTGAATTTCCTGGGCACTCCCAAGGTTGTGGGGGTGGTCAGGAGAATGTGACTACAGATTGTGAATATATTTATTTTCAAGTTGCAGTCTTTGTCTTCTTCAGCAATCACATTTCAAGAGAGCACGAACTTTTCAGAAGGCAATGTGAAAATTCCTCCCCAAACTGTGCCACGGTCCCAGCTGCCCTCAGCTGAAGCCACTTGTTTCAAGATGCCCTCGTTTGGGTTTGGATTGTCATTGAAGCCTCATTTTCCCCGTATTCTTAGATAAATTAATCCACATGGTTACTCAAGTCCCCTTCCTGGGTTTGGCTTCCAGTGGCATTAAATGGCAATTTGTGATGGGGACACCAGAGGGCGCCATGATAACACGGACTGCCTTAGCAGTGCAGGTGTGGGACTGGGGTAGTTTTGAGGGAAGGGAAAAAAAAAAACCTGAAGTTTGATTCCTCTGGGAGATTGCTGTACTCAAGCACATGCTTGGAATGCAAACCATGTCTGACAGGAATGGTCTGACAGCCAGTGACCCAAGTCTGTGCCGCTCTGAGTTCTGCCTCCTGCCTTCCTGACATGGCTTGGGTTTGAGAACTTGATATGTGTACAAACGATCAGTTGGCCACTGTTTCATTGATGCTGCCCACTGTATCCTTGCAATGTGATCTGGGCTGCGGCAGGTGGTACAGGATAGAAGGAGAGCACACAGAGCTCTCTGAAATGAACACTACCTGCTAGTGTGTGTAGCAGAGCGTAGTCTGTAGACAGGAGTCTGAATGTCTCACACTCCTGCACTAGAGCATTTGTTCCCTCTGAGGTCAATTTGCGAGGGGAGAATACAGGTCTATACCTAGCAGCTTGGAAAGTGTCCGGGGCTATAAGGGTTAATGAGCATAATTGCAGAGATTATCCGAAGGCTGATGGAAAGCAGAGACTGAATGGGATTGAGAACAGATGCGAGGCTTGATTTAAATTACATTTTATTGGATGCTGCAGCCTTAAGAGACGTGACTGCTTTACAGTTTGTTTCCACACTGTGGGCAGCTGCTGTCTGTTCTGCATCCACAGTAGGATCCTGCCCAAAGAGGAGCGACCTCCCCACCTCGTCGTGTTTGAGGCTTGGCGCCTTCCTCTTCACTGTAGGGCTGGAGTCAGGAACATGGCTTGACTCGCATTGGGGCTGCTGTGTATCCTCTATGGCACTGAGCCAGGATCGCATTTGCAGATTCAAAGAGGCCAAATTTCTTCCCCCCTCTACCTCCTCTCTCTCCCTTTCCCCTGGCTTTAGGAAATCGGGTTTTCTGTGTACTGGTTTGTTCGTTTTCCTTCCCTTCGGTTCTCCCCCTTACTGTCAATTTCTAGGTCACTGCTGCTCTTAAGACTTCAGCAATTGGAACAGGGTTGGTTCCGTCAACGATGCGTGAAGCTGACTTCGAGTCCCTGCTTGGCTTCCGCTGCCCTTGTGGGAGCACAGGCTGATGTATGTTTGTCAGCGGAGTCTTAAATGTAATTCAGACAGCCGGGGAGCAGACTGAGAGCAGGAAGAAAGTCCTTTTCTTGCTGAAGCTGAGAGCTCTGGGAAGGCGGTGGGATTTTTAGGGGGCTGGGCTGGGCTTGTGGTTACTGGTTTCTGCCAGGAGCATAGGCCGTTTCACATGGAGTAGTGGCAGAGATGCTGACCTACATTCTTCCTCTCGAAGGTGGTGGGGTGTGTGTGTCTGTCTCCTGGTTTATTTATTTCTTCACAGAAGCAGAGGAAGCTTCCATAGAGTGTTGGTGGGTATTGCCATGGAACGCACACAGACACAATAAAACTGGTGTGAGTTTCAACCCCGGAGCTGCAACTGACAATTCTGGCTCAGTGAAGACCTGCCTGTGGCTGGATCACTGGCACGAGGGTGTGAGGTCCAAGCTGCCCAGAGATCCGAAGCTGGCAGAGCTCTTTCCTTCTTCCCCCTCATTGCGCCCTTTTAAGATGCACCAATAAAAACTGAGAAGTAGGAAGGAGATACGACTTGGGGCTTTTTAAAAATATCTGTGGAGAGGTTACCTTGACTACTGAGAGAGACCAAAACAGAAAGCCGAGGTGGAGAGCTTTTTTAACACTTGTATCTGTCCCCAGCACTTAGTACGGTGCCTGAGACCTGGGTGAGGGGGTATTCCATTAACAGTTGTTGAGTGAACAGATCCATGACAGAGTAAGAGGCCGCCTCCCCCTCCATCTTGAGGACAGTTCTGATCTGGAGGCAGCCCGGGCTGGTGCTTCTGCACGGAGGTGGAGCAGGGAGAGGGGGCGCTCCATCCTGTGGCATGTATCAGCGGGGTGTTTCTCAGCCTCAGATGCGTTCCAATGGCTCCCTCTGATGTGATATTTTGCTCGAGGCAACTTCCATGTTGCTCCCAGGAGCCCCTGGCTTTGGGGAGAGAGTCCCACCTACTGGCTGGGAGGAGGGAGTGTCTGTCTGGATGCTACCTGGTGTCCCCAGAGGTGGGCCAGAAGCTGCACAGCCTCTAGTTGGCAAGGGGTTAGGGAGGAGCCCACCTTTGGTGTCGTGCTGTTTTAACTTTTGAGGAAAAGGTGTGATCTCAGGTTCCTCCTGAAGAGATCAGGTGCCCTCGGAGAACTTTTAAGTTACAAACAGCAGCAGGTCTCCGCCTTCTCAGAAGGGGTGGGTCTGCAGGGGGAGAAGCTATGCCCTCTGGCCTCCCCTTGATTTTCAACCCCGGCCCCAGGGTGCTGGCAGTAGAAGCTAATTGGGTGAGAGGGGCCTGGGTAAAGGCTGTCTGAAGCCTGGCAAAAGGAGGGAGCCAGCTCCTTTTTTAAAAAGCTCTAATTGAGTTCTGAATCAGCCTCGCTGCCTTTGATCCCGCCTCTGTTTCCCACACTGCCTGAAAGAGCTTCATCAGCACTTTACAACAAGGGTGCGCCTGCTCCCCACACCCCCCCCCCTCTCCTGACTCTCTGCCGCCGCCATCCACTGCTTGTCTCCTTCAGTTAAGATAATGAAGATGCTGAGAGATAAAATGTGTATTTAATAAGGGTGGGGGTAGGGAGGCGGAAAGGGGCAGCCAGGGCCTTCCCTAGTTTGGGGCCCAGCCAAGACTGGGCTGAAAGCAAAGCTAGAGTAAGACTTGGCCCCAGGGTGTGGGGGTTTCTGGGCCTAGATCCAGTTGACTTCACTGCCTGCTGTTTGCCCTAAATTCCCCCACCTCCACCCTCTCACCCCCACACTCCTTTCTTTCCTCTCTGCTCGCTCCCAGTGGGAAAAGCGAGTCTTGCTTCAACCTTATTTTCAGCTGGTAGCTTGGCTTACGGTGCAGTGCCCCCGGCCCCAGAGTCAGCAGCAAGGTCGGGCTAGGGCAGCCCCTCCAGCCTGGGCCTGTAGAAGCTGTGGGTTCACAGTGGGGGGTGAAAAAGCGCTGGAGTTAATGAAGACCAGCTGTAGTCTGGGTTCTGCCCACACTTAGCTGCGGGCCAGCCTTTGGTGGTGGTGAGAAGGACGAGGGTACGTGACCTCCATCCCTGGGCACAAGGATATCCTGTGGCAGCTGAGGCTGGCTCTGCTCTCTGAGCGTGGCTTTATCCTTAGGTTGTAAGAGAGTCTGTTTCCCTCTTCGCCTGCTCCTCCCCTCCCCAATGACACTCAACCCTTATTGAGCTTTATAACTGTAGTGGTGGCCCAGCTGAGATCTGAAGATCTCCAAGCTCTTCTGTAAACACTCATTAACTGCCTGGGAAGAACCCAGAGCCCTGGTTAACAGCTGGGAGAGAACTGAGGCACATTAGGGTGAAAGGCTTGACCTGAGCTTACCCCACTGGCTCCACCCTGGGGCCCTCCAAACCTGCCATCCAGCTCCTCTCCCCAGTTCCTGCCAGAATGACGCAGGGGTGGAGGCAGTGCTGCCACCCTCTCCCCCTTCTAGGAAGAGGCTGTGCCCTCTCCCTTCCATGACTCTGTCCCTGACTTCCCCTGGCCCTTCACCCTGTGACGTTTCCCCTGCTTTGCTGCTGGAGGTGTGTGCAACTCCCCTTGCAAAATGTTTATCAGGCCCTCTGCAGCCTTCCCTCCACATTCCCTGGCCCACCTTGCCCCCCAACCCTGAGTTCTCCCTTTGAAAAAGTGGGCTATCCTAAACTGGGTCTGTAACCTTGAACTTGTGGGCTTCCCTGGTGGATCAGTGGTAAAGAATCCACCTGCCAATGCAGGATTTGATCCCTGGGGTCAGGAAGATTCCCTGGAGAAGGAAATGGCAACCCACTCCAGTACTCTTGCCTGGAGAAGCCCAGGACAGAGTAGCCTGGTGGGCTACAGTCCATAGGGTCACAAAGAGTCGGACACGACTGAACGACTAAACAACAACCTTGTAGTTGATCTAATTATGCTGAGGCCCTCATGCCCCCTATTTCTCCTAAACAGTACCTGGGAAAATACCCTCCTTTAACATATTCATTCTGGTAAAGCTTCAGGATCCTATTGAGGGCCGGGTAGGGAGCCCGAGTCAACCCCAAGTTCTGCATTCCCTTCCTTCACTGACAGTTGCCATTTCTGCCAAAGGATGTAACCCAAAGACTCTCAGCCCCACCGGCTTATCCTCTCACCTGTCTACGTATATCTGCACAGCCCAACACACTCCCAGACACATAGGCCTCAGTCTAAGGGTATAAATATGCCAATTTCCAACTGCTACCTAAGTCATACTGCCCTTTCCGCTTGCTAGAAATCAGTGTCTTCTTTCCCCTTGGCATGACCTCCTCCTCCTAGGCATTTAGGAATAATTTAGGGGAGACTGTGCTCTGTCTAGGAGGGGGATGGTAGAAGTGAGCTCCTGTCCAAAGTGAACAACCCCCTTCCCTAGATCCCAGGCTAGTTGGGAGTGGTGAGAAAAGCCATCTTAACCCCACCTTCAGTCCCAAAGCTCAAATCCATCCGTTCAGGCCAGGCAGAAGCAATGTTTTCTTTAATTCTGTCCCATAATATCCTCAGCTAAAATCTCCCATGTGCTGTGTATTTGACACCGGGGACTGTGGCTGTCCCCAGCCCATGACTCAGACCTCGTCTTTCACCAGTGAGTTCTTTCTGCCCCATCGGCTCAGCTCTGCACCCGCTGACCCAGTCACGGCTGGTGGAAGAGGGCGGGGAGAGCCTACTGTTTGGAGAGTGGGCTTTAGGACCCAACGGGAACCTGTGCCTCTTGCAGCAGCCTAACCCAGAAGCAGGGGGGAATCCTGAATCGAGCTGAGAGGGCTTCCCCGGTTCTCCTGGGAACCCCATCGCCCCCCGCCGGCACGCACCTGAGCAGGTAGGATCTCGAACACCCCTTCCCAATTCTGCCTCGGCCGCCTTCCGCCTGGCCTCTCCGCTTCTCATCTGGCCGTTTCCCTCTCGGCAGTTCAGGCTTTCCCCATCTCTCCTCCCCCACGGCTCGCTGTAGACCAGGGAGGTGGGGGCCTGGGAACACAGGGGTGCCTGGGAGCTCCGAGCCCCTGCGCCCTCCTGCGCCCTTGCTGCACGCCCCTCAGGCATTCCCGTTCTCCAGCTAAGAATGGAAAGTGGGGGTAAGGTCTGCCTGGGCGCCAGACCCCGCACCCTCCTTTGCAGTGTTTCCTAATCCCCCTTCCCCCACCTCACTTTGAGGGGAGAACTGGCACGCTAAGGTGACAGGGAGCCGACCGGGAGACCGCTGGGGAAGCCAAGACTCCCTGGGGATTTCTCTCTCGCTTCCTCTCTGCCCTCCCTCCCCGCCCCCCGCCAGCCCTAAGAGCCCAGGACTTTGCCCTCCACTCCCTACTCTCCTTGTAGAACCAGTGCCCGCTTCCAGGCTCATGGCACGTTGGAGTGGCCAAAGGCTGTGTGTGTGTGTGTGTGTGTGTGTGTGTGTGTGTGTGTGTGTGTGTGTGTGTGTGTAGATTATACGGCTGTAAGATCTATAAGCTCGGGATAGAAGTGGCTGCATGCATGGAAGGGGAGAGGTCCCAGAGTGTGGCCCAGGCCAGAATAGACTCAGCCCAGTTGGCTGGGGAAGGGGGTGTGGACCAAATCAGGGAGGCCACCCAGCCATGCCAGCTCCCTGGGCTCCTTGGCTTTCAGAGCTCGAGCTCCTGGAGTTACCCTGAAGCTTCTGCCCTCCTGCAGGCTTGCTGAGAGAGGGGTGGATGATAACTAGTGTTTACAGTGACTTGTTTGTCCCTCTCCTGGGGGGCTGACAGGCCTTATTTTCTGAAGATCTAGGGCATCCCATTCTGGTTTGGTGGGTTGGCAGGAGGGGTGTATGACTTGTCTGAGTAACCGTGTGTGTAAGTGTGTGTACTGCCTCTGGGTGTAGCAGACTGGGCTGGGGAGCCATGGAACAGACAGGTCACACTTTGAGGGAACCCCTCTAGCTCTCTGTGTGGCGGGTGGGTGGCGCACCCCTATCTGGTCACTCTATCTAGGTGTAGGGTGTGTTCTGTATTCCTTCATGATCCCCCAGATCCCCTAGGATGGTTTTGGAGGAAAATGTGGATAATGGAGTGACTTCAGACTCAGTTCTGCTCTTGACCCAGGAAGGAAAGTAAATTCTGCTTGTGAGTAGTGAACTGAGAATCAGGCCTGAATTTGAGACTCAGCTCGCTTATTTGACTACGTGCATTTATACAGGTCTCTAAGCCTCTAGTTTCTTAATTTATAAAAACGGCTATTAGTAACAAGTCCAGCTTGCCTGATAGGGATGCAGCCATAAAGACCTCATAAGACGATGTATCCTACAGCCCAGTGCAAATGGTAGTGGGTGGGGGTGTGGTGGGGCGAGGGGCGGGGATAGTGTTATAGGATGGGATTCTTTTTCTAATCTAGGTCATCTCTGTGCCTTCAGTTTCCTTCCCCCATCCTTGCCCATCTCTGGGATGGAGAAACCAAGTTGTTGCCCTAGGGGCTGCAGAATTCCCCTAATGCAGGTCATAGCTGGCTACCAGCTCTCTCGTCCTCTGGGGCTCCACACCTTCTCCCCTGAGCCCTGTCTCCACCTTCCTCCTGCCATTCCTGCTCAGCGTCCTTGTCCCTGTCTCTCCCCTGCCCAGTGGCCTCCTTGTCCGGCTCACTGGGCAGGAGCCCTAATAGGATTCGACAGCTGAGATATGTGTGGCGGCTGAGAGCAGGCGGGAGGGAAGCCAGTGGGAGGATGGTATGAGGGCTGCCCCTGGCACTGCCCAGGCCTCCCAGGCACCACCTTGGGCCTGCTGACTCCTGACTTGGCTGGGCCCCAGGGGAGGGATGCCAGGGGAAGCTCAGGAAGGAACAGGCTGGGGTCTGGAGATAAGAGGAGGGGGGAACACACTTAGACCCCTAGGACCTCCCTGATATTTAGTGCCCTTAATAAGCACTTCAGACTCTGACCGGCTCTGATGGGAGGAGAGGAGAGCAGGTGAGAGCCTGGCTGGCCTGCCTTGCTTGCCGCATCCCTAGGGCTCTGCCTTCTTCTCCCTTCTTGTTCAGAAATGTGTTCCCTTTCCCCCTGCAGCCCCTCTGGCCAGTTCCTCCTGGAGGGTCACCTCTGGGAGCTGCTGGGGGCACTTGTGTTTGCCTCTCTCCAGGCTGTTTCCTCCCCTCCGAGGTATTTCTCTCACTCCCTCCCTGGGCCAGGAGCCAAGACTCCTGGGTTTCCCGCCTGCCTCCTGGTGCAGAGCTGCCCTGCAGGCCTCCAGAGAGTCGCTAAGCTGGTTTCCTTCCTCCTGCGCAGGGAGGGCCTTCTCCCAGGGCTTGGAGGTGTCAGGAGTCCCAAGTGGGATAGGGGTGGAGGCTCTGTAGCCCCTGGCACCCAGCGCCCGGCTCCTCCCTCCCAGCCTCTGACTCAGCTTGGGGGCAGCATATGCCCAGCCTGGCAGGCATGGCCTGTTCTTGCCTCCAGGCTTCCATCTTTATGTATGGGAGCCAAGACCTCTCCTCTAAAGCTTTTTTCCCATGGTATCTGGGGGTGGCTACCGAAACCCCTCTGTCTGCACCCACACATTTAGGGGAACGGGGGATTAGCATAATTGAAGCTGGGGCACTATTTTGTCTTCCTTCCAGCTGGGCCAGGATGAAGAGAACCAGCACAGACTTCCCCACACCAGTTCCCTCTGCCCTCAAAAGACCAGTCCGTGGAGCCAGGCCCTGCCCTCTCGATGCCCACAGTGTGGTTGGCACTGATTTGTCAGAAATTGGGAAGGTTTCCCTCCAGACCACTGGCCTCCTCTCCCCCTGCTGCGGGGTAAGGATAGCTCTCGGATTGTAGGCACTTATGGGCAGGCCTCCCCCTAGGGAAGGGGTGTGGGGTGCCCCCAAGATGGCCAAGTTGGCACTCGCCCCAGGCTGGAGGGCTGGACCTGATTTGGGGCTGGGAGTTTGTGGGGGAGAGCAGGACATGGGCCTCCCTGCCCCCCTCATTTCCTGCTCTTTGGGCAGCTGTGGGCGAGAAAGGCTGCAGGGACTATTTTTAGTTGGTCTGTCCCCTGGCAGGAGGGACGTGCAGAAAAGCACGGGGCAGGCAGAGGGGCTGGCCAAGGTGAGGGTAGGCTGGCGGGTGGAGGAGTGAGGAAGGGCCAGGGGAGCAGTAGACAGAGCAAGGAGGTGTGGCGGGCAGGGGTAGGGCCTTGAGAAGAGGGTCCTGACCAGAGGATGGGCTGGACTGGGCAGGGGAGTCCCAGGGACCCCCAGGGCTCTCTCTATCCAAATAGAACCAGAAGGGGCTTTGGAGGCACCTGGCCCATCCCTTTCCCCTACAGAGGGGGAAAGAGGGGATGTTATTTGCCCTTGGACTTTCACCCCATCATTGGCTGTTTTGGAACCCCAATCCAGGCCCCTTGCACCCTTTGTTTTTCTCTTGTCACACCCCCTCCCCCCACTGGGCTGTGCTCCCTCCGTCTCTCTGTCCATCCGGCAGCAAGTAGGGCCTGGCCAGGCTCCTGGTCTCTTTCCCTCTCTGCTTGTTTATGCAGGGTCTTTGGTAAACCCCAGCTTGGTTTGTTTATAAGTCTCCGCTGTGTGTGGAGAGAGTGTGTGTCCAGGCTGGAAGGAGGTCAGGGTTGGGGTTTGTTTAGGTGGCCTGTGGCCACTGGTGTGATTCGAGGTGCTGGGCCGCTTCCAACAGTCTCACAGGCTGGCTAGCCGGGAGCTTGGAGATACCTTCAAAAAGGGGCATCCGGCCTAACCCCATTTTAGGGACCCAGCGAGGGTGGGGGATTTTGCCCACAGTCCCAGGAGGAATTAGGGACCAACCAAGGACTAGGATACAGGCTTCCAGACTCTCCAGAGCCCTTTGTGAGCCCCCGTCCTGCCACGCCTAGGTCACAGTGTTGTTTGCCAATCCACCCAACAAAGGAAGGGGGTGGGAGCAGGGAGATTGCCATTGGCTTCTGATCACAGTCAGAAGTGAGCCCTCTGAAGCCCAGAGGTGGGGGAGAAAGTTCAGCAGAGAAATGTGGTCCCTCAGAGTTGAGCCTCATCCCAGGGGCTAGCATGTTGCATAGCTGCAGGGGGCGCCATTCCATAGGCCAGTGGGTGAAGGGCACCCTCTGGGGTTGTTCAGAACCCTGCTTGGGGAGCTAAAGATGGTGCTTCTGTCCACCACCTTCTTTCTTCCAATCAGCTTCAGATCCAGCTGGAAGGAGGTGTCCCAGACAGGCTTTAATCCAACACCCACTCCCCACCCTGCCTCCTGACACTCGGCCGCCCCGCCCGCCTCCTCCCCGCCAAGCAGGTCTCAGTGGGCCACCAACTGTGGTGCAGGGGCCCCTCCCCCCATCCACTCAGTTTCTATGTCTCTGGGGGGCTGATTTATCATCCCCCCTCATCAGGCCGGCTGCAGTGTATGAGAAATCAATAGTGCAAATGGATTGAGGTTGTTCAGCCTGTCGGCTCCCCTTGGGCCCCATCAACTCTCCCAAGACTTGGGGAGTTACTCGGTCCCTTTCTGGCTCAACATACACAGAGATCCACACACCTAGTGCCTGTAGCCTGGGCACAGGAATGGTTCTTTCTGTCTGTCTCTGTCTTCTCTCTTGTTCTCTCTCTCATATCCTGGGCTGGTCTTTGCATGACAAATACCCTTCAACATTTATTTTCTAGCTTGGGTGGAGTGGGGGTGGAGGGGCTTAAAGGGCAGTAGGCTGCCAGCCAGAGGTGGGAGGGGAGCAGGTGGGTAAGGGAGGCTGTACCCAGGGCTGAGGATGAGCTGGGGAAGGGATTAGGTGACAGCCCACCCCGTCAGCCTCTGGTAACTCAATCCCTGCACCCCGATTCCCCTCCCGCTGAACAACTTCAGCAGCTGCTGGCAGAAGCAGGGCTGGCAGAAGTGTGTATGAGTACATGTGTGTGTGGCGGGGAGAAGAGGGGCTGTGGGGGTAGGAGGTGCTGCCAAGACACGTTAAAGGAGAATCACAGCCTGGGTACAACTTGGGTGGCAGGAGGAGGTGGGGCTGGGGGGAGAGTGGGTGGTGAGTGATGGGCAAGGGGTGGGCTTCATTCAGGGGAGGGGCAGGGCAGCCCAGGGGTCTCAGAAAACTTGTCTGCATGGAAGCAGGGCCTGTCATGGTGGGTGTGGGGAGTGGTAAGGGTTCAGGGGCGGGTAGCGCCATGGCTTGCCCCAGGATGCCCGTTCATCAGGGATGCAGATAACCATGGAGGACACGGCCTGCCCCTGTCCCCAATCCCTGGGCTGTGCCTGCTGGGTATCACAGTCTCGGTGACTAAGTCACTTCTGTCCTGGGGCTGGCAAGGTGCCAGGCTCAGCTCTTCTCGGTAGGTGAGTCACTGCCCTGGCATCTCCCCCGGATGCAGCTGAGTCACTGGCCATGCCTGCTGGGCAGGTGGGCACCGGGCTTGGGGGTGAGGTTGGGGGGCTATGTATGTAGCTCCCAGCATCTTCTCTGATCTCTGTCTGGCATGTCCTGGTCCCACCCACAAATCTGCAGAGCCAGGCAAGGCTGGTGTTTCTGCCCTGTGCTCTGTTGGGGGATAAAGGAAGAGGGAGCAGGGTGCTGCATGGAAATATATTCAGGATAGATGGGGGTTTGAGGAGGGGTTGTGAGTTTGAATCTCAACTCTTAGCTCTGCCACTGACAAGCTGTATGACCTTGAGCAGGGCCATTCCCTTTCTGAGCCTCGGTTTCCTCATCTGTACAATGGAAGCAGGAGCCTTGCCCTGGATAACTCTCCAGGACTTGTGAAAGTGAGATGGGTGGGGCCATGAGGGGGTTTTGGGGGATAAGCTGAGCAGCTAGGGAGGGGGAGAGGAGTCTGGTGGGGTCAGTTCAGGTTCCAGCAGACATCTCCACCCCACCTGCATCCAGGTGGTCTTGCGGGGGCAGTATTTCCCATCCTGTGTTCAGATTACCAGTGATGCTCTTCTTTAGGATTTCCCCACAGGCAGAGAAATGGAGGCCTTGTTTTGCTGGAAGTGTAGGCTCTCCCAGGGTGTTTCACAGCTATTTTGTATCTCCTTTGTCTGACTGAGGCTGTCTCTGGCCGGGCACCTATCTGGGTTTTCTCAGATTTCCTCTAGTTGGGAGAGGGATGCCTGTCTTGGGAAATCAGCTGCTCAGGCTCCTCCCCCAGCTCATCTCCTCTGCCTGCCAGAGGGGAAGGCTAGGCCCCAAGAAGGGGTGTCTTTTTTAGAGTGAGGAGTCCCTGGGACTGTGGCTTGTCTCCCTCCTTTGGCCTCCTGAGCACTCCTCCCTCTTGCAAGAGAGTCCCTGGAGGGCGCGGGTGGGGACCCTAGAGTGGGTCCCGCAGAGCTGGAGTTCAACTCAGCAGTGAGGTAGTGCCCTAAAGTGTGCGGCTGTGTGCTTGTACACATGGGTATCAATTTTCTGTGCGTGAGTGTCTGCCCTCCATGGGGAGCAGGTTTGTGGGTGCATGAATTTCTACCCTCATCTGCATGTGGGTCTCCTGCTCTGTCTGTTCAGGAGTGTGCCTCCCCTCTGCTTCATGACCTTGTGGGTGCACAAATGCCTGTCTTGTATGTGCTAGTTCTGTGTGTATACATATGTGTGCATACATGTGTGTGCTAATGTGCACACGCATGTGCATATATGGATGTCCTGGGTGTGCAATTGCACACCTGCATCCCCATGTGCGCGAGTGTACCTAACCCCATGTGCTGGCAGGTGTACGTGAAGGCCCCCCTTCGTGGGAGGCAGTATGCCTGTGCACAAAGTGCACGATACATTTTTGTGTCCGTGATCTTTCCCCTCTGGCCTCCGCGGGAAGGAAGCCTGGCAGAATCTAGACTGTTGGAATCTAGGAGACTGTGCCAGCTGGGGGGCGGCTGGCACTGAATCCCCTCCCAGGCTGGTTCCTCCCTCTGAGCTGCGCCCCCTGCTGCTGGCTGGACTCAAGCTAGAAGGCCTTTTGCGGGGGTGGGGGGTTGGGGGGGAGTTGGGGGAGAAGGGGTTAAGCGTCGGCGTGCACATCTGGGAGCCATTGGCGCATTCCTGCCCGCTGAGCGCATGTTTGCGGATGGATCTGGCCGGGACAGGGCGGGAGGGGCTGGTTCGCACCGGCGGACGGAAATCCAGACGGGAGCGGGAGACAGCCCGGCCCAGCGGGCGGGAAGGGGCCTGGGGAAGCGTCACCCGGACTCTTTCCCCGCGCCGCCGGACCTCAGGGCACAGCGTCCGTCCGACCCTGCTTGTCCTACCTCACCCAGACTGGGGGCCCAAAGCTGGAGAGAGACAATGAGATCCCTCAGCCCTAGACCCGGCTGTGCTACCCGTGCTGGGCGATCGGGGGATTAAACCCAGTGTCCACTCGCAGCATGGGGTTCCTCGTTTAAAAAGCGGGGACCGTCGGGCCTGTGGGTTTGAGAGCTCTGCCAGCCGGGTCATGCTGTCTCCTCACAGGAGGCCTGGGAGTGGGCACTTCCCCTTACAGTGGGAAGTCCTGTGGGGGCACTTGTGGCCACTTCTCTGACCGAGGACCTGGACGGAGGTGTTCACTTATTAATTCCTCTTTCTGTCCCCCCCCCCCCCGCCCAACAGACGGCTAGAGGTGGGCAGATGGTCCCTTAAACGGAGCGGCAGGCTAGGAGGGAGCTTGTGGCTCTGTCGGGGACTGGGGTCTCTGCAGAGGGAGAATGACTCAGTTTCTGCCCCAAGAATGTGAGCTTTTCTGTCTCCTCCAGCCTGGACCAGGAGAGAGAAGCTTGAGTCTGGGAATGTAGCGGTGCTCCAGGGCGCCCCCAGCTCGGCTCTCGGAGTACCTCTGAGAATCGCTGTTCTTTGAGGGGAAGGATTCTGGGGGTGGCTGAAAGGTTGGGTTGGGCCAGAGTTCCTCCGACCCACTCAAGCTGGAAGGGTGTTTAGGGGAAGAGGAGGGGGCCGTGCTTGGGAGTGGTCTACATGCCTTTGCACTCCTTTTTTTGCCAGTGAGAAAATTGAGATTTAGAGAAAGGAAGCGACTCGCTCAAGGTCACACAGCTCTTATTTTCAGGGGGCTCCAGGAGGAAGATTATAATGAAGGGGGTCAGAGGCTTTACCTCTAGGGCCGGAATCTCTGTATGTGCTTCCAAATTACGTCGCCGCCTGTCTAACCCAGGTTTAGGTGTGAAGGGTGTGTGCTCGTGATCGTGATCCTCCCCTCTGTGAGTGTGGGTGTGTATGGTTGGGGGGGGAGGAGTGTGATACCGCACACAGCAATCCTTTCTCCACTGAGTCCTCATTCCATTCTTTGCGCAGAACTCCCCTTCTCGCTCTCAATCTCTTCTTTGGGGGCAGAGGGAGGGATTCTCCCAGATTCCCACGGTCGAGCTTTCTGCTAGGCACGGCTCCTTTAAGACTCGCCCTTTTCCCTGGGTCTATTAAGGATGGGGGGGGGGTGGGGCGTGATCCTGTAGGTCCGCCCCTGGCTGGTGATTGGTCGGTGGGCGGACGGGGGCGGGCCCGAGGGTGAGGGCCTCCCCGCGGCTCGGTACCCTCCGCCCCCCCAGTCTGGGGCTCCGGGTAAAGTTTCAGCCTCCGCACGTGACTCGCCATGGCCGCTGCTTTAGCCCTGCGCCCCTGAGCCACGGCCCCCCAAACCGCTCCTCTCCCTGGACCCCGCAACCCCTGACGCAGAGCGACTCCAAGGCTCAGAGTCAGGGCATACGCTGTGCCCGCGGGTGACCCTGACGGATTGCTTCCCCCTACTGCGAGGTAACCTCTCCCCCGGGGGATTTTGGAGAGCCTCCGGCTCGCGCAGGCATCGGGGCCCCTTGGCCTGTTGCTGATAGAATCCGCAGGCGGGGACCCGATGCCGGGCGGATTCCGACGGGAACCTGGGGTTTCCTGGGCTTCCCAACCCGCCGCCCGTGCTCAGGGTGGGGGAGCCCCGTCTGTGCGTCTGTCTGCTCCGGTGTGTTCGCGCGCAGCCGGGAGGTGTCTGGGGCCGTCTGCCGCGCGTGTCTCTGGCTGCCGAGCTGTGGCAGAACTGACGCTGGGAACTCCTGCTCTCTCTCTTTTCTTTTCACAAACAAGTAAAACAAAAAGACTTTGAAACCTGTTTGGGGAGAGATCGGATGCCCAACGGACTAGCCCCCTCCTTCTTTTTCTCCTGTTATCTGAGCCGCCCTGTGGTTTGGGGAGAATCAGCCCTGGGGCCCACCCCCACCAGAGGCAGCCGGTTGGGGGGCGGGGCCCATTCAGCTGGTGTCCCCCGTGGAGTGCGGGGAGCCGTCAGAATTGGGGACGGGGGCCAGTGGAGCCAGGGGAAGGATGTCTCTGGATCTGGTGGCACCGTAGGGTTATGGAAGTATTTGGGGGCATAGGGAGGAAGGCACAGATTGGTCGTCTTTGCTCTGCTGAGGGTGTCTGGGACCTGGTGCCACCCAGAAAGCGAGGAAGCTGCGAGCCAGATGTGTATGTGGGAGGGGGGCGCTGGAAAGTCTGCTTGGCAGTGCCCCTTCTCCTCTCTGGGCATTGCCTTATTGTCAGGCTGCTCCCTGAGAAGGGGGCCAGGCCTCCATTGTGCCAGGCTGGGGATGGGAACTAACTCATGTGAAAATCAGATAAGAAAAGCCCCCCAGTCTTGGAGTCACGTGTCTACCATTCATCCTACCTTGGATAGGTTGCCTATGTGCTGTCATGGAGGGGTACCCTTGGCCCCCACCTAATGCCAGCTCCGTCTTCTGTAACCAGCTTGCCTTCTATTTTCGAGATGTGTGCACATGTATGTGTGTGTATGTTCTCAGGTGGAGACTCCCCCCCCCCTCCTCCACCCACTGCGGGCTTACCCCCAACCCTCACTTCTGCTCCTGACTGCCATCCCTCCTCCAGTTTCCCAGTTAGGAGATTCAGAGATGTCTCTCATTCCCTTCCCTGGCTGCAGTGGTCACAGGGCAGGGTTGTTCTGGGGAAGTGGTTCAGTCAGGTCACCAGGTCTTGCTAGGAAATGGGCTCAAGGTCCAAACTCTCCTCCAGGGCCTTGTGCTTGATGGGGAGGCTGGGCCGGGGAAGCCCCAGGTTGCAATGGGGGTGGCTTGGAGCCTTGGGGCTTCCCCTGTGAGGGGTGGAGATGAGTCTGGGGGAGGGGATAAAAGAGTCTTTGGAGCTGGAGGGGGCAGAGGGGTGGTTGTGGAGTCAGGGAGTTTGCGACTATGAAAGATGTTGGTGCACTGGGAGGGGCTCAGACATCAGTTCTGCCTGAAAGTCTTGGCCATGCCGGTCCTAAGAGCGATCACTGGTGTCAGACTTGAGTAGTTCCGTGGGAGTGGAGGATCTTGGATTTGGAGCGTGTGAATGAGTGTGCATGAGGTGGGCACCTCAGGACTTTCCTCGCCAGACTGGTAAGGGCAATGCAGATGCAGGGGCAGTTCTGAGAAGACCCTGGGCCTGGAGCGACTTGATCCTGGCTGCCTCCTCTTACAGCCCCCAAATCCCCACCCTTCAGGTTGACCCTAAATGCCCCTACTACCACTCTGGGAAACCTCCCTGGTCCCCCTCCTACTCCTAACCATGTGGCTGCCTGGCAGGAAGCTAGCTGTGGGCAGCCCCATCCTGATCACCCCCATGCCTCCCCTGCTGGGCACAGTCACCCACATGTGCCATGACGTGGTTCCTGCACCCTGTCTATTGTGGGGGGAAAGGGCATCGTCTGAGTGGCCCTTGGGGTCTATTTTGGGGGTATTGACCCAGACCCCAGTTAATTAGCTCCCCTTCCTCTAAATCATTTGGTCCTAGAACCTGGCTCTATCTGCCCTCAGGGAGCCCCCCTCAACCCCCTCCCCACTCCTTGCTCAGACTAGAGGGTCTTAGGTGGGTGGTCCTCAGAATTATGTGACAGGGTGGGGCCTGCCCCCAGATAAAACCTTAGTGCCCTGTTCCCTGTCCTCTGGGTGGCATGGACAGGGCAGAACCCTGACTGGGCTGTATGGGTAGGTGAGTTTGGGACTCTTTGGCATCCATTTAGGAGCACTGTCTGGGTTCAGGGGTGATGGGCGTCTGGGGAAGGTAATCCTATCCTCCCCCCCCGCCCCCCCCACCCCAATGAGATGAGTAAATCTCCTCTCGCCCAGCACCCCACACCCTTCCTGGTGGTAGTGATTTGGGGAATGTGGGAAGCTGGCAGGGCCCCTGGCAAGATGGCCAGGGTTGTCTTGACTTACTGGGTTTTGGGAAAGGAGTGTGGCAACTGATATCCCAGTTCCCAGGGTTTTGGCTACCCTTCCTCTCTGACGCCTGCTGTCTTTCCTCCCTCTGTTCCCCTCTCCACCCTCTGGCTGCTGTGTGGAGCCCACAGGGTTTGTGGGGGGATGTGGGGTGGGGGCAAAGTCCTGGATCTCTGTGTGTGTCCAGGGAGTGTTCTGGAGATTGGCAGGCCTGGCTGAGGGAGTCTGGGTGTCCCTGCACGGTGGGCGGCACATGAGGAGGAGGCCAAGAGTGTGAGAATGTGTCAGTGTCGGTGTGTCTGCCCCGTCTGGCTTGGGTGTGGGTGTCTCTTGCTTCGTCTGGATCTTGCCTCCCGCTCCAGTCCCCGCCCCTCCTCCCTCTCAGCTGGGACCGCCTGCTTGCTCTCTCTCTCCGCAACTGGAGCCTCCCTTGCCTGTTCCTGGAATTTGGAGAGGAGGAGGAGGAGGAAGAGGCAGACAGACAGACCTCCCACACTCTAGCCCGCCTGCCTGGCATCCTGGGGAAATAGGTGCTATGGAACTAAGGTTTCCTTGCTTTCCCCAGACCTTCCAGCACACAGAATCCAGGGGGCCAGGTCTTACAGAAGGGGTCTGGGCTCCCCCCACCCCCGCCCCCAGGCAGCAATGCCTCCTCCTTCTACCCAGCATCCTGCTGGCGAGGGCCCCTGCCTGGACCTCCAGGCACCACTGTCAGCCTGGGGAGCGGGTGGGGATTAGTCTGCTGCCAGCCTGGCCAGCACCTGTTGCCAACCCCCAGCCCTGTAACTGGAGCTGGCCGGGGAGGGGGGCTGCAAAATGACAGGTGGAATTTCTGCAGCCAGGCAACCCCCCACCCACTGGGTATGCCTTTCCCTTCCGGCCGGAACCAGGAAAGCCTCCCCTTCTCTCCCAAGTGTCAACCTGATCTCATGGATGATGTCCCTGTCCTGCCTGTGGGGGTAGGGCCTGGGAGATGGGCAAGGGGATGAATTTATTGCTATTTGCCCGATGACCCCCACCCCCATCCCTGGCTGCAGAGCTGGGCTGCCCATGTTCAAGTTTTCTGAGCTCTGCTGCTCCGGCTGGACTGGGGGGTTGGTGGGGGTGTGTGTGGATGGGGGTGGTTCTCTGTTAATGTTTTAATTGCATAAAAACTGGGAGCTCAGCTCCGGGCCAGTGGGGAGTCTGGTCTGGCTGGCCGCCCGGTTTGGGCTAAATATAGTCTGGGACATCTGCAGAGAAGGGGAGGGGGGTGGCGGGAGGTTCCATTCCCCCCACCTCCGGCCAAGGTGCCCTCGTCTGGGCGGGCACCTTGGAGCTGGGAGGGGGATTCCTCAGCACAAAAGGCAGGGGAGAGGTGGTGTGGGCTGGGCACCGTTGGGACCTCGCCTGCCTGGAGGCCAGTAGACGCCTGAGATGAACCTGGAGGCTCAGGACCAGGGTGGAGTGGGGCGCGCCAGATCCAGTGGCTCTGCTCCCCTCCACCCAGAGCTGCCTAAGGTCAGGCAGTCTGTGTGTCACTGCGCCCGGTGGTATGTCACTGTGACCCACTCTCGGTGTGCCTGTGTGTACACACCTCCCTTGGAGTAGCTCCCTCCCAGCCCTTCCCCTGGAGCTTCTGTCCCCCGGGTCCTACCGCAGATCCCCAGCCCTCCTTCCTTGTGTCCCTCGCCCCACAGTGAAACCTTCAGCCCAGGAATCGAGACTTGAGAAGGGGAAGCTGCGGTGGGGAGTTCTCTGATCTCCAGTCACGGCAGGAAGTGGAAGGGAGGGGGACCCAGCGGGGAGAACCATGAGTGGCAGGCGGGGAGGGAGGGCCCATCAGCCCTGCAACCAACTGTGCACACTGCAGTGGAGGGTACACCTTCCCAGCTGCCCCCTTCCTTCCAGTTCCAAGTGGGGGAAACTTAGGGGACCGCTGATTCCCCCGGGCTGGGGAGGGGGGCTGCTAACAAGCTTCATCACCCCCCCACTGGGGAAAAAAAACTGTCTTCCTGTCACGTGACTGTCACTTCCTGTCCCACTGTGGTTCCCGGGATGTTTGTTGTTGGTTGCCATGGAGATGGGCGCCTTGGGCACTACCCTGGCTCTTGTGGGGAGCGAACTGCCCCTCCCTCTAGGCCCACAGTTGCGGGAGTTGTGGGGGGGCCTGCCCAGGGGGCTGTTTCAGGCTGAGTGTGTGTGGTCTCCCATGCCTCAGATCACCCAGGGCCCCCCAGACTTCTGTCTGTGGGAAGGAGTCGCAGCCACCCAGTCAGACTGAGTGTCGAGGAGACTGTGACCACGTCTGGCTGTGCTTGGCTGTGGCTGACTGTGAGTCTGACTAGTGCAGACCTCCACTTGGGGGTCCCGCTGGCCTAGAAAGACCGCCATTCTAGGAACCTCTGCTCCCGTCCCCTTTCCCTTCGGAACCTTCGCCCATCCTGTGTTCTCATGGAAACTACTTTCCCCAGGGAGTTTCTGTGGCTTCTTGGGGTCCGGGCTGGAGTAGGGTGGGGCCCTGGGCAGGATCCCCGGTTTTGTGTGATTTGGGGGTGGGGAGGCGGTGCTCTGCAGTGCCTCCTCTCCCCTCTGCACACAGCCTGCACCCACTTACTTCTCCCTGATCCCACAGGCCCTCGGCTAAAGGGGCAGGTCACGGGACTTAGTGACCATCCGCCCCTCCCCCTGGTGGGCTTCTGTGTTTGGCGGGGGCTAAAGTGGGGAAGAGATTCCCCCTTGTTCCAACCCCAACTAAGTAGGCAGTGTTGAGTAGGAAGTTCCTGGGGGGTTGCTGGATAGAGGGGTACGGGGTGGGCCACAGTCTGACTCAGGCCTGGTCTGGGGTCAGAGCCAAAAGGATATCCTGAGGCAGGAGCGGGGGGCGTTCCCGGCTTCCCTGCAGTGCGGTCCCTAGGGAGGGACGCTGAGAGGGGGGCTCATAGCACTGTGTCCTGCTGACAGCCTGTCTGCCCTCAGATTTAGAATTGGCACTCCCAGGGCTGAGGAGTTAGCAGGGTAGATTGCTGTAGCCTTACACCTACACCTACACACACACACACCCCTACACACACACACCACTACCAGGGCTGGGGCAGGGCTGAGGAGTTAGCAGGGTAGATTGCTGTAGCCTTACACCTACACCTGCATACGCATGCACACACACACACACACACACACACACACACCTTTTCTGCTCTGTGTGCCCACCCCCCTTCCCCCGCCCCTTACATTGTGATAATTGTACTTCCTGCACTGCAGAGAGGGGAGACAGTGGTGAGGGGGCAGCTGCCAAGGTGGGGGTGGGGAAAGCCCCGTGCCAGGCTGGTTGTGAAGACAAGACGGTGGTTTCCAAGCTGGGGGGGTCCCCTTTCGTTTGTGCCCCTTTGGTCCTCCACCCGGACAGAGCTGCCTTTGTGTGGTCCACACACTCCTGTGGTCTGGCTGTGGCCTCAGCAGCCTCATCTCTTCCTCTTCCTGTTTTCTTCCTTCCCCATGGGCCGGTCCCTCTCCTCGAGGCCTGGGCTGCCCCCTGCCCTTTCACCTGCTCTCTGCCCCGAGAGAAGACTGGGTGGGAGGCTTCAGCTCTGATTCTGAGTGGGCCTCCCAGTCACCCTGGGGTTTGGAGGCCCTGGGCACATCTCCCAGGGTCCTCTGGGGTGTGGTCCCTGGGGGTGCAGGAGTTGGGACACTGCCCTGACCAGAGACACCCCCCCCCACTTCCTCCTTGCAGACCTGGCCTGTCCTGGGCTTGGGTTATCCAATTGCCCTTTCTGCCTGGGATTCAGTCACACAGGGAGCATGGCCTGTGGACATCAGGCAGCCCAGTGGGGCTGGGGCAGAAGCTTGGGCCGGGGCGGGGTACAAGTGGGGGAGACATGAGACCCACTTTTTGGGAGTAAGTGCTGCGTCTTGAGACAGGGGTGGTGTGGGGCAGTGGAGGCATCCTGAGGCCAGCTGCTGGACTTCAGGTCTCCCCTGACTGTCTCCAGTGATGTGCCCTGCAAGTGCTTGGGGCAGGTTTTCAAACAATTCCTAGCTCTGGCGAGGCAGGCCTGGGCTTCTGAGGACTGGTGGGGGAAGAGATGCCCTCCACCTGTCCCAGCCTCACCCAGCTGATCCTCCTCTGCCCTGTCTGGGGTGGTCTCTTTCAAGATGAGGCTGGCCTTGCTGGCTTCCTGAAGCCCAGAGCCGGGTGAGCAAAGGGTAAACAGAGGACGAGCATCGCCGGGAGGAGAGAGGGGCCCCTGGAAAAGGGCGAAAAAGGAGTAATGTTGATTACTCTGCTGATCTGAGAAGTATGGGGGAGGGGGAGAGGTTGTGGCTTTGTGTGTGTGTGTGTGTGTTTTCCTGGAAAGTTTATAAATAGTTCCAGCCCACTGTTCTGGTTTGAAATCTGCCCTGTCCCGCCCTGCCCTGCTCTGCCAGCTCCTGGCAGGGGAAGGGGGTCCAGAGAGGCTGGGTCTTTGCTTCTGCCAGGGCTGGACTCCCTGCCCCCACCCCCAAGTTGAGCTTGAGCTTTGGGTGTCATTTGCATATGATTCATTGACTGTCTAGAATGCTTAGGAAAGCCCCTGTCGCCCCTTCTTTTAAGCTCCTCAATCCTTATCCCCTTCTCTCTCAGCCCATCCAGAACTGCCTGGCCTCTATTCCTTAGGAGCCTTAGTTGTGGGGGAACTTGGGAACAGAGAGGAGGAAGTGGATGAAGAGGAGGGCAAGGCCAGCTGGGTTTGGGGACCCCTGGCTCCCCTCCCCTGAGGGCAGGGGAATAAATCGACTATTTCTCTTTCCCTCTTCCGCTCCCCAAATCCAAAGGTTTCCCTTTTTTGGTTTGTGAAACGAAAGAAGGGAATTTGGGAAAGGGTTGTGGTCGGGCCTCCACCCACACCCCGAGTATTCCTCTCCTTACATTCCGCTCCTCGGTCTGGGGGGAAACAGACCCTGGAAAATGTGTAATTTTCCCGCCCAGCCCCGTCAGCAGATACTAGCACTGGCTGGGGAGGAGGGGGGCGCAGACACATGGGCCAGGGAGGCGCTGAGGTGGCGCTGGCAGATGTGGGGGAAGCGGGGGACCCCGTTGCCCTGCACCTCCTGTGTGCCAGGCACTGTGCTGGGTGCTTTCCAGGACTTTTATCTCTGAAATCACACAGCCAGTTGTTGAGGTAGGCAGTTCACAGGCGAGTAAACAGATGCTTAGAGAGGTTAAGTGACTTGTCTAAGGTCACCCAGAGTGGCAGAGCTGAGATTTGACCCTTCAAAACCTTTGGTTCTTTCTACTGTCTTCACAGCTCGGCCAACTTTTGCCTCTCTCTAGGTGTGTGACTGTGGGGACCTAAGGAATGGGTGGCTGGGACTCCTGATGCTGGGGAAGGGATCCTGGCACCTTTGAGGGTGGGGGAGTCCCCAGTGGGCAGGGGTGCCTGGCTGGGGGTCAGCTCTCTGGCCCTCCCCCCACCCCCTTTGTGCTGTGCAGAGGCTGAGCTCGGTGTATGGGAGGTGAGGGCCTGTGGTTTTTCTCTCCCTCGAGGGAGGGTGCCCGTGGGCAGTGGAGGTGGCAGGCGCAGGGTGGAGGTTGGATGTGGGTAATTTGTTTTCCCTTTCTTTGGTGCTGGTTTCGATTCTCTGACAGTGTCTTCACCCCTGGGTGCTGGGGGCCAGGGCCCAGGCATCTCCCTGAGGGTGGTCATGGTTCCAGAGAAACCTTCTGAGGCTGGGCCTGTGCTCTTTGGCCCCACCCCCCTCATCCCTGCCCTTGCCCATCCCTGTTCCCTGGCCAGCCTGGCCCTTGGCCCATTTCTGTGACCTTTACCCCCTCCCTTGACTCAAGGCCTTCCCCAGGGAGTTGAGTAACTTTGCATTGAAGTTTGTAGGCTGAGCTCCTTTGGTAAAGCTCTGATGGGGGTGGGGGACGCCTTCCAGCCTCTCCCTGGGGTGTGTATCTGTGAGTGAGGTTTGAAGTATGGCCCACTTTCAAACTTCTCAGGGGCAGAGTTGAGGCATGTTAAGGTGGCTGTTGTTAGTCTCTCCTTTGGGGTCAAGGGTGGGCTCCAGAGGGTCCAGACTAAATCCGCCCCCACCCTCCAAAAGCTGGGTCAGGAGGCCTGGAGAAGTGAATGGCTTCCTGGGCCTCACCTCGGGAGGTAGGGCCCCCTATGGACCTGAATCCACTGGAGTGTTTCTCTGTGTTTGTGGATGCTGCTGCTGTTGGGGGGCTGGCCCACAGCGGGGCAGGTACAGAGGTCAGCCTGGCTGGGTGAGGACCAGGGAAAGTACAGTTTGGGAAACCGTGAGGCTGTGGTTGTGTGTCTGTGAGGAGCTGTGTCCTGGGCTGTACACGCAGACCTGGAGCCGCCTTCACTGTGTGTGGAGCCTAGGTGTGGGGGGATTGTGTCTCTGGGTTCCTTCTCCTCATGTGCCACGTGTGTGTCCGCATGCACACAGGCTGGCTGTGCAAACGTACTCTTGCCCACTGGACGCCTTCCCTAGAACTCTGCATGTTGTAAGTTCCTGCAAGTGTGTGTGTGTGACGCTTTCCCTAGAACTCTGCGTGTAAGTTCCTGCAAGTGTGTGCATGTGTGTGTGTGAGGGTCTGACTGTCAACACTACTGAGGCTCAACCAGCCCCTCCTTCTCATGCTGGCTCAAGTTCTCCTTGTGTGGGGCCCCTCAGGGGTGTGTAGGGGGGCCAGGTCGGCAGCTGGCCCAATGGGTGGGGTCCCTGTTCCTCTGACGTCAACCTCTCTGCCTGGGAGGGAATCGGCGGGGGCCTGGGGAAGGAAGGGGGCACCTCATTCAGGAGTAAGAGAGGCCCTAAGGAGGTCATAATTAGTAACAGTAAAAATCATGGTCATTAACAAGGTCCAGATTTAACTCCTGGGGAGCTGCCCCCTCCCTTGCAAATACCTGTCCCCACCTCCCCCCTCAGCCCCGCACAGTCACAGGCTGGCTGGCTGGCCCAGCTGGGCCCAGAAGTCCTGGCCTCATCCACAGTGGCCTTGGCAGAACTCCTCCATCTCAGGCATGGTTCTTGGCCAAATGCTGGCCATGTGTGTGTCCCCTGGACTCCAGGTCTGAGCCTGGAGCCTGGAGCTTGGAACATGGTATGGCCTGAGTTTGGCGAGGAAGGGGTTGGAGGCCATCCTTATTTTGAGTCTCTGTGGCCCTGTTTTCTTTTCTTCTCTTTTGTCTTCCCTTCCTCCCCCTTCTTCCCTTCCTCCCCTTAACAGCTTTATGGAGATGTAATTCGTATACCATAAAATTCACCTATTAAAGTGTACAATTCAGTGGTTTTTACTATAGTCACAGAGTTGTGCAACTGTCACCATGTTCACTTTTAGAAATTTTTCATCACTCCAAAAAGAGCCCCCATACCATTCAGCAGTCACTTCCCATTTCCCTCAAACCCACACCCACACCACCCCCCACCCCGTAACTAACCACAATCTACTTTCTGCCTTTTTAGATTTGCCTATTTTGGACATTTCATATAAAGGGAATCATACAACAGGTGGTCTTTTACAACTAGCAGAATGTTTTCAAGGTTTATCCATGATGTAGTATATATGAGTTCTTTGTCCCTTTTTAAAAAATATTCATTTATTGATTTATTTGGCTGTGCCAGGTCTCGGTTGCAGCACTCGAGATCCTTAATCTTTGTTGCCATGTGTGGGATCTTTAGCTGCGGCATGGGAACTCTTAGTTGCAGCATGTGGGATCTAGTTCCCTGACCAGGGATCAAACCCAGGCTGCCTGCATTGGGAGCACGGAGTCTTAGCCACTGGACCACAAGGGAAGTCCCAATGCTTTGTTCCTTTTATGGCAGAATACTATTCCATTGTATGGATGTACAGCATTTTATTTATCCATTCATCTGTTGATGGACATTTGGGTCGGTTCTACTTTTTTGGCTATTAGGAGTGTTGGTATCAAGGTTCGTATCCAGGTACAGGTTTTTGTTTGGACTTAATGTTTTACCTTCTCTTGGGTAGATACCTAGAAGTGGAATTGCTGGGTCATATTACTCTGTGTTTAACATCCTGAGGAACTGCCAGCCTGTTTTGCAAAGCAGCTGTACCATTTTACATTCCCGCCAACTATGTATGAAGGCTCAATTTCTCCACATCCTTACCTACTTGCTATTATCAGTCTTTTTGATTATAGCCATCTTGGTGGATGCAAAGTGGTATATCATTGTGGCTTTGATTAGCCATGTTTCTCTGTTTTTTTTCATGTATGTCACAGGTGTGTGTATGTTTGTGTACACACACACACTCATATATAAATACATGCATGTTTATTGATACTGTTTATGTATATCCTCCTAGCCCTCTTGTGGATGCTTCTCTTTGTCTCTTTCTTTGCTCTTGTTGCCGCCTGTCTGTCTCACTGTGTCGTGGAATTTCTGGGTTCACCTCTTCTCTTGCTACCTGTGGTGTTATCTTTGTGTATCCTCAGGCCCCAGCTGTTCAAACAGGGTGTGGATCTGTGTATACACTGATGGTGGTGGGGGCATCTGGGCTCTTATCTTCTGCCCACCTCCCACTCCCTCCAGGGAGGTTGCTTCTGCAAGCAGAGGATGTGGGTGGAGTCTGAGCTCAGTCTCTCTTGCTCCTTCATTATGGGCAAGGGGAGTAGGGGGCTTCCATGCTGGGTAGTCCCCTGGCACACTCTCCATCCCCAGCCCATCATGGTGTTAGGCAATGGAGGTGATACTCAGGAGTCCTCAGCTCCCATTTCCCTATTTGTAGGTATGTAAACGGGCCTCCTCCCTGGGCCTGTGGGACAAACCCATCTGGGGTGCTCGGGCTTGGATTTGGGGGGGGGAAGTGGTGTAAGCAAGGCCCCCTGGCTTAGGAGTCATTTTTCTGAGAAGTGCCAATGCTTTAGGGAAGCGGCTTTTCCTCCCCCTCCCTCCTCCTCGCAAGCACACGTTCTCTGTATCTTGACCTCAGGTAACCTGCTTTGGGGGAAGGAGGGCCAGCTGCCTTTTTCTGCTGCAGGAATCCTCCCGGGTGGCATGGCAGTGTGGACGCTTTCCTCTCAGGACTGTGGGTGAGAGGCCCTCCTCGCTCTGGGCTTTGTCCCCGTCTCCCCAGCCTGGCTGTGCTGTCCTGCCACCCCCAGCAGTGTCTGGGCCCTACTCCCAGGCTGTCTCTGCCAGCCAGGCATGGTGCCAGCTGTCTGCTCAGCCGGGTGCCACGGGAAAATCTCCGGCCGCCCAGGTTGGGGAGCTCCATGGGGAATGCCGTGAGCCCGCTCCTTGGTGCCCACTCACCTGTCTTTTCTCTCTCTGCAGCATCACGGGACATGGCCCCCACAGTCGCCTAGCCGGGGCCCACCCAGGAGAGGCTTCCTTTTCGGCATCCTGAAGGCCCGCTCTGGACCTTCCCAGGAAAGGGCCAGCTCGCAGAACCGCTTGACCAAAGGACTGGCTCTCGGGACGTCCCCCAGCCCACCGGCACCCCCTAGAGTGGGGGCGCCAGGAGCCTGAGATTAGCCTGCTGGCCTTGGACTGCAGCTCCGGGACAGAAGGGGGGGTGGGCTGACCACCCGAGCCCCCTCTGGGCCCAGGCCTCATGCCCCGAGGAGAGGCGGCCTGAAGCCCGCCAGACTGTCTGCCTGTGCTTCTGACTGTGGCCGCTTGGCATGGCCAGCAACAGCAGCTCCTGCCCAACACCTGGGGGAGGGCACCTCAATGGGTACCCGGTGCCCCCCTACGCCTTCTTCTTCCCCCCCATGCTGGGTGGACTCTCCCCGCCAGGCGCTCTGACCACTCTCCAGCACCAGCTTCCAGTGAGCGGCTATAGCACGCCATCCCCAGCCAGTAAGTGGGGTCAGGGAGCGCCATGGGAGGGGGCCGTGGAGGGCGGCAGGGCCTCTGGGCACATCTCTTCCTCAGCGGCCAGGTCTCCTCCAGACAAGGGGGACCGTCTGGACAAGGGGGCTTGAGGATGAAAGGCTAGTAGGCTAATCGCCACGGTTGTATTTGATGTTGGGGGGTGGCACGGAGTGTGGAGAGCTGAGACAATGCTGTCCTCTGGCCCCTCACGCCCCCTCCTGTGCTCTGCCGTTGAGGGCCTTATAAATAGCTCCAAGCACTGGACAAGGAGGCTGGAAGCGGGTAAACAAACCTCTCGACATTTGGTGGGGATGGCTGGTCTCCTGAGAACAGCACCCCACCTCCACCCCACCCCATCCAGTGCCTCTGAGAGAAGGCACCCCCTCCCTCACTGCTGGCCATGCTGGATGGTGCTTCCCTTTGTAGGGAGGGGGCCAGGGGAGGGGAGGGCCCCGCAGGCAGCCTGGTGATGGGGAGAGTGTCCAGGGAGGGGACACTAGGCCTAGACTCTGGCTGTGGGCTCAGGCCTGCTCTTGGCAGGGGCTGTGTTTTCTCTCCGCCTCCGCCTTCTGCCATGGGGTTGCCTGTTGGCTGGGTGGGGGTCTCAGTACCCTTCCCTGGCTGGCCGAGCCAGGTAGTGGGAGGTGGCGGCGGCTGTGGCCAGCTGGCAGAGTCCAGGCCTCCGTCCTGCCAGGCCGCTTACAGTAACTCTGGCCCCCAGGGCCCAGCTGGGCGCCAGGCCAGGGTTTGGGGGAGGAGGGAGCCGGGGCCTGGCCTGGGGCAGGAGGGGGTGGAAGCAGTAGAAGGGGGCCATGGACAGCAGGCTGGCCTAGTCGGTCAGCTGTTGACCTGGGAAACGTGTCCCACCTCTCCTGGCAGGCAGGGACTGAACACCCTGCCCCAGGCACCCACCGCCTCTCCCGTGGCCACTGGCAAGCTGCCTGGCACCGCTGCCCTGTGCGCCTGGCTGGGCTGGGTCAGCGCCCCCTTCCCAGCATGGGGGCAGCGCACTCTCCCCGGAGCCAGGGAGTCTCTTTGTCCCTGGGGCAGGCCCTGGCTGGGCGCCTCACTGCCCGCACTGGCCGGCTGCCCACCGCCACCACTGCTTCCTGGCTCGCCTCCTCTGGCTTGCACGGTGGCCCCCTCCCTCTCCAGCCCCACCAGCCACTGAGAGCAGGGGCTGTAAGTCTGTGCTCCTTTAGGTCCCTTCCCTCTGTGCCCGGGGCAGGGGGCAGGCGGATGCTGCCTCCTCAAACCTCCACCTTCTGTTTCCTCCCATGGAGGGGGCGCAGCGGGCAGCATTGTGACCTGGGAGTCAGAACGATTATAGCCTGGTCTTCAGTCTGTGCTTGGTGATGGGAGAGGCCAGTCTCTGAGTTTGGAGATGCTGGGCCAGTCTCTGAGTTCGGGGATGCTGAAGAAGGGGCAGGTGGGTCTGTGGTGCCTGGGATCTGTGTGAGGACTGGAGTTCACATCCCAGTTCCAGGAACTGGAGTGTCTGCTTCCCGCCAGGGTGGGGTTTTTAGCGAGGGAGAAACTGAGGACGCTCAGCCTGATGCTGGTGGACAACTTGCTCTTCTCCAGGTGATTGGGAACAGGGCCCCGGACACTGTCCCCCTGGGGCTTGGCTCACGGAGGGCTAGCCTGACCCCTTTCCTGTGCCGGACAAGCAAGTGTTTTGCACTCCTTTGAATGTTGCAAGCTTCTTCCTCTTTCTTCGAGGTGGGTGGGGAGGGCTTCCGGGTACCCCACCTCCCACCCTGGTAACCTTCTTCCCCCAGGGTGGGGTGCCCACATTTCTGGTTAAGCAATGCCCCTTCCTGCCCCCCTCCCTCTGTGAGCCAGTGGGTTTCCCTGCCTCTTCCTAGTAAACAACAACACCTCTGCTTACCCAGACCCCCAGCTTCTGAGCTTCTCCCTGACCTTCCTTCCCCTTAGATCAGGAACCTCCCCCTCCACCCTGAGGGAGCCAGGCATCTCCCTCTTTCTTGTGGAAGGCTGCAGGGCCTGGTGACCCTGGCTTTCAGCTCTGGGTAGTGCAGCATGACAGATCAAAGTTCAGACCTGGAGGCAGCCTCACCTTCTCTGCTTCCCCCACCTGAGGGCTGGTGCTGGGGGCCAGGCATTTCCCGGGAGGGTAGAGAGCTGTGGCCCCCATCCCCACCAGGAGCGATTATATGCTCTGGTCCCCTGCCACCCTTTCTGCAGGCACCCTGGCACAGGAGGCCCCCTCCTCCCACTTGCTGCCAACAAAGGTGTTTGGATAGTGCCCCCTCCACCCTTCCATCCCTCTGGCCAAGTTGGGGCCGGGGGAGGCTGGACCCTGGGTGTGCTTCAGAGACTTGGTGGCCTGTGGAAGGACAGAACTATTCTCTAGGTCAGTGGCGAGGGGTGGGTATTTGTCCTGCTGTTGTCTCCCGGGAAGCCAGAGTGGGAAGTTCCAGGTATGGTACAGGATCCCCCCTCCAAACCAGCCTTGGGGGCTTGGTCTCTTGAGGACTGGTATTTACTGTGGAGGCTTGGGATTCTGTGTGCCTTGTGGGGAGGGTCAGGGTTGTGTGTGTTTTGGGAGGGAGGTCAGGGTTGGGTGTGTTTTAAGGGTGGGGAGGTCAAGGTTGGGTGTGTGCTGGGGAGGGGGTCAATGGCTTAAAAGTATTGGGTGAGAGGGTCAGAGTGTGTTTGAGGAGAATCAGATCCAGAGGGGTGTCAATGTGTTTGTGTGCTGGAGGGGGAGGTGACTTAGGGCACCGAATGTGTAAGGGGGAGGGGTCTGTGATTGTGTTGTGTGTTTGGAGGGGGAAGGGTCTCTATTTCTTATCTCTAGTCTAGGCTGGAGAGGAAACGCACCTGCCTTTTTTTATTGCTTGCCCTGGGAATTCCACGGGGTGGGAGGGGTCACTGTGGAGTAGGCTGTGTAGCTTGAGTTCTGGCTTTGCTATTTACTAAGTGTGACAACCTCTCCGAGCGTGTTTCCTCGTCTGAAAACAGGGATCTAAGCAGAACCTCCCTCAGACGGCTGAGGTTAGGCAAGATCGCCGACGTAATGCACTCTGCTCCTTGCCTTGCATGCGCTCATCGCTGTCTCGTGGCCATGGTACCCGGGTGTTATGACAGTGAAAAGGGATCGGGACCCTTTTTTGGGTGGGAGCTGGAGAAAATGGGATGTTAACATCTATGGAGCACCTACTGTGTGCCTGGGACCTTATCTCTGTTCTACAAATCTTAATCCCGACAATCCGGGAGAGTGACATTATCTCCATTTACACATGAGGAAACAGGGCTGGTGGTTACGTGGCTGAGCTGAGTGACCCTACAGCTGGGCTGTTGTCTGTCATCCAGATAGGCAGCCCCGGAAGGGTATGGTGGGGAGCCCTGGATATGAGGAGCCTGGGGGGCGGATCAGGGCCATGGTGAAACCCCCTCTTCCTTGGCTGAAGGTAGGAGGAAGCCCCGCTTCTGCTTCAGGACTTCCCGCCTTCACCCAGCAGGGGGCGTAAGGAAGGCCTCCCCTAGCCACGCCCCCTCTTCTGTTTTTGATCCTGAAGGCTGGAGGTAAAGAGCGATAAGAGGCCCGGGCCAGATCTCCATCCTGTCCTGGAAGCTGCGGATGCAATCTGTTCACACCCATCCCCGCCCCCGAATCAGCCCACTGCAGCCCCGAGAGTTTGCAGAGCTCAGCGGGCACCCCCCACCCCCATCTCCAGACAGACACTGGAGGTACAGAGTGTAAAAGCCACATTCTTATTCTTATTTTGTTTCCATTTGTGGAGTGGAGGCAGGGAAGTTGGAAGCCATTGGGAGGGGATCTGGGGATGGGAGCCCCGAAAGACCAGGTCCAGACTTTTCGTTTCCATCTACACGTTTGCTGTGTATGCCTAGAAATGGGAGAGCGGCTCTAGGGTCTGGGGGAGCCTGGGGAGACTTCCTCTCCTCTGCCACTCCCTCTCCTGCCCACTCTTTCCCTGGACAATAGGAGAGACAGCCCAGGGGGAGGGGGAACTGCTAGCAGTGCCCTTCCTGGGGTCCAAAATGCAGAGTCAGCTGAAAGACTGTTGGATGGGGTTTTGAATGAAAATGGGGCCCCCTCACCTTTTATCTGGAAGCACTGGTAGTGCACAGACTCCCTCAGGGCCGGATCCCAGCATAGGCTGGGGGAGGGGAGTCCAGGAAGGAAGCCTGTCCTCTAAGCTGGCCCAGACCTGAGACATAGTGTGTGCCCATGCCAAGGGCCCTGTGCCCATGGGGATGTGCCAGTGCAGGCCTGACCACCCTTTGAGGGGTAGTGTCTGTGGAAAGAGGAAATGTTTCCCTTCTCCAAATCACTTTGGGGTGGTGCCCACAACGCCTTCTTCCTCCTCTCCCTTTTCAAAGGTGGGGCACAACCCATGGAGCCAGACCTCCCAGGGTAGACCAGAGGCCCTCAGCCCTGGCTAGATCAGAAATAGAGGTCCTCCCCTCCCCACTCTTCTGAGTTGCAGAGAACCTCAGCCCACGGACCAAGGCCCCTTTGGTAGAAGTCTTAAAGGACAGCTCTTCCTGTGTGGCCAGGGGCAGGTCACTCAACCTCTCTTGAGTCTGTTTCCTCTTTAAATCAAGACTCCTAATCTGTTCCTTGCTGGGCAGGCTTGCTAGGAGGCCACGGTGACCTGCTTGCTGGTGAGGGCCTGGGCGAGCTTCAAGTACCCCGCAAGAACAGTGATGACGGTGGTGGTGGGGGGTGGAGCTGGTATTGTCTTGGGGGATGGCACCCTGTACTGGGACCTGATGTCTGTCCAGCCCCCCGGGCCTCATTATTCCCTGTTTGTTATCCCCTCTAGATGGGGTCGGGGACCAGAGGGAGCCCTGCCTGGGGGGATAAGTGAGGGCCAGTTCAGTTCAGCCCACACCTGCTGAGGGGCTGCTAAGCACACAGTGGTGGAGGAGTTATGGGGGATGTGGCAGAGGACAGGGGCCCCAGGCCTGCCACTAGGTCCTCCCCACCTCCCCTGCTACCCCCAGTGGCCAGCCAGAACCTGCCGGAACCTTCCTTTTTCCCTCTTCTCCCATTGCCCCAGGACACTGTGTTCTACTCTGACCTGCCCCGTGACCTTGCTGTTGCCCAGAACAGGCATCTCACCCTGACTTCTCCCCTTCTCCAGCTCCGGAAATCCTATCCATCCTTCAAGGAACATCTTGAATACCGCCTCTTCCCAGAAACCTTCACAGATGTTCCCTCTTCCTCACTCACTCTCCACCCCACCCCCCACCTCCTTTGAATGCCTGCAGGTCCTTATTTTTCTTCTATAAAACTCATCTCTCTCCCATAAAGGGACTCCTTTCCACCTGGTACCCACTGTGAGCTGTAATCATTTGGGAGATCTCTTCCCGATCACCAGGTCTTTGGTGGCAGGGACAGTCCCCGATTCTGGAGCACCTCAAAGCTGCAAACACAAGGCCTAGCACTTAACTGGTGCCCTGGATCTGTGTCATTTGGGAGGAAAGATACCAAGGGCCTTGGAAGCAATCTGCGCTCTTCCCCAGCGGTCTCATCCCCAGCCAAGGCTTGCATCTGTGCTCTAGGACCCAGCATTCCCTCTGCAGCCCAGACACCTCACTTAGGTGACACCTCACTTCAGAGCCCCACACCCACCTGTCCCCCAGCCCTGTAGACTTTGCTACTTTGCAGTCCTGGAACTTTGCTGTAGCACAAGCCACACACTGATTACTTTCCTTTATCACCACTGGCGGGAGACCTGGGTTTGATCCCTGGGTTGGGAAGATACCCTGGAGAAGGGAAAGGCTACCCACTCCAGTATTCTGGCGTAGAGAATTCCATGGACTGTATAGTCCATGGGGTCGCAAAGAGTCGGACACGACTGAGCGACTTTCACTCACTCATCACCATTGGCAATTTCCTGGGCTGTGCTAACCATTGTGTGCTGCCTGGACTGTTCTAACTGGTCTATCTTGCCCTCCTACCATCCATTCCCCACACAGCTTCACACGGTTAAAGCTGATTTGTAACACTAAATCAGATCCTGCCTCTCCTCTGCTTGGAACCTTTCAGTGGTTTCTCCCTGCATTTGAGATAAAATTCAGCAAGCCCACCTGGTCTGATCTCAGCCCACCTCTACAGCCTGGTCTTGTGCTCCTTTTTCTCTTGAGTTGTATATGCCATCTACCCTAGTCCTCTGATAGTTCCTTGAGTAAACTGTCTGACTTTTGTTAACCCCAGGACCCTTGCATAGGCTCTTAGTGGAACTCCACTCCTTCCTACTCTTTGCCTAACTAATTTTTAAACTTCTACTTTTTCTTTAGGTCTCTGCTTTGACCCTCCAACCTAAATTAGGTGCCTACATTAATTCTCCCTCAAGCTTACTTGTTCTTTATGTGCTTACTTGTGTCATAATACCAATTATCTCAGCTTGCAATTTTATATATATATGCAATAACAAACATATATGTGATGGTGGGAATATGGGCTTTGATGGCATAAACTTCAAATACTCTATATTAGCAGTGTGATCTTGAACAACCTATCTAAGCTTG
Organism: Okapia johnstoni; assembly: GCA_024291935.2. Lineage (NCBI taxonomy): Eukaryota > Metazoa > Chordata > Mammalia > Artiodactyla > Giraffidae > Okapia > Okapia johnstoni. Next base: position 21,083,163 of record CM044306.1, on the reverse strand, counting down.
CTGAGACCTTAGTTTCTTTATTTGTAAAATAAGAATAATAGTGTTTCTCTTTTGGAGTGGCTGTGAGGATTACCTGACCACCTAATTTAGAAACTTGGCTTTTAGAAGAATATCCCTGGGAAGCACGTAAATTCCTATCCCCTTTTAGCATGAGGAACTCGGCTGCAGGGCCAGAGGGGGCAATAAGATGTCCTCTTCTCCCAGGGCATCCCCCCACTTCCCTGGACCTACCCAACCTAGGCCTTTCTTCCAGTGAAACAGGCCTCCCGAGGACTTCCGGAAGGAAGTGGTCAGCTGGAAGGCATCAGCCCCTCCTTTTCTCACTCCAGGGCTGGGCGGTGCGGTGAGGGGCCCAGAGTGGTTCCGCCTCTGGGAGACACTCTGGGCGGGGCTTTGCTCGACGGAAGCACGCAGAGCGTGGAGGGAGAGCCCCCCTCTGCACACGTATTTCTGCCAAAGCGCCGGAGCTGCCGCTTTGGGTTCCGTCGGGCGGGTGGCCGGAGTCACACATGATGTCACAGACAATGACACAAGCCGGGTGTCTCATTCCCACACGGTGCCCGAACTGCACGATGTCACACCCGGGACACCCTGCAAGGCGCTCACACTTGGCCACTAGTACCCCGGCCCTTCGTCTCCGGCCGCCACTCCCGGCGTCTCTCGGGGAGCGGCCCAATCGGGCAGGGGGCTGGCGGGCGAGCCCCGCGGGCAGGCTGGCGAGCGGGTGATGTCACGGGCAGCGGTGGGTGGGTCACCCGGAGGTGAGGCGCCGCCAGGCGAGTTCAGAGAGAGTTCAGCCGCATTGTATTAGGCAAATGAGGCCCGGGCTGGGTGGGGGGGTGTGTTGGGGGAGGACACCGGGACCACCCTCCTCCTCCCGCCTACCACCTCCCTGGCCGTGGCTTCGCCGGGCCGGGGACTGACCCAACCACGGGGGAGGCTGGGAGCCGGAACTAGGATGGGGGAGACGCCCGTCCCTCTTCCGTCCTGGTGGAGCCCCCTCCTCTCCCGGTACACCGTCTCCGTCCGTACTCCGCGCAGTCCTCCTCTTGAGCCTTTTCCCCCTTCCGTCCGCTTTTCTCTCCTCCCCCTGCCCGGGCTCCCCGCAGTCTCCTTCCACACCCCGCCTCTCCCTCTCAGTTCCCGGCTTGGCGTCCGCTGCAGCCGGACCCGCCGGGAAAGGGTTAAGGCAGGGGCGGCGCCTGGACGGGACGGGGCGGAGGAAAGGGGGTGGGACCGCAGGGGACGGGGCGCGCAGGCCGGGGTGAGGGGACCTCGGCACGCACCGCCGGCGACCGAGTGCCGGGCGCCCGCCCCGGGCCTGGTGGAGGCGGAGCCGCGCGGTCCCCACCTCACCCGAATCCTCGCCCAGGAGAAGCCCGGGAGCCCCGGGGGGCGGGGGGGAAGAAGAAAGTGCTCGGTCACCCCCCGCTCCGCGCCGGTCCTGCCCCCGGCCGGCGCACTCGGGGAGCCGCGGGACGCTGTCTCCGACACCATGAGACTCGCGACGGGAGCCCCCTCGAGGTGAAGCTGCGGAGTTCCCGGGCCTCGGCCGGGCGTTCCCGAGGGCAGTCGGCGGACTCCCTCCCCCCTCCCCCAGTACACACAACTTGCCCGCTTTCACCTGGGACTCGCAGGGCCGCCGGCCGATTTGGACGCGGTGGCCCCCGGCCCGGGTCACCAGGCGGGGCGGGGGGGACGTGCCCCTCGCCCCCAGCAGCTCTTGGATGGCGCCGCCGACTGAGTGAGGGAGGCGGCGCGCAAGACCTCCCCGCCCGGACCTCTTGTATTCGCGGGGAAGATGTACGAGAGTGTGGACGTTGGGGGGCTCACCCCCACCCCCAATCCCTTCCTGGTGGTGGATTTTTATAACCAGAACCGGGCCTGTTTGCTTCCGGAGAAGGGGCTCCCTGCTCCCGGCCCCTACTCCACTCCGCTCCGGACTCCGCTTTGGAATGGCTCAAACCACTGTAGGTATCGGCCTTCCCCTCCTATTGTGGGAGCTGGGGGTGGGGAACTGTGGGGCTTCCGCTGCTACTAGGGGGTGCAGACTGGGGACGTGGTGAGGTGGTCTTGTCTCTGACCCTTCACTTTCCCTTGTCTCTCTTGCTTAAAGTTGGGTGCCCTTGTTGGACAATTGGATTCCCCCCGCGAGTAACCCTGGGTGCTTATTTCTGTTGTATTCCGACAGAGGAACTTTGGGGGCTCCTCCTTTCAGGAAACGTTTGTTCATCTCTCCTTCCACTTCTTGCAGGGGAAGTGAAGTCCCTTGTCCCTAGTTTATATCTCCTTGCTTGGAATCCAATAGCTTCACAGCTGAGTGGTCCTTTCTGCCACCCAGGAGGGTGGGGTGAAGGCCGTAGAGTGGGCTTGTCTGCTTCTCCGAGGAGGGGCCTTCTCCTAATCCCACTCCTGGCAAAGCCTGGGGGACAGCCCCTCCTGGGCAGCGGCTGCTGCCCCCAGCTCTTGCCCTTGTGCTGTCTGGGTGGGTGTCAGGGGAGCGCTCCGTGTCTTTGGTGTTGGCAGTGGGGTGCTGCAAGAAGGGACAACTCTATCAGATGCCTGTCAGCCACCCTACCCAACCCATACACCTTGGGGCAGGCCACCTGTCCATCTGAGGGTAGCCTTGGTCCTGGACACTTGGCTGTGCCAGGAATGGAGAGGGGAAGTTAACCTGGTGGGAAGGGTTCTCCATCCCCATAATGCTAAAACGGTTTGTCCTCTGGAGGCTGGTCTTGATTTTTTTGTGGGTCTGGGGCTGCTCTGAAAGTGAGGAATGTGTCCCCTCCCAACCCAGCGTGTTCTTTTGTTTCCCTGTTTTCACCTGGGGACGGGGACAGGCACTGAGCTGTCCCTACGGGGGCCGCCCATGAGAACCCTGGAGTCCTGGCACCTCCGCTTCTGGCTGTCCCCTGTTTGGGTTCAGGCTTCTCTGGAAGGGAGGGGCTCTGTGCTTTGGCGGGAGCTGTGAGTGCCCAGGGTGCACACCTGGGCGTGTTTATACTCAGCTGTGAGGTAGTGTACCTGAGGGGCAGAGCGGCGCTCAGGGGGTTATTGTTACTTGGCTCTGGTTTCCTCCTCTCCAGCTGCTCTGGGCTCAGCTCTTCCCTGGGGCTTCTCCCCCACTCCCGGACTGGCTGCCTCCCTCCTGCCTGCCAGGGAGGAGGGGTGGAGTGGGTCTCTGGGGGCCTGGCGGGCTGCCGGAGGTTGAAGGGCAGCCCCCAACGCCTTCGCCACAGGACGAGAGACCTGAAGTGGGGCGACGCCCATCTCTGCCCCTCTCAGAGCCACCTCACCCCCAGCCTCTATCGTCCTGCCCCCTGACCTTTGCCTCTGGGGCAGATTGCCTGGTAGGCTGCAGACGGTGGGAGGGAGGGAGCGGTGCTCATGGGTGGACTTTAGGGAGAAGGGGACAGGCGAGAAGCGTGACAGACACCAGGACCCTTCTTCCCGACCTCCCAGAACTGGAGGAAGGTGTCCCTCCTCCAGAGTGGGGTCATTGGGGGTATGGCTGCTCCAGTCGCTCCCTCCACAGTCTCGGCCGCCTTTGCCAGAGGTCTGGGGAGGAGCGAGGATCTGAGACCTTGGGCTCCAGCCCTTGGGGGTAGCTCAGCTCTTCCTGGCCCCAAACTGGCCAGACAAGGTCCAGGGGGAGCCTGGAGTCCAGCGGGCGATGGGGAAGTGGGGGACACGGGGCGGCGTGGAGCCAGAGGCCTGGGCTGCCCTGTCCCTGTGGTCGGAGTGTGGGTGTGTGGCAGTGGTCTCAGCCCCCAAGGCTGTGTAGGCTGCGGGGGTGGGGGGCCTCTGGGGCTTGTTGTGGGGCACAGGAAGGACCTGGAGGCTGGGGGTGGTGACCTGAGCGAGTCTAGAGCACATGGGGTCATTACCCAACCCTCCAGTGTGTCCTTTGATGACAGGAGCCCTCGGGGGGCCCCCTCCACCAAGTTCTTCATTCCCTCCTGCCACCTCCACCAAAGGTGGGAAGAGACAGCAGGTGGGCTGTGGGAGGAGACCTTCCCGACCCTTCAGGACCCTGGGGACCTTGGCTCCCTCGCCAGAGCCCCAGATTTGGGGCGCCAGAGGATAAGGGGTACACAGGAAGTGGCTCTCTATCTGTCCCCCACCAATCTCGCCGCTCTTGCCTCCGCCCGCTCCCAGACGTCCAAGAATGTGAAGCACGTGGATGCCCCTAGTGGGGGGAGGGGGAGAGATGGTTATCAGCGGCCGCTGGGTAGGGGCCTTCTTCCGCCCCGGCCGCGGCGCTGCACCCAGAACCACCCCCACCCTCCTCCGGGGTGGAGGCAGCAGCGCGGGACCCAGCGCCCGGCGCCCCCTCCACGGCCCTCCCCGGGGGCTGCGAGGGGAGCTGCCGAGGACCGGGCGCCAGCTGGATTGGGAGGGGAGCCGCTGGCCGGGGGCCCGGCTGATTTCCTGCTGATCTCCTCCAGGAAACCGGCCCCTTGTGCGCCTGCGAGCGGCTCTGGTGCGCGGGGGACTCCGGAGCGCTCTGCGCCTCCTGCCCGCCCGCAGCCTGGCGGGGCCGGGGGCGGGGCAGCGCGGGCGGGCAGGAGGGGACTCCTGGCTTCCTTGGCCGGTGCCAGCCCTCCGCCAGGCGCTGGAACTTTGAGCCCGAGAAGGTGTGGTGCTTCTCCTGTCCCGTCCTTCTGCGGGAAGAGGAGGGATTTGTGGGCTGGAGGCTCTGGGGAGGGGCCAGGTCGTGGCGGTCCTTACTCCGCCAGGTGTGCAGTTAAGGCTGACTCTTGGAGAGGCTGGGAGGGTCCCAGAGTGTCCCCTGCTCCTCTGAGGCTGCTGGCTGCACTCCCGGGAGGTGGGGACTGGGCCGGGGCTCTGGGTTCAAAGGGCACAGTGGGAAACCTCGGAGCTGTTACCTGGGTGACAGGTGGAGATGTGCTGGGGTAGGGGGTGCAGAGCAGAGTTCCAGCCCCAGAGGCAGCCGGCTGCTGTGGGGTGGGCCGAAAGGAGGCCTCACTGAAACCAAACTGTACCCCCACCTTGGGTCATCTTGCCCCCACTCCCCATCCTGCCAAAAAGCACAGTTTAAAAAAGCACATTCTTCCAGTTTCATAAACAGCCTCTGGACTTTGCCTTAGCTCCAAATTTCTACAAGCCTTTGGCCCTCCAGTCAGTCCCTGGCTTCAGAGGTGTCTGTCCTTCACCTGGGCACCCCCTGTGCCTCCCCGTGCCCCTCCCCTCCCTCGAGCCCGCTCTGAACCCAGAGCTCCCTCTGTTCTTTCTCCCCCTGCCTTCTGGTCCATTTGAGAGGTTTGAGACTTGGGGGAGGTGGGCCCAGGGCAAAGACTGGAATGGGAGCAGACGGGAGGAGGGGGTAGGTCAGTGCCTCCGGCCCCTGCTTATTGGGTCCCCTGCTTGTTGGAACGCTGACTGGGATTCTAGGCCACAGTCCCCCCCACATCCCCTGTCCTTGACACGCCCCCCCCCCCCCCCCAGCTAGTCTGGATTGTCTATTGTTACTCCTTTTGCATCTTGGAAAAAGTTAGCACAACAAAGGGCTCCTTTGTCGCTCACTCCTCTGCCTCCTGGCCTCACCCAGGCCCCCCAACCCTGCTCCCCCCACAGCAGCTGTTCTCAGGCCTCTCGCCTATCTGATTTGCTTGTCTGGCCTCCGGGAGAGTGAGGTGGGGGAAAACCAGGCCTGGACAGTCCGATTTGGGGTGAGGAGCAGAGTGGGGGGGAGGGTCAGCAAAGAGTCTGGATCTCTGGGGGTGTGGTGTGAGCATCCACTGATCCTTTGCTGCAGGCTGATCTCTGGGCAGGGACAGGGACGCGGGGCCACAGCAGTGCTGGTCAGTGGGCTGACCAGGGAAGTGGTGCCTGGGCCCAACTAAGAGCCAGGAAAGCCTTGCCAAGGTTGTTGGCCTGGTTCCCTGTTATCAACAGCCTGGCAGTCTCTGGTTGTGTCTGCAGGTAAGAGGGGAGGGCGGTAGCCTGCAGCTAGCCAGCCCCCCATCTGAGTGCTGCTTTTCTCTGTGCTTGGATTTTGGGGCCACATGAGCTGCTGTGAGATGCTATGGGGTGCTTGGGCAGGAACTCTGGGCCCCTCTGAATTCCAGAACCTCGTGTGGTGGGGCTTGGGGTGAAGCTAGATGTAGGAGTCTGGGGTGTGGGAGGAGGCAGGGATCTATCTACTCAGGGAGGCATCCTTGGCCCTGGACCAGTGGACTTGGCGAAGGCCTCAGGAGGCTGCCGGGTGGCCCCTTGGAAATCTGGGGGTGACCGGTCACAGTTCTCATCCAGTACAGTACACCCGCAGCTGCCCTTGCTTTGGGCACAGACAGCCCCCACCTAGCCCGGCCCTGTTCTGCCTGGGGTGATGGGCATGGGGCCAGGCACTGGGGAAGATTTTGCTAGTGGGGGCTGCCCCTGCTGGCGGGGTCACCCTCCTGGCTGCCCTCTTGGAGCTGAATAACAGGAGGGGAGGGGGACAGTAACCCGGACATACTATGGACTCTAATGGCCAGACAGACAGAGCATTGATGGGAACAGACCCCCTTTGTCATGCTTTTCCCCCCAGCCAGGGTGCACTCAGAGCCATGGGCTTCCGGGGCCCACAGGGACTCTTCCCCCTGTCTCCACAGGGTCCCCCTGCTTCTCTCAGGGAGTCCCTGCCTGTTGTGCCCCAGCATTTGTGACTCTGCACCCTGCCTTGCATCCCTGGCCAGGGGATTGCTTGGGCGGAGGAGAGGCTGTCGCTGCTGGTAGTGGGGGTGGAGGGGGGAGCGGAAGCAGAGGGGGTAGGGGAGTGGCCAACTTTGAATATCCTGTTGACCCCAGTTTCCTCTGCCCCCAGCTTGTGTCCTCCTCCCTCCCTCCTTCAGGCCTTAACCCCTTCCTCACTTGGGGGAGATGGGACTGGGTGTCCGGGGTCCAGGGCTGTGGACCCAGGCTGACACCTACCCCTGGCACCCACCCAGTATAGCCACATCCACATACAAATCTGGTGGCTTATTATGTGATGTTTCTGGTTTTGAAGGTGGGGTCCTGGGGAAGTAGGCAGGACTGATGGGGTGCTGGAGGTGTCATTGGCAGTCTGGCTGGGGAGTGCCAGCTTTCCCAAGACTGCCCTTGCCCCAGAGTTTGACATCTGGCAGTTCTGGGGCAGCTGGGAGAGGCTCCTGGGCGAGACCTGGAGGCCAGGTGGGCACCGTGCTGAGGGTGGTGACCTGGGTCTCTAACTGCCCTTCTCCTCTCTCTAGCCATCGAGACCCAGAGCAGCAGTTCTGAAGAGATCGTGCCCAGCCCCCCCTCGCCACCTCCCCTCCCCCGCATCTACAAGCCTTGCTTTGTCTGTCAAGACAAATCCTCAGGCTACCACTATGGGGTCAGCGCCTGTGAGGGCTGCAAGGTGAGTTCAGGGGGTCATGGGGAAGGACAGTCCTGATTAGATAAGTGGGATGTTCCCACTGCCGGGTCTGGGGACTGTACCGGTGGGGGTGTCCCTAAAGCTGCTGCTCTAACTTCTGTGCGGAAGGTGGCAGCAGCCTTGGAGGAGAGGAAGCCTTCAGCAGAACCTCTTCACCATAGATGAGCAGTGGTCTCCAAAACCGGAGGTCCTCCTCCAGCCCTGACTCTTTCCCCCAGCATCTCCATCCTCCAGCTGGCAGGGCTCATACCCGCTCTGCTCCCGCTGTCCGCGTTGCCATGGTGAACTGGCTGCCGACTGGCTCTTGGCTGGGGACCCAGGAGGCCTGCCCCCGGTGGCCTGCCTGCACCTCGCCATGGCAGCCTGGCAGGAGGCCGTCAGGAGCAGGCACCTTGCCTTGGCCTCTCCTTCAGGTGCCCGCGCTGGGGCTCCCCAGCGTCTGGCCGGATTTCCACGTGCCCACGTTAAGCTCCAGGATGTAGAAGAGACTGCCACCTTTCCAGAAGCTGTGGGCATGGCCTTCCCGCTTCCTCTCCCCAGGGCTTGAGTCTCTCTCTACCTGTTTCTTCCCCAGGGATTGGGGAACAGAAGGTGCACAGCTTTGGGGCTTGGGGCCCTGGGCTCCCCCTCAGTGTGGAGTGGCCACCAGGTGTGGGGCAGAGGTCAAGGGCAAAATACACAAGGCCTTGGACTCTCTGCATCTGCCTGTCCTGTCCAGAACAGTTGTTCGTGGTCTGCCCTGGTTAGGCGTCTGTCCGCCTCTCTGTTAGTCCACATGGGCAGCCTCTGACCAACCTAGTTGCCCTGTGATCTGCGCTTATCTGCCTGGTTAGTGAACGTGTGTCTTGCTGCCTTGCCCTTGAGCACTCATGTCTCCACCTGTCAGGCCAGGCCAGCCTGTGTGTATCTCTCTGGCCCCTCCTGCTTGTCTTCTTTCCTTGCACTGAGCCCAGGGCTGTGGGTTCTAGAGCTCTGTCTCTCTTCTGTCTAGCCCCATCTGCCCCTTTTCCTGACCCACCAGCAGCCTGAAGTCCCCTTCCCCAGGAGTAGGGAAGCCAGGTCTATGTGTGTGGGGTGGGGGAAGCCCCCTCCCCACCCCAGTGTGGAGGCAGCGGATACTCAGATTCTTCTCAGGGTATCCTTGTAGGTGGACCCTTCTCTCCGTCTTATCTGGCCTTCTCAGGTAGGGAATGGCCAAAGCCTTGGGGGCAGCAATCACCTGACCCTCAGCCCTCAGACTGAGGCTACAGGCCAGCACTGCTCGACGGTGGGTGTGGCTGACCTGACTCCCTGCTCTCTATACCCAGGGCTTCTTTCGCCGCAGCATCCAGAAGAACATGGTGTACACATGTCACCGGGACAAGAACTGCATCATCAACAAGGTGACCCGGAACCGTTGCCAGTACTGCCGGCTGCAGAAGTGCTTTGAAGTGGGCATGTCCAAGGAGTGTGAGTGCCACCGACAGGGCTGCGCCATGCACTGGGCAGGGTGTGAGCTCCTGGCCCCTAGAGCCAGAGGAGCAGGGGCATGTGGATGAATGTGTGGGTGCAAACGGACATTGCCATGATGCGGTGTCCTGGCTCATGACTGAGGACAGTTCATGTATAGCTGCATGGACCTGTCTGTCTCACCATCCGTGTGTCCATGTGCAGACATTCCTTCCTGTTCGTGTGAGGCGGGCTGTGTGTGCTCACTCACGTGTATGCACGTGTCTGCTTCTGCCAGCTTGCTTCCAGGCTCTGACTGGCTTTGGGGCAGGGCTCAGAAGCATCCCTGAGTCCTCCTCAATTGTGCATCTAAGGTGCTGCTGGGTATTTGTGTGTGTATGTTGGGGGTTGCTGCAGGCACAGGGATCTAAGAGCCTTTGTCTGGTGGAGCCTGGGACTTGGAGCTGGAAGAGCGAATTGGGACTTCTCCAGTCCCAGAGGAATGGGGGTTTCCAGTTTGGGCTCAGCTGAGGCCCGATGGAGGGAGAGAAGGAGGGCTGGACAGGGAGACCCTCTTGTGTTGAATCATGGGTGTTGCCGTGGTGACCGGTGATTGATGATGTCAGAGATAAATGACGCTGACAGACGCCTCCTTGTCTGCGTGGCCGTTGCCATGGAGCCCGAGCCTTGGGGGATGGGATGGGGGAGGGGGCTGCAGGACCCTCCAGCCCTTTGTGGGCAGGGCAGTGGAAGAAGGAAGTGGGGAGGAGACATGGTGGGGCGACAGGAGTAGAGGGACCCTGAAGTACCCGGCTTTCCACTGCCTCAGGAGGAAAGGGCTGTGTTCTGTAGCATAGGAAGTGGTGGCTCCACACTGCAGAGCGGGTGACAACTTGGGACCTGCAGGCCTAGGACCCTTCCCCGCAAGGCCCAGCACCTCCTCCTCCTCTGCTTCTGCCACCTTCCGATCCCAGAGCTTTTCATGGCTGGGGGGACCAGGGTGGGGCCCCCTCTCCCTCCCACCGCCAACTCCCCCTTCCCCTCCCTCCTTCTCCTCTCTGGCTGCTCTGTGCCCCGGAGCTGAGCAGCTGCCATTTCAATAGAATTAAAGCTTCCGAATGATAAACGTCTTGTCACAGCTGCAATTTTCTCTTCCCAAATTATCCCCCCTCTCTCCCTCTCCCGCTCCCTTCTCTCCCTTGCACTTTATTGAATTTGCAGAATCGACATGAGTGATCTCCAAATTATGCCAGCTCCCCCCAACCCTGCTACCCCCTCCCTGGGTCCCCCACCCCCCACCCTCTCTTCCTCCAGAGTCAGCAGCCGCCACCACTGGCCCTGTGAGTGATTGTGTGTCTGGGATAATCGGCTGGTAACGACCCCATCGCTTCTTTAAAGCCGAGTGGTGTGTGCGGCTCAGCGCCCCCGGTGATTTGTCAGCTCCCCCGGCTAATGGGCCAAGAGATTCTTCCACCCGGCCCCCCACTCTCAGGCTTGGGAGCCCTACTCCATGGAGCTGCTCAGAGCCCATCCCAACCACACCCTGGAGGGCTGGGTTGGTCCTCCCAACAGGCCGAAGGAGCAGGGGGCCGGGAGGCCAAAAGCACAGGCCTGGGACACCCTGCACACGGGCTTTCACCCTGGAGAGTGAGCTGGTCTGGGGCAAGCATGCTGTGGTCACAGGCCCTGGGGTAGGCCTCGGCGTGTGGGCTGGGTGGGCACCGCAGAAGGGGGCCAAGGGACCGACTGTGTGTGGATGTCCTGCCTGTCTGTGCACTCACGTGTGTGTGCACTTTTGTGTGTGTACCTGACCGCACCCGGTGGCTCCGTCCGCAGCAACAGCTCTCAGTCTGGTGGGAGGAGCTTAGGCTGGGGATGGATGGCTTGGGGGGATGGACCACTGACCCCACCTGCCCTCTCACTGTGCTACCTGGGCCCTCCACAGCCGTGAGAAATGACCGGAACAAGAAGAAGAAGGAGGTGCCCAAGCCCGAGTGCTCCGAGAGCTACACGTTGACGCCGGAGGTGGGGGAGCTCATCGAGAAGGTGCGCAAAGCGCATCAGGAGACCTTCCCTGCCCTCTGCCAACTGGGCAAATACACTACGGTATGGCCTGCTTCCACCCCCCCCAACCTCATACCCCTTCTGCTGTCAGGCCTGCCCCTCCCCCCAGCTGGGCAAATACACTTCGGTACAGCCCCCCAGGGGCACCCCTTCTTCTTCTAAGCCTGCCCCTCCACACCCCTGCTTGGGCTGCCTTGTCCACCCCTTCCCTGTCTCTCAGGAAGTGAAGGCCGGTAGATGGCAGGCCTGTGAGGGGGGCAGGTAGAGCCAGGCCCAGAAGGGTGCCACCAGGGGAAGGCTCTCACTCTCCTCCCACTCCGCCCCCCCATTCTCCCAGAACAACAGCTCAGAACAGCGTGTCTCTCTGGACATTGACCTCTGGGACAAGTTCAGTGAACTCTCCACCAAGTGCATCATTAAGACTGTGGAGTTCGCCAAGCAGCTGCCCGGCTTCACCACCCTCACCATTGCGGACCAGATCACCCTCCTCAAGGCTGCCTGCCTGGACATCCTGGTGAGGGTCTGCACCTTGCCCACCTGGGCACTGCCTCCTGTGTTCTTGGAGGATGTCCTGCCGCTGAAATAACCACCTTCCTAAAAATCCATCTGGAGTCGATCTGTCCAAATGCCCACCCACCCAAACAGCCACGCTTCTCTCCCCTGCGTGTCTACCTGTCTGCTTAGCCACTCAGCTCCTGGGTGTGCACCCATTCACCTCTAATCGCATTCATCCACTCCTCAGCCCATCTTTGATTCGATGCTTCCATCCAACCACCCATCTTTCCATCTATTCAGTCTAATAAAAGTTCACCTGGGACCCTGTGTGGCCAGGCCTTGAACTGGGTGTCAGAACAGAGGTGAACACACCACTGTCCCCTCTAGAGAATCTTCCATTGGCGGAGGCAACAGATAGGTAAACAGAGGTTGCAAAACTGTGATAAGTGCTGGCTGCAGATGGGGGAGGGCTGTCCCCTCCCTGCAGGACAGAGAGCCACACTGCTGGGCCCTAGGGAAGAGCCCCAGAGGAGGTAGCCTCTAGAGGTGTGTAGAACGGCATGTGGAAGGCCTGCTGGTGTGGGACCAGTGGGATTCAGGGGCCTGCAGGGCATTTGGTGGGGTCAGAGGGTGGGCTGGACTTGAGGCAGGATGGGGGCGGATGAGATTGTCAAATCCAAGGCCGGAGGGAGGATTGTCCTCCCTGTCTTCCTCAGCCCGCTTGTTCCCTCTCGGCCACCTCCAAGGTTGGGAACCTGGGGTGTGACCAGGCTCTTCTTCCTGGTGGAGGGGAGATACAAGAGGCAGGGTCATGGTTTGAGAGAGCTGAAGATGATGTACATTTACTGAGCTCTTGTTCTGTACCCAGTCCTGGGAACCATAGACTGAAATCCACTTTGGTCTTTGACTTCTTGGAAATGTTTTGTTTCCCTCTTAATTCTATGTGTGGAGGCAGGATGCTGTAGGTCTGCACTGTCTAATACAGTAGCCGCTGACCATGTATGGCTATTTAAATCGAAATTAATTAAAATTAAATTCAGTTTCTCAGTTGCACTCAGCATGTTTCAAGTGCCCAGCAGTCACAGTGTGACTGGTGGCTACTGTATTGCACAGAAGGTTCTGTAGGACAGCAGTGGTCTGGCTGTCGGCAAGGTGGTGCTGGGGGGATGCTGGTGCTGGAAGTGCTAGTGGATGTGAGTTCCTGAACTCGAGAACCCTCTGCACCCAGATCCTGCGGATCTGCACGCGGTACACGCCCGAGCAGGACACAATGACCTTCTCAGACGGGCTGACCCTGAACCGGACCCAGATGCACAACGCCGGCTTTGGCCCGCTCACGGACCTGGTCTTCGCCTTCGCCAACCAGCTGCTGCCCCTGGAGATGGATGACGCTGAGACTGGGCTGCTCAGTGCCATCTGCCTCATCTGTGGAGGTGGGCAGGGGGCCTGGGTCTGGGGGCCAGGCCCAGGGGTGCTGGTGTGGCTCGCAGAGCCTCTCCCAGGGAGAAGCTGGGGAATCATTTGATCAGAAAGGCACCTGTCAGATGGGAAACTGAGTCTCAGTGGAGCAACGTCTGGTCTGTGGCTACAGGGCAAGGGAACAGTGATGGAGACCTGAGCTCTGGTTCCCTGTTTCCAGGCAGCGCTCCTTCCAGAGGACTTAAGAGTGAACACTTGGAGGTCAGACCACCCAGGTTCAAATCCTGGCCAACACGTGACCTTTAGCAGGTTTATGAACTCTGAGCCTCCATTTCTGTAAAATGGGGGCAGTAATGGTCTCCACCTCATAAAGTTGATAGGAGGATTAGGAGGTAATAAGTAAGGCACAGTGTGCCCAGAGGAAGACCCAGTAAATGTTGGCTGGTGTTACTATTGTTATGAGTTCTGCCATATTGGGCTGGTGTCCAGAATAACTGGCAGGAGTGGGAGACTTGCCTCTACTTAAGGTGGCACTGCCTTTATTCAGGGGTATGACCTCCATGAACTGGGCTGTCAGGGCGAGCTTTGGGACACCCTTGTCCCCAGCCCCTCTTTGCTCACATTTGAGCGCCTCTTAGGGCCTCTCTGTGTGGGGAAGCCTGGGGAGCAAAGAGGCTCTGCCCATGGCCTGGACAGGTGCACCCCCTGGTGGTCCCTATGGGGCCCGCAGCTGTGTTCCTCACCAGACTGAGCGGGCTTCTCTGCTTCCTCAGACCGGCAGGACCTGGAGCAGCCAGACCGGGTGGACATGCTGCAGGAGCCTCTGCTTGAGGCACTGAAGGTCTACGTGCGGAAACGGAGGCCCAGCCGCCCACACATGTTCCCCAAGATGCTGATGAAGATCACAGACCTGCGGAGCATCAGTGCTAAGGGTGAGGCTCTCTCCCTGTGTGACTGCCAGGGCCAGGCCGTCCATGTCCAGAGTCAGGCCTCCTGCATCTGAGCCAGTACCCCACGTCTTTGTGTCCATGTGATGCCCCACTCACCTGGACCCCACCGTGCCCAGGTGACCTCCCTGCCTGTGAGCCCCAAGGTGGCAGTGTCATCTTTGCGTGCTGGTTCAGGGCATGGCTCTGGAACCAGACCGTTGTGTGTCCTTGAGCAGGTCACACGACGGCTCTGAGCTTCAGTTGCCCATCTGCAGAGCAGGGATAATATTTACAGAGTTGTCTTGAGATGTCAGTAGGAGAGTCAGCGGCACATAGGAAGGGCCTGGTATCAAGCCCAGTGACCTCAGAGCCCGAGTTGGGAGCCACTTTGCCCTGCTGCCCTTCAGCTGTGGGGGCTTAGGAGAGCTGGTGTATGTCAGAAAACTGAGCACTGGGTTCAGTGTGCGGTGGGAGCTGATATTGGTAGTGTGGATCCTCCTACCCCTTACACGTTCCTTCCTGGGGCCACGCTTGCGTGCAGGGCTAGAGGAGCAGGGTGGGCACACTGATCTCTGTCCCTCCTTTCCTGCAGGGGCTGAGCGGGTGATCACGCTGAAGATGGAGATCCCGGGCTCCATGCCACCTCTCATCCAGGAAATGCTGGAGAACTCAGAGGGCCTGGACACACTGAGTGGACAAGCGGGGGGTGGGGGGCGGGACGGGGGCGGCCTGGCTCCCCCGCCCGGCAGCTGTAGCCCCAGCCTCAGCCCCAGCTCAAACAGAAGCAGCCCGGCCACCCACTCCCCGTGACTGCCCTTGCCCCGTGGACACAGCCCTCACCCCGTGCCCTGGCTTTTCTCTGCCTTTCTACCAACCATGCGACCCCCGTCAGCCCTGCGCCCCACCTGTCCTCCTTTGCCCGGGGGACTAGAGGGAGGAGGTGGCGGCGACTCTTCGGACAGAGGCCCGGGCCTGCGATGGATTGCCTGCTTCTGGAGCCTGGGCTGACGTCAGGGGCGTGGCCGTGGACTTGAGTGAGGACCCCTGGTCCCGGGCCTTGGGATGGGGCCTGGGGGCTTCGTGTTCATCAAGACACCCTTCTGCCCACCTCGCCACATCTTCATCACCAGCAAATGCCAGGACCTGGCTCCCCCATCCTCAGAACTCGCAAGCCATTGCCCCCCGGTTGGGGAACCCCCCCTGCCTCGGTTGGTGACAGAGGGGGTGGGCCAGGGGTGGGGGAATCCCCTGTACATACTTTGCCATACCAACCCCCAGGTATTAATTCTCGCTGGTTTTGTTTTTAATTTTTTTTTTCTGGTTTTGATTTTTTTAAATAAGAATTTTCATTTTAAGCACATTTATACTGAAGTGTGCTGTGTATTGGGGGGAGCTGGATTCAGAGCTGGAGGGGGGGGGTGGGCCCTGGGGGAGGGGAACAGCTCGAAAGGGGCTTCCCCTCTCTCTCCAAGTCCCTTTGCCCCCCAAGACCCTCTCCCCAGCCGTTTCCTCCTCAGTTTTCTCTTTAAAACTGTGAAGTACTAACTTTCCAAGGCCTGCCCTCTCCTCTCTCTGCCTAACCACTGGGCAAGGACAGTTTCCCGGCAACCCCTGGAAGGAGTGGCTCACCCCCGAGATGGGGCTGGGGCCAGTGCACCGGGGCCTCAGGACATCCGCCCTGTGTCCTCGGTGTAGCTGCTTCCCCATCAGAGCCCACGTCATCGAAGCCCTCCATCTCTCCCCTCCCCGTGAAGGGACTGGCCAGGGGGTCCAAGCTCCCCTGCCCTCCAGCCTCACAGCCACCAGCACCGCCCACAGGGCCCCCAGACACACACACACACACACAAACACACAGTGGACAGACAGGCTGATAGACACACGGCCTGAGTTCCTCCATTTCCCTGGCCTGCCCCCCACCCCACACCCGTGCCCCCTCCTTGCCCCGCAGGACGGGCCTACAGGGGGTCCCCTCACGTCACCCCTGCACCGCCAGGGCTGGGGGAGCTGGCTCTGCTCTGCCCTCCTTGCCCCGGGGTTGGGGGTCTCATCCCCCCAGAGCCCGCTGGTGCACCTGTTACTGTTGGACTTGCCACTGAGATCTACTGGATAAAGAATAAAGTTATATTTATTCTACACGTGCCTCAGAGCCTCGCTGCCTCGCCGCCTTCTCTTAGTGTCCGGGCAGGGACTGGGGCCCAAGCTGCCTTCAAGGCCTGCCTTGCTGTGCTCAGAGCTTTGGAGACACTGTGGAAGGAGACAGGCCTGCCCTTAGGAAGCCCTTGGTCTAGGGGCCTCACAGCCTGTCAGGGACCCGTGTGGAGAGGGGGGAGGGAGAGAGGAAAAGACCGCCTCAGCCTTCAGGGAGTCCCCAGCCCGAGAGAGAGAGCCACCTCAGCTCTCTGAGAGTCCCTAGCCCTTGGGAAGGCAGTGCTTGAGTCTGGGTCAGTTAGTGGCAGAGTTCTGTCTTTAGTGACCACTGATGACCTTCACAGCAAGAGTGGCAGTTGGCCTGGGGGACTTGGGTCAGGGGCTCGCTCATTGCAATCTAAGAAGAACTCAGGATTGGGATGGAACCTGGGCGGCTGGCCTGTTTTTCTTCCACCTCCAGGAAGAACTGTCCCTGTCCCACCCCTAACGTCACCTCTGTGGGCAGGAGGCACAGGGGACAGGCAGGTGACAGGGCACCGGGATGCTCCTGATTGAGAGGATGTTGTGTGACAGGCCTTGAGGGTCCTTAGAAACCAGTTTTAACCCCCTCACACTAGATATCAAGGTCCAGAGAGGGCAGTGCCCTTGCCCAGGGTCACTCAACAAATAAGTGGCAGATCAGGGAACAGTAATGAGGACTCCTATCACTTCATGGCAAATGGGGAAAAAAATGGAAACTGACATTTGATTTTATTGGGCTCCAAAATCACTCTGGACAGTGACTGCAGCCATGAAATTAAAAGTCACTTGCTCCTTGGAAGAAAAGTATGACAAACCTAGACAGTGTATTGAAAAGCAGAGACATCACTTTGTGGACAAATATCTGTGTAGTCAAAGCTATGGTTTTTCCAGGAGTCATGCACAGACGTGAGACTTGGGCTTTAGAAGGCTGAAAACTGAAGAACTGATGCTTTCAAACTGTGGTGCTGGAGAAGATTCTTGCGAGTCCCTTGGACTCGGAGATCAAACCAATCAATCCTAAAGGAAATCAATCCTGAATATTCATTGGAAGGACTGATGCTGAAGCTGAAGTTCCACTACTTTGGCCACCTGATGCAAAGAGCCAACTCAGTGGAAAAACCCTGATGCTGGGAAAGATTGAAGACAGGAGGAGAAGGGGGCAACAGAGGATGAGATGGTTGGATGGCATCGCTGACTCAATGGATATGTATTTGAGCAAACTCGGGGATAGTGAAGGACAGGGAAGCCTGCCACGCTGCATTCCATGGGGTCACAGAGTTGGACACGACTTAAAAACTGAACAGCAGTATGGGCTCCCACCTCTCAGCCAGAGCTCTTTCCTGGATCTCTGAAGCCCTTGAAGAAGTGTGAAGCACCGAGGCCTGGGGGAGGTCTAGGGAGTTGGCAGTAGAGGCTGTGTTTGGGGAGGGTTAGCAGGCTAACCAGGATGCTCCAGGATGAAATGCCTTTGTGGGTAGAGTCTCTTCTGTGGGGATCCACCTGCCATTTCTACTTCAGCCATCAGGTGGCGCCAGCTTCTCACTTATGTCACAGTCTGGCCTAGGTTCGAGTGGGACAGAGGTTCTCTTCCTCTAGCAAATATTTTCTAACACTTCCCATCAGGTTTCTTTATGAACTAGACAGAAATTTAATATAACATACCAAACACATGCTTTAAAAAAATCACCATGCTGTCACACTGTCCTGTAAAGGAAAGCTGCTGGATTTGGTCATGGATAGGAAGCCTGGTGAGCTGCAGCCCATGGGGTCGCAGAGTTGGACATGACTGAGCAACTGAACTGAACTGACCTGAACTGTGAATTTCAATATGTCAATGCACGGGCACAATCACCAGACAATAGGACACAGTCCTACATTTGCTTCTATTTTTAACAAATATTTGGATCTAGAAGAAAAAGGTCAGAAGTTATTCTGCATAGGAAGCCCAGGAAAGTTAAAGAGTATGGGTGTATGTTGAAAAAAAAACAGATAACGAATAATATAACCATGTGAAAAAAAAAAAAATAAAACTAAACCTTTAATATTTTGTATGTAAAACAGTCAAGTTTTGGGCTCAGGTTATTATAAAGAGGTTTTTCCCTATGTAAATGTCAGTGGGACATTCTAAAGGTGTGTGTGACACTTCTTTATTGTGGGGGGACACTGGCATTCCTAGCCCCTGCTCACCAAATGCCAGCAGGAATCCTCCTCCTTGTGATGACTAAGTCAGTTACCCCTAAACATGCAGAATGCCCACCTTGGGATAGTAACTTTGCTGCTGGGAACCTCTTGGGCCTGAGGATGCTCTGGATGGTTCACAGTACATCACCGTAGAGCAGTTTTCATCCATGGCACAAGTGACATTTTGCACTGGGAATTATTTGTCGTGAGGGGACATCAGTGTCTCCAGACATTGCCGAATGTCCCCTGGGGGGCAAAATCGCCCCCAATTGAGAACCACTGCTGTGGAATTTGGTCATCAGCGACTGACATGTGCTTTGCCTGTGGGAATGCAAGACTCAGACATTTAACCAGGCCTGGAGCAGGGCTTAGACAGCTTCCTGAAAAGGTGCCCCCCAGCACCTAAATCTCTAAGGGGATGAGTTAGCTAGGTGGGATGCAGAGGTAATAAAAAGCTTCTGGGCTCAGACATTATCCCCAGCTCTGTGTTTTAACCATTTTGGGCTTTGGTTGAAGTGGTAAAAGAGTTAGTAAGGCTGATAAAAAGGAACGCATTTGAATCAGTTCTAATGAGGTGGATGAACCTAGAGCATATTATACACAGTGAAGAGAAAAGCAAATGTCATATATTAACGCATATATATGGAATCTAGGAGAATGGTACCAATGAAATTATTTACAGGGCAGCAATGGAAACACAGAGGACAGACTTACAGACACAACTGGGGGGAAGAGGAAGGAGAGGGTGGGATGTATGGAGAGAGTAACATGGAAACTTAATTACCATCTGTAAAATAGAGAGCCATGGGAGTTTGCTATATGACTCAGGGAACTCAAACCGGGCTCTGTAACAACCTAGGGGGTGGGATGGGGAGGAAGGTGGGAGGGAGGTTCAAGACGGAGAGGACATGTGTATACCCTTGGCTGATTCATGTTGATGTTTGGCAGAAACCAATGCCATTCTGTAAAGCGATCATCCTTCCATTAAAAAAATAAATTTAAAATAAAGAGGTGAGGGTGTAGAGGCTGGGACAGAATCAGGACAAAGCTAGTTTAGGAGTGGGACTGGATCCTGAGGGCGCTGGCAGTGAAGAATTTGAAGCCAGTGAGTGAAGTGTTCTGATTAAAATCACAGGGGCCAGAGCAGAGGCTGAGGGAGGGCATACACCAGGCCATCGGTGACGGCTGATCCTGGGCAGCTTCTAAACAGGTGACGAGGGGAGGAAATGCTTAGGTGGAAAAACAAGAGGATCAGATGCTTGATCACCCTGGGCAGAGAGATGGTGGCACACTCTGTGAGCGTGGATAAGTGTTTGGGCCTGGAGAACACCTTCAACACAAGTTTGTGTGCGTGTGTGCTAAGTCACATCAGTCGTGTCCAACTCCATGCAACCCTATGGACAATAGCCCGCCAGGTTCCTCTTTCCATGGGATTCTCCAGGCAAGAATACTGAAGTAGGTTGCCATGCCCTCCTCCAGGGCATCTTCTCAATCCAGGGACTGATCCCACGTCTCTTATGTCTACTGCATTGGCAGGCCTGTTGTTTACCATTAGCGCCACCTGGGAAGCCCCCCAGCGCAAGTTTACCAAGCACCTACTATGGGCCTGCGAGTAGGAGAGAGCTGTGCATCCAACAGAAGTGCTGCCTTGGGGCCTTCGCTTTGGTTTTGTGGGGTTGGTCTGTCTGTCCAGGAAGGCATCCATTTTCTTCCCAAGTGAGACCAAAAGATAGGTAGGAGTTAGCTAGGGGGAGGGGGTGCGGCAGAGAGGGAGGCTGCTCCAGGCAAAGGAACAGTAAGTTGCAACATTTAGAAGCAAATCTGGGTATCGTGCTTGGTAGGAACAGAAAATTGACGTCAGTTTGGAACATGGAAACTTTGGAGGAGCTGAGGTGAAGGGGCTGGAGGAGACCTGATGCAACAGGGCCGGACGTGGGGGATTCAGAAGCCTCGTTCAGGTGCTTGAATTACCATGAGGACAGGGGAGCCCCAAAGAGTAAGCAGGGGTACCTGTTTAGAAAGACTCTTCCCTCTGCTTGTGTGCAGTCCAGGCAGGAAAGCTGAGGAAAAGGCATGAAGGGATGGAGGATAGAGAGGGAATGATCAGGGACATAGAAGAAAATTGTGCAGAGTGGGGCCCTGGAAGCCTGCTTAGCAGAGTCTGGTGAATTCCCAGAGGTGTGGTTAGATGGCGACCCCTGGATTTTTCACTTAGGGGTGTGTGTGTGTGTGTTGACTGCTCAGTTGTGTCCAACTCTTGGCAACCCCGTGGACTACAGCCCACCAGGCTCCTCTGTCCATGGGATTCTCCAGGCAAGAATACTGGAGTGGGTTGCTATTCTCTTCTCCAGGAAATCTTCCTGATCCGGGGATTGAACCCAGGTCTCCTGCATTCCAGACAGATTCTTTACCATCTGAGCCACCAGAGAAGCCCTTCACTTTGGTGCTGGCTGCTTAGGGAGAGCATCCGCACGGGGGCGATGAAGGAGGAAGCTGATGGGGGCAGAGGAGAGACAGGAATGAACAGGAGGCAGCCCTGTAGACAGTTCCTTGTTTCCAGAGGGTGGGAGTGAGGGAAGAAGCGAAGGAAGAAAATGCAGGGCCTGCGTGTCATCTCCTGGGGCAGGGGATCCTGCCAACAGTGGGTGAGAAGACACTTAGCACTCCGAGATGGTGGGGTCCGGCCTCTGGCCTCACCTCCCGCCTCAGGCAGTTCTAGATGGCCAGGTCCTGACGGATGGTGGCCAGTGACGCCTTGCTGAGGCCACTGCTGCCCTCGCTGTCACCCACCGGCGCCCCGTGCGCATAAGCGGGCGGGGCGTAGGGGTCGGTGCCCGAGCGCCGCGTGGGCAGGGCGGGCGGCGGCTGGAGCAGCTGCCGTGCCTCCTCCTGCGCACGGTTGCAGCGGTTGTCGCGCTCGGCGGCCTGGAGACAGCGGCCAGCGCGCGGGCGGCCCTTCCAGAGCAGGTGGCCCAGCTCGGCCACGCTGAGCAGCGCCGAGAGCAGCCCCACCGCGAAGTAGAAGACCACGAAGACAGTCTTCTCGGTGGGCCGGCTCACGAAGCAGTCCACGGTGTGAGGGCACGGGGGACCGGCACACACGAAGTGCGGGGCCACGCGGAAGCCATAGAGCAGCGTCTGGCACGCCAGGAAGGCCAGCTCGGCCAGCAGGCGCAGCGCCACGCTCAGCAGGTAGCAGCGGCGCGCGCGGCGGTCCCCCGGGCGCCCCGAGGCCCCCGCCCTGCCGTCCGCGCCGCCCGGCTCCTTGCTGGCCCGGTGCACCGAGTAGATGACGAAGAGCACCGGGGGCGCCGACAGCAGCAGGATGTGGAAGAGCCAGAAGCGGTAGTGGGAGACGGGGAAGGCGCGGTCGTAGCAGGTCTGGCGACAGCCTGGCTGCAGTGTATTACACACAAACTCCTCCTGCTCATCTTCGAACACGGCGCCGCCCACCGTGGCCAGCACCAGGATGCGGAAGATCAGCATGACCACCAGCCACAGGCGGCCCACGAGCGGCGACTGCAGCTGCACGGCGTCCAGCAGCGAGCCGAGAAACGCCCACTCCCCCATGGCGCTGGAGATGGACGCGGGGCGGGCAGTCAGAGGCCGAAGGATCAGGGTCCCAGCCCTCCGTGCCCATCTGGGTGGGATCAGCTGGACCGCCTCTAACTTCGAGGTGAGCCAGGGGGTCAGCCAGACGTGGCTTTAGCAGGGACTTTGAGGGAACAAAGGGCTTAGCTTAGGGGGGCTCAGGTGAGTCTCAACTTTGGGGGCTGGGGAGGAGCTCTGCCCCGGTGTTCTGGTCAGACACCCATGGGACAGCTGGGTTGGATCCTGCGCTCCTCTGAGTCCAGGTTGGAGGGAAAGGACCTCGGAGATGAGCCCTGCCGGCCCCTGACTACATGTGTGGGAGCAGAAACCCAGCAGCGCCCTCGTGTGCTCCAGGATGCTTTCTGTGTGCAAGAGTGGTGTCCTGGACCCAAGGCTCTGACCCAATTTGGTACTTCTGGGTGAAGTGGAGCCAGCAGACCCAGAAGGTTCACCTTCTTTCTCCGCTCACCATTTCTCTTGCCTCCCTCCTTTTTTTTTTTTTTTTTTTTTTTTTTTTTCTGCAGTGAACTCCTCTCAGAATTGGGGAGCGGACACAAAGGGAAGGAACCCCACTTCCATCAGGATCCACTGTCCTAGGTGTCCCCTACCATCTGTGCGGTGGGAATGCTGGCCCACCTCCTCTCATCTCCTCCCTGGTGTCCCCCTGCTTCCAGCTTCTCGTATCTCCCAAGAGACTCCCCAACACCGCCCTCACAGGTCCCACAGGCCCCCAGACCCTCACCCGTAACCACTCACCCTGCAGCTGGCGCTGGGATGTTAAAGCCGAGTGAAGAACCTTGGGAGATGACTGGGACCTGTTCCTCCTGGTCCCTCTTTCATTTTCCCTTTTGG
Organism: Okapia johnstoni; assembly: GCA_024291935.2. Lineage (NCBI taxonomy): Eukaryota > Metazoa > Chordata > Mammalia > Artiodactyla > Giraffidae > Okapia > Okapia johnstoni. Next base: position 21,060,633 of record CM044306.1, on the reverse strand, counting down.
ATTTGGCCAGGATGTATGACAAGACAGGATGGCTGAGAGGGGCTAGTGCTCCCCCTTCTCTTAAAGTGACAGGGTGACCCTGTTGACTGGCTCCACCCCTGGGAACAGACCCAGGGCCACGCCCCTTGCTGGACTCTGCCAGCCCTCCCTTCCCATCCCCTACCCCCCCCCCCCCACCTCCATCCCAGGGCTGAGTCCCCGACTGGAAATGAGGAAAGGGGTTACCCAGAGCTACATCCCTGTTGAAGGAAAGCCCATCTCCAACAGACTCTCCTAACTGGAAGGCCTAGATCCACTATCAAGTGACTGTCCCCCTTGAAGGCAGTCTTCAGGGCTGGCGCGGGGTTTGATGCTGGTGTTGATGGCACTGGTATTTTAAGCAGCAGCAGACACCTGCTAACTCTCCTTCAAGCTCTGACATTACAAGTCACTTAGCTCTTCCGGGCCAGAGTCTCCTGGCTTGTCAGCTGAGGAGCCTGGGCCAGCTGACCCCCAAGTCCCCTTCCAGCTCTGCATCCTAACGCTAAGGTCCAAACCATGTCACCGAAAACAAAAAAGCCCAAGCCCAGAAAAATTTCCCTTTTGGAAAAAGCATTAGGGTATCAAGGGTGTCTGGCCTTGGGACTTGAATAAAAGCTTTTGCTTCCTTCCTGCTTTTCTGTAACTTCCAGATTTACTATAATGAGCATGTCACTTTATAGAAAGGTTTCTTTTCCCTCACAAGGCTCTGAACTGAGTCACCTTCTACTGCTCTAGGTAGCTGGAGAAGCTGTCCCATAGAGAAGGGCAGTTGGGATGACCAAGGGTGATCTGAGCTGCCAGGGAGGGGACACTCCCAGGTTAAGCGCTCATTTGTCCTCTCTGCCTTTCCAGGAGTCTGGACACACACCATTCTCCTCCTTCGCCTGTGCGGTTGCTCTGGGTCAGGCCCTAGGCCCCACTCATCATAAGAATTAGCTCATTTCATCCTCCTGACAAGGATGGGAAGCTGAGACTCAGAGGGTCTAAGGCACAGTCACGCAGCAAGAAAGAAAGGGTCCTGGCCTCACACCTAGCCTCACAGGTTTGGAGCCCACGTTCTGAAGCTCATGGTGGAACTGTCCCTGTTCCAGCCTGCCTGGATTTCCCAGGGCCTGACAGTCCCTAGGGCTTTATGTGGGGCTGGTGGCAGCCATGCCAGGACTCACCTCTTTGGTGACATTTTCTCTCCTCTCTGGCCAGGGGGGCCTGTCTGGTTTTCCATGTGTTGATGGGGACCCCTGGCCCGATTTCAAGAAGGGGTGGGAAATGTGTCCTTCACCCACACTGGCTCCCGCCCAGCCCTGCCTGGAAAAACCCTAGGTTAATGCTTGGGAGTGCTGGGGTTCCCTAGGGACTGGGCCTGGGTGGGGAGACACCGGTCTGGATCAAGTCCAAAGGAAAGCACACGCTAGGGCCCATTCCAAAAACAGGATGTGGGCTGGGGGCCCCTGCGACCTCCCCATTCCCTACCTCCACCTGCTGCTGGCAAAGCTGCTCCCTGACCCTTGATTCCTGCCCCCAGCCATGGGGGCCCAGGGACACACCTCATCGCCCCTGGAATAGTCCCTGCCCTGACCTCATGGCCACTGCTGGGTCAGCCCACCAGCCCAGCCTGGAAAAATCCTCATCAGAGCCGACGCATCTGCCTGTGGAGAGTGGAAAGTGGCAGAGGTGGAGGGTGGGCAAGGGGGAAGCCGTAGAGCCGTGGTTCTCCTGCACTGTCCCAGGCCCTTGATACCGCAGGGCCAGACAGAAGAGACTCAGCAATCTCTGGGGCCCACCCTCCTTCCCAGATAGTGCCAGTCTGGGAGGAGGTGTCACTGATGCTGCCCAGAGCTGGCGGCACTTGGCCCCATTCTTGGCCCAACTTGCGGTCTGGGGCTGGGCTCAGACTGGTTCACACTTGGTCTCCATCCCAGACACCTCACCCTGGTCCATTGGACTGTGGAACCACTTCCCATGTTCATCACACATGATGTCCATCACACATGAACACACATAGGCAGGCACACACATGTTGGTAAATTAATACCCATGACATCAGCAACCCACAACTGTATTTTCTCTCCACTGTGTCCCTCTAACATTTAAAAAAATCTTTACATAAATGCTGCCTTTTAGTAAGGCCTTTCTTAGCTGCTCTAACTGGAATTTAACCCCTGACTTCCTATCTCTTTTCTGAGCTTTATTTCCCTTGCACTGACCACTTCATAACATACTTCATATTTTTCTTATTTATTCTGTGTGGCATCCGTCTCCTTCATTAGCATGGAAGCTCCAGGAGGGCAGAAATTTTTGGTGCTTTATATACTGTCCTGCCCTCAATGCCTAGACAGTTCCTGGCACTTTAGTAGAAGATCTGTGTGGTGGCAGAATGAGTGAATTGGGGTGGAATGGTTTTAGAGGGTGCAGATCTTCTCTGCCTCAAGACAATGACACTGCTGGGTCCCACGCCTCCGTTGTTCCCTCCGATCTCCTCCAGGGCTTGTGATCACTTAAGTGAATATTCAGTCTGAGATGGGCAATCAGAATGTCCAGTCTTGGGTAGAAATGAAAACTCCGAAATCGGTTAATGGTGAAAATCTGCCCCAGCTCAAACAGAGCAGGAAGGAAGAATGGATGAGAGGCAGAGGGCATGGCCGCTTCTCCTTGGTTACTCCCTTCAAGTCCGCTGCAGCTCCTCCCTCACAGAGCTGCGCAGTTTCTGAGCCGGTCCCCAGGCTGGTCTGAAAAGCATCCAGACCAGATGATCTTCTGGTCACTGGTCGCTCCAGCTCTCTCCCTCCTCCTCTCTGTCCTCAGCCTTTGGTTCCCCATAGACCCCTCAGGGTCTGCGATTTATCACCAGCTGGGACCTGCTTCCCTGTCCAGCCTTACTTCCTCCCTTAGCTCTATAATTACTTAAGATGAGGTTCGGCTGTAAGAGCAAAAATACTAAACAGTGGTTCAAACCAGAGGGAAGCTTGTTTCTCACATAAAAGGAGGGCGGGGGCTGTTCAGCACTGGCAGAGCAGCTCTGCGCCCCAAAGTCCTAAGTAGCGGCAGTCGGCTCCTTCTAAACCCCTCCTGGGGTGTAGCCCCCTCCTGCAGGATTCACAGCATCTATCAATCTTGTTCCAGGCAGCGGAAGGAGAAAGCGATGAAGGTGTGAAACTGCCGCAGGAACATCTCTCTAAAAAGTCCCGAGAAGCTGCCACGTGACCCACCTGCTCGCATATCATTGGCCTTCCCTGCGCAAGGAAGCCAGGGAAATGGAATCTTTATTCCGAGTGGCCTTACGTGGAAGGAGCGAGAATGTAGCCTTCACTGTCAGAAGTCCGCTGCTAGTATTCACCTTCCGCACTGAGATGGGAAGTCAGGCAGATTCGGTTTCCCCCGGGTCTGCCCCCACCAGGTGCTCCCTGAGGAAGGAGGAGGCCGCCTCAGTCTTCCTTGTCACCTTGTCCTCAGGTCCTACCGAACCTTGCACCTTCATAAACGTGCCTCTGCCAGTCCCTTGTTCTCGTCCCTGGGCAGAAGAGTCGCTATTGCCAACTGGAGGTCCCACCTGGTCTCTTTCCCCATGTCACACATTTCTAGGTTGTAAGTGTGGCAGCTTTGTTCAGTAAGGACGGTAACTGGGCCTGAGGGTGGTTGGGCCCTGCAGGCAGCCTCATCTGAGAGACAAAGAGGCTTGGGAGTCCTTTTCTTTTCCTCGAAAGCCTAGAGTGAAAGACAGAGGAGAGAAACTTCTTTGGGACTGAGGAGGGAAGGGGACAGGTTTGTTATCAAGAGGCGTCTTTCCCATTTCCCTCCTCGGAGCTCTGAATAGCTGATATTTATAACTGCCAAGATCCGTAAGCAGCTACAATCGCTGCTGGTGGACCTGTGACCTTCTCTCAATCACCCCTGGGCAGAAGCGGGATCAGGTTGACTCCAGATCAGCTGATGGGCAGACCGAAGTAACTCCTTCCCTGAAAGCGATACTCCTGGGTGCAAAGGAGTGCTGCCCACCAGGGCCTGGAAAAGAACAGAAAGACTAGAAGCAGAAGACAAAGTCACTTATGGATTCGGCTTCCTTTCCTCCGGGTAAAATATCTTTTGCATTCACCGGGATGTACTGGGGCCACCTTGAGGCCATTGAAGATACTGTCTTACTCAAACAAATCTGATTCCAGAAATTAACTGAGGAAAAATGTAAGGGGGAGGGTAAAATGATACAACTGCTTTGAAAAGTTCGGCAGGTTCTTAGAAAGGCAAAGGTTTATTAAACAAATGACCAACACTCCCACTTCTAGGTATCTACCCAAGAGACATGAAAAAATATGCCTATAAACAAGGTTTGTATTCTCATGTTCATAACAGTTTTATTTATAATGGGCCCAAACTGGAAACAACCCAAATGTCCGTCAACAGGTGAATGGATAAACAGATCCATACAATGGAATGCGTGTGTGTGTGTGTGTGTGTGTGTGTGTGTGTGTGTTAGTCGCTCAGTTGTTTCTGACTTTTTGCGACCCCATGGACTACAGCCCACCAGGCTCCTCCGTCCATGGAATTCTCCAGGCAAAAATACTGGAGTGGGTAGCCATTCCGTTCTCCAGGGGATTGTCCAGACCCAGGGATAGAACCTGGGTCTCCTGTGTTGCAGGCAGATTCCTTACCGTTTGAGTCACCAGAGAAGTCCTACAATGGAATAATATTCAGCAATTAAAAAAAAGAATGACTACTTGATACCTAAATATGGTTAAATTTCAAACACATGATGTCAAATGAAAGGTCGGACAGAAAAGCATACATACATATACATATATATATATGTATATGAAGTTAAAAGCATAGAGTAGGTAAAATTAACCTATAATGGTAGAAATCAGATCAGTGTTGGGGGTCAGGGTTGAAGAGACACTTAAGAATTTTGGGGAGTGATGGAAAAGTTTTATATCTTGATTGTGATGGTGGGTGTGCAGGAGTATACATTTGTCAAAAGTCATCAATATGTATACTTATAGTGAGTGCATTTTATGTATCTAAATTATACCTCAATAAAGTTGATTTGGCAACCAATTCCGATGTTCTTGCCTGGAGAATCCCAGGGACGGGGGAGCCTGGTGGGCTGCCATCTATGGGGTCGCACAGAGTCAGACATGACTGAAGTGACTTAGCAGCAGCAGCAGCAAAGTTGATTTAAAAAGAAAAAAAGTAGAGTTGGTTTGTGTTGAAATTCTTTTGCAGAAGTGATGAGAGCGATTAAGACTTTTTTAAAGTGATTTTTACACCTCTCTCTCCAACTCTTTTGGCAACTCTTTTCTCTTCCTCTCCCTTCACCCTCTTGTCCCTCCACAGTCCACTCTGGTCATCCTTCCCCCCTTAACAACTGCCTCTTTCCCATTCTTTATGAAATACAGCTAATTGGCTTGTTCCTACCAATCTGAGTTTGATGTCTGAAGGACGCTTTTGTGCACAAAATCAATATCCTTGGGTTTGAATTTATTCAGTTTATTAAAACAAAAAATTTCTGACTTTTTCCTTTTTAAGTCTTCAACTTATACACTTTGCTGTTTTAGTTATACAGGTAACATAATTTGAGTATAAAATAAGAATAATCATTTTCACTTGCTCTTTCATATTCAGTTATAATTTTTAAGTTAAATTTGCATAAGGGACACTAATAACAAACCTGATTCAATTTCCAAAACACTTCCAATGCCTGATGGGACTGAAAACTCTAACAAATAATTATCTTCTGATGCATTAAAATAACTTCTGTAAACCTAACAAACCAAATGTACAAATGTACAAATTCAAGTTCTTTTCAATTTTGCAGTAGTGTTGACAAACTTAATCAAATCTGTTAAAACTTTTGAGAATTCGCTGGCAGTCCAGTGGTTAGGACTCTGCACTTTTATGACCAAGGGTGCAGGTTCAATCCCTGGTGGGGGAATTGAGATCCTGCAAGTTGTGTGGCACGCCTCTCCCAAAGTTAAAATTAAAATATCATCTAAAAATATGTTACATATTTAAATTGAAATTACAGGGCTAATCTATCAGATTTCTTTACTTAAATTCTTTTAAACATTAGGAACATTCAAAATATGTAATACAGGGACTTCCCTGGTGGTTCAGTGGTTGGGACTCTGTGCTTCCAGTGTGGGAGGGGCACGTTTGATCCCAGGTTGGGGAACTAAGATCCCACATGCCGCATGTGGTGCAGCCTAAAAATAAGTGAATGAATAAACAAGTCTTTAAAAAAATATGTAACACAAACACATTCTGAATGATTACGGAATGTTCCTAAATTTAACACAAGATCATAAATACTGTAAGTTCGATAGCTTCATCCTTTCTATAGTTCTATCTTTACCTTCAAGTTTGTTCGTAGAGTCATTTACCCAACTCAGAACGGTTTAATCATGTAACGTGGACTGAAATTTTTTTTAAAAAATTGAAGTATAGTTCTTTTTTTATGATGTTGTGTTAATTTCTGCTGTACAGCAAAGTGATTCAGTTATACATACATATGCATTTTTTAATATTCTTCTCCATTTATCACAGGGTATTGAATGTAGCTGCCCGTGCTACACAGCAGGACCTTGTTGTTTATCTAATATATATATAATAGCTTACATTTGCTGACCCCAACCTCCTCCTCTATCTCTCCTCCAGCCCCTTCCCCCTTGGCAACCATAAGTCTGTTCTCTATGTCCATGAGTCTATTTCTGTTTCTATTTTGTGGATAGGTTCGTTTTTAGATTCCACATATAAGTGATATCATGATATTTGTCTTTCTGACTTACTTCACTGACTTACTGATAATCTTTAGTTGCATCCATGTTGCTGCAAATGGCATTATTTTGTTCTTGTTATGGCTGAGTAGTATTCCATTGTATATATGTACCATATCTTCTGTATCCATTCATCTGTCAATGGACATTTAGTTTTTTTCCATGTCTTGGTTATCGTGAATACTGCTGCTATGAATATAGGGGTGCATGTATCTTTTTGAATTACAGTTTTGTCTAGATATATGCCCAGGAGTGGGATTGCTGGATCATATAGTAGCTCTATTTTTACTTTTCTGAGTAATCTCCATACTGTTCTCCATAGTGGCTGCACCAACTTACATCCCACCAAAAGTGTAGGAGGGTTCCTACACTGATTTCTTAGTTAATGTGGCATCTGCCAGAGCTCTTCTCTACCATATAGCTCTCCAAACTTTTTGCTTTGGAATTTATTAAAGGTATGTGTTTATGTTCTCATTTTCAGCCTTTTCATGTTCATTACTTCATGGTTTTTTTTTTTTAGCAAAGACCATTACAAAGCACATAATTTAAATATGTACCCTGAAATTCTGTAACCATACAGGTGGTAATGCAATTATTTCTCCATCCACTTCAGATTTCTCTGTTCCATCCAGTAAGAGAAGATACAATTGTGGTTTCCATGGAGATTCTTGAAGGCAGGATCGATAGTTTCCCCATCATGCTAGTGCTTAGTGTCTCAGTTGTGTCTGATTCTTTGCAACCCCATGAACTGTAGCCCTCCAGGCTTCTCTGTCCACGGGGTTTCCCAGGCAGGAGTACTGGAGTGGGTTGCCATTTCCCCATGGTGCATTGCAAATCTCTCTCCAATAACCACAATGTATGTTCTGGAATGGGCTTCCCTGATAGCTCAGTTGGTAAAGAATCCACCTGCAATGCAGGAGACCCCAGTTCTATTCTTGGGTTGGGAAGACCTGCTGGAGAAGGAATAGGCTACCCGCTCCAGTATACTTGGGTTTCCCTTGTGGCTCAGCTAGTAAAGAATCCACCTGCAATGCAGGAGACCTGGGTTTGAACCCTGGGTTGGGAAGATCCTCTGGAGAAGGGAAAGGCTACCCACTCCAGTATTCAGGCCTAGAGAATTCCATGGACTGTATAGTCCATGAGGTCGCAAAGACTTGGACATGACTGAGCGATTTTCACTTTCACATGTTCTGGAATGCAAAAGTAGAAAGTTGAGAGATACTTGGAGTAACAGACAAGTTTGGCCTTGGAGTACAGAATGAAGCAGGGCAAAGGCTAACAGAGTTATGCCAAGAGAACACACTGGTCATAGCAAACATCCTCTTCCAACAACGCAAGAGACAACTCTACACATGGACATCACCAGATGGTCAATACTGAAATTAGATTGATTATATTCTTTGCAGCCAAAGATGGAGAAGCTCTATACAGTCAGTAAAAAACAAGGCTGGGAGCTGACTGTGGCTCAGATCATGAACTCCTTATTGCCAAATTCAGACTTAAACTGAAGAAGGTAGGGAAAACCACTAGGTCATTCAGGTATGACCTAAATCAAATCCCTTACGATTATACAGTGGAAGTGACAAATAGATTCAAGGAATTTGATCTGATAGAGTGCTTATGGACGGAGGTTTGTGACATTGTACCATCCCCAAGAAAAAGAAATGCAAAAAGGCAAAATGGTTGTCTGAGGAGGCCTTACAAATAGCTGAGAAAAGAAGAGAGGCTAAAGGCAAAGGAGAAAAGGAAAGATATATCCATCTGAATGCAGAGTTCCAAAGACTAGCAAGGAGAGAGAAAAGAAAGCCTTCCTCAGTGATCAATACAAAGACATAGAGGAAAATAATGGAATAGGAAAGACTAGAGATCTCTTCAAGAAAATTAGAGATATGAAGGGAACATTTCATGCAAAGATGGGCACAACAAAGGACAAAAACAGAAGCAGAAGATAGTAAGAGGTGGCAAGAATACACAGAACTGTACAAAAAAGATCTTCATGACCCAGATAACCATGATGGTGTGATCACTCACTCAGAGCCAGACATCCTGGAAGGTGAAGTCAAGTGGGGCTTAGGAAGCATCACTATGAACAAAGCTAGTGGAAGTGATGGAATTCCAGTTGAGCTATTTCAAATCCTAAAAGATGATGCTGTGAAAGTGCTGCACTCAACATGCCAGCAAATTTGGAAAACTTAGCAGTGGCCACGGGACTGGAAAAGGTCAGTTTTCATTCCAATCTCAAAGAAAGGCAATACCAAAGAATGCTCAAATTACCACATAATTGCACTCATCTCACACGCTAGCAAAGTAATGCTGAAAATTCTCCAAGCCAGGCTTCAATAGTATGTGAACCCAGAACTTCCAGATGCTCAACCTGGATTTAAAAAAGGCAGAGGAACCAGAGATCAAATTGCCAACATTCACTGGATCATTGAGAAGGCAAGAGAGGAGAGTTCCAGAAAAACATCTACTGCTGCTTTGTTGACTTCGCTAAAGCCTTTGACTGTGTGGATCACAACAAACTGTGGGAAATTCTTAAAGAGATGGGAATGCCAGACCACCTTACCTGCCTCCTGAGAAATCTGTATGTGCAGGTCAAGAAGCAACAGTTAGAACCAGTCATGAAACAACAGACTGGTTCCAAATTGGGAAAGGAGTACGTCAAGGAGGTATATTGTCACTCTGCTTATTTAACTTACATGCAGAGTACATCAAGTGAAATGCTGGGCTGGATGAAGCACAAGTTGGAATCAAGATTGCTGGGAGAAATATCAGTAATCTCAGATATGCAGATGACACCACCCTTATGGCAGAAAGCGAAGAAGAACTAAAGAGCCTCTTAAAAGTGAAAAAGGAGAGTGAAAAAGTTGGCTTAAAACTCAACATTCAAAAAGCTAAGATCATGGCATCTGGTCCCATCACTTCATGGCAAATAGATGGGAAAACAATGGAAACAGTGACAGACTTTATTTTCTTAGGCACCAAAATCACTGCAGATGGTGACTGCAGCCAAGAAATTAAAAGATGCTTGCTCCTTGAAAGAAAAACTATGACCAATCTAGACAGCATATTAAAAAGCAGAGACATTACTTTGCCAACAAAGGTTCATCTAGTCAAAGCTATGGTTTTTCCAGTAGTCCTGTATGGATGTGAGAGTTGGACCATAAAGATGAAGAAAGCTGAGCACTGAAGAATTGATGCTTTTGAACTGTGGTGTTGGAGAAGACTCTTGAGAGTCCCTTGGACTTCATGGAGATCAAACCACTCAGTCCTAAAGGAAATCAATCATGATATTCATTGGAGGGATTGATGCTGAAGCTGAAGTTTCAATACTTTGGCCACCTGATGCAAAGAACTGACTCCTTGGAAAAGACCCTGATGCTGGGGAAGATTGAAGGCAGGAGGAGAAGGGGACGACAGAGGATGAGATAGTTGGATGGCATCATCGACTTGATGGACATGAGTTTGAGCAAGCTCTGGGAGTTGGTGAGGGACAGGGAAGCCTGGCATGCTGCAGTCCCTGGGGTCACAAAGAGTTGGACACGACTGAGCGACTGAACTGAATTGAACTTCCATGCTTCCACAGAGCATGTATTGAAAGTAAAGAATTCCTCCCATTCACTTTTTAAATTAACACTGTGATTTTCCACAATTATGAAAGACCTGTCTACTCTGTCAGAAGAGAGTTTTGTGCACTATACAAAATGTTATTACCAAAAGCCGCAGCCCAGGCAAAGGATGTGCTAGTCTGTCTTGTGGCCACTGTTTCAGACCTTGGGAAGCTACTCTAGCTACTCTAGAGGTTCAGTATGGACCATGACTGCTGAGCACAAGACAGTGGGCTCACCCTTGTCTGTTCATCCTCCTGTGTCATACCTTTCAGCAGGTCTCTAAGTTCTCTGTCCATACACTCGCCTCCAGGTTATAGTTGTAGCCATCACAGCAAAGCAAAGATGAATATATGTGGACAAAGAGCTTCAGGGTCTTTGGAAATCTTGCTATGTATTGCATCAGTAAAAGTAATTCCAGTCCACCACCACTTTGGTAACTGTAAGTTTGTTTTCTACATCCATAACTCTATTTCTGTTTTGCAAATAAGTTCATTTGCTCCTTTTTTCCCCCTAAGATTCCATATATAAGTGATATCATATGGTATTTGTCTTTCTCTTTGGGCTTACTTCACTTACTATGACAATCTTTAGGTCCATCCATATTGCTGCAAATGGCATTAGTTTGCTCTTTTCTTATTACTGTGTAGTATTCCAATGTATATATGTACATCTTCTTAATCCAGCCCTCTGTTGATGGACATTTAGGTTGCTTCCATGTCCTGGCTATTGTAAATAATGCTGCAGTGATGCGTGTATCTTTCTGAATTATGATTTTCTCCAGATACATGCCCAGGAGTGGGATAGCTGGGTCATATGGTAGCTCTATTTTTAGTTTTTCAAGAAACTTTTATTCTGTTCTATTTAGTGGCTGCACTAATTTACATTTCCACTAACAGTGTAGGAGGGTTTCCCTTTTCTCCATACTCTCTCCAGAGTTTATTATTTGTAGACCTTCTTGTTTTTTTTAAAGCAGTTGTTAACGTTTAATCCATCTCTTAACACATGGCTTCAGGCTACTAGGACACATGCCCTACTCACATCCTTAACCTTCCCAGCTCTTCTGCTGAAGAATTTGGCCTTCACCATGACAGGCTGCTTTGGGATCTTTCTCTTGCTCAGAACTTTGTATTTAGTAGCCCGGCTGCACGGCTTTGGCGATAGGAGCAGCTCCTCTTGTTCTTGGCAGCGTTTATACCCATGTCTGTTCACTGACCACAGTCCACAGTTTATCAAGGTTGACAGCTGGGCAGAAGTTCTGGTTCCTCTTTTTTGTTTTTTGGCTGCACAGTATGTGGGGTCTCAGTTCCCCAACCAGGAATCCAACCCATATTCCCTGCACTGGATGCTCGGAGTCCCAACCACTGGATCACCCTCAACTCCGGGGAAGTTCTGCTCTAGCTCCTTGTTAAGTGGTAATGCCTCATACCAGCTTGCCCAGAGCATCCTGGGTGATATCTGTTGGAGTTGAGCCTGTGGTGATGAATGCCTCCAGCGTTATCCCAGCCTCCTGGGCGCTCCCGATGTTTGCTGATGCAGCTGAGGCTGTGGCTCATGTGACCCCTCCGTTTCCAGGTCTTCCTTAGTCTGATGGCTGTAGATTTTTTAAAAATTGATTTATTCTGTTGCATTTGGTCTTAGTTGTGGCATGTGGGATCTAGATCCTCAAGCAGGGATCGAACTCGGGCCCCCTGCAATGGGAGCATGCCTGCCGAGTCTTAGCCACTGGACCACCAGGGAAGTCCTGGCTGTAGATTTTTTGATGATGACTATTCTGACCAGTGTGATACCTCATTGTAGCTTTTGTTTTAGTTTGGCTGTGCCAGGTCTTCACTGTGGCATGTAGGATCTTTAGTCTTGGCATAATGGGCTCTTAGTTAGGGCATACGGACTCTTAATTCCTTGACCAAGGATGGATACTAGGTCCCTTGCATTGGGAGCATGGAGTTTTAACCACTGTACCACGAGGGAAGTCCCCTGCATTGTAGATTAAAAAAAAAAAAATTGCCCGTTAAAAAAAAATAATAAAAAATTTTAATTTATTTTTGGCTGTGTTAGGTCTTGGTTGCTGTGATTGGATTTTCTCTAGTTGCCGAGAGTGGGGGCTACTCTCTAGGTGTGGTGTGCAGGCTTCCCATTGAGGTGGCTTCTCTTGTTGCAGAGCGTGGGCTCTAGAGCACTCAGACTTCAGTAGCTGCGGCACTTGGGTTCAGCAGTCGCAGCTCCCGGGCTCTAGAGCACAGGCTCAGTAGTTGTAGCACCACGGGCTTAGTTGCTCCTTGGCGTGCGGGATCTTCCTAGATCAGGGATGGAAACTGTGTCTTCTGCATTGGCAGGTGCACTCTTCACTGCTGAGCCACCAGGGAAGCCCCTCATTGTAGTAGTTTTTTTTTTTTTTTTTTTTTAAGTTTCAGACTACTTATTAATCAGTGTAAACCCCAACACAATACACTAACATGGTTTTGTGCATTTAGAGGGGAAATATTTCCTGGTTAGGTGGAAAATTGTGTGAATGGCTTCTGGAAGACCTTCATTCTAAGCAGCTTTATAGTGAAATGCATTTAGAAGTCTGGACCTTCTTTATTCAGTTTGCTGTAATCTACACTCACAGAGTAGAACTTGTACTGATCATTAGGTCCCAGCTGGTTCCAGGGGTCTGGGTTATTCTTTCTGTCTCAACTGACAACGGGATTGAACAATGCCAGGCACATGACATACAATGCTGTTCTGGTACCTCCTGGTCCAATAAATATGAAGAGGGGGATCACGCTAGAATACTTCTTGGCCTGACCAATGATCTAGCGGAGCATGGTTTCAACAGAGGCCTCGAGTCCAAACGGAGAAAAAACTAAACTGCAAGGCCTGGGGTTAAGCAGTCATCCCTCATTGTAGTTTTTGTTTGCATTTCTTTTCATGTCCATGTGATCTTCTCTGCAGCATTCAGACCCAAGGCTGCCACATCCACTATCCTAGGTGGTCTTCAGTTCTTTCAGTACCAAAATGGACTTTGGAGCACATCCACTATCCTATATATATTTATGTAAGAGGAGATTTATTTCCAGAGACACCCTCACAGAACACATTCAGAAGTTCTATTTTACCAGCTATCTGGGCATGCCTTAACCCAGTCAAGTTGACCATACAGTTAACCATCACAGAGTTTTCAATACAGCCTGCAGACATCCTGCTGAGATTTGCAAGGGTGCAGCTCCTGAGTGAAAGAGAAAAAGCCCTGCTGCTGCTGCTGCTGCTGCTGCTAAGTCGCTTCAGTCGTGTCCGACTCTGTGCGATTCCACAGACGGCAGCCCACCAGGCTCCGCCGTCCCTGGGATTCTCCAGGCAAGAACACTGGAGTCAGTTGCCATGTCCTTCTCCAGTGCATGAAAGTGAAAAGTGAAAGTGAAGTTGTGTCCAACTCTTAGTGACCCCATGGACCGCAGCCTACCAGGCTCCTGCATCCATGGGATTTTCCAGGCAAGAGTACTGGAGTGGGTTGCCATTGCCTTCTCCGGAAAAAGCCCTGAGGGCAATTCTGTTCCTGGAGCACTAACAGTTCAGCATCATATTAGAACCAGAACCCATACATTACTTCTGCATGCGTGCTCAGTCACTCAGTCGCAGCCAACCCCATGGGCTGTAGCCCGCCAGGCTCCTCTATCCATGAAGTTTCCCAGGCAAGAATACTGGAGTTGGGTTGCCATTTCCTACTCCAAGGTATCTTTCTGACCTAGGGATCGAACCCACATCTCTTACATCTGCATTCGCAGGCGGATGCTTTACCACTGAGCAACCTGGGAATTCACATTATTTTCAGAAGCAGAAAAAAATATATAAAGTTACTTTCATTTTGAAAGAGAACATGTAATATTTACTATTTTTGTCAACTATAGGAAGATACAAAGAAGAAAACAAAAATCACCCAAATCTCATTATCCAGAAAAAAGCAACTGACATTTTGCTGCAACTTACAAGAAGGCCTTTCAATGCACATTGCATTGGTTCTCCATCATGATTAGGTTAGAGTGCTTGTTAAAACAAGTGCTTTTAAAAAGTCAGTAGTTCTGGGGTGGACCTGTTAAGAAATTGTTTTTTTTTAATAATTTTATTTAAATATATTTTATTTTCCTCGGTCGGGAATATCCCTGGAGGAGGGCATAGGTAACCCACTCCAGTATTCTTGCCTGGCGAATCCCATGGACAGAGGAGCCTGGTGGGCTAGTCCATAGGGTTGCAGAGTTAGACATGACTGAATCAACTTGGCATGCATGCACTTATGTATCTAAGCAATGTTTCATATGTGTAGGAAATCACTATATTCTCTAAAGGGTTTAAGTGTGTATAAACACTAAGTTTATTAGAACTAGAATTTTCATCTCCTAGAATGTCAGCAGCTTAAGGAATGGAGTCAAGGACTGAATTCACTTGGAGTCTTTTTAGTTAGCAAGTGCATTAATGATCAAGAGAGAACTTCTGGTTTCTGAAGGGAAACATTTCTGATATTTTTTCTTTCCAGAGGTTTATGTGCCTTTCTCCCACTCTCCCATGATTTATTTTGTAACCAAATGCATACACACCACACAGGGAGTTCACCTTTGATTTGCAACTTGCTTTCTTCACTTAGCAATGTCCTAAATATCTTTTCAAGTCAAAAATAACCTGCATGACCTTTTCTTTTTTTAAATCTTTTGGTTGTGTGCCAAGTGGGATCTTAGTTCCTTGACCAGGGCTCGAACCTATGCCCCCTGCACTGGAATGAGTTTTTTTTTTTTTTTAAATTGCCCTGGCTCTTTGCTGCTGTGCTGGCTTTCTCTAATTGCAGCGAGTGGGGGTTGTTTTCATTGCAGTGCATGGGCTTCTCATTCCAGTGGCTACTGCTGTTGCAGAGCATGAGCTCTAGGTACTCAGGCTTCAGCAGTTGCAGCACATGGACTCAGTAGTTGCTGCATGTGGGCCTTAGAATACAAGGGCTTCAGTAGTTGCAGTGTGTGGGCTCGGTAGTTGCAGTTCGAGGGCTCTAGAGCTCAGGTTCAGTAGTTCTGGCGTATGGGCTTTGTTGCTCCATGGCATGTGGAATCTTCCCAGACCAGGGATGGAACCCGAATCCCCTGCATTGGCAGGCGGATTCTTATCCACTATGCCACCACGTAAGTCCTCAAGAGTCTTAACCACTGGACTTCCAGGGAAGTCCCCACATGATTGTTCTTAGCACTTAGTATTCCTCATTGTACCATTTGTTTTACCAGATGTCTCTTGTTGGACATTTAGGTTACTTTCAGTTTTATTATTATAGATACTTTAACAGGCATCTTTGTATGTAACTTTTGTGTGTGTGATATTATAGAATTACATGTAATTGTGAAAAATAAAGATCAATTGTACACTTTGCCTCCGTGTGTATATGTGCTCAGTGGTGTCTGCCTCTTTGCTATCCCATGGACTGTAGCCTGTCAGGCTCCTCTGTCCGTGGAATTTTCTAGACAAGAATACTGCTGTGAGTTGCCATTTCCTACTCCAGGGGATCTTCCCGACCCAGGGATTGAACACTTTGCCTACTTTCCCCCCGGAAGCATTTTGTAAAATTATGTTGTAACCAAGACATTGATATTTCTTGTGTTATTTGAACTCTCCTTTGTATTTACATCGATTTTTGCACATGTCCCATTCTTCTAAATTTCTTAAGGTGAGAACTGCTGGGACAAAGAGCTTGACCTTTTTGTCCAGTTCAGTTCAGTTCAGTCGCGTCCGACTCTTTGTGACCCCATGAACCGCAGCACGCCAGGCCTCCCTGTCCATCACCAACTCTTGGAGTTTACCCAAACCCATGTCCATTGAGTCAGTGATGCTATCCAGCCATCTCATCCTCTGTTGTCCCCTTCTTCTCCTGCCCTCAGTCTTTCCCAGCATCAGGGTCTTTTCAAATGAGTCAGCTCTTTGCATCAGGTGGCCAAAGTATTGGAGTTTCAGCTTCAACATCAGTCCTTTCAATGAACACCCAGGACTGATCTCCTTTGTCCAGGTTCTGATAAAAGGGCTCATTTTCCATTCTTGGTCAACGCCACCCTTGGGGATGTGTTTAGGATGGCTATCCCTCTGTAACTCAAGACTTTCCTTCTAGTACTTCTTTAAAAAAGAATTATGGCTGTACTGGGTCTTCATTGGTACTCTTAGGTTTTCTCTAGTTGAGGCAAGTAGGAGCTCATTGCAGTAGCTTCTGTTTGTGGAGCACAAGCTCTAAGTGGGTGGGCTTCATAGTTGTGGTGCAGGGGCTTAGTTGCTGTGGGGCATATGGGATCTTCCTGGACCAGGGACTGAACCCAGGTCCCCTGCACTGGCAGGTAGATTTTTTAATCACTGGACTACCAGGGAATTCCCTTTAATTTTTTTTTTGATACTTAATAGTCTATTTGAGGAATTTCCCTGGTGGTCCAGTGGTTGACTCTCAGTTCCCAATGCAGGGAGCAGGGGTTTGATCCCTGGTTAGGGAACTAGGATCCTGCATAATGTGTACAATGTGGGTGGGGGAGGGGGGAAAAAAGGTCTATTTAAGTTTAACTTTCCTGTAAGATGAGAAGGGGCTGGGCTTTTCTAACATTTCCCCCCCCCCCCAAATGATTAGCCACTTGCCTCAATATAATTTACTGATATCATCAAGCAGTTGACTGGATTATCAAACTATTATTAAAGTACAGAATCGAAATTTATATTTAAAGCTATTTACTGATGGAGGGTCAACGCCTTTTGAGTGTTCGAAGAGATGAACTTAGCACCCACATTTAAAAGCTCAGGGAAAAATCTGCTTGGCCTGGTTAGTCATGGTGCCTTTCTCTTAGAAGTATCACTGTGGCCAGGAGTTATAAGGGACATCAGAAAATGATGAGAATAGTTCTCAAAGCTGTTTTATCGTGAATAGTGAAGAGGATATATTTTAGACTAAGGAAAAGAGTGTAGTGCAGGGTGAAAAAAGGGCAACAATCAAGGGGTTGCAATGTTTACAACATTTTATTAAAGTACAAAATAGTTGGAATTTAGCTAGATAGAAAAACATAGTAGATATTTACAGAAACATTGATAACATCACTCAAGTCACACACAAGTAATGAATGCAGGAAGGTCTTAAAAAGTTTATAAATTGAAAATTATGGAGATTTCCAAAAATGGATATAAAAGCCCACTGCTGAGTATGGCATCAATATTCTTTGAGAATGTTGTCCCTCACTCCTTTGCAATCTGAGGGGACAAGTCAAGTGTTGAGATAACCACAACTTAGGGTCTAATTTTCTTCATTTTATTGACTGTTACACAGACACAGCCAGTGTTTTTCTTCAGCTTCTGCTGATATTTAAAAGGATATGAAGAATACGAACAATTTTTCACTGCTTAAAAATTCAGCATATAAAAGGCTGAGTGAGGAGTATTTGGAACTGAAACTACACAGAGTTCTATCTGATGGAGTATTACTTATAAAACTAAGATAAAACAGAGAACTAATCATGCTCTATCTCATATTTACTGAAAGTAGGCAGAGTAGAAACTTTTATATCAAAGGGCTCCAATTTTAGCTTAATGAACTGTCAAACTACATTATGCTGAAGTTACCACACAACTATCTCGAGAGGCCAGAAGAACCTAAAATCATACTTTAAAAGACAAAAGAAAACAGACTCAATACATATACAAAGCAGAGAAGAAAACAAAACAGTGTCCAGGAGATGGTCACAGTATTATACAGTATTATAGAGAGATAAAGGACACTTGGGCTCTACATACTTCACTTTAATGGTTCTGAACTAAAATTACCTTCCCCAAACTAAATTCAGAGGGGAGGAAATTGAGACATTTACCTAACTGTAAGATCATTACTTAAAATAATCACCTCACATTTTAAAAGAAATCATCTTCATCTGATTCTTCAAGGTACTTTATAGGTTTCTTTGTTCTTGCAGATTTTGCCCGAGAAGCCACAGCTGAGTCCAAGTCCAGATGGAAATCATCGCTGTCCTCCTTCGGTTTCTAAAAAAGAAGAGCGCAAGTAATTTCCAGTATCAACAGGACAGCAGAATTTCAATGCAAAAAATATACCAAGAGACAACACCTCAAGGAATTTTCCACCTTCTAACGAGTTGTAAGAAATAGACCAAAGGCAAATCTCTCATTGACTAATTAGTGACATATTTAGCTGTTTTGCAACTAAACATAGAGTAAAAGGGTGATGGATTTAAATTTATTTTCTTAAAAATGTGCCAAATTATTAGCAGCAAAGCTTGATTACGTGTTTCAAAATAACTTTTTTTCAGTGGAAAAAAAAAACCTACAATGAAAGGACTGACTAGAATAAATACCTTGCTTGTGACTGCTTTAGAGATCATTTTCTCAAAATTAGAGTCGGAATCATCAGAAGAGGATGGCTTCCTTTTGCGTCGAGCCTTGGTTTTGGGGGCATTAGGCTTTTTAGAGACATCAGAATCCAAGTCTGAATCCTTTTTGGTTCTTTTTGGTGCAGCCCTTTTTCTGGCGCCTGTAGTGGAGGTGGAAGTCTGACCTGTAACACAGGCATTCATCATGGTCACTCTTAGCTGAATTGTTTCCACAGTGAACTTTCTTTAGCAACTTGTTTTCCGCTTATATTTAACATAGGAAAAGACAACATAATCGAGATGAAAATGCATTAGAGAATCGAAGTATTCTTAAGTATCTGATTTTTTGGTAGTTATATGCTTCATGTTAAACATTTGTAACTGTTTCTAAGTCCCATCCCTGTCACAGATGTGAGTTAGGATAACACCTGGCATTTTGAGAAACACTCTTTTTTTTAAATCTTTTGACTAGCAATTTTGATTATAAAGATCTAAGGATTTGTTTGCATTTAGACAAGGTCTTTATTTTAATATCTATAGTAAATTTGGAGAATAAAAATTTGAAGTTGACTTGTAGAAGCCAGTTAGTTAATCCCAATATTAACCCAATTCATAGACTGAGGCTCACTTTTTGCTGCTGTCTTCTTTGCTGTCACATTCTTTTTAGGAACAGGGTTTAGGGTTTCGGTTACAGCTGGGAAATCAGCAGCAGGAGAGCTTGGAGGAGGTGGTACATTATCCCCAGCATCATCAGCATCAAGCTCTGTTACTTCAAATAGAAAGGAAAATAGTACATATAAGCAATACATAAAAATCTGTGCTTTGTCCCTGCTCTGAATTTCTATTCAAAAACCATGTCTGTGACTTTTCTGGAATATTTCAAACACACTTTTATAACTTTGTTCTAATTTCTGGGTTCTACCTCAGCAAAGTTATTTTTTGTATCTCTAACACAGTACCTGGCAAGCACATGGTTACTTTTAATATATTAAATGGAGGACTTATTCATGTGCAAAACTAAATCTAATGACCAATATCAATGTAATACTAACAAGAAACCACATTTATTTTCAAAGACAGGACTTGGATAATGTAGTCTGGATTAGAAGCCAGGTGGACCTGAGTGTCCAGTAAAGCAGACATCTCACTATTTTTAGTTAAATACATACCTGATGAGGCACTCTTCAGTGGCTTCAGTTCTTTGTTAGTATGTCTAGAATAAAATAAAACAAAACATCCTGACGACCAGTTCTAAATGTGTCAAACAACAAAGAATATACCATCAACTATTAAAAACAATCATGCTAAAATCCCTATTAGAGAGGATACTTACTTTGGGGAAGTTTGGATCTTAGGTGGACTAGCATTTGATGGGACAAAATCATCTTGAGTGTCTTCATCAAAATCTGAAAAATCTTCATCTGAATCCAAATCCATTGTGAATTTGGTTTTTGCTGTTAAAAATATACATATGCAAAGAATCAAAGAGGATAACAGGAGAAATATTTAATCCCCAAATTAATATAAGATGTCCTGAAGCTTCAGTTTAATCTTTGAAAAGATGTCTTAATTTCTCAAAAATTTAATTACTGCTGTAAGATAACAACTTCTGGGATTATGTGCCTCGAAATACACAGATCATTTGAATATTTCAGAATATGCAGCATGTTCTTCACTTTTCCTCACCTGCTGCTCTCTGAGACTCTCTTTCTCGTGGAGGGACATCAAAATTACTTTCGTTACTGCTCATGTCTGATTCTGAGTCAGACCAGGGGTTTCTTTTCTTTGCTTTCTTGATTGGTTTAAATGGCAATGTAGTTTGTTTCTTTGTCTTGGTAACTGGAAAGGAGATAGGAATTAACCATCTTTACATATTCTTTGACTCACTTTTCTCCATCTATCATCCAATCATCCATCTATCCTTCAAATATTAGGTTGGCCAAAAAGTTCATTTGGCTTAAAGTAAAAGTAAAAGACATATTTTTCATATTTACCAAGGACTTTATTGAACAAAGCATTCACTAACTGAATGAACTTTTTGGCCAACCCAATACTTATTGAACTCTGTGGTAGTACTGGGAATACAATGGTGCACAGAAACAGACATAGTCCCCCTTGCTAAGGAGCTTATAGCTTGGTCATCTAATCCCATATTAGTGGTAATCCCACAGTATATGTGTTTACATAGGGCATACATCAATAGTGTGCGTGTAAATGTATATAAATATGAGGCTTTTCCAAGAAAGAGATGTTTGAGCTGAGATCTGAAGGTTAAACAAGAGTTAACTAGTTGAAGGGAAATGGATGACAAAACATTCTAGTCCAGGATATAACATGTACAAAGTTCTGTGAGAAAATATAGTGCATTTAGGAAGCTTTCGAAAGAAATCCATTATGGCTGGAAAAAAGAAGTCATGGGGAGAGTGGCTGGTCTTGTTAAGAATTTTGTTTTAAACAGGGAACTTATATGACCAGATTTGCATTTTTAACGAGTTCTTGTAGGCTACAGTGTGGAGATGGGAAAGGCCCAAGAATAGCTGCAAGATCAACAGGTTATACTGCTAAAGTCAAGGCAAGGGAGACCATTCAAAAGGAAAGAATGGCTTGGCCCAAACCTTAAGGGGAATTTAATGGCTGAGTTGAGGAGGTTTAAAGTCACTAAGTTTTGTTAATTCTTAACCCCATCTGTCTCTCATACCCACCCTTTGCTATTTACTTCCCTCATCTAGGCCCAAAGATAAGAAGGACAGTCTCCTTACTGGTCGACGTAGTTCTTTCTTCATATACCTAGTTGAATTCAACCATATCCATACTCCCCAACAACCTGGTTTCCTAACTCTCCATAATCTGATATAACTATTTGCTGCTATTTTCTAAAATAAACCCTCCCACTCTGAGAAGGGGGCCTTTTCATTGTCCCATGCATATTATTTAATTTTTCTTCTTAGTCTAGAATATCTAAATCTTACTCAATCTTTACAACTCTAACCCAAGTGTTATCTCTTTCACAAAGCCTCTTCTGTCTGCATGTACCCACACTGATGCCACTTTTCTCTAAATCACTACAGTGGCTAGTATGTACTGCTTTACTTCTCTTTCCTGATAAACCTCTTCAGGGGAAACGCCATGCTTCCCCATTTCTTGTGTCCTCACAATATTTGAGATGGTGATGGGAAATGTAAATGCTCAAAATACTTATTTGATTCATTGGTTTTATATACTAATTGTTGCTTTGTGTTGTTCAGTTGCTAATTTGTGACCCACTCTTTGTGACCTCATGAACTGAAGCCAGGCTTCCTCGTCCTTCATTATCTCCTGGAGTTTGCTCAAATTCATGTTCATTTGAGTTGGTGATGTTATCTAATCATCTCATCCTCTGCCATACCCTTCTCCTCTTGCCTTCAATCTTTCCCAGCATCACGGTCTGTTCTAACGAGTTGGCCCTTAGCATCAAGTGGCCAAAGTATTGATTGCTAGGTAGTTTAAACAGCATAGTACATACAACATACTTTTATTACTTTTTCTGAGGATAATTGCTGTACAATGTTGTGTTGGTTTCTGCCATACAACAATGTGAATCAGCCATAACTATATATATATCCCTTCCCTCTTGAGCCTCCCTCCCATCTTCTTACTACTTCTTTTTCAACACTAAGATGTTTAGGGGACAATAGACATGGTTGGATGGCATCTGGACATGAGTTTCTCTGGGAGACAGTGAAGGACAGGGAAGCCTGGAGTGCTGTAGTCCAGGGAGTCTCAGAGACTCGGACATGACTGGTCAACTGAACAACAAAAAAAGATGCTTCTATTTGTTTTATTCATCTTTGTACTCCCCACAGAGCTGAGCACAAATTACCTATCTAAAGCAGGTACTCAAGGATAGATATATACATCAATCAATGGAATAGAGTTGAGAATCCATAAATAAACTTTAGATTTTTGGCAAAAGTGAAAATAATTCAATGGGGAAAATTTTTTCAATATATGGTGCTGGGTCACCTGGATATCCACATGCAAAAGAATGAAGTTGGACCCCTTCCTTATACCATATACAACTTACTTCAAAATTACCTAAATGTAAAACTAAAAACTCTTAGAGGAAAATAAGGAGTAAATCTTTTCTTCTTTTTTTTGGCTACACCACGGGGCTTGCAGGATCTTAGTTCCCCAACTAGGGATCAAACCTGGGCCCTCAGCAGTGAAAGCATGGAGTCCTAATCACTGGACTGCCAGGGAATTCCCTAGGTGTAAATCTTTATGACCTTGGATTTGGCAAAAGATTAGATATGACACCAAAAATATAAGCAACAGAAGAAAAAGATAAATTAGACTTCATCAAAATTAAAAACTGTGCTTCAAAGGACACCATCAAGAAAATGAAAAGGTATTTCACAGACTGGCAGAAAATATTTGAGAATCATATATCTTATAAAGGTCTGGTATCTAAATATAAAGAACTCTTGCAACTAACTCAACAATACTGCTGCTGCTAAGTTGCTTCAGTCGTGTCCGACTCTGTGTGACCCCATAGACGGCAGCCCACCAGGCTCCCCCGTCCCTGGGATTCTCCAGGCAAGAACACTGGAGTGGGTTGCCATTTCCTTCTCCAGTGCATGAAAGGGAAAAGTGAAAGTGAAGTCGCTCAGTCGTGTCCGACTCTTAGCGACCCCACAGACTGTAGCCTACCAGGCTCCTCCCTCCATGGGATTTTCCAGGCAAGAGTACTGGAGTGGGGTGCCATTGCCTTCTCCAATTCAACAATAAAAAGACAAATAACCCAATGTAAAAAATGGGCAAAGGATCTGAACAGACACTTCTCCAAAGAAATATAAAAGCCCTAAAGTGGAAACAATCCAAATATCTATTAGCTAATGACCAAATAAATATAATGTGGTATATTCATACAATGAAAAACTATTTGGCAACAAAACAGAATGAAGTGTTGATACATGTTACTACATGGTTGACCCTTGAAAACATTGTTAAGTGAAGAAGTCAGCCACAAAGGAAAATATTACATGATTCCGTTTATATAAAATATCCAGAATAGACAAATCTAGACACAGAAAGTAGACTGGTGGTTGCCTGGGGGAAGGGGGAGTTGGGAGAAAATGCGGAGTGACCATTAATGGGCAGTGTTCTTTGCAGGGCAAGAAACCATTCTAAAACTGAGTATACTAAAATCACTGAATGGTACACTTTAAATGAGTGAATCTGGCATACGAGTATGTTAAAACATCTCAATGAAGATGTTAAAAATTAGTAGATATTCAGAAAAGCCATAAACAAATAGTTAGAGTTGAGAGTGAGTGTTAAGTATATCCCAGGTACGGTGCTGAACACTAGGGATAAAACAACATGACTAAGATGTGGTGATTGTCTTCAAGAAACTTTATATATGAATATATTATACATATTAAAACCTCATAACTAGCTAGAAAGTGAAACTTAACAAACTGAGCATTTTCTTTAGTCCCAACAAAGTATTTCATCACAAAATGATCTCTTCTAAAATAAATCAAATACCAAGGAAAAAGATAGGGAAGTTCAGATATGGTCCTTCATGTACCTCAAGAACTTCTGAACATCTGTGTGGAATGTATTAGGTAACAAACATAATTTACTCTCAACTCTACATCATTTTTCTTACGATGTTTCAATACCTGGCTCTCTTTTCTGTTTCTTTTCCAATCTCTGTTTTAGGCTTTCTATTTCCATTCCATCCTCTTGAGGGTTTCCTTCAGTATTTTCACTCTAAAAGATAGCATGACAAAAATGGTCAAATTCTGCCAACTTATTATTCAGAATAATATAGGGTCAAATATACAAATATTTATTTGGTCAAAGAATGACTTTTTTTTTTCTATTTTGGCCAAGAGCTCTGAATATCGGTATGGGTATGACTTCTTCAAGATACTTAAACACTGAAAATAAATCAGGCTCATAAGAAAGGGAAGTTATGATGAGTTGATAAATTCCAAACTACAGGGTTAGAAGTTTTATGATGAATTCAGTTCTAAGTGGAAAAATGCTTAAAGTGTTTTACGTATAAGCTTTTAAGAGTATTACCTTAATTTTCTTTTTAATTTTCTTTTCTGCCTCTGCTTTCATCTCTACAGTCACTCGGGGGATGACTCTTTTTCCACATGGAGAAGGCAAAATTTCTGCCATTTGTGTTTTTTTCCCCTTTGCTTTCCCACCTTTCCCAGGAAGTCCTATTTGTTCATCTTGTTTCTCCTTTGCTTCAACAACCTAGAAAAGGTTAATATAAGAAAGCAAGTCTATGGGGAGGAAGATGGGAGGGAAGTTCAAAATAGAGAGGATATATGTATACCTATGGCTAATTCATGTTGAGGTTTGACAGAAAACAAAATTCTGTAAAGCAATTCTCCTTCAACTAAAAAAAAAAATATATATATATATATATATATATATATAAATGCGATCACACCAAAAAAAGAAAGCAAGTCTATAAGGACATTACAGCATTGATGTCACTTTATCCCTAAGGACAGAATAAAAGGCAATGATGAAACTGATTTTAGTTTGTTACATCTTAAGGTAAATTTGTGATAAGCTGTTCAAACATTAAGGCACACTTTGAGAAGTGGAGATAAAAGATTGAGTTCTACGTTTGATTCTACAACTTAACCTTTGAGGATAAAATGGGGAATCAGAATTAAGGATAAAATACACATACATACAGATAAATGTATACGTTTATAAACTCAAATAAGCAGAAAGGATGTGATTCCAGTAATGTATCCAATCACTGATCATAAGCTAGACATCCAAACTGAAGTACAATAATATAAATCTTCACGTTAAAGATTTTAGCTTAATTTATGAAATTAAGATATTTTTTCTTATGTTAAAGATAATGTTGGAAAACACTACTACTGATTTGGTAACAAAGGATCTTCTTAAACTACTGATTAGCCAGCCCTGAAGGAAACCGTCTTTGTCCTTTCAGGTTTACGTGAGGGACTGGGTTGGTGTTCTTCTACGTTTAAATTCTCACTCCCAATAGGTCAAAAATCAACTTTTGTCCTTTCCCCTCTTTGTGTGAAAACTTCTAGGTAGTGTGTTTCCTGGCACCATTTACTTTATTCTAACTTGTTTGTAACAATCTGTCACTTTATGTGTTATCTTGAAATGTTTCTTCATGCCTCCTATATTCTTTCTATTGTCAACTGTGAAATTTCCTGACAAAGAGGTATATTGCTAGAATACCTTATTTCATTAATACAAATTCTAACATGGGCATTATAAACCACACACCTCTAGCTCTTCAACAAAAGCAGCCAAGTCTTCTCTCCACAGATCTGATGGACTCTTGCTCTTTAATGTTTCTAGCTCTTGCTCCTTCATAAGACAGTCAGAAAATTAAGAGTTAGTTTATGTGCATAAACAGCATTTTCCCAGAGCCCCCCGTTTTCTTTCACTATTAGAGTACAAACAAGGAACACGCACTGTCCATCAACAACTCACTTTTTCATTTCTCAGTTTGCACAGTTCATCTTTCTTTTCCTTGGTCAGATACCAAAGAGGCATATCGAGAAGGTAGTTGAAAGTAGGTCCAGAATCGGTTACAGAGTCACTCTTCTCAGTTTCCTTCTCATTGTCACTCTCTTCATTTTCTTCTTCGTCTGGAACCTAAACAAGAAATTAAAATGTATCTTTAATAGGAAATGTGAAATATAGACATTAGACTGTACAAATACAATCTGTTAATAACATAGAAAATGCTAACCAAGAAATTACCTTTTGCTGGGCTTCTTTCCAAGCCTTCACAGGATCCGAATCATATCCTCTCTGAATCAGAACTTTAATTAACTCTTTCTTAGGCTTATTTTCTATTTAAACAAATGTGAAAACAGACAGTAGTTTTGAGCAATACTTTAGGAAAGGATAAAGTTTTTACCATATTAAGTTAAAAGATAAAAACTGGAAATTATAAGGTCTTCTTGCATAAATTTGTACATCCTGGTGGACACCAAGTCTTCTCCCTAAACCACTGATAAATATAAATTACCACAAGGGGGCAGTCAAATTACATATGAGGTTGTGATCTAATCGTGACAGAAAAGACAATAAAAACCTTTATTTCTGATAAATATTGACCTCAAGTATACTCTCTGTTCTTTTAATTTCAACACTTGAGCGGGCAAGTTCTTAATGCCACCATCCAAACATTGATTCCTCTTGATTATGGTCCTTTATAATGCATTTGTTCCCTTTTTTCTATAGTATCCCTCTCTCAATGTCTTACTACAGTCAATTTATTAGACTTTGAGGGATACTGAATGTTACTAGCTGTGATATAATGAGGTTCTAAGTGCCAATTAACTTGACATAAGTCACACCTTTAGGCCTTCTATGTTAACTCTTCAAGAAGACTGGAGAGTCCTCTAGTATTTCCTAAATTCTAGTCAACTAAATATAATCTTTACTTTTTACTTTTGAGTCATACCCCATATTATTTATTTTAGCTTTGTCTTTAGTAGTAGTATCTGTGAAATTAGGGGAGTGAGATGCCACTGTTATAGTATTTTAAAAGACCCATGAATATGTAACTACTAAGCTAAACATTTTTGTGTACCATTAGAAAATTACCCTGTGATCACTATGTAACTTGTGTTGTCATGTTTTGGGACTTGCTACAACCCACAGTTACCTGGCGTTTCTAGTTAACCCCGGCCAGAGCTGAGGCTTCTAACTTTAGTCAAAACTGTTTTCTTCCTGGTAATACTTAAACTTTGATTTTGTTGCTTCTAGAACGTCTTAAGATTCCCTTAGACGTGACTTTCAGTCTTGAGTATACAATTTACTTATAATCAATTTAAAATCCTCCTTCCTTTTCGGTTTTTCTATCAGACTTATCTCTGCTGTTTATCTATCAGTTTACACAGGGACCTCTTCTAGCTCTCCATTCTCTTCCTGTCTAAATGTTAACTAATTCCTGATTTCTCAAGATGCTCAGTCTAGGAAAAGCTATCTCTTTTAAACCGTAAATGCTTATTTAGATATATGAAAGACACACATGGAACCAGCAGAAATAAATGAATTTTTCCCTCCCTCCCTATCATTCCTCTCACCAAAAATGTTTAAAGAAGTGAGGCAAGATTGTAATTTTAGTATAAGCAGTTATTGGTCCAGAAACATACCAATGATTATTTTGCCATCTATTTTCTCTAAGATAAAGCGAGCCTGATTATTCAGTTTAGCAGATTCAGCACCAAGCATTCCTAGAAGCCATTCTTTTCTTAATCCATAATATTTAAGCCTGAGTTCAAAGAAGTCTCTTAGAATATCCAAAACTGTGTCGTATTTCTTTAAACAGCCTACATGGTCAAAGAGGACCTAGAAAAGAAAAAACAAGATTAGAGTCAACAGTAGATAAATTGGCTAAACTTTAATGGTTTTAGAGGAATGACCTCATTCTTTGAAAATGAAAAGTAGCCTAAGATACCCTTTAAAAATTGATATTAATATAAATATTAATATCAATTGATATCGATACATGGAAACATGTGTTTATCATAAAACAGGACATACCATAGAGTTGCATGTGAGACTAGTTTGGAGTTTGAAGACTTTGTGTAGTCCAACTCTCTCTGCCTCTGCCAGTTTTTCTTCAGTCATCTTCACAACAAACTTCACAGTGGTGTCTGTGTGGTATTCCCTATAATCTGTTATGAGAGGGGGTGTCTTCTCAGTGCCATTCAACATGGGCTCAAGAACCTGTTCTTTATACGTCTAAAAGAAAGAAAGAATCCTTTTGTAAGTTTCTAAAACTTAGGCTCCTGTATATTCAATATACGTTAGTACAAAAAATGCTTCCCCATCACAGAAATCAAAAAAGAAATCCTTACTTACCTGGGTCCACGTTCTGATGGGAAGCTCTGAGATTTCAATGGTTGTAGAATTAAGAATAGCCACTTCACCACTAATCACATATTGATTTGGAGCCAGCTCTTCAACAGTACCCTTGAAGTTCTTGTAACTTGGAAGCTAAATTGGTATTTAAAAAAAAGAATGTTTTCGAAATGTGATACTAAAACAAATCCCATCAGCATTAAACAGTAAATCTAACTAACATTAAGCAATAAATAAATTTTTATGCTTGTGTCCTCTTTAACTACACCATTTGCTGAATTGAAACCAGAGGAAAACTAAGGTTCCTAGTCCACAGAATAGTTACCATTGGCAAAGGTTCTTCTCCATCCATCAAACGTCTGATGTTATTCACAACTTCACGGACATCAAAGTTGGGGATTTTGCAGGACCACCCAGTACCAATTCCTTCAGCGCCATTTATCAACACCATGGGTATAATAGGAATGTACCATTCAGGCTCAACACGCTGGTTGTCATCATATAAAAACTTTAATGTGTGGTCATCTTTTGCTGGAAATAACAACCGAGCCAAAGGGCTAAAGAAAACAAAGAATGTTGTTTTAGAAAAATATTGGCTTTGACACAACTTTCATGGAAAGAACATGTGTTTTCTCAGATATATATATATAAAAATTATGTTGGCTTTACCTGTTAATATTCATTTACCAATATTATTTATTGAGTATTTTCTACATACATGTCAAGCACTGCAGATATTAAGTCTCAGTCTTTAAGGAGCTCAGTACAGGTAGATACTCTAGTAGTATAGCCAATGAATGTACATTTTGTCAGGTGGTATGGTAAATGTTAAATAGATAAAGTAGCTAAAATTGGTTGAGGGGGTGCTAAGGAATGGTAAGCACTTGCTGATAGGATAATATTTGGACATAGAAGAAACTGACAGAAAGAGTACAGCAAACAGAGGTACCAGAAAGTCAGAGGCGCTGAGGGAGTGTGCTTGGCCTCTTTGATTACAGGCAAAGAGGCCAGGTGTGTTTGAAGAAGAGATAGTATGAGATGGAATCAAGACATGGGGAGGGGGAGCACAGATCATGTAGGGTCTGGCTTGCTAAAATAAAGCTCTAGTTTTTCTCTGAATGAAGAAGTTGTTCCAGTGGTTAAGAATCCACCTTCCAATGCAGGGGACATGGGTTTGATTCCTGATTGGGGAACTAAGATCCCATATGCCGTGAGGCAGCTAATGAGCCCGTATGCTCTAGAGTCCATGCGCTAAAGAGAAGCTCATGCGCTGTGACGAAGATCCTGCATGTGACAACTAAGACCTGATACAGCCAAATAATAAATATCAAAAAAAATGTTGGAAAGTTTCGAACTCGAGTAACCTATTAAAAAAAATTAATCGACTGCCAACAGAAAGAAGGGTGGTAGACTATAATAGTCTATATAATGAATGGGGTGACTAAATATTTTTCCAGTTCAGAGTCCCCAGGAATTGCTGATGAACTGGATGCAAGTGTAGAGAAAACATGTCAAAGTAACTCCAAATTTTTAGCCTGAGAATTAGGAGAATGGTATTTCATTTACTGAGACAGAGACTAAGGGTGTGGTTTTGAACTTATGTTTGAGATATTTATTAGACATCCAAGTAGTAAAAGCTGAGAGGGACGTGAAATTTAGAGGCCAGGGCTGGAGATGAGACTGGATGGATGAAGTATCATCCCTGGAAGGGAAGGCAGTGTAGTTAGTGGAAAGAGATCGGATGAAGAAGCCCCAGGGCAGGCCATAATTTGGAGGTTGGGAAGATGAGAAGGACCTAGTGAAGAAGACTAATAAGGAGGAGAACCAACAGCCTGGTGTCCTGGAGGACAAATAGAGAAAAAAAAGAGTTTCAGGGATTGAATTATTAATTATGCCCTATGCTGTTGAAAGATTGAATAAGATGACAGTTGAAAATTGACCAGTCATAATGTACTTTCCACAGACTTGTAAAGGAAGTAAAATTTCCACTTGTAGTATTTAAGAAGCATTAAGTTCTAATCTTGACTCTGGCTCAAGCTCTATATCAGAGTTTCTTAATCTTGGCACTACTGGGTCAGGTAGTTCTGTGCTGTGCGAGTGCTGTCCTGTGCATTACAGAGCGTTTAGCAATACCCCTGGCCTCTGCTCACTAGATGCCAGTAGCATGGCTCCCCTAGTCATGACAATCAAAAATGTCTCCAGACATTGCCATATGTCCTGTCAAGGGTGAAATCTACCCTGGTTGATAACCACAGCTCTAGATGGAGGAAACAGAAGAAAATAAAAAGAAACAAGAGTAAAACATTTATAGTTTGGCAAGGAAACAACATTTTAAGGGATATAAAGGCTAAGCTATCAAACTGAAATAGAATTTTGATTTTCTACTCATTGCAAAGAGCAGACTAATTAAACTTTAATGAGCTAATTTAAAACAATTAAGAATGCAAACATTTGCATCAAAAATCCATTTTCTGATTAACTGAATTTTTCTGTTTTTGGACAACTAACTCTCACAATACTTCAAAATTGGAAATGGCAATTTACTGAAAATTGGAAGCATACCCACCTGAGCATTGTGAAGATGTATCGAGGACTAGCAGAGTCCTTGCCACCATGCAACCTGGTACCAAACTGACCAATGGGCTGCAAAAGGTTCAGATTATTGCTGCCCACAAAGTTCTGAGCCAAATTGATAATGGTCATCATTAGTGACATCTGGGGGAAAAAAAGATTCATTAGTCTCATCCATAGCATCTCAATAATAACGTGTCTATTGTTATGACTATATTTCACTATAATCCTTAAGGTTTTACGAAGTGTATATGTTTATTGGCTTTTCCAAGATAAATACATGGCAGACGTAGCACCTAAACCTAAGAGTTCTGGCTCCTAGTTCAGGGTGCTTGCCTTCCAGCAATTTCTATGAAGTCTTAACCCTGTAGGCATAGCTCTTCTATTCACCCTCTGCAGAATGAAGTATTTCCTCCTTTGTGTTAAACACTTTACTCCTTTCTATTCTAGCATGTTTCACTCTATTCTATAATTGTGTGAGTGTATGTACACATGTGTGGTAGCCCTCTGGCTTAACTGTGATTACATGTTAAAGGTAGAGAATATATATAATTAAACTTTGTATACTCTGCACATGGTAAGCATTAAACAAATATTTACTAGGTGAACATCTACAAAATACCTGCTATATTTTGATTTGAAGCAACAAGCAAGACAGTCATCTCTTTAAAAATCTAGAAACTTATAGGCAATCTTATTCTTTAAAACTGTTTTATATAATAAATGCAAAAAACCAATTTCAATTACAAAATAAAAAACGAATAGATGTATGTTTGTATAAAGGCAATCAATTCAGACATATGTGAAAAATTGGAAAACTGCCCTTTCCCAT
Organism: Okapia johnstoni; assembly: GCA_024291935.2. Taxonomy (NCBI): domain Eukaryota; kingdom Metazoa; phylum Chordata; class Mammalia; order Artiodactyla; family Giraffidae; genus Okapia; species Okapia johnstoni. Next base: position 21,028,601 of record CM044306.1, on the reverse strand, counting down.
TCCCAGGGATAACCAAAGATAACAGTTTGGAGTATATTATTATCCTGCTCTTCTTTTCTTTTCCCTCACTTGATAATAGAACATGGATGCTCTTCAGTGTTAGTACCTATAGATATATTGCTGTTGCTAAGTCATGTCTGACTCTTTTGTGACCCCATGGACGCTAGCCTGCGAGGCTCCTCCTCTGTCCATGGGATTTCCCAGGCAAGAATACTGGAGTGGGTTGCCGTTTCCTTCTCCAGGGGATAGTCCTGACCCAAGGATCGAACTGTGTCTCTGGCATTGGCAGGCAGATTCTTTACCACTGAGTCACCAGGGAAGCCCCACCTATCAGTTATATCACTGATTCCATGTACAGATGTCATAATTTATAATAATTTTCCAATTGATGGACACTTTCCGTGTCTAAACTTTGGCATAACAAAGTTATAGCAAACATCACTAAATATTAATATCATTGAATGTAGATCCTTGCATATCTTTTGATTATAGTAGCCTTGTGTTAGACATTCCCTTCTCCAGGGGATCTTCCCAACCCAGGGATCGAATGTGGGTCTCTTGCATTGTAGATATATTCCTTACCCTGAGCCACCAGGGAAGCCCATTATAGGAACATTATTTTTATAAACAGATTGTTAGGTTACAAAATAGGCAATTTTATAGTTTGAAATATTTCACCAAATTGTTCTCTACTATGGATGTACCAGCTTATACTTTCACCAACTGTTTGGAGAATGACTTTGCAGGTATTTCTGCTATAATGTTTTCTGGAAACATTATAGATTATGTGTTTACCTCACCATGATGGTAAGAGGACATCTCAGCTACTGACCCAGCTAACTGGGCAACCTTCACCTCTCGCTTGTCATTCCGTTTGAAACATGTAAACAAAACCTTTCTCTGACCTGGTTTCAAACCTTCAAAATGAAAGAAGTGCAAATATTAATATCTTTAATTTAATCATTTCTAGGCATTGATTTCCATCTTATGGTAAAAATAGAACTCACCATCCACCATAGATGGGATAGATCTTTCATTATCAGAATTTGAGAACAGGATAAGTTCCTTGTTTATGAAGTCATTATATGTCAGATATGTGGTAGCTTGCCCATACAAATAATCCTGAGGAACCAAAGAGAGTATTACATGATCTAGTTTAAGATAAAAAACATCACTGGTCTTAACAATGCTTAATGCAAAAATAAAATAAAGCATTATCATTTCCATGATAATTCTTAAAAGTCCTTCAAAAACAAAGAATTATAAAGTATTTTATGTTTTAAAGACACAGCAAATTTATTTGCTGCACAATTAGGAAAAAAGTTTATTGACTTTGTAGTTTCTTTCAGGTCCAATACATTTATGCAATCATTAAATAAGAATAAGGATATTTATAAGTAGTTATCTATTAACTTTTTTTTTTTTACTGAAACATTTATTTAGTAACCTTAATTTGCTATACTATCAATTCTAAAAGGTCAGTAAATAGTACATTTTGTGGGATATATTTAAAATTTTCTTACCTCAGGAAGGCCAAGTAACTTTCGTTGCCTTCTGTCTTCCATGAAATGAGTTAACCATTCCTTTCGATCATCTATCTGCTTTTTGCTAAAGGCCTACATATTAGAAGATAAAAAAGATGTTACCGGCACTAACAGATACCAAAATATTTCTTCTAGAAAATACTAACAAAACCACAAAAACTCAGTTTCTAAAATATCTGATTCCTTTCTTTGGAATATGTGTACTGAAAATCATCTATTTTATAAAACATTTTATTATATGAAAATTTAAATGTTTCAGTTGACTAGTTGAAACTTTGATTTCTAAAACCAGTGTGTGTATGTGCTCAGTTGTGTCTGACTCTGCAGCCCAATGGACTGTAGCCCACCAAGCTCCTTTGTCCATGGGATTTTCCAGTCAACTATACTGGAGTGGGTTGCCATTTCTTTCTCTAGGGGATCTTCCCGACCCAGGGATGGAACTCATGTCTCTTGCATCTCCTGCATCGGCAGGCAATTTTTTTTTTTTTACCACTGCGCCACCTGGGAAGCCCCTCTAAAATCAGAATGTATTTGTGAAATACACTCAAACTCACCAGGCTAATTGCAGCATCATCTTCGGGACCAGAATATTTGAATTGGATACGATGTCTTTTCATATCTGCAAAGTATTCTTTGGCTTCCTTTGATGTGCTGGTACCCAAACCTACAAAAGCAAGAACACCAAGTTACTCCATATAATCCTGTACAATGGTATATAACAAAATGAGAAGTTCTATGTGAGTTTCAGTACAAACCTTTGTAATACTTGACTTTCCATTTTTTATGATTTGGTGTAGAACTCTTCCATTCTTCAAACTCAGGAAGGCTATAGAATGCCATTTCTTGCTTGTTTTTAGACACCTGAGGTAAAAAACACATTGCTATGGCTTTCCACACTGCTGGGTTCCCTGCATACCATCACACATCACTGAGGTTATATGTGTATCCAGGGTTGAGGAGTAGAGCCTTCAAATATCCATTATGGTATCTTAGAAATTAGTATACCTTTACAATGGGAGTGATAAATTCCTCCAGAAAACGATGTCGCAGAAGAGAGGGCCAGTTATGATGGATAAAATTAATCAGCAAGCCTTTGATATGGGAACCGTCTTGGTCCTAGAAATATTTGGAAAGCCAAAACACAAAAGATTTGCTTAGAAACTAAAAAAAATTGTGATTGACATACTGGGAATTTCTCAAAAGTTTTTCTGTGGGGGTTAAAAACAAAAAAAGCCATTCAAATTTAGACTCACTTAAACCTGTATTATATAATATACATAAAATAGAAACATATCTTATTAGATGTGGACTAAAGATAAATAATTTCCTTTCATGGCAGGAAAGCAATGCAACAATAAGACATGTTTAATTCTGACCTGATCTGTCATAATCATTATCTTTCCATAACGTAGAGTCTTCAATGAATCTTCATCTTCATAGTTTTTCTTGTACTGAAGACCCACAATCTTAATTATATTGTTAATTTCAGCATTTTCCATTATCTGAAATGGACATATAGCCAAAAAAGTAAGGTTTTGTTTATAAACTTTAAAGGAACAAAGAATTATAATAGTATATGTTGCTTGGGTTTTTTTGAACTCCAGTATTTTTGAGTTATTAGCCTATACTTTACTAAGTCAGAAAGATCTGTTGAGATATGCTACATTATACCCAATTTTCTAAAATAGAAAACTAATACAAACTAAGATGTATTTAAAAATACCGTATATATATTTTATATATATATTTTATATCCTCCCAATAAGGGAATGAAATATAAGCTTAGATTCTGAAGATAGTTTTTATATACTCTACCTGTTTATGAGAAGCTTCTCGAACATTGAGTATTTTTCCTCTAAGAGGGAAAACCCCATACTTGTCTCTCCCAACCACACCAAGGCCTGAAACAGCTAAAGTTTTAGCTGAGTCTCCCTCTGTCAGGATAAGTGTACACTCAGTTGAGTTTCGGCCTCCTAAAATAAATGAATATCAGCATATTTAGTTCAACCTCAAATATACTAACTCAGACATGTGATAAAACACAAATAACTTACAATTCATAACAAGTTGGCTTGAGAGTCAAATAAATAGAGCTAAGTAATTGGACATATAGTTTAACTAAAGTTTGTAAGTTAATAAAGTCTTCTTAGTTTCTTAAATCAACCTCTCATGATGATTATACTGTTGCTAAACATTTGCTTGATCATATTACATTTAACATATTTTGTGCGTAGTGAGGTTTAGGACATGCCTCCAAAATATGGCACCTTGGCACACTGATTATCTTAAGCTCAGGGAGTTTTGAGAAAAGAAAACTTTAGTAGAGGCATGAAGATCTCTCTGATCTCTCCCCTAAACTTCTCCCCTGAAGCAGGTTATAAGATGCTCATGCAGGAGGTGCTAGCCTTAAACCCGGAAGAAAGGAACAGATTTTTTAATCTAAGATTAAAGGTCACCAAGAAGAATCTGAAAGAAAAGGCCATGTGAAGTTTCCCCAGGTTTACTATAATCAGCTAACAATCACTGTCCTATAATATCTTCCCAGAACTTTGCATTCTTCATCAAAGCTAGCATAAAACCACTTAGGTTTAACCATTTTTTTGGGTTTTCACTTCCTTACAAATTTTCTGGTCACATGAAATTATATTAAATCAATACACTTGCTTTTTTCCTGTTAATGTCTGTCATTTTATTTTTCAGAGATAGCCAAGGACTTAAGGTTGAGAAGACTTTTTCCTCTTCTACATTAGGTAAGAGATTACTGGATAAACATTCTTGTTTTATACACCAAAATAATCATTTCAAAACAATTTTTAACAGTTAAAAACTGAAATGACCCAAGTGTTCAGTAACAGGGAACTGGTTGATTTTTAACAAAGTACAAATATTCTGTTGAATATTAAGTGTCAAGGGAAAAATATCCACAGTATGCTGTCAATGAATCAAATCAAATAAGTATAAGATTTAAACTTTGGAAACATTAAATGTGTACCTGCATCATTGGCATCATCAAGTTTGGGAATTCCTTTGATTCTGTTATGTTTTACAGCGGAACACTTCTTGTTTAACTGGATTTGGGCCTTAAATTTCACCCAATTTAGTATACTTTCTACAATACCACAGCCAATTGCCTGAAAATGAGAAGATTCATGTTAGGGAAGAAGAGTTCTGTCAGAAATATGGAATACAATGAACTCCCACAAAAATGGGCAGAATGTGGCACATCTTCCTGTCTCAGGTTATCACTACTGAGGGAGTCGGTTCCTTTGGGTTTTCATTCAATATTTACTGACTACATACTTATGTGGTGCCAGGCACTGAGCTCCATGTGGAGATCTAGTGGTTAAAACAAATCAGCCATAGTCTTGTCCTAAAGGAGTTTGGTATACAAGGAAGACAGAAATAAAATGAGCAATTACAGTGTGAAAGAGATAAGTGGACAGCATATCATGTATAATAATATATGGCCAGTGTCTTATGGGAACAAATTTTTAGGGAAATGAATAGAAAGTAAAGGTTTTCCTAAAGAAATGACAGGTAAGACCTACAGTAGTCAGCCAAGTGAAAAGCGTTTCAGGCAGGGTAATCCCTCTGTCTGAAACGTGAAAAAGCTCTAAGGAGAGAAAGAGTACTCTTTTTTTGAGTAATTTAAAGCCAGTAGGAGTGAGGCTTAGGTAATGTGGTTAAAGTGGTACTGAGATAAGGTTGGAAATGGCAGGGTCTTGTAGGCTGAATTAAGGAATTTAGGTTTATGCAACCTAGTAGTTGGTTGGGGCCTTTGACTAAAACAGGACATAGTTTTGTTTTGTGGGGTGGGGAAGTTCCATGAATGGAGATTAGTGAGTATGGAGAGAACTGACTCAGTTTTGGATGTGTCCACTGAGAGCAACTTAAGGCATTCAGTGCTTGGTAAGTAGTTAGATGAGATAAATTCAGAAGTGATCTGAACTGGTGACATGTAATGGGCAAATAGAGATGGCATATAGTTGATAATTAAGGGCTTGGTAAGACCTGGTAAGAGTTAAGGGTTGTTTTTTTAATTTCCTTTTCAGAGAGAGAAGACATGTGGGAGGAATTTTGGTTTCTGCAGAGTTGAGAAGGGCAATGGAAAATAAAGGAAGATGCTTCTATTTTTTAATATCCTTCTAAGTACTCACAGCTTTGATGAATTTTTCACTCAGTTGGCATGTTGATCCAAAGCTCTTGACTTGTAAAGTCATGTTCTCTTTTGTCTGGGAGTCGAAGGTTGGGTTTTCAATTAAGGCATTCACAAAAATCCACATGTGATTTTTTACCTGCAGTAAAAATTGACAGTAAATTACTAAAAATTTACTCATGCTTTATTTATAGACTTTCGCTTCTTCCTTGACTTTCAAGAAAGAACAGTGTTAAAGTATCGTACCTGATGTGCTTTTACTGCAACACCACCCTTGTTCTTTTTCTTCACAACATCAACAAGTTTAGTCACAATCTGATCAGCTACATAATCAACATGTCTGCCACCCTAATGAGAAAAAATACCAAACCGTAAATCCATTATCCTCAAAATTGTAATAATAATAAAACATTAAAAAAAGCTTAATTTAGCTCCCTTGATGCCAAGGTAGCCAAATATTCAAGTTCACTTTATATATTTAAAACAAGAATACTTATATGAAATATGTAAAGATAAATCATGATTGATAATTCAAAAATAAAATTACCTTGGAAGTAGCAATGCTGTTGACAAAGCTAATTTGCTGAAAACCTTTTTCACTCATTGTTAAACATACTTCCCACCTGTGGTTTACTTGTTCATGGATAATTTTCAATGGATTGCCAGTTTCATCTACCTTATCCTTCAGATACAGATCTACATAGCTACGGAATCCTTTCACCTAAAAAATAATAGTATTAATTTTTTTTTAAGTAAATGAAAAAGTAGATTATAAAGATTTTTCAAAACTAATGAAATGGTATTCACTGATATGCATAAGAGAATGGTCATTAAAGGACACAAAAGGATTTATTTAGAAGATTCTTTGAGAAAGACTTCAGTGAATTTAAAATGAGTTAACTGATTTTTAAAAGTGTGGCATAATGCTTTCTTTACAGGAACATACCTGAGAAGTGGTAAGAAAAACAAATGGGAGAAAAAAAAAAATCAACTTTGTTTTTGACAATGATCACAAAAGTACTTCATTGCCCATATCCAGTAAAATACTTACTGGAAGCCTATTTCCATTGAGATAGACCTTGACATCTTTAGTGGATCCAGCAATATCATATGCTCTTCTAACCATCAGTGCAACAATATCTTTGTCTAGGCTTTGCATTTTAAATTTAGACAAATCAGGGTGGAAGGTAATACATGTATAATCTTCTCCACTAAAGGGTTTGAGTTCCATCTCACCAGCTTTCCCCATGTTATCCATCCATGTCTATGGAAATATATAGAGGAGAGAAAAAAATTCAAGATATCTCACAAACTAGAATTAAATATCACAAATTTACAAGTCCTAAAAAAAAAAAACCCAAACCCAACCAACCCTCACCCCCACAACTCCCCTAATGTATGTTTATGAGTAACTTTCCATGAGCTTCCCTAGTGGCTCAGAGGGTAAAGTGTCTGCCTGCAATATGGGAGGCCCAGGTTTGATCCCTGGGTGGGGAAGATCCCCTGGAGAAGGAAATGGCAACCCACTCCAGTACTCTTGACTGGAAAATCCCATGGAGGGAGAAGCCTGTTAGGCTACAGTCCCTGGGGTCGCAAAGAGTTGGATTCCGCTGAGTGACTTCACTTTCCCTTTCCCATGGTTCAATAGATTATAAATTATGTTAAACCATTAATGCCACTATAAATTGCTACAGCACAATTTATAATCAAGGCACAAGATACTCATTTACTTACCTGTTTGAACATTTTCTTATATTCTCTACTTGCTGTTTCCACAGTAAATTTGGTACTGAATATGTTACACAGTTTGGCTCCATAGCCATTTCGACCACCTGGGCAAATAAATGTAAAATACTATTTAATTGTTCTTATCTCATTTACAGCTTAATCACTGGCAATGATATTTAATTATAGAGATTTATTCCCGTATTTTTAACTTTTAGGCCACAATCTTTTAAAAGATGTATTTTTTCAGCAACAAATAAGTGTTTTTTATTTTCCTCAATACTCTACCGGTTACTTTCTTTTCTTCATCATCATAGTTGCTAGAAGTTAGGAGCTGTCCAAAGATGAGAGCTGGGACATACATCTTCTCAACTTTGTGTTCGACAACAGGAATACCTTTTCCATTATTCCATATACTAATTAAATTGTTTTCCCTAAGAAAAGAAGATTGAATTTTTTTTTTTGTAAAACAGATGCTAAGCTAGTGCTTAATTCTTTTCATATTTAAATACCATTGTCTCTAAAACACACACATCTCAATTTCTATATGACTCTTTTTCATATCTACCTTCTGAAATTCAGCATACTTAGTTCCTAACACTCATGAAATAGGAGCCAAGAGGAAAAAAAAATCAATCCTTTTCCAACACCTGGGCAGACACTGATAATACTGAAAAAATATGAAGCTTTAAAATGTTAGGATAAACAAAGGGAAATGATTTCTGCCCAATGGAAAGAAAAGGACAAAATTTAGAAACAATATTATTATACCGCTTTTAAGAGGATCATCTGCACTGTCCCAGCTCCCTTAGCTTTCCCACCCTGACAAAGCACACTGGCAAAACAAATATGAAAGGGCATTATCAATTGTAAACGTCCCTGCTCACCAATAAAATGTTCAAAATTTATTTGGACTTATATTTTAGTTCTAATGACACTAACTATTGTTCTTATTACACGTAGCTTAAAACTAGCTTAATATTTTTTAAAAGACTATGGTATCAAGTCCTTAGGAGCACTCAAGCACATCATTAACACATTTCCCAAAAAGAATCTAAAGTACAGTTTATTTTATAACTGATTAGGATAATAATAAAGGGAAGCAACACCCTGACTATCCACAAAAGGACATTTATAAACAGAAATATTAGATCAAATTATTCTTTATCACCACCTGCTGGTTTACTGTTTGAATAGCATCATGAGAAAAAGTTATAGCTATAGACTCTGGAATACTTGGGGATGTTTATTGCAATATTTAGAGATAAAATGTTATAATGTCTATAATTTATTTCAAAATGATCAAAACTATAGATGGTACCAATATGGCAAAGTGTTGATAACTGTTGGATCTAGATGGTAGGTATCATTTTAGCACTCTCCCTTTCTGCACTTTTGCAAAATTCCGTTAAAAAAAAAGCTCAACTTTACTATAAATCAAGTAAATGCAGTTAACAGCAACAGGATGCTACAAAAAAACAAAAGACTAAGCAGGAGACTTACGGGTCAATTGTGATTCTAATACAAGACATTTTTGGGTCCCTTTGTTTGTTGTCTGCAGCATTGACTGAAAGAAAATACACATTTGTAAAAACTTACAGTATTTTAGAAAACACTCTTTACCTCTAAGATATAAAAAGAAAAAAAAAATCTCAAGCAGTGCAGGGGTAACATTAATGAGGTATTCATTTAGCAATTTCTATTCATAGGACTGTTTCTAAGAACTCAACTTTCTAGATTCTAGCAGACTGCCTAACCTTTGCCAACTGTTTTTTGCTAGGAATAATACTTCTCACATCTGAGCAGTAGATCTTTGTATTAAAGAATATACTTACCTAGAATCTCATCAAAAATTTTGTACAAACCAGGAACATAAGTGACTTCCCTATAGTTAATGCCAGTATCTTCATCGTAAACCCACATTTGCTGGAAATAAGACAAAGAAACACGGTTACTCTGTATATCTACTTTATTATCATGGTTACTGTAAAGTCTTCTGAATTAGTATGACAATGTAGATGATAGCTTAGGCCAGTTCCAGAAGACAAACTACATGAAATATAGAAAATTAACCTGGAAAAGTATTCATCCTAACTACTTAGTGACTACATTTAATTAGCCTGATTTTACCTGGGTCACTGATTCCACAGAGCCAATGTAGGTGTCTGGGCGGAGCAGGATATGTTCCAGTTGTGTTTTCTTTTGATAGATTCTTTCGATAGATAATCTTTTCTTAGCATCTTCATTTTTCTTCGTTTTGCTGGCTTGCATATTTTCATTTACAGGCTAGCAATTTTTTAAAAAATTGAAGAAAAGGAATTTTGAATCATAGGTTTATCAGAAACCAGAAACAAAATACCTATCATAGTGATCTGCTTACATACACCAAAACAAATCACAGCCTTTTGGTAGGTATCAGTGGAGCTGACATAATTTTGTACAAACACAGCAATTTAAGTTAACTGCAGCAGGTTCCCCCCAAGTGTCAGTTTAAACAGACATATTATTTTGCCATGTGTATCCGACATGGAAATACTTTCATGTGTTAGATGCCATCAACAGCACACACCCCCTTCTTTCAGGTACTCCACACAGATTTACCGAGTGCCTACCAGGTCTCAGGCACATAATAGATTCTACCGTAGCAGTTTGGAAGGATAGGGATTCCATCCTTTAGACACGTTAACATTTTAAACACAGGAGGGACGTATTTTGAGCATCTCGGACCTGCCGGCTCCATTGTGGGAACCCTGTTCCTTGCTCTGCACTGTCCAAGGTCAGGGTCGTCCAATCCCATTTTCAGCCCCAGGTAGGAGAGGAAAGCATCTCTCAGCACCGCGTAAAGCTACATGCGGCCATGATCCCATCGACTTCCACCGGGACCAAATGAATCTCTAGAAACAGGGAAACACAACGCCGCACCCTAGAAGCCAGTACAGCCGACGATACTTCACTATTAGCACCAGAAAAAGGTTTCAGTCTCTTCGCGATCACGCCGAGCCCAGGGGACCCGGGTAGACGCGGAAAAACGGCGCCCAGCCCTCGGCGGCCGGACCACGACCTAGACGCCTCTCTCTCACGGGCAGCCAGAGAGATGCCGGGCCGCGCTGAGGCTCCTCGACGCGCCCCTCCCGCGAGCTGTACCTGTAGTGGCGACACCTCCATGGTGACGGTCGTGAAGAGGCTCGAGAACCCTGCAAGTGACTAGACCGGTGGGACCCTCGAGACAATCACGGAGCAAGCCTCTCCTCCACAGACGCACGTCGGTTAGGAAAGAGCTTCCACTCCGGTTTGAACCTTCCGCTAGCCCGCCCAAACTAGATAGGCCAATCGTTGACGCGCTCTCATCAGTTCTGTCCCGAGAAACCAATCAGAGCTGGTCTTTTATATTCACCAATAAACAGCTGAGCTGGCCGGGGTCCGTTCGAATGAACCAATTAGACGAGGGAGGAGGGACTAGAGGGTTTTAAAAGGCACCACTTGGAGTTGTAGCTGAGGGACGGACAGAGAATCTAGCCAATGAGGAGGGCTAGTTTGTTCTTCTTGTGTAACTCTGGAAAGATGCGCTGTGGAAGTGGGAAGGGATTTTCTGAGGTCCAAGTTGGGGTAAAAAGAGAAAGGGGAGGATATGTATGCCCCGGAGCTGCTATCTTCTTTCAGATCCCTAAAATCTAAAGACTGTCCTCCATCCTGATTTTTTTTTTTTTTTTAATTGAGAGAAACGGGAGTCCTAGCTCCGTTTCCTGGGAAAACTGAGCGCCAGCTTTCTGGACAAGCAGCCGGGGCATTTGGTTCAGTTCAGCAAACCGGGCGTCTGCCTCAAGGCCCGCCCTCCCACCCCTCGAATTTATCTTTGAAGAAACAAAAGCCATACTTGGCCGTACGTGAACGTGGCTTGGGTTTTCGTATAATGTCAGGGCATAGAGAGGCCACATAAAAGAGAAAGACCAGCGTTCAAGACCCCCGAAAGAGCGAAAGAGCGAAAGAGCGGCTTGAGGCAGCGACTTGTCAATCAAAGGGGATAATTTATAGTCACCGCCTCAGGAGTTGAGGATGGTTTAGGTGCCATTCTAAGACAGTAACTTTCCTCAGACGACTAGCAGAATGCCCTCGTAGTTGTTACTTTTGCTCTTCTCTGTGTTGTTCCCTGAACCCTGTAGTCCATATTTGACTAGGAAATGCCAAAGACCGAAGTGTTTACTACTCTGATGTTTAAATGTTCAAATGTGGTTTTTTTTCTGTCCTCAATCTACAGTGTTAAAATGACAAAAAAGAAAAAAGTCATTGCCCTCACAAGATGCTAGAAAAAATAACTGCACAATTTGAGTGACTGAAAATTCCATCAGAAATATTAATACCTCCTTCCAATCATTATTCCCTGAGTTTCAACCCTGACTAGGCAGTTTGCCAGTTGTGTGGTCTTGATGAAGGCAGCTTCTCAGGTGCTTTCTTTCCCTCTGCTCAAAAAAGGGAATAAAAATAACAGCATTACCTCAGGGTAAGTGTGAAGATTACAGGATGGAAACATAAGGTGTTTAGAAGAGTAGACCAACAGTATCAGAATTAGGAGCAGGGATTTTCTTCAGGTTAGCATACAATTTGTGGACTTAATCGTTTTTTTCCTCCTAAAAGAAACCAAGTCAACCGCCCCAGGGTATCCATCGCCCATCTGCTGGCAAAGCCCCAGGGAAGGCCAGTGAGGCCAGTGAGGCCAGTAAGGAGAGAGTATGTTGTGACAGAAAGTCAAGGATGGAAGTGGCCCATGTGCTATGTGCCAAGTCACTTCAGTAGTGTCTGACTCCTTGTAACCCTATGGACTGTAGCCTGCCAGGCTAGGGTAATTGGAAAAGCTGAAGGAATGGTGTTTTGGCATTGCTCTGGTCCCTATCCTCTTGGTTTCCTGGTCTCCAGTAGTTTCTGAGTGTTTTCAGCTCCACTCTGCTCACCATGTGCATTGATACAGAAAGGCAACCTTAATGCACCAGACCACCAGGGTCTCAGAGCAGTCGCAGGGAAGCCCGTTCAGTAGCTCCTGTCTATCTAGAAGGCTGACCAGGCCCTGGGCTCCAGGGCAAGCCTGTCATTCCCTATAGCTTCCCCAAGACAGAGGATGACCTTGAAAGTCAGAGACCAGCCATGCTGCCTTCTATCTCTTAGAACACAAAGGCCCCATGTATTAAGGGTGAGTGGGCATCCTTCCTTAAAAATGGCAATGCAACCTCTGCTTCATGGCCTCCACCTTGCCCAGTCTGCAATTCCCTGCAAGACCCATCTGAGGATGAGGCAATAGGAATTTAATAAGCAGCTCCAGTTCTATTTTCTGGTATCCAGTTTTAAATCCCCCTTGGGTTTTAGCCTGATCCTGACTGTGTGGGTCTTTGTTACAATGGCCCTGAAGCAGAGGTGGGGAGTCAAAAGGACTGTCACACATGCCTGAATCAGATATCTCCCTGAGCCTCAGTTCCCCATGCCGTTATCTTTTATCAAAGGCGGGTGCGTGTGTGCTAAGTTGCTTCAGTTGCGTCCAACTCTTTGTGACCCTATGGACTGTGGCCCACCAGGCTCCTCTCTCCATGGGATTCTCCAGGCAAGAATATTGGAGTAGGTTGCCATGCCTTCCTCCAGGGGATCTTTCTGACCCAGGGATCAAACCCACATCTCTTACGTCTCCTGCATTGGCAGGAGGGTTCTTTACCACTAGTGTCATCTGGAAAGCCCTTTATCTAAGGTACACAGTGCTAAATGAGATATGGAAGCACCTGAGACAGCCTTCCAGTCCACTAGTACAGGGTGGTCTTGGGGTGGGGTGGGGCGGTGAGGGGGTGGGGTTCTCTTCTGGACAAAAGCTGTTTCTCTTTTAGCCCCTCCTCCTTTCCAGAGACTATCGCAGAGGCTCCTGCAGGACTTGAGTGGGGAGAGGGAGAGGAAGGAAGTCTGAATGAGTGTCCTGGGAGGCATTGTCCACAAACAGGGAGTTCTGGGGGCCTGACAGCCTCTAGTCCTGGGACGCAGGAAGGGATTGGGAGTCAGTTTCAAGGAGAGAGGGGGCTGCTATCATTCTCATGATCCTCCCCCACTCCCACCTTCCCCCAACTCTGCAGGGGCCCAAACTACATACTCTGACCTTGTTCTCATCTCTACCCTGACCCATAGGGGTGAAGTTGAGTACCTGAGTCAGACTGCTGATTTGTTGGGTGTATGACCTTGGGTAAGTCACTCAGGCTCACTGTACTTCCATTTCTTCATCTAAAATGGAGATAATGGAGGATGTCCCTGGTGGTCCAGTGGTTAAGACTTCATTTTCCAATGCAGGGGGTGTGGGTTCAATCCCTGGTCGGAAAGATAAGATCTCACATGCCTTGGAGCCAAAAAAACCAAAACATAAAACAGAAACAATATAGTAACAAATTTTTATGTGGACTTTAGAAGAATGGTCCACATAAAAAAAATTAAGGATAATGAGAGTACCTTCACAGAGGGTCAGATAACACATGCAAAGCATTTAGTGCAATCCTTGGCAAACAGTAAGTGCTCAAAACACATTAGCAGATATTACCTCTACTCCTCGTCAAGATCTTCCTCCCTTGTCCGCCAGTTTTCCCAAGTCCACTCTTCTGTTGATTTAAAAAAAATGTGCAACGTGAGAGCTGCAAGTTAAGCTTTTTTTAAAAAAATATAAATTTATTTATTTCAATTGGAGGCTAATTACTTTACAACATTGTAGTGATTTTGCCATACATTGTCATGGATCAGCCACGGGTGTACATGTGTTCCCCATCCTGAACCCCCCACCCACCTCCCTCGAGTTAAGTTTTATTTGGGGCAAAATGAGGACTGCAGCCTGAAAGACAGCACCTCAGACAGCTCTGAGAAACTGCTCCAAAGAGGTAGAGGGGGAGGGATAGTTATATATGTGATTTTGGTGAAGGGGGAATAACATATTTTACCAAAAGTTTTCTGCTAGTCTCCTGAAGCTTTCTGCTAGTCACGAGGAACAGACATCACCATGAAGGATTTTAGTGCTTTTCTAGCTATGAAGAGATACAAGAATTGAGCTCAAAGATTCACTCCTGAAACTGTCTGAAGACCTGTTCTGCAAGCTTCCCCCCAACTCCCCACCTCCCAGAACAGAGTGCCTCATTTCTGCTGTCCACCATGGACTCCTTTCAAGGGGTGTCAAAGGTCAGCAGTTGCAGCAGCACTTGATTTAATCCTTGTAGAGGTAGATGGCAAGCACCCATGGCAAGTGCCAATCTGTAGTTAACGCTTGCAAAACCAATTCAAAATTTCTCTTTTCCAAGGAGTCTCCAGAGACTCTTCTCAGGCCAGCTTATAAAACTGAGGCTCTTTCAAGACCTTTGGAGTATATTTTCATATATGGATGAGATCCTTTTATAAGCACTTCTTCTAGATGTTGTGTATTTCCTGTCTCTCTGCTCAGAAGCGGGAGGAGGGGCCCCACCCTCCAGCTGGACACCCCCCTTGAAAGAGCAGTATTTCTTTCATGTAGAATGAAGTTGATCTAGGTGTACTGACATAGAAATATCATGAAGATATATTGTTAAGTTTAAAAAAGTGAGGTAAAGAATAGTATGTAGGGCATAACCCCATTTGGGTAAATGTTCGTGCTTTGAAAACATCTAAAGGAATTGTAAATACATGGAGGCAGAGAAAACTTTTCATAGTTTCCCTTCTATCCTATTTGAAAATTTTAAAATTATGAACCTGTTATTTTTTAATGTGGAAAGTTAGCTTAAATTAGGAGAATTTAAAAGATTGTCCTCAGTAGTTGTAGGTCTGGGCAATTCTCTGCTTCATTACTTTTTGGCGTGTGATTTTCCAAGTGTTTCCATCTATGTTCTACACCCCTCTTACTCTCATCCCTTTTCTCCACTTCACTGAAGGTGAGGCATATCTGACTCTGCATGTTTGTGTGAGACTGTAAGTCCCACTAGGGAAGTCCCTCTGAGGTGTCTTCTGACATTAATCTGTCTGACTTGAACCTGACAGCTATCCCTCCTGAGCCCTCCACAAGGTTAGGTCTGCAGGGCCCAATTCACAGATGATCAGAGAGACCAGGCAAGTTTGAAAGGGATGGAGTGGAGTTAGGAGCAAGTTATTCACCTGAAGAGAACAGAAAACGATACCCTTTTGTTAGGAGAATTGAAGAAAATCATGGTCTTTTCCAAAGCCCTACAGCTAAATACTGCTTCCTCATTTCTTTCTCTTCCCTCTTGATCATGAAAGGAAATAAGCGACACAGGCAGAAGGCAAGCATTTCACAAAGTACAGAGAAGGCTCTCAGTTGGAGCTGGATATTAGTCTTTAAAAAAAAAAAAAAACTAGAGGAACCAGAGGCTACAACAGGAGAAAACCTCCATGGGCTTTTGGAATCAAGCTGTTTGGAGTCCTCTGAATGTATAAGAAGTTTTGACCTGATAGATAAACGTTTAGGGCAAGTGTAAGGAAGTATTCTATTTGAGGTTGGGAAAAATTCAGGATATGATTAACTTTGATAGGTTGTTCCAAGACGCTTTAGTTGTGTCCAACTCTTTGCGACTCTATGGACTGTAGCCCGCCAGGCTCCTCTGTCCATGGGATTCTCCAGGCAAGAATACTGGAATGGGTTGCCTTGCCCTCCTCCAGGGGATCTTCCTGACCCAGAGATGGAACCCACATTTCTTATTTCTCCTGCATTGGCAGGTGGGTTCTTAACCACTAGCACCACCTGGGAAGCCCTTGGATGGGTTAAAAGGAACGATTAATAAGACAGACACTGATGTAAGAAAGAACCATGTAAAGAAAAAGTTTCCAATTAGAGCTGTCCAAGAATGGACAGTCAGGAGAGAGGGACTTCTCTCACCACTGGAATGTTCAAGAAGAGTCTAGATGACTATTTTCCAGGTATTATTGCAGGAGGGATCTTTCCAGAGTGAGAGTTAGACTCAAAGGGCTATGAGATCACTTCTAACTTTAAGGTGTTATGATGGTTTTACCTAGAAGTTTACATTTCTATAAATTGTGCTATAAATCATTTATCAGGTCTAAACCTAGTCCCATGTAACACTGACATTTTACTAGTTTAACAGAGTGATTTTTCAAAAAGCCTAATCAAGTGGGGAAAGGTAATAAGGCTCCTGTTTGGAGTGGCTTCTGCTTGGAATGACATCTGTAACAGTTAATTTTCTGTGTCAGCTTGGTGAGGCTCTGATGTCTGGTTGTTTGGTTGAACTCTAGTCTAGATATTGCTGTGAAGGTATTTGTAGATGTTGTTCAATTGCTAAGTTGTCTCTGACTCTTTGCAACCCTAGAGATTGCAGCACGCCAGGCTTCTCTGTTCTTCACTATCTTGCTCAACTCAATGGACATGAGTTTGCCCAAACTCATGTCCATTGAGTCAGTGATGCCATCCAACCATCTCATCCTCTGTCATCCTCTTCTCCTCCTGCCCTCAATCTTTCCCAGCATCCGAATCTTTTCTAGTGAGTCTTCTCTTCACATCAGGTGGCCAAATTATTGGTTTCAGCTTCAGTGTCAGCCCTTTCAATGAATATTCAGGGTTTATTTCCTGTAGGATTGACTGGTTTGATCTCCTTGCTGTAGATATAATTAGCATCATCTACAATCACTTTAAGTAAAAAGATTACCCTCTCTAATGTCAGTGGGCTTCATCTGATTGGTTGAAGGCCTGAAAAGCAGAAAACTGAGATTTCCCAGAAAGAATTCTGTCTCAGGACTGTAACATAGAAATCCTGCCATAGTCTCCAGCCTGCTGCAGATTGCAGACTAGTCAGCCCCCATAATTGGAGCCTGTTCCTCAAAATAAATCACATATATGTAAATTTCTGAGTGCCAGTTATGTACCAGACAACATAATAAGCACTTTACATAATTTCCCCCCTGATCTTTACAAAACCCTTTAAACTGAGAAAACTGAGGCTTGGAGGGGTTAGGTGATTTTCTCAAGATTGTGAATTTCTACTTATCTTTCAAGACTCAGGTCCAGCGTCTCCTCCCCTGAAGTTCTTCCTAACCACTCTGGGTCCTCTCTGTTTTCTTGGCATCCAACTGCATTTCTCTCTCTTACACAGCACTGTGGGGTGTTTGCCTGCAGGTCTCCCTCTTCAGGGGATCCCCAGGTGGCGCTAGTGGTAAAGAACCTGCCGGCCAATGCAGGGGACATAAGAGACTTGGGTTCAATCCCTGGGTCAAGAAGATCCTCCACCACAAGCCCTTCTGGAGTCAGGGGTTGCCTGTACCTTGGAATCCTCAGAACCTTGCCCGGGCCCATGATTCCCAAGGAGGCTCTCTGTGAATGGTACTGACAGTACTATCATTGTCCACTTGGGGGCAACATACTCAGTGGCAAAACCCCTGGTGCAGGAGGGCAGGACTCTGCAGGAAGGATGGCCAGGCAAAGTCAAACATTAATGTGCAGGGAAATGCCTCTGTTTGTGCCCCCCACTGGAAGCTCAGTTCAGTCTCTCAGTCGTGTCTGACTCTGCGACCCCACGGACTGCAGCACGGCAGGCTTCCCTGTCCATCACCAACTCCTAGAGTTTGCTCAGACTCATGTCCATCGAGTCGGTGATGCCATCCAACCACTCATCCTCTGTCGTCCCTTTCTCCTCCTGCCTTCAGTCTTTCCCAGCACTGGAAGCTAGGGCCCACTGTTCCAACAGTTGGCTCCATCCTCTGGGAATTCAGTGGAAAGCTCAGCACCCATTGCTGATACTAGCTGGGGTGGCCTTGAGGACACTGGGGCTGTCCTGGAGCATCTGTGCTTTGGACTCAAGGATCCAGTGAGGGAGCTGCAGGAAAGAAAACCCAGAGGGACAAAAAGGATCAGCTGCAAGAGTCTCAGGAGAGAATTTTCTGAGTAAGGCTGCATCGTCATGAGGTGAAAGGGGGAAGGAGAAAGAATTCTCCACTAGGGCAGATGAATCCTGCTCCTAACTGGAAAGTGGATAAACAGTCAGCAGCCCTAGCAACCTCATTCACAAACTCCCCTCCTCCGCCTCTCCTGCTCTCAGATATTCTGTTCTTTCCAGATCATTTCTAAGGATGGGGTAAGGTGGGGTTGCGGATAAGTGTGGTGCCTCACATGTGCTCAGCAGAGAAGCAGGAATCAGGTTCAGTCTGTCCTCTGGAAGCAGAGATAGGGCAGTCCCAGGGCATCTCTGTGGACACCCTGCTACTTCTCTTCCAGGGCTACCTGGATGCAGAAAGGTGTGTGCTGGGGGATGGTGATGGGGGTACTGGAGGCAGTGGGGAGGAGAGTTGACAAGGGCAGCCACTGATGCCAGAGCACACAGAGGTGGAACTGATGAAAGAATGAGGGGGATGGCAGGGCATTGCAAATAACTTAAATTTTGGGCAAACAAATGCGAGATGACAGATGGAAGGAAGCATCTGGAATCATTTATTTAGAGAAAAGAAAGATATTCACACAGACTTCACTGATACATATGAAGTGACATGTCCAAGGTCACACAATTCCCAGACTATTGATGTTCTGCTACACACACTGCCTCCTCAAAACCCATTAGTCTTTAACAGTGGATGGTGAGATCTGAGAGGCCAAACTGAGAACGTTGCTTCAGGGAGGAAAAGGAGGTAGAAGAGAAAGAGGAGACAGTAACTATGAAGGAGAGGTTCTCTGTCTTGCCCTCTTAGGAAGATCCATAGATGACATTTCCAGATGGGCCTAGGACTCCAGGAGGCCCCTCCAAGCCTATGGGACAAACCAAGGACATCAATGGAATTTCCCTCTCCTTTTTGTCCCTGTACTAAAAAGGGGCCGCTTCATGGATCACAGTCTTGTCATGGCAAAGGGGTTTGAGTAACTCGATGAAGCTATGAGCCGTGCTGTGCAGGGCCATCCAAGAAGGACGGGTCATAGTGGAAAGTTCTGATAAAATGTACTCCACTGGAGGAGGGAATGGCAAACCACTCCGGTATTCTTGCCTTGAGCTTCCCTGGTAGATCAGTTGATAAAGAATCTCCTGCATTGCAGGAGACCCGGGTTCAATCACTGGGTCAGGAAGATCCCCTGGAGAAGGAAATGGCAACCCACTCCAATATTCTTGCCTGGAAAATCCTGTGGACAGAGCTTGAAGGGCTACAGTCCATGGGGTTGCAAGAGCTGGACACAACTTAGCGACTAAACCACCATTCTTGCCTTGAGAACAAGATCTGTATAGTCAAAGCTATGTTTTTTCCAGTAGTCATCTGTGGATGTGAGAGTTGGGCCTTAAAGAAGGTTGAGCACTGAAGAACTGATGCCTTCGAAGGGTGGTGCTTGAGAAGACTCTTGAGAATCCCTTGGACAGCAAGGATATCAAACCAGTCAATTCCAAATGAAATCAATCCTGAATATTCATTGGAAGGACCGATGCTGAAGCTCCAATCCTTTGGCCATCTGATGTGAAGAGCCAACTCACTGGAAAAGACCCTGATGCTGAGAAAATTTGAAGGCAAAAGGAGAAGAGGGCAGCAGAGGATGAGATGGTTAGGTACCATCACCAACTCAGTGGACGTGAGTTTGAGCAAACTCTAGGAAATAGTGAAGGACAGGGGAGTCTGGCATGCTGCAGTCCATGGGGTCACAAAGGGCCAGACACAATTTAGCGACTGAACAACAAGAACTGGGAAGTAGGGTAGGACACTGGATGTGATGAGCTCCTCAATCCTGGGGAAGACCCCCAAGGGGAGAGAGATACCAGCGGAGGTGGGACAAAGGATCAGTGAACCAACAGTAGATATTCATGAGCATCTATTATGTGCTGGTCTAAGACCACAGAGGGGTGCATGGGACACAAATGGTTTTACATGTGAATAGCATTTGTTGTGGGAAAGAGTGTAGGGAAAGGATGCAGATGGGTTGCTAAAGAGAAGGAGGGTGGAAGAGAGAGAAAAAACAGAGGGAAGAGGAGAGGAGAAAGGCCTAGTTGGTGATGTCCAGTAACTCACATTCTAGTTGTGGCAATAGGACAACTAGAAAAAGGATGGCTAAAAAGCTCAGTGATAAGTGAGCAGGCCCCAGAAGGAAGTTTAAAAGGGTCCTGAGGGAGGTTGCAGGAGGGCATGGGATACAGGAGATTGAGGACTTGGCTGGCTTGTCTGGCCTGGAGGGAACTCTTGCCCAGAGGGTCCTTACTGGTTCCTGAACTCCACACAAGCTCATGTGGGCCTGGCAAACTTGGACAGCCAGGAAGGCCCAGTGTCCCCAGGATTCCTGGGAATCCAGCAGTCCCAGTTCCTAGATATCCAGGTGGTCTTGGGAGCCTTCATGGCCAAGGTATCCCTGAGGTTCTGGAAACCATTGGCATCCAGGGGACCAGGAGGTCTAATTCCATCCTATATATGGAAGGAGAGGCAGGAAGTGCAGAGATGAACCACTGAAGGGAAGTGTGTGTATTTGGAGTAAGGGGCTTTTGTAGGGAACGGCAGCGGGGTGCAGTCAGGAACCTTGATGGGAGTAGAAAGTTATGAGAGGGTTAGAACTTCTGGCTGACTTCCAGGGAGGAAATAAGGGCCAGAGATTGAGTTCAATCACCAATGGCCAATGATTTAATCAACCATGTCCATGTAATGAAGCCTCCATAAAAACCCAAAAAGATGGGGTTTGGTGAGCTCGTGTATCAGTGAACATGTGGAGCTGCTGGGAGAGGTCGTGGAAGCTCCATCACCTTTCCCCAGATCTTGCCCTATGTCTCTCTTCTATCTGGCTGTTCCTGAATTATATCCTTTTATAATAAATGGGTAATCTAGTAGGTAATGAACTTTCCTGGTGGCTCAGGTGGTAAAGAATCTCCCTGCAATGCAGGAGACCTGGGTTAGATCCTTGGGTTGGGAAGATCCCCCGGAGAAAGGAATGGCAACCCCACTTCAGTATTCTTGCCTAGAGAATCCCATGGACAGAGGAATCTGGTGGGCTACATTGCATGGGGTAGCAGAGTCAGACATGACTGAATGACTAACACTTACAATTTCTTTTTTTCTAGTGAGGAAAATGCTTGAGTTCTGTGAGCTGTCCTAGCAAACCAATTAAACCCAAGGAAGGGGTCACTGGAATCTCTTATATATAGCCGGAGCTGATCAGTCAGTAGTCCAGGCGACAACCTGAACTTGCAATTGACATCTGAAGGTGAGGGGCGGCAGTCTTGTAGGACTGAGTCTTTAACCTAGGGCTCTGATATGTCTCCAGGTAGACAGTCAGAATTGAATTAAATTGTAGGGCATCCAGCTAGTATTGGAGAATTGCTTGATGGTGTTAGAAAACCCACACATCAGAATAGGTGTCAGAATTGCAAGAGGCATTGAGGTGGGAGCATGAAAGGAAGGAGCAGGCTGGGGTGTGGGGCTGTGCACTTCTACCCCATCCATCTGTTTCCCTGGTCATCTCATCTCTTTGGGCTCCAAGTTCTTCCCTCCCTCCCCCATCCATACATGTTTTCCTGGTTGCTGGTGAGGGGAGCCTGAGTAGAGGTGGAGTGTTGACGTGATTTGACAGAGCATGAAATCACTAGCTGTAGCCTGTTCTCTGGGAAATGTGTCCTTTCACTTACACAGATAGCCTTGTTTGATCCTCTGGTTAGTCCTACAGAGTGAAGTAGGGACTGGTGTGCCCAATTTACAGATGTGGAAACTGAGGACGGCCATAGTGAAGAGACAAACCCACAATGCACGGTTAATCGGGGCACAGCTGGGATTTGAATCCCTGGTTTTGACTATAGGAGCTCTCTGCTCTACAGCCTGTGCACTCCAACATGAGGGCAAATCTCTTCTCCATTACGGGCTGTCTGGTTTTCCCCTGGCTTCAGGCCCAGCTTCTGCTGTGCTTTAGATCATCATGACTGGGTGGGGGTGAGTAACAGACTGCACAGATCTTGAGGATTCCTGGCTCCAAATATTGAGCCTCTGGGAATGAGGGGGGGGGAGCTGAGAGTGGGAGGAATACAGGCTTCAGGAGAGAAGAGGATGGGGGTTATGTGGATGGGAAATGTGGTGGGGGTGCCAGTTGGAACTCTGTCATCCCACAAATGGGTTTAAATCACATTTAATTGCACGTGACCTTAAGCCAACCTTTTGACTACCTGGGGCCCCATCTATAAAATGGGTTTACAGGATTACCATGGTGCTTAATAATCATCATGGCTAATGTGAATCTGTGCGGGGCACTGTGCTTTACATGGATAGTTTCTGTAGGTTCTTGCACAGCTCTGTCAAGCTGGGCTGGCACTATTCCTCTTTTACAACCGAGGGCATTTAAGGATAAGAAGGAGGATGTCATTTGGCTAAAGTCACAGGGCTAGTAAATGGCAAATCCAGAATTCAGTGTAGGCATTTTTGGCTTCAGGCTCTTCATCTCACATACTGGGGTGATTATGGCTAATAACTAATACTCAAGGGGGTGCGTAACAAGGAGCAAACATCACTGTGAACATGTTACACAGATTTATTCATTTAATCACTATAGCCACCCTCTTTAATAGTCACTCAAGATGAAAGACGAGGACACTTAGGCACAGAGAGGTGAGCTAACTTATCCTAAATCTACTGCCAGGAATCGAGTTCAGGCAGGCCGACTTGAGAGCCTGTTGCTCTTTAAAAAAATATACAAATTTTTTTTCTTAAAAAAATTAGAGCGTAACATACATACGGAAAAGTGCAGAAATAAGAAATGTTCAGTTTAATGAATTCACCTAGTTAATACACTATGTGGCTAAATAGTAAACATTACCTGTACCCCATAAGACCCCTTCCAGTGATTATTCCCAACCTTCTCCCCAAAAGTAACCTCTATCCTGATTTCTAAAACCATAGATTCATTTTGCCCGCTTTTGAATAATAGAATCATACTGTAGTAATCTGTTCAATATGTGATTCACCTATGTTGTTAGATGTAGTGATAGTTTATTCAACTGGAGACTTACCTATTTTACTATTGATTCCAATGTTTGGCTGAATAATACCACTATGAATACTCTTACACATTTGTTTTGGAACACACACAAACACACACACACACACATTTCTTTTTAAAATTTAATTATTTATTTACTTTTGGCTTTGCTAGATCTTCACTGCTGTGCATGGGCCTTCTCCAGTTGCAGCGAGTGGGGTCTATTCCCTAATTGCCATCTGTGGGCTTCCCAGTGTGGTGGCTTCTCTTGTTGTGGAGCACAGGCTCTAGGCACATGGGCTTCAGTGGTTGCAGCATACAGGGTCAGCAGCTGTGACTCCTGGGCTCTAGAGCATAGGTTTAGTAGTTGTGTCTGGGTTTAGTTGCTGCACAGCATGCAGGATCTCTCTGGATCAGGGATCGAACCCGTGTCTCCTGCACTGGCAGGTGGATTCTTATCTACTGTACCATGAGGGGAAGTCCCCAGACATTTATATTGGGTATATTCTTGGGGTGGGACTGTTGGCTGCTTCCAAATGGTTGTACAAATTTGTTTTCTTGCCAACTTTGTATAAGAGTCCCCTTACTCCACATTCAGGTATTGTATTTAAAATTGTTACCAAATCAGGTGGATGTGTAGTATCCCATTATGTTTTCCATACGTATTTATGGAGGTATAATCAGAATGAGGTATAATCAGAATGAGGTATAATCAGAATGAGGTATAATCAGAAGCAACACTCTGCACAGCTTCTCATAACAATCCTGTGAGGCTGGTGTTATCATCCCTATTTTGCAGATGAAGAAATGGAGGCCATAGTTATTCCCTTTCCTCTCTTGCAATCCACTCATTTTTCCTGGGAGGTCTTCCCCACTTTTCCCCAGTGGTGTTGGGATGTCAGCTTGGGAAGCTCCTCGGGCCAGGATGCTCTACTGGGTGGGGAGAAGGGGAAGGCTGGGATGAAGAGGGCAGGGGTGGGGAGGAGAGAAAGAATGACATCAAGCCTGATGTGAGGGACCAGAGATCCTGGCTCAGGGCGTGGGGCGATGGGGCCAGAGGAGAGGTATGGGACTCAGCAGAAGGCACGACTGGGCTATTTGTGAATTCCCGGTGCTGGCAGGAATGGGCGTGCAGCTGGGGAATCTCTCTGGAACCCTCTCTCCAGGGTTTTACTGAATCTGAGGACCCCTATCTGAGGTCTCTAATCCTAGAGTCCTTTTGGAGTCATCTCTTTGGGTTCTTTGGTGCCTTGGTATATCTCTTTGGGATTTCCTAAGGGGTAGGTAGCACTCTGTTCTCTGAGGCCAGAGGGGTAGGAGGCAGGGCTTGGAGGTCTTCCAGGGAATGTGGGGGAAGGACTTGGGGTCTGCTCCGATTCTGGGCTTCTGAGCCATCAGGACAAGAGGCATCTGGCAAGCAGACACCTTGCTCTTTGACTTAGTAGGTGTCAGGACAGGCAGGGAGAAATGATTTCCCCACCTAGCAGCTGTCTCTCTCTGCCCAGAGTCTCTTCTGTGTCTCTACTTCTGCAAGTGTCCTCTGCTAGATTCTCCTGAGTAGCACTTGCTTTTGCTTCCCTCATCTCTGCCTCCCTTGAGTCCTGAGCCCATGGGTTGCCAGAGATGCTCTGGCAGCAGAAGCAGCATGGCGCAGGGGGGTAAGTCTGGAGCAGGCAGTCATGATATCTTAAGTCTTGGCTGGATTACTTCCTAGCTGTGTGCCCTTGGGTGAGCCTCCTCACCTCTCAGGGTGGTGACAGCTCTCTCTTAGAGGCCAACATCATTCACTTGGCTCCTCTGCTGGGCAGGCTTCTTTGAGCCATGAGAAAGAGACTCTGCTGGTGCCAGTTGGCCTGGAAACAGTGTGTACTCTGGAGGGTTGGAAGCCATGCCTGCTTTGGGCCTAGGACCACGTAAAAGCACTCCAAAGGTTCTAGATTCCTAGACGGCTCCAGTTTGGAAGGGGCTTCATAATTCCATGAGTTCCCCTTCCCTGTTTTACAGATGGTAAAACTGAAGCTGAGGAAGGGGAAGTGCCACAGAGCTGGCAGGTGGTAGAGCTGGGTGAACTGGAGACATGAAACCAGATCCTGGGCAGCCCAAGGCCAGATGGTTCTCCTTTCCCCTCCTGCTCCCTGCCTGGGTGTTCACTTCTGGAGCTGCATGAGCTGTGGGAAGGACCCAGGCTCTGTCCTCTGGACCAGACCTCCCTCTTCACTGTAATGTCTTTTTGGAGATCCTCGCTCTCCTGATCGAGTCTGACCAAGTGTGGGGCCCTGGTAGTCAAGGAGGCAGCTGTACTCGGGCGCCATTGCTCAGCCCACACGGGGGTGACCACAGAGGATGTCGTATCTGGGACCTGGACATCAGCCAACACGGAGGGAAGCTGAGCTCCCTATTTGGTGTGTGCACAGCAGACAGTCTGGGTCAGCCAGGGAGGGGCTGGGAAGCCAAAGTTATGGGTCAGTCTCCTTCCCATGGCAATGCCACCTCTGCTCTGATCCTGCACACCTAGCTTGCACTCTGTACCATAGCCTTTTCCCCTTGGAATTTGCTTAGAATGCTCTGACAGCTGTTTTGGAAGGCTGTAAAACATAGGGCTTAATCATACAGACTCTGAAGCCAGACTGCTTGGGTTCACGACTCTGATCTTCCACTTACTTGCTGTGTGACCTTGAGTAAGTCACACGCCTCTCTGTGCTTCACTTTCCCCATTTTAAAAAGCGATAATGATAGGGGCTACTTCATGAGGTTGTTGTCAAAGGGACATAGTAAAGCACTTAGAACATGTCCAGCATATGGTTTATGCTCAATTAAATGTTAACGTTTGTTTTTATGTATATTCCATCCTATATATATATATAGGATGTGTATATACATATGTGTATATATATATATATATATATATATGGATGCATATTCCATCCTACTCCTATGAGCTGCTCCCAAGGGCAACCATCAGAGTGGATGTTCCCTGAGGGCAGGACTGTTTCTTTCCCCTGGGAACAGAGCTCTCTTTCTTACTGATTCTCTAAGAAGCCCAGCTGGAGCCCTACAATAGACATTTGAAACTGAGCTAACAAGGGAGCTATAAAGGTGTTAGTCGGTCAGCCACGTCTGACTCTTTGCAACCCCATAGACTAGCCCGTCAGTCTCCTCCGTCCATAGAATTCTTCAGGCAAGAATACTGGTGTGGGTTGCTATTCCCTTCTCCAGGGGATCTTCCTGACCCAGGGACAGAACTTGGGTCTCCTGCATTGCAGGCAGATTCTTTACCATCTGAGCCACCAGGGAAGCCCAAGAAGGGGGAGCTCATCCTGGATTTGACACCGGGACCTCTTGTACCCTAAGTGAGAATCACACCCCTAGACCAAGTGAGATTCTTTCTAAGCAACAAGCTGGTGAAGGGGTGGGATGGAAGAGGCTGAAGAGAGTGAGGCTTTCCACCTGTCCATTAGGAGTCTCTTCCTGGCCCCCACCCCTCAGTTCCCAGAAGGTGAGGGATGGATAGGGATGCTGAGGGGAAGAGGAGTTTTCTTTTTTCTGGTGGAGCTCTGAGCTGGGAAAGACTGCAGGGAATGAGAACCGGGTTTCTGTCTTTGGGGGCTCCCAGTCCTCAAAGAGGCAGTAGTAAGGTGGAGGAAACCCACATGCAGCATCTGCTTTCCATTCCTCAGTTTCCAAAGCCCTTTCCTGTCCATGATCTCACTTTTTCTTGCAACGTTGCTGTGGGGTGGCTCAGCGATAAAGAATCCTCCTGTCCATGCAGGAGATGCAGTTTCCATCCCTGGGTCAGTAAGATTCCCTAGAGAAGGAAATGGCAACCTGCTCCAGCACTTTTGCTTGAGAAATCCCATGGACAGAGGAGCCTGGCAGGCTACAGTCCATGGGATCGCAAAGAGTCAGACATGACTTAGTGATTAAACAACAACAATACTGTGGGGAAGCCCAACTATTATCTCTCTCCTTTTTTTTTTTTTTAAACAGAGGATGAAAATAACCCTTCAAGACATTAAATGTATGTCCAAGGTCAGAAAACTCTTTTTTTAAAAAAATTGAAGTATAGTTAATTTACAATGTTATGTTAGTTTCAAGTATAAAAAAGCTCTTTGTTGGCTGTGCTGAAACTCAAACCCAGGTCTGGTAACTCCAAATCCCATGCCTTTTACATACAGCCTCTCCCAGACACCAGCAGGCTAGAAGGGAAGGGGACACCCAAGCCATTCCTCTGGGAACTTCTAATCTGGGGGAGGAGACCCAGATCCTGCCACCAGGGCATGTCCAGCCAGGTGGAGAAGTTAGTTTCCAGCAGGGGAGGTTAGGAGCATATGTATGCTGGGCACCACAAAGGCCACTCTTTCAATCTTTTCCCTCCCTACCCTTCTTTCTGGGTAAGAACTGTGAAACTCAGTATCTTGTTTCAGTTACTGGTGACAAAACTGGGATAGAATCCAGGTCAGCCTGATGCTAATGTGTCTGTACTCGGTTGTGTCTGACTCTTTGTGACCCCCTGGGCTGTAGCCCACCAGGCTCCTCTGTGCATGGGATTTTTCCAGGCAAGAATAATGGAGTAGGTTGCCATTTTCTCCTCCAGGGGATCTTACTGACCCAGGTATCAAATCTGTGTCTCCTGCATTGGTAGGATTCTTTACCACCTGGAAAGTCCCTCTGATGCTAATACCTACGTTTATCCCTCTAGCATGGATGGAAGACCATTGGTCCAAGAGTCACTTCCTCCATGAAGTCTTTCCTTGCCCTGGATGTAGAACTGACCATTTGTGCATCTGGGTCCCCAACATGCCCCATATAGACACTCCTAGGGCACCTGCACTTATTTTATTCATATATCTGTCTCCCCTCACTAAGCAGTGAGCTCCCTGAGGGTGGACAGTGGTCTCAGCTGTGTCTGGATACCGTGTATTAGCACAAAGCCTGCACACAGAAGTGTTCAGTAAAGGTGGGTTGCATGTATGGTGGGGAGGTGCTTGGAAGAGCTCTCATATCTGTTTTCCTGCCTCCTAGGAATTATCCCAGATGGCGATGGGGGTAAGCCTGAGGATGGACTTGGGGGGTGGGGAGCTGCTGGGGTAGAGGTGGACATGTCTCACCTGGAAACCCGTCTGGATTTCCGACACTCACCTGCACTCATGCTTCATCCCCTGGCCCTTCTCTTGGCTTCAGTTCAGCCTCTTCTGCCCTCCTTCCTCCTGTCCCAGCACCTTTATCCCTCCCAGGTTTGCCATCCAGGAGACAAGTCCAGCATTGCGATCAGAACTATTCTTCCTGGTCCAAGTTTGTTCTCACAAGAGCTTTAAGAGGTAGGCTAGGTGGAGGTGACCTACCTCCACTCTAGTTAGGGACGTTCGAGCTCTAAAGGGTGGTGTCCAAGTTCATATCGTAAGTTGGTGGCAGAACTGGGTCCCATGATGATGAAGGAGTTGGGGGAGCTGGGGGCAGTTTTCTGAATTGGAGACAGGCCGGGCTTCCCCCAGGGACTGGAGGAGTCTGGCCCTCTTTGCCCTTTGCCAAGACAGATGGGGCAGAAGAGACCCCAGTCATCTGTGAGATGTCTGTGGAGCATCCCAAAATCGTGTCCTGGGCTGTGACTCTCCAGTCCTTATGCAGTCCTGCCAGTAGGTGCCGTCAGTTTGCAACTTTTGGTTCTGTCCCTGCTGAGGGCCAGCTTCTAGCCCCTCTGCCTGCCTCCTCTCACCTGGACAGTCTGCACTTGCAGAAGGTAGAAGATGGCCCAATCCCTGTGAGACTGAAGGATCTCTGTCCTGGAGGAGGAAGCAGGTAGAGAGTCTCTGATCTGCACTTCAGCTTGGCTACCCTGCAGCTTTCTAGGCCAAGCCAGAAGAATCCGCAGCAGGTCACCAATTATGCCTGGACAGGAGCCCTTACCCTGAAATCAGGTCCAGGATAGCAGAAACTTTGGGGGAGGATGGGGAGGGAGGACCTGAGAGACCATCTAGAAGAGGAGTCCCTGCTCCAAATGCTACTCTAGAGTCCCTCCTAACCCCTGCTGGATTGAGGCAAGGAGCATACAGGCACCAACAGGATCTCACAGAGGCCCTAGTCAACCCTGACACTAGCCCAAATAGCACCGTTGGGTGAATTAGAAAAGGCACCCCCGTTCTCAAAACCATTGAGTGCCATCTGCTGGAAGACGATCCCAACAGCTATACAAGTCTACAACGACTACAGGAGAAATGGTGCCCCCTGGAGTTGTGCAATGCACAATTTGCCTTTGAGAGTGGCAATCTTCTCAGCCAGTTTCCCTCTGAGGATGGATCTGGGCAATAGAAGCAAACATCCAGGAAGGAGCAAGCATCTGGGCACCTCCCTCTCCGGTGGGAGTCCTGTTGATTTCATCCTGGGTAAGCCAGAGGGGACAGGGCCTCCAATGAGTCCCCGGGGAGGCTGGGAGCAGGAGCAGGTTGGAAGGGGCAAATGAGGAGGAGAGAGCCTATTAACTTCTTAGGGCCATCAGACCCTTCTGGACCCCCTTTCCCCTCCTCCCCAGACCAGGTCTCCAGCGGCTGAGACGCGAAGCCCTGGAGTGGGGTGGAAAGGACTCTCTCTCGCCAGGGAGACTGAATCTCTGAGCCGGGAGTTGGGGCCAGGAGGTCGCCGCGCTCTCAGCATGGGGGACCGCGGGCCATCTCAGGGGTCCCTAGGAGAATCCTCCAAGGTCGGGGGTGGGGGAACCGAGGAGCAGCGCCTTCGTTTTTCCTCGCCCTTCGCTGCCCCCCGGGGCCCCAGTTCGGAAGCGCTCTCGGCCCCTGCCGTGGCTTCCAAACTGCGCCGCTTCCTCCTGCGGCAGAAAAGGACTTTCAGATGTAGCGGCGGCAGCGACTTAGGACAGCGCCCCCTCCCCCTAACAGCCGCCGCTCCGTCTCCCTCTCCCCCCCCTCCCCCACCACTGGGAAGGCGCTGGGGGTGTGGCCAGGGGCCCGTATAAAGTCCGGGGGAGCCGGTCCCGGGCAGCCGCTTAGCCCCCTGCCCCCTCACCGCCCGCCGCCTGGGCCGGGCCGAGGATGCGGCGCAGCGCCTCGGCGGCCAGGCTCTCTCCCCTCCGGCCAGCTTGCTAACTTCCTCGGCTCCGTCCTTGTCCGCCAGCGGGGGCCACCGCGTGTCCCCGCGTCCTCCGGGTCGGGTCCTCCAGACGCGCCGGGCGCTTGCCCCTGTGTGTCCCCCGCTGCCAGCCGTCCCCGTCCGGTCATGCTGTCCCTCTGCCTCGTGGCCGCGCTGCTGCTGGCCGCCGGGCCCGGGCCGAGCCTGGGCGACGAAGCCATCCACTGCCCGCCCTGCTCCGAGGAGAAGCTGGCGCGCTGCCGCCCCCCCCGTGGGCTGCGAGGAGCTGGTGCGAGAGCCGGGCTGCGGCTGTTGCGCCACTTGCGCCCTGGGCAAGGGGATGCCCTGTGGGGTGTACACCCCCCGCTGCGGCTCCGGCCTACGCTGTTACCCGCCCCGGGGCGTGGAGAAGCCCCTGCACACGCTGGTGCACGGACAAGGCGTGTGCATGGAGCTGGCAGAGATCGAGGTCATCCAGGAAAGCCTGCAGCCCTCTGGTAAGGTGCCCCTGCCCTTGCATGCCCTCCTTGGGGTCCTGCCCTCCCAGAAGCCCCTTTCCCATTCGGGTTGGCCCGGAGGGCTCTTGAATATCCGCTGTGAGTTGAGCAGAAGACAGGTATGTGGCAGGGCCCGACTGGCATGGGACAGGATCAGCCAAGGAAACTGCTATCAAGTCCCTGGCAGCCTGTTGCCACCATCACGGAGGACTCTGTGCTGTTCCTCCATCTGAAGGGTACCTGTTTGGGAAGAGAGTCTCAGTGGTAGTCCTGGCTGCTGGTGTAAGGGTGAAAAGTTAAGTGATCTGGCCCAGCAGGCAGCCACAGCCTGCAAGTGAGGGGCCAGATACCTGGGGGATGGGGACGGTGGCCTGGAGACTTTCTGTTCCTGATCCAGTGACCTTCTCTCACTCTGGATTCAGTTGAAGCCCCAGGAGTCTGAGAACCCAGGGCTTGGACTTTTGACATTGAGGTGGGATGGAGTGGGACACGCAAATTAGAGAGGTTTTGGTGGTGAGGGGGCATCAGAGTGGCCCTTCCCCAAAGTCCCAGGCCAGCTCACCTAGCTTTTTGAGAGGTATTGGGAAGACAAGGGTCTCTCTGCCAGGCCTGGGCACCTCCTCCTGCCCTGGTACACAGGCACCCTGCTCCTTGCTCCTGGCAGGTGCCATCTGAGGTGGCAGAAGAGAAGCAAGTCTTGGTTCCCAGCCCGGAGCTGCAGAAACCTAAGGGGATAGGGAGCAGGGACGGAAGGTCGGGGGTGGGGGAGTGGGGAGAGAGAGAGAGGTTTAGAAGGCCCTCATTTTTACACTTTCTCTTTTTCTGTATCTCGGTGAGACTTTCAGTTTCTTCCAATAACCTTTCTCAGTCTCTGTCCTTCTTCCTCTTATTCTTTTGTTCTTTCCTGCTGCGTCTCTCAACCTCTAGTTTCACTAACAAGATTCTCAAATTCTCCTTTCATCACCATCTCCTGTCCGTTATCAGCTTCTTTCTCCTTATCTTATTCCTGTTCCTGTTTTTGTTGCTCTGCTTTGCTCACTTTCATCTCAGTCTCTTTCCGTTGCCCTTTCTCTTGTCTCTGTCACCGTTTCTCTCTCTGTCTCTGTTCCTGTCTTTCTCTGTTACTTTTGGAAACTCTGTCTGCCTTTCTCTCCCTCCACCTCTGTTTCTTGTTCCCTCTCTGACTCTGTTTTGCTCTCCCGGTGCCTCTGCCAGTGTCTGTCTCTTTTCCTGGTGCTTGAAGCTTCCATTGTTGCAGTCCGGATGCTGGGACTGCGGCCCCAAGCTTCCTGCCCTGGGTCCCAGGCCGCTCCACTTCCTCAATCCTCTGCAGCTTGTTAGCCAGAGGAGAGCAGGATGCAGGGAAAACAGGAAGGAGGTGGACCCAGGGGTCTGGGCCTCGGGCCTCTCTGCTCTTCCTGCTCCTGGGCAGCAGGAGATAGGTCAGCAGAAAACATTCTAGGAGAAATGCCAGCCTGGCACCCAGCACATCTGGGAATCAGTGTGGGGGAGTCTTGGGGTGTAAGTCGCTGCTCCTGGGGTACAGATGCCAGTGCCAGTGGGGAGGAGGGGTTCTGATACCAGACCAGACTGGGAGTGAGGGCTGAGCCCATGGGCTCTCTGGGTACAACAGGTCCACTTTCCCTTTGCATCTTCATCTTCCACCCACCAGTGGGGGTCTGGCCTCAGATTAGGGTGGCTGGTGGGCTCCTCCTCTCTCAACAACTTGAACCTGAGGCAGAAGAGAAGAGCCCTCAGCCCCTTCTTCCCTGACTAAGTAGGAACAGCCCACCCCGTAGTGCAGAAAACGATTCCCCTAGGAGATTTGGGGATGCATGGCGTGAAGTTTGTGAGTGCCCTGTGGACATCATGTACACCAGCCTCGACAGCCAGCCGTAGGTCCTCTTTAGATTATAGGGCCTGGGTCTCTAAACCCCTTTCCTCCTCCCCTCCTTGCCTTGGCCTCTATCCTTGCAGGGCAGGCAGAAATCAGGAGAGGGAAAGGGGAGCTGAGGGGACCCTGGGAAACCTAGGTCGCCACTCAGTAAGCTGTGTCCTTGACCTCTTACCTCCCAGTCACCCCAGAAGTACCCCTGCCCCAGCCCAGGCCAACCGTACCATGTGAAAGGCGCCCCCTAGGGTTGTGTGGCAGCCCTGCAGGGTGTGTGGTGAGATCTGGAGGCCAGAGCTTGGTCCCTCTCCCTGCTATCCTGTCAATAGGCCACTGTCCCTGTTATGTCCCAAGGCTTGGGCTTTCTCGCCTGGGTTTTGGCAGAGGTATCAGCTGAACTCTTCTTCCTGCCTTTTCCTCTTGGGGTTGAGCTTCAGCAGGTGACTGGGGGAGGGCAGCCTCCTCCTTCGGTCTGCTGTGGTCCAGAGGCTGACTCTTTGCTCTGGGGGGCAGGTCTCCCCACATCCCTCTCCATGCTCCCCTGCCTCCACCCTGTGCCATGACCCCCTGTCCCAGCTTTTTGAGCCAGGCCACCAGAGGTGAGGGCAGAGTGGGGACACCTGCCTCAGAAATTCACGATCCTGATTCAGTATACTGACCCTTGACTCATGAAATCTGGGGGAGGGAATGGTGGGAAGATCAGCATTTGGACTGGGGTGATCTGAAGCTGTGCCCTGTGTCCCTCTGGGACAGCGTTAGGGAACATGCAGGCTGGGTTAATTTTTAGTTGACACAGCAAATACTGTCCCCCCTACTTCAATACTGGGAATCCAGTCACGTCATGGGAACAGGGCCTTCCCAGAAATTCTGTGCCTTGGGGGAGGGGAGAAGGAGGAGCATGGCTGCTTAACATTTTTTCTTCAGTTTTGGCAAAGTCAGAATTATTGGTGCTTTGGGTATCAGGAGCCTTTCCATTTAAAGACATAGGAGCTGCAGGGATATGTTCTTCTCCTTTCCTCCAGCCATTCTGCTTCATTTCCTCATGTGTAAAAGGGGGGACAACAGGACCCACCTTGTAGGTTTGGGGCATCTGGCATGGAGTAAGAGCTCAATGGTGGAGCCATGAGAGCTTGGTGATGAACAGGAAGCCAAATGGATTTAAGTTGAAGCTTAGCTTCTCCCATGATGCTAGGGCTTTAGAGGACAATGGGGCAAGTGAGCAAAGCTGAGGGACATGCAGAGGAGTGGAGGGGGTAGCGTGGAGGGGCCAGCTGTCCTTCTCTGATGTTTTGAGGCCAGCAGCCATGGCACAAGGGTGAGGGGGGTGCCCCACTTGAACCAGACCTTAGAGAAAGGCCTGGTACCTGGCATGGGGATCTTGGCTTCTCCAGTGAGAGTCCAGGCCTTTCTTGCAGGGCAGGTGGGTGACCCTCCAGCTCATGTCTAGGTGGCTGGGCCCACCTACCTCGGAGCCTCACCCTGGGCATCTTGAGCAGGGTGTGGGCTGGAGTGGAGGAGAAATCATGGGGATGAGTTTGGGCAGTAAGAAAGAGGAAATCCTCTAGCTTTGACCATGAACTTTGCAGCCACTGGTGCCAAAGCTGTAGAGCCTCTTCTTTTTCTGGGTGCCTGCCCTTCCTCTGTGGCTGGGGCAGAGACCACGTTTCCCCTGTGATGGGAAGTCATTGGCCTACTCCAGCAGGACTGGAGGAGTTGACCCGGCCCACCTGGGAAGCCCCACCTCCCAAACAGACCTTTCAGATGTAGGGAGTCTGACCTTTGCTGGGGAAGTGAGGGGGGAAAGGTCTGACTCTGGCTCCTGCTCAGAGGGAAACCCATCAGGATCATGGTTTTTCCAGAAGCACCACCTAGGTGAGCAGCACGATGTGGCTGGACCTCCTGGGTGAGCAGGGAAGTAAGTAGCAAGCGTTTAGCGGGTTGTAGAGATGGGAAGATAAACTTTTTTTTTTTTTTCCAGAGACTCAAGGCTATGAACTTCGCCCTCCCAAACCTAGTGCCTGGGGTGGATCCTGGGGTGGGGCCTCAGTCTGCCAGTGAAACAAGGCTGGACAATGAAAAGTTACAGATTAAGTGTAAAGTCAACAGCCAGGATAGTCAGTGTGCTCTGCCCAGGGCAGGGTCAGGGCACCAGGGTGCATGTGGGTGTGCACGTGTGGACCAGTGTGTGTCTGGACACGTGATTGTTTGTGTGTGTTTGTGATCCTTGAATCCCAGCCTCTGTCTGTGCTGGCAGGTAGGGACATACTCTGTACCCATGTCCCTGTGAGAGGCAGCATGGAGCCACTCTCCCCATCTGCTGGGTTCTACTCTAAACAGCTAAGTGTGCTGGGCGGTGGGGAACCAAGGAGGGGGAGGCCAGGCAGGCAGCCTGCTCAGCGTTCCCCAGATAACCTCCCCCTCCATGCCATGTGATGAGGGCCTGCCAACACGAAACAAGATCTATGTTCCAAGATCACCCTTCGTCCCACGGAGCCCCAGGGTTCAGTGAGCAGACCCAGTTGTCCTCCTTAATGGTATTTCTTAAGTTAGGGGATAAACATTCCAAATATCCTTTAATAATCCCCTGAGTGTCTGTGTGAACTTCGACTCATGGGAACACAATGTTGGAAAGCAGTCAGACCTCTACTGCAGATCTTTCTGGGTCCTTGAGGCCTCTGCCACTCTGACTCGCCCCACCTCTAGGACATGGAGCTCTCTACCTCCTGAGGCAGCCCCCTGCATTAGAAAAACTCTTCCTAGGGAACCTAAAGAACATCTGGCCACTTATCAAGAGGTGTAAGTGTCACTGCACAACCATGCTTTCTTTTATGGTCATGAAAAGAAAGCAAACTTGAAGGAAAGACAGCGAAACGTCTCCAGGTCAAAGGGGGCGATCGAGGTACTCGTGGGTTGTAGCAAATGAGCCCCTGGGATTCTTCCAGCCTTTCCAGGTAGAGCGGTGACCCCTTTGTTCCCAGCTCAGCTTAGCCCTTGTGGTTCCAAGATTTGGCTTCAATTTTTTTCAGTCTGCTATTTCCTTTCTTTCCAATCACCAGCTCCAGCCTAAACCCCCGTGAAGCTGTGAGTCCGCCCACAAGTCTTGTGGCTTTGTGCAAGATGAGAGTGTTGTGTGTGGGGGGGTCACTGGCCAGCCTGGGCCTTCTTGGCCAGAAAGTTCCTTGGGAGGGTCTTTAGGGAGGAGCCTGGATCTCAGATCTTCTCTCTGGTTCCTGGCTGAGGGCTTGGGGTCTGACTTCTTATGGGCCCCTTTGCACAATCATGGTCTTCTGAAATTGACAAGCCCCTTCTTCTGCTGCCCACACTGGCTGGGAGGTCTTTGTTGGTCTTTGTCTTCAAGGCTTTTCCTTGGTTGACCTTTGGAAACTTGTTGTCATCTTTTGAGACAGAAGTCCCCAACAGACCGTCCTTCTTGAGATGTTAAATACGCAGAAGGAAGGATTATATCTCTCTGCTCCATTTATTCCTTCCCTCTGGTTCTTTTCTCTAAGCCTGCCCTGCACCCATGACAAAACCTTTTCCCATCCTTGGTGACTCAACTTTATAAATAACCTTTGGTGTGGAATCTTGACACAGACTTTCTGGGGGTCTAGATTCCTCCTTGTCTGGCTTCTCTTTATCTATGTGCTTTACCCCCACCCCACCCCCACCCCCCCAGAACTAGGAGAATAAGAAGAGAACTAACCCCCTCAACTAACTTTGGCTCATCAGAAAAATACAATTTGACCCCAAGGCAGCTCTGGGACTGCTGCCATGTGTGGAGGAACCTGCTAACTCCTCAGGAAAAAAAAAAAAAAAAAATCCTGACGCAAACCAGATGTAACCTTCTGTCCGGCTGCCAACATCTGAAATGCTGGCAGGGGCTTTGCACTCAGGCCGGCAGCAAGCTGCCAAGCCTGAGCATTTCAGAGGTGGCTCTGATGTGCAGAGAGATCTTGAGACCTCTTCCTCCAGCTCAGCTCTGCGTTCTGTCTTTGGCTGCCAGGATGGAGGAGAAGAGGTTACAGTTCTGGGACTTCTGGATGGGTTTTTTTTCTTGAGTTCAGATAGAGCCTTTAAGAGATCCCAGGGAGAGGGTGGTGGTCCAACCCACCCCCATCTCCAGATCCCCAGTGCCCTGGCTCTGGGTAGCAGATATGCACTTTGGATGAGGTCTGAAATCTAAGGATGGGAGACTTTGGAGTGGTGGGGTAGGGGGCTGCAGGAATGTGCAAGAGTGTTCTTTTGGTCCTGGGGGCCACACAGTGTCTCTCCACACACACACACACACACACACACACACACACACTTTTCACATGCAAGCACACACACCCACTCCCACTTCTCCTCTCCAGCCAGTGGAGAGAGCATTTGGGCTATGTTTCTCATCACTCATGGAAACTTTGATTCTGGCCATTTGGAAGAGGGTCAGCAGAGCTGACAGCCCTGGGGATCCCCTGGCTGGCTCAGCCAGACGCTGAAAGGAGCAGGAAAGGAGACAGGAAGAAAGAGCAGACGGAGAAGGGGGATGGTAGGGAGAGCTGAATGGAAGGGGGACATGAATGTGGGGCCCTCAACCTGCCTCAGACCTCCCTGCAAGGCCCAGGGGACCCTCCTGCTGTTTGGGTGGCTGCAGCCTG
The DNA here is from genome assembly GCA_024291935.2 of Okapia johnstoni. Taxonomy (NCBI): domain Eukaryota; kingdom Metazoa; phylum Chordata; class Mammalia; order Artiodactyla; family Giraffidae; genus Okapia; species Okapia johnstoni. The sequence goes on along the minus strand of CM044306.1, from coordinate 20,991,167 downwards.
TGACTCATCTGAGGACTGGACTGGGTGGAGTGAAGGAAAAATCAAGGACTCCAAGAGGAATATTCTCCCAAGAAGATCCAGGGAGCGGGGAGGAAACTGGGGTGCTGCTTTCATTTCTTCCCACCCAGACCCCCTGCTCTTCCCCTGGTTCTTCTGGCACCAGGCTGGAGGCTCCCCAAGGAGGAGAATGCAGATGGGAAGTCGGGTTGCTCTGCTGTCTTGCCCTTTATTAGCACTGACCTCTCTCCGTCTTGGCCTGACTGCAGACAAGGACGAGGGCGACCACCCCAACAACAGCTTCAGCCCCTGCAGCGCCCACGACCGCAAGTGCCTGCAGAAGCACTTAGCCAAAATTCGAGACCGGAGCACCAGTGGGGGCAAGATGAAGGTCATCGGGGCGCCCCGAGAGGAAGCCCGGCCTGTGGTGAGGACCGCTGATCAAATGTGCACGTGCATAGGCACACACCACCACCATCACCACCACCACCAGATCCGGGCAGTGTCCCTTCAGCAAGCATTCTTTGGGTGTCTGCTATGTGCACCTTGTGTGCATCATCAGGACCCAGAAAAGTCCTCACTCCTGTTGAAATTCCTTTCCGGCTCAGCAGTTCTAGACATTAGGGATAGCTGAAGTTACTGTTAAATACTGAGACACTTCCACACTGGTTGGTGAATGGCAGTTGCCCCAAGCCCCCTGATGTTGCTTGGCTCTTCCCCTGGATTCCCCACCCCAGAGCTTCTCAGTAACTTGAGAGTTCAGGCTGGCCATAGTAGGGACCCTTGGGACCTTGATCCAGGGTTTGGCTAATGTCCTCTCTCATGGGTGGTTCTGATGGATCCGTGCCTGGGTCTTACAAGTTGTCAATTATATGATTTCATCCTTCCATCTTGTTTAGACATCATCCCCTTCCTGTCCTTCTCCATAGATTTCCTTTCCCCACTAGTTCCCTTCACGTCACACCCCTCCTTTTCAGAAGCTTTTTGGCTCGAGATCCTCTCCTCAATGTCCCTCTGTCCTGCCCGCCAGGGTCCCCTGACCCCGAGCCCCTCCTCTGATCTCACCGGAGGCCCGCTCGGCCTCCAGGCCTGAACCTTCCTTTCAGAGCCTGCAGTCCTGATCTGACCCTCAGCCCTGGTCCCCCTGCCTCTTCCGCTCCTGCTAAACAGTTTCATCTTCCCCTCCTCCAGCCCCAGGGCTCCTGCCAGAGTGAACTGCATCGGGCGCTGGAGCGGCTGGCTGCCTCACAGAGCCGCACCCACGAAGACCTTTACATCATTCCCATCCCCAACTGCGACCGCAACGGCAACTTCCACCCCAAGCAGGTACGTCTCCGTCTCCGCCGGCTTGGCCCGGCCTCAGCTCTGGGATGCTTGGGATGGCTGTCGCAGGAAGGGGGAGGCTCCCCAGCCCCAACCTCACCCCTTAGACCCTCAGCAAACCACCCCACCCCCAGACTCAGGACCTTAGTTCATTTTACCTATTCCCCCTCAGATGAGGAGACTGACGCCCAGGGAGGGGCAGAGGGCAGCCCGGAGTCATGGAGCAAGTTAAAGGCAGGCCAGTCATCCTGCCTCCCCATGCAGGGCTATTTCCATGGCCTCTGTAGCTGCCATCTGTGAGGCAGACCTAGCACCCCTGTCAGCCTCTGCCTTCCCACCCCTCCCCCTCTCCACCTCCATTCCTGTGAGTAGTTTTCCTTTGTCCCTGGATGTCTGAGGTGTCATCTGGGAATGGAGGGGCTAGGTCTTGACGAGTTGAGGAGAAAACTCAACCTGCCCCTTCCCCTGAGCTGAGTCACCAAAGGACCTGGGGGTCAGCCAAACTGTGGGGAAGGCAGACCTGACAGCTGGGAACAGGCACTTCGGGTAGAGCAGAGGAAGGAGAGGGCAGGAGAGGAGACAGGGATATAGAAACCTCTAGGCCTCCTCACACTCTTGGAACATGGGTTCCTCTGACAAGCCCCCCAGGAAGCTGGGATGGTCAGTGAGGCGGACCTGCTCCAGCTCCATCTCTGGCCTGTCAGTCAGGCTCACCTGGGATGCTGGCATATCTGGGCAGGGCACTGGGTGGCCTCATGCTGGATGAGGCCTGGATCTCCTTCTGCCCTCGTGGGCATGGGCACACACATTCCCCCACTTCATGCTCTACAGGCGAATCCACAAAGTGGACCGCCACTGGGCCAGAAGAGGCCTAGCTAGGAGGAGAAAGGCTTCCCCCGAGTCTGCACACCCTAGGATGACATGAGGAGGTTATGAGGTGGTGTGCAACGGTGGAGAACCAGAAAGGTCCCCCGCCCCCAAATCAGTGCCAAACCTATCTCCAGCCTTTGTCCCAATACCAATTTTATCCTTATTTCACTTTTTATTTTTCCTTTTTTTTTGGCCAAGCCACATGGCTTATGGGATCTTAGTTTGCTGACCTAGGATTGAATCTGGGCCCCTGGCAGTGAACGTGCCAACTCCTAACCACTGGACTGCCAGGGAACTAAAACTGATTATTAGTTATTAACCAGAGTCCATAGTTTACATTAGGGCTCACTCTTTGTGTTATACACTTCTGTGTGTTTCCTTCTCATTTTTATGCGCTGAAAATTCTGCCATTTGACTCTTTATCATCTGGCCAGTTCTGACCCTTGAGACAACCTTCACTTCAACTCTAATCCTGACTGAAATACACCTTTACCCCCTGCCGTCCCTCCTCCCCCCGTCTAATCCCAACCCAAACTTTAGCCCAACTGCTTTATTTGTTCTGACCTTGACCTCTATCTCTGTCCCAATTCCATTTCTGACCTGGGCTCTCAGCCTCACCCCACTCAAGCTGTAGTCATAATTCCCAATTCGACCGCAACTCTTATACTAATGCTACCCTAACTTCAATGTGGATAATCACAATCTTAACCATTATCCTATTCTCAAAGTCTCAGCACAGTCAGAACTCAAGCTAAAACACAATCAGAACCCAAACTAAAAACTACAAACTGGACCCTAGCCTTTCACATCCAGCTGTACCTTTCAACTCTGTGGATCCCGTCTTCCCTTCCTGGGGGGTCTACAGAACTTCCTCAGGGCTCTGCTTTCCCAGACTCTTTGGGCCTTTCCTTCTTGGCCATCTTCACTCCACTCCAGTGAGCTCAGAGAACTCATGCCCAAGAGAGCCCCCACCCTCAGAGACCAGTTGGGAACCACTGTCTTATCTGGGGGCTGGCTGGGATCGGGGGTGGCCGCCTGGGAACCTGACCTCTCACACCCTTGTCTTGGCAGTGCCACCCGGCCCTGGACGGGCAGCGCGGCAAGTGCTGGTGTGTGGACCGGAAGACAGGAGTGAAGCTTCCAGGGGGCTTGGAGCCGAAGGGGGAGCTGGACTGCCACCAGTTGGCTGACAGCTTCCGAGAGTGAGCCTCTCAGCAGGCAGGGGGCTCAGTGCCCCCTGCTGCCCCCTCCCCTGGAGGCTGCAGAGCTGACCTGGAGCCTAGGTCTGAGTCCTGGCTTTGCCTCTGGCCCAGAAGTTTCCCTCGGGGTGTGTTTGTGTGTAAGGGTGTGCGTGTGTGTTGATGAGCAGGGGTGTGAGCTTGGGGTGAGCTGAAGGCTAGGGGTGTCCTCTACGGGCTTAGAGAGCCCAAGAGAGCCCTGGTATGTTTCCAAATTGATCCTGGATTCATTCATCCATTCAGCCCTTCAGCCATCTATAAACACTTCTTGACCACATACTACATGCCAGCTCTAGTTTGCAGCCCTGGGGACTCATCTTGACTCCCTCTGATGTAGATATGTGGGGCCACCTTCTGCAAGGTGAGCCCAAGTCTGTCTGAGAAGAGAAGTCCCAGTTCCATAATCAGGGGAAGAAAGTAGACAAGTACCTTGACCATTGTCCCTCCCCTCAGTCTAGTCAGAAGGTCTAATCCCTACCATAGGGAAGGTGAGGGGTAGCAGGAGATCAACTGAGACCCAGTCCCCAAAATGAAGCCTGCCAGGCTCCCCTTTACTGCTCCGCAGGTCCTTCCAGGGGGAAGGACCTTCAGGGGCAAATCCACCTTGGCTTGATTGCCTGGCAACTGAGACCCTGCTCTGGAGAAGGGAAGAGGTCAGAGGAAGCCCTGCAGAGGGCTGGGGAGGTGGGGCCCATCTCTGAGCAATCAGAGTAGGAGGAAAGAATGTATGTGCCTGCTGGAGAAGGGGATCGGCATGCTGGGAGGTGAGGGACTTATCTGGGGTCCTCCTTCCTCCTCCGTTTGTGGTCACAGACAGGAAGTCACAGGATGACGCCATCCTTCAGTGGCTCACTGTCTGTGGCTCTGCCTCCTTCCCCACATCTCCTTCCCTGGATCTTCCTCCCCTATATTTCCCTACCCCTGGGCATTTTCTGGCTTGACTGGATGGACAGACTTAGGAACCTACCAGTTGGCCAAGATGTCTTGTTTTTTTTTTTTTTTTTTTTTTTTTAACAAAACAGAACAAAACCAAAAAAACCTTAGACAATGGTGTTTGGTTGATTTATTTACAACTAAGAGACAGGGAATTACTAGGGATGGGAGAGCTGTCTTAGATGGTAAAAGCACTGCAAAGGGTCAGCCAGATCACCCTCCATTTCCCTGCAGCCTCTTGCTGGGAGGCCGCTCTGTCCTCAAAGCCTGTGCTGTCTGTGTACAGACTCCTGGTGGGCCAATAATGGCTTTGGAAGGGAGGGAGCAAGCAGGGACAGACTTGCTGGGCCAAAGCTATTTCTGAGATCAGCTGGTGAGTGAAGCGGGGGCATTTTCTAGGGTGTCAGGCAGATCGGGTTTGTGTTTGGATTTGATTTATCAATTTAGTGGGGGGAGGGACTGCCCTAAAGCTGGGGAAAGGGGATAAGCTCTCCAATTCATTCCACACCTCTGACTGCCTGGATTCTTGACTGGGGGCTGCACTGAGGTTTGATTCTGAGGGGTTGGGAGTGTGGTTGGTTATCTTTAATCTCACTGTCCTGGGCTCACTGGGCTGTGGGCTCTCAGTGCCAGCCCTAGAATGTGTGTCCACATGGTACCACCAGATTCCTGGTCATCTCCCAGTGCTTCTCACCCCTCACTTATGTGGAGTGTGTGTGTGTACGTGGATTTGATCTCTTGTGGCGCTCCCAAGCTTCCCTATTTCACTGGCCCCGATGCGCTGGCACCTGTGCCGTCTGAATCTCGAGGCTGGGGCTGCGGTCCTCATCTCTCTGGCTCTGCCTTGGTGGCGGCATCCCACAGCCATCTAGTTTTCCCGAGGCACCGCAGGCTGCAGGGGATGAGGAACAAAGCAATGCTCCTTCAGCCAGGGGGCTGCTCTTCCTAGAGCCCCCTACTTCTGGGGCTGAGGCCAAGGCATATAGGGGGAGGAGGCGAGTGTGGGCTGACAGCGAAGTTTTAGGTCCCTAAGCCAAATGGAGGGAGAGTATCTCTTTCCCTAAGGCATCTCTTTAAATTCCCCCTTGTCTCCAATCCCTCTTCCCAGTGCTCTACCCTTATGTCCTTGGAGTGGGAGGTAAGAGGTCCTTTTCCTTTTATGGGCCTCCCAGAAAAGTGCTGGGTCTGCTTGGGAGGTGGCTGCACGTGTGGCCGGGGATGTACCTTTGTGATATAAGTGTATTTATAATGTGTGTGTGTGTGCGTGCATGTGTGTGCATATGGCAAAGTGATAGCCGAAGTGTGAGTGAGAGTGTAGGTTTTTACAGGACGTGTGTATCCAGGCACTGTGTGTATAGACGTGATGCACACTTGTATGGTGTGTCTGTGCAGGCTCTGTGAGTCTCAGTATGAATATGTGTGATGCCAAGAGACAGAGTGAAATTCACAGTGTATGTGTGTACCTCCCTCCCCCACTCATTAGTTGTCATCAATGCAGGGCTTGTGGTGGTGGGATGGGGGTGGGGGCCGCTGTCTAGCTCCAGAGAACAGAGGATGTGTACTTTGGGAGCAGGAATCCCACAGCTCACAGATTCCCCACCCCCACCCCCGGTTCCTGCCCCTGCGATCTGGGAGCCAGGTGCTAGTTGTCAAAAAAGAAGGAAATAAAAGCAACTGCGTGTCACTGTGAACACCATCTACCACCACCAGGCCAGAAGAAGTGAACTGCCCTGGGCAGTGTCACAGTGGGGAGAACCCCGCTCCAGAGAGGAACTGCTGGTCTGTTTGCACCCAAGCCCTCCCACCGTGACCTGCAAATCCCATTGAATGCTCAGTCAGTCTAGTCGCCACAGGAGCATCAACATCCTGGCAGATGTGGGGAAGGAGGGGGTGCTGAGGACCACAGTAGGGCCACCATACCTAGAATAACTTCAAAGTCCTTGAGTTCTCTGTCCTGCCTCCCTAAGAAATGTCATTTCCCCACTGTGGTCTGGAGCAGAGGGGTGGGGGACCCGCAAGCCCGTTGGTGCCAATTGGTATCAGGCATTTGGTTTCCATTTCCTAGCTCCTTGGGCTTCCCTGGTGGCTCAGATGGTAAAGAATCCGCCCGTGATGCCGGAGACCTGGGTTTGATTCCAGGGTGGGGAAGATCCCCTGGAGAAGGGCATGGCAACCCACTCCAGTATTCTTGCCTTGAGAATTCCATGTACAGAGAAGCCTGGCAGGCTACAGTCCATGGGGTCTCTAAGAGACATGACTGACTTTCACTTCACTCCTGGCTCCTTAGTGGAATTCAAGACCCGACTGACGTCTGGCTGTAGGTTGGGGGCTGGGTTTTCCATTGCCAGGAAGGCAAGGTGGGAGTAGAGAACAAAAAAAAAATGGAGAAGTGGACTAACTCCAGTATTGGATTCAGGTGGGGAAATCTCTGGAAAGCCGGCCAAGACTCCTGGCTCCTCTTATCAGGGTTCTGAGGTTCCAGACATGGCCATTCCTTCAACTCCTTCCAGGAAAACGCTGCTTGTCCCAACCCTTTTGCCCTCTGGGCCAGATTCCACCTTCAAGTTACTTCAGGAATGTTATGAGGCATGCAGGACTTGGGGCTCCAGCTCAGGGGCCCCCCTTCCTGGGCGGGGGGGGTGGTGGTGGTGGCGGTGGTTATGGCTATGTGGCAAATGACCCTGAAACATTCCTGGCCAGAGAAATTCCCTCTGCATTCCAGATCCCTATGGCAATATGACCTCTGACCTCGGAAGAGAAAGTCAAGATGATGTGGTTGGATTGAGCTGGGAGGCAGGCTGGCAGCTGGGATACAGCGTTGTTCTAGGGAAGGGAGGGGGAAGGGGGTGCTTTGTGAGTTGGGGGAAAGGGTCAATGGGAAGAAAGCATGTTCAAGGGGGGGAGGGAACAATGAGTGGAGGAGGGGCAATGGAGCAGACTTTGAGGCACGCGGGCACACATACACACACGCACACACATACACACACTCATGCACAGGGAAGCAGCCATCACGCCAGCCACCGTGGTGTCTAATTAGATGCTCACTGTGGAGTAACCTGTCCCCCTTTTGTCTGAGGTCTCAGATGCTGGGGAGGCTTGAGGTCAGGGAGTAGAAGTGGGGGTGATGTAGATAATTAGAAACATACTCTAATAGAGTGAGCAGGCGCCATCAGGACCACCTCTCCCCTCACCATTCCCCTCCCTTCTCCAGGCCCCCACCCCCCTTCTCCATGACCTGGACTGTTCCAGCTAGGCGAGAGGAGAGGCCGGTGGAGCCGGGGAGTGGAAACCCAGTGGGATTGGCTTCCTGGACCCTTACACAGTCTCCAAAGTGCAAACAACATATTTTTGCCATGCAGTGGTATTTAATTACACATAAAAACAGAGCCATTAAACTTAAATTAAACCCTTGTTGGAATCACTTAATTCAGGGCATGACAAATTGCTTTCAGTGGAGGCAGCCGTGAAGTCCCCTCAGGGAGAGATGGAGATTAGCAGCTTGATGGCTGGCTGGGTCCCCTCGTTGTCTTGGCCCCCTTGCTGGCTCTAAATTCTGAAATTGGGGTCAGAATCGTCTAAAGACCACCCAGGCCAAGGGGAAAGCCTCTCTGTTCAGGATGACAGGAATGGACCCTGGAGAATCAGTATCACTGTCCAAGCCAGTTTCAGATAACGGTCCATTTTGTTGACAGGGAAGTTGAGGCCCAGGTGCCAGGGTCATCCAGAGCCAGTATGAGAACTCTGGCACCAAGCCATGACCAGGGAGGCTGCTTTATTCTTTCATCCAGGGCCTGGAGACAAAGCTTGGAGCTGGGTGGTTGAGGGTCCAGAAGCCAGAGCAGGCCCTAGTTCGGGAGGACAGATTTCTCCAGAACTGAGCTCTTACTTGGTCCAAGCCTGGAGACAGAAGGGAAGAAAAATGGGATTCTGGGACTTGGGCTGCTGAGGCAGCCTTGGCTCTGGGGAGGGTAGCCTAGTACTCAGACTCTGGCTCAGACAGACTTGGTCACTGATCCACCTGTTGAGGTTGGGCAGGTAAGATGTTCCACTGCTGAGCACCTCAGTTTTCCCCTCTGTCAAATGGGGATGGTGACTCCTATCTATAGAGTTCCTGTGAGGACCAGTGGGCAGAATGCCTGAATAGGGCTTAGAGCCAAGTCCTGTTAGTGGTTCTATTGGCCTTCCTTCTCAGGACCTCTGGTCTCCATTTGTAATAAGATCCAGCTGGGACCTGGTGGTTTCTTGGGCTCCCTTGCTCGGTGTTTGCAGCCCTTTCTCCTTCTTCCAAACCACTTCTTGCAGTTTCCCTTCTCTCCTCTGTGGTCTGATCACCTAATTATGGGTAGAGGTTTGGGGTGTATGGTTAGACTACCGGGTAAGAAAAGGCAGGTCCAGGAACTTTCCTGGTGATCCAGGGGTTAAGAATCTGCCTTCCAATGCAGGGGACACGGCTTTGATCCCTGGTTGGGGAACTAAGATCCCACAGGCTGTGTGCAGCTACTTCTGAACCTGAGCACCACAACTAAGACCCAATGCAGTCAAATAATTAATTTTTTTTTAAGTATTTTAAAAAAGACAAAAGAAAAGGCAGGCCCAGGCCCCCTAATCCCTGCCTCACCTAGTCTTCCAGTGGCTGTGTGTGAGGCCCCTCTGGGAGGTGAGGTGGGGCTGCACTGTTTTTGGGGGGGGTGCCAGGGTGCACAGTTGTGAGGCTGTGGTCTCCCTCCCCTGTGTGCCCTCGACGGTCTGGGAACCAACTTGACTGATTGGAACCAGATGGGTCTGCTGTGGCCGGAGGCCTGTCCCAGCGGTCCACTCACTCAGTGTCCTTCCCCAGGAGGGAGAGGGGGCATGGGTGAAGGGGACAGGGACATGAGAAGTGTCCTTCTCACTGGGACTCGGAGACAGGCTAGTGTCTCCTTCTTTCTCTCTCCTCTTTCTCTCCTCCTTCACCCTCTCTCCCCTCTCCAGGCTAGTGGCCTGGAACTTTTCTGTTACTCACAGGGGATGGTGGTGGGGTGGTGGTCTGCTGAGGATGAGTCTCTCACTGAGGCTTAGGGGATCAGTTCTAGAACTTATGAAGCCCCACCTCCATCCCCACCCCCAAAGCTCGGCTCAGCTGCAGGTGGCCAAATAGGGGCCAACTATGTCTGTCCCCTGACTCCTGGAGTGGCCCCAAGGTCATTCCCCTCACCTTTGGCCTCCTTGGCCTTGATAGACAGTGAAGTTCCTTCTCTGGGGGTTGGGAGGGGGAAGGGCTGGGGCCCAGGGTTCCCGGCATTGCAGGTCTGGCAGCTACTCTACCCGGCTGCAGATGGCCCCCCCGCCAGCCTTGCGGCCAGCACAAATGCTTTACAGCTGTACCTCTATGGACTTGCCCTGAGAGCCTGGAGACAGAGGCAGGGAGCTGGGGACACAGAGCTGCGGTGGGTGGGGGACAGGCCAAGACAGCAGTCCAGCAAACCCAGGGTGCTAAGATACTGAGGGCAAGGAAACTTGAGATCCAGGAATGGCTTCCCCGACATGCAGGGCTTGGACTGGAAGCTTCCCAAGGAAAGATCGAGTGCTGCCGTCTGGAAAGTGCAGGGCTCAGGGTCCCTGTTTTCCTTCTGGGTCCTGGTCTCTGAGCAGACCCAGAAGCTTCTAAGTTGAAGCAGCGGGGAGGGGAGCCCGTCCTTGTCCCCACCCAGGGGAAATTAGACCAGACTGCTCAGGAAACAAATTCAGTTTTCCAGCATCGTGGAAGGTTAGTTGGACAATAGAGGGTTTTTTCCCCCAAAAAACATAAGAAAAAAAAAAGTCCAATTGCTTTTGGCTGAACTGTTTCCCAACTTCACTTCTCAGCCTCAGTTCAAGGCTTCTCATTCAAAGTGACATGTGACTGTTCGGTGACCCTGGCCTGATCGCCAGCCTTGTGAGGGGTCAGGCTGGGCCAGCCTGGAACTCTAGCTCCCAGGGTCTGTGACCACCCCCACTTATAAAAGCCCTGGGCAGGCCCAGTCCTAAGGGAGGGGCTGTGGTAAAAGCAAAAAGCTTCCCCCAAAGAGATTTTGAATGTAGGGCTGAGCAGGCAACAGGCCCAGACGGGTTTATATTAGAATGTAAATGGACCTGAAAAGTTTTGGAAAGTTTTCTTTTTGAGGGGTGGGGTGGGGTGGGGGAAGTTGCCTTTAAAATGCAAACAGACCTTGTAAACCCCTGCTTGGGAAATTTCATGGGGCTGGAATGAGGGGAGCTGGCCTTGCAGGCTAGGGAAGGGCCAGCCTCCAGTTGTGTTCGCTGCTGATGGTGGCCTTGTAGGGAACCCTGGGCACTGGCAGAGGAAGAGAGGTCAGCACAACCTAAAGTGGAGGGAAGGCCTGCTAGGATCTGGGAGAGAACAGAGGTTCCCAAGGGGTAGATCCCAAAGTTCTAGGGTGGGAGGTAGGGAGTGGGGAAGACCACACAGGAAGCTTCAGGGAGAGCTAGGCAGTATCTCCTGGCTGGAGAAGGGTGGGCTTGAGGGTGTGGGTTGTGGGGGAGAGAGGTACCTGTGGAGGTGTGGGTAGGGGGCTGAGGTGTGTGGCTGGGGGTAGAGAGGTGTGAGTATGTGTGTGGGTGTGTGGAGAGGGGTATGGGTGGGGGAGGGGTGTGGGTGGGGAGTAAGGGGTACATGTGGGCGTGTGGGTGAAGGGAGAGGGCTATGTGTGGGGATGTGGGTGAGAGGAGAGGGGATGGCTCCAGCCTGATGGCTGAGAAAGGCCCTTCCCAAGAAGACCAGAGCTGGGAGCAGCCTTCCAGCTCTTCTCCAGTTCACCCATTACACAGATGGGAAACCAAGGCCTAGATGGGTCCATGACTTGCTCGCCTGAAGGCGCAAATGAACTGGTAGCTGACAGATTAGAACTCAGGGCAGTGTTCTTTTCACACCGTCTTCCAGTGGGGGCAGGCGAGACTTCAGGCTCCAGAAAGGGGAAAGGCTAATAGGGAGGAAGGAAGGAGGTCCTGGTGGAAGATTCTGGGAGGAAGATTACAGGGAAATATGTCCCCTTTCAGGCCAGAAGAGGGACAGGTGACTTTTGCAACATCCTGAGCATAATGGGTCAGGGACTGGGGTGGAATGAGGAGAAGAGGGGTTTGGCAGAGACCTGATGTAGGTAGAGGCAAGGGATTAGACTTGATGACCTCTGGTTCAATAAACTCCAGATGTCATCACTCTCATCATCACTGCAGATTTGGGTCAAAATTGCTTGGGCTCAAATCACAATCTGCCATTTATTATATTGGTTGTTTAGTCAGTCGTGTCTGACTCTTGCGACCCCATGGGGTGTAGCCTGCCAAGCTCCTCTGTCCCTGGGGATTCTCCAGGCAAGAATCCTGGAGTGGGTTGCCATTTCCTTCTCCAGTGGATCCTCCCGACTCAGGAATTGAACCTGGGTCTCCTGCATTGCAGGCAGATTCTTTACCAACTGAGATACGAGGGAAGCCCTTGTAGGAGGGAATTTATTACATTGGACCCTGGGAGATGGACTTTATCTCCTAATCCACAGTTCTGTATCCATCAAGAGGGTCCATAATGGTACTCATAACTGTCAAGACTAAACGAGATGACGCATGGCAAAGCTTCTAACAAATGTTGCAGGCCTGATGTATGCCAGGCACTATTTTAGGTACTGGGGATCATGGTGAACAAGTGAGTCTCTTTCTTCGTGGAGCTCCTGTTCCAGCAGCCTGGTCCTTAGAACATATTAGGTGCTCAACGAGAGGCTGATAGGAGTGTTAGCCTCCTCATAAAGGACATTGGTACTTCACAGGCTATAAAGTGTATTCATGTCCAGTGTGTCTAATTTTGTGAGTGGGGTATTTTGTTGTTCAGTCTCTAGTCATGTCTGACTCTTTGCAACTCATGGACTGTAGCATGCCCAGCTCCCCTGTCCTTCACTATCTCTTGGAGTTTGCTCAAATTCATGTCCGTTGAGTTGGTGATGCCATCTAATCATCTCATCCTCAGTCGCCCTCTTCTCTTCTTGCCCTCAATCTGTCCTAGCATCCAAGTCTTTTCCAATGAGTCAGCTCTTTGCATCACGTGGCCAAAGTGTTGGAATTTCAGCCTCAGTCCTTCCAATGAATATTCAAGATTGATTTCCTTTCAGATTGACTGGTTTAATCTCCTTGCAGTCCAAGGACTTGCAAGAGTCTTCTCCAGCACCACCATTCGAAAGTGACAATTTTTTGGTGCTCAGCCTTCTTTACGGTCCAACATCTCACACCTCACTGGAAAAACCATAGCTTTGACTATACAGATGGACCTGTGTTGGCAAAGTGATGTCTCTGCTTTTTAATACGCTAAGTTTGTCATGGCTTTCCTTCGAAGGTGCAAGCGTCTTTTTTTTTTTAATAATAAATTTATTTATTTTAGTTGGGGTTAATTACTTTACAATATTGTAGTGGTTTTTGCCATACATTGACATGAATCAGCCATGGGTTTTCATGTGTTCCCCATCCTGAAACCCCCCTCCCACCTCCCTCCCCATCCCATCCCTCTGGGTCATCCCATTGCCCCAGCCCTGAGCATTTGTCTCATGCAAGTAAGCGTCTTTTAATTTCATGGCTGTAGTCACTGTCTACAGTGATTTTGGAGTCCAAGAAGATAAAATCTATCATTGTTTCCACTTCCCCCCCTTCTATTTGCCATGAAGTGATGGGACTGGATCCCATAATCTTAGGTTTTTGAATGTTGAATTTTAAACCATCTTTTCCTTTCTCCTCTTTCACCCCCATCAAGAAACTCTCTAGATCCTTTCACTTTCTGCCTTTAGAGGGGTATCATCTGCATATCTGAGGTTGTTGATATTTCTCCTGGCAATCTTGAGGGGGATATTACAATTGAGGAAACCAGGGATCGATGCCCAGAGAAGTGACTTGCCCTAAATCATGCAGCTAATTAGTGGCAGAAGGGACCTGCCACCCAAATCTACTTGACCACCAGGTTTCTGTTTCTTGATGCAGAAGAGAGAAGTGGTATGTGTGCATTTGTGCGCAGGTAGGAGTGGAGTGAACTAGGGAAAGGATACATCTGATCTCAGTATTCATGGGGCATCCAATCCGAATGCTGTGGAGGAGGGGACCTCTCTCCTGGGGCATATGCAGGCCTCCCCCCACCTCCTAGTCAACCTGGGGTCCCCTATTTCTGCATGGCTCCTGTAGGCACTCAGCACAGTATTTGGTGATTCAGTGAATGAATGAGTAAGTGTCATTCTCCCTTTCCTTCCCCCTCCACTTTCTCTCTTTCTGCTTCCCTCTTCCTGGCGGTCTCCCTGTCTCCTCAGCCTGCTCCAGGCCAAGTTCAACTTGCTCCCTGGCAAGACTCGACTGGGGAGAGGTGAAGGCTGAGACGCCTTCCAGGAAACGGAGTTACAAAAACAAGCCCCTGGCTGGCTCCAGGGTCACAGACTCGGGAAGAAGGGGGGCGCTCAGAGCCCCAGTCTGGCCAGGACTGGGGGGATTATGCAGACAGGGAACATGGCTGAGGCAGGGACCTGTATGGACGGGTGCTATGGATTGAATTATGTCCCCACAGCTGAAGCCCTAACCCCAATGTGACTGTATTTGGAGACAGGACTCTTAGGAGGTAATTGAGGAAATTAACTGAGGCCAAAGGGTGGGCTCCTATTCTGATAGGATTGGTAGTCTTATAAGAAGAGGAAAATGCACTAAGGCTATATGTGCGCTCAGCGGGAAGGTGGCTGTCTGCAAGCCAAGAAGAGAGCCCTCACCAGAACCCGACCATGCTGGAACCCTGATCTCACACCTCCAGGCTCCAGAACTGTGTGAGAGTAAATGTCTTTTGTTCAAACCACCCAGTCTATGGTATTTTCTTATGATAGTCTGAGTAGACTAACACCGTGGGGAAGCCCTCCCCTCCCACCACAGTCCTGCTCTTTCCCACATGGTCCTTTCAAGCTCAGAGAGAACCCAGGCCCCAGGCCCAGATCAAGTAGGCGCATGTCCCAGCCTGTCTCAGGAATGACAGACCCGTTCCCTTTCCTGGCCTGAACTCCAAGTCTTCACAGCTTCCTCTTCCCAGCACACTCCTGCCCAACACTCAGATCCTTTTTCCTTTTCCTACAGATCTGGTCAGTTACTCCCTGGCTGAAAAGCCCCTGATGTCGTCCCATTACCTACAGGATGAAGTCCAAGCAGGCTGCCGTGTACAGTTGTGGATCATGCAACTTGCACAGCTGTACAGTGGTCCTGAGTCTAACCTCATTCATTCATTCAAGAAGTATCCATTCCTTGGCATTCTCATCTTAGCACCCAAGGCTCTTAATGATGTGGCTCCTGCTTTTTTCCTTTGCTTCCTCTCTCGCTACTACCTTAGGTACTGTATATTTTAGCCACATTAAACATGGTACTTTCATACCTATGTGCTTCATTAAACATGGTACTTTTTATACCTATGTGCTTCATGCAAAATTCATCCCTCTGCTTGTCTGAGAGTGCACAGTAAGTGGAATGAGCACAGGTTTGGAAGCTTGTTTCTCTGCCATTTACTACCTGGGTGTACGTGGGCAAGTTAACCTTCTGAGCCTCAGTTTTCTAATCTGTAAAATGAGATTAAACATATATAACATGCTTCACATTGCACTTAGCACATAGAACATCCCCTCCCCCCGGCAGCATAAGTTAGGTTTCCCCCCTTCTTCGCTGTTAAACTACTTATCCTTGAAGACCCAACTCAACTGTTACCACCTTGGTAACACTGCCCTCATTCTCCCCAGTGGGAAAGTTTATCTTTCCTGTTTGTATTCTTCCTGCCAGCCTTGTGTGACACTTACAACCTCCATTATAATAGTGTTATATTTATCTGCTTTCCTGGGTCACATGAGCAAAGCATGCAGCCAGGAGACATTGCTGCATGAATTCAAGGTACTGACTTCTAGGCTGGGGGGGCCTTTAGCACCCGCCACCCCCACCCCAAGCCCTGCTCTGGTTCTAAGCTCTCAGCCTATTGGATGGCATGAGAGGTAAGGACGGGGTAGGAGGTGGTAGATCGTGGGGTGGGAGTAGGGGGGGTGAGGATGAAGATAAAAGAGCAGAGGTGAGCTGCTTGAGCCTCCTGGCGGAGATGAGTATGGGAGAGGTGGCTGGTCAGCTGAGGCAGGGCTGAGGGTGTTTCAGCCCTCTGGGGAGTTTGCTCAGTAGTCAGAGTGGAGGCATGGGTTAGGGGACTTAGGAATCTGAGTTTTGAGAAAAGATCAGTGGCATAGGGGGTGGGGCTGCCATCCTCCTTTCCATCAACTCCAGCAGCAGCTGGGCTTTGCTGTGGGTCCAGCCACGTGGGACAGAGGGGAGTGGGGATTAAATGAGACAAAAGTAAGAGGGAAGGCTTTTCTGTAAAGGGGGAGAGGACAGGTTTGGGTGTGGGTGGGTGGAGAAAGTATTGAAACTGAGCCGGACCCTGGGGCCTTTCCAGGACAGGCCTTCTTCCCTAATCTCTGCTTTAGCCACTCTCTGAAGTACCTAGATAACAGTATTTGATGTACACTTCCTAAGCTTACAGATGTGGGAGCCCCCCACCAGACGGAAGATGTTAACTACTTGATGACTAGGAGCACACAGCCCCAGACCTCCTGGAGCCTAAAGACTGATAAAGTTAACCTTTGTGACATCACCCTGTTCCCTCACCATCAGCCAATCAGAGACTTGTGCATGAACTGATTACATACCCTGACCCTCCTGCCTCATCCAGCTTTTAAAAATGCTTTGCCGAGACCCTTCAGAGCACTCTGGGCTTTTTAGGGCATGAGGCACCCATCTCCTTGCATGGCCCTGCAGTAAATCCCTTCTTTGCTCCAAACTTTAATGTTTCGATTTGTTTGGCCTCACTGGGCGTCTGGCATAGGAACCTCTCTTTGCTGACAGTATGATGAGGAGAAAGATGAGGATGGACAGAGACACTGGGAGGGGTCAGAGAGGAGGGATGGTGTATGTGTGTAGAGAGAACAAGGAGAAAGTGATGGGGTGGGATGGAACACTGAGAAATATGACACTGGGGGAGGCTTAAGACCCAAGACTGCAAGGCCTGGAACCTGCTGCAGAGAAAACTCTTGGATAGCCTCCCATGGGTATAAAGACCCCTCCCTTCCCAACTCCTGCCTTGGTGGTCGTCCTTCCTCCCTTCTGCTCTTGCTGGGCTGGCAGCTCTGCCCATCAGCAAAAGTCAAGTGCTCTATTTAAATCTTCCTGGAGGAAAGATAAGCTACATAAATGCAGTAGAGGTCGTTACCTCCCGTGGACTCAGTCTGTGGCCAGGGAGGGGGCTGAGAGGAGGCCCTTCGGGAACCGCAGCTGGGCAGTCAGAGGGGCGGCAGGGGCTCCTCAATGGTGGGTGGTTCAAATGCTTTGGGAGGTCTCTTCACTTCCTCCAGGCAGCCTTTGCCACGGGTCACATACCCTGAGCAGAACCAGCAGCTCGCCCCTTCCGGAGGCTCTGCAGTAAAGGGGTGTCCCTGCAGCCCCTCCCACTTGAATTCCTAGCTGCAGCAGGCCTGGAGAGGGCTGCGGGTGGGGCATTACCCCAGAACTGGAGACAGAACCAGGATGAATGATGGGCCATTGTCCAGGTTTCCAGGGCTGGGCTGGTAGCTTGGGGCTCATCTGGATTCAAGGACTCTTCCAGACTTTTCTTGAGCTGTCCATGTTTCATCTGCCTCTCCCCACCCTTTGGGAGCCCGAGTGAGATCCTGGAAGCTGGCAGGAATGTCACACGTGCTCACCTCAGGCCCTGGCATGCACAAGAGAGCCCGGGCCTCCTATTTTCCTGCCACAGTGGCAGGAAAGGGGTCGGGAAGAAGGAAAATGGGTATGTCAGACACATGGAGGACACAGAAGAGTTTAAGTGAAGGTTTTTGAAGTGGAAGCCGGTGGAGGCTGTCCTACCAGAGGGCCTGCGAGAGGGGTGTGGCACACGCAGTTGTCTCGTAGACCAGCTGCCACCAGCCCAGCCAGGTCCCCTTTTTTGATCAGGTTTCCATCTCTGAGTGGACAGCCCTGAATGTCTCAGGACCAATTCTTATGCAAAGACAGACACTTTATTTTCCATGAGGGGAGCTACAAGGCATCTGCAGATATATGGGGGAGGGGGGCTCTCTGTGACCTTGAGAACTTGGGCACTGTGACCTTGAGAACCTTGTCCAGATTCTGTAGTCTCTAGAGTGGGGCAGTGCTTGACCACAGGCTGGGTGGGCTAGGCTCAGCCAGTCCCGCCAGCCCAGGACCGCTTCAGTCTGGTTTGGTTTTCTGGGTTGAAATAATAACCCTTCAGGCCCAACTTTGGCCAAAGATAATGATTCTCTGGCAGGGCCCCCACCCAGCTGGGCGGGGGCAGGCACTGGTCTTTCATAGAGCAAAAGTGGGCTTCTTCTTTGAGCCTCGTCTTGCATTCTCATAGTGTGGTTTCCTTAGGTCCTCAGGTCTGCTAGATAAACGGTTCCAACTTCTTAGGGGTCTTGGTGGAGGTGGGGCGGGAAAGACCACCCACTTCTCCAAGCCTCTTGGGGGTAGCTGCCTGTTTGTATTCTTGACTCTCTGCTGCCCTCTTGTGGCTATGAGGCCAGTTGCCGCCCCAGCACTGTACAGGGCAGCATGTGTGTGTGTGCACGTGTAGGACTAGCAAGGCTGGGGCGGAGGCAGAACCAGAGAGCTGGCCCTTGTGTCTATTCTAGTGAGCAGGGGCTCTCACTGTCCCCACCTCCAGGTTTGGGTGACACAAGTAGCACTAGGGCAGCTGTGACACACTTGCTTATGAGGAATTGAAAGAAGAGATTTAACTGATGCTCATTTTCAACGGAGGGGACTAGACATCAAGATCTTAAGGACAGCTGGATCATCTTTTTTGACCATGAGGGCAAGTTCCCATGTGCTTACCTGCAGAACAACCATGGCCACGTTGGCCTGTAGAATCCAGGACAGGCGGATCTAGCTCTGTCCTGGGAATAGCAGCTCAAGAAGCTGTCAAGGAAATGGGGAAAGGAACAGATAAGGAGGGAAAGCGAGTCAGTCCATCCCTCCTTTGGTCCTTGTGCGTGCGTGTTTGTGGGCTAACTCGCTTCAGTCGTGTCCGATTCTTTGCAACCCTGTGGACTGTAGCCCACCCGGCTCCTCTGTCCATGGGATTCTCCAGGCAAGGATACTGGAGTGGGTTGCCATGCCTTCCTTCAGGGGGTCTTCCTGACCCAGGAATCGAACCTGCGTCTCCTGCATCTCCTGCACTGTAGGTAAATTCTTTACTGTTGAACCACCGCGGAGGCCCCTTTTGGTCCTCAATCCTTGCCAACCATCTGCTTTGAGGCCAGCCTCTGGCCATGGCCCCTGGGTCCCTACCCAGCACCTGCTGTTTGCCATGAAACGAGGGTCACAGGCCTCTAGCTCAAGCTGCTGTGTAGGTAATGTCCAGACTGACAGAGTCAGGAGTCTTCAGAGGTTATTTTCATGCGGGGGTCTCAGATGTGGGTCTGCTTCAGAATCACAGGGAGCTTGTTAAGGTACCCACAGATGTCCGAGATGAATAGCTGATCCTGTCTGTTGCCTCCTTTTGTTTTTTTAAAGTATCGTTTTAAAACATTTATTTATTTATCTTTGGCTGCACTGGGTCTTCACCGCTGTGCGCGGGCTTTCTCTAGTTGTGGCGGGCTTTCTCTAGTTGTGGCGAGCAGGGGTTACTCTCTAGTTTCAGTGTGTGGGCTTCTCACTGTGGTGGCCTCTTGCTGCAGAGCACAGGCTCTAAAACCTGGGCTCAGTAGGTGTGGAGCACGGGTTTAGTTTCTCCACGGCACGTGAAATCTTCCTCGACCAGGAATCGAACCCCTGTCCCCTGCACTGGCAGACAGATTCTTAACCACTGGACCACCAGGGAAGTCCTGCTCCTTTAAGGCTGAAGAGATTGGACCCCGGGAGGGAAGGGGATCTGGATGAAGGTCGCCGCTGAAGGTCATAGTGAGTTCAAGGGTTTCAACCTTGTACCGTTCTCCTCCAGTCCAGTGGATTGGTCCATCAGTGTGGTGAGAGGCTTCTTGGTTAGGGCAGAGGGGGGATCCTGAGCAAGCCCCTTGGGATGTCTGGGAAGGCACACAGGAAGCTCCCTCCCCTACATCCTTTCTGGGTCCTGCAGTAGAGCACCCACCAGACTGATGACCTGCGAGGCTGGCTGGAGCGTGTCATACTCCGCAAAGAGGTGGCACACATTCTCCTGGGACTCAGTCTGGCTCTTGGCCACAAACCCAAAGATCCTGATGGGAGAGGAGAGCTGGGGTGAAGAGATCCCAGGGAGGCACAAGACTGGGAGCTGGGGAACTCAGCCTGTACAACCTTCCTTCCTGCCCTTCCCCAGCCCAGCACCTCGTCATGATGGGAGCTTTCCTAGGGGAAGGACGTGCCTTCCCCGTCAGACTGGGAGATCCCTGAGTTTAAGATCTGGGTTTCTCTCCTTTGGAATGGGGGCCCCTGAGGACAGGACCTGTATTCCCCAGCAGACTGGAGGGTCCCTCCAGACAAAAGCCTGTGCCTCCCTGAGAAGATGGTGCTCCCAGGTTCATGTCTGCCCCATTCAGACTGGTGACTCCCAGACGGCCAGGGCCTGTGCAAACCCATGGGCTCTTAAGGTCAGCGTGGGGCCTCCCTTCTTCCCTGACTCCCTCCCCGTGTTGGGTCCGGGCCCTGCCCCAGGGACCTCTCATGGTGACTGATTGAGTGGACAGGAAGGCCTTACCGGGAGGGCTTGCAGTATTTCTGCCACCTGTGGGAGAGGAACAAAGACAGTCCTGGGTACCGATTCTCCGCTCCATTTCACAGAACTCCATTTCACAGAACTCCGGCTGAGCCTTGCGGGGTGGGAGGAGCTGACAATGGCCAGCTGTGTTTCCTCTATCCCCACTGTGCTCCCCTCCCCTCATTCTGTTGCTCCTCACCCCTTGAGGTTCAGAGGCTCTGTCTGGGACCCCAATCCCAGAGTCAGTGGGCAGCTAGACCCTGGCTGGCCTTTACAGCCTGGCCCAGTCTTGAACTTACTTCCGTTGCTCGGGATCCATGCCGCAGAATCGGAGGGTGACAAGGGGGTAATGGCGCCGGAAAAACACCCTGGGAGGAGGCGGGGAGGGAAGGAGAGCAGGTGAGAGCCCGTCCCAGCGTCCTGCCCCACCTCCGTCATCTCCAGCTTCCTGTCCTCCAAGAGCTTCCTAGTTCCATGACCCCTGACAGCCTGCTGTGACCTTTTCACTGCTGGACCCGGGCACGTGTTTGTATTTCTCTCCTTTTATGAAGGTCATCTGCCTTCTGTCTTATGTGTTGGGGTTTTCTACCAACCCACCCAATTGCCCACTGTGTCATTTAATGATTTGAGGGTAGAAATTGCTGGAGGAGGGCATGGCAACCCACTGCAGTATTCTTGTCTGGAGCATCCCACAGACAGAAGAGCCTGGTGGGCTACAGTCCATGAGGTCGCAAAGAGTCAGACATAACTGAAATGACTAAGCATGCAATTATGGCTGGTCATCTCTTATTCCTCCAGCCCAGGGCTGGGATCTTGCTGGACTGAATCCCTGATCATGGGAAGGAGCAATCTCATTGGTCAGCCAGCGTCTGGCCTACAGGAGATGTTCCATCAGTGGATACAGATTTAATCAGTGCCCAATGACTGCTGTTAATTCCAAATCCATCAGTCACGATGAAGTGGGGCTTCGGTAGGAAGTCATTGCACTGAGGCCCAGAGAAGGCAGAGAACGTGTCTGGAGTCACTCAGCACATCAATGAACTCATTAGGTCCAGGAGCCTGAACTCTAGCTCCACCACTGTTCCACAGCCACCTCAGCCATCCCCTCCAGCTCACCCTGCCCAGCCCCGCAGTTCCAGGACAAGGGAAGTCCCTTACTTCCTCTGGACGTCAGTCAGGGTGATGCCCTGCTCGGTGACTTTGAAGTGGACCACGGTGGGCGTGGGGAGGACATCCCTCTCCAAGGTGGCCGAGATGGCCTTCTCCACGGCCAGGGCTCCGCTCAGGGTCTCCACACTCACGGAGCTCAGGTACAGGGCATGGCAACCTGGGGGGCGGGTGCAGATACTGCGCTGGGGCCCTGCCAGAATCCACGGGGTGAGTGGAGGTCACTGTTTGCATTGCTCTGGCCTCTGGCCCTCCAGCAGGGGGCAAGGAGGAGATGTTGCCGTATGTGTAGGGGCGTCCAGGCAAACCTTCCTTCTGTCCCATGGCTGGTGCTGCCCCCACCCCTACCCCTCACCCCCAACCCCAGGGCCCTGGCTCCTAGCTGAGAGGAGAGGAGACAGGAATGGGGAGGGAGCCTTTGTGCTCAGGGCACGGAATAGGAGCTGTCACTCACCCAAGTGCTGACCCATGCTTGGCCCTTGGATGTGATGAAAAGTGACCCTTCCCATATAACCACCCCAGGACTCAGACCTGACACTCCGTGGAGGATGCCCTCTCCAGGGCCAGGCCCTTCAGACCCAGAGAGAACCTAGCTCATTCATGTGTGCCCCCCATATGCAGGATGGGCTTTAAGCCTCACCATGCCTGCCCCTCCTCTCCTGCCCCTCTTCCTCCTGGCCTGCTGCCCTCAGCCTCTCATCTCCTGGTTTACAGGCAGAGGGAAGAATGTGGCACCTTGTTAAAGATGGAGAAATAAAGTTGCAATGGGAAACATGTGTGGACCTGCATGTGCCTGCACAGGGCTAGGAGGTGCCCTGGGGCAGGGCACAGCCAAGCCTTCCCCCCACCCTGCCCCCCACTCACCCGCACATTTCTTCAGACAGGAGGCACGGCCATCTGCAGAGGGGTCTGAGGCCCCATCTCCATCTCCCAATTCTGAGCCAAAGCAAAGGAACAGGCCCCCAGGGGTGGGGGTGCAGTCAGTGGACCCCCGTCCTGGGAACAGGCCTCATTCAGCCCTTCAAATGGGTCCCACCTCCGCCCCCACCTTCAGGAAGTAACTTGGCTGAGAAACCAGGTGTAATTCCTGTAATTAGGCAATCGGAGCTGCCTTCGGCTCCCCTAAAGCCTAGCTGGCAAATTTTTTGATCCCTCCTTCCCCCTCCCACCTCTAGCTCCTGGACTGGCCTCTGGCTCTGGCCTCAGAGGCCTTTGACCTCCTGCTTCTTTAGAACCCTGCCCCAAACATAGGCCATTTTTTTTTTTTTTTGCAGAAAGCAGGGAGGCTCTCACCATCACCACACCTGGGGCTCCCTTGGCCTTGACTCCTCTCCCTGAGCCCCCTACAGCTCTCCTGCACACCCTGAGATGTGGGTGCACCCGGTGGTGTGCTGGCTGTAAGCTCTGGAGAGGGCTTCCTGGAGACTTGGGCTGGAGGGTTTGACTCTGTGCCCTTGGGGAAGTTACTTAATGCCTCGAATCTTCCTTTTCTTTCTTCCTGAATTTCACTCATTGATCATTTCTTTGTTCTCATAATTCTCTTTCTTGAGTTTCATGAAACAGTTGTCTATACCTTTGTTCTCTGTTAACTCCCTGAACACTTTGGAAAAAAACAGTAAGGGAGACTTGGGTTCAGATTCGACCCGTCCTTTTCTCGTCTGTGAAATGGGGACAGCAACAGCAATGAATACTTCACACGGTTGGAGTGAGGTGTGAATGGAGGAGGGGGCGCCCAGTAAATGTTGGACCTGGAAGTAAAAACCAAACCTGGCCGAATGGGCAGATTTATGCTTCTTTCCTCCTCCCCGAAACAGAGCTGCTATTTCTCAAACATCGACTCAGCACCAGGCGTTGTGCCAAAAGCCTTGCCTGAGCTTTTTCATTTCACCCCCCACCCCCACCCAGCCTAGAAGTAGGTGTGATGCTAACTGTGCCCATTTCATAGGTGAGGAAACAGAGGCTCAGTGATGTTGACCTTCTCAGATGCTCACAGCTAGGAGGTGGAGATGTGGACAGACTCCAGAGCATGCACTTTTCACTGGGACACTAACATGATCCCTAAGTAAGGTGAGAGGTGACCCCTGAGAACGAACAGGCGTGGAGCCCCAGCCCACCTTTCTGCGGGATGCTGAGTTTGCAGGGCAGGGCCAGGGCCATGATGGAGTGCTGGCACACGAAGGCAGAGAGGCTCCCTGTGTGGAAACAGAAGTCCTGCATCAGGAGCCTTCCCCAGGCCACCTACCCCGCCTGGAAGGGGCCTGAGGGCTGGAGAGGCTCAGCTCACCGAAGTAGGGTTCCTCGTCTGCTCCTTTGAGATGCACCCCTTTGGCAGAAGACTCGATGAGGAAGTGGCGAATGAGGTCACTGCTGTCCTCCCCTGGACAGAGAAAGCGTGTGGATGGAAGTGCCACCCGTTTCCTGACCTACCTCTTCCAGTCCATCCAGAGGTTAACTTGTCCATCCCCCTGCCTCTGGGTGGGACTGCAGGTAGGTATCCTATCCTCGAGGCCTCCCATGAAGGAGGTGCCGACAACATCTTTGTTCAAAGCCTTCTGTGTCCAGTAGGACACAACTGAGTGACTTAGTATGCACACGTGCAATTTGTTTTTCAGGAGACCTTGCTCTTGGTTTCAATAACTCTTGGGCTGGGTTTCCCGCTCCCCCTACCTACTCCCTCCCAGGTGCTATTATTCTCCACTAGATGGTCCCTGCTGGCGCCAGGCTGGCCTTGGGAGGGGGGACCACACCCCTGGCTTCTTCTCTACCAGCCCACAGCTTCCTGCTTTCCTTGGACTCCTTGGCAGGGCTTCCTTGATAACTAACGCTGCCCAGAGGTCACTTTCTTATTTGAACAGAGAGGTGTGGTGTAGAGAATGTGGACTTGGGGTTTTTATCTTCTTGCTCTATTACTTGCTTGCTCAAGGGTCATTAACTCCCTCTGGGAGTGTCAGTTCCCTCATCCATTCCTTGTGTAACAGCTACAATCCTGGGCCTTCGATGAAGGGCTGTGACCCTGGAACCCTGTAATGCAATAGTCTATTCCTATCTCTGTCCTCAATGAGGTTTCACTGGTGCCTTGCACAGTGCCTGGGGTAGAGTGGATGCTCCTCCACGTGTGCTGTGTGTAAGACCACAGGGGCTAAGCTAGCACACACGTTATTGTTGTTTAGTCCCTCAGTCGTCTCCAACTGTTTGCGACACCCTGGACTGTAGCCCACTAGGCTCCTCTGTCCGTGGAATTTTTCAGGCAAGAATACTGGGAGTGGGTTACCATTTCCTATTCCAGGGGATCTTCCCAACCCAGGGATCGAACCCAGGTCTCCACATCTCCTGCATTGCAGGTGGATTCTTTACCACTGAGCCACTGGGGAAGCTCATAAAACCCAGTATTTACATATTAAAATAAATTGAATTCATGGAGAAAAAAATCAAACTTTATGAACTTGATATAAAATGTTACTAGTTACTTATTTGAGAAAAACAGACCAAACCAAAAAGGTCTCATTTTCACATGTTATTACTATATTACATTCCTTTGTGAGAAATCTGGTCTGGACAGAGATGGATACCAGAAGAGATCAGGCTGGAGAGGGGCTGGGACCCTCCTCTTCTTCCCACCAGAGGGTAAAGCAAGGAGTCTGGGGACTTGGGGAGCCTCAGTGCTGGGAGGCCCCTGGGAAGGTGCCAAGGTCCATCCTCCCAGGAGGATGGCCCAAGGGAATGGCCCAAGGTCACCCTGCAAGTGAGCAGCAGAGCTGGGATTGGAACCCACCACACCCCGGTGCCTCTAAGAGGCCTTGATTGAATGCACAGACAGCCTACCTGGTCTGCTCTGGGCAGGTGTGGGGGCCTCCTGCACCTTCAGGGCAAGGCCGAAGGAGCCCCGGTATGAAGAACTGTCCCGCACGATGAAAGCCCCCGGCTCCTCCTTCCTCAGCAGCTCGATGGCTGGAACAATCCTTGGGTCAGAGACAGTCACCACCCCACCGGGACACCCTCTCTGCCTCAGCCCCATTGGGTCCTCATAGAGCAGATGGTACAGAATCGCCTTTGGTCCCCAGGAAGTCCTTTCTGTTGTCTAACCTCCACCGTTCCTGCTGCAGTCATTATTTCCTTGGGTCATGGGGTTCTCAGGACACCCCCTTCCCTGGACCTGCCATTTGCCATTCCATTCCCTCCTCTACATGGATCCAGAGCCCCATCTGCCTGATGCAGGGTGCCGGGACCCAGACTTGATTTCTGGGTCACTCAGTCCCTGAATCGGGGCTTCATTTTACCTTGCTCTCGGGAGATGTTTGGCTTAAACCAGTATTTAGATGTGTCCATCACAAACTTCATGGTGGGCTGCATGTCCCTGGCAGGACCTGGAGACAGACAGGGGAGGGGAACCCTGTAGGCCGGATAGAGGGGAACTGAGAGACCCTCCCCTTTCTCTGCCCAGTGGTCCCATTCAACCCATCCTCCTCTATCCCTACTCCACCGTATCTCCAGCTCCCTAAAGGGGCAAAATCCATCAGAAGAATCCCAGGGCTTGGTGCCATCTAGGAGTCTACCCGTTTATCCTTGGTAATGGATCACAAACAAATAGATTAAAAACTCAATTCAATGAGAAACAGTTTCTCAAATTGAATATTATGCAGTAGAGACAGAAACAGGGGATAAATAAAAGATTCTGAGATGCATCATTTGCTTGATTTCACATTTTTCTTCCCCTTTAATAATCCTATGAGTGTCTTGGTGGCAGGGGGCGGGGGATGTTCAGTTTGCAAAAGAAAATGAAAGAAAAGGAGAAAGGAAAGGAAGACAGCAGATCCGGGCAGAAGAGCATCCAGGAGTCAGGAGGTGGAGTCGGATTCTGATCTGGGACGGCTCTTTCCCTCCTGAAACCTAGAGGGAACTGAGTGAACCAAAAGTCCCGTGAGGGTCTGTAATGCTCCAACAACTTGGGAATGAAACTGAATCTTGTCCTGAGAATATTTTGCGGAATTTGCTAAGATCCCAGGGATAATGTGTGATTATCCGGGAATCACCAACCCCGGATGGGGATATCCCCAGGCCAAATAAATGTGCTCTTTGAGATGTGAAAATGCCCCCCATCTCCCTGGGTCCCTAATGGTTGGACGGCATCACCGACTCAATGGACATGAGTTTGAGCAAACTCCGGGAGACCATGAAGGACAGGGAAGCCTGGCTGCAGTTCATGGGGTCGCAAGGAATTGAACTCGACATAGTGACTGAACAACAACCATAAAGACAGAGAGTGGTGGTTCTCGGTTTCGGCATCTTGAGAAGGTGTATTACTGCCAGTTGAGAATAACTCATTATAAAAAATGTACTGATATCTGCAAACGATTTGTCCTAGGAAAATGTCCAAAGGCGTACTTGTCACCTCATTTTCTCTTGTTCTCATTGACATGGCATCGTGGGTGGGAGCGAGCAGCGGGCTAGAGGGAGCATTTCACACCCCCCAGGAGTACCTTGATGTCTGTGGCCATGTGAGGGCTGAGAGCCCCGGAAGGAGATGACTGAGCCACAGGCAAGCAGGCCTCCTGTCCTTGGGGCTCAGTGCAGGGCTCTGCTCCTGGGAGAGAGGTACCCCCGGGTGCTAACGGTTAGCCTCTGTGTTTACTGCTCTGGGCTCTGGTTGGCTCTGTTCTTTTTGGATGCCTGTAGTTCGTGACTACAGGGAGAAGGGTGGTTGCTGTTTTGTGGTTTTTAGCTGTCTGAATTGGAATGCATTGTCTGTTACCCTATCCTCCCCGTCTGTGTTCGTCATCTGCCAACGTCAGAGTTAGGACTGACTCTCCCTCTCCTGGGTTAGTCACCCAGCCTGCTGCTTCCATATCCTGAGGGTCTCCTGGCTCTGTCCACTCTTCTCCACCCTCTGTCTCGCCCTGGACCACTTCGTGATGAAAACCCAAACAGAACCAAATAAAAACTGCTCTCCCTGCCAGGCTAAGCCCTTCAATTCCTCTGCCGCGCAGCTGCGAGAGTGATGGATTGAGCATGCGCCTCTGAGTCCATCACTCTCCGGTTTGAGAGTCTCTGAGGGTCTCCTGGTCCCTAAAGGGTAAAGTTTACTCTTCAGCTTGGTGTTCAAGGTCTTTCCCAATCTGGCCCCAAGTTACTCCCAATGACCTCACCTTGCACCCAACATCCCAGTCATTTTCTAAACATGCCACGTGCTTCCACACCTTTGTACCACTGGCCCAGCTGTTCCCTCTGCTGGGGTAGCCCTTCCTCTCCTGCTCTGGCCATAAACTTTTGATCTGCTTTTTGGCCTCCCCACTTCTCCAGGTTAAAAAGGCTCAAAAAGGCTCACTCCTTCTTCTGTAGCCTCACAAGACTCAGAACATCTCTTTACTTCTGTGTTTATCCTACTCTGCAATAACCCTTTGAGTTTTTCCCCCTCTCTTTCTAGACTGTGCCCCTACTAAGTGGCACAGTGCTTGGCACACAGTAGGTACTTAATCAATGTACTGACCCGCTCTTGAAGAAACGCATTGGTGCTTTGTCCGTTCCCCACTAGCCAAACCTTACAATGCGTGAGGTATTGATTGGTTTACAACTTACCCTCCGGGGATGTGGTGAGAGCGGCTTCTGGCAGGGTCTGGTTGTGGCTCCTGGTGGCTGGACAGGGCATGTTGGAAGAAGTAGCCCCAGGACG
Organism: Okapia johnstoni; assembly: GCA_024291935.2. NCBI lineage: Eukaryota > Metazoa > Chordata > Mammalia > Artiodactyla > Giraffidae > Okapia > Okapia johnstoni. Next base: position 20,963,224 of record CM044306.1, on the reverse strand, counting down.
GACAAAGTCCTGGGGTCCCGGGGTGCTCTGGGATGGGGGAGATCCTGGCTCTGGGATGCCATTGATCAGCACAATGGGTATGTCCACCATGGAGTTAGTGATGGATGGCGGGCAGCTGCTGGCATGTTCCTTGGCCAGTGGTGGGGAGCAGGTTGCTCTGGGCTGGCCCATGCTTGGGGTGGCATTGCTGGGGACCTGGAGATCACTGGCTCTCGTATACAGGGACACTGGACCAAGGCTGTGGAGGCTGGACGAAGAGCTGGTGGGGCTTTCCAAGGATCTAGAAGATGACTGATGGCTGGAGATACTGGAGTGGAGGAGGGACTGGCTGCTGTGAGGGGAGAGAGCACCAGAAAGGCAGAGTATTAGGAGGTGGGAGTGGACTGTCTGGGGTCAGAGCTGGGCTCTGGAATTTAATGATGTAGGTGCCCATGGCTTTGGTCAGAGAATTGCATACTTCACCCACCTGCCCCCCCCCCAACTCCATCCCCAGAGCCCATCTGAGCCCTAAGGGATGCTGAAGGATACAGGAGTGTACCTGCAATGTAGGGTCTGTGGTCAATTAAAGTAGCCAGTGGGCTGCCCCCTGCAAGTCTCATGGCTTAGGCTGGACTCTTCCCTCTGCCTTCCCAGCCAGGTGATTCAACTGAGTTGTCATACCAGCCATCTTCCCTACCCGCCCACCCCAAGCATTCCTAAGAGTCCAGCACACAGGCTGGACCTGGGCTGAACTATGTCCATGACTGATGCAGAGGGAATTCTCCAGATGGAGGAAGAGAAAGAGGCCAGCTCTGCAGCCAACCAGGCTTCTCCCTGAGCTCAGAGGCCCATGCCAACGCATGGGTGTGGAATCCCAGTCTCCTTGCCAGGGACTGCCTGGGCACAGTGGCTTTGGAGTTGGTATGGGGGACAGAGGTCCTGTGGTTTGGTCTTCCAGGGAAAGATGGGTGAGTGTGTGGCTCTACTCAGAAGCCTACAGAGAACTGGGCTGGGGTGATTGTAAATAATGCCCCGCCAGGTTTGCTTCCTTCCTGCTAGGTTTTGCCAGGAACAAAGATGAAGGAAACTTTTCCCAGACCCTCGATTCTGTTTATATTCTGTGTTTTGGGTTTTTTTTTTTTTTTAAAAGACATCTTCCTACAGATGGGCGGTAGGAGGGCCGGACAGGATACAGGTGAGCCTCATTAATGCAGTCGTTCTTTTCCCAGGAGGTAAATAGAAGTCGAGATTTTCCTGTATTGAATGATATTCTAAATGCTTGAGGGAAGCTTGAGAGCCAAATGGCATAAAAGAGAACATTCATTTTTATTTTTGGTACATTTCCAGATTGTGCTCAGAAAGAGCAGGATGTCTGATTTAGGATGCGTGTGTGTGTGTGTGTGTGTGTGTGTGTGTGTGTGTGGTGAAGGCAACATCAGAAGCTGTAGTGGGAGTTACCTACCTTCCAAACACATAGCTGACATCAGACGCTGGGCTGCCTGACAACATGGAGACCCTGCTGCTCAACTGTGGGCCCTGGCCCCCCAACCCCTTCTCCAAGCTTGAGGAAGCCACCAGTGGGGAGCCCAAGCCATGGGGGCCTGAGGCCTTGCTCCCCATGTCAGGAATGGAGATGCTGGGAGATGTTGGGAGGTGAGAGGAGGGAGTTGCCGAGGGGGGAGAGGGGCGCTGGTGCCCCCTGCCCTGGCTCCCGGAGAAGATGAGGCTCTCGCTGCTGCTTCGAGTCTCTCGGGGGAGGTCTCTGGAAAGGAGGAGGCCGCCAGTGCGTGGGGAGCCGAAGGGTGGGGTGACAGATGGGCTGCAGCAGCTCCGTGGACCATCGTGGCACCTTGACCTGGTGGAGGTCACCTCGATGTACTTTATATCTTTGGGGAGAGAAGCAGAGCATCAGTGAAACCAGGGAGCTTGGACTCGCAAAACAAGGATGCTGGAAGAGTCCTCAAGACCACCTCAAGACCGCCTGGTCTCTTATTTCTTTGAGAGTGCTGTGCTGTGCTTAGTCACTCAGTCAGGTCCGACTCTTTGTGACCCCATGGACTGTAGCCCACCAGAGGAGCCTAGTGGGCTACAGTCCATGGGGATTCTCCAGGCAAGAACACTGGAGTGGGTTGCCATTTCCTTCTCCAATGCATGAAAGTGAAAAGTGAAAGTGAAGTCACTCAGTCGTGTCCCACTCTTAGCGACCCCATGGACTGCAGCCTACCAGGCCCCTCCATCCGTGGGATTTTCCAGGCAAAAGTACCGGAGTGGGGTGCCATTGCCTTCTCCGATACATATATATATTTTAAAGGAGCTTCCTAGATGGTGCTCATGGTAAAAAACCCTCCTGCCAATGCAGGAGACATTAAGAGACGTGGGTTCGATCCCTAGTTTGGGGAGATCCCCTGGAGGAGGGCACAGCAACCCACTCCAGTATTCTTGCCTGGGGAATCCCATGGACAGAGGAGGCTGGCAGGCTACAGTCCATGGGGTCGCAAAGAGTGGGACACGACTGAAGCAACTTAGCACGCATTTATTTAAAAATTTTGGCTGTGCCTCATGGCATGTAGGATCTTAGTGCTCCAACCAGGGATCAAACCCATGTAACTTGCAGTGGAAGTGTGGAGTCTTAACCACTGGACCACCACCCTTTCTTATACAGATGAGGAAACTGAGGCCCAGAGAGATGTTTGTTGGAATCAGGATCAGCCTCCAGCTTCACCTTCAGGGGCCAGTTTCGATGTCACCCTCTCTGTGACAACTGCCCTTGGGTGGAGAGAGACAGTGACACGAACACGGGCTTTGGAGTCAGGCAGACCTGGGTTTCAAATCTGGCTCTGCCCCTTGCTCTCTGAGAGCTTGGCCAAGTGACTTGACCACCTAGAGCCTCAGTTTCCAGGCCTGTAGACTTGGGTGGCTATACCCAGCCTCTTGGTGTTACAGTAAGGATGAACTGAGATGAATGTAGGTGGCATAGCACAGCGTCTGGCACACAGTAAGCCCTTTAAAACTGAGGGACCCTCTCCTTCGTGTGTGTCCCACTCCCCAGCCGGAATGACTGCGCCGGTCACATCTTGAGATGCCTCTATTACTCAGGCCGGTGAAAGCAGTTTCTCTGTCTATGCCTGCAATGGAGGCAGGGATTCTCAAGCTTGGTTGCACTCTAGAATTACCAGATGAGTTTCAAAAAGTCCTAAAACTTAGGCTCCATCCGGTGCCAATTAGATCAGAACCTCCAGGGGTGGGCCCAGGCCTCAGGGTGTTAGCTTAGCTCCCTAGGTGTTTTCATTGTGCACTGGACTGCACCGCTGTGGTCCCCGGCCCTTCAGCACCCCTTCACCAGGGAGCTGGGAGATTGTGCAGACTCTCTGGTCCCACCCTAGGCCTATTGAATCAGAATCTGCATCTTAGCAAAATCCCAGGGGAGCTGGGTGCACCTTGGAGTTTGACAAGTCAGCGTTAGGGTTCACTTGAGCGCGAGAACTCCCTGGGGGTAGGGCTTCCCTGCCTTACTGAGCTGTAGACTCTTAGCACCCGAGGCTGCTGACTCACTCTAATGCTCTTTCATTCCCCCGTGGGGGCACCTAGGACTCTTGTTCCTCCCTGGAGTGGGGGCACCCTCTGATTCTCCCCATGGGGGAATGGGTACCTCTCCTCCTGACTTGGGGGAGGGGAGCTGTTCTCGGTGCTGTTCTGGGAAAGGTGGTGAACGATGGGAGTCATTGAGCTGCTCCCTTCTAGAGGGTTGTGAGTCCTGTCTCGGGCTTCCCAGGATGAAAACTAGGGCAGAGTCAGTGGGAAACTGTACCCTCAGCTCCCATCTGCCATCCTCCCACCCCCTTGGGCTCTGGTGCATGCACCATCCCCCCTCACCACCGCTGAAGTCCCTGCCTGCCCCAGCCCGCTCCGGGCTAGGACCTTCTGGCCCTGCTCATGGTTACTGCCTCTGTCTGAGCCTGCTTGGGCTGGGTAGGGGTGGAGGATTGCATCAGATGGAAAGGGGAGGCTGGCAGGTCAACCTGGGCATGCTGTCCCAGGGGGTGGAGGAACAGGCCTGGCTTTGTCGACAAACAAACCTAGGTGTAAGTCTTGGCTTTGCCACTTTCCCGCCAAGAATCATCAGGTAATTTTCCTAACTGCTCTGAGCCTCAGTTTCCTCATCTGTAAAGTGAGGATCTAAAACCAACCTCCCAAGATTCCGGTAAGGATGAGATACACTGATGAATGGAGCCTGGAGCCTGGTCCATGGTGGGCTTCGAAGAGCGTCTCCTGCCCGCCGGCTTTTGGGGGGCAGTATTGGCCAGTTGGTTAATACTCTGGCTAAGGTGGGGGTCCCACTGCTGAGGGCAAGAGAATATTTGGTACAATGTATTGTGGGCTCTGAAAGGGAAGTTTTGGAATGGGGTAGATTCTTCTGCAAGGTTGGCAAGCACGACTTTTTTTTTTTTTAAATAGGTCTTTATAGTATTTATGGGCTTCCCTGGTGGCTCAGATGGTAAAGAATCTGCCTGCAATGAAGGAGACCTGAGTTCAATCCCTGGGTCAGGAAGATCCCCTGGAGAAGGGAATGGGTACCCACTCCAATATTGTTGCCTGGAGAATTCCATGGACAGAGGAGCCTGGCGGGCTACAATCCATGGGTTCACAAAGAGTCGGACACTGCTGAGTGATTAACACTTTCACTTTCACAGTGTTTATGCTCATAATCCTCTCAAACCTCAAGACCGCCCTTATGCCCAGTGCCAGCAGGCACTGCTTTTACAGTGCAGGAAACTGAGGCTCGGAGAAATGTAAGGGTAGAGCTAAGATTTATTGCACCTTTTAAAACAAAAGCTGGTATTTACTGAACACTGTGGGCTGCCATAGGCATATTACCTGTGTTAGCTCATTTGACCCTCATGACAACTTGACTGAGGTAGGAAACATTCTTAATTCCATGTCAGACGAGAAATCAGGGCTCAGAAAGGTTGAGGAGGGACTTCCCTGGTGGTCCAGTAGCTAAGACTGCACACTCATGATGCAGGGCGCCAGATCCCTAGGCCACAGTTAAAGATCCCACATGCTGCAGTGGAGATCGAAGGTCCCGCATGGCGCAACTAAGAGCAGCCAAACAAATACATGAATAATGTTACAGAAAGGGTTGAGGAAACTGATCCCTGCTCCAGTGCTCTGTCTGCAGGGAGCTCTTCCATGGAGACAGGCTCCTTGGGAACCTTTGCCAAGACCTTGCCTGTAAGTAAGTGCTCAGCTGCTTTGGGGAGGGTCTCCCAGCCTGGTGAAGAGAGACCAAAGGCCCCCCGAAGGCCTAGCTTAGGGACAGAGCAAGAGCAAGCAGACTCGGGCAGAAAGGGAGGGAGGAGTCCTGGAGCTGTGAGTCACTCCCGCTGCTCCAGCCTGTCCTCGAGGTGAATGTGGCTGGGGTGGTGGGGCCCCCGCCCCATCACCTGCGTGCAGTTGCTGTTTACAGGCCCGTGGGGCAAGTCTGAGCAGTGCTGGGTGGATGCAGGCGCCGGCACCAGGCCGGGTGGGTGGAGGGGGGGCCTGGGTGGGTGGGGGGCGGACAGCCGGTTATTAAACACCCTTCACTCGGGATTGGCAAACTGCCTTGCCTGGCAGAAATTCTGGAAAATAAAATGGGGGCCTGTTCCAAAGATGGGGAGGGGTGGCAGAGGAGGGGATATGGTGTTTGGTTCTAGAAGCTGTGTTCCCTGAGGGTGGTGGATACACCACCTGTGAGTCACTGCTCCCCACTACCATGCCGCCCCTGGCCCACCTCTGGTTAATCTGAAGGAAGGTCAGCAAGAGGCAGAGGCAGAGAAACTGGAGGCGGGGTGGGGTGTAAACTCAGTGAAGCCTTGGAGGGCAGAAAACTTGCTCCGAGGAAGAGAGAAAAGTTAGAATATGGACTTTGGAGCCCAGAGGCCTGGGCTTTGAGCTGACCTACCACTCACTAGCTGTGTGACTGTGGCCATCACTTCCCTTCCCTGAGCCTCAGTCTTCTCATCTGTAAATGAGGTTTCCACTATTTCCTTCCCAGGGTAGACGCTGGGATCATGCTTACAAAAATCCCTCTATACATTTTTAAGGGAGGGATCGATATAGGATAGCCAATGCTTAACTCTTGATTCTGCCAAGTTGGGACAAAGAGAAGTTGTGAACATCTGCTAGCATCACAATTACAGAACATCTTCCACTCAACACGCCAAAAATAGGCTGAGTGAGAGTGAAAACAGAGGGGCCCTACACACCGGATATGTTTGCCTGGGTGAAAACTCACTGAGGATCTGGGGGCTGGTGAGAGCTTTGTCACCAGGAGCAGTGGTCTGAGGGGAGGGTTTGGGGAGAGTGGTGCAGTCACCACAGTGACGGGCAGGCTATCGCTATTCTTTTGGTGGCAGAGAACTTTCCAACAGGGAGCTGACCCTCTGGATATCCTAGGAGGTAGTGAGCTCGCAGGCATCACTGGTGTTCAGGCAGAGGTAAGAGGAGAGGATTTTTAGAAATTCCATCAAGGGGAGCTAGGCGGCTTCATCAGGACCCTGGGACCACTGCTGCCCTCTGGCGCCCCCTGCTGCCAAGAGTCTGGTGGTCACATCCTCACAGGGGCAGGTTGTGCTTAGAGCATCTGGGAAGGCAGACTGCTGCCCATCGGTCCCTTGCAGGAAGGGCCCTGTTGTCAACACCCCAACCCCATACATGTGCACGCTACCCAGAGACTGCTCTCACCCCAGCTGGCCTTGAGTGCATGGAAGCCCTGCCTTGGGGCATGAGCATTAAAGTCCCGGGCTTGCTCCTGCCAGTGATAATTAGGCACAAGCTATCTTTCCTGCAGAGACATGCCCACGACTGGCCTTAAGAAGCAAAAGACTGTTGAGGGATGGAGATGGTTCATTTAACAGGCCTGGCAGGCAATGCTCTGGGGGCAGGAGCAGAAGGCCGGCTAGAGCCCAGGAACCCAGGTGCCAGAGGACCTGGGTGCTGGGCTTGCCTCCACCCCAGGGTCTGAAACTGTCCTGGAGCTGGTCCTAAATGCAACACCAATGTTGACTATAAACAGCCACCACCGATCATGACCTATAGTGTCCCAGGATTTGTGATAAACACCCATCAAATGTTATTCCTTTTAATCCTTGTAACACCTTTTGAGGTGAAAACTCATCTCTATTTTACAGAAGAAGAATCTGAGACACAAAGAAGTGAAAGCATCTTGTGTAAGGTCGCCTGACTCCAGCGGTTAGGCTACATTGGCTTCTCACTCAAGTCCATCAACCAAGTCTTTTCATTTGTAAAAGGAGGATAAAATATTCATCTCACGGAGGTGGATTGGAGGGAGCAAATTATTATTATCAAAGGTTCAATTATTAACTGCTCAACACACAAGTGCCTGGATAGAATGATAAATGCTCAATAAGCAGAATTCTCCTGGATCCCATCTCTAATCCTCCCTGTATCCCCTAGCCCACACTGATTGTTTAAACCCCTGGAGGCCTCAGTCTTCCAGCCTGTCTAATGGGGCTGCTGCTCCATGATCCTCATCCTCAATGTATACTTGAAACTCTTTGGGAAACTGAAGCCAGATGCAGAGATTTCTGGACGATCATGGAGGTGGTGGTATCTTGGAGTTGGCTTGAACTAGCTCAAAAAAGCTGATTGTTAAATTTTCAAGATTTTTTTCCGCTGGTTGCTAAATGATGTAAACTTTGTAAGTTAATATAGTTTGATGCTTTAGGCGTTACTAAAGAGCAAACTATATAAATTTACGATGTAATGACACATTAAAAACAAAAGTAATAAATACTCAAAAATTCATCATGTTCTAATTATTTTACTATGTCTATACTTGAAGTTACTTACGTCTATTGTTACTGGTGAGGTGAAAATACTATTCCTATAAAAATTTCAGGGGACCAAGTTAGAACCTAAAGAGAGACACCACAGAAGACTAAGATTCAGGGACCACACATTTATCGAGCTCTTATTTATATGCATGGTATTGTATAGTATTCTTACCTGTATTAGCTTATTTTAATTCTCTGGGAAACTACATAAAACAGGTATCCATCACTTTCCAAACTCAAGAACCAAATAGAATTGGACAGTGATGACTACTTATATTTATCCCTTATATAGAGCAGAGGAAACAGAGAGGTTAAGAAACTTGTTTAGAGCTGCACAGCACTCCCCAACAGGACATCGTTCCATGCTCCTCTGATTGGACAGAAAATTCCTTCCTCATGAGGACTGATCCCCAAGCCCTCTTCCCAGCCCTGTGCCCCAGTTCCTTACCCAAGGCTTCAGGCTCTTCTTTTTTCTTCCTCAAGGTAGTGCTCTGGGTGGGCTCGGCCTCGGGGCCACCAGGCCCTGGAGGGAGCAGCTGGAAGGTGGGGTCCAACTCCAGAATCATCTGGTTGAGGCTCTCCAGTGAGAAGTCAATATAGGAGTCAAGGTCCTCCCGAGTCCCTGAGACCGGCTCCCCTGGGGCTTGCAGGAGGCAGCTGACGTTGGCTCCAGCCTGTGGGGCTGGCTGGAGCCTGTCAGGGGGCCCCTTGCAGGGCATGGGGGCCATCAGGGCCTGTGCTCCCCAGCCTTCTGTGGTGTAGTAGGGACACTGTGGCGGCAGGCTGGGGCTGGGGTCTGGATGCAGGGCCCTCCTGGGTTCCTCACAGGGAGCCAAGCCGACTGCGGGGCCTCCTGCCAGCAGGGGGCTGGACATCACCTGTGACATGTTGAGGGCAAGGACTTGGTGGTTTACCTCTGGCTTCCAGCCAGACTCACATCCCACAATTGTCACTTGCCAACCTGGAGCTCTTGGGACCTGAAAGAAGCCGGGGGTGGGAACTGAGTAATTTCTGTAGATGAAACCTCTGCTTCCCCTCCCCCTAAACAAAGGCATATTTATTCACTCATTTAGAAGCATGGCTGCTGGAGCCAGACTGCCTGAGGTTTGCATCCTGGCTCCACCACTTACTAGCTGTGCAATGTTGGGGGAAGTTAACTAACTTCTCTGTGCCTCAGTTTCTTTATCTACAGAATGAGTTAATATTTATAATATACTTAGAACTTGCCTAGTACATAATAAGCAGTATGCAAGTGATGGATAAATAAAATAACCTCAGTAGATGTTTGATGGCTACCTACTATGTTCCAGCCTTACTTTTTAAATAAATAATAGCTAAAATTCCAGATTCCCAGGAGGCGCTAGTGGTAAAGAACCCACTTGCCAATGCCGGAGATGTAAGAGACTCAGGTTAGATCCCTGTGTTGGTAAGATCCCCTAGAGGAGGGGATGGCAACCCACTCCAGTATTCTTGCCTGGGAAATCCCGTGGACAGAGGAGCCTGGCAGGCTACAGTTCATGGGGTCCCAAAGAGTCAGACACAACTGAAGTGACTTAGCACAGCACAGCTAATATTCATTGAGTAATTATATGTACCTAGGCTCTGGTGTATAAAACCTTTTAAAATCCTCATAACAACCCTATGAAAGTAGATGCTATTATTATTCCATTTTATAATGGGAGAACTGAGACACAAAGAGTTAAGTAACTTGCCCAAGGTCGTCAGGCCAACGGGTGTCAGAGGAGGATTGGACCCCAGCTGTGTGATGTCAGGGCCCCTGCATTTAGCTGCTACTCAGCGTGGGCCAGTTGGTGAAACAGACAAGCAAGCAGGTGAGCAATCACAACAGTGTCATCGGGGAGGAGGGGAGTCAGAAGGGACTCAGTGGGCACAGGGAGAGGGAGAGGGGGAGGCCAGGGAGTAGGGGAGGCCAGGGAGGACGTCCTGGAGGAAGGGTCATTTAAAGGGAGACAAGGACGAAAAATAGGAGCTGGCTGGGCACACCAGGTAGGGGTGAGGAGGCAGGTATATTCAGAGGCCTGATGAACCGAGGAGATCACAAGACGTTACTGAGCATCTGGGAAACAGAGGGAACCTAGGGTGAATGGAGGGAAAGTTGGGGTTGGGGAGGCAGTCTGGGCAGACCCTGTAGAACCTTGCAGGCTGGGTTTGGTAGTGCTGACTCAACCCTGAGGGCAATGGAGAGCCACAGAATAGTTTAGAGCTTAGGAGTGACATCATCAGATGATATTCACTCCCTGGGGGCTCATCTGGGAAAGAGATGTCCCAGGCTTCCTGACTGTGGGAAGTTCTTCCCACTGTCTAGCCTTAATGCCACATGTTAGCAGTTTCTAACAGGAGGTAAGAGGTTCCAAAACAGAGGCTGCCAAGAAAACTGTAAGGAGCTAGGACATGCTGGTTGTGCTATGACTGCCTGCCCTGAGCCTTACCTTCCCCCTGCCCCTAGCACTCCCCAGCTCCACTTTTCTCTTTTTCCAAGATACCTCTATTACATTCTGCTTTAGAGTTAGACTTCAGTCTTGGAAAAGTCACTGAGACCAGTCTGGGGCAAATGAAATGAATGCAGACTTTGAAGTCTGGAGATTTGAATTTGAACCCCAGTTCAAACAGTTCTTTGAGGTGTCACTCTGACCCTCAGTTTCCTCATCTGCGAGATGGGAATAAGAATTCCTGCTCTATATCCTCCCAGAAGGTGGTGTGGAACCAGTGAGATACTGCTTGTGAAAGCTATCGGACAATTCTAAATACTACTTAGAAATCAGGGCTTATATAGAATATAATGCCTTCATAATAATAAGTAATAATAGCTCCCATTTACTGAGAACTCACTGTGTGTCAGGCACTGACTTTCCCTATGATAACTCTTCTAATCCTCTCATAACCCTAGGAAGTACTACACCCCTATTACCAGTCCATTTTACAGATGAAGATACTGAGATTCAGAGAGGTTAAGAAATCTGTGTCAGCCACACATCCAGAAAAGTGATAGAGCTGGTTTCAAACTCAGGCCTGGACTTTAGACCTTTAACTCCTTATATCACATGGAGTTCAAATGCAGAGAAACACCTGAGATCCAGAGAGGGACTGTGAGTTGCTCAAGGTAACACAGTAAGTTAATGAGAAAAATCAAAACCCTTTTCTCCCCCACGGCTCCTGCTAGACCTGCTGCTAGACTTCTCTTTGGCCAGATCCTGGAGGGGGCAGGCACATTTCAGGCTCGGGAAGCGTGTCTATAAATGGTAGTGAAAGGGAACAAGGAATGGGCCTTCAAGCTCCTTTCTGGGGGCAGCTAAGGACATGGAGCTTTGGCTCCAAGCGCCCTGGGTTTGTCGGGGCAGGATCTCTGCACACCCTGCAGGTTTTTTGGCTGTGCCTCAAAGAGGACCTGGGGTTATGGTCTCTGGGGAATGCACTGGGTACCTGGTTCCTCCCCCAGGACTAGGATCCAGGATGTCTGCCTACTGATTTGGAATCTGCTTTTATGCCATGCTGGGCAAGTGTCCTTTCCTCTCTGGGCCTCAGTTGTCCCATCTGTATAATGGGAATGCAATCGTAACAGACACTTAAAATGTACTCAGTTTGTTTTCTCAATAGTTCTTTGAAGAAGGTACTCTTACAATGGGGCTGCAGAGGTTAAGGGACTTGCCTGAGGTCGTACAACCCACAGCACCCATAGTGGAACTGGGATTTGAACCCAGGTGATCCTGGCTCCCAGTCTCACACTCTGTGCCACTGTTTCATAGATTTAAGATCCATTTCACCTCTCTCCGCCCCTTCTGGGATTCTAGAACCCAGTGGGACAGGCCTGAGATTGAGCAAAGTTTAGGCAGCCCCTTGGGATTTTCTTTAAGTCTTCTCATTTTTGACACTCCCCAGAGCACCACCAGAGCTCCCAGGGCAGAGGCTGGTCTCACTCCTTTATTCCTGGACACTCTCTCTTCTGTCCCCACCAGCACACTTCTCTAGCTCTTTCCTTCCTGCTCGAAAGGGGAGGGGAGGGCCTCTGGGCTCAGCACTGTGTGTGTGAGTGTTGGGGGGCTATAGTGGGAATGGAGGGCTCCAGCCAACTCAGTCTTATTTATAGGTCCTGTCCACCCATGGGACTCAAATCTCCTTCTTTGTTCCCAAGGGCTCTGGAGGCAGGGGGATCCTGATTCCTGGGCAAATCCCCTCGTCAGTTTCATTGCCAGCTTCTTCTCCTGACTCACTCTTTCCCTCCTACAAGCCCAGGGCAGTGGAGGGAGAGGATGGCAGAGGGGAGGACAAGTGTCCCCCAGAGTGCCTCACCTCACTAGCCCAATCCCTTCCCCACCCCCCTGCTGGAAGAGTGGCTTCTGATTGTCCCGTGGTCCCCACCCAGACCTGGTGAAGCAGACCTGGGACAGTAGACAGGGACCTGAAGAACCGATGAAGCCCTTTCCCTACCCCTGCTCTGCCCACCATCTCCCTCCCACTCCAGGATTCCCGTTGGCCTCTGAATGACCCAGCACGGGGTGGGTGCTGACAGCCAGGCCCCAAGGGCAGGAGCATAGGTTCTGGGTCATTTCCCTTCCCAAGTCTCAGGACCCCGGGCAAACCCCTTCCCCTCCCCAGACCCTGGTTCTCTCATCTGTACACTGAGGGCTACAGATTTAGTTCCCTCAAAGTGCAGAACTTGGGTCTGTGGTTCTGGGACCATCTTATCTGTCTCCACCTTCACTCTGAGCCCCAGGAGAGGAGAAAAACTGGGGGCAAGGGCTGGCTGAAGGTGCTGAGCCTCCTCCTCTTTTCTCCTTGAAGAATAATAGTGCCTACCTGGTGTCCAGAGAGAGCAAGACGCTCCTGCCTTCACTCTTGGCTCCTGGGACAGACGAAGTGAGGCGGTCTTCAGAGCCCAGGTGAGGAGTAAAGGGAGGTGCCCTTCACCTCCAGCCCCGCCTTAAGAGCAGCTGGCCAACCCTGCCCTCCCTCCTCCCCGCCAGCCCTACACGTGGCCTGACAGCCCACAGGCCCCACCCACCTGTCTGGACCAGCTCAGGTCGGGCTGGTACAGGCAGGGAAGGGAAGCCTGGCCCTGGTGGGCACCACCAGGGCCAGGTGTGTGAGTGTGTGTGAGAGGCTCTTAAGCATCCCATCTCCTCCCTGGGTGCTGAGTGCTCAGGGGAACCCCTGCTTGGACAGGGGCTTCTTAGAACCAAGTGTGTTGTAGGCATTCCCTTCACCCGGGTGCCAGCCAGGGAAGGGGCCTGGGGTTGGTTGGCAGAGCTAGCAGAGAGTGAAGCCTTGGCTTTGGGGGAGCAGGATGCCAAGGGGCAGGAGACCCTTCCCACAGGCCCCTTCTGTGCTCTCTGAGCTGGGTCATGCTACGACAGGCACCAGGTAGGGGCCTGCTGGGACTCAAGCTGGGCACAGATCTTGTCTTTTTTTCTTAGCCTGGGAATAGGCTTCTAATTCAACGAGAAGAGGCTCTGAGTGTCTGGAGAGCTTTGAGAGGGGGCTCAGCGCCCTGGTGGGCTTCATTCATTCACTCACGGCCTATCCCTCCGCACATTCTGGTGGAAGTTCCATGTGGGAGTGATGGCAGAAAGTCCCAAAGTCCAGATATTCCCTCTCCCTAGCTCCAGCTCCCTTCCTGTTCTGTGCCAGCGATCCCAGAGTGTAGTGAGGGGGCATCCAGACTTTGTGGGGGAGGGACACTGTGGTAAAGCCATACCCCTCTGGGCAGGTTGGTCGGAAACTAGGGAACTGGCACACTCTCCAGCCCAGGGACTCAGGGTGATCCCAGCAGGGGCTTATCTTAGGGTTGGGTGGGTGGGAGGGCTGCCCAGTTCCCCTGTGATGCTCAATAGAAGGCCAGTACATCTGGCCTTAAAGTCTTTGATGTTCTGTGGCTTCACGGAGGCATTATGGCCTGTGTTGAGGGAGGCCAGTAAGCACAGCTGAGCGTAGTAGTGAAAGGTGATCGCTGAAAGACACTGAAAGGCATCTCTGAGTGTTCACATGGCCAGCGGCCCACGGCTTGGTGAGCAGTAGTGTCTTTGAACGAAGAAACGATGCCCCTCCCTTGGGGTGTGTGCAGCTGCAAGCCAACACGCACTGCCCACAGCGGCCTTATTCGTGGGCAGTCAGCTGCGGAGATTCTCAGGGGGAAGGTGCAGGTTATGGGGTGGGGGGTCCTGACATTGGCCCTGGCTGTGTTCCTGGGGGCTGGCACCAAGGACAGTTCTAGCTGTGGTTCTTCAGGCCTGGGAACCCTAGGCTTATGACCCTGTGCCTGAGGGTTACAATCTTTCTTGGCAGATTTGACCCTCTTGGTTCACATTTGGCTGTTCCCTTTACCTTAAGCCAGTCTCAGGAACACTGATTCCAGCCTCAGCCTCCTCGTAGACCTGGTGCACACACACCTTCCTGCCTCTGCCTGATCCCCCACCTCACTCTGCCACCACCGTGTCCCTCTGACTTCATCAGCCTTTCTGCATCTATGGATACGACCATGCGATTTGTTTTTCCTCTCCAACTTGTTGATGTGATGGAGTACATGAACTGATTTTTGAATACTGAACCAACCTTGCATACCTGGGATACATCTCACTTGGTTGTGCTGTATAATTTTTTATACATGGTAGGACTCAATGTGCTAGTATTTCATTGAAGATGTTTGCATCGATGCTTATGAAAGATATCGATCTGTGGTTTTCTTGTAAAGTCTCGGTCTGGTTTTGGTATTCAGGTGATGTTGGCCTCCGAATTAGCTAGTATTCTCTTTGCTTCTAGCTTCCGAAGGAGACTATAGAGAATTGGTATAATTTCTTCCTTAAATGTTTGGTAGTTCAGTTTAGTTCAGTCGTTCAGTTGTGTCCGACTCTTTGCGACCCCATGAACCATAGCACGCCAGGCCTCCCTATCTATCACCAACTGCTGGAGTCTACCCAAACCCATGTCCCTATTTTTTTCTTGTCAAGAATCCTTTCAAAATACACATTCACTCAAAATGCATTCGTTGGCTGCTTTGATGTTAGGCACTGGGATACCAAGATGAAAGGGACAAGATTCCTGTCCCCACGGAGCATACAGTCTATGCATGCTCTGTGGAAGCATGGAAGTTCAGTTCAGTTCAGTCGCCCAATCATGTTTGATTCTTTGCGACCCCATGGACTGCTGCACACCAGGCCTCCCTGTCCATCACCAACTCCTGGAGCTTGCTTAAACTCATTTCCACTGAGTCGGTGATGCCATCCAACCATCTCATCCTCTGTCTTCCCCTTCTCCTCCTATCTTCAATCTTTCCCAGCATCAGGGTCTTTTCCAATGAGTCAGTTCTTTGCATCAGGTGGCCAAAGTATTAGAGTTTCAGCTTCAGCATCAGTCCTTTCAATGAACATTCAGCACTGATTTCTTTTAGGATGGACTGGTTGGCTGTCCTTGCAGTCCAAGGGAAGGGAGGCTCATAGGCAAATAAGGCCCCAAATTCCAGGCTGCTGCTTGCTTAGAGCCCTACAAAGGAGGGGAAATGCACCATCCTCTATGGTAGCCATTAGTCACGTGTGGCTGAAGTATGTGCCTGGTCTATACTGAGACATGTCATTAGTGTGAAGGGCTTCCCAGGTGGCGCTAGTAGTAAAGAATTCACCTGCCAATGCAGGAGATGCAAAAGATGTGGTTTTCCTGGGTTGGGAATATCCTCTGGAGTAGGAAATGGCAACCAACTCCAGTATTCTTGCCTAGAAAAAACTTCATGGACAGAGGAGCCTGGTGGGCTACAATCCATGGGGTCACAAAGAGTCGGATGTGACTGAACACACATACATAGATGGGAAAAACAATTTAGATTTCAAAGACTTAGTTTGAAGAACGTAAATATCTCATTGGTGCTTTTTCTCTTGACAACATGTTGATAATATTTTGTAGATGTTGGGGTAAATAAAATAAACCAGCAAAGTTAATTTGACCTGTTTCTTTTCACTTTTTGAGATGTACTTTGTTAGTTTCCTGGGCTCCCCTTGTGGCTCAGCTGGTAAAGAATCCACCTGCAATGTGGGAGACCTGGGTTCGATCCCTGGGTTGAGAAGATCCCCTGGAGAAGGGAAAGGCTACCCACTCTAGTATTCTGGCCTAGAGAATTCTATGGATTGTATAGTCCATGGGGTCACAAAGAGTCAGACACAGCTGAGCGACTTTCACTTCACTTCACTTATTAGTTTCCCGAGGCTGTTGTAACAAATTTCCACAAACTGAGTGGCTTAAAACATCAAAATGTAGTCATTCAAAGTCTGAAGACTAGAGGCTGGATTTTGGGTCACTGGGAAGAACTGGTTCCTTGCCTCTTGCTACTTCTAGTGGCTGCCCTGGAATTCCTGGGCTATGGCCACATTCTTCAATCTCTGCTTTGTCTTGTCTTTGCTTTCTTCTCTGTCTGTGTTATCTTTTGAGGGGGCTGCACTGGGTCTTCACTGCTGCACATGGGCTTTCTCTGGTTGCAGAACAAGGGCTATTATCTATTTGTGGTGCAAGGTTTCTCAGTGTGGTGGCTTCTTTTGTCTGTGCTAGCACCAGCTCAGGGTGTATGGGCTTCAGTAGTTGTGGCTCATGGGCCCTAGAGCACACGTGCAGTAGTTGTGGCTCATGGGCTTAGTTGCTCTGAGACATGTGGGATCTTCCCTGACTAGGCAGGTGGATTCTTAACCACTGGATCACCAGGGAAGTACGTGTCTGTGTTATCTTTTGCTTCTGTTTTATAAAGACCCTTAAGATGGCATTTAGGGACCCCGCTAGATAGCATATTAAAAAGCAGAGACAGAAAAAAAAAAACAAACAGAGACATTACTTTGTCAACAAAGGTCTGTCTAGTCAAGGCTATGGTTTTTCCAGTAGTCATGTATGGATGTCAGAGTTGGACTATAAAGAAAGCTGAGCACCGAAGAATTGATGCTTTTGAACTATGACGTTGGAGAAGACTCTTGAGAGTCCCTTGGACTGCAAGGAGATCCAACCAGTCCATCCTAAAGGAGATCAGCCCTGGGTGTTCATTGGAAGGACTGATGTTGAAGCTGAAACTCCAATACTTTGGCCATCTCATGGGAAGAGTTGACTCATTGGAAAAGACCCTCATGCTGGGAGGGATTGAGGGCGGGAGGAGAAGGGGACGACAGAGGATGAGATGCTGGATGGCATCACCGACTTGATGGACATGAGTTTGGGTAAACTCCGGGAGTTGGTGATGGACCAGGAGGCCTGGCGTGCTGCGATTTATGGGGTCGCAGAGTCAGACATGACTGACCGACTGAACTGAACTGAAATGAACTAGATAATCCAGGGTAATCTGTCTGTGAAATCCTTAATTACATCTGCAAAGATCCTTTTTCCAAATAAGGTAACGTTGGAAAGTCCCAGGAGTTAAGACTTGATATTTTGAGGGTGGCCATTATTCAATCTCTACGTGTGCCTGCTAGAAAGTTTAGAATTACATGTGTGACTTGATTATATTTCTGTCTGACAGTTGCAGGCTATAGTAACCCCTGACTCCTGGAGCCAGAGAAAACATCTCAGACTCAGAAGGACATTCAAAGTGGAGGGGGATGGTGAGTGACCACTGTGTTCCTCAGACTCCATTGCTGCTAGAGTTTTAGTTAGGAAACAGGTCTGTCGTCAAACGGACTTGGAAACATGACTCATCGCTCAGCATGGTTATGGAGGCACTGATTTAGCAGGCAGCTGCCTTCTAGCATCCAGTGTCCAGCTTTGTGGGTGTCGAGAAGGTGTTGCTCAAATGGCCTCCTGACCCCTGAATCAGTTAGGTGATGGTTCTTGAAACCAACAGACCTTCTTGGGTGGCTCCGGATTCCTTACCTTCCTGATGGTGTCCGAGGAGGCGCTTGCTTCTTAGGGTGGGTCCCAAGTTTGTCTTTGGAGTAATTCCTGCAGGCGCAGCCTGTCCCTCTAGCCCTTCTGATGAGTTCATCAGCATGGAATTACCTGCATGACACTCCTTTCTGCTTAATTTAGCTAGTGTGCTTTCTGTTTCTTGCTGTTGAGTGATGCAGGTGGGTTGGTCCAGGGGGTCAAGGGCATGGCGGTTGCCCTAAGCAATCTGACTTTTCTGTTTCAGACAATGGAGATACAGGAAATGCTTTAAAGCAGAACAGGAGCAGGGAGGGAAAGCCATGAACATCTTAGTGCCCAAGAAAGATCTCCTTGCTTCAGGGAGGTGCTGAACCCCTTGAGAGGGTAGCTGAGGAGCGGGCCTTACTTTTCTCTGGGACTGTTTCTTCTCTGGGGTCAAGACAGGTGCCAAAGATTTAAGAGGGCTGTTCTTTGCTACAGTGGGGACAGAAAAGTGACCTAGCCTCCAGAACATTCCAGGTTTTATTTGCAGCAGGTAAGACTGAGTTGAATAGCAGGAAGAGCTTCTCAACAGAGACAATAGTGAGATTTTGGTAATTAAAGTAGCTAAACCAGGCTTTGCGTGAAGGGCCAGAAAGAGCAGAGCAGGAAAAAGGCCGTACCTGGCACTCTGGATGCTCGAATTTATACTTAGTCTCTGTCACCAATTAGCTGTGATGCCAGAGCTAGATGGGCCCCTTGGGCGCTGCCATCACCCTGAACTCAAACTTTATTATTCATATATCATCAGTAAAAAATGTTGAGCAGGCATCTCTGATATCTATTTGTTTATAAATTATTTTATAGAACTTAATAAATTATAACATAAACTATATGCATAAAAATATATTAGCATATACATTATAAAATATATATTATTAAATATGTACACTATACACATATGAATAAACTAGACATTATGCATATTATTATATGTACATTATAAAGCCACATAACCAGAAATGAAAGAGGTAATAAATAAAAACAGTTTTAAAATAAGTTTTATGGCATTTCATTTCATAATGGCCTAAAATCCCTTTTTGCTCTCCATAAAGAGAGTGACATCATTGAATATCCTTCTTTATTTTTGAAAATCCCAGTTTCATACTCTGCGGAACAGTGACTTGAATGTCTGGTACTAAATTCAGTTTATTTCAATATTCAGTTTTAAAGGCTGTCACCACTGAAAAGCAGGCTTCATGAAGATACCTAGATCCAGACGGACGAGGTGCATTGTGGGCTCTGCTCATTAAATCGTGACATTCATTTTTCAGTTTTCAATGCCATCCACCAATTATGCAAAGGTTTTGTTCAAAATTGACTTTCAAATTTCCATCCTCTCTCATGTCAATCAGTTCTTCATGCAAAGAAATTGGAATATGTTGCATTTTAATACTTTCACAAATGGATTTTAAACCCACTCAAACTCATTTTAAAGCAAGTTAAAAATTCCTTTTTTGTTTTCTTTGAAGGGTGGATGTGAAAGATCTTGGGAACACATGAGGTTTTCGGCAATGAAATCAAGTAACAATGGGAACACTTTCCAACTTTATTTCTAAATGTTCTCTCGTACTATAGTCCTTCCAAAAAAAATTACTTCCTTAACAACTGTTTAAACTTCACCTTTGTCCTCATGAAAAGAGATTTCACTTTTGGAAATCTTCACTGGAGCACTCAATACGCAACCCTTGTCTCTCCTTCCTGAAATGTCAGATGAAATCATGTCCTGGGATCAGTGGGAAGTGCTCCTGTTTTCTTGCTGTTTCTTTGCAGAAATCTTTTTAGGCCACTTGTCCTTTTTTTAAAAAAATTCTTTTTTGAAATTTTTATTTATTTGGCTGCACCAGGTCTTAGTTGCAGCACGTGCGATCTTCAATCTTTGTTGCCTGCTGCATGCAGTATTTTAGTTGCAGCTTGGGGGATCTAGTTCCCTGACCAAGGATTGAACCTGTGCCCCCTGCAGTGGAAGTGAGAAGCCCTTCCACTGGACCACCAGGGAAGTCCCAGTTTAGTTTGAACCAGACATTACAATCTGTGCATTCCACTGAACTGAGCTTATGTGAACAGCAACATGTCACAATAGGTCAGAAGTTGAGAAATAGAATGAGGAAGCTGTCCTCAGATTCGCTGCCTGATGGACGTGTCTCCTACCAGACATTGACTAACGTGGGGGACACTATCAGCCAAAATAGACTGAGTGGGGGTGCCTGGGCCAATTTTTATGTTAAATATTAGTAGAGCTGAATTCTTTTCTTTCTTTTTAGATAGAAATACATGTGGACGCATGTATGTTGAATTCTAAGATTTTCTTCCCATATACCCGTGGATCAGTCTGTTACCTTGTGGGGTAGGTGGTCAGGTCTCCCCAGACTGATGGCTCAGCTGAGGCTTGGGCTGGGAGGGGGTAATAAGAGAGTCAGAGTGGGTAGTAAGAGACTCAGGTCCTTGCTTTCCTGGGCCTCCCTCCAATGCCCACAGAGGCAGTGTGGTTACTGCAACCCCAGCACCATTGCAACGGGTCCTGCGGTCTCAGGAATACCTGTCCTCCTGGGGCCTGGGGCTGGGACCTTGGCATCTGCTCCACATTTCTCTCTGGGGAGTACACGGGGTGGGCCCCAGAGTAGGTGTGAACAAGCTTCTGATCATAACACACTTTTCCTTTCCTACCCTTTCCTCTCTTGCTACAAAGTCTGCATCAGTCTGACCAGAGCTAAGTCACATGTCTTCTCTAGACCAAATATTTTGTCCTTGACTTTGGGACACAATTTGGTGATTCTTACACCTTAGGGTTAAAGCAGATGTGCATGCTTAGTCCCTCAGTTGTGTCCAACTCTTGGCAACCCCGTGGACTACAGCCCACCAGGCTCCTCCGTCCATGGGATTCTCCAGGCAAGAATACTGGAGTGGGTTGCCATTCTCTCCTCCAAGGGATCTTCCCGAACCAGGGTTTAAACCCGCATCTCCTGTGTCTCCTACATTGCAGGTGGATTATTTACCACTAGTGCCATCAGTATCCAAACCCAGAGAGCCTGGGGGCTCGCCAACCTCAGGGCTGCCCATCTTCCTGGGGGGCGCGGACCTGGGTTACTCCTGGGGACACCAGTGCCTGTGTCCCATTCCTGGCCAGGGTAGCAATGACCAAGCTGTTGGACCATCTGTCCAGGGCCTGGCCAGCTCGGGGAGGAGGGGGCTGCTGCTGGTGATCCTACATAGCCCTAGGCCCAAGGTGAGCTCATCAGATGAGCAAGGCCTCCTGCTGAGCCTAGCGGGTGACTAAGAGGATGCTCTGTGCTCTCACAACTTCCCGGTTCCTACTGGGATGCCCACTCTGTCTTTACTTCTTGAGCTTAGCTCTGTGGTCACTAACGGCACCAGGCAGCCTATGACATACAGCACCTTTGGAGCCATGTGCGGCTAAAGGGCGTGGCATTGAGGGCCACACCCTTGTGTCTTTCAAATTCAATTCCTTTCCTTCCTGGGCACACAGTGACACTACAGTTCCCAATCTCCCCTGCAGGCAGTCGGAGCCATGGGCTGAGTTCTGGGCAGTGGAATGTAGCTGAAGAAATGTAAACCATGCCACGTCCTGGTCTGACCTCACTCTCTTCCCTGTCCCGTGGCTGGGTGTGGAGGACCCAGGGGAGGATGGTAAGGCCTTCCCTACGGTGAGCTGGAAGGGGCTTGAGTCCCTGCAGAACTGCAAGGAGCAGAGCCTACGCCCATTGCACCTGTGTGAGAAAGACAATCTTTATATGTGAAGCCACAGAAACACTGGAGTGGGTACTGCAGGAGGCAGTCCAGTTAACAGTGTCTGACCTCAGATGAGAAGTCAGGGGGCTTGAATTTTTTTTTTTTTCGGCACTGAAAGGCTTGTGGGATCTTAGTTCCCCCACTAGGGATTGAACATGGGCCTGTGGCAGTGAAAATGCCGAGTCGTAACCACTTAAAAAATTCCCAAATTCATTAAGATTTTTTTAAAAATTAAAAAAGAAAAAAATCTTTTGACTGTGTCTCCTGGCATGTGGGAACTTGGTTCCCTGATTAGGAATCAAATTCGTACCCCTTGCATTGGCAGCATGGAATCTTAACCGCTAGACCACCAGGGAGGTTTCTTGAATTCTTTAATATTTTTTACTGCGGGAGTTACAAGTTTAGTCTCTGGAGGTGGACGCCCAATTTCTCCCACAGATGAGCCATGAGATTCTGGGAAAATTCATGGATGTCCCTGTGCCCCAGTTTCCTCACCTGTGAGTGTGTGTGCATCACAGGGTATTTGGAAGGTATGGACAGTGATGGGCACACTAGGTTTGTTGGCCCTGCTGTATTGTGAGGGATCCTCCAAGGCAGGGTTGGCATTTGATTCATCTCTCTGGGTTCCTGCTGGGCCTGGCACAGTGGCAATGTCTGACGGGCCCTGCCCAGGTAGCTCCTGGTCTTATGTGTGACCAGAGGACTAGGGCTCTCAGCTTTACCCCAAGGCAGGCTGAGATGTGTCATAAGAAGCGAGGTACTAGCAAAGTGCTCTCTGTGCATACCTACTTAGTTGCTCAGTTGCGTCCGACTCTTTGTGTTCCTTTGAACTGTAGCCCACCAGATTCCTCTGTCTATGGGATTTTTCAGGCAAGAATACTGGAGTGGGTTGCCATTTCCTTCTCAGGAGATCTTCCTGACTCAGGGATTGAACCTGTGTCTTCTGCACTGCAGGTGGATTATGCGCTGAGCCATCAGGGAAGCCCCAAAGGGCTCTCTGGGGGACATTAATTCTGCCTGAGGATCTAGTTAAAGATTTCATGGAAGAGGTAGCATTTCATCAGGCCCTCGAAGGAGAAAGAATCATATTTGGACCACAGACGTGGGCCATGCTTGCTCTAGGTTAAGCAAAGTTCTGGTGAGTTAAATCCTGAGGTAGAAAGAGCTGGACATGTATGGTTGGAATAGGCATCTCTAACATTTTCAAGGCCCGGGGGAAGATTTCAAATGGAGGCAGTGGTAGGCAGAATTCTGAGCATGCCCCTATCCCAAGACCCCATCCCCTGGTTCAGTTCAGTTCAGTCAGTCAGTCATGTCTGACCCTTTGCGACCCCATGGACTGCCATGTGCCAGGCCTCCCTGTTCATCACCAAGTCCTGGAGCTTGCCCAAACTCATGTCCATCGAGTCAGTGATGACATCCAACCATCTCATCCTCTGTCTTCCCCTTCTCCTCCTGCCTTCAATCTTCCCCAGCGTCAGGGTCTTTTCCAACGAGTCAGTTCTCCCCATCAGGTGGCCAAAGTATTGGAGTTTCAGCTTTAGCATCAATCCTTCCAATGAATATTCAAGACTGATTTCCTTTAGGATTGACTTGTTTGATCTCCTTGCAGTCCAAGGGACTCTCAAGAGTCTTCTCCAACACACCACAGTTCAAAAGCATCAATTCTTCGGTGCTCAGCATTTTTTATAGACCATCTCTTACATCCATACATGACTACTGGAAAAACCATAGCTTTGACTGGACGGACCTTTGCCGGCAAAGTAACGTCTCTGCTTTTTAATATCCCACGGTTACTCAGTCAAATACCAATCTAGGTCTTCCATGAAGGAATTGTGCAGATCCCAAGTCAGTGGGCCTTAAAATACGGAGATTAATTAGATGGGTCTGACCAAATTAGATGAGCCCTCTATAAGAGGAGTGTTTTCTCCTTTCTGGTAGCAGATAGGAAGTTAGGGAGATTCAAAGCACGTGAAGGATTTCACTCAAGAGCATCTCTCAGCTGACAGCCAGCAGGGAAATGGGAACCTCAGTCCTACAACCACATGGAACTGGATTCTGCCAACAATTGGAACAAGTCTGGGAGTGGATTCTTCCCCAGAACCTCCCGATAAGAGCCCATGTTGATTTTGGCTTTGTGGAGGCAGAGAACCCAGTCGAACCCACACAGACTTCTGGCCGCTGAGCTGTGAGTTAATAAATGGGTGTTTTTGCCACTCAGTCTGTGGTCAATTGTTACACAGCAACAGAAGACAAATACAGATGACGAATACCACAATCTAAATATTCCAAAGCCAAAACTCAAGCTTTCAAACTGTTAATCAAATACTGTCTACCCATCTATCTTGACATATATATCTTCATAATGACCTTGAAGGCCAGGGTCAAGCTTGTAATTCTCTGATGACTTGGAATTCTGTGCCAGCAGGTAGCTGTCCTCAGAGGGCTGGCCCCTGGGTTCCAGCCCCTGGTCTGTGGTCTGAGCCCTCTTCTCTTGTCATTCCTGGCACCATCCAGCACCAGGAGGGGTGGGAAGCCTTGGCCGGATGAGCTAAATTCCATTAACTCGCTTGCAAACAGCTGTCCCTTGCCTGCCCCTGGGGCCCAGGGTGTGGTTTGCCATTGGGAAAGGGAACCTGGAGAAATCTCAGGGCAGTTTAGGCAGGAAATGCGATTGTCCTCGGTGTGCCAAGTGTGGTCTAGAAGGGAGGCCGTGGTTCTGGTGGGAACATCCACTAGGACCTTCTGACTCCTCCTTCCCCCAGGGTGGCCAGAGCAGGCTTGCTCTATAGCTGGGGACCCAGAGCAAGGGCCTTTCTTATCTCCTTTTAGTGTGTTAAAATACATATAAAGTGTACCATGAGTGACATTTGATATATTCACAACGTTGTGCAGTCACACCCTCTATTTCCAGAACAATTTCATTACCCCAAAAGGAAACTTCCAGACCCATTAAGCAGCCACTCCCTATTCCTCCCTCCCCCAGGGTCTGGCAACCACTAAACTGTGCTCTGTTGCTATGGATTTACCTATTTTGGATATTTGTTATAAATGGAATCATACACTACATGGTCTTTTGTGACTGGCTTCTTTCAATTAGCATGATGATTTCAAGGTTCATCCATGTGGTTGCAGGAGTCAGCACTTCACGCCTTTCTATGGCCGAATAATATCCCATTGCATGGATAGACCACATGTACAGGGGCCTTTCTGCCAGGATCCAAGATGGTAATGGGCTGGTGGTTGGGGCAAGTCAGCTGGTCGTTCGGCCTCTTTGTTTATTTCTCCTCTGTGACTCTTGAGGTCTGTCACTCTAGAATATGCTGCTGGGGCCTGGGGACCCAGGGAGACAACCAGTCTCACCACCTCCCCTTGTCTTTGCAACCTGATCCCAAAATTCCTCCCCGTGGCGGTGCCGGCAGCAGACACAGCTGGTGTGACCCCATCTGGGGAGGATGCTCCTGTTTCAGGGTTTCCAGTTGTCTCTGGTCAGGGGTCCCCGGCTGAACCCAGCAGAACCCTTCTCTGGTGACAGTTCTGAGGTCACACAGGGTGGGGCGGCTGCTGGTGGGGGCAGGGGCGCACCGCCTTGGGAGCTGGGGTTGCTCAACCCTGGGGCCTGGAAGGCAGTGGGAGTCCAGCCTGGCACCAGGCGAATTCGGCCCCATGCCCAAGGAGACGCTTAGATCTTCACTTGCGGGGCCTATTTTCCAGAGAAATTTAATTCCACATTGTTTGTTCTCTGCTCCACAGACGCCTCAGCTGAGGAAACCACGAGAATCTCATTTGAAAAAGAATTTGGCCCCTGGAGACCCCTCCCCATTTGCCAGTGGGAGGGAGCCAAGACTCTGGTCGCCACCACCAGCAAACCCCAAACCGCAGGAATGTGCTGGGGTCACCTGGGGACAGAGGGAAGTTGTCTGGATAATGGGTGGGCAATGAGCCAGTGAGCCTGTGTCACGCAGGGGTCTGCTGTTTTGTGACAGGCATACCGGGCTTGGAGGCTCTGGACCTCGGTGTGGATCCAGGCCCTGCCACTCTGGTCTGGGCTCTTGGGTGGTCATGTCTGTGGCTGACCACACTCACCTGGACACTCGGGGCCTCTGCCAGCTGTGGGCAAGGAGCTGAGCTTGGCAGTGAGGGAAGCCACAGATGGGACTGGGGGCGAGGCAGGGAGGGAAGGAGGTGAGCTGGTCTTGGGCTCTGCAGGCTGAGCTGGGAGACACCCGGCACCCACAGGGGCCTTCTAGAACCAGAGGAAGGGAACCACATCGACTATGGCATCAGTTAGAGGTCTAGCAGTGCAGCAGACACTTTATATCCTTCATGGCATTTCTCCTCTCAGCAACCTCGTGGAGTGTCTGCCTTTCCTCTCTTTTACAGATAAAGAAACTGTGGAAGGCAAAGAGACGCCCCTAGTGCCACAGGGACCAAGGGCAGAGGCTAGGCAGAAGGCAGCCATCCCTGAACTCTGTGCTTTCCACATCATGTCACTGGTCCCTTTCTTGGCCTCAGACTTGTTTCTTGAGGGGATTATAGTCCAAATCATAGTATACATATATTTTTTGAATTTTATTTTTTGGCTGGACCACACAGCATGTGAGATCTTAGTTCTCTGACCGAGAATTGAACCTGTACCCTCGGCAGTTAAAGGACACCATCTTAATCACTGGACCGCCAGAGAATTCCCCAAATCATAGTGTTTTTGAGTTGGAATGGACCTGCTTTAGGTCTCCCACAGTGGCTCAGCAGTAAAGAACCCACCTGCAATACAGGAGCTGCAGGAGACCTGGGGTTTGATCCCTGGGTCAGGAAGATCCTCTGGAGAAGGGCATGGCAACCCTCTCCAGTATTCCTGCCTGGAGAATACCATGGACAGAGGAGCCTGGTGGGCTACAGTCCTTGGGGTTGCAAAGAGTCAGCCATGACTGAAGCGACTTGGCACACAGCACGCGCGGACCTGTTTCAAGCTGACACTTTACAGATGGGCAAATTGAGGCCCAGGGAGGGGAGGCAACTTGTCCTGAGTCACCCACCAGAAGGCAGAGCTATCCCCCAGTGCTCGCTGGCCATTTGGCCCACTTGGGTAGAGCTCAGAGGCCCTGAAGCCAAGATTGTCTGTAGTGTCTGGTGGGACAGAAACTCCTTGCTCTGCCCAGGTTCAAAGCCTGTCTGTTGGTCTGATCCTGCCTCTGGTACTGAGAGAGTGTGGCTGCCTTGGTGCACCCTGTCCCCACTGTTGTGACAAGTCTGGGTCCTGCTGACAAGGTTCAGCCCCGTGTGAGGAGATAAAGGGCCACTCTGCGCTGTCTCATTTTAACAGGTCTGTGTCACCTGGGTTGACACGAGGGTGGAAGAGAGTCCAGTTTCTGTCCAGTAATGTCACCTGAGCCTGGTCACTTCATTGGTTGACCAATATTTATGGGGGATTTTCTGGGAGCAGTCTGCATGCTAAGAGTTGGAGAAAACAAAGATGAAATTTTATCTCCCTGCCCTCAAGGAGCTCATGGGGGAAGCAGATCTGCGGTTAACAATGATGATTTCGCTGTTTCATGATGTTCTTGCTCTGAAGGAGGATGTGTAAGGTACAGTGGGATTGTGGGGGAAACCAGGGTGGGCTTTCTGGAGGAGGCAGAGTTGAGCGGAGACTGAAAGGATTATTTGCCAGATGGACAAAGCAAAGGTTGTTGAGTTTAGAGAGTCGGTTTAGTGAGTGCAAAGGAATGGATATGTGTCAAGGGAATTAGGAATAATTTAGGAGAGTTGGAGTGTATGAGTTGGGGTGGCAGTCATGGTGGTGTGGGACTTGAGACTGACTAGGAGGGATGTGAAAGCCTTTATATCGCACAGAGTTTGACTTTGTCCTCAGGGCAGTGGGGGAGGCAGCAAGGATTTTCACTGGGGACAGACCCAGCCAGATCTGTGTTTTGGAAAGTTGGCCTGGGCTGCATTAGGGATGGCCCAATGGGGTTGTGAAAGGTAGCCAGGGCGCCAATGTGGGGATCTGGGTGAAAGGGGTGAGGCATCCTCAGGCTGGGAGGGATGGAGAGGACCAAGAAGTGATAGGATTTAGGGGCTGGTTGTGGGCAGTTGGTGGTGGGGGAGTTGGTTTCTGGCTTGGGTGACTGGGATTCCATTCATCTCCATAGGGAAACTGGAGGTGCAGGTTTGCGGGTGGGGATGGAGAGTCATATGAATTAAGTTTAGGATCTGATGATTTGAGGGGCTTGTAGGACATCCAAATGGAGAAGTCTGGGGGATGGTTGGTTGATATAAGGGTTTGGAGGCCAGAGGAAAAGTTAAAACTGGGGAGATTTTGAGGTCATCACCCTAAATCAAATGCAGATGAGTTAAGGGACCACAGAATGCTCTGGAAGTGGTACAGGTTGATTTTGGCAGAAATGGTCAGTGCCCTGTCCATATCCCCTTGGCATTGCAACCCTGTATCTCTTCCAGATGGCTTTCTCTGCAGCAGAAGCAGGCCTGGCCTGTGTGAAGGACAGGCCAGGAGTGTCCCCAGGAGCATCCTCAACAGTGACAGATGACACCTGGATGATGAAAATCACAGCTCTTCTCCTTTAGGAAGGTATGTTCCTTGTGGTCTCCCAAGGGGCACTGGTGGGAGGGGCTTGTTAACCCCCCTCTATTGGCTCCTCCCCTTCTCTGTGTCACTTTTCCATTTTCCTATCAGTCCTTCCTGGAGTCACCCCTCAAGGAAGTGATTGGTATGCCCATTTTTTTTTTTTTTAAACTGCAGTATAGTTGATTTACAATGTTGTGTTAGTTCAGAAAAGTGATTCAGTTATACATACACATAATTCATTCTTCTTCAGATTCTTTTCCAATATAGGTTATTATAGAATATTGAGTAGAATTCCCTGTGCTATACAGCAGGTTCTTGTTGGTTATTTTATATATAACAGTGTGTGTATGTTAATCCCAAACTCCTAATTTTTCCCTCCCCCTCGTGTTTCCCCTTTGGTAACCAGAAGTCTGTTTTCGAAATCTGTGTTGGTTTCTGTTTTATAAATAAGTCCATTTGTATCATTTTTTAAAACTTAGATTCCAGATATGAGTGATATATTAAATTTGTCTTTCTCTGTCTGACTTACTTCACTTGGTATGATACCCTTTAGGTCCATCCATGTTGGTGCAAATGGCATTATTTTGTTCTTTTTTTAATGGCTGAATAGTATTTCATTATATATATGTACTATATATATACATGTATATATATGTACTTTATATGTACATGTGTATATACGTACTAAGTCTTCTTTGGGTCTCTCTGGTGGCTCAGACTGTAAAGAATCCGCCTGCAATGCGGGAGTCCTGGGTTTGATCCCTGGGTTGGGAAGATTCCCTGGAGGAGGGCATGGCAACCCACTCCAGTATTCTTGCCTGGAAAATTCTCATGGACAGAGGAGCCTGGCAGGCTACAGTCCATGAGGCCACTAAGAGTCAACATGACTGAATGACTAAGCACAGCACAGCACAGCACATCTGCTTTATACATTTCTCTGTCGATGAACATTTAGGTTGCTTCCATGTCTTGACTATTGTAAATAGCGCTGCAATGAACACTAGGGTGCATGATGCGTACATTCTTTTATTTTGGCCGTGCCCAGAGGCATGTGGGATCTCAGTTCCTCGACCAGGGATCAAAGCCACGCCCCAAGCAGTGGAAGCGTGGCATCTTAACCATTGGACTACCCTGGAAGTCCCTGACATGCACATTCTTGTCATAGAGTCCACCATGGGGGAACCCAGCCCAAGATGTCAATTTTATTCAACTGGGATGAGAGTCTGCCTTGACCACTTCCTGCCTGTTTTGACTCCCAGTTGGCCTGGAAGTGGCTTGCAGGTGCCTTTGTGTCTGCAGCACCAGGACAGCCAGGTCAAGGCATGACCTGGCAAGCTGCTGTTGAATACAGGAATGAATAAACGCATCAGTGACTTCGCATTGCCTTTCAGAGGCCAAACGCCCCACAAGACACCTTCCTACTTCTCCATCCTTATGTCACACCACCCTCCCCTCTGCTGTCTTCTTTCCTTCCCTTAAATTTCCCATGCTCCTTCCTCCCAGATGGCCCATGTGGTTCTCTCTGCCTGTCTCACCTCTTGCCCTACACTGGGCTTCTCAAGATAAGCCTATTTATCAGCTTCTCCCTCTCCCCCTCCTCTACCCCTTCCTTCTCCTTCTCCCTGCAACATCTTCTTCCCTGGGAAACCTTCCTTGACCACCCCTCTCCAGCCTAGACCAGATCGGGTGGTGCTATTCTATTTTCCATTGCACTCTGTCCTGCCTGCTCCCTGTCACAGACTTTAGTTATGGGCTTGTGGGATTATTTTAATAATGCTTATTTTAGACTGGCATTTCACAAACCTTTTTGATCATGATCCATGGTAAGAAAAACATTTTATGCTGGTACCCAGTTCACATAAATACATATATAATTGAAACTGTGCTTTTCCTTACTATGCGGGGTACAGTGATATTCTCCATCCCATCCTATCCTATCCATTCCATTCCATTCTGTATTTTTTTTTTAAATGCTGACAATGACTCACTAAATGGACTACAAATTTGCCACTTAAAAACTGGTCTGGACACTAAGCAGGATGCTTGTAAATTCAGGAGAATAGGAGTCCAATCCACTGTGATTCATCACTGTAGCCCCAGGGCCTGGCACAGAAAAAGGGCTCCATCAATATTTGTTGAATGACCTATGATAATGAACGAATACATATGAATAAGTGAATGAATTGCCTACCCCACCCAGACAGGAAAGTGTGGCTTTGATCTGATTCTTCCGTTACTGAAAAAACCAGCCCACTTCCTGTGGCTTTGATCTGCAACCTTCATTCTAAACTGCCCTGCCTCAAGCCAACAGCTCCCCAAAGCTCATTTCCTGCTTTTTGAGCACCTTATCTCCCTCTCTAAATATTCCTCAGCTTTCTCTTTTGGTGAATATGCATGCCTCCCCGCCTCCAGTTCCTCTTCTCCACACCTTTGGCATGGGGTGGGGCTGGCTGACCTTTTGGGCCAAGTACTTCCCAAATCTCAGCCTCCAGGGGTGCAGAGCATTTCTAGGTCAGGTGTGTCCCTCAGTTGGGGCTGGAGAGGGGTGTACATCCTGCTGATGGACTTTGGGGCAGGAAGGGAATAGATATTGATGAAAGAACCTTGCATATGTATAATTACAAATGATGAAAGATGCTATGAAGGAAAAGCTGTGGTTGCCTTGAGAATGTGTAATGCAGAAACTGCCTCTGGGAGATCAGGGAGGGCTTCTCCAAGAAGGAGACAATTAATCTGAGATCCAAAGACGACAGAAAATAGGCAGGGAATGAAGGTGAAGCAGAGAGAAAGAGCCGACAAGTGAAAGGAACTGCAAGTGCAAAGGTCCTGAGGTAGGAGCAACGGTACATAAAGAATGGGGCTTAAAATGACGAGCCTGGAGAGGTAGCCAGGGGCCAGCCCTTGTGGACTGGGTTAGATATTTTAGACTTATTCCAAGAGCAGTGGGAA
This sequence comes from Okapia johnstoni, assembly GCA_024291935.2. NCBI lineage: Eukaryota > Metazoa > Chordata > Mammalia > Artiodactyla > Giraffidae > Okapia > Okapia johnstoni. Next base: position 20,932,246 of record CM044306.1, on the reverse strand, counting down.
GCAAGTGTTTAAAGACACATGATGACCCAGTTTTGAAAGATCCTTTGGCTATGGTATGGCTGAAGGATGGCAGCAGTGGTCAAGCAAGAAAGCTGAAAGACTAGTTCTGAGGTTGTGGCAGGTCCAAGATGGTACAAGATTTAGTGTGGTGGTGGTGGAAGTGTGGGCACGTAATCAACCTTAAATACTGTACCTAGTAGGTCATTTGTCCAGTCAACACTTTTAAACACCCACCATGAGTCTGCTCTGTACAAAGCACCCTGGGGAGCTAGAGCCAGGCTGGGCTCTGCCATCAGGCAGTTCACGGTCTGTCTGGGAGGACAAGCTGGCAGCAGACCAGCCAGTGTGAAGTGCCAGGTGCTCTGGGAGAGTCAGCTGGCACGTGTCCAAGGCGCATGCCCAGAGGGAGAGCGGGCACCTGCAGCGGGTGCTTTTCTGCAAACGCTGTTTGAGCTCCAGGCAGAAAGAAGTCAGGGCTCTGGGCAAGGAATTCGTTAATTCCTCCTTCCCAACCCCACCAGCATTTGCAGGACTCTCGGCCCCGGGAATCTCTGCTGTGCCCCATGGGTGCCTGTCTTCAAAGGTGCTTTTTTGGGAGGAGTGGCACCTGAGGGCGCACGAAGGCACTGGGGTCTCCCAGGTGTCTGGCAGCTGAGCCCATGAGGCCAGGTGAGGGCTTCTCACTCCCCTCTTCCTGCCTCTGAGTCACTTTTCTTGGAAGGGCAGTCGTTGGTAACCCTTCTTACTCAGGAGTCTCCACCCTTGGCCTCGCCCTGCCCTGGGGGAGGGAGCCACGGAGGAGCCCTGAGGTGTCTTTAAAGAGCAAGACTGACCCCCCACCCACACCGCAAGTAGGGCCTGGATCTCCCCGTTGGAGTGCGAGTTCCCTGAGGGCAGAGCTGTTTATTTGTCTTAAACCGGAGCAAGGCCTTGAGGAGCTTCCTTCCCAGAGGCCTCTTGACAGTTAACTCCCCACCACCCCACAGAGGCTCTGAGGGACCTTCCCGATGTATGGGGTGGTGAGGGGTGGGGCAGGTTTGTGGGGCTGCAGCTTCTTGCTCCCCATCTATCCTCCTGGTGCCAAGGACTGTCTGTGGTTCTAGCAGGACTTGGACCCTGGGCTGTGGGGTTTGTTCACAGGCTTCAAGGTGTTTCTCCACTCATTTCGTTCATAAAGCCCCAGGGACCACTTCCTGCTGTGCCTGGTGTTGGGGCTGAATTTATGGAGATGCTGGGGACACATGGAGATCAGGTCTCTGATCTCGGCCTGGATTTACCCCTGCCTCTTTTGGCTCAGGCTCCCTCCTCTGCCTCCTGCCTGGCCTCCAGGGTCTGTTTCACATATCAGTCAACAGACCTGCACCAGAAAGGGAAGAAGTTTGGAGGGAAAAGAGACTCTGCTGACCGGCTCTCAGAGCAGCCCCACCATTGATTCTCAGGATGGAGGGCCCAGGATCATCCAGTCCAGCCCCCTGCCTTCCTTCCAGGGAAAGATTTTCCAAAGTGAGCTCTGAGCTGAGCAGCCTCCAATCCTTGCTGGGGTCTCACTACCTTTGGGGGTCCACCCAAAACCCTCAGAATACAGGGTGTAGGAACAGGACACCTGCTTCCCCCAGCACTCTTGGTCTGGATGAAGTATCATGGTGATGTGGGAGATAAACAGGCCCCGGGCTGAGCAGCTGCAACTGGTCTGCTGACACAAGATACCAGCAGGAGCCCTGGGCCCTGATTAGGTGAAAGTTCAGTCTGACATTTGCAGAAGAGGTCCTCAGTCTATGGGAGGGATCAAAGGAGGGAGGAGTCGCCAGTCCGTAATATATCATACCAACCTCCCAAAAACCTTCACGCTGGAATTCATTTTGATCGAAAGATGCATGCGTACACCAAGAAGGACACTGAGTCAGAACGAATCTGGGCACAATTGAGATGACTGGCCAGAGACAGAAAATTGCCCCCATATAAGCAACTTAAGCCCCTATTGTGAGCAACTCACTCCGAGTTTGTCCATACGCTCATCCACATGTACTTTGCTACTGATAAATGCTATCCCCTCATTTCATGACCTCGATCTCTTTGCTGAATTCTTTCTTCAAAGAAAATAAGGACTGAAGTCGTGCTTCCAGGCATACCACAGTGGAGCTAGAGGACTTAAAAAAAGGCAGTGGACTTTAACAGCTGTGCAGAGGTGACAAGAGAAGACATAGGCAGTTAATCGCCAATATGCATGTTCAGTGGCAGCTCTGTGACAACCTAGAAGGGTGGAATGGGGTGGGAGATGGGAGGGAGCTTCAAGAGGGAGGGACAAAAAAAAAAAAAAAAAAAGAGGGAGGGACATATGTATATATGTGTGGCTGATCCATATACCTGTGGCTAATTCATGTTGATGTATGGCAGAAACCAACACAATACTGTAAAGAAGTTATCCTCCAATTAAAAAAAAAAAAAAGAACCAGGAGATGGATCCTTCTTAGGCTCCAATGTGCAGGATGTTCCAAGCAATATCCTCTTGGAATCCAGGGAAGCTCAAGGGGCTGTAGGAAGGTCAGAGAGCACAGGGGAGGCCCGTTTCTTTGAGGACCTCAGACATATCCCCCACAAAATCCCTTCTAGAAGGACTGAGGGGAAAACTCTTGGTAGTAGCATCTGAATCGGGCAGGGTCGAATCAAGGTGGATAAACGAGAGAGGAGGCTGGAGAAAGTTCAGATACCAAGTGGAGAGAGGTGTCCAGGAGAGGCGGCCTCAAGGAGAAGCCATGATTCCTATACTACTGAGGTCAAGAGCAGCTGAACCTGAGCAGAGAGATGAACAAACTCCCTTGGCCCATGCCCACCCCTCACCTAGGAACTTTCTGAATGGAGAGGGAAATTCTGATTTAAACACACAAGAGGAAAGTCTTGCAAACAAACCCTGTCCACAAGTATTCCTAAGAAAGCAGGTAGGGGCTTCCCTGGTGGTCTAGTGTTTAAGAATCTGCCTGCCAATGCAAGGAACACTGGTTCGATTCCTTGTCCAGAAAGATCCCACATGCTGTGGATCAACAAAGCCCCTTCATCACAACTACTAAAGCCCACGTGCCTAAAGCCCATGCTCCCCAACAAGAGAAGCCACCACATCAAAGAAGAGCCTCCACACACTGCAACTAGAGAAAGCTTGAGTGTTACGATGAAGACCCTGTACAGCCAAAAATAAAACATAAATAAATAGAGGTATTTATAAATAAATCAATGCAGTAGTCATGTACAGATGTGAGAGCTGGACCGTAAAGAAGGCAGAGCACTGAAGAAATGATGCTTTTGAACTGTGGTGCTGGCGAAGACTCTTGAGAGTCCTTTGGAGTGAAAGGAGATCAAACAAGTTACTCTTAATGGAAATCAATCCTGACTACTCATTGGAAGGACTGAAGCTGAAGCTCCAATACTTTGGCCACCTGGTGCAAACAGCTGACTCACTGGAAAAGACCCTAATTCTGGGAAAGATTGAGGGCAGGAGAAGAAGGGAGTGACAGACGATGAGATGGTTGGATGGCATCACCCATTCAATGAACATGAACTTGGACAAACTCTGGGAGATAGTGAAGGACAGGGAAGCCTGGCGTGCTACAGTCCATGGGGTCACAAAGAGTCGGACACAACTTGGTGACTGAACAACAACAACAAATAAATCTTTGAAAAAAGAAAAAAAGGAAGAAGGTGGGATGTCAGACCCTTTCTTCAAATGGAAGCTTGCCATCAGTGTAGACGAATAAGATGGAAAAGTCAAAGGTAATCCAGCTGAAGTGGGTGGGCATGGAGGAAAGGGGTGATCTCTCCAACTGTTCAGGCCCCTCTGTCTTCCTGCCCTCGTCCCCCCCACCCCCAGGGGTTCTATACTGAGTGATGTATTCCTACCTCTTCCCCGGGCAGTGGAGGAAGTCTGCCCTGGGTGTTGGCTTGTGGCAAAGCAGGAAGAGGTCCCTGATGTCCCCTTGCCCAGCGTTCATGCCCTCATGCCAGTGGGGTCATCACCCGCATTCCTTCATTCATGGAGCTTGGGAAACAGTTGGCAGGACAAGCTCCCTGTGTCCACCCTGAGGAGTCTGTGTCTAGAGTCATTTGATGGCCCAAGAAGGAGAAGAGGGAGATGCCAAAGGCCTTCTGCGGCCCCGTTTCTGGGTAGATTGGGGAATGTGGGGGGCTCCCCTTGTGGCTCAGCTAGTAAAGAATCTGCCTGCAATGTGGGAGACCTGGGTTTGACCCCTGGGTTGGGAAGATCCCCTGAAGAAGGGAGAGGCTACCCCCTCCAGTATTCTGGTCTGGAGAATTCCATGGACTGTATGACCCATGGGGTTGCAAAGAGTCGGGCACAAGTGAGCGACTTTTACTTGGGGGATGTGGGAGTGGGGTATAGATGTGTCTGCCCCTACCCAGCAGCTAGGGTGGCTGCAGGGTGTTGTGGGAGTCAGGTCTGGGTGTCAGCCTGGTGGTGAAACTTCTTTGGGTCTCAGTTTTCTTGCCTTTGCCACGCCAGCCTGATATTGCCAAAGACGGAAACTTCACGTTCTGTAACAAGACACTCGTGGGTGAATTATGCTCTCGGCCTGGCCCCCAAGAGCCCCTCGGCCCACTCTACTCCTGTGTATCTTCCTCACAGTGTCCTCACCGTTCTCCCGGAATCTCCGGGTGTGAGCGACTCCTCGCGGAATGTCCTCCCACGCTGGGAGCTGTGGGCAGTGGACCACGGCTGAGGGGAACTCCCTGTGGTCACCTCACCGACTCCTCAGACGCACAGACACAAACACATACGTATCCTGAGGTACTGAAGAGAAGTTTGCCTCACCCTGGAGATTTTTTCCACGAAGCCATGAGTCACCCGGCTCCTTCCCTCTGGGCACCCCGCGAATTGATATTTGTCTTTTCAGCGACCACGTCTCCCTTCGCCCAGACGCCAGAAGGCGTGGTTTCAAGTCCCTGTCCCCCCATGGATCCAGGGCCTGCTGTTGGGTGTGTGTTATTTGTAAACTCAGGTTTTTCATCTGTAGAGTAAGGACCATCCTGTCAATCAATATCTAGACGGCAGGATGGAAATTATTAGTGTATGAGTATTCTTTCCCAGGGCTTCCCTGTTGGCTCAGCGGTAAAGAATCTGCCTGCAATGCAGGAGCCGCAGGAGACACAGGTTTGATCCCTGGGTTGGGAAGATCCCCTGGAGAAGGGCCTGGCAACCCACTCCAGTATTCTTGCCTAGAGAATGGACAGAGGAACCTATGGTCCATATGATCGCAAAGAGTCAGACACGACTGAAGCGACTTAGCACCCAAGCACACATTCTTTCCTGGGCATTCCCTTCCCTGTGCCCACTGGAGGGAAATTCTGGCTTGATCTTCTTGATTTCTTTGCCTCCCTAGGCCTCTAAGGAGGCGTCTGATTTGTCAGAATAATCCTTAGACAAATGTGGTGTAGAGTTTGGAAGACAGAGAGAGAAAGAAACAGCAGGAGCAAGGCTAAGAGAGGAGGGAGGTTTGGGAGCAGCTGCAATGTGTGAGGGGAAACAGGGTGGGAGCAAGGAGACTGAAGAAGCTTCACTGTGATCTGTGAAACCCTTTTGTTCAGGTTCAGGAATTCAAGTAAACAAACCTAGTTATTTCAAAATTGTCATTTTTCGGTTGCCACTCCTGATGATAACACAGTTTTGAGACCGCACTACTTGGATGATGACCATGTACACGATGTTGTTGTTACTGTTCAGTTGCTAAGTCATGTCTGACTCTTTGCAACCGCATGGACTGCTGCACGCCAGGCTTTCTTGTTCTTTGCTATCTACTCGAGATAGCAGTTTGAGTTGATAGCAGTTCATCCAGTCATCTCATCCTCTGTCACCCCCTTCTCTTCCTGCCTTCAATCTTTCCCAGCATCAGGGTCTTTGCCAATGAATTGGCTCTTTGTATCAGGTGGCCAAAGTACTGGAGCTTCAGCTTCAGCATCAGTCCTTCCAGTGAATATTCAGGATTGATTTCCTGGTTTCATCTCCTTGTTGTCCAAAGGACTCTCAAGAGTCTTCTCCAACATTGCACTTTGAAAACATTGACACATATGTCGAATGCTTGGCACATAGTAGGTGCCATGACTGGGGCTGTATCTACTTAACTCTGGAAGATGCTTGTGTACGCCTGCACAGTCCCCCACTCTGGACCGGATGTTTCCTGAGTGTGGCGGTGACCACATCAGCTGGAGAGCGACTTGAAAGCTGAGATTATATTGTGTCTCCCTATCCTGTCTCCCTTTAGACTGGGGGCTCCTGGAGGACAGGGACTTTACATTGTTTGTGACACCTGTGACACCTAATATGGGCGGTCTGTGTGAGGCCGCAGAACAGGGTTCTTCATACAGACTGTGTTATATCTTTATTTCGCTTGATTCCTGGCCTGACCCTACAGGGGTCAGAGATGAAGACAGAGGGAGAAAGAGGGGAGAGATCAGGGCCCCAAATGTTTTCTGTCATGTACTGCCCAAGAAGGCAGAGGAGAATAACAGAGAAAGCATCCTGCCTCGCCCAGCCCCAGAGCTAAATGTGTCATTCTGGAGGATAAAGAATCCTATCCCCACCCAGTGGGTTCCCGTAAATCCAGGTGAGCTCTGTCTGGTCCTCCTGACTCTGTCTCATGGGGTGGGGAAAGGGCTGAGCCAAACCAAAGTTCTGTCTCCCGGCATTGAACGTGTTCACTTACGTTTGGCAAAGTGGCAGGACTGGGGGTGGAGGTCATGATGACAGCAGCTCAGAAACTCCTACAGGAAAGGAACAAGGTATTTGCGTTGCATACAAGTTAGAATCTGTCCATCTGGGTCATGGCTTGGTTTTTGTATCTCAGCCTGGTGGTTGTTTCAGGCTGTCCCTAATTGAGGCTAGTTAGTTGCCATTCAATTAGATTCTGGCATTTACTGAGTGCCTACTATGTGGCAGCTGCCACAGTGGGTGCCGAGGGGAATCTTAGGAACAAGAGCAGGGTGCTGCCTTTGGGGACTCTTTCCCCAGCAGAGAGACAGATGTGTGCACAGGTCTCTTGGTTGCAGAAAGATTAGAGGTGTGAACAAGTGCTACGGTTGGGAGGGGCATAGAAGATAGAACAGTGAGCCTTCTGGAGGGTGGGGAAGACTTTGTAAACGTGGGAATGTGTGATCTGAACATTGAAGACTGAGCAGGTGCTCAAAGAAATAGAGAAGGAGGGAGGTGAAAGTAGCGTAGAATGACGTGCAGCATGGTGAGAAGTTCAGTATGAAGTGGGGAAAAGAAACAGTCTTTAGCATTTACTGAGCACCTACTAATCACCAGGTTCTGTGCCAGGTACTCTGCATGTATACTGTCTCATTTAATTCTCCCAGTAATCTAAGGAGGTAAGCACCATTGAGCAAAGTAATATTTGGAGAGGACCAATGGTTGAGTCAGGATCAGTATCAAGTTTATCTGAATCCCAATTCCATGCTGCTTTTACTAGGCCAGTGGTTTTTTGAATAGTTTCTATGAAATGTTTAGGATTCTGGGAGGTGCTTTAGGGACACATCTGATTTTTGTTTCACATTTAAAATATATTTTAATCAACACATGCTCAAATGTGTTATGTAATAAAAAAAAAGTTTTCCTTGCATCTCTGTGCATATTTTTGAAATTCTTGTAAATGTGTCATTGCTTAGAAAGACTTTGCACTCTTCTCAGTAAAACTGTAAAAATTTAAAATTGTAAAAGAGAACCCAGTCACATTCGCATCGTTTATAAGCCCAGATTACTAGGCAGGTGGGACTTCCAGTTTGTGATGGCCAACCAAATGCACTTGGGCTTATCTCCTCCTCCTCCTCCAGCAATGTCTCAGAAATAAATAATACACATATAAATCTTCCCAAAGAAGAGAGTTTGGAGAAAGTTGTCTGTGGACAAAAGAAGTCTCCACATATTTATGGAGGAGTGGTTTGATGGAAGAGTCGTGACTGAGGAGGCAGGATGGAGGATGCTGTAGGCTGAATGCACATGGCAGGATCTGCAGCCCAGATGGGAGCTGACCCTTCCATGGAAGACTGAAGAAGTTTGAGATGTGAATATGTGGGGTGCAGTGGAGGGTGAGAAGAGGATATACAGCTGAAATTGGGGGTCTAATTGAAAGTCTATAAATGAGAAAATAAACTTCTCTGATCCTGTATGCAGAGTGCATAGCTCTGTCTGAGGAAGACTAGGATAGCTAGTTTTAAGATGGTATTTTAGAGTAAAGCACATTACAGGCTGACATTTAGAAGTCTCCAAACATAAAGACCAATCCCTTTGAAACAAAGCCTGCCATTTAGCTCCTCTTATCTATGTACACAAAGCTTCCTGGAAACTTTTCTACTGCTTCATTCTTAACTATGAATGGGCAACCGTAAGCCAGAAGCTATTTGAGGAAACCTGAAATATGAAGTAGAAAGAACTAAGAAAAACAAACTGAAAAAAGAGATCTCCAAGGAAACAAACAATTTATAGGTAGAAGAGAACTTAACAAGAGAATCCAAGAAGACACTGTATCTGTGAAACATGAGCAGTGCTATGAAAAAGGAACAATTAGAGAACAAAAAAAGTTCCTGGTATAAAAAAATATAACTTAAGTTCAGTGGAAAGGTGGAAAGTTAATGTCAAGATAATCTGTCAGAAAACAAAGCAAGAGGGAAAGAAATAGAATTATTTTTAGAGAAAAGAGGGAAAAAACAAGGGAAGTCCAGGTTTGATTAATAAGTATTTTAGGTAGAAGGGAGAAAGTAGGAGAGAATATTCCAATAAATAATTGAATAGAATTTCCCAGACCAAAAGACTCAAATCTTCCAGACTAAGAGAGCATACTGAACATGCAAGATTTTGACATTTCAAAATACATAGGAACATGGGAAGATGTTTACTGAAAGTTTTCAGAGAGAGAGAAAAAAGGACACCTACAAAGGCAGGAAAATCAGAAAGGCATCTGATTTCTCACGAACGGTGCTGGATGCTAAAAGACAGTGGAACAGAATAATATCTTCAAAACTCGGAGGGAAAATGACTTTCAGTTTAGAATTCAATATCCAGCTAAACTGTCCATGAGGTACCAGGGCAGATCAAAGACATTTGTAGACATAGAAGGGCTAAAAGAGCTTACTTCCCATATACTTTTTCTTAGGAAGTCATATGAGAATGTGCTTCAATAAAACAAGGGAGAAAACTAGATGGGGGAAATATGAGGTTTTTGTCAGCTTGCAAGTTAGCTTGGTATGCAGTTTTAGTTAATTAGTTAATGAGTGTATTTCTAGTGTGTGTGTTTTCTCTTTGTTAAGTTTAGGTATCAGGGTTATGCTAACTGTGTAAAATGAACTAAATTTTCTACACTTTATGCTCTGAAAATATCTGCACAGGGACTAATCTTTTTCTTGAATGTTTGCCAAAAGCTAAAAGTGAAACACACTCACACACCCATTTAGATCTTTTTAAAAAAGACAATATTTGACAATATTTTCTATGTTTTCTTTCATCATTATTTCATGACCTTTGTTCTACCATCCAGTGTTCATTCTTATCCTTCCTTTATTTGAAAGAATGCAGTTTTGTCAAGTTAGAAATTAAATGCAAAGGCCCCCCTTCCAGAGAAGTGGGGCAAGTGATACAGTTCCCACCAATAAAATGAAAACATACGTGCTGTGAAAAGAGTTTCCACAAAAGCTATTATTTTCCTGACAAAAGGGGCAGATTTAGCTGTCTTTTTGCCCTTATCCCTTCTTCCCACCTAGGATGTGGATAGGATGCCTAGAGATGGATGGAGAAGAAATCCTGCGAGCATGAGGGCAAACGCTACTTGGTAAAGATGATGCAGTGGAAACACAGAAGGACCGCTGGTCCTGGATGGCATCGAGAGCTTCACATGGACCCAGGACTGCCTGTCTCCACATATCCTGTTGATGAAGAAAAATTTATCCTTTATTAGTTTAAGCTACCAATTGTTTAATTTCCTGTTTTGTTTGTTTCTTCAGCAAATTCACCTTCAAATCATACAAGCTTTAACCTCAGAGGTGCTTCCTGGAACACAGAAGTTTTTAGATTTTATGAAAAGGTATTGAGTAAATTGAAGGCTGTCATGAAAGGGGACAATTTTCTCTTCTCCCCATTCTCCATCAGCCCATAAAACAGGAACTGACATCCTCTTGGAAGTACTGGGAAGATACTTTTAAATTTTCTTGGCAGCCCCTTCTTGTTCCTCACTGGGAGGGGAGGACTGACCTCTTGATTTGGCGGGGTTGGGAAAAGGTATCAAGTGTGCCTTGCTCAGCCCGTTCCTGGCTCTCTCTCTGGGACTGATTGAACTACAAGCAGCGTGTGCTATCTGCTCCTGCCTTCTCCAGGCAATCAGTACCAGGGCAGTCCCAACCCTGCTTGAGAAGACTTCAATAGTCCAGCTGCTCTGCTGCGAGTGGGTGGGTAAGGTCACATCAGGAGAGAAGGAAAGGAAGCCCATTTGGGCCTTGGGTCTCAGCCACATCCTCCAACCCATCTGGACCAGCAATAAAGCTGACATTTTAATCCCTACTTGTCTCCTGTGACTATTTCTCAATTGGATCAGAACTTGGAGAAGTGAGGGGTGTGATTTACTAGCACCCGCAAACCTCAACATCTGTTGACTTTTTAGCCCCAGTGGGAAAAGGCACAGTTTGATGAAAACAATAGTTCACAATTTTGGTTATTATTAGACAGTACTTCTGTATGCTTAATTGGTTATATGTCTTTTCATCTCACTATAAAATGTATGTTCGTGCATGCTAAGTTGCTTTAGTCATGTCTGACTCTTTGCCACCCTATGGACTGTAGCCTGCCAAGTCCCTCTGTCCATGGGATCTCCAGGCAAGAATACTGGAGTGGGTTGCCATGCCCTCCTCCAGCATGAAAATGTATATTATGCTATTATTGTTTTTTTAAGGTAAGAACCTGGATTGAGAGTGATAAGGCTCTTCTGGGCTTGGCTATCACTGGGCTTCCCTGGTGGCTCAGACGGTAAAGAATCCGCCTGCAGTGCGGGAGTCCTGGGTTCTATCCTTGGGTTGGGAAGATCCCCTGGAACGGGGCATGGCAACCCACTCCAGTATTCCTGCCTGGAGAATCCCCATGGACAGAGGAGCCTGGTGGGTTACAGTCCATGGGGTTGCAAAGAGTCAGACACAACTGAGTGAATAAGCAGAGCACAACTAGGTCTGTGGCTTGACTTTTCTGGGCTTCAGTTTTATCAGTTATAAAATGAGTGGGTTAGACTGGATGATGGATAGGAGCCAGTTCAAGGTTTGATATTCTTTCATGCATTCAACACACTTTTACTGAGTAGCTAGTATATGTTATGTGCTGATCTGAAGGCTGGTTATACAATGTTGGACAAAACAAATATGGCCCCACCATCTCCAAATTCAGAATCCAATAGGAGAAACAGATGTTAAGTAAATACATGTAAATGTATAATTACAAGTTCAATAAAATTTTAATAAGTGAGAGATTGGATTGTGTATAACTTTCCTACTAGTTCACACTTACCCATGCTCAGAAAGCCTGGCTGGTTGGTCCAACAGTCGTCGGCTCATGGTGGTACCACTGCTTATGCAGCTGCGACAGGAGCTGCAGTGCTCAGGAAGACATAACAAAGAAGCTTCCAAAAAGGGTTGGTCTTTAGGATTAAAAGAAGTGAAACATATTTTAAAAGCTACAAATTAATAAGATGCTTGTTGCAAAACTTCAAGCAATACAGAAAAAATAAAAAATATTTCCCTTTCTCCTTCCAAGGTCACTTGGAAACAGAAGCAAATGGACATCTTTCTGCTGAGCTACATACTTAGTTGTAGGCTCTAGGAGGGCATGGATGGGACCTGCCTTAGTCACTGCTGTATCCCTGGTGGGAGTTTATTTGTTGACTGAATAAATTAAAAGTAAAAACTATTCATAATGGCTTATACATACATTTTGTTTTTAAGATCAAAAAGGGGATCATGCTGTGTGTGTGTGTGTGTTTCTTACATCTTTTTTTTTTTTTTTTAAATCAAAGATGCATAATGGACATTCTTCCATAATTCATTCTTAATTCGTCCATTTCCCTAGATGTGTTGGAGCACTGATCCCTGATATCTGTGGGTGTGACCTAATTTGGAAACAGGATCTTTGCAATTAATGAGTTCAGATGAAGTCATCCTTCATTAGGGTGGGTCCTCATCCAATAGGACTGGTGTCCTTACAAGAAGATAAGAGCAGAGACACAGGGAAGACGCCATGTGATGAAAGAGGCAGAGACTGTTGTGAGGCAGCCACAAGCCAAGGAACACCAAGGATTGATGGCCAACACAGGAAACATAAGAGATGTGGGTTAAATCCTTGGGGGGTCAGGAAGATCCCCTGGAGGAGGGCATCATAACCCACTCCAGTATTCTTGCCTGGAGCCTTCCATGGACAGAGGAGCCCGGTAGCTTACAGTCCCTAGATTTGCAAAGAGTCAGACACGACTGAAGCAACTTAGCATGCACTGGAAACAAGGAAGAGGCAAGGGAGGATTCTACTCAGATTCTCAGAGGAAGCCTGGCCTTGCTGACACCTGACTTTGTACTTATAGCCTCCAGAATTGTGAGACAATGAATTTGTTATTTTAAGCCACCCAGTTTGTGGTATTTGTTACAGCAGCCCTAGGAGACTAATACAGTCCCCTGGAAGAATATTTAGGTTGCGTCCACTGTTTAAATGTTATAATAATGATTGACTGCTGCCGTTTTCTGAGAACATGGCAGGGGCCTGGACTGTTTGGAGCCCTAAGATTTGTTCTTTTCTCCGGAAATCCCTTGGAACAATCATGGACTCCAGTCTCAGCACCTCAGACTCTATTCACAACTTGGCAGAGTTATCAGGTAGAATAGATATGTCTCCCACAAATTATCTGTTGTTCACCTGATGTTCAAATTTAATAGGCATCTACATGTTTATTTGCTAACTCTGGCAACCCTAAATCTCGTGCTCCCAGTTGTAATCCTAAACAGTGGGGCTGTGGGCAACCCACATGGCACCCGCAGGAGCTCCAAGATCCTGGATTTCTGCAGAAGCTCTGGAAGAAGTTGCCTGGTCCTGGACTGTGATTCTCCCCTAGCATCCTGATGTTCTCAGTGGAACCTAGATGTCTTGAAGTGTCTGCCTCTCCCAAAACCAGGCTGAGCCCCTCGCCTGCCCACATTAGAAGCAACTTGCTCATTCACTCCACGCCCCCTTCAGTTCTGACTGAAGAGAGAGATGACTCTGAGAGAGATGTGTGCCTGGTCTTCAGGGAACCCTCTAACCCATTCCAGGTGTGCCGAGTGAGACTGGAGGAGGAAAGCTCTGTGAGAGCCCATGACAGGGGTGGGCAGGGTCCCCTAAAGTACACTGTTTAAAAAATCCTGCGGGGCTTGTTGTATTGGGTTGGCCAGAAAGTTCATCTGGGTGTTTTTCAAACATATTACAAAACACCCAAATGAACTTTTTGGCCAACCCAATAATGACTATCCTTGGTCTGAATCTGAAATCTCCAGGGAGGGAAGTGGCCTAGCCTGGAGACTCAGGCAAGGCCCCTGCAAGGAGGTATGTCCAAGTTGAGGCTGAAGGCTCAGTAGAGAGTCAAACTGGTGAAGTTTGGCGGGCAGGCTGGGGAGATTGGAGAGGAAAGAGCCCAAGTGAATACAGTGAGGAGGGAGAGAGTCTGGCCTGAGAGCAGAGACAAGGCCGGTGTGCTTGAAAAGAAGAGTGAATTGAGCCCGGGAGAGTAGATGAGCCACTTCTGGCCAAACCTTGTAGGGCTGGTTAAGAAAATAAAAAATGAGAATGAAAAAAGAAAAGGTCATGAGAATGAAAAATAAAAGCCCCGCGAATGCCCTCAGGGCAGGGACCATGTACACCTTTTTCAAAGGTGGAGCCCTGGTGGCCACCCTCCTCTGACACTTGCCTTCCGGAAGTGCCTGGTTGCCCCTCTCCTCCTACAGCTGCCCCCTACCCACTAAGGTGGGAGTGTGGGCTGGGGTGGGGGCCTTTCTGCTAGGTCTGTTGCTGTGAACGTTGATTCCTTGCAGGCAGGGGACGGGAGGCGTGTGGCTGGTGAGATATGGGTGTGGGAGTTTGCTGATAGATTTAGAAAATATTCCGATTAGACAAGGAATGTTTGAAAATACTGTTTTTGTTATTGAGAAGATGCTATAAATGTTCAAGTATGTGGTAGGCATACTACATGTCCTGTAGGGTCCCCTCCCTCTGAATGTGGGCTGGACCCATATACTTGCTAATAATGAATAGAATATGGCAAAAATGAGAGAGGATACTACTCTTTAAAAAAAAAAAAAAACTCTTGGGCACACCTCATGGCCTGTGGGATCTCAGTTCCCGAACCAGTGACCGAACCCGTGTCCTCTGCATTGGAAGCGTGGAGCCTTAACCATTGGACCAGGCCTCTGAAGACTCTGACTTCCACGTTGCTCGTGCTCACTGTCCATGTCTCTTCTCTCTCATTTGCTCTGACAAAGCTGGCTGCTATGATGGTGCTGCTCAGCAGAGACACCCATGTGCCAAGACAGGGTGGCTTCCAGCCACCAGGCAGCCAGGAAATTGAGGCCTTCAGTCCAACAGCCCACGAGGAACTGGATCCTGCCAACGGCCACGTGAGTGAGCTTGGACGTAGACCCTCCCCGGTGAAGCCTTGAGATGACTACAACCCTGGACAACACCTAGACTGCCACCTACGAGGGACCCCAAAATAAGGCTTCAGCTAAACTGTACCTGGATTCATGACCTTCAGCTTCATGATAATTTGCAGCCATGTGTAATGAGCACTGAGTTTAATTCGGAAAAGGCCAGCCATATCTGTCACCATCCTAATACATATATTCATGTAAGTTGACATAGTGACGGGCACTTTAATTTTGAAGTTTCCTTTTATCTTTATCAGTGTTGGGGAGATATCTTTGGGTCCACAGACTGTATCTATATCTGTTAGGGCTCAGTCAGAAAACAAAAACCCCATCAGTTATCTTTACAGACATTAATTTGAAGAATTGTATCACAGTGCGGTGTGAAATGTGCAAGTCACCAATAACCAGTCCTGAAAACTGCTCTCAGAAAATCCTGTAGATTGTCAGCAGCTGGGACCTTGGAAACTCCAAAGCCAAGGATTGTTTTGTTTGATGCTGTTGTTATATTTCAGCTTCTCTTCCACATCATTGGGGGCAGTGGAGGCTAAGAATCTATTTCTAACAGGAACAGATCTCTCTCTCTCTCTCCCTGTCTGATAAGCATGCTTCGTTGAGTTAGCTTGTCCAGGGGGAGCGTGATGGTGACGCATTGTGTAGTAAAAGCATTTTCCCCGTTCCCGTCACAGTCTTAACAGCTGTGGTTTTCCAGCCTGATTGCCCATTGTGTGGACGTCCCAGTTTACTAAACCACTTCCCCAGTCTGGTTCCCAGCTTTTGACCTTTAAAGAAAGACTCCAGTGCACGGATTTATGCAGATAATACTTGGCTTCCGTTTGAATTATTTCCTTGGAATGAATTCCCAGGCATGAGATGATTGGGTTCCAGGGGGGAAAACGGCTTTATGAGTGTTGCTAGGAATTGCTTTATTGCTTTCCGAGGCGTTATGCCAACTCAACATCAACAATTTAGAGCGTATGAGGGGGTAGCTTCAGGACCACAAGTTATGAATGCCTATGAAGTCAGCTTCCAGGCCCTTCAGAAACTTCCAGAAGGAGCTCAGAGACAGGAGCCCAGTGAGCAGTCCTGGGTTAGAAGTAGGGGGTCTGAAGGCCCTACTGACACCCAGGGAGCTGAGTGAGCAGTTGGCAGAGTCAGTGATGAACCATAGGTCCTGAGTTCAAATTCTGAATCTGTTACTTAATCTTTCTGAGTCATTTGTTTTATCAGCTATGAAACAAAAACTATAGTAATATTGCACCCTGCAGAGGTACGATGCCGATGAAATGAGTTATTACATGTTAATAATGTTTGCACGTGGGACAGTACAAACATGGATCAGACAAACATTGAATACATATGAAGCGCAACCATAATCAGCTTTTCTGTTATTGAACAACTGAGCCTCCATTTCCATCTTTCTGTCCTGCTACTCCAGTGGTTGACCATCTCTTCCTCTGGGCTCCTGCACAAGACCCCAGGCAGGCTCCTCAGTTTTTCCTGTGGATCTTGTGGTCTCTCTGAGGCCAATTAAGTAGTAACCCTGTCTCTGAGACACGGAGTCAATAGTCTCCGGATGCCCCCTTGTGGACAGCCGGCTTTCTTTTGCTCTCCCCTAGCCTAAAGGGAGGTTCTCCCAATGGCTCAAGTGGTCAAGAATCGTCCTGCAGTGCAGGAGACACAGGAGAAGTGGGTTCGATCCCTGGGTCAGAAAGATCCCCTGGAGGAGGAAATGGCAACCCACTCCAGTATTCTCGCCTGGAAAATCCCATAAACAGAGGAGCCTGGTGGGCTCCAGTCCATGGGGGTCACAAAGAGTTGGAAACCACTGAGCACACACTCATAGCCTAAAGGGAAAATTGGCCCTACACTTGTGAAGGACCAGGGGTGTGTGTGTGTGTGTGTGTGTGTGTGTGTGTGTGTGTGTGTCTTGGGGTTGGGGAGGCCTCTGTCTCTGCAGATAAAGCAGGAAATGGCATGACATGCATCCTCCTTGCTGGCCAGGAAGGGGATGGGATCTGTGTGTCTCTATACACCTACACACACGCATGGGTTGGAGCTGCATACGCCAGTTTGGGTGTGTGTATGTGTGCATGTGTACATACACTTGATGCCACTCTTCTTGTCACCGGGGTCTCACGGGGTTTCATTGAGACTATATGGTTTGAGAAATGAAAGCACTGAGGCTATTATTATGTATAATAGCATGTATAATCAAGTGGTTTGTCCATGCGTTCATTTGGACATTGAATTCCACAGACATTTATCGGGTGCCTACCATGTGCCAGGTCTCATGAGGTCTGGAGAGGCACCAGTGACAAAAGCAGAATTGTTTCTGCCCTCTCCCAGTCTAGTGGGCGAATAAACCACCGTGGTGCAGGAGAGTGGTAGAGATGCTAAGGAAGGCTGCCTGGAGGAGGTGATCCCTGTAACAGGAGGTGATCCCTGAGACCTGTAACAGTGGGTGCTCTAGCTCCTTCCTGCTTTGAGGCAGAGGGCTTGGTCAAAGAGAGCTGGTGGGGTTTTAGAAGTGCAGATTTTAATCCCAACTCACTGAGCAAGTCTGTTTCTTTGGGCCCCTTTCCTCCTGGATGAAGCCAGCGGGTTACCCATGACAGCTACAGTTTCTGTGGACTCTGATCTTTTATTCCCTCAGCCTGAGGCATTCTCTTTCCTGCCATGCTTCTGTCAGACCCCACCCGCCTCCCTGCACAAATGAAAACCAGACTGAGTGATGGAAGGTGGTGAAACATTGATGCACGCAGGACATGTGCACGCACACACCGCACGTGCTCCTCTGCCCCCACCCCTCCCCTGATAAGGCAGAGGCGTGGATCAGGGGGTGGAGGTGAGGACTCAACAGACCTCGCTCTTTCCACATGGGGCCGCTGGGGCAGGTTCCTTAGCTTCCCAGAGCCCAATTCCAGATCCACAAAATACCCGCCTGGCAGGGCTTCTGAAATGATCTGAGTGACATCTGTGATGTGCCCTCCATTCTGTGTGGGACCTTGCATGTTCAGAAGATGGGAGCTAAAAAGCAATCACATTTAAAATCATCTGGTGTGGGTGACATTTGTCTCTGCAGGGGGGCAAGTGTGATCAGGACCCCACTTGGACCTTCCCAGTGACAATAATCAAGGGCCCAATATCTGCTGTGTACCAAACTCATCGGTGGCTCTGCGCTCTGGTTCTGGTTAGAATGCAGCTTACTAACTGGGGAACCGTGACCAGGTTTCTTAACCTCTCCAAGCCTCATTTTCTTATCTGTAGAACGGGGACTTAAATGTAGCTCCCTTGTAGAAGTGCTGTGAGGATTAACTGAGACAAAGACTGTGAAAGCATTTATTGTTCTTGGCATATAGTAAGTTCTCAGTAAAATGGCAGTGACTTGCATTGGTCAGGATAGGTTAACTGGTGTAACAAATAGCCCAGAATGTGTAATGAGCTAGAGACAATAGAAATTTGTTTCTTGCTCCTGTAATGGTCTTAAGAAATGCCAGATTGGCAGAGGGCCTCATCCAGAAACCTTGCTGACAGCACTGCCCTTTTAAACATGTGGCTTCCAGGAACATTTAGGCCATTGGCATCCAGGCAGTAGATAGGGAAGAGACGTGGCTCCACTGAGAAGGTGCAACAACTTCTTAACAGTCTCTTCCTCTCGCAGTCTCTTGGTGAGAATTCCTTGTACTGCCTTACGTTAATGCCATGAGGATTGGGAGAGAAATTCCCCCAGGAAGGAACCACTTCCCAGGGTCAACTCTGTACTATGGAAGGGGAAGAGGATTTGCGGATAAACAAAGACTTTTATTACTATTATTTTAATAATACTATTTCTATCCAGGGCAGAGTGTAGTGAGCACTGGGTGGGTGGGAGCCTAGGGAAGAGGGTGATGTATTCTGACCTGGGAGCCAGGCAGTGCCATCCGAGGGGACCTTGGAGGAGAGGCAAGTCATGTACAGGGTGAGATGGAGAGCACGGGGTGGGGTGGAGAAGGTCACTGTGGGCTAAGGGAATCACAGGAACACAGTCAAGAGGCGGGAGAGCTCAGGGAGGGGGAGAGCTGGAGGAGGGAAGGGGTGGAGAGGCATTGGCAGACTGTTAGGAAGGCCTGGGATGGTGAGATAAGGGGCGGAAATTCAGAGTCATGCGTGGTCTTTCTGCAGTGAAGTCCAGGGGAGTGGTGGTCATGGCAATAAAGGAGTGAGAGATGGGGGAGGCGGAGGTGGGGAAAGCGAGAGAAAAAGGGTGGAGGACGAAAGTCTGGGATTCACAGAGGAGGCTGGAAGGAACAGAGAGAAGGGAGAGAGGGGTCTCCAGGGCCCCTGATTGTCTCCTGGCAGCCTCCTTTCCCACCTGGAGCCCAGCTCTCTCCACACACACACACACACACACACACACACACACACACACACACACACACACGCCCCTGTCGGGGGAGGCTGGATCTCCTCTTTCTCCTTTCTTCTCCTTCCAGGAAGGAAGTGGCTCCAGATGCTATGGGTGGGACATTCCTTGGCTTCGAACGCTGTTCCCAGATCTCTCCTGATTCCTGGTGACAGAGCTGGCACCTCTAAGCAGCCCAGGAGAGGGGTGAGCCCTGCTCAAGAAAACCCTGCACCCCAGGAAGTCTGAGTCTCACTTTGAGCCACCCCAGGCCTCTCTAGGTGCAAGGCTTGCTTCCGAGAGAGGCTCTGGTGATCAGTTCCACCAAGTCCGTTAGGCCCCTGCACAGAGCTGGCCCCGTGACGGATACCACAAGGCAGGACTCTGCACTCAGGAGCTCATAATAGCCTGGGGGAGTGAGATGTTCTTTAGAAATCCCTGTGAAGGGGACGAGTTCACATTAAAAGGGTACTTGGAGGAAGTGACGTCTGTAATGGGCCACACAGGAGACATGGGATTCTGGCAGGTGGCGATGACTGGGAGGGGTCTTCAGGGGGAAGAAAGAGCATGTGCAGAGGTGGAGGGAGAGGGAAATTCAGGTCTCCTGGGGGAAACACAGATCAATCCAGTTTAGGTGAAACAAGAGAACTGGCTGAAAGTCATGGGGGCACTGAGACTGTGGAGGTAATTGAGGAGGGCTTGTGTGGGAAGCATGCCTTCATTGAGCAGGTGCTAGACAGCTTTGGGAGGCTTTTGAGCAGAGGAAGGATAATAACGTGGCTGGCGGCCTCCTCTTTATACCTTCCCAGCTGCCTCTGCCCTGTGGTGAGACCCTCCAGGCTTCAGGGCAGTGCAGGAGTCAGGCCCAGGGCATCACTGACCACAGGCAAGTGGCTGGAGGACTTGGGAGCACAGAGACTCTGCTTCTGGTCTCCAAAATCAAGTCTCACTTTAATTAAAAAAAATTTTTTTTTTTTAGTTTTTAAAAAAGATTTTTCTTTCTTTTTTTGATGAGGGCCATTTTAAAGTCTATTAAATTTCTTACAAGATTGCTATTTTATGTTTTGGCTTTTTAGCCGCAAGGCACGTGGAATCTTAGCTCCCTGACCCGAGGTCAAAGTTGCACCTCCTGCATTGGAAGGTAAAACCTTAACCGCTGGCCCACCAGGGAAATCCTCAAGTCTCACTTTTAAAGGATGGAGGTTCTGGTATCAGGCCAGAGAGAGAGGGACCAGAGAGGCCTGGACTTGCCTCTCAGCTTCAGTACCCTCACTGGCCATGAGACTTTGTGTGCATGGGCCTCTCTGGGCCTCAGTTTCCTCAAAGAGAGGTAGAATCACAGCAACTGCTGCTCATGGCAAAATGTGATGACATATTCAATAAATATTTGTTTCCTAAATGTGGGGTTGGCATAGTTCAGGGGAGGGGGGATCAGCTATTCCGGGCTGCTGACAACTCAGCCTGGAGAGGCTGCGGCTGTCCCTTCTCATGCTGTGCCCACCTGCCCTGGTTGGAGGGAGCCCTGGCCCCTTGCCAGGCCCAGCTGGATCCTCCCCCTGCCCCAGGTCTGTGCCCGCTGGAGCACCAGAGGCAGATAGGCCTTGGAAAGTGACAGTCCTAGCGGGAGTGACAGGCCAGGAATTAACACGAGGGGCCCAGGGAACCCTGGCCCCAGGCTAATGCTGGCTCAGTCACTGGGTCCAGAAAAGGGGCAGGAATCCAGGTCCCCAGCCTGTACTCCATGGACTGGCTTGGCATCTTCCCTACCCTTTTGTTAGCTTTCTTCAGGAGGAGAGACAGGAGGAAGAGAGCCTTCAGGATGAAGAGGGAGATGTTAGCGCCCCCACCTCCTTCAGCTGGTCTTGGAGGAAGAGCAAACCAATTCACAGTCTCACCTCTCTGGACCTGGCCAGTGATGGAACCTCTTGGTTCTAATCCTAGCTCAGCCACTTATTAGCTGGATGCCCTTGGCCACATTATTAACCTCTTCCAGCCTCAGTTTCTTTGACTGTAAAATGGGAACAATAGCAGTACCAACTCACAGTGTTGTTAGACCTGAATGAGCTGCTAATTACACAGTTAGCATGTGACCAACCCATAATGAATCCCTTAAATGTCAGTTTTCCTCCTCCCTCCCTCCCCTCCTCATGGGAAATATGATGACTGCCTTAAAAGCAGTGCTCTGAGGCGGGAGACCCATGGGTAGATGGAGGCAATGCCCCTCCTCACTGAATCCTCAGAATCCCAGGCCAGGAGACGGCATAAAACAGGAACCTGGTAGTTTCACCCACAGGTGCAGACGTCTGTGGGGAGTGGAGACTTCCCCTGCATCCTTTGCCCTAGGAGTGAGTAGTGCCAGACGGAGCAGGGCGGGAGAGGTGGAAACTAACCGGACCAGTGCATTCTCCTTCCTGAGGCCGCTTCCTCTATCAAAACTCAGACAGTCCAGATGTCCCATCCCACTCTCTGCCAGCCAGCTGAAGAAGAGCCAACAGCTAATTCGCACTAGGATGTTACAGCAATAAATGAATCAATGATATTCACACCCTAGGGGTGTTGATAGCTGTTACTGGCTTTCCGGTTCAGCCAAACTGCTTTCTTCCCAACACAGCTCCCCTCCCTGAAGCCGGCTGGGCCTCAGCTGGAGTGCCGATTGCCTGCAGGGATCAGAGGCCCAAATGTGGGCTCTAGTCTGGGATCTGGAGGGCTTCCCTGGTGGCTCAGTTGGTTAAGAACCCACATGCCAGTGCAGGAGACACAAGAGACGTGGGTTTGATCCCTGTGTCAGGAACATCCCCTGGAGAAGGAAATGGCAACCTGCTTCAGTATTCTTGTCTGGAGAATCCCATGGACAGAGGAGCCTGGTGGGCTATAGTCCATGGGGTTGCAAGGAGTGGGACACAACTGAGTGCACATACATACACGCATGCACTGGTGTCTGGAATAGGGCTAACCAAGGGACGCAAGCCAAGGGGCAGGTGAAACTGAAACCTTTGTTTATCGGCTGCTAGAAAGAGGGTGAACCAAAAGTCCTTAAAAGTTTAGGTCAGGCCAGATGACAACCTGCGTGTAGTCCACTGCCCACCACTGCCCCTCGATTGATTTATGTAAGTTTTTTGGCCGCACCATGCAGCGTGCAGGATCTTAGTTCCCTGATCAGGGATTGAACCCATGCCCCATACAGTGGAAGCATGGAGTCTTAGCCAATGGACGTCCTGGGAAATTTAAGTCTAAAACATCCTTCATTTTTTCCCTTTGGCTGCCCCTTGATTTAAGAAGGGCAAAGTCTGGAAGATGGAAGAAGGTGGGGTGAGAGGCAGGAGAGAGCCTGCAGGTTCTCCACGCCCAGGATGGGGTTGTCGTTTCCTGCCCATCTTCCACACGGACAGCTAGGACCCTCTGAGGTAACAACCACGTCAACCTCATCTGACTTTCTTGGCTGGGAGAGGAAAGCAGTGGTGACTTGGATGGGCTGGCTGTACCCTGTCCTGGGTTCTGCAGCTCTGTGGGCAAAACGTAACTCCTAGGAGTCCTATGCCTGGGCTGAGGGATCAACTAGGGATCTTGTCAAAAGGTGGATATTGATTTAAAGGTCTGGGGCCTGAGCATCTGTATTTCTTTCTTATTTTTTACCTGGCAAGTGTTACAAGTGTTAGTCGCTAAGTCATGTCTGACTCTTTGGCATCTCATGGATGATAGCCTGCTAGGCTTCTCTGCCCATAGAACTGTCCAGGCAAGAATATTGGAGTGGGTAGCCATGCCTTCCTCCAGGGGATCTTCCCCACCCAGGGATCCAACCAGAGTCCTCTGCATTGCAGATTCTTTATTGTCTGAGCCACTACAGAAGCCCTTTAAAGCTGCTTTTATTTCTAATGGTTACAAAGAGACATTATCAAACATAAAAGAAATCATGGAATGTAATTCTATGAGTCCTTGTTGAAATAAAAATATCTTGAAAACCAAAGCCAGCCAATTGAGAGACCAGTCAGACAAAGAATTCAGGAATGACAAAGCCAGTAAGGATAAAAGGTCCTGTGGGGAACACTGATTGCATTTAAATATAAATATAAAATCTTGTAGATACAGGAGAGTCACTCAATCAGTCTCCATTCTATCCTCCTTTGATAGGAGGCTTCCCTGGTGGCTCACATGGTAAAGAATCTGCCTGCAATGCAGGACACCTGGGTTCGATACTTGGGCTTGGAAGATCCCCTGGAGAAGGGCATGGCAACCCACTTCAGTACTCTTGGCTAGAGAATTCCATAAACAGAGGAGCCTGGCAGGCTACAGTCCATGGAGTCGCAGAGTCGTACATGACTGTGTGACTAACACTTTCACTTCACTTTGATAGTATGAAGTGGTGAAAGTAGAGCCTGCCTTCCCAGCGTCCGCTGGTTTAGGTTGTGCTAACATGCCTGAGTCCTGTCCTCTCTGCCTTCAGCCCTCCTTCTCTGCCTCCCCCAGAAGTCTGGAGTTTTTTGTCGAGATGCTGCTGTGAGCGATCACGAGCTTGTGGTTTCAGGTTAGGGAGAAGGACATCCCGTTTGTCTTCTCGCCATTACGGATGTAGAATGTAGTGTGGGGCTCTGGACCTGGTGGCTGTGATGGCAGTGGTTTCTGGTGTCTGTGTCTGCCCCTGCCTGCAATTGACCATTCCAAGGTGCTGGGCCTCTGCATTTCTTATAAGCTCCTGGGTTCAGGACCAGCAGCTTGAGTAGTGAGGGTGGAAAACTGGGAGTGAGGGCTAAGGACACTTCAGGCCTTAGGCTTGTCCGGAAGGAGCTGGCCTGTGACCTCGGGTGTCCCTTCTGCTCTGATGCATCTCTAAGACCACATGTTGGTGGGTAACCAACCCGTCCACTCAGCAGCTCCTCTGCGCGCTGTCCCAGGCCCAGAGGAAGGCGGCTGCCTGTAAGGATGATTGATAGATAATAAGGACAGTTACCCATCCTTGAGAACTTACCCTGAGAAGACCCCAGTCCTTACGGATGGCAGGATCTGGCCCCAAGATACTTTTGAGGCGCATGGGACCCTGGGTGTAGAGAAAGTACAGGGATTAGAGATACTTGTTCATTTAGCAAACATGTCTACCCAGGACCTGAGGGATCCTTTGGGGAGGGGAGATGGAGCGCTTCTGAATCCCTTTGTGGGGGCCCAGCACAGAGCCAGAGCGGGGTGGGGGAGCTGGTGGTCTGTAGGGGCCTGGTCCACGGCCCCACTCTGCTGGAGCGTAGCTCCCCTCCAGAAGCTTCAGAGAGACTTAGATGGCGTTGAGGCTCTGGCCCCTTGCCGAAGGGCTCCAGGAACTCAGGTCCCTGCCGCAAGTAAACACCTGGCTTTGGACTGCAGGAAGCTCCTAGCACAGAAACTTCAGCCTCTCCCTCTCTCTCTCAGGGCTGGGTTCCTGTCAAGGAAACAGAGAAAGTTTCCATTGTGTGTGCCGCCCACATGGAAGTACCCTATTATCTTTTCCCTTTTGCAGAAAATCAGGTCAGTGGTTTGAGCGCTGTCGCTCACCGCACGGTGCTGTAGGGAGGTGGCCTGAGCTGACGTGGCCTTGACAAGCTCACACGGCTGAGGGTAGGAGGGTGAGGGCTGGGCTCCCCGAGCCACGGGGTCCCCGGAAAGCAGCTGTCAGCCTGAGGACAGGACATTGCTGGCCACATCCTGTTTCCCTCCCAGCATTCTTCTCCCTGCACTCCTGCCACTGGCCACGGCTGAGGCCTGCCTGGTGGACCCCACTGAGGAATCGGGGAATGAGGCCTGAGCGCCTTGGCTTGTGGCTGGGGGCTCTGCGGGAAGGGGTGGGCAGTGGGGTGGGAGCCTGGGGTGAAACCGGGTGGGGTGGGACTCTCCCCATAGGTGATAATAACAATAATAACAAGATCTCTGGGCGTCGAGTACTTTCACACCAAGTTTCCTCACCTTGCCCACAACACAGCCCTGGAAGGGGAGAGAGTGGGCGTTATTACTATTATGCCCCATTTGCTGAGGAGGATGTTCGGAGTGAGAGTGAGGTCAAGAGCCTAGTTCAAAGGCTTCTAGACTCCAGCCCTTGCTCATTCTCCTCTTCCGGGGGCCCCCTGGGGGCCCAGAGAGAACTTTCCCTGTTGCCCTTGCAAGTGGTAGGAGACAGAGCCATGGCCTCCAGGGACCAGGAGTCCGAGTGGGCTCAGCTGAGTCCTTTGGCCCTGGGTGTCTCGGGGGCTGTGGCCAAGGTGCTGGCCCGGGGATGCGGTCTTCTCAGGGCTCTACAGGGGACGGACCTGCCTCCTCAGGATCCGAACCTGAGTGGAATGGGGGCCAGAGAGCAGAACGTTTTATGAGACAGGCGGTTGTCCATCCTCTTCTCGTCCAGTTCCCCGCTGCCTCATCCACCTGTCACCCTCACCCTCTCAGCACCCCGAGTGCCCCCTCTCCACTCTGTTTTCGCTCAGACAATAGAGGCTGATGATCCAACTGCTGTGAGCACAACCTCCCCTCCCCCTGCAGCTAGAAATCATCTGTTACCCATCACCGGGGCCCTGCCTGCCAGACTGAGACCTTTTTCTTCCCTCCCACGTCTTACTGGAAATGGGCCCCCGTTGGTGCCCCCCTCCTAACCAACCCCCCCAGGCCTCCCTCAGGAAGATCAAGGACTAGTCTCTGGCTTTGCCTGCTCTGTGGGCCTCTCTGCAGCGGGGCGGTGGGTGGGGGCTGGTGCCCACAACCACTGGAGGCCCTCCTCCTGTGTTGGGGTCGACAGGGGGAGCTTGTTGTGACCTCTTCGGGTCAGTTCAGCTGCCCGCTCTGGATACACCCTCGGAAGAGCAGCTCGCCACAAGGTTACGATACCGATGTTGCATAGGTCGTGCGGGAAATTACAGAGTGTCTGGGAGGGAAAACAAACGGGGGTTTCAGTTCCCATGGAAACGGCATCTATTAGCAGAGGAGCCCGCGTCAGAGCTGGACAGCTTTGACCGGGTGCCTGGGTGGGGCAGGGGTGGGCATTGGAAGGCAGGGTCATCTATTTACTGTCTGGGACTCTCCCAGGGCAGTGATCTGAAAGGGCACCCTTACCCTTGCCCTTGACCAGCACTCTTCTCACAGCAGGGCCTGGCTGACCGGGCCTATCTCTGCAGTGCTGGGGTTTTTGGGCAGAGTGAAAGCTTATGAGTCAAAGGTGTGGGAAGACCCCAAATTTGCTATTGATTTCACCAACACTTTTGATCTCTTCTGTACCAGGCTCCCCCTAGGCCAGCTAATCAGGAGTTGGTAACCTGCTAAGTGTGGTTGAAACCTCCTTTCCTGGAAAGAACTGTGGTCAGAAGTGGGTTCAGCCTGTTGGGGACCAAAGGCTATGGGGAGCCCACAAGTGTGGCCGTGTCGTCCCCCACCCTGTAGCCAAAGCAAGAGACTTCTGTTCTCATGTGTCAGGAGTGCTAAACCCCTACATCTCCGGGGGAAAAATTACCCTTAAAAGGTCAAAGCAGGCACCCACGCATTCAGCAGAGATTATTCCAGTGATTGTCGTGGGAAGAGTCTCTCTCTACCCTCCCCAGAGACTGGTGTCTATCTAATAGGAATGTATAACATACAGCATTTTAAATATATTTGTGTAGGCTATAAGATTAATATAATTAATTAAATAGAAGTCTATTATATTTAAATTATTAATGACATCATTCCGGATGCTTCTATTCTTATTTTTTCTGCACTTAATAAAATATTCTCAGAGAAATGTTAATATGTCTCACTATGATTATTTTTTTTTCTTTTTCCTTATATTTCTTCTGAATTTTGCTTTATATATCTTTGTTTCTTTGTGGTTAGGTGTCTAATGTTAGGTGTGTTTGTGGTTATGATGTCTATTCTTTGTGAATTGTACCTTTTCTCATCAGAAATATTCATCTTTGTTTCATTTAAAATAAATAAACTAAAAAAAAAAAAAGACTGCTGTCTAGGCTGGAGGCTTTCATGTCTGGTCACCACCAAGATGAGGCCCCTGTTGTGTGTGAATTTCCCAGTTAGAAATCATTAAGTGAACCAATACCAAGAAAGTTTGTATTTTCTTATCACTTTGCGGTCACAGAGAGCTCCTCCATCCTCCTGATCTCATTGAGTGGAATTCTCCCAACAACTCTAGGAAAGTTGTTAGAACAATATTGTGCCCATTTTCAGATGGGGGAAACTAAGGCTTGGAAGGAAAGAGTACTTGTTGAGGTGTCAGAGAAGGTGAAAGGTGAAGCTGGTATGGGAATCTCAGGCCAGATGCTCTGCTTTGCTCTCTCCTCCCTGTTCTGGGGGACCTCTGATGACCAAACCCCAACCCTGGCTGGCCTGGAGAATAGGAAGCATCTGTCCACTGGAGAGACTGGACAGTGGGGAAGGATCACGCTATGTCTGGTCTCCTAGGGGCTGCATATCAGAAAGCCCACAGACCACAACTGTTGCTTGCCCCCACCCTTTCATTGTTCAATGCCTTTGTTTCCTTCTCAGTAAATTGAGGGAGTGTGAGTGTGTGGAGGGTCTGAGTGACCTATGCTCTTGGAAGAATTTCAGTGAAACCGAGGTTATTCACGTGCCATTTGGATGGCAGCTCCTCTTTCCCTGGGGTGACTGTAATGGGGAGAGCCGAGTGCATGGTGGGCTCCCCTTAGAGCTGATGTGTTTCCAGGTGAACTCCTTGGTGTGTGGCACCACCTACCAGATTATTGGGATCTCAGGGCAGAGAGCATGGAGCAGCTTTACGTAAGGGAGGTCAGGCTGGGGGCAGAAAGTAGAAAAGGAAGAAAAAGTCTCAGGTCTTGGGGTCTTCCTGGCTTGTCGGGGAGAAGGTGCAGAGGGATCATAAAGAACCTGGGGATGCTGATGGTCCCTGAAAGGATGCTGGGCTAGGTCCACATCTGCATCTGGCTGGGAAGAAGGGAGTTTCTGAGCCCAGGATCGGATGGCAAGCCCTGACAAGGAGACAAGATGTCCAGTGCTGGGAAGAATCCAGGAGGTGAGAGCACAGTGTTAATGCCTACCTGACCACCCTGCAATGAGGATGTGAGGAGGGGGCTGGGGCTGAAAAGTTAACTGCTTTGCCCGAGGACTGGTGGCTGGTGAGAAGCAGAGGTGGGGAAGCTTACAACTGCCTCTCTTCTGGGGTGAGGTGGGGTGTGCTGTACTTTTGGGAAAGTCAGAGTCATTGTTCTTACTTTCTGAGTCCAAGACCTTCTTTTTTTTTTTTTTAATTATTTATTTGGCTGTTCCAAGTCTTAGTTGCAACATTTGGGATCTTTAGTTGTGGCCCGGGTCCCCTGCATCGGGAGCGCAGAGTCTTAGTCACTGGAAGTCTTAACCAAGAGGGAAGACCCTCCAAGACTGTCTTATGGGTCAGACAGTCTGTCAGACTGTCAAACTCTGATGGGACCTCTGATCAGGCTCACTGCCTGGAGACTTCCCTCCTGCCCTGCTGTCCTCTCTCCCTCTCCATGCATGCCCTGCCCCCTCCCCATTTCATTCCTTTACTTTCTTCTTTTTTTCTGATCCCTCCACTTTCCACACTCATCCTTTCTTTTGGTCCCAGCTCCTGGTCCCAGGCAGATGAGAGAAGCTGGCTGTAGCTGCTGGGGATGTTGGGGACAGAATAAATAAACCTGTTTCTCCAACCCACCCCCCAGGCCTGTTCCCTAGTGCTTTGCTCTGCTGCCCCCAATGTTAAAAGTTGATCAAACTGTGCCAATGGGCTGCAGGTCTCTGAGCATCACCTGTGAGTGTCCACGGCCCTCTGGGTTGTGTGTGTGCACTACAGTGAGTGTGCACAAGGGATGACTGTTGCTTGATGTGGGGTGGGGTGTGTAATGTATCTGTACTTGTGTGCATGTATGTACAGTGTATATATGGTCTGATATAACTGTTGTTGTGCTTCTTAACATTTGGTGAATGCACGTACTTAAGGATGCATACCTAAAGAACCAGCTATAGAGCTTGCAGGGCCCTGTCCAAAATGAAAATGCTGGGCCTCGTGTTCAAAAATTATGAAGAACTTCAAGACACACACAGCTGAGCATTAATCAGGTGTGGGCCCTTCTGAGTGCAGGCTCTGTGTGGTTGCATGGGTCTCAGACCCGTGAAGCTGGTCGTGTATACGAGTGAGTGTGCTGTTTGTGTGTGTGTGTGTGTGTGTGTGTGTGTGTGTGTGTGTGTGTGTGTGTGTGTGTTGAGGGGGGAACGTATGCTGGGCATGAAATCTGAGCTCTTTCCTCACCACTCCCCCAGGGCCAGGCCCCTCCGCAGCTGCTAGGGTCTATCAAAGGAAAGGTGTGTGTTTTATTTTTGGCGCCTAGGCTGCCTGCGCCCACAGAGCCCCGGGAGGCTTTTGTTTTACTGCCTTTGTTAGATGAGTGACAAGTACTTCCCTCCACCTGCTGCCACGGTGGCCCCACCAGAAACCACAGCTGGAGGTGTGGCAGCTTCCTCAGCCCCTCACCCACTCACTCTGCACCTCTTCAGGCATCAGTGTGCCCAGAGCCCTGCTGGCTGACCCCACCCATTTAGTCCAGCTCCCTCATCTCACAGCTAAGGAGATGGAGACCCAGAGAGGGGAGACGACCTGCCCATGTTGCCCAGTGAGCCAGTGGTAGAGCCAGAACACCCCTACCTCTCAGGCACACAGCCCCGCAGGGTGAGCCTGTGGAAGAAGCCTGTGTGGAAATCAGGGCCTGGAGGAGAGAAGGGGAAACAAAGCTGGAAGGGAGCAACAAAGCCTGGCTGCCGCCCAGCTGTGGGGTTACATCCCCCTGGGCAGGTGGGGCTGTGTCTTTGTCACTTGATTCTCCCTCCTCCCAGGTCAGTGCTCTGCATCCAATGGGTTATGAGAAATGTTGGCTGTACTGAACACAATGGCTGGCAAGAAGTAGGGGCTTTGTATATATTTGACAATGAATAAACAGTTATTTAGTTGGCCCATGGAGTGGAGTGGCAGGAGCATGAGCTTGAGAAGCCAGCTAGAACTGGTTGAAATCACTTAGTAGCTTTATCAAATGGTAGCTGTGTGACTTTGACAAATTGCAACTTCCCTGAGCCTCAGTTTCCTCTTCTGTAAAATGAGATTCAAGTAGAGTTGTTGTGAAAATGAAATGGGATAAGATGGGAAGCTTAGTACAGTGTGTAGTGCATGATAAAATCCTAATAAAGTTGTAATTATTCTTTTTTTATGATTTTTTGAAGTGGTGTTAATCACCTAGTTGTGTTGACTCTTTGCGACCCCATAGACTGTAGCCCACCAGGCTCCTCTGTCCATGGACTTCTCCAGGCAAGAAATACTGGAGTGGATTGCCATTCCCTTCTCCAGGGGATCTTCTTGACCCAGGGATCGAACCCAGGTCTCCCACATTGTGGGCAGATTCTGATGGGCACCATTTTTAAAAGTCTTTACTGAATTTGTTATAATATTGCTCCTGTTTTATGCTTTGGTTTTTTGACTGTGAGGCATATGAGATCTTACCTCCTTGGCCAGGGATTGAATCCACACCCCCTGCGTTGGAAGGTGAAGTCTTAACCATAGGACCACCAGGGAAGTCCCAAGCTGTAGTTATTTTTGCTGGCTGTGTTACCTCAGGTAAGTTACACAAGTTCTCTAAGCTTAGGTTTCCTCACCTGTTGTCATAAGAATTCAGCAGGAGATGGAATACAGAACACAGTCCTGGAGCATCATAGCCACTCAGCACTCGTGAGCAGTGAGCAACTAGGTTAGGACCCCTCCCCTTCTTCGAGGCTGCTTCCACCCCGAGGCTCCATGTTTCCTGAAGTCCCTTTCTGGACCCTTCCCTCCTCCACCCACTGTCTCCCAGCTCTGAGTCCTCCAGAAATGAAAGCTCACAAACTCTGAGTAGTCCATGTCCCAGTTTGGGAGTAAGGGGGCTTGGGCAGGAATGGGGTAACTGAGAGGGAGGCCGGGGTGGGGGGAGGTATATAGTTCTTGGACTGAAATCCAAGTTCTGCCTTTGACGGGATTGGAGGATGCCAGGTGGGTCTGGGCCTGTCTCATGCACCTGCAGAGGGTTGGGTCTGTGAACTGCCCAGGCCCTGTCCCTCTCCCTGCTCCCTTTCCCTGAACTATTGTGTCCAGAGGTTGCCAGCAGCAGCAGCAGTGCCCTGAGCAGATGAGCATCCCTGACAGAGGTGAGCAGAGCAGGTGTGTGGTGGAAAGGGGGTTCACGCAGGCATGCCTGGGGAATCAGCTGTCAGGGAGGACGCAGCAGGAGGAAGCCCTGGTGCCTCTGTGGGTGACTCCTGGCACCTGGCTTGATCACTTGCCTTTGGCCACGTCCGCCCCTCCCCAGCCTGCTAAGAACGCACCCCTCGGCCATTGCATGTGATCATGTTTCTGCTCGGCTCTGAGTGCAGTTTGCATAAACCATACAAGATAAATGTGCACGAATTCCCAGGCCCCTTTGTAAACATTGGGAAAGAGTTTGGGGGCGTTTCATCTGAGACATCTGTTGAACTTCACAATGTCAGATATTTACTTAGAGCAATGATCATCTCTTGTGTCCTAAGCGAGTTCTGACCCGGCCTCGGAGGACGCCAGGACCAGGCGTGTTTCCTCCCCCGCCCTCCGGCTCTCTTGCAGTCTGACCTTGGGACCTACTGCCACGAGAGGGAACTAAATGGACCTTCAGTACCAACAAAACCCGCCCCCGCCCTGCCCTGCAGGGAGATGTTTATTTCCCCAGAGATGTGAATCCAGAAGCACGCTGTGTAGTGGTCACTGTGACGCACAGAACAGCCCAGCAAGTGAATACCTGGGGCTGAAGAACAATAGGCAAAAATAAGGTTTTCTCCACCTTCAAAGTGGAGAATGTGGGAGGCAGAGAACTGACAGCCACCAGGAAGTTGGAATTGAGCCACACACACATGCCCGCACGCAGAGGAGCCCGAGGGAGAATTCACATCCCTTTGAGTCTGAGTTTGGATGAGCTCAGTTTGATTCATTCCTTAGTCTAGAGCTGCACTGGCTGCTGAACGAGGGCTGTGAATCTTCTCTGCCACAGGCCCCTTGTCTGGATCTCTTTCTGGGCCTGAGACAAGACAAATGACAAATGACAGGGAGGTTGATGTTTGTGTGTGGTTTGTGTGTCTGTGTATATGTGTGTGGTTTGTGTGCTTCTGGTTTGTGTGTGTGTGGTTTGTGTGCTTCTGGTGTGTGTGTGTGTGGTTTGTGTGTCCGTGTGTGTGTGGTTTGTGTGTCTGTGTGTGTGTCTGTGTGGCTTGTGTGTCTGTGTCTGTGTGTGTGGTTTGTGTGGGATGTGTGTGTGTGTGTGTGTGTATGACAAGGCTTCTACTTCCTGCAGGGCCTCTTTGCTGGGGTGGGGGCTAGGAGGGCTGACAGGATTGTTCTTTTGTGTTAAGGGAGAGATCCCCCCTCTTTTTCCTTGGGTGGTTTCTTTATGGGCTCAGACCAGGGAAACCAGGCCATTTGTAACCCATTTCTGGCAAAGAAAGCCATGGGCCCATCTGTCTGTAGGGCTAACATAGCCCCTTCCTCTCCACCTGAGACTGGGAGGCTCAGGGAAATGTGTGCGTGCTGTGTGTGTTTGAGTGAGTGTAGGGGGGGTATCTTTCTACCCACTGAAAACACTCTCCAAGTCTAGCTCCCAGCTATGTCATCCTTAGACCTCACCCCTCCCCTTCCTTCCCC
Source organism: Okapia johnstoni (assembly GCA_024291935.2). NCBI lineage: Eukaryota > Metazoa > Chordata > Mammalia > Artiodactyla > Giraffidae > Okapia > Okapia johnstoni. The sequence goes on along the minus strand of CM044306.1, from coordinate 20,899,508 downwards.
CTGGCTTCTGCTTGCCTCTCAGAATTGCTCCCCCCTCCCCATGTCATTGCCTTAACCCCCTCACCTCAGAGGCCAGTTTCTCCTTCCTCTAACTATTCACCCTCAACACAGAAATGCAACTGAGAACCTAACACCCAGATTCTTCCTTCAAAAAATCAGTTGCTCGATTTCCTTTGGAACCACTGCCATACTTCTTTTGCCCTTCATTCTCCCCAATCTAATGGCCAGGATGGAAACTATTGAAGAGGGAGAGGAGAGGTTCTTCTTAGGGACCTGCCGCAGGACAAGAGGGACAGTGCCTGCCTAAGAAGTGCTGGGCAGTCTTGGATGAGGCTGGTGTGTGTGAGGGTGGATGTGTGCAAGCCAGTGTGATGGACTTGGGGAAGAGCTCTGGATGGGAGCTCGAGAACCATCAAGTTCTACTGTTGCCTAGAGCTCATGGGAGACCTCAGGAGAGTCACTTTCCTCTCCGAGCCTCAGTCGACTCACCTGTACGATGGGTGAGAAGCAGAGACTAATTTCAAAGTTGTCCTCTAGCTTGATTTATAAATTGTAGGGGGATGGAAATGAATTTGATTTCCTTGTGGTTAGCAACTTTTTTTAAGCTACCATTTATTGAACATTTTAATGATTACCAACAATCCTTTTTAAGGATTTCTAAGCATTTTACATATAGGAATTCATTTACTGCTCAGAACCATCCTAAGAGGTAGGTTCCTTGGTCATCCACATTATGTACATATTAAGGCACTTCAGTCGCGTCCTACTCTGTGCGACCCTATGGACTGTAGCCTGCCAGGCTTCTCTGTCCATGGGATTCTCCAGGAAAGGATACTAGGGTGGGTTGCCGTGCCCTCCTCTAGAGGCTCTTCCCTACCCAGGGATCGAACTTGCGTCTCTTACGTCTCCAGCATTGGCAGGTGGGTTCTTAACCACTAGCGCCACCTGGGAAGCCCCATCCCCATTATACAGATTAGAAGACCAAGGCACAGAGAGACTAAGGAACCAGTGCACGTAGTGCAGCTGAGATTCAAACCAGGAGGTCTGGCTTCAGAGTCGGAGCTCCAGGCATTCCAGGCATTGTGCTACATGTTTGCCAAATCCTCTCCATTTTGCAGTTGAGAAATCTGAGACTCAGAGCAGTTGAGCAACAGCTGAAGGTCACACAGCTGGGAAGCAGCAGAGATGAGAGTCCAAGTTGGCTGGGCTCCAGAGTCTCCACTCTCCCTCACCCACCTCATGCAGTCCTGCCAGATCCTCAAGTCCCCAAAGCAAGTTTACCTACTTTCCCATGTTGCAGTGTCTCTTTAGGCAAATCAGTTCCTCCCCCAGACCTCAATTTCCCCAACTAGAGAATGATTAGAGGTTGGACCAGCTGATCTTTGAGGTTCCTTGCAGCTCCATGAGTCCATGTTTCAAGAGATGTGCAGCTTCAGGCTAAAAAGTCAGATTTATAGCCTGGGGTTGTAGCTGAGAAGGAAGAGGGGGGCAAGGCACTGGTGATGGAAATAAGGGGAGTTTCGGAGGGGTCGTGGGGGCTGTAAACCTGGGAACACGGGCCAGTTACATGAGGCAGATGAGAGAGAGAAAGAGACAAAGAGAGAGGCCCTGGGTGTTCCCAGTGAGTCCCTTCCTTCACCCTAGGCCCCTGCCCCACCTCAGGGTAGGCATGTGAGAGCGTTGTGCAAGCGAGCAGCGACCAGGCCAGCAGTGAGCTGAGGTCAGTGCTTCTGAGACACAGCACTGTGGGGAATGGACATTGCTGGGGTTTTTTCAAATACTTGGAGGTGTCTAGTTATTTTAGAAAAACGTATTTGAAGCTGAGGTGGCGTGTTTGTGCGGTTGGCCTGGCTCCCTGCTCATGACGGCTCTGTTGCATTCCTCCCCTTCAGGAAGGGAGGATATTTTCCCATGTGTAAGCTCAGTAGGATGTGCACACCAGCGTTCCCACCCTTACGTCCCGGCATGCTCCCCGCAAGGCCCGCAGCGCTGGGGTCACCCCCTCACCATGGCAGCTGCACTGATTAATATTAATGTGGCTGCTGGTGCCACGGCTCCACGTGCCAGCCTCATCCTTCTCAGGGTGCCAGTCCTGGCTTGAGCCCAGTGCAGCCTGTGGAGGAGGGTACCGCAATGTGCTTATGAGATGAGAGAACGGGTTTCATTTCCAGGCAGGCTCTGTTTCCAATGAGGCTCTTTTTGCTTTGGAAAATTGATGGAATCACCTTTTCATGAGTGTTTCAGCTCCCTCCCACATCCAGACCCTGAGTTATTAGATCGCCAGGTCCTTCAGACACCTCCTCATACACCACAGGCTGGACTAACCTCTCTGGCTTGGAGAAGTCAGGGACTGGGCAGGCATCAGAACACCCAGTGACATGGATCCTGGGCCTGTGATGGGGACAGTGGCTGTTCCTTGATCCCTTCCCCTCCACGATGGGTGTCCACACAATGGAAGGCCACTGTTGCAATAGTGGCCAGGGAGGGTCAAGGGCAGACCTGGCTCCCAAGCATCCAGTACAGAATGTATCATGTGGGTCCCATCTCAAGCCCCCTGGATCCAGAATGCCATGGCAGATGAGTGTCAGGGGGCGGTCCTCCCTCTAAACACCATTTTGGGAGCCTGGGGAGACCGACCAAGGGACAGGGGCTCCAGTTCCAGACTGAGCTGGGATAGATGAACAGGACAGTGTGAAAGTGCTGCTAAGGGTCAGGGAGGGTTCCCAGCCATAGATGTTACAGGGACAACTTGGTTCTTTTCAGAGCTCGGCTCAGATCACTGCTGACTGCACAGGCTTGGGTCCTGTGAGCTCTGGAAAGGTGTTTGCAAGCTGGACACCCTGTCCTTCTGCCCCTCCTACCTCATTCAGCCACTCAGGGCCCGTGTCATCGGAAGGTCTCAGAGCATAGCTCAAGCAGAACTTTTGGCTCTGAGCATCTCTGAACAATGAGGTCTGAGGGAGAAAAGGGCTGAGGGGGTAGTCAGATGGGGAATGGGGTTTGCAAAACAGGAACACAATCATTTGCCATTTACTGAAAAAAACTTTTTTCCCTTTCTTTTAAAGTTGTTGTTTCCTCCAGGGAAAACTTTTATTTGTGTATGAGTAAAATGTGCTCTCTTAATGAACTGAAAGCAGAACAGGATGAGAGATGTTTTGTTCCCGTGGCAAAGAACAAAGCAGCAGCTCATTGGCTGGCGGCAGGCAGCACTGTCACCCACCCCTGGCCCCTAACATTTCTCCTTGCCTACTCCTCCCTTCGGAGCTGAGCTGAGACCTGAGATGAGCCGGCCATACTTCATCTCTGCCCCAGAATCCTGGCTGGGAACATGGCTTTGGCGGAGCCTGGCCTGTGGGAAGCACCACACCCCTTCAGCGTGGAGAGCCTGAGGAGAGGTGGCGGGCGAGGGGTCAGCATGCTTTTAGGAGGCGTGGAGGCTGCCGATTCTTGCTGGCTCGGATGGCAGGGGAAAAAGAGTGATGGAGGCAGGGATTCAGAGAGTTAGTTTGACCCACTGGCATCCCTGTTCCCCTGCTCAGGCGAGAAGTCTCTCCATGGTCTCTGGTCTTGGGGACAAAGCCTGGCTTTCTGGAACACGTTGCCTTGAATCTTGGGGAGGACTTCTTTTGAGAAGAACATTGATCTGGAATGCTCGCCGGGCCCTTTCCACCACCTAGATCTCACCAACACCCACTCCCCTTCGCTCTGCGAGGAGTGAGCTGTTTCTTGACTTTCACCTCTGGTTTGGGGTTTAGAGGATAATGGTCTTGGTTTTGGAGTGTTGCAGGATCTGGGGTGGCTTATCAACCACGTATCTTTGCAACCTTGGTTGAGGTAGCTAACGAGGGTTGGCGTTCTTCTGTCTTCTGCGGCTCAGGTTTGCAACACGAGATAACCTTAATGGCCAGACCGGCCTTTCCCTCAGCAGCTGTTGGATCTTCTGCCCCGTGTCCCCGATCTAAGGGGCCCTGGGAGAGGTCCCTCTAGTCCCTAAGGGGAGAAGGTGGTGGTGGTCTCAGCCTCCACACTCATGGAGGACCGTCGGGTGTGCCGGCAGGAAGACCACTGCCGGAGCTGCTCCTGGCTGAGGCAGCCCAGGTCCTTGAAGAGCTTGAAGAGGTCGCTGCGGAACTTCACGCCAATGAAGGCATACAAGAAAGGGTTGACGCAGCAGCGGACGCAGGCCAGACTGTAGGTGACATCGTAGGCGATGTTGAGTTGCTTGCTGAGCTCACAGCTGGTGCCGCTGGTGATGTTGAAGTTGGCCACCGTCTGGGCCAGGACCACCCCGTTGTAGGGCAGCTGGAAGGCTACGAAGACCACGACCACGGCGATGATCACCTTGATGGCCTTGTTGCGCTCGAAGTTGCGTGCCTGGAGCAGGGTGCGGATGATGACGAGGTAGCAGAAGCTCATGGCCACCAGGGGGATCAGGAAGCCTACCACCATCTGGGCCACCTGGATGGTGATCAAGGCCTCCACGTGCTCAGTGACGAGGGAGCACCGCAGCGCCTGCTCGCTGCTGCTCTTTTGGATCCCGCTGTACAGCAGCTCTGGGGTGGAGAGCACCATGGCCAGCATCCAGATCCCCAGGCAGGAGAGCTTGCTGATGAGAAGGACACGGGCACGGTGGCGGTGGGCTGAGACGGCCTGGACGATGGCGACGTAGCGGTCAATGCTGATGCATAGTAGCAGGAGCATGCCACTGAAGAAGCTTATCTTGTAGATGCCAAAGATGAGCTTGCAAACGTGGACCCCAAAGACCCAGGACTTGGCTGCGCTGTATGCCCAGAAGGGGAGGGTCAGAAGGAAGAGAATGTCTGCCAGGGCCAGGTTGAGCAGGTAGGTGTCGGTCATGGTCTTGAGCCTCTTGAAATAGATGTAGGTCAGCATGACCAGCCCGTTGCCCAGCAGGCCCACGAAGCAAATGATGGAGTACATGATCGGGAGGAACCAGGCTTTAAAGTTCCGCACGTCCTTCTTGAAGCACACGGACTCGTACAGCGTGTAGTCCACCGTGGTGTTGTCTCCGATGTAATCGTCCGTGACCTCATCTTGGCAGAGGCACACCTGTGGGGAGGGAACATGCTCCAGCTTAGCTGAGTGGGTCGAAATCTCACTGCCCTGGGACTGTCTGGAGCAGAGGTTTCAAACTGTGATCAGCATCATCTGCAAATTCTCAGACCCCATCTGAGACCCAGTGAACCCAAATGTCAGGAGCTGGGGCCCAGGAATCTGTTTGTCTAAACTTTCTAGGTGATTCTTCAGTTTGAAATTGGTGGCTTCTCAAATGTTAACATGTTAACTTGGGGATTTTGTTCATATGATGTAGTAGGATGGGGTGAAGCCTTGGATTCTGCATTTCTAGTAAGTAGCAAGTCTTCTGAGAGACTTGATCTTACAGGTGTTAATGGCAGACTGGAAATGGTCTAGGCTTGGGGTCAAAAGAGCCTTGGGCTGGTTAAATATACTTCATCTCTCCAAGCCTCAGTTTTCTCATCTGTGAAATGGGGATGAATACTATCTCCTTCACATGGTTGTCGTGAGGTTCCTAACTCATATTCTGGCATCCTTTTGTCTTCATGGAGCTTTGATTTTGCCTGCTGGAAACTCCAGGAGAATGGGATGGTATGGTCTTTCTTTTTGAGCCTCCTTTGGAATCTGGTAGAAAGAACTTTCCAAGGGAGGGGGCCTACAAAAATACCCCATCTTTTGAGGGAAGATCCACTTGGGCTAAAGTTGAGGAGGGCCCAGAGTGAGAAGGTGGTGGTGGTCATAGTCGCTAAGCTGGGTCCAGCTCTTTGCGACCCCATGGACTGTTGCCCACCAGGCTCCTTTGTCCATGGGATTTCCCAGGCAAGAATACTGGAGTAGATTGCCATTTCCTTCTCCAAGGGATCTTCCTAACTCAGGGATCGAATCTGTGTCTCCAGCATTGTAAGTGGATTCTTTACCCCTGAGCCACCAGGGAAGTGGAGTGAGAAGAGAGAAAGGGAAAACTCTGTTAAGACACCACAAAGCCCTGGGTTGGGGCAAGATGCTGTGATCATGGGCGGTGGGTGACTGGAAGGCTTATGGATCCCTGCGGCCCCAGGTACAGAGACCGGCAGGCAGCAGGAGCTCAGGTGATGCGGGCCCAAGGGGATATCAAGGCCACAGCCTCAGCTGTGAGTCCTCTTGGGCCCAGGAAGGAAGCGTAGCCATGTCTCCACCTTCCCTCCATCTTCCCACCTTCTCGCCACACCTTACTCCTCTCTCTCTTCCTCACTGTCTCTTCTGGCAAATTCCAATTAGTAGGGCTCACATGTTCAGGGCTTTTTTTTTTTTAGCCTATTTGCAGGGCAGGGTGAAGGTTCAGGCAGACAGCTGTGATTTGATCAATGAAGGATACACATGGGGTGGCTGAGCTGTGCTGGGTGGGGAGCTGGGCTGGAAACTGCCTCAGCAAGCTCCTGGTCTGTCCTCTGGGAATGGGGCCCTGGGCAGCCCTGTGTGATGGATTTACACAATTGGGGAACTGGAGGGGCTGTAGAGGTGATGAAAGGAGGCTCTTGGAGAAACAATGTGACTGGTTCAAGGTTACTCAGCCAGAACGGGAACTCAGTCTCCTCATTTGCCTGTATCCTGTCTCTTTCTCACTTCCAAATCCTGGATTCATCACTGTTCTGTGTGGGGACAGGGTGAGGGCCAAATCCTATCCTGGAGTCTTTTTTGGGGCGTTGCTATCTTGAGAAGAGATGTCAGTGGCAATTCTTTTTTCTTTTCTGGGTGCGATTGCAGCCCGGGAGGCCTGCGAGAGGCTGGCTGTCCTTGGCTGCCCGGGGTAACACCCGAGGCCTTACATCTGGACGTAAGGGGGTTCTGGGCTTCGGCGGGTAATACACTCAGCCTCTATGGCGTGTGCTTCCCACTGCCCCTTTCTGCCTCCTCTTTCTCTTCTTCGTACCTCCCCCACCCCTCACCAGGGGCCACCAGGGGCCACCAGGTTTGATGTCTCTGCAGCCCACAGCCCCACCACATCCTGCCCCATCTGAGCCACCCCCATCTCTCCAGGTAAAGAGGAGGATGAGTCCAGCTGTCCCTCATCCCCTCCCCAACCTTCCAGCCTCCACTGTTAGCACTCCAGCCCTCTGGAGTCCTGGGAAGAGGGGAGACGATGGGGAGGGAGTGCTGATGGGGAAGGGGGCCAGGCTGTAGGCTACAACTCAAGCTCCAGGAGGCCTCTGGGATGGGGCTTTGGGAACAGTGCCCAGCTTGGGGCCTGCCTCTGGCCAGACCTCCTGGAAAACTGCCTCTCTGGTCTCTAGACCTGGGGAGGAGCCAAATTCTGAAGCACTGCCTCTCCAGCTCCAGCCTCAGCCGCCTCCTCCAGCTCCAAGAGAGCTCCCCTACCCCAGCAAAGTCGCGGGAAGAGTGGTTTTCTAACTCTGGCACTTGGTGGGCGTGGATTTTCTGTCTCCACATCTGGGATTGAGAAGCTGAGACCTGTAAGCTGGTGGCCTTTGCTCCTCCGGAGTTCTGGGCCCCCTGAAGGATGGGTTCCATTCACCCTCCCTCCCTCCAAGGTCCCCATCCTCCCCTCCCCTCCCCCCAGTGAGGCTCAGATGAGTCTATTTCAGAAAAGGGAACTGGGGCTTCGAACGGAGCATTTAGCTGGAGGTCTTGGGAGGAAGACATCTTTGGGGCGATAGGATAGTAAGCTGCCTGAAGGTTCTTTTCTCATCTCACCTATGAAGATTTACCCTCGTGGGTGTGGGCGCATATGTTCCAGACCCAGTAACCTCACAGCCTTTACTTTTTTGCAAAGCAAAGAACTCTCCCCAAGAACTCAGGAGTCTACTTTTCTGTCTCCTGGGTGGGGATATTGGAAGTGAAGTGGGGAAGGCAGGGTAACCTGCTCTCCCAAAAATTTTGATTGAAATGGAGTGAAGAAATTCAGAGAACACCTGTGGCTTTCTAGGGTCACTCAGCAGATGGAGAGCATGGCCATCAGCTTAAAGAAGACCAAATTTGTGCTTGGGTCTATTTCTTTCCAGTAAATGCCCAGTGACTCCACCAGAACCCCAGGGCCTGGGTTTGAGAAGGCTAGGCTTGCTGAGGGGCATTTGGGAGAGGGAATGGAGCTTTCCTTGGCAGGCAGGACACCTCACCTGGAAAATGACAAGGAGGGCCACCACCAACACGTTCTTCATTGGCTTCCCTGAAGGAGACAAGGTGAGAAAGTTATTGCTCATCAGGGCTGGCTCTTTGTTATGAAAAAACCCCACAGAGCCAGGGAGAACGTGGGGAAATTTCATCACAAGCTCTGGACACTGCGTTTGAGAACATGAGAACCAGATTGTGCCTTGGAGCACCCGGCCAGCTGCCCAATCTCACTGCCCTCACCTCTTCTTCCTCCTCAGCTCCAGAAGGGGTCCTGGAAAGGAGGGGGATCAGAATGCAGGGCAGGTGCTCCCCCCTCTTGGCTCTTCAGGGTCTCTTCTGGAATTGGAAAGTCCACCCTGGCCCAGATTACCCCTCAAGGCTGAGCTTCAGCTGACCTTGACTCCTGCGTCTGACCCCCTCCTATTCCATGCTACGCAGGAAGAAAGACCGTAAGGTGGTGGAGGAGGTGTGTGTGTGTCCTGCCCTGCTCTGGTGCCAGGAGCCAGTGGGGAGCATTTTTCCTGCACCCAGTGGGTGGGCAGCCACCTATGAAGCCCAGACTGTTTCCTGATGGAGGCTGGCTGAGGAAGTAGACTGGTTTCACAGGGCTGCATGAAGGAGTGTTCCTTACTGCCTCTCAATGGCAAATAGGAAAGTTCTTCTGGGACCCATGAGGCTCCCCCAAACAGTCCTCACCCGGCTGTCATCCATTCAGCACTCATTGGTGGTTCACCAGGCCCATGCCCCCAGCCTGGCTTTGGGCCAGCGACATTGTCCCTTTTACCCAGTTCAGGCCCATAAATGAGGAGGTGCCCAGAGACTGTGTGCTGCTGAATGAATGAATGAATGAATGAATGAATGACTTGTTTGCCCTTCTCCCAAGCTGCCCTGTAGGGACCTTGCCGTGTGGCTGTGTGATAGGAGTGAGGCCATTCCCCAAGGTCACTTGACTTGTGTGGATATGTTTTCTTTTCTTTAACTTGCTTCTAATCTAGGGCCTTGGGAGGCAAGTGAAAGAGAAAAATGGTGGGAAAGAGTGAGTCACAGCCTGGGTACTTTCTGAAAGCCAGGAGGCCCTCCTTAGTTCTGAACGGCAGGTTGAGAGCCCCGGTTCTCACAAGGTTTGATGTGAACCCTGGTGGCTCAGTCCTTCTTGGTGGCTGAGTTGAGAGCTGGACTTGGAATTTATTTCTTCCAGGGGGTCAAGCAGGGGAGACCAGGCAAGTCGACAGGGTGATTTATACAGAAGTCTTATTTCACTTAAAGTCTGAGAGCTGTGCCCTCTTCATCTCTGTAAAACCCCTTCCTATAATTGGACCAGCCCATGGGAGACAGTAACTGTGATGCCAGGAATGAATACAAGGCAGGACTTGCCGACCCATCGCACCTCTAGTCTTAGGAGGGTCAATAGACCAATGCTTGGGACTCTGCTTCTAGCACCTTCTGGAGGCTCAGGGCTCCCCTCAAACAAGCAAGGAATCCTGCTTCCCCAGATGCAGCAGCACAGGGCCAGAGAGTCCGTGTGCTTGGCCACAGCACCACCTGCTGGAAATTTCATGACATGACATCCAAGTTGCCATTATCCAAGGAGTTTGCCTAAGACGGGAATTCTGGGGTTGGGGTGTCTTGGAGGGAGGAGGAAGGGCATGGAGCCACATAAATAAACAGACATTTCTCCCGTTATACTGCACATTACTGCTAGGCACATCTTCCTCAATCATAGCTCTGATGCCAACCCCCACTGTGCCCTCCTGCTAAATCCTTAGGACCTCTCTACCAGTTCTAAGGATGACAGCCTGATGCTCAGCGTGGTTGTCCACCCTTCCACTGTCTGCTTGGACCTTCCTTCCTAGCTTCATCTTCTATTTCTGGGGACAGGAGCTGTCATCCCCAGCTTGCCCCTGAGTATTTGCAGTCCTGGGTGGGAATGGATTTTTGTGCAACATCACGGCTCCCCTCTCTCAGCCCACTTCCTTGCTGAATTATCTCGAGAGCCCCTGAGCTCGAGTCCACATCTTTACCCTTAAGCACACTCTCTTTGCGGTCCAACGAGCTGCCTGGCCTCCGGTGACTCATCTTGATGTGAAGTGCTCGAGGTTTCTTTAAACACGTACCAGTCTTTCGGTTACTCTAGAGAAAGCCTGCTCTGACTGTCAGTGAGAACTGAGAAACCTCAAGGTTTGGATGTCACAACGGGTGAAACACGAGGAGCAAGAGTTATGTTTCTATTTCACTCCATCAACCTCCTTGCCTGGGCCCTGTCTCAGTCCTTTTGCCACTGGCTGGGGGAGGGGTCAGGAGGGGGGCTGGAGGATGTGTATAGGTGAGGTCTCCTTCCAGGTGTGTTGGAGATGGTCGTTGAGCAGGGATCTTCTAGGACCAGCATAGGTTGTTTTTCAAGAAAGGTGACCAAACGGGAACTTGGGGGAAACTCTGGTGTGAAGCAGAGGGGGCCTGGTCAATGGCCTTGACTCAAATGGTTTTTGTCTGTTACAAAGTCATAAAGCAACTGGCTTTGGGCAGCCACCAGGGTGGGGCCAGAGAAGTTGGGAATCTCAGGGGCTGAGGAGTGGTTGAGTGATACATTGGGTATTTTCTGAGTTCCTGAGTTTCTAGTAATGATCACAACGAAAAGGAAATTCCCTAGAAGTCCAACCTTAGCTCCCAGTGAGAGAAACTAGAGATTAGTAACTTTCCCAAAGTCACACAGCCAGCTGGTAATGTAGCTGGGCTTTGAATCCATTAAATTTCAGAAACCACACTCCCAATTCCTCTTCTGTGCTGCTTCTCAGACTTAATGTTCTTTTCCCTCCTAATATCCTTGTGAGTTACCCCTTGTGAGTCTCATTTTATATTTCAGAAAATAGAGGCTCAGAGAGGTTAATCCACTTGCCTGGGTCACACAGGTGCAAAGAGATGGGTCTGAGATTTTTGAATGGAACTCCTGCTACTTCATTTCTGTTGAGTCTGCTGTGTACTGGGGCCTCTGTAGAGCATCAAGGGAATCCACACTCTCCTCCATCTATTGGTCACTCATTCTGTCACCTCTATCCCTGTAACATCCCAGAGCTGGCCCCACTTCTACCCTGACATAAGGCTTTGCCACCACAGAGCTCCCCTGAAACACAGATCACAATATTTAACTCACCTAACTGAAACAGAAAAGTCTTCACTGGCTTCTCATTGCTTTCAGTAAAAAAGCCCAAACATTTTCAGCAATGCCACACAGAATCTTAAAGTTTGACCCTGCCTGTCCCTCCTACTTCCCTTCCTTCTCAGTACAGCCAGGTTCTATACACCCTCCTCAACTTGCTTCTTTCTTGTCTCTATTAGCTTTTATTAGAGCTAACAAGCTGGGAGTCTGCAGGCTGAGTCCACAGGATATTCTGCTTTGTTACATGGAGTTTTAAAAAAATTGGATTTGGATGCCTTTAGGTAGGGCTAACCTCTTCACTCCACTCTCCTCCACTTACTATATCTTATGCCCATTCCCTCAGTTACATTATTGACAATTGAGCCATTGAGATCACTAGTCTTGCTACCTCCTAGCCCCTTGCTTCTCCTTGTTTGCTTTGAGAACTCCTACACATCCTTCAAAACCCAGCTTAAATGCTTCCCTGACTCATAGTCACTGTTCGTTTCTTTAGGTTTCACAATTGCCCTGCTTTTACCCCATCAGCACTCTCTCTCCCCCTCTTGCAATGGCTCGTTGACACATGTGTCTCTCCCCCCACCAGACTGGTCTTGCCTGAATTCTTCCATCAATAGCAGTTGACTGAAAGTACCAAGCAAAGAGGAGAGATTTTCCAACAGCTCCCCAGGCTGCAGGGTTCCCCTCTTTCCCAGTCAAGCTCCCCAAAGGCCAGGAGGGATTGGCCCTGAATTCCTTCAACGTATCCCTCTGCCACTATCTCTGGCTGAGCTGTGGGAAATGAGTATCTCATGGCTGATTTTTTTCTTCCCTGCTTTGGAAAATTCTAACTGAAGCCTTAGACCCCATTTCTTGAAGATGGACTGGAAAGGCACCTCAGGGCTGCCCATTCAAAATGTGAAAAGGGCCAGCTCAGCCCTGGTTCTGGCATTTCTCATTTTGTGTAACAGAAACTCTACCCCTCACCCACCTCAGGCGCCCTGACAGGCTGACAAAGAGAAAGAAACAGATCGTTTGTGGCTCATCCGTCCTACAAACGGCCCTGAGTCCTGGGGCCTGATCTGAGTAAAATGTCTCAGTGATGTCCCGTCCTACCAGTATTTGGGGCTCAGTCAGCCGTTGGGGCTCTCTCGAATTGAGTGAAGCAGTAAGAACATCCTTTTATCCTGGAGACATGTCCTGCGTTAAAGGGACCTCCCTCCCCCATTAATGTCTGTGAGTCTAGCACCCCAAACCTAGTCCTTGGGAGGAAGACCCTCCGTGCTGTGCTGTGGCTGCTCTCACGGGCTCGTTGAGTCAGTGGTGTGCATCTCTCTCGGCTGACAGCTTGCAATCCGCTACGATGGGAGAATTTACTCTGTGGAAACTGGCAAGCACTACGTATCAGGGAGCCAGTTCTCTAGCCTTTACCAGTGTACCACGGGGACCTGCTGGTTTCTTTCACAGAGATCAAACAGAGGAGCAGGATCAGGGTCTCCAGGGGACGATGTCTGCATTCTGGCACCATGGTTAGTGGGGGTGGATGTCTGGGAAGTGGGATTAGTGGGCAGGCTGCTGGGGGGAGGGGAAGTTGGAAGAAATTTTTAAAAACTAAAATCAGAGTTCTTGATGCCATTCATTCATTCCACAAATCTTTCTCTGCTCACACCCCCAAAGCCCCTGGGAATCAGAGGGGCAAGAATCAAAGCCTGCCTTCCAGGAGTTCTGGGTCGGTGGGTGCAACAGCCACTTTAGCCCTTTGACAGCTGTTTGCTGAGTCGACCCTGGGTTCTGAGTGGGCGGGAAAAGCCAACATGAAGGCAAGAGGCTGTGGTGTGATGGGGAGGGGTGTGAGGACAGCAGAGGATGAACAGGGAACCTTCACTTTTTAAAGCCAACCCCTTGTGGCTTTGAGGCTGCTGTGGTGTTTGTTTGCTGGTGAGAACAAGCCGTCCAGGAACCTGGCCTTTGTAGCCTCAGCCCAGTCTGACTGTTACGCTGAGATTTGTAAATGGGGTGTCTGGAGCTGAGTGAACCCCCCAAGAACCTGCTTGGGGCTTCCCTTGGACTCCCTCTGGTTAAGACCAAGTTTAGATCAGAGGATGGATTATGGAAAGGGAAGAGCCATCTCCCCGAGTAGAAAAAGTGAGTGAGACGGGGGGCTGAGGTGGAGGCCCTGGCTGTGACTTCTTCCAGCTGAAGGCCCCTCGTGGTCTCATTTCGTGTTGCCCATTCAACCTTTGACTGGCAAGAGGCAACAGCTTTCCCGTGGGATGTGCAGCAGAGAGAAAAAAAAGCACAGCTCGTGTTGTTCGTATAGCGTCATTTACATAATGCACTCACCTTGAATCTGCCTCTCGTCATCACCCAAAGAGAGCAGACAAGCTTAGCCCTATTTAGCCTGGGAGAGAGGTGGGAGTAGGAGGGCGAATGGAGGGTCCTGAACCCTCCAAGATTTCTCAGATGAAACAGGGCCCCCGAGAGCCTTCCCCATCACCCCCTGGCTAGCTAGAGCAGATGCTGTGCAGAGAGTTCTACCACCCCAGCCCTGGCACCTTCTGCAGAACCTACTACTCTTGGTAACAATGGTCACCCCCTTCCCCAGGTCCGAAAGAAGTGCCTGGAGGAGCCTCTCGGGGAGGAGCCACTGACTCCCACCAAAGCCACCTGGTTCCTCTGGGAGGCTCCCCCATGCCTTCCACCCCATCCTCCACCCCCATTCCACAAAGTCATTCTGGGTGTCCGAGTGACCCCGGTAACTGCTCTCTCTCTCACTTGGGGGAGGCTCACTCACCCAGGTCCATGACTCTCTCGGCGGCTGAAACCACACAGGAAGGTTGTGCCGGGGCTCTGTCTGGGGAGGATGTGGTTCGAGCCCCTTTTAAGCTGTGAGAGGAGCCACCCTCTCCTCCGCCCCTCCCACCCCGCTCCTCCCCCTAGTTCGGCCTCACTCAGGGTCTGGGCTCAGGTGGCTTCCTGGGACCAAAGGCTGTAAGGGGTATGAGAAAGTGAGAGAGTGACAGCCCACTCACCGGTCACAGGATCATGAATCACTGGGTCATTTACATTCAGAAAGCCCCCCTTGCAGACTCGGGGCCCCGCCCAAGGCAGGGGAATGAAGCTCTTTATTGATCTGATAAATGTTTACAGCCTGGGTATCACATGCCAAGGAGTTGGAGATAAGGGAAAGATCTATGCCCATCCTTCTCTTGCCCTACTCAGTGTCACAGAGGAGTACGTTTCCCAAACTGCTTTGCCCTTTGGCTTTTGGGTAGGTTTGGCCAATGGGAGGCACTGACAGATGTTTGTTGGAAGGCAAAAGAGGAAGGATGTGCCAGGATATCTCTCTTTTCTTGAAATTTATTTATTTTTAATCGGAGGATAATTGCTTTACAATATTGTGTTGGTTTCTGCCGTACATCAACATGAATCAGCCATTGGACCAGGTTGTCTCTTTTTTCCTCTTTTTTCTTTTCTTTCGTTTTCTTTTCTCTTTCCTCTTCTCTTCTCTTTCTTTCCTTTTCTTTTAAGTACAGTTTTATTGAGATATAATTCGCAAATAAATTCACCCTTTTAAAGAATACTAGTCAAAAAATTTTTTTTGGTATATTCACAGAGTTGTGCAATCATCACCGCAATCGATTTTGGAACATTTAAATTAACTTCCTTCTGCAAAACCACCGCTCCTCACCCCCTGCTCATTAGAAATGAGTACTCTCCCTATCCTCTCCATCCCCACCCGCAGCCCCTGGTAACAACAAATCTACTTTCGTCTTTTACAGATTTGCCTATTCTAGACATTTCACATAAATAGAACTATTCTTTATGTGGCCTTTGTGTCTGGCTTCTTTCACTTAGCATAATGTTTTCAAGGTTCACCCATGTTGTCATATATATCAATACTTCATCCCTTTTTATGTCTCAATACTATTCCATGGTGTGCATATACTCCATTTGGTTTATCCATGATGAGTTGGACATTTGGGTTGTTTCCAGTTTTTGGCTATCATGAATAATGCTGCTAGGAACATTCATATACAAGTTTTTGTGTGGATATAGGCTTCTTTTTCTCTAGAGAACATGCCTACAAGTGAAAATGTTGGCTAATATAACAACTACATGTTTAACATTTCAAGGAACTGTCAAGCTTTTCCCAAAGTGGCCTCACCATTTTTCATTCTCATCAGCAATGTATGAAGGTTCTACATCCTCAACAAAACCTGTTCTCTATTTTTTTTTTTGATTCTAGCCATCCTAGTGGGTGTGAAGTGGTTGTGTTTTGCATTATCCTAATGACTAATGATGGTGAGTGCCTTTTCATGTGCCTGTTGACCATTTGTGGGCTCCCCTGGTGGCTCAGTGGTAAAGAATCCGCCTGCCAATGCAGGAGACATGGGCTCAATTCCTGGGTTGGGAAGATCCCCTGGGGAAGGAAATGGCAACCCACTCCAGTATTCTTGCCTGAGCACACTGCAATAAGATATTTTGAGAGAGAAAGAGAGAGACTACATTCACATAACTTTTGATACAGTATCTTGGTATACTTTTTATATTTTATTGTTAGCTATTTTTGTTGATTTCTTACCATGTCTAATTTATAAATGAAATTTTATTATAGATGTGTATGTATAGGAAAAAATATAGTAAGTATGATATATAGAGTTTGGTAATATCCATAGTTTCAGGCATCCACTGGGGATCTTGAAACATATCTCCCAGAGATAAGGGGGGACTACTGTGTAGAAAAAGTTAAGGCTAGATTGCATCCCTGTTGCCTACAGTTATGACTGAGACCAAGCATGACATGATGCTTTACCTAAAATGAGGGGTGAGGGGAGGAAATCCAAGACTGAATAGGGCAGAAAGACAAGTGGACAAGTAGATAGAACAGCTTTTCTTCGCTGCAAAGATATGAAGAACATTCAATTGGGATGCAGTGCATTAAGCCAAGCTCTTCACCAGCCCTTTGTATGATCTTGGCTAAGTTCCTTTCCCTCTCTGGGCCTGAGAAAACTTGAGTTTTCTCAAGTATGAAGTAAGGATATGGACTGCTTAGGAGATACCCAAGCTTTGGCATCTGAGACTCTGAAGTGCAGAACTTTCTTGTGGCATCCTGTCCACTGCTTAACCAGTCTCTATTATTCCAAATCTCCCAAATGGAGACCTGATAAGCCCTCATGGAACTGCAACTTTCCTTCCATTCTAAAGATTCTGGCTGCTCCCATCACTGGTACTTGGAGGCTGCTTACAGTGGAAACAGTGGCTGACTTTATTTTTTTGGGCTCCAAAATCACTGCAGATGGTGATTGCAGCCATGAAATTAAAAGATGCTTACTCCGTGGAAGGAAAGTTATGACCAACCTAGACAGCATATTAAAAAGCAGAGACATTACTTTGTCAACAAAGGTCCGTCTAGTCAAGGCTATAGTTTTTCCAGTAGTCATGTATGGATGTGAGAGTTGGACTATAAAGAAAGCTGAGCTCAGAAGAATTGATGCTTTGAACTGTGGTGTTGGAGAAGACTCTTGAGAGTCCCTTGGACTGCAAAGAGATCCAATCAGTCCATCCTAAAGGAGATCAGTCCTGGGCGTTCATTGGAAGGACTGATGTTGAAGCTGAAACTCCAATACTTTGGCCACCTGATGTGAAGAGCTGACTCAATTGAGAAGACCCTGATGCTGGGAAAGATTGAAGGCGGGAGGAAAAGGGGACGACAGAGGATGAGATGGTTGGATGGCATCACCGACTCAACGGACATGAGTTTGGGTAAACTCCGGGAGCTGGTGATGGACAGGGAGGCTTGGCGTGCTGCGGTTCATGGGGTCGCAAAGAGTAGGACATGACTGAGCGACTGAACTGAACTGAACTACTTTTAAAGATATAGACAATCTCTTGCACTAAGTGGGAAAGACTTTGGTGGGTTATATCTGGGTAGGGTGTTGGCAAGGAAGAGCAGAGCAACTTCAGTTTGGAACTATTCTAGAAGCTTCCTCTTGAGGTCTTTTTCCATGTGCCAGATGCTTCTAAGAAAAAATGAGCTTAGAGGCAGAAGGCCTGTGTTCCAGTCTTCCTCTGCTGGAATGTTTTATGTGACTTCAGACAAGTCAATTCCCCTCTCTGATTCTTGGATATCCACCTGAAAAGTAATGAGATTGGACCACATAATCTCCAGGCTCCCTTCTCAGGATAATCCTTATTGTCCTCAGGGATTTTCTTGCTTCTCCAGCCCCATATAGGCCCCAGAGAAGACCCCAGATAGCATCCACAGGATACAGGGCAGGACTGAAGAGCTCGGTGGTAGATGCACCATGGTCTTAGGGGATAAAGGAAGCGTCCTGATTCTGATCTTCTCAGCAGACTCAGCTGGATGCTAAGCCATGGTGCCCACCCCAGACCTTGGCTCATGTGCTTATCAACCTCTCCTACTCAGGCTGTGTGAACATGGCACACTTTGGGCTGGAGGCCTTCAGCTTCAGTTTCTTAGTTGGTCCCTGAGCAAGGCAATGGGGATTCCCTAGTATTTCTCAACACTCTGAGCTTCCCCCTCCACATGCTAGCGTTCAGTTAGTGACCATTCACTCTTTTTGAGAGGGACAATATAGAAGGAACATATGACTTTCCAAATTGCACCCCAACCTTCGAGGACCAGGCAGGCCCACCTTCTCTTTCTTCCCTCCTCTGAACGTTCATAGCACTTAACTTCAAGGACCCTCAAATTGCCATTTATAACAACAGCATGGGAACCGTTTTCTATTTAAGCAGAGACGTTATGCTTCTTGGAAGAAAGATTATGCTGTGTACATTTTTGGCTGGTTTTTGTATTGTTCCAAACAATGCTGTGATTTTAAAAATATATTTTTTAGGGCTTCTATGGTGGTACAGTGGATAGGAATCCACCTGCCAATGTCGGGGACATGGGTTCCATCTCTGGTCTGGGAAGATTCCACATGCCTTGGAGCAACTAAGCCTATGTGCCGTAACTACTGAGCCAGCGCTCTAAAGCCCTCAAGCCGCAACTACCGAGCCCACATGCTGCAACTACTGAAGACTGTGTGCCTAGAGCCTGTGCTCTGCAACAAAAGAAGCCACTGCAATTAAAGTCTGTATGTGGCAGCAAAGAGTAGCCCCCACTCAGTGCAACTACAGAAAGCTGGCACACAGCAACAAAGAATCAGCACAACCAAAAATAAAAAATAAAGTAAATAAAACATATATCTAATATCATTCACTTACAGGTGCCCTGGCTGTTATCCTCTGTCTCAGCCCACTTGTTAAGACCATGTGTTGCATACCTAGGAAAGGATTTGAAGCCAGCCCCTTGAGACTGCTGCTTCTTTTCCTCTGGGTAATCTTTTTTTATTTTTATTTTTATTTATTTATTTTTTGGGGGGTAATCGTTTTTTAAAAAAAATATATTAATTTTTTTTTTTATTGTCTGGAGAATCTTAAAAGTCAAAGCAGGGACTCTGGAAGTGAAACCCCTTACCAGTGCTCGGGGACTGGTTTCAGTACCAAGGACTTGTCCAGAAGAGAAGCAAATGCATTGTGCTTACTTTTATCTGGGGCATCTTTGTACCAATTGGTCTATGGTTTTCCAAAGATTGATTGCCTTACAGAAATGGAGGCCGTTCGGGTCTGAATATCTAATAAACAGATGCTTAATGAATATTTGATTGATTGATGATGTGATTTCAACCTTTTCCTAAGGTGACACCACTTCCTCCAGCTCTCTCTTGGGAGTTCCTTTCTTCTTTTTAAGTTTATATTGTTAGGAGCTGACTGCAGATTCTAGTCTCAGCAGCAACTTGAATAAGACCTGTATCATGGCAGAGCAGAGAACACCTTGCTCCCAGGAATAGGCCCTAGGACATCCATATTTCTTAAGCAGTGTCTTCACCCATTCATTTATTCAACAAATATTCGGTAAACACTTACATGCCAGGCACAGTGCTGGACTCTACAGATATGAAGATGAACACCCATGGTCCCTGACCTTGCCAAGCTCATGTGGAACGTGGTGGGTATATTAGCTTGGACTGCCGCAATAAAATACCACAAACTGTGTAGCTTAAACATTGGAAATTAATTTTCTCACAGTTAATTGTGAGCCTGGAAGTCCCAGATCAAGGTCCAGGAGGAGCATCCTCTCTTCCTTGCTTGCAGATGGGTACCTTCTCATTATGTGCTTATAACTTTTCTTAGAGTGTTCAAGGCGGCTTGGAGGGGAGAGACAGAGAAAGGAGCAAAGAGACACAGAGACACAAATACAAGAGAAAGACACACACAGAGAAAGCTTTCTGGAGTCTCTTCCTTTTTTTATTAATTTTATTTTTGACTGCTCTGGATCTTCGTTGCTTTGTGCAGCCTTACCTTAGTTACGGCGAATGGGGGCTACTCTGCATTGTGGTGTACAGACTTCTCACTGCAGGTGCTTCTCCTGTTGCAGAGCACAGGCTCTAAGGCACACAGGTTCAGTAGTTGTGGTGCTCAGGCTTAGTTGCTCCATGGCATGTGGGATCTTCCCAGACCAGGGATCATGTCCCCTGTGTTGGCAGATGGATTCTTAACCACTGTGACACCAGAGAAGTCCTGATAGCTCTTCTTATAAGGACATTAATCCTGTTGGGTTATGGACTCACTTTTATGACTTTATTTAACCTTCCTTCCTTAGATGTCCCATCTCCAAATACAGCCACGTTGGGTCTTAGAGCTTTAACATATGAATTTGGGGGGATGCAAACACTCATTCCCTAACAGTGGAGGAGATGGAAAAATAAAGAAGCAATTGCCCACAAGCATTAAAAGTATAAAAACAGGCATGGATACATACAGCTGATTCACGTTGTTGTACAGCAGAAACTAACATATTATTGCAAGCAATTACACTCCAATTAAAAAAGTAAAAATAGTCATGGAAAGTTAGATACTAAATTCAAGATGGGGTTGGAAGAGAGTGTCAATGGAGAGGGATTTTTAGGAGCTGAAACTGTGTTGGTAAGGTTTGACTTGTGGTGGACAAAGATCTCAATGTAATATTCTTTATGCTTTTATGAATTCAGTATTTCATAATATTTAAAAAATAGTGGAAGACAAAATTAAAGCACAATGTAGTAAAAGCTAACTAATGAGGGGAGAGGCAAGCCCAATATACCATAGAAGCACACAGAAGGGAATCAGGAAGGTTATGGAAAAAGTGCTATCTGAGGGGAGGAGGGGTAACCCAGGAGAAGGGAGGAAGGTGGTAGTGAGAGGTCAGCGGCAAGGGCCAAGGCCAGAAGTCTTGCCTGGCAGACCTTGAACAGCTTGCTCACTTTTCCCAAATCACTCAGTTTGGGAGTTGGGGGAACAGGGAAAGCCACGCTGTTTAACCTGGCCTCCTTGCAGGGGAGGTGCATCTGGGGGCCAGATTTCTGGCCTTTGTTACTGTACAATGATCTGGTTGTGCTTGACACATGAGATGTATTTTGCTTTGGCTGTGTGTTTAGAGCGAATCTCTCCCTGCTGTTGTGACATGTGAAACAGATGATGTGTAGTGTTTGTCCCATAGTTGACTGTTCCCCACTACTTTTCATGTACATTTGTCCATCTGTCCATTCACTGGCCCATCATTTACCCAGTATCCGTTTGCTGAGTATCTGCTCTGCCAGGTATTGGGTCAAGAGCAAGGGTCTGAAGACTTAATATGCCATGGTCAACTAATGACTGAAGAACATGTCAGTTAATGGAAGGCAATGTCTCTGCATTTGTATGGGGCTTGCATATTTCCAAGCACATTCTTCAGTCTAATCGCATTTAGCAATAGGGTTGCTCAGTTTTGTAGGTTTCAATTTTCTGACTAAAGAAACTGTGACTTAAAAGAGAAGTATCTTGATTTTTTTTTTTTTTTGATATCTTGATTTTTGACTCCAAGCTAAGGGGCTTTTCCTACCATGCCAAGTTGACGTGAGGCATGATCTAAAGGGCTAAGGCCACTCCTGAGAAAGATGTTCTCGGACCAGGCTTTCCACCCGCTGCCCTGTTCTCTGAGAAATGTGTGCACTGCATTCTCATGGGGGAAGTCCTGCCCATGAGCAAAGGTTTCTGAGAAGGAGCAGGGAGCAGAACGTGGAAGAGACTTTTACAGTCATTCAGTACAACCATCCACTGATAACCCAGTGACCTTAAGGATAAAGAAAAACTTAGCCTATCATAAACTCAGCCCCCCTGTTTAACATAAGAAAGAACAGGGTAAGTCTTGTACAAGGAAAGGAAGAACAGAGACCTTCTGTAGAAGGTCTGATCTGGAGAGACCCAAGAGAAGGCAGCAGACCCAGAGTCCCCTGGAGGGAGCCTTTGGTGCAGATGGAGCCCTGGTTAAAGTACCGATTTCTTGGCTCAACCCAGAGTGTCCTCTGGCTTCCAGTCCCTCTCGGTTTGTAATTCAATGGGCAAAGTCCAAGATCACACCTCTAATACTCCTGTCTCCATCCCTATTTTGTTTCTCTTGGGAACAACCAACCCCACTTGAAGCCAAGGAGTGTGGGTCTCCACCAGTGCAGGGTAACCCAACAGGCAGATTTAGGATAGATTTAGGGCCCCAGCCAGACAGGGACACCCCCAAATTTGAGAGAATTTCTCTTTTGAACCGACCTAGAAGTTTGCAATCAGAAAAATCTAAAAGAGAAGTTCTTTTAATTTCAGGGTATGTGTAAATTTTCTGTTGGTTGGCCGGTCTCAGGAATTATATTTGGGGAGAGACAATAATCTTACTAGGTTTGAGGGCCTTTGAGGGTCATTATCAAGCCTCAGGCCATTAAGAGGGAAAGGAGCAGCAGGTGAGAGGTGAGGAGTTGTCAGGCTGCAGAGAGAAAGGAGATCACTCTCTAGGAGGAAGAAAAGGGAAGGAGAATTGGCGGGAAGCCTCAGGTTACCCTGACACCTGTTGCCACGGCCCATGGTGGTTTCCTGCCCCTTGTCGGGACGTGCCTGCACAGAGAACACAATGACAAGAAGATGCTTCCTGTTTTGCTGCGTGGTTCATTGTCGGGCATCAAGAGACAGGGTTTATATGCCTGTGTTTTTCACGTTGCCAGGTTCCCTGAGGAAAGCAGTGGGGGCAGGTGAGGATGGGGGTCTGATGGCAGGTTAAGGGAAAGCAGGGGGCAGTTTATTCTTTCAGAATTGCTCAGTGGAACCTCACACCATTCTCATTTTGACACCTAGAGAGGGTGGGGTTGGCCACAGTGTCCGAATGTAGCTATCAGCTCTAGGTTGGAGCTCCTGTGTGTGGCTGAAGGTTGCCCAGAATCCCTCGTGGGCTCCTTTTGTCCCTCAGTGAAACCCGGTGTTGACATCTGTGGTGACCTTTGTCTTGGCAGGTGGTGAGGGTGATCAGAAACTTGGACTGAAATAGCCTCTGTGGTGAAAGCAGGAGGGGGGAAGTGATGTCTGGTCTCGTGACAATTGATGAGTGAGACATCCAGCATGCCCACTTCCCACCCCCTAGGCCAGGCCCACCGCTGCGCCATGTTGCATGTGTCACAGCTGAGTCTGTTACATTGTAGGTATTAGAAAGCCCAGGTGGCTTCATGCTTGTTTCACTTGAGACTGCCTGTTGTGGTAGAAAAGAATAAGGGGTTCTGGTCTCGGTTCAGACAGCCATTCTCCAGGAGCACCTCATTGCTTGCTTCTTCACCTGGGAATTGAACCAGATGACCTTAGATGTCCTCTCTGGTCATCCGCATTTGAGGAGTCCATTGATCATCTCTTGGCGGGGCTGGGAAAGACACCATGTCTGCTTCATCCTTTTTCGTGCTCTCTTCATGGCATCCAAAGCCCTTCTGTAGAGGCCATCTCTAGCCTGATGCCTGAGGAGTCCCTGACTCCTCACCTCTACCCACTTTGTACTGCCTCCATTCTGGACCAACTTTGAGTTGCCTCAAGAGTGCTATGTACTTTCATTCTTCTGGGCTTTTCCATATGCTCTTCTCTTAGGCTAAGATGCCTCTGAATCCCTTCTCCCCTGTTAGACTCAAACTCATCATTCAAGACCCTGCTCAGAGAGCCTTCACCTCCTGAAGAATTTCTGATGCTCAAGCCCATAGCATTCTATTCACACTACTACTGTCCTAGCATCTCTCAGTCTAATTTGTATGACAGGCATCTATACATTTTTCTCCCTCCATCAGATTGCAAGTAGTTGGCAACTTATTTATTTCTTGGAAGCTTAACACAGCACTTGGCATATTCTTGATGCTCAACCATTAGAATGAAGCATCTTTTCATTGATTTGATCCCAAACAGGCTCTACCTTGAGCTCATGAAATAATGCTCACTCCTTGGTACAGCCAGAGAGGAGCTGGGCAGAGGAGGGAAGCTTAACGGGCATATAGCTCTGACTACCTGCTCCTGCTCCTCAAAGGTTAGTGTCAGCATTGGCTTCTGAATAAAGCTCCTGGGGTCCCAGCTCTGGGGAGGCTCCCAGGCCATTAAGGCAAGTTCCCAGTTTCCCGGATCTTACCTATTGTTTGAGGGAGGAAAGGAGCTAATACTTACTCAGCACCTACTGCATACCAGACCCTGAATCACTTCACTTAATTTCACAACAGTTCTGTCAGGTGAGCCCTGCAGATGAAGAGACTCAGAGAAATCAAGGTCTTTCCCCAAGAAGACGCAGAGCTAGTAGCCGAGAGCAGTGAACAGAGCTTCCCCATGCATCCCCACCCTACACAAATTTGAGCTGGTGACCAGGAACTCAACTTCACAACCACTAAAAGCCTCAAAGTCAAATGTCTCTGCTGTCATCACACCAGCAAAAATGGAAGCCCCCTGAAGCCCTCAACCATACTTCTGAACCAAAATCTTCATGAATGCTTCTGACTGGAGGAGAGTAGGTCACATGCCCATGCCTAGCTGCAAAGGAGGCTGGGAGTTTGAGTTCTTGACTTCCACTTGGGGAGGCAAGACCATAACAAGGGAATTTCTTCCAGAAAGAAAGGCTGTTCATACATAAGATGATGGGCAACTACAAACATGACAGATGTATTCTACCCTGACTTACCCTCAAAGTCTCACCATCTCACCAAAGAAATTTATTTTAGAGACCTGAACACATTCCTCTTTCAAATCTTGCCCCTTTCTTAAAATGTGGTTTGAAGAATTTTTATTATATAAGTTTTTGAGATACAGTTTGCATGCAATAAAACCCACCTATTTTAGTATACAGTTCTAGGAATTTTTACAAATGTATACAGTTGTGTAACCACCACCACAAGCAAGGTACAGTATGCAACAGTTTCATCACACCCCTAAATTCTCTCATACCTCTTTGTAGTCAACCCCTTCCTCCACCCGCTGCCCTTGGCAACTACAGATCTGGTTTCTGTCTATACTGTCTGGTTTTCTAGAGCAAAGACTTTTAAGAGCAAAGACAAAAATAGAGCTGAAGAGATTCTATGTGTAAATATCAAAGGACAGATGTTAGAGTCTCCCCCTCCTTGGCCTCTGTCCCAAGGGAGAGACAAAGATGATTGCAAATTGATTAAAATGATCAACAATATAATTTTCTTTCAAATGTCAAGTTTAAGGGTTAATTCAGAAAGGATGAGGCAACTGTTGTGGTCCCAGCTCACTGCATAAATTCCCACTTAGAATGACAGACAAATGGCAGCTCTGTGCCATGCATGGTTCCTTCTAACTGCACCCCTCTTTGTCACATGAAGGATGGGCCCACAGTGGGTCAGTGTCTCCACTTCTTCGTCACCCTCCAGGTCCGAACATCCAGAATCCCCCAGGCTCAAAGCTGGCCAGAGGCTAGCTGTGTATGGGGATGGTGGTATAGACAGAGCTTACATGGCAGGCCAGGGAGTAGGAAGGAAAAGGGACTGAGCTGCAGGCCCTGGGCTGGAGGCTGGTAGGAAGCTCTCCAAGGGATCTGAGAATTCTAAATTTAAACATGGCCTTTTAGGTCGCTATAAAATATATTTTACATGATGGAAACGTATTTTCAAAATGGGATGGAACCTATTTTATTAATACTTGCCATTTTATTGCCATAAATATCTGGCATGTGGGATTCAGGTTTCTACTGGATCCTTGGCTGGCCCCTGCAAATGTTGGAAGCTAGCCTTAATAAAATTCTTTAAAAAAATTGAAGTACAGCTTCCCAGGTGGTGCTTGTGGTAAAGAACCTGCTTGCCGATGCAGGAGTCATAAGAGATACGGGTTCGATCTCTGGGTCAGGAAGATCCCCTGGAGGAGGGCATGGCAATCCAATCCAGTATTCTTGTTTGGAGAATTTCACAGATAGAGGAGCCTGGAGGGCTACAGTCCATAGGGTCACAAAGAGTTAGTTGGACACGACTGAAGCTACTTAACATGATTTATAATGTTGTGTTAATTTCTGCTGTACAGCAAAGTGATTCAGTTGTACTTTTATACACATTCTTTTTTCAATGTTCTTTTCCATTATGGTTTATCATACAATAAATGGTATGAATATGGCTGTCTTTGTAGAACCTCGTTGTTTACTTAATAAATGTCTTGAACCTCCTCAGAGATAGTTACCAGAGCTCCCTGTAGGCCAGGCTCAAGTCCTGTGCTCCTCTTTGGAGGTGGTGAGAAGGGAAGGCAAGAGGGAAACATGTGCTGAATGGCCAGCTCTGTGCCTGGGCTTGACTTGCGTCCTTTCCCTCACACGACCTTGTTTGCGTCTCTCATCTCTGCTGCCAGGTGGGTACCTCGTTGCCAATTTCTAGGTGAGGAAGCGCAAGCTGAGTGACATTTAAGTGCCTTAAGTGTCCCAGCTGGGATTCCAACCCAGATCTGTGTCACCCCAAACCAGCAGCCTCCCAGGTTGCTGTTAGAGAGTTCCAACTTGCCTCTGCTCTCCTCCCCACCAGGATTCGCAAGGGGCAAAGAATCAGTCACTAAAACAGGTTGTAATGAAGCCTATGCACTACTTTGGGGGTGGAATAAACCTTAACTTTCCAGAATCTTCTCTGGTGGACCTGGTTTTTATTCCAAAGCAGCAAAGGTCAAAGCACAGGTGGCTAGAGCGGGGAGTGTGCAAACGTGTAGGCAAAGAAGGTACACGTAAATTTGCTGTGGAAGCAAGAGAAAGAAAGACAGAGAGGGAGATGGTTTCAGCACAAAGACCTTTGGCTTTTGAGTCAGTTCTGGTTTCAAATCCAGGTCCTGGTACTGACTAATTGACTTTGACCGAGTTGCTTAACTACCCAGAACCTCAGTTTCAATATCTTCAAAAATAGATCAATAATAGATGGGTTTCTTCTACAAATCTCTATGAGGCTGAAATGAAGCAGAATCAGGAGAGCACAGGGTCGGGGTGGCGGAGCTGGGGTGTGGAGGACAGGTTCTCACAACTCACCCCGTACCCCTTTCCCCCTTCCTCCCTCCTGTTGACTGAATAACATGAGCCCATTTTGGCATTTTGCAGACTTCTACAGTTGAGAAATCTAAAAATAAATTTGAATTATGGTGGGCAGGCACTTCTGTGTAAATAGCAGAAGTGAAAAAAAAAAAAAAAACATTTCATTTCTAGTATTCGAAACCCGAGTTAAAGAACCCCTATCGTGTGGGCAACTCATAGCGGAGGGGTGGGTGGCGAGGGGGAAGGTTTGGTGTTTTTCTCCTTGTTGTTTTGTTTTTGTTCTGCGATGATGTGGGGGACTCTCCAGGGATGTGTGTCACAGAGCAAGGAGGAGACGGGGGAGTGAAGGCAGGGCAGGTGGGAAATTTAATTCCGTCCCTGACGTAATAGAGCAGAGCTGGGGGGAGGGGGTGTGTAGGTCAATGGGTGGAAAAGGGGACCCCACTCTCAAAGGTCCCGTGGCTGTCATGCCCTTCCAACCCCATGCTCCGAATCACAGTTGGGCAAGTTCCTGAATTCATTTTCAGTGAGCTTCTGAGGAAAGACCATCTCTGGGGACTTGCCTTGTTCCTAAAATGCTAGTATGTCAGAGACTTCGTTTAAAGCGTGTGAGTGAGTGTGTGTGTGTGTGTGTGTGTGTGTGTGTGTGTGTGTGTGTGTGTGTGTGTGTGTGTGTGTAACAGACTCATAAAAAGGAAAAGTATGAAGCTGGCTGACTTGACCATGGTCTGCATTGATGGGAGTCACAGCTTATTCTTATTCTTTTAAAAAATAATTCTATTTATTTATTTTTGGCTGTGCTGGATCTTTGTTGCTGTATGGGCTTTTCTCCAGTTGCAGTGAGCAGAGGCTGCTCTGTAGTTAGGGTGCCCGAGCTTCTCATTGCAGTGGCTTCTCTTGTGGAGCACAGACTCTAGGCATGTGGGCTTCAGCAGTTGTGGTTCCTGGCTTCTAGAGCACAGGCTCAGTGGTTGTAGCAGGCAGTTTAGCTGCTCTGCAGCATGTGGGATCTTCCAGGCCCAGGGATTGAACCTGCGTCTCCTGCATTGGCAGGCAGATTCTTTACCACTGAGCCACCAGGGAAGCTGTCTTATTCTTATTCTTGTTGTTTTTAACAAAACTCTTTTCCACCCTTCAAATCTAATTTTTCACTGTTCCTCCAATCCATGTTTTACAGGCTAAGTGAGATGAAGTGAATTCCCCCACAAGTCCTAGGTGGGAGAGCCAGGGCTTGAACTGACCTCCTCCTTCTCTGTACAATGCTGGTGCTGTGTGAAAGTTGGGCTTAGGTCCTGAGGCTTGGGGAATCCAAGTCTCCCAAAATTTGCCCTATGACCTTGACTTTTGCAACTCTTTTTTAATTTAAATTTTCATTTTAAAAAATTTATTTTTTTTTAATTTGTTGTTTGGCCATGCTCTGTGGTTTGCAGGCCAAGAATTGAACTCTGGCCCCAGCAGTGAAGGTGCTGAGTCCTAACCACTGGACCATCAGGGAATTCCCTGGAACTTTTAAAAAAAATGGACATATTGACATTGTATGCCAATGTCTTCTAGAAAAGGAGTGAATAAGCCAAATAAAACCATACCATACTATGTTGGGTTGGATGGCATCACCAGCTCTTGGTGCTAGGGCCCTCGGGCTCTACTGAGCTCTTGGGCTCTGGAGCACACGGTCTTCAGTAGTTGTGGTACCCCGGCTTAGTTGTTCCACGGCATGTGGAATCTTCCTGGACCATTGATCAAACCCTGTCCCCTGCATTGGCAGGTAGATTCTTAACCACTGGATCACCAGGGAAGTTGCTTCTGTTCATCTTTACTATCCATATCTAAGATAGCACCTTGTACAGAGTTGGTGCTTATTAAGCTATGCTGGACTTTACAATGAGTTGCTGTCTGTTGGTGGTGGTTTTTTTTTTTTTTAAACCTCATTAAATTTGACAAGCAAAATTGATAATACTTATCAAATGCACTTTGTACAATGCCAGCATGCATAAAAATAGGTACTGTTACATTCTTTTGGTAGGAGTGTCAACTGGTTCAGCTTTTCTGGAGAGTAATTTGAATTACTTAGAATTTTTTGTGCCTTTTGGGCAAATTATTTTCATTTTATTTTCTCTCTTCTTCTTTCCCTCCCCTCCCATCTCTCCTTTCCTATCCTCACAAGGGGTTATTGAATGGCTTTTTATCAAGTATTGCTACTATTATCCTCATGGCAACGTTTTGAAAAATACTAGCAAAAATGGGGCCAATATTAATAAGAATTTGAATCAACTATAGTTTACATTTATGATAAAATAACATGTAACCTTACAGTTGGTGATATATGAATATTTGTTAACCACATAAGCCGATGCAGATGGTGACTGCAGCCATGAAATTAAAAGACGCTTGCCCCTTGGAAGAAAAGCTATGACCAACCCAGTCAGCATATTAAAAAGCAGAGACATTACTTTGCCAACAAAGGTCTGTCTAGTCAAAGCTGTGGTTTTTCCAGCTGTCATGTATGGATGTGAGAGTTGGACTACAAAGAAAGCTGAGTTCCGAAGAATTGATGCTTTTGAACTGTAGTGTTGGAGAAGACTCTTGAGAGTCCCTTGGGCTGCAAGAAGATCAAACCGGTCAACCCTAAAGGAAATCAGTCCTGAATACTCATTGGAAGGACTGATGCTGGAGCTTTAACTCCAATACTTTGGCCACCTAATGTGAAAAACTGACCCATTGGAAAAGACCCTGATGTTGGGAAAGATTGAAGGCAGGAGGAGAAGGGGACAACAGAGGATGAGATGGTTGGATGGCATCACCAACTCAATGGACATGCGCTTGAGTAAGCTTTGGGAGTTGGTGATGGACAGGGAAGCCTGGCGTGTTGCAGTCCATGGGGTCACAAAGAGTGACACGACTGAGCAACTGAACTAACTAAACAAAGTTATAATGGCTAATTACAAAATAGAACTCATGGTATGATTCCAATTTTGAAGGAAACAGAAGGATATATCCATGGAAAAATACCTGGGAGGATTTACACTTAAATGTTTTAACCCTTTATTTGGGTGGTGGGATTTCAGGGCATTTTAACTTTCTTTTTATTTCTCTGAATTTTCTCAATTTTCTACCATGAATGTATATTATGTTTAGAACATGGAAAAATACCTTTCATTGTCTTGAGTGGATTCTCTGAGTAAACTCCTCGGTCCTCAAATTCTACATATAATGACAATTTTTACCTCTTCCCTACTATTTTGGTACCTTTTACTTCTTTTTCTTGTCTGATTGCTGTGGCTAGGACTTCCAATACTATGTTGAACAGAAGCAGTGAAAGCGGGCATCTTTGTCTGATTCTAGATTTTAAGGGGAAGGCTTTCAGCTTTTCACCATTGAGTATTACATTGGCAGTGGGTTTGTCATAAATGTATTTTTTTTATATGTTGAGATGCGTTCCCTCTATACCCACTTAAAATATTTTTAAATAATTTTATTTATTTATTTATTCTCTCTACTTCTTTCCCCTCCCCTCCCACCCTTCTTTTTTCCTCTCCTCTCAAGGGGTTATTGAATGGCTTTTCATCAAGTATTGCTACTATTCATGGCAATCTTTTTAAAAATACTAGCAGGCTGTGCTGGGTCTTCGTTGCCATGCGGGCTTTTCTCTAGTTGCAGCAAGTAGGGGCTACTACCTAGTTGTAGGGCACATGTTTCTCATTGCAGTGGCTTCTCTCTAGAGTGTATGGGCTTCAGTAGTTGCAGCTTGCAAACTCTAGAGTTCAGGCTCAGTAACTGTGACACATGGACTTAATTGCTGTGCAGCATTTGGGATCTCCCCAGACCAGGAATCAAACCCATGTCTCCCACACTGGCAGGTGAATTCTTTCCCACTGAGCCACCAGGGAAGCCCTAATTTTTTTATTAATTAATTAATTTTAAGTCTTTATTGAATTTGTTACAATATTGCCTGTGTTTCATGTTTTAATTTTTTGGCCCCAAGGCACGTGGGATCGTCCTGACCAGGGATTGAACTTTCATCCCTTGCATTGGAGGGTGAAGTTTTAATCATTGGACTGTCACGGAGGTCCCATCTATGCCCACTTTTATAAGTGTTTTTTTTTTTTTTATCATGAATGGATGTTGAGTTTCACCAAATGCTTTTTCTTCCATCTACTGAGATGATTACATGGTTTTGTCTTTTCTTTCATTGATGAAAGAAATTGAATTGTGATTCCAAAAACACCAGTAATCACATCAAAATGTAGGAAGTCAGGGTTAGAAGAGCTGTTGGGAGTTCTCTGGGCCAGAGGCTCTCAAACTTGGCTGCACACTGGAGTCATCCATGAAGCTTCCCAAACTCTGCAGCTTAGTCCATGCCCTATGCGGGTAAATCAGAATCACTGTGGTGGATGCGGGCATCCGAGGGTTACGTCTTCCCAGGTGATTCTGCTGTGCAGCCAGCTGTGAGAACCACTGCCGATGAGCTGCTGTCTCACACAGCAGTCACTAGCCACACGTAGTTATTTAAATTTCATTGAAATTAAGTGAAATTTAAAATTGAGTTCCTTAGTCACACTAGCCATATTTTAAGCACTCACTAGCCGTGTATGATGAACAGCTACCATCTGAGTACCATTCTAGATCTACTCAAATTTCAGCAGAAGAGACTGTAGAGGTTCCTGGCCGGGGTGTGTGTTTATGCATGCTCCACCACTCAATCATATCTGATTCTTTGTGACTCCATGGACTGTAGCCCCCCAGGCTCTACTTTCCTTGGGGTTTTTCAGGCAAGAATACTGGAGTGGGTTGCTATTTCCTCCCCCAGGGGATCTTCCCGACCCAGGGATGGAACCCGAGGCTCCTGTGTCTCCTGCATTGGCAGGCGGATTCTTTATCACTGAGCTACCAGGGAAGCCTCTCCTGGCAGGTGGGCACCCTCCTTATAGCAACCCTGATGTTTGTGAAAGGAGAGGTCCCTAGCCCTGCCTTCTCCAGATCTGCCTAGGCTGTAGGTAATGGTGTGCCTAGAAAGTTCTTTCTGCTTTCTCAGGTCTCCTGCATTCTCTTCCTTGAGCACAGGGAGGTTTTCTGCTCCGCGACTGTTCTCAAGGACTCCACAGGCCCAGGCCCTCCCGACCAGGCCAGCAGGTGAGCAGTTTACGTGGAATCCAAGCGCTCAGCGGGGAGCAGAGCAAGGCCGAGTGTTTTCCACAGCTGCTGAGGAAGGTGAGTGAGCCGAGGCAGAATAACAAAAAGCCACTTCAAAAACAGACCAGAAAAGTCAGAGAGCAGAGACAATCAGAGGTTTGAGACACACACACCTCCCTCAAAACCTTGGCAAGAGAGCAAAAACAAGTCAAGGGGGAGACTCTAGACCTTCTAGTTTCGAGACCGTCGCGGTTGCTGACTTTGAGAAGCCAGTTCTGAGAGGAGCCAGGAGCTGAGGCTGTGGGGGCTCAGAAACCTCACCCGAGTTCTCAGAATTGTGTGGCCTGGTGGTGGGACGGTCCCTGAGCACTCTGTGTCTCTGGGAGGAATGGGTGTGTGGGAATGGCAGCCTCAGGCTGGCTGGGTGAGAGTTTGGGGGCTGTTTTAGCCTAGAGACTAGCTGCCGTTTAGAAGCAGAACACCACCTGGCCTGGGCTCTGGGGACCTATCCCCTGGGAGATGGGGAGAGGGAGGTGGACACAGGCCATCAGGGAATTCCCATGCACAGGCCATCTGTGTCTAGGAAACTCCTCTTTCAGAACTCAACCTTGAAGACGCCAAGCCAGAAAGGGAAGCCTAGTGCTCCCTTCCCATCCCCAATTCTGTAGGGCAGTAAAGTACAGTGCAGAGAGCCCTGGGAAGGGAGGACTTGGCTCAACCCCCAAGCATTGTCACTTACTTACTATGTGATTTTGGGCAGGTCAGTTTACCTCTGGACTGTAGTTTCTTGACCAGTAAATTGTAGGGTCGGTTTAGACCAATGGTTCTCAACCCAGGCTACATGGGGGTATAATCTGGTGAGCTACAAAAATAAATGAGATTCTGCTTGTTCTGGGAGACAGCCTAGACATCAACATTTTAAAAAAATCCTTCAATGGTTCTAATGTGTAGGCAAGATTGATAACCACTGGTCTATCCAGATTCACAAGTGCATCATGCTTGGGAGTCAAAATTGAGATTCAAATTCCATAGGACTGGCCTAGGGCCTGAAAAACTACCTTTCTCCCAAGCTCCCAGGTGATCCTCATGGATCACATCCTAAGTCATAGCAAGTCTATCTTTAACATCCAGGAAACTGAATTTCAGGCTGCAGCAGCTCAGTTTGTTTCTGCTTGTTGTGTTGGTAGCTGGCAGTATTTGCATATTTTTACCCATAGACATCATTCTTCTACATTCTCTCTTTTTCCTCCCTCTCACATAAGCATCATCTATGATTCAAATCTTACCATTTGAATTCTGACTATTCTCTCTGGATATGAATCAAACAGGGATCTTCTCTTCAAGGGCAGAAAATGAAAGATAAAGCAGACTGTGGTGTGAGTTCAAGGTGGACCATTTTTATTGGAAGGATGGGGAAAGACTCCATGTAGCAGATAACAAGTATTGAGCCTCCATCTCTGCTGGGCACTCTTCAAGCTTTACACAATTGTCTCATTTAATCCTCACACCACCAACATGGTAAGTACTGATCAGGTTCCCCAGTTTACACACGAGGAAGTTGAGGCTTAAAGAGAATCAGAGACTTTTTCAAGCAGGAGCAGATGTGGGACTTGAACTCACATCTCTGTGTTGACTACTACAAAAGTCATGGGCAGTATTTGAGTGCATCACCAACCAGACCGAACTCAACCTAAGCAGATGCAACCAGACTCAACCAGGTTCAGTCAGACCCAATCAGACTCAACCAGACCCAGTTTCTCGGCACTGATTAGTTGTTGGTGAGGAGATGGGAGGGATGGGGTTTGCATGAGTTTAGTCTACTTAAGCAACCCCTATACTCACCTCCCATAAACACCACCGCTCTCCCATCAGAAAAGGCAGTAGTTTTCCACCCTGGGCCCAGGCTTCAAGGCCTTTACCTGGCACCTGGGTTCATAGTAATACTTTTTCCTACTTGACTGCCTGTCTCAATATAAATCTCTGCCATGTGCATCTTTTTCTACTCATATAATTTTCTTTTCTCCGTGGGAGCAGGCAGTGTGTCCAGATTTGAGACTGTTTTATTTTTTTCCTTTTTTGTAGGCTTGTCCCTCATGAGGAGCCTAGAGTGTTACCCCTCACCTCCAAAGGATGCTGCATAGAAGACCATCTGAAGCTACCACGATTGCTGCGAATTCTCAACATCTCAGATTCCACTGGGTTCTCAGCCAAAATGGTAGTCAACAGCCCAACCTAACAGTTTTTCCAACTTGACTCAAACCTTCCTGTCTCATTTCCTGATATTGGGGTTGTGGGCCTGGAGTGGGGGTAGGGAGTGAGAAGGCAAGCATGGAGGCTTCCTTGTGCCCCCACTGAGTCTTGAGTTCCTGAAGACAGCAGCTTTGTCTTCTTCTTTTTATATCCCCAGAAGAGAATATGGTGCTGGGGAGACAGATGCACACTGATGTCTATCAGATGAGCGAATGAAGGTGACTCAGGGGCATTTTCTGATGCACTGAATGAATGGCCACACTGATAGTTTGTCCTGCTTGACCCCTCAGGCAGGAGTCTCTTGGCACGGGTTTCAGCTTGTGAAGTCCCCGGAACCCTGTGGGCACAGTTACTGGGAAATCTTTCATTTTCACCACATCTTCTAAGCTTCTACAGCAGCTCAGGAAGGGGGAGGTTTTCTTAGAGAGCCCAACCCCTTGATATGCTGATATGGGTGGGTTGTTGAAAACCAACCTGGAGAGCAATCAGAAGAGACCCACTACTCTTTAGGGGGCCCCGGGATTGTAGAATGATGGGGGCCCAGGGAAGGGGGAGACCCCTCTCTTTTTTATCTTCCAGAGAAGGGTTCATCTTACTGTAGTGGATATTTCCTAAAATTGGGGTGAAAAAGGTGAAGGGTTCAGTTCACACAGAAGAATTTTCCTCTGCAGATAGTTTTTCTCCTGTCATTAGAAAACAGAAAAGGAAGAAAATACAAAGGAAAGAAATCGTATATGTACCACGATGCTAACTGTGCTCAAGAATCTAAAGAAACTTAGAGAAAGACAAATATCATAGGATACCACTCATATGCGGTTATCAAACGTGGGCACTCATATGTGGCTATCACTCACGTGTGACATCGCTTGTAATTGGAATCTAGAAAAAAGATGTAAACTAACTCATTTACGAAACAAAAACGGACTCACAGATTTTGAAAACAGCCTTGTGTGGGGGAGGGGAAGGATAAATTCAGAGCTTGGAATTAACATGCTACTGTATATAAAATAGCTTAGCAACAAGGACCTACTGTGTAGTACAGAGAAGTCTACTCAGTATTCTGTAATAACCTGTATGGGAAAGGAATCTGAAAAAGAATGAGTATATGCACACGCGTAACTGAATTGCTCTTCTGTACACCTGAAACTAACACAATATTGTAAATCAACTATCCTCCAGTAAAATTTAAAAAAAAGAATCTAAAGAGACTGTGTTGGTCAGCTGGTTCCCAGGGGACTGTTCCTGCTTATTCAACTTCTGTTCTTGGGTAAGAAAATACTGCCCGTCCAATTCCTTAGGAATTCCTCTTATCTTTTGAATCTTGCAAGAAATAAGCCAAGAGAAACCTGTCCCCACTGCTAAGGTGCCTGTTCCGGTGAGACAAGGTCCGGCACTAGGGGCAGAAAGAGTTTAGGAGAGACCCTCACGAGTTCTAATGCTGGAGGCAGGTGGGTGCTGCTCTAGATACCACGTATTGCTGTAGACTCAAACTTCTTCCTCTGGCTTCCCTAGGAAATGGTTAATCCATTTACACGGTCTCTTCTGAAAGCATCCTTCATCCCAGCGGGATGTAAATGGCGATTGGTGCTATTTATATCTCCATCTTCAAGAAATAGCTGCCTCTCTTACATTTTATTGCCCGACTTAGTGTTTTTGGTTGTGTGGAACCATGAGGTGGGCCTAGGAGAATGGATTAATTAATCTTGTGTTTAACAAGCATCTTTCTTGAGTGTCTATTGGCTCCTGTGACTTTCATTTGTATGTTGTTGACTTTTAAACTTTTTTTTTTTTTGCTTTGACCTCTATCTTTCACATTAAATTCCTATTTTTAACAAAAAAGGAGAGGAAGAGAGAGAGAGAGAGAGAGGGAGAAGAAATAGGATATAAATGATAGAGGGTAGCCCACAGAAATCATTCCCTAACACATATTCAGTGATTCTGTTTCCAGGTGCAGAAGTTGAGGCCATGAGACGGGTTGTGATTTGCCTAAAGTCTCATAGAAAATCAGTGGCAGACTTCGGACCAGGGCTTTCCCCAGAGGTCCTGGACAGAAACTTGAAGTCACGGCATCATAACTGATTCACGTCTTCTTGGGCCCTATTGTTCTGCGTGGGAGACTGGTCTCCTCATGGGCAGGGACCTTGCACTTCATCCTCTCTACATCCCTGCACCTCCCAGCCCGGTGCTGGTAGAGCCTGATGGTTCCAGAGGGATATGAGGAGTTAAACTGGGTGGTTAAATTTGACTTGTGAGACTCAGTAGTAAACAGCATGAAGTGAGGCAGGCGGGCCCCACCCCATCCTCTCCACTCGCTATGTCTGAAAAGACTTGGCTCGAACCTTGCCTTATTTAAGAAGACTGTCTAGACCACCTCCGTCTCTGAATTTTGAAGCAATTCTTGTCTGCTTCTCTCATTTAGGACCCTCTATATCTGGTGGCTCTCACTGGTGAAGAATCTGCCTGCAACGCAGGAGATGAGGGCAGGAGATAAGGATTGGATCCCTGAGTCGGGAAGATCCCTTGGAGAAAGCAAATGGCAACTCACTCCAGTGTTCTTGCCTGGAAAATCCCAACCCATGGTATCTCAAAAGAGTTGGACTTGACTGGGCAACTGAACAATAACAAAATATACTGATTTATGTGAGGAGGAGGTGACATTGGTTCTAAGTGTGGGCTGTGGCTATCAAACCTGTGTTTAAGCTCCGCTCCATTATTTTTAGCCCTGTGATCTAAGGTGACTCCTCTGAGCCTCCATTTACCTGTAAGATAGCTCTAGTGACAATTCCTCCCACTCAGGCTCCTTGTACAGATTAATTGGGACAAGCCATGAAAAGCGTTCAGTGCCATACCAGGCACTCAGCACATTTTAGCTATTATTGTAAATTTTCACAATGAAATGTTTTGTTTCTCTGCCTTCGTTGAGCATGGTTACCTTACCTGGGAACTGGAGGAAACAATGGCCAATCGTGGTGGATTGTTATGACAACCAAATGAGAGACTACACATAAAAATGCTTTGTAAACTCTTCAGGTTTGGGTGTGAAGTGTGGCCGCCCCCAAGATCACACAGCTGGTAAGAGGTGGCGCCCTCCTGGAAAAACCACACCCACCCCCAACACATACACACACACACACACACACACACACACACACACAACACCACAGCCAGAAAACATCTAGGTGGTCTGACCCCCCAATGGCATTCCTTTTCCTTGGTTGTTTCAGTGTCCATTCATTGAGAACTCCCAGGCCTTCTGAACCAGCAGTGGTGGGATGGAAAAAGGTGATTAACACGTGGACCTCATCCTCAGGAAGCTTACAGTGCAGCAGGGGGGAGTGTGAGCAAGTGTATTCGAAACAAGGCCAAGTGACACCGAAGCAGTAGCAACAGAAACACAGAGGGAGGGGAAGTTTGGGGGTGAGAGTTGGTTTCATGGCAGGCTTGGCCTTGGGGCCAGTCTTTGGTGGATGAGTGGTGTATCATTTGCTCTGGTTGCCAAAACAAACTGGGTCGCGTACACAATGGATATTTATTTTCTCACAGTTCTAGAGGCTAGAAGTCCTAGATCAAGGATTTGGCAGGACTGGTTTCTTCTGAGACCTCTCTCCCTGGCTTGCAGATAGATGCCTTCTCACTGTGTGTTCACATGCTCATTCCACGGTCTATATCCTGACACCATCTCCTTATAAAGATGCTAGTCATATTGGATTAGAGCCTACCCAAATGACCTAACTTGACTTTAATTATCTCTTTAAAGGCCCTATCTCCAAATACATTCTGAGGTATTGGAGGTTAGGACTTAACCACGTTAACTGGGGTGGCAGGGGGAACAGAGCCTATAACAAGTAGGATGTTTTCTATTTGCGTGAGTCCATGCTAAGTTGCTTCAGTCATGTCTGATTCTTTGCCTATGGACTGTAGGCAAACCTTTGCCTATGGGCTGTAGCCCTCTAGGTTCCTCTATCCACGGGATTCTCCAGGCAAGAGTGCTGGAGTGGGTTGCCATACCCTCCTCTATTTCCTATTTACATTTTTTCAGTGATGAAAATATTCATAAAATGTGAACTGCTGAAAAGCCCAAGAAGGAAAATAAAATCACTAAGAGATGACCATATATATATATTAAAAACCTTCTAAAGTGGGCTTATACCTTATGGCACCTGTTGCTTTCAAACCTGCAATTTTCACCTGACAGGTATCTGATGAACTTTCCTCCTCATCATTAAATATTCTTCCACAACATCACTTTAAATGGTTGCGTGGTGGTCTATTAGAAGGATGTATCCAACATCTTTCATGTATCCAACATTTTGATTGGCCAAGATTGGGACAGAGACGAAGTCTTATGGGAGGAAATGGTATGAGATTCAAGGGCACAGTAATTGGTTACATACACTTGAGCAAATTGAGCCAAAAGAGTTCTCAGAATCAGGTAGATTATACTTGTAAGAATGTATCTTTTTTTTTGGTGGGGATACACTGTGGGTGAGAGGGCACTGCTGCTTCTGAGAAGCCCCAAAGGGTCCCAAGAATGAACCAGCTGTACAGTTTATGTCTGACTAATTAGAATCTCAGTTAGACCTTACAGGGCAACTGAAATTCAATATTTGACTTTACACCATGAGACTGAGCTTGATGAGAACTTAATTGTTTTAATTGAGATGCTGCTTTTTTATGAGTGATTCTTAGTGATTGGTGATGATTACTTTCCCCATCCCTCACTCCCCTCTTTTTCTGCCTCATTGTCTGTTTCCGATGAGAAGTCTTTGGTAAAACAAAGCCAAGAGTCAGGGACTTAGTGATAGAGATGTACTCGTCTTGTTTCATACTGAAGACTCTGAAGGATCTAAAAGGGAAGTTCAAGTTGGACCAGGAGGGCTTCTAGGCAGAGAGGAGGTGGGGAGATGATGCCATCCTTGTGGGTTTTAAATGATCTGAAGGGTGCTTCAGTAGGGGAAAACACACTTAGCTTTCATTTGCTCTTTCGTGCAGGTGGGAGAAGGGGAAAATTGAATGACCTTCTTGTGATTTGATAGAGAAAGCCCACAGGACAGTTGAGGGATGCAGAGATGTCAGCTCCAACGTGATTTCTAAGACAACCCATCCTCAAATAAGAAAACCAGTCAGACTTACAGATGTCTTCCAGGGCTGTTTTTATGGTTGTCTTTCAGACAACCATTTCTAAAGCTTTAGGGATCTCATCAGATCCTTTTTTTGACCGAATGTGTCCAGGGACAGATTTGTTCAAATCAAGTCCAGCCTGAGAGAGTGATGAAAAATCGCGAGTCCACACATCACCCTGGAGAATAAGATTTATGTTCTTGTAAAAATCTTCAACCTGACACCTTATTAAATCTGATTCTTTGAAGTATTTTTTGGATATAGAGTGACACCTCTCCCTCCCCAGCTTCGGGGCAGACAAGCCATCGTCTGTAGTTCCTTCTCAGATACTGGTGTTTTTGATGCTGGCCTGCATTGGGGAGGGGGGTGTGGGTAGGTTGGTGACTTCATCAGTTGGCATTATAAAGAAGAAAGCAGACCCGCTGAGCTCAGTTTTACTGGCAGAAACGGGAAAAGGATCAAGAGAATAATACTTATTAATTGTGCCATGCTGAGCATATATTGTTTTTTATTTGCCATCCTTTGAATTCCCCATGATTGCAGAAATTGTAAGGCTTTCTTCTGGTGACGGATTGTATTGACACCCCTCCCTTGTGCCGTGGGCGTGAAAAGGGTTTTGTAAATGACTGCTACTTTTAGGAGCTAGCAACCCCCCCACTTTAGTGAGGACACAGGAAAAGTGAATCTGGGAAGGACGTAATTCACGTCAAACCTTTCTCAAATCCACATCATGCCAACCCAGTTAAGATAATCTGCTGGAAAAAAGGATTGTTCACTTTGCAACAGTTCACCGCTTGATGACTTGAAACAGACAGTTCTTCTTGTGCATTTTATATGGTGTTTTTTTTTCTCTTTTAACGTGAGTCTTTGTTGAGATGGTATTGCATACCCAGCTCTGTAGGAAAACCACATAGGCCCGGTCTCAAAGGCGGACGCACGCCCCCTGATTTGGTGCAAGTGAGTTTTGGGTGTCTTTCAGCACCCATCTCCAGTGCCTAGCAAGAGAGTTGTGCCACCCCGGAAAGTAGGAAATGCTGCCGAAGAACAACGCCCACATTCCAGCAGACATTAATCCTGGAGGCTGGCAACCCCTCTCCAGATGCCTGCAAAACAGCACGAGCCAGGGTCTAACAGACTCTCTGCTGGGAACCAGGTAGCCAGGGAGGCAAGTCATGGACCCGAGGAGGAAGCCCAGGTCAATGATGCACCGAAGGCCCGATGCCAAGGTGCCCAGGGCCAGCGCGGTCCTCAGGTCATTTCTGCGTCATTCAATTATGAAAAGCTGACTCTATTTAATTCATTTTAATTAAGAGGGCTGGTTCCACCCCTTGGCAGAAGACACTGTCAGTGGATGCAGAGTGAGATCTGGGGACCAGGAAGCAAAATTGCCACCTCCCCTGCATCTGTTGCTGATGACTGAAATGGCACCATGTCACTCCTCTCATTACACTTCATGAGTTGCTGTCTGAAGAATGCCAGAGGCAGGGCATTACTGGCGCCTTCAAGTGCTAAAGTTGAGGGGCCTGGGTGTGCAAGGAGGAGGTGTGAGGGGAAGGCATGTGTTTACATGACACACAGGAGAGTTTGTCTCATTCCCTGTTGAATGGACATTTCTTGAGGGCAAAGGGTTTTGTGTCTTGTTCACCCAGAACCCAGCCTGGCACATCATCAGAGCTCAGTAAATATTTGCTAAATGAGTGATTCTCAAATGTTGAGCTGAGCTAGTCCTTCCAATGAAGTGGTCGCTTCACTGTGAAACCCTGTGGAGAACAAAAGTGGTGTAAGGTTGGGTGCCTGTCCCAAGGTCATATGCTGCCCTATAACCCCTTGGTATTCATTCATTCACTTATTCATTCATTCATGGAACATCTATCTCTTCTGTAATATACTGTGTGTAATAGTCACTGGGGTACAAAGATGAAAGTCAATCAATATTCATTAGTACCCTCCCTGAGTAGGGCTCCAGGGATACCACGGTGGCTCAGGTTGGGACCACATCCTTGGTAGGAGACACAGACTGTGCAAACCACAGGTGGCAAGCATCTCACTCCACCTGGAAATAGAGGTGCTGGGAAAAGCTTCCCAAAGGTGGGCCCATGTGGACTGCATCTTGATGGCAGAGTAGGCGTTTGTGAGGCTGGGGTGAGACCAGGGGGAGTATTCAAGGTGACTGTGTGAAGGTCTGGCATCTCCCAAAGGCAGGCTGGGGCTACCCTCCAGCCATACTTCCTCATTCCCAGCTTCCTCGCCACCCAAACCCGCTGATAGTATCTTTTCTTTTTACTAACTCCTTCATCATTCACTCCCAGCCTGGCTCACCCTAGAGCCTGACTCCATAGTAAATGTGCAGCACAGATGTAGTTATTATTAGCTGTAATTTATATTTATTTATTTAAGTTTTTACTTTATATTGGAGTAGAGTTGATTGACAATGTTGGGCTAGTTTCAGATGTACAGTAAAGTGATTCAGTTATACATATACTTATATCTATTCTTTTTCAGGTTCTTTTCCCATATAGGTTATGATATGTGTTATTATTAACCCTAGTAAATGTAGGAACTGTCCCCAGATCTTGGTGACATTATTGGTGCTGGCATGGCTTGGGGACTGCAACTCCCATTGAGCTGTCCTTGGTTGGTCTGGCTTACTTGGGGACTTGTGTGAGGGGGAAAAGGCTGCCAGGGTTAGGGCATTCTTGGGCTCTCTGTACCCATGACTTCCCACCAGGCCCCACCCAGGTCCAGTGGATGGTGAGCCTGTCCACATCGTCTAGCATAACGCAGAGCCAATGTCAGTGAGGCTGCCTGGATACATTGACAGCACCCACTCTTCATTTGGAGGCGTCCAAACTCAGGCTGGAGACCCTCTGAGAGAGCAATAGAGTGGTACATTGGACCTATGGGCCCTTCCACCCCCACGTTTGTTCTGATCTAGCAATTCTTCAGGTCTTGAGTCTGAAACGTCAGAACCTAGTCACATGGCTGTGACCAGAAGATACTCTTAAAATGCCACTTGAAGAATGTTGTTTTGGTACTTTACACATCAGCTGTTAATCTGTACAGGATTTTCCCCTTCCCAGGGTAAAGTGAAAGAAGAGGAAGTGAAAGCAGGAGGGGGAGGATTTTTGTACAGCATCTCTCGCCTTACAGACAACAACCGAAAACCCCCTAGGCTCTGAACACAGCCTCTATAGCTCACCTTCATCCATGGATTCCCTCATTTGGTTCTCAGAGCTCCCCCAGGTGGGAGGTAGGATTCCGAGCCGCCTGATTTCACTCTCACTTGCAGAGTAGGTGCTCCTTAGGCAGGAGGCAAGGGCTGGGGACTGGCTATCCTGGTAGTAGTTCTTCAGAGCCATTCTAG
This sequence comes from Okapia johnstoni, assembly GCA_024291935.2. NCBI lineage: Eukaryota > Metazoa > Chordata > Mammalia > Artiodactyla > Giraffidae > Okapia > Okapia johnstoni. The sequence continues at coordinate 20,856,998 of CM044306.1, read as the reverse complement.
AGAGGTGCTTTGGGTTTCTCAGTTTCTTTAGGGAATCTGGATGGAAGCTGATCCGTATCTGGTGGAGAAAAGTCTCTGTGACTAGGGATCTGAGTCAACAGTACTTTGGCTAGAGTTCTTAGGCCGAACAAGACAGAAGCATTGGTCTTCCCAGTGCTGAGTCACCACCATCTGCTGACCTCTCCAGCCATGGGACTCTCCTGGGTGCTGGGGATTCCCTACCTGAAAGCCCAGGGCCTCTGAGAAATTTTGATTGCATTATCTCCTACTGAGAAAGAGGTGGTCTTACCAGAGTCCAGTAGGTGTGTTTTAACCTGTCTTGTTGCTTTAATAGTCTCCCATAACAACTTAATCCTATACCTCCCAGCCAGGAGGACCAAGTGGAGGCTGAGATTCAGCCTGGGTTTGGAATCAGAACCCTCCAAAGAGTATCCCCCCTCCACTTAAGCAACTGGCTTATTGTGTGATTAAACCCAACTTGAATCTGAAGCCAATCTACTGACCCCAGGTTGTGGTGAATGAAAGTGCAGCATTTATTGCAGGGCACCAAGCAAGGAGTACAGGTGCCTAATGCTCAAAAACCCCAAACTTAACAATGGCTTGATTTCAAGAAAAGATTTTTAAAGACAGGGTGAGGGAGAGGGTTGCAAGGTACATGATTAACTTGTGGACATTCTTCTGATTGGTTGGTGGTGAGGTAGTCAGGGATTAACATCATCAACCTTCTGGTTCCAACTAGTCTGGGGTTACGTGCTCGTGGTCAGCATGTAGTTAACATCTTCCACCTGGTGAGGGGTTTCAGTTATCTGTGAAATAGCTCAAGGACATGGCTCAGAATATGATCTATAGCTCCTGCTGCTGCTGCTGCTGCTAAGTCGCTTCAGTCGTGTCTGACTCTGTGCGACCCCATAGACGGCAGCCCAGCAGGCTCCGCCTTCCCCGGGATTCTCCAGGCAAGAGTACTGGAGTAGGGTGCCATCGCCCTCTCTGCTATAGCCCCTGAGGAGGGACAAAAGGTCCTTGACTTTGTTTAATTGCTTAGCTGCTATTGTTTTGTCTTACTTGACTGTTTTCCTTGGTTTTTGCATTTTCTCACTCTCTAATTAAATTTGTTATTTGGGAAGGTCTAGGAGGCTGAAGTTTTTCTACAACTAAGAGGCAGGTAGAGGATGTGTTGTGGGGGGTCTTCCCAGGAAGGCCCCACTGGGTCCTGCTTGGTTATAATCCCCCCTTTTCTTTGATACTACTCAACCTGGAAGGGTAACAGGTGCAGGACAAGAAAGGGAATGAAATTTTGGATAAGGAGGTTAACCATAAGCTTGGCAGAAGAACTCAGTTTTAGGAGAACTCAATTTTAGTTGCTGCTCCTTTCTCTATCTCTGCTCCAAACTTTCCACCAGGGCCTCCCTTGCCTCCCACAGTGCCCTCTCTCCATCTCCCACTGCCCTTTCAGAACCAGCTCAAATACCACACTTCTGAAGCCTTCCCTAGTGTCTGCACACAGGAAAGTTTGTTTCCCTCCTCTGACTCATGGGACCATGCATGTGGCCCTTGGTAGAGACAGTCAGTGCATTTCTCTCCTCTTTCTCCAAGGGCCCAGGACCCCCTCATCTCTGAGTGTGCTCCATCACTGGACTCTCAAACTGTCAGTAAATGTTGAATGAATGGGTGGAGAAGATCTGTCACTGGCTTCTCCACCTCTATATACCATCTTTTCTGGAGGAAAGGCAGTTTGTTCGTGTATTTCTGACTAAGAGGTCGGGGAGGGAGCCAGGAAAAAATGTTCAGGGCAAATCCTGCCCCTTCCCCATCCCACCCTAAGATCTAGGAGAGCTGGGATGTTATCAAGGTTAGGGTCAAGGGCACCCAATCAGGGTGATTTGAAAATGACAGAGTGGTTCACTGATCTGGGCTGGAGGAAGAGGGCAGAAATCTTTGCCAGCAGGGTCTGGGCCCTGGAGGAATTTGCTGGCCTGCAGGCATGGGGGAGGGGAGAAGTCAGTTTCCAGATGAGGCCGGGGAGCCTCCATCCAGGTGTATTCCAGCTTCTTCTGGCTTTCTAGGGCTAGAGATGGAGGTAAATACAAGCAGCCAAGGTGCTGGGCAGCCTCCAGGGGGGCTCTCTTTGACCCCAGAACCATGTTTCCAAATGGATAAAGCTCAGGGACAGAGTCAGTTCAACCACTTGTCAAATGTCCTAGTTAATTACCTATTTCCTTCTCTTCAATCCAGGGGAAGCCTAGGGTCCTGGGATGGGCGCTGGCTGGAGACAGTGTGATGGGGATTCATTGGCCTCCCTGGAGTCCTGAAACTGGATGAACAGGAAGCATCCTGTTTAAAACAATTTACACCTTTTGTGAAGTACCAAGGAGGAGTGGGTGGAGCCTGTGGTATGCGGGAGGAGCTATGAGGTACCGGACCCACCTTCCCATCCCCTGAGCTGGGCCCTCACCCTGAGGACCCGTCCCTCCTTAGTCATCTGTACACCCGCCTCAGGGCTATGGCAAGTTGTCACTCAGCTTAGCTCAGCCCAGGAGCTGAATCCCATCTTTTCATTTTGATGGCAGCCTGGGATTGTTATCCTTCAAAGATCATCTCTTGGAAGGACACCAGCTCTTATTACATCTCCCAGCTTGCCTGGAGGCCAGCTCAGCTAATCTAGCATCTTTGGCCACTGGATTTGCTTCTGGCCTGGGTGTTACGATGCCACCTCTGGCACCAGTTGGTTTGGGACAAAATAATTAAGCCCCATGAGTTGAAAGGAGAATTAATTCCCCTGTACAGGCTTTTGTTTCTTCTCTTCCTGGGTAACTTCAGATGTGTTAATCCAGGACTGTTCTTTTTTTTTTTTTCTGTTGTAACAGGTTTAATTTGTAGCAGCACTGTTTTTTTTTTTTAACTGTAGTTTTTCATTAGAATGTAGTCCATGTGAACTTTATAACACTAAAGATATTTCCCTTGTTTATGGTGAAAATGACTTAACTATACGAAACCCAGTTTTGCCAAGGGGAATAAAAGACCACCCCTAATCTTACCACAAACACACTGGATCCAGTTTCTGTGTTTTCCCTTCTAGTTTTTCTCTGGATGCGTATTTAATTGTACAGCAGCATGATCCCAGCATACATTTACTTTTTGAAAGAAACTAGTCTTAGAGTGTGGGCTACCCAGGTGGCTCAGTGGTAAAGAATCTGCCTGTCAATGTAGGAGATGTGGGTTTGATCTCTGGGTTGGGAAGTTCCCCTGGAAGAGGAAATGGCAACCCACTCCAATATTATTGCCTGGGAAATCCCATGAACAGAGGGGTCTGGCAGGCTACAGTATATGGGGTCGCAAAAAGTCAGACACAACTGAGTGACTGAGACAGTGGAAGCAATCTGAGAGTGTATGTATGGCCCCGTCTTGCTACATATTCTTTCTTAACAGCATTAATTCAGAAAATACTTAAAGTATCATAATTTACTTAGCCAGCCTTCTCTGGCTAGAAATTTCCTGGGCTCTGTCAGTCCCGGGGGGTCAGGCAGAGAAGGTGGGCTAGCTTCAAAGCAGAGTTCAAAGGACTCTTATGCTGGATCTTATGCTTATGCTTCTTTGCCCGCTGGCCCTGGGCCTAACTCCTGCCAGTCAGTTCCTGCCATGCTCAAGTACCCACCAAAAGGAGTGCCTCACTCATCACTCTGTAGGGAAAAGACCTTTCCAGGGCACGTTTTTGCAAAGTCTTTGATTCATGCAGGTGCGCATCCTCTGGGCTCTGACCATTTGGACAGACATCTCCTCTACCAGACAAAAGGCAAGGGGCCATGTCGTGTTGGATTTTTATTACTGGTTCCTAGGAGGTTTCTTGGAATATAATAGATTTCAGCAGCTGTTTGTCAAGTGAACGAAAATCAAAGGAATGATTCACAGCTCACAAGGAAACATGTAAGTCTCCAGTCGCCCGTTCTTTGCTCAGCCTGGGCTGTAGAATCTGATACATGGCTCTGCTTTAGGGCTGAGAGCTTTGACTCAGGGCAAACAGCCTCATTATTCAACAGCTTATTTCTCCCTGCTAGGTAACCTCTGCACCTCTTTCCTTAGAATCCCAGTCTGTGTTGTCCCCTCTTCATCCCCAGACTTCAACCATAAAATGATGACGACAATCATGCCCCTACAACCAGATTTAGGTCCTCCTTTATTTAATGGTGTGGCCAGTGTATCTCAGCTTGCCCAGGACTTTCCCAGTTTTAGCCCTGAAATCCCTACTCAGTCCCAAGTGAAGGGGGCCGGTTTTGTCCTAGTTCCCGGCATCCAGTTCTTAACAACGTCCTGTAGAGGGCGCTGGAGGCACAGCACAGGTGCGCGATGGATGGAGCGTCTGTCTGCTCTCCCAGTTGGGAGGTAATATCACTCGGACACCATCGGACAAAGGGGTTCTGCCTCCGGCCAGAGTGAGTCAGTAAACAGCCCATCCCCTCCCCTCCTGGAGGGGAGCGCCAAGTGTCCGGGAACCTACCCTTTTTGGAGAAGAGGGAGTTACGTGGTCCACAAGTCTGCTGCTCAGAGCCCTCTCTTTCTTGCTCCTGAGAAAGCAAATCATGGATAAATAAACGGCAGTTTAGTTTCAGCCTACCAAGCTTCCCTGTGTGTTCCAGCACTAATTGTTCTGATGGCAGGACACCCAGGTTGCATGGACCTAGAACACTTTCAGCCACAGCAGAACAAACGTGTCTGTCAACTTCCACCTGGTTTATAGACCTGCCTTAGGAGGGCTTCCCTGGTGGCTCAGATGGTAAAGAATCTGCCTGCAATTGAGGAGACCCAGGTTCCATCTCTGGGTCAGGAAGGTCCCCTGGAGAAGGGAACTGGCAACCCACTCCAGTATTCTTGCCTGGAGAATTTCATGGAATGAGGAGCCTGGTGTGCTACTGTCCATAGGGTCACAAAGAGTCAGACATGACTGAGTGACTAAGTTTCACTTTCACAGGAGCTTAAGTCAGAAATCATAAAATTTACCTTCAAAGTGGCTGGTGACAGTAAAAAAATCTTGCTACAATAATTCTAGTATCAATATATGGGGAGGTCTTCCTCCCTGGTGGCTCAGCGGTAAAGAATCCACCTGCCAACAAGGGTTCAATCCCTGGTCCAGGAAGATCCCACATACCTTGGAGCAAATGAGCCTGAGACCCACAACTATCCAGCCTGCGCTCCAGAGCCTGGAAGCCGCAGCTACTGAAGCCCATGCACCCTAGAGCCTGTGCTCTGCAACAAGAGAACTCATTGCAATGAGAAACCTGTGCATCACAACTGGAGAGTAGCCCCCGCTCGCTGCATCTAGAGAAAACCCTCACAGCGATGAAGACCCAGCACAGCCAAAAATAAAATAAATAAATTATTAAAAAAAATACAAGGGGAGACCTGTACAGATCTTCTGTGCATTAGCGTGGCGGCAGCCAACTCAAAGCAGCTATTCTGATAAGCACGAGTTTCCTGGTGCCTCACTTGCATCAGCCCCCTGCTTCCACGTATGACGCCTATTGCTGATGTGTTGGGTTCAGCTGGGTCACCGAGTGTTTAGGACAGATACCATCCTGGTGGGATCTCCCCATTTGTTGTTAAGCTACATACTTTGAGCGATGATTATGGTTCATTAGGTATGCTGTGAGAACTGTATTGTAAGGCTGAAAATACCAACAAAATGATTTAAACACACAGAGCTGCTGTTTTTGACTTGGAATGCCATATGTGTGGATGTTTCCATCTACACAAATATCTGGGCGATGACTAGATTATCAGTCTGTTTGTGCATGTATGTGTGTGTTAGTTGCTAAGTCATGTCTGACTCTTTGTGATCCCATGGGCTGTAGTCCACCAGGCTCCCTCTCCATGGAATTCTCCAGGCAAGCATACTGGAGTAGGTTGCCATTCCCTTCTGCAGGAGATCTTCCTGACCCAGGGATCAAATCCTGGACTGCTGCTTGCAGGCAGATTCTTTACCGTCTGTGTTCTTTAAAGAGAAGTTATTTTCTTCTAATCCTTTCTCCTTAAAAAATCATTTTAAGGTTTAGGAGAAAAGCATTGGTGCTTAAAAAGAGTTGAAGAAGAGAGGAGGCCAGTTGGCAATGAGTCTGTATCTCACGGGTGGAATTTTATCTGTCACCCATGGTACTGGAGTCAGACAGATCTAGGTGGGCATCTTGTCTCCACCATAAATTAACTGTGTGATCTTGGACAAGTTCTTTAACTTCCCTGAACTTCAGAGTCTCCATCTTTAAAATAAGAATGATAAAATAGAATATCCTATAGTTAGGGAGTTTGGGATTGACATGTACAGACTGCTGTATTTAAAGTGGATAACTGACAAGGACCTACTCTATAGCAAAAAAAAGAAAAAGATATCCTATTATCTTCTCATAAGGCTGTGGTCAGGGATAAACAAGATGATGTGTCCAAAAGTCCTAGCTCTGAGCCTGGCATCTCAACAGTTTGAGTGGCTTATTTTTTCTTAACTCCAAGCTGACTGTGTGGTCTGTTAACCCGGCACTGCTTCAGCTAGAATCCTATTGCAGTTGATAAAGCTGTGAGTTTCTTTGGATTTAGATGCACCTATTGAACGGGTTTAGATGTTTCCAAGTTTGCTCAGGTATTCTGTCTTGAATTACCATCATCATCGACATACCAGCTTTTATTGAGTGTTTACTACGTACCAGGCATCAGGCAACATACTTGAACCCAAAACTGCATGAAGGTCTGTGTTCTTAGCCACTCCTCCCCACTGCCTTTCAACATGGCTAACTCCATCCTTTTACAGGATGGAATTTACGAGTTTTCCTAGGTTAGATTTTACAAGTTTTGCTTTTGGAGAGCGTATCAAACTCTAGGCTCCTGTTTGCTGGTTACAACTGGTTTTTGGATTTCTGATGACACTGGCAATGATAAGACAAGTAATGGTTTAGCCATGTGAGGTCTACTAAGTTGAGCGGCATAAAGCAAAACATGAAAAAGTACCACATGGTGGGGATGTCAAACTCTTGGCAGAGTTCAGTCCAACTGGACTGGGAGGGGTTTTTGACTATCCTGAGGATCTACTGCAAGGGATAATTCTTGTCCTGATGCTGAGACAGCTGGATCTGAGGTGAGTCATTTACTTCTCTTGGGCCTCAGTTTCCCCTTTTGGATAATGAGGGGATTAAACCAAATTGCTGGTTCTTAAAACTTTGATGCGCTGGATTCCTAGGCTCCACCCTGGCAGACTCTAATTCAGTAGGCGTGGGTGGGGCCTGGCAGCCTCCTTGGGGATAATCTAATCCCCATTAATCTGAGAAATGTCCACCTAGACTCTGACTGACATTTGATTTTAAAGCTAATGTCCCAGGAAATGTGGAGTGTTTTTTGAGGCGGAGGAAGATCCATTCAAGGCACCCACACAGGAAGAGACAAGCGAAGTTCAGAGAGTCAGTGTGTGTGCATGCTTAGTTGTTTAGTTGTGTCTGATTCTTTGCAACCCTTTGGACCATAGCCCATCAGGCTCTTCTGTCCACAGGATTGTTTCAGGCAAGAATACTGGAGTGGGTTGCCATTTTGTTCTCCAGGGAATCTTCCTGACCCAGGGATTGAACCCTCATCTTCTGTGTCTCTTGCATTGCAGGTGGATTTTTACCCACTGAGCCATCAATAACTCTGCATAACAGACATCTGAGGTTGGTGCTTGCTAAAATTCTGAGACTCAACCAAGGAGGTCTTCTAGAAGGTTCCCCAAGGCTCACAGATTGACAGGAAACCACAACAGGGGTAAAATGCAAACATAACACACCCTATCAGACTTGAGGGCAGTTCCGCATGTAGTAGAATAACTCATATCATGGAAAAATTTACAAGTCATTTGTTTTAAATCTGTGTGTGTTTCACTGCTATGTTTAAAATAGATAACCACTAGGACCTACTGTATAGCACAGGGAACTCTGCTCAATATTCTGTAATAACCTAACTGGGAAAAGAATTTGAAAAAGAACAGACACATGTGTATATATAACTGAATCACTTTACTATACATTTGAAACTAATACAACATGGCTAATCAACTAAACACCAATATAAAGTAAAAATCAGAAAAAAATGTGTGTATATGTAGGTGTATTTTTTTATTTTGGGAGTATGGAGAGTTCTGGAGGAAAAGGAGGTGAGGATTCAAACAAGAATACTTTTTATATGTACATCTCTGTTTACAAGAACACTGATCTCTGAGTAGATTCTATTCTCTTGAGTCTTTTTGATTACTGATCCACAGTGATGAAGTCCCTAAGACAAATCTTCAATTTCCATAACATTTACTACATTGTGCTACAACTTGAGGCTAGGTTATTTTTTTCACAAGAAAAAATATTTGTAGGAGTTGATTGAGTCCAAGATTGTAAACATAGATTTCATTGGTAAAGTGATCAACTCTTATATTGACTTCAGGAATTAGATATAATATTCAAAAGTATGAAAAGCACAAGGGCTATAGTAAGTGCCCAACAAATGTTGGCTTTTATTATTATTCAGCATTAGGTGATCATGGGATTGACTTTCACTAATTTGCTCTTGAGCTGTAAGCTGCTATTGACCCAGGGAGAGTTTCTAAGAAAACAAAGTTCCTGACACTCCAGGGATTATAAGGGAAATATAACTTCATCACTGACTCAATGGACATGAATCTGAGCAAACTCTGGGAGACAGTGAAGGACAGGGAAGCCTTGCATACTGCAGACCATGGGGTTGTAAAGAGTTGGACACGACTTAGGGAGGGAATAACAACAACAAAAATAACTTCCCTTTATTGCAGTCGAATCCAAAGAGCTTTATCCAGACTACTATGTGGGATCCTTCAGGTGCTTTTATTTTTATTTATTTATTTGGCCTCTCCATGTGGCATGTGGGATCTTAGTTCCCTGACCAGGGATTGAACCCTTGCTGCCCACCCAAACTGGAAGCATGGCGTCTTAACTACTGAACTGCCAGGGAAGTCCCTTTCAGGTTACTTTAGATGATGCTCTTAAATAATGTTCTTTAAAATACTTTATATTTAAGCATAAACATAACTGTGTTTATGCTTAAATAAATATCTGTGCTTAAATATATTTTTATGACAATGGTTTTGCATGTATGCTGATATAAAATTTTCTTGTAAAATAAATTATTCAAGCAGAATAAATAAGTTGATTCAAAGAAAGCTGTTAAGTAATCATAGTACAGGCAGTACCCAGAAATGACAAAAACTGTGGCTGTGGAATGCAAATCAAGCCTGTGATGAACTGAACCTGCCTGTTCCCTGTTTTGCTACATATGAAAATATTGACCCTCATTTTATAGAGTTTGCATATGTTACACAGTTATAAAATTTTCATTCTGGGCAAGACCGTGAGATCATCACAGAACAACCCTCCTTGCTTCAGAGAGGTGGTTTCTGAGGTCTAGAGGTGCTGTGCCTTGATTAAGTGCAGTATACTGCAGAGGAACTGGGGTTTGATCCTGTTAGAGAAAACGTTCGTGCTTTCTGGTGGTCTAGACCTCAAGAGTAGAAGAGAGATAGTCCTTTACCCCCAGTTCATCAGGAGAGACATTGGAAGAGAGAAATTGTTTTCTATGGCAGGACCTCAAGGAGCACCAGTCTTGAAATAGTCCAAGGTCTTTTGGTACACCTGAAACTAATGCGATATTGTCAATCAACTATACTTCAATTTAAAAAAAAGGAAAATAAGAACAACAAAAATAAATCATCCTATCAACACAAAGATGCCTAAATGCCTAAAACAGTGTTATCATATGCATTCACTTCATTTTTTTTCTCTCTTTTCTTTTTTGTAGATTTATTTTCTCTTTGCTTTAGATTATTCATTGAAACCAGAGCTACTTCTCAACAACAACTGTCCACAGAAGTATTGCTAATCATTTGATGACTCAGGAAAAATAAAAAACCATAATCCATCTAGACTCAACTGTCTTAAGAAATCCATAGGATCATATGTCTATTCAGTTATTTAGGAAGAAAAAGAAATATTTAGAGATCTTTTATTTGGAAGAGGATTACATTTATTCTCTTTGACTTCAAGGTATAGAAGCCGAACCAGGTGGGTGAGATAATGGAAAGACAGGTTTTAGTTCAATGAGAGGAAATACTTTTAGTTAATTCAAGAAGTGAGCTGTCCTAAGAGAGGATGGACCCCCCCTTTCCTACAACCCCACCCCCTGCCAAGATTAGAGGTGTTCATTTTAGGTGACAATCCTAGAAGACTTGTGGAAGGGAATGGTCTTATCCAAGGGGCTGATGGATGTGTGAGGTGGCTGACCCAAGGTCTTTGCCACTTCTGAAGGTCAAGTCTGAGGTGGCCTTCCTTGGCTTTCAAATGGCTCATATAGGGAGGTGGCCATGATCTGCAGTCACTGTCTCTGCTGCTGCTGCTAAGTTGCTTCAGTCGTGTCTGACTCTGTGCGACCCCATAGACGGCAGCTCACCAGGCTCTGCCGTCCCTGGGATTCTCCAGGCAAGAACACTGGAGTGGGTTGCCATTTCCTTCTCCAATGCATGAAAGTGAAAACGAAAGTGAAGTTGCTCAGTCGTGTCCGACTCTTAGTGACCCTGGTTCTATGTAAAAAGCAATTAAATCATTTGGGAACTTTCCATCCCTATATGTCTTGAATACATGCAAAAAATTACATGTTTTTGCTGCTAAATGGGTAAATATGTGAACATAAGCCAGTTAATTTAGCTGTCTGTTATTGTGTTGTATTTTAAAAATTAGGCTGTTAAATACTTGATAGTTTAGGATTTGCATCTTAATTGGGATTTTAATAATAGGCAGTAATTTTTACAGAAGCGTCAGCCTGGAAAGTCCAAAGTCTTATCATTTCACACTCAGAAAACTGCTATTAAGAGCTTACAATTTTGACTATAAAATGCATAACTATTATGTTAGACCAGGTGAAATTGTCATCTTGTAGATAAAAACTTACATTGGCAATTTCATGTGGTTTAACTAGTCCATCTTAAAGGAAATCAGTCCTGAATATTCATTGGAGGGACTGATGCTGAAGCTGAAACTCCAATACTTTGGCCACCTGATGTGAAGAACTGACTCATTTGAAAAGACCCTGATGCTGGGAATGACTGAAAGCAGGAGGAGAAGGGGATGACAGAGGATGAGATGGTTGATCACCAACTCAATGGACATGAGTTTGAGCAAGCTCCGGGAGTTGGTGATGGACAGGGAAGCCTGGTGTACCACAGTCCATGGGGCTGCAAAGAGTCGGACACGACTGACCGACTGAACTGACATTAACTGAACCTAATATTAAGACATTTATAAAGTTTTATGATTACTAAGACCTGTAGATATTTTTGACTATACTCAGAATTTCCCCTACCGTGTTGATCAAAGAAACATCATTGTAAGCCAGATGATAATCCAGCATGATTTCTTCTAAAAAGGCTCAGAGTTCCTTTCAGCTTGTTACACAGTGGGTTGTTTTCTTTTTTTGTAAAGACACTGAGCCCTCTGATGTGCAAATCATTAAGAAGGTATCTGTTGTTCCAGCAAGTTTTGCCCAGCAATGAGAAGCCATAGGATCAAACTCCCGCCCTTGTTGAAGCCAGGCAGGGAGACTGTGTGTGGTAGTGCTTCGGGGTAGAAGGGAATGATTTCTGAAGTGAGGATTTAACACAGTATAATCCCAGCTTCATTGCCTGTTCACACGAGAAGCCACAGCTTCAATTTAATGGCAGGCAATAGGAGTTTCACACTGTCAGCACCAATGGTTTAAAACCTAGTCTCTAAAAGGGAAGGATCAAAACTAAAAATTTGGAGGGATTTAAGCTCCAGATTCTCTTTCAAATATACTGAATCAAGTATCTTTATCTTTTCCAGAGGATGTTTATATATTAAAATGAGCTTTCTTCTAGTTACTTTCCTGAAAGCTCTGCTTTACAGAGTATATCATTTTCATGTACTGCAGGAGAGCAACTTAAAAAGTCATGCTTGTTGATAAATGGGGAGAGATATGACATTTGAAACTCCTGTAAGAAAACCGGGAGACTGTTGGGGATTCCCCTCTGCCATGTGTTGTTAAAAATGAATAAGAATGTAAGCCCTCAAACTTTCTATGCATTCATACTCAAAACAAATGCATTAAAAATAATGGCTATGGGACTACCCTGGTGGTCCACAGGCTAAGACTCCGAGTTCTCAATCCAAGGGGCTCAGGTTTGATCCCTGATCAGGGAACGAGATCCTACCTGCTGCAACTAAAGATCCTGCATCCTGCAATTAAGAACCAGTGCACTCCAGTACTCTTGCCTGAAAAATCCCATGGACAGTGGAGCCTGGTAGGATGCAGTCCATGGGGTCACAGGGAGTCGGACACGACTGAGTGATTTCACTTTCACTTTTCCCTTTCATGCATTGGAGAAGGAAATGGCAACCCACTCCAGTGTTCTTGCCTGGAGAATCCCAGGGATGGGGGAGCCTGATGTGCTGCCGTCTATGGGGTTGCACAGAGTCGGACACAACTGAAGTGACTTAGCAGCAGCAGCAGCAGCAGCCAAAAAAAAAAAAAAAAAAAAAAAAAAAAATTCATGTCTATGTGGAGAAGTAAGGAGACTGAAAGTAGTTCAGTCTATTTTATGTTGAAAGAGGGTCAGAGAGTTTCGGTGACATGCTCAATGCCTACTGGAATATTGAAGACAAGGATCTTGATCATATGCCACCTTCTTAAAGAAACTAGGAAAACAACTCAAACATCGGTGTTTTCTGCATGATCACTCTGACAGGAAGGAATTTTAATTTGATTTTCCTGCCCTGTGGTTAGGAGAAGGCAATGGCACCCTACTCCAGTACTCTTGCCTGGAAAATCCCATGGACAGAGGACCCTGGTAGGCTATAGTCCATGGGGTCGCTAAGAGTTGGACACGACTGAGCGACTTCACTTTAACTTTTCCCTTTCATGCACTGGAGAAGGAAATGGCAACCCACTCCAGTATTCTTGCCTGGAGAATCCTAGGGACAGCAGAGCCTGGTGGGCTGCCGTCTATAGGGTCACAGAGTCGGACACGACTGAAGCGACTTAGCAGCAGCAGCAGCAGCAGCAGCCCTGTGGTTGAAAGCTGCCAAATCCCATCTTAGTTTCAGCCTGTTGCTCTAGCATTGCATGGGCAGGCTCAGTCTAGAAAGACTTGTTTTCCCTGTCATCTCCAGCTTAGCAAAGGAACCACTTCCATCTTTTTAAGAGACTTCAATACCAGAGCAATCTTGATCTAGCACTGTTTTACCACCCACATTAACCACTCCTCTGCCCAGTTTTGACAATGTACTAAAAAGGATATCCAGTTTGTCAGGGATGAGCTGGTTGAAGTTCTTAGCCCTACAATACCCTACACCCAGAACTAATACATTATTTTGAAAAATTTTTATTTTTGAAAATTTAGCTGTGCTGGGTCTTCACTGCAGTGCACAGGCTCTAGAGTGCACAGGCTCTAGAGTGCACAGGCTCAGTAGCTGCAGTGAGGGCTTAGTTGCCCCAGGGTATGTGGGACCTGTTTGCTGACCAGGAATTGAACTTGCCTCCCCTGCTTTGGAAGATGGATTCTTAACCGCTGGACCACCATCAGAAGCCCCTGATAAATTAGTTTTTGATTCAGAAAAAACAGGAGAAAGATTTCATGTGTTTTTCAGAAAAAACAGGTACCAAGTGGTGTTCCCAGCTTTGTTCCTTCCCTCCTCTCTCAGGAGGCTGAACAAAGTCATAGTCACTGCAGGCTGTGAGCTCAGTCGCAGTGAATTCACTATAAATCAAGTCTTACCCATATAGACAAGCTATCTACATGTAAGTAAAGGGTTTACCTTTATTTGGTCATATTTTTTTTCAGTGTAAAACTTTTTTCTCATATGTGAATGTAGAAATTTACTACTTTTGGGGTTGAAGACCATGTGACATGACTACAATATGAGGAAACGAATTTTCTCAAGTGTCTTGTACAAATGAACTTACTTACAGCAGTTTATGTACTTTGGTGAGACAGGACCTTATCTGGATAAGCAAATTCATTAACAGCTGTGAAATGCCACTCCAAATTGTCACTACATTGTAACAAGATTATAAGCTTGCCTTGCATAAGAATATTTAGTGCATTAAAAACACTGAGACTCTTTTTTCCATTTTTTTATTACATTTGGACCTTTAAGAAACATATACCATCAATTATACCACTATTCAGTAAAAATCTATTCTAGTTTTTAGAACGCATATGTGTCACAAACTATCTTGCTTCTAGTCTCTAAGACTTTACTAGAGTTTATCAAAAAGGTAGGCTCTGACCTATGGGATCCTGAGCCTTGAGGTTTTAAATGTTTTGATTATTGTAAAACAATTTCCAGTGAATGAACCTTAATTCCCAGCTATTTTCTTTCTAGAATGAGCTAATCATTTTGAAGTTACATATTCCCTTACAAGAATATTTACTTCCTTCAGTTTTGTGATCTGTCTTTGGAAAACTCAGGGAAAAAAAGTATTTTTTCCCCCTGTACAATAAAGATGATTTCTCACCAGAACATATCCAATATTAATTATAACAAAAGGCAGTATAGATAAGTGTATATGTGCCATGTTCACTTTAATGACTATTTCATAAGCCAGTAACTAACTATGGAGACTATTTCTGGATCAATACAATCCAAGTGTGGCTGTAGGTACACTCAACACATTAACACAACTCTTGGTATCTGACACTGATGAAAAATAAAAAAGGGTAAGTGAACAAATACATACTCATACATGATTACGTTTTCAAGAAGCTGCTCTTTGTGGAAGGAAACAGGAAAGCGGACCTTCAGGAAGCTATTGATGAGGACTGGAAAGGCTTAAAGCTATGGCTTTGGTAAGCACCCAAGTGAGCTGTAGGAAGGCATTTGTACAAGTAGATTCTGCAGCATCAAAGGATAATTCTCTAAAAGAGGTGGGCATTTTCTCAGTTAATATAAATTCTGAGGCTCTTAGCAGTTGAGGGCTAGAAACAAGATCCAAAGAAAAGAACCATCTTTGCAACCGCTTACGAAAGGTGACTGCCATTCAGCTCATGATGCTAAACGGTCCAAAAGCCTTTGGTGGTGTGATATGGACAAGAACAATATTAATACACAAACCACATAACACCATTAAAACTCAAAAAACATTTTTTCATTTAAAAAAGTTATTTAGAACACATAAAACAAGGCAACATTTATTCTTTTTTGTCGTCTTCTGGTACGGGATCTGTTGGTGGCTCCTCCACGGTTGCGCTGTTGCTTTCTGAGCCAGTGTTGCTATCACTGGTCCCTTCCTCTGCCAGACTGTCCACCCCCTCCTGCCCACTCTCCTTGTCCTCAGGAGTAGATGTGCCTTCTTCACCATTCTGTTGGCTTTCTGTCGTATCTTCAAGGTGTGTCTCCTCTGTAATCACACATTTGTCACTGTTAGTTCCCAGACAAAAATTTACTCTTCTAACTGTGTTGACAGTTCAGAGCTGCAGCATCCAATGATAAAGCAGCCACTCATTACATATGAATATACATATTAAGCACCTGAGACGGGCTAGTGTGACCGAGGAACTTTCAGCATGTTTAAAACAAGTTGGAATTCGGAAAAAAAAATCTACTTTTTAACTGTAAATTTTGAATCTGAATATAGATCAAGTATTTCTGCTGAAAATTGAGCTTCCAAATTTCAAAGTGCTCTAAGTCTAAAGTGCACAGTGGCGTTTGAAGACTTATTAAAATTAATTTCACTTAAATTTCATTAAAAAGAGTCAGTAGCAGAACATTTCTAATTACACAGGGACATATTTCTTTGGACAATGCTGTGTGAAGTGCTCGGATTTAATGAGTGAGAAAGCAGGTAAGGAAATGGCATAAGGCTGATAAAGTACTTTGTTATAAGTCATGGTGGGCTGTTTTCTGTTACTGCTCCAGTAGTCTGAAATGATTTCTTCAGTTTTTTTTTCTTCAGCTAGGAGGATAAAAATTTGAGTAAAGACCTATGGTGGTGGTGGTTTAGTCGCTAAGTTGTATCTGACTCTTTGTGACCCCATGTATTGCAGTCTGCCAGTCTCTTCTGTCCATAGGACTTCTCAGGCAAGAATACTGGAATGGGTTGCCATTTCCTTCTCCAGGGGATCCTCCCGACCCAGCGATCGAACCCAGGTCTCCTGCTTGGCAGGAGGATTCTTTACCACTGAGCCATCTGGGAAGCCCGAAGACCTACAGGCATACTCTATTCATAAACGACAAAACAGAGGCAGAGGACTGAGTAGTGTTCCAGCTGCCAAATGAGTGAAGGAACCATACTTTCATTCTCATGCTCTCGCTTTAACCACAAAACGTGTTCATGCTCCAAATGTGTTAAGATAAAAAACACGTTCACACAAAACAGAAAAAGGTTCAGATAATTAAACTTAAAATCTGACTATCTGAAATGTTAATCTGCTGAATTACATTCTGTAGAAATATCTGCTAAAGATAGTATATTCCACTTAATGTTTTCCAGATGTCAAATCGGAAGTTGTCAGCAGAGCGCCAAGTGTGACTATGGTCCCTCTCAGCTCTCGTAATGACAGTCCAGGGAGCTTTTGGTTGTGTTTCCCATACTTCCAGCTCAGTTCTGTTTACTACACAGCGCTCAGGGCAATCCCAAGATTTCAACTAATAATTGATTTAATCAGTACTTCACATAAGCTTTACATGTTCTTGTTTGCCTTGAGGCATGCTTTTAGTCAGGAAAATCAGTAGAACTGGAAGTATGAATTTTTCTAGGATGGAATCAATAAACACTTTCTGTAAAGACTAGAATGAAAATCTTCAGGTTTTGTGAGTCAGGCTGTCTCAGTTGCAACTACTCAACTACACTGTTGGAGCCCCAAGGCAGCCACAGATAATGTGTAAACAAATGGTTCCAATAAAACTTTATTTATAAAAATAACTGGCAGGCAGGATTTGGCCTGCAGGTTTTATTTGCCCAACTCTGTTCTAGGACACCAAAGACGACTGATCTTAAGAGCAAGGACCACATACTGTTTAAACAATTTTAGCAATAAAGGTTAAAATACTGAGTGCCAATACCATGTTAAATCCAGTAATGATGATTTTATGTACATCTGCTTCTTTATCCTTGGGAACTCAATTTCAAGAGGTGGGTGCTAGAATACTTACAAAGGAGGAAACTGAAATTAACTTCCCTAGACTGAAGGTCACAGTGCTAGCATGGGGTGAAACCGTACCCAGATCTGTGGGCCCTCCAGGCCAGTACCCTTAACCATTAAACCACTACATTCAATACTTTATATCCCCAAGTCAGAGAATGACATGACTCAATCTGGGCAAATACCCAAGACCTCAAACAGCCAGACTAAAGGCAACACATCACTGCTATTTTGTACCAATACCAACACTTGAGTGAATCCATTATAAGAGATTAAGATTTGGGAAGAAAGAATGCATATGTCACATGGAGAATAATTCAAGAGGCAAGATTAACAGAGTGACCTCCAGAAAGCACCGAGAAAGGAAAATCAGAATTAAAGACCCTCAACATTTGCTCTGCAATCAACTGGCAGGTTACCTGTCTCCATCGGCAGGCTCTCGTCTTCCTTCTTTTCTTCAGTCTTACTTGCTGCCGGCTCCTCCTCAGGAGCAACACTGCTCTGGCTGCGCTCAGCTTGCTCTGCTGCCTCTTTCTCCCTTTCCTCCTGCCTTTTTCGAGCCTGTTCCTCAGCTTGTGCAATTTCAGCAGCAATTTTTTCCATATCCACTTCTACTTTCAAACCACACAACTAGTAGTCAGAAAACAAAACACTCTCTTAGTAATGTTCTTTTCTTACAATCTCTGAATCAGAGAAATTATTTTACAAGTGGGTTTACTTGGCTAAGAACTATATTCATATATATGGCAGGAAAAAAACCAAGCTCTTGTGTCTACAGGAAAGTGGCCCTAGCAGCCATGTAGTATCAAGTGTTACAGAATAGTTGGTGAAGCAACACTGAAAGCACTGGCTTATGCTCAAAGCTTCTATTTTATATTTGGCTGCCAAACACTATATTTACTTGTTTTCATGTGAAGTGCAAACTGTGAGCTACAGCTAATGAAGACATCTGATGAATAAGTTGCAATGAAAATAACTCACAAGTGTATGCGAGTTTAAAATATCAGAGGCTTCTAGAGTCTCAGGCCTAGCTCACTGAACATGTATACTATACAATGTTTCAAGCCTATTGCAACATTGCCAGAAAATGGAAACTATTTTATAAAGTAAAGACCTTACCAGCTATAGCAAAGTTAGCCCTGTTTCAAAGTTAATGACACTACATAAAAACACTATTTTGGAAAAAAAAATAAGAGGAAAAAAAGTAACAGACACAGTGATACAAGAATAGTTAACACATTAAATCCATACCCTTTTAAGCTCATTGTTAAATGAGTCTGTGCTTTCCAGGAATTTCCTCTTCTTTTCTTGGTGTCGCTCCTCTATTTGAAGAAGTTCAGCTTCTAATTTTCGCTGTAAAAGATAAGGTCAGGTTTTGTCATTTACTACTAAATTATCTTCTCTAAAGCTAATGTCAAACACAGAAAATGTCTCTTTTTTTTAATGGTTCACACTTTTTCACAGTGTGATAAGTGTTTTGCATTTTTAATTTAATTACACAATGTGCTAAGATTTAAAAAATGTAAAAATGTAGCACAGAGAGAATGACTCATTAATAAGAGTAAGCGAGACAATACTGTCAGCTCTCAGCAATTTTTTTGGAAGAAAAATATTTAGTATGTTAGTAAACGTTGATAAGATGTCTCAAAATTCTTAACAAATACACTTTACTCCAAAAGGTTCCATGTTACAGTTTTAATGACAAACTTATTAAATCTCTGGGAAGGGTCTACTCCCTCCAGCCTCTTCCCTGAATCAGAACAGGTTACATTGGACATAAATATTTAACAGGCACACTCATGCATGGTATACAATCAGGTTACCAGGCACCTATGGCACAGGCTCATCTTACTATAACAAATGTTTTCTGTCTTTACCTGATGAACCATTAAGGACTGGACCTGTCGTTTAAGAACCTGCATTCTAGCTGTTGTGACAACTGACCGAACGTCTGGCACCACACTCTCACTAAGGATTTCACTGATGAGGCGGTGGTTTCTCTGGAAACGGGCGGTGGCTGTATGCTTCATTGAAAAGCCATCATCATAATCTGGAATAAACAAAATGATCTGGAAATCAGGTCACCAATTACCATAATCAGGCAAGTGTAACAATGTTAACACTTAGTTACCAAGGAGCCATGGTCCTCACTGGTCTAATAAGTGGGTTTAAAGGGCATCAAGGGAGCATCAGGGCAGTCACTTGATAAAAACCATACAGAGGATACAATGTGTTCACCGGCCAAGATGTTGGTTTTTCTCACAAAATCTTTTAAGTGAGGATGTGCACCTGATATTTGGCTGAAATACAAATGAGATATAACCAAGTGTCTTTGGCCTGGAAATCAACGTGAAGGCCGCACGTGATAACAGTACAGAGTCTGCCAAATATTTCACTCTTTGGATAGCAATTCAAAGCTTTTACAACTGATGATACACAGGAACTTTCTGGTGTCTTTGTTACTGTAGCATTTCAAAGTAAGGAAAATGCCCACTGCAGAAAAAACATTACCTCTAGTAACAGCAGTTTCCCAGATGGACATATATATATTATCAGATAAAAACAACACTAATGCCTTAACAAAGTTTAGTTATAAATTTCACTTTTAATTTTTATCAATTTATACACTTACTACATTTGTTATCAGTGTATAAAGGTATCACATGTTATTTCTATTCACTCAAGTTCACATACATATAGTATGGGTCTAGTTTACAAGCTTATTTTTAGTAGCTATTACCTTTGCTCTTACACTATTACACTTTGCCTAAGTGGGTCTTAGGAAGCATCACTACAAACAAAGCTAGTGGAGGTGATGGAATTCCAGTTGAGCTATTTCAAATCCCCAAAGATGATGCTGTGAAAGTGCTGCACTCAATATGCCAGCAAATTTGGAAAACTCAGCAGTGGCCACAGGACTGGAAAAGGTCAGTTTTCATTCCAGTCCCAAAGAAAGGCAATGACAAAGAATGCTCAAACTACTGCACAATTGCACTCATCTCACACGCTAGTAAAATAATGCCCCAAATTCTCCAAGCCAGGCTTCAATAATACATGAACCGTGAACTCACAGATGTTCAAGCTGGTTTTAGAAAAGGCAGAGGAACCAGAGATCAAATTGCCAACATCTACTGGATCATCAAAAAAGCAAGAGAGTTCCAGAAAAGCATCTATTTCTGCTTTATTGACTATGCCAAAGCCTTTGACTGTGTGGATCACAACAAACTGTGGAAAATTGTTAAAGAGATGGGAATACCAGACCATCTGACCTGCCTCCTGAGAAATCTGTATGCAGGTCAGGAAGCAACAGTAAGAACTGGACATGGAACAACAGACTGGTTCCAAATAGGAAAATGAGTACGTCAAGGCTGTATATTGTCACCCTGCTTATTTAACTTATATGCAGAGTACATCATGAGAAACGCTGGGCTGGAGGAAGCACGAGCTGGAATCAAGATTGCCAGGAGAAATACTAATAACCTCAGATATGCAGATGATACCACCCTTATGGCAGAAAGTGAAGAAGAACTAAAGAGCCTCTTGATGTAAGTGAAAGAGGAGAGGGGAAAAAGTTGGCTTAAAACTCAACATTCAGAAAACCAAGATCATGGCATCCAGTCACATCATTTCATGGCAAATAGACGGGGAACCAGTGGAAACAGTGGTGGACTTTATTTTTTGGGGCTCCAAAATCACTGCAGATGGTGATTGCAGCCATGAAATTAAAAGATGCTTATTCCTTGGAAGAAAAGTTATGACTAATCTAGACAGCATATTAAAAAGTAGAGACATTACTTTGCCAACAAAGGTCTAGTCAAGGCTACGGTTTTTCCAGTAGTCATGGATGGATGTGAGAGTTAGAGTATAAAGAAAGCTGAGCACTGAAGAATTGATTCTTTTGAAGTGTGGTGTTGGACTGCAAGGAGATCTAACCAGTCCATCCTAAGGAAATCAGTCCTGAATATTCATTGGAATGACTGATGTTGAAGCTGAAACTCCAATACTTTGGCCACCTGATGCAAGAACTGACTCATTGGAAAAGACACTGATGTTGGGAAAGATTGAAGGCAGGAGGAGAACGGGACAACAGAGGATGAGATGGTTGGATGGGATCATCTACTCAATGGACATGAGTTTGAGTAAACTCCAGGAATTAGTGATGGACAGGGAGGCCTGGCATGCTGCAGTCCATGGGGTCGCAAAGAGTAGGACACGACTGAGCGACTGAACTGAATCTTTGCCTTTTATCACTACCAATTTTTGACATATCTGCTAACAACATGTGCTATTATTTGTTAATATTTTTATTTAAATCAACTAACTTTTTAAAAAAGTGCTTCCTTTTAAGCAATACACATTAAAACAAAAGTTCCTCTATCAGAGGTGGGGGACCACACTGTAGGAAACTCTACTGCAAAGGCCCTAATTGTGCTGCTGTGTCATTTTAACACGTCCCTTAATATTTGGTACTTAAGTAGTTACTGAAATTATTATCTTATGATAATAGATACTATGAACTGCTGTGCCAATTATTTTTGTTTCAAGGAATTTCTTTAGGATATGTACTTCTGAAATTAAAATTACTGGAACAAAAGATATCGTTAAAAATTGTGACTTTTTTTACTTCTTAGGATTATATACATTTGTGCTAGGTTATCCATCTAGGTTTCCTTTTTATTATTGTTCTTCTTTCATATGTTCCCAGTGTTGATCACTGGTAAATAAAGTCTTAGCAATTTGGGCTTGTCTTTCCTTTTAAAAAAATTTTATTATTTTTTAATTTATTGTTTTTCAGCCATGTTGAACAGCACATAGGATCTTAGTTCCCTGAACAGGGCTCGAACTCACACCCCTTGCATTGGGAGGGCACAGACTTAACCAAGGTCTGCACCTGTCTTTCCTTGCACTTTAGTTGGCTGATTTATTTTTGGGGAAGGGGGAGGGTAGGTTTATATTTTCTAATTCACCAGGTATTTACTTTATCTCATGAATATTTTCTTTCTAAAAAAAAAAAGCCTTCACTATCTTGTGAGGATAACTGCCTATGTCCTGTAGGCTTGTAGGTCTTCTCTGTTAGAGTGAGCAGCTGCTGTACTGTGGACCTTCAGCCTTCCTCTTGGTTTTATGTACATTTCCACCTCCCAAGTCTTCCTCTTTCTACTCTGTTCTGAGGGATAAAGTCTAAGGTCTAAAGTCATCCTTATCCTGGCATCTTAATTATTACTGTCCTTTCTTACTGCCAGCTCTAGTTTTAATATCCTATTTTAAACTTAAAAAACATAATGGGCAGAAGTCTGAGAAACAGAAAAAAAGGATTCTCTTTTCAAGACTATTCCTTAGTGAATCTCTTTCAGTCCCCCTCCATGTTCATGCTGTTTGTTACCTTTACCTAGTGAAAACCTCAACTGATTCCTACTTATGGCTTCTACATTGCAAGTCTTTGTTCCCACTTATTACTGACCTCCCATCATTCCAATTATTTGTAAACTGGATCTTCTTCTATTTTTTTAGTTCTGTGCTTTTTTCTTGCATTAATCATTCAATTTGAGCAATTAAGAGTTTGCATATGCTCATGTGTCTGTAGCACTGCTAACTCTGCTTAATATGCTTTATTGTCTCTATTCCCTATTCTAGTCTCTATGTTTACTAGATTTGTATTTATGAGGATATTTGTCAATATTCCAGTCCTTTCTTTTAAAAACTCATTTTTGTTTTTCTCTCCAAGTATTTCAGTTTATTCATGTCATTAGGTGGTATTAGCGCTTCTTTTCTTAAAGGTCTCTTCTTTAAGGCCTTACAAGCTTCTTCTTTGTTATTACTACTTTAAAATGGGATCTTAAATTATTTTCCTGATGTTTCTGTTGCTTGCAGCTAGAGCTTCCAACCTCTTCCACATCACAGCAGCATATGAGGAAAATGATTTGTATAGCATGCGTGCTATGTGGATGAGTATACTCATAGCTGGAGGTGGCTAGCTCTGAAGCTCCTTGCAGCCTCAGACCCCGCCTGGCTGCAGAGAAGCAGAAGTGTACAAGCACACCAGCAAACTTTTCATGGAATGCCAATTAGGAAGCTCTGCTACACATGCATGTGTGTGTGTATAACATTTGTAGGTGTGCATCCTCGTAGGGCTTCTTAGGTGGCTCAGTGGTAAAGAACCTGCCTGCCAAGCTGAGACGTGGGTTTGATCCCTGGGTCAGGAAGATCCCCTGGAGGAAATGGCAACCCACTTCAGTATTCTTGCCTGGAAAATCCCATGGACAGAGCCTGGCAGGCTACAGTCCATGGGGTCGCAAAAGATCCAACATGACTTGGCGACTACGCAATAAAGCATCCCTGTAAGTATCATTATACTTACAGTATAAATTCTATACTTACTAGTATAAATACTTACCTATACTCACTAGTATAAATTCTAGTTGGATTTCTGAATTAACTAGAGTTCAAAATGTCTCTTCCCACTCATGAACTTTCTTGCTTAAGAGCCTTTAACCCAGCTGATTTAAGGAACCAATAACAATAACTTGAAGGCATTTAACTTTTAAAAGCAGCTGAGGTAAAATTCTGATTATGACTAAAAAAGCCGTTCATGCATTCTGAGTACAAAGATTTTGATAAACAATAGGTAGTTTTTGCTATTTTCTACACGAAAAAGGGTATTTCTTTTTCTCCGGGAAATTTACACACAAATCTTAATCAAAGTAATTATTTAAAATATTGAAATGGCACTTAAATTATGCTTTGTTTTCCATTTAGGATAGGAAACAAAACTTCAACTTAAGAGATTTCTCATATTTTAATTCTCAGAGAAAGCATAAACAAAGCCCCACTTTTTTTTACCATCTGGGTCTTCAGCAGGCTGAATGCTCATGTAAGGTTCTCCTTTCTCCATGCGAGACTGTCTCTGTCGACTTTCTTCCTCTAGAGCAGCTTCTGCACGACTTTTCGCATTTATGTAAGCAAGGTACGCGGGGGAATTATGGTAGGCCTTCATAGATTCATTGTATTCTATCTGAAATTCAAATGTTTCTCTGTTTTAGAATTAATATTTTGCAGGTTATAATGAATACTTACATTACCTCATTTGAACATCAAAAGACAGGATAACTATCTCCTTCTTACAGACAAGGACTCTGAAGTCTAGAGAAATTGAGTGACCTGACTTAGGCAGATGAAGCCTCAACTGTCTGATTAGATTGTATGTTTCTTTTATAAGTAATAAGCATGTGTTTATGAACTTTATTTTGTACCTGTCCCACAGTAGTTCCCATCCTACCTTTTCTGCTTCGTATTCGTTTAAATATTCTTGTTTTTCTTCATCGGTGAGATCTCGCCACATGCCACCAATAATCTTGCCAATCTCCCACAACTTTAGGTCAGGGTTGGAAGCCTTTACTTGGTCCCAGACCTTGAAAAGAAACAGTTCAGATTTTAGTATTGATGCCTAAAAATACAGACTTTTACAAATACTTTTTAATATAGAAACCTTTAATCATCAACAAAGGCATAAGGAATAGTGTCAAAACCCATGTTCCCATCAGCCTGCTGCAACAATTATCAAGGGTCCTCCGCTGGGGTTACTTTAAGGCAGATTTCAGAAACCCCCAAACGCTGTGGACACTTAGGATGAGAGAACTCTATACAGTCTATGTCTTTCTAAAAATTCACGAATTTAGAAGGAATGTGGTTACTGTGCATAATACAACATAACCTACCGTCCAATTACACATATAGTAATTATGACCAAAAATTTCAAAATTTCTAAGCAGTGGTGAAAATAGGTAAATGCTCATCTTTAATAAAGATATCAGCTATACTTGTTATTTTGAGAGTAATGGAGGTTCATCACCTCTTCCCTTCACCAAAAAAAAAGAAAAATTCAAGAAAAGTATGAAGAAAATAAAAAGTACCGTAAGTTGATTGTTTAGAGATAACCATTGTCTTCTAGGCTTTTTTTTTTTTTAATTCAAACTAACATGTATTTCCTATTATTTTTATAAAAATAAGATACTAGTACTTGTAGTCTTGCACTCCTTTTTTTCACTTAACATGTTTCTCAGGTCATTAATATTCTCCAAAAGACTATACAATGTTGGCTACACAACTTTATCTTAAGTATTTTAACTGTTTATTATATACACATATATATTATTAAATTTTTTGGCTATGCTGGGTCTTCATTGCTGTTCTTCATTGCTGGGTCTTCATTCATTGTTGCACTGAGAGGGGGATACTTTCTAGTTGCAGTGCACGGGCTTCTCATTGTGGTGGCTTCTCCTGTTGTGGAGCACAGGCTCCAGGCATGTGTGCTTCAGTAGTTGCTGCTCGGTGGCATGTGGGATCTTTCTGGACCAGGGCTCGAACCCTTGTCCCCTGCACTGGTAGGCAGATTCTCAACCACTGGAACACAATGGAAGCCCTTAACTGTCTATTTAGTCATTTTCTTGTTGTATTTTAGTTCTGGAATTTTGAAATCAGAACTATTATCTTTAACAACTGCAATTCTGTATTCTCTCCTCTGACTATGCACAAAATGGCTGGCTAAGTCCATCGAACCTTGATGTAAAGCAAAGAGCAAAGACTGTGGTCCTCATTCCTTTCTGGCTCCAGGGCACCTACCTTTCTGCTGTACCTCATGTAGGGCATCAGCGGCTTATCTGGTGGCTTTGGGGGTTTTGGAATCGTGATACCAGAGGACGCCTAGAAAAGAGTTAAATACATTCATTATTCAATTGCTAGAAGTTCACCAGCAAACTGAAAAGAGAGTCCCTTTAAAAATTCTAATGCGCCTTTCTTCTACTCGTCCATGGATACAAGATTCTTACATTTTCTCCACTGAAAATAGCTATCACTGCAAATTCAGAAATGTTCACATCAAAAGAAAATAAAGAAAATGACTTTAAGCACAGAGCTTTTCAATATGTTACTTAGCAGTTTATTGCCACTGCTTTGACAACCTGGCTGTAAGAACAAATAAAATATTACACAATTATCCATACAGCAAAAATATATGGTTATACATCAGATGTCCCACATTTAGGACATTACCTGACATCCTTTTATTTTGCTTAATTTACCATTACATATACAGTCAACACTTGATTATCTCACCAGAAGCTGAACCCGAATAGCACTTACCACATCTCACACTGCCTACTGGGGACTGTTTACTATTTGCACCATTTCAGGAACACATTTCCACATGAACAACTACCACAACCACAAAACCTACTCCCTAGATTCAAAAATGAAAAACAAACAAAAAACGTTCTTACTCCTTTGTTATGACTAGAGATTTTATTTTTCTTAAGGTTCTATACCTATATCTAGTTTTGTTTTTTTTTTAATAATGGAGATTAGGAAGTGTGCACTGAAGTCACGCTTTTTTTGTACTCCTAGTCACAGCGGAGGAGTGAACAAGTTTACCAGGAACAGAGAAATGACAGAAACAGGGCGTGATTAAGTTATTTTGAGACCTTATGTTAAGAAACTCCACTTTATTTTTAAAAAATGCTGATTTTTGTGGGGGAAGACAGAGAGAAAAGAAATGGGAAACAGAAGGTGAGGAGACTGAAAAATAGTTTTTAAAAAGGTCAAGATGAAAGTGGGTGAGAGAAAGGCAAAAGGGAAAGAAATAGAGGAGATGATCTCTTTCTAAAGACTAAATCCAGGCAGGAGACCAGGCAGCCCCGTGGGCACCACCCCCACACCTCCAGTAGAGGAGTGCTGTTTCTGAACCTACTCACATCTCTGCACACACTGCTGCATTTGATCAAGGGTCTAGCATCAAATCATGGCTGAATTACACTTGTTTCCCCCACATTTCTGGAAGACTCCTGATATTGATTTTCCTGCCAGGCTGGGAAGGAAGAAGGCTTCCTTCTAATTATCAAAAGATAGGAATCAACAAATCTTTATAAGAAAACTAAGGTGACATTTTGCTCCCTTGCCCTTATGTTGTTCTTGTGGTAAAACCAGAGGGAACCCCCCCTCCCCATTCTCAGCTGAGACCCCCAAGTCTAACCTTATTTTTCATCCAAGGCTCAGGAAAGAGTGTGTCTGTATCCCTTTCACCACTTTCAAACAATGCTTCTTCTTCCTATGAGAAGGGTCTCCCTCCAGCCCTATATACTTATCAGTAACTCTGCTTCTTCATACATGAACTTATGAGAAAGCATTTCATCTCTGCAGCAGTATTCCTCTCTTTCCACATCGCCCATGTATTCTTACCACATAGGATGCTGATGCCTGTATAGACAAACCCTGCTTTTAGCCAGCAGTTGGCAGCAGGGTGAAGCGAGACATGGGGGATGGAAACTGTCAACAGTGGCGGTACGAACAGCCAACAGGAGATCTGTCTTAGGGCTGTAGGAGTTCTCTGGGGGGTGGGTGTGGATTTCTACAAAGCTAACCTTCTGTCATGAATTCAGATCAAGAAACACACAGAAGTCTGATTCTTCATACATAAAGTTACTGGAAAGCACTTCCAACTCACAGCCAACACAAACCTTCAGGATGTCATGAAGTGGGTTACAAGTGAATTAAAAACACTTTAAAAACAAATTACAATAATATTTGCTCCTTGATATTTTTCAAAGAGCTACATTTTATAACAATGAATATGCTTTTTTTTTTCTCCCAAAGGAAGGTACCTGGATCGTTTGCATGTTGAGGTCGTATTTTCATTACATTGTTGACCAGTCAATTTACAAACACAAACAGAACCAAACCAAAACAATAACAACAAAGTTAAATTCTAGCTGGTTTTCAGGACATTAAAGGTTAATATCACTCAACAGTCTTAATTTATTAACCATCTCAAACAGACATCTTTCTAAAATGTCTCACATATTACTCTTCTAAAAAATAAAAAGCAGTTTGCACTGTACATAATTATAACCACTGCTTTGCTATAATCCTCTGGTTTGAGGTATGAAAAACTGTTGGTTCCTTTATTAAATGACCTGATAGTTATGATTTTGGAAGGCATGTCTCCTTTTTTCAGCTGTTTCCTTCCTTGCTGCTGTCAGGAAACCTACCTCCAGCAGCAACTGTCCCTCTCTCCAGATGGCAATGAGTTGGGGGAAAACAACTAATTATGCTAGTTAAAACTGCTCACAACAGAGGAAGGTCCCCTATGAATAACAAAGTCTATGGTTTTGTGAAATTTTGGCTACTCGAGAGATTTGTGTTATTTCTTCCCAATTTTCAGCTGCTTCTCTGGTAAGATCTTATCCAAGGTTTTCTTCTGGGATGAAATTCCCATTAAGGCACAGAAATGAACTGTTCTTAACATTCTGTCTCAATCTGTTTTCACACCTGTACTTAAGAGAATGTTAATCAGCATCTGATGAAGAACTGACCGGAAGTGAATTCCACTTCATAGCTACCATAAGCACTCCAAATGGTTTCAAACATGCTTATATATATACACACACACACGTATATATAAAGTGTTTATTGCCTGAAAACTCATCCAGTTTACTGGAGTCATTGGGAAAATCACATGTTGGTAGATCCTATGGGAAGCTACTCCACAGGGTGACATCAAATCATTCCTTCAAATCAACGACTTACGGTGATTTTCAGACAATAATACCAGAGAAGCTCCCCCACAAAGTAACACATAAATGGGGTCATATTAAAACAACACTTTTATAAAGGTCAAAATCAGATCTATTGAGTCCTAACAGAGCTTAAATTAGATATACAGACCCAAAAAAAAGGTAGTATAAAACTTTAGGCATAATTTTTGTAAAGAATGATTACCTGAGAGGTCACTAAAAGCTGAAGGATTAACACAGGCTAAAAGCCTCTACATTTCCTAGGCCCTTCAGTTTAAATCTACACAGCATCTGGATTGTACTTCAATATGGTGTTGAGAGGACAGTAACACAAATAAAACAACTATAAAGAACCAGAACACCAACATTTCCATGCCCAACAGCCTTCCCATATGAATCTACCCTAAAGCCAGTGCTTACTCCAAGATACTGTGTTCCAACATCCCCAAGAAGGAATGGGGAGGAAGAGATAACTGGCCAAGGCCCTGAGACAGCGACTGCACTTTTCTATTCCTGGTAAGTCTCCACTGAATGATACCACTTTATTAACAAAGGATTCCCAGATACATCCAAGTTGAGAACAAAATGCTTACAGAAGATAAAATACAAATGATTCTAATATTACCGTTACCACCATTTCTTTTCCATCAACACAGATAATCAAGAGCTGACTGTATAGAGCTATTAAAATGTAATCATTCTTTTGATTATTACCCATGAATAATTTTCTGTATTAACATAAATGATCCAAAATTGATTCTGCCCCTTAATTAAATTAAAATGTTCTTTATCATTTGATAACTTTGCCACCCATTACACTTGTCAAACAACACATTCAGGCCAGGGGAAAAAAACAAGTACCGGTGCACATAAAAATTGTATGCATTGCGAAATGCATACATACACACACTTTGTCAGAATTCTTTTCAGATACCATGAAATATGCATGGCACATAAAACTTGATATGCTTATGAAGTACAAATTATGTAGAAACAATGAAATATTTAGACAAACAAAACCTATCAAGCTAAGCAATATGCTTACCAAGATAGACATACAGTTTGGTAGTTACAAGCTTTCTGCTCTAGCTTGACTACAGGGTGAGAGGGCTTTTTTGAAGTCACACTAATTGAATTATTTTTGAATACAGCAAACAAAAATCAGGTATTAAAAAGTTTACAGCCATTCTGGGTTGTATAAATTCTTCCCAATATCACATTCCAATGTACGTAGGCATTTGGCTTTTGGATTTATTTATCTATTTTTGGTAAATCATTTTTACAGTTATTTGTTTTTTGGGTACCTTAAATTTCCTTAAATGAAGTTTAAGACAATTTTAAAGTAAAAAGTCTGAAGTTAAAAAAAAAATCTGAAGTACATCCTATTTTGGTATCTCAGGCTGATTATTTAAGTGAAACATCTAAGTTTCAGAAATCATATCCTTAACCCTCTGAACTATAAATGTACTTCTGGTTGTAGATATGTATAGTCGGGTAACTCAAATTAATTTTATTCAGCTTTCACTCAGCAATTCTTTGAATTGGCACAAATATCTTTTTAACTAGAGAGAAACGAATCTCAGTTACATCAACTGTTAAATCCAAAAGACAAATTGTGTGCAGCAGTTCAAACTGGTAGGATAGCCCAAAAAGGCCAGGTCTATAAATCCCAGCCTTTATTAAGAAAATAGTTCTTGAGCCTAATGCCAATTACCTTAAATGAAAGATACTCTTCGTCTTAAAAAGGGCATCTTAACCATAGGAAATCCTAGGTTTGTCTACATAGAGTACTAGCATTAAGTGCCCAAGGCTTTATCTCTACCTATCACCAAACAGAATGAATTCTTCTTTTCTTCTATATACATATCCAGATCTCACTATTTTTTTGTTTTTCAGTATAAGATTGTACAACGAATATTTAAAATAATCTAAAAGCCAGGTTAAATTTTTTTTTAAATGGCTGTGCTGATGATTCAAAAGGACCTAAACCTGAAGGCATTTCTGCTCAATTCCAGTTGTTTGCTGGATGCTGTAATAGTTGATTCTCCTACCGTGACCCGGCTGTTGGTGCCCGGGTTCCCTCCCAGCCTGTAGTTGTTGTAGGCGAGATGACTGTATGGATTGTATCCCACAAACCCTGGTGTGCTGGGCATTTGCTGATGGAAACAAATGAGACAAAAACACGAATGAGAAATGAGCTCAAACGAGGAAAACACAGAAATGAAAAATGATCTGCATATGGCATGCAAAAGCAACCTGAATTTAAACGAGCAATGGTGTGTTGTAATTGTTCTTTTCTTTTCATTGAAAAACCAGTCTGCAAGTGGTTTTTTTTTTTTTTTTTTTTTTGTCTCTTTCTGTCTCTTTGCAGGGGCCAGTGGTGTTTGTATGAGTGTGAATGTGTGTTTGTCTTTCAGGATAAGCAATACACTGAAGTGTCTCAAACATTCAGGATTACTTTATGGTCAGTATATGAAATAACAACTTAGCGATAGATGTCTGAGATTGGAAGCTTGAAATGTGATAAACTAGGAGTCTGAAAACACTTTACATGCAAAACAAAACATGATTTATTTGACAGTCATGTGAATGCCACCAATGCACTTATCTACCAAAAACAAAAACAAGAAATGGATTGCTTTCAAAGACAGCTTTAAATCATTTTATATAGTGTGAGAAATGAGAAGAGATTCAAATCAGGAAGCCAGAAGTCATCAATAGAAAAAAACATGTGGGATTCAATGGATGTCACATACATGATTTCAAAACGAAGACTTGTAAGAAATGCATGGATTTCATTCTGGGGGTACTGTCTGATCTTTTTAACCCAGTCATTCTTTTAAAGGCTTTCTCTTCCATTTCTTCTTTGATCCATCTTCCACAGGTCAATCACGAACAATTTCTGCATTTAGTTTTAATGTGAACTACTTCTCTAGTAGACAGACTTGAACTTTCTTTTCTCATCTAATTTTCTGATAGCCCTAGCTCTTTCCAACCACAATTTCTTGTTGGAGCAACAGAATTCTCGGCTTTTGTAAATGATGTGTTGATGTGATCACAAATGGGCTCTTATATAGCAGAGCCCTTCGTGGTTAATAAAATGACATCCAATGTTCATGAGAATCAAAGTATAGTGCATAAAAAGGATGTAGCAAACAGAGACCAAAAGTAAGGTATTTGACCTAATGAAACTCAATCAAAACAAGTGACAGTAATTTCATTTTAACATGCAATTAATACCAATGCTGAATTGTATAATGTAAAATAAACAACACATCCCAACTAAGCTGTAGCTATTATCAACACAATTTTCTAAAACATGCCACTGCACATATCCTTAGTGTCCAAAAAAAAAAAGACATTCAAGCAGATCAATCATTTGATATTCTTTACAAGAGAACAAGTGATCAATTTCTAGTCTATGTAGTTGTAGAAGACGCAAATCAAGCATATATAAGTAGGCAAAACACAGATGAAGTATCAAAGGCACAAAAGAAGTGTATATTACTTGGAGTGGTGGTACATTTGGGTGGTAGTGGTGGGTGGAGGTGGTGGTGGTGGTGATGGTGGTGGAAGAAGAAATGGAAATAAAATAAAGGAGGATAACTCATTTAATATCCATTCTGTTGGATGTACTAACCCCTAGTCTTCTGTATATTATGTGTAATGTAAAATTATAATGGTACAGAAGTATGATTAAAGAAAGGTAAAAATATCCCTTTCTACATTTAAGAAATCATAGGGTTGGTTTCTGAGCTACTTCTATTATCTCAAAAAAATTAATGTCTTCAAGATAATATACGCTGTTAGAGGCAGTATTTGCGTCAAAATGACACCTTCAAAGGTTGCATATGCAATGATAATCACTGTTCAATATTATGAGGCAATAATGTAAGAAAATAAAGTAAGGGAACTTAAAAAAAAATTGAAACTAAAACACTGCAATTATACCATTTCCAAAAATGAAGTACATGGTTAGCTCTTTGAGGTCAGGAATCTCAATTGTTCAACTCCACCTGTATAGCCACTAGCAGAGTGCCAAGGAGATGGTAGTAAGAAATGTTCTTTAAGAAAGGAAATAAACCAAACACAGGACTTTAAGATCTACTGGAAGTAACTTTAGAAACTGGACATTATATAAGGTTGAGATGTGATACAGTATCCCTTTTTAAAAGCATCTTGCTAAGGAAAAACAAATTGTTGATAAACTGAAACATACAGCAGAAGGTTAGTAAATAAAAGTAGTTTATCTAGTGGAGAAAATAAAGTTACACAAGGCCCTAATTAGTAAGCTAGCCTGAAATTTAGGGGTAGGGAGTATGGAAGGAGGGCTAACAGCTTTAGTTAAAGAACTCCTTTTGTAGGATATGGTCAATGTTAACAGTGTTTTGTTTTTGTTTTTAAATAAAAAGGTAACAAGGAATCATTTCAGCAAAGCCTGAAGAGTTACTGTTAAATCTGTTTTGTGCATTGGGCAATTATTTTACATGCTGACTGAGCTGGGCCAGAGCTTGCTGGGTGAAAAAAAACTAGTTCACTATTATTTATACACTTTGAAACATATCAAGTCTCAATCCAATAAAATATTATTTATGGCATAAAACTCAACAGCAGGATCTGACCCACACATAATGAAATCCTTACTTGAACAGCTTGAAAATAAAGATTTACAACAAGGTAGTATAGAACTGGAAGCTTTATTGTTTGATTTAATGTGAAAATTATATACAGACAGGAAGAGAAAAATGTAACCAATTGAAGGTTAGGTTTAACATCAATAAATGCCAGAATGAGCATTTATTTCATATTAGCTTTCAAGATTCTTAATAGAGATGAACAAGAAAAGTGTTAAGCTTGCCACTTATTTCTAATTAAAAAAAGAACTAAGCCTAGGAGGTTGGCATTTCAGTAGTATGTTTCTTTAAATGTTGGGGTTGGTTCAAGGTAAGATGCAGAGTTATTTTATTTAGTAGGAAGTGCTGTTTTTTAGTTGAATTTTTCATCCTGTTGCTGTGATGATTGAGTGACTGTCACTGGAAGACATCTGGGTTTTTGTATCAAGGCCAGACTTGGCTATTACATTAACAAGAAAATTAAAACTTACTGTTGCAGGAGCTGGGGTGGGAGGTGGGGCATAAGATGGTCTTTCTGTTTGAAAGAAAATAAATAACTTCTTGTAAACAACTGAGATATAATACTATGCAACAAAACTACCAATGGTCCTGTTTTGAAGAAAAAAAAATGAGAGTATTTTGGAATTCCCATTTGCTAGGGCATTAGTCTCTTATTAATATAGATTGATAAATATAAAAAATGAAACTTACTTGACATTTTGGAAGATTAAGTTCTCAGTTCCTTAAGAATGAATCTGAGACACTAAAATAAAAAAAGGAAAAAAAAAGAAAAATAAAGATAATCAAAACTCAGCAAGTATAAGAGAATGTTTTTCTAAAGAATAGGGTAGTTTCGTATTTCTTTGTAAAATTACATTATCTTCTAGTAATCAAGCCTTTTAAATATTTTACTAGTTCTTTAGGTCACTTAGTTAATCAGAATTAAATGACTAAAACAAATGACAGGGGATATTAAAAAGTAAAACTAAACATGTACTTGCAAGTTTTTTTTTTTTGATACTGAGCAACCTCTTGTATGGAAAACATTTTGCTGATGGCATGTAAAAATTTAATCAAATTGGTAAAAATATAGTGACAAAAGAATATGATGTATTATTGGGGCCTACCTCAACAAGGCCTACCAGACACTGACAGCTCCCTGATCAGCCACAGCTCTGCCTTCCTTTTAGGATAACAATTTCTTTCTAGTGAAACAGCATTTTACTCCTGAAGGCAGTGGAAGAGGTAATTGGTGTGACAGTAAACTTCACATTCTCTTATAGTGGTAAATGGAGCTTCCCTGGTGGCTCAGCAGTAAAAGGACCCGCCTGCCAATGCAGAAGACCCGAGTTCAATCCCTGGGTCGGGAAGATCCCCTGGAGAAGGAAATGGGAACCCACTCCAGTATGCTCGCTTGGGGAATCCCATGGAGAGAGGAGCCTGGTAGGCTACAGTCCATGGGGTCGCAAGAGTCAGACACAACTGAGTGACTAAAAACCAACAACAAATAGCTTCATAACTGCTGGGAATAAATTTTGAGAGTCTACTGGAAAAAACTCTTATTGACCTTTCTTAGCCCAACTCCAAATATATCTCCTCAATGAAGATTTCTTGACGTATCTGTACAAAATTAAATGTTTCCTCATTTGTACTCCAATTTACACAGATCAATATCATATCACACCTGCTAATATGGGGGTTGAATGGAGAGAGGGACCATGTAATTCATTATTGCTGTCCCAGTACCTAGCTCAATTCTTACCAACTTCGGTCCTAGTAACACTAGCTCAGGACATGACCACACACATGTGAACTTGTTCCTTACCTCACTATACATTACACACAGTGTGTACAAAGAGACGAACATTCATTTTTAGAAAAAAGGCAAATAACTTCTATGACTACTAGAGTATTTTCATCCAACATTATGAGAAACAAACATTTTTTTTTTTGCTCCTCTTATGTATTTTAAGGGCATTGCTGGAGCATTATGAGTAAGAGGCCTGGTGTGGAAAGAAAGAAATCATTTATTTTCTCAATGGCCCAACCTGGGTCTCCCGTCTCTCCTTAAGGTACAGGCAGGAAACCAGAGTCTGGTGCAGATTTCCTTCCTGCTCAAGTTTGGGTGGGCTGTCAACATCCAGTAGGCCTTGCTGTGTGGGGGGCCCTGATAATAACTGCCACAAGCTCCCTGGTGTCACATTTTATTGTTAATACTTTAAAATTGCTGATCTCTTTTGCTATACCATAAATTTCAAGAGTGATCTCGTACATTTGTCCACCACTGTATGCATCCCCGGTGCCTGACATAAAATCCTGGAGAAGTTATTTGTTGAATACCTTATACGGGACAGGTTTACTACTTTCACACCATCTGGTTTAAAAGTCACACTAACAACGAGATGTGTACTGCTATTGCCATTTTACGGAGGGAAAAAAGGAGTCTCGTTGAATATAAGTAACTTGGCTCAAGACACACAGTCAGGAAGTGTCAGAGCTGGGTTTCAAACCCAGGCCAAACTGTTGCCGAGCTTTCGCTCTTCACTTCAAGCCACATCGTGAGTCCTCAGATCGCTGCCTGGACAAGGGGAAACCACCTTTCTGAAGGTGAGGACCACGGGTTTAGCTTGCCCCAAGGGCTTCCTTTGAGATCGATTCGTTTCAGTTTGATGTGAAGGTGCACTTTACCAGCGACTCTACTGAAGAGGAGCATGCAGAAGCAGCACTTTGACCACTCCCGCGGGGTTAGTGGAAGGGGCACTTCTGGCCGCCCAGGAGGAGCCCCAGATGGGACTCTCTCCTCACCCTCGCTCCGCTAGGCCTCAGAGAGGCCGCAACCGGCCCCCGGCCCTGGTCCCGCGGCCAAGCCTGAACCCCAGCAACCCCCAGCAACCCCAGCCAAGCCGGGACCCCACGCCTCTCCACCCTCCCGACCCAGTCGGGCCCAGTCGGAAACACTCACCCGCGGGCAGAAAAAGCGCCCGCAGCTCCGGCCTCGCTTCCCTTTGTCCCGCGCACGCCCCGCCCCTCGCGTCCCGAGCTTCCGCGCTCGCACTTTCAACACTCTTCTTAATTCCTTTCCAGGCCCCAACCGACTCTCTTCAGAAAATTAGACGTTCTAGTGGGGACGCGGTGGTGTTTAGTACAGTCAAGGATTTTTTTCAGGCTCCACACGTTCCTCAAAACTCCCCGAATGTCAGTACTTTGCCAGCCGGGCGCCGATTCGTCACTCCGGAGAGGGAGGAGGTGGCCCGACCGCGGGGTAGGCCTGACCGCGCGGCCCCCAAGGAGCCTGAGCGGGGACGGGTGACGCGGCGGGAGGCGCGAGGCTGAGCCGAGGGGAGGTGGGAGCGCGGCCTCAGCTTCCCCGCGCGGGGCCGGAAGGCGGCGGGAAGCGCGCCCAGTCGCGAGTCCCGGAACCACTGTGGCCCGCGCGGCCCGCGCACCACCCCGGCCGGACTCAGGCCACGCACGCCCCCCGTCCCTGCCCCCGAGAGTTTCTGTTTTTTTTTTTTCCTTCCGGTCTTTTTCTTTCCTCTTTCTCTGGGAGCTGGAGTGTATATACTTCAGCAAGCCGAGGATGGAGGGGTGGAGAGCCGGGTTAACCGAGCTTCCGTCCTGCTGCGCGCCTCCCAGGGCTTCCTGCCTTAACCGCGGGCAAGAGGTTTGGCGAAAGCAGCACAGATCTTTCCAGTTGTTCCCAAGCGCAAGTCTGGTGTAATTATCATAGGTTTCTGAGCCAAGGCCCGGAGATGTAAATCTCCTTGCGCCAGGTTGTGTGTCCCTGCAGCGCCGGGCAAGGGGTCTGTGTCCCAAAGCGCCTTGGCTCATTCGGTTTCCTCTGCCAGGAACGACAGTCCTTCACTTTTGGGCTTAAACTCATCTGTCCTTCCGGATCCAGCTCAAATTCTGTCTCTGATGCCCTCCGGGAACTCCCCGCCTCACGTGCCCCCCCCCCCCACCCCGAATTTTTCTTCTGAACGCCCAAGATTCTTTGTTAACTATTATGGCCTTTACCTAATACATTGTATCAGATAGTGTTTGTCTTTGTCAATACTCTATGAGAGCCTTGAAAGCAAAAGTTAAGCCATCTGCATTGGTCATCTTCCTATAGCCAGTGCCCAGTAAGGCCTTGAACCATTGTTAGAAGCTCGGTAAATGTATATTGAGGCAGTCTACGGTCTAGTCCAGGACTCTTTTCACTAAATCATGACTACGTTGATGTACTAGATAGCAGCCTCTCCTTGGATATATAAACACTTGACCGATGTGGGCCACTGCAGAGGGGGAGGGATCTGAAATTACTTGAAAATAGTGTTGACATTTAGAATGATTGGATTTCAGCTACCCTTAGCCACCGTCCTGGGTGTGCCAGCAGGGACTAGGGCATCTCCAGAAGTATGCAAAACCAGGGACAAGTGACCCTCTGTCCAGTTCTTCCACCTCCAATATTTTCACGTTCATGATTAGAGATTAGTGAAACTAAAGAGCTTATTAAAGGGAAAAGAGGTCCTCAAACGATAATGGGCAGCCTGAATGGGGCTTGAGATACTGTACCTGAAATTGCTTTTTTAAAATATAAAAGCATCAGATACATGGATTAATGTAAGATACATGAAGGCTTCAGCAGGGAATCCCAGAACCTTCTTCCACTGACTTTTATGGTGGAGGATTGGGCAAGCGCCATGCTGGGGCAGGTGCTTGGTTATGTCATCTCTAGGCAGTCTTCTGCAGAAAAAGTGCTGGGTGTTAGCAACAAAGCATACTGTAGTGGGAAAGGGAGGACTCAAAAACAGTAGGAAAGGAAAGGAGTGGTGACATTGATACACTATCTCATCTCCTGATCTTTACTCAAATGTCACCTCAGTATGTTTTTCCTGATCTATATGAAACTGTAACTCATTCCCCAACCTCCTCTCTATTCATGGTTTTTTTTCTATAGTATGTATTACCACCTAACATACTCTATTTGTTATATTTTTATGTTGTTATCTTTTTCTTCCCATCAAGAATGAAAGCTCCTTGGGCCGGGGGATTCAACATCTGGAACAATGCCCATTCTCGTGCCCATATCTGTGGAGTATATCATTTATCTGTGAATAAATGATCAGCTATCTCATCTTCTTTCCTTAGTTCTTTCTCTTCTCTGAAGATTTGTGAAATTAAGAAAGGAAGAATATAGGCAAAATATAATAGAGAAAGTCCTAGAGATTAAGACTGAAGAGTGAAATATCCAACAGGATGGACTCTGCTTACACTGAGTTGCTGTTGATTTTTTTCCCCAAGCAGACATTAAGACATATGATCTTGCATGGGCAGGGATATTTATAGGGACTGCAGGACAGGTTATTTTGAATGGTGATTATTCCTGGAAGATGGGGGATGAACAGTTAATATGACTGTTCATACTACATGTAAAGATATTGGGAACCCTCACAGGCACCTAATGGTAAACCCCAGAGACAGGACCAAGCAGTTTAGTTTTCTTTCTGGCAGCAAGATCCAGGAACTTTGCCTTCATTGTTCTTTGACACTACTCATACTTCGTTGAGGTTCTTCTTTCTCCCCAAATTAGTAAGTGATTAAGCTGGGATTGAAGTCTCTTTGATTTCTTTCCCTCGTGCTGTGGGAAAATGCTGGGAAGGAAAAAACAGGGGTAGAACGAGAACCATGACTGGGAAGGAAGAAAGAGGAGAACAGTTCAATTGCTATTACTAGAAGTCATTGTGAAATATTGAAGACCAGTAGGTTTCCAGGTCTGAGTGATTCACCGTGATTTTGTAGACTTTGACAAAGAATGGTTTGCTTTTACAGCCTTCTGCCTTACCTTCAAAATATCTGGGGATTTGGGACATGATGATCAAGTGCCACCTTTCTCTTCATTTTCAGGTGTGAAAACAGAGACCTTGAGAATTTAAATGACTCCTTCCTGGTTGCATGGGTCATGAGTGACAGTCCCAGGGCTCGGATCATGCAGTTGTTGGTAACTGGACTTATTATTTACTTTTTTCCCCCAAACTTTAAACTTTTGATTTTGTATTGGGTTGTAGCTGATTCGGACATGACTGAGTGACTGAACTGAACTGAACTGTAGCTGATTAACAATGTTGTGGTAGTTTCGGGTGAACAGCAAAGGGACTCAAAGTATTTACTTTTGTATTTTGTTATGGAAGCATGCATTTGAGCCATTTCAGAGAGACTGAAGAATGTTAACTTCTATTCATCCATCAAGTGAGGGTGATGCTATTCATCTTGCAGGATTGCTGTGAGGATTAGAGATTGAGTTTGAGGATGCTGATTACAGGACCAGGAGCAGAGTGAGCCCTCTGCAAATGGTAGCTGCTGTTATTATACTTTTCCCAGGACTATGAGATTATTTTTATTTTTTAATTAGAATATATCATATATTAGAACATACCATTCTTAATTTTTCTGTTGTTAAATAAAGGTATAACAATTGTGCTTTTATGCGCCTTGGTTGTAGTTTTCCCCATTCTGCAATGAAGCTAACAATATTGGAATAATTCTACTCAATACAATGTATCAAACTCAAATACAATACAGGTTTGCAAGTTCATGTTTCAGGTTTTTTTTTTATTGTAGTGGCATCATTTATTTTGGTAAACTCATATCTCAATTTAAAATGCAAATACCGAAGCAAATAAAGCTGTTATAAATTCAGGTACTGTATTTTAAAATGTACATGTTATACATACAAGAGCTGCATAGTGGAATTACTATCACGAGCAGTTACATTCATGATGCCAGGTACTGTTTTTAACACTGTGTATGGATGACACTAGATCTATTCCTTTATTTATGATACTGTTGCTTAGTACAGTAACTTTTAGTACAATAGCTTATATGATTGCATTTCCAAAGCTTTAATAAAGTTAGTAGCATTTAACTAATATTGAATGAAAGCACTTTGATGTACAGGATGTATTTTAGGTCAGATGCTTCTTCAAAAAGAAGTACTTCACATGCTGTTGTGTCCTTGACAAAACAAAATCATCCCTTTCACGAAATAGAACAAGCCAGGCTAAAATAAAGCTGAACTCACTGAAAGAACATTTAAATGTTATTCCCTGTATTATGTTAAAGATTATTTAACATAATTTTCTTCTGATTAAAATTACTTTTTTTTTTTGGTTGAAAGAAAGAGAGTTCCAAAGGCTGTATTAATATGCTAACAGCTGTAGCCCTTTAGATGATACTTTAGCTGGGAAAAAAATTATGGAGAGTTATACTCAATGTTTTTCTGCTTAGAAAAAAATTGATAGCCTATAAAGTTCTGATGTTTTAAAACAAGTATTTATTATTTAAGGTCTTTAAATATACCTGTATTAAACAAACTAAGCTGTTTAAAAAACTTTGCAACAATACTTGACTTATTCACAAATATATTTTCTTTCCATATTTATTAGGGTTTGAACAACTTACAAACATAAATCCTGCAAATACTCT
Organism: Okapia johnstoni; assembly: GCA_024291935.2. Classification (NCBI taxonomy): domain Eukaryota; kingdom Metazoa; phylum Chordata; class Mammalia; order Artiodactyla; family Giraffidae; genus Okapia; species Okapia johnstoni. Next base: position 20,816,175 of record CM044306.1, on the reverse strand, counting down.
TTGCTTAGATAACAATACTGTTATCTTAATTCACATGAATGTTTGCAAGAAATATTTATAATACTTTATATAGTATCTTTATCTAATGCTCGCATCAGAGACTCAAATTAAAATCACATTTAACTTTATACAGATGGAAAAGTTGGAATGATGAGAGGTTGGATCCTGTTCCAGTAATTGTAGTAACTAGCTTTCCTCTTTTGCTTGTGCAGCTGGCCCTCTGATTTTTGTGTGGGAGGATACAACCTTTACAGTTCTTTGAGTAAGGTTACTCTTCAGGAAATCAGACAATGATGACAGAAAATTTTCAGATGAAGATTAATTTAATCATCAGATGAGCCTGGGGGTGTCTTCTATAGTTTGCTCAAAACATATTGTAGAAAATAACTCTTATTTTCTATCTGCACAAATTATTATCTCAAAAGGAAAGAATTTGGTTAAGTGAATAGTGAGTCCTCTTTCAAGGTTTGTTTATAATTGTTTTCTTTTTTAAGTTGAAAAATCCTTTTAGATGTAATCAGTCATGGAATAATGATGATTCAATATGTTTCTTAACATAATACAATCATATTTAAACAGACCCTTTCCTTTTCCTTAGAATGTTCAGCCATTGAGTGACATTTTAAAGACTAAACTAAACCATCTTAATGCTTATAGTTTCTGACAAAAATTTAAGGGAAAAAGAAGACTATTTGGATAATAAATAAAATAGAACCTGTGCTAAATTTCTGATTTTAAGCTCCCTTTGTCCAAAAAATACACCTATAATTATATTCAGAGACATTCTGTCCCTCCCTCTTTTTTTTCTGATGAGTCATACATTGGTCATAACATACATACTTAATAACTTACATTTTGGAACAGAAGGTGGCCAGCAGGCTACCCTGGTCCATCCTAATGTCATTTTCACATCAAGTCAAATACTGTCTTTGGATTAATTAGTTGTTGATGGACGTTTGATAGAGGGGATACTGCATGATCTTCTCATGATAAGCCTGACTTCTATATCTGGTAGATTATCCTGCTTAGTCTGTGAACACCCTTCATCAGTCGCTGCTAAATGAAGATCAAATCGAAGAGAAACTGATTTTTTCCTTAATCGAGGGTTATCTTTAAAGAAGGAGCCTTCCCATTCTTTAATAACTTCATCCACTTTCTCTGTCCTGAAATGATAAAATAAATCTTTCTATATGAGGAAGTATGGCTGTAGTAAAAAACATGAAATATGTATTGTATATGAAAAATAAATCAAGAAATGTAAATAATTTATATTAGATTTTAAATTACAATTTATAATTTACATTGTGACAGTTATACGTGTATTCTTTAAAAATCATATGAATAAAATTTCTAAGGGGTTCTATGGAATTTTCATGTTTTGGCTATATTTTTTGGGAAAATGGTGAATTAAGGATTGAGTACTTCATCTGAGTTTTTATATATTTATTCATGTCTGATTAAAAATCACAATATGTAAAATTATGTTTAGACACATTCAAAGATTACTGAGATTACTCAATTGAAGTTAATTTTTTTTGTATGTGTTCATTATTATTTCTAAATCAAAATTATTTTACTTACTGAATAGTGCCATGAGCTTCAGTGCTTTCTTTCACAATATTTCCATTTAATATTGCCTGTTTGGTCACTGTTTCCACTTTTTCATCCTCATACTTTTGTGGGACTTTTGTAGAAAAAGATATTTCATTTATAATGGCTGTGAAAACATTATTTATGAAATATTAAATTACAACATTCACAGTACTATTCAGTACTATTCAGAGTACTATTATATACTAAGTACTAGTCACAGTCAATGTGTATGTCAAACTTTATTCAAATATTGCTTGTTTTTGCTACTTTAGAATATTTATTTATAATCCCTATAAATGGCACTTCACTTTTCAGATTAGTTAAATCAGAAACTCACCTGAAGGTAAAACAAAACCAACTCTACTTGTTGTAGGTTTTTGTTCTTCTTTCCCACCTTGGATACTACCATAATATCTGAAATTGAAAAAAAATTATATTATAGAAGTAACATTGTATTAGCATGTAATTGAAACAAATGCTCTCCAATAAGAGAATGGATAAATTGTAGCTTAGTCGGTAAAGAATCTGCCTGCAATGCAGGAGACCCGGGTTTGATCCTGGGTTGGGAAAATCGCCTGGAGAAGGAAATGGCAACCCCCTCCAGTATTCTTGCCTGGAGAATCGCATGGGCAGAGGAGCCTGCCAGGCTACAGTCCACGGCGTCAGAAGAATCCGACAGGATTTAGAGACTAAACCACCACCAGTACAAAGGAAGTACTACCTAGCAGTGAAAATAAGTGAACTAAAGATACACTGTATCTGTAGGGAACAATCTCTCAAGTATAACATTGAGTTGGGGGGAAGAAAGATTGTAGCTAGCTAATTTTACAAAGATTAAAATACATGCAAAACAATTTCCTATTTTGCTTAGGGATATATGTAATGAAACTTATAAGCATCAGACCTGGGAGCCAGGTTAGACTGATGGAGGGGGATAAGATGGGTGGGGGTGTGGTTTAGGTGCTGGGGTGGGGGTTAGGGGGACTTCACTAACATTATTTTAAATGTTTCACCTCTTAAACATAGGAGTTCATTATATTTTTCTTGATAACTTTTGTAACTTTATCTTAAATAAATTTCAGTGAATGTCGCTCAGTCATGTCCGACTCTTTGTGACCCCATGGACTGTAGCTTGCCAGGCTCGTATGTCCATGGAATTCTCCAGGCCAGAATACTGGAGTGGGTAGCTGTTCATTTCTTCAGAGGATCTTCCCAACCCAGGGATCGAACCAGGTCTCCCACATTGCAGATGGATTCTTTACCATCTGAGCCCCCAGGGAAGCCGAAATACCTGTGTATCTTAAATATAGCATAATAAAACTTTAAAAATTGTGTTAAAGGAATGTTAAAGACCACTTTATCAACATCTTGAATGATTAGGCATTAAACCAAATCTACAGCCATTTTATTTCATAATAAATGAATTGTATGTATACAGCTCTATCATTTATTTACATAGCACTGTCTTAAGCACTTCACAAACATTAATTCATTTAATCCTCAGCAATTCTGAGGTAGGCATTTTATAGATGAGAAACTGAGGCAAAGAGAGATTCAATAATTTGCCCAGCATCACTTAGCTACTAAATGATATTTTTAAATCAATTTATGTTTTTCAAAGATTTGGTAAATGTCAAGACTTAATATAGATGATAGTAGTTTCACCCAGTTTTATAGAAGACTCAGAATTCTGAAGCAAGCACAAATGAAGCTTTATTTTTCTGGGAATATGGAAAATTGTAGGTTGTGCTGTGCTCCAAGTCATATGACCTTACAAGTGACTGCAGATTATGAAACTGTGTGTGAGTTATGAAGAATCCCTCTTTTGATCCCCTTTGTTGTCAGAGTATCTGCAAGTCTTTCAAACCATGTACTTAGAACAACATTGCTTTCCATGGTTGTAATATAATAATAATAGTAACAACACTATTACTAATAGTATTATTATTATTTTGGAGTTTGATGTGTGCCTGGAGTTGCCCCTTGTGGAAGGGGGAAAAGCAGAAATGGGTGAATTTTTCAAACTTTCTTCGTGGGTGGTCTATTGAAGGCACTAATTCTATAAGGGGTAAATGGCAGGGAAAGTGAGAATGTTAAGGAAGGTCTTTGTAGTGAGGATTGTTTCCATTTTGTTCCAGGCTTGCTTGTACTCTTTCTTGTAGCTCAAGTCCCTGACTTTGCCTCGTCTATTCATAATTTGCTGTGTGCTTAGTCTCAGCCATGTCTGACTCTTGGCGACCCCACAGACTATAACTTGCCAGGCTCCTCTGTCCATGGGATTTTTCAGGCAAGAATACTGGAGTGTGTTGCCATTTTCCTCTCCAGGGGATCGTCCCAACCCAGGGATCAAACCCATGTCTCCTGCATTGCAGACAGATTCTTTCCCTGGCTGAGCCATCGAGAAAGTCCCTCATAATTTGGGAGGCTGGAACTAGTTCTCCCACTTATTTTTTTGCAGTGCCTATTTTGTGGTAGGAATTCAGTGATCATGCCTTGGTAATGATAGGTTTTTAGATTTAATTTTTCCGACTACATCAGTGACCTAAGTGGCTCTGTATTTCTGGTCATTCACTATATGGAAATTAGGTACCTGATTTCTTCCTTTTCCAGGAGGCGGCGATATGTTGCGATTTCCTGTTCCAGCCTCATCTTGGTGTTGAGGAGCATTTCATGCTCTCGAAGCTGCCTTTCAATGCCGCGCCTTACTTCCTGTAGCTCTTTTTCTAGTCCTTCAATCACTGCCTCTAGGTCTTGCAGCTGCAACTGGTAATGTTGCTCACTGGCATGTAGGGAGTTTTCGAGGCCCCTTTCCTGTTTTATACAGATCTTCATCAGTGAATCAGGGAAACAAACTGTCTCTGAAATCTGATTTGCAGTATCTTCACTCAGTTGAGTTCTTTCTTTAAAAGGTTGCAATAATTGTACAGCACTTATGTAAGAGGTATTTCCTTACAGCTTTAGGTATGGCCCAACTTTTAAAAGGTTGTATTTTTTATCTACAGCTAGAGAGTTTTCTATTTCCAAGGAATCCTGTGATCATTCTTATGCCCCCTCTCCAAAGGAATCTGCAGTGTGATTAGTTTATTATCACCCTGATTTATTTGATTTCTTAAATATTGGAAAGTATAGAATATTGAATATTAAAACCAGAGCAGACTCCTTTTAAAAGGCATTTTGGGAAAGTGTTTCAATATTTTTCTATTAGAAGTCTTAGTAGCACGGATAAAAGAATCCTCCATTGTTATGACTTTGGATAATGACAAAAGCTCTTTTACCCCATTCTAACATTTAGAGAACACCAGGGTTCTGGAGTAAGGATTATTTCATTATCAGAAGTGTGAACTAAACCTTCAGTGAACTGATGATAGACACTGCCATGATGGAGGCAGGGCGCTAGTTGAACTAGGTCAAATGGATAGAATCCAGTGCCCTGATTCTTAGTGTTTCACTGTCCAGTAATGGATATTACTCCTTTCCCTCTCCTAATCAGATAACATCTGGGGACTCAATGGGCCAGCCGCCTTGAGGCCATTCTCACCACAGCATGAAGAGATTCAATTTCCACTTGCAGATGGTGCCACTGGCGTCGGGCTTCCTTGAGTTCTGCTTGAGCTGCCTTTAAAGCCTCTTCATCTTTGTCCATTTTTTTGCTTAGATCTTCTTCCAACTAGAAGAAAGCCAACAACAGCAATAATAGCAACAACAACAACAAAAAGAGCACTCTTGAAAATGAGACCTTTAAAAGCATTTATAGACAAATAGTATAGGAATCAAATCTTTTCTCTTAAGTTACAGACGTATGTTAAATTACAGATGTATGTTCTGGTTGGTGCTCAGTCACTGATTAACTAAACACATGCGTGAGTTAATTGCACTCTTAGCCTTGGTTTTCTCAGATGTAAAATGAACCTTAAAAGTCCTTTCCTACCATGACAGTCTATGAAATGCAGAAAAATACATTTTAATGAGAAGTAAGTTTGCAAGGCCTAAGTTTGAGACCTCTGATTCTTAACTTTCCATTATTTATGGCATCATTAAGGAAGAAAGATAGAAAATTAGCTACTACTTCCCCCCTCCCCCACTTTTTTCTTATAAGCTGCTTTATGAATCAATTATTTCTGGGACTGGATATATGGACAGGAAATAAATACTACTAGAAACTATGTTATGAATAATTTAGAGAGTTAAGTTATCATAGGCATTAGAGATTCTAAAATAGACTTCTATATTAAAAGAATCCACTGTTGATTCACCTTTTTCAGAATGATCTTTTTAGAAGGCATGCTAACTTTGGATATCTAGGATGGTAGCAAAATGACTTCTTTAAAGACTGCTCTCTAAATGTTCTCATATTAAATAATGAGTGAATTAGTTTATATTCAACTTTAAGTGTTCTTATGCTGATGCTGGGATTGAACGAAAGTATCTTTTGACAGAATTCTCAACATTTGGCCCCAGGAGCAGTAGGAGCAATGTATAGAATTGATTGTACTATTTTGAGGCAAAAATTAGAACTTTTAAATGTTCATATAAAAATGCATTTTAAAACACACAAAAAAATTAACTTGGTGGTACAATAGATTTTTTAAGGGAAATATTGGATTAAATGAAAGTCAATAAAGTGTAGTTCAAGGAATTAGATGACAAAATGCATCCATTTCTCTTGGTTTGTTGTGTCACTTATTCTTAGTATTAGGTTGGCAAAACAAAGCAGCAACACATATTAGAGAAACCACGAAAGAGGAGGACAAGAATTTCAGAAATAGAAGAGCATAAAAATTCTGGTATCTACTGGATTTTGAGTGAGGAGCTGGCAGCTGGGCTTGTGTGGTAGCTTGACTCTGAAGATGGCTCTCAATGATTCACTCCTCCCCAAATTCGTGTCCTTGTTTGGTCCTGTTCCACACTGAATCTGGGGTGACTTGTGTCTTGCCTTAGTCAGCAGAATATAGAAGATGTGCCAGTTGTAGGCCTAAGCCTTAGGAAGCCCTGACAACTTCCACTTCTGTGCTCTTGGGAGCCCTGGTAATCATTGGGAGCCTCAATGTGTAAGAGGTCCAGATACCCTGTTTGAGAGATTGTGTAGAGGCCAGATGGAGAGAAACAGGCCCAGCTGTCTCAGCTGAGCCAGCCTTCCAGAAATGTCCTGCCAAGGTGCCAGACGCAGGAGTAAGCCACACTGGCTGTCCCAACCTAGTTGTGCCCCAAGATGACTATGGTCCTGGCCAATGTCATGTGCGGTGGAAGAATCACCCCCCTGAATCCAGTTAACCCACAGCAGTATGAAAGACAATACAATTGTCTTTTTAATTGACCAAGTTCTAGAGTGGTTTGTTATATAGCTGTAAATAGCTAAAATAGCTCACATTTATTTTGTAATAATTAAGTAATCATGCTTTCTGAAATTTATTCCAGTTGATTTTCTGAATTCCTAAAGTAGTTTTATGTTAAAAGGAAACAAAACTTACTATAGTCTTGCTTTTTCATTTTAGTCTTTCAGCATTGTGACTTGTAAACTAAGTAACTTGGATTTCTATTATTGCAAAATAAAATGTTTATTTGGTTTATAATTTTCAGAAATTGTCATCTATTAATTGTTTTCTTCTCTTTGTAAAAGGTGATTGAATTCTTGCAACACTTCAAATATCTCAGTGAATTTGCTTCATCTGAGATGTTGATTATTCTTTATGAAGACTGAAAATGTTACCTAGAGATTAAATTTATGATGTTACTAAAAATGAATTACTAATGTGATAACGTCCTATGATTTCCCAGCAATATTTTTTTCTCTTTTGGTGATGTTCTTAAGTAAACTCTTTGCTGTGTTTGGGTGCTTGGAATAGAACTTGAACTCAGATATGATAGGTAAACTAAAAAAAAAAAACACAAAAAAACCAAACCCTGAATTTCTGAAGCTTTGTTTCTAAAATAGATGTTTGTCCATTTGTTTAGAGATGAGACCTTAATTAATTTCTAAGGGTGATTGGCATTTTAAAACAAAGTATCTATGAAATGAGGATTTAGCCCTTATTTGATTTGGTTCTCTTTCTTAACAATACTTAAATATTACATGCTTAGTATTAGAGATAAACATATCTCACCTTTTAGTACAAAAGCAAAAAAATCTATAGTCAAAGTGGAAAGTCCTCATTGATTTGGAGAATATTGATTGTCCCAATTTATATCATTGTTTCTCAATACCATGTTCACATACTCACATGATTTCTGTTTGTAACAGTCTGGTATAAAATCAAACTCATGAAAAAATGATAGAAATCTTTTAGAAATATTTTACTTGGTTTTATCTTGCAAAGTGTGCAAGATAATAAATTCACAATAAAGCTTGTCATTTTAAAGGTGTTATTTAAATTATTTCTCTAAGTAAATCTGTGATATCTTCCAAGGGTATCTGAAATGCTTCCTTCCTGTAAGATGTCTAAAAGAGATTACTGTGCACCATTTTATTGTATACTGATCCCATGTTTTGTTAATGACAGTAACCTCATGATTTATATAAAAATCAAATGCATCAATCAACATTCATTTAAAGGTCATTTAACAGTAATAAACACAGCCTTTCCCCCTATAGTCCCTGTCACATTGCAGTAAAACCTAAATTCCTTCCCCACTATATGCTGCATTGAAAAGGAAATACTGTACCTCAGAGAGGCCGGGACAGGAATTGGATAGACATGGATTGTCTCCTTATCCTGGAAGATGCCTGTCTGTATGAAATCATTACCTGGATCCTTGTTGAGAGCACGGTCTCTATCTGATTTCTGGTGAGGAGCTTTTCATAGTTTGCCCTGATCTCATTGAGTAGCTGGGACAGCTCCATTCTTTTCCCATCCTCCACCTTGGCTAACAGAACCTTATCGATAGGATGGTTCTCTGCGGCAGAACCTGCTCTGTCTGCATCGCGAGCAGAGAGTGCCATGGAGCCTTAAAGATACAGAGCTCCTTTTTTTCAGAAGCCATGGAAACCCCTGGGTTTCTCATCAATTATGCAAATATTTGGTAAACCCTTTTCTCCTATTGTTGTTGATCTGGTAGAAGTGTCAGTCTCCCCATAAAGAAACCAAAAAATGAAGACAGTCTCAGTATTCCTGGATTGGGTCTCTGTAAAACTGAGCACATTTGGCAGAGGGAAGTTAATTTAGCTTGTGGAAAGAAAATGGGGCATCACATAAAGAAAATTGTGTTTTGTTTTCCCGACATAGTACATGGAAATAAATCTGGACTTAAAACTTTGTACCTAAGCTTTTCTTTTATGGCTTTCCTCACCATTTGGATTATTTAAACAGAAATGCTATGGGAGGGCATTAGAATATGTTGTAAAGGTCAATCTGTAGGTCAGAGACCTGTGAGGTAGCCTGACCCTTGCCTCCTCCACCCTCCCCCCTGGTCACAGTGGATTGGTCTAGGGGTGGACACTTTACCTAAGGAGAGTCAATCTGTAGGTCAGAGACCTGTGAGGTAGCCTGACCCCAAAGCTCTGACTAAAGAGTGTCGCTTATGATTATTTAGGCCAAACTGATTCTCTTTTTTTGGTAATTGCAACTGAGAAATAGGAAGAGAAACAGGCATTGATAGTGGGAGGAGAATCAGTAAAGAATTAAACTCTTATTTCTTTATGTAGTTCCTGCTGCCTAAAATACAGAGAGCTGAACTAGATTCCAGGCCTGGCAATCTGCATCTGAAACAAACCTCTCAGGTATTTCTACATTATAGCAGTGCTTTCCAATAAAGAAACAGAAGGTGGGCCACAGATGTAAACCACACATATAATTTAATACTTTCTAGTCATTATATCAAAAGATAGAAACAAGTGAAATGAATTTTCAAATATTTTATTTAACTTTAAATATCTAAAATACATCATGTAGTTGTTATTGTTGTTCAGTTGCCAAGTCGTATCTGACTCTTTGCAACCCCATGGACTATAGCATGCCAGACTTCCCTGTCCCTCACCATCTCCCAGAGTTTGCCCAAGTTTATGCCTATTGAACTGGTGATGTCATCGAACCATCTCATCCTCTGTCACCCTCTTCTCATTCTGCCTTCAATTTTTGCCAGCATCAGGGTCTTTTCCAATGAGTTGGCTCCTTTAGTTTCAGCATCAGCCCTTCCAGTGTATGTTCAGGGTTGATTTCCTTTAGGATTGACTGGTTTGATCTCCTAGCTGTCCAAGGGATGCTCAAGAGTCTCCTCCAGCACCACAGTTTGAAAGCATCAATTCTTTGGCACTCTGCCTTCTCATCAGGAAAGCTATGACAAACCTAGACAGTGTGTTAAAAAGCAAAGACATCATTTCACCAACAAAGGTTTGTATAGTCGAGGCTATGGTCTTTCCAGCAGTCATGTATGGATGTGAGAGGTGGACCATATACCATATAATAAATATAAAGTATTAATGAGATACTTTACATTCTTTATTTGTGATACTGTCTTTGAAATCCAATGCGTATTTTTATGCTCATTTCAATTTGGGCAAGCCACTCTTACAGTGCTTAGAATCTGCATGGCTAGCAGCTACTGTGTTAAACACTGCAGCTTTAATATTTGGGCCCTGCTATCCCACACAAATGGGAGTTCCATGTCTGGAACATTCCACATACATATTAGATTAAAAGAAATAGTGCCAGATTTTTTTTTTATGAGAGAGGAGAAGTATTTAAAAGTATTCTAGAAGCGTGTGAATCATGAAGTTATTTAATTCAAGATCTCAAATGTCACTTTTCAAGGAAAATTTTGCTAATTTGCTTGTTAAAAATACTGTCTTTGATTAGAGAAATCAGTAATAATAGCTCATTAAAGAATATGGCATATATAAAATTGCAGGATCCATGTAATTCTCAGTGCATTAGTTACAGTTATGTGCTATTCTTTATGTTTTAGAAATCATAACGGAGTGCAAATAAGCAAGGACTTCCTTCCTTCTTATAGGGATCATCTTGAATCTACTCTTGTTATTAGAAAAAGAAATCATTTGGAAATGTTGTGTTTTGTTACTAGAAACAAGTTAATTATAACATAACTCACAAGAACCAAAATGCTGTGGTTGAGAACACCAGTTGTAGGGACATTCAGGTGAGTGAGCCCCCAGACCCTTCAGAATTAGAATTCAAAACTGAAGGTCATTCATTCATTCAGTTGGTTATTGGATGATTACTGTTTGCACAGAAGTGTGTTGGGTAAAGATAAAGTTCTAGAAGAGTTCTGAAGTGGAGAGGTGACCTTTTGGGCCATGTTGTGGGGAGAAAAGGTGGAGAAGGCATTGTAGAGGGAAGAGAAAAAAAAATAGGGGGGTTCAGGGTCAGATCATAGAAAAGGGAAGCTACAAAGCCTAGATTTTATTTGATCAGAAATGGAGAATCATTCCTGGTTTATGAAATGGGGAGTCACACGGTCAGATTAATTGGGGAGGAGTGCAGAAGATTTCAGGGTAAGGACACTAGTTAGAGAACCAGTGTTCATGAAGAAAGAAGTAAAGTTATTTTCAAAGTTCTGGCTGGGCAATCATAGGAAACTGGATGTAAATAATTCCATGGGCATAGAGGAGGGGAAGCATGCATGAAATCAGTGAGTTTTAGCAAGTGGCAACTGATTTTGAAGAGAAGAGGAGGAGAGGGCAAAGATGATACAGATTTACACTCTCTGCAACTAGAAAATTAGTGCTTCTGTCCCAGGTTCTCCCTGGGACTGGCCACCAATTGAGGGTCCTTGGCTTTGAGCAGGAAAGAATTCAAGAGCGAGCCATAGTTAAGTTGAAAAACAAAGTGAAAGTGTTAGATGCTCAGTCATGTCTTGCTCTTTGCGATCCCATGGACTGTAGCCCACCAGGCTCCTCTGTCCATGGGATTTTCCAGGCAAGAATACTGGAGTGGGTAGTAATTTCCTTTTTCAGGGGATCTTCCTGAGTCAGGAATTGAACCCAGGTCTCCCACGTTGTGGGGAGATTCTTTACTGTCTGAGCCACCAGGGAAGCTCACAAAGTAAGATGAAAGCAGGTTTATTTAGAGAGATACACATTCCATAGACAGAAAGCAGTCTGTCTGAGAAAGTGAGAGCAGCTCTGAAATATGGGGTGTTTAGTTTTTATGTGTGGGTGTGTGTGTGTTAGTCGTTCAGTCATGTCTGACTCTTTGTGACCCCCATGCGGGGCCAGGCTCTTCTGTTCATGAGGATTTCCAGGCAAGAATACTGGAGTGGGTTGCCATTTCCTTCTCCAGGGGATCTTCCCAACCCAGGGATCGAACTGGGATCTCCTGCATTACAGGTGGATTCTTTACCATCTGAACCACCAGGGCTGAGTAATTTCATAGGCTAATGAGTGGGAGAATTATTCCAACTATTCTGGGGAAAGCAGTGGAAATTTCTAGAAACTGGGTCACCACCCACACTTTTGCCTTTGATGGTCGGCTTCAGAACTGTCTTGGCATCTGTGGGTGTGTCACTTAACACATGCTAATGTATAACAGTGAGCCTATAATGAGGCTCACGGTCCACAGGAAATCGAATCGTCCACCTCTTAGAGGACCTAGTCAGTCTAACCAGTTTAGATATATTTCGTGTCCTCAACAGTTAAGTCATTCTTTTAAAGGTTGTGCCCTGCCCCATTTCTGTCTCAGCTCCATGATCAGAAACAGAGAAGGGGAATTAGATTAAATTTGATCCACACACTTGAAAAAGATCTGGAGTAAAGCCTCTGCCTGCCAATTACTAGCCAAGTGTGCTTGGATTAAATACTGTTTAAACGTCAGTTTCTCCATCTGTAAGGTGAGACTAGTGCTATACCCTTCATACTATTACTACTATGATAGTAGTACTATTATTATCATCCTCATTTTATTTTATTTTTTTTTCATCATCCTCATTTTATAGATAAAGATACTGAAGTCCAGTGAAGTGCAGAGCCAAGATCCAAAGCCAGGCAGTCTGACTCCGGAGTCTACCCTTTAGAACATAAGCTGGTAATGTCTTAGTGATCAGTGTAAAACACTTGGCACATAAGGTGCATTCATGCTAAGTTGCTTCAGTCGTGTCCCACTCTTTACGACCCCATGGACTATAGTTCACCAGGCTCCTCTGTCCTTGGGATTTTCCAGGCAAGAACACTGGAGTGGGTTGCCATGGCCTTCTCCAGGAAATCTTCCCAAACCAGGGATTGAACCTGCATCTCTTATGTCTCCAGCATTGGCAGGCAGGTTCTTTACCACTAGCGCCACCTGGGAGAATCAGACTTCCTAGTTCTTCACCACCTCCTGGAGTTTGCTCAAATTTACGTCCATTGAGTCAGTGATGGTGATGCCATCCAGTCAATCTTTCCCGCAGGTCTTTTCAATGAGTTGCTCTTTGCCCCTTGAGCTTTTTTCCCCCAAATTTCACCTTTTTTCCCCCAAATTTTGCGTCTAAGTCTTGGGGAACTTCATAGTTGTGACTATGGGGTCCCTGTACTATCTTTGATGTCGTCTGTCTAAGTCTGGGTTACCTGAGTCAGTCTCTGTCCTTCCTACTGGTTCCATTTGTGTTGTTGGGGGTTGGGGGAAAAATTAACAACAAAATCTCCCAACCCAGAAATCCTCTCCACAAAGATAGTAGAGAAAGAAAACACGTTGCTTTATATTAGAATATGATGCACATCCCAGGAATCACTGAGTGCAAAGACAGAAGGAAATCTTCCCCTTCTAGAACCAAGCAGATACAACCTGTTACACCCCTGTTCTCAAGAGAAACAATAACTAGTCCTCCAGAAAGAGGACTTGACATCGCCATTTGTCACACACAGTTCATCTCGTAACTTTCCCTGGTAATTTGGGTCACCATCTGTGTTCGCTAATAGGCTTCACATAAAGGAAAACTACACTTCTTGTAACAGGAGGTAGTTTTGGAGAGAGGCTCCTACTTTCCCACAGGAACTGGGAGACTGGTGTGCTGTTTCCCCTGGATGTTTACATTTCAAAGTCAAAGACTTCATAGGTTGCAAAGCTGGACAAAATCTTATTTAGCTTTTAAAAAGACTCATTTGCATTTCAAAGAAACACAGAAAGAGTTTACAATGACAAGATTTCAAAAGTAAATGCTCCAAGAAAACGGAGTGTGTGTGTGTCTTACCTTATTTCAACAGGGAAGATTTTAAACCTTTGAATTTTTATTTGTGCTTCTAGCTGCTTGCTTCCTGCTTGAGGCCTTGAGAACCATTCTGCTGCATTAGTGTGCCGCTGGCATGGAAATACCAGGTGGGTTGTTTGTAGCTCCATCTGCCAGACACCCCGTTCAACCATAACCTATTTGGCTCTTGTCCATTTCCTGGGGCCACAGTCCAAGAAGCAGGATGTAGTGCTCCTAAGCCATCAGGTCCCCAAGCTTACCTCCCATTCTGCTGCTTTGCAGGGGCTCTGACTCAGCAGCAGGGTCTGTGGCTCCTCTCTCGGAAACCCACCACTACCCCTGTCTCTTCACTCCTCCTTTCTCCCCTCTCCCTTCAGTCCCAGGGAAGCTCTTCTATCCTAAGTTTCTGTTCTAGAATATAAGCCCCAAGGCCTGGCTGTCCTGTTCATGGCTCTTTCATCACTTTCTAGCTTTGTGCCTGGCAGTGAGGAGACAACAAATGCATGTAAAATGAATGATGCTTCTTCTGTTGTTTGGACTCCGACTCCTCTTTATTCCAAGACCAAGGATTTTGCTTTCTTCTCCCCTGAGGCAATGAACAGAGTCAGTTATTTGCTTGAGGGAGGTAGGAGTGGGAGGTGATGAACTACCAGCAGACGGACACGTGGTTCAAAACCATTACATTCCCCACGTTTTTAGGGTTTATGAATCCAAGCAAGTCAGGCACATACCCAACCTCCATCTTGATGGATTTTTACTGAGTGATATGTTGGGATTTTGGCCTGAACCTTTGAAGGAAACAGTGTCTCTTCTAACCTGCTTGTACTTAAGACTGGATTTTTGCTTTCAGGATGAAAAAATATTGAAAGGAAAATAATAGGTTCATTTATTTTCAAGTAATGTACTTGGGCGCATATGTATGTTGCTTTTAATATAATGTACTTGGGCATCTGTTCAAGTGCCTAATTTTTTGCATCTTAATCCATTTAGTATTTTGCCGGTCCTACACATAAATGTTGTGATCAGATTTTATTCTAAAAACTGTACTGTATGATACAGGGAACTCTGCTTAATACACTTTGGTGACCTGAATGGGAAGGAAGTCCAAAGGGAGGGGTTCGCTGATTCACTTTGCTGTGCAGTAGAAACTAACACAACATTGTAAAGCAACTACACTCCAATAAAAATTAATTTGAAAAAAAGATAAAAACAGTACCAGAGAGAACTGACGGCACACAAGTTTCTATCCAATGGATTTCTCCTCCAGGCAGTTGTAAATATGAACCTCTTTTCTTTAAACAGTCTAACTGATCCTTTAATTAGGGGGATAATATCATACAGCTTGGCTGTTATTTTGCTTATTAAGAGTAGCTTCTTTAGCCGCTTAAGAGAGTGTGAGTTTCTTTTTTAATCAATCATGCCATTTGATAGATTATAGATGCATAATTCATCAGCAAGTAAAAATGTTTTTTGTACTTTAAAGAAATTGGTATGTGACAGACCTTCACTTAACTAGTTTGTCCTCTTTCTGTTATATTGTTGATTTTTCTCACAGGAGCATGCCTCCACACGATCTGGTTTAATCTTGTGTTTCATGTATCAATTAAGAATATAATTAGACAGATTTGTGTTGGAACATGTTTGTTGGCATTTCCCAGCCTGTTTTAAGGTGTATGAGTGATACTGCCGTTCATTTCCGTTTGTCCTGCACATGCATCTCACATGGAGTGATTTATCAGAGCATTGTACACACGCCAGGTGTTCTTGGTAAAATTCTTTGCTGTTGTTAACTCAAGAGTGAAATGCAGGGCTATTTCTCAATCAAAGATTTGGCATTTGGGTCCTATTTTTTCTGGCATTTTCCATAGCACTTCCCCTTCCTAGCTTGTTCATTGTAGCCCAGCACATGGATGTTTCATGCTCCCAAAATGAGTATTATTAGTGAGGTCAATTTAGGATACCAATTATGTAGAGTTTCAGTGTATCACCAATATAACTCGTGTTATATTGTTAGCATTGCAGACTGCAAGCACTAAACAAAACTCCACAAGAATTCAATTTCCTGTTCTCCACTCCTTTTTCATTAGGAGGTCCCAACCTCTGAAGTTATAATTCTTAAGCTAAAACTGTGCACCCATCCATTGCTCCCATTTGAGCCACAATATTAGACTTTCTTTGTTGGGTCCCAGTACATCTTCTTCACCAATTTAACAAGAATTCTTTTAGCTTCTCTTCCTGCCTTTGAAGAACTGATTTTTCTAAACCTTCTTTCTCTAACTCATGACATTGACCCTGCTGTCTTCTAGTAAGTGTCCCAAGGAGTCTTGTCTTAATTAACTCCCCCTTATCTTAGTTTATTCTAGACAATTTAATACTTTTTACTTGCATTCATCCTTTCTTGGATATTATCTTCTTGCTTTCTTTTCATCTCTCTTTAAACATTAAATATATATATATATACACATTCTTTTTCATAATGATTTATCACACGATAATGAATAGAATTCCTGTGATATACAGTAGGACCTTATTGTTTATCCATTCAATATATAATAGTTTGCTTCTGCTATTCCCAAACTCCCAATCCATTTCTCCCTTACCTCACCCCCTTGGCAACCACATGCTTAGTCTTTATGTCTGTGAGTATTTCTGTTTCATAGATAAGTTCATTTGTGTTATATTTTAGATTCCACATGTAAGTGATAGAATATGATATTTGTCTTTTTCTGACTTCACATAGTATGATAATTTCTAGTTCACCCATGTTGCTAAATATTTTAATTTTGTTAACTTTTTTTTTTTACCTAGTCCATTCTCAGAGCTTTCTGCCCTGCACAGAAGTTTTTAGCATCCTGGTTGATAGTCCCCATAGGAACCTAAAGGCATCCCTTAATTCTGCTCAACTCTTCCCCTGAATGCACCTGTCAATTTTCTTCCCTTCAGTCTGGTTTGTATTTCTCTTTATAGTATTCTGTAACTGTTATTTGACAGTTAGTAATTCACATGTGTTTATTCATTCAAGGATATTTAAAAATCTTAATTAAACTTTTGAGGTAATCGTAGATTCAGTTGTAAGAAATAGTACAGCGAAAACTCACATGCCCTTTATTAAGATCCCCCAATGATAATATCTTTTTTTTTTTGCCTTTTCATACCGTTCATGGGGTTCTCAAGGCAAGAATACTGAAGTGGTTTGCCATTCCCTTCTCCGGTGGACCACGTTTGTCAGAATTCTTCACTATGACTTGTCTGTCTTGGATGGCCATACATGGCATGGCTCATAGTTTCATTGAGTTAGACAAGGCTGTGGTCCATGTGATCAGTTTGATTAGTTTTCTGTGACTGTGGTTTTCATTCTGTCCGCCCTCTTGGATAAGAGGCTTACAGAAGCTTCCTGGTGGGAGAGACTGACTGTGGGGGAAACTGGGTCTTGTTCTGATGGGCGGGGCCACGCTCAGTTCAGTTCAGTTGCTCAGTTGTGTCCTACTCTTTGCGACTCCATGGACTGCAGCACACCAGGCTTCCCTGTCCTTCACCAACTCCCAGAACTTGCTCAAACTCATGTCCGTTGAGTTGATGAGGCCATCCAACCATCTCATCCTCTGTCATCCCCTTCCCCTCCTGCCTTCAATCTTTCCCAGCATCAGAGTCTTTTCCGAAGAGTCAGTTCTTCGCATCAGGTGTTGAGAGTATTGGAGTTTCAGCTTCAGCATCAGTCCTTCTGATGAATATTCAGGACTGATTTCCTTTAGGATTGACTGGTTTGATCTGTAATCCAATTTTCTGTTGATGGGTGGGGCTGCATTCCCTCCCTGTTGTTTGACCTGAGACCAAACTATGGTGGAAGTAATGAAGAAAATGGCGACTTCTTCAAAAGGTCCTGTGCATACACTGCCACACTCAGTGCCCCCGACACTGCAGCAGGCCACCGCCAACCCACGCCTCCACCAGAGACTCCTGGATGCTCACAGGCAAGTCTGGGTCAGTCTCTTGTGAGGTCACTGCTCCAAAATTGCTGTGAGAAGTAACAATAACCTCAGATATGCAGATCGCACCACCCTTATGGCAGAAAGCAAAGAAGAACAAAAGAGCCTCTTGATGAAAGTGAAAGAGGAGAGTGAAAAAGTTGGCTTAAAATTCAACATTCAAAAAACTAAGATCATGGCATCTGGTCCCATCACTTACTGGCAAATAGATGGGGAAACAATGGAAACAGTTACAGACTATTTTCTTGGTCTCCAAAATCACTGCAGATGCTGGCTGCAGCCATGAAATTAAAAGACGCTTGCTCCTTGGAAGAAAAACTATGAGCTGCTTAGACAGCTTATTAAAAAGCAGAGACATTATTTTGCCGACAAAGATTCATCTAGTCAAAGCTAGGGCTTTTCCAGTAGTCATGTTTGGATATGAGAGTTGGACTATAAAGAAAGCTGAGCGCCGAAGAATTGATGCTTTTGAACTGTGGTGTTGGAGAAGACTCCTGAGAGTCCCTTGGACTGCAGGGAGATCAAACCAGCCAATCCTGAAGGAAATCAGTCCTGAATATTCATTGGAAGGACTGATGCTGAAGCTGAAACTCCAATTCTTTGGCCACCTGATGCAAAGAACTGACTCATTTGAAAAGATCCCGATGCTGGGAAAGATTGAAGGCAGGAGGAGAAGGGGATGACAGAGGATGAGATGGCTGGATGGCATTCCCAACTCGATGGACGTGAGTTTAAGCAAGCTCTGGAAGTTGGTGACGGACAGGGAAGCCTGGTGTGCTGCAGTCCATGGGGTTGCAAAGAGTTGGACATGGCTGAGTGACTGAACTGAACTGATGGTAATATCTTGTGAACAATGGGACAAATGACAACCAGGATATTGACATTGATGCAGTCAAGGTACAGGACATTTTCATCACCACAAGGTTCTCTCCTGTCATCCAGGGCCTTTTATGAGTGTTGGCTCTGGTCAGTGTGCTGGGCACCAAGAGGGGTGCAGAAAGAAAACAGATACTGATCCTGTTGAAATTACTTCAATTCAAAATACGAAGTGGGAAGTGCCACAGAAAGGCACCTTGGAAGAGGGAGTAATTACTTTTTGCTGAGATCAGAGGAGATAAACACAAATTAAAAATGAGAGACTTAATTCCCCTTGAAAATAAGGAAAGAGATACCTCCCCCATCTCTCTTTTCTTGGAACAATTACTTTAGAAATCCTGTAGATTCTTTCTCTGTCTCTTCAAAACGTAAGTGCATATTTAAAAAAGGTCAGTAAACCATTGGCCAGCTATATGACCCAGGAATGTTTTCTTCGGGGACCTGGGAACCAAAGTATGGAATGTAAACATCTGAGGAAAATAGCACCCTGGTCTCCTAGTTCCTGAGGGAAGGTAGGAGCCTCTCTCTAAAACTACCTCCTATTACAAGATATGTACTTTTTCTCTGTATGAAGCCTATTAGTGAACACAGATAGTAGCCCCAATCACTAGGTAAAGTCATCCCAGTTACTAGGTGAACTATGTGTGACAAATGATGACATCAGGGCCTCTTATTTGAGGACGAGTTTGTCTCGAAAACACAGATGTAATGGGTTTTAACTACTTGGCTATAAAAGGGTAAGATGTCCTTCTGTCTGTGGTTTTTCTTAGTGGATTGAATGAAATGTCCATCACATTCTGGTTTAATGCTTATTCAATGGCAAAAATGTCTTCTTTCTCTACTGCCTTTGTGGAGAGGCTTTCTGAATGAGGAGAAGGTTTGATTTTTAATTATATTTCCCCAACAAGTTTCAGTGAGTTTCCCTGGTAGCTCAGATGGTAAAGAATCTCCCTGCAGTGGAGACCTGGTTCGATCCCTGGGTTGGGAAGATCCCCCGGAGAAGGGCTTGGCAACCCACCCCAATATTCTTGCCTGGAAAATCCTAAGGACAGAGGAGCCTGGTGGGCTATAGTCCATGAGGTGTCAAAGAATTGGACACTACTGAGCGACTAACACACACACACACACACACACACACACACACGCACGCACTCACCAAGCTTCAAAAAGCAGGCAATGTCTGATCTTGGCTTTGAAAGACAACCTACATGTTGCAGACAATCTATTTTAAACTATCTAACATTTCCTATTTGTAATTTATCCCACACATAGGACCCTGTTTTAGGCAGGTGGCAATGGAGGCTTTGACTTGCACTTCAAAAAAATTAATTGAGGGGAAATTCATGTAATATAAAATTAACCTTTGAAAAATGTGCAGGACTTCCTTGGTGGTGCAGTGGTTAAGAATCCTCCTGCCAATACAGGGGACATGGGTTAGATCCCTGGTTCAGGGAGGCTACACATGCCGCAGAGCAACTAAGCCCTCATGTGGCAACTTCTGAAGCCTGCACACCTTGGAGTCTTGCTCTGCCCAAATCAAGAGAAGCCATTGCAGTGAGAAGCTGCACACTGAAACTAGACTGCAGCTAGAGAAAAGCCAGTGCAACAATTAAGAACCCGTGCAGCTATAAATAAATAAATAATAAAAATGTACAGGTCACTTAGCATATTCACAATGTTGGGTAACCAGCACATCTATCTAGCTCCAAAGCATTTTCAGAAGAAAAACGATAACCCATTAAGCAAATCACTTCCCATTCCCTGACCCCCTGGCCTGTGTAACTGTCAATTTGCTTTCTGTCTTTATGAAGAGCAGCACTAATCATAATACCCCCCAAAATGGAAATAATTCAAGTTTTCATCAACAAATGAATGAACAAACTGTGGTATATCCATTCAACGGAATATTATTCAGCCATAATAAGGAATGAAGTACTGATACATGATACAACATGGATGAGCCTTGAAAACATCATACAAAGTAAAAGGAGCCAGACCCACACGAGGATACATATTGTATGCTTCTGTCTATTAAACATCCAGAACTGGTTAAAAAAATTTTTTTTGGAGGAACATTTTAACATATATGGAAAGACGTTATATGCTAGACTTTGAGCTCTTACCACAGATGATGTGGCCTTCATGTGAAGTGGTAAATGGTAGCAGTAAAGAGGGATAGGTGGGAGGTAGAAAAATCAGAGGGTGGCTGATGGTAGAGGACACAAAATTTACGGAAATTCCTCTGTTGGACTTTGAACAACCATCTTGCCTAAGCAAGCTGTGTCTCTGTATGAACCTTCTCTGACATTAGTGCTGGTTGCTTCCTAGTTCTGGATATATGCCCTACATCACTATTATAGTTGTAATTGTCTAGTCCTCAGAATTGGGCATGTGTTTCAGATGCCTTGAATGCAGGACTCAGTTTTAGTTTTCCTTTTTTGTTGTCTCCAGTAGCTTCCCCAGGACAGATTGTGTGGGCGGCAGGAAAAATGTGGATCGCATTCAGAGGTACAACATAGTTCTTATTGGTAACCCAGATTTGTATATCTTTGGATATTATTTTGGCTATTGGTCTTCGCATAATAGCTTGAATTACTGAGTGCTGTTTTCCGGCTTAAATGCATTCACACTGCACACACTGGCTAAATGAACGTGCCTGCTCCAGAAGCAAGCTCTCCGTGTCCTATGTCTCCTTCTGCCTTCTTACTCCCCCTCGGTGCTTATCACTTCCTCAGTTCTCTGCTGTCATGACAGAGTCCTTCAACTTTTTCTGGGCTGGACTCTGCTCCCTGACAGCTACTATCAGATGCATCTGTCTCTCTCCGCATCTTCCTTCTTTTCTTCCCTTGCTTCCAACTTTCCAGTCAGTTTCGGAGTGTCTGAACACCCTCGGCTTCTTGGCACTGTTGTATAGCTTTGAAGGATGCAGTGTGCCTGGCTGGTAGTATGGCAGATGGTATTTATACGTGGATCCCTTTCTAAGTAAGTTTATATATAAGAACCTGAGTCTCAGGAGTGGTACATTTAGGCTCTTTATAAAAAGATATTTTACAAAAGAAACTTTTAGCTGTACATTTTTTTTTTTTTTTTTTAAATGATATTTCCCCACAGGCTTGGAAGAGGTAAACTCTGGCTATTAAGTAAATGGAATGTTCATTGCAAGGCTCAGGTTTGTTTTGACTTTCTTATTGTATAATCAGGAGGGGAGTTGCTCTCTTAGGGGTTACTGTTGTCTGTTTAGGATTGAACGATAATCTTTTCCTCTTGGGCGTGGGGCTGTGTTTTGATTAAAGACACTAATACAGCATAGTGGCAATTTTCGGTATAATGCAACTTAATTACACCTCTAGATTGTATCATTTTACATGAATATAATGCTTCTACGTCCGTGAACAGTTTTGAGTGTTTGGAGGAAATAGTGGAGTCTGTAGATTTTAACTTTGAAAAATCATTATCTTTGAAACCTCTTCAAGCAGCCACAAGACTAACTACCCATGTCTTGAAAGAGATGTTCGTTGAACTCAGCACTGTTTGAAAATTGCTTTCTATTCTCTTTGATAAATTCTCAATGTTAATCTCAAAGATTGAGTAAAACAGAACCCACTCTGTTTTCAACTGTATACTCTTATATAACTGTATACTTTTATACTCTTATATATCATATGATACTATTGTGCTACCTCTTTACTTTTAACTATAACTTGGTATAGTTAACAATAATTTCTGAGCTGTCTTTGAAAGATAATCTGGTATTAAGGTAAAAGTGTTCAAGAATCATTTTCTGATTTTGTGCTTAACACAATGGTTGATTTCTTTTTAAAGATTTGTTTGTTTTTATTTTTGGCTGTGCTGGGTCTTCATTGCTGTATGAGGGCTTTCTCTAGTTGCAGAGAGTGGGGGCTACTCTCTAGTTGTGGTGTGTGGGCTTTTTGTTGCAGTGGCTTCTCTTGTTGCAGGGCTCAGGCTCTAGGCACATGGGCCCAGCAGCTGTGGCATGTGGGATCTTCCTGGACCAGGGATCAAACCTGTGTCCCTGCATTGGCAGGAGGATTCTTAACCACTGGCCCACTATGGAAGCCCAGTTGTTGATTTCTGGAAGACTGTAGTCTGCAATACTGTTTGTGGTATCTGCGAACATTTGAAGATTTCCTTTTCTTTTTTTTTTGGCCTCTCAATTTGACTTTTATTTCTCTTCTGGTTCTTACACCACCAGTGCATTCAGTAAAAAAAAAATATTTCAATACATTTAAAGATATCTTTTGGCTTAAAATACAAACCATTACATTGGGAAATTAATACACTTTCTGAAAATTTGTCCAGCCTATATGAAAACAAAATTGTCGCTTGGGCAAAAATAGTTGCCTTTTAGTGATTCCATGTTCTGCTGCACCTCTTAGAAATATTTCCACATTGTTGCCCTCAGAAAAATTCATTATACTAATCCATTAAGCTTTAACTCCTTTGGAATCACTTTTTTCAAAGGTCTCATCTTCCCAGAAGCTCACTTCATCTATAATTTCTGACCCCAGAAGTGAAATTGGGTGACATGTGGACCTACAAGTAGCACAAGCTCAGTTACCCACAAAAATCATTATCTTTGAAACTTCTCCAGGTTGTTAGAAAACTGATGACTCTTGCCTTAAAAGAGATGTTCACTGAGGTCAGCACTGATTGAGAATTAGCAAATGTATTCAGTTCTCTTTTGAGAATCCTAAATGTTGATCTTTCCGGATTAACTTTGGTCTTTTTCCAACTGTATGATACCTTGAATAGTTTAGTTGTATTACCTTATTACTGTATTTGCTTATTCTGAACAATCAATAACTATTTTTTGAGTTCAGTCAAGTACCTACAAGACAGACATGATTCCATTCTGAATGTGTGTTTGAATATGTGACTCACTTCCAGAAAGGACCTCTCTGTTGTGGTTCTTGAGCTGAGCTATTTCATACCTCAAAATATATTTAGCTCTGAGTTTCTAGAGTTGTGTGAGTTGTGGAGTGATTTTTAAAATGTACTCTACAAATTTGACTATTTATCAGTTGATTAGGATTTTTGCGGTATAATCAATTTTGCATAGCAATGAAAACACAATTGTTTTTCATGTGCTATGTATTTATCTCAGTGTAACTTGTAGGCAATGTCCATTTGTATCTCTGGTTTTCTATTGGATATTTCCATTTGGACGTTCCATTGTTACATCAAATTCAATCTAAGTACAACTTGCTCTATTATCTCTTCTTGCTATCTCTCTCAACTTTCCAATTTTTTTTTCTTCCAGCCAAACAGTAGCTTTATTAGTGAAGCTGAACTCACATATGATACAGTGTGTGCCCAGGTCACCCCAGGGTTTCCAGGGACTGTGCGGGCACTGGGACAATACTGCGTAGTATTTACACTGGGGTGATATAAATAAAGCTTTGGTGTAGAGGTTTTCGGGAGAGGTTAACACAGGTTAACACTGCGAGACAAACACTTCACACAACCACAGTTGTCAACGTGAACTGGGTTTTTGGCTGGGGGATAAATTCTAATGATGCAGGGCTGGGGTCTGTTCCAGGCCGGAGAGGCGTCAAAAATATGGAACACTTCACGAATTTGCGTGTCATCCTTGCGCAGGGGCCATGCTAATCTTCTCTGTATCGTTCCAGTTTTAGTATATGTGCTGCTGAAGTGAGCACATCAACTTTCCAATTTTTATTCTACCTGGAAAACTAAAAATTTTTGCTTATTTTAGCTCTTTAAAGTCTAATAATTGACTAAATCCCAACTTTCAGATTCTTTACTACTCCCAGGATCATCTCCATTCAGAAAAATTTCAATTTATCCTTGACTTGCTATAGTAACATGCTCACTTTTTCTCTAGTTGTTATCCCTACCACGCCAAACCATCTTGCATACAGAGGTCATATTAATTTCCTTCTTCAAACCTTCATAGGTTACTCCTAAGCCTAAAGCTTCCAAGAGTTCTTTGTGAAATTTAAGATTAGTGTCTTCTCAGAGAAGCTCTGAAGACTCTCCTGATTTGACCCTGTATCCTGTATCGTATCGTTCTGGTGAATTCTTCACTCTGCCAGATTCAGCGTCATAGTCCCGTATAAATAATGGTCAGTCCTCTTGTTTTCCTTCATTCGTATTGGCTTCAAGTCTGCCTATTCAAATCTGTCCTTCAAAGTTCAAGCATTTTTACTTTATTGAACTTAAAAACATTGTTGAGTAGATAAAAAGTAGTAATTATAAACTATGTACAAAGTATTGGGAAAAATAATGCAACAGATACCCACAGACCACACTCACGTTGGAAGCGAGACTGTCATTACCAGTGTCATGGAGCCTCCTGTGTGCCTCTTCTTCCTGCCCCTGAATTTTGCATTTTTATTTTATTTGCTATTCTTTTTAGTTTAACCTCTTTTGTTTGCATCACTAAACCATACATCATTTCATAGTGGTACATGCTTTTCAGCTCTACATAAATGGAATAATTCTTACTTATGCAACATTAATTAGGTAGTGACTCTTTGAACATGAAACATTCTTGTAAATAATGACCTTCTGTAGTGTTTTCAGCTAAAAGGATCTTTCATTTTTAGGATTTCATTTATTTCTAAACAGAGAAAAACACTCTTTTTATAACTGGTGACTCCAGTATAAAAATAAGTGTGGCTTCACGTAGTGTTTCTCTCATTGGCTTGCGTTTTCTGTTATGCCCAATACAAGTAACCACGTCCTACTTTTGTCTGAAGCCCTCGGCTACTAGTTTTACATTGTCAGTCTGTAGCGTGAATCTGGTGTTGTTAACGGTTGCATCTGATATCTGGGGAAGCAAGACCCCCAGAAGTTGTGTTTGTTACACTCACGTTCTGAACTTCTGTGCACTGGTATTTAGCAATGCCAACTGCAGGCTCTTCAAAGAAATTTTATATATATATATGATTCTCTAAAGACAAATACATTAGATAATTGACTAAATATTTCTTTACAGCATTTCTCTTTTCTTTTGAGAAGAAAAAAATTGTATGCAATTTACTTAGTTTAATTTTATTGAAACTTTTGGAAACATTTCTATAGCTCTTTCCATAAAATGAGCTATATAAAAGTGAATAAATTAGAAAAAAAAAGCTAACATAGTTAAGAGGTAGATTTTGTTGCTTGTTGAATTTCTTAATCTGGTTAAATTGAGAAATGTGTAGATACATGTGTAAGATGTTCCCAATCTTTTAATATTTTGTGGATTTTTAGTGCAGTTCTTTTGTCCGGCAGTAGCAAAGTTTCTTACCTTGTTTTTAAATTCCTCAATTATCTAATTAATACTTCTTGTAGAACTGTTTTTCTTCTTTTTCCCCTTTTTTGGTCATGTCATTTGTCTTGAGGGATCTTACTTCTCCGACCAGGGCCCAGACCCTTGGCAGTGAATGTGCGGAGTCCTAACCACTGAACTGCGAGGTAATTCCCATGTAGTCCTGTTTTTCTCCTTGACTATTAGCCCCAGATCCAAAATTTTGTATACAATGCTTTGATTTTATATTCGAGTGTACTGTTTGCCTGCTCCAGAGTCCCACCTGGTCTAGGTAAACTGTGAGATGGACATTTAGATTTCTCTAAATGTTGTTGTTCTCTCACTTATTCCCCAGTTGGCACTCCCAATGTTGGTGGAAAAAGCTCCCAAGAAGCCACTTAGGTCACATTTCCCACTACAATTCTTCTTTTCCTTTGAAGAGAGTCTAATTGCCATACACTTGATTTTTGGGCAATGTGTGACATGAAGAAAGGCTTCAACACTGCAAAACCCAATGCTCCAAGGGAGTGTTGAGAGAATTATCAATTAGTAACTCCCATTTTAGTGGATAAAGTGGATATTTCATCTCCGATGGAATTACCTTAAGGATTTTTAATAACATTTACAATATTAAATTATTGTTTTGGTAATTATTTGTTAAACTCCATAGAGTTTATTTACTTAAAAGTACAGAAAATACCTTCAGATATCTATTATTTAACATTGGAGAAATGGAGCCGAGAATATTTACATATCAACCAGTTAAACTTGTATTTTCCCTTATGAATTTCTGCCCTCATGCATTTTTATGACTGTGATTATTATAATTTATTTTGCTTTGGAATTGTGTGATAAGTGCTATCTTTTCAGATGAAGTTATTTGAAATCAACTTTAGGGATTTCTGGTGAAGGAATAGAAAGTGGCTGATCCTTAGCTTGTGTACCCTGTACAGTATGTAAGAATAAAACGTAGGAAGAGAAAAGGGTCTAATTTATTTTAATATTCTCTTGTTATGTTTTTCCTAAATTTTGTCAATTGTAGAAAAATAAAATGTTAAGTTTCAAAATTTTCTTGAAGCCTGCCTTGGACTTCTGAAGCGATTAATGCTAATTTTGTGTTCTTATTTTATTAAAGTTTAAGACCCTCAAATAATTAAAGTGGATTAGAGGAACTGATACAATATAGTGTACTGAGGTACTATTAAACAGCAAGCTTATAAGTTTCTCCAGGTTCCCATAAACCTCTGCAGCAGCTGCTTCTTGTTCTTTTGCAGTTAAATCGTTCTATGCAGATCCTGAATTAGAGCAGAAATACTCTTCTTGGAGATAATAACCATGACATGCTGCACTTCCAGCCCCCCCACCCACCAATTTCTTACTAACATAGGGAAGCCCCTTCCCCCGTGATTTCTATATTACAAAATGTATTGTTCACGTATCTATCTATCATCTTTTTTTCAGTTTTTTAGTTGATTCACATTTCTGCTGTACAGCAAAGTGATTCAGTTATATATGTATATGCACATTCTTGTTTCATATTCTTTTCAATTATGGTTTATCATAGGGTATTGAATAGGGTTCCCCGTGTGTACAGTAGGACCTTGTTGTTTATTCATTCTCTATACATAATAATTTGCATCTCTGCTAACCTCAAACTCCCGATCCATCCCTCTCCAACCTGCCTCTCCCCCTTGGCAACCACAAGTCTATTCTCTACATCTGAGTCTGTTTTTGTTTCGTACGTAGTCTATCTGTCTTTAATGAAAACTGTCCCACTAGAAGGACAATTTTTTTGGTCAATAACCTTAGTGTTGCTTGATGTTCTCTCTCTGCATGGCCTTGGCTTCACTGTACTTAAGGGGGAATCTGAGCCTGTTCCTGTGTCTTCGAACATCTCAGTCATCAAATAAACATCCCTTAAAACTTCTGTTAAAGTAGAAACAGTTCCACACAGAATAAAGTCCTCAAATGGCATATTTAGGAAACACAGATGTCAAGCTGATAGCTATAATTGGCCTGTATGGGGCCATGAGGGTGATGATATCTGCATTTTTAGGTTTCATGATTGTTACTTTTCTTCTAAATGGTCCCAAATATATGTAATATGTTGAGTGAGAGACTTGAAAGTACACTACAAAATCTTTCAGGCTGATAGGATGATGCCCAATAAATTAGATTTTGTAAAATAAGTGAAGTTTTAAAAGTGAAGTTCTATAAGTTAAAGACACAAAGAGAACAAAACATCAGGTGAAGGATAAAGTTTCTCTGCAGAAGTTCCCCCTCCACAGACTAGTGGCTGCTAGTGAGACTACATACAGTAAAAGAATCAGAGTCTAGGGGCCACTCTCCCTCTACTCTTGAACCAGGTGTTTAGTTCTGGGTGCTGTATTTTAGGATACTATTTACCTGCAAATATGTCCATTATGGCAATAATACATGATCCAGATAATGAAGAGTGAATGAATGAAACAATGTCAGATGAGGCTAAAGAAACTGGAATTTTTGTTTAGAAAAAAGAGAAGATACACAGCCTATAAAAAACTGCTCCCAAAGCCTGAGCCAGGATCAAATTGCTGGAAGTTGCACAGGGAGACAAGTCTGGCTCAACATAAGGAAAACTTCTAACATTCAATCTGTTCTTAAATTGGATGACTTGGTTTACCAAGTCAGGAACTTTCCAAGCTCTGGACACCTTCAGCTGGAGGCTAGAGGCCTAGAATCATCTTTCAGGAAGAATTTCTGTTCTGGGTTTGAGGTTGAAATAAAAGTCACTATCCAACTCTTTAAAATTGTGTGATTTTTTTTTAAATTGAAGCATGGTTAATTTACAATTTTGTGTGAGATTCTAGCATATAGCAAAGTGGTTTGTGCTCAGTTGCTCAGCCATGTCTGACTGTTTGGGACCCCATGGACTGTAGTCTGCCAGGCTCTTCTGTCCATGGAATTTTCCAGGCAAGAATACTAGAGTGGGTTGCCATTTCCTCCTCCAGGGGATCTTCCTGACCCAGGGATCGAACCTGTGTGTCCTGCATTGGCAGGCAGATTCTTTACCACTGAGCCACCTGGGAAGCCCATGCTATGATTGTGATAGAAATCACAAGCATTAATATTGGATCTTTACAGAAACTTTTAGATATGAAATACTCAATGGGGAAAGCAAAATGACCTCAATTTGAAATGGTGAAACAGAGTTCTTGATAAAAACATGGAGATTTAATAATCTGACCTTTTGATCTTAGGCAAACTAAGAAAACATTATATGAAGTAATTTATTTCACAGATAGCTATCAGCAACAAGTGAAGCTAAGAGTGATATGTTTCTGAAGATGAGGATGCCAGACTTAATTGACAGAGATTGTAAGAGTATGAAAACCTCTTTCCGCAAGGTCAGTGAATTCCAGGTACTAATAATCTCAGTTATGTATTGTACCTATAGATTGTTTTCAAGGATAAGAAGGAATGCTTAGACTATGATTACATCTCTCGAAACATGTATCAGATCTTTACAAAGTTCTTTGCAGAATATCTCCTCACCATCTTATTATAAAATTTTTAGAATGGCTCTTGCTTATAATGCATATCATCTATACTTTTGGTGCATAAAAATTTAGTTTTAATGACAATATTTGCCTCACCTGTTTCATTCTCCACCTTTGCAGCCAGGGTAAGAAGTAAGGGTAAGAAGTAAGAAGTAAGAAGCTCAATTCAAGATGCCCAGTTGACTTTACCAGGAAACATCTCCTATCCTTCTCTGAAAGCTGATCTTCCCCTTGTTTTGCCCACCATCAGAAATCCAGCTTCAGTTTTAACGGCCGAAGGGGCATTTAGTATCCCGTCTTCTGTTCTGAACTCAGGCTGAGGGCCACCTCTGTTAGCACTTCCTGTCTCCAGCTTTGACAATTTCCTCCTGTTGAGGCAGATGGAGGAGCGTTCTGGGAATTTTAAACCCTGCCTATTTACTTTAGTTGGGAGAAAGGTAGTTTTGGAAAAATGGAAATATACATAGTCCTCTTTTGGTTACTCATTCTGTAAAATGAGGCTACATTGTGAGTTGAATATAGGAAATGGTAAACGTTCATTTATGTATGGATGTGAGAGTTGAACCATAAAGAAAGCTGAGCACCGAAGAATTGATGCTTTTGAACTGTGGTGTTGGAGAAGACTCTTGAGAGTCCCTTGGACTGAAAGGAGATCAAGCTAGTTAATCCTAAAGGAAATCAGTCCTGAATATTCACTGAAAGGACTGATGCTGAAACTGAAACTCCAATATTTTGGCCACCTGATGTGAAGAGCTGACTCACTGGAAAAGACTGAAAGGCAAAAGAAGAAGGGGGCAGCAGAGGATGAGATGGTTAGATGGCATCACTTACTCAATGGACATGAATCTGAGCAAACTCCAGGAGATAGTGAAGGACAGGCGAGCCTGGTGTGCTGCAGTCCATGGGGTTGCAAAGAGTCAGACATGACTTCATGACTGAACAACAACAACAAAGTATTTACATGTATAATAAGTGCTTAGGAAATGCAAATTCCTTTTCTTTTCTGAATTCACCTTCTTCCCCTTTTTTGGCTGACTCAAAAAGTTGCTATGCTTTCACGACACTGTTAATCTGCTAAACCCCAGTATAAAATTTAAAAAAAGTTGTTAGGCTACCATCACTTATAAAAACACCTAGCTTTTATAATTATAGACTTATTAGTTCATTGTAATGCTTTTGCATCATGAGAGGAAACACATACAGTTGCACTTTTTCTAAGTTACTTTTAAATACAAAAGCAATGCCTACTCCATAGACTCAGTAAAGCAATTAACAGATGTATTAAGAAAAATTGCACATTCTTCTTCCTCTGCCCACCAGTTCCTCACCAGGCCCCACTAGGTAATCACGGCTAACATTTTGGTGTAGGCACATTTTTCTATGCTCATACAAACACATAAAAATACATGAGGGTTACTCTCTCTTCTCTTCTTTCTATATATATTACACAAATGTATTATGTGTACTGACTGAGCATTTGTT
Organism: Okapia johnstoni; assembly: GCA_024291935.2. Classification (NCBI taxonomy): domain Eukaryota; kingdom Metazoa; phylum Chordata; class Mammalia; order Artiodactyla; family Giraffidae; genus Okapia; species Okapia johnstoni. The sequence goes on along the minus strand of CM044306.1, from coordinate 20,785,312 downwards.
TTTTATACTTAACAAAGTGTTATAGATTACTCCAGATTACCACACAACTTCCCAGGTGGAAAAGTGAAACTGAAAGTCACACAGTAGTGTCCAACCCTTTGCGACCCCATGGACTACACAATCCATGGAATTTTCCAGGCCAGAATACTGGAGTGGGTAGCCTCTCCCTTCTCCAGGGGATCTGGTTAACCCGGGGATTGAACCCAGGACTCCCACATTGCAGGCAGATTCTTTACCAGCTGAGCTATCAGGGAAGATCCCAGGTGGTGCAGTGGTAAAGAACATGCCAGCCAGTGCAGGACACATAAGAGACACAGGTTTAGTCCCTGGGTCGGGAAGATCCCCTGGAGAAAGGAATGGCAATCCACTCCAGTATTCTTGCCTGGAGAATCCTGTGAACAGAGGAGGCTGGTGGGCTACTTTTCGTAGGGTCCCAAAGCATTGGGCATGACTGAAGTGACTTAGTACTCACACACAGGTTGTACACAGAAATTTAATGCATTCTTAAAATTTTATTTTTTATTGAAGTGTAGTTGATTTACAGTATTGTATTAATTTCTGCTGTATAGCAAAGTGATTTAGTTATATGTGTATATATATGTATTCTTTGCTATTATGATTTATCATAATAAATAGTGTTTTTGCTATACAGTCAGCAAAAACAAGACCAGGAGCTGACTGTGGCTCAGATCATGAACTCCTTATTGCCAAACTCAGACTTAAATTGAAGAAAGGAGGAAAACCACTGGACCATTCAGATATGACCTAGATCAAATCCCTTACAATTACACAGTGGATGTGATAAACAGATTCAAGGGATTAGACCTGATAGAGTGCCTGAAGAGCTATGGATGGAGGTTCGTGACATTGTACAGGAGGCAATGATCAAGACCATCCCCAAGAAAAACAAATGCAAAAAGGCAAAATGGTTGTCTGAGGAGGCCTTAAAAATAACTGAGAAAAGAAGAGAAGCTAAAGGCAAAGGAGAAAAGGAAAGATACACTCATCTGAATGCAGAGTTCCAAAGAATAGTAAACAGAGATAAGTGAGCCTTCCTCACTGATCAATGCAAAGAAATAGAAGAAAACAATAGAATAGGAAAAATTAAAGATCTCTTCCAGAAAATTAGAGGTACCAAGGGAAATTTTCATGCAAAGATGGGCACAATAAAGGACAGAAATGGTACAGACATAACAGAAGCAGAAGATATTAAGAAGAGGTGGCAAGAATACACAGAAGAGCTATACAAAAAAGATCTTAATGACCCAGATAACCATGATGATTAGCTCACCTAGAGCTAGATATGCTGGAGTCTGAAGTCAGATGGGCCTTAGGAAGCATCACTATGAACAAAGCTTGTGGAGGTGATGAAATTCCAGCTGAGCCATTTCAAGTCCTAAAGTGCTGCACTCAATATGTCAGCAAATTTGGAAAACTCAGCAGTTGTCAAAGGACTGGAAAAGGTCAGTTTTCATTCCAATCCCAAAGAAAGGCAATGCCAAAGAATGTTCAAACTATCAGACAACTGCACTCATCTCATGCGCTGTCAAAGTAATGCTCAAAATTCTCCAAGCCAGGCTTCAACAGTACTTTTCCAGTCCTATGGCCACTGCTGAGTTTTCCAAATTTGCTGGCATATTGAGTGCAGCACTTTCACAGCATCATCTTTCAGGATTTGAAATAGCTCAACTGGAATTCCATCACCTCCAGTAGCTAAGGCCCACTTGACTTCACATTCCAGAATGTCTGGCTCTGGGTGAGTGATCACAGCATCATAATTATCTGAGTCATGAAGATCTTTTTTGTATAGTTCTTTTGTGTATTCTTGCCACCTCTTCTTAATATCTTGTGCTTCTGTTAGGTCCATACCATTTCTGTCCTTTATTGTGCCCATCTTTGCATGAAACGTTCCCTTGGTATTTCTAGTTTTCTGGAAGAGATCTCTAGTCTTTCTCATTCCATTGTTTTCCTCTATTTCTTTGCATTGATCACTGAGGAAGGCTTTCTTATCTCTCCTTGCTATTTTTTGGAACTCTCCATTCAAATGGGTATATCTTTCCTTTTCTCCTTTGCCTTTCATGTCTCTTCTTTTCACAGCTATTTGTAAGGCCTCCTCAGACAACCATTTTGCCTTTTCGCATTTGTTTTTCTTGGGGATGGTCTTGATCATTGCCTCCTGTACAGTGTCATGAACCTCCAACCATAGTTCTTCAGGCACTCTGTCTATCACAGCTAATCCCTTGAATCTATTTGTCACTTCCACTGTCACTTCCATAATCGTAAGGGATTCGATTTAGGTCATACTTGAACGGTCTAGTGGTTTTCCCTACTTTCTTAAATTTAAATATGAATTTAGCAATAAAGAGTTCATGATCTGAGCCACAGTCAGCGCCCGGTCTTGTTTTTGCTGACTGGATAGAGCTTCTCCATCTTTGGCTGCAAAGAATATAATCAATCCGATTTTGGTATTGACCATCTGGTGATGTCCATGTGTAGAGTCTTCTCTTGTGTTGTTGGAAGAGGGTGTTTGCTATGACCAGTGTGTTCTCTTGGCAAAACTCTGTTAGCCTTTGCCCTGCTTCATTCTGTACTCCAAGGCCAAATATGCCTGTTACTCCAGGTATTTCTTGACTTCCTACCTTTGCATTCCAGTCCCCTATAATGAAAAGGACATCTTTTTTGGGCTTCTGCAAGGCTTCAACAGTACATTAACCATGAACTTCCAGATGTTCAAGCTGGATTTAGAAAAGGCAGAGGAACCAGAGATCAAATTGCTAACATCCGTTGGATCATAGAAAAAGCATAAGAGTTCCAGAAAATTATCTATTTCTGCTTTATTGACTATGTCAAAACCTTTGACTGTGTGGATGACAACAAAGTGTGGAAATTTCTGAAAGAGATGGGAACACCGGACCACCTGACCTGCCTCCTAAGAAATCTGCATGCAGGTCAAGAAGCTATAGTTACAACCGGACATGGAACAATGAACTAGTTCCAAATTGGGAAACAAGTACATCAAGGCTGGATATTGTCACCCTGCTTATTTAACTTATATGCAGAGTACATCATGCACAATGCCAGGCTGGATGAACCACAAGCTGGAATCAAGATTGCCGGGAGAAATATCAATAACCTCAGATATGCAGATGACACCATCCTTTTGGCAGAAAGCAAAGAGGAACTGAAGAGCTTCTTGACGAAAATGAAAGAGGAGAGAGAAAAAGTTGGCTTAAAAGTCAACATTCAAAAAACTAAGATCATGGCATCTCTTCTCATCATTTCGTGGCAAATAGATGGGGAAACAATGGAAATAGTGACAGACTTTCTTTTCTTGGGCTCCAAAATCACTGCCGATGGTGACTGCAGCCATGAAATTAGAAGATGCTTGCTCCTTGGAGGAAAAGCTACAACCAACCTAGACAGCATATTAAAAAGCAGACACATTACTTTGCCGACAAAGATTCATCTAGTCAAAGCTAGGGCTTTTCCAGTAGTCATGTATGGATGTGAGAGTTGGAGCGTAAACAAAGCTGAGCACCGAAGAATTAATGCTTTTGAACTGTGGTGTTGGAGAAGACTCTTGAGAGTCCCTTGGACTGAAAGGAGATCAGACCAGTCAATCATGAAGGAAATTAGTCCTGAATATTCATTGGAAGAACTGATACTGAAGCTGAAGCTCCAATTCTTTGGTCACGTGATGCGAAGAACTGACTCATTTGAAAAGATCCTGATGCTGGGAAAGATTGAAGGCAGGAGGAGAAGGGGACAACAGAGGATAAGATTGTTGGATGGCATCACCGACTCGATGGACATGAGTTTAAGCAAATTCTGGGAGCTGGTGATGGACAGGGAGGCCTGGCATGCTGCAGTATGTGGAGCTGGAAAGAGACGGACACGACTGAGAGACTGAACTGAACTGAATTATGGTTTATCACAGGATATTGAATATAGTTCCCTGTGCTGTACTGCGGGACCTTGTTTAACCACTCTCTATGTAATAAGTTTGCATCTGCTAACCCCACACCCCACTCGACCCCTCTCCTTCCCTCCCCCTTGGCAACCACAAGTCTGTTCTGCGTGTCTGTGAGTTTATTTCTATTTAATGCATTCTTATTAATGTCTACGTTATATTCCATTGTCTGTATGCTCATAGTTTATTCTTTATTGATGGCCATTCACGCTGATTCCATGCTTTTACTTTGTTAGAAAATAATGTGACAAACATCCTTGCACATACCAGCTATCCAGGTCTAAGCATATTAAAGAATCTGACAGATCTTAATTGTCACATTAAGAGAAATGGTCAGTCTCTGAGAGCACTCTTCTCCATATCATTCCGATGAATTAGCTTCCCAAAGTAAGTGGCCTTGTTCTCTTAATTTCTTAGGATATCCACATCATAACTCCTTATTATAACATTTTACACCTGACTGTTGCCGTTTTCTTAAAACAGTTTCCAGATCTTTGGATAAGTTTTGTGGTGGGTAGACTGGAATCCACTGGAAAAGACCCCGAGGCTGAGAAAGATTAAGGGCAGGAGGAGAAGGGGACAACAGAGGATGAGATGGTTGGATGGCATCATTGATTCAGTGGATATGAACTTGGGCAAACTCCGGGAGATGGTGAGGGACAAGGAAGCCTGGTGTGCTGCAGTCCACGGTGTTTCAGAGAGTTGGACATGACTTGGCGACTGAACAACGACAATAGGCTGGAATCCAGTACCTGTCTTTGAAATGTTGCTGGTCCTTCCTGGCTGACAACCAGTGTTTCTGGACAGAGTTTTATATTGTTTCTGCTTTCCCAATTCTGGGTGGTTCCTGCTTCCACTTTGAGAAAAATAATGAAATTCTCCTAAAAGTTTCGAATGATTTCCTGACAAACTAATGTGGAAGTCAGTGTAAATTTTCTATTGTAACGTATAGTCATACATTTGTAGTACATTGTAACGATACTTTTGGGGGGTATTTTTTTCTTTTTCCTTTTAAAAGATGGCTCTGGTAATATGACTTTTTTTCTTGTAATTTGTTTTGCTACTCTGTAGATCTTTTGGACACTATCCAACTTCTATGGCATCTTGGAGAAGCCTGCAGAGGTAATGAACATGTAACAAACATGCTCTTGTAGTTTGGTAATGAGCATCCCTGTGCTTTCACATCCTTGTGGCTCAGTCAGCAAAATAAACCCTTCCTCACATCTCTCGCTCTAGGAGTCTCTGCACTGTCTTCAATCAATTATTTTTATAATCAGAAAAAAATGTTCTTTCAATGTTTACTTCTTTCTACCAGATCATTTCATACTGACATCGACATTATTAATGGATAGTGTCTTTAAAAGAGCTTGACCACTATTTCCTGTTCTTCAAGTGTCATATTTAAGCTACTGGTAATTTTTGAAGAGATTTATTATGTGCAGTATTTTGTTACTTGAGGAGATTGCCTGGAGGCTATCTCAAGCTATGTTCTATGATTTATATTCATATTTATATTTATCATTTATATATTTATCATTTATATTCACTGTCTCCTCTTATGCATCTTTTGAACACTATTTCTGTGATGTCATGAAGCAGTTTAGGCTACTGTCTACAGAGTCTCAGATCCTTTGGATGTTCACTCTTCTCTCCTACTATAAACCTTGTCTCTTTTTTTTAACTTAAAAATTTTTTTTCAAACGTTTGTATTGGGGTTTAGCCAGTTAACAATGTTGTGACAGTTTCAGGTGAACAGCAAAGGGAATCAGCTATACATATACATGTATCCATTTCCCCCAAAACTCCCCTCTCATCCAGGCTGTTATATAACATTGAGAAGAGTTCCATGTGCTATACAGTAGGTCCTTGTTTATTAACCTTGCCTCTTGTTTCTAATCTCTGTGGGGATGGATGTCACTTTTAGCATCCTCACGATTCTTGTCCATTGTCCTCTGAGGTTAGAAAGACAAGAAGAACCTCATGCATCTCTGGACCAAAAGTCAACAATGTACTTCCATGCACAGGTTGGCATTGGCTCTTCCTTCTTATCGTGAAGTCCAGCTCCCAGAAGAAAGAAACACGTTTGTCTTATTTAAAAGTTGACTGGAGAGCTGAACTTTAAAGTTTCAAAATAAAGCCTATGCCTGTTGTGTGGTTTTAAAATAATTTTAAGCCAAACAATAACATATGAACACCCTGTCCTTAGTATTTTATTCAGCCCTCTAAATAAATTTCACAATCCAAAATGATTCAATAATTTCAGTTTTTAAAATTGAATGAGCTCATAACACATTCTACTGCATTTCAGCAAGTTGGCGCTTATAATCTAGACCTTTCTGTATCTGTAAACCATCATTTAGTACAAATACAGCATCTCAACGCATGCCAAGGAAACCCAGAATGGGGGTTTCCCCTAAAGATAATCTTCAGAGTAGCCACATATTTTTGCCCTGACATGAGGCTAATACTAGCCATAAACATAGGTCCCAGGTAGTACATGACTGGAAGACTGGACTTGGGACGACTCATGAAGAGAGGCTTTCTTGATGTGACCGTGATCGTCCAAGGGATGGGAGGCCACAAATAAGCTGGTTTCCAAGTCTGTCCTTCTGTCTTTAATCAAGGCTGAATCAGCGAGTTCACATTTCTTAACTTTTCAGCAGAGAAGAAACATCCAAGTTTTAACTTGCTGTAATGCTTTGATGGGAAACACATGTTTGCCTTGAGACAATGTTGCTCTTTTTCTCTGAATAGTAGTTGATGCTTAGGTATTAACTTCGTTCCCTGGTTACAGGGTGCTTTTAGTTCATTTTATTTTTTATTCAATGTGCCTACAAGAAAAAAGCTACATTATTTGGTTGTTTTTATTATTGAGGTATGATATGCTCATACAGCTCTTATTGACTTTATATTTGAAGGTACAATTTATATGAATTACATTTAAGTTTACCCTTTTGTAATATTTAATTTGAGTTTTTGTGCCAAGTTCCATGTTCTTTTCTTGAGGACTGGCTTGTGGGATTGATGATCTAATTTGTGATCTGGTCCTATTAAATTCCTCGGGTGGGAAAGTCCTTATAGAACCTGGCCTTGTCCTTTGCCTGTTTCTTCCTGAGACTGACCTATATCACCCTTTACCCTACTTTAACAGGCTTCATTTTCCGAGCAAGGCAAGACAGAGCTCTGAGGACCACTGATGGGGTATAAGACTTCAGCCATGGAGAGTGAGGGAAAAGGAAAGACCAGCTTGGCTATGTGACAGTTTTTGGTTAGAGATGTGGCTAGATTTGACAAGGGAGCAAATGTCTGAGCATCTCTTCTCTTTGGGACTTTGAAGGTTTCAGAAATTTGGCACCATATCACACATACCATCTTCTCTCCTAAGATTTTTATTTTGATCATTCTCCTTAGTGTCCTGCAAACATGGATTGTCAGATTCCTGTGGCACTTCTGGTGCATATTGTGGAATCAAGCCCTTCAGTAGTAACACCCTGTATTTTCTGCTGTCTTCTTTGTGATTTTAGCTTTCCTTCCCATAGAACATGTAAACTTTTTGAAGTAAGAGACATATTTTATGTTTCTTTTTATCTCATGAAATCCCCACTTCAGTGATGGACAAAAAGAAACTATACATTAAGAATTTGAAAAAGAATAGATATATGCATATGTATAGCTGAATCACTTTGCTGTATACCTGAAACTAACACAACATTGTAAATCAACTATAATATAAAAGAGCCCCAGGTGGCTCAGTGGTAAAGAGTCCACCTGCCAAGCTGGAGACTTGGGTTCAATCCCTGGGTCGGGAAGATCTCCTGGAGGAGGAAATGGCAACCCACTCCAGTATTCTTGCCTGGATAATCCCATGGACAGAGGAGCCTGGCAGGGTCCATGGGGTCATAAAGAGTTAGAAGAGGCTTAGTAGATTGAGGGCAGGAGGAGAAGGGGAAGACAGAGGATGAGATGGTTGGATGGCATCACCGACACAATGGACATGGGTTTGGGTGGACTCCGGGAGTTGGTGATGGACAGGGAGGCCTGGCGTGCTGCAGTTCAGGGGGGAGCAAAGAGTCGGACATGACTGAGCGACTGAACTGAACTGAACTGAGTGACTAAACAACAACACACTCTAATATAAAATAAAACTCAGGAATAAAAGCAGGAAAAAGAAATTAGACATTAATTAATTATAGATTGATTATTCAAATAATCTCATCCTTCTTTGTGGGCTGAGCTGTTGACTGCAGTTGTAGAGACCCTGAGGTCTAATGTCTACTATCAATGTGTTCTAAGGTAATGTTGTTAAAATTTCCCACATACAAAATGGCTATAATTTTGATTCTCATGAAGAAGATACTATATAAATAATGTATAATGCATACATTATTATTCGTAATGATAATGCAGCTAGGTCATAAATGATAACTGCATTTCTAGGTTAAAGAATTGCATTTCTTAAAAAAAATTCAGGAATAATTTAGTTAACTTGCAAAAGTAAGTTTATTGAAGCACAGAAACAATTAGAGCAAAGCTGTCTTTTCAACTTTTTCAAGAGCATTCTAATAAGAAAAGAAGAGGATGCAGAAAAATTGGTTCGTCATCTATTTCTGAATAGAAACTTTTCCCTGAAGTGATCCTGAAAGATGGCTAGATTGATGCAGTTTCATCATTGGTGTCCTTTAGAGTTTTTTTTTTTCTCTGAAAGACACTCTTGTTGATCTGGAAATTGCTTATTTCAGTTTCACCTCAGAAACATTGCTGACTTGAGATGAGATGACTTTGCCATCCACCACCTCTTCTATGATTGTTTTAGTCACTCTACTCTTGCTTGGGTCTGAAAATCACAGAATCACAATGTTAGTCTGGAAACTCACAGAAACACAGATCAAGAGAAATCCAAATGTATTCACTGAATATGTTCTGTCTGGGTAAGATGATGTGAACAGCAATACACACTTTTTGTATGAGAAGCAAAGCATGCCTTTATGTTTCAATTATAAAATAATCAGAAACACAAAAAAAATATCTACCTCTGCCTTGGACAGAACTTCCGGATCTTGAGCCATCAGACATGGATGAATCCCTGGATCCCATGTTTCTGGATCCTGAACTTCTAAAATCAGATCCTCCAAAACCAGAACCACTGGAGAAGAAAAGAATTGTTTGTTTTTGCACTTTGCAAAGGCAGGAGAAACCCTCCACGAAGTGGACTCTTTCCCATGATGGCAGCAGTCTTTTCATCGGACTGTGTCACACTTAAATTTTAAATACAAGTCTGGCCCCCATGCCTCTTTTTGGTTGCATAACATAAATACACCAAGGTCTGCATTTAGCATGTTCCTGACTTTCATTTACCCTCCTTCTCCATCAAGCAGGCGGCGGTAGGTCTCAATCTCCATCTCCAGGCGGGTCTTGATGTCCAGCAGCTGCTCGTATTCTGCATTCTGGCATTCGGTCTCACCCCGGATCTGGCAGATCTGCTCCTCCAGGCTGCTGATCTGCATCTGAATTTGTGACAGCTGCACCATGTAGTTGGCCTCCGTGTCAGCCAAGGTCCCTTCCAGGGAGCTTTTCTAAGAGAAAAAGCAAATAAAAATTTCACCATGAAAATAAATCATTGGATGATTTTTTAAAAAGTACATTTTATAAGATACTAGGAGAAATACACTTTCCATGAGTTACAACCTCTATGGCTCTCTCTGCTTCCTTAATTTTTCTTGCCATTATTTTTTAAACTAAATCTTTCATGGAAATAGATATATTATCTTTAACTGGAATGTCTTATGCTTTTGACAACCATAACACAGTCCTCCCTAATCCTGCTTTTATGACATGCCAAGTGGGACATCTTGGCAAAGAAAGGAAACCAACTGCTCAACTTCCCTGTTGGAGAGTTTTGAGAAGTTCTTTGCACAAACCATGGCCAACTGGGACTGCAGCTCAATTTCCAGGGCCTGCAGAGTGCGTTTCAATTCTGTGATCTCATTCTTGGCGGAATTGGCTGCCCCGGCATCGGTAGAGATCTGGGCTTGCAGTGAGGCACTCTAAATACAAACAAAATGCAGTCGTTACAGGCTGGTGCCATGAGAGGAAGTGGCTCGCATGTGGCCATGCACTCAGGCTCAGGGTGATGATCTACCTGCTTGTTGAACTGCTCCTCGGCCTCGCGGCGGTTCTGCTCAGCCAGCTCCTCATACTGTGCCCTCATGTCATTCAGTAACTTCGTCAGGTCTGTGCCCGGGGCGGCGTTCATTTCCACAGTCACGTCCCCTCCGGAGCTTCCTTGCATACTCTTCATTTCCTAGCCCGAAGCAAAAAGGACCATAGTGATGAAAAGTAATGACTTCCTGGACTACCCTGTTGGTCCAGGGGTTAAGAATCCAACTGCCAGTGCAGGGGATGGGTGCCACAACTACCCAAGCTGGCGTGCCCTAGAGCCGGTGCTCTGCAACAAGAGAAGCCACTGCAATGAAGAGCAGTCCCCGATCGCTGCAACTAGAGAAATTAAGCAATAAAGACCCAGTGCAGCCAACAAAGAAAAGAGAAACTGAAAAGAAAAGCAATGATTTCCTAACATGTGCATAAGCCAACAAAAAGTTGAAACTAGGACACCAAAAAGGAAAAAAACCCCCACCGAATTCACATAAAATTTTCTCATGATTACTTTTTTTCCTCCTGGTTATAGAAGTTGAAAATCCATCCAGATGGAATTTATTTTATTTTTATAGAATGGATGTGGGGGAACCTCTGTAGGCCAGCATTGTTGATTAATGTGGACCCTGTTCCTACCTCCTCGTGGTTCTTCTTCAGGTAGGCCAGCTCCTCAGTGAGGCTCTCAATCTGCATCTCCAGGTCAGAGCGAGTCATGGTCAGGTCATCCAGCACTTTCCGCAGGCCATTGATGTCAGCCTCCACGGTCTGCCGGAGATGCAGCTCGTTCTCATATCTGGAAGAGTACAGTATAGCCCATTTCAAAGAGTACAGTGCATTCTCACATATGCAAGAAAATGTTTTCTCCCCTGAGCAATTTGATCAATGAAAGATAAGTTTTCTCTTAGGAGTTTTCCCATTGTAAAGCAAAATCTGAACTGTACATTAACTCTACTGACGGCTAATATTTTTGATAGCAAAAATTTCGTGCTGAAATTGCCTTCGTTCTGCTCTTGTTTGTGGAATGAGGGTTTTGTAAAATGTACCCTTGGGATGTTTGTGAATTTAGGTCTTGATCCCCTGAAAGATTTCTTTAAAATTTAGAATAAACTAAGCCAAGGGATTGAATTTTATTTTTCCTACAATGTTTGTTTTCAAGTCTTCACTTTTCTTACTTCAGTCTGAAGTCATCAGCAGCCAGTCTGGCATTGTCAATTTGCAGAATGATCCCAGCATTTTCAATGGTGGCAGTAATGATCTAGAAAAGACAATAACAGTGAATAAATCATGGATGCTTTTTTTTTTAAACCTATGTCTACATGCCCATCTGTGAGAGTAGATGTCTCCTGAGTTAACCTTTAAAGATGAGTTGCTTTGAAAATTTGCTTAGTAATGACACCTCCATTGATGACCCTAATGTACTTAGACTACATCCTTCTGCAAAAATTAGCAGCCTGCACATTTGCTGCAATGCGCATGGAACATTGTTTCACAGAACACAATCTTCTACATATTTTTGATGTTTTGGAAGATCAGTTATCCTATGAGCTTTTTCAGAAAATAGTGTGAAACATGAATTTCACTTCCAAAAGAGTCTTTAAAAATATATTTCCCATACAACTATGTCTAAACATTTTAAACTCCATCACATTCTCATACAATATTTACACCAGGTTTTCTAGGAAGAAAAATAGTTGTAAGGCTATTTAAATCTAGTAGGCTAAAAGACATCAACCTGCCAGAATTAATCATGATGAAAAATTAGAGGAAGCTAGTGTCGATTTATAGCCATCACTCTTAGGTTAATTAGCTACTTGGCATTGTGTAAATTCTGCTCTTATGTAGAAATACTCAAATGTGAGATGCAAACAAAATTAATGTGTTTGGATGTCATGTATACAGTACTGTCACACTTAAAGCACACCATGTCCCGTTTTACACATACAACAAAACAAATATGCTTTCAAATAATTCTGTGACTAAAATTCATCATTCATGAACTGAATAAATGGGAAAGATACAGAAATAATAGAAATTCAGCATGGCTAGTGTCTCACCTGATTCCTGAGATCTTCAATGATTGGATAGTATTTGCTGTAATCTCTTCCAGCTCCACCATCCCCAGATCCGGGCCCAAATTTCTCATACCACTCCTTGATTTTGTTCTCTAGGTCAGCGTTGGCCTCTTCCAGGGCTCTGACTTTATCTAGGTAATTGGCCAGCCGGTGATTGAGGTTCTGCATGGCTTGCTTTTCACCTCCAGAGAAAAGCCCCCCATCACCAAGGCCACCACCCACGCCACCACCCACGCCACCACCCACACCACCACCATAGCTGTAGAAACCTCCACTAGCGCCTCCGCTGTATCCCGCACCCCCGCCGAAGCCAGAACCCCAACCAAAGCTAGAGCCCCCACCAAAGCTAGAGCCCCCATCAAAGCTAGAACCCCCACCAAAGCTAGAGCCCCCACCAAAGCCAATGCCAGAACCTGAAGCTCCTCCAAAACCGCCCCCTATTGAGCAGCTACCAACCCCCCCTCCAAAGCCTCCGCTTGCACCCCCACTCAGGCCATAGCTGCCGGCCCCTCCTCGGAAGCCCCGGGCAGAGCCTCCCCCGAGACCGTATCTGCTTCCGCTGCTGAAGCTGCTGCCACCAGCAGACACCCTGACAGAGCCGCTGCCTCCAGCCCTGGAGGAGGACATGCTAGATGAGCAAGACATAGTGTTCCTGCGAAGGTCTGGCTTGTCCAGGTGAGTAGGAGAGGTGATCGTGAAGAACCTATTTGCAGGCTGCCTTTTGGGCCCTTATATACACACTTTTAGGGTGTTCCTTTGCCGTGTCACTTCTTAATCCCTGTAACACCTTTGCTAATCTGCAACTGGATAATTTTTTTCCCTCTGAACCCACTCTACTGGCTCATTCTCTGAAGCTAGGTCAGAGCCTCGGGGCCTCTACTAAATTAAGAAAAGAAATAAGGTGGAGCAAGGCAAAAAAAAATTATTTTTCAAAATTACAGTTTTAATCTTTCAGAGGTTTGGTGACTGATAACTCTTTTCTGAAAGAGTAATTGTGTTAAATTTGCTTCATGATTTCCCAATTGCAGGGCATATCCCCAGATTAACAGGTGTAATTAAAATATACTTAATATGATGAGAATGGAAATTTCCCATCAAACTTGTGACTTTTTGTTCATATTGTTCTCTTTAAATTGAAATGAGCTTTAGCGTCAGCATTTCTTTTGGGTTTGCTTGTCCTTTTCTGATTATTTCAATTGCCTATTTCTAAGGGTTTTGAAGTTTGTGACTTTAGATGATTGTCTTTCTTTGTATAACATTTTGAGATCGAATTAGATATTTTTACTGTTACTAAGAAACTCTGAAACAATAGTATTCCACATATATATGTGTGCATTATTAGATCTTAATGACATTTATTTGCTCAGAGAAAGTCTAAGAAAGATTGAGAAAGTGTTCAGGCAGATTGTTTTAGTATCAGATCAGAGTTAGCAGTGTGATGCTGTGCTGCAAAGATGCTTTTCTTTCTGATTGAACTGGAGTATGATATAATGATACTGGTGACTTAAAAAATAGTCACAACCTAGAAGCTGAGAGTTATGTTTTTTTCCTAGGCTTCAGGTCCTAAAAATTCCCACCAACTAAAGCATGACTCTCAACTTCTAGGTTGTGACCATGTTTTTTTAAATCAACAACATCAACTTCCTTCTTTAGAGGCAGATCTTAAGAAATGAAGAGATAATGTTGATTTTGTTGATAACTAGAGAAGAGGATCTGAATCACTTCTTTTAAAATTTATTTATTCATTCATTCATTTATTTTTGGCTGCACCATGAGGCACTTGGGATCTTAGTTCCCCAACCAGAGAGTGAACTGTGTCCCTGGCAGTGGATGCGCGGAATCTTAACCACTGGACTGCCAGGAAATTCCCTAAATTTACTTTATTTTTTATTTTATTAAAAAAATTTCTTATGTGATTCACTTCTGAGAACCAGTGTTAGGCTTGGAGTTGTTTTGCAGGTACCCAAATCTGGAGTTTCCAGTCTACTCTCTGCTCAGTTTTTTTCTGTTTTTGTTTGAAAGATATTTAGAAAAGAGGATCTAGATCCACTTCTGATAACTAACGTTATGGTTGAGATCATATGTCATAGCTACTGAAATCTAGAATCCTCCCCCGTTGTTCACTTTCTGCTTCCTGTTTTTCTGTCCCTTTGTTCTTTAGATTATTTCCATTTGCCTCTGCTAGTAGTTTCTCTGGTTTGAAAGTGTTTTTTTTTTTTTTTTTTTTTTTCAGATAAATACTGCATGATTCTATTTATATGAGGTACCTGGTGTAGTCAAATTCAGACCAAAAATAGAATGGTTGTTGCCAAGGACTAGGGGAGGGGAAATTAGTTGTTTAATGGGTATAGAGTTTTAGTTTTGCAAGGGAAATGAGTTTTGGAGGTTGGTCACATAACAATGTGAATGTACATAACATTCCTGAACTGTACACTGAAAAATCATTTAGATGGTAAATTTTACGTTATGGGCATTTTGCAGCAATTTTTAAAAAGTGAGTTTTTTGGGAAGGTATAGATGCTTTCAAAAATATTTCTTGACTTGCTGAGCTTTAGGCCCAAGTCGCTGACTTTTATTTACAACTTTCTTGTTTATCTTGGCAGTCTCTGTTAAACTATGTGCATTCTTGAATTTTTATATTCAATTGTTTGTTGTCCAGTGTTTTGCCTGCTTTGAATTCTTCCTTAGACTGTCTTCTTTGATGGGGACATATTATTAAACAGGTGATTGTTCCTTTTACTGTGTAACTCTTTGAGTTCTTAGCTTTTAGTTTCTACGGTATTGTTTCAGCAGTAATGGTGTGTCACTGTTTTTACATTTAGCGAGAGTTCAAGGTTTTTCCTAAACTTTAAATCATTAAACTGGGAGTAGTTCCCATTACACTGTTCTAAGGTAAGTTAAAAAACGAACCGCCCATTAAAGTACTTTGGTGATCTTGCCTAACCTCTCCCTAAAGCTATGAAACTGAAGAAGTCTAAACACTAATGGGTAAATTATATGCAAATATCAGAGTTCTGGGAGGAACAGTCCTTTTCTTTTCCTTCCTTTTCAAATGATGAAATGTAATCTTTCCACTTTCATTAAGGCTGGCATTTGGTTAAAAAGTATAAAGAAAGGTGCAATACCTAAGTGAAAGAAATTTGATGAAACTTAGAAATTTCAGATCCTGGGTTTTAAACAGCTTTAGGGGAGAAAAATGAGAAAAGACAAAGTTTAGCCGTACCTTTGGCCTCTGAATTTTGCCTGCGGTTTGTGGAGTTTTTCTATAGTTGTCATCTGAGTTGTAGCAGTTTCAGTTTGGAAACTTTATGTACCGTATGTTTTGGGATATTTAGATATTTGAGTCTTAACTGAGGAAGCTTGAGATGACTGAGGTATTCTTGTTTCTTATTTTTAGTTTTCTTCTTGATACAATTTTTAAGTGCTGACATCTATCTCTTCTTTGTTTTTAAAATTCAGTTTAAAAATTCACTTATTCTGGAAGTTCTCTGGCAGTCCAGTCATTAGAACTCAGAGCTGTCATGCTGGGGCCTGGGTTCGATCCCTGGTCAGGAAACTAAGATCTCACGGAAAAAAAAAATTTAAGTGATTCTGAGATGCTTCTCTGATATTATTCTTTTATTCTTTATTCTATACTTTGGAGATGACTGCTGGGAAAGGCATTTAATAAGTAAAATGGCCATTGTGTATGTGTGTGTGCTCAGTCATGTCTGACTCTTTGAGACCCCATGGATTGTAGCCTGCCAGGATCCTCTGTCCAAGGAACTTTTCAGGCAAGAATACTGGGTCACGTTGCCATTTCCTACTCCAGGGGATCTTCCTGACCCAGGGATCAAACCTGAGTTTCCTGAATATCCTGTGTTGGCAGGTGGATTCTTTACCGTGGAGCCACATGGGAAACCCGGCCTCAAATTCTTTACTTAATGAGGCAGTGGGTAAATAAATGTGGAGGTAAACCCATAGGAATTCCCACCGTTTGGATTTCCTTAAATGCATTTTTATGCTTTCTCTTTCTGTTTCTATGTGACTTTTCTTTTAAATAGTGACTCTATCCAACAGACTAATCTAGATTCCGTGAGTTGTTGCAAACTGTCTGGAATGTTGGCATTTCACGAATTAAAGAATTTTAATCACATACATAAATAAAGTTTTCTTCTTGCTTGAAGTTAGAATTCTTTAATAAACCTTAGTCCCTGTTTTTCTCAGACATCACTGAATTTAATATTTACTTTGTTTATTTAAAATAATGATTTGCCAAAGATTACACATTAGTTCTCGGCATTTCTTTCACCTGTAAAATGAAAGCTTTCAGAATCTGATGAGGTACCAGTGAAACAGAACGTTCAGGAATGCTGGCTTCAGTGCCTGGCATCCAGTAGTTTTTTAATATACAATTGTTTAAGAGCAATGGACTGAATCCTGGGTGTCCAGGCTCCCAGCTCAATGTTCTGCCTTTAGTTCCATGTATGTTTGATTACTTTGTGATTAGCAGTTTATTTACTTATGTATTTTTACCTATGAAGAATCATATAAATGACACTTCACTATAGCAACTGACTTTTATAATAAGTGCAGAATGATTTGCCAGTAGTAACCATCAGCATTTTTTTTGTGAGATGGATTTGTATTTTAAAAGATTTCAGAGGAATAAGCTGCATGTTTTTAGATTAGGAGGAAAACTAAACACTGAAGAATATGGCATGTTGCCCCTGATTAATCTTTTGAGTTAATAATAGAATGATCTCAGGGTATCTACCTTCTGTTCATTCTAGAGAATATTGAGATAAAAGCACAAGATCAGGTTAGAGATCAGGTTAGCTAAGGGAAGGAAGTGGGCACCAGAGAATTTGTGGCTTGTTGGCAGAAATTTTGGTGGCAGATAGCCGGGGAAAGAGAAAAGCTCCAATTTGATGTGTGCACAGTCTCTCTGTAATACGTGACATACTGCAGAGAGTCACTAAATATTCCTTAAAATGAATGAAATACAGCCTTGCCTGACTTACTTCGTGAACACTTTGATCACTTTTGTCCTCCACTGTTTGTTCCACCTTCTAAGTCTTTATTTCTCCATCTTCTGGGTTTGTGATTCTGTGTGTGTGTGTTGGAAAGGTTATTGGTGAGGAGAGGTGCTATTTGTGGAGGGAGCAGCAAGGACATGCCAGAATGAGCCAGGGCCTCCCCTGTAGAGAACATTGCTCAGGTTAGTGTCCTGGTGGTGGCCACTGTGAGCCCTACCAGGCTCAACTACTTGGAGGGAAAAAAAATTTTTGCAACAAGAAGTATTCTGAGAGGTGGTTCTAGTTGCATCTGGCATCATCCCTAAATCGATTTCAACCTGGTGCTCTTGTCAGACACCAAAGAAGTTACAGATGGAGCAGAAATCCACCAATGCCATGAGTGCTTATCTTCCTCCACACCTTCCTCTCCTTTCCTGAGTTCTTTCCCTCTTATCTTTCCATTCTTCTCTTGGTAGCTTCAGTTAAGTGTGTCCGCTTAAGGCCTTCGCTTCCTCACCTGCATCTGTTCAGTGACATTTTGCCAAATTTTGTTCTGAAAGAAAATGACTTAGTTTTCTACTTGTCGTGTTTGAAGGCTCTAGAATTCCTTCACACAGCTCAGTTCTCTAATTTTCCTGAAGACCATTGAGTCAGTTTATGGAGAGTTAGGAGAAGAGACAAATGACTTTGTGTGTGCTAAGTTGCTTCAGTCGTGTCCTATATGGACTGTAGCCTGCCAGGTTCCTCTGTTTATGGAATTCTCCAGGCATGAATACTGGAGAGGGTGGCCATTTCCTTCGCCAGGGGATTTTCCCCACCCAGGGAACCAGCCAGCTTCTCTTAGGTCTCCTGTATTGCTAGGCGTGTTCATTATCTCTAGCGCCACCTAGTGACCTAGTGGAGGTGGAGATTTAAGATGGGTTGAAGTAAGAACAGCAAGGAGAGATAAGAAAGCCTTCCTTAGTGATCAATGCAAAGAAATAGAGGAAAACAGTAGAATAGGAAAAACTAGAGATCTCTTCAAGAAGATTAGAGATACCAAGGGAACGTTTCATGCAAAGATGGGCACAATTAAGGACAGAAACGGTATGGACCTAACAGAAGCAGAAGATATTAAGAAGAGGTGGCAAGAATACACAGAAGAACTATACAAAAAAGATCTTCATGACCCAGATAATCACGATGGTGTAATCACTCACTTAGAGCCAGACATCCTGGAATGCGAAGTCAAGTGGGCCTTAGGAAGCATCACTACGAACAAAGCTAGTGGAGGTGATGGAATTCCAGTTGAGTTATTTCAAATCCTGAAAGATGATGCTGTGAAAGTGCTGCACTCAATATGCCAGCATATTTGGAAAACGCAGCAGTGGCCACAGGACTGGAAAAGGTCAGTTTTCATTCCAATTTCAAAGAAAGGCAATGACAAAGAATACTTAAACTACCGCCCAATTGCACTCATCTCACACGCTAGCAAAGTAATGCTCAAAATTCTCCAAGCCAGGCTTCAGCAATACGTGAACCATGAACTTCCAGGTTTTCAAGCTGGTTTTAGAAAAGGCAGAGGAACCAGAGATCAAATTGCCAACATCAGTTGATCATTGAAAAAGCAAAAGCAAGAGAGTTCCAGAAAAACATCTATTTCTGCTTTATTGACTATGCCAAAGGCGTTGACTGTGTAGATCACAACAAACTGTGGAAAATTCTTCAAGATATGGGAATACCAGACCACCTGACCTGCCTCCTGAGAAATCTGTATGCAGATCAAGAAGCAACAGTTAGGACTGGACATGGAACAACAGACTGGTTCCAAATAGGGAAAGGAGTATGTTAAGGTTGTATATTGTAAAACACCCCGTTTATTTAACTTATATGCTGAGTACATCATGGGAAATGCTGGGCTGGATGAAGCACAGGCTGGAACCAAGATTGCCGAGAGAAATATCAATAACCTCAGATATGCAGATGATACCACCCTTATGGCAGAAAGTGAAGAAGAACTAAAGAGCCTCTTGATGAAAGTGAAAGAGGAGAGTGAAAAAGTTGGCTTAAAGCTCAACGTTCAGAATACTAAGGTCATGGCATCTGGTCCCATCACTTCATGGGAAATAGATGGCGAAACAGTGTCAGACTTTATTTTTGGGGGCTCCAAAATCACTGCTGATGGTGATTGCAGCCATGAAATTAAAAGACGCTTACTCCTTGGAAGGAAAGTTGTAACCAACCTAGACAGCATATTAAAAAGCAGAGACATTACTTTGCCAACAAAGGTCTGTCTAGTCAAGGCTATGGTTTTCCCAGTAGTCATGTATGGATGTGAGAGCTGGACTATAAAGAAAGCTGAGTGCTGAAGAATTGATACTTTTAAACTGTGGTGTTGGAGAACACTCTTGAGAGTCCCTTGGACTGCAGGAGATCCAACCAGTCCATCCTAAAGGAGATCAGTCCTGGGTGTTCATTGGAAGGACTGATGTTGAAGCTGAAACTCCAATATTTGGCCACCTGATGTGAAGAGCTGACTCATTGGAAAAGACCCTGATGCTGGGAAAGATTGAGGGCAGGAAGAGAAGGGGACAACAGAGGATGAGATGGTTGGATGGCATCACCAACTCAATGGACATGAGTTTGGTTAGGCTCTGGGAGTTGGTGATGGACAGGGAGGCCTGGTGTGCTGCAGTTCATGGGGTCACAAAGAGTCAGACACGACTGAGCGACTGAACTGAACTGAACAGAATGCAGATGACACCACCCTTATGGCAGAAAGCAAAGAAGAACTAAAGAGCCTCTTAAAAGTGAAAGAGGAGAGTGAAAAAGTTGGCTTAAAACTCAATATTCAGAAAACTAAGGTCATGGCATCTGGTCTCATCACTTCATGGCAAATAGATGGGGAAACAATGGAAACAGTGACAGACTTTATTTTTTGGGGCTCCAAAATCACTGCAGATGGTGACTGCAGCCATGAAATTAAAAGATACTTGCTCCTTGGAAGAAAAGTTATGATCAACCTAGACAGCATATTAAAAAGCAGAGACATTACTTTTCCAACAAGGGCCATCTAGTCAAAGCTTTGGTTTTTCCAGTAGTCATGTATGGATGTGAGAATTGGACTATAAAGAAAGCTGAGTGCCGAAGAATTGATGCTTTTGAACTGTGGTGTTGGAGAAGACTCTTGAAAGTCCCTTGGACTGCAAGGAGATCCAAGCAATCCATCCTAAAGGAAGTCAGTCCTGAATATTCCTTGGAAAGACTGATACTTGCCCACCTGATTCGAAGAACTGACTCATTTGAAAAGACCCTGATGCTGGGAATGATTGAAGGTGGGAGGAGAAGGGACAGCAGAGGATTGAGATGGTTGGATGGCATCACTCACTCAATGGACATGAGTTTGAGTAAGCTCTGGGAGTTGGTGATGGACAGGGAAACCTGGTGTGCTACTGTCCATGGGGTCGCAAGAAGTTGGACATGACTGAGTGGCTGGACTGAAACGAACTGAAATAAGTACAGAGTTTGACTGTTTTTGGCTGAAAGGTCCTTTTGGATCTTCCTTCATACAAGGTAGACAGTAGCTTCTATTTAGAGAAACTCACAGACAGCTGTAAACCAGATGGTAATATGAGTGGCATGACCCAGGCTCCCATGTCTCTTGCCATTACTAAGTCAATTTGCTGGGCAGTCTCCTCTCTGTCTCTCTGAGGTTGACCCTTCAGTTTTTTCTGACTTTTTTTTTTGAGCAGGTCACTTTCCTTGAGTCTCCAGAAAGCTGGGGACTCAACCTTCTGAGCTGTAGGGGCCCTGCGTAGCCATCCTTTCCCAAAACAGTTACAGTCACCTTTGCTAAGGGCTCTCAGGCCCTAACCTCATGCCTTTTTAAGAAAAAATTTATTTATCTGGCTGCATTAGTTGTGAGATCTTTGCATCATGTGCATGGACTCTCTAGCTGTGGTACATGTGCCCTCAAGCTTGAGTAAGCACAAAAAAGTGGGAATGCCCCCCTTATAATTGCTCCTTGGAATCAGCTGACCTCAGGAGAAGCAGACTCTTTTCCTGTCAGATCCCAGAGGTCTTTCCTCCTTGCTTGCCCTGCTTCCTCTCCAAAGATTCTGTGTATCTCTGCCTGCCTCCTATTTTAATCTATTTAAAAAAACACCTTTTCTGCATGATTTTGACATGCTTGTAGATTTCTGACATCACAGCAATCTCCCTTTTGCAAGAGTCTTTCTGATGAAAGCCATCCTTATCTAAGTCCAGATTTGTTTTTATTTGACACAATTAGAATTCAGCAATAAAAAGACAACTAGAACAAACTTAATTTATAAATTCAGATGCATTTTTCTAAATAACTCTTGGACCAAAGAAAATCAAACCTGATATTATGAGCCAACTAGAAAGTAATGAAAAGAAGAAAACTCCAGACCTGGACTTTTGGGTTATAGCTAAAATTGTAGAGGAAAACTTATAACTTCAAATAGCTGCATTATTAAAAAGAGACTAACAATGAAGAACCTTACTACAAAAATTTTTTTAAAAGAACAACAGAATAAAATAGATGAAAAATAAATGAATAACAAGAAGAGCTGACATCGAGATAGAAAATAACAAATACATACAGATGCTCAAAAACTGGTTCTTTAAAGAGACCATTAAAATAGATGACATCTTTGTGACTCTGATTTAGGAAAACAGAGAGATTAAAAAGCACAAAATTAGAAATGGGAAAGGAGACATAACTGAGGGTTCAGGAAAGGTGAAAATAGTAACAAGAGAATGCCATGAACAAGTTAATGGAACACACTTGGAGATCTTTCTAGTACTTAGCCAAATTGTCTTTTGTCTGTGAGTGATCTCGGTGCTCATCAGACCAGTCCCACCAATGTTCATCCCAGGGACTGGGGCAGGCTCAGGTAGACAGTTTACCTGCCCTGGCGCTGGGGCTTGCTCGGAAAGAAGAGGCACAGGGCTGACCCTAGAGGAACACGGCTGTTGCAAACCATTGCAGAGCTGTGGCCTCAGATGGGAAGGGCTCACAGGACAGGACAAGTCTGAACAGAGAGGTTGTAGATCTGGGCCAGGCTTGGGAGGGTTGAACCTGGGGGCCAGTCTATATGGTTACTATTGCATGAAGGGAAGACAGGGGAATGCTGATTAAGAAGCCAGATCTTTTCAGGAAGGGAGGAAACGAACAAGACTTAGCTCTAATGTGGGGCTCGACTAGATGAATGAGAAACAGGTCCCAGCAAGCAATAGTTCTACTCTGATGCCTGTGTCCTGGAAGGAGACAGAGAAACCTGCTGTCTGGGAATCTTAGGTTGAAGGGTGCATGGTGGTAAGCCTAGTGTTCTTCCCACAGTGGCGTTCAACAGCAAGTCCAGGGCCTACTATTGCCCTTCTAGGTGCAGAGTGGACACAAGTATTGATATTTCTTCTTTAAAAGTCCTTATTGAATTTGTCACAGCACTGCTTCTGTTTTGTGTTTTGATTTTTTGGCCGTGAGGCATGTGGAATCTTAGTTCCCCAGCCAGGGATGGAACCCAGGCCCTCTGCAATGGAAGGCGAAGTCTTAACCACTGGACTACCAGGGAAGTCCCTGATATTTCTAAAAAGGGTAAATGGGTGATGTTCATACACTGACCTATCACCTCTCTGTGGTAGGTGACTGGGTACTTCTAGAAGCACTTTGATATGATTCGTCCTGGAGCCAAGGACGCAAATCATGCCCGGTTCTCTTCTTTTCATTTTACCACCATTCAAACCCTGCCTCTTCTAGAACGCTTTTCTTACTCCAGTCACCAGCTTCTAATTTACCAGCTTCTCCTCCCTACACACTTCTTTCTTAATTGTTCTTAAAGTTTCTATGACATTACTTACCACTTGACTACTCTTTTATTTTTCCTTAAAGATTGAAATTAGGAACATATTCACTGTAAAAACATTTAAACAAATTGATGGTTTTTCTTGGAAGATTAAAAAATTTTACCGATATTTATTTTAGAAAAAATTAGAAAGTGTATATAAACATGTAGCAGGAATAAACATCACCCATTATAGGTATACTGTTTCCATTTTTTAACGAGCTCGTATATAATTTGTGTACAATTCTTTTTCTTTGAAAGGTAGATGATAGTGTATTTACTGTGTTGAAACTCTACTTTTTATTTAATCGATGATTGACATCTTTTCAGGTCAGTCCATGAACCTGAACATCCTTAATGGCTGCATGACTCTCCTCTTACGGATTTTTGATGGTTTGTTGACTCTTCATTGTCAGATGTTTTATTATGTCTAATTTTTCACTGTGATAAAACACTGCTAGGAGGAATAGACATATAATAAATAACTGATTATTTAAGAATAAATTTCTAGAAATAGAGCTGTTGGCTCTTTAGGATATATTGTTTTCTTAAATATCTGGTGCTGAGGTGTTCTTCTGAGGTTTTTTGCCAATTTACAGTGCATCCAGCGATGTATTAGTGCCTTTTCCCTACACCATGGGTATAATCATTAAACAAGCTGGACCTGTTTTAATGCCTTTGTAGGATTACTACAGATGTTGGCCATTGCTTCTTCTGCCGCTAAGTTGCTTCAGTCATGTCCGACACTGTACGACCCCATAGACAGCAGCCCACCAGGCTCTGCCATCCCTGGGATTCTCCAGGCAAGAACACTGGAGTGGGTTGCCATTTCCTTCTCCAATGCATGAAAGTGAAAAGTGAAAGTGAAGTCGTTCAGTCATGTCCAACTCTTCGCGACCCCATGGACTGCAGCCTACCAGGCTCCTCCGTCCATGGGATTATCCAGGCAAGAGTACTGGAGTGGGGTACCATTGCCTTCTCTGGATGTTGGCCGTTGGTCACTTTTTAATGCTGGTTGGCCATTCATACTTGATGAATTGCTTATGTATATCATGCACCCATTTCTGATTGGTATGGTTAACTCATAGATATACATTCATGAATTTATATATTGGGGACATCAGTCCTTAAACAGCCATATATAATGCAATGAAAACACCCATGGCCTACTTTCTTGAAGTTAGCGGGTTCCAGAATTCTCTCTTGATTTTAGACATAGAGACAGCTGCCAGAAGGTGGCGCCAAACTGCAGCTGGGACAAGATTAAATTGCACGGTCAAAATTTGGAGTCACTTGGCTTACTAGCTGCATGTATTCCCCTTGGTGTTAGGATGGATTTCTACCACCTTCTATTAAGGCTTAAAAGATTTTTAAACTAAATTAAAACTGTACTTCTATTTTCTGTGATTGATTTTGCTATTAATAAAATGAATCTTGAAGAAAATTATTGTTTTGAAGGTGAGGTAGACAAGCATGAGGCATGATTCTATTTTGTGATAAGTCTCTTTCTTCAATTTGGTTTTCATAGGCCAGCACTTGTCAAAGTTTTCAAGACATCAACTGGGCATTTGACCTCCATTTTGTTCTCTAGATAAACCTTACTTTGATACCAGTGCTTTTGGAAACTGCTTAAAAATTGCTTCAAATAAGACTATTTCTAAAATATTTTCTGTTAAATTATATGCATTTTCCACTGTCTAGTCCAAAGACAAGACTAGATAGGCAAGGTTTGAATAATTCTCTACCACTTAGAAAGGGATGAAGCATGCATAATAATTTAGACCAACTTATTTCTTTTAAAATAAAAAAATTCAAAACTCAGAGTGATGATTTCTTTAAGATCTCAAAGTGGTTAATGGTATTGCCTAAATAAAGCTCCAAGGCATCTGCATTTTAATTTGTTTATTTATTCATAAGATAAAGAATATTCTCCATTACATTGCTTTGTAGATTTTGCTGTTGTGTGCAAAGAGGAAGTTGGACCAAAATGTCTGTTTGAATAAACTGGAATCATGTCTTCCTGCTATACCATAAGATTTTCAAAATTAGATTTTGGAATTTTGATAGCTTCAGAATAATTTATTTTGGGGAAATGATAAATCTAACACCTGCTTTCTTTTTCAAAATTAATCGATTAAAAATACCTTGTCTAGTTCTCTATTTAAAATATTTTTGGCTGTGTTGGATCTTCATTGCTTTGTGCAGACTTTTTTCTCTAGTTGTGGCGAGCAGGGGCTACTGTCTAGTTGAGTTGGGAGGGCTGCTCATTGCGATGACGTCTCTTGTTGTGGAGCACAAGCTCTAGAGTGCTTGGCTTCAGTAGTTGTGACATGTGGGCTCAGTAGTTGCGGGTCCCAGGCTCTAGAGCACAGGCTCAGTAGTTGTGGCTCATGGGCTTAGTTGCTCCATAGCATGTGGGATCTTCCTGGCCCAGGGATCAAACTTGTGTCTCTGGCATCGGCAGGTAGATTCCCTGAGCCACTAGGGAAGCCCTTAATTTATTTTTATTTGGAAGATAATTGCTTTACAATGTTGTGTTGGTTTCTGCCCTACGAAAATGTGTATCAGCCATAAGTATACATATATTCCCTCCCTCCCACCTCCCCCCATCCCACCCCTCTAGGTTGTCACAGAGCATCAGGTTGAGCTCCCTGTGTTGTGCAGCAACTCCCCACTAGCTGTCTATTTTACATATGGTAATTAATACCTGCTTTCTTAATTGCTCACAAGGTCATATGATTATTTCAAATTCATTGCATCATTTATGTTGAATGTAATAGTCAATAGCTGGTTCTATTGTTTCATTCATTTACCATTCACCTATTACTCTATTCAGTTATGATTCTGTTCACTTATTAGTGTATTATTTATTATTCACTTGTTACATTTATTGATTATCTGTTTATTACCTCTTTTCTATTTATAATTCTATAATTTTATTCTATTATTTATCTTGTTTTAGCATTATTCTACTTTATTATTTATCATTCTATTATTATATTATTAGTTTATACTTTATACACAGTAATAAGTCAGTTTTTTATCAATTATTAATTGAGCATCTTGCAAAAAGCCCTCAGATCTTGGAAAGTCACAGTCCCTAATTTTGAAGAATGTGCATAAAATTTTTGTTCCTTTTCATATGATCACATCAAGTCTTATCTTATGTAATTTTCACAACATTGAGAAAGTGTCAGAAAAATAACTTGCTTTTTTTAAAAAAAACAAGTAACAATAGAGTATATTCAATAGAGACTCTATTAACAGTAGAGTCTCGGTGGTTGACCTAGCTGTACACTCTTGGTTGCCAATGGCTTATTTATCATCTTCCCTTGCCTACAAACAGCTGCCCTAGTTAGAGACTCAGTTTCCCTGCAGCTTGTTCCTATCAACTCAGCTTGCCATTCCATCACATGTTTCATACCACCTTCTGTCACAGACTTGCAATCATATCCTCCTACTCAGCAGTAAAAACCCAGATTCTCTCCTTAGTTTTGCTATTGAAATTTTGAGCTGCTGTTAAAACCAAGATCCCCATCTGTCAACTGTTGCCAAAGATTTGTTCCACCTCCATTGGCCCATTAGTCCAAATTCCTTTCCACTCTCAAACTGTTGGGACCAATGTGGGTGAGGCTGGGAAGGAGAACATCTACGTTCCTGATATTGGATGCTCCAAGTCCTTTTAGAATGCTAATGTCAATAGTGGAGTGTCCTTTGTATATTAAACTCAAGAAACATTTATTGAGTGCTTGCTCTGACTGACACTGTGATGGGAACCAGGAATAGTACATCAACAGATCTACAGGATTTCAGCTCAGTTACATGTGGTAAAATAAGCTGGTGTGGAATTTACAACTATGTATAGCGTTGTTCAGTTATAACATGTTCAATGAATATGAACTTGGGCAAACTCTGGGAGATAGTGAGGGACAGGGAGGCCTGCAGTCCATGGGGTCACAAGAGTTGGACACAATTTAGTGAATGAACAACAAAAACAACAATAAGTTTGTTCTAAGAAAATATATTCAAGTTCCCAAAGGTCAGCATTGACATGGAGCCTAAAGAATCCTGGAACCACATTTTTGCACTTCCAGCTCTCCGGTTATTATCAGGCTGTTTACCAGCTGTGTGATGTTGAGAAAATTACTTAACATCTCTGTACCTTGGTGTTTCTTCATCTGTAAAATGAAGACACCAGTTCCTATTTCATAGAGTTGTCATAAGGATTAAACAAATTATATTCCTAAAGGACTAGGAATAATATGTGACAAATAGTAAGTGTGAAATGTGTTTGTTACATAGAAAAATTTATAAATAACTCTTGGAATACAACCCCCTTTTGAACAGAAGACTGCTTTTTGTTTTTAATGACAAATCGAGGTAATCAATAACCCTTATGTTCTTGCCCCTTTAAAAATAGTTCTGGAATTTTGATCACTAGCAGCAGTTACCTAAAAAATAGAAGGCTAGCTATGTATATGTTGCAATGCATTATTTTTTATTTTAATAATCTCACGAAACTATTACCTATAAGAAAGAGGTTGAGTAGCGTAGGTTTCTTACTTGACTCATTAATTCTTCAGTTACTGAATATTTGCTGTCATATCTGCCTGGACCAAATCTCTGTTGATATTGATTTTCAAATCAGCAGCCTGTTTATACAGTATTCTGATAACTGAGGTTCCAGATGGTATGTCTGTCACCTGGGAAAAGCCCACTGCTGTGGATCCCAGTCATTGCATCATGACACTGCCTTCACTGTAGGAGTGTTTATCGCCATGGAAACCTATACTTACATCTACACCACTATCCTTAGTTGGAGGGTGTCATTTTTCAAGTTTGCTCTAATGATTCCTCAGATTCAAGACTTCTTCCCCCTTTAAATAAGAAATCACTTTTCTTGTCTAATCTCTTCTGCTATTCATTGCATTTCTATATCACATTTGCAGTTTTCAACCCTACCAGCCTATGTATCCAGCCAGTCCATCCTAAAGGAAATCAGTCCTGAATATTCGTTGGAAGGACTCATGCTGAAGCTGAAACTCCAATACTTTGGCCACCTGATGCGAAGAACTGACTCATTTGAAAAGACACTGATGCTGGGAAAGATCGAAGGCAGGAGGAGAAGGGGACAACAGAGGATGAGATGGTTGGATGGCCTCATCAACTCAACGGACATGAGTTTGAGTAAGCTCTGGGAATTGACGATGGACAGGGAAGCCTGGCATGCTGTACTCCATGGGGTCACAAAGAGTCGGACACGACTGAGCAACTGAACTGAACTGAACTGAGCCTATGTATTGGCATATAAGCAAACGCTTATGAATGGGCTTCCCAGATGGCACAGTGGTAAAGAATCTGCCTGCCAATGCAGGAGACATAGGAGATGCAGGAGACACAGGAGATCCCTGGGTTGGGAAGATCCCATGGAGTAGTAAATAGCAACCCACTTCAGTATTCTTGCCTGGAAAATTCCATGGATGGAGGAGCCATGGGCTACAGTCCATGGGGTTGCACAGAGTTAGGTACAACTGAGCACACACGCAGAGTAAATGCTTATGAGCTATGTGAGAAGTGGTCAGGAAATTTTACATAGAGGGAAACTGAAGCTCTAAAGTTATGTTTTCCTTTATGTAATATAATTTGTTGGTGTAAGAACCAAAATTAGAAACCTGTGTCTCTTGACTCTGCCCAACAATCGTTTCGTGACATCAAAGTAAGCATATGGCTGACACGCTCTCCTCTAGACTGTCGCCCGAGGGTGTCCCTGACCACCCACTTATCTGGGAGAGATCCTTTGGCTGAGAGGTGTCACACCTGAAGAGATGAAGTTTATCAGTGAAGAGCATGGATCTTTTAGTTTTTAGGATTCCTCACACAGAAAATTCAGTATTTCCTTCTTAAATTCTGCCCCTTTAGAGCAATTTAAAAATTATCACAGGATATTTTATATTTTGTATTAGTATACTTCTTTGCAAAAGAAAGAACTTCTTTGTGTGTATGTGTTTGTATGTGTACGTGACAGGTAGATGTGGTAAAGCAATTTTTAAGATGCAAATTGTAATCTTGATGATTTAAAAATTAAAATCCATGTTCTCTCAGTACTGTATATAACTATACTCCTTTTTATATTAAGTAGGTAAAAGGCTCTGATGAACCACAGCAGTTACATCCCTCTTCCCTTTCTGGAGAGCTTTCAGCTACATCCTGCCTTAGAGACTAGTTCAAGCATGTTAACTGCCTCGCCAGGTGGCACCTCCCACCTGAGCAGGAACACCTTGGCCTTGCTGAGCACCACACTCCTGCAGGCATGAGTATCACAAGGAATAGGATCAGGTGCTGTGCCTTTTCTCTGTTCTCTTTGTAGTCTTGCCATTTTGGCAACACATCCATTGGAATTAGGTCATTATTTTCTCCTAAATGCTTCTGTTTTAGTTGGCTGGTTTATTCAGTTCAGTTCCTGAGTCTTGTCATAAAGTAGAGAGAGTTAGTATTCAGCTTTAAAGAGATTAATACTATTATCGCTCTTGTTCTGAGAACCAAGGATGACTCTAAACCAGCCACTTCATCCTTTTGGGGCCTGAATCCTCCTTAGGGAAGCTTGACAGGGACTCCATAACCTCTAAGCTCTCCTATGTCTTTGAAGTTCTCTAATTTCATCATCATATAGCTACATTTATTTTATTTTTTAAATATTTCACTTTGATTTATTCATTTATTTGGCTATGCTGGGCCTTAGTTTTGGCACGCAGGAATCTTCAGTTGTGGCATGTGGGATCCTTTAGTTGTAGCTTGTGCAATCTAGTTCCCTTACCAGGAATCAAATTGAGGCCCCCTATACTGGGATCATGGAGTCTTAGCTACTGGACCAACAGGGAAGTTCCCTACATTTATTATTTTTTTATTTTATTTTCTCTTCCTGTTTTATTGAGGTGCAATTGACAGATAGCACTGTGTAAGTTTAAGGTGCACAGCATAAGAATTTGGCGTACATACATCATGGAATGATTATCATAAGAAGTTTAGTGGACATTCATTCATCTCCTGTAGATCTTTTTTATACAGAATTTGTTATTGTTCAGTGGCTAAGTCATATGCAACTCTTTGTGACCCCATTGATAAAGGAATTTAAAAAATATTAATTTTTTCTGATGAGAGTTCTTAGGATTTATTCTCTTAATGACTTTCATATATCACATAGAGTGGTGTTAATTATGTTTATTACTGTACATTATATCCCTAGTACTTATTTATCTGATAACTAGAAGTTTGTACCTTTTGATACAGCTACATTTGTTGAGAGAGTAATATGAACCAGGCACTTTTCGAAGTACATGGACTGGATACTGACTCCTCACCACTACCATCTGAAGTAGATAGTATCATTTTTATCCCAGTTTTACAGGTAATGACATTGAGCGACAGAGCAGTTAGATACTTTTCTCAAAGATTCACAGCTAGAAAGAGGTAGAAATTATTTTGAATCCAGGCGGTTCAGGGCTTCCTGATCCCTTAACCAGGCTTCAGCGCTTTCCTTCTCCAACAAGTAAATGAAAGAATTTATTTTTCCTTAGTTTGATAGGTTAGTTTGATTCATTAGTCAGTTCAGTTGCTCAGTCGTGTCTGATTCTTTGTGACCCCATTGCCTGCAGCATGCCAGTCTTCCCTGTCCATCACCAACTCCCAGAGCTTGCTCAAACTCATGTCCAATGAGTCAGTCATGACATCCAACCATCTCATCCTCTGTCATACCCTTCTCCTCCTGCCCTCAATCTTTCCCAGCATCAGGGTCTTTTCCAATGAGTCAGTTCTTTGCATCAGGTGGCCAAAATATTCAAGCTTCAGCTTTATTGAGATGAATTAAAGGAGAAGGTCTAAGTTAAGGTGGCCTGACCTGCCAGCTGAAGCCAGGACTACTCAGCTACAGTCTGAATTGTCACAGAGCTCTTGTTCTGGCCACTGTTTCTTGCCCTGCAAACTGACCACTTGGAACATAGTTCTGTACACTGAGCCACTCACTACTGAGCCCGTGAATGGTTCTCTGGGGCTTTCCTAAGGACATGAACAAGAAAGCAAACAGACAAGAAAAACAAAGAAATATGGATAAAACAAGGTGTGATATTCAAGATATTTAACAATCATATGGCTGATGAATCAGAACCAACACCAATGGCTGAGAAGTCTGGGGTGGGATTCTGGAGGCTCCTGCTGTGCCTCATGTGTTTAGTTACCGGAAGGTGGGAAGGGGGTTGTGGAGGAAGCCCTCGGGCCATGATGAGGGCATTCAGGGAGTCTGTGGCTACTTATCAATTCGATGAAATATGTTGGTATTTTAATGACATGTACCAGCACTGCTATAGTCCTTCCTGAACCTTTGGGAACCTCAGTGCAGGGCATAATCCGCCCAAAGTCTTCAAGATAACTTTTTGTAATAACAGTTCTCAGCCGGGAGTGGAGCTGTTGTTCATTCACTCAATCACATCCGACTCTTTGTGACCCCATGGACTGCAGCCTGCCAGGCTTCCCTGTCCTTCACCATCTCCCAGAGTTTGCTCAAACGCATGTCCTTGAGTTGATGATGCCATCAACCATCTCGTCCTCTGTTGTCCACTTCTCCTCCTGCCTCCTACCTCTCTCAGCATCAGGGAGTGGAGAAGGCAGGCGCATCAGAATCCCTGTGGGGCTGGCATGTTGTCTTCATTTCTATCTCAAAGGGACAGACATGAAACAAGAGTTGAGATCGCAGCTTTAGGACATCCTCAAGGCAATCGTCATTCCCTGCAGCTTGGCCATATTACTATAGAATGGTTTCTTGTTACAGTACAGTCCAGAGGCAAAAGTTTTGCCTAAA
Source organism: Okapia johnstoni (assembly GCA_024291935.2). NCBI lineage: Eukaryota > Metazoa > Chordata > Mammalia > Artiodactyla > Giraffidae > Okapia > Okapia johnstoni. The sequence continues at coordinate 20,753,423 of CM044306.1, read as the reverse complement.
TTTTCTTAGGAAAACTATGGTATAACTTTCCCCACCCCACCTCCCCCAAATCGATGATCTGACTCTCTGCACTCATTTTCATAGATGCCTTTTGGATACTTACTCTGCCACTTATGGTACAGAGTGGAGAGATCCACTCCAGGATTGAGGGCAGGAGGAGAAGGGGAAGACAGAGGAAGAGATGGCTGGATGGCATCACCGACTCGATGGACATGGCTTTGGGTGGACTCCGGGAGTTGGTGATGGACAGAGAGGCCTGGCGTGCTGCAATTCATGGGGTCACAAAGAGTCGGACACAACTGAGCGACTGAACTGAACTGAAGGTCTGTGTGTGTGTGTGTGTGTGTGTGTGTGTGTGTTTTTCTCTTGCAAAATTTCAGAAAACAGCCACTGCTAGCATCAGAAAATTCTCAGTAACTGGGGTTGCTCTTTTCTGAAGTTATAGGCCAAAGACTTTCTTTCTGAAACAAGGAATACTTTGTTTGTTTCAGACCCAGGTTCGATCCCTGGGTCTGAAAGATCCTTTGGAGGAGGGCATGGCAACCCACTCCAGTATTCTTGCCTGGAGAATCCCTTAGACAGGGGAGCTTGGCAGGCTACAGTCCATGGGGTCTCAGAGCCGGACGTGACTGAGCAGCTAACACACACACACACACACCCCTTTCTTCCTGTTAAATTATTACCGTAACTGAATATAAATCCACCAGTTTTTTGACATTCTTTAAAAAACATATATTTTATGTATTTATTATTTGGCTATACCAGGCCTTATTTGCAGCATGTGGCATCTAATTCCCTGACCAGGAATCTAACCTGGGCCCCTGCATTGGGAGCACGGAGTCTTAGCCACTGAACCGCCAGGGAAGTGCCCTGACCTGCTTTCCTAATTAATCACTATCTGTGTCCTTCTCTCTTGCTCAGCGAGACCTCTGCTCTTCACCCTCTGGAGAGTTCTTTATTCTCATCTACCTTCAGGGTCTCAGTGGTCACCTCCCTCCTGTGGTCTCCAAAACCCATCTCCTGCTCTCATCTGTTTTCTTCCTTTGGGAAACAATTCATGTTCCAAACTCATCTCACCATCTTTCACTCCACTGACATCCCCTCTCACTTTGCTACTTCTCCCAACATTATTGTTATTTTCTAGTTATGTTTCCTTAAAGCCTTGGCATCATTTTTGGCATCTGTTTAAAAAATTTTAAATTGTAAAGTATCTTAAATTTTTAAAGATTTATTTATTTTGGCTGCACCATGGCATGTGGGATCTTAGTTCCCCAACCAGGCATGGAACCCATGCTCCCTGCACTGGAAGAGCAGAGTCGCAACCACGAGACCGAGACCACTAGGGGAGTCCCTATTGTGAAATATCTTATATGCTAAGGATTTAAAAATTATCTGTGTAGTTTAAATAATGATAATGAAACATACCTGTATCTGAGTTCCTCTTGTTTCTCCTCATTCTTGCTCAGATGTCATCACTATCTTAAGTTTTCTTTTTGCCAGCTTTATTGAGATAAATAATAAATAATAGTAATAATAAAAAATAATAAATAATGCTGTGCTTAAGGTGTGCAGTGAATTGATTTGATACATGGATAAATTGCAAATGATAACCACTGTAGTGTAACTATGGCCCTCCATCTGTCAGATAGTTACTGTTTACTTTTTTTGTGGTGAGAATATTTAAGACTTATTCTCTTAGTGACATTCTAGTATATGATACAGTATTATTTGCTATCACCACCATGCTGTATTGTTACATTCCCAAACTTGTTAATCTTATAACTGGAAGTTTGTACCTTTTGACCAACATATCTAAACTTTTTTCTTTTAAACAATTTTATCATTGATGTTCTTCTAAACAATGTGTTATTTAGTTTTTCTGTTCTGAACATCATGCAAATGGAATTATACCTAATGTACCCTTCTGGGAGTTGCTTCTTTCACATGCATTATATTGCTGAAATTGATCAGTGTTGGTGTCTGTGGCAGTTGTAGGTTGGGTTCCTTGAGAAGCAGTCTTGAAGGTGAGTTCTGTGTATAGGTGAAAGAAAGTGAAAGTGTCAGTCCCTTAGTCGTGTCTCTTTGCGGCCCAGAGACTGTAGCCCTCCAGGCTCCTCTGTCCGTGAAATTCTCCAGGCAAGAGTACTGGAGTGTGTTGCTATTCCCTTCTCCAGGGGATCTTCCTGACCCAGGGATTGAACCCTGGTCCCCTGAATTGCAGGCAGATTCTTTACCACCTGAGCCACCAGGGAAGCCCCTGTACAAGTACAGGGTGCTTATTAACGATTGCCCTTGGAATCCTTACCTGTGAAAGGGGAAAAAGAAACAAGATTGGGTGTAGGGGGAAGGTGAACTTCCGTAAAGGAGATCAGTCCTGGGTGTTCACTGGAAGGACTGATGTTGAAGCTGAAACTCCAATACTTTGGCCACCTCATGCGAAGAGTTGACTCATTGGAAAAGACTCTAATGCTGGGAAGGATTGTGGGCAGGAGGAGAAGGGGACGACAGAGGATGAGATGGTTGGATGGCATCACTAACTCGATGGACATGGGTTTGGGTAAACTCCGAGAGTTGGTGATGGACAGGGAGGCCTGGCGTGCTGCGATTCATGGGGTCGCAAAGAGTCGGACATGACTGAGCGACTGAACTGAACTGAACTGAACTGAACTTCCATGAGGCACCCTGGAGCTCAGTGTTGTCCTGAAATGGGCTGAGATGTCCAGGCCTTTGAGTTCCTGAACCACTCAGCAATTGGATGCCGGTCACTCCAGGAGGGGGCATGATTTTGAGTGATTCCCTGTACCTGACACTATCTCTGAGGGACCAATGACTGAAAAATGTCTGCTGCCAATACTCATAGCTGAGATAAGAAGTCTTTCCTTGAAGGGGGACCTGGGTGGCACATCACAGTGAAGGGGTTATCCTTTGTTATTTTTTTACTAATGAGGTACCATTCCTGGTATGAATAAACCTTGGTTATTACTCCATTCCCACTCTTGATGAGTATCTGGGTTGTTTCTAGTTTTTTGCTATTATCAGCAGTGATGCTATGAACATTCTTGGACATGTCTCCTGGTGCACATGTCTGAGTGTTTCTAGAAGTTCTAAACCTAGGAGTAAAATGGCAGGGTTATAGAATATGCACATATCCAACTTGATTAGGTAAAACCAAACAGTTTTTCAAAGTGATTGTATTTTTACAAGCCCACAAGAATACGAGAATTTCTATTACAGCCTCATCTACACTTGATACAGTGAGACTTTTTGATACTTGTCAAGCTGGAGCATGTGAAATGAAATCTTGTGGTTTTAATTTGCATTTCCCTGATTACTAATGAGGTTAAATATATTTTCATATATTTATGGAATGTGTGGGTTTCCTCTACAGTGAGGAGCTTGTTCAAATTTTCATGCAATTTTTATACTGCTGTCCTACTTTATCCTCATGTCTCTTAATCTTCTAATATATTTGTTCACATATATGAACGTTATGACTATACACACGCTAAACTATATGCACTACTCTATTTCTGTGCTGAAGTCTGGATAATTCCTTTGTAATGCAATTTACTAATATTCTTTTCTACTGTGTCTTACCCACTACTGAATCTAAACATTGAAATTTTACATTTCATTTCTTATCTTCTTTCTATCTAGACATGTACATTTGTTTCTTTTTCAAATCTGCTTAGTTTTTCTTTTCATATTTTTGGATTCTGCTCATGTTTCGAGGTTTTAAAAAATTTCTTTAAATATATTCATCATGTTTTTAAATACTCTCTGTTTTATCATTGTTTCCATTGGTTTTTTCTCATTGCACCTTGTTTCCCTGAGTTGATTTTTGATCATGAAAAATACATGTTCCTTAAAATTTTATTTGGGAGAATCTCTTGAGGCCTGGAATGATGGTGGCTTTATCCAGAGAAAATTTTTAGGTGACCCTATTAGGTCACCTGGAAGGATATCAGTGGATATAGGGATCCTCTTAAATGGAATTCTCAGCTTAAAGTTATTTTGAAACAGCCAGATAATGTGAATTTTGACTCCAGATCTGTCTGAAGTTTGACTTGTAACTGTATCTTCTAAAGGGTAATTTTTTCCTCTTCTCCTTATGCAAAGGGTTGAAACAGGAAACTTTCCTTGTAATCCTGGGAAGAAGTTAATTAACTTCTCAGTCATGCTTACACTGGATGCATGGCCCTTTGGGGCTCACACTTACAGAGGAGCGCCTCTGTTTATACTTCCCCCTTTAGGCAAGTGCTATGCTTTATCTCTTGACTTTCATACTCTGTGGGTTCATAAAAACTGAAGTCCAATTCAAGGCTTCAGCAGTGCTTCAAAGTTCAAGCCAGCTTCAGGCCTCTATTTACCTCTTAGGTTCCCTCCTTCATGTAGTGGTTGATCTGAATTTCTTTGTTAGTACCAGTTCATTAATGCTTTTAAAAAGATTTAAAAAGGATTTTATACAGAGTTTTTAGTTGTTCCCAGTAAGAGAACCAATCAAAACAATCTCCCATACTGATTCTTTTTAACTCCTTGACTGTTTCTATTTATTGTCCTTCATAGATTTTTGTTCCTCCAACTACTCCTTAAAGGTTGATAGTCCCCAGTTTTAAAATACATACTCAGTTGCCTCTGACTCTTTGTTCTCTTACCCATGGGATTTTCCAGGCAAGAATACTGGAGTGGGTTGCCATTTCCTCCTCCAGAGGACCTTCTCCGATCCAGGGATGGAATGCAAATCACCTTTGTCTCCTGCATTGGCAGGCAGAAGCTTTACCACTGAGCCACCTGGGAAGCCCCATTTTTTTTTTTTTTTTTTGCTTGTCTTTTAAAATTTCTTTTATTAATTTATTTAATTATTTTTTATTGGAGAATAATTGCTTTACAGAATTTTGTTGTTTTCTGTCAAGCCTCAACATGACTCAGCCATAGGTATACATATATCCCCTCCTTTTTGAACTTCCCTTCCATTTCCCTCCCCATCCCACTCCTCTACGTTGATACAGAGCCCCTGTTTGAGTTTCCTGAGCCATACAGCAAATTCCCATTGGCTATCTATTTTACATATGGTAATATAAGTTTCCATGTTACTCTTTCCATACATCTCACCCTCTCCTCCCCTCTCCCCATGTCCATAGGTCTATTCTCTATGTCTGTTTCTGTAAATAAATTCTTCAGTACCATTTTTCTAGATTCCGTATATATGTGTTAGAATAAGGTATTTATCTTTCTCTTTCTGACTTTCTTCACGTTCTAGGTTCATCCACCTCATTAGAACTGACTCAAAGGCACTCTTTTTTATGGCTGAGTAATATTCCATTGTGTATGTGTACCACGACTTCTTTATCCATTCATCTGTCGATGGACATCTAGGTTGCTTCCATGTTCTAGCTATTGTAAATAGTGCTGTAATGAACAATGGGATACATGTGACTTTTTCAATTTTGGTTTCCTTAGGATATATGCCTAGGAGTGGGTTTGCTGGGTCATATGATCTCCATACTGTCTTCCATAGTGGCTGTATCAATTTACATTCCCACCAACAGTGCAAGAGCATTCCCTTTTCTCCATACCCTTTCCAGTACTTACTGTTTGTAGACTTTTTGATGATGGCCATTCTGACTGGTGTGAGGTGATAGCTCATTGTGGTTTTATTTGAATTTCTCTAATAATGAGCAATGTTGAGCATCTTTTCATGTGCTTGTTAGCCATCTGTATATCTTCTTTGGAGAAATGTCTGTTTAGGTTTTTTTCCCACTTTTTGATTGGGTTGTTTTTCTGGTATTGAGTTGTATGAGCTGCTTGTATATTTTGGAAATTAATCCCTCATCAGCAGTTCCATTTGCTATTATTTTCTCCCATTTTGAGGGTTGTCTTTTCACCTTGCTTATAGTTTCCTTTGATGTGCAAAAGCTTTTAAGTTTAACCAGGTCCCACCTGTTTATTTTGGTTTTTATTTCCATTACTCTAGGAGGTGGGTCATAGAGAATCTTGCTTTGATTTATGTCATCGAGTGTTCTGCCTATGTTTTCCTCTAAGAGGTTTATAGTTTCTGGTCTTACATTTAGGTCTTTAGTCCATTTTGAGTTTATCTTTGTGTATGGTGTTAGGAAGTGTTCTAATTTCATTCTTTTACATGTAGCTGTCCAGTTTTCCCAGCACCATTTATTGAAGAGACTGTCTTTGCCCCATTGTATATTCTTTCCTCCTTTGTCAAAAATAAAGTACCCATAGGTGCATGGGTTTATTTCTGGGCTTTCTATTTTGTTCCATTTGTCTATATTTCTGTTTCTGTGCTGGTACCATACTGTCTTGATGACTGTAGCTTTGTAGTATAATCTGAAGTCAGGAAAGTTGATTCCTCCAGCTCCATTCTTCTTTCTCAAGACTGCTTTGGCTATTTGGGGTCTTTTGTGTTTCCATGTGAATTGTGAAATTTTTTGTTCTAGTTCTGTGAAAAATGCCATTGGTAATTTGATAGGGATCACATTGAATCTGTAGATTGCATTTGGTAGTATAGTCATTTTCACAATATTGATTCTTCCCACCCAGGAACTTGGAATATCTCTCCATCTGCTTATGTTGTCTTTTATTTCTTTCATTAGTGTCTTAAAATTTTCTGTGTACAGTTCTTTTCTCTCCTTAGGTAAGTTTATTCCTAGATATTTAATTCTTTTTGTTGCAATGGTGAATGGAATTGATTCCTTATTTCTCTGATTTTTCATTGTTAGTATATAGAAATGCAAGTGATTTCTGTGCATTGATTTTGTATCCTGCAACTTTGCTAAATTCACTGATTAGCTCAGTAATTTTCTGATACTATCTTTAGGGTTTTCTATGTACAGTATCATGTCATCTGCAAACAGTGAGAGCTTTGGTTCTTCTTTTCTGATCTGGATTCCTTTTATTTCTTTTTCTTCTCTGATTGCTGTAGCTAGGATTTCCAGAACGGTGTTGAATAATAGTGGCGAAAGTGGACACCCTTGTCTTGTTCCTGGTCTTACGGGGAATGCTTTCAGTTTTTCACCATTTAGAATGATGTTTGCTGTAGGCTTGTAATATAGGCCTTTACTATGTTGAGGTAGTTTCCTTCTATATTCATTTTTTGAAGAGTTTTAATCATAAATGGGTGCTGAATTTTTTCAAAGGCTTTTTCTGCATCTATTGAGATTCTCATATGGTTTTTATCTTTCAATTTGTTAATATGGTGTATCACACTGATTGATTGATGTATATTGAAGAATCCTTGCATCCCTGGAATAAACCCAACGTGATCATGGTGTATGAGCTTTTTGATGTGTTGTTGAATTCTGTTTGCTAAAATTTTGTTGAGGAGTTTTGCATCTATGTTCATCAGTGATGTTGGCCTGTAGTTTTCTTTTTTTGTGTTGTCTTTGTTTTTGGTATCAGGGTGATGATGGCCTCATAGAATGAGTTTGGAAGTGTTCCTTCCTCTGCAATTTTTTGAAAGAGTTTTAGAAGGATAAGCATTAGCTCTTCTCTAAATGTTTGATAGAATTCTCCTGTGAAGCCATCTGGTCCTGGGCTTTTGTTTTGGGGGAGATTTTTGATCACAGCTTCAATTTCAGTGCTTGTAATTGGGTTGTTCTGTGTATTCTTGCCACCCTTTCTTAATATCTTCTGCTTCTCTTAGGTCCATACCATTTCTGTCCTTTATCGAGCCTATCTTTGTATGAAATGTTCCTTTGGTATCTCTAATTTTCTTGAAGAGATCTCTAGTCTTTCCCATTCTGTTGTTTTCCTCTATTTCTTTGCACTGATCGCTGAGGAAGGCTTTCTTATCTCTCCTTTCTATTCTTTGGAACTCTGCATTCAGATGGGAATATCTTTCCTTTTCTCCTTTGCTTTTCACTTCTCTTCTCTTCCCAGCTATCTGTAAGGCCTCCTCAGATAGCCATTTTGCTTTTTTGCATTTCTTTTCCATGGGGATTTTCTTGATCCCTGTCTCCTGTACAATGTCACGAACCTCTGTCCATAGTTCATCAGGCACTCTGTCTATCAGGTCTAGTCCCTTAAATCTATTTGTCACTTCCACTGTATACTCATAAGGGATTTGATCTAGGTCATACCTGAATGGACTAGTGGTTTTCCCTACTTTCTTCAATTTAAGTCTGAATTTGGCAATAAGCAGTTCATGATCTGAGCCACAGTCGGCTCCCGGTCTTGTTTTTGCTGACTGTATAAAGCTTCTCCATCTTTGGCTGCAAAGAATATAATCAATCTGATTTCGGTGTTGACCATCTGGTGATGTCCACGTGTAGAGTCTTCTCTTGTGTTGTTGGAATAGGGTGTTTGCTATTACCAGTGCATTCTCGTGGCAAAACTCTATTAGCCTTTGCCCTGCTTCATTTTGTACTCCAAGGCCAAACTTGCCTGTTACGCCAGGTGTTTCTTGACTTCCTACTTTTGCATTCCAGTCCCCTATAATGAAAAGGACATCTTTTTTAGGTGTTAGTTCTAGAAGGTCTTGTAGGTCTTCATAGAACCGTTCAACTTCAGCTTTTTCGGCGTGGTGTTGGAGAAGACTCTTGAGAGTCCCTTGGACTGCAAGGAGATCCAATCAATCCATCCTAAAAGAGATCAGTCCTGGGTGTTCATTGGAAGGTCTGATGTTGAAGCTGAAACTCCAATACTTTGGCCACCTCATGGGAAGCGTTGACTCATTGGAAAAGACCCTGATGCTGGGTAGGATTGGGGGCGGGAGGAGAAGGGGACGACAGAGGATGAGATGGTTGGATGGCATCACCGACTCGATGGACATGGGTTTGGGTGGATTCCGGGAGTTGGTGATGGACAGAGAGGCCTGGCGTGCTGCAATTCATGGGGTTGCAAAGAGTCGGACACGACTGAGCGACTGAACTGAACTGAACTGAATTGGGTTGTTCATAATTTTTATTTCTTCCTGGTTCATTCTTGGAAGATTGAACTTTTCTAAGAATCTGTCCATTTCTTCCAGGTTACCCATTTTATTGCCATACAGTGGTTCTTATAATCCTTTGTATTTCAGCATTGTCTGTTGTAACCTCTCCTTTTTCATTTCTAATTTTGTTGAATTGATTCTTCTCTCTTTTTTTTCTTGATGAGTCTTGGCTAAAGGCTTGTTGATTTTGTTTATCTTCTCAAAGAACCAGCTTTTAGTTTTGTTAATCTTTACTACTGTTTCTCTCATTTCTTTTTCATTTATTTCTGCTCAGATCTTTATGATTTATTTCCTTCTACTAATTTTGGGGTCTTTTGTTCTTCTTTTTCCAGTTGTCTTAGGTGTAAAGTTAGGTTGTCTATTTGATGTTTTTCTTGTTTCTTGAGGTAGCATTGTATTGCTATAAACTTCCCTCTTAGTACTGCTTTTGCTGCATCCCATAGGTTTTGAGTTGTTGTGTTTTCATTTTCATTTGTTTCTAGAAATGTTTTGATTTCCCTTTTGATTTCTTCAGTAATCTGTTGGTTATTTAGAAACGTGCTGTTTAATCTCCATAGGTTTGTGTTTCTTACAGTTTTTTTTCCTTGTAATTGATATCTAGTCTCATAGTGCTGTGGTCAGAGAAGATGCTTGATATGATCCCAATTTTCTGAAATTTACTGAGGTTTTTGATTCGTGACCCAAGATGTGGTCTATCCTGGAGAATGTTCCATGTGCACTTGAGAAGGTGTATTCTTCTGCAATTGGATGGAATGCCCTGAAGATATCAGTGAGATCCATCTCATCTAATGTATCACTTAAGACTTGTGTTTCCTTATTAATTTTCTGTTTTGATGATCTGTCCATTGGTGTGAGTGGGGTGTTAAAGTCGCCTACTATTATTGTGTTACTGTCAGTTTCTCCTTTTATGTCTGTTAGTGTTTGTCTTATGTATTGAGGTGCTCCCATGTTGGGTGCATAGATATTTACAATGTTATGTCTTTCTCTTGGATTGATCCCTTGATCGTTATGTAGTGTCCTTCCTGATCTCTTGTAATATTCTTTATTTTAAGGTGTATTTTGTCTGATAGGAGGATTGCTACTCTAGCTTTCTTTTGCTTCCCGTTTGCATGGAATATATTTTTCCACCCTCTCATTTTCAGTTTATATGTGTTGTGAGGCCTGAAATGGGTTTCTTGTAGATAGCATATATATGGGTCTTGTTTTTGTATCCATTCAACCAGTGTGTGTCTTTTGGTTGGAGCATATAATCCATTTACATTTAAAGTAATTGTTGATACATATGTTCCTATTGCCATTTTCTTAATATTTTGGGGTTGATTTTGTAGATCTTTTTTCTTATCTTGGATTTCTTGACTATAAGTCCCTTTAACATTTGTTGTAAAGCTGGTTTGGTGGTACTGAATTCTCCTAACTTTTGCTTGTCTGAAAAGCTTTTTATTTCTCCATCAATTTTGAATGAGATCCTGCTGGGTACAGTAATCTTGGTTGTAGATTTTTCCCTTTCAATACATTGAATATATCCTGCCATTCCCTTCTGGCCTGCAGAGTTTCTGCTGAAAGATCAGCTGTTAAGCTTATGGGGTTTCCCTTGTATGCTACTTGTTGCTTCTCCCTCGCTGCTTTTAGTATTCTTTCTTTGTGTTTAGTCTTTGTTAGTTTGATTAGTATGTGTCTTGGCATGTTTCTCCTTGGGTTTATCCTGTATGGGACTCTTTGTGCCTCTTGGACTTGATTGACTATTTCCTTTTCCATGCTGGGGAAATTTTCAACTATAATCTCTTCCAAAATTTTCTGATTTCCTTTCTTTTTCTCTTCTTCTTCTGGGACCCCTATAATTTGAATGTCGGTGTGTTTGATATTGTCCCTGAGGTCTCTGAGACTATTCTCAGCTCTTTTCATTCTTTTTACTTTATTCTGCTCTTCAGAAGTTATTTCCACCATTTTATCTTCCAGCTCACCGGTTCGTTCTTCTGCTTCAGATGTTCTGCTATTGATTCCTTCTAGAGTATTTTTAATTTCAGTAACTGTGTTGTTTGTCTCTGTTTGTTTATTATTTAATTCTTCTAGGTCTTTGTTAATTGATTCTTGCATTTTCTCCATTTTGTTGTCAAGGTGTTTGATCATCTTTACTACCATTATTCTGAATTCTTTTTCGGGTAGTTTGCTTATTTCCTCTTCGTTTATTTGGACTTCTGTGTTTCTAGTTTGTTCCTTCATTTGTGTGATATTTCTCCGCCTTTTCATTATTATTATTTTTTTAACTTATTGTGTTTGAGGTCTCCTTTTCTCAGGATTCAAGGAGAGTTGAATTCTTTCCTTGAAGAAGGTTGAATTCTTTTTTCCTTTTGGTTTCTGCCCTCCTAAGGTGGTTTGTGTAAGCTTCATATAGGGTGAGATTTGTGCTGAGTTTTTGTCTGTTTGTCTGTTTCTCCTCTGATGTCAAGGCTGAGCGAGGTGGTGATCCTGTCTGCTGATGATCGGGTTTGTATTTTTGCTTTGTTTGTTGTTTAGATGAGGCGTCCTGCACAGGGTGCTGCTGGTGGTTGGGTGATGCTGGGTCTTGTATTCAAATGGTTTCATTTGTGTGAGTTCTCACTATTTGATACTCCCTAGGTTTAGTTCTCTGGTAGTCTAGGGTCTTGGAGTCAGTGGTCCCACTCCGAAGGCTCAGGTCTTGATCTTTGGTCAGAAACAAAGATTCCACAAGTGGCTTGTTATGGCATTGAGTGAGATTAAAACAAATATCCAAAAATGAGAAACCAAAGATGAACCCCAGACAAATGGCAGGTACAAAATCAGGCAAATAGTAATTAAAATAATGGAATATACAATATACATACACACCCATGAGCAAAGTCAAAACAATCCAACAAAAATAAAGTACAGTAGATTGACCTGGTGAACAAAGGAAATAAAAAGGATTATATTTACCAGTTAAGAATAAAACTAACTAAAGCACAGACTGGAAAACCAAACTAAGGCAAGGTGCCAAGGGGGAGCAAAGCAATGAAAACAAAACTAACAAATATGTTGAGAAGAAAGGAAAGAAAGAAAAGAAAGAAAGAATAGATATGCAGAGTTAAATAGAGGTAGATGAAGAAGGTTTATATACATTAAAGCTTAACTGCAAGGGGAAAAGAACAGTAGGAAAGGCAAACAAAGGAATAAATGTAGAAAAATATGATAGGTTTAAAAAAATGAAAAATCAACGTTTTAAAAAAGAGAAAAGCAAAAAAACAGAAGAAGAAAGAAAAAAGAAAAAAAAAAAAAGGAAAACTCCTCAGAACTGCAAAAGCCCAATGTAGAGGCAGAGGTTTATAACAACAAAATGTGTGACTGAATATACACATATACATATACACCCATAAGTAAAATCAAAACAGTCCAACAAAAATAAAATAGATTGACCCAGAGAACAAAGGAAACCAAAAATTAAATCTACCAGAACAAACTAACTAAAGCACAAACTGGAAAACAAAAACTAAAGCAAGGTGCCAACTGGTTATTTTAAAACTCCAGTTTTAAAATAACCTCACTTCTTTTTTTTTTTTGTACTTATAAGCATACATCCTAATCACTTTCATTCCCTTTAATATAATTTTTTTTCTTCAGCAAAGCTTATCAGCTTGCAGCATCTCATGTGGATAACTAGAATTTCATCTTGAACAAGGGCTTCCCAGGTGATGCTAGTGGTAAAGAACCCGCCTGCCAATGCAGGAGACGTAAGAGATGCAGGTTTGATCCCTGGGTTGGAAAGATTCCCTTGAGAAGCGAAAGGCAGTTCACTCTAGTATTCTTGCCTGGAGAATTCCATGGACAGAGCAGCCCCATGGGCTACAGTCCATGGGGTTGCAAAGAGTTGGACACGACTGAAGCGACTTAGCAGACACACATCTTGAACAGGGGTCTGGCTCTTGGAGAGACATTAAGACCCATCAGTTCAGTTCAGTTCAGTTGCTCAGTTGTGTCCGACTCTTTGCGACCCCATGGACTGCAGCACACCAGGCCTCCCTGTCCGTTACCAACTCCCGGAGTTTACCCAAATTCATGTCCATTGAGTTAGTGATGCCATCCAACCATCTCATCCTCTGTCGTCCCCTTCTCCTCCTGCCTTTAATCTTTCCCAGCATCAGGGTCTTTTTAAAAGAGTCAGTTCTTCGCATCAGGTGGCCAAAGTATTGGAGTTAAAGCTTCAGCATCAGTCCTTCCAATGAGTATTCAGGACTGATTTCCTTTAGGGTTGACTGGTTTTATTTCCTTGCAGTCCAAGGGACTCTCAAGAGTCTTCTCCAACACCACAGTTCAAAAGCATCAATTCTTTGGCACTCAGCTTTCTTTATAGTCCAACTCTCACATCCATACATGACTGCTGAAAAAACCACAGCTTTGACTAGACAGAACTTTGTTGGCAAAGTAATGTCTCTGCTTTTTAATATGCTGTCTAAGTTGGTCATAGCTTTTCTTCCAAGGAGCAAGTATCTTTTAATTTCATGGCTGCAGTCACCATCTTTTTGAGCCCCCCAAAATAAAGTCTGCCACGGTTTCCACTGTTTCCCCATCTATTTGCCATGAAATGATGGGACCAGATGCCATGATCTTAATTTTCTGAATGTTGAGCTTTAAGCCAACTTTTTCCCTCTTCTCTTTCACTTTCATCAAGAGGCTCTTTAGTTCTTCTTTGCTGTCTGCCATAAAGGTTGTGTCATCTGCATATCTGAGGTTATTCATATTTATCCCAGCAACCTTGATTCCAGCTTGTGCTTCATCCAGCCCAGCATTTCTCATGATGTACTCTGCATATAAGTTAAATAAGCAGGGTGACAATATACAGCCTTGACGTACTCCTTTCCCTATTTGGAACCAGTCTGTTGTTCCATGTCCAGTTCTAACTGTTGCTTCTTGACCTACATACAGATTTCTCAAGAGGCAGGTCAGGTGGTCTGGTATTCCCATCTCTTGAAGTATTTTCCAGAGTTTATTGTGGTCCACACAGTCAAAGGGTTTGGCATAGTCAATAAAGCAGAAGTAAATATTTTTCTGGAACTCTCTTGCTTTTTCAATGATCCAACAGATGTTGGCAATTTGATCTCTGGTTCCTCTGCCTTTTCTAAAACCAGCTTGAACATCTGGAAGTTCACAGTTCATGTATTGCTGAAGCCTGGCTTGGAGAATTTTGAGCATTACTTTACTAGCGTGTAAGATGAGTGCAATTGTGCAGTAGTTTGAGCATTCTTTGGCATTTCCTTTCTTTGGGATTGGAATGAAAACTGACCTTTTCCAGTTCTGTGGCCACTGCTGAGGTTTCCAAATTTGTTGGCATATTGAGTGCAGCACTTTCATAGTATCATCTTTTAGGATTTGAAATAACTCAACTGGAATTCCATCACCTCCACTAGCTTTGTTCGTAGTGATGCTTCCTAAGGCCCACTCGATTTCACATTCCAGAATGTCTGGCTCTAGGTTGGTGATCACACCATCCTGATTATCTGGGTCGTGAAGATCTTTTATGTATAGTTCTTCTGTGTATTCTTGCCACCTTTTCTTAATATCTTCTGCTTCTGTAAGATCCCTCACCTTGAGGGATATAGGGGCACAGAGCCTTGGTCCCTCTAGGAATCTATTATGCCCACTTTCCTCCTTAGGACCCATCTATCTCCTCTTTTTTATGTCCTCTGCCATCAGAGAAATATGACTTAGGGGTCCAGAGTCCTGTCTTTCAGGCCAAGGCAATGCTTATCATTGAAACAGTTATTGGGAACCAATGGTACAAGGCATGGGTTTGGCAGTATGGTGGAGAGATGGTAAAAATGTGTAAAGTAAGCTCTCCTCCCCTCAAATGCTTTCAGACTAGTTAAGATTGTAATATTTGTATTTCTTATAATCTAATAGGGAACATAATTAGGCATTTTGGCTCTAGTGTCCTCTGCCTAGGATTAATTAGAAGAATACAATAAAAATAAATCAAGGATAACTCTAGTGCTTATTATCTGCTTAATAATTATTATTAATATCTGCTTAATACTTTCAGATGGATCTTGAAATCAAATTTTCATGAATGGATTACAACACTGGCATCTATAGAGTATTAAGAGTCAGCTGAATGTCTAGGGGTAATATGTGATCTGAGGAAACTGTATTTTCAGTTTATCTAATTTATTTCCCTTTCTTGAAGATGTTGATCAAGAGAGTTACAAACATCAAGTGTACTTTGTAATACAATTGAAGCACTCCATTAAAAGAACTTAAATTCTAGGCCAGAACTTTTGATTAACCTCTTTTACATTTGAAATATTGTTTAAATATTTATTCAAAAGGGAAATGAGATCTGAAAATTAATCACTATAAATATTGAGTATTAAAAGGAGTTAACATTTATTGAGTGCTTATCCCTAAGTGTACTTTATGATAATTTATTTGTTTAATCTTTACAATAACCACTTGAGAGAAGTACTGTTATTGTTTTATAGGTGAACCTGAAATGTACTACTGTGAAAAGGAATAGATTTGCTATATGTCAAAGGATGGCAGATTTGGGGCTCAGTGGAAGCATTTTTATTCCTTTTGAGTTTATCTCATATTGAGTTATTGGGAAAGCCTCATGAAAATCCAGGGAGAAATCTTAATTATTTTTTAAAGTTTTCATGTAGATCAAGAGCTATTAGATGTTCATACATCTGTACCACAGACATGAACATTTTATAGATAAGACAACACCACCAGTGATAAGTTGCTAAAGGAAGAAGGTTTATTGACTAAAAAGAACTGACAACATTTTCTGTAGGTAATCAAATGAGTCATCATATTTATATGTGATGTTCTTCCAGATAAATGGGAAGATACTATTGATAATGCTAATGATTGCCCAGACAGAGATTATATTTCAGTAACAGGAAGATAAGAGGACAGACTTTTTTTTAAGACTTGCTCATTTTCCCAGACAGATGTATTATGCCTTCTCTTCTCAGAGAGTTTTTGGCATATGCTGTCTCTTGTATATCAGATTAATTGCTTTGAGATTTCTCTTCCAGGGAGTGGAGCCTGGTGGTAAGTATTTTGCTGCGCTGGTCTACCTCCTCAAGGACTTTCTTCACCACAATGGCTTTGATTGGATCTAAAATTCAAATTTTAAAATGAAATTTTTAGAGAGTTGAAACAAGATGAATAAAATCACAGTAGCTAAAATGTGGATGAGTCTTGAGGATATTATGCTAAGAGAAATAAATCAATCACAAAAAGACAAATATAGTATGATTCCACTTATATGAGGTACCTAGAGTAGTCAAATTCATAGCAAGAGAAAGTAGAATGGTAGCTGAAGAAACTGGAGGAAGGAGGAGGAAAAAGGGAGTTTTTTTTTTTAAACAGGCATAGAGTTTCAATTTTACAAGAGGAAAAGAGATAGATGGTGATGATGGCTACACAAGAATGTGAATGTACTTAATGCCACTGAACTATACACTTAATATGGTTAAGGTAGTAAATTTTATGTTCTGTGTATTTTACCACAGTAAAAAAGTGGAAAAATAATAAGTTATATTAATTAAAGGAATGATAGAATTTTTATATAGAAAGGACAAACAAATACTCAGGAAAAACAAATACTCAGACTCATTTTGGGGGAATTTTGATTTCTTGATTAACTAAAAATGTGATGACAAAACACTTTGTTTTAAAATTAGCACATATCGCTAAAGTTAGACATCTAGCACACACTGGTATCTATTACAGTTCTTTTATTACATCTGTTCTTACTGAGACCTGGAAATATGAAAACAGTCAAGCTTTGCATTGAAAATGAAGTAGAATAACATAAAATCAGAATTCCATTTTAATTACCTTTCATTTGGTTTCCCACATTTCCAGCTCCATAGTCTTTAGACTTGTAACCTCCAGACTTGCAAGCCCTGTGGACACAAATTGTGGAAAATGTCACATAGGAGAGTGATTTAGAAAGAAATCCTTTAACTCTAGATTCACTCTTCTGTTTTCTTTTTTTGTTCTCTTATTAATAGTATCCTGACCAGAGATCGAACCTGCACGCCCTGAAGTGGAAGCATAGAGTCTTAACACTGGACTGCCAGGAATGCCCCCCTCTTTTTTTTTTTTTACTCTTGTTTTCTTTAGCTGTTTGGTGAGAAGAGTTTCAGGGGGTCACACAGTTGGAGCTACTTTGCTTTAGCAATAAGAGGTGGTTTTTAAAATCTTCTCACCTTAAATACAGGGCTTGTGGCACCTTCGTTTTGTAAGATGTGGCTAATTTGTATCTTGGTAGTAGTGTATCATGCTTAATATTAGCATTTATGATCATAAATATGGTCATTTCAATTTATGTTCACTTTCCAGGTATCTAAGTTTCAAGCAGATTTTGGTATATTGCATTTTCCCTATAAAGAATTCCACTTACCCATCATCTCCACCAATGAGGAGACAGTAGGTCTCAATTTCTTTTTCCAGGTGGACCTTGATGTCCAGGAGCTGTTCATACTCCAGTTTCTGGCCCTCGGTCTCTGTCCTGACCTGGTGCAGCTGCTCCTCTAGGGCCCCGATCTGAGCCTGGATCTGGGCCAGCTGTGCACAGTAGTTGCCCTCCGTCTCTGTCAAGGAGCACTCCAGGGAGTGTTTCTGTTAGGAAACAGTAAAGAATCTGGGATGGATATACAGATATGCAGACATTTGCTTTGATAGATGACTTTTTCCTTTTGTTACCTCTCCCTATAATTGTTTTAGATTTCACATTGACACATAGTTAAGAAGACACTCTATGACATTCTTAAAAATCAGCAAATCTTTCTTTTTTGGTAGAATAAGCCCAAAGATATCAATGATGCTGTTTCAGCTGTTACATAAAATACCATTATTTTCTTATGTTCTAAGTTAACTACATAAAAAATATATTTTTGGATATATGGATATATTCTCAACACAGTTAAGGCTTTTAACATCAACTGGCACACATTTAAAATGGTAACACAGGAGAAATTTAAATTTCAAGTTCAATTTCTATATATTTCCAAAATATACAAACAGCTCCTACAGCTCAATATAAAACAAAAAACCCAATCAAAAAATGGACAGAAGACCCAAGTAAACATTTCTCCAAAGAAGAAATACAGATGGCCAATAGGCATATGAAAAGATGCTCAACATCACTAATTATTAGAGAAATGAAAATCAAAACTACAGTGAAGTATCAGCTTGTACCAGTCAGAATGGCCATCCTCAAAAAGTCTACAAATAATAAACTGGAGAACGTGTGAAGAAAAAGGAACCCTCCTACACTGTTGGTGGGAATGTAAATTGGTATAGCCACTATGGAAAAAAAGTACGAGGTGAAACGAATCGCCAGTCCAGGTTCAATGCACGATGCAGGGTGCTCGGGGCTGGTGCACCGGGATGACCTGGAGGGATGGGATGGGGAGGGAGGTGGAAGGGGGTTCTGGAAGGGGAAAACATGTACACCCGTGGTGGATTCATGTCAATGTATGGCAAAACAAATACAATATTGTAAAGTTAAAAAATAGAAAATAAACTAAAAAAAACCCCCAAACTAAAAATAGAGTTACTGTACGATCCAGCAATCCCATTCCTGGGCATATATCCAGAGACAATATTAACTTGAAAAGATACAGGCATACCAACGTTCATAGCAATACCATTTACAGTAGCCAGACATGGAAGGAACTTAAGTACCCATCAAGAGATGAATGGATAAAGAAAATGTGCTGTGTATATACACAATGGAATACTACTCAGCCATAAAAGAGAATGAAATAATGCCATTTGCAGCAACATGAACGCAACTAGAGATTATCATATACGTGAAGTAAGTCAGAGAAAGACATATATTACTTACATGTAGAACCTAAAAAGTGATGCAAATGAACTTATTGACAAAACAGAAACAGACTCACAGACATAGAAAACAAATTTATGGTTACCAAAGGGGGGAGGGGGGAAAGAGATAAATTAGGATCTTGGGCTTAACAGATATACACTACTTATATAAAATAGATAAACAACAAGGTCCTACTGTATAGCACAGGGAACTGTATTCAATATCTTGTAATAATCTATAATGAAAAAGAATCAGGAAAAAAATATATATAATATTCACATATTAAATGTTAGTTATTATGATCATTATATCATCATAGAAGTTGGAATCAGTTTTGCAGCTAAAGTCTATGTATATATCTGAATCACTTTGCTCTATACCTCAAACTAACACAGCACTGTGAATCAACTATACATCAATTAAAAAAAAAGAAGAAAAAAGATAACCTAGGAGACGGTAAGAGATCAGCCTTTTCATACCGTGGCTAGGAGAGACTGAAGTTCAATTTCCAGCGTTTGGAGGTTGCGCTTCATCTCTGTCAGCTCATTCCTGGCTGAGGTGGTGGCTCCCACATCCTCAGTGATCTGCTGTTGCAGCGAAGCGCTCTATCAAGGTGTGAAGGAGGGAGCACATCTTAGTTTTGTGAACAGTGCTCAAAAGCAGAGGGAGTGTTTTCCGGTTAAGGCTCACCTTTTCGTTGAACCAGGCCTCCGCGTCCCTGCGGTTCTGCTCGGCCAGGGCTTCGTACTCGGCCCGCATGTTGTTCAGCAGAACCGTGAGGTCCACGCCAGGCGCTGCGTTCATCTCCACGTTCACGTTGCCTCCGGCCGCGCACTGCAGAACCTGCATTTCCTGCAGGCGGAAGAGCGTTTAGCTCAGCTGTGTAGGGATGTAGAAAGTCTAGAGGCTTAGATTTGGTAGGGTTCTTAAGAGTTTCTCTGGGTCCACCTCCCAGGCTGTGCAGCTACCTCTGCATTTCCGTATTTCCTGTCTCATGAAGTAATGTCTTTTATTCTTGTAAAGTTTTAATTGCTCCAAAGCTCTTCCTTCTGGTCAATTCCTGCTCCTATAACTCCAATTCATCGATTTTAGTTCTGCTGCACAGAAAAGAGTCTTTCTTCCTTTCCCAAATGAAAGTCCCTAAGATATTTAAAGTGAGTTATTCTTATCTCTTATTCTATTTGTTTATGGCTGCAATGTCTCCACCTTGATGCACTGGTCTGCATTTTACTTAAGAGACCAGCTTTGAAGTGTTCTCTGATCAGCTCTCTCCTGACCTCAGACAGTAGGAACATGATCCAAGGGCTGAGTCTATAAAGAATTCTGAATAATTATAAACAAATATTTGTTATATATTTATAATTTAAACATATTTGTTTATTTGCAGTTAATAAAGGGAGAACCTACTCCTCTAAAGAATCCTAGCTGTTGGTTAAGCTTTTAAGCTTACACAGGGACTAGTGTCATGATGGACTTGGGTGTCAGACAGATCTCTGTATGAACTCTGGTTCTGCCCTACAGTGGTTAAGTGAACTTGGGAAAATCCTTAACTTTTTAGTCTCGATTTTCAGACAAAATAAGAATAAAAGAATATCCTCCTCTGGGTGGTTGAATAGATGTGAAAGAATTATTAGTGATAAGATCTAGTAATACTATCTGGTGTATAAATGCCAAACAAATGCTAGTTATTATGATCATTGCCATCGTCAGAGAAGCTGGAATCAGTTTTTCGGCCAAAGTCTACTTATTATCCCATCCGAGGTGTGGGCTGTTGGGATGCACTCAGTTCTAAGGTTGTGGATAGCAGACATCACTGCTAAGACTATGTACATTGAAATGGCAGGGATCAGCTTAGTTCTCTACTGCAGAAACCCTCCTGCCTGCCCATGTCCCGGGCCCTGAATTGGACCTAATGACAATAATGAGGCTTTCTTTTTTCCTGGTGATCCATATACCTTCTCTTTCTCCAGATGAGGTTTTTACTTCTGAGGATTTAGTGAAAACTTCCTCAGTTCAAGCAGAAAAAGAAAAAGATAAAAAAAATTGCATGTGGGTCTGTCTGTGAGTGAATCATTTAAAAAATCAATTGTATTCAATTCATCAAAAATTTGTTATAGGGACTTCCTTGGTGGTCCAGTGGTTAAGACTCTGAGCTTCCACTGCAGGGGGCACGGGTTCAATCTCTGGTTGGGGAACTGAGATTCCACAATGGGTGGTGCAGCCAAAGATTAAAAAAAAATTATTATGTAGCTACCATGGGCTATAAACATTCCTGAACCTGTATGTTCTTTAAGTAGATATTGTTTCAATCAAATTGCATTCTTAGCTTCATCTCCTGCTTTGAGGTTTGGCATGACTCTTAGAATTTTTTTGACTATTTTAAAATAAATTCAATTTCAAAGAATAAAGATTTCTCAGAAGACAGTGGTTCTGAAAGCATTCCCCAAAATGTGTTGAGTCATGGATGCATGGTCTGATTTTTTAATGTCACTTCCAATGGTGGCTACTTTGGAAATGTATATTTATTTGGTAGTGTACATTTTTATATATTTAGTTTCAGTCTCATTATTTTTATATACATTAAGTTTATATCTGTTATATATATTAAGATTATAAATTAAGGACATATGCTTAAGTGTGTACAAAGTAAATGTTTAAGTGTTTTATAGATCTGGTTTCCTTAAGATATCCTTAGAGTATATGTATTTTATCTAATTAGATGTAATCTCCTAAGTATGCCGTTTTAACTTAGCCATAATTGCCTAGCTGAAACATTGTTCTTGTAACTCTGATTGGTATGGAAAAGAAGATTCTTTCCCCTCCCCGCCATGGGAAATTTGATGCAAGATCAGAGGTGAATCTGGGCTAATACTTCACCACTGTTATGAACTACTCAGGCCTCATGTCTGTCTGATCATGGATCTTTAGTGCCAATATCTTACTTAAGAAGTCAAGACCATTATCTCCTGTTAGATGGATAGTGTCTGCAGAGGGATGGCAATATGTGGGCAGTCAGCTCTTACCTCTTTATGGTTCTTTTTGAGGTAAGTCAGCTCTTCACTCAGGGTTTCATACTGAATCTCCAGGTCTGTTCTGCAGAGGGTGATTTCATCCAGAACTCTGCGAAGCCCATTGACATCACTCTCTACGCTCTGATGAAGAGCCAGCTCATTTTCATACCTTAAAGAGGGTTAATGATTTTCCAGTTTATTTCATGGTTGGAGAAGTAGTCACTGATCAATGATCAAATGCTAGAATTCTGGAATTTTAGAGTGACACATTTGGCCTAGATGGGAGGGGAGTTTGGGGTAGAATGGATACATGTATATGTATGGCAGAGTCCCTTTGCCATTCACCTGAAACCATCACAGCATTGTTAATCAGCTATAACCCAACACAAAATACAAAGTTTAAAAAATAAAGTGACACATTTGGCCACAAGAGACATTTTCAAAATTTATTGTATCATAATTATTTTGAGATATTTCCTTGGCAGAAAAAGAACTAGGGTTTTGCACACTGCTTTGATAGCAGTTCCTACTTTTTATTTCGTAGCCAAAGAGTGAAAATATAATAACATTCTGTTTGTTTTAAGTCCAAGTGTTTTACAGTGTTGGAACCAGAGTTGGTAATATTTAATGAGGGATCAAAACATAAATTTAATGGAATGCTTCTCATTGACCTTGTGAATTTTTTTTTTTTTCACTCTGTAAGGCTACTTACTTGAGTCTGAAATCGTCGGCGGTCAGCCTGGCATTATCGATCTGTAGAACAGCATTGGCATTGCTGGTGGTGGAAGCAATGATCTGGAAGCAGGAAGTTTGATTTTTTAGAGACAAGTTATCATAACTGATAAAAACCAAAAAGCGTGTGTGTGTTTAAGATTAGGAAATGGAAATAATCCAAGTTAATATAGTTACTAGTTAGTGACATTTTCATCATAACTACTAAATCTACTTAGTGCTTATTTCCAACGCTAAATTGAAATTCCCTTTAAGAAGTCACACGTAGGAGTGAGAAATGTTTTTAGTATTCAGTGAAGCAAGAAAAAGAACATTTGGAAATAAAAGTACATAAAAATGATGGCGAAGTGTAATTTCTTACCTGGTTTTTAAGATCCTCGATTATTGGGAAATATCTACTATAGTCGTGATCAAGACCACGGCAAGAACCGGGCCCAAATTTCTCATACCAGCCCTTGATCTTCTGCTCCAGGTCAGCATTGGCCTCCTCCAGGGCGCGAACATTCTCCAGGTAGGATGCGAGGCGGTCATTGAGATTCTGCATGGTCACCTTCTCATTGCCAGAAAGGAGGCCCCCTTCATTCAGAGTAAAGCCAGCACAGGGATTGCCCCCCAAGGCGTTTCCTCCTGACGAGCTGCCCCCAAAGGCACACGAGAAACTGCTTCCAATTCCAGGCATGCTGCAAGCATTTCCAGCCCCAAAGCTGGCTCCCCCACCGGAGAGCCTGAGTGAGCCCGTGGTGGGACGAGGACTGGCCCTCCTGGATCCACTGGGAAGTCGAAGAGACATGGTATCAGGACAGACGTGTTGCAGAGCTGTATTTATGAAAGCCGGAATGGAGTGACTGCCCATCCCAGCTCTTCTGTTGTCCTTTTTATAGATAATGCTCAAGTATGTTTGGATGAAATTCTGCCTACATAGAGTCAAACACCGCTTGCCAGCCTCAGCAAGTTAGCTTAATTGAATGAATTTTCCTAATTAGTATCTAACTTTGCCCGGCTCATTTCTGTAGGAGGGCAGTTGCCCCCAGGTTGGTGGTTATCTGAGAAATGGGTCTGGGTGGAGCCATTTCAGGTTCCTTATTACATTTTTAAATTGCGAGTGAGTCATTCCTCACTTCCCTCCTTAGAAGATAAAAACTCACCAGTCCACCACTGAATAAAAATCTGGCGTCATGGTTTTGGGCTGTTAGGCCAAGGTAGATTTTGATGTTTCTGAGACTTTTACTGCTTCTGTTTTAACAGTTCTTTCCACATAAATAGAGGACAGGACAGCAATCATTATTTCCCCAACTTGGATCTTCAACCACCGACTTTCCTCCTCGACTCTTGCTACTGTTCCTGGTGGGAAGTTAATTTCCATTTTGGCTGACATGCAGGGTGTTTTGTTGACACGTACTTATGTCTGGGTATAGTTGTCTTCTCACATCCATTTTGGTAATTAGGAACACACCCCTAATTGCTGTTATGGGTTGTGGGAGTTTGGAAGGACATTAACTTATTTCCTGACCTTGCAAAATTTGAAGCAAAAACCTGGAAAGAAATATTTCACCTGTTTCTACTTCGTGGTGGTTTCGCTTAGGTGAAAGTCATCAGTAAGCTACTTCCTGGATGTGTGTTCCCACATATTTATTGAAAACTCTAAATATTATGGCAGTTTGGGGAAAAAAATTTGGAAATTGGCTTATGGACAAAATTTCCATGAATATTTATTATGTGAGGCTTTTGTGAAAATATGGGTTAATTCCTTCATTCATTTAGAACCTACTCTG
Source organism: Okapia johnstoni (assembly GCA_024291935.2). NCBI lineage: Eukaryota > Metazoa > Chordata > Mammalia > Artiodactyla > Giraffidae > Okapia > Okapia johnstoni. The sequence continues at coordinate 20,729,126 of CM044306.1, read as the reverse complement.
TGCCAGTCATTGTTCTGACATTTGTGATAAGTAGACTCATACATTATTTGTCCTTTTGTGACTGGCTTGTTTCACTTAGCAAAATGTCTTCAGAGTTCATCCATGTGGCAGCATGTATCAGATTTTCCTCTCTTTTTAAGGCTTAATAATGTTCCATTGCATGTATTTTGTTTATCCATTCATCAGTCAGTGACCACTTGGGTTGCATCCACTTTTTAGTTATTTTAAATAATGTATAATGCAACTATGAACATGGATGTATAAATATCTGTTCCAGTCCTTGTGTACCCTTTTCAGGGGAACATACCCCAAAGTAGAATTACTAGATCATATGGAAATTTTATTTTTAATTTTTTGAACAAATACTGTACTATTTTTGATATTGGCTGCACTATCTTATATTCCCATACATAGTGCACAAGGATTTTAATTTCTTCACATCATCACAAACATTTGTTATTTCCTTTTTTTGATAGTCACCATATCAAGTGGTATCTCATCGTAATTTTGACTTGCATTTCCCTAATGATTAGTGATGTTGGGCAGCTATTCATGTCCTTGTTGGCCATTTACATATCTTCTCTGGAGAAATGTCTATTTAAATCCTTTGCCCACTTAAAATATCATGTTGGGTTTTTCTTTTTGGTTAAGTTGTAGAAGTTTGTTTTATATTCTGGATATTAACTCATTATCATCTTATTTTTAAATAGGTTGAATTAAGAGTTGAACATGACTGAGTGACTAAGCACACACACACACACACACACACATCACTCTTCATTTTTGGATTGTGATTATTTTATCTGACTTAAGGAAGTGATTAACTCTACGAGGTCATAAAAGTATCTTCCGGTAATATACTTGAAACATTTTGCCTTTCACGTTTAAGGCTTTGGTAGTTTGGAATAATTTTTGTATATTCTGTGGTATATAATCAAATTTCATTTTTCCAATATGGATAATGATTTCAGCACTGTGTACAGAATAGTGTCACCCTCTCCCTGCAATGCCATGCCATATTGTCATAAAGGAACTGTCCAATGCCTCAATAAGTCAGGAAATCAAAGTCCACAATAAATCTTCATTTAGGTGGGGATTCAGCTGTTACTATTTTTTATTCTGGTGCAGAACCGTATCATTTTGGTTACTATTGCTCCATAATATAACTTGGTATCTGGTAAGGCAAGTATTTCTTTGTTCTTTGGTTTTATTTGCCATCAAGTCAAATATTCCTTCTGTATTGTTCTTTCATATAAAATTTAAAGCCTGATTCTCAAATGCAATAATAGCCCAAGATTTGCTTGAAATCCATAAAGCTATTTGAAGAAAATTGACATCTCTGTGATATTGTGTACGTCTATCCAAAAAGTTGAATATTCTTTCCATTTATTTAGGTCTTCCTTATGTTCTTCAGTGAAAAGGTACAGATTTCTTCATAATATGCTTTTGCATCCTTTTTAAAGAACTATTTCCAGATACTTATCTAATATTGTTAAAGATATCTTTTAGAAATAACAATTTCTGGACAAATTGTACTAAGAAATGCAATTGATATCGGTGTAGTGGGTTTGATCAACTTTACCCCCCCAACCCCGAGCTTAAACATTTTATTTTTTTGGCTGTGCAGTATGCAGGATCTTAGTTCCCTGACCAGGAATTGAACCTGGGCCTTTGATCATGGAAGCACGGAGTCATAGCCATTGGATCTCCAGGAAATTCCCATCCCCCAGCTTTTATTTATTAATTTCCCCAGCTTTATTGAGGACCAACTGACAAAAAATTGTAATGCATAAATTGTAATACAGTATTACAGAATTTTAATACAATTGTGAGAAATTATTCTCACAATCAAGTTAATAAATGCATTTATCACCTCATAAGGTTACCTTTTTTTCCTTTTTTTTGTTTTTGGTGAGAACATGTAATATCTGCTCTCTTAGCAAATTTCAACAATTCATTACAGTATAATTAACTTTAGTCATTATGCTACACATTAGATCCTCAGAATTTATTCATCTTTTAACTAAAATTATGTACCCTTTTTTTCTCCATTCCCCAGTCCCTGGCAACACCATTCTACTCTCTGCATGAAAATATGATTTTTTTTTTAATTGGAGAATAATTGCTTTTCAATGTTGTGTTAGTTTCTGCCATAAAACAACAGGAACATTTTCTTGATATAAACAAACATAGCAATATCTATAGAATAAAATGTTAAAGTCCTTCCTCACCTTCCCCTCTCTTTTGTCCTCCCTGCTTTCTCAGGAAACTGCAGTTTACCCATCCAGATGTTTTCACCCTTCCAAATGGATTTCTATTCATTTGCACACATACACAGCATGTAAAGATACACATGCTATCTGTGAGTCTTCTGTGTTAAATGTGGTGTTCTTTAACATGTTTTGTTCACCTTCCATAATACACTTTAGTGCATGGATGGGTGCCCAATAGGAATGAAACCGCTGGGCAATAGCTCCCCACAAGAAAGACTACTATCTCTAGCTTTCTTTGCAGCCAGCTGTGGCAATGTAATTAAGTACTGATATGATGTAAGCAGTATATGTGGCAAGTTCTAGAAAACTTTATCTAAGAGAAAGTAGACACACATCTTTTGTCCTGTCTTCTCCGTTTCCTCCATCCTGGTTCAGGATGTGATGGCTGGGTATGAGGGATGGAGGGTCATCTTGGACTATGAAGTGAAGTGAAGTGAAGTGAAGTCGCTCAGTCATGTACGACTCTTTGCGACCCCATGGACTGTAGCCTACTACGCTCCTCCATCCATAGGATTTTCCAAGCAAGAATATTAGAGTGGGTTGCCACTTCCTTCTCCAGAGGATCTTCCCGACCCATGGATTGAACCTGGGTCTCCCGAGTTGGAGGCAGACGCTTTATCATCTGAGCCAGCAGGGAAGCTGGCACCATATCCTGGGTATGGCAGAGTGGAAAGCTGAAAGGAATGTGGGTCCTGGAGGATGCCCTGAGGCACAAAGCTACCATCCATAGCCCTCATTAGCCTACTTTTGAATTTTTATGTATGAGAGAAACAAACTTCTATCTGTAAAGTCATGTTATTTTGTTATTGTTACTCAGGGCCAAACCTAATATTAAGTAAGTTGTTTAACCACTATCTTATTTAGGAACTTTCAGATTGTTTCCTACTTTTTGCTGTTATTAATAATGCCAGACATATTTTCATTTTTTTTTTTTTTTTTTTTGATTTGGAAAGACTTTAATTGATTCTTGCCTCAGTAAGATTAGCCCTGGTAGTAGAGTAGAGCTAATTTTGCAGGTGACTTTATTTTTATTTTTTTAATTTTTTTTTTAATTTCATTTTTCTTTAAGGTAGAATTCTTAAATCTTTTTGTTAGTTCATTTTAGCCAGATTTGTTGAGGTTTAGTGTATGTATAATAAAATTCATTCTTTAAGCACACTCTATGAGTTTTGACAAATTCATAGTCATGTAACACTCACTACAATCAAGATATAGAAAGTTCTGTTACTCATCCCACAATTCCTTTGTATCCCTTTGTCATCAACCTATCCCCACAGCCCCAGCTCCAGATAAACGCTGATCAATTTTCTATGTCTATAGTTTTGCCTATTCCAGAATGTCATGTAAATGGAATCATACAGTATGTATCCCTGAGTCTGACTTATTTCACTTAGCATAAGACAACTGAAATGCATTCATATTTGAGTCAGTACATCAGGGCAGTGGGAATTCTGCTAGAAGCCTCCCATGGAAATGATGAAAACCTCATAAATATATCCCACCATGTGCAACTCAATTTCCTCTCCACTTAAAGTGACTCTATGTTCATATGCCTACAATAGATCAATTCATGCCTACTAGTGCACCTGATTAATAGCACCTTTTGCTCCCTCTCAGCTGTTACATTTGGATAATAACTTATGGTCCTTTTATCTTAGAAGGGCTTTCAGCATGCTTGTGGATATCCAAACACCACCAGACCTGAGGGAAACTGATGATGGAAGGGACGTTGGCATGGAAACAGACAGCAGATTTCACCAATTGTGGTAAATTATTTTAGTTTTGCAAATTTTACGAAAAGTGGCCATATGCACCTAGTTCTAGGGCCCCCTTTGTGCCCTTATGCTAAGGAGGGTTCTTGAAGCTTATGCATCGTTAGTGTTGTGGTACTTTCACCTCTGTCAGTCACCATGCCCTCAGCTTCATCCCTCAGCCCAGTCCTCCATCATACTCGGTTCTTCTAAGCCTTGAACCTCTCTTGGATTTTATGAGGTTGACTAATTCCAGGAACATGTATTTTGTTGTTGTTACTGAGGCTTCTTCCGCCACTTCATTTCTTCCAAATTAAAAAAAAAAATCCACCTTTGTTTCTTATTTTTTTCTATCCTTTTGGTTTTATACATTTTTCATTCTTAAGTGGGGTGTGGGGAGGAAGAAGAATTTACATGTTCAGTATGGTGTCTTTTTGGAAAGAAGATGGCAGTACTCTGTCTGTACCATGATTGGGTGTAGCCTCAAATTGGTCACATTCAAGACTATGACTCTTGCATCAGCCCTTGGGGCTCAGGGAACATGTGAAATATCTGAATCAGAAACAAAATATGGCCTTTCAGATGTCCTCATGAAGTTGTAATATAGCACAAAACTGTTTGTATTTTGCCTGCTTGTGTTTTTGCTGTCCTTGTAGGACTGAGGAGGGAGATCCTGCCTGATTCCTCCATGCTGTGTTTTACTCCAGAGGCCATGAGCTCTTACTGGTCCTGATTTTTCAGGGCAGTACCTTCTCAGCCTGTTCTGTAAATTATTTGTTTCCAAGGGCCTGATGGTGAAATGTCTAGGACATGTTCTATTAGCCAAGGTCTGAATGATGGATACCGGGCAAGGTTTGGTAGTTAACAATTAGGAGTGCCCAGTGAAAGTTTTAGAACTGGACATTGAACAACAGACTGGTTCCAAATCGGGAAAGGAGTATGTCAAGGCGGTATACTGTCACTCTGCTTATTTAACTTATATGCAGAGTACATCATGAGAAACACTGGGCTGGATGGAGCACAAGCTGGAATCAAGATTGCTGGGATAAATATGAATAACTTCAGATATGCAGATGTCACCACCTTATGGCAGAAAATGAAGAAGAACTAAAGAGCCTCTTGATGAAAGTGAAAGAGGAGAGTGAAAAAGTTGGCTTAAAGCTCAACATTCAGAAAATTAAGATCATGGCATCTGGTCCCATCACTTCATGGCAAATAGATGGGGAAACAATGGAAACAGTGAGAGACTTTATTTTCTTGGGCTCAAAAATCACTGCAGTTGGTGACTGCAGCCATGAAATTAAAAGACGCTTGCTTCTTGGAAGAAAACTTATGACAAACCTAGACAGCTTATTAAGAAGCAGAGATGTTATTTTGCCAACAAAGGCCGTTTGCTCAAAGCTATGGTTTTTCCAGTGGTCATGTATGGATGTGAGAGTTGGACTATAAAGAAACCTGAGCACTGAAGAATTGATGCTTTTGAACTGTGGTGTTGGAGAAGACTCTTGAGAGTCCCTTGGACTGCAAGGAGATCCAAGCAGTTCATCCTAAAGGAAATCAGTCCTGGGTGTTCATTGGAAGGACTGATGTTGAAGCTGAAACTCCAATACTTTGGCCACCTCATGCGAAGAGTTGACTCACTGGAAAAGACCCTGATGCTGGGAAGGATTGGGGGCGGGAGGAGAAGGGGACAACAGAGGATGAGATGGCTGGATGGCATCACCGACTCGATGGACATGAATATGGGTGGACTCCAGAAGTTGGTGATGGATAGGGAGGCCTGGTGTACTGCAGCTCATGGGGTTGCAGAGTCGGACATGACTGAGTGACTGAACTGAACTGAACTGCCTCATCACCCTTATGAAATAAACTTTTATATCCCAGAAATTTGCTGCTGTCTAGACCTAGCTGCACTGTCTAAAGTAACTTGGTTAGGATATCAGGCAGGATCTTGTGTGCAGGAGGATATGAGTAAAATTGAGAACCACCCCAGTCAATAAGTAACTAAGTGCAAAATGGAAAACAGCTATCTAGATTCAGAGTAACAAGCTAACATTTGCCGATCTCCCCTGCAGGCCAGGCATTCTAAGGTTGAACCAATTATAAAGCTCAACCAGTATCATTTTCTATTACATCCATATCTACTGAAACTCAAAGAGAACCAGTCATTACCAGTCATTATTAACCAGTCATTATTAACCAGTCATAGTTAATCAGGGACAGATTTGGGACCAGAGGTTAGGACTGGCATTCTTTCCGATTCATCCTGTCATGAACTGGAGTAAATATGACTGCAAGTGAAGCACTTAATTTTATCCTTAGTACTGTGACATTGAGATCAACTGTGGAAATTGAAAAGCACAGAATTTATCAAGAATAACTTGGGACAGAAAATTTTTAATGAAAAGGCAATAAAGATTCCACCAAATGCAAGCAAAAGCCAGGGACAGAGCAAGCCTGGGAAGGATGACATACAAAGAACCCGAGAAAGGGAAGAGAAGGAAAACATCTTCTAAGCCTTTTATTTTGAAGAACAGACATGAATGGTTTCGTTGGGTTTTTGGTCAATAGGATTTTACAAAAGCAGACTCTCTTTCTTTTCTTTTTTTTCAATAGCGTTTCCCCTCACGGAGGAACTTTAGAAGGCAGTCGCTGCCCCATTGTAATGTTGCTTATTTTAGAGGATTTTTCTTCAACCGAGTGGACCCTTAGCGAGAGGACACTGCCAAGCCGATCAAGTTCCCCAACCACTGTTTTGACAACAGCTTCTTCTTTTGAGTCTAAAATAAGATAAATGCAGGCTTAGTACTCATTCTTAACAGGTGGAAAGGTATTTAGTCACAACGGGTATGCTCGTATAAAACAGTTTGCAGAACTTCCCTGGTGGTCAAATGGCTAAGACTGCTACTCTCCATGCAGGGGGCCTGGATTTGATCCTCGGTCAGGGAGCTAGCTCCCACATGCTGCAGTTAAGACCCAGCACGGCCAAGGAAATAAATTAATAAAAATATTAAAAAAAACCAAACAGCGTTTGCGAGTTTGCTGAAAATTGAGATGTAATACTCAGTATCTGTGCTTAGCAGGGCCTGAGACTATCTTTCTTATCTTTTAGAACAATGGGTGTTTGAAAGCATAAGTGAAACATGCATTAAGAAGTATCAGGCAGGTATAGGCCTGGAGCAAGTAATGTCTTCTTTTAAACACCAACTTGCCCTGTTTTGTGGTTTAAAATAAAGTTGCTTTTCTAGAAAAACATTGAAACTGGGAAAATAATAGTTTCTAATTAAGAAAAATGTTGGGGGAATTGATTTCCCATTTCAGTAATTTCATAATTTGACCACATCTGTTCTACAAGAATATGAAATATGAATGTTAAGAGCTGATACTTTATCCCTTCATTCACTAGAACTAAACTTATATACAGTTTTACTTCGTTTCCAAATAAGTGACTTATTTAATATGACTGCTGGAGTTGAAAAGAGTTATTCCAAGTTAAAAAAAAAAAACCCTCCTGTACCTTTGACTTGATTTTCAGAATTTTTGGGCCCACGCCCTTCTGATTTGTAACATGTGGACTTGCTTTTTCTGTGAAGAGTAAAGAAAATTACTGCAGTTTTCTTTCACTAGGGAGCTCATAAATAACTAAGAATGGGGAATAAAAGTTTTGGAGTGCTAGTTACAATTGAAGTTCTAGTTTCAAATATGGCTTTCACATTAGTTGAAGGAAATGAGATCTCCAAGATCTCCAAGATCCCCTGGAGAAGGAAATGGCAACCCACCCCAGTATTCTTGCCTGGGAAATCCCATGGACAGAGGAGCCTGGCTGGCTATAGTCTATGGGGTCGCAGAGTCAGACATGACTTAGCGACTAAACAACAACACAGCAGGGTGGTAACCAGTGAAGCCACAATGGAGTGTGTTACTATAAGAAATCTGCTTCCATGCTCAATCTCAGAAAGCAGTTTTCCTCCTGGATTGGAGTCCAGGCATTGCTCAATATTCCATATTTAAATGTTCTCTACATTAATAGGTATAGATCCTTTACATATTAAGAGATGGGATTTTGCTGCCTGTTTTCATGTCATTTAGATGCAGTAACAAATTGCTAAGGGATACTCTTCAGAGCAGGAAATTCTAGGATACAGTATTGGTTTACATGTACACTGAGAAAACCTAGTCAATGTGCGATTCATGTTTTTCACAAGTTGACATTTACCTTCCTTCTCCATCTATTAATTTGCAATACATTTCAATTTCTTTTTCTAAAAATATTTTGACATCGAGAAGCCTTTCGTGCTCAAGCTTCTGGCCTTCTGTTTCCATCCGAATCTGCTGGAGTTGGTCCTCCGTTGCTCCAATCTGCTCTTGGATTTGCTGGAGCTGATGGCAGTAATTGCTTTCAGTCTCAGCCAAGGAGCATTCGTAAGAATGTTTCTGAAAGAAGAACAAAGCACAGCTTGCACGTGTAACAGATAAACCACATGTTCATGCTTTAAAAACATCCTCAAGGTGGAAAGAAATATTTTGTACGAGGGCTAAATCTTTCCCCTTGAAAATCAACATTAGCCAAATTAAAAAAAAAATTTTGCTCTCCATTGAAAAAGCTTCTTGTTTTTCCTTCTTCAAGTTTTGAGATTGGAGAATCAGAAGTAATATTTATAGACAAAATGCTTGATATTTAATATGTCCATGTCTATTTAATACATGTTTTTGTGAAATATAATTAGTTATACTCCAGTACTCTTGCCTGGAAAATCCCATGGATGGAGGAGCCTGGTAGGCTGCAGTCCATGGGGTCGCTAAGAGTCAGACACGACTGAGTGACTTCACTTTCACTTTTCACTTTCATGCATTGGAGAAGGAAATGGCAACCCACTCCAATGTTCTTGCCTGGAGAATCCCAGGGACAGGGGAGCCTGGTAGGCTGCCGTCTCTGGGGTCGCACAGAGTCGGACACGACTGAAGCGACTTAGCAGCAGCAGCAGCAGCATTCAGTTATATGTTAATATATATATATATATATGTATATATATGGGCTTCCCAGGTGGCTCAGTGGTAAAGCATCCACCTGCCAATGCAGGAGATGCTGGTTTGATCCCTGGGTTGGGAAGATCCCTTGGAGAAGGAAATGGCAACCTACTCCAGTATCCTTGCCTGTAGAATCCCATGGACAGAGGAGACTGGCGGGCTACAGTCCATGGGATTGCAAGAGTCAGATGTGACTTAGCAACTAAACAACAACAACATATATGTATATATATGTATGTATTTACTTAATACACACACACATTCAAGTCAAGGTGATGCCTACGAACCATGGCCATGAGGGACTGAAGTTCTATTTCCAAGGTTTGCAGGTTGCGCTTCAGTTCCATCAGCTCATTTCTGGCTGCCGTAGCAGCTCCTGCATCGTCAGAAATCTGCTGATGCAGCGATGTGCTCTGAAGCATAATTGTCAGATGGGTTAGTGACCTGCTTGGTGGTCTCCTGAACAAACCCTTGGCCTGTGATTTGCTACATGTACCTTCTCGTTAAACCAGGCCTCGGCGTCTTCACGGTTCTGTTCCGCCAAGTCCTCGTACTCAGCCCTCATGTTGTTCAACAGAACAGTGAGGTCCACTCCTGGGGCTGCATTTATCTCCACATTCACGTTCCCCCCGGCTGCACCCTGCATGACTTTCATTTCCTAGAAAAGCGATCCGTATTAATCATCAAGGTAGCCTTAAAGAAAATTATTGAAGTATAGTTGATTTTGGGCTTCCCAGGTGGTGCTAGTGGTAAAGAACCTGTCTGCCAGTGCAGGAGATGTAAGAGATATGGGTTTGATCCCTGGCACAGGAAGATCCCTGGAGAGAGAAATGGCAATCGCTTCCAGTATTCTTGCCTGGAAAATTCCATGGACAGAGGAGACTGGCAGGTCACAAAAAGTCAGGCATGACTGAGCATGCACGCGTGCGCACACACACACACACACACACACACACACACATACACACACGAGTTGATTTACAATGTTGTGTTAATTTCTTCTACACAGCAAAGTTACTCAGTTATACATACATATCTACAGATTCTTTTTCATATTCTTTTCCATTATGGTTTATCACAAAGTATTGAATATAATTCCCTGTGCTATACAGTAGAACTTTGCTATTTATCTCTCCTATATATAATAGTTTGCCTCTGCTAATCTCAAACTCCTAATCCATCCCTTCCTTCTCCCCCTTCCCTCTTGGCAATCACAAATCTGTTCAAGGTAGACTTTTGATTGAGATCCACAGTGGACTTGAGGAGGGGCATCAGATACCATAGGAAGCCAGTGTTCCTTACCTCCTGGTGATTTTTTTTGAGGTATGTCAGCTCCTCACTGAGTGCTTCGCACTGTATCTCCAGGTCACTTGTAGAAAGAGTCAGCTCATCCATAACTCTGTGAAGACCATTGATGTCAGCCTCAATACTCTGGTGCAGAGCAAGCTCATTTTCATACCTGGAAGGTTGTTAAAATGCTTGAGAACTATAATTGTAGGTAGGTGCAAAGCATGACTTTTCTAGATGTTTCATATACTGAAAAATACCGATGTTCAGTACATACCCCTGAAGCAGATGATGATAGCAAAATGATGAAACACTTTGGAACACCTATTGATTTATGAATATTATTTTGGAGCTGTTTCTTCAGAGTTGATTTTTGGCATCCCATGTGCTTAATAGAAGAAAATTACTCTTTAAAATTTATGTTGGCTTTACCCTAAATGTCCATCAGCAGAGAAATAGATAAAGAAGATGTGGTACATATATATGATGGAATATTATTCAGCCATTGAAAAGAATGAAATAATGCCATTTACAGCAACATAGATTGACCTAGAGATTATCATACTGAGTAAAGTAAGTCAGGCAGAGAAGGAGAAATATTGTATGCCATCCTTCATATGTGGAATCTAAAAAGGAATGTTACAAATGAACTTATTTACAAAACAGAAACAGACTCACATACTTAGAGAACAGACTGATGATTGTCAGGGGGGGGATGATGGGAGGAAGGGATAGTTAGGGAGTTTGGGATCGACATATACATACCACTATATTTAAAATGGATAACCAATAAGAGTCTACTGTATAGCACAGGGAACTCTGCTCAGTGTTATGTGGCAGCCTGGATGGGAAGTTTGAGGGAGAATGGATACCTGTATATGTATGGCTGAGTCCCTTTGCTGTCCACCTGAAACTATCACAGCATTGTTAACTGGTTATACTCCAATATAAAATAAAAAGGTTTTAAAAAGTTAAAAAAATAAAATTTATGATATCTTTGTATCAGGGCACATTTAATCTCTTCAGTGATCTAGTCTGACTTTATAAAAACATGTTAAAGCGAAAGTTATGTTCTCTACTCCAACTATAGTATTTTTACCTTTATTATAATTAGTTACTTTATGTTTACCTACTTCAGCCTGAAGTCATCAGCAGTCAGTCTGGCATTTTCATTTTGTAGAACAATGCTGGCATTACAGGTAGTCACAGAAATAATCTAAATAGGGTAGATGGTGCAAAATGTTAGGTCCCAAAAGTCGAGGGAGATTCCAGATCTCTTTGTGATTCTTGTCTTCTTAATCCATAAAACACCTATTTTAGTATCATTTTTTCCTATTTTAAAGAAGTCTGGATTTTTGCAGAGTTTAAGAGCCAAATGTAAACTTTTCCAATCACAGACAGTTTTATTACTCTTCATCAAAAAGTATGAGCTAAGTAAAAGATCAATGAAGCAATTCTATCTATTTGGAAACAATTTCTCTTTCATCAATTAATTCTGCAAATTCTTATTGTCAGGCAGTGTGCCAAGCACTGGGAATGTAGAGTTAGGAAATTCACACAAATTTGCTAAGCATGTGTTCTTTTACATCTTTTTTTTCTTTTTTAAGGTTATGCACACCCAAAGCCTGTAGTAAAAGTATCCATCTTTCTTACCTGCCTTTTGAGATCTTCAGTGACTGAGAAATATGTACTATAGTCATGAGCAATTTGCCGGCCAGAACCAGGCTCATATTTCTCATACCAGCCCTTGATTTTCTGCTCGAGGTCAGCGTTGGCCTCCTCCAGAGTACACACGTGGTCCAGGTAGGATGCCAGGCGGTCATTAAGGTTCTGCAGTGTCACCTTTTCATTCCCAGAGAGGAGGCCATGCTCATTTTCAAGAAAACCAGCATAGACACCACTTCCCAACCCTCCACCACCATGAGAGAAACTTCCTCTAGAAGAAATGCTTCCAAGAGGGCCAGAGGAGCTGCTTCCTGCTCCCAACCCACTGCATACATTTCCAGCCCTGAAGCCTGTCCTTCCACCTGACAGCTGAGCAGTGCCAGCTTGAGAGCAGAGCCGCCTGGATCCACTAGAAAGTTGAACAGACATGGCGACAGCACCAAACGACCCTTTCTCAGAGAGGAGCAAAGTCAAAAGACACCATCCATGGAAGTTAGCTCTGTTGGCCTTTTATAGGATTTAGTGGGTCATTTCAGCCTTAACTATGCCGATCTGTAATAAAATATTACTTGCATACTAATTGTTGTTTTTCATAATTGGGTGATTTTTTAATAGTGTCCAGTCTGTAGGTGGAAAGCTGGCCCAAGGATATCTTTGTATATGAAAAAGGTGCCAGATAGAGTAATACCAAATCATAGTTTTAAAAGTCAATATTATATGAGTCAATGTACATCTTTTTGACCTCTGAAGTAGATTTGAGTTGTTTTTTTCCCTCCAATATAACAAAAGATTCATAATTCAAATGGACAATGTCTAACGCTTTTGTTCTGTAAATACTTATTAAGCATTTTTATTATTCATGTGTTATTGAATGTTTTCTTTCTTATTCAAATCAGGTGCTGTCAATATATAGTGATCCTTTGGTAGTGGGAGCTCTCTAATTGATTAAAAAAAAAGAAATAAAAGTCCTGCAGAACTTTGCTTATCGATTTAACTAAAATTAATGAGTATGTGGCATTGACAGAAAAATTACTTGTATTGAGATTTCTTGGTTTAGTCCAGGAACAGAATGTCTATTCAAGTAACTTCTGATCCTCCAAATTGCTCATTTTTGTAACTCAAAAATATTGTTTTATAGTTTCAATGTATGTATTTAAGACATTATGAATTTTTTTGAGAAATGAGCTTCATGTTGGTGAGGAGGGAGTAAGATATATGAAAAAGAGGGGGATTTTCATCACTACTTAGAAAACCAATAATCATGGTACTCTAGATAAAAGATTAGTTGTCAGTGGTGAGCAGAGTCTTCCTCCTTCTGCCTTGATGCCCATGGGAAGTTATCCTGTCTGGTTGTGCTTCTTTTCCTTGTTGGGCAAATGAAAACAATAATGTTGAAAAGTCTCAAATGAATGATGAGCAGTTCCAATAATTAATGATTACAACACAGTTGGATGGGCATAAACATTTTGTAAGTGTTAATTATTTAAATTATTATAATAAAGTAGACATGTTAGACAGGGTCATGTGTCCATCACTTAAAATGGTGCAAATTGATTGGTTAACCGATTATGTGTCCAAATAGTTTTGAAACAGTAGTTTTTCTGAATAAGAGTTGTCAGTGTTGTGGATAGTGAATACCTTTGAAAAACATCCAACATTATTGTCTGTAAATGATATTTGGTGTACCAGAATCCATAAAAATCCATATTTTTTGACCCAAAGTATTTAAAGATAATTAAGGTAAAACTAACTGAGACCATTGGGACACATTTAGAACAATGTGTGATAAGAGATTCAGCTCATATTTAGAAACTTGGTACTGATTTTGTAGTGACTTGGTCAAAATTTCAATCTTTTTGTCCATGTTTCCCATGAGTAATTCAAGAAAAACAGAGTATGTTGTCAGTGTAATAGTTGATAAGTCTTGAGTTTCGTGGATAAGAGGTATTATGAGACTGCAAAGTGTTATTAACATAATCTGCTTATCTCTAGATCTTTTATAAATACTAATTAAGTGATAATCTTTTGTGTAATAAGGTAAGCATATATTATTAAAATCATTTTGAAGACAAGTTGACTGTGAAGCTAAGAGGCAACACAGATTATATAGCATTTCTATATCAAAGCAGGACTGGAATGTATGATGCTAAACTCAGTGAAACATTATGATCTATTTACTCATAAAGGCAAACCTCTTGAATTTTTTAATCACAGATTTCCTCCAAACTCACAATTACTACAAAAGTTTAGACGTGCTTTAGTCCTTTCTAGAAGTGGGGGACAAAGTTAAATATTCTAGGCTAGTTCTATCTATATATTTCTCCCCTGACAGTGGTTATTTTATTAATGATAAGAAATGTGTATTCAGCTGCATATCATTATCATTTCTTGAGAATCTATTGGGTATTCAGTTCAGTTCAGTTTCTCAGTCGTGTCCGACTCTTTGAGACCCCATGAGCTACAGCACGCCAGGCCTCCCTGTCCATCACCAACTCCCGGAGCCCACCCAAACTCATGTCCATTGAGTCGATAATGCCATCCAACCATCTCATCCTCTGTCGTCCCCTTCTCCTCCTGCCCTCAATCTTACCCAGCATCAGGGTCTTTTCAAATGAGTCAGCCCTTCGCATCACGTGGCCAAAGTATTGGAGTTTCAGCTTCAACATCAGTCCTTCAATGAACACCCAGGACTGATCTCCTTTAGGATGGACTGGTTGGATCTCCTTGCAGTCCAAGGGACTCTCAAGAGTCTTCTCCAACACCACAGTTCAAAAGCATCAATTCTTTGGCGCTCAGTTTTCTTTATAGTCCAACTCTCACATCCATACATGACTACTGGAAAAACCATAGCCTTGACTAGACTGACCTTTGTTGGCAAAGTAATGTTTCTGCTTTTTAATATGCTACCTAGGTTGGTCATAACTTTCCTTCCAAGGAGTAAGCGTCTTTTAATTTCATGGCTGCAATCACCATCTGCAGTGATTCTGGAGCCCCCCCCCCCCCCAAATAAAGTCTCTCACTGCTTCCACTGTTTCCCCATCTATTTGCCACGAAGTGATGAGATCGGATGCCATGATCTTAGTTTCCTGAATGTTGAGCTTTAAGCCAACTTTTTCACTCTCCTCTTTCATCAAGAGGCTCTTTAGTTCCTCTTCACTTTCTGCCATAAGGGTGGTGTCATCTTCATATCTGACGTTATTGATATTTCTCCTGGCAGTCTTGATTCCAGCTTGTGCTTCCTCCAGCCCAGCATTTCTCATGATGTACTCTGCATATAAGTTAAATAAGCAGGGTGACAATATACAGCCTTGACATACTCCTTTTCCTATTTGGAACCAGTCTGTTGTTCATGTCCAGTTCTAACTGTTGCTTCCTGACCTGCATACAGGTTTCTCAAGAGACAGGTCAGGTGGTCTGGTATTCCCATCTCTTTCAGAATTTTCCACAGTTTATTGTGATCCACACAAGTCAAAGGCTTTGGCATAGTCAACAAAGCAGAAATAGATGTTTTTCTGGAACTCTCTTGCTTTTTTGATGATCCAGTGGATGTTGGCAGTTTGATCTCTGGTTCCTCTGCCTTTTCTAAAACCAGCTTGAACATCTGGGAGTTCACGGTTCACGTATTGCTGAAGCCTGGCTTGGAGAATTTTGAGTGTTACTTTACTGGCATGTGAGATGAGTGCAATTGTGTGGTAGTTTGAGCATTCTTTGGCATTTCCTTTCTTTGGGATTGGAATGAAAACTGACCTTTTCCAGTCCTGTGGCCACTGCTGAGTTTTCCAAATTTGCTGACAGATTGAGTGGTATTAGGTATTGGGTATTAGAACATTCAGTATATAGTATACATAGTGTAGGTAGAATCCCATGAACAGTATGAGATGGTTGGACGGCATCACCGATTCAATGGACATGAACTTGGTCAAACTTCGGGAGAGAGTAAGGACTGGAAGGCTTGGCGTGCTGCCGTCCATTGGGTCGTGAAGAGTCGAACACGGCTTAGCAACTGAACAACAACAATGTAGGTACTCAAAAATAATTGAACATACAAACTTTAAGTTAGGCAGTTTTAGTGTCTGCTTATTTAAGGATAAAGTTATTCCTTACATTATCTTATTCTAATGATTGGATGCTAATTTTTCCCCTGATAAATTTAGCATTTAATTTCAAATATGCTTTGGTATCTTTTGCTGTTGTTTAAAATTAACATTCTACATTTCTTCTAGCCAAGTTTAGAAAAGTGTGTTTCTTGAACACAGGTGAGGTTTGTTTTGTCACCAGATTCTTAGTTTTTTTCTGAGAATCAGACTCTGGTGTGCTAATTCCTCTCACAAAATGGCTTCCCTGATTTGTTTGGAAAGGAGACTCTGATGACTTCTTAATCTCAGACTGATTGGAGTTAGGATGATTTAGTAGTCTTTTTTTTTTTTTTTAATTCCTTCCCTTGCTGGAAGGTGGAAGCCTGAAGTTCTCACTGGCATGGTGTTATGTTGTAATTAAGCAAACAGACTCTGAGCCAGACTGCCTGGATTAGCATTCCAGCAACTCCAGTTATTAGCTGTGTGACCTTGGGCAAATTATCTAACCACTCTCTGCTTCAGTGTTCTTATCTGTAAAAAGAGGGTGTTAATAGGATCTACCTCATAGTGTTGTTGTGAGAATTAAATGATGCTTAGAACAGACCGTGGACTTCCCGGGTGGTGCCAGTGGTAAAGAACCCACCTGTCAATGCAGGAGACATAGGAGACTTGGGTTTCATCCCTGGGTTGGGAAGATCCCCTGGAGGAGGGCACAGCAACCCACTCTGGTATTCTTGCCTGGAGAATCTCATGGACAGAGGAGCCTGCTGGGCTACGGTCCATAGTGTCACAAAGAGTCAGACACGACTGAAGCGACTGAGGTTCATGCATGTGCAGAATAGACCCTAGCACATAGCAAGTGTTCATTATCATTATTTTGATTTTTTTCCCTGGAAGTTATGTTAGAAAGTCCTGGATATATGTTTGGTTTCATTGCCTGTTGCTTTTGTTATCAAATCTGAGAAACCATTGCCAAGACCAATGTCAAGAAGCTTTTCCTTATATTTTCTTTGAAGAGTTTTATAGTTTCAGGTCTTGATGTTTAGGTCTTTATTCCATATTGAGTTGATTTTGTGAATAGTGTATGATCAGTTCAGTTCAGTTCAGTTGCTCAGTCATGTCTGACTCTTTGCGACCCTATGGACTGTAACATACCAGGCTTCCCTGTCTGTCACCAATTCCCAGAGCTTGCTCACACTCATGTCCATCAAGTCGTTGATGCCATCCAACCATCTCACCCTCTATGAACAGTATGAAAAGTGTATGATAGGGGTCCAATTTTATTCTTTTTACATGTGGATATTCAGTTTTCCCAACACCATTTGTTGAAGAAACTGTCCTTTCCTGATTATGTATACTTGGCTCCCTTGTCAAAGATCAATTGACTGTATACATGTGAGTTTAGTTCTGAGCTCTCTATTCTGTTCCATTGGTCTAAGTCTGTCTCCCCCCCAACACCCCGCCACCGACTGTGTTTTTTTTTCCCCCTCCAATTGCAGTAGAATACACAAAACATAAAATTACCACTTAACCATTTTATGTGTACAGTTCAGTGATATTAAATACATTCATTCACAATGTTTGCAACCAACATCCATCTCCAAAACCGTTTTCATATTATAAAACTGAAACTCATACCTATTAAACAATAACTCCCCATTCCCTCCTCTTCCCAGCACCTGGCAACAACATCCCTACTAACACTTGTTATTTTCTATTTTTTTGACAGTAGTCATTCACTTGCATATGAGGTAGTATCTCCTTTCAGTTTTGATTTGCATTTCCTTAATGATTAGTAAAGTTGAGCCTCCCTTCATGTATTTATTGGCTATTTATATATCTACCCTAGTGTTTTAATTATAGTTGCTTTGTAATATATTTTGAAATTAGCAAGTGTGATGCCTTTAGCTTATTCTTACCTAAAATTGCTTTGGTTATCAAGAGTCTTTTGTGTTTCTCTATGAATTTTAGGATTTTTTTTCTATTTCTGAAAAAAATTACAGTTGGGATTTTGATAGGGATTGTTTGAAATTGTGGAGCATGTTGGTAGTAGGAACATTTTAACAATATTAATTCTTCCAATCTATGAACTTGAATGTCTTTCCATTTATTTGCCTCTGCTGTAATTACTTTCATAAATGTTTTATAGTTTTCAGTGTACAAATATTTTATCTGATTAAATTTATTCTTAGGTATTTTATTCTTTTTTATGCCATTGTAAATGAGATTGTTTAATTTGGGGGGATAATTTGTTTGTATATAAAACTGTAACTTATTTTTTTAAGATGTTGAGTTTGTATCCTGCAACTTTGCTGAATTTATTAGTTCTAATGGTTTTTTGAGGAAGTTTTTAGGGTTTTCTCTATTTAAGATCATGTCATCTGCAAGCAGAGACAATTTTGCTTCTTCCTTTTGGATTTGGATGCCTTTTATTTCTTTTTCTTACCTAATTTCTCTGGCTAGGACTTCCAGTACTGTATTTAATAGAAGTGGCAAGAGTGGACATGATCTTAGAAGAAAAGATTTTTGTTCCTGATCTTACAGGAAAAGCTTTAAGCTTTTCACCATTGAGTTTGATATTAGCTGTGGGACTGTCATATATGGCCTTTGCTGTGTTGGAATACATCCTTCTTACCAAAATTTTTGAGTATTTTTATCCTGAAAAGGTTTGAATTTTGTCAGATGCTTTTTCAGCTTCTATTGAGATGATCATATGACTTTTATCCTTCCTTCTGTTAATGAGGTTTATCACCTTTATTGATTTGTATATATTGAACCGTCTTGCATCCCAGGGATAAATCCCACCTTATTATGGTTTATGATCCTCTTAATGCACTGTTGAATTTGTTTGCTAATATTTTGTTGAAGACTATTGCAACTATGTTCATCAGAGATATTGATCTATAATTTATTATCTTGTAGTGTCTTTATCTTTGGTATCAGGGTAATTCTGGCTTTGTAAAATGAGTTTAGAAAATTTCCCTCTTTTTAATTTTTTGGAAGAGTTTAAGAAAGATAGACATTGATTCTCCTTTAAGTGGTAGAATTCACCAGGAAGCAACCTGGTCCTGGGTTTTTCTTTGCTGAGAGGTTATGATTACCAATTCAATCTCTTTATTCATTATTGGTCTGTTCAAATTTTCTGTTTCTTCATGATTCAGTCTAGGTAAATTGTATGTTTCTAAGAATTTGTTTCTTCTAAAGTATCCATTTTTTTGGTATTAAGTATTCTAGCATTTTCTTTTTTTATAGTTAGTTTGTCTGTGCTGGGTCTTAGTTGCAGCATGGAAACTCTTGGTTGAAGTGTGTGGGATCCTTGAGCAGGGATAGAACCTGGGCCTCCTGCATTGGAAGAGTGAAGTGTTAGCCACTGGGCCACCAGGGAAGTCCCTCTAGTGTTTTCTTATGATCCTTTGTATTTCAGGCATCTGTTGTATTGTCTCCTTTTTCACTGATACTTTTATTTATTCGAGTCCTCTCTCTTTTTTTCTTGGTTAGTCTAGTTAAAGATTTGTCAAATTTATCTTTTCCAAAAAACCCAACTCAGTTTGTTGATCTTTTCTATTGTCATTCTAGTCTTTATGCCATTTATTTCTGATTCTTCAATTCCTTATATTTCCACTTCTATGAGTGTGTTGCATTCAGTGACTGGATTTTATTAACTGTTTTGCTTTTACTGTTGGTATATGCTCAACAAGTATTTACTGAAGGAAGGAAGGTTAAAAATTTGACAAAGATGTGAAAAAGACACCAACTAGTTTTTTGCCTGTTAAACTTACACCTAACTGTGAAGACCATTGCATTAAAGAGAAGAAATTAAAAACAAATTCAGCTTCTGTTGGGGGGGCAGGTACATTTAAAATGTAAAGACGGACCAGAACCAGTGAGGATGACTTGCAATAGGAAGAACTTTTATTGAAACACCACCACGGAGAAAGCCAAAGAAATGTTACTATTCTAAAAATAATTTCTGTTTTAGTTCATTGGAAGAAAAGCAGAGAAATAAGAGGGCTCTTATTTAGGAACCTAGCTTTGACTAGATACTTTGATTTAGGGGCATCCTTTTGGGTTCAAGAAGGCACTCTCTGTTCACTCTTCATGTTGTTGACTTTGGTGGACTTCTCTTCCACAGTGTGAACTCTAGATGACAGAACTTTGCCACGAGGATCTATTTCTTCAACAATTGTCTTAACCGTGGTGGCTTTAGATGGATCTAAAATGACATATATACTGCAGTAATATGGATGCAACTAGAGATTATCATACTAAGTGAAGTAAGTCAAAATAAGAAAGACAATGCATATGATATCACTTATGTGTGGAATCTAAAAGATGACACAAATGAACCTATCTATGAAACAGAAACAGAATCAGGGATACAGAGAACAGACTGGTGGTCGCCTAGGGGGAGGGGTTTGGATGGATGGATTGGGAGGTTAAGCTTGGCAGATGTAAACTTTTATATGCAGAATGGATAAACAAGTTCCTACTGTATAGCATGGAGAATTACATTCAATAATATATGATAAACCATAGTGGAAAAGAATATTAAAAAATAATATGTGTACGTATATATATATAATTGAATCACTCTGCTGTACAGCAGAACTTAATACAACATTGGAAATCAACTGTACTTCACTTAAAAAAAAGAAAAAGGTAAAATAAACTTGAATTGTTAGAATTTATCAAATTCATAAAGGGGAAATAACTCATTCCTTGAAACATATACAAATGTTGAATGCTCAACCCAGCTTTTGTTTACCTTTTATCTGATTTCCTGGCCCACCATAGCCTTTTGATTTAGCGCAAGAGCTGTAAAAATATAAAGTATGTATTAAATATTTGACACTGTTTTGCAAGAAACTGATTTAAGATGGGAAATAACTGAACTCTTAACACTGGGAGGAGTTTATGTACACACGACCTAGATCATAGATACTCTGGATTTCAAAAAAGTCTTTAATAACCTTAAAATAGTTTTTTCAGTGTAAATAGTACTTACCCATCCTCTCCATCTATCAGGCGGCAGTAGGTCTCGATTTCTTTTTCTAGGTGGACCTTGATGTCCAGGAGCTGTTCATACTCCAGTTTCTGGCCCTCGGTTTCGGTCCTGACCTGGTGCAGCTGCTCCTCCAGGGCTCCGATCTGAGCCTGGATCTGGGCCAGCTGTGCACAGTAGTTGCCCTCTGTTTCCGTCAAGGAGCACTCCAGTGAGTGTTTCTGAGGATCAGTGAGACATAATTTAGTAGTTGATGTCACTGTTTTAGGATATGGCAAAGCACTTAAGAGATATTGAGAGAGTTATCCTTACATAATAACTGTATTCCTCTTGTTTAATATTAATTGTTGCCCTTTAGATGTCATACTATTTTTAATCTATTGGAGAATAACACAGTTGGTGGTAAATGCTACTCATATCCCCAAGAGTGTTAGAAAAATTGTTTTCTCCTAGGACACAGTCTAAAGATCTGTCCCTTCTCACTTACCCTGTGCTTTGGTACAGTTTGCCACTTTTTCCAGGAATTAAAGTCCCCCTACACTTTGTGAACTCATTTATAATCATGTGGCAGCTTTGTGTCATGAGGATTATAGCTCTTACCTTAAATAAGCAATCCTGGGACTTCCCTGGTGGTGCAGTGGTTAAGAATCTGCCTGACAATGCAGAGGATGTGCCACAACTACTGAGCCTGCACTCTAGAGCCCATGCTCCGCAACAAGAGAAACCACTGTAAAGAGAAGCCTGCACACTGCAACCAGAAAGTGGTCCCTGCTCATCACAAATAAAGCCCACGTGCAGCAATGAAGACTGAGTGCCGCTAAAAATATATTTTTAAAAAATTTGAAAAAAGTAAACTCTGCATAAATTTTATGGAAGTAGAATGATCCCAAGAAAAGAGTGGTCTTCTTAGGCTTTAAATAGTTTGATTCATTGGCTTTATGGGTTTATCGCACAGATGGGTGCTTGCTGTAATTTTACATGAGATGACAATGAGCGAGTCTTATTCTTCCACCTGCAAGAATTTTACATATATTTATAGCCTCTTCTGGAAGTTTATTAGCCATAGTGGAAAAAGTATAGACTTGGGAGTTAGAAAATTTGGAGAGAAATTCTGGTACCTTTGTATCTGACTGTGGGACTCTTGGAAAATTGCTTAA
Source organism: Okapia johnstoni (assembly GCA_024291935.2). NCBI lineage: Eukaryota > Metazoa > Chordata > Mammalia > Artiodactyla > Giraffidae > Okapia > Okapia johnstoni. The sequence goes on along the minus strand of CM044306.1, from coordinate 20,706,887 downwards.
CTTCTTTGAACCTCAGATTCTTCTCTTGGAAATAATGACATGAAATATAAAGTCTGGTCTGCCCAAGCCCCAGGGTTATTGTGGACTTGCGTGGGTGAAAGTGCTAGGCAACCCTTAATGAAACAGGTTATTATTAATATTATTGTCATGCATGTTTAGCTTTATGGGCAGCCTTCATGCCTTTACTTTGCTTGTTTATGTCACTTAAAAGGGAACCTGTAAGTGTTCCAATTAAAATTAAGTGGCCCAAAGGAATGCTAGATAAAGAAACTAGGATGGGTGCAAGTGTGTTTTTGCATTCCATGAACGGTGATTTTTGATCTTTTGACATGGGAGAGAAGACTCAGGGTAAAAACGGTTTTCTTCTTTTTTTTACTGTTTATTTATTTATTTGGCTGTGCCAAGTCTTAGTTGTAACATGTGGGATCTTTAGTTGCAGCATGTGGGATCTAGTTCCCTGACCAGGGATGGAACCTGGGCCCCCTGCATTGGGAGTGCAAAGTCTTCGCCCCTGTTTCTTTTTGAGTACCTAAAAAATCAGTGTGTTTTTTAATTCTAACATTTCACAATTATTAGCATCTTGGTATAATTTTCAGGCCAAAGATATTCCACTGTGAAAAATGCAAATGTATCTTATTTCAGGCAGCATAATGACTGGGTAAAAATGAAAATTAATGATAACAGGTGGCAGAAAAACTCTATTTTTTTTTTTTCTCAACCTCTAAAGCAACTCTTTGGTGTCATTTTTACCTACCGTTGCTAAGAGAGACTGAAGTTCAATCTCCAGGGTTTGAAGAGTACGTTTCATCTCAGTCAGTTCATTCCGAGCTGAGGTGGTGGCGCCAGCATCATCAGAAATCTGCTGCTGCAGTGAAGCGCTCTGAAACGTTATGAGCCTTGTCATGAGCGATGCTTGCATTAGCAACGGGTGCCAAGTCAGCGCATCCCCGCTTGCTTTCTACCTTTTCGTTGAACCAGGCCTCCGCGTCCCTGCGGTTCTGCTCGGCCAGGGCTTCGTACTCGGCCCGCATGTTGTTCAGCAGAACCGTGAGATCCACACCGGGCGCCGCATTCATCTCCACGTTCACATTGCCTCCGGCCGCGCACTGCAGAGCCTTCATCTCCTAAAAGAAACCATTTTGGGATCGGAATATTTCTGCAGGAGCCAGACAGACACGATCCATATGGTTTGAAACTTCTGTTAGGGTTTCTTTGAAGGGAGATGAACAGAAACATTTCAGACCATCTAAGCCATATGGAGAAATCAACAAACTCTTTCTTGAATTCAAGATATTATATTTGTCATCTGAAACGTATTTTTAAATATTGGGAGGAAGGCGGGCTGTGAAATCAGGGTAGAGAGAACACCTACCTCCTCGTGGTTCTTCTTGAGGTAAGCCAGCTCCTCGCTTAGTGTCTCCAGCTGAATCTCTAAGTCCGTTCTGCACAGAGTCAGTTCGTCCAGGACCCGGCGCAAACTGCTGACATCTGCGTCCACGCTCTGATGGAGGGCCTGTTCATTTTCAAACCTTAGGAAAATATTTGAAAGAGTCATCACATCAGTCATCACCTTTTGTGTTAAGTCGCTCAGTTGTTTCCCACTGTTTGCCACCCGTGGACTGTAACCCTCCAGGCTCCTCTGTCCATGGAATTCTCCAGGCAAGAATACTAGAGTGGGTAGCCATTCCCTTCTTTAGGGGATCTTCCCAATCCAGGGATTGAACCCAGGTCTCCTGCACTGCAGGCAGATTCTTTACCCTCTGAGCCACCAGGGAAGCCCCATCATCACCTTTTAGGTCATCATAAAACTCAAGCTAAGGGACTTCACTGCTAATCTTGTGGTTAAGACTCTGCACTTCCATCTCTGGTCGAGGAACTAATTATCTTACATGCTACAAGGCATGGCAAATAAAATAAAATATAATAAACTCAAAGTAGAAAGGATATTAAAAAAGGTGAAGGCAGAAATTGTATAAAACAAAACAAAAAACCCTTCAAACTAAGCTTTTAAGTCCAACTGTTAAAATATACTCCAAACTTCAGGTAGATCATTCATAATCATAAAAATAAATAAATTTCTTTGACACAAGAGAATGAGAAAACTCAAAATTCCATTTTGTATGACTTTGACATTCATTTGTGTCAGCCCCCCAATTTCCTGATAAAATATATAATTCAGCGAGTCATTCAAACATGCATTTGGTTTAAAACAAATAAACTCAAAGAATGGAGGTGACCTCAAATAGTCTAAATAAAAGAGGTTTGAAAGGCTTAGGCAACTGTTTTGGTTTCTTTTCAGCTCCACTTACTTTAGTCTAAAGTCATCAGCTGTGAGCCTTGCATTGTCATTTTGCAGGACAACATTGGCATTGCTTGCTGTTGCAGAAATTATCTGATAAATGGAGAATTAGTTAAGAATGAGGAAACATTTTTAAAAATTCAGATTTCCTTGAAATAAAGTCAACTATAAAATTATAGCAATATTTTTGGCATCCTGTCTCCAATAACAAGATGATTCTTGAAAATGGAAAATTTAAATATAGCCTCTTTAACTCTCTATCTTACCCATTAAAAAAGAAGAAAACTTTCTATGTAAATATATAACTGGAGACATTGGGCAGTTTTTGATATTTTAGTATTTCTGAAAGCATAAACTTGTATACCACATACCAGATGATGAGTGAGCCATGTCTGAAGACCAGAATTTTCATATAAATTAGTTTTAATATTAATAAACTACAGAAAATTAGCAGCTGAGAGCAAAGCCTTACTTAGGCATCTGTGCCTGTGTGGCTAATTACTCTTACAGGTACTAAACCTCATGGCATTGTGTCTCTTACCTGGTTCCTAAGGTCGTCAATTACTGTGAAGTATCTGCTATAATCGTGATCAAGACCACGGCAGGAACCAGGCCCAAATTTCTCATACCAGCCCTTGATCTTCTGCTCCAGGTCGGCGTTAGCCTCCTCCAGGGCGCGCACGTTGTCCAGGTAGGAGGCCAGACGGTCGTTGAGGTTCTGCATGGTCACCTTCTCATTGCCGGAGAGGAGGCCATTTTCATTTCCAGTAAAGGCAGCGCAGGAAGCACTTCCTCCGCCCAGCCCCCCGCTGTAGCCTCCTGCAGGGGAGCTGCCTCCAAAGGCGCAGGTGAAGCTGCTTCCAAAGCCTGGCACACTGCCTGTGCTGCCGACCCCAAAGCCAGCTCCCCCACTGGAGAGCCGCACAGAGCCAGCTCCCCCACAGGAGCCAAGGCGTCTGGATGCAGAAGAGAAGCGCACGCTCATGGTGTCCAGACTGCCCTTCTTGTTCCTGGAGGTAAGCTCTGATGGCAAATGTCCTCCTCAAACAGTTTCGTGTACCTTTATATACACATTATCAGGGTGTTTCTTGGTGAACTCTGCTACCCATAGCAAAATGGTGCTTGCCAGCTCATCTGAAGTATTCATAATTAGGTGCTTTTTTCTTAAATGAATGCCTTTACCCTAATGTGTCCATTTCTGTGGGTGGGTAGTTACCTTGGGGTTATTTGTTATCTCCAAAATGAGAAAGGGAGGAGTATTATCAAGATTATTATAGTGATGCATTTCAAATTTAGCGTGAGTAATCCTTCCTGTCTTCCAGACCTTAGGACTTATTCTTATAAAGTTCCTATAAGAATAAAATAGTGTGATACACAAATTTCTTTTTCCCTTGCTCAAACCAATAACTTTGCTTTTTATCCAGTAAGTGAGCCATCATAGTCATGGTTTTCTATAGATAATAATGCTCCTTTTGGATGGATCAAAAATAATTTCAAGAACCAGTGGGTTCATGGTACCAGAGGAAGAAGACCAGGTACTAAATGAAAACTGAGGAATTAAATGGACTCTTCTTTGAAGACAGATAGTCTTCTCTTGATTCTTATCCCTCCTGAGTTACTAGTCCATCTTTATTGGTTTTCTGTCTAAGCTCTTTTCTAACCAGGTTAAATAACAGTATGGGTTGACCTCTATGGGCCTCAGTTTCTTCATCTGTAAAATTAAGGGACTAGACTATGACCTGTATATTCCCGTTCTATTTCTGGATTTCTTGTATTTTGATGTTTCTTCCTTTCATTATTTCTAGAAAAATTTTCTGCATTCATTTCCTCCACTTTTCACTTCCTACTCACCCCTGAATTTTAGTCTCATCGTTTTACTGAAACTTATCCCACAAAAATTACTAATTCCCCTACATCTCAAATCCAGTCATCATTTTTCATATTTCTTCTCCTACACCCTCTTGGACACATTTGATACTGACCACCTGAGTCTTAACTGAGTCCTAAACAATTGCTTTCAAGCATACAGCTACATCTCTGCTCCTTTTCTTTCTTCCACTCATAGATTCTGAAAGAATGGTCTAAAATTTGTCGTTCTCTACAGTTTTGTACTCACGCTCTTTTTTCCTACCCTCTCTTCCTCAGTGATCTCATCCCTTCTTGTGGCTTTGGCTCTATGTGAATGGTTTCATATTCTCTAATAATGGCTTCTTCCCCTTTCTGGACACATGCCTTACTATGTCCATCAGACATTCCTACTTGGATGTTCTGTCATGACTTTCAACTCAATCACCTTGTCATCACACTTGGTTCTGTGGCATCCTTCTCTGTTATTTGTTGGTAGAATTACCCTGAGTCATCTCATGATTATTAAGAAAAATTTTAAGTGCTCTCTTTTTATACCAGCTGTCTCCAGTAATTCACTAGGTCCTATTGAATCTACTTCTGCAGTTGCTCTTGAAGAATTTTTCTCTTTTCTTTGTCTTTGTCACTATCAATTTTTTTCAGCTCAGTTATTAGAACCTTAAGTGGATTTTTGGTTTGAAGTCTTTTTCCTTTCCATCATGGTTAGGAGGCCAAGGTACCAGTCCTGAATTACCACACCATTCACATAATTGAAAGAACTTGGGCTGTTGAGTCAGATATATCAGCATTCACATATCAGTTCTGCCAATTTTTCTAACTGTGGTACTAATGCAAAGTTCATTCTCCCTGAGCCTTGGTTTTTCATTACTAAGATGGAGCCATTACTTGTATTGTTCAGAGGCTGTTAAATGGTAGCTAAATGTTAAGCAATACGCTTGTCAATGATCGGTAGTCAATGAGTATTTCTTTCCTTCCTCCACTCTCTTTCAGTTTAAATCCATCAACCATAGACTAGCTGAAGCTTCTTCTCCTGACATTTCAGATTCTTCTTCTACATGCATGACTTGTCCATTCTTTTATTTTACTCCTCCTTTCCCTCTCCCCCGTTTTGGTCTTTGCTCCATGCTGTTTCCTCCATTTGAGATTATTTAAGATCTTGAGAGATCTTGCGTTTGCCAAGAATTACTGACATCCCTTTCAATTATATAGATTGAAAATGCAGTTGATAAAAATATAAATTTTCATGAGTTACTAAGTGAATTTTCAGAAAAGCAAGCCAGAAAAACATGTTGATCAATCAAGAAATCACTTTAATAAAACATTAATTTATTGTATTACATAAAATTAGGACATCAAAAATGTTTTTTCAATTTGTAAGTTTCTGTTATTAGACATGTATCATTATTACCTCTACTATATAAGTAATGAAATGTTTTTAAAGAAAAATATTGGTGCTTTAGTACCTCTAGCTGAACTTTTTCCTGAATTTGAGCAAGGAATCCAACATTTTCATTTTGCATTAGGCCCTGCAAATTATGTAGCCAACTCTGGTTATTGAGGCCTTCTCTAGGGAAGCTGAAAAATCCTAGAGAAAAGAACTCAAGATACAGGTATCTGAGTGTTTCCCACAAAAGAAACTTACCTGACAACCTCCCTGGAATGAAACACACACACACACACACACACACACACACACACATACAGAACTTTCAAATATTTAAGGCCTTCCTCTTGAAAATGAACAGAATTTCAAAGATCACCTTACACTGAAAAACACTGCAACATGAAAGACAAAGATTCAAAGAAAGAAGCAAAACTAACACTCTGGAAACAGATAATCAAAGAAGCTGAGGAAAACTTTTAAAAAGAAACTAGTTATAATTAATACCCTTAGAAGTAACAAAAATACTGCATATTTGAAATATGAATAGAATATCATCAGAGTTGAACTGGAGAGCAAAAGAAAAGATCTTGGGATTAAAAGCTAATTTCCACAACCAAATGTCAACAGATTGGTTGGAAAATAAACTTAAAAAAATCTCCCCAACAGTAGAACAAAGGACAAAAAGATAGATAAAAGAGAAGATTAGAAAATTAGATGCTTGGCCTAAGAAGAACCATCTTAAGGAGGCCTTCCTGAGATAGAGAAAGGAGAAAGAATGAAGACATTATTTTATAAAGGACGAAGTTTCTAAATGGAAAGAGACCACCAAGAACTATGAATAATAAATGAAAAAGAATCACAGCCAGACACATGCACTGACTATTTCAGAGAACCATTGAAGAAAAGACAACATGTATCCAAGGATAAGGAAATCAGAATGTTTTGGGATTTCTAAACAGTCCTGGGAGCCATGATTCCACTGGAGAAAGCCTTCAAAATTCTAATGAAAATGATATTCAACCTAAAATTCTCTACTTTGACAATTAATCATGAGTGATGATGGAATAAAAATATTTTCAGACATAAAAAGTCTCAAAAAATCTACCTCTTGCACACTTTGTCAGGAAGTCACTAGAGGGAAAAATGAACAAGCAACAGGAAAACTTAGGATCCAGAGAATGGGATTCCAATGTAAGAATGCATTGAACATATTTCCCTGATGATGTGTACAAAGTAAGTATGATATGTCTATAAGCCAGTAAGCAGGGTCTCTAACAACCCCAAGAGGCCAGGCTTCCCGCTCAAATGGAACTTGCTTTGAATGTAGACAGAGGCAGTGGTGTTCTAAGATACACAAACAATCAAGGAACCCTATCATGTATTTGTGTTACATTCCTATGTTAGCCAACTACTTCTGAAAACAGTGAAACAGAAAGATAAGGTGACCCTGTGTCCTTTTCTGTCTTTTCTTACTTATCAGAAAGCCAGTGCAAAGAGTGTTGGTAGAATGTAAGCCTATAAAGTGAAATTAAAAAAATAGTTGAGTTTGTTTGATGCAGTGTTCCCACTGTTTTGGTAAGAATAAAATGCATATGCACGTATGAGCTACAATATATGAGATGTGGACTTCTCTGGTGGTCTTGAGGTTGAGACTTGTGCTTCCACTGCAGGGACCATGGGTTCCATCCCTGGTTAGGGAACTGAGATCCCCCATGTCCTGCAGGGGGATCAGCAAAAAATAAAGAGAAAGAATTGTGTAATTTCACTGACTGCATATTCTTGTATTTGGATTTAAAACTGGCATTGCACAATATGAAACTGTAAAATTCATGCCAATAGCTTAAATTTTTAATTTTTGTGTACTTATGATGACATTGCTTCCCAGGTGGCGCTAGTGGTAAAGAACCTGCCTGCTAATGCAGGACAAGTAAGAGATGCAGGTTCAATCCCTGGGTTGGGAAAATCCCCTGAAGGAGGGCATGGAGTCCACTCCAGTATTCTTGGAGAATTCTGGAGAATTCCATAGACAAGGGAGCCTGGAGGGTTACAGTCCATAGGGTCACAAAGAGTCAAACATGACTGAGTGACTTACTACACCTAATGACATTAAATGGCCAAAAAATCCTACCCCCAAACTATGACACTCCAATACTTTGGCCACCTCATGCGAAGAGTTGACTCATTGGAAAAGACCCTGATGTTGGGAAGGATTGGGGGCAGGAGGAGAAGGGGACGACAGAGGATGAGATGGTTGGATGGCATCACCGACTCGATGGACATGGGTTTGGGTAAACTCCAGGACTTGGTGATAGACAGGGAGGCCTGGTGTGCTGTAGCTCATGGGGTCACAAAGAGTCAGACACGACTGAGCGACTGAACTGAACTGAACTGAAACTATGACAAGTCAAAGTATGAATGCAGAAGAGGAAAAAAAAACCTTATTTTAGTGCCTTTAGTGACACTTTTTCTGCTGAGTTTTGAACATAGGACTCCACATTTTCCTTTTGCACCAAGCCCTGCAAATTATGCAGCTGGCCCTATACACTGTGCGTGTGTGTGCTCAGTTGCTCAGTCATGTCCAACTCTTTGTGACCTCATGAACTGTTGCCCGCCAGTCTCCTCTGTCCATGGAATTTTCCAGACAAGAATACTGGAGTGGGTTGCCATTTCCTCCTCCAGAGGAGCTCCCCATTCAAGGATTGAACCTGCATCTTCTGCATCTCCTGCATTGCAGGCAGATTCTTTACCCCTGAGCCACTTGGGAAGCCCACACATTGTACCACTGGGAAATTATTTCCCCATCAATTTCTAGTGTTTGCTTCATTTAGTGACCTTTGGCTCAAGATTTTGTAAATATCCTTTTTGCCCCTTCTTTGAACTCCCGTATAACTGTTGGGTTGTTTGGTAGAATTCCTGCCCTCATTAAAGCTTCTCATTAGAATCAGTCACAAATTTGAGGAATATGAAAGCCTGTTCTTCCTTTGCAGAGTTTAAAATTTGCTAGGAATCCCTATCATACACTTTGATCCAGAAAGATAGAAAAATGTATTCATCAACCTCATGAGATTTTAAGTTCTAGAAGAGCTGTTCATGGATTAAACCTGGTCTGCCATATGTTTCTGTACAGTCTCATGAGCTAAGAATGGTTTTTTATGTTTAAATGGTTGGAAAAAAATCAAAAGAAGGATAAATATTTTTTGACACATCAAAATTATTGGCCATTCAAATTTCAGTGTCTATAACTTAAGTTTTATTGGAAGGTAGTCATGCTTATTTTTTTTATCTATTGTTTATGTCTACTTCAATGAATGGGTTAAGTAATCATTGAAATAGAGAACTTATGGCCTGCAAAGCTTAAAATATTTACTATCTGGGCCAAATATTTTAGAGAAGAAGCTTGCCAACTTCTGCTCTAGAAAAAAGTCATTGGCACGATATTCTTTGCTGTAGATCTTTCAAGATTATCCTGATTTTGGGGAATGGTATCCTGGTAAGTATTCAGATCCCCAAATGAGTTTGAGATAGGCTCGCAGGTGAAACGCCAGGAACGCGCCACCTAGAGGTGGAAGTTTTCAATCACAGGAGAATTTCTAAAATTTTCCAGGTTGCTTCAGTTCAGTTTCAGTTCAGTCGCTCATTCAGTCCTGTCTGCCTCTTTGCGACACCATAGACTACAGCACACCAGGCCTCCCTGTCCATCACCAGCTCCTGGAATTTACTCAAACTCATGTCCGTTGAGTCGGTGATGCCATCCAACTTCTCATCCTCTGTCCCCTTCTCCTCCTGCCTTCAGTCTTTCCCAGTATCAGGGTCTTTTCCATTGAGTCAGTTTTTCCCATCAAGTGGCCAAACTACTGGAGTTTCAGCTTCAGCATCAGTCCTTCCAATGCGTATTCAGGACTGATTTCCTTCCAGATTTCTTGCTCATGTAAAAATTATTTAAAGATTATGCCTGCTTCCCTAGTGGCTCAGCATTAAGAATCGACCTGCAATGCAGAAGACATGAGTTCGATCCCTGGATCAGGAAGATGCCCTGGAGAAGGAAATGGCAACCCACTCTAGTATTCTTGCCTGGCAAATCCCATGGACAGAGGAGCCTGGCAGGTTATAGTCCAGTCCATGGGGTCACAAGAGTTGGACGTGACTTAGCGACTCAACAACAAAGATTATGCCTAGTGAATGTTTAATATTTAAATCCCACGTGGTATTGACTATTCTATAAAGCTAGGGTAAAAGGCAGTTAAAATATCTTCCATAAATGTTTCCCTATGAATTAGACATGGAAAAAATAACTCCAATTATTTATTTGTCATGAGTGAATGGACATAAGTGCACATCAACTTTTTTATTTATTTGAAAACAAACACCCAACTTCCTATAAAAGGTAACTAAGACAACAGAATTTTTTTTTCTTGGTAAGTAACTAATCTTTAAGGGTAGAAATTGTTTTTATTATCTCCTTGATATTTAGAGTGAAGTTTTGCAGGATCTTTCCCCAAATGATTCTTTTCTCAAAAATGACAACTAGAAAGGAACTCTTTGTTCTGTCTTGCCATTGGTCATTTTGGATGTCTTTTCTTCAATGGACTGAACCCTCGATGAAAGAACTTTACCACGTTGATCTATCTCTTCAACCACCGTCTTTACCAGCGTGGTTATGGATAAATCTAGAAATAAAACATATGTAATACACATATTCAACTTAAAATATTACATGACAAAGAATTCCACTGTTGTAATATAATTTTTTGTTGAGGGAGTTAAGTATTGGTTTATAATAATTGCTTGGGATAGTTGTATCCACTCAACAGAATACTTTAAGTTCAGAGCACATTAGTTAAAACTACTTAAATATAGACAGGCTGTTGCCATAGTGTATGATTGCCATTAACGTAAAAATATTTGCTGAAATAGAAGGAAAACTAGATTTTATTACCTTTAGATGAATTTCCTGGGCTTCCTGATCCAAAGCCCTTTGATTTGGAGCATGAACTGTAAAAAAAAAATCCAATTTATTCTGTAATATTTGTTCATCACTTCATAAATATTCATTGAGTCAAGGGATGAACATGAATGCAAGCAAACTTTGTAGGCCCCAAACAGATTTTCATTTTCTATAGAGGAAAATATTAAAATTTTTAGTTATCTATACCTAACATTTAGATAACTAAACCCTAACCCTAACCCTAACTAAATGTTATCTAAAGAGAGGGTATAAAACAATCTTGTTTACATTTGATTTTTTTTAAAACCCAAGAATTTAAAACTTAAGGAAAAAGTATACATTTTATCCTGGTGGGTTGTAAAGAGTACATTTATTTCAGGACAGCAGTGATGTTAGGAATGAACTTAAAGTTGGATAAGCTTGAAACCCACAAGGATTAAAAGGATAACAAATGGAGACTTCGGCAGGGATGACTGGGATCACCCAGGGCAGATGAAGATGCGGCTGTGATGTACAAAGTATGGAAGAGGGGACAGTTGAAGCAATAGATGGCCATGCTTTTCTGCAGTGGGAAGGAAGAGGGGAGGCTTGGAGGCATGGAAAGCGAATGACCGTCTATGGTTGTGGCTTGAAATAGGTAAAAACTGAATTGTCTAATGGCATTACTTACTTTCTGTCTCCATCTATCAGGCGGCAGTAGGTCTCGATTTCTTTTTCCAGGTGGACCTTGATGTCCAGGAGCTGTTCATACTCCAGTTTCTGGCCCTCGGTCTCGGTCCTGACCTCGTGCAGCTGCTCCTCCAGGGCCCCGATCTGAGCTTGGATCTGGGCCAGCTGTGCACAGTAGTTGCCCTCCGTCTCTGTCAAGGAGCACTCCAGGGAGTGTTTCTGAGGACATAAAAGATGTCACAACAAGGGATGAAGGAGGACCACTTGGAGGACACGTGGACTAGTGTTTCTCAGCAAAGGACAGTACTGCTCCCTAGGTGAGCTTTGGAAATCTGAGGCACTTGTCACAGATTAATAGGAGGTGGAGAGAAAGGGGAAGTGACTGGTGTTTACTGGGTGGGGGGTGCAGGCCTGATGGATGTCCTGGCATGAGATACCTGACCCACGGATTTCTGATTGTTCCAGCAGACATTCACATATTTAGGTATTATTTCATATAACAACCAATCTTTATATTAAAACACTTTTGGGGGGGTACCATAATAAGAAATCAATCTTATTTTGAAATCTTTCAATTTTATTTTGAGATTGCATACTTATTTTTGAATTGCCTGTTGTTTTTCAATCTTATTCTGCTATTGTCTCCAAAGATGTACCCCACCACTGTTCCATTGTTTTTTGTGCTGCTGTTTCTTTTTCTAATTCATCCTTGATTTTCTGTCATCAGTCAAAGGCCTTTTAATAAGCACTTGAGATTGTGTGCACGCCCTCACACGGGTGGGATTTCAAGACAAGAGATATATTTCATAACCCAGGACAGGTCATTATTTCAGCTCTACTCTTGTGAATATTATACCTCCTCATTTCCACTTGCATAGTCTGTAATTTGTCTTGTCATGTGATCTCTACTTTAATTAATATAATTTTCCTCTTTCTATTATCGTATCACATCCGGGTGGTTATTATGTCTCTTGATATTAGTTATTACCTCAGTGTGCACTTCTCCTTCCACTCTTTCATTTTCTTTGTATTCTTGTGTGGACTAACTCCCAATCTTATGTTGTTTAAAATGAAACTTATCCATGAAAAGAAGGTGTAAGCTTCAGTCTGTTTCATTACAGGGTAGTTGGGCCCAAGTGTTTACATATTAATATATATTATTTTATTTTTTTTACATATTAAATATATATTATTTTAAAACTTCTATTTTTCCTCTTGATTGCTGTTATGGCATTACACTGGTTTTAAAAATCTTTTGTGTATTGCTAAATATATTATCTCTTGACTCCATTTTTAGGATTATAAAGAGGGAGTTATAAAAGATTCATTGTTAAACAGGAGTCTCAGGGAGCTAAGAAGCACTGCCTTTGATAAACAGGCTGACCAGTACATCACATGGGTGGGGCTGGGCTCTCCAGGGAAAAGAAGTGGAAGGTGAACAGGATGGTAATAGGACACTGAGGTGACAAGTGGCAGATATCAGGGAGGTGTGTGCTCGGGTGTTCAAAACTTGAATTTCCCTGATAAAGTGTTCTCATATGATACTCCTTTTCAAGACTGTTAACATTGTCCTAAATCAGAGCAGACCATAAGCATCTCTATCTCACATCTTCCTACTGTAAAGGTTGGCTTGTAAATGAGGAGACAGGTCAGGATGAACTTAGAAGTTTGTACATTACAGGAAGCATGTGAAGCATTGAGATATTATATTTAGACAACTCCCAGTGTGCTCACAGTTTGTGTTCCAAACTATAAAAGTCATCTGACCACAAAAGAATCTCAGGAATGGAGGATAGGTTCCATGCCACTCATATTCTATTATTCGGTTATGTTGGAAGTTAAGATGGGGTTTTTTGTGGATTATTTCATGAGCCAAAACTACAGGACTACTGGCTTCACGGAATCTAGCTACTTTCTAATGTCATTGCTTCCCTGTGAAAGTGCTTAAAATTCTGCTCTGGGAACTCGGGAATTTATCTCCTTCAGTGCAGCTCCAAAACGAGAGGGAGGATTTGTGTTCAGGAGCACGGCAGCAGGAATAGGTCCTCAGGTTCTCGTTGCAGGAAAGAAAGGAATGGGGAAGAGAGGAGGGTCCCAGGAGCCCAAAGTGGAAGGGAGGAGGGTCTTGGGTACCAGCCAGCAGTGGTGATGAAGGGGAAGGAGGAGAGGGGCACACTTGTTCAGATGGGGTTAGTGAGTGGTAAAGCTTCCAGTCTAAATACCATATGGTAAGAAAGCCCTGGCCTTTTTTAGGGTGTCTACATCAAATCAGTCTTCCTATTGTTTTGACTATCTTTTCCTTCTCTGCTTACTGTTCTCATTTGTATAATAGTGGCTCTTTGTGTCAACCTGGTGTACTCTGAGGATGCCTTCAGAGGGGGCATGAAACCTCTGATGAGGACAGGGAACCCTTAGACCACCACATGTGCCATAATTCTCAAAACCAAGCCTTTTGAATGCTGCCAGCAGACGCTCCAGAGGAGAAGCCGTTTTCCTCCTGGGTTGTGTCCATGGAAACATTTGAAATAATTGGCAGTAAGTGCCAGAGAAGGCGGAATGCCAAGCCTTTTGGGGTGTGTTGGGTTGGGACGTCTCCCCTGGATGCCCCGAGGCTGAAGAGGCTAACAGTCCTCACATGAAATCAGATGTGTCCCTTTCTTTGCCTGGTGGAAAGCACAGTGTGGCTTTTAACAGGACTTCAGCAATATTAGGAGATGCTGGTGATACCAGCTCTGCTTTGCCTGACAGCCTGACATAAGCTTGCCACTTGATTGTCAGGTGGATCAATGCTGCGGCTGTTTGCTTTGCATCCAGCTGAAGAAAGGACCAATTTCGGGAAGTGGGCACTGAGCGCGGGCGGGAAGCAAACTTCAGAGACCTCAGGGAGGAAGAAATGCTGTCTGTCTCTCTGAGCGTCTCGGGGTCTGTCTGTCCTCTCTCCGCTAAGTATTTGGAGGTGAAGTTGTAACAGGGGGACTGGGAAGAATTTCAGTTAGGCTTTTTGGAGTCGCTGACCGGCGCTCTCACCTACCGTTGCCAGGAGGGACTGCAGCTCTATGTCCAGGGTCTGCACCATGCGCTTCATTTCCGTGAGCTCGCCCTGGGCGGAGGAGGCCGCGCCCGCGTCGTCAGAGATCTGCTGCTGCAGGCTGGCGCTCTGCAAGGCCGGGCGCCCGGGAGTCAGCGGGTCTGAGCTTGCCAGGGGGTGGGCGGGTGCGGGTGCGGGGGTGGGGTGGAGGGATGCAGGGTGAGGGATGTGGGGTTGGGGTGCAGCGGGGGTTGGTACCGGCCGGTCCGGGCTGGGCATCCCTTACCTTTTCGTTGAACCAGGCCTCGGCGTCTCTGCGGTTCTGCTCGGCCAGGTCTTCGTACTCGGCCCGCATGTTGTTCAGCAGAAGCGTGAGGTCCACGCCGGGCGCCGCGTTCATCTCCACGTTCACGTTGCCTCCCGCGGCGCACGGCCGAGCCTTCATCTCCTGCGGGGAAACGTTGACTGTGACCTGAGGGCGGTGTGTGCTCACCTGCGCTCTTGTTCCTGGTTTAGGTCTCAGTTTGTGACTTAAATTCGAGTTGTCTGAGTTAAGGCACGAGTGATTTTTTTTAAGTGGACGTGTTCGATCACTAGTCATGCCAATCATCTGTTTACATAGTAATTTGTTAAGACAGCACAGCCAGCACCACTACATGCAGAGAGGTGTTTCATCCTTTTAAGTGAGAAGTGGGCACAAAGATCAGAGAGTTCTTAAATTCTCTTTTCCGTTATTTTTTTTAAAAAAATTTTATTATAGTTGATTTACAAAGTTGTGTTAGTTTCAAATGTACAGCAAAATGATCCATATATATGTGTATCCATTTTCAGATTCTTTTCCATTATAGATAATGTTATTACAAGATATTGAATGTAGGGAATTCCCTGGCGGTCCAGTGGTTAGGACCCAGCTTCCACTGCAAAGGACATGAGTTGGATCCCCCTGGTTGGGAAACTAAGAGCCCACATACCATGGGGTGTGGCAAAAAAAAAAAAAAAGATATTGAATATAGTTCCCTGTGCAGTACAGTAGGACCTTGTTGTTTATGTTATGTATAGTAGTTTGCATCAAGCATATAATTCTAGATTAAATGTCAGTGAGAGTGCTTGTTGATGAAATTAGAGCAGTGGAAAAACAAATAAAAATCCCTGCCCTCTTGGAACTCTCACCTTAAGGACAATAGCTCTCACTTAAGTACTTGTTATATGCCACACATTGTTCTAAAGCAGTTTAGGGGTATTAACATCTCTAACTGGTAGGTACTATTACCAGACTTAATTTACAGATTGGGAAATGGAGGCACAGAGAGGTTAAATTATTTGCCCAACATGCTTAGTACCTGAAAGGACTGGGATTTGAACATTCCTGTATTTGAAGGTGGTAGAGAAAAGTAATGTATTAATTTCCTAAGGTTAGGCTGTGACATCAGCCAGAAAATGAAAGGATACAGATCAAAGTGTTAACTATGTATTATTACCTTGGGGGATGAGATTAGAGGGGCAGGGCAGGAGACGTGGAATTCTTTGTTTTATATGCCTTGGCGCTGTTTGAATTATTACAAGGAGCACGAGTTACTATTGTCATTTAATCTTCACCCCCAAGTATTTAAAATAGCTAGAGCTAAAGCTTCCCCTACCTCTTCATGGTTCTTCTTGAGATAGGTCATCTCTTCACTCAGGGATTCATACTGCAGTTCCTGGTCGGTCCTGCAGAGCGTCAGTTCATCCAGGACTCGCCGTAACCCGTTGATGTCAGCCTCTGTGTTTTGGTGAAGGGCGAGCTCATTTTCATACCTTGGGAAACATTCAGTGAATCTCAGCACCAAGTAGACTAGCTCAAGAGACCGAAAAGTAAAACCTGCTTTACTCAACTGCTCAACTGCTTTTAAGTGAAAGTTAGAAATGAAATCAGACCTCTAAATATTATAAATGTATACAAAGAAAGTCCTCCTCCACTCCTCTCACACAATTCTGTGCAGAATAATCAGCATGAATATCTGGTCATGCAAATTCCAATAGCATATCCCAATTAAGTAGAAATAGATTGTTTCAGAATTTTATTGAAGTTAAAAATAAAAATTGTAAATTGGTCAATTAAAACAAATATTTACATTTACTTTGTACTTGGCACTATTTTAGGCAGGCCTAGAAATACAGTGATATTTTGGCTCAAGAATGTCATAAATATGTAAAAATGTGAGTCTAGCTGATTGTAATCTTACAACATGCTTTGTATTGCATTTTGTTGTAGCATTGTCACATATGTTGCTTCCTTTAATCTCTTAGGTTATAGCTTGTTCTATGCATGCGTGCTAAGTCACTTCAGCTGTGCCCAGCTCTATGTGACTCTATGGACTTTAGCCCACCAGGCTCCTCTGTCCAATGGGATTCTCCAGACAAGAATACCAGAGTGGGTTGTCATGCCCTTCTCCAGGGGATCTTCCCAACCCAGGGATCAAACCTGTGTCTCTCATGTCTCCTGCACTGGTGGGCGGGTTCTTGACCACTAGCGCCACCTGGGTAGCCCATAGCTTGTTCTACTTGGGGTGAAATTGAAATTTTATATAACACATTAAGTGGACTAGAACCATGTTCTAGGTGTGATTATTTTCTATATCCTACTTTAGCCGGAAATCATCAGCAGCCAGTCTGGCATTATCAATCTGCAGAATGACATTAGCATTTGCCGTAGTGGAAGAGATGATCTAGAAGAAATCAGGAGGGAGAACACAACCAGTAAGTCTTCTCTAACAACCTATTATTTCAGGAAACAAACGAGCACACAAACAAAAAACATTGCACAATCAACCTTGATATAAAAAATCTCACTTCCTTATGTAATAACCAAAAAAGTTTCAAATTTTATTTTTAAAAATTACAGATATGGTTTTACTTCTTTCCACATAACTTTTAGACTGTAATACTTCTTTATCAATGAATATATCTCAAAATAAGCAATAATGGAACTAGTAACATTTAAGTTGCATAGACACTCATGAATCAAAGTGCCGGTTTTTAGCTAATAGGAAGAATTGCGTTTTAAAATAGATAATAAATATGATATAAATGATACATAACAGTTCTGAAGCATTTCCTGTTCTACTTCTGTGTATTTTGCTAGGTCATTCTTAAATACTTTGAGTAGTTCCAAATTTGTGAATTCTCACCTTATTCTTAAGATCTTCGATTGTTAAGTGATATCTGCTGTAGTCATGATCAAGTCCTTGGCAAGATCCAGGACGATGTTTTTCATACCAACTCTTGATTTTTCTCTCTAGTTCAGCATTTGCCTCCTCCAGAGCTCTCACGTTATCCAGGTAGGATGCCAAGCGGTCATTAAGATTCTGCATGGTCACCTTCTCATTCCCAGAGAAGAGTCCCCCTTCACTTCCAGCAAAGCCAGCACAGGTACCACTTCCCGGGATACCACCAGCATGGTCCCCACCAGGAAGACTGCCCAAGCTGCCTCCCAAAGCATAGGAAAATCCACGTCCAGCACCAGAGTTGCCACAAGCGTTGCTGCCTGCAAAACCTGTGCCTCCACTGGGTGGTCTGACAGATCCAGTTCCAGACCGTGGGCAGATATGCCTGGACCCGCTAGAAAATCGGAGAGACATGGCAGTATGAGAAATGGTCACCTTGTCTGTGGATAGCTGTAACTTCAGAGGAGAACAGAATATTGTGTGCTGATGGCTTCTTTGGGCTTTTATACACATTGAGGGGTGTCTCTATTTGAGCTATATATGCCAAAAGGAAAAAAAGGCATCATTCAAATTAGCATGAAATTATGTATAATTGGGTGATTTTGGGGGCTAAATTAATGTCTACCATCCTGGGTTATTGCTTCAGGATATTTGTTATCTTACATATAATAGGGTTCATTCTATATTAAGTTCATTATTTTAACTTATAATTTTGGATGAGTAATCCTTTACTTTCATCTAGACCCTAAGAATATACCATTATTATTTGACACAGGTTATTATAAAGTTTTAAAAGTTAAGATTGTGATAGGGTACCATCAGCTACAGTAGGGTCTTAATTACCAGAGAGATATATTGCTATAAAGAACCATTAGCTACAGAAACACATATTTTATCCCACCACAGCAAGAAACATTGTGTTTTTTAAAAAAAATATATGATCCTACTAACTTCTCTTGTCTTACTGTGATTATTACATTTATTTGTTACCTTGAACAATACCTAAATATTGACTGATTCCTTTATTTAAAATGTATAGCTACTACATTTGTTAGTCAAAACTAAGTGTAAAAATAAATATGTGATGCTAAATAAATGCAGAGGTGAAAAATGCATAGTTACAATCTTTGAGAAATGTATGGTCAGGACCAGATAGGGGCGGGATCATGTTTAGCTATCTGTATTAAAGACTTTGAAATGAATCATAAGTAAAAAGCAGGGGGCAACATAATTGGGTTGAAATGAAAAATAAGGCCAGTTACAAGGCTAGGACAATGGTTCGGGTGGAAAGGATGAGGGTAGTAGGATGGAAAGAAGTTGAAAGGATATGGTCATTGATTGAATTTGGAGAATAAGAAATAAGAATTGGGGATGGCTCTTAGGTAATTGCTTTCAGATGCTGCTGCTGCTAAGTCGCTTCAGTCGTGTCCGACTCTGTGTGACCCCATAGACGGCAGCCCACCAGGCTCCCCTGTCCCTGGGATTTTCCAGGCAAGAACACTGGAGTGGGTTGCCATTTCCTTCTCCAATGCATGAAAGTGAAAAGTGAAAGTGAAGTCACTCAGTTGTGTCCGACTCTTCGCGACCCCATGGACTGCAGCCTACCAGGCTCCTCTGTCCATGGGATTTTCCAGGCAAGAGTACTGGAGTGGGGTGCCATTGCCTTCTCTGTTCAGATGCTGGGAATCCTATAATACTGACTGATATAGGAAACATAGGAGGAGGAAGATACTGGGGTTAGCTTTGATCCAGCTGAGTTTTAGGGGTTGGTGGAATGTCTCATATAAAGGTAGGAAGTGTGAATGTTTAGAATATGTGCTTGGAATGGGGAAAAGTGCCTGACTAGCAATGAGTGAAAGGATTGTCAGGAAGAAATGAAGGACCAGCTCTCATTTGTAATGACATTTAAATGCATATTTGGAAGTTATCTTTGTGTAGGAGGAGAGCAGATGATTGGCTGATGTGCACTTGGGGTTTGAAGACAGGCTCAGAAGAAGGGAAAAATAGCAAAGAAGTTTCTGGTGTTCTTGAGATAACAGTTGAGGTGATTGACCACAGTTTGTGCATTCTCAGTTGTGTCCCAACTCTTTTATGACCCCATGGACTGTAGCCCACCAGGCTCCTCTGTCCTTGGGATTTTCCGGGCAAGAATATTGGAGTGGATTGCCATTTCTTCCTCCAGGGTAATCTTCCTGACCCAGGGATCAAACCCCCATCTCCTGCATCTCCTGCATTGGCAGGTAGATCCTTTACCACTCAGCCACCTGGGAAGCCCATGATTGACCATATAGTCATATGTAAAGAAGGAAGTAAGACTAGAGGAACAGATACACTGAGCAAAGACAAAGATTGAGTCATTGGGGACTTTTTTGAGGATATACAGCAGGTGGAGTGGGCAGGAGATTGACAGAGGTAAAAGATGGTGGGTTAAAGTTGGATAGTGGAAGCCCGAGTTTAGAATTCTAATTGAGGTATAACCCCAGATCTTGATAAAGTTTAGTGAATAGCCATGGGGCCTAGACCCAATAATCGCTGGAATAAGAGGTTAGAAATGGACTGACACTGAAGTCCTGGAGTAGGAATTAGATTGGAGTGTTAAATGAGCCATCTATATAGCCAGGAAGTCTCCCATGATGGCAGGAGATGAAGAGAAGTGAACTGTGAACCAGGTGCCGAAGTCCTTGGATGGTGGAAGGGTGTGGTGGTGGTGGTGGGGTAATTGGATAGCATCAGCCTCAAAAGAAGAATTTTAGCTTAAGAATGAAATGACAGGGAGCTGGATGTGGCATTGGCGATATATGGAGAACACAGATTCTGCCTTGAAGTCCATATGTTAGATACGTGGAAGTGGAGTTGAGAGGGAATGAGGAGAGAGGTGGAAGGGAAATGGAGGAAAGGAGAGAGAAAGGAGAGGGTTGGGAGGTAGAGAGAGGAAATGAATGATCAGTTTCCAATAGAAAAAGTTCCTGGGTGAATTCGGGAGAAAGACACATTAAGTGTAATGTTTTAAAAAATCTTTTCATTTGAACCGTTCTGCAAGGAAACCTGCAGAAAAGGTTTAGGGAGTTGTAAAAATGTGGATAAAAAGACTTTCCACCTCTTTTTGTTGACATACTAAAGGAGACTTGGCTTAGCACAATGCCCGGCAAATGAAAAGCTGTCCGTGAAGGGCAGCTTTGGAAGAAGAGAGGACGGGAGAAGGAGGGACTTGGTTGGGCTTGACTGGTTCCAGTTCTGTGGCAGAGAGAGGAATGAAGTTGCTTTGCCACCAAGACAGTCAGGGTGTCTCCTGGAACTCTGTTGGCACAAGCAGTCTGAAACCTAGTTTGCTGGTACCGACGCTGGCATCAACATGGCCTTTAAATGCATTTTCTGGGCAAAGTTGTAGGATCTTTCTAGAGCTGCAGAGGGCCTGAGACATCACCCATTTCAGCCTCTTTATTTGACAGATGAGGCGAGTAAGGCCCAGAAGTGTTAAACAATTTGCTCAGAGTCACCAGCTACCTGCCAAGTGAAGATGTGGCATATTTTTAGGTGACCTTGAGAGTCTTATATCAGATATAAGTAATAACTCTACTGAATATCTGCTTTATGTGTTGCCATCGATAATCTTAAAATGCTGTATGGGTTGTGAAATTATCTTTTAATTAAGTTATTGAATGATTGAAATTGAAATAACAAAGAACTAGGATAGTAAAATATATGAAGAATTATGACTCTCTTCAATGCTTGCGTGATCACTGAATTTGAATTCACGTCTCTCAGTTGTGTCCAACTCTTTGCAACCTCATGAACTGTAGCCTACCAGGCTCCTCTGTCCATGGAATTCTCCAGAGTACTGGAGTGAGTAGCCATTCCCTTCTCCAGGGGATCTTCCTGATCCCGGGATCAAACACGGGTTTCTCACATTGCAGGCAGATTCTTTACCATCTGAGCCACCAGAGAGCTGTAAATAATAATAATTAGACAAATTAACGGGCTTCCCTGATAGCTCAGCTGGTAAAGAATCCGCCTGCAATGCGGGAGACCTGGGTTCGATCCCTGGGTTGGGAAGATCACATGGAGAAGAGAAAGGCTACCCACTCCATTATCCTGGCCTGGAGAATTCCAAGGACTCTATAGTCCACGGGGTCGCAAAGGGTCAGACACGACTGAGAGACTTTCACTTTCACTTTGGCGTAACAGGTCCACATTGTGTATATGTAAAGAAAATATTTCCAAAGGAACACGTGTGACAAAAAAGAAGGAAGATTTTGTTGTCATTGTTGTTAATGCATAAATTTAGAAAAGTGACTTCCCAGCATCACCTCTGGCGCTCTCATGTCATTAACTGCCCCTGCCCCTACCTTTCTATTTCCACCAGAGGGCAGTGCTCACCTGCAAATGTATGTTCTTGGGGCTGACTTCAACCTGGATCATAAACGCCATTGGCAGGAAATTATTAAACCCCTGAATCCGCCTGCTAATGCAGGAGACACAAGAGATACAGGTTTGATCCCTGGGTTGGGAAGATTCCCCTGGAGGAGGGCATAGCAACCCACTCCAGTATTCTTGCTTGGAAAATTCCATGGCCAGAGGAGCCTGGTGACCTATAGTCCATGGGGCTGCAAAGAGTTGGACATGACTGAGCACACACACAGCACAACAGCAAGAACCTACCTCAACATTAATGTTTTCAAAGTCTAGAGCATGATGAATATAAAGACAAAATTCCCTTATGTTTATATCAAGCTTTACAAACTCTGAAGGAATTTCTTGTAAATTATCTTATTTGAGCTTTACAATGAATTTGAGAATTAGGAAGAGAGGTTTCCTTCCTCTGATTTAAAGATGAGGAAACTGAATAGAAGGACTGTTCAAGGATACACAGAATCAAACTGGGTGAATCAAGACAGAATGACCTTGTAATTCACTGTGATTTCTTTCACTATATATAGTTATCTTAATGTCAGGTAGAAAAGTAAAACCCAAACAATGCAAAAATCCTTCTTTAATGAAAAGCACAAACGTATTTCTTACAAAATTCTTTCCAGAGTTTCTAGTAATAGCAAAATGCAACTGTTGATTGCAGTTATGTGCCTATCAGGTGTCATTTATTCAATTTTTTTATTCAAAAACATGCAACTATCAAATTGAATTAATTTAATTATCAAATTAAATACCAAGAAATATTTAGTGAGTATCTACAACACACCAGGCATTGTACTAGTAGCAGAGGATATAGCGGAAAGGAAAATATATACCTTTCAAGCTCTTGTTGTGAATAATGCTGCTTTGAACATGGCATGTACAAATAGCTCTTCAAGACCCTGATTTCAATTCTTTTATCTATGTACCCAGAAGTGGAATTGCTGGTATTTTTAAAAAATATTTTGAGGAACCATCCTACTGGTTTCTGCAGCAGCTAATCTATCTTACATTTCCACCTACAGGGCAAAAGTATTCCAATTTCTCCACATTCTTGCCAACACTTGCTACTTTTTTTTTTTTTTTTTTGATAGTTGGTATCCTAATGCATGTGAGCTGGTGTCTCACTATAGTTTTGGTTTGCATTTCCCTAAATGATTAGTGATGTCAAATATCTTTTCATGTGTGTATTGGCCACATCCCACTTCCTTTTATCTTTACAGTAAGTTATTCAATCTATCAAAATGCATTTTAGTTCCATTCTTCTACTAATGTTTTTTTTTTAAATTAAAAAAATATTTTTTTGGCTATGCCACACAGCATGTGGGATCTTAGTTAGTGGGATCAAAAACTTAGGTTGTGGGATCAACCCCTACATTGAAAGAGTGGAGTCTTAACCACCAGGGGAGTCCTCTGCTTTTAGTCTTCCCTTCAAATTTCTTACTTCACAAAACCTTACAGAGGCTCTATCAGTTCAGTTCAGTTCAGTCGCTCAGTTGTGTTCAACTCTTTGTGACCCCATGGACGCCAGGCTTCCCTGTTCCTCACCAACTCCCGGAGCTTACTCAAACTCATGTCCATTGAGTCAGTGATGCCATCCAACCATCTCATCCTTTGTTGTCCCCTTCTCCTTCCGCCTTCAATCATTCCCAGCATCAGGGTCTTTTCAGATGAGTCAGTTCTTCACATCAGGTGGCCAAAGTTGGTTTACAGTGTTGTACAATTTCTGCTTTATAGCAAAGTGACTCAGTTATACATTTGTATCCTTTTCATATTCTTTCCCATTGTGGTTTGTCACAGGATATTGACTATCCTGTGCTATGTAATATGACCTTGTTGCTTATCCATCCGGTGTAAATTAGTTTGTATCTGCTAATCCCAAAATGCTAGTTCTCCACCCCCACTGCCTCTCCCCCTTGGCAACCACAAGTCTGTTCTGTTCTCTATATCTGTAAGTTTGTTTTTGTTTTGTAGGTATGTTCATTTTGTGTCTTATTTTAAATTCCACATATAAGTGATATCACATGGTATTTGTCTTTCTCTTTCTGACTCTACTTAGTTTGATAATCTGTAGGTCCATCTTTGTTGTTGCAAATGGCATTATTTTATTATTTTTAATGATTATTATTCCATTGTGTGAAATAGTGCCATAGTGCCACTGTGAACATAGGAATGCATGTATCTTTTTGAATTATAGTTTTGTCTAAGTATATGCCCAGGAGTGGGGTTGCTGGATCGTATGGCAACTCTGTTTTTAGTTTTTTGAGGAACCTCCATACTGTTCTCCATAGTGGCCGCACCAGTTTGCATTCCAACAAATAGTAATAGATCAAAACTTTTAATGAGAATTCCTCTTCTAAAGGGGTCATTAGCTTTGTCATGGTTCAACCAACCTTTGAACCCATTTCTTTATACTTTTCTAGCATTTCTTCTTAGATAACTTATTCTGTGTAGGAAAGATTAATTGAAGGCTTAAGTATGTGATTTTTTTTTTCTTTGCTAAAATCTTGGACAACACTATTTTCAGAACACTACCCAAATTATTCTCTGAGGTAATATCCAATGTTTATACCAATTCACAACAATTCCTTCTTTTCCAAACTGATGTTAGGCTGGGAAGACCTTTTACTCAATGTTAGCATGTGGATGGTGTTTCTGGGTTGTTTTTTTTTTTTTTTGAATAATTAATTAATTAGTTTTATTTTTGGCTGCACTGGGTGTTCATTGCTGTGCTCAGGCTTTCTCTAGTTGTGACGACTGGGGGCTACTCTTTGCTGTGGGGAAAGGATTCTTACTGCAGTGTCTTCACGTGTTTCAGTACATGAACTCTAGGCACGGGGACTTCCGTAGTTGTGGCTCATAGGCTTTGCTGCTCTATGACATAAACAGAATAGGGAATGAACCCAAGTCCTCTTCACTGGCAGGAGGATTCTTAACCACTGGACCACCAGAGAAGTCTCAGTGTTTGTGTTTGTATCTAGAGACCAAGGAGCAAGATGACAACTCAAAGAGTCCTTCTTCTTTTGGCGTGTCTTTTTCTGTGGGACAACCTGGTTCAAAAAGTATCCTTCAAAAAAAAAAAAATCCTTCATACCTAGTTTCCAGACAGGTTTTATTTCTGTTGTGATAATTGTTTCCCTGTGTCATCCAAGGACACAGCCTGGATAGTTTGCATCATGATCAGGCTGACCACAGCTGTAGCTTTCAGGGGTGGTCAACTATCTCAGATCTTTGGGGTGATCATCTGGTCCTTCCCACTTACTTTCACAAACTTCATGCTATATTTTATCAGACTTCCCGAGTCCCACAACTGGATTAATCATAACCCTTTGTGACACTGGAATTTAGTTTTGCAGCCCTAGGACAGAAACCTGACCTGGTTCTCTACCTCTTGGTAGACGTTGTTAGTGATCACCTACTCTAACAACTTACTGTGATGCTCTTGTCCATCTTTGGAGAAACTCAGTTATTTAGCCAACAAGCATATTTCTTTGAAGATGAACAGAATACTCTTTATTCAGTACAGTGGGCATTTTTTAAGGGCTTTATTAATTTCCTTAGTGACTCAGATGGTTAAGAATCAGCCTGCAATGCAGGAGACCTAGGTTCAATCCCCAGGTTGGGAAGATCCCATAGAGGAGGACATGGCAACCCACTCCAGTATTCTTGCCTGGAGAATCCCCACAGACAGAGGAGCCTGATGGGCTGCAGTCCATGGTGTTGCAAAGAGTCGGACACGGCTGAGTGACTAAGCACGCATTTTCATTAACTCATATTATCCCCAAATGAGGAAACAATAATCTCATATGAGGTACTTATTATCCCTACTGTATAGACAAGAAAACTGAGACTTAGGATGGTTCAAGTAACTTGTCCAAAATTTACATAATTTGTAAATGCCAGTGCCAGAATATGAAGTCCAGGAATCACTGACTTTGAAATGCATGCCTATAACTACAAATGAGCTCTTTCCCTAATTTCCACTCTCAAGATGCAATCTAGATGGGAAATGCTGGATGAACCTTATTTAATTAAGCTAACTCAAGCTGCTTCCCTATGCTGGCCATAACAAAGTTATTCTCCATACCCCACCCCCACCCCCGCCAAATATTAAGTCATCATGGACACCAATGTTAGTGTGCAAAGTTCCAAGGCTTTTAGCAGCATAAAGCAGAATCTTTGGAGATACCAAGCTTTTGCTGTTTAGTGTGATTCCACGAGTCTCAAAATTGGCTCTGATAGTCTCAGTGGACACTTCCCTGCTTAAATAGCAGGACTCTGTAACAACTTTAGAATCTATAAGAATGTGTACAGGATTTTTGATTAATAGCTACATAATAAATCTTTGTAGTAAAAATAGTAACCTGCACAGTTAACAATAACTTTTTAAACTATAAAAATGAATGTCTTTGTTAAAGTAAAATTGTTTGTTTAGATACATTGTCTTTAAGAAACTATAGTTTCAGAGTCCAGTCAAGAAAGTAGTTTTTTTTTGTTTGTTTTACTGGGGTATCATATACAGTACTATGTAAGTTAAAGGTGTCCAGCGTAATGACTTGACGTACTAATACATGTATCGAGAAATAATTACCACAATCAGATTAGTCAACACCCATCAAGAAAGTAGTTTTCCATCAGAGATAAGCTAGTTATTTTATAAAGAAAATTGAATATAAATGCTCTAAAGAGATATTAGAAGATGGAAAACATAAGAAGACAGGACCACCATGATTCAGATCTTTTAGGAATAAAGGTTTGGATCACCATCCAGCCAGATAAATAACTGACCAGCTGAGATCCTGGCTTGGAGCACATAACTATTTCATAATAATGTATTTGCATTTTTTCTCAAATCCATCTTATTGAATATGAAAACCCTTATTCAGAATAATGAGAATGGCCAACTCAGATTAAGAACAACAATCTAGGTCCCAGGGACTTGGTTAATTTTAAGAGAGGTTTTTTGAATAATAGTATATACACAGTTGTTGTTAAGTTGAAAAGTCATGTCCAACTCTTTGCGACCCCATGGATTACAGCACACCAGGCTTCCCTGTCCCTCACTATCTCCTGGAGTTTGCTCAAATTCATGTCCATTGAGTCAATGATGCCATAGAACTGTCTCATCCTCTGTTGCCCCCTTCTCCTCTCAAAGAATCCTTACCCAGCCCTGTTTCAGGGCTTTGCAAGGCAGCATCTTGGGATTTCAACAAACCGGCTCCCAAGAAGGGCAGCCAGTACACATAGAAAGTCATGTGCACTAAAGCAGTGTCTGTGGTAATGTTTGGTGCCAGGTAGGTCATGGCGCTTTCACTGTAACAAAGTCCCTTCACAATAAAATACAGCTTCAGTGATCAGTTTGGGATAAAGTGTGGGGTTTACCCAGCAGAGGTCTCAATCAAGTGGCCAGTTTCAGGTCCTTGGGAGAACTGGAGCTCAAATCAGTAAGGATACTAACAAAGGCTATTTGGTGGACAAAGATAACCTAGGAACCCACCAGGGAACACAAGGTAGTCTTAGGGTCACAGAGTAACTCCAACCCTTACCAACCCCATATACTCACAGAGTAATAGTGTCAGTAGGGTTCTGATTGACTGAAGGATGTGATTGATCTTACAAGAACCAGGTCTTTAGTACTGGTCACTGTACTAATTGGTGAAGGTAGAGACTTACAGGTGTCCTTTTGGTTAAACTGGTATCCATGTCTTGACAGTGCTTCTCCTGTTTGTCTGATAGACACCAAATAATTTTGTCAGGGTGATATAATTTTACTGGGCTAGTAAGTGTTGGAAGCTATCTCTTTGGCTGTGTAGCAATTGGGCAGAAGTAATATAGTAATGAAAAGAAAATATTAATAAGAACAGCTAAATCGGAGAAGGCAAGTGATCAGAAAATGTGAAATTTCCAATTAAATTAATCTTTGGGGGTATTGAGACTTTTCATAGTTTCCAGGACTTAATTCAAAGCCAGAGAACTGGGAGCTGTCAACATACTTTGTATCTTAAAGAAAGAGTAACTGGGGACTCATGGACTTTTTCCTCAGTGAGATTACTAACATTGGTCTCAACATACCCATAAGATTAAAAAATGGATTCAGAGAAATCCTAATGATAACCTGTCTTCAGAATTTCTGGATAAGTCAATCTTCAAATGATACTTTACTAATTTTTAATGTTAAAAATTGTCTAATTCAAACAAAGACAATTCTGACCAAATTGGATAGTTTGCATCAGTAAGAAAGTTTATTGAAATTCGTTAGTAAATGAGAATAGAAAGATTTTCTTTTTTTCCATTAAAGAATACTTTCTGGTAAAGTGAAAAGGAGAAATACAGAAACAACAAAACACCTTTAGACACCTTATGATCAAGGAGTGGACCTATTTCCATAGGCCATTCAGACTGAAGTGTTTTCTTGGAGATTTTTTTTTTCATGCATCTATGCATAATGGCCTGTGTGAGGGGACACTCTTTCCTCTTGATGCGGCTTAATCGTAGTGTTTCTTGGTTTCCGATTCAACCACAGATGAAAGGACTCTACCATCAGGTGCCAACTCCTCAATAATTGTCTTGATCACTCTGGTTTTGTTAGTATCTGTAAGTTAATTACAATAAAAACAATAGAATTTAGACTACAATTTGTGGGGTCCTTACTAACTAACGAGCAAAATAGCTAAATCAAAGATATTTACTACCCCAAAACATCTACATCAAAATATCTAAATGCAAAGAAAAATACACCAAAGTGAAAAAAGGAAAACTTCTTTAGAGTTACTTTTAAAAACACCAAAGCAAAAACTACTACAATATTGTAAAGTAATTAGCCCCCAACTAAAAAAAAAAAAAAAAAAAAAAAAAAAAAAAAAAAAAAGAAAAACCAAAAAATAAAAAAAAAAAAAAAAAAAATAAAATCGTCTGAATGTTTCTGCTTTGGGAAAAAAAAAATAAAAAATAAATAAAAACACCAAAGCTACAGCATGTTAGACAATACCGTTTTGCCTTCAAGATTGGTGTCAACAACTACAGTCGGTTAAAAAAAGCAAATAAAGATTTTAAAAGATTTTAATTTTTGAAATAGTTCTAAAAAGTAAAAAAAACCCAAAAAAGTTACAGAACTTAAAAAAGTAAAACCCCAAAACAACAAAAAAACCCATAAAAAAGTTAAAACTAATTCTGATTACCCCATCTAGTTTCTGCTGACCTTGGTCCCTTAGATGAGGACTCTCCAACGGACCCTGAAGAGGTGGACTTGTGGCCTCCACTGGAGCTTCCGCCGCCGTAGCCGCCGCCGGAACTACCTCCGTGGCCGCCGCCGCTGGAGCTTCCGCCGCCGTAGCCGCCGCCGGAACTACCTCCGTGGCCGCCGCCGCTGGAACTTCCGCCGCTGTAGCCGCCGCCGCCGCCGGAACTTCCGCCATAGCCGCCGGAACTTCCGCCGCCGCGCCCGCCGCCGTAGTAGCCGCCGCCGGAACTTGGAGAGTAAAGGTTGGTTTCCGTTAGCTCTAACGTGGGAAGCTGTGAGTCTATTTCCAGGTTATTGTTACTTTATAACCTAGGCAAAACGTGTTTTGAGGAAAATCACCCCCGCCGATTATGAACCCGTACTTTTAAAACAATTATATATGCACCCAAGCCTAAGAATCTTTCTTTGGTCAAATTCGTGGGACATTGAGGCTGGTTGCATACTCCTTCTTGTGTACTTTGCCTCCTCTCTTTCCACTTTCTCCCATCCTCTGACACATCCTTGGGTTTTGGGAAAAGCCTTGCGGCTTGGAACACGGAATAAAAGCAACTGGGATGATTTAAACCTTTTCTATAATTTACCTTCCCTCTCCTTCTAGCAGGCTGCGGTAGGTTTGAATTTCATTCTCCAGTCGGATCTTAATATCCAGGAGTTGTTGGTACTCGGCATTCTGGCACTCGGTCTCAGCTCGAATCTGTTGCAGTTGTTCTTCCAGAGAGGAGATCTGGGACTGAATCTGAGAGAGCTGCACACAATAGCGACCTTCTGTCTCTGCCAAGGAGGCTTCCAGGGATTGTTTCTGAAGTGGAGAGAATATATTGTAACTTAACTACTTCATTGTTCACTTAAGTACAGTGAGGCTTGTGTAATAATTTCATGAGAAGAATAAAGAAAAAGAAAAGATTTGTGTTTTAGATTTGATAATATTTCAATTTTAGCATTTTTCGATCAATGCCAATAATACTTTTATCCCATTAACAAAAAGCTTCAATTTTATTTCTGCTTTTTTACTCTCGACTCTGCATTTTCTTTTATGTTGCCTATTCTTATGTGAGGATGAAACGCATGATAAAGTGATGTTATTTCTCGAGAGAATTATTTACTTACCAGGGCTAGTTGGGACTGCAGCTCAATCTCTAGGCCTTGAATAGTGCGTCTCAACTCAGTAATCTCAGATTTATGGCTCGATACTTGTTCAATGTTACTGTTGATTTCCGTAGTAAGTTCCTTGCTCTAGAATATTAAAAACAGGGGACCTGATGAGAAATATCTGAACTAATAACCAAACCACCACTGACTTTGCTGCAAAAGAAGATGAACTACCTTTTCGTTGAACCAGGCTTCCGCGTCTCTGCGATTTTTCTCGGCAAGTTGTTCATATTGGCTTCTCATGTTATTCAGAAGTTCAGTGAGATCAACACCTGGGGCAGCATTCATTTCCACATTCACATCACCAGTGGATACATTTTGAAGGTCTCTCATTTCCTGTTTGAGGAACAGAAGTATTTAATGACTGCTTCATGACCCTGAGTCCATTTTTGGCTGGGGGAAGTATAACTATTTATGTCACCTCTTCATGGTTCTTCTTCAGGTAGGCCAGTTCCTCAGTCAAGCTCTCGATCTGCATCTCCAGGTCGGTCTTGGTCAAGGTCAGCTCGTCCAGCACCCTTCGCAGGCCATTGATGTCGGCCTCCACACTCTGGCGCAGGGTTACCTCATTTTCATACCTGAAACAAGCATGATACAAATACTGGGTATAACTTATATCAGGGAGGTATTCCTGGGTAGGGACTGTTTAGAAACGAAGTGAAGAGTTGACTTCGTATCTTGGCAATATTTATCATATTATGATTCACATAGGGATATTAGTGGTTTAATGCAAAGAAACTTAGCATTTACTTTAAAGTGCATCTTCTTATAATGTTGCCTAAAAGGTAATACTGAGGTTGAAAATTTCTCTTGACAGTTCCAATAAAGTTTAAATTTGAATGAATTCAGGAAAATGTAAATGCTCTTGTGGGTATACATTGTTAAAAACATCTCATGTATTTATTGTGACAGTATTGTACCACATTTGCTTAGCTTACTTCAGCCTGAAGTCATCCGCTGCCAGCCTGGCATTATCAACCTGAATCAGGATATTGGCATTGTCTGTTGTTAGGTTGAGGATCTGGAAGGAGAGACAAGTCAGGTACAGACACAGCTTTTATAGTGGCACAGATGAACTATATTTCTGTGTTGGTCTATTACTAAGTCTCGGGAATTTTTTATTTTAAATCTGACAGTGCAGTCTTACCCATATACTTAAAATTGAGTCATTTGTTCTCTTGAAGTTTCCATACTTTTCTGTTTCTATATCCTCCCTTTCTGAAAACTAACTGGAGTTATATAGCTGTGTTCCTGCATTCATGTCCTGCTCTTATACCTGTGTAATTTCATGTATTTCAGCTAAATTTGAGTGACTCGTACCTGTATTTGGTTTAACTTGTTTTAAATATATATTCTAAATGAATATAAACTGCACACAATGCAATTCAAAAATTCCCTCAAGGCAAACAATACTACATTTTCATACTGGAAAATTCATGTTTCTTGCAATGTCAGTAATGAGTATTTGTTGTTATCAATCTGAATAATATTTTCTGATTTATTGAATAATTCTTTCAGTCCCTGTGTTTGTACATTTTCTAACGTGTTTTACAACTATGGACTCATACACTCATTAAAACATAAAAAATTCTCAGTAATCCCCCCATCCTATAAGATACACAACACACATGTTGGATGAAGATTGCAATGACTGTACCCTCACAGCTATTTACCTTTGAAGAGACTGGATTGCTCATGGAAGCAAGAAAGTAATGTAGTCAAACACAGTGAACATTGTAGTTGATTTAAAAATTATTTATCAGAATTACATGCACAAAAAGAGGCTTAAAGTTGCATTTTTAAAATGCTCCTTACCTGATTTTTAAGATCATCAATGATTTGGTAGTATTTGCTGTAATCACGAGGCTCTCGCTGACTTGAGTTGCCATACTTTTCATACCACTCCTTGATTTTGACTTCTAGCTCATAGTTTGATTCTTCCAGAGCCCGAACTTTGTCCAAGTAGGAAGCCAGGCGATCATTCAGATTCTGCATGGTTATTTTTTCATTTCCAGAGATAAGGCCACCATCTCCTCCAAATCCACCACCAAAACCACCTCCAAAGCTGCCTCCGAAGCTGCCCCCTCCAAAGCTACCTCCTCCATAGCCCCCTCCGAAGCTGCCTCCTCCATAGCTCCCACCGAAGTTACTTCCATAGCTCCCACCAAAGCCACCTCCTAATCCTCCTCCATAGACACTTGATGAGCCCCCAAAGCAGCCTCCAGCAGAGCTCCCACGGCTAAAAGAGCCACCACTGAACCCCCCTGAGCTAAATCCTCCACCAAGAGAGCCTTTGCTGCTTGAAATTCTGAGGGATGATCCTCCTCCTCCTCCACCTCCACTGCGGGAGGAAGAGTATTGCTTGCTTGAGCTGTATCGAACAGACATGGTGATGCTGTTTAGCTCAGGGAGTGCCTGGTACCAAGGACAGTGACAAGCCTTTATATACTGAGAGGGTGTGTCCCACATGTGTTAGAGTTTTGCTTACTTGCTTGGTTTTCTTTTTGCCAAATTTGCATCTTTGGCTTATGGTTGCATAAATTATATTAAGTAATCACCAGCCCCAATATATTTGGGTTTGAATTAGCCTTAAGAACAAACAGGAGGTTTGCTATGTTGAAATTGAAAATGGGTGTTGGTCATATGAGCATTTGTTCCATTAAACTTTTTCACCTTTTTAGGAACATTGAGCAACTTGAACTCTAGTTTTTCTTTTTACCTCAGCACTAATTTAGTTTGTACGGAATGTTTGCAAAGTTTAGAAAAAGAATTTTAAATCACAAAATCATAGTTAATATTTTTCAAATTCATGTTTTAAACAGTTTTAGTTAATTAGAACAGCATAAATTCAGATAGAATCATGCCATAATAGGGCTGTAGAGTAAACTGCAAGCAACCAAAATGAAAATAAAAAACATGTTAAACGATTTGTGTTCAAAAGTTACCACATATAAATAAAGACATAAAAACACAACTTAAGAAATGCATGTGTGTGTATGTTTATAGAAAATCTTTTATTTGGAGAATGAAAGTACATTGATATTTTGTCTATGAAATTGGAAGTGTGTAATGATTTAGGAATCTTCTAACTTAATGGTGCTATTCTTTTTAACATTTAAAGAAGCCTAACATCAGGAAGTTATCCTGGATTAAAAAAATTTTTTTTAATTCATTGTAATGAAGGCTTATATGAAGACTACATTGCAGAAATTCTTAGCACAAGATATGAACTAATCTCCAGTATTTTGTTTAAGCTTGACCAATAGAAAAGGAAGTGATTGTGAGTAAAAATTTTCTTACAAGAATATACCAGATTAGAAAATGATAGTTGCTTCAAAATTATGAACTGGTCTGTGAACATGTGTTTGAAAGCTAGGTTCTGTTTCTCAAAAAAAATTTTTTCCTTGGATTTACTGTGTGTATTATTTATATAACTGTGTTTAATAAAGTATTTAATTGGGACTTTTAACACATGATAGCTCATGTGGGCTTCCCTGATAACTCAGTTAGTAAAGAATCCGCCTGCAATGCAGGAGACCCTAGTTTGATTCCTGGGTTGGGAAGATCCGCTGGGGAAGGGATAGGCTACCTGTCCCAGTATTCTTCGGCTTCCCTCGTGGCTCAGCTGGTAAAGAATCTGCCTGCAATGCAGGGGACCTGGGTTTGATCCCTGGGTTGGGAAGATCCCCTGGAGAAGGGATAGGCTACCCACTCCAGTATTCTGACCTGGAGAATTTCTGGCCTGGAGAAGTCCATGGGATCACCAAGAGTTGGACATGACTGAGCGACTTGCACTTTCACTTTTCACTGTAAAGCATGATATAAAGCTGTTTTTAAATCTATCTATAGGATATGGTATTGCTATTCAAAAATATATTCACACATGTATATTTCTGTATATATTCACACACAGTTTACAGTTATACAGTGCTATTTGTGATGCTGTCATTTTATAACTCTGAAACAGTTATCCCTACTGAGATAGGGAGGGTATTATCTCTATTTTATAGAAGAGGAAGTTGAAGCTGAGAGAGGTTATGATTTTGCCTAAAGAGATAAAATAGGTGGATAAATGAGATTAGAAAATTGGTCTGATGCCTGGCTTTTGGCTCTTACTGTGTTACCAATGTGTGTCTGTATTCTCTGTTCTGGTGGATTTGGTCAGAGAACTGAATGCCTCTTTTTCTTACGATAAACTTCTCCACATGGGAAGCAACAAAACAAAACAAAAAGTACTTGGAAACATGAATATGTTGAAAGGGTAGGATGTTTGGCACATACTTCCATTACTAATTGCTTTCTCAAATTACGCTTAAAGCTGCACATTCCAGATTATGAAAACTATAGAAGTAGCTTCTGCAGGGAAAGGGAATGTGGCTGGGAGTGTGAATGAGGTGTTGACTGTGAGAGTGGAGGTTACTACCCAACAATTGCAGCTTCTCCAACTTGTTACCACATGCAAGTGGGGCAGAGTTAAAAGAAAAAATGAAACTCAACTGTGGGAATTGATTCTTGCTGAAGATAACATGTAGTAAAGGAAGGTTATGATAAGTCAGACTGGAAAAAAAGCATTCTAACAAGTTCAGAGAGGATGTTGAAGACCTGACATCAATGAAAGTAATTCAGAAAGAATATTTTATGAGTACACTACCCAAAGCAATCTGTAGATTCAATGCAATCCCTATGAAGCTACCAATGGTATTTTTCACAGCACTAGAACAAATAATTTCACAATTTGTATGGAAATATAAAAACCCTCGAATAGCTAAAGCAATCTTGAGAAAGAAGAATGGAACTGGAGGAATCAACCTGCCTGACTTCAGGCTCTACTACAAAGCCACAGTCATCAAGACAGTACGGTACTGGCACAAAGACAGAAATATAGATCAGTGGAACAAAATAGAAAGCCCAGAGATAAATCCACACACCTATGGACACCTTATCTTCGACAAAGAAGGCGAGAATGTACAATGGAGAAAAGACAATCTCTTTAGCAAGTGTTGCTGGGAAGACTGGTCAACCACTTGTAAAAGAATGAAACTAGAACACTTTCTAACACCATACACAAAAATAAAATCAAAATGGATTAAAGATCTAAACGTAAGACCAGAAACTATAAAACTCCGAGAAAAAAACATAGGCAAAACACTTTCTGACATAAATCACAGCAAGATCCTCTATGACCCACCTCCCAGAGTAATGGAAATAAAAGCAAGAATAAACAAATGGGACCTAATTAAGCTTAAAAGCTTTTGCACAACAAAGAAACTATAAGCAAGGTGAAAAGACAGCCTTTAGAATGGGAGAAAATAATAGCAAACAAAGCAACGGACAAAGAATCTCAAAAATATACAAGCAACTCCTGCAGCTCAATTCCAGAAAAATAAACGACCCAATCAAAAAATGAGCCAAAGAACTAAACAGACATTCCTCCAAAGAAGACATACAGATGGCTAACAAACACATGAAAAGATGCTCAACATCACTCATTATTAGAGAAATGCAAATCAAAACCACAGTGAGGTACCATTTCACGCCAGTTAGAATGGCTGTTATCCAAAAGTCTACAAGCAATAAATGCTGGAGAGGGTGTGGAGAAAAGGGAGCCCTCTTACACTGTTGGTGGGAATGCAAACTAGTACAGCCACTATGGAGAACAGTGTGGAGATTCCTTAAAAATCTGGGAATAGAACTGCCATATGACCCAGCAATCCCACTGCTGGGCATACACACTGAAGAAACCAGAATTGAAAGAGACACGTGTATTGCAATGTTCATCACAGCACTGTTTATAATAGCCAGGACTTGGAAGCAACCTAGATGTCCATCAGCAGACAAATGGATAAGGAAGCTGTGGTACATATACACAATGGAATATTACTCAGCCATTAAAAAGAATACATTTGAATCAGTTCTATTGAGATGGATGAAACTGGAGCCCATTATACAGAGTGAAGTAAGCCAGAAAGAAAAACACCAATACAGTATACTAATGCATATATATGGAATAGGAAAGATGGTAACGATAAGCCTATATGCAAGACAGAAAAAGCGACACAGATGCATAGAACAGTCTTATGGACTCTGTGGGAGAAGGTGAGGGTGGGACGATCTGAGAGAATAGCATTGAAACATGTGTATTATCATATGTGAAACAGAACGCCATTCCAGGTTCGATGCATGAGACAAATGCTCAGGGCTGGGGCAATGGGATGACCCAGAGGGATGGGATGAGGAGGGAGGTGGGAGGAGGGTTCAGGATGGGGAACACATGTAAACCCATGGCTGATTCATGTCAATGTATGGCAAAAACCACTATGATATTGTAAAGTAATTAGCCCCCAACAAAAATAAATGAATAAACAAGACAAAACAAAATAACTACAATATGTCAAAAAAAAGAGAAAGAATATTTTAGTTAAAGAAATTTTGCTAAATTTTACCTGTAATTATATTTTGGGAGTGGATCTTGCTAGTTTTGCTTTAGTATTAGCCTTTTTTTTTTTTAACCCTTAAATATAAGCATCTCAATCTAGTTTCTGTAAACAGGTAGTATGAAGAGCTCTGTTACTATCACAGTAAATCACAGAATTTGTAGAAGGCATCCTAAAAGTATATGGGAAAAAGTACAAATACAGAGACGCTTCTAATACTGACTGCACCATTTAAGCCGACTTTAATGTTATTATCAAAGACATCTTATTGACTTGTGCACTCTAGAAATTGGTTTCTTTTTATTTGCGTGGTCGTTTGTTGAAACCAGCTTTTGGCATGTGTAAAAATTACAGAGGTGCCATGTGATAATCCTGCAGCTAAATTGGATGGAAAATGTACTATGGTCAGCTCTAGTGTTGGCCCTATTTACACCTGACTGCCATAATCCACTGCAATTGTAATTTCATCGTTCTCAATTTTTGTTGTATCTCTATGTAAGGCACACTGAGAGGTGTTTAAATGATAGGGACGTAAATGAGATTCATCTCCTACCCTTACAGATCTTACCAATTGTTACAATCTAGTCATGGAGACAAAAATGTGCACTATAAGCCCTATGTAAATGGTAAATGAAGTGGGAGGGAAGAGTTAACGTTTCCTGAACATCTACTGTGTTCTAGGTAGTTTACTCTTCTTTAATCCTCCCCCAAGTTCTCCAGATGGGTATTATTTATCTCCTTTTATAGCTGAAGAAATGAAGCTTTAGAAAGCTTCAGGGATTTGCCAAGAGTAACACAGCTGGTTTCTGCTATAACCTAGTTTGGAATCAGGCCTAAGTGGCTTCAAAATGATACTGGGTTCATGACACTGAACTGCCTGTCACCGTAAGACTGATGAGCAAGGAGTCCTGTTGAATGGGGTCACCTGACAAAGTTTCATGGTGCGGGTGGAATTTAAGCTGAGTCTCCTGAAAGATGGGTGGGAGTTTTCCTTATGTGCAGCAGCAGAGAGGACTGTTCTGGGCTGGGAAGTGGGGACTGTGAAATGCCAAGCAGGTGGAGACCAGTTTGGTTGAAACTGATTGTCCATAGGTGTTAATTTCTCTTACAGATTTTATTCAGCATCTGCAGTATTATTCCCTGGGGATACATAGGTGACTCACACAGTTCCTGCCCTTCAATGAGTGTACTTGGAGAGGCAAACAAACATACCCACGAATCAGAATTAGGGTAATCTGGGCTACAGTTGAGGCATGGACAGGGTGTTGAGGGAGTTCAGAGAAGGGAATCTGACAGTTTGGCATGTGTGTGTGTGTTATGTGTGAGGGCACAGTGAAAGAATAGTGAGATCAAGTTTTGAGGAGAAGGCCAATTTAGAAATTTGAAATAATTTGCAAATTCGCAAATTTGAAATAATACTGTGAAAATGTCTTTCAACACTTAGGGTCATAGGACTACAATTCAGGAGAGAGATAAGAGGAGCGGATTTCAGGATAGTGAGGACCCCTAAGGGGAGGAATTTAGAAAAGTGAGCAGAGCGCCCAAGTCTGAACTTTTTTGGAGACAATCACTTGAGGGGCTGGTGAGAAGCTAGAGAATAGTACTGAGAAGAGTGACGCCTAGCATCTGGGAAAGCAAGGAGAAGGATCATGGAAGTCAAGGGGGAAAGAACCCAGTGGGGTGGTCTCTAAAGGAAGATCAAGGAGAAGGGGAACTGAAGAAAGATCATTGGTTATTTAGAAGCCTTTGGCACCCTTCCAGAGGACATATTTAGTAGAGTAGTGGTAGGACAGTCCACCGTGTATATTGGAATTGATGGTTTTGCTTTTGGTATTTTATTTATCAGTTTCTTCTCAATTGCTCCTGAGTTTTGAGTCATGGTTAGGACGGATATAGCTCTTATTCTCATTGGGTTAATTTGTCTGGGGCTCTTGAAATGTGTTGTTGGTTTAGCTTTGTTATCAGCTTGACTCATCTCACTGTTGGGGTTTGGATCTCTTTTCTATTTCTTTCTTATTTTGCCTCCAGTAAATTCTCTTTTGAAGAATTTTTCTAACTGACAATTCTATTTGCACATTTCTTTCTCTGATTAATTGAGATGTAATAAATCATTTAGTGGCAGAAAGACAAAACTGACAATGCAAGTTGTGTCTCAAGATTGCAAGATTGATAAGCTAAATGTTTAGAAGTTTTAATTTATCATGTAAAGTTTGAGAATAAGGCATTCTTTGCTTGAATGTTCTGTGACTGTGCAAACTGCTGAAATGTGCCTTTGTGATTATGACCTATGGAGTCAACACCAAGTGGAAAGCTGTACAAGTGTTTGATGGATTTGGTACTCTCCTCCCAGATAGCTGAATAATTAGGACAACCAAGATATTGGTAAAGCCCATTTCTTCTCACTGGAAAATTTCTAATACTCAGAGCTCTGAAATCTGGAGAGACTCCCATATTACACAGTTTTTCTAAAACTTCCAAGGCTGCACTATGGTGGACACTGTCAAAATATGGAAGCAGCATGAAGGCTTTTCAGAGTAATGTAGCAGAGTGGTTAGATGGGTGGGCCCTGGAATCAGACTGCTTGGGTAACAATCCAGGGCCATCCACTTACTGTGTGACTTTATTTCAGTTTTCTCAGCTCTAATGTGGCATCATAATTTTGATTATCCTGTAGAGGTGTAAGTGGGAGTTAAATGAATTAATATAAAGCATTTAGAACAGTGCCTGGCGTTTCCTTCTGGAGAAGGAAATGGCAACCCACTCCAGTATTCTTGTGTGGAGACTCCCATGGACAGTGGGGCCTGGTGGGCTACAGTCCATAGGATCCCAAAGAGTTGGACAAGACTGAAGTGATTTAGCATGCAAGCATGTTGGCCATTATAGAATAAGTGCTTTAAAAAGGTTCTTCTGTTGCTGTCATTACTGTTACTGTGATCAGAACCTAACCCACAGTTGGTCAGTAAAATATGAGTGGATGAAAATCTAGGATTCAAAGTTGAAATACAGCTAGTGAGGAGGATAAAATGGCTGGGGTTGGGGAATGGTCCAGCAGGGGAAAGGTGTTCTATTTGTTCTATTTGATAACTTTGTAAACCATGCTGTTTTTCCCTGAATGACACATGCTGTCATTTTTAACTTCATTCTTTTCTTTATCTCCAACATCCACCAAGTTACCAGTTTTGTTACTTTTTCTTTTGTCCCATCTGATATATTTGTTTCTTTTTGTCTAGTCCCACCACAGCTGTCCTAATCCAGAATTTCATCACTTCTGTCATCAATTACATCACCAGCTTCTGAAGTGGTTTTCTTGGCTCGGTGCCATGTCACCTAAGATCTGTTCTATTCATGGCTGAAGATGACTGTTCTTGAAAACTACTGTCATCACTTCATCCACATGCATAAGTACCTGCAAAGGATTTCTCTTATTAGTAGATTATGACTTTTCGGTAGCCTTGCCCTATTCTGCCTATCCAACCTCATTCTTCCTGCAGTGAGTGAGGGTGGTAGAGTGGAAAGATTGTTGCGTTCTCCTTATAAAGTAATTATTAAATATGTGGCCTTGGGCAAAACACTCAGCCTTTAAAAATGAGCCTGTGAGTCATTTTACTACCTTATAAAATATGGATAATAATAATAGTAAATACTAAAATATGTATATAGTGCTACTACTAACAATAACCCATGATACAGTGGAAGAAGGGTGTTAACATTCCTTAAAAACATCCTTTAATTATAAGCAATCCTTTCTTTTAAATCTTGGCCAAGACACAATGGTATATCTGGTTTTAAGGCCTTTGTTGGCCTTATTCAAATCAAGTCCAAGCTCCTCTCCTTCATGAGGCTTCTCACCATTAGTCTAGCCATGGTTGTCTCTTTCTTTTCATTTCCTGTGTGTACAACCTAGTAGTTTATAGTATGATATAATTATTATTGTTCCCAATGAGGTAAAACATGAAAGCTCCTTTAGAGAAGTAACGGTACCTTTTTCTCATGCTGCATCTAGTAGATATTTAATGTTTTCTGAATGTTTTCCTATCATCTCAGTGTCTTTTCCCATTTTCTTTTCTTTGCCTTTATTTTGGTCTCAAAACTCTTCTCGCCTATGTTTTGGCAATATACAAGTTTAAAATTTAAATAAAGGCTAGTTGAAGACAACTAATTTGATTTTTCTTTAAAGCTAGTTGTAATAATTTTCAGATATGAGAATGTTGTGTAAGAACAATAAGAAATCTAAGATTCTGCATAGGAGTTTTTAGATATCTTAAAATATATGATGATATATACCTTAGATTATGTATGTGCCATGCTTAGTTGCTCAGTCGTGTCTGACTCTTTGAGGACTGTAGCCCGCCAGGCTCCTCTGTCCATGGGATTTTTCAGACAAGAATACTGGAGTGGGTTGCCATTTCCTCCTCCAGGGGTTTATAGAATAAATAAGTATTCTTCATATTTAAGTGGATACATATAATGTGCCTAAATTGAAAAAAGAATCTTATGAAGTTAATCTCTTAATTTTATTGTTTAGAGATTTTTAAAATACTGAACTTAAAAAAAGTCAAGAAACTTGTCAGTTTCATAACAAATTAAGAAAAGGTCTTGTCAGAATCAACTCATTTTTGTGTGTGCAGTGGGAATGGTAAGGAATAGATTTAAATAATTATTTAACTGTAACACAATAGCAGTAGAGAAAATTTACCATAACTGTTCAGTGACCTTCCTCCACAAGGCTGAAGATTGAAAACAACTGAAGAGTTTATAATGTCTTGGAGTAAATGCATTAATTAAATATGCAGCATTTGCAGTCAATCCTCAGGTAGTTAGAGCTTATAGAGCTTATTAAAACTTTCCTATGTTCCAAGGGCCTGTGCTAAACACTTGACATGAATGTTTCTGTCATTAAATCCTGACAGCAAGTGAAAGGGGTACCTTTTATTTTACCTGAAAAATTAGTAGCTTGCCCAAAATTATTCAATAAAGGGATTTGAACACAGACCTATCTTCAGAGCTTTCCCTTTAATACAATGAGCAATGCTTACAGCTCTCCTGAAGTAATGTGGAATTGCATTTTCTAGTCTTGTAACTTAGAAATTAGCAAGAACATTAGGGATTTTACTTTCTTT
The DNA here is from genome assembly GCA_024291935.2 of Okapia johnstoni. Taxonomy (NCBI): domain Eukaryota; kingdom Metazoa; phylum Chordata; class Mammalia; order Artiodactyla; family Giraffidae; genus Okapia; species Okapia johnstoni. Next base: position 20,665,143 of record CM044306.1, on the reverse strand, counting down.
CTCAGATTGGACAAGCTCTTCTTTTTTTAAAAAAATAATTTTAAAAATTTACTTATGTATTTTTGGCTGTGCTGGGTCTTCATTGCTGTGTGAACTTTTCTCTAGTTGCAGCAAGCCGAGGGTGCTCTTCCTTGCAGTGTGCTGGCTTCTCACTGTGGTGGCTTCTCTTGTTGTGGAGCACGGGCTCTAGGGTGCACAGGCTCCAGTAGCTGTGGCACATGGGCTCAATAGTTTTGATTCCTGGGCTCTTGAGTACAGGCTGAATAGTTGTGGTACATGGGCTTAGTTTCTCTGCGGCATGTAGAATCTTCTCAGGCCAAGGATTGAACCCGAGTCTCCTGCATTGACAGGTAGATTCTTTACCACTGAGCTAACAGGGAAGCCCAAACAAGCTGTTCTTATCATCGTTACATTTGTGATGAAAAAATGGACTAATTTGAAAAGAAAGCTTTTGAAAAGAAAGAGAATTAACACGGCAAGAATTCTTGCTTTTGAAGAGGTCAGACTTGTAGGTCTCATCTACTCAGGCTACACTCTTAACTTTTTGAAGATGCCTCCTACTTGGTTTTCTATGGGTTCCTAACTCTGTCAGGATTGTCCTAAGCTCCAGACCAGTCATTAAAATAACAAACCAGAGCAATTAGCCACCATGATTAATCACCATGATTAATCACAGAAATTAATCCTTTCTTAAATGCTGGTTTTTCCACTCAGAGCTAACACCCATTACAGAGATTAACTGCATTTTAAACATCAGGTTTTTACTCTTTACATGTAAACACAAGGTGCATATCTGAACTAATTTTAATAGTTAACTGTGACAGAAAGGGGTTTTGTTGCTTTGGGACTTTCCAGCTTCAAAAGCTATCAAACTCTTTGATGTCTCTCACAAATATTTTCCATATTGATCATTTTGGTTGAAATGTGGAGTTTAGATTAGAATTTTCTAACTCTAAAACTTGGGGCTTCTCTGGTAGCTCAGCTGGTAAAGAATCTGCCTGCAATGCAGGAGACCCTGGTTTGATTCCTGGGTTGGGAAGATCCCCTGGAGAAGGGAACGGCTACCCACTCCAGTATTCTGGCCTGGAGAATTCCATGGACTGTTTAGTCCACGGAGTCACAAAGAGTCGGACACGACTGAGTGACTTTCACTTTTCACTTTCAATCCTAAAGCTTAGATAGAAATGATTGGATATTTATAGAACTGTAAGGTGTTGTATGTTATTTCTTTTCCCCTTGACATCTCGGATATAATTGCCACCATTTAAATAGGATGTAGTAGGATTACTTTTTTTTTTTCCCAACTATCCAAGGATGAGGACTCCACAACCCCTATCAGGATAATTATCATTAGCAATCTGTCACACTGATATCCAGTAAGTTGCTCCAAGTGTAAGAATATTAAGAATAACAAGAACTGTCACCACTTTCAACACTAACATTTGTTTAACATGTACTCAGTGCCAGGCACTCTATGGGCTTTATGTACATTTTCTCATCCAGCCCACTTAACAACCCCATAAGGCAGATACTACTTTAGATCTTTTTTTTCCTCCAGAGGAGGAAACTGAAGGTTTGAAATGGTTATATATTATACACAGGGGTAATACAGCTAATAAATTTATAGCGGAACCAGAGTTGAAACCAAGTCTGCCTCCTCTAGATCCCATACTCTTAACCATGAACTTTTACTGCCAAATGTCTAATTAAATTTTGCTTTGTGGTTTCAAAGGCAGCCCAAGAAATGTGAATTACAATGGTAAAGATGGAACCTGTTCCAGCCTATAAGTGAACTAAATTAAATTTTTAAGGTGAGCAGATTTGAAGAATGTTCCTTTTTGTCTAGCTGATTTTAAAATGTTATTTTTAAAGATGTTCTGCCAACATTATGATGTGGATGTTTTGAGGGTATGGATTTGACTGATTTAGGTGTAGATCAGTCACAATGGTAAATTATTTTATGCCACATGCTATTTAGCCTGATAGTCTAGCTTTGATTAAGTATACCCAATAATTTAAGAACTGAGTATTTCATCAAAAGGCTAGGGTTTTAGTGGATTATTTATTGTATCACTTACCCAGATTTTCCATTCATTAGCTTATGGTACTTTTCAATCTCATTTACCAGTCAAATCTTCATACAGGAGTTGTTCTGTTCAATATTCCGGCTCTCTGCTTGAATCCTGATTTGTTTAACTTGACCCCGCCCCCGATTGCTGATTGTTTCTTGCGTTTGTGAACGTTGACAACAGTAGTTATTGATACTTTTGGTTTCTGTCAAGCTAGAATCCAAGGATTGCTTCTGAAGGAATGGAAATAAACGTAAAAAGGTGATTCATTAAAAATTTCAGAGTAGGAAAACAAAGCGGAACATAATCTAAACTACTACCAGACAAAACTTAAATCGTAATTTTAAATCAGCTGTTCTAAATTTATTTATTCTTTGAACTGTGTCTTTCTCTCTTCTTCTAACCTACTGTTCTTCTCTCGTTTAGCCCCTAAACAGAGTTGCATTTAACTCGTTCTATGGAGACATGGAATTGTGTGAGAAATCTGTGACCTCTCAGTAACTGTCACATGTGGATAGTGGACTTTGGAAACAACAACCTTCCTACCAGAGATCACTGGACCTGAAGCTCTAATTCCAGTGGCTACAGGGTTTGCCACAGCTTATCATCTTGCTCCTGTTGATACTTGTCTTGTTAGCAGAAGTTGGTACTTGCCCATTCAGTTCTTTACCCTAAAATATTAGAGGAGAATAAAAATATAAAAGTTGTACCAGCTTTCACGAGCTCTGCTTAATATTGGATGCTTTTTTTGGGTGATGATAGGTTTACTTTTTCATTAAACCAGACATCAGTTTTTTTTGTGATTTGTTCTGGTGAGACCTCAGATTGCCCCCTCCTGTGGTTCAGCAGGGCAGTCAGGTCCACTCCTGGGCCATCTTGATTTCTACATTGACTTCAACATGAGGTAACATTGTCAACCCTCATTTCCTGATCCAAAATAAAATAATCAATACACCACAGGTTACTTTTTTTTTTTGCATCTGCAATATGGTAATTTAAAAGGAATGAAAAGATGAAAATGGAAATGTAGATTTTAGAAATCATTTTTAAGGTTTAAAAAAATTTCTAGGAGATTATAAAATAGTGTTCTTAGATTTAGCAAATAAAAATACAAGATGCCTGCTCAATTAAATTTGAATTTCAGATAAACAATGAATACTTTTTTTTTTAATGTGCCCCATATAATATTTGGAAATGTTTGTACTAAAACTTTATTCATTGTTTATCTGAAATTCCAATTTAGCTGGGTTCCCTGTATTTTATGTGACAACTCTGTTGCAGAAATATTCAAGGGAATTCCCTGGTGGTCCAGTGGTTCGGACTTGACACTTTCACTGCTGCAGTCCCTTGTCAGGAAACTAAGATCCCACAAGCCACATGGGGCAGCCAAAAAAATAAAATAAAATATTGAGGATCAAAGTAATAAAAGATAATAATATTTTTATATTTTAAAAGGATTTTGGTGTGATTAATTTGATCTTTACTGTCACCGTGAGGGGTAAGTTTTTCTGGGAAGAGTGGGAAGGGATGATATTATGCTTTAATTAGCAAATAGTTGAGACTCAGAGAGTTAACAGTTCAACAAAGCCATGGATGAACATGCATGAACCTGAATCCAAGTCTTTTGATTCTTAGTCCGGCACTGTTTTTAAAATTCTGAGACTTTTGCAAAATATGAAGAAGCACCAAGGATTAAGATTCAGAAGGATGCAGATATTAATCAATAAGAAATTCCACATTCCTACCACCCATCATTGCTGGCCCCGGTTTTTCATATTTGCTTCTGATTGAGTGTCCTTTCCAGCATGGTGCATTACCATGCTGCTCTGAGACAGCATCATATTTATCCATACCCTCTCATGATCCAGGCACCTATGGGTCATTACTGAGGTCAGAGGGCTAGGCAGGGGGAGGGAGATGGGGAAAACCTAGTAGATATGTTAACTTTGTAGTCTGTGTTATATTACCTGTGCTTTATGAAATAAGTGTCTTACAGTGACACTACCATTGTATCTTCATGTATGCTGCTGTACTGAGACTTCTGGTTACATTTCATGTAATTCCTGACTCCAGGAAAGGTGCTAGATTCTCTAATTACTGAGTATAGTCCTGGGGATGTTCTGCAACTTTGTAAAAATAAGTCTCTGATCTGTGATTTGAGGGTCATATGCCATAGGTTATATTTCAAAGAGCTGGAACTTTTCAGATAGCTACCCTATGGTTGCTATTTATTGTAATTTAAGTGTTTTAAAACATATTGTTATATGTTGGGATTTTAATAATATGAAAGAATGATATTGTAAATTTGGTAGTCATTGCCTGTTAAGTTAGAGTGAATATGGGGAAAATATTTTCTTGATAATCAATCCTTTACATGTTTTCTGACTTAGCTTGAGCTGGAAGTCATCCACAGTGAGCCTGGAACCGTTGATCTGAGGCAGAGTGTTGACGTTTTCCAAAGTCATGTTTGTGTTGACTCTTGAGAGAGAAAAAGGAACCATATCATTCAACAGAATTCTTTGGGTGCTATTAGGTCCAGATTATATACTTCACTGATTTCAGTTATCAAAACTATATGCCAATCATAAGTATATTTGTATAAACTAGATAAACATCTATGTAGTTTAAATTCATACCTTTCTGGGACTGTTATGGAACATTTCAGTAAATGTATTTTCTTTTATAACTTCTGAAATACAGAAAAATAAGGCAAATATTCCTCTTTCAAATGAGTGTCAAACCGTTTCATGTTAATGTTTCTGCACATTAGATATTTTTCTGTTTGTATTAAATGCATTAATTTGTTTGATATGATGGATGTTGGTCAGGGAAAAAAATGTTTTCTAGGTAAGACAACTTTCCTGAGTTTTAAGGTCCTCCACTAGTGATGTAGTGTCTGCTGTAGTCTTGAGATTGACCACTCATGCCTCAGTTTCCAAAATTCTCATACCATCTTTTTCTTTTGAATTCAGTGTCAGCACTGGTATTTTCTAGGTGATGCACCTTATCAAAGTAGAAGACTATCAGTTTAAGTTATGCATATTTTCCCTCTAATTACTTGAAAGAAGGCGGCATCATCCGAGCTACCAGCATCTCCAGCGCTCCCGTTTGTTCCAGCACTCATGCCAGTCCACCCTGTGCCAGTGCCCAGCCCGACCCCAGCACCACAAACTCCTCCATGCCCTACTTCTCCGAGCCCCCTATAGTGCCACAGCTTCCCTGGAGGCCTTAATAGATCCATAGCCACTTCTAGCACTTCTCTGCTACCAAAACTCAGAGGAATAAGCCATTGAGTGCAAGAGTAGCTGAGGTCAAGGTCAAAGTGCAGCCTCAAAGTCAGTGCTCTATGGAGACTATTGTAGAGCTTTACATGTATGTACCACTGTAACATGACATTTTTAAGGAGAAGTTTTTTAAGTATAGTTTTTTTTTGTGTCAACTTAATTTTTCTACCCGTTAGTTTAGCAATTGATGAGCCACATATACTGAGGTGATGCCTCCTCAGGGTGTTGATTATATGTGACAGAAAACTATGTGTGAGTGGGAAAAACAGAGAAGCCCATTGTTTCATGGTTTTGCCTTTTGACTCTGGTGAGTGATCATTTTTTTTTGAAGCCCTGCATTGCAGACACTCTTAACAGAGAATCTTTATTTCCTTCTGACCTTGTATTCATATCATTCTCATGCTCTTGAACCTAGCTCAGCTTTCTCTCTCTCCTTCTATGTAACTTTTCAAGCCAACTACTAGTCCCTTTCCAGGGGGTACATGTGGAGTAGTGCATACACTCTAGAGTTAAACAGAGCTGTGATTGAGCCCTGGCTTACTGTTTCCCTGCTTGGGTAAATGTCAGTTATCTTCTCAGAGTCTCGTTTTTTTTATCTTTGAAACTTCCAAAAGATGTTAGGAAAATGAATGAAAAACAAGTAATAGTGCCTGACCCTTAGTTGGCATTCAATAAATTCTCATTCTCTTACTTCTCCCTCTTACTTCCCCACTTTAGCTCACAGTGGTCTCTAACACTCAGTTATACCTAATTATACCACACCTTCATTCAAGAAATATTTATTGAATGCTTAGTGTGTGCCAGGGACTCTTTTTAGACAGTTACAGGCCCTTGAGTTTTGGCAATTATCATGCATGGTTATTGATCAAAGTTCCTTATAAGTTCAACATCTGAGCATGCATTGATTCTAGATATTCATGCACATCTTGAACCTTGAGGAGTTGCCTTTAGACAAAATTGTGCAGTTGTTAAAGTTTGTTGTTGGCATTTCTACTCTTTTCTTTCTTTGCTCCATCTTCTTGAGGTCAGACTCTCTGCCTTTCATCTGAAGCCATGGGCTATCTTGTATTTTAACTTTTTTTTTCTGTCTAAAGAAAAGAGACAGTGCCATTCATTTCAGTTCAGTCACTCAGTCGTGTCTGACTCTTTGCAACCCCGTGGACTGCAACACGCCAGGCTTCCCTGTCCGTCACCAACTCCTGGAGCTTTCTCAAACTCATGTCCATCAAGTCGGTAATGCCATCCAACCTCTCATCCTCTGTCACTTCCTTCTCCTTTTGCCTTCAATCTTTCCCAGCATCAGGGCCTTTTCCAGTGAGTCAGTTCTTTGCATCAGGTGGCCAAAGTATTGAACTTCAGCTTCAGCATCAGTCCTTCCAATGAATATTCAGGACTGATTTCCTTTAGGATCGACTGGTTTGATCTCCTTGCAGTCCAAGGGACTCTCAAGAGTCTTCTCCAGCACCACAGTTCAAAATGCATCAATTCTTTGGTGCTCAACTTTCCTTATGGTCCAACTGTCACACCTATACATGACTACTGGAAAAACCATAGCTTTGACTAGACGGACCTTTGTTGGTAAAGTAATGTCTCTGCTTTTTACTATGCAGTCTAGGTTGGTCATAGTTGTTCATTTACCATAATAGAAATATAGCTGTATTCACTATGTGTTGTTCCAGGCACTCTCAGCATTTAGCATTTTGAACTTTTTCTTCAGTTGTAAAATAAGAGATTGCTCCTTGTAATAGGAATTTCAGTTCTCGGTGAGAAGAAGAGAGATTGTTTTGGGTAGAAGTCTGTTGAAAAATCACAGTTGACCACTTAAAAGGGCAACTTTTAAGAGTAAGCATTCTTTTAGAATGCATATGGACCAAAAAGAAGGCACAAAATTTTTTATTCCTTATTCTATGCACAGATCTCTTCCTGCTCTCATGCCCATTTTTCAGACTTCTGTCCCTGGAGTCTGCTCTGAATTTCAGAAAGTTGCCTCTTCTTCAAACTCTCTCTGTCTGTCTCTCTCTGACATTTCTTTTTCCTTTCTTATCTCCCAGTCTACCTAAGATTCCCAGATGCCCATATGAGGAAGCTCAATGCTATCCTGTTCCCTTGTGCCAGGATCTTCACTTCAGTCCACTGCATCCCATCCCCACAGCATGGGGATTGTTCAGCCTTTTCTATGTCAGCTTCCCATGGCCCTGAGAGCTCATAATTTTGTTATATTTAGGTGCACAGGATGGAGGGGGTGAAAATGCATGGAAAGACAGCCGAGTCTCAGATTTCACCAGGGTTTCAAGAGTAGACTCTGATTATTGGGCATTTAGATTATGGACAGCTGTCTTTAAGCATATATCTATTTCCGTAGCAGAGAGGAGAAACATGTGTGACCAAAACTGTCAATGAAAACACTAATATAGCAATTTGAGAACCAATAAAGTGGGAAAAGAGAAACTATGCATTGTTTGAAGACAAGTAGCAATAGTAATCTAATCCGACAAACAGATATTGAGTGCTGTCTCTACAAAGCCATTTGCCTTCCAGATCCACTTTCCTCCTTTCTCCAGCCTGCTCTCTCCTCCAGGAGATTAGCTGCCCTCTGGTTTCATTAGGTTTGCCCAGTGTGGATCAAATCAGGAAGGTAAGAGAATGAATTTAGGGTGTTTATTCCCCTGGCATCTCCTCCATGTTGACTGTGACTGTCCATGAAATGCACAGCTTCTCTCAAGGTGGCCTCCTTTATGACTTTCACTTTCTGACTCACTTGCCTTCATCCTTTGGACATGGGAGTCATAAGTTACTACTCCCAGTGGTTTCCCTACATCATTTGCCATACTTTGGCAGATAGTCCTTTTACTAAACTCTTCTAGATTTCCCCCAATTCTACTGCCTAAGTTGTTTCTGCTCAGACTCTGCTGGATAGTAGGACTTGTATAAAGTTTTTGTCCTACAGGAAGTTCATAGGAAAATGAGCAATTACAATGCCATGGTTAATAAATACTTATCAAAGTGTGTAGTCTTTGAAGGTAGAAACCAAATATTATGCCTGTTTCTTTCTTGACACTTGGCATCGTGCTGGGTGTAAGCAGGTACTTGCCAGTGTGGAGGTGCTGCTGCTGCTAAGTTGCTTCAGTGTGGAGGTGGAGGTAGATATAATGGGTGGGAGAATGGGGATGGAATTGAGCAACTGTTCCAGGAGGCTCCAGGTAGGTTTCCCAGTGTAGCTACTCATCACAGTCAGAAACAGACTGGTTGCATTAAACAAAGGAATTTACTAGAAGAATATCAATGGCTTCTAGAATCAAAGGAAGGCAGGAGAACAGGTTTGGAAGAACTGGGTGCTCTGTAGGGCTAATTTGCTGAAACCACAACAAAGGTCACACATTCAAGACAGGTGGGGCATCCTCATGGACAGCCCTTGGCTTTGGTTTCTTTAAGGTGGGTTGACACAGGTCTCAGAGGAAAGAAAGAATTTTTGGGTACATGTTATATTCACTCTGTGGAAACTTTCTGGGCTTCTTCCTTCCAAGCTTCCTCATAGAAGGTCTGCTCACTGCTGCAGGTAAGGTAGGAAGAAAGAAATAGATTGATATCTAATCCTCTGTGGCAACCTATGTCTTAGAACTAGAGAAAACAGCTCACCTCTCTCTCCCTGACCTCCTCACCACCCAAAAGGCAGGGTGATGGGGGCAATAGGTGGGAACAATAGTTATGTTACGAGAGTCAGCAAGAATTAAATAACAATGGAAGATGAGTTCTTCCCCCGAAGAGCTAAGTGTATGTGCAGATGTGGGGCCACTTTTGCTGATTGTGAGAGAGGGTGTGTCCCCATCTTTAGGGAGGAGTAGAAGCAGCAGAACCTACCAAAGTTTCCATCATTGAATATGGACCTTTGTTTTGCTGCTTTCTTCCTCTCCCATGTCCTCCAGTAACCCTCTGCTGTGCAGTTGCTCCCCAGTACCCTAGAGCTGCATCCAAGTTGAGTTTGTCCTCCTCTGATGGGCTCCATTTCCCTTACTTTTCCTTATTCCTGAAGCTTTTCAGCCTGTGTGGAAACAGGTGTTAAGAGAATAACCATCTGGTTAGTTTAATTCAGTCTAAGGTGTTACTTACCAACAAGGGTGGGTATGGTTGGAGAGACAGTCACCAAAACAATTTACATTAAAAAAATGTATCTTGGTGGCTCAGCCAAAAAGAATCTGCCTGCAATGCAGGAGATGCAGGAAATGCAGGTTTGATCCCTGGGTAGGGAAGATCCACTGGAGGGGGAAATGGCAACCCACTCCAGTATTCTTGCCTGTAGAGCTCCATGGGCAGAGTGGACTGGCGGGCTATGGTCCATGGGGTTGCAAAGAATCAGACTAGAGAGAAGCAACTAGAGAGAAGCCTGGGTGCCACAAATGAGACCCAGCACAGCCAAACAAATTTTAAAATATTAAATATTAAAAAGTAAGTGGGGGACTTCTTTGGTGGTCCAGTGGTTAAGAATCCACCAGCCAATGCAGAGGACACAAGTCTGATCCCTGGTCCAGGAAGATCCCACATGCCACAGGGCAACAAAGCACATGAGCCACGACTACTGAAACTTGCATGCCTAGAGTCCATGCTCCACCAGAGAAGCCACTGCAGTGACAGGCCCACAGACCAAAACTAGAGAAAAGATCATTTGCAGCAATGAAGATCCAGTGCAGCCAAAAATAAGTAAATAAATTTTTTAAAAAAATGAGTGGAGAAAATTTTTTCTAGTCAGAGAGACTAGCATACATAAAGAAGGTGTAAACTTACACGACATATTTGAAGAACTGAAAAGTTTGATTTGGCTGGGCATGAAATTTGTGTGAATGAGTGTCAAGATGTAAGACTGGAAAAATAGGTTGGGGCCAGGTAGGGGAGGACCTTTTTTGGGGGGCAAGGGGAGGGACCTTTAATATCATTCTAAGGAATTTGGACTTGGTCCCATAGTCAGGGGGTGGATCATTGAATGTTGCTAAGCAGAGGATGACATAATCTTAAGTTTTAGAAAGATAACATTGTTGGCAGTGTACTATATGAGCTGGAGTTGAAGCTGGAGGCAAGGAGATGAGAAAGGAGAATTTGCAGGGGTCTGTGGGAGAGGGTAACAGACAATGACAACTTCCAAGAAAGTTGCAGTGGGTTGGTAGGAAGGGGAAGTTAGAAGATAGAAATGGTGGCATTTGACTATTGACTAGTTACGGGTTGATGAAAAAGAGGGAGAGAGTCTTAAATGACAAGCGGTCTCCAGTTTTGGACTTTGGGGAATGCCATTAACTAATATGGAAATGTGAAGGAGGAGCAGATTTTGTAGGAAAGATAATGAATCCAAGATAACAAAGATTAGGGATGGAGCTTTGACCAAGAACTTTGATGGAGGACCAAGAATAAAAGGAAACTCAAGGAACTAAAATTTAAGGAAAAACAAGAGAGACTGAAAGATAAAGTGAAAAAGAGAAAACCAAGAGACAGAAATTTCAAGAGGAAAGGAGAATTTCAAGAAAGAGCGATGGTCAACAAAGTCAAAGAATTCGACAGTTCAGAGCTTCCAAGTAGGACAAGGACTTTCAATATGACTGCTTTGGGTTCTGGAAAGACCATACAAATACTGGGGAGTGAGTTCTCTTAAGGCTACTAACTAAAATACATACAGACCTTCATTCTTTATAATTTGTGAATTATATTACATAACCATTTGCTCAGACTAAAGGAAATCTTTAATTTCCTTTAAAAGCAAATTGATAGAAAAATTTAGGAGAGTTTAAGGGGTCATCCATACTGAAGTGATAGTCAAAGCTTGAGAACAACTGCATTTTTAAGGTAGAGAAGAGCAGAAGGTTAAGACTGGAAGTTGAGGAAATCCTCAAAATTAGGCTTAGCACAGAGGAAAAGTTAAGTACCTGGTAAAGGGAGTGAATAGGAGTAATCTGAAAGGTTGGAAAAGCCTTGGGGAATCACAGCATGGATTGACGCTTGGGTGATTCACCTGGTGGAATTTACAGAACCTCCTGGAAGTTCTGCAGAGAGATCAAGGGGAATGAGGTCTAGAAAAATGTATTGACTGCAAGATCCTTGAAGACCTGAAAGCAAGAATTTTCTGGACAGTTTAGGCCCAGAAGCCAAAACTGTTGTCACTAGGAAAGGAAAGGATGGTGATAGAATGAAGCCACCTGTGTCTTGTGTTGCTACGGCATGCAGAGTGGGCATAAAAGACCAAAGGATGGTGAGGAGGGAAGCAGAGGTGGAGTGAAGACAAGATTGCTGGGTGTAGAATGCACTTGAAAACAGAAGCAAGTAGAATTTTGGAGCTACTTGAGCTTCTGGGAAACAAAACAAGCAAAACAAAAAGCAGAACACTGAGGGAACCAAGAAGTGAGATAACTCTTAGATACCTGGAAAAAAAGAGTAATCAAATAATAGTGATCCAAGAGCAAGTGAAGCCTCAATAATGTAAGAAACCACCTTTTGGATGGTTAATTTAAACTTCATCACAGGGAACTTTTCACAAAGATTAGATGTGTGGTACCATTAAAAAAATGACTGAAAAAATTCTGTATTTTAGAAGAGTGATTGTGATGAATGAGCATTGAACCTGGAAGGTGCGTATTATTCTCCTTTGTATTTTTAAAATAATAGGCTTTATTCTATTTACATGCCATGAAGCTAGGGGCTGCCCTCTGATACTTGAAAGACATGGCTACAGCTATAAATATGGATGTGACAGTGAGGGATCCCCATGAACTTGGGAGAAAAGGGAAATATAGTTGCCTTTGTAACTGAACTATTAAAACCAAAATATAATCTATCTCTGAGAGTCAACACCTGGGTAAGGAGTGTGGTCATTAGGGAATATCAAAAGGAGAATTCAGAGAAAGTGCCTTTGGCTTCATCTTAGGCAGAGAGGTGATGAATTTGGACACATATACAATCCAGTCACTGGAGAGGAATTGCGGAGTGTGGGGCAAAGATATTTCACCCAGACTGAGTAGGATCTGAAGGAAGTGGTCCTCAAACCTCTCTCTGAATCTGTGTTTGTGCAGCAACTTTATGATTCTTAATTCATTCTACAAAGTATGCCTTGAACATCTGAAAGAAATGTCCCTTATTGTTAAAATAAACTAGAATTCTAATCTCTGCATTAGTGTTGTATAAATATAATCATTGTCAGTCTGTCTTCAAGTGCCAGGTCACCTTGGGAATACTAGTGAAGTCAAGTTTCTGGACATGAAAGACTGAGAAGAACAGATTCTAGGCTGTAGAAAGTTTTTCAAAGTCATTCTTATTTATATCATTTAAAAACTTTCTTGATAATTAGTCTCATGAACAGCCTTCTCTCTACCTTGTGTATTTCCATATCCTCCACCACTAGTTTTAGGAATACTGTCAGTAGGCATCACTTTCAACAGTTAGTTGGTAAAGAACATAGAGCTTGTATTCACTCAAGAACTGAATGAAAAATAGTTTTTGAAAACATGTAGACTAGAGATGAGAAATACAAAGCATTCTTGTTACCACTCTTCTGTCCTGTATTTGTGCAGATACACTAATTGATAATGACATTCTTTCCTCATGAACCTAGACTGACCTTAGAACTCTTCTTAATGACATTAATCCAGAACATCACAACCAGCAGCCTAGATTGGATCCATGTGAGGTAAAACTCCACCCTTTCTAGTTTAGATGGGTTGTCAGGGATTCTGGCCATCAAAATTACAGAATTCATCAGGAAAGGATGGAGAAGATGGTTAATCCTTTGAGTTTTATGTCATGGAGAAAGCAGATATATTCTTTGACAAAAAGTCCCTGAATATTTTGGCAGACTAGATAAGTCGACAGAAATTATCAGACTGAAATTATTTAGACAGTGAATGCATTCACTGCCATGGGGGTGTCAACCAGAAGAGAATTTGCAAGAGAACTTAGAGGTCATCAGTTGTTGTTCGGTTGCTCAGGTGTGTCCCAGTCTTTGCAGCTCCATGGACTGTAGCATGCCAGACTCCTCTGTCCTTCACTAATACCCAAAATTTGCTCAAACTTATGTCCATTGAGTCGGTGATACTATCTAACCATCTCATCCTCTGCTGCCCCCTTCTCCTTTTGCCTTCATTCTTTCCCAGTTTCAGGGTCTTTTCCAACGAGTTGGCTCTTTGAATCAAGTGGCCAAAGTATTGGAGTTTCAGCTTCAGCATCAGTCCTTCCAATGAATATTCGGGACTGATTTCCTTTAGGACTGACTGATTTGATCTCCTTGCCATCCAAGGGACTCTCCAGAGTCTTCACCAACACCACAGTTCAAAAACATCAATTCTTCAGCGCTCAGCCTTCTTTATGGTCCAGCTCTCACATCCAAACATGACTACTGGAAAAGACGTAGCTTTAACTATACAGATGGACCTTTGTTGACAAAGTGATGTCTCTGCTTTTCAATATGCTGTCTAGGTTTGTCATCACTTTCCTCCCAAGGAACAAGCGTCTTTTAATTTTGTGGCTGCAGTCACTGTCTGTAGTGATTTTGGAACCCAAGAAAATGAAATCTGTCACTGCTTCCACTTTTCCACCTTCTATTTGCCATGAAGTGATGGGACCAGATGCCATGATTTTAAGATTTTTTAATGTTGAGTTTCAAGTCTGCTTTTTCACTCTCTTCTTTCACCCTCATCAAGAGGCTACTTAGTTCCTCTTCACTTTCTGCCTTTAGAGTGGTATCATCTGGATATCTGAGGTTGTTGATATCTCTCCTAGCAATCTTGATTTCAGCTTGTGATCATCCAGCCTGGCATTTTGCACAATGTACTCTGCATATAGGGCTTCCCAGGTAGTGCTAGTGGTAAAGAACCCTCCTACCAATGTAGAAGACTTAAGAGACACTGGTTCGATCCCTGGGTCAGAAAGATCCCCTCGAGGAGAGCATGGCAACCCACTCCAGTATTCTTGCCTGGAGTACCCTTTGGTACTCCAGAGAAGCATGACGGGCTATATAATCCATAGGGTTGCAAAGAGTCAGACATGATTGAAACGACTTAGGATGCACATACTCTGCATGTAAGTTAAATAAGCAGGGTGACAATATAAGGCCTTGTACTCCTTTCCCAGTTTGAATCAGTCAGATGTTCTATGTCTTGTTCTAACTGTTGCTTCTTGACCTGCATACAGTTTTCTCAGGAAACAGATAAGATGATCTGGTACTCCCATCTTTCTAAGAGCTTTTCAGTTTGTTGTGATCCACACAGTCAAAGGCTTTGGCATAGTCAGTAAAGCAGAAATAGATGTTTTCTGGAACTCTCTTGCTTTTACGATGATCCAGCGGATGTTGGCAATTTGATCTCTGGTTCCTCTGCCTCTTTGAAGTCATCCCCAGGTTTTAAATCCTAGCTCTTCCTCTTACTGGGAATGTAGTAAGTTAAGCCTTAGTATCTTCATATGAGAAGTCATACCCATTTCCTAAGTTTGAGACCACCAATACAGATAGCACATAAAAAGTATTTGCAAATGAGATCCTCACGAATGTTAGCTCCCTTCTTGCTTCTCTTGTTTAAAATATTCAACAATGAGCTACCTTATCAGATCTCTCCAGTCTCTACTTGAATATTTCTAGTGAAGGGAAGCTCATTGTTCCACAAGATATTCAATTTTGATCTGCTCTGATTACTTAAAAGTTTGTCTTTATATTGAATGGAAATTTGCCACACAATATAACTTGCTTTGCCACATAGAACTTAGCTTTGGAGTCTTTTTGATATTTGAAGAGGAATACTCAATTCTTTTAAAATCTTTTCTTTTCTAAGCTATAGGGTCACCAGTCCATTCAGTTCTTCCTAAATGATACTTCCATTATCTCTAGATTGCCATAACTTGGATCACTTCCAAATTTGCAGGATTTATCTGGCCTTTTTGTTTTTTCTATCTCTAGCATTAGTTCCAGGAATATATATATATATATATATATATATATATATATATATATGCTGTGTTTTATTTCATTGCATCAATTCCCAGCATAATATTACTTCTGGAGATAGAATACAGCACAGAATTTCTTATTGTAAATTGATAAATTTAGATTTCTATTAAATCTATAGAAATTCCTTAAACTTAATAACTAATAACTAATCAGTAGTAACAAAATCCTCCCCCTCGTGGTTTCAGGGCTTTCAGAATGACTCAAGTGCCTTGAACACATTTTAATGGAAGCTCATTTTACTCACTTTTTGGGTTCACCCCCTTTTCTTGGGTGTGGGACCAAGGCTTGTCCCTTAGATATTTCTGATTGTGGTGTTGACTAACCAGTTGGTTCCTAAGCTGTAATTATCTTCCTCCTTCAATTAAATTTACATTTCTATATTACAACATTGGCTATTGCAAAATCTAATAATGCACATTGGATTTTTATTTCCCTCTAAGCAACTTTTCCTGACTATATGTATTTTTTTCTCTGGGTTGTTCAACTGTTAAGTGCTGAGGAGGACATTCTTCCTAACAAAGATCAATCAGTGGGCACTTTGCAGTATTGTTTTTTTTGGTTTTCCTGTGTCCTTACTTGCTGTTGTGTAGTAATTAAAATACACAATTATTTCTAGCTTAGAGAATTTTGACAGACTCATGAACTAGAGCCATACTGATGTGACAGCATAATTGGTGCCAATGAAACATTCAGACAACATATGCTTTAATTTTAAAATGTGCCAAATGATGGACTTGATTAATAGTTTATGTAAGATATTAATTCCCCAACCAGGGATCAAACCCTGTGTCCTCTGCAGTAGAAGCACAGAGTCCTAATCACTGGACCACCAGGGAATTTTCCCTTGATGAATAGTTTTAATTGAATTTTACCCAATACTTTCTCCTGAATTTTTTAAGTATTTTGACAGTGTGTAAACTGAGTATGATGTTTCTAAGCATCACTTCAGCCAACATGTATTTGGCATACCTACATTCTGCCGGACCCTGCCTCCGTGCTGGGTATTTATTTCTAGATCACCAACAATACATGGTCCTGCCTTTGAAGAGGAATCAGACACACACAGTCAGTCAGTCAGTCAGCTCAGTTGCTCATTCGTGTCTGACTCTTTGCGACCCCATGAACTTCAGCATGCCAGGCCTCCCTGTCAATCACCAACTCCCGGAGTTTACTCAAACTCATGTCCATCGAGGCGGTGATGCCATTCAGCCATCTCATCCTCTGTCGTTCCCTTCTCCTCCTGACCCCAATCCTTCCCAGCATCAGGGTCTTTTCCAATGAGTCAACTCTTTGCGAGAGGTGGCCAAAGTATTGGAGTTTCAGCTTCAACATCAGTCTTTCCAATGAACAACCAGGACTGATCTCCTTTAGGATGGACTGGTTGGATCTCCTTGCAGTCCAAGGGACTCTCAAGAGTCTCTCCCATCAGGAAGCTTCTGTAAGCCTCTTATCCTTCTCCATCAGAGGGAAGACAGACTGAAAACCACAATCTGAAAATTGGTTAGAAAACTAACCAATCTGATCACATGGACCACAGCCTTGTCTAACTCAATGAAACTATGAGCCATGCTGTGTAGGGCCACCCAAGACGAACAGGACATGGTGGAGAGTTCTGAAAAAATGTGGTCCACTGGAGAAGGGAATGGCAAACCACTTCAGTATTCTTGGCTTGAGACACACACAACTCTTTTAAAAATAAAGTTCAGACCACCATGGTAAAAGAACATCGGTTCCCGAAAGAAGATCACTTAGTCTTGTGAGAAAGCATATCAAGGGAGATGCTCTTTGCTCCTGTTCCTGCCAACCCACTTCCAGTTAACAACACACATTGAGATTTTATATGCTCGTCTAGGCTCCGCTCAAATGCTTCTTTCACCAAAAGAGTGGCCCTAGTCCTCGTGCCCCAGCCCTGTGTATTCTCTCCCTCTTCCAAACTTCTCTGGTCTCTCATCTGCACTTTCTCTCATAACCAAGTCACTTTATACCTCAAGGTAAGGTTATTTGCATGTATGTCTATGTTTGCTCACAGTTACTTCCATAATGCCCAATAAATGTTAGTTTGATTGAAAGAAAAGTCTATTTTAGGTAGAACACCTTGATTAACTATGGGAGAACAAGTTCTATTTTGGTTTTGATTGCCAGGAGTGTTAAAATTTTAGACTCAATGTTTTTTTCATGGAAAACCAGTCTTCCATAAGTTTCTTCAAGAGAATTCAGTTTCAGTTTGTATCCATAGTTTGTGGATTTCCTGCGTACAGATCACACTCTCATGATTACTAAGAGGTTTCTGAGGTTGCTTCTACAAATGAATGTTAATGGATACATTTTTTTTCTTATAAAGACTTCATAGAAATCAAGTAACTCTATTTTGTGAAAACAACTCCTAGTACTCTTTATACAGATGGGAAAAAGTCCTCAGATTAGTTTGCTTAAAAAGTCATAAATTAAAAGACTTCTTATGGAAACTGAAGGTAACTTTCTACTGAGTCGTCAGAAGCAATGTATTGAGCAATATGATCTGTATCAATATGTCTTATGAAATTGCCAAGTTAGGAGTTGTATATTTTAGATAAAAAATGTATGTCTCCACTGAGTGTCAAGTATCTTTAAAGTTTTCTGAATATATTAATAGAATCCAATCAATTTCTCATTAAAATGCAAACGATATTAAAAAAATTTTTTTTAATGTGAGTTTTTATTCTGAGACTTTACTTGGGTTCCCAGAGACTATGAGAAGAGCTTTCCTCGTTCTGATAATTATCATTTTAGCTCTGGAGTTTATGGTGGCTGGATTATGATTCCCTCTAGGGGACTGATGCAAACAATTTCTTAATGGTGTTTTGGTCCCTGACAACATGATTCCTTTAAGGAGAGTGCAATAAGTGGGATTTATATCCATTTGACTCATGCATTTAAAAAAATAAAGTAGCCAAAATTAATAGATTCAAATTAAATATATTCAGAGCATCCTCTTAATGCCACCTATGTAATGGCAACCACTTATTCTCTGTGCATTGATGATCCTATGTTTGCATTTTGTAACTGTTGTTTATTTATTCTGTATTTTGCAATCTGTTGCATGTGTGCAAAGCATTGCATTTACACAGGATTTTTCTAAATGTTATTCTATGCTCATCAAAAAACAACAACAACAAAACAAACAGACCCCTAAGATTATGAATGATAATCCCCAGGAGCCCTGAGGTTTTCCTCAGCCTGTTTTCTATGCTCTATATCACTTGTTGAATGAATGAATAAATAAAGTGGTGGATTCAGGAGACATGGAACTTGACCTAGTGGAAAAGCTGCAGTTGAAGGATTTTTAGACCCATGTTGATGGTGGGATAACTTTACTTGAATTATTTAGCTCAAGTTCCATTTGAGATGCAAAAGTTTGTTGAAATAGTGCTTTCCTATTTGGTGATTTTTCTTAACAAAACAAACATTAATTAAGTGACCCCAAACATCCTAAATGGAGATAAGTTATAATGATGCTATAAGATGTCAGGATATATGTGTATCTAACAAGTGTCTTGTGATGCACATTACCCATTTTGGGGATGGAATTTTGCATGATTTAAGTTTTCAGGGTCCCATTGGTTGGAAAGTGCAGCTAATCAAGAAATCATTGTGTAACCTGTTGCTCAAGCTTTGTATCATGGGAGTTACAATATTGTGTTTTTCTTTAACTCCGCAGATTAACTCCTATTTGCTGTGTATCCTGGAGGTGACAGATAATGCCGATAAGGATGACTAAATGTTCACTGGCTTCTCCCTACTGAGACCTACCTTCCCCTAGAGCTGTTCTCATCTTCCCACTGGTTAACATTCAGGTATCCTTTCTCGTTCCAACTCTACAAGCTGTAAAAACACATGCCAGAGTCACGTAGGAGAGGGAGAGATTCCACTGCAGGCTTCAGTGGGGAACTGAGTCAAATTCTCCCACCTTCATGTCACCCCTTGGAGGACTTTTCCTTCCCTTCAGCCTCTGACTCATGAAACAGGAAAACCAAACTTTATTGTTCTGCTTTATCTCTAACACCACTGTCCAATGAACTCTGTATTAGTATGGATCTAAATCTGCACTTTTTGTTTCAGGATTATCTCTTGATTAGATGCTGATTGTATATGTTTGTTTTTTAAAATAATGATGAAAATTTATCTTAAGCCTACTCAGTCATTTATTAGGTAAGATAGAGAAGTTAGACATCGAAAATTGTTCTATTCAGAACCAGCACATAAGACTGTTTAAAATGAATGTTGGATAAAAATGACTTAAAGTACCTTGGAATTAATTTTACATAATGAAACATGTAATATTAAATGTAATTAAATATTTAAGAGTATCATAGTTTTAAAATATGCCCTCAAAATATCTGTGTAACTTATCAAACCCATAAAATGAATGAGGAGGTGTCATATCTTCTAAGAGGAGTTGACTAAGTCTCTCACACTTTTTAAAAATAATCAGTATGTACCACATGTGGAGCGATGTCACTTCTGCCAATTAAAAATGATGACTTACTTTATTCCATTTATGCCTATGTAGCAAAGAAAATGTATGAAACCTTATCATGCGTTTACCTTTAGTTCATAAAAACTGAGATTATGGTCACTAGATTATGTAAAGACTTACCTATAATTGGTGCTAAATAAATATTTATTGAATGAATGAATACACAAATGAATACAGGATGCCTCATTCAAACATTTAGTTTAAATGTCTTTAAACTAAACACTTAGAAGAAAAATATTTCAACTGGTTGTGTGTGTGTGTGTGTGTTCAGTCACTCAGTCATGTCTGACCCTTTGCAACTCCATGGACTGTAGTCAGGCTCCTCCATCCATGCAATTTGCCAGCCAAGAATCCTGGAACGGGTTGCCTTTCACTACTGCAAGAGATCTTCCTGACCCAGGGATCCAACCTGCGTCTCGTGTGTCTCCTGCATTGCAGGCAGGTTCTTTACAGCCTTAAGCAATTTTTAAAAATCGCATGATATTTTCAAGTAAATGAAATATTTCAAAATGGATATACTTTCCTCAGCAGAAACTTTATGTATATGTAATTTTAGGAAGTGGTTTACAAGGAGGTAACTAAAATGAATATATTCTGACCAGCCAAGTTCATAATACCCTGTGTTTACAGTGTGTTTCCTGAGAATTCCAAATGCTGGGCTAATGTGATTATACATGCTATTCTTTTTGTCTTTTCTAGAAGGTGAATCATCTCAAGTTGAGTAAGTTGTTTTGAGTAAAATAATGACTCACTGAATAAAGCCTGAAATACCATCTAGTTTCTGGTAGATCCCCCTACCTCTCTGTGGCCTATTTTATTTACAAGTCTCCTTCTAAAGTCTATTTCCATGATTTTGAAAAAAATTGCATTGCTTTAAGAATATATGCATTGTGAAACATAAGCAATAGCATCTTTCAGCAACTGAAAATTCACAGGTAATTTAATTTGAAGGAAGATCAGAGTGTAGAAATGGTTTCTAAAAAGGCTGGTGGCCCTATGTTTGCATTCTATAGAGTTTAAATATTTACTCTGAAATTTGCAATCTATGGCATATATGTAAAGCATTGCATTTACTCAGGATTTTGCTAAAAGTTATATCATGCATGTTAAAGGAAAAAAAAAAAAAAAACCCTGAAAATTGTGACAATCCCCTGAAGTCCTAAGGTTTCCCTCAGCCTCTTTTCTATGTCCTGTACATGTAGAACACTTCTGTTCAATCTGAGCAGTGGTGTTAAAATTAGTGTCTTACAATTCTGACATGATTTGCAGTTTACAATGCTCTTTCACAGAAATTGGTCTTTTTGATGCTCACAACAGCTTGTGATGTAGGGAGGATAAATATCATTACACCAATACGTCCTGTTAGAAAATTTGACCTTTTAGCAATCAGCTAAGGAGAAATACTTCGGGTGAAAAAAAAAATTGCACATTTCTTTTTTGAGATTGAAATTGTTTGGGGGTTAGCATGAAGAGAAGGGAAAGAATGAATAAATCTAGTGGTCTGAAAGAAAATCTGCAAATTAATTTCTTTAGTTACAGAGAGACTTTGTTTCTTCTTTCTATGATAACAACAGTTACCATTTAGTTAATGCTTATTCTGTGAAATAAGAATTAACTCACTGAATCCTCATAACAGTCATGGTACTATTTTTGCCTTGATTTTTCCAGACCAAAGAACTGAAGAACAGAAGGGTAAATAAAACCACTGAAAAGGAACAGACCTGGAACCCAAAGCCAGGCGTTAGCTTCTGCATCTGTGTTCTTAATGGCTGTGCTCAGTGGGTGGGTTTAAGCCAGCTCTCCAGCAGAACACATAAGTAGGGCCCAAGGCCCACAGTGTAGATATTCCCATTATGGCCAGTTTCAGGTTGTTGTTGTTTAGTCTCTAAGTCGTGTCTGACTCTTTTTCGAACCCATGGACTGTAGCCTGCCAGGCTCCTCTGTTCATGGATTTCCCAGGCAAGAATACTGGAATGGGTTGCCATTTCTTTCTGCAGGGGATCTTCCTGACCCAGGAATTGAATCCAGTGGTTTAATAAGCAGCTTGTGAAATTGCTGAATATTTATTGATCAGCACTTAAGAGCAGGTACAAGCCTGCCCTAGTACATCATCGATTATCCTACATGGTGCTTTCAACACAGCATTGTCATGAAGACAGACTATTTAATTACTACCGTTGTTTAAAAATCAACTTTGAAATATGATTTAATAAAATGTACCCATTTTATGTGTATTGTTTGAAGATTTTTTGACAAATACGTATATCATCTTCATAATCAAGATACAGAACATTTCCATTAGTCTTAAATGTTCTCTGTGACCCTTCACTCTACCACTCATTTCAGCCCTGGCAACCACTGATCTGTTTTTTTTCTTTTTGCCACACATTATGAAGGATCTTACTTCCCTGACTGACCAGGGATTGAAACCGTGCCTCCTGCAGTGGAAACATGGAGACTTAACCAGTAAACCACCACCACACATCCGTTCTATGTCACTGTAGATTAGTTATTTTTCCCTCTAGAATTTCATATAAATGGAATCATATGGTATGTATTGTGTCTAGCTTCTTTTGTTGAGTATGACAGTCTTAAAATTCATCTATGGTGTTTTTGTGTCCGTTCGTATCTACGGGTAAGTTGTATTCTATTGTGTGTATGTACCATAATTTATGCATTCGCCAGGTGATTATTTTTCAACTGTGAATTCTGATCATAAAAAGTCCTTTTATAAATATGTTGCTGGATGTTGCAGCCATAGCTTTTATTAAAAGTAGTGATGGAGAGAATATATTTAATAATGGTTTTTAGTTTGATGTTGACTTTATGATACTAATGTTGAGCAATGGTATTTTAATCTTAGATCCAGTACCAAGATTCAAGAAACATCTACTACCTCATTAAAAAGTCTTTTACTTAAGTATATGAATATAGGTTTTTATTTGATATTTGGATGTATTTTTAAAAGACTGGGTAGTTCAGACTGGCTGTTTGGTTCTCTACCCTGTAAATAATGACTAGCTTTCCTTTTTTACTTTATACCTTATAGAATTTGCCTCCTTACCGGTGGACTTTGTAGAAACTAATACTGCTTATTTAAATAAGAAAGGTTTAATTTATTAAGTTGATACTTTTAAACAGACTTACTTTTTCCCTTCTCTTCTCTTTCTCTTTCTTAAGCAAACAAATTCCAAACCCATTTTGTAGTATTCAACATATCTCAGTCAGTCAGTTCAGTTGCTCAGTCGTGTCCGACTCCTTGAGACCTCATGGACTGCAGCACAACAGGCTTCCCTGTCCATCACCAACTCCTGGAGCTTGCTCAAACTCATCTTCATTGAGTCGGTGGTGCCATCCAACTATCTCATCCTCTGTCCCCTTCTCCTCCTGCCTTCAGTCTTTCCCAGCATCAGGGTCTTTTCCAATGAGTCAGTTTTTCGCATCATGTGGCCAAAGTATTGGAGTTTCAGCTTCAGCATCAGTCCCTCCAATGAATATTCAGGACTGATTTCCTTTAGGATTGACGGATTTGATCTCCTTGCAGTCCAAGGGACTCCCAAGAGTCTTTTCCAACACCACAGTTCAAAAGCATCAATTCTTTGGCACTCAGCTTTCTTTATGGTCCAACTCTCACATCCATATGTGACCACTGGAAAAACCATAGCTTTCACTAGATGGACCTTTGTCAGCAAAGTAATGTCTCTACTCTTTAATATGCTGTCTAGGTTGGTCATAACTTTCCTTCCAAGGAGCAAGCGTCTTTTAATTTCAAGACTGCAGTCACCATCGGCAGTGATTTTAGAGCCCCAGAAAATTAAAGTCTGTCACTGTTTCCCCATCTATTTGCCATGAAGTGATGATGGGACAGGATGCCATGATCTTAGCTTTTAGAATGCTGAGTTTTAAGCCAGTTTTTTCACTCTCCTCTTTCACCCTCATCAAGAGGCTCTTCAGTTCCTCTTGCTTTCTGCCATGAGGGTTGTGTCATCTGCATATCTGAGGTTATTGATATTTCTCCCGGAAATCTTGATTCCAGTTTGTGCTTCATCCAGCCTGGCATTTTGCATGATGGACTCTGCATGTAAGTTAAATAAGCAGGGTGACAATATATAGCCTTGATGTACTTCTTTCCCAATTTGGAACCAGTCCATTGTTCTATGTCTGGTTCTAAATGTTGCTTCTTGACCTGCATACAGATTTCTCAGGAGGCGAGTAAGGTGGTCTGGTATTTCCATCTCTTTAAGAATTTTCCCCAGCTTGTTGTGATGCACACAGTCAAAGGCTTTGGCATAGTCAATAAAGTAGAAGTAGATGTTTTTCTGGAACTCTCTTGCTTTTTCAATGACCCAACAGATGTTGGCAATTTGATCTCTGGTTCCTCTGTCTTTTCTAAATCCAGATTGAACATCTGGAAGTTCTTGGTTCACATACTGTTGAAACATTGCTTGGAGAATTTTGAGCATTGCTTTGCTAGCGAGTGACATATCACATATCTCAAGTGGCTTAAAAATCAAGATTAATTTTTTTAAATCTTATATCCTGAGATTCCAGTAGGTGGCACTCTTACAAAGCCTAAAGACATCTGTTTTGGCAATCCATGGTTGTTTTCTAGATGATTCTCTTTCTATTTTCACCTACTTGCAAACCCATTTGTTCTGGATAACTTAAATTCATTTCCCTCTAATTATCAGGGTTATGCATACTGTTTGTTAAGCATTTAAAAATGTTCAAAAGAAGAGATATTCTTCAAACCCCTTGATTAATTTCCAAGAGATAACCACTCCAACAATTTAGTATGTACAATATTTTCCAGACCTTTCTCTAGCCCCCCCCAACAATAAGTGCATATAAAAGTTAAAATTTACATTAGTAAAAGTTTAGATTTTAAAATAATCAAAATGATATACTTGCCTTTGTTTTCTGATCCTGTACCTGGTTTTTTCTTATGAGTAGTTTCCCTTTAAGAAAGACCTCTCATCTCTTCAATTCATTAATTGCTGAGTCCAAAAGGACTTTTCCTGTTGGTGGTGAACTAGGGCATGTGGTGCAGTGAATGATGCCTGGACTTTCATGATAAGAATTCTCTGCTAATTGCATTTCTTGGCAGTGAGAGTGGAGTAAGGAGAATTTAAAATAATAAGAAACCTAAAGCTTCCTTTGCCAATTGAAGACTAGAATATCCTAAGATTTTATCTGAATAGGATTGTGATTTTTGAACTTGTTGGCTGTTCCAGGAGATGTTCACTGTTGGTGTGTTAGTGGGAAATTTTGTGAAATCACTGATTTTTTTTTTTAAAGGTAGATTCTGCCAAAGCCCCCCCTCCCCCCCCGCCCCCCCCTTCCCCGCCACAGTATTACCTTAAGGGCAGCTAATTTCCCCCAGAATGAGCAATCCAAGAGATAAAGTCAGACAAAAATGCTTTTGTGACCTAATCTTGGGAGTTACCCACTGTCACTTCTTCAGTAGGTCTGCTGTATTCTTTGTGGGAGGGCGCAGGGCTCAGGGGCCTGTGTACTAGGAGGTGAGGCTCCCTGGGGCCACCTTGGAGGAACCACAAGGAGTAATCTACATAGGTGGCTACCTTATCTGTTTACGTCACTGAGGTAGAATTGATATCTAACATTATATTAACAGTTTTAGGTATACAATGTAATGATTTAATATTTGTATATATACTGGGAAATGGTGACTGCAATGAGTCTAGTTAACATTCATCCACAGATGGTTACTTTAAAGCCATGAGATTAGATGAGATCACCTAGGGAGTAAGAGTAGAGAGAGAAGATAGCAGGATTAAATCAACATTCAGAGGTCACAAAGAAGAGTCAGAGAAAAAGCCTCCAGGGAGGTGGTGCCTTTGGGAGCCCAGTGGAGCAAGTATTTCCAAAAGAAGAGAAGGCTGAGAAACTAAGATAATAGCTAAGAAATGATCACCAGATTTACACTAGTGCAAAACCCATTTCTCTTTGGAGTCTCACACGATTCAGATGTAGCTGTAAGGAAAACAAGTGTTGTTTAAAACAGTAACTATTTGCAGCCACTTCTGAGTACCAGAAAGTAGCCTCATGTGTTACTTGTGGGTGATAGAGCTTGTGCAGGAAAGACCTTGATAATCTCTTTGGGTCTGAACAGTAAGGTTCTCCTAGAGTTGCTTCTGGAAGGTGAGGGCTGGAGAGTTGAGTTGCCATCCATAATAAAGGGAGAAGAATGGAGTATCCGAGACTGCTAGCGAATTTAAAAGAAAGTGTGACTTCAGAAAGCTGCATACGGAAGCATGTCAACTAAGAATGACAAAATAACTAACCTTCCGTGGGCTTTTGCTCCCAGCACTGGAATTCCTCCAGGCCTGTATGACCCTCTTCTCTCCATTCTGCTCCTCTGACACTCCTTGCTCATCAGTTCAGTTCAGTTCAGTTGCTTAGTTGTGTCCGACTCTTTGCGACCCCATGAACACCGCAGCACACCAGGCCTCCCTGTCCATCACCAACTCCTGGAGTCCACCCAAACCCATGTCCATTGAGTCAGTGATGCCATCCAGCCATCTCATCCTCATTATCAGTTCCCCTGGTTTCTCCATAGGATTTTGGTTACACACAAAAAACAATCATAGGACAAAAATACTGAGTACTTGCTAGGTTCCAGGGATTGCTGTTCCTACTGTTTAATGTATGCTACCTCATTTAATTTTCACAAAGCCACTCCACTATAAGAATAGGAAACTGAGGTGTACAAGAGGTTAAGTTATTTGCTATTAAGGTCAGAATTTGAACTCAGTCTGGCTTCAGAGATTTGGCTCTTAATCAGTAAATCTTGCTCATGTTTTCCTTTTAGGGTTTTGAATTTGGCAACTCAGACTGAACCTGACTGAATCACCATCTACTCAGGCTTAGACTTTGGCCACCTTCTGCCCTAGCCAAGAACATGACATCTGTTATTGACTCGTGGGTCTGACCCACCCCAATAGAAATGCCACCCTGGGCCTTGCTAGTGCCAGATAGGAGAAAGGCCATCAAAGCAGTGTGTGTTCATGCCCCTGTGTGCTTTCATACATGTTTCCTCTGTTCCCTTTCTCCCTTCTCTGCCTGGTTGGTTTCTGTATGAAGTATTTGGTTGAGTCGTCACAAATTTGTCTTTTTCCTTCAAGTGTCCTTTGATCTTTTATCCACCCTGTCTCAGCATATCACCTTTCCTGGTAGATGTCTATCTCTGCCCTCAATCTGAATTGTGAGCTTCTCCAGGCAAGGTACTATACCTCTGAGTCTCCAGTCTGGCACACTATGAGGATTCAATAAGAATTTCTTGACTGAATGAAAAAAGGTGCTAGAAAATGGACAGGACAAATGTCATACCCTGCAGTGAACAATACAGTGTTTTTTGTTTTTTTGTTTTTTTGTAAACTTGATGGGCTGATGTAAAAAGGAAAGAACTGTAAGAATCTTTTTTGTTGTTGTTAATTATTCTAATTAAGTGCTTCTTTTCTTTTTCTGATGTAGACCATTTTTAAAGTTGCTTTTGAATTTGTTACATTATTGCTTCTGTTGTTTATGTTCTGGATTTTTGGCCATGAGACATGAGGGATCTTAGCTCCTGACCGGGGATCAAACATGCACCCCCTGCCTTGGAAAGCCAGGGAAGTCCCAAGAATCTTCTTAACTTAATGTCCAGCCTCAACATCTTTAGCTCAGTGTTTATCGACTTCATCAATAGTATTTCACAAACGTCTCTCTACACCCTTGACTCTATTGTTGCCATCAAGAAGGTACACATTTCACATTATTACCATTTACCTTTTATTAAAATTAACTTTATTAAAACAATACTACTCGATTAAGCTCCTGTGATTAAAAATATGTTCTAGGTCACTAGAAGAAAGTTTATTAAAGGACTACCTCGGGTCCAGAAAGATGTAAGGCAATTTTGATTTGTTATAAAGACCCACATTTCCACAATGATTTGTAATTAAATTTTGTTTCGAAGGCCAAAAAAAAAAAAAAAAAGACCAGACTCAAAGTGAATAGGGATCCAAAGAAAATGAAACAAACAGAAGCAGAGATTGAACTAATATATCATCTTACTCTAAAAGGAATAATTTCTACTTATAAATTTCTTGTTCCTAAGGAACTAATCATGGGGCAGGTCTTGTGAAAGTTTACATCAGTTCTTCAATTTCCTGAACTTGGGATGAGACCACCTCACCATTCACCACTTCCTGCACAATTGTCTTGATTTTCCGGGATTTGTTAGGGTCTAAAGATAAAAATGGAACAAAGGGAGCAAAAGTTAGTGCTTCAAATATTCATCTAACATTTGTTGTTTAACTTAGGCTTCTAAATTAGGTATTGACTGATACAGTCCATGAAATTTTAACTTTCAGGTGTGACCTTTGCATTCTAAACAAAATGCATTTATTCAATAAAATGTATTCAGTGTTGTCTTGTGGACAGATGAAAATAGTTTTCTTTTTAAACACTTAAAAAGTGTTTGTGATTCTCATAATACCTCCTTGTAGAGTAGATTCTTTTTTTCTTCCTGAACTTGCTGAAAGTTTTAACCCTGAGCAGACTACTCAAGTTATCTTCAGGAATGCATAAATATTTTTTCTTGGTTCCAAATACAAATGTACTTTAAATATACACTGCTATATTTAATGAGATCTTACAGTTTTGGTCATTAATAGATATGATTCTGACTTGTTCTACATGATTCCTGGGGAATCTGCATACCTTTAGAGGAATCGGTTGATGGTGCTTGAGATGTGGAGGCTGTCACATATGAACTTTCCACCAAAGAGTCACTGTAAAGAAAACAAGGGAGTTGATATCACATGATGCTTTCTGGAAGGAGAAGGAAGAAGGAATTTGCTGTTTGAGCTTTTAAAATGGCCAATGAGAGAAGGTATTCTAAATTTCTTGATTAAGAATGATGCAGTGATGCATCCTGAGAGTAATCAGTTGTGCAGCGTACCTTTGTTTTCAAACCCTGCTTAAAAAGGGCTCTTGAAGTGAAGCCAACTGACAATTAACGGAAGATGTGGTTTCCCAATTTACAATCCTGAATTCTTCCCACCAGGCCGGGCTGCTGTTACTTTTGGAAAGTTCCCTACAGTAGTTTCAAGGTGGTTGCATGGCTGATGTTTGATGTGTCATTCTTAACATTAAAACCTAAACTCTACCGGCTGATTGTTCCAATACACGTCTGCATATGCCTCTGTCTGTGGTGCCATTTTTCATCCCAGCATTTTATGAACTTTTATCAAGGAAGATAATGGTGACAACACTTGGCAAAGTGTAGAGCATTTAATAAAGCTAAGGCATATTAGACATGTCCGACTCATTCGCGCCGGACTCTTTGCGACCCCATGGACTGTAGCACACCAGGCTCCTCTGTCCATGGGATTTCCCAAGCAAGAATACTGGAGTAGGCTGCCGTTTCCTCTCCAGGGAATCTTCCCCACTCAGGAATAGAACCTGCATTGCAGGCGATTCTTTACCGCGGAGCCACCTAGGAACCCCTATGTCTTTACCAGATGGGTTCTTTTCTGTCAACTAAAGAACCCTTCCCGATTCTGTTGCCCTTAAACTGCATCTGGTGTCCACTGTCGGTCAGCCATTGAGGTTATTTTCAATCCCAGTTATCTATTCACCCTTGGGCCTCGCCGTCCAGCAGGCGGCGGTAGGTCTCAATTTCCAGCTCCAGGCGGGCCTTGACGTTCAGCAGCCGCTGGTAGTCGGCGCTCTGGCGCTCGGCGTCGGCGCGCACCTGCAGCAGCTGCTCCTCCAGGCTGCCGATGAGCTGCTGCACCTGGGACAGCTGGCTGCAGTAGTCGCCCTCGGTTTCAGCCAGCGAGTCCTCCAGGGATTTCTTCTGCACGCGGGAGAAAAACGGCACAGACGTAACAATGGAGGGGACCGAAATGCGGAAGGCTGCCAATGGTCTTACTCATTTGGATGCATCTCTTGGCATGCGCCCTACCATGGCGAGCTGGGACTGGAGCTCGATCTCTAGGTTTTGAAGCGCGCGCCGCAGGTCGGTGACCTCGCTCTTGCTGGACTGAAGCTGCTCCGTGTTGCTGCTGATCTCCTTCCTGAGCTCCCCGCTCTGCCGCAACAAAGAGGGGTGAGGGGACGTGACTCAGCCCTGCTCCCCTTTAATACAAGTGTATCCACGCCTTTTGTTTTTGTTAGCAGTACCTTTTCAATGAACCAGGCCTCCGCATCCTTCCGGTTCTGCTCAGCGATGGTTTCATACTGCGCCCGCATGTCGTTGAGGAGCCTGGTGAGGTCCACTCCGGGGGCAGCGTCCATTTCTACGCTGACCTGGCCTGGGCCGCCGGCCCGGCAGCTTTGGAGCTCCTGGGGACAGCGGGTGAGAGGGGCGAAGGGGCCCACTGTGACTTTCATGGGCCTCTTCGTCCACAAAAAATAGAAAACATTACCTTTTACAACTGCGTTGGTTTAAAGACAAACCAGTTAATACAATCTATTCAAACATCTTTTATCTAAACATTAGTAGTTTTCTTCTGATTTTTGAAAGAGCTTGAGATCGGCCCCCAAACTCACTGCGGGTCCTCAGCACTGTGCCTGCTACGCCTGGTGGATGAGCTGGCCCTGCTTCTTGGGGCTCCATGGCCTTCACAAGATAGGAAGGCCTGGTGGAATTGGTGCCCCAGGGGCTTTCAACAGCAGCTGCCAAACTGAGGGCTGAAGACAGTCCCTGGGTTTGCTCACCAGTTGTACCATAGTCATTGGTTTTCAGTAGAAAGCTCTTTAGGAATCTTGTGCCAGGGTCATGCTTGATTACTGATATACGTTGTGGTATATCAGAGTTCCATGTGTGTACTACGCCGGGTATAACCAGCTTCTCTAGCATATTTAACAGTATGTATTATTGGTAGACTTTTATTTTTGAGCTTTAAAAATACTGTATTTTTGGAACTTCCTTGGTGGTCCTGGGCTTCCAACGCCAGGGGCACAGGTTTGATCAAGGAACTGAAACATACCGCTTGGTGTGGCCAAAAACCAACCAACCAAACAAAAACCCCCAAACTATATTTTTAAAATCATGAAATCAGAGCAATTAAAATTCTGATTGTCCAGTGTATCGTGCATATCTCTTCTAACTCCAGATTTATACATTTGAAATTGTAATTTTTGAATCTGGGAGAAAAAAACTGCTTAGAGAGCTGTCCTTTCTGGCTCTCACCTCCTCGTGGTTCTTCTTCAGGTAGGCCATCTCCTCATTCAGGGTCTCAATCTGCGTCTCCAGGTCAGCTCTGGCCAGGGTCAGCTCATCCAGCACCCTGCGCAGGCCATTGATGTCAGCCTCCACATTCTGACACAGGGCCAGCTCATTTTCATATCTGAAAATCAAGTGCAAAACAGTCTAGGGAATTCACACACCTGTTTGAATAAGGTCCCTGCCATCTTCAGGGCTACTTTGCAAATAAATCTGGCAGCATTGTAATGAATGATGCTGTTTTTGCTTTTCTAACTTTTTATTTTCCTTTTTTTAAAAAATGATAATTTACTGCTTAGTTGGAGGGAAGTGAAAAAATTATACTTTTCTATCAGCAGTGAACCCCAGCAGCACTGCATCCCAGGCTTACAACTTCACTTCTGGCTGGCTGCCCTGGCTATGAACAGTAACCACCCTTCTCTAGGTGGAGTTTCTGATGGAAGCCTAGAAGTGGTTGAAAATAAAATAATCATTTAGTCATCTTGCTTAGCTTTTATTCAAGATTTAATTTAAAACATCGATATTCCTTTAGTAACTTGTACTAGGTTTCAGGATCATCACCCAATCAACATCTTGTGTGGAAATTCTGTGGAGCAAACAGGACCTTAGGATTTTTCTCCTTATATCTGAGGGGCGGGGATGATGTAGAAAGGAGGAAGGGGTGTAAAAATAAGTGCATGGTTAATATTTTAGTTGTATGTGTCATCAGGAAAAAGATCATTTTATTTAACTCCCAGGCCCAAACATTATTACTTCATTTGGATGCATGGAAGACTGAAGTTTAGGATGCTGGTGGAATTATCTTGGCACATCATGAATCAATAGCAAATGTCAGATATGGTAATCCACAGCCCTGGGTTTAAGCAGCTTATAATTAAGGACATGTAATATGAATCTATTGAATCTAGATACTTTCTAGAATGACCAGTGTAAATTTACCAAAACATGTGTGGAACCTGTGAACTGAAGAAGGCTTGAAATATTCGCCATCAATGAAGGAAAGAAAATAGAAAGTAAGAAGAAATGCTGGGGCATGTCAGGTATCGTTAGTCGTTTATCCTACTCACTTCATTCTGAAGTCATCAGCAGCCAGTCTTGCATTGTCGATCTGCAAGATGAGCTGGGCATTTGCGATGTTGGCAGAAATGATCTGGCAAAACAGGGAAGACATACAAAGTGAGGTCATCAAATACTAGTGTTTTGCAAATATATCTTTGGCAGGAAAATTTTAGGTGATGTTAAAGTGCTATTTTATGAAGAGTATAAAGCAGCTTAACTTTTTAAAAGAGAATATATGTGGAGAATCTTACTTAAAAATTAAGAAACATACCTATCCCACAGAAAGTTAGTGGGAATACAGTCATTTCATGATAAATGATAAAATGAAACTATGGGCTTCCCTAGAAGTTCAGTTGGTAAAGAATCCACCTGCAATGCTGGAGACCCCAGTTTGATTCCTGGGTCGGGAAGATCCCCTGGAGAAGGGATAGGCTACCCACTCCAGTATTCTTGAGCTTCCCTGGTGGCTCAGATGGTAAAGAATCTGCCTGCAGTGCAGGAGACCCCGGTTCAATCCCTGGGCTTGGAAGATCCCCTGGAGGAGGGCATGACAACCCACTCAAGTATTCTTGCCTGGAGAATCCCCATGGACAGGGGAGCCTGGAGGACTATAGTCCATGGGGTTGCAAAGAGTTGGACACGACTGAGTGACTAAGCATAGCCCAAATATCTTGAGATGAGAATTTACTCCAAATACAGTTGAATGGAAAAATATCTAAGTTTTAGGTGATTTATCACTGTAAAATCTTGAAATAGAAAAAAAGGAAAGTAAAAAATAATTCCCAAAGCCCCTCGAAAGAAACCATTTTGTTACCTTATTCCTGAGGTCTTCAATCAATGGATAATATTTACTGTAATCATTCTGTGACCCGGGGTCTCCAGTCCCAGAGCCTCGTGTTTCATACCATTCTCGAATTTTGGTTTCTAGATCAGTATTAGCCTCCTCTAGAGCTCGAACCTTATCCAGATAGGAAGCCAATCTGTCGTTAAGATTTTTCATGGTTTCCTTTTCTGATCCAGAAATAAGACCTCCATCGATGCCAGAGAGAATCCCTAGAGAGCCCCCTCCTGAGCTTCCTCCGAATCCAATCCCCAGGCCTCCAAAGCCCCCTCCCCCAGCCCCTCCATAACCAGCACCCAGTCCTCCTGCAAAGGAACTTCCACAGGCACCACCGAAGACAGAACTAGAACCAAAGCCAGAACTAGAACCAAACATGGAAGTGGCAGAAAAGCCTCCCCCAGAGTTGCCTCTGAAGCCAAAGGCACTGCCCCCGTAGCCACTTCCAATGCTTGAGGAAGACATGCCCCCGTCTCTGCCCAGGGTCCCACTCTGGGAGGACAGCCACTGAGGCAGCCCAGAGGTGCGCACAGAGAGGGACATGGTGCTGCTGGAGGGACCTATAGCTCAGGAGGATGCAGTGTCAGCAAGGCAGGAAGGCTAACCTTTTATAGGTCTCTGAATGGGTGTTGCCTTGGAAAGTTCACTCTCTCCATCCAAAATATAGTGGCCCCCGTTTTTTGGCCAGCTTAACAAGAAAATGATTTGTGCATATTGACAATTCACTGGTATAGAAATAATTGAATAATTTTTCCCATTACATATTTGTGATAGAAGAAATCTGGGTGGAGTGCAGATAGGTTGTCATAAAGAATTTTTCTTCTCCAAATTATTCTGTTGCTCGCCTTCTCTGCACTGCTCAGTGTCTTATGCATAGTGGGAAAGCAGTGAGTGATTGCTGAGTGGGTAAATTAATGAATACTTCTTCCTAAACCTTAAGCTTCGTAAAGTTCTTCCCTCATATCTCCTATTTATTTCCTTTCGAAAACTCAGTATGAACCATCTGATCATGATCTAGTCTATCTTCTAAAAGAATATAGTTTAAGAAACTGTTGTAAAATTCACTGGGAGAAATGGGGAACAAATGCATTTTCCAGATTGATACTGGAATTTGAGTTTCCAAGGATTTAAAAATCTTGTCATTAGGTTGTTGCATTTTTTTTTCCGATTCAATAAGAAGACCTCTTAAACATTGAAAATAGTTTTTTAAAAATCTTTTTACTGCACTCCATTGGATCTTAGTTCTTCTTAGTTCCTTGACACTGGAAGCATGAAGTCTTAACCACTGGACCACTAGGGAATTCCCTGAAAAATGCTATTTTTGAGTAGAATGTGATACTAGTAATATTTCCAGCAGATCTTCCTTTACATAAAATTTGACCTTAGTATATAACCCAGTTGCTCTTTTTGTTATTGAAATTGTATCAATGCTCCTACATTCAACCCCGGGACCCCCAAATATCCAGATATTGTCTGAATATTATCTGGCTCTGACTCCAACCTCTCTGAGGGTAAGGTTCTTCAATTCTGTGAATACTCCTGTGAACAGCTGGATCTACCTGTGCCCACTAGTTGATTTGGGGGCAAATCAGAGGGGTTCCACTTGAAGTCCATGTCAGACCTCTAGAGGGAACACCCAATGTCAATTCTCACAAATGGAAGGATCTTGTGACCGTCTTTATACTTTCCTAGGAAAGGGATTGATGAACTCAAAGTGAAATCCTACTACAACTTCCTTTTACATTTTTATAGGAGAGACATATGCCAAAGGACATATTTTCTCCCAACCTAGACACATCACAAAGAGCAAGCTAGTGGGATTTCTAAATAGAGGATTTTTTAAGCAAGAAATTTGCAGAAATTGCATGTTCTCCTTCACAATAGATATAGCAAGGATGCAGCAGTCCAAAGCAGACTCAGCTTGCAGAGAAGGGCCATCATCCAGCCATTTGTTTCATTTCTTGAGAGAATGGAAACTTGTTAAGTTGAAATGTCAGGGGTCCTAGTTTCACACGGAGATTTTTACCAAGAATTTCATTCATCTATGTTACCAGCACTTTGTCCGAGCTTGTCTTTTTTGAATCATTAGTAGTTATTGTATACTTACGATGTTCTAGACGGTGGGCAGGTAAACTAGAGACATTTTTAACCTTCATGGCAACCTCTTAAGGTGGTAAATTTTATCTCATTTTATAGATGAGCAGTCTGAAGGTGAGGATGTTAAGTGGCTTATTTAAGACCACACAGCCAGGAGATGACCAAGACAGGATCTGGGGCTGCAGATAGATAGACAACACAACCCTCCCTCTAACAGTGAAAACAGAAAGGACAGAGGGTCACTCTGACCCCCAAATTGTGAAACTAGGTTTCTGCCCTGCCCACCAACCGGGAGTTTTAGTTCTTTTCCTTTTCAAAATTGAACTTCATTTCTTAGTGTTTAGCATGAGTCCCAGCGATTTGCTCTTTAAGGTTTGCAAGAAATGGCATCACACATGAAATCCTGCAAACCTATAGGCAAATGTGTTTTTACTTCCACTTTGAAATGTAACCACATCTCCAGAGATCTTATGAAGTACTAGTTAAGTGACAGCCCCCCAAGACAGAGTGATTCCATTTTTTTGGCCCTGGAAATGAAAGCAAAGATTACTTGCTTACAGAGTCAGAAGGAATGTGCCAAATTCTGAGCTATAATTTAATGATATCACATAATATGGAAATATGATTAACTTGAAGTTTTGAACTTGGAAACAATTTTGTGCTGAAATGTATACTTTCTAAATCTCATGCCTACCTGTAAAATTTAAATAATCTGGTTCAATGTATAACATTGTTTACACATATACCTCTGTATTTTTATACATATTATATATTATCCTAGACTGAAAGCTTCTCAGGTGAGGACTATATCTAATTCATTCTTTATCCTGAATCTTAGCCTAGTGTTTGCTAAACTTCATTCTTGCATACTTGGAGTTATTGCACTTGAAAGAACTTAATCCTTAATATATTTGAATCTGTCATTTAAAATTTATTTCACTTGAAAAAGACTTTACTGTAATTTACTGGTATGCTTTGACCAAGATTTATTCTGAATCCAGTTGTGAACGGGGAGTAACTTCAGAAGTGGAAAAGAGAAATATTTCTTCTTCAGTGGGTTTTTCTTTTTTTTTTTAGGGGGCAGAGAGGCCTAAGTTAAATAATTAGGCCTCTATTTTAGAGAATATTTTTTCTTTGGCTACACAGTATAGCATGTGGGGCCAGGGTTTCCTGACCAGGGATCAAACCCACATCCCCTGCATTGGCAGTGCAGAGTCTCAACCACTAGACCATTAGGGAAGTTCATATTTTAGAGTTTTTAGAAGTGCAAGTAACTTTTCTGATAGCTGTAAAAATATAGGAAGGTGGAAATGTATAAATGGGGTTGTTGGCAAAATGAGGCACAGGGGAAAATGACTACAACCAGGGTGAACTGTTCAAAAGAATTATGTCTCCATTTTTTGGTAGAGTTTAGGGAATATTCAACATAAGAACTATTATTGACGTGGCAGTTGTAAATCTTTAGATTTTATTAAGTAGAACGTGTGCTCATCTTATGTCAGACTGGTTAGTTTCCTAGTCTTTGACTGCAGAATTTCCTCCTGAGTTGTTTCTCTTAAAGACAGACCTTTCACTTTGTGCAATTCGCTGATCACTTGGTCCGTAACAGCTTTTCTTTTTTTGGTCCAAAACACCTTTTCTTTTTTGCTTTGAGTAATGTTTTATCCTATCAGTGAGTGAAAGAATATTGAATTACTGATGTAGAATGCTGTGCTTTTGAGATGAGGATGAACAAGAATCCTAGTGGTCACAACTGAGGTTGATTTCTGGACTTTAGAGCTCAGTGGTTCTCAAAAGCAGGGGAGGATTGTACGTGGTAAAAAAGAGAAGCAGGAAGATAAAATAACACCCTGGTAAGGTGAGTTTTGGAAGTGAGTGTAGGAGAGAAAAGGGAAATTAAAAAATAGAGGTCACTGAAAATGAAAGTTGCTCAGTCATGTCCAACTCTTTGTGACCCCATGGACTATACTGTTCGTGGAATTCTCTTGGCCAGAATACTGGAGTGGGTAGCAGTTCCCTTCTCCAGGGGATCTTCCCAACCCAGGGATAGAACCCAGGTCTCCCACGTTGCAGGCGGATTCTTTACCATCTGAGCCACGAGGGAAGCCCAAGAATGCTGGAGTGGGAAGCCTGTCCCTTCTCCAGGGGATCTTCCTGATCCAGGAATCGATCTGGGATCTCCTGCCGTGTAGATAGATTCTTTACCAGCTGAGCTACCAGAGAAGCCCAATGCCTTAAGTTGGAATTGTTATTTGAGGGTGTAGTCAGGTACCTGAGACCACTCCCAAGGGAGTGAGAGTGAGAGCAGACGGTACCCTCAGGTAAAGTTTTGATTTTGTATCATTTCATTTTTTTCTTCTTTTTATATGTTGTAAAGACTCTGCGTGGAAATAATTCCCAAAGCCCAGGAAAAAAAAGTTCTCTCCAGCCTAACTTCACCTCTAGGGATTCTCTCTGTGTTGGGTAGCTTCATGTCTGCACTGATGATTTCATATAAAGTCACAAAACACATTGATGATAATTCTAATGTGTGATAAAGAGACCTGTATTTACCGACTACGAACCTACTCTGGATCTGTATGCCTGTCAGAAATAGGATTGTCCTGTTCTGGTTCTTAGCTCCTGTAACAAGTATATAGGTAGATGCAGAGATTAATGCTTAACATTCACACAGTTGCTACTGGTAGAACTGGAGGTAGAACCACCTGGTTCCATGAGTATGTATGGTCTCATCTACTTTCTTTGAAAGATTCCTTGGAAGAAACTCAAGTTAGACCAAAGGGCAATGATTGATCTTCATTTTTAATGATAGGAAATTGTGTAAAAAATAATAGTCCCACCTCTTTTTTAAAAGCATCATTATTGTCATATGACAATGGCCATGCCTAGTGAATTTCAAAAGCATCTCCTGTAAGTTTTTTATTAATTAGACTCACAATGTCAGATATTTGTATGTTAGAGCTTCAGACTCTTCTGGAATGTGTCTCAGGATGTGAAAAAGAATTCACTTCTAAATATTCTTAACATCTTTAAAAGTAATTTACTAACTAAAGTGACTTGGAAGGAAATTAAAAAATGAGAAAGAAACCTCTTTACTACTTTGAAAAGTAATAGATGGAGAAGGGATGAGAATATCTTTTCTGACAAAGGCTGTGCTGAATCAAATCTTGTGTGTGATGTAAGCTGGACATTTGTGATAATTGGATGTTGTAAGTGTCTGGCTAGTGGAAAATGACAATTAGTAAATGACAAAACAACTAAGGATACACATTCATTTCAAATGTGACTCAGTAAGTGTTTGTCAGTGTAATTAGTTGCTGAAAAAGATATGATGACTTTAGACAAACAGCTCTGAGTTCAATCTTGTCTGTTACTTGGTAACTGTGACTTTGGGAAAGTATTTATTTTGTGTCTTCATATATAATTCTCATTTGTCCTTATGTGTAAAATGGGAATAATATGGCAGGTCAAACCAAATAAAATTGCTATTTCTGAAGGTCAAAGATAATCATATATTGGCAAGTTCGTATGATTCAATCTGATTCCCTCTACCTCACAGGTAGAAGACTAATTGTAAGGATTAAATGGGAAAGGCAAATAGAATGCTGGCACACTGTTTAGCTCATAGTAAGTGCTCAGTAAATGGTAGATATTACTGTTTTAAGTGAATCACATTACTATTTTCAATATAATAATCACTCAAAATCCTATTTATTTATAAATGTGAATATTAAAATTTAAATTTGAGCTATCCATTTACTAGGATACAATGATAGAGGGCAAATTAATTTTTTTTCTGAAAACATTTGCAAGGCAGTTATTACTCACAAAAATGCAAATTTAGTGAAATTAGAATTTAGAAGTCTCACTAGAATACAATATGTGACCTTTCATATCTGGTTTCTTTCACTTAGTATCATGTTTTTAAGGTTCATCCATGTTGTAGTATGTGTCAGTACTTTAATCCTTTTTAATGCAGAATACTGTTCTATTGTGTGGCTTCCTCAGAGGCTCAGTGGTAAAGTACCCTCCTGCTAATGCAGGAGACACAGGAGTCAGAGGATTTGATCCCTGGGTCAGGAACATCCCCTGAAGGAAGGCATGGCTACCCACTTCAGTATTTTTGCCTGGAGAATCCCGTAGACAGAGGAGCCTGGCAGGCTACAATCCATTGAGTCATAAAGGGTCAGACATGACTGAAGTGACTGAGCATGCAAGCACTATTCTATTGTTGAGATATACCACATTTTGTGTATCTGTTCATCAGTTGATGGGCGGCATTTGAGTTGTTTCCATTTTGGGGCTGTTATAAATAATGCTGCTATGAACATTTGTATACGGAAGAACACATTGTATGATTCCATTTATATGAAATGTCCAGATTAGGCAAATCCATAGAGGGAGGAAGTGGACCAGTGGTTTTCAGAGGTTGAGGGGAAGAGGATTGGCTGCTGCTGCTGCTGCTAAGTCGCGTCAGTCGTGTCCGACTCTGTGCGACCCCATAGACGGCAGCCCACCAGGCTCCTTCGTCCCTGGGATTCTCCAGGTAAGAATACTGGGCTGGGTTGCCATTTCCTCCTCCAGTGCACGAAAGTGAAAAGTGAAAGTGAAGTCGCTCAGTCGTGGCCGACTCTTCGCGACCCCATGGGCTGCAGCCTACCAGGCTCCTCCGTCCATGGGGTTTCCCAGGCAAGAGTACTGAAGTGGGGTGCCATTGCCTTCTCTGGAAGAGGATTGGAGTGACTGCCAAAGGAGCTTCTTTTTGGAACGGTGAAAATGCTCTAAGATTAGATAGTGGTGATGGATGCACAACTCTGCGAACATACTAGAGACAGCTGAATTGCATACTTTAAAAGAAGTAATTTTATGGTGTGAATTATACTTCATTAAAACTATTATTATAAAATAGTGAGAAACATTTCATAACATACAATTACCACGTAAAGAAAGAGAGCACCCGATGATGATCTATGCAGTTTATTATCATAAGGAGAAGCATTCTGCCTTGAGAAAGGTTTTGCTAATTTTGTTTTTCATCTACTCCCATTTCAAGCATAATGTGCTTCATTCTTATTCTGCTCAGCATTTATGATTGGAATTTGACTCTCAAATTATTCAGAGCCAAGTTGAGTTTTAAAGACAGCCAAGACAATGAGGGGGGAAGCAAATATAATTTAAAGCTAGCAGAATTATACTGATATTAAAAATTCAGTGAAATTAATCAAGAAATTGACTCAAGAATCCAGGAAAGCCTGAAAGGAGATTTTTGCTGTTCAGAAATGGGAGGTGTTAGAGAGGTTCATTTGTAGTTTGCATAGCCTCCTCTGCTTTGTAAGGTTTAGTAATGATATTAGGTGGTCTATAGCTTGTGATTAATGCATTTTGTGTTAAAGCTGGCAGTAATATTTTAAATATCCCAGTGATCATTGGATATCATTTTTGCAGGCAATTTGCAGCTTCTCTGAGTAAAACATTTATATTCAATTACAGAGACTGGTAAATGGACTCCCCTCTTCTCCCTCTAATCACCAAAAGGCATTAATAGTGTTTTCTGATGCCACTTTCTTGAAGAGAGCAAAAGTTATAGCTACATTTCTCTCAAAACCTCAGCAACATCGCCTTCTGCCAGCCCTTCATATACTTTCTTCCACTTCTTTGACTTCAGATGACACAACCTTGCCATCCACTACTTCTTGCACGACTGTCTTAATCTTCCTGGTTTTCTTTATATCTGAATTGAGATTTAAATATAAAATGTTAATTCAGACCCAAGACTCTACTATTTTAGAATACTCAGCTTTAAATTATTATTTTGTATGTATTTCCTTCTTTCAGAAAGGAGTTGAACACATTCTCTTTCTGAAATGATCTTAAGTCCATTTTCTAAATAAATGCGAAAAATTTTCTACTCTCTCCACTCCCCACAAAAGAAATATGTCATACTGAATTAAGTAAAATGCACATTTTCATCTTGTTTTTCTCTTTTAGGATCTTAGGCTGTCTCAGGACAGTAATAGCCTGGGCCAAGAAAATCACCCCGTCAATGGGAATGTGAGAAATTTCCCATATGGAGGGTTTCTTTATATGATGTGCCCAGTTTTCAGAATCTCTAAGGTGATATCTGTTTACTTGAGAGCTGACTTTTCTTTACTTTTCACCAGTGGCAGATAAGTGGTAAACTACTGAGTGAGAATTCAGTCTTACAGGAAATGTGTAAGAATTTAGAATACTTACCTCTCTCATCCAGAGTGCTTAACTGATATTCTCTAGTTTTGTTTTTCGTTTTTTTAAGAAAAGAAAAAAAAAAAAGAGAAACAGAAAAATATGTTATTGCCATTTTGCAAATGAAATGCTCTCCCGCCTATTCTGCTTAAAATAAAGTCTGAGTGGTGTGTGTTTTACTACTGTTTGTATTTTCTGCCCTTTGCAATGCTTGCTCCTTCAAGCTGCGGTGTCTTACTCTTTAACTTGAAAAATCCATAGCTTCAGAAATGACTGGTTTAACATACACTAGGGATCTTTAATTGCTAGAAGTTTCTGTAATTAAAATAACAAAATTACGAAGGCAGTTTACATCTTGTGTTCTCTTGTTGCCTTTCGTGGGGGTGGTATTTGAAGACAGTTGCTGCTACCGCACTGATGATTCTCAAACTGGTTCCCACAGACCTCTGTGGCCTGTTTTTCAATTCATGATCTTGCAATGAGAACTCTAAAAAGTTATAGTGCTTTCACATGGAACTCTGCTCAATGTTATGTGGCAGCCTGGATGGGAGGGCAGTTTGGGGGAGAATGGATACATGTATATATATGGCTGAGTCCCTTCACTGTTCACCTGAAGCTATGACAACATTGTTAATTGGCTATACTCCAATAAAAAATAAAAAGTTTTTAAAAAAAGTTATAGTGCTTTCAATTATGTATTAATCATAAAAATTAACACAAGCATATCTGTATCAGATATGCTTAACCATCTTCTATCTCAGTCCTACAACATGACCTCAAGTACAAAGGATTAGTATTTTTGGGGGGGTGTGCATACTGGTTGGTAAATTTTTGTTTTGTTGGGGGTGTGTGTAGTTGTTTTTCTGCTGGGGATTACATTGGTGCTGGGGAAAGAGTGACAGAGTTTAAGGTATGGACATTAAAGTAGAAGAGCAGATAGACGTCGACGCATATTGTTTGATTCTAAGAGC
This sequence comes from Okapia johnstoni, assembly GCA_024291935.2. NCBI lineage: Eukaryota > Metazoa > Chordata > Mammalia > Artiodactyla > Giraffidae > Okapia > Okapia johnstoni. The sequence continues at coordinate 20,622,884 of CM044306.1, read as the reverse complement.
CTTACTTGACATCTTCTCCTTCCAGAAGACGGCGGTAGGTAGCAATTTCCTGCTCAAGCCGGATCTTTATGTCAAGGAGGATATTATATTCATGGATCTGGCGCTCTGTGTCCGTCCGAACCTGCACCAGTTGGCCCTCGAGGGAGTTTAGCTGTGCCTGGATTACGGCCAAGTGGTTACTATACCGAGCATTGGTCTCCTCTAGTGTACGTTCCAAAGCTTCTTTCTATGAGCACAAGAAAAAGTGGATGTTTATTATTTGAGGACCTGATTTAAGAGGTACCTCAATGTTAATTTCTCTTGAGAAGAATTCTTTTATCTAGTCATTGTGGGAACCATGCATATTTCTAGCTTTATCTTTCACTTTTTCCAACTAGGCAGCCTCAGCCAGTCAACAGGGATCACTGGCTCTTTGGGTTTTATTTATTTGAGTTTGCACTCACTGTTCTCTTACTGTGGTATATGTATTTTTGTTCTCTGTATTTGCTTCTCCTCACTGTGATTTGTAGTGCCTTTCCATTAGGAGAATTGGACTTGCTAAACCTACTGATGGTAGGCTTGGTTATGTGAGTTTCTTTGGCTAATGAAATGCAAGTGAAACTGACCGATGCATTTTATGAGGAGACAGCTTTAAGAGTTATCACATGGCCTAGCTATTGCCCCTTTCCTTCTGGCACAACACTGGCATGTCCACTTACCCTGGAGTGGAAATGTCATGGAGCAAAGCTGAAGCCAGCCCATGATGGATGTAGAGTTGTTGTTACAGGGAAAAACAAAATCTGACTACATGTTGGATCTGTCTCTTTTACTTTAACCTTGTTTCCTGTTGCTTTTGTTCACTGTCTTATACATAATGGCCTGCCTCAGGGAACCATGCCTCTCTGCTTGAATGTTAAACCAAAGTGCCCTTGCTTAAGGAAACATCCTTGTTCTGTCCACCTGTGGTGGTTTAGACACTAAGTAGTATCCGACTCTTGCAACCCCATGGACTCTAGCCTGCCAGGCTCCTCTGTCCATGGGATTCTCTAGGCAAGAATACTGGAGTGGGTTGCCATTTCCTTCTCCAGAGGATCTTCCCAACCCATGGATCAAACCCGCGTCTCCTGCATTACAGGAAGATTCTTTACTGACTTCCCTGGTGACTCTGATGGTAAAGAGTCTGCCTGCAATGCGGGAGACCTGGGTTCGATCCCTGGGTCAGGAAGATCCCCTGGAGAAGGAAATGGCAACCCACTCCAGTGTTCTTGCCTAGAGAATCCCATGGACAGAGGAGCCTGGCAGGCTACAGTCTATGGGGTTGCAAAGAGTCAGACATGACTGAGCAACTTCACTTTCACTTCTTTACTGACTTAGCTACAAGGGAAGCCCTGTCTACCTGTAAATGACTACAAGAAAGAATAAAATAACAGCCTCCCTGCAGCTAAACATTCCAGGAGATACTTGTAAGACTTACGACCTTTTTACTTTGTTTCCTCACCTCCTCCCCATCTCTGTTCTATGAAAGAAACTGGCATCCAGACCCCAGATGAGATGGTTATTTTGAGACATTAGTCTGCCATCTTCTCAGTCTGCCAGGTTTCCAAATAAAGTCTTTATTCCTTGTCTCAACACCTGGACTCTGATTTATTGACTTGTGTGGTGAGTAGAGTGAGCTTGGGCTAGGTAGCACTGTCATTGTAAGCCATTGTGATTTGAAGGTTGTTACCACAACATAATTCATCATGAGCTGACTGATATGCTTAGCCTGGAATGTCTTGACCCCTCTTCTCCAATTAAAAATTGCACCTTACTCTTTCTAGTCTACTTTAAATGCCACTTTTCCTGTGACATCCTCCAACTCTACTTTGGCCTCTGCATTCTTGCAGTGTCTTGTCCTTTTCTTTGGCTTCCTTCTGTCTTTTCATTATCATCAGTTGTTTGATGTGTTTCCCTGACTGCTCTGCAAAGGGAGGGATTATTTCGTATAGGTATTTGCATTTCCAGAGTTCCTGATACAGGTGCTTAGTAAACACACACCCGACGAGAGTTGAAAGTTAGATGTGCTTTACCATGCTGAGAAGGGACTGGAGCTCTATTTCCAGGACCTGGTAGGTATGTCTCTGCTCTTTTATTTGATCCTTGCTTCCTTTTAACTCTTCAGTGCTCACTGTGACTTGCTTTTGCAGATCATTAATCTAAAGTTCCAAAATGAAAAAAAAAAAGGAATGAAAGAAAGAAAATGAGGAATAAAGGGAGGAAAGAATGGAGGGAGGGGTGGAAGGAGAAAGGAAGGAAGGAAGGAAATGAGTTATCTGTTTTCGGAAGATAGCTTCCTCACGTTTGCTTACCCATTAGAATTATGCTATTACCTGTATCTCAAACTGCTCTTTGGCTTTCTGAAGGTTCTCCTGGGCCATGGCATCATATCTCTGCCTCATTTCATTCATGATGGTACTGAGGTTCAGGCTTGGAGCAGCATCCACCTCTACATTTACATTATTGCCCAGATGAGCGCGTAGGCTCCTCACTTCCTACAGGGGTGAAAATTCCAATTGATTATAGTCTGAAGCACATTCTCAGATGAGGCTATACAGAAAAGACATAGTAAGTCTTAAGGCTTCTTTCCTTGGGGATGAGTAATAGAGAAAGAAAACAAAGTAGCTAAGGCTTATTATGGTCCAGAGACTCCTCCAAGTCATTTAAACCTGGCAGCAGCCTTATTGAAAAGATGTTAAGGCTCATATCAATCTCATCATCTTTTTCACCACCACCACAATCACCACATCTTCCTCTTTTTCCTCCTCCTCCTCATTATTATTAGAGCCATTCTATCATTTCCAACACTGCTTCTGAATATTTTCTCACCTCCTCATGTTCTTTTTGGAGGAGATGCAGGTCTTTAGTCAGCTCTTCAATTTGAATCTCCAAGTCTGCCTTCGTTAGAGTTAAGTCATCAAAGACCCTTTTCAGGCCATGAAGATCAGCCACCACTGTTTGGCAAATCGCCTGCTCAGCTTCATACCTGTGAATTAAGTAGTATGGAGAGATAATTGAGTTCTTCTTAAGCCATTATAGAAGAGATGATCTTAAAATGATAATAAGATCAATCTTTATGCGGTATAAGAAGAGATCAGTTTCAATACATCATTGTGTCTCTATACATTTGAAAATGTTCTGGAGAACCTTGGACTCAGATCACTTGCTTCATAGTGTAGTCTCTGTGATTTGGAGTGATTGGTAAAATAACCACTCTGAAATTACTTTTAAAATTTCCTAAATTCTGGAATATATTGTTTTAAAAGTTAAAAGTTGCTCTAACTACTGTGTTAGCAAAGGATTCACATTATCGATATTAAATAATGGTTAGTAGAAACAGACTCACGGACTTAGAGAATGAATTTATGGTTGCCAGGGGTGAAGATAGGGGGAACGAATAGTTAGGGAGTTTGGAATCAACATGTACATTGCTGTATTTAAAATGGATAACCAACAGATTCCTACTTGTTGGTTAGCACAGAGAACTCTGCTGAATGTTATGTGGTAGTCTGGGTGGAAGGGGAGTTTGGGGGAGAATGGATATATGTATATGTATGGCTGAACCCCTGTGCTGTCCACCTGAAACCATCATAACATTGTTAATTGGCTACACTCCAGTATAAAATAACAAGTTAAAAAAGTTAACTAAAAAATGGTTAATTAGATTTACTTAATGAATGCACATGACCAGTTTATTTTTATTACTTTGTAAAAAGATGCATCCAACGTGAATTATCTTAAAAATTCATGCATTCTCTTCTATGATCTTATATGTTCCCATTTTTATTAAAGTAGTAAACTTTAAGAAGTGATGATGTAATGAGACTCCCGGATGCTGACTGGAATTAATGAACTTTTACTGCTTTAATTTCCAGATCTGCTTTCTCATTTCTTTCTTTTTGATCCCTATAGCATTATAATGCTGCAATTTTAAACCACAAAATACTCTTCAGTGCCAATGTGTTGTACAAATTCAGGATGAGGAAGCCCTAGTGTGGAAGCAGTTATGAGGAACAGCTCTGATCTCATGTAAAGTGATGTGACTACAAGAAAGTGAACACAGCTTGAACTGCTTTAATCATCCTGGTTCTTTTGTGGTCAGACCTTACTGTAAAACACTGTCAAACTGGCAGAATTAAGAGTCACCCCTGGAACTTTGGTCATTTACTTGAAGGAACAGGGATGACTCAGAGAATCACTAAGGGCAGATAAATGACTCTCTTTAGATAAGAAAAAGGTATAGGCAGAAGGGAAGTTGTAAACTGCCTTCCTATTACTCCAAAGGGCAGAATTAGTTTCAGTAGGTCAAAAGGTAGAACTAAAAAAGAACGTTCTAGCAATCAGAGCTGACCAATGAGAACAGTAGTAATTACTGGAGGTGTTCATTTACACTCTGGGTGACCGTATCTTAGGACTACGGGAGGAAAAGTCCAGTCCTGATGCTAGATCAGAAACCTTCTAACACCCTTTAACTCTAAGGTTCTGATACTATTCAGTGGAAGCTGCTTCGCCAACAATGCTGTGGGGAGTCAAGTGTTATGAAGGACCACTGAAAGGCCCTCCTTTTCAGGAAGTGTCAGCATGGTATCAGAGAACCTACTTCAGCCTGAAGTCCTCGACAGCCAGTTTAGCATTATCGATTTGCAGGACATATCGAGCATTCTGCAGTTGAGCATCTTTAATCTGGAAAATACACCGGAAAGAGTGACATTTTCAACTGGACAGAAGTCTAAAATGATTGAGTTGATCCTCAGATACAGCCTCTCTTGTACTGAAGACGATGTTCATCTCAAGGACTGCCACATGAAAATAGAAAGGAGGAATATTGGGATGGAGCTTTAACACAATAGATTCATAAAATGCAACTTGAGTCCTGAGGGTTTGGTCAGTTTCCTTATGACTCTACAAATGAAGAGCTTAACTCATCTTGAGCCATCAGACCTTACTGAGAGCCTTGCCTTTGATGCTCCTGCTTAGAACCTTCCTCTTAGCACCTTTCACTTGGTGAACTCCTCCCTCCTCTCAGCCTCAACATCATTGCTTCAAGGAAGCCTTCACTGGTTTCCTCATAACAGAGCTGGATGAACTTCTTGTGCTTTCACACCCCTACATAGCCCTCCCTTTATCCTTCCACATGGGACAGGGTTGCCTTTGTCCATACTTGTTTCCCCCTAAATCACATTAGGGCTTCCCTGGTGGCTCAGATGGTAAAGAGTCTGCCTGCAATGTGGGAGACCTGGGTTTGATCCCTGAGTTGGGAAGATCCCCTGGAGGAGGGCACGGCAACCGACTTCAGTGTTCTTGGCTGGAGAATCACCATGGACAGAGGAGCCTGGCGGGCTACAGTCCATGGGTCTCAAATAGTTAGACATGACTGAGCGACTAAGCACAGCACACAAATCACATTATGTTCACCATCATATTCCCCCGTGCCAGCACTTAGTGTCTACTAAATACTGGCTGAATAAATGCACGCTTGCTATGTGGTGGTACTTGTGTAGGCACTGGGGCTATCGTGATGGCAAAGTCCCTGATCTTAAGAAGTGGTTACCTAATGGGCGAATCCTCTAAGATGCATATAGATCAGAAGTCTGCTTATAAAAGATGCTACAAAAGCATGTCTCTTTCAGTAGATCTAGTCCAGGAGAGAGCGGTCTTCTTTCATATACTGGGCTTGCTCAGGTAAATGGAATATTTGGCTGTGCCTATGTGCTTAGGATGGCCTGAAATAGCTTCATAAACATGAATCATGCAATGGCTGGGGGAGAATGGTTGGCTGATTTTGAATATTTTTAGTGGGAGCCTGAGAAAAATCAGCTGTTGGCAGAGTGGCAATTTAAACACCTTTGCCTTCACATCCCCACAGTTCCAGAAATCCCAAAGTAACTTTCTGTAGAATCAGAATCAAATTGCACTGATGTTTAATATAACACAAGAAAAGAGAGACTTGCTGGCAAGTAAGTGGCCTTTGCTCTAAAGAAAGAAGGATATTAAAATAGAAATGAAAATGAAAGGAACAATTTTCTTGATTAGATAAGAATTTTAAAACAGAGTAAGTGTTCTGTGTCACATTTGACATCTTCAGTTAGGAGCAAAGTCTTCTTTTATTCCACGTTATTGATAAAATGGAGCACTCCACCTTTCTGGTATGACATGGGAGCAGGTATGATCGCAATAAATTTGAATTGGGGCAATAAAACATTTTATGACTGTTGAAGTGGTTTCTAAACTCCTTGGTGATGATGATCAGATTATTAAACACTTTAAAAGCATTTTAAAACCTGGATATCATTAAGACCCATGCCCCATCCCCATTACCACCTTGAATCATTTCATCATTGAAATTTATGATCCAGTATTCTGACACTTGTGGAGCTTCCCTGGTGGCTCAGATGGTAAAGATTCTGTCTCTAATGCAGGATACTCAGGTTCAATCCCTGGGTTGGGAAGATTCCCTGGAGGAGGGCATATTCATTTGGAGGGCAACCCACTCCAGTATTCTTGCCTTGAGAATCCTATGGACAGAGGAGCCTTGCAGGCTACAGTCCATGGGGGTCAGAAAGACTGGGACACAACTGAGCGACTAAGCGCACACACACACACACACACACACACACACACACACACACACACACACACAAAGTCATCCTATTATGTAGTCAAGTTCTCCAGCAATAAGGGTAGATGGCATATCAAATATAGCATATAAAAATATGCCATTTTTATAGACGTGGCATTTAAGCCTAATTTGCTTTACAGTGCCCATTTGGACCACCCAACATATATGCCCTTCTTGACGAATGATACAGCTGGACAGTGGAGAAGAAAGCAGAGGTATCCTGCCTCACCTGATCTCGCAGCTCTTTGATTTGTTCCAAATATGCACTGTGGTCCCGACTGGTGCTAGGTCTGTTGGTTTCATACCAATGTTTGATCTGCAGTTCAAGCTGGGAGTTGGACTGCTCCAGTGACCGCACTCTTTCTAAGTAGCTTGCTAGGCGGTCATTTAGGTTCTGCATGGTCATCTTCTCATTGCCAGCAAACAGGTTTCCTCCAACAGGGTCGCTCCCATAGTTTACCATGTGTCTGGACGTTGAGATGCGGGTGCCGTGGCCTCCAGCCCCTCCATACACGCTGGGTGTGATCCCCCTCCTATATATGGAGCTGCTCATGCTGAGTGCAGGGCCCTGGGAGGAGGAACTCAGGCTTCGGTGGAAGCTTCTCTGACTGAAATCCATTGAGGGTTCTAGGAGGAAGCAGCTGTAGCTTCAGGATGGATGGAGCAGAGTCCGTCCCTTGGTCCCGGAGGAGCGGACCTTTTATAGAACTCACAGGAGAAACGCCTCCACCACTGACATGTCACTTTATGATTGACACCACAATCCACCTTGCCTTGCCTCTTTTTTTCCCCTTTGTACAGCAATCTGTTTAAAACCATTCCAGAAATTACCACTAGAGGCCTTTCTCAGAGGCTTTTTTCAGGAGTGATTTCCTTTTTCAACAGAGGAAACAAAGGGAAACTGGAAAGTATTGTTTTAGCCCTTGCACCTGCCTTGGCACATTTTCTTTCATCTTAACGTACACATAAAGCATATTTGCAATCTCCATGAAAAATTTATCTGAAAAGAACGATGTGTGTACATAATAGTAAGTCACACTAGAGATAAAAAACAATGTTTAAAAATGAAAAAAAGTAATCTTTTCTTCTTTTTGGTGAGAACATTTAAGTTCTACTTTCAAAAAATAAATTTCAATTATACAGTATAGCATTATCAACTACAGTCACCATGTTTTAAATTAGGTCTTCAGAACTTACTCATCTTACAACTGAAAGTTTGCATCCATTTACCAACCTCTTCCATTTACCTCATCCCTCCAACCTCCAGCCCCTGGCAACTACTTTTCTACTTTCTTTTCTATGAGTTTGACTTTTTTTTCTTTAAGGTTCCATATGTAAGTGATACCATGCAGCATTTGTCTTTCTTGGCTATTTCACTTAGCACAATGCCCTCAAGGCCTATCCATGATGTTACATGTTCTTATATTCTTCATTATCCGTTCATCCATTGATGGACACTTAGGTTTTTCCACATCTTGGCTATTGTGAATAATGCTTCAATGAACATGAAAGGGCAGATATCCCTGAGACAGTGATTTCATTTCTTTTGAATATATATCCAGAAGTGAAATTGCTGGATCAGAGAGTAGTTCTATTTTTAATTTTTTTGAGGAATCTCCATATTGTTTTACACAGATGCTGTACCAATTTACATTCCCACCAATAGTGCGCCAGGGTTCTCTTTTCTCCACATCCTCACTAGCACTTGTTATCCTGTCTTTTTGATGATAACTATTCTAATAAGTGTGAGATGATATCTCATTGTGGTTTTGATTTGCATGAGAACAAAGGTATTGATAAGTCACTCTTCAGAATCTCTGTTCTATACTTTTTTGGGGGCTAAGTTTATCCTGTTAAAGGGTCATATTTTATAAGACAATTAAAAGACTTCATACAACCACAAAATCTCAAATATTTAAAGCAGGAATAAAACACGTATACTTTTGGAGATATAATTTAGGGGAGTGAATTAAATGAATGTAGGTGGATAGATGATTTTGAAGTCCTCCCCACCCCAGTTGTAATGTCCTAAGACTAAAAAGCATTTAGCTTTCTCTGTCATTGCCTGGCTTTAGGTCTTCTTCTCTAGAAACTTACAATAGATACTATAGAGTTTGCACCTTACTTGGTGAACGGGGAAGTCTCTCTCCCTGGGTAAGGTCATTGTGACACAGTGTGACAGACTCTGCTCCAGTTATCCTAAAGCTACAGCTGTTCCCTCCCAAAATCCTCAGTGGATTTCACCTGCAGAAACTTCCACAGAAGCCAGATCTTTCCCACACGTCTCCATACTGACAGCGCGAGCAGAACAATTTCATGCACAGGAAGGAGTGTGTGCAGCGCCTTGTAGCTACACCCTGCCTCCACGACTGGACTGGAAGCCACCGCAGGTGTGTTGACCTCCATACTCATTTGAGCTGGAGATGTGGTCTCACTGGTAGGGATCTGAGGAGCGGAATTTGCTCCTCCTCATTCAAACTCCCTGACCAAAAAAATTCATACCTCCCCTGAAGCATTTAAATTGTTTCCTTCACCACGTTAAATCGAAAGGATTGGAAACATCACAGGAAAATCTTCGTTGATTCAATCCTGATCCTTCAGTTGAACTGAGATTCATTTGCATATGCCTGAAGCAAGCAGACAAACAAGCAAAAGAGAAAAACCTAAGAACAGGCACATGCGAAGTTCCTGCACGCTCTTTCTGAAGATTTTGGAATCTACTTGTGTTAGTGGCTTGTTTTTTTTTTCCTCTGAAACCGATAGTTTTTTACTTTTGAAGTTGAATTTTTTTGTGTGCAAATATCTAAAATAAGATGATACAATATTACTTCTCTCTTATAAACCGTGTACTGATTTGTTTTCATTGGAGTATGATTGCTTTACCATGGTGTGTTAGTTTCTGCTGCTCAGTGAAGTGAATCAGCCATATGTGTGTGTGTATATATATATATATGCCCTCCCTCTTGGATCTTCCTCCCACCCCCACCCCCCACCCCCCACCCTCATCCCACCCACTTAGGTTATCACAGAGCACCAAGCTGAGCTTCCTATGCTTTATGGCAAGTTCCCACTTTACACATGGTAGTGTTTATACATCAAACATAATCTCTAAGTTTGTCCTGCCCCGCCCTCCCCCCCATGTCCACATCATGTCATTCTCCTTGTCTGCATCTCTATTCCTGCCCTAGAAAGAGGTTTATCTGTACCATTTTTCTAGATTCCACATATATGTGTTAATATATATTTGTTTTTCTCTGACTTACTTAACTCTATTATGACAGATTCTAGGTCCATCCACATCTCTACAAATAACCCAATTCCATTCCTTTTTATGACTGAGTAATACTCCATTATATATATATATATATATATACACTACACTTTAATCCGTTCATCTGTAATTAGACATTTAGATTCTTCCTGGCAATGATAAATAGTGCTGCAGTGAACACTGGGGTACCTGTATCACTTTGAATTATGGTTTTCTCAGGGTATATGCCTAGTAGTGGGATTGCTGGGTCATACATTTTTAAATAATACTATGTATTAGACTTAACTTCAGTTATGAAAGTAAACATTACAAGACCAAGTTAAACCTATTTCATGCACTTTATGATACATGTATGGACAGTTCTTACTTATATTTTTATCCATTCAAATATGCATCAGTCAATACTCGCTGAGAGTTCACCAAAAACGACTGCATACCCTGCTATTTATTATAGAGCTGAAAATTACCCTGTACATGGGTGTCCCAGCTAAAATCTGCAATGGGGGACTTTCTATAAACTCATGAACTGGGTTCTTTTTATATATGTGTATTCACAAAAATAATGTGGTTTTTTGTTGTTGTTTCATGAGGGAAAGGGAGGTTGTTAGACTGCAGTCATTGGGACAGCGTACTGTTTAAATTGTACAAGTTTTGTCCTGAGTTAGTTTCAGCTAAGAGTTTTATATACTAACATATGTGATAAAGGTAGACAGACACATTATTTAAATCAAGTTTTATAATTAGAAAGGAATATAAAGTGCAGTTGTTAAACATGAAAATTTTGTTCCCTTTAACACAATTCTTCCTTATGACTGGAACTAATTTGGTTTAAGTGAAAGAGTTAAAATCTCATGAAAATTATTAAAATAATTTCTATTTTTTTGGAGAAATAACTTTGTCTATGTGTTATTCCACAGGTTTGTGGCTAGTATTTACAAGTTTTTGAGATTTTACATTTAAATTAAGATATGATACAGTAGGGTTATTAATATGGGGTTCAGTTACCCAACCTACTTATTTGTTGCAGTAGAAAAATTCATATTTAGAAGATTTCCACATGTTTGTGTAAGGACAGGAGAATTTGCTGTCTCTATTACACCAAGTTTTATGCTTTATATTGGCAGATTATTATATCTTTTAATGCAGCCATAGGAAATCAGGCTAGTATTTCACAACAATTAATTTTTCTGAATTATACCTAAGGAGTAGATACAGATCCTATTAACTCTTCTTGATATACAAATCATGAGTTTAGAGCCCTTGATATTCCAGTCTGTTGCATGACTGTATCTGTAAATAAATATTTTTAAGATCTCAACTTTCTTGTAACTAATAGGAAGTAAAGTGCATTTTGCCCTCTGAGACAGACTTTGCTAATGACATTAATGATTAATATTTAATTATGGCTGGTAATTTGGCAAGCTGTCATAAGCACTATAGTTTCCAGAGGACTTTTAATTTTTTTCCCATCATGGAGAAGTTATTGCAACCCTGATGTGGTAGGTATACAGTCTGCAATCTCGGGGAGGTGTGTTGGTGGAGGGAGGAAGATGGAGACATTCCCAGACCTCTCTGTTAGGATGCGTGCTCTCACTGGTTGAGAAGGATGACATACAGGAACTGTGGTTGTTTGTAGATATCGTGGTTCTAGACGCCACTTGGAGTTAAGTCAGAAAAAAACATGACCTTCGTGCTCGATGTACTTACTGAATTAGTTACAAGTCAAATGATATGATGTCTTCAATTTTCTTCAAAATAATGAGAGGGAGAAAGAGGTTGGGAGTATAGATGAAGGAAGTTTGGGTATGACTTATTTGTTGAAGCTGGGAATTGGATATGTGGGGATTTATTATGCTGTTCCAACTACTCTGGTATTTGTTTGAAAATTTCTTAAGTGAAACATTTTGAGATACTGATGTAATAAACTTACATTATTGTATTTTACACAGTTACGGCGGCTGCGTGGGCACAGGAGGGCTGAGAGGAGTCACTCCACATTCAAGGTCAGGAGGGGCCACCGTGAGTGGATACCCCTTGTCCAAGGTAAGGAGCAGTGGCTGCACTTTGCTGGAGCAGCCGTGAAGATATACCCCACGTCCAAGGTAAGAGAAATCCAAGTAAGACGGTAGGTGTTGTGAGAGGGCATCAGAGGGAAGACACACTGAAACTATAATCACAGAAAACTAGCCAATCTGATCACATGGACCACAGCCTTGTCTATCTCAATGAAACTAAGCCATGCCATGTGGGGCCACCCAAGATGGATGGGTCATGATGGAGAGGTCTCACAGAATGTGGTCCACCGGAGAAGGGCATGGCAAACCACTTCAGTATTCTTGCCTTGAGAGCCCCATGAACAGTATGAAAAGGCAAAAAGATAGGACACTGAAAGATGAACTCCCCAGGTTGGTAGGTGCCCAATATGCTACTGGAGATCAGTGGAGAAATAACTCCAGAAGAATGATGGGATGGAGGCAAAGCAAAAACAATACCCAGCTGTGGATATGACTGGTGATAGAAGCAAAGTCCGATGCTGTAAAGAGCAATATTGCATAGGAACCTGGAATGTTAGGTTCATGAATCAAGGCAAATTGGTCAAATAGGAGATGGTAAGAGTGAACATCAACATTCTAGCAATCAGCCAACTAAAATGGACTGGAATGGGTGAATTTAACTCAGATGACCATTATATATACTGCTGTGGGAAGGAATCTCTTAGAAGAAATGGAGTAGCCATCATGGTCAACAAAAGATTCCAAAATGCAGTACTTGGATGCAATCTCAAAAACAACAGAATGATCTCTGTTCATTTCCAAGGCAAACCATTCAATATCACGGTAATCCAAGTCTATGCCCCGACCAGTAACACTGAAGAAGCTGAACTTGAACGGTTCTATGAAGACCTACAAGACCTATTAGAACTAACACCCCCAAAAGATGTCCTTTTCATTATAGGGGACTGGAATGCAAAAGTAGGAAGTCAGGAAACACCTGGAGTAACAGGCAAATTTGACCTTGGAGTACAGAATGAAGCAGGGCAAAGGCTAATATAGTTTTACCAAGAGAACGCACTGGTCATAGCAAACACCCTCTTCCAACAACACAAGAGAAGACTCTACACATGGACATCACCAGATGGTCAACACTGAAATCAGATCGATTATATTCTTTGCAGCCAAAGATGGAGAAGCTCTACACAGTCAGCAAAAATAAGACCGGGAGTGGACTATGGTTCAGATCATAAACTCCTTATTGCCAAATTCAGACTTAAATTGAAGAAAGTAGGGAAAACCACTAGACCATTCAGGTGTGACCTAAATCAAATCCCTTATGATTATACAGTGGAAGTGACAAATAGATTTAAGGGACTAGACCTGATAGACAGAGTGCCTGATGAACTATGGACGGAGGTTCGTGACATTATACAGGAGACAGGGATCAAGACCATCCTCATGGAAAAGAAATGCAAAAAAGCAAAATGGCTGTCTGAGGAGGCCTTACAAATAGCTGGGAAAAGAAGAGAAGCAAAAAGCAAAGGAGAAAAGGAAAGATATTCCTATCTGAATGCAGAGTTCCAAAGAATAGCAAGGAGAGATAAGAAAGCCTTCCTCAGTGATCAATGCAAGGAAATAGAGGAAAACAACAGAATGAGAAAGACTAGAGATCGAGTCAAGAAAATTAGAGATACCAAGGGAACATTTCATGCAAAGATGGGCTCGATAAAGGACAGAAATGGTATGGACCTAACAGAAGCAGAAGATGTTAAGAAGAGGTGGCAAGAATACACAGAAGAACTGTACAAAAAAGATCTTCATGACCCAGATAATCACGATGGTGTGATCACTCACCTAGAGCCAGACATCCTGGAATGTGAAGACAAGTGGGCCTTAGAAAGCATCACTATGAACAAAGCTAGTGGAGGTGATGGAATTCCAGTTGAGCTATTTCAAATCCTCAAAGATGATGCTGTGAAAGTGCTGCACTCAACATGCCAGCAAATCTGGAAAACTCAGCAGTGGTCACAGGACTGGAAAAGGTCAGTTTTCATTCCAATCCCAAATAAAGGCAATGCCAAAGAATGCTCGAACTACCGCACAATTGCACTCATCTCACAGGCTAGTAGAGTAATGCTCAAAATTCTCCAAGACAGTCATCAGCAATACATGAACCGTGAACTTCCAGATGTTCAAGCTGGTTTGAGAAAAGGCAGAGGAGCCAGATATCAAATTGCCAATATCTGCTGGATCATCGAAAAAGCAAGAGAGTTCCAGAAAAACATCTATTTCTGCTTTATTGACTATGCCAAAGCCTTTGACTTGTATGGATCACAATAAACTGTGGACAATTCTGAAAGAGATGGGAATACCAGACCATCTGACCTGTCTGTTGAGAAACCTGTATGCAGGTCAGGAAGCAACAGTTAGAACTGGACATGGAACAACAGACTGGTTCCAAATAGGAAAAGGAGTACGTTGAGGCTGTATATAGTCACCCTGCTTATTTAACTTATATGCAGAGTATATCATGAGAAATGCTGGGCTGGAAGAAACACAAGCTGGAATCAAGATTGCTGGGAGAAATATCAATAACCTCAGATACGCAGATGACACCACCCTTATGGCAGAAAGTGAAGAAGAACTAAAGAGCCTCTTGATGAAAGTGAAAGAGGAGAGTGAAAAAGTTGGCTTAAAGCTCAACTTCAGAAAACTAAGATCATGGCATCTGGTCCCATCACTTCATGGGAAATAGATGGGGAAACAGTGGAAGCAGTGTCAGACTTTAGTTTTTTGGGCTCCAAAATCACTGCTGATGGTGATTGCAGCCATGAAATTAAAGACGCTTATTCCTTGGAAGGAAGGTTATGACCAACCTAGATAGCATGTTTAAAAGCAGAGACATTACTTTGCCAACAAAAGTCCGTCTAGTCAAGGCTATGGTTTTTCCAGTAGTCATGTATGGATGTGAGAGTTGGACGGTGAAGAAAGCTGAGCGCTGAAGAATTGATGCTTTTGAACTGTGGTGTTGGAGAAGACTCTTGAGAGTCCCTTGGACTGCAAGAAGATCCATTCAGGCCTTCCTAAAGGAGATCAGTCCTGGGTGTTCATTGGAAGGACTGATGTTGAAGCTGAAACTCCAATACTTTGGCCACCTCATGCGAAGAGTTGATTCATTGGAAAAGACCCTAATGCTGGGAAGGATTGGGGGCAGGAGGAGAAGGGGACGACAGAGGAAGAGATGGCTGGATGGCATCACCGACTCGATGGACATGGGTTTGTGTAGACTCTGGGAGCTGGTGATGGACAGCGAGGCCTGGCGTGCTGCGATTCATGGGGTCACAAAGAGTCAGACACAACTGAGCAACTGAACTGAACTGAATCACTCATATTCAATTTTTTTTTTTTTAACAAGCCACAAACAGGCTTTTTGGTTTTGTTTTAAAAAAACCTTTTTATTTTATGTTGGATTATATATATATACATTAAATATATATATATATAGCTGATTAAAATGTTGTGTTAGTTTCAGGTGGACAACAAAGGGACCAAGCCATATGTATACATGTATCCGTTCTCCCCCAAAGTGCTCTCCCGTCCAGACTGCCACATAACACTGAGCAGAGTTCCCTGTGCTATACAGTAGGACCTGGGTGATTATCTATTTTAAATAAAGCAGTGTGTGCATGTTGATCCCAAACTCCCTAACTATCCTCTCCTCCCCGCACCATCCTCCCCATCCTGGAAACTATAAGTTCATTCTCTAAGTCCATGAGTCTCTTAGTCGATTTGTATCATTTCTTTTTTGATTCTAGACAGAAGATATGTCATGTGATAGTTTTTCTTCTCTGTATGACTTGCTTCACTCAGTATGACAATCTCTAAGTCCATCCATGTTGCTAAAAAATGTCATTGTTTCATTCTTTTTAATGGCTGAGTAATATTCCGTTGTATATATGTACCATATCTTCTTTATCCATTCCTCTGTCTATGGACATTTAGATTGCTTCCATGTCTTGGCTATTGTAAACAGTGCTGCAATGAACATTGGGGTGCACGTATACTTTCAGATCACGTTTTTCTCTAGATATATGCCTAGGAGTGGGATTGCTAGATCATGTGGTAGCTCTATTTTCAGTTTTTTAAGGAGCCTCCATACTGTTCTTCATAGTGGCTGTATCAATTTACATTTCCACCAACAATGTAGGAGGGTTCCCTCCCCATATTCAGGTTTTTTTGATTTGTACTTATTTGGTGATCCTGCCCTGCTACGTTTCAATGAGTTATTGTCTCACAGTGGGTCCAACCTCGTAGGCACTTGATATAACTTGCCATGTAAATGATGAATGAGTGAATGAATAAAAGTGCTGATGCCCACCTTGGGAGAGAGGAGAAGCATTTGCCAATATGGAGAGGTTCTTCTTGCTCATTGACTGCTGTTTCTGCTAGTCATGTTAAGGAAGTAAAAGAGTTGCTATCCAGGAGTCATGTCATGGAGTATGGCAGACTGGATACATCTAATGCCCCTCTCCCAAATGTTTTCATGGAAAACTAAAGTGCATTACACTGTTTCCTCGCTACCTTCATCCTTTCCCTCTCTCCTCTCTTTCCTCCTTCCCTCCCCTTTCCCTCTCCCTTCTCTATCTCCCTCCCCTCTCATTCCCTTCTTTCCTTTATCTATTTATTTTCCCAAGCCTATTAAAGACATGAAAGAAAAGATTTTTCAGAGATCAAACAGAAAATGAAAATAAGAATCTTAGGGGAGATGTAAGTGAGAAAGTTGTCTTGCACTCTGTGGGTTTCTGCTCAGTCATAGAGATACTGTTTTCTTGATGATGTCTGTAAGAGCACAGGAGAGACAGAGTCCGACGCCTGCCTAAAGTGGGAATACTAACAGGAACATCCATGTAAACCCAGTATCCTGAAGTGGGTACTTGTTTTGTATTGGCCCAAGAGAAATCCCAACAAAATTCCTCCCAAAACAGAGGAACAATTTGTCCCCAGGACAAATTCCAGCTTCTGTCCTTAGACTCACAGTTAAGAAATTATTGACAGTTTAAAATAGCAGCTTAGAGCTTCCCTGGTGGCATGGTGGATAGGACAATACGGATTCGATCCCTGGTCTGGGATGATTCCGCATTCCTCGGAGCAACTAAGCCCTCAAGCCACAACCACTGAGCCTGTGTGCCACAGCTTCTGAAACCTGCGCGCCTAGAGTCTGTGCTCTGCAACAAGAGAAGCTGCTGCAACGAGAAGCCTGTCCGCTGCAAGGAAGAGTAGCCTCTGCTCGCTGCGACTAGAGAAAGCCCATGCACAGCAAGAAGACAGACCCAGTGCAACCAAATATAAATAAATAAATAAAAACATAACAGCTTAGTTCCGGCTGCTCACAGCAGTGGTTCATCATTGTTGAGGTCCACTCTCAAAACACCTGCCCACAAATGCACATCTGATTATTTCACTTCCCTCAACAACACTTGACACTTATGTGGTCAAGTCCAATACACAACTCTCCAAGACCTAGCCCTTTGCCTACCTTTCTAGAGTCCCCTTCTCACCCCTCCGTGCCTCAAATTCTACTTTCAGTAACATACATCCCAATACTCCTCTATTCGATCATTTTGCACGCACTGTTCCCTTCCCTTTTTCTGGCTGTCCTTTCTTCCAGGTTTCTTTCTTCATCTCAGTGCTCCCCAATTCCTTTCTTTCCAGGACTGCTTAGGACTCTCCTGTTTTTAACGCTGGAAGTCTCACATTCCAGAAAACCTCTCACACTTAGGCAAATAAAGACAGCTGGTCACCCTATTCATCTCTCCTGTGCCCTGTCTCAAGGACAGCCTGTGTACTCTCCTTGTTGAATGAATGGGTGTGTGGCATGGGCAACAGGGTAAGAATGATTCCCAGGATTCTGACTTGATGACTGGGTAGTGATAGTGTTACTGAGTCCAAGCTCACTCTGGCTTCCTGCACGAGAGGCCAATGAATCTGAGACAAGGTGTTGAGGCAAGGAATATGACTTTATTCAGAGAGCTGGCAGACCAAGAAGATAACAGATTAATATCTCAAAATAACCATCTTATCTGGGTCTGGATGCCAGGTTCATTTATAGATCAGAAATGGGGGTGGGGAGGTGAGAAAACAAAGTAAAAAAGGCCATTAATTTCACAAATATCTCCTAGAATGGCAAGCCTCAGGCAGGAGGATGTGTTGATTTCTTCCTTCCTGCCATCTACAGGTGGACAGGATTCTGAACAAAGGCACCTTAGTTTAACAGTTAGAAAGTGAAAGTGTTAATTGCTCAGTCTTGTCACACTCTTTGTGACCCCATGGACTGTAACCCTT
Source organism: Okapia johnstoni (assembly GCA_024291935.2). Taxonomy (NCBI): domain Eukaryota; kingdom Metazoa; phylum Chordata; class Mammalia; order Artiodactyla; family Giraffidae; genus Okapia; species Okapia johnstoni. The sequence continues at coordinate 20,604,643 of CM044306.1, read as the reverse complement.
CAGCCTGCTCTGTCCCTGGAATTCTCCAGGCAAGAATACTGGAGTGGGTTGCCATTCTCTTTTCCAGGGAATCTTCCCAACCCAGGGATTGAACCTGGGTCTCCTGCACTGCATACAGATTCTTCACCATCTGAGGCACTAGGGAACTTGAGCCAAGCCTCTGCATTAACAGACCACAAGTGACTGGGAAAAGCTGTCTTGCAGAGACCTCATTGCTACCTCGAAGTTTTTTCTTTCTCTAGACTACTCTGCTGCATTACCACTTTTGTGAACATTTCATTCATTGCAATAATGAAAAAAACAGTATTTAGGGTGCTTGGGTGTAATTTGTGACAGATCTAGGAAACCTTGCCTAGATTTAGCTGAATGAATGATAATAACCAATTAACGTTGAACTTTTTGGACTATATTTTAAGGGAAAAAGTGATCAGTGATTCAGTTTTATGGATGTTATTTGAACAACCCAAACCTAGTATATTTCAAAGACAAATAAGCACTGTGTATTTTTACTACCCCTTGTGTTTATTTTTAAACACAAAGAACTATAAACTCTCACATCTTGAAGGGACCGTAACCATAATGTCAGGCATCCTTCTCATTTTACAAACAAGGAAGGTGAGGTGTTCATAGATTAAATGGCTTGCCTATAGCAACAATACAAATATACAAAGTAAAGATTAATCAATATAAAGTTTGCTCTCTAAATTGATTTTCAGTAAGTTTGCCTGACCCAGGAAAGCTGTCTTGTAAATACTACGCTGATGTATAAACAAAACTGTCACCAATTAAACTACTGATTAAAAAGCTAATATAAGGTATATGCCCCACACATTCTAGTTTTCATCCTTGGTCTAAAGATCTAATCTTTCACTGTCTTCCTTCATTTGTTCCTAATACCACAAAATTGAAACAAGTGCTCTAAAATATGCCTGTGATCACTGGCTCCAGAATACTAGAGCAAGGCACAGTATATACAGATACGTCAAACTAGATGAAGAGATGTATTATTAATCAGTCTTTCACAACATAAACAGTAGATGTGTTCTCATTTGGGTGTTATGTCATTAGCTTTAATGTGCACACAGTTAAACTAGGGGGAAAAAAGTGTACAAAGCAGGGTATTGATTGAAAGAGAAGCTCTAGATGCTTGTATTGAGAATTTGTTGAGGATTCAGAATAGAACTTGAAATTGACACTGAGCAGGACCCTGTGGGGCTCCTGGATACAAAAGTCTTTCTGGGTCTTCCATTTTTTCATTACAAGAAATAGGCTTCATTCAGCTTCCAAGGCCTTCCCTGAATTCCAAGGAGCAGGTTCAAACAATTGCTAATTAGGGAAGGGAGAGGATGCAAGACGTGAGAAACAGATAATTGAGAGAAATAGTAGTGCATCCCTGGGGCAAGGTCCTGGTTCCCCATCAAGGGATACACACAACAATATCTTTGAGCTGCTTGCAGATACTGAACCCCCACCAGGTGGGAGAAGTATGGAGCTCACAAGCAGGTAGACCCCAGACCAGTTGGAATCAGAAAGTTGATGATGCTAACTCCCACTTACCTCACCACTATCCCATCAGAAGAATGTCCACAAGCTGATCAAGCCCTCTTTGAACCATGAATCGAAAACATCTCACTACCTCCTTCAGGTTGGGACACACAGTTTTAAGGGCATTTGCCCACTGTGACCCCCTTTGCCTGGCAAGGCAATAAAGTTATTCTTGTTTATTTCATCCCAGACTGTGTCTCCGAGATTTAATTTGGTGTCAGAGTACAGAGGCCAGGTTCAGCTTCAAAATGAGGGGTGTGGAAGGGAGACAGAAAGGGGGGCGGGGGAGGGGAGACAGAAATGTTGAGAGAGAATAATCTTTTCCTAATGTCTAATTTTGGAAGGAGGGGTAATAGATAGGTTTGAGGGAAACTTTCCTATAAAGATCAACATGTTCTGAACCAAGTAGTTGGAAAAGCATGAAATGACATTTTGAGAATTAGCTTCTGAAAGTAGAAAAATTAGTGTGTAAATGAGCCAGATCATTCATTCTTCAACAAGTATTTGTTGAATGCTTACTTGGTGATCAGACTCTGCTCTCAAGGAGCTTATAGTCTAGCAGAAGAAATACATGGATTTTCATATTAATGTCAGTGGATAAGAAAGATGAGGAAATGTGGGATGTGACAGCAGAACACTGAGACCCAAGAGACCTTAAAGGTAAAGAATTGGATGAGTTTGGACAGTCTGCAGGCTCCAAAGTCCAGGTTTCAGATTAATTATAGACTTGGGTTGTCAGCATGGAATAAGGTAATAAATCCTCAGATAATCCTACTCGGTTATCAGTGAGTCAGGAGGAAGCAATCTCATTGTGAGGAACCCTGTTTAACTTGATATAGAGAAATGAAGGTAGCAAGCCACCATTATCACAACAAGATTCAGCAGTGACAATAACCATTGCATATAGCATAGCTTTTTGCAGTTTTGCATTTTGTTCCTGTGATAGGTTTCCTACCCTTCTAACCAGGGGCTTTACACCTTTCTGGGGACTTACTAGGTGTTAGTGGAGACTTGTTTCATCAATATTTTATTTTGCAAGAATGATATGCTACTACTCAACTCTCATGATGCAAGTAATGTTTCTGACACCTTGCGTTCCACAATAGCCTCTTCGTTTGGTGTTTTCTACCTTTTTAAGCAGTGAACAGGTAGAAAAAACCTGGAGCAATTTCTTATGTGTTTGACACATATGTTGAGCGATACTTAATAGTTGCTACCCAGGGAAAAATATAACAGAATTTTATGACCTAGTCTTCTGCTGATAGAGTGGACTGACTGGTAGCTACACACAGTTTTTCAAAATAAATGCATCTCTGTCAAGAGGACTACAGGTTTTGAAAGCCTAGAGTAATTAAGGGGCAATGCATTTCTTCTGAGGAACTGACATTAGTGTTGACACATGATATTTCTGGGCAATTTGATCTGTACCAATAATTCACTTTGTTTCCTACTGCAGAACTCATTCTGTTCCTAAGTCATTTGAGGCTTTATTAAAAATTTACCCAGTAGCTTTTTAAAAGCACAGTATTTACTGTGGTGTGTGTTCAGTTATCATTTGTTTGTTGAATATAATAAGTATGACATTTGACTTGAGTTCAGGTTTTTAATCTCTAGCTCAGATCTTTCTCCACTCCTAGATTACACTGACCTAATGCCTTAACATTGTCAAAATGGAAAACAGATATAGCAAAATTGATCCTAGAAGCAATGATCAACTAGTTGAAGAGTAAACGTGAGAACTGATTATTCTGGCCTGCCACACATGTTAAAACCAAGATCCTTAATCTGTTTTGTCACAATGATTATGATCACTTTGTCTCCCTCATTTTGCATCTTAGTATTCCAGGAAGTTTATCCAAAATTTTTATGTGGAAACTTGAATGAAATATTATTTTGGTAGAACTGTAAGAAAAATTTTAAAAGACTTTGTCCTTTTTATAGTTCTGTCAAAGTGGATTTAACAAGTAGTTCATATATTATTTCAAAGCTTTGATATTTTAAAATTGTACTGCAATATTTATAAACACAGGCCACAATCCTCAAAGTAAAACTGTCACCATTGAAATCGTCCTTTCTGGATAAACCAGCTTTTTTGATGAGGAGGGAATAAAGTCATTAGAAAAAAATGATTTCAACACTGAAACTGACTCAAAAATATAAAGTCTGTTTTTCAAAGACCATTGCAATACAAGTGACTTTGTTGTAAAACAATTGATTGGTGATTGATTTTGAATTATTCTTCTATTTTTTCCTTATAAGCCTATTTGTCCAACACATCACTCTGATATGATTCATATTAATAACCAAAATGCAGTGTATGTACATACACACATATTTGTATCAATCCATATATATATACATATACATATGTGTACACATGTTCACAACATTCTGGTGTAAAGGAAATGTCAGATTCACATGTTTCTTGGAGAAAAAAGATTGATGGCATTTCTCTATTTTATTATTTACTGAGAAGCATTTACATTTAAAAAACAGACTCAGAAAAAAAATAAAATAAAAAACAGACTCAGAAAAAAATTAAAGTATCTTTGCCTTGGTATGGATATGAAAAAGCACTATTCAAAACCATCCAACATCACTTTTTTTTTTTTTTGCCTCTTTAGTGCGCAGACCATCCTGAACATGCTGCCAGTACTATAGATACCAAGAGTTGAAAGTACAGACTTTGGAGGTCTGGATTTGAATCCTGTCTCTGCTACTTGTTTGCCATGTGAGGTGAGCAAGGTTCTTAACCTCTCTGAGCCTCACTTTCTTCACAGGAAGGTGGAGGGTGGGGATGACATGCAGCACAGTCTTGTCATGAGGCTTAAATGAAATGACATTTTCCTAGTGCTCAGTCCAACACCTAACATGTGGGAGGCACTAGTGAATTACAGCGATCATAGTAGAAGTGCAATAATTATAAACTTGGTGATGGTGACATGGAAAGGGACACTAAGGCTTACCATTCAATAAATACTAGACTAATAGCATTGTGAAATTGATGTTGATTGATGTAGCTAATACTAGATAAGCTGAAGGACAGCCTTCTGGATGAAAATGTAATTGAGGAAGCATGTGCTATCTTTGAAATCTACACAGTGACCCAGAAGTACAATGTCATAAATAGGGAGAGCTGTGAATGATTTACTAATACATGAAGCATCAATACATCAGATATTCATAGGTTACTTAGGTAATAGGCTCTGTGCTGTGCTCTCAGTATAGATAAGGTCCTGTCCTTACGTATTCTCCACTCCCCTGTGTGTGTGTGTGTGTGTGTGTGTGTGTGTGTGTGTGTGTGTGTGTGTGTGTGTGTGTGCTGGCGTGGAGGGAACCAGAGAAGCAAGCTTGGTGTGGTGACACCTTGAGAGATGAACTCAGCTATCAAGTTATTCCCTCCCTGTGGTTTCCAGGGCTGGTCTCATGTTCTCATCCCAAGTATAGTTTATAACCAAATGCAGAAGATGGATAAGTGAAGTTCCAACTAAGCTCCCAGAATGATGCTGTCCAATAGTGAGCCACATAAGTCATTTAAAATTTTCTAGGAATCACATTTAAAAATGTGAAATAAGGTGACTTTCTTGGCGGTCTAGTGGCTGAGACTTCGTGCTCCTAATGTGGGGCACATGAGTTTGATTCCTGGTAGCATGCTGGATGCAGCAACCCAAGAAAACAAAGAGTTTAAAAAAAACCCAGGTGAAAGTCTTGTTATCATATATTATACTTAAGCCAATATATCTAAAACAGACAATCAATATAAAACTCTTAATGAGATATTTTACCTTTATTATTTAGTGGGGGCTGTCTTTAAAATGTGGTGCATACTTCACACAGCATGTCTCTGTTTAGATGAGTCACAGGCCTGTGAGGTTAGTGGCTACTTAGCGGATGGGACGATTCTAGAGCTCCCCTATTCAGAGTGTGGTCCTCAGTTTCATGCCATGGTGCCCCCTGGTCCCTTGAAGAAAAGTGAAAGTGTTAGTTGCTCAGTCATGCCCGACTCTTTGCCACCCTGTGGAAACTGACAGGCTCCTCTGTCCATGGAATTCTCCAGGCAAGACTACTGGAGTGGGTTGCCATTCCCTTCTCCAGGTGATCTTCCCAACCCGGGGACTGAACCTGAGTCTCTCACACTGCAGGCAAATTCTTTACTGTCTGAGCCACCAGGGAAGCCTCTGGGTCCCCTAACCACCTCCTTAATTCAGAATCTGCATTTTAACAAGGTCTTTATGAACCAATGAAGTTTGAGATGTGCTGCTTGATGACTTGAAAAGTTTGTTACTGGAGATTACACATCTCCTCCTCTAATTATACTTGTGCTGTTCTTTCCCCTATCATAGATTAGGTAAATTAGCTTATCATAATCAACCAAAGGTATGGTTCAGTGTAGCTCTTGTTAGAATCAGTGGCATCCAGTTAGGGCTTCCCTGGTGGCTCAGATGGTAAAGAATTTGCCTGCAAAGCGAGAGGTCCAGGTTCAATCCCTGGGTCGAGATGATCCCCTGAAGAAGGGAATGGCAACTCACTCCAGTATTCTTGCCTGGAGAATTCCATGGACAGAGGAGCTTGGCAGGTTCCACAGGGCCACAAAGAGTCAGACACGACTGAGCAACTAACTTTCACTTTGTTATATTTCAGCAAAAATGAAAGGAAATGGAGGCCAAAGATGAGACAAGAATAATTTTCTATTCAATGGTATAATGCATAACAGCACTGTTCTCAGCAGACCTCTTCTTTTCTGGTACTTTTTGAGAGGGGGAAAGAAGGGAGGGGAGTGAGGGGGTCTGTTTAGTTTCTCAGTTCAAGAGTTTTTCATTATGTCAAAGTCTCTTCATAGACAGATGGCCTTAGAATGGCCTGGTGCTTGTTTTAATGCTCGGCTGTTCCAGTGTTGAAATTTTTAATAATTTTGAACAAGTGCCCCCCATTTTCATTTTGCACTAGGCCCTGAAAATTATGTAGCATGCAATATCTGCAGCAGTAAAAAGGGCAAGTGGATGAGGTAGGTTTTGGGAGGAGCTAATGTTCTCTTTCACTTCCCATCACTCCAGTCTGTTTATAACCTAAGAAATAAAACAGCGATATCCCAGGACTTGGGGGGGTTTGGATTCAACAGTGCATTAGATAATGGTGTTCTAAAGCTGGATGTCAGCGAAGGACTAAATGCTGTAAACATTTAACAAGACACATTCACCACGGAACAGAGAGTAAGTTTCTGAATCAACATGTATAAGCAGCCCCACCCTCCCAGCCATCCCTACCAGGGTTACTATCACCTACACTGTTTGCACAGAGCTTGGGCACACCTGGGGAGTGCCAGTGAGTCAGCTGAGCCTATTCACGCGGGGCGTTTTATATGGATGAAGGTTAAAAGTTAACTTGCTTCAGTTTTGTCAAAAATCTTAACAAAAGGCAAAAATGTATTGGTAACTCTAGTGCTCAGACCCAAAATCAAATGCTTTGAACCAACTCAAAATTTGGGGATCTACATTATTTAGTTTTATACTCTTCTACTTGATACAGTTTGTGATGCCTTAACCTCAGTTTGCTTCCTGCTCTAGCACATTGGGTTTTTCCTGGGCGCTGGCTAGAAATGCAGATTTAGGGCCATACCTCAGACCTATTGAATAATAACCTGGCTTTTCAAAAGATCCTCCGGTAATTTGTGTGCATATTAAAGTTTGAGAGGGGCTGTAGTCATGTACTCAAAGCTGGCTAGCTTGGTTGGGATTGGGGCAGGATATCTAACCTTTCACAGGAACTCAGTGCCTGAGTCCTCTGCGGGGGTGATGGGGAAGCAGTGTTCTCAAAGTGTGGTCCCCAGATAGGCAGCATAAGCATCACCTGGGAACTTGTTACAAATAGGGATTCTCAGACCCTACCTGATTCTCTGAGTTAGAGACCCTGGGGCCGGGGTCATAATCCTCTAGGTTATTCTTTTAGGATGACTGCTGGAAAGTTATGGTAGTAGTGACATAGGAAGCTGTTTCAGGTGGTTGTACGTTTCAATTTCGAATGCTTTTATTTTCTTAAGCAGAGCCTAATGTTGAATCAGGCATTTCATAAAAGCAAAAATTCTAACTTTGAAAGAAGCTGTGATGCTTTAATTCCATTAGTTGAAATTTATTTTGTATTTTTGAGGGAGATTTGAACAAGATACAGAACAATGGTTGAAAAATAAATTGAATGAAATGACCTGGGATTAGTTAGCCCAGAGAAGTGAATGGGTAGAGGAATAGCAGTTGATCCCCACTTTATTTCTGCAAATAGTGAGTGTCTTGTCCTAAGGGCTCCCCTGGAACAGGAAAAAGTTGTTTCTCTCTTGCCTCAAAGCCACGAGCAGGCTGTGTGTCCTTTGTTCAGAAGCTCCTGAGACTCTTTTACAATAATAGGTCTGACGCTGTGATAGACAATAGGGCTCAGAGATGACCAAGACACTCCACGATGCCAAGGAGGCTGCAGACTAGTTGGAAAAGCTAATTAATAAGTCAGTAATTATAAATCAGTGTAAGTGTTAATGAAAAGTTTTGGAATATAGAAGAGAATTCCCAAGTAAAACTGGCTGGAAAGGAATCACTGGATATTTCCTGGTGGTGGTCCCATGCCAGTGCAGTGCCCAACCAGCCAGGAAACTGGAAGGGACATGGGGGAGGGCCAGTGCCTCCTGAAAATGCAGTAATGAATGACTCATGGGAAAATCACATGCTAGACATCTGAGAAATAATTCATTTATTCAGCAAGCAAAATAGACACAAATTTCTGTTTATGGAGCTTCTTTCTAGCTCGAATTGTATCTAGAGGGATTGTGTTGTAGCAATCAATTGTATTGATACATCCAATTATACCATTATATCTAGATAAGAACATAGAAGTAAATTGTAAGATAATGGTATATAATTCTGCTAGGAAGGTAGAGAAGTGGGGGCTGGGGCTGTCTGGTGATATAAGAACACTGTGTCATCTTCCACAATAGGAATTTGAGTTTTTAATGTCTTAAGTTGCATAATCAAGAAATAACAGTATAAGCATATTCCTTAGAAATATGCAGGTTAATACAGAAACAGTTAAACAATTTTGGAGAGGAAGATTCAGGAGTGGGGAGACCAAGGTCTGCTATCGTTTAGCATGAGCCTTGTAGAATATTTAATGTTGTATTCATTCATTCACTCATTCACAAAATCTATAAGTACTTTAAGTGTGTGTCAGGTTGTATTGTAGGTACTGAGAATACAGTAGTGAAAAAACTTCAAAATTTCTGCTCTCATGGAATTTAAATTCAGATGAGGGAGCCAGAGGTGAAGAGAGCATGTTAGAGGATGATCCAGGCTATGAAGACAAATGAAGGGGTCTGGGCTGGGGCTGGTGGTGGGGAAGGTGCACTTGTAAACGGAGCAGTTAAGACTGGTTTCACTGGGAGTGATATTTGAATGGGGTGAGGGACCTTCAGATGCAAAGGTCCGGAGGTATGAGTGGGTGGGGTAGTGGGTGGCCCAGAGATGGTGCTGAAGGATGGAAGGGAAGGTGGTAGGAAAGGAGGTCAGAAGTAAATGCTGATGTAGTGCAGATGGATCTGTCTTGCAAAGACTCTGGCTTTTTACTTTGTGTAATATAGGAAGTCATTGAACTATGTCTGTAGAGTGATTCCCTGTAATGTTAAAAAGAGAGTTACAGACCATACATTATTAATACTGATTTTAAATTAACAGAATAGACAACATACCACTTTTTCAAATGTGTATATATATCTTTATAATCATTATTTGAATGGGGAAAGTAGTGTCAGTGATAACACACACACATGCATGTGCAGTTTTGAATGCAAAGAACTTAAATGCTAAAGAACAAGCTAATAATGATTCAAAGTGAGACCCCTAACATCTCCCAAATGGGATAAGAATCTTAGGACTCTGGAAACCCAGGTGAAGTCTAAGAAATGAGAGTTTCTTTTCATTCATGCGTCCACCCAGTCCATCCACCCTTCCATCTCCCCCTCTGATCACTAGAAATTATGAGAGCTTAGTGTCATCCAGGTACGAGTATGATTAAGCCTGTTCTCTCCTCGAGGATTCACAGTCCAGGCAGAGAGGCTGGCTTAGGGCTTGTGGGTGGACGTACATGGAAGCACCTGTTGAAAGTGGAAAACAGGTGGGGACTGGAACAGACAACAGAATATTGCCCAACAGATGCCATCTGGCAGACGTGGCATTCTCATCACAGAAGAGTGTTACTTAGTCCTGAAGCAGCTTTCACATTCCTTAAAAAACTGCCATCCAAGCCTATTCATAGCCTTTGCTTTTATTCCGTGATCACTAAACAATTTTCTGATATCTAATTTAGTTGGCACATTCATCATGACACAAAGCTGCAATGGATAATGGAAAAGCACCAATACCACTTCCATTGTAAGTGAATAGGAAACATTACTGAACCAAACTTCTTGGATCCGTTTGCCCATAGGCAGTAAAGCCAATCTATGAATAGTGGGTTGTGGTAAAGGAAGTGACCCTAATTCCCTGATGGTTTTCAGGAAAAGGTTTTTTAAAGACAGAGTGAGGGAGAGGATTGTGGGTACATGATCAACTTGTCATTTTTCTGGCTGGTTGGTGGTGGTTTCTGACTGGGAATCAAAATCATCAACCTTCTGGTTCCAACCTGTCTGGGGTCTATTGCTTGTGGTCAATATGCTGTTAATTTCTCCCACTCAGTGGGGGTTTCATATCCACAAAATAGCTTAAGTATAGGGCTCAGAATATTATCTATAGTCCTTGAGGAGGAACTCAAAGTCCTAGACTTCAGTGGTTTGTTTGTCTCACTTGATTGTTCTCCTTTGTTTCTGTGTTTTTTGACTCTCTGTAACTCAGGAAAGGCTGAGGAGGCTGAAGTTTTTCTATAAACAAGAAACAGACAGACATAGGGGAGTCTGTCCCAGGCTGGCCCCATAGGGTCCTGTTGGGTTACAGGATCTCTTGGTAATGGGATTTGTGTGATTTCATCCCCCTAGCACCTATCAACCTTGAGCAAATTGATAAAGTCAAATATCTGAACCTTGAAGTTTGAGGACTGGACCTTTGCCCACAAATGTATGTTGAACGAGTAAGCCTATAAAGTGCAGTGACTTTGGAAAGCTCATTTGGAAATATTCTGTCCTTATCTGCTGTAAATAATACCTACAGCCACAAGTGTGTGACACTGACAGCCACACAAGGAAACATAGCACAGTAATAGCCTGTATTGTGTCCCACGAAATACGTTATCTTAAGAAGGGGCTAAAACACCCCAAACTTCAATATAGGGCTATCAAGGTGTATAGGGCTTAGGTGGTCTGGATACATTGTCTAACATAGTAAGTATACAATTGATGGTTAATAAATGAATGAATGATTGAATGAGTATGAGGGAATCTAATTTATCTGTTTTAAAGAGGAAGACGTTTCTTGGTATTTTTATTTTTTTAAAATCTTAGGTGCACTGGGTCTTCCTTGAAGTGCTTAGGCTTCCCTTTTTGTGGCTTCTTGTGTAGGATATTAGTCCCCTGATCACTGATTGAACCTGAGTCCCCTGCATTGGCAGGTGGATTTTTAACTGCTGGATCACCAGGGAAGTCCCTCTTTGTATTTTTCTTAGAAATCCTTCCTGTTTTTATGGTGTCTCTGTGTGTCTATTAGTCGCTCAGTTGTGTCCGACTCTTTGCGACCTCATGGACTGTAGTCCACCAGGCTCCCCCTTCCCTGGGATTCTCCAGGCAAGAATACTGGAGTGGATTGCTATTTCCTTCTCCAGGGGGTCTTCTCAACCCAGGGATTGAACCAGCATGTCATGTTGCCTGCGTTAGCAGTTCTTTACCGCTAGCACCACCTGGGAAGCCTACTATCAATTAAAATGTATTTGGCTATGTTCTCTCTTCTACATCGGAGAAGGCAATGGCGACCCACTCCAGTACTCTTGCCTGGAAAATCCCATGGATGGAGGAGCTTGGTAGGCTGCAGTCTGTGGGGTTGCTAAGAGTCGGACACTACTGAACGACTTCACTTTGACTTTTCTCTTGCCTGCATTGGAGAAGGAAATGGCAACCCACTCCAGTGTTCTTGCCTGGAGAATCCCAGGGAAGGGGGAGCCTGGTGAGCTGCCGTCTATGGGATTGCACAGAGTCGGACACGACCGAAACGACTCAGCAGCAGCAGCAACTCTTCTACATAAGGAATTTGATCGCATGTTTCTGTAACATAGAAGAATCATTTCATGTCAACTTTGTGCTGGGAGAGAATACGAGACCTGGAGTCAAGAGATGTAAGGTCTTATTCTCTGTGTTACTGCAGCCAAGTTTCTTTACCTTTCAGGAAATAATATCACTGAAGATAATACGAATCATCTGGACTCTTTAGTCGTAAGATTCCATTTTATGAATTTGAAAGAAGTACTGTATTTATTTACCTCTTGCTCCCTCTGCTGGATAATTGGCTTTCTGCTGTGCTCTTATAATGAGCTGGAGAAGGAAATGGCAACCCACTCCAGTATTCTTGCCTAGAAAATCCCTTGGAAGGAGGAGCTTGGTGCAGGCTACTGTCCATGGGGTCGCAAAGAGTCGGGCACAACTGAGCGACTTCACTTCACTTCACTTATAATGAGCATACAGTGTAACTAACTGTAGGATTTTCTTTTCTCTTTTTGTACTTAGAAATCTCCAAGCTTATATTGAATTATACCTAGACTCAAGTGAAACGCTTCAACCCAGTGGTCCCCATCCTTAAGGTGGACCTTGGAATCCCCCAGGGACTTGATGCTATAGGCCAAGAATGTCTTTAGGCTTTTGCTGTATTCAGTGTTCCTGTCCTGGAGGCTGGCATTGGCTACAGTTTCTTCAAATCTAACAACTCTGGGGACTTCCCTGGGGGTCCAGTAGTTAGGGGAACTTCCCTGGTGACTCAGTGGTAAAGAATCCACCTGCAATGCAGGAGACACAGGTTCAATCCCTGGGTTGGGAAGATCCTCTGGAGAAGAAAATGACAACCCACTCCAATATTCTTGCCTCAGAAATCCTACGGACAGAAGAACAGTCCATGGAGTCACAAACAGTCGGATACGACTTAGCGACTAAAGAACCAATGGTTAGGACTCCAAGTTTCCACTTCAGGGGCCCAAGAGTCCGATCCTTGGCTGGAGAACTAAGATCCTGCAAACTGCGCAGTGAGGCCAACAAAACAAAACAAAACAAATCCAACAACTCAGAGGCCATGACTCTGTGTGTGTGTGTGTTTTTAACCTGGGGACCATTGCCCAGTGGACACTAAAGGAAGTATTGAATCAGCTCAGGATATGGGCACTCTACTTTCTCCAACTTAGTCCTTCAAATAAGTCTACTTGTGTAACAAGGAAAGGTTAATTTTAAATTCACACTGGATCTGCTCCCAGGAATTTAACCCTATTTTATTATTATAAGCATACATAACAGCCTGCCTCAGGGAGATAACCTGAGCTTCCCACCTGTGAAGGACTGTTAAGGAAACAAAACTAACATATTCCCCTGCCTGAGGCTTGCCATTCTAGGGGTTATTTGTAAAGACTGAACAGTCTTTTTACTCTGTTTGCTCACCATCCCCTAGTCTCTGATCCATAAAAGAACGCTAGCCTGCCATCTTCTCCGTCACCTGGCTCCTGAATAAAGTCTCTTCCTTGCCTCAACCCCTCACCTCTCAAATTTACTGGCCTGTCATGCGGCAAGAAGAGCAAACTTGGATTTCCTAACACTTGGAATTTGCTTTCTAAGGTCCTGCCGAGTTCTAAGACTGCTGTGTGACAGAGAATCAGGCAATGTGAGAACATGATGTTAAAAATTTCCTTTTCTCTGAAACTCCTTTATTAGGATGTTCGTGTTAAAAGGAAAAAAAAAACTAATTAAAAATGTTTATGTATCATGTGGAGCAGAGTTTTCTAAATTACCCAAAATATTTTAAAAATCTAGCCTCTACTTTTCACTGGTCAGAGGAATTCACAGGATGCCCTGGGGAAAATTGTGAGGCCAGAGGGTTTACATCCTGCACCCTCCATCACCTTCAGGCTTTCCTGTGTTTCTTTGTCAATGGTTGATGAGCTCATTGTATTCAGTCTGTTTGTGCATAAACAAGTGGAATACCTGCAATTTCATAGGGTTTTGACCTATTTTGAACAAAACCGTTGGTCAATATTTTATTTCAAGTAAGGAAATAAGTTCTTTTGCTCATTGTTAATGGAATTGGTGTTCAATGAGCTGTTGAAGAAGGCTGCAGTTTAGTTTTTATTTTTAGTGGGGAGACAGGCTTACAGGAATGGTAATTCCATTTTGGTAGTCCTCCTTTGCTACTGTACCTGTCATACAAATTACTGAGATTTCAAGTTGCTCTCCTGCCTTGGGCGTGAACTGTGAAGGAATTCATTTACTTCCTCAAGAGACTGTGTGGATACTAATTTCAGCTCAACGTGAGAGCCCTGATCATGTAAAAGAATACCGAGTTGAGGCCTAAATTGCCTCTGTGGTCAGCAGGGGGCACCCTTACCCTTCATATCGCATCACGGCTAAAGCCACTCTTTCCAGTCCATCTAGGGAAACCTGTTTGTGAATCACCATTACTGCTCTTCCTATTTGGTTCAAATTGGCATTTTGCAAAGAGCAGCATTACTTCTCGGTGAGCAACAGTTGGTCAGTCATCTCGAAAAGCATTTGGCAGACGTGACCATTTTAAAAGCAAAAAGCAAACTATATCCTTTATCTTGTTTTTCATTTTTGTGCCATAAGCATGAAAGACCTACAGGAAAAGCAAATCCATTTCCATCTTTTATTTTTAAATTATTTATTATTTTTGGTTTTGATGAGTCTTCATTGGTGCGTGTGGGCTTTGTCTAGTTGCGGTGAGCGGGGTCTATTTTTTGTTGTGTGTGGGCTTCTAGTTTGGGGTGGCTTCTCTTGTTTCGGAGCACAGACTCTAGGTGCTCGGGCTTCAGTAGTCGCAGCATATAGGCTCAGTAGTTGTGACTCATGGACCCTAGAAAGTGGGCTCAGTAGTTGTGGCCCGTGGGCTTTGCTCCTCTGCAGCAAGTAGAATCTTCCCAGACTAAGGATCTTGTCTCCTGCATTGGCAGGTGGGTTCTCATCCACTATACCACCAGAGAAGTCCCTGTTTCCATCTTTTAAATTATTACACTACACCAACTATCCCCGTATTCTTTAAATTGGCCGTGTTTGTGTGCAAAAGAGTCAAAGCCCCTCTCAGTTGTTTAGTTGCTAAGTCGTGTCCAACTCTTTGCCACCCCATGGACTGTATAGCCTGCCAGGCTCTTCTTTCCATGGGATTTCCCAGGCAAGAATACTGGAGTGGGTTGCTATTTCCTTTTCCAGGGGATCTTCCCAACCCAGGGATTGAACCTGGGTTCAGTCTGCCTGCATTGCAGGCAGATTCTTTACCACTGAGCCACCAGGGAAGCCCCATAATTAACAAGAAAATAGTCAGATCAGAATATCTATCTGGTTCCAGTCCTATTTGGAATTGAAATCTGGTTCCCCTTACAACATTCCTGCCAAACATAATTGCCCTCTGCTTTGTTATCCCTGTGTCAAAGCAGTGACCCCGAAAAGCAGAGAGGATGGAAGAAGTCCATGGAACTTTTTAAGTAGATAGCACAGCAATTTAGAAACCAGTGCTGCTGGAATTGTGAACTTTTAATCTTTTCATTCATCACGTCATTTAATCCATATTTTAAAAGAAAGAAACCACAGTATAAAACAACAGGCACTGACTGGCCTGAAATATCCCAGGAAAATCTGGTTTGAGATTTTTCTGGGAGTTGATCCAAGAACATTTTTCTTTCTACCTTTTGATCTGTCGAAAGATACACAAGATACTTGGATGCCTTGAAGACATAGATGCCAGTATGGAAATAATCCCTGACAAGTTGTCTTGCAAAGGGAGCCAGCACTTACAACAGGGGATAATTGTAAAGGCAGGAACTGGAAACAATTTTTTTTCTGCTGCTTAACTTCAAACCCATTTTTGTACTTGTTTTGTAAATGGATTTTTTCTCCTATAAGCCTGAGTGGGTTTGAGGGGAAGAGAGGTAAAACAGTTGCTGCCTGTAGCTCTAATTCCTCTTCTCCTCCTCCTAACTCCCCACCCCCCAACCCCACTTCTGCTAGCCAAAGGTTACTTGCCCTGTCTATGCCCTCAAAGAAACATTTAGCTGACTGTGGGTGTGCGTGCTAAGTCGCTTCATTTGTGTTCAACTCTTTGGGACCCTATGGACGGTAGCCCGCAAGGCTCCTCTGTCCATGGGATTCTCCAGGCAAGGATACTGGAGTGGGGTGCTGTGCCCTCCTCCAGGGTGCCTTCCCAATCCAGAGACCAAACCTGTGTCTCTTGTGGCTCCTGCATTGTAGGCAAATTCTTTGCCACTGAGCTGACCACAGAGGAGCGGAAATGAGAAGAGACCAAGAGAAGGAGAACCTCTGGAGGTGCTTTTTATATTGAGATAATTTTATATAAGTATATCAATGTCAGAGGTTACTTGCAGGCACCGAAACAAAGCTTGGGTGGGGGCAGGCAGGATGCAGATATCTGTGGGCCTCAAGTCTCCCCTGCTCTGGGACCCAGACAAGCAAAGCAGTGCCTTCTAGACATCATTTGGATCCTTTAAGTGTAGCAGAGACCACCTAGAAGGCTTTATTTCTTAAGGGGTATGGGAATAGGCCCTGAATTCTCCCCCTTACATATTCCTGTTGGGAGAGGTGAGGCAGACCTGATTCCAAGCACTACCAGGAAGGTCCTGGAGGAGAGTATTTGTGCATCAAAGCCTTGAACGCCCAGCCCTGGACTCCACTGTTCCCCTACTTCATGCATTTGTGTTTCCCTTCACCAAGCCTTTGAGTGTCTTGACACCTAAAGTGTCTCAGGCTGTGGTTTTAACCCTATGCCTGCTGTAAAAAAGACCCTGATGCTGGGGAAGATTGAAGGCAGAAGGAGAAGAGGGCGGCAGAGGATGAGATGGTTGGATAGCATCTCTGATTCAATGCACATGAACGTGGGCAAACTCCAGGAGATGGTGAGGGACAGGGAGACATGGTGTGTGGCAGTCCATGGGGTCGCAAAGAGTGAGACACGACTTAGCAACTGAAAAACAACACTAATACTGTAAAAGTAGTTAGTGGGCCTATGCTTGTCCCTGGGGGTCTTATTTCTTCCTTCTGGTTCCTGTGATTGGGGGAGGGACAGAAGGTAGCCCCACTGTGGCCTCAGTCAGAACCTGATCCTGGTCACTCTACCCTCTGGTTGGCCCAGGGACAGTGTGGCTGGGATGGAAGACAGCAGACTTGAGTGCTGTCACCTCCTTCCTCGGGTCATATTGGCCTCAGGTGCATCTACATGAGAGGTGGGGGCAGAGGAGGAAGATAGATGATACCTTGTCTCCTGTAAAGAGGTCTCTTCTAGAAACTTCTAACCACCTAACATGGTAGAGGGAAGAAGAAAGGACAGAGTGAGAAATGGAATCACCCACATCCCCACAATAAGGTCTCTCACCAGAGTTCCAGCCCTTTGTACATGCGGGAATGATTAAAAATGCTACCTCCTTCCCCAGAGCTGCTCATCCAACCCTTAGCACTGTAGCAAATGAAGTTCATAAACTCTTAGCTGACTATTGTCTTTGTGTGTATGTTAGATCTTTCTTTGGAGAACAAAAAGGTCGGTAAATTTAGATCTTCCATGGCTTCCCCAAATGCTTGGATTAATGTTTTCTTGGAATGCCCTTATTTGGTCTGTCAGTTGATTATTATTTTTGGAGGACATTAATGACAACTCAGGCATGATGTCTACAAAGCCCCTCATTAAGGCAGCTTGCATGGCAAACCTGCCATTCAGGTAATGACAGCTGCCCTCTGGTAAAACAGGCTGGCCTGGTAGGGGAAGGTCACATGATAATGCCTAGATGCTTGGGAAGGGTGTGAGGCCAATTGTAGGACTTGACTTGATGGAACTGGGCAGAAGGGTCAGGGGTGGCTTTATGAAGTTTTTGTTGAGTCTGGGAGAAAATTCCAAGAGGGTGGAAAGAGCTTTACCGAGGAGACTTGCTTTCTTTTTGTCTCTTAGCTCAAATCAATTTCCTTATCACAAAACCAGCAAAGGTAGTAATTATAATGACTACCTACCATGATTATGGGTGCCAGGAATGGCAGTTGGGCAAAAGGACTGTTTTGTATATTTTAATTTCCTTCCCTGAAGTTCTGACTTTACTAACTTCCTTGTTTTGTCTTCCTACTACTGACTGGCTCCATAGTAGTCACATGTTAGGAACGTCATAAATATTTCTTAATTGGTTCTTAATTCCAATTCATGTGTGAGTTCTTGAAAACAGAGACAATGACATCAATAACAGTGAAGGCAACCAGTCCAAGCTGGGTTAGCTTAGTGTGGAACAGGACATTATTTCACAGAGTTGTTGGTTTACTTAGAACTTCAGACATCATTTAGTTCTCTGAATAAAAAAAATGGTCCCTGAAGATTATTTAGGAAGAATTTTGTAATTGGATATTCATATGTAGATAGTGGCATACTTGTTATTGCCATGTTCGCTAAAGCAATAGACAATGTTGATAAGGCATTTTGCATCCTCATCAGTGATTCTGGATAGTGGTGAACCTTTCAGGTCTTGTGCCAACACATTGACGTCAGAAATAATTTGGGACAAGGTGATGGATCTCCTTGAGTTTCCAGACTATTCTGTTTTCTACTTTTGACTAGAACCAAGAAACACCTTCTTTCAAGGCTTCACTTAGTGCTCCTGTAAGCTTCACTCACTTTGAGAAAGATAGTGCTAATGGGATTCTAATGGTGCTACTTTTCCTGCATGAAATCTATTGAGACAGCTTAAAGATAAGACTTTCAGTCTAAGGGATAGACTGACATGGATTGAATGCATCTATAATCTTATGCCTCCAGGTGTGGTTGATAAATCAGCAGCCTCAGCATCGTCTGGGAGCTTGTAAAAATGCAGAATCTTAGGCCCCTAACCCAGACCTACTAGAAACCCAGATCTGCATTTGTAATAAGAGTCCCATGTTATAGGTATGAATATTAAGATTTAAGAGGCACTGATATATATATATCATATATATGTCATTGTTATATATGTGTTATATATATATATATATATATATATATATATATATATATATATATATAATAAAACTTGGGATTAGATATTGACTCCCAAACTACTACTTCCTAGAGTGTTGGAAATCCTTACAGCATATTTTTGTGATGGCACTCTGGTTAAAATATTTCCAACAGATGACTCTCAAATGTATTCTGACTATGGCCCAGCCATCATGACCATCTTCTCTTTATCCTTCTCTTCTTTTCTCATTCTCTGAAAATATGGGGAGAGATATTTTTGGTAGAAAGTAGGAGTGAGTATAAGGTCAGACTAAGGGGTGAGGTCCTCTGGTTTTGGAACTTGCTAAGCTCCTCTCTGGTGTTGACTAGTGGGGTTTTAGGCAAGTTAAAAACCATGCAAGAGTTCAGATTTCTTATCCCTGGACCCTCACCTTAGATAAAAACCATCAGCAAGAGTTCATCAAAGCATGTTGCCTCTGTCTAGGTTTTATATAGCTCTTTAGCAACAATTTTTGATGTTGTGCGACACGGTAGAAAGAATCCTGGGTACAAATGATGGTGTCATCATTTTTAGCTATGTGACCACAGGTCAGTTAGTTCACTCCATTTGAGTCCCAGTTTCCTCAACTCTTAAATGAGGATAATAATACCTCACAGGGTTGTTATAAGAGTTAAATGAGGCTATGGGTGCAAAACTCAGTCAAGAAGAGTTGTTACTGCTAAAATTTTTTAAAATATATGTGTGCATGTATATCACATACATGAGTGTTGGGCATGTATACTTTAAAAATTAGCATAAAGTGACTTGTATTTTTTAATCTTGGTGGCTCAGTGGTAAAGAATCTGCCTGCCAGTGCAGGAGTTCAATCCCTGGGTCAGGAAGATCCCCTGGAGGAGGAAATGGCAACCCATTCCTGTATTTTTGCCTGGAAAATCCCATGGACAGAGGACCCTGGCAGGTACAGTCCATGGGGTCACAAAAGAGATGGATACAACTTAGTGACTCAGTTTTTTAGATGGCTCCTAATTTACATTTCAAAGAGAACTTACAGTGAGTAGGATAGTCCATGTACTGGTATGACTAACACATACACACATACAAACTTCTTTAGTAAAAACTGTGAGTATGGTTAGGTCATCAGATTGTGAATTATGTCAGAGACAGTCTTCTTTTCCTTTTTTGCATGACCTCACTGCAAATATATTTTAGAAACGCTCTAATCCTCTTCAGGAAGATGGTGACAAGTAGATGTTGTAATAGAATAAAAGAGATGCAGAGTGAGTCACACACAGGAATGATTCCAGGCATCTAGGAAGTTGGAGAACCAATGTTGTTATGATACACAAATAACCAACAAAACACTTCAGGGTACCTATCTATCTATCCACCAAAAATCTTAAAAGTATTTATTGATTAAAGGCCATATATGAATATAGTATTTAATTGTGAAAAAAACACACCTAGAATGAATGGACAATATTCTAGGGTCTTAATATTCTAGGGTCTTTAAAAACTTAAACATTATAACAACTTGATGATCGTGATCATCTTAATCTGTACAGGCCTTAACAGTTTCTTGGTGAAGGAGGACTTTGCTTACCCACACTGAAAACAGATCACCTTTCATTGAAACTCTTGATCTGTGTCATACTTACTGTAATCATAAGTATTTAGAAAGAAATTGTTAATGTCCCTGGAATGAGGAACGTAAACACACAGTTGAAAGGAACTGAAACTCAAAGATATGACGGAAAAGAATTTACTTGGGCATCCTGACATGCTCCTTTCCGGGTTGGACTTATACTGCTTGGTCCCCCATTTGTGAAGAGACACAGAGGGAAGCTGTGAAGATACTTGAGCACAGGCTTTACTCTGTCCCATCTTGAAGAGTGAAGACTTTGGCTTTTTTTGAAAGCTCTGGTGCTTCACCTATGGTTATTGGACCAGGACTTCTGCAGAGATCCATTTCAATGTTAAAATGATTAAAAAGCTTGGTAGAAAGTTGGATGGGATGCTAATAGACTAGTTTCATTTATTTATTTGTATTAAACTTTTTGTTGTGTACTGGAGTATAGCTGATTAATGACGCTATGATAATTTCAGGTAGACAGAACACGGACTCAGCCATACATATACATGTATCCATTCTCCCCCAAACTCCCCTTCCATCCAGCCTGCCACAGAACATTGTTAATGGACTAGCTTTAAGTCAGCTATTGTCACTGAGCAAATAATAGACTTTTCTATTTTAAATACTCTGTTTTGTTTATCCACTGCTGCATGAAAAACTACCCCCACATATACTGGCTTTAAAAAACAGCTGTTCTATCTTTTCATAATTCTATGGGTCACAATTTCAGATTTAGCATACTAAAATGGCTTGTCTTTGCTCTATGGTATCTAGGCCCTCAGCTGGGTTGGCTTGAATGGCTGAGAACTAGCTGGAATGGCTTGATCTGAATTATAGGTCTGGAGCTTCAGTTATGGCTGTTGATTGGCTTCTTCAGTTTTCCTTCGTGTGGCCTCTCCAGGAGGCTAGCTTAGGCTTATTCAGTGTGATAGTTTCAGGGTAAATGAACTTCTTACATGGTAGCTGGCTTCCTAGAAAGAGCAGTCCAAGGGGTAAGGCTAATGTGTAAGCATTTATCAAACCTCTGCTTCATCATGCTCGCTGATGTTCCATTGGTCAAATCAAGTCATGGCCCAGGACAAAGTAAATATGGGAGAAATTACAGAAAGGCATGTGGCCCCGGGGCAGGTGGTGTGTGGGGTAGGGTGATGGTGGTGGTGGTATGGATTCATTCGGGCCACCAATATCTACTGCATACTCAGAAAAAAATACCATTATTTAGTATCCATTTTCTAAAGTGAAAGGCTAGATAGGTGTATATGTAACCACAATACAATACAATATTGATTGATGTCCATAAAATGTAATTTTGCAATTATATTACTTTTTCCCCTGGAGAAATGGTGTGGTATATCATCTGGCACAATATAAGCTTTAAAAAATGTCCCTGCTACATATGTAAAATAATTTATGTAAAATAATTTATTTAAAACCATGTGTGTGTGTGTGTTAGTCGCTCAGTTGTGTCTGACTCTTTGCGACCCCATGGATTGTAGCCCACCAGGCTCCTTTGTCCACAGGATTCTCCAGGCAAGAGTACTGGAGTGGGTTGCCATTTCCTTCTCCAATTTAAGACCATATGTAGAGAAAATAAACATACTCAACCTCTAATACCTATCTTAGGCTTACTTTTTTTTTGCAATTACTGGCATTTTTACAAATTGTTTCAACTGAAGAGTTAATACCTTAATTATCTTGACTTTTCAATAGCTCATGTTTAAAATTGTTATTTTTAATTTGCTATGAGTTTGGGGTCACAAAGAGTCAGACACGACTTGGCAACTGAACAAAAACGAGTATTAAAAATTATGTGATGCTTTCTTCAGTTCTGATATTTCCATATGTCAGAGGTGCTATATGTAGGTAAGAATGAGATTTGAATCCCAGGAAGGCTTGGCTAAGCTTTCTAGACTTTACCTTCCTCATCTCTTAAACAAGTGGATTCAACTAGTTGATTGCTATGTTTTCTTCTAAAGCTACTTTTTTTTTTTATTTGAACTTATATATGATGTCTAATTAACTGTCAGAGAAATAAAAAATGTACATGTTTGAAATACTAAAACAATCTGATATTTCTTTATGGAAAAATTTACTTAAGTGTTCCCAATACTAAATCTTTTAGTTTCTTGGCTTAGAGATGTTTTGCCTAAGGAGCCTCTTATCTGCATATGTTAATATTTTACTCTACTCTGACAAAAATCTAAGAGGTAAAAGAAATGAAGAGGCTAAAATAACATGGCAAATTTTCATCATAGAATTCATTATAGGAGCTTTGGGAAAATATTTGATTAGGTACCTGAAAAGGAAAGATATATCCATCTGAATGCAGATTTCCAAAGAATAGCAAGAAGAGATAAGAAAGCCTTCCTAAGTGATCAGTGCAAAGAAATAGAGGAAAACAACAGAGTGGGAGAGAATAGAGATCTCTTCAAGAAAATTAGATATACCAAGGGAACATTTCAAGCAAAGATGGGCACAATAAAGGACAGAAATGGTATGGACCTAACAGAAGCAGAAGATATTAAGAAGAGGTGGCAGGAATACACAGAACAACTATACAAAAAAGATCTTAATGACCCAGATAACCACGATGGTGTGATCACTCACCTAGAACTGGATATCCTGGAATGTGAAGTCAAGTGGGCCTTAGGAAGCATCGTTACAATAAAGTTAGTGGAGGTGATAGAATTCCAGCTGAGCTATTTCAAATCCTCAAACATGATGCTGTGAAAGTGCTGCACTCTATATGCCAGCAAATTTGGAAAACTCAGCAGTGGCCACAGGACTGGAAAAGGTCAGTTTTCATTCCAATCCCAAAGAAAGGGCAATGCCAAAGAATGTTCAAACTACCACACAATTGCACTCATCTCACATACTAGCAAAGTAATGCTCAAAATTCTCCAAGCTAGGCTTCAACAGTAGGTGATCTGAGAACTTCCAGATGTTCAAGCTGGGTTTAGGAAAGGTAGAGGAATCAGAGATCAAATTGTCAACATCCATTGAATCATAGAAAAAGCAAGAGAATTCCAGAAAAACACCTACATCTGTTTCATTGACTATGCTAAAGCGTTTGACTGTGTGGATCACAACAAAGTGTGGAAAATTCTTAAAGAGATGGGAATACCAGACCACCTTACCCACCTCCTGAGAAATCTGTATGCAGGTCCAGAAGCAACAGTTAGGATGGGACATGGAACAACAAACTGCTTCCAAATTGGTAAAGGAGTACGTCAAGGCTGTATATTGTCACCCTGCTTATTTAACTTACATGCAGAGTACATTATGAGAAATGCCAGGCTGAATGAAGCATAAGCTGGAATCAAGATTGCTGGGAGAAATATCAATAACCTCAGATATGCAGATTATACCACCCTTATGGCAGAAAGCAAAGAGGAACTAAAGAGCCTCTTAATGAAAGTGAAGGAGGAGGTTGAAAAAGCTGGCTTAAAACTCAACATTCAAAGAATGAAGATCTTGGCATCTGGTCCCATTGCTTCATGGCAAATAGATGGGGAAACAATGGAAACAGTGAGAGACTTTATTTTCTTGGGCTCCAAAATCACTGCAGATGGTGACTGCAGTGATTAATGAAATTAAAAGATGCTTGCTTCTTGGAAGAAAATCTATGACCAACCTAGACAGCATATTAACAAGCAGAGATATTACTTTGCTAAAAAAGTTATGTCTAGTCAAAGCTATGGTTTTTCCAGTAGTCATATATGGATGTGAGAGTTGTACCATAAAGAAAGCTGAGTGCCGAAGAACTGATGCTTTTGAACTGTGGTGTTGGAGAAGACTCTTGAGAGTCCCTTGGACTGCAAAGAGATCTGACCAGTCATCCTAAAGGAAATTAGTCCTGAATCTTCATTGGAAGAACTGATGCTGAAGTTGAAGCTCCAATACTTTGGCCACCTGATGCGAAGAACTGACTCACTGGAAAAGACCCTGATGCTGGGAAAGATTGAAGGCAGGAGGACAAGTGGATGACAGAGGATGAGATGGTTGGATGGCATCACCGACTCGATGGACATGAATTTGAGCAAGCTCTGGGTGCTGGTGATGGCCAGGGAAGCCTTGCATGCTGCAGTCCATGGGGTCGACTGAGCGACTGAACTGAACAAGTAATTAATTCTCATGAGAGTATTAAAAAATTAGAAATATGGGAAACATACAAACAAATACAAAAGCACTTGAAGCTACTAAAGCAACAATTTCTCAAACTTGGCTGTACATTGTAATTACCTGGGAATCTTTAAAATATATGGATGCCTGTATTCTAACCTTCAAAAAACTTGATTTAACTGATCTATAAGTTATCTGAGCATTAGAATTTTTCAATCTCCACAGTTGATCCTAAGGTGCAGCCAAGTTTGAGAACCTCTGTGCTAAAGTAACTTTCTCAGGTCCTTTTCTCTTACCTACCTTTCCCACCATAATTTGTGATTCATCTTCCTGCTCTTCTCTCAGCTTTATGACCTTTCTACCAACATAAAATTGCTACATCCCTTAATAATGAATTTTTATGAAGGCTAGTTTCCAATTTCACACATCATTAACAGGATAGTTATATAAAAACACTAATGGAAAAATGAGCTTTTAGTCAAGGCATGTATTTGACTGGACTGAAAAATATTAAATGGACCTATCCACTCAACCATGTTATTATGGTACTATTGGAAAATATGTTGACATAAATATTCCAAAACAATGCTTGATACATCTGATACATCTCTAGATTAGCCAAGTGTTTCTTTAATTGGATTTTGGGTAATGGAATAGCTGCTATTGACTTGAAGTGTTCCTGTAATGGGAACAATAGAATTTGTTACCAACTCTTTCATGTGGATTGGGTGTGCATGGGTCAAAACCAAATACAAATGAAAACTTCTCAGTTGGCAACTTGCCTGAACCTACAGGCACTAGTCAGTTTGTAATGGGTATTTTGAAATATTTTTGGACTCATTCAGATGTGTGAGAGAGGTTATTCTATGTTGCCTAGGGTCTAAACTTGTGCCATTGTCGCTTTACTCAGGAAAACGGTTTAATTCCTCTCTACCTGGCTGAAAAATTTGTATGTTGAAATCGTACCCCCCAAAGGTGATGGTTTTAGAAGGTGAAGTCTTTGGGAGGCATTTAGTTCATGAGGGTGGAGGCTCTGTGAAGGGATTAACGCTCTTAGAAAAGAGACTCCACAGAGCTCCCAAGCCCCTTCCATCATGGGAGGGCACAGGCTGTGAACCAGGAAGTGGACCTTCCCCAGAATGCAACCCTGCTGGTGCCTTGGCCTGGACATCCCAGCATCCAGAGCTGTGAAGACTAAATTTCTGTTGTTTTTATAAGCCACTCAATCTGTGGTATTCTGTTACAGCAGCCTGAATAGAATAAGGCAGGAACAATTCTTTATTCATAGGCTGACCAAGCACTCCAGTTTGCCTGGGACTAAGGGCTTTCCTGAACAAACCAGGATGAGTTGGTTCACCTTAATTGGTACAGAGAAAATGAATACTTTGGGAGTATTTTAGCTGCTTGACTGAAAATTATCCTTTTTTTTTAAATTAAAAAATATTTATTTGCTTGGCTGTGTTGGATCTTAGTTGCAGCAGGCAGAATCTTTTTTGCATCATGTGCGATCTTTCGTTGGGGTGTATGGACTCTAGTGGTGGCTTGCAGGGTCAGCAGTTACAGAGCATGGGCTCCAGAGCACGCAGGCTTTAGTAGCTGTGCCATGCGGGCCTAGTTGCTCAGCAGCACGTGGGATCTTAGTCCTCTGACAGGGATCGAACCTGTGTCTCCTGCCTTGCAAGGAGGATTCGTAACCACTGGATCACCAGGGAAGTCCTGAAAAATTATTCTTATGTTTTGATTTATGACTACCAAATCTTAGGTAAATAATAACAGTAAATGTAAGGTTAGTTGATCATTTTCTGGGTCTAGTATTAAAACTTTACCTTCAGCTTGTCATGTTGCTTTTTAAATATTTCTTCAAAAGATTTTGCTAGCACTGCTAAATTTCACCTTGAGAAAATAAGTATATTTTATGTCTAATATCTAGATTTAAAAAAAAGAGATAATGTCTAAAATAGCAGAGTGAATTGATGCTAAAGTAGAGAAAAAATTAATTTTAAGATATGCCTTGAGACTATAGTACCCTGTTAACATGAAGAAGTTCTCCTAGTAGAATGAAGCAGAAAAAGAGGACTAATACAGTCTAATATGGATCTTTTCTTGCACCCCCCCAAATCATCATAATTTGCACAGAGAAGTATTGCACAAAAATTCATTGAAGATATTATAAATTGGTTATTTTTGAAATTCTTGGAAGTAATCACACAGTAAAGATAAATTTATAGTTTTACCCCTCACTTAAACCATTGATACATTTTTGCAATCATGTGATTATCCTGGATTCCTTTTGCCTAATTTCAAATTGTTAAGGGTTTGTTTCTATTCTTTGGGTATTGAGAATCAGATAATATCAATTATTGCCTTAAAGAGAAGACTAATCCAGTTTTAACACATGCCCAGGTCAGAAAAAAATCAAAAGGAATCCTTTCCAAGGGAGTATTCAAACATAGAGCAAAAAGCATTCAGGGCATTGCCAATGTGTTAGATGAACATGGAACTAAATGTACTTTTAGGTTAACAACTGGACAGGAGTCTAGAGGCTCAGATCTAGATCCAGCTGCAATAATCCAGTGAGTGTTTGGGTCCATGCCTTTATTGTCTGGGTCTCAGTTTATTTGTCTGTAGAGTGGGAGAGTTTGACTAGCCCATGCCTGTATAGTGCCTGTATAGTGCCCATGCCTTAGTCGCTCAGTCATGTCTGACTTTTTGTGACCCCATGGACTGTAGCCCACCAGGCTCTTCTGTCCATGGGGATTCTCCAGGCAAGAATACTGGAGTAGGTTGCCATGCCCTCCTCCAGGGGATCTTCCCAACCCAGGGATTGAACCCAGGTCTCCTCCATTGCACGCTGATTTTTTACCAGCTGAGTTTCCAGGGAAGGCTTCCTGGGTAGCTCAAATGGTAAAGCCCATGCCTATGGTCCATTGAATTGTTAATATCCTATTGTTTCATGTATGGCCTTCTGATGATGTCTTAGTGAATATGTGGGTTTCTGTCTTCTTTTTCTCCAGTGTTGCTCCTCTGTACCAGCCTTGGAGTGGCAGCTCACACAGCTAAAATCTGAGAAAAAGACATCTTCAGGGGCAGAGGTGCCTAGTCTCTCTCCTTTAGTCCTTACTACACCTCAGCATAATATTCTGGATCCTAATGTTTGCAACTCAGATTTTGGATGAGTTGTTTTCCCTTTTAGGGTCTCAGTATCTACCTGTAATGAGGATTTTTTCCCCTGAATTTCCTTTTCTAGTTTTAACTCTCTTTCAGGCACTGAAGTTGTTCATTCATTCATCTGTGAGACAGAATAGTGTTTGGTCATCTCAGTGAGGTCTTTCTGGGCAATCGTTTCTCTATCCCTGCCCCACCCCCACTTTCCTGCTGGAAGAAGTCTAGAGATCTTGGAGAGCCTTGTGAGCCACATCTTGTCCCTAGTTGCATGGCTGCAGGTAAAAATTCTGCCCAGTGTTTGTTGGCAACCACATTCAGAGCATTAAGGTCCTTGTCGCTCTTTCACGGACAATGTTCTGAGGATCCATTTTTAGGACAAAGAGGTCTTGTCAAGACAAGACTGACCTTATCTTGAGGTCTTGTCTTGCCTTATGATATTTTTACAAAAAGGACATGATGCAGCTGGTGTGGAGTTTTATTGGCTATAAAACATGTACAATGATGGGAATCTGACAACTGTAGTAGTAAAGTAGAGCTTTAAGCTCGTGAATTCATACTTTAATTGAAAAACTACAGCAACATATGAAGATTGTTATGGTGAGATTGTTACAGAGAAAAAAAGTTTCTGAGTTTGTTAACTCCAAGGAAACCTCTTAGAATTCACCTGGGCAAGGACTTTCCATTGAGGGGAAATAGTTTTTACAACAGGCAGAAATTTTTATTGGCCTCACTTGTACTTTCAGATCTCATTCACTTGAGAAAGAATTATTCTTCCATTGACGCTCTCCTGTGTGATGGCCTTGATCTTTGGAGCTGCAGATTTAAAAAAAAAGCAACAGAGAGGTCATTGCCATGCTCTCCCCACCATCTGAACTGCAGTCCTTTCCAGTTCCCTGTTCTCAGCACACAAAGGCTCTCTGTGCTTTCCAAAATGACCACTAAGCAATATGGTGGGCTCTAATGGAGTGAAAAAAGATCTTACCAAGGAAGATTTTCCTCCCACCTTCTAGGAAATGAGGGTATCTGAACAGTGTCACTTTCTAGAGGTCAAGACCTTCACCCCAAGTGTTCCTGATACAGAATCTAGTATTTGACCACAAGTGCTGGAGGGGTCCTTTCTGCTTATATGGGCGTTGAGCACTCGCATCATAGATTCTATGAACTTACAGAGCCTTAAATGCCATTCTGGGGACCTCATTTTAAGATTTAGAAAGTATGCCATATGAAAGATCGTGAGAAGCCAGGAATGTTTATCATAGTCATTGCTGTCAAAGATAAGATATATTTGAATAAGTGCTTTGTTTATGCATCAATACACCAATTCTAGACCAGAGGGAAGAATTGAAACCAGTAATAGAGATCCAGGGAGAACTTTTTTAAGTCAAGGCTCTCCAATAGTAGATTGTCCACCCCCTCCAGTAATGGGTTCCCTGTCCCTGGACATGGCCAAAGAGAGGCTGAAGGACCATGTGTTGGGATCCTGCAGAGGGATGGCAATGAGGCCAGCTGTTCTATGATGGTTACTTGGACTCTCAGTCCCTGAACCTTTAATGCCTTAAAACATTTTATCATAAGCTAATCAGAAAGTGTTTATCATAAACTAATCAGAAAGTGCCACCTGTCCCAGATTGTGACTTCTTAAACTTTTCTGTGAGATGTTAAATGTAATCTGAGAAAATAGGGTTCCCCAGTCAAAGGTATTTGGGAACACTGTGCTAAACAAAATAAATTTTGTTGTGGTTTCTTTCTCTTTCTTTTTCTTCCCTGCAGCAGTATTTGTTCCATCTTCAATGCTGAAACATAGCTTGATTCTTCACCAAGAGGATAGTGGTACATAGTATTCCCAGCCATACTGGGCCACAGAACACATCTTTTATAATACACAGTTAAAATCTCATGGGATACTAGTGTTCAACAGAATGTAGTTTGGGAAATTATGTGACATCATTTCTTCTTAATTTCCTAGGAGTTTGGCCAGCAGACTCCATAACTTAATTGTTGTTGTTCAGTCACTAAGTTGTGTCTGACTCTTTGCAACCCCATGGACTGCAGTGCGCCAGGCTCCCTTGTCCTTCATTATCTCCTAAAGTTTGTTCAGATTCATGTCCATTGAGTCTGTAATTTAATAGAGGTATAATAATATCACTGATTATTTTTATCTACTTTACTGCTGGCAAAGAGCTCATATCTGTCTATCTATCTATCTATCTATCTATCTATCTATCTATCTATCTATTGTTTAGGACAATATTGAGAGCTCACTTGGCTCTACCACATCTAATTTAAGTTGATTCAATATTCCTGGCCATTTGGCAGTAAAGTAAAAACTGAGCAAAGAACATTCAGTAGTACAGGAGAGAGTATGATTACTGAAGGATGGATAAATGTGCTGATTCATTAAAAAAAAAGTAGATTCAAACAATGAAAGAGTATTTTTTACCTTTGACGTTTGACTTAGATTCTTCCATTGTCCTATAAAAGTGATAAAGGCTCATTTTAGTATTAGCAACAATCATAAAAACTTCTCAAGATGAACTAACTTCCTTTGTCTGCTGGTACATTCATAGCTATTTAATGAGGATAATTGTTTGAGTTCTGTAGTTTCAAGGTCATGAGTTCATGGGAGAATCGTTCTGGACCCAAAAGGCAGTGAGTACTGCCTCCCACTAACCCTGGGGGGCGGGAGAAATCTGTTGAGTCACCTCCATCGGCTGCAGGCTTTGCCTCCACTGGGATCCTTTCCAGTGTCTGTGTCTGATGTGTGAAACCCCTGGGCTTTTCAGACTGTTTTGAGTTTGGTCCAATAACATTTTATTTATGTATTAAAAAAATTCTAACCCTTTCTCTTGGGTCATAGAACATATCTGCCCTTTTGTGGACAGCTATACCAAAAGTAGTCAGAGATTCCAGGTGAAAAATCTGGACACCTCAATATCTTAGGAGACTTTTCCTGCTGTTAGATTCCTCAATCTTTTTTTTTCTTTTTTGAGCCAAAATTGAGTGCATCCCCACTGGGAAACACTGTAGCCAAACTTTCTTCATTGTTTGTTTCTAGAGATATAAAATATTAAGTGAAACTGTTGACTTCAAATCTTAGTGTCCTGGGAATAACAGCTGATGAATTCACACTTCCTACTTAACGGAATACAACCTGATCTAAGTAGCTACAGAAGAAATTCAGCGTAAGCCTTTCTTTTTCTACACGGATGATGGCTAACAGGACCATAAGGTACATGAATGCACACAGGGTGTATATGCTTTTCATTGCCCTCCCCTGCCAGTCTTTGCCTTACCCTCCATTCTCTCCCTCCAAGAGCTGGCGGTAGGTGGCGATTTCCTTCTCTAGGTGGGTTTTGATGCCCAGGAGGACCTTGTATTCATTGTTCTGACGCTCCAGGTCATGGCGTAGCTGTGTCAGTTCCTCCTCATAATGGGAGATGATCCGTTGCATGTCCTGGAGCTGGCAGGAGTACCGAGACTGGGTCTCTGATAACATGTTTTCTAAAGCAGATTTCTGAAAGAGGAATGAGATTTCTTTCATCTACTGACTGATGGCTTGGTTTAATAGCCTGCTGAGTTGGGCTTCCCTGGTGGCACAGTGGTAAAGAATCCACCTGCCAATGCAGGAGACTCAGAAGATGTGAGTTTGGTCTCTGGGTGGAGAAGATACCCTGGAAGAGGAAATGGCAACCCACTGCAGTATTCTTGCTTGAAAAATTCCGTGGACAGAGGAGGCTGGCGGGCTACAGTCCATGGGCTCACAAAGAGCTTGACATAACTGAGCACGCATGCTTGCTGAGTTTGCTGAGTAGTGAGAATATATCAACTACTGTTGGGTCTCTTGGTGGAGTTGGGGATGAGTGAGGAGGAGCAGGCTGACTTTTAGGTTTGGAGCCAGGCAATGAGGAGTCAGGACTTTCTGAATCTCATTTTTCTGGGCATAAAGCCTTTGTGTCAGGGAGTTCTACGCAGCTTAGCTGCACTCCTGTAGTATTTATTACTGATGTAGCTTGTTTGGGAGTGAGTATACCCCATCTTGCCCTGATCTGTTCCTTACCTATTGCTGCTTACATTTTGTCTCTGGCCAGACTGAAAGCTCCTAGTAGGAAATAGCAGCCAGAGTGCTCTCTTTTTGTATCTTCAGAGACTGGTCTCAAGTAAGGGTGCCAGATAAAATAGAGGGCACCTGATTAAGTATGAATTTCAGATGAGCAATCAGTCATTTTTTTAGTATAAATGTGTTCCAAATATTCCCCCAATATTGCACAAGAACTTACTTATACTAAAAAAAACCCACTTGTTCATCTGAAATTCAAATCTCACTGCAGATCTTCCATTTTAATTTGGTGAATCTGGTAACACATTGTCATTTTTGAGGAAATTCTGAAAGCTGCAAAATGAAGGAAGCAGAGAACCAAGTTCAAGTCACTGTTCTGTTTGGATTTACCACCTACTTTTCTAGAGCACGTAACTTTAATCTTAAAGAGAAATTCATAGCTAATAAAGCACCCTGCACTTCATCAGAGCTGCTAATATCCAGGGGGCTCTTCATGCTACCTGGCTATTAACCCACACGTCCCTGGTTTCGTCACTTTCTTGTTCCCCCAAAGGGATATTTTGCTCCTTCTCCTCTGTCTGCAACCCCCCCTTCTCCCTGTCCTTTCTCTTAGCCCATGACCTTGCTTCCTCTGTCACCGAGGATATGAAAGCCCTCAGGGGAGGGCTCCCACCAGCTCCGCCAGCTTCCACCCACAGACATGAGTCTGTGTCGACACTCATTCTCCTCCTGTTATGAGGGGAATAAGCCTCCCTGTCTGTGCCATGGTTATTTCAGCAATTACCCACCGTCTTGCAACATGAATGCTTTCCTCTCTCCTAGATTATTCCCACCAGCTTTCACATAGAATCTCTTCCACTTTAAAACTTGTTCTCTCTTGAACCCATAACTACCTTCAGCGATCAGCCAATTTCTCTGCTCACCTTTGCTTACTGCAGAGCTCCTCAAAGAGTTGTCTATACCCTCTGTTTCAAATTCCCCTTGACTTCCCTCTAAGAGTCAAGGGGAATCTGGTGTCACTGTTAACCCTAGGGCCTCCTCTTCTTTCTTCTTCCCCTGTTGACAAACCGCATCCATGTTGGCTTCCTGGCTGTTCCTCCAACATGTCCGACACACCCGCGCCTCATAGCTTGTGCATTTGCTATTCCCTCCACCTGGAACTCCCTCCCCATAGCCATGTAATGCGTCTTCGTATCACTTTGAGGGTTTTGCTCAACGTTCATCTTAACAGTAAAGCCTCTCCCAACCACCTGGTTTTAAAATGACAGCTCTTCTCCTGGCAACCTTAACCTCTCCCTCATGTTCCATTTCTTTGCAGTATTTTACTTCGTCTGGCATATTATTTATTCTGATGATTTGTGCCTTTATTGTCTATCATCTACAGTAGTATACACATTCCCTAATTATCAAATCCTCACTTAGAATAGTGTCAGGTAGTAGAAAGCATGAAACTGGATATAAATGTTGAGCTGACCTTGCAGGGTTGTTGTGAAATATCTAATGTTAAAATGTTCTGAAAGCTACAAAACTATTTAGATAATTTTAAAATATGGTAATTTATTTGTATTTAAATAATATAAAATACTGTAATTATTTCTGTGTTCATTATCATCACCTTGACAGTGTACATTTTAAATGTCTGTCCATCGTCACTGATTCCTAAAATGCAACAGTAATTTATCAGGTGCACCTGTAACAAAATGAACTAATTATTTCTCCTCAAGACTGAGAGCAGAGTAGCACTGAGGGATGGTATTGATGAATGATTAGAAGATTCAGATAGGCTAAGAAGGAAATTCAATGATAGATTTTATTTAATGAATTTTAAGTGCTTATAACACTCCTAAAAGCATTTTTACTGAAAACCATGATGATCAAAGAAATGACTTAGATACAAGAACTTACAGTTCACTGGGTAATAAGACACATACAAAATAATAGAGCAGTACTTTGGAGTCAGCCAAGCCTGATTTTGCCACTTACTCATGTTGGCACCAGAATTTCTCTTTCTTGGAACTGGGGCGGGGGAGCAGCATGGTTGTAAGGGGGAGAGCACTGATAGAGGTCTTGAGAGTGTAAAGCTGCCCACCCCACCCCCACCTCCACCACAAACCACCATGTGGCTTCACCACTGGCCACTTATTAACTGTGTGACCCTGGTCAATTCACTTAACTGTTTGGGGCTTTGGTTTCCTTATCTCCAAAATGGGGACACCAGACCTATCTGGAGAGGCTAATGTGAGGATTGATGACATTTAATATAGTGAATGTGGCACAACATGGACACCTCAATAAATGATAGCTCTTATCATCCTTATTGTGGACAATTTGGATGGAAAGTGGGAGTTTGAATGGAGAAGTGCCCCAAGGGAGTTGGAGAGACGGGCCCCGGAGAGAGGAAGGTTTTGTGGAGGAGGTGGTACCTGACCTAAGATTTTTCCAACTCAAACTCACCTTGTTGCACTGTGCCTGCAGATCAATCTCCAAGGCCTGGAAAGTGCGCTTCAGTTCATGAAGGTCATTTTGGCTACTCTGCACACCTGTTGGACTGGCTGCCTCCTGGGCCATGGCTGCTGACTGTGAGACCAAGCAAAGAGAGGCGTTGGCACTGGGACCACTTGTAAGGGGAAATTTTGGGAAGTTTGGGCATCTTTCTTTTACCTTCTCTTTATACCAAGTGTCCAAATCTTGATGCTTCTTTTTAATTATAAACTCATATTCCTGCCTCATATCCTCCAGGACCTTCATCAGATCTTCTCCTGGGGTTGTATCCACCTTCACGTTGACCTTGAAATCATTTGGCACATGGTGTTCCTCCATTTCCTGTTTAACCACAGAGAGAGAAAATGAATCAGTTTTGACAATCAGAAGGCCATAAGTATGTTGATGGGCAGCAGTTCACAGATCTTTTAAAAATTCAGCGTATGTGTTTGCCACTCCTCCATTGGCTTGGTTTGGTTTCTGTTATTATTTGTTGACGACAAAACATATGCTTTTTTCTCCTTACATATATATATATGTGTGTGTGTATATATATATATATATATATATATATTTTTTTTTTTTTTTTTTTTGCCACACCACACTGCATGTGGGATCTTAATTCCCTGAACAGGGATCGAACCCAGGGCCCCTGCAGTGGAAGAAGTGAGGAGTCTTAGTCAATGGACTTGCAGGGAAGTCCCTCTCTTATAATTTTATGAAATAAAGGATAGCACCAGACAGGTAATCAAATGGCCCCTGTGATTACTGACTTAATTCCTGATTGAAAACATTTTACAAGGAATTTTGCTTACATACAGTATAAAATACTCTTCAACAAGTGTTCATGAGTGAAATGATGACACAGTGAAACACTTGAACATTTCTGGGTATAGGCCAAAGCTTTGGGGAAGCAGTTCAGTAACCCAAAGCCAAATGGTGTAGAGACTTTCAAAATCTTGTGAGTGTATTATGACTCTGTAGGGATGATGCCCATGAAGTATCATGAAACCAAGAAACTACAGGAAAGGTTTAGTTAACAATCATGTCTAACCAGCTGTGCAGAAGGTGAGGTTCTCTGATAAGCAGTTTTGTTTGCCTAAAATGGGGATTATTTTTCTATCTTTTCATCAGAGTCTCAGGGATTTTAGATGGATGCTAACTCTTAAAGTCAGTTAAATGCTTTTGGCAACTGAGACTCAATTTTTGCCAATAGTTATTAGAGATACCAAGGGAACACTTTATGCAAAGATGGGCTCAATAAAGGACAGAAATGGTATGGACCTAACAGAAGCAGAAGATATTAAGAAGAGGTGGCAAGAATACACAGAAGAACTGTACAAAAAAGATCTTCACGACCCAGATAATCACAATGGTGTGATCACTCACCTAGAGCCAGACATCCTGGAATGTGAAGTCAAGTGGGCCTTAGAAAGCATCACTACGAACAAAGCTAGTGGAAGTGATGGAATTCCAGTTGAGCTATTTCAAGTCCTGAAAGATGATGCTGTGCAAGTGCTGCACTCGATATGCCAGCAAATCTGGGAAACTCAGCAGTGGTCACAGGACTGGAAAAGGTCAGTTTTCATTCCAATCCCAAAGAAAGGAAATGGCAAATAACGCTCAAACTACCACACAATTTTACTCATCTCACACGCTAGTAAAGTAATGCTCAAAATTCTCCAAGCCAGGCTTCAGCAATACATGAACCGTGAACTTCCAGATG
The DNA here is from genome assembly GCA_024291935.2 of Okapia johnstoni. Taxonomy (NCBI): domain Eukaryota; kingdom Metazoa; phylum Chordata; class Mammalia; order Artiodactyla; family Giraffidae; genus Okapia; species Okapia johnstoni. The sequence continues at coordinate 20,568,778 of CM044306.1, read as the reverse complement.
TTCAAGCTGGTTTTAGAAAAGGCAGAGGGACCAGAGATCAAATTGCCAACATCCGCTGGATCATCGAAAAAGCAAGAGAGTTCCAGAAAAACATCTATTTCTGCTTTATTGACTATGCCAAAGCCTTTGACTGTGTGGATCACAATAAACTGTGGAAAATTCTGAAAGAGATGGGAATACCAGACCATCTGACCTGTCTGTTGAGAAACCTGTATGCAGGTCAGGAAGCAACAGTTAGAACTGGACATGGAACAACAGACTGGTTCCAAATAGGAAAAGGAGTACGTTGAGGCTGTATATTGTCACCCTGCTTATTTAACTTATATGCAGAGTACATCATAAGAAACAATGGAGATTGGGGAAACTAAAGAGTGGAAAAAGTTGGCTTAAAGCTCAACGCTTCAGAAAACTAAGATCATGGCAAGCAGTGGAAGCAGTGTCAGACATCTGGTTTAGCAGTGTCAGACTTTTATTTTTTTGGTCTCCAAAATCACTGCTGATGGTGGTTTCAGCCATGAAATTAAAAGACGCTTACTCCTTGGAGGGAAGGTTATGACCAACCTAGATAGCATATTTAAAAGCAGAGACATTACTTTGCCAACAAAGTTCTGTCTAGTCAAGGCTATGGTTTTTCCAGTGGTCATATATGGATGTGAGAGTTGGATGGTGAAGAAAGCTGAGCACCGAAGAATTGATGCTTTTGAACTGTGGTGTTGGAGAAGACTCTTGAGAGTCCCTTGGACTGCAAGGAGATCCGACCAGTCCATCCTAAAGGAGATCAGTCCTGGGTGTTCATTGGAAGGACTGATGTTGAAGCTGAAACTCCAATACTTTGGCCACCTCACGTGAAGAGTTGACTCACTGGAAAAGACCCTAATGCTGGGAAGGATTGGGGGCAGGAGGAGAAAGGGACGACAGAGGATGAGATGGTTGGATGGCATCACCAACTCGATGGACATGGGTTTGGTTAGGCTCTGGGAGTTGGTGATGGACAGGGAGGCCTGGCGTGCTGCGATTCATGGGGTCGCAAAGAGTCAGACACGACTGAGCGACTGAACTGAACTGAATATCAAATATAACTAGTAACTGTAACTATGTAGTTACTATAGAATATAACTATATTGAATATAATCTGGGTCAGTGGCAGAGTCTATTCTGTTGTTCTCCAATTTGCCGCACATTGGGTTAATGAAAGAAGTTCAATCCTAAACATTTATTTTTCTCACATAATATTAATAAACAGGTCTAGATAAACAATGTATATTAACAAAATTGTTGACTGATGTCATAGTTAATTGGAATTGTGTTTTGGCTGTTTTATTTGACACAGCTGTGAATGTGGGAAAATTAGATACGTATATGGTTCCTTATGATTATTTAGGTTGAAGACAATAGACCTGGCGTTCAGGTGGTGGTTTCTTCTGGAGCAGCTGAGTCACCTGGAATGTGCAGACTAAGAGCTGTACTGGTTGCCTGGGGATCCTGGGAGTCCTACCTGCTCATGACGCTTCTTCATGAGGATGAGCTCTTTCCTCATCCCCTCAACCTCCTGTTCCAGGTCTGTGGTGACAATGGTCAGATCATCCAAGGTCTTTCGGAGACCTTCGACTTCAATTTCCAAGTCTTTCTTGAAGGAGTGTTCATTTTCATACCTTTGGTTAGAAGGAAGAGAACAGAACACTTGTTATTGGAAGGATTCACCTTAGTTTGAGGCTGAATTTCTTACTTTTTACATTTCATGCAGGTTTTTCTATGATGGTGATCCAATATTATTTTTTTTCATTAGTGAGAATGGCATAAAAAACAGCCATATGTCCGTCACTTAGATTTAGCAGCTATTAACAATTTGCCATATTCGTTTCGTCTATACTCTATCTTGTATTTTAAAGTAAATTATAGACATTATGTCCTTTCAACCCCTAAATACTTCAGAATGTACTTTTAAGAAAAGAGAGTTTTCTAAATAAGCATAGTAACATTATCACACATAAAAATCAATAATAAGTTTTTAATATCATCTAAGGGTGTGTATTCAAATTTTCCCATACCAAAAAGTGTATTTTATATCTGATTTGTTTAAACTAAGGTCCAGACAGATATTTGTTGTTGTTATGCCTTTTCATTATAACTTAGTAAGATTTTACATGTGGGTAATGGTGAGATACGTTTTCTTTCTGCAAAACAGCAACAGAAACAAGAACAATTCCCAAAACCAAACCAACCCTCGTCCCCTCCCGCCACCCCCAACACAACACTGTGAAGAGGGAACTTACTTAAGGCTGAAGTCATCCGCTGCCATCCTGGCGTTGTCAATGAGAAGGATGATCTGAGCGTTGTTCACCTTGCCATCTGCTATCTGGAAAGCACACACCAAGAGTCACTTCAGTCGCATGCAAATCCACAGGACAGCTGCATTTCTGCCCCGTTCCTGAGACTGACTTAGCAGCAGAGATGGGTTTATTTTCTAGCAGTGGGATAATGAGCAGTCAAGTCAATTAATATTTATTGAGAACTTACTAAGTGCAAAGCACAAGAGTGGTTTTGTAGTACGGGTATGATCTGCAGTCACTTTCACTGTCTTTTTTTATATCGACTTTTGATAGGATTGATGCAAAGAATGATATAGGCGGGGGAAGGAGAGTGATTGTGGAAAATGCCTTTTAATTATCTAGTAAGATTCACACAAAGTGAAAGTGAAAGTCGCTCAGTCGTGTCTGACTTGGTTTTTTTGACTTGTTTTTGTTTTGTCCGACTTGTTTTTCGACAAGGTTATGGTTTTTCCAGTGGTCATGTATGGATGTGAGAGCTGGACTATAAAGAAAGCTGAGTGTCAAAGAATTGATGCTTTTGAACTGTGGTTCTGGAGAAGACTCTTGAGAGTCCCTTGGACTGCAAGGAGATTCAACCAGTCAATCCTAAAGGAAATCAGTCCGGAATATTCATTGGAAGGACTGATGCTGAAGCTGAAACTCCAATACTTTGGCCACCTCATGTGAAGAGCTGACTCATTTGAAAAGACCCTGATGCTGGGAAAGATTGAAGGCAGGGGGAGAAGGGGACAACACAGGATGAGATGGTTGGATGGCATCACCGACTCGATGGACATTAATTTGAGCAAGCTATGGGAGTTGGTGATGGCCAGGGAAGCCTGGCATGCTGCAGTCCATGGGGTCGCAAAGAGTCAGACACAATTGAGTGACTGAGCTGAACTGAACTAACCATAATTATTTTTTGCCCTAAATGACCACAGCCATATGCATAGCTTATAGTTATATGTGTTTGTAAATTATTCAATGATGAGAATGCCCCAGTTGTAGCTATTAAAATATTAACTGAAAGGGGAGAAGGATGAATTGGGAATTTGGGATTAACAGATACACACTACTATATATTAAATAAATAACAAAGAGCTACTGTATAGCATGGGCTTCCCTGGTGGGTCAGATGGTAAAGAATCTGCCTTCAATGCAGGAGACACAGGTTTGATTCCTGGGCCAGGAATATCCTGTGGAGACAAGAGTGGCAACCCACTCCAGTATTCTTGCCTAGAGAATTCTATGGACAGAGGAGTCTGGTGGGCTAAAGTCCATGGATCACAAAGGTCGGACATCACACACACACACCCTGTATAGCATAGGGAACTATATTCAATTTCTTGTAATAACTTATAATGGAAAAGAATCTGAAAAAGGATATATATATATATATATATATATATATAAAACTGAATTATTGTGCTGTACACTTGAAACATTGTATATCAGCTATACTTAATTAAAAAAAAAACAAAAAATTAAAAATATTAACTGAAATAATTCTCTACCATAAATTAAGTAGATTAATAAACTTCATGTTAAAACTTTAACTTTGTAACTGCCTCTAGTTAAAGACTTTCACTAGATGTGTATATATTTTTTATTTAAAAAGAGAATTATTGTTGAAGTATCCACCTGAGGAATTGGGTATATAAATGTCTGATTTGTAAATACTTCTAGGTAGTTGTAATCAGAGAAGTACACATATCAGAGAAATAATATATGACACACAGTTTTAATGTATGTCATTGTCTTGAGGAAAATTGGATGGAAGATATCTCAATGTCAAAAGTATACTACTTTTGTACCAAGCATTGAGCTGGACTGGGAACCAGCAGATTTTCCTTTTATTTCCTGTTACTGACCATTGATGTGAACTTGGGTCAGTTACCCAACTCCGTGGACTTCAGTTCCATCAACAGTCTTTACAAATAAGGAGCTTGTACTGGAAACATGTGACCTTAGGGGTCCTAGCTCCAAACTTCTGTAACTTACTTGGAGCCAAAGAATCTGTGACATTCCCATCGTATTTATGCAGATAATTGCTTTAGAGAGGATTTTCTTAGGACAAACTTATACTTAGACACAAAGACACCTTTCAAACATCTGGCCCTGTTCAAAGCTCCACTAATTACTTGGAATTTTGTGTCATGAATACACAATAGCAGGATTCAGAGCTGGTCAGGGCACCGGGTCTGGAACTCCCAGAGCGGGGCCTGGGGTCCTGCTCCAGCACCCACCCGATGAGCGAGCTCTGCCAAGTCCTGGCTTCTTCATCCATAAAATGGCAATAATAACAACCACAGAGTTATGAGAATTAGATTAGAAGAGATTAAATAAAATAATGTATAATAGCATTTCTGGACACAGTCTAGACATAGCACATGGAACTATATCCAATATTCTGTGATAAACCATAATGGAAAAGAATATAAAAAAAAAAGTTGCCTCAGTTGTGTCTGACTCTTTGTGACCCCATGGACTGTAGCCACCAGGCTCCTCTGTCCATGAGATTCTCCAAGCAAGAACACTGGAGTGGGTTGCCATGCCCTCCTCCAGAGTATCTTCCCAACCCAGGGATCAAACCCACGTCTCTTATGTCTCCTGCATTGGCAGGTGGGTTCTTTACCACTAGCACCACCTAGGATATCTATACATCTATATATATATATATACACACACAACTGATCTACTTTGCTGCACAGCAGAAATTAACACAACATTGTAAATCAACTCTATTTCAATTAAAAAATAATGTCACTTTCTCTATACTGATACAGATATTAAGTTTGAGACAAAGGTGAATTTATTTCACAGAAGTGTACTGATGTTGCTTTGTTAGTTGTGAGAAATGTGCCATGGTGATGGAAGATTTTAATGACGAGGGGAGCTGGGTGAGAGATTTATGGAAAGTTTCTGTACCATGTAAATCTAAAAATACTCCACATGAAAAGTTTATTTAAAATAATAAGAAGGATGCAAAGCAGTGTGTACAGTTAAAAAATCATCTGTGAATTTATTTGGTTTTTCTGAATTAAATTGATAATTTATCCATGGCAAAACCCACATCAAAAGTCTGATTTCCCCAGGTAGCATTCTCATAGTCCATGAGTTGATATAGAAGAAATTTAAAAACCGGAAAACTATTTCTTCCTCGTTGGGTTACCTGATACAATATTATGATACAACCACTATTTCTGAGCCATCCTTCACAGTAATGAATGAATAAGAGTGAGTTGAGAAATAATATATGAGGCATAGGCATTGCATTGTGTTGTAATTAATCATCTGGATTCTCCCCAAGGACCTGAGTTCATTCTTTTAAAATAATCTAATTTGTGTATTAGTGTAGCATCATTGCTTCAGGGTGTGTAATCTCCTACCAGGGAGAGGAGAACAGAACTTGTGACTGTAAACCAATGAGCCAAATATAGTACTATTGAGAGCCATTCTGCACCCTAATGTTTGCACGATGATGTCCGACTGTGTTTCAAAGGAATGGATTAATTTTTGAAATCATTTTCTTTTCTTTCTTTCTTTCTTTCTTTTTCTTTTTGGCCATGAGGTTTGTGGGATCTTCGTTTCCTGACCTGGGATTGAACCCAGGCCCACAGCAGTGAAAGCTTCAAGTCCTAACCACTAGTACCAGGAAATTCCTGAAATATTTTCTTACAGACTTTTGGAGTAACATTTAACATCCCTAAAGTGGGAGTGTTGTTCAATCACTAAGTCGTGCCCGACTCTTTGTGACCCCATGGACTGCAGCATGCCAGGCTCTCCTGTCCTTCACTGTCTCCTGGAGTTTGCTCAGATTCATGTCCATGGAGTTGGTGATACTAAGTGGGGGTGGGAGAGTGCTATATCTACTCAGAACATTTCATGAGTCTTGAAAGGCCCAGGAAGGGGTAAGTCCCGGGCATGGTGGGACTTCTTTGGGCCTCTGTTTTGTCATCTACAAACAGGGGAGGTCTGATAGACTGTCTGAACTTCAAAGAGCTGTTTTCTTCAAACACAGAGAAAAACAACTGAAGTAAGAAATCCAGAAATAAGTGTAATATGAAGCTGAAGGAGCTTCCTATTTAATGTCAGAACCTAGAACCTGGGGTTTCCTGGAGAGTGGGCCAGCCACCCGCTCCTTGTAATTGTCCCTACTCTCTTTTCTCAATTCTGTTCCAAAGAATTTAGGCAACCACTTGGCCTCAGTCTCCTCATCCATAAATTGGGGATAAAAACACTGCTTCACAGAATGAGATAATGGGTATGAAATATGTGTTGCATGATTAAGAGTGCAAATGGAATGCATTATCTTTATTAACAAATAGCATCATTTTTGATGAGGCAGACTGGCCAGCACCATGCTATGTGGAAATTACGAGGCTGTTAGAAACAGACCTGGGTTAGAATCCCAGCTCTGGCTCTTCCTGGTGGCTTTGGATGGCTGCTTCACTTTTTCAGGGTTGTGGTGAGAAATAAATCAGATGATATAGAATGTTTCCATCATTGCAGAAAGCTCTTGGACCACGCTGATGAGTGTATTCAGTACCTGACATGATGCCTGGCATATAATAATCGCTCAATAAATTTTTCTGTCCCCTTTCCTCCATCTTTCTGCTGTCAGCTGATACATTATTTGACCAAGTCTAACCTCACGTTTTTTAGGGAGTTATGTTCTTAGCTTCTCATTTGCAAAAACCTTCTGTCCTCTCCATTCTACAAACCAAAGCAACTTTATTAATAAAAACAGTATGGTAAGGTTTGTTGAGTCACCTTGTTTTTTTGGTCAAGACAACCACGTACTATATAGTTAAGACAATTACACAGTCAGCTATTAGGTTGATTATTCAATAATTAGGGTTCATTATAAGGACAGATTTCTATTATCTTGATTCAAGCAGGGACAACTGAGTGTTGAGAAATAGTATCATAGAAATATTGGAAACCCGTGATGCTCTTTCTAGGATAGGTTCAATCATGATCTTATAGGAAATTTTCTGGGGCTACTTTACTTAAGAGAATTTACATAGCTTTAAAATATAACCTAGATGACTGGATTCCCTGTACTTCTAGCCAATGTTATGAGACATCTACTTTACTTAAGAGAATTTACATAGCTTTAAAATATAACCTAGATGACTGGATTCCCTGTACTTCTAGCCAATGTTATGAGACATCCCAGAAGGTATAATGGTGTAGGAAATGGCAACCCACTCCTGTATTCTTGCTTGGAAAATCCCATGGGCAGAGGAGCCTGGTGGACTACAGTCCATAGGGTCAAAAAGAGTTGGACACTACTTAGTGACTGAGCAGAGGATATAAGGTTAGCTTTTTAAATGTTTGGTTGAAAAGCTATTCATATTTTGGAGAAGTTTCCATAATCCATCACTGTTGAGCCTGTGTTCTGGAGCCTGGGAGCTGCAACTACTGAAGCCTGCATGCCCTAGAGCTCGTGCTCCCCAATAAGAGAAGCCCATGTACTGCAATTAGAGAGAAGCCCCCGCTGTCCACAACTAGAGAAAAGCTCAGCACTTCAGCAACAAAGACCCAGCACAGCAATAAATAAATAAATGAAAAAACTCTTTACCATCTGAGCCACTAGGGGAAAAAAAGAAAATATCCTTGAATACTTTTGTTCATGATTATTTGAAGCTCTTTTTGTCATTTTCCTGCAAATTATCTTTTCTACTGATTTCTCCTCTCATGGGTCTCCTGGAAATACCATCCCCTCTCGAGTTCCAGGGTTACCCAGGATCTTACCTGGTCCTGCAGGTGGCTGATGCTTTCCTCATATTGGGAGTAGTCTTGCTTATTGCCTGAATCTCTTTGCTGATGCCACTTCAGGATGCAGCTTTCTAATTTCACGTTGGCCTCCTCCAGGGCGCGCACCTTTTCCAGGTAGGTGGCCAGGCGGTCATTGAGGTTCTGCATCATCTCCTTCCCATTTCCGCCTAGGAGGGAGCTGCCTCTTCCAGACCTCCAAGACCCTTCAGGGAGTGGACAGCTCGGCGAGGAGAAGGAAAGCGAGATGCGGACTCCCCCTGCACCACCATGGACACTGGGAGCCCGGGGGAAGCTCCCTGGCCGGCTCCAGCCGCCTCCTGTGGCATAGAGGGAAGCTGAGGGGTTCTGGCTGAAGCTCTGGTTGGAGTTCATGGTCCCATCTGTGTCTGGGGCAGGGCTGGGCTCTGGTCCACTCCCTGGCACCACAAAACTGAGCCTCCCCAGACTGCCCCAGATGGCTTTATGCCCTTTGCTGTGGGAGTTCCCTCTTCTGACAGCTGTACTGACAAGATCCTATCACTGTGCAACACGTGTTTCCTCTTGGTCAATCCCGAAGCGCCCCCGGGCCTTCACACACGGGGCTGTTGTTTAGAGTCACATCGATGTATCAGGTTGTTTCTCCCTTCCAGTGGTAACCTGGAGGTGTGGCCCATGACCTTAGGTGGATGTTAGTCTCAGGTGTCTTTCTAGTCTGTCCGTGGGTTTTTTCCATTGTCCATTTATCTGGAAAAGGTCTGATTAAAGTCCACAGAAAGGTGATTTGGGGTGGCATAGATTTCCTTTGAAAAAGTAGACGTTAAACACACAGACACACACCTGCCCCTACCCAACCCCCAAATAAACATACCCCAGCTCTAAAGCAAGGATGGGAGGGACTCGCGATGCAAGAGCCAGATCAGGACAGAATCTCAGGTCCTGGAATGAAAATACTTGTGCAGAGGAAATGGAGATAGTTCTGAATATCTGATCCTCTGTCGCAGCCGCTGTTGGATGAAAAGTAATTTCAAAGGAATCATTCTTAAGAACAAACCCACAATTATAATTAATTAATGAATGACCGAATCTTCCACTTCCAGGCTGCCTTTCATCCTAGCACACTCAAAACCAAACAACCCCAGCCTATGCCCAGGACTTTCCTCGGCCCTTGGGAGGCAGGTAGCCTTTGTTAAGTGGCCAGCAGCCCTGATCCTGCTGAGCCCTGGAAAGGCTCAGTGCTGTGCGCCTATGACCTGCAGAGTGAACAGAAGGAAACAGGAAATGTGCCATGGGTTTTTGAACACGCTTGATGAATCTTATGCTTTGGCTGCCAAGGTAAATGTTAGGAATGAATAAAGAAATAGTCTGGGGGCGGAGAGCCACGTGCTGCTTACAGGCAACTAGATTTAAAGGAGACTTCAGAATAAAATGGCAGCATCTTGAAGGGACAGAAGTGTTCATTAGTCCAAGCCACTGATTTTACAGATGAGGAAAACTGAGGCCCGTGGGGTGGGGTGGGCAGGATGGCAGTGGACAGATTGTGGGTTAGTGGCAAAGCCAGGGCGCGGCTCCTTCTGCCACATAGTGTAGTTATCACTGAGTTGAATCTTGACGGAGCCCTGGACTACACTTCGCTTTCATAATGGTGATAATGGGACTTCCCAGTTTACATAGACCTTTGATATTCTGTATTTAATCCACATAGCAACTCTTGATGTAGCCAGGAAGGAGTTATTGTTCTCGTTTTCCTCCTGGAGGTGAAAGATGGGGAGCTGATTTGCATGTAATGTAAATCAACATGGGAATTTGCGGTTGTTTTGGCCTCAGTCTGTGCTGTTTCCTCTGCCTGGAAAACCACTGCATGTGCTGCCTAGGCCTGCTCTCCTGCCTTCCAGATGTAGTTCGAGGGTTACTGCTTTCATCATAATCGTTATCTGAATTTTCTTGCATGTGTTGGGTGCTCCTTCTTTGAGGAAAATACCTTTTCTAGATCCCAAGATCTTCCAGAGGAGCAGACAGCTTGGTATCCCTACCCTAGAGCAGAAGGGTGGGAACTGGGAACCCCCCACCCTGAACGGGGTCCAGCCACCACCCGGGCCTGAGTTCACCCCTATGCCTTCACTCACCACATTGTATTGCATTTGTTACACTCCTTGGGGACTGCAGGCTTCTTGAAAACAAGGATTATGTCTTTCATCTTTAAAGCATCAAAGTCTGGCTTCTTATAGGGGTTTCATAAACAGTGCGTGTTAATTCAATAGTGAACTTTAAGAGTCAGGATTTTAACTCAGGTCCTCTGACGCTGTCACCTCCTGCCTCTTTTAGGAGTGTGAGTTGTAAAATCAGAGAGTAAGAAAAAGCCTATGCTAGTGGTCAACCAGCTAGCTACAAAAGCAAAACCATTCCTAATTAAAATAAAATCAACTAAAGCACACTAGCTCAGCTTGTCTGCCCTGGCAACAAAACCTTGCAAAATGTCCTTTGGACTTTCCTCATCTCACCGTGTGCACGATGGAAAAACTTTGTCAAGACTTACAGGGAGTGCCCTTTGCAAGTGTTCTACGGTCACTTAAATCTCTAAATGTGAGAGAAAGACAGAAGGGAGAAATGATGAACATAGAGGGAATGAGGGAAACACAGAGACTTGTTCAGACATGTGGTGGCAAGCTGTGTTCTGATGGATGCAGATGGCTCTGGATCATTTGTTTGGCTAAGGTTTGTGTTCTCATGGACCCAGCTTCACATCCAGCTGTAGGATGCGCTAGGGCCAGGCTGCGCTCCGTTTCCTTAAAGTCTATCACAATCTTCTACAATGGAATTGATCGTTACCTTCTCATTTCAGGCCTGTATAACTATGACTTCTTAGCCCCATTAATCTGGCACATTTTACATCAGTATGTGGGGTTTGGATTTATAAGAGTTAACCTCGAGCAAAGTATTTCTGGCATTGGAGCAGGACCAGAGGAGGGAAAATTTGATGGTGAGATTTGAGAGGACTTGGTAGGAGTCATTTCTTCTAGGAGCATCATATGATGGTTTTCCTTGTAACCCCCAATGCGTGGAGTTCCACTGGATTTTTAGAAACATTTCGGATCCTCTCCATCTGTGTACATTGCTAGACATATGGATGGCTAGAATAATTTTAGAAAAATGACTTCATATGGTTTATTTTAATTTATAAGAATTAGGTTAATTAAAAAATTAGCTGACAAATAAGAAACTAAAGTAAATTCACTTTAGTTACAAGTTTTCTATAGTGTTTTAAAACTGTCATACTATTCTTTTAATTGACAACTTTTAAGGAGAGTGAAATGGCCTGTAAGTGCCAATATATATAGAATCACAGAGCTAAAAAAGGGCCAACAAGTAGTCATTTGGTGCAGATCTTTGCTTTTAGTAGGTTGACCTCAAATTTCCAAGCTTATTTTTAAACTATTTTTTAAAGAACTCGAGGGATAAAAGGCTCAGTTGCGCTTTCAATACATGTCCTACATTTACTCATCCTTTTGGTCACTAAGGACTTCCCTTGTGGCTCAGACGGTAAAGCGTCTGCCTACAATGCGGGAGACCCGGGTTCAATCCCTAGGGATCCTCTGGAGAAGGAAATGGCAACCCACTCCAGTACTCTTGTCTGGAAAATCCCATGGATGGAGGAGCGTGGTAGGCTACAGCCCATGGGATCGCAAAGAGTTGGACACATCTGAGCGACTTCACTTGGTTGGTCCCTAAGGCTTTCACCTGTAAAAGGGATTCATGAATTTTGGGGGGAGGGGTATTTCTATGGAGTTCAAATAGTTTAACATCTAAATTATTCTTCTTTGTATGACTTCCCAGGTAAAAGACTTGTAATTTTCACATTAGGTTCATCTTTCTGATAACCTGAAATGTCTTAAAAGAGTATGGATATTTAGCAGGAGATGTTGGTGGGGAGTGGATGAATGGGATTGCCTGTGGGTGTATCGGGATCAGAAGAGAGCCCTGTCAACAGTTAGCTGTCATTAGCTGGGACAGCGTGTGTTCATGCCTTTCAAAGATAGCCATTTATCACTGAAGCATTCCCTGGGCACCCTCTTCTTTATAGCGAGAGAAGAATGGTCAAAACAATCCCCAAATAGATGTTTACTATGCATCACATTTCAGAACAGATGAGTAGTAGATCTTCAGACAAAATTGCTATGTCATTATCCTATGATTCAGAGGGTTACACAAAAAAGATAAAACATTTATAGAAATAAAACACAGCTTCTACAGTGATAGCAGAGCAGGGATTCTATAAGTACCTAAGTTTATCAAACAGTGGCTAAAAAATAAAATTTTCTTGTATTTTGATTTTTCCTGGAAGAGGGGCTGACAGCTAGAAGGTTTAATTAAGAAGTATTCAATGTTGTATTTCAGACTAGGAGAGGAAAGCAAACCAACTTAAAGTTGCTTCCAAATATACCTGTCTAGATTGACTGACAAGCCAGGAAAAGTAATAAACATACACAGAAGCAAAAAGAGTTTTAAGATCATAGAAGGAAATTTTCTCAAATGGAAGATAATGAGACAACTATGTTGGAAAACTTTCTTTCTAAAATTTTTATTTTCTGTTGGAGTATAGTTGATTAACAGTGTCGTGTTACTTTCAGATATATCACAAAGTGATTCAGTTGTATATAAGTTTAATACATGTATCTATTCTTTTTCATTCTTTTCCCATTTAGGTCATTACAGAGTATTGAATAGAGTTTCCTGTTCTCTACAGTAGGTTCTTGTTGCTTATCTATTTTAAATATTCCCTTCTTAATTTGATTTTTCAAAGCAGGAGAGAATTAGATAACGAATAGCATCAGAGGTAAGAGAATAGGGGGACTTCCCTGGTGCTCCAGTGGATATACTCTATGGTAAAGAACCTGCCTTCAGTGCAGGAGATGTGGGTTTGATCCCTGGGTTGGGAAGATCCCCTGGAGAAGGGAATGACTCCCCATTCCAGTGTTCTTGCCTGGAGAATTCCATGGACAGAGGAGCCTGGTGGGTTACAGTTCATGGAGTTGCAAAGAATTGGACATGACTAAAGTGACTAAGACACATACACACACTCTATGTCACACAACTGTTTAGTTATCCCAGTTCTTAATTTCTTAACACTTTCAGTTATAGAGGGCTGTGGCAGGCCCTCCATGAATGTTTCTTAACTTTGGCCTTGGAAGGAGTAGAAAGCAGTAGATTTTGTAGAATAGAGAGAGGGAGAAATAAGAAGAAAAGAAAGATGACTGTGCAGGCATAGTTAAAAAAAAAATAAGCTCTCCAAAAGAATGAATACTTAAGGAACTCTTATGTTTGGAAAGGAGCAGAAGTTCCCAGGTAATAGAGTCAGAAAGACTGAATGGAAGGGAAAATGAGTCCTGTAGAATTTCCCAAAGGCTGGATTTTGCTGATTGCATCCCTGTTTTTTTTTTTTTTTTTTTTAAGTTATTCTGCCCCCTGTTTTTCTTGTAAGATAGTAGTTAGATCTAAAGACTTTGTTAGATTCAAGCTTGGCATTTTTGGCATGAACAATACTTCATAGGGAGTGTTGTGTATTTTTATCACTCCTAATGAAATGTCTTACAGTGACCTTACTTGACATGGATGTTTAAGCTCTTGAAGTGTCTGTATCCATGGGGAAGATTTCCCAACTGAAAAACAAGACAATGCTTCAATTTAAGCTGAGATTTTTAACCCGGAATTCAGTGGGTAGACTTCAGGAAGTTAGTAAGATCTCTTAAGTGATATGCAAGATTTTTTCCACGTGTTCTTATGCTTACTTTTTAAAGGGGAGATTATAACTTCCATAAACTTTTCCAAAAAGTATATAGATAGAAAAAGTTAGGATCCAATGATGTAAAACTTTAAAAACTCCTTCTTTCTGTTGGCCTCTAGTTGCCAATAAAATGTTTAGGATTTTTATGTTTTATAGGAACATACTATTAGGCTTTGAAATGAGCCGTATGTATCATCTGCCTCATGCCCATCATTTTACAGACAGGAAACAAAAGAAGGGAAGTATCTCTGGCAAGCGCCCATGGCTAGTTAATAGGAGCAAGGACTGGCTGCAGTGTTCCATTATATTCTTTTAGAGTTCCTTATTCTTTATGGTTTATTATTTACAAGTGGCTAGCTATGTTTAAGTGTTACTATTCAGTTCAGTTCAGTCACTCTGTCGTGTCTGACTCTTTGCAACCCCATGGACTGCAGCATGCCAGGCTTCCCTGTCCATCACCAACTCCCAAAGCTTGTTCGAACTCATGTCCATCGAGTTGGTGATGCCATCCAACCATCTCATCTTCTGTCATCCCCTTCTCCTCCTGCCTTCAGTCTTTCCCAGCATCAGGGGCTTTTCCAGTGAGTCAGTTCTTTGCATCAAGAGTCCAAAGTATTGGAGTTTCAGCTTCAGCATCAGTTCTTCCAGTGAATATTCAGGACTGATTTCTTTTAGTGTTGACTGGTTTGATCTCCTTGCAGTCCAAGGGACTCTCAAGAGTCTTCCTCAACACCACAGTTCAAAAGCATCAATTTTTTGCCGCTCAGCTGTCTTTATAGTCCAACTCTCACATCCCTACATGACTACTGGAAAAACCATGGCTTTGACTAGATGGTCTTTTGTAGGCAAGGTAGTGTCTCTGCTTTTTAATATGCTGTCTATTACTAAGCCTTTTAATTTAATTCACTTATTTACTTATTTAAAAATTTTTTAATTTATTTTTGCCATTGTAATTGCTTTACAATGTTGTTTTGGTTTCTGCGGTACAGCAACATAAATCAGTCATAATTGTATATACCCCACCTCCTATATCCTGTCCCTCTTGAGCCTCCCTCTCTCCTCCCATCCCATCCCTCTGGGGTCATCACAGACTGCCAGGCTGGGCTCCCTGTAATTCACTTAATTATTTTATTGAAAGTTTACTTTTAAAAATTTACTTAAGCATTTTTTATTATTTATTTGACTGTGTTGAGTCTTGCTTGCAGCATGTCAGATACTTGGTTTATTCGCTGCAGCACTCAGGCTCTCTAGTTGCAGTTTGCAGGCTCAGTAGTCTCAGTGCTCGGGTTCAGTTGCCCCATGGTATCTGGGACATGGTCCCATCACTTCATGGCAAACAGATGAGGAAAGAATGGAAACAATGGCAGATTTTATTTTCTTGGGCTCCAAAATCACTGTGGACAGTGACCGGAATCACGAAATTAAAAGACGCTTGCTCCTTGTAAGAAAAGCTATGACAAACCTAGAAAGTATACTAAAGTGCAGAGACATCACTTTGCTGACAAAAGTCTGTACAGTCAAAGCTGACTTTTCCAGTAGTCATGCATGGATGTGAGTTGCACCATAAAGAAGGCTGAGAGCCGAAGAATTGAAGTTTTTGAACTGTGTTGCTGTAGAAGGAAATCCCGAAAGTTGACTTTAGAACTGCTCTGATTCTGAGACTAAGCCACAGTCCTTGCCTTCAAGGATCCTTCAGCCTATGGATGTGGGGTTGGTTTTGTTTTTCACAAATTCAATTGCTCTGCCAAATGACACAACCTGTTACAGGAGGGTCTGTTGTGGGTGCTTAGGAGCAGCTACTGATCTTTATCTATTTGTACCTTAGACTCAGAGTTTTAGTTTTCAGGGAGAAAATTTAGTATTATCACCAACAGAGAAAGCCTCATTTTCCTGTTTGTCAGGATCTTTCCCCCTTCTATTGAAGAAGTCATCATCATTGGAGTGACATGTTTGTCATTAAGTATCTTAGTGTGAAGGCTAGGAAGAATCAGTCAGCTTCTCCCATGATGCTGGGAGTTGAATCTCATTTATCACCATCACCTTGAAAAAAGGAGGCCCATCTCTGCCCCTTTATTAGCTTCCTTTTCCAGTTGACATCAAACCTATCAGAGAAGGTAAATGATGTGTCAGCCAGATAACTTCTTTGAAGGGAGTGCTGGGAAAATCTGGTTTAAACATGACTTTAGAAAGATCCTTCAGTCCTTTTGAACTCCCTTTGGCATGTCACCAGGCCCGTTGGGTGATTTTGTGCATTTAAGGTTACAGAAGAAAAACAGATCCTCACTGGTGGGTAGGGAGTGCTAGCACAAGACTAAACTGATTTCACTCTTCTTGTTTTCTCCTTATTATCATCTTAATCCAAAGAACATGATAGATAATCAAATAAATCCCTTGTACAATGGCTGTTGTCACTGATAATCCTTGAATTAGCCCACACATTAGCTTTAGTGCCGCTTAGGTGTGGTTTTCTTTTGCCATAAAAGGAGGCATTTTGAGTAACTGTGGTGTTGGTTTGCTGAGACATCATCTCATGCAATTTGCTGAAATCTTTTTTGTTTTTTAATTGAGGTGTAGCTGACTTATAGTATGATATTAGTTTCAGGTGTACAACATAGTGATTTGATATTTTTATAGATTATGCACCACACAAAGTTATTACAACATTGACTATATTCCCTGTGCTCTACATTACATCTCCATGACTTGCTTATGTCTGGTAATTTGTGTCTCTTATTCCCCTTCAGATATTTTGCCCATTCTCTGATTCCTCACCCCTCTGGTAACCACCAGTTTGTTCTCTGTATCTATGAGTTTGTTTCTGTTTTGTTATACTTGTTTTTTATGATTCCATATAGAAGTGAAAATATAGAGCATTTATCTTTCTCTGTCTGACTTCTCTCACTTTGCATAATATTCTCTGAGTCCATCCATGCTGTGGCAAATAGCAGTTTCATTTTTTATGGCTGAGTAATATTCCACTGTATATTGGGTTGGCCAAAAAGTTTGTTCGAATTTTTCTGTACCATCTTTTGGAAAAACTCAAATGAACTTTTTGGCCAACCCAATACATACTATATGGCACATCTTATCCACTCACCCTGTGATGGGCACTTCAGTTTCTTCCATATCTTGGCTATTATAAATAATTCTGCAATAAATATTGGGGTTCATATATCTTTTCAGATTAGTGTTTTCATTTTCTTTGGATAAATACCCAGGAGAAGAATTGCTGGATCGTATGGTGACTCAATTTTTAACTTTTGGGGGAAACTCCATACTCTTTTACTAGTGGCTGAACCAACTCACATTCCCACAAACAGTGCATGAGGATACCCTTTTCTCTACATCCTCTCCAACAATTGTTATTTCTTGTCTTTTTGATAACAGCCATCTGAAAGGTCTGAGGTGATATTTCATTGTGGTTTTGATTTGTATTTCTTTGATGATTAGTGATGTTGAATATCTTTTCATGTATCCATCGGTCATCTGTATGTCTTCTTTGGAGAAATGTCTATTCAGGTCCTCTGCTCATTTAATTGGATGGTTTTTTGATGTTGAGTTGTATGAGTTCTTTATATATTTTAGATATTAACCCCTTATCGACATATCATTTGCAAATATCTTCTCCATTCAGTAAGTTTACTTTTTGTTTTGTTGATTGCTTCCTTCACTGTGCAAAAGCTTTTTTGTTTAATGTAGTCTCTTTCTATATTTCTGCTTTTGTTGCTCTTACCCAAGGAGACAGATCCGAAAAAAATATTTCTTAGGCCAATGTTAAAGTGAGTACTGCGTATGTTTTCTTCCAAGAGTTTTCAGGTCTTACATTTAAGTCCATTTTGAGTTTATTTTTGTATGTGGTGTGAGAAAATGTTTTAGTTTCATTGTTTTACATGTAATTGTCCAGTTTTCCCAATACCACTTATTGAAGAGATTTCCCCTCCCACCATGGCATATTCTTGCCTCCTTCATTGTAGAATAACTAATCAGAAGTGCATGGCCTTATTTCTGGGTTCTCTATCCTGGATCTATGTGTCTGTTTTTGTGCCAGAACCATGCTATTTAGATTATTGTAGCTTTGTAGTAATAGTTTGAAGTCAAGGAGTGTGATACCTCCTGCTTTGTTCTTTCTCAGGATTAATTTGGCTGTTTGGGGTCTTTTGTGTTTCCATACAAATTTTGAGATTATTTATTAGAATCTTGTTTGGATAGCTTTTACTTTTAGTTCAGTGTGGTTCATGTTGTAGCAGAATCAGTGTATGGAAGACTATGGGAAAGTCCTTGCACACCAGGATTCTTCCCCATTTGGCAGTTGTCAGTGCCTGAAATTCAACAATTTACTGTGTTTGGTTCACCAAAATATTGTCTCTTATTTAAAAAAAAAACTTAATGTATTGTTTGCTTTTTTATTCATTCATCCACTCATTGAACAAATATTTGTTGAATCTCAATGACTGGAACACAAAAAGCAAGGGAGAAAGTAGAATGAGATTAGCTGGCAGTGCACACGGGTGCTGGGCTGTTCTGGGATTTCTCAACTCTGCTAACTATTTTGATCTTCAGCATGAGAATCATGGAAAAAACCACAGGAAAATTTTAATCAGGGGAGTGCCATGTAGTGGTCATATTTTTGTTTTAAAAAGATAACCCCTTCTTCCTTGTAGAGAATGAATGAAAACAAGAGTAAATTATGGGGATCAGCTGGTAGGCTATTACAGTTGTGCAGAAGAAAGAAAATGGTAGGTTATTATTTATTTTTTTGTGGAAGAATGATTTAGAGAAATGTACAGAGATATTAGAGCAGTGGCACAGCATTTATTAGTTTTCTACCCCGAAGAGGATATTGCAATAAAATTCAGCTTATTACAGACTCTTATGGCATCTATTGTATGTGTAGGCTGCATTCATCTATTCTATAGGATTATATAATAAACAATGTTTATTGTGCTATCTTAAACTCTACATGCTCGATAATATTCTAATCAGTATGCTTTTAGATAGGAAGTAGTCATATATCCAAAGAGCTGACTCATTGGAAAAGACCCTGATGCTAGAAAAGATTGAAGGCAAAAGGAGAAGAGGGTGACAGAGGATAAGGTGGCTAGGTAGAATCACCAACTCAATGGACATGAACTTGGGCAAACTCTTGGAGATGGTGGAGGACAGGGAAGCCTGGCATGCTTCAGTCCATGGGGTTTCAAAGAGTCGGACACGACTTAGTGACTTAACAGCGACAATCACAGTCACATATTTTGGTGAAGTGATTTTTGTTCGAGGCTCTTGTTTCATGATGGACTAAATGAAAGAATTAGAGCATGAAAGGAGAAAGACCTGCCTGAAGTTGTCCAGTGAGTCAGTGGCCGAGGTTCCATGGAATCACCCCCCCCACATAACCACTCGCTTCATATTTCAGCTGTGTCTTTACAGCCACTTCTTGTGCGTTTATAGTATCTTTGCAGATTTACTTCTAGGTAGCTACTTTCTACATTTGTGGATGATGTTCTCCTTACCTATTTTCCTGCCTATTAATACATTTCACGATTTGACTTTCGACAAAATTAAACTTATTCTTTCCCCTTTCTTTCCTTTTTTTTTTTTTTTTTTGGTTACAGAGGATTGCTTTTTCTATGCTTCTAGTTTCCAAGATCTCTCCGTGGCCTTTAAAAAGTCTTGATGATACTGCAGCTTTTCTATATCTTTGTTACAGTGTGGATTAGTGGAAAAGGCTTTGGGCTGGGGGTTAAAGCTCTGCTCTACTATTAGGTTAAAAGCACTGGGTGATCTTAACCTCTCTACTCCCAGCTTTTTCTTATCATTAAAATGGGACTAATAATGTCCCTTGTAATTAATAGGGCTGTTATAAGGAGTGAATGTATATGAGGTCTGTGATGGATGTACAAGGTATATACACGAGCCTTGTAATCTGTAAACTGCAGTGTGCAGATGAGGGCAGAAGATGGTGATAATTGTAAAACCTTTTGTCTGGCCCAGACCTGTGGGGAGAGGGGTCAATAAAGTTGTCAGGCGGTCACAAGAGCTAGATAAAAACTCCAATATAAAAGGCATGGCTAATTCACTTTGCTGTATAGCAGAAACTAACACAACATTGTAAAGCAACTATACTCCAATTTAAAAAAGGCAGACTTCTCTCTCCAGGTGAACATTAGTTGCAAGAGTTTATATTTTATCAATAAAGTTCATGTAGAGGTCAGCCTAAGTTTATGCTGATGAAGGTTCTGGTTACCAGCTTTAAGTTTAAATTCTGACTTTGCTATTTGCTACCCAGCCCCTTCAGACCTCAATATCCACAAATGTGAACTTAGATTAATACTCACCTCTGATTGATGAGGTTATTGTGGAAATTAAATTAGATAATCCATTGCATATAAAAATGCTTAGTGGTCCTGTTTTGTTATATTTTTTCATTTGTTTTGCTTTTTAGATTCCACATATAAGTGGAAGCATAGAGTACTTGTCCTTCTTCGACTTATGTCATTAAGTAGAATACCTTCCAGGTCTATCCATTTTGTGGCAAATGGCAAGACTTCATTCTTTTTTATGGCCAAGTAATATTCCATGATATACCACATCTTCTTTAGCCATCCATCAGTTGGTGGGCGCTAAGAGATACAAATGACCAGTTATAAAATAAATAAATTGCACGGATATACAGCACAAAGAATATAATCAATAACTTTGTATAGAGTATACTCTATAAAGTATTGAATTACCATGTTGTACACCTGAAACTGATACAATATTGTAAATCAACTATTCTTCAATTTAAAAAAAAGAAAGAAAAGAAAAATAAGGACAGAGAAAAAAAGGCTCAGTGGTTCTATTATTAAAACACACTTGTAGTGCATGTGTGTGTATGTGTGTGTGTAATAGCATACTCTGTTTTGCACAACTCAACAACATAAAAGCAAAAAACCTGATTAAAAAGAAAGCAGAGGAACTGAATTGAAAGTTTTCCAAAGAAGACATACAGATGACCAACAAACCCATGAAAAGATGCTCAACTTTACTAATTATTAGGGAAATGTCAATCAAAAACACAATGAGATTATCACCCCCCACCCCCCAGTTAGAATGGCAATTGTCAAAACGATAAGAAATAACAAGTGTTGAAGAGATTGTGGAGAAAAGGGAACCCTCATACATTGTGGGTGGGGATGTAAATTGATGCAGCTGCTATGGAAAATTGAATGGAGATTCCTCAAAAAACTAAGAATACAGCTGCCATGTGCTCAGTTGCTCAGTTGTGGCCAACTCTTTGTGACCCCATCGATTGTAGTCTGCCAGGCTCCTCTGTCAATTAAATTTTCCAGGCGAGAATACTGGAGTGGGTCACCATTTCCTTCTCCAGGGGACAGCTGCCATATGATCCAGCTATTCCACTTCTGGGTATTTCTCCAAAGACAATGATAACACTAATTTGAAAAAGATATATAAACCCCAATATTCATTCATTGCAGTATTGTTGACAACAGTCAAGATGTGGAAACAACCTGTGCCTATCAACGGATGAATCAATAAAGGTGATGTGATACACACACACACAAACAGTAGAATACTGCTCAGCTGCAAAAAAAGAATTCTTGACGCGTGTGACAACATGGATGGACCTTGAGGGTATTGTGATAATTGAAATAAGTCAGGTGGAGAAAGACAAATATTGTATGATTTCACTTATTTGTGAAATCCGAAAAGCAAAACAAAAGAACAAACAAAATGGAAACAAACTCATAGAGATTAGATTCATGGTTACTGGGGGGAAGCAAGTTGCAGGGAGGAGGAAATGGGTGAAGAGGATCAATTGCATGATGATGAATGGTAAACAGACTTGCGGTGCCAGTCACTTTGTAGTGTATACAAATATCCAAATTGGTTATGATGTTGTACACATGAAATTTATACAATATTATGTGCCAATTTTGCCTCCATAGAATATTAAACTACCAAGTACCAATTTTATCCAAACTTTAGATATGGTTTTGACAAACATGAATTTGAAGCATAAAAGTAATAATTTCACAACTTGAAGGCAATTTGGAGACTATTGCGGATATTGCTCACTATTTACCAAAATCCAATATTTCTTCAGCCATAGAAATGGAATTTTCGCCAAGCACATGCCTGTCCAACCATACTAGTTTTCTTAGCTTTGTTTAAATTTAGCCATGGTGGTATATCTAAGTTCTTTCCAGCGGAATACAGTCAGAAGGATGGGTGCCAACTTACAGGCTGTGGCTTTGTTCCTGAGGGTGTGCCTCCTCCATGTTCTCTTTCTTCTTCCCACCAGCTGAAATCCAGAGAACATCTGTGATTTATGCAGACTACATCAATGCCTAGGGCTGGAGCTATGATATAGAAGGATAAATGTGGGTCCTTCAATCAACAATGTAGAGCAGATGTGTCTGCCAACCTGGAATACTCATCTTGGACTATTACAAAGGGAACAATAAAATTCTGTGATTTTGTCTCTTAAAAAGAGAATACTCTATTTTGGTCAAGTAAAATGAGCCTAAATCACACTATGTTCTGGCTTTGGATCCAGTTTGCTGGGAAGTTATATTTTTTTTAATAGAATGCTCTAAATTTATGGACTTTATTTCAACATCCTGGGTGCCTTTTTTTTTGGCTGCACCTTGCACTATGCAGAATCTTAGTTCCCCAACCAGAGGCTGAACCCATGCTTTCTGCAGTGGAAGCACAAAGTCTTAACCACTGGACCACCAGGGAAGTCCCAGCCTGAGTGCATTTTAAAGTCTCACTTTTTTAACATAGATTATATCCTAAATAAAATTTCCAATTTCTTTATTTGGTATATTTTATTCTTACTCCTACTATGTTATCTGTTTAAAGTTATTTATACTTTAGGATGGATGCTATTTCCATTCTCAGATTTCCAGAACATTCCATATGTTACAATGTGTTATAATAACTGGGGTTTAAAAGGTAGGGTGGAGCAGTGTGCCAGTCTTCTCTAGGGAGGCTTTGCCTGTGTCCTATTTCTTTGGAGCAGGTGAAAGTCATCCCCAAATGCCTCTTGTTATATCTCACTCCCATTCTCTCCCTACCCTCTCTCTGTCTTCCTCATTTCTTGCATGAACTATGACTCTTTCTCTCCAGCTTTTTCTTTCATTTCTCTCCTAGAATTAGAGGAGAGATCAGGGGAGAGTGGTCAAGTTGGCTGGAGGGACAGAATCATTCCAGTTAGTTGTCCTTTTTCTTTAATATTGAGATCATAACAAGTCAGGCTTCCCTGGAAGCTCAGCTGGTAAACAATCTGCCTGCAATGCTGGAGACTCCAGTTTGATTTCTGGATTGGGACGATCTGCTGGAGAAGGGATAGGCTACCGACTACAGTATTCTTGGGCTTCCCTGGTGGCTCAGCTGGTAAAGAATCTGCTTTCAATGTGGGTAGACCTGGGATTGATCCCTGGGTTGGGAAGATCCCCTGGAAAACGGAAAGGCTACCCACTTTAGTACATGGATTGCAAAGAGTCAGACATGAATGAGCGACTTTCACTTTCTTTTCACAACAAGTCGATTAGGGAATAAATTCTTGCCAAGTGTATATTGCTTTAGAAAGGAAGAGGTGGTTTTGCATGACGGTTTAAAGTGCAGGATCTGGAATCATGCAGTCCTGGGTTTGAATCCCAGTTCTGATACTAGCTATGCATGTGACCCTGCTAAATTTTGAATGATTCATGCCCCAGGCTCCTCATTTGTAAGATGAGCAGTGTAGTAAAAGCACCTGGAGAAGAACAAACACTGTCTCACACATAGGAAGCACTCAGTAAATGTTACTTGTTATTATTGTTGCTATAAAAGGATGACCCATAGAAGGTTATGAAGCATGTTTACATCTTCAAATTATTAATTAAGGTAGAAATCTAAATATGTACTATCATTACATCAATTGTGTTCCCTGAGGCTCAAGTACAACAGGGAAACATGATTTCATGTTGAAATGATTTAAACACTCATTACTTTATATGCACCGATCTCCAGTTTTGGCTTTGGTGTCCTATGTAGATAATACATGAGACTCCCCTCTCCAGGTTTACCTTTGATTCAGTTGTTAGAGAAGTGTGGCAGACAGTAATGCCCCTCTAAAGATGTCCATTAATACCTAGAAGCTGTGCACATGTATGCTATGTGGTAAAGTGGAATTAAGGATGCAGATGGAATTAAGAATGCAGATAGAATTAAGGTTGCAAACAAGATGGTCTTAAAATAGGGAGGTTTTCTAGAATTATTCAGTTGGACTTGATGTAGTCTCACGTGTCTGTAAAAGTGGAAGAGGGAGGTAGAAGAGTGAGTCGGAGAAGGGTTCAGAGTGATGAGATAGCTGACTTTGAAGATGGAAGGGACACACAAGTCAAGGAATGTCGGCAACTGGAAAAAGCAAGGGAACAGATTCTCCTCTGGGACCTCCAGGAAGGAAAATGGTCCAGCCAACACCTTTTTTTTTAGCCCAGTGAGATCCATGTCAGACATCAGACTTCTGAAATAGAGAACTGTGAGACGATAAGTTTTGTTGTTTTGAGCCACTAGGTTTGTGCTAATTTGTTACAGAGGCCATAGAAAATTAATACAGCATGTGTATATGTGTGTATAACACTACAAATATGAATTCTAGCAATTGATTTTGGCTGAAGATTAAATTAAGACTGATAGACTATTTTTTCCATCTCACTTATAAAACATATATTTTCAATCCATATATATAATATGGATTTTTAAATTATTACCATGGCAGCAAAGATGAATGCAGTGACTACTTCATAAACTCTACATTATTCAAATTATAGGCAAATTTTTAAATTTAGAAATTAATTTATGTAATATACCTCACAGAATTAGAATTTAAATCACATTAACTTGAACATTTCACAAGTGAGTTTATTGAAGAGTATAAAATTGCTAAAAATCAAGGTTTTTCTTGAAGATGCAAGGTCTATGTGGGTACCATTAGGGTGGATGCAAATATTGTTTTCTTTACACCCAAGTCCACCTCCCTCCTGATCTCATTCTCTGTCCACAGCTGTTTAACTCCTCTGTGGACTTTGCTCTCAGACAAACCTGAACTGTGGGTTTCTCTGTCACTAATTACTGTTTACTGCATAAGCTTCATATCATTAGTATGAAGAGATGGTGCACTAACTGGGACAGTAGACATAATACCTGCATTCTACTCCCATTGAATATTCAGTTCTGTTTGGGTGAGCTCCAAATGATCTCTTGGATTATCTCACTCTGTGGCCACCAGAGCATACATATTTCTTCCTTATTTTTTTCTGTTTCTCCCAATTTCTCCCCTAAAGTCACAAACATAGCATCTACTTTTACTATCTAAACCTAATATTACACTTGATTTCTTTTCCTATCCCCCCTTTCCCTGTTAATCTCAGGATGGATCAGAACCAGAAAGCCCCCTAGAGCTTCAGCGGCCCCTGATTGCTGATGAAGCCACAAGTCATCTGTTGGAAACATGAGTATCTTGTAGCCATTGTTTCAACCCTGTGTTTATCATGAATTTGAAAAGGATTAGAATGAGATTTAGTTTTGATATGCACTTCTCTAATAATTAGTGGTGTTGAGCATCTTTTCATGTGCCTCTTGGCCATCTGTTTGTCTACTTTGGAGAAATGTCTATTTAGATCTTCGGCTCATTTTTTGATTGAATTAT
The DNA here is from genome assembly GCA_024291935.2 of Okapia johnstoni. Taxonomy (NCBI): domain Eukaryota; kingdom Metazoa; phylum Chordata; class Mammalia; order Artiodactyla; family Giraffidae; genus Okapia; species Okapia johnstoni. The sequence goes on along the minus strand of CM044306.1, from coordinate 20,543,229 downwards.
TTGAGTTTTTTTCTTGATATTGGGTTGCATGAGCTGTTTGTATGTTTGGAGATTAATCCCTCGCCCGTTGCAAATATTTTTCTCCTATTCTGAGGGTTGTCTTTTCATCTTGTTTATGGTTGTCTTTGCTGTGCAAAAGCTTTTAAGTTTAATTAGGTCCCATTTGTTTATTTTTGTTTTTGTTTTCATTACTCTAGCAGGTGGGTCAAAAAAGATCTTGCAGCTTGGTGCCCTGTGGTGACCTAGATGGGTGGGATGGAGGTGGGGGTGGAGGGAGGTCCAAGAGGGAGGAGATATATGTATAATACAAATAGCTGATTCACTTTGTTGTACAGCTGAAACCAACACAACATTGTAAAGCAACTATACCCCAATTTTTAAAAAAAAGAAATGAGGTTTTCCTTATATTTCTCCAATCAAGACCTCTTGGTTTATGTCTGATGGAGTTGAACCATTGCATGCCAATCTTCAAACAATAAACTTTACATGAACCCAGCAAACATAACTGCTGTGGTTAGAATGAGATGAGATGGAGATGCTGTTTAGAAAGGCTGTCTGATTACCAAGGCAGAACATTTCCAGGGAGACACTCCTCTGAGCAGTCACAGTGGTCCATCTCTGTTTTCAAGCTGGTGGGTCCAGAAGCATCATTATTATCAGTGTACCAGAACTAGAGGGATGCTCAAGAGCTGATTTATAGTAACCTAACTATTAAGTGACAGTTGAATGAGCTAGAACACAAATGTAATTAATTTAACATTGAGAGATAATCCATTCTGCAGCCAGAAAATTCCCATCTACACCTTCTTTATTGTATCTGAGTATTGGAGAAACCAAATTGTGGTATGGAGGTTGTTCAGCAAAATGCACCCAGATGAGAGATGTTGGGTTTTCATAATGAAGCCTCAGGAACCCCCCCCAACTCTCCATATGCTGTGATTGTGTTCAGTGTTGGTCTTTCACGGATTGAGCTGGTTATGAACAACATTGATTTGCTTTTAGGGGTCCCCTTCTTCAGACCTCTGTGCAAACACATTATTTCTTTAAACATTTATGCCTTTGATTGGGCCACAGATACTGTATTGTCAAACTTGAGTGATTAAGCTCAGGTCTTTTGGCGTATATTAATGGAAGACTTGAATTTATTCCAATTTTAAATTAAGTGATTAATAACCATATGACACTGAGTGAGTTGACTTCCATAAGCCTTGGTTCACTTATCAGTAAGGTGAGAATGAGAATCGTAATAGTATTACGGGTTTGTTTTAAGATTTAGAGACAACATTCATGTAAAGCTCTTAGCACAGTTATGCTAGGAGAATGGTCACCAGTCCTATCTGAACTGCTCTGTCATATCCATTTTCTACAAGAGTAATCCTATTTACAGGGCTGGCTTCAAACTATTTTCCATCCTCCTCCTGGGCCACCTTCTTCCTATTGACTGCCAAAGAGTGTGAAGGTTGACATATTATGGAGAGGTCCTTTCCATCTGAGTTCCATAACATTCTGGAAAATAGAAGAGTTAGACCTATATGTGGCAATCATTCACTATGTGTATGTAATACATCAGAACAACTTAAATGTGTGTAATGTTTACTAAAAAATAAAATAAAGATTTCATCTTAAATCTAGAGCTTTCATTAGTTATCAGGATGGCTTTCCATGTCTGTACCATTGTCAGATCGACTGAAATACTTCAGTAGCTCAAATGTGGGTATTTTGCCCATTGAATGAAAGCTTCTCAAAGCAACACAGTGAAGTCATATGGTGTTACCAGGTACTAGGCATGATTTCAGAGCTTTGCATGCATTAATTAGTTTCGTCATCTCAAGCTTATGACGTCGACGCTCTTAATAGGCAGTGGAGATAGAGAAGTTAGGTGAGTTGCCCAAGCTCTCATGGTTGGTGGCAGGGAGGCCTGGGAATCAGATCTAGCTAGTCTAACTTCAAGTATCTGTTCTTAATCAGCATGTGACTCTGCTTCTTAGCTAGAGATGGCCAGTGTTCTCTTCTGTCTTTTTCTGATGCTTTGGTAGGGGCCACTGGTTCTGAATTTTCATCCCAGTCTCTTTTTCTTGATCAAGTTACAGAGTTTTCCTGAATGCTGCAATTTTTATTTGCCTTCTACCATGAGACTTTTCTCTGCACCCACAAAGCTATGCTGAGGGATGGGGAGGGGTGGTCTCTTGGACTGTGGTGGTGAAGGAGGAAGGCATAGTTAGTTTTTTCAGATGGGTCAGTAGAAAATGAGTTGACAAACACTTATTTTCCACTGAGATGCAGAGAGAAGACCTTTCTATTGTTACGTACAAGTTAGGGATAGTTGGTTCTCTATAACCAAATACATGGCTTTGGAGAAATTCAATCCCAAGTGGGTCTTCTAGGCCTGTAGAGTTAAGTTGCTTCTCCAAGGGCTACACGAATCAAGTTAGTAGGTGCAATCCTCTCCAGTGTAACTCCCAAGCACCTGCTAGGCCCACTGGGCCACCATAAAGAGGTGTAATATCAGAGGTCTTTGCCCCTGGCTTAGAATAAAGGCCTTATTATTTTTTTCAGGGTATCAGTAGTATGTCCAAGTTGATGGTTAGCATTGTTCTAGGCAAAGAGGGAAGAGAGAGAGAAAAAAAGAGGAAGAAGGGGAAAGGAGAGAAGGAGGAGAAGACAGATGGAGAGGAAGAGAAGGGGCAAGAGAAGAAGGAAGAAGTGGAGGCACAGGAGAAGGAGAATATGGAGAAAACAGTGGGAGGGCCAAGAAAACACATTCAGAAACTTGGCTATTGGTGACATCACCTTAATTAGAATATTTAGAAACATTGGCATATTTTCTTATGTGCTTGTAAGTAGTGGTGTATGTCTTAAATGCATCACCTAAGAAAGACCTGCATATATAATGTTCAACCTGAACTGATAATTCAATTCAATAAACCTTTTCAATGTTGCCAAATAAGGTTGTTCCCATTTGAACTGGGTGCGTGGGTTGTTCCCATGAAGCTTGTGAATCATGCATAAACACACTGGCCAGATATTTCTAGCCAGCCAAATAGCCAAAGGATTCATTTCCTATAAAGTCATTTGATCACAGTGTCGAAACAATGTATCCCAGACTTGCTTGGCTGATACTAACCCATGGCACTGTCTCATGGATACTGGTTGCCTTGGCCTGGGAACTCTTCCTAGCATGGATGGCATACTTCCTTTCTCTTTTGGGACACTTACCTTTTCTCCTGAATTTTAATCTCTTTCTCCCTCCCTCTCATTTGGAAAGGGCATTTGCTTTTAAAATACCATTTATTATCAAAACTTGAATTTAAATTTTTCTTTATTTTATTTTTGTTTTTTTAAGCTCTTTAGTTTGTATTCCATTATAGCCGATTAACAATATTGTGATAGTTTTACAGGAACAGCAAAAGGACTTAGCCACACATACACATGTATCCATTCTCCCCCAAACTCCCCTCTCATCCAGGCTGCCACACAACATTGAGCAGAGTTTCATGTGCCAGACAGTAGGTCCTTGTTGATTATCCATTTTAAATATAGCAGTGTGTACATGTCCATCCCCAATTCCCTAACTACCCCTTCCCCTTATTGTTCCCCTGGGCAACCATAAGTCTGTTCTCTGAAAACTTCAATTTTAAATCAGAACAGACAGAATTAGGATCAACCTACTCAAGCAATGAGTAAGATATTTTTCTCCATTGTTTGAGAGATGGAAATTAAGGGAAGTAATAATAATAACAACATACAGTTATTAGCTATAAAGAACTCAAAGAGCTTATTGACAGCATCAAATTGCTTTTAAAAGAAACCAGAAGAGGAGTTGGAGGATGGTTTCTCAAGTGTCGTTTCCTATGTACATATGCAGAGGACTAGACACAACGAGTGACATCAGGGATTGTAAGGGAAACTAAAGATGTTAGATCAAGAAGATTCCTGGTGAGGATCCAGAGCACAGGGAAATCAAATGATGCTCCTAACGATTAGACCTGCATGGCACTGTCTTGTGGCCCAGGGTGGTTTCCATCAGATCCAGTTTCACCACTATCTACCACAGATGCGACAAAGAGTGAGAAGCAGAAGAGTACTGGCTTCTCTTACTGACTGCGTAGTGATGGGCCAGTCACCTTTCTCTCTGAGTTGCAGTTTCTTCATCGCTGATATGAAAAACTATTAGATGACGCAAAAATACTTTCCTAATTTTCAAAGAGATATGAGCGCTCTCATGTTCATTGTGGCACTATTCTCAATAGCCAAGAGAAAGAAACAACCATCTCTGTTCACTGATGGATGAATGCGGATGAATGTAAAAAAAAAAAAAATCACACACACTCACACACTCACACACTGAGCCTTTTAAAAAAGGAAATCCTTCAATATGTGGCAACATGTCTGAACATTACACTAAATGAAATAAGCCAAGCACAGGACTAAAAATGCATAATTCCATGTATATGAACGATTTTAAATAAACTCATCAAAACAAAGGATAGAAGTTGCCAGGGGCTTGGATGAGGGGGAAGGGGGAAGCTACTAATCAACAAGTATAAAATTTCTGCTATACAAGGTAAATACTTTCTAGAAATCTACTGTACAGTATTGTGTCTAACAAAACTGTATTGTTCACTTAAAAAATCTGTTAAGGTAGATCTCATGTTAAGTGTTCTTACCACACTAAAGTAAAATTTAAAATAAACCCACTTAGTCTATGAATTTTTGGACAAAGAGAACCATCAGTGCTGGTGACATAAAGACTCCTGGGATGGTTTCTCACTAGAAGCAATGACAAGCAAGCTGGAGAAAGGTGCTTTGAATGGTTGAAAAATAATCTGTTGCTGCTGTGAATTGTTTCTATTCTTGGACATTGATTATATAAAGTATCAGGTGCTATTTTGACTTTCCTAAGGAAATCAAAGTACTTAAAATTCAGTCTTATTATTGTGTGGTGGCATTGAGTGAGTCACTTAATTTCTCTATCTGTTGCTTTCTTTATTTTTTTGTATTTTATTTTTTATTTTCTATACAAGTTTGAAAGATTATTTTCCCGTTAACAGTTATTACAAAATGCTGATTTCTTTATCTTTTACATGGGAATATTAATAGTAGCTACTTCATGGTAGTGTTTTGAGGATTAAATGAGTTAATAACACTTATTAGCAGATTTATTATTGATGAACCCCACTGTATAAACAGGTGGATGGATATATGGAGAAGGAGCTGTCTGAAAGTATGGTCATCTAGCAAGCTCATATCAGCACCTAAAAGAAAGCCCCTGCCAAAGGTATCACGTCATCCATAACTTTAAACCAAAAGGCACTTGTCAGATAGAAAGCAGTGGCTTTTAGTTCAGCATAGATGCTTCAGCTGAGGATATTTGTTTAAATTTGTATGTTAGGGTCCCACACCTGGAGATGCTAATGCAGGAGGTCTGGGATAGGGCCCCCAAATTTGAATTTTACAAGCTCTCCAGGAGATCTAGACGTAGATAGTTTCTGGGTCAACTAGAGAATTCCTGGTGGAAAGAAATGCAAGAGATTATCACTAACCCAATTCTTGGGGAAATTATTTTAGGCTGCTTCTTCTAACAAGAAATTTCTGTTAGTAATGGCAGTGTTGATAATAATACTAACTAACATTTACTGAATACATGCTATTCATCAGCTACTCCTCTAAGCACTTTACATGCTCTAGTTCATTTAATGCTCAGAATGATCTGGTGGTAGGTACTGCTAATACCCCCATTTCACAGATAGGGAAAGTGAGGTCCAGAAAAGGTCAATAAACAGTCTGAGGTCTCACAGTGAAGAATCAGAGGTGGGATTTGAACTTAGACTCCAGAGAACATGCTGTTTCCTGATTTATGATTGACTTTTGAGCTGTGCTCAAGTTATACTTTAAAAATTTTTTATTTTGTTGAAGTATAGTTGGTTTAAAATGTTGTGTTTGTTTCAGGTGTACAGCAAACTGATTCAGTTATACATAGATATATATCTATTTTTTTCAAATTGTTTTTCCTTATAGGTTGTTACAAAATACTGACTGTAGTTCCCTGTGCTATACAGTAGGTCCTTGTTGGTTATTTTATATATAGTAGTATGTATCTATTAATTAAAAACTCCTAGTTTATCTCTCCTCCCTTCTCCTCCTTTGGTAACCACAAGTTTTTTTTTTTTTTTTAATTGAATCCCTCCTTTTCTTCTCCATTAGACCCTTATGTACTGTACTCCTGGCCTACACCTAACTAATAAAAAACCCTTTAACTCCCTCCTGTGGCTGTATAGGATATTAATTTAGCTTCCCGGGAAAATCCAGACCCGCTTATCACCTTTAAAAGGTTTGGCCACTCATATACAAAGTCCAGGAGATAGTTTTATTTTACCTTATATAGAGAAACTCTTAAGAAATCCATTAGCTGTTGAGTGGTTAAATCCCCTCTTCACCACGCAGTTTATCATGGAAGGCATGTGGGAGACTTTGTTCTGAGCAGAAGGAAGATGTCCTATTTTTGGGAAAAGTTGACAATGGCATTGCCGTGTCAGCCAAAGGTTTCTCTGAATCCGGCAAGGCTCCTAAACTCTGAGTCTTATTGGAATCGAACCTCAGAGCAGACCGTGCAGCTCTGATCTTTCCCCAGTTGGTTTCCCAGTTAGTGTTGATAGCGTGTACAGGGTCCACTGGGGACCATCTCTGAACCAGACACAAAGGAAGAAGGTATGGAAGGAAATGACATATGCCTAGATGTCAGTATAAGGAATAAAAACTCCCTTCCGCATAGCGTTTTACAGCTTACAAGACCCTTTCACCATCATTATCTCCTTTTTTTTGAATTTACGGCATATTTTATTGAATATCAGTGTTGTCAAGTCCCCATCACCATGGGGTATTTGGTGAGGTCAGAGAGGAGGGAGCTTCCCCTGGAATCTTATAAGATTTCAATTTTAATGAATTTTGGAAAAATCATTGATTTTTAAGGGTCATAGACCACTTGAATGGACTAAAGTTATGCTGATCACAAGATTGTTAAGGTGATTTTCATTAAAAGGTGATTTTCATCATTATCTCCATTAATCCTTCCAGGTGTGCAATAGATGGGGCCCAAGTTATTATGTCCTTTTTGTTCAAGGGCACACACACACAAGCTGATTTAAAACTCTGTCCTGGAGTTTCTGAGTTTAAACTGCATGCTCTTCCCACATTTCCATCCTTCAGTCTGAGATAGAATGTAAGGAAGTGCTGACCAGGGGTAATTTGAGCATTCAGAGTTAAAAGAGATTATTGATAGAAAAGAGATCCCTCTGGGAGTTCTGCAATCCATTCGCTTAGTGTAATTTGCTACTTGTCTGGAGGAAGTGTAGGGCTGAGCTGTGAGCTAAACAATGCTTTCATCTTTGATGTGGCCACAGCCATCAACTGATACCTGATACGTGTGCTAAGACTTCAAAAATGTTTTATCGAGTAGAACTGTGGGCTTGATCACAGGAGATCTTATTCTATTCTTTTTATCCTTCAAAGCCAAACACTATTAAAACTCCAAAATCATGACTGGAGAACTAAATTCATGGAGAAAGAATTTTAACATGAGATAAGAATGATAAAATTAGTTCTAGGGCTTATATAAATATAACATTTGTATAGTACTTTTCAGCATACAGAGCAGCATCACATAGAAACTTCATCTGATCATCACAACACCACCATGAAGTAGGCATGAATCTTATTCAACAAACAAGGAAACTAAATTTGATTACGGCTCAAGATTTGCCAGAGTCATGCTTAGGAAGTGGCAAGTATAGGACTTCAGGACTTTTGATTTCACATTCTGTGTGTGGGTTGGAATTATTTACTGAAACCTCTGGAAAGGTAAAAAAAAATTTGTACAGACTGATTTAAACACTCTGAGACCCAACTGTAAGAAGCTCTGATAATGGCTGGTACCTAAATGGTGCTTTCTCATATTGGGACTGCTTGCAAGCAGGAATTATTCTTGATTACTTCTCTGCAAAGTTTGTTGCTATTGAGTCCATGTCTCTATTCTGACAGATTGAAGGAGGCATCTAAGTTATTTTTTCATGGCACCTGTCACAGGGAGATAGAGGAGCAGGGTAATGTCTTGAGATTTCCAGCTACATGTCCTTTGTCAAACAATCAGAACTAAAGCCCATTCCCTAAAGAACAAAAGAGAAATAGCAAACATTTAATGAGAGGATCCAAGATATTTCTTCAAAATGCTCTGGATTCACACCCCACAATGATGCCCGATTCTTGATGAAAATATTTGGAGAGCCTGATGATTTACAAAGTTTTGGAGAATGTGTACATCTTTAAAAATATGTTTGTGCATGGCGCTTCCCTGGCAGTCTGGTAGTGAAGACTTGGTGCTTCCAATGCAGAGGGTGCGGCTTCTATCCTTAGTCCAGGGACTAAGATGTTGCATGCCATGCAGGCAGACAAAATACATACAACAAAATACATACACATAAACAAAAATAAAAATGAGGAAAAGCTCCAGTCTTCATCTAGAAGGGGTGCAAAGAGAGAATGGGAGATAAAGGGCTTGAATTTCCTCAAACTTAAGATTCAAGAAGCCCCCAAAATCTTGAGCATAATAAATAAAATAAGTAAAAAATTAAAAAAAAATATTTGAGAGCAGGCAGAGTGTGTATGTGTGGATAAACAGTCATTGAGACAACAGAGGTGAATAGGATTCAGACTCATGACTATTCAAGGAAACTAAATATTAAAGACTTTTCTCTGTTCATGCCATCTCCACATAAGCTTCTTTCTATATACAAAGAAGGAGTTTAGAAGGGAAGATTTTAACTTTTCACCTTCATGTTCTGTGGCCAAAAACAACCCTCAAACTTGTCTGACTGGCTCTAGAGAGGAACGTAAGTAAACAAGGCCTGAATAAACACAAGAGAACCTGCCCATCACCTGTGGAGTCAGGTAATGTAGGTCACCTTGTCGCACCTTCATATCAGTACCTGACCTTCAGATACATGGGAAATGTGCTTCCAGAGAAATGTCGTTTATTGTCGTGTTGGTGGCCATGACTTAGGGAAGGAGCAGAATAAAAGATCTTATATCTAGCAATGGGGACCCAATGTAGTAGCAAGAAACTAAGTACCTCAAGGGACCGGGGGGTTTTGGCAGAAACAAGGATTGGCCTCTCTTTCATGAATGAGGGTCATTTTTATCACCTTGGGATATCAGGCTTTGGCAGTTCTGGTGATGAAGCAAGGCTGCACGTGCTCATGAGTAGAAATGACTTTCCCATCCTTGATCTCCTCAGTGATGGTGCAGATTTTAACCAGAATTCTGGGTAGGATGCTGCAGGCACTGCGGGACTCATGTATCCCACAGGGGCCTAAGGATGATGTGTGAACTGGGGCTGTGTATTCCATGGTCCTGGCCTTGCTGGATATGCAAGCAGAAGGCTCATGCTTGATGGCACACGGGTGACAGGGAAGCCTAGGAAAAAACAGAATTTTGCCTGTGATTAAAGGAAGGCAATTGTGGCTATGGTGAAACATGGCAGCAGTTAATTTTTCAATATGTGTTGCTCAAAACAAGTACCTGCTAATACTTGTTTATTCATTTTGCACTATCACCAGTGGAAGAAAAAGAATCAGATCAGATCCATGGGAAAGCAGCATCCTAGGTTCAGATGTGCTAGATTATGTAAGCTGCCATTACAGCCAATGCCATAGTGTTGGATGAACAGGCCGGGCGTCCAAGACTGGGGTGGAGCCCAGGTCTGTTATTTGCCAGCTGGTGACCTCAGAAAAGTCAGTTAACCCTCCTGAGCTTTAGTTTTTCATCTGCAGAATGGATATAGTGGGAATTCAACAGCAAGAAGGGACAAGTCAGAGGGCTTACTATCTGAAGAAAGGAAGTTAATCTGGTATTTTTCCTAATGAGAGTGTTAGGCACAGTACTTTTGGTGACCGATCTCCATCTATGGAAGAGTCCTCAATGCTTCATCCAAGATCTCTGAAGTACCTTCTGGGTGTCTATAAGTGACTAATCTTTAGAGAATTAGAGTTAGGAGGAGTTACAACTGAGAACTCTTTAAGAAAGCATCATGTTTCTTTGATGGATGATTCAAGGTACTTTGATATATTATAGCTCCTCAGAGTGATCACACAGGTGAACATTGTGCTAATATAATGTGGACATGCCCGTGAAAAGATTGCTGTGAACAGAGTTCACTGATTGTTTTGGGGAAGGAAGTCTCCTTAGCAGTTGTAAACTAAGTCTGCATTTGGGGCATTAGTTGGGACGGAGTTGATTCAAAGAGCTCATACTCCTTATTATTTCTTTATGAGTTGGTTAGCTTCTTATCATTAACAAAATTACAACTTCTATAAAAGATGCTGATACACACATGTGTACATGCTGCTCTTGGCCATCAAGAGCAAGCGACTGGACAAGACTAGGAGTTTAATCCTGAGCAGAGCGTTTCTCCTAAGGGAACATGGTTGTCCTATTTGATCTCATGACAGTCGGATTTTCATCTCAGTAGGGGACAAATCTGTAAATCACCAGGAATGTTCATCTTTGGGGAGACTGTCTTTTTCCCCTAGTAATTTTTAAGACTTTAAGACGCTAGCCAGCCTGTAGGGAATCCACCTGGAGCACTGGCTCTTCAAAAACAATGCAGTTCAGCTCACCCCTCAAATTTGGACTAGGTTACAATTGTAGGCCTCCAAATGGCACAGCTCGAGAGAGAGTGGATGGACTGTTTCAGCTGAAGCTCCCCATCACCGATTGTTCCTTGTTGCTGGTGGCAGCACACACATGTGTGTGTTTGAGCCTTTTTCTTGCAGAAACTGCTTTTATTTTACGTACTTGCCATCTGAGCTCTCCAGAAGGCCGTGGTATGTGGCAATCTCACACTCCAGCCGTGACTTGACATCTAGCAGAATCTCATATTCTCGGTTCTGTCTTTCCAGGGAGCCCCGTATCTCTGCCAGCTGAGCCTCTAGGTTATCGATGAGGCACTGGATCTGGGCCAGCAAGCCTGCATAGCGGGCTTCCGTTTCTGTCAGGATACATTCCTGGGAATCTCTCTATCATAGAGGAGGAAAGGAGAATTTCTAATGATGACTCCTTTAAACCCAAGTCATTTGTGATCAGCATCATTTTAAACAGTATTTTTTTTTTATGACAGGTACTAATGACTCTCCAAGCCCTCTTATTACTTCCTAACCAAACAAATCTACAAATAAAATTATCAACTATGTTAAAACTCGCTTTTCTTTGTCTTTTTTCTTTGGGCATCTCTTTAAATAATTATCTTCCTCTTTCTTAATCACCCGACAATCTCCTACCACATTCTCCTACCTAAAACAGAAAAAATTCCAACACATTTTACACTTAGGCATTAAAAATGCATTACCATGGCACCTCGTTTTATGAGGATTTGTACCTTAAAAAGGAGAAAAAGGAAGTAAACAGCAGTTAGCCATAAACAATTCCTTCACCGGAGCAATTCCTTTACATGTGAAATATGAGAGTTGAGCCTTTGGTAATTAAAGTTCTTTCCTGATCTATCATTCTGTATGACTATATATAATGGGATTTTAGTTTTCAATAACATATGACTTGCATGATTATTCCAATTTTTACAGATGAGAAAACCGAGGTTCAGGAATTTAAATGAGTTGACTAGCTGGTGACAAAACCAGCTTTGGGGCAAGGTCTTCCTAATACCCTTCATACCAGAGCGTTTAAATAATTTCCTACTTCAGAGAGGTTATAGAATGAGGAAGAAGTGGTTCCAGCTTTGGAACCTGCATTCTGGCTCAGACTTTAATTTCTTTTGTGACTTTTGACAAGTTACTTAATGCCTCAGGAGCTGATAACTCCATCTGCAAAATAAGTGAGATGAAACTTATCTTGGATTTGACTTGGTAAAGCCACCTTAGCTCTCTGAGCCTCATCTGTGAAGTTGGCTTAATAATTATGCCACTTCCTTCATAAGATTATTTTAATAAATTTGATAGTTTGTAAAATTGTTTTGCATATAATAAAATGCTTTTATAGAGTTTCCCGAAATGTACTCCATAGATTATCATTGCTGTGAGATGCTCTTTGAAAAAAAAGGAGTCCATGGTCAAATGAGTTCTAAAATGCTGAATACTATATATCCCTTTCTCGATTCATGGTGAACTTCAGCTTATTGAAGGCCTGTAGGAAGCTACCCTGTTTTACCTTTGTTTAATCCAGGATTTCCCTGGCTTATTTGATCACAAAGTCTTTTTAAAGCACAGATCCTTTAGGAAACAGAGAAACTATTGTTCTAAGGGACACACTTTGGGAAACACAGCACCACACAGATGTCAGGGACTATTGCCATCACTGCTGAGCTAGGTTTGGTCAGTGTTTCAGGTACCATTCGGTGCTGGGCCTGCAGTTCAATCTCTAGAGCATTCATGGTGCGTCTCAGTTCAATGATCTCCTTTTGGTAGCACTGCTGTTGTTGAGTGCTGGTCACCACCTGCTGGTTCAGCTCCTCCATCTGAAACATAGTCAAAGGCCATCAAAGGATATCATGAAGGGAAAACTTGACTGTGTTTCAAGGGCCCCTGGAAACAGGGGCAACTTGTTGTTTTTGGATTCTCTACCCTCCCTACCTGTGTGTTGAACCACTCTTCCACATCTTTGCGGTTTGTCTCCATGATGGACTCATATTGACATCTCATTTGTTGTAGAACCTGGTTTAGGTCAACAGAAGGGGCACTGGTCACTTCAATGTTGAGTCTGTCCCCAAGCTGACTCTGTAAGGAACTGATCTCCTATGGAAAGAAAAGAATGTGAAGTCACTTGATGAGGAGATGACCCTCTTGTGTTTTTGTTTCAGTCTAACAGTGATAATTTAGCTTAATTGCATCTGAAAGAAAGCCCACAATAAAGGAATACATGATTTACAGGTGCTATTGTATGGCAAAAAACAATACAATATTGTAAAGTAATTAGCCTCCAATTAAAATAAATAAATTAAAAAAAAACATGTTATGACTTAAGGCTATTTCGGATATGACTGCGTGTTTAAGTATGTGCAATATTACAAGGAATTAACTAGCAAGATCAGGATTTAAAAGAATTTAGATCATTTCCATGGGTAACAGGTGAAGTGACACAGAGGTGGCATTTATAATGAGAGATCATAGTCTTTATGATGCCAATATGTCCTTATGCCAATATTGCCTTATACCAATAGTGGCAGAAGCCTGTGCAGAGATGCCTATAAAAAGATGGGAAACCTGTGAGCACAGGAAATTTGGGTTGCTTCCTTTTCCTGGAAAAACTGGAGAGGACAGTGGAGGCTTCAGATATTGTGTTATAGGCAACAGATTTGAAACACATTGAATCAATGGTAGTAGTAGTAGGTATAATCAAGGTAAAACAGAGAAGTGGCTAGTGGGGACGACTTTTGTCAAATTCAACTCAAAAAAACTGATGCTATTTTTAGAGGCTTAGTTTGTAATAACTCTCTTTGTCTTTCTCTAACCTGTTCATGGTCATTTTTGAGGCAAAGGAGCTCCTCTTTCAGAGACTGGGCTTGTGCCTCCAGGTCAGCCTTGCCCAGCGTCAGTGCATTCAGGATCTGCTGTAGGCCCTTGGCATCTGCCTCCACCAGCTGGCGCAGGGACACCTCAGCTTCATACCTATAAAAATGAGACATGAAAAGATAGGCATTAAACTGTGGATGGTATAAATCAAGCCAAGCAGAACTTTCTTCTGCATTTTCCACTAGGCTTCTCATTTCTTATGTTTCTATCAGAGGTTTTATTCTCTTTAGAGGTGGAGTCATTTGAAAACATTACTACATAATTATGCAATCCTTGGGTTCACAAGTTATACAGTTATGCAATTATGCAGTCCATGGGATGGCAAAAAGTCGCAAAGAGTTGGACACGACTGAACTGAACTGAACTAAACTTAATTATGATTCCTTAGTTTGCCAGTGATGTTCCCTTGTTATTTAAGATGAATGAATTTCTTGTCCTTCTCCTTCCACTAGAGGCAGTGTAGTGTACGTGCAAAGAGCAAAATTAAGATTTAGCAAGCTTGGGTCCAAGTTTTCACTTTGCCTTGTACTAGTTGCATGCCTTTGGACCCTATTAAACCTCAGTTTTCTCACCTCAAATGGGGTAGTAATACATTAACTCTATCTATCTTATTGACTATTGTGCAGGTGATCAGATGTGTTCATGTGTTATAAACTGCAGATACTGGATGCATGTGAGTGGTCATGAATCTCCATCATTTATGTTGAGTTTGGAGGTCTTCTCTGGGCTGGTGCTGACATGGCATGGGCAGGAGAGTTAGCAGACTTGGAGATGATCTTATTGGGACTGTGCAGCATCAGATGCAGGGTGAACTCTCTCATGAACGACAGAGTTGGGTGGGCTTACTTGGCTCTCAAGTCATCAGCAGTCAGTTTGGTGTTGTCAATTTGTGAAACCAGTCTGGAATTCTCAGCCTTGGTACACAAGATCTAGAATTAAGAAGTTGCACACACAAATGAGACAAACACCGAGATATCCTCCTTTAAAAGCCTCTAAGGGGCTTATGTGTGTTTCAGTTAACAGGGGGAGGCTAGTTAGGCTTTTCATAGCTATGCTTAGTATGCTGGGGAACTTTGGGAAGTCAGAGTTTTTTGTTATTTTCCTAAAAGATCAGCAAAAAATTACTTCAACAAAAACTTCTGTAAATGTTTTACTGTTAAAATATAAAGTTCATCGCATATGTGCATAACATACCATGGTCCACTAGAATGTTCATGCTATGAGAGTGAGACACTTTAGTTCACCAATATGTTCCTAGAGCCTAGAATAATGTCTGGTACATTGTTGCTGGTGCCCAATAAATATTTTTTGAAAAAATGTAACAGAAAAAAAAATCCATGATGTGTAGCAGCAGCATATCATTCCGAATGGGAAATTTAGGTTTGGCATGGGAAGAAACTAGACAATTTGGAGATGATGAAATGAGCATAAAAGGAGAAAAGAGTGATGATGATTGAAAATAAATTGATAAAAGTTGAATTGTTTAGGAACTTGTTTAAACAAAATTCATTTTCTCAGATCCCTGTTTTCCAATTTTTGTTAAAGAAATGGCAGCAGATATTAATACATTTTGGTCATGTGTTATCTGGTTTTAATAGCAGAGTGTAACTCTGGAAAATGAAAAGCTGTAAAACTAAATAATGCCTCAACAATTTCATTCAAGAAATTTTCTTATTCTACAAAATATTTTTCAGTATAAAATGAACTAAAATATTAAAGTTTAGCAAATGACCATTGCTTCAAGAACATCAACTCACAATGTGATTATACATGTTTCTAAGAATCTTACCTTTTGCTGGAGCTCCTCAATGGTTGCATAGTAGGATAGGTAGTCAGGACATATGACCGGGAATTCTCTGTTACATTCTTCTTGGATTTTACACTCCAGTGTGGCATTCTCTCGTTCCAGCATTCGTATCGTTTCCAGGTAGTTAGCAAGGCGATTGTTCAAGATTTTCATGGTCTCTTTCTCATTACTGTTAATGCCACCACCACACCAGCCACAATCATCCAGAAAGGGACAGGTGTTGAAGTTGCTGATTAAGCAGAGGGGTGTGAGAGCAAAGCAAGGAGTGGGTTTGTAGTTCTGGGACTGGAGAGTTCTCAGAACATGGCCGGTTGGTTGACAGCTATTGGCTTTAAGACCACCATGCTGGCAGCTGGTGTTAGGAAGGATGGTTGTTAAGTTTGTAATCCCAGAACAGCTTTGGCATGGTGTTTCGGAAGACATAGTTGTTGTACAGCCCTTGGTATCCAGAGTGTGTGCCCAGCTTTGGTTGATTTCAAAGTCTGTGGTCTCCAGGATCCAAAGCTCAAGGCAACCACGACTGAGTCTAAATTCCAAGCCTATTGGCTTTTTCCTCTTTGAAGTACTTATATAGCCTTTGCTCTAGGTGGTGTCACAGTAGGCAGGAAGTTTTCCTTTCTAATGTTTATATATCAAATCCCACAGGAACATCTCATTAGTCTGCTTTTTACTTGCCTGAGAAGAGCTACTTGTCTCATAAAAATGTGTATTTAGTCTGTTACTAAGTTATTACCCATCACAACTACTACTTATCATTGGATTCAGAGCTTCACCTTATGTCTTCAAAAGGATTTGTCGCCATGGTTCTAACAGCATCCATTATTAAGCAAGTGTGAGTATGTTAAGGTCATTAAGTCCTTGTTGACCTCTTCCCATGGCATTAAGCTTGATCAGGAACGAGTCCATCCTTCTTTTCCTTTCTTCTCTAAAAAGGGGAAACTATTGATATCTAATAATTATTGGTGAACTTAGAAATCAGTATTTTATTTTGGTATGTCCAACAGAACTTCCCATTTTCATTGTTCAGACATGTTGGTCTTAAGACTGTAAGTAATTGCTGGATTTCTGTTTTAGATTTCCAGGTTGGGTTTGATTGCTAATAAGAAATTCCTTGGAAAACAGGCTGGTTACCTTTTGAGTTTTCGAAACTCACACTTTTAGTACTCAGTGTTTGTTTGTTGTATTACATTAGCTAAAAAATTGCCATCGTGTTGATTTATGTTTGCTGTTTAAACATGATCTGCTGCAAGATAAGTGTGCTCTTTTTCAGGAATACTTAACATTATTCTTCAGTTCAGTTCAGTTCAGTCGCTCAGTCGTGTCCAACTCTTTGCAACCCCATGAATCGCAGCACGCCAGGCCTCCCTGTCCATCACCAACTCCTGGAGTTTACCCAAACCCATATCCATCCAGTCGGTGATGCCATCCAGCCATCACATCCTCTGTCATCCCCTTCTCCTCCTGCCCCCAATCCTTCCCAGCATTAGGAAATATTATATATTGTTATGTATATATTATAATCTCATATATAACATTATAATATATATAATCGTAATTATGGTATATATTATATATTAATATATGTAAATATATAATAATATATTAATATAATATATATTAATATATATTATAATATAATGTATAATATATAATTATATATGTATAATTATCACATATATATCATAACATATAATTAATATATTAATATATAGTGTATTAATATATTGTTATATATTATCATATATTAATATATATAATATATATTGTAATCATGATTATATATTGTATATATAATATGTATAATTATTATATATAATAATATATAATAATTATATATAAAATATATTAATATATATTATATTATATACATTATAATATAATATATAATATTATGTATTATATTATATATTATATATAATATATCATATATTATAATTATCATTACACGTATATATTTATATATAATTAATATACATATAATATATAATATATAATATATAATTTTATAATATGTATTATATATAATATGTATTATATATAATATGTATTATATATAATATATATAATTTTATAATATATATTATATATTTATATAATATGTATTATATATAATACATATATAACATGTAATATATTATATATAATTATATAATATACATAATATATTATGTATATTATATATATAATGTATAATACATAATATAAAATAATATATATAATGAAATAATATATAATAAGTATAATAATAATAATATAATTATAATATAATAACAATTATATATAACATAATATTAGTATTATGTATATTATATTATATACATCATTATATATAGTATCATATATATTATATATATTATATATGATTATTATTATATTACATATTATATTTTCATATATTATTATATTATATATGTTATTATATATTACATATATTATTATATATTATATACAATTATTATATATATTATATATAATATTTTTGTTGTTGTTATAATATGTATGTTAGACACATAGATCATGGGACAAAATAGAGAGCTCAGAAATAAACCCGCACAGATATAGTCAATTTATTTATGGCAAAGAATACAGGAATGAGGAAATGAATTTCTTCAATTAGTGGTGTTTGGATAACTGGATAGAGCTATGTGAAAGAATGAAGAGACCATTTTCACACCATATACAAAAATCAACTTAAAATGGATTAAACACTTAAATGTAAGACCCCAAATCATGAAATTTCTAGGAGAAAACATAGGCAGTGTTCTCTTTTTGAAATTCGTCTTAGCAATATTATTTTTGGATGTATCTCCTCAGGCAAGGGAAACAAAAGCAAAAATAAGCAAATGAGAACACGTCAAACTTAAAACCTTTTGTGCAGCAAAGTAAACCATCAGCAAAATGTAAAGGCTGCTTAATAAGTTGGAGAAAAAATTAGCAAATGATATATTTTTTAAGAGGTTAATATTTGAAATATAAAAATACTTAGACAAGTTGACATTAAAACACCCAATTAAAAATGGGCAGAGAACCTGAATTGACATTTTTCCGAAGAAGACATACAGATGGTCAACAGACACATGGAAAAAGTATTCAACAAAACTAATCATCAGGGAAATGCAAATCAAAATCATAATCAGATACTACCTCGAACCTATCAGAATGCCTATCATCAGAAAGACAACAAATAACAAGTTTTGGGGAGGATGTGGAGAAAAGGGATGTGGACAAATATAAATTGGTGCAGCCACTATGGAAAACAGTAGGGAGGTTCCTAAAAAGACTAAAAATAGAATGCCCTGTGATCTGGAAATTTGACTTCTGCATATTTACCTGAAGGAAACAAAAACACTAACTCAAAAAGATAAAGGCACCCACATTTTCAATGCAGCATTATTTACAATAACAAAGATAATGGAAGCAACCTAAGTGTCCATTGATAGATGAATGGATAAAGAAGATGCAATATTACTCTGCCATAAAAAATGAAATTTGCCATTTGCAATGACAATTACAATGGATGTAATTCAGAAGGCCTTATGCTCAGTGAAATGTCTGAGAAAGACAAATACCAGATGATCTCACTTTTATGGTGGATATTAAAAACAAACAGAGCAAAATGAAAATAGACTTACAGATTCAGAGAACAAATAAACTTCCCTTAGTTTATTTTGAGTATTTTCATTACTTTTTCGTTATTGTTAAGTCAGGAGGATGCTATATAAAACATCTAGCATAAAATTTTAGGTCTCAAACTTGATTTTTCTTTCAACCTTTATTAACTCTTATTATTATTACTGTTATGTGCTTTATTTTTGGGTTTTTAAAAAGGTAGAAATAGAAAATTGAGGAGAAGAACTCTCCAGCTTTTTTTTTTTTTTTTTATTTTATGTCTTAAATTTTGAAACAGTAATAGAGTCACAAGGATTTGCAAAGATAGTACAAGGGATCCCATATACCCTGGTTTTCTGGAATGGTTATATGTTATTCAACTGTAGTAGAGTTGCAAAATGAGGGAGCTGACATTGATACAATGTTTGTGTTTCACTCTACATAATTTTTTTTTCACACATGTAGATTCAGGTAACTACCACTGCAATTAAGATGTGCAACAATTCAACAAACACAAAGATCTCCTTTATGCTACACCTGTTTGTTTCCATCTCTATAATTTTGTTATTTCAAGAATGTCATGTAAATAGAATCACACGGTATCTGACCCTTCAAGACTACCTTTTTTTCACTCAGCATAATGACCTTAAGATTTTGAGAACATGTTGGTTGTTTGCAGTTGTTAGCTATTGTCAATAAAGCTTCTATGGACAATTGTGTATTTTGTTTTGTTTTCAATTCCTTTCTTACAATTTACCTACACCATTGTATTTGAAGTGATCTTCTTGTTGAGAGCATAGAGTTGTGTCATGCTTTTTCTAATCCATTCTGCCAATCTCTGTCCTTTAATTGATGTATTTAGACCTTTTCTATTTGTTGTAATTATTGATATGGTAGGGCTTAAGTCCACTTCATTTTTTGTTTTCTGTTTGTTCCCTCTGCGTTTTTCCATTTTTCTTTTTCCTGCCTTCCTTGAGCATGTTTTAGATTTCCACTTTGATTTATCTATAATGTTTTTAAGTGTATTTCTTTGTATAGCTTTTAAAGTAATTGCTCTAGGTATTACATTATATATGCATATCATAGTCTACTGGACTTGACATTTTGTCAGTTCAAGTGAAGTTTAGAAACCTTACCTCCCTTTATTTCCCTTTGTTCTCCTCTTCTTGGAGCATTTTTTTTTTTTCTGTCTGTACCAGCTGGTGTTACTGGGTTCTTGGTTTCTCCAGCTCACAATTCCAGGGTATATGAGGCAAAACAAACCTCCAGGGAATTCACCACTCTGTTGTTCCCTGAATAGCAAGGAAATCTAGATGGCTTGGCTTCTTCCAACTTTTCAGAGTCTGCTTTTGTTTTATATATGACTTCCAGGGTTTCTAGCCATACTTAGGAAGAGAAATGGGGAAATATATGTCTACTTTATCTTTCTGGAAGTTCAATACTTTGCCATTTAAATATGTGAAAATATTCATTCTTATACCCTACATGTCCAATAACACATCAATGTACCTTAAGGTATTTTCTGAAACCACAAAATAATGATCATGAAACAATCTTATATTTTTATTAGGAAGGAAAATGCTTAGATAACATAGTGAAAAAATAGGTTAAAACTATATGCATATGCTGCTGCTACTGCTAAGTCGCTTCAGTTGTGTCTGACTCTGTGCGACCCCATAGACGGCAGCCCACCAGGCTCCACCATCCCTGGGATTCTCCAGGCAAGAACACTGGAGTTGGTTGCCATTTCCTTCTCCAGCACATGAAAGTGAAAAGTGAAAGTGAAGTCGCTCGGTCGTGTCCTACTCTTTAGCGACCCCATGGACTGCAGCCTACCAGGCTCCTCCATCCGTGGGATTTTCCAGGCACGAGTACTAGAGTGGGGTGCCATTGCCGAACTATGATTACTACCATTATAGGAAAGAAAACTGGGAGTTCCCCAAATACCAACAATGGATATTTGGGGTATGGAATTATGAGTGATTTTTCCCTTTCCTGTGCCAAATTGAAAAAAAGAGAATCTAGTACTTTTATAATTAATATTCTCAAGTGTTTCCTCTCAGAATGATATATACACCCATCTTCCATGATGTATGACATTTTACATGAATTAGCTAATCTATTTGTATTCAAGGAGTTAAAAAATATTTTCCTTCTGGGTTTAGGCAAAATCAAACTACTGGCACGGGTTTAGACAATTACCTTGGCATCAAATGGTTATTATATTAACAGTAATGAGCTACAAGGCTGTATTTACCATGCTAAAGGAATGAAAACATTTTATTGGAGAGCAGCAAGAAAGCTTTACAGACTCCTAGAATATCACAGAAAAGCAAGCAGGAGAGGAAATGACGAAATAGAGATACTTTGTACGTGCTTAGAGGACAATTTTAGAATACCAAAGCCTTCTTGACTTGAATTTCAAGTTTGGATGTCCCTGATCGAAGCACCGTCTCCTTTCAAGGATTCTGCTGGCTTATTTTCCTCCGTCTGCTGTGCTGGGTGTTTAACCTTCAGGGACAGCTGTTTTCAACTGTGCAAATTATGTACGCCGAGCATGGCTCACAAGTGTCGTTTGACGTGCTTGTTGCAGAACATGGGTTGCAGGGAAGCCTGTGGAAAATCCATTTTTAACTAATCTCAACATGGAGAAGCTGGATAAAATGTCAACTCAGAAAAAAATCATGCCAAAATTTTCCCTTCAAATTATATTTTGAAGAACACTATTTGCAGGATAACGTTTGAATGAAGCCTGTTTTATCCCTGGACCCAGAACTGTCACTTCATGTTCACTGTAGCAGAGACAGTTGGATAAACTTTTATGTATTTTCTTTAGTTGGCAAATGCCATCTTATGTGTGTTACTGACTTTCCTTTTTTCTTCTTCCAGTTTTATTGAGATATACTTGACATACAGCACTGTATAAATTTAAGGTGTACAGCATAATGATCTGATTTGTATACATCACGAAATGATTGCCACAATAAGTTTATTGAGCATCCATCAGCTCATACAAAGTAAAAGAAAAGGAAAAATATTTTTTCCTTGTGATGAGAACTCTTAGGATTTTCTCCCTTAACAGCTTTCATGTTAATATATCACATACAGCAGTGTTATTAATTCCATTGCTTTCTAATGCCTATTTAGGTCCCATTGGCCAAACGTTATGCATATTTTGTCATTTGTCTAGTAGTTAAATCATTCAGTACCCTGGAATATTTCTTCTGAGTTTCCTTTAAGGGAAGTCAGGAGCAAAGCAAAACACCCAGCTTGAATTGTTACATATTATATTTTTTCTTCCTTTGAAATTTAGAACATTTTGAACATTTCTATTGTCATGTGACTAGCCTTGCGGCTTTTCATCACTCTTTAAGAATATCCTTTAACACCTTTAAGGAGGTTTGAATAAGGCCAGATCTTTGGGAAACAGGATGGTCCTTCAAGAGCCTCTTTGTGACTCTGGGGGATTTTAAGAGTGATTGTGTGGAACTTGCCTGCTGTCCTCGCTGTCCAGCAGCCCCCGGTATGTGTTGATCTCACACTCCAGCCGGGCCTTGGTGTCCAGGAGCACATGATACTCCTGGTTCTGCCGCTCCAGGTCACAGCGGATATCAGCCAGCTGGTTCTCCACATTATCGATCAGACACTGTATCTGGTCCAGCTCCGAGCTGTACTGGGCCTTGGTCTCCGCCACGGTGCATTCCAGAGATTCTGTCTACAGAAGGAAAGAGAGTGTAAAGAAGGTGGTTGTAGAACAATCTCTGGGGCCAGATTGCCTGTTTTCCAACCCTGCTCTACTCTTTATCTTTCCAGCTATGTGACTCTGGAAAATTACTTAGCTTCTCTGAGCCTCAGTTTGTTTTTTTGTTTCTTTTCAGTTTGGGCATTATTTATTTAGTATAAATACATTTTAAAAGCCCCAAATCTCCTACTATTTTACCACCCTGGAAACACCATGGTGTCAAAAGTCCTGTTAAGATCGAAGATCAACACCTGCTAGAGCCAACAGTCTGAACTCAGCTTTATTGTATAAAAAACAAAGAATGCAAAGTACCAATCTCATAAGATGGTTGGAGGGTTAATGAGTAAATACACATAAAGTGTCTAAAACAGTGCCTGGAAAATTTTAAAGGTAGTAAGAGTTAACATTACCACTATGACCTCTGCGACCTATAACACACTAATGTAGCCTAAGGAGGATCAAAAGCATTCAAGAGAAAATGTAATGGTCTCCTGGCTCCTAGAGTGGTTAAGAGAAGAGGCTCTGAGATTGAACCACTTGGATTCAGCTTCCACTTTTGCCTCCTAAAACTTGCGTAAACCCCTGTTACTTAATCTGAGCCTCAGTTTTCCTCATCTGTATAATGGGGTCAGTGGAGGAATTTACCCCATAAGGTAAGTGTGAGAATTAAATTAGCATTGTGCCTCTCACAAGATGAATGCTCAGCTATTATTCACTTAGATATTCTCTATAGGACCTAATGTGGCTCATACGGTAATGGGAATGCTTAGTATAATCTTGAATACATGGTATTCTTTCTGCTTGGGTGAAGTGTGGTACAGAGAAGAGTCCAGCTGAGGTGTGGATCCTGGGAAAGTTTAGGATAGTTATAGAATGTAAAGTCTGAGTATCTTCATTTTAAATCTGACAGTGAGCTTGGAAAATTGGCCCAAATCAAAAAAGAGTTAGTGGGAGAAAATATTTGTGAACTATGAAACCAACATCTCCAAAATTTGCAAGCAACTCATGTGGCTTAATTTTTAAAAACAACCCCATCAAAAAATGGGTAGAGGACCTAAACAGACATTTCTTCAAAGGAGAGTGTTTGGTTTGTAAATTCCTCTCTTGTTCTACTGCTTCCTGTTCCTCCTTTCTCTTTGTCTCTGGAAGATGCTGCGGGATCATGCCCAAGCCCAGAAAGGAAGGTCAGGACATCCTAGTGGTTCATTACAAACTGTTGACCTATTACTTCTGCTTCTAGCTGGGTAAGCAGCATCCTTGAAAAAGGGAAGAAAATTCAGGCCTTCTGCTGCATGAACTGTGGGTCTGTCCTTTGGGTTACAGAATAGAGGATAGTAAGTATCTTAAGCATGATTCTTCAGTGACAAAACAGAGTGGTCTTTCCCTTACACACCAGGCTCTGCTGTGCTTGGAGCTCAATTTCCAGAGTGTTGGCTGTGCGCTTCAGTTCCAAGATCTCTGTCTGGCAGCCCTGCAGCTGCTCTGCACTGGATAGCTGCTGCTGATTCAGTTCCTCTGTCTGAAATACAGGCATGATTAGAATACGCAAATTAGGCAGAAGTCTGGATGCCTGTCATTTTATTGCTCCAAGTGCCGACCTGAACAGCGAACCATTCTTCCACGTCTCTGCGGTTGTTGGCAAGCACAGTTTCATACTGACAACGCATCTCATCCAAGACCCTGTTGAGATCTGTGGTGGGGGCAGTGTTTAGCTCCACACTGAGTCGGTCACCCAGCTGTCCACGAAGCACGTCGACCTCCTGAGTTGGAAATGGAGTAAAGAATGTCAGATTGGTGGGGAAAAAATTCAATGCTACATACCAACGGCACCCCATTTCTGTTTTTTGCAATAGTGAGTAAAAGTGTGGGATTTAGATTCAGATTGACTAGCTTGAGTCTCCTTTCATCACTCAGTTTTTTCATCTGTGAAACAGGTATGATTTTACCCTTACAAGAGAGTTATTGTGAGATATATGAGAGTTCATATTCATAGAAAACACTTTAACAAGTCCTAAGTGCATCGTAAGGTCTCAATATTAGTTACTATTATCATAAACAAATGTTCAAAGGGAAGATATACTCTGTAACATCATTCAGCTTTTCATTTTTCAGCTTCATAAATATAGGATAATTATATAATTCACAGCTGACCATTTCAAAAAGTTTATAAATGCAGAATATTAAAAAAAAAATAGTCCAAATATTGCATGAGTCTTTTCTCCTTTATGAAGCAACCTTCACATTCTGCAATTATCAGCTTGATTTCATACTTTATGGGTTAGAGATAAGAGTGGCATAAAACACCCAGGAAAGCTATTTGTGGAGCTACCTCCTTCCCCAAAATAATGGCAGGTGAAGTTCCTCCATTTGGCACTGGCCAGTGGTCATTTCCCATTTACATTCAGAGATACACCAGAATGATCAGGCTGAATAGCAACAGTGCCTAAAGTGATTTTCTTCCATGTTAATCAACATCTACTCAAGTTCTATGTATATACACAACATGAGCTCTCCCAGCTTAACTTTGTCACTTTGAGAGCCCTTCAGTGATTTTGCCATTTTCCTCACCTCTTCATGGTTTTTCTTAAGGCAAAGGAGATCATCCTTCAGAGACTCCACATGGGCCTCCAGATCAGATCTGCACACAGTCAGCTCACCCAGAATCCCACGCAGGCCACTAATGTCATTCTCTACCAGCTGGCGAAGAGAGAGTTCAGACTCGTACCTTTTACAGCAAAAGAGATACAGCCAATGCTTACTCTGCTGGACACTGCGAAAGGTGCTGAGGCATACAGATGAGGGACACATGACATCAAGGAACCCACGTGCCGTAATTTCTTCTACACCCCAAATCATGAAAAATTCAAACTTTGTGAGCATTCTTAGCTTGAAAAAATATTATTGAGGGAATACTTGTGATGTGTGCATGTAGGTATGTGAGAGAAGAAGAGAAAGAGCCTACCATATATTAGGTTCAAATTCAGATCTGGTCTTACTCTAGTTTGTACTTGCTTCCAAGTCCACAATATAAGCAGCTCATATAGCTCAATATTAGAGAAACAGTCCAGTCAAAAAAATGTGCAGGCCTATGCAGAAATTTTTCCAAATAAGACATACAAATGGCCAATAAACACATGAAAAGATACTCTACATCTCTCATTATTAGAGAAATGTAAATCAAAACTACAATGAAGTATCACTTCATACCAATCAGAATGGCCATCATCAAAAAGCTGCAAACACTAAATGCTGGAGAGGATGTGGAGAAAAGGGAACCTATTGCACTGTTGGTGGGAATATAAATTGGCATGGCTGCTATGGAGAACAGTATGGAGATTCCTTAACAAACTAGGAATAAAACTACCATATGACCCAGCAATCCCACTACTGGGTATATACGCTGAGAAAATCACAATTCAAAAAGACACATGCATTCCAGTGTTCATTGCGGCTCTATTTTCTGTAACTAGGACATGGAAGCAACCTAGATTTCCATTGACAGATGAATGGATAAAGAAGTTGTGATAATACATGCAATGGAATATTACCCAGCCATAAAAAGGAAAAAAATTGAGTCAGTTGTAGTGAGATGGATAAACCAACAGCCTGTTATACAGAGGGAATCATTAATAAGCCAGAAAGAGAAAAACAAATATTGTATATTAAGGCAAATAGATCTATGGAATCTAAAAATATAGTACTGATGAACCTATTTACAGAGAAGAAATGGAGATGCAGATGTAGAGAATGGTCTGGTGGACACAGCAAGGGGAAGGAAAGGGTAGGGCAAACTGAGAAAGTAACACTGACGTATATACACTATCATGGGTAAAATAAATAGCTAATGGGAAGCTGTTGTATAACACAAGGAGCCCAACCTTGTGCTCTGTGGTGACCTAGAGGGGTGGAATTGGGGCAGGAGAGGCTCAAGAGAAAGGGGATATATATATAATTATGATTGGTTCATGTTGATATATGGCAGAGATTACCACAACAGTTTAAAGCAATTTCCTCCAAGAAAAAAAAAGTTCAAATTAAACTTACTTTGACCTAAAGTCATCAGCAGCCAGTTTGCAGTTGTCAAGCTGTACAGCAAGTCTACAATTCTCTGCCTTCGTACACAATATCTGGGAAGTAAGTTACTATGTCGTGAATCGTTCTTAGAAAGAAACCCACATATCTACTCATTTAATAACTATGCCAGTGTTTATCTCTTACAAGTCTTTATACGAAAATATAAAATATCTTTCAGCCTTCTTTTATTGGCCACATCATTTCATGAAGAAAAAAGGAAGGCCAATTTATAAACAAAACAGAGAAATAAAAAGGTTAATTTTTTTTAATGACCTAAAACATTTTGTAGTGTTCTTTGGCCACTGAACTTAGGTAGATTTCTCTCTAGGAGTTTATATTATGACTACATCCCCACCCATGATAATAAAAATTTATCAGTAAGAAAAGGACATGATTACTAGGTAAAATTATATGATTGAAAATATGACATTTCCATATCTATGTTAAATAATGTACATGTACAGTGTTACACACAGAAATAATTTTAGATATAATACTGCTTTTCTTCATTCTCTAGCTGATAAAGGTAAATTTAGAGATAACAGAGTTTATTATGGTCACTTAGTAATTAGCGGCAGGATAGAGGCCAGCACTGATGTTTACTGATTTTTCCCCCCTCTATTCTTTTTGGCTATGCCGCATGGCATGTGGGGTCTTAGTACCCCACCAGGGATGGAACCTGAGCCCTCTGCAGTGGAAGTACAGTGTCTTAACCATCGGACCACCAGTCACCCTGTTTGCTGACTTTTGGTCCAGTACGTTTCCTCTACATCACATTACCTCTGGGAAGTCCCTCCCCTTTCCCTGGTTCCCCTCCATAGAACAAACTCTTGTAGAATAAACATAAAGCACATCACAGACTGGGAAGGTGGAACATTAGGGCGATGAGATACTAGACCTTTTGTTGGAGATCTTCAATGGTGTCGAAGTAACACTGATAATCAGGGCACACCAACGGGACATCCTCTTCGCCCTGTTCTCGGATCCTGCATTCCAACTCGGCGTTCAACTCCTCCAGCCCGCGCACCTTCTCCAGATAGCTGGCGAGCCTGTCATTCAGGAACTGCATTGTCTCCTTCTCGTTGCTGTTGAACACACCATCCTCACACCAGGCACAGTTCCCCACCAAGCACGGAATATTACAACTCCCAGCAAAGCAGGACGGCGGAAGGCACCCAGTTGGCAAGCGAGACCCAGGTACAAAGCTGGGGGTCTGGCAGCCGGATGTAGCACAGGCGCTGGGGAGACAAGTGGTTTCCACGGAACAGGTTGAAGCAAGCGCACAATCAGAAGCCCTGGCGCTCGATTCGGAAGAGCAGCCCGTGGGGGAAGAGTCAGAAGCCATTCTATCAGAAGTGAAGGACAAAGACTAGTTGCAAAACTCCAACTGCCCGCCTCCAAAACTCTCATTCCCTCCTGAGACTTTTATATATACCCCACTTCAAATGGGTATTTACAGAATACGCCGGATGTTTTCCGGTGTCAGTTTCCGTATGAACATTCATTAGCGTTGTTTATTTGCTGAAGAAGAGTTTTATGCTTCGTAAAAGAGGCATAACTTCAGGTTACTAAATAAGGATGCCATCTCCATGTGCCAATAGGATAAAGCACTTGTTTCAGAAAATCTTCATAGTAAGCATTGTCCTTTTGACAGAATAAGGAAAGAAAGAGAAAATTTAGGCAATCAATAATTGTGGATACAACTGATTACACACAAGGGAAATAATATTCCTACAGATTTTGATCCTGTGCATTGAAAACTGCTCACGTCTTCTTTTGAAATTAATATTACAACTCATTTAAATGCCATTTATTGGTTCGTGCCACCACCATAAAAGTGTTCTGTGTGATTAGCAATCTTGTCAATGCTTTTTGTGGTCTTGCTGTGCTCACCTGGTGGATGAGTGAGTGTGTACTGAATTTGAAGTGTGTGTGTGTGAGAACCATACATGGCCATGTGCAAACTGAAAAGTCACTTTACATAACTGATGGGCATCACTTTTGCCCTACATGCCAAAATATAAATTGGTTATCAAAACATGGAGTTGTGATCTTTGGTTTCCTGAAACTTGCCTTCTCCGCTTCTCCTATGCCTCACTTTTATATCAGAGATACTGATTTTTTTCTGTATCTCTAACAAGAATGAAATACAAATTCTGTTATAATTTTTTAGTCTCAGGAAGCTAAACCTTCGTTAACTACACTTCAGTATAGAAGGAAGAAAGTTACAAAAGGCATTTCTTCTGGGACATGGAAGCTGTTTTCTCTTATTTACTTATTTAATTTTGAAGGCCTCAATTTCATGACAATTAAAAATGCTGGAACTTGGGAATAAAATTCTATTGTATGGGTTCCAGCAGTTCCATTGGATGAAATCCCTGGGGCAGCACTGAATGGATAGGGATATGAGATGTAAATTTTCTGGCTTCTTTCTTAAGTTTTATCTCCAATTTTCAGTTTTCTTGCCTTCGATTGTGGTATTTATTTCATTTTAAAAAGAGTACAGAGCAAATTGTCTGCAGAATGTTCAAGATCTTTATGGGGGGGTATCCCATTACTCCGACAAAGTTAAATTTTTCATGATTCAGAATAAACAATGTTTTTCTAACTCTGAGCACTTCTTCCTTAAATAGATGATAATGGAAAAACAACCAACCAACCAAAACCAAACCTGGAGACTTTAGATAGATAGATTAAAATAGTCTCTTAGAATTTCTTATTCATTGAGCAAAGTTGGTTTTGATTTTAGTAATTCTCTTTATATTTCAACACTACGCCAAAAGTTCTTAACTGTATAGAGATTAGACATCCTTTTCCTCTTTGATACTCTCTTTTCAATGTGGGTTTCCCCCTCATTTAAAAAAATATATTCTATTGATCGTTACTAATTCAGCAATTTGACTATGATATATCTAGATGGTGTGTGTGTGTGTGTTTAAATTGTATTTATCCTGCTTGAGATTCTTGAATTTGCGAGTTACTGAAATATATCATTAAATTTGGAAAATTTTCAGCTTCTCCTCCCCCAGTGTTTCTGCCCCATTTTCACTCTCCTACCATTCTGGAACTCCAGTTTCATGCATATTGGACTACTTGATACTGGCCTGGAAGATTTAGTTTGCATTTTCTATTCTGGTATTGATGGCAACTATTGACTTTATTATAATCTTTAGTTCTAGAATTTTCATTGACTTCTCTCTTAATTTAAATAAATTTAATTTGTTATTAATTTATCAAATAGAATTAAAAATTTTTACTTTTTCTGGTGAGATTCCTCATCTTGTCCATTCTTTTTCTTTTACCTCTTGTTCATCCTTCCCTTTAAATCCGTGAAAATATTGATAATATCTGTTTTAAGATATTGTCTGCTAATTCTAACACCTATATATCTATGGATCTATTTCTATTGGCAGCTTTTTCTCTTGTTTCTAGGTGAGACTTTTCTTGCTTCTTCACATGTCTGGAAATTTTAAATTATATGCTATCCATTTTAGATAATACATTTTAGGAAATTTCAATTATGTTGCAGAGTTTTGAGTGTCAGGCTTTGTTCTGACAAGAAGTCAAATCTCTGGAAGATCCTCTTTCTCTTCTCAGGCTAGGTTTTAGATTTTTCCAGGGCAGGTATAATTTCATGTGTTCTCTTCCCAAGGTTGTGATCCTTACTCTTTTGGTGTGTTCTTCCGGAATATCAGTAGAATCCCCAAGGTACACAAAGAGCTTTGGCCACTCTGGATAGGCTGGGAATTAAAAGTCCATTAGTACTGAATGACTTCTGGTATTTCCAGTCAGTTCTTTATCCCTCAAAAGCCATTCTATGCCAACCTCATAGAATTTCATTCAGTGCGCGTGCAAAACAGGCTTCTGTTGATATTGTCTTTTACACAGACTTCCTCACCTTCCCTCCTATATCTGCTTCCTTCTAGAACACAATTACAAATTCCAGTTGCCTAACCTTCATTTGCTTCCCTGGTGGCCAGATGATAAAGCATCCACCTGCAATGCAGGAGACCTGGGTTCGATTCCTGAGTTGGGAAGATCCCCTGAAGGAGGGCATGGCAACCCACTCCAGTATTCTTGCCTGGAGAATCCCCATGGACAGAGGAGCCTGGTGGGAAGTCCATGGGGTCACAAAGAGTTGGACACGACTGAGCGTCTAAGCACAGCACAGCACAAACTTTATTTAGATGTGTCACTTGTGTTTTGACACTTCTAGAGCGGAACACAGCATTCCTTTTTTAAATTGGTGACCTTACACTACTGCCTAGTATCTCTCGACAACATCTTTTCCATACTCTTTTGATCTCCAGCTTCAGTCAATTTGTCTTTGACTGTATCTTTTCTCTTTTTTATCACTTAAATCTTAATTTCTTAACTGTTCTCAATTTTTCCATACCACAGCACTTTTCTAATGCATATTTTTGACTCACATTTTTTAAATTGAAGTATAGTTAGTTTACAATGTTGTGTTAGTTTCAAGTTTATAGCAGTTATGCATACATATATGTGTGTGCGCTAAGTTGCTTCAATTGTGTTCCTCTCTTTGTGACCCCAGGGACTGTAGCCTGTCAGGCTCCCCTGTCTATGAGATTCTCCAGGCAAGAATACTGGAGTGGATTGCCATGCCCTTTTCCAGGGGATCTTTCTGACCCTGGGATTGAACCTGCCTCTTATGTCTCCTGCATTAGCAGGCAGGTTCTTTACCACTAGCACCACCTGGGAAGCCCCTGCATATAAATACATTCTTTTTCAAATTCTTTTCCATTATAGCTTATTACAAGATTTTGAGTATAGATCCCTGTGCTATACAGTATAATTCATGTATTTTCATTATAATACAATGCTAGCATTCAGTAAATAATGGTTAATTGTATGAGGGAGTGAGTGGATATTGTATATGTATCTGCCTTACTTTCCAGACAATCAGTTCATTTTTAGCAGGGATGGTAAAACACAGGGTACATAATAGGTACTTAATATGTTTCTTGAATGAATAATATTGTTATATATTTTTTGCACAAATAGATCTGGCATCTGGATTAGTTGATATATTAGGTCATATTTGGTCTTTGGATCATATGTGGTGTTTCCCAATCTACACCATTTTGGAGGAAGGACAAGTCAGGGAAATTATGCTGATATCCTGGACCATTTTATATGCAACGCCATTAGTTTTCTTAAAACAACAAGAACAACAAAAGCAAGAAGTATTTGTCTGTACTGCCATGCTTTTCAGTTTTGCAAGATGTTCTCAGTTTCTTAAAATGCTGACCTTCGGATTTAAGAAATACATTTGATGCGTTAACAAAAATAAATGGAAGTAATTATAGACATTTGTGTTATGCCAGAGATGTAAACTTTATTAAAATAATCATGAAGAAGATCCTCAATTTCCAGAAAGATAACATTCAAGACTGGAAACACAATTCCCAAAGCACCAAAGAAAGATACAATTTAACACGAAGGAACTGAACAACGTTGGGAAGCCTATAGGCATCTACCTATTCCAATTGTCCTTGTTCACCGATGTCCACTATGTGGCCATCGAAAGTCTCTTGGTTTCTTTTTTGTGAGGGTTGTCTGTGATAACGCCATCCTTGTTCCAACTTCGAAAGCGGAGCCACAATTAGTTGCAGGTACTGAGACAGGTAAGCACTAAAGCTTCTGGGTTGACTCTGTGTCAGGCACTGGGTGAGGCAGCCGTCGGTCAGCAGCATCTTGGGATGCAGGGCTCACAGCTGGGCTGAGTGTAGGTTGTGAGGTTGATGGTTTCCAGGCCTGGGGTGGGCTGGGAAGAGTTGAGCAGGAAGCAGGTGGGCACACAGGGCTGAGGAATGTGGCAAGGTGGGGGGCAGTTGTCACAGCAGGTTGGCTCCAGTAACCAGACTGTGTGTGGGCAGGTGCTGGGCAGGCAGACTCCACACCTGCAGAATTTGTCAGAGGAGCAGATGGTGGTGGCGGGGCCGGTGGGGACGCTGCAGCAGAGGGGAGCACAGCAAGCCATGGTGTTGGGAAGCTGTGTTTTTTTATTGATTTGGTTTAAAGAAGATGGATCTCCTGAAGTGCGAATGTCTGTTTTTGCTCTGGGGCTCTTATATACCCTCTCCAGTGGGTGTTGGTCCAACCGGAAGGCTTCTTTCCTGGTTCTTGTTTATGTTAGTGTACCCATTATCCTTTGACTAGTTTGACATTTAGATGCTTGTAAAGAGTCTTTATTTTCCTAATTAACCTTTGTTTGAGTTCACTGCTAAATCTGAACTGATTACTCTTGCTATTTGTCATTGGAACACAAGCTTT
This sequence comes from Okapia johnstoni, assembly GCA_024291935.2. NCBI lineage: Eukaryota > Metazoa > Chordata > Mammalia > Artiodactyla > Giraffidae > Okapia > Okapia johnstoni. The sequence goes on along the minus strand of CM044306.1, from coordinate 20,510,126 downwards.
ATGAGGTATCACCGGTGGCTTCTGCTATTATAATTCCAGCACCAGCCCTGATGGGGAATATGCATGACAGTACAACTGTAGGATGTAGGTCTTTTCTCTTGTGCTGGTCAGTTTTTGTTTTCTTTCCCTTTATCTGTTATCAGTTGGTTTGATGAACTATTCTTCTTTTAAAGAGTACTTATTTTTAGTAACTCTCTTTAGCTTTGGGGACTTGAATAAATTAACTGACTTTTAATTGATACATAATATACATGTAACATTGTATTAGTAGTATTGTAGTGTTGGGACTTTGGAAGATCTAACTTACATTAATATGGAGACATACACTATTAACCCATTTTATTGTAAAATATTGCATATTCATTAAAAAATTCAGACTATATAGAAATGTATAAAGAAATTATCCACAACACCTTATCATTAAGAGAAATTCTCTATCAGTGTTTATACATATCCCTCTAGTCATTTTTCTATATACTTGTTTATCATTTTATGATACCACTGGAATCACATTGTATATACCATTCTATAACTTGCATTTGCACTTAAATATATATATTTTCATGATCTTATATTCTTAAGTATATTTGATAATGTTATTTTAAGTATTTCCTAGTGTTCATCATATAATTGTACTTCTAAGTTGATTAGAAATCTCATATATTAATCATTTAAACTGTTTGCAACTTTTCTTCTAAGATAATTGTGGCAATAGTATAACTGTGTACATAAATCTTTATGCACATGTCTGATCATTTCAGAAAGGGGACTAATTATTAGATAGAATTATTGGAGCAAATGTTAATTAATGATATTTTAAGACCTTTGATATTCATTGCCATACTGCTCTCCAGAATCATTTTATTTAGCTATTTTTTCCTGTTTACATATTCCCAACTGCTATTTGAAAATTCCTGTTTCTGTATACTTTGATGGATATTTTATTTTAAGTGTTTGTCAATTTGTCAGGAGAAAATGAAATTACATTGTTATAGTATTTGTATTTTCTTCATAACTGTTAGGTTAAAACATTCTTTCATATACACACTGGCCATGTATATTTCTATCGAAAACTGGCTTATTTTGTTTCTTTCTCTACTGAGTGTGGGGAAGTTGAATTTTTATCTTATATCTAAATACTAAGTAGAAGAATAATTTCACTACCAGTATTGCTACCAATGGAAAGTGAAGTTAAAGACCTATGTTAATCTATCCACAATCGATTTTGTTCACTGTTCTTTTTTTCCCCAAAGTAGTACATTTTCTCCCCAAGTGAAATGTAGCTGTGGTAAGGGAGACCTGGATTCTAGTTCCAGTAGACCATTTAGACTTCAAGCATGGTCCAGCATAGAGAGTGAGCACGTGCAGACTCCTGTCCAGGGTCATCCTGACCACTCAAACCATTTCCTCTCAACTTGGAGTCACTCATCCTTCAAGCCATGGTTCTCCTCTCTTCCTTAAAGTCTGCCTGTATCTCAGTGCATGATGGTGGGAAAGTCTGTGTGGTTTTTTCCTGGAGAGGGTGTGAATTCAAGAGGACCCCATTAAGTGTTACAAGTGGTCTCCATACTGCTGGTTACCCTTCTTGCTATGGCAAGCAATTAACGTTTTGGAAGTTCATCTTTCTCCTCTGTAAAATAAGGATAATTATATCTATATTCTTCAACTCTGAAGATTATTGTGAGGCTCGAATGAGATAAAAATGGGTTAAAATCCATAGATGAAGTGCAGTGCAAAAGTAAATTATTATCATTATCTAAGCAAGTTACAGATCAAACTCAGGGGAAGAGGAAGGTGGAGAAACTAAGTTAAAGAGTAACCTTACAGGAAACAGCAAAATTTACCTAAAAGTTCACACCTACAATTAGAGAAAATGGCTGGCACACAAATGAATACATTTCAAATTTTAAAAAGTTCTCTATGGCTCTGCTTGAAATAAAGTGTTCATGATCTTAACTGATGTCCCTGGATTTCCCCCAGATGAACCTTTGAGTGAATACCTGCCAAACTGCTCACCCTTTTACTCAGGACAGATTAATATTTTTTTCTAGTATTTAAAAAATAATTCAGTAGATATTTGTTGAGCTGTTACCAAATGCCAGAAACTGTGATTATACAACAGTGAACTAAATACATATCATCTCTGCTTTCAGGAAACTTAGGGTCTGGAGGAAGGTTTGTCATATGTATATGTCTTATGCCATAATGTATTATTATAAGTTACTGTTGTTATAATTTATGATGGGAAAAGAAAAGACTGGGTTCCAAGGATAAAAAATAAGCTGAAGGAAATTGTTTTGACATTTTAAAGAAAGTATTGCAAAGGGGTTTTCAGACTCTTGAAGTTAGAATTTCATGGCAGAAAAATATCAGTCTCTTAGCAAGAATGCGTATTATTTTGAATCAACCTTATGAGGATAAAGGAATTGCCACTATTCTGTGTGGTTTCTAGAACTAGAAATAAGGCTTAGCATTACAGACTAGAAAGAGTCGTAAAATACCAAGTTTATGAATAAACTCATATCTTTTATTGAAAGGACTTGTACTTCATTAAAATTTATTTTCTCTACATTTGTCTAAGAGACCTGGGAATAACTCTCCTTTGTTTATAAATTAGGATCATGAATCCTAGACAGGTAAGATGATTTGCCTTAGGTAGCCTGGTGACTGACTTATTAAGAACTAAATATAGGACCTACTGGGACTGAGTTACCTTTTATGTGGTTTAAAATGTAAGTTTAAAGTATGTGTCAGAGATATTAAACATATTTTATTTTTAGAAAGAAAAGGTACCCTTTTCCTTCAAGCAAGTGCAGGAAAAACATGGTGATCCTTGATGAATTTCAACAGTTTGAAAACCTACACACACACATACATGCTCACCCACACAAGAACTTGTCCAGTGTTTTTTTTTTTTTGAAATATAGTTGGTTTACAATGTTGTGTCAATCTCTGCTGTACAGCAAAGTGACTTAGTTATACACAGACATTCTTTTTTAATGTTGTTTTATATTATGGTTTATCATAGGATACTGAACATAGTTCCCTGTGCTGTACAGTGGGAACTTTTTGCTCATCATCCTACATACAACAGTTTACATCTGCAAATCCCACACTCCCAGTCCTTCCCTCCCCACTCCCCTTCTCCTTGGTGACCATAAGTCTGTTCTCTATGTCTGTGAGTCTAGACCTTGTCCAGTTTTAATTACACCTTTTTATAGTCAGTTTGGGTATATGTGACAGTAAAGATACAAAGATTGATCATAAGAAGTAATAGAAATTAGAAGTAAAATATGATTGTTAGTCTCTTGCTTCAACTCTCACTGCTTCGAGGATTCAGCCTGAATCTCTCTGCTGGGGGCTGACTTCAGGGTCTTTGCATTTCTTCTTTCTCGTTGGCCTCAACCTCTCCCATCTTCAATGTATCCATGAGTTAGTAAGCTCCTGTTCTGCTCTTCACCTCTTCCACCTCGTCATGTCTTTTCTTTTTTCATTCTGCCTCATCATCTTTTAATGCTTAGCTTGGATAGCTTGAAGCCTTTTCATAACTGCCCCTCACCCTGACACTGAATCACCAAATAAATCTGGGTTTTAGTTACTCTGTCTGTGTGCTTGCCTGGCATACAGCTCATAGCTCTGTGACAGCGGAAATTCCATCGCATTATAATTACATTCATATAACATACATAGAACATGTATACTGCGATTGTAATAACTTGTCTGTCTCCTTCACCAGATTTTAGAGGAACTTTCAGGCACTTTAGATAATAACATTTCTTTTATCTTTATACTCCTAGTATGGATTTGAAGCCTGGCACAGGGGAGGCATGCAAGAAATGTTGGCCAAGTGAATGCGTAAATGGACTAAATCCTTTGTTGACTGTATCCTAGACTGTGTTCTGCTTACCCCATGGCTTCTAAGTTCTGTTCATTCGAAATTGAGCTTCTAATAAACCTGTGGGATTCTCTGAGAAATTGTTCTCTGGAGAGAGTGACAGGGACAATGAGGACATTTAAAAACATTTATTTAAAGGCATTTGCTTCTCCTCTTCCTTGCTCGTTTTCTTTTTCACACGTATGCTTTTGGTTCTAGCTCAATGCTTTATCTGAGTCTGATGTGCACCTTAATGTATATATTATATGTATATATATTTATATATAAATATTTAATATATACTTATATATTATCTATTCTGAAATATATTTATATCTATATATGTAATATAAGGCTGGGAAAAATAATCTGTGCAAGATAAAAAAAAAAGTAGGTTGGTAAAATGAAATAAAATTAAGTAGTAGATTAAACCATGTTTAATTAGACTTTAGCTCTAGCCCTCAGACAATCCTGGAAAATATTGGTGTTCTGTTCATTACTGGGGTAGTATTGTGGCAGGTAGAAGGATATTCCTATTGCCCTACTGCTTGAACTGACCACTGTAAGTTTTCTCCAAGGGAAAATGAAGTCAAAATGGTAGGCCCACTAAATGACCCAGATCTTAAAACTGGATACCTGCCTCTTTTAATCTGTAAGCCAATATATCATTGTCCATGACAGTTGGATTGGATGATTTTGTTAAAGATTTTTGTACTTTTATTTCTTTTTCATATTTTAAGCTAGTGTCATAACTGTGTTTATTAAGTTTCTGGCTCTGTTAGCACTGGGGGCTCTGTGATGTGATAGAAAGAATTGGGCTTTAAAGTCAAATAGATATAAAAGGAGCTGAATCCTGGTCTTTTTTAGTAACTTTGTGACTTTGAGAATGTTGAATCACTCTTAAAGCTTCATTTTTCTTTTTATGCTGTTTTAAGGGTTACATGAGTTAATACATGTAATCTACCTGGCAAAGTGTAGGTAAGTAAATGTCTCACCCCCAAATTGTATTTGTCTGAGGAAGAGAAAAGAGGGTGAATATAAAGATAAGCAATTTAAAGCTAGCAAGCCATGTTAATAAGTTAGTTCTAGTCATTTCTCTGAGATTCTTTTTTTTTTTAATTATCTTTCCTTTATTTTTTTAAATGAAAGAAATATACCAAAAACTCTAACATAAATGAAAAACACATCTTGCCACAGAAACAAAGTTTATTGGAAAACCATCAAAGTTATTTGTCCTCTATGAAAATGCCCAATACAAGAAATGGGACCCAAGAAGCAACATGACCAAGAAAATACAGTCTGAGGTCTTATAGATTTCACTGCTATTTTGATAATAGATGACCTCTATCTATCCAAATGAACCAAAGGGTTACTCAGCCAAATAAGCATATTTTTAAAAATTTTCTTTCCATGAAAATGAAAGTTAGGTTTTCCATATCTATGCCATCTGATCTACATCATTGTCTGATAAACTACCGAGGCAAGTAAATATCAAACAGATAGCTTCTGTGTTATTGCCAGGCACTGAGTGAGTCAGCCATTGGTCAGCAGCAGCTTGGGATGCAGGGCTCACAGCTGGGCTGAGTGTACGTTGTGAGGTTGATGGTTTCCAGGCCTGGGGTGGGCTGGGAAGAGTTGAGCAGGAAGCAGGTGGGCTCACAGGGCTGAGGAATGTGGCAAGGTGGGGGGCAGTTGTCACAGCAGGTTGGCTCCAGTAACCAGACTGTGTGTGGGCAGGTGCTGGGCAGGCAGACTCCACACCTGCAGAATTTGTCAGAGGAGCAGATGGTGGTGGCGGGGCCGGTGGGGACGCTGCAGCAGAGGGGAGCACAGCAAGCCATGGTGTTGGGAAGCTGGTTTGCTTTTGGTTTCTAGGAAAGAAAGGTGAGGTTTCTAGGATGAAATGTCTCTGCTCACTTTGGGACTCTTATATACTCCTCTTGTTGAGTGTTGGTCCAATCAGAAGACTTCCTCTTATTTGCCACCCTTTTCCACTAAGATTCTCTAATCAGTTTGGTATTTACTTGTCCATTAAGAGTTCCTGAGCTTATTAGGGTAATCATGTTTTTGACTCATTGACTTGTTATTAGATGATCACTTTTATCTTTACAGGGTTCTGGAATGCCAAATCTTGCATGAATTATGGATAATGAATCCAAGTGACAATTCAGCTATAGTTTCAGAGGCTAAATTCTTCTCTTCATCCCCCTCCCATAGTTTTAAGTAATATGCTTAACATGATATGATTTTTAATGAATAATTTCAGAATATGCAACTTGATTAACTGGATCACGACATAGCTCCTTACAAATGAATGTTGCATGTGACTATATGCATATATACATCACAGATATATTTGCCTTATTTATTGATGATATAATTCAGTTTCTATTGAGCAAGCAAGATGACAGCCAGAATAGACTAAGATGAAACCCTTTCCATTATTTTTAATAAATCTATAATGATTTCCAAAGATTGTATTACTCTATGGACTTTTTAAAAGAAGTTTCTATTCTCAAAGTTGTACCAGTGTTGTAGTGAGTCAAAGTGTGAAACCACTGGAAAAGATTCTCCCAGGGCTGTTTTTTATTATTGTTAAATATAGCACTAGAAGAAAATCACCTCAGTCTTTATTCATTTTCACAGGAATTATATATTTTAAAATGAGATGCAGGAAAGAAGAAATCATAAGATTCACAAAATCACAGTGGGTTCTTGAAGGGGATTTGATCCAATGTGATTTAGCACCATGGCATTCATAGAAATCATTTTTTTTCACTGACTTACTTCCTACTTTGTATGTTTATTTGCTTTCATATCTTAGGTCTTCAATTAGATTGTAAATTCCTTTGAGGAATACCTTACACACATTCTTTGCCTCAACTCACCTTGATTTGCCTTACTGTAAGTTGGCAGATAAGGAAGTTGAACCAAGTAATCTCCAATGTGTAACATATTATGATTCTAACATTTCTACATACATCCCCCATGATCAGCACAAAATTATTCAGAAAGTAGAATCTAAATTACATAATTTGTTAAATAGAAAATGTACAGAATCTGTTGTCTAAATTACAGATTTGTTGAATAAACACAATATACAGAATCTGTTGTCTCTGAGGCGACATTAGGGAAGACCAATCTAGTCTGCCTAAAAGAGAAAGAAGTTGGCTAAAATAAAATCAGTGGAATTTCTTTTGTCCTTCCTCCATTTCAGTTCAGTTCAGTTCAGTTTAGTCGCTCAGTCATGTCTGACTCTTTGTGACCCCACGAATCACAACACACCAGGCCTCCCTGTCCATCACCAACTCCCAGAGTCTACCCAAACCCATGTCCATCGAGTTGGTGATGCCATCCAGCCATCTCATCCTCTGTCATCCCCTTCTCCTCCTGCCCCCAATCCTTCCCAGCATTAGGGTCTTTTCCAATGAGTCAATTCTTCACATGAGGTGGCCGAAGTATTGGAGTTTCAGCTTCAACATCAGTCCTTCCAATGAATACCCAGGACTGATCTCCTTTAGGATGGACTGGTTGGATCTCCTTGCAGTCCAAGGGACTCTCAAGAGTCTTCTCCAACACCACAGGTCAAAAGCATCAATTCTGCGGCGCTCAGCTTTCTTCACTGTCCAACTCTCACATCCATACATGACTCCTGGAAAAACCATAGCCTTGACTAGATGGACCTTTGTTGGCAGAGTAATGTCTCTGCTTTTCAATATGCTATCTAGGTTGGTCATAACCTTCCTTCCAAGGAGTAAGCGTCTTTTAATTTCATGGCTGCAATCACCATCAGCAGTGATTTTGGAGCCCCCCAAAATAAAGTCTGACACTGTTTCCACTGTTTCCCCATCTATTTCCCATGAGGTGATGGGACCAGATGCCATGATCTTAGTTTTCTGAATGTTGAGCTTTAAGCCAACTTTTTCACTCTCCTCTTTCACTTTCATCAAGAGGCTCTTTAGTTCTTCTTCGCTTTCTGCCATAAGGGTGGTGTCATCTGCATATCTGAGGTTATTGATATTTCTCCTGGCAATCTTGATTCCAGCTTGTGTTTCCTCCATTTGCTACTTCTCAAATCCTACTTGTCCCTCAAACTCCAGCTTGAATATCCTTCATAAAGAAATTTTAGGTGGTTCTTCTAGATGTTTTCACTCTTTTCTCTGCTCTCACATTTTATTCTACTATATATTGTAGTTTCTCATCTATATTTGTCAAAGTTAACTCTTTGAAAGTGGGAATTGTGTCTTAATCTTCTTTGTCTCTGTCAAGCACTTAGGACAATGCCTGGAATACAGGCATTTAATAAATGTCTACTGAATTGCATTAAATAACAGATTGGAATGAAAAATTATATGTATTTATTTTTAGAATAGCCTCTAATAATAACATAAAATATTACATAATCAGAGTGACATTTCATTTGTGAAGAGTTTTACAGTTGTCTGTTTTGATTTACATTCAAAAACTGTTCTGTTTTACATTCAAACCTTCACCTAAACAAAACAAGGAAAAAAAAATGTGGCTCAGCTCAGTGTTTGGGGTCTCTTCTGCAAGTTTGTTGATCTCTAATTACCAATTCCTTAGCCTCTTTAGCGATGTAAGCGAGTTACTTACAGAGGCAGGGAAAAAAGTTAAAATTAAAAATAGATACTGACCTTGGAATTTAAAGTGATTCTAAGCTTAGAATTTAATATAATATCTTTTATTATCCAGGCAATTTTCTTCACATATTTACATATACCTGTGTGACCTCTTTTTGGCTATGAGATTTACGTTGATGTCATCAGAAAGTGTAATTCTGCTGGACATATTTATGGGTTCATGATGCATATATGTGTCAAGAGTCAGGTAATTATGGCATAAACATTGAGACAGTCCATGGTTTGGGAAAGAGTGGTGTTTATTTAAAGCAAGGAGGTCCATGATAGCATTTTTTCCACTTGTTATTTGAAATCATTGTTCAAAACGTAGAACACTTCTGCAAAACTGAAGACACAGAGTCAGAACATTTTTTCTAGAGCTTCTTATTAAAGGCCATTTGCTGAGCAGCTCTTAATGACCACTGCAGTCCTTAGGGCAATGCGGGCAAGCTCACTGAGATATCTTTGGCTAGTAGGATTTCGCTTCACCCTCACAGGGCTGGACGCAGGCTGTGACAGAGATTCCGCTCAGGTTTGGAGTAGGGTGGCAGCTGTTGAGCAGCCAGCAGGTTGGCACGTAGGAGTCAGGCACGCAGGAGTCAGGCACACAGCAGGATGGGTGGCAGGTGTCATAACAGGTGGGCTGAAGGAGCCTGATCTCGTGTGGGCAGGTGCTGGGCAGGCAGGCTCCACATTGACGACGTACATCCGAGGAGCAGATGGTGGTGAGGGGGCCAGTGGGGACGCTGCAGCATCCCTGGAGACGAGACTCACAGCAAGACATAGAGACAAAGGATCGGGTAGATGTTTGTTGCAAAGGAAGGTGTTCTACAAAGTTGTCCTTGGTGAGTCTTTTATAGCTATCCAGCTCAGGGAACGTGGCTCCTGTCTATCAGAATGCTTCCTGTTGTTGTTTGTATAATCCCCTACAAGTAGCTCACTAACTTATTTGTCTGCCACAGGATGAGCACTCCTTCAGTTTTATTTGGTTGTTGCTATATTTGAACTTGCTTCCTATTGTAGTTTCAAAATGGTGTTGATATAGGTTCTCTATGTACTTAACCACGGTAAATACATCAGTATTTACTCCGACTTTCCTCCTTTTTACCAACCAGAATGTGTTCTTACAAATGATCACTCCTGGGTGTGAAGAGTTAGAAGTGATGTTTCCCTTAGAAGTAAGAAATGATCCCTCTCAAAATATATGCCCTGGGCTTCCCAGGCGGCGCTAGTGGTAAAGAACCCGCCTGCCAGTGCAGGCAACATGCAGAGACACAGGTTCAATCTCTAGGTTGGGAAGATGCCCTGGAGGACGGCACAGCAACCCACTCCAGTACTCTTGCCTGTAGAATCCCGTGGCCAGAGGGGCCTGGCAGGCTACAGTCCATGGGGTCAAAAAGATCGGACATGACTGAGCGAATTAGGACACAGCACACAGAAGGGATATATTTGGGAAGTCAAAATATGTGGGATTTTTTTTTTCTCTAGCAGATTCACCTTGCTATCTTTTCATGGATTTGCGAAAATAAATAAATAAATAATCAATATATGTAACATGATCTTGATTAGAAAGTTCAGAGCCTGCTAGATGATTTTCTGTTTCCCTGCATTATCTATATACGCAATTATGCATAAACATAAATTAACTCTCAGTTTTAGAAAGGATGTCATTTTTTTAGCTGGAAGTCAGCACATATTAAAATATAGGTTCATAAGACTGTATGTGGCCTGAAAAATAAAACTGGCTTTCTTTGTAAAGCAGCATGAAAATTTCTTTTTTCAATTTTATGTTTTTAAGGAAAACCAAACTGCGAACCTGTTCGTTCTATTTTCCAAAACCACTGCCTAAGCGGATACTCACCGTCTATCAGACAGGAACCTTTAAAAATTCCCTTCCATTTTACTTCAGTTACAGTGTTAACAAGTCAAAGCTAAAGCTAGTATGTAACTAGAGTAAAGGAGACAGATCAGCAAATCCATTTGCTATGAGTTAAGTGGTTATTGATTCTCTAACATATTCTGAAGAGTCTGGTAGATATTAAAAAAAAAATAGAAGTCATGGTGCATGCTGTGAGACCTAGATCAAGTTATTAGACGTTTTGGGCTTTAGTTTTCTCAGCTACAAATTTGGGGAAAATATAATCACCTGTTATAGTGTTATTATTAGTATTAGTATTAAAGACCAAGTGAGAATTAATCAGGCAAATCATTCATCTCTGGGCTTATTAGATAAGTCTAATAAATAGCAGTTTCTCCTCCAGGGACTGTAAGAACTCCCACAAGATGAAATGCGATGAAAAAGGGCTGAAATGAACAGAAGTCTTCATGGAGGATTTGAAATAAGTTGTTTTGATGAGAAACACTTAGAAAAGAGGTAAGTGTTTTGGGGGCAAGGGAAACAGTGAGTTCTGGGATGCTGTTCTGCCCCTACTCTCTGCACTGGTCCCAGCAGAACTGGTCATGCCATCCTTTTTACCTCTATTATATCCTATATCCACCCAAAAAACTTTGTTACATTTTTTTTGTACACATGTTGGTTCTCTTTAATAAGATGTAATCTCCTTCAAAGCAGGAACTATGTCTCATTTTTCCTGGTTTCTCTGTTACCTAGCATAGAACCTGAATCACCAGATGGAATTCGGCGCCTGCAACACATGGAATAAATATTTAAGGAAGTTTGGAAAATAATCATAACCAACATTTATGAAGGCTTCTGTATTAAGTGTGGTCAGGAAAATAAGCAAACAAGAACATCCTCACACAGTAGGTGTTTCAACAGAGAGAATTTGAAGATAGGGAACTAGTTTACATAGGTATGGGAGGACTGAGAAAGAAAGAAAAAAAGAAACAAAAAACCAGGTAATGAACACAAGAAGCAGCTATCAGCTAGAGAGCTGGGAATGAAGAGAAGCGGTTGAGGATGAGTGGACCTAGGAGCTTGGAGGAGTGGTCTTGCAGGGCTGGGCTCAGGCCCCAGTTGTTGCCCAGCTGGTGCTCTTAACTCGAAGCTCAGAGGAGAGGTCCTGTGGGGCCAGGGCTTGGACCTCTGTGGAAAGGAGGTGGGGGGGGTGGGCGTCACTCCCTTGCTGATTCTGGTGTTTCTGAGGAAGTTAAATGATGATATATATTTTTTTTTTTTGAAGAGTGAAAAGAAGCTAGAAAGGAGAACCCGCCGCTGCCGCCAAATGTAGGACTATCGCTGCGGCAACAAGACCTTTCTTTCCTCCTCTCATCTTGCAGTCTCCTTCTAGCACCCTCTATTGGTGGAGTCTGGTACAAAACCAATACTGAGGGGTTTCCCTCCTAGCTGAGTCGGTAAAGAGACTCCCTGCAATGCAGGAGACTCGAGTTCGATTTCTGGGTCGGGAAGATCCCCTGGAGAAGGAAATGGCAACTCACTCCATTCTCCAGGCAAGTATTCCCATGGACAAAGGAGCCTGGCAGGCTACAATCTTTGGGGTTGCAAGAGTCGGACACGACTGAACAACTAAGCACACAGCACACAGTAGAAACCAGCCAAAGGAGAAACCTTCCTCATTCCAGCATCAGAGAGTATTATTAATAAAAGGTATACTTAGAGGTTGACAGTCAGCACACAGTTTTCTAAGGGCTGGATGTGCTTTAATAAACTTAATCTTGACTATAGTTTTAGGAAGTATATATATATATATTTTTAATTAGCTTTTTATTTTTGAATAATTTTAGATTTGCAGAAAGGTTGCAAAGATAGTACTGCATTCCTATGTATCTCTCACTCAACTTCCCTTTAATGATAACATCTTATGATACCATTGTGTATTTGTCAAAATTAAGGTACATCACTATTAATTAAACTTCAGACATTATTCACATTACAGTTTTCCCACTAATGTCCTTTGTCTGTTCCTGACTCTAGTCTGAGACACCACATTACATTTAGTCGTCATGTCTCCTTGGTTTCCTCTGGTCTGTGATAGTTTCCCAGTCTTTTCTGGTTTTTCATGATCTGGGTAGTTTCACGGTATACTGGTCAGATATTGTTCAGGGTACCTATTCATTTTAACCTTAACATTTGAGAAACCAGAGGCATATGGAAATGAAGTGACATGGCCAAGAACACAAAACTAGTAAGCGATAGAGTCTGTGCTGTGCTTAGTTGTGTCCGACTCTTTGTGACTCCATGGTCTGTAGCCCACCAGGCTCCTCTGTCCATGGGATTCTCCAAGCAAGAATACTGGAGTGGGCTGCCATGCCCTCCTCCAGGGGATCTTCCCTACCCAGGGATGGAACCCAGGTCTCCTGCATTGCAGTCGGATTCTTTACCACCTGAGCCACCAGGGAAGCCCAAGAGGTACCATGTAGAGCAAGACAGTCTGGTTTCAGAGACCTCTCTCTTGACCACTGAATAGGGAGCATTGCTCTGACTAGAGTATAGGATTCATGTTGCCCAAGACAAGTAGCAAGTAGTATTTGATAAAAATGGTTGTACCAGATTATTGAGGGTCTTAGAGTCACACTGGAAAAGGCAATGGCACCCCACTCCAGTTCTCTTGCCTGGAAAATCCCATGGATGGAGGAGCCTGGTGGGCTACAGTCCATGGGGTCGCTAAGAGTCGGATGACTGAGCGACTTCACTTTCACTTTTCCCTTTCATGCACTGGAGAAGGAAACGGCAACCTACTCCAATATTCTTGCCTGGAGAATCCCAGGGATGGTGGAGCCTGGTGGGCTGCTGTCTATGGGGTCGCACAGAGTCGGACACGACTGAAGTGACTTAGCAGCAGCAGCAGCAGCAGCAGCAGAGTCACACTGAAGAATTTAGACTTGATTCATTAAAAACCAAAAATCTTGAGTCATCTAAGAGTTATGAGTAACTCAATTTAGCCAATATTTATAGAGAAATAGAAATCTATTCTGACAGAAGTATAGTTTGTGTGGGGGAAGAGGCATGGGATACTTGACTCAAGGTCAACGAGGAGACTGGCTGTGATCAGAAGTGTGGTGATCAGAGTCTAAATTAGGCTAGAGTCCATCCATAAAGATAGAAATAAAGATCTGGAGGCCAGATCTTTGAAAGAAAATGAAATGATTTGATTTTCTATTCTGTTCTCAAGGGTAAATTGTCTTTAAGGGTAGTTTGTTTTACCTTAAACTAAGTCACAGAAACTCACCAGAAAATTGAAAATCTATCTGAGTTGCCAAACACTGTACACTTTAATGCAAGGTCAATGAACCAGTCAGTATTTTTCCTGTGCTGATGTTGCGCACCCGTATTTAAAGTCTGACTTAAAAAAACATGATTTGTTTTCACCTTAGAAACATAAACAGTTTTTCTTAGACTCATTGTGTATACTCATTTTGTCTTAAGCTATAACAACCACAGAGAAAACTGTTGCCATATACAGCCAAATAGACAGTCTAGAAGAACGTGTTGTCAAGTAGAGCATGTATTGTCAAGTAGCATATACCTTCTCCTGGAAAAAGAGAGCTGTGTGTGATTGTATTTCTCTTGAGCATGTTGCTGTCTGCAGAGGAGGCAGATGCTTTGGTATAGTGGAAAGAGGAAGGACCCTGAATTCAGATAGCTCCTCTGTCACCATTTATGTAACTTTTGCAAGTAATTTCTCCATCTCAGTTTTCTCACCTATATAGTGGGGAGAATAATGGTAGCTACCTGTTAGTTTTTTATTTTTTGTTAGGGATAAATGAGATAAGGCACATACAGCACACATTAGAGTGTGCAGGATATACTTGCCAAACATTAGCTATTATGACTGAGAGAGGTAAAAGTAATACAGTAAGATATGGTTGATTAACAACATGGAGTATTTGTTACTTAAAATGTTTCTAGATAATCTAGAATCACAGAATGTTCAAACTGAAAGTGATTTTAGAGAGGACTTGGTCAACCAACCCCCACTCCAGTACTCTTGCCTGGAAAATCCCATGGATGGAGGAGCCTGGTAGGCTACAGTCCATGGGGTCGCTAAGAGTTGGACAAGATTGAGCGACTTCACTTTCACTTTTCACTTTCATGCACTGGAGAAGGAAATGGCAACCCACTCCAGTATTCTTGCCTGGAGAATCCTAGGGATGGCAGAGCCTGGTGAGCTGCCGTCCATGGGGTCGCACAGAGTCGGACATGACTGAAGCGACTTAGCAGCAGCAGCAGCAGGTCAACCAACCCATTTTACTGATGTAGGACCTGAGACCCAAAGAGTTCAAGTGACTTGATCAGGGTTACAGAAGCAGCCTGAGGTAGAGCCAGGACTGGAACACATATCACCTGGTTTACATTTGGGGCTTTTTAGCTAGCCAAGGGCCCTTGAATGCTTAAAGGCCCACAGTGGTAATAAAAGGACTTTGAGAGTTATTTTTGATATTAAAAATAAAACCTAAATATTTATCCCTTGTAAGCATGTATGAAAACATCAAACTTCTTTGTTTTTGGCTGAAAAAGAGGTGGGTTGGCATAGTGCCAGTGGTTACCTTCTAGTAAGCCTAAAATTCAGAACATATTACAAAGCAACAGTAATCAAAACAGTATGGTACTGGTAGAAAAACAGACACATAGGTCAATGGAATAGAATAGACAGCCCAGAAATAAATCCACACATTTATAGTCAATTAATCTACAACAAAGGAGGCAAGAATACACAGTGGAGAAAAGACAGTCTCTTCAATAAATGGTACAAAGAAAGCTGGACAGGTGATAGTATAATAGAACATTCTCCAACACTATATTTAAAAAAATAAACTCAAAATGGATTAGAGACCTAAATGAAAGACCATAAAACAGAAAATTTCTGGCAAAGATCTGCAGAAAAGGGAACTCTTGTACAACATTGGTGGGAATGTAAATTGATGCAGCCACTCAGAAAAACAATATGAAGGTTCCCCCAAAAACTAAAAATAGAACTACCATATAACCCACCAATTCTACTCCTGGATATATATCCAAAGAAAATGAAAACATTAATTTGAAAAAAAAAATGCACCACAATGTTCATAGGGGCATTATTTACAATAGCCAAGATATGGAAGAAATTTAGTGTCCATCAACAGATGAATGGATAAAGAAGATATGGTATATATGGAAAAAATGAAATACTACTCAACCATAAAAAAGAATGAAATCTTGCCATTTGCAACAACACAGATGGACTTGGAGTGTAATATACTTAGTGAAATAAGTCCGAGAATGGCAAATACTGTTTGGTATCACTTACATGTGGAATCTAAAAAATAAACTGGTGGATATAACAAAAAAGAAACAGATTCACAGATAAGGAGAACAAAATAGTGGTCACCAATGAGAGGGAAGTGGAAAGGAAAAAGATAGGGCAGGGGACTGAGGCACAAACTACTCTGTATAAGATAAATAAGCTTATTGTTGTTCAGTTGCTAAGTCGAGTTTGACTCTTTGCAACCCCATGGACTACAGCACACCAGGCTTCCCTGTCCTTCACTATCTCCCAGAGTTTGCTCAGATTCATGTCCACTAGGTCAGTGATGATATCTAACCATCTCATCCTCCGCCACCTCTTTCTCCTTTAGCTCTCCATCTTTCCCAGCATCAGGGTCTTTTCCAATGAGTCTGCTCTTCATATCAGGTGGCCAAATTTTTGGAAATTCACTGCCCATCCTTCCAATGAATATTCAGTGTTGATTTTCTTTAGGATTGACTGGTTTGATCTCCTTGCAGTCCAAGGGACTCTCAAGAGTCTTCTCCAGCACCATCATTTGAAAGCATCAGTTCTTCAGCACTCCGCCTTCTTCATGTTCAACTCTCAAATCTGTACATGACTGTTGGGAAAACCATAGCTTTGACTATGCAAATCTTTGTCAGCAAAGTGATGTCTTTGCTTTTTAATATGCTGTCTGGTTTTATCATAGCTTTCTTTCCAAAAAGCAAGTGTCTTTTAATTTCATGGCTATAGTTACTGTCAGAAATGATTTTGGAGCCCAAGAAAATAAAATCTGTCACTGCTGGCACTTTTTCCCCTTCTATTTGACCTGAAGTGATGGAACTGGATGCCATGATCTTAGTTTTTTGAGTGTTGAGTTTTAAGCCAGCTTTTTCACTCTCCTCTTTCATCCTCAACAAGAGGTTCTTTAGTTTCTCTTCATTTTCTGTCATTAGAGTGGTATCATCTGCATATCTGAGGTTGTTGATAGTTCTCCAGGCAATTGATTCCAGCTTGTAATTCATCCAGTCTGGCATTTCACATGATGTACTATGCATAGAATTTAAATAAACAGGGCAACAATATACAGCCTTGTCATACTCCTTTCCCAATTTTAAACCAGTCAGTTGTTCCATGTAAGTTTCTAATGTTGCTTCTTGATCCACGTACAGGTTTCTCAGGAGATAGGTAAGGTGCGCTGGTATTCCCATCTCTTTAAGAGTGTTCCACAGTTTGTTGTGATCCAAATAGTCAAAGACTTTTATGTAATCAATGAAGCAAAAGTAGATGTTTTTCTGGAATTCTCTTGCTTTCTCTATGATCCCCAAAATGTTGGCAATTTGATCTCTGGTTCCTCTGCCTTTTCTAAACCAAACTTGTACATCTGGAAGTTCTTGGTTCAAATACTATTGAAGCTTAGCTTGAAGAATTTTGAGCATAATCTTACTAGCACGCGAAATGAGCCTAATTGTATAATAGTTTGCACATTCATTGGCATTGCTGTTGTTCGGGATTGGAATGAAAACTGATCTTTTCCAGTCCGGTGGCCACTGCCGAGTTTTCCAAATTTGCTGACATATTGAGTGCAGCATTTAAACAGCATCATCTTTTAGGATTTGAAATAGCTCAGCTGCAATTTCATTACCTCCACTAGCTTTGTTTGTAGTAATGCTTCCTAAGGCCCACTTGACTTCACACTCGAGGATATCTGGCTCTAGCTGAGTGACCACACCTTTGTGGTTATCTGGGTCATTAAGACCTTTTTTGTATAGTTCTGTGTACCAAACACTATGTATAAAATAAATAACGTACAAGACTATATTGTACAGCACAGGAAATATAGCCAATATTTTATCATAACTATAAGTGAAGTATAGCTTATAAAAATCATGAGTCACTATGTCGCACACTTGAAACTCACATAATATTGCAAAGCAAGTATATCTCCGTTTTTAAAAAGGGTGGGAATCCTAAAAAATAACCTGTTGAATTTTTCACTTTTCAGCTCATCACAAAGAAGTATCTAATTTTTCAATGATTATACCATGAGAGCTCTCATTCTGCTGGGGTAAATCTTGGGCAGTATGATGAGCTGCTGCTCAAGTTTAGCTAGACATTTCACTTTCCCTAAGAAGAAACACATGAACAAATAATCACAAAACCGTATTTGCTAGGCAAGAATGAAGTTTATTACTGAATAGTCAAAATGGTTCATTTCCAAAGAACAGTGATATAATCTAAAAGACAGAAAGAAGGTCTCCAACTCTATCCAAAAGAAGAAAGAATCAAGAAGTTGGGCAAATGCATGAAAACATTGCCCAGGCTATTGAGATTGATTTAATCTGATGTAGGTAGAAGGCCAGATGATGCATTAAGACTTGAGCAGCACATCACTGAACCTGTGCCAAGATGTGGCTGCTTAACAGCAGGGCTTGCAGGGGTTTTCACAGCCAGGCTGAATGAAGGTCGTCAGGTCGATCCCACTCAGTCCGGGAGTGGGGTGGGAAGAGTTGAGCAGCCAGCAAGTTGGCACATAGGTGTCAGGCACACAGCAGGGTAGGGGGCAGTTGTCACAGCAGGTGGGCTGGAGGAGGCTGATCTCATGTGGGCAGGTGCTGGGCAGGCAGACTCCACACCTGCAGAATTTATCAGAGGAGCAGATGGTGGTGGCGGGGCCAGTGGGGACGCTGCAGCAGAGGGGAGCACAGCAAGTCATGGTGGCAGGAGTAGGGTTTTGGTTGGTTTGATGAGAGAAGTCTCTTGGTGTCTCGATGCTTCTGTCTTCTCCCCTGGCTCTTATATACCCACCTCCCAGGGCGTCAGCCTATTACCGAGATTTTTCCCCCGTGTTTCAGTTTATAGCTATCTCCATAAAAGCATCTAATTACTTAAGTGTTTATTACTTAAGACACACTCCTCACCTCGTAAATGGGGTTTAGATTGTTTTGTTGTCAAATTAGGGCTCTTTGCATTGGCTGTTTGTCACTGCATGGACATTTCATTTCAGTCTTCAAAGGTACTGAGTTATTATCTTCTAATCATTATACATCACTAATAATGACCTGGCATGCTAGGTATCTGCAGATTGTTTTCACATTTTCTTGTCTACTTGTCAGATGAAGAGAGAGCTAAGCTTTTCAATTGCTGTTCTACCAGAAACCAAGATTCTTTATGATGATTAAGCCCTCTGGCTGAAAAAGTGATACTATTTTAAGATTTCGCATGGCTCCAAGAGACTGCGCGAACAGATGGAATCAACAGGGAAAGAGATTCTGGTTCTGTGTTAAGGAGCACTTTTTTTTAGCAGAGCTATAACAGCTTATTTGCTCTCCATTCCCTTCATTTCTGCTTTGAGTGAGAATTTGTCAAGGGCATGTAGGTGAGAGTTCAGATCTGCATGGGTGACAGTGATGGAGGCCCTTTAAAATTCCACCCAAACATGTTATGAATTAATATTATTTATGGCCCCCAAACTAGTTGTATTGGACCATTTAGAGGCTAAATGGTGCAGTAGTTCCTAAAATGAGTTTCATGAACACTTGTTTCAAAGAACACTAAAGGGTTCTCTGGTTAATAAGTTTGGGAAATACTGAATTCTTTGCTGGTTGACCTTTCAGAGCCTTCAATATGCTAAAGTGCTTTATGACTTTTCTTTCTTTCTTTTATTTAAATTTATTTGGCTGTGCCAGGTTTTAGTTGTGGCATGTGGGATCTGGTTTCCTGACTAGAGATCGAGCCAAGGCCCCCTGCGTTGAAGGGCAGAGTCTTTATCACTGGACCACCAGGGAAGTCCATGACTTTTTAATAAAGAGATTTTTCATGGATTAGTGTTCTATGGAGTACACATGGGGAGATCCCTCAGTTACATTTAAATCACTGGAATCTTAAAAATAAAATTGCTTAAATAAGTGAAGGCATGAAACTTAGTATGATATTTTAGCATTCCTTTAGAGGAGGAAAAATATTAAAGTGGTAAATCTTTAGAAATATTTTCATTTGAAATCTTTTCAAAAATGTATTTTCTTGACTCATCTTCAAACAAAATGACTCAGCCTCTAAAATGAAGTAGAAAATTGTGCAACATAGAGGAGTCAGAAGCTTTAAAAGATGCAGATTAATACAATAAAGGATCCAAAAGATGCTCAACATGAAAACTGCTTTTATTTTATCCATCTTCTTACTAGAATAATTTTATGATTTTGGATCACTCTGCTAGAATTGTTTGCTGTCCTCATCACTTCTGTAGGTATCAGTCAAACACTCATTGCTTGAGCACCTGCTGTAAGTCAGGGATTATGCAAAAAAGATGCAAATATTTTCCTGCCATTGAGGAGACCATAGAAGAGCTCACAGAGAAGTAAACTGACAAATGACAGATAACACAAGTTGTGCATCCAGATTTTCTAGATAAGATGTGGGAGTTTAGAGGCTGGAGCCTCTGCCTTTCCCTGGAAGATTTGGGGAGCATTTGGTGAAAATGGAACATTTATGTGGGTCTTGAAGGATGAACAGGAACTTCACAAGTAAAAGGGGATAGGAAGGGAATTTCAGCAAGTAAAGTAGCGAAACAAAATGCCATGATGTTTTCTTGGGATGGCAAAAAGTGTCACTTGGTTAAAGCACAGATTTTGAATCTCCTGTAGGGAGGCACTGGGGGAGAATAATGAGATATGAAGTTGCAAAGGTGACTTAGCACCACAGTAGGAAGAATTTGCACTGTGCTTAAGTGTCCTAAACTTAGGATTCTTTATTTCATCCTGTTGACAATGGACATTAAAAGTTTTTGAACATGTATATGGCATGATCAGATTTGTGTTTTAGAAAGATGAGTAGTTTCTGGTGGAGGCTTAATATCATCATCATCATTGCTAAGTGTCAAGCTTTGTGCTTTACACGTATTCTATGATTCTCAGCAAAGCTTATGACACATGCAGTGTTACTCTCCTTGCCATTTGCAGATGAGGAATCCAGGGCATGGAGAGGCTAAGTAACTAGTAAGTGAGTAAGTGAAGGAGCTGGCATTTGAAGCCAAGCAGTCTGGCTCTAATTGCCCTGCTCTTAATTACTATGCCATATTCCCTCTCACTGTGGGCATGTTGTTCTAAAGAGAGTGAAGAATGCCCTCAAGGCTATTTGCATGTAAGAACGGTGGGAGGATGGGACCAGGTTATTTAAGTTCTTGAGACCGTAAGATTTTAGAACCTATTTTCTTAACCAAGATACTATGCTATAGAAGGGAGACAATTTGAAGGCAAGAACAATGGTTGGGAGCTCCTTGAATACCCTGAAGGAGTGATGAGGAGGGCATGGTTTCTGTCTTAGAGAGTATCATAGTTGGTGGGAAGAGAGAAAAGGGGATATATCTGGGATTCCTCCTCACATCAGTTTTCTAAGGTCCACTATTTGGGGGGTGGGCATACCAGTTTCCACAATAAAGCAAATATGCTTCTTTTTAGAATTAACTAGAACATTCTAATCTTACCCTCCGCTAATAGTTAGCATTTATTGAATATATACCATGTGCCAAGCATAGTGCTAAGTATTTTACGCACATCTTCTTCCTTATTTCTTACACCCTGATGAGGTCAAGACAATTACTACACCTATTTTTCAGATGTTAAAACTGAGAGTGGGGGTATTAAATAATAATTTAAAGCATAGAGCTAGCAAATGATGGCTCATCTAACAGTAGTACTTCACACTTATTAATGAAATCAATATTCTGTGGAATTAACTTTTATATAATTATAAACTATAGTCATTCATTTTTTTTTCATTTAATAATTCATTCAGTGAAACATCTAGCACCATGTTAGGTGCTGAGCATATAGATACGAACAGGTCAGCTAAGGTTCTTTTTGTCATGGTGTTCATTCTAGTGGAGGATACAGATAACGAAAGTGTAAACAGATGAATAAAGAAGAACTGCAGACAGTGACAAGTGCCTGAAGGAGGTAAAACAGAGTAATGTGACAGACAGTGATTGGAAGTCAGTTCAGGGAGTGTACCTGCTGTGATTAGGTGGTACCTGCTGTGATTAGGTGGTCAGGGATGGTCTTTGCCAGGTGGCTGGAGTATAAAGAAAGGGAAAGGTTGAGATCCGCGATAATGAGGTAGGTAGGTACAGGCACCCCACTCCAGTACTCTTGCATGGAAAATCCCATGGATGGAGGAACCTTGTAGGCTGCAGTCCATGGGGTCGCTAAGGTCGGACACGACTCAGCAACTTCACTTTCACTTTTCTCTTTCATGCACTGGAGAAGGAAATGGCAACCCACTCCAGTATTCTTGCCTGGAGAATCCCAGGGACGGGGGAGCCTGGTGGGCTGCCGTCTATGGGGTCGCACAGAGTCGGACACGACTGAAGCGACTTAGCAGCAGCAGCAGCAGCAGGTACAGGCCTTGAAGGATTTTGTCGGTTGTTCTGCAGAGTTTAGATCTTATTCTAAGGGCGTTGAGAATCTACTGGATATTTTTCAGCAGGGAGAGATCAGATGAGAGTTATGTTCCGTAGAAAACGAGCTGCAGCAGGGCCAAAGTGGGAAAGGGTGGAATAAGTATGTGGTCCAGGCGAGAGGACGAAATTGATGAACTAGTAAGAGGTGGTAGAGTCTGGGAGGCAATTTTGAAAGTAGAGATGGTAGGTCAAACTGGTCAAGGATCATGTTTAGGTCTCAGGTTTTTCTCCTAGGTGAGAGGGCACCTGAACCAAAAAGCTGCTGTCTGGAGTGATAGGGGAGAGGGTCTGTGATGAACTCAGAGTGGGAACTGCAGAGAGGGAGCTGCTGCTGCTGCTGCTAAGTCGCTTCAGTCGTGTCCGACTCTGTGTGACACCATAGACGGCAGCCTACCAGGCTCCCCCATCCCTGGGATTCTCCAGGCAAGAACACTGGAGTGGGTTGCCATTTCCTTCTCCAATGCATGAAAGGGAAAAGTGAAAGTGAAGTTGCTCAGTTGTGTCCAACTCCTAGCGACCCCATGGACTGCAGCCCACTAGGCTCCTCCGTCCATGGGGTTTTCCAGGCAAGCGTACTGGAGTGGGGTGCCACTGCAGGGCTGAAGATTTGCAACTCCAATACATAGATGAAATACATGCTTGCTACCAACTTCCTGGAGTGTGATAAAAGATCAGTATTATGTGTGTTAGTCACAGTTTGTTGTGAGTCTGTGTGTACCTTACTAGCATCCACCTCCCAACAGCTTGGTGCATTTCTGGGTTGCTGTCGGGAAGCCCCTCCCAAGACAGTACCTCCTACAGGCAGGGATGTCAGTGGTGGGAGGGTTCACACTTCATGGCAACCTGATTTTCTTTAAGCCTAATGGAGTGCTTCATCCCTTCACAAAAGCGGGATATAGATATCTTCCCAATTTGTCATCCTAATAAAAATGCTTGCAAGTAAAAACACTTGGTCTTTACTTCCTGAATTGCAAGATCTTTAAAACTTCTGGAAACTCCTTTGTGACATGGGTTGGAAGAAAGAATGACTGGTATCAGGCCTGCCATTGATGTCAATCTTTTAAAACATTGCAGAAAGTCCACTGTAGGAAAAAAGCAGATTAGCCAAGATGGCATGGTCAGGCTCTCTTGCCCCATGGCCTCTCGCTCTTGCCCCACATTTTGTAAATAATGATTGTGTAGGAGCTGAGCTCACTTGTAGCACTGCACATGTACATCATGAGGTTTATGTAACAGCTGAGATCACTTATAGGACTGCGCACGTGTGTCACCAGGTACTTGTTTAGACTTGGATTACTTTGTGTGGCACACCCGGAGCCCTGGCTGCTGCTATACTGGGGCTACATTGAAGTGACCCCATGATTATGTTCTATGAGATTGTGTTAGAGTTCCGTTTTGGCTGTGCTTAGTTGCTCAGTCTTGTCTGACTCTTGTGACCCCATAGACTGTAGCCTGCCAGGTTCCTCTGTCCATGGGATTCTCTAGGCAAGAATACTGGAGTGGGTTGCCATTTCCTTCTCCAGGAGATCTTCCCAACCCAGGAATCGAACCTGGGTCTCCTGCATTGCATGCAGATTCTTTACTGACTGAGCTACAAGGGAAGCCCCATAGCCGTTAGGGCTCTGTTATGGTTATACTGTGGCTGCTGCCATGGCTGCTGCATCAGCCAGGAGAGAGGCTGTGTTATGGCTTCTATGTCAGCCAGGAGAGATTAAACTGTGTCTGCAGTTCCTACTGCTCCTTGAATCTTCTTCCAGCCTCTTAGCTTGCCAACCCTGGGTTCAGCTAACAGTGCGGACAGTGTGAACAGCAAGACAATTGGTGTAGTTGGCAGGATACCCAGCAGGTAGGGGAGGCTGAGGCTCCATTGGATGGAGGAAGCCAGTGGCTACGAGATAGCATGTGGTCCCGTGTGGCTGTGATCCTCTCCATGTGGGGTCCAGTATAAGACTGGGAGGTGGTGGACAAGTCACCAGATAGCATGGAAAAATCATTAGAGGTGGTGAGTTCCCATTTGCCGAACAAGGTGACATGGCCTGCTGCTGGAACCATGGGGTGGATTTCCTTGACTGCCCTGAAGGTGAATATGGATAGTGCTCTCCATGATGCCATGCTGGTGTGCAATGTGCAGAGATGCTTGGAAGAACAAGAGCAACATATATTGGTATCAGAGCAGAACCCTGTGGCCCTGAAGAACCCAGCATCTCTGACAGTGAGGCAGTAACTGAAGGTGACGATGAACATTATGAGAGTGTGGGTCCCTGCTTGGCAGTGAGGCCTGTTGTACAGCAGAAAGTGAAGCGTGAGCAGTCTATAGCCCAGGGGAGACATCCTCAAGAAACCCCCAATGTGACTGAGCATGACATATCGACCATATACTCTGGCAGAGTTGATAGACTTGGATATGCAATTTTGGCAAAAGCAAGGGAAATACTTGGCAGCATGGCTCTTGCAACTTTTGGACACAGAGGTGGACAGTATCATATGTGTTGGGGATGAAATAGAGCTGTTGGCATCTATAACCACTCACTCCTCATTGAGACAAAAGTTTCAGAATGCTAGATGCCTCATGCGGGGTGTACCTAACCAAACGCACACCCTCATGGAATGGATTCCCTAGTGGCTCAAATGGTAAAAAATCTGCCTAAAATGTGGGAGGCCTGGGTTTGATCCCTGGAGTGGGAAGATATCCTGGAGGAGGGCAAGGCAACCCATTCCAGTATTCTTGCCTGGAGAATCCCTATGGATAGAGGATCCTGACAGGCTACAGTCCATGGGGTCGCAAAGAGTTGGACATGACTGAGACTGAGAACAGCAGATGGAATGGAGTAACACTGCCATCCACACCATGTGGTCGAACACATGGCATGCCTATGCCAAGCCGACCCAAGTGGTGAGAGAACTCGGCATGAAGCAGTAGATATTTAACCCAAATACCTGAGGCCCATATGACAAATGTTTTACTGGCGGCATTTGAGGCACCATTTTGAACAATGCCCTGTCTACCATTTTCAGATCCCTGACTGCTATTCTTGTGCCCTTTGTGGGGCACCCTAATTATAAGGTGACCTTGAAGGTGGCTAGCCTGGGAGAAACAGAGGGATGGCAGTGGGCAAAGGGGATAAGATGTGTGAAGACCCTGAAGGGGGCCTGGACTGGTGGGGGCCCCATCTAGGTGATGAGAATGCAAATGTGGGCTGATGTGCTGGCAGCAGAAGTTGACAGAAATAAAATTGATAGATAGCCCAAGGCTCTGCTCCTGGAGCTGTGGGGGCAACTGAGACAAGAGCAGCAGTTTGCCAAGTTTGAGAGGCACCCACAGTGGGAGATGCGGGTGGTTCGGTTGGAGGATTGCATGCCACCCGAGGGTATTCCTTTGGATGACGCCCTTTTCTGCTTTGAGTGGAGTTTGGACCAGGGTGCGCTTCTCAGGGGCCTGAGCGGGGACAGGAGGCCCCATGTGGAGTTTGCAGTTCACTGGTTGCTGGCTAGTGTGTGGAGAGTGGTGGTCTGGTTGACACCGCTGCTGAATGCAGCCTTGTTTGTGGCAGGCTGGAGCAGTTTCCTGATCCTAGTGCATGCACTGATGGTTGTGATGGTCAAATGGTTAAGATAAAGGCTGTGTCCTATGATATAGGTTTGGGGCAGTGTGCTGTGTGGGCTGTGTCCTGTGATGTGGGTTTGGTGGAGCAGGGTGCTGTGAAGGCTGTGTCCTGTGGTGTGCTGCTGACTTCTGGTTCTCTTGCAAATTTGGAGCAGTGTGAAGGTATTTGGAGTCTTGTGAGTGGGCTGTGAATGCCACAGGAATCCCCTCTTTGGAGGGGGGGTGGGCCCAGCCCCTATGGAGGTGTTTTGGGGGTCCTTGGTGGAAACCCACAGGAATAGAGTTGCCCCTGTGGAGGCTTTCCTGTGGTTTCACAAGGACAAACAGTGGACTGGACTTGGCCATGGAAGATAAAGCCACTCCGCATGCACTGGGTGGCTCTTCTAGAGACCCTGAAGACGGGGAGTGCAGGGAAAAGAGCAAATTAACCAAGATGGCATGGTCAGGCTCTCTGGCCCCCCGGCCTCTCACTCTTGCCCCATGCTTTGTAAATAATGATTGTGTGGCAGCTGAGATCACTTGTAGTGCTGCACACGTGCTTCATGAGGTTTATGTAACAGCTGTGATCACTTATAAGACTGCACATGTGCATCACAAGATACTCGCTTGGACATGGGTTACTTTGTGCAGTACGCCTGTATGAGCTTCACCATGAACCCTGGCTGCTGCTACATTGGGGCAACACCATGCTTATGTTATATGACGAGATTATATTATGGCCCTGTTAGGGCTACGTTATGGTTATGTTGTGGCTGCTGCTACCACTGCTGCATCAGCCAGGAGAGAGGCTGTGTTATGGCTGCCATGTCAGCCAGGAGAGAATAAACGTGTCTGCAGTTCCTATGGCTCCTCAAGTCACCTTCCAGCCTCTTAGCTGGCACTTTGCCTACCCTGAGTTCAGCGAACAGTGTGGACAGTATCAACAGTGAGACAATTGGCGCTATGAGCAGGATCAGCAAGACAGTCCACTTTGCTCTTTGATGAGCATGTAGGAAAATAATTCTGGATTTGGGTTAAATGGTGGGCTATAAGGGGCCTTTTTCAGTTTGGATAAGGAGATGTTTTTTAGTGTGTGACTATAGTCAATCTGGGGTGGGTCAGACGGTTAAGCGTCTGCCTGCAATGCAGGAGACCTGGGTTTGATCCCTGGGTCGGGAAGATCCCCTGGAGAAGGAAATGGCAACCCACTCTAGTTCTCTTGCCTGGGAAATCCCATGGATGGAGGAGCCTGGTAGGCTACAGTTCATGGAGTCGCAAAGAGTCGGACATGATTGAGCATCTTCCCTATTCTCTATAGTCAAGACTTGATAACTGTACTGAGAATTATCTCATTACATCTGACATATATCCAGCAGATGGTTGGAAATGATAGCTTCTCGTATTCTGCTATGTTTGTTTCCTCAGCATTAGATATATTCAGAAATACAAAGGAAAAACATCATTTTTCTTTTAAAGAGCAGGCATTATGCTAATCTCTAACTCTCCCTGTGAAAGAGGCAATCTGATAAGTAATTTTGTTATAGAAAAGGAAGAAAGGATATAAACAAGTCACCCATTATGCAACCATCAATCCCATAAATTATTTTGTATTATGTAATGATACACTGATTTTGTGTAAAATTAAAGACAAGTAATTTTGTCAAATAGCTTTACTATGAAAAGGATTGTCAAAGATTTTCATATGTACTTTCTGGGGAATCTGGGACATATTATAAAATGCATCTGCTATGAAGAGCTTTGGAAAAAGGAAAAAAAAAGACGTATAATTCTTTGTAGATTTTTAACCTGCACTGAAAATTATTCTCAAAGTGGATTTCATTCAAGTGTAAACAATGTGGTTTTGCCACTTGAGGACAGATGATATTGGCCATATTTGAGTAGGTACATATGACCTAACCTGGAGGAAAGCATGGCAACCTATTCCAGTATTCTTGTCTGGAGAATCCCATGGACAGAGCAGCCTGGCAGGTTACAGCCTATAGGGTTGCACAGAGTTGGACATGACTAAAGTGACTTACCTCACATGCATATGACCTAAAGGAGGTGGCTCTTCTGCCCTGTCTCATGTGGACACATATGTTCCCATTGCAACATTCCAGAGTGGCTCTCACGGCACTCAGCCAGCATGGGCCAGCTTCTGTTGGAAGTGTTGCCTATTTTTCTTGGGGATCTTAGGTTTTCAGCTTAATTCTCGTGTATTACTGTAAAATATAGAATATGCAGGTAGTAAGACTGTGGCTCAGATCATGAACTGCTTATTGCCAAATTCAGACTCAAATTGAAGAAAGCAGGGAAAACCACTAGTCCATTCAGGTATGACCTAGATCAAATCCCTTATGAGTATACAGTGGAAGTGACAAATAGATTTAAGGGACTAGACCTGATAGACAGAGTGCCTGATGAACTATTGACAGAGGTTTGTGACATTGTACAGGAGACAGGGATCAAGACCATCCTCATGGAAAAGAAATGCAAAAAAGTAAAATGGCTGTCTGAGGAGGCCTTACAGATAGCTGGGAAGAGAAGAGAAGTGAAAAGCAAAGGAGAAAAGGAAAGATATTCCCATCTGAATGCAGAGTTCCAAAGAATAGCAAGGAGAGATAAGAAAGCCTTCCTCAGTGATCAGTGCAAAGAAATAGAGGAAAACAACAGATTGGGAAAGACTAGAGATCTCTTCAAGAAAATTAGAGATACCAAAGGAACATTTCATGCAAAGATAGGCTCGATAAAGAACAGAAATGGTATGGATCTAACAGAAGCAGAAGATATTAAGAAGAGGTGGCAAGAATACACAGAAGAGCTGTACAAAAAAGATCTTCATGACCCAGATAATCACGATGGTGTGATCACTCACCTAGAGCCAGACATCCTGGAAAGTGAAGTCAAGTGGGCCTTAGAAAGCATCACTAAGAACAAAGCTAGTGGAGGTGATGGAATTCCAGTTGAGCTATTTCAAATCCTCAAAGGTGATGCTGTGAAAGTGTTGCACTCGATATGCCAGCAAATTTGGAAAACTCAGCAGTGGCCACAGGACTGGAAAAGGTCAGTTTTCGTTCCAATCCCAAAGAAAGGAAATGGCAAAGAATGCTCAAACTTCCACACAATTGTACTCATCTCACATGCTAGTAAAGTAATGCTCAAAATTCTCCAAGCCAGGCTTCAGCAATATGTGAACCGTGAAATTCCAGATGTTCAAGCTGGTTTTAGAAAAGGCAGAGGAGCCAGAGATCAAATTGCCAATATCCGCTGGATCATCAAAAAAGCAAGAGAGTTCCAGAAAAACATCTATTTCTGTTTTATTGACTATGCCAAAGCCTTTGACTGTGTGGATCACAATAAACTGTGGAAAATTCTGAAAGAGATGGGCATACCAGACCATCTGACCTGTCTCTTGAGAAACCTGTATTCAGGTCAGGAAGCAACAGTTAGACCTGGACATGGAACAACACACTGGTTCCAAATAGGAAAAGGAGTACGTCAAGGCTGTATATTGTCACCCTGCTTATTTAACTTCTATGCAGAGTGCATCATGAGAAATGCTGGGCTGGAAGAAACACAAGCTGGAATCCAGATTGCCGGGAGAAATATCAATAACCTCAGATATGCGGATGACACCACCCTTATGGCAGAAAGTGAAGAAGAACTAAAGAGCCTCTTGATGAAAGTGAAAGAGGAGAGTGAAAAAGTTGACTTAAAGCTCAACGTTCAGAAAACTAAGATCATGGCATCTGGTCCCATCACTTCATGGGAAATAGATGGGGAAACAGTGGAAACAGTGTCAGACTTTGTTTTTTTGGGCTCCAGAATCACTGCTGATGGTGATTTCAGCCATGAAATTAAAAGACGCTTACTCCTTGGAAGGAAGGTTATGGCCAACCTAGATAGCATATTTAAAAGCAGAGACATTACTTTGCCAACAAAAGTCCGTCTAGTCAAGGCTATGGTTTTTCCAATGGTCATGTATGGATGTGAGAGTTAGACGGTGGAGAAAGCTGAGCGCCGCAGAATTGATGCTTTTGAACTGAGGTGTTGGAGAAGACTCTTGAGAGTCCCTTGGATTGCAAGGAGATCCAATCAATCCATCCTAAAAGAGATCAATCCTGGGTGTTCATTGGAAGGTCTGATGTTGAAGCTGAAACTCCAATACTTTGGCCACCTCATGCGAAAGGTTGACTCATTGGAAAAGACCCTAATGCTGGGTAGGATTGGGGGCAGGAGGAGAAGGGGATGACGGAGGATGAGATGGTTGGATGGCATCACCGACTCGATGGACATGGGTTTGGGTAGACTCCGGGAGTTGGTGATGGACAGAGAGGCCTGGCGTGCTGCAATTCATGGGGTCGCAAAGAGTCAGACACGACTGAGCGACTGAACTGAACTGAACTGAACTGAGAATTATATGTAGTTAATTAAAGCCTAGATCTATTTGATAACTAACATTAACTTCGCAGTTAATGGGGTCACAGAGTCAGACACGACTGAGCGACTGAACTGAACATTAACCTGACTCAGAAAAAGAATATTCAATGAAACTTGAATGCCTAATATATGCCAGGTACTGGGAAAATAAAAATTTTGTATAACTATGAACAAAACTTACTATAACAAACATAACAAAACTATTATAACAAAAATTACTATGTTGTCAACTATTGCAATATTTAAACTTATAATCATTCTATAGTAAACCTTAGATTTTTTGTCCTTGGAATTATTTGCTAATAACAGTTGTATCTTATGATTTTATTTTGAATCAGAGATGTTTTTGTTCATTGGTTAGACAAATTTTATTACAGAATTGAATGAAATAACCACTGGTTTTCCAAAGAACTCCTACAATACTTGAAAAAATTTTAATTAAGAGAATTAATTACGCATTTAAATATTAGTAGACATTATGACTTTAAAATATATTTTGAATCATTAGCTTAGTTTGCTAAATATACAACTGGTTTTTATAATATCAGCAAACACTTAGGTAACATTTACTAGATAACAGATACAGTTCTAAGTGCTTTACATACATTATGTCACTTAATTCTTACGACAACCCTATGAGGTTGGCATCAAAGCTATCCTCTGTTTTATAGATAAGTAAAACTGAGACAAAGAGAAGTTAAATTGCCTAAGGTTAGTAAGTGGTAATGGAGAAGACAATGGCAACCCACTCCAGTACTCTTGCCTGGAGAGTCCCATGGATGGAGGAGCCTGGTAGGCTGCATTCCATGGGGTCGCTAAGAGTTGGACACAACTGAGCGACTTCACTTTCAATTTTCCCTTTCATGCATTGGAGAAGGAAATGGCAATCCACTCTAGTGTTCTTGCCTGGAGAATCCCAGGGACGGGAGCCTGGTGGGCTGCCGTCTGTTGGGTCGCACAGAGTTGGACATGACTGAAGCAACTTAGCAGTAGCAGCAGCAGCAGTAAGTGGTAAATAGTGGAGTTGGGATCTGAACCAAGACTGCCTGGCTCCAAAGTCTGTATTCTTAATTGCCATACACTAATATACAGTCTCTTTATTATTGATTGTTATATTTTCAAGATGAAATTAATAATTTCATTTATTTCAACCAATCATTGTTAAGCACCTGCTATTTGCCTTGCACTGTGCTAGGAGATTTGGGGCATTCAAGGTTGAGCAGGAGATAAGTGTACTCTCAGGTAATTTAGATTATATAGGGGTTCACTGGACATATAGGACTTGAACAGAAGGCAGAGCAGTTATTCCATCTGTAGTGAACAGCAGCAGTAAATGCACAGAAATGGAAGAGAAAAAACTGACAACAAGAAGCAGTGAGTAGTGCAGTGCTTCTAGAAAATAATTATGTGAGATAAAAACTAAATACAGAGAGTCTTGACTCCTGAGATGTGGAGTTTGAACTTAGTTAGGTAGATTATTGAAAGACGCTGGTATTTGTTTTTCTAAAGCAGGGAAGTAATTTTATTAATCCCCTCATATGTAAAATATGTCCATCACATTGATGACTGTTTTAAGAATAAATTAAATAATGCGTTAAAATATTTAACAGAGTCTGGAACATAATAGTAAGTGCTCCAATGATTCGTGTAGATGTGGTACTTATTATTAAGTAAGCTGAGGGAAGCTGGAGCTCTTTTCTCATCATTTTAGGTATTCTCTCCATCCACTAGTGAAGTGATCTGGAGGTAAATCTGGAAATACAGCTTTCTAGTCTCTTATGTCTGAAAAGTCTTCTGCCTGTTCATAGTCTTCGCTATGATTTTGTAACGAGTAGCGACTCAACCACCGTAAAGGAAGGACTAGTGGCTTGCTTTTATGGGACCATGAGAGACTCATGGGAGGCCACGTCTGCTTCTCAAGTATCTTCTGCCATGTTGCCCTTTTTTGGATTCAATTATCCCAAATCCCCGGTAAGATTTACTACTTAGAGCGACCAGTGCAAAATCTCTGTTAGCTTGAGTATCGAATTTGTCCCATTCTCTATTTCTCACTAATATCTGTGATTTTTGTGAAGGGATGATATTCATATTTAAATCTGGTTAGACACTTTAGCTAGGGGGTAAGATGTGTTGGGATAGCTTGTAATCATAATTGGTCAGTGTTCTTCAGTAGAAATTTGGCTTTTTGATCAGTTGGGAAGAAGTGTTTGAAGAAAGAAAAGTACAGTTTTTACTTTGGAAAAGATACAGTTCTAAGTGTTTTTTTTACATATTATGTCATTTAATTCTTATTACAATGCAGATGAGTTGGATAAAGAAGGACCAACCAACCGACTGGAGTAAAACATCACCCTGTAAAGTTGTCTTTGAGTTTTCTCAGCCTTTTCCCCACACATGAGTATTTGGATATTGATGCTGCAAATCTACAGGGTCGCAGAGAGTCCGACATGACTGAACTGAACTGAACCGATCCTTCCAACAGTCAATAGGATTTTTTGTTTCTAAGGGTGTACACTGAAATCAAGAGGAGGAAGAGGTAAAAAACTCATTTCTTGAGCACCTACCATGTGCCAGGCATATTACTATTGATAAACTTATTTGACACTCATAGGGACACTGTGAGATATTAGAACCCTCATCTGGTAGACAAGATAAAACAGTACTTCTGAGAAGCTACAAGATTTGTCTAAGGTCACAGTCAGTCAGTAAGTGGGTAGATTTGGGATTTTCAATTCAAGTCTTCTGATTCCTTTTCTCATCTTGCTCTCTGTCCTTTCCTACAGTTAAAAGTGTCTTTAGAGTAATCAATATACACTTGAATATAACAAAATACACTTGTATTTTGCATACAAGATAAAACAAAATACAATTGTATATAAAATATACAAAATGTAACAAAATATACTTGTATAAATTGTACAAAATACACTGGAATAGAACAAGTTTTTTGTTTGGCTTAGTTCATGTTAACACATAAAACAGCATATTGGTTAATATTACTCCCAGTCTCAGCAGCTGATTCACACCAACTTCTGTTCACACCAACTTCTCTTCCCAACTTTGTGTGACTCTAGTTCTCCTTTTTGTCTTTTCTGTTCAATAAAACAGTAAGTGATGGGGTGACGTTTCAAAATACTAACCTCAGAGTTTCCTCAATTCTCTCTTTAGGTGTCTTACATTGTCTCTTTCCTCTCCCCATTCACCAGCCTGGAGGAGAACCATGAATTTTTCCTACTTTTAGCTCTTTGGTGACTAAACTTCTGTCACCTTTGACTCTTCTCACACTTCTTCATGCTTCCTGACCTCAGTTGCTCTGAAAATCCTGAGTTTCTTTCACTTTTTCCTCCCACAGTGTTATAAACATAGGATCTTTTTTTTTTCCTTCTAGGTTTACAGGTCTCATCTTTTGAACAAATGAGTACTATCTTGCATGCATGCTCAGTCGCTCAGTTGTGTCTGACTCTTTGCAACACCAAGACTGTAGCCCACCAGTATCCTTTGTCCATGGGATTTCCCAGCCAATAATATTGGAGTCGGTTGTCATTTCCTCCTCCAGGAGATCTTCCCAACCCAGGGATCAAACCTGTGTCTCCTACATCTCTTGCATTGGCAGGCGGGTTCTTAACCACCAAGCCACCTGGGAAGCCCGAGTACTATTTTACAGATGACATAATTGCATTACTTTGCTCTGGCCATATCCAGACCAAGAATCCTCTGATCCTTCTGGTAAAAGATCTGATTTGTCTCCTCTACCTAAAATAAATATAACATTAAAAAACCAAGAGATCAAAGATCTTGAAATGTTATGTATTAAATATTAGCCATTTTTGAGTTTTGAGTTTGAGAATTGAGCCAGAAATTTTGAGTTTAGGATCAGGTAGTATATCAATCCTGTTTCTCAGTCTCATATTTATAGTGCAGGAACAAAGAAGGAAAAAAAGGAATGTGCTAGAAATGAAAAGATTCAATGTGGACTAATACTTGGGGCTTTGAATGAGTCTCTCTCAACCTCACAAAAACAATTTTACTTAACACTCAAATCTCCAGTCTTATCCAAATCTCATATGCTTCAGTTGATGTGATGATTCAACATTTTTTCCCTTGCAGCTTCTCAAAATCCCTTTGTGTCCCTGGGCTTTTAAAACCAATTTTGCTTATTGTCACTTAATAGAATAATCATGATGGAAAGCGGATTTCATAGGTCAGAGTTACGGTCTTGGAGATAAGTCTGTAATTAACAAAGGGCAAAGTTTATTTTACACGGAGGATTTAGGTGAAACTTACTTATCTACAAAACTAACTGGCACTAAGTAATCTTTCTAGTTCCTCCACCAGATTCTCTCAGGCTTGAAATGTTGTAATTCTCTGGCTGCCACCTCCAAAGCTCTGAGACTGATTTTTTTTCCAATAGTATCTACTATGATTAAACAAAGGGAGTAAGTGAAAAGTCTGAACAAATGGTTCACCAAATAATCTGAAAATTTAAAGGCATTACAAGTATAACAGGGTCCAGTCTGGAGACAAGAACAAGATTTATTATTTGAATTAAGTGGATTTTGTATGAAAAATTTCATTTTATTTTGAAATTTTATTTTTATTGGAGTTTAGTTGATTTATAATGTTGTGTTAGTTTAAGGTGTACAGCAAAGTGAATCAGTTTTATATATATATATCCACTCTTTTAAAGATTCTTTTCCCATACAGGCCATTGTAGTGTATTGAGTAGAGTTCCCTGTGATATACAGTAGGTCCTTATTAGTTATCTATTTTCTATATAGTAGGGTGTATATGTTAGTCCTAATTTCCAATTTATCCCTTCTCCTCTTACCCTCTGGTACCCCTAAGTTTTCTTAAACTACGTTGTTAGGTAACTAAAGGAATAAAAGAGAGATCCTGAGATACGATAAATGTAGGAAATTTAGAAATATGTAGGAATATTTTCTCTGAAAGGAAAAGGGAAGGCGTTAAAACAGAAATTTAGAGAGGAGATCATCCTGTTGAGCTGAAACAAGGCATTTTAGGGACCTGACTGACTGGACCTGATGATTCTAAACTGCAAACCAAATTTAGGTGCTGCAAAGGAAAGCATCTGTAGATGCTGGGGTGAAGAAATGTCACTGGGGTTACGATCCTTAGAACTGCTAGCATAGAGGAAGCCCCAGTTAAGTAGAAGAAAGCAAAAAGAAAGGAATCATCCCTTCTTCCTCCAGCTTTGCAGTTTTCCTCTGTCACCCCCTAGTGGCAAAGCCTGACACAGAGAAGCTGGTGAAGCCGTAATGAAACTGGCAAAGGACTATCACAGCATGACAAATCTGGGTATTGAAGGGAGGGTGTGAAGCTGAGAGATAACAACTTCACAACTGGCGCAGAGAAACCCACAGCTCCCAAAACAGCCATCTTTAAATCAGCTGAATCTCCCTACACCAGTTTCTTATTTCATTGTCTCTTTATGAGCTTTAGAGTCAGAGTTTGGTTCATATTTCAGGTTCTATGTATGAGTTGTGTGACTATAAGCAAGCTATTTAAACCTCATTTATTTATTTGATAAAAAACACTTTATTGAGATACAATTGACATATAACAGCTATGTATATCTAATATACATAACAAAGCTATAAATATATCCATTCCAAAAGTTTCCTTCTGTTCTCTTTTTTTGTGTTAACAAAATTTAATATCTTTCCTTTCACTGAATCTATTAGGATAGAGTACAGTATTGTTAACTATAGACCCTGTAATGTACAGTGGGTCTCTAAGAATAAATGAAATTTCAAAGAAAGAAGTTTATTCATTTTGCATAAGTGAAACTTTTGCCACTTGATCATCATCTCCCCAGTTCACTCACCACCAACCTCTGGTAACAAGCATTCTACTCTCTCCTCCTATGAGTTTTAGATTCCATCATATATGTGCAATCATCTGGTATTCGCTCTTCGATGTCTGGCTTACTTATCATAATGTCCTACAGGTTCATTCATGTTGTTATAATTCAGATGATTTCCTTCTTTTTAAAGGCTGGATAATATTCCGTTATATATAAATACCACATCTTCTTTCTCCACCTGTTGATGGACATTTAGGTTATGTCCATGTTGTGGATGCTGTGAATAATGCTGTGATGAAAGTGGAAGTCCAAATCTCTGATTTACTAAGCATCTTACTAAAATAGCCAGTAGGTTTCTGAAGACATCAAAGAGGACGTAAGATTCACCTGGAGAAAAATGAAAATGGAACACAGTGATCCAAAATTTAAGGCACACAGCAAAAGCAGTACTAAAAGTGAAGCTTATAGTGATATAAACTTACCTCAGGAAACAGGAAAAAATTCAAATAAACAACCTCTCCTTATACTTAAAGAACTAGAAAAAGAAGAACAAACAAAACGCAAAGTTAGTAGGAGGAAAGGAAAAATAACTAGAGTGGAAAGAAACGAAATAGACACTAAAAGAATAGAGAAGGTCAATGAAACTAAGAGCTGGTTCTTTGTAAAGATAAACAAAATGGATAAATATTTAGCTAGACTCATTCAGAAAAAAAGAGGACTCTAATAAATAAAATCAGAAATGAAAGTTATTTCCTTATCCCCTCTTAACACAAAAGTTGTAAATATAATAAGCTAAAACAGCTTAAGACTCCAATTATCAACCGGACATCAGAAGATTTAGCTAAGGGTTGGTCTAGGTTCCCCCATGGCTGGCTGTATGGCCAAGGAGCTCTCAAGACTGGTGTCAGCCCCTTGGTAGTTAGGTAAGCCCTGTAGCTCGTAGGCTAGAGGGAGGATACCAAAATTGCACTTGGTACTGATCTTGTGCTAGAACCAGTTCTCCAAAATGCTGCTGTCAGAGTCTATTTTTCCAGGGAGAGTCCCAGTTGCCTCCTGCCTCCCTAGGAGGCTCTCTGAGATTGGCAGGTAGATCTGAACCATGCTCCTTTCAACCTAACTGCCTCTGTTCTGGGACTTGGATCACGTGAAGTTTTGTGTTCACCCTTTCAGAGCAGAGTCTCCGTTTTTGACTGTCCTCTGGCTCTCCTGTTCTTGAGCTTTGTGGGCCTTCAAAGCCAGACATTCTAGAGGTTCATCTTCGTACTAGAGGACCCCCCCTAGCTGGGGAGCCCAATTTGGGGCTCAGACTCTTTACTCCTTGGGGAGAATTTCTGAATTGTGATTGTCCTCCCATTTGTGGGTCACTCACCTGGGGGTTTGGATCTTGACTATACCACATCTCTGCCCCCTCTACCCATCTCATTGTGGTCCTGTCTTAGTATATTTAGTTGTAGCAAATCTTTTCTAGTCTTCAGGGCTTTCTCACCTGAAAGTTATTCTATAAATAGTTGTAATTTTGGTATGCCCATTTGGGAGAGGTGAATTTGGTTTCACTGGTGGATCAGAATGACATTTTGGGTCTCTAGGATTTAGTGTCATCTCAGTGTCTAGTAATCCCTGTGGCAGGCAGAATTTTGATCCCCATGACCTCTGAGCCATTGCTTTAGGTCCATGAATTTGTTACTTTATAGTACGAAAGGGACGTTGCAGATGTAGTTAAGGTGACTAATCAGTTGACTTTAAGATGTGGACAGTGTTCTGGATTATCCAGATGGGCTGAGAGACAATAACCTAACAACTGGCTCAAAGAAGGAACATATTCTGAAGCCCAGAGCTTCCAAAATAGCTGTCTTAAAAATCTACTCAGCCTCACCACACTTTTATTTACATCTTATTCCTAATTTTCGTCTCTGTGAATTTTGAAGTCAGGCAGAATTGAGTTCCGATTTCAGTTTTCTCTTTTTCTGTTTTGTTTTTACTTATAAGAATATGTGACTTAAGCAAGCTATTTAGCTTTTTTTTATAGGTACTTTCCTCAGCTACAAGACAGAATAACAATATCTACTTCACAAGATTGCAGTAAGTATTAAATGAAATAAGGTTCACATGAAGTATAGTTAGCATGTGGCACCACATGTGGTACTAAATAAGGTCACATTGGTTCTCATCTTTCTCCTGCATATGTGTCTTCACCATCATTCTTCCTCATCTTTTTCTTGCCCGTTGTCCCTGCATTTGTAATACACCTACTCATATTATGGTCAATGAACATCAATAAAAACTTTCTCCACTATTGCTTTAGCATCTATGATTGATGTCCTTTTGGCATCACTCAACTTATGAGTCTCAAGTCCTCTTACGTGTCATATATAGGAAGCTGCCATTTTGAAAGCTTACTGCAGTCTATTGTTTTGTGGAACAGGAGTGTTCTAGGTTTCCAGTTTTGGAAAAGCCAGCAAATACTGGCTTAATCAAAGGACCTATTCTCAGAGGGAGGCATTGGTCCAGAGGTTCAGCTACGTCAGGATCAGTGCTTCTTCCACTCTCTTGGGATTTTGTGGCTATAGGAATCATTTAAAGTACACAGAGGCAGGGTGAAGAGGAAGTGGGAGCACCAGCAATATGTGTCTCTTTTATCAACAAAAAGAAGCTTTCTCAGAAGCTCACATCTCGCTTATGTTTGGATTTCATAGACCTTCCCTGCATCTTTTTATTTCTGTAATTTAATTTTTTTTTAAATCCACAAGCTTGTATTTTGGGCTTCCCAGGTGGCTCAGTGGTGAAGAGTCTGCCTGACATTGCAGGAGATGCAGGAGACTTGAGTTTGACCCATGGGTCAGCAAGATCCCCTGGAGCAGGAAATGGCAACCCACTCCGAGTTTTCTTGCTTGGAGAATCCTATGGACAGAAGAGCCTGGTGGGCTACAGTCCATGGGGTCACAAACAGTCAGATACGACTTAGTGACTGAGCTGGCATGCAAACTTGTATTTCAGTGTTGGACTCCAGGCATCTGCAGGGCATAGTAGGCAGGACACTTTGACAGCTTTTTATCATCTCTACAGTTTTGCCTTTTTCAGAATTTCATTTAGCTGGAATCACATAGTATGTAACCTTTTCAAATTGGCTACTCTCACTTAGCAATTTGCATTTAGGATTCTTCCATTTGTTTTGTGGCTTGATAAGTCATTTTTTAAAATAAAGAAGTAGTATTTTATTGTATTTGTATAAGACAATTTGTTTATCTATCTGTGTCTTGAAGAACATTTTGACTGCTTATAATTTTTGGAAATTACAAATAAACCTGCTATAAACATTTATGTGCTAGTTCCATCACATGCTTAAGTTTTTAGCTTATTTGAGTAAATATTCAGGAGAGAAATTACTTGATGGTATGTCAAGGGTACAGTATTTATCTTTTTCTCTTTGATTCATTTCACTAAAGCTTAATATTCTCTGGGTCCATCCACTTTGCTGCAAATGGCAGAATTTCATTCTTTTTTCTGGCTGAGTACTATTCCTATATAAATATATGTGAGTGTATATATACATGTATACACACACACACACACACACACATATATATGTATAGGCTTCCCTGGGGGCTCAGACAGTAAAGAATCCACCTGAAATGCAGGAGACCTAGGTTAGATCCCTGGGTTAGTGAGATCCCCTGGCAAAGGGAATGGCTACCTACTCCAGTGTTCTTGCCTGGAAAATCCCATCGACAGAAGAACCTGGTGGGCTACAGTCCATGGGGTTGCAAAAAGTCAGACACGACTGAGTGACTAAGCACGTGTACACACACACATATATATGTGTGTGTGTGTGTGTGTGTGTGTGTGTATACATACACTCATCTTCTTTATCCATTCATATGTTGATGGACACTTGGGTTGCTTCCATTTCTTGTCTAGTATAAATAGTGCTGCTATGAACATTGAGATGTACGTATCTTTTCAAATTAGTGTTCTCATTCTTTCCAGCTATAAACCTAGGAGTGAAATTGCTGGATTGTATGATAGTTCTATTTTTAGATATTTGAGGGAACTCCATACTATTTTTCATAGTGGTTGCACCAATTTACATTCCTACTAACACTGTACAAGGGTCCCCTCTTTTCCATATCCTTACCAACATTTGTAATTGGTAGATTTTTTATGACAGTCATTCTAATAGGTATGAGTGATCATTGTTGATTTGATTTTTATTTCTCTAATAGTTAGCTGTATTGATCATGTTTTCATGTGCTTGTTGGCAACCTGTATGTTTTCTTTAGGAAAATGTCTATTCAAGTCTTCTGCCCGTATTTTGTTTGGGTTGCTTGTTTTTTTTTTTTTTTTGATATTGAGTTGTCTATCCCTATAGTCACTCTTGGTAAAAACTCTCATCAAAAATGTTTCCACAGAGGGAATGTATCTCAATATAGTAAAGGCCATTTATGACAAACCCACACCTAACATCATACTCAACAGTGAAATGTTGAATATATTTCCTCTGAATTCAGGAACAAGACAAGGATGCCTGCTCTCAACATTTTCTGTTTAACATAGTACTGGAAGTCCTCGCCACAGCAATCAGATGAGAAAAAGAAACAAGACGCATCCAAATTGGAAGAGAAGAAGTAAAACTGTCACTGTTTGCAGATGACATGATACCTGATACAGAAGACCTGAAAGTCTCCACCAATAAAGTAATAAAATTAATGAATGAATTCAATAAAGTTGCAGAATACAAGATTAATACACAAAAATCTGTTGTTTTTCTATATGCTAATAATAATCTATCAGAAAGAGAAATTAAAAAAAAAAAGATTTTAAATCATACAGGTCTAATGTGATCCTTATCGAAATATCCATGACACTTTTCATAGAACTAGAACAAATAATCCTAAAATTTATATGGAACCACAAAAGACCCAGAGTTGCCAAGGCAATCTTGAGAAAAAAGAACAAAGCTGAAAGTGTCACTCTTCTTGACTTCAGACAATACTACAAAGCTATAGGAATCAAAATAGCATGGCTATGGCACAAAAAAACAGACACATAGATCAAAGAAACAAAATAGAGAGCCCAGAAATAAGCCTATGAACCTATGATCAATTAATCTATCACAAAGGAGGCAAAAATATGAAGTGGAGAAATACTGTCTCTTCAATAAGTGGTGCTGGTAAAACTGGACAGGTTGGGTGGACATATTATATCATATCATGTAAAATATCATGTATTTTTTACATATCATGTAAAAGAATGATACGAGAACATTTGCTCACAGTATATACAAAAATAAACTCAAAATCACCTAAACGTAAGACCAGAAACTTTAAAATTTCTAGAAGAGAATATTGGCAGAACACTCTTTGACATAAGCCATAGTAATATTTTTTTTGATCTGTGTCCTAAGGCAAAAGAAATAAAATCAAATATAAACCAATAAATAACTTAAAGTGAAAAGATTTTGCACAGCAAAATGAAAAGACAACCTACCAAATGGAAAAAAAATCAATTTGCTAGTGATACGACTGACAAGGTGTTTAACTCTTGTCCTTATGTTTAAAATGACTTTCAAGGCCTACTTCATAGATCACCTCCTTGTGAAGCCTTCTCTGATGCTTCCCCCAGGATACTCCCTTCTTATTCCAAAGTGATCACTTCCTTTTTGAAATCCTGTTGCTGGTCCTTCTGTTTTCTCTGAAGTCTACATAACCAAGATGTTACTTTCCACAGTAATGCCTATCAAAATCTCCTCTACAGTTTCTGAGAGTTCCTGAGGCATTACTTTCTTGTGGTCCCACCTTTCTGTCTGGCTCCTGGGCTGAACTCCATCTTCCCTTGAATCAATCTAGACAGAAAACTCACTTCCTTCACTGGTTTTCATAGGAAAGATGATCTATACACAAGAATTTTGTGAGTTTGGTAATTTAATGGGAAAGGACAAAAAATAGAGTAATGTTCATAACTTCCTGACTTCCTGATCTCTCCTCTCTGTTTTTTTCTCACTCTCTTTATGGAGTAAAAAATGTTCCTCTCTTTGTTTCACGTGTAATTATTTTACATCCTTCTCTGGGCTTTTGGGGTTGTCAATACACTTCTTTCCATGTGGATGTACCTGTTGAAAGTTCACTATCAAGGCATACTGGCCACAAAAGCATCTGCCCCAGAGACAGAGGGAGTTTTCTTCTATCAACTGCTAAGAGAATACAATTTATCTTGTCATATTACAGGAACTACTTTCACACATATACTTTTTCTTGTTGGATAGTAAAGTCCTCAAGGATAAGAACCAATTTTTCATCTTTCTGATCTTCATAGTTCCTGCTTTAGACGTGGTGGTCAATAAATTTTTACTGAAGAAATGAGTAACTGA
Organism: Okapia johnstoni; assembly: GCA_024291935.2. Taxonomy (NCBI): domain Eukaryota; kingdom Metazoa; phylum Chordata; class Mammalia; order Artiodactyla; family Giraffidae; genus Okapia; species Okapia johnstoni. The sequence goes on along the minus strand of CM044306.1, from coordinate 20,467,778 downwards.
TTACACTGTATATGACTTCAGTCCCTTTCAGAAAGAAACAAATGTATTTCTTTAAAATGTGTAAGTGGACACAAAGACCATGATTTCTTTGCCCAGTATGTGACATTTATTAAGAAATGACAGAAGACACTGAATCACAGATATAATTGAAATAGTCAACAGTCAAAGGGGAGAATGGAATCAGATGCTGAAATATGGAAAAGTCTAGTCTCCTTCTTAGAAGCTGAACATTTGGTGAGGAGCTTCTATTCTCGTCGGTGACATCTGAAGATGTCATTTAGCTATACTCTGGTGCCTTTGATGTTGCAAAAATTGGGGGACAAACAGAAGCTAAAAATAGATCATAAAGCAGGAGAAATAGGCTTGTGGACAGTTCAAAAGGATAAATTCCACAATATATCAGCAATATTCAACCTTGCATGAAAATCAGAAATAGTATAACGAAAGCAGTTTGATGATGAGCAGGTGGTATGCAGCGTCTGCCATGGAAAGTCAAGATATTCACTGCAGAATGGAATCAGGTAGAACTCATATACTTGGTAGCACCCATAGCAAAAACCCAAATGGGAGACTAAGAACTTATTAGTTGTCCATGGGTGGTTGAGGCGATAAATTGTTCAGAGATACTGTGTCCTGGGCAATTTTAAATGAGCAACGTGGCTTTTAGCAGGTGGGCTCACAGCAGGTGGGCTCACAGATGGGCTCAATGCAGGTGGGCTGGCAGCAGCAGGCTGGGCGGCAGCAGGACTGTCCACAGTAGGAAGGGCGGCAGCAGGAGGCCTGGGCATAGTACAGCTGGCAGCAGGATGGGGGTGTGCAGCTCACCACACAGCAGGGAGGCAGGCTGGTGCCCTCCACGCGGCAGTCAGGACGGCACCACCTGGTGCGGCTGCTCACAGCTCCATCGCTGCCCACCTGACCATAGCCAATGCTGCCACTAAGGCCACAGCTGTCCTCACAGCAGCTGGTCTGGAGGCAGGTTGGCTGGCAGCAGCTGGTCTGGATGGAGATTGGCTGGCAGCAGCTGGTTTGGATGGAAGTTGGCTGGCAGCAGCTGGTCTGACTGCAGGTTGGCTGGCAAAAGTTGGAACCACAGGTCCCACCAGTGGAGCAAGTGGGAAATCCACAGAAGCTGGTGGAGCAACAGGCCATGGTGTCAGGAGTTGGGCTGAGAATTGCAATGCTTGGAGGATTTTGGGTGGTGACTTCTGTGTCAGGCCTTTTATATATCTGGGCCAGCTGCTATTATAAAAACCTCAGCATATCTTCCTTGTTTTTGTATAAATTTGTTTTTCAGCGGCCCTCTGATTGGCTTACATTGAAATACCTATGATACATTATGAGCAGCAGTTTAGAAATTACTTCGTTTTATAGTTTTACTTGGACTCCTCCTATTGGTCCTTTGCTCTTTGGAATAAGTTTGTGGTTTTCCATGTTCAAAGAGCCCTCCCATTTTTGTCCACGTCATCACCCTCATTTTGTAGAGGTAATTATTCCATGTGATTCTCTGTCCAGGTCTCTAAGGCTAAGAGTGATTGTGCTGTTTTTAGCTATTTTTTTTTCCTCCTGAATATATACACTGAATTCTCTTGAATTTAGAACATCAAGACATCCACTAAATTGAAAGGTACCTTTGGTCACACATAATTAAAAGCTTCCAACTCATTTATTCTGACATCAAATAAATTACCATAGTTGTTCCTTTGATTTCAACCAATTTGAAATGTGTAAATATTACTTGTATTCCAGGCCAGAAATATTTTCTTGTGAACCAAATGATATAGTATATAGGAAGGTAACCAACACAGTGCTCTTAGCTTCTGGTAGAACCTTAAGAAATGTTTACTGAATCTGATTTTGAATGGGTAGAGTAAAAGCCATGATTCATGGGTGTCTATACCACTTATAAATGATTAAACAGAACTTTTAAGCTGTAGTGCCTGTCATGAAGCAGTCCTTATTATTGTCAAAAGAGAACAGGAAAAGCTGACACCTTTTTATACTTAATAGTTGAACTAAGTCTTAAGAAAAAGCATCGATAAGCTCTGACATTTTGAAGGATGCACTGTATCTACTTTATTCTTCTCTGAAATAAGTAATCTTGTGTGTGAACTATCACTGCCACCAACTGAACGATAGAGGTGAGTGCTGGGAGCTTGTAATTGTCTCAAAAATGTTGTTCTCAAAGTGTTCTATGTTTTGCCCTATTGTATTTTGTATGTTGTGCTCACATACTTAAGAACTGAAAAAATTAAATAGTAAGAGGTATTTTTTGTTCCAGATGTGTGTGCATTTATTGAGAACATTTTTCAGATTGGGTTTCAAAGTATAAAATACATAGTTGTTTCAGATTTCTAGTGAATGTGTCTGACACACCCATTAGAATGGTGACGGTAGAACTCACTGGCTATCTCTGCAGCTGTTTGTTCTATTCTCATTGAGACCATAGATTCACCATAAAAATAGAGTTAATGGTGGTTAGTGTTGGATTTGAAACTTACAGAGCAATTTGGGAATCAGTGGGAAGAATATAATAGGCTAAGATATAGGAACTGAACATAAATGATCTTGGAAAATAGATAGTATCTGATAATATCTGGTTGATATTTTGAAATCTAGTCAATAGATAATACAATTTCTTTAGATATGGGGACTGCATGAAGGAGAACATCTAGTATATTAAGTAGAAGGAGATTAAAATAGAGTAGGATTACATCTATAGCTTTGATCAATCTGAAAATGTTAGGTAAAAAGGGCCTAGTGGCTCAGAGGGTAAAAAGTCTGCCTGCAATGTGGGAGACCCAGGTTTGATCCCTGGGTTGGCAAGATCCCCTGGAGAAAGAAACGGCAACCTATTCCAGTATTCTTGCCTGGAGAATCCCCATGGATAGAGGACCCTGGTGGGCTACAGTCCGTAGGGTTGAAAAGAGTTGGACACGACTGATCGACCACTTTCTTTCTTCTCACAACAGATTAGATCAGGTAAGTATTTGAACAGCTATAAAGATTGTTTAATGCATGGAGCATTTTGCTAACCAATAGATTTAAGTATAATGTAATTTGTATTTAATCTCTCTGGCTTAGACTTTATGTTCTTGTCTTAGCATTACTGTCAAATTCACTCTTCTTGAACTCCAGCTAAAGGTGGATAAACTTGAAGGTAGAAGGAAGAAAATAACTCAGTTTGCTTTGCAAGTTTAAATATTTTATTTGAAATTAACAGGGGATATTGAAGGGGAAAGCAGGTCTGAAAATATGTGGGAATCAAGAGAGCAGAAAGAGATCAGAGATGTCACTAAAATGAAGAGCTACTTGAGTCTGGTACTCTGCTCAAGCAAGGCAGGAAATCCAGACACTGTGGTTGAGGCTTGTTTTCAATGTGCTATTTCAGAACATTCAAAAGTGTCCTATGACTTTCATTTCTGAGCAGCTTAGAAACTTCGCGATGCTTAGCATCCAAGAAAAATTGAACGGTTCTTCAGAGATTAGCACAGGTTTGTTCTGCTTCCCCTTTCATTCTTAAGTAATCAGCATCCTTGCTTTAGCAGGTGGGCTCACAGCAGGTGGGCTCACAGATGGGCTCAATGCAGGTGGGCTGGCAGCAGCAGGCTGGGCGGCAGCAGGACTGTCCACAGTAGGATGGGCGGCAGCAGGAGGCCTGGGCATAGTACAGCTGGCAGCAGGATGGGGGTGTGCAGCTCACCACACAGCAGGGAGGCAGGCTGGTGCCCTCCACGCGGCAGTCAGGACGGCACCACCTGGTGCGGCTGCTCACAGCTCCACCGCTGCCCACCTGACCATAGCCAATGCTGCTGCCAAGGCCACAGCCGTCCTCACAGCCGCTGGTCTGGAGGCAGGTTGGCTGGCAGCAGCTGGTCTGGATGGAGATTGGCTGGCAGCAGCTGGTCTGGCAGCAGGTCGGCTGGCAGGGGCTGGAGCCACAGGTTCCACCAGTGGAACAGATGGGAAATCCACAGAAGCTGGTGGAACAGCAGGCCATGGTGTCAGGAGTTGGGTTGAGAGGAGGGTTGTTAAGAGAAGTTTTTGAGTTTTGGCTGCACCTTCTACATCTGGCCTTTTATATATCCTGTAGAGCCATGTTATTTCCCTAGTATTTAGCATTTTTCCTGGATACCATTGCAGAGTCAGTCTCTGATTGGCTAATATTTGAGTTGCTAAGAAGGTTATAAATAGCATTTTGAATAGTATGCTTTTGTCATTGTTCAATTAAATCTCATTATGTTTCTTCTTTGCCCTTTGGGTCAAGCCAAGGCTCATTATGGAAGTTGTGTGATAGATTAGACTTTGTCTAACCGTTGCCCTGGCTTGCTTTGTCATAAATGTCCTTCAATAACCTTTAGGCAGAGTTTGTCTAAACTGAACATTCTCTTCCTAAGTGGTCATTCAATTAAGGATCATGATTTTGTAAACAATTTGTCTAGACTTGGAATGGCTACCATTAGTGTCATCAAAACATGAACTATCACCTGAGTCATCAACATCAAAAGAAGTATGCCTTTCTATGCTCCATTTGTGTAAGCTACAGTATCCTCAGCACTCTAACTAGTATTTTTGTTGTTAATGTACATATTCTCAACTGAAACCCTTGGTGACTTTTCCTGTAGATTGTTTTCTGACTCTGCTAATTTAAAAATAATAAGATAGTAATGAATGCACATTTTAATAAGTCAAACAGTATGCAGACATATAAAGAAAAGTTAATGTTATTCTCCCTTTTCCCAAAACATACGCATCCCTCCCAAAACTAGTATTTCAGAGATAATCAATATTAACAGTTTTGGGGCACGTTCTGTCACATTTCTCCCTGCTTCTGCAAACATAAACCAGAGTATGCACATATATATCATTTAGCTTAGTAGAGTTGAAATCTCCTATACCTATTCTTGCAATGAAAAAGACCTGGTTTTGATCCCTGGGCTGGGAAGATACCCACTCCAGTAATCTTGCCTGGAGAACTCCATGGACAGAGGAGCCTGGCAAGCTACAGTCCATGGGGTTGCAAAGAGTTGACACGACTGAGCGACTAACACACTATACCTATTTATTATTAAAAATTTTTAAATAAAATACACATAATGTAAAATTTACCATCTTAACAATTTTTAAGAGTTCACTCTACTAGTGTTAAGCATGTTCACATTGTTGTGCAATTGATCTCCAGAACTCTTTTTGTCTTACAAAACTGAAACTCTGTATCCATTAAATACCACTTCCCCATTCTCCCCTCCCCAAACTCTTGGCAATCATTATCCTACTCTGTGTCTTGATGAATCTAACCACTCTTTGTACCTCATTTACGTTGAATCATACAGTATTTGTCCTTTTGTGGCTGGCTTATTTCACTAAGCATAATGTCCTCAAGATTTATCCACCTTGAAGAGTATGACAGAATTTCCTTGTTTTTTAAGGCTGAATAAGATTCCATTATATGCATATTCCACAATTTGTTTATCCATTCATCCATCAATGACACTTGGGCTGCTTCCCTCTTTTAATTATTATAATTAATCATGCAGGAACATGAGTGTACAAATATCTCTTCAAGACCATGCTCTCAATTTTTTTGGGTGTATGTATACTTAGGAGTACAGTTGCTAGATCATATGGTAATTCTATTTTTGATTTTTTGAGTAACTGCTATATTGCTTCCCATAGTGGGTATATCATTTACATTCCCACCAGCAGTGCACAAGGGTTCCGATTTTTCCGTGTCCTTGCCAATACTTTTTGAGTGTTTTGAGAACAGCTGTTTAAATGGATGTGAGGTGGTATGTCATTGTGGTTTTGGTTTGCATTTTGCTAATTATCAGTGATACTGAGCATCTTTTCACGTGTTTTTTTTTTTGTTTTTTTTGCCATTTGTGTAGCTTTTTTGGAGGTACGTGGATTCATGTCCTTTGCCCAAATTTTGTTGTTGTTGTTTGAGAGTTGATGTTCCTTTTGTTGAGTTGTAGGGATTCTTTCTATATTCTGGAATCTATGATTTGCAAATATCTTCTCCCCTTCTGTAGATTGCCCTTTCATTTTATTAATTGCTATTGTTGTTCAGTCACTTAATTTGTGTCTGATTCTTTGCGTGTCCTTTGATGCGAGAAGTTTTTAATTTTGATGTAGTTCAGTTTATTTTTAACTTTTATTGCCTATTCTTTTGGTGTCATGTGCAAGAAATCATCAAATCCAGTATCATGAAGCTTTTCCTCTATGTTTTCTTTAGATAATTTTATAGTTTTAACTCTATTTAAATCTTTGATCCATTTTGAGTTAATTTTTCTAGAAGTTTTAAGATAAGGGTCCAACTTCATTCTTTTGCATGTTGACGTCATTTTCCCAACACCATTTGTGGAAAAGATTGTCCTTTCCTACTGAATGGTCTTGGCACCTCTCTTGCAATATACACGGTTCTGTTTCATGTTTGTCTCTATGCCCACTTTTGTGTCAGTGCCATGCTGTTTTGACTACTCTAGCTTTGTAGTGTAGTTTGAAATCAGGGAGTAAGATGCCTCCAGCTTTGTTCTTCTTTCTCAAGATTGCTTTGGATATTCAGGGCCTTTGGTGGTTCAACACAAATTTTAGGATAGTTTGTTCTATCTCTAAGGAAAATGCCATTGACGTTCTAATAAAGATTGCATTGATCTATAGATTGCTTTTGGTAGTATGGACATTTAAGCAATATTAATTCTTCCAGCCGTGAGCATGGACTACCTTTAATTTATGTGTGTCTCCTTTAGTTCCTTTCATTCACATCTTACACTTTTCAGTGCACAGACCTTTCATCTCCTTGGATAACTTTATTCATTAAGTATTTTATTCTTTTTGATGCTATTGTAAATAGGATTCTTTCTTGAATTTTTCTTTCTAACAGAGCGTTGTTAGTGTATAGAAGCGCAAGAAACTTTATGTATTGATTTCATATCCAAAAACTTAACTAAATTTGTAACAGATTTTATTTTTTGGTAGAATCTAAGATTTTCTGTTTATAATATCATATCATTTGCAAATAGAGACAGTTGTAAATCTTATGACTTTTATTTCTTTTTCTTGCCTAATTGCTCTGGCTATGCCTTCTAGTACTATGATTAAATAGAATAGGTGAAAGCGGACTTCCTTCTCTTGTTCCTGATCTAGAAGAAAGGTTTCAGTTTTTCACTGTTGAGTATATTTGTGTGGGATTCTCATGTATGGCTTTTGTTATGCTGAGGCAGTTTCCTTCTAATTCTAGTTTGTTGAGTGTTTCTTTTTTTCAATTAATTTTTTTTTAAAAATGGGTATTGCTTCTGCTGCTGCTAAGTTGCTTCAGTCGTGTCCGACTCTGTGTGACACCATAGACGGCAGCCCACCAGGCTCCCCCATCCCTGGGATTCTCCAGGCAAGAACACTGGAGTGGGTTGCTATTTCCTTCTCCAATGCATGAAAGTGAAAAGTGAAAGTGAAGTTGCTCAGTTGTGTCTGACTCTTAGCGACCCCCTGGACTGCAGCCCACCAGACTCCTCCATCCATGGGATTGAATTACCTGAAATATTATTTTTGCATCTATTGAGATAACCAAATGTTCCCTCACTTAATTCTGTTATGTGATGTATTACATTGATTGATTTTCATATATTAAACCATATTTGTATCCTAGGACAAAATCTCACTTGGTCATGGTGTATTGTCTTTTTAAATGTGCTGTTGAATCCTGTTTGATCGTATTTCATTGAGATTTTTTGTGTCAGTATTCATCAGGGATATCGGTCTGTAATTTTCCTTTCTTATATTTTCTTTGTCTGGCTTTGGTATTAGAGTAATGCTGGCCTTGTAGAATGAATTTGGAAGAGTTCCTTTATCTTCAATTTTTTGGAAGAATCTGAGGAGGACTGGTGCTTAATTTTCCCTTTAATGTTTTATAGAATTCACCAGTGAAGACTTCTGATACTAGAATTTTCTTTGTCGAGAAGTTTTATTATTGATTCCATCTCCTTGTTAATTATACATCTGTTCTGATTTTCTATTTATTAGTGATTCAGTTTCAGTGGGTTGTGTGTTTCTAGAAATTTATCCATTTCATCTTGATTGTGCATATTATTCATTTAAGTAGCTATGTAATATTCCAGAGTATGATCACACAACACTTTATTCAATCATCCCCCTATTGATAAATACTCAATTATTATTATTTGTTTTTTAGTTTGTGCTTTTTATGGTAATTAACCTCTCCTGGATTTGATCACATTTCCTAACATGGTATGAGAAGAATAGCATGGAATATCACAGTCAGATTAGAATCTTTTGTGCAACACTCAAGGAAGAAATGGAGAAGGAAATGGCAACCCACTCCAGTATTCTTGCCTCGAGAATCCTGTGGACAGAGGAGCCTGTTGGGCTGCTGTCCATGGGGTCACACAGAATTGGACACGACTGAAGCGACTTAGCATGCATGCATGCATTGGAGAAGGAAATGGCAACCCACTCTAGTATTCTTGCCTGGAGAATCCCAGGGACGGAGGAGCCTGGTGGGCTGCCATCTATGGGGTCACATAGAGTCGGACACGATTGAAGCGACTTAGCAGCAAGGAATAAAAACAGATATGTTTGCTATATCAAATGTATATATTTTATTAGATCTTGGTATATTATTCCCTTTTCATAAGAAGTGCAATTTGATAAATGGTGGAGTTTGGGAGGTGAATGTATCTGAAAAGGAGAGATGGTTCTTCCTCAGCCGTGGCAGCAATGAGCTGTGAAGAGGAGGCTTGCTGAAGGTCAATCCCAACTCAAATTGGTTTTCCCATTTATTGAGTCATATTTGTATTTTGGTCACCTTAGTGGAGAAATCAACATCTTTCTAATATTGAATGGAATCAGGTAAGTCTATGAAGTCCAAATATTTGGTAACCCCTCATAAAATTTTGATTAAAGTTCAAGAACTTGTTAATGGTCCAAGGATGGTGGAAGAGATAATTACTTCATGGACTGAGTTGGAAGTTGAACTTTCAAATCGAAAATCAGCAACCTGGCTTTTAGCAGGTGGGCTCACAGCAGGTGGGCTCACAGATGGGCTCAATGCAGGTGGGCTGGCAGCAGCAGGCTGGGCGGCAGCAGGACTGTCCACAGTAGGATGGGCGGCAGCAGGAGGCCTGGGCATAGTACAGCTGGCAGCAGGATGGGGGTGTGCAGCTCACCACACAGCAGGGAGGCAGGCTGGTGCCCTCCACACGGCAGTCAGGACGGCACCACCTGGTGCGGCTGCTCACAGCTCCACCGCTGCCCACCTGGCCATAGCCAATGCTGCCGCCAAGGCCACAGCTGTCGTCACAGCTGCTGGTCTGGAGGCAGGTTGGCTGGCAGCAGCTGGTCTGGATGGAGATTGGCTGGCAGCAGCTAGTCTGGCAGCAGGTTGGCTGGCAGCAGGTTGGCTCGCAGCAGCTGGAGCCACAGGTCCCAGCAGAGGAACAGATAGGAAATCCACAGAAACTGGTGGAACAGCAGGCCATAGTGTCAGGGGTTAAGTTGAGAGGAGGGTTGTTACGAGAAGTTTTTGAGTTTTGATGGACACTTCCACAGTGGGCCTTTTATAAGCCTTGACCAGCTGCTATTTGCATAATTCTTAAGGTCCCTTCCTTGTTTGTTTTAAAACAACTTGTCTCTGAATGGTAATTGGCCTGTTCCTGAGTTATCTGTTCTTCTCTGAAAGCTTTGAAAGTTAATTTGATTTGGTCTTCAATTAGAATTTTTCACCGTGGTCAAGTAGTCATTAGCATTCACTGTGTACATAACCCCTAATTCCACATATTTGTTAAAATATGCTCATTGCCCAAAGAATAATTGAGTGGTGCTTCACCTTTAAAGGGACTGTCAGTATTACTCAGTGTTGATCCTTATAGTTGAGCTCTTGGGTCTCATATGACAGTTTAATTCCCAGCCAAGTGGCCTCCAATGTCGACTGCTGCCCATTCTCTGCTTTTCTCATCTTCACCTTGACAGTCAAGCTGGTCAGAAAGAAAAAGATTCTTTCTTTAAGGCTAGGAAATGTGGATGATTTACCGCTGATAATATTTTTGGAGCACTTATTATATGCCCGAGTGGTTCTGAAACTGTGCATGTATCAGTTCACTTATTCTTCACAGCAATTCTATAGGGGAGGTACCATTGCCATTCCCATCATCCATGTGATAAAGCCAAGTCACAGACTAAGTAATTTGTCCAAGTTCACACTAACAAGTGCTTAATCTGAAATTTGAATCCACACCATGGGCTTCCAGATTAAACTAATTTTTAAAAATATTTTGGCCATACCATGCAGCAAGTGGGATCTTAGTTCCCCAACCAGGGATCACACCCATTCTCCCTGTAATGGAATCACAGTCTTAACCAGTGGACTGCCAGGGAAGTCCCCACACTAAACTCTTTTTACCATTATAGTCAATTTGTTCTTTCCTAGGTAAGCCATTGTTCTAGGGAAAATCGAAGAGTGAGTGACAAGATGTGACAATTCGACCACTTTCTTAGGCATTTTTTAGGGTGAAGGGAAGAAAGGTAAACCTGAGGCTAAGTAGTAATGCTCTTCAGTAGAGACTTTTCTGGAGACTTTTTTTTAACTATACTAAAGTGCAAGTGTTAAAAAGTTAACTTACTTGATTTGTGACTTTAATCTTTGATCTTAGGATTTTCTATAGATTTCAATGTTCTTAACTGCATAAAATCACACTCTTAAAATTTTTTTTAAAAAATTTAAATTTTGTATCAGAGTATAGTTGACTTACAATGTTGTATTGGTTTCAGGTGCACAGCAAAGTGATTCAACATATATATATATATATACACATATAAAGATTCTTTTCCCATTTAGGTTATTATTGAGTATTGGGCAGAGTTCCCTGTGCTATACAGTAGGTCCTTGGTTTTTTTTTAATAAACTTTTTATTATGTATTGAAGTATAGCCATTTAACAATGCTGTGATAGTTTCAGATGAACAGCAAAGGGACTCAACCACACATACACATGTATCCATTCTCCCGCAAACTCCCTCCCATCCAGGCTTCTACAAAATATTGAGCAGTTCTCTGTGCTATACAGCAGGTCCTTGTTGATTATTTTGTAGTGTGTATATATGTTAATCTCAAACTCCTAATTTATACATCTCCCCCACCTTTCCCCTTCGGTAACCATAAGAAAAACCACATTCAATATATTAATCCTGGAGTATGTAGCATACTATAATGCATTAGAGCTTCAGTGTGTAGTTTATTTCAGATGTTAGAGAGTAATCCAGTTAGCTATAAAGTTTGTATAACAAACTTTTTTTTATACAAACTTTTTTGAAAAGTTTGTATAACTGTATAATTTGAATCAGGCAACTGATAAGGTGAAGATAAAGGTTTTATTTAGGGACAGTGAAAGGTAATCTGGACTTATGAGGCTTAAACCAGAACAATGTTTGTTGTGCCTCTCCAGGAATGACAGCTTTGTGTTTATGCCATAACTCTTCCTTAGTCTGAATTAAGCATTTTCAAATCCCATGTTGAATTTGGTATGTTTCTTTGTGACTATTACGCTTTTTCTCCTTAAGCAAATCTATATAACATAGAGTCTTTGATTAGCTATTTTTTTCACCTTGGATGTTTGTAATATGCTAATTGTAATAATTGTCATTATTATGATCTCACCAGCTATTTAACTCACAGTGAAACGCAGCAGAATTTTTGATACTAAAACTGTTTTTCTCCCCTTGCTAAAAGTTTAGATGTTTGAAGAGCTGAAATGCAAGGCACTGGAGACAGTAGCGTTGCATATCAGCCTTCCATTTCTGTACTTTTCTACTGTGGCACTATTTGCAACATCTCTCTCAGAGCAAAATTTAGCTCAATTTTCATGTTTCTGTCTTTAGTTACCCTTATAGAATTAAGAGTAAGATATATTAGTCAGTGTTTTCTAGAGAAATAGAAGTGGTAAGATAGATATATTCTTTTTAATGGCTGAGTAATATTCCATTGTGTATATGTACCACAGCTTCCTTATCCATTCGTCTGCTGATGGGCATCTAGGCTGCTTCCATGTCCTGGCTATTATAAATAGTGCTGTGATGAACATTGGGGTACACATGTCTCTTTCAAGTCTGGTTTCCTCAGTGTGTATGACTCAGCCATTAAGAAGAACACATTTGAATCAGTTCTAATGAGGTGGATGAAACTGGAGCCTATTATACAGAGTGAAGTAAGACAGAAAGAAAAACACCAATACAGTATACTGACACATATATATGGTATTTAGTCAATCAATAAAGATAACCCTGTATGCGAGACATCAAAAGAGACACAGATAAATAGAACAGTATTATGGACTCTATGGGAGAGGGCGAGGGCAGGATATGGGAGAATGGCATGGAAGCATGTAAATTATCATATGTGAAATGAATCGCCAGTCCAGGTTCAATGCACGATGCAGGGTGCTCGGGGCTGGTGCACTGGGATGACCCGGAGGGATGGGATGGGGAGGGAGGTGGAAGGGGGATTCTGGAAGGGAAACACATGTACACCCATGGCGGATTCATGTCAATGTATGGCAAAACAAATACAATATTGTAAAATTAAAAAATAGAAAATAAACTAATTTAATAAAAAAAAGATAGATATAAATATGTAGAAAGGGATTTCTTAGGCAATTTTGGAAGCTTAGAAGTCTTATGATCACTGTCTACAAGCTGAAGACCCAGGAAAGTCAGTATTATAATTTCAGTTCAAACTTGAAGGCCTGAGAACCAGGGGAGCCAATGGTATAAGTTCCAGTTCAAGTCCAAAGGTCGCAGAGCCAGGGCACCATGTCTGAGAGCTGGAGAAGATGGATGTGTGCAAGCAAGAGAGAACTCCCTTCTTGTTCTATTCAGGACCTCAGTGGACGGGACAGTGCCTACTGACATTGGTGATAGGCAATCTTCTTTACTCAGTCCATCAATTCAAATGCCAATCTCTTCAGAAATACCTCTGCAGACATACCCAGAAATGTTTTATAAGCTATTTAGGGATTCCTTAGCTGTCAAAGTTGCTACATAAGATTAACCATTGCAAGATATGACACTTAAATTTGAGAATTCTACTGTTCTGCTACAGAATGAAAACTCATCTGAACATTTCTTCACCCCCTCTAAATAAATCAAGAAAATAAAGTTTAATCAGAATCTTTCTTCCTACCACTTAAACCCATTTTTTCCTGATTAGTTTCCATAGAAATAGAGTAAGAAGTTGTAATCATTTGTGATGCTTCACTGTGTAAATTTTCTATCCTGGGTACCCCTATCTGTAGGCTTCTTGGGGGAAAAAAATGCCAGGTCCTTTATCATTAACACGTTTTTATTGCTGTGCTTATTCTCTTTGGTTCTAATTACTTCACTGAAGCTATGGGGCCCAGACAATACCAGAATCATAAATGTGTGTTTGTCTGTTATGCATAAAATATGTTTGTCTGTTACGCTTCAATGTTTGCCTTTGTTCACAGATATTAAAGTTTTGAGTTATTATTTTTTAAGATGTAAGGGTTCCAGTTTTCTAGTTAAAGTTTAAGGGGTTCTTTCCAGTTTCTCAAACTCTATTTTACCATTTTTTAAATTCAGTTGCATCTACCTTTCTTAGATTCCTCAGACATAAGACATGGTTGAAGTACCAACCAAATGAACAATAAATCCTGCCTGGGATTCTGTGTTTCTGGGCTCCCATTCCAGTGACCAAGACTAGATGACACATAAACTTCAAGGACCTCATCTCATCCCCAACTTGTGGCTCAGACAGTAAAGAATCTGCCTGCAATGTGGTAGACATGGGTTAGACCCCTGCATTGGGAAGATCCCCTGGAGAAGGGAATAGCTACTCAAGCCAGTATTCTTCCTTGGAGAATTCCATGGACAGAGGAGTGTGATGGGCTACAGTCCATGAAGTCACAAAGAGTAGGACAAGACCGAGTGACTGACACACAAACAAGATCCTTCTCTTCTCTCTTCAGTGCCAACCAGCTCTTTTTTGTGCTTTGAAGCTGAAGTCCTTCTAAACAAAAGGTGCATCCAACCTAAATCTTACCAACCTGATGGGAGACAAGAGAGTGGTATTTGAGTGGGCAGAGTGATGACCACATTTTGGAGCCACTGTGTTTGAGTATGTAGGTTGTGTCCCAATGAGGGACTTTGCCTACTCAGAGGAAGTAGATTCTTTCTTTACACAAAGAGCTATGTCTCAACAAGATGTGTATTCCTCATTGTGTCTACCTCAAGGTGGTGCCTTTTTCTAATTCTTGAAATTTGAACTGTTTTAAAGTGTACAATTGAGTGGTATTTAGTGCATTCATAATGTTGGGTGCACCACACCTCTCTCCAGTTTCAAAATTTCATCCCCCAGAAGAACATCTGATAACCCTTAGGTAAACATTTCTAAAGTTTGATGCTGGGGAAGACTCTTGAGAGTCCCTTGGACTGCAAGGATATCAAACCAGTCAATCTTAAAGGATATCAACCCTGAATATTCATTGGAAGGACAGATGCTGAAGCTGAAGCTCCAATACTTTGGCCACCTGATACAAAGAACTGACTCTTTAGAAAAGAACCTGATGATGGGAAAGATTGAGGGCAAGAGGAGAAGGGGGCAACAGAGGATGAGATGTTGGGTGGCATCACTGACTCAATGGACATGAGTTTGAACAAACTCAGGAAGGTAGTGAAGGACAGAGAAGCCTGGCCTGCTTCGGTTTATGGGTCACAAAGAGTTAGAGATGACTTAGCGACTGAACAACAACAACAAAAAATCATTCCCATTCTCCTCTACCTCCAACGATTGACTCACCACTTTGATTTTATGACCAACAATTTCATCCTTTAGCACAGAAGTTCCATTAAGTGTCTTTTATTTCATCTTTGCTTCATTCTGGAACACTCCTTGGAGGTTAGAATGAGGATGGTGGATACCAACTTTGTGTTCATATAAACCCAGCCCTGCAATGGACATTTATTTTCTGCTTCACAATACAGGAGGGAATTGTGTGTGTCGTCGCTCAGTCGTGTCCGACTCTTTGTGACCCCATGGACTGTAGCCTGCGAGACTCCTCCGTCCATGGGATTTTCCAGGCAAGATTACTGGAGTGGGTTGCCATTTCCTTCTCCAGACAATCTTTCTGACCCAGGGATCGAACCTGGGTCTCCTGCATTGCAGGACCCTCTAAGCCACCAGGGAAGCCCCACTATAAAATACATCAGTTGAAATTCCCTTTCCTCACTTTTCAACGGAGAAGGCAATGGCACCCCACTCCAGTACTCTTGCTTTTCCAAGACTCTTGCTTTTCTCAGGGATGGAGGAGCATGGCAGGCTGCAGTCCAAGGGGTCGCTGAGAGTTGGACATGACTGAACGACTTCCCTTTTACTTTTCTCTTTCATGCATCGGAGAAGGAAACAGCAACTCACTCCAGTGTTCTTGCCTGGAGAATCCCAGGGATGGGGGAGCCTGGTGGGCTTCTGTCTATGGGGTCGCACAGAGTCGGCCACGACTGAAGCGACTTAGCAGCAGCAGCAGCACTTTCCAAAGAATATTTTGAGGAGTACTAGAATTAATTGCTAACAGGATGTTCAGAGTCAGTCCGTTCAGTTGCTCAGTTGTGTCCAACTCTTTTCAACCCCATGGACAGCAGCACACCAGGCTTTCCTGTCCATCATCAACTCCTGGAGCTTTCCTAAACTCATGTCCATCAAGTCTGTGATTCCATCCAACCATCTCATCCTCTGTTGTCCCCTCTTCTCCTGCCTTCAATCTTTCCCAGCATCAGGATCTTTTTCAGTGAGTCAGTTCTTCCCATCAGGTGGCCAAAGTATTGGAGCTTCAGCTTCAATAATTGGTAATAAATGACTCAAGGATTCTCTGGGAACCACTGAGTGATGGTTATAGAGATTCCTTTATTATAGGATATCTCAGTCCTTTTAATTTTCTAAGGTTCTGTATATATCTTCCATATGTTGATAACACAAGCAACACTATTTGACCATTGAATATTTTTTCCCCTTTGGGCATCTGAAGGGACTAATTATCAATGTGTCACCTATTTAGGAAATGATCTAATACCCTGTGCCTGTAAGGGACATGGCAAGAAATAAAATTCAATTATATCATTCTCCAGATTAGAAACAGGGTCCCAGGCAAGCAAAGGGGCTGTTCAAGAGATCATGGATTGTGGGTTACAAAGTAGAGACTAGAGGTCAGGTTGCCTTACATCTTATGATGTGCTGTGCTGTATTGTGTTTAGTTGCTCCATCATGTCCAACTCTTTGCAACCCCATGGACTGTAGCATACCAGGCTCCTCTGCCCATGGGGATTCTCCAGGCAAGAATACTGGAGTGGTTGCCATGTCCTCCTCCAGGGGATCTTCCCAACCCAGGGATTGAAACAAGGTCTTCCACAATGCAGGCAGATATTGTCTGAGCCACCAGGGATGCTTAATAATACTGGAGTGGATAACCTGTCCCTTCTCCAGGGTATCTTCCAGACCCAGGAATCAGACCCAGGGGTCTTCTGCATTGCAAACAGATTCTTTACCAGCTGAGCTACCAGGGAAGCCCACACCTTATGCTAATAACTGTATTTCCAATTATATATTACTTTTGTATCCTTGATGGTTTAAAGAATTGTCCACAGAATCATATATGAATGAACTAAATATATTTGGTGACATCTCAAGAAGCCAAAGGACATAAAATTGGTATTCTGGTACACCTAACCCATTAATTTGCCTACTTGAGGACTTCAGGGAATAGTGTCTAAATACTGATGTATTCTTTTAATCATATATTTTGACTGCAGATAGACAAGGAAAACCACCTTTAAAAGCCACTGCAAAAAGCAGAATAATAAAGAAAAACCGCAGTGCTACACTACATTTATTGACATTTTGAAAAATCCCAGTAACCCAATATCAATAACAAATACCAAAGAAAAGAAAGCTCCAACAATGACTTAATCACTGAAGAATGAAAATTTTATTAAATCCAAAAGCTGATGAGTTGCTGAAACATTTCAGAAGGTATTTGTAGTAAAGTATTACACATTTCTTTTCACACTGTAGGACTTCTATTGATATCCAGATCTATGAAATATTTTTGACTTTTTATTATAAATCAATTTCCATGTTAGGAAAATTATGTAGCCTTGTGACATGAGGTGGTAGGCTGGGTTATGGGTACTAGTGCTTAGAAGTTTGTTGGGACTCTACATTGGCTAATTTTGAAGTGCCGTTGTCTTAGGATTTCCATCAGAAGGTTTTTAACAGATGGGCTGGCAGCAGGTGGGCTCACAGATGGGCTCAATGCAGGCGGGCTGGCAGCAGCAGGCTGGGCGGCAGCAGGACTGTCCACAGTAGGATGGGCGGCAGCAGGAGGCCTGGGCATAGTACAGCTGGCAGCAGGATGGGGGTGTGCAGCTCACCACACAGCAGGGAGGCAGGCTGGTGCCCTCCACACGGCAGTCAGGACGGCACCACCTGGTGCGGCTGCTCACAGCTCCATCGCTGCCCACCTGGCCATAGCCAATGCTGCTGCCAAGGCCACAGCCGTCCTCACAGCCGCTGGTCTGGAGGCAGGTTGGCTGGCAGCAGCTGGTCTGGATGGAGATTGGCTGGCAGCAGCTGGTCTGGATGGAGGTTGGCTGGCAACAGCTGGTCTGACTGCAGGTTGATTGGCAGCAGCTGGAGCCACAGGTCCCAGCAGTGGAACAGTTGGGAAATCCACAGAAGCTGGTAGAACAGCAGGCCATGGTGTCAGGGGTTAGGCTGAGAGCTGGAATGCTTGGAGAAGTTTCTGAATTAGGTCTGCTTGTTACACTCAGGCCTTTTATAGACTTTGGCTACTTCCTGTTTTTGTGATGAACAGCATTTTTATCTTATTACTCTTTTAAACAATCTTTTCCAGAGCCCTCTGATTGATGAAATAATGAGTTATTTTAAATATATCTCCAAATTGGATTTTCCTTATTGCTCAGCTAGTACTCACCAAATGTGTTTGTGTTTGGTAGAAGTACTGATGTTTTGTTTTCAAATAATGCTGTTATTTCTCTTCAAGTCTCAGCCTTTGTTTTGCCCTTATGATCACATCACTGTCACTCATAAGACAATGTGATTATGGGATCATATTCTCCAAACCTTCAGTCTCCAGAATAAAATTATTAACCATTGATTGTCCTTCATATAAGCCTATTTTTTTAGGTAATTGAAATTATAGTTTCTACAAGCAGCCAGATAGAAACTGATAAACTCCACATTCATAGGAATTCATAGATCTTTCCAGAAATTGGATCTCTCCAATTTCTATGATCTGTCTTGAACTTCACACATTCAGACTTGATGAAACACTTATCACTGAGGAGAGTATGAAATCTCCATCCCAATTTACTGTATTTTGTTATTAATATTAATAAATTTAAAAATTTAAAAATTTTAAGAAATTTAAAATATTAAGAAATTTAAAAGAAGGACTAAAATTCATACCCAGTAATCAGGAAAAAAGTCACAAGAATTTTATGTGCAACTGACATTTCTCTCTGAAGGATAAGAATCACTTCTCTATGGGTTATCTGAATAGTATTTATTTCTCAAAGGTGGGATTCATTTTCAATTTATGCCATTTTTTATGTAACTACAACTTGTTTCCTATGAAAGGATGATATTAGACCAAAGAGCATGACAATTGGATTTATGAAAGAGAACCAATAAAAGAAGAAGCAGAAGCTAGGAAGTACTTTTTTTGGATCACAGTCTTACAAGGCAGATTAGAGTCGGACACTACTTAATGATAAACAACAACAACAAAGGGAATGGATGATCAAATATCATTCAGTAGATACAAGTGCAAAGAGAGCAAGATAAATTTCAGCAAAGCAAAGGTCAAAACAATTCTTGGTGGTTTCCAAAAAAATGCGATTTTCCCTTAGAAGTTTGGAGTTATACAGGAGGAAATGAAAAAAGTGGTGGCCAAAAGCATACATTATTGCTACTTGTGATAGGTTTATTCTTGCCTTCCAACCCTGAGTAGAAGCACATAGTTAGCTTTTATGAGGTGGAGGTTTGGTTTGTACAGCGATAGAATTACAGTAAAGAGTGACTCATGGCAGTGTCAATAAAGATGTCCATGTCGTGGTAACCATGACTGCAGGTATGAAGTTAAAGGACGCTTAGGGGAATCACTGAATGTTAGAGATCAAAAACTTAATATATCATTTTGTCCAACCATTTAATTATATAGGTTTGGAAACTGACATCATTCTTTTTATAAATAGCACATGTTTATTGAATGGGGCATTATGCCTGGGGCACTGAAGGAGTATGTAGAAGGGAAGACCCAATCTGCTGCCTCATATCTTACTCTAGTGCACAAATCAGCATAGTACCAATAAGCTAGAGTTGAACATAGGAACAGGACGTTCCTATGGAGATGCAGACCAGAGAACAGACTTGTGGATACAGTGGGTGAAGGAGAGGTTTGGACAAAAAGAGAAAGTAGCATTGAAACATATATATCACCATATGTAAAATAGATAGCCAGTGGGAATATGCTGTATGTCACAGGGAACACAAACTGGGTGCTCTGGGACTGCCTAGAGAGGAGGGATGGGGTGGGAAGTGAGAAGGAGGTTAAAGAGGGAGAGGACATATGTGTGCCTATGGCTGATTCATGTTTATGTATGGCATAAACCAACACAATATTGTAAAGAAGTTATCCTCCAATTAAAAATAAATAAATTTGAAAAAAGATTGATGTTGTGAAACAGAAATAAAGAAGGAAACATTCAGCCTCAAAGGTCTAAATTGGAATATTGACATTGTGGTGTGAACCATTTCTAATTTCCTCTCAGCATCAGTTGATGTTAGAATGCTATTGAGTTTAGGATTGACTGCACTTTGGAGAGGCTAGTAACTTGTTCCATTCACACAGCCAGTACACAGCTGGAAGAGCTGGGTATAAAACTTCTATTCCTGATTCCTAGATCAGTTCATTTTATTTTACACTGTGTTGCTTTCCAGGATCAATTAAGTTAGTAAAACCCACTGTCTTCTCTGTTTTTTTCTAATATTTCTGTGTGTGGTTTTAAACACACAGCCAGTAAGTGTAAATATTTAAAAATTGTTTTAAATGTCTTCTGACCAGAAGAGTTTCCCATAGATCTGCAATTTCTAATTATTTTATTCCTAGTTGTTTCTTGTTTCCTACATTCAGATTGGTTAACTCTCCACCTGGGTTTCTATGTCTGCCATATTCTCTGTGTCTTTTTTTATTCCATGGTAATATCTCAGTTAACTCATACTGTGTATCACTTAGACCATGGCAATGGTGTCTTGATTGCTTCTGTATAGTCATTATTATGTCTGGCCTTTGGCCCTTTGTTTTTATAAACATCTACCACAGAAATCATCCTTATGCCCAACTCCTGTCATGCCATTCCCCTGCCCTAAGACTTTCAACAGTTTTTTGTGTTTGTTGAATAAATGGCATATTCCTTTGGCTAGTTCTAAAAGCACACCAACTTTCCAAAATGATCTTCCATTATTACTCTACATAGATTCCATTCTAATCATCTCTGAACAACTTCTCTATACCTTTGTCAATACTGTTTCCATTATTGAAAATGCCATCTTCCCTGAGATCTGAACCCCTAAATCTTAACTCATATGAAATGTTAGCTTCTTTTTCAATCTTTCTTGTTCTCACCAATTGATAGTAACTTCTCTGTTGATAGTGTGTTGTACATTTTCATATTCTAATTGTTGGTTAATTATTGTGAGTTTGTTTCATCTCCTGGAAATTTCTTGAACAGGGTGACATTAACCCAATTTGTAATATATACCATACAGTCTGTGGTTTGCAGATAGTAGGCAATCAGTGTATTTTTGTTACGCTTACATTTAATGCAAAAAATAGAATGAATAAGTAAAACCAAAGTTGTGTTTGCTAGGCCAAAAAAGAGAAGTTTATTGGAAAACAAACATGCTGCAAGACTTAAGATCTAAGAAGGGAAGAAGGAAGTTGTTAGTATTACTTGAGAAGAGCCCAAGCGTTAATAGATGAGCCTGGATCTCCAGCTCCTAGTTGATTTGAGGTCTTAAGGGCTCAGGGCAGGAGGTTTGTTAGGTAGAGAAATGGGGGGGGTAGAACTTTTTCAGATGGCTGGTTGCTTGCTCTGCGCAGGCAGTGCACTGCTCAGCAGCAGGGGGAGGTCCTGAAGGTGCGGCAGATGGTGCGGCAGGGGGCGGGCTGGCAGCAGGTGGGGCGGCAGCACGGGGACTGCACAGAGACGGGCTGGCAGCACGTGGTGGCCCAGCAGCAGGGGCGGCACACCACGGCCTGGCACGACGTGGGGCAGCAGGTGATGGGGCGGCAGCAGCCCTCCTGCAGGCTGCAGGGGTCGCAGCAGACTGGGCGGCGGCAGGGCTCGCAGATGGGGGGCGCGTGCAGCGGGGCACGCAGGTCACGGGGCGGCTCACGGTGGTCTGGCAGGACACTGGGCGGCAGCAGCAGGGGTCGCGGTAGCAGCAGGGCTGGAGGCAGCCTCCGCCACAGCTCTGGGAGGAGAAGATGGGGCCGCAGCAGGAGCCGGTCATGGTGGTGTGTGGGGCTGAGTGGGGTTGAGGTGGTGAGAGGAGTTGAGTGTTCTCAGTGTGAGTGTCTTTCCCCTGCTCTGGGCCCTTTATATACCCTGGCCAGGAGATGATGATGCCTCTTGTTTATTGTTTCCTCAATTAAGCAGAAATTTGTTTTGACTAATGGTTGCATTGTTGGTGACATACTCATAATCTCATTAAAGAACATCTGTTGCATCCCTAAATATGGATGTATTCATGCTGTTCATCATCAAAATCAAAATACTCTGGAACGTTGGAGGTGAAGCAGCTCTTGATGCTTATTTTAAGTAGATGGCATCTGACAAATCCTGGGCAAAATGGTCCCAAGGGGCTACAATTTTTAAAGACATTAAAGGCATAAGAGTTTCTAGAGCACTAACTAGATCCTACCCTTGACCCCTAAGAGATTTCCTGAAAAGCCTGGACGGGTGTTAGACATAGTTTTCAGTGTGGATTCCTTGGGAAAACATTCGTGTTTCACTTGATATAAAGTTGGACTGCTAAGCACAGAAGAACTGATACTTGTGAACTGTGGTATTGGATGGCATTACCGAGTCAATGGACATGAGTTTGAGCAAGCTCTGGGAGATGGTGAAGGACAGGGAAACCTGGCATGCTGCAGTCCATGGCATCACAAAGAGTTGGACACAACTGAGTGGCTGAACAGCATAGTGAAATGAACATGCCTTGGATAGTACTGCAGCTCGTATATTTGTATTGAAAAGATGAAAGTTGATTTTCATACACTGAGTATTAGAATAAAATACCCAAGACTGTCATCTATTTTTTTCTTTCTTTTTTCCAGCTCACGTTGTCGCAAGTCTGATTTTTCTGTTTTTTCTTAATGTTGGTTTTCCCTGAGGAATGATATTTTTTATACTTGCCTTTCTTGTGTATGTGATATGGAATTGTGTAGTAAATTTTTTCTTACTATACCTTGGCATGGTTGCTACAACTATAAAGTAATAAGACAGAGGTTTTTTCCTACATAACAGATGTAGAAAACAAACTTGTTTGCTGGGGGAAGTGGAGGAGGAATAAATTAGAAGATTGGGATTGACATAAACACACCACTATATATAAAATAGATATCTAATAAGGACCTACTGTATAGCACAGGGAACTCTTCTCAATACTATGTAATGACCTATATGAAAAAAGAATCTAAAAAAGAGTGGATAGTGCTTGCTTTGGCAGTACATATTCAGAAAGCAAAGACTTCACTTTGTCGACCAAGGTCCATATAGTCAAAGCAATGATCTTTCCAGTAGTCATGTACAGATGTGAGAGCTGGACAATAAAGAAGACAGAGCACCAAAAAATTGATGCTTTCAAACTCTGGTGCTGGAGAAGACTCTTGAGAGTCTGAGAAAGCAAGAAGATCAGGATGGGTAACACATGTAAACCCATGGCTGATTCATGTCAATGTATGGCAAAATCCACTACAATATTGTAAAGCGATTAGCCCAAAACTAAAATAAATAAATTTATTTAAAAAAATAATTAAATAAAAAAGAAAAAAAAAGAGAGCAAGAAGATCAAACCAGTCAGTCTTAAAGGATATCAACCCTGAATACTCTTTGGAAGGACTGATGCTGAAGCTGAAGCTTCAATATTTTAGCTTCCTGATGCAAACACCTTACCCGTTGGAAAAGACCCTGATGCTGGGAACGACTGAAGGCAGAAGGAGAAGAGGGTGACAGAAGATGAGATGGTTGGATGGCATCACCGATTCTATGGACATGAACCTCGTCAAACTCTGAGAGATGGTGAGGGACAGGAAAGCATGGCTTGCTAGTCCAGGGGTCATGAAGAGTCAGACATGACTTGGTGACTGAACAACAATATTCCATTGGATATATGTACTGCAGCTTCTTTATCCATTCATCTGTCAGTGGACATCTAGGTTGCTTCCATGTTCTAGCTATTGTAAATAGTGCCTCAGTGAACACTGGCACATGTGTCTTTTTCAGCTATTGTTTCCTCAGGGTATTTGCCCAGTAGTGACATTGTTGGGTCATATGGTAGTTTTATTCCTACTTTTTAAAGGAATCTTCATTTGTCTTCTGTAGTGGCTGTATCAATTTACATTCCCACCAATGGTGTGAGAGGGTTCCGTTGTCTCCAAACCCTCTTCAGCATCTATGTTTGTAGATTTTTTGATGATGGCCATTATGATCGGTATTC
This sequence comes from Okapia johnstoni, assembly GCA_024291935.2. NCBI lineage: Eukaryota > Metazoa > Chordata > Mammalia > Artiodactyla > Giraffidae > Okapia > Okapia johnstoni. Next base: position 20,443,958 of record CM044306.1, on the reverse strand, counting down.
ACTCTCACCACTTTTATTCGATATAGTTTTAGAAGTCCCAGCCATGGCAAACAGAGAAGAAAAATAAATAAAAGAAATCCAAACTGGAAAAGAAGTAAAACCAACAAACATTGGTTTGTTGATGACATGATACTATACATAAAAATTCCTAAAGATGCCACCAGAAAACTACTAGAGCTAATCAAGCAGCTTGGTAAAGTTGCATGATATAAAATTAATACACAGAAGTCTCTTCCATTCCCATACACTAACAATGAAAGATCAAAAGAGAAATTAAGGAAACAATCTCATTTACCATTGCAACTAAAAGAATAAAATCCTAGGGATTAACCTACCCCAGGAGGCAAAAGACCTGTACTCAGAAAACAATAAGACACTAATGATTGAAAGTGAAGATGATACAAACAGATGGAGAGATACACCATGTTCTTGGTTTGGAAGAAGTCATTGTGAAAATGTACTACCCAAAACAATCTACAAATTTGGTACAATCCCTCTCAAATTGCCAAGGGCATTTTTCACAGAATTAGCATACCTGAAATAGGCAAAGCAATCTTGAGAAAGAAAAACGGAGGTGGAAGAACCAAGCTCCCTGACTTCAGACTATACTACAAACCTACAGTCATCATGACAGTATGGCACACTGGCACAAAACCAGAAATATAGATCAGTGAAACTGGATAGAAAGCCCAGAGATAAACCGACACACCTATGGTCACCTAATCTTTGACAAAGGAGGCAAGAATATATAATAGAGAAAGGCAGTATCTTCAATAAGTGCTGGTGGGAAAACTGGACAGCTACATGTAAAATAATGAAATTAGAACACTCCCTAGGAGAAGGCAATGGCAACCCACTCCAGTACTCTTGCCTGGAAAATCCCACGGATGGAGGAGCCTGGTGGGCTGCAGTCCATGGGGTCGCTATAAGTTGGACATGACTGAGTGACTTCACTTTCACTTTTCACTTTCATGCATTGGAGAAGGAAATGGCAACCCACTCCATTGTTCTTGCCTGGAGAATCCCAGGGATGGGGGAGCCTGGTGGGTTGCCGTCTATGGGGTCGCACAGAATCGGACACAACTGAAGCGACTTAGCAGCAGCAACAGCAGCAACACTATATACAAAAATAAACTTAAAATGGATTAAAGACCTAAAGGTAAGGCCAGACACTATGAAACTCTTAGAGGAAAACATAGACAGAATACTCTTAGACAGAAATCACAACAAGATCTTTTTTGATTCATTTCCTTCAGTAATGGAAATAAAACCAAAAATAAACAAATGGGACATAGTGAAACTTAAAAGCTTTTGTGCAGTGAAGAAAATCATAAACAAGATGAAAAGACAGCCCTCAGAATGGGAGAAAATATTTGCAATGAAGCAACTGACAACAGATTAATCTCCTAAATACACAAACAATACCAATATCACTTATTATCAAAATCAAATCAGTATCAAAAAACAAACAACCCAATAAAAAAATGGGTGGGAGATCTAAACAGGCTTTTATTCAGAGAAGACATACAGATGGCCAACAAGCCCATGAAAAAATGCTCACCATCACACATTATTAGAGAAATGCAGATCAAATCTACCGTGAGGAATCACAGTCAGAGTGGCCATCATCAAAAAGTCTACAAACAATAAATTCCAGAGAGAGTATGGAAAAAAGGGAGTCCTCTTACACTGTTGGTGGGAATATAAATTGATACAGCCAATATAGAGAACAGTATGAAGTTTCCTTAAAAAACTTAAAATAGAACAACTGTATGATCCAGCAACCCCACTCCTGAGAGGATACCTGGAGAAAACTATAATTCAAAAAATATATGCATTCCAATGATTATTGCAGCACTATTTACAATAGGCATGGCATTGAGGCAACATGAATAGAAGGATGGATAAAGAAGATATGGTACATATGTACAATGGAATATTACTCAGTCTTAAAAAGGAATGAAATTGTGAAGTTTGCAGAGACATTGGAGACCTATAGACTGTCATACAGAGTTAAGTAAGTCAGAAGGAGAAAAACAAATATTGTATATTATTGCTTATATGTGGAATCTAGAAAAATGATACAGATGAACTTATTTGCAAAGCAGAAGTAGAGACACATGTAGATAGTGGACTTTTGGATACAAGGGTGGGAAGTGGGTAGTGGGATGAATTGGGAGATTGGGATTGACATATATGCACTGCTATGTGTAAAATAGATAACTAATAAAAACCTCCTGTATAGCACAGGGAACTCTACTTAATGCTCTGTGATAACATATGGGAAGAAAATCCGATAAAGAGGGGATATATGTATACATATGGTTGATTCGCTTTGCTGTACAACAGAAACTAATGCAACATTGTAAAGCAGCTATACTCCAATAAAAATTAATTTAAAAGAAGAGTGTTTTTCAATAAACATTGTATGCACATTGATACACTGTTCAGAGGTGGAGGGTTGGGAGACTATGCAGTGGTTCTGTGATGGCACAGTCTGTAATGTGATTAATGGGCATGCTTCTTCAGGAATCATTGCCATAGGCAGTTGAGGAATTGCATGGGGGATACATTCTCATTATTTTTCAGCTTTACTCCTCCTATGATTCACCAGATAGGGTATTGGATCACTTTAGTATCATTTCCATCATTCAAAAGAAAGTGACTCAGGCCTCAAGAGCTAAGGGTCCCAAAATGGAATTTCAAACATAATTTCAAAACTTTAAAAGGAATGTAAATTGACTGAACATACAGTCACAATTGGGAGAAAATTAAGCACAATCTCATCGAAGTAGATCCTCAACTCTCATTTGGTTGTCCATGTACACTCAGGATTTCTTCAAAGCCATAACCAGAGCCTAGAAAGAAACTTGTTATTCTGCTCTTTTTTCCCTTCCCCCCACTCCAACTTTACTGAGATGCAAAAAAAGGATGTCCTTTTCATTATAGGGGACTGGAATGCAAAAGTAGGAGGTCAAGAGATACCTAGAGTAACAGGCAAGTTTGCCCTTGGAGTACAAAATGAAGCAGGGCAAAGACTAACGGAGTTTTGCCGAGAGAATGCACTGGTCGTAGCAAACACCCTCTTTCAACAACACAAGAGATGACTCTATCCATGGACATCACCAGATGGTCAATACCAAAATCAGATTAATTATATTCTTTGCAGCTGAAGATAGAGAAGCTCTATACAGTCAGCAAAAACAAGACTGGGAGCTGACTGTGGCTCAAATTACTAACTCCTTATTGCAAAATTCAGACTGAAATTGAAGAAAGTAGGGAAAACCACTAGACCACTCAGGTATGAACTAAATCAAATCCCTTGCGATTATACAGTGGAGGTGACAAATAGATTCAAGGGATTAGATCTGATAGACAGAGTGCCTGAAGAACTATGGATGGAGGTTCATAACATTGTACAGAAGGGTGTGATCAAAAGCATCTCCAAGAAAAAGAAATCAGCAGTTCAGTTCACTCAGTCGTGTCTAATTCTTTGCAACCCCATGGACAGCAGCACACCAGGCCTCTTCGTCCATCACCAACTCCCGGAGTCCACCCAAACCCATGTCCATCGAGTCGATGATGCCATCCAACCATCTCATCCTCTGTCGTCCCCTTCTCCTCCTGCCCCTAATCCTTCCCATCATCAAGGTCTTTTCCAGTGGGTCAACTCTTCGCATGAGGTGGCCAAGGTATTGGAGTTTCAGCTTCAACATCAGTCCTTCCAATGAACAACCAGGACTGATCTCCTTTAGGATGGACTGCTTGGATCTCCTTGCAATCCAAGGGACTCTCAAGAGTCTTCTCCAACACCTCAGTTCAAAAGCATCAATTCTTTGGCGCTCAGCTTTCTTCACAGTCCAACTCTCACATCCATACATGACCACTGGAAAAACCATAGCCTTGACTAGATGGACCTTTGTTGGCAAAGCAATGTCTCTGCTTTTTTAATATGCTATCTAGGTTGGTCATAACTTTCCTTCCAAGAAGTAAGCGTCTTTTAATTTCATGGCTGCAATCACCATCTGTGGTGATTTTGGAGCCCCCCCAAAATAAAGTCTGCCACTGTTTCCACTGTCTCCCCACCTATTTCCCATGAAGTGATGGGACCAGATGCCATGATCTTAGTTTTCTGAATGTTGAGCTTTAAGCCAACTTTTTCACTCTCCTCTTTCACTTTCATCAGGAGGCTTTTTAGTTCCTCTTCACTTTCTACCTTAAGGGTGGAGTCATCTGCATATCTGAGGTTATTGATATTTCTCCCGGCAATCTTGATTCCAGCTTGTGCTTCTTCCCATTAGTTCATGGTAAATAGATGGGGAAACAATGGAAACAATGAGAGACTTCATTTTCTTGGGCTCCAAAATCACTGCAGATGGTGACTGCAGCCATGAAATTAAAAGACACTTGCTCCTTGGAAGAAAATCTATGATCAACCTAGACAGCAGAGACATTACTTTGCCAATAAATGTCCATCTAGTCAAAGCCATGGTTTTTCCAGTAGTCATGTATGGATGTGGGAGTTGGACCATAAAGAAAGCTGAGCACCAAAGAATTGATGCTTTTGAACTGTGGTGTTGGAGAAGACTCTTGAGAGTCCCTTAGACTGCAGGGAGATCAAACCACTCAATTCTAAAGGAAATCAGTCCTGAATATTTATTGGAACGACTGTTGCTAAAGCTGAAGCTCCAATACTTTGGCTACCTGATGCGAAGAACCAACTCTTTGGAAAAGACCCTGATGCTGGGAAAGATTGAAGGCAGAGGAGATGGGGACGACAGAGAGTGAGATGGTTGGATAGAATCACCAATTTGATGGACATGAGTTTGAGTAAGCTCTGGGAGTTGGTGATGGACAGGGAAGCCTGGTGTGTTGCAGTCCTTGGGGTCACAAAGAGTTGGACATGACTGAGCGACAGAACTTAACTGACATATAGCTGTGTAATTTTAAGGTGCATGTTGTGATGATTTTATATATGTCTATATTGCAAAATGTTTACCACAGTAAGGCTAGCTAACCCATTCTTTCCCTTACCTAATTGTCATTTTTTTGTTGTTGTTTTGTTGAGGATATTAAAGCTCTATTCTCAGAGTACCTTTCAAGTATACAGTATTCAGTTGACTCTTGAACAACACAGGTTTGGACTGCATGGGTCTACTTATATGGAAATCTTTTTCAGTCATAAATGCTACAGTGCCACATGACCTGTGGTTGGTTTCACCATGGATATTGAGGAACTACAAGTACAGAAGAACCATAGATATGAAATCTCAGATATGGAGGGCAGAATATAGTTGTACTTGGATTTTGACTATGCAGAGTGTCAGTGACCCTAACCCCAGAGTAGTTTAAGGGTTAATCATAGTGTTGCTGGGTAGGATTGGGGGCAGGAGGAGAAGGGGACGACAGAGGATGAGATGGTTGGATGGCATCACCAACTTGATAGACATGGGTTTGGGTAGACTCCAGGAGTTGGTGATGGACAGAGAGGCCTGGCGTGCTGCAATTCATGGGGTCGCAAAGAGTTGGACACGACTGAACGACTGAACTTAACTGAACATAGTATTGTTAACTATAGTCACCATGCTGTACATTAGATCCTTGGAATTTATTCATCTCATAACTGAAAGTTTGTGCCTTTTGACCCAAACCTCCTCATTACTCCTACCCCTCAGCCCTTGGTAACTACTTTTCTACTCTATGTTTCTTTGAGTTTGATGGTTTTAATTCCATGTATAAGTGAAATCATTACAATATATGCCTTTCTCATGTCTAACTTATTTCATTCAGCATTATGCCTTCAAGTTTCACCCCTGTTATCACAAAAGGCAGGATTTCCTTCTTTTTGTGGCTATATAATATATATATATATGTATGTATAATTTAGCCTAATTAATTACTAATTTTATTTAGTCATTCATCTGTTGGACATTTAGGTTGTCTCAGTGTCTTAGCTATTGTAAATTACTGTCATGAACATGAGAATGTGGAAATCTCTTTGAGATAGTGATTTCATCTTCTTTGGATGTATACCAAGAAGTGGAATTGCTGGATCATAGAGTAGTTCTATTTTCAGTTTTTTGAAGAACCTCCATACTGTTTTCCATAGTAGCTGCAGCAATTTATACCACCCCCCCATGACAGTGTACCAAGGTTCCCTTTTCTCCACATCATTACACTAGCTTTTGTTATCTCTTGTCTTTTTGATAATATCCATTCTAGCAGGTGTGAGGTGATATCACATTGTGGTTTTGATTTGCATTTCCCTGGTGATTAGCAATGTTGAACATCTTTTCAACATATACTTCTTGACCATCTATATGCCTTCTTTGAAAAAATGTTTACAAATCCTCTGCTTATTTTTTAAGTGAATTGGTTTTCTGCTGTCTTTTGTTTTGGTTTGTTGCTACTTAGTTGTAGAAATTCCTTGTGTTTTGTGAATATTAACTGCTTATCAGGTACACAGTTTGCAAATAGTTTCTCCCATTTGGTGGGTTGCCTTTTCATTTGTAGATTGTTTCTTTTGCTACACAGAAACTTTTTAGGTTGATGTACTCCCATCTGCTAATTTTTGCTTTTATTGCTTGTGCTTTATTCTTCTCAAGGCACATTGTCTAATAATCAATTTTTCCTGTTGCTGGGGGTGAGGTGTCTTCATAATGATCACATTTTGGGCAAGGAGAACCTCTTCAGAGGACTATCTCAGGTAAGAAGACTCATTTTTCTACTCTAAACACTTCTGATCCAAAACTGTTCTAAGATGACCTTTTTCTTTCTTTTATAAAGATATACAAGGAATGAGAGGCCATGAGCCCTCATTCAGTAAGTAATTCCAGTGTTTTCAGCCGAGGATACTCATCCTACCCCACACCCAGGTTCCATTTCCTGGCAGACAAAATACGGGTCATGTGTGAATAATTCATGCCACTGAGCTCTGTGATTTGACACTGGTGGCAAGTCATGCGCTTTTCTGATGCCACTTATTCTAAAACCAGACAACACTCACTGAAAACTTTGCAACTTACTGACTATGTCTTTGGGCCATATGGGATAATAATAGATGTGTAATCAAGGTTGTTGTGAAGGTTAAATGAACTAATAATTTTGTCAAGCACTAAGAACAGTGCCTGGCACTTAGTGTCTTATATTTGTTGAGTTAATAAATATATTTTAATAGGTATTGTTTCAGTGGTGCTTTATAAGCTCTAAATTTTGAATTTAGAACAAAGATGAATGGTGTTTGATATGGTAAGTAGCCAGTTCTCTGCTCCGTCACCAGAAAATACATATTAAATAAGATTATTCAGTGGGGGATTTCATTAATCATGTAAAATAAAAATATCTTGAAGGAAGATATTAGAATTCCCTCTATTTGAGCACCAATCTCTATAAAGGGGAGTCAGGTTACTGTAGAACTGACGAGAAGAATATGTGTCAGAATTGTGGATAGTGACACTAACCCTATTGAGAGTCCCACAGCCCATGCAACAGAGGGAGGTCTTAAAAACAACCATAAAAGAAAAGGCTTAAAATTTAGACAGGTTCTTAGTGATGATGGACAACATATTTTGCATAGTGAAGGCTAGGGTTTTATTTAACAGTATCATTCAACAACCACATTATGAGTAAATTTTAACATGAAAAATGCTATCTTGTGTTCTCAATTCTCAGTTGCTATACAAAAGGAGAAAAGCAATTTCACATGTAATCAGAAACAACTAGCAATTTTTAACAATTTTTATTGGTACATATTGAAAGTGCACTTACTTTATGCCATTGAGATGATCCTAAAAAGTTAAAATATTATTTCAATCTTTAATAATTTTATCACATTTTAAAGACCTCAGAGAAGTCCACTATTTATAACATAATGGCATACTCTTTTATATATGATAAAAGACTTCTTTAGGAGTACAAACAGATGCTCTCTAACTTATCTGCTTTAAATTCATTTAGACTTTGATAAATATGTTTTAATAAGCATAGCATAATCATAAGAAAGCTTTAAATAAATTCCCCCAGAATAGATATGAGTTTTAATGGTCCATTTCATTAAAAATAAAATGTGTTCATTTTTTAAAATAATTAAGAAACATATAAATAAGAAAATATTATTCCCAGTGACTGTTAGATTTTTGTTGCCTAATGTTCCAGGTATATTTTTAGGTATAAAAACACACAGACACAGACATACAGAACACACTTTTTCTTCATAAGATAGTTTAATATTTTACAGCTTACTTATTTTTTACTGAAAAGTGACAGGGAAAACCCCATACAGGGTTTCCTAATAGGTTTACAGTCTTCAACTATTTCCAACTATTTTTGGTAATGCTGATATTATGTATTATTTGACTTTTTTCTTATTTATATCTCATCTTCTTAAGTAGATTATAACCTCTTTGAAGCAGTAACTCTGTTTTATTCTTTATCTTCCCTCAGGGCAAGTCATCTCAGTGCCCTATTCATGGTAGATATTCAATAAATACGTGTAGATAGGCAGTGATTTATTTGCCTGGGAGATGCCATAAATGGCCAATTCCTGAGCACCAAGATAAGCAGCTCTCAAGAGCCAGTGTGGATTTAATATCCACACTAGTTGACATTGTGAATAACAGTCTAAATAACAATCAGATCTGTAATATATAGAAGGGAGTGTATTACATGAAGAAGCAGTCATACTTGGTCACAAAATACAAACAGTTCCCCTGGGCAGAGGAACGTGTCTCTTATCACACTAAGGTGAAACGTTTGGCTTAAAGGCTTAATGTCAGGGGCCTTGCATTCTCTTGTGTCTTTTCTGAACATCAGTGGTTATAATTACATTAAGATACATAGGGAGCTTCCCTGGTGGTCCAGCAGTTAAGAATCTGTCTTGCAATGCAGGGAACATGGGTTCAACCTCTGGGCAGGGAACTAAGATCCACGTACAGCGGAGCATCTAAGCCTGTGTGCCCCAGCTACTGAGCCCACAGGCTACAGCTAGAGAGTCCGTGGGCCATAAGCAAAGATCCTGCATGTGGCAACTAAGACCCATGCAGCCAAATAAATAAATAAATATTAAAAAAGAAAGAAACTTATTTGATCTTTCATTACTCGTTGCTCTTTAACTTCAAAAATAGACAATTGGCCAGATGCCGCTCAAAGTTTCTTCCGCGTCTTTCTGTGCTGTGCTAACAGGTGTCACTTCCGTGAATGAATATGCAGACTGGGAATGGAAGTGGAAACCTGATGTAGACTCCTTACTGGTCACTGCTGAAGACCATTTCTCAGGTGTTTGGTACCTGTCTGAACTGTGGGCATTCGTGACTTGGAGACGTAGCTGTTCCTGTCTTCCGTAGTCAGCTACTGTGTCCTATAAATGCCATTTACAACAATAATGAGGAAATTATCCAGATTTTGGTTATTTTAGAGAACAACTTAAGAGGATTATTTCCTACCTTGCTTTGGATATCTCTGGAAAATAGAGACAGAATCTAATGAAAGAAAATATCACAGAGACCATGATTTCTATGCCGAAAGTGTTAAGTTTATTGGAAAACCAACAACACAATATAGGAGTGAGCAGGGGTCATGGGAGGACAGGATATTTTTCATCAGTAATGAGTTTGAAAAGGGTGCTGCCTGGTTTGAAGAGAGGAGGAATAGGCTTCTCAAGAAAAGAGGTGGTTCTGCTGTGAAGCTGTGGGACAGCAGGATAGACCCCGCCATCAGCTTAGGGATGATGCGCGCCTAGGAAGCACTGCTCAGCAGCAGGGGGAGGTCCTGAAGGTGCGGCAGATGGTGCGGCAGGGGGCGGGCTGGCAGCAGGTGGGGCGGCAGCACGGGGACTGCACAGAGACGGGCTGGCAGCACGTGGTGGCCCAGCAGCAGGGGCGGCACACCACGGCCTGGCACGACGTGGGGCAGCAGGTGATGGGGCGGCAGCAGCCCTCCTGCAGGCTGCAGGGGTCGCAGCAGACTGGGCGGCGGCAGGGCTCGCAGATGGGGCGCGTGCAGCGGGGCACGCAGGTCACGGGGCGGCTCACGGTGGTCTGGCAGGACACTGGGCGGCAGCAGCAGGGGTCGCGGTAGCAGCAGGGCTGGAGGCAGCCTCCGCCACAGCTCTGGGAGGAGAAGATGGGGCCGCAGCAGGAGCCGGTCATGGTGGTGTGTGGGGCTGAGTGGGGTTGAGGTGGTGAGAGGAGTTGAGTGTTCTCAGTGTGAGTGTCTTTCCCCTGCTCTGGGCCCTTTATATACCCTGGCCAGGAGCTGATGACCCCCATGACACGTAGTCATTTCCTTGTATTTGTTTATTCCTTTTGAAATGGCCCTGGCAAGTTTAGTAAGTTCCCTAGACATTTTCTTTCAGATGCCCAAGTACTCATAAAAGACTGTTTTCATTATTTAATGAAGACTCATTATATTTTTCTATTTATGGTTCAAATATGAATTTAATGACGCTGACTTCAAAGTGTCCAATTATCTTCATAATTCGATGATGCTTTTGCCAGTTGATGTTTTGATAAATAAAGACTGGTTGTCATGCTCTTACTAACAGTGGAAGTGAATTCACCAACTTATGAGTATCCTTGAACACTGTTAAGCTTCCTGGGCAAAGCAAGTTCAGAAAAATACAATAGAGATATTTTGTTTGTCAGTAAAAGAAGAAATTTTCTGTCTACTTTTTGGGGCTACAGGAATGCATCTTAGTAAAACTCTATCTCACATGCTAGTAAAGTAATGCTCAAAAGTCTCCAAGCCAGGCTTCAGCAATACGTGAACCGTGAACTTCCAGATGTTCAAGCTGGCTTTAGAAAAGGCAGAGGAACCAGAGATCAAATTGCCAATATCCTCTGGATCATCGAAAAAGCAAGAGAGTTCCAGAAAAACATCTATTTCTGCTTTATTGACTATGCCAAAGCCTTTGACTGTGTGGATCACAATACACTGTGGAAAATTCTGAAAGAGATGGGCATACCAGACCATCTGACCTGTCTCTTGAGAAACCTGTATGCAGGTCAGGAAGCAACAGTTAGAACTGGACATGGAACAACAGACTGGTTCCAAATAGGAAAAGGAGTACATCAAGGCTATATATTGTCACCCTGCTTATTTAACTTATATGCAGAGTACATCATGAGAAATGCTGGGCTGGAAGAAACACAAGCTGGAATCAAGATTGCTGGGAGAAATATCAATAACCTCAGATATGCAGATGACACCACCCTTATGGCAGAAAGTGAAGAAGAACTAAAGAGCCTCTTGATGAAAGTGAAAGAGGAGAGTGAAAAAGTTGGCTTAAAGCTCAACATTCAGAAAACTAAGATCATGGCATCTGGTCCCATCACTTTATGGGAAATAGGTGGGGAAACAGTGGAAACAGTGTCAGACTTTATTTTTTTGGGCTCCAGAATCACTGCTGATGGTGATTTCAGCCATGAAATTAAAAGACGCTTACTCCTTGGAAGGAAGGTTATGGCCAACCTAGATAGCATATTTAAAAGCAGAGACATTACTTTGCCAGCAAAAGTCCGTCTAGTCAAGGCTATGGTTTTTCCAGTAGTCATGTATGGATGGATGTGAGAGTTGGATGGTGAAGAAAGCTGAGTGCCACAGAATTGATGCTTTTGAACTGTGGTGTTGGAGAAGACTCTTGACAGTCCCTTGGACTGTAAGGAGATCCAATCAATCCATCCTAAAGGAGATCAGTCCTGGTTGTTCATTGGAAGGACTGATGTTGAAGTTGAAACTCCAATACTTTGGCCACCTCATGCGAAGGGTTGACTCATTGGAAAAGACCCTGATGCTGGGTAGGATTGGGGACAGGAGAAGGGGACGACAGAGGATGAGATGGTTGGATGGTATCACCGACTCGATGGACATGGGTTTGGGTAGACTCCGGGAGTTGGTGATGGACAGAGAGGCCTGGCGTGCTGCAATTCATGGGGTCGCAAAGAGTCAGACACGACTGAGCGACTGAACTGAACTGAAAACTCTATCATCAGTAGTTTTCCCCCCAATTCTTTTAGTGCTAAAATACATATAACATAAAATTTACTGTTTTAAACATTGTTTTGTGTGTACAGTTCAGTGGCATTAAGTACACCCACATTGTTGTATCACCATCAGCACTATCACCAGAACTCTTTCATCTTGCAAAACTAAAATCTTGTACCCATTAAACAATGACTCCCCATGACCCTCTCTCCCCAGCACCTGGAAATCTTCAATGTAACTTAAGAAAAAAATCTCCCCCTTTCCCCCTGACATCCCATAAATATTGTTTCCGACAAAAATATTGGTCCTAGCTAAAGGACCTTAGTCAGGTCAATTATCTGGTATCTTATGTGTAAAATGTGGAATATAAACCCAGCTTCTGGAAAGCACCATTCTACTGTTACTCTGTGTTTAGCTTTTTTTGGTCTTAGGTACGTGTTTATTAATTTCCATTAGCTATATCTTTCCAAATCATGGTAAATTTTATGTAATTTTCATGATAGCCAGAATCATTGAGTTCTAACCACATTCTAAGCATTATGCTAAAAGAAATAAATGGAGTAATTTATTCTTTAAAAAATCTTATGATACTAGAGGACAAACTTATGGTTACCAAAGGGGATAGCGGGTGATGTGCTGTACTGTGCTCAATTGCTTCAGTCATGTCTGACTTTTTTTGACCCTGTGGACTGTAGCCCGCCAGGCTCCTCTGTCCATGGGGTTTCCCAGGCAAGAATACTGGAGTAGGTTACCATGCCCTCCTTGGGGATCTTCCCTGACCCAGGGATTGAACCTGCCTCTTTTATGTCTCCTGCATTGGCAGGCGGGTTCTTTACCACTAGTGCCACCTGGGGAGGCCTGGATAGCAGGCAGAGGAGGACAAATTAGGAGTTTGGGATTGACATATACACAATACTCTATATAAAATAGGTAAACAGCAAGGACCTACTGTATAGCACAGGGAACTATGCTTAATATCTTGTAATAATTTATAAAGGAAAATAATCTGAAAAAAGAATATATATATATATATATAAAAATGTATAATTGGACCACTTTGCTGTACACTTGAAAGTGATAGAACATTGTAAATTAACTATACTTAAATAAAAAAGAAATCCTATGAGGTAGTTATTGTTATATATCTTATTTTATGCATAAAGCCAGATAAGTGACTTTCCTAAAGTCATCTGCTAGTGTTGGAGCCAGTAGTTATTCTAATAGTGATTAGTTATTCCAATCTATCGCAACATTGTAAGCCAAAGGAGTTGAAGAATGAAATTGTGGAAACCTCATTCCCTGTCAATAAGGAATGTCTGCTTTATTTAGGAATTTTAACGACAAATTATTTTTTAAATTGTTGTTGTGTGTGAAATGGCTAATTTTGAGAGTCATCTGGAAGAACTCTACGTCTTAATTAGTGTCCTCAGGAATGTGAGGAATTATCTCCTGCAGAGCCGTCTCAGAATCCAAAACACACTCTAAGGAAAAAGTATTAAAGTTGGGACAGAGTTGAGTGGTCCTGAGGCTCTACAAACAAAAACCACCGTCTAGATGAAGGTGGCAGCCTGCCAGCATGGTGAACCCCCCCAGGTATAGGTCCCACAGCCCTAGGTGGTCTCAAGCCTGCCTTGCCTTTACCCCACTGTCTCTTGCTTCAGTGTCCCCCATGTACTAGGCTTCCTTCTGCTTACAGACCCCTTGTGATTTTCAATTATTTCAAATTGTCAGGGTCTGCAGGAAAATCATGTCACTCAGCAGTGTGTTTTTTTTTTTTTCCTCTGCCTCTGGATTTGCTTGGTTCTGACCTGTGCTTTACAATCAAGTCTGTTCTAGATCTGTGGCTGAAGGCTGCAATTTAAGCCTTCTTTTTAAGTGTTCTGCCCACACAATCCCTTGAAGGCTTATCCAGACCTGCACCAGCCACTGTGGCTGACCTGGGTGTGGTGTTACAGTGCAACAAACATGATCCAATAATACTGATGAGCTTGGGATCAAACAGAACATTCTACATCTGAGAAAACACTACAAGATGAGCAAATCTCTAGAAGGTTAAGGAGGAAAATTCTGAGAAAAGGAAAACAAAGTGTAGCGAGAGAATTATAGAAAATAATTTTTAAAATTATTAATAAAAAAACAAAGATCAAGAATATATAGATAGAAATTGGACTTTTGAACTGTCAACCAGTAAACTATCAAATACTTTGGCCACCTGATGCAAACAGCTGACTCATTGGAAAAGACCCTGATGCTAGGGAAAGATTGGAGGCAAAAGGAGAAGAGGGAGAAGAGGGTGGCAGAGGACGAGACAAGTAGCATCACCGACTCAATGGACATGAATTTGAGCAAACTCTGGGAGGTAGTGAAGGACAGGGAAGTCTAGTGTGCTGTAGTCCATGGGGTCACAAAGAGTCGGACATACTTAGCGACTGAACAACAACAAAATTGTCAAACTTAATTAAGAGGAAATTCCATTGTATATACCGACAATGTAAAGGTTTTAAAAATAATGAGCTACTTGTTGAGAAAAACTTTGTTCCAAGAAAACTACTTTTCTTCAAGAGGTGGCTTACTGTTTTACTGTAAGAATGCACATGTCCAGCCTGAGAAGAGAACTGGGGTGTAATGAAATCTGTCTGTCTTCCAATCCCTTAGAATTTATTCATTCAATTATGTAGTAAATAATTTCTGATCATATACTATGTGTCAAGTATTGTGCTGGTCAATGGGAATCCAAGCAGTGAACAAAGTCAGGCAAGATCTGGGTCTTCACAAAGATTTCCTTGCCTGATTCCTGTAGCTGGGCAGTAGATGAGACCAGGTGTATAAGCAGCACATTCCAAAAACTCTTTAAGATCAGATGTCAGGAAGTCAATACATTATTTCTCAGCATAACAATAGTGGCTAGTTTCCTGACCAGCCTACAAGTATTTAAAAGCCACAAAAACATATCCAGTGTGGATTAATGTCATTATTTCAAATAAATTGGCATGGTTTTGATAGTAAAATTGTTTAGAGTTCTAAATTAGAAATGGTTCTAGCCAAGCTACATTTCTCCTTCCTTGGCTGGAGGGATTCTGGAAAATATGGCATACTGGTTCTTCTAGGACAAGCATTTCAGTGGTTAGGAATTCCAGCTACCAATTGATATTAATCACTGCACAGTTTTCTAAGTCAGGGAACAAATGGAATTCTGACTTCGGCTGTTGTTGTTGTTCAGTCGCCAAGTTGTGTCTGACTCTTTGTGACTCCATGGACTGCAGCATGCCAGGCTACTCTGTCCTTTACTATTTCCCAGAGTTTGCTCAAATTCATGTCCATTGAGTCGGTGATGCTATCTAACCGCTCATCCTCTGCTGCCCTTTTCTCATTTTGCCTTCAGTCTCTCTCAGCATCAGGATCTTTTCCAATGAATCAGCTCTTCGCATCAGGTGGTCAAAACATTGGAGCTCCAGTTTCAGCATCAGTCCTTCCAATGAATATTTAGGACTTAGGCTTCCTCCCCCTTACCACAGATGTGAGAATGATTCATTAGTCAAGTTTGGGATCAGAGAGATTTCCCTATCAACTCTCCACTTCCTCAGCATGAATGAAAACTTTGACTTAAAATATGAAGGTGCTTCATGTAAGAGGTTCTAAATTATTTGGATTGCTATTAAAATTAGAGACCTTGTGCCTGAATTGTTCCTAAAATTAAAAAATAATGGCCCTTGGAAAATCTTTCTTGTTTATTCTGACCCCACATATCATAACACAAGCTAAAAAATGAACTTTTGAAGATTAATAAACAATAAAGAAACACATTTGCTTCTGAGAAGTAAAAATTTATTATTTTACCATGCAAAGCCTCAGGATAAATGTAATTTTATCCTAGAAAAATATCTCATCTTGAAATAGCAGAGCAGTGACGATGAGTCAGTGGACTGGGGCTCTATTCAAAAGCAACTTTGATCTTAGTTTATTCACTTTTTTTCAAGCCGAGAATTCAAATCCTGAAAGCTGGAATTTTTCTAAAGATGGTCAAAGAAGGCCAGGATTAGCTACATATTTATGTGAGACAAGGGATAGACAGTTACTGTTCAGTTAGTTGTTGCAGGCAGGTAGGTTTCAAAAGTGGTATCTCTCATCTGATCCATCAGAGGTGGGAAGGGCTGGCACATGTTTCTGAATACTTGGGGTGATTTCCTGCAGGGCTACTCAGCAGCAGGGGGAGGTCCTGAAGGTGCGGCAGATGGTGCGGCAGGGGGCGGGCTGGCAGCAGGTGGGGCGGCAGCACGGGGACTGCACAGAGACGGGCTGGCAGCACGTGGTGGCCCAGCAGCAGGGGCGGCACACCACGGCCTGGCACGACGTGGGGCAGCAGGTGATGGGGCGGCAGCAGCCCTCCTGCAGGCTGCAGGGGTCGCAGCAGACTGGGCGGCGGCAGGGCTCGCAGATGGGGCGCGTGCAGCGGGGCACGCAGGTCACGGGGCGGCTCACGGTGGTCTGGCAGGACACTGGGCGGCAGCAGCAGGGGTCGCGGTAGCAGCAGGGCTGGAGGCAGCCTCCGCCACAGCTCTGGGAGGAGAAGATGGGGCCGCAGCAGGAGCCGGTCATGGTGGTGTGTGGGGCTGAGTGGGGTTGAGGTGGTGAGAGGAGTTGAGTGTTCTCAGTGTGAGTGTCTTTCCCCTGCTCTGGGCCCTTTATATACCCTGGCCAGGAGCTGATGACCCCCATGACAAGCTGTTGTTTCCTGGAGTTGTGGTTGCCCATTGAAATGAGAACCCCAGATTGGTGGATTCAACTGCTGAGACAGCAATACCAGCATCGCTGATAGGTGCTTTTCTTTCTTCCTGTCTCCTTTTCCCCTTGAAATGAATACTTGATGATTTACATCATCTGAAAAATTACTCATTGAATAGCTAATCCTTCCAGGCCATGTCATGTGACAGACGAATTGAAAGTTTGAGGAATCCAGTGTTGCCACCGTCACACTTTCCTCTGTTCATCACCCATGACTAAGCATGGGACTATAAGGTTCATGAAGTCATAAGCCTGGTTTCTGATTGACACTGAAATGAAGGATGAGTTTCTGGAAAACCAAAATGGCTTGTAAAAGGTGATGTGTACTGCTTCTGCTATGGAACAAATGGCCCAGTGCTTCTGTAAAACAATGTGTTATTTCACCTTGTTTATAAGGAAATAACCACCTAAGTCACTCAGGTAATGCTGTTTAGTGGCCTGAATTGGCCTATCACTTCATAGCACCGTACAGGACCCTTACTAAGTAAATAGTGCTGTACTGTAGTTTCTTATCACAGAGTAATTACACATTTTAGAAAGGCAAGACAAAGGCAGGGAAACCAATTAAAGGAGACAAACTTTCCATGCGACAGTAAGGCCAAACAAAGTAAAGATTTTATTCATATTATGCCTTTCTGAGTATTCCTTCTTGAGTCTTAGAAATAACATCAAAATTGGAATATTTCTTGCTTCCTAGGTGTGACATAAGCACTTGTACTGAGCTCTTCAGCACACATTAAAATATTTATAAAGGGACTACTTATCTTTCTGTTGTAGATGCCTTGGTTTGTTGGCTGAGGATTCTGCTTGCTTATGTATCAACTATGAAGGTGGGCTTCTAAGAAAGACAAGGGGAGGGACTTCCCTGGTGGTCCAGTGGTTAAGACTCTGTGCTTCCACTGCAGGGGGCATGGGTTCCATCCCTGGTTGGTGAAGGAAGATCCCAGATGACACATGGTGCAGTCAAAAAATTAATAAAAATTTTAAAAATGCCAGAGGGAAGTAAGTGAGCTGATGATTGATAAAATTGTTTTGTCTTTTTCAGCCTCAGCTAAGAAAAATGGGGGTACAGAAAATAAAAGTAAACTGGAAAAAAGGTTAAAAATAACACTGTACTCTTTTCTATTGGCACAACATTGTAAACCAACTATACTTCAAAAAATGTGACAATAAATAAATAAATGCTAAAAAAAATAAGATAACATTGTACAAAGGTTCCTGAGGCAATCAACACGCTTTGGTCCACCATAATTCTGGTCCTTAAAGGCCTTTGAGTTTCTGACCCATGGTAGTCTATCCCAGTTTGTGGAAGGCCAAGTTGGTGAAATGATTTCTCCAGAGACGTACAGGTAAAAGAGTGGCAAAGCTTCAGCAATACTGCACACAGTCTTTTGAGTACAAACACTGATGCATAACTCCTGGTCTTTTTCCAACTCTGAGTCACTTTAAAAGAGCGAACAGGTAGTAGTAGTAATCAAAAATTCTATCCCATATAGGGAAATAAAATACGAACTCACTTAATTTATGGTTTATTTTAGCATATTGTTATTTGGGTTAGAATATATTGTTGTTTGTTTAGTCACTAAATCGTGTCCAACTTTTTTTGTGATGCTATGCACTGTAGCCCAGCAGGCTCTTCTGTCCATGGGATTTCCCAGGGCAGAATAATGGAATGGGTTGCGTTTCCTCCTCCAGGGGATCTTCCCCACCCAAGAATCAAACCTGAGTCTCCTGCACCTCCTGCATTGGAAGGCGGATTCTTTACTAAGGGATTCCAGGGAATCCCTTAGAATATATACAGAGATTCAAACATTAGGAATAGGAATACTCACCGCTTATTTTAACTAACAAACGGACATAGTCCTAAGAAATCTTGTGTTCTGTGATCATAGACTGTCAGAAACTTTGCAATTTGGAGTAACAATAGTAATAAGGGCTGTGCTATGCTTAGTCGTGTCTGACTCTTTGCAGCCCCATGGACTGTAGCCTGTCAGACTCCTCTGTCCATGGAGTTTTACAGGCAAGAATACTGGAGTGGGTTGCCATTCCCTACTCCAGGAGATCTTCCTGACTCATGGCTGGAAACTGTGTCTCTTGCATCTCCTGCATTGGCAGGTGAATTCTTTACCACTGAGCCACCTGGGAAGTCCAAGTAATAGGACATCCCACTATTGCTTGGACAGGACCTTAATTACCTTAACACAAAAGCAGTCTCAACATCCAACCCAGGGGGCAGAGAGTCAGATACGAGATTTTCAGACACCACATTCCGCAGTTATCTTAACTATGTGGTTTCCAGAGAAAGAAGACATTAAGTCCATTTCACTGCCTAGCGCTGATGTTAGTTCTTTTACATAAAACCCCATTTTGCTTTGAACCTACCATTTCATGTAATGTTACCTAAACTCTCCCATTCCTCAAAATCCTATAAAAACCTTTCCCTTCACTTGGTGGGATGTCCTGTGTTCCTAATGCCATGTGGTCTTCCTTGCTATAGCACACTAATGGACCTAAGTTTGTCAGACAAGGGATGTGTCCCTGGCCTTTATCTCATGGGCTTTTTTAGTTACATTGTTCAAATTCCAGATGTTATGCGAGAGCATAATCATTAGAGTGGAAGCAAGTAAGCATTATCTAAGGTGGTGATAAATTATGGGATTTTCTTAGTTGGATTGAAAAAGCATGTAGTGATGATGACTTTTTCTGATGGTCAGAAAAAGCCATACCCTCATCTCAGTAGTCTCATGACTTGTCCCTTGTTATGAGTGTCATGAGTTGTGCTTTTTTAGAAACTAGTTTGGGGGCCCTGGATGTTAAGACATTTTTCAAATTCTGAAAATAGAAAATGCATTCTGTCTTCTCCAAAATGATCTTTAAAATAGCCTCCAATCATAAGTGTCAGAGATGGGAATGGGGAAGATTGAGGGAGAAAGGGCAGGAGGAGGATGGGGAAGACAAATAAGTCAGACAGAGAAAGAGAAATATCAGAACCTAAAAAGAAGTAATACAAGTAAACTTATTTACAAAACTGAAACAGACTCACAGATTTAGAGAATGGAATACTTATGGTTAACCAGGAGGGAAGGATAGCGGGGAGAGATAGGGAGTATGGGATCGAAATGTACACACTGCTTTATTTAAAAGGGATAACCAACAAGGACCTACTGTATACCAAAAGGCACTCTGATCAGTGTTATGTGGCAGTCTGGATGGGAGGGGAGTTTGAGAGAGAAAGGATACATATATATGTATGGCTGAGTCCTTTTGCTATCCACCTGAAACTATCCCATTATTAATCAGCTGTACTCCAATATAAAATGAAAAGTTAAAAAATAAATTCTTCCTCCACCACCTGGCAGTTTTGTAATTTAGAGAAAATACTTTAACACTAGCAGCCCCAGTTCCCTCATCTGTAAAAAGAGTCTCTGCTGTTCTTCATAATCCAAGTTTATCATAAAATCCATAAAAATGTAGAATACAGAAGATATGGTTATTATTAATTGAAAAGAGAAAATATTTTAGTTGGAAAAGACAAAAGGTCTGTGTGATCAGGTAACTAGTGGGATTTATTTCTGGAATTAAAAAAAATATATCTCTTCTGAGTGGTTTAAGTATTTACCTCCTTAAATGTAAGGAAGACTAAACAAGTAATCTTTTGGAGTCTCCTACAGCTTTGTGTTTAATTCCTTTGGGCTAGGGTGAAAGGGAAAGTGTAACCATCAAATGCATATATATCCCCAGTTCTTATTACCCCTGATGATAAACCTCTATTCATATTCATAAATTCTGCCATCAAGGACTCTTTCCTACATACTGTAAATCAGCCTTTAAAGAGCCCTTTCATCCTGAAACAGCCCTGACCTAATGAAGAATTTTTTTGTGCTGTCTTTATTATATTTATTAGGAAATTAGTCTCTGGCAGTGGTTATGGATTATCCCGAAAAAAGTTTTCTCCTGAATGCCTTCCAACTTAAAATAACATGATGTGTAATAAGTAGCATATCTTTTGAGCCTGTTTGTTATAGCAATGATCAAATGTTCAACAAATGTGAATGGTATTGAAACAGGCCAGGATGCTGTGGGGCCTTCCCAGGAATAAATTCCCCCATGTCCCCTGCCTGCTTTTTGTTTGCAGAAAAGCTTTAGCTTCCTAAGCCTCCCCCAAGTTCCAAAGAGCAAATTTAATCAAAGAAATGAGAAAACACAGAAACAAAGGAAGACAGTCAAGCAAGACAAAATCATGATAGTTCAGCCATAAAACAAAGTCAAGGACTTTCAGTTCCTTGTCAAGGATACTATTCTGAGCCATACCCTTCAGTTGTTTTGCAGACACTAACCACCCCATCAGGCGGAAGAAATTAATTGCATGCTGATCACAATCACAGAGACCCCACACCAATTGGAATCAGAAGGTTGAAGGCAGATTCCTGATACATCACCTTGTTAACCTCACCATCAACCAGTCATAAAATTGAGTGTGAGCTGATCCTGGACCCCAAAACCCTCCTCCTCACCTTGCCTTTAAAAACACTTCCCTGAGAGCCATTGGGGAGTTCAGGTCTTTTGAGCCCAAGCTGCCCATTCTCCTTGCTTGGTTCCATGTTGATTGCCTTGCAATCAACTCTGTACTTTTCTTCACCACAATGCAGTGTCAAAAGATTTGTTTTACTGTGCATGAGCGACCAGATCCAAATTTGGTTTGGTAACAGTAGGGGTGCTTCCTATGTGCCAGGCACTTTATGTATATTAAGTTGCTTAACTTACCCAGAAATCTACATTGATAAGTATTAATTTTCTCATTTTGGAGATGGGGAAACCTGGAGGTCAGAAAATTGAAGTTAAATTGATGAATTTTTTGCTTTAAGTAACCATATAGCTTTTAGAATTCTTTTCATAAAGACAATTCCCTTCTAAAGTATTTTGATTCAATAAATAGAAATTGACTACCAGCTATATTTTAAACATCAACCTCAGTAATGGGAACCAGGCAAATTGTGGCCCCTTCATTGGAGACAGAGAAATAGATCATCTCAATACTATGCCTTGTAAAGAGGGAAGGAAGTATAGGATGTTATTGGCACAACTTAAGACCACCTAACCTAGCTTGTGGGTATGTGCATGTGTGTTCATGCATGTTATGCATGTGTGTTTGTGTGATGGAGGGCTTAGGACAGAATGATTGGAGAGGACTGAGCTGAATCTTGGAAATGACTCAGAGTTAGGTAGGTGGAGAAGTTGGAGGGAAGGGGTAGATGAAAGGATATTCCAGATTAAATGAAGAACATGACAAAAGCAAAGACATGGAACTTCGTGAATTGTGTCAGTTACTGTGAGAAGTTCAGAGTTCTTTAAAGTGAAATATAGTTGGGGAGTGTTGAGACATGAACCTGGAGGTGTGGGCAAAGGACAAGCCACGGAGGACCTAGTGTGCTCAGATTTCCTATGCACGTGGGCAGTGTGAGGACTAGCCTCACAGTCCTGTACCACCAGTTAAGACTCACATACCTGGATCCCTAGTACCTCTTTTTTCCCTCTCCTGTCTCCTTCATCCTCTCCATTTGTCTTCCTTTTCATTGTTTGCTCATCTGTGTACACTAATAAACATGCACTAATGAATGAATCAGGTAGCGGGGGCAGGGGGGGTTACAGGAAAAAATTAGTTTATTGAAACATAAGCAGGCAACACATTACAAAAGATGGAGGGGAGAGTTTGAGCAGCTTCTGGAATTCAGAATGGGTTTGGAACACCCACTCTGGGGACTTTTAAAGATGGATTTAGCATCCATAGTGACTTCTGCTGATGGAGACACCTGCAAATTTGATTGGACATCTGCTTATATATCCAGGTGGTAAAATGTAAAAATGACTATTGTCACCTTATGAAGAAATGTCTATTTTTCTTTCAACGTGATTAAAATGCAGAGTGGATGCTTAGGCTCCAGGATGTTGCTTTATGGGAAAGTGGGGTCTCAGCAGCAGGGGGAGGTCCTGAAGGTGCGGCAGATGGTGCGGCAGGGGGCGGGCTGGCAGCAGGTGGGGCGGCAGCACGGGGACTGCACAGAAACGGGCTGGCAGCAAGTGGTGGCCCAGCAGCAGGGGCGGCACACCACGGCCTGGCAGGACGTGGGGCAGCAGGTGATGGGGCGGCAGCAGCCCTCCTGCAGGCTGCAGGGGTCGCAGCAGACTGGGCGGCGGCAGGGCTCGCAGATGGGGCGCGTGCAGCGGGGCACGCAGGTCACGGGGCGGCTCACGGTGGTCTGGCAGGACACTGGGCGGCAGCAGCAGGGGTCGCGGTAGCAGCAGGGCTGGAGGCAGCCTCCGCCACAGCTCTGGGAGGAGAAGATGGGGCCGCAGCAGGAGCCGGTCATGGTGATGTGTGGGGCTGAGTGGGGTTGAGGTGGTGAGAGGAGGTGAGTGTTCTCAGTGTGAGTGTCTTTCCCCTGCTCTGGGCCCTTTATATACCCTGGCCAGGAGCTGATGGTCCCCACAGACTCATGCCATTCCTTGTTAATATTCTGGCCAATTAAGTGAGGATTTAGCATTGACTAATATCAGTTTTGGTAACCCTCTACCACTATATCCATGCACACACCCCACAGATATTTTCTATTTTCTTGTTTTGTTTATATTCACCAAGTCTAGCCACAAGATTTGAAGCTAGTGAAATTTCCTTTGAAATATTCTAATCCATATAAAAAAAGAATGTGTTTTCCAAATTATACTAGCATCCAATTACTTTACCATTTGGCCCTGTAGTTAGCATTTTATTTCTGGACTTCAAAGACTCCCATAATTGCCACCCAAACAGTGACCTGGTATTTACAACCATGCACATGGAGGTAACAGGCTCATAGTAGCACTCCAGCGCAGCCCAGTTGTCACCTGTTTCCCAGGTGTCTCCTTCCGTGACTCACTGAAAGGCAGGTTTGTGGTTTCCCATATGAGGAGGGACCACATGGCATCCAGGATGGCTGCCACATGGTTTAATCACTCTTCTCCAGGAGGCCTGGGTGGTCCTGCCTTTGTTGGTGTCTTCCCATTCACCTCCTCACCTTCCAAACCAAACTCAACCTCTACCTTGATGATAAAACCCTCATCAAGGATCCACTGCAATTTTTATCTGTGTCAATCATTTGGGGTTGTCGTTGCCATGACAATGGGGTTGGGGTGCCATGTGTAGATTCTGTGAAGAGATGGCAGAGAACTTATACACATATCTCCTCATTTTATAAAAAGGGTCATGTGGTTTCACCATGGTCACCTAACGGGGTCCCAGTCTCCTCATTCCTCAGTAAACAACTTCTACTGTGACTTTTCTGTTTATCAGGCTCTGCAGATGATACAGCTGTCAGACAGGAGAGAGAATATCTTAAGTATTTTTTCCTTCCCCGGTTTTACTGGGATATAATTGACAGTCTCAAGCAAGGATCACTTAGAGTGATTGCTGCTGGTGTTTAGTTGCTAAGTTGTGTCCTACTCTTTGTGACCCCACGGACTGGGGTCCTCGCCAGGCTCCTCTGTCTATGGAATTCTGGAGTGGATTGCCATTTCCTTCCCCCAGGCATCTTCTTGACCCACATTTTTTTACCCCTGAACCACTGGGGAAGTCCCCAACTAAAAATGAACGAGGAAACAATTTACCCAATTACAGATAAATCAAAAGGGCCTCAGGGCTTGCATGCTAGGTCAGATCTATGCACCAGCACAGAGGATCAATAGAGGCTGACTTATTAGAGCTGGGATGGGGTGGGAGGGACTGCTTTTTCCCAGGTCTTCCTTAAAGTATAGTCTGGTTTCCCTTGGTAGCACTTTGTGGCTCTGTGAGATATGTACTTGTCTAAAACCTTTTATTGTTTTTCAATTGTACCTTTACCCTATACTTTACCCTTTATGATGAGTTCTGTAAATTTGTATCTTACATATGAAGTAAATTTACACTTTTCCTTTGAATTTGAAAAAAAAAAGAATCCTGTCCTGTCAGCCATGTACTAAATGGAAAAAGAAGGGCCAAGAGCTTGCAAATCACTAATCAAATGCTTTTAAAAGGTCATTTGTCCTAAAATTACCCCTTGAGCTACAAGGAAGAGGCTTTTTTTTGTTGTCATGAGGGTATTAGTTTCATTTTTGCGTCAATGATACCATGAAAGATATCATGAATGTGAATTATATCAAGTTCATTCTCTATATTCCTCATGCCAAGATACTCTCTTGGCTCCTTTTATAATATTAGTTTATTTTTATTGTACAGACTAAATGTTCTCTGACATAATGTGGCTAGAATTAAATGAAATATTGTGGGCAAAGTCACATTTTAATTTGATACAAGGGTAATATATTCTGATTCGCTTACAAATAGCATTTTATTTACGACTAACATTCTGTGGACATTTTTGACCTCAACAGTCCTTTGAACTAATATATCACAGTTTTACAAGAAATTTCTTAACTAGGCTCTTACTGGAAGCTTATACCCATTTTCCCCTAAGAACAGCTCATAATAGTTCCCTCTGGATGTATTGTTTTGTTTGCTGATGCTGTCAGTGCTCATTTTTCTTCTCAGTATGTAAGAACTTTGTTACTGTATATGTTGAATACTAGGAGACACAGAGAGGCATATTTGATCCCTGGTTCAGGAAAATCCCCCGGAGTAGGAAATGGCAACCCACTCCAGTATTCTTGCATGGAAAATTCCATGGACAGCAGAGCCTGATGGACTAAGTCTATGGGTTTTCAAGGAGTCAGACATGACTGAACATGTGCATGCACACACACATGCAAAAACATGTACACTCCAGGGACTATAATAGGTATTTTACCTATCTTATTAATCATCATAACAATCAAATGAATTACATGTTATTACCTCTGTAGATAAAGAATTGAACCTCAGCGAGTTTAACTAGTTTGCCCAAGGTTATACAGTTCTTAAATAATTGGAATAACACAGCTCTCAAGAGTCTGGGTTCATCCCAAGTATGTCTGACCCTTTAACCTATGTTTTACCAAACATGCTTACAAAATCCAATGGGATTTTTCTTCAATTTAAGATGAATAAATTCACTTTTTACTATTCTTAAGAGCTTTAAAAAATATTTCCACTTATTTTAAAATAAACTATTGAGATAGCTTGCATGTCCTTCAATTTCAGCCTCATGCACAAAGTGGTCTGTGATGGTCCAGTTCCTGAAAGCACTGTGTCTGTCAAGGACTAGTGGGGATTACCATGAACTGGGGAGAAGCACATCCTAACATTTCAAAATAAAATTAGCAGTAGGGGATTAAGGGGCTTCCCTGGTAGCTCAGGCAGTAAAGAATCTGCCTACAATAAAGGAGACTTAGGTTCGATTCCTGGGTCAGGAAGATCCCTTGGAGAAGCAAATGGCAACCCACTCCCAGTATTCTTGCCTAGGAAATCAACATGGATGGAGGAGCCTGGTGGGCTTATAATCCATAGGATCGCAAAGAGTTGGGCACAACTGAGCTACTAACACTTTCCCTTTCAGGGGATTAAGAGATACGAACTGTTTTGTATAAAATAGATAAGCAACAAAGATATATTATACAACACAGAGGACCATAACCGCTAGCTTGAAACAACCTGTAATGGAGTATAATCTATAAAAATATTGAATCACCATGCTGATCACCAAAACCAATATAATATTGCAAATCAACTAAACTTCAATAAAAAATAAAAGAAAATTTCAAAATAGAGACTGCATCTCATATGGTATATCATAAATATTTTAAAGCTTATTTTGCACGGTTTTTCTTTTTTTTTTTCAGGCGTTAGACACCCAGTCCATTAGATAGTCAAGATCCTCTTCAACTGTGAGGCTTGGTACCTTTCATGTTCTTCAGAAAGAGGGACAGTCCAAACCTGTGCTCCTGAAATTGGCTTGGGGTTGAAGATGCTCTGTGGATTGTGTTTAGACTCTCCACAGCTACAGAAGGAAAACCTGTCCTCACTAGTGCATGCTGAGGGAAATGAATATCTGGCTCTGCTTACACATTAGCATGTGCTTTTCCCACCACACAAACTTCCTGTTCTCCATAAAGTAAGACTGGGTCTGTGGTGCCAAAGATGAACCAAAGTTGGGGCCACTCCTGTTTGCTCCATGTGCTGGGGTGATGGTTGGTCTCCAGGGGGCTATCCTGACTCTCCACCTATGTCTGGTCAGCAACCTTTCCTTGCAGTCCATGTCGGGGCTGTTGTGCTGGAGTTTTGTGAGCAGGAACTTTCTCTTGTTGACCGGGTCCCCCAAAGCCTGCCCCCCAGCTCTTCTCTTCTGGGCCATGGAGCAATTGTGTGCAGCACTGCTGATCTTGGAGTGTCTGCTGGGGAGGCAGGGTGTGGCTGTGGCTCTCCCTGGTTATGGGGACGCCAGTAGTGGAACTCTCAAACAGTGTTTAGCCACACGAACTCTCAGAGAGGCAGACATCCTGCCTGGGCCATCAGGGACAAATCATAAAAACTTAATTTTATCTATAAACCTAGAGATTATTATTAACCTAGTCTTCCAGAAAGTTTGTTGAGATAAAATCAAGTCCAGCAAAACACTTGGTCACTCCCCTATTGTTATGTCATTTATAGAAAAATATCTGGTTAATCTTTTCACACCAGTTGATATGTTTACTAGTTTCTCATTGCCACCACAGTTGAATCAGTCACCTCTTGCTGCATAACAAATAACCACTAACTCTTATAACATACAATAGCAAGTATTTATTTCTTGGCCACTTGTCTGCAGTTCAGTCGAGTTTGGCTGATTTTTAAGGCTGGTCTTGGCTTCTGGCCATGGGTTAGTTTTGGACTTCCTTCTGAATTCGTGTTTCCAGATTCAGCAAATAAAAATACACATCCCTCAGTTAAATTTGAATTTCAAATAAGCAACAAGTAATATTTTAGTGTGAGTATATAATATTTTAGTGTAAGTATGTGTAAGTGTGCATAGGGCATCCTTACATAAAAAATTGTTTGTTGTTTATCTGAAATTCCAGTTTAATGAGGCTTCTGCATTTTACCTGGTAACCCTATTTCTGACAGCACAAGGGAGGAATTCCCATCATGCAAACACATTCCAAATCTTAGCTATAGGGTTGTGTCTTCTAACACCCCATTGGCCAAAGAAAATCACATGGTGATGTCCAAATCATGGATGGGAAACGAGGAGAGGACACTTCTCCCAGAGAGGTAGGAGAGGCAGACAGTAAACATTAGTGAAGAGTGACCTAATTTGCCAGAGTGCAAATTAGTTACTTTATAACCTTTCTTATGAAGCTTGGATAAAGACTTTTAGAAAGTTCAATTGGATTTCATCCCCTGGATCTCCATTCATGTGGGTAATTTTCGTTTTGCTTATTCTTTTCATCCTGATCAACCAAGAAATGCCATTGATTAAACAGGGGCTGCCTGTTTTCTCCATAAGAAATTCATGTTATCTGTCTCCTAATAGTTTGTCTTTGAGTAGGTGTTCAAGAGGAAAAAGTCTGGGAATGGCATTGATTTTATGAAAGCAGCTATTGATTTAATCAAATATTTCATTAGAAATCCTATTCCACTGTGTACTGTACCAATTATTTCAATGACTAGCAGACAAAATTTTCTCTTGGGAAAGTTAATTGAAGGACTTCAGCAACACAGATACAAAACTGATATGAAATTTCCCCTCTGACTATGTATACGCATATATATGGATTCTGGATACAATTTTTTTGTTTTATTTATTAATTTATTGACCATACTGAGTGGCTTGCAGGATCAAACCTAAGTCTGTGGCAGTGAAAGCACTGAGTCTTAATCACTGGACTGCAAAAGAATTTCCATTCTCCACATCATTTTTATTTTTTGGCTGTGCCATGGCATGCAGGATCTTAGTTTTCCAGCCAGGGATTGAACCTGTGTCCCCTGCAGTGGAAGCGCAGAGTCTTAAACTGAACCACCAAGGAAGTCCCTGGATATAATTTTTTTTTTTATGGTTATAGTAATAGGTGCTTTATTTATTTTTTTTAATTTATTTTAGTTGGGGGCTAATTACTTTACAATATTGTAGTAGTTTTTGCCATACATTGACATGAATCAGCCATGGGTCCACACGTGCTCCCCATCCTGTAATTTTTAAAATAATAAATTTCTTGCATTGTTTTGGGAATGTAAATGATACAGCCACTATGGAGAACAGTATGGATATTCCTTACAAAACTAGAAATAAAACTACCATATGACCCAACAACCCCACCACTAGGCATATACTCTGCGGAAATTATAATTCAAAAACACACATGTACTCCAATGTTCACTGCAGCACTATTTACAAAAGCTAGGACATGGAATCAACCTAGATACCCATCAACAGAAGAATGGATAAAGAAGTTGTGGTACATATATACAATGGAATATTACTCAACCATAAAAAGAACACATTTGAATCAGTTTTAACGAGGTGGATGAACCTACAGCTTGTTACACAGAGTGAAGTAAGTCAAAGAGAAAAACAAATATCATGTATTAACACATATATATGGAACCTAGAAAGATGGTACTCATGAACCTATTTGCAGGGAAGCGGTGGAAATGCAGACATAGATAACAGACTTGTGGACACAGTGTGGGGAGGAAAGGGTGGGATGAATAGAGAGAATAGCACTGAAACATATACACTGCCATATGTAAAAGAGATAGTTGATGAAAATGTGCTGTATGATGCAGGGAGCTCAAACCCAAGCCCAGTGCTCTGTGACTACCTAGAGGGGTGAGATGGGGTGGGAAGTGAGAGGGAGTTTCAGGAGGGAGGGCACATTTGTATGCCTATGGCTGACTTATGCTGATATATGGCAGAAACCAACACAATATTGTAAAGAAATTTTGAAAATGTTAGTTGTTCAGTCGTGTCCAACTTTTTGCAGTATAGAAATTATCCTCCAATTAAAAATATAGAAATTAATAAAAATTAAAAAAAAAAAAGAAAACAAAATTTTCCAGATTCCAGAATGAAGCAGGAACTTAAGACCAAATTTTTCAATCTGTGAACTGATGCTGAAGCTTCTTCTGGATATGAACCAATGACTCTGAGCTAGAGTTTTAACTCCCTTACTGGGCCCAAAAGATTACAAAAGAATCTGGAAGGATCTTTTATCTGAGATAGTCGGAACTGGAAATTCTTAGCAAGAGGAGCCCAGTGAATCTTTTTCTATTGTGAATGTTGATAGAAGAAAAACAAAATCTATATGTAGAACTGCTTGCAATATAAATGAGTTTAAAATCCAGTCTTAGTCTTTACTATGGTGTAGGAATATTAGGCTGAGAAAATCATCTGTCTTGGGCCAGAGAAATTCCTGGGACTCCCAGAAATAGCATGGTCTAAACCTTTATGAGGGTGAACCAGTGGAAGTCTGTTTCCTCTTGTGATATGTCATTATTTATCATGAGTTAATGTTCTTCACGAATTGGTTTGGCCTTAGAACTTTCATGCTCCTTGGGTGTGGAAGCACTCTATGACTTTATTTTTTATTTACTAACCAACTCTTGGTCTTGGTTGCCCCTGAAAAGTTGGAGTTCTACTCTTGTTGGTTTGATGTTATGATGACAAATAATACTTTCCTCCACTCCTTCAACCATGTGGTTACCTAATGCCAGAAACCACACAGTTCATCTGGAAAATGGTGAAAATGGTGGCTCCCAAAGTCTTTTAGGGACTTTCATTCGGTGAAATTGCTTTTTCAGCTGGGGGGAGGGGATGGAGGGCACTGGAGAGTAAATATTCCATTAATCCATAGTAAATATTAGCTTTGGCAGGAGATGACTGGAGAAATTGTCCAACTGCCATACCTCCTCCTAAATCAAAGAGATGTTCTGGATTCTCCGTCTTTTGAGATCAAGCCAGCAACACTGAACTCTTTAGCTTCAGAGTCTCTTTCCATGTCTTCTGCAAAGCTTCAATGGTCTTAGCCTCTTAGAAGTGAAAGAGATGGCACTCTCTGCCACTTGACATTTATTTTGTTGGCTGGTAGTTTGTAATTTTGTTAGTTATTATTATTTTTATTGGACTATAATTGCTTTAGAGTGTTGTGTCAGTTTCTGCTGTACAACAAAGTGAATCAGCTGTATGTACACACATATCCTCTCCCTTCTGAATCTCCCTCCCACCATCTCAGCCCTATAGGTCATCACAGAACACTGAGCTGAGCTCTCTGTGCTATGCAGCAGCTTTCCACTACCTACCTATTTTACACATGGTAGTGTATATATGTCAATGATACTGTCTCTTTGCAGGGAAGGAATAGAGATGCAGACATAGAGAATGGACTTGTGGACACAGTTGGGGAAGGAGAATGTGGGACAGATTGAGAGAGTAGCATTGCCTCGTGACATTTTTACTTTTGCTTTTTTAAGTAAAAAAATCTCTTTTGGCTTTTTTTCATCATATCAAATCTCAAGTGTGTAGGGGTCCTACAGTCTCTTTTGTTACTAGGAGGTGACAAATTTTCACAATCTGTGAGTAACTAAGGTCAGATGCACACATGGGACCATTCTGCAGTCTAGAAGTTTTTATTTTCCTTATTTCTCTTCTCTTAAATCTAAAGAGTTGTCATTACATGGAGCCCCACCTCTGCCAATAATTGTAGCCAAAACTTTCTCATTGTAATTCATAGAGGTGGGAATCCATATCACCTGCATGAATCAACGTTTTTACTTTGTATTCAAATAAGTGGAAGACAGGAAAGAAGGGATCCTCAAGACTGACGTTGACTTAGCAGAGCTTCCACATTCTTCCTCAGCCCTGAACTGGCCAGCATGTCTTGCAATTCTTTCCATCAAGAGGTAGATTCTCTTTCCTTATTCTTTGTGTCTGGTTTGGCCTTATGACTTGCTTTGACCAGTAGCACACAGTGGAAATAGTGTTATATGAGTTCTGGAATATAAGCCTTAAGAAGTCTTGAAGCATCTTCCTTTCCTTCCTGGAGGAGTCAACTACCAGACATGTAAATCTTGGAACTGAGTCCCAGTTAAATTTTGAGATCAGCACAGTGGTATGAGTGAGAACAGAAAAGATCATCAGAATGCCCAGTCAATGCACAGAGTTGTGAGAGATAAAAAATTGTTGCTGTGTTTGGCATGGATTGTAAATAGCAATTGGCAACTGAGACAATCTTTATATACTCAGTTTATTGCTACATGTGATAATTGCCCTTGTGGAGAAGGTGGTCTGTGTGTTTCCTTCACATGGGCTCCCCTTACTTTCCTCATCCTGCCTGGAAGTAGCCAGCATAGAAAGTGTTTTAGTAGTTGAGAATGTTTGATGCTATAATGCTGCTTTAACTTTTAGTTAATTTTTTTAAATTAGTTTATTTATCTATTTTTTAACTTTACAATATTGTATTTGTTTTGCCATACATTGACATGAATCCACCATGGGTGTACATGTGTTCCCCTTCCAGAACCCCCCTCCTACCTCCCTCCCCATCCCATCCTCCGGGTCATCCCGGTGCACCAGCCCCGAGCACCATGTATCATGCATGGAACCTGGACTGGCGATTCGTTTCACATATGATAATTTATATGCTTCAATGAAATGTTTTTATAGACAGGTCATGGAACATTATTTTGGAAAGTAATTTCTGACATTATCCAAAACTGAAAGTGAAAGTCCCTCAGTCCATGGAATTCTCCAGGCCAGAATACTGGAGTGGGGGGCTGTTCCCTTCTCCAGGGGATCTTCCCAACCCAGGGATCAAACCCAGGTCTCTCACATTGCAGGCAGATTCTTTACCAGCTGAGCCACAAGGAAACCCAAGAATACTGGAGTGGACACAATCCAAAGGTGTTGCTATTTCAAATTCTAAATTAGGGGTTAGGAAATCTTGCCATTACTTATTCATTAAGTAGCTTTCAATCTTCTTTGTAGAATTCAGTATCAGTGTGCCCCCCACCCCGAGTCAGTGTGTACCCCAACTGAGAACTACTCAAAACTACAAATTAGCTTCAATTAAAAGAATCTTTTAAAAAAGTGAACTCTGAAATTCCAGCCTCCTAGGAGGAGACATTTAAGTTATGTTAAGTGAGTGAGGAGGAGGATACATTTGAATTGTTAAGTGAGGAGACATTTGAATTATTAGGGAAAACTCTGAGAGATATACTCAGAAACATAGCACACCATCCAGATCCAGCATATTTTCTTAAAAATATGGTAATATATAACTCATTGAGTTGTATTCACTAAATATGTATAACTTTTTAATACATCAATCAGACCTTAATAGTGTTCTTTTCTTAAGTACAATGAAACATGGTATCTCCTCAACTGAACTCAATGGGACATATAACCCACCTATGATTATAACTTGGAAATGTTGTTTACTAAGTGAAAGGAATTGAGTACATTAAATTCTTTACAGGCAATTTTTTAAAAATTTCTTTGGCATGTACTCCATGCTCAGAAATTTTATCCTTTTTTCCAAAAGGGAGCTAGGTATTAAAGGTATAATGGTATTAAAGGGTATAATGTGTTTTAACTAACTCTGTCCTAATTTAGTATATTAAGTCACATGCACGTGCACATATACATACATGCCAGTTTTGTTCTAAAATATTAAATTATCTATATCTGATGTAGCATCTATTGTTAAAGTGATTTCAACATGGGTTATTCTTCCTGTATCTTCATATACAATATAAATTGCCTAGTTGGTAAGTAAAATGATCATGAAAATAATAGGAAAAAATGCCAGTGAATTTTTATGTGCAGAGAAGTTTATTAGGAAGCAGAGAAGTGACAAAACAAAAGAAATTCACTCGAGGAGAAAATAAGGGTAAACTGGAGCTCCCCACCCGCCCCCAGCCCTGATCTCAGGGTGTCAAGTCAGTGCCACGCAGCAGCTGCAGATAATGGCCACCTTGTGGACCACCTTCAGATCATGACCAAAATATAAGAAAGAATGAAAAATTTAGAGGACTGAGATAATTTCTTATCTGATGGATTGCAAATTAATTCTTATTTGGTGCTGATATAGGAAGGAAAATATAGCAAGGGAGAGTTATAAATGAGCCAGAATATGCTCACAGAGTCAGCAGAACAGTGGTGGACCCACTGGAATCATAAGGTTCAACTAACTGAATGATGTCAGCTAGACTCCATGAGTCCTACGGGTCAGTGTGAAAAAGGATCTACATATGTGGGACAGAGGTAAGTGGAGACAGTGGTCACAAGGCAGCAGGCTCAGCAGCAAGAGGAGGGACAGCACACGGGGCGGGGGCAGGTGGAGATGACACAGGTGGGGCGATAGCAAGTGGTGTGGCAGGAGACCCGGCCACACACTGGGCGCAGGCAGCAGCTCGGGCGGCAGCAGCTGGAGCCACAGCAAGAGGGGCGGCAGCAGCTGGAGATGCGGGAGCAGGTGGGCTGGCAGCACACAGACTGGCAGCACAGGGGCCTGCAGCAGCTGGAGATGCAGCAAGTAGGCCTGCAGCAGCTGGAACCACAGCTGGACCCACAGCAGGAGGGGCGGAAACAACTAGAGATGCAGCAGGTGGGGCGAGGGCAGGTGGGCTGGCAGCACACAGGCTGGCAGCACTGGGGCCTGCAGCAGCTGGAGATGCAGCAGGTAGGCCTGCAGCAGCTGGAACTACAGCTAGACCCACAGCAGGAGGGGTGGTAGCAGCTAGAGATGCAGCAGGTGGGGCGAGGGCAGGTGGGCTGGCAGCACACAGGCTGGCAGCACTGGGGCCTGCAGCAGCTGGAGATGCAGCAGGTAGGCCTGCAGCAGCTGGAACTACAGCTAGACCCACAGCAGGAGGGGCGGTAGCAGCTAGAGATGCAGCAGGTGGGGCGAGGGCAGGTGGGCTGGCAGCAGACGGGGCTGCAGCAGCTGGACACACCACAGCTGGGGCGGCAGCAGGTGGTCCTGCAGCAGGTGGTCTGGCAGCAGCTAGGTGGGCAGCAGGTCTCCTGGCAGAGACTTCGACCACAGCTCTGGTCAGAATAGATGGAGCCACAACAGGAACTGACCATGGTTTAAGAGGGTGGAGCTTCTGGGTGAGTTTCCAGGAAAGTGAGTTTCTTGAGTCTGAGAGTCTTCTCGGCCCGCAGCCCCCTTTATATCCTGCTGAAGAGCTGCTATCATTACATAATTATTTCCTTGTTATTGTTTACCCTCCTAGGAAAACTTATCATTTAATTACATAATTGTGTGTTTATCGTGCAGCATTACAAATTGGAGAAAATAGGACTTTTCCTTTTCCTGGTATGCTCGTGTGTGTCCAATTGAAAGCCCTGTTCCAGTTCTTCCTTAGTGGGTGTCACCTTTGCTCCTGGTGGGTTCAATGTCTTATGAAACATTAGTCATATGACACTAGCATTTTTTTTGAATGTGTTGTTCTCCTCTATCACTGCTCTTTGAACATCAGAGAGAAAATGTTTCTTATAGGGCTCATGTATATTTTGTTGTCAAATGTTAGGGGAACATGGCTGGTCAGATGCAACACTGAAAAGGAATTAGAAAGAAAGATGATTGGAGGGAGGATGCCCCACAAATAATATGGATGAATGTGATCCTAAGTGGGCATCTTAGATGGTCAGGAAGATAGGCAGACTTCAAGGAAGTTTAAAATTCTGTGTCTGATTTCACTCCACTGTCTCAAGCACTTAGCAATACTGACAACTTTTAAATAGAAGAAACACATTTTTGCTGTATGTCTCCCAGGCTAGGCAACCAGAATGGGATATTTTGATTTATCTTTTAATTGTCAAACTTGTACACAGGATATTTCATTACAAAAGCATTCATTATATATAAACATGTTTGGAATGATTAAGCCTTCAAAAATATGGATCCATGACATTCTGTTGGGTAGTAAGAGAACTTGACATATAACTCCTCATCCTTTTCCTGTAGATACTTGAATGAGGCACATGCATAAGAAACAGCATGGCAATAGTTTAAAAAAAAGAGCTTTCCTGGTAAGTCAGCTGGTAAATAATCTGCCTGCAATGTGAGAGACCTTGGTTTGATACCTGGTTTGGTAAGATACCCTGGAGAAGGGAATGACTACCCATTCCAGTATTCTGACCTGAAGAACTCCATGGACTGTATAGTCCCTTGGGTCGCAAAGAGCTGGACATGACTGAGCCCCTTTCATTTCCAAAAGAATGGCAGTTACTTTTTTAAATCTTTATTTTTTATTTGGAGGATAATGCCTTTCCAAGGTTGTGTGGCTTTCTACAGTACAACAATGTGATTCAGCCATAAGTATATATATGTCCCCTCCCTCTGATCCATCCTCCCATCCCAATCCCATCTCACACCTTTAGGTTCTCACAGAGCACAGGACTGAGCTTCATACGTTATTTTTTTTTTAATTTTTTTTTAATAAATTTATTTATTTTAGTTTGGGGCTAATTACTTTACAATATTGTAGTAGTTATTTTTAAATGAAGAAGTAAAATCAACATATATCCATATATCTTCAATAAAAGGTGAGGAATAATGATATGTATCATTTGTAGAGTATTCACTATGCATTATGCTAAATTTACTAGGCACTGTGCTGAGTTCACTGAGCATTGTGCTGAATAGCTTATATTTGTTTTGAATCTTTAATGCAACATATAATATAGTGTGTATTCTTACTACTTCTTTAAGCAGTAGGCCAAACAAGCATATAAACATTAAGAGGAAAAAAAATTGTGTAAGATTAAACAGAAGTTAAGCTGTTTTAGGACAGCTGAGGAAGAGGTGAAAAATAAAGCTTGCAAACTTTTGCTGAAGCCATGTCATCTTCCTGGAATGTTTCATCTTTGTCGTTATCTTTGCAAACTCCTAGTCCTCTCTCAAAACCCGAGGTTTACCCTGAATGCTTCTTCCCAATGATTAACTACCCAGTACAAATACAATTTGTCCCTGCATTGTGCTCTGTTTTTTTAACTCTCTGCTGTACCACTGTTACTTTTTGTCATTCCATTATTGCGATGCAGACCCCTGAAGGCATGAACTATAAAATTTAATTTTGTTACTGGGACAGAGCACATCAGTGACAAATGTTTGTCGAGTGAATGAAGGCTTTTGGATGACTTATGGGTATGTAATGGACCTTTAAAAAGTATATTTCTTTTGCCTGGTGGTGAAAAGTGGGAGAAACATTCCAAACAAAGGGATCATGATTGCTCTTGAGGAAAACCACATTTGTTTATGTGCTAAACAGCGTGTCACCTGATAAAACACAACTGTGAAAGTTCAAATTGATCCGTAGAATGGAACTTATTATAGCACACCATGGATACGTATACTGTTAACACGGAAAAAGATATGATAGAAAGGAAGTGAACACAAATGTTGAAACTGGTTCTTTTCACTTGCAGCCATCCCAATTTAGCTCTCTTTTGTGAGAAGTAATAACCACCATGGGTTTAATATCAATCAACTAAAAATATTTGCTGAACATCTATTGTCTTTGTTTCAACTGCACCCAAAATAGATATTGAGACATAAATGTGAGTGCAAATAGTTCACTTAGCAGGGGGGTAGGGGGGCAGATTCTGGGAAGCACACATGAGGAAATGAGACAGCAAGGCAGGAATGAAAGAAAAACCCATAAGTTTGGGTTAATAATGCAGTTACCACTGTGGCTAACTGCGGAATGAATCTGGAGACATACCTGAGGCTGGGGCTCTTAGCCATCATGATTGTACATCAGGAAATCCCAAAGAATCAACTGAATATTATTGTTAACAGTGAAGGTGGCTGGCTTAGAACATTGTTAGATTTCTTATGCACTTAGCAATATTTCTTCATAAAATCTAATGGGAAATATGTATTCACAGTTCTCAACAATAAATGTAAAAATATGCAAATGAATCTGTCAAATAATATACTTACCAGGTATTGGAGGAATGTGTTAACATTGCCTGAAGGCAAAGAAGTAATATTTGAATAAACATCAGAGAAAAAAATGTACAACTAAAGCCGGGTTTCTGAACAAAAGCATAGATGTCATACAAATACATTCAAAAAGAATGTATCTCCATTGTAAAAATTGGTTTTGAATGGGATTGGCAAAGACAAATGGTGGGCAACTCACTTTTGATCACATTCCTTGGTGTTATGCAAATTTTTTTAAAAAGCATGTATTTGTGTATAAATAATATAAAATCCTTAGAAAAAATAAAAGTGCTTTAGATAAAATTCACAGTTCTCTCTACAGATTGATTTCCATAAATTTTCTCAGATTATGATTAAGCTTCTACTTACTATACACTAAAAGATGAAAACTACATTTCAGTCAGTCTTTCCAGCTCTCAAATTAACTGTTGTGAATTACAAATTGCTTTTGGGGACTGTTTGAGTTCCCTAGGAAGCAGACGCAGAGGTGAAAATTAGCAAACAGTATATTTATCGAGAAGTGTTCTTGGGATTAGTACTTCTAGGAGGAAAGAGAAGGAAAGTAAGCAGAAGTGGACAATTGGAGAAATCAAGCTGGGATAGAATTTCAGTGGACATCTAAGCATGGCACTGGAAAGGTCCCTTTTTACTGTTGGACCTAAGATCACAGTGACCAGCAATACCTAGGAACTGTCACCAGGTCTGTTTCACTGCTTTATATCACCTGCCTGGCACTGAAGGTAGCCCCACTATAAGGCAGAATAAACCGAATATTGTGAATTATAATAATAATAAACCAAATCTACTGAAGCTCTGGCTACAAGAATAAAGCAGAACTCCACTGTATGTGTAGGGGCTTCCATGGTGGCTCAGAAGATAAAGAATCTGCCGGCACTGCAGGAGACCTGGGGCAGCAAGATGCCCTGGAGAACAGAATGGCAACCCACTCCAGTATTCTTGCCTGCAGAATTCCATGGACAGAGCAATCTGGTGTGCTACAATCCACGGGGTCACATAGAGTTGGACACGGCTGAGTGACTAACATTTTCACTGTGTATGTCGACGAACGTCTCATTGCATGTGACCCAAAGTAGAAAATGCATAGACCTTACTAAACTATCTATCTGCTGATTTTATAGGTGAAAAAACCCTGAAAGCTGGTGTTGTAAAAATCATGAATTGTGTTCAATGTTTCCAAATCTTTCCACCTGTTGCTATATTTATAGATGCTCTATCAATTCAGTTTCAACCCTTTCCCCCATAAAGACTAGAAAATGATTAATATACCTATTTCCTTGACATTACTAGGCAGTGATCAATGTCTTTTGACCTCTCTTGAAGGTTGATTACTTGTACTGTTTGGCAGGGGCAGGCAAAATTCAATTACTTTGGATCTAAATGTAAATCCTTCAAAAAAAGAAAGAGAGTAACAATCAGATTCAACTTTCAGGGCCAGTAGGAAGACGTTTATTTAGGTTCATGGAAATAACAAGACATAACAAAATCATTACCAAAGAGTACATGAAAAAAATCTTCATTGGATTTCGATATCAGAGAGAGAAAAATCAAGTGGCCTCACTAGTGATGGAGACAAATTCCTTAAGCATGAAAAACAGATGTCCTAAGAAATAGGGAGGAGTGATGGGAGATTGTAATTTTTGGGTAGATGCTGAATGATTTCATTTAGAAGTGGGGGAGTTTGGAGAGAAGATAGAATGTGGGCTCAGTGTGTCTGGTGCTTGCTTATGATATTCAACGGACTGGTTCTCTTGAAGCCTCCACATTTTAAAAAGAAACTCTGCAACTGTGGGGAGGGAAGAAATGAGGAAGCAGTATGTTCAAAGCAGAGATTCAGCAGCAAGAGGAGGGACAGCACACGGGGCGGGGGCAGGTGGAGATGACACAGGTGGGGCGATAGCAAGTGGTGTGGCAGGAGACCCGGCCACACACTGGGCGCAGGCAGCAGCTTGGGCGGCAGCAGCTGGAGCCACAGCAAGAGGAGCGGCAGCAGCTGGAGATGCAGGGGCAGGTGGGCTGGCAGCACACAGACTGGCAGCACTGGGGCCTGCAGCAGCTGGAGATGCAGCAGGCAGGCCTGCAGCAGCTGGAACCACAGCTGGACCCACAGCAAGAGGGGTGGAAACAACTAGAGATGCAGCAGGTGGGGCGAGGGCAGGTGGGCTGGCAGCACACAGGCTGGCAGCACTGGGGCCTGCAGCAGCTGGAGATGCAGCAGGTAGGCCTGCAGCAGCTGGAACCACAGCTGGAAACACAGCAGGAGGGGCGGTAGCAGCTAGAGATGCAGCAGGTGGGGCGGCAGCACGTGGTCCTGCAGCACGTGGTCTGGCAGCAGCTGGTGGGGCAGCAGGTTTCCTGGCAGAGACTTCGACCACAGCTCTGGTCAGAGCAGACAGAGCCACAACAGGAGCTGACCATGGTGTCAGAGGTGGAAGTTTGGGTGAGTTTCCAGGAAAGTGAGTTTCTTCAGTCTGAGAGTCTTCTCGACCCGCAGCCCCCTTTATATTCTGCTGAAGAGCTGCTATCATTATATCATTATTTCCTTGTTATTGTTTATCCTCTTAGGAAAATTGATCATTTAATTACATAATTGTGTGTTTCTCCTTCAGTATTTGAAAATGGAGAAAATAATACCTTTCCTTTTCCTAGTAAGCGCCTGTGTGTCCAATTGAAAGCCCTGTCCCAGTTCTTCCTTAGTGGGTGTCACCTTTGCTCCTGGTGGGTTCAATGCTTACAAAGCATTAGTCACATGACTCTAACACTTTTGTTTTGAATGTGATATTCTCTTCTATCCCTGCTCTCTGAACTTCAGAGAGAAAAAGTTTCTTATATGGCTCATGTATATTTTGTTTTCAAGGGTGAGGGGAACAAGCGCTGGTGAGGTTAAACACAAAAACGAATTAGAAAACAAGATGTTTGGGGGCAGGATGTTCCACAAATAATATGGATGAAGGTGATCCTATGCAGGCCTCTTGGATGGTCATGAAGATAGACCACGAGGAAGTTTCAAATTCTGTGTCTGATTTCACTCCAGCGTCTCAAGCACTTAGCAGTGCTCACAGCTTTTAAATAGAAGAAACACATTTTTGCTGTATGTCTCCCAGGTTAGGCAACCAGAATGGGATATTTTGATTTACCTTTTAGTTGTCAGACTAGTACACAGGATATTTCATTACAAAAGCATATATAAACATGTTTGGAATTAATAACGCTTCAAAACCGATCGAAGACATTCTGTTGGGTAGTAAGAGAACTCGACACATAACTCCTCATCTTCTTCCTGTAGATGCTTGAATGAGACACATGCATAAGAAACAGCTGGGCAACAGCTAAAAGAAGGGCTTCCCTGATACCTCAGCTGGGAAAGAATGCACCTGCAATGTGGGAGACCTGGGTTCGATCCCTGGGTTTGGAAGATCCCCTGGAGAAAGGAACAGCCGCCCATTCCAGAATTCTGACCTGGAGAATTCCATGGACTGTGTAGTCCATTGGGTCCCAAATAGCTGGACACGAATGAGCAACTTCCATTTTCAAAAGAATGACAGGTCTTTTTTAAGTCTTTATTTTTTTAAATGAAGGATAATGCCTTTACAAGGTTGAGTGGGTTTCTGCAGTACAACGATGTGATTCATCCATAACTATATATATCCTCTCCCTCTGATCCGCCCTCCCACCCCAATCCCATCTCACCCCTCTAGGTTGTCATAGAGCACTGGACGAAGCTTCCTATACTATTTTTAAATGAAGAACTAAAATCAACATATATAGTATGTGGATAAGTTTCATACATCTTTAATAAAAGGTGAATAATAATGATATATATCATTTCTAGAGTATTTACTATGCATTATGCTAAATTTACCAGGCATTGTGCTGAGTTCACTGAGCATTGTGCTGAATATATTTGTTTTGAATCTTTAATACAGCATGTAATACAGTTTATATTCTTACTAGTTATTTAAGCAATAGGGAAAGAAGCATAGAAATATTAAGAGGATGAAGAAAAAAGACTTGTGTAAGATAAAGCAGCAGTTAAGCTGTTTTAGGACAGCTGAGGAAGAAGTGAAAAATAAAGCTTGCATGTCTTTGTCGAAGCTTTTTCATCTTCCTGGAATGTTTCATCTTTGTCATTATCTCTGCAAACTCTTATTCCTCTCTCGATACCCCAGGTTTCCCCTGAATGCTTCCCCCCAATGATTAACTACCCTGTTCAAATATAATTTGTCCCTGCATTGTGCTCTGAATTTTGCACTCTCTGCTGTTCCATAGTTACTTTCTGTTATTTACTTCTGCGATGCAGACACCATAAAGGCATGAACTATAAAAGTTAATTTTGTTGCTGAGACAGAGCACATTACTGACAAATGTTTGTCGAGTGAATGAAGGCTTTTGGATGACTTATGGGTATGTAATGGTCCTTTAAAAAATATGTCTGTTTTGCCTGGTGGACAAAAGTGGGAGAAACATTCCAAACAAAGGGATCATGATTACACTTGAGGAAAACCACATTTGTTTATGTGGCAAGCAACGTGTCACCTGATAAAACGCATTTGTGGAGGTTCAAATTTGATGCATAGAATGAAATTTACTTATAGGACACCATGGATACATTTGCTATATCAACAGAAATAGATGTGATAGAAAAGAGGTGAACACAAGTGTTGACGCTGGTTCTCTTCATTTCCAGACATCCCAATTTAGCTCTCTTTTGTGAGAAGTAACCACCATCACTGGCTTAATGTTAATCAGCTAAAAATATTAGCTGAACATCCATTGTCTTTGTTTGAATTTCACCCAAAGTAGATATTGAGACAAAGATGTGAGTACAAATAGTTCACTTTGGTTATTCTGGGAAGTACACACGAGGAAGTGGGAAAGCATGGCAGCAATGAAGGAAAAACCCTAAAGTCTGAATTAATAATGCAGTTGCCACCTGGGTAACTGATGAATGAAGATGGCGACATACCTGAGGCTGGGGGATATTAACCACCATGATTATATGTCTAGAAAACAGAATCGTTGAATATTATCGTTAACAGTGAAGTTGGCTGGCTTAGAAAACTAGTGGATTTCTTATGCACTTAGCAATATTTCTTCATAAACTGTAATGGGAAACAAGTATTCACAGTCCTTAACAAGAAATATAAAAAATACGTAAACAAGTCTGTCAAATAATATACTTACCTGGTATTGGAGGAATGTATTAACATTGCCTGAAGGCCAAAAATTATTTGAATAAACATCAGAACAAAAAGGTGTACAAGTAAAGCTGGGTTACTGAATAAAGACATAAATGTCATACAAATGCACTCAGTAAGAATGCATCTCTGTATAATAGGTTTTGAATGGGACTGGCAAAGGCTATTTATAGGAAACTCACTTTTGATCACATTCTTTCGTGTTACTTAGATTTTTTTAAAAAGCATGTGTTTGTGTTTAAGTGACATAAAATCCTTAGAAAAGAATAAATGTACTTTAGATGTATTCACAGTTCCCTCTACAGATTCATTTCCATAAGTTTTCTACGTTTGTTTTTAAGCTCCTACTTATTTTACACTAAAAGATGAAAACTACATTTCAGGCAGTCATTCCAGCTCTCAGATTAACCGTTGTGATTTACAAATTGCTTTTGGGGACTGTTTGAGTTCCCTAGGAAGCAGACCTAGAGATGAAAATTAACAAACAGGATGTTTCTTGAGAAGTCCTTTTGGCATTAGAACTTCTAGAAGGAAAGGGAAGGGAAGTGAGCAGAGTGGACAGTTGGAGAAATCAAGCTGGGATAGAGTTTCAGGGGACATCTAAGCATGGCACTGGAAAGGTCCCTTTTTTTGTCTTGAAAATAAAATCACGGTCTCCAGGAATACCTTGGAACTGTCACTGTGTCTGTTCCATTGCTTTATATCACCTGCCTGACACTGAAGGTAGCCCCTCTATAAGGCAGAATAAACTGAATATTCTGAATAATAATAATAACAAACCAAATCTACTGAAACTCTGGCTACCAGAATAAAGCAGAACTTCGCTGTATATGTAGGGGCTTCCATGGTGGCTCAGAAGATAAAGAATCTGCCTGCAATGAAGGAGACCTGGGTTCGATCCTTGGGGCAGAAAGATCCCCCAGAGAACGAAATGGCAACCCACTCCAGTATTCTTTCCTGCAGAATTCCAT
Source organism: Okapia johnstoni (assembly GCA_024291935.2). Classification (NCBI taxonomy): domain Eukaryota; kingdom Metazoa; phylum Chordata; class Mammalia; order Artiodactyla; family Giraffidae; genus Okapia; species Okapia johnstoni. The sequence goes on along the minus strand of CM044306.1, from coordinate 20,400,136 downwards.
GGACGGAGCAACCTGGTGGGCTACAATCCATGGGGTTGCAAAGAGTTGGACACAGCTTTCAATCTTTTTAAAACGCTCCTCCTGTTATTATATTCATAGATGGTCTATCACTTCAGTTTCACTCCTTTCCCCACTAAAGAGTAGAAAATGATTAATTTATCTATTTTCTAGACATAAGTAGGCAGTGATCAATGTCTTTTGACCTCTCTTGAAGGTCAATTAATTTGTGTTGTTTGGAAGGTGCAGAAAAAATACAATTACTTTGGATCGAAATGTAAATCCTCAAAAAAAAAAGAGAGTAACAATCAGATTCAATCATCAGTGCCAGTAGGAGGACGTTTATTTTGGTTCATGGAAATAACGAGACATAAGAAAATCTTTAACAGAGAGTACTCAGAAAATTCTTCATTGGAATTCTATATCAGAGGGATAAAAATCAGTGGCCCCACAAGTGATGGAGACAAATTCCTTAAGTATGAAAAATAGATGTGCTGAAGAAAAAAGGAGGGGTGTTAGGAGATTGTAATTTCCTGTGAAATTCTGAGTGACCTCATTTAGAAGGGAGGAAGTTTGGACAGAAATTAGAGTGGGCTCAGTATGTCTCTTCTTTGCTTATGAAATTCAAGGGACCAGTTCTCTTGAGGCCTCCACATTTTAAAAAGAAACTCTGCAACTGTGGGGAGGGAGGAAACGAGGAAGCAGTATGTTCAAAGCAGAGATTCAGCAGCAAGAGGAGGGACAGCACACGGGGCGGGGGCAGGTGGAGATGACACAGGTGGGGCGATAGCAAGTGGTGTGGCAGGAGACCCGGCCACACACTGGGCGCAGGCAGCAGCTCGGGCGGCAGCAGCTGGAGCCACAGCAAGAGGGGCGGCAGCAGCTGGAGATGCAGGGGCAGGTGGGCTGGCAGCACACAGACTGGCAGCACTGGGGCCTGCAGCAGCTGGAGATGCAGCAGGCAGGCCTGCAGCAGCTGGAACCACAACTGGACCCACAGCAAGAGGGGCGGAAACAACTAGAGATGCAGCAGGTGGGGCGAGAGCAGGTGGGCTGGCAGCACACAGACTGGCAACACCGGGGCCTGCAGCAGCTGGAGATGCAGCAAGTAGGCCTGCAGCAGCTGGAACCATAGCTGGAAACACAGCAGGAGGGGCGGTAGCAGCTAGAGATGCAGCAGGTGGGGCGACAGCAGATAGGCTGGCAGCAGACGGGGCTGCAGCAGCTGGACACACCACAGCTGGGGCGGCAGCAGGTGGTCCTGCAGCAGGTGGTCTGGCAACAACTGGGGCTGCAGCAGGCCTCCTGGCAGGGACTTCGGCCACAGCTCTGATCAGAGCAGATGGAGCCACAACAGGAGCTGACCATGGTGTCAGAGGGTGGAGGTTCTGGGTGAGTTTCCAGGAAAGTGAGCTTCTTGAGTTTGAGTGTCTCCTCAGCCCACAGCCCCCTTTATACCCTGCTGAAGAGCAGCTATCATTACATCATGATTTCCTTGTTATTGTTTACCCTCTTAGGAAAATTGATCATTTAATTACATAATTGTGTGTTTATCATGCAGCATTACAAATTGGGGAAAATAGCACTTTTCCTTTTCCAGGTATGCTCTTGTGTGTCCAATTGAAAGCCATGTCCCAATTCTTCCTTAGTGGGTGTCACTTTTGCTCCTGATGTGTTCAATGTCGTCTTAACAAAGCATTAATCATATGACTCTAACATTTTTTTAACGTCATATTCTCTCCTATCACTGCTGTCTGAACATCAGAGAGAAAACTTTCTTGTATGGCTCATGTACATTTTGTTGGCAAGGGTGAGGGGAACGTGCTGATCAAGTGAAGCTCTGTAAAGGAAAAAGTAAGATGTTTGTGGGGAGGTTTTCCCACAAATAAGATGGATGATTGTGATACTCTGTAGGCATCTTGAATGGTCAGGAAGATTGTTAGAAGGAAGTTTCAAATTCTCTGTCTGATTGGGCTCTATTTTCAGAAGCACTTAGCAATACTCGCAGCTTTCAAACAGAAGAAACATATTTTTGCTGTGTTTCCCAGGCTAGGAAACATGAATGGGATGTTTTGATTTACCCTTTATTTGTCAGACTTGTACACATATATTTCATTATGAAAACATTCATTATATATGAACATATTTGGAATTATTAAGCCTTCAAAAATATGGATCCAAGACATTCTCTTGGGTAGTAAGAGAACTGGACAAATATCTCTTCATCTTTTTCCTGTATACTTGAATGAGACACATGCATAAGAAACAATTTGGCAATAGCTAAAAGAAGGGCTTCCCTGATAACTCAGCTGGGAAAGAATCTGCCTACAATGTCAGAGACCTGGGTTCGATCCCTGGCTTGGGAAGATTCCCTGAAGAGGGGAATGGCTACCCATTCCAGTATTCTGACATAGAGAATTCAATGGACTGTAAAGTCCATGGGGTTGCAAAGAGCTGAACATGACTTAGTGACTTTGATTTTCAAAAGAATGACAGTTATCTTTTTAAGTCTTTATTTTTTAATTGGAGGATAATTCCTTTACAAGATTGTGTAGCTTTCTGCAGTACAACAATGTGATTCAGCCATAAGTGTATATATGTCCCCTCCCTCTGATCCGCCCTCCCACCCCAATCCCATCCCACCCCTTTAGGTTGTCACAGAGCACCAGGCTGAGCTTCGTATGTTATTTTTAACTGAAGAACTAGAATCAGCATATATAGTACATGAATATGTTCCATACATCTTCAACAAAAGGTGAGGAATAATGATATTTATCATTTGTACTTACTGTGCATTATGCTAAATTCACTAGGAACTATGCTGAGTTCACTGAGCATTGTGCTGAATATCTTATATTTGTTTTCAATCTTTAATACAGCATATAATACATTGTATATTCTCAATACTTCTTTAAGCAATAGGCCAAAGAAGCATAGAACCTTTGAGGAAAAAAGAAAAAAAACTTGTGTAAGATTAAACAAAAGTTAAGCTGTTTTAGGACAGCTGAGGAAGAGATGAAAAATAAAGCTTGCAAGCCTTTGCTGAAGCCATTTCATCTTCCTGGAATTTTTCATCTTTATCGTAATCTTTGCAAACTACTATTCCTCTGTCAAAACCCCAGGTTTCCCCTGAATGCTTCCTCCCAATGTTTAACTACCCTGTTCAAATACAATTTGTCCCTGCATTGTGCTCTGAATTTTGCACTTTCTGAGTACCACAGTTACTTTCTGTCATTCCACTTCTGCGATGCAGATGCCATGAAGGCATGAACTATAAAATACAAAGATGTGAGTGCAATGTCATGCAAATGGGAAAGCAAGGCAGGAACGAAAGAAAAACCCATAAGTCATTCAAATGCGGTTACCAATAAGAATGTGCCTCCATTTGTAAAAATAGATTTTAATGGGATTGACAAAGACTAATAATAGGAAACCCACTTCTGAACACATTCTTTTGTGTTATTCACATTTTTAAATAAAGCAGATATTGGTGTATAAGTGACATAAAATCCTTAGAATAGAATAAATGTACTTTAGATAAAATTCACAGTTCTCTCTACAGATTCAGTTCCATAAGTTTTCTACATTAATGTTTAAGCTCTTACTTATTATACACTAAAGATGAAAAACACATTTCAGTCAGTCTTTCCAGCTCTCAGATTAACTGTTGTGAATTACAAATTGCTTCTGGGGACTGTTTGAGTTCCCTAGGAAGCAGACCCAGAGATAAAAATTAGCAAGCAGGATGTTTATTGAGAAGTGTTCTTGGGATTAGCACTTCTAGAAGGAAAGGGAAGGGAAGTGAGCAGAAGTGGACAGTTGGAGAAATCAAGCTGGGATAGAGTTTCAGTGGACATCTAAGCATGGCACTGGAAAGGTCCCTTTTTTGTCTTGAACATAAAATCACAGTCTCCAGGAATACCTAGGAACTGTCACCAGGTCTGTTTCACTGCTTTATATCACCTGCCTGACACTGAAGGTAGCCCCTCTATAAGGCAGAATAAACTGAATATTCTGAATAATAATAATAAACCAAATATACTGAAACTCTGGCTACTCGAACAAAGCAGAACTCCACTGTATATGTAGGGGCTCAGGAGATAAAGAATCAGCCCGTAATGCAGGAGATCTGGATTCGATCCCTGGGGCAGAAAGATCCCCTGGAGAATGGAATGGCAATCCACTCCAGTATACTTGCCTGCAGAATTCTGTGGGCAGAGGAGCCTGCTGGGCTACAATCTACAGGGTCACATAGAGTTGGACACAGATGAGAGTGACTAACATTTTCACCATGTATGTGGACCAAGGACTCATTGCATGTGACCCGAAGTAGAAAATACATAGACTTTACTAAACTATCTATGCGCTGCTTTATAGGTGAAAAAACCCTGAAAACTGGTGTTGTTAAAAATCATGAATTGTGTTCAATTTTTCCAAAACTTTCCTCCTGTTATTATATTCATAGATGCTCTCTCACTTCAGTTTCACCCCTTTTCCCCATAAAGAATAGAAAATGATTAGTTTTTCTATTTTCTAGACATAACTAGGCAGTGATCAATGTTATTTGATCTTAAACTTCCAGATGTTCAAGTTGGATTTAGAAAAGGCAGAGGAACCAGAGATCAAGTTGCCAACATCCACTGGATCATCGGAAAAGCAAGAGAGTTCCAGAAAAACATCTATTTCTGCCTTATTGACCATGCCAAAGCCTTTGACTTTGGAATCACAACAAACTGTGGAAAATTCTGAAAGAGATGGGGATACCAGACTACCTGACCTGCCTCTTGAGAAATCTGTATGCAGGTCAGAAAGCAATAGTTAGAAGTGGACATGGAACAACAGACTGGTTCCAAATAGGAAAAGGAGTATGTCAATGCTGTATATTGTCACCCTGCTTATTTAACTTATATGCAGAGTACATCATGAGAAATGCTGGGCTGGAAGAAGCACAAGCTGGAATCAAGACTGCTGGGAGAAATATCAATAACCCCAGATCTGCAGATGACACCACCCTTATGGCAGAAAGTGAAGAAGAACTAAAGAGCCTCTTGATGAAAGTGAAAGAGGAGAATGAAAAATTTGGCTAAAAGCTCAACATTCAGAAAACTAAGATCATGGCATCGGTCCCTTCACTTCATAGCAAATAGATGGGGAAACAGTGGAAACAGTGGCAGACTTTATTTTGGGGGGCTTCAAAATCACTGCAGATGTTGACTGCGGCCATGAAATTAAAAGACGCTTTTACTCCTTGGAAGGATAGTTATGACCAACCTAGATAGCATATTAAAAAGCAGAAAATTACTTTCTCAACAGGGGTCCATTTAGTGAAAACTATGGTTTTACAAGTAGTCATGTATGGATGTGAGAGTTGGACTATAAAGAAAGATGAGCACGGAAAAATTGATGCTTTTGAACTGTGGTGTTGGAGAAGATTTTTGAGAGTCACTTGGGCTGCAAGGGGATCCAAGCAGTCCATCCTAAAGGAGATCAGTCCTGAATATTCATAGGAAGGACTGATGCTGAAGCTGAAACTCCAATCCTTTAGCCACCTGATGTGAAGAACTGACTCATCTGAAAAGACACTGATGCTGGGAAAGATTGAGGGTGGGAGGAGAAGGGGATGACAGAGGATGAGATGGTTGGATGGCATCACCAAATCAATGGACATGAGTTTGAGTAAACTCCGGGAGTTGGTGATGGTCAGGGAGGCCTGGCATGCTGCAGTCCGTAGGGTCACAAAGATTCAGACATGACTGAGTGACTTAACTGAACTGAACAGAACGGAAGTTTGATTAATTTGTGCTGTTTGGTAGGTGCAGGCAAAATACAATTACTTTGGATCAAAATTTACATCCTTAAAACAAAGAAAGAGAGTAACAATGAGATTCAATTTTCAGTGCCAGTAGGAGGACATTTATTTAGGTTCATGGAAATAGCAAGACATAAGAAAATCATCAAAAAAATCTTCACTGGATTTCCATGTCAGAGAGATAAATTCAGTGCCCTCACAAGTGATTTAGGCAAGTTCCTTAAGCATGAAAAATAGATGTGCTGAAGAAAAAGGGAGGAGTGTTGGGAGATTGTAATTTCCTGGGAGATTCTGAGTGATTACATTTATAAGTGGGGGAGTTTGGAAAGAAGTTAGAACATGGGCTCAGTATGCTTGGTGTTTGCTTATGAAATTCAAGGGACCAGTTCTCTTGAACCCTCCACATTTTAAAAAGGAGCTCTGCAACTGTGGGGAGGGAGGAAATGAAGAAGCAGTATGTTCAAAGCAGAGATTCAGCAGCAAGAGGAGGGACAGCACACAGGGCGGGGGCAGGTGGAGATGACACAGGTGGGGCGATAGCAAGTGGTGTGGCAGGAGACCCGGCCACACACTGGGCGCAGGCAGCAGTTCGGGCGGCAGCAGCTGGAGCCACAGCAAGAGGGGCGGCAGCAGCTGGAGATGCGGGAGCAGGTGGGCTGGCAGCACACAGACTGGCAACACCGGGGCCTGCAGCAGCTGGAGATGCAGCAAGTAGGCCTGCAGCAGCTGGAACCACAGCTGGGCCCACAGCAAGAGGGGCGGAAACAACTAGAGATGCAGCAGGCGGGGCGAGGGCAGGTGGGCTGGCAGCACACAGGCTGGCAGCACTGGGGCCTGCAGCAGCTGGAGATGCAGCAAGTAGGCCTGTAGCAGCTGGAACCACAACTGGATTCACAGCAGGAGGGGTGGTAGCAGCTAGAGATGCAGCAGGTGGGGCGAGGGCAGGTGGGCTGGCAGCAGATGGGGCTGCAGCAGCTGGACACACCGCAGCTGGGGCGGCAGCAGGTGGTCCTGCAGCAGGTGGTCTGGCAGCAGTTGGGCTGGCAGCAGGTCTCCTGGCAGAGACTTTGGCCACAGCTCTGGTCAGAGTAAATGGAGTCACAACAGGAGCTGACCATAGTGTCAGAGGGTGGAGGTTTTGTTGTTAATAGGAGAATGAAGTTCTTGAGTATGATCTCTCCTTGCCATCTGTCACTTTTATACCCTGCTGAGGACTACTTTGACCATGTGCAAGATTATTGTTGTTTTTATCTCAATAGAAAATCAGTTTGTTTTAGCAAATTATATAATTGTGTTTATCTGGTAAATATTCCTATATTTAGAAATGGCACATTTCCTTTTCCTCCTGTATTCTGGGCTAATTTGGTTAAAGCCAAGTGAATCAGCACCCATATTTCTTCCCTTATCTGATGAATCATTCAAGTAGACTCATTAGAAGACATTGTTTTGCTGTATTTCACAAGTTTTTATTTATGTATTTAACTCCAGGATAATATGTTGAGTGTGGATTTTATGGGGACTAAATCTCCTCTGCTGTCAAAGAGGTTAAGAGCAATCATATGAAATGCTGTTAGGAAAATAGGATTAAAGACCCATCTTAGATTAGGAGAGAGAACCAGTCATGTACAATGAAGAATACTCTGATTCCTTTGGACTACTGGGTGTTCATTAAGGTGTAAAAGATCTCAAAGGAAGTGCCTGTTTTCTTTATTGTGCTGTGTGTGCTAAGTCGCTTCAGTCATGTTTGACTCTTTGCAACTCTATGGACTTTAGCCTGCCAGGCTCCTCTGTCCATGAGATTCTCTAGGCAAAAATACTGGAGTGGGTTGCCCTGCCCTCCTCCAGGGTATCTTCCCGATCCAGGAACTGAACCCATGTCTCTTACATCTCCTGCACTGGCAAGCAGGTTCTTTACCTGGCACCACCAGGCATTTTCTTTATTGGTTCTATCTATAAAGTGTTTTCTTTATTGGATCTATTCAATTTGAAAGAGTTATAGTGCAGTGATTCACTACTTCTAAATAGTAAAAACACCTTGGCATGATGGGTCCTTTGTAACATTATTAACTTATTATTGACATGTTCTTCAGAGATTACATATTATAAGTTTTTTAATCTATATTTTAGTAGGTCAACATACCAAATGTGATATGTATAACTGAGTATTATTGAAACGTATTTTCTTGTATTATGAGGTATTGTCTCTTAGCAAGATATATTTGAGATTTTTCCTTGATATAAATGAAAGATTAAGGGATTAAGGCTTAATTTCTCTCCCACAGGCATTTGAATAAGACAAATAAGAGATACACATGAGGTTTGCAGCTATTTAGAGTGTGATTGCTAAACAAAATACCAATTATATATTTAAATCCATATACTTTTTATGAAATATAACACTAATAATTACTATTTTTGAGTGCCTCCTGCATGTTAGGAATTTTCTGAGTCTTCTATAATTGTTATCTTGTTTACACTTCACAAGGACTCTGTGAGGTAAACACAATTTTCTTAATTCTTCTGACATGAAGTAATTATGGCTCAGATAGATTGAAGTCACACAGTAGGCAGGGAAGGTGGTTCTCCCATAGACCGTTCAAAGAAGTTATGAATATTGTACTCCTAAGTCATTTTCTTGCTGTCTCATTTGTGTAAATAGGCTTTCTCCCTTGTCAACTCAGCAAAATTTTGCTTGTACTTACATGTTCAGCCAAGACACAAAATCATCTCTAATGTCTTTCTTGGTTCCTCCCACATTCAAAATGAGTCCTTCCCTCCTTTTGTTTTAAGATACACCCGTGATCTAGAGTATCACACTTGATTGTAATGGTTTGTATGTTTATTTCCAGCCCTTCTGTTTGTCCCTATGAGGTCAGGCACTGTCTTATTCAGTCTTATAGATATGATACCCAGCAATTGCCCTGAGTGAATGTTAGTTGAATGACCATGGGATTTATTGAAAACACAGGGCATTTACTTATCCTGTAACATGCTACAGATGATCTAGATGGATGGAGAAGAGCAGAGCAGACAATAGGGACATTATTAAATGAGAGCGTAGGTTGACTTTTGATGAAGTAAATGACTTCTCTGGATGGTAACTGTAGAAAAGCAGAGAAAAAATAATGTTCACTGATAGAATGAGAGAATTTAAAGATAATCTTGAATTTATACAAAGGAAAGTGGATATCATCATACAGTTGGGAGAAAGTTGTGAACCAATATCTCAACTTTGTAAATATTACTTAGCTAGAGGTGGATGGAGTGACAGGAAGTGGGAAGACCGGTGGTGGTTGCAGTCTAGGGGTGAGAGGTGAATGCCTTTCTAGGTTGGTTACAATGAGTGTGGTAAGGAAGATATTTATGCAATAGATGTTTCTAAGAGAGTCAACTAGGACCACTTACAAGATGGGAATGGAAGTACTAGAGGATCTCATTATTAAAGAGGACTCAGTTTAATAGTTTGCAATTGTATATACATACATTTGGCAATTAAGTTCTAATAGTGAAAAGACAATCATTTGTAATGAAAAAGAAATACATAGGAATCCCCCATAAACAAGTAAAAAAAAAAAAAAGATGAATAATGAACTGATGAACTGAAAATAAAATTACTTGCAATGTATGGCAAAGACAGAGTTAATGGCTTTAATATATAAAGCACTTATACAATTAGATTCAATTAGATAAAAGGCCAAAAATCTGATGGAAAATAAAATGCAACTATTTCTTCAATGTATAAAGATGCCCAATCTCATGCATAATAATAGGAATGAAATTATATGGGATACCACTTCTCACCTGTGAGACTGTCAAAAATTCAAGATCTGACAACATTCTCTGATCATAAGACTATGGAAATAAGTTTGCTCATAGTTTTCTTGTGATGATTTGATAATAACTAGCAGCATTATTCTTTGATTCAGCTATTCCAAGTCTATAAATTATCCAACAAGTACTTGGGAAAAAAAAGAAAACATGCAAGATTATTCATAGCAGTGCTATTTGTAAAAACAAAACAACAATAAATCTAATGTCCTTCAATATGGTACTGGTGAGTAAACTATAGTGCCTTCCCATCATGGAATAATATTATGGTTGCTGCAAAAGTAATTGCGGTTTTGCATTGTTGAAATTTTCTGTTTAATATTGGAATACATTCTTAAATAAGTGTGGTTATATTATGCATCTTTTTAATGCACATTTATCACTTTGATTTTTTTCTAATGACATTACTTGCTGTTTGTTTTATATTTATTCGAAACTATAGAAATGATATTAGACAAAAAATAAATTCAAGCGATATTTTCATTCGAGTTTAAATGGGGTGTAAAGCAGCAGAGACACCTCACAACATCAACAATGCATTTGGATCAGGAACTGCTAACAAACATACAGTGTACTGGTGATTCAAGAAGCTCTGCAAAGGGGACGAGAACCTTGAAGAGAGGAACATAGTTGTCGGCCATCAGAAGTTGTCAATGACCAATTGAGAGCAATCATTGAAACTGATCCCCTTACAACTACACAAGAAATTGCCAAAGAACTCAACATTAACCATTCTACAGGCATTTGGCATTTGAAACACATTGTAAAGATGAAAAAGCTCCTTAAGTGGGTACCTCATGTGCTGACTGAAAATCAAAAAAAAATCATTTTGTCTTCTTTTACTGTACACAACAACAATGAACCATTCTCAGATTGTGATATGTGATGAAAAATGGACTTTATATGACAACCACTGATGACCAGCTCAGTGGTTGGACTGAGAAGTTCCAATACACTTCCCAATGCAAAATTTGCAACCAAAAAAGGGTCATGGTCAGTTTTTGGTGGTCTGCTGCCGAACTGATCCACTAGATTTTTCTGTAGTTTCTGACAAAACCATTACATCTGAGAAGTATACTCAGCAAATCAATAAGAAACACTGAAAACTATAATGCCTGCAGCCAATATTGGTTAAGAGAAAGGGCCCAATTCTCCAAGACGGTTCCTAACTGCACGTCACACAACCAACACTTGAAAAGATGGACAAACTGGGCTATGAAGTTTTGCCTCATCTGCCATATTCATCTAATCTCTAGCCAACCAACTACCACTTCAAGTGTCTCAACAACTTTTTTTTTAATTAGTTCATTTTCTATTTTTTAACTTTACAATATTGTATTTGTTTGTCTCGACAACTTTTTCTAGGGAAAATGCTTCCACAACTGCCAGGAGGCAGAAAATGCTTTCCAAGAATTCGTTGAACCCTGAAGCATGAATTTTTATGCTACAGGAATAAACAGACTTATTTCTCATTGGCAAAAATGAGTTGATTGTAATGGTTCCTAATAAAGATGTATTTGAGCCTAGTTATAATGATTTAAAATTCACAGAAACCATAAATACTTTTGAACCAACCTAATAGTCAGCAGTAAAAAGTAATAAGGAGAATCTGTATATGCTACTATGAAGTAATGTCTAGGATATATTGCTAAGATATGGTCAAGCCAATGGATAAAATATCTGTAGTATTCTATAATATTTCTAAAAAGCAAGAAAACAAATATAGAAAATATTTGGTTACATTATTTTATAAAATAATGGAAGAATAAAGAAAGAGGAGATGAGAAAACAAGAAAGAAAGACTTATACTTCCAGCTAAGAGAGAGTAATGGGGATTGGCTTGGCAATCAAGGCAGAACACTGGTGCCTTAGAGAGGGGAAACAACTAAGGTGATCCTAGGACTGCCCAAGTTTATTTCTTGAAGAGAGTTTCTGGGATGCACCTCCAAGAGGGCAAATCAGGTAGAGCCTGGTAATTATGCTGACTTGAGATGGAGCTGGGATGAAGGAGGAAAGACAGCTAGAATTTGCAGGGCAGGATACTAGAGAGGAGAGAGCTTCACAGAGAAACCCAGAGATCTGCAGAAAGTCCACCTGGAGTGTTGAGCTAATTACTGATCAGGGCATGCATGCAAAGAAACTAGTCAAGGGCAGAGAACCCCACCCCTAGTCATCCCAGTAAAAGGCAGAGGGAGCAATCCTTAGAGCTGACACTGGGCCAGAAATAGCCCATATTTTCATGAGTCAGAGTGAAGAGCCTCATAAAACATGGTTAGAATACTCTGAAAAGTATTGCCTTAAGAGTGGGGCAAATTTTTCCCTGGAGTAAAGCTGTTCTGGTATTATTTCACACAGCTTACAAGGAAGTCTTGAGAGGATCAAACTGTTAAGTAACTTAATTTCATCCCAGAACAATCAATTAATTGGACTCTAACAAAATAAAATTTTTTTTCTCTTCAAAGGATACTATTTGGGCAATAAAAGGGTAAGCCACATACTTGAAGAAAATACAGAACATAATCTAACAAACAATTTGTTTATAGAATAAATAACTCAAACTCTTACCATTCAATAATAAGAAAATGAATAACCCTCTACCTCCAAATGAACAAAAGATTTGAAATTCACCAATGAAAATACACAGAAGGCAAGGAAACCCAGGAAAATATGTTCAACAACATTAACTATTAGGAAAACACAAGTTAAAATCACAATAACATTATACACACTCTGCATACTGAGTTGCTTCAGTCATGTTCAACTCTTTGTAACCCTATGGACTGTAGCCCACCAGGTTCCTCTGTCCATGGAATTTTCTGGGCAAGAATATTGGAGTGGGTTCCCATGCTCTCCTCCAGGCGATCTTCGCGACCCAGGCATTGAACCCTCTTCTCTTCTGTCTCCTTCATTGGCAGGTGGGCTCTTTACCACTAGTGCCAACTGGGAAGCCCACACACACCTACAATGGTTAAAATTAACAAGACTGATCTTAGCAAACATTGATATTAATGTGAAGTTATTGAAGCTGTTGTACAGCGAAGGGACATAAAATGGCACAATCACTTTGTGAAACAGTTTGACACTTTCTTAAAGAGTTAAAGATACACCTACCTTACGACCTAACCCTTCCACTTCAAAGCACTTACCCAAGAGAAATTTAAAGTATAGATCTGTACAAAGACTTGTTCACAAACGTTCATGTTGACTTTATTTGTGATAGAAAAAATAATCCAGAAACAACCCAAGTGTCCATCAATAAGTGAGTGGATAAAAAAATGTCACAAGTCCACATTTCTCGGCAATAAAAAGAAATGAGCTAGTAATACAGACAACTACATGAATCTCAGTCTAATTGGGCTGGGTGAACAGCCAGGTAGAGTACACAGTGAAGAATTCTATTTATATGGAATTCCAGAAAATGCAAATAAATTTATAGTGACCAGAATGGTAGTTGCCTGTGGGCAGGGGATGGGAGAGAAGTACAAAAGGGGGTGATGGGTATGTTTTATCTTGATGGTAGTGTTGATTTCATGAGTATGCAGATATAAAACATCAAACTGTACATTTTAAGTATAGGTAGGTTTTGTATGTCAATTGTATGTTAACAAGGCTGAAAAAAAGTAATGGCAGTATTACTCATAACTTTTAAAAATCCTGACCATAAAGGGTGTAGGGAATAGGATAGAGAAGACAAAGGATAAAAGCTGAATCTCTTTGAATATACCCTGTTCTATAGCTTTGACTTTGAACCTATGCAAATATTTTGCAAAATTATAAGAAACAAATTTTCAAAAATTTCTCAAAATTGTTAAAATAACAACAGCAACAAAGGAACCTAACTATATATCGAGGTATAACTTCAGAGACAAGAACAGTTCTAAGATTGTTTTAAAAGCTAAAAAGCAATCTTTAGTTTATTTTCAGTAACTATATTGTTTTTATGTTGGTGATATTATTCTGAATTGGTATGCAAACATTGAGGAATAAACAAAATGAGGTATTACACTGGTGTCACTGAGAACTGGTATTTGGGGCGTTGGTAGAAATGAGATTTGTAGGTAAGGTATCTGAAGTTAAATAAAAACCCTGTAGTTCAAAGTAGAAATTTATGACATGGTCTGCCCTTTATATTTATGTCTTCTAGTTGTAAACATTGAAAAGACTGATAGAAAATGCTTTAGGAGTAATGAGCATTCTCATATTTCAATCTGTGGTCTCAAATAGTGTTTCCCTCTGAAAGAAATAGGGACTTCTTGGAGAAAGGAGTGATTAGAAGTCTGGGGAAAGAAATATACAAATGAGTCTGGAATATCTTGTTATATTAAAAAGCAAGGAAGTCCTTGAGGACTACCAGATTCATTCATGAAAATCCCAAGGCCAATTTGAAGATGCTTATTTGAACATCACTTGGCATGTGAACTGGAATGGATTGATACACTGTCAAGTATATTGAAATCCATAAGTTCATATTGATGGGAACTTAAAAAAACTCTTTGGTTGCTTTTGAAGGAGATACCCTGGTAAATAAAGAGAAAGACATTTATTTTGCCTTTTTTGCAGATACTGTTACTCAAGATAACCAAACACTGATGAGGGGAATTTTCTCTTTATGGAATTATTCTAGGTAATACATGGCAGAGTAATAATAGAACTGCAAAATGATGTTTTTGCTGTAGACTGTGTGGATCACAATAAACTGTAGAAAATTCTGAAAGAGATGGGCATACCAGACCCCACCTGATCTGCCTCTTGAGAAACCTGTATGCAGGTCAAGAGGCAACAGTTAGGACTGGACATGGAACAACAGACTGGTTCCAAATAGGAAAAGGAGTACGTCAAGGCTGTATATTGTCACCCTGCTTATTTAACTTATATGCAGAGTACATCATGAGAAATGCTGGGTTGGTGGAAGCACAAGCTGAAATCAAGATTGCCGGGAGAAATATCAATAACCTCAGATATGCAGATGGCACTACCCTTATGGCAGAAAGTGAAGAAGAACTAAAGAGCCTCTTGATGAAAGTGAGAGAGGAGAATGAAAAAGTTGGCTTAAAGCTCAACATTCGGAAAACTAAGATCATGGCATCCGGTCCCATCACTTCATGGCAAATAGATAGGGAAACAGTGGAAACAGTGGCTGACTTAAGTCAGCTCCAAAATCACTGCAGATGGTGATTACAGCCATGAAATTAAAAGACGCTTACTCCTTGGAAGGAGTTATGACCAACCTAGATAGCATATTAAAAAACAGAGACATTACTTTGTCAACAAAGGTCTGTCTAGTCAAGGCTATGGTTTTTCCAGTGGTCATGTATGGATGTGAGAGTTGTACTATAAAGAAAGCTGAGCGCCGAAGAATTGATGCTTTTGAACTGAGGTGTTGGAGAAGACTCTTGAGAGTCCCTTGGACTGCAAGAATATCCAACTAGTCCATCCTAAAGGAGATCAGTCCTGGGGGTTCACTGGATGGATTGATGTTGAAGCTGAAACTCTAATATTTTGGCCACCTGATGTGAAGAGCTGACTCATTTGAAAAGACCCTGATGCAGGAAAATATTGAGGGCAGGAGGAGAAGGGGATGACAGAGGATGAGATGGTTGGCTGGCATCACTGACTCGATAGACATGGGTTTGGGTAAACTCAGGGAGTTGGTGATGGACAGGGAGGCCTGGCGTGCTGCGTTTCATGGGGTCGCAAAGAGTCAGACATGACTGAGTGACTGAACTGAACTGAACTCTATTCATTGGTCTGCTACAAACAGAGCTGGGAGAAGATAGTGAGGGAGCTTGTGCTATACTTCAAGACTGAAGCTTCTGTATCATCTTCAAGAATGGAGGTGACTAAATGTTGGCTGAAAAGCAATCACTTCTGCAAGCCCAGAGGGCTCAGGGAAGTTTGGGAACTCTGGATCTTCAAAAGTTCATCAACTCAGATGCCCCCATCCCATATCTCAGGGTCCCATTCTCCCCCAATTAGGGCCCCGATCTTGGCATGGCAGAACTGACAAGGGTGAGAAAACAGCCATGTATGGAGTTCCATGACTCTTAGGATTGAGTTCTACTACTGTAGGCAAGAATCCCTTAGAAGAAATGGAGTAACCATCTTAGTCAACAAAATGCAGTACTTGGATGCAATCCCAAAAATGACAGAATGATCTCTGTTCGTTTCCAAGGCAAACCATTCAATATCACAGTAATCCAAGTCTATGCCGTGACCAGTAATGCTGAAGAAGCTGAAGTTGAACGGTTCTATGAAGACCTACAAGGCCTTCTAGAAATAACACCACCAAAAAATGTCCTTCTCATTATAGGGGACTGGAATGCAAAGATAGGAAGTCAAGAAACACCTGGAGTAACAGGCAAATTTGGCCTTGGAGTACAAAACAAAGCAGGTCAGAAGCTAACAGAGTTTTACCAAGAAAATGCACTGGTCATAGCAAACACCCTCCTCCAACAACACAAGAAAAGACTCTACACATGAACATCACCAGATGGCCAACACCAAAATCAGACTGATTATATTCTATGCAGCCAAATATGGAGAAGCTCTATACAGCGAGCAAAAACAAGACCAGGAGCTGACTGTGGCTCACATCATGAACTCTTTATTGCCAAATTCAGACTTACATTGAAGAAAGTAGAGAAAACCACTAGACCATTCAGGTATGACCTAAATCAAATCCCTTATGATTATACAGTGGAAGTGACAGATTCAAGGGATTAGATCTGATAGACGGAGTGCCTGAAGAACTATGGATGGAGGTTCGTGACATTGTACAGGAGGCAGTGATCAAGACCATCCCCAAGAAAGTGAAATGCAAAAAGGCAAAATGGTTGTCCGAGGAGGCATTACAAATAGCTGAGAAAAGAAAAGACGTGAAAGGCAAAGGAGAAGAGGAAAGATATACCCATTTGAATGCAGAGTTCCAAAGAATAGCAAGGAGAGCTAAGAAAGCCTTCCCCAGTGATCAATGCAAAGCAACAGAAGAAAATAATAGAATGGGAAAGACTAGAGATCACTTCAAGAAAATCAGAGATACCAAGGGAACATTTCAATCAAAGATGGGCACAATAAAGGACAGAAACAGTATGGACCTAACAGAAACAGCTGATATTAAGAAGAGGTGGCAAGAATACACAGAAGAGCTATACAAAAAAGATCTTCATGCCCAGATAACCACGATGGTGTGATCACTCACCTAGAGCCAAACATCCTGGAATGCGAAGTCAAGTCAGTCTTAGGAAGCACCACTACAAACAAAACTACTGGAGGTAATGGAATTCCGGATGAGCTATTTCAAATCCTTGAAGATAATGCTGTGAAAGTGTTGCACTCGATATGCCAGCAAATTTGGAAAAGAGTAGTGGCCACAGAACTGGAAGAGGTCAGTTTTCATTTCAATCCCAAAGAAAAACAATGCCAAAAAATGCTCAAACTACCACACAATTTCACTCATCTCACACACTGGCAAAGAAATGCTCACAATTCTCCAAGACAGGCTTCAACAGTACATGAACTGTGAACTTCCAGATGTTCAAGCTGGCTTTAGAAAAGGCAGAGGAACCAAAGATCAAATTTCCAACATCTGTTGGTTCATCGAAAAAGAAGAGAGTTCCAGAAAAACATCTACTTCTGCTTTATTGACTATGCCAAAGCCTTTGACTTGTGTGGATCACAACAAACTGCGGAAAATTCAAGAGATGGGAATACCAGACCACCTTACCTGCCTGCTGAGAAATCTGCATGCAGGTCAAGAAACAGCGGTTAGAACCAGACATGGAACAACAGACTGGTTCCAAATTGGGAAAGGAGCACGTCAAGGCTGTATATTGTCACCCTGCTTATTTAACTTACATGCAGAGTACATCATGAGAAACGCTGGGCTGGATGAAGCACAAGGTGGAATCAAGATTGCCAGGAGAAATATCAATAACCTCAGATATGCAGATGACACCACCCTTATGGCAGAAAGTGAAGAACTAAAGAGCCTCTGATAAAAGTGAAAGAGGAGAGTGAAAAAGTTGGCTTAAAGCTCAACATTCAGAAAACTAAGATCATGGCATCCGGTCCCATCACTTTATGGCAAATAGATGGGGAAACAGTGGAAACAGTGACAGACTTTAGTATTTGGGCTCCAAAATCACTGCAGTTGTTGACTGCAGCCATGAAATTAAATGACGCTTGCTTCTTGGAAGAAAAGTTATGACCAACCTAGACAGCATATTAAAAAACAGAGACATTACTTTGCCAACAAAGGGCCGTCTAGTCAAGGCTATGGTTTTTCCACTAGTACAGGAGATCCAACCAGTCCGCCCTAAAGGAAATCATTCCTGAATTTTCACTGGAAGGACTGATGCTGAAGTTGAAACTCCAATATTTTGGCTACCTGATGTGAAAAACTGACTCATCTGAAAAGATCCTGGTTCTGGGAAAGATTGAAAGCAGAAGGGGATGACAGAGGATGAGATGGTTGGACGGCATCACTGACTCGATGGACATGAGTTTGAGTAAGGTCCGAAGTTGGTGATGGACAGGGAAGCCTGGTGTACTACAGTCCATGGGGTCGCAAAGAGTTGGACATGACTGAGTGACTGAACTGAACTGAACTAGGCTTGATCCTCAGCTTGATCTACCCTTTAGCTGCAGGAGATGAGAGTCGATATCTATGCTGCCGATGAAAGTTTCCTTTGGGCTTCCTTTGTGGCTCAGGTGGTAAAGAATCTGCCAGCAATGCGGGAGACTGGGTTTCAATCACTGGGTCAGAAGATCCCCTGGAGAAGGGAATGGCAACCCACTCCAGTATTCTTGCCTGGAAAATCCCATGGACAGAGAAGGCAGGCAGGCTACAGTCCATGGGGTTGCACAGAGACAGACATGACTTAGTGACTAACAATTTGACTTCGACTTTAATGAAACTTCTGGCTTTTATATCTGTCCTTTCTTTTAATTTCTAACATACCACCTTTAGCCTTTCATTGTGTTTTCTCCCAGCTACAAACATTCAGTTCCATTATTCTTCCAATTATTAACTGATTTCACAGGTACACAATATGAAAAAGAGGTCCCATAGAGCATTAATTATTTGCAGATTTTGCAGAAGGTATCATTTCTCTGATTTTTATCCATGAGTTCCTGAGAGTATCTATTTTGTCTAAGAACTAAGGAGACTTACAATGAAACCTGAGCTGTGACTAGGGAGCTTAACCTCTATTGTGAAATTAACAAAGCCATGTTATCTATCCTACAAGTGTAGGTAAAATACAGTTGTCCAGAATGCATAAAAATCTCAAAGAAGAGTATCATCACACTACATTTTTTATATAGGAAAGTGATAGTTTATTTTTGTCATAGAGTTACAACTTAGGAAAATTTGGGGAATAAAAATGATAAGGGAGAATTTTCACTGGAGCCATTAAGAGAGCAACTATAAAAATTCATAATGCAGAAATATTGAAATTGAACTTTAGCTGCTTGATGACTTGAAGGCCAAAAGTTAAGAAGGAGAATTTGAAGAGAATTCATCAACACAAGAGTCGATATGTTACTGATACAAGCAAATTCACACTTGGATGAAGGGGAGAGGTCCAGACAAGTAGATTTTGGACTGATGCCAGGATATGCTCACAAAGATAGTGGGCCTGTTGTGGGCTCATTAAAATCATGAGACCCGAATCAGTTCAGCAACATCAGCCCCAGCCCAGGTGTCCTAATGTCAGCACAAAAGAAGGGTGTGCATTAGTGGGGACAGAGGTAAACAGAGACAGTGGTCACAGGGCAGCGGGCTTAGCAGCAAGAAGAGGGACAGCACACGGGGCGGGGGCAGGTGGAGATGACACAGGTGGGGCGATAGCAAGTGGTGTGGCAGGAGCCCCGGCCACACACTGGGCGCAGGCAGCAGCTGGAGCCACAGCAAGAGGGGCGGCAGCAGCTGGAGATGCGGGTGCCGGGAGCCAGCTCACGAGATCCCACCCATGACAGAGTCATGAGGAGAAGACCTGACGAGCAGAGCAACTCGGGCCTCAGGGATTCTCGAGAGGCTGCCTCAGCGCTCACCTTAAAGATGTCTGTCTCTCTGATGTTTACTATAATAAACCTCTTATTTTCTATGACTTAGGCAAAAGGCCTTTCCTGATTCCCTTCTAAAATAGATCATTCTGAAACCTCAAATCAACAAGGCCCCTGAACGGTAGCACCCTAAATAAAATTATCTGAGATATAGAGTATGCTGATCTAAATTCCTTTTGCTAACATATTGGTTTGTTTAACAAATGTACCTGTGCCTTTGGAGCTAATGTGCATAATTGCTCCCCAGTAATAAAACAGCATTGAGAGCCTCCGCACAGAAAGCCCCTATGGGCACAAAACCCTTCGCAGGAAAAAAGGCTTGTTAGGAAATACAAAAAATAGTGCTTTGTGGAACTGTTACTTAATCTATATTTACTCACTATGTTTTTACTCTTAACGTATTTAGCCTATATAATAAAAGCATAATAGTTAGAGATTTGTATAAATAAAAGTTTATTTTTAATACAAATAATAAGACAATTGTTAATTCAGCTGGTGATTTTGCTAAGAACTGACCTTTATGCTACATTGTTTCAGCCTGCTGTACTATGACTTTATGGGACTACATTCTTTTCTGTTAGGCTCAAGGCATAAGGTATATTACAGAAGAACAGGTTTTACCTTGAAACTCTGAGTTTACGAATTCTTTCTTTGTCATAATCTGCTGTGCCTGTATTCTTTAAAAAATGTAACCCTGGTATTTTCTGTGCCTGATGCAAAAGTGTCCTGGCTGATCAACCCTTATCAATAAAAGAGTCACAAGATGTTAGCAGGCCTCCAGGCCAGAAGATGATGTAAACAATTTTAAACCTTTTGTAACTTAGAAACACACACAGTATCCTGGTTCCGATAAGGATCAAAAACTGCTGATCCATCGAGCTGATCTGGCATGACTCTATACTTTACATTTGTTTCTATGTACCACTAAAAATATAAAAGCTGTCTTAAAAACAATAAAGTCAGAAGACACTTGGAAACACCGAGACTCGCTGTGTCTTCTCATTTGTATCTCCGACGCCGTCCATCCTGAGGGAACCCTGACCAGCTGGAGCAGGACTCCGGCATGCGGGAGCAGGTAGGCTGGCAGCACACAGGCTGGCAGCACCGGGGCCTGCAACAGCTGGAGATGCAGCAAGTAGGCCTGCAGCAGCTGTAACCACAGCTGGAAACACAGCAGGAGGTGCGGCAGCAGCTAGAGATGCAGCAGGTGGGGCGACAGCAGGTGGTCTGGCAGCATTGGGGCCTAAAGCAGCAGGACACACCACAGCTGGGGCGGCAGCAGGTGGTCTGGCAGCAGCTGGGCAGGCAGCAAGCCTCCTGGCAGAGACTTCGGCCACAGCTCTGATCAGAGCAGACAGAGCCACAGCAGGAGCTGACCATGGTGTCAATGGAACAAGTGGAGTTCCACAAGTGGGCTTGCAAGAGGGTGGTTTCTTGTTTGTTTTTTTTTTTTTCCTTCCAGCATTTTTAGCTATTTTCTCTTTTTTTTTTCTCCTTAGCATTTATTTTTATTTTTATTTTTTTTAAATAAATTTATTTATTTTAGTTGGAGGCCAATCACTCCACAACACTGTAGTAGTTTTTGCCATACATTGACATGAACCAGCCATGGGTCCACACGCATTCCCCATCCCAAACCCCCCTCCCACCCCCCTCCCCATCCCATCCCCCCGGGCCATCCCAATGCCCCAGCCCCGAGCATCCGTCCCACGCACAGAACATGGAACGGTGCTCCGCCCCACACATGATAACATACATGCCCCAATGCCACTGTCCCAGAATGCCCCACCCCCACCCTCCTCCCCAGAGTCCACAAGACTGTTTCCTTACCCCTGTCTCTTTTTATACTCTGCTTTTAGCTGGTCTTCCCGTGAGCAATGCTTTTTCCTTGTTATTTCAATTAACATTACTACTAAGTTCATAATTGTGTTTATGAAGTTAATTATGCCAATATCTAAGCATCAATATCTAAAGCATCATTTCCTTTTTCTATTGTTATGATTCGCTGAATCTTGTTAAACCGTGTGTAACCATTATGTTTTTCTTCCTCTAATGTGTCTTCTAAGTTGGAAATATCATGTGATTTTCTATCACTGAGTTTTTATGTGCCACTTTTTTTCCTTCTTTGTGTGTAACTCCATGATAATACTTTGAGAATGGCCATGTCTCTTTTTATGTCAGAGTGGAAATAATGCATGCTACTGACAGGCAGAGTGCTGATAAGGAAATAAGAGGATAGACTCTTGTTGAGGTTTTGTGTACAGTGTGGGGAGACTGTGGTGGGGAGGTAGGCTTGTTGACACACTTGTGTACAATGAGAGAAGACTAGGATGTGTTTCCTGGCTGATTAGAGAGTCAGGGGATTACAAAAGATTTCCAGTCTCATTGTAATGAGTACCCCAAGAGTTAGCTTTTAATTGTTCCTTTTCAGTGGTAAGAACCATTTACAAAGATGAACTTTTCCCTATAGCTAAAAGTGAGTGGGTTTGACCTATCTTCATAAGCCAACATATGCAATAAATTTCTGCATTATACAGAAGGTTTCATTTAAAGCGTCTTTTTCTTGTACTCTTTCAAAAATTTGAATTCAAGTCATTCTGGTTAAAGAGGCTATAAATAGGCAAGCCTTGCTTTTTATCCTCTTGCTCAAGCTTAGTCGCTCAGTCGTGTTCAACTCTTTGTGACCCTTCGGACTGTAGGCCTCTAGGCGCCTCTGTCCACAGGATTTTTCAGGAAAGAATATTGGAGTAGGTTGCCATTTTCTTCTCCATGCTCATTATCCTATAGACAGTCAAATATGTTAAAAGGCAAGATTTTGACAAGTAGTCAAAACACCAAAGCATGAGTTTCCAAAACAAGCATTATGTGTTTAAAACAAGGATAAATTGGGAAATTGGGATTGTTGTATATATACTACTGTATATAGATAACTAACATAAAGAGAACCTACTGAATAGCACAGGAAACTTTACTCAATACTCTGTAGTACCTGTAAGGGAACAGCATCTAAAAAAGAGTGGATATACGTGTATGTGTGGGCTTCCCTGATAGCTCAGTTGGTAAAGAATCTGCCTGCAATGCAGGAGACCCTGGTTCGATACCTGGGTCAGGAAGATTCGCTGGAGAAGAGACAGGTTACCCACTCCAGTATTCTTGGTCTTCCCTACTGGCTCAGCTGGTACAGAATTCACCTGCAATGCAGGAGACATGGGTTCGATCCCTGGGTTGGGAAGATCCCCTGGGTAAGGGAATGGCTACCCACTCCAATATTCTGGCCTGGAGAATTCCATGGACTGCATAGTCCAGCGGTCACAAAGAGCTGGACATGACTGAGTGAATTTTACTTTCACTTTCATATGTGTATGTGTAACTGGCTTACTTTGCTGTACAACAGAAACTAACACAACGGAAATCAACTATACTCCAATAAAATATTATAATAAAAAATATCCTGGGAAAGCCTTCCGCCCAATATATTGGAACTAATATTTCTTTTTCACAACAGTTATTGATTCTTGGCCTTAGCTTAAACAGTTTTCTGATTACTCTTAAATCTTAAAATGTTATTTTTGCCTTAAAATTACATGTTTTATATTCGTTATTTCTTTCTTTCCAATAACATATCATCTATTAAAAGGCCAGAATAATGCCAAAAATAAATAAAACAAGCATTACATACTTTCAATGAAAAATGAGATAATATAGATGGCTACTATTTGTAAGTGCTTGCCATGTGTCCAATACTCTGCTGAATGCTTTGTAATTATTATCTTGATTTTTCTTCTCAAAGAACCCATGAGGTACTTGCTATTCTCTAAGAGTCCACATAAGAATGAATTAAGGTTGCAAATCCTGTAATATTAATAGTCTATGAAGTATGTATATGTGTGCATGAGCCCTCAGTCTTGTCCAACTGTTTGTGACCCCATGGATTGTAGCCCACCAGGCTCCTCTGTTCATGGGATCCTTCAGGCAAGAATACTGGAGTAGGTTGCCATTTCCTTCTCCAGGGGATCTTCCTGATGAGGGACTGAACTACATCTCTTGTGTCTCCTGCATTGACAGGCAGTTTCTTTAGCAGTTGAGCCACTGTGGAAGCCAGTCTATAAAGTACTGTGCTGCTGCTGCTGCTGCTGCTAAGTCGCTTCAGTAGTGTCCGACTCTGTGCGACCCCATAGACTGCAGCCCACCAGGCTCCGCCGTCCCTGGGATTCTCCAGGCAAGAATACTGGAGTGGGTTGCCATTTCCTTCTCCAGTGCATGAAAGGGAAAAGTGAAAGTGAAGTCGCTCAGTCGTGTCCAACTCTTAGCGACCCCATGGGCTGTAGCCTACCAGGCTCCTTCGTCCATGGAATTTTCCAGGCAGGAGTATTGGAGTGGGGTGCCATTGCCTTCTCCCTATAAAGTACAAATAGCACTAATTCCACACCTTTGATCATGCTGTTATATCTCCTTAGAATATTCCTTTTCCTATAACAACTCTGTACTTTTTTATTTTTCCTTTGAGTTCCAGCTTTGAGTTTCCAGCTACAAATAGTACCCATCTATATTATCTCATTTTTCATTGAAAGTATGTAATGCTTGTTTTATTTATTTTTGGCATTATTCTGGCCTTTTAGTAGATGATATATTATTGGAAAGAAAGAAATAACAAATATAAAATATATAATTTTAAGGCAAAAAGAACATTTTAAGATTTAAGAGACCCCACAATCCATGGGGTCTCTTATTATGGTTTTCCTTGACATATTTAAAGAAAAATCATCTGCTCCTCCATTCTACTTGATTACATTTGCAACATTAGAATTTTGCACATAGGACTATACCTAAATGTCTCTCTCCAGCTGGATGGTAAATACCTGAGGTGAACACTTGGACCATATATCATCATCAACATGCATGGAATGGAGCACATCACCAGTGTTTTCTTTGTATTTCTAGGAATCACTTTCTAAATTTGTTTGTGTAATTACACAAAGTATGTGTGGCTCCAAAGTAAATTCTACAAAGTCAGGCTTATCCAAGGAAGTTATTCCTAATCCCTCTATGCATTCCCTTGCTCCCCATAGATAGTCATTTTTATAATTTAAAGTTTTCCTTTCTATTGCTATTTCAGAAACATTTTTGCATATCTGTATCTCCTTTGTTTCTTAGATAAATGGTTATATAATATACAAACTTGACTCCAAGTTGCTTTTTCTCATTTAACAATTTATCCCAGAGATTACTTTATAGTAGTATGTTCAGATATTCTTCATTCCATTCTCAGCCACAAAGTAGCCCATTCCCTGGACATAATGTGGCTTATTTAGCCTGTTATATGTATTGGTATCATCAATTGATCAATTTGTTGGCTTTAATCAAGTAGTTTTTTTTTTTACTATATATATAATATAGTGACATATAATGTATAATAATGGCTTCCCTGGTAGCTCAGACGGTAAAGCATCTGCCTACAATGTGGGAGATCCGGGTTCGATCCCTGGGTCAGGAAGATCCCCTGGAGAAGGAAATGGCAACCCACTCCAGTACTCTTGCCTGGAAAATCCTATGGACTGAGGAGCCTGACAGGCTACAGTCCACGGGTCGCAAAGAGTCGGACACGACTGAGTGACTTCACTTCACTTCACATAATGTATATAAAATATACTGACATCTTCATGGATTACAGCCTTGTCATGGTGAAGGGGCTTGCATAACTCAATGAAGCTATGAGCCATGTCATGCAGGGCCACCCAAGATGATCAGGCCATAGTGAAGAGTTATGACAAAATATGGTCTGCCAGAGGAGGAAATGGCAAACCACTCCATTATTCTTGTTATGAGAAGAACCCCACGAATAGTATGAAAATGAAAAAAGATATGACACTGGAAGATAAGACCCCAGGAGGGAAGGTATCCAATATGCTACTGGGGAAGAGCAGAGGGCAATCACTAATAGCTCCAGAAAGATGAAGCAGCTGATCCAAAGTGGAAATGACACTCCGTTGTGGATATGACTAGTGGTGAAAGTAAAGTCTGATGCTGTAAAGAACAATGTTGCATAGGAACCTGGAATGCTGGGTCCATGAATCAAGATAAATTGAATGTGATCAAGCAGGAGATGGCAAGGGTGAACATTCACATCTTAGGAATCGGTGAGTGAACTAAAATGGATGGGAATGGGTGAATTTAATTCAGATGACCATCATATGTACCCCTGCGGGCAAGAATTCCTTAGAAGAAATGGAGTAGCCCTCATAGTCAACAAAAGAGACTGAAATGCAGTACTTGGGTGCGATCTCAAAAATGACAGAGTGATTTTGGTTCATTTCCAAGCAAACCATTCAACTGTAATCCAAGGCTTTGCCCCAACCACTGATGCCAAAGAAGCAGAAGTTGACTGGTTCTATGAAGACCTACAAGACCTTCTAGAACTGACACCAAAAAGAAAAAAAATAAAAGGTGTCCTTTTCATTGTAGGGGATTGGAATGCAAAAGTAGAAAGTCAAGAGATACCTGGAGTAAGTTTGACCTTGGAGTACAAAATGAAGAAGGGAAAAGGCTAAGAGTTTTGTCAAGAGAACATATAACACACTGGTCATAGCAAACACCCTTTTCCAACAACCCAAGAGACGACTCTACACATGGACGTCATCAAATGGTCAATATCAAAATCAGATTGATTATATTCTTTGCAGCCGAAAATGGAAAAACTCTATACAGTCAGCAAAACAAGCCCTGGAGCCTGACTATGGCTCAGATCATCAGCTCCTTATTGCAAAATTCAAGCTTAAATGGAATAAAGTAGGGAAAACCACTAGGCAAGTCAAGTATGACCTAAATCAAATCCGTTATGATTATACAGTGGAGGTGATGAATAGATTCAAGGGATTAGATCCAGTAGACCGAGTGCCTGAAGAACTATGAACTGAGGTTTGTAACACTGTACAGGATGCAATGACCAAAACCATCCCAAAGAAAAAGAAATGCAAGAAGGCAAAATGGTTGTCTGAGGAGGCTTTGCAAATAGCTGAGGAAAGAAGAGAAGTGAAAGGCAAGGGAGAAAGGGAAAGATATACCCAACTGAGTGCAGAGTTCCAAAGAAGAGCAAGGAGAGATAAGAAGCTCTTCTTAAGTGAACGTTGCAGAAAATACACAAAAACAATAGCAGGGGAAAGACTAGAGATCTCTTCAAGAAAACTGGAGATATCAAGTAAACATTTCATGCAAGGATGGACATGATAAAGACAGAAACAGTAAGGACGTAACAGAAGCAGAAGAGATTCAGGAAGAGGTGGCAAGAAAACACAGAACTGTAAGTAAAACGTCTTAATGACACAGATAACCATGATGGTGTGATCACTCACTTAGAATCAGACCTCCTGGAATGTGAAGTCAAGTGGGCCTTAGGAATATTTACTATGAATAAAACTAATGGAGGTGATGGAATTTCAGCTGAGCTATTTCAAATCCTAAAAGATGATGCTGTTAAAGTGCTGCACTTAATATGCCAGAAAATTTGGAAAAAGCAGTGGCCACAGGACTGGAAAAGTTCCATTCTCATTCCAACCCCAAAGAAAGGCAATGCCAAAGAATGTTCCAACTACTGTACAATTGTGTTCTTTTCACGTGCTAGCAAGATTACACTAAAAATCCTCCAAGCTAGGCTTCAGCAGTTAGTGAACTCAGAACTTCCAGATGTACAAGCTGGATTTAGAAAAGGCAGAGGAACCAGAGATCAAATTGCCAACATTTGTGGATCACAGAAAAAGCACGGGAATTCCAGAAAAGCATCTACTTCTCGCTACACTGACTACACTAAAGCCTTTTTGTGGATCACAATAAACTGTTGAAAATTCTTAAAGAGATGAGAAAAACATACCACATTACCTATCTCCGGAGAAACCTGTATGAGGGTCAGGAAGCAACAATTAAAACCGGACATGGAACAACAGACTAGTTCAAAATCGGGAAAAAAGTACATCAAGGCTATATATTGTCACTATGCTTATATAACTTGTATGCAGAATAAATCATGCAAATTGCCAGGCTGGATGAATCACAGGCTGGAATCAAGAATGCAGGGAGAAATAACAACAACCTCAGATATACAAATGATACCACTCTAATGACAGAAGATGAAAGCAACTAAAGAGCCTCTTGATGAGGGTGAAAGAGGAGAGTGAAAAAGCTGACTTAAAACTCAACACTATAAAAACCAGGATCATGGCATTTGGTCCCATCACTTCATGTCAAATAGAAGGGGGGAAAGTGGAACAGTCACAGATTTTATTTTCTTGGGCTCCAGTATCACTGTGGATGGTGACAGAAGCCATGAAATTAAAAGACGCTTGCTCCTTGGAAGGAAAATTATGACAAACCTAGAGAGTGTATTATTAATCAATAGTAGAGCCATCATTTTGCTGACAGAGGTCCATACAGTGAAAGCTATGATTTTTCCAATATGTAAAAGTTGGACTATAAAGAGGGCTGAGCACTGAAGAATTAATGCTTTTGAATTGTGGTGCTGGAGAAGACTCTTGAGAGCCTTGAACTGCAAGGAGATTTAGCCAGTCAATCCTAAAGATAATCAATCCTGAATATTCATTGGAAGGACTTATGCTGAAGTTGAAGCTCCCATACTTTGGCCACTGGTTAAGAAGAGCTGACTCATTGGAAAAGAGTCATCTGATGCTAGGAAATATTGAAGGGAAAAGGAGAAGAGGGTGGCAGAGGATGAGATGTTTAGATAACATCACTGAGTCAATGGACATGAATTTGACCAACCCCCAGAGATAGTGAAGGACAGGGGAGCCTGGAGTGCTGAGTCCATGGGGACACAAAGAGTCAAATGCAGCGTAGCAACTGAACAACAACAAAATATATAATGAATGGTGATGTATAATGTATGGTGAATTATATGTATATATATTTAATGTATATATTAATACATACACCTCTTTCTGTATCTATATATATAATCTTTCATTATTTGCTTTATTTTCTTTCTCTCTTAGTATGTCTTTTAATACTTAGGAAAGTTTGCATTTTGCACTGACAATTGCCTTTATATAAATACCTTTGTATAATATTATATGAGCCCAATTTATAGGCTACTGTCAGTTGATTCTCTACTTTCAGAAAAACTTTTAAAACCTTTTAAAAGGGGACTCTGTCCCCATTTGTAACACTAATACCTGCATCTAAAGAATGGCTCCAAAACTCATATTATCTGTATAAGTAAAAGCACAGAGAAAAAAAAATCCATAAACCTGAGTGGATAAATGTATAGAAAAAATATTTACAAGTAAATACATCAAACAGTGATTTTTGCTGAGAACGTCCACTTCAATGTCACTCCATTAGCGCAGAAAGCTTGTTCTGTGTTGTTTTCCCCAGATACTTCAGTGCCTTTAACAGTGTCTCACATTTAATAAATATTCAATAATGAATGAAGGAGGAGAATGGCATCTGGAAGGAAGCACTGAAAGCAGACTCAATTTTCAGTGAAAATATTGGCTCCCATTTTCCTACAGAAACGATTGACAGGAGCTCAATGCTACTCTCAGATGTGGTCATGCAGACTGCGATTTGCCAGTCTCCACCAAACATGTTGTCTTATCAAAGACCTGCTTCACTTGTTTAGGTCACATATCTGTCCTTTGAGTGTGTGTGGATTTGAAAATTCCTTCAAAAAAAAAGAATCACAACTGAGGTCCTATTGTAAATAGGGGAGAATCGGTGCACACTTGGTTTGCTGCATGGATGACGCCTATAGCACTGAGTGCAAGTCTGAATATAAACTTGCAGACTGTGTTAAACAGCACATTGTGTAGCTATTATAGCTGATGTGATGCCTGAACCATATACTGTGTTCTTTTTGCTTTTGTAGACGAGAAGTTCTCCAAACTACTTTTCACTTTTTTGTTCTTTGCCTAGGGCTAGGATTTATAGTGTCAGCTGATTTGTTCATGAAATTAGCAGGCACCTAGGAAAAAATTAGACAGTGAATAACGGAACTTCTCACTGAGAAGTGACAAGGCCCTGCTGCGTGTCCTGCAGGTGTAGTTCAAATACACTTGTCTAGCAACCAAAGACAAAATCTGAGAGGAGAAGAAATCACAATAGATTTTTAATGCAGGGAAGTATCACTTTATTTTGGTACAGAAATAGATCAGGTTACAGAAAAGTCTTAGGAAAAGAAGTTAGAAGAATCAGTTTACCAATTATCAGGTGGATGGGGAAAAATCTGTTGCTGGAGAAGTGCTCCATGCCTTATCCATCTCCTTCAACAGCATGGTCTGGTTCCTCACTGGAATCATGAAGCCTAGTTTAGCTGAACAATATCAACCCCAAAGGAGGGTCTGCATCTATGGGGAGAGAGGCAAACGGAGACAGTGGTCACAAGACAGCGGGCTCAGCAGCAAGAAGAGGGACAACACACGGGGCGGGGGCAGGTGGAGATGACACAGGTGGGGCGATAGCAAGTGGTGTGGCAGGAGACCCGGCCACACACTGGGCGCAGGCAGCAGCTCGGGCGGCAGCAGCTGGAGCCGCAGGAGCTGGAGCCACAGCAAGAAGGGCGGTAGTAGCTGGAGATGCAGGAGCATGTGGGCTGGCAGCACACAGGCTGGCAACACTGGGGCCTGCAGCTGGAGATGCAGCAAGTAGGCCTGCAGCAGCTGGAACCACAGCTGGACCCACAGCAAGAGGGGCGGAAACAGCTAGAGATGCAGCAGGTGGGGCGAGAGCAGGTGAGCTGGCAGCACACAGGCTGGCAGCACTGGGGCCTGCAGCAGCTAGACACACCACAGCTGGGGCGGCAGCAGGTGGTTCTGCAGCAGGTGATCTGGCAGCAGCTGGGCTGGCAGCAGGTCTCCTGGCAGAGACTTCGGCCACAGCTCTGATCAGAGCAGATGGAGCCACAACAGGAGCTGACCATGGTGTCAGAGGGTGGAGGTTCTGATGTTAATAGGAGAGTGAACTTAGTGATTTGAAGTATCTCTGCTGCTTGTCCTCTTTTATACCCTACTGAGACTGCTGTGTTCATGTCCTAGACTGTTTCCTAGTTCATTTTCCTAAAGAAACATTAGTCATTATGTTAGATCATCATGTTTGTCTGGTTAACTATTTTAAAATGAAGGAAAATAAGATTTCCTTTTCCCAGTGTGTTAAAATTTTCCAGTCCAGCCTTTCTGACAGAATTGCTTTTACTATTTCCCTGTTTGTCATGGACTCCATCACTGGAATTTACCTGTGATCTGTGTATGACTCCATGATGTTGTTTGGATGGATTGTCCTCATGATGCCAAGATCTCTTTTGATGTCAAAAGAGAAGCAGAATTATTGTAGGCAAATAGAGAGAAAAATGGTCATCCTTGTGAGTTACCTGTACACCATGAGGAAGATAGATCCAATCCGTGAGTCAAGAACGCTGACTAGATAGTGGACTGTCTCTGGTGCTTCAAAGGATGTGTCAGGTACTACTTCCTGTATCCAATTTGAAACTGCTACCAATGATTCATTTTTTTTAAGTATTGAAAATTATTCGGAGCCACCTTGAAGGGACTTGCACTGACCCAATAAGGAGCAACTTGAACAACACAAAGAATAAATGGCAGTCAAGGATTTTAACCCTTTAAATAAAAATCCATGAGTCCATACTGAGGCTCATTGTGTAAAAAAATAAGAGAAAGTTATACATGACAGTAGAAAGTCAACTAATAAATATAGAAAGAAAAAGGGAGTTAAAAATCACCGTCTACCATCCTCATGATAAAACTTGATTCATGTAGCCCTAATCCTAACCCTAAGTCTCTCTTTATCCAAATCATATCATAATCTACCTATCTATCTATATCTACCTATCGTCTATTTACCTACCTACCTACCTATATCCATCTATGAGAGAAAAAAATGTAGCATGATTTTGAATATAGGTAAAAGCTATATGGTATAAAGAAGTTCTTTGTATTACTCTTTGAACTATTCTGTAAATTTGAAATGTTTTTAAAAATAAAAAGTAGACTTTTTGATAACAGCCATTCCAACCGGCGTGAGCGGGTATCTCATTGTGGTTTCAATTTGCATTTTGGGGAGGGAGGTATGAGGGGGGTTCGGGATGGGGGACACATATACACGTGTGGCTGAAAAGATTAAAAATCTTTTCCTGTGGTGTTAGTGTATTAAGAGGAAGTACTTTGTGTCTTTGGGGGAAAATATTAAAGTATATGATAAATCTTACTTTATAGGAGCTTCTACTATAAGAAGCCTTTCTTGTATTTCTAACTAATGTCATAATCTTTTTAATCTTCTTGGGTCCCTGAAAATATAGGACTTTTAACAACATGGCAGATTGAGTTGATGCTAACAGACCCATCTTCTAGATCAAGCAAATAGAAATGCTTGAGAAATATTTTTAAAATATTTCCATTACATAGCCAAACTTAAAGGGAAAGAAAAATTCTCATTTTCCAGAAAGAAAAAGAGAATGCCAACTGCATATGATAGCTGATGTCCAAGATTGTGAAGGCTTGATATCTAGTTATAAGCTTTCAAAATGGGAGGCTGGTAGTTGAAACCCAGGTAGGTGCAAGAAATGACTTTAAATTTTCACAAGACAAGGTCTGGGAAGGGAGAGTTCTATCCATAGTTTGCATTCTTCAAGTGGCACCAATACGATGGGGACAAGAAAACCTTATCTCCCCACTAGGAACTGTAAGTGGTAATCAAAGTGCCTGTGGACATCTAAACCACAGCAGTATCACCAATTTTTTCAATTCACACTAAATGAATAGAGGAGGAATCTCAAGTTGAGAAACTCTAACAAAATAGTGAATATCCTTGGAAATATTAGAGACAAAAGCAGAAATTATAGCACGGAGAAATAATCCTTTAAAAAACAAAATAAAATAACGTTAACTGTGAGGAGAAATAAACTTCTAAGAATACACATAGACTTCATGAGTTGCCCAAAAGGGAAAATGTTACAAAATATTCCCCACAAAAAAATCCTTGAGTCTATTTCTGTTGTCTTTTCCTTGTTTTTTAATAATTTGGTCCTTTGATTCTTATATACCTGGTAATTATTTTTATTGAATGCCAAACATATATGAAAAGCTGTAGAGGCTTGAGGTGATTTTTATCTTCTACCTGGAACAGATTTAGTTTTCTTCTTGGACTGTGGTTTCTCATATTCCCTGCATAAGTCAACTCCCAAAGATTGTTGTTGTTCAGTCACTAAGTCATACCCCATCCCTCTCTTTGTGACCCCATGGACTGCAGCATGCCAGGCTCCTCTATCCCCCACCATCGCCTGGAACTTTCTCAAATTCATGTCCATAGACTCGGTGATGCTATCTAACTGTCTCATCCTTTGCTGTCCCCTTCTCCTTTTGCCTTCAATCTTTCCCAACACCAGGCTCTTTTCCAGTGAGTCAGCTCTTTGCATCAGGTGGCCAAAGTATTGGAGCTTCAGCTTCAGCATCAGTCCTTCCAATGTATAATCAGAGTTGATTTCCTTTAGTATTGACTGGTTTGATCTCCTTGCAGCCCCAGAGACTTTCAAGAGTTTTCTCCAGCACCACAATTCAAAAGTATCAATTCTTCGGCCCTCAGCCTTCTTTATGATCCAGCTCTCACAACTGTACATGCCTATTTTCTTAGCTTTATCCATTTGTCACAGCCATTCTCATCGAAAGGTTTGGTCTTCTATCTGCTTAGTCATAGCTGGAAGTTAAATTCTGTCCTTTAATTTTTCAGTAAGCCACTCTCTTTTGGACCCTGAAGTCTACTAGTTGTCTTTTTACCTCTCTGTTTATCCCTTTCCATTCTCTTGTGGTTGCTGTTGCTCTTCTTTCAACTTACAAATGTTGGAGTTTTCCATCAGCTTGGGCCATACGTATCTTTTCTTTAGACACCTAACTTCTTATGACCCAAGCAAACACCTAATGGCCCATGGCATTAAAAATCATTTTAGATTTATAAGTGCCTCACTTTCAGACTGTGGTAGGAGGACACTAAGATGACTCTCAAGGATCCCACCTCCTCTGACTCATGTCCTGTGTAATGCCTTCCCATTGAGTGTAAGCTGGACATAGTGATTCACTTCAAATGAATGGAATACAGCAGTAATAAGGACATAGTGCTTTCCAGACTAGGTTACTGTAAGATTTGGGTTTTCTTTCTGTTTCTTGATCCTTCTCAGGTTGCTCACTCTGGAGGAAGTCAGCCACCTTGAGTGATCAGTCCATGTGGTGAAGAACTGAGTCCTCCTGCCAACAGCCATGTGAGTGAGCTTGAAAGTGGATTTTCCTCTCTTCATAAGAGTGCAGTCCTGGCCAACCACTTGCCTGCAACCTCATGAGAGATCCTGACATGCCACTTCCAGATTTCTAATCTTCAGAAAGTCCATGAGATAATGAATGTTTTGGGGGGGAATAACTTGTTAACCAACATTACGTAACTAATACACATACCAATTGCTGGTCTGTGAAAGTCTACTGCATTTTCCATGAAGATAATCATACTATTTGCAAATAATGATAGATTTATTGGTTTATTTTCTTTCCAATTCTTCACATATTCTGTTTCTGGGAGGAAAATTCAAGAGGGATAAGACATATGTATACCTATGTCTGATTCATGTTGATGTATGGCAGAAACCAACACAATATTGTAAATCAATTATCTTCTAATTAAAAATAAATTAACAAAAAATAATTAAATAAATAAATCTTTCTTTATGTGAAGAAAAGTACTGAAAGAGCTCCTCACTCCAGAGAAAAATAAAACAAAAAATTTTTCTTAGGCGGAGACCAAGAGAAGGTGCAACCAATTCTCATCTACCATCTCAGATCCATTTGGAATTCTGTGCTTTGAGTAAGAGTGAAGAATAATGCCCCTATACAACTTAAATTATTATCTCATTATTATTTACGTGTAGAATTTATGGAAGTCAAACACATTCATGATTCATTACCATTAAATTACTTATTTACCCTACAACTCTTAGAATATGCATACACAAAGCTTCCTATATATTTCTCCTACTTTCACTAGCATAAATTCATCAGGAATTTGTTTTTATCCTTTTTTCCTAGGATAGACTGCATAGGAATTTGGAAGGGTTCTGAGTTAATAACCTAAGATCAAAATTGGTCCATTAATTGGGTTCCATACTAGTTTCCACATTTCTCATACGATTTGTTGACAAGGTACCCCAGACCGATGCTGTCAAATACACATCCTAGAAAAGTCATTAAGATAATAAAATACTAAAATTTGAATATTTTCAATATTCTGTTAGCCCTCAACTTCTCAGGAAGGTTTGTTTGCCCAAAACAATTATTTTGTTGTCAGCGGATGGAGAAGAAATAAGAAATCTAAGAGTGTAATAAATTGGGTTACATGTGGGATAGATAAACCCAAGGGAGGACTCTGGTTTTCCAAGGAGAAGAGCAGGGCAGAGCAGTGTATTTGGGGAGAGGGAAGGAAAAAGAAGGAAGGAAGAAAGGAAAATGGAGGGATGAGGTAACTAAGAGAGGAGTGGAATTTTAGGGAAATATACACTTTAAAATGGAGAAGGAAATGGCAACCCGCTCCAATATTCTTGCCTGGAGAATCCCATGGACAGAGGAGCCTAGTGGGCTACAATCCATGGGGTCGAAAAGAGTCGGACATGACTGAGCATACAGCACATGCTTTAAAAATATTTAAGAAAGGTTTGCTGTGGGGTAAAATCCTTCTCCTTCATAATCTTAAATTTTTTTAAAAAATTATTATTTTTCAATTTTCTTGGAGACATTGTGTTACGTATTATGTTATTTGGGGGGTTGTTTGTTTTCTTCTATGTCACTGTATGTTGGGTTTGTCATAAAGGTGAGAGCAGAAATTGGTAAGCCTGATAAAGTTGTATTAATATGTTGAATACCATTTCCCAGGAAATGAGGACAATCATTATAAAGCAGCAAACACAAGAACATTGTATAGGCCAAGAAAGTGGAGCTTTATTCAGAAGCAGCAACAAGATACAGGAACATCCCTGTAAAAGGATTATAGGATGTAGCCCCCAGACTTCCAAATCTCAGGCTGTGACATCAGGGCCCTTATAGGCCCTGTAGGAATTTTCATGTTTGGGACTGGAAGACCCAGTACCCCCAAATCAAAATGTCAAGTATAAAACCAGGGCAACTCTGCTAATTTCTTTCTATAAATACCACCTAGTTTCATTTGCTAGCAAGGAAAAGGCCAACTAAGGAGAGAGTCTGGCGTGAGGCCAAGATGTGGACACACAGACTATGGGAATGGCCTCTCCTCTGGTGTCTGTGTGATGCATAGAGTCTGCTTCTGTGATAAGACGGATGAAGAGGAGAGGGTGGGTTCAGAAAGGTGACTCAGCAGCAAGAGGAGGGACAGCACACGGGGCGGGGGCAGGTGGAGATGACACAGGTGGGGCGATAGCAAGTGGTGTGGCAGGAGACCCGGCCACACACTGGGCGCAGGCAGCAGCTTGGGCGGCAGCAGCTGGAGCCGCAGGAGCTGGAGCCACAGCAAGAGGGGCGGCAGCAGCTGGAGATTTGGCAGCAGGTGGGCTGGCAGCACACAGACTGGCAACACCGGGGCCTGCAGCAGCTAGAGATGCAGCAAGTAGGCCTGCAGCAGCTGGAACCACAGCTGGATCCACAGCAGGAGGGGCGGTAGCAGCTAGAGATGCAGCAGGTGGGGCGAGGGCAGGTGGGCTGGCAGCAGACGGGGCTGCAGCAGCTGGACACACCACAGCTGGGGCGGCAGCAGGTGGTCCTGCAGCAGGTGGTCTGGCAGCAGCTAGGTTGGCAGCAGGTCTCCTGGCAGAGACTTTGGCCACAGCTCTGGTCAGAGCAGACGGAGCCACAACAGGAGCTGACCATGGTGTCAGAGGGTGGAGGTTCTGGGTGAGTTTCTAAGAGAGTGAGTTTCTCAAATTTGGAAGTTTCCCTTCCACATGTCCTCTTTTATACCCAGCTGAGGGACTTCTGTGATTATGAAAAGACTAGTTCCTTCTTTTTGTTTATATGACTAAAATGCAATTAGTAAGGCATATGTGTTTTTCTAGTAAAATCTGGCAATATATAGAAAATAATCATTTCCCTTTCTCAAGTTCCCCAGTGTCCTCACATGAATCACCTCTTCTGTTTCTTCTTTAGTTTGTAAGGTTATAAGACTCCAGTCCCTGGGTATCATGTGACATTTGTGGGCCTCTGTTCCTTGTTTATTTCTCACCTTGACATGACTTCGGGAGAGTTTCTGATGAGAGTAGGATCTCTAGTGGAAATTTCACGTTTCAATCAGATGGAATGTTTGTCAAGTAAATGGAAGTAAGCTCTACTTTTTGAATGTGAGAAAACTTACAATTCATTGTGTGTATTCTGGGTGGTCACTGAGCTAATGACATTCCAAACTGTGTTATTTCTCATCACCCTGATGGACTTGGAAACGGTTAGCTGTGACTCAGTGTTTTTAAGTAGCAAACAGTCATTGAGATTAATCAGAAATGTCTTTGATCTTCAGACATGTCTTCTAGGCTAAGGTACAGTAATTGACACAATAGTTCTGAATCAAAATATGTCATAGTTATGCTTTGTGGACATTTTATTAAAATCTTTTTCAAATATTCCAAGCTAAAATGCCTAGCAGTTTTTGTAGTGTTACTTATGCTTAAGATATTCTTAGATACATTAAGGGGAATATAAATAACATTCATTATCTTACCTGTACTTATATAGAAATTGCATTCATAAAGAGCTTTATAACCAAAACCAGGTATGATTAGACTCCTAAATTAGAGGTCTCTTCAGTGCCACAGGCATTTAGAGAAAAACAACATTCTAGGAAAGAGAAGGTAATCTTGATATTTCCTCTTCCTACAAAATCTTGTGAGTTCAGCATTCTCCTAGTGATCTTTTACCAGTGAGTTCAACTGCATCTTCCTTCAAAATCTTCCTTGATGCCATGAAAAGTCAAGTCTTTCTTCTGCTGCACTTCTGCTGTTCTTTGTGTGTTCATGGGCTCTACCATACAATTCTCTACCAGAGATGCACTTACGTATCTGGCTCACTCTAGAATATAAACTCCATTTGTACAAAGACTATGATTTACTCATCTTCATATCTTCAGGGACTGAAATGAGATGAGTTTTTGATAAAGGAGATGTCTGTAATGAGTGATGATTTTGTCTAGGCCATCAAAGAAGACACACTGACCTTGAGAACATGTGTTATTCATATAGATGGCAGAAGGGGGATTTAAAAGAAGGAGCTACATTTGAGATTGGGCATAACCCTGGTTTGTGATGGTGAAAGGGGTATGTTTGGAAAGTCTATTTTAAGAAGTAATGAGAGAGAAGTTGAGATTCCTGGAATGTGGGAGAGGTCTTGTGTAGCCTTGAATTCTAGAAAAAAAAAAGTAGTAGATCTATTAAAAGTCTTTAGGTGGGGAGGTAATAAAATATATACACTATATATGAATTATTTTAATTTTTGATCTGCCTTTAGAAATGCTAAAATGAGGGAGACATTGCTTAGAAGGTTGAACTGGGGCAGGGTGAGAGGTGCGCTCACAGAATCAGGTGATGGCAATAAACATCACAGAGTTATTGCAAAGAAAGTATCAGCAGATACTTTGATCAAACTGAAAATAAAGCTATAAGGAGGAATCTTCATAAGAGTTATAAAAGATATCTCAGTTTAACCATTTATACACTTAATGTGTATATACACACATACACATATCGCAGATGGCACAGTGGTAAAGAATTCACCTGCCAATGCAGCAGACATAAGAGATGTGGGTTTGATCCCTGGGTTGGGAAGATCTCCTAGAGAAGGAAATGGCAACCCACCCCAGTATTCTTGCCTGGGAAATTCCATGGATAGAGGAACCTGGTGGGCTACAGTCCATGGGGCTGCAAAGAGTCAGACACTGAACACACACACACACACACACACACACACACACACACACACACACGTGTGTGTGTGTGTATATATCTTAAGCTTCCTACCTCCTCCTGCTGCTGCTAAGTCACTTCAGTCGTGCCTGACTCTGTGCGACCCCATAGACGGCAGCCCACCAGGCTCCCCTGTCCACGGGATTCTCCAAGCAAGAATACTGGAGTGGGTTGCCATTTCCACCTCCAAGGCATGCATGCGTGCCAAGTCGCTTCAGTCGTGCCCAACACTGTGCGACCCCATGGACAGCAGCCCACCAGGCCCCTCCGTCCACAGGATTCTCCAGGCAAGAACACCGGAGTGGGTTGCCATTTCCTTCTCCATCCTACCTCCTAGGGGATATCGATCTAAAAGTTTAAAGGATAGACTAACAGAAATGGTAAGTTGTGTTAAAAAAAAAAAAAAAAGAAGAAGAAGAAGAAGAGGAACTGAAATCACTTGGAGATACGGAAAAATGTATGCATCAAAAAATTAGAATGAAATATTTGGCACAGTTATGCACTTAATATGCCTACGGGCTGCATGTTAAGTTACTTCAGGTATGTCCACTCTTCGTGACCTCATGGACTGTAGACTGCCAGGCTCCTCTGTCCATGGGATTCTCCAGGCAAGAACACTGGAGTGGGTTCCCATTTGCTTCTCCAGGAGATCTTACCGGCCCAGGAATCTAACCCAGGTCTCTGGCATGCAGGCAGATCTATAGATAAACATATAGACATATATTTGTATATATAGGCATCCACTTATGTATGTATTTTCATCAACATGATGGTAGGTGAAAAGGTTTCTCAGTGCGATTTTAATTTGCATTTCTCTTATCATAAAGGAGACTAGACAATTCTTCATATGTTAAAGAGTTCATATGTTTAAGAGCTATTGGAATTTTTTCCTTTTCTACAAGGAAAATTATAGGAAAAATTCTGTAATATCTACAATTATGCTTTTGTTTTTTCACTGTGTTTAGCCTTTATACAGTGATTTTTGCAGGAGCTCTTTGTATATTATCAAAATTAGCCTTATTATAAAAAAATAATGTGAATTTCAAATATTTTTCCTAGTTTGTCTTTCTTCTTTAACTTTGCTTCTATGTTTCTACCACATAGATGTTTACTTTTTTAAATTAATTTATTTATTTTAATTGGAGGCTAATTACTTTACAACATTGTGGTGGTTTTTGCCATACATCAACATGAATCAGCCATGGGTGAACATGTGAACCATCCTGAAACTGCCTTCCACCTCCCTCCCAATCCTATCCCTCTGGGTTGTCCCAGAGCACCAGCTCTGGGTGCCCTGCTTCATGCATTGAATTTATACTCAAATTTATTAATCTTTTCTTTTATGGCTCCTGGGCCAAGCGTCACACTTTGAAAGACCTATCCAGTTGTAAATTTGCATAAACATTGTCCCATAGTTTCTTTTGTGAAGTTCAAAGTTTCATGTTTTATATTTTCAAATATTGTTCTCAGTTCAGTTCAGTTGCTCAGTCATGTCCAACTCTTTGTGACCCCGTGGACTGCAGCACACCAGGCTTCGCTGTCCATCACCAACTCCCGGAGCTTGCTCAAACTCATGTCCATCTAGTCAGGGAAGCCATTCAACCATCTCATCCTCTGTCGTCCCCTTCTCCTCCTGCCTTCAATCTTTCCCAGCATCGGGGTCTTTTCCAATGAGTCAGTTCTTCACATCAGGTGTCCAAATTATTGGAGTTTCAGCTTCAGCATCAGTCCTTCCAAGGAATATTCAGGACTGAGTTCCTTTAGGATTGACTGGTTTGATCTCCTTGCAGTCCAAGGTACTCTCAAGAGTCTCCTCCAGCACCTCAATTCAAAAAGCATCAATTCTTCAGTGCTCAGCTATCTTTATGGTCCAATTCTCACATCCATATATGACTACTGGAAAAACCATAGCTTTGACTAGATGAACCTTTGTTGGCAAAGTAATGTCTTTGCTTTTTAATATGCTATCTAGGTTGGTCATAGCTTTTCTTCCAAGGAGCAAGCATCTTTTAATTTCATGGCTGCAATCACCATCTGCAGTAATTTTGGAGCCCAAGAAAATGAAGTCTTTCACTGTTTCCATTGTTTCCCAATCTATTTGTCATGAAGTGATGGGACCAGATGCCATGATTTTTGTTTTTTGAATGTTGAATCTTAAGCCAGCTTTTACACTCTCCTCTTTCACTTTCATCAAGAGGCTGTTTAGTTTCTCTTTGCTTTCTGCCATAAGGATGGTTTCATCTGCATATCTAAGGTTATCGATATTTCTCCCAGAAATCTTGATTCCAGCTTGTGCTTATATGATGCTTAAGATTGCTTAAGATTCCAGCTTGTATGATGTATTCTGCAAATAAGTTAAATAAACAGGGTGACAATATACAGCCTTGACGTACTCCTTTCCCAATTTGGAGCCAGTCTGTTGTTTCATGTCCGGTTCTAACTGTTGCTTCTTGATCTGCATACAGATTTCTCAGGAGGCAGGTCAGATGGTCTGGTATTCCCATCTCTTTGAGAATTTTCCACAGTTTGTTGTGATCCACACAGTCAAAGGCTTTGGTGTAGTCAATAAAGCAGAAGTAGGTGTTTTTCTGGAACTCTGTTGCTTTTTCTATGATCCAAAGGATGTTGACAATTTGATCTCTGGTTCCTCTGCCTTCTCTAAATACATCTTGAACATCTGAACATTCTTGGTTCACGTACTGTTGAAGCCTGGCTTGGAGAATTTTGAGCATTACTTTGCTAGCATGTGAAATGAGTGGAATTGTGCAGTAGTTTGAACATTCTTTGGCATGGCCTTTCGTTGGGATTGGAATGAAAACTGACCTTTTCCAGTCCTGTGGCCACTGCTGAGTTTTCCAAATTTGCTGATATATTGAGTGCAGCACTTTCACAGCATCATCTTTTAGGATTCGAAATAGGTCAGCTGGAATTCTATCACCTCCACTAGCTTTGTTCATAGTAATGCTCCCTAAGGCCCACTTGACTTCACACTCCAGTATGTCTGGCTCTAGGTGAGTGATCACAACATCATGGTTATTTGGATCATTAAGACTTTTTTGTATAGTTTTTCTGTGTATTCTTGCCACCTTTTCCTGAATCTCTTCTGCTTCTGTTAGGTCCTTACAATTTTTGTCCTTTATCGTGGTCATCCTTGCATGAACTTTTCCCTTTATTTCTCCAACATTCTTGAATTTCTTTGAATTTCTCTGGTTTTTCCCATTCTTTTATTTTCCTCTATTTTTTTGCATTGTTCACTTAAGAAGATCTTATCTCTCCTTGCTATTCTCTGGAACTCTGCATTCAGTTGGGTATATCTTTTCCTTTCTCCCTTGCTTCTCACTACTCTTCTTTCCTCAGCTACTTGTAAAGCCTCCTCAGACAACCACTTTGCCTTCTTGCATTTTTTTTTGGGGGGGGGATGGTTTTGGTCACTGCCTCCTGTACAATGCTACAAACTTCTGTCCATAGTGCTTCACTCTGTCTACCAGATCTAATCCCTTGAATCTATTCATCATCTCCACTGTATAATCATAAGGGATTTGATTTAGGTCATAACTGAATGGCCTAGTTTTCCCTACTTTCTTCAATTTGAGCCTGAATTTTGCAATAAGGAGCTGATGATCTGAGTCATAGTCAGCTCCAAGTCTTGTTTTTGCTGACTGTGTAGAACTTCTCCATCTCTGGCTGCAAGGAATATAATAAATCTACCCCAGAGGGATGGGATGGGAAGGGAGGTGGGAGGGGGGTTCAGGATGGGGAAAACATGTAAACCCATGGCTGATTCATGTCAATGTATGGCAAAAACCACTACAATATTGTAAAGTAATTAGCCCCCAACTAAAATAAATAAATTTATTTTAAAAAAAATCTAATTTCAGTATTGACCATCTGGTGATGTCCATGTGTAGAGTCCTCTCTTGTGTTATTGGAAGAGGGGGGTTGCTATGACCAGTATGTGCTCTTGACAAAACTCTGTTAACCTTTGCCTTGTTTCATTTTGTACTCCAAGGTCAAATTTGTCTCTTACTCCAGGTATCTATTGTCTTCCTACCCTTGCATTCCAAAACCCTATAATGAAAAGGACATCTTTTTTTGGTATCGGTTCTAGGAGGACTTGTAGCTCTCCATAAAACCAATCACCTTCAGCTACATTGGCATTAGTAGTTGGGGCATAGACTTGGATTACTGTCATATTGAATGGTTTGCCTTGAAATGAATGGAGATCATTCTGCCGTTTTTGCATTTCAGAATTTTGGTGATTGTGAGGGCTACTCCATTCCTTCTAAGGGATTCTTTGCCCACAGTAATAGATATAATGGTCATCTCAAGTAAGTTTGTCCGATTCCATCCATTTTAGTTCACTGATGTTGATGTTCACTCTTGCCATCTCCTGCTTGACCATGTCCAATCTATCTTGATTCATGGACCTAACATTCCAAATTTCTGTGCAATATTGTTCTTTACAGCATGGACTTTACTTTCACCACCAGACACATCCACAACTGAGCATTGTTTCCACTTTGGCCCAGCCACTTCCTTCCTTCTGGAGCTGTTAGTAATTGCTCTCCATTCTTCCCCAGTAGCCTATTATACACCATCTGACACGAGGGGCTCATCTTCCAGTGTCATATCTGTTTCCCTTTTCATACACATCATGGAGTTCTCGTGGCAAGAATACTGAAATGGTTTGCCATTTCCTCCTCCAGTGGACCATATTTTGTCAGAACTCTCCGCTATGACCCATCCACTGTGGGTGGCCCTGCATAGCATGATTCATAGCTTCCTTGAATTGTGCTAGCACCTTTGCCAGAACAAGGCTGTGATCCACGAAGGGATGGTACCCCTTTAAATACAGTCTCCTTTAGAATGCTAGCTACTAACTTGGTGAGCCAAGTTACTTTTGGTGGGTATATTTTATCCCTCAGATATAATGTTATGAAAAACTCCATTTAAAAAATTACTAGGCTAAAAACAATCAGGCAAATGTCGTTAGAAGAAACAGCAAAATGTTCAAACCATTTAGAGGTTCAGTTGATAGCAAATTCAAAAGTTGTCTAACAACATAGCAACCATCCATATTGTATTAAAATGTTTGAAGTATACTGAAACTTAGATTTGGAACACTGGTGTCTTAGCTAGGGTGCCCTCCAAAGCAGATCCAAAGCCAGGAATTTGCAAGCAAGTAATTTATTTGGGAGATGATCCT
The DNA here is from genome assembly GCA_024291935.2 of Okapia johnstoni. Lineage (NCBI taxonomy): Eukaryota > Metazoa > Chordata > Mammalia > Artiodactyla > Giraffidae > Okapia > Okapia johnstoni. The sequence goes on along the minus strand of CM044306.1, from coordinate 20,356,264 downwards.
AAGAAGCACTTTAGGGAATTTGGGAAGTGATTCAGGGAAGAGACAGAAGCCAATATAGAATGCTTTAAAGAGTAAATTACTCCTGAAGGTAGCTGGGGTTCAATCCCAGTGAGGAATTCTAGGAACTAGTATGATATACCCTCATTCAAGGGAAGAGAAGCTAAGGCATTTATCCACCTACTTCTGTCCACTAATCAAGCACTACTTGCTCTGAAACGTTAACTTTCCTGTCTATGACTTCCCAGAGCTTGCTCCTTCATCCAGAGAAAGTCCTCAGGCAGAGAGATCCAGGTGCTTCCTGTAAGAAATCATCTTCCCATATTAGAATAAGGAGTGCTGAGGGACTGGAGGTGGAAATCCAGAAATCACCTGCTATAGTCTATTCTTTCTGCAGGGAAGAACCACGGAATGATTGACAGGTAAGGATGACAATTCAAGAATGAAATTTAATGAGACACAATGCTCTTTATTTGCTGGCCTGGGAAGTTAAGATTGATTTAACTTTAAGACTTAGGAAAAGTCCCATATAAGAAAATTTGGTGGAAAACAAATATATAATTGGAATATATTGGTTGACAGATTTCAGAGAAAATTGGTACTTTGTGCTTGTTTAGTAGAGAGATAGTATCATGATGGAGAGGGGGCAATATATTTGGAGGCCAAATTTAGTATAAGAATCTGTTGGAACTGAGGTTTGACAGTTGGCCTCTCATGGTTCAGCTAACACTTGGACTCTATTGATCAGGTTGGTTGATGATGCAGGACAGGGCATTCAGCAGCAAGAACCCTTAAAGCAGACTAGGTGGCAGCAGGTGGTCTTGCAGCATCTGGGGCGGTAGCAGCTAGAGATACAGTATGTGGGCCTGTAGCAGCTGGAGATACAGCAGTTGGGGTGGCAGCAGGTGGTCCTGCAGCAGGTGGGGCAACAGCAGGTGGAATAGCATTGAAACATGTATATTATCATATGTGAAATAGATTGCCAGTCCAGGTTCGATGCGTGAGGCTGGCAGGGTTGGTGCACTGGGATGACCCTGAGGGATGGGATGGGGAAGGAGGTGGGAGGAAGGATCAGGATGGGGAACACATGTACACACACGGCTGATTCATGTGAATGTACGGAAAAAACCACCACAATATTGTAAAGTAATTAGCTTCCAATTAAAATAATTAATAAATAAAAAGAAAAATATTGACATCATTACCAGAAATGTGCATAGTAATTATCACTGGCTGATAGGTTTATGGAAACTTAATTTTCTTCTTAATATTTTTCTTTAATGACTTATTTTTCTTGTGTAAACAAAAAAAGTTTTTAAGAAAGCTATGTCATGCCATTACATAGAGATCTCCACTGTGAACCACTGGGGCTGGGTTTTGGGGGAGTTCCAGGCCAGCATGGTGCTCAGAGAATAGCACCAGTTCAGCGGTACTGGCTGTTATGATGTCCTGTTGGTAAAGAAACAATGCCCTGAGCTCCCAGAGTGCCCCTGCCATGATGCATCCTTGTGATCCAGTAAGAAAGACAGTCAAGAATGTGAGAAGGGCTCCCCTTCCAGGGCTAAGCCTTATGTCTATTATGATTATTTGGTGACTTTGAACTACTGGCTTATAAATAATTTGAATTTCATTCTTGCCCTGGAATGCCAATTCACAAACCCAAGAGTACATGATGATACTGTCAGGCGAGTGTATGCTCCTCGGTTCTGTCTCGTCACAACAAAGATTTGTAGTGACGGACATTAGAGCCCTCCGCGGGTCACAGCTCTCGGGTCTTGGACAGATCGTGTTATAGCTCTTAGACGAATCAGTGTTACAGCTCAATGTTATAGCTCTTTTATTTAGATGATAGCAGGAAAATCCATCCTTAAAGCGTGAGGGCATGCCGACCCAAAGACGTGAAGAGAAGAACTCCCCAGCGCGTGGGAGACAGAGAGACAGAGAGAGAGAGAAAGGGTGCACGCGGGGGTGGGGGTGGGGGGAGAAAGAGCAAACACGCGGGAGAGAGAGAGAGTGCTTTGGTTCCTCTTTTTATATGTTTTTTTCCTCCCCCTGGGCCTGCCCTATGCAAATTGGGCTTAGCCAGGAGTGTTGTTCTACCTGGAGTTGTCACTCAGGTCCTCGGACCTTCCTTTGACCTTCCTTTGTTGTATTTTCGCGGGCTTTTCCCTTCCTTGTCTTTTAGCCACCACCATTTTGGACTCCTGTTTCCTATTCTAACTACCTAACAATACATTTCACGTGAGCTCAGTCAACAAAAAAGTATACCTTTAAACTGCTTAGTAGGCAGGAAACCAAAGCTCCGCCAGAAGAAAGAGGCTTGTTACGGACTCGAAGAAGTGGTCATAGAGTGCTGCGCAGGAGGCACAGCACTAGGCTTGATTCTCAGTACACCTCCATATAGTTTGACTCATATGGTCTGGGAGGAGCATCTCTCTATTCATTATAGAGGCAATTCCAATGCATAGCTAGAGCTTCAAACACCCAGAATGAGATGCTAGATTTGGACCTGGAGCTGTGGCAACTGGGCAACTTAAAGAATGAAGCAGAGGTACATATGGAACTATCAGAATGGAGCATTCTGTGAATAAGATTGAGAGAGCATTGCAAGGGAGGAAAAATAATGTTCCCTCTACTGTTCGAGAGGGAAACCTTTCCAGAGGGAACCTACTTTTCTAGGTTCTTGGCTGAGACCCACATGTAATAAAATAGATTAATGGGCAAAAACCAAAGAGAAATTTAATTACATGTATACCTCTATGTACATGGGAGATACCCAGGAAAACTAAGGAGCTCCTCAAAATGGGCCAGGCCACCACCTTAAATATCATCTCTAGCTAAATGCAAAAGATTTTGGAGACAGGAGAGGCTAGTTATGGGAGTTAACCAGGAAAAACACAGTAAACAGTGGCAAGGTTGTTCTGCAGATTTAAGTTATTTGCCTTGTCCAGTAATAAGAGTTTCTAGAAATTTAGAATCACCTTTTTCTTCCTAGTATATAGAGAGAGACACCCTTACAAATGTAGACTTCCATTATAAATGTAAATGTCTCTTACAAAAGGATGATTCTACTCAGTGTCTCCCATATCTACTGTCTCTTGAGAATAATCAGCCTAAAATAAGATTTATGCCAAAGAGGCATATTTTGGGGTGGCACACTCTGCTCCCCCTCAGGGTAATAGAGGCATGTAGCTAATAGACAAAGGAAGAGATATTTAACTTGTCATTAAGAAAATACAACTTAAAAAACCAAATCCTATTTTGGATTGATTATAACCAGGGCTGGTGGCAATGCATAGAAACTGGAAGGCTTATAGAATGTAAGGTGAGAGTGTAAGTTGATGACACTCTTTGGAGGATGAGTTGGCAATCATTATTAAAAGTATTAAGACAATTCTGTGACCCCATTATCCCACACTAAAATTCTAAAGGCTGTCCTTTTAAATCTTTCTTGCTGAAGTTTCTCTTCTCTTAACCTTGAAATGGTGAGATACCCCCATGGCTTTGATTTTAGCTTCTTCTATTTATCTTCTGTTTGCCTACACATCTTCCTTGTTTGATTTCACCCAACTCCATAGAACACCAAGAACACCACATTTTTAACTCAATCCCTGACTTTTACACTGAGCTGAAGACTCCTTAGTTAATAGCTTCATTTTGGTGGATAATATTAATCTCCAATTTGACATGGTCAAAACAGAACTCTTGGTCCATTTCTTCATCCAGGTTTATTTTTCTCTCAGTCTTCATATCAGTAAATGGCACTACAGATGGTCCCTGTCTTACAGTGGTTCAACTTAAGATTTTTTGACTCTACAATGGTGCATAAGTGATACCCATTCAGCAGAAATTATATTTGAACTAAAATTTGAATTTTGATCTTTTCTCAGGTTAGTGATATACTGTATGATATTTCCAGCAGCGGCAATGGGCCATAGCTCCTAGTCGCAAGGGCAAACAACCAATACACTTACAACCACTCTGTACTCATGTTGTACCCATACTCATTCTGTTTTTCATTTCAGTACAATATTCAATAAATTGCATGATTCGGCGATCATGCTGGATTATGATAAATTCAGCACTTTATCATAAAATGGGTTTTATGTTGAATGATTTTGCCCAACTGTAGGCAAGTGTAAGTGTTCTGAACACGTTTAAGGTAGTCTAGGGTAAGCTATGATAATCAGTGTGTGTGTGTGCTCAGTCACTCAGTTCTGTCTGACTCTTTGTGATCCCATGGATTGTAGCCTGCCAGTCTCCTCTATCCATGGAATTTTCCAAGCAAGTGGAGTGGACTGCCATTTCCTACTCCAGAGGATCTTTCCAACCCAAGGATCAAACCCACATCTCTTGTGTCTCCTGCATTGGCACGCAGATTCTTTACCACTGTGCCATCATATTCTGTAGGTTAAGTGTATTAAATGCATTTTTAACTTATGATATTTCAAATTACAATTGGCTTATCAGGATATAAACCAATCATATAATCCTGAAATTTGTATAGGACCACAAAAACTTCGAATAGCCAAAGCAATCTTGAGAAAGAAGAACAAAGTTGGAGTTATCACTCTCCATGACTTTGAACTATTCTACAAAGCTATAGTAAACAAATCAGTATGATACTGGTACAAAAACAGATACATAGATAAATGGAACAGAATAGAAAGCCCCCAAATAAATCCATACACATATGGTCAATTAAACTATGACAAAGAGGGCAAAAATTTACAGTGAGGAAAAGTGGGGAGAGACATTCTCTTTAATAATTGGTGGTGGGAAAACTGGACAACTACATGGAAGAACATAAAACTAGATTTTTTTTTCACACAATAAACAAAAATAGACTCAAATGTAAGACCAGAAAGTATAAAACTCCTAGAAGAAATACAGACAGTACTCTCCTTGACTTTTAGCAATATTTTTTTTTGGATCTTTCTCTTTAAGGAAGGGAAACAAAAGCAAAAAAAATTAAAAGTGAGATGAGGTCAAACTAAAAAGTCTTTGTACAGTGAAGGAAACCTTAACAAAATGAGTAGGTAACCTAGTGAATGAAAGAAGATATTTGCAAATGATATGGCCAATAAAGGATTAATATCCAAACCATGTAAAGAACTCACACAAGTGAAAGTCAAAGTGTTAGTCGCTCAGTTGTGTTCGACTCTTTGCAACCCCGTGGATTGTAGCCCACCAGGCTCCTCTGTTCATGGTTTTTCCCAAGCTGGAGTGGGTTGTCATCCCCTTTTCCAGGGATCTTTCTGACCCAGGGAATAAATCTGGGTCTCCCACATTGCAGATAGATTCTTTACTGTCTGAACCGCCAGGGAAGCAAAAGAACTCATACAGCTCAATATGAAAAGAACAAGAAAATATAATTTTAGAATAGGCATAGGTCCTAAATAGGCATTTTTTTCCACATTTTATATATATATATATATAGTCTATGGGCACATGAAAAGATATTCAATATCACTAATGCAATCAAAATCACATTGAGATATCACCTGATACCTGTCAGAATGGCTATCATTAAAAAGATACAAAATAATAATTCTTGGCAAAGATGTACAGAAGAAGTAACTGTTGTGCACTGTTGGTACGTTGTAAATTGGTAACATTTATATTAAGGAAAACAGTATGGAGTTTCCTCAAAAAATTAAAAATAAGACTACCATACAATTTAGGAATTCCACTCCTGGTATTTGCCCCCAAGAAAAGGAAAACACTAACTCGAAGAGATATATACACTTCAGTGTTCACTGCAGCATTATTTCCAGTTGCCACAATATGGTAAATAATTTATGTGTCCATTGACAGATAGATGGATAAAGAATGTATAAGTGGAATATTACTCAACTATTAAAAAATGAGGAAATCTTACCACATGCAATAGCATGAATGGACATAGAGAGTATTATCTGAATGAAATAAGTCAGACAGAGAAAGACAAATACTGTATGTTTTCACATATATATGGAATCTAAAGAACGAAACAAATGTAACAGAATAGAAACAGACTCACAGATACAGAGAACACCCGAGTAGTTGCCGGAAAGAAAGGAGGTTTGGGGAGAGCAAAATAGGAGAAGGAAATTAAGAGGTACGAACTATGAGATATAAAATAAATGTCACTGAGATGCAGTAATAGCACTGAGAATGTAGTCAATAATGTCATGACTTTGTATACTGTATAGTTACAGAAATATCAAATCACTATGTTGTACACTGAAGCTAATATAATATCGTAAGTCAACTATGCTTCAATTTTTCAAAAAGGCAAACTTGTCTAATCTGATTAGCTAGAACTTCAAAATATAATACCTTTTACCTTCTTTCCAGTACATTTAAAGCATAATTGAGAATCATAGCTAAAGAATGCTTCTAAGTGATAAGTCAAGGCTTAGGTAGAGAATGATATGATTCATTTATAATTAGTGCTAAGTAGGTCCACACTGAGTTAAATATATCTTCTGTAATTATATTTAATTTGCCATACAAACACTGATTTTATGGAAGAAGCCAAATTTTACAGAAACGCGGGTCAGGAAAAATAAGCTACACATGTCCAAAGTGGGATGTGTCCAAATTAACTAGATTTTATTGTGTGAATGTCAAAGGAAGAGACTTAAAGACTGTCGGAGACATTCAGGACATTGTCCTAATCCTTTCTTAATGATTCAGGTACTATGTCAGTCAAGTGATGGATTATTGCACTGCATATAACACTCCCAGGAATGTATAATACCCTTAGCAAGGAATTACTTTCCTGAGAGTGAAAGTGAGTCACTGACCCCACAGTTTTCCAGAATGTACACAGGGTCATGTAAGGATTAGGTTGAGGCCTAAAAAAGCTCAAGTGACTCATATTTAGAATTACATCAGGCCAGTGTTTGCAAGATCTTGGTTATAAATGTGCTCCTTGAAAGGTCTCTATTGGATTTGATAGAATTATAAACCTGGAGTCCCATATTGCTGTAGATTGTCACCCATCTATTCAACAAACAGTGGTTGAGAGCCTCCTATTCTGTTCTAGGCATTATGCATGAACCACCATCCTATATCTTCTTTAAGACTTAGCTGCCATTATATCCTCCAATAAACTCTTCCAGATACTCTCCACCCAAATCACCGTTCCCTAGTCCTCTTCTAATATTCAAGGAGCATGCTCCTCATGTGTTTCACATTGTTTTATTATCACTTTTCCAGAGCTTCCTATGAAGAAACCAATAGGTCTTTATTATAATCCCCATGCTTTGTTCAGAGCATGGCCAAGAGCTGGATGTATATACATGTCTGTTGAGTAAATCATAGAATCCTTGCCTTTGAGAAACTCAGTGTGTATAGGGAAAGAGATAAACAAACAAATAGTTACAGTACAAAGAATAATTCTATATATAGAATCAAGTGTTATGAACTTCCATATGGTAGGAGAAGTAACTAATTGTCTAAAACTGATGCACAGAAGTGATGTTAAACATGGACCTTGAATAACAAGAAGGAGACAGTTTGAGAGTGAACTTGAGCCAGAAATGCTGACATGTACAAAGGCAGAGACAGGTTTGAGGAGTGGTAAGTGATTTTGGAGAACTAGAGTTTTAGCAGAGATTCTCTAACATTGATGTACTTAATAATTACCTTAGAAACTTGATAATAACGCTGAGGGATTGAGAAGATCCCCTGGAGTAGGAAATGGTAACTCACTCCAGAGGTTTTTTTGCCTGGAGAATCCCATGGACAGAGGAGCCTGGTGGGCTGCAGCCCATGGGGTCTCAGAGAGTCAGACACAATTGAAGCAACTTAGCATGTACACATGAAGACAGAAATTCACCCTTCTCATGAATATTACCCAACATATTCTACCTCCCTAGGAGGGTCCTCTTAACTCCAGTATTGGATTGTGAGCTCCTGATAGGAAGCAATCATGCCTCACACATGTTGGAATGATCTCCAGAGCCCAGCAGCACAAGAACATGCCCAGGGATGGATCATTTTACTGACTGGGTAAGAAAATTATTCCTTGTTAGGTAGGATGGCTTATCTTATTTTGAAAAATACATAAAGTCTTATCTATTATATAATACAGGCATTAGGCAATATTTGAAAAACAAGTTTTCTTTCCTAGCCATAGAAACCCACACTTTTCTTCATATTGAGAAAAAGAATGCTGGAAAATAAACTGAAAATCAATTCTCAGAAATAAATAAAGAAGAATACAAGGATTTATTATATCAAGATACTGTTATTTAGAAATAGTTAACATAATTTTGAAGGTCAAGGCAAGTATAATAGTCAGATATTTGGGGGTTTAGTTGAAGTACGTCATGCACATGAGGTTAGATGCAGGGAAGAGATCTGTGGGGAACAAGAATGTTCTTGAATGCAGAATGAGGGCCATTTTGCTTGTGGCTTAGTGGTACCACAGGGTACTAAAGCTGGTGGTCATTTAAAACAAGGAAAATTTAAAATGAATGACGTGTCCACACTGATGTGATAGTGACTGGTTCACGGTTGATTTCAGCAAGAGAATCCACCACAGCTGGGGCGACAGCAAGTTGTACGGCAGCAGGTGGTCTGGCAGCAGACGGGGCGGCAGCAGCTGGACACGCCACAGCTGGGGCGGCAGCAGGTGGTCCTGCAGCAGGTGGTCTGGCAGCAGCTGGGGGAACAGCAGGTCTCCTGGCAGAGACTTCGGCCACAGCTCTGGTCAGAGCAGACGTAGCCACAACAGGAGCTGACCATGGTGTCAGAGGGTGGAGATTCTGGGTGGGTTAGAGAGTGAGATTCTTGAGTTTGGAAGTCTCATTGCAACATGTCCCCTTTTATACCCACCTGAGGGACTGCTGTCACTATGTTAAGGGCTATTTCCTTGTTAGTTTACCTTAGTAGATAGGCAATTATCAAGTTAGTTATTTGTTGAGTAGAATGCATTTTTCCTTTCTCTGTGTTATGGTTCATCCAATCTAGTCTTTCCTCTTGACTCACATTTCATCATCTTTCTTATATGTATCATCTGATTTCAAAGACTCTTCAGCTTCTTCCTCTAATTGGTTGTCGTATAATACATCATTTAAATGTCAACACTCTGCGTCATCCTTAAAGCTGTGTTTTATACCTGCCCTCAAGTGGGACAGTAGATCTTGTTTTCTAAAGACAGTTTGATAAAAATAAACTGTGAACATACACAGTACTTGGAGGCATTTTTCTTTTTTCTTTTTTTTTTTTAAATAAATTTATTTATTTTAGTTGGGGGCTAATTACTTTACAATATTGTAGTGGTTTTTGCCAAACATTAACATGAATCAGCCATGGGTTTACATGTGTTCCCCATCCTGAATCCCTCTCCCACCTCCCTCCCCATCCCATCCCTCTGGGCCATCCCATTGCCCCAGCCCTGAGCATTTGTCTCATGCATCAAACCTGGAATGGTGTTCTGTTTCACATATGATAATATACATATTTCAATGCTATTCTCTCAGAACGTCCCACCCTCACCTTCTCTCTCAGAGTCCATAAGACTGTTCAATGCATCTGTGTCTCTTATTCTGTCTCGCATATAGGGTTATCATTACCATCTTTCAAATTCCATATATATGCATTAGTATACTGTATTGGTGTTTTTCTTTCTGGCTTACTTCACTCTGTATAATGGGCTCCAGTTTCATCCATCTCAATAGAACTGACGAGAGGCTATTCTAAGACAGAAAGCTTACTAACAATAAAGGAAAAGATTAAAAATTTTTATAACATAAAAATTTTAATGTCTAACTAGTCTTTTTAAAGATTTAAACAAAACCAAAACACTACAAAAGTGCAAACTGTAAGTAAGTAACAAATGGGTTAACCAATGTAACCAAAAAGACCTAATTTTCTTAATGCATGCATAGTAATAATAAAAAGGCCAACAACCAAATAGAAAATTGAGGGCAGGATATTAACAGTCATTTCACTGAAAAAGAAATATATGAATGCCTTTTAAGGTTTCAAAAGATGTTCAGTCTCATTTATAATTTTGAAAATTTTGATTGAACAATTTGTCCATTTAATTTATTTATTTTAGTTGGTGGCTAATTACTTTACAATATTGTAGTCATTTTTGCCATACATTGACATGAATCAGCCATGGGTTTACATGTGTTCCCCATCCTGAACCCCCCTCCCACCTCCCTCCCCATCCCATCCCTCTGAGTCATCCCATTGCCCCATTGAACACTTACTATGTCCCAGGTCTTGACCTAGGCTCTGGGGATAACAACAGTGAATAGTTTGAAATGACAAATATAAAATATCTGATTTTTTAAACTCTAATAAGTTGGAGAGCTTGAAAGGAAACAGATGTTTTCATACGCAGAATGGTAGGTGTCTAAGCTGGAGTAGATTCTTTTAAAGTAATTCAGCAGTAGCTATAAGATTTGATTGAGCAATTTCACTTCTAGAAACATATTCAACAGATACACATAAGCAGGAGCTCCAGGATATAAACTCAAAATGTTCTTTGCAGCATTGTTGGTAAGAACAAAAGTCTGAAATTGAACTGTATTATGACTATGGAGGTGAATATCTCTGATGTAGAAAATGCACACCAGGGTGTATGTTACAGAGAATCGTTTTGTCATGAAGAGCACTTCTTGAGCTATTCTTGCAACTTTTCCATAATTTTTAAATTATTTTAATAAGGAAAAGGAAGTACACTTTTACAGCAAAACAGACCATCCCTATTCCATGTAGACACACCTTGTTTTTTAGACAAAATTTCAACAAGGAGGGAAGAAGGTAAAAAAGAAAGCAAAGCTATATGAACATGTTTGGTTGTACTGTTTTTCAGTTATATAAGCCTAATTTCATTGCATTTGGGTAAAAGAGAGAAGTTTATATTATTCTAAGAGTTTTCTTTGTAGTCTATATGTTTGTGAATATCCTGGAGATATATAGATATATATATGAAAATTATGAAAAGTTTGTCAGGCATCCATGCTCAGTCATGTCTAACTCTTTCGATTCCATGGACTACAGCCTGACAGGTTCCTCTGTCCATGTGATTTCCCAGGCAAGAATACTGCAATGGGTTGCCATTTCCTTCTCCAGGGGATCTTTCAGACCCAGGGATTGAACCTGCATCTCCTGTGGCTCCTGTATCGGCAGGCAGATACTTTACCACTGAGTCACCTGACAGTGCATATAAATACCAATTACATCTAAGTTGATAATGGTTTTCTACTCGCATTCTCTATTTCCTTGTTTATTTTTCTCCTTCAAATGACCATTCTAATGGGAGAAAATAATAGCAAACGAAGCAACAGACAAACAATTAATCTCAAAAATATACAAGCAACTCCTGCAGCTCAATTCCAGAAAAATAAACAACCCAATCAAAAAATGGGCCAAAGAACTAAACAGACATTTCTCCAAAGAAGACATACAGATGGCTAACAAACACATGAAAAGATGCTCAACATCACTCATTATTAGAGAAATGCAAATCAAAACCACAATGAGGTACCATTTCACGCCAGTCAGAATGGCTGCTATCCAAAAGTCTACAAGCAATAAATGCTGGAGAGGGTGTGGAGAAAAGGGAACTCTCTTACACTGTTGGTGGGAATGCAAACTAGTACAGCCACTATGGAGAACAGTGTGGAGATTCCTTAAAAAACTGGGAATAGAACTGCCATATGACCCCGCAATCCCACTGGGGGGCATACACACCGAGGAAACCAGAATTGAAAGAGACGCGTGTACCCCAATGTTCATCGCATCACTGTTTACAATAGCCAGGACATGGAAGCAACCTAGATGTCCATCAGCAGACGAATGGATAAGGAAGCTGTGGTACATATACACGATGGAATATTACTCAGCCATTAAAAAAAAATACATTTGAATCAGTTCTATTGAGATGGATGAAACTGGAGCCCATTATACAGAGTGAAGTAAGCCAGAAAGAAAAACACCAATACAGTATACTAATGCATATATATGGAATTTGAAAGATGGTAACGATAACCCTATATGCGATACAGAATAAGAGACACAGATGCATTGAACAGTCTTATGGACTCTGAGGGAGAAGGTGAGGGTGGGACGTTCTGGGACAATAGCATTGAAACACGTATATTATCATATGTGAAACAGAACACCATTTCAGGTTCGATGCATGAGACAAATGCTCAGGGATGGGGCAATGGGATGACCCAGAGGGATGGGATGGAGAGGGAGGTGGGAGAGGGATTCAGAATGGGGAACACATGTAAACCCATGGCTGATTCATGTCAATGTTTGGCAAAAACCACTACAATATTGTAAAGTAATTAGCCCCCAACTAAAATAAATAAATTTATTAAAAAAAAAAAAGACCATTCTAAAATAGGGTGTTAAAATCTCTGCTATAATTGTGGTTTTATAAATTTTCACTATGTATAATAGTTTTTTTTTGCACTTAGTTTCAACATAGCTCGAAAGCATTTATGATAGCAAGAAAGTTACAATTTATATAGACATAAATTCATGTATCAGTAAGAAGTCACAAAGTGAAGACAAGAATAGGTGTTAGAGATTTTGATCTAATTGGGCCACAGTTCTACAGTCCTTTGTTTGGAGATGGTTGGTGTTCTGTCTGAAGGCAGGAAGACAGCTAGGAAATAGCCCTCCCCCTTAGAATGATTATAATGTGTTTTGAGGGAGTTGTTTTAAAGTCATAATTACATTATAAGAATATAAACACTCTACTTTCTTCTGATTCTCTCCTTCACTTTGTCTTATGTGGTTGTAAACTGTACACTATCCCTTGAATTTTCATACATGACATGTTTTATTTCTAAGAATCAATCTTTATACATTACTTGTCTTCAACAGAATGATTTCTCTTTCTCACTAATATCACCAATACACTCTGCCTGACATGTGTCTTCCTATTGAATCCAAGATTTCACTGTGAGTTACATTGTGATAGGAACAGGGTCACATTTGACTTAGTGTTTCCCCAAAGGACCTTGCAGGGTGGTCCATAATTCAACTGTAGTAAAAAGGAAGCTCTTGTTTTCTCTCAATAAACTTGCAGGCAAGGAGGGCAGTCTACTTTTGGGGGGAAAGTCATTATTTAGCATTTTCTCTGATACAGGATTTGATTGATATGTAAAATCAGTTTTCTTTGTTCGCAAGACAGAAATACTAGTTTATCTCCAGTTCATAATCAACACTAAAAAAATAAAGGACCAAAAATGTTTCTGATACCAAGTGTTTATGGACGCATAGTTGTTCCATCACACAGAACTCACTGCAAAGGCCAGGTCATGCATAGCAGTCATGGGATTAGGAGCCTGTCCCCATGAACTAGAGTAGACATTTGATCATCTGCCTGAATGTCAAGGTAACAGGCACAGAACCTGGAAAGTCTCTGTGGTATTCAGTTTAAATTACTTCTTTTAAAACAGTTTCTTGGTGGCATGATCAATGGGATGGACAAACACAGTGACAGATCAAAGCCAGTCCAGATGCTGTGGACAAAAGAAATGAAAAAAAAAAGATGAATACACTGGAATATTGGTGGTCCGGGCTGGGGTGAGGAATGAAGTTCAACAACAAGAAAATCCTTAATGTTGGGAGACACCAGGTAGTCTAGCAGCAGACCGGGCAGCAGCATCTGGACACTCCACAGATGGGGACACAGCAACTGGAACTGTAGCAACAGAGGGTAGTAACAACTAGAGACTCAGCAGCTGAATGCATAGCAGCTGGGGTGACAGCAGGTGGTCTGGCAGCAGCTGGGGTGGCAGCAGTTCTCCTGGCAGAGACCTTGGCCACAGCCCTGGTCAGAGCAGACGGAGCCACAAGAGCTGACCATGGTGTCAGAGTGTACGGGTTCTGGGTTTCCAGAAGAGTGAGGTTCTCAAATGGAAGTCTTCTTCCAAATCCTGCTGTATACCCTGATGAGGAGATGTCATTATCATGTCCAAGATTATCTTCTAGCTGCTGTTTATCATGTTCAAACTGAAATTATCAGAGATTCTGACGCGGCATCTTGTTAGCTTTGGTATTTAAAGAGTATGCTTACATATCTTTATCTAATCATTTATCCCTAAAAAGGAGCATTTGCCTTTCTTTTCTTATTTCGTCTTCATCTCATCTACTCCCTCTTATACTTTCCAAAATGTGTTATTTGATACTCTGAACATTATCATTCTTAGCCTTAAAGACATTTAACTTCTTGTACCCAAAACAGACACATAGTCACAATTCTTGTTATCTGGACAATACTTAAATCCAAACATGGATAAGCTAATGAGCCAAAACTCAGACCTCAATACACTATAGTAAAGTGGCTGGTGGCAAAATCAGCATATAACACACTCGTAATTTATAAAGAAGCTAAGCAATAAAACTGGATTCAAGGCACATGGCTTCAGATTGTTCAAAATAGAAGTGGTCACTTCCAAACCAACATCCCAACATCCCAATTACTCAGCCCTATTACAAATTACTGCTAGTTCAAGTTTCAAGCTAGTAAATTTGGAGTTCTCCTTTATTCAAGTGAATCCATGTTGATTCCCACCCTCTAAGAGCTATTCTCAGGACAGAGGCACAGAAGGGAAAGATGATATTCAACCCATCCCACTTCTGCTACGATTCCATTCTGACTCAATGAACAGCAGCAGATTATTTGACAGGATGAACTGGTAATGCTATTACCCATATACTGGATCTACTAACAGGGGGTTTACACACCTTTGCCACCAAGATCAAGATGCCCAGCAGCAGAGGCATCAGAAATCCATAACTGCAGTTAAGTCAGAGCAAATGAAGTATCAGGAGCCACAGTGTTAATCAGTGAAATAAATATGCTCTTTCTATCAAAAGGTTACAAATATGGAAATTGCTAAGTATCCAAAATATTATGCTTTGCTCCACTGAATCATTGTTGTCCCTTTTGTTCCTGCATGTTAATAATTTATTGACATTTGTATATTTTTATTGGCTTATAACATTGGGTTTTGCTTGTACCACATTATATTTAGATTTCTGTATACACTACCAAGGCAATGGCACCCCACTCCGGTACTCTTGCCTGGAAAATCCCATGGATGGAGGAGCCTGGTAGGCTGCAGTCCATGGGGTCGCTAAGAGTTGGACACGGCTGAGCGATTTCACTTTCACTTTTCACTTTCATGCATTGGAGAAGGAAATGGCAACCCACTCCAGTACTCTTGCCTGGAGAATCCCAGGGACGGGGGAGCCTGGTGGGTTGCCGTCTATGGGGTCGCACAGAGTCGGACACGACTAAAGTGACTTAGCATTAGCATTATACACTACCAAATGATCATCATCAAAGGTATGGTTTCCTTCACCATACATTTGCCCATCGTTACCCGCTTTGCCATCCTCCATATCCTTTCTTTAAAACTGCAATTCAAAGAAAAATATTTTAATTGTCAAATTAACTGCTTTGAAACTTTTCCCTTTGCCATTAAATGTGTTAATAAAGATAGCGTCTCCAGAGCAAGTTTGTTATCAGGTCTGTCAGCAGATTTGGAGTTAAGCATGGAAAGATAATGTTTAATATAGTGAGTTCAGTCCCTTGTTTTTAGGAAATGAGATACCAAGTGCAAAAGCTTCCTACTCATAGGTTTACCTATCATTGAATTATCTGTGCCATAGATGAAAGCCTTGTTAAAATGTAACTTTAACTCAGAATGTGTTAAAATATGAGTTGAATTCATCACTTTTATTTCACCTATCTTGAGGGGTGAATCCTAATATAAGTAGCTCCAAGCGGAAAATGTAGGTGGGGACATGGCTCTGAAATGTTCTACAAATTATCTTGAACTTACAGGTGATAAAAGGATGAATTCTGTCTTGAGAAATGATGCTGCTGCTGCTACTGCTGCTAAGTCGCTTCAGTCGTGTCCGACTCTGTGCGACCCCATTGACGGCAGCCCACCAGGCTCCCCTGTCCCTGGGATTCTCCAGGCAAGAACACCGGAGTGGGTTGCCATTTCCTTCTCCAGTGCATGAAAGTGAAAAGTGAAAGTGAAGTCGCTCAGTCGTGTCCGGCTCTTAGCGACCCCATGGACTGCAGCCTACCAGGCTCCTCCGTCCATGGGATTTTCCAGGCAAGAGTACTGGAGTGGGCTGCCATTGCCTTCTCCGAGAAATGATGATTCATACTTAAATAAAGGTATGGATGTTGATGGCTCCTCCCATTTCTAGAAATAAGTTCCTATGGTTTAATATTAACTAGGAAAATAATCCTATTTTTAGAAGATTCGTAATACTTAGGGAACACTTCCTCCTTAGGCAATTTTCCATGGATCATGAAAAATGTTATAAATAATAACAAGGAAAATTCTGTTCATTGGTCCTAAATTTGGGAACCAGAGTATAAAAGGTCTAGTAGAGAAGAGGTATTCAGATTCTGAGAAATTTGTCTGTGCTCAGAAGCCACCCCTACACATCTGACACCATGCCCCATTCCTGCTGCTCCCCTTACTGTCAACCTACCTGCTGCAGGACCACCTGCTGCCAGCACACATGCTGTGAGCCCAGCTGCTGCCAGCCTTGCTGCCCCCCAACTTGCTGTCAAACCACCTGTTGCAGGACCACCTGCTACAAACCTACTTGTGTGACCACCTGCTGTCAGCCCACCTGCTGTGGATCCAGAAGCTGTGGACAAACCTGCAGTGAGTCCAGCTGCTGCCAGCCTTGCTGTCGCCCTGCCTGCTGTCAGACCACCTGCTGCAGGACCACCTGCCTCAAGCCTATTTGTGTGACCACCTGCTGCCAGCCCACCTGCTGTGAGTCCAGCTGCTGCCAGCACTCCTGCCCCCAAACGTGCTGTCAAATCACTGAAACCACCTGCTGCAAACCTACGTGTGTGACCACCTGCTGCCAGCCCACCTGCTGTGAATCCAGCAGCTGTGGACAAACCTGTGGTGGGTCCAGGTGTTGTCAGTCTTGCTGTCAGCCCGCTTCCTGTGCACCTGTGTACTGCCATAGCACCTGCTACCACCCCACATGCTGCTGCCTGCCTGGGTGCCACGACCAGGGCTGTGGATCCAGCTGCTGCCAGCCTTGCAGCCGCCCTGTCTGCTGTCAGACCACCTGCTGTAGGACCATCTGCTGCCGCCCTAGCTGTGGGTCCAGCTGCTGCCAGCCTTCCTGCTGCTGATCACCTTGCCAAGGATCCACTGTCCCTATACAACACCTTCTATTGATTGACTCGCTACCTGGGGACAAAACAAAATCACTTCCTAGACTTTACTGACAACTGGCATGCTCTACCAGAATTTCAGTTACTCATCTCCTTGCTTAAGAGCTTGTGAATTAGCTTGACGGAGTGTGGAGGGCTTCCTCCAATTGTCTTCCTTTGGTGTAAGAGGACCATGTGCCAACTTCCTGCATCTGTGATAGGGAAGTATGTCCTGGTTTTGGCTCTGAAAATAGGATTGACCACCTAATTCTTCTGAGTAACTTAAGGAAACAAGATCTCAGAATGTTTCTATAGGATTCTGCAGCCTATCATACTCTTTATAATCATATTTTCTCTTTTGCTATCCTCATAGTTCTTCTATCATGCTTTCTCCTTTTATAATCACTTTGAGTTTTACCTGTATGTTTCTCAATAAATGGTGTACCACAATTCTTCTATATGTGTTTGATTTATTGCACCACATTCCTGATATAGAAATTTATATATTATATGCCTTATCCATTATGAGCATCATATTAGCCCCCTTCCTAATTATTATCTCATTATTAAAAACCCATTTCATTGTGCAGTGTGATTTACCGAATAATAAACAGACTGATCCAGGAAGAAGCTTTCTGTTCCTGCTCCAGGGCACTTACATTTACATCCCAAAGAAGTATTAATAGATGTCTGAACCTCAGTGACTATGCCCTTGGCAAGCCATAGTTTCTCTCATTGTTCATGTGGGTATCTATTGCTGGGCCTGGACACACCATGAGATACTCCAAGCAAATTATGTTCAGACTATTTCTCCCTGACCTCTATCTTTTCATGATAATTATCCCTCAACAATTAGCAACTCCTCTCTCTGCCCATTGGTCTATCTAGATGAGGAGTCCAAAATGACCATGTGACAGTTTAAACATAGAATATATTCCCTAAAAAATGTGACTTTTATAGTATTAAAACTTTCAATCCAGGAGAGTGTAGACCCATGGGGAGAGGAAGAACACATTCTTAGGTATGTCATCCTGAGTTAAAGTGAGAGGGTTCACTGCTACTTCACTTTCTGAAACCATGTATACTACCTTTGTGGATATACATGCTAATACCTATATGGAAACAACATAGTGGCCATTAAGTCAAAGTAAGTACCATATTCAGAAACAACATATCAATCTCGTGTGCTGTCACCTCTAAGGTGGTTCTTTACTGCACATCTACAAGACCATTCTAATTTTCCATGGGCCAGCCATCTCTTGATGAAACTGAAAGAGGCTTAATACTCTTGGCTCAAAACTCAACATTCAGAAAACTAAAATCATGGCATCTGGTCCCCTCACATCATGGCAATAGATGGAGAAAACAATGGAAACAGTGAGAGATGATTTGGGGGGCTCCAAAATCACTGCAGATGGTGACTGCAGCCATGAAATTGAAAGACGTTTGCTCCTTGAAAGAAAAGTTATGACCCAGCTAGACAGTATATTAAAAAGCAGAGAATTACTTTGCCAACAAAGGTGCATCTAGTCAAAGCTATGGTTTTTACAGTAGTCATGGATGGATGTGAGAGTTGTACTATAAAGAAAGCTGAGCGCCAAAGAGTTGATGCTTTTGAACTGTGGTATTGGAGAAGACTCTAGAGTCCCTTGGACTGCAAGGAGATCCAACCAATCCATCCTAAAGAAAATCAGTCCTGACTATTCATTGAAAGGACTGATGCTGAAGCTGATACTCCAATCCTCTGGCCACCTGATGCGAAGAACTGACTCATTTGAAAAGACCCTGAAGCTGGGAAAGATTGAAGGCAGGAAAAGGGGATGACAGAGGATGAGATGGTTGGATGGCATCACCAGCTCAATGGACATGAGTTTGAGTAAGCTCCAGGATATGGTGAAGGGCAGGGAAGCCTTGTGTGCCCCAGCCCGTGGGGTTGCAAAGAATTGGATACAACAGAGGAAATGAACAACAACAAAGTCAAGGTATTGGAAGGTATGAGAACCTATAACACATCCAAGGAGAAGAGTAGAGTTTTGTGCTGCCCTCAATGACTAAAGAATACACAGGTAATAACTGCATTTGATTCTTGCAAAATCTAATTGATCGTGATATATAAAGATCCAATACCTTAAGTTTCCCCAGTCCATAGCCCCACAGAAGTTTTTATGCCAGGTGGAGAATTTTGAGTACCACAGATAACACTTTTGCTCTTCAAAGGCAGTGGAAAGAGGAAATATTTGCAGGGAACAATCAACAGTACACACGGACATGACATATTTATTTTGAGGAAAAGTGGCCTTGCAATGATGTTCATTGGCTGTTTGCAAGTGGTGAAAGGCCTGACTGGATTGAGCTAGGGAGAAGCAAGCCTGGAACATAAGCAGATTTGGAGAATAATTATTTATATAAAGAAGGGTTGAGGACAGAAAGTGTTTCCCACTTGTGTCCCACATCAATGATCTTCAGAGTGTTCATGATAGAGAAGGCACTAGACAACAATGAATTTGGAGTGACTTCACTTTCACTTTTCACATTTGTGCACTGGAGGAGGAAATGGCAACCCACTCCAATATTCTTGCCTGGAGATTCCCAGGGACAGAGGAGCCTGATGGGCTGCCATCTGTGGGGTCGCACAGAGTCGGACGCGACTGGCACGACTTAGCAGCATCCCATCACTGTCCTCAGGTGCATCAATATTTACGCAAGAGAGCATGAACAAAGCTTCCATGGTGGCAGTGATAGAGGATTTCTGTGAACCCAATAGCATAGGCTCCTTCTCACCATGGCTGCCCCTGCTGTATGTGCTGCTAGTCAGAAGCAGACGATGTTATTGAGCACTGATGGGCTAGCATCATAACTCATTAACCATGCCACATAAAGGCAAATTATCCTCTCAGACTTGTAGAAAAAGAGAGAGGTTCTTCTTTCTAGGACTGCATATTCTAAACATGGATTTGTTGTCCCTATCAGCAGTACTGTTGGCTTATAATATTATTGTCATAGGATCCTGAATAGCATCAATTTGGACCAAGAGACCCAATTTTGAAGAAGAAAAGATCAACAACAGGCACACAAACATGAGAGCTACTTGTTCTATCATACATCACATGACAGAGATGACTGGCCCCATGGAAAATTGGAATGGTCTTGCAAATGTGGAGCAAAGAACCAATTAGAGGTGACAACTCATGGTTTTGATCTAGTGCCTTCTGGATATGGTGTATACCTTGACCCAAAGACCATTCATTACCTCGTTCCTATAGAGGTAGTACCAAATATATCCACAGAGGTAGTACACATGGTTTCAGAAAGTGATGTAGGAGTGAATCCTCTCAACTGAACTCAAGGTAACATTCGTGGGAATCTGTGCTTCCCATCCTGGGTTGAAGGCTTTATCACTGTGAAAGTCACATCTCTTTGAAGGAATATCAGTTCAGTTCAGTTCAGTCACTCAGTCGTGTCCATCATCTGATCATTTTGCATTCCTCATATAGGTAGACCAGTGGGAAGCCCTTTGAACTCCATCAAGCTGATTCACAAGCTTTTTTTTTTTTTTAAGAGATAGATTTGTAACAAATTCTGATGGAGCATACCAGTGTCAGCAAATCTAGAAGCGATTTTTTTGTCCTCGATAGCAAGTCAGTTAACATAAGGTGTTGTGTGGGGATAGGGGTTCTTTTGCAGTTACTAATTGCTGAGGGCTGGTTATCAAGAAGAGGTAGAGAGTAGGGAGAAATAGTCTCAACATAATTTGCTTGGCATATCTTATGGTGTGTCCATGTGCAGCAGTAGCACATAAACAAAGACAACAACTACAGCTTAGTCACTGAGGTTAAACATCTATTTCCTTGGGATATAAAGGTAAATACCTGTGAGCAGGAACAGAAGACCCTGTCCTGGATGAGTGTGTTCATTATTAGCTAAGCATACTACACAATTTACTTAATGAGCTAATAATTGATTTTCAGAACTAACATGATACTCATAATGGATAATGCATATAGTATGTAATATGTACTTCAATCTCTATATCAGGAATGCCATGTAAAAATCAAACACAATACAGGAAGATTATGGCAAAGAATTTATTGAGAAAACACAGGCAAGACTATTGCATCTAGGAAGACAATTCAAAGGTCTCATAAAAGGAAAATGCAGGGTACAAGTGTCGTGGGGATATTGATAGAGAAACATAGGATTATATTAATTATGATAAGCTGCAGAAACCTATAGAAACATTATGAAGATTTGTTTTCCTAAGGTACATCGAAGTACAATATGGTCCATCTTATTTTCAGAGTCAAAACCAAGACATAATTCCTTATCAAAGATGCCTGGCACATGATCCTCCTACATGAGAGAAAGGCAACTGGGGGAAACCCTCTGCACTCTATCAAGCTGATTTATAAGCTTTTAAAGAGGCAGATGGGTAACAAATTCTGGTAGAGCATGCCAGTTGTCAGCAAAGTCAAAGAAGTAATTTTTTGTCCCCAAGTACCAACTCAGTTACTATAAAGTGTTGCTAGGGGACAGGGGGTCTTTGGTGAGGTGATCAGCAACAGGAAGGCTGGCAGCAGCTGGACACACAGCTAGGGTGACAGCAGGTGGTCTGACAGCAGACAGGGCAGCTGCAAGGCTGGCAGCAGCTGGATCCACATTCCTGGACTAGGCACCCAGGCAGGCAGCAGCATGTGGGGTGGTAGCAGATTCTGTGGCAGTACACAGGTGCACAGCAAGCTGGCCGACAACAAGGCTGGCTGCAGCTGGACCCACTGAAGGTTTGTCCACAGCTGCTGTACCCACAGCAGGTAGGCTGACAGCAGGTGGTCACACAAGTAGGCTTGTGGCAGGTGGTCCTACAGCAGGTGGTTTCACTAGTTTGAGAGCAAGTTGGGGGGCAGGAGGGCTGGCAGCAGATGGTCTCGCAGCAGGTGGGCTGACAGCAGGGTTTGCTGCAACAGGTGGGCTGGCAGCAGGTGGTCACACAAGTAGGTTTGACAGCAAGTTGGGGGGCAGCTGGGCTTGCAGCAGCTGGACTCACAGCAAGTGGTCCTGCAACAAGTGGGCTGACAGCAGGTGGGCTGACAGCATGGGGAGCAGCACGAATGGGTCATTGTGTCTGTGACAGAGGGTGGACTCTTGTTCAGAAGCGAGTTTCCCAGATTCTGATAACTCCTCCTGTTCTGGGGCTTTTATACCCTGGACCCCCAGTGATGGGACCAAGAAGCAGGACTTTTCTGGTTGTTCTTTATGTTATTGTCGTTTCGGGTAATTGTCATGGAGGAAGTTGCTTTCTTAGTGTTTTATAGAGAGGCCTCTGTAAATTAGTGTTTGATCTTTTCCTTAGTTGGGTCTAGTACTTGAAACTTTCCTAGAAATGAAAAAGTCAGGAACCATCATAAGCAGCATTTCTGTTCATGTGATGTCATCTGGTCATGGGGTAGTTTCTGCTGGCTCTGTGAAGGTCAGAAGAGTTCTCCTTTCTCAGCTTTGTTCCTTTGGCTCTACTTAGATTGGGACTTGCCTCGAAAGAGTCGGGATGCTGTTGCATTCTCTGATGAGTGAAGCCTGCTTGATTTCAAGCCTGATCTCTGACAAAGTCAGAGTTAAGACTTCCACATGTATCTATATATATCTATGTTTGGCAACTAGTTTGAAATGTTTCCCAGTTTTATCAGGGACATTTGAGTAGAGCATGGTTGCCACATTGGTTTTCAGATGAAAATCAGCACCCAAGCTGGAATAGAGGCAAAAGCTGAATCCTATTTTCAAACAGCATCCCTTCCTTACTCTTTCATTGCTATTTTCTCGTTAGCTTAATGACCTCTGGTGAGACATCCCAACTTGCACATACTTTCTTCTCTAATTTGTGACAAGCAGGTTAGATAGGAGAAAAACTAAGGCATGTTTGAATCTGTAAATTTACATATTCCAACAAATATGGAATCTCAGTCACAATTTCATAAAGCTTTAGGCCCCATTTTCTCTCTTTTAGATATATGTGTTAGAGTATAATTGCCATTTAATGGGGAAACAGATAGTCAACAGCAGTAGAAAGGATAAAACGATAATGTAATTCCAATGGCAGAAAAAAGGAAAAAATTTAAAATTTGTATGGAACTACAAAATAGCCAATGCAATATTGATAAAGAAGAACAAAGCTGGAAGCATCATTTTCCTTGACTCCAAAGAGTATTACAAAGCTATATTAAACAAAACAGTATGGATTGGAAAAAACTGGCACCTAGATCAATGGAATAGAATAAAGAACCAGAAATAATCCACACATTATATGGCCTACTAATTGATTACAAAGGAGCCAGGAACATATTACTGCGATAAGGAAGTTGCAATCTTTGAAAGAAACAGTGGCAAGAAAACTAGCTGGCCATGTGCAAAAGAATGAAACTGGACTCCTCTCATACACCATCCACAAAAATGAACTCAAAATGGATTAAAGACTTGAACTTAAGACCTGAGTTTATAAAACTCCTGGAAGAGAAAATAGATAGTAAGCTCCTTGACATTGGTCTTAGTGTTGACTTTTTGGATTTGACACCAAAAGTAAAGGCAACAGATCTAAAAGTGGAACTAATTAAATAGTTTATGCCTAGAAAAGGAAACTATCAACAAAATGAAAAGGAAACCTATTAAATTGAGAGAAAATATTTTCAAATCATATTTCATAAAGGGTTGATATTCAAAATGCACAACTCAATAACTCACATGACTCATAACTCACATGACCCAATAGCAAAAATGAAACAACCTCATTTAAAATGGGCAGAGGTTCTAAAGAGATACTTTTCCAAAGAAGACATGCAAATGGCCATCAGATACATGAAAAGGTATTTAATATCACTAATCAACGGGAATGCAAATGAAAGCCACAATGAGATATCAGTCCATACCAGTTTTAGCATGGCTATCATAAAAAAGTCAAAGCATACAATGTTTTAATGAGAATATGATAAAAGGGAGCCCCTTTCCCTGTTAGTTGAAATGTGAATTGGTGCAGCCACTATGAAAAACATTATGGAGATTCCTCAAAAATTAAAAATAAGACATGGGGAGAATAGAATATGATCTAAATATTCTACTTCTTGGCATTTATCTGAAAAAAACAAAAACACTGACTCAAAAAAATTCATGCAGCCACATGTTCATTATAGCATTGTTTACACTAGCCAAGACATGGAAACAACCAAAGTGTCTGTCAATGGATGAATGGATAAAGAAAACGAGGAACATATGGTATCAGTTCAGCTCATTTCATTCGCTCATTCGTGTCTGACTCTTTGCGACCCCATGAATTGCAGCACGCCAGGCCTCTCTGTCCATCACCAACTCCCGGAGTCTACCCAATCCCATGTCCATCGAGTCAGTGATGCCATCCAACCATCTCATCCTCTGTCGTCACCTTCTCCTCCTGCCCCAATCCTTCCCAGCATTAGGGTCTTTTCCAATGAGTCAACTCTTCGCATGAGGTGGCCAAAGTATTGGAGTTTCAGCTTCAACATCAGTCCTTCCAATGAACACCCAGGATTGATCTCCTTTAGGATGCATTGATTGGATCTCCTTGCAGTCCAAGGGACTCTCAAGAGTCTTCTCCAACACCACAGTTCAAAAGCATCAATTCTGCGGTGCTCAGTTTTCTTCACCATCCAACTCTCACATCCATACATGACCACTGGAAAAGCCATAGCCTTGACTAGATGGACTTTTGTTGGCAAAGTAATGTCTCTGCTTTTCAATATGCTATCTAGGTTGGTCATAACCTTCCTTCCAAGGAGTAAGTGTCTTTTAATTTCATGGCTGAAATCACCATCAGCAGTGATCTTGGAGCCCAAAAAAATAAAGTCTGACACTGTTTCCACCATTTCCCCATCTATTTCCCATGAAGTGATGGGACCAGATGCCATGATCTTAGTTTTCTGAACGTTGAGCTTTAAGCCAACTTTTTCACTCTCCTCTTATGCCTTCATCAAGAGGCTCTTTAGTTCTTCTTCACTTTCTGCCATAAGGGTGGTGTCTTCTGCATATCTGAGGTTATTGATATTTCTCCCAGCAATCTTGATTCCCACTTGTGTTTCTTCCAGCCCAGCGTTTCTCATGATGTACTCTGCATATAAGTTAAATAAGCAGGGTGACAATATATAGCCTTGACGTACTCCTTTTCCTATTTGGAACCAGTCTGTTGTTCTATGTCCAGTTCTAACTGTTGCTTCCTGACATGCACACAGGTTTCTCAAGAGACAGGTCAGATGGTCTGGTATTCCCATCTCTTTCAGAATTGTCCACAGTTTATTGTGATCCACACAGTCAAAGGCTTTGGCATAGTCAATAAAGCAGAAATAGATGTTTTTCTGGAACTCTCTTGCTTTTTTGATGATCCAGCGGATGTTGGCAATTTGATCTCTGGTTCCTCTGCCTTTTCTAAAACCAGCTTGAACATCTGGAAGTTCACGGTTCACATATTGCTGAAGCCTGGCTTGGAGAATTTTGAGCATTACTTTACTAGCGTGTGAGATGAGTGCAATTGTGTGGTAGTTTGAGCATTCTTTGGTATTGCCTTTCTTTGGGATTGGAACGAAAACTTACCTTTTCCAGTCCTGTCGCCACTGCTGAGTTTTCCAAATTTGCTGGCATATCGAGTGCAGCCCTTTCACAGCATCATCTTTCAGGATTTGAAATAGCTCAACTGGAATTCCATCACCTCCACTAGCTTTGTTCTTAGTGATGCTTTCTAAGGCCCACTTGACCTCACTTTCCAGGATGTCTGGCTTTAGGTGAGTGATCACACCATCGTTATTATCTGGGTCGTGAAGATCTTTTTTGTACAGTTCTTCTGTCTATTCTTGGCATCTCTTCTTAATATCTTCTGCTTCTGTTAGGTCCATACCATTTCTGTCCTTTATCGAGCCTATCTTTGCATGAAATGTTCCCTTGGTATCTCTAGTTTTCATGAAGAGATCTCTAGTCTTTCCCAATCTGTTGTTTTCCTCTATTTCTTTGCACTGATCGCTGAGGAAGGCTTTCTTATCTCTCCTTGCTATTCTTTCGAACTCTGCATTCAGATGGGAATATCTTTCCTTTTCTCCTTTGCTTTTCACTTCTCTTCTCTTCCCAGCTATCTGTAAGGCCTCCTCAGACAGCCATTTTGCTTTTTTGCATTTCTTTTCCATGAGGATGGTCTTGATCCCTGTCTCCTGTACAATGTCACGAACCTCTGTCCATCATTCATCAGGCACTCTGTCTATAAGATCTAGTCCCTTAAATCTATTTGTCACTTCTACTGTATACTCATAAGGGATTTGATCTAGGTCATACCTGAATGGACTAGTGGTTTCCCCACTTTCTTCAATTTAAGTCTGAATTTGGCAATAAGCAGTTCATGATCTGAGCCACAGTCTGCTCCCGGTCTTGTTTTTGCTGACTGTATAGGGCTTCTCCAGCTTTGGCTGCAAAGAATATAATCAATCTCATTTCAGTGTTGACCATCTGGTGATGTCCACGTGTAGAGTCTTCTCTCGTGTTGTTGGAAGAGGGTGTTTGCTATGACCAGTGTGTTCTCTTGGCAAAACTCTATTAGCCTTTGCCCTGCTTCATTTTGTATTCCAAGGCCAAATTTGCCTGTTACGCCAGGTGTTTCTTGACTTCCTACTTTTGCATTCCAGTCCCCTGTAATGAAAAGGACATCTTTTTGGGTTGTTAGTTCTAGAAGGTCTTGTAGGTCTTCATAGAACCATTCCACTTCAGCTTCTTCAGCATTACTGGTCGGGGCATAGACTTGGATTACTGTGGTATAATGGAATGTTATTCAATGATAAATAGAGGGATATCTTCCCATTTATGACAATGTGAATGGACCCTGAGGACATTAAGCTAAATGAAATAAGTTAGAAATACCATGTGATCTCACTTACATATGGAATCTTAAAAAAATTTTTTTTAAACTGAGCTCATAGATAGAACAGATCAATGGTAGCCAGAGGTGGGAGGTGAGGTGGGTGAAATAGGTAAATGGGATCACAAGGTACAGGCTTCCAGTTATGAAACAAATGCATGGGGAATGTAATGTACAGCATCATGACCATAGTTAATAATACTGAAATCTTTGAAAGTTGCTAGAAAAGTAGATTTTAAAAGCTCTCATGCAAGAAAAAAGACATTGTAACTATCAATTGTGATGGATGTTAAGGTTAGCTAGACTTACCGCAAGATAACTTGGCAACATCTATAAATATCAAATTATTGTGTTGAACACCTATAAACAATATAACGCCATGTCAATTAAAGATCAATTTAAAACAACAAACAAGGATAGATATATACCAGCAGAATTCAGAAGATTCATATTAGGAGAGTACATGACACTACTGTAGTGAAATATTGAAACACATCTATTGTTTCTCCCGCTGTTGACTATATGCTTTCCCTGCTGCTGCTGCTGCTGCTGCTGCTGCTAAGTCGCTTCAGTCGTGTCCTACTCTGTGCGACCCCATAGACGGCAGCCCACCAGGCTCTTCCGTCCCTGGGAGTCTCCAGGCAAGAACACTGGAGTGAGTGGCCATTTCCTTCGCCAATGCATGAAAGTGAAAAGTGAAAGTGAAGTCACTCAGTCATGTCCGACTCTTTGCGACTGCATGGATGGCAGCCCACCAGGCTCCTCCGTTCATGGGATTGTCCAGGCAACAGTACCGGAGTGGGGTGCCATTGCCTTCTCTGTATGCTTTCCCTATGACATGGCAATTACACTCTTACATATGTACCTAAAAGAAAATAGGGCAAAAAAAACCTGTAAGAAATTATGGCTGACACATTTCACATTTATTGAAATATATAAATCTATAAATTTATCATCCTATCTACCTCTTTGTCACAAATTATAAAAGAAAGTATGGGCAAGTTGTGATGTCTCAGCACAGGTGATTGATCTAGCTAAAAATAGTTATGGGACATTAATGAATTGATGTTGTCTGAAAACAGGGCACAGCTTTTGCCTCTATTCTGACTTTGGTGCTGAATTGCTAGTGAAGAACAATGTGCCAACATCTTCTACCTAAATGTACCTAATAAAGCTGGGAAACATTTTAGGTCAGTCTCTACTGATTTGAAAGACATGTATATAGATACACGAGATTGTCTTGAATCTTTCGGACTTGGACTTTAGCAGCCTTCATACATCACAGAATGCATCAGCATCCAGCAAGTCCCAACGTAAGTACAGTCAAAGGAACAAAGAAAAGATGACTCTTCGGACTCTGACCAAGGCAGGAAGAACTATCCCATGACCTGATGATGTTACATGACCAGAGATGCTGCTGGGATGATTCCTTATTGTTTTTCACTTCTGGAAAAGCTTCTTAAGTATTAGTCCTAATTAAAACAAGATCAAACGCTAATTTACAGAGGCCTCAAAACACTAAAGAAATCATTTCCTCTTGGATAATTTCCCATTGACTACAAAAACAATATACACAACAAGGAAAGTCTTGCTTATTGGTCCCAACATTGGGGGTCCAGTGTATAAAAAGCCCCAGAACAGAAGTAGTCATCAGAATCTGAGAAACTCACTTCTGAACAGGAGTCCACACTCACCACTGACAAAATGACTCACTCCTGCTGCTCCCCATGCTGTCAGCCCACCTGCTGTGAGCCCAGCTGCTGTCAGCCTTGCTGCCCTCCAACTTGCTATCAGACTAGTGAAAACACCTGCTGTAGGACCACCTGCTGCAAACCGACTTGTGTGACCACCTGCTGCCAGCCCACCTGCGGTGGGTCCAGCTGCTGCCAGCCTTGCTGTCGCCCTGCCAGCTGTCAGACCACCTGCTGCAGGACCACCTGCCTCAAGCCTATTTGTGTGACCACCTGCTGCCAGCCCACCTGCTGTGAATCCAGCAGCTGTGGACAAACCTGCGGTGGGTCCAGGTGCTCTCAGTCTTGCTGTCAGCCCGCTTCCTGTGCACCTGTGTACTGCCATAGAACCTGCTACCACCCCACATGCTGCTGCCTGCCTGGGTGCCAAGACCAGAGCTGTGGATCCAGCTGCTGCCAGCCTTGCAGCCGCCCTGTCTGCTGTCAGACCACCTGCTGTAGGACCATCTGCTGCCGCCCTAGCTGTGGGTCCAGCTGCTGCCAGCCTTCCTGCTGCTGATCACCTTGCCAAGGATCCACTGTCCCTATACAACACCTTCTATTGATTGACTCGCTACCTGGGGACAAAACAAAATCACTTCCCAGACTTTGCTGACAACTGGCATGCTCCACCAGAATTTCAGTTACTCATCTCCTTGCTTAAGAGCTTGTGAATTAGCTTGACGGAGTGTGGAGGGCTTCCTCCAATTGTCTTCCTCTGGTGTAGGAGGACCATGTGCCAACTTCCTGCATCTGTGGTAGGGAAGTATGTCTTGGTTTTGGCTCTGAAAATAGGATTGACCATCTAGTTCTTCTGAGTAACTTAACAAAACAAGATCTCAGAATGTTTCTATAGGTTTCTGCAGCCTATCATAATCTTTATGATCATATTTTCTCTTTTGCTGTCCTCATAGTACTTGTATCATGCTTTCTCCTTTTACAGTCACTTTGAGTTTTACCTGTATGTTTCTCAATAAATGGTGTACCACAATTCTTCTATATGTGTTTGATTTATTGCACCACATTCGTGATATAGAAATTTATATATTATATGCCTTATCCATTATGAGCATCATATTAGCCCCCTTCCTAATTATTATCTCATTATTAAAAACTCATTTCATTGTGTAGTGTGATTTACTGAATAATAAACAGACTCATCCAGGATGAAGTCTTCTGTTCCTGCTTCAGGGCACTTACATTTACATCCCAAAGAAGTATTAATAGATGTCTGAACCTCAGTGACTACGCCCTTGGCAAGCTATAGTTGCTGTCATTGTTCATGTGGCTATCTATTGCTGGGCCTGGACACACCGTGAGATACTCCAAGCAAATTATGTTCAGACTATTTCTCCCTGACCTCTATCTTTTCATGATAATTTTCCCTCTGCAGTTAATAACTCCTCTTTCTGCCCATTGGCCTATCTAGATGAGGAGTCCAAAATGACCAGGTGACAGTTTAAACATAGACTATATTCCCTAAAAATTGTGACTTTTATCGTAGTAAAACCTTCAATCCAGGAGAGTGTAGATCCATGGGGACGGGAAGAACAGATTCCCATGTACGTCACCCTGAGTTAAAGTGAGAGGGTTCACTGCTACTTCACTTTCTAAAACTACGTATACTACCTTTGTGGCTATACATGGTACTATTTATATGGATGTGAGAGCCGGACTATAAAGAAAGCTGAGCACCAAAGACTTGATGCTTTTGAACTGTGGTGTTGGAGAATACTCTTGAGAGTCCCTTGGACCGCAAGGAGATCCAACTAGTCCATCCTAAAGGAGATCAGTCCTGGGTGTTCATTGGAAGGAGTGATGTTGAAGCTGAAACTCTAATACTTTGGCCACTGGATGCAAAGAGCTGACTCATTTGAAAAGACCCTGATGCTGGAAAAGATTGAGGGCAGGAAGAGAAGTGGACGATAAAGTATAAGATAGTTAGATGGCATCACCAACTCGATGGACATGGGTTTGGGTGGACTCCAGGAGTTGGTGATGGGCAGGGAAGCCTGGCGTGCTACGGTTCATGGGGTCGTGAAGTGTCAGACAGATTGCACGACTGAAATGAACTGAACTGAACCTGTCGGGAGCCACGTTAGGCATTACTGACAAAATGGAGGCACAGCCCCAACCCCCTCTCCTCATCCCACAGGCACGGTCCGGGGATGATGGAGTTAGGTCTTGTGATTCTGACTTGTCCTTTCCTTCCTCCGGTTGAGTTGGCTGGAAAGAATGTTATAATCCATAAAGTTAACTATTGACATTTGTTCAAGGATCTTTACAAAGAATGTTTCAGGATGAGCACATAGGCCTCAGCTTGAGGCCATGGGAAACATTGTTATCTGAAACCTGCTTGTAAGGGAAATGTTATGGCAAAAGAAGTTTGCTGAGTTTGGGGGTTAGGAATAATTAAGAATAGATAGACACTAAAAGTTTAAGGTATGTTGTAGTGTTGGCATATTTTACTATAGCTTATAGAAACTAGGAATTTTAGAGATACTAATAGCTAAAAAAGCCTTTTTAGGAGGTAATGAGCTTAAGTTACTAGGGGATAGCAGGATTTAGAAAGATAAGAAATAAACTGAGGAATGTGGTATGCAGCCCAGAGACAAACTTCAGTTACAATGTTATCACAAGGACACTTAAGAGAGAACTCTGAAGGACAACAATGATTTATGGAGAAAGTAAATCTGGGTGAGGGGAAACTGAAGATGTCATACCTCTGACCTAATTCTTTTGTAAAAGTATAAAAGAAAATCTGATGCATAAAATAAACATGCAGTTCAGTGCTTTGAGTGAGAGGCTGCATCATTCTCTTCGCTGACCCCGTTCATCCCTTCAGAGCGTTTCCCTGGCTGCCAGAGCTGGACTCCAGCATGACCGTATATGGGAACCACATAGTGGCCACTAGGTCAAAGTAAGTACCATATTCAGAAACAACATATCAATCTCGTGTGTTGTCATCTTTTAAGTTGCTTCTTTACTGCACATCTACAAGACCGTTCTAATTTTCCATGGGCCAGCCATCTCTTGATGAAACTGAAAGAGGCTTAATACTCTTGGCTCAAAACTCAACATTCAGAAAACTAAGATCATGGGATCCAGTCCCATCACTTCATGGCAAATAGATGGGGAAACAATGGAAACAGTGAGACGATTTTGGGGGGTTCCAAAATCACTGCAGATTGTGACTGCCGCCATGAAATTGAAAGACGCTTGCTCCTTGAAAGAAAAGCTATGACCAACCTAGATAGTATATTAAAAAGCAGAGAATTATTTTGCCAACAAAGGTGCATCTAGTCAAAGCTATGGTTTTTCCAGTAGTCATGATGGATGTGAGAGTTGGACTATAAAGAAAGCTGAGTGCCAAAGAATTGATGTTTTTGAACTGTGGTATTGGAGAAGACTCTAGAGAGTCCCTTGGACTGCAAGGGGATCCAACCAATCCATCCTAAAGGAAATCAGACCTGAGTATTCATTGAAAGGACTGATGCTGAAGTTGAAACTCCAATGCTTTGGCCACCTGATGCGAAGAACTGACTCATTTGAAAAGACCCTGAAACTTGGAAAGACTGAAGGCAGGAGAAGGGGATGACAGAGGATGAGATGGTTGGATGGCATCACCGACTCGACGGACGTGAGTTTGAGTAAGCTCCAGGAGTTGGTGATGGACAGGGAAGCCTGGTGTGCTGCAGTCCATGGGCTCGCAAAGAGTCAAACATGACTGACTGACTGAACTGAACTGAACAAGACCATTCTAGTTTTCCATGGGTCAGCCATCTCTGTCATTTGATGTATGGTAGAACAAGTAGGTCCCATGTTCATTTGCCTCTTGTTGATCTTGTTCATCAAAAAGTGGGTCTATGGGTCCAAAGTTTTACTATTCAGAATCCTATGACAATATTACTATAAGCTGGTGGATAGTACTGCTGATAGGGACAACAAATCCATGTTTATAACATACAATCTTAGTAAAGAAGAATTGCTGTCTTTTCCATGCACATGTAATCTAAGAGGAATACTAACTTGCCTTCAAGTTAGATGGCTAGGTTTCCTGAGGGATATTATTCTCTGCTTCTGACTAACAGCATATACAGCAGGGCCAGCTGTGGTCAGAGCGAGCTTGTGCTGTGGGTCCACACAAATCTTCCATCCCTGCCACCATGAATACTCTGTTCATGCTCTCGCGTATAAGTATCGATGCACCTAAAGATAGAGATGGGATAAGATATCCCAAACTTGTAGCTGTCCAGTGTCTCCTCTGTGGTAAACACTCTGGAGGTCTTTGATGTGGGACACAAGCAGGAAATACTTTCTGCCCTCACACTTACCTCCATCTAAATAATTCTCCAAATCCCTTTACTTTCCACTCTTGTTTCTCCCTTGGCCCAATCCAATCAGTCAGTCCTCTTACCACTTGCAAATAGGCAAAGAGCACCATTTCCTCATGGCACATTTTCTCAAAAAAAAAAAAAAAAAATATATATATATATATATATATAGGACATGTGTACTGACTCACTGTTCACTGTGAGTACTTTCTCTTTCCACTACTCTTGCACAGCAGAAGTGTTATCTGTCATAGTCAAAATTCTCCATTTGGCTTAAAAGCTTCTACGGAAGTTAACAGTTGATGAAATTTAAGATATTGAATGCTCATATATTATGATCAATTTGATTTTGTAGGAATCAAATGGAATTGGGCTGGTAATTATTTTAAATATTATTTTTAATTAGAGGATAATTACAATATTGCAATATTTTCCACCATACATCAACATGAATCAGCCATAGGTATATATATAAAGGAGGAAACAGACAGAACAGGCTCCATTTTGAAAGTAGAACTCCATCTTGGCCTGGACTGTGAACCTTGAGCTATATGACCAGTATCTATAGAAACGACACACCAACTGGAAAACCAGACCCCCTGGATAGAAGAGCCCCAGGGCTTGTACCTAAGGCACTGCTGCTGCTGCTGCTAAGTTGCTTCAGTCGTGTCCGACTCTGTGCGACCTCATAGACTGCAGCCTACCAGGCTCCTCTGTCCATGGGATTTTCCAGGCAAGAGTACTGGAGTGGATTGCCATTGCTTTCTCTGACCTAGACACTCCATTGCCTAAAAGAATACCCTAATTATCTGTGTCACCGAATAGAATCATAAATTCTATTGTGTTTATTGGGGTATGACAACAGGCCTATTGATAATTGTTCACTGTTAACTACCTAGGCTTAAGGCTTATGAATCACAGGTTAACTTTGATTGTGTCTTTCTTTTCCTTTGTTCAGACTAGTTTCAGGGAATTTGGAGAGGTGGGCTTGGGCACGTACACTTAGGGTATGTACAGTTTTCTCAAAAACTGGTCAGGGTTCTTGGCTAAGAGGAGATGCTACCTTGGGCCCGCTGGTGTAATAAACTGCACTCCACTATCAGCATTGCCCTTCTGAGTGAGTTTGTTTCCCGGAACATGTAACTACAACACACACATCCCCTCCACCTAAACCACCTTCCCACCTCCTTCTCCATCCCACCCCTCTAGGTCATCACAGAGCACCAGGTTTGGGTTCTGCATCATACTACAAATTTTCACTGGCTATCCACTTTATGGGCTTCCCTGGTGGCTCAGATGGTAAAGAATCTGCCTGAAATGTAGGAGACCAGGGTTCAAACCCTGGGTAGGAAGATCCCCTGAAAAGGGAATGATTCCAGTGTTCTTGCCTGGAGAATTCCATGAACAGAAGAGCCTGGCGGGCTACAGTTCATGGGGTCTTAAAGAGTCAGACATGGCTGAGTGACTAACATACACACACACACATATACACATGTTCACTTCATATATGGTAATATATATGTTTCGATGCTACTTTCTCAAGTCATGCCACCCTCTCCCTCCTTCACTGTGATCATACATCTGTTCATTATGTCTGTATCTCCTTTGCTGCCCTGCAAATAGGATCATCAGTACCATCTTTCTAGATTCTATATATACACATTAATTTGCGATATTTGTCTTTCTCTTTCTGACTTACTTAACTCGTATAATAGGCTCTAAGTTTATCCACTGCATTAGAATGGATTCAAATGTGTTCCTTTCTACAGCTGAGTAATATTCCATTGTGTATGGAATGTAAACAATTATGTACCACAATTTCTTTATCCATTCATCTGTTGATAGACATCTAGGTTACTTCCATGTCCTTGCAATTGTAAATTAGTGCTGCAATGAACATTGAGACAGATGTGTTTTTTTCAATTAACGTTTCCTGAGGGCATATGCCCAAGCAGGTCAATACCAGAAAAACAAACAACCCAATCAAAAAGTGGGCAGAAGAACTAAACAAGTGAAAGATTGTTGCTAAAACATGAAAGACAACAGGATTCTTGGCCTCCGGAGGAGAAAAATTCAATCCGGGGCCAGTGACAAGATTTGATTGCTCAGAGCTTTTGTGTAATAAAGTTCTATTAAAGTATAAAATACAGAGAAAGCTTCTGACATAGACATCAGAAAGGGACAGAGAGAATGCTCCGCTGCTAGTCTTTAGCTGGATGTTATATAGCTACTCAGTTCAGTTCAATTCAGTTGCTCAGACGTGTCTGACTCTTTGCGACCCCATGAGCTGCAGCACGTCAGGCCTCCTTGTCCAACACCAACTACCAAAGCCCACCCAAACTCATGCCCATTGAGTCGGTGATGCCATCCAACCATCTCATCCTCTGTCATCTCCTTCTCCTCCTGCCCTCAAACTTTCCCAGCAGCAGGGTCTTTTCAAATGAGTCAGCTCTTTGCATCAGGTGGCCAAAGTATTGAAGTTTCAGCTTCAACATCAGTCCTTCCAATGAACACCCAGGACTGATCTCCTTTAGGACGGACTGGTTGGATCTCCTTGCAGTCCAGGGGACTCTCAAGAGTCTTCTCCAACACCACAGTTCAAAAGCATCTATTCTTCAGTGCTCAGCTTTCTTAATAGTCTAACTCTCACATCCATACTCTCACATTGATATTTCCCCCGGAAATCTTGATTCCAGCTTGTGCTTCCTCCAGCCCAGCATTTCTCATGATGTACTCTGCATATAAGTTAAATAAGCAGGGTGACAATATAGGGCCTTGACGTACTCCTTTTCCTATGTGGAACCAGTCTGTTGTTCCATGTCGAGTTCTAACTGTTGCTTCCTGACCTGCATATAGGTTTCTCAAGAGACAGGTCAGATGGTCTGGTATTCCCATCTCTTTCAGAATTGTCCACAGTTTATTGTGATCCACACAGTCAAAGGCTTTGGCATAGTCAATAAAGCAGAAATAGATGTTTTTCTGGAACTCTCTTGCTTTTTCGATGATCCAGAGGATGTTGGCAATTTGATCTCTGGTTCCTCTGCCTTTTCTAAAACCAGCTTGAACATCTGGAAGTTCACGGTTCACGTATTGCTGAAGCCTGGCTTGGAGAATTTTGAGCATTACTTTACTAGCGTGTGAGATGAGTGCAATTGTGTGGTAGTTTGAGCATTCTTTGGCATTGCCTTTCTTTGAGACTGGGATGAAAACTGACCTTTTCCAGTTCTGTGGCCACTGCTGAGTTTTCCAGATTTGCTGACATATTGAGTGCAGCACTTTCACAGCATCATCTTTTAGGATTTGAAATAGCTCAACTGGAATTCCATCATCTCCACTAGCTTTGTTTGTAGTGATGCTTCCTAAGACCCACTTGACTTCACATTCCAGGATGTCTGGCTCTAGGTGAGTGATCACACCATCGTGATTATCTGGGTCATGAAGATCTTTTTTTGTACAGTTCTTCTGTGTATTCTTGCCACCTCTTCTTAATGTCTTCTGCTTCTGTCAGCTCCATACCATTTCTGTCCTTTATTGAGCCCATCTTTGCATGAAATGTTCCCTTGGTATCTCTAATTTTCTTGAAGAGATCTCTTGTCTTTCCCTTTATATAGCTACTACCAGTCTGCTAATCAGAGAAAGGAAATGTCTCAAAAGTCAGAGAATGGCACCAGGCCCCTCACCCACAACATGCATTTTGAGATAACATTGGCACCACTTGAGTCATCCCAGGCCATAAAATGATTGACATGAATCTTGAAGAAAGGCAGTTTTCCACCAAATATATCATTTCATTAACATAGATTAGGAGAACAATGTATGAGTGAAACATACTGGTTTGTCAAGTTGGTTCTGAGTCTTAGGTGGAATCGACTCGAAGACAGATTCTAGGGTAAATACATAGTACATTAACATAGCTTATAGAACAGTCTTATGGACTCTGAGGGAGAAGGTGAGGGTGGGACGTTCTGGGACAATAGCATTGAAACATGTATATTGCCATTGGTGAAGCAGAACACCATTCCATGTTCTATGCATGGGACGGATGCTCAGGGCTGGGGCATTGGGATGGCCCAGAGGGATAGAATGGGGAGGGGGCTGAGGGTGGGGGTCAGGATGGGGGGCATGTGTGGACCCATGGCTGATTCATGTCAATGTATGGCAACAACTACTACAATATTGTAAAGTAATTAGCCCCCAACTAAAATAATAAAAAAAAAAACATAGCTTAAGACAAATATTTCCATAAGAAAAATGCATTGGTTAGCTCAAGGTTTGAGAAAAATTAAGTTCAGGTGGAATCAGGTGCTGTCATGGCAACACAGAATTTTAAGAGAAAGCTCTTTTTAAATTTGTATACAGAAGGGGAAAAAAATCTTAACACTTGTGGTTTGTTTCCTCTTGCCACTTAAGAGAGAAATAAAAAATGTCTGACACTTGCAGCCTACTTCCTCCATTCGGAGACCCCTGGCCTTCCTGCCTGTTACCCTCTCACAAGCATTTCTCCAAAGAAGACATAAAGATGGCTAATAAACACATGAAAAGATGTTCAACATCGTTCATTATTAGAGAAATGCAAATTAAAACTACAATGAGGTATCATCTCACAACAACCAGAATGGCCATCATCAAAAAGTCTACAAACCACAAATGGGCTGGTAATTATTACTCATGTATTCTTTAATCATTGAGGGCAGCACTAAACTCTGCTGTTCTCTATGGATGTGCTATAGGTTTTCATTAATACTATGACTTGGAAGTTAAATAATTTATAAATTTGAGGATGGTTTATGTTAAGTCAGGCATACAGACTTAAACAAAGTAGACAAATTCTTACATTATCATGGAACATGTAAGAGAAAAAATGATTCTCTACTAATAATGGTGATGAATCAATTTGTTGTCAGATATCCCTGAAAATATAAGAATTGTGGTCTTTTCAAAAGGTGTCTACTTGCAGACTGACTGACCCAGTGAAAGAGAGAGAAAGAGAAAGAAAATACTTCTAATCCATGGGTGGACATAATATATAGAAAGAAAGTAGTGGGAAAATAGATAATTTAAAGGTCACATCACAATATATGTGAAACAATTCTTGAGGTGACTTATGTGTATATTCCCCTAATCAAGTGTTAATGAGTAGCAGAACAGAAATTTGAAGTCTCTCCCATATGATATTAATTGCCATAACTGAGAGCTATTGTTTTTTTCCACCATGGAGAACTTATGGTTGAAGATAAGATAAATAGAAGCACAAATCTATAAAAGAACTTAGTACAGAAAGTGGATAGTGGATACATAGAAGTATCTTACAAAGGCACAAAATAAAAATTAAAAGTTTGATCATGTACGTCTATTTGTTTCAATGATATTTCATTCTACTAAACTAGAATCTGGTGACATCTAGAATATTTAGGGAAACTACTCTGACTTAACCTTAACACTACATATCTGATTGAAAAGGTCAGTGATAGAGGTCTTGGGGAAAAATGAGAATCTTCAGGTTCTGTAGTCTGTAGGCAAATACTGGGCATAATGAAAAGTGTATCCCAAGAGGTGGGAGAGCACATGCCAGGGATAAGGGAGAAATCAATATGATTTTGCAGTACAGGTATCTTCTCCTGGGAAGAGTAACAGCTCAGCAATGCCATTCTGACCGTCTAACAAGTGATCCCAGTGAGCAAAAGATTCAGGAGACTGGATTGGGGGAAGGAGTAATGCTAAAGTAATCATTTCCTATTTATGACAGATGCTTGAAAATGGAATGGGTTACCATGGCAGTAGGAAGTCACACCACTGGAGGTATGGAAGCATCAACTCAACAACCAAACAGTTGTAATATTGTATCTTTGATTTGTAGCCTCTGTGAGTGAATTCTAGCAGGTAACTGTAACGGTCCCTTCTATTAATGAGTCTCTGTGAAGTCTCTAAATTCTCTGTCTTGTTCAAGCACTATACCTGATTGATTGGTTGTTAACATTGCTGTTTTCCTTTGAGTCCACAAGCTCTCAAAGGCACAGCATTAAAATAATAAGACAATGCACCATGAAATTATGACATCCATTCACCTAGGCAAAAAGATACTCTCTCCCCAAATACTTTCAGTTCAGTTCCGTTCAGTCACTCAGTCATGTCCGACTCGTTGTGACCCCGTGGGCTACAGCATGCCAGGCTTCCCTGTCCATCACCAACTCCCAGAGCTTACCCAAACTCATATCCATAGAGTCAGTGATGCCATCCAACCATCTCATCCTCTGTCGTCCCCTTCTCCTGCCTTCAATCTTTCCCAGCATCGGGGTCCCTTCTCGTGAGTCAGTTCTCTGCATCAGGTGGCTAAAGTATTGGAGTTTCAGCTTTAGTATCAGTCCTTCCAGTGAATATTCAGGACTGATTTCCTTTAGGATGGACTGGTTGGATCTTCTTGCAGTCCAAGGGACTCTCAAGAGTCTCCTCCAACACCACAGTTCAAAAGCATCAATTCTTTGGCACTCAGCTTTCTTTATAGTCTAACTCTCACATCCATCCATGACTACTGGAAAAACCATAGCTTTGACTAGATGGACATTGGTTGGCAAAGTAACGTCTCTGCTTTTTAATATGCTGTCTAGGTTGGTCCTAACTTTTCTTCCAAAGAGTAAGCATCTTTTATTTTCATGGCTGCAGTCACCATCTGCAGTGATTTTGGAGCTCCCCAAAATAAATTCTCTCAATGTTTCCATTGTTTCCCCATCTATTTGCCATGAAGTGATGGGACTGGATCCCACGATCTTAGTTTTCTGAATGTTGAGTTTTAAGCCAGCTTTTTCACTCTCTTCTTTCACTTTGATCAAGAGGCTCTTTAGTTCTTTCCTCTCTGTCTGCAATAAGGGTGATGTCATCTGCATATCTGAGGTTATCGATATTTCTCCTGGCAATCTTGATTCCAGCTTGTGCTTCCTCCAGCCCAGTGTTTCTCATGATGTACTCTGCATATAAGTTAAATAAGCAAGGTGACAATATACAGCCTTGACGTACTCCTTTTCCTATTTGGAACCAGTCTGTTGTTCCATGTCCAGTTCCAACTGTTGCTTCCTGACCTACACACAGATTTCTCAGGAGGCAGGTCAGGTGGTCTGTATTCCCATTCAAGTTGATCTTTATTATTTTGACAAATGTGCAACCAACTGAAATGATTCTTGTAGACTCAGAAATCTGCTTTTATTTACATACAGAAAACTGTGTTATGTTCCAGTATTACCTTACAGTATTATATTACATTACTGGATTATATTACAATAGAGTCCTCTATTGAATCATAACAATTTATCCATGCCATAAATTAATATTCCAATTTATGAATCACAATTATAATTGCATTAGCTATAATTTTCATAATCTACTTGATCAGTCATTTCTATCTGCATGAAAAACTAAGAGGAAAGTTAAGTAACAATCATAAGGTTATTCTGTAAGCAATCAGAAGAAGTATTTGGTAAGACAGAATGCTGAGTGGCATCTCATGAACTCATATCAAACACGTGGTCTTTCTTAAGGGACTGGAAGACTCAGGCACAGAGTCTCTTTCTCCTGCAGTGCTTGGCGGTGCTGCTAACATTTGCACGTGTACCTCTCCTGACTTTGAACCTCCACGACTGACGATCCCAACTATATTTAAGAAACACACATTCATTATTCAAATCCTCATCAGGCTAGAGGAATTTCTGCTCGTCTTGATATCACAATTTTTCTGTAAAGTGCCTTTGCGTAAATTGACTCTAGTCCTATTTATGTCTTGTAACTTAGACTTTAAAATACCTAGAAGGAAATTGAATAAAATGGGAAGGACCTCTATGGAGAGTATATAAACACTCTGTCCAAGCAACTCTCCTTATAGAGTTTTTCCAACAAAAATGTTTATATATGTGTACCAAAGGACTTGGAGTAAAACATTCATACCAACACTACTTTTATTACCTCCAAACTGCAAACGATCTACATATATATCAACAGTAAGCAAATAAATGTGTCATATTCATTCCGTGGAAGATTGGACAGCAAGGAGAATGAATGGACTACAGATAATTACATGAAGGAGTCTCACAGTCATAACATAAAGAGAAATTAGTCAATTCTATATTCTCATTTATATAAAGTTTAGAAACTTTATATAAAGTGAACTTGCCTACATTTAGGAATGAGTGAAAGAGAGAATTTGAAAGTGATGGCAGCAAGTTCTATTTCTTTACCTGGTAAAAGTGACAAATGTTCCCTTTGAGATACTCTATCAAGTTGGATGTTTTCTCATGTGAAAAACAGAAATAATAATTGTGGGGGACTGTATGATCTTAGAATGAATAGTGCATATCATGTGCTGCTGCTGCACATGTGTGTAAATCCTCACATCATGAATGCTGTATAATAACACAAAACACAATATGGAATTAATAGTGGCACAAGATTTATTTGGAAATTCAAGTAAGATTCCCTGCTTCTAGGGAGGCACTCAAAGAGATTATGAAAAGAAGAAAACAGGATACAAGAATCATGAGTACATTGAAAAGAAACATGATTATGAAGGTTATTATAAAGATAAGTAACAGAAACTGCAGAAAGTCATAATCATGTATCTTCCTAAGTTGCATGGTGAAGGTGAAGATCCTGATTTCTGAGTCAAATCAGAGACAAACACTATCAAGGATGCAGGAAGCAGGAACATGACCCACACATAAGAAAAAGAGAATTAAGGTAAATTCCTTCACACTCCATCAAGTTGATCCTAAGACTTTTAAACAGGGAGATGGATAACATAAATTTGGTGATAGAAGCAACATTCAGAAGTAAAATTTGTTCTGAAATGCCAAATCAGGTGATAAAATTGTTGATTTGTGAGATAGTGATTCCTTAGCAAAGTGATCAGCAGCAGGAAGGCTGGCAGCAGCTGGACATGCAGCTGGGACAGCAGCAGGTGATCCTACAGTGGGTGGTCTGACAGCAGACAGGGCGGCTGCAAGGCTGGCAGCAGCTGGATCCACAGCTCTGGTCTTGGCACCCAGGCAGGCAGCAGCATGTGGGGTGGTAGCAGGTTCTATGGCAGTACACAGGTGTACAGCGAGCTGGCTGGCAGCAAGACTGACAGCAGTTAGAATCACCACAGGTTTGTCCACAGCTGCTGCAGGTGGGCTGACAGCAGGTGGTCACACAAGTAGGTTTGCAGCAGATGGTTTCAGTGGTTTGACAGCAAGTTTGGGGGCAGGAGTGCTGGCAGCAGCTGGACTCACAGCAGGTGGGCTGGCAGCAGATGGTCACACAAGTAGGCTTGAGGCAGGTGGTCCTGCAGCATGTGGTCTGACAGCAGGCAGGGCGAGAGCAAGGCTGGCAGCAGCTGGACCCACAGCACGTGGGCTGGCAGCAGGTGGTCACACAGGTAGGCTTGCAGCAGCTGGGCTCACAGCAGGTGGGCTTGCAGCATGTGGTCGCACAAATAGGTTGGCAGCAGGTGGTTTGACAGCAAGTTGGGGGGGAGCGGGAGTGGCAGCAGCTGGACCCACAAGAGCTGGGTTCATTACAAGTGGGCTGGAAGCATATGGTCCTACAGCAGGTGGTCCTGCAGCAGGTAGGCTGGCAGCAATGGGAGCAGCAGGAGTGGGTCATGTTCTCAGGGTGGTGTGTGGGTTCTTGTTCAGAGGTGAGTTTCTCAGATTCTGATTACTTCTTCAATTCTTGTACTTTATATACTGGGCTCCCAGGGTGTGAACCAATAAGCAGCTTTTTCCTTATTGTTGTTTGCCTTGTTTTCCATAGTCAGTGAAGGGATTGTATATGAGGAAGTTGATTCCCAGATGTTATGAATCTTTTAAAAGTGTTTCTAATTGACAATAATTCATAGAATTTTTCCTCAGATAAAAAGAATCTGATCCCATCATACGTATTGTTCCTGCTCAGTCATAGTGTGATCATGTGATATAGTTCTAGCTGGCCTGGAAGGGTTATAACAGTCGTCCTTCTCCAGCTTTAGTCCTTTTGCTATATGGAAACTGGGAAGTTCCCCTGTAGTGAGGGGCATAATGGCTGACATCTTCACAATGACAAATTGAATCCATGTCAGAGCCCAAATCTGTTTACCTACAAAAGCCTGATTCTAGACCACTACAGGCATCCCTGTGTACCCGCTACATCCACCCCCTGCCATGTATCCTAGTTCTATCACAGTTAGTTAGATGGTGTCTGGCATAATCTCTTTCACATGGCAAAGCAGAATCAAAACAGATGAGTAGAAGCAGAAGCTGTACACTGGGACTGAGAAAGTTTCAGTACTTTACTTTTTGGGTGATCAGTAGTCCTGATTTATCCAGGACAGAGGAGTTTCCCTGGATGTGGCTCATTCAGTGACCCACTGAATAATTGGGGCAATTAGCAAACCAGGGGGAGCTGGTGACTCTAGTCCCATCCTTGTTTATTAACAGAGTCGATGACCTCATCTTAATGATAACACCTTCATCATTGTAATCTTTCTTTTTATTGTCCTCTTCCCTCTTTTTTCCATCTTTCCTTCCTTCTTCCTTCAATCCTTCCTTTCCTTCTTCCCTCCATCTTTCCTTTCCTTCTTTCTTTCTCTTCTTCTCTCTCTTTTCCTTTTTTCCTTTTTAAGAATTGAATTAGTTAATACCTAATCTATTTTTAGAGTCCTAACATGCTTAAACATGTTTTAGTTATACCTTTTACTTGAAAAGTAAATGACAAAATGAAAATTATTAATTTCCAAGCTCATAGATTATTACAAGAATGAACAAACCCTTGTCAATACCAGCAGGTTAAGAAATAGAAGTTAACCTCGTTCCCTCGAAATTATACCCCCTCAGTCATCCCGAAAGGTTGCTAAATGCTCTGTTGACTTACAACTCTGTAAGTCAGTTGTGACTTTTTTTAACTTTTATATAAATGAAAGAATATAGAATTGACTTCCTTTTACATTATGATTGTGAGACTGAACAATGTAATTATTTGTAATTTATCCATTGTCATTGTTGTATAATCTTCCATTGTGTTAATATGACACTATTTGTTGACTGTCCTGATAAACATGGAGGCTTTCTATAATTTGAGGACTATTAAAAAAGAATGCTTGTTTAAATTTTTTGTACAGATTTTTTCGGTAAACACAAATAAGCATTTGGATATAAACCTAGGAGTAGGTTTCTCATAGAATTGCTTGGTCAAATGTTTATTCTGTTCTCTGTAGAGGTCTTACCTATCTTTCATTTGACTTATTCTTAGATATGTTCATTTATATGCCATTTTGTATATTATAATTGAAATTTTTCAACAGCTTTGACATATAAAAATGGACTTATGTATGTTGACCTTGTACTCAAGCTCCTTTATTATTTTTAATAGCTTACAATAGGTTTTTTGA
Organism: Okapia johnstoni; assembly: GCA_024291935.2. Taxonomy (NCBI): domain Eukaryota; kingdom Metazoa; phylum Chordata; class Mammalia; order Artiodactyla; family Giraffidae; genus Okapia; species Okapia johnstoni. The sequence continues at coordinate 20,311,728 of CM044306.1, read as the reverse complement.
AATTTTACATGCACAATCACATCATCTACAGGTGACTACAACTTTATTCATTTCCTAGCAGCCTTTCTAATTGAAATATAGTTGATATATAATATTATGTTACTTTCAGGTGTACAGCAAAGTGATTCAGTTATATATATGTTTATATGTTTAAGATTATTTTACACTAGGGTTATTGAAAGTTATTAACTACTATTTCCTGTATTATGCAGTAAATCTTTGTTGCTCATCTATTTTATATATAGAGGTGTGTATCTTGTTAATCCCATACTTCTAATTTATCCCTCCTCCTCTCTCTTTCCTCTTCGGTAACCAAAGCTTTGTTTTCTATGTCTGTCTCTGTTTTGTATATAGATTCATTTGTATTAATATTGTGTTTTAGATTCTACAGTAAGTGATATCATATGATGTTTGACTTTAACGTCACTTAGTATGATATTCTATAGGTCCATTCACATTGCTGCAAATGGCAATATTTAATTCTTTTTAATGGTGGAGTATACCGCATCTTCTTTACCTATTCATCTGATGATGGACCCCTAGGTTGCTTCCGTGTCTTGGCTATTGTAAATAGTGTCATAACACTTATCTTGTAAATTTTTTTTTATCTTGTAAAATTTTTTTCCTTACCTAGACCACTAGGCCTAGGTAGGCTCTGCAGTACAATGTTGAACAGAATGGTCAGAAGGATATATTTGTATATTCTCTGTAGGAGTGACAGCTCTCAGTATTCCACAATTCAACAGGAAGCTTTCCCTTTCTTTGTAAATTGTTTCCAACAGAATAACTAGAATTTTCCTATTCCTTATGCTAAAGTATTCTGTGCTGGAAATGTGCTGAAATTTCTAAAATGCTTTTTGTTTACCTGTTGAGATTCTCTTACAGTATTCTCTTGTTTTTTCAATGAATATGATTTTAAAATATTGATTAACATTCAAATGTTAAACCAACCTTGTAATTATGAAAACAATTTAACATGGTTATGATGATACGTATATGGCACTGAATTTTATTTACTTTATATTCTGTTTAAAATACAATATACATGCTCTAATTGTACCCCACAAATTCATTCTTTTTTTGCTTTATTTCTTCCATCTTCTTTACATAAGTCAGCCCTAAATATAGTAATGTTTTATCCTCTTATTGTGACCCAATTTGAACCTGATGTGACCTCTCTATTGATATTTCTGAAGGTACTTTCATGCCTCATAAGATTAATTTACAAGGAGAAGAGTTTGAGGAACAACAGTTCTCTTTTATAAAGATACACTAGACTATCCCACAAGTTACTTCCAGGTATATACACCATGGGCAGAATTCCAAGAAGAAATGTAGCCAAATGGCTGAGCTTTGTTATCTACTTTGAACAGAGGCATCTAATTCCTCTTTTCTGAAGTTAATAATTTGTCATTTCTACAACATATATTGTTTTATTCTGAGAGCTTAAGTGAGGAATTTTCTTTAACACTAAACTCAAATTTTAGGACAAGGAAATTGCTGTAGAATATTAAGCATCAGCACATCTCATTGAAGAGAATCTGGGGTAGAGGATAGTGGTATTGATGGATCAGAAATAAGAAGCTGGTTACATCAGATTATATCACCCTTATGGCAGAAAGCAAAGAACTAAAGAGCTTTTTGATGAAAGTGAAAGAGGAGAGTGAAAAAGTTGGCTTAAAACTCAACATTCAGAAAACTGAGATCATGGCATCTGGTCCCATCACTTCATGGCAAATAGATGGGGAAACAATGGAAACAGTGAGAGAATTTATTTGGGGGGCTCCAAAATCACTGCAAGTGGTGACTGCAGCCATGGAATTAAAACATGCTTGCTCCTTGGAAGAAAAGTTATGACCAACCTAGACAGCATATTAAAAAGCAGAGACATTACTTTGCCAACAAAGGTCCATCTAGTCAAGGCTATGGTTTTTCCAATAGTCATGGATGGATGTGAGAATTGGACTATAAAGAAAGCTGAGTGCCAAAGAATTGATGCTTTTAAACTGTGGTGTTGGAGGAGACTCTTGAGAGTCCCTTGGACAGCAAGGAGATCCAACCAGTCCATCCTAAAGAAAATCAGTCCTGAATATTCGCTGGAAGGACTGATGCTGAAGCTGAAACTCTCATACTTTGGCCACCTGATGCGAAGAACTGACTCACTGGAAAGGACCCTGATACTGGGAAAGATTGAAGGCAGGAGGAGAAGGGGATGACAGAGGATGAGATGGCTGTATAGCATCACCAACTCAATGGACATGAGTTTGAGTAAACTCCAGGAGTTGGGATGGACAGGGAGGCCTGGCATGCTGCCCTCCATGGGGTCACAAAGAGTTGGACACAACTGAGTGAACTGAACTGAACTGTATTAGATTATTATCTGATCAATAAAGATGCAAAATGTGAAAGCCTATGCAACTTTATAAGCAAACCATCTCCAATGAGTTTTACATTTGTATTTTGAAAGAGATTGAAAATTGTTATCTAAAAGTATACTTAGATTTCTATGACATATAACAAATCATAATGGGCTCTTAAATATTATAACAGAAATGAACCCAAAGGAAGTTTACACTAACATATCAGAAATAACACAATTTAGGGGCAAAATAGGTATAAAACCTTTCAAAGAGAAATGTGAAAGAGGCAACATTAGGCAAAGAGGATGTAAGACTATCATGCAGATCTGACAAAACATTGGTCAAACCAAAGGAAATATTCAGAGCAAAGATAGTCATTAACAAGTGCTATGCTGGGAAGAAAGGTTCAAGCCCTAGTTCTCCCATGATGTTCAACTCTTAGCTATAGAAAGAACATGGCCTTAACTCTAAATCTGATGCAGATCTTAAACTTGCTAACAATTGGAGCCTATCAGCTACCTGCACCCCTTGCAGCAGAAGAACATCTCGTGACACACAAAGTGAGAACCATAATAGAAACAAAGGCCAAATGTGAGGCCCTAAAAATACCTCTCCTCCAGACTAAAGTATTAATTAGAAGCACATCCATGAAGAAGAGCAGAGTTTTGTGCTCCCTCAAAGAATTAAAAAATACAGGGTGTTAGTTTCCAGCACAACTTCATTTGGTTACCAGTCTAGCCCCTTCAAAAACCTAGTCAAACATGGTATACAATTAAGCAATAACTTGACTAAATCACCTGACAGCCCCATTAACACCTATTTTGCCAGAAGTGGAATTTACTGCAATGGCTCAACACCTTTTGACATTAAAAGCAGTGGGAAAGAAATACTTCCAATGAAGACTGTGAGTGATACACATGGTCATAAATCCTTTTTGTAGAAAAAGTAACCTCAGGAAATGACATTCATTGTCTGTTTGCGGGTGATGAAAGATTTGACTGATTGGTTTGAGGCTTAAAAGGAGAAAGATGGAAGATTAGAAGTAAAAAGATTTGGAGAAGTACCATAAAGATGGAATTAGGTGTGGGAAGAAAATGTTTCCCTTTCTTTCCACATCAATGCCCACCAGAGGGTATCCACCATTTGGGAGGCACTCATAAGAATAGCCAATAGCATCTCCCTCCTCCGATACTCCCATACTTGCGCAATAGTCCATAAACAAAGTGGTAGTTTAGGCAAGGATAGAGGCTTTGTGTGGACCCAACTGCTTGGGTTCCTTCTCACCATGGCTGACTCTGCTGAATGTGCTGTCAGTCAGCAGCAGAAGTTGATATTGAGCCCTTAATATGGGAGTATCCTTTATGGAAATTAACCAAGCCACAGGGGGTAAGTTTTCTATATAGAACTACTTCCATATTGGGAAAAGCACCTTATTAAGTTTGATGCACCTTTTCTGTATGGATTTGTCTTCCTTGTGAGCAGTTCTATCACCAGTTTGCAGTACTATTGTCGTAGAATCCAACATCACTTTGGATCTTAGGGCCCACATTATAGTGAAAAAGGTGAACATTCAGCAGTGTGGTGCCATTTGAGGTGGGACTTTTGAAAGATAACTAGATTTGGATGTGCTTATTAAAGACAAGTGTTCTTGTCTAGCGTTCTTGTTTAGTGATCTTATGATAGGAGAAAGACAGCAGAGCTCTCTTACTCTCTCCCTCCCTCTGTCTTTGGAAAATACAGCAATAAAGCAGCCATCTGTAAGCCAGGAAGAATGACCAATCAGACACCTAATCTACTAGCACCTACCTTGGATTTCACCACCTTGGGAACTGTAATAAATAAATGTAGGTTGCTATTGCCCCCCAGAATGATAGCAACATCCACTCACAGATCTTGAATATTGTGCTCCCAACAATTTCCACATTACAGATGTGCATCTCTGTGTCTAAAGGTTCTCTTCACACAGCAGTAGAAAATCGAAGTCTTTGCATATCATGGTGAGAAAAACATTCAAGCAATGATTCTATAGAGTTGTTTTTAAAGACCCCAGCTCCTTTGTTCATCAAATAGGATAACTCTAAAGTGTATGCTTTACATAATTCCTGATCCTTTCCTCTCAGATCTAAGCTTCAGTTGCAAAATGTGATACCAGCTTCACACATTCCCTTGCCTTCATCATTTCCACAATTTTCTACAAGTGTGATGTGCATATCCCAAATAAACTATGCTCATTCAAATCTTTTCCTCAGGATATTTTGTCTGAGAGAACAAATTATGGCTTTAATTTACCTCTCTCAATCTTAGACAAATTTTAGACAAAACTAGACAGCATATTAAAAAGCAGAGACATCACTTTGCCAACAAAGTTCCAAGAGACTCTTGAGACAGCAAGGAGATCAAAACAGTCAATCCTGCATTGCAGAAACTGATAAGGGAAGGACTTTGTAAACAGACATCATCTATTATGTACGAGGTATTTCTTATTTCTTTCATTGTTAAAGTAGAAACTCAATTGCACAACTTACTCATCCTCAGTACTCAACATCATTGCTATTTATATTGATCTTAAATATAGATGCCTCTGAGCTGGAGCAGAAGAATTTTCCCTGGAACTGAGCTTGTCCATTATTAGCTGCATGGTATTTCACAGTGGAATTTCTCATTTAAAAATGTATTAAATAATTCATGGTGGGCTGTTTCTACTTCAGGTTATATAATGCACATGGTGTGCAATATGAATATACATTTGTGTATCAGGAATGCTGTGTAATAAAACAAAACCAATATGGAGTGAATTATGGAATAGAATTTATTAAGAAACACATATAGAAGACGCTTGCCTCTAGGAAGAAAATTCAAAATGATCATAAGGAAGAAATCAGGGTACAAGAACCCTAAGTACATTGATAAAGAAAACATGTTAATGAAGGTTATGTTCAGGTGCAGAAACCTGTAAAAATATTCAGAGGGTTTGTTTTCATAGGTTGCTTAGAATGCCTAGGCAGCAGGTTCTGACATCAGAGTCAGTGCCCAGACAACCTCCATAAAAAGGATACATGAAGCTGGCACATAATCCATGTATAGGAAAAGAAGAGAATGATGGGAAGCCCTCTGCACTCCATCGAGCTGACTCACAAGCTTTAAACAGCAGATGAGTAACAGAAATTCTGGTAGAGCATGCCGGTTGTCAGCAAAGTCTAGGAAGTGATTTCATCCCCCAAATAGCAAGCCGTTTAACTGATGGTATTGTGTGGGGACTGGAGATCTTTGGCAAGGTGATCAGCAGCAAGAAGGCTGGCAGCAGCTGGACTCAGCGCAGGTTTGCCCACAGCTGCTAGACCCACAGCAGGTGGGCTGACAGCATGTGGTCACATAAGTAGGTTTGCAGCAGGTAGTCCTGCAGCAGGTTGTTTGGCAGCAGACAGGATGGCAGCAAGGCTGGCTGGACCCACAGCAGCTAGACTCACAGCAGGGTTTGCTGTAACAAGTGGGTTGACAGTAGGTGGTCACACAAATAGGTTTGCAGCAGGTGGTCTGACAGTAGACAGGGCGGCTGCAAGGCTGGCAGCAGCTGAATCCACATTCCTGGGCTAGGCACCCAGGCAGGCAGCAGCATGTGGGGTGGTAGCAGATTCTGTGGCAGTACACAGGTGCACAGCAAGCTGGCTGGCAGCAAGGCTGGCCACAGATGGACCCAGTGAAGGTTTGTCCACAGCTGCTGGACCCACAGCAAGTGGGCTGACAGCAGGTGGTCACACAAGAAGGTTTGTGGCAGGTGGTCCTACAGCAGGTGGTTTCGCTAGTTTGATAGCATGTTTGGGGGCAGGAGGGCTGGCAGCAGGTGGATTCACAGCAGGTGGGCTGACAGCACGGGGAGCAGCACGAGTGGGTCATTGTGTCTGTGATGGAGGGTGGAATCCTATTCAGAGGTGAGTTTCTCAGATTCTGATGACTCCTTCTGTTCTGGGGCTTTTATATCCTGGACCCCCAATGTTGAGACCAATAAGCAGGACTTTCCTGCTTCTTGTTTGTGGTCTTTTTGTAGTTTTGCATAATTGTCATAGAGGAAGTTGTTCTCTTAGTGTTTTACAGAGAGGCCTCTGTAAATTAGTGTTTGATCTTTTTCTTTATTGGGTCTAGTTCTTAAGAAGCTTTCCTAGAAATGAAAAAGTCAGGAATCATCAGCAGCAGCATTTCTGGTCATGTGGCATCATCTGATCATGTGGTAGCTCCTGCTGGCTCTGTGAAGATCAGAACTGTTCTCCCTTCTCAGCTTTGTTCCTTTGGCTCTACTTAGACTGGGACATGCCTCGAAAAGGTCGGGATGCTGATGTATTCTGTGATGAATAAAGCCTGCTTGAGTCCAACTCTGATCCCATAGAAAGTCAGATTCAAGACTTTCACATGTGTTTATATTTGGGGCAACTTAATGATTCCCAATTTTATCAGAGACGTTTAGGTAGAGGATTGGTTTGCACAATGTTTATTATTTGAAAATCAGCACCAAAGCAGGAGACTAGAGGCAAAAGCAGTACACTGGGTTTCGGACAACATCATCTTATAAGTGTTCCATCTCTATTTTATAGGTGGGTCAGTGTTCTGAGGTGAGATCTTTCAACTAATACATACATTTTTTTTTTACAAGTTGAGGCAAATAGGTTAGATAACATGATAGCCAAGATATATTTGAATTTGGTGATTTATATATTTCAACATGTGGACTGTGTGACACATAATTTCTCAAATTTTTTCTCTACACCATCCTCTCCCTATTCTGGTTACAAATGTAGGAGTGTTATAATTGCCATGTCACAGGGATAGCTTCCCTGGTGGCTGAGATGGTTAAGAATCTGCCTTCAATGTGAGAGACCCATGTTGGATCTCTGGGTTGGAAAGATCCCCTGCAGAAGAGCATGGCAACCCACTCCAGTATTCTTGACTGGAGAATCCCATGGACAGAGGAGCCTTGCAGGCTACAGTCCATGGGGTCGCAAAGAGTCGGACAACATGACTGAGTGACTAACATTTTCACTTTTCAGAGAAAGCATATAGTCAACAATAGTAAAAGGAGTAAAACAGCTTTTCAACATTTCACGACCAGCAGTATTACCTGCTCTCCCGATATTCTGAGCTTTCTAAATTCCACTGTTTTGTATCTTGCTTGTTTTTTACTTTTTTTTAGGTTTTTTATTTTGTATTGGGGTATAGACAATTAACAATATTGTGAAAGTTTCAGGTGAGCAATGAACGGACTCAGCCATACATATACAGGTATACATTCACCCCCAAGTCCCCCTACCACCCAGGCAGCCACATAACGTTGAGCAGAGTTCCATGTGCTATTCAGTAGGTCCTTGCTGGTTATATATTTGAAATATAGCAGCATGGACATGAAAGTCCCAAACTCCCTGTCTCTTCCCACTGGCAACGTAACTTCATTTCCTAAGTCTGTGAGTCTCTTTCTGTTTTCTAAGTTCATGTGTATCATTTCCTTTTAGCTTCAACATATAAAGGATGTCATACAGTATTTCCCCCTCTCTATCTGCCTTATTTCACTCAGTATGATACTCTAGGTCCACCCGTGTTGCTGCAAATGGCATTATTTCATTCTTTTTAATGCCAGAGTAATATTCCATTCTATATTTGTACCACATCTTCTTTACCCATTCCTCTGTTGATGGACATTTAGGTTGATTCCATGCATTGGCTATTGTAAATAATGCTACAATGAACATTATGGTGCATGTATCCTTTCAAATCATTTATTTTCTCCAGACATATGCCCAGAAGTGGGATTGCAGGTCATATGGTAGCTCTATTTTTATTTTTCTAAGGGACCTTCATACTGTTCTCCAGAGTGGCTGTACCAATTTACATTCCCCCTGACAGTGTAGGAGGGTTCCCTTCTCTCCACATCCTCTCCAGAATTTATTGTTTGAGAATTTTTGAAGACAGACATTCTGGCTGGTGTGAAGTGATATCTCATTGTAGTTTTGATTTGCATTTCTCTAATAATTAGCAATGGTGAACATCTTTTCATGTGCCTGTTGGCCATCTGTATATCTTCTTTGGAGAAATGTCTATTTAGGTCTTCTGTTCATTTTTTGAGTGGGTTGTTTGTTTTGATGCTGCTAAGTGTCATGAGCTGTTTGTAAATTTTGGAGACTAATCCTTTATCAGTCACATCATTTGTAAATATTTTCTCCCAATCTTTGGATTGTCTTTTCTTTTTGTTCATTGTTTCCTTTGCTGAGCAAAAGCTTTTGAGTTTGAGTAAGTTCCATTTGTTTATTTTTGTTTTTATTTTCATTATTCTGGGAGATGAATGGAAAATATGTTGCTGTGATTATGTCAGAGAGTGTTCTGCCTCTAGGAGTTTTATAGTGTCAAACCTCACATTTAGGTCTTTAACCCATTTAGAGCTTATATTTGTGTATTCTAGGTTAAAGAATGAACTATTTTCATTTTTTTACATGTGGCTGTCCAGTTTTCCCAGAACTACTTACTGAAGAGACTGTCTTTTCAACATTGTGTGGTTTTGCTTTCTTTGTCATAGATTAATTGGCCATAGGTGCATGGAGTTATTTCCGAGTTTTCTATCCTGTTCCACTGATCTATATCTATAGTTGTGCCAATACCATACTGTTTTGATGACTGTAGCTTTGTAGTATAGTCTGAAGTTAGGGAGCCTGATTCCTCCAGCTCCGTTTTTCTTTCTCAAGATTGCTTTGGCTATTCGGGGTCTTTTGCGTCTCCATAGAAATTTTGATATTTTTTCTTATTCTAGTTCTGTGGAAAATGCCACATAATTTGATAGGGATTGCACTGAATTTGTAGATTGCCTTGGGCAGTATTGTCATTTTGATGATATTGGTTTTTCAAATCCACAAACATAGTTTATCTTTCCATCTGTTTACATCTTCTTTGATTTCTTTCATCAGCATCTTATAGTTTTGGGAGTACAGGTCTTTTGCCTCCTTTAGGTAGGTCTATTCTTAGGTATTTTTTGTTGTTGTTTTTTTGATGCAGTGGTAAGCAGAATTGTTTCTTGAATTTCTCTTTTTGATCTTTTGTTTTTAGTGTATAGAAATGTAACCAATTTATGTATATTAATTTTGTAACCTGCAACTTTACCAAATTCATTGATGTGGTCTAGTAGTTTTCTGATGGCATCTTTAGGATCTTCTATGTATAGTATCATGTCATCTGCAAATGGTAACAGTTTAACTTCTTCTTTTCCAATTTGGATTCCCTTTACTTCTTTTTCTTCTCCAACTGCTGTAGCTAGGACTTATAAAACTATGTTGAATAAAAGCAGTGAGAGTAGACATCCTTGTCTTTTTCCTGATCTTAGAGGGAATGTTTTCAGCTTTTCACCATTGAGTATGATGCTTCTTGCTTGTTTTTTAAAATTGAAGTATAATTGACATGTAACTTTCAGTAAGTACTGTACATACAAATGAGTTCCATTCTGAGAGGATGTTCATAAGTCCAATTTGTTCATAAGTCCAACAATGTTAGCCTAGGTACTCAACTAACACATTCAGCAATATAGTTCTGTACTGTAATAGGTTTATAATATTTTTCACACAAATAATACATAAAAACAAACACAAAAAATAAAGAAAACATTTTAATCTTACCATACAGCACCTTGAAAAGTACAATAGCTTGCATAGGAACGCCTTTGCATCTTTGAACATTCACAACTTGATGGTTCATATATAGGGAACTTACTGTATATTATTTCAGGTATACAGCATAATGATTCAATATTTGTATGTATTGCCACATGATCACCACATAAGTCTAGTTAACCTTTATCATTATCCATAGTTACAAATTTTTGGTGTGATGAGAACTCATACTATCTACACTCTTAGTAACTTTAAAATAAGCAATTGAGTATTATTAACTACAGTCACTATGTTACACATTACATTCCTCATGCCTCTGACGAGATACATTCTCTCTATACCCATTTTGTTGACAGAATTTATCATAAATCAAAGTCAAATTTTGTCATAGCTCTATTTGCATCTATTGAGATGATATATGATTTTATCTTTCATTTTGTTAATAAGGTGTATCACATTGATTGTGTTATAGTTGCTGAACCATCCTGAGTCTATGGAATAAAACCCACTTTATCATGGTGTCTGATATTTTTACTGTGTTACTGAATCCAGTTTGCTAATGTTCTGTTAAGGACTTTTGTATCTATGTTCATCAGATTTTCCCTTCTTGCAACATTCTTTCCACTGTTTGTATCAGGGTGTTGCTGGCCTCATAAGGTGAGTTTGGGAGTGTTCTTTCCTTTTCTAATTTTTGGAAGAGACTGAGAAAGATGGACATTAATTCTTCTAATGCTAGATAGAATTCACCAGTGAAGCTGTCTGCTTCTGGACTTTTGCTTGTTCAGACTTTTGATTCTTGACTCAATCCCTTATTGGTAATTGGTCTGTTCAGATTTATTATGTCTTTCTGCTTTTCTATTTCTTTTAAATTTAATGTTAGTAGGTTGTATGCTTCTAAGATATATGTATTTCTTATAGGTTGTCTAATTTGCTGGCATTAATTTTTCGTAGTAGTCTCTTGCAATCCTTTCTATTTCTGTGATATCAGTGGTAATGTTTCCCTTTTCATTTCTAATTTCATTTGAGTAGTTTCTTTTTCTCAATGAGTCTAGCTAAATGTTTGTCAATTTGCTTATCTTTTCATTAAAAGCAGCTTTTAGCCTCATTGAGCTTTTCTACTGTCTTTTTTGTCTCCATTTTATTTATTTCCACCATGATCTTTGTTATCTCCTTGCATCTACTAACTTTAGGCATCTTTTGTTCCTTTTCTAGTTCTTTCAGTGTAAATTTAGGTTGTTTATTTGAGATTTTTCTTGGTGTAGACATTCATTGCTATGTAATTTCATAGCATTTTAGAGCTGCTTTTTCTGTATCCCATAAATTTTGGTATGGTATAATTTCATTTTCATTTGTCTCAGAGTATTTTTTAATTTCTGTTTTGATTTCTTCTGTGACCCAATGGTTGTTAGCTGGATGGTATTTAATTTCCTCATATTTGTGAATTTTCCAGCTTTCTGCTTGTTATTGGCTACTATTATGGTTTCAAAAGATATTTAATATAATTTTAATCTTCTTAAACTTATTAAGACTTGTTTAGTAATCCAACATATGACCTATCCTGAAGAATGTCCCATGTTGCTTTTGCAAAGAATGTTTTATACCTGCCTGTTAAGTCCATCTATGATCTGCAGAGCTATTTAAGATCAACGTTCTCCTGTAGGTTATCTTCGTGGGTGTTCTGGATGACTTATCCAGTGGTGAAAGTGGGATATTAATGTCGTCAACTATCACTGTGTAGCTGACTACTTCTTCATTTAGGTCTGTAAATATTTTCATTATATATTTAAATTCTCCAACAATATAAACATTCTGATCAAGAAGTTCCATGAGCATTTCTGCTCTTGGTATTTTCCAAGAAAAATGGAAATATATATATATAATATACATTTATAAGTAATATTTACTTATATATTTATCAAAATACATACAAAAACACTTATAATAATACTATTTTAGTATTTTCAATAGTCCCAAACTGCAAAATATATATATATACACACATTTATATATACACACATATTTGTATATTATAAAGTATATATAAATATGACACAATTTAGCTGTTCACACTGCAGTTAATATATAATATTATAATATATACATTATATATCATATACATGCTATATAATATATATTTATATATAAATATATTAAAGTATAATATAAAATATAAATATATGAAATATATGTTATATAATATATATTATGTATCAGCATTATAAATATTATATATATCAACATTGCATATATTTATCCATATTATATATACCAACATTATAAATATTATATATATTATTTACTGCTTTATATTTAGCTGTTGATACATCAGCAATAGTGTAAACAGCTAAATTGTGTCATATTTATTCAGTGGAATATTATACAGGAATAAAAATAAATAATACCTGGATAGATCTCACAGTCATAATGTATGAATAAAGTAGTCACTTCTATAATTCTTAATTTATATAAAGCATGCAAAATCAACTAACAGTGTTGCAAGTAAGTAAAATAGTTGCTTCTTTGGGATGATTGAGGGGTATAATATGAAGGGAAAGAGGTTCAGGGTTTTTTTCTTATCCTGGTAATAGTGACATGGGTTGTTCACTTTGTGATAATCTATCAGATTGAAAATTAATAAATTTTAACAAATTGTAAATTTGTTAATTTGAACACTTTATCATCATTACCATCTTTCCAAATTCCATAAATATGCATTAATACACTGTATTTGTGTTTTCTATAGGTGAGACAGCAAAAGAGACATAGATATAAAGAACAGACTTTTGGACTCTGTGGGAGAAGGTGAGGGTAGATGATTTGAGAGAACAGCATTGAAATATGTATATTACATATGTGAAATAGATCACCAGTCCAAGTTTGATGCATGAAACGGGGCACTCAAAGCCAGTGCACTGGGACAACCCAGAGGGCTGGGATGGGGAGGGAGGTGGGAGGGGGGTTCAGGATGGGGGACACATGTACACCCATGGCTGATTCATGTCAATGCATGGCAAAAACCACCACAATATTGTAAAGTAATTAGCCTCCAATTAAAATAAATTAATTACTTAAAAAATTTTTTTGAATACTTTGTAAATGAAAGTTAACCACAAAAATATTTTGAACATGTTAGGACTCATAGATACCTTAGGTATCATCTCATCTAGTCTACTTCTTTAATAAAGTAACCAAAAAAAAACTGCATTCAGTGATGAGAGATCATCGACTCTACAGGTAAAGAACTAAGACTAGAGTCACCAAGTCTTGACTGAAAATGCCTCCAGTTATATGTGAAAATTTCACATCCTGAGACTCCTTCAAATGGTACAATTGGTCACCCCAGAACATAAACTGACTTATGCTTTCTTAGTCTCAGCATATTACTTCCATTCTTCCCACCTGCTTCGTTCTCCTTTGCCATATGAAAGATTGTGCCAAACATCCTCTACCAAGTGTCTGATATAAGTGAGAATCACAAGGAGAGTAGGTTGCTAGAAGGATGCCTCACAACAATCCCTGAAGATCATTGTCTCCATTTCTCACAAGAAAACATTTCACAATGTAATGTTATATAGCTGATATGGAAAGACTCAGATCTAAGACTGTGTCTTCTGCTCCTGCTCAAGGGTACTGGCATTCATATCTCAAGCAAAGTTATTAATAGGAAAACCCTGGAGCAGAGCACTGCGGGAGCCACTCATTTGCATTTCTTCTTTAAAAAGTAGAAGTAAAATTTTTCTTTACCTCAGGCTTCTTTAAGAAGTGGAAGTAAATGGAAGTAAAATTTTCCTGTAATGCAGATAGCATCTGTTTACAAAATTCTTCCCAAATCAAGGTCCCACAACTCAGTAAACACTAGCTACATGTTGGGGGCACCAGGGGCTGCATTTTTGAGCTCTCATAAGTGCAGGCAGAAGGAGAAGAGGGTGTCAGAGGATGAGATGGCTGGATGGCATCACCAATGCAATGGACATGAACGTGAGCAAACTCCGGAAGATGGTGAGCGACAGGGAGGCCTGGCATGCTGTAGTCCATGGGGTCACAAAGAGTCAGACAGGACTGGGCAACAGAACAACAACAAGTTCAGGGAGCTTCAGTCACTAACCAGCCACTCATACCTTCATCTGCATCAAATACTTATGAATCCCAATTTGGAGAAAAAGACTTATTTAAGAGACTTGTTCTTTGATGTCCCATAAATCATATTCTTGTATGGGACAAGATGATTGCCTCCCTCTTACGGATAAATAAAAGCCACTCAACTATTCATAGGTAGAATTTGGTTGAGAGCTAGGGTTTCTTTGGTTTGTGCTCCAGGGTCTTACAATAAGATCCTACTACAAGCACAAAGTGATCTGAGCACTGGGAATATGTGTGCTTTGGATTGCCTATGTACCAGTGAATATAAACCTTTCCCTATGCAGATAATTTTCCTGTCCACAAATGTATTCTCTCAGCTATATCCCAAACTTCAGTGACCATTTGCCCACATAAGGCCAATAGGCAGGTTTTAAAAGCCAATTACCAGGTTTATGAATCTTTTGTATTCCTGGCACTCTGCTGGCATATTTAAGCCAGAAGCTTGTCTAAAAACACCTGCTTTTTTTATGTCAGAATATGTCATTCTGGGATGGTCTGGTTAGATAAATCTGGGGTTTCCTAGGGCCACACATAGTATGGAATATTAAAAAGGAATCTGGTGAAGCATATACACTCAGCCATATTTCTTATACTTCTAAACTCTAAGTTCATTTTTTCTCCAAATTAAAATACTATCAAGACAATTGTGTATGTATGCAGAACTGGGAAACGAGCTAACCACACCATGGAAATTTCACCTTCGAGCTATCCACAGTCTCTACAAAACATCCTGAGCTTTATGACATGAAACAGAAACATGAATCAAATCCAGATGTGTCTGGGATTCTCTGAAGACACTGCTTAGTTTATAATAGGGGAAGGAGATAAGGTGGGGTAATAATATGTTGATTATATTTAGATAGTAGTCTAAATCAGTGTTCTGCAACTTGGAACTGTAAATATTTGGATTGGTGGGTGGGGGGCAATGTTGTGAACATGGAGAAAGGTTAACAGCATCCTGCCTCTACCCACTAAATGCCACCAGCCTCCCTTTCTAGTTCGTGTCACACAGAGCTAAGATGGTTGGAGAAGGTGGATAAATGGTAAAAACACAAGTGTGTAATCTACAGAGGAATTGCATAGATATATAAAATTGGATAATAATAAAATGTGACATCAAAACTTATAAGATGTTACAATAGCAATCTTTTAAGGGTAATTTATATGTTTCAATCTTCATATTAGAAGAGAAGAAGACCTCAAAATTAACGGGTTAGATGTCTCATCTTAAGAAGTTAAGGGAAAACAACACCACTGCCCACAAACCACCTAAAAGAAACCAAATACTCAGAAGAGTAGAGATTAGTAAAACAGAAAATAAAGGAAAAATAGTGAAGCTTGACAAAGCCAAAATTTTGTCTTTTAAAAAAGTGAACAAAATAGAAAAAAACTCTGGGAAGATTGAGCAGCTAAAAAGAAACAAGACAAAATTAATATTATAAAAGAAAAATTAGGCATAAAATGTAGATTAAACAGAGACTTAGAATAGTAAAAATTATTTTAATTATCTGTTGTTGTGTAACAAATTATTTATTACTAAAGAACAACTATTTACTATTGCTCATGATTTCTTTGGCTGACTGAGCTCAGTTCTTTTGTACCACATGGTATTGACTTAGAGAAGATATTCACAATACATACAAGGGGCAAAGGATTGGTCTCAAGAACATATAAACTCCTGCAGATGAGTGAGCATAAACCACTGAGTGGAAAATTGGGTAAAAGGTGTGGATAGGAATTCTACCTTAGAGGAAACACATATAGCCAATGAGCATATGACAAAATACTCAAAATCCTAAGTTTATTTAGAAAATAAAACCTCAACTGGATTGTAGTTTACACCACTGTATTGGAAAACTATTTTGAAATCTGCAAAATCATTTAAAAGTTTGACAGTTAGAGGTGTAAATCCATAGAATCCCTTACATCTTGGAGTTGGGTGGAGGGCGGTACATAAATATGCACAGCCACTTTAGGAAACAAACTGAAAACAAACTCTCCTAAATGACAAGCCCGTCAACCAAACTTGCCAGTAAACTCGACTTCCCCAGCTTTGTGGACAATCAAACATTCTGCTAATTCTCTTGTTAATTTGTGAGGCTTCTCAGTAGAGTGGAGCCTGCTTTGATTTTTGTCTTCCTGATTTCCTGTAGATCATTGTGCCAGCTCCTTGTGGTCTCTTTCATTTGTCCTCAACACAAAATCCTGATCTCAGTCTTAGAAAAATGTTCAAACCCTTTCTCTTTAAGAGGGAGGGGATATATGTACAGATATAGCAGAATTACTTCATTGTGCAGCAGAAACTAACGCAACATTATAAAGCAGTTATACTCAAATTTTAAAAAGTTTTTTAAAAATAGACAAACAATAAGAATATATACCACAAAGAATTACAGTCATTATCTTGTAATAATCTACAACGGAATATAATCTGCAAACATCCTGAATCACTCTGCTGTATACCTGAAACTAGCACAATATTGTAAATCAACTGTACCTTAAAAAACAAAAACAAGCAAAATAAAGCATATCAGAGAATATGTGCAGATTAAGAAAAGAATCTTAGAGAGCAAATTCTTAGGCTTATTCTCTTAAGGATCTGCAAATGATCAGTATCAACCATATTATATCAATGTGCTCATTACCCCTGTGTTCTGCTCCTCACTTTTATGATCACTTAGAATTACCTTCCAAAAGAAAAGAAAAGTGAAATTAGCTCAGCCGTGTCCAACTCTTTGCAACCCCATGGACAGTCCACGGAGTTTTCTAGGCCAGAATACTGGAGTGGGTAACCTTTCCCTTCTCCAGGAGATCTTCCTAACCCAGGGATCGAACCCAGGTCTCCCACATTGCAGCAGATTCTTTGCCAGCTGAGCCACAAGGGAAGTCTTTACTATTGTGGACCATACACTAGGATTTTGTTTTGCATGGCTATTCCTTTCAAAGTCCTTACACATTTATTGCATCTCATATTATCTCTTCTAGTCTCATAGTGGGTCTCATAGGAACCCCACAAATCGAACAGAGCAAGGATGATCATTTCCACAAATGGAAAAGTCACTTGCCTCATGTCAAACAGTTAATAATTGATAGAATTGAGTCCAATAGCCCAAACCAGAAGTTTTGCAATTTGAGTTGCTTTTCTGCCAACGGGAATAATAATACCTTGCACATGCAGGTCACTTCTCTACCTAAAATGGCAGTTTCCATTTCCCACATACCTAGAAAAAAGAGCAGCTGGTTTTAATGACTCAGGAAAGTGAAAGGAGACTCTCCTTTCCTGAGGGCTCTGGTCTGCAACTGAGTAGTTGATTTCATCGTGTTTCCTGACACTATCAGAAGGCATTGAAAAGGAAACTCACCTACAGTATTTTTTCCTCCATACCATGGAAATGGAAGTCTTGCTTGGTCTCATTCATTTGGTGTCAGACACTGTGTTTCCCCAATGCACCCCCACCTCCCCAAAAAAATGGCCACAGCTGTAGGTATAGTCCTGTTTACTCTCCAGAGACTTGCTGAGTTGTTTCAGTCACGTCCGACTCTTTGCAACTCCATAGATGTAGCCCACCAGGCTCCTCTGTCCATGGGATTCTCCAGGCAAGAATACTAGAGTGGGTTGCCATGCCCTCCAGCAGGGGGATCTTCCCAACCCAGGGATTGAACTCAAGTCTCTTACATCTCCAGCATTAGTGGGCATATTCTTTACCAGTAGCACCACCTGAGAAACCCTAGAGTCCTAGGGATAAGATTAATTGAGCAATGAATGTATAACCCTCTGATTCAACCAGTTTCTAGGTTTTGTAAGGCAAAGATGGAGCTTAAAAGATTCAATATCAAAGTGCTAGCTGAAAATGGAAGGATTCAATAAAAAAAAGAAACCAGGCTCTCCTAGAAGTCGTGGTGGTGTAGTTCTGCAAGGCGGGAGACATATTTTCTGAATAAGAACTGAACAATAAAGATCTCCAGACATTTACTAGAAAAAGACCTGATATTGGCTCTGGAAGGAAAAGAATATTTTGTGACCAGAGCTGTCTTCTTGTGTTAGATCCTAAAAGACCTCACAGAGACAGGGATTCTGTGAAGAGGCTGCCAGGTTTTCTTCATAATGGGGAGGGATAAGCTGGGGGACTGTCATTTACTGAGTTAATACAAGTATTAAGCTTGATATTTTCCCATCATTTGTAATTCATAATCTTGCCATAATAAAAGGTTTTATTTTCCCCATTTTACAGAGGAGGAGATATAGGTTAAGGGACTTGCTTCAAGTTGCACCATTAGCCAACAGTTTACTTGGCTTCAGGCACTAGGCTGTTTGCATCATACTCATTGGGTGCCCTGTGCTCCCTGCTCCCACCAGGCTGGGGAGAGAACTTGGGTCTATGAAGCCTTGAACATGAAAGCTAATTACTTGTAGGTTTCCCACATTTTCATCTCACTTTCTCTTCAGTAGTTATGAGTTTGCAAGAGAGAACGAAAACTAAGAGTTACATCTGGAAATGAAAGTGGTTTTTTTTTTATTTCAACAAGCTTTATTTTTTTAATTTATTTATTTTTAATTGGATAATTGCTTTGCAATGTTCTGTTGGTTTCTGCCATATATCAACATGAATCAGCCATAGATATACGTATGTCCCTTCCCTCCTGAACCTCCCTCCTACCTCCTACTCCCTCCTTCCCCTCTAGGTTGTCAGAGTACCAGGTTGAGCTCCCTGTGTTATACAGCAACTTCCCATTAGCTATCTATTTTACATATGGTAATGTATATATTTCAATGCTACTTTCTCAATTTGTCCCACCCTCTCCTTCCCCTGCTGTGTCCATAAGTCCTCAACAAGCTTTACTGAGTACTTAGCTGTGTGTTAAGTACCATGCCAGCTGTTTGGCACTATAGAAATGAACAAGAAATTCAAGTTCCCGATCCTTATTGTACTTAGTGAAATACAAAGAAATAAACTTTATACACCAGAAGTAGGAATTATGAGCATATATCACTACTGATATGGGAAAAGTGGTTTGAGAGGGCTGTATGTAGGCAGGATTGTATATGGCTGATTCAAACAGAGAGGGAAAGAAAGAAAGGGGGGTAGGAAGGAGAAGGAGAGAAGGATGAAGGGAAAGAGTGAGAGAAGGGAGGAGGAAGGAAGGAAGAAAGAAGGAAATTTCATATTGATTCCATGAATCAACTTACCACATGAAAAATATTAAAAGATGATATTAAAAGAACTTGGGTACAGAAGCTCCCCAATAATTTATATGCAAAAACAATGAACACTGACTGGTTGAAATATACAGAGTAATTCTTTCAAAAGCCTGCAGTTAATAGGTAAGAGAACATGCATGATATAGATAGTCATCTCTCTGATTTCAATCCCCATGGCCCAACCTCTCCTGTCTTCTGCAGTTGAAAACATACGGATGAGCGTAGAAGGAGTGATGCATAAATGACCTCTCATTAGGTGGGCATGCTCTATAGCCTTCCTGACCAGATACACAGAATTGATGATGCATTGAAAATACAAATCAAAAATGGGCACGTATGCATGGGAAAGTGATGAAGGGACATCCAAATCTCTTGGTATTTCATGCAAGACCTCAGGCTAAAACAGAGTAGAATGTTCTTTTTCTAAAATTAAATTTTATTGAAGTATAG
Organism: Okapia johnstoni; assembly: GCA_024291935.2. Classification (NCBI taxonomy): domain Eukaryota; kingdom Metazoa; phylum Chordata; class Mammalia; order Artiodactyla; family Giraffidae; genus Okapia; species Okapia johnstoni. The sequence goes on along the minus strand of CM044306.1, from coordinate 20,291,941 downwards.
TTGCCTTACAGTTTTGTGATAGTTTCTCAGTTCAGTTCAGTTCAGTTTCTCAGTCGTGTCCAACTCATTGCGACCCCATGGACTGCAGCATGCCAGGCTTCCCTGTCCATCACCAACTCCCGGAGCTTGCTCAAACTCATGTCCATCAAGTCGGTGATGCCATCCAACCATCTCATCCTCTGTTGCCCCCCTTCTCCTCCTGCCTTCAATCTTTCCCAGCATCAGAGTCTTTTCCAATGAGTCAGTTCTTCACATCAGGTGACCAAAGTATTGGAGCTTCAGCTTCAGCATCAGTCCTTCCAGTGAATATTCAGGGCTAATTTCCTTTAGGATTCCTCATAGTCCAAAGGACTCTCAAGAGTCTTTTCCAACATCACAGTTTGAAAGCAACAATTCCTTGACAATCAGCTTTCTTTATGGTCCACCTTTCACATCCATACATGACTACTGGAAAAACCATAACTTTGACTAGATGGAACTTTGTCAGCAAACTAATGTCTCTGCTTTTTAATACACTGTCTAGGTCTGTCATAGCTTTTCTCCCAAGGAGCAAGTGTCTTAATTTTGTGGCTGCAGTCACCAACTGCGGTGATTTTGGAGCCCAAGAAAATAAAGTCTCTCACTGTTTCCGTTGTTTCCCCATCTATTTGCCATGAAGTGATGGAACTGGACACCATGATCTTTGTTTTTTGAATGTTGAGTTTTAAGCCAGCTTTTTCACTCTCCTCTTTCACTTTGATCAAGAGGCTCTTTAGCTCCTTCCTCTCTGTCTGCCATAAGGATGGTGTCATCTGCATATCTGAGGTTATTGATATTTCTCCCAGCAATCATGATTCCAGCTTGTGCTTCATCCAGCCCGGCCTTGACAACGTACAGCCTTGATGCACTCCTTTCCCAATTTGGAACCAGTCCATTGTTCCATGTCTGATTCTAACTGTTGCTTCTTGACTGGCATACAAATTTTTCAGGAGGCAGGTCAGATGGTCTGGTATTCCCATCTCTTGAAGAATTTTCCACAGTTTGTTGTGATCCACACAGTCAAAGTCTTTGGCGTTGTCAATAAAGCAGAAGTAGATGTTTTTCTGGAATTCTCTTGCTTTTTCTATGATCTAACATATTAGCAATTTGATCTCTGGTTCCTCTGCCTTTTCTAAATCCAGCTTGAACATCTGGAAGTTCTTGATTCTCATACTGATGAAGCCTCCCTTAGAGAATTTTGAGCATCACTTTGCTAGCATGTGACATGAGTGCAGTTGTGCAGTAGTTTGAACATTCTTTGGCATGGCCTTTCTTTGGGATTAATTTCTACTAGTGTTACTATACAACAAAGTGAATCAGCTGTATGTATATATACATATATCCCCTCTTTTTTTGGATTTCCTTCCCATTTAGGTCACCACAGAAAGCTCTAAATATTCAAGTAAACCACATTGAACTTGATATTAACAATGTGGAGGACTTGCTAAGTAAAGTTAATGAGGGTAATCTTACTACAGACAGACTATCTTAAACTTTTTGATAATCAGTCAAGAAAATTTCTTGCTTAACTGGAACTGAGCAGAAAAATAATTGCCATGTTTGTAGGAAAAGGAATGTGATTTCCTGGCAAAGAGTGCAGAAATAAAGGGCAGAGTTAATAAGGGTAGGGAAATGCTCAGAAATGCCATTCGGATTGTATAGTCACAGATGCTTCCAATAGAGAAAATGTTCATGTGCCTAGGTGAGTGTAACTTGAAAGATGGAGAAACTCTTTAAAAAAGCTTCTTAAGGATGAAACAGACCAACGTAGGAGAAAATAGCTGAGCCAGGTTTTATGTGTTCATGTCTCTGATCAATTGCAGGTTTTAATCAGAACTGTTCTTTCATTCCTATTTAGTAGCTCTCCACCCACCCACTCCATTAGATTTGGGCAATATTGGAGGGCTTATGGTAAGAAGGTTTTTGGTTCTTTCTGTCATGAAGCTGAGCACCCAGTAATTCATTTATAAGAAGGGACTACATTAAGTGTCATTTAAAAGGCTCAATTTATTAATCTGACACAGTTGCAAACATGGGCATGTTTTATAATGGATATCAAGGTTTAAACAAAAGTCTTTTGCCTTTCATCTTCACATCCCTTGAACATTTGGTATTTGTGCCATCAGCTCACTCCTCTCCCTTTTCTTGGACATTTAGTACCTTGGATCTCCAACCTCTTGCCTGAGCTGCCCAGGGCTTCAGTGCTCCTTAACTTCTGCCAGTTACGCCAGATTCATAAATCAAACCCACGATTCATGTCACTCTCATCTTTTTTCCTCCAGCTACTCCATTACCTTGCATAAATGGAACGATCTAAAGAGCATATTTTTAAATGTCTATTTACAACTGTTTATGGAAACAGGGCCCTGACATGTCCTGCCCAATCTCAAAATTGACACAACAAACTCTTCCCAGCCTCTCCTGCACCACAAAAGCATCTCAGTCAGAGGCCTTCATAAGAGGAATAGAATCCTGTGTTATCTCTTCCCAGGCCTTCTTGTTTGAAGACTCTTGATTTACAACACCAACATGGACCATTATCAGATTCTTCCTCCATGCCCAAATCATAAATCAGAAGTCTGGTTTGTGTAAACTTGATAAGGAAAGGATGACTGCTTCACCTCTCCTTTATGATGACTGTGCTCATAACTGTCTCTGGCCAGAAAGCCATTGACCATCCTTCTAAACAAAAGCATTCCTTACCTAAGATAAGGGTATAATGAAAAACCAAGCTCTTGAGCCTCATTCAGCTTCTTCCTTGAAACAATGATTAAGATAGGAAGGGACACATTTCAAATGATCTTCTACTTCTTAAGATTGGGATCTATTAATAGCAAAGTTAACCCAGTTTTCCCTGAGCATTCCCTTTTACCTGCCAACAGTAGCAAATATAGCAAAGCATAAATATACTTAATATATGAAACAAACAACTAAGTCCCCTTCCCCAGTAAAGAGTTTTTCACCACACAAATAAGTGATTTTAAGAAGGGATAAATTTTCATTTAAGATCCACTGGTAAAATTATGATTATAACTTATGAAAAAAGGACTTCTCAATATTGCTTATATATTAATATATAAAGGATAATATTTGAACATGAGTATAGAAAGAAAATTAGAAAGAGGGATCTATAGCTCCAAGTGGGTGTAAACAGTTTGGAGAAAATTTGGTTTCTGTAAATGAGTTCTAGTTTTCTATCCTTAGATAAATTACTTCTCAAATACTAAGATACTTTCCAAGTTAGAACACTTGTTGTTGAAATTTTGAAAACTCATGGATGATGTAAGGCAAAAAAAGACTAGGTGGATATCTGCATCAGATAATTTTCATACCATCTGAGTTAACTAAAACAAGAAACAGACTCTCTCAGAAAGTAGTGAGTGTCCCAGAGTTTATAATGTACCAGGATTTGAATTATATGAGCTGTTTTTGCTTGCTGACCCTTAATATCCTACAATGTCCATGAAGACTTAAAACAGTCTCTGTCCCTCAGCAAGTGGGTAGCCATTCCCTTCTCCAGGGGATCTTCCAGACCCAGGGACAGAACCTGGGTCTCCACACTGCAGGCAGATTCTTTACCATCTGAGCCACCAGGGAAGCCCATTTCCCAAATACGTACTATATAATAAGAAGTTTGTCATTACGATTGTCATTCTTTGTAATAGCATTTATAGCATTTTCTGTATTTCAAATTATTAGTGCCTGAATTGTTGCTTCCTCCTGTTTCCCTTTGCTCTAAATAGTAACTTGCTTTGTACAGATCTGTCTTATGAAATGTGCACCTGCTGCAGCCATGCCAGCTAAACCTCCTTGCATTGAGGACATACTCTTTTTTCCCCTTCTTTCCTGATAGTTTATTTAGTTCAGTGGTGTCAGCTCCTTTTCCGATGGTCTGAGATACATGTAAAACAGGCTACTTGCATTTATTCAAGTAGCCTGAAATAATACATTATCAGGGAAATAACTGGATTTAATATAAGAAAACACGTCTTATTCTTCATTGCCCTTGTTCGAGGGTTGGGCTTTATGGCCACAAGTAATAATTTGGGTTTAACTAATGAGTGTCATTAAGAATCAGATAGGAATAAGATCTCCACCTACTTCATCCATCCCTGCTGATGGTCTTAATAGTTGGTTAATTTTTCCATATCTAAAATGTAATTCTTCTACATTTCTTCATTGTTCTTATAACTTGTTTTTCTCTGCAACTAAGGCATTTCCTGATTTATCACCTAATAAACTCTACTCATTTTGCATGCCCTTTAATGACCTAGATTATGTGTACAGTCTGTCTTTCATAAGCCCTTATTTAGAGGATGTGTTGTGTTTGTACAAAATTCTTCTGCCCTACTCCTGCACACAAAGGCAAGGGGCTAAATTTAAAGACGTTTGGCTAGGATTATGGATGCCACTCTGAGCTGACTTGGAGTATAAGTCAGAAGAGTATCTGAGGAGCACCTATATGATTTTGTTTGTAACATCTCTTTACTATGTATCATAAAGTCACTATCATCAAAGATTTATCCAGTTCCAGCTAAGTTCTGGGCATTGCCCAGAAGTTTCTGAGAAAGTGGATTATAAGAGGAAATTTACTTCCTGATATCATCAGAATATTGTTATAAGATGAAGCCATTTATATAAGCAAACTGATGAGACCAACAAAAATAACACCCAGCATCATACATCACATAGATGGAGAAATTTTCTATGTTGTGTTTGGTACTCATCTTTTAGGTTTCTTACATGTATCTTTGGGGCCATTTGTGTGTCTCAGACATTGTTTTCCATTCTATTTTCTTTATTCATAGTCACTGGGATGACTCCCTGTGGATCTTTGGTTTCAAAATTGACCTTTATGAAGTCAGAGAGAGTTATAAGTAGCTGTATACAAGGATTTGACTGGAAAAAGCCAAGTAAAGAATATGTTGGCTTGAACCATACAAAATTTTCATTTTTGTAGGTCAAAAATAATTGATAATCTGCAGCTGAATATCTGAGGAATGACAGAAGTGGCCCCTACAGGAGAACAGATGCATTAAATAGGGGTGGCATACACCCATAGGGCTTCCCTGGTGGCTCAGTGGTGAAGAAGCGACCTGCCAAGCAGGAGACATAGGTTTGATCCTTGGATCAGAAAGATCCCCTGGGAAGGAAATGGCAATCCACTCCAGTATTCTTGCCTGGGAAATCCAATGGAGAGAGGAGCCTATCGGGGTTGCAAGAGTCAGACATGACTTAGCAACTAAACACACACACACACACACACACACACGAGAAAAATGAAGGAAGCTTCAGATGCCCACAAAGGGAAAAAAATAGAAAACACATTGAAATATGTTTTTTATTAAGTGAATATAAATACATTAAGGATGCCCTTAAGCAAGACAAAAGTCTGTTACTTTGTGTGGTAATCTGGTGTTCGTGCTTGAGATATAGAAATCAACGCTCCTTTTTTATTTTTCTTCCATCTTTTAAATAGAGAAAATAACCAGCCATCTGTAAAAGATTAGGGCATAATAAGAATCCCACAGTCTGAGGAGCTTGGTGGGCTACAGTCCATGGGGTCGCAAAATCAGACAAGACTGAAGTGACTTGGCATGCAAAATGGAAGCCAATAGTTGTCCCAGGGGAGCAGGATTTTCAGGGAGTTTTGGTGAGCCAAGGCTTTCCATTTTTTTTGTTCATACATTTTTTTCTACCTCAAGCATGAGTCTATTTGTTTGTTTGCTTGCCTTTGCCATGCCGTGCCACTTGCGGAATCTCAGTTCTCTGACCAGGGATTGAATCCAGTGCAGAGCAGTGAGTTCAATCCTAACGACTGAATCCTAACCACTAGGCAACCAGAGAACTCTTGAGCTATTTTTTTTTAATAAATTTATTTATTTTAGTTGGTGGCTAATTACTTTACAATATTGTAGTAGTTTTTGCCATACATTGACATGAATCAGCCATGGGTTCACATGTGCTCCCCCTCCTGAACCCTCCTCCCACCTCCCTCCCCATCCCATCCCTCTGGGTCATTCCAATGCTCCATCCCTGAGCATCCGTCCCATGCATAGAACATGGAATGGTGTTCCGCTTCACATATGACAATATACATGTTTCAATGTTATTGTCCCAGAACGTCCCACCCTCACCTTCTTCCTCAGAGTCCACAGGACTGTTCTATGCATCTGTGTCTCTTATTCTGTCTCACATATAGGGTTACCGTTACCATCTTTCAAATTCCATATACATGCATTAGTATACTGTATTGGTGCTTTTCTTTCTGGCTCACTTCACTCTGTATAATGGGCTTCAGTTTCATCCATCTCAATGGAACCGATTCAAATGTATTTTTTTAATGGCTGAGTAATATTCCATTGTGTATATGTACCACAGCTTCCTTATCCATTCGTCTGCTGATGGATATCTAGGTTGCTTCCTTGAGCTATTTTTATAGTAAAATAAAAATGAAGATTGTAAAATATCCTTATGAACTAAATGGGGGAATTTGTAACAGTGAGAGGGAGAGAGAAGAGAAAAAGAGAGTTTAAATTTTTTGACTTAAATAAGAGGATCAAATCTTATTTCAAAATACATTAAGAATCTTAATATGAAGTAAATTTCTCAGTGTGATCCTGAAAAAAATGTTTTGCCTGCTGCATCTGCTCTCACGCCTCACTCAACTCATGATCCATGATTTGTCAAACATGTCAGCATCTGGCAGTGAAAATCCAGGCTTGTAAAAGTGTCTGTTCTCCTTAGCTCATGCTGAGACCTGCAATAAGATAAAATCTGAGATCTCCCAGTGGAATGTAGCACAAAGAACATGAAACTTATGCTACACAGACTCTTATTTGGTGTCAGTCTGTTTAGACAGTGGGGAATAATCAAATTGGAAAAATAACTAAACATTTACAAAGGCAAATAAATTTTACAAATGCCTAGATTCTCAAAATAAACTCATGTCATTGTATGTCCCAGAGCACTCAGAGATTTGAAGTAAACCATACACTGATTTTTTTTTAAGCAGGAGAAGAAAGAATGTATTACTTGCAGCAAATAAGGAAAATACAGGGACTCTTTCCCCAAACAGTCTTCAAAAACATTGATTTTGAGGAATCTTAGAGAGCAAGAGACACTAAAGGTGTTGAGATAAGCAAATGTCATTTCATTTTCAAGTCTCTACAAATCACAGAATGGGTTGTTAAAAAGACCTTTTGTGGACCTCTAGAAAAAGAACATGGGACTACTTAGACCAGATCTTGTCAAATAATTTAACTTATTTTTGCCTTATTAGTTTATCAATGAAATTCAGTAGAAAATGAACCTGAATTTCATCAGGACAGTTAAAAAGGACTCTCATAATAGCTTATGAAGAGAATGCAGAAATATAGACAGAATTCGGTAACTGCCAAGACATGTCTCATTTCCAATGATAGCATCTCACATCATTCAATAATAACACTTGACCCCAAACTCAAACTGAGACTCTGGATAAACAATATACTATAAAGGCAGTTAGACAGCTTGGAGCAGACTCACTGGGGTAGTCTTTTCTGCTGATACTCAAAGCACGTGGAGTTTGCTAAGGAGGACACACTATGGGTAACTTGGACTCAAATTAAAGAACGATATGTCTGAAGCTGATGTTAAATCTGAACCTGAAAAAACTCCCTCTTCCAAATGATGACAATAAGGATATTGGTATGACTGGAGTGGGATTATGAACTTAGGCATGCAAAGACAGGAACAAAGAATATCAACACAGGGACCAGGAAACCATATGAGGAGTGATGGAAATGACCCCTCAGGAAGTCACATGCCACTTCACTAAACAGAGGTTTAGTCATTCAGATCCCAGCATATTTCCTAACGGGGTTGAGATGACTAACTTAAAGAATAGCACCTAATTATATCATCAGGCAGACATGACTTGGGGGAAAATATGGGCTATACTCAAAAAAGGAGGATAACTGTTTTACATCCTGGCTCTTAAAGAGCAGCTAGATCTTGAATATGGCTCTGATGATGTACCTTTTAAAAGAATATTGAGTAATTGGAAAGTGCTTTGAGGAGAGCAAATATCCTCGGGATGGAAGTAAAATTCAAATCACATGATGAAGAATGTCAATTCTGAGTGGTGAATTCAGTTCCAGACCACCACAATAAAGCAAATATTGCAATAAAGTGAGCCACACAAACTTTTTGGTTTCCCAGTGCACATAAAAGTTATGCTAATGTTATACTGTAGTCTATTAAGTATACAATAGCATTATGTATAAAAATGTAAATACCTTAATTTTAAAATATCTTATTACTAAGAAATGTTAACCATCATCTAAGCCTTCAGCTCAAAGTTTTAATCTTTTTGCTGGTGGAGGGTCTTTCCTTGATACCGATGGCTGCTGACTTATCAGCGAGGTAATTGTTCGAAGTTTGGGGTAGCTGTAGTAATTTCTCAAAATAAGACAACAATGATGTTGGAGTGGGTTGCCATTTCCTTCTCCAATGCATGAAAGTGAAAAGTGAAAGTGAAGTCGCTCAGTCGTGTCCGACTCGTTGCAACCCCATGGACTGCAGCCTACCAGGCTCCTCCATCCATGGGATTTTCCAGGCGAGTGTACTGGAGTGGGTTGACATTGCCTTCTCCGTGACAATCTCTAGATCTATCTATGTTGCTACAAAAGTCATTGTTTCATTTCTTTTTTACAATTGAATGGTATTCTATTGCATATTTATATATACCACATCTTCTTTATCCATTCATTAGAACACACACACCTTAAGTTCGCCATCTTATATGGGAGAGGTTGATGGTGCACTGAAACAATTATAATAGTATCAAAAATCACTGATCACAGATCACCACAACTAATACAACATTAATGAAGAAGTTTGAAATATTGCAAGAATTACAGTATGTGACACAGAGATACAAAGTGAGCAAATGCTGTTGGCAAAATGGCACCAATAGACTTGCTTGACACAGGGTTGCCACAAACCTTCAGCTTTTACAAACAATATATTTGTGAAGCACAATAAAAAGAACAAGGTATGCCTGTCTTTCTCAAAACGTCCTTGTATTTTTAAAATTGCTCCCCTACCCAGGACATAAATGTAAACAAAGATTTAGTTGTAAGCATGGCTCAGCAGGCTCAGTAGAACAATATTTATAATTGGAGGTTTGTATGTTTAATGATGGAGAAGGCAATGGCAGCCCACTGAACAAGTTCCAGCACACCTAAAAGGAGCTAATAAATGCTTTGATATTTAAACTGTTGTCAAGCACAGGAGCTACAAGGCTTCCCAGCACACCTTTTACCCTTGACATGTTTAAAACATGCAGTTTTGTATGTTGGCAAGTGGCCAGTGAGAAACACTTACTAGTACAACAGAAATTCATAACAGGAAAGTCTTAGAATAAGATAGACTTAGATGGGTCAAAAAACCATTGCAAGATAAAATTTGAAATTTCGGACATGTCAAGGATTCTGGTATTAATACCCAAATTACTTAAGGAGATGTGATTCCTTAAAGTTACAATGTAAGAAACATTGTTGAAAATTCTGTTCAGGACTGAGCTAAGATGCATCCCACTTACCTCATCCCTCCTCCAACATGACTGAGGAATTTACATGGACAGTGTGGGAGAGAGGCTTTAGACAGAGCACCCATCAATAGTTCATTTCTAGAAGACATTCCATCCATGGTAATTCTTTTGCTATCTCAAGGTCCCTCTCTCCCCATTTTTCTTCTTTTTAATTTTCTGTTTGAACTTAAGTTGCAAATAATTGAATTAGTTATATTCCTTATGAGGCATATTACCACTTTTGTCCTTGAAAGTTCCTTCTTAATGTTTTCTTTATATACTTACGTATCAGTTAATTTAATTCCTGCTTTCCTTATGCCTCATTCTCTTCCAATAGACAGCTATTTTATTCTGTTTAATGCATATTCCCCAGCAGACAGCCTTCAAACTTCATCTCCACCATCAGGTCTCCTTGGTCTCTGCCTGTCGGTCCACATTTCAGGCTCACACTACAGATTTGGGCTTGCCAGCCTCCTTAATTGTATGAGTTAATTCCTTTTAATAAGTGTGTGTGTGTGTGTGTGTGTGTGTGTGTGTGTGTGTATCTCTCTTCTATTGGGTCTGTTTTTCTGGAGAATCAGCCTAACACAATACCCCATGGAAGGAATCACCACATGTTGCCTACCCACTCTTTGTTCTCCTTTAAAATTTATGTCATCACAGAAATGCCATAGTGACCCTCCTCCTATATGTCCCTTTATGATTCTGTGTAAGAATTTTGGGGGGTTGGTTCTTAAAACGTTTTGCACACCCAGAGCCCCTTGTTTAAAGGGGAGGTCAGATCCTCTTCAGGAAGGACTTGGTGCCATTGTTACAAGTACACACTATGAATCTTCCTCTAAACTTTCCCCCAGAGAAAACCAATCCGAAGAACGAGTGTTTGAATTCAATAATTACATGCTAGAAATAACACAACTCAGTCAAAATTTCCCTTAGACTAATTGTCTTTAAAACTGTCCCTTAAAATGTCAAAAACACAGCAAATATCTGCTAAAATTTTCTAAACAGTTTTAAATTTCATTTAAATTTGCCATTAGGTGCACTGATCACTAAAACCAGTTTTAAGTGACTTAACCCTTAATTATTTTTCATGGCTGAAACCTCATATTTATTTTAATCTATGGCTTCCTTGGACCATTTCTGTCTTTGCCTTCCCCAATCTATTCACTGTGGGGAAACTGAGGTGACCCAACTCAAAAGAGCTGTTGGTTGTGTCAAGGTTGTTTATCCCTGCTCCTTTCCGCTTGAACATCTATAATCCTAGACACAAACTACCCTTGCAGACCGAGGCAGACACAGTGATTTGGAGGGCCCAAAGTCATTGTGTTCAAATGGAACCTGAAGGAAATCTACATGTAATATATCGAAAGGAATAAAAGCATATGAGAGTCTTACTCATTATGCTTAACCAGACACATTTTTATTAGCATTTGTCAGCCAAAGAGTCTCCTTAAAGACTTGGCAGCATCCAAAGGGGAAAAAAAAAGAAAACAGGGGAAAGGCTTTGCTGAAGTGCAATGAAATGATAATACCAGGAAAGGCAAGCTACAGCATGGGCCATGCTTGCTGAAAGGTTATCCTCAATTAGAAAGGACCTCAGGATAAATTTCCTCACCAGCACCTGGAGGGAATGTGGGGCTGGACTCAGAGAAAAGTTGGCAAACAGGCACCATTTGTGCTCAGCAGAGTCAGGCACCACAGCTATGCTCTTGTAGAAAGCAGCAGACTTCAGAGGAGGTACTCCCTCAATGAAATGTTGCCTTGCAGAAGCTGGACTCATAGCTGGGTTGGCAGGAAGTCGGCAAGTAGGTGCCAGCTTTGCAGAGACTTGGGGTAGTTTGTCGGAAGCAACTGGAGCCACCACTGGCTGATTTGCCGAAACCCGTCACGCAGCAAGCTGGCTGGCAGGAAGGGGATTTGCAGCCACTTTGATTGCAGAAAGTGGGTTCACCACTAGTTCGTTGGCCAGAAAGCATGGTGCCATGAGAAGCTGGATTGTAAGCATTCTCTACAGAACAAGGGGGCTGTCTGTTAGCCGCTGGCTGGCAGATGAAGGATATGCATGGTGCGGGTTGGTAGTGAAGTGTCTGGCAAGGGGAGGTCACACAGCATGTAGGACTGCAAGAACTGAACACACAAGTAGACAGCTGGCAGGAAACCGGTATACAGGGAACCATTTGGCAAGGCTTCAAAATGTAGCAGATTGGTTGGTAATAAAATGATTTGCAGGGCTGATCTTCACCACGAATGGGCTGACATGAACCTGCATGGCAGCAAGTTGGCTGGCACGGACTAGCCGCACAGACAGTTGGTAGGCAAGAAGTTTCAGGACAGGAAGTGACCTCAGGGCAGGCTGGCTGACATGACCCAGCATCACAGCAGACTGACTGATCACAAGCTGCCTGGCACGACTCAGACGTGTAGACACATTCCTGGCAGGAGCTTTGTTGGCAGGGGCCGGGTTCACAGCACTTTACCGAACTGCTTGTGGATTCCAAACAGGAGGGCTGGCATGAGCTAACTGGACCAGGAGACTGACCAGTGCCAGTTTCATAGTAGGCTGTGTAGGAGCAAATGGGTTGGCAAACAAAACCCACACAAGAAGTTGCTGGAAGGCAGGTAGGTTGGCAAGAAGCAGGTTCACAGCCACTTGGGGCACTGCCACAAGGCTGACAGTTTTCTTGGCATGTAACCAGTTGCCATGTTCTGCTCCGACAGGAACTAGGCAAACAGATACCATGTTGGAAACTGCCACCACTGGAGCATATGGAGGTGGTGGGCACAGCTGGGATGGCAGTGGCGTCTCCAGGGCAACAGCTGTCCCCCATGGTGCCAGTGCTAACCTTGTTAGGAGGCTGCAACCTCAGTATACCTCAGTTTGAAAGACATCTAATACATAAGGGCTTTTATAGCCCTTTGCTAGGGGTGTTGGCACAACAGAGCATCTTTCCTTGTTATTGTTTCCACCCATTTGCATATAAACATCTGATTAGCAGGCTTCAGGAGCCTGGGAGACATTGTTCCCAGTTTAAAAATTCGTCTGTTCAGAGAAAAACCCCATAATTCAAAAAGAAACATGTACCCCAGTGTTCACTGCAGCACTATTTACAATAGCCAGGTCATGGAAGCAGTCTAAATGTCCATCAATAGAGGAATGGATAGAGAAGATGTACATATATACAGTGGAATATTGCTCAGCCATAAAAGGAATGAAATTGTGCCATTCGCAGAGACGTAGATGGACTTAGAGACTGTCATTATAGAGTGAAGTAAGTCAGAAAAAGAAAAACAAATATTGTATTAACACATATATGTGGAATCTAGAAAATGGCATGTACTTAGTCATTCAGTCGTGTCCGACTCTTTGTGACTCCATGGATTGTAGCCCGCCAGGCTCCTCTGTCCATAGAGATTCTCCAGGCAAGAACACTGGAGTGGGTTGCCATGACCTTCTCCAGGGATCTTCCCAACCCAGGGATCAAACCCAGGTCTCCTGCATTGCAGGCAGATTCTTTACCACCTGAGCCACCAGGGAAGCCCAGAAAATGGTATAGGTGAATTTATTTACAAAGCAGGAATAGAGACATAGACGTAGAGAATAAACATATGGATACCAAAGGGGAAAGGGATAGGTGGGATGCGTGGAGAGATTGGGATTGATATATACACACTACTATGTATAAAATCGATAACTAATGAGAACCTAACTGTATAGCGCTGGGAACTGTACTCAATGCTCTGTGGTGACCTAAATGGGAAGGAAATCCAAGGAAAAAGGGATATATATATATATACACATACCTGTGGCTGATTTACTTTGCTGTACAGCAAAACTAACACAATATTGTAAAGCAACTATACTATAATTTTAAAAAATCTCATATGTTAAGTTGGGGAGTTTTCACAGCCGAGCTTGGGTTCCTTGCTGCTGTGTCTGCTCTGAGCTATGCTGTCTCTTTTATAGCTTGTTCTCCAGCCTTCCTGAAGCGGGACTCTCCCTAGGTTAACCTCTCATCAAGAGGCCACAGCCCACTCTTCCACCAGGAATGCAGTTCCACACCATTTAGACGATCAGGAAGTGAAGCCCTGACCCAGTTGAGGGAGGATGATAGTAGAGATGGCAAACAGAAAATCAAGGGGTGCCTCCCAAGGGATACTTCAGTGTTTCCACCTCTTTCTAGAATCTTCCTGTTTGGTTTCCTGAAACTCGGCTTTACTAGTACCACTAATAATAAGAACAATAGTAATGGCTTCCATTTATAGTGTTGACTGAAAAAATAAATGCACAACCTAAAAGTTAAGAGTTATGTTTTATTTGGTGAGCATTCTGCAGACTTCAAACCCGGGACACAGCATCTCAGATAATGCTGAGCAACTGTTCCAAAGAGGCAAGGGAGGAGTCAGGATATACAGCAGCTTTTGCAACAAAAGGCCAGATAGTCAGAACGTGAAACCATTATTGTTAATTTAAAAGAAAATCAGACATATCAAATTAATGAAATTAGAGCTTTTCTATATATGGGAAGAGGCAAAGTCCGGGCTCGTTGAAATCATTCTTTTGAAATGCACCCCAGCTATCTGGGCCCAGTATCTTGTGTTTTCCTTATCCTGTGTCTCCTCAGGATGCACTGTTAGGGCTGGCTGCAGCATATCAGGGCAGCTGTAATGTGGTGGCCTGATGGCTGCGACATCCTTCATTTACTGACATGGCAGGCAGTATTTTTCATTCACAATAGCATACTTACTATGTACCAAGCTCTTGACTGCATTTTTCATTGAATCTTTGCAGTGATCCTACTTAGCAGATACAATTGTCACCATTACGTTAGAGGTAGCAAAACTAACTCTGAGAGTTTTAATCATGTTCCCAAACTTATGCCAGTAATAAGGGACAGAAACAAGATTCAAACCTAGGTTGGGCTGATCCCCAAACCTTTTTTCTTCACCACCTGTTTAGACCTCCCAACTTTGGAGGTGGAGAGGAAGACTCTAAAACAGTGATTGAAGGCTGACCAGCCGCACTGGTTCAAGCACAGGTGGTCTAGGTCCCATGCTGGGGATCCTCTGCCCACTCCAGTGACTGTAATCATCAGCTAGATCAAACTGGTAACAATACACCCAAAGACAATCTTTTAATTTGTAAATTTAAAACTATAAAATGTGTCATTAAGAAAGATTAAACCGATACTATGGAATCAACAGCATGTCAATTCTGTAAATATGAAACACGATAACTAGAAGTTATATGAGGACATCTCTGCAAAGAGGCTTTTGTGTTAAGTCGACCTCACCCAAAAGAGATTCATGAGTGACTTTCTCCTCCTCCTTTGAGCTGGTCCAGGCTCTGCATCACTGACCAACTTCAGCATCCCACACTCATCCATGTCCTGGCCTGGTTCACACTGAAGATACAAGATGGAATAGGGGTCGTGGGTTTGGGGTGCAGATGGGGCTTGTCTTGATTTCTGGCTCTGCTGCAAACTCAGTCTGCTGCACATGTTAGCTCATTACCCATGTGTTCAAAGTTGATTAACTGAGAGTTAATCAACCGCATGGCTACTGCTCAGGTTATTTTTATTATTACAGTCTGCCTCACGATTTTCCAAGTACCCATTACAAAATGGCTTCTCTTTATTCTTGCTTTAAAACAATGAGAAATTTTTCTGATCACAATGCCTGAAAAATCCTCACCCTTGTCGTAAAAATGCATTTCTTCAACAATTGCTTTTCATGCTATGGCATCAGTCACTACTTTTGCCCTCCATCTCATTGCTACTCATTTTAGCATCTTGCAGACTTCAGAGATCCCTGCCGCATGTTTTATTCCTGAAAGTCTACATCCCCAAAACTCTCATCTGTCAAGGGGAACTACTTTTGGTCTTACCAAATAGGTCAATCAAAATGAGAACATGAACATATTTGAGAAAGCACGAAAATTTCAATCTGAAAAAGTGTAGTACCCTATACCCATATATACCACATTTACTGTTTCAAAGTAATCCATTTTTACAACAATTTTTCTCTGATTCTGCTCTTGCCTCCCTTCTTCTTAAAGAAACATCTCAATAGGTTCAAAAAAGGGCACAAACTTTCAGCTCTGAGATGAATAAGGTCTGAAGATCTAATGGAAAGCATGGAGACTATAGTTGATAACTCTGCATCATATAATAGAAATTTGCCAAAAGAACTTAAGTGTTCTCACCAAAAAAAGAGGTAAATATGTGAGGCAATGAATGTGTTAGCTAGATGGAAGGAATCCTTCCACAATATATATGTATATCAAATCATCACAGTGTACACTTAAAATTATCTCAAAATTTTGTCAGTTGTTTCTGAATAAATTGAAGAAAAAAAAAAAAGCTCTCAATAGAAACAACTTTGGTTTTGCTATGGTCCAAGGCACTAGAGACATCTATCACCAAGGACTATTGTGGTCACATCAAGAAATATGCTGATGCCTTAAAAACACAAGCTTGGACAGAACTGGATTTTAATCTTTTATGTTATTTACCAGCTGTGAATATCTTGAATTTTGTGTTTGTCATTCCCTTGTGAATAGATAGATTGAGATAAAATCATATATATAGATATGTAACATATTTTATAATGTATATATTTGTAAATATATGTATATACATGTGTGTATACATACATGTATTTGTGGGTATATTGTTATTGAACTTCAAATATACGTGTACATATGGCCTCTGCAGGGGCTTCCCGGGTAGCTCAGGTGGTAAAGAAGCCACCTGCAATGCAGGACACCCTGGCTTGATTCCTGGGTTGGGAAGTTCCCCTGGAGAAGGGATAGGCTACCCACTCCAATATTCTTGGGCTTCCCGGTGGCTCATACAGTAAAGGGTCTGCCTGTGATGTGGGAAACCTGGGTTCAATCCCCGGGGTTGGGAAGATCCCTTGGAGGAGGGCATGGCAACCCACTCCAGTATTCTTGCCTGGAGAATTCCCATGGACTGAGGAGCCTGGTAAGCTAGAGTCCATGGAGTCGCAAAGAGTTGGACATGACTGAGTGACTAAGCACAGTATACAGCATGGCCTCTGGAGCTTTTTCTATCAATCAACATTACAATGCTAAGCTTCACTCATTTTGTTGCATGTAGCCTTTGTCCAGCTGTTCTCACTACAGCATGATATTTTATTGTGTGAATGAATATGCCACAATTTTCTTATCTTTGTTAACAGGCATTTGGATTGCTTGTCCTTCATATTCTTCACCTATAAAATAGGGGAAAAGAAATCTTACCTCACAGAATTTCTATGATTTACATGAAACACTGGGTTTGTGTTAGGCACAGAGATTTAAAAATCTGGCCAACTCATCTCTTGACTCCGGAAGGAGGTAAAGATAGATCCCAATGGCCGAAGTAGACAGTAACTTGAATACCAAAGGGCAAGATAAGCTTCACTTTTGAGTTTCTCCCTCTGTCCTTGTCTAACCCAATGGCTCTCAAACAGGGGTGATTTTTGCCCCTCCCCTCTGGAGGTGGGCAGTTTTTGCCAATGTCTGGAGCCATTTTTGGTCATCACACTCAGGGGATGCTACTAGCATCTCGTTGGTGAAGCCAGGGATACAGCTTAATATCTTACAATACAAAGAACAGTCCCCACAACAAAGAATTATCCAGCCCAAAATGTAAATGTTACCAAAGATGAGAAGCCCTGGGCTATCCCCTCTTGTAATTAGTATAGCCCAAGCTGCAACTTGAGGACAGGGGGTAGACCTTTGACCCATGCACTAAGTACAAGGGGTTTAAAGAGACTACTTTAAAGAGACCCTGTCCTTGCAGATTGAAAGAGCACACGTATGGAGTCTACATAAAGAGTGTGTCCTATAGAGACTGAGAGAACATATCAAAGCTCTTGCACAAGAAATCTAGGTTACTTTCTTTATTGTAAGTATGACCTCCCCACTTGTTTTCATCCTATTGTGGACCCCAAAGCCCTTGGTTTACCCCTTGTTTTCCCTATATACAAGTCCATGTTTCACCATTCAGGTCTCCACACCAAGGCCAGAGGGACATTCCAAAACCCAGTAGTCTTCATGTCACTTCCCTGCATATGATCCCTCAATACCTTCTCATCAGCCCTGCACCAAACTCAGATGACTCTGTCTAGTACACAAGGCCTGATGAGGGCAGGTCACTCTTTACTTATCTGACCTCAGAGTTTACTGCTCTTCTAAGCACACCTCCCATATTTTGCTTAATGAGTAGTGTGGTTACAAGCTCCATTCATTTATATATGTTTCCTCTGCCTAGGAACCTCTTCCTTCCTAGTTTCTAACTGGTTAATTCCTACTTGTGCTAAAAGATTCAGCTTCAGTATTATCTCTCCCAAGAGTAATTCCCTGTTTCTCCCCATGCCCTGCTGAGTTCTCAGTACTGTATGCTTGCCTCTACCCCAGGACTTAGCAGTGTGGAATGTAGTGATTGCCTCGCTGCCTATCTCCCTATCAGAGGAATAAGCTTCCTGAGAGTGGACTGAAGCTTCTATCTTTTCATCCCCAGAACTCACCTCAGTCCCTGGTACCTAACAGCTATCTAGCAAAGCTTCTTGGATGGAGGGATGGATGGATGGATGGAGAGATGAATAGATGAATAAAGCTGCACTCAAAGATGAAGCAAGTCAGCTGATGAGAATATGACATGAACAAGACATAAATGAGAAGAGTCTGTTACTTCAACTTTAACCATGTTTATTGGACAGTTAAATACCTGTATGTCATGGAAGAGGTCTCCAAAGAAGAGGAGCCCACACAGCAAGGGCGCACATGCATGAGGACAGAAAAATATTTATTCCAGGAAAGAGACTTGAGATGATACAGCAAAGCAGATTTTCTCAGCTCAATGGCAGTAGCAGAAAGGAACCCAGAATGTCCCCATCTCGTGCCAAGGAGATCGTCATTTGGGCCATTAGGAGACTGACATTTCTGATGAGTTCTTCGAAGCATAAGCAGATGGCAAGTGATGGTGCAGAAAGAAAAACATTTTAAGTCAGAATGAGCTTTGGGGAAAGCAGACAAATATTCTATCTAGCCAGAGGCATGCGTTGCAGGAATTGGTTGGCCAGGGCCAGTTCAGCAGTTGGTAGGCTTGGTGGCAGCAGGTTGGCTGACTGCAGCCTCGTGAGTGGTGGGGCTGATGGGCTTGGCCTCAGTGGGCTGGCAGGGACTGGCCTCTGAGACTTCCGTCTTGCAGGGAGTTGAGTCAGCACAATCCGGTTGGCTGGAAGTGGACTTTTTGCAATCCCGTTTGCAGGAGTCAGCACAAGGCAAGCGGGAGTAGACCGGGCGGTAAGGGACAGAAGTGGCGCAGGTTGGGCGGCGCAAGATGGAGTAATATGGGCGGTAGCAGGCCGGGCGGTAGGAGATGGATGTCAAATATGGCTGCCTATAGGTGATGGGTCCAGAGCAGATTGGGCGGCAAATTGGGCGGTAGGAGATTGAAGTAGTACAAGGTTGTTTGCAAGAGCTGGGTATGTAGAAAGTTCGCGAGCAAGCTGGCTGGCAGACGGCAGATGCAGAAGACCCCGGGCGGCAGGAGAGAGGTCGGCAGGACGGAGGTGGGCAGGAATCGGGCTCACAGGAGATGGATCGACTGCGCTTGACTACGTAGCAGGTAGGTTGACATGGCCTGGGCACACAGACACTTGGTAAGCAGGGGCTGGGCTCAGAGCAGATGGGTTGGCAGATGCTGGAGACACAGCAAGAGGGCTCTTGGCAAGTGCTGGAGACACAAGGTGGCTCACAAGGGCTTGAAACACAGCAGACTGGACGGACACAGATGGGCTCACAGACCAGAGAAACACGTGTGGCTGACTGGCAGATGCTGGGCTCTGAGCAAGATGGCTCACAAGGACTGGAGTCGCAGCAGGCAGACTGGCAGCTATTGGCCACAGAGCAGATAGATGGGCAGCATCTGACACCGGAGGACACGGGCTGATAGCAACTGGGCTCACAGATCACTGGCTGGCAGCAGCTGGGTTTGCAGAGGATGGGCTGGCAGGAAGTGGGTATGCAGAGAACTCGTTGGCAGGGAGGGACCTCACAGCAGACGGGCTGGGCACAGCTGCTCACGGAGCAAGAGGGCTCACAGATGGTGGCCTCACAGCTCACAGGCTGGGCACAGCTGCTCACAGAACAGGCAGGCTCACAGATGGTGGCCTTGTAGCTCACAGGCTGGGCACAGCTGATCACAGAGCAAGAGGGCTCACAGATGGTGGCCTCACAGCTCACAGGCTGGGCACAGCTGCTCACAGAGCAAGAGGGCTCACAAATGGTGGCCTCACAGCTCACAGGCTGGGCACAGCTGCTCACAGAGCAAGAGGGCTCACAGATGGTGGCCTTGTAGCTCACAGGCTGGGCACAGCTGCTCACAGAGCAAGAGGGCTCACAGATGGTGGCCTCACAGCTCACAGGCTGGGCACAGCTGCTCACAGGACAGGCAGGCTCACAGATGGTGGCCTTGTAGCTCACAGGCTGGGCACAGCTGCTCACAGAGCAAGAGGGCTCACATATGATGGCCTCACAGCTCACAGGCTGGGCACAGCTGCTCACGGAGCAAGAGGGCTCACAGATGGTGGCCTTGTAGTACACAGGCTGGGCACAGCTGCTCACAGGACAGGCAGGCTTACAGATGGTGGCCTTGTAGCTCACAGGCTGGGCACAGCTGCTCACAGGGCAAGAGGGCTCACAGATGGTGGCCTCACAGCACACTGGCTGGGCACAGCTGCTCACAGGACAGGCAGGCTCACAGATGGTGGCCTCACAGCACACAGGCTGGGCACAGCTGCTTACGGGACAGGCAGGCTCACAGATGGTGGTCTCATAGCACACAGGCTGGGAACAGCTGCTCACAGGACAGGCAGGTTCACAAATGGTAGTCTCACAGCATACAGGCTGGGCACAGCTGTTCACGGGATAGGCAGGTTCACAGATGGTGGCCTCACAGCACACAGGCTGGACATAGTTGCTCACAGAACAGGAGGGCTGACAGCATTGTGGGTCACAGCTGGATGATCCGCAGCTATCTTGACAAGTCACCAGTTGCCACGTCTGGCTTCGGCAGGAACTGGGCAAGCAAACAGGCCCTCTGCAGCTCACCTCAGTGGAGCAAAGGGAGATGGCTGGCACTGAGGGGCATTTCCTAGAACAGCAGTTTCCAGACATGGTGGAGGTGCCTCTGCTCTCTTGCCAGTGCTGAGAGGTTGCTGCCTGACTTGGTCAGCTCTCCAGATCCCTCACTTTTATACCCCCAACCATGGCACGTGCTGTTTTGAGCCCCTGCATCTTTTCCTCATTGCTGTTTGGGCCAGTTTTCAGAGAAACATCTCATTATGCCAAGGTTTGTTGATCTGGAAGCTGTTTACCTGCCCATAAAGGAGCTGTTTGTTTATTGACTTGCTAACTTTGGAATCCTTGGAGCTACAGGTTATCTTGGAATAAGCATCATTGCCTCCAAGCTGAATGATCTGCATTTCTGAGCATCATGAACATAGGAAGAAAAAAGGAACTTATAATTTAACCATCTTCTAGTCCTTTGCACAGGCCCTGGGCAAAACACAGAGGGTGTCCACATGAATAAGACCTACTCACCCACTCTCATGGATCTCACTGTCTGATGGGCAAGCATACAAGTAAACTCACTACAATGCAACAATAAACTCAACAATAGACATAAAGGGATTAGCAGAGAGGAGCAGTGGTGAGCTCTGTGGGAGAGCGAATATCTGAGCTGCGTTTTAAATGCTGCACTTCACAAAGAAGATCTCATTTAAACCCATCAGAAATCCCATGAGGCAAGGATTCATCTCCATCCCCATCCCCTCAATTATAGGTGAAGGAAAAGAAGGGGAGTTAGAATCAGAAGGTTTGTCACTTGCTAAAGATCACACACAGCTTGCCCACTAATCTAGGGCTACTCTTCTTCCTCTTCACCATCCTGTCTGGACAGACCTTTCTCGGGAGCCGCATGTCGCACGCTCAGCCCACAATGCTGCCCTCCATCCTGTTTTGTGAGCAGCTCTCCTCTAGAACACTGGCTCTCCCTACCCTGGAAAGCACTTGACCTAGCCTCTCTGCTTCTCCTCCCTCCTTTCCCTCCACCAGCCCCCACCTCAAGCATTCAGTAGACCTCCAGAATCCTTCTTGCCTTTGGTGATTTTAGCAACTACTAAAACAACTCCTCTGAGATGTAAAGAGGAAAGACAAGAGGTCTTTTGAGAACAAAAGACAAAAACCATTGTGAACAAAAACAAAGAACACAAATGCTTTCTCAAAGCATTTTGTCAGTGCTACCACTTGAGACGGACACAAGGTAAAAATTGAGACGGACACAAGGTGAAAAATGAAGCCTAGGCTTCTAAACACCAAGGCCTGACACCCTTGCTGAACGAAGTGCCTGCACTGTTTCCACCACATTCTTTCAATATCAATGCATAAGGCAGGCTCTCCTTTGGAAAAGTTGGACTATTATGGCAACCATTCATCATCCCTTCCTTCATTCATTAATTAGTGTAGCCATTCAGACTACAAATTTCTCTTTTACTCATCCATTCAACTCAGTCATCATTGGGTTCTGTATGCGGGATACAAAAAAATGACTTTCAGTTCCTCCACAAGGAGACCAAGTTTAGAAGAAAGACAAGATATATACATAAGTAATTATGGTACAATATATGTATAAGTGCAACAGTACATGGATGCACAAAGAGTTACAGGGGCACCCAGGAGAAAATACAGGTGTGGTTTTGGGGAGAAGTTAGGGAAGATTTCTCAAGTAATAGGATGACCAAACTGAATCCTCAAGGAATAAGGCTAAAAAAGGGATGGTAAAGGTAGGGAAAGAATCTGCTATGGAAAACAAAGACAAGCTCATGATACATTTGGGGAGAACAAATGGTTCTACAGCCAGGATGAAAAGTACAAGGGGACAGAATAGGACAGTGACCAGACTAGCATGGTTACTAGACACTCATGAAAGACCTTGTGGACCATAATCAGAACTTGGGTTTTATACTGACACCTGGGAATTTTAAGCAATGGAGGAACTTGCCCGGGTTTGACCTTCAGAAGGTCTCAGTCCCTGTAGAAAGGGTTGGTGAAGGAAGGCAAGTCTGAAGGTAAGGAGATCATTATGGATGGATCTGGAGTGTTTTAGTCGCTAAGTCATGTCCAACTCTTACGACCCCATGGACCGTAGACCACCAGGCTCCTCTGTCCATGGGATTTTCCAGGCAAGAATACTGAAGTGCGTTTCCATTTCCTTCTCCAGGGGATCTTCCCAACCCTGGGATCGAACCCGGGTCTCCTGCACTGCAGGCAGATTCTTTACCAACTGAGCTACTAGGTAATTCCATGGATCTGGGGCAATTACCCAAAAGTTTTGTGTTATCAACCTGAACTGAGCAGTGCCTTGGGACTACAGCAATAAGAGGAAGAATCTACAGAACTTAGTGGGTGAAAATGGAAGATTAGAAATAGGAAGTGCCATCCTTTGAGATGTGGCTCTCAGGCAGTAAGGAAAGAAGACTTTTAGACAGCTTTGCAGAAGGTAAGGCAGAAGAGGCATTCCCAAGATCCTGGTCCCAACCTTTCCAGTTCTCTCCGTTCACCTTCTCCTCAGCTAAGTCAGCAGTGAAATTCCATATGGAGATGGCCCTGCTCCCAGCAAGTCCTTTATAGACTCTCTTAGTAGAGAAACATATAGCATTATCTGTTTGGCCAGAATACCATCTCTCTAAGGAATCCTTCCCTGCTAAATGATATAAACCATTCTTTCAACTATCTAGCACATTTCTACTTTGTCCTTTTTAATAGCTTTTTCCCCCTTTGATGCTATCCAAGCACAAGAATGTCAAGGATTTTGTTTATTTGCTAATGTATATCCAGCACCTGGGCTTCCCAGGTGGCTCAGTGGGTAAAGAATCCACCTTCAATGAAAGAGGTGCAGGCAGACACGGGTTCAATCCCTGGGTCAAGAAGATCCCCTGAAGGAGGGCATGGAAACCCACTCCAGTATTCTTGCCTGGATAATCCCATAGACAGAGGAGGCTGGCAGGCTACAGTCATAGGGTTGCAAAGAGTTGGACACAACTGAGGCAACTGAGCATGCACGCACGGACACATGCATCCAGCACCCAGAGCAGTGTTTGATACATAGGAGGGTCATAATTAATATTTATTGAATGAATGAATGAAGA
The DNA here is from genome assembly GCA_024291935.2 of Okapia johnstoni. NCBI lineage: Eukaryota > Metazoa > Chordata > Mammalia > Artiodactyla > Giraffidae > Okapia > Okapia johnstoni. The sequence continues at coordinate 20,268,132 of CM044306.1, read as the reverse complement.
CCTCTGTGAACAGCTATAAAGGGCAATTATCAGTAACGCAGAGAAATTACTACCCTCTACTCACCCATCTGGGAGACCATGGCCATGAACAAGGGAAGAATCAGCCACTCAACATTCAGTGCAGACTCAGTGAACACTTGGCAACTTGGTCCTATTGACACACTCCTGCTCTGGCTTTGACTCTGTCTTGGAGGTTAAAGAGCCAGTTTTTAGGATGCTAATTCCAGCCAGATCCAAAATGACCTAAATAATAAAGTCTGAAACTCAACCAGAGAAGAGTCAAATCTCAAATTCTCTCCACATGCAAGACACTACTAATCCAGCTGGGTTTTTGAATGAAACTTTAAAAGAAAGAAACACAATGAGCTTCCACCATACACTTGCTAGAATGGTTAAAAAAAAATTTTAATGACAATATCAAATGTTAGCAAAGACATGAAGCAACTGGATCTTCTAGACATTGTTGGTTGAAATACAAAATGGTATAGCCAGTTTGCAAAAACAGTTTGGTAGTTTCCTATAAAGTTAAACATTCACTTAGTATTTATTCAGCAGTTCAACTCCTGGGTATTTATGCAAAATAAATGAAAAATATATGTTCACACCAAAATGTGTACATGAATGTTCCCTGCAGTTTTATTCATAATAGCAATAAGAAAGAAGAAAAAAAAAACAGGTAGCAACTCAAATGCTCATCAGTAGATGAATATTTTTAATTTAGTTTGGGCTTCCCTGGTAGCTCAGTGGTAAAAAAAAAAACATCCACCTGCAATGCAGGAGCCATGCGTTCAATCCCTGGGTCAGGAAGATCTCCTGGAAAAGAAAATGGCAACCCACTCCAATATTCTTTCCTGGGAAATCCCATGGACAGAGGAGCCTGGTGGGCTACAGTCCATGAGGTCACAAAGATTTGGATATAACTGAGCAACAAGCAGACACGCATAGAAATATGAAGTTTATAGCGCTATAACGCAGACTGATGGTTGCCTAAGGCTAGGGTGGGTAGTGAGGAGTAGTCCCTGCTAAGGGGCACTATGAAATTTGAGGGATGATGAGAAGTTCTGTATCTTGAAGCCTGTGGTGGTTACTTAAGTATACAATTGTCAAATCTCACTACCTTTAAAAAAGGGAGTACTTTATTATATTAATATGTATATTATATCTCAATAAAGTTGGCTTATAAATATGAAAGAAAAAAATTTTAAGTAAAAATAGCATAATCCCAGTTTTATTTTTAAACATGCTTAGAAGGAGTCTGGAAAGATACATATCAGTAATAAACTCTAAATGGTAATAATTCAGATAGCTATTATCCTTTCTTTATATTTTTCTGCATTTTTTCATATTTTTAGGGATCATTGGTTTGCTTATACTCAGAAAACTTGTTGAATGAAACATTGCTTTGTGGGAATGAAAATAAATGTTCTCCCAGGGCAAGAGCTGAATTAGTTTTATTCCACATGTAGCTTAAGATCATGTTCAGCAAAAAAGAGTTGAATTAACTATCCTTTGAATTTTAATCTTCCAACTGGACTCTCACACACCTGAGTCTGGCCCTACCTAGCAGATGTACACTCACCCTTCTCATCCCTGGGACTGGAGCAGAATTACAGCACTCTGCCAAGCATGAAAAACTAACCCAGAAAAGGGAGACTTCACCAAATCATGAGGCTGGAGGGAGAAACTGGACTTCCCAGAACATCCTTAGAAACTGTGCTCGTAAGGTTTTGCCACAGGAATCCCTTCCACTCAGAACCAAGATTGTTTTACCAAAGCCTCCTCTCCTGACTTTGCGAGAAAGTTCTAACCAATCCAGAAGCCTACCTGCAGAACTATATTGCAAAAGGAAGACGTGCCCTCACTCAAAGTTAAACTTGACCAGTATCAGCAGTTACTCAGGAGCTTTTAAAATGCAGGTCCCAGGCCCCCCACTCTAGAGCTAAAGGATCAAATGTCTGGCCCATATTTTTAAATCCTCCCCAGGTGAATCTCACACAGTGCCTAGAAGCTTTAATATATATCTGGGGTTTTGTTAAAAACAGATCGCTGGATCACACCCCTGTGGATTCTGATTCTGCTTGTCTCAAAGAGCTCCAGAATCTTCATTTTTAACTAGCCCCCGGGTGATTCTGATGCAGGTGGTCTAGAAGCCACATTTCAAAACCCGGATTGTGGATGCCAGAGTAAATTTTCCTGGCCCAATGCCCAAGAGGGAGCCAAGGAAGAGGCGGGAGAACTACTTTGGTTATGCCAGCGTGCTTGAATTTATTAAGCTAACTGGAGAGAAATTCTCGCATCTCAAAACAGCAGAAAAGCCAGCCGAGGAGGAGGGGTCAGTCCCAAAGCCACCTTGAATAAGAAGATGCTCTTTGAACTTCATGAAAAAAAAAAAAAGAGTCAAAGGGGTTCACCCTTTGAGCTTCAGGTACCACTGTGGGTGGGACCCAGGTTTCATTTCTCATCAGCATGTGGCTCTTGTTCTCAGCCCCTTGAAAAGCCAGGGCAGGCTTTGGAGAACAAGCCTTCAGGCTACAAGTAACAGGAGAGGCAGGACTCAGTCTCGGGGGGGAGCGGGGAAGGTCCTGGACACAAGGGGGTCTCCACCTGGGGCAGGTGGAGGTTCTCCATTGGGCTGCCTCAGTGGCAGGAGGAAAGGTCTTCATTTGGTCTCGCAGACAGGCGAGGGCTGGCAGCACACGGGGCCGCAACACCCAGAGGAGCCGCAACAACTGGATCCACAGCAGCTTCCACAGCAGCCCCCGCAACCTCCGCAACCTCCGCAGCCCCCGCCGCCCCCGCAGCCAGATCCAGATCCGCAGCAGGAGGACCCGCAGCAGCTGCCCCCGCAGCCTCCGCAACCCGAGCCACAGCCACAGCAGGAACCGCAGCAGGAACCGCAGCAGCCGCAGCAGGAGGGCTGGCAGCAGCACACTTCACAGCAGTCTTGCTCTTCAACACAGCAGGTGAAGCAGTCCCCTGGGCAGCACCCCATGGTCCCCGCCGGTCAGGTCGCGGGTCAGGAACGCGACCAGAGTTCCCCAAGTCTGATGGTCGCCAACCCGACAGCAGCTTTTATATCCCCTCCTGGAGGGTGTTGGCACGAGGGACAGGATGTTGTCTTTGTTATTATTTATGCCAGTTCTCATAAGAACGTCTCATTAGCTGCCTGTTTATTTTCCAGCCCCGAGTGCCTCAACTCATAAAATAGCCCCACTCGTCCCAACTGCTGTTTGTCCACAGGGTAAAAATACATCTTGGAAAAGACCTGTGATCATGCCAAGCAGGGGCCAGCTGTCATTAGCCCACGTTGGAGAGAGGAGGGGAAGCCAGCTCCAGACTCTGGTTCCGGAACGGGTGCTACCCTTCCACACCGGCTCTAGAGGCAAGTTGGCAGTGAACCTTCTTGTCATGGATGCTGGTCCTGGAAAACCAGAACTAAAAGTTGGATGACCTCTGCCTTCTGCCATAGGCAGACGCTGATAGGGTGGTCTGTCTACTCATCCTGGTCGATGTGACCAAGGCAAATATTTGTGTCTGTGTGTGGTATGTGGCATGTGCCACAGGTTTGTTTGGGCTTGGTGAGTGAGCATCAATCACCAGTCATGACTGCCCTATGAAATGGAGAGACACTCATCATAAAACTGTAGGAGGTTGGGAGCCACATTCTCGCTGAACTGAACAATCACACTTCTTCTCTCTAAATGGGCTGGAAGAGCAGTGGTCAGAGCCTGCAACCCTCCTGCCCCAGCCCTTTCCTTGAGAGAAGCAGGTGGTGGTGGTGATGAAGATGGAGAAGGAGGAAGAGGTGGGGAGAAAGGAAGGGAGGAAAAGAAGGAAGGAGGGAGGCAGGGAAAGAGGAAGGAGGGAAAAAGGAAGCAGATCATTGACTATCCAAAATATTCCATTAAAATGCAAGTGTTGCACACTTAAGAGCTCCAACTTTATCGACCATCTGGTAGAATGAGGGATTAGCACACAAAACATCAAGAGTATCATCCCAAGCAAAATAATTCCTTTAGAAAGCGACTAGAATCCACAGAGGATTCTGGCCCATGTGTTAAATTCTGAGATGAGTCAAAATTCCTGTCTCCATTTTGGGCTTTGGTACCTTGTCATCCTCTTGGAATGATAAAGGCGGTCTGGTGCCTGAAGATTCTGTATGGCAACTGGTTCATGGTGGGCATCCTCAAAAAGGTACATGATCCTCTCTTATTCTCAGCCACCATCCTCGCTCTGATGGCACAGCTGAGATATTCGAGTTCTCCCTGTTATGCATGAATTCTGCACCCACAATCCCATTCAGGAGGCCCAAGATCTTCTCTGTCTGACCACCCAATGTACTCCACCTCCAAAAGTCTATTTTGAATTGCATAAGCTAAGCATTGACTTGAGTCCTTCTCTCTGCATTCGCACAGTAAGAACCCTGCTCCACTGATGCCCAAGTGAAGAGGAACAAGCAGTGTTGAAAGAAATTGCAGAAGAAAGATAAGACCGGTGAATACCTCAAGGTTTTCTCCTAACATATATTTTTTAAAAATTGAAATCATACTGTGTAAATTGATTTTTACACTGAATATTGTGCTTAACCTGTGAAAATGCTCATGAATATGTAGATTATTAAGTATTATGAAAATTTGAAATTTTACATCTTCAAGTTGATGTAAACGTTCCCTGTTGTTGCATATCTAAATTATTTACGACTTTCCAATGTTAAAAGCAAAACACTGAGGTGAATTTCCTTAAAAAGTGAGTCCTTATGCATTTTCCTATTATCTTTCTATAGTAAATTCCTAGAAATAAAATTACTAAATCTTCAGCATGTTAATAATATGAAGGCTATTAATATATATTAAAAAATTATTTATTTTCTGAAAAAATTGTCTCCATTTGCACTCATTTCACAGTGCATTCACCAATGCCAGCTATCTTTTTAGTCTCTTTGTCAATTTGATAGACCAATCATAAAATCTCACTGCTATATTTTTGTACTTATTTGTCACTGAGTTTATTTAATAGATCACTTTTTCTTCTTTCAGAAATTATCTGCTCATGCCAATTTTCCAGTTAAGCTACTAATCTTTCCTAACATACTTATAAGAGCTTATTTTATGCTAAGTATACAATTTTCCTTTCTGTCACTCACACATGTTGTAAAATTAGTCCAAGTCCATCATTTCCTTTTAATTCTATGGTTCTCTTGTGCACCAAATTTTCTTTTTACATAGGCACACTGTCAATCTTTTCCTTTCTACTGCTTTTATGCTTTGAAAGTTCTTCCTTATCTCCAAAGTATACAATTATTAACTTTATTTTCTCCTAGTTTTCATATTTTTTTTATGTGTGTATATGTTATCCACTCAGTCGTATCTGATTCTTTGCGACCCCGTGGACTGCAGCATGCCAGGTTTCCCTGTCCTTCACTATCTCCCTGAGTTTGCTCAAATTCATGTCTGTTGGGTCAGTGATGCTATCTAACCATCTCATCCTCTGCCACCCCCTTCTCCTTTTGCCTTCAATCTTTCCCGGCATCAGGGTCTTTTCCAATGATTTGGCTCTTCGTACCAGGTGGCCTAAGTATGGGTTTCAGCTTCAGCATCAGTCCTCCCAGTGAATATGCATTGCTTTTTCTTTGGGATGGTTTTGGTCACTGCCTCCTGTACAATGTTACGAATCTCTGTCCATAGTTCTTCAGGCACTCTGTTTACCAGATCTAATCCCTTGAATCTATTCATCACCTCCACTGTATAATCATAAGGGATTTTATTTAGGTCATACATGAATGACCTAGTGGTTTTCTCTACTTTCTTCAATTTGAGCCTAATTTTGCAATAAGGAGCTCATGATCTGAGCCACAGTCAGTTCCAGGTCTTGTTTTTGCTGACTGTATAAAGCTTCTCCATCTTTGGCTGCAAAGAACATAATCGATCTGATTTTGGTATTGACCAACCATCACATTGGTGATGTCTGTGTGTAGAGTCATCTCTTGGGTTGTTGGAAAAGCATGCTTGCTATGACCAGCGTGTTCTCTTGACAAAACCCTTTTCCCTTCTTCATTTTATACTCCAAGGCCAAACTTGCTTGTTATTCTGGGTATCTTTTGACGTCCTACTTTTGCATTTCAATCTTCTATGATGAAGAGAATATTTTTTTTTGGTGTTAGTTCTAGAAGGTGTTATTGGTCTTCATAGAACCAGTCAACTTCAACTTCTTAAGCATCAGTGGCTGGGGCATATGCTTGGTTTACTATGATGTTGAGTGGTTTGCCTTAAACTGAGATCATTCTATTGTTTTTGAGGTTGCACCCAAGTACTACATTTCAGACTCTTTTGTTGACTATGAGGGCTATTCCATTTCTTATAAGGGATTCTTGCCCACATTAGTAGATATAATGGTCATCTGAATTAAATTCATCCATTCCCATCCATTTTAGTTTACTGATTCCCAAGATGTTGATGTTCAATCTTGCCATCTCTTGCTTGACCATGTCCAATTTACCTTGATTCATGGACCTAACATTCCAGGTTTCTATGCAACATTGTTCTTTATAGCACTGGGCTTTACTTTCACCACCAGACACATCCACAACTTAGCATCATTTCCACTTTGGCCCAGCTACTTCATTTTTTCTGGAGGTGTTAGTAATTGCCCTCCACCCTTCCCCAGGAGTATATTGGACACCTTCCAACCTGGGGGGGGTCTCATCTTCCACTGTCCTATCTTTGTGCCTTTTCATGCTGTCCATGGGGTTCTCCAGGCAAGAATACTGGAGTGGGTTGCCATTTCCTCTTCCAGTGGACCACATTTTGTCAGAACTCTTCATTATGACCTATCCATCTTGGGTGGCCCTGCACAGCATGGTTCATAGCTTCACTGAGTTACACAAGCCCCTTGCATAATCACCACAAGGCTGTGATCCATGAAGGGAGAGATGCAGCAGGAGTTATTAAAATCCTGTGCATGCTGTCTCTTCTGCTGGCCTCTAGTGTTTGCCAAGTGACATTACACATGCAGCTTCTGGTGTTTCTTTTACAGACAAGCACAAGCTATGCCCCAATTCTGACCTCACCAGTAGCAACTCAACAGAAACATGGTTTGATGTAGAAGCTGATTATATCTACATAGCACTTATTTAAATCATGTGTCCAATTAACCATCACTGGCACATTATCAGCCCTTCCCCTGTGTGCCATGTACTGCACTATACACTTTATATGTGTTTTCTTGGTTAACTCAAGATGTGTGCTCAGTCACTTCAGTCGTGTCCGACTCTTTGTGACACTACGGACTATAGCCACCAGACTCCTCTGCCCATGGGATTTTCCTGACAAGAATACTGGAGTGGGTTACCATGCCCTCCTCCAGGAAATCTTCCTAACCCAGGGATCAAACTGCGTCTCCTGCGTCTCTTGCATTGCAAGCTATTCTTCACCAACTGAGCCATGAGAGAAGCCCCTTAACTCAAGTTAACCATATACAATAAGTAGTATTATCTTTATTTTGTACATGAGGAAACTGAGGCTTGTGAAAGTCAAAAACTTTCACTGGAAGCTGCAGGGCTTGAATTCGAACCCAGATCTGTCTGCTTCTGAAGTCCATCCCCTCTTCTTCTATGTAGATAGAAGGCTTTCTTATAGATATCACAGAAAATTGCCTCTTTGTCTTAAGGTAAGTATCAAGTAAGAATACTTTCAAGTAATCGTAAGCTTCACAACCACAGAGATTATAGCTGCCTTATTCACCAGTTTACATCCAGTGGCTACTGTATGGTGAGCATGTGCAATATTTCTTAAAGAAATAAAATCATAAATGAATGTGAGATCATGCCCTGCAGTGCGATGCAATCAAAGCATTCAACTAGAGGAGAATGAGCTCTCTGCCGCCTTTCCGCACTCACTTTTTCTTCAATTGAAGTATAGTTGACTTATAATATTGTATTAGTTCCTAGTGTACAACGTGATTCATTATTTTATAGATTATACATTATACAAAATTATTATAAAATATTGACTATATTCCTTGTGCTGCACGTTATATCCCTATGACTTATTTATTTTATAACTGCTAGTATGCATCTCTTAGTCTCCTTCATCTATTTCGCCTCTCTCCCAACCCTCTCCCCTGTTGAAAGCACTAGTTTGTTCTTTGTATCTGTGAATCTGTTTCTGTTTTGTTATGTTTATTCATTTGGTTTTTTTTTTTAGATTCCACATATAAGTGAAATATACACAGTATTTGTCTTTGTCTGACTTAGTTCACTGAGCATACCCTTCAGGTCCATTCATGTTGCTGCAAAAGGCAAAGTTCATTATAAGTCTGACTGATATTCTATTGTGTTTGTGTATAGATAGATATACTACATTTTCTTTATGTATTAATTCATCTATTGATGGACACAGGTTACTTTCATATCTTGGCTATTGTAATCAATGCTGCAATGAATATTGGGGTGCATATATCTTTTGAATCCATGTTTCTATTTTCTTTGGATAAACGCTCAGGAGTGGAATGGCTGGATAATATATTTTATATTTTATTTTTTGAGGAACCTCCATACTATTTTCCATAGAGGCTGCATAAATTTACATTTCCACCAACAGTATACTAGGGTTCCATTTCCTCCACATGTCACCAACATTTGCTATTTCTTATCTTTTTGATGATAGCCATTCTGACAGGTGTGAGATGATATCACATTGTGGTTTTTGACTTGATTTCCCCTGATGATTAGTGGTGTAGAGTGTCTTTCCATGTGCTTCTTGGCCACTTGCATGTCTTCTTTAGGAAAATGCCTATTTAGGTCCTCTGCCTGTTTTGAAATCTGGTCGTTTATTTTTTTGCATATTGAGTTGTATATATTCCTTGTATGTTTTGGATATTAACCTCTCATTGGGCTTTCTGTTCGCAAACATCTTCTCCCATTCAGTGGGTTGTCTGCCTTCTGTCTTGTTGGTTTCCTTCACTGTGCAAAAACTTCCTAGCCACAGCAATCAGACAAGTAAAAGAGGTAAAAGGCCAAATTGGAAGGGAAGAAGTAAAATTCTCACTATTTGCAGATGCTATGACACTACATATAGAAAAGCTTAAAGACTCCACCAAAAAGCTGTTAGAACCAATGAATGAATTCAGGTGCAGAATACAGAATTATATACATAAATCTGTTGTTTTTCTGTATACTGCTGCTGCTGCTGCTGCTAAGTCACTTCAGTTGTGTCCGACTCTGTGCGACCCAATAGCCGGCAGCCCACCAGGCTCCCCCATCCCTGGGATTCTCCAGGCAAGAATACTGGACTGGGTTGCCATTTCCTTCTCCAGTGCATGAAAGGGAAAAGTGAAAGTGAAGTCGCTCAGTCGTGTCAGACTCCTAGCGACCCCAATGACTGTAGCCTACCAGGCTCCTCCGTCCATGGGATTTTACAGGCAAGAGTACTTTCTATATACTAATAATGAACTATTACAAATAGAAATCAAGAAAACAATTCCATTTACAGTCAAATGAAAAAGAATAAAATACCAGGGAATAAATTTAACCAAGAAGGTGAAAGGCCTGTACTCTGAAAATAAGGCATTGATAAAAAATTGCAAACACAAAAAATGAAAATATATCCTGTGTTAATAGGTTGGAAGAATTAATATTGTTAAAATGTCCATACTACCCTAAGATACCTACAGATTCTATGCAATCTCTATCAAAATACTCATGGCATTTTTCACAGAAGTAGAACAAATAACCTAAAATTTGCATGGAACCACAAAAGACCCCAAAGAGTTAGAGCAATCTTGAGAAAGAAGAACAAAGCTGGAAATATCACACTCTCTGACTTCAGAGTATGCTACAAAGCTATAGTAATCAAAACAGTATGGTACTGGCACAAGACTGGAGGCATAGATGAGTAGAACAGAATAGAGAGCCCAGAAATAAAACCAAACACATAAAGTCAATTAATCTACAACAAAGTTAGCAGGAGTATCCAATGTGGGGAAAGACTGTCTCTTCAATAAGTGGTATTGGAAAAATTGGATGGATAAATGTAAAACAGTGAAAAGACTGGCTTAAAACTCAACATTCAAAAAACTAAGATCATGGCATCTGGTCCCATCACTTCATGGCAAATAGATGAGGAAACAATGGAAACAGTGACAGACTTTATTTTCTTGGGCTACAGAATCACTGCAGATGGGTTAGGGCTAGGTTAGGGTTAGGGTTAGGGTTTAATTTCAAATATTGTAAAACTTGTCTTATATATCACCTCGATGATTATAAAAAATGGCCATGAAATTAAAAGACGCTTGCTTCTTGGAAGAAAAGCTTTGACAAACCTAGACAGTATATTAAAAAGCAGAAACATTACCTTGCCAAAAATGGTCTATATAGTCAAAGCTATGGTTTTCCAGTAGTTGTGTATGGATATTAGAGTTGGACCATAAAGAAGGCCGAAGAGTTGATGCTTTTGAACTGTGATGTTGGAGAAGACTCTTGAGAGTCCCTTGGACTTCAGAGAGATCAAACCAGTCAATCCTAAAGGAAATCAGTCCTGAATATTCATTGGAAGGACTGATGCTGAAGCTGAAGCTCCAGTACTTTGGCCACCTGGTGTGAAGAGCCAACTCATTAGAAAAGACTCTGTTGCTGGGAAAGATTGAAGGCTGGAGAAGAAGGAGATGACAGAGGATGGGATGGTTGGATGGCATCACTGACTCAATGGACATGAGCTTGAGCAAGCTCCAAGAGATGATAAGGACAGGGAAGCCTGGTGCGCTGCAGTCCATGGGGTCACAGAGAGTCGGACACAACTGAGCAACTGAACAACAACAAGAAAGTGTAAAAGAAATAAGCTAGAACGTTTTCCCACATAATACATGAAAATAAATTCAAAACAGATTAAAGACCTAAATTTAAGACCTGAAACCATAAAATTGCTAAGAAAAAAACATAACCAATAAACTCTTTGACAACAGTCTTTGGAATATCTTTCTGAATCTGTCTCCTCAGGCAAGAGCAACAGGAGTGGAAATAAACAAATGGTACCTCACTCACCTTTCATCATTTTCGATCAATGTTTCACTCAATCCTGGATCCAGAAACAGTACTGATCTCTCTGTAATAATAGAAATGTCTATCTCCTTTGTCCAATATGGAACCCCACTGGACACTTACAGCCATCGAGCACTTGAACTGTGGCTTTTGTGATGGAGAAACTGAATTTTTAATATTATCTATTGCTAATACATTTTTATTGAAATAATTGCATGTGCCAGTGGCTTCTATGTTACACAGTAAAGCCCCAAAGGGTCTGTTTCAGATGGTATGTCAGGTTAGATTACTTGGATTAACCTGCATCATGAAAACAACTAAATATGATATATATTCTTAGGTTTGAGTCTTCTTAAAAGCATCAAGTTCTGACAAGATAGTACAAAGTGCCAAGTGATTATCAAAGAACAAGTAAAGCACGTACTCAGAGAGGTGAATTGAGCACTGAAAATGCTTCTCCCTCAGAAACATTTGCTAAAGTTGAAAAACTTGAACTGCAATTTTCATGACCTCTCAGACAGAAACAGAAGATCCAGAATCTACCCAAGGTAGAGATGCCTCTAGGAGAACCTCTCCTCCATAAAGCTGGGACCCCCAAAGGGCCACACCCTTGGCACGATGGTGACCCAGACACAGGCTCAACCCACGTACTCCTACCACCAAGGCACTTAAGGAAACTTGTCTGATATATTACCTGAATGATTATAAAAACTTCAGACCATGAACTGAAAGAAGCCTTTGACTGATAGTGTCCCAGTGCACTGGCAGAAACAGAAGCAAACCTTTTCTGGAGGAACATGCCATCATCCTACCTCAACAAAGTCCCACAAAAGATGTTTGAAGGAAAATTAGTATGGCAATCATTAGTTCTATCACCAAATATTTTTCCCTCTCTCTGCCTTTCAGGATCATTGCGGTAATGCACTTCTCTGTCTCCTTGGAATTTAGGCATGACCAAGGGACTTGCTTTGTCTAATAACATGTACATGTGTTTATGAACCAGTATGCAATTTGCCACTTTTTCTTCACCCTCTCAGGCCTATCTGTGGAAGCATATCTAGAACTGGAGCTACTGTCAGTCTGAGTTCTTGAGTAAGTAGAGCCTCCTTATCACTTGTATTGGACCTGGAGCATGAGCAAGAAATAAACTCTCATTGTGATAAGATTTGGGGAATTTTAGAGTTGTTTGTTACTGCAGTAACTGCAATGTAGCCTACCCTCGCAGATACAATGACCAACTCACAGTCACACATACAGCTAAGCACACCATGAGTGAGAACCAGTAGCAATGATAGAGCATAAATAGACTACAGTTCAGACACTGAGATGATCAAACACAAATTATAATAAAGTACAGTGCTATCTTTAAAGAAATAAAAGACAAGCTAGAAAATATCTACAGGTATGGTCTTTGGAAATACAACTGACAAAAGAAAGTCAGCCCCTAGAATTTCTTGGGAAGTCATGACGTAACTGATGCTTTCTTTTGGTTCCCACTTAAAGTGAAGGCAGACCAGACGCTCTAGAGAAAGTCTTTGTTCCAATCTCTGCTGCTGCAAAATACACAATCCAAACAGAGTGATATAAATCAACAAACATTTTATCATGCTCATGGATTCTATGGGCCAGGAATTCTGAAAAGCCACAGTAGAATGGCTTGTCTCTACTCTGTGATGTCTGGAGCCTTACTTGGAACGATTTGAAGCTGGGGATTATTTGAATGCTGCTTGGGCTTCCTCATAGCAGTCCAGGAGAACCAGGTGGAAGCTGTATCGCCCTTTTGAGAGGGAGGTGGGAGGGGGGTTCAGGAGAAAGAGGACACATGTATGCCTATGGCTGATTAATGTTGATGTATGGCAGAGGCTGTCACAATATTGTAGAGTAATTATCCTCCAATTAAAATAAACAGTTTTTTTAAAAATATGCTTGTTGCCTACACAGTAGAATAATGTCTTCCTTAAATAGTAATGGTACCCATTAATGTAGACATTGAAATTAATATTTAACCTAATGACTTGAATTTTTTAAAAATTTTATCGAAGTAGCATTTTCTTGTTTTACCTTTAACAAATAAATAGTTCCTGTTTTATCCCCCAAAAAAGTCACATAGTGTCACTTCCTATACAGTCAGAAACTCACCTTGATTCGAAGAGAGGGTTTATGTCAACAGGAAAACCAGCAAAGTCTGTTGTAAGAAGACAGGGGATAAGAGACACTGTTGTGGTTCTCTCCTCATACAGTCTCTCTCCCCTCCCAAGTAATCCTCTCCCCAACCACCTGTCGAATGCTAATGACCTACAGTCATTATTCTTTGCTTCTTCTCTCTTCTTTCTCCCCAACAACAAAACCAAAACCAAAGGTGTCTGATACTAGCCATTTCTTCAGCTTGGCTAATAACTCTGTAACAGAACCATACTTTGCATCTCAGTCTATTTCTTCTCTCTCTCTCTCTCTCTTTCTCTCTCCATTAGCAAGAAATTAGGGAAATTATGGGAAGGACATTGAAAAAAAAAAAAAGGAAGAGAAGCCCTTTCACCCAGCTCTGAAGGCAAATTCAATATCTCCATGCTCACCAAAGTCAGAGAACTCTGAGGACCACAAAAGAGATTGATGTTGAATGTACATGCATCTCCATTCCCAGTCTCCTGTTCCCGGCAAAAGCTTCCCAATCCTGTGCTTTATGTTTGGGGCATATTCATGCCACCACAAACTTTAGTACCTTCCATCTTGGAACCCTGCCTCCATGTATTAGTCAGAGATCTTCAGGGAAACAGAACTAATAGGATAGATATAAATATAAGTGGAGATTTATTATAGAAATTAGCTCACATGATTATGGAAGCTGAGAAGTCCCATGATCTGTGATCTGCAAGCCAGAGACCCAGGAGAGCTGGGGGTCAGCTCTTCAGTCAGAGTCTGAAGTTCTAAGAATCAGGAGTGCCAGTGTCCAAGGGCGAGAGGGGATGGATGTCCCAGCGGAGGCAGTGAGAGCAAATTCACTCGTCCTCTACCTTTTTGTTCTATTCAAACCCTCAGTGGATTGGATAATGCTCACCTGCATTGGGGAGGCTGATCTTTACTCAGGCTACTGATTGAAATGCTAATCTCTTCCAGAAACATCCTCAAAGACACTCCCAGAAATAATGTATACCAGCTATCTGGGCATCCCTTTGCCCAATCAAGTTGACACATAAAATTAACCATCACACTCCACAATCCTCATTTTTCTGTCTACTTCTGTTGTAAAAGTTCTCACAAAAAAAGGATACCATTGAAAGATATTTTTAGTAAAAATCAGGGAATTGCATTTGAAAAAGGAAACTCCATTCTGAACAAAAACTTTCTCTATCTGAACAAGAAAGATAACGAGTCCACTAGACAGATATCTTAGAGAAACTTGCTTGCCCACATGTAGTAACCTTCAGTAACCATACACTTATTTATTGATGCTTCTCTGGTTGAGAGCATTTCCATATTCACCTTGAATATGGTATTTCCCAGGCCATCATGGAGCAGGGGATGCTCATTAAGTATAAACTTGTACAGTGCTTCCAGGAGAACCCCAGACTTCTTGAGAATGGAGATTCAACAATTCACCATGGACTATCTTTTCTGCTCCTCACATTTCTCTAATTCCAATAAACCTGGAGGTATTAAATTAAATACTTCAGATATTGCACATAAAGAAAAAGTGGTTAGATTAAAAGCAGAAAACAGCTAGATCTTTTATAATGGGACCTTTATCTCACTTACCCTCCTTTACCCTTATTATAATAAGAATGAAAATCATAAATATCTTTACAGGACTATCTAATTGCAAGGATCTGGCCAAATGTCATTTGCCATAACTTTGTGGCTGTTGGGAGTCCAGGACCTAACACAAGAATATGTATCCCCTTGGTTACTCAGCCTATTCTAAAACACCAAAAGTTTCTATCAGGTGAACAATTGCACCATTAAGATCTTAAGGTCTAATGCCCAGGATTACCACAGCCAGCACTGGCTGAAATAAAGAGACTGGCTTGCTTTTCTACTTAGTTCTGTGTCTGGTTTGTTTTGACAAGAATTTTAAAAAGGTCATTAGAAAAGACCCTGATGCTGGGAAAGATTGAGGGCAGAACAAAGAGATGACAGAGGATGAGATAATTGGATAGTATCACCGACTCGATGGACGTGAGTCTGAGCAAACTCCAGGAGACAGTGAAGGACAGGGAAGCCTGGCATGC
This sequence comes from Okapia johnstoni, assembly GCA_024291935.2. Taxonomy (NCBI): domain Eukaryota; kingdom Metazoa; phylum Chordata; class Mammalia; order Artiodactyla; family Giraffidae; genus Okapia; species Okapia johnstoni. Next base: position 20,252,874 of record CM044306.1, on the reverse strand, counting down.
TGCAGTCCATGCGATCACAATGAGTTGGACATGACTTAGTTACTGATCAACAGCAACAATAAAAAAAAACTTAAAGACCTTGACATTAAAACAAAAAAAAGAAGAAGAAAAGAGCAGAGAAAATGTATTTTAAGATCTGTGCTTCTCTACTTCGGATACTAGTCCTAAGGTGTCAATATTTTTTTTTTCTTATTTGCTCTATGTTAAGAATTCAAGTAAATACAGCATCAGAGATAACAGAGCGAACTTATTTGACTTTCATAGCCATTTGAATTCCAATCCCTTCTTCCCAGAGACAAACACAATCATGAATTTAATATGTATGTCCTTCTAGCATTTCATGCTTTTATAAAGATATATACAAGTCCCAGACTTTTAAATTACAGGTATAAACATTAACAAGCATTTTTCTGTCAACTTATTTAATTGGATATGCAGTTAGTATGAGTTTGAAAGAACTCTTTGTTTCAATCAAAAGGTTCATTTTTCACTAGGTCTTCGTTTATTATCAGTCACAGCGTAACTAAAGAAGAAACAAGTTTCTTTAGACACACCCTGCCCCTCTCAACTAAAATTCAAACCTTTCTAGAACGTGTACCTTTCTTTGTCACTTTTGATCAGCTTTTTGTTTAGTAGAAGGTGCCCTGCCCTCTGGAAAGGGAAAAGCAACAGAGGAGACCAAAGCTTTTAAGTCTTGGCTCACCAGGCAGCACTGTGTTATGCGTATCACAGACAACTTTCTGGGTCTACTTAAGCACCTCCAAGAAGAACTACAAAAACTCTTGGCATTAATTCCACCTTTGTTTAGTCAAACTACTTTAGTTCTTTACTTAATGTCTCTTTTATATTGGGCTTAATTCAAAAATTACTCTCTGTACCCTGTTTTTGTCACCAAAATTCTTTCACAATGAAGTTTCATGTCTAATCCTGTAAATGTCGTGTTTGTTAATGTAAAAATGACATACTGCCTTCAAAGAACACAGTGCCAAGGTTAAAAGAAAGGGGAATTACTCCCTTCTCATTAGAAAAAAATAACCGTGTACCTGCATGTTTCTTGTTCTTCTCAGAGATACCCAAGAGCATCTCCCCTTAATGAGTAAAAAGTATTTTTTTGCTGTGTGACATTGCTCAGGCAACCTCTCTGTGCTCACTGCCTCATCTGCCCTAAATGCATTAGTAATTTCAGGCAGGCAGGTTGTTATGTACTGAGCACCTGTTGTGTGTTGTATGTCTGCCATACAAAGCACCATGAGGGTCAGTTAGGAAATGTGAAAATTCTTAAAAGTTTTCAAACTATCTGACTCAAGGACCTATTTAGACACAAAGGCCTGTATGGAGTCCAGGGGTAAGAACTGTAGCAGGTTGTGTCTCATGGTTGCCAGGCACAAAAGCACCCAGCTGTGGGGTTGCATAGAACCTGAAGGTCAGCTTATGTTCTGTTTGCCAAACCAGGCACTGTGGAGTGTGTCCAGCCAGAAAGAGAGCCTTTATCCACTTCACCAGTGGCACACGTGGGTTACTATAGACCTGGCTGGGGAGACCAAGAGCAGCGTGAGCTGGAGGATGGGGGCAGATAGTGTCCCTGGGCACCAAAGTTGAGGATTGGAAAAACTGGATTTCCCATTAAATATAAAGGGCAAAGAGGCGAAGGGGGCAGCAGGAGTTTCAGGAGACAGTGAAGGACAGGGAAGCCTGGGGTGCTGCAGTTCATGGGGTCACAAAGAGATGGACATGACTTAGTGACTACATGACAACAAATAAAGGGCAAACCTGAGACTAGGGTTGGGAGATTAGGCCAAGACAGTAGCAGAAACAGGGTCACAAAGACCAAAGTGATCAAGTACACTGAGAGGGGCTAAGATGCTTGTAGTAGAGTCAGTCGCGTTGCCTGGCCCTTTGTTTGCTTCCTTTCCTCCTTCCTCTCCTCCTCCTCCTCTTTCCCCTTCCTCTTCTTCTTTTCTCTCTCTCTAACTCTGTCTTCCTCTCTCTGTCTCTCTGTCTTTCTCTGTCTCTCTCAGTATCAGCCTCAGAGCAGAAAGCTGAACCCTCAGTTAAACACAAGGAACAAAACAGACATTCTCTTTTCTAAAATCCTTGATGTCCAAATGTCCAGCCTCATTAGCCAGTCCTGCCAGCACGGGGCTCACCATACCTCAGTTGTGTGATTCTGGAGAGATCCTCACCCATCCTCCCACAGCCCACCTGTGCTTCTGCATCTCAGATCAAGGTACGCTGCCTTGGAGAACCGACCTCATTAAGACTTTAACAAGAACAGACATGAAACTCTCCCACCGATGCTCTCTCCCCGCCCCCAGAGCACACCCTCCTCCGACCTGATCTCCGTGGTAGTGTGTACTTGCACATTACTGCACATGGCCCGAGTGTGCCCTTGCAGGATGGACCACACATGGCTCCATCCCCCAGTGTCCAGATTGCTGATAATCAATATTTCTGCACAAAGTTGTCTCCATGGTCAACAGCCAGCCAAGCTCCACAAACAATGACGAAGGTAGCATGTGCCGGTATGAAGTTGTTATTAAAATGAGATACATGTTAAATTTTATCCAGGTCTTTCACAATAAACTTAAACGTTGCTTCCCTGTGCAGAAGATAGATATAAGTGGAAACCAATTCCCATGCATGACTTAAATGACCATGACCTTGACACCAGATCTCTGCTTTACTTTTATCTTACAGTTTGGAAATTCTGATTGCCACAATTGGTGAAAGTTCCACTAGCTTGCTATTCTTAACCCTCCTTCTCCCTCCCAACACTACACACACACACACACACACACATCTGAATTCACTTATTTCTGAGTCTCTGCTCTCCAGCTCAGATTCCTCAGGCTGTTACCCTCATCTTGTCAGTTTCCTACAGCCCTGAACTTGAGGGAACTTAAAGCAAACTTCCTAACCTGGGCATCAAAGGATCTGAGTCAGCAAAACCTTTGAATCTCAAGGCTGTGCCTCCCAGGCCTGGTCAACAGAACTGGGGATCACAGCACAGGGATAGGACCCTAAGGACCTGAATGTTTACTAAGAATTTACTCCCTTTCAGGGGCTTCCTAAGTGGCACTAGTGGTAAAAGTCCTGCCTGCCAATGCAGGAGATGTAAGAGAGGTTCGATCCTTGGGTCAGGAAGATCCCCTGGAGGAGGGCATGGCAACTCACTCCAGTATTCTTGCCTAGAGAATCCCGTGGACAAAAAAGCCTGATGGGCTACAGTCCAAAGGGTTGCAAAGAGTTGGACATGACTGAAGCAACTGAGCACATACTGTGTATCAGGCATTGGATTAAGCATCTTTACCAGCATCATCTCATCCTCATTTGAAAAGCTCTGAGGTAGGTCTTATTCTTCCCACTTTAAAGATTAAGAGTCTGAAGCTCAGACAGGTCAAGTCACACACTGAGGTGAGATTCAGATAGAAGCTGCCATTCAGATAGAAAACTGCTGTTATTGTTGTTCAGTCACTAAGTTGTGTCCGACATTTTGCAGCCCCATGGACGGCAGTACACTGGGCTTCCCTGTCCTTCACCATCTCCCAGTGTTTGCTCAAACTCATTTCTATTGTGTTAATGATGCCATTCAACCATCTTATCCTCAATCATCCCCTTCTCCTCCTGCCTTCAATCTTTCCCAACATCAGAGTATTTTCCAGTGAGTTGGCTCTTTGCACCAGGTGGCCAAAGTATCAGGGCTTCAGCTTCAGCATCAGTCCTTCCAAGGAATATTCAGGGTTGATTTCCTTTAGGATTGACTGGTTTGATCTCCTTGCTGTCCAAGGGACTCTCAAGAGTTTTCTCCAGCACCACAGTTCTGAAACATAAATTCTTTGGCACTCAGCCTTCTTCATGGTCCAACTCTCACGTCTATATATGATTACTGGAAAAATCATAGCTTTGACTACATGGACTTTTGTCAGCAAAGTGATGTCTCTGCTCGTTAATATGCTGTCTAAGTTTGTCATAGCTTTCCTTCCAAGGACCAAGCGTCTTTTAAAATTTTATGGCTGCAATCATCATCCACAATGATTTTGGAGCCCAAGAAAGTAAAATCTGTCACTGTTTCCACTTTTCCCCATCTATTTTCCATGAAGTGATAGGACTGGGTGCCATGATCTTAATTTTTTGAATGTTGAATTTTAAGCGAGCTTTTTCACTCTTCTCTTTCACCCTCACCAAGAGGCTCTTTAGTTCCTTTTCACTTTCTGCCATTAGAGTAGTATCATCTGCATATCTGAGGTTGTTGATATTTCTCCCAGCAATCTCGATTCCAGATTGGGATTCATCCAGCAGCCTATATCTGAATTTCATTCCTCAATGTGTGATGGTAAACAGAAGCAAACTTTTTCAAAGCCAAGATTTTTCTGGGACTTGCTTCATATTCTCTCTCTTTTGGTCTTTGAACCATTTTAAAACTTTAAATACATGCACCCTCCAGCGTGTCACTTTCCATGCTTTAGTTCATCAGGGCCACCACAAATTTCATTTCTGCTGCCACATGAAATCATCTCATGTAGACGCCAACATTTCTTGTCGCTGCTGAACATATGGTTTAATGTCTTATAAATCTGTCTTTGACCAAGAGAGCAGCGAATCTGTCCTGACTTCCCTTAAATTTCAGACCCATGCTTGTCCCTGCACGTCAAAAAGTGAGAGTAAGAGAGCAATACCATGCAGCACACCTGCTGTGGGCTCAGGTAAGAGCCCATCTTTCTGCCTGGGACACGCCCTCATCAAGGTGTCTATGAGCTTCACAATAACAAAGGACAGGTCTCATCATGATCACATCTTCTTTCTGTTTTATCAGTTCTTGTAACTTTGAGCATTTCTTATCTGGCTTTCCTGTTTTGGATGAGGACTGTGAGATGTTGTTAGAGCAGTGGCACTCTTTGAAACAAAACAAAACAGAACAAAGCATTTGACTAGACTGCCATCCACTGTGCTAGTGGTAAAGAACCCACCTGCCAAGGCAGGAGACATAAAAGACATGGGTTCGATCCCTGGGTAAGGAAGATCCCCTGGAGGAGGGCATGGCAACCCACTCCAGTATTCTTGCCTGGAGAATCCCCATGGACAGAGGAGCCTGGTGGGCTACAGTCGGTAGGGTCGCAAAGAGTCAGACATGACTAAAGCAATTTAAACACACACACGTACATCATCCACTGTGCTCTATGCTCAGTCATGTCCAACTCTCTGCAGCCCCATGGACTGTAGCCTGCCAGGCTCCTCTGTCCATGCAATTTTCCAGGCAAGAATACTGGAGTGGGTTGCCATTTCCTACTCCAGGGGATCTTCCCGACACAGGGATTGAACCCATGTCTTTTGAGTCTCCTGCATTGGTAGGTGGATTCTTTACCACCAGCGCCACCTGAGAAGTCATCCACTACCCTCTAGTTTTAAATGTTAGTGTTCAGCTGATCTATTTCCCACTCAGCCATTAATTGCTCCTTTTTACATCAATGTCAATCAAACCCATCATTTTAGCCTGTTTTCCCCCCCTAGACTTCCAAGTGTTCTTATGAAATCACTTGCTAAACATAGGACTCTATTTGAAAGATTATTGTCTTATTTTTACAAGGGAAGGAGGTGGAAATCTGATCATTATTTGGTCAATTCCTATCCTGTGCTCTGTGTGAAAGATCAGAGATATGTATTTTTTTTTATCAATGTTTCTAAGCATCAGTGGATCTCAGGGGGTTCAGCTTAGGTCATTTTCCTGGGTGATGACTTAGTGATTAGTCCCCAGAAGCCTCCCTGAGACAACCCCAATATAAACGTTTTTCAGTGTTAAAATTTTATTTAGCATTTTATTTCTTTCCTATTTAATCACATACTCCTTTAGCTTCTACTAGAGTTCTTGGATATCTCTGTTAAAAATGATTATTTGGGCTCAAAACTCTTTTCAGATAAGGTAAACATTTATAAAGAGCTGAAATGGGAAGAAAGTCCAAACTAAATAAATGCCCCCAAAATGCCAATTGAAGGTAAATACTAGAAATCGATCTCTAAATGGTAATATAGTTCTCAGTGTTAAATTCAGCCAAGAATGATCTCTATGTTTGATTTAGGCAGAATCTTCTTACCCAACTGAGTATTTTAAAACAGCATTATATTCCCAAGTCCCTGGTCCTAGGGGCACCATTTTAGCCTTTCTAAGGCTTTCCTCTTCACTTAAAAATGCAATCAGATGTTCCCAGAGCCAGGGAGGCTACTGCTAGCCCCATGTCCTACGGCTCCTCCCTGGCTTGTAACTCCAAAGGAACCAGCCTCATTTCCTCCCTTGATGTCCTTCTGTCTGGAATGCCCTTTTCCTCTGGTCTGTTTCTTTTCACTTTCCAGGGTCAGCTCAAATACCACCTCTTGGAAAGACCAGCCCTGACCATGGTAACTACTATTGCCCAGACTTCATCCATCACCTTGCTTTCCTTCCTTCTTGGTGCTTTCCATTGTTTAAAATCATCTTCCTGCTGGACTAGTTTACTCAGTCCATCTTATTTACTGCCTGTCTCCCCCACTGTTCTGTGTCCTCTCAGTGAGCATGATCCTCCCTATCTTCTCCACTGAGGCACTCTGGTGCTGAGAACAACAGGCCCAGTGTAAGAGCTTAATAAATATTCATTGAGCAAACAAATGAATCCAAACATCCTCAGTGCTCCCATTGATTGAACTTCTAAGTAATGTTGTTGATGTTGCTTGATCTCTAAGTTGTGTCTGACTCTTTTGAGACCCCATGGACTGTAACCCACTAGGCTCCTCTGTCCATGGGATTTCCCAGGCAAGAACACTGGAGTGGGTAGCCATTTCCTCCTCCAGGGATCTTCCCAACCTAGGAGTCAAACCCATATTTCCTGCATTAGCAAGCGGATTCCTTACCACTAAGGCACCAGGGAAGCCCAAGTAATGTTGTAAGTATGTCTCCTCTGTGTACTGGCATGAACCTGGCCTAGAAATGGTCCATTTCCCACTTCATTCATCTCTAAGTTCCAGAATCTCTCCACCATCTCCAAAGCGTTATCTGGCATTCTGTTCCAAAGGAAGGAAGACTCAGGTTCCAGGGGGACTTTAAATGCATGTACCTGGGAGGCCTGGCACAGTGGGACAGGTGTCAGTCTAGGGAAAGTCATGGTATCAGCTCCCCTGTGAATGGAGGGAGAAGGTCAAAGCACCATTGGAGGGACTTCCCTAGTGGTCCAGTAGTTCAGAATTTGCCTTGCAATGCAGGAGATGTGGGTTCAATCCCTGGTCAGGGAACTAAGAGCCCATGTGCTGCGGAGCAACTAAGCCCGCTCCCTGCAACTACTGAGCTCGCGCACCACAACTAGTACACAACAATGTACTGCAACAAAATATCCTCATGACGCAATGAAGATCCTCTGTGCTGCCACTAAGATCCAACACAGTCAAATAAATAAATATTTTTTTAAAAACAGCTCCATTGGATGGAATGAGGTGAAGGCAACCATACCAGATCCAAGCTGGAATGGGGAGAAAAGCCAGATTTCGTGGGTAGGAAGATGAGAACCTGGTTCCACCACTGACCTGCAGGTTTTGGCCAAGTTTCCTTAATCTACTCTCAGCTTTCCATCTACGGAGTGACCATAATTCACTGCTCTCCCTGGTTTAAAGCAAAAAGTAGGTAGTAAATAGATATCAGCTCCTCTCTTATCGCGCATTGGAAGCCCCACACTGCTGCTACTGGCCACCTTGCTGGCCTTATGAGCTACAATATGCAGGAAGAAGGGAAGAGCCAGGCGGTCTGTGTTCTTGCTCCAGATGTTCAGAAAACTCAGTTTGCCTCTTTGTAAAATGTAGAAGGGGGCGGTGAAGGAGTGGGAGTGGGAGGATTTTAAAGCAGCACAAGGAAACTTTGGGGGATGGTGGATATGTGTGATGAGCTTCTCCAGTGTGTACAGTTGTCAAAACTTAACCAAACTGCATGCTTTACATATGTGCAGTTTATTGTATGTCAGTAATCCATCAATGAACTTAATTTTAATGGAGATAGTGATACCTATGTATCCCCATATAGCACATAGAACAAGCCCAGATGCTGTTGTGGATAAGAGGACATTTGAGAAGGAAGTACCAATACCCACAGCAGTTCTGCTGTTCTGGGCCCTCACCGGCACAAGACCCACAGGCTGGGAGTGCAGCTGGGAGCAGGTGTTCTGGAACCAGAACACCACACCTCCACAAGTTGGATAATCAAGGCTGTCCCACCCCCCAGGCATGGACGTGGGGTCAATCCACAAAATGGGCAGATGAGGAACAAACAGTGGCCTGAGGCAGGGGTTGAGACTGAGTCTCTTTCAACATCAACAGTATTTTGTATTCTAGGACTTCATGAAGTAGATCCCACCTTGGATGCACCCAAAACCATGCAAAATGGACTTCTAGAAATAGTCAAGGACTTGGATGAAAAATGAAGGCCCCTGGGAGGAAATGAAGGCTCTTGACAGACTTTATTTTCTTGGGCTTCAAAATCACTGCAGATGGTGACTGCAGCCATAAAATTAAAAGACACTTGCTCCTTGGAAGAAAAGCTATGACAAACCTAGACAGCATATTTAAAAGCAGAGACATCACTTTGCTGACAAAAGTCCATCTAGTCAAAGCTATGGTTTTTCCAGTAGTCATGTATGGATGTGAGAGTTGGACCATAAAGAAAGCTGAGCACCAAAGAATTGATGCTTTGAACTGTGGTATTGGAGAAGACTCTTGAGAGTCCCTTGGACTGCAAGGAGATCCAACCAGTCCGTCCTAAAGGAAATCAGTCCTGAATATTCCTTGGAAGGACTGATGCTGAAGCTGAAGCCCTGATACTTTGGCCACCTGGTGCGAAGAGCTGACTCATTTGAAAAGTCCCTGATGCTGGGAAAGATTGAAGGCAGGAGAAGGGGATGACAGAGGATGAGATGGTTGGATGGCATCACCGACTCAATGGACTTGAGTTTGAGCAAGCTCCAGGAACTGGTGATGGACAGGGAAGCCTGGTACACTGCTGTCCATGGGGTCACAAAGAGTTGAACATGATTGAGTGACTGAATTGACTGACTGACTGACTGAGAAGAACTCTGTTAATTCCTTCAACAGAACAATGGAACAAGACTTCTGGGCATTAGCAGCTATAGGATTTTCCAGAGCAAACGGCAATCCCCACAGGTGGATATTCCACGTCTTCTTGGCCAAGTGGAGGTCCTGGGTGTTTCCAGGTTGCTTCTGCTCAAGGTCTTCCCTTGAGCCTCTTGATAATCCATCCTGTGAGTGACTCCTTCTCAGAGCCACCCATATAGAGCTACCCTCAAAAAGGAACTAATGCAGGTGCCTGTAAGAGACAAGAGGTTAAAACATCCATCCAGGAGGAGAGAGGTGGCAGACCATCCCACATTTCTTATCCCACATCTTCCCACATTTCCCCACAGACAACATCCTTTTCATTGCTCACCACAAGGCTCCCCATAACATTCCAGTCTCTATGATTCCTCCTTTCATGTCAAACCCATGCTACTCTGGGTCCTAGAATTCCATGAGCAAGCAGGGAAGAGGGACACCAGGAATAATGGAAGAGATTAGTCATCTCTACAGATGGGGAAGTTAGTCTTGCATGACCCCAGCTCCACACTGAAGAGCAAGAGTCCAGGTAACACCAGTCAAAGGTAGGAAAAGAAGGACCTAAGAGGAAGCTGGGAATACACAATCTTAAAATTAGAGCCCAAGAATTAGTATTCAAGGTTAAAAGAGTCAATGGCAATAATACTAAGGCTTGTTACACGTATGGGACTTCCATGGGGACTTTTTTCTTTTATTATGTGTATATAATGCCGTGCCTCCAAGTACAGTGACCATCATAACATGAGACACAAGCCCCCGGTGCTCTCTCAAAGGAACAGTCTGAAAGTTAGGGAAGTAAACATCTGACGCTGTCATCTGGTGAGTAAGACTCTGCCCAGCCTTGTGTTGTATGTTTCACATGGAGGGCAGAGAGGGGTTGGGAGGCAGTTCCCAGGTTCTGGTACTCTTGCTTCTGGGCTATGACAGCACTGTGTCTAGGAACTGATGACCTTGGTGATGATGGGCTGAGGCCCCCATGGAAGGAAGAAATTGATCTTAAGCCTGGAGAGCCCAGAGTTGAATGGAAGGACTTTACCTGTAAGAGAGCTCTCTTTTTCTCTTCCTGCCTCTTTGTTGCTGCTGAAAGACAATTTAAAAAACTAGAGTTTTTAAACTAGGACTGGAGCGTTCCAGACCCATTTATTTCTCTTCTTAGTCTAAGCAAGCAATAGACATTTATTAATAATGATGATGTGACTTTCTATGTGGATATGAGATCTACCTTGTATCCATGTTAATCATTTTTGAAGTTGATTTTAAAAATATTTTCTACTGATTCTTCTCCACCAAACTCTAAAGAATTGTTTTGTTCATGTGGTCCTCTGTCGATATTTTAGCCAGTGATCCTCTCTGCTGAAAAGGGCACTGATTCTCAAATCTCGGAATAGAGTAGAAACATCTGTTCTCCCTCCTACAGGACTCTGCTCCCTGAGGTCAGAGTGGTACATGATGCTGTTGTCCCCTTGCTGTGATTCTCTCAGGTTCCCTCTGAAGAATTTGACAGAAAATGTTTGCAGATACTCTCCTGTGGATTTCTCATCACTTTCCTATCATCTTCCTCCAAAACATGAAATCCATGACAGAGAGAGATGTCTTTGAGGGTAGTTTGGACAGCAAGGAGATGAAACCAGTCAATCCTAAAGGAAATCAATCCTGAATATTCATTGGAAGGACTGATGCTGAAGCTGAAGCCCCAATACTTTGGCCACCTGATGCAAAGAACCAACTCATTGGAAATGACCCTGATGCTGGGAAAGATTGAAGGCAAGAGGAGAAGGGGGTGATAGAGGATGAGATGGCTGAATGGCATCACCAACTCAATGAACATGAGTTTGAGCAAGCTCCAAGAGATAGTGAAGGACAGGGAAGCCTGGTGTGCTGCAGTCCATGGAATGGCAGAGTCAGACATGACTTAGCGACTGAACAACAAGAGACCATCTTTTGGGGTGATGACTCCTTCATTTGATGGGAAGAACATTGATTCTTTTTTATCCATAGAAGGCACCCAATTTTGAAATTAATGAGTGAAAAGGACAATTACCATTTCTGTGCCAGAATAAGAATTTATTAAGAGATTAACAAGGAATATTTGTCACTTCTCCAAAGACCAAAATAGTGACAAGGAAGATTTCTTCCAATTACATTCAGTTTCACAGCTTGCCTACCAGCTCAATCATACAAATGTAATTATTTAAAATCACAGATAAGCATTTGTTAGAACATAACACATTAGGCAAATATATCATCGTGAGCATAGACATTACTTGATCCTGCTGTAGATTTCTTCGTGAGACTCAGAAGACAGACTGAGCCATTGGTGGACTTTGCAGCCTCTCGTGCTAAAGGATCTAGCTGGAGTTCAGTGGAAGCCGATGCTGGTTGAAGGCTGGTCCCAGAAGTGGAACTGAGATGTGACTTTGGAGCCCTTGTCCTCCTGCTGGCACTGAGGCCTCTAGTGCACAAAGGTGTTACAAGGTCCACATCGAGCACGTGAGACACAAGGATTGGAGATGCAGGGCCCAATGGGCCTTTCACAAGCATTGGTTGTGGCACATGGGTTGCAGGGGAGCCTGGAGGCAGAACACCATTAGAGTATGTTACATGAAAGTGAAATGAAGAGTTAGGAAGATATGAAACATACTTTGTGTAAGAATATTGTATTGCTACTTCCTCTGAGTGCCTCCAGTCAAAAGCTGAAACTATAAGTTAATTTCCTTCAAGAAGATCTTTCATCTTCATAGCAACCTCATGAGCCCCCAAGGAGAACATTACTAGCCTCCTACTCACTTGCAGTCCTCGCTCTCCAGCAGCCCCCGGTACGTGTTGATCTCACACTCCAGCCGGGCCCGCACGTCCAGCAGCACCTGGTACTCCTGGTTCTGCCGCTCCAGGTCACTCCTGATCTCCGCCAGCTGCAGCTCCACATTGCTGATCAGGCCCTGCACCTGGGACAGCTGGGAGCTGTAGCGGGCCTCCGTCTCCGTCAGGGTGTTCTCCAGGGAGTCTCTCTGTCGGGGGAAAGGGGAGGAAGGTCACAGAGCTGCTCCTTCAAGGGCTTCTCCATCACTTTCAAACAAGTCACCAGCTCCAAGAGCTCAGGAGAGGGTGGTCCAGAGGGCATCCCAGTGCCCCTGACTCCCCGACCTCACCTCCTCACCAGGAGTCTCATCAATACCCACCAGGTTGTGCTGGGCCTGCAGTTCCACCTCCAGGGCATTGACCGTGCGTCTCAGCTCAATGATCTCTGCCTGGTAGGACTGCAGCTGCTCTGAGCTGGACACCACCTGCTTGTTCAGCTCCTCAGTCTGAAACACCAAAGGGCAGAAGACAGGATCATCCCTCACCTGAGTACCCAGAAGAGCCGAGTGTTCTGAGCGGCCTTGCACTGAGATGCTCACCTGCCTGATGTACCATTCCTCCACGTCCCTGCGGTTGGTCTCCACCAAGGCCTCATACTGAGCCCTGGTCTCATTGAGCACGCGGTTGAGGTCCACAGTGGGGGCAGCATCCACCTCCACGTTGAGGCGGTCTCCCAGCTGGCTCCGCAGGGTGTTGACTTCCTGGTGGAGGGAGGGGACAATTCAAAGTATCTCAGAAGATCCTGATGCTCTCTTCTGGGAGAGTGCAATTCCACTGGTGATTATTCTTAAGCTTTCAGAATCTCCCTTCCCTCTGATCCTCTCATTAACTGGGTTCAATACTCAGTGAGTAACCTGTGTCTTCTACTTTACAGAGTGCTTTCAAGTCCATGACCTCTTTCCACTCTTGTACTCAGTATATCACTCCTCACTTGGAGGTGCAGTGGTTTGGACTGAGTTGAGATGCACTAGACCATAATTTTAACTCTGGAGCCCAAACACCCAGTCCATTGCTCTTGACAGTATACCATTTAGCCTATGATTTGAATCTTAACCATGAGTAACAAAAAGGCTAGAGTCCAGCTAAAGAGGAAACAAAGAATGCACACTTCATAATCTGCCATCCTGGGAGAGAATAGACCTAACTGGTCATTTCTGGATTTCACTAGTTTAGCTTTTGATAAAGGAAATCGTTACCTGCTCATTTCAAGGCTAATCTCTTCACACACTCAACACAGGTTAGTGCCTGGGCTTGAGTGGATGTCAGACAGATACGAATTGGATCTCATGCCTACCACTTTCTAGGCTAGAAGCTTCTAGAAACCTCAAGTGCTTCATCTGTAAGATGAGAACCATCTCTGGAGTTCTAAAGCACTTATCACAGTGTTGGGCACACAACAAGCACTCAGTTAATACTATCACAATTTACATTGTTCTGGAATTTAAACTTTGCACAAAATATCTGTCTTCTTTATCATGCAACTAATCAAGCAATGATGTGAGTGCTTTTTGGTGAATAACGGAAGGAGCTCTGAATGAGAAAAGAGAGTGGGGCTGTGTTTCCAGCTCAGCCTTCTCTGCAGGGTGATCTTACTAAATGAAGAATTGGGGTAACAGATTTCTGTGGCCCCATGTGCTCCACCCTGGGAATGGACGAGGCTGTGGGTGCTGCCTCGCTGTTGACCTTTCCTTATTACTGGGCTTGCCAACTTCCTTCACCCTCATTCTTGCCGCCAGCAGAAAAATCCCTGCTTCCTGTCAGATGACTCATTCTTGACAAATCCCTTTTTGTTTGGAAAACAGATTCCTTGGCTAGTTGAGCCTCTCCCGCACCCCACCGTAGTTGGAAACAGGCCTCAGCAAGTTTGGTCCTGTTGAGGAGCTTCACCTGTTCGTGGTTCTGCTTGAGGCAAATCAGTTCCTCCTTCAGGGACTCCACCTGGGCCTCCAGGTCAGACTTGCACAGGGTCAGCTCATCCAGGATCCTACGCAGGCCATTCAGGTCTGCCTCCACCAGCTGCCTCAAGGACACCTCTGTCTCGTACCTGTGATGCAGAGAAATCAGGGTCAGGCCTGGCCTTGACTCTGGTTTGACTTGTCAGACATCTGGGAGTTGGGGCTTGTGGTTTTTATAGCCATCTCGTTAACTCAAGTTTTCCACATGGAGCCAAAGCTCTTGGAGGAAAAGGCACTGATAAGAATTGATGCCTTTGAACTGTGGTGCTGGAGAAGACTCCTGAGAGTCCCTTGGACAGCAAAGAGATCAAACCAGTCAATCCTAAAGGAAATCAACCCTGAATACTCATTGGAAGGACTGATGCTGAAGCTGAAGCTCCAGTATTTTGGTCACCTGATGCGAACAGCCAATTCATTGGAAAAGTCCCTGATGCTAGGAAAGATTGAGGGCAGAAGGAGAAGAAGGTGTCAGAGGATGAGATGATTGGATAGCATCACCAACTCAATGGACATGAGTTTGAGCAAGCTCTGGGAGTTGGTGATAGAAGGGGAAGCCTGGTGTGCTGCAGTCCATGAGGTCGCAAAGAGTCAGACATAACTGAGCAACTGAACTGACTCATTGGAAGGACTGATGCTGAAGCTGAAGCTCCAGTATTCTGGTCACCTGATGTGAACAACTGATTCATTGGAAAAGTCCCTGGCACTGGCAAAGATTGAGGGCAGAAGGAAAAGAGGGCATCAGAGGACGAGATGGCTGGATGGCATCACCAACGCAATGGACATGAACTTGAGCAAACTCCAGGAGATGGTGAGGGACAGGGAGGCCTGGTGTGCTGCAGTTCGTGGGGTCACAGAGTTGGACACGACTGGGTGACTGAACAACAAGTATTTTCTAATACATGAAGAGACAGTGTATTTAATGGGATAAAAGCCCATAAACCATGAGATTTCCAAAATTAATAAGTGTATTCCTCCAGTCTCCTAATTGGATTCTGTGCTTAGTGGAACATCAGGGGACCATGACTTCTACACTGGATGGGATTCAAAGATGTCCTCTGAAAAGAAAAGCAGGCAAGGAGTCTGACTCTGGAGAAGGATTGTCCGAGTTCTGGTTAGCAAAACTTTGTCAATGTTTGTGGGTATAGAAGACAGGCTAAGAGGAAGGAGATCGAAGAGGCAAGACAACAGCCCCCTTGCCCACTCACTTGGTCCTGAAGTCATCTGAGGCCAGCTTGGCATTGTCAATCTGTACCACCAACCTGGCGTTCTCAGACTTGCTGCACAGAATCTAGAAGACCCAAAACATTCTAGAATGAGCTTGGTTATCTTCAGTTAACAGCATCCCTACTAATTCACTTACATGGAAGAAACAGAATGAGAAATCACAGTGGATCTTATATAGGATTACTGCCCATGTGCAATAGTTGCTCAATATTAGAGAACTCAAACTTGAGGGGAGGAAGAATGCAGACATATGCCAGAAAAGTATCAGTAGATACACAGTTTTTCCTTTTCTTTCCTAATAAGAAATACTGAGAAGCTGATAATAATAATAACTAACATTTCTCTTTAAAAACCTACTCTATGTCTGGCATGGTTACAGCAGCTAAAGATACAAAAATGAGTAAGCACTAAATCCTGCCCTCAAGAAACTTCCAACTCAGAAGATAAATATGTCAACTAGCAATTGGAGGGGGTTGAGTCAGAGACAGAGCCATGTGTGCCCAGCCATCCTGGATAGCTTGGTGCTGGGTCCTCCTAGGGAGCTTACACTTTTTCTGGTTTTAATCAACTATTCTATGCCCTCACTGGGCACTGTGCACCAGGAGAAGCCCAGAGGCTTCTAGGTCAAGGTGATGAAATCAGGATAATTAAGTACCCAGAAGAGGATATCAACAAGAGGTCAGAGCAGCCAAAAGCCCAGATAAGGGAGAAAGAAATTCAGTTCTTACAAAAAGTCTTGCTTTCTCAGCTTCCTTCTTGGGCTCAGTCTTTTCTCTCACCTCAGGGTAATAACTCCAGAGTCGGCAAACACACAGAAGCATTCAGAGGCAGCTTCTAATTACAGCTTATTTATGCAAAGTGCTGCTACCTCCACAAAGACTAACACTATGCAAATACTCAGATCTAACAGTCCTGGTCCTAAAACGGACCCTCAGGAAAACAGAATGAAAAAGCAAGACAGCAATCCAAGAGCTTATATTGTTCCTTAACCATATCTGAAATTCCCTCCCTACAACTTCCTGCTGGAGGCAATGGGGTGCCCACCCCTTCACCTTCTGCTGGAGCTCCTCAATGGTCCGGAAGTAGGACTGGTAGTTGGGGCACACGAGGGGCTCCTGCTGCTGGCTCCTCTCCAGAATACGGCTCTCCAGCTCCGCATTCTCCCGCTCCAGCTGCCGCACCTTCTCCAGGTAGCTGGCCAGCCGGTCATTCAGGAACTGCATGGTCTCCTTCTCGTTGCCGTTGAAGGAGCCCTCGCAGAACCAGTTGCAGCTGCCCACATTGGCGGGGATGTTGCAGGCCCCGGGCAGGGTGGTGCCACAGCAGCTGGGGGGCACGCAGGGCCTGGAGGAGCAGCTGGAGCGGAAGCTCATGTTGGGCAGGCAGCAGCTGTAAGACATGGTACTGGAGGGAGTGAGGTGCCCGACTGAACACAGGATCCAAGTTCACCAAGCCACAGAGTTGTGGGTCTCCTTCCTCTTGGGAACATTTATACCCCCTCTGCAGAGGGTGTGGATGTGGAAGACAGCCCTTGTTTTCTTACTCATTTGGTTGTCAAAAGCCCTTCCCCTTGGTTTGCTATGTTTCCTCAGAAGAGTCCCTCAACTCATAAAAGACTTTACTTGGGCTTCTTGCTAAGTCAGAACTCCTCTTCCATGCTGGGCATCAGTGAAATAAGAGCTTCATGGTGTGGCTTCAAAGGGCTGGACTCATGAAAGCCCTGACCTTCATTACTGGGGTGTGGTCAGTCCAGGGACACTATTGCTTATTCTCTTTCTGGCTTGACAGCCTTGACTCTGTGGCAAGCCTCTGGCTCTTCTTGCTGAGATGGAAAAACATAACCCTTGTCCATATATCATTCACTAAGTCATATTCCAAATTTATGGTTTTAGAAAGAGGAATAGATCCTTTCTGTGCTGTGTTGTGCTTAGTCACTCAATTGTGTCCAACTTTGTGACCCCATGGACTGTATAGCCCACCAGGCTCCTCTGGCCATGGGGATTCTCCAGGCACGAGTACTGGAGTGGGTTGCCATGCCCTCCTCCAGGGGATCTTCCCAACCCAGGGATCGAATCCAGGCCTCCTGCATTGCAGGTGGATTCTTTACCATCTGAGCCATCAGGGAAGATCTTCTCGGGCCATTAAAATAGTTCCTAGTGGCTTTGTTCCTAATATGATAGGCATATCAGGAAACATATACATAATAATGTTGATCAGTAAAATAGCAGATGGTCACCAGGATCAAAGTTCATACAGGGCACTGTGAGAAACAGAAGACAGGACCAGGGCTGTGGTCAGAAGCAGCTCATACTTGTTGAACACCTGTACTAGCCCAAAGTGGTACTAGACACTCTTCATAATCATGCTGTTATTCACATCTCACCATGACCCTTTCAAGGTACCTGATAATATCCCTATTTTACAGAGGGGCAAATGGAGACATACAGGACAGGGATTAATATGTTGTGAAGCCAGGATTCCAACACAGATCTCTGTTCTTTTCATCATACCATGCTGCTTAAATAAATGAACTACCTCTTTCCCTATCTCTGCCTCTTCTCTTAGCTTTCATTTCACTTTGAGCATAACACTGCATGACTTATATGCTTATCTCTCCATGTATTTCAGTCCCCAAAAGCAGTTGTTGTTGAGTTGTGAAGTTGTATCCAACTCTGCAATCCCATGGACTGCAACCTGCCAGGCTCTTCTATCCTCTACTATCTCCCAAATTTTGCTCCAATTCATGTCCATTGAGTTGGTGATGCTATTCAAACATCTCATCCTTTGCCACCCCCTTCTCCTGTTGACTTCAATCTTTCCTGGCATCAGAGTCTTTTCCAGTGAGTCAGCTCTTCACATCAGGTGGCCAAAGTATTGGAGCTTTAACTTCAGCATCAGTCCTTCCAATGAAAATTCAGGACTTATTTCCTTTAGGGTTGACTGACTGATCAATCGTAAAGGAATTGATCACTCCTTGGCTCAATGGGGGACTTCCCTAATGGTCCAGTGGTTAAAAATCTGCCTGCCAATGCAAGGGACAAGTGTTCAATCCATGATCTTGGAAGACCCTACATGCCACACAGCAATTAAGCCCATGCACCACAACTAATGAGCCTATACTCTAGAGCCTGTGCTTCCCAAGAGAATCCACTGCAATGAGAAGCCTGAGCACCTGAGCACTGCTACTAGAGAATAGTACCAGCTCAATGCATCTAAAGAAAGCTTGCATGCAGCAACAAAGATCCAGGACAGCCAAAAAATAAATAATTATTTTACATGTAGCTGAATGGGTTTTTTTTTAAAAAAAAACGATCCATATTGCTGTCTACAAGTGATCTGTTTCAGATCTAAAGACACACACAGAGGGGATGGGAAAAGGTATTCTGCACAAATGGAAATAAAAAGAAAGCTGGGGTAGCAATACTTATATCAGACAAAGTAGACTTTAAAATGAAAACTGTAACAAGAGACAAAGGACATTCCATAACAATAAAGAGATGAATCCAACAAGAAGATAAACCTGCTCCCAACTTAGCAACACCTAAATACATAAAGCAAATATTAACCAATATAAAGAGAGAAATAGACAACAATGCAATAATAGTAGGACACTTCAGTACCCCACTTATATAATAGATCACCTAAACAAAATATTAATAAGGAAATATTGGCATTGAATGATATATTAGATCATATAGACTTGATAGACGTATGCAGGACATTCTAACCCCAAAACATCAGATTCATATTCTTTTAACATCAACATGGAGCATTTTCCAAAATAGATTACATGTTAGGCAACAAAACCAGTCTCAATAAATTAAAGAAAATGGAAATCACATTAAGCATCTTTTCTGACCATAATGATATGAGACTACAAATCAGTTACAAGAACAACACTGAAAAAAAAATAGATATGTGGAGTCTAAACAACATGCTACTCAGCAATCAATGTATTACTGAAGAAGTAAAAGAGGAAATCAAAAAGTACTCTATGACAAGTGAAAATGGAAACACAACAATCCAAAATTTATGGGACACAGCAAACACAGTTCTAAGAGGGAAGTGTATAGCAACACAGACCTACCTCAGGAAATAGGAAAAATCTCAAATAAACAACATAACCTTCTATATAAAAGGACTAGAAAAAGAATGAAGTCCAGAGTTACTAGAAGGAAGAAAATAATAAAGATCAGCGTGAAAATAAATGGTATAGAAACTTAAAAAAACAATAGAAAAGATTAATGAAATTAAAAGAAGTTTTCTTGAAAGGATAAGAAAAAAATCTATAAACCTTTAAACACATCAAGGAAAAGGAGAAGGCCCCCAAAAAACAGAAATGAAAGAGAAGTTACAACCAATACCACAGAAATACAAATTATCATGAGTTTACTAAAATTAAACACCAACAAATTAAATGGCC
Organism: Okapia johnstoni; assembly: GCA_024291935.2. Taxonomy (NCBI): domain Eukaryota; kingdom Metazoa; phylum Chordata; class Mammalia; order Artiodactyla; family Giraffidae; genus Okapia; species Okapia johnstoni. The sequence goes on along the minus strand of CM044306.1, from coordinate 20,233,296 downwards.
AAGAAGAAATGGATAAATTTCTAGAAACATAAAACTTCTCAGATTGAAGAAATAGAAAATCTGAACAGACCAATTACAAGTAACAAAGTTGAATCAGAAAAAGGAAAAAAAAAAAACCCTCCCAACAAACAAAAGTCCAAGGCCAGATGGCTTCATAGGTCAATCCTACCAAACATTAAAGAAACTTGGTACCTGCTTCTCAAAATATTATGAAATACTGAAGAGGAAGGAATGCTTCTCAATTCTTTCTACTAGGCCAGAATTATCCTGATACCAAAATCAGACAAAGGCACTACAAAAAATTAAGTTACAGGTAAATATCCTTGATGATAACAGATGTAAAAATACTTAACAAAATATTAGCAGACCAAATTTAACAGTATATTAAAAGGATCCACACCATTATTAAGTGGGATTTATTCCAGGGATGCAGAAATGGATCAATATCTCCAGATCAATCAATATGGTATACCACGGCAACTAAAGGAAGAATAAAAAGCATGTATCATCTCAATAGATGCAGAAATGGCTTTTGACAAAATTAAACATCTATTCATGATACAAACTCTCAACAAAGTGGGCATAGAGGGGAACATACTTCTACATAATAAAGTCCATATATGATAAACCCACTGTTAACCTCATACTCAGTGGTGAAAAGCTGAAAACGTTTCTTCTAAGATCAAAAATAAGACAAGGATGCCTTTTGTGCCACTTTTATTCAGCATATTATTGGAAGTCTTAGTCATAGCAATTAGATAAGACAAAAAGAAAAGAAATCCAAATGGGAAAGGAAGAAAGAAAGCTTTCATAATTTGCATATGACTTTATACTATATATAGAAAACTGTACGGGCTTCCCAGGTGGTGCTCGTAGTAAAGAACCTGCCTGCCAATACAGGAGACATAAGAAAGGGAGTTCAATCCCTGGGTTGGGAGGATTCCCCTGGAGGAAGAAATGGCAACCCACTCCAATATTCCTGCCTGGAGAATCCCATGGACAGAGGAGCCTGGTGGGCTACAGTCCATGGGGTCGCAAAGAGCTGCACACAACTGAAGAGACTTAGCACACAACACACAGAAAACCTTATAGACGCCACCAAAAAAACAGAATAAATGAATACAGTAAAGTTGCAGAATACAAATTAACACATATAAATCTGTAGTGTTTCTATACATGAAAAATGATCTATCAGAAAGAGAAATTAAGAAAACAACTCCATTTATAATTGTATCAAAAATAATAAAGTATCTAGGAATAAATCTATCAAAGAGGTGAAAGACCTGTGTGCTAAAAATTATAAGACTTTGATGAAAGAAATTGAAGATGACACAAATAAAGAGAAAGATATACTATGTTCATGGACCAGAAGAATTAATTTTATAAAGATGTTCATATTACCCAAAGATATGCAGATTCAATGCAATCCCTATCAAAATACCAACAGCATATTTCACAGAACTAGAACAAATAACCTTAACATTTGTACAGAGCTACAAAACACCCTGAGAATCAAAGACATCTTGATAAAGAAAAAGTCTAAAGTATCATGCTTTTGATTTCAAAAGTTACACAGTTACAGAAATTAAAACAGTATGGTACTCACACCAAAACAGAAATATAGATCAATGGGACAGAAGAGAAAGCCCAGAAATAAGCTCACACTTAGATCATCAATTAATCTTTGACAAATGAAGCAAAAATATTCAATGAGGAAAAGAGAGCCTCTTTAACACATGGTGCTGGAAAAACTGGGGAGCTACATGCAAAAGAATGAAACTGGAACATTTTATTACACCATATCCAAAAATAAAATCAAAATGTAATAAATACTTAAATGTAATATCTACACAGAAAAGGAAACCATAAGCAAAATGAAAAGACAACCTGTGGACAGGGAGAAAGTATATGGACAGGGAGAAAGTATTTGCAAACGATGCAACCAATGAGGGCTTGATTTCCAAAATATATGAACTGTTCATACAACCCAATATAAGAAAACAAACAACCCAATCAAAAAATGAGCAGAAGACCTAAATACAAGTTTCTCCAAAGACATACAGATGGCCAACAGGGATATGAAAAAGTTCTTGACATTGTTAATTATTAGAGAAATGTAAATCAAAACTACAATGAGAGGGCTTCCCTGGTGCCTCAGTGGTAAAGAATCTGCCTGCCAATGCAGGAGACATGGGTTCAATCCCTGATCTGGGAAGATTCCACATGTCTTGGATCAAGCCGGTGAGCCACAGTATGAAGCCTGCATGCACTAGAACCTGTATTCTGAAACAAGAGAAGCCACCTCAATGGGAAGCCTGAACACCCCATCTAGAGAGTAGCCCTCTCTCACTGCGACTACAGCAAAGCTTGTGCAGCAGTGAAGACCCAGCAGAGCCAAAAATAAAATTAATTAATTAATTGTTTTAAAAACTACAATGAGATATCAGCTCACCACTGTCAGGATGACTACCATCAGAAAGACAACAAATAAGTATCAGTGAGAATGTGGATAAAAGGGAATACTCATATGCTGTTGTTGGGAATGTCAACTGGTGCAGCCACTATTGAAAACAGAATAGCAATCACTCAAAATTTAAAACAGAACTACCAAAAGATCCAGGAATTCCACTTCTAAGTATTTACCCAAAGAAAACAAAAACACTAATTCAAAAAGATATATGCACCCCTATGTTCACCGCAGCATTGATTACAATATCCAAGATACAGAAGAAACTTAAATGTCCCATCAATAGATGAGTGGATAAGATGTAAAAGATACCATTCAGCCATTAAAAAAAAAATTGAAAATGTGCCGTTTGAAACAACTGGGTAGACCTAGAGGCTATCATGCTCAGTGAAATAAGTCAGACAGAATGAGACAAATACTTTACAATCCCACTTATAATCAGAATCTAAACAAACAAACAAACAAAAAACAGAAAACCAACAACAGAAACAGAGTCACAGATACAAAGAGCAAACTGGTGGTTGCTAGAGGGGAGGGGTTTTGGAAGTTGGGCAAAATAGGTGAAGGTAATTAAGAGATACATATTTCCAGTTATAAACTGAATAAGTTACAAGATGTAATGTTGGAATAGAGTCAATAATACTGTAGTGATTTTGTATGATGGTCACCGGACCTGTGGAGATCATTTTGAAATGTATTTGATTGTCAGATCACTATATTGCACACCTGAAACTAACACAATATTGTGGGTAAACTAACTTCAATGAAAGAAAGAAGAAGGAACAGAGGGAGGGAAGGAAGAAGGGAAGGAGGAAGAAGAGAAGGGGAAAGGACAAAGGAAGGAAATGGGGAGCCACTGGAGGTTCTAAGCAGAGGAGTGATGTAGTTTATTTCTGATACGCATTGTATGCAATTTTGATAAACATTGTATATTTTCATACAGGAAATCTTCAACAAGTCCTTGGAGTTGCTAGACTAGAATTCATGAGATGAATTGGGGATGAAAAGGGCAGATATGAACCTAGTGCAGATGTGAGAGTTGGAGAAAGAGCCAAAGGAGAGTATATGAAGAAAAAAGCAACAGAGGCTAAGGACCAAATTTGGGGGAATTTCCCAACCAGAGAGCAAGCTGGGAGAGCAGGACCTGCTCACAGAAGATCAGGGAGGAGAGAGCTTCAACATGAAGGTGAAGGTCAAAATTGTCAAGGGCAGTAAAGAGACCTCCTAAGATGAGACCATGGAGAGAGACTTGAATATGTCCCCAGGACACCTCTAAGTTCACACAGATGCACCTACTGTATACAGCACCCATGTTGTTTAACATCCAAAATGAGCTTTGGTAAATTGACACTTAAATACCCAGAGTTGAGATGCTCATTATTTAGAAAAGTGCTGCCACAATCACTTTGTACACCTGATTATAAAGCTTTAGTCTTACCAATATAGAGTTTTTACAATAATTAGAATGTGTGTTAAGCAGTTTAAAGATGTCAAGCTTGTTTGGATTTGATGATTCATAATAGTGGTTTGGGACTAATTATCCAGGAAGCATAAGCACTTGGAACTGCCCATGTGTATAACTTTACTTCTATTTTGTCTACTTCTATTTTGTCACAAAGCATAAGATGACTTACTTGATATCCTAAAGGGAGGCAATGAGGAAAGAATTCAGTTGTGTGCCTATATACATTGCCCAGGAAGAGGAGAGGCTCCTTATTGTCTTCCAAGCCAGGGACAGGACAGAACTTGGAGAAGGATGCTCACAGGAGAGTCCAAGCATCTCTGCTACAGCTGCTGATCAAAGACTGCTTTGCGCTTGGCTCTTCCCTTCCTCCCTTCCACTTCCTAAGGTAGATCCCAAATGCCAAAATAGTTAAAATAGGGGAAAACTTGGAGCAAGTAATTCAGGTACCTTAATGCTCATCTCACCCAGCCCTCCCATTTTACAAATGGAGAAACTGAGACTCAGAATGGAGAAATGGCTTGTTTAGGGTAATATAGCTAGAACTCAAATCTGCTGATCCTCACTATATTTCTAGCCCCAATCACCATGCTGCAGAAGTGTTGAATAATTTCACAACAATCCGATCTGCCATTACCTCAGGGCAGAAATCAAAGTCAGTGAGAAAAAATAAAAACAAACAAAATCTTGTTAGCCATAAATAGACTCTGTTGAAGAAGAATGAAGGATGAGTGTGGAAATAACTAGAATTCAGCAATACTGAAGTTCCTTGTTGTCTCCCTGATTCCAACTGTTATTTCTACATCAATGACGCTATTATACCCTAACAGTTTGGAGCAATTCAGCTACAAGTATATCCTGTCACTTGGAAGAACTCAGAATCACAACTGTTCAAATGATGGTGACCCTAGTCAAGAGCTTTACACTTACCCCAAATAAATATCACCATAACAAACTTTAAAATATGACTTTAACAATGATAATTGAGAGATGAGTAGAACTACATTACAATGATGACACTGGATGCTTTAAATGGTAAGATTATGAATGCTTTTCTTTTCCTTCTCTATACTTTTGTCCTCTCCAAATTTTTCTGAAAATGTATATATTAATTACTTCCTCACAAGAAAAAGAAATAAAATTTACATTAAAAACTCCAAAAGAAAATTCTTACAAGTCCTCTAAAGAAATAAAAAGTTTTTAAAGGACACAAGTAAAGGTCCTAGTCCAAAACGGTCAGTAAATCACACTTAAGCTTGTTATTCTGGAAATAAAATCTCTGTCATGATTGGCATTCACACCTTTGTGATAACTGCTGACTTTGCCAATTCCAAAGGTGAGTTATTAGAAAATGATGAAGGGAAAACAAGCTTGCTATGGGATCAGACAACCTGTAGCTCATGAACTGACTGATGTGAGCTTCATCAAGAGAAGCCATGTCAAGATCTGAGCTTCATGTCAAGAGAATGCGAAGAGGCACCACCCTTAGGGAAATGTACTGCCAACTACTGCCAGCCCACATCCAAGAAGATCAGATATTAGCACCAAACCACTTTCTTAGAACAGATTTCCCCCACACATATAGACGGTGATGGAAATTCTTTTATGGAAACAATGTCTAAGTCAGATGAAGCCTAGAATCTTAGAATGTTGGAACTACCAACAGCCCAAGTGGTCATCTCATTCAACTCATTGTTTTACAAATGAAAAAACATTGACCCAAAGAGGGAAATGACTTTCTCAAGCTTACACAGAGAATCTAAATTGAAAAAGAGTAAATCAAAATACAGAAATGAGAGACCACAGTCAAGTCCTTTGGTCTTTATGAGAGAGTCGGAACTCAGACCAATGAAGAAAGCCACATCTCTCAAAAGACTGCACCCTTAGTGAAAAAGTGACCTAGAAATTTTTAAAAGATGCTCTTTACCACACGAAGACTTTTTAAAAAAAAAAAGAAAGAAAAAGAAATATAGCTATATTGAATTATATACTTTATATAGGTGAATTTTATAGTATAATAATTATATATACAGTGGACCCTTGAAAAACAGGGCTTTGAACTTCATGGATCCACTTATATGTGAATTTTATTCAACAGTAAATGCTGCAGTGGGCCTCCCTGGTGGCTCAGTGGTAAAGAATCCACCTGCAGTACAGGAGACACAGGTTTGATCCCTGGGTTGAGAAGATCCCCTGGAGGACGAAATGGCAACCCACTCCAATATTCTTGCCTGGGAAATCCATGGACAGAGGAGCCTGGAGCGCTACAATCCTTGGGGTCACAAATGGGTATGACACAACTGAAGAGACTGAGCACATAATAACAAAAGTGAGAAGATAAGGGTTAAAGTCACAGAGCAGATAAAATGTGAATTCAAAATTAACCCTTCCTGGTTACACTTTCATGAGGCTTCACCCTTGGATCTGATCAGCTGCCAAAGGCTCTACCTCCTGATACTGTCACATTGGAGATTAGGATCTCAACATACGAGTTTGGGGCACAAAAACATTTGGTCCATAGCACTAGTTTTATTGTTCTTCATAGCACTTACCACTTCAAACAGTTATGCTTATTTGATTCTCTTTTTTTAATTAATTAATTTATTCTAATTGGAGGCTAATTACTTTACAATATTGTAGTGGTTTTTGCCATACAATGACATGAATCAGCCATGGGTGTACATGTGTTCCTCATCCTGAACCCCTCTCCCACCTCACTTTCCATCCAATCCCTCTGGGTCATCCCAGTGCACCAGCCCTGAGCACCCTGTCTCATGCATCAAACCTGGACTGGCGATCTGTTTCACATATGATAATATACATGTTTCAATGCTATTCTCTCAAATCATCCCACCCTCACCTTCTCCCACAGAGTCCAAAAGACAGTTCTTTACATCTGTGTCACTTTTGCTGTCTCGCATATAAGGTCATCGTTAGCATCTTTCTAAATTCTATATATATGTGTTAGTATACTATACTGGTGTTTTCTTTCTGACTTACTTCACTCCGTATAATAGGCTCCAGTTTCATCCACCTCATTAGAACTGACGCAAATGCATTTGTTTTAATGGATGAGTAATATTTCATTGTGTATATGTATCACAGCTTTCTTATCGATTCGTCTGCTGATGGACATCTAGGTTGCTTCCATGTCCTGGCTATTGTAAACAGTGCTGCGATGAACATTGGGGTACATGTGTCTCTTTCAATTTTGGTTTCCTCGGTGTGTATGCCCAGCAGTGGGATTGCTGGGTCATATGGCAGTTCTATTTCCAGTTTTTTAAGGAATCTCCACACTGTTCTCCATAGTGGCTGTACTAGTTTGCATTCCCATCAACAGTGTAAGAGGGTTCCCTTTTCCGCACACCCTCTCCAGCATTTATTGTTTGTAGGCTTTTTGATAGCAGCCATTCTGACCAGCATGAGATAGTACCTCATTGTGGTTTTGATTTGCATTTCTCTGATAATGAGTGATGTTGAGCATCTTTTCTTGTGTTTTTTAGCCATCAGTGTGTCTTCTTTGGAGAAATGTCTGTTTAGTTCTTTGGCCCATTTTTTTGAATTTTTTTTTCGTTTATTTTTCTGGAATTGAGCTGCAGGAACTGCTTGTATATTTTTGAGGTCAATTCTGTGTCAGTTGCTTCATTTGCTATTATTTTCTCCCATTCTGAAGGCTGTCTTTTCACCTTGCTTATAGTTTTCTTTGTTGTGCAAAAGCTTTTAAGTTTAATTAGCTCCCATTTGTTTATTTTTGCTTTTATTTCCATTACTCTAGGAGGTGGGTCATAGAGGATCCTGCTGTGATTTATGTCAGAGAGTGTTTTGCCTATGTTTTCCTCTAGGAGTTTTGTAGTTTCTGGTCTTATGTTTAGATATTTAATCCATTTTGAGTTTATTTTTGTATATGGTGTTAGAAAGTGTTCTAGTTTCATTCTTTTACAAGTGGTTGACCAGTTTTCCCAGCACCACTCGTTAAAGAGATTGTCTTTTCTCCATTGTATATTCTTGCCTCCTTTGTCGAAGATAAGGTGTCCATAGGTGCATGAATTTACCTCTGGGCTTTCTATTTTGTTCCATTGATCTATATTTCTGTCTTTGTGCCAGTACCATACTGTCTTGATGACTGTAGCTTTGTAGTATAGTCTGAAGCCAGGCAGGTTGATTCCTCCAGTTCCATTCTTCCTTCTCAAGATTGCCTTGGCTATTTGAGGTTTTTTGTATTTCCACACAAATTGTGAAATTATTTGTTCTGGTTCCCTGAAAAATACCGTTGGTAGATTGATAGGGATGGCATTGAATCTATAGATTGCTTTGGGTAGTATACTCATTTTCACTATATTGATTCTTCCGATCCATGAACATGGTATATTTCTCCATCTATTTGTGTCATCTTTGATTTCTTTCAACAGTGTTTTATAGTTTTCTATATATAGGTCTTTTGTTTCCTTAGGTAGATTTATTCCTAAGTATTTTATTCTTTCCGTTGCAATGGTGAATGGAATTGTTTCCTTAATTTCTGTTTTCTCATTGTTAGTGTATATGAATGCAGGGGATTTCTGTGTGTTAATTTTATATCTTGCAACTTTACTATATTCATTGATTAGCTCTAGTAATTTTCTGGTGGAGTCTTTAGGGTTTTCTATGTAGAGGATCATGTCATCTGCAAACAGTGAGAGTTTTACTTCTTCTTTTCCAATCTGGGTTCCTTTTATTTCTTTTTCTTCTCTGATTGTTGTGGCTAAAACTTATAAAACTATGTTGAATAGTAGTGGTGAGAATGGACACCTTTGTCTTGCTCCTGACTTTAGGGGAAATGCTTTCAATTTTTCACCATTGAGGATAATGTTTGCTGTGGGTTTATCATATATGGCTTTTATTATGTTGAGGTATGTTCCTTCTATGCCTGCTTTCTGGAGGGTTTTTATCATAAATGGATGTTGAATTTTGTCGAAGGCTTTCTCTGCATCTATTGAGATAATCATATGGTTTTTATCTTTCAGTTTGTTAATGTGGCGTATCACATCGATTGATTTGTGGATATTAAAGAATCCTTGCATCCCTGGGATAAAGCCCACTTGGGCATGATGTATGATCTTTTTAATATGTTGTTGGATTCTGTTTGCTAGAATTTTGTTAAAGATTTTTGCATCTATGTTCATCAGTGATATTGGCCTGTAGTTTTCTTTTTTTGTGGCATCTTTGGTTCTGGTATTAGGGTGATGGTGGCCTCATAGAATGAGTTTGAAAGTTTACCTTCCTCTGCAATTTTCTGGAAGAGTTTGAGTAGGACAGGTGTTAGCTCTTCTCTAAATTTTTGGTAGAATTCAGCTGTGAAGCTATCTGGTCCTGGGCTTTCATTTACTGGAAGATTTCTGATTACAGTTTCAATTTCCGTGCTTGTGATGGGTCTGTTGAGATTTCTATTTCTTCCTGGTTCAGTTTTGGAAAGTTATACTTTTCTAAGAATTTGTCTGTTTCTTCCAAGTTGTCCATTTTATTGGCATATAGTTGCTGATAGTAGTCTCTTATGATCCTTTGTATTTCTGTGTTGTCTGTTGTGATTTCTCCGTTTTCATTTCTAATTTTGTTGGTTTGATTCTTCTCCTTTTTTTTCTTGATGAGGCTTATTTGATTCTTTACTGCCTATCTCCTCAGTTGAAAGGAACTCTCCCCACCTTGAGAGCTGGTCTTAGTTTCATTCACTTCCTGTCCTGACACCTCAGACAGTTCCAGGCACTGTTATAGGTACCTTTTAAGTGCTATTACTTCAAGTGGAATTGAATTGAACTTACAGAGAAGAAATTCAAATGACTAATAAAAAATATTTTAAATGCTTATTTTCTCTATGAATAAGAAAACAGGATTTTAAAATAACAGGATACCATCATACCCATATGTATTGCCAATATTTGCTAAATCTGTTAACATTCCTCAAATCTGAATGTAATAGAATCACCCAGAGGGCTGTTAAGGTATTGCTGGATATATAACTAAATGCTGTTACTTTTGTGCATATATTGTGAAAAGAATACTACGATCAAGTGAAAAGAATAAATCTACCCTCTTAGAGCACTCAAATCAGTTCAGTTCAGTTGCTCAGTATCTATCTGCAACCTCTACACAGTTCCAGGCTTCCCTTTTTATAGTTTGTGACTGTGTGTGTTTTAAGAATATTTATCAGATCTTTCCCTCTTAGCATCAGCTGGCCAAAGTACTCTGAGTTTTAAGACAACTTTTTCACTCTCCTCTTTCACTTTCATCAAGAGGCTCTTTAGTTCCTTCCTCTCTGTCTGCCATAAGGGTGGTGTCATCTGCACATCTGAAGCTATTGATATTTCTCCTGGCAATCTTAATTCCAGCCCAGCATTTCACATGATATACTCAGCATATAAGTTAAATAAGCAGGGTGACAATATCCAGCCTTGATGTACTCCTTTCCTAATTTGGAACCATTCTGTTGTTCTATGTCCAGTTCTAAACGTTGCTTCTTGACCTGCATAAAGGTTTCTCAGGAGGCAGGTCAGGTGGTCTGGTATCCCCATCTCTTAAAGAATTTTCCAGTTTGTTGTGATCCACAGAGTCAAGGGCTTTAGTATAGTCAATATAGCAGAAGTAGATGATTTTCTGGAACTCTCTTGCTTTTTCTGTGATACATCGGATGTTGGCAATTTGAGCTCTGGTTCCTGCCTTTTCTAAAGCCAGCTTGAATGTCTGGAAGTTCTCAGATTACGTACTGTTGAAGCCTGGCTTGGAGTATTTTGAGCATTACTTTGCTAGCGTGTGAGATGAGTGCAATTGTGTGGTAGTTTGAGCATTCTTTGGCATTGCCTTTCTTTGGGATTTGTATGAAGACTGACCTTTACCAGTTCTGTGGCCACTGCTGAGTTCTCCAAATTAGCTGGTATATTGAGTGCAGCACCTTAATAGCATCATCTTTTAGGATTTGAAATGGCTCAACTGGAATTCCATCACCTCCACTAGCTTTGTTCATGTGATGCTTCTTAAGTCCCACTTGACTTGGCATTCCAGAATGTCTAACTCTAGGTGAGTGATCACACACATCTAGGCCATTAACATCTTTTTTTTATAGTTCTTCTGTGTATTCTTGCCACTCTTCTTAATATCTTCTGCTTCTGTTAGGTCCATACCATTTCTGTTCTTTATTGCGCCCATCTTTGCATGAAATGTTCCCTTGGTATCTCTAATTTTCTTGAAGAGATCTCTAGTCTTTCCCATTCTATTGTTTTCCTCTATTTCTTTGCATTGATCACTGAGGAAGGCTTTCTTATCCCTCCTTGCCATTCTTTGGAACTCTGCATTCAGATAGGGATGGGTTTATTTTTCCTTTTCTCCTTTGCCTTTAGTTTTTCTTCTTTTCTCAGCTATTTGTAAGGCCTCCTCAGACAACCATTTTGCTTTTTTGCATTTTTTTTTCTTGGGGATAGTCTTGATCTCTGCTTCCTGTACAATGTCACGAACCTCCATCCATAGTTCTTCAAGCACTCTGTCTATCAGATCTATCCCTTTAATCTATTTGTCACTTCCACTGTATAATCATAAGGGGTTTGATTTAGGTCATACCTGAACGGTCTAGTGGTTTTCCCTACTTTCTTCAATTTAAGTCTGAATTTGGCAACAAGGAGTTCTTGATTTGAACCACAGTCAGCTCCTCGTCTTTTTTGTTTGTTTGTTTGCTGACTGCATAGAGCTTCTGTATCTTTGGCTACAAAGAATGTAATCAATCTGACTTCATCATTGACAATCTGGTGATATCCATGTGTAGAGTCTTCTCTTGTGTTGTTGGAAGAGGGTGTTTGCTATGACCAGTGCATTCTCTTGGCGAAACTTTGTTAGCCTTTGCCCCACTTCATTTTGTACTCCAAAGCCAAACTTGCCTGTTACTCCAGGTATCTCTTGAATTCCTACTTTTGCATTCCAGCCCCCTATGATGAAAAGGACATCTCTTTTTTGGTTAGTTCTAAAAGGTCTTATAGGTCATCATAGAACTGTTCAACTTCAGCTTCTTTGACATTAGTGGTTGGGGCATAGACTTGGATTACTGTAATACTGAATGGCTTGCCTTGGAAACAAACAGAAGTCAATTTCAGGTACAATACAGTATTATTAACTATCATCATAATGTTGTACATTAGATCATCAGAACTTATTCCTCCTACGTAACTGAAATTTAGTACCCTTTAACCAATATCTTCCCATTTCTCTCATCCTTCAGCCGCTGGAAACCACCATTCTACTCTGCTTTTATGAGTGTGACTCAGATTTCACATATAAGCAGGATCATGCAGTATTTGTCTTTCTGTGTCTGGCTTATTTCACTTGGCATAATGCCCTCCAAGTTTATCCATGTTGTCTCAATGTCAGGATTTTCTTCTTTGTTTTCCTTCCATTATGTACATTTATCTTTATCCATTCATCCATCCAGTGGATAAAAAATTTCAAGTGAGAAGAGAAACAGAGATCACCCTTTTTACTGTTATTAGTTCTTCAGTATTTGCTGAAGGAGAGCTTCTGAAGATGTGTTTGAGGTACTAACTGCAACCTCCCTCCCCAGGTAACAATCATGAAGGATGTTTATTTAAAATCAGTTTTACTCTTTCATAGTCACACCTCACATGTAACTGATATTCAGAGAATAAGCTCTGGGTTTGACCCTAATATTTCTACTTACTATAAACATAAGAGAAAAAATTTAGCCATGCAATTTCTAGTGCTTGGTTGGCATTTAATAAATGTTAGTTCCTGTCCTTCTTCTCGTAGGCCTTTGGAAAAGGAAAGGTGGAATGTTTGAGAAATGTTAGCTGTTGGACTTTACTGAGTAAGATCCCGTAACTAACATGTTTATCATATTCAGATGGGACCTCTTGCCTTAGTGGTCCCACTGGTTCCCTGCTTGCCTGAGTCTCTGCTTGGACACATTGTGTTTAGTGAATGTTAACAAATGGTAATGAAGACTTTTAAGGAGAGGATTAAATGACAAGTCCTTCTTCACTTTCAAGTGGCTTTTATATGAAACATGAACACATAGAGTGAACACTTTAAAAGGAATGAATACAAATGAGAATCATCACTGCTTTGCAAGAGGAAAGTTTATTAGGAGATCAACAAAGAGATTTGGGGAACTGCAAGACAGATCAAAGCAGCAGAGAGAACCACCAAACTCCTCATGTGACAACTTCCCAGCCCAAACCTGTCAGACCATCAGGTCACAAGAAACTGGCCTTGAATTAAGAGGATCAAGTGGGCCTGGACATTCTCTCTCCAGACTATGAATTATGGTAGTGACTGGAGTACTATCCAATGGCTGATGGTTGTCAGAGAGCAGGGCTGGTCCATCAATGGTCCTCTGTCTTCACACAGTCCTCCTGCTGGCCCTGGCTGTCTAGTACCCAAAGGTGTTGCAGGGCCCAAAGCGGGTGCGTGGGCCACAGGGGGTGCAGGAATTGGTGACGCAGGACCCGACTGATGATGCGTTGGTCGTGGCACAGGGGTTGCAGGGCAGCCTGGGACACAGAACCATTAGCTCATCAGCATGAGATGGATAATAACAAAAATAAAGGAGGGAGTTCAACCCAAGGAGACAGGGGACAAACAGAAGCCATTCTCTGACTTCTTGGGAAGCCAAGTCTTATTCAAATCACTCCTTCTGCAAAGCTTAGAGATGGGGCAGAAAAGAGCAAAGAAGCCTTGAGATGAAACCCAGCTCTATAAGCCTGGAGTTGTGGAGAAGGCCCTTCATCCCTCCTCACCTGTGAGACAGATTGATAATATCTACTGTACAGATCATGTTCATGAAAATACTCGGTTAGGTGAAGAGTGCTGGACCCTAGAAGTGTTTGAGTCACCTCCCTTTTTTGATACCCAAATGCTCATCCATAAGGTGGTTGCCCTGATTCCCACTCTGCCTGTCTCAGGGGAATCCCAGCCAGGATCCATGAAACAACAGGTTTGAAAGTGGGGATTAAATCCAAAAGCACTATTCAAATACATGTGATGGTAGTTACAGGTTTGTTTTCCCTTTTGCTGAAGGTACAAAGCTTTATTTACCCCTAAGCTTCCAAGAGCTCACCAGTGGGGTAAACAGTCAAGGCTCAAGAGTATCTTTTGGAGCAGAAAATACCTTTAGTCCTGGTAGTGACAGCAACAAACACCCTTCACTTCCCACTGCTGCAGTATTAAACTCTAATTTTTGCAGACATATTGGCATCTGAAACTGGACCTGGGCAGCCTCTGTTTTGTCCTCTGGTAGGACTGTGCATGTACCATGCAGGGGTACCAACTGCTCGGTACTCACTTGCAGTCCTCGCTCTCCAGCAGCCCCCGGTACGTGTTGATCTCACTCTCCAGCCGGGCCCGCACGTCCAGCAGCACCTGGTACTCCTGGTTCTGCCGCTCCAGGTCACTCCTGATCTCTGCCAGCTGCAGCTCCACATTGCTGATCAGGCCCTGCACCTGGGACAGCTGGGAGCTGTAGCGGGCCTCCGTCTCCGTCAGGGTGTTCTCCAGGGAGTCTCTCTGTTAGGGGGCAAGGGGAGGAAGGTCACAGAGCTGCTCCTTCAGGGACTTCTCCATCACTTTCAAACAAGTCACCAGCTCCAAGAGTTCAGGAGAGGGTGGTCCGGAGGGCATCCCAGTGCCGCTGACTCCGTGATCTCACCTCCTCACCAGGAGTCTCAACAATACCCACCAGGTTGTGCTGGGCCTGCAGTTCCACCTCCAGGGCGTTGACCGTGCGTCTCAGCTCAATGATCTCTGCCTGGCTGGACTGCAGCTGCTCTGAGCTGGACACCACCTGCTTGTTCAGCTCCTCAGTCTGAAACACCAAAGGGCAGAAGACAGGATCAGACCCTGCCCGAAGGGCCCCAAGGAGCTGAGAGTCCTGAGAGAGCATGTGCCGAGATGCTCACCTGCCTGATGTACCATTCCTCCACATCCCTTCTGTTGGTCTCCACCAAGGCCTCATACTGAGCCCTGGTCTCATTGAGCACGCGATTGAGGTCCACAGTGGGAGCGGCGTCCACCTCCACGTTGAGGCGGTCTCCCAGCTGGCTCCGCAGGGTGTTGACTTCCTGATGGAGGAAGGGGAAAGAATGAACTCGTAGAAAGAAATCGATATATAAATTCTCTTTGAGGGAGTCAAATGTGGTGGAAAGATTGCATTAGAATTTAGGACACATATTGATATTAAACTCGATGAAGTTATTTCCTGTGACTCAGGCCTCCTGTCTGAGTGTCTCCACATCTGTATCATGAGGCTGCTTGATTGCTAATGTTTCTTCCCACTCCAAGATTCTACCATTTCTTTTTTACTTTTCCTTTGCTCAGTGATAAACCTGGCATGATAACTGGTTTATAATCGTTGCCACTTAAATGCTACTTAAATAGAGAGAAACTAGGCTTAACTGGTCCCATTTACTTCATGTCTTCTTATCATCACACACTTTCCATGAGGGGTTTTTTCCTCTTCATCAAAACATCTAATGTTTGAGACATGCACCTGATATCCTAGTATTACCTTCAACCATGAGGTCTGAATCAACCATTATTTCAGTGCCTTCATTTCTCCTATTTTCCTATCTATCCATCCATCCTCCCATCCATTTATTCTAGCTTGGGTTCTACTATCTAGGTGACACATAAAACAAAGAAGTTTGCTATCTCCTTTCAGTCTAAGTCATTAATGGGAAGACAACCTATTCAGAAGACAACCAATCTTATCAAGCAGTAGAAAGTATTTTAAAGCTCTAGCCCCAAATGGAAATAGATGAGCTGACCACACTCTTTTCGGTAAAAGAAGTAAGCTTCCCCAACAACCCACCAAGGGTGTTTTGAGCATCCAGCAAAGTGTTCTCAGCTCTAGGATGTCTAGCAAAGACCTAAAAGACCTACATTATCCTGCTCAGGGAAGTTACAGGACTTTCAGTATAGGGATATCAGGACTCTCTTACTTGCTCATGGTTCTGCTTGAGGCAGATCAGCTCTTCCTTCAGGGACTCCACCTGGGCCTCCAGGTCAGACTTGCACAGGGTCAGCTCATCCAGGATCCTACGCAGGCCATTGATGTCTGACTCCACCAGCTGCCGTAAGCCCAGCTCTGTCTGGTACCTTGCACACACAACCAGCAGTCAAAGGAGGTCAAAGAGGAAGACTGTTTCCCAGGCTTTACTTGGCTCGCCCGGTCTAATTCATTGCCTTGTGAAATATTTGGAATTTTTGCGGTCTTTTGAAAGGGAAAAAGACCACTTCACAGAGTGAAAAGACCTATTTCCTCCCTGAGGCTCACAGAGAAGGTGTTGGTGGGGCACCCCTGTATAGTTTTTGTTGTTATTTAGTTGCTAAGTCACGTCTGACTCTTTTGCAACCCCATGGACTGTAACGCATCAGGCTCCTCTGCCGCTGGGATCTCCCAGGCCAGAATTCTGGAGTGGGGGTGCCATTTCCTTCTCCAGGGGATCTCCCTGACCCAGGGATTATCAAACCTGCGTCTCCTGCATTACAAGCAGATTCTTTACCGTTGACCCACCAGGGAAACCACTGTATAGTTTAAATCTACCTTTCACTTCATTTGTTCTGATTCCCCTTCACAGGCTGCTAACAACTAAGCCCTGTCATCCTCCATTCTCAAGTGAGTTGGTGACTTCACTAGCCCACTATGGACCTCCTCACCATCCTTTCCAACCACCCTGAGAAGCAACCTGGTATCATGAAAGCAGCACTGGATTAGGAGGCAGTGAGATTCAGCCCTGCCGTGAGGACAGTGGTAAGCTCATTAATCTCTTTGAGCCTCAATTTCCTCATTTGTAAAATGGGAACCAAACTGACATGTCAGGGACACATAGTTTTGAGGACATTAGCCCTCTGTTGCCCCCTAGGCCTGGCAAAGCAATAAGGCTATTTTTTCCTACTTCATCTTGCTCCACCCCACCCCCCGCCCAAAAAAATGTCATCAGGTTGGCCCAAAGGTGAAAAAATGATATAGGTAGAATCACATTGCAAACTATCAAGTCTCATAAAAATGCAATGGATTGTTATGATTGTAGTGGTCATACCTAGAAAAACTGATGGATTCTCTGAAATGAATTTTGCCTCCTATATGTGTCATTTAACTTTTTCCAATGGGCTGATCATAACTAAACTGTATTAAGAGACTGGTGTGGAATACACTTTTAAAGTTGATCCAGACGTTAAGTTGAAAAGAGAGAGAGAATAGATGGCTGCTTGAGCTCCTTCAAACTAAATTTAAAACACAGAATTCTTGCTTCCAGTGAGGAGACTAACATTTAACCTAACTCACCAAATGCAAGAAACCTCCCACTATGATCGTATACAGCTTCTGCTCGCATGCTTCCAGGACAGAGTTCATCACTTTGCAACTCAGCCTGTCCATTATTAAATTGGTTTGATCATTAGAAAAATCTTACTTGGTCCTGAAGTCATCTGCAGCCAGCTTGGCGTTGTCGATCTGCACCACCAGCCTAGCATTCTCTGCCTTGGTGGCCAGGATCTGGGCACAGGATTAATTGTGAAATCAGTTGCAGTAGGAATGAATGTCTCATAACTTAAAGTTAAAAACTATTTTCTTTCAAACAGATATTCCTTCCAAAAAGCTTTGAGTCTTCTCACATTCTCAGTTTGAGAATAAGGGGAGGATTCATTAATAGAACTGATCATTTCAAAACCAAAACAGTCAAGAGGAAATGTGCCTTTTGTCATAAATTCTTCTCTTCTTGGTCTGCCTCTTGTTTCCTGCAGGAACTGAACATCTTGGGAACCAAATCTCACATAGGATGACCAGTGTTCCTGTTTGCTTAGTGGGAGGTGGGGTGCTAAACCCAAAAAAACCCCAAGCAAACAAAAACAAGTTGGTTATCCTATGCTCACATACCACCATTCCAGCCCTGCTGACCACTCTCCACTCTCCCCTCACATTGCCCTGGACAAAGCTTTTGCACAAAGCTTCTGCCTCTACCTGGAATGCCTGGATGCCCTCACCCACCTAGCAAGACCCCCTACATAGGCCACATTCCCCTTCCTTCCCCAGTTCCTGCAGGAGTCACTTCTTCCAGGTGCTCCCACAGTAACTTGCACCTAGCCAGTTACACATCTTATCACCTTCACTGTGGTTATTTGTTTCCTATCTCCCCTATTACACTGTGAGCTCCTGAAGGAAAGGGACTGTCTCACTCAGTACTTCATCCCTTGCTCCAGCACTGTGCCTCATTCTCACTAAACGTGCAGAAATCAGAGCACGATCTTCAAATCCCATACCGCCTTTCTGACACTCACTTTGCCAGAACTACTGAATGGTGGACAGTCAATTCTGTCAGAGAATCAAGGGCTTGTGCGATTGAATATAAACTCCTCCTCATCCTTCAAACCCTGCTCAGATAGTGCCTCTTCTGAGAAGCCTTCCCTGACCTACAGGGTGTATTAAGCCCCACTTCTATGCTCACTCTGTACTTATCCCACTTCTACTCCCATATTTTTGGCCCTGAATTCTCACGTGTATGCACGCCTGCTCTGTGTATACTAGGGAGGACTTTGGAGTTGATAGCTCTTTTACTTTGTTATAGACACACTCTCTTGTTACATCTCTAAATATCTAAGGATTCACGCAGGAAATTCCTAGCTCCAAGAAATAATTCAGGTGCATATTATTATGTTTTAATGCATGCTAAAGTCATTTCAGTCATGTCCAACTCTTTGCAACTCTATGGACTGTAGCCTGCCAGGCTCCTCTGTGGAGGAATTTTCCAGGCAAGAATACTGGAATGGGTTGCCATTTCCTTCTCCAAGGGATCTTCCCAACCCAGGGATCCAGCCCACGTCTCTTACATCTCCTGCATTGGCAGGCCATTTCTCTACCTCTAGCGTTACCTGGGAAGCCCCTTTTAATGCTACAGGCTCTAAAAACAAGACCAGAATATCATAATAGGACTAAAGCATCAGTCAGTCTGGTTTTAAACAAGAAGCAGTGTTAGATTGCTATGACTGACTTTGGTCTAATGCCTTACTCTCTTCCCTGTCTGTACGCCTCCTTCATGGGGCATCCCACATCGATTCTCCAGGAAGACGTGATGCGTCTTATGTAAGCCAGTGACTTCTATGTCTCTGTCCTTATCATTTTCAACATTAGGTTTGACCAAACTTAAATCCATTTGGAAGTGGGTATGTCAAATTTAGATAAATAGTTCATCAATTGGCAGCTCATCCGTTGGCAGTGCCCACCCCCTCACCTTCTGCTGGAGCTCCTCGATGGTCCGGAAGTAGGACTGGTAGTTGGGGCACACTAGGGGCTCCTGCTGCTGACTCCTCTCCAGGATGCGGCTCTCCAGCTCCGCGTTCTCCCGCTCCAGCTGCCGCACCTTCTCCAGGTAGCTGGCCAGCCGGTCATTCAGGAACTGCATGGTCTCCTTCTCGTTGCCGTTGAAGGAGCCCTCGCAGAACCAGTTGCAGCTGCCCACATTGGCGGGGATGTTGCAGGCCCCGGGCAGGGTGGTGCCACAGCAGCTGGGGGGCACACAGGGCCTGGAGGAGCAGCTGGAGCGGAAGCTCAGGTTGGGCAGGCAGCAGCTGTAAGACATGGTGCTGGAGGGAGCAGAGCTCTGAAGGTCTGTTTCTAAGCCTGGTTCCTTTCTGTGGTGTAGGCCCTGGTCTTCTCCAGGTCTTTATATTCTGTCAATGGTGGGTGTGGTAGCCATGCTTAACATTACCCCTTTTTGCCCTCGCTACCAATTTTTCCATGTTATTTAGCCACCTCACGCGAGTCCTTTACTCATAAAATGTTTTATGCGGGCTTCTTGCTAAGTCAGGACTCATCAACAATCATGCTGGTTGGTTAAGGAAGAGCTTCAAAGTGACCCACCCATATCTTGCCAACAGCAGCACTTACTCATGGGCTATAGAGTTAGTGATAGCTGTGCCCTATCCTCCAGAGTTGGGGGCACTTCTTCTCCTACACAAGGAAAGGTCAGTGGCTCATCTACCTCATGCTCAGTAAAGACTCTGTGAGAAAAAGCAGACTATTTGGTAGGGAATCCAGGAAGCTGAGATCGGAAAGGATTATGAGGTCATCCTGTCCAAGGTCCCTTTGCCAGGTGGAGGCAATCCTACCCTCTTCCTAGGGGGCTACAGGAAGCCCCCCAGGCTCCATTTCTGTTATTTCTCAATGGTCACAAAACATTAAGAAAACTAACATCTTGGGATCACCTACTCTTCAGGAGGATTTTACTCTGTGCTTATACATAGTATGACATTCATCAACTTAAAAAATACTCAGAACCTAAAAGTTGAGGGTTATGTTTTATTCGGCAGGAATTTTTAGGACTTCAAGCCTGGGATACACCATCTCAAGTAACTCTGAGAGAACTGCTTTGAGGAAGCAAGGGGGGAGCCAGGTTATACATAAATTTTGCAACAAAGGGAAGGTAGTCTGAATGTCAAAAGATTATTGTTAAAGGAAAACCAGATATCCCAAGTTAAGAAATTTAGTACTTTCCTGTGTATAAGAAGAGGCAAGAGTCTGGGCTCACTGAAATCATTCCTTTGATATGTATCCCAGCTCTCTGGGGCCAGTATCCTATGATTTCACATTCTGAGTTTCCTCAGGGCTCATCAAGGGCAATGGCTGCAGTCTGATGGCTAGATGGCAGGTATTTTTTCTTTCCTGAGTTCCTTCAGGGTTCACCAGCTCACCAACGGTGGTGGCTGCAATCAATCATTGAAGACTATGACATCCTTTGTTTACTGATATGGCAGGAAATATCCATTTCTCATGTTGTTAGAATGGCTTCTGCTTACTGAGAATCCACTATGCTAAGCGCCTTATTTATACTGTCTCTTTCAGCCCACACATAACCCTGCAGGGTTTGCAAATGAGGACACCAAACCTTTGAGAGGTTGTTCAAGGTCACAGCGCTCTTGCTTGGTGGAGCCAGCATTAAAACCCCCACTTCTCTGATTCCAATGGGCTTGATTTCTCCTTCACACTCTCTCTCTCTTCCAGTCTTCTCACTACTGAGTTGCAGTGATGCACAAAAGGATTGAGTGCAATGGGGCTCAACCACTACTAGGCAATATCACCTCCTAAATAATGGTTGGCCAAGAATTAAAAGTCTGTTCTCTATCAAAGAACCAAAGGTCACTTCTATTCTAGCGGAAGGAAGTCTACTAAGAGAAAATGTAATACCCACTAAAAGTTTAGGGAGAAAAGGGAGATTTACTGGGTTCGAAGTCAGAACGCCTGATCCCAGTTTTCCAAAGGATGTGTGTGCCATGTGTGCCAAGTCATTTCAGTCATGTCCTACTCTTTTCGACCCTATGGACTATAGCCCACCAGGCTCCTCTGTCCATAGGATTCTTCAAGCAAGAATAGTGGAGTGGGTTGTCATGCCCTTCTCCAGGGGATCTTCCCGACCTGGGGTCAAAATTAAGTCTCTTACATCTGCATTGGTAGTTGGTTTCATTACCACTAGTGCCACCTGGGAAACCCTTTCCAAACGACATGACTCTAAAAAGCCATCACATTAAGTTACATGCTTTCTTTTTTTCAGTTGAGAATTATGTTTTATTCAGTGGACTTCTTGAGGACTTAAGCCCAGAAGACAGCCTCTCAGAGAGCTCTGAGAGACTGCTCCAAAGGGGTGAGGAAGGATCCAGGATGTATGGGAGTTTTGCAATAAAAACCAGATAGTCAGAATATCAAAGGATAACTGTTAATTAAAGAAAACCAAATATCTAAAGTGAATGAATTTAGCACTTTTCTACGTATGGGAAGATGTAAGAGTCTGGGCACAGTGAAATTATTCCTTTGATACGCACCTCAGCTATCTGAAGAATTGATGTTTTCAAACTGTGTAGCTGGAGACAACTCTTGAGAGCTCCTTGGACAGCAAGGATATCAAACCAGTCAATCCTAAAGGAAATCAACCCTGAATACTCATTATAAGGACTGATGCTAAAGCTGAAGTTCCAATACTTTGGCCACCTGATTCAGAGAGTCAATTCACTGGAAAAGACTCTGATGCTAGGAAAGACTGAGGGCAGGAGGAGAAGGGGGCAACAGAGAATGAGATGGTTGGATGGCATCATCAATTCAGTGGACATGAGTTTGATCAAACTCTGCGAGATAGTGAAGGACAGGAAAGCCTGGCATGCTACAGTCCATGGGGTCGCAAAGAGTCAGACACAACTGAGAGTAACTGAACAACAATATTTTAGGATAGTATCCTGTTTTTCTCCATCCTGAATCCCCTCGGGGGTGGCTGCAGAGGCTGATTTCTTGTTGACTGCAACATAAGGTATGTGACATTCTTCATCCTCTGAACCAAAGTACCCGATCAATTAACACACAAAAGTCTTTTAAGATAAAGGCCTGCTCAAAGGAGGCACTAGAGAATGAATTAAATAGGACTAGTACATGTGTGTTCAGTCATGTTTGACTCTTTGCCACCCCATAGACTGCAGTCTGCCATGCTTCTCTGTCTATGGGATTTCCCAAGCAAGAATGCTGGAGTGGGTTGCCATTTCCTTCTCCAGGGGATCTTCCCAGCCCAGGGACTGAACCAGCACTCTTGCATTGCAGGTAGGTTCTTTACCACTGTTGCCACCTGGGAAGCCCCTAAATAGGACTAGTTTTTGTTAAGTAAACATTGTACCCCACTTAGATTTAAATTACATGTTTTATTGGCATTTCAAGACCATCTATACATCTTGGCAAACATATTCTACCCTTTTGCTATTCCAGATGGAGTTATGAAACATGAGGATTTTATGTTCAATCTATCAGTGCTCAAGATATGAAAAATACTCCTTAAAGTAGCTACTTTCAGTAGCTAAAGTTCCTTTTAGTAGCTACATGCTAATTCCTCCCATATAGCCTTACTCAGATCACCCCTTCTTCTAACTTGCTCTCACTGGACTCTTTCTTTTGGTTATCCTCACTGAAAGCAAGTCTTCATCTCCAAGAGAGTGTGCTTATTTTGGGACCCAGTCCAGTGAGTTGGATAAAAACCAAACTGAATAGCATCTTCAGTGGGTCAGATACACATTGTGACTGTAAAATTATAATGTATGTTTTCTTGGGTGATTCTGAAAGTTGTTTCCAATGTGGAACTTCAACTATGTATTCATAAAAGACAACAGCATTGGAATAAACTTGTATTCCTCCAGAAGGTATGTTTTTGACAGGGACAAAGTAGGTAATTATATAGTTCATCCCACTAGAGAATTATAAGTAAAGAAAGAGTATAGAAGACCCTGTAAGTTAATGATTACTCAAGAAAGCAGGTTTGCTTAACCATAAAACAGCAGGCATGCTTAGCAACAAAAAAATCATGCAGCAGAAGCATGAGACAGGACCCAAAACAACAAAACAATGGTGTCATGAGACCCACATTCTGCCCAGCGAGCTCAGTAAGTTAATGACTCCCAGGATATGCTCTCTACACAGATAAAAAAAAATTATGGAAAGGTGACATTTCAAAGTAAAGATCCTCGTTATACGGAAACCTGAAATAATTTTTCCATTGTGCCGTGACAGTTCTGGCTTGACCACGTAGAATCAAGAAAACCCCCCCAACACAACTTGGAGGAGGAGCTGATGATGGAAGCATGGCGCCTACTCAAGAATGAGGAAGAAAGTGGTCTTTTCCCCCTCTTCACGTTTTCCTTTGATTATAAAATGTAACCCTCTAAGTTCTCAGGACAGCACCCTCTCGTCCAGCCACTTGTAAGCCTCACAAGTATCATATTCTAATAAATCACTTCTTATCTATCAGTTTGCTTCTTGCTGAATTCTTTCTGGGCTAAGACATAAAGGATGGGAGCTCTTCGGAGCCCCCCGAAATGCCACCTAGTGGTTTCATTTTGAAGGTAATTATATCCTCACCAACATTCACAGTCCACAATCTGCTCCTCCTGCCTGAATCTCTACCTTTAGGGAGATGTGGAACAGGTGTGTTAGTTCAAAATCACTACCAAATTGACTGAAGCATTCCTGGACAAGGTCTGATAATGTAAAGCCAATTTGTTGTTTTGTTGTTATTCAGTCACTCAGTCTTGTCCAATTCTTTTGCAACCCTATTGACTATAGCCGTCCAGGCTCCTCCGTCCATGGGATTTCCCAGGCAAGGATACTGGAGCGGGCTGCCATTTCCTTCTCCAGGGGATCTTGCTGACTCAGGGATCAAGCCCAAGTCTTCTGCATTGCAGGCGAATTCTTTATTTCTGAGCCATCAGGGAATAGCTGAATTCATTCATTAGCTTTTCTCTTTCTCCCCTTCTTCAATACCCCGAGCTTTAAAACATAAAAATCTAGACAATGGCACTTTTTAAAGAATAGGAAAGGAATATGTGTTGTAGACTGGTAAATATGTCCATGGAGACCCCTATAACCATTACTGTAGCTTTCATCTCAGTTAGGATGGAATAATCCAGAAGTAAGTATCCTGTATCTTCAAAAGTGGAAGGCAATGTTTAGAAAAGGCAACCATCCCACATCTCGCATAGAAGTAACTATTATCGCTACATAGTGGTCATTAGATGATGGTTGAGAGGTCCTGTATCTATTGAGAAAACAGCCAAGTTTTAATTCACATCCCAGAAATTCTGGAAGGCAATTGCCTTTTATTTATTCCACTTACTGTGTTCTGTGAATTATTACCTTTATGTTAGCAAAGACCTTGTCTCTAGTCAATGATCCCTCAATAAACATGATGAGCAAATCAACTGCTAACAAACAGAAAGGTTTTACACTTGCTCATGTAATTGTGGCAGACGCCATGGTAAGGCTTCTGGTCTCCAGATGTGAGCAAATTGCAGTTGAGTTTGAAGGATACTATTTATTATGGAAGCCAAGGCTATTTCTGTGGGAGGGATCACACGCAAACTCGTAACCATGGAGTAGAGTCAGAGCAGATGTGCTGAGGCATCCTCCCTCCGGCAGGACTTTAAAGGCATCAGAGGCCTCTCTCTCCTCCTTCCCAAAACCTTCTCGCCTGATGGCCAGGCACTGCACCTGAAGTTCTCACCACCAGAAATGTAAAATGTATTCTGTGGGAGATGCGAAGGAACATATTGGACCACTTACTGACCAAGAAGGATAGGGTGGGGAGGAAGGTGGGAGGGGACACATATATTCAGAAGGGAGGGGACACATGTATTCCTATGGCCAATTCATGCTGACGCATGGCAAAAACCATCACAATATTTTAAAGTAAAGGGCTTCCCTAGTGACTCAGCCAGTAAAGAGTCTGCCTGCAATGTGGGAGACCTGGGTTAAATTCCTGGGCCAGAAAGATCCCCTGGAAATGGCAGCCCACTCCAGCATTCTCTCCTGGAGAATCCCATAGACAGAGGAGCCTGGTGTGCTACAGACCATGGGGTTACAAAGAGTTGGACTCAACTGAGTGACTAACACACAAACATTTTAAAGTAATTATTCTCCAATTAAAATAAATTATTTAATTTTAATGTTTACACATAGCAAGGAAAGGCCAGGGGTGGAATCACTGGTTGCACACAGATCAGGGAGATCGACTTATGCCAAAGAGTGATGAAGTATCACTCACTGATTGATAAGAAGATCAGAAACACTGTCCAATTACAATACCAGCCCACCCAAGCCAGCCCAAATGAGAGGTGTTTACAAGAACAGGATATAAGGCTTCCACAGGCTGTTCCATAAAGGCAATTGTTGCCAATTTACTAATTATCCAGCCTCGCTGCATTGAGGAGAGAAATTGTGATGGTGATACAGGAACTAAGCCAGCAGATTTGGCTCTGAGAAGATATTCACACAGGATTTCTATTGAGGGACAAGTAGCAGAGGACCTGGAGGATGAATCACCTCAGGAGCAAAATTAACTGAGCAAAGAGAGATATAGACACTTCAAACAGGATTCAGGGACCACTCCACAAAGCCTCTCCAGAGCATCCATTATTTGTCTTACACTCAGTCCTGGATTCTCAATAGGAATGGAGTTCCAGGGAGGTTCTAAGGGACAAGCCAAGTTAGAAAAGTGCAAAATTATTCCGTGTGTTTTTAACTCTATCCAGTCTAGAATAGAGGAGTTAAAAAAAATGTGAAACAATCCAGGACAATGTAAACTTAATGGTTTTAATCTTCTGAATGAGCTGGATTCAGGGCCCCCCCAGGAAAGAAATGAAAACCTGATTATGTTACTGCTCTGCACCTCAAAAAGAAGTCAAAGTTGCTCAGTCGTGTCTGACTGTTTGTGACCCCATGGACTATTCCATGTGACCCCATGGAATTCTCCAGGCCAGAATACTGAAGTGGATAGCCATTCCCTTCTCCAGGGGATCTTTACAACCCAGGGATTGAGCCCAGGTCTTCCACATTGCAGGCAGATTCTTTACCAGCCACCAGGGAAGCCCTCAAAGGGAAGAGCAGATGCTAAAACATTTATCAAAGAACACAGAGAACAAAGCAAGGTAAAATTCATGTTTACTATGAATGCACTGGGTTGGATTCTTGCGTTAAGTTCACTATGGAGTTGGTGATCTAAGACAGATGTGAAAGAGCCTTGAAATCTGACTCCTTCACCCAGAGTCCAACCATCTCTCCATACAGCCACCAGTGATCTCCCTGTTACTGTACCCAGTGGATTTGCCTGAATACTCATATTCCTTGCCCTGGATGCTATTGATCATGCCTTTGTTGAAACTGACTTCTTTAGACTTCTGTGCTTCTTCAGTTGCATCCCTACCTCCCTCTCCAACCGCTTATAACCAGATATCATCTATATCCTCAGTGGTGGTTTAGTCGCTAAGTCGTGTCCGAATCTTGCAACCCCATGGCCTGTAGCCTCCCTCTCCTCAGAGACTCAGCTAAACCAAGGCAAACCTCAGGTCAAGGACTTTGGAGGGCTCCAGGCCTGTTCTGTCATCCTCTACAATGATCCCCAAGGTTCTTTCCTACTCCAATATCTTCTCCTTGACGGTCTAAACAACTCCCACAGCTCTATTATCATCTTTATTTAGGTAACTCTCTGACATCTCCCAAATCTAGTCATCCTTTTCCAGCTCTCTCTCTTGGAGAACCACTGTTACTTCATTTTCTAAGCCTCAAAATCTTTATTCATGTTGACCATACCAGATAGTCAATCAGTACTGTTTCTTTCCTTCTCTCTCCATTGTTTCTCTACCCCCAGTCGGCTTCCATGTGCCTCTGAAATCCACCCCACCACTTGCCCCATCACTCCCCACCACCACCAACCATCTCAGTTCTTGTTGTCTCTCACTAGCCTCCTAATTGATCTTCCTTCTTTTTCACAAACTTCTAGGACCCATTACAATCCATCCTATACATAGCTGCCCTATAGACCCTATGTCAACTTTCCTTAATAGCAAATCTTACAGGTAACCATTCAAAGTGCTGCTAGATATGGCCCTCCCTAACTACTTTGCAGTATCGTCTTCTGCTAAACCGCATTAATCATCTGCTCCAGGATAGAAATTTGTATGTCAGGCTCTAAACACACCCCAGGCTCTCTCATCTCCCTACCAGGCAAAATTCATGCTTAAAAAACTTTCCCTCTTCTTAGACCTGCACACACTCATCTGTCTAACCATATCCCATCAAACTCTAGTTCAGAATTATGCTAATATCATACAGTAATAGTTGATTGGAGTTGCAACTGTGGGAAGTATATAAAGTTTTAATAACCTTCTCATGAACCCTCATTAGTGTTACTGTTCCTTATTTATTCCACTTACAGTGCTCCATGGTTTACACTAGCCTTCAATTAGGTGAAGATATCTCTCTCTTGAAGGACCTACAATCAGCGATGCAGGCAGGTGAAATTCATATGAACAATGTTTGGATTTTCAGAGCTTTGATTGAGTGCTACTTTCTTCTTGGAGTCTCTCCTTAACACTATCACACCTTGGAAATTCATCATTTTTATTTACACCTTTCTTGAGCCACATTTTTAAAGACATTTTATTGTTGTATAACAACAATAAAATTGTTGTAAAGCAACAATGCTGCTTTGCAATGTTGTGTTAGCTTCTGCTAACTTCTGTTAGCTTCCTAGCCACACTAGGTTTGTCTGTATGATGCTTGTCTCTTTGTCTTATGCACTCTAGATTATAAACACATTGTGGTCTAGGATTGGGCTTCACTTATTTGTGTGTCCTCAGTACCATACATAGTACTACACAACAGATGGTTGTTTGGGGCTGTGTCAGTCAGCATCAAAATGAATGAATCATTGAGATAGTGGCCAATAGAATTCAAAATGTTGAATATTCAGCGATGAGGCAAGTGAGGGTGGGGTAGGATTCATGTTTGTTGTAGGGAGACTTAGTGAGCATTGGCCTTTCTTGAAATGATAGACAATGAAATGATAATGAGGTTATGGAAGAACATTCTAGATATGAGCAAAGAGCTAGTGGAAAGAATAACTTTGAAGAGAGGGAGGTAAAGAGATACACCTGTCTGCATTAAAGGGTCCTCAGATTACAAAGTGTTGAGTATAACAAGTGGGTAACAAGATGGACCAGTTTGGCAAAGATAAGTTTTTGTCCAATTAAATGCAATGCGATGGCTTGATACCGAGTGAAACTGTCCTATGTGTGAAGACTTAGAAGTCAAGCTGAGGTGCAAGATTTTGGAGTCGTCAGCAGAGAGGTGTGAGTTCTCCATGAGCAGGGATGTAGAAGGAGAAACGCAGACTCTCAAATCCAGGCATTTCCTCCACTTGAGACAGAAAGAGGAAGACAGGCTAATCAGAAGACAGAGAACA
This sequence comes from Okapia johnstoni, assembly GCA_024291935.2. NCBI lineage: Eukaryota > Metazoa > Chordata > Mammalia > Artiodactyla > Giraffidae > Okapia > Okapia johnstoni. Next base: position 20,204,582 of record CM044306.1, on the reverse strand, counting down.
AATAGAGGTCTAACAAGAGGACCCAGAAGGTGCGGGGTGATGGAAATCATTGAAGGTACATTCTAAGGAAAGAGTAGGCATCTACACTGGTGACACATGTGCAGCCAAGAGGCTGAGAGGAGAGGAGAGCTCCTCTTGAACAGTCTCTACAGGAGCTAGTCTTCACAGTTAGGGAGAAACGGAAACAGAGAATTCCAGAGTGATGGGGATGAGAGTGGGAAACAGCTGTAAGTTTTGGGGAGGATGCTCACAATTGCAGCCATGGACAGGAAAAAAAAAAGCATGTGTTTTAAAAGCCAGTTTTTCTGCATGGTCTTCCTGGGTGGGAGCCTCCCAGGAGAAGAGCCTCTCTCTCCCTCTGTATTTACCAGTGGAACATATGACTTGGACAGTCACTGAACCCATTTCATCCTCCTAATGAAGGGTTATTTTTATGAAGCAGCTATGACAAGTACTTCACAATGCATCCATATGTATGAGAAACACATCTACTATGCCAGAGAAATAAAGTTTATTGGGAAGTAATTCAAGTAGCCTCCTTGCATTCCAGAGAATACCAAAGAAGCTAGGAAAGCAGGAAACACAATACCTAGAGGAAACACCATAAAGTAAAACCTGGAGCTCAGATTGCTGGACTGTCTTCAGAGACAGAGACTTGACCTTCAGCAGGAGGGAGTTTTCCAGACATCGGAAGCGGATGAGGTGTGTCTTGGCTCGTGGAGAGCATTTCCATGTGTAGAAATTTCAGAGCTGGCTTGACAAGGTATCTAAATGGTAACTGAGCTCCAGCCAAGGCAGGACCTGGGGATCTTTCTTGTGCTTGTTCTAGGCTTCATTGTCGTCTTCAAAGAGGAGGCAGGTTTTTTAATTAACAGCGACGAATGTGAGAGCAGGATCCACAGGAAATGCCAGTAGCATTGGTGGTGGCACATGGGTTGCGGGGGAGCCTGGGAGAACACAGAGGTTTAGAATGGGTTGGGGAGAGGAGTGGCAAGAGTGCTAAGGTACTTTACGAGACACATCTGAATTCTTAGTGGTTGAAGTTAGTTGCGATCAACTTTGATTGTTACCAAATCCCTCTCCCTCTCTGCCATGTGCACAGATGGAAAATTGCTATCTAATGCTCTTGAGATCTCACAGAACTCAGCACAGTCTCCCTCACCCAACAGTTGCTATTGTAACAGTTTCTACCACCACCCCTCCACTGTTAGCTCCCTGAGGCAGGGGATGAATGTCTTTCACCTTTGACCTTTCACATTTGCCTAACCATCACAAAGGAGACACTCCATGAATGTGTGCTCTTTGGTGAATTGGAAACATGGCCAACATGGGCATGCCCACAGTGTCTTGTAGACCCACCACACATTTTCCCAGGATCCCTTCTCCCCCTACTCACTTGCAGTCCTCGCTGTCCAGCAGCCCCCGGTACGTGTTGATCTCATTCTCCAGCCGGGCCCGCACGTCCAGCAGCACCTGGTACTCCTGGTTCTGCCGCTCCAGGTCACTCCTGATCTCCGCCAGCTGCAGCTCCACATTGCTGATCAGGCCCTGCACCTGGGACAGCTGGGAGCTGTAGCGGGCCTCCGTCTCCGTCAGGGTGTTCTCCAGGGAGTCTCTCTGTCAAGGGGAAAGGGAAGGAAGGTCACAGAGCTGCTCCTTCAGGGACTTCTCCATCGCTTTCAAACACGTCATGAGCTCCAAGAGCTCAGGAGAGGGTGGTCCGGAGGGCATCCCAGTGCCCCTGACTCCCTGACCTCACCTCCTCACCAGGAGTCTCATCAATACCCACCAGGTTGTGCTGGGCCTGCAGTTCCACCTCCAGGGCGTTGACCGTGCGTCTCAGCTCAATGATCTCTGCCTGGCTTGACTGCAGCTGCTCTGAGCTGGACACCACCTGCTTGTTCAGCTCCTCAGTCTGAAACACCAAAGGGCAGAAGACAGGATCAGACCCCGCCTGAAGAGCCCCAAGGAGCTGAGAGTCCTGAGAGAGCATGTGCCGAGATGCTCACCTGCCTGATGTACCATTCCTCCACATCCCTGCGGTTGGTCTCCACCAAGGCCTCATACTGAGCCCTGGTCTCATTGAGCACGCGATTGAGGTCCACAGTGGGAGCGGCGTCCACCTCCACGTTGAGGCGGTCTCCCAGCTGGCTCCGCAGTGAGTTGGCTTCCTGAGGGAGGAAGGAGAAGAAATGAATCCACAGAAATGAATCTGCAATCTTCCTGCTGCAGGGAAGTGAGCACAACTCTGCCCAAAGAACCCACAAGGAACAAAGGTGACATCCACTAAGGATGAAATGTGACAGAGCTTTCCATTGTAAACACAGAGGCACACCAGGAAAAAGAAATGTGTTATTTTCTCCATTTGGAGTACTTAGCTAGAAACACACAATTGTGGGATTGAATGATGTTTTCTAGTAGGGTGAATAATAGCAAGGAAATAATGATGTCATGATAGCAGCTATTTTATATTTATACTTCATATAATACTTATTTCCCTCTACCTGTATGATGCACTGTGTTTTTACATGATCATCTCCACAGCCTTAAGACTAGAGAGCATGTTATTCCTTTTTCTCTTCCCCTCTATTTCTACCACCAAATTCAGGACCAGCAGAGAGGAGACCTCAATGAATATAAGTCCTTTCCCAGCATCTCCAACACCATCCACTCCTCGCACCTCACCTCACCCCTGTTCTCTATGGAGATAACATCGCCATTCCCGGAGCTGACCTTGAGTTCCTCAGAGAAGGGTCCCAGCCTAGGAGGTCTGACAGCAGTTGCCTCCTGACTCCCAATGCTAAAGACTTATCCCTGAAGCCTATGGTTTCTTTTCCTCTCACCTCCTCATGGTTCTTCTTGAGGCAGAGCAGCTCCTCCTTCAGGGACTCCACCTGGGCCTCCAGGTCAGCCTTGCACAGGGTCAGCTCGTCCAGGATCCTACGCAGGCTGTTTATGTCCGACTCTACCAGCTGCCGCAAGGAACGCTCCGTCTCGTACCTGCACACACAGACCCAGGTGGGAGAATGAGCCAGGAGGAAGCCCCGCTCCCTGCCCCATGTCTTGTGTTCATGGGATTGGCCTGGCTCTCTTTGCGCTGACAGTTTTCTGCCTCTTCACATCCATGCTTTCTTTAAGATCTACATAAACAGGGTGGAGAAGCCTTGGACTCACCCCCAACACCAGAAAGCACTCAGGGAACTCACGAAGTGGACTCTCTCTCCTGTCAATTTTGTTGGTTAATATACCACCCAATCTGGAGAAGGCAATGGCAACCCACTCCAGTACTCTTGCCCGGAAAATCCCATGGATGGAGGAGCCTGGTAGGCTGCAGTCCATGGGGTCGCGACGAGTCGGACACGACTGAAGCGACTTAGCAGCAGCAGCAGCAGCATACCACCCAATCAATCAATCTCACCAAGAACTATTCATTACAGTCTCGAAATTTGGAAGTTGAAGGCCTTTCAGAAAGAGCAATATAAACTGAAGCTCAAATAGCACATGAGTCTGGATCTCTGTTTGCCAGTGGTTTTACCTAGCCGGCTTTAAAAAAAAAAAATGCCAGAAGAAATAAAAAGGGAGAAATGGCTTTTTCTTCTCTTCCAGCTAATGTTAGGCCCACACAGGGGCCTTGGAGGTCACCTGGCCCCAAAACCTCAACGTACTTGGTCCTGATGTCATCAGAGGCCAGCTTGGCATTGTCGATCTGTACCACCAGCCTGGAGTTCTCAGACTTGGCACACAGGATCTGAAAACAAGATTCCATGGTGAGGACCATTTGAACTTGAGAATATTTTATTGCTCAAAGACAGGAAGCTGCTCCTGTGCCCCCTCCCAGCCCAGCCCCTCACCTTCTGCTGGAGCTCCTCGATAGTCCGGAAGTAGGACTGGTAGTTGGGGCACAAGAGGGGCTCCTGCTGCTGGCTCCTCTCCAGGATGCGGCTCTCCAGCTCCGCGTTCTCCCGCTCCAGCTGCCGCACCTTCTCCAAGTAGCTGGCCAGCCGATCATTCAAGAACTGCATGGTCTCCTTCTCATTGCCGTTGAAGGAGCCCTCGCAGAACCAGTTGCAGCTGCCCACACTGGAGGGGATGTTGCAGGCCCCGGGCAGGGTGGTGCCACGGCAGCTGTGGGGCACACAGGGCCGGGAGGAGCAGCTCAAGGTGGGCAGGCAGCAGCTGTAAGGCATGGTGCTGGGAGAGGTGATGGTAGGACAGGTGAACTGATGGAAGTGGAAGTCGATGAGGTTTGAGTCTCTCCTTTCTCCATGGTCCTTTTATATCCTTAATGGTGGGAGGGGTCTTGGCACTCAGCAGTTTCCTTTCCTAATGCTTCGGCTAATTTTTTTCTCCAAAATACGCTACTTAGATGCCTCCCAAGAGTCCCCCCTCAACTCATAAAATTATTCCATTCAGCTTGTGTCATAACAGGCTCCTCCAGGGTGCTTGTGGCTGGTAATATCAGAGTTTCATCAGATGGCTTCAAAGGAGGTAGAATCATCACGGCCCCAAGTGGCTCTCCCCATTACTCAGAGGGGAGGACAGCCAGGGACATGGGGTGGAGTTGCTTAGGAATCAGGAAATCCTCGCCCGTGAGTTTTTGCCATTGGACTCCTTGGAAAGAGAGTGTGGAGTGAATAGTCTTTTCAATGGCCAGCCAGCTTCTCTCAAGTCTACCCATGCTTCACTGTTCAGTTCAACCCATCCTCAGAGCAGAAGCTTGTCCTGTATTAACTATGAGGATTCTGAGCCTTCCTCAGGGAGAGTATTTATTGGGGCTTTGGGAATTTGTCAATACCCAGAGAGACTGAAAATAATTGAGCGTTATATGTAACATAGATAACCAAGAAGGACCTCCTGTAAAGCACAGAGAACTCTACTCAGTATTCTATAATAACCTATATGGGGAAAGAAATTGAAACAGAATGTGCTGTGTTGTGCTAAGTTGCTCAACCATGTCCAACTCTTTGCGACCCCGTGGACTGCAGCCCACCAGGCTCCTCTGTCCATGGAGTTCTCCAGGGAAGAACACTGGAGTAGGTTGCCATACCATCTGAGCTACTGAAAAAGAACACATACATGTATATGTGTAACTGAATCACTTGGCTATATACCTGAAACTAACACAACATTGTACATCAACTGTACTTCAATAAAATTGTTAAAAAAGAAAGAAATAGGGGACTTCCCTGGTGGTCCAGTTGTTAGGAATCCTCCTGCCAATGCAGGGGGCACGAGTTTCATTCCTGGTCAGGGAAGATCCCACATGTCCTGGAGCAACTAAACCCGTGCACCACAACTACTGAGTCTATATACCACAACAACTGCCTAAGCCCACGTGCCTAGAGGCTGTGCTCTGCCACAAAGAGTCGTCCCCACTCACCACAAGTAGAGAAATCTCACACGCAGCAACAAACACCCAGTGCAGCCAAAAATAAATAAATGCAATTATTTTAAGTAAAGAAAATAATTGAGTGTTCATGGTAAGAAAATGAAACCTCTGGACAGATGGGAATGGCACTGAAGCTGCAGACTAGAGCCCACAGTTCATCCTCCGGCCTCTTTTTTGTAAATCAAGTTTTGTTGGGACACAGCCAGGCCTTTTCATTTAGGTGTTGTCTATGGCTGCCTTTGTACTACATGAAAGTTGAGTGGTTGCAACAAATACCATTTAGACTGCAAAGCCTAAAATATTTACTGTCTGGCCCTTTACAAAAGATGTCAACCAACCTGCACTGAAGTCATAATCTCCCTAAAAGTGAGAATGAGAAGAAATATCTAGAAGAAAATTTAAGATGGGAATATTCCACAGAGTGAGAGTTCAAGGGTCAGTGTCAAAGCACAAATACAAAGCAGACTACTTCAGACTCAACAAGAAAGTAAAACCAGAATCAGGCACTCAGAGGTATCTTTGTATCCATAGCAACCTTATCTCAAAGCCTCTAGAAATTTCTCTTCCTTGCTATTAGACTTACTCCTTTGAGAGCATTGAATACCCCTAGAGATATGACTTTTCCAGCCTGAGATGCTCTCAGACAGTCAGAGCCCATGAGAATGCAGTTGACTCTGTCATCCCTAAGAAGAGGGCACCACCCCTGGTGAGTACACAGCTCTCCATCAGCTCCGGGTTCAGATACCCTTTGACCCTTCCCAGCCCTAGGGAGTCTCCCTTATTGCCAAGTAACAAATATTAACAAATTAGCCTTCCCCGGATCACCTTCTCTTCCCTGTCTCTCTCTAGCTGTCCTTTGTTCCATAAAGGAACAAAATCATGGCTCAGAAAGAAGCCCCAAAAGATTATTCATGGAATACAATATAAGACACTTAAAAGAATGTATCCTTATTTTAAAAGCAGTGTTGAAGAGCAGAAAGGACCACATTTGAAGCTAAATGACCTGGGTGCACATCCTTCCTGACGGTATGAGCTCAGAGAAGTGGACCCCTTTTTTGACTCTTGTTTTCTTCATCTCTTGATTTGAAGTAATGATAATGCTGCCCACCTCATGGGTTCATTGTGAAAGGTAAGTAAGACATGTGTGAATATGAGTGGGGGTGATGATGGTTACTTCTGTAACCTTCCTTCTTCCTACTGTTGGCTCAAATGGCTCAGGTGAAGAATTTTGTGAACATTCAGTTTTGTTGAGCAGACACTTGGGTAGGTTGTCCAAGCCAACCCAATGGTGATCAAACCTTACTCATCTCACAAATACTAGAGGCACAGAACTATATTCATGAGTTAATCAACAAAAAAGCAAATGTTAACATTAATTTAGTGGCTAGATTAGGAAGTTGACAGATGGTCTATTGTCCCTACTTTCTCTGTTAACTTCCTCATCTTCTAGGTTTGTTTATCTCACTTGGGGTGATTCTTGAGGAGGAAGAGTTCCCCATGTGGGGCTATATTGCCAACAAAGCCTCCATTCTGGTGCTTGCATTGAAATAGGCTCTTCTCATCCTCTGGGAATCCTCCAGCCTTACAGCTCTCGGTGAGCATTCATAAAATAATGATAGTGTTACTGCTGCTCCTGATGATGATGATGGTGACGATGATGCTACCATTTCATGAATGCTTAGAGCTTCCCAGGTGGTGCAGTAGTAAAGAATCCACTTGCCAATGCAGGAGATGCAGATTCAATCCCCAGGTCAGAAGATCCCCTGGAGTAGGAAATGGCAACCCACTTCAGTATTCTTGCCTGGAAAATTCCATAGACAGAGGAGACTGGCGGGCTACAGTCCATGGAGTTGCAAAGAGTCAGACACGACTGAACATACACACACACACACACACATGAATTTACTTATTATGTGCCAAACTGTTGCTAAGTGCTATGGCACATTTCTCATTTAATCATCCCAACAACCCAGTAAGATTGACCTATAAAATTATTCCTATTTTACAGATAAGGTAACAGAATGAGAAAGGCTCAGAATTTTCCTAACACAAAGTCCATAAGTAGCAGAGCAGGGATTTGAACTATTCAGATGTCTAACTCCTGAGACTGAATACCTAAACCCAGTGTGAACATTTGGCACAGAAGCTTCTCTGGTTATGTGAGAGGAAAGAAACCTTAGATTCATTTCCGTTTATTGTCCCTCTCTTTATAGTTTTTGTTTCTGGTCCCTGCTGGGGCCTTCTTCCCCGCTCCCCTTATCTCGTCAGTCCTCCAAAGGCCTCTCTGCTCAAGCAGTCCTTATACCCAGCTACACTCTAGTACCTTCCTGAACTTGGGAAATAATCAAGTTACACTCAAGGGAAAATGCTGAGCGCTCCTAGATAGCCCTGATCTTCCTGACAGCAGCCTCAGACCCCAAAGAGAACTCAAACCATGGCTTTAACATTAGGTATGAAGATGGGGGAAAGTGCCTTACCTCTATCCCAAAGCAAATACAAAATAAGAGGGAAACAGAAATAAAAAGAATCGGCAAAAATATCCAGAATGTAAGCCTGGGGAAAAATCAAAGTGTGAGAATGGTATGTCCATTTGGCTAGGAGTTCAGACCAGGACAACCAAGAGCCAGTAAAACAAGTCATCAAGAGCACTGAAGTACAACTGAGAAGGAACTGGGCCCCAGCAGAAGGTGGATCTGGAGTCAAAGAGTATCAGGTAATGCTTAGTAGAGCATATACTCCTGCTGCAGAGCTGGGTGGGGGATTTGAAGAAAGAAATAGTGGTATACAAAAACAGGATGATATATAAGTTCTAACGTTGGGCATGAAACAAAGAAAAAAGAAGACCATTGTTTTTTATCCTTAAGAATCTTAGCTATGTGTTAAGTCAGCAATAATCAAAATGATTAGTAATCATAATAAAAATATCTGGTTTGCAAAGTCTTTCCATAAACATGATCTTCCATGATCATCTTGGTACAAAGCCAGTAGAGAGCAGAGTGTTACCTCCACTCTACCTTTGGAAAAATTGAGGCTCAGAGAGACTACATGTTTGTCTAAGGACACAGAGCTGATGACAAGATAAATTAGAACTAAAGCCCGGATTCTGGTAACCTGGCAAACTGGCTCATTAGAACTATATACATAGTTTCAAAAATTCCCAGTGGCCAGGATACATCCCAGACCAATTAAATCAGATTCTCTGAGGGCCAACTCAAGCCTCAGCATATTTTTAAGTGCTCTGGGTTATTCCAAAGCACAATCAAGTTGAGAACCCCAGCCTGGTGTGTGTGTTTGGTGATGAGCACCTATAAGCAATTTAAAAGCCACATGGGAGTATTTAAGGGACAGTAGGACATTTATTTATAAAATTAAGGAGTGGCTACAAAGACAGAGATTTAAAAAAAAAATGACAGAGTTTACAGATCCAAAAAGCTTTGTCTCTGGCCAGAATGTATCCTTTATTCTGTTGATACTCTCTGCTCAGAGCATGTTTAGACCTTTCTGTTTTGACGATGTCTATATCCTTCTAAGGGGCTTCCCTGGTGGCTCAGACAATCTGCCTGCAATGCAGGAGACACGGGTTTGATTTCTGGGTGGGGAAGATCCCCTGGAGAAGGGAATGGCTACCCACTCCAGTCTTCTTGCCTGGAGAACTCCATGGACAGAGGAGCCTGGCGAGCTACACCCCATGCAGTAACAAAGAGACAACTGAGCAACTAACATTTTCACTTTCACATATCCTTCTAATACCCAGTTTTTTTTTATGCAAACCTTTATAATTTATTAATGGGTTTGATTTTTTGAAATTCATTCAAAAGGAAATCTTGTGAATCAAGTAGACAATGAAATTAGATAATAAAAATTTTTTTTCTATATGATTGTGGCTCATAATTGACTGGAAAACTATTTCCTAAATAGATTTGCCAAAAATTAGTTGGAATTTGTGTGTAGAAGACAACTTTGAAACATGTCAGTGACTTGGATGGTGCAGTGGTAAAGAACCTGCCTGCTAATACAAGAGATGCAAGAGACGATGGTTCGATCCCTGGGTCAGGAAGATCCCCTGGAGTAGGAAGTGGCAACCCACTCCAGTATTTTTGCCTGGAAAATTCCATGGACAGAGGAGACTGACAGGCTACAGTTCATGGGGTCACAAAGAGTCACACATGACTGAGCATGCACTGACATGGATGTGTCAATCTGCTCCAATTTTTAAATTATTCTCCATACTTTATAGTAGTATCTTATGGATAACTATAGACAGAACTTGGTTCAAATCCCATAACTGTTAATGACTATGATTTGGAGCATATTTCTATGGCTCAATCTCCTCATCTGTACAATGAATTTAATTTGCAGCACTCACAAAGATTAACTAAGTTGCTAGTATTTTACCTAACTTGTAGTTGGTATTCAATAGATGCAAGCTATATTTGTTTCCTATACCTGCTGTCACAAATGACCTCAAATCTAGTGACTTAAAACAATACAATGTATTATTGTAAAGTTATATAAATCAAAATTCTGACATGGGTCTAAAATCAAGATATGGAGTTGCATTTCTAAACACTAGCAATAAGCAATTTGAAAAAAAAATTAGGAAGAAAATTTTATTTCCAATAGCATCAAAAGGAATAAAATACTTAGGAATAAGCATAACCAAGGAGGCAAAAGACTTACACACTGAAAACTGCAAAACATTGCCAAAAGAAATTAAAGAAGACTTTCCAAGAAGCAACAGTTAGAACCAGGCATGGAACAATGGACTGGTTCAAAATTGGGAAAAGAGTACGTCAAAGCCATATATTGTCACCCTGCTTATTTAATTTATATGCAGAGTAAATCATGGAAAATGCCAGGCCAGATTAATCACAAACTGGAATCAAGATTACTGGCAGAAATGTCAACAACCTCAGATATGCAGATGATACCACTCTAATAGCAGAAAGGAAAGAGGAACTAAAGAGCCTCTTGATGAGGATGAAAGAGGAAAGTGAAAAAGCTGGCTTAAAACTCAACATTCAAAAAACTAAGATCATGGCATCAAGTCCCACTACTTCTGGGGGAAAAGTGGAAAGAGTGGCAGGTTTTATTTTCTTGGGCTCCAAAATCACTATGGATGGTGACTGCAGCCACAAAGTTAAGACACTTGGTCCTTGGAAGAAAAGCTATGACAAACCTAGACAGTGTATTAAAAAGCAGAGACACTCTTTTGCACAATGAAGGAAAACTATAAGCAAGTTGAAAAGTCAACCTTCAGCATGGGAGAAAATAATAGCAAATGAAGCAACTGACAAAGAATTAACCTCCAAAATATACAAGCAACTCATGCAGCTCAATGCCAGAAAAATAAACAACCCAATCAAAAAACGGGCCAAAGAACTAAACAGATATTTCTCCAAGGAAGATATACAGATGGCTAACAAATGCATGAAAAGATGCTCAACATCACTCATCATTAGAGAAATGCAAAGCAAAACCACAATGAAGTACCATCTCATGCTGGTCAGAATGGCTGTGGCTGCCATCAAAAAGTCTACAAGTAATAAATGCTGGAGAGGGTGTGGAGAAAAGGGAACCCTCTTACACTGTTGGTGGGAATGCAAACTAGTACAGCCACTATGGAGAACAGTGTGGAGATTCCTTAAAAAACTGGAAATAGAACTGTCATACAACCCAGCAATCCCACTGCTGGACATACACACCGAGGAAAGCAGAATTAAAAGAGACACATGTACCCCAATGTTCATTGCAGCACTGTTTACAATAACTAGGACATGGAAGCAACCTAGATATCCATTGGCAGTCAAATGGATAAGGAAGTTGTGGTACATATACACAGTGGAATATTACTCAGCTATAAAAAAAGAACACATTTGAGTCAGTTTTAATGAGGTGGATGAAACTGGAGCCTATTATACAGAGTGAAGTAAGCCAGAAAGAGAAATACCAATACAGTAATATTAACACATACATATGGAATTTCAAAAGACAATAACAATGACCCTATATGCAAGACAGCAAAGGAGACACAGATGTAAAGAACAGACTTTTAGACTATGTGGGAGAAGGCGAGAGTGGGACAATATGAGAGAATAGCATTGAAACATGTATATTACTATATGTAAAATAGATGACCAGTGCAAATTTGATGCATGAAGCAAGGCACCCAAAGCTGGTGCTCTGGGACAACCCAGTGGGATGGGGTGGGGAGGGAGGTGAGAGGCAGGTTCAGGATGGTGGGAAACATGTACACCCATGGCTGATTCATGTCAACGTATGGCAAAAACCACCACAATATTGTAAAGTAATTAGCCTCCAATTAAAATAAATTAACTTATTTTTTTAAATGAAGAGAAAAAAAGCAGAGACATCACTTTGCCAACAAAGGTCCCTATAGTCAAAGTTATGGTTTTTCCAGTAGTCATGAAAAATGGCTATAAAATCATTTATAAAATCATTTGGATGTGAGAGTTGGATCATAAAGAAGACTGAGTGATGAACATATGATGCTTTCAAATTGTAGTGCTGGAGAAGACTCTTGAGAGTACTCTGGACAGCAAGGAGATCAAACCAGTCAATCCTAAAGGGAATCAATCCTGAATATTCATTGTAAGGACTGATACTGAAACTGAAGCTCCATTATTTGGCCACCTGATGAGAAGAGCTGATTCATTAGAAAAGAGCCTAATGCTGGGAAAGTTTGAGGGTGGAAGGAGAAGGGGACAACAGAGGATGAGATGGTTGGATGGCATCACCAACTCAATGGACATGAGTCTGAGCAAACTCCAGGAGATAATGAAGTACAGGGAGGCCTGGGGTGCTCAGTCCATGGGGTCACAAAGAGTCAGACATGACTGAGCGACTGAACAGCAACAACAAGGTAAATGGAAAGACATTCCACATTTATGGATTGGAAGGATTTAATGTTGTTACAAAGATATTATTGCCCAAAGCAACCTACAGATTCAATGCACTCTGTACCAAAATTCCAGTGATGTCTTTTGCAAAATGGATCATAGACCTAAACATAAGAACTAAATCAATAAAACTCTTAGAAGAAAACATAAGAGAAAATCTTCATGACACTGGATTTGGCAATGATTTCTCGGCGATGACACCAAAAGCACAGATAGCAAAAGAAAAAGTAGGTAAAATGAACTTTACAAAAATTAAAAATAAAGAGAGTTCTTTGCTGGCCCAGTGGTTAAGAATCTGCCTGCCAATGCAGGGGACGTGGGTTCGATCCCGATACATCACTGACTCAATGGATATGAGTTTGAGCAAACTCCAGGAAATAGTGAAGGATAGGGAAGCCTAGCGTGCTGCAGTTCATGGGATCGCAAAGAGTTGGACACGACTTAGTGACTGAACTACAACAACGGAAGATTCCACATGCCTCGGAGCAGCTAAGCCCGTGCGCCACTACTGCTGGGCCCGCGCTCTAGAGCCGGTGCTCGGCAGCTACTGAAGCCACTGCAGTGAGAAGCCCATGCTCCACATGCAGAGAACAGCCCCCACTCGCCGAAACTAGAGAAAGCTCATGTGCAGCAACAAAGACCCAGAGCAATTAGCCATAAAAAAGAACGAATTTGAGTCAGTTCTAGTGAAGTGGATGAACCTAGAACCTGTTTTACAGAGTGAAGTAAGTCAGAAAGAGAAAAACAAATATCATATATTAATGCATATATATGAAATCTAGAAAAATGGTATTAATGAACCTATTTTCAGGAAAGAATGGATGCACAGATACAGAAAATAGACTTGTGGACACAGTAGGGGAAGGAAAGAGTGGGAAGAACAGAGAAAGTAGCATTGACATAAATACATTACTTTGTATAAAATAGATAGCTGGTGAGAAGTTGCTATATTACAGGGAGCCCAGATTGGCACTCTGTGATGACCTAGAGGGGTTGGGTTGGAGGAGGGGAGGGACACTCAAGAGAAAGGTGATATATGTACAATTGTGGCTGATATGCACTGTTGTATGGCAGAAACCAACACAACATTGTAAAGCAATTTTCCCCCAATTGAAAAATAAATTAAAAAAAAAACAATTCAGCCATTAAATAAATAAATCTTTAAAAAGGGAAAATGAAAAGAATGAAAAGGAAACCCAAGAAGTTTTCACAACTGTATCTAATAAAAAAAAAAAGTTTCTACAACTGTAAAAAAAAAAAAAAAAGAAAATGAGTATTGGGGAGAAATTGGAATCCTTGCACGTTATTTCTGGAAATATTACATGATGCAGCTACCGTGGAAAAGAGTCATGGATTTTCTCAATTAAATATAGAATTACTGTATGACCTAGTAATTCCACATCTAGGTACACATACACACACACACACAAAATGGAAAGCAGAGACTTGAACAGAAGACATGTGTTCACCAATGTTCATAGCAGCATTAGTCACAACCAAAAGTGGAAACGACACAAAATATCCATTGGTGGATGAAAAAACAAAAAAATGTTTTATATCAGTTCAGTTCAGTTCAGTTCAGTCGCTCAGTCGTGTCCGACTCTTTGTGACCCCATGAACCGCAGCGTGCCAGGCCTCCCTGTCCATCACCAACTCCCGGAGTCTACCCAAACCCATGTCCATCGAGTCGGTGATGCCCTCCAACCATCTCATCCTCTGTCGTCCCCTTCTCCTCCCGCCCCCAATCCCACCCAGCATTAGGGTCTTTTCCAATGAGTCAACCCTTCGCATGAGGTGGCCAAAGTATTGGAGTTTCAGCTTCAACATCAGACCTTCCAATGAACATCCAGGATTGCTCTCCTTTAGGATGGATTGATTGGATCTCCTTGCAGTCCAAGGGACTCTCAAGAGTCTTCTCCAACACCACAGTTCAAAAGCATCAATTCTTCGGCGCTCAGCTTTCTTTACCGTCCAACTCTCACATCCATACATGACCACTGGAAAAACCATAGCCTTGACTAGACGGACTTTTGTTGGCAAAGTAATGTCTCTGCTTTTAAATATGCTATCTAGGTTGGCCATAACCTTCCTTCCAAGGAGTAAGCGTCTTTTAATTTCATGGCTGCAATCACCATCAGCAGTGATTCTGGAGCCCAAAAAAATAAAGTCTGACACTGTTTCCACTGTTTCCCCATCTATTTCCCATGAAGTGATGGGACCAGATGCCATGATCTTAGTTTTCTGAACGTTGAGCTTTACGCCAACTTTTTCACTCTCCTCTTTCACCTTCATCAAGAGGCTCTTTAGTTCTTCACTTTCTGCCATAAGGGTGCGGCGGCTCGGCGCAGAAGCGAGGCGGCTGCGACGGCTGGGCTCTGCGCAGAAGCGTGGCTGAGAGGAGCTAGGCTGGGCCGGGGGGGGGCCGGGGGCCGGGAGCCGGGACGGCGGCCGAGAGGGGCTGGGCCCGGGCCTAGGCCGGGGGGGCCGGGGGCGGCGGCCGACAGGGGCTAGGCCGGGCCGGGGGCCGGGGGAGGCGGCCGACAGGGGCTAAGCCGGGCCGGGGGCCGGGGGCGGCGGCCGAGAGGGGCTAGGCCGGGCCGGGGACCGGGGGCGGCGGCCGACAGGGGCTAGCGGCGGCGAGAGGGATTACCCAAGGCCCAAGGTAAGAGAAACCCAAGTAAGACGTAAGTGTTGCGAGAGGGCATCAGAGGGCAGACACACTGAAACTAAAATAACAGAAAACTAGCTAATCTGATCACACGGACCACAGCCTTGTCTATCTCAATGAAACTAAGCCATGCCGTGTGGGGTCATGGTGGAGAGGTCTGACAGAATGTGGTCCATTGGAGAAGGGCATGGCAAACCACTTCAGTATTCTTGCCTTGAGAACCCCATGAACAGTATGAAAAGGCAGAAAGATAGGACACTGAAAGATGAACTCCCCGGGTCAGTAGGTGCCCAATATGTTTTATATATATAAAATAAAATCCTTATTCGCTCTTTAAAAGAACTTGGAGGTGATGGTGGCAACTATGGCAGTGGTCCTGGTTATAGTAGTGGAGAAGGCTATGGTGGTGTTGGACCAGAATATGGTAACAAAGGTGGTGGATATGGTGGCGGTGGTGGAGGATATGATGGTTACAATGAAGAAGGAAATTTTGCAAGTAACTACGTGGTGGCGGAAACTATAATGATTTTGAAAATTATAGTGGACAACAGCAATCAAATTATGGACCCATGAAAGAGGGCAGTTTTGGTGGAAGAAGCTCATCCAGTCCCTATGGTGATGGTTATGGATCTGGTGGTGGAAGTGGTGGATATGGTAGCAGAAGGTTCTAAATACTCAGAAGAAAAGGGCTACAAGTTCTTAGCAGGAGAGAGCGTGAGGAGTTGTCAGGAAAGCTGCAGGTTAGTTTGAGACAGTCGTCCCAAATGTGTTAGAGGAAATGTAAAAATCTACCACAGAAGGAACAATGATCCGTAGTCAGAAAAGTTACTGTAGCTTAAACAGGAAACCCTTCTTGTTCAGGACTGTCACAGCAAAAGTTTGCAAAAAGTGCAGCTATTGATTAATGCAATGTAGTGTCAATTAGATGTACATTCATGAGGTCTTTTATTTGCTGTAGCTTTGTCTTTTTCTTTTTCTTTTCATTAATATTGCCCTGTAAATTGTGGTAGTGATACCAGGAATAAAAAAAATTAAGGAATTTTTAACTTTAAAAAAACAAAAGAGAAAAATTTCAATACATGTTACAACATGAATGAACCTGAAAACAGTATACAATGAAAAAAGCCAGATATGAAAGAACAAATAATGTATAATTCCATTTCTTTATACAAGGTACCGAAAAGAGTCAAATTCTTATGGACAGAAAATAGAATAGACATTACCAGGGGCTTGGGGCAGGGGAGTTTGGGGAGTTATTGTTTAGTAAGTCCAGAGTTTCAGTTTGGGATGATGAAAAATTTCTAGAGATGGATGGAGGTGATGGTTGCACCACAATGTAAATATACCTTATGCCACTGAGTTGTACACTGAAACAGGCTAAAATGGTCAATTTTATGTCATCTATATTTTACCAAAATTTTTTTAAAAGTCGGCGTGTTGGCAGGACTGTGTTCCTTTCTGGAGGCTCTCCATTAGAGTTAAATCAAGATACCCATTCTTGTTGAATACTGATGTCACAGTCAGCACTCTGAGAATTGCCTGCAGTGCCAGCCTGAGTATTCACAGTACCAGGGACTAGTTTATAATAGCAGTAATTGGGGATTAGATTTAGATAAAAGATTAGATAAAAGATCCCTTTTAAGACTTTATAAACAACCTGCAAATAGATGGAGAAATAGTGGAAACAGCGGCAGACTCTATTTTTAGGGGGCTCCAAAATCACTGCAGATGGTGACTGGAACCATGAAATTAAAAGACACTTGCTCCTTGGAAGAAAAGTTATGACCAACCTAGACGGCATATTAAAAAGCAGAGACATTACTTTGCCAGCAAATGTCGTCTAGTCAAGGCTATGATTTTTCTAGTAGTCATGTATGGATGTGAGATATAAAGAAAGCTGAGCACTGAAGAATTGATGCTTTTGAACTGAGGTGTTGGAGAAGACTCTTGAGAGTCCCTTGGACTGCAAGGAGATCCAACCAGTCCATCCTAAAGGAGATCAGTCCTGACTATTCATTGGAAGGACTGATGCTGAAGGTGAAGCTCCAATACTTTGACCACCTGATGTGAAGAACTGACTCATTTGAAAAGACCCTTATGCTGGGAAAGATTGAAGGTGGGAAGAGAAGGGGGCAACAGAGGATGAGGTGGTTGGATGCATCACCACCTCAATGGACATGATTTTGAGTAGACTCTGGGAGTTGGTGATGGACAGGGAGGCCTGGCTTGCTGTAGTCCATGGGGTCGCAAAGAGTCAGACACGACTGAGCGACTGAACTGAACTGAACTGAAAACAACCTGCAGCCAGGACTATATCTTTCATGATGTGTCTCTCCCTTCCCCACCATCCAGGGTCTACATAGAGTAGGTATCCAACAGGTACTGGTTGGATTGGATAGAGAAAGGTAGGAGTATAAACAGAAAAGCTGGTGAGGTCTCTGAGCCCCAGAGCCCCAGAGGAGGGGAAGCAAGCTGCTGGAGCCCAGGCTGATTATGACCCCCAGGAAGGAGCTCAGGAGGAAGGAAGAAGTCCAGGGCACAGCAGACAAGCCAGGGGGGTCCCTTCACTGTGTGATCCTGAGGCTGCCTGGACCACCAGTAACACAGGTAATACAGTGTTAGATCTAAAAATTCCTGCTGAGTACAGAGTGAAGTAAGTCAGAAAAACAAATATTGTATATTAATGCATATATGTGGTGTATAGAAAATGATGCCAATGAACCTATTTGCAGGGCAGGAATAGAGACACAGATGTAGAGAACACACTTGTGGACATGGCCGGGGGGAGAACGTGGGATGAATCGAGAGAGTAATATTATCATATATACACTACCATGTATAAAAATTATTACAGCTAGTGGGAAGCTGCTGCATAGCACAGGAAGCTCAGCTCAGTGCTCTGTGATGACCTTGAGGGGTGGGATAAGGGGGTGTGGTGGGAGGGAGGCTCAGGAGGGAAGAGCTGTATGTGTACATGCAGCTGATTCACCTAGTTGTTCAGCAGAAACTAACAACATTGTAAAGCAATTATACTCCAATAATAAATAAAACTTCCAGCTGAGAAAAGATGAGGTTTGCATAGCCTCTTTCCAGCCCCCAGCTCATGCCTCTTCATTTTAGTTTTGGATACAATCAACTCTAGGAGATGTCCTGGTCAAGAGGGGTGAGGGAGTAAATCCAAGAATGGCCGAGGGGAGATGGAGCCACACTGCAGTTGTCCTGCCCTCTTTCCTGCCCACCCCCGCTCACCCATGGGACCAGCCATCTGCCCACCAGGCCTGGAGCAGCTTTCCTATCCAAGACTCAAGCCATTATATGTAAGGTTCTGCTTTCAGGTGGCCTTTTATAGAATGCTCAAGCAACAGGCGTGGTGAGACAAATGAATACCAATGAGAAAGGCATGTACTTTGCCAAGGAAATTGAGTTTATTAGGAGGTTACAAGGGAGGGTTGCTGACATGTGGACAGGCTCTCTGGACAAGCCAAGAAGAAACAGTCCCCAGTGAAGGAAAGTGTGGGCAGGAATCATCTGGAGGAGGTCGGGTGAGCTTCTGAATTTCCCCCCTGGGGCAGCTCCAGCCATGCACATTGTGTTTTCTAGACGGTTTGCTGGAAAGAACCAGGGCCAGGTCACAGCTCCAGAACCCTGGGCCCTGTCTCCTTGCTCCTCGGGCAACCACTGGACTCTAACGCACGTAGGAGTTGCAGGGCCCACAGCGGGAACGGGGGACACAGGGCGCGCAGGGGACAGCAGGAGCGCAGGGGGTACAGGGACTGGAGATGCAGGGTGTGATGGTCTTCCCACATGCATTGGTCGTGGCACAGGGATTGCAGGGCAGCCTGGAAAAAGGGAATGATATAAATTGAGGAAGGCTTGTGATGTAACCAGAGAGACCCCAAGAGTGGACTGCCCATTGGGACTTGACCTGACCTATAACAGAGAAGGTCACAGGCTCACCTGATACAAAGCTCACTATCAATGCTAATGGTCTCCCTGTCATATGCTATCAAAAGTGCTGGACAGAGACTCAGAAACTCTGGTCTCAGCTCCCAACACTGTCCATTCCTAGCTGGTGACCTTGGATAAGTCACTAAACTTCTTCAAGCCCCAATCCCTTCACCCATAGAATGATGAGAATACTGATCCTGTTGACCTCATGGTAACTCTAGCGGCAGATGAGGTAGCATGTAGAAATGTACCCTCTACACAGTATGGTATTACAAAATGTAAGAAATATCATTGATCACATATCAATATCATCACAGTAGACTGCAGAGTTGGCTGTACAATTTCAGTTTGTCCCTCAAGCAATTCGTGCCATTTTATGTTTTAATGTTAATCACATTGCTTTCTGAGCTCTGTTTGAGCATGTCTAGTGTGAAGTCATAATTTCCTCTCCAAGGTATGCAGTCTTTGCCTGGAGTCCAACTAAGAAGTACGTCTGTGTGTGCATGGCTTCACCAAACACCTGCTCAGTACTCACTTGCAGTCCTCGCTGTCCAGCAGCCCCCGATACGTGTTGATCTCACTCTCCAGACGGGCCCGCACATCCAGCAGCACCTGGTACTCCTGGTTCTGCCGCTCCAGGTCACTCCTGATCTCTGCCAGCTGCAGCTCCACATTGCTGATCAGGCCTTGCACCTGGACCAGCTGGGAGCTGTAGCGGGCCTCCGTCTCCGTCAGGGTGTTCTCCAGGGAGTCTCTCTGTCAAGGGGAAAGGGAAGGAAGGTCACAGAGCTGCTCCTTCAGGGACTTCTCCATTGCTTCCAAACACGTCATGAGCTCCAAGAGTTCAGGAGAGGGTAGTCTGGAGGGCATCCCAGTGCCCCTGACTCCCTGACCTCACCTCCTCACCAGGAGTCTCATCAATACCCACCAGGTTGTGCTGGGCCTGCAGTTCCACCTCCAGGGCATTGACCGTGCGTCTCAGCTCGATGATCTCCACCTGGCAGGACTGCAGCTGCTCTGAGCTGGACACCACCTGCTTGTTCAGCTCCTCAGTCTGAAACACCAAAGGGCAGAAGACAGGATCAGACTCCGCCTGAAGGGCTCCAAGGGGCTGAGGGTGCTGAGACACCACACGCCGAGATGCTCACCTGCCTGATGTACCATTCCTCCACATCCCTGCGGTTGGTTTCCACCAAGGCCTCATACTGAGCCCTGGTCTCATTGAGCACGCGGTTGAGGTCCACAGTGGGGGCAGCATCCACCTCCACATTGAGGCGGTCTCCCAGCTGGCTCCGCAGGGTGTTGACTTCCTGTGGATGCAGAAAATGCAAGAGTGACTATCCTCAATGAAGAGTGGAATCTAAGAAATGGCACTGCTTGTTGACATCCTATCCATCTACTTCCTTGGAAAAGGAACTTCTAGTGAAAACAGCTATGACGGCAGAAGGTAAAGTGGTCTGTGTTCCATGTGTTTGGCTCCTTCCTACCATGACTGTGTCATGATCCTTGGATTCAAAAAAAATTTCCAGGGGTTTGCTTGGGGGCTATTCAAGGATGTATAAGTGCCCAAATTTCCCAGGTTGTAGATTGGCTGCAGATAAACCCATAAATAAAAAGAATTGGCTGTATAATCTCAGATTGTATATCAAACCATTCTTGCCATCAAGTAAGATATTGTCATGACCCCTCCCAAGAGAGAGAAGGAACCCTGGATCATTTTTCATCAAAACTTTGAAAGAATAGAGACTTTGATTCACCAGGACTGATATTTTGGCTTTGGGGAAGAGAGATGGCTTCTAATGGCATATCAGAGCAGTGCTGGGACTTCTACAAATCAGCAGCCAATCACAAGCCCAGGGAGGTGCCCTGGGAAACTAAAGTGATGCCCCAATTTCGAGTGGAAAGATACAGCTTATCTGGGAACATGGATAGGTTTCATCTCCCAATGTTTTCTTTAATCATGAAGTTTTGGTGTTTTTGAAGAAATCTGAAAGATTCTTATCCCTGATTCCATCACCCCAAGTCACTAAAGCTGCCCTAGGCCTGAGACTGAGTCAGGTTTTTTCAATTCTCATCTCTGGTCTCACCTCCTCATGGTTGCTCTTGAGGCAGATCAGCTCCTCCTTCAGGGACTCCACCTGGGCCTCCAGGTCGGACTTGCACAGGGTCAGCTCATCCAGGATCCTACGCAGGCCATTGATGTCCGACTCCACCAGCTGCCGCAAGCCCAGCTCTGTCTCATACCTGCACAAGGACAGGGTCAGAGCGGTAACTGGCAGACCCTGAAGACTCACAGGAATGATCACCTTGCCTTCCCCCTTTGGCAATGAGTAGACCCAGGAGACAAAAGCAGGGTGCTGGAGGCTCAGTCAAGACCCAATATTTCCCCAAATTGACTTGATTCCTCATCTACTTTTGTGACTCCTTTGTTTGGTCCCCTCAATCCTCTGCAGAATCCTTCATGATTGATGGATTGACTGCTGTTCAGTCAACCATGGAAAACCCTCTTCTTTCACTAGAGACTGAACAAAAGGAGGGGGCACTCATGCGAAATCTGAACCACTCACTTGGTCCTGAAGTCATCTGCAGCCAGCTTGGCATTATCAATCTGCACCACCAGTCTGGCATTCTCAGACTTGGAACACAGGATCTGGGGAATGAGAGGTTGCTGGGTGAGGACTAAAAATAACTATAAAATCATTAACTTCTTTAAACATGCTTATAAAGCCATTTTGAAGGTAAAAGGAGGAAGCAAGAATCAAGATGGCCTAGATCTAAGAAACACAGTTCTCTCCCCCAGATTGAGAATCCTGGCGCACTCTTCCTGCTTAGAGATGACAGCAAGGGCCCTCACCTTCTGCTGGAGCTCCTCGATGGTCCGGAAGTAGGACTGGTAGTTGGGGCACAAGAGGGGCTCCTGCTGCTGGCTCCTCTCCAGAATACGGCTCTCCAGCTCCGCGTTCTCCCGCTCCAGCTGCCGCACCTTCTCCAGGTAGCTGGCCAGCCGATCATTCAAGAACTGCATGGTCTCCTTCTCGTTGCCGTTGAAGGAGCCCTCGCAGAACCAGTTGCAGCTGCCCACACTGGCGGGGATGTTGCAGGCCCCGGGCAGGGTGGTGCCACAGCAGCTAGGGGGCACGCAGGGCCTGGAGGAGCAGCTGGAGCGGAAGCTCAGGTTGGGCAGGCAGCAGCTGTAAGACATGGTGCTGGAGGGAGTGAGGTGCCCCAGCTGAACACAGAGTCCAAGTTCTCCAAGGAGCTTGTGAGCCTTCTGCCTCTGTGGAGCATTTATACCCCATCCCCAGAGGGTGTGTACACAGTATGTAATGTCTTTCTCCTTTTTATTTTTTCACTGCTTTTCAAATGCCCTTCCCTTCAATCTGTTATTGGCCTTCCTCAGAAGAGTCCCTTGTCCCATAAATTTTTTTACTTGGCTTCTTGTTAAGTCAGGGCTACTCTTCAGGCTGTGCACCCATGAAATCAGAGGCCTGTGGTAGACCTTCAAAGAAGCCACACGGTCTAGCCCGAGGATCTGCCCTTGTTAATTGGGAGTTAGTCCATCCAATGACATTCTTTTGTGTTACGTGATCTGGTAAAACCATGATCAAATTCACCTCCTGGCCCACTTGGAATTTCCAGGGAGGGACTAGGATTGAATCAAGGAACAAGTTGCATTAAGTGTCAGAAGTGTGTTCCCTTTCCATCTGCTTTGAGACAAGAATCCTTCAATGATGTAGCATCCAAGCCTTAGAAGACACGAGGTGGATAAGAATTGACTCGGGCCACAGCCAGGAAGGATGGACAGCTATTTATGTAATGCCACCTGCCTATCACTCAAAAGGACTGTAAAAGGAAAAGAATCTAAAAAAGAGTGGATATATGTATGTGTGCAGACATGCTCAATCACTTCAGTAGTGTCTACTTCTTTGCGACCCTAAGGACTGTAGCCTACCAGGCTCCTCTGTCCATGGGATTCACTAGGCAAGAATACTGGAGTGGGTAGCCTTGCCCTCCTACAGGGGATCTTCCCGACCCAGGGATCAAACCCAGGTCTCCCGCATTGCAGGCAGATTCTTTACGGCTGAGCCACTGGGGAAACCCAGATATATGTATATGCATAACAGATTCACTTTGCTGTATAGCAGAAACTAATGTAACATAAAGCAATTTTCCTCCAATTAAAAAAACAAATTTTAAAAAAGTAATAAATTTTAGTTAATTAAAAAATAAAATTTAAAAAAGTCTGTAGAGAAGGGACTCCCCTGGTGGTCCAGTGGTTAAGACTCCGTACTTCCACTGCAGGGGCCGTGGGTTCGATTCCTGGTCGGGGAACTAAAATCCTATATGTTTCGAGGTGTGGCAAAAGAAAAAAGGACTGTAGAGGAATTTTAAAGATAGAGGCTTTGATAATTAGTTTGAGAATGAGAACAAGGAAGATTCTGGAAGAAGAGATCATTTAGAAAGAAGGCTGAGAAAATGCAAGCTGAGAAATCCATATAAATGCATTAAAACTAAGGAAGTCTCTGGAGGGAGGTGTGAGAAAAGAATATGGCTAGGTTTGCAAAACTTTTCCAGTGAGGTGTCTAGCCATGGTGTTAGAATAGAGTGAGTGGTAAGTCTAGGAGATAGTCTAAAGGAGCCCCTTCAAGCATGAAAATTTCATGTTGGCTTTAACAGAAAATGTTTTAAAATTTCCAGTTAGACTTTCTAACATTTTGCCCAATTCTCCAAGTATAATTGACACACCAGGAAGATGCATCGTACCCTGTCCCAGGCTCCCACCATCAGCCTTACTGGGTTACCTGCTACTTGGTTTAAGAACCAAAGGTTGAAAGGTGCCAAGGGAAGGGGCTCTGTGGTCATGTCATTGAATCCAAGGACCTGGGTACAAGGAGAGAAAATGAGGAGACACGGCTAAAGGGGATTTTGCAAGACAATCTTGGAGTCACTGAAAGCACTAGAAGGTCTTAGGAAGGGGTGACCAAAGTTCTGAACATATAAATATTGCACCACCAGGTACCACCTGCCCCTTGGGGAGCAGCGCCCCAGCCTACGCTGTGGTTTTGGCTGCCCTCCAGAGGCAGTTTTATTGACAGCTTATTGGAGTCCTTCCCCGCAGCAAGCTTTCATGATAGTATTCACGCCGTGCTCCGCTTTGTCTCAGAAGAGAGGTCCTTCATCTACCCTCTCTCCAAGGCCATTATTGCCACTTACTATAATGCCATTCAGACCAAAAGCTCCAGACTTATAATAAAATCAAAATCTCTTTGCTTTCCTCCAAGGCAATTAAAGGGGGGGAAATAGGTGGATCCTGAGGCAAGCATCACTGAGACTTCCCGGAGGAAGGACTCAAGGCCAGGAGCTCCTGTCTCACTCATCCAGGCTTGGGACAAATAGAAAGCCCTGTGAATCAGACTGATGGGCATTTGCTCCTAGTGAACAGCACAAGCCTGCTTCCCAACTCTTGTCAGCCTGCTCCAAAGCACTGGCTTTCCAGCAAGGCACCACAATCCTGCCTTCCTCCCCACCCAGGGAGCTCAGACTAAATGCCAACGGCATCCTCCAAGCTCTTTGGTCTTATCTACTGATTGGCCAGTGTAGCATCATGGAGGCTTTAAGCAAAGGAGAAGGTTTAGGTTCTAAGTATGAGAAGATTCAAGGATTGGGACAAAAAAGCGGACATACCTTGCATTCAATGCAGAAAGAGCCAAGAATTGGGAAAAGAGGGAAGCAGGGAGATATGTGTTTAATAAGAAAGATAAGAATACAAAGAAGAGGCAAGGAGGGGACCTGGAAGGAATCCTCAGAACCACAATGGGTCATGTTGATCAGACAAAGCTAGGCCTGTCTTCAAGTGAGGGAACTTGGAGGATGGAAAGCTGAGAAGTAACCAAGACAACCTAAATGAAGGTAGAGAAGAGTGATCCACTCTGATGAGTGTCCTGAGAGATGTAAATGGAGACTCAGAAGAGATCTACAGACATGGGACCATAGTTTCTGAGACCTCGGGCAGAAGTGACATTGTTCCAAGATGTTCAGACCAGAGCATCAACTCCATGATCCAGTCTGAGATTTGTTCGCCACTGAGAAATGCACTGTTGTCTACATCCAGACTCCAAAATGTCAAAAAGGGCCCTGCTACCTGTTCCTGAATGTTGGGGGTGTGTAGAAGAGAAAGGAAGAAAGGAACTGGGGTAGTCACACCTGTACATCTCCAGGTCACAGTCAATCGGCAACCACAGAGAAGATGCAGCAAAGAACAGGTTACACCTGTTACCTGCTGGCTTCTCCTGGAGATTCCTTTTTTCCCTGCAGAAGGTGAAATGGCACAAGAATTCAGGAGGGAGACAGTGGACAGAAGAGCTGGTAAGTAAACATAAGGCTACCATCCCTTGTAAATCTACTTTCTTTCTTGCAATGCTTTCAAAATATCAGTAGGCTTATGTGAATTTGCTTCTTGAATTAGTGGGGAAGATGGGACTCCAGGGGCTTCCCTGGTGGATCAGACAGTAAAGAATCTGCCTGCAATGCAGGAGACCTGGGTTTGATCCCTGAATTAGGAAGATCCCCTGGAGAAGGGAATGGCTACCCACTTCAGTATTTTTTCCTGGAGAATTCCGTGGACAGAGGAGCCTGGTGGGCTACAGTCCATGGGGTTGCAAAGAGGTGGATATGACTGAGCAACTAATAATTTCATGGGACTCCAAGATTATAAGGTCTCCATGGCCTCACACAGATTAGGAGTAGACTTTATGTACTCTCTTGATCTAATTGAAAATACTTGCAGAGTTTATTCACGCAGAGAGAAACTGAGCAGTCCAGGACTATCAAACCCACAATTTTACTTAGTTCCGTTTCTTCAAAGCACATTTAAAGAGCAGCTTCTACATGCTGGGCATGGGATGAAATTGAAACAGAATAATCACAGTTCCTGTAGCAGATTATCTTTTTATGAACAACTCAAACTAACATGGGTCTCCCAAATACGTGAGAAATGACGAGAAGATGAGGAGAGGAGATATTTTAAAGACACGGACATTTGGAAATTTATTTGTATTTAATGGATTTATAAAACTGTATATATGATATTAAGAGCAGTAATCACTTTTTGAACTTCTACCAAGTGTCTGGCATAGTCCCAGGACTGTGGGATGGGGGGCTGATGGCCGGGGGTGGGTGGGGAGGGGGATACTTGTAGGGGACGGGCAAATGATGTGCTCTCAGTCCCGCTGAGCAGGCAGTCAAGTCTATAACTAACTCTAATGTACGGTAATATAATTGAGCCCTTCACCTCCCCTCCAAAAAAAAAAAAACAGTTCCTTCCTTCCCCCTCCCTCTTTTCCCACACTTGCTCCTGCCCCAAACTGCAGTCAGGCCATTTCAACCTATTTCATGATTCTCAGCCAGGAGGTGAAGGAAGAGGCCATTTCAGATTATCTCCTTGTCCCCTAAAGGAGATTTATTGGTGACTCTACTCTCTAGGTGACTCAGAGGTTGGCTTCAAACAACTGATCTCCCTAGAACCCTAATCCCTTTAAGAATCTTTTCTTCAACCAGGCCTGGTAATGGATTATTTTATTTTAATATTGGTTCTCATTGCTTGATGGATCTGCAGCATCACCGTAGGATCTGTGGTCATTGAGATGAGTTTCAAAGCAGGTGAAAGAGGCTTCCAGGGATGGGGAGTGGGTCAGAAGATAGAAAAGAGGCAATGCTGAGTCAAGCAAGTGTAAGAGCTTCCTCTTTCTAGAAAAGGGAACAATATTAGCAGGGAGAAATTGAGGTGATGGGTGACCCTGCTGGTAGGTGGACACAGTGGCCACCCTCAGAATCAGAGAGAGATACTGATGGTGGAGGCCTCTTGGCAAAGGCCCTTAAAGCTAATGTGAATGAACAAACCACATGTTTAAGATGTCTGACAAGCTGGGGGAGGAAAGGGGAAGAAAGGCAAGAGAAGTGTGGGTACAAAAACTAGCCTAAAGGGGGAGCCTCAGCTGAAGGAGGCCAGGAGACTCAGCTGGCAATGTGGTGGGTGGGGAGGTCATTACAGGGTGAAAGGATGCACTAGGAAGATTATCCTTTGGGGGATTCCCAGGCCCTGCAAAATCCATCTCAGCCATCTCCCCCCAGAGCCATCTCCCCCCAGACTTATTGCTGTTGTTCAATTGCTCAGTTGTATCCAACTCTTTGCCATGTGCTCAGTCCCATGGACTGCAGCACACCAGGCTTCCCTGTCCTTCGCCATCTTCTGGAGCTTGCTCAAACTCAAGTCTGTTGAGCTGGTGATGCCATCCAACCATTCAACCATCCCCCCAGCCTTGGAGAGTGTCTAAATCTAAAGTTTTATCCAGAGGTACCTCCAGTAAAATGCTTGGCAGTTTGGTTCAGGGTGATGCGCCAGGAATGAGAAGACCTGGACTTGAGTGAGTCCCTAACTTGGAACTTCTTCCACTGCCAAATGCAGACTATGGAACCTGTTCTGTCTCTCTCAGGGTTTAGGGGTAGGGGTTCAAGTTGGATAATACATATGAAAGTACTTTGCAAATGGTAAAATGATGAACATACATACAGGGTTCTATTTCTCTTCTCCTTCTCTACCTCAATGGACAAAGTGGTCCTAGTAATGGCGGAGAGTGACTGGCCTTCTTTGATGATTTCCCAACATCAAAATCACCAGGGTCCTCATGCTATTTTCAGATACTATAGAACTTTCATTCTTTGCACCTACCTTTTATGGCATAAACTCTCAGATATGAAAGAATTCTCAAGCATAAATGCTGTCTTATTCCCTTCAAGGAAAACAAATCAAAACATTGGTGTGATTACAATTCTGTTGTCCTGCTGACACAAACTGAGACTTGGCCTCTGTACAGCACAATGGTTGAAAGAACAGTTGCTGGAGGCAGACTACCTGGATCTGAACCCTGGCTTCCCCACTGAGTAGCTGTGTGTCCTTGGGCATGTTATTTAACCTTTCTGAGCTTTGGTTCCTCATCTGCAAAATGGGAATAACAATAATATTGGCTTCATAGGATTGCTATAGGGTTAAATGAGTATATGTATGTAAACTTATCCCTAACTTAAATTAGTGCCTGGCTCACAGTAAGAGCTCAGTGAGTATAAGCATCAATGATGATGATAATGGTGAAGATATGTAATGATGATGATGATGGTAACGATGGTGATGATGGTGATGATGGTGATGGTGATGATGATGAAAAAGATAATTGTGGTGGTGGTGATGGTAGTGATGATGGTAATAATGGATTGTTTGGTTTTCAGGGAAGCTCTTCACACCTTCCCAAGCATAATTATCTCCTTTACCCAGCATTTCTTCCCAAACCAGTTCACACATTCACACACAGACACACACACACACAAAATCTCTCATCAAAGCTAATATTTTAATTATAGATGACAAGGCATTGTATATGAACTTAATAAACACAGGTCAGTCACCTTGAGGCCAAACTGACTCATTTCATGTCACCAGAAGAATCCCTCCACCAATGAATGACTCACCTCCTGTCCGTCTCCTTGCATGGGAAAAACAATGCTTCCCTCCTCTCTCATGGTGCAAGAGTAAGTGGCTTTATTTTGTTAGATGGCTTTGAACTTGTTGGATGAAAGGAGCTATTTAAGTACAAAGGAAAAAGCAAAGGTGTTTGGGCTGGGGGGCTAAGTTAAGACTGAGATTGCTCTTTCTTATTAGGACCTACTCTTGGATATGTGTCTCGGGGATGCATCGTCTGCACCCAGACAGCTCTACACTTGGGAGAAGAGCAGAGGCACAGTGAAGGGGACGGGAGGGGAGGGTGAACAGCCTCTGACCTTCCAGAGCTTCCTACCATGCAAGACCTGATGGCTCCCAAGCAAATCAGTCCTGTCTGCAGAGACAGTGGCCAACAGGTAGGTTTCTAGGCTTGAGAGCAGTTGGAGGCACAGCAGCCAGGTTCTGACTTAAAAACCTCTCCATCCCTGAGACTTGGGACTGTGGTCGGTCACTCCTGCAGAGGATGGGCTGGACTCAAGAGCCATCAGCTAGACTTTGTAAATTTCTCAGCAAGCTACTCTGACTCACAGAGTTGAAAGCGTAGAGAGGGAAAACAAGAACCAGCAGCTTAATTCAGTGTATTGGCTCTGCTTGTAGTTTCACTGATTAATAAGACCTAGAAAGTAGAAAGTCATCAATTTGAGGGGCTAGAAGACCCTCTACAACCATCTTATCCAGCTCCATCAGATACCTGAGTGACTTCCTCAATGTCTTCACCACGTGGTTATAAAAGCCCTCTTTGAGTGCTTCCAGTGATGGGCATCTCACTACTTACTACTTGGCCAATTCTGATGCTGCTTTCTGGAGTCATGCTCTTAGCCATGGCTGCCTAAATATGGAGCTTCAGGTTCACGTGTCTATTGACCAGTGTCCCAAGCTGGACAGCCAGAAGGAATTGCCAATGGAGCCTGTAGGGGAGCTTGGGTGGGTGAGTTTGGCCTTTTCTAGATTGATATAGTGACCAGCTCACCAGTTACCATCGCTTAACATGTCACCACTAAGTCAATGGGATCAAGAGTTCCTCACCCATGAGATCAGGAGAGTAAGGCCCATCCCTTCTGCAGTGATCTCACTTCCCAAATAAACCCCCTAACAGTGGTTCTTAAACTTGATTGTGCATAGAATCACCTGGAAGGCTCAATGAAACTGACTGCTTATTCAGAAAGCCTGGGGGTGGGGCCCAAGAAGATGCATTTCCAACAAGTTCTCATATGATGCTGTTACTACTGGTTGGAGGACCCACAATTTTAGAACTACTGTCCTAAACTTTCTCATGTTTAATTTTTGCCTCTTCAAAGCTTCCAAAGTATGGATTTTGGATATAGTTCAAAGAAACTGGGCTTCAAGCCTTGATTCAGCCCCCCAGCTGAAATGGTAACAGCCACTCCCTCTTTGCAGGGTTTTTGTGGGACCCTGTGTCCCAGTGTTTATAAAGCCCCAGGACGATGCCTTGCCCATAATAAGCATGTGATCACAAAAACTTACTTTAAGGAGAGTATTCTGGAGGGGCCAGCAGAACCTCTGACCTGAGTTTTTCCTTTGCTCAAGGACCAGCCAGCTTTATCCAGATAAAAACGTGGGGGTGTAGGGGGTATTATTTACTCTGTATTTTTAAAGCTCTGTGATCTGACTCTGCAATCAGGCTTGGTCAGGTCAAGAGCTAGGCATCTCTCACCTGTGCCATTTTGCTGCACTTTAATATTTTAGCCACAGTCCTCCCTGGCTTTGCCATCTCCCAGAACCACCCTGGTGAGTAAACCACAATCTCTGCTTCTACGCGAATGACTGGCTCAGGGAGCTCCACAGCATCACTCTCAGCATCACTCAGCATGGGATGAAGAAACAGACCCGAGGGCACTGGGCTCCTTATGCTGCAGAAATGAAGTTTATTAGCAAATTAAAAGCAAGGTCTGAAAGACCAGGAGGCAGCAGAAGAGAGAAAGGAGAGCAGTCAGGACACTCTGAAGGGAGGAAGGACAAATCCATGGGCCAGGGCCGAGCAGCTGGACCAGAAAGCCCATCAGTAGAGAAGCTCTTGCCTTCAGTCTCCCCCTAGGCTGACTGGGGCAGAAAGGCCTGGGGTGGCAGGCCTAGGGGATGGAGCCAAGGGACTACAGGCATTTGCCATTTTCTGGCTTCTCCAGGTGAGGAGTAATTCAGCATCGAGGTGATGAGCAGGGCCCAGAAGGCCTAGAAAGGCAGGGAGAGCAGGAGGTACAGGCTGAAGGGCCCACACAGGTGCTGGAGACTGGGGTCGCACACGGGTTGCAAGGGAGCCTGTAGAGAGAGAAAAATAAAGTGTTTAAACATTGGCATGAACTGTGGTGCTGGAGAAGACTCCTGAGAGTCCCTTGGACAGCAAGGAGATCAAACTAGTCAATCTTAAGGGAAATTAAACCTGAATACTCTTTGGAAGGACTGATGCTGAATCTGAAATGCCAATATTTTGGTCACCTGATGCAAACAGCTGACCATTGGAGAAGTCCCTGATGCTGAGAAAGATTGAGGACAGAAGGAGAAGAGGGCATCAGAGGATGAGATGGCTGGATGGCAACACGCATGCAATGGACATGAACTTCAGGAGATGGTGAGGGACAGAGAGGCCTGGTATGCTACAGTCCATGGGGTCACAAAGAGTTGGACACGACTGAGAGACTGAACAACAACAATGAATGGGAAGTACATGAAAGTTCAAAATAAATAGGCACTTTAGAACTGAAAGAGCAGGGGACTTCTCTCGTGGTTCAGTAGCTGAGACTCCATGCTCCCAGTGCAGGGGGCCTGGATTCGATCCCTGGTCGGGGAACTGGATCCCGCATGCCTCAACTAAGAGTCCTCATGCCACAATGACAGATCCCACATGCCACAACAAAGACTGAAGATCCTACGTGCTGCAACTAAGACCTGGTGCAGCCAAATAAGTTTAAAAAGAATTGGAAGAGCAAAGCAGAGCTTAGGCCATACAGGTCCCTCTAAGCCTAGAAAGGGGAGGGACTGTCCCAAGTTCTCAGTGAGGCTGCAGCCAGAGCTCAGAGTGCCTTGTACAAAGCCAGTGTTCTCTCCCACGAGGAAAGGAACACAGCATAGAGAAAGGCAGAAAGCAAGCAGGGCAGGAACAGGCCAAGGCCAGCCACTCTCTCAATTTAAACACAGCCCCTAGGGGCTTCCCAGGTGGCTCAGCGGTAAAGAATCTGCCTGCAGACACAGGAGACCCGGAAGATGCAGGTTCGATTCCTGGGTCGGGAAGATCCCTTGGAGAAGGAAATGGCTACCCACTTCAGTGTTCTTGCCTAGAGAACCCCAGAACCCAAAACCCCAGGAGCCTGGTGGGCTACAGTCCACTGGGTCATGGAAAGTCGGACACAACTGAATGATGAAACAATAGCAACAAAGCATTTATAAACACAGCCCCTGATCCTGTTCCTGACTGCTCACAGGGGTATACTATCTGTCCACCTATGTCACAGTGCTATTGAGAAACTGAAAATGAGATAATAGGTACCAGTGCTCCAGGCAATATTTTTAAATGCTGAAAGTGACGCTACTGGGATATTCCAGAAGGAATTTAGCAAAACCTAAATGCACTGAACCCTCAGTATGTTAGCCCCTGTGGGCGTGACTAGCACCTGGATGTGTAACATGGATGGCATGAGTTTCAGAATTCTTACACACCTTCCTCCATGTCCAAGCAGCACCAGGCTTACTGAGGGGCAAGTTTCTCCTCATAGATAGAACCTGCAATGCCACTCCCTCCTTTTACTTCATTCCCAATAAAAGGTCTCTGCTTTTACACACGGAGAAGGCCATGGCACCCCACTCCAGTACTCTTGCCTGGAAAATCCCATGGACAGAGGAGCCTGGTGGGCTGCAGTCCATGGGGTCGCTAAGAGTCAGACACGACTGAGCGGCTTCACTTTCACTTTTCACTTTCATGCATTGGAGAAGGAAATGGCAACCCACTCCAGTGTTCTTGCCTGGAGAATCCCAGGGATGGGGGCACCTGGTGGGCGGCTGTCTATGAGGTCACACAGAGTCGGACTCGAATGAAGCAACTTAGCAGCAGCAGCTTTTACACATGATATTGACATAAACAATATCAGGCTACATACTTGCAGTCCTCGTTTTCCAGAAGGTTCCGGTATGTGGCAATCTCGCCCTCCAGCCGAGCCTTGACGTCCAGTAGCACCTGGTACTCCTGGTTCTGCCTCTCCAGGTCAGCCCGGATCTCAGACAGCTGCTCCTCTATGTTGCTGATGAGGCTCTGCATCTGGGCCAGCTCGGTGCCGAAGCGGGCCTCAGATTCACACAGCGAGTTCTGCAGACAGTCCTTCTGCAATACCAAAGAAAGAGGGGAAGAGGTTAAAAGTCATGGACCCTGCCCTCAACCCCTTCAGACCATGACACCCCAAGCTGTCGTCAGGCCCAGAGAGCAAGTCCTCAGCAGCAACAACTAACAACATGCTGTGTCTCTTTGTCATAGACCTTAGGAGACATTTGCAAAACCTCCCTCACTGCATGAATGTTCATTTCCTCAGCATCCACACACACTGGAGAGTTCTTGCAAAGGCAAAGAAAGTGAAAGTGAAAGTCACTCAGTTGTGTCCAACTCTTTGCGACCCCATGGACTATACAGTTCATGGAATTCTCCAGGCCAGAATACTGGAATGGCTAGCCTTTCCCTTCTCCAGGGGATCTTCCCAACCCAGGGATCGAATCCCACATTGCAGGCAGATTCTTTACCAGCTGAGCCACAAGGGAAGCCCAAGATTACTGGAGTGGGTAGCCAGTTCTCTTCTCCAATGGATATTCCCGACCCAGGAATCGAACCGGGGTCTCCTGCATTGCAGGTGGATTCTTTACCAACTGAGCCATCAGGGAAGCCCAAAGGCAAAGAAGTCAAGGTTAAAGCTGGGTTCTTGGTCGATACCTAAGTGAGGCATGTGCTGAACCTGAAGACTGCCCATGAGAAGCGAGAGCCCACCTGAGTCTTCCCCTCTCCCAGAGGAACTCACCAGCGTGTGCTGAGCCTGAAGCTCCACCTCCAGGGCGTTCACTGTGCGTCGAAGCTCCAGGATCTCTGACTGGCAGCACTGCAGCTCCTCTGAGCAGGACATGGCCTGCAGGCTGATGCCTTCAGACTGTAGCATGAGCACACAGAGAAGTGATCAATCACCTCCCTGGCCAGATGCAGCCGGATCCCTCCCTGCTCTGCAGCACCGCCCTCACCTGAGTTTGGAACCACTGCTCCACGTCACGGAGGTTGGTCTCCACCATGGCCTCGTACTGGCCCCGCATCTCCTCCAGCACCCTGCCCAGATTCACAGTGGGCTCCACATCCAGCTCAATCTTGAGCTTATCTCCCAGCTGACACTTCAGAGTGTGAACTTCCTATGGACATAGGAGGACATCCCGTTGGTGGGGCTCCTGCTGCTCTCCACTCAGAGCCTCAACTCCCACTTCCATTCACTCCAGCAATTTCCCTGCACTCCTCTGAGGATGAGGCACTGCCTGCATCAGTGTGGTAGTTTCCGAAGCCATTCAGTGAGCAGCCTCCCCGTGAAAGCCAGCACTCCCCTTCAAGGCTTAACCACAAGGCACAAGCATCTACCCCAAGCAGAAGGAAGAGCCTCATTGCTTCCTCCAAAGAAGCCTGAATTCACCCCCAGGACATCTCCACATGCCACCCAAAGGGCCCCTGCACCTGCTCATGGTTCTTCTTGAGGCAGAGCAGCTCCTCCTTCCGGGACTCCAGCTGGGCCTCCAGGTCGGCCTTGGCGAGTGTGAGGTCATCCAGCACCCTGCGCATCCCGCAGACATCAGCCTCCACCAGCTGGCGGAGGGAGTGCTCCGTCTGGAACCTTCACCAGGGCAGATGCAGGGATCGGGGTTAAAGAGAAGAGGTCCCATGGGACACAACCCACAGAGTGACTCACTGGCCTTCCCTCTGCTGTCCAGTTGTGAGTTGGCATTGCCTGGGTCGTGCGCTCGCAGAAACTGCAGGGTGATTCTCATTCATTCAACACTAAGCACCTAGGACAACCAGGCAGAGCAGCAGCTCCTGAGGATACCAGGGTGGCCAGCGGACAGTGCCACCCTCAAGGGCAGATGGCCAAAGGGGAAGCATCAGAGTAGCCAAACAAGTGGGCTCACTGCAGACCCTCATCTTCCATGCCCCCCAACTGAGATGGACCCTGGACTCTGTCCCAGATTAGGAGCCAAACTGCCAGGATGGGAAGAAGCTTCCTTCACCCTGGAGGAGTGAGATGTCCACAGTGCCCAGAAGAAAGACAATAGGACGTAATGTCCTTCCTACTGCCCCGCTGGACCCTCTCAGGGAATGTAAACCCTCTGACCTCCACATGACTCTAGGCTCCAGATTTCTATCATGAATTACTAGTGCTCACAAATTGCTGGAGCTGCATTGTGGAGATACATCTTTTACCAAGGCAGCAGAGTTTCCTACAAAGTGACCTCGGATAGGAAATGAGGGGGCGAGTTCTGGTTCTACCGCTCAACAGCCATGTGACTTCCGGTCGTCAAGTCCCCTCAGGGCTCCAGTCCCCGTGTCCTCAGAAAGCAGATGCCAGCACTGCCCTGCCTGCCTTACCAGGTTCTTCTTACATAGAATCAAGTGGAGGAAGCGTTTCAAATCACACTGTAAACTATAAAGGCGAAACAACTGCAGGGGGCCAGGGGTGTTTTCTCAAGACCTTGAACTTAATGCCCTCTGTTTATGTCAGCTGTAACTGTTGGTTTGGGGTCTTTGTTGACTGCATCTCTGATGCCAGGTGCATCACCAGAGAGACATCAAGGTAGGCATCTGGCTCCTCCCCCAGGTGTGCTACCCCGACTCACTTGGTCCTGAAGTCATCTGCAGCCAGTTTGGCATTGTCTATTTGCACAACCAGCTTGTTGTTCTCAGATTTGACGCACAGGATCTGGGGAAAGAAAGTACACTCAGGAATTCATTTATTCCCAGAGTCACCTATGGCCTCAGCCAAAAGAAGAGCCATTGGCCAGGTTCAGTCTACAATATCGCCTTGACAACACAAATTCCCAAATGTGTGAGCGATGCTGGTGTGTCATGGAAGGGGCACACGCAAGAGGATGCATGGCAAAGGGGGAAGGTGTATAGCCAAAGGAAGCAAGAGGTGGGAGACAGTAGCAAACTGAACACATAGCTAAGACTTATTATTTTGCCAGATCTGAGGCTTAACCTGATATAAACAAGAAGAGCTAGAATCTAGGCCGCAGAACAACAGGCTGGTTATGAAAGTTTCAGGTAAGATGGGATCCATTCTTTTTTAACTTTTTTTCCTTGAAATATAGTTAATTTACAATGTTGTGCCAGTCTCTGCTATACAGCAAAGTGACTCAGTTGAATATATATATACATTCTTTTTTATATTCTTTACCATTAGGGTTTATCACAGGATATTGAATATAGTTCCCTGTGCTATATATTAGAACCTTGTTGTTTATCCATTCTCGATGTAATGGTTTGTCATTACCAACCCCAAACTTCCAGTCCATCCCTCCCCCTCCTGCCATTCTCTTGACAACCACT
Source organism: Okapia johnstoni (assembly GCA_024291935.2). Taxonomy (NCBI): domain Eukaryota; kingdom Metazoa; phylum Chordata; class Mammalia; order Artiodactyla; family Giraffidae; genus Okapia; species Okapia johnstoni. Next base: position 20,168,537 of record CM044306.1, on the reverse strand, counting down.
AGTCTGCTCTTTATGTCTGTGAGCCTATTTCTGTTTTGTAGATAGGTTCATTTTGCCATATTTTAGATTCCACATATAAGTGATATGATATGGAATTTGTCTTTTTCTGACTTATTTCACTTAGTGCGATAATCTCTAGTTGCAACCATGTTGCTGGGAATGGCATTATTTCATCCCTTTTATGGCTAAGTAATATTCCATTTTTGTATATGTACCACATCTTCTTTATCCATTCATCTGTTGATAGCATTTAGATTGTTTCCATGTTTTTGATATTATCAATAGTGCCGCTATGAATGTTGGGGTGCATGTAACTTTCTGATCCTGAATTATATTTTTGTCTGGGTATATTCCCAGGAATGGGGTTACTGGATCATATGATAATTCTATTATCATAATTCTATTCTGTTAGAATTAGTTTTCTGGGAATCTCCATACCGTTTTCCATAGTGGCTATACCAACTTACACTTAAGGTAGGATTCATTCTTAATAAGTTGTCTCTACTACTGGTTGGTCAACCTCCTCAAAGTTCTTCTCTGAATCTAGCCATAGCTCCATGGCCCTTATTCTGACATTCTTTGTCTTTCTGTCTCCAAAACTAAGCAAGCTCTACAGAAGCATTCCATTTATAATTGAAGGGGATAGCAGATATACATAAGAGACCAATGCTACTGAATACATTGTCTCTTAAAGGTCGTTAGAACATATATCCCTGACTCCTTTAACTGCACCAAACTTAATTTGCACTGTTTTTGCAACTACAATTGAGGAATTGTAAGTACTGAAATTAAGTTAGCATAAACTCAGAATCCCAGAGAATCAAATACTACATCTTATCCTTTACACATTCACATTCACGTTCACTCAAGAGAATCTCTTCCCCCCAAGTCTGGGGTTAGCAGGTGCAAACTATTATAGAAAGACTGGATAAACAAACTGTACAGCACAGGGAACTATACTCGATATCCTGGGATAAACCATAATTAAAAAGAATATTAAAAGAATATAGGGACTACTCTGGTGGTTCTGTGGTTAAGATTTCTGCAGGGGGTGCAAATTTGATCCCTGGTGGGGGAGCTAAGATCCCACATGCCTTGCAGTCAGAAAACCAAAACAGTAACAACAGAAACAATACTGTAACATTTCAATACTTGTAAAAAATGATCCACATAAAAAAAATTTTTTAAGAATATTAAGAAGTATATATACGCATGTATAACTGAATCACTTTACTGTACAGCAGAAATTAACAGAGCATTGGAAGTCAATGCTTACTACATTTCAATTAAAAAAAAAATCAGCTGCAGCTGATTCCACCATCAATCCAGGCCCTGAACATTTAGTGCAAAGGTCAGTCATCTTTTTTTGTAAAAGGGCCAGACAGTTAATCTCTCAGGCTTTGCAGACCATGAATCTCTATCACAACTACTGGACTCTGCCACTGTAGCATAAAAGCAGCCAGAGACAGTACCTCAATGAATGAGCATGGCTGTGTACCAATAAAACTTTATTTACAAAGTCAGGCAAGAGATTGACTTTGGCCTAGAAACTGTTGTTTGCCCACCTCTGATGGGAAGCATCACAAACCTCACCTTCTGCTGCAGCTCCTCGATGATGCGGAAGTGACTCTGATAGTCCGGACATACGGTGGACTCAGGGCATTTGCTCAACTCTCGGATCTGGTTCTCCAGCTCCGCGTTGTCCCGCTCCAGCCGGCGCACCTTTTCCAGGTAGCTGGCCAGCCGGTCGTTCAAGAACTGCATGGTCTCCTTCTCGTGGCTGTTGAAGAAGCCTTCACCAAAGGTCCCGCAGATTCCAATGTTGCCTGGAATGTCGCAGGTGCCCGGCAGGGGGCAGGCGGCGTTGCAGCTGTGGGGCAGACAGAGGCTGGGTCGGCCCAGAGGGGTCGTGCCCACTCGGACGCGGTTGGCATGTGCCAGGGTGGCCGAGAGGCCCAGCGGGGCGGCCCCGGCCTGTGAGAGCAGCCCACTGAGGAGAGAACTGCAGCTGATGGAAGTCATGGCCAAGACTCTTGCTTTGTCCACGGTTGGATTTGCTCGAGTTTGAAATCTCCCTTCTTCCCTAGACCTTATATAGGCCTGTCATGGGCGTTGGTACAAGAAAACTGGCGTTTTCCTCATGAATATGCATATGGATTCTTAAACAGTCGCGCTATTAGTCAGTTGAGTTTGTCCCCTGTAAAGAGTTAATGAGCTCATGAAAGAGGCCGTGACCCACACAGCCTCCCCTGACCACAGGGTCCTAGAAAACGGGGAAAATGAGGTCGTCTTTGAGCTGCCACATCCTGCAGCTTTTGTCTCTCACCCCTCTGTCCACTGATCCCTGTGAAGGCATGGAGAACCAGAGCCTCCAACAATGTCCTCAAAATCGCTCTCACTTCCGTACTCTTTTCCTGCCGCCGAATGTTCCCATCATGGCAAGTTTAAAATATTAATCCAGCAGGCGCACTGAGGAAAGGAAAAAGTCAGGAGTTCAGTTCAGCAGACTGGTGTGGACTATGCATTGTGGGACACTGCTGGAGGGAGGGAGTTAGATTTTAATAAGAAGGATAAGGAAGTGAGTGATCTTGATATTAAAAAGGCAATAAGAGAGAATGCTAGAAAATAATTTTTTTAATTAAAAAAAATTCTTAAAGAACTGTGATGATTTTTAAGTAGAAGAAAACACACTGAGAGACCAGAAAGACTTCATGGCAAAGAGAATATTTAAATTTTTTTTCCATGTATTTATTTTTGGCTGTGCTGGGTCTTCATTGCTGCTTATGGGCTTTGTTTGTTTGGTGCGCAGGGGCTACTCTTTGTTGTGATGTGCGGGCTCTAAGAGCACAGGTTTAATAGTTGTGGTGCACAGGCGTAGTTGCCCTGTAACATGTGGGGTCTTCCTGGACCAGGGATCGATCCCATGTCCCCTGCATTGGTAGACAGATTCTTAACCACTGGACCACCAGGGAAGTCCAATAGGAACATTTAAAATGTGTTTTGGGGACTTCCATACTAGTCCAGTGGTTAATACTTTGCCTCCAAATGCAGGAGGTGTGGGGTTCAACCCCTGGTCATGGAGCTGAGATCCCACATGCCTCGTGGCCAAAAAATCAAAACATGAAACAGAAGAAATATAGTCACAAATTCAATAAACACTTTTAAAATGGTCCACATCAAAAAATAAAAGTAAATGTGCTTTGAATGATGGCTTCCAGAAAGGGTTGGGGGGGGGAGAGCATTTCTCATAGAGAACAAAATGAACAGAATGAAACATGTTTGAGAAATGGAAAATAGTCTACCTGTGTTGGTACTCACTATGAAGACTATATGCTAACACTGGAAAGTTATGTTTAGTCCAGGTTGTTGGAAGCCTTGAATGCCAGGACCATTTCATATTTACTCTTCAGTTAAGGGGAGTCAAAGACAGGGAACTTGCCCTGGAAGCTGATTCTCCTCAGATCTGAGGAAAAATAATATCCAGATCCCTTTAGAACAAAATGAACAGAAAAGAGATGGAAGTTTCCTATGTAAATATGAGGGGGAAACACTAGGCCAGAGCAATGGAAGAGAAACGTAAATTCCAAGCTGATTTTGGTGGTTGAAAACTGAATAACACACTTTAAAAAAAAAAAATTTATTTTGTACTGTGGTATAGCCGATTAAACAATGTTATGATAGTTTCAGGTGAACAACGAAGGAACTCAGTCATACATGTACCTGTATCCATTTTCCCCAAACTCCCCTCCCACCCAGGCTGCCACATAACATTGAGCAGAGTTCCATGCGCTCTACAGTAGGTGAAGGGATAGTTAGGGAGTTTGGGATGGACATGTACACACCGCTATGTTTAAAATGAATAACTAACAAGGACCTGAATAACACACTTTTTAAGAATCCATGAGCCAAAGTCAAATGAGAAATTAAAGTATTTTAAACTAGATTAAAATGAAAATACAACTAATTTTGGCGATTTAGACTTTCCCTATACAAAAAGCATAATTTTCGGAATTGGGAAAAAAACTAATGAATGAAACTAGGTAATTCAAGATTCTCAAGAACTTAAATTATGCTCCTGTGTGTTGGTGTCCATAGGCTAATTAAGGTGGGCATGGTTAGTACTTTTTGATGTCTGTTCTCAGATGTCTCCCCCTGCTTTCTGGCATCTTCCCTTGTTAGATGCTGGTCCTCTCATTGAGAGACTTCTTCCTCATCTTATTTAAGAAGATATACACTCAAGAACTTTGATCTTTCATCTTTTGAAACTTCCTGTGTTTTCTTTGAAAGTCACTTACGTTGGTTGTCAGAGACTCTAGGAGACTCTAGAACAAAATTTGCATGTCCTTAATCTTCAGACACACTCAGAGGATCAGAAGCTTTATGGCCTACTCTATTCCTCAAACAAACAAAGTGGCCGGTTGTTCAATAAGCCCTGGAAAATGGCAGCTAGCCAGCTACTAAGCTATGCTAACGAAGATGCTACCTTGACCCCACTCCTAAGATGAATGAATTCACCACAAGGGCCCCTGAGGCAGCAGTACTTATTCTGTTGTTGTTTAGTCACTCAATTTTGCCTGACTCTTGTGCAACCCTGTGGACTGTAGCCCATCAGGCTCTTTCTGTCTGTGGGACATCCCAAGCAAGAATACTGAAATAAGTTCCCATTTCCTTTTCCAGGGCATCTTCCCAGCCCGAGACCCAACCTGCCTCTCCTGCATTGGCAGGCACATTCTTTACCACTGAGCCACCAGGAAAGTACATGTTTAGCTGACTTTAAAACATGGACTTTCCAAGCCCAAAGAGATCTCAAAGTCCTCTAGTCTAAGAGCCTTTAGCATTATAACCTTCCAATTCATTGTCTCACCTACCACTTTCAAAGATGGCCCATCCCGTCACTGGCCAACTTGGCTCCTATAGCTCACAGTTTCCTAGGCTTTGTGCAAGGCACTGGAATCAAGAAATAAATATCTTTCCATCTGTTTGAATCATCTTTGATTTCTTTCATCAGCATCTTATAGTTTTCAGAATACAAGTCTTTTGTCTCCTTAGGTAGGTTTATTCCTAGATATTTTACTTGTTTGATTACCAAAAAGAATTTTCTGATCTTTCATTGTTACTATATACACTATAGGAAGGCAAGAGTTTCTGTGTGTTAATTTTGTAACCTGCAACTTTACCAAATTTATTGATGAGTTCTACTAGTATTCTGGTAGCATCTTTAGGACTTTCTATGTATAGTATCATGTCATCTACAAACAGTGATGGTTTTATTTCTTCTTTTCCAATTTGGATTCCTTTTATTTCTTTTTCTTCTCTGATTGCCATGGCTAGGACCTCCAAAATTATGTTGAATAAAAGTGGTGCCAGTGGACATCCTTGTCTTGTTTCTGATCTCAGAGGGCATGCCTTCAGCTTTTCACCAACTTACTGAATAGCACAGGGGACTCTAGTGAATATTATGAGAAAAGTATCTGAAAAAGAATGAATATATGTAAACCTATGAGGGCTTCCCACGTGGCGCTAGTGGCAAAGAACCCGCCCGCCAATGCAGGGGACATGAGACTCAGGTTCAATCCCTGGGTTGGGAAGATCCCCTGGAGGAGGACATGACAACCCACTTCAGTATTCTTGCCTGGAGAATCCCATGGACAGAGGGACCTGGCAGGCTACAGTCCATGGGGTCGCAAAGAGTCAGACACAATTGAAGCAACTAAGCATGCATGCACGCACGTATAAGTGAATCACTTTGACGTGTACCTGAAACTAGCACAACATTGTGAATCCATTTTTTTCTTTTGAAAAAAAAAAGAGATAAATAACAGCTAGCTCTGTTTTAAAGGGGCTTACAATATAGGAGATTGTTCGAAAGTTCTTTATGCAGAAAAAATCTACCTCCTCCCGTGATATTTCTGCCTACTGCTTTCATTTGTTCTTTCGTTCATTCAACAAATATTTGTTGAATACCACCTCTGTGCCAGGCAGGTTTGGGTGCTGGACGTTGGTGGCATGTTAGCAAGTAAGTCAGAGAGTTTGCCCTTTAGTTAATTTAGTTTCTAGTTCTACCCATGGGAGCCTATAGAAGATAAGTACAGTCCTTCTGCCACATGGACGGACCTCAACTCTTCATGACAAGGGTGCAATTTCTCACTCCTGGTTCTTCATTTAGCAAGGTTCTAAAACCCCTTATACCAGCTTGAAGATAGTCCTCTGAATACACTCTGTGTTATTCCTGTACTCTGCAGTGGGGGCCCTAGAATGGAATTTCTGATGAATTTGGATTAAGAGGCAACCAGTAGGTTCCCCAGCAAAACTTCTTGTCCAAGCCTCTCGTGTGAACTATGCTGATGTCACCACCACTCTCCTGGGCACCAGGTGGCTCCATATACAGCAGGGGTCTGCCCCTGAATGACACAAAAACATAGCTCTGAAGAGTCACAGTTTGCACTAGTGGTAAAGAACCCACCTGCCAATGCAAGTAAGTGACCCAGGTTCCATCCCTGGATCAGGAAGATCCCCTGGAGGAGGGCCTGGAAATCCACTCCAGTATGCTTGCCTGGAGAATCCCATGGACAGAGGAGCCTGAGAGGCTATAGTCCATAGGGTCGGAAGAGTCGGACACAATTCAAGTAACTTAGCACACATGTAGAGAGTCACAGGGCATTTTTAAGGCCAATAAAACTGAAACCAAGGCTAATTCACGGCTAAAAATGTGGTCTCCTATTTTTGTAACATCTGCACAGGTGACTCTCAAACTTTAGCCAACATCAGACACCAGGAGAGCTTACAAAATGTAGATTGCCAGGTCCCACATCAGAGTTTCTGATTCAATAGGTCTGGGGTCAGGCCTGAGAGTTGGCATTTCTAACAAATTCCTGGGTGATACTGATGCTGCTGGTCTGGGGCCAACACTTTGAGAATAGAAGGGCTGCTCTAGGAAGATAGATGAGCTTTGTTGTGACTACCATCCTGTGTAGATGAAGCCCACTGTACCAAAACGGTGTTTGCTGAGTGCAGAAGGAGCCAGTGTTTGAATGATCACATTTAAAATCTGTTAGCTTGCATTTTGTCAATATAATAGGCAAGTTCTGTTTCTTTTCCTAGTCCCCTCTTCTTCACCAAGGTTTGTTTTATGAGAACATCTGAGATGGAAGAAAGGAGGGGCAAGAAGGGAAACCCATATAGTGCTTGTTAATCTTGTGGCTAAGAAAGGGGTGCAGATGGAAACGCTTGTAGAGGACAGACAGAGGTCAAGTTTGCACCTTGGCCTTGACAAAGGCCACATCTGTTGTGTGCTGGGAATCTCATTTGGCACTTAACATACAGGATTTCATTTCATTTTTTTTCTCTCTCTCTGACACACACATACCCCTATATATTCAAAGTTGATATACCATATTTAACTATCTACTATATGCTACCAAGTAAGGTACACCACGTGCTTCACATATAACCACCTCTCTTTTTAAAATACATTATTTTAATGAACCTTTACCACTATTGCTTACTTGTTGCTTGTGTGTGTATGTGCTCAGTCGTGTATGACTCTTTGCAACCCTCCAGACTGTAGCCCACCAGGGTTTCAGAGGCTCCATGGGCTTTCCCAGGCAAGAATACTGGAGCTGGTTTCCATTTCCTCCCCCAAGTAACCGTCTCTTACTTATAATTACACTGCTGAGTAGTTTCAAGCATCCCATTGTAGAATAAGGAAAAACTCAGAGCAATTACATAACTTACCTGAGCTCACAAACCTTAAAATATTAGCTCAAGTCTGCCGACTGAAGTGACTTAGTAGCAGCAGCAGCAGCAGCCTGACTCTCAAGTCCAGGTTCCTTGTCTCTGAACACCAAGTCAAAGCCACTAGATCTCAGCCACAGATGTCCAATAGACCCATCTGATCATTCTAATCATTCAACAGACAGGTACCAATTTCCTACTCTGGACCACACACTCATCTAAGGAACTGGAAATACAGCAGGGGACAGAACAGAGTTCTCCGGTGGTTTTTGAGCAAAAAGGAGCAATGATGAAAGTAGCAGTTCAGGAAACTTAATCTAGTACTAGTACGCACCCTGGGGTAGGAACACTGAATCTCCCATTTCGTGTGGTCTCTAGTACATAATGCAGTGCCTGGTACATAATATATGCTTAAGAAATGTTAAATGGAAGAGTGAAGGGCTGGAGGTGTGTGCAGGATGAACTTGGCAGAGAAGGGATGAGGCAGGAGGAGGCTTTTAAAGAATCCTGGCAGCATGTGATAGAAACCAAATCTAGCCGCCTGCAGCGCCATCAGAAAGAAAGGGATGGAGAACAGGGATATTACAAAAGAATGCTACAGATCTGGGCCATGTACTCTCTATGGGGGTAGGGGTCAAAGGAAGGACTTCCTTAAAGGAAGGAGGACCCCCATAAGTGTGCTTGAGGTTACTTCTGGGTTCCTAGGACAATAAGGTGAAGTGAAAAGAAGCTGAGAAGTCAAGGCAGACAGCTGGCTTGAGAGGAAGAAGCTGAGTTCAAGTTTGTAGCCAATGAATGAAAGGTAGCTAAAAGGAGCTGCCCACCAGGGGGTCAGAGATAAAAGCCTGGAGCCAGGAGGGAGCAGTCTGATTCTTTGGAGGGACCGAGAAACTCTTTGCAGATGCAAATACTGATACTTATTACACCTGGCAGGCAGGTACAATGGCTTGATTGAGCACAGGGGCTCATATCCAAACCAGCAGTGATGGTCAATGAGAGTCCCTCCTCCCCTTGCTAAAGCTGGAGGGGTGGCCTTTGCAGTCTCCAAAACAGGTGGCAGGGAAGATAGGTTGCTTAGAGGGCATGTCATTTGAAAACAATCACAATCTGTATTATAACTGAACTGTCACTAGTTTGTATTATATTTTTGAAAGTTAAAACAATTTTTAAGTAAAAAGATGGGGTCTTTTCCATATATATTAAATGAGAAGGCATGGTTGAGAAACATGTAATTAGATAAGAAAAAGACAGAAAAACGGTTCAACAAGATGAGCTCATGAAAATTATTGTAAGTGGGCTTCAGAAGAGGCAAATTTGATTTTGTTCTTAGGAAGATGTTGTTCAGTCGCTAAGCTGTATCCAACCTTTTGTGACCCCATGGACTGCAGCACACCACACTTCCCTGTTCTTCACCATCTCCCAGAGTTTGCTCAAACTCATGTCCATTGAGTCAGTGATACCATCCAACCATCTCATCCTCTGTTGCCTCCTTCTCCTCTTGCCCTCAATCTTTTCCAGCTCAGGGTCTTTTCCAATGAGTCGGTTCTTCACATCAGGTGGCCAAAGTATTGGAGCTTCAGCTTCAGCACCAGTCCTTCCAATGAATATTCAGGACGGATTGCCTTTAGGATTGACTAGTTTGAACTCCTTGCAGTCCAAGGGACTCTATAAAGGAGAGGAAGGCAAAGTGGAGCCTTAGGAGTCGCATATCATGGGCCATCCAAAAAAAAAAAAATAGTGTCTAAATGAAAAAATACTCCTATTATGGAAAGTCTAGAATTCCTCCTCAGTTTTCTTGTCCTCCCAACATAGACAGTGGTGGGAACAGAAGTGTGGGTTCTTTCCCAGGGCTCTCTGTGTGGGCCAGCATCCACCCCAGGGGCCTGCAGGCAGCCACACTTACTCCTTTCCACTTTGCTAGGATTTGAGGGAAATGCCATTTGGAGTCAAAAAAAAACAGATGATGAATGGAGGGGCCTGCAGAGACTTAATTGGTGTTATTATGTGAAGCTTGGAAAGAAATATTACAGATGAACACCTTGGTAACACAGGACTGGTAAGCAGAAAACTAATGGCCTTACTTACTAGGTGGCTCAAAACTGGACCTGGTTCCAAGCCAAGGGAGCAAAAGTCTCAGGGGAAAAAAATAATCAGTCCACATGGCTGAAATTTTTGTGTCCCAAGTAAAACCAGATACCGAATTCAGGGCCCGTATCAGTCTAATCCACGCAGGTAGTACAATACAGGGAGACTAAGAGAGAGGAACCTTGTGGGCAGGTGGGAGAATCACCTGTAAGAAGAGGAGTGCTTGGGATTTGGTATCAGAGGGAGCCCTGAGTCCTCTGATTGCAAGAATGGATGTGAGTAAAACCACAATGTCCAGGTGCCCTGGGCCAGGATGCTCACCACCTGCCAGCCTCCCCGGCTGCAGTCCCCTGTATCTGAATAGCCTTTTCCTCCATACCTCATAGCTCTGGAGGGGGTCCCACAATTAGAGTTCATTCAGGATGTGACCTGGTAAGGCAAACGGGGTACAGGCCAGACTTCCATGGCCCATCACATGGTGGTCACGGCCACTTTTTACAACATATGACATTTGAGTTACTTGTTAGAAGAAAGCCCACAAGAACAGCCAGTACATTATTATCCTCTGACTGCCCACATAAAGTTTTTTGATTTTGGTTAGGCCACTTGAGTGAAAAACTGAACTCCAGTAGCGACAGTGGTTGGATTTCATTATTGCTTTTAAATAGCCAAAGAATACAGCCAGGCTTCCAGCCCACCCACACGGAATGTATGGCCCCTGGTGGTGCTAATGGGTTATGTGACCACCTCTCTAGCTCCTCTGTCCCTCTAAGAGGAAAAAACTATCCCTGCAGTTTCCCAGGGAGACCCATAAACAGATATGCCCCGAGCACCTTCCATATGACAGGAGCACTGTACAGATTATCCCTCAACAACAGCGAGAGGAAAGTACGTTTCTAATTTTACCACTGAGGAATAGGTCTCAAGAGTGTGGAGTGACCTGGCCAGTTTCACTCAGCTAGTGTCACAGAGGTCAGACTGGAGCCCAGGTCTGTCTGACTCTGGAGCACATGCTCTTTCCCTCACACTATGGTGCTGTCATCAGCCAGGGCTCGTGGCCTCCCCCAATCAATATAAACTGATATGAGGCCAGACAAGAAATTCAGGTAAGGCTTTATGGGGCTCCTGCAGCTGCAGGAGGGAGCAAAACAAGTAACAGGTTCCCTTACTCATTGCCCAAGGAGGGGCAAGCTGGTTCCTTACATGCAGTGAGAATAGGGGTGTGTCCAGGGGCTGAGCCAAAGGGGTGGCTTAGATGGTTGGCCCACCCCTTTGGTGGTGTTGACTGCAAGGGCATTTGCAGTACCCTGCTTTTGCTCCCGACACCCTGTTTTTGTCCCCAGCTCTTCAGAAGTACCAGTTGGTCTTTTTGGTCTTTTTGCTTCTTATTGTCTAGAATTTGCCTTAGCTGGATGTGCACACAGTTATTTTTAGTCCCTTATGGTTTCTTTGTATTTTGTTGCTCATAGAGACATTTATCTAGGTGCATGGCTTCCCAGGTAGTGCTAGTGGTAAAGAACCCACCTGCCAATGCAGGAGAATGTGGGTTCAATCCCTGGTCAGGAAGATCCTCTGAAGGAGGGCATGGCAACCCACTCTAGTATTCTTGCCTGGAGAATCTGATGGACAGAGGAGCCAGGTGGGCTACAGTCCATAGGGTAGCAAAGAGTCAGACACAACTGAAGTGACTTAGCACACACACTCACACGTGTGTGCATTGCAGTAGAGAGTCCCAGGTCCCAGCCTGTCTCACTACCATGAAGAAGAATTGATTCTGCACTGGTCACTGGACCAGGGTTCAAGAGTAAGCTGAGACCTGAGAGTTTCATTCTTCTGGACCCGCTCAGCGTAAATATGCCAAAAGCTAAATTGACTGGCACAGCAAGGAGAGAATAGTGCCTCTCAGGTGCTGTTCCCTGTCCGCTCTTCCACTGTGTTTTCCTGGGAACCATCTTGGCCTGGGCAGAGCCATGTCCAAGAAGCAGACAGCACCCATGCCAACTGCATTCCTCACTCCAGCACTTCAAAGGCAGCAGCAGAGGAGACAAGCCTATACAAAAGTGGCAGCATCTGTCTAGAGAAAAATATAAACAAGAGGTGGGACAGGACCAAGAAAACTGTCCCCAGAACCCAATCTGGGCTGCCATGTCTAAGAGAATGGATGAGGATCCCATGCCTTCATAAAAGTGTAGTAGTGTAATGTTAGTCGCTCAGTCATGTCAACTGTAGCAACCTCACAGACTGTAGGCCCATCAGCTCCTCTGCTCACGGGATTTTGCAGGCAAGAATACTGGAGTGGGTTGCCATGTCCTCATCCAGGAGATCGTCCTGACCCAGGGATCGAACCCAGGTCTCCCACATTGCAGGCAGATTCGTTACCATCTGAGCCACCAGGGAAGCCTGCCTCCATGAAAGGGGCCAATTTAAATATGAAGAAAAAATTTGGCAACTTGGCCAAGGCAGCTCTCAACATGACCTCCCTTTGACCAGACTGGAACTCTGAGTTGTGTGATTTTTGCTCTTGGACAAAATACCAAGAGGCTGAAGATGCCAAAAGCACAGTAGGGACATGTTAGTTTTGAGCTGTTCTGAAGGAATTCAAGTTTGGCAATGAACACCGCCTCCCTTCACCAGTCAATTGAGATTGATGGGCAAGATATGTACACATCCCAATGTCAGAAAAGGGCCTCCATCCAGAGACTAAGAGCCCAGTGCCCCAGAGAGCTCCTGGCAGCGACATGCCAGGTCCAGTGACCACCCAAGGTCTTGACAGCCAGGGCTCTTTATCACACCACATACATTGCCAAACACCAGAAGCATGTCATACAGGAAGGAGGTTTATTGACCACTGAATACAGGAACCCAATTAAATTTGAGGAGATTCTGAAGCACTGGAGTAGAACCAAAATCCCAGAAGGGACACTGGGAAAAAACAGTAGCTTTAGTGAAAGACCATTACAACATAGAAACAAAAGGAAAAATTACAGCTTAAGGAACAAACAGGAAACCACTGCTCAGAAGTTATCTGTTACCCTGTGATTCAGTGAAAATGCCTCCAGTGGGTTTGGTCTTTTTGGAAGGAAGACTAAGCTGGTGAGGGCAATTCTAGCCCCAGTACAAGCAGCCTGGATCTTCTGCCCTGGGACACAGACCTTCAGAACTGGCTCTTGGTGCCGGTACAGGCAGGCAGGGCACTGCTGGGATGAAGGGTTCTAGAGGCAGGTGTAGAGCAGGGATTGCAGGGGAGTCTGCAGGGATAGAGAAAAGAATGAGTTAGACCTGGGAGGTGAAAAGTATCTCAGTGATGGACAGAAAGGTAAAACCAAAAGTCTTAAGGACAGGTGCACCAGCAACAAATTGTACAGCCCAATGGAACCTACAAGAGCAGTCCCACTTTCACTCTCACTGTTATCTTTCCACATCCAGGAGTCCCTTGGTCAATGTGGCTTAGGGACCCTGCTATCATTCCTGTAACCTTCTATCAGCATTGCAGTCTGCACACACCGGGAGAGGTGAATGTTTCACTGAGAGAGCACACCCAGGGTAGCTTGTTCTTTACAGTGAGATCTTCCATAAGCACTTCAGTGCTCTGTAAAATGGCCTAGCCAGGAATTGCCTAGATCAGCAATCCCAAACCTTTTTGACACCAGGAACTCGTTTCGTGGGAGACAATTTTTCCAAGGACTGGGAGTCGGGAAGAGGGGATGGCTTGGGTGGTAATGGGAGTGATGGGGAGCGGCAGATGAAGCTTCATTCATCTGCTGCTCACCTCCTGCTCTATGGCCTGGTTCCTAATGGACTGAGGACCAGGATGGCCCAGGGCCCGGGGAACCCTGGCCTAGATCATACGTACTTGCAGTCTTCACTCTCCAGAAGGTTCTGGTATGTGTTGATCTCACACTCCAGCCGGGCCTTGACATCCAGCATCACCTGGTACTCCTGATTCTGCCGCTCCAGGTCAGCCCGGATCTCAGACAGCTGCTCCTCCACGTTGCTGATGAGGCTCTGCATCTGGACCAGCTCCGTGCCAAAGCGGGCCTCAGATTCACACAGCGAGTTCTGCAGACAGTCCTTCTATAATGGGAAATAACGGGGTGAGAGACCTAGCTGCCCCCAAATCATGCAGTGAAAATCCTGGCCACACTCGGCCACATGGGACAGATTCCAAGAAGTCATAGGACACTCCTGAGCTCTGGATAAACCACAGTCAATACTGCCAAGACTTTTCACCAAAGAAAAAAAACCTAACTTGAATGGTGTCATGTTTACCCATGCATCCCCCATGCCTGACACAGACATAGAGTAAAATCACCTGGTTCTGAAGGAAGTGACTTTTAATGGAAACCATTTTCTGGGTCAAAATAACCTTGAAAACAAGGCATCAAGTTTCAGAGGACTCAGATCTTGAGCTCTGACTTAACTGTTAATGAAGCTGATTAGTGAGACATCTAAGAGATGCTGCTATGAGCCCAGGGCCTCTGGCCCTCGCAGCGTGGTAAGGGTGAGGAGGACCATACCAGGTTGTGCTGGGCTTGGCGCTCCACCTCCAGAGTGTTCACCGTACGTCGAAGCTCCAGGATCTCTGACTGGCAGCACTGAAGCTCCTCTGAGCAGGACATGGCCTGCAGGCTGATGCCTTCAGACTGTAGCACGAGCACACAGAGAAGTGATCAATCACCTCCCTGGCCAGATGCAGCCGGATCCCTCCCTGCTCTGCAGCACTGCCCTCACCTGAGTTTGGAACCACTGCTCCACGTCACGGAGGTTGGTCTCCACCATGGCCTCATACTGGCCCCGCATCTCCTCCAGCACCCTGCCCAGGTCCACGGTGGGCACCACGTCCAGCTCAATCTTGAACTTATCTCCCAGCTGACACTTCAGAGTGTTCACTTCCTACAGAGACAGAGAGATCAAGACCTGCAGTAAGAAAAGGGCATTTCACAGAGCAGACAGCCCCGTCCCTGACAAGCAGCATGAGATGCAACACCACACACATTGACGTGAAAGGTCTTGCCATGGGTCCAGTGGGAAGGACCCACCTGGAGACCTTCCCAATCTCACAAGGCACACCTTTAGAGAAGAAACCCCATTCTGCCACATCCCATTGGGCCAGCCTGACTCTCAGGCCCAGATCAGTCCTTTATCCTGCTGCCACCTGAGCCCAAACTCTAACCCTGGAGACCCTTGGTTGGGAGGTGCTCCCTCCTCTGCCCAGCGCCCTCCCCTCCCCATGGAGTCCGCAGCCGCAGGACCAGACCTGCTCGTGGTTGCTCTTGAGGCAGAGCTGCTCCTCCTTCAGGGACTCCTGCTTGACCTCCAGGTCGGCCTTGGCCAGGCTCACGTCATCCAGGATCTTGTGTAGCCCGCACAGGTCCGCCTCCACCACCATGCGCAGGGAGTGCTCACTCTCATGCCTTCCATCACAGAAGGCGCAAGTCAACCGAGATGCCAAGGAGAACCCCTCTCAGCTGGCCCTGCCCCTACCCTCTTCACCAGCTTGGACCCTTGTTTGCTCATTGGGCTCAGCACTGGCCTTGGAGATGAGTTAAACACAGCACCCACTCTCAAACAGCTCACCGTCTAGTGAGGCATTCACAACACTTAATCATTTTCACCATTGTGAAATGAGGCAACTTTGGTTCAGAAAGATTAACTGACCTGCCTAAGATCATGTACCTTAGGACCCAACAC
The DNA here is from genome assembly GCA_024291935.2 of Okapia johnstoni. Lineage (NCBI taxonomy): Eukaryota > Metazoa > Chordata > Mammalia > Artiodactyla > Giraffidae > Okapia > Okapia johnstoni. Next base: position 20,153,027 of record CM044306.1, on the reverse strand, counting down.
AGAGTTCATGCCATTGTATGAACTGTTAGTTAACTAGGATAAGCAATAGCCAACCGCCTGGTCATTGATTTGCTCCTTTATCCCTTATGTTGGGATATTTTTTGGCTGTTTGCCTTCCATGCCTTCCTGCCTCCCTCAGGCCCAGCACACCGCACCCAGGCTGCTCCACACCTCACCTTCTGCTGCAGCTCCTCAATGATACGGAAGTAGCTCTGATAGTCCGGACACACGGTGGACTCAGGGCATTTGCTCAACTCTCGGATCTGGTTCTCCAGCTCCGCGTTGTCCCGCTCCAGCCGGCGCACCTTCTCCAGGTAGCTGGCCAGCCGGTCGTTCAAGAACTGCATGGTCTCCTTCTTGTGGCTGTTGAAGAAGCCTTCGCCAAAGGTCCCGCAGATTCCAATGTTGCCGGAAATGTCGCAGGTCCCTGGCAAGGGACAGGTGGCATTGCAGCTGTGGGGCAGACAGAGGCTGGGTTGGCCCAGAGGGGTCGTGCCCACTCGGACTCGGTTGGCATGTGCCAGGGTGGCCGAGAGGCCCAGAAAGGCAGCATCGACCTCTGCCCCAAGCTGGTCTCCAGCCTCAAAGGAGGAGACGCAGATGTTTCTTGCTCCAGGACTGTTGGTGCAGCCCAGAGGGTGGCATGAGCTGATGCAGGAGGAAGTCATGGTGGACTGAGGATACACAGGAGGTTCAGAGCCGCTGAGAAGGCTGAGCCACTGAGTCTGACAACCCTCTTCCCTCCCGGCCCTTTTATACCCCATCCCACGTGGGTGTGAGCTCCATGCTTTGACTTCCCTGCCTTGATTCTCTACCTACTGTTGTACTGTCATCCTGTTACTCAGCTGTTGAGTTTGCCATTAAGAGTTCCTCACCTCATTAGAGGAATGTTGATGAATCTGAGGTGCCTCCTGGCTCTTTGATATCAGATGAGCTGTTGATGGGCTGTCAGAAGCTTTTCATTATTTTTAAAAGAACAAAAATCCTTTCAGTCATCAGATGGTTGGCCTCCTTAGTGGTATGTCCACCCTGAACATGTGGCTATTCCTGTAGGTCATCAGAGCAGCAAGAGAGACAAACTTCTGTGACTACAGCGGCACTGACCTGGGCGAAGACTCAACCAGCCTTGCCTATCCAGGGAAGAAACTGGTTCTTGGCAGATGTTATGGGCTTATTGGTTATCGAGAATTTTTATATTTCTTCTTTCTTCAGTTGTTTGCCTTTCTGCTCCACTCTAAGGGGCAATAAGACTTCTCTGATAAGTCCATTCATTCAACGCACATCTCCTGACACATCTTATGTGCCAGGCTCATACTTGACACACAGTTGATTAGGCACGATACTGTTTCTGTCCATCAAGAAGCACTATAACTTGGGTAGCAATGGATGTTTTCAATAGTGTCTGAGAAACTCATTAGTATGAGAGTGACTCTGAAAACCTGATCTACACCAAGAAAAGTAAGCATAAAAAACCAATAACAAAGATTATTGATAATAATAATAGTAATCTTTTTGATTCTCATATAAGAGATTCAAATAATCTTCTTGAATCGCATATAAGAACTTGACCATGAAATGCAAGAGTCAAAGTCACTGATGTCTCTCTTCCAGTCTTAACTTCCTTGATTCTAAAGTCTGTTATGGAGCACTTATCATGTGTCTTAGGGGATTTATCGATTATATTGTCTATATCCTTCCTACATTATGTGAGGTGGGTATTCTTATCTTAATTTTACAAAAACAAATAAATAAGGCTTTGGGGACCAGAAATGTGAAGCTGTTTTTCTCTGATCAGGCCAATTATAAAGTGTCAAAGCATCTTCTCAGTATGTTTCTTTCCACTCCAGAGCCTGTTCTTATTCACCTTGATTCCCCACCCTCCGCCCCAATAAGAGAACAACTGTGTCATTGCTAGATGAAGAAGGATTAAAAGGCTCAGAAACTGAACAAGAAGTTGAAATTAAAAGAGAATACAAGAATCTGATATTCTATATTGTTCTCTTTTGTTCTATATTGTTTCTCCCAGAAAATACAAATATTGGGCTACCAAAGCAGTAGGGGTTCTCTGAGAACTATGCATGAAAATGCCCAGGGGAAAAGTTCCATCTCTGAAATAGTTATACATATCAAACACGCCATTAGCTCTTAGTACCACGGAACCAAAACAGCTGATGGCTAAGGTCTCAAATTTTCTCAAAATTTTTGAAAGACTATAGGTCCCTAGTGCTGAGAAAGGTCTAACATGGGTCCCCGAGGTGGTTGTAACTAGATCTATGAGAAAATGAGCATCAGGCAGGGCTCTGAGCATTAAACAAGAGCTGAACAGACATCTTATACGGACCAGATATATAAAGTAGAGACTAGATATATAGAGACATCTATAAGGACTAGATAACACACTCTCTCTATATATATATATATATTTTATATAATATAAATATAATTTTTTAATATTATATAATTATAATTTATTATAATATTTTTATATAATATAATTTATATATATTTAAATATATATAATATATATAATATAGTATAATAGATATAGATATATATCTATATGTATATTCTATATATTCTGTATATCTATATATATTATGTATATTATATATATTATATATTGTATATTATATATATATATATATCTGCTTTCCAGGTGCATATATATATATAATATATATAATATGTTATGTACATTATATATTCTATATATTATATATTATATATATATAGAATATATATACAGAATATATATATATAGAATATATATACAGAATATATATATATGAATATATATCTGCTTTCCAGGTGCATGCGTCCATGCTAGCTCACTTCAGGCATGTCCAACTCTTTGCAACTCCATGGACTGTAGCCTGCCAGTCTCTTCTGCCCATGGGATTCTCCAGGCAAGAATGGGTTGCCATGACCTCCTCCACGAGATCTTCCCATCCCAGATATAGAACCTGCATCTCTTTCGTCTCTTAGGTCTCCTGTATTGGCAGGCAGGTTCTTTACCACTTGCAAAAGAAACCGCCTCCCCATGCAGGAAAATGAGGGTTTGATCCCTGGGTCAGGAAGATCCCCTGGGGTAGGAAATGGCAACCCACTCCAGTGTTCTTGCCTGGAAAATTCCATGGATAGAGGAGCCTGGCAGCTTGCAGTCCATGGGGTCACAAAAGAGTCAGACACAACTTATTGACTAAACAACGACAACAGAGTGAATTTAAACCTATCTCCTGTAAGGTTTTTATTAATTAGACTCACAATGTCAGGTATTCACATGTCAGAGCTTCAGACTATTCTGAAATGTGTCTCAGTAGGTGAGAAAGAATTCACTTCTAAAAGTTCTTAACATCGTTTAAAGCAATTTACTAACTAAAGTGACTGGGAAGGAAATTCAGGAAAAAATAAATGAGAATGAAACCTCTTTACTACTTTGAGTTCTATCAAGAAGAAATACAGAATTCAAGAATTCCATCTACATTTCCCAGAAAGGTCAGCTCTGGCCTAAGAGTCACTCAGAGTTCATCAATGAATAGCCTTTTCCAGACACCATAATTAGGAGGCATCACCAGGCCAGGCCATCGCATCCTTCAGAGGTCTCTAGATGCAATCTGCATAGGTTACATCTTCAAACACTCCTTTGTTACTTTCCTCTACTTCATCACATAGCAACTCGCTTCCCTATAAACCAGAGATCTAGACTTTTAAAGTCATCTCATTTGACTTGCTAAATAGAAGGTATCTTGTCCTTATGCTCTGACAGGGTTCATTCCATTGGCTAAAATGCATAATATCTTTCATCTCAAAGCACACTTATTACTGAATTACATCACTTCTGAAGATTTGTATGTCTGGATGATGCTCCTCCCTGCTAGAGTTTGATCATGGTCTTGACATGGGTTTCTACTGGATACACTGTCTTGTATAATGACACTGATATTCCCTTGTAAAGTTGCTTGGTTCCACTGATCTGCATTTTTCTCGAAGGAAGTGAGTATGGGTTAGGATCTTAGCTCATACCTAAGACTGCCTTCCTTCCCAGTTCTTTAAAAAGTTCCTGTGGCCCTTGGTGATCAAATATGAACCAGGTTCAGTGACAAGAAGTGCATGAAAGAGGAGATTACAGCCCTCCTTCTTTCACCTCTGGGCACAAAGTTCTCTGCACCAAGTCTAACTTTAGAAATACTGATATCCAGAGGCAGGAAGTCTACTGCAGACAGAAGTGAGGAGCTGTGTCTTTGGGGTGCTATCTCCAAACACAGTGTTGATACATGTGGATGTATCTTAACCAGTGGGAGAGAAAGATGTGGAGCTGCTGGCTAGAACCTAGAAATGTGCCTCACCCACAAACCTACCTTTTCTATGCCTGCCCTTTGCTGCAGGAAGATGCGTGAGGGCACCCAGGGAATTGTTCCCTGAATAGGGACATCACCATCACACACTGTGATGGATGTAAAGATCAAAGACAACTGTTATATGGAGAGCTTTGCATGCCATGTCTCCTAGGTATTAGGAAACGGTGCCAAAGGTAATCGTAGGTCAAGAAAGCCATGAAGACTCAAGAGAAGAGGCTGAGCATATCAGTTGATTATTCTAGGTATATGACACTTGAGACTTCGATGATGGAAAAGGCACTTTTTTTTTCAATTAGATAAAACTTTGCCATCTGATGTCTTAGGTCCAAGCACCATAATCCACAAAGTTTAGTCATTTATCAATGTTGTTTTTCCACCTACCATGAAATAGCCTAGACACTAGGAGTATATCTACAAAAGACATGGTCCCTTAGTTGAGGGGGAGACATTAGGAGCAAGTCTCCACCCTGGATCCATGGGGGTGGTTCCACACTTACTCTGAAGTCTTTAGACATGTCATTGTCTTTCTTCCCATTATTCTGTTGGTGACCCAAGAGCAGATCAAGATTGAACCTAGCTTTCTTTGCAACTGTCCAGAGAAAATATGCCTGGTTTTTCTTTACTTGTCTGCTCATAATATTTCTGGCTCCTGATGTATGAGTTTTCCACATGTTAGGCAATTCTCTGCAACACCAACTAGATGTCCTTATAATTCAATTCAATTCTGATACTATCTACCTGGAGTTAAGTGTCAGATCCTGAAAATTAGGGGCTCAATCCCACAAAACTTCTCCCACTCCAGACACTAATTCCAAGTCCCAGATTGTTACTTGTGCTTCTAACCAAACAACTAGAAATCAGAGTTCCCACAGCCTCCTCTGTGTTTAATAAATTGCTCACATGGCTCACAGAGCTCAGGGAAACACTTCCCTTTACTAGTTTATTATAAAGGATATGATAAATGATACAGATGAAAAGGTACAGAGGGCAAGGTAGGTAGGAAGGGGTGCAAAGCCTCCATTCCTCTCTGGATCACCACTCTCCTATCACCTCTGCATGTTCACTAACCTGAAAGTTCTTTAAACTTCACACTGGGGATTTTCATGGAGGGTTCATCATGTAGGCATGATCAATTATTAACCGTCTCCAGTCCCTCTCCCTTTCCCAGAGCATGGGGATGAAGTGGAAAGTTCAACGCCTCTAATCATGGGTTGGTCCTGCTGGTGACTAGCCACCATCCTAAGTTTTGCAGGAACTCAGTAAGAGTCACATCATTATAACAAAGAACACTCCTATCACCCAGGAAATTCCAAGAGATTTAGGAGCTCTGCGTCAGTAACCAGAGTCAAAGATCAAATAGTAGAACAAAAGATGCTCCCAATGTTCTTATCACATGGAAAATCACAAGAGCTTTAGGAGCTCTCTGCCAGAAACCAGGGACAGAGATCAACATATATATTTCCTGTTACTTTGCAGCAACAGAAATAGAAAATACCAAAACCTCCATTTCTGAGCTGCCTGACCTCAACCACATTACCTAACCTTTAAAAACATCCATTTTGTCCTATGTTGTTCAGTCACTAAGTCATGTATGACTTTTTGCAACCCCATGGACTGCAGCACGCCAGGTTTCCCTGTCCTTCACTATCTCCCAGAATTTGCTCAAACTCATGTCCATTGACTCAGTGATGCCATCCAACCACCTCATCCTCTGTCACCCACTTCTCCTCCTGCCCTCAATCTTTCCCAGCATCAGGGTCTTTTCCAGTGAGTCAGCTCTTCGCATCAGGTGGCCAAAGTATTGGAGTTTCAGCTTCAGCATCAGTCCTTCCAATGAATATTCAGGGTTGATTTCCTTTAGGATTGACTGGTTTTGTCTTCTTGCTGTCCAAGGGACTCTCAAGAGTCTTCTCTAGCACCACATTTCGAAAGCATCTATTCTTCGGCACTGAGCCTTCTTGTGGTTCAACTCTCACATCCATACATAACTACTGGAAAAACCATAGCTTTGGCCATATAGACTTTTGTAGGCAAAATAGTGTCTCTGGTTTTTAATATGCTGTCTAGGTTTGTCACAGCTTTTCTTCCAAGGAGCAAGCATCTTTTAATTTTGTAGCTGCACTCACTGTCCAAAGTGATTTTGGAGCCCAAGAAAATAAAAACCTGTCACTGTTTCCACTTTTTCCCCATCTATTTGCCATGAAGTGATGGGACCAGATGCCATGATCTTAGTTTTTTAAATGCTGCATTTTAAGCTAGCTTTTTCACTTTTGTCCTATGAACATTTACAGTAATATTTACACATAGTGCTACTGGTAGGAATAAAGGACACCAAGCGGTAGAACTCTAGAATAATATCTAGCACACAGTAAGCACTTAACAATGTCAGTTCCCTTCCTCTTCAGGATCTCCAACCATCACCATCACCCCCTTTAAAAGGTTTCGTGTTTTCAGAAAAATAAAAACAAGAATGGCTTAATATATGAATGAATGTTCACTGATGATTAAGAAATAGAAACTAAAATAGTAAGGAGATACTACTTTCTCCTTATAGGATTAATTTAATTGGATAGTGCACAATGTTGGTGAGAGTGTGGGGAAGTAGGTCTTATGGAATCCTGGAGATGGGGATGTTAACGGGTGCAATCATGAGCTTGCACCTCCGCTCACAGGCGCAGGGACCAGGGCCCATGTGGTGGTGCCTATGAGCCTCTGATTCCACCCTCTGCTCCTCCAGGTGATCTATCCTCCTTGCCCTGGCCAAGATGATTGGGAAAAGAGCTCCAGAAGGTGGATTGGTAGAGTTGGGGTGTCCTCGATAATCAATGCTCTAGGGAGAGAGGAAACGCAGGATTGTGTTTCAGCTAGACTAAAAATAGATTTTTGACATAGATCAAAGATTCCTATGGTGGGAAATAGAAAGGTACTGGAAATGGCTTTATTTTGCTTATTATAGATCCATAATTACTAAATAGCCTGAGTCCAAAACACCTAGGGGCAGTGACTATCACAAATGAATGAGCTCGTGGGCTCAACCACACTCCCTGTGAAGCCTTCCTGAGCCTCCCAGGCAGGTAGCACACCCTCTGCTGACACACTCCTTCCATCCCTGAAAATTATGGGTGTACGCCCCCCACTACTGAGTGGGGAACTCCTTGAGGTTAGGTAGTATATCTTGTTGCTTCTCTTCCTTCGTTTCTGTATCCCCAGAACCCAGCACAGAGCCTGGTTATAGTCTATAGAGAGACTAAGCACTCCATCGATGTGCATTTAAGTAAGTAGAGAATGAGAAACATCCTGTGACCACTCAAAGGTAGTTGTATGTTGAACCAGTGAAATAAAATCAGAGATTCTTAAACAATGCGGAAAAACATATACACCAACCAGGGGTGCACCAGTAAATTAGCTTTCCAGGAAGGGTAGGAAGCCCCAATTTGTAGCGTATGCCAATTTCTGCGCTGTAAATACTTCCATAATAGCCAATGTCAGGTACCCATATGATATTCCTGAATGTGGAGCTAGGAAGAATCCATAGGAGTCAACTCCACATACCACTCAATGCCACTTGCCCAACCCAGATTGATGACAATATATTTCTTACATGTTCATTTGTTTTCTAAACCTACATAAAAGTCAAAGGTAGATCACATTGAATGACACTTTCAACAGATCTGCCCTTAGAAAAACAGAAGGTAGTGTAGCCGTGGGGCCGGCCGTGACTGCTTCATCATCTCACCACCTACTGACATGCCATGCTTCCCTTTGTGTCCAAGGTCCCAGCTGGGCCTGGAAAGGGTAGAATCCACTGGTTGGTTTGCATGTCTCAAGGAACATCCTTGCTCTGATAGTGCCATGTGCTCTATGCAAGGGTCGTCTTCTGCATTTCTCAGATTCTGACACTGACCCATGAAATGTACTAACCCAAATGAGCCTTTGACAAGGGTAAGGTAGGGCTGCACCAGCACAGAGAGGTGCTTTTTCATAAGAAAAGCTCCAGAGTTATGTTGGTTTCCACACTATGCTGAAAAACCCAGGGTCTGGACATTTTCTAACCTAGCTTTTTCAGCCTCCAGGGCAGTGGTTCTCAAAGTCTGGTTCTCTGGCCAGCAGCATTAAGGTCATCCAGGAACTTGTCAGGATACACATTTTCGGATCCAACTCCAGATACACAGAATTCAAAAACTCTGGGGTTGGAGCCAAGCAATTTGTGTTTCAAAAGCCCTCCAGGAGATTCCAAAGGATGCTCAAGTCTGATAACCACTGCTCTAAGAAGGGGCAACTCTCCTGAATGTGGCAGTTAGAAACATTTAGAGCAAATTCTCCCCCCCTGAAAACCCCATCAAGAACAACTTCTAACCTTAACTGTGCAGTAGGATGTTCTAGGAAACTTATAGAAATTCTGATCCCCAGACCACACCCAGAACAATAACTTCAGAATCCCTGGACATGATAACCAGACATCGGTATATTTTAAAGCTCTCCAGGTGGTTCCAATGTGCAGCCAAGGTTGAGAAGCAGTGACTTGGAAGAACAAGAAAAGAGACCATGGAAATGTGATATAATGAAAACCAGCACTTTGGAAACAAGCAGAAGTGTGGGTTCTGGCTTTAAGCCACAGAGCTTTTATTTTCTGTTGTAGGAAATGAAGATTATAAAATCTATCCTGAGAGTTACTGAGGAAGAATCATATCCCAGAAAGCAGAATTCAGGGGAAGCAGAGAAAATAATGGTATAGTAGAGAAAGCGAATTTCTTATTTACCATAACAGGAAGGCTAGATAGCATCTAAACTTGAAGACTCTAAAGTTAACCATATTCACATATTACTCAGCATTATAGAAATGTATACACACCAGAATAAAGAGTTAAAGACTGAAAACAGTTGCTTATAGGAAGATAAATTGATGGGAGGGGTGAACTGCTGTATTTTGACATATGCATTTTAGCATAATTTGAAGTCTTAAACTATTTGCAATGTACTGACTTGATAAAATAAAAACTAATTATCTTTAAAATAAAAAAACTACTTTTCCTAAAATAGTAGAAAGCCACAAAGAGCTTATCTGCAATTCTGAAATCTAAAAAATTCTGAAGACTGGATGTTTCCTCGTAACTCCCTTGTCTTCATATGGTGTTTATTTAACCCACTTTGTATCACTGGCCACACCCTTCATGGAGGAATTAGTCATGTTTTACAAGGTCTCCCCCGCCCCATCAAAGGTGAGGGAGAAAGAGCTCAGCATGGGAGCACAGACACTGGGACTCCGTGAGGAACTGACTCTCTCATTCCCCAGGGACTGGAGTGTTGAATCCGATGTGTGGGTGAGTCTGTGACTGTAGACCCACACCCTGTGGCACGTGGGGGCCCACCTGACACATCCTCACCTACAGAGAAGGGTCATTCCCCGAAACAGAAGAGGCATTTTCTAGACACCCAGAAGTCTTGTTTCTGGAACGAAGCTCCTGGGAGCATCTTGGGCTGGATACTGTTTCCTGCCCGCAGAGGGAATTGGGACCTAGAAGAAGGTAGGTCTTAAGACAAGCTTGTTTTCCTGGAAGGACCAAGTGACTAGGACAAGACAGCAGCGAGCCAGCTTATCTAGACTTGGGATCCATAGATCCTCTTTGTTAATCCTCAGCGTGGACCTGAGTCTCCTCTCAACCATCACCCTCCACCAGCAACGGGGAATCTGGGTCCTTTGTCCAAGTCCTGGATGGGATGCTTGGTGACAGTCCCCCGGGCAGGCACGACCAAATCACTTGGCCACTTCTCCCCACAGAGGAAAGTCTCCTTTGAAGGCTGACAGGGCGGGATTAGGGTTTTTTTCTCACTAAATAGGAGGCATCTCTGTACAGGGTCTGCTCCCAGCAAGGCCACTCACTAGCCACATGGCCCAAAACTAGTCAGTTAGCTCTCTCTGGTCCCTGGTTTCTCATCTGAAAAGGCAAGTTCTGGAACAGACCATGGACTTGAATTCCTGAGCACAAACCAAGGAAGAATTACACTGTATGTTTTGCAATCCAAGACTATGTACATATTCATAGAGATTCAATTTCCCATAAAAATGCTTCTTTTCTAATTTCTATGGTTTCATTTCAACCTGTGTGTACGTGTGTGTATATCTCAAGCTGATTAAAAACAAGTAAAATGACTTCATAGACCGTCAGTGACTCACAGCCATCATTAAAAAACACTGGACCAGTGCCCACTGTAACTCAGGGAAACAACCCAACAGTGGTAGATTCAGATTCAACATGCAACCTCACTAAATTATTCATTTTATTTATTAGCTAGGACCCAGAAGAGAGAGACGCAGTTCCCCATGTGCTGCAGAGACAAAGTGGCCCCACTAAGAAAACTTGAAAATCAAGCCAAGCCACAGAGAACTTCCCCTGCCCCACATCAGAGATGAGCCACTTGTGAAATCGACTTCAGTTGCTTCTCACCCTGCTCTCATCTGCAGTGACAGGAGATGACAGGAGAGTCCCCACCAACCCCTGGGTGACCGTTAGAAGGACCAGGCAGGACTGGCCATAAACCATAGGCTCTGGGAAGATTCCTACTAGGTTCATTACTCTCTCATATAGGCCCCATGCGATGCTGGAGGCTGGGGATCTCCCTGGATCTTAGCCTCTCTGGGGCAGGCACCTGCCTCAGCCTCCCTGCAGTAAAGACAGCTTTTCACAGAGCCTGAAGAGCAGGCGTTCCTGCTGCACTAGAAGCCATGGTCCTAGAAAGCCCAGCTGCGGGTTAGTGACCAGGGCCAAGCAGGGCCAAGCAGACAGCTAATTTCTGCTGTCTAGCAAAGAGATCCAGTTATACATATGCATTATTTTTAATATTCTTTCTATTATGGTTTATCATAGGATATTTTATTTTAATTCTGCAGGAATATTTTTTAATATTTATTTATTTGGCTGTGTGGGGTCTTAGTTGCAGCACGCGGGATCCTCTTTGCATCATGCAGGATCTTTCATTGCAGCACACAGACTCTCCAGCTGTGGTGCCCAGGTGTAGTTGTTATGATGCACAGGCTTAGTTGCTCTTTGGCACGTGGGATCTAAGTTCCCCGATCAGGGATCGAACCTGCGTCCCCTGCATTGCAAGGCAGATTCTTAACCACTGGACCACCAGGGAAGGCCATATCATAGGATATTAAATATAGTTCTCTATGCTATACAGTAGGACCTTGTCGTTTATCCACTCTCTCTATAAAAGCAAAACAGATTTTCTTTAAGCAACATTTACCGAGCACTTACCATGTGCCAGGCATCATGATAGGCATTTTCACATGCATTCTATCCCAACAACTCTGTGAAGGAGGTAGAATTATCCCCATTACCACAGGGGAGAAGGAGACAGGGATGCACAGAGGTTAGGCTATCTGCCAAAATCACACAGCACGTTAGTAATAGAATTCGAACTCTAGCCCAGGTTTTCTAAAGCCAAAGTCACTGATTGTTTCCATTACAGCAAGATGCTAGTTTGTGTGTCTGTCTGGTTACTTATTGATGGCTAAAGAAGAGGACTATTTGGAAATACACTTATCTCAACCAATTGTTCGAGACGATAGACATCAAACGATCTTAGGAACTTTCTGTTTTGCGAAACTGAGATCACTGCATTCATAGGCTAAAATTTATGAAACCCAAAAAGAGAAATGTTTCATTGTGAATGATTCTCCCAGTTCTCACCTGGCATATCCTGTTTTGATCATATTGTGAAAGCTTTCTTAACAAAGTAGGGAGGGTACCATTAAGCATAATTCAGTCCACAAATCACCCGGCCTCTTCATCACTGTGTCTGACTCCTGGGCCCTTCTCTCTGCAAGTATCACCTTCTGGCCAAGCTTCTTGAATGGCTCCTTTGCCCCAGTGGGCCCCCACTCCCACCCCATAAGGAGGCCTTGTTCTAGAACCATGAGTGGTAGAAGATGTAAGGCCCAGTCTCTTTAATATTCTCAGGTAAAGTTGCATCTTTGAAACGCAGGTCCTTTCTTTCCTAATCCCCACTCAGGGAGTATCCTGCTACCCATGGGAGTTTCTCCCAAACATCAATTATGCCAGAGGCTTTATTACTTTGCTGTGGCCCTGCCAAGGTTTTCCTATAAACCTGAGTTAATTAAATCCAGAGGCTTTGATATGAGTTCCTCTCAGAATCCCCACATGTGAAGCACTGGGTCCAGTCTCCAGGAGGTCCTGGTGCTGGCGGGCAAAAAGCCTTTCCAGAGTTTATGCCTGAGGCTTCCTCATCCATCAGACAAGAGAGATGGGTTGGGTGGGAGGATCACTTGTGGTGTTTCTAACTTGGAAATTCAAAGCATTAGTTTCTCAGTCATGTATTTGTGACCCCATAGACTGTAGCCTCTGTCCACGGGATTCTCCAGGCAAAAATACTGGAGTGGGTTGCCATGCCCTTCACCAGGGAATCTTCCCAACCCAGTAATCAAACCCAGGTCTCCCACACTACAGGCAGATTTTTTTTACCATCTGAGCCACCGGGCAAGCCCATTGGAAAAACCATCCAAACGTGAAAGATGGTGGCCATCTGTGACCAGCAGGGGGTAGCACTCCTGGCCCTCGGCTGTGGGGCTTGGTTTCGTATTAAAAAGCTTGAATGAGCATTTGAGTGGTCAGACAGGTCTTGGCAAGTCAGAGTGACACACAAGTGTGGAAACAATGACCAGGTTGGATTAGACAACATGTGATGGGGAACAAGGAACCTACAGAGGCCCCCAAAATGTCTAGAGGCCTGGACTCCTGGTCCTCAGCTCCCTATGTAATTACTTCTGCTGCAGCACTGGCTACAGCCTAAGGTCCAGGCACCTACTGAGTCAAATGTTAAAAGGATGAGGAGAGACAGAAAACAACAAAAGTCTGTAAAGCAATTATCCTTCAATAAAAAAATAAATTAATTTAAAAAAAGAAAAAAGGATGAGGAGATTCTGGGTTTGGTGGTTTCTTTGTTTGTTTTTAATTTTTGGCTGCTCTTCACAGCTTGCAGAATCTTAATTCCCCTACCAGAGATCAAACCCATGCCCTCGTAAGTGAAAGTGTGGAGTCCTAACCGCTGGACTGCAAGAGAATTCTCGGGTAGTTGCTAGCTCTTTTTGAAAGGAGAACTATATTCCCGGGAAAGAGTTTCAGCATCTCAGGGGGAAAAATATCTCTATTCTTAGAGATGTGAAAGCAGGAGAAAGGGGAAAATATTTATTAGCCTGAAAAAATAATAAAACTTAGCACTTGGAGAAAGCATACAGAGCTCAGAGAGACCTGCTAGGCTTGCGGGCAAAACCCTTGGCTCCAGTTTCCACCTGTTGGTTGTGTATCTGTGAGCATATCTTTCCATTCCCCTAGGCCTTAGACTCCCTGTCTGTACATGGGAGAGATTGCACCAGGTCATCTGTAAGGCTCTTTGTAATTCTGACAGTTCAGGACTGTAGCATCCAGTAGAACTTTCTGCAATAGTGGAAATATTCTATTTTCTGCACTATGTGGTACCACCAGCCACATATAGGTATTGGGCACTTGAAATGTGGCTAGTACAACTAAGGAATTGAATTTTTCCATTTCACTAAAACTTAAATAGCCACATGGAGGTAGTGGCTACAGTATTGGACAACAAAGGCCCAGGATTCTAGAACTGAATGAAGATTTGGTTCTGTTCAGTCTGTTGTGTTTATCAAGATAAGCACATTCTAGACAAATTTTGCACAGCAATAGAAAGTAAAAGGGCCTCCCAGGTGATGGCAGTGGTAAAGAACCCATTTGCCAAGGCAGGAGATGTAAGAGATGCGGGTTCAATCCCTGGGTTCGGAAGAGCCCCTGGAGGAGGGCATGGCAACCCACTCCAGTATTCTTGCCTGGAGAATCCCATGGACAGAGGAGACTGGCGGGCTATAGTCCATGGGGTAGCAAAGAGTCGGACATGACTGAAATGATTTATCATGCCACACGGAAAGTTAGAAGGAAGTCTTGTTTGCACTCAGTTATTGGAGCATCCAGTGAGGTAGAAGCCCCTCTTCCTTGACATTGCAGCTCACTGAAGTTACTCCAACCAGTAACCACAGCTGGCTAAGCAGTGTGTTTGTGTCTCCTGCCAGGCTCATGACCCGGTCTGCCAGGCATGCATGCAGGATCATGTCCAGAGAGTCCCAGGCAGCTTCAGGATCCAATCCATTTCTATCACTTCTTGGCAAGTCTTGAGGGCAGATCCTTAATAGAAATATCACCTCAGCTCATTAAAGAAGGACTATGTATTTGGAGGATGAGGTTCAGAAAGGTATTCAAGATTCCAGCTCTCTCCTCTTCATCTGCCATGGCCAATCTGTTGCCTACTTGGCTCCTTCACTGAGTTGCTCAGATTGACCCTTCATTTTTCCATTCCCACTGTCATTTCCTTAGTCAAGACCCTGTTGGTTTCTTTCACTCACTTTCTCCCTGCCTCTCAGCCACCTTCTTTACACTCCTTGGTGGAACTTTCTAAAATACCACTCCAGTCATGTCATCTTGGGGCTCAAATCCTGCAACCCTCCCACTGCCTTCATAATAGAGTCCAGGCTCTTCATAGGGTACCTGAGGCCTCCCAATGGCTGATGCCTTCCTACCACTTGAACTTTATTCCCACCAGCCTTTCCCATGAGCCTGCTGCTCCAGTCAACAGGTCCATTCCAAGCCTCCTGGGTCTGATTTCTGTTTTCCTACAGACCCCAAATACCTATTCCTGTCCTTTGCTCTGTAGACATCCTAGTCAAATTTCTAGGCCCATCTCAAGCACCACAGGCTACATGAAGCCCTTCTGCTCTCCCTCAAGCTAGTACTTCTCCCAATCTTTGTCTTTCTAGCTAGGAATTTGGAGGTGTAGCACAGTGGCTAGAATAAGGCTGTAGTGGAGCTGGGTTCAAATCTTTGTTCTTGCCTATAACCTTGGGCAACTGACTAAACCATTCTCTGAGCCTCAGTTTCCCATCTGTAAAGTGAACATGATGCCTGATGCCTACCTTACAGAGTGTTTGTAGAAACTGCATAAATCAATTTACTTAAGGTGCTCAACACAATACCAGGTGCATTGTGCGTGCATGCATGTATGTCTGCATGCTCAGTCATGTCCAACTCTTTGTGGCCCCACAGACTAACCAGCCAGGCTCCTCTGTCCATGGGATTTTTCAGGCAAGAGCACTAGAACGGGTTGCCATTTCCTACTCCAGGGGATCTTCCTAACTCAGGGATCAAACCCACATCTCCTGCAACTCCTGCATTGGCAGGTGAATTCTTTACCACTGGCAGGAGGAGAAGGGGACAACAGAGGATGAGATGGTTGGATGGCATCACCGATTCAATGGACATGAGTTTGAGTAAGCTCCTGGAGTTGGTGATGGACAGGGAAGACTGGCGTGCTGTAGTCCATGGAGTCGCAAAGAGTCAGACACGACTGAGTGACTGGACTGAACTGAACTGAACTGAGCCAGCAGCGAAGCCCACCAAGGGCAATATAAGTGTTCAATAAGTGGTAGTAATAGTTATTATTATTATTTTATTATTGGCTCATTGTGGAAGGAGTGTGGCCTTGCACACGCTGGTAAGCTCTCTCTCTAACATAACATATAAGTGTCTGGACTGTGAAAATTGCTTTGCTTGCATTTTTTTGTATCCCCTGCACCGTGTTTGTGATTAGTGGGGACAGAGGATATGAATTGCTTGAGCATCTCTGGGACCTGAAAGTCTATATTTGAGTCCTGGGTTCACCACTTACAAGCTGTGTGAGCTTGGGCAAGTTTCTTAATCTCTCTGGCCTCAATAATGGTACATTTTTCACAGACTGTTTCAAGGGTTAAATGAAGCATTAACAAGGTTCTGGCGGACTACCACGGTGGGTCAGCCCCTAATATGGAACCTGCGTGAAAGTTTTTTGAATGAATGAATGATCCCATTGTACCAGGTATAATGAGGCTTGGAGGTGGGGTTATCACAGTATGATACTCAATTAACAGTAGTCTGGCATAGGATTCTGGCATCATCACCTCCCTCTTCTCTTCATTCTTTTATTACTTGGCTCTGGATGGATGGCCTGGTTTTAACTGGTTTGTGGCATGCAGGTCTTTTTAGTAAATGCTACTCAAGTCTCTATAGCAGCAGATGGGGCATAAAAATAAAATAAAATTTGGCCACATTCTTCTGGAGCCCAACTGAGCAGAATTGACTGGTGGATACAGCAACATACATGACAAGGAGAGGGAGACAGGTGTGCAGGACACTGGATGAGGCTTTATTCGCTAGTTAACTAAGAACAGTGCTCCAAAGTGCAGCACGGACCACCAGAAACACCCACAAAGAGAACCATTAACCCATAGAAATAAGAGCCGCCATTTCTAAGAGGAGAGAGCTAGAGCGCCCCCTGCAGTATCAGAGCGCAGTTGCTGACGGCTCACTTCCTGGTACTGCTAGTGGCCTTCGTTGCCCCCAGGGGCTGGCCCTGCTCTTTTGGTGGCTGCTGAACTGCAGTCAGGCGCAGCCTCAGGAAGCACCAGCCACCGAATTTGCATCCCTCAGGATCCAGGATCGCTGAGGGATTTCAGTGGCAGCCCTGGTGGCAGGGCATACATGGCACACAGTGCGGGGCACACAGAGGGTCCGGGGCACACTGGGAGAGGGTGCACAAGGGGGCTGGGAGGGAGTGGAGCATGGGTTACACGGCAACCTGCGGAAGAAAGGCATGTGGGAAGGTTTAGAAAGAAGCCCAGCTCGGCAGCAAGTCCTGTCAATTCTGCATCCCCCCCACCCCCACCTCACCCAACCCCAAACTTTGTGCTTCCCAACCGCTCCCAGTGGCCACCATCTCCACTGTTTTCCCTCTCATAACTTCATTGTTTTCACCTATGTGAGCCCAACGGCTTCTTATGTGAGCCCAACTGGTCTCCCTAACCCCACTCTTACCCCTTCCTAACTATCCAAGCACCCTCAGTTTCTTAGCCAGAGTGATCTTCTAGAACGCCCCTCCTCTGACCAAGGACGGTGGGGAGGCAGAGAATGAGATGGTTAGATAGCATCACTGACTTAGTGGACATGAGTTTGAGCAAACTCTGAGAGAGAGTGAAGGACAAGGAAACCTGGCATGCTTCATTTCAAGGGGTATCAATGAGGTCTTAGCGACTGCACAACAATCTCTGCCCAAAACCTCAGTGGCTCCCCTTTGTCCCAGGAAGAAGAGTGGCTTCCTTCAACTCAACTGCCACAGAGCCCCTGAAGCCTCGCCTGATCTCTGTCCAATCCCCCCAGGGCACCATGTCCCTCCTTCCAGAGTTTTCTGTCATTGTTCCACTCTGGTCTGTCTCCCCACTAGCCAGAGAGATCAGCAGTCCCTATGCCCACCCTGCATTCCTGGCCTAGAGCTGGCACTTGATAAGAATGTTTTGAATAAGATGAATTCATCAATTGTTAGAGAAGGAACACAAAAGGATGATCTCAGAGACTGACAGGTGTGGGTTCAAAACCAGAAACAACACACTGGACGTAGGATGGAGGTCAAATAGCCCAGAGACTGGATAGGCAGCCCAAGGACCACATCCAGCGTGAAGTGTGTTCCATTTGGCCAGCACTGGATTTTTTTTTTGTAATTTGTTGAAAATGTTTAAAAGTCATGAGAA
Organism: Okapia johnstoni; assembly: GCA_024291935.2. Lineage (NCBI taxonomy): Eukaryota > Metazoa > Chordata > Mammalia > Artiodactyla > Giraffidae > Okapia > Okapia johnstoni. Next base: position 20,135,027 of record CM044306.1, on the reverse strand, counting down.
CTTAGCATTTAAAAGAAAACCAGCTTCCCTTGAATAATGGGAAGACCCATCAGTACTGAATCTTCATCTTACATGGTAAAAATGGCCCTGAGGGGGCAACACCATCCTCATTGGACAGAATAGAGCTCCCTGGTTCTCCACCATCCCTCAGTGACCCACATCACTCCGGTATGTCCTTGGAAAAGATTTGACTCTGCAACTCTTTGCTCTGGAGGACAGGATTATAAATAATGGAAAAGCAGGGTTGAATGTCTACCTACAGTCATCAGCCCACCTGGTATCCAAGGCCCAGAGATATCCTGCATCCAGACAGCCACCAACCCTGCCACTTCTGCCTGTACCACGGCTACAAGTGGATGGCCTCCACTGCCTGGATTCAGACCCTCCCCATTGCTTGTTACCTAGACCACACCCAGGGCCTCCTGAATGGCTCCCCTGCCTGCCCCTCCTTCTCTCCACTCTGTCCTTTCTGATGCCATCTTCTTGAAAAGTAGCATTGAGCTGTCACTGGCTTGGTCATTTTCTGAGCATTAACTACACCAGGTACCAAGTACAGGTACAGGTACACTGTACCCTGTACCAGGTACAGGGAATGAAAATATCTTCTCTTGGGCTTCCCTGGTGACTCAGTAGTAAAGAATCCACTGCCAATGCAGGAGTCACAGGTTCCATCCCTGACTGGGGAAGATCCCACATGCTGCAGGGCAGCCAAGCCTGTGAGCCACCACTACTGAGCCTGTGCTCTAGAGTCTGGGAGCCACAACAAGAGAAGCCACTGCAATGAGAAGCCATGCACACTGCAACTAGGGAGTCACCCCCGCTCGCCACAGAGAAAAGCCTCTACAGCAACAAAGACCCAGCACAGTCAAAAATAAATAAATAAAAATAAGCATTAAAAAATAAGTAAATATTTTTTTTTCTCTTGTCTTTGAGTTCAACGGAGTTTGCCGGTTAAGCAAATTTTATCATTTCCTCCTCAAAAAAGTAAGGCCTCCCAACTGTCTATTAAATAAAATCCTCCCTCCCCAGCATGGACCTTAGTGGTTCTCCATTGAATGAGGCCCAGTTGACCTTTCCTGTCCTCCCTCCCACCACAGCTTATCACATGAAGTTACATCATCTTCCCAAGTGTCAAAGACATCCCCCCCACACACCCATGTGATCTCCAGTGGCCTGTCTGTCTCCCTAGAGATGGAAATGACCTGAGAATAGATGCTCTGTCATCATCCATCTCCGTCCCTGTGCCACTGGGCACATGTGGACACTTGGAAGGAGTTGGTCAGCTTGGAGCAGAATGGTCCCAATGGCCCAGGGGTGGGATGGCACCGTGAATAGCTGCCTGACGTCTTCAGATCATGCCAGCTTCCTAATCACTTCTGAATCATGGCTTAATCATGGCTTAATCTTATGGGCAATTACTTCCTATAACCTCTCCCAAACCTCACATATGCCACGTACTTGCAGTCCTCGCTCTCCAGCAGTCCCCGGTATGTGTTGATCTCCGCCTCCAGCCGGGCCCTCACGTCCAGCAGCACCCGGTACTCCTGGTTCTGCCGCTCCAGGTCACAGCGGATCTCAGCCAGTTGGGACTCTACACTGGTGACCAGGACCTGCATCTGGGCCAGCTGGGAGCCGTAGCGGGCCTCTGTCTCTGTCAGGGTGTTCTCCAGGGAGTCTCTCTAAGGCAAAGGGAAAGACAAAATAACTAATAAGAATGGGCCTATTTTCCATAGCCTGGCTCAGAAAGAACCAAGAAGCAGTCACTATGGAAGAGAGTACAGAAGTTTCTCCAAAAAATAAAAAGAGAGCTACCATATGACCCAGCAGTTTCACTCCTGGGTATATATCTGAAGAAAACGAAAACACTAATTCAGAAAGATACATGGACCCCAATGTTCACAGCAGCATTACATACAATAGCCAAGACATAGAAGTAACCTAAGTGTCCACTGACAGATGAATGGATAGAGAAGATGTGGTCCATATACACAATGGAATACTACTCATTCATAAAAAATAATAAAATAATGCCATCTGCAGCACCATAGATGGACTTGAAGAGCATTAGGCTAAGTCATATGTCAGCTACTGTGTGATATCACTTATGCATGCATGCGAAGTCACTTCACTCTTGTCTGACCCCTTGTGATCCCATGGACTGTAGCCCTGAAGGCTCCTCTGTCCATGGGATTCTCCAGGCAAGAATACTGAAGTGGGCTGCCATGCCTTCCTCTAGGGGATCTTCCCCACCCAGGGATCCAAACCACATCTCTTATGTCTCCTGCATTGGTGGGTAGGTTCTTTACCACTAGTGCCACCTGGAAAGCCCGTGATATCACTTATATGTGGAATCTGAAAAATACAATAATCTAGTGAATTAAACAAAAATGAAGAGGAATCACAGATATAGACAGCAAACTAGTGGTTACCAGTGGGGAGAGGAAAAAAGTGAGGGGTAATACAAGGGTAGGAGAAAAAAGGATTATTATAGGATTATATGAAATCATGTGTGTGAAACTATTGAAAAGCACTATAGAATTTAAAGAAATTTCCATTCAATTAAAAAAAATAGAGCCAGGGAGAACCTGGGCAGGGAGGTTCTGCAGAACTGTGGAAACCAAAACCCAAAAAAGTCAAGTGACTTGTTCAAGGATAAACAGCTGGTGACAGACTAGGATTTGAACCCACGTTCATGTGACCCTAAATTCCATATTCCTTCTTCAACCTTAGACTCCAGGCCTTAGATCTGAGGTTCACCAGGCTCCTCCCCTACAAGCATCACTGATATCAGTGGTCTTCAACCCTGGCTGCACATTAGAGTCACATGGGAGCCTCTAAAAAGCACCCAGGCCCAGACCCCACCTCCAGAGACTCTGATTAAATTCATCTGGGGAGGAACTTGGGCAGGGAGCCCTTTTAAAGCTCTACAAGTAAGGGTGAAAAGCATGGGTTTGGAAGGACAGGCTAAGCAGAGATCAAGCCTTCTTGGGGAGAGTAGTTGACAGTGGTCACCCAGCCCACATCAGATTTGAACCATGGCCCATTTATCTCTGAGCTGGGTCTTGGGAGAAACATTCCTCCAGGAAAGGTCAGCTGGGCAAGCAGCAGTGGTGGCTGAATCTGGACCTCCTCCCCATCCTCCTTCCTGGAAGCCTGCACCCACTCTCCATGCTGCCTGGCATCCAGATCTGGGGAAGAGGAGCCCATCATCACACTCACCAGGCTGTGCTGGGTCTGCAGCTCGATCTCCAGTGTGTTGACCGTTCGTCTCAGATCAATGATATCAGACTGGTAGCTCTGGAGCTGCTCAGAGCTCGTGACCACCTGCTGGTTAAGCTCTTCCATCTGCAATGGGGGAGACAGGAGAAGGCTGGGAGTGCCTCTCAGGCACCCTGGGGAGGCCAGCCCCCTCTGCGAGAGACCCACCTGCCTGGTGAACCATTCCTCCACATCCCTGCGATTGGTCTCCACCAGAGCCTCATACCGACACCGCATCTCTTCCAGAACCATGTTCAAGTCCACTGGGGACACAGCATCAACCTCAATGTTAAGGCGGTCCCCAAGCTGGCATCGGAGAGCACCAACTTCCTGAAAAGATGCAAGAGCACCAGGCAAATGTGAAGTCACGTGATCCTGGCTCACCTACCCAGGGAAATGTGAGAAGATGAAGCAGAGGATGCTAAAGATCTCCATGTTAGAGGGGCCCTGTGAGGACTGCAGCCACTCTGCAGCATCCCAAGGGTCCTTCAGCTTCACCTGGACCTCCCTGTGATGGGAGAGGCTTCCTGTTGCTTTGGCAGAAGCCTGAGAGCAACATCAGGATTTGCTTGATACATTTGGACTAAAATGGGACAGCTGTGCCCTGTCTCCCCTGCCACCATCCCAGCCTGCATTTGTCTGGGAAGAAGAGCAGCAGGAGCCTGGCTTTACTAGGTTCAAGGCTCCAGTTACAGCAGGCGCCTCCCAGGCTTGGCAGCCAAGGAGAGAAAGTTGTCCCTGAGGCTGCCAAGACTCAGTGATAGCTCCTCATTAGCGGCCTCTTGGGGCAGCTCCCAGTTTTCTGATTTAGATGGGGTGAGTCAGGTGCCTTCAGGCATTTGGTGAGTATGTGGTAACTGATGGTTACTTTTCACTTCAGCCTAGGAAACCCACCCAGGATTCAGAGACACTTGTGCTTTCAAATCCCACCCAAGTCAGGAGGTTGAGTGTCAACCCAGGGAACGAGGGAAGAAACACCAGAGCTCAGGTGAGCTTCGCAGCACACAGTTGCCCAGGGCAGAGAGGTTTCACACCAAGGACCTACAGTAGATGAGAAAAAGTCAGAAAGCAGAGGGTCAACCGATGCCTTTTGGATGAAGTATATTATGTACAAACAGATGAAAGGAAGAAGAACAAGGATGGGGAGAGAAAACAGAAGAAAACCGCTGCAGTTCGCCTCTCCCTTAGAAGAGGTGGGGGCCACCTCATAGTCCAGCCTAGCAGAGATGGACAGCCATTTCATGTCAATTCTGGAAAATAACCCCTCCTCATCCCTGCTGGGCCACTCTACTCCCGGTATGCGGTTCTCATGAGAAAACAAGCCACCACAAGCACTTGGCAATCACACAAGTCCAAGAAATGCAGAAGGGAAAGTTGTTAGCATTTCTGAGCACCAACTAAGGGACAGGCGTTTGAGAACCTGTGCATGCGTTCGAAGTCACTTCAATCATGTTCGACTCTTTGCAACGCTATGAACTGTAGCCCACCAGGCTTCTCTGTCCATGGAACTCTCCAGGCAAGAATACTTAAGTGGTTTGCCAAGTACTCCTCCAGGGGATCTTCCCGATCCAGAAATCAAACCTGTGTCTCCTGGGTCCCCTGCATTGGCAGGCTGGTTCTTTACCACTAGCACCACCTGGGAAGCCCTTAAGACCTGTAACCTCACGGAATTCTCACAGCAGCCTTGTTGATAGATTCAGCCTCATTTTACAGATGAGGATGCTCAGAAAGTTTTAATAAATTGGGCAAAGTCACAGATACAATCTGTGGCCGGCCTGGGAATTTCAACCCATGTCTAGCCAACCCCAAACCCCACGTTCTCCCCTCTGGGCTCCCCAGGGCCACCTCGGTTGGACTTCACGCCTCACCTCCTCGTGGTTCTTCTTGAGACACATCAGCTCCTCCTTCAGGGACTCCACCTGCATCTCCAGGTCGGCTTTGCACAGGGTCAGTTCGTCCAGGATCCGGCGCAGGCCGTTGGTGTCGGCCTCCACCAGCTGCCGCAAGCCCAGCTCCGTCTCGTACCTGTGTAAGAACACGGTCAGCCACTGAGGGCTGAAACTGAATACCGAACCCAGGGACGACCTGGAGCAGCTGGCACTTTTCCAATTGTCTATGAAAATAACAGAATGCTGTCCCCAAGCACATGCCAGGAGAGAGGGCTCTCCCCCCACCCCACAGCCCGCCCCATCCCCTGGGCCAAACTCACTTGCTCCTAAAGTCATCCGCAGCCAGCTTGGTGTTGTCAATTTGCACAAGTACCCTGGCGTTCTCTGCCTTTGAGTACAGAATCTGGGGCCACAGCACACAGAGGGGATCGGTCCAGGACAAGAAGAAGCAAAAAGAACCCAAGTGAGTCCTGCAGCCACCCCTGCCAAAACCCCTGGAACTCTGGGGGATAGTCATTGAATCTAAATGCCTTGTTTTGGAGGCAATGAGCAACATGGAAGGATAGACTTTATCAGACATGACATTAGAAGGGTCCTTATCAAGCCTTCACATTTACTGAAAACTCACCATGTATCAAGGGCTATGCTAAGCACTTCACCTGTATTTGCCCATAGAATCTTCCAGACATAAGGACCCTTATTATTCCCATTTTCCAGATGAGGAACCCAAGGCCCAGGGAAGGGATCTCCTAGAGTCAGGTAATGAATCAATGACTGAACTGAAACTAGATCCCAAGCCTCTTTCCACACGAAGGACTTTGGCTGAGCACTCGAATTATGAGAAAATGCTGCGCCCTAGGGAAGTTTCTTTTCCCTGAACATAGCTAAAGAAATGAATGAGATTCAAATCTGGGTCTCAGTTCTTCAGGTCACCCTCCCAGGGAGTCTGTTCACCACTTGCCCTTACCTTCTGCTGGAGCTCCTCAATGATCTTGAAATAACACAGGTAGTTAGGACCCACAGTGGGCTCTTGAAAGTCAAAGGCCTCTTGAAGTCGTCTCTCCAGCTCCACATTCTCCTGCTCCAGCTGCCTCACCCTCTCCAGGTAGGCAGCCAGGCGGTTGTTCAGGAACTGCAGGGTCTCCTTCTCATTGCTATTGAAGACACTTTCATAGTACAAACTGCAGGAACCCATGGAGCTGAAGATGCTGCTGGTTGGGTGGTAGGTGGTGGACACAGAGAGAGAAGGTACACACGTCCTGGGCTGGCAGATGTAACCCAGACACCACGCTGGCCGGCAGCTCATGCAGCTGGAGCCGACAGATGAGGACCAGGGGCAGCCCTTGATGGGGGCTGGGGAGCAGTCAGATGGCTTGTCGGAAAGGCTGCAGCTACCTGAATTGCGATGTGGTCTGCCAACTGCATTCTGCTCAAGCCTTTTTATACCCATGGAGTGAGGGGCCTTTTGCTACCAAATCATTGTGGAGGGCTGTTGATGTTTAGACTCAATCCCAGAGGAAGCTGCTAATTAATTTGTAATTTGGTTTCCAATAAGAAGTTCCTTTCCTCATAAAAGAGGCCAAGCTTGTCATTTGGCTAACGCGGGACTCTGGTCTTCTGTCATTGATCGGGGAGAGAGCTCCAGGATACATCTTCAAAGGACCAACTCCAGGCCCAGGCCCTCATTTCCAGTGCAGGGCTGCCGGGCCTGACCCTGGGCTGCCAATGACCTTGTCCCCTGCACCCCTACCTTCTCCAGCCCAGAGACAGGCCACAGTTCTGGGGCAGAGGCGCCTGCTTTTAATGAGAGCATCCTTTGTGGGAAGAGGAAGCCTGGCCCCATAAGGAGGAAATGTGTGGGTGACAGAAGCTGCATGGATCCTGGCAGTGGTATAAATCCAGGGAGGAAGGATAAACAGCCTCTGAGTCTCATTCATGAGCATCATCTTCCTCCCAGGGGAAGAAAAAAATTAGAGGAAAGAACAGATTCAGCTCAGGGACATCATTTCAGCTGGACACTACTGAGGCAGAAAGAGGTGAGAACCCTACTTTGGGGAAAGGAGGTCAATGTCGTGAGTACCTCTGTGAGCAGAAGCTCAATTTAGACCATCTCTGGATCCTCCCCTTCATTTCTCTCTGCTCCACATGCAGAGAGTTCGATTACTGTTTGTTGAAGAGGCTGAAACAGGTTCTGTTCTCACTTTCTGCAAAAGCTGGGCAGGTGGGTGGGGGGGTTACTTTGGGACCTCAGAGACCAGGGACAGAGTGAATCAGCTCTCTCAAGAAGTGACACTGCACTGGGATGAGTGAAGCCAGGAGAACAGGAGCAGATGTCTCTGATTCTAGAAGTCCTTGAGCACTTCCCAAGAAAGCAACCTAAGGAGAGACCAGTGGTTTTTAGGCCGGAGTGCAAAACTCGTGGGCTCACACACTTTGTGTTTAATATGTGTGTGTTCTATAGTCACTTTTTATTCATGCACCTTCTCAGTATAACATTGAAGTATAAGATTTGTCTTATTTTTCATGTAGTTCTAGAAGAGTTGGTGAAGGGGCAGGGAAGGGAAAATGCCACCCAGCCCTATTCCCTGAAATGTGTTGCTTAAGAAAAGTCCAGATAGAGATCTAACTTGCTCTGTGACCTTGGGAAAGTCACTCTACCTCTCTGGGCTTCAGTTCCCTTCAGCAAATTGAAAGGGTTAGATTAAGTCATCCCTCAGTTTGAGTTTTTTGCAGCAACCAGAAACTCTAGTTCAAGAAGACAAAAGGAAAAGTGATATAAATACCAACTACATGGAATGAGACACATCAGACCAGCCTTCAAAATCATCACCAGTGCTTCTGTAATGTGTGCAAGTATCAGGTACTGTGCTGGGTGTTTGGCACTAAGTTGTCCATTTAATCCTCATCCCCAGGACTTCCGTGGTGGTCCACTGGTTAATAGTTCACCTTCCAAGGTGGAGACACATCCCTAGTCAAATCTGGTTCAATCCCTGGTCAGGGAGCTAAAATCCCACATGGCTTGCAGCCAAAAAACCAAAAACTGTAAATACAGCTTTTAAAAAACGCTAACATAAAACAGAAACAATATTGTAATAAATTCAATAAAGACTTTAAAAATGGTCCACATCAAAAAAATCTTTTAAAAAATCCTCATTCCCAAAATATAAGATATAGTTATACCCTGAAGATATTGCAGGTTTAGTTTCAGACCACAGCAAACAAGTAAATATCGCAATAAAGCAAGTCACATGAATTTTTAGGTTTTCTGCTATTGTTTAGCCACCAAGTTGTGTCCAACTCAACCAGGCTTTCTTGTCCATAAGATTTCCCAGGAAAGAATACTGGAGTGGATTGCCATTTGTTTCTCCATGGGAATCTTCCCAACCCAGGGATTGAACCCCATCTCTTGTATTGCAGGTGGATTCTTTACCACTGAGCTACCAGGGAAGCTCAGGCCGATTCTTAACTGTTGAGCCACCAGGGAAGCCCTTAGGTTTTCTAGTGCATAAGAAAGTTATGTTTATACCATACTGTAGTCTATTAAGTATTCAATATCTTTATGTCTTTTTACAATTGTACATACCTTAATTAAGAAATACTTTCTTGTTAAAAAATGCTATCATCTGAGACTCCAAAGAGTCATAATGATAACAACAAAAATCACTGATCACAGATCACCATCATAAATATAATAATCCTGAAAACATTTGTGAGAATTACCAAAATGTGACACACAAATGCGCAGTGAGCAGATGCTGTTGGAAAAATGGCACTGATAGACTAGCCAGATGCAGGGTTGCCACAAACCTTCTAATTTGTTATTAAAAAAAAAAAGAAAAAACAGTGTCTGTGAAGCACAATGAAGCCAAACACAAGAAAATGAGGTCAGGGACTTCCCTGTGGTCCAGTGGTTAAGACTTTGCTTCCAATGCATGGGGTGCAGGCTCAATCCCTGGTCAGGGAGCTAAGATCCTGCATGCCTCAAGGCTAAAAAATCAAAACATAAAGTAAAAGCAATGTTGTAACAAATTCAATAAAGTCTTAAAAATGGTCCACATCAAAAAAATCTTTAAAAAAAAAAAAGAGAGAGAGAGAAAAGAAAGAAAATGAGGTCCACCTGTATTCATTATTGTAGTAATGTGTAATGGTGGTTCTCAAAGGGTGACCTCCGGACTAGCAGCATCAGCATCACTCAGGAACAGGTTAATGACACAGTTTCTCAGGTCCATTCCAGACTGGCTGAATTAGAAATTCTGAGAATGGCATCCAATCATCCATGTTTAACAATCCTCCAGGTGGTTTTGAGAACCACTGAGTGATAGGAACATAAATATCCCTAACTTTTTAAAGTATAATTTGCATTTTATTGTTTTTTCAGAGAACAGTATTTCTTCAGTCTTTAAAGGCTTAGCTTAGCTCCTAGGGTCTAAATGGGAGTGGAGGTGTTTGGTCCTTCCAGCTTTCGCAAGAAATGATTCCTGACTACCTTGGTGTGAATGGCGCAACTCACAAGGTAATAATTACACATCCAGCTTGGGAAGAGCATAGGTGTCGAAAACACTCACTTCAGAAATGTCCCTGCCGGTACTATGTTTGGGGCTTCCCAGGTGGTGCTAAAGAACCCACCTGCCAATGCAGAAGACATAAGAGATGTGGGCTCGATCCCTGGGTCGGGAAGATCCCCTGGAGGAGAACATGGCAACCCACTCCAGTATTCTTGCCTAGAAAATCCCATGGACAGAGAATCCTGGCAGGCTACAGCCCATTGGGTCACAGAGTTGGACACGACTGAAGCAACTTAGCATGTACACACAGTGAACTCTACTGGGTACTCAGGATCTCAGGATCACCTCAGTCAGCATCTTTCATCAAACTGTTCTTCACTTCTGGCACTGTGACAACTGATGTCTCTTGACATCACTGAACTTCCTTAGTGGTGCTCTTCACATCTTATGAAGAGCATGTGGCTATCTGGGGACAACTTTTCTTCCTTTCTGTCTCAAAGAGTTTAGCCTTCATCCTTCTCCATTTCCGACTGGGAATGGCAGAGCTTGCATTTTGCCTGGTCTGTTGAAGAAAGACATTGTGGGCACAAATGAGTCTTTGGTCCAAGAGACTGGGAGCTCCCACTTCCATGTGGAAATGCCTTGGGACCCAAAGGTACCATGTACCATCAGACGTCAAGAGAACTCGAGAACAAGATGAGTCTCTTAGGAACAAGACTCTCTGAACTGTGGGAGGAAGTCACAATGGCAGGCTCACTCCCCCGTCTCCTGCTTTGGATGAGCTGTGGGGTTTGGTTTGGTTTGGGGTTTATTTACTTATTTAGCTATACCGGATATTAGTTGTGGCACTCAGGATCTCCAATCTTCGTTGTGGCATGCAGGATCTAGATCCCTGACCAGGGATCGAACCCAGACTCCCTGCATTGGAAGCACAGAGTCTTAGCCACTGTGCCACGAGGGAAGTACCTAAGCTGTGGGGTTGTAAGAGAGGTTGCTAAACTGGAAGGGTTGTGTGAGGAATTGAAGATAACACATTTCTAAAAGCATGGGACTTTAATGGAGTCCCCTGGGTATGAGATTCCATACTGTTGCTCTTATAAGAACCACAGGCATGAGGCTAATGAAATGGCCTAAAATGCTTCACATTATACTGATCTCAGTGTTAATCATCTTCCCCTGGAACCCCAAGTCGACCATGTATACTAAGGGGGTAGGAGGGGCTTGTAACACATGTCACCACAGTAGAACCTTGGAAAGACAATGTTAGTAGCTCAGTCGTGCCCGACTCTTTGGGATCCCATGGACTGCAGCCCACCGGGCTCCTCTATCCATGGGATTTTCCAGGCAAGAATACTGGAGTGGTTTTGCTATTTCCTTCTCCGGAGGATCTTCCTGACCCAGGGATCAAACCCAGCTCTCCTGCACTCCTGGCAGACTCTTTTCTGACTGAGCTACCAGAGAAGCCCTTGGAGAAGTGTCTCAAACAGGAAAGCTGAGCTAAACATCCCACCGTAGACCCCTAACCACCCCAAAAGAGGGACATAGGGACCCTGTCATCCCCAGGGTCATACATGGCCAACCTCCCCCATTCATCTGACTAAGAGTCACCCCTCTTCACCCAAACCAACAATATCAGAACAGAGCTGGTTAGGCATCGAGAACCAGAGCAAATGTGCTTTATTTTTCCTACAATAGAAGTCCTTTGCTGCATTTCAGACACCACCGAAACAGCACGCAGTAGCAAAACCTGACCCAGGAGGCAGCCTGAGAACAGAGGCTCTGGCCCCCATCGAAATAATGAGGAGCTGAGGCCTTCGAGGTCTTATTGCCACTAAGGCCTCCAAACTTAGTAGCAGGCTTTGAGAAAGATAAAGCGTGTAATTGTCTGGGCCTGGGCTAGGCACAAAGTTACAGGGGATTGGGCTTTAGGGTTACCGTTGAATTGAGGCCAAGTCCAAGCCCTGGATACAATGGCCTTGGCTTTCTGGACTAGTCACTCTCAGAACCGGCTTCCTGGGCAGGGCACACAGGTGGGGCGGGGGCTACAAGTGGTACGGGCTGTGCCAGGCCCACAGGAGGCCGCAGGAAGACAGGGGATGCAAGACTTAGTGGGCAAGTGGTCCGGGGCGCACGGGTTACAGGGGAGCCTAGGAGAAAAAAAGAAAGTCTGATCACTATGATTTCCCAATTGCTGTTTTTCAATAACCCAGAGCACCTTAAAAATCCTTCAAGTCCTGGAGCTCAGGGATTTTGCACATGAGCTACTTGTTCTCCTTGCTGGGCTCTGCAATTAACCTTTCTCTGCTCCTGACTCTGATGTTTTGTCTTGAACTTGTGTTCAATCACAGTTGTCAAAGAAACAAGCAATTATAGTGCATCATGTAGTTCAGCTATGAAAAATACAATGATGTCATAATGATGAAAACTCTAAATATTGATTTAATGAAAATGAAATACATAAGAATAATAAATTACATTCAAGAATTAATTTAACAATTTTTTTCAAGATAATGAATGAAGAAGAAAAATAGTCTTCTAATCCTGCCCCTTTGTTTTACCAGTGAGGAAATAGAGGCCCAGAGAGTAAAGGAAATTGCCAGGCTCACATGATGACTATATAACAAGACCTAAACCAAAACCCAGGGCCACTGAATTCAAATACCAGGCTCTTCCCAGGCCACCACACTGTCTCTCCAGGGCTTCATAGACGAGAGAGCATGCAGGGTACTCACTTGCAGTCCTCGCTGTCCAGCAGCCCCCGATACGTGTTGATCTCACACTCCAGCCGGGCCCGAACATCCAACAGCACCTGGTATTCCTGGTTCTGCCGCTCCAGGTCACAGCGGATCTCAGCCAGCTGCGACTCCACGTTGCCGATCAGGCCCTGCATCTGGGCCAGCTGGGAGCTGTAGCGGGCCTCCGTCTCTGCCAGGGTGGATTCCAAAGCATCTCTCTGTGAAGGCAAGGATTGTGTAGGAAGGAAGAATCACTTCAAACCTGGATGAGCCACAATCAGATATCTCATCTGAGATGAGTCTATTAGCCCTTTAGCTTCCTGATCTAGAGAGAAGCTCCCCCGTTAATGATATCTCTGAGTCACTGATAATTACTCAGAATGAATCTGTTCTCACAAATACAGGAGTTGCTGCTAGGACAGGCCGGGTGCTACTAGTTACCTGTCTTTTACCCCTGGGACCTTGGTGAATAGGAGTTGGGCCATCCTTCCTCTTCTCTGCACAGAAAATCCCTGACATTCAATAACTTGACCCTCTGGAACCTGCCCACGTGGTCAGAGCATGGAGGCTGGGGTGGGCGGGCCCCTGAACTGCTAGGCTTGGTCCAGCCACGGCCCCGAGCCAGCCTCGGGCTCACCATGCTGTGCTGGGCCTGCAGCTCAATCTCCAGGGCATTGACGGTACGTCTCAGCTCAATGATCTCCGCCTGGTAGGACTGCAGCTGCTCCGAGCTGGACACCACCTGCTGGTTCAGTTCCTCAGTCTGAAATACACACACATGGGACCCAGTCAGAAATACCGGGGACTCAGCTTCAGAAGTCAACAGAAGCCACTTAGAATCATGAGCCAAGAAGGACTGTCCAGATCACTCAGTCCACCCCATTCATCTCACCCTTGAGATCACTGTCGCCTTCAGGACAGCAATGTGCCCAAGGTGCACAGTGAGGTTGAAACAGGACTGGGACTCAAACTCAGGTTTTTGATTCAGAGCCTCAAGGTCACTTCTATGACCTATGATGTGTGTCTATTGCACTGACGGTTTCCAGGTACCCACCTGGGTGTTAAACCAGTCCTCAGCCTCCCGGCGGTTATTTTCCACCAGGGTCTCATACTGGCACCTCATCTCATTCAGAACACGGTTCAGGTCAACGGGCGGGGCAGCGTCCACTTCGACGTTGAGTCGATCACCAAGCTGGCAGCGCAGTGAATTCACTTCCTGTGGCACAGCTCAAGGTCAGCACTAACTTTCCCAGATGGATGCCTCCCCCATGCCTACCTGCTCCCCATGTTCACTTGCTCCCCATGCTCACCTACCCCCCAACCTCACCTTCTCTCCCAGTTTCACCTGTTCCTCATGCTCACCTGCCCCCCATGCTCTTCTATTCTCCATGCTTACCTGTCCCCCAGCCTCACCTTCTCCCCCAGCTTCACCTGTTGCCCATGCCTACCCTGGCTCCCCTTGCTCACCTGCCCCCATGCTCACCTCCTCATGGTTCTTCTTGAGGCAGAGAAGCTCCTCCTTCAGGGACTCCACCTGGGCCTCCAGGTCGGCCTTGCACAAGGTCAGATCATCCAGGATCCTACGCAGGCCGTTCATGTCCGACTCCACCAGCTGCCGCATGGACACCTCGGTCTCGTACCTGGTAGGCACACAGCAGGGCACCTGAAGCGGTTTTTTCCTTCTATATCTATGTCAGATCCCACCCCGGACTGGCCTGGTGCTGTGTGCCCTGCCTTAAGTCTCAGTGATTCAGGGTAACCCAAAACCTGAGTCTGGACACCACCCACGTCCAGCTGTACCAGCCCCAACCAAAGGGCAAATGGGACAACTCACTTGGTCCTGAAGTCATCTGCAGCCAGCTTGGCATTGTCAATCTGTACCACCAGCCTGGCGTTCTCAGACTTGGTGCACAGGGTCTGGGGAAATAGAAATGACTTCAGGGAAAGAAAAGGCATTCTGCTGGCAAGAGCTCCCCATTCTGCTGCCCAGCTCAGCTGGCATGGGCTGCCTTTGGAGGGAGAGGGTCACCCATCCCTGGGCTCTTGGCAGCTGAGGCTCCATGAAGCTTATGGGCGTGCTGCAGGGATCAGAGCAGGAAACCTTAAGGTCCATAGCAACGAAGAGCATCTCAGACCGGTAACCTGGGTTGGAGACAGGGAAATGTTGCAGGGAAGACCTGACATGGTGGCTTCTTCCTGTCTTCCTGTCTCCCAGGACTGGAGGGGCCTCTCAGCAGGTCATTAGCAAGAACATACTCTATGATTCCCTGGACATAAATGCTCCCTTCCAGGAGCTGGCTAGGACTTTCTGGGGATGTGGGCTGGGCAAGAAGGAAACTTCTGACAGGCTCTCCCAGAGTTAGTTATAGGAAACCTGGTCTGCACCAAACACTTCAAACCCAATCCTCTCCCCTTAGAAAAGAAAGAAAAAAAATAAATTCAAACCCAGAGAGGTGGCTTGTGGTATTACATTAAAGGTCTCACAACCAGTTTGTAGAGTTTGTACTCAAGCTCTGACTCCACTAACCACCCCCTGGATCAGTCAGTTAACCAGCCTGAGCCTCAGTGTTCTCATCTGTAAAATGGCCGAATGATACCTCCTTGGGAGGAGCAAAGGAGGCCGCGGATGTGACCAAGCTTTGTGACCTCTGAAGTGCCCCATGGGAACAGAGTTACCAGGCTAGTGCTGGTGGCCCCAGGCTCTGTCTCAGACCGACTCACCTTCTTCTGGAGCTCCTCAATGGTCTGGAAGTAGGACTGGTAGTCGGGGCACAGATAGGGCACCTGCTGCTCACACCACTCGCGGATGCGGCTCTCCAGCTCCGCGTTCTCCCGCTCCAGCTGCCGCACCTTCTCCAGGTAGCTGGCCAGCCGGTCGTTCAGAAACTGCATGGTCTCCTTCTCACTGCCGGTAAGAATGCCCTCGCCAAACCAGCCCCCAGCCATGCTGTAGCTGGTGGCAAAGCCTCCGGAGGGGAGGCAGAGAGTAGGGAGGCAGCTGGCGGCCCTGCAGCTGCTCTTCCCCAGCCCTACTGAACAGGCAGAGAAACTCCGGGGTCCCCTGGAGAAGCCGGGGAGCTTGCAAGAGCTGCTGGAGAACATTGTGGACACCCGAGCTGAGCCCCCACCGGCCCCTCCCGGGACCTTGAGAGACCCCGACGAGAAGCTGGCCTTGAGGCATTTGGAAGCCATGACTTGGACAGCACACGTGATAGAGCTTCGAGCCCAGAAACCCTCCAATACAGAAAAGCAGCTCCTTATCCCTGGGTTTATATCTCCACCCCAGTGGGCGTTGTTCTTTACAAAGTGTTTTCTCCTTGTTAAAGTTAATACCACTTTCCATCAGAACCCCTCATTAACCTCATGTTTAGCTTCCCGTGAACATTTCCCGGCCTCGTAAAAAAAAAAAAAAAAGAGCCCCGTTGGACCGGGGGCTACGTCAAGACTCATCTCCAGCTCCCTGTGTCCCCCAGAGGACCAAGTCTTCATCTGTTCTTCAAAGGAGCCTGTCATCAGTGTCCAGAGGTGTGGGAGTCCAGCCGCCACTTCAACTTTCTCCAGCAGCGTCTCCTTTGATGAGCCCTAGGGCATAGAGGAGGCCTCAGGCTGGCTCCTGGGAGACGGATGAGCAAGCCTGATGGTTGCAGAAAGATGGGGACCTAGCGCCTAGGAAGACACAGAAGGCTCTAGAATGGGCTGGGAAATACGGCTCTGGTGACCAACTCTCCCAGTTTCTCCAGGATTGTTCTGGTTTCTGTGATAAAGTCCCATGTCCCAGGAACTCCTTAATCCTGGGCAAAATGAGACAATTGGTCACACCAGATACAGCAGAGCCTTGAGAGACACATCCCTGCTCCCTTTCTTGTCAGGAAATCTCCTCCGGTTGTGTAGCCTCAGCGCTAGCCAAAACCACTAAAGGTCGGCTAACCGAGCAGCTGCCCACGGTGACACCTCCTATGTGTAGGAAGGTATGCCTTTCCAGGCCCTGGGTGAATAATGGAGACGGCTTTTCTTCTGGTTGCCTGGGGACAGGGGAGTGGTCTTGTTCACAGCCTCCTCAGAAGCACGCAGAGATTGACTATTGGTTTTATCTCTGCTATAGTTGTCTGCTTCCCTCATAGCTCAGTTGGGCATCCCTGGTGGCTCAGCTGGTAAAGAGTCTGCCCGCAATGCGGGAGACCTGGGTTCAATCTTCCTGGGTTGGGAAGATCCCCTGGAGAAGGGAAAGGCTACCCTCTCCAGTATTCTCGCCTAGAGAATTCCATGGGGTCGCAAAGAGTCGGATACGACTGAGCGACTTTCACTTCACTTCATTTCATAGTTGTCTGGACTGATGCTGAGAGCTTGACAAGAGTGGGTTACTTTTCAGCACATCCAATCTGCCAAGCAAGAGAGACCCATAAGAGGGACCAGAAACTGAGTCAGCTTGGGAGTATCAGGAGGAGCTCTGTAGGACTTGCCCTCTGGATTGCCCTGCAGTCTTGGTTCCTGCTCACTCTTCTTGTTATTGTTTAGTCGCTCAGTTGTGTTCAACTCTTTTTGCAACCATGCAGGCTGTAGCCGGCCAGGCTCCTCTGTCCATGGGGATTTCCCAGGCAAGAACACTGGAATGGATTGCCATTACCCTCTCCAGGGGATCTTCATGACCCAGGGATCAAACCTGCGTCTCCTGTATTGCCAGGTGAATTCTTTACCACTGAGACACCTGTAAAGCCCGCTCACTCTTCTAAGGACATATAATTCTTCCCATCAGGAGAGCGACCATCAGCCAAGCGCTGTGTTAGTCCTCACATTGCCTTGTGAGCCCCGGTGTATCATCTCCATCTCAAAGCTGTGAAAACCAAGGCCCAGAGTTAATTAGAGCTCACCCGAGGGCCTCCAGCTACAAAGCCAAGCTTCCAATCCAAGTCTGGCTGAGCCCTCTCGACTACACTGCCCGCCTGCACCTCTGCTCCAGAACCAGCTGTTGGACATGGTCAGGCTCATGCAGAATGGAAAGGACAGAATGGAGTGAGCTCCACATAAGGATGGTCAGCAGCCTCTGTCGTCCCAGGAGAAGCTGTACAGCATTGAGGTTACGTGTAAATCCTGTAGGTTCAGATCCCAGCCCCACCACGTCCCCAACTTCTTGCCTTCACTTCTCTCCACCTCTCCCTGTTTCCTTCTCTGTGAGATGGGAGGAGGATAATATACCCACTTCCTAGGGCTGCTATCAGGACTACATGAGTTTAAAGAACTAGAACAGTCCCTGAGCATAGTAGGTTCTCAGAGACAGCAGCTGCTATGACTGCCAGTCCCCACGTGGGTGGAGTATTGTCCTCAGACCGGTGATGCTAAGCTCATGTCATGGGGGAGTATGAACAGGTTCTAAGGACACAGGCCACCATCCCATGGGACAGGTGTGTGTGTTTGGGGCCCTCAGGTGTAGAGCTGCCATGAGTCACTGTGCCCTTCCCACACCCAGGGGCCTGGTGTGACCAGCACCCGCCCAGCACAACCCCAGGATCCCATTGGCTGCCTCAGCCTCTCCTGCCTGGAAATCCATGCTCCAGTGCAAAGGACACAGCTGAGCTGGAAGCCTGGCTGCACCTCCTTGGGTGTTTGCCTCTCCCACCCATGGGGGTACAGGGCTCCACCCAAGCCCTCCTAAGCCCCAACCTCCTGAGGACGTGCTCTGGCTCAGCAAGGGCCACCCTGGAGCCACAGGACCTAAAGAAGCTACAGCTGCCAAGGCCTGGGAAGCCTTAGGCTGTTTACACAGCTTGGGGGCCACATGGCTTCCCAGGCAGGGCCCCACAGCTGTGCTGCCTGGAAGGGGTTCCTTGGCCCAGCCAGCCCTGTTATTAACAAGGCTAAAGGTACTAGCCATTGTTCACCAAACTCTCATTGCTCAGCCTTTCAACAGCCTCATGAGATGGCATCACCAATATTCCCCTTTAACAGTTGAGTAAACTGAGGCTTGGAATGTTCCAGGAGTCGACCTGAGGTCACACAGCTGGTGAGCAGCTGAGAACTAGCATTCGTACAGGCATTCCAGGTGAATCTTTCCTTTAAGTCCCCCACACAACCTGCAACACAGGCGTGGGTAGTAGGACACTGACTTCCAGGGCAAGGGTTGCTTGCCAACATTCATACAGTCTTCCCAGGAAGACTGAAGCCAAAGCTTTCCGACTCCAGACCGAGGCCCACCACATAGTCATTGGGGACCCAGCCCCAGCCTGACCTTCCCCCTAGAGCCCACCCCTTACCCCAGCCCTGCAGTGCCTCCCAGCTCTGATCACCCAAGGCAGTGACCAGTGGTTGACCCACTGGCCCTCCATTACTTGTTTTTTTTCAGTTGCTAAGTCATGTCCAACTCTTTGTGACCCCATGGACTGCAGCACACCAGGCTTCTCTATCCTTCACTGTCTCCTGGAGCTTGTTCAAACTCATGTCCATTGAGTCACTGATGACATCCAGCCATCTCATCCTCTGTTGCCCCCTTTTCCTCTTGCCCTCACTCTTTCCCAGCATCAGAGTCTTTTCCAATGAGTCGGCTCTTCGTATCAGGTGGCCAAAGTATTGGAGCTTCAGTTTCAGAATCAGTCCTTTCAATGAATGTTGAGGGTTGATATCCTTTGGGATTAACTGGTTTGATCTTCTTGCAGTCCAAGGGATTCTCAAGAGTCTGCTCCAATACCACTTTTCAAAGTATCAATTCTTCGGCTCTCAGCCATCTTTATGGTCCAGCTCGCACATCAGTACATGACTACCAGAAAACCATAGCTTTAACTATACAGACCTTTGTTGGCAAAGTGATGTCTCTACTTTTTAATACACTGTCTAGGTTTGTCATTGCTTTTCTTCCAAGAAGCAAGTGTCTTTTAATTTTGTGAATTCAGTCACTGTCCAAAATTATTTTGGAGCCCAAGAAAATAAATTCTATCACTGTTTCCACTTTCAATGATATCTTCTAATTGTTTCATGTTCCAGTCCTCTCTGCCCAGGGAGACTGTAAGTGCTTGGAGGCCAAGGCTGACTTCATACTTCTCATGAAACCTCCATAGTGTCCAGCACTGGGCTTCCAGATGTTTCATAGCAAATGGATGGATGGGTGCTTTTCATATGGTGAACTGTGCTAAGTAAGGAAGCAAAGAAAGGATGTTTTCTCTTTTTGAGAGGAAGAGGAGAGAAAGGGAGAGAAAGAAGAGGGAAGAAGAGAAAAAGTGAGTAGAGAGCAGGGAGTGAAAGATACTTCCAGAGTCAGCCTTACTATCCCTACTCTGACAGATCGGGAAACTGAGGCTCAGGATGGCGAGAGATCAGGCATTCCTGTGGAGGTACAGCACCTGCCCAGAGTGACCAGCCCTTCGGCAAAGAGCAAAGTGTTCTCTTGGCCAAAAGCCAGAGGGAGTCAGGCCCATAAGACAACCTGACCCCAAAGGTGTGGCTAAGAATTCTTGATAGGTGTTTTTAGAAAATTTTATAAAACATATAAGTAATATTTTTATAAGGAAAAGTGTTTTTACACTGTTCACCCAGCAACCCCCTTCTCTTCCATCTTATTGTGTGATGCCTTGAGCTGCAGTATTTTTGTTTTGTTTTGATTTGTTTGGAGGATAGTCGCTTTACTATGTTGGGTTAATTTCTGCTCTATGGCAAAGTGAATCAACCACACATACACATATATCCCCTCTTCCTTGGATTTCTTTCCCAAGTGGTGATTTAGACGCTAAGTCATGTCCAACTCTTATGACCCCATGGACTGTAGCCTGCCAGGCTTCTCTGTCCATTGGATTCTCCAGGCAAGAATACTGGAGTGGGTTGCCATTTTAGGTGACCATAGGATACAGTTCACTGTGCTATGCAGTCAGTTCTCATCAGTTATCTATTATACACAGAGTGGTGTATATATGTCAATCCCAACCTCCCAACCCATCCTATCTCCCCTTCCTCCTTTGACGTCCATATGCTTGTCCTCTATGTCCATGACTCTGTTTCCGCTTTGTAGATAAGTTTATCTGTACCATTTTTCTAGATTTCACATATATGGATGAGTATACAATATTTATATTTCTCTTTCTGACTTACTTGACTCTGTATGACTGTCTCTCGGTCCATCTACATCTCTGCAAATGGCACAATTTCATTCCTTTTTATGGCTGAGTAGTATTCCATTGTATATATGTACCACATCTTCTTTATTGATTACTCTGTCAATGTATATGTAGGTTGCTTACATGCCCTGGCTGTTGAAATAGTGCTGCGGTGAATGTTAGGCTGCATGTTTCTTTTGAGCAGCAATATTTTTAAAGCTATGAAATTATTCTGATCTATTTCCATTTTTCTTAGATTCTTTTTAATACAAAATAATTACTTGGAACCTCATTAGCAAGAACTAATGTCCTTTAGCAAGTATCCTAATAACCTTCTCTACAGGACTTGTGCACCCTGCTCCACTGGGGTCCATGCTGTCCCCAGCACATACCACAAAGAGACTTGGCCATGTCCTCAAATGCCCTTTTCCCTCCTTCCTGCTACTGCTGCCCATCCTTCAAGGTTCCCTATCAATTCTGAATCTCTTCTAAAGCCTTCCCTGGACTCCCCAGCTCTTAATGATCTCCCGGCTCCTAAGAACCTGAAAACCAGCCCCTCACCCACACCTGCCATCCCTGAAGCTGTGTGGCAGTGCATGGGTGGTATCTTCATAGCAGGAACATCAGTAACTAGCAAACAGTGCCCGTTAACCACTGTTTGGTCCAACTGCTTCCCCCACCCCTGCCTGCCTAACATAAACTCCTATAGTAGCATCTTCCATGCACAGGGTGCTCAGTACTTATCTGTCGATTGATTAATAGATCTGAGTACATGTGAATGAGAAAGCCAGCCAGATGTCATAGCTAGCAAGTGCAAACAAGATCAGATGCCTTGAAATGAAGTTTTGTGTTCACTCTGGGGAAATTTGATCAAATGTAAGACTTTCTATCATCTCTGTGTTGATGGAAAACACTTGAGAAGGGGTCCTGAGTCTGCCACTTGCTGCCACTCCAAACAGCGTTGAACTTTAGTGCGAATGGCTGGAGAGGTACACTGGACTCAGTAACGGGTGTGTATGCGAGGTTGAGAGCAGGGGTTCCTTAACCAACACAGATGCTCTGAACAATTTGATAAAATGTTAGACAAAACTACATAAGCAAAGCACCCCTGACACACAGGCCATCTGAAAGCATGTGATGAGGCTGTGAAAATACTCTACAAACTGTAGAGTTTGCATAAACAGGACACACACTGTGTGGTTCGAGGAGTTGACAACATAATTATTCATCAGGTCGCAAGCCTACAAAGTCTGTCTACCGCTTCCACGCTGGAGCCAGGCAGCTGGAGCCGTGGCAAGAATGGAGGTTCAGCCTACTCCCGACTCCTGGCTATTTCTATGGAGCAGCACACGAGCGTGTGGTGCACTCTCTGAGCATGCCCGGCTACCCACCTCTCATCACCTGAGCCCTGGGCAGAGTAGGGGTCTGAAGCTGAGCCCACTGGGTTCACTGTCCAGCTCTGAGGGTGCTACTGGCCAGCAGTGTTGGCCCCGCAGTGTCCCACCGTGTAACCAAGCAAAGAGCCTGAGCCCACACCATAGGGTTTCCCAGTCCCCACTCTCAGCCTGGGGACTCTTCATTTAACACCAGTTCTTGTAGCCACCATTTCCCAGGTGCTGTGCACACACTGGAGTCTCCCACAGCTCCTTTTCAAAGATGCTGGACCAGAGAGGCCACGTGACATGGCTAGGGCTCACAGCCAGCCTCAGTGCCAGCTGCTTCAGTTCACCCGAGAACATCTTCACCTAAGGTCCAGGAGATATTTGAAGCACCTGTGGCTTGTGCAGGAGGTGAAAGATGGATGTTTAGCAACTAATACCTGGTGACATGGGCTTCCCTGGTGGCTCAGATGGTAAGTGAAGTGAAGTGAAGTCGCTCAGTCGTGTCCGACTCTTTGCGACCCCGTGGACTGTAGCCCACCAGGCTCTCTAAAATAAGGAAACCTGAGTTTGATCCTGGGTTAGGAAGATCCCCTGGAGGAGCACATGGCAACCCACTCCAGTATTCTTGCCTGGAGAATCCCCATGGACAGAGGAGATTGGTGGGCTACAGTCCATGGGGTCACAAAGAGTCGGACACAACTAAGAGACTAAGCACACCTGGTGACATAGAGGAGGGCCAGTTCTTTCCCATGGATCTTGGGCTCAAGTAAAAGCCCAGAGGTAGACAAGAGAGGGAAGGTGGTCAGGTAGGGGGTGAGGAAGGGAGGAGACAGAGACAGAGAACCGGTGGGCTGGGAGGAGTACCTGGTTAGAGTCAGAATAGCTAAGCGATGGCCTGGTCCCTGCCACTCACTGCTGTGTGACCTGGGGCAAGTCACTGCCTTCTCTGGGCTTATATTCTCAACTGAAGAATGAGTCACGGGGACAAAGGAGGCATGGGGCTCTCAGACTGCTCCAGGTTCTACTTCTCTAATCAGAGGGGCATCCAGAGCCTGGCACTATTAAACCTGTTGACCCATACGAGCATGGTTCAGCCAGTGGAATCCAGGGCACTTTGAACTCTGCTCCACAGTGAAGTCTGGCTGTCCTCTCCCCCGCTCCGTGTCTGACTGCCCCCCTTCCCCACTCCACTTCAGCCCTGTATCCAGTGTTAGGGACTTGGACTCTCCCAGCCCTCTCACCTGCATCTCCCAGCTCACCCAACTCCCCTCTGTCACTGGCTGACCCAGGCTGTCTGCTTGAAGTTTGCCTCTCTGGGTGGAACCCCCTCTCCTAGACTATCCCCAGTGTCAGGCCTGGAGGTGGCCAGCAAGGTGACAGCAGGAGCTGAACAAGGGAGGATAAGCTGAAGGGCAGGGCTAGTGAGGAGGATATCTGGGGGCCTTGGCCTCTTCTGGGGTCACCCTGGGAGGTCCCCATGGGCAGGGCCAAGCCTATAGGTTACAGCCAGCAGCCATCTGGATTGCATCAGTGTCTCATCTCGGGGACCAAGCCCCCAGGTATCCCTGTTATGAAATATTTTGAATCACCCTGTCACTTCCTACCACTCAGAGCCAAAAGAGGCAGACCCAAAACCAAAATCCACACGTTTGCAACAAGCCTCGATCAAACACCCCACTAACTAACCACAGAGAATAGACAGAGGCGAGATTTCTATGCCAAGAGAACACACTTTATTGGGTAAATTTCCAGGGAAGCTTAGTTTTACACGGCGTAAAAGCAGTCAAAGCCAGAAACACAATCTAAGAAGTTTTTTGGTAGAAAAATCTGCTGAGCGGGGAGTCCCTCTAGGGAAGGAGAGGCGGGGGTCATTTAGAGCCGGGACCCACAGGGGTGTCCTCCTTCCTGTGGGCCAGGGTCTGCCCACTTACAGTGGCTGCACATGCTCCCTGGAAGAAATGATTTTTCCATCTCTGATCTCCTCCGTGATGGTGCGGATCTGGGTGCTGAGCTGGGAGGCCGGGGCGCAGGGCCCGCCTGAGACGTAAGGAACTCTAACAGCAGGCTTGCATTCCGTGGCACAAGGATGGGCAGGCAGCCTGAGGAAATGAGATCATGTCAGGGTGTGTTTGGCATTGGCTGTTGGACTGATCGGCATGTCAAACATACATGAGGGTCAAGTGAGATGGGTGGGAGACAACGACAAATGGCTCAGACGGTGCCTCTCTGAAATCCCTTGAGGGCTGCATAGATGAAGATCAGAAACTCCCAGCCAAAAACAATGGATGGAGAAGCACGGTGAGTGGGGTCAGCTTGTCCACCTGCAAATGCTTAAAGCCCAGGGCTGGAAGGAATGTCTCTCCAGAGGCTGTGATCAAGCCCCCCCTTCATCTGCACAATAACCACTTCAGGACTGATGCCCTCACTGTGGTACTGAGCATTGGGTCCAGGTGAGCCTTTTCCCCAAGTCTGGACCCCCGGGACCCACGGCCACTCACTTGCAGTCTTCTCCCTCAAGCAGGCGGCGGTAGGTGGCAATCTCCGACTCCAGCCGGGCCTTGACATCCAGGAGGACCTGGTATTCCTGGTTCTGCCGCTCCAGGTCGCAGCGGATCTCGGCCAGCTGAGCCTCCACATTGCTGATCAGGCCCTGCATCTGGGCCAGCTGGGAGCTGTAGCGGCCCTCTGTCTCTGCCAGGGTGGATTCTAGGGAATTCCGCTGCCAAGGGAAAGAGGAAGCACTGCCAATGGGAGGGAATCCTCACCCCCAGAGACCCACAGCCCTGGGTATCTCCTTGCCACTTGTGATCACTGCCCATGATAACCGAGGCTGGTGGATTGGAGCACCTGCCACGAGCATGGCCAGCCCCTCAGGTAGGTGCCACTCACCATGCTGTGCTGGGCCTGAAGCTCAATCTCCAGGGCGTTGACAGTGCGTCTCAGCTCGATGATCTCTGTCTGGCAGCACTGCAGCTGCTCCGAACTGGACACCACCTGCTGGTTCAACTCCTCTGTCTGAAAAGCATGAGAGGACCCAGAACATGGTCAGAGCAAGTGAAGCCACTGTCAAGGGTGACCCCAGCCCCCAAGCTTGTCCAGGGCTGGCCCAGCCCCACCTGGGTGTTGAACCAGGCCTCTACGTCTCTGCGGTTATTCTCCACTAAGGTCTCATACTGGCATCTCATCTCGTCCAGGATCTTGTTGAGGTCCACCGGGGGAGCCGCATCTACCTCCACATTCAGCCGGTCTCCAAGCTGGCATCGGAGTGTATTGACTTCCTGCAGAGAGCAGGCAAGATGGCATAAGGTTGTGACAAGGATGTTGGATGCAAATTTGACTGACCTGGGTAAAAACCCTCCTCCTTCAGTTGTCAGCTGTGTGACATTAAACAGGATGCTTAACTTCTCTGGGCTTCAGCCTCCTTATGTACCCTGACCTGCCTCCTTGGAGAATTTGGAAGATGATGCAAATACCAGATAAGTAGAATCATTATCAGTCACTACCCTCCAAATGGAGATTTAGTATCATGCCCAGGAGTGTGGGATCCATGTGACCTTAGACAAGTGACTTAACCTTTCTGTGCCTCAGTTTCCTCATCTGTAAAATGGAGCTTGTAATAGTATATACCTCCTGGGATTATTGTGAGGATGACATGAAACAAGAATGAGATACAAAGTGCTTTGTAGAGTTATTGGCACACAGTGGGCCATCAGTAAATGTCATCTGGGGTTACTGTGGAGGTGGTTGTCACCATTGTTACACACAAGGGTCAGCAGTAGCTCCCTGCTGGGTGGGAATCATCAGGAGGGTATGTGGGACCAGCCTCACCTCCTCGTGGTTCTTCTTGAGACACATCAGCTCCTCCTTCAGAGACTCCACCTGCATCTCCAGGTCAGCCTTGCACAGGGTCAGCTCATCCAGGATCCGGCGCAGGCCATTGGTGTCGGCCTCCACCAGCTGCCGCATGCCCAGCTCTGTCTCATACCTGCATGCACAGAGCCCTGCTGAGTCTACGGCAAAGCAGCCACTCACAGGCAGGGCCCGCCACCTTGTTGTCCAGCTGCAGTGGCTGATTTGGGGTCAGCATCACTGTGGTTCTCTCCGTTGAACCAGAAAGATCTAGGACTGATGCCACACTTCCCACTTACAGTTGCATCTGG
This sequence comes from Okapia johnstoni, assembly GCA_024291935.2. NCBI lineage: Eukaryota > Metazoa > Chordata > Mammalia > Artiodactyla > Giraffidae > Okapia > Okapia johnstoni. Next base: position 20,109,023 of record CM044306.1, on the reverse strand, counting down.
CCTCACTCTCACTTTACTAGCTCCCAGAGGCAGTGGACAGAGGCAAGGGAGCAGCACAGAACTACCTTCCCACATCAGGCCACTCACTTGGTCCGGAAGTCATCAGCAGCCAGCTTGGCGTTGTCAATTTGCAGGACCAGCCTGGCGTTGTCAGCCTTGGTCAGCAGGATCTGGGGAACCAGGGCCATCCTGTGAGCTGGGGAAGGCCCAGCAGTGTGGAGGCAGGTGGGAGGGGACAGCCCAGCTTTCAGAGGCCATACTTCTAAGTACCTTTGGCATTTCCAGCCCTGATCTCTGAGCCTAGATAGAGAGGGAGCATCACTCCCGGAAAGTCATTAGAAAAGACCCTGATGCTGGGAAAGATTGAGGGCAGGAGGAGAAGGGGACGACAGAGGATGAGATGGTTGGATACGGGTGGATAGCATCACCAACTCAATGGACATGAGTTTGAGCAAACTCCAGGAGACAGTGAAGGCCAGGGAAGCCTGGTGTGCTATAGTCCATGGGGTTGCAAAGAGTTGGACATGACTTAACAAATGACCAGCAACAACAGTCCCAGGAGGGACATCACAGTGGCCATCAGCCCTGACACCTGCAGCCCCGAAGGCACAGTGGGTCACACCCTGGTGAGCAGAGACAACCAGGCCAACCTGGATTCAGATTCCACATCCAACACCAACAGGCTATGGGATCTTGAGAAAGGGGCCGAACCTCCCTAAAATTCAACTTCCACATCTGTTAGATGGAACCAGTAATGTCCCTCTCTCCAAGATGAGGGATACACAAACAAAAGGAAGAGAAAGCTTTAGGCACAGAGCTTGTGTCCAGTAAGGGCTTGGTGTGTGTGATTGCTCTTCCTATAGCTGAGACTGGCTGGAAAGGAGGGGAGTTTACAAGCAGAGAGAGGTTTGGGTCCCCAAGAAACCAAAACCCTAGAGAGAAAAGCTGGCCCTAACAGGAGAGAGAATCCTCTGAGAGCTACGGCCTCATCTGCAGTGGGATGAGATAGACCCCTCTCAGGGTTTGGGCGGCTGGGATGGAGTGTGGCCAGGCCCCAGTTACCTTCTGCTGGAGCTCCTCAATGGTCTTGAAGTAGGACTGGTAGTCGGGGCAGATGTACGGGATCTGAGACTCGTACCATTCCCGGATGCGGTTCTCCAGCTCTGCGTTCTCCCTCTCCAGCTGCCTCACCTTCTCCAGGTAGTTAGCCAGGCGATCGTTCAGGAACTGCATGGTCTCCTTCTCATTGCCATTGAAGGAGCCCTCACAGAACCAGCCCCCGGTCCCAGCAAAGCCAGAGGAATGGAACCCAGAGGACAGGAAGGAACCAGGCAAGCAGCTCCCAAGGCTGGAGAGGCCCAGCCTGACGGAGGAGGCTGACCCCGAAACACCAGCAAGGCTGGGCACCCTGCAGGAGCCCACGGAGCTGACACAGGACACCCGAGAGATGCCGCTGGTTGTGCCGCAGTGGCCCCTGATGGACCCAGAGGAGAAGATCGGGGAGCAGAGCTGGGAGGCCATGATGCTAGCAGAGGAGGTTGCAGCTTAGCAAGGAGCTCAGGTTATGGCTCTTATGGCCTCTCTGAGGCATTTATATACACTCTCCACGGGGTGTTGCCATCTTACACTTGGGAAAGCCCATTCCTATTCCAGGAAAATCTCATTAGAATGTGATTTTTTTGCTACCCATCCAAAATCCCTTGCCTTGTAAAAATAAAAAATAATGTGGAATTTCATTTGCTAAGTCAGGACTCTCAGCTGTTGTCATTTCCTGGTAGAATATGAATTTTATTGCCTCTTCAAAGTCCTTGCACCAGAACCCATAAATTGGGAGTGGCCTCACGAATGACATTTGGTACCTGCCCTCTCTGCGAGCCTTCTTCCAGATGCTCTTGCCACCTTTGACCACTACGCTTACCCCTCATAGCTGCTCACCTCTGGGATGCTAAGAAGGGAGCAAAGGGAACTAAAATTCACAGAACACCTATCATGTGCCAGGCTCATAGTTATTTCATGGACACCTCACAATGGTCCTGGGAGATGGCCAGTATCATCTCCATTTTACCAGTGTGGAAACTGAGGCTCAGAATTGTTGAAAGAAAAGAAGGAAGAAAGAAAAAAGATAAGAAAGAGAAAGCTTGCTTGAGATGAACAGGCAGTGAGTACAGAGAATCTGAAAACAGGGCTCTGGGACCCAGAATCCCACACTCTAGTCCTATTGCTTCCCCAGCACAACCAAGGTCAAGTGCAGGTACCCAGAATTTGGGGACGGAAGACCTAGGTTCAAACTCCGGCTCTGCTGTTGATCTGTCCTGTGATGTTGAGCACATCACTCCATCCTGGGCATCCTCAGTGTCCTCACGGGCCTGCTTCATACAGATACGAGGAGGGTTGAAACCAGGGCAGAAGTAAAAGTGGTTTGAAAAACACCGGGTGCTGTGGAAATGTTGTTTGGGCTAAGAGGACAGTCTTTGATGATGGTTTGTGGCTGTGGCTGGCAAAGGTTGTGACTGTGAGCCCTCAGGTGGAGCTGCTTTGAAGGGCAGTTTCTTTTGTGGCCCCTAGTTCCCTGAACCTAAGAGGGTAAAATAATCAGGACCCTGGGCAGTCCCCTTGCCCCAGCTCCACCCCCACCACTGCCCTTAGTTCAGTTCAATCTCTCAGTTGTGTCCAGCTCTTTGCAACCCCATGGGCTGCAGCACGCCAGGCTTCCCTGTCCATCACCAACTTCTGGAGCTTGCTCAAACTCATGTCCATCGAGTCAGTAATGCCATCCAATCATCTCATCCTCTGTCATCCCCTTCTCCTCCCACCTTCAATCTTTCCCAGCATAAAGGTCTTTTCCAATGGGTTACTTCTTTGCATCAGGTGGCCAAAGTATTGGAGCTTCAGCTTCAGCATCAGTCCTTCCAAGAAATATTCAGGACTATTTCCTTTAGGATTGACTGGTTTGATCTCCTTGCAGTCTAAGAGACTCTCAAGAGTCTTCTCCAACACCACAGTTCAAAAGCATCAGTTCTTTGGCGCTCAGCTTTCTTTATGGTCCAACTCTCACATCCATGCATGACTACTGGAAAAACCATAGGTTTAACTAGATGGGCCTTTGTTGGCAAAGTAATGTCTCTGGTTTTTAATATGCTGTCTAGGTTTGTCATAGCTTTTCTTCCAAGGAACAAGCAAGTGATTTTGGAGCCCCCCAAAATAAAGTCTCTCACTGTTTCCATTGTTTTCCTATCTATTTGCCATGAAGTGATGGGACCGGATGCCATGATCTTAGTTTTCTGAATCTTGAGTTTTAAGCCTTACTGGTGCCTAAACAGGGTACAGAAATGGTCCGTGCAGACCTTTCAGACAGAAAGAATAAGAAGATCAGATGAGACACTACAGAGAGTTAAGCAACCTGGGAGGAGAGCCTGAGAATTAAGGAACAAAGGTAAACTCAGTCTTCCACCCTCAACATGGGTTTTCCCAAGGCTTGAGCAACCTGTTCACTCTTTGCCCACATAGACACACACGGCAAGGCTGGCGTTTATAGAAGCATTTATGTGTGTCTGAAGTTGTAATTTACCAACCTCTTAAAACACTTTATACGCTTCTCTCTGAAATTACTCAGGAGGGTTGGCTGTTGTGCACATTCTTGCCTGGTCCAGTGGATACCTAGATGGGATGCCCGAGAGCCACCTGATGGGCTCCCGGGGGTACACTTGCTATGCGGCCCCTCCTGGGAGAGACAGCAGGGGCAGCAGGCCTCCAGAGCTCGACTGCCCAGCAATGGTGCTTTCGGGCTGCCCACCTTCCCTGCAGGGCCCAGGATGGGGCCGTCTCGGGGCTTCTCAAGCACTGTGGACATTGTAGACTACATAATTCCTAGTGTGGGGGCCTCCTGGGCACCATACAGTGTTAGCGGCATCCCTGGGCAGATGCCAGTAGCAACCCCTCCCCCAGTCGTGACAATTGAAAACTCTCCCGACATTGCCCAATGTCTCCTGATGGAAAAACTGCTCCCAGTTGACACCCACTGGACTATTAGGACAGGGACTGAGGCTGTGACCAGACCTCCTGTCAGCCCCTCCTTTGTCTTCTAGGATGACAAGTGCAGAGTCTGGCTGTCACCGTAGGGCCCATTCAGGCAGGTTCTTGATGCACGCATGACCCAACTCACCTCGTTTGTGACACAGTACACTCGTCCAGAAGGCAGCTTCTCCCCTGCCCCGACATAGCTCATCTCTGACTGGGGTCTCTGGCTGCTGGACATCTGAAGTTAATGTTCTCATGTGCTTTTTTTTAATCCCTCCACCGTGCAATCCATATCTGAAGCTGATTCTAGGTTTTTCTCAGGACAACTGAATGAGCAGGTTTCTGCTGTTCTGGCTGTGTCCCCATCACTCAGCACACACATCCAGAGGCCCACTGTGGGCCAGAGTCCAGGCAGGTGTCTCCAGGGCTGCGAGGGGTGGCACGGACCTCTCTTGGGTGACAAGCTGCCCAGAGAAAATCTTTTGGAAGCCCTTGGTCCCCTGCCTTTCTCCATGATGTAGGCAGCAAGGACACCTCTTATAAGGAAGTGTGGAAGGGGTCTCATGGGAGGAACTCCTCTGCTCTCTTTCACCTCAGAAGTCTGGACCATCACGGGATGGATTGAGGTCCCACTGGAAAAAAAAAATGTTCTTCCTGTATAACCCAGGACTCACAGGTCTGTTCATCTCCCGAAGCCACCTCAGCTCACCCCTTCCCATGGTGGCCCAGCCCTGGAGAAAATCCAGCTGCACAATGTTAAGTACATCAGGGGTGCCCATGTACCAGGTGTTATTTCTAAATAAGGTTCTATTCTGAGACTATCCTTTCCAGCCTGAATCAAAAATACACTGGGCTAATTAAATAGAATGAAATAATGCCATCTGCAGCAGCATGGATGGACCTAGAGATTGTCATCCTGAGCAAAGTAAGTCAGACAGAGAAGGAGAAATAGCATATAACACCCTCTATATGTGGAATCTAAAAAGAAATGATACAAATGAACTTACTTACAAAACAGAAACAGACTCACAGACTTAGAGAAGGAACTCATGGTTGCTGGTGGGGGGAAAGGATGGTTAGGGAGTTTGGGATGGACATGTACACACTGCTGTATTTCAAATGGATAACGGACAAGGACCTACTGTATAGCACATGGAACGCTGCTCAATGTCATGTGGCAGCCTGGATGGGAGTTTAGCGGAGAATGGATACATGTGTATTTATGGCTGAGTCCCTCTGCTGTTTACCTGAAACTATCACAACATTATTAATCAGTTATACTCCAATACAAAATAAAAAAGTTTTCTAAAAATATACTGAGCTAAGTGTCAGGAGGCCTGGACTCCAGATTGAGCTCTGCTTCAAACTCTCTGGGCTCCAGAGCCCCAGTCTGAACAGGAAGAGCCTGGACAACGTGAACTCAAGACCCTTCCATCTCAGACAGTGTAGGCTTTGAGGAGTGTTTCCCATGGAGCCAGCCAAGTGTCATCTGGACGTGTCTGTGACTCATTCACCAGCCACTGTCCCCTCTCTGTCACTGACCACATAACAAAGACAAGTTAGAGAGGTTCAGCCCATGACACAATTGGGTTTTCTCTTCTTTGCAAGCCTGCATGGACCTCAGTATCACTTTGCCTCCAGGTCTTCTCTATGGCTCTGAACATAACTGATGCCATCTTAGGCCCTTACAGTTCCTCCTGTCCTTCTGCTGACCCTACCCAGGACTGTACTGGGTACACTTCTCTGTGGTCAAGGACTTAGTAGCTAATAGCTACTACATAATAATCATTTGAACCACGTGACCTCAATGATGAAAACCTTCACTGACATATTCCCAGCGTCCATGAGACGTTACCCATTCATAAATCTTGACTTAGGGATGCCCATCCTGTCTCTGAGCACCTCCCCGCATGCCCTAAGTAAACTATAAAACTGTCCAATGGCCCCTCGGTGGTATGGAGGGGCAGAGGCTTCCAAATGGCTGTCATCCCCATCCCATGCTGTAAGTTACCCTGTTATAAACTGATCCATTGATTACATGGAGCTGCCTGCCTCATTTTTTGGTCTCAAGATGCCTTCTTAGTTCGGTAGGAACTTTTCCTTCCTGCCATCCTTCATCACCCCGAAACACCTGCAAACCAGGAGAGCACAATGACGTGGCTTTCTCCCAGCCTCCCTTCGTAGGCAGAGGCAACACAAACTCACCTCCCAAGATGGTAGGCAGAAGGGCCCGTTCAGAGGTGCAGTGTCACCAGGATGTTTGTCAGGCGTCCCAGCACGTCCAGGCTGAAATGACATCGCTAGCTAACAAAGCCAACTGAGACTTGACTTTGCAGAAGAAGGGCTTAGACAGAGTCAAGCTGGACAGCAGAGGCCCTGGGCCTAGGCTCAGCCAGACCATGGTTCAAGATCCTTAATTCCTTTGAGCCTCCATTTTCCTAAAAGGTGAATGAAGCTCATAATGCCGTATTCACAGGACTGTGATAACTAAATTGAAACATGCTTGATAAACAGGAATTCACTTCATAGATTTTAAGAGATCAAAACTCTTCTTATATCCCATGTAGTCTGAGCCCTAGATGAATGCTGTTTCCAGGGCACAAACCACTCACCCTGGTTTCATAGAATACTGATTCAGAGGCCTAGCCCAGCTGTGCAAGGAAAGACAGCTGCCTAAAGAGGTTAGGGCTGGGGGAATTCCCTGGCGGTCCAGTGGTTAGGACTCCATGCTTCCACTGCAAGGGGCAGGATTTCAGTCCCTGATGAGGGAACTGTGGATGCCCACAGTACATCCAAAACAAAAACAAGAGAGAGAGACTGTGGCTGGGACTCTGTCCAGAGCTACAGGAGCCTTATACTGTGTCCAGGACTCTCTGGCCTCTGACCTCTACTCTGTGTGCTGTGTTTAGTTGCTCAGTCATGTCCGACTCTTTGTGACCCCATGGACTATATGTAGTCCACCAGGCTTCTCTGTCCATGGGGATTCTCCAGGCAAGAATACTGGAGTGGGTTGCCATGCCCTCCTCCTGGGATTTTCCCAACCCAGGGATCGAACCCAGGTCTTCCTCATTGCAGGAGGATTGTTAACCCTCTGAGCCACCAGGGAAGCCCAAGAATACTGGAGTGGTAGCCTATCCCTTCTCCAGGGGAATCTTCCCAACCCAGGGACTCGAACCAGGGTCTCCTGCATTGCAGGCAGATTCTTTACCAGCTGAGCTACCAGGGAACCTCTACTCTAGAAACTCCTAAAAGCCCCCTGACCCAATACTGCAGGCACAAATGGCAGCTTGGGGGCTACAGAGCTGACAGGATGCTCCCTGACCAACATGACCCTAGTTTGGGGGGCAAGAGGAAAAGGGAGGATGCTGCTGCGGGGACAGAAAACGCCTCCACTTTCCCCAAGCCCACCTTGGACAGCACCAAGTTCAAAATCAATGGTTGAGTTGTGGTTCCTTTGGTGAGAAGAGATCTCCACCCTCAAATGAGCCTCCATTTGAAAGCTAAGGTTCTCTGTGGGCAGAGACCCAAGAAATCAAGCCTGAGTCTCCTCTACCCAGCTCTGACCTGTCCCTTTGATGGAGAAGACACCAGGCACCACCTGTCACTGTATGCCCAAGGATCCCTGCCCCTCTGAGCTGGTGTCAGAAGTGCCAGCACCCACAGTGCTCCAGTGGCAATGGCGGAAGCAGAACAGTGGACCACGTGGACAGCCAGCTCACTGGGCAGCAAGGGGGAATGAGACCATTCAAAAAGCCCAATGACTGTCTTTCTTAGAGTGTCCTGGTGGCCTAGGCTTCATCTTCCTGGTTTTCTCCTGCTCCCTATCCCATCTTTGGCATCCACACACACAAGTCCTACAAATTTCCCACCAGAAGAGGCATCTAAAAAAGGCTGACCTGGTCCGTGTGTTAACCTCTTTAGACTCCTACCCGGAACCAACCCAGAAACAGGGACACCCCCACTGATCTCATCCCCCTCAACATGAGTGCTTTTTCCTTGGAACAAAGAATTTGTTCCAGTGACCAAGTACTCAGAATTCCCGGCTCCTCCCTGAAAATCAGGGTGACTGTATATTCCGTGTCAAGTAACACATCAAAAGCTCCTGCCAAATCTGCTGCCAGCTGATGTTAGATTCTAGTACAGACAGGCAGGGACAGGTCCACAAAGCTGGAGGAAGCATTATGAGAGAGGGGGAAACCTTCAATTATGACATTTTGAGCCACCAATTTAATTTGTCCAAAGAATCAGAGAAAGTCTCACCTCTTTGGTTTTGATGGTGGAAGACTCAGGGCAGTTAGCAAGCCTGCTGAGGGTAGGGTTACTAGATTCAGCAAAATAAAAATACATGCAACATTTAAGACATGCTTGTACTAAAACATTATTCATGGGTATTTACAATTCCAGTTTAACTAGGCGTCCTGCATTTTCTCTGGTAATCCTCCATAAGGACGCATCACTGGTGGAGAACTTTGTCACAATAAGACACAGCTGTTCCTTCCCTCCTCCCCCTGTGACTTGTCACCATGACTGGCTGATCTCAGGAACAGGCATATCCAGCTTCCCCTGGAAAATCGTGACTTTCTCTCCTTTGTACCCCTGTCTCAGTGGCTGCCATTTTTGCCTTCACCAGCCCAGTGAGCAGGACTCAGAAGAGGAGAGCTAAAGTGTCTTTTCTCCCTCACGGCCACCTCAGTGACATTCCACCTGATGGTAACTGCCTTCAGCCGTCTGACTCAGACCTTCCTCGGCAAGATTTGGCAAGTCCCTCTCTGCTCAGTTCCTCTCTAAGATCAGTTCCTGCTCCCCCGGCCTGTGCCCCAAACTTGTACATACCCCCTGCTGTCTCCAGGCCTCACCAGACTCGGTGCACATGATCAGTGACCACAGAGGTCATCCCCACTCCCTGGCCGCCCCTCTCCAGGGCCCAGAGCCCATGCTAGGGGCCGCAGGAGAGCAGGTGAGGTGACTCTTGGTTCCTCCCCAGACTTAGGGCTCTGCCAGGCTCCTGGGCACCCAACTTCCCAACGTGCTGTTCTGTGGATGATTCTGAATCCCCACTGGGCTAGGACCCGATCCTGTTACCAGGCCCAGAATCACCCTGGAACAACCCCAGACACCGTCATCTAATACTCAGGGTCTTCTGTGGACCCTTAAGGCTGCCCCCCAAAACAAAGGGACAGCAGACACCCAAGGGGGTCTCAGGGCTGCATTTCCACCCTCAGACACACCCTGCTACCCAACTGCCCCCCTGAAGGCTGGAGACTGGACAGGGTCTCATGCTGAAACTCACATCTCCCCCAAAATACAAAAGTACTTTCTCTTGCCCTGGAATATGGTTTTGACAATTGTCTAGGAATCTGCTCCAAACTGCTCTTGCCCTGTGGGAGGCCCAGAGAGCCGCCCTGACCCCTATCTTAAGTCATACCTCTCCAGTTCTCACACACCAAGCTCTGCCTTCCGCATCCTAGGCCACTTCCATCTTGCCCACGGGCCAGCTCTTCCCACATGGCTGCACTGGCTGACTGCACCTGTCTGGAAGAGTCCAGAGCCTCTCACTCAAATCCACTCAGTCCCTGACTCCCCCCACCCAGCTTTTATGGAGAATTCCAGAGCTGTCACTGCTCTCCCTGAAGTCCTCAGAGAATCTGTGGTTTGTGGGAGACACACAGCCAGACCCAATGGGAGAGATGCTGGTACCGCAGTCTCTCGCGTCCCCTTGATTCAGATACCACTTAACTGGACCACAAAGAGAATTCCTCAAACACCCTGTTTGATTGGATTCCAGCGTCTGCATTTACAGGGGCTGATGTGCAGTCAGCCTCACTCTCTTCCTGCTAACAGCGTGTCTACAAAACAGACTGTGGGCTCCAGGCAGTAATTAACCAAGCTTTAAACTGGGGGTTCTACTTTCAAACTCATCTGAGATCCTCAGATGAAAGAAGCCACAGAGTTATTATGGTTGTTTATAAAAATGGGCCAAAAGAGTGAATATCAGCTCTTTGCCAACTCCCCTGAACGCTCCCCCCACCAACAGGTGCCCACCCACCTGATCCTTCCCAAGCTCTGCAGGAGGATGTAAAGTCTGACATGTGCTCAGCAGTTTGAGAGCCCCTCCCCCCAGACACGGAGAAGGCAATGGCACCCCACTCCAGTACTCTTGCCTGGAAAGTCCCATGGACAGAGGAGCCTGGTAGGCTACAGTCCATGGGGGCGCTAAGAGTCGGACACAACTGAGTGACTTCACTTTCACTTTTCCCTTTCAGGCACTGGAGAAGGAAATGGCAACCCACTCCGGTATTCTTGCCTGGAGAATCTCAGGGATGGCGGAGCCTGGTGGGCTGCCGTCTATGGGGTCACACAGAGTCGGACACGACTGAAGCGACTTAACAGCAGCATCAGCCCCCCAGACAAGCTGCTCAAAGTGATGCATCCTGCATACCCTTCTCCACTCCAGCCCTCAACAGCCCCAGGAACACTTTCCAGCAGGGGGCAGGTCCCAGCCATCCCGAGATGCACTGACCCAGGCCAGGGGGAAAGAAGGGACCAGTCATTGACGTGAGGAAGCTGGAACAGTGCGTCATCACACTCCATGGACCACAGCCCTCCCATGACATCTCTTCTCCCACTTCCCTCAAGTGAGACTCCCCTTGCTAGGAAGCCCCGGACACTCTCATCTCATATTAAGGGTCTTCTGTGGAGCCTCAAGGCTACCCTCCCAAACAGAGGGACAACAGGCACCCGAGGGTCGTGGGGCTATGGCTCTGCCCTCAGCCATGTCCCGCGGGCCAACTGCTCCACGAAGGGTAGAGAATGGTTAGGGTCTCATGCTGGTACCAGGTCAAGTGCCCTGACCCTCCACTCTGTGTCCCAGCCGGTGGCCAAAGTGGCATGACCAGCTTTCTGGAGTGAGCCTGCCCCCTGCAGGGCCCAGGCAGGATGCACAACCCCATTAGGGAGTGTGAGGTATTAGGGAGGGCAGAAGTGCACTGGTCCCTCCACCCAGGGCAGAGCCTTCAGGAGAGAGAGGCAGCTCTCGCTGGGGATGTGACTGTACAGCCCAGAGTCATGCAGCAATTAGCCACCTTTGTGCATCACCTCTGTGGGGAAGTGCATCCTTTCTGAGCTCTGAGGCACTGGGACACCACGGGCACATTCCATGGGACATCTTTGACCCCTAAGTGTTGAGGCTTAGGTGAGAGTCTGGCTTCTGCCCCAGATTCCAGACCTGAGCACTTGACTTTAACAAAGGGCCAGCCATGGTCTCAGAAAGCATGTTGGAACATGGATCCCAGATACCCTGCTGAGTAGGTCTCTTAACCAGTCTGAGCCTCAGTCTTCAGATGTGTAAAATGGGTACAATTGGGCCAACTCAGGTGTTTGTACGGAGAAGGCGATGGCAACCCACTCCAGTGTTCTTGCCTAGAGAAGCCCAGGGACGGCGGAGCCTAGTGGGCTGCCATCTATGGGGTCGCACAGAGTCGGACACGACTGAAGCGACTTAGCAGCAGCAGCAGCAGCAGGTGTTTGTAAAGATAAAACGAAATAAAGGTTTAAAAGAAGACTTAGACAAATGCTGGACACATTATTACTTTCTCCTTTATTAGCATCCTCTCTGTTTTGGCATCTTTTGTATTAACTGTGTTCACTGCCAATCACTGACATAGAGGTTAGTCAGGCTCCATGGATAGGGCTGTTCCTCGTGGCCACAGCTCTGGGAAGCAGGAGTGTGAGCCTGGGGGAGTGATGGGGCAGGTGGACACCTGGCCAATCCCTGGAAGGGGCAGTATCAACCAAGCAGGCCTGATAAAGCTGACCTCCCTTGAGTGGTCACCCCATGCAGATGACTGAAGGGAGGAAATGAGTCCTGGATACAAAGAGGAGATTGCCCTCCCTTCCCCCAAGCCTCTCCCACATGTCAGTGGTAAAGAATCTGCCTGTCAATGCAGGTAGATGTAAGAGACTCAGGTTCGATCCTTGGGCCGGGAAGATCCCCTAGAGGAAGGCATGGCAACCCTCTCCACTATTCTTGCCTGGAGAATCCCCATGGACAGAGGAGCCTGGCAGGCTACAGTCATTAGGGTCACACAGAGTCAGACACGACTGAAGGGACTTAGCGCACTTACACCCCCAAGCCTCTCCCACATCTCAGGCCAGAGCCCTGGGGCGACCATCCCTGGGGGCAACCATTCCTGTCCAGCTCAGGAAGGCTCTCGAGTCAGCTTTGACAGTAACACCCCTCCCCCTCCCAGCGAGCCCCCTCCCCCGGCCTCCCTCTCAGCTTCCTCAGGATTTCTGATTGGCCACAAAGGTCCTTGGATGGAGCCCAGCTTCTCAGTCTCCTCCCTGGGGTCTGGATGAAAGGGTCAGGCCAGAGCCCCTACCAGGCCCAGCGTCCAGCTCATTTCACTGTTTCACATGGGCAACTAATCCCACACCCCACCAGACCACCCAGCACTGGCTCAGAAAAGGAGGAGGCTGCCCCCATACATCCTTGGTCAGGGTCTCGGGGAGAGGGGCTACTCCAAGCTCAGCAAACCTGGGATACGGGCCCCAGGGACCCCTGCACCAGCAGTGGGGCTCAACTCTGAGTGTCTCCTCTGGTCCAGGCCCCTTCCTCATGCCTACAGGACAGGGTGCTTGCCTACCTCTTTCATCACCCAGAGCCTGTCTTCATTCAGCTCTCATTTCTCCACCCAACACATTTACTGAGCTCCTATAAATCCTAGTCAGGAGGAGAAGGAGGAGGATGAAACCATCCCCGCCCTGAAGGGAAGAGGATGACAAAGCTTAATTTACTGAGCACTTACTACTTGCCAGGACTGTTCTAAGCACTTGACTTTCATAACTTCTGAGGGAGGTGGTACTGAGCAGGTAGGAAAGTGAGCCCACAGGGGTAAGTGACTTGGCCAGGGTTACAGATGGAGCCGGCGACAGTCAGGACACTTGCCAGGGTATCGTGGCTCCAGAGCCTGTGGACTTCACGGCCTGCTCTCCTACAATGACCGCGATGGCCATCAGTCCAGGGAGCCTTGGGGATAGACCTGGAAGGCTGGCAGTGGAGGGGAAAGAGCAGAGATTTGTGGCAAAAGCTGAACCCTGAACTAAGCTTTGAAGATGGAAATAATTTATTGCTGCGGGCGTCACCTCCTACCGCCTGTCAGTCTATGAACTCCCTAAAGATGGAGGCTGCCTTTTTGTGCATCTTTCTCTCTGCTGGATCCAATATAGCATCTGGTACACGGTGCACCTCATAAACAGCTGCTGATGAAATAGATTAACCAAAAAAACTTAGCCGAGTTTTGGGAATGGAGGTCATGTTCTCTTCTTCTTTGATGTCTGAGCTCCTAGGACAGCTCTGGGCGTGTGGACGAGAACAGAGCTGCACCTCATTCCCCAGGGGTGGTGGGATCTGGGATGAGTGGATGGCCACAGCTTTCCCCTGGCTTAGCGAGCTGGGCAGGTCACCTCTGAGCGACCACTGTGGACTGAACCAACTGCCTGGAGCACAGACAGGCTCGGGGAGAAGGAGGAGGAAGAAGCTGATGAATGAAAGCCATGACTATAGGGGGAGGAGAAGCAGAGGAAGAAAATGAAGAGGGAGCAGAGAAAGGGCAGTTGGCAAGAGTGCCAAGCACCCCCACCTTCTGGCCTACAACCTCACGACAAAACTCAGACGGCATCTAAGAGGCATTCTCCCAGTTCATTCACCGGTCTCTCCCTTCAATAAGCATTGGCCAAGCCCCAGCAGTTGGCTGGACACAGCCCTGCCCCCTCAGCACATGTGGTCAACGGTCAACACTGGGGTGGGGGCTGGGCGCAAATGTGCAAACACCTGAGTACACCCCACTCTCTCCCCGCACCGCAGGGGAGGGGGTGGCCATCTCAGTCGGAATGTTGAATAAAAACCCTGATAAGTCACTTCAGTCGTATCTGACTCTTTGCAACCCTATGGACTGTAGCCCACCAGGCTCCTCTGTCCATGGGATTTCCCACTCCAGTGGGTTACCATGCTCTTCTCCAGGGGATCTTCCTGATCCCGGGATGGAACCCATGTCTCTTATGCCTCCTGCACTGGCAAGGGGGTTCTTTACCACTAGGGCTATCTGGTCTCCAATAATAGAGAACAGAGGTGGAAGATCAGATTAGACCAAGATCCCTCACTGAACAAGGGCCCGAGGGGTCCAGCCACATGGCTGGGTCATTGAGAGCAGTTTGGAGTGGCAGGACCTCCAGGTGGACAAGGGGGAGGCTAGTGTGGATTTCAAGGTCAGAGAGAGGCCGGAAGAGGCCAGAGCCAGGTGACCTGTTGACTGGTGAAGAATCTGGGCTTTCCTCAGTGGCCTATCTGGAGCTCTTGCAGCATCTCTAAGCCAGGAGAACTTTTCATTTCCAGCAATCGCCCCAGCCAGTGTGTAGGGCATGGATGAAGGGGGAGCTCTAACCAGAGGCAGGGAGGACACAGCAACCTGCCCAGCAAGTTAAGACCAGACAGGTGATGAGGACATTACAACTAAAACGGGGATAGACTTGTGAAGGAGGTGAAGGAAAGAGGGAGCCAAGAGGACTCCCAGGCCCATGGTTTGGGTCTCCGGGTCCTCTGGGATGGAGGAGCAGGAAGGCCCAGAGTCAGGAGAAGGAGGAGTGTTCCTTCATTGAGTGCATCCAGGAAGGCAATAGCCGACTCATTTGGGCATGTGAGATAGGAACAGAGGAGAGGGGCCTCTCTGGAACATCATCAGGACACACTGTGACTGCGGACATGTTCCAGATGCCCCAAGGGGCAGAGGCATGAAGAAGAAAAAGAGAAAAGCGCTTACATCAGAATCCAGGGGACCAGTCCCAGTAAGGAGTAAGTGGAGCCAGTGGAAGCTGCTTGTCTGAGCTGGGACATCCAGGGAAGCAGGGGGAGGAGGGTCAGTATCAGCACGGACTGCGGTCCCTCCTTGAGTCATGCATCGGGTCACTGAGTGACTTGGAATGGCAGGAATTTGGGGCAAGCCAAGAGGCGGGGGCACTGCAGGCCTGGGTGCCCATCATCTCAAAGGAAGCTCTCTCTATGGGAAGCAGGGAGGCAGTGGTTGGAGCTGGAGTGCTTGTCCTCGCGGCCTCCTTCTCCCTACACTAGCCCTTCACTAGCCCCTGGCACCCTGCCCCAAACCCTGCATACTTCTTTCCCGCATCACCCCATCACCTGACTGTACTAGAACCCCTGTCACTTCCTTCCTTATTACCGGATGTCCTATAGGGTATTGAACTGGCCCAAGTGCCCCTGCAGGTCCATGTTTACAGGGTGCCATCATCCGTGAACCACCTGCGTCCCTGTGTTTGTCAGTATCACACCTGTGGCTGATGATCGGCCTGGGTGCCTCGTGTCCTTCCCCGCTCAGAGCTCTCTGGGCCGAGCCTCCTCAGGGTGGGCCACTCAGCCAGACCACACCCGCCCCCTGCTCCCACCGTCCCCAGTCAGGGCCTTGGCAGGCGCCAGCCCCAGAAACCAGGCCAGAATCAAAAATACGTTTGCAAGAAGGCAGGAAATTTTATTGAATTAGCTTGTCTTTTCAGTGGAGAAGCTGAGGAATCAGAGAGGAGCCAGGTCGGGGAGAAAAGGAAGCAGACCTGGGGGGCAGGGGCAGGGCAGGGAGTGGCCACCCTCGGGAAAGGGGCAGTGGCCAGGCGGGCGCAGAGTGGCCGAGGCCCCTTGCAGTCCCTCCCTCACTCCTGCAGGGAGCCATCAGCTCTCTCCTCCTCTGGGTGCTGAAGACAGAGGGAGGGACCGTCTGGCAGATTTAAGGCCTACTGGTTTCTAGAACCCGGCGAGTGGAGCTGCTGCTAGAGGTTCCTGGAAAAGGAAGGAGGCAAAAGACCTTCAGGCTGGAGGAGTCCCACCTTAGGCCAGCCTCGATGCCCCCTAGGAGGGCCCCAAGCCCCGAGTAGGTCAGGTCAGCGGGGTAGGTGATGGGGACTCGACGTTACTGTCTGAGGGACTCTCTCCTCAACAGCCCCATGTGCCTGTGGGCATGTGACCACTGCTGCTCCAGCCCCATCCCTCTCCCTACAAGGGGGAGCCCAGCCCTGCCTCCCGCCTCCTCCCTCCCACCCACCCCAGGCTGATGAATAGGAGCCTGATCGCCTCTCCCACTGGGTTATTTTCTTACCTCCTGTGGGGAAAGCGATCAACCTGGGAGAGAGGAGAGAGGCAGCCATGAACGCAACGCGACTGAGAGCGGCTGCTTACCTGTCCTCAGCTGAAGCCACTCAGAAGCCCTTGGAGCCCCTGAGTTGGGCTCTTTTCCCAATTGTGCCCCCAGCCCATAGGGCAGCAGGATCAGGTAAACCCAGACCTGTCCTGTCTGTCTGTCTGTCTGTGAAGCCTCAGGAGGAGATGTTATTGAGCATTTGTTGGAAGTTTTATCCTCCTTTTGTTTCATTGGACCCTCTGCCCTTCCCTTGAGCCTACAAGGATGGCCTGGCCCCTGCAAATAGTCTGAAGGCAGTGCAATCTCTAGCTTAATAGCTTCGTTGGGCTGTCCTGAATCCAAGCTCATACTTTTCCAGCATGAGATATTTTCTCCATGGTCCCTAGCCCTGCCAAGTCTAATCCAGAGGCCCAGATGAGAAAGTTAAAGGAAATTCCCACACAGTCTGATGCCAGAGGACAAGGAAAAAGCTCTGGTCCTGGATCTTGGTCCAAGCTGTTAAAGTGCAGACAGATGACCTCCCCTCCCGGACATGATCTCTAAGACCCTGCCTGCTCTGAAAGCACAGAGTCCCGCAGTCCCTTTCCTGTGGGACCTACTTGGCGTCCTGGCCCTCTAGCAGGTTGCGGTAGGTGGCAATCTCCTGCTCCAGTCGTGTCTTGATGTCCAGCAGCATCTTGTACTCCTGGTTCTGGCACTCCATCTCACTGCGGAGCTCGCTCAGCTGGGCCTCGATGCTGCTGATGAGGCCTTGGATCTGCTGCAGCTGCAGGGCGTAGCGGCACTCCGTCTCCGCCAGCGTGCTCTCCAGCCCGGCTTTCTGGTGGGACAGCAGAGGAGAAGGTCTAAGGGATGCCAGGCCTGGGGGAGGGGCCTCGAGGCGGCAGCCACAGGGCAGGGGGCAGCTGGTGTACCATGCTCAGCTGGGACTGCAGCTCGATCTCCAGGCCCTGGAGTGTGCGCCTGAGCTCGGTGATCTCTGTCTTGCTGGTCTGGATCATGGCCGTGCTGGAAGATACCTCCTTGTTCAACTCGGCACTCTGGAATTCAAGCAGGACAGAGGTAACAGAGGAGCCCAGCTGGATGGCCCAGGCACACTCTGGCTCAGCCGGGTGAGAAGGCCAGGTACCTTGCTGTGGAACCATTCCTCCGCATCCCGGCGGTTCTTCTCCGCCATGGCCTCGTACTGCTCCCTCATCTCTGCCAGCACGCGGGTCAGGTCAATGCCCGGAGTGGCATCCATCTCCACGTTGACCTGGCCGACCATCTGGTTGCTGAACTCCTTCATCTCCTGTGGGGATGGAAAAGGAAGATGCGTGAAACTCCTGAGCCTGCCTCTCCTCGGCCCTGAATGCTACCAGAATGTTCCAGAAAGTGCTTTGAGGTTCCACTGGGGAGGGCTGAGTCTGACCTCAGCAGAGGGCTCCCCGTTATTGCTGGAGGTGATTCAGCCATAGCAGGCCCAGCTCCCCCCGCTCACCTCCTCGTGGTTCTTCTTCAGGTAGGCCAGCTCTTCATTCAGGCTCTCAATCTGCATCTCCAGGTCGGTCTTGGTCAGGGTCAGCTCGTCCAGCACTCTGCGCAGGCCGTTGATGTCAGCCTCCACACTCTGACGCAGGGTCAGCTCGTTCTCATACCTAATATTTTTTTAAATGAAAAACAGCACAGAAATGCTATTAGGAATTGAAGGTTTCGTGCAGAAGCCACACATTGTCCTTGCTTGGCTCTGCGATAAACCTTTCTCTACTCAAATTAAAAAAAAAAAAAAGAAAGAAACAGAGAGAGAGAGAAAGGGAAAGAAATGAAGTTGGAAACACCCCTACCCTCCTCTGAGCTCTGTTCCTTCCCCAAGACCTTCACTCCTGGGATGCTAGGATTACATTGATCAGAGGAACATTTGTCTAAAACAAGAACTGCTGAGAAAGCGGGAGGAGGGAAATAAAACTCACTTGAGCCTGAAGTCGTCGGCAGCCAGCCGGGCATTGTCAATCTCCAGGATGACCCGGTTGTTGTCAATGGTGGCCGCCAAGATCTGCAAAATACAGAAGGTGACCACTGGAGGGTCCACGAGCTCAGGGAGGAGGACTGAGAAAACATGAGCTGGACAGGTGGCCGTCCAGCTCTGCTTGCTCCCTGCCCCTGCAAGCTGGGACAAGGCACTTCTCTTTGGGCCTCGGTTCCTCTCTGTAAAGTGAGGGATGCGATAGGTCCCCCTAGTTTGTTCTGTCACTCCTGCGTTCTGTGTCTGATCACAGTGATCTGTATGTGCACTGCAGAGGAGCCACCCCACCAAGGATGTCTGTGGTTAGTCATGTCTCCACAGCCTCACACTAGCAATCTGATAAGGTCACTGTCTTGAGTGTCTTCCTTCTCTTTAAGATCAGGAGAGGGGACTTCCCTGGTGGTCCAGTGGTTAGGACTCCGAGCTCCCAGGGGGAGTTGGGTTCAATCCCTGGTAGGGGAATTTGATCCCGTAGTCACAATTTTAAAGTCCCCTGTGCTGCAACTGGGACCTGCATAGCCTAATTAGTTAACTAATTTTAAAAGATCAGGAAAGAATCAGCCTCGCTCTCTACAGTTCATAACTTCACTGGAGATGGCCTCCCCACTGAGCAGCGTGGAATTTCAATAAATTTCCCCATCCGTTTGAATTTCCTGTCTCAACTTTTGTGTTCCAAAGCACTTAAAATCCACCCCACATAGCTGGGACCCAGCCCAGGCAGGTGGATTTCTGTTCCAACAAGCTGGCCTCACAGAGTGAGAGAATCTCAGCTTAGCACTGCCTGCTTCTCCCCCACCTGGCTGAGGCCAGTTGAGAACACTAGGTTAAAGGGGGCCCCTACGAAACAAACCAGTGTTCCCAGACCAATGAATGAACATGTATTGTTTTCTCTGTTGATTTTAGCCATTCTTAGTGGCTTTTAAAGCTGTCACGGTTTCCAAATAACCCAGTGGGTTAGGATTATAGAGATCAAGTCACTAACAACATAACTGTTTGGAAAGCAGTAAAAAAAAAAAAATGTTGGCATGAGTAAGAGCAATAAAAATGAATAATGAGAGAAAACCCATAGCATGAGAAAGACCATCCGGAGTAGAGACGCTTGATAGGCAGTAAAAGCCTAGATTTTCACCCAAAGGAAGGGTAAGAACTCCATCCACACTGCATCTGCTGGTCCCTGGGGACCCTGAATTTCCTGGCCATCGAGTCTCTGCCCTGCTAGCAGGAGAACCCTCCTCAACCTGCAAAAGCTCACCTTGTCCCGGAGTTCATTGATGGTCTTGAAGTAGGGACTGTAGTCACGCTCCGGGCTGGTCGGGGTCTGCTTCAGGTGCCAGTCACGGATCTTCACCTCCAGGTCGGCATTGGCCTCCTCCAGGGCACGCACCTTCTCCAGGTAGGAGGCCAGGCGGTCATTGAGATTCTGCATGGTGATCTTCTCATTGCCGGAGAGGAGGCCACCATCTCCACCGCCAAAGTCACCGAAGCCTCCTCCAAAACCCCCACCAAAGCCACCTCCAAAGCCAC
Source organism: Okapia johnstoni (assembly GCA_024291935.2). NCBI lineage: Eukaryota > Metazoa > Chordata > Mammalia > Artiodactyla > Giraffidae > Okapia > Okapia johnstoni. The sequence continues at coordinate 20,089,283 of CM044306.1, read as the reverse complement.
CTCCGAAGCTGCCTCCGAAGCCACCCCCATAGCCACTACCAGCCCCTCCACCGAAGCCGCAGCTCACACCACCCCCAAAGCCCCCAGCAGATCCTCCGGAGACAAACCGGGTTGAACAGGTAGAGATACTGCGACCTCCTCCGAGCTGGCAAGAGCCACCCCCGAAGCCACCTCCATAGCTGGCGGAGGAACTCTGCAGGCGACAGCTCATGGTGAGAGTGAGATGGGCAGAGAGCAGGTGCAGCAGGAGCTTGGCTTGGTCTGGCCGAGGACTGTGGTTCTCCTCCGGAGTGCGTGCCTTTTATACACCTTCCAAGGGGTTGGACAGTGGCCCTATCTTCTCTCCTCCCTTCCCCACCCTCTGACTGGTGCCAACTGCACGTATGTTTCCCACAAGCTCAGTTACCTCCGTTCTCCAGGGTGGGTTGTGCCTCTGGGGGAAGGGGCCTTTTTTTTTTAATCCTTAACAAAAGGGATGATTCAGAGGGAACAGTGTTCTTCTTGAGACTACCCTTTGACAACTGAATTCTGTCTCACCTCTCTACTTAGGGAACTCACTCCCATTGGCCCCACCCAATGTTAGAACGGGGACTGAGCTGCACCTGCCTGCCAGGGAGCCTCTGCAGAGCGAAGGAGGCTGCAAAGCGGCCCTCTGCCTCCCTTCCTCCTATTTCTAAAAAGTCCGACTGAGATGCTCTGTGTGCTTCTCGGCACTTCATCTACTCCAGTGCTCCCAGCAACAATGATAAACTTTGCTTGGTCCTGTAGAATCAACGACCTTGAAGGTGTTTAGGCTGAGAAAAAAAGTGGCTCCAAGACCATCAGATAAAGTCACGGTGGCAAGGGACCTTAGGGACCATCTGACACAGCTGGGGAAAGGGAGGCGGACCCACATGTGGAAAGAGCTAACACTCTCAGATCCCTCATCATACGCAGGCACTGGGCTAAGAATTTTATAGTGACTGCCTTGTTTAAGGGGCTTCCCTGATGGCTCAGTGGTAAAGGATCCATTCTCCTGCCAATGCAGGAGACACAGTTTCAATCCCTGGGTAGGGAAGATCCCCTGGAGAAGGAGATGGCAACCCACTCCAGTATTCTTGCCTGGGAAATCCCATGGACAGAGGAACTTCCTGGGCTACAGTTCACGGGTTCTCAAAGAATCAGACATGACTTAGCGACTAAGCATGCACACCTTGTTTAATCTTTGCAGTGGCCCAGGAAGGTTGACCCAACTATCATCCCCATTTTACAGAGAAGGAAACTAAGCCTTAAGGGCAGAGTCAGGACTGAAACCCAAGTCTGGATCTGTCTGACACTAGGCTCATTCTTTTTTTTTTTCTTTTTTTTTAAATTAATTTATTTATTTTAATTGGAGGCTAATTACTTTACAATATTGTAGTGGTTTTGCCATACATTGACCTGAAACATTCTTTAGGCATATTTAGGCATATTTTTTCCTACAGCAAAATAAACAAATTATAAGCATCTGGCTTAATGTGGGATCTAGTTGTGGGGATCTTAATGTGGGATCTCCACCTATGAAACTTTAAGCCACCACTCAGAACATTTCCAACTCCCTATAAATCTCATTGTATCTTTTCCTGGTCAATTGCCTCCCATATCCCCCATCCCCCTAACATAACAATAATTCCAACTCTGTCACCATAGATCAATTTAGAGGTTCTCAGCCAGGGGCTATTTTGCTTCCCAAGGGACATTTTATAGTGTCTGGAGACATTTTGTTCATCGCACCAGAGGGATGCTACTGGTATCTGGAAGATAGAGACCAGAGATACAGCTGAATACCCTACAGTGCACAGGACAGCCCCCACCACCAAGAATCCTCCAGCCCAGAAGAGAAGCCCTAGGTCAGCCTGACCCATGGATTTAATGATTTCATTACATCAGCAGCCTCAGAGGCACAGCCACTTCCAAAAAGGAAGTCTTGTAATACTGAGCTCTTTCTATCCCACAGCCACGTGATGCCTGACTCAGCTTGTGCATGTTTGACCAAGAGGCCACATAGAGGATATGACCTAGGACCTGGGGCCAGGGTCCCTGCTGAGAGGCCTGAGATGTGACTGAGACTCAGGGTCCAATTAGGAAGCCCACCAGAGGAGGCCTCACCTTCATGCCTAGTCAGTCAGTTGTGTCTGACTATTTGCCACCCCACGGACTGCAGCCCAACAGGCTCTTCTGTCCACGGGATTCTCCAGGCAAGAATACTGGAGTGGGTTGCCATTTCCTTCTCAAGCCAAAAGTAAAGGGCCTTGAGCTGGCAGAAGCCCAGAATAGAAAGAGAGAATCCAGGGCTGAGAATGGCGGACCCAGGACTCAGGCTTCCAGGCTCCACTTACCAAGGAGGCCATGGTTGCCGTGAATGGCCTCCTGGGAGCTACCCTCTGCCTACAGCAGCCGGAGGGGCTTGGTGGGATAGGCCAGGGGCTGGGGTGGGGTGGCACAGACTTAAGGTTGTCCTGGAAACCCTTTTGGTGATTCTGCAATACCAGAAAGGAAGGTTCTGAGTCAGGGCTTTCTTGGCCTTTGTTTTCTTCAGGTGGGGAAGTGGGCCTGCATCTCCCTTTGCAGGTGCCAGCATCAGGGAGAGAACCAGGGTGGGCCGCGGTGCTCCAAAACCTGGTGAGACCAGGGATTTAGCCTTACCCCTGACCCTGCCCAGCTCTCCTGTCCCAAACTGATGGCTCAGCTCTCTCACTGAAAAGGTGTGATTCAGCCCAAAGCAGGAGCCCTCTCTCTCTCAGTGGGGATCAAAACTGACAAAAAGGTGATTAATGGAACCTGCCAGGCCTGGAATGACGATCCTCCCGGGGCTGAAGAGCAGGTTCAGCCAACGCCCCTCAGAGGAACAATAATCACAGGTCCTCTGGAGGCCCACGGTGGCCAGGACATGCCTCTCTCACAGGGTCAAGGCACAGCCCCTCCCCACCCCTCCCGAGGGGGGTATGTGAAGCCTTGACACAGGAATGCCTTCCTCTGACCACGAAGTGAACCCCAGGACCCACAGAGCCGGGGACACCTGCCAGCCCTCCTAGAGGGACCTGGGCAGAGAGCCATATGGGGGACCTTGTTTCTCCTCTCTCAGCCCTGGGTCAGATGGGGCAGGACCCAGTGATGGGGCTGAGGCCCTGCTCACGGGTCTAAAGCTCCCTTATTGCTTTCTGACAAAACTACAGATTTAGTCCCCTCCTCTATAACGTTTCCAGGGAGGGGGAGGGAAAGCCCCATGTATGAGTAACCCTGCAGAAGAGGTTCGTCTTGACAGGTTGTCACACAGTCTGCACAACAACGGATGAGGGCTTTTATTTGGCCCCATTTTATAGATGAAGCAGCTGAGGGAGACTAAGTCACTAGTCCAAGGTCGCCATGAAGTCAAGATTTAAGCTGGCATCTGGCTCTCGCTACCCCACCGGTTGGTGTCTCCAAGCCTTGCTGCAGACTCAGTGTCTGATCTCTGAGTATCCCATTCTGTATGTGTTAAAAAATAATAAAATAACACTAGCTAACATTTTGAACACTCTGTGAAACACTTTACATGCATGACTTTATTTGGTCCTTTTAACAACTCCACTATTTTTATCATATCCTTTTTGCAGATGAGGAAATGAAGGCCCAGAGAGACTGATGGCATTGCCCAAACCTGGCTATGTCAGAGCCAAGATTCAAACCTCTGGCTCTAGGGTCTGCACCCTTAACCACTGCCTGGTTAATCCCTTTCGGGCCAGTGTTAGCACCGTCCCATCCAGAGACCAGCCTCTGTTGCCCTCGCCATTCTCAGGCCTCCTCTCACCCAAGACCCACCTGGTGGATGGTCCTGAAGCCCACAGAGGTTAGGCTTGTGCACTGATGGCCGGGTGGTCAGCCTGTCTGCTGTCTGACCTGATTTCTCGGGTACTTCGGGGAATTTCTCGGGTACTCACTCAGTGCAGAATGTCAAAGCCTAAATGGCTGTAGAAAATTTCCCATTCAACCCCCTCATTTCACAGGTGGGGGAAACTGAGATTTGGAATGCAGAGACCCAGGGCAATGGGAAAGGAAGAGAAATACATGGGTTTCTAGGTCGACCACTGATTCACTGGGGGCCTTCCATCAAGATGACTTTTAAGTTTCCTTCAACAATGCCCTCTGGGGCTCTGGTTCTCAAAGATTATCCAGAGTCACCAGACTGTTCATCTGCAGAACTGAGGCCTAAATCCCACTTCCAGCTCCTAACCAGAGTTCCTTGCTTGAATCTTGGATCAGGCTCCTCCCTCCTTCTCTCTCTCCCTGGACCACAGGGGTCTGGAACCCAGACTGGCTGTGCATGCATGTGCATGCTGAGTTACTTCAGTCATGTCTAACTCTTTGCGACCCCATGGACTGTAGCCTGCCAAGCTCCTTTGTCCACAGGATTCTCTAGGTAAGAATACTGGAGTGCGTTGCCATGCCCTCCTCCAGGAGATCTTCCTGACCCAGGGATCAAATCCGTGTCTCCTGCACTGCAGGCAGATTCTTTATTCACTGAGCCATCTGGGAAGCCCCCAGGCTAGCTGACCACCTCCCAAAGGGTCTTAAGGTTCCCCCACAGGAGAGAGCCACCTTGTAAAAGGCAGACCCTGCCCAGATGGTGGACCCAGGCCCTCTGGGCACCCTGCACCCTCAGAGACACCTGCTTGACACAGCAGTCCTCAGGAGCCTTCTTCAGATTAGCCTCAAGGTCTCAGGGCCTTATATTTCTATATACTCAGCTTTCTAAAATCCCTGTTATTACCACCCGGGTTCCCCAGACACCCATAAAGGCCAGTACAGGCTTTGAATTAAGTGGATCTGAGTTCCAACCCTACATCTGCCATAGACTGGCTATGTGACCTTGGGAAAGTTACTCAAACTTTCAGTGCCTCGGTGGCCATAACAGAAAAACAGGCCTCAGACGAGTGAGTATCTGAGAAGCACCTGACACCCAGGAGCTCCCAGCAAGTGGAAGGTTCCTCTCCCCTCCCTGTTACCAATGAGGAAATGCAAGCTTCTCATTGTTAGATGACCTATCAGAGAATTCTTTGGTCCTCCATCCTGTGCCAGCTCATTGCTTCGCCTCCCTCTCTGGTTCCTGCAGCCAGCATGGCACCTACAACAACCAGACAGGTGACAGCTGGTGGCATTCTGGTCTTATTTCCCCCACTCAGTCTTACATTCCCTGAAGACAGGGGCTTTGTCAAATATACCTCTGAATACCTTTCCTGGCAGAGGGCAGCACTGGCTAACTGCCTGAAAGGCTGTTTCAGAGACATGTTGTCTGCTGGCTTTAAATGAGAAGGAATATCTAGCAGAAATGGTATCTAGTGAGATCACCCCAGCTCCAAATCTCATGGGAAAAGCTGGCATCATTTTATTTTCCTTCATGCAGCCAGCTGCCCATGGAGGGACAGGTTGACCCCTAGGTGGGCACACGCCCAAGACACCAGTGAATGTCCAGAGCTGTCCCTAAGGCAGGAAGGAGCGAAAGAGAAAAAAGTTCATGCACTCATGCAATAAATATTTACTGAGAGGCCCCACTGAGGACTCAGCCATGCATGGAGCAGACACTGCCCCTGCTGCCACAGGTCTCCCAGGTCAGGCACCCCCATGAGGTCTCAGGATGCAGAGCAGCTCATCGAGAACCTCAAGATCATCTTGTCCAATCAGAATCTTCCATGTAAAGATGGGGAAACTGAAACCCCAAGGGGGACAGGGACTCAGAGTTCTTGGTGAAAAAGGTGGGCATGCCCTATGCCTGCTCTGGGAAGACCAGCCTGAACCCAGGACACGCCCAGGGCCCTAATCCCTAGTCCCAAAGCTGCCCTCTCAGCAGCAGAGGGAGGCCTGCTGCCTGCTTCCCGGATTGGCTGGAAACTTAGCCCAGCCTCCACCCAGGGATGGGCAGGAGGTGGCTGTCTATGCCCGGAGACAATTTAAGGGCTCAGCCAGGCATGTGCTCTCCCTGGGAGTGGGCATCTCACTCCAGGGTCAGGCAGGGGACAGAACTTGGCAAACTGCAAAGGCCTCTCTGATAACCCATCCCTAAATCCCAGCAGAGCAAGAAGAGAGAAGCAGCCTCCATCCCCCCAGCTCAGAGTCTGGCCTCTAGAGGAGGCTCACTGGATGAGGGACAGCTCAGCCCCATGCTGCCCTGCACTTTTCCAGACGTGGTTATTTTTGCAAACAAAGAAGACTCTTCTGTGGCTGTTTAGGCCTGAGACCTCTCAATAGAGGCCTGGATATCAGTGATGCAGGAGCAGTAGCCCAGCTACCAGCCTCAGCAGTGGAGTGGGAGAGTGTCTCAAAGGAGCCTGGCTGAGCCCCAAGATGTTGGGGACATGGCACCTGGTGCTCTGGGCTTGAACTGCAGCGTAAGAGACCAAGGTTCCTTGTAAGGACAATCTTTCTGACCATATTGGCTGTGTGACATTTGAACAGTTTGCCCCTAGAGGTCAAGAAATGCGTTTCAGACTAGCACACCCTCTAAGGAAGATGTCACCAGCTTCTGTCACCCGCCCTCCTGCCCCCGCCCCAGCATCAAGGGAAAAGCAAGGGTCTGAAATCGGAGAGACAGTCCCAGACCCAGTTTCACTATTCCTTAGCTTGTGGCTTCATGCATGTGATTTAGCTTCCCTGGGCCTCAGTTTCCTCTTGTGAAAACTGCTGTTCAAGTCTGGCCTCAATTTCAAAAGCTTTTGGGAGAGGAAATGAGATACCATCCATGGAATGCCCTGTCCAGAGCCTGGCAGGGTGCAGTGTTAGTTGCTCATTGTGTCCAACTCTTTGCCGCTGCATGGACTGTAGCCCATCAGGCTCCTCTGTCCATGGAATTCTCCAGGCAAGAATACTGGAGTGGGTTGCCGTTCCCTTCTCCAGGGGATCTTCCCGACCCAGGGATCCAACCCGGGTTTCCTTCACTGCAAGCAGATTCTTTACCATGGGAGTGTACAGACACTAATAAAATCCCTTTCCTCCCCACCAGCCCCAGGGAAATCTGGCGTTGAAATGTGCACTCAGGAGACACATTCTAGATTAAATACCCCTCAGAAAGAAAGGATGCCACCTTCTCTCCAGCTAGGGTTGCTGGAAGAGGAGTTTCACCCAGTGAGACCCACAGGGTGCCTCTCGGAAGGCCTGGCCCTCCCCACAAATGATCTGATTCTTAGGAGAACAGCAGCACCTCCTACGTGATCTTCCCAGCCGGACAAAGAAACCGGTTCTCCCTCTCCCTTCTCCCTCTCCCCTCAGTCCTCTGCCGAGCCCAGTCCAACCAGGGCCCTTCTACTTCCTCATTCCCTGCCCTCTCTCTGGGGCTATGGGCTTCCCTGGTAGCTCAGCTGGTAAAGAATTCGTCTGCAATGCAGGAGACCCCGCTTCAATTTCTGAGTTGGGAAGATACCCTGGAGAAGGGATAGGCTACCCACTCCAGTATTCTTGGGCTTCCCTGATGGCTCAGATGGTAAAGAATCTGCTGCAATGTGGGAGACCTGGGTTTGATCCCTGGGTTGGGAAGATCTCCTGGAGGAGGAGATGGCAACCCACTCTAGTATTCTTGCCTAGAGAATCCCCATGGACAGAGAAGCCTGACGGGTTGCAGTCCATAGGGTTGCAAAGAGTCAAACACAACTGAGTGACTAAGCACAGGTACATCAGGGGCTATGGATTCCAGAGGAAACAGCCCCAGAGCAGAGGCAGCAAATCAGGTGTGTATGGATGCCACTGCTCTAATGAGCCCTCAGGTAGAAATTGGGAACAGGGGAGCAGGATTTGGATGAAGAAGGGCAGTAAGGGCTGGAGTTGCTTTGGACTTGGAATTAGAGGAATCAGGGAGGGCTTCCTGTAGCTGGCGTCTTTCCCTCTTGGCACTTTCAGTGCCTTGTAGGGAGATGGCATCTTTGGGGGGAAGGGGGCCAGGTTTGCAAGGGGACAGAGATGGAAAGTGGCTCAGCCACTCTAGAGGTCAGGTGTGCCCGGCTGGAAAAGAGGGGAAATTAGGGAGCATATGTGGTGAGAGCTGGAAGCAAGGGGGAAGGTCCTGGCAATTGGCTGTGAAGAACCAGGGCCTGGGATCCCAGAATAAGCCATGAACTTGGAGTCATACAGGTGTGGGGCCCAGCCCCAGCCCTGCTACTTACTGTCCAGCCATGAGGCCACTGGACTAGTCATCAGCCTGACCACCTCATTTGTAAGTTTCCCATCTCAACTCTAAGTTCCCTCATCTCTAAGATAGCATAATAAAGCCTGACCGCCAGCAGTTGTATTAAATGAGACCCATGAGTGGGTGTGCCTAGCCCAGTTCCAACCATATAGTGGTGAACCAGAGCCGTCTATGCAGTCAGCCATCCACTAAGTGATTAGTCAATGTCTCAATGTGTTTACTCTGTGTTAAGTACACCACACCGCTCTAAGGAACCCTGTTTCCTACTTCCATGATCACTAAATGGGGTCAGCCAGACAACAAGTCATCCGATCGGCCTGGTTCATCCAAGGCAACCCAGACACTCCAAAGAGTGACTGTTCAGGGAAGAGGTCAAAGTTGGGAAGAGATGGCAGCAGGTGGGCCTTGGCCTTTCTCAGAGGCTACCAACAAGAAAAACTGGACATACTACTGAGACATATTTGCAAAAGGAAAAGCAAGTTTTTATTGCATGGACGTGGTACAGACCATGAGCTTGTTACACAATACAGCTGTTTCTTGCACCTCCCTGCCCTATTGAAGGCAGGAAAGCTGGAGGGGTCAGGGGAGTGCACAGGAAGCACCCATCTAAGAGACAAGGGATCCCTTGGACCAGACCCTCTGAAGGCAGAGCCTGGAATTTGCTATTCTGGTCCCTCTGGCCAGCTTTCTGCTCAGCCTGGGGAGGGCGGGGGTGGCAGGGGTGTCTCCCCTGCACTGGGCTGCTAGATTTCTCTCTTTCTGGAAGAAACCACCTTCCCGTCCACAGACTCCTCAACGTTGATGCGGACCTTGCCACCACCGCCACCTCCCAGGGAGGCTGTAGAAAGAAGGGGCAAGTTTGAGACTGGGAGACCCTCCCTGTACTCCCTCCCAAGGGGGCCAGGGCCTCGGCTGAGCTCTGAGAAGACTGGACAGCACCCCTGAGAATGGCCATCGGCCAATCCTTCCAGAGCTTCCAGGACAACTGGCGCTGAATTACTCATCAAAGAGATGGGCGGGAGCAGTGGCAGGTATGCCCTGCAGTGAGCAAGAATGTGAGAGCTTTTAAGCTGCACATAAACAGGAAGTAATCATGGACCTCTATCCATAAGTACAGGGCTTCCCAGGTGGCACTAGTGGTAAAGAACCCGCCTGCCAGTGCAGGAGACATAAAAGACATGGGTTTGATTCCTGGGTCGGGGAAGTCCCGTGGAGGAGGGCATAGGAACCCACTCCAGTGTTCTTGCCTATGGACAAGAAGAGCCTGGCGGGCTACAGTCCATAGGGTCACAAAGAGTCATACACGACTGACACAATGTAGCATGCGTGCATCCAAAAGGACATGAAGGTGGGGCCTAGGCAGGAGCTATGCCCTGGACAAAGTTTGCTCATCCTGGAAGGTTCTCCATAAATCTTCAACCCCAACCCTACCAGGAACTGACAGAGGTCCCACTGGAGGAGGAAGTACCTATTGAAATGGGCATCTCCTCCCTCTACTTAGATGCTTGGCCTCTTTCTCCTTCCTCCCCATTCCAAGGATAATTGTGACTCCAACGGTTTCTCTCCCCTCTCAACTCAGGAAGAGTTAAGCCTCTTACCTTCTCTGTGTCCAATGCCAGCCATCCTGCAAGAGAGGGGAAAGCAGATATAAGCAAAGGACAGAAGCTCAGGTCTGCCTACAGACAGATAGCTAAGCAGTCTTGTCCACCCCTACCCCCATATCTGACTTCTCTAAAGGCTGGGACATCCTGCAAGCCCTCCAGACCAGCCACCCCCAAGCAGATAGATTCTAATCTTTAATAACACCCATCTATTTCCTGTAGGAAATGGAACTAGCATCAAATCCAAGACCACTAGCCCAATTCTATCATTTACAGAAGGCAGGCAGGACCAGAGAGGTGACGTGACCTGCCCAAGGTAATAGCTGAAGACCAGAGCACAGAGTCCAGAACCTCTGACTCCACGTTCTGCTCTCTTTTCACTGTACACACTGCTGTGCCCTTAAGATGACTCTCCACCCTAACCCCTCACTTCCCCTCTGCACCCCAGCCCCTGCCTGGCATCCTGGCCCTCCAGCAGGCTGCGGTAGGTGGCAATCTCCTGCTCCAGTCGTGTCTTGATGTCCAGCAGCATCTTGTACTCCTGGTTCTGTGCCTCCATCTCACTGCGGAGCTCGCTCAGCTGGGCCTCGATACTGCTGATGAGGCCCTGGATCTGCTGCAGCTGTGTGGCATAGCGGCACTCCGTCTCTGCCAGCGTGCTCTCCAGCCCAGCTTTCTAGTGGGGCAATGGACCAGAGACACCACATCAGGCTAGACAGGAAGCCATCGAGGGCTTGGGGAGACAGGGCAAATGAATTGCATGGAACCTCCCCCGGAGAGAGCTTGGGAACTCCAATGCTTAAAGCAGCCATGAAGGGCGGCAGAGATGGGGAGGGGGAGGCTTGGCAGGAAGAAGAGGAGCATAGCAGGGAGCCAGACCATGCTGAGCTGGGACTGCAGCTCGATCTCCAGCCCCTGTATTGTGCGTCTCAGGTCTGTGATCTCCGTCTTGCTGGTCTGGATCATCTCTGTGTTGGAGGCCACTTCCTTATTCAGCTCTTCTGTCTATAGGTCACACAAAAGAGAAGTGAGCTCCATGGGCCTCCCAGGGGCTCAGAAAGCTGGGAAGGGGTCCACCAGTCAGACCCACCTTGCTAAAGAACCAGGCCTCGGCATCCCGGCGGTTCTTCTCCGCCATGGCCTCATACTGCTCCCTCATTTCCGACAGCACACGGGTCAGGTCCACGCCCGGTGCTGCATCCATCTCCACGTTGACCTGGCCAGCCAGCTGGTTACTGAACTCCTTCATCTCCTTTATGGTGGGGAGGGTGGGCATTCAGAGACAGAGGGCGGAAGCCAGAGCCAAGGCTGTGGTCCCACGTGCCAATCCTGGCTCCATCACTAATCACTAACGCACCACATGGCCTCAGCTCTGCCCCATACCCACCCCAGCCTCTGTTTCCCATGCCACATGAAGAGGTTTGATCGCACAGGCCCCTCAGCTCTGAGGGTCTCTCCTCCTCTCTAGTCTCTGGTCCTGCCAAGGGAGGTCCTCAGACAGTAGGGCCCTTGTATGAGCTCATGAAGCAGATCAGGACAGCAGTGCCCACAGGCCACCTGGCCTGGATGCATCAGAGAAGAAAAGGAGTCTGGGTCACCAGTGTCCCTTCCCTCCATGGGAACCTCTGTGTTGGCAGGTGTGTATCTGAACCACTCGGTCCTTCAACCAACTAAGAAGAGTCCTCAGTGGCCCCACTCTGCCTCCCACCAGACGCAGCCCCTGCCTGATCCTCACCTCCTCGTGGTTCTTCTTCAGGTAGGCCAGCTCCTCATTCAGGCTCTCAATCTGCATCTCCAGGTCAGTCTTGGTCAAGGTCAGCTCATCCAGCACCCTGCGCAGGCCATTGATGTCGGCCTCTACGCTCTGGCGTAGGGCCATCTCATTCTCATACCTGGAAAGGAAGAGGAAACCCAAGCGAGGAGGGGTGAGGGATCTGGACCACTTGAGCTGGGGGACAATGTGGAAGGAGCGTACTTGAGTCTGAAGTCGTCTGCAGCCAGCTTGGCATTGTCAATCTCCAGAATGACCCGGGAGTTTTCGATGGCAGCTGCCAGGATCTGCAGGATACAGGGAGCTGGTGTCAAGAAGGCCCCTCCCTCTTCGCTGCTGCTCTCCCTGCCGCCCTCCCTGCTCTGCACCTCACATGGGACCCCTCACTGACCATCTCCCCTCTGATACCAGCCACAGTAGGCTGTAGGGTCCCCAGGCAGAATCCAGCCATCCCGTGCCACCCTCCTGGTCTCTGGGACAGGAAAGACCAAGGAGCCAGAGTGGCAGGGAATGTCCTATGGGAACTGCCTGGCCAGGAGCAGGGTGCCCTCTTGGGGTGCTCCACCAGCCTTCCCTGTGGACAACTCATGGTCACTGGCCTCCTGCACACCTAACGCAGCCATGCATCTATAGAACATTCCAGTCAGTGGGAACCTGTAGGGCAGCTGCGGAAACAGGCGCAGGTGAGTGAAGGGTGAGTGAGGAGCTGCAGAGTCCATGCCCAGGCCCAGGTCTCCTAAGGCTTTTGCCACCCAAGACATTCAGAGGGTGAGGCAGGAGCTCCTGGTGTTCAGGACTCCTAGGACCAGAGGTTCATCTCTGCACCCTTATTCTTGCAAAAGAAGCAAAAGAAGCAAAGGAGAGCTCTAGACAGAGCCCCACAGGTGTGAGCACTGTCTCCATCTCGGCCCCTACTGGTCCAGACCAGATTCGCAGGATCCCCAGCACTGCTAGGCTGAGCAAGTTGTGCTCCCACCCGCACCTGGAACGTGTTCCCCACAGTTGCCAAGGTTATACATCATTGCCTGGGCAGAAAAGGATCTCCCCTGGGGCAGCTGGAACCAGCCACCTGCTCCCCTCTCCCTAACACCGGAGCCCTTACCTTGTCCCGGAGTTCATCGATGGTCTTGAAGTAGGGGCTGTAGTCACGCTCCGGGCTGGTAGGGCTCTGTCTCTGGTACCAGTCTCGGATCTTCACCTCCAGGTCGGCGTTAGCCTCCTCCAGGGCACGCACCTTCTCCAGGTAGGAGGCCAAGCGGTCATTGAGATTCTGCATAGTGATCTTCTCATTGCCGGAGAGGAGGCCGCCATCTCCACCGCCGAAGTCACCGAAACCACTGCCAAAACCCCCACCAAAGACACCTCCAAAGCCAACCCCATAACCACTACCAGCCCCTCCACCAAAGCCACTCCCATAGCCCCCTGCTGACCCTGAGGAGACAAACCTGGCAGAAGAAGCTGAGATAGTGCGGCTCCCACCGCCCCCATAGAGACTCCCTCCACCAAAGCCTCCTCCCCCAGCCAGAAGGGAACCCCCCCGAGTAGAGCCAGCCCCAAAAGTGGAGGAAGAAGTCTGCAGAAATGTGGTGGCCATGGCCAAGCAGCAGTGCTGAGCTCTCAGCAGCACGAGAGAAGCTGGCAGGAGGCAACGGCTGGGCTGAAACCTGAGGGCTGCGCCTGTCACCCCCAGCCCTGGGGCTCCTTATATACCCCTCCCAGGGGGTGTGGGATTGCGTCTCCTCCCCCAAAGGGAAGCCAACTCCTTCTGTGTTCCTGACAAACACAGCTGCCTGCACACCTCAACGTGGCTGGTGTGGGGTTTTTCTTTTCTTTCTTTTTTTTTTTTTGTAATGCAACAAAGGAGATGATTCAGAAATGAATGGTGTTTTGCCCCAAGCCATGATTTTAACACTTCAATTACAGGTTCATCTCTACGCTCCAAGAGAAAACCCAGAACGTAGGAACCTTGTATCATGTCTGCCAGACCTCCGCCTGCACTGTTAGTGGCTCAGGCCAACTCTGCCCTCGCCTGGATTTCTCTGCTGCTTCCAGCCTGAGACCCTTGCCCCCAGGCAGTTGGTTCCTGGCTCTCAGTTTGGGAGTTCACTTCACAGGACTGCTCCATGTGATCCCTTTCACAGATCCCGTGTCTAAGCCTGCCAGGCTCTGGGGATTGGTGGCAAGGTGCATGGAAGAAGGCAGGGGCCGTGGGCATAAACTGAGGACAGGAGAGGGAGCCTGAGTCTGGTTCCAACTGAGGTGACCAGAGGGGCCAGCATCTGTCACTTCCCTGACCCTATAAATGGACTCTTCTCCTCCTCTCCTCCCCCATCCACAGACCCCTCCTACTTCTCCAGCTCCCCCGGGCCCCCTGTCCCACTGCACTGGCATTCCCACAAAAGCCAGCCGGCTCAGGGCTGACAAGGGGCTGATTGATAATCCCACCACCTGCCAACTACATGTCACTGAACCTTTACTTGCTCCTGGGACAAGTTGGGGCAAACCTCTGCAGATAAGATGGGAGCAAGTTCCAGAAAGCCCCTGCCTTCGCCAGCAAGAGGCATGTCGCTGCACAGCAGGCCCAGATTAACCCTCTTTGTCCTGTGAAGTGCTGCGGGGCTGGGGAGGGGCTCGACCCAGAGTGCTGTATGTGCCTGAGCACTGCGGGGAGGGCGGGGATGGGGAAGCCTGGCAGGTGGACTGGAAGGCCACTCTGAGATCTAGAAGGTCAAAGCACCACCTCAAAGAGCAGGCTGCTGAGGCCGGAGAGGGGAGTCCAGCGCTCAGGAGAGCCCTCTGGTCTGCCACAAGCTCGGGGGCCTGGTGTGCGCGAAGACCTATGGGCAGTGCCACTGGAAGCGTGGCCTGGCCCTCTGGCCTTGGCTCTGGGGTTTAGAGAGAGCCAGGGGTGGGGAAGTGGGCCAGATTGGGCTGGAGCACAGGAGGAGGATTCCTGGCCCAGAGCTGCGGCATCATGAAGCAGATGGCGCTCTGGAATCCCTCAAACCCGGGTTCAAACCTGGCTCTATCCGTTACTGCTTGGGAACCTCAGACACGGAAACTTTCAAGTTTCAATTTCCTTCTGGCAACGGATCCTCTCAGCTCCCACTAACAGAGAAGCCCGGAGGCCCAAAAGCCTCCATCCTGCTCCCCATCTTCTGAGGGGCTGGATAGGGGCATGCACATCCAATACTTAGGACTCTCAAGTATTCTCACCTGGGGGGGACTTTTTTTTTTTGCCCTTGGGCATTAGATCTTCCCTGTGAGTGAGCATCTCACTCTTCCATATTCTTCCACAAACATCCCCTATGGGGCAATGCAGATCATTGTCATTATTGCTCTAATAACAGTAATCGCATGCTTCCACTGCACACTTGAGAATTTACAAAGCACTTCTACACCCATGCCTCCTCTGATCCCTATGTCTCAGAAGATATTCCCTGCCCCTATTTCAGAAGGAATGAAAATGGGGCTCAGAGAGGGGAAGCCATTTGTATAAGATGGCACAGCTAGCAAGGGGGCATCACCAGGACTCAGTGGGCCCTCTGACACTCCAATCAAACAGGGAACAGGAAAAGAAGGTGCTCCCCTCCTCTGCCAGACCCCAGATTCCTGGGCCTGGGCTGGGGTGACGGAGGGGGATATTGTCCTGGTGGGAACGGGGAGGGGTTCTCCTCCCTCTGCATCACACTGAGCCAGCTGCTGAGTGCTGGGCCCGGACAGTGCAGTATTGTCTCGTGGGTGAGAGGATATTGTCTTTTCCTCTGAAAGAAAAATACTCAAACTCAGATCAGCCATAGCTCATTAAAGCCTCTGCAGACATGACGGCCCCAGCAATTACCACGGGAACAATTATGTGCCATCACCCCGCGGTGAGGGAGGGCTGGACCCCAGCCACCTTCTCTCTGCACCCTGACTCACCTCCAGCAGCCCCTCAAGGGGGCTTTCCCTACACGCTCTCAGGCCCAGGCCGAGCAGCAGCTGCCCTGGTCACAAATCCCTGGTTTCGGTCCAAACGGTTCCTATGAGCTCAAGGTCTGGGCAGCCGGGACCTCCTCATTAGCACCAGGAGGGGATGGCCGGGCGAGGGCGGAGATCAAGCTCCATTTGGCTCCAGCCCAGACTGCAGCCCCGGGCACTGGAGGCTGTGCCAGCTTCTGTCCTTGGCCCACTGCAGACAGACAGGCGGTCCCCAGAGCCAGCTTTCCCTTCTCAGAATGGGACAGGGCAGCCCAGTGGAAAGAGCCTGGGCTGGACTCCACCTGGGTGTGACTAAACAGCTCCGAGCCAGGTTCATGAATTAAAATTGGGTCATTTTCCCACTTACAGGAGGTACAGGGAAGAATCAAAATCATAAAGACAGAAAGTGTAATGGTGGTTGCCAGGGGTGGGGAGGGAGAATAGAGCGTTACTGTTTAATAGGTATAAAGTCTCAATTTTACAAGATGGAAAGAGTTATGCAGATGGAGGGTGGTGATGGTTGTACAACAATGTGAGTGTGTTTAATGCCACAGAACTGTACCCTGAGAAATGGGTGAGATGGTGAAGTTTGTTATGAGTATTTTGCAACAATAAAAAAAAGAAAGGGGAGGGAAAAAACCCACTGACCCCATTAACACCGGCCCCGGCTATAGGTCCACAGTGAGCATTCGAGGCACAGGGGGAGCAGGGGGTCTCCATGGACGTTAGAATCCTCCCTCACCTCCTCCAGTCCCCAGGGAGATGCTCTGGACAGAGAGTGCATGCCCTGGGGCCTGGAGAATTCCTCACTTCTCCTTTATCAGTTATGTAGCTGTGGGTAATCAAGCTTCCTCACTCCAAGCCTCAGTCTACCAGTTGGAAAAACGGAAATAACTCCTGTCCAATCTGACTCACGATAGAGTGAGATATGGACCGGAAATGCTTGCAAACTGAAGTGATTGTGATGACCAGCGGGCTGGGAAGACACTCCCCTCCCCCAAATCCCCTCTCTCTCCCTCTCCTCTACCCAACCGCTTCTGTCAACACAGTACCCCATAGTTTCAGCTCCCAGACTGAGATGGGAAAGTGCCCCCCCCACCCCACCTCCCCACACACACACACAAAGGAAGGCTTTATTCCTGTCACCCAGACCTGAGACCCAGTCACCAACCCCACCTGCATGGGCCCAGACCCAGCCCCACAGCCACATTCCTGGAGCCTCTGGGGCATAGGAGAGGGTTTCAGCTTTGACAACAGAGGCTTTCATGAACAGGGAACAAATATCTCCTGGCAGTCCCAGCCTCGGGGTGCAGCCAGGCCTCTGGTCTCTAGCTCTGAGGCCTCCACAGTGAGGTGGGAGGAGGGGACCGTAGGTGCCGATGTCCAGGATGTCCAGAGCGGGGAAAAGCTGGGGAGGTGGCAGAAGGGGCTCCTG
Source organism: Okapia johnstoni (assembly GCA_024291935.2). Classification (NCBI taxonomy): domain Eukaryota; kingdom Metazoa; phylum Chordata; class Mammalia; order Artiodactyla; family Giraffidae; genus Okapia; species Okapia johnstoni. The sequence continues at coordinate 20,072,346 of CM044306.1, read as the reverse complement.
TCCCCCGGCTGCTGCAGGGGAGGAGGGAAGTGCTGGTCTGGGGTCACCAGTCTGTGATTTGAAGCAAGCTATCAAGTCCCATGGGAAATGGTGAGAAAAGCACCTCCTTCCAGATGAACACCCGGTGTGGCAGGGTCCGAGGTCTCCTCAGGGCAGTGACATGCCTTAACGGGGCAGCCTCTCCAGCCTGGCTCTGAGCTGATGCCTGCCCTCTGACCCAAAGTCCCAGTTCGTTTCTCCTTGAGTGTCAGGAGGAACTGCCTCAGGGGATCCCAGCCCTAGGCCTTCACGCAGAGCAAGATTGGAATGTATTGAGGAAATGGCACAGGGATTATCATCCTGTGAATCAGGGGTACTGGGGTGGCATCTGGGTTAAGAATCAGGAAATGCGGATTCTGGTCCTAGCTTTGCCATTAGTTGTTGTGTGGCCTTGGTCAAGTTTTTTAACCTCTCTGAGCCTATTTCCTGCTCTATATGGGATATAATTTGTTAAGTCGCTTCAGTCATGTCTGACTCTTTGCAACCCTATGGACTTTGATTAAATGGCACTTAGTAGGTGCTCAGTAAACATTAATTACAGATAAACACACACCAACCCTTGGGGAGAGTTCATGGGGAAAAAAAACACTAAATCTGGAAGCAAAAACCACAGTTTCAAATCCCGTCCTTGCCATCCATTAGAACAGTATATATACACAACAAACCACCTCAGTCGAGTCCGACTCTGTGACCACATGGACTATAGCCCACCAGGCTCCTCTGTCCATGGAATTCTCCAGGCAAGAAAACTGCAGGAGGTAGCCAACCCCTTCTCCAGGGGATCTTCCCAACCCACGGATCGAACCTGGGTCTCCTTCATTGCAGGCGGATTCTTTACCATCTGAGTCACCAAGGAAGCCCTATCCCTCCATAAAATGGTAGCAATGCTTATTTCACAAGCTTGTTTTAGGGAACCGGTGAGATAAGTGAAGACCTCTGGAAAGAGGAATTATGGTAATAGCTACAGTTTGTGAAAGCCCTCCCTTTCCTTTCCTGGGACAGGGTGGACTCTGGTTCAAATGAAACCTAAACAATAAAATCTAAACAGTGCCAAGGCCGGGCCCACCTCCATGGACTTAAATAAGAAACCCAACGTCCATCTTCCCTTGGGCCTTAAAGCTTTATTGGCAGGTCAGGGGGAGAGGCAAGGGTAAGGGTCCCTCCCCTCCCATGCCTCTACCCAGGGGAATTCCTTCTGCAGCAGAGCAGGAAGGCCAGGAGGCCGCCGGGCTCAGAGGGCCTTTGCGAGGGACAGGTCGTTGTAGTAGGCATCCTGGCCCTCCAGCAGGTTTCGGTAGGTGGCAATCTCCTGCTCCAGCCGGGTCTTGATGTCCATGAGGTGTTGGTACTCCTGGTTCTGCCGCTCGGTGTCGGCTCGCACATCACTCAGCTGGGCTTCGATACCGCTGATCAGCGCCTGGATCTGCGCCAGCTGGGCTCCGAAGCGAGCCTCTGTTTCCGCCAGCGTGCCTTCCAGGGCAGCTTTCTGAAGGTAGAGAGAGAGGAGGAGGCTCAGCAGAGCCTAGTGCCCAGAAAGGGTCCAGGTAGAGCCACCGCCCAGGCTGCCCAAGGCTGCAAGGACATAAGTGTGAATCCCACAGGGCAGAGGGCACCTACCATGCTGAGCTGAGACTGCAGCTCGATCTCCAGACCCTGGAGGGTGCGCCGCAGGTCGGTGACCTCCGTCTTGCTGATCTGCAGCTGCTCCGTGTGGCCAGCGACCTCCCTGTTCAGCTCCTCGGTCTGCAGTGAAAGAAGGCAGAGGGAAGAGCACTGAATCAGACCCTTGCCCAGGAGCATTATGCCTGCTCTCCTTGCCACCTCTCCAGGGAGCACCTGCCTCCCCCTCCATACCTGGCTGGTGAACCAGGCCTCAGCATCCTTCCGGTTCTTCTCAGCCATGACCTCATATTGGCTTCTCATGTCACTCAGGATCTTGGCTAGGTCGATGCCTGGAGCAGAATCCACCTCCACACTGACCTGGCCACCCATCTGGCCCTTCAGCACACTGATTTCCTGGAAAGATACAGCAGAGATGGGCATGTCAGGGCCCAGAGCCTGCTGGGCCTGAGCCAGGTCACTCCCTGATACCCCAGGCCATGGGGGGAGGGGCTGGTTTTCAGGTGCAGACCTAGGACCCAGCACTGGGGAACAGACAGAGTCACCACCATCTGCTGTTGGAACCCTTGAGAGCCACAATCCACACTCAGGGTCAGGTCAAGAGGGCCGCAAATGTGGCCACAGTCAGAGGATAGAGGCTAAAAATGTCCTCATCTGGGGAACTGGGCTAGGGTGGATGGGATGCCCAGAGTGAAACCCACCTCCTCGTGGTTCTTCTTCAGGTAGGCCAGCTCCTCCTTCAGGCCTTCGATCTGCATCTCCAGGTCAGTCCTGGCCAGGGTCAGCTCGTCCAGCACCCGGCGCAGACCATTGATGTCAGCCTCCACGCTCATGCGCAAAGCTTGCTCCGTCTCAAATCTTTCAGAGGAAATAGTTGTAGTCAGGCCAGCATTTCCTCTGCAGCTCCAAAGATTTCCCCACCTCCCCTGGGCTCAAGGCCCCATGGGGGATGGAGAGTGCTTTAGGCCAGCTAGGGTGGGTGAGGGGAGCATCCATTCCCCCAACAACACTGAGCCCCCTAAGGGACTGCCCCCATCGCCTGCTCTGGCTTCCGCAGCCCCCAAAGCAGACACTCACTTGGTGCGGAAGTCATCTGCAGCCAGACGGGCATTGTCGATCTGCAGGACTATCTTGGAGTTCTCAATAGTGGCACCGAGAATCTGGGAGGCAGAATGCAGGAGGTTGGTACCAGTTCAGTATATGGGCAATGCCCACCCACTTTCTTCCCAGAGGAGCCAAGGAGTACGTGTGCTCTGGGGCCCCTGGAGACCAAAGCTCCAGCCACCCCAGGCTGCCTGCTCTCTGGGCAGCCTTGAAATCAGCCTAGGCCTGAGAGCTGGAACAGGAAAAAATTACTGCCAAGGAGGCTGATCCAGGGGTAGGAGATGGGCAGGGGCAGGGGAGAATGGTAAGCCTCAGAGGGAAATGTCTCCAAGACCTGTACCCAGGGAAACTCTTAATGGTCTTAGGGAGACAGCCTCTAGTGATCTGCAAACCAGATGCAGCAAGAATAGGGGGCAGCCCATTGTCCCACCCCTACTCAAAGAACATTCTGCCTTCAGGGAAGGGAATTTCTTCTGTTGAGCATCTGTTAAGTGCCAGCACTTTGCATCTCCTCTTTCAGGTAAACTGTATTTCCTAGTGTAGGTCACTGTTTTACAAGTGTGAAAGCACTACCCTAGTTGTTTACATCTCTAACTCTCCTCATCTGAGGGGCTGGTCTAGGCACCTGGCACCCATCACCAGGCCAGGCACAAGGTGGGTCCTGGGCTATGTTGTGGGGACTGTGTGTGTGGAGATCTAACATGTCCGCCTGCCAATGCAGAAGACATAAGAGACATGGGTTCCATCCCTGGGTGGGGAAGATCCCCTGGAGAAGGAAATGGCAACTGGCTCCAGTCATCTTGCTTGGAAAATTCTACTGACAGAGGAGCCTGGTGGGCTACAGTCCATGAGGTCGTAGAGTCGGACACGACTGAGCACACTCGCAAGCATGCATGGCATGTGAGACTTTTAAAAGTCCCACTGGCTCCTGAAACATTTCTTCTGGACGAGCTCCCAGCTCCTGCCTTCCCCGTAGGGTGGGCGGAGACCAAGCCCCACCCTGAAGGACCCTAAGCACCGCCCAGGAAGAGGCTGGAGCTGGGACCTGTCTCCACCCACAGAGCACTGGGCCTCCGCACCCAAGTTTACAGGAGCTTGCATTCGTCCCTCTTTCACTCAGTCCAGGGACCACAGCGAATGGCCCTCCTTGACCAGGGCCCAGAGTCTGCCTCTCCCATTCTTGCTAGAGCTCCTCGGAGTCCCGAGTGGCCCCCAGGGAGGAGGAGGCCTCCAGCCTGAGCGTGAGGGAAACCAGACCCCTCGCCCCCTCCCGGAATAAAGGAATGCAGAAGGCCCCAACCCGCGGGCAGCAGGAGACAGGGCTGGCCTGGTGTGGACCAAATTCCTCTCTGGCCAAACTCGCATATTCCTGTTGCCACGGCGACTCGGGCCCAGACCTCTGGGCAGCCCACATTGTGCCCCAACTCCTGGTACTTCCGCCCCCTTCCCCAGGCCTAGCGACCGGAGCGCCTTCCTCCTCCAGCCCCGCCACACTAACCCGCCCAGCCCTCCAGGCCTCGCTTCCTGGCCCATCGCCCTGCCCCTCCTCACCTGCCCGCTTCGCTCAGCCCCACCCTGTGGGCCTCCCACATCCTAACGGGCTCGCTCCCGCCCCGCCGGGAGGTGGCTCGGGCACCCGCCGCCCCCGCCTCGGGCCTCGCCCGGCCCGCGGGGCTGGGTTTCCGCGGCAGGTGCACTTTCCCCAGCCGGGCCACCGCCCACCTGGTCCCGCAGGTCCTCGATGGTCTTGAAGTAGTGGCTGTAGTCGCGGGCGGGCCCGGGCCCCTGCTTCTGGTACCAGTCGCGGATCTTCATCTCCAGGTCGCCGTTGGCCTCCTCCAGGGCGCGCACCTTCTCCAGGTAGGAGGCCAGGCGGTCGTTGAGGTTCTGCATGGTGAACTTCTCGTTGCCCGCCAGCAGCCCGTCGGAGGTGGCCAGGGCGCCCGCATAGCCGCCGCCGTAGCCCCCGGAGGAGGAGGACACGAAGCGGGCGGAGGACACCGACACGCCGCGGCCACCTGAGCCCCCATGGATGCTGGGCGCGCGGAAGGCGCCTCCAGCCCCGAAGCGCACGGAGCCGCCGCCCATGCCCCCGAAGGACGAGGTGGACGACGACTGGCGATAGCTGTAGGAAGTCATGGCGAAGGAGGACGAGGCGGCCCTGGTCGGAGTGGCTGCGGTCGGCAGAAGGAGTGGCGAGAGGCCCTCACCTGGCGCCTTTTATGCCCGGGGCGGGCGGGGGAGGGGGAGGGGGGACGGTGTCAGGCGGCTCGCTGAGCGCCCAGGAATTTGCAGGCTCCTGATTGCAAATAAGGGCGCTCTCCCCATTGGTCAGTTCCTGGCGGTTCAGCTTCCTCCTCTCCTCTCCCAGGGGCCAGAGGCTCCTGCCCTCCCGAGAGCTGCCCCACCCCAGCCCACTCCGAGCCCCAGCCCCACACCCCGCTAGCACACTCACATTTGGACATCCCCGCAGTTCACATCGGAGAAGGCAATGGCACCCCACTCCAGTACTCTTGCCTGGAAAATCCCATGGACGGAGGAGCCTGATAGGCTACAGTCCATGGGGTCGCTAAGAGTCGGACACAACTGAGCGACTTCACTTTCACTTTTCCCTTTCATGCACTGGAGAAGGAAATGGCAACCCACTCCAGTATTCTTGCCTGGAGAATCCTAGGGACGGCGGAGCCTGATGAGCTGCCGTCTATGGGGTCGCACAGAGTCGGACACGACTGAAGCGACTTAGCAGCAGCAGCAGCAGCAGTTCACATGCTGCCCCCCTCATTAAGATCACCCAGAGTTTGACTTCCCCCAGGAATTACAGTGCTTCTGAGAGTATGGATCACTCACTCAGAGTCCCCCTCCCCATCATATTCCAAGCCCCTTCCTTATGAGCAAAATTAACACCCCCCAAAGTACATTCACCTGATTTCTACATCCCCTTGGGAATTACCACCTCGCTGAAGCTGTCCCTTGGGGCTCACCCACACCCTGGCCCCCCCTCAAATACCCTAGATGGAGGTACTCTGAGCTGCAACCTCCCAGGCCTCCTGAGACAAAGCCACCCCACCCTGTTATGGCTGGACAGGGCCCCAGGGTAACAATAGGCTCCTGGGAACAGCTGTTGGGAGGGTTTCTGCAACTGGACTGTAAAAAGCACAATTACACTGACCCCTGACCTGAGGGCTGATCCCCCCATTCAGCGCCTCTCACCTCCTACCCACCCCCCTACCAGGACAACCCTCTACCTCCAACTCCAAAGGCATACATTCTGAGCCTAAGCAAGTCAAGTAACTCACTCATGAGACTTTTAGCACCTGCTGCCCAGAGACAGGATAGAATCCCTCTGTCCTTGTGAGCATCTCCAAGGAGGGTGTCAAAGGCTGAATCCTCTTGTGTCTATTTGTCCTGTCCTAGGACCCAGATGAATGGATGGATTGCCAGGAAGGGCACTCAGCTCACTGTAGAGAGTTTAGGTAATAGAGGAAGGTGCCCCTCCACGCCACACACAGCCCCAAGCCCACTCTTCACCCAGTTCAGTAGTTCCACCCACCTTTTCGATCGCCTTGGAGGCCCCCGTGCCAGACACTGCAATGTCCTGAAGCAACCTCACCCCAATTCCTGTCCTCAGGGACCTCACTCCTCCTTACAATTGTCCCCACAGTTCCTTCCCATCCTTATGTCGGAGCAGCCACTCAGTCTCAGGACAGAGGCTCCATGCCCTTTTGACAGGGTGGTAGGGACATGGGCCAGCTACTCCTGGTTTCCAGTGAAATCTTAGCCCTCCTCTCTGCACAGTATCTCCTGGGTCACTTGTGAGTAAATGAAGACTTGTCCCCTTGTTTCAGAGGAAACCTGTCCCCAATAAACTATCTTCTGGCCACCAATTGATTCAAGAACAGGGGTAGCAACAACATACACACATGCTCACACACACGCGCACACACGCACGTAGGTACACACCCTCGCCCACCAGGAGCAGCCCCAGGAAAGCCAGTCTGAGGCTGTTTAAACCAGTGAATCAGACCTGCAAAGTGGGTCCTGGGGCTCCCAGGGGGAAAAAGCCTCAAGGCCGGCCCTGAAAGCAGGGTGTGGCTGGTCCTTCACAAAGGTTGTAGCCGCCAGGGCTGGTCTGATGTGAGTCACTATTTGGCCCTGAGGAGGAGGCCTGCTCCTGGCGGGGGAGGGGGGAATTGGCCAGATACTTACTAGCACACCAAGCCCTGGCTGAAGTCTCTGCTTCTGAGCCTGATAGGAAGGTTTGGGACAGGACTTTGCATTAGGAAACAAAGAATGGGACCAAGAATTCGCTAAAGATTAAGTTCACTATACTTCAGAAGAGCTTAGAGTCCCAGCACCCTAGGCCAGAGCCATAAGAACAATTGACTCAGGGTAGTACCTTTTATAAAGCCTTTTCAGATCTCATTGGATCCCCACAGCCACCCAGTGGAAAAGGTATTCTGATCCCCATTTTACAGATGAGGAAACAGAAGCTTCAAAAGGGACAATGACTTGCAGGAGGTCCACAGCCAAGAGTGTCAGATTCTGGCTTCTGGCCTCTTAACCCTCCTCGGCCCCACGGCCTGAGTTCCTGGGTGCAACAGAGGCTGTGCTTTCCCTTCCAAGGAAGTCCCACCTACAAAACAACTCCCTCAGATCTCTTTCCCCCAAAATCCTAGGTTAACTCCAAGGATACTCAGGCCCAGTCTGAGCTGAACAGTGGAGCCTGGGAGAATCCCCTGCTCCCACTCTCTGGCCAGAACAGTGCCTAGCACCTTCCACTGTGAGCTGTGTGACTTTTAAACACTTCTCTGGCACGTCCAGAACTCAAGAGAACAATCTGTTAAGGCTGCCCTCCCAAGAGATGGAACTGAGGAATCAAGATGCAGTTCCCATTGGGTAAACAGATTGCCCACGAGCAGAGTCCATGATCTGCCTCTGGCTGTGGGAGGGCAAGAACCTGCAGAACCTGACTGGACAAACTCCCTTCCCAAGCCCTGGTCTAGGGCCCTGGTCTAAGAAAAGATGATCTAGTCCCAGGAAGCTCAGAGAAGTAAAGTGATTCAGCTGAGGTCACATGGCTAACTTGTGTCCAAGTCCTGAAGCCAATGGTTCTCTACCTGGACCTACCCTAGACACTTCTCACATGCCAAGTTTGCTTTCAGTCCACTGTTCAGATCTCCTTGCAGTCCAAGGGTCGTCTTCTAGTTCATCAATTCTTCCAGCCTTCTCTTAGTCATGTCCAATTTCATCATCCTCGAGGAAATCAAATAGTGTTTGGGACCACTGGAGAGAAGTGAGAATCCTAGTCCTTGGGTAGAAGGAGATGGTGTGACAACGATGACCATAATGCCAACAGGGATAATGATGATGAAGGTGATAACGATGACAGCTAGTGTCTGCTGTGGCAACCACTAGGTTAAACACTTTGTATACATTATTTCAACTAGTCCTGTGAAATAGTGTTATCATCCCATTTTACAGACCAAGAAAACTGAGGCTCAAAAAATGTTAGTAACTTGGCCAGTCACATGGGTAATGGACCTAATCTCAGTGAGGCTGCAGTGAGTGGTGGCGTGAAATGAGATCTTAATTCCCTGCCCAGGAATTGAACCTGGGTAGCCTGGATAAGAATCAGTAATCCTAGCCACCAGACCAGCAAGGGCTAGAGGCTAGAAGTTATTTTTCCCTGGATCTTTGCCCCCAGTGAAAAGTGTATTTATCATGGAGGCAGAAACTGTAAATGCAGGTATTAAAATTTATTGTTAGAGATGTAGCATAACAATAAGTGGGAGAGCATATAGAGAAACAGTTTGTTAAGACAGAAGCAAGGCAGAGATGCACACCAGAGAGAAAGGGTGTGAGCGTCCCCCCTGTGAGGAAGAGCACAGGAAAAAGGAAGCTAAGTCATTTATATAGGGCAGTTCTTCCGGGTCTTTGTCTTCCTTCAGGCCAATTATATGGTTTCTTCTCCATGCCTGACCTACCCTCCAACTGTCCCCTGGGTGCACCTCCGCCAAGATGGCTCTCGAAGTAAAGGCTTCTGGGAAGACTCATTATAGCCCGGGGGTATCCCTTGACTTTTGACTCACAAGGAGCCTTTCTCGGCATGTGTAGTTCCTCCCCTGTCCCCAAAGAGGGGAGAGTGGAGACCCCTTAATCCTTTACTCAAAGAGGGTTTTGCCCCTCTTTATCCTTGCCATGACTGTTACTTGACTATTGCCATGACTATTGCCTTAAAGTGTTTACTGGCTATTTACCGCTTCTGTTGTTACTTCCGTTTTAGAGGGCAAACAGGGGGCTGATTGTAAATGCCTTAACTGGAGCCCACCTATCTCTTGTCTCAAAAAATGCTGGCAGTTTTAAGTATCCAGCCTGAAGCCCACTTCTTCATACCCCATGAAATGCAAACAGGAGGCCAGTTGTCAGTGCCTAACCTGGAGCCCATCTCTTACATCGGACCCAGGATTTAAGCCCAAGTCTTTAACTCTCTAAAGCTATAGTCCCAACCGCAAACGCTGTCCCCCCTCTCATGGGTTGGGGGTCAAGGTGCTTTCTTCCACTGGTCTGGAGAAAGGGTCATCAAGTTGGGAAAAGCATAGTGTCACCTACCAAGGTCCTAACTTGCCCTCCCTGCTTGGATACACAAGTATCTATTTAGTCAGTCAGTGGGTCATACAAGCAAGGTTCAAAGTTCAGCCTCAAAGAGGAGATGGGCATCTGTTTGTGAAGAGAGCAGGAGTCAGCTGAAGGAAAGAAAGGAAAATGATACAAGATTTCATGAACTTGCCTGTCACATAAATTGTTAACCCTTCCCTAAGCACCATCCCCTTCCCAAGGACCATCATCACGAGATGCTCAGGTACTTTCTCACTAGCTCCTCTGAAAGTGTATCAGGTATCCCCACCTCCATTTGCCAGACAAGATGCTAGGATACAGAAGTAAACAGAAGCCTTTCCTGCCTCTAAGAGGCTGACAGTCTGTCAGGGGATTATAAGACATTCGTTCTGATGAAATATGGTAGACTGAATACCCACATTAATTTTTTCTCCTTCTTAAAACCCTGTTAAGTTGGCCGTAAAGAAATAGTTTTTTTTAAATAGAAGAGATGGAGAAGGAAATGGCAACCCACTCTGTCCTGGGAAATCCCATGGACAGAGGAGGCTGGCGGGCTACAGTCCATGGGGTTGAAAAGAGTCGGACACGACTGAGCGACTAACACTTTCCATTAAAAAAAAATCCGCTGCAAGCCCCTGTTCCACTCTTCCATGTATATTCCCAAAGAACCCCTTGTTCATATATTCAGGAAGGTGTATAGAAAGATACGTTCTGAAGCATTGCTTATAATAAAGGAAAGCCGGAAAAAACCACAGGTAGGGGGACATTGAATAAACTATGTACCATTCACATTGTGTAAGAAGAAATTAAACAAGCGAGTCATGTCAATATTTAGTGATGTGGAGAATCTCAAAGAACCATCTGTTGGGTAAAATAAAAGCAGCGGGAAACAAACCAGACTGACATCAAGGATCTCCCTGGAGAGAAGCTGATTGAAGGATAGTAGTCAGGGAAACACAAGCTTGTCTCTGCTATTCTAATTTTTACAACAAGAATGTATTTACATATTATTTGTTAATTTAAAATGATAAATGGATAATTTAAAATAATTTCTTAGGAAACACTACATGATGGACTTTTACAACTGGGTATTTGTAATAGGGGCTTCCCCAGTGGCTCAGCAGTAAAGAGTTCACCTGCAATGCAGGGGCCGCAGGATGCATGGGTTCGATCCTGGCATGAGAAGATCCCCTAGAGGAGGGCATGGCAACCCACTCCAGGATTTCATGGGAAATCCTATGGACAGAGGAGCCCAGCAGGCTACAGTCCATGGGGTCACAAAGAGTCAGACATGACTGAAGCAACTTAACATGTATGTATTATAGTAAATCCCTTTTCCCCTCCCTGTACACACACCACTGACCTCTGTGTCCCCACTCGTGCATGCTGACACTCTAATCTTGAGTTAGGAAAAGAGAGAGGAAGTTTTGGAAAGGGTAACAGCATATGTAGGGAGAAAAGATCACCCCACAAAAGGTTTCTAGGCTCCTGCCCCTATCCCAGGTCCTTTGCTTTGATTTTCCTTCTTTATGAGGCAAGGGGGTGAAAAGGGAAGAGAAGGCATCAGAACTTTTCCTTCTTTCTTTTTTTGGCTACAATGGGAGGCATGTAGGATCTTAGTTCCCTGAGCAGGAATCGAACCCCTGCCCCCTGAAGTGAAACTGGGTGTCTTATCCGCTGGACCACCAGGGAAGTCCTAAGACACCCCTGCCCCCTGCAGTGAAACTGGGTGTCTTATCCACTGGACCACCAGGGAAGTCCTAAGACAGAACTTTATAAGAGGGACTTGGAAAGAGTCTGGGTGCAGGAAGGCTTCTTCAGCTGGGATGACTTGGACCTGGAGGGAGCTCCTCCTGTTCTGGGTACTAGAGGATAGGAAGCCTTAGGGACACCCTGGTGTCATCCTCTGACGGGGATCTGGGGATTCTCACGATGAGCAGCCAGCCTCCCCAAGTATTGCACATGATGTGGACAGGTGGGCTGGACGTGACATGACCACTCCCACCTGAGCCTGCAACCAGCAGCCACCTTGAGAGCACATGGGAGGCATTTTGGGGGGACTTTCTGAAACAACTGGGGGGTTTCTTGGGGTTCTGGAGCGAGCAGCCACTACGTGGGCCACCATTCTAGAACTATTGAGCCAGTAGGCATGCAGATCTCAAACAAATCAGTATAATCGAGTGTGTGAGTGCTGAGAATTTTTCTGGAGAAGGGGCAGGTGGAGCAAAGGGAGGGAGCCCTCATGTCTGCCTGGGAGTGAGACGCTTCACAGAGGGCACTGCTCTCGAGCAAGAGGCTGAAAGACCTGTTGGTGTTTGTCAGGCAGGAGGTCCTGGGAGAGTGGGATCACTGCCACCGGGCCAGCAGTCATTTGGTTTGGTTGGGAACATGCAGGGGAGGGGAAGACCAGGGAAGAGGTCCCGGGTGCTGTAAGCTCAGCCAAGGAGTTGATTTATCCTGAAGACAGTGGAAAATCATTTTAACCAGGGATTTGATGTGGTCAAATTCATATTTTAGAAATTGCCAAGGGTTCCACATGTTGAATGGGTTGGTGGGATGAGCGAGGCATGGCCAAGGGTAGGGAGACCAGGTTAGGGTCTGTTGAAATAGTTCCCGTTAGAGACAAAGAAGATCCATCATCCTGGAATGATGATGGAGAGAAACGCAGAGACAAGAAATGACTGGCCATGCTACGAGCAACTCAAGGCCTTGCTCAGGCCAGGTAGCTGATGTCACGGGGACTGAGGCCAACATGGGGGTGGGAGTTCCCCCCCAGTCCAGGTCCAGCTCCGTCTGCAGCAGCTCATCGCTGTCACTTCCCCCAAGTGAGAACCCGGGGAAGGTGGGTCACAGCTGTCTGGGCCAGCATGACCCCTCGTGTTCCTCTTGAAGTCCCCAGGGGAGGAAAAACCAGCCTGACAGGAACCAGGGCCAAGCATGGGGGAAGGCAGGGAGCGCTGAGTCTTAGGGAACTGCCTGAGGTCCAGGCCAGCGGGGGAGAGAGAGGGTCAGCCTCCCCCCAGGTGCCACATTCCACACCCAGGAAGACAGGACTGGCCTCTCCCTGCCTTGTCATCCCCCACAGGGCTGAGTGTACGTGACCAGGTTCAGCTCCTCTCCACACAGGGAGGGCACTGGCTGGCCACTTAGCCAGCAGTGCTTCTCTCTGCCTCTTCCCTGGCTCTGGCCCTGGGCTACCATTTGGAGCCCTGTGCCAAACTTCAGCCCGTACCACGTGGACTGGGGCCTGGGGAGGGCCAGACACAGGGCAGAGAGAAAGAAAAATGTCCCATGTCTCTTATGATTTCCCAGAGCCCACCGTGGTCTCTGGCACCAGCATCCTCAAGGGAATCGGCGCTGCCTCCCAAGGGGCAGAGACTCTGGGATGTGGGATTCTTTCATGTCAGAATCCCTAGGTGAACCCTGCATAGCCCTAGCTGAGCTCCACAAGGCAAGACTCCTGTGCAGGAACTGAAACTGTCTTCCTCAAAATCAGCTGTGGTTCTGGACACCAGCTATCTCGGCATTTTCAGCGAACAACTGCCATGCACCAGAGGCTAACACATGGGGGCCACATCCCTGCCCTCCAGGAGGGGAGCAGGCCATTCCTCAGGCCTGGAGCATCCTCCCTTCTCACCAGCCTCCTCACTTTACCTGGATGCCAGTAACTCTGGTTCCTCTTTCAGCGCTCAGCCTGGGCATTATCTCCTCTGGGACGTCCACGTGATGCGCTCAGGCCAGACCAGTTTTTCTCAGCCACCCCTACCCCTGGCCTCCAGACTCATCCCCTGGACTCATCCCCTGGTCTCACCCCTGGACTCAACCCCATTACATGTCCCAGCTCTGTCTCTGCAGCTAGACAGAGCCTGCTGGCTGCATCTAGCCCCAGGCCGACGCCAACACAAGTAAATGCTTAATGATTGTTTGCTGGAAAAGACGAAGAAAAGGGAGACCTCTTTTTTTCATTCAACCAATAATTACGAACTACCCTCTAGACTCTGTGCTTCTAGAACAAAATGGTCAAAAGCTCCCTGCCCTCCTGAACTTTCATTCTGGGTGGGGCAGACAGTGTGATTCTAGGATTGAGGGGCTCGTGGGGAGAAGCAAAGAAGGGAAGGGGTGAAAGGTGATGGGGGGAGCCATGGAAGGTGGGGAGAGAAGGTCCCCAAGCAGATGGCATGTGGACAGAGACCTGAGGGAGGCAAAGAAGCCTCCAGATCCCTGGGGACCAGGCAGAGTGTACAGCAAGGCCAGACCCCCCGAGGAAGAATGCCCGGGGTGGAGAGGTGTGTGCTGTGTGCCAGAGGCTGGCGTGCAGGAGGCAAGGCCCGGAAGAGGCCAGCAGACAGGCCAGCGGTCTTATCAGGGAGAGGGCTTAATTCTGAACCTGGAGAAGAAAATGGCAACCCACTCCAGTATTCTTGCCTGGAGAATCCCATGGACAGAGGCTGGTGGGCTACAGTCCATGGGGTCTCAAAGATTTGCACACGACTAACACTTTCACTGTTTTCTTTCTGTTTGTTTGTTTTAATTGGAGGCTAATTACTTTACAATATTGTGGTGGTTTCTGCCATACATTCACATGAATCAGCCATAGGTGTACATGTGTTCCCCATCCTGACCCTCCCCCCCACCCTCCTCCCCCTCCCATCCCTCAGGGTCATTCCAGTGCACCAGCCCTGAGCACCCTGCCTCTTGCACTGTTTTCTTTCATTCTGACAGTAAAGGGGCTCTGTTGGGAGGAAACCTGGGATCCCTCTGGCTCTCCAGACCAGGAGTCAAGGAAGGGAGCTGGAGATCTGATAAGAGATTCTTACAAAGGCCAGGCAGAGAAGCTGGGAGCTGGTTCTGGGGAGATGTGCAAGGTTGGTGAGAAGTGGTCTGACCTGGGGCGTATCCTGAGGGCAGAGGCAGGAGGTGGGGCTAATGGAGTCACTTGGAGCTCTCGAGAGAGGGAGGGGAAACCAGGAAGGCGCCTAGCTTGGGGCCTGAGCCTGGGATTTCACCACAGTCGGGGGACTGGTCTGAAGCCTGACTTATCTGATCCCCTCTCCAGAAGGTCAGTGGTCACTCACCGCCCCCAGGGTCATCCCTGGATCTGCTTTGGAAGAAGTCCTGGTAGAATTAGTTTCTGATTGGGTCCTACTCACCAAGCACCCACTGTGCTCACGTCTACCAACGCTGATGCCCACTGTCGGAAGGGGAAAGACAGGCTGTGTCCACGCTGGCCCTGGCCCCACAAAGCCCACAGTCAGGGCTGAGAGTAGGGAGGTTCCGGGAAAACCAGAATATATATTTCCCAAAATTTCAACAGAGCAACAAAGATCATGTATCAGCACTATAATCGGGGGTGGAAGGTGTTTCTATTTTTTCAATTCTGACTTGCTCCAGGCTCCACCAGTCTCAAATTGGCAAGTGGGACCCAGTAGATTGAGGGAGGGTTAGCCAGGTTAGCTGAGTTCCTGGAAAAACTGCTTCTTCCCCAGGGAGGAGGGGTGGTAGAAGGGTGTGTGTTGGGGGTGGGGGGTACATTGTGAGCAGCTGAATTCAGAGCCACTCTGGAGACAGAATGCTGAGCCTTGACCCCTCCCGGCTCCTCTGGACTCTTCCTGGCTCTTCCTGGCTCCAGCCGGCTACAGGATAAACATTCATTAAACAGAAACCACAAAGAATCCCATAACAAGGTGGGCTGCCAGACAGAAGCTGGGAACGAAGGAGTGCTGGGTTAGCTGGGGGAGAGGCCCTTTGCCCAGAGAGAAAACAGCTAAGGCCCCATCCTCTGCCAGGAGCCTGGTATCCAAGGGGCATTTTGATCAACCAACAGTCATTTGGGATGGAAAAGGCCCTCCTCCCCAGACACACACAGACCAGTAACAGAGGACAAAACCTCACTGGCTCCCTTGGGCGCCTCACTGCCATTCTAGGCAGCACAATGGGGTGCCAGCCTCAGCCCTCACCAGGGCACCAGAACACCAGCCTGAGGCCTCCCCGCCGGCACCAGGCAAGGCTGGGGATCAGCCCTGGAGCCACAGGGCCAGGAAGCCCTCCCAGCACCCCTGCCTGATCCCCAGCCCCCTCCAGTGGAATGTGCTGGGGTGGGGAAGGGGGTGGGGGCTTCCTTGGCAGGCTTGGTCCGGGATTAGGGCAGGGGCCTATAGAGATCAGAACATCCAGGGAAGGTATGAGTCCCAGCTCAGTGAACACACAGAGAGGCCCCCAGCACACAGAAAGCAACACCTTCAGGCACAGAGATTGGTATCCGGGGTTTCAGAAAGAAGGGTTTGAGTCAGGGAGGGGGAGGAGTCAGGAGGCTCTGGAATCCGGAACTTGCCATTCCTGCCATTACCTGCTTCTTCCTGTAATCTTGACTTCTGAGAAATACAGTCATTCTCTGCTACAGGCCTAGTGAGATCAGTCAGATGAAACCCCTACACCAGTGGTACAGGAGGGCAGAAATCTTCTCATTTCCAGGTCTGACCTGAGAGGTGCCAGCTGAGCAGAACTGCCGCTGATCACACACACTCACACGCTCACAATCACACACATACACCCTCATTCACTTACTGTCACACAGGTGTGTACACACTGGCTCACTCACACACCCATACATATGCACATATGTACACACTCAAACATGCTCTCATACACTCTCCACACTCAATCACATGTTCACACATACACTCACACACTAACACTCGTGCTTATTATCACACTCATCCATACACACTCATTCACTCACTCACCCACATATGCACACACCTTCACACACACACACACGTGCATATACTCTCCAACTCATATAGTAACATACTCACGTGCCCACACATACAGACACACTTACACACACGCTCCTCCACCCAAAGCAGCTCTGCTCTCCCTGGTTTTGCACACCCAGCTTCCTGTAAGGTTTTGCTCGAGCAGAGGGTTCACCCTCTTCTAAAGCTCAATGACTGGCGCTTTTGCCCGACTCTGTCTGTTTGCAGATCAGGAGACAAGACAGGAGATGTACTGGGCCTGAGGTCACACAGCTGGTTTCCTGCCAAACTGAGACCAGCAGGCAGTTACCCTGGGTCCAGGCTGTCTGCCCCCAGGGAAGAGCTGAGCTCATGGAAGAGAAAGGGGTAAACACTGCAGGCTCCTGACAAGAGCAGGTGGCAGGCAGAGGAGGCACGTATATGAAGGGCTGATGGAGCTCAGGGAAGAACAGCCTGAGTGAGACCTGGGATGAGCAGACCCCTGGGTAAATAGAATGAGGACACCAAGGTGGCAGATGGGTGGAAAGTCCCAGAAAGGAGCCTGTAAAAACAGCCCAAACGTACTGAGTCCTTACTGTATGCCTGGTTCTGTTCAAGAATGTAGCAAACACTGAATTTTTTAAGCCATCAGAGCTCCCCTGGGCTAAACTGTTGCAAACAGCAGTATCACCGTTTTACCCACCAGGAAACTGCAAGAAACTTGCTTAAGCTTCAAGTTTGGTAAGCGGCAGAGCTGGGATTTGAACCCAGGAGGTCTGGCCTTGTGCCTCCTGGTCTAACCTCTGTGCCAAAAGAGAATCAGAGGCTGCAGAGCTGGCTAAACTCAGACAAGGAAAAGCCTTGCAGCTCAGGCTACTAGATTTGATTTTTTTTTTTCCTGCAGAAGCCAACAATGGTTTTTGAGTCAGGAGGTGACACATGAGAAGTGTTAGATGAGTCAGACCACTGGGAGCAGGGTCCCTGAAGCTGGGAATACAGGGCTGTCATTCCAGGTGGGTGTCCCAGCACCTCCTTTACTCCTTCCCTCTGCTGCCCCCATCACCCTAGCCTCATCCTTCAAATCCAAACAATGATGGCCTTGCCCTCAGAGCAGATCGCCAGCACCTCTCCCCAGCACCAGGCTCATTGGTCTCAGGCCAGCTTTGATCAAGTCACACTGCTCACAGACCTTCACCCTGTTCACAAACAAAAGCAGTGACTCTCAGAGTAGTTCTTAGATCCCCTGGGACAGCATCACCTGGGAAGCTTGTTTAAAGTGCTGATTCCTGGCTTCCGCCCCAGGGTTACTGAATCCAATCTCTACAGGTGAGCCGACATTTTTTAAATTTTTATTTATTTATTCATCTATCTGGCTGCATCAGGTCTTCGTTGTGGCACACAAGATCTTCGCTGCAGGATCTTTCTTTGAGGCATATAGACTGTCTAGTTGTGGCGTGAGAGCTCAGTCGCTGTGGCCAGGGAACACAGTTAGTTGCTCGGGAATGTGGGATCTGAGTTCCCCAATCAGGGATTGAACCCATGTCCTCCGAATTGCAAGGCAGATTCTTAACCACTGGACCACCCAGAAAGTCCATACATTTTTTAATAAGTCTCCTTTTTCTGTATGCTCCTCCAGGTGATTCTAAGTCTTGCTGAAGTTTGAGAACCACTAGCCCAAGAGTCGGAGAAGGCAATGACACCCCACTCCAGTACTCTTGCCTGGAAAGTCCCATGGATGGAGGAGCCTGGTGGGCTGCAGTCCATGGGGTCGCTAAGAGTAAGTCACGACTGAGCGACTTCACTTTCACTTTTCACTTTCATGCATTGGAGGAGGAAATGGCAACCCACTCCAGTGTTCTTGTCTGGAGAATCCCAGGGACGGCGGAGCCTGGTGGGCTGACATCTATGGGATCGCACAGAGTCGGACACGACTGGGGTGACTTAACAGTAGCAGCCCAAGAGTGAGATCCCTCAAACTCCTGGGAGATGCAGGAGAGACAAAAATAAATCAGCCCAGAGAAGGCTAGCCATACGCAACTTACCTGCCAGCAGGAGAAGGCTCTGCTAGCATGACCACAGCTTGGGGTGTGGAGTAAGAGACACAGTTCCAGGCCCAGTTTTGCTGCTCTCCAACTGGATGACCTTAGGAGGCTCTGATAATCAAAGCCTCATTTTGCCCAGCTGTCAAACTGTCAAGAACTATAAGAATCTGAGATTTACTCTTTTCCGCAATCTAACAAGGTAGCCTGCCACAGTTTTGTGAACTCTGGCAGAAGACATTCGATTCCCAGGTCGGAGACAAAGGACCTCATAACTCACAGTACAACAAGTCACTCAAGCTTCATATTTGCATTGATTTCTCTCGCCCTGCCCCCAACCTCAAGTACCACAGGGATAACACAAAGCTTAATCCAGCCAGCTGCTACATATGCAATGGGTTTGCATCACAGCTGAGAAACCCCAAGCTTTGGGAAACCAAGCCTTTCACAATGAACTACAAGCAAATCTGTCTGATCTTTCCTCCAGTGGAACTAGCATCATTTATACAGAGCAGTTAAATTAAAAAAAAAAAAACTTGTCTCTGCTCAAGAGGGAAGTGCTATCTCTATCTCCCAAGAAAGTTTACTACTTTTTTAAAAAATTGAAGTATAGTAGATTTACAATATTGAGCTAGTTTCAGAGGCACAGCAAAGTGATTCAGTTATACATATTTTGTCAGTTTTTTTCCATTATAAGTTATCACAAGATATTGAATATAGTTCCCTCTGTGTGTGTGTGGTGGGGGTGGTAGTTGTTCAGTCTGTTAGTCATGTCTGATAGTCATATCTCTTTGCAATCCCATGGACTATAGTCCACCAGCCTCCTCTATCTGTGGATTTTCCTAGCAAGAATACTAGAATGGGTTGCAATTTCCTCCTCCAGGGTATCTTCCAGGCCCAGGGATTGAACCCGCATCCCCTGCACCTCCTGCATTGGCAGGCAGATTCTTTGATCACTGAGCCATCCAGGAAACCCAATAGTTCCCTGTGCTGTTCAGTAAATCCTTACTATTTATCTATTTTATATACAGTGGTATGTATCTGTTAATCCCATCCTCCTAATTTATCTCTCCCCACTCCTACGCTTTGATAAACATGTTTGTTTTCTGTGAGTCTGTCTCTGCTTTGTAAATGAATTCATTTACGTTTGTCATATTTGACATATAAGTGATATCATATAATATTCATCTTTGTATGACTTCTTTCACTCGGTATGATGTTTCCTAGGTCCATCCATGTTGCCACAAATGGCAATATTTCACTCTGTTTTCCTACCTATATATATTCATATATATATTATCCATTCATATTCTTTATCCATTCATCCATTGATAGATACTTAGGTTGCTTCCATGTTTTGACTAGGATAAATAGTGCTGCTGTGAACATTGGGGTGCATGTATCTTTTCAAATTAGAGTTTTTGTCTTTCCAGACATATACCCAGGAGTGGGATTGCTGGATCATATGGCAATTTTATTTTTAGTTTTTTAGGGAACCTCCATACTGTTTTCCACAGTGGCTGCATCAATTTACATTCCCACCAAAGGTGTAGGAGGGTTCCCTTTTCTCCACACCCTCTCTAACATTTATCATTTATAGAATTTTTGATGACAGCCATTCTAACAGATGTGAGATGTAGTTTTGATTTGCATTTTTCTAGTAGTTAGCAATATTAAGCATCTTCTCATTAAAAGAAGTTTGGTTTCCCAAAGCTTGGGGTTTCACAGCTGTGTGCCTGTTGGCCACCTGTCTGTCTTCTTTGGAGAAATGTCTATAAAGGTCTTCTGCCCACTTTTTGATTGGATTGTTGGTTTGTTTGATATTGACCTGTTATGAGCTTAATTTGGAAATTAATTGGCCACACTGTTTGCAAATATTTTCTCCCAGTCCATAAGCTGTCTTTCTGTTTTGCTTATGGCTTCCTTTGCTGTGCAAAAGCCTCTAAGTTTGATTAGGTCCCATTTGTTGCTTTTTGTTTTTATCTCTTTTGCCCTGGACATTGCTACCATTTATGTCAGAGAACATTTTGCCCATGTCTTCTTCTAAGGGTTTTATGTGTCTTGTCTTATATTTAGGCCTTTAAACCATTTTGAATTTATTTTTGTTTGTGGTGTGAGGGGGTGTTCTAACTTCATCGATTTAAGTGTGGCTATCCAGCTTTCCCAATACCACTTGCTGAAGAGACTGTCTTTTCTCCACAGTATATTCTTGCTTCCTTTGTCAAAGATTAATTGACCATAGGTGTATGGATGAAAATTCATGACTAAAATATCCTTGAAAGGACAGACCAGAACAAAAACTGTCAGTGCCTCCCGTTGCAGATGAGCACAAATACAAGAAATCTATGGAGAACTATCTCTCAATACTAATGAGAAAAACAAACTTCATTTTGCATGGAGATTATAAATTTTAAATCTGATTATGTGAGTGAAAGTTTTTTGGAAAATGAGGGATAATTATGGGAGAGATAAAATAAGGAGGCAATAACTGGAGTCAAAGGTGTAAACTGATACGCAGGAAGCCTTTCGCTACAGAACTTGTGGGAACAACCAAGGGGAGGTATTTGCAAGCTATAGCATGAACTCATGCCAACAGCCTGAAGACATTTAAAGAGTTCATACAAATAACCAACTAAGAGATCAGCAACCCAGGAAGAAAAATGGAGCCAAATATGTGAGCAAACAGTTCCCAGAAAAGGATATACAAATTGCATTTAAACACATGAAACTATTCAACCTCACTCTAATAAGACAAATATAAATTTAGACTATCATGATTTCTCATTTTTTACGTGTCAGATTGGTAAAGATGAAAAGGATTGATAACTTCCTATTTGTTAGGCATATGTGTCTGTGTGTGTGTGTGTGTTTTCGCGCACGCACGCTAGTCGCTCAGGCCCTACTCTTTGGACTGTAGCCCACCAGGCTCCTCTGTCTACAGGATTCTCCAGGCAAGAATACTGGAGTGAGTTGGCAGTTTCTTCTTCAGGAGATCTTCCCAACCCAGGGACTGAACCCAAGTCTCCCACACTGCAGGCAGATTCTTTACTGTCTGAGCCACCAGGGAAGCCCTGTTAGGCATATGGGGAACTGAAAAATCCACCAATTGTTAGTAGGAGGAAAATCAGTATAAACTCTGTAACAGTGATTTCCAACCTTCATCAAAATTTTAAATATAATCCTTTGACCTGTCGACTTCTCTTACAGGTACTTACCTTTTGAGTATATTTTTGCATACATGCAAAATGACATGACATCCTAGGATATTCATCGCAGTGTTATTTGTAATAGTAAAAGGTGGAAACATCTAAATACCCATGATATGATACCTTCATACAATAGAAACCTGTACAACTATCAGTAAGAATCAGGTAGCTCTATATGGTACTGAGAGAAAGATCTTCCAAATACTTTGTTAGATGAAAAATTAATATAGCAGAGCAAAGAATATTATTTGCTACCCTTGATATATGTGCTCCAGGGAAGAACTTGTATATGCACAGGACAGCTCCAGAAAAATACACATGAAAGTGACAGCAAGGGAAGCTTCCTGGGAGGGGGATCTGGGAGGCTGAAGTCAAAGAATGCAGGAAGACTAACGATTTTGTTGTCTATCCTTCAGACTTTTAAGTTTTGTACTGTAAGGGATTTCCCTGGATAAAACTCTCCACTCCCAAAGCAAGAGGCCCGGGTTCCATCCCTGGTTAGGAAACTAGATCCTGCATGTTGCAACTAAGACCTGACGCTGGGCCAAATAAATAAATAAATATTTTAAAAATTAAAAATAAATTGTGTACTATATTCTGCATGTAGTACTATGGGGTTGCAAAGTTGGGCACAACTTAGTGACTGAGCATGTACATACCTCTTCCCAAAACTGCATATAAAGTACATTTGTTCAAAAAAAAAACAAACAAACAAAAAAAAAAAACTTAGGCTTTCAGATCTGCTAAGAAATTTGGATGACCTGAGACCCAAGCCTGGGCCCAGTAGGGCCTCAAGACTGCAGCGCCTCTGGACCTCAGTGACTGCAGGTGGCCACCCTGACCTGTGTCCAGAGCCATGCCCAGAAAGCATCATTCATTGCCTTATTCGTCTGCAGCACGTGTGCTCCAAGCCAGGCCCTGCACCAGCTGCAGAATGCAGAGATGAAAGAGATCCAGGCCCATTCCCTGGCCAGCTCCCTGTATAGTGGGCAAGGTAGAGGCGGGGGAAGGGAAGCTCTGTACAAATACTCAGGGCAGAGGCTAAGCAGTGCAGTGCAGCAGTTAAGATTAATCAGTGACTGTGTGGCAGGACAGTGACAAGCTGGCCTTTGAAACGAGCCACACCTTGATTTAAGAACTACTTATTAGCCCGGTCCAGTTGTTCCACCTACCCGAGCTTCAGTTTCCTCCCCCATAAAATGTGACCTGGGTTTGATTCACGGATCCACTATTTAAGGCCACATCATCCAAGGCCAGTTATTTGCCCTCTCAGGACCTCAGTTTCCTCATCTCTGAAATGGCGTTAACAGCACCCAACTCAGAGATTGTGGGAGATAAATAAAAATCATATATAATATAATGAACGGTGCCTGGCACATGCAGAGCTTTCTATAGTTGATGGGATGTAACACCAGTAAGAGGATGGAATGGGATATGACCCCCAGCCCTTCGTGGGAGGCTGCTCAGCCCACGCAGATTTTTGTCAATGAATGCAGGGCGTTCTGGAGCTGGGAGCAGTTAGGTGCAGCTGGGGAGTACAGCCGGAGAAGAGAAGGAGGCAATCAGTGGTGTGGAGGCTGGGAAGGCCACGTAGAAGAGACAGGCCCAGACCTGCACTTCTGCAGGGGAAAGAGTGGTGCTGATTCTAAAGCTCTCAGCCTTGGGGCTGAGAACAGCCACTGAGGGACAATTATAAAGGCCAAATTGGCCATGACTGGTCCCTCAATAAAGGAGTGGTGCGTGTGTGCACGCTATGTCACTTCAGTCGTGTCCACCTCTGTTTGACCCTATGGGCCATAGCCTGCCAGCCTCCTCTGTCCGTGGGATTCTCCAGGCAAGAATACTGGAGTGGGTTGCCATGCCCTCCTCCAGGGGATCTTCCCAACCCAGGGACTGAACCTGCATTTCCTGCATTACAGGCAGATTCTTTACTGTCTGAGCCACTAGGGAAGCAGTGGAATGAACGCTTAACAGTGATGCTAACCAGCACCCAAAGGGCCCACCTCAGCCCCTCTGTCCCTCTGGGGCAATCTTTGCCCCTTCAAATCAGAGGTCATCTATGTTTATTTGGAAATGGAGCAGGCACTGGCCTTTCAGCTTTTCCAGGCCTGTTCTCCCTGTTTCTGCCATCAGGCACAAGGCACTGGCAGCAGCTGCTTTTGTCCTCACGCCCCTGCCTCTGCTGGGCAGTCCCCTCCACTTGCAGTGTCCTCACCCTCTGCCATCAGAGATCTAACCGCAACCCTGCTCCAGTGCCCACTGTGACCCTCCAAAGATGTGCAAGGCCTAATCCTCAGGAGCTATGAATATGCATCTCACATTGCAAAAGGGGGGCATGCAGATGTGATTAAGTTAAAGATCTTGAGATGGACACCGGATCATCTAAATGGGCTCAGCGCAATTACAAGGGTTCTTATAAGAGGGAAGCCAGATGGTCAAAATCAGAGACAGGAGAGGTAACCATGGAAACAGAGGTTGGAGAGATGCACCCTGAAGGAGAAAGGGGCCACGAGCCAAGGAACACAGGCGGCCTCTAAGCTAGAAAAGACAAGGAAACAGATTCTCCCCTAAAACCTCCAGAATGAACATAGTTCTTGTAACACCTTGATTTTAGCCCATAAGACCCATTTCAGACTTCCCACCTTTAGAACTATAAGATATTGAGTTTGTATTAAGATACTAAGTTTGAGGTAACTTTTTCAATAGGAAACCAAAATACCACTTCTTCTTTCAAGCCTCTGGGACCCCTGGCACCCTCCCCACCCCAACTCCTTCCCTCCTCTGAGCCTGTCTGGTGCTTTATCTGACCCTCCCCTGGGCTGTCTTCTCCCCACCTTGTGAGAGGTTGTTGTTGTTGTTCAGTCACTCAGTCATGTCCAACTCTTTATGACCCCATGGACTGCAGCACGCCAGGCTTCCCTGTCTTTCACCATCTCCAAGAGTTTACTCAAACTCATGTCCATCAAGTCGGTGATGCCATCCAGCCATCTCATCCTCTGTCATCCCCTTCTCCTCCTGCCTTCAATCTTTCCCAGCATCAGGGTCTTTTCCAGTGAGTCAGCTCTTCACATCAGTTGGCCAAAGTATTGGAGCTTCAGCTTCAGCATCAGTCCTTCTAATGACTTTTCAGGGTTGATTTCTTTTAGGACTGACTGGTTTGATCTCCCTGCAGTCCAAGGGACTCTCAAGAGTTTTCGCTAGCACAACTCGAAGGCATCAATTCTTCGGTGCTCAGCCTTTTTTATTGTCCAGCTCTCATATCCATACATGACTACTGGGAAAACCATATCTTTGACTAGATGGACCTTTGTAGGCAAAGTAATGCTTTTTAATATGCTGTCTAGGTTGGTCATAGATTTTCTTTCAAGGAGCAAGCGTCTTTTAATTTCATGGCTGCAGGCACCGTCCACAGTGATTTTGGAGCCCAAAAAAATAAAGTCTGTCACTGTTTCCATTGTTTCCCCATCTATTTGCCATGAAGTAATGGGACCAGATGCCATGATCTTCGTTTTTTGGATGTTGAGTTTTAAGCCAGCTTTTTCAACTCTCCTCTTTCACCTTCATCAAGAGGCTCTTCAATCCCTCTTCACCTTCTGCCATAATGGTGGTGTCATCTGCATATCTGAGGTTATTGATATTTCTCCCAGCAATCTTGATTCCAGCTTGTGCGTCATCCAGCCTGGCATTTCACATAATGTATTCTGCATATAAGTTAAATAAGCAGGGTGACAATACACAGCCTTGACGTACTCTTTTCCCAATTTGGAACCAGTCCATTGTTCCAAGAAGCAATAAAAAACTGTTGTTTTTTTGACCTGCATACAGGTTTCCCAGGAGGCAGGTCAGGTGGTCTGGTATTCCCATCTCTGAGAATTTTCCACAGTTTGTTGTGATCTACACAGTCAAGGGCTTTAGCAGAGTCAATGAAGCAGAAGTAGATGTTTTTCTGAAATTCTCTAGCTTTTTCTATGATCCAACAGATGTTGGCAATTTGATCTCTGGTTCTTCTGCCTTTTCAAAATCCAGCTTGTACATACTGCTGAAGCCTGGCTTGAAGGATTTTGAGCATTACTTTACTAGCATGTGAGATGAGTGCAATTGTGCGGTAGTTTGAGCATTCTTTGGCATTGCCTTTCTTTGGGATTGGAATGAAAACTGACCTTTTCCAGACCTATGGCCACTGCTGAGTTTTGCAAATTCGCTGGCATATCGAGTGCAGCACTTTTACAACATCATCTTTTAGGATCTGAAAGAGCTCAGCTGGAATTTCATCACTTCCGCTAGCTTAGTTTGTAGTGATGTTTCCTAAGGCCCACTTGACTTCACACTCTAGGACATCTGGCTCTAGGTGAGTGATCACACCATCTTGGTTATCTGGATCCTTAAGATCTTTTTTATATAGTTCTTCTGGTGAGAGGTAGTTGGGCTCTTATCCCCTCTACTAGATGGTGAGCTCCTTGAGGGCAGGGCCTGGCTATTAATATTTGTGTCCCCATCATCCTGATGATTCTGCATCCTTCCAGATCTATTCTCCACCCTGTTTGGCTCTGCTTGTGCCCCGAAAGCTGATGTCTGGCTGCCAGGTTGGATCAGCCAATGGGAGGCAGCTGCAGGAGGTGGACAGGAGGGAAGAAAGTGGCCAGGCATGCACTCCCCCCACCAGGCAGCTGTGGTCACTGTCTCTGCAGAGCAGCCCTCCGGGCCGCAGCCCCCACCAGCTCCCATCACACTGCCCCCTCCTCCACTTGTCCCTCCAGCTCCCATGCTGCCCTCTGGTTGCTACTCCATCCCTGCTCCTGTCCAGACCTCCAAAAATAGTTCTTTCTATTCCGCTGACCTCAAGAGCCAGAGTATCCTGTGGGCACCCTGACCTGTGCTGGTGTGGCTGAAGCCCAAATGGAAAGTCAGTTGCAAGGGATCTGGTGCTCTTGTGGGCGCTGACTCTCCCTGTCTGTCTTAGATGGTGACCCCACCTGGGAGGAGAGGCCCACAGAGCATCCTCCTCCACCCCTAGCCATGAGGGCAGGAAGAAAAGCTTTAGCAAGGGGGGCTAGCAGAAAGGGGTGGGCAGCTAGGGGAGGAAAGCAGACTGACCCTCACCCCCGTCGGGCTTCCAGACCCCACTCTCCCCATTCTTCCACACGTCGAGAGGTCTCCAGCCACATTTCTCCTTGGGCTCCACCCCTGCTCCCGGGGAGCTGGTGGGGTGGGGCAGGCATGGTGCCATGGCCCAGCCTCCTTCCGCAGGGTGGCCTTGTGCCTGGCACTGCCAGGCCTGGCTGGCCCCTGCACTCATGCCCCTTCACTCCCCAGGGTCTGAGCTGCTAAGTGACTCACCCCACATCCCTCACACCCTGCCCTACCCCTGACACTTCCAGCCCCAGCCTTTCTCAGTCCCATCTACACACTGGCTCCAGCAGCCAGAGTGACACCGGCCCACGCTCTGCACCCCAGAGTCCAGGGAAGGTTGCTCCTGCTTCATGGAAACACAGTAGGGCTCTGATGTCCCAGCCTGGACCCGGCAGCACCCACATTTCCAACATCCCAGGGAGATCATTACACCCATTTCACAGATGATACTGAGGCATAGAGAGGGAAGAGACTTGCTGAGGGACACAGAGGCAGGTGGCAGTGGAGCTGACTCTAAACCCCCCTGCCTGCTGCCACAGCACCCTTCATATTTACCAAGAGCCAAACTCAGGGGAAGTCACAAGTGTGTAGGAAACGGCGCTGGATGTAACATCCAAAGCACTGGATGGAGTCCCAGCACTGTCTTTTTGCAGCCGGCTGGTCCTGGGCAATCCCTCAGCCCCTCTGTTTCCCAGTCTGTGTACCAGAGACAATGATCCTACCTACCACCCCACCTCCCCGCCAACCCCAGGCTACGCAGAGGTTCAAAGAGAAGAGGGGATTGCAAGGCGGAGCAGGGGCTGGCATCTGAGCCACCGGAAAAGGAGGGGGTGTCCACCCTGGAGGCAGTCACTGGCTTCCTACAGAACAGGCTGCCAGCCCCCGGGCTGGCTTAGCAAACTCCTGGGGCCTGCAGCTCTCTTTGTCCTCAGGAGGCTGAACTGGCTCCGTCTGCGCCGACGCCCAGGACCAGGCCAACTCGGTGCCACAGCGCCCCCTGGAGGCCGCATGGGGACTCGCCGCCCTGTCACCAGATAGGGCCCTCCCCTTTCTGCATCCCTGAGCTTAGTTCCGAGAGGGGAGCAAGGGCAGACCCGACTCTCCAGGCTACTCCCTGGCCTCCCTGTGGAGAGCAAACGGGCACTGAGCTGAGAATAGTACAGGAAGAAGAGCCGCAGAAGGACTGGAAATCCAAAGACCACGGTTTTAGCTGTGTGACCCTGGGCATGTGTCTATGCCTCTCTGGACAACAAAGGAGTCGGGGAGACCATCAAGGAAAGGTACCTCTCCTCCCAGTTCTGAAACTGTAATTTGCCTGACAGTTTTCTCAGCTTCCCTGGTGGCTCAGACGGTAAAGAGTCTTCCTGCGATGCCGTAGACCCAGGTTCGATCCCTGGGTCGGGAAGATCCCCTGGAGAAGGAAATGGCAACCCACTCCAGTATTCTTGCCTGGAAAATCCCATGAATGGAGGAGCCTGGCAGGCTGCAGTCCATGGGGTCGCTAAGAGTCGGACACTATTGAACGACTTCAGTTTCCTTTCCTTTCGGTTTCCTCAAGAGCAAAATGGCCACAAGGGGCCGCTACAGCCTCGGCTGTAAAGGAAGTTGGCGCTGATGGACACTGCCTGCACTTTCGCAAGTGAACTACACGCCCCCACCACGCACCGGTGGGCGGTCAGCCCAGCCATCCTCCTCCCAGTACCATCCCTGATGGAATCACGTGTGTGTGCTCAGTCGTGTCTGACTCTTTGCGGCCCCGTGGACTGTAGCCGGCCACGCTCTTCTATCCGTGAAATTTTCCAGGCAAGAATACTGGAGAAGATTTCCTACTGCAAGGAATCTACTCAACCCAGGGATCGAACCCGCGGTCCTGCTACATCTCCTGCATTGCAGGCAGATTCTTTTCCAGCCAAGCCACCTAGAAAACCCAGCTGAAATCACAGTGTAACCCAAATATTTACAACCTTACCAGAATACGACCGTCCCCTCGATTCCTAGTTCTATTGGGTGTGGAGCTTAGTAGGACTCTTAGGAGATAAAACTACAGAAAGCTGGGCAAACTAGAAGCGTATATTCAGTGGGACTGGATTCCTTGCGAGGGGCTGAGACAAATTCCCAAAAGGAAATCCTATCAGCAATGGAATCCCATGAATGTGGGCTCAAATCCAGGAGAGCAGAGAGTCCCCAAGTAGCTGTTGGTCCTTAGACAAGCCACTAAACCTCTCTGAACTTTTTTATCTCCTCCCATAACCACCTGATAGGAGGAAGCACTATAGGTGTGGGGAGTCAGTATTTGAAGGGGGGCACCACCAAGCTCCCCTGACCCCCAGCAGTTGCCCTGCACAAATAGAAAATGTGGACAGAGGCAAGGGGTTCAGAGCAGCCTCAGAGTAGCATCTGAGATCACTCTAGAAATCTAACATCAGAACGTTCCTCAGCCTAAATCTCCTACACTGTCGGTGGGAATGTAAATTGATGCAGCCACTATGGAGACCATAGTATGGAAATTACTCAAAAATCTTAGAATTGCCATATGAGCCAGTAATCCTACTCCTGGGCATATATCTGGACAAAATTGTAACTGAAAAGTCGCATACACCCCAGTTTTCTCTTCAGCACTATTTACAATAGCCAAGACATGGAAACAACCTAAATGCCCATTGACAGAGGGATGGATAAAGAAGATGTGGTACATTCATACATTGGAATACTACTCAAATAATGCCATCTGCAACAACATGAATGGACCTAGACATTATTATACTAAGTGAAGTCGGACGAAGACAAATATCATATGATATCACTTATATGTGGAATCTAAAATATGGCACAAATGAGCTATGAAATAAAAACAAACTCACAGACATAGAGAACAGACTTGTGGTTACCAAGGACAAAGGGGCAGGGGAGAGCTGAAATGGGAGTTTGGGATTAGCCAATGCAAATGGTTATATATAGAATGGAGACACAACTATATATGTATATGGATATATTGTATAGCTCGGGAAACTATATTCAATATCCCATAATAAACCATAATAGAAAAGAATTTTTTTTTAATGTTTCCACAGCCTAAACCCAGGAGTCTCCATGGATCACCCCTCTCTAGCATGGCTTTCAAAATCCTCTGTGATCCAGCCCAGCCTACTTCTCCACCTTCAACCCTCATCACTCTCTCCCTCCCACCATTTCAGTCCCCTTCTGGTTTCTTGAATATGTCAGGCTGGCCCTTCTCTCCAGGCCTCTATATATGCCCTCCCCTCCACCCATTCCCGGAGAAGGCACTGGCAACCCACTCCAGTACTTTTGCCTGGAAAATCCCATGGAAGGAGGAGCCTGGTGAGCTGCAGTCCATGGGGTTGCTAAGAGTCAGACACGACTGAGAGACTTCACTTTCACTTTTCAGTTTCATGCATTGGAGAAGGAAATGGCAACCCACTCCAGTGTTCTTGCCTGGAGAATCCCAGGGATGGGGGACCCTGGTCGGCTGCCATCTATGGAGTCGCACAGAGTCAGACACAACTGAAGCGACTTAGCAGCAGCAGCAGCAGCCACCCATTCCACCACCACCACCAGCACTTCCACTTTGCTCTCTCCCACCTGTGTCTCCCTCATCCTCTCCCTGATCATTCCCTACATCTACATTGGGAGCCCCTGCCCCTGTATTCTTCCCCCATCACAGGTTTCTGTTTACCCATGTGTCCCCAGTGGTTGGTGAGGTCCATGGGACTGGGGGCTCAGTGCTCGTGGAAATTTGCTAATTGCATGAGTGACATGGGGAGGGGATTGAGGGCCCAGTGTGGATTTACCAGTGGGAGCAGCTTTGGACACAGCCTCTCATGTTTTCCTTTACCCTTAGTCCCAAAAGCTTCACTCCACCTCACTGTGTCTTGGAGGCTCTGAATACTTTTTCATTCCCATAAAGCTTCCCTGGGCCTCCCAACCTTTCTTCTGAAAATTCCAAAGCATCTCAGACATAACCAAGAGGATAAGGGAAAAGGAAGACAGCCAAGAGAAGAGAAAAGAAGATGTTGTTTTGTTCATGTTTGGACCTAGGAGAAAACTTAGAATAAGTTTCCCCTGCAGTTGACCAGGAGCCTTGACATTGGAGAGAGAGTGAGAGATGAGAGGCCCCCACAGGGAAGCAAAAGCTTGAGGAATGCAGATTTCCTTTGAGACTGATGAGTTTCAGAATCATAAGTCAGTGGAGCCAGAGGATCCCCTGCCCTGGCCCCCATTTTTCCATCAGTCACATTTCCACTCATGTTCAGCAAGCACAGCCCTCAGCCTCTCCATAGAGAGGGGGCTGGTTTAGAAGTCAGCACAGCTGACTCACCTGTATGAACCACTCTCATGTAAGAATTGGTAGACAGTCTTCCCTGCCACTTTGGAGCCAGGCCAGACCTTGTTACTTATATGCTATGTGACTGTGGGCAAGTTAGTGAACCTCTAAGACTCAGGATCTTGAGACAGCAAAACCTTCCTCAAATCGTGGTGGGAATTCATGAAATAATATACTTAACCTTCCTGGGAGAGTGCTGGGACCTAGCAGAAGCTCGACCAATGAGTATCATTTAGTTTTGTCTGTTTTTAGTAGTAGTAGTAATATGGTTCTTGTAGCACATGTTGCAAAAGAGAAGGTCCCCAGCTCAGGGGCTTACTTTGTGTGATGGTGAATACATCAAGGAAAACATGGTGTGATGAACTGACAGAAACATCTGTTGGAACAACAACAAGGCTCTGCCTTGATAGTTGCTGGAAGGAGAGATATTCTGGGAGGTGGTGGTAGAGACAGTGAATGTTCCGACCATTCCCCACGCTCCTCGTCTGCAGACTGAAGTGGAGATACAACTGTTTTCCCTCATCCCGTCTACCATAGGGCTGGAGTTTCTCAGAAACTCTGAGATGACTTGTGTCCATCTTCAGTGGGGGCCCCTCCTAGAAGCTCTCTGCCCAGCTGAGGAAGGTGACTTGGAGGACCCCAACCACCCCATCAGCATTCTTTAGAGATCACCTGCTCTTCCCACCCTGGACTCAGCAAACTGATCAGGGAGTTCTGGGTACTGTCACCTCCTCTTGGAAACTCACAAAGCACTCTAAGAAAGCAAAGACTTTCAAAAGTCCTGCAAATACAGAAAACCATTTGACTTGTTTACTTCCATGTTTCCCATTGGATTTGATCTCTAGAGTTTTGGTTGGGGGGGTGGGGCGTATTTTATATTTGTTAACACCTCAGGGGAAAAATACATTAGACAACAGAGAGGCCCAAAGAATTTAGGAAGGGATTCCTGTTAGGAATCATTATGAAGCAGATGCTTTGAGCAAGCTAACCCCAACACACATAGATAATTTTTGCACTTCAAACAATGGATTTTGAATTGTCTTTGTTTCCTCTGTATTTATCTAAGGTATCTGCCAGGGCTGAGAGAAGTTCCCTTGGAAAACCCCAGAATGTCATGTCAAAGGGAACAGAAGGAAGGGATTTGGTTTGGTTCATGTTTAGACCTGAAAGAAAGAAGATGGTATGGCCCTGAGGCTGACAGGGTAGCAGCAAAGCAGACGGATATAAGACCCCAGGAGCGTAGAAAGTTCAGAGAAAATATGAATCACGGATCTCCCTGGTTCAAAAAGCCCACGGAGACCACTCACCCCCGTGCCCTCACTGCTTTATTGTCACTGTCAGCAAAACGCAAGTCCATGTGACCGATACACACTGAGGTCAAACAATGCCCCAAACGTCAGAGTTTGAAACAGAGAAAGGTTTATTACAGGTCCTTGCAGGGAGATGGGTGGCTAATGCCTTAAGAACCCCCAAATCCCGGAAAGTTTTCAGAAAAGCCCTTTTATAGGAAAGACGGGGGAGGGGTGTGGTTAATTGTTGTAGACTTCTTGGTGTCAGATACTTTGTTGTTGAAGTCAAGTCACAGTCAGGTAACAGTGTCCCTGTAAATCTCCGCCAAGCAAATGTTTTTCTCTGTTCTCACAAGAAAGGGCAAGGTCCCAAGGCACAGCTTTTCCCCTCTGAGGTCAAGGTTCTGGCTAAGAGGAAGTAGATCTCAGTAGGCAACTCCTTCAGGGCCAGGTCCCCAGACCCTGCCCAGCTGTCATCACTGAGGGAGCCAGGCGCCCAACCCAACCAACCCTCAGGCTCCTCAGGCCACCCAAACAAGTGTGGAGCAGGTCCCACAGACTGTGACCCAGAGCGACAGCCACTGCTCTTAGGTCACAGAGACATGGAAGGGGAAGAGGTTCACCGCTGCCTCAAAGCCTGGGCTAAGGCTGTTGGGTGGCCTTGGTGAGGACTCTGGAGCCTGCAGGACAGAGCCCTCAGCCTATTCCCTGGGCCACCCAGCTCACCCGCTGGCCCAGGACTGAGTGAGCTGGGGGGCCCCAGGGAGAAGGCCAGGATCTGCCTCTTACCTCACTCGCCCCCTGATGACCACTATTCCACGGACCTTTGGCTGAATCCCCTGCTAAGGTGGTCCTTCATTAATAATTGCTCACTTGGGGGTGGGACCTACTGCAGCCCCAACCAATAGCTGAGCAGGACTACTAATGGTCCTGTGGAAACCGTTGCCAAGAAGGGGCATTGGGGGAGTAGAGGGTGGTGACCATTGCCTGGTAGGGGGACGCGGTAATGGAACACAGCAATGGCCATGTGCTAAAGACTGCACCCAGCTGCACTCTATTACAACTCCATTTGTTCCACACTGAGGGCCTGCGGTGGGGAAACGGGCCCAGAGACAAGAAATAGCTGAGACAGGGACTCATTGTTCATTTGTGGCTGCTTGCTTCCTAAGACGGAGAAGGCAATGGCACCCCACTCCAGTACTCTTGCCTGGAAAATCCCATGGACGGAGGAGCCTGGTAGGCTACAGTCCATGGGGTCGCACAGAGTCGGACACGACTGAAGCGACTTAGCAGCAGCAGCAGCAGCTTCCTAAGAGGAGAATTTCCAAAGCTTTCCTGCTCATGGGAGGTGTCCATCTCTGCACTTAGTAGGTGCCTTGAGATCATTTCAGGCAGCATGAGATTGTAATAGAGCACAGCTGTGGGCCACTTTTAGCACACAACCCTTGCTGATTACTGTAACCACTGTCACCCCATTACCAACCCAGATCCTTATGTCATCTCTCTGCATCTCAGTTTCCCATCTGTGAAGTTGAGCAATTGTGGGAAATAAAGTAGATGACTTACATAAAGACCTGCCACAGAAGAGGTCTAGCCGCAATCGTGATGAGGACATGAGAATGGGGTGGAGGAAGAGGATAACAATGACCAGGAGAATTATAGTTGTTACCAATGGCGCACAACCTTGGAGAGAAAGGAAGGGACCTAACTCAGGCACAGATGCAAGCGAGGGAGGGTTCTCACCAATGATGAGTGTAATGGGTGCGTATATGGAGCAATTGAAGCCATGACACAATACAGCTGTGGTGTTCACTCAGAGAAAGCAGATGCCAAGAGTTTGAAGGGTGATGCTCCCCAACTCTAGTTCAGCTTTTGAGCAGATTGGAGAGCACTTATTTTCTTGCTAGATTCATTCTCTACTAGGAGGACTTTATTTGGAACAAATATGGTGGGCAGCATCAAAGATGGCAACAGTTCTTAGCCAGTAGGGCCTCAACCCCCACACAGGACTAGGGAAAGGTGAGTGCAGAGAGGGCATGGGCTTATCTGGGGCCCTCAGGATACAGTTCAGTCTCCTCTGCTTCACCAAACAAGCCTTCTTCCTCTCCCAGCCCTGTGTGTGTGTGTGCTAAGTCGCTTCAGTCCTGCCCAACTCTTTGCCACACTGTGGACTGTAGCTGCCAGGTTCCTCTGCCCATGGGATTCTCCAGGCAAGAATACTGGACTGAGTTGCCATGCCCTCCTCCAGGGGATCTTCCCAACCCAGGATTCGAACCTGCATCTCCTATGTATCCTGGATTGGCAGGCATGTTCTTTACCGCTAGCACCACCTGGTAAACCCATCCCAGTCCTCCACTAGCCCACCCTTCCCTCTCTCTAGCCCCGGAAAGCAGGTTCCATTTCCTCCATCAAACCACACTCAGTGTCACCTCCGGGCCTTGACAGATGTAGTTGCCCCTACCCAGAAGACCAGCCTCCCCTCAGTACACACACATGTACACGCACACACACAGACACACACACCACCCCCATCAACTTTCACCTGGATAAATCCAACCAGTCCTGCAGGTCTTGGCCCAGCAGTTGTTCCATGGAATGTTCTCTGACTCCTGAGACTGAGTTAGGACTCCTGCTGTGTGCCTCAAAGCCCCCAGGCTTCCCAGAGTGGGGTTCAGCACCCCGGGTTGTGCTCCTGTTACTTGTTGATCTCCCCTGCAAGACTCTGGGGCAGAGCCTGTGTCTGCCTCGGTCCCTGTTGCAGCCCCAGCAACTGACACATCCCTGGATGAGTGCATGTTGTGAATGAAGGGGTCAATGACTTGGTAAAGGTAGACAGGGGCTCCGCATGAGTAGGAAGCTTGGAGGAGCCAGCTTCCTCTCCACCTCTACCCCACCTTTGAATCTCAGACTTGACTCTTTCTTACAGGTTTTGTGTTTTCTTGATTCACCTTCCTGAGGTTCTTCTCTCTCTTGATGAAAGTTCCTCTGGCAATAGTCCAAGTGTCTCTTTCATGCTAAAGGGAACAGATGAGAGGGGTCATGGTTGACTGGGTCTGGCCTGAGTTAAGGTGAGAAGGGCAGGTCCCTGGGACTGGGTGTGCTGGTGACAGCAAAGATGGATGGATCGAGAGACTCCTGGGTGAGAGAGTCCCCAAAGCTCTGGAAGATCAAAGCCACCTGAAGATGTATGAGTATCAGAACCAGACATCACTGGGACAGAGGGGTCATTAGGAACTATCAGGTCCAAAGCCTTCATCTTCCTTCAGTGCCATTCACTCACTCATTCCTTCAACAAGCTCAGACAAAGTGCCTTCTGGGTGAAATTGAGGCCAGACATCACAGAGCTTGCTTAATTAAGTATTTGCACAATCATCTCAACATAACTCTTTTCCACTCTTCAAAAGCCCGTCTCTGACCTTAGAAAGTACTAGAATAAACCATACTGGAAAAGAATATCATAAAGAATATATGTATGTATAACTGAATCACTTTGCTGTACAGCAGAAATTAAACTTGTAAATCAACTATACTTCAATAAAATAAAAAAAAAATTTTTTAAGCGCTGGAAAGGGTTAGAGGCCACACAGGCTAGAAGGGCAGCATTTGGAGCCAGGCCAACATTGGTGTGTGTGACTCCGGCTACTTACTTCCCTCTCTGAACCTCAGTTTCGAGACTTCCCTGCTGGTCCAACGGTTAAGATGCCATGCTCCCAATGCAGCGGGCACTGGTTCAATCCCTGGTCTGGGAACTAAACTCCTGTGTGCCACACAATGAGCCAAAATAAATAAATAAAATAGATATTATGAACCTCAGTTTCCTCATCTGTACTTGGAAGCAACAACATCTACCTCTCACAGCTGTCGTGAGAACTAATGAGATGAGACGGACCTTCTCTGTCCCACGCCTGCCAAAAAAAGCCTCCCTGTCTGCCATTGTCGGATCAGGGGGCCTGCATGCTTTCCCAACCCCTGTCCCCTCCCATCACAGACTACACTCACCACATTGTTCAGCAGTGACCAATCTGCTTATCTGCCCCAGCACCAGACTGTGAGCCCCAGGGGGAAACAGACCTCATCTTTTTTTGTTCACAATTTTACTGATTTCCAATCCCTGACACAGAAAAGGCACCAATAAATATTTGTTGAATGAATGAACAGGAGAATGAATGATCTGAAGAAGGGATTAAAACAGATGGAGGCTCCAGCTAGAGATTTTCAGAGGTGGAACCTCCCCATTCACATACCTTTCCTCACTGTCTTTTAACCTCACACTGTACTATTTTTGCTGGGTTTTATTTATTGCTGATGGTTCATTCCCTCGAGATTTTTTTTGGCCATGCCATGCAGCCTGTGGGAACTTAGTTCCCCAACCAGGGATCAAACCCAGACCCTCAGCCGTGACAGCGCAGAGCCCTAGCCACTGGACCCCCAGGGAATTTCCTGAACTGCGTTTTTGGGTTCATGAGAATCCCCTCAGAAAGCCTCAGTGGTTCTCCGTCTAGTAAGAGTTACAGAGAAGGGAACTGATTTTGCTCCTGTTGGGGCCTGAGAGAGAGAGAGAGCCTCAGGGCCTGGAGGCCAAGAGGGCCAGCAGCAGCCTCGACACGTCGGAGAGACCCGAAGGGGAGGGAAACTCAGGAAGATCGAAGCACTCGGTGTTTATGAGTGTTGGGCAATAGATGTTGGAGCCAAAAAGATTCTCAGAGACCATCCCGCTGTCACTCTCACTCCTCCGCTATCGGCTCAGTTACCCACACCTCACATTAGCTGGCACAGAGGCAGGGCCTTCCAGGGGTTGGGGGGAAGACTGAGGTCCCAGGAAAGAATCCACATGTGTGAAGTGACCCGTCTTCTTCCCAGCTCTTTGCAGAGTCGCTGATTCCTACAGAGGGCGGTTCTTTTTTTATTGGTTGAACTGGATCTTTATTGCTGCGCATGGGGTTTCTCTAGTCAAGGTGACGGGAGCTATTCTTAGTTGCGATGCGCAGGCTCTACATTCACGGGCTTCCGTAGTTGCAGCTCGTGGTGCGGCATGTGGGATCTTCCCAGACCAGGGATCAAACCCATGTCCCCTGCACTGGTAGACAGATTTTTATCCACTGCACCACCAGGGAAGTCGATACACAGGGCACTTCTGACAAGCCTCTGCCTAAGTAGTTGTCTCTGTATTCAAGTTTAGTCCCTCAGTCGTGTCCAGCTCTTTGCAACCCCATAGACAGTAGCACGCCAGGTTCCTCTGTTCATGGGAGTTTCCACACAAGAATACCAGAGTGAGTTGCATTTCCTCCTCCAGGGGATCTTCCCAACCCAGGGCTCAAGCCTGTGTCTCCTGCATTGGCAGGTGGATTCGTTATCATTGAGCCACCAGGGAAGCCCCTGTATTCAGTGATGGCTCAGTAATTGTTTGAGGACAGAGAAGGTAGGAATAAGAATACCTGGTTTGAACCAGGCCAAACTGAATTCCAGTCTTTACTGGCTCACTGATAAGCTGTGTCACCTCAGGCATGTTACTTAACCTCTCTGAGCTAGTCTCTTCATCTGTAAAATGGACATGATAATCTCCACTTTGTTGGATCACGTCTCCTATATTCAAATCCTGGCTCCATCATTTAGAAGCTGTGTTATCTTTCAGGCACATCATTTAATCCCTCTCAGCAAGTCTGTTCATGTGTGGAATAATGTGAGCAGCAATATGAGGATTGAATAAAGTACTATATACCTTACCATAGTGCCTAGAAATAGGAAGTTCTCAGTGAATGTTTGCCCCTGCCCCTTCCTCTTGTGGACAGTTGTTCTTACTCTTGGTCCCTCAGCTCCCCTGAAAGGGCACTCTCCATCTGGTGGCGGAGCTCCCCATTCTGCATGTGTGCTAAGTCACTTCAGTCATGTCCAACTCTTCTCAACCTCATGGACTGTAGCCCCTCAGGCTCCTCTGTTCATGAAATTCTCCAGGCAAGAATACTGGAGTGGGTTACCATGCTCTCCTCCAAGGGATTTTCCCAACCCAGGGATTGAACTCAGGTCTCCCACATTGCAGCAGATTCTTTACCATCTGAGCAACCAGGGAAGCCCAAAAATACTGGAGTGGGTAGCTTATCCCTTTTCCAGGGGATCTTCCCGACCCAGGAATCAAACCGGGGTCTCCTGCATTGCAGACGAATTCTTTACCAGCTGAGCTACCAGGGAAGCTCATAGCCCCTGAGAGAGGGCAGGGAATGAGGAAGTAGAAGGGCCCTGGTTGGACTGGGCTCAGCAGAGTATTGAGGGGAGAGGGAGAAGGGAGAGGGAGAACCGGTTTCTTTGTCTGGCTGGGAAGATCACGTGGGAGGTGCTGCTGTTCTCCTAAGAATCAGATCATTTGCGGGGAGGGCCAGGCCTTCTGAGAGTCACCCCATGGGTCTCACTGGGTGAAACTCCTCTTCCAGCATCCCTAGCTGGAGAGAATGTGGCATCCGTTCTTTCTGAGAGGAATTTAATCTAGAATGTGTCTCCTGAGTGCACACTTCAAGGCCAGATTTGCCTGGGGCTGGTGGGAGAGGAAAGGGATTTTATCAGTGTCTGCACCTTGCCATGGCAAAAATCCACCCAAAATGCAGGAGACCCAGATTGGATCCCTGGGTCAGGAAGATCCCCTGGAGAAGGGAATGGCTACCCACTCCAGTATTCTTGCCTGGCAAATTCCGTGGACAGAGGAGCCTGGCAGTCTACAGTCCATGGAGTGTGGCAAAGAATTGGACACGACTGAGCAACTAACACTGAGGGATCAAACCTGCATCTCTTATGCCTCCTGCATTGGCAGGTGGGTTCTTTACCACTAGTGCCACCTGGGAAACCCCGTTCCTCATTGTAGAAGAAATCAGCCTTCCATCTTCCCTCGCTGATGGAGCACAGACATGACATGAGCGGGATCTCCCAACCAAACACATCACAGAAGCCTGCAGCTGGGAGCTCATGTCCTAAGGCGGCGGTGCTCCATGGAATCCATCTTGCAGGAGTGTCTACAGAAGAAGCATCCAGCTTCCAGAAGCAGCAACACCAGGAATGTAGAGGTAGCATCAAGTGGAACGTACCGCCATGTCTTTGCCTGAAATTGGTGGCAGAAGTGGGATTCTTCCAGCTGTGCAGCCTTCAAGACTTGTTCTCTGGGAGTTCTTCCTGAAGATGCTATGATTACCTAACATCCCTTAACAAGCTGGCTTCAACGGGAGCATTTCAATCTTTGCAGGTAAAAGCACTGATTGATGCAGAATTTAGTAATAGGAGTGATTGTGGGCCAAAGACACCTAAGAAATCTCTACTTGGGGACCTGTCTTTGCCTGCTTGGGCTGCCACAAAATACCACAGAATGGGTGGTGTAAACAATATAAATTTATCTTCTCACGGTTCTGGAGGATAGAAGAGGTGCAGATTTGGTGTTGCAAGGTGCAACCCCAAAGGTGTCGCAGGTTTGGTTTCTCCTGCGTCCTCTCTCCTTGGCTTGAAGATAGCTGCCTTCTTGCTGTATCCACACACAGCCTTTCTCTGAGGAAGCACAACCCTGGTGTCTCTCTGTGTGTTCAAATTTCCTCTTCTTATAAGGACACCAATCCTTATAAGACTGACTGGATTAGGGCCACCCTAAT
This sequence comes from Okapia johnstoni, assembly GCA_024291935.2. Lineage (NCBI taxonomy): Eukaryota > Metazoa > Chordata > Mammalia > Artiodactyla > Giraffidae > Okapia > Okapia johnstoni. Next base: position 20,032,606 of record CM044306.1, on the reverse strand, counting down.
GGTCCCACCTTAACTTACTCATGTCTTCACAGGTCCTATCTGCAAATACACTCACGTTCTGAAGTACTAGGATTTAAGGCTTCAACCTATGAACTTGTTGTTTAGTCGCTCAATCGTGTCTGACTCTTTGTGACTCCATGGACTGTAGCCCACCAGCCTCCTCTGTCCATGGGATTTCCCAAGCAAGAATACTGGAGTGGGTTGCCAGTTCATACTCTAGGGGATCTTCCTGACCCAGGGATCGAACCCGTGTCTCCCACACTGTAGGCGGATTCTTTACTGCTGAGCTACCTGGGAAGCCCATGTATGAACTTGGGAGGACATAATTCAGCTGATAACATTGTCTAAGAGACCTTGTAAATCCAGCATGTCCAAAACTGATGCATCTTTCAACCCAGTGGCCTCCACTCACAGCCTTCCTATCTCAGTGGGTGACAATCCCTTTCCTCCAATTCTTTGGACAACAGACTCAGAAACGTCCTTGATGCCTCTCTTTCTACAATGATCCTGATGGTATTACCTTCGATGACCCCCAGAACCAACTGCCTCTGACCATCTCCACTCTGAGTACCTTGGTCTCTCACTAGGATTACCTCCCTCCAAACCAGTCTCTCTGTTTCTACATCTGGTCCCCCAGCCTCTTACTAAACAATAACCAAAGGGATCCTTTTAAAATTTAACTTAGATGGGGCTGTTTCTCTGGTGAAAGTCCTGTGTGCTAGACATCCATATCAATGCTAGCTGCTGTAACAGCCTTAAAAATCTCTCTAGCTTGGGACTTCCCTGGTGGTCCAGTAGTTAAGACTCCGAATTTCCACTGCAGGTGGCACAGGTTCAATCCCTGACTGGGGAACAAACATCCCACCATAAAATTTTTCTAATAAAAAATTAAATAAAAAAACATCTCCCAGGCTTTACATAATGAAATTTTTTAATGTGCTCATATAAGGACTGGTGTGATGGTTCCTGGTTGGGGATGGGAAGGATCCCCCTCCAGGCAGTGAACTCAGCCATGCAGGCTTCCTCCATCCTCTGTCCCCTGCCATCTGGGAGTCCTTCACTCTCAACTGTGCCTTCAGTGGCTCCCTATGTGACTAAGCATAAAATCCAGTTTCCTTAGAAGGCCCCACAGAGCTCTAAGTGATGCAGCCACTTCCTACTTACCTCTCTATCCTCATCTTCTACCACTTATTTCCTCACTAACTCTGCTCTAACTGCATTGGCCTCCTTCCTCATCTTTGAACATATGAAACACATTCCCAACCTTAGGGCCTTTACACGCCCAAGCCCTGTGCCTAGATTGCTCTCCCACCACGTACCCACCTGACTGCCTCCCTCACTCTGCCAAGTCATTGCTTATATTCCACCTGCTCAATGGGCCTGACTTTGGCCACCCTATTTAAGGTGGTAATCTTCCTCCCTCCACCACAACCCTCCCATCCCCAAACCACTCCTGACTTCTCTTTGCATTTATCATCTTAAAATATATTGTGACAATTTATTTATGACAGTATTTTCCCCTCTCATCTGTATTGTAAGCTCCATGTTGGAAGGAACATTTGTCTCTTTTTTCATTAAACAGTGTCTCACATGTAAGGAATTTAATATCTATTTACCCAATACACGTGGTTGCATGAATGGTATGAAAATCAGAATGGTTATATGGCTTAGATAGGCCTGAAAGCAGTGAAAATCCAACTATTGTTAAAACATGGGACTCTATAAGTCCATGTGTTCAATGACAAAATGGGGGTTGTCTAGTTTCTTCTAACTGTACTGGAGAACTTATAGAAAGAGGAATATACTCAGATTCCTAAGATCCAAACTCTATGGATGGTCAGGAACTGGAGATTTCCATGAATATACTGAAAAGATCTCTTGTTTCTTGTACTTATAAGGCTGAAGTAGCTAACAGTTCACCTTAAGGTTGGTTTCTCTGAGTTGCGAAACCACAGCATCAACTGAAGATCACATTCTTGTCTTATGTAAACTTTAGACCATTGATCAGTAAAGAAGGGCACCCACAGACTTAGAAATCTGGAAATTCAAATCATTAGAAGCCTGGAGGCACAGACTCTAGACTGAGCCTCTAGGAGTGGCTCCCACATTGACACCACATAATCAGCCCCCAAAGGAACTCTTGGATGGCTACAATAAGTGCCCTAGAACCATATCGTAATGGGTAGATCTATGCCAACAAAAAATACTTCCTCCAGATCTCTCTCCACTCAACTCATATCCTACAGAATAGCATCTGATGATAAAACCTCAAATTACACCTAGATCCATACTTGTAAGGGATTCTGGGAAAAGTAGGTTAAAGATTGTTGTGGTGCTCAGGCTTCTCATTGTGGTGGCTTCTCTCGTTTCGGAGCACGGGCTCTAGGTGTCTGGGCTTCAGTAGTTTCAGCACATGGGCTACAGAGCGCAGGCTCGGCAGTCGTGGCGCATGGACTTAGTTGCTCAGCGGCATGTAGAATCTTCCCAGACCAGGAATCAAATCTTTCCCCTGCATCAGCAAGCAGATTCTCACCTACTGTGCCACCAGCAGATAAGAATTCCAAACTCTGCTTTTTAAGAGCTTATGTAATTACATCTGGGGCTTCCCCGCTTGCTCAGCAGGTAAAGAATCTGCTGACGCAGAGAGATGTGGATTTGATCCCTGGGTTGGGAGGATCCCCTGGAGGAGCACATGGCAACGCACTCCAGTATTCTTACCTGGAGAATCCCATGGACAGAGAATTCTGGTGGGCTATAGCCCACAGGGTCTCTAAGAGTCAGACACAACTGAATCAACTTAGCTCACATGCATGCACATGACTATGTCCAGCTCAGTGTCTAATCTCTCTATCTTAAAGCCAAAACAGTAGAGACTTCTCCAAAATCCCTTCACAGCAGCCCTTAGGTTTGCATTGTTGGTTGAATAACTGGGATCATCTTTGAATCCGGCCAACTGTAAGGTCTGTGCTTCCTCCTGTTGAATCTGGGCAAGACTGTGAGTACAGCAGAAGTGACGCTACATGACGCTCCATCACTCAGTCATGTCTGACTCTTTGCAACCCCATGGACTATAGCCCGCCAGGCTCCTCTGCCCATGGAATTTTCCAGGCAGAATACTGGAGAGGGTAGCCATTTCCTACTCCAGAGGATCTTCCCAAGCCAGTTTCGAACCCTCATCTCTTGCATCTCTTGCATTGGAAGGTGGATTCTTTACAACTAGCGCCGCCTGGGAAGCCCAGTCTAGGCAATGAAGCAAAACAGCTTCTTCCTGGTTCTTTCTTGCTTAGGACATATATCTTGGGAGCCCCGAGCCAGCGTGTAAGAAGTCTCCTCTGAGGCTGCTCTGCTCCAGGGATCACACTAGGAGTCTCCATACAGAGATGTCAAGGAGCCTCTGCAGGGCCACCCCCCAGGTTTGAGTCTTTCCAGCTCAGGGGCCAAACATGAGTGAGCAAGACTTCATATGCTTCTAGCCCAAACCTGTGAGCCAGGATAACACCCAGCGAAGCAGAAGTGTGCTGTTCCCACCAAGCCCCAAATCAACATTGTTCTTTTAAGGCTCTAAGCTTCGGGGAGGTTTGATGCACAGCTGTAGCATCTGGAACACAGGCTGAAGGCTCTGTCTGTCACTAGTCAGAATCCTTGGAGAACATTGCCAGCTGCTGTCTTATGGAATAGTCCTCACTTCGCCTTGGAGTGCTTGATCTGTGCCTTTATGTTTCACCATCTGTGAAATCTTCCGAAGCAAAACCCACCTCATTTTTGTCTTGTTTCCCTCTGCAGCTAACTTATGATCTGCTGAGAGACTATGGTAGATGGTTTACAAAAACTTACCCCAGGGACTTCTTTGGTAGTCCAGTGGGTAAGACTCCACATTCCCAAAGCAGTTTTGATCCCTAGTCAGAGAGCTAGACCCCACATGTTGCAACTAAAGATCCTGCATGCCACAACGAAGGCTGAAAATCCTGCATGCCACCATTAAGACCCGGTGCGGCCAAAAAAAAATAATTAATAAACATTTTTAAAAACTGACCCACTATTGCCCTCCCTCTACCCATACTCTTGCCATGTGATTTGCCAGCTTCTCTCATCAAGAGGAGTCTATTTCCCCTGCTTTTGAATCTGTGACTTGCTTTGGCCAATAGGATGCAGCCTAAGTGACCACTCAGAGCCTAAGCCTCAAGAGGCCTTGCACATATCTGTGCATTCCCTTGGAAAACTTGCTTGAACCAGCTGGCTGGAGGAAAAGAGTCATGTGACCCTTTCTCTCCCAACCAACATGCAGCCAAGCCCCCGAGGCAGAGCTACCTAGCTGACTTGGGGCTGACCACAGATGCTTAAAGGAAAACGGAATTCCCCAGTCCAAACTGTCAACTGTAAAAGCACGGGCTGAGTAAATGATTGTGATTTTAAGCCGCCAAATTATGGGTTGCTTTGTTGCAAGTAGAAGTTAGCTGATAGAAAAGCTAACCAATACTCTACAAGTGGATTCCATTGATTCTCCCTTCCCCTCCTTTCTGCCCCTTATCAATCCCAAGGAACAAATGAGTCAAAGTCCGGGTTTGATTTGCAACAGGAAAGCTTTATTGGGAAATTGAGATAAGGCAGGGAGTGGGGTCATCCCCAAACCAGACAGAGGGAGAGAGGTCTCCCCAGCCCTCCCAGATGAGGGAGCCAATGGACAGCCAGAGACACACATGCCCAGTGAGCCCCGTCCCAAATGGGTCTCGGGGCTTGTGCCAGCTATTCCCAGTGCTGCAATGCAATGAGCAGGCTTTATCCAGAGTCTGCCCATCTGGGGGATGCTCAGCTGGGGTGGGGCCGGGAAAGTTTGCAGGGGCTCTAGTATCGTGTCTGGTGGCCTGTGGAGAGACAGAAGAGAGGTGAGAGTGAGAAGAGAGGACTTAGAGCAAGAGACAGAGAGACAGGGACTTGGAGGAAAATGGGCAAATGGAGAGCAAAGAGACTGGAGCTCAAAGAGCTGGAGAATCCTGAGATGGAAGGATCCTCCAGTAGGCCCCCATCCAATTTCCAAAGCTCTGCTGTAACAGCTGGCAGGTGCTCTCCCATTTCTGAGGATGGGGGTTCAGGAGGCAGCCTCGTCCCCCATGCAGCAGCTTTTGTTAGTAGATCCCTTGCATTTTGAGGGGAAGATGACCCCAGCCTCTGCCTGTAGATGAACATCCATGGCCCTGCAGTGCCACCCAACACACAAAACCACCTTCCAGAGAAGGGCGGCTCCCAGGTACCTCTGAGCTGAGCATTGCCAGTCATGTTACCAGCCTTTTGCTACAATTTCATACTAGATTTTTGTTTTGCAAGATTCAACATGTACAAGGGGAATCTCTCTGAACTAGACACCACTTCATCTGTTTGACTCTTTGTTGCACTTAGACTATTATCTTTGATATATGCTCCTTTGGACAGTTTCATCGTATAACTGGCTTGTACAACCCAACCACTGACTACAACCCTTGAGACTCTTTTCTGCCTGAACCGTTGCCCACCCAGGTGTCCCCATCCTCGTGACGATGAAAAGAACTGGCTGTGGAGCCCCACAGAGCTGATCTCTCATTTATGGGTTGTTTAACCTTGAGAAAGAGATAAGGAACCTCATTTTCCTTATCTCTAAAATGGGGATAATAACAATACCCACTTCATAGGGTGTGGAGAGAAATAGACAAAATAATACTGCACTTCCAGCTCATCTCCTAGGCTATTGAGACTTAAGTCACATGTAGATGTGATCCCAGCCTCACTTAAGACTCTGTCCAAAATTATGATCAGATCAGAAACAAGGGCAAGTCTATGGCACTCACTGGACAAGTGACACCTGTGCCTCCCCCACCCCACAACCTTAGAGTTGTCCCTTACCTTGTGTGCCACAGCCACCAGATTTTGAGGAATAGGACTGGGACTGGGATGTTCTTCCACTTCCTTGTTCACAGCTGCCACCACTTCCTCCTCCAGAGCTACTTCCTCCACCAGAGCTGCCCCCACTTCCTCCCCCACAGCTGCCTCCACTTTCTCCCCTGGATCCTCTTCCATAACTGCTTCCACTTCCACCTTGACACCCACTTCTTTTGCCGCCTCCAAAGCCAGTCTGTCCACCTCCATGAGATTCACTGAGAAGCAAAGTAAGCACAGAGATAAAACAGGTGACCCCACATATATATACAAGGATGAACCTGGAGAGAACACCTAAATGTGCTGCCTTCCTCCAGCAAGGCAGAGGACAGAGGCTGGGCTGGCACCACAGATGGGAGGGAAGGGACTTCCTCTCCTTGGAGCAGGGAACAGTCCCTTCTCTCATTGTTACCATCCTCCTTTCTCAAACCCCAAAGGCCCTGAGGTTCCCCCCTTGGGATGAAGAAATTCTCAGCCCATCAGACCCTTGTGTACAGGAACTTTCCCAACTGCTCTATCCAGATGAACAGAAGTAGCATCAGGGGTTTAGAACTTCCTAGGAGTGCCACAAAGCCCCGGGACACATACAAATCCTCCTGGCCACCCTCAAGGAGGCTGCAGTAGGTCTTGATCTCCTGCTCCAGCCGCATCTTGGTGCTAAGTAGAAGGCTGTATTCCTGATTCTGGCACTCAATCTCTGCCCGAATTTCAGTGAGCTGGCCCTCCAGGATACTGATCTGACCCTGGATCTGCTGCAATTGGCCAGAGTAGCGGTTCTCCGTGTCTTCCAAGGACTTCTCCAGGGCCGATTTCTAGGGGCAGAGGAGGCACTGAGAAGGATGCTACCTCATAGCTGGACTCCCCTTCCTGCCCCTGAGGATCATGTGCAGCTTCCTGTGCCCCACCCAGGCAGAGGATACAGAGCCTGGCTACCAACCATGCTGAACTGAGACTGCAGCTCGATCTCCAACTCTTGGACGCTCTGCCGAAGCTTGGTCACCTTTTTGTTGCTGGACTCCACCTCCTGGCTACAGGTCATCACTTCTTGCTCAATCTGTCTCATCTGAAACGCAAAAGCTCATTGAGCAGCTCACCAAATGGAGGAGGTTCTTCCCCACTGGTCAGCACCTTCTCCTCCAGGACCAAGACTGAGCAAAGCCAAAACCAAGTCATCTTGAGTTCTGGGTCCCTCCAGCCAGCCACATTGTCAGTTTCTCTCAATTCTCTGTTTCTCAGTTTCTCTGTCAGTATGTCTCAGCAGGCGTTAAGACTCTTCACACTTTGTCCTTAAATCACCTTTTAACTTCATTTCAAAGTGCCACCCAAACACATGCATACACATGTACACATTACAAATCATGTCTTCATGTGTCAACCTCTACACTAGGTGCTGGAGACCCAGCAGGAAGAGAGTCATCAAGTAGCTCAGTGTAGTGCTAGGGGCACACTGGGTACCTCCATTAGAGCCCGAAAGCACACAGCCTTAAGCATGCTCTGCCTCTGTTCACACACGTAATAAACTCTGAGCTTCTCCAGGGCAGTGATCCTGTGTGGCTCATCTCTGCGACATCAGCACTTCACATGAAACCTGGCAGTGGGAAACTACTTGATAATTACACTTGTGGGCAGTGAATGCATGGGAAGGAGGATGACTGAGAAGCCCAAGAAAACTCAGAGATGGAGGGGTGGGTGGAAAGGACATGCAGATGGAGGGAGAGAAGGTTGAGTCAGTGTCCCGCGCTGCTCACCTGAGTCTCGTATTGCTGCTCAATGTCACTTCGGTTCTTAGCACTGAGCTTCTCATACTCCTCGCGCATTTCATTGAGGATCTTAGTGAGATCCACGCCAGGAGTAGCATTCATCTCCACATTGACATCCCCGGTGCTCTGCCCACACAAGTGGCTCATCTCCTACCGGGAAGAAGGGGATATGAGGTCAGGGTGGGATGGGATCCTCTCCATCACCTTTCAGCCCTCTCCCTCTGCTCCTCCTGGGGTGCAAAAATAGGATGGGACACAGTTGAGAAGTCGAAGCCCAACCACCACCATAGGTTGGGCATGCATGTCCTCTCCGAGAGTAACGGAGGGGGTGTCTCCCATGCAATGGCCCAGAGCTCCCATCCAGCCCCGATTTTCCATGAACTTCTCTCCCCCCCTCTCCCCAGCAAGCCACAAGTAGCCAAGACCCTACTTCCTCATGATTCTTCTTGAGGGCCACCAGCTCCTCCTGCAGAGATTCATACTGCATCTCCAGGTCAGACTTCTGCATGGTTAGATCACCCAACACCTTTCGCAGGCCATTGATATCAGCCTCCACTGCTTGTCGCAGGCTCTGCTCCATCTCAAACCTATAGACCAGTCAGGGGTAGGGTATGAGCCAGAGGTCACCAGCCCCCACAGGGACCTCCAGAGCACTAGGGTCTGGAGGAAGGATGGATGACAGGAGAAGGAGGAGAAGGAGGACTCACTTCATCCTGAAGTCATCCATGGTCGTGCGACTGTTGTCAATGTCCACTAAAATCTTGTTGTTTTCCACCGTGATCTGCACAATCTAAAAAAGAAGAGATGGCATAGAACCCAGGCACCCCTGTTATGACCCTCTTCTGGGAGGCAAAAGCCTAGGCAAAGCCATAGGAGATAGGAGCCCACCCAGGAAGATGCCCAAGAGGCAGGAGGGGCTTCCAACAGCTGGTATGTGGCACAGACCCCTCACAGACTTCAGCAAGGATGTTCAGTGTGGCCTTCATTCATTCATTTAACAAATGCTTTAATATCTACTACAAAGGACACTGTGGGGGTTAGAGATCAATGAGATACAGCTCCTCAAGGAGCTTGGTTGACTGCCAAGACCAGAATATCCTAGAAGAGTTGAACGAAAAGAGAGTTGGTTCATGGTTACAGGAGATTAAGAAAGCCTTCAAGGAGGAGGTGGTAATTGAATTGATCTCTGAAGGATGACTAAGGAAGAGGTTTGGGATAGGATAAACAAGATATCCAGAGGCTGTTCATCAGAAGGTGTGAAGGCAAGGGAAACAGGTGGCAACAGCAAATTAGCTAGATTACGAGCTCCTCAAGGGCAGAGACCATGCCTGAGACATCATTATGCTTGCCCAGAGCAACAGTGAGAGTACTCAACCTCTAAGTTGAGTGGATAGATGGACATGTGGATGGATGGATGGACAGATGGGTGGATAGATGGATCGATGGATGGATAGATGATGTCTACCCCCAGAGTTCTAGATCCTCTCCATGCTTTGACCAGCTAGAATGCATATCTGTGTCCAACCAAACTGGAAAAATCAAGACAGGTCCCAAGAAGAGCCCAGAAAAAGTAGGAAGGGAGAGATAAGTTGTCTAGTTTTCTTTACTCGAAAGCTTTGAACTCTCAGGGGCTAAGAGAAGAGATAGGCCATACAGCCCACCTGTTTTGGACAGCAGCACCCTTATCTCTTTTGTTTCCCATTAGATTACAGAAATTTTAAACCCACAGGTGCCTGAGAGCTAGTCAGCCCACTCTTTCTATTAAATGGATAGGACAATAGGCCTGGGGAGGGCATCAGGCTTCCCAAGGTCACAGAGTGAATTGGTGGCAGATCCAGGAACAAGTTGCCCTGTTGCTATGCTCCCTCCACGCTACCTCTGCATGCCCCACATGGGTCAGGCCAAGAACTGTTTCTGATAAAAGTTCCAGTTTCCATGGAATCTAAAATACAATACTATGAAGCAGAAACAGGATCACAGGCATAGAAAACAGACACAGGGGCTGCCAAGGGGACGGGGGTGAGGGAGGGATGGAGTGGGAGGCTGGGGTTAGCAGATGTAAGCTGTTATATACAGAAAGGAGAAACAAAAAGCTCTTACTGGGTAGCACACACTGTATTCAATATCCTATGATAAACCATGAAGGAAAAGAATATTTTTAAAAAGAATGTACATATGTATATATAACTGAATCCCTCTGCCGTAGAGCAGTAATTAACACAACACTGTAAGTCAGCTATATCTCAACAAAAAAAAGTACTTTTTGAAGTCAAAGTTTGCAAAAGATGGATTCTCTGGCTATTGACTAAGTTAGAGTCCAGCATCTTGCCTTTGCGAGGGAAATAAAGCATGTGAGTGAGTGAGTGTACCTATAGGTGTGAGAGACAGAAAGACAGAGTTCTGAGTTTCCCCAGCCTACCTGGTTCTTCAGATCCTCAATGGTGTCATAATAGCAAGAGTAATCCTTCTGGACATTCTTGGACCCCTGCCTGTCGTACCAGTCCTGGATCTTAGTCTCCAGGTCAGCATTTTCCTTATCTAGTTTTTGCACCTTATCCAAGTAGGAAGCCAGCCGGCTGTTAAGTTCTTGCATGGTGATCTTCTCATCAACAGGCAGGATGCCAGCATCTCCACCTCCAACAGCACCTCCAAATCCCCCAAGCCCCCTAAAGCCTCCAACACCAGCACCAAAGCCAACCCCACAGCCCCCGGAACCTCCACCAGGGCCTCCAGTAAAACTCCCAACACTAAAACCGCCCCCAGACCCTCTGCCATAACTGGAGCTGAAACTGCCACCGCCTCCCCTTCCACAGGCCCCGGAGCTCCCCACACCATAGCTAGTGGTAAAGCTGAAGCGGCTTGAGGAGGACCTAGTGCTGCCCCCACAACCCCCGCCACCTCCGCCACTCCTGCGGCTCCTGCTGGACGAAGAGAACTGTCTGCAACTCATGGCGCTGCCCAAGGATGAAAGCAATCGTAGGAGTGCTGTGGGCTCTGGAGCCAGGATGCAGAGCTGTCTCTGAAGCTGCCTACTTATATCCCCAGTGGATGGTGGCACGCCTGGGAGTGCCCACTGTCTGCCCTAGTTGCCCCCAGACAGACTCCAAAGGAGGTTTGGGATTCGGGAGGTGGCCGGGCTGCCCCAACCCCAGGCTCAGCGTCCTTTGGTGACTGCCTGAAGGCAGCCCAGCCTCTCTCCATTGTGTGGGGTAATTTGATGACATTAGGCTGTCAGGGACACCATAAATCAGTTCTGCTGCCAAGGGGGTGACCTAGATCCTAGAATTTGGTCTCCACTGGCCTGACAGCAGTTCTGAGACTTAGTCCCTCTGCGATAGAAATCCCCAGAACAGAGTCACCTCCGCTATTGCTGATCATTACTGTCTGCACCTCTCCTTGCTCCCACGTGGTGCCCACTGTGGGTGAGCTGGGGTCAGGGTACCAAGGAGTAATTATAGAGGATGGGGGAGCTACCTGTGTGGGTAGAAAGTCCCAGGCCTCAAGGAGCCCCAAGCTGATGGGGAGCCCAGTCCTTGCCCTCAGGGTCTCCAGTCTGATGAGATGAGTGGCAAGGCAGAAACACTGAGACAGTGACAAAGCAGTGTGCCCCCCAGCACTTGGCAGCGGCGAGCAGAGCTCACACGAAGGACTGAGGAGAACGGACTGAGTTAACTAAGCAGTGCTATTACTACCTGACCTTTGAGCAAGAACGCAAGTGGCTCAAGTGTCCTAGTCCTTCAGCAGGGCCAGCAATGGATAGGAAATTGACCAGTGTGGGTGTCTAGCCTGTACTGAGCCCTGGGAAGGATACTGAGATGTGGGACTTATCCTGCCCTCCTGGAATGTACAAGGCCCTGCCCCTGGCGCAAAGTCGGAGCGTATTCTGGTGAGCAAGGCCAGAAGAGAGTAGGAGAGAAGGCGGCGGGCTCTGGGACCAGACTACCTGAGCTCAACCCCAGCTCCACGCTCACTAGCCTTGTGACTTTGCAAAGTTACTTGACTACTCTGTGTCTCCATTCCCTCTTCTGTAAAATGATGACATTAATAGTCAGCCCATCTCCTAGTAAGAGACACAGGCCTAAAAATGTTAGACTGCCTCTTCTCATTCAGCCCCCCCTAGTCCCTATCCACTCCGACCCCACCTGGACCTTTGCCACCAACTCCTGGTTCTTCTCAAGCCTTCTGACTCCTTCTCCACACAAGAAGCAGAGTGAACTTTCCAACACTTGTCTGACCATCACCGACCTCCCTTCACCCCGAAGATAGTCTTCACATTCCTGGTCTTCAAGGCTCATCCTGATCTTTCATTCTAGCCCCATCTCTCCTGCTTCCCCAGGACCCCTAACAACTATACAATGCTCCCACACACCTTGCATGCTTTGGTGAATGCTCAGCTTGCAGATCCCTCCAACTGAGGTGTTCCTCCCTGTCTCTTCCACCTAGAAAACTCCTGCTCGTCTTTGGTGACCCATCTGTGTGCCCTCTCCTCTGTGAAGCCTTCTCGGGTTCTCTCTCTCTGATTTGCACTTTGCTCCATTACAGTTTCCACAAGATATCTCTGTGCCCCCCATCCCCACCCTAGGTGGACAATATAAACCCCTCTATGCTTCCACTTCTCATCTTGAACTTGATCCTGTGCCTAGCACCGGGTCTGGTCCAAGTAGGATCCCAACAAATTGAATGAAGGGAAGATAACCAGCTCCAGGTAGGAGACCCTAAGAGCCTAAATAAGAGCTAAAGGTAAGAAGAGAGAGGCTAGCATCATCAACAATGACCTCCAGAAGAGACAATGACCTCTGTGCTGCAGCTAAAAAGGCTTTCATAAATGACCAATGTTTCCTGAGATGCTTTCAGGTAATGTATGGAGGCTATGTTGAATAATAGTAAATCATTTAGTGGAAAAAAAAAAATTTCCCTTCTCCATTTTCCAAACTTTTGCTCAGTCAAGGAGAAAACCTCAGACCCTAAGCCATCTTCAATATCCTTCCCTTCTTGACAATCACACTGTTTAACAAAACCAAAGCCCACCTTAGACCTAGAACTTTTGGGAAGCAACAGTATCTAGCTAAACATTAAGTATTTATTTGTATAATTTCCTTTTATTTCTGGTAAGTGATTCTGATTATCATTTTTTGATAGTAATATAGACTTTCCTTCATAATATGCTTGCAGGCCAAGTCACTTCAGACATGTCTGACTCTTTGCAACCCTAGGGACCATAGCCTGCCAGGCTCCTCTGTCCATGGAATTCTCCAGGCAAGAATACTGGAATGGGTAGCCATGTCCTTCTCCAAAGGATCTTCCTGACCAGGGATCAAACCCAGGTCTCCTGCATTGCAGGCAGATCCCTTACCATCTCAGCCACCAGAGAAGCCCATTCCTTCATAATATACCTTTGTTGAAATGAAAGGTGAGCTTTGATGCACCAAAATGCATTAAATAAATGACTAGGACTAAATACGTTAAATAAAAAATTAAACAGATAATGCAAAAAGTATTGAAGGCATTTTGTGAATGCCTGACACCTGGGAAACTCTTAGACCAAGGTTGGTGGTGAGAGTGTTGGCTGTCAATCTTTCCCCAGACTCCCACCAAGCTCTGCCGGTGAGCCCAGCATCTACCCGCAACATGACTGGAGACCTAGGAATGATGTATCCCAGGCCTTGGCCTGCTTCTATTGTCCTTTCATCCCCATGCAGATGCTGCCACTCTGTGATGGAAGCCTCATGTCTTGGGTGACCTAGCTGGATGGAGGAGAGTTTGGCCAGAACCAGGGGGAGGAGGCGAGGGGACAGCTGACAGCCTAGTGCCTCTTGGGCCCTGCATGTCCATTCTCTGCAAATCCAGTCATTTTGGGGGATCCTAAGGACCCAGGCCTGTCTCTATCAGAGTAACTGAGACCAGCCTGGCTGACCAGACGCTCCCAGCTGAGGCACCCCTGCTCAGCTGACTCCATGAGAAATGGCCTCTTTCCAGCCCTGGTCCCAAGCCCACCAATCCCTGCCCTCAGCCACCTCATCAACTTCTCACCCTCCAGACTTGCCCTGACTCTCGTTCAGCTCAGAGTAGCAGGCCCCTATCCTTAGACTCTCACTGCAGCAGCCCAGGAAGCCTGACTGCCCCTGGGGACCACTGCACAGCTGGACCTCTCCCCACAGCCCCCTCCCAGGGCCAGCAAGATGAGGACCTGATGGTTTATTTGCTCTGGATTGCCTGTCTAACCTGAATCTCCCCTAACTTTTGGACTTAGGTGGCGGATTCACTGCTTGCATGGAGAGAACCCTGGCCACTGCCTTCTCTCCTCTCTTCTTTGAAAGCTAAGAGGGCCGGGGCCTTCCTCCCACATCTGGCCATCCCCACACATCTGTTCAGCACTTACTTCTCTCCCCCAGCCTGCCTCTGTTCTCAGTCCTGGCCCTCCCCGGTGGGTCTCGGAGGGGCAGCGGGCTGGAGAGAGAAGGAGATGCCTCCCAGTCCAGCATCTCTACCCCTGGGGTCTTGGCCTCAGTTTCCCCATGAGAAGCTGCTCTGAGCAGAGTTGTCAGGGGCCAGAAAGAAGGTGTGTGTAAGGCCTTTACCTGGAGGGGCCTCTCCATGAATGCCCACCACTTCACATGTGCAACCCTGCTCCCCACATCTGCCAGTCCTCTCCACATCTGGCCCTGCCTCCAGTACAAAGAGGAGCTTACAGTGATGGACAGCTCCTATGGCCCAGAAATGAGGTCCTACTCCTGGCACCTGGGGGCCATCCTTTGCCCTCTCCCGAGATCTCTGAATGGCCCAGGGAACCAGGGCCAGGTGGGGTCAGGGATGAAGAAGGCTGGCCTGAGTGAGCCATTTCTTCAAGGCCATGTGACATGGCTCACTCCTCTACCCTCTCAGGGCTCAGGGGCTGCCCCCTGGGTTCACCTCCAACACCCACCACGGGAAACCTCAAAAGCTTGAACACGGAGCGATGCACAGGCAGCTCAGGACACCCTGGCGCCTGAGACCCAGGCAGAGTCAGCTGTCTCTGCAGCCCCGTGGGCAAGGCTACAGCCAACACCACAGTGCAGCCAGCAGCCACGGTGCCACCCGTGCGCTTGGTGCTCCGAGCAGAGCATGGAGAGGGGGGGCTTCAAGGACTTAGGCAGACAAGGCACAGAGAAGGACCACACAGTTCCACCTACGAGGTTTCCCCAAAGGACAGAGGAGATGGGGACTTAGGGGATGAAGGCAGCCTTCCTCTGACCATGCGGACCCCACTGCTTGCCTGTGACCAGCTGCTCACACCTCCCACTTGCTCCTTCCAACTTGCTGTCTGTCACTGGGCCCAGGTGGGGCCCCAGGAGGGCCCTGAATCATCAAGTAGCTGGCTGCGGGGGAAAGGAGGGCAGGCGTGGTGTGTGGGTCCGCCCCTCCATTAGCCACCTAAGCAGGGCCAGGGCGCCTGCACCTCTGTCAACGCTCAGTCTTTACTCACACATTAGGCGCCTGCCACCACCCCACCCAGCCAGACTTCCCCTTCTCCAAGACCAGCGGGCATGGACAAGAGCAGGGCATGGGATAGGCTCCTCCCCTGAGCCTGGACACCCCAGGCTTGTGTCTGCAAGGAAACGCCCAGCAGAGGAATTTTAAGGACACCGGCTTTGGAGCCGGACAGTTCTGAGTCCAAAGCCAGGTCCTTCCAGGTACTTGGGGGAAATAGTCTCCTTCTCTGGACCTCAACTTCCTCTCTGTAAGTTTGGATTCATCCTTTACTGAGCACCTACCATGTGTCAGGTGTCCTATTGAGTGCTGGGGATGAGGTGATAAAGTCAGACCGAGCCCCTACCTCCTTAGGCAGCTATGGGCTAAAACAGACTCTCAAGAATAAATGTGCAATTCAAAACTGGGCTGAGCTCTGTCAATAGGAAAATGGGGTGCACATAATGAGAGTGTGGCCCAGCTGGGGAGATTGGGGAGCATCTCCCTGAAGAAGAAACCCTTGAGTGAAGGGTGAGTGCAAGTGAGCCAGCAGAAGGGCGTCCCGGGGGTGGGGATGGCCAGCGAGGGGGCAGAGCATGTGCAAATGTCCTGAGGTGGCAAGGAGCAATGACTGCAAGGACAGAAGACCAGTGTGGACAAAAGATGGTGAGTTGTCAAGCAAAGGATTTGGATGGTAAAAAATACTTCTGACTTCCCCAGGCTGCTGTGAGGCTCAAAAGCTAATACTGTAAAGCTCTGGATGTGGATCTAGCACCCAGAGGGACATTTCCTAACTGTCAGTGGCAATGTGTCCACCCCTGACTTCCCCTTGGACTATGTGGATAACTTGAGTTCTCAGTCTTCTGACTCATAAGTCCATCCTCCTAGTATGTTGAGTCCCCTTTCAACTGTGCTAAGTGGGGCTGGGAGAAGGGCAAACAAAGGTTGGAGGAGTGTGGTTTCTTCTATGAAAGCACCTCCAGGCTTCCAGGTAAGACTCCCGTTGCTTTGCTTGCCCTGTTCGTATTTAACCGACAGAGTTATTTTATAAGGTAGGTACTAATTTTACAGTTGTTTTACAAGTGAGCAGACTAAGCCTTAGAGAGGGTATGTAACATGGCTACAGTCACAGAGCTAAACCCGGAGGTGGAGCAGGTTTGTCCTGCAGGGAGTGGGAGCTAAGATGAGCTAAGATGAGCCCGGGGCTCCCTCTCTCCACCCCCAGCCTCCTCACTTTGTCTCTCTCCTTGTTCATTCTGTCTCAGTTCATCCTTAGGTTTCCCCACACCTAGAAAAGCAAGCTTCAGTAAATACGTGTGATTAAGTGAATGAACAAGTGAGCTTCTCTTCCTACCCCTAGCCCAGGGCCTTCTCTATCGTCTTTTTCTGTTTTCCTTTTTCTCTGACTCTTCTCTCTCTCTCTCTCTTCCCACACACCATGCTCTCTTTCTCTCTGTCTATAGGCATGTCTGTTTCTCTCCATCTCTCTGTGTCTCTTTTCACCCCATCTTCATCAGAATACCTCAAAGGAAAAAGGCTTTCTTTCCCAGTCCTGCCCTACAGTTGCCAGCACTGCGCTGGGAAGCCCATCAGGAAAGTGCTGGCCCAGCAAAGGGCAGCTCTCGGATTGGAGCTTGCCCCGTGTCTGTCTGAATCTGAGCATGGCCCTGGAAGTCCCGAGAAACCCCTTTTTTCCTTGTGGCAGCATCCAGTCTCAGTGAGGATCAGGTCAGAACATCGGGACCACCAGCCTCCTGGGCTTCAGGCTTCCCTTAGGGCTGCTTCCTCCAATACCAGCCTGTAGAACTAGTTAGCTACGTTCTCCAAACCAGATTGTCTGTGGCTGTGAGGACAAGCCCTTCACCTGATCAAATAACCACAGGAAGATAAGCCTCTTGTTGCCTGTAGTGGCTCCTGGACATGTTTGAGGTCTTTTCACAACAAAAAAAGCCCCCCAGGGGCTTCCTTGGTGGTTCAGTGGTTGAGGATCTGCCTTCCAATGGAGGGGACACAGGTCTGATCCCTGTCGGGGAACTGTTAATAGAATCACGCATGCTGAGGAGAAACTGGATCCATGTGCCACAATTAGAGAAAAGCACACACGCCACAACTAAGATCCGATGCAGCCAAATAAGTAAATAAATATTTAGGGGAAACTAGCCCCCCATACTAAAGCAGACCCTGAATTTCAAAACAGACCTTTTCCAATCAAAAAAAAAAGTTATAAAAAAAACCTGGAGTCAGCGAGGAGAAATTAATATTGGTGCCGTTGGGCTCTCAGCTTCATCCTGAGAGACAGAAAACAGAATAGGAATGAGCACAAGCCTGACGAGGGAGCAGGGCTAGGCTCGGCCACTCTCCGTCCTGTGACCTAGAGCAAGCTGCTGTGCCTCAAAGAGGAGGAGGTTGGAGGAGCCAGCTTTGCAGCCCTTCCCACACCGCCCTTCTGTGTTCTGAGGACAGAGAGATGTCCACTCCTTCCTAATTGCTCTGGGGTAAGTGGAGCCAGAGAGGCCGCCTGGCGGCCCCAGGACTCTGAGAGGCAGTTCCTGATGCCTCCACTAGACTGCGCTATGGAGTCGCTCTCCAAGTTCCCCATCATCTAGACCTAGGGTGGCGGTGGCGGAGGCGGTCTTGCCTTCGTCAGAGTAAATGGCTTAGGTTTCCAGATGGGTACCTGTGGTGCCAGGGCCTGTGGACGAGAGCACTGGTCAGCAGCTGGACTCAAAGTGTTGGCTCCACTTTTCCCAGTCGGGTATGGTGGGGTTGTGGGGTGCACATCAGAAGAGAGTGGGCTCCATGTGGGACTCTGGGATGGCTACGGAGGGTGGGGCCACCTCAGAGCCCACTGCTTGACTTCCTCCCCTTCCACTTTTGAGCCTGCTCTCTGTCAAGCAAGCCCACTCTCTCCCGATTCCCTCCAAAGAGTAATGGCAGCCCCTCCAGAGAAGAAGCTAGCCCCACCACAGCCAGGTCTAAGAAATCTCACATTTCTATAGTCCTCGAAAGCAGACGTCTCTTGGGGGTGGAAACTAATCGGGCACCACCTCCGAGGCAGCGATGTCCCAAGAATCTTCACACAGTCCTCGCCCATAACTGAGGATATATTTTGCTCTCTGTCCTCTCGATGTGGACCACTTCCCCAACTCCATGCCACTTGAGCCCGTTGCCCAGCTGGGAACACAGGTAGGTCTTCATGGCCCAGCTTCCCCAGGGGTGTCACCCAGCCCCTCCCCACCAGGGCCCTATCACTTTGGGGGCCATAAAACCATCTCTTCTCAGTCTCCAAGGAAGAGCCTTGAAACCTTCCTCCTCCTTGAACCGTCCCCTCATACCTCCAAAACTCTGTCGCTCACCTCCAGGAAGGCCCATCCTCACCCAGAGATCACCCCAGATCAACACTTTTTAGAGCAACTCAGGTAAAAAGACATCCTGGAGTTTATGGCCTCTTTTTCCTGAGGTGAAGATGAGGTCAAAGAAACCAACATTATTTCATTCCTTTTCCTAATAACTCACTCTCTTACGCTTCCATTTTATAGAGCCCCAACTGTGTGCCAACCACAATGCTAACTAAACTCGTTCCTGCATGAGATCATTTAATCCTACAAGGACTTGACACAGTGAGGGTTTTCGTTCCTCATTTTGCAAAAGAGGATCTTGCCCAGATTCTAGTCAGTGTAGGAGCTGCAACTCCAGCTCAGGATGTCTGATTCTAGCCAAGGCTTTTAGCCCTCTTGCCTTCAAAGACTGCCTTTTCTTTAACCCGAGTCCCACCCTGACTCCCCCTCGAAGCTTCATTCATGCAGCCAAATGAATGAGCTGTTGAAATTGACACAGTGACTAGTTAACTTTTTTCTACCTTGGGGCAATGAGCCCTACCCACCTCTGGAATCTCCACTACTCACTCAGGCAAGATCCTCCCCTTCCTCCTTCTTTTCCAGCCCTCCAAAAAGAGAGGAAGAGACACTCCCCCTCAGAGGAGGCTCCTGCAACCCTGCCTCTTGATGCACATTCAGTCACTCAGTTCCCATAAAAACTCCAAGAAACAGAGTTCACCATGCTTCTTGGAGCATGGAGCTAATTCAGAACAGACCAATTCAGTCCATCTGTTCCCAAAGCCTCTAAAAACACCCTCATTATGGAAAAGAGTCACCATGCACAAGAAGTTCACACAGCCGTGCTCTGAGCTGGCAATGTACCGGGCACTGTGGTAGAGGTCTGACATGTGAATTTCCACAACAAAGTCCTGGGGTATGCACTGTCATTGTGCCCAACTTACTGATGTGAAAACTGAGGCTTGGAGACACTAATCCACTTGTTTGTCAACTAAAGGCAGGCAGGATGAAGATCCAGCTCTGGAAGCAAGAGCAGGTGGAATGGAGGGAGACAAAACTCTCAGTAAAACATGAGTTCTTACTGGGTTCATGGACCTCCACTGATGAGTTTTAGGGGAACTGTGAATCTCATAAATTATATGCAAATGTACGTATGCTTACTGGGAGTGGGAAGAGATCTATAGTTTTCAATATACACTCAAAGAAATCCCTAAAGACCAAAATGTTAAGAATCCCTAACCTAGCATAGTGCCTGGCACGCAAAAGGCACTCAATAATATCTGTTGAATGAATAAATAAGTAAATGGAGGGGTGAGTAAATGCATGAATGTTCCAAGAGACACCACATATGACCTAGTACACACATTATCTTCTGTGATGGTGAAAGCAATCCTGGGACCTGAGCCCAATCTGCCCCCAGGTTCTTTCTCCCAGTCCCAGAGGCCACAGCCAGGTGCTCTGAGAGCTCCCAAGAGATGCCTCCCCCTCATTCTGCCCACCTCCACTCCTGACAATGACCAGGCAGAGACAGGAGTTGTGCAACTCAGATAATGAAGCTTTATTGATTGCTGGAAGGGACAAGGGTGAAACAGGGCTCACGAGTCAAGTGCTTGGGGGAGGCAGGGACAGGAGAGGGGATCCCCCAGGGAAATCTGTGTCCACTGGGAGGGCTTTCTAGGCATGAGCAGTGCAGAGAATCCTTAGTTCTTGGTGCGAACGATCTGCTCGTGTGTGGACACCACCTTGCCGTCGTGCACATCCACGACTTTTGTGCGAACCTGGCGACTGGAGGATACTAGGGGAGAGAGAAGAGAAGGCGTTACTAGTGGCGGGTGGCAATAGAGAAACCAGGAGCACAGAGGCCAAGGAGCCCAGGGCGCTTAAACAAACTGTCTCCCTACTGCCCTGTCCCCTGATTACCACCTCACCCACTGCTCTTGCCCCAGCACTGATATTATCAACACATTTCTTTCCGACTAGAGCTCACTAAGGTCAGGCAGTCTGTGTTCTCAGACTGGAGCGTCCTAATAACTGAGATCAAAATGGTTCTGTCCAGATCCGCCCAAATGGACCGGGCTTGGTGGGAAGACCATGTGGGGCTCTGTCCATGGTGCTAACTATGGGACCCTAGCTCAACTTCTCCAGAAGCCCCTATCTAACATCCTAGACCTGCTGGGAGACAGGCGGTGGTCCTGAGTTCAGACTGGATGAGGAGGAAGGCCTTACCATCTCTGGATGACTGAGAGCCAGAGGAGAACTGGGAAGAGGAGAGGCTGTGAAGACAGAAAGGGGCAAAGATCATTAGACACCGCGGTGGAGCAGTGAGTGAACACTGAGGGACAGGACTGGGGTTCCAGGCACTCACTGGGCGTCCTCGCCCTCCAGCAGGCGGCGGTAGGTGGCGATCTCCTGCTCCAGCCGGGTCTTCACGTCCAGCAGGATCTTGTACTCCTGGTTCTGCTGCTCCATCTCGCAGCGCAGCTGAGCCAGCTGCTCTTCCACGCTGCTGATTAGCTCCTGGATCTGGGACAGCTGCAGGCAGTAGCGGCCTTTGGTCTCCTCCAGGCTGTTCTCCAGAGATGCTTTCTGTGAGGGAAGGAACGAAGATCAGAAATCAGGGAGGGTGGTCATTCCCTCCCACCGAGACTCTGCGCGCATATCCCCAGGCCCGGCCACGCCCCTACCATGCTGAGCTGGGACTGCAACTCGATCTCCAGGTTTTGCATGGTGCGCCGGAGCTCCGAGATCTCGCTCTTGCCGCTCTGCACCAGCTCGCTGTTGGTAGCCACCTCGCGGTTCAGTTCCTCTGTCTGCAGAAAAGAAAGCACCATTTGCACGGGAAGTTGCAGGAGAAAGGTGTTCCTGGGTTCCTTCTACTCCGAATGCCGCCCACCTTGCTGAAGAACCAGTCCTCGGCATCCTTGCGGTTCTTCTCCGCCATCTTCTCGTACTGGTCGCGCATCTCGTTCAGGATTCTGCTCAGGTCCACGCCGGGGGCGGCGTCCATCTCCACGTTGACGTCTCCGCCCACCTGGCCTCGCAGGGAGTTCATTTCCTGCACAACCAATGAAAAGTCCATTACGGCGGCTGATTAGAATTCCCCAGTCGGAGGTGTTCCTGGACTGAATGTTGTCTTCAGCCATCTGAATTGCATCTCTTCCCTCCCAGTTAACCCTCTAAGCTGGCTTTTCCATTTAGCTCTCACCTCCTCGTGGTTCTTGCGGAGGTAGGCCAGCTCCTCCTTGAGGCTCTCGATCTGCATCTCCAGGTCGGCCCTGGCCAGGGTCAGCTCGTCCAGCACCCTGCGAAGGCCGTTGATGTCGGCCTCCACGCTCAAGCGCAGGTTCAGCTCCGTCTCGTACCTGGAATGAACCAAGAGAAATGAGACACCCATCCCAGTCACACTGGTGGTTCTGTTCTCTTCCCCCTTCTGTCCATAGTTGGCCTTCTTGGGTGGTTTATGGTGCCAGTCTTGATTGGCATGGATAGACATAATGCCTATTATTCCTCAGATATAAACATCTGGGGAGGGGGACAATGACAGGAATAAGATAGTTCATTGTGCTGTAGAATTCATGGAGGGGAGATTCCAACCAGGAGCCCAGGAGGCCTCCAAATATGACTACCTCTTGCACTTCAGGGGCAGTTTGGGAAGTGGGGAGTGCCTCTCCCTGAAGCAGTGGCTCCCTAATCTGACTGTGGATCAAAATCACCCAAGTAGCCTATTAAAAATAACTGAACCAGAATCCCAAGGGTGGGGCCCAAGAGTCTTGTATTTTTACAAGCACCCCAAGGGGTTTGCACACAGCCATCCTGACACTGGCACGCTCTGTTCAGGGAACACTGCTCCCAAAACGCCCCACCCAGGGGAGACCAGGTGCTCTGAACCACCACTGCAAACTCACTTGGTGCGGAAGTCATCAGCAGCCAGACGGGCATTGTCAATCTGCAGCACGACATTAGCATTGTCTACAGTGGCTGCGAGGATCTGCAGACAGAAAGGGCACAGGTCACTGGTGGAAAGGACAGTGCTAGCCAGACCTGACTTCAGCCTGCATCAGGCCTTTACCTTCATGCTTTTCTTGAATCCCCATTACTCCCCACAAGCCTTTGCCATGGCAGCCTAAAGGATAATCCCTGTTAGTCCAGCCTTGACCCAGGGCTTTCCTGGCTCATGGTCATCAGAATGGGTAGAAAGAGCCTTGGCTTTAAAATAAATAGCCCTTGAGTTTTGGTCCTGCTTCTACCTCTGACTTGTTGCAAAACCTGAGCTGGGTCTCAGAGCCTTAGATTCTCTGCCACTGAGGAGAATGACCAGGCTCTCCAGACCCCCTTCCTGACCTGAATTCTCTTCTCTCTGCACAAGCCAGGCCTGCCAGGACTCTGTAGGCACATGAACTCTTTCTCAAGCCCTCAGAGCACAGAATCTTAAGTGGGGCTTTCCCACAAACTGAGATCCAGCTGGCACAGAGCATTCAAAACAGGAGAAGCAAATGGGGGTGGGGGGAGGGTTGGTGGGGATAGATTGAACTCTGGATTGGCTAGAGTTCCCTCCCTCATCATCTGATTTCCCTAATCCCCTCAAAGCATCAGAGCCAGACACCAAGATCAGCAGACTCCTGGGGTGATATGGGAGCAAGGAACAAGAGTCAGATGACACAAGTCCCCCCAGCTCCCCCCCTGTGCGGGGCATGTGAGGTGGGCCACTGCTGATTGTCTCTGTGGGTTTTCCATGCCCTGTTGGCTGTGGGGAGGGGCTGCCTGTGCCAAGACTCATGGAGGCAGCCGCCACAGCCCAGACTAATGAGCTAATGAGCGGTTTGGATGTCTAGCCTGGTCCCGTTACAGCCTCGCTCCTCCCCTGGGCTGGAGAACAGGTTGCTGCCTCCCAAGCTGGCAGGTGGGGCACAAGGGCTCTAGCTTTGGCTCTGCCATTAATTTGCTATGCGACCTTGGGCAGACAGCCCAAAGCTTCAACTTCTTCTTCTGTGACATGTAAGGGTAGGAACCCCTGGTGTCTCGTGGGACTCGAGTCCAGAGAGGTATGAGCCAGGTGGGGAAAGGGAGACCATCTTCCCATAGACCAGCTCTGTTGGGGGCATCTAGAGCCAGAAGAAAGGGCTGGTGGCTAGCCTGTCTAAGAATTCAAAGCGATCAATGCTCTGAGGCCTCCATTGCTCCTGAGTGAGGTGGCTAGAACGGCACCTCCTGCTGCCTGGCCCACTCACCTTGTTCCTCAGGTCCTCTATGGTCTTGAAGTAGGGGCTGTAGTCCTTGGTCTCAGCGGGCCGCTGCCTCTGGTACCAGTCACGGATCTTCACCTCCAGGTCGGCGTTGGCCTCTTCCAAGGCACGCACCTTGTCCAGGTAGGAGGCCAGGCGGTCATTCAGGTTCTGCATGGTCACCTTCTCACTGCCTGCCAGGAGCCCATCACCGCCAAAGCCAACACCAAAACCACTACCCACGCCACCGCCGAAGCCACCACCAAAGCCGGCACCAAGGCCCCCGCCATATCCTCCACCGAAGCCGCTGCCCAGGGCCCCGCCAAAGCTGCTGCTGCTGCTGAAACCACCGCCGTAGCCACCCCCCAGCCCGCAGACACCCCCAGAGGAGTAGCGGGAGGAGGAAACAGACAGGCCTCCATAAGCGCTGGGGGCACGGCAGGCGCCTCCGGCCAGGACGGAAGATATGCGGCTAGAGCCACCACCGATGCCCCCAGAGCTCTTGATGGAGCTGGAGGAGGTGTACTGACGGCTGCAGGTGGTCATGGTGCCAAGGATAGAAGTGAATGAGCAAGTGAGCGAGTCGGCAGTGAAGAGAAAGGTGCTGAGGTGAGTTAGAAGGATGCCTGGCTTTATACTCCTGGGTAGGGGCGGGCCTGGCATTTTCCATTCCCCTTGGCTTTCATCACCCAGAGGCCAGTGCCAAGTCCCAGGCAGATCCCTCCTCTCTTCCACCTCATCATGTCTGTCATATTTTACTGGAAACTCATTGTTCAGGGTGTTTGGGGTTTCATGTCCCGCCAGGTGTGATTCACAGGAGGAGGTGTGGGCCTGCAGGCTACACTTTCCCTTCAGACCCTGGGAGAACGCGTGCTAGGCTCAGCAAGATGGTGGGAGTAGGGCCTGTGTGCACCATAAACCTGGTGACTTGTTAGTTCCTCATTAACTCAGTGGGCCTCTGCCATCCTCCTGGAGGAAGCCCACCACTTCAGGTGGCACCTGGCTGGAGGAACAGCAGCATGGCAAGATCACATGGGGCACAGAGATGCTGCTCAGCATTACCATCTATAATATGAGACGAGGCTTTGGGACCCTCCCAGGTCTGACCTTCTGGGCTGTGCCAAGGGGCCTGTCCCGCTCCTGAAACATGACCTGCCAGTAATCAAGTGGCTCAGGCTTCCACCCCAGATAAAGAGAAATCCAGGCAGCTCTCCTCAGCCCTGGGCACAGACCCTAAGGTCCTCCACACACTGGTGGATATGCCATGGCACTGGCTGCTTAGTCTGGCCAAGGGCAGGTGGGGGTCACAGAAGACACCGGGAAAGAACATGGAGTCAGCTGGAGTCCTGATTCTGCTGTTTACTCCTGTGTGACCTAGGCCCTGGTGTTCCTCCGAGTCTCGGTTTGCTCATCTGTAAAGTGGACGTAAATACCACCTGCTCAATCTGGCCACTGACTCTCGGTGGCCATTCTGCCTACTGCAGAGTCAGCTCTGAGAAGGCAACATGACAATGGATGTGAGAGGGTTTTGTAAGTCGAGTGGGGCGCAGAGTCTGGGTAGCATTGTTGTAACCCAGTCTGGGCCCCAGAGGGAGTGGAGCAACACCCCTGGAACAGGAACTGGGGGTGGGCGGCTTTTTGCTTCCAGCCCAGGTGTCTTCTCAGACCACCAGGGCAGCCCCATGGGAGGGTCTGGCTCAGGCACCATTGTCTGAGCCCCTGGTAGGGTTTTGGTGGGTGGAGGAGCACAGGCATTAGACAGTTGAGTCAAGGGTCCCCAACTACTGTGGCCCCGAGGGTCCAGGGACATTTCCAGGGGTCCATCAAGCTCTGTCTCATACGTCTGTATATCGGGACCTCAGCCATCTCAGGTCTCCCAGACAACCTCCAAAGGCACCCCTGTGCCTCACCCCGCCCTCCCACCGTCCCTCAGCCCCACAGACCCCGGCAGGCATGTCGGGAGGAATGCAGTCGTGTCTGGGGCTGCCTGACGCGTCCCATCTCCCCAGACAGGCCCCAACAGCCCATGCTGGAGGCTCCAGGACTCCTCCTGGATCAACTGCTCCTGGAATGGAAGCAGAGCCTCCCTCTGCCCCCTCCCCAACCGCCTCCAAAGCAGAAGTCAGGGAGCCGCCCTCCCCACCCCCACCCCCCACCCCACCCCCACCTGCCGCCACTGGGGCTTAGAGGACAATGCTGAGGCAGACACTTGAGGCTGTGGGCTCCCCAAATCTGCCATGCTGAGGACGCTCGAGGATGTGAGTAAGCGAGGGCCCCGCCCCACCCCAACCTCCCCTGACAGACACTCCTAATCTCCTTCCAGAGAATGGTCCCCCACCCCAGCCCAGCCCTACAATTTCCTCAGTGAGAGGCAGCAGGGATTTGGGCTGAAGGAGGAGATGCCTTTGTTAGAAGACTGTTGCTGTTGGCTGTGCGGTGGAGTGCAGGGGTGGGGTGGGGGGGGGCGTGCTCTCCAGAGAAACATGCAGCATTCGGAGGGACCCAGGGAGCACCAGTGGGTGCAGAGCCCAGCACCCGCTTCCTCTGTGGTGCCCTCCATCCTGTCTCTCTCCACCGCTGGGAACCACGGACAGAATCCCTGGAGCACAGGACACAGGAAGGGCTCTTCTTCCCTCACACTTGATTCAGTGGAACCCACAAGAGGCTCCCTCCTCGTCCCTCTCCAAAGGGGAATCCAAAAGACAAAGAGGGTAGGGAACCCATGACACGTACATTCACATACGCAATCCAGGAAGAGACCTTTGCCAGCCCGCTCCCAACCTCCAGGGACCCTGGAATCCCAGCATCAGAAACAATTCTGACCGTCTCCCCCACCCAGGACTAGACCCTGGCTCAGATCCTAAGGCCAGCCCTCTTCCTCCTGCAGACAGGGGTCTAGGTGCAAACAGCCCAGCCTGGTGTTCCTGACATTTTGAAGAGGTGCAGCTTTCTGGAGCAGCAAGGGTTAATGTGATGGGTTAGGGGGCAGCATCTGTTGGAACTGGAGTACCCCCCACCTCTGGACTCCCAGGCCGGTTTTGTGTGGTATGTGGCCATTACCTGACCCTCCTCCAGCCTCCCCCGGGGAAGAGGAGGTGGCGGTAAAGGAGGGCGGTGCC
This sequence comes from Okapia johnstoni, assembly GCA_024291935.2. Taxonomy (NCBI): domain Eukaryota; kingdom Metazoa; phylum Chordata; class Mammalia; order Artiodactyla; family Giraffidae; genus Okapia; species Okapia johnstoni. The sequence goes on along the minus strand of CM044306.1, from coordinate 20,005,817 downwards.
TCTTGTGGTTGGTGAGCCTCCCAGCACCAGCCTTTTGAGGGGAGACCGATGCCAATCCAAACTGATGAAGGGGCAGGGCCAGGCAGCCCACCACAGAACCAGCATTGTGTGCTGAGGACCTGGCTGCTCCTAAGGAAGGAGGAGACCTCGGGACAGCCCAGTCTGAGGAAGGAGACACAGCCCTTGCCCTCAGAGCCCCAGTCTCATTGAAGAGACAATCTCTGCTCTTTGGAAACCCCCAGCCTGAGAGGGAAGAGAGGACACACATCCGAATTACTGAAGCTACGAATAAATATCAGAAAAGTGCAGTTCATGTGTATTCGTTTCCTGGGGCTGCAGTAGTAACACATTATCACAAACCTCGTAGTTAAAAACAACCAAAAGTCTTCTCTCACAGTTCTGGAGGCCAGAAGTCTAAAATTAAGGTGCCGCACTCCATGTGGAAGTGCTGAGGGGGATTCTGCCTTGCTTCTTCCAGTTTCTGGCCGCTCCGTGCACTCCTTGGTTTATGGCAACGCAACTCCAATCTCTGCCCTGCCTTCACGTAGCCATCATCTCTCTCTGTCTGTGTGTACTTTTCTGTCTAAGGACACTCGTTGGATTTAGTGCCCACCCTAGGCTTCCCTGGTGGCTCAGAAGGTTAAGAATCTGCCTGCAATGCAGGAGACCAGAGTTTGATCCCTGGATCGGGAAGATCCTCTGGAGAAGGAAATGGTAACCCGCTCCAGTATTCTTGCCTGGAGAATTCCATGGACAGAGGAGCCTGGGGGGCTGTAGTCCATGGGATCCCAAAAGAGTCAGACATGACTGAGCAACTAACACTCTCACTAATCCAGTATGATCTTCTCTCAGTTCTTACATCTGCAAAGAGTTTATTTCCAAATCAGTTCACATTCTGAGGTTCCAGGTGCACACAAAGTTCAGGGGGACACTATTCCACGCACTACCTGTGTAACAGACCCAGAACTATCCATGTTGCAGAGGCAGTGGTGAAAACTTGTCGGAGAGATGGTTGTGATAAGATGTGGGCGGGGCCGATCTGGAAGGCTTCTGGGAGCAGCTTTAACTCAACATATAAAGGTGCCAGGCAGCGAGCATCAGGGAAGTACCGAATTCTCAGGTCTCTGATCCACACTTCCCATCGCCCAGTTTCTCTGACTCCTCCACAAATAGACAACTGCTCTGGGACAGAGCTCTTTTATGACTTTTTATTTTGAGATTATCTTGGATTTTCATTAAAAGTTGCAAAACTTGTACAGAACCTATGTGTCCCCTTCACCCAGCTTCCCCTAATATGAACAGATCACATAAACATTATACAATGGTCAAAACCAGTACATTAACACTGACCTTAACACTTTTAACGAGTACTGGTCAGTTATTTTTATAAAATATCCCTCAGTTTGGGTTTTTCTGATCTGCCCAGAGCTGGGCTTCTCCTCTCCTCCTGGCAGAGTCCAGGTCCCCTGCCCTTCCTTCCCCATCTCTCCACACCCTCCCCTGCCCAGGCTCCTTCACTTTGCCCACCCCCTCTCCTCACCAAGTCCCAGCTACCTGTGTACAGCAAGGGTTATGTCTGCTGGAGCTGAGGGCTGTCACTTCTAGGAATGACAAGCTGGAACCTGAACTGATCTAAACCTCAGCATCTGTCGCCAGAAAGGCAGAGCTGGCACAGGGGCCAGAAGCAGGCAGGCTGGCAGGCAGGATTGCAGGTGCAGGAGGCAATCAGGAGCCTGGAGCACCCAGCTCCCCTTTCCCCTTGAAAGCGCTGCCACCGGCTGGATTCCCAGGCCAGCCTGCCCGTCTGGGCCAAGCGTCCTGGGAGAATCTGGGTTGACACTACCAATGGGCTGATTCAAGTATCTGTGTCCACAGGCCTGCCTGAGCCTGCCAGCTGCAGGAGTTGATAAATCTGAGACTGACCATCCCACATTATAGCTGCAGAAGTTTCAGAGGTTAAGGAAATTCTCAAGGGTTCACAGCAAGGAAGCTGCTCAGCCAAGATTCAATCCTAGCTTGCCTGGACTGTAAATTTCACTTTTCAAAGACAAGTCCCCTCCTGCCAGAGAGTCTGAGATGGAAAGGGCCTCAGGTGCCATTTAGTCTCTTAACTTTACAGACGGGGAAACTTAAGTCCAGAAATGGGAAAAGTCGGGTCCAAAGTCACAAAGCAGAACCTAATTTGAAAGTGCCAAGTGTTTAAAAACTGTTACCCAGGAATCTGAGCTAGGCAGGGTGAGAATGTGTGGGGTGAAAAGAGCTGTGTCTGCACCCCAGAATCACATTTGGGTTGTTAAGAACATGAATGGTTAGGTGGTCAAAGGATAGCAACAGAAGGATTCACTAACCTTCTATTAGCTCCTTGTTCAAAAAAAAAAAAAAAAACAAGGCTTACATTCTCTAGTCAATTACCTGTGAGGCCCAGTGCAAACAGAGCTCCACCCCAACAGCCCAGTTGCCTCACAGACCCTTACATTCCTACCCATCTCCCAGCCTCTGCCTGAATTTCTGCTTCTGTCTTCTTTCTGCCCAAAGCCCTCATGCTTTTTAAGGCCAAGCCTCAATGCAACAGGCAAATTTAAGATATGATTTCTGTAGACTGCGGAGCATAAAGCAAATGTTCAGTGAAAGGGAGGTAAAAGAGAGAGGAGAACAAGGAAGGAAGGAAGAGAGGAAAGGGAAGATGGTAAGGAAATGTGGAAGGAAGAATAGATGGATGGATTGGCAGGTGAATGGGTAGATGGATATACGGAAGATAATGGATGGATAAATAGAGTAAGGTAGATTGATGTGAGTGGGTAGGTGGGTCGTCAAGGGGATGAAGGATTGATGGAACACAGAGAAAGGGAAGTCATCCCACCCATCCCAGGATGGGTAAGCATCCTAGAGGAATTCTTAACTTAGCTGTACCTTAATGATGGATAGATGCTAAACAAGCTAAGGAAGTGAGGGAAGACATCCTGTTTGCTCGGGAAGCACCTGAGCAAAGACACAGAGGCGTGAGACATGGTTCTGATGGAGAATGCAAGCTCTCAAGCACTGCTGGAGCGCACTGCTGAAGGCTGGATCTGCCTGAGGGAACTGAGAACAGAAGCTAAGGGATGAAGGCTGCGCTAAGGTGCTCTGACCACTCTGGGGGCACTGAAGTGTCCTAAGCAAGATAGTGACACTGTCAGGTGTGTTTCCAAGGGCCACTCTGGCATCCGTGCAAGACACGCTTTAGGAAAGGGGGCAGCAAAGGCAAAGGGGGGAAGGAAGATGCCCCTCGCCCTTATCCAGATAAAGGATGGGTTGGCGGACCCCTCCTCTCCCAGGAAGCCTTACTCCATCACCTTGGATCACCTGGCTTTCCCCTTTCTCTGGCCTCCCAGTGTGTCTGTAATCTGTGCACCCTCACTTGTAGCTTCCTACAGTGCCTTAGGGGGCCACAAATTTTCTCTCTCCCATAGCAGTGTTCAGTGTGCTAATTTACTGTTAATTACTCTAGTTTGCCAGGGGAGACACAGCCTTTGCCCTCAGGGACACCCAATCTGATGGAGGATCTAGCTCTGATGGAGCTTAGAGCTTACTCTGCTTCCTAGGCTGAGGGGAGCCCAAAGCTGAGGAGCCACCAGGGGGGGTGGGTAGCACATGGAAGCCTTCTTGGAAAGGTTTGACTCAGGTTTGAAAGAAGGAAGATCCCTGAATGGGTGGAGTGGGAGACGGCATTCCCAGGCAGGGGCGTGGCTGTGGGAACTCCAGCACCAGCAAAGTCAGCACCTGGGAATCACAATAGCTGTGTCAGGAGCCTTGAGTAACATGTTGGGAGAGGGTAAGGGAGAGGGCAAGAAAGGAAGGGGTCCCAGGCAGTTCCAGCCTGGAGGGTGAAAGGAAGAAGCAGTTTCCATCAGTCAGAAGTGGGGGACTAGATTCAATGCCATGCAGCCCACACCTAGGCTGAGACACCGAGGGGCCAGGGAGGGAGCAGGGCCTCCCAGGTCAGTCAGACCTGAGGTTCCAGCCTAGGATCCCCCACTGACCAGCCATGTGACCTTGGTCAAGTCACTGCAGCCCTCTGAGCCTGCTTCCTATCAAATGGGTTTAATAACCTCCCTTGCAGATTTATTGAGAGGAGTTGACAATTCATGGCGAGTAGCCAGCATGGCGTTTGGCACAGTGAACATGTTTAGCTTAAAAACTTCCCTTAAATTAAGCCCTAGACGTTGATCAGGGGCTTCCGAGGTGGCTCAGTGGCACAGAATCCACCTGCCAATGCAGGAGACGCAAGAGACTCGGGTTCGATCCCTGGATCGGGAAGATTCCCCTGGAGTAGGAAATGGCAACCAGCTCTAGTATTCTTGCCTGAAGAGTCCCATGGACAGAGGAGCCTGGTGGGTTACAGTCCACGGGGTCGCAAAGAGTCAGACACGACTGAGTGAATGAACACAGCACACAGATGTTAATCGGTGGTGGGCAGGAAGTGAGGACAGATGGAAAACGGGTATCAAAATTCAGGCAAAGGCAGAGCAAAGAGGGGTCCAAGATAAAGCTAGGGCATCGGAGTGACAGGAAGAGGGAGGCCTCGGGAGAGCCGGGGTGATGAACTGGTGAGTCTGTGAGGGCCTGGCCAGGGCGGAGTCTCTAGGAACCGGCAGACCCAGAAACCCTGCTGAGGAAGAGTCAGCAGGATGGTTTGGGTGTGAGGGGAGAAGGCAGGGCCCACATTCTGAGGTTGCAGGCCCAACATATCTCCCCCCTCCCCATGACGTCCCCTACCCCAGTCCGGGAGTGAGGGGAGGAGGGAAGCAACAGCTCAGGGGTTCCAATGAGGCCCCAAGACCAAGGAAGTCCCACCAGTCACTTGGCATCACCCAGTACCTGGTTCTCCTCCCCATCCCGGCTGTCGATGCAATGAGGGCAATATCTATCTGGCTGCACAGGCACACACACACACACTCATAAATATCCATTTCTATGTCACTCACTTCCAAAAGAGGGAATGGGCTACTTATGAGAAAAGACACGTGTATAACACAGCAAAGGAAACCATTTGTTGTTGTTGCTCAGTCACTAAAGCTTGTCCAGCTCTTTGCGACCCCAAGGACTGCAGCACACCAGGCTTCTCTGTCCTTCACTATCTCCAGGAGTTTGCTCAAATTCGTGTCCATTGAGGCAGAAACCATAAGCAAAATATAAAGGAAACCGTAAACAAAACAGACAGACAGCTTATGGGCTGGGAGAAAATATTTGCCAATGATTCAACTGACAAGGGGTTTATTTCCAAAATATACAGACAGGTCATACAGCTCAATATCAAAACAAAAAGAAAAAAAGAAAAATCAAAACATGGGCAGAAGATCTAAATAGAAATTTCTCCAAAGAGGACATACAGATGGCCAATAAGCACATGAAAAGATGCTCAATGTCACTAATTATTAGAGAACTGCAAATCAAAACTGCTTTGAGGTATCAACTCACACCAGTCAGAATGGCCATCATTAAAAAGTCTACAAATAAAAAAGGAATGCATTTGAGTCAGTTCTAATGAGGTAGATGAACATAGAACCTATTATACAGAGTGAAGTGAGTCAGAAAGAGAAAGATAAATACCGTATTCTAAAGCATATATATGGAATCCAGAAAATGATATTTAAGAATTTATTTACAATGGGCAACAATGGAGAAACAGACATAGAGAACAGACATATGGACATGGGGAGAGGGGAGGAGAAGGTGAGATGTATGGAAAGAGTAACATGGAAACTTATATTACCATATGTAAAATAGATAGCCAACAGGAATTTTCTGTCTAGCTAAGGAAACTCAAACAGGGGCTCTGTATCAACCTAGCGGGGTGGGGTGGGGAGGGGGATGGGAGGGAGGTTCAAAAGGGAGGAAATATATGTATACCTATGGCTGATTCACGTTGAGGTTTGATAGAAAACAGCAAAATTCTGTAAAGTAATTATCCTTCAATTAAAAAATAAATAAAATTTTTTTTAAAGTCTACAAATAGTAAATACTGGGGAGAGTGTGGAGAAAGGAGAACCCTCCTACACCATTAATGGGAATGTAAATTAATGCAGCCACTATGGAAAAGAGTATGGAAGTTCCTTTAAAAACTAAAAATAGTTGGTTTGCATAATGCATAATTATGCTGCACATAATCCAGCAATCCTACCCCTGGGCATAGATCCAAAAAAGACAAAAACTGTAATTTGAGAAGATCCGTGCACCCCAATGTTCACAGCAGCATTATTTACGATAGACAAGACATGGAAGCAACCTAAGAGTCCATCAACAGACGAATGGATAAAAAAGACATGGTGTATACGTATGCAATGAATACTACTCAGTAACAAAAAAGAATGAAGCAGTGCTATTTGCAGCAACGTGGATGGGACTTCACATATTAAGTGAAATAACTCAGGCAGAGAAAAACAAATATCATATGTCTCTTTCATGTGGAATCTAAAGTATGATACAAATGAACTTATTTACAAAACAGAAACATATTCCCAGACATAGAAAACAAACTTACAGTTACCAAAGAAGGGCTTCCCTGGTGGCTCCAGCAGTAAAGAATCTACCTGCAATGCAGGAGACCTGGGTCTGATCCCTGGGTTGGGAAGACCCCCTGGAGAAGGGAATGGATACCCACTCCAGTATTCTTGCCTGCAGAATTCCATGGACAGAGAAGCCTGCAGGCTACAGTCCATGGTGTCACAAAGAGTCAGACATGACTGAGCGACTAACACCTTCTTTTCACTACCAAAGGGAAAGGGGAGGTGGAGGGATACATTAGGAGTATGGGATTAACATAACATACACACTACTATATATAAAATAAATAAGCAGCAAGGATTTACTATAGCACAGGGAACTATATTCAGTATCTTGGAATAACCTATAACAGAAATGAATCTAAAATATATATATATATGTGTATATATATATATATATATATATATATATATATATATATATATACCTGTATAACTGCATCTATTCTGCTGTATATCTAAATATTGTAAATCAACTATAGCTTAATTTAAAAATGAAAAAGTGTACAACATAAAACTTACCTCTTTAAAAAAAATAGTCATGTATAATAAAGCTAAAAATGTTCATCAAAGAAACATAAATCAAGAATCAGATAATAGAGTATACTGATGAATGTGTTTTGGTTGCAAAAGACAGAAACTCAATTTGAATTAGTTTCAAAAGAGACGATTCGTTGATTCCTTATTCTCTCTCTTTCTGACACACACACACACACACATACACACAAGGCTGGAACCACTGCTGAAGGCAGTCCTAAATTTATCCTTCAGCCTCTTGGCTAGAGAGGATCAACTCAAATTTGGAGAAAAAAAAAACAAGGGAAGGCCATCTGCATGGCCTGACGTGACCAGTAGCCAGAATCCTACATGACCAACCCAGCAGGCATATTTGCCCCACTGTCTCACTCCTCAAGGAGTAAAGATCTAGGATCAGAAGAATTAAGGGGCACAGGTTTGGTCCCAACCTTTACGATCTAAGCAGCCACTACAGTTTGTGTCTCCTGCAAAAGGAGAAGTGGTGGTAACTGCAGGCGAGAGGCTGCTGTACCTAACATCTAGTGCTAGGTTTCCCAGCAGACGAGACAAAAAGGGAAACATGGTGAAATATGGAAGTCTCACTAAGAAGGAGGCACATCTGACTGTAAAGAGAGAGAAACACTTCTGAGGTCTAAGAAGAATCTTCATAGAATCTGAAAGGCACTAAGAGCTTTCGTTTACTGAGCCCTGTGCTAGGCGCCACCACCAATGTTCTCGTTTAATCCTAACCCCCTTGGGGAAGGTATTGCTGTGTCCTTGTTACAGACTTTGCAGAGTGAAGGCAGGGAAGCGCCCCTAGGCTTCAGTCCCCAGGCGCTGAGCCCCTCCCAGCTGCCGATGAATGTGCGGGTGTCCCAAAGGTGCCAAGATGCTCCATAAAGCCAAATCTTAGCAGCTTCACAGCCTACCTCCTGCTGCCACCAAGCCCCAGCTGCTTCTCCTAGGCATTTACTGGCTAGATTCGTCAACACCGGAGATTACTTTGCAATGGTTAAATCTTTTCTTATTTTACCCCTCAAAAAGAAGTCTTTTTCTTTTTTTAATTTTTTTTATTTTTTGGCCACACCACTCGGCATGTGGGGTCCTAGTTCCCTGACCAGGGATCAAACCGTAATCCCTGCTTTTGAAGCACCGAGTCCACCACTGGACCACCAGGGAGTTCCCATAAGAAATCTCTCTTTATACTCATGATGCAAAAGTCAGATGTATGCAACTATATGTGGTTTACGCCCCAGTGAGGTCGATGCCATTAAGCCCTGTTTAGTAGAGAGGGAAATGGCAACCCACTCCAGTATTCTAGCCTGGAGAATCCCATGGACAGAGGAGCCTGGCAGGCTACAGTCCATGAGGTTGCAGGAGTCAGACACAACTTAGCGACTAAACCACCACCGCCACCACCATATGTGGTTTAAAGACCTTTAAAATTGTGAGTTATTCCAGCAAAAAGGCTCAAGAAAAAAATAGGTATGTGTCTTAGTCCATTTCGGTAGCTATGACAAAATTCCACAGACTAGATAGCTTATAAACAGCAGAAATTCATTTCTCACTGTTCTAAAGGTTGGGAGGTCCAAGATCAAGATGTCAGCCTGGATGCATTCTGAGCATCAGAGACTTTTGCTTGAGGGCCTTCTCTGGGCACGAGAGCCCATTCTGCCAGTCCACAGAGCAGGCCAAAGTGCTAGGGGATTAACAAACTCCCCCTGCCTGAGCGCACCCTCAACCTGAGACTGATGGAAAGTGAAAGCGGCCCAGTCGTGTCTGACTCTTTGCTACCCCACGGACTACACAGTCCATGGAATTCTCCAGGCCCGAATGCTAGAATGGGTAGCCTTTCCTTCTCCAGGGTGTCTTCCCAACCCAGGGATCGAAACCAGGCCTCCCGCATTGCCAGCAGATTCTTTACCAGCTGAGCCACAAGGGAAGCCCATGGAATGAGGGATTAAATACCCCAGCTCCCTCCTCCTTTGGGAAGAAGGGGGCGCTCAGTGGGAGTTCCCTGGTGGGATTAAGCTCCAGTTGTCCACAGTGTTCACGCGCTTGATAACACACACCTTATTAGCTTCCTTCCCTGCCCTGTCTCACTTCCCACTTCCTAACCATGTTTCATGAGACATCACCCCAAATTCTTCTTGCCTCTGAAATTTTTGTCTAAGGATCTGCTTCTAAAACCCAAACTGAGGCACCTGGGTTTTTGAGTTTTATTTATATAAGCCTGTTAAATTATATAAGCCTGTGTGCTGTTAAATGTTCACCCACCAGATATCCAGGGGAGAGGGGAGATATTTATATTATTTGCATAAAATGTTGTATAATTTGTGTATATTTTATTTTATATAATATATATAATATAATTTTACTAATATGTAATTATATAACTTTACAATATACTGTATAACACATGCGTGCTCAGTTGTGTCCAGCTCTCTGCAACCTCATGGACTCTAGCCCACCAGCCTCCTCTGTCCATGAGATTCTCCAGGCAAGAATACTGGATCAGGTTGCCCTGCAGAGGAAGATACCCTCCTCCAGAGGATCTTCCTGACCAAGGGATTGAACCACATCTCCTGTGTCTCCTGCATTGCAGGCAGATTCTTAACACTGAGATACCAGGGAAGGCCATTTTATAATGCATAGAGCATACATTAACATCATATAGTAGCATCACTGACTCAACGGACATGAATTTGAGCAAACTCCAGGAGATAGTAAAGGACAGAGGAACCTGGCATATACTACAATCCATGGGATCGCAGAGTCAGGCATGACTGAGCAACTGAACAATAGCAAATGTATTATATAATACATAATCTGTTACAAATTAGATATAATAAATACATAATTTCATAACATAAACTAACAGGATTCCCTGGTGGCTCAGTGATGCAAGAAACCTGCAATGGAGGAGACACAGGTTCAATCCCTGGGTCAGGAAGATCCCCTGGCAAAGGAAATGGCAATCCACTCCAATATTCTTTCCTGGGAAATCCCATGGACAGAGGAGCCTGGCAGGCTACACTCTATGGGGTCTCAAAGAGTCAGGCATGACTGAAGCAACTTAGCACATATGCACACGTAATGTTATTATATAGTCATGTATATTAGACATTAGATATTATTATATTAATTATATATTATATTAACTAATATATTTGTGATATATATAGTGAATTTATATTATAAATATATAATAATAATATAATAATATATTGTGTATAACAGACTTTTACATATATGAATTTTATAAACACATAATTATGTGTATAAATTATATACTGATAATTACATAAGGGACGTCTATGTATGTGTACATGCTCTTTGCGGCCCCATGGACTATAACCCACCAGGCTTCTCATCCATGAAATTTTCCAGGCAAGAATACTGGAGCAGGTTACCATTTCCTACTCCAGGGAATCTTCCCAACCCAGGGATCAAACCTGCGTCTCTTGTGTCTCGTGCACTGGCAGGCAGATTCTGTACCCACTAGTGCCACCTGGGAAGCCCAATATAAGGGATATCGATATCTAGCACACAATTTGGGGACTTCCCTGGTGGCTCAGCTGGTAAGAATCTGCTTGCAATGAGGGAGACCTGGGTTCCATCCCTGGGTTGGGAAGATCCCCTGAAGAAGGTAACATCCCCTGGAGAAGGGAACATCCCCTGGAGAAGAGAACGGCTACCCACTCCAGTATTTTGGCCTGCAAAACTCCAAAGAGTTGGACATGACTGAATGGCTTTCACTTTTCACTTTTCAACCCACAATTTACAAATAATAAGACAAACTCTTAAACTGTAGTTCCGCAGAGTCAAATGATTCCCGCAGAATGCTTTCATCTATTTTGCCAAATTCTTGCGATCTCTGGTTGCTCCTGATAAGCAAGTGTTGTTGCGACATGAATGTTTACATCAGGGGAATAAGAGAAAAGTGAAACAGCAAAGACTTAAGCTCTAGCTTCAATCATTCCGCACTGATGTGAATGACTCTTTTAAGTGAAATATTAATAGCAGACTTCAAATTCTGAAAAGATATTTTTTGCTATTCACAGGCAATAACTACCGACATGACACACTTTTCAGATTAATCTGCATTTTAACTCTTTTTTTTCTTGAAATGTTAAAGCCTATACTTCCCTATACCCACTCCAGTGTTCTTGCCTGGAGAATCCCAGGGACAGCGGAGCCTGGTGGGCTGCTGTCTATGGGGTCGCACAGAGTCGGACACGACTGAAGCGACTTAGCAGCAGCATACTTCCCTAAGTCTTTGCAATCACTAAAACACAACAGATCAAGACCCAATTTGTAGCATGGGCCATTTGCATGGTGTAGATGCCCCATCGCCTCACCTAGAGGAGGAGAGGAGGAGGGAAGGTATCGACCAAGGCCAGGCTGCCTAGAGGCACTTGGCCACACTGGTGAGGCGGGTAACACAGGGGATGGGGAGGACGGGGATCCACCCGCCCTGCGCACACCAGAGGCACCTCTAGGAGAAGGACAAAAAGTGCCATTCCCTGCAAAGGAGCTGTTAGTCAGCATCTCCTTTAAGGCCAGGACCACTCCTGATTGATCACCACAGCCCCCACCCTGCACCCACTTTCAGCCCAGCACATCTGGCCCAGAGCAGCCTCTAAGTGGACATGAGATGAGTTCACTGGGTTCCTCCTGTGGGAACTCACCTCCTCTGTCAAGCTGATCAAGTCAAATAAGACCAGGGGTCCACTCGTCTGGAAGATCTACCCTGAGGTGAAACGAGGGGACCCCATCTTGACATCCCACCTACCAGTCACATGCCCTTAGGTAAGTCGCTCAGCCTCCTTGAGCCTCAGTTTCCTCATCTGAAAAATGGAATGAGTGCCATACAGGGAGATAAAGAGGAGCCCTGGCACACAGCGGGCAGGGAGGAGGCGTTTGCTCCAGCTCGAGCTTAGAGGGCAGGACACAGTGCCTGATCCAGCCTTGCTGCAAGAATCAAAGGAGGTAGAGAATGGATTTGCGGACACAGTGGAAGGTGAGAGTGGGATGAAAGGAGAAAGTGGCATCAACATATATACACTGTCATGTGTAAAATAGATAGCTAGTGGGAAGCTGCTGTATAACACAGGGAGCTCAGCTTGGTGCTCAGTGAAGACCCAGAGGGGTGAGTTTGGAGAGGAGAGGGAGGATCATGAGGGAGGGCGTGCATGATAATTACGGCTGATCTGCAGTATAATACAGCAAAAACTGGGCTTCCCAGGTGGTGCTGGTGGTAAAGATCCTGCCTGCCAATGCAGGAGACATAAGAAACGCTGGTTCAGTTCCTGGGTTAGAAAGATCCCCTGGAGGAGGGCATGGCAACCCACTCCAGCATTCTTGCCTGCAGAATTCCATGGACGGAAGAGCCTGGTGATCTACAGTCCGTGGGGTAGCAAAGAATCGGACATGACTGAAGTGACGGAGCATGCAAGCCTGCACGATAGAAAACAACACAACCTTGTAAAGCAGTTTTCCTCCAATTAAAAAATAAATTAAAAAAAAAGAATCAAAGAAGGTAACAGCAGGTTAAGAATGCTTTGAAAACTGACCAAGAGAGAGGGAGGTGCATGCTAAGTTTCTTCAGTCGTGTCCGACTCTTTGCAACCCTATGGACTGTAGCCTCCAGATGCTTTTCTGTCCATGGGATTCTCCAGGCAAGAATACTGGAGTGGGTTGCCATGCTCTTCTCCAGGGGATCTTCCTGACCCAGGGATCAAACCTGCATCTCATGTTTCCTGCATTGGCAGGAGGGTTCTTTACCACTAGCGCTACCTGGGAAGCCCAAGAGAGAGGGAATGTGTTACTTACTCAGTCGTGTCCGACTCTGCAACCCCAGGGACTGTAGCCTGCCAGTCTCCTCTGTTCGTGGAATTTCCCCGGCAAGAATACTGAAGTGGGTTGCCATTTCCTTCTCCAGGGGATCTTCCCAACCCAAGGATTGAACCCGGCTCTCCTGCATTGCAGGCAGACGCTTTACTGTCTGAGCCACCAGGGAAGCCCAAGAGAGAGGGAAGGAGCAAGCAAACATTTATTGGGTACCCACTGTGTGCTTTGTCCACCTTTTATCTCCTTGATTCCTCTCATGAATCCCTTCAGGTGGATACCAACACCCTAAATGTATAGAAGAGGAAACTGAAATCCAGAGAGATGAAGAGATCAGCTCAATGTCATGATCAAATTTCAATCCATGTTGTCCTCTTGCTTCCTTCCACTATTCCACACTACCTTCTGCAAGGGACTGTGATCTTACTTTAGGCTTGCTTTATTTTTTTCTTTTTGGTTATCACTTTTGATTTGTATAGCCATATTATTATCTAAATATAAAGTGAATTTTAAAATCTATTATATGGTTTCACATGCCAAAACATGGATGAACCTAGAGGACATCATGCTAAGTAAAACAAGCCAGACCCAGAAAGGACAAATACTGTATGATTCGATTCATATGAAGTACTTGTAATAGTCAGAATCATAAAAACAGAAGTAGAAAGCTGGTTACCAAGGCCTAGGAGGCAGGATGAGAGAGGATTTGTGTTCTGTAGGTACAAGTGTCAGTGTTGCAAGATGAAGTTCTTGCACGACAATGTAAATATATTTCACATTACTGATCTCCACTTAAACATTTAAGATGGTTTTTTAAATCTATCATACACCTATATGCATCCTTATGTTCCTAGCAGCACTATTTACAATAGCCAAGACACAGAAACAACCTAAATGTCCATCAACAGATGAATGGATAAGGAGGATGTGGTATATATATAATGGAATACTACTCAGCCATTAAAAAGAATGAAACAAGGCCATTTGCAGCAACATGGTTGGACTTGGAGATTATCATATTAAGTGAAGTAATTCAGAAAGAGAAGGATGACATATGATATCACTTATATGTGGAATCTAAAATATGAAATAAATGAAACATAAAAAAATAGAGAAATATAGAACAGACTTGTGATTGCTAAGGTGGAGGGGGTAAGGGAGAGGGATAGATTAGGAGTTTGGGATTAGCAGATGCAACGGATAAACAAGATCCTACTGTATAGCACAGAAAACTATACTCAATATCCTGTGACAAACCATAATAGGAAAGAATTTGAAAAAAAATGTATATGCATACTTATAACTGAATCACTTTGCTGTACAGTAGAAATTAACCCCACATTGTAGATCAACTATACTTCAATAAAATAACAAAAAATCTTTCATAGAGCAATATAAAATTGACAGTCCAGGATATTAGTGTGTGCAATCTGTTTTTAACTAGGAATTTGATGTGAAAGTGTTAGTCTTTCAGTCATGTCTAACTGTTTGTGACCCCATGGGCTGTAGTCTGCCAGGCTCTTCTAACCATGGAATTTTCCAGGCAAGAATACTGGAGTGAGTATCCATTCCCTTCTCCAGGGGACCGTCCCAAAACAGGGATTGAACCTGGGTCTCCTGCATTGCAGGAAGATTCTTTGCTGTCTAGGCCACCAGGGAAGCCCATGAAATTTGATGTGGTATTTAACAAATTAACTGATTTGTTGGTTTTTAAAATTTTGTTTATTTTCTTTGTTAATAGGCACACAAACACAATTTTATGTGTGTGTATATATATGTGTGTGTGTGTGTGTGTGTATATATATATATATAATGTTTGCACTCTTTTTCTCCTTTCTTGTTTTTCTTGGATCCCCTTTTCCCTTCTACTCTTCCCCTCCACCCACATCATCCTCCCACTCTACCCCCAGGGTAAACTTGTTATTTACAGCATATGTTCCTGTTCAAATTTTTTTGGTGCTCATATAATTGCGCACACACACAAGTATGTATTAAATAAATGGGGGACTGGTTTTTGTTTATTCACACAGGTGAGATTAATATCCTACATATGCTTTTCTACATTTGAGGAATCTCCCTTGCCATCTGACATCTGAACCCACCTGCCAAGGTAGGAGACGTAAAAAGATATAAGTTCGATCCCTGGGTTGGGAAGATCCCCTGGAGGAGGAAATGGCAACCCATGCCCGTATTCTTGCCTGGAGAATTCCATGGACAGAGGAGCCTGGCAGGCTACAGTCCATGGGGTCACAAAGCGTCGGACACAATTGAAGCGACTAAGCACACATGCACCCCTGCCATCTGACATAGCTCCAACTTATCGATCATGATGGCAGCTGAATACTCCATAGTGTGAGTGGAGCACTGTTACGGAAACAAACTTGCCTCTGATCCCCTGTGCACAGTAGAGTCAAGCTACTGATATCAGGTTTTGGTGAAGGAAAGTACAGCATTTATTGCAGGGCACCATACAAGGAGTCCGGGACCCCTAGCTAATGCTTTTGAGCTAGCTAATGCTCAAAAAGCCTGAACTCTCCGGTGGGTTTCAGCAAAACATTTTTAAAGACCGGGTGAGGGAAGGGAGTCTCAGGGTATGTGATCTAGTGCACAGTTCTCTAACTGGTTGATGGTGAAGTAACAGGGGGGTGTCACTGGGGTTAAAATTATCAATCCTTGGGCTCCAGTAGGGCTTCCCTGGTGGCTCAGATGATAAAGAATCTGCCTGCAATGCAGGACACCCAGATTCGATCCCTGGGATGGGAAGATCCCTTGGAGAAGGGCACGGCTACTCACTCCAGTATTCTTGCCTGAAGAATCCCGTGGACAGAGGAGCGTAGCAGGTTGCCGTCCATGGGGTCACAAAGAGTCACACAAGACTGAGCGACTAACACTAATACTAGGCTCCAGTAGGTGCTCCTGATCATCAAGTAGTTGATTTCTTCCATTTGGTGGAGGTTTTCACGTCTATAAAACAACTCAGGAAATGTGCATCTACTATCTACCTACTACTACTTCAAAGAGGAGCTAAAGAGGGTATTAGTGAAGGACAGGGAAGCCTGGTGTGCTGCAGTCCACGGGGTCGCAAAGAATCAGATATGACTTAGGGACTGAACAAGAACAAAAAGAGGATGTGGGGGAGGAGGTCTGTCCCAGGAAGGCCCCATAAGGTCCTGCTTGGTTACATCAGTATCTCCTTTACTGTACACTACCAGTGTCTGTCAGTTGGTTTTCCATTTTCAGTCACTGTAAATAATGCATCAATAAATACCTTGCACACACGTCCTTTGATACTGGCCTTTTATTTCTATTAACTTATTCACTTAATAATGAAGACCCTAAAATATTTGAAAATCATCTTTGCCATGTATTCACATATAAGGGCTTCCCTCGTAGCTCAGTTGGTAAAGAGTCTGCCCGCAATGCAGGAGACCTGGGTTCGATTCCTGGATCGGGGAGATCCCCTAGAGAAGGAAATGGCAACCTACACCAGTATTCTTGCTTGGAGAATCCCATGGACAGAGGAACCTGGCAGGCTACAGTCTACGGGGTAGCAAGAGTCGGACACAACTAAGTGACTAAGCACAAACACACACACATACATAAGGAGGCCAGAAAGGCACCCAGGAAAATAAAAATCCTGGGAACAGAACAATGGATGAATATTTCATTTTTTATATTTCCATTTATGTTGTCACATTATTTATAGGGCAGATAAAAACTGTGTTACTGAATGCCAGTTCACTTGCCCCACGCAAAGTGAAGACAAAACAAACCGAAACACTGAGTTTTGGAGCAGAAAAAGGTTCATTGCAGGGCCATGCAAAGCGAATGGGTGGCTCATGCCCCAAAAAAACCCAAACTCTCTTATGGGTTTCAGCAAAGCATTTTTAAAGAAAAACTCAGGAAATATGCATGAGATACTATTATGTGGATACTTCAGAGAGGAGCTACAGCAGAGGAGATGAGGGGGGAGTCTCTCCCAAGAAGGCCCTATTAGGGTCTTGCTCAGTTACAATTGGAAGGAAACAAACATATCTGATTTATGTGTAAAAATCCTATAATTGTAGGAAAGAAAGGGACCTTTGGGCCCCAACAACAAGATAACAGGAAACCGAGTCAGAAATGGACTTTCC
The DNA here is from genome assembly GCA_024291935.2 of Okapia johnstoni. Lineage (NCBI taxonomy): Eukaryota > Metazoa > Chordata > Mammalia > Artiodactyla > Giraffidae > Okapia > Okapia johnstoni. Next base: position 19,988,776 of record CM044306.1, on the reverse strand, counting down.
TTCTAAATAGCTCTTTATTCTTCAACACACCTTGATCTGCTCAAAGCCTTTCCGGAGTCCTGGACAGTTGGGGAAATGGGGATGCAGAGTTGTGTCTGCCCACGGCAGAGACCACACAGCGCATCACCGGAAGGGAAAGCACGTCGGAGAGAGGCCAGATAAAAAGCTGCACTTGCTTGGTGCCTCAGCTCTCACAGACCTAACTCCACCTCCCCATGACTCAAAAAGATACTTGCTCTCTCTTCTATGACAGCCTTGGACTAACGTGATGAAAGGCATTTGGAGTCTGGAAAAGCCGGTCGCCAAGAATTTTGCTTCTGAGAAGGTTCCATGGAGACCAGAGAGGGCAGAGGCTTGTACACTAAACCCCAGCTCAACTCCACAAATCTTGAGTGTCCCTTGCATGCTAGGTGCCATCTAAGTTTGTAGGGGAGGGGCAAAACCAAAAGCTTAATTTGTGTTTTTTGTTTTAGGAAGCTGCCAGAAGATCTTAAACAGCAAGCTACAGCAATGGGAAGGCAAACAGAAGAAATCACTTCTCTCAGATATCAGGAGTGACGCAGAGCTTTTAATAGCTCTCAGAAACAATGGGTCCAAAGAAAGCAAACCCTTACGAGCTTACCACTAAGCCATTGACATCAGCAGATACACTTTATGGGCTGTCATTAATTCTCACACCAGTCATTGTTCTTAGCACTTTATACAATTATCTAAAACAATATTTCACCAACTTTGACTCTAACTCAAGCGTTAAGAATCTGAGGGTGTGAGGAAAAACATCACGTGACACCTGTTACATGCGAAATCTCAAAAGAAATGATACAAATGAACTTATTTGCAAAATAGAAACAGATTCACAGACTTACAGAAGGAATTTACAGTTGCCAAAGGGGAAGGATGAGGGGAAGGGATAGTTAGGGAGTTTGGGATGGACAGGTACATACTGCTATATTTAAAATGGACAACCAACAAGGACTTCCTGTATAGCACAAGGACTCTGTTCAATGTTATGTGGCGGCCTGGATGGGAGGGGAGTTTGGGGGAGAATGGACACATGTATATGTGTGGCTGAGTCTCTTTGTTGTTCACCTGAAACTAACACAACATTGTTAATAGGCTATACTCCAATATAAAATAACTTTTAATAAAAGATAAAGAAAGAATCTGAGGGTGTGTTCAGAATAGACAGGTTACAAGGAACACTCAAGAGCACTCAACCTCCTCATCTCAGGTGCCAGGATCTTAGGAAGCGGGAAGACCAGGCAAGAGCAAAATTCAGTCTGGTTTGACATAGAGAGGGCTTCCCTGGTAGCTCAGTTGGTAAAGAATCCACCTGCAATCAGGAGACCCCGGATTGATTCCTGGGTCAAGAAGATCCGTTGGAGAAGGGACAGACTACCCACTCCAGTATCCTTGGGCCTCCCTCATGGCCCAGCTGGTAAAGAATCCGCCTCTGATGCAGGAGACCTGGGTTTGATCCCTGGGTTTGATCCCTGGGTTGGGAGGATCCCCTGGAGAAGGGAAAGGCTATCCACACCTGGTATTCTGGCCTGGAGAATTCCATGGACTGCTTAGTCCATGGGGTCACAAAGAGCTGGACACAACTGAGCGATTCTTGCTTTATTCCACTTCACCTGACATAGAGAACAGACTGGTGGTTGCAAAGAGGGAGGAGCAGTGGGGGAGGGAAGGACTGGGAGTTTGGGGTTAGCAGATGCAAACTAGTGTATATTAGATGGATAAACAACAAGGACCTACTGTATAGCACAAGGAACTATATTCAATGTCTTATGATAAACCATAATGGAAAATAATATGAAAAAGAATATATGTGCATAAGGAGCAGTGTGTTATTCACTCAGTTATGTCTGACTCTTTGCAACAGTAGCCAGCCAGATTCCTCTGTTCAGGGAATTCTCCAGGCAAGAATACTGGAGTAGGTGGTCATTCCCTTCTCCGGGGGATCTTCTCTTCCACATTGAAGGCAGATTCTTTACCATCTGAACCACCATCAAAGCCCCATATATGTGTGTAACTGAGTCACTTTTCTGTACAGCAGAAATTATCACATTGTAAATCAACTATACTTCAACAAAATTTTATAAAATAAAAAATGCAGTCCGATTTGGGACTTGACTCTTAGCTTGAGAAATGCAGGCATTTCCAGGTGGAAAAGCTGCTTCCTTTATTGAAGGGGAAATTCACATTTCTGCTTTGATAATGTCTTTCTGTAAAAGGGGCTCATGATGAATATAACAAAACAGAAATAGACTCACAGATATATAGTGGTTACAGGGCAGGGGAGAGAGGGAAGGGAGAAAGGGCAAGATAGGGGTAGGGGATTAAGAGGTACAAACTAGGACTTTCCTGGGGTGATCCAGTGGTAAAGAACCTGATTACCAAATGCAGGGGACACGAGTTCAATCCCTGGTCTGGGGAGATTTCACATGCCTCAGGGAAGGTAAGCCAGTGCCCCACAACTACTGAGCCTGCACCTAAAGCCCACGCTCCACAATAAGAGAAGCCACTGCAATGAGAAGCACGAGCTCTGCAACTAGCGAGTAGCCCCCACTCACTGCAGCTAGAGAAAGCCCGCAGGCAGCAGCAAGCTGAAAATAAAAGAAGAAATGCATGAAAATTTATTAAAGAGGTACAAACCACTATGTATAAAATAAATAGGCTACAGGGACATATTGTACAGCACAGGGAATATAGGCAATATTTTATAACTTTAAGTGGAGTGTACCTATAAAAATATTTAATCACCATGTTGTACACCTAAAACTAATATAATGTTGAAAATCCATTATACCTCAATAGAATAAAAATGTGAATTAAAACAGGGGCTCACCTGTTGTTTACGCTGGATACAGCAATGAACGGGAGACACATGGTTCCTGCTCTTAAGCAGTTTTACTAACTAGCTAGAAGATCCTAAGCAAGTTTCACCCCCCTCCCCCCGCCCTTGGTTAGTTGACATCTCAGTTTTCCCATCTGTCAAATGGAGGACTTTCTCAGGGAGCTTCCCGTGGGTCCACAGATGGGTGTTCATTCTGAAGACACCGGCACAAACAGCTTTGTTAAAATTGCTCCCCACACCCAGGTAGAAGGTGTTCTGCACACTCTGTTCTGACATCTCATTACTGAACAACTCGTGACCGTGTGCTCCAGCTCACTTTTTAACAACCCAGGCCAGGACTACATCTCTGTGTCGGAGTCCTTCCATAACCACAGTTTTAAGTATTCACTATCTTCTCACCTAGTAATTATACTTCTGGGAATCTAGCCTAAAGAAATACCGCAAAAAAATATATAGGAAAGCAAAGATTTATGCAGAAAGATGTTCACTGTTGCATTATATTAAATGGCAACCGGAAAGAAAAGTGGAAACACAAGCTGCAGGGCACCTAAGCCTGTGTGCCACAACTACTGAAGCCCAGGAGCCTAGTCTGTGCTCTGCAAGAGCCACTGCAGTGAGAAGCCTCCACTCACTTAAATTAAATGCACATTAATTTTTTAAAATACCATCCTTGTAGAGAAACTAGAGAAAGCCCATGCACAGCAATGAAGACCCAGCACAGCCAAAAATAAATTAAAAAAAAAAATTGTGAAGAGTAAGCAACTCAAAAAAAAAAAAAAAGTGGAGACAGCATTAAAATGTGTTTGGCATGATTGTAGTTTGTTTGTGCGTATATATACCTCCCAGAGGTCAAAGAGTCAAACACAACTGAGTGACTAACACTTCCACTTTTTTTCACTTCCACAGTTTTGGCAATGAATTAGTGACAGGTACAAAGAAAACTTCAGCAAACTGAAAAACAGATATTTATTCTGAGGAAATTTAATATGGTGTAAAACATGATTTGACTATGAATAATATTTAAATAGTCACAATAACATAAGCATTAAACATTTATCTAGTTACAATTTATTGAGAGGGTAGAAAAACATGGAGAGAAAAAATGCTATATAGAAAGCTGAATCCCCTTCCTTTATAGCAGCAATTAAAAACTAAACTTGAGGGACTTCCCTGGTCCAGTGGTTAAGACTCTATACTCCCAATGGAGGGGACCTGGGTTTGGGAACTGGTTCTTGGTCAAGGAACTAGATCCTACATGCTGCAAATATGTGTTTGCACACTGCAACTAAAGATCCTGCATGCCACAACAATTACTGAAGATCCTGCATGCTGCAACTAAGACCTGGCACAGCCAAATAAACATTAAAAAAACAAACTACATTTGAGAAACGGCCATACTACCTAAAGCAATCTACAGATGTAATAGGATCCCTATCAAATTACCTGTGACATTTTCCACAGAATTAGAACAAATAATCCTAAAATTTATATGGAAGTAAGAAAGACCTGAAAAGAGTCGAACATGACTGAGTGACTGAACAAAACCCAGAACTTCCAAAGCAATCCTGAGGAAAAAGAATAAAACTGGAGGCATAGCCCTCCCAAACCTCAGACAATATTACAAAGCTATGGTAATTGCACCGGGACAACCCTGAGGGATGGGATGGGGAGAGAGGTGGGAGGGGGGTCCAGGATGGGGGACACATGTACACCCATGGCTGATTCATGTCCATGTATGACAAAGACCACCACAATATTATATAAAGTAATTAGCCTCCAATTAAAATAAGTAAATGAATTTATTTTAAAAAATAGTGTGGTACTGGCACAAAAACAGACACATGGATCCACGGAACAGAATAGAGAGCCCAGTAACAAACCCACACACCTACCATCAATTAATCTTCCACAAGAGAAAAAACAACATACAATGGAGAAAAGACAGTCTCTTCAGCAAGTGGTGTTGGGAAAGCTGGACAACCATGTGTAAATCAATGAAGTTAGAAAACTCTCTCATCACACACAAAAATAACAGCAAAGGAAACCACACACAAAATGAAAAAACCACCTATGGAATGGGAGAAAACATTTACAAATGATGTGACGAACAAGGGCTTAATTCCTAAAATATACAAACAGCTCACACAACTCAATATCAAAAAAAAACCAAACAAGCCAATCAAAAAATGGGCAGAAGACCTACGCATATAATTTTCTAAAGAAGACATACAGGTGGCCAACAGATGTAGAAGTAGATGCTCAACATTACTAATTCTTAGAGAAATGCAAATTAAAACTACAATGAGGTATCACCTCACAGCAGTCAGAATGGCCATCATTAAGAAGTCTACAAATAATAAATGCTGGGAAAATCGTGGAGAAAGAGGAACCCCCCACAGTGTTGGTGGGAGTGCAAATTGGTGCAGCCACTATGGCAAACAGTATGGAGGTTTCTTAAAAAACTAAAGATAGAATTGTCATATGATCCAGCAATCCCATTCCTGGGCATATATATCCAGAGAAAACTGTAATTCAAAAAGATACATGCATCTCTATGTTCACAGCAGCACTATTCACAACAGCCAAGACAGAGAAGCAGCCTAAATGTTCATCAACAGATGAATGGAAGAAGATCTGGTGCATATATATGATGGAATACTACTCAGTCATAAAAAGAATGAAATAATGCTATTTGCAGCAAGATGGATGGACATAGAGATTATCATACTTAGTGAAGTAAGAAAGTCAGATAAATAAAGACAAGTACCGTAAGATATCACTTATATGTGGACTCTAGAAGACGACACAAATGAACTTATTTACCAAACAGAAACAGACTCACAGACATAGGAAACAAACTTTTGGTTACCAAAGGGGAACAGGGTAGAGGAGTATGAAATTAGTAAATACAAACCACTACATATAAAATCGATAAACAACAAGGTCGTTCTTATAGCACTGGGAACTGTATTCAATAGCCTATACTAAGCCATAATGGAAAAAGAGTATGAAAAGAATATATCAATACATATATAGATATATAAGGAGAGATAAGAAAGCCTTCCTCAGTGATCAATGCAAAGAAATAGAGGAAAACAACAGAATGGGAAAGACTAGAGATCTCTTCAAGAAAATTAGAGATACCAAGGGAACATTCCATGCAAAGATGGGCTCGATAAAGGACAGAAATGGTATGGACCTAACAGAAGCAGAAGATATTAAGAAAAGGTGCCAAGAATACACAGAAGAACTGTACAAAAAAGATCTTCACAACCCAGATAATCACGATGGTGTGATCACTCATCTAGAGCCAGACATCCTGGAATGTGAAGACAAGTGGGCCTTAGAAAGCATCACTATGAACAAAGCTAGTGGAGGTGATGGAATCCCAGCTGAGCTATTTCAAATCCTGAAAGATGATGCTGTGAAAGTGCTGCACTCAATATGTCAGCAAATATGGAAAACTCAGCAGTGGCCACAGGACTGGAAAAGGTCAGTTTTCGTTCCAATCCCAAAGAAAGGCAATGCCAAAGAACGCTCAAACTACCACACAGTTGCACTCATCTCACACACTAGTAAAGTAATGCTCAAAATTCTCCAAGCCAGGCTTCAGCAATACGTGAACCGTGAACTTCCAGATGTTCAAGCTGGTTTTAGAAAAGGCAGAGGAACCAGAGATCAAATTGCCAACATCCGCTGGATCATCGAAAAAGCAAGAGAGTTCCAGAAAAACATCTATTTCTGCTTTATTGACTATGCCAAAGCCTTTGACTGTGTGGATCACAATAAACTGTGGAAAATTCTGAAAGAGATGGGAATACCAGACCATCTGACCTGTCTCTTGAGAAATCTGTATGCAGGTCAGGAAGCAACAGAAGTGGACATGGAACAACAGACTGGTTCCAAATAGGAAAAGGAGTACATCAAGGCTGTATATAGTCACCCTGCTTATTTAACTTATATGCAGAGTACATCATGAGAAATGCTGGGCTGGAAGAAACACAAGCTGGAATCAAGATTGCCAGGAGAAATATCAGTAACCTCAGATATGCAGATGACACCACCCTTATGGCAGAAAGCGAAGAAGAACTAAGGAGCCTCTTGATGAAAGTGAAAGAGGAGAGTGAAAAAGTTGGCTTAAAGCTCAACGTTCAGAAAACTAAGATCATGGCATCTGGTCCCATCACTTCATGGGAAATAGATGGGGAAACAGTGGAAACAGTGTCAGACTTTATTTTGGGGGGCTCCAAAATCACTGCTGATGGTGATTGCAGCCATGAAATTAAAAGATGCTTACTCCTTGGAAGAAAGTTTATGACCAACCTAGATAGCATATTTAAAAGCAGACATTACTTTGCCAACAAAGGTCCATCTAGTCAAGGCTATGGTTTTTCCAGTGGTCATGTATGGATGTGAGAGTTGGACGGTGAAGAAAGCTGAGCACCAAAGAATTGATGCTTTTGAACTGTGGTGTTGGAGAAGACTCTTGAGAGTCCCTTGGACTGCAAGGAGATCCAACCAGTCCATCCTAAAGGAGATCAGTCCGGGGTGTTCATTGGAAGGACTGATGTTGAAGCTGAAACTCTAATACTTTGGCCACCTCATGCAAAGAGTTGACTCATTGGAAAAGACCCTAATGCTGGGAAGGATTGGGGGCAGGAGGAGAAGGGGACGACAGAGGATGAGATGGTTGGATGGCATCACTGACTCGATGGACATGGGTTTGGGTAAACTCTGGGAGTTGGTGATGGACAGGGGAGCCTGGCTTGCTGCGATTCAGGGGGTCGCAAAGAGTCAGACACGACTGAGCGACTGAACTGAACTGATAGGGATATACAGATATGAACATCTTTACTGTACACAAGAAACTAACACAACATTGTAAATCAACTATACTTCAATTTTTTAAAAAAGAAATCTAAAACTGAAAAAGATCAAGGAATTGTAGTATAACCTGTTATTTAGAAATAAGGAGGCAAATGACAAATGTAAAAGCTAAAACTTGAAAGTGGGAGGAGGGAAAGGAGGTGTGTGACACCTGGGGATGTTAGCCTGGGGATGGCTCTTTTCATAAAAATTGAATGATGATATGCAGACATAACTTTGATGTTTTGGTTAGTTTCGGGGGTTTTTTTGGCCACACCTCATGGCTTGTGGGATCTTAGTTCCCCAACCAGGGAGTGAAGGCCCAGGCCCCAGCAGTGAAAGCACTGAGTGCTAACGTCTGGACGGCCAGGAAATGCCCATGTTTGATTTTTTCAATTAAAAATTTAAAATATGAGAGGCATTCATGGCAAGTGAGAGGATGGTACACCTCAACAGCCAGGTAGGGTGGATTCATGGGGTAAAGGGTATGGAGTGAGGGAGACACCTTGGTGGGTTGAGACAGGAGGGCCAAGTGTCCCAGGGGAGAGGGAACATCAAGAATGGTTGAACAGAGGGGTCCTGATCACACCCTCATTTTTTATCTTGCCCACATTCTCATTAGAATGGTCACTGGGGGGACTTCCCTGGTGGTCCAGTGGTTGGACAATGCAGGGTATGTGGCTTTAATTCCTGGTCAGGGAACTCAGACCTCACAAGACGAGGAGCAAGTGAGCCCGTGCACAACTAAGACCCGACGAGGCCAAATAAATGAGTGAAAGGAAAAGTGTTAATCGCTCAGTCATGTCCCACTCTTTGCGACCCCGTGGACTGTAACCCAATAGACTCCTCAGCCCATGGAATTCTCCAGGCAGGAATACTGGGGTGGGTAGCCATTCCTTTCTCCAGGGGATCTTCCCAACCCAGGGATCAAACTCAGGTCCCCTGCATTGCAGGCAGATCTTTACCATCTGAACCACCAGGGAAGCCCAAATGAATAAACACTTAAAAAAAAAAAAAAAGAACGAAAGGTCATTGGGTAGAAATGAGAGTGGGAGACATGAACAGCAAGAGGCCTAGCTCCAGGGAGAAAGGGAGGTGGCGGTGGTTGTGGAGATGAAGAGGAAGGCATGGGTGACAGATATTTCTAGGGGACTCATTGGCGCTCAATTCACTAGCTGAGGGGAATGAGGAAGAGAAGAGAGTTAATAGGAGTGATGAGGGGAAGCAGTTTGGAAGAAGAAAGATTCAGTCCTAACTGTGGACACCACCCCCAAGACAGAAGTCTCACCCTCTACCATCCAACACAAAAATCTTGGTGTGCAAAGGCGAGGAGCCAAAGGGTAGAGTTAGGAGCTCAAACGTGGGAGTCTTTGGGTTACCTAAAAAGGTAGAGCCATATAAAAGAACAATGGTCTTTGCAGCCGAACAGACCTGAGCCACAGTCACACCACTTGGTGACTTGACTCTCCAAGATGGGCCTGACTACACCCAGCTCACCGAGCTGCTGGGAGACAGTGGGAGGAAAGAGCTGCTATAAAACCCTCACTCAGCATCCAGCAACATGAGCGAGCAAGCTCCCGGCCCATGTCCCAACTCCCACTCCTACCCCACAACAGCCTGGAGGTCGTCTAGGAACACTGTGCAAGCTCTTTCACTTGGCTCTTTCCTTCCTCAGGTTGTCAGGTCCCAGAAGATTCCTGGGAGGCACCTCCAACCCCCTCTCATCACTTCAAGAATGGAGACCACACAGAATTGTTGCATCAACCAGAAATTCGGCTTTATTAGCCCACCACCAGCGGAGAGGGAGGGAAGACAGCTGGGAGCCGCATGGGGGGCGCAGGGGCCAGACTCGGGCCTTCGGGCACTGAGGCTGGCAGGTGGGCAGGCGGGAGGCTCCGGAAGAAGCCGCTCAGGGCTTGGAGCTCTGGCCCTGGCAGAAGCCGGACGAGCCCTCCTCCTTGAGGATGGACCGGGTCAGCCGACCAGAGGAGGACGGGAAGGAGGAGGTGAAGACTGTGGGAGAGAGGAGAGGAAGTGAGAGGGGCTCTGGGAGGGCTGGGGGCTCGAGGGTGGCCAGGACCCTCAGGAGCCTTACCTTCGCAGGAAGCATAGTTTTGGCCAGATGGTTTTTAGGAGGAGAGGCTGTGAGCAAGAAAAGGCAAGAGTGGTCAGGTGTGCTGGGAGCGGCAGGGGTGGGGCTGAAGGGTCTGGGGGGCAGGACAGGGGGTCCGGGCACTCACTGGGCATCCTCGCCCTCCAGCAGGCAGCGGTATGTGGCGATCTCCTGCTCCAGCTGCGTCTTCACGTCCAGCAGGATCTTGTACTCCTGCTTCTGCTGCTCCATCTCACAGCGCAGCTGGGCCAACTGCTCCTCCAAGCTGCAGATCTGCCTGGATCTGGGCCAGCTGCAGGCAGTAGCGGTTTTTGGTCTCCTCCAGGCTTTTCTCCAGGGATGCTTTCTGTGAACGGGAGGAAGAGAGAGAAAGAGTCAACAGAGGTGATCATTGCTGACCCCTTAGGTCTCTGGGCATGTGTCCTGAGAGGTGCATGGATTTTGACTTCAGCTGGGCTGCTGATGAGCCAGACAACGTGGAGAAAAGTTATTCCAGGGTTGGTTCTGGGCTTTAGTTTCTCTGTCTATATAATGGGTGCAGTGATCCCTCCAACCCACTCCTGGGCAAAGAGGAGGAACCGTGCGGTGGCAGGTTTCCTTTACAGGGGGTGGTGCCATTGCTGGTGATTTGGAGGCTGGGGCTGTGCCCTCCTGGTCCTTCTCACCATGCAGAGCTGGGACTGCAGCTCAACCTCCAGGCCCTGGAGCACCCGCCGGAGCTCATTCAGCTCACTGCAGCTCTTCTGCATCAGCTCGCTGTTAAAGGCCACTTCTTTGTTCAGCTCCTCAGACTGAGACAGGAAAGAACAGAAGGTGTAGAGTGCTCCAGAGGCCCCCTGGCTGGGAAGCCCGGCAGGAGGGCTGAGGACCCACGTACCACCTTGCTCAGGAACCAGGCCTCAGCATCCCTGCGGTTCCTATCTGCTATCTGCTCATACTGGTCACGCATCTCATTCAGGATGCGGCTCAGGTCCACGCTGGGGGCTGCGTCCATCTCCACGCTGATGTCCCCAGCAGTCTGATTACGCAAGGCAAGCATCTCCTAGGAAGGGATACAGGGAGGTACTCAGCTTACCTCTTCCCTGGCCCCAGGTGTATTTGCAACCCCACTGGACCTGCCTCCCACCTCCAGCAGCAACCTTACCTCCTCGTGGTTCTTCTTCAGGTAGGCCAGCTCCTCCTTGAGGCCTTCGATCTGCACCTCCAGGTCAGTCCTGGCCAGGGTCAGCTCATCCAGCACCCTGCGTAGGCCATTGATGTCGGCCTCCACACTCTGGCGCTGGGTCAGCTCATGCTCATACCTGGAAAGACAAAGGTCAAGGCCTCAAGGTCCATCATGAGGCTTCTGAGGCTCAAGACCTACTGATCCTCCTGGCTGGACAACCCCACTGCTCGCCCTCTGCTCACTTGGTCCTGAAGTCATCAACCGCCAGCCTGGCGTTGTCAATATGCAGAAGGGGCTGTGCATTCTCCATGGTGGCCTCGATAATCTGCAGAGGGGGTGAAGGACAGGTCTGGTTAGCCAAGGCCCTGCTGCTCAGAAGTGAATAGAAGATGAGAGAAAGAAGCCTCCCTAGTCTTGAGAGTTGTCTAGATGGTAGGTCAGGCTTTACACCCCCCAGTCAGCCTCAGGTGTCTTCTCCACTGAGCTCACTGTGTGGGGGTGATACAACCACATATCCCCCACAGCATCCTGGGCCCAAGCCTGAGAGAAGCTTAATCCAAAGAAATGCTTGCATGGAGTAAGAGACTCAGGGTACCAGCCCAGCTCAGACACCCCGATGCTGTAAAAGGGCCCTCTGCCACCAATTCTAAGTGGCCTGTGGTCACTCCTCAAAAGCAGGCACTCCTCAGTCTCCCTCTTTGTTAAATGGAAACACTAGCAAGCGTTTTTCTAAGGGCCACTACAGCCATGATCTCTATCAACACTCCACCACCAGAGCTACCCACCTGGCCAACCCACCTTGTTCCTCAGATCCTCAATGGTCTTGAAATAGGCGCTATATTCACGGGCAGGCCTGGGCCCCTGATTCTGGTACCAGTCATGGATCTTCATCTCCAGCTCCCTGTTGGCCTCCTCCAGGGCATGCACCTTGTCCAGGTAGGAGGTCAGACGGTCATTCAGGTTCTGCATGGTGATCTTCTCATTGCTAGGGAGGAGGCTACCATCGCCACCGCTGTAGGCAACACCAAGGCCACCCCCATATCCTCCAACCAAGCTGCCACACAGAGCCCCTCCAAGGCTGCTGCTGCTGCTGAGGACACTGCCATAGCCACCCCCCAGCCCGCAGACACCCCCGGAGGAGTAGTGGGAGGAGGAGACAGACAGGCCCCCATAGGCGCTGGGGGCCCGGCAGGAGCTTCCAGCCAGGACGGAGCACACACAGCTGGAGCCACCGCCGATGCGGCTGGAGCCCTTCATGGAGCTGGAGGAGGTGAACTGGCGGCTGCAGGTGGTCATGGTGAGAAGCGAGAAGAGCAAGGTGCTCAGGGAGGCCGAGAGGATGCTGAGGCGGCCTCGAACAACAGGAACGTTTATATGCGTGTGAGGAAGGCGGGGCTCCTCTCCAGATTTTATCACTCCAGGTCCCATCCAACGCCCCTCTCCGGATTATTCAGCCCAGGGTCGACGCACTTCACTCTGTGCTGTGCTGAGTTCCGACCCAGCTTTTTTTTGGGGGGGCGAGGGGGTGGAACCGAGAGAAAACACACCAACTCGAGTCGGTGGTGACTCAGGCTAGGTGACGAGAATCTGGCTCCCATTCCTAGAGCCTGAGGGGCCAGCAGTGCCCCAGCACAGGCGACTCTGTGGTGACTGCGTCCCCGGGCAGTGAGTCAGGCCATGGAAGGACTCCCTGCCCCATGGTGACAGCTTTGGATGAACGGCCTCAGTGATGCCGTCCAGGGGCTGTCTCAGGAGACAGCTGTGGAATCCTGGCTGTGACAGGAGAGCTGGGTTCATGGCCCTGCTCTGCTGTGCTTGCTGTGTGACCATCTTCCTTCTATGAGCTGTTATTTGCCCTCAGTAAAGTGACAAGGCTGGACTGGGCAATCTCAGAGTTCTTTCTAGTTCTAAAAATTCTACAACTCTTTCCCTTACTGGATTCAATTTCAGTTTCAAGGGTTGCTTTTGAGCCCCCAGGACCTCCTGGAAATGGTGTGTACCATGAAATCAGTACATGGCAGCTTGAATCCCTGCCCTGACAAGCTATGTGGCATAGGAAGTCCTTTGGTCTATGAGCCTCTGGGCCTCAGTTTTCTCATCTGTGAAAGGGGAGGACATACCACTAGCCACAAAGGAACATGCATGAAGGACCCTTCTCACCCACCTCCATCCTCTGGTACCTCCCTCCCTCCCCCTGGCCCTCCCCTCTGCGCCCTCGCACTCCCACCCTTTGAGCAGCACCCCTCCACCAATGCTTTGCTTCACCTAATCATGGGTACCCACCAAAAACTGCAGTGGGAAGGAGTCCCCACTCTGCTGCTGGTACCACCTGTGACCCCAACCCCCACCACAGGTTTCCAAGCCCCGACATTGTATCAAGGCTCAGATCCCAATAGTTTTCTCTGGACCGCCCATAGATTCTAGGTTTAACTTGGCAACTCCATTCATTCAGTCAAGGAGACGGGGAAGGTGGGTCTCTGGTCACCTGCCACACTGACCTGGGCTTGGGTATCGTATGGAGTGCCCTACACATGCAACACAGTCCTGTGAGGAGCCCTATTCCTGCCACCAGTTCACAGATGATGGACCTGGAAGGGGAAGTAGATTTCTCAAGACCCCAGTCAGTGGGGAGCTAAGGCTTGAAACCCTGTCTGTCTGCTCACCCAGCCCAAACCCTTTCCACCATCCTGAACCACTCTCTCTATGCCCCTCCAATAAACACCGTTGTCTTAAGTCAACTCTGTGAAGTGAGGAGGAGAAGGGGAGACCCAGAGAGAGCCAGAGAAATGATGATTTGCCCAAAGTCACTGAGCTGCAGAGCCAGGATGAGACCCTGGACCTTGGAATGTCTCCACATTCCTACAAATGCCCTGCGGGTGGGGACCAGATGTGTCCATTACCATCTGGCTCCCCAAGGTGCCTGGAATGAGCTCTGCCCAGTGGGCATGACCTTGGCCTGGGGGCTGAAGGCAAGATTAGGGGGTCTGGACTCCAAAACAGGGGCCTCCCTGGGGTGCCCTGGGGGGTAGCCACTGTCCTTGCTCTGAAGTGCCTCTGTGGAGGTGAGAAGAGGCAAAGAGGGCTTGTCTCAGTCTGAGCCCTGCTGGGTGATACCACTTTGAACCTTGGGGCAGGAAAGTCTGTCTCAGCGTAACCAGGGCTTTGCTTCTGCCACATCATACCCCTCACCTGTAGGCACAGGGCCCAGAGAGATGAGCAGAGCTGGTACCCAGCACATACCTTCAGGGCCAGGCCTGGGAGAGGGAACTTACTGTTCCTTTCCCCCAACCCCTAAAATGGGCAAAAGGGACTTTGGAATCTTGGACAGATATCCCACTATCGCAGGCATCAGCAAGGGCCTGGAGTTCAGGTCCAATCAGACTCATCACCTTCAGAACTAGAAACAGCGTTCGAGGTCACCAAAGACCACCAAGCCCCAACCAGAAAGAGCAGAGAAGCAGAGACTAGACCCAGGTTCAGCACCCTGACCCAGGTCCACATTGACTCTCCCACTGGTCTCTGGGAGCTCTTTCTTCTCTGCACCCCACCAACCTGCCCCTCATGCCCTCTACCTCCCTTCTCACCAGATCACCGCCCCTCCCCTCCACCCCCACACCCCTTACCTTCCCATCCCAATCCTGGATGAGTCGGGGGTGGGATTACACACCAGGTCCTGCCCTGGAGATCGGGGACCTGCGTGGGCTGAGAAGCTTCAGGAAGCTGCCAACCAACCCATCAGACCACTTCAGTCAACACCTCAGATCGAGCACCCACCACACATTTTGGGTGTGGAGGGGAGGAGAGTGACGTCATCATGGTCTCTGAACTTGGAACTTATCATTTGACCCTGGAGAGAAAAATTAAGGTCGAGAATACAGCCCAGTACAGCAGCAAACGTGGGACACTTGGCCTGTAGCATGCAGCTGGCATTTCCTCCGTGCCAGTGAGGCATTCGTGCCCCAAGGTTGGCAAGAGCCAGAATTCCCAGGCTTGGTCAGCACAGAGCACAGACTCCCATCCCTTCCTCCACCCAGGCCTCTTTCCTATCTCCTTGGTCCAGCCGCATCCCAGGTAGCAACACATACCTGAATTGGCCAGGAAATATCATTGGCCAATGCCATCCTTCCCAGGTGGTGTTAGTGGTAAAGAACCTGCCTGACAATGCAGGAGACATAGAGACGCAGGTTCAATCCCTCGGTCGGGAAGATTCCCCAGGAGGAGGGCATGACAACCCACTCCAATATCCATGCCTGGAGAATCCCATGGACGGAGGAACCAGGCGGGCTATAGTCCAATGGGTCACAAAGAGTCAGAAATGGACTGAAGCAACTTAGCACACAATGCCACGACTCAACTTGCCGTGATTCCCAAACCTGACTGGTCATGAGAGTCCCCATACAGATTCCTGGGCCCTGCTCTGACCCACTTCATCGGCACTGGGCAGGACAAACCTGGTGAGGACATTTTTACAAGATCCCAGGGGATTCCAGTGGCCAGCCAGGCTGGGGAGCAAGAGGCAGCTGGGGGAGGGAGGGAAGAGACTCCGGGGGGCTGGGGGGGGCGGGGGAAGAGAGCTCCTAGCCCCCACTGGCAGTCAGAGTCACAGGCTTCAGATCAGGATGAAGAAAGAGAGGAACCCAAACAAGCCAGGACAGAGCAGGCTGGAGCTGGGCAAGCAGGGGCCAGATACTGGGCAAGTCACTCCTTCCCTCTGAGCCTCAGTTTCCTTCTCTGGGAAATGGGAATAGCAGCACTACTTCACAGGCACATAGGGGTGAAATAAATAAAGAAGCTTGCACAGAGTGGTGTCTATCACTGCATTTATCCACAGGTATTTATAAAACACTTACTATGTGCCACACACTGTGTGGACACTCAGATGCAAAGAACAAGACAGACAGGCCCTCAAAGCAGGATGTCTGGAGAAGGTAGAGGCAATCCTAACACCGAGTGTTCAGGCCATGATGGGGTGCAGGGGACCTGCAGGGAAGGGGCAGGCTCTCTGGGAGGGAACAAATAGACTGGATGCAGACTCTGGCCCTGTGACTGGTCCCAGGATCTGGGTGAGTCTGTGAGCACCTGATCTGCCTTTTGTGGTCCTCTCCCCAACCATGTTTGATGCTCCCCTTCCCTCGTGGGAAGCCCCTCACGATGGCTACACAACAAAGAGGCCCTCAGGGGAGCCTGTGGACTGGGTCAGGCTGGGTGACCGCCTGCATTCTGCCAAGAGGCAGAACTGTCCTGGCTCTGTGCCTCTGTTCCCCTCAGCCCCTGATAGCCTGGGTGGTGCAGAAGACTGCAGTTCCTAAGGGTTGAGGGAAGTGTCAGGCCTGCCGCTGTGCCCGGCTCACCAGCCCTAGACTGGGCTCCCTCCAGGTCGCTCAGGGTCCTCTGGGCCAGGGCCTGGATCTCTTCCTTCCCCTGTGCCCAGTGCAGACCCGGGCACAGAGCGACGCAGTGCTGTAGACAGTGTGATTGCCATGTCATTTCTCAGCAGAAGTGCGGCCAGGTGTGGGTGTGTGAAGGCAGAGTCACAGGGACTGGCTACCACCGGCCCAGCCCCATCCTGGGAATCCCATGCATGTGGCCATCATAGGAAAGTGGGTGAGGTGGCACCAAGGGTAGGTACAGCCTGGCTCACTGAAACATTCCATGCAGCAGTGGGTGGGAGTGTGGGTGTGGATGGACTGTGAGTCCCTCCGGAGAAGCTCACAGCTGGGTCCCCCAATCCCGCTGCCTGCACACGCCCCAGCAGCCTAGGTCAGCTTGGCGTGCCTGGACAAAGCCATACGGTGTCTCCAGGACCATGGGCCCTCACCCCCAGTCACTCCTCCCTGCTGCCCCCTCCTGTCCAGGCCTGGGCTGAGCATTCCTGGAAAGGGCCGGGCATTTCCTCTCTGGGCCCAGCACTCTGCCACAAGGACCCCCAACCCCAGCACTGCAGCCACCTCCCTCCTGGGGCAGCCGAGGACATTTGGCCGCTCCTCCACGGTGGCCTCCCGACCGACCACCCACCCACCCGCTCACTATGTGAGCAGGGACTTCTTCCCCCCAGAAGGGTGAAGTCGGGGGCTGCCTCTGGCCAGCCCCACACTCTGACCCCTCCTCACTCGGCCCCTCAGTAAGAGTGACCTCCGGAGTATGCGGGGAGACGGGGGCCCCGCCCAAGAGCCTGGGGTTGGTCAGGGGGTGGGGCTCTGGCCGCCCTTCCCAGCACAGCCCCGCCCCTCCTGCGCCCCTCTCCACCCCTGACACACCAGGCTCCGGACAGGGTCTGAGTCACTGCTCCTCGGAGCCTCAGTGTCCCCGTCCACACAATGGGGCGCCTCTCCGTGCTTCCTGAGACTGTTGTTCAGGTAAATGAGATCACCCGCCGATGAGCCATCCGCGGCCCAGGGCTGGTTCTTCTGGTTGCGGCCGGATGTATGGTTGGGGGCCTGGTGGGTTCAGCGCCTCCTCCCTCTCGCCCTCCATCCCTACCGGGACTGCTGCCCAGGCAACGGACAGACGCCAGCCCACACTCCGAGCCTGCTGGAGTCCTGCTGTTGCCTCTGCAGACGCGCGCCCTGGACTCCAGCCCGTGGAAGGGAACTCACTGCCCTCCGCGTCCGTGGGGTCAGGGCCGAAAGGGCCGCGGGCCGGGGCTCATCTAGCCCCTCCTTCACTGCTACTTCTGAGATCCAGAGAGGGCCTGGGATCTGCTCCAAGTCCTCACACCCCGCTGCCCACTTCATAGACAGCTCCCGTGCCACTGCCCCACCTGCTCCTCCCGCCCCCTCTCCCTCTGGTCCCAAACCCCCACCACTGGGGGCTCTGGCTGCTCCTGCCCCCTCCCTGCCTCTGGGCCGACCCTAAGTCTCCAGGCATCCGGGAAAGCAGGTGTTTGGAGGGGTCTGTGTGACTCTGCAGCAGCAGAGAGTCCAGGCCTGTCTGTGAACTAGGATGGGGGCATCCCTCCTCTCATTAATCCCTCAACTCACCCCGACTTCTTAAGAAAACCTGAAAATCAGACCCACCTGGCCCAGTGGTTTTCAGATTTACTCAAAGGAAGACTTCCAGGGCTCCTCCCCTGCTGGCTGAGCGAGAGGGGCTGGGCTGAAGGGTGTTAGAGGGGATGGACTGGACGTCCCCTCCCCCTTCCCCAGGAGGCAGCTTCCTCCGGCTGTCGCTGACCTCCAAGCTGCTGGAACCAAGAGACGACAAAGGGCCAGGGAGGGCGGTACTGCTCCCAGGGTACCACCTCCCCTGAACGCCCCATCCTCAGCTGACCATTTGAGGAGACGTCCCTGGAAGAGGCCCCACCCTCTCTCCCACACCTGCCTTTTCTGGAAGCGCAGGTCTCAGATTCCTGGACTAGAGACAATGGAAGCATCCAGTTCCACCCACCCACCTTCAGTCCTGGTGCCTCTCTGGGAGGATCCTGATTCCTGTCCTGGCCTGCCTCTCTTCCCCAATACCCCCCCACCTGGTCCCCTCTAAGAGGAGGACACAGCCCATAGGACCGTGAGGAGCAACTGGCTGGATGCGTTATCCCTCGGGTCTCTGGCTCTGAGATCTTCTTGTCCATTTAGGGATGATAAAATGAGGCTCTGTGAGGGAAAGGCACTGCCCAAGGTCACGGACCCACTTATGGGGCAAGAAGAGGACACCTAAGACATCCTCCTGACATGCTGACCTCACCCTGGGTCTGGAGCTGCCTGGACCACCCTCCCTGGGGTCACTGCCTGGACCACCCTCCCTGGGGTCATCAGCACTTGGGAGGCACAAAGCAACCCCCCTCCAAGCTCTGCCCAGACCTAGTCTTCACCCATGTTCTGAGATGATCCCTGTCCTCCAAGTCCAATAGTAGATGTACACAGACAGCTCCCCCAACCCCCATTTCCCGCATACCCTTCACCCCTTCCTCACCAGGGTACTCAGTGTCCACAAACAGGAAGCATTCTGTGTCTCAGTCAACAAGCTTTATTGCTCAGGGAGTGAGGACAGGAAAGGGACTGAAGCTGGGGGGCTGAGGCTGGGGAGGCTGGAGGCTGCGCAGCCAATGGGGAGCCCCAGGGGGCTGGTGGGGAAGAGAGTCCTCAGTGGGTGGTCTGGTGGACCTGCTCACGGCTGGAGATGACCCTGCCATCCTGCACCTCCTCCACAATGGTGCGCACCTGGCGGGTGGTCACGGCTGCAGGAGACAGACACTCAGGGTGGGCGGGGGCCCAGAGATCCTGGCCCAGCCCGCAGCCCCCTGAGCGGAGCCGGCTCTTCCCACCACGGCCACCTGCATCCACACCTCTGCTGGCCCCTCAACATCACATCCCCACGTGTCCCCACCTGACCCTACCACTCCCTCCCTCCCACCCTGTTCCTTGCTGGTGCCCCTGGGTGGGTCCTGCCTCCCAAATAAATGGTTTGATTCTGACCCTCTGCAAGAGGAAGACTGCGCAGACCGGAAGCTAGTCAGAAATGGGGTCTGACTCCATTTCTCTGCAGTCTCCAGGACATGGATTTTGCCCCCTTCAGACATGGATCCCCAAGACGAGACCCTGGTCCCCATCACCTCCCTTAGACTAGAGACCCCAGGGCTTGGACCTTATCTTCCTCATCAGACTGGGATCTGGAGGACAAGGATCAAGTCCCTTTCTGCCACCAGACAAGAGACTCCAGACACGAGACTGCTTTTATTCATCTGTAAGGTCCCAAGAGCAAAGAGAGTGAGACCATGTGCCTATCTCCCCATCAGATGAGAGTCTCAGACCTGGGACCACATCTCCTTTCTCAGCCTAGGATCTCCAAGGTAAGGGCCTTTTCCTGCCGCGCCCCCATCGGACCAGACAGTGTCTCCCTCATCTAATTGGGACCCTGAGCCCTAGCAGGTCTCTTCCCCCACCCTTGCTGAGGATCAGCCATCATTTCCTGCAGCTCCTGGGGACCCTCCCCCAGCAAGGTGCAGGCGGGTCACCTGCCCCATGAAGCCCCACCCTCAGTTACCAAAATGCTTACGTTCTTTGGTCTTGTACTGGGTCAGGCTGCAAAAAAAAAAACAAAGATTAGATGTGAGTCTGAGGTTCAGCTCTACCCCAGGCCCCCAGCCCTGGCCCGGCTCCCCCACTCACTGGGCGTCCTCGCCCTCCAGCAGGCGGCGGTAGGTGGCAATCTCCTGCTCCAGCCGGGTCTTCACGTCCAGCAGGATCTTGTACTCCTGGTTCTGCTGCTCCATCTCGCAGCGCAGCTGGGCCAGCTGCTCCTCCACGCTGCCAATCAGCCCCTGGATCTGGGCCAGCTGCACGCAGTAGCGGTTCTCTGTCTCAGCCAGGCTACCCTCCAGGGATGCTTTCTGCAGGGGAGCAGGAGAGGCCAGGTCAGCGAGGATGTGCAGGGCCCACTCCAGGGCCCTGGGCACCTCCCTGCCAGGCCCAGCCACATCCCTACCATGCTGAGCTGGGACTGCAGTTCGATCTCCAGGGCCTGCAAAGTGCGCCGGAGCTCCGAGATCTCGCTCTTGCCACTCTGCACCAGCTCGCTGTTGGTGGCCACCTCGCGGTTCAGCTCCTCCGTCTGCAGACAGGACATAGGACAGGGCAACATGAGCCTGGCTTCCCTTCTCCAAGGCGACCCCCATAGTCTCCGTATGCTCAGCCCAGGGCCCACTCTGGACCCAGACAGGCACCTGGACTCACCCAATCCCCCAACTTCCCTCACCATGGCTACCTTCCTGACCTCATTGGGCCTCTCAGACCTCCTTCCAAACCTGACTGCAGGAGCAGTGCCTTCTCATCCCACCTCCCCAAACCCAGAAGGCTTTGAAAGGATGTTAAGTTTTATCTCTAATGTCTTCACGAAGAAAGTACAAGAGTAGGAAATTTGAGAACAAGTCAGGACAGTAGCAAGGCCCGTGGTACTGGTTCCTGACTTCTTGAGGGATAGATGGAAGCTCCTGGGGTCTTGACCCTTTGGCTTTATTCCTGAGGGGGGGCTCCCCCTGACCCCCTCAGATCCCAGTTTGAAGCAAGCTGCAGGCCTGTGAATGCAACAGGCAACCCTGACACTCGGGGTCCATGCAGCTCATCGGGGTTAAGGCGCCAAGGTATCAGGCTCTGGGCTTACTGTGGGGACTCAGGCCCTGCACCCCACGCCCTGGGAGAGACCTCTGGTCTGCAGCAGCCCCCACCTTGCTGAAGAACCAGTCCTCGGCATCCTTTCGGTTCTTCTCCGCCATCTTCTCGTACTGGTCACGCATCTCGTTCAGGATTCGGCTCAGGTCCACGCCGGGGGCGGCATCCATCTCCACGTTGATCTCGCCGCCCACTTGACCTCGCAGGGCTTTCATCTCCTGTGGAGGAGGGGGTGGTGGGTGTGGGCATCCCCCTTTCCAACCTCTCACTCCCAACCTTCCCACACAAGCTCTCCAGACCCCTCCCACAACATCTCCTTTGTTATGCCCACCCTCTACCCTCTGATCCTCCAAATGACTTGTTCACTTGGTCTGTGCAGGCTTTGCCTCCAATATCAGACTAGGGGTTCACCCAGGATAGATTCTGTGCTCCCCCACTAGACTGAGGGCTCTCTGAAAATAAAATCTAATTCTTAGGCTTGAACCTGCAAAACTTTCCATCCAATTTCCAAACTTCTACCTAAGGTCCAGATTGGAGGGTTTGAGCTAGGAACCCTCCTCAATTATCTCCTGTCTGGTGAGGGAGGCCAGGATGGGCATAAGAGGCTTCTCTGGGCCCCTGGGAGACTGCCCAGATGCAGGGAAGCAGGGTGGTACATGGAGAAGGCTGCCCTGCATGGGGAACTGGGCTCTGTAGACAGGGAAACACTCTAAGCTAACCATCCTGGACACCTGGACAGCACCCCGCCTTCAAATGATGAGGGGGGTGGAGTGAAAGCCAATCCCAGTCCTGGGGCTCTGAGACCGTGGAGGGCAGCCCCACCCCCACCCATCTTCCTGACTCCTCTCCTCTCTGCCTCCTGCCTCCCCTCCCTCTCTTCCATCACCTAACTAAGCCCAGCGACCTTCAGAATCTGCTACACAGTAGGACTGGTCATCCCAGTTGCAGCCTTGGCACAGCAATGGAGCCCTGCCACCCACTCAGCATCTCTTTTACCTACTGCCCCGGCTGCCTCACCTCCTCATGATTCTTGCGGAGGTAGGCCAGCTCCTCCTTGAGGTTCTCAATCTGCATCTCCAGGTCGGCTCTGGCCAGAGTCAGCTCATCCAGCACCCTGCGCAGGCCGTTGGTGTCAGCCTCCACGCTCACACGCAGAGCCTGCTCTGTCTCAAACCTGCAAAGGGAACCAGAGACTTCCGTCAAGATGCTTGGACTGGCCAGTGCAGGTTCTGGCCAGCACCCTGCCCTTGAATGATGAGGGGGTATTTGTTCAGTTGCTAAGTCATGTCCAACTTTTTGCCACTCCATGGACTGCAGCATGCCAGGCTTCCATGTCCTTCACCATCTCCCAGAGTTTCCTCAAACTCATGCCCATTGAGTCAGTGATACCTTCCAACCATCTCACCCTCAGTCTCCCCCTTCTCCTCCTGCCCTCAAATCTTTCCCAGCATCAGGGTCTTTTCCAATGAGAGGGTGGAGTGGAAGCCATTCCCAGCCCTGGGGCCCTGGGACCACGCAGGGCAAGGCCCCACCCCACCCAGTTTCCTGACTCCTCCCCTCTCTGCCTCCTGCCTCCCCTCTCTCTTCCATCACCTGACTAAGCCCAGTGACCTTCAGAATTTGCTGCTTTTGCAGCATCCTGGGCTAAGAGGTGAACTCCTTAACTCCCTGATTCTGGACCTTGCCATCAGCAACTGGGGAGGCCTGGGCTCCTCAGTAGGGAGGGCTGCCCCCGGTTTCTCCCCCAGACCCTGGCCAGGGCTCACTTGGTGCGGAAGTCATCAGCAGCCAGGCGGGCATTGTCGATCTGAAGCAGGATGTTGGCATTGTCCACGGTGGCCGTGAGGATCTGGGAAGATGGGAGAGTGATCAGGTCCCTGGATGGGAGCAACTCAGCCCAGACCAGGATTCTGAGATGAGACTCTCCATCTGGGGGCCAGGATGTGGCTACCTTCTCCAGGAAGGCTCCCTTCCCACCCGGTCTCCCCCCTTTACTGCTCTACAGTTGGCAACGGAGGCAGGAGTCTGATGGCTGATGCTCCCCTCCTCCCCTAGACTTGCCTCCTCCCCCCCACAGAACCCCCATGCCAGACTCTGCCTTAAACCAAAGCAGACAGCCAGCTGGGAGTGCCAGGCTCGGAATGCAGGAGAGCCAGAAAAGAATAGAAGGATGCCCCAGGCAGAAGCTCTTCCCGAATCCTGGAAAGAGGATGGATGTGAGAAACTCCCTCCTATTACAACTGGGGATACAGTGCCCCTGAGAGGCTTCCCGCAAGAGGAAAACTAAAGGAGCCCTCACCAAAGTGTAATTCCAAATCAGAAGTCATGACCCCTGCTAAGCCCTGACCCCAGGCTCCAGCAGGCAGCCCCGCCCCAAGTTGGCTGAGCCCCAGTCTTGAGGGCACAGCAGGAGAGATGTAGAAGCCAGAAAAATCCCCAAATAAGGCATAGAAATGGCCTCCTGAGGTCCCACCCGCTCTCTCATGTCTCCTCCTCCCAGCAGGTGCCAGCAGGAGCTCACCAGACCCCTGACACCACCTTAGCCCTAAATCCCCCTCTTGTTCCAAGGAAAGCCATGCCTGAGTATCCGGCAGCCCCAGGAGCTCAGCCCTCCTCATGCCTCCATCCCTCTTATCCTACAACCACACAAGGTGGCAAAAAGCTCCATGATGGGAAACAGGCTCCAGGGAGCCCCACAAGACCTACTTGTCCCTATCCCAGGCTACTGTCCTGAAAAAGAAATCGTAAGCCACATAGTGGCCCCAAGGTGGGCTCCCAGAGGCCAAGCTGGAGCCAACCTGTCTTTGGCTCCCCGAGACCCTGTGGCAGCCCCCAGGCTGGGCCCCAGGCCTTGGTCAAGGGCAGATGGCAGGGGAGGAAAAGCTGTGCCCCACCCAGGACCCCTCCCATCACAGCTCCTACCTTGTTCCGCAGGTCCTCGATGGTCTTGAAGTAAGAGCTGTAGTCAGGAGCGGGCCCCGGGGCCTGCTTCTGGTACCAATCACGGATCTTCAGCTCCAGCTCCGTGTTGGCCTCCTCCAGGGCGCGCACCTTGTCCAGGTAGGAGGCCAGGCGGTCATTGAGGTTCTGCATGGTGGCTTTCTCGCCTCCCACCAGCAGCCCGTCAACACCTCCAAAGCCACCTCCATAGCCACCGCTGACATAGCCACCATTGCCATAGCCACCGCTAGAGCCAAAGCTGTAGCAGCTAGAGTAGCTGCTGCCTCCAAGGCCACTGCCCAGGCCACCGGCGGACCCCAGCCTGCAGGAGCCACCACCCAGGCTGCCAGACACGCGGCAGGAGCGGGATGAGCCACCCCCCAGGCCGGAGGAGCCCTTGATGGAGCCGGAGGAGAAGTGGCGAATGGTGGTGGTCATGGTGGTGGAAGCAGGTGGCGGGCAGACACGGAGAGAGAAGGCTGGAGAGGAGAGAAGCCCAAGGTGCTGTTACTGCCAGGGCTCACCAACTTCCTTTATAGGCCCTGACAAGTGGGCGTAGCGATTACAACAGGCTCACTCCTCTGTTTCCATTCCCCTGGGCTTTCATCACTGCTGGCTGCCCGCCAGCTCCCAGGTGGCTGTGGGCCCCCCCTCCCCTCCCACCATCAGGTCTTTGCATCATTTCTCTGAACCCTCACGCTGGGCGTCTGCGTGTGTGTGTCTCTGGTCTCAGGCCCGTCACCTGTGATTCAGGCGGGCCCTCCAGCTACGCTTTCCCATGACCTAATACGGAGAAGAGGAATAAGAAGGACGTCACCGTCACGGGCCCTCCCAGGCAGCTGCCACCCCAGCCACACCTGCTTGGACCCTGTGTCTGGTGGGCAAATGGGTTTGGAACCCAGGCTGCTCCCAGCCATACACCATGCCACACCTGATACTGCCCCTGGGCGGCAGGGGAGGCAGCGAGCACCAAGACCCCATCTTGCTTTGGACCCAAACCCACTGGGCTCAGCGTGCAGCAGCTAGGTCATGGTTGATTACCACCCCATTTACAGAAAAGGAAACTGGGGCTTATACGGGGAGGGTGTCCCTCTGCCCAGCCTGACTCAGAATCCGGCTGGCAGAGTTTCATCCTTCATCCTTCACTGCACTCAGCCACAGCACCCTTCCGCCTCCCCGGGGGCCCTTGACACACTGGCCTCCCCTTCTGCAGAGCCCTGACGCCAGGGGAGCATGTAGGGGCCGTGATCCCATCTGGCCAGTTTTCTGCTCCTGTCTCTATCCCTGGCACCCCCTGGCACCCTAGCATCCTTTCTTGACCTTACCCCATTTTCTCTTTCTCAGGTGGAGAGTTCTGGGCTGGAGCAGGCAAAGAGGAGCTTAGCTGCAGGCTGGGGAAGTGGCTGTTTGGGAGGGGGCATCAAGATAAGGGGAACAGGAAGAACTGTGAGGGGCAGGCCCCTTCCAGCCTCCCTACCCGTCCTGTGCCCCAAGAACCCTCAGTCCCAGCCGGCTAGAAATCTACAGGACACTGCCCAAGAAGACGGTCTTCCTGGGAACCCCTAGCCCCCGCCAGTCCCCTCCCCTGCATCCATCCCCAGAGGCCCCACCCCATCCCCAGAGCTAGCCCCTCAGGATGGGCCGGGTGCCCGCCCCACAGCCACACCCTGCCCTGCCCACCACCCTCGGTCCCAGGGTCCCGGCGGGCCCGCTGGGCGGAATGTGGTCGTGTCTCAGACTGCCGATGGCTTCCACTTCCCAGACAGGCCCAGACAGCCCCCGCCAGCAGCTGAGAGAGATTCCCCAATAGCCCAGCAGCTGCCAAGCCACCAAGGCAAACAGGACGCCCCCCCACCACGCTCACACGCAGAGCAGCCACCCCGCCCCACACACCCCCAAGCCCAACAGAGCCTGTCTGGTTCCCTGGGCTGGCCACACTCCTGCCACCCTCACACCCTTCAGTGCCCTGGACCACTTCTCCAGGAAGCCCCCTGCCCAACCCTTCTCCCTTTGATCTTGACCTTGTACCCGCCCCAGGCTGAGGCAGGGTGCTCTCTATAACAGGTGTGGCTCATGGAAAGTCTGTGGGGCCCTCCCAGGGGCCAGCCACAGACAATGGGGGACCCAGGGACTGATTCTCAAAAACTTCCCCAACCTGGCGGACTGTCCCATCCCTCCACCCTCAAGCATCCTGCCTCCCTCCTTTGGGCCCCAGGCCCGGATGGGGTGGGAGAACAGATTGGCAGGTGACAAGCAGCCCCAAACATTTAACAAACTCTCCTCACCCCACCATCGCCAGCCCACACTGCCCAAACCAATGACCAGACCAAATCACAGGAGACATTGAACTTCAAGCAAAGCTTTAATTGCAGTCATGGGGACAAAGTCAGGAGGCCCTCCTCAGCAAGGGGCTGCAGGAAGCAGACAGAGAAATGCCACAGCTCTTGGGTGGTGGCCCAGACAGGCTCTCGGGGCGCGGCAGTAGCGTGCTGGGAACTGGAGGCAATGGCTGCCCCTGGGCCCTGGAGGCTGGGCTGTTGCAGGTGTAAAGGGGCCTCAGTGGGTGGAGCGATGGACCTGCTCTCGGGAGGAGACCACCTTGCCGTCTTGGACTTCCTCCATGATGGTCCGCACCTGGCGGGTGGTCACCGTGCCTGCGGGCCAAGGGGGAGGGATACACACAGAACCTCAGGCTGGAGGCCCTCCCTGAGCCCCCCACACAGAAGAGGCCTCAGCCTCTCCCCACCCACCCTGGGCAGGACGGGGCAGGCTCTTACCTTCCCGGGTGGGCTGTGAGACCAGGGACGAGGAGTACTGGGTGGACAGGCTGCAGGAAGAGGGGGAGCTGTCAGCCCAGGGGTGCCGGTGGAGAGTCCAGCCCCCTGGGAGGAGGAGCAGCTGGGGAGGCCGAGGGGAGAGAATTCCCAGGAAATTGGAGAGAAATCACAGTGGGGAGTACACGGAAGAGAATGGCAACCACAGGTCAGAGGGACAGGCCCAGTGGGCAGGAATAAAGAAAGCGGATACCCCAACAGGAGGCCCAGAGGCACTTTGCTGCCAACCAGGGATTTACAAGGAGAAGCTGAGTGAGTGGTTTTTTTCCATATCCTAAAGGGCCCAACAAATAAACTTCATTAAAACAGGAGAGACTGTGGTTAGACTACAGATAGACTTGGCCATCGTCACAGAGCAAAACGTTGGAATGAGTGACTAAGCATGGAGACTCCAGGATATCCTCGGCCCCTTCACACCAGGGCCTGAGCACCCTCCCAACTCCAAACCAGAGCGCCACCCATCCTGGACAATGGGATCACCATCCATACAGTCACTGGAACCAGAAACCCAGGATCATTCCTTCATGCACCTACTCAAACATTTATTGAGTTCCACCTACAAGCCACGCTCACCTCTGTGTTTAGGCATCCAGCCCTGCTGTTTTTAGCTATAACACAACTTCTGGGTGCACCACCTCCCCTCCCCTGCCCTCCACCTGCCTTATAGCAGGTCTTCTTCCCCAGTGACTCAGACGGTAAAGAATCTGCCTGCAATGCAGGAAACCCAGGTTCGATCCCTGGGCCGGAAAGATCCCCTAGAGGAGGGCATGGCCACCCACTCCAGGATTTTTGTCTGGAGAATTCCATGGCCAGAAGAGTCTGGAGGGCTATAGTCCATGGAGTTACAAGGAGTCTGGATGTAGCTGAGCGACTAACACTTTCCCTGGCCTTACTCCCTGCTCCAGCCTCCTGACAGGTCTCCCTGACCCCACCCTGTCCCCTCAGATGCATTTCTCTCTCTGTAGCCAGAGTGACTATTCTAAGATGTCTTGACGACCACACTTCTATCTACACAAAAGCGTCCTGTTGGCTCCCTGGAGCCTATACAATCTAGTGGGACCCCAGCCAGTATTCTCTGCTTGTCTCCTGCAAGCCTCCACACCTCCTCCTGCCTCAGCTGGTGCTATCCCTCCCTGGGTGAAGCCACCCCAGCCCACCGAGCACATGCGGTGCCCTCCACTCACTGGGCGTCTTCGCCCTCCAGCAGGCGGCGGTAGGTAGCGATCTCCTGCTCCAGCCGGGTCTTCACATCCAGCAACACTTGGTACTCATGGTTCTGCCGCTCCATGTCACAGCGGAGCTCGCTCAGCTGAGCCTCGATGCTGCTGATGAGTCCTTGCAGCTGGGTCAGCTGGGCTCCATAGCGTGCCTCAGTTTCTGCCAGGCTGCCCTCCAGCGACGCTTTCTGGGGGTCGAGGTGTAGGTGACTGGGGAAACCGAGCTGGGGCCCTTCCCCACGATGGAGCCCCCAGAAGTGGGTCCCCAGGTGGTGCGGGCCTGTGGGTGCTGCCAGCATGGCAAGGCAGGAGGTGGGGCAGAATGTGAAGAGGCAGGGCAGGGAAGGGAGACTCTGGTTCTCCCAGCGGGGGTCCAGGAGGCGGGGCCCACCCTGGAGTGGTGGGCACAGGGCAGGGAGGGGACAGCCACCCTACCATGCTGAGCTGGGACTGCAGCTCAATCTCTAGGTTCTGGACCGTGCGGCGCAGCTCCGTGATCTCCGTCCGGCTGCTCTGCAGGGCCTCGGTGTTGGTGGCCACCTCGCGGTTCAGCTCCTCTGTCTGGAAGGCAGGATGTGCCCCCGGGCTTGAGGAGGCTTGCAGAGGTGGGGCAGAGGGCAGGAGACCCTCCTGAGCCTTGACCTCCCGGACCTGCCCTTCCCCGGCCCCAGAGGGCCCCAGGCCCACGGGCACACACTGGAGTTTGCTGGATTCATTTTGTCCTGCGGTCCTTTGCTCCTTCCTTACTGGGCTACAGGCACACGTAAGGGCAGGCCCTGGCCTTTTTTTCTCTGTGTACCCATCACAGTCTGGATGCTGCCACTGCTCAGAGTGTTGTTCTTACTGGGGGCATAGGAGTCTGCATCCAAACACACACCTGCCTACGAATTCCTGGGTTGGGGGAGTGTCTGGTTGGGTCAGGAGACCTGGCTCTGTTCCACCCGCCCCCATGAAGGGCTATGTGATCTTGAGGCCTCTCTGAGCCTCACAGCCTCCCCCTGAATGTGAGGGTTTGGTCCAAACTGGTTTCCAAAGGTCCTTCCAGCTGGGGATCCACATCTGCAAGTCAGTGCTCAGAACAAAGCACAAGCACACACACGTGTGCACACCTGCTCACACGGGCCGCCCACCTTGCTGAAGAACCAGTCCTCGGCATCCTTGCGGTTCTTCTCCGCCATCTTCTCGTACTGGTCGCGCATCTCGTTCAGGATGCGGCTCAGGTCCACGCCGGGGGCGGCGTCCATCTCCACGTTGACGTCCCCGCCCACCTGGCCTCGCAGAGCATTCATTTCCTGGGCAGAGAAGGGTACAAGAGCTCACTCAGGGCCATTCAGGGGAGCGTCGCTGGGGCTGCCTTCTCATTCTGGGAGAGGTGATGGCAGAGGACAGACACAGACAGGCCAACAGCTCCTCACCCTGAAGGTGGAGACGGATGTTGTCACGTCTCAAACGTGCACGGCTGTGGACGTCAACAATCTCCCCCAACACACACTTAGAGGGTGGACTTCGCCCAGTCCCAGTGCGTGCTGGGGCAGGAGAGAAGGCAGCTCCTGCTTATGGTGGGGGATGAGCCAGGACAACCTCACTCCCTGCCTGACCCCTCACTTCGGGCCCCTACCACCAACCATGCAGCACAAGCACAGGGAAGGCAGCCCCTTGCTGGTATTGGGGGAGTCAGACCTCATTAGGAAATGTGAATCTGCTCGGGAATGTATCCCCATAACCAGCCTCAAAATCAAGCAGAACCACTTGATGAACTCCTGCTGTTCGGGCATTAGGCTCCCTCAGCTCAGGCCACCCCAGAGGTCTGGTGAGAAGGAAGCCACAAGGCTCAAGGCTCATCAGTCCCCCTGCAGGGTCTTGGATCCCTTCCCTTGGGTTAAGCCTTGGGGTCCCTGGGAGGTGGGAGAAATGGCAGAGTGGTGGTGTCAGAGCTGGTGCGGAGATGGCTCAGGCAGACCTGAGGGTAGACCCACCCCTGTGCAGCCTTGGATAAATTCCTTAACCTCTCTGAGCCTCAGTCCCCTCGCTGGTAAAGGGAGGAATTCACTCCTTTCACTCCTTTCTCGCAGCGATGCTGTCGGTATCAGCTGAGATAATTGCTGTGAATCACTTGGAATGTGCTGGGCAGACGTTCCTCGTTGTTATGACTATCACTATTACAATTAATCATAATAATTAGCCAGCGTGTTCTTAGACAGATTGGCCCATTAGATAGTTAACTGCCACCACATAGCAGGCTGTGCCTCGAGGCATAGGGAAGTATCTTTCTGGAGAGAGGGCCCTCCAGGCCTCAACCAGGGCCCTCTGAGGGTCTCCCAGGGTCAGAGCCAGGAACGCATCAGAGATAGGAATTGGATGGAGAGCGTGGCCTTGGCCCAGGAAGATATGGGGAGCCCAGCCTTGCCTGTTCCCAGGCAAGTCTCTCCTGCATCCCCGAGCCGGCCTCACCTCCTCGTGGTTCTTGCGGAGGTAGGCCAGCTCCTCCTTGAGGTTCTCGATCTGCATCTCCAGGTCGGCTCTGGCCAGGGTCAGCTCGTCCAGCACCCTGCGCAGGCCATTGATGTCGGCCTCCACGCTCATGCGCAGGTTCAGCTCCGTCTCGTACCTGGAGCGAGGGGAAGCATGAGCCATGGAGTGCCGCGAGGATACACTCATATGCACAGAGAGCTCTGTGGGGTGCAGAGCCGGACCGCACCAGCCCCCTGAGCCGCCCAGGAGGCCCCAACTCACTTGGTGCGGAAGTCATCAGCTGCCAGGCGGGCATTATCGATCTGCAGCACCAAGTTGGCATTGTCAATGGTGGCCGCCAGGATCTGGGGGACATGGTGGGGCTGTTGAGCAAGCACACTTGGCAGCCCTGGGAAGGCCTTGCAACACCCCTCTGACAACCCTTTGGATAGTGGGCCGGAGTGAGGGAGGTGAGGGCCCCTGTGGTCTCCTCACAGGAGAGAGAGCATGATACCCAGGCATGGATACCATGATGCCAGTAGAAAGACCCATGTGCAATCCTCTCCCACCATGGGAGTCACTGCCCAAGCTGCCTGGACCTCATTCCATCCCCCAACTAAACTCACCTCTGGGCTCAGTTGCCACCTCCTCCAGGAAGCCCTCTTCCATTCCCTGTCTGAGTCCTTCTTCCCCATCATTCCTCCCCTCGGCCCATCTCTCTTACACAGTACTTCTCACAAGTATAATTTTTTTCCATGACTTTTTTATGTGTAATTTTCTTCTCTTCCACTGGTCTCTGTGCTCCAGAGGAACATGGCCTTGTCTCATGCCTGTCTCATTCTGTTTGGAATCCCCAGCCCTGGGCACAGTGCCTGGCCCAGAGTCAACCCCCAGGAAACATTAATTTAATTAAACAGTTAATGAAATAGTTAATAAAGCTATGATGGGTCCCACATCAAACCTTAGGTCAAGGTTTTCTTTTCCCACAGGATCATTTGGGAGGTTCAAACGACCACAGGGAAAGGGAGAGGCTCTGGAAGGAGCAGAGGGCTCATTATTATTACTGCTGCTGTCATTATTGTTGCGAGAAACATCTGAGAGAGGCTCCCGTCAAGGGCCATGGGGGAGGGGGAGGGCAAGGCCCCTGCACGCTGCCCAGAAGAAGCAGAGAGGATGTCTTGGCAGATGAGCTGGGTGGACTTTGGAGTTTTTTAAGACTGAGGATTGAAGTGTACAAGCTGTACGAGGGGGCAGCCCCAGGAAACTCAACCCAGAGCTCAGAGCCTACTCGAGGCCCTAAGTTCTGAAAAGGCTCCCTGGGTCAGGCTCCGTTTCCAGACTGAACCCAAGAGCCAGTTTGAACTCGCTCCAGGGCCTCAGTGGGCCCGTCTGCAGCCTGCAGACCTGCCCCACCTCCCACCTCCCACTCAGGAGGCTGATGGGGCCCAGCGAGGGGGTGGTGGTGAAAACCGCCCAGGGGCAGTGACTCAGCGGCCTGGTGTGCAGCGCGCTGGGGTCTGGCGGTGAGGAGCCGGCTGACCCCGGAGCTCGGGAACACTGACTCACCAGGACTCCCTTGGCTTCCCCACTGCCCAGACCAAGCCTGGTATCTGATCTGGCACTCCCATCGGTGCAGCTTCCAGGGGGCAACTGCAGGAGTTCCCTTCCTGGCCTGGGTCCTTGGCAGGAGCAGGCAAAGAAAGCCCCTCACAGGGCCACAGGCCTGGTTCTCCACCAGGAAACTGAGCGGACTGAGCCCAGGCCAGCCAGCCCCAACCCTAGCTCTCCCCAAGCCTGGCTCTTGAACCTCTTTGACCTTTCTCCTGCCTCTGGAAACTGCAAGACTCTAGGTCCTTCCAGCAAGAAGGTTTGTGCAAAAGACCCAGGTTCGATGTTCACAGAATGCCAAGGTCATGAGTTCATAGAGATCATAGTGTGTGTGTGTGTGTGTGTGTGTGTGTGTGTGTGTTGCCTCTTCCATCAGACTAAGTTACAGAAATTTCTCCCCTTGGGAGCTTCCAGTCTGAGTGGGAAGACACAGCTCCTTTTCTCAGGGACCACCCCGACCCCCTCCACAAGCTCTGCAAGGAGAGACAGTATCTGCCCTTAGGGAACCCCAGCGTGACCATCATGGAAGGAGTGAGGAAGACCCACAACGAAAACAGCTGTGAGAATATGCCAAACTCAGTGAAATCAGCACAATAAACATAGTATAGACTGAACCTCAAAGTACAGAAAGGACCCCAAGTTCTCAGGACAAAAGACAAGTGCCATCCATCCAGGAGGACTGCCTGGAGGAGGTGAGGCAGGTAGCAGGGGCGCAAACTCAGAGGGGAATGGAAGAGTGAGAAGGAGATTTCTAGCCTCATCTCCCAGCAGCCGCACCAAACTCGTTCCCACTTCTATGCCTTTGTCCACCCTGATCTCTATACCTGGAACGTCTTTTGCTGCCCTTAAGGTTCTGAAGACTTCCCTGACCATGCCTCCATCACCCACACCAAATACCCTCCCCCGGGAAGAAGGAACTCCAAACAGCCTCCCTTCATGGGATGCCCTCCAGGCCTGGGGACCAGAGCTGGGTTCCAGGGCAAGTGAGAGAGTGAGTGAATGAATGAATGAATGAATAATGGAAACCTAGGCTGAAGGAGAGATGTTAGCAAAGGTCCAAAGTTGGGATGCATGAGTCGGAAGTAGATACTGAGGACAGAGGGCAGGGTGTGCCCACCTTGCTCCGAAGCTCCTCGATGGTCTTGAAGTAGTGGCTGTAGTCTCGGGCGGGCCCAGGTCCCTGCTTCTTGTACCAGTCATGGATCTTCACCTCCAGGTCAGCATTGGCCTCCTCCAGGGCGCGCACCTTGTCCAGGTAGGCGGCCAGGCGGTCGTTGAGGTTCTGCATGGTCTCCTTCTCACTGCCTCCCAGCAGGTTGTCGGCCATCCCAAAGCTGGAGCCGAAGCCCCCTCCCAGGTTGCAGGTGTAGCCCCCACCATAGCCGCCCCCCAAGCCCATGGAGAAGCGGGACGAGGACATGGACATATTGCCAGAGCTGCCGACTCCCAGGAGGCTGGGGGCCCGGCAAGCACCCCCAACACGGATGGAAGACATCCGAGAGAAACCCCCGCTGGGCATACACAGGCCCTTGACAGAGCCGGAGGTGGAAAACTGGCGGATGCTGGTGGTGGTGGCGGCCATGACGTCCACAAGTCAAGCGCAGGGTCTGGTCTGGACAGAGACCCCGGGCAGCCCTTTATAGCCCGGCTAAAGAGGGGCTGGGCCCCTGGCCCTTGAAGTCAGAGCCAAAACCCCAGCCATGTAATTTGCTTCTGTACAAGCCACCCAGGGCCTGGGGCTCAGGCTGGACACCCTGAGTGCATACCCCGGCCCCCTCCCCTGCCCAAGCCTGGCCTGGGCACGATGGCCTCTTAGCCGCCATTGTCTGTTAGAAACAAAGGTGGTGTTGGAGCCGCAGCCCCGGGGGTAGGGTGATCCTCCATCCTCAACCGCAATTAGGCAGCTGAGCTCATTCTTGGGGAAGTCCAGAGAACCCAACCTTGAGAGCCAGAAAG
This sequence comes from Okapia johnstoni, assembly GCA_024291935.2. Classification (NCBI taxonomy): domain Eukaryota; kingdom Metazoa; phylum Chordata; class Mammalia; order Artiodactyla; family Giraffidae; genus Okapia; species Okapia johnstoni. The sequence goes on along the minus strand of CM044306.1, from coordinate 19,954,663 downwards.
GGCCTGGGACAAGGCTCCACAGGCCCAGAGCCTGGGGCTGCTCTGGCCCCCCACCCAGCATTCTTGGATCCCAGGGAGAGAAGGTGGAGAGATCCAGGGGGACACCCTCCCCCATCCCTTACAGTGGGAGCAAGTCAGCCTCTGACCTAGGGGAGCCCCCAGCTCTCCCGGGATTACTTCCAGCCTGTGCAGGAGACTCAGTCCCTGGCCAGGGGGCTGACCTATCTGAGAGGGACAGTCACAGCTGCTGACCTGAGGGAACCTTGGATCCAAGCCTTTCAGGAAGTCAGTTCACCGCCTCGGTTGCCTCATTTGCAAAATGGGGTAACTCCTGCCTCCCAGGGTCTTTGCGGGAATGAGTCAAGCAAGCAGGGGCCGAGGGAGAGAGAGAATCAGAGAGTTGGTTAGGGGGACCGCCCCTGCTCACCCTACCAGTACCTGCGGAAAGATGCCCCCAAGGGCCCCCAGAGGAGGTGCTGAGCGCAGGAGAGGCAGGACCTGCCGGGCAGCCGCACCCTGGGGACGGGCGGCCCCTGCAAGGAAAAAGCACAAGCCCACATTCTGGCGGCTGGTACCCGCCCGCTCCCAGCCAGTAGATTAGCGGCCTAATCTCAGCGGTGCTAATGATTTAGGCGCTGCCAGGACCCTGGCGTCTGTGTCTGTATGGGGCCTGTCTGAATGGGAAGCTTCCAGGGTGGAGGGAGGCACGTGGGTGGCCTGGGCTCTGGGCCCACACACATGGGGACAGGGAGGGAGTCTGGGTTCAATGCAGATCAGAGCTGGTTGTGCTGAGGTCAGACTGCTGGAAGGACTTCCTGCCTAGAAAGTGGGTGGCCTCACACGCAAGGGTGTCTCCTTGTTGGAGAGTGGGGACTGCATAGGCTGCTGAGAGGGGACCAGAGTTTATTCTGTTCCCACACTGCCTGTAAAGTCTGGGTGTTCCCAGCGATCCTGGGAGTGGGGAGCAGGGTCTCAAGGTCAAGACTAGGGGGCAAGGTCAGAACACCAGAGCTCTTCCACGATATCTGGGAGGACTTCCTGCTACTCCAGGACAGGCTGGGGGAGGGAATAAACAGAACCTAGGGTCACCTGAGTGGTTCAGCCACTCACCCCCACAGAGAAGGAGCTTCCCCTTCCCACTGGAGCCACCCTCCCAGGAGCCCCCCACCCCCAGCAGCTGACCGCCCTCCTCCGTCCAGACAGGCCTTCCTCAGTTCAGAGAAGTGGATATAAAGCAGAGCCAGAAGCCTGGAGCGGGGGCCAGGCCACAGGGCACCCACCACCCACCCTCTGCCTCTCCAGAGCCTGCATCCCACCTCCAAAGTACCCAGACGTTAGTCTTGAAGCCCAGTTTGAAGGGACGTTTCCTAACCTTTTCTTGAAAATCACCAAGGCCCCACCATCACCCCGTCACTCCACCCTCTCCCCCGCTGACCTCAGGCTGTGCGCCAAGGGCAGGGCCTAGGTTTCCCGACACCAGTGACTCCCAGGCCCTGTGCCTCTGGCCTTTGGAGACTCTGCCACCTCTAGAGCCTCCCTCCACCTCTGTGCCCACCTCAGCCCAGAAAGGCCTTACTTGCGGAAGGACAGGCCCAACTCAGCCCCTCTCCCCAGGTGGAGGGCCGGGGACAGACCCCAGGAAGGCCTCCCTGGCTCTCTGGAGAGTGTGGCCATCCTTGGAAGGCCTAAGAAGACCCAGACAGGCTTCCTTCACAGCTCCGGACAGCCCTTGCCGGATCTCCCCAACGATGCCGTGAGGAAGCCGAGGCCTAGGGTTTCTGAGCAGCCGGCAGGCAGTAGGCAGGGCAGCCAGGCCTGAAGCCAGGGCCCGAGCAATGCCCACTCTCCGCGCCAGGGAAGGAAGGAAGGCCTGGCAGGAGCCGAGGTCCTCTCAGCCGTGACTCCTCCTGCCCGGGCCTGTCCTCCACCCCCAGCAGGGAGAGGCCCCTGGCAGCCAGAGGGGCAATGCCAGGCCCACACCTCCCCTTCAGGTGTCAGCAGCTTGGCCCAGAGGAGGAAGAGGAGGGGAAAAGGAGGAGGCAATCCTGCCCCAGAGGCCGCTGGGAGTCCAGCACAGCAGGGAGGGGACAGGAGGAAGAGACCCCAGGGAGACAACTGAATCCCCCCCAGGGTCCCCACGCCAGCCCTGGGCTTGACCAAACCTACAGGCCCTGGGTCTCCTCTCCAGAGGTTGCTGCAGAGCCGGTGCAGTCTTGGCTTGAGTAGAAAAGGCCTGTCTCAGACTTGAGCAGGACTAAGGTATGTAGCGAGGGTCCCTGGGACTGCACCCACCCTATGGTGTTGATGGAAGGTGCAAGGTGACCTGGGGGCCCCCGTATGCAGTTGATGTTTGATAGATGCCTATCACTGGTGGTCCACCTGCCAATGCAGGGGACACAGGTTCAATCCCTGGTCTGGGAACTAAGATCCCACATTGTTGCTGTTGTTCAGTTGCTAAGTTGTGTCCAACTCTATGCCACGGGGCAACTAAGCCAGCACAACACAACTACTGAGCTCGAGCTCTAGGGCCTGTGCTCTGCAACAAGAGAAGCCCCCTCAATGAGAAGCCCACGTACCGTAACCAGAGAGGAGCCCCCACTTGCCACAACTAGAGAAAACCTGAGCACAGCAATGAAGACCCAGCACAGCCAAAAGTAAATTTTAAAAATACATATATTTAAAAAAAAAATAGATGCATATTGATGTTGACAAACTTCTTGCCACATCAGCCCAACTGACCTTGGCTCCTACAGGCCCCCCAAGCATTAACTGGACAGTTAATGCTAGGACAGTGCCCACCCCACCCAGAACCCAGGACACAGCATGTATGCAGCAGGTGCTCTGTAAGTGTTCGTTGAGTTGTTAGAAACGAGGACCCTGGACCATGACTAGGGTGGGAGACAGGGATCCAGGAAGGGACTACATGGCCACCTACCCTCCCTCCAAGGAAAGAGTCCATATCAGGTGAGGTTGGGGAAGTGAGAGGCCCAGGATGAGGGGGTGGGCTCCCAGCTGGGACCTTGGCTTGACTGATGAAGAGAACACCCCAAACCCTTGAGGGTTCTCAAAGACCTTGACCCTACCCCCAGGCCTCAGCCACCAGGGCCTGTCAGCTTGTTTCCTCACAGACACTGAGCCCCTCTCACCTGCGGGGACCTCACCCATGTTGGGCTACACAGGGTCACCAAGGATGCCCTGCCCCTTACCTCACCCCGTGCACCCCCACCCCTGGCCAGGAAGTGCACCCCCGCCCCGCCAAGCTTGCCCTCAGGTGGAATCCTTCTCTTCTCTTCTGTTTCCTCAGCCTCTCTCCTGAGGCCCCAGGGCTGCCCTGCCCAGATCCACCCCCTAATGATTTGTATCTGGCTCCAAAGAAGGCCCCACCCTCCGCCTCCCTGGCGGCCATGAAAGATGCGAACAATCCGGGCCCTCAGGAGGCATCCAATTAGAAGAGTCAGAGGCAAGGGGGTTCCTCCAGTGCCCCCAAACACACCAGGGGCCCCCAGGTGCTCCCTCCCCCATAACTGGTTTCCAGGAAACATGCTCCCAGGGTGGACCCAAGCTGAGACTCAGCCACCCGGGATACCGCGCCTTTCCAGGCAAAGGCACATCAGCTGTCTAGGGCCCTGCCCCAGCAAGGGCCAGAGGCCTCAGCGCCCAGAGCAGGAGGAGAGGGCAAAGGAGGCCTCGAACCAGCAGGAGTGGATGGGGAGGAGGTCTGGGAAGAGAGCCAGAGGGGGGTCCAGGTGGGAACCCTTTCTGCTTCCGAGGCTGAAAGAGTCCAGCTTGAGAGGACCAGCTTCTCCCCTCTGCCCCCACTTTCTCTCCCCTATCCACCCCTCCCCTTCCTTGGCCCGAGGTAGCTAGCGGGGAGTATGAGAAGGCAACAGGTCAGGGGGCCCCCTTTCAGGCCCAGGGCTCATCCCCTCCCCTCTTTGCCCTGAAGACTGAAGGGGACCTGAGGATCTGCAGGAGTCAACTTAGAAACCCCAAAGGGGCTCCAGACTGCCCATCCTCAAGACCCCAGCCTCCCAGGCCCCTGGCCCCTGCCCCACCTGCCCACTCGACTCTCTAGGCCCTGCGAGGCTGGTTGCTCCTGGATTAATTCACCCTCACTGGTCCCTGCTCTTCAACACTCGAGTGATTTCCTCCAGGGGACGTGTGGCCCAGGCTCCCTGAGAAAGAGGCTTCATCTCCCCCGTCAGAGTGGACACTTCCTAGGGTAAACGTTCTGTGTCTCCACACAGACTGGGAGCTCGCTAGGGGTGGGCGCTTTGTCTCCCCTGTGTGATGCTCGGAGCTTGGTGTCTCTTTCCTCCCACCTAACACCACCAGCGGGAAGGGGGTCTCTAGGCTCTTTGATCACCTGTGCTGCGTGCATCCTCAGTCGCTCAGTCGTATTCGACTCTTTGCAACCCCACGAACTACTGCCCACCAGGCTCCTCTGTTCATGGGATTCTCCAGGCAAGAATACTGAAGTGGGTTGCCATTTCCTCCTCCTTGCCTCCAGGGGATCTTCCCAACCCAGGGATCTTTAGATCCTTGGCAGGCAGATTCTTTACCACTGGGCCTCCTCTGATCACCCAGCCTACCACAAGACGATCCACATGCCTGACCAACAAGAAAGAGGAGAAGCACACCTATGCAGAGGCCTGGCCCCATGGAATACTCTGTCCCACACGAGGCCCCCCAACTGCTCCTCCCCATTAAAACCTGCCCCAAGCCGGCAGCTTCACAGCCCCTTGGTCCTGCCTCTGCCTCAAAACCTAGGCCCTGGGCTTGTTGTTCAACATTTCAGGTGTGATTCACTTTCTCCAGCAAAGTTTTGTTGGGGAGGAATCACAGCCCCTAATCTTCTCGACCCCCCCGATCACTATTCCACCCCTCATGGAAAGAGCTCGGGAGGCCAACTCCAAGAGCCTGGATCGATGCAAACTCTGCTGTGGACAAGTCACAACCCTTCTCTCAGCCTCATCTGCAAAATGAGGCTACTTGGTTTCCATGACAAACTCTTCATGAGGCTGACATGAGACAGCAGCTGGCCTTGGGCCTTGTGCACACTAGGGATTTGGAAGGATCAGCGACTCCCAAGCTGGCTGGGTGAAGGCTCCCAGGGTAAGAGGTAAACCTTCCCTCTGCTAGGCAGATGTCCCCATCCTAACCTCCAGAACTGTGTACCTTATTTGGCAAAAGGGACTTTGCAGGTGTGATTAAGTTAAGGAATTTGCATTCCTTAACTGGAATTTTCTGGATTTTCTGGTTGAGCCCAATATAACCACATGCATGAGTGCTAAGTCACTTCAGTCATGTCCAATTCTTTGCAATCCCATGGACCATAGCCCACCAGGCCCCTCTATCCATGGGATTTCCCAGGCAAGAATACCAGAGTGGGTTACCATTCCTACTTCAGGAGGTCTTCCCTGACCCAGGGATCGAACCCGTATGTCTTACATCTCCCACAGTGGCAGGCAGGTTCTTTACCACTAGTGCCATCTGGGAAGAGTCCTTAAATGGGGGCTGGGGTGAAGCTCAGAGTCAGAGAAGGAGATGTGACAACAGAAGCGGAGGTCAGAGTGAAGAAGCCATGAGTGAAGGAATGTAAGCAGACTCTAGAAGCAGAAAAGGCAAGGAACAGTTCTCCCTGAGTGCCTCCGGAAGGGACTCAGCACTGCTGACAGCTTGATTTAACCTTGCAAGATGCACTTCAGACCTCAGACTTCCAGAATTGTAAGATAATGTGAATGTTGCTTTAAGCCCCTAAAGTTGTCATTTGGGACGTCCCTGGTGGCCCAGCAGTTGAGAATCTGCCTGCCAATGCAGGGGACACAGGTTCGATCCCTGATCCGGGAGGATTCTACATGTCGTAGGGCAACTAAGCTCATGCGCCACCACCACTGAAGCCCAAGCACCCTAGAGCCCATGTTTCACAACAAGAGAAGCTACCACAATGAAAAGCCCATGCACCACAATGGAGAGTAGTCCCCACTCGCCACAACTAGAGAAAGCCCAGGCATGGCAACCAAGACCAGTGCAGCTGAAAATAAATAAATTATCACTTAAAAAATAAAGCTGTAATTTTTTCCAACAACAATAGGAAACTAATACACTCCCCCTCACCTATCCTAGCGCCAGGGTGCTAGCCACTGTCACTCATGTTAGAATTATTATTTGGCGGTGGATCTGCTCCTTTACAGCCAAATGAGGGCTTCCCCGGTGGCTCAGCCATAAAAGAATCTGCCTGCAATGCAGGAGACACAGAAAACTCAGGTTCGATCCCTGAGTGGAGAAGATCCCCTGAGAAGAGCATGGCAACCCACTCCAGTATTCCCACCTGGAGAATCCCATGGACAGAGGAGCCTGGCAGGCTACCATCCATAGGGTCTCAAAGAGTCAGACACAACTGAAGTGACTGAGCATGCACGCACAGCCAACAGACGGCTTTCTGTTCATCTCTGAACCCACCCTAAGGTCTAACTTGGCACTTTATGCACAGGAAGTGCCCCATCGATGCTGGCTTGCTGGATGCAGACAGTAAGTGCCCGATGCTGGGCTTTTCCTCAGCACCCATTCATCGCATCCATGGTGGAGCTGTCACTGGGCAGGGTGCCAAGAACTTGGCACTGAGTCAGCTGAGCCCTGCCCTTAATGAGCACAGGCAGGTGAGCAAGAGGTGGACACGCGGTCCTTCCTGGCGCCGTGTTATTGTGCGGTGATGAAGGTGTGTGTGTTCAAGCACCTGGGAGGAGCAGGAGGGAGCGACTCATTCACTCCAGGCTGCTGCTGATGGTTTCACAGGGAGGGACCACAAAGCTGGTTTCGAAGCCAGGGCGGGGCTTTGCCAGGCAGAGGAGACGAGGTGAAAACACATCCAAGCAGAGGTGGGTGGGGATCAGGAGACTCGCAGCTGGATCGCTGTTCACGGGAAGCAAAAGGAACGCCAAGGAAAGCAAATCTCAAAGGAAACACGTTTGACTGGCTACTGTCAGTTGAGCACCTACTGTGTGCTGAGCTATCCCTAGGCTCTGGGGACATGGTGATGAACACAAAAGACGTCTTTGCTTTCATGGAGCAGACACTCTAGTGGGAAAGATGGAAAATAATCAAACCAGAGAATGAGATGTTCTCCACGGAAGCATGAAAGGAAAACTGAGTGCTTCCAGGGACCAGGGCAGGAAGGCCTCTCCTAGGTGACATTTAAGGGGAAACTGAATTAAGGAAGGAGCCAGCATGTGCGGGGAAAGGCATTCCAGGCCAAGGTAAGAGCTAGTGCAAAGGCCCTGGGGCTGGACTAAGACACTCCTTTCTTAGGGAACTAGGAGTGTTAGCTTGGTTGGGGAGGAGTGGTTAGCAGAGGAGAGGTGGGACTAAGCAAGCTCAGAAAAGGGCAGGAGACCCCACAGGGTAGTGGTCCTCCTCCTTTACTCACAGAGCTGGTGAAGTAAAGTGAAGTGAAATCACTCAGTCATGTCTCTTTGCAACCCCAAGAACTATAACCCACCAGGCTCCTCTGTCCATGAAAATCTCCAGGCCAGAATACTGGAATGGGTAGCTGTTCCCTTTTCCAGGGTATCTTCCCAACCCAGGGATCAAACCCAGGTCTCCCACACTACAGGTGGATTCTTTTACCAGCTGAGCCACCAGGGAAGCCCTGATGAAAGCCAGGGCTGAGAATCATGCTCCAGAGTCTGGGGGGACCAGAGCAAGGCATGTACATCCTGGTCAAGCAGTTTTTGTTTGACTGTGAACTTCCCAGAGCCTTCAACAAGCTAATGTGCGCTGTGACTCTCCAAAGAGAAAACAGCATTTCCCAAACTTAGTCACCCATGAAGCCCCTTCCAGGAGGAGCAGGTGAAGGTAGGGTTCCTTGGAACCCATTTTGGGAATCTGTGGACCAACTCATAGGGCTTATTAATGGGAGAAATGGTTAGAAAGAAAGTTGGAAAGAGAGACCACCATTAAAGGTGTGCTGAAGAGTTTGGACTTGATCCTGTAGCAACAGAGTCATCCAAGCATTGCTATGATGTTTCATTTTGTTTATAATTTGTCTATTTATAGAGATTTTAATCATACAAGGGATATGATCGATCTCTTCAATGCCTCCATTTCCCAGGTAATAATACCACAATCTCCCAGTTAATAATATCTCCTGGAGAGCCACCTCACTCTCTTTAATCCATCATGACCATGAGCTATAATTCATTCACTCCTGTCCCTCCCAATCTCCGCTCAGGCCTCCAGGAATTTTTTCCTTCTCACGAACAATGATATAATAAACCTGTCTGAACATCTATCCTGGTGAACTTTTACCAATATATCCTTAAGGGAATTTTTAGCAGTGGGATTACTGGATAAAAGGTAAATCCATGGTTTTCTTTTGATGGCTATTGTGAAATTTTCATTCAAGGTGAATGAAATTATATCTTTGCTTTAAAATACCCCAGTCTCCCCAACAAAAGGTGGTGGAGGAGAGAGAAGGAACAAGAATGGCAGCTTGTTCATGGACACAGAAAACAGACTGGTGGTTGCCAAGGGGGAGGGGGTTAGGGGAGGGATGAAGAGGGAGGCTGGGGTTCACAGATGTGAGCTTTTTTATATAGAATGGATAAACAAGGTCCTACTGCATAACAGAGAGAACTATATTCAATATTCTATGATAGGGACTTCCCTGGCAAGCCAATGATTAAGAATCCTCCTTCCAACATAGAGATCGTGGGTTCAATCCCTGGTCAGGGAACCAAGATCCCACATGCCACAGGGCAACTAAGCCTGGGTGCTGCAGCTGCAGAAGCCCATGAATCACAAGGAAGACCCATCTCAGTCAAAAAAAAAAAAAAAACCTATGATAAACCATAATGGAAAAGACTATTTTAAAAAGAATGTATATACGTGTATAACTGAATCCTTTGCTGTACAGCAAAAATGAACACATTATAAATCAACTATATTTCAATTTTGAAATATTGAAAAAAGAAAAAAGGAATAGCAGCAAGTCGACAATTATTGAAGCTGAGTGATGGGCATATTATGATATGAATATTCAGTCGTTAAAATTCATTGAAAGGACTGATGCTGAAGCTGAAAGCTCCAATACTTTGGCCACCTGATGCTAAGAACTGACTCATTGGAAAAGACCATGATGCTGGAAAAGATTGAAGGCAGCAGGAGAAGGGGACAACAGAGGATGAGATGGTTGGATGGCATCACTGACTCGATGGACATGAGTTTGAGCAAGCTCTGGGAGTTGGTGACGGACAGGGAAGCCTGATGTGCTGTAGTCCATGGGGTTGCAAAGAGTCGGACATGACTGAGTGACTGAACTGAACTAATAGGCATATAGGAGTTTGTTCTGCCATCTTCTCTTCTTTCATGTATATTTGAAATTGAAATTTGAATTGGAAATTTTTTTTACAAAGGCCCCGGGCAGGCCCAGTGCCCTGTACGTCATGGATCTTCAGCTCCAAGTCTTCCTAAAAAGTTCTACACATTTTCGCTTCCACCAACCATGAATGAGAATATTTCCCTCACCACATCCATCAGCACTAGGTCTCATCAAACTTTGAAGTTCATCTGTTGCTATTTTTCAAGTTTTGCCCTTTCAATGGTTGAAAAAGTTCTCTCTGTTGCTTCAATTTCCATTTCTTTAATCATGCGTGAGACTGAACACCCTTCCCTGAATTTTTTATCCTTTCTTTTTTGTTTTTTTATTTAATTTTTATTTTATATTGGAGCATAGTTGATTTACAATGTTGTGTTAGTTTCAGGTGTACAGCAAAGTGATCCAGTTATACATATACACATATCCATTCCTTTTCAGATAATTTTACCATAGAGGTTATTACAGGATATTGAGTAGAGTTCCCAGTCCTATACATTAGGTCCTTGTTGATGATCTCTCACATATATAGTAGTGTGTATATTAATCCCAAATTCCTATTTTATTCCCCCTGCCACCATGTTTTCCCTTTGCTAACTGCAAGCTTGTTTTCAAACTTTGTGAGTCGGTTTCCTAAATAAGTTCATTTGTATCACTTTTTTTTTAAATACGTAACACTTCACGAATTTGCATGCATCCTTGCACAGGAGCCATGCTGATCTTCTCCATATTATTCCAATTTTAGTATATGCACTACCAAAGAAAGCTCCCTCCCTGTTTTTTATGAGTTAGATGTTCCTACGCTTTACCTTTTTTCCCCCTGTGGGATCTTGTCCTTGCTGACTGGTGTGAGCTTTGGTCAACATGGGAAGAAGGCCTTTCCTGCATGAATTACAAATGTCTTTTCTCAGTTGGCCATTGTTCTTCCAACCTTGTTTACGGTGTTCTTTCCCCAAACAAATGATTTCCCTTGGGTCACATTCGCTAAATTTTTTCTCGTTCGAGTCTGGGCATCAGGGAGTTTGAAGAAGGGCTCACTTTGGTGGCGATGAGAAAAGCTGGAAGAGGGCCAAAGGCCGGCCCCAAGGCTGAAAGAATGGCCTGGGAGAGAGATGATGAGGGCGAGATGGGACACAGTGGCTGACAGGGAGATGGGGCTGAGTGGAGGAGGCGTGGAGATGACTCTGCATTTTCGGGTTGAGCAGGTGGGTGGTAATGATGCCACTGACTCTGTCAGAGAAGCCAGACAGAAAAGTAAGGTTCAGAGGAAGAAAACAGTTCTCCTCAAAGCACATACCACCCTGCGTGGTCACATCTATTTCTTGTCTCCTCTAGACTCAGGCGGGGACCCTGTCTCCTCCTCTCTGTCCCCAAAAACGGACAAAGCAAATGACGCTTGATAACTGCGGAAATGAATGAATATGTGAATGACCTGATCTCCAGGTGCCTCTGCCTCAGTGGGGATGCCGGGGTGGAAGGAGGCGCCGCCACCACCACCAAGGGACTGATGGGTTGCCCCCCTGTCTGAGCCAGCCGGACCTGGCTGTGTCCACTCACCAGCCACACAAAAGCCTGTCACACTCTGTGGCAGCAGACAAGGGCTGCATTTGGTTCTGAGAATTCTAGCATCCACAGGTTTGCTGGATGTTGCCGCTGGGGGAGCCTGCCGCCCAGGAAGTCTTCCATCTAGAGGCAAGCGAGGGAAGCGCGGAGACTCCAGAGGCGGAGCCCTGGGACCAACTCCCTGGAGAACCTTCTAGAAAAGCTGGCTGGCCTGAAGGAAGACTTCCTGGGCAGGTTGGGAGAACTAGTTGCCTTTCTGGATTGATTCCAAGGTCGCCACCTGGACACAAGGGATGTAAACACTGCCTAGACAGCACCTGGCCAGGGAGCGGGGGACTTGAGGGGCTCCCACCTAACGTGGTTGTCTCTTCTCACCCCTCTGCTTCGTACCCCTAAGAGGGAAGCCAGAATGCTTCCGTTAGGACTGCAGACCCCTGCGCTTTCCAAGAATGATCTGAACCTGGTTAAACCCGAGGCTCAATAGCCCTCCCACTGGAGCCTCAAATCTGTAGCAGGAGCGCCCTCTGCTGGCTACCCTGGGTCGCGCGTCTCCGCCGTGCAGTCCCGAAAGGTGCTTGCTGCCTGCGATTGCGGAAAAGACCATGAAACTCAAGACATCCTCTACCTGCGCTTCACACCCGGCGCCTTCTCCAGAGACCTGGCTCCTCCTCACCATCTTCAGCTCCTCCTCCTCTAGTCCCACGAACCCCATAGCGCCAGGGGCCAGGCTGGGCCATTGTGTCCCTTCCAGGCGAGTGGACACGAAATTCCTTGTTGAAGCTGAACTGTCCATTTCACTCTGACTCTCCCTGAGCTCTCCATCTCCAAAAATCCTTTCTCTTCCTCAGACACAAAGCTCTCCTCTCTTCCCTCCACCTTAGGTCGTTCTATTAAATGGCTCACCCCAAAGTTACTTCCTGCCCAGACTCCTCCAGCCGAGAGTGAGAGAGTCCCTGAGGCAGGGCACGGTCCCCTCAGTGCCCTTCCTGCCTCCAGCTCCCTGGGGACAGCAGCTGCTGTGGGCTGGCTCCTGCTAAAGCGCCCCACACAGCGTATGGTACCTGCTCCGTTCACAATAGGTTGACCGCGTCGACGTGCAAAGCTTTGAGTGCCTGGTGTGTGCATCTGTGCCCAGAGGGGTCCTGCACGTGCTTGCACAGCGAGTGTGTGCCCCTCCGTGGGGTCTGCAGGGTGGCCTGGCTGGGACTCCAACCCGGGCTGCGGCGGCGCGGAGCAGGAGGAAACCGCTAGACCCTTGCCGCCAGGGGGCAGCACTGAGCCGCTCTGGCCCCGCCAGCAACTTAACGGGGAGAAGAGAGGCCTGTGTCTCCAGGGAGGGAATAGCAACCCCAAATCCGCGGTGCGGGTGGGGGTGGGTCGGGAGCGAGTCCTGTCACTGTTTCTAAACTCGGGTGGTGGGTTCACAGGTGTTTATTGCCACTATTCTAATTTTTTTTTTGCCTTGATTCTTAAATCCTACCTGTGTCTTGTAGAATTTATTTTGAATCTATTTAGTGGTATTTTTTTTTCTTTCTAGTAAAGATTGGCCTCTGAGCTCTCTCTAGAAAAGGGGAAGGCCCCCTGTCCCTCTGAGTCAACTTCTGGGGCAAACTTGAGCCAGGCGGCTCTTGGGGTTTCCCCAGACTCCTGGGAGGGTTCCCTGCAGTTGACCTCTACTCTGGGGAAGAGGAGCGAAGCTTCTCCTACCTACTGCCCTGGGTCCCCTGTCACCATCCCCCGAGATAAACCACACGTTCACACACGGTTCACACACACATTCACACACCCATAGTCACATGCTCAGACCGACACACACAGACTGACATAGTCACAAGCTCATGCACTCATACATTTACACTCTCCCACATATTCACACTCTTCCACTCACACTTCACACCACAGATTCACACACTCACACATGTTCGTAAACTCTTACACACTCAGGCACATCCACATCCACACACCCATGCTCCCACCTTCACACATTACCCATAGCTTTCACATGGTCACACTGACACTTCTAGACTCACATGCATAATCCACAGATGCACATGAACTCATACACTCATAGATCCATACACACTCACACACAATATATACACATTCACAGACACCCACACTCATAATCAGCTCACATGCACATTCACAGACTCACATGCATTCACACTCACAGACTTACACACCCTCATGCTGACACACCCATGCACACTCAACTCATATCCACACTCTCACCCATGCATACAGCCTCACACACTGACTCACATTCAGTACTTATGCTCACACTTTTACCCACTTGTGGACACACTCATGCACACTTTCACACTTGTGCACACTCACACAGCCTCTCTCTGCTTGTATTGTATTCACCCACTCACATAAAGCAGTCATTGCCAGGCACGCTGGCCCATTAACCTTGAGTCCCCACCCTGGGTGGGGTCAGGAGCTTGCGCCTTGATCTCAAGAGAGATTTCTGGAATCCCAGGAGGAGGCCCCAGTCGCAAGGTAGAGGGATGTTTCCCCTCAGACTGGAGGGAGCAGAAGCAGGGCCAGAATCACGTGACAGCCCTTTGCAAGTCCGAGGGGCCTCAGAGGAATTCCCCAAGCTGCCTGCACCCTTCACTAGTTCATTCTCTCACTCCCTCACCTCCGTGAGAGAGGGCCTGGGGACATGCCAGGGGACACATGTGACAGCAGGCCCTGGTCTCAGGGAACCCTGTCTCCGAGGGAGACAATGGACATCACAAGCTGGCTGAGCAGCTGGGGCTGTGGAAGCACCTTACAGGGGGCTCCCATCAGCCCAAGAGGCAGGACAGTCGGGGGAGGGGTCTGAGCAGGGACTTGTCTACATGAGGGTCATAGGTAGACACTGGCCTATGCAAAATGATTGGCACATGCAAAGGCCAGGACACACCGGGGCCTCATACCCTCAGGGAAGTGAGATGTCCCTGAGGCTGGAGGGAGCCAGCTGGGGAGGCAGAGATGGGAGCTGAGCTTGGAGACGCTGGCAGGGACCCACAGGAAAAGGGCCGATGTGCCCTGCTGAGCACAGCCACAGGGTGTCCTGATCAACTGTGCAGGACAGGCGAGGACAAAGCTGCACTACAGAGGCTGACAGTGTGTCCAGAAGCTCCGGGAGGGGCTGGTGCCCTCAGCCATCATCCCAGAAGCAGAGCTGGCACGGAAACTCCATCCAGGGACTTCCCTGGTGGTCCAGTGGTTATGACTCCGTCCTTCCAATGCAGGGGGCGAGGGTTTAATCCCTGGTCAGGGAACCAAGATCCCACATGCCGTATGGCCCAGCCAAAAAAGTTTTCGAAAAAGAAACTCCATCTACTGGCTCAGGGAAGCCTCCACAGGTAGACTCTATGCTTTCCTAAGTCATCAGAACACGTCCCCCGTGAGTGACAGAGTCTGTCCATGCAAAGGGTCAGAAATAAACAGGCCAACCAAAAACCCAGGAACCTTCAGGAGAAGTTGCCAGCTTCTCCTAAGCAGCCTGGCGCAGCAGGGCCACACACTCTAGACCAGCCAGGAGTGAGGGGGTGTGGGGGCACCCCATGGGGGGAACAGAGGCTGGGGGTGAGCAGAGCAGAGCTGGGGGCAGCACAGGGAGGGTGTGGGGTCCTGGCTCCCCAGCTCATGCCCATTCCTGCATGTGGGAGGGTGGGGCTGGCTACTCCAGGCCTCACATTCCAGCTGCTGCCGCACCCTTCCAGCCTGTTCTCACCTGTCCCCATGATTTCCCAGGCTGCACTGGGGCCCAGTTCTCAGTGCCAACTCCCAGAATCCTTCAGGGTTCAGAATCCAACTAGAGGGACCCTGGTCTGAATATGCACAAGTCCATCTCCACTGGGACAACTGCCTCCCCCCAACACAAACATATGCACACACATGCATGCACACACACATGTACACACACTCATACACTGAACCATCCTTAGCTCAAAGACACCAGGACACAGAGTGGATTCCAGGAGCTGAGGTACTTCCTTCCACTGCAAACAGCACCCTACTCTTACCCTGGGGCAAAGTGCTGCCCTCCAGCCACAAGGCCCTGGGCAGGGGTGGAAGAAAAGCAGCTGAAGTCCCTAGAGGGTCTCCAGGAACGGGGGCCCCCAGAAAGCCAGCCCTAGGACTCAGCGGAAGGCAGCTGGAAAGGGAGGCCTGAGAGGTGCTCAGCGATGGGCTAGCCAGGGAGGGGGCTGCGTGCGCCCACCTGTTCCCCCTCCCCTGGCCCAGCCCCCTGGTTGCCTGGCACTCAGCCTGCTGCCTCTCCAGGGGTAGGTTGACATCTCAGCTCGTCCCCTGCTTCTCCACCCACAGCCCTAGTGTCACCCTCCCTGACCTTTCATGCAGGACAGAATTCCCACACCCACCCTGGGCCAGGGGCCAGGGCCGTTGGTTCCCACCAAGGTCTGGGAAGTGGTTTCTGCAGCCCAAGCTATCCTGGGCCTGCCCGGGAAACAGCCCGGCCCTGCTTGCTGCAGGGACATGACGGAGGGCGCCAGCCCAGGCCCCATGGGCTGGGCTCAGAACTGCTGAGGCTGCAGAATTGGATGACGAGCAGGCAAGAGGGGCCCAGCCGCCATTTGCTGGAGTGAATGAGACTCTAGCTCTACCAGCCGCCCTCAGAGGAGACGGGGCAACTATGGTCAGGGTCCCCAGATCCCAGACTTAAGGTTATCTCCCCCAGCCCCAGCCAGGAGCCGGGCCTGACCCACAGAGGCTGATGGGGAAGCTGCAGAGCTGGGGTGGAGGGTCCCCCACGCGGAACGGGTAGGGTCCCAGGGCAGCCCATCTTAGGTCTCAGTCTCAAGGTTAGAGTTCGCCCACCAAGAGCCCAGGGGCCTCAATAGAGTAGGGGGCTCTGTCTTCCTGTGACAGGAGAAGCCAGAGAGAGGAGATGGATTACGGGAGCGTTTCACAAGGAAGTGGTGGGGACTGACATTGACCGATCCCCCCCATGAATCCCTCTCAGCCCCCTGCCATGCAGAGAGCCCAGCCGGGCTGTGGAGGAATCAGGGAAGGTGGCAAGCTATTGGCAGGCCCCAGAGCTTCAGCCCCCATGGGCACAGGGCCCCACTCTGAGCCTCTGCCCCAGGCCCCCCCTGGCACCCAGGTCTCCAAGCTGGTGAGGACAAAGGCCTCCTCTAGAGACGGGGCGGGGGGGGGGGGGGGCTACAAACAGGAAGTGCCCCCCCCACTGCTTCCTGGCCTTGGAGGGGTCTTCACCACTTCCCCAGCTGTCAGAACACCCTTTGTTCTTCCCTCCAGTGCTTGCTGAGCCACGAGCAAGGCCAAGGTCCAAACCACACACCAGTGTAAGCCTCAGCCTCCAGCTTTCCAAGCGCAGAGGCCAAGGAGGGTGTGAGGAGGGGCTGAGCAGTGGGCACCCCAGCTGCCCAGGCCATGGTGGGGGCTGGGACTCCAGCAGGCTTCCCCCCAGCCAACCTGCACCCCACCCAGCAGGTATGTGCAAGGCAAGCAGTTCCCACACCCCGTTCTAGGTGGCTGCCAGGCATGGTCTATACAAGGCCAAGGCTGTGGCGCTGAGCTGGCAGGCGGGGGCCGGTGCAGGGCCCAGAACACCTGGCTTGGCAAAACCCTGACACACCCTGCTTGTGAGGAATGTGGACACCGCCCGGGCTGGCCCTGGGAAACCTGCCACCCCCCTGGCTCCCGCCCGGCCCTGACTCAGCCTGGGTGGGCCGTGGGCAGGGAAGATACAGTCTCAGCAGGAACCAAGCTCTCTGTCCCCACCCTCCCCTCCCCCGGCCCACCGGGGACTGAAGCAAGGGACAGGGCCTGAGAGAAGGGGCTGAGAGCCGGGACAGCACCCTCCGGGCCTCGGGACTAGGGGGACTGCAGGGACACTGTGGGACTTCTCCCTTCCGGCTCTGCCTGCGGTCTGCCCACGTCAGATTCCCCCCAAATGTCAGGGAGCTGGGTCCTCTAAAAACAATGGTCTGGCCCGTAGGACCCAAGCCCTCTAGCACAGCCCCCTCATGTCCCTGAGCCTCAGTCTCCTCATCCATAGAAGGGGGCCAGGGCTGGTTCCTCCCCCACAGGACCAGGCAAAAGTAGGGGGAGAAGCTTCTGCTCAACCTGCAGGCATTGGACAAGCAGTTTCAATTAAGCACGGCTTTGACCAGGCCTGGTAACCAGGGGAAGGGCTCACCAGCTCTGGGAAGGTGCCCCAACCCAGGGAGGAGAAGCAGGAAGACCCCCAGATTCCATCGCTCCCTGAGTGTCAGAGGTATTCACTAAAGAGGCCTCGTGAGGTCCGTGCTTCGAGCTGAGAGACTCCATCCATTCTCTGTCTGTCACCCAATATCGATGTTCCCAGACTCCCCAGAACAGAAGCTGGGCCCCCCGTGTCAGACCAGGTACCCTCAAGGGCTGAGGCCTTGTTTCTGCCCTGACTGGGGGCTCCCCGGGGATGGAGACCCTGTCTGCCTCTATCACCCCACAGTCCCAAACCCTGGGCCATGAAAACTAAAAGCCAGTGAAGGCCAGAAAAGCTGTCCTTCCCTCTCCAGTACCACCCGACTTCCTAGGTTCTGATCCCCTCTGCTCACCCAGTTGTCCCCAAACACGATTCTAGAACAGCCTCCCAGTGCCCCCTGCCCCAACCTTGGGGGCTGGTGAACTTCCCATCCATCCCCTGCCAGGAAAGATGCCCTGCTGCCCTCCTCCCTACCAGGACAGAAAGACCTTCTCATAACCACCCCTCTGAACCCCTCCCACAGCCCAGCTGGCCCAGGAGGGCTTTCTTGCTCAGACCCACACTCTTGACAGTCCCTTAGACAGCAAGGAGATCAAACCAGTCAATCCTAAAGGAACTCAGTCCTGAATATTCACTGGAAGGACTGATGTTGAAGCTGAAACTCCAATACTTTGGCCACCTGATGGGAAGAACTGATTCATTGGAAAAGACCCTGATGCTGGGAAAGATTGAAGGCGGGAGGAGAAGGGGACAACAGAGGATGAGATGATTGGATGGCATTATGGACTCAATGGACATGAGTTTGAGCAAGCTCTGGGAGATGGTGAAGGACATGGGAAGCCTGGAGTGCTGCATGCAGTCCGTAGGGTCACAAAGAGTCAGACACGACTTAGCAACTGAACAATAACACTTTTCCCTGTGATCCACCTGACCCGTCTCCACCTTCCGCTTGCCACCAAGTCTAAGGGGCTGGGGTCACACCATCCAAGGCTGCTGGGTGACAGCCCTGGCTCCCCTGAGCTTGAGAAGGGAGGGAAGGGACCCTGCTGCCCCCTCCCCCTGCCTGTCTTCCCACCTTCCCCCTCACAGGCTTCTCCCCAGCCAGGAATGCAGGCCCAGGTTAGGGTGCGGTCTTGGCAGGACAAAGAGTCTCTATTGTTGGGTGTTGTGCCTGGGTTACCAAGGAGGGAGGCTGGGGCTGGTTCCGTGCCATGTTTGGGCCCCAGGCTGAATGCGTGGGTGGGGAGGGAAGGCAGAGGATTTGGGGTGTGGAGCTCAGGCCCTGCTCCCAGGGCCTGCGGGCAGGGAGGGCCCGATGGGACTTGCAGCCACCTGGGCCAATTCAGACTTGCCCCCGCCCTAGCTTTCTGCTGGCTCTAGGACATGCCAGCCAGGTGGAGCCAGCCGGGGGCAGGGCAGCTTCCCCTACTGCTTAGATGGGGGCAGGGGCCCCAGCACCGCAGACACTGGCATGTCCTGATGCCCAGGACTGATTCTGTACCACCCAGCACCTGGGAGAGGGTCCTAGGACTCTGGGTCAAGTCACCACCTCTCTTGGACCTCAGTTTCCCCATCCATCAGAAGCTGTACTGGGTGGTCCCTGAGAAGCCTCCCTCATTCTGTTTGCCCACCAGGAACTGAGCTGGCTTGAGCCAGGGGTGCAGGAGCAGCGCTGTGGGCAGGGAGGTCACAGCTGGCTGCGAGGCCCTGGTTCTGAGGGCTCCCTGTACAACTGCTTAGGCCACTGCCTGGCCCAGGGCTGGCACCCCTGAGTGCCAGCAGGTAGCTCTGGACAGAAGCCCAGGGTTGTGCTCAGGAGAAGTGTCGGAGGGAAGGGAGCCTCCCTGACCTCTAGCCCAAGGGCCGGGGCTACCCTTTCTCCTTCTGCCAGCAATGGCCAAGCAACAGCCCGAAGAATCCTAGCCTGACCTTCAGTGACTCCTCCCAGCTCCCTGGCCCTCAGACAAAGGGCAGCTTCAATCATTAGAACATGGGTTGAGCACTGACCATGTGCTCAGGATTTCCAGGGCTGCGGAACAACACATGGTTTTGGAAATCCCGAAACACATGCTCAGATGCGCATGACTGTGTGCCTGGCTCTGTGCTGGAGGCTGGGAGGCCAGATCGAGGCTCCACAGCCTGGCACAGGAGGCCGTGGGCATCATGGACGGCCCATGGGGCCAGGGCAGGGCAAGTTTCAAGGGAAGCGGGAGGAGAAGCTGAGGAGGGGGAGGGAGGGGAAGGGGCATAAGGATGTGGATAGACGGCCGTGCCAAAAAGAACACGATGAGTGTGGCATTTGGAGGTGAGGGTGTGAAAGTGAGGCCAAGAGACCAGCAGGCAGGTGAGGAGCTGGTCTCCCAGGGCCTTGTGACCAGGCTGAGATACTGAGAGTGGGGGCATCGCAGGGGGAGGGGAAGGACCTGACCCCAGGAGGGAGAGACCCATGTCCCCACAAGCAGACACCTTCTGGGGGCCCTGACCCAGGCTCTGGGCACCCCCCTGGCCCAGAAATACCAAAACCTAGGCCTTTGCTTTGGATAAACACATGAGCTAATGCCCATCTAATCCAGACCTGCCCTCCAAAGCCTGAAGTTTGCAAAACAGAGAAAAGAGGCTTGTTCATGCAAGTGTGCCAGCTGCTGGGCGCTGGGCTGATGGGAGGGGGGGACATACACACAGGGCTGACATAGCTGGAGGCAGAGGGTCCTGGGCAGGGATGGCCCTCAGGCTGGAGGGGGAGCCAGTGACTACACTCAGACGCCCCAGGGCTAGGGTCCAGGGTATGGACGGTGCGGGGGGCTGGGGCCCCAGGGAGTGGAGGCCCCCAGCAGCAGCTGCTCTGCTTTGCTGCTGGCACAAAGAATCCCATAGAAGCCAGACCTCTGCCTACTTAGGCAGCTGGAACTCAGGATTTGACTGAAAGGCCTCCTGATCTTTTAAATGTAGAAACTATTTCAAAATAACATTCTGGCAGATCAAACACAACATGGACGTGAGAGAGTTCCAGGGGCCTGAAGGACAATGGAAGCCAATGGCCTCCTTGACCAAGGAGTCCACTGAGGCCCGGAGAGGGAACGGGCCTGCAGACAAGGGTCAAGCTGGGCCAAACCCAGACCCCTGACTCTCCCATGCTCACCCTGGCACCCCCAGCCACCTCCCAGGGAACCCTAGGAACAGCAGCACAGACCTTCTCACCCCTCACCTGCCCCCACCACACAGACCCCACCCCCCCGAGGGGGAGGAGCTGTGCCCCTCACCAACCACCCCGCAGCAGGCTTTGGCACCCTGCCCTGCCGGGTCCCGAGGTGTCCCACACTCTTCAGACCCCTAGAGCTGCAGAACTGTTCTCCCACCTACAGACAAGGGAAACTGAGGCCAGAGAGGCCAGACCACTGCCCAGGTTTCCTCAGTGACAAGTTCCAGGCAGAAGGGAGGGGGTTCTGTGCCAGCCTGCAGGATCCTGTAACTTGGGACCCACTGGGAGGGCTGACTTGCAGGGTGGGAAGAGCTGGGGTGACTCAGAGGCAGAGCTGGGCAAGTTCAGAGCGGCCCGAGCACAGGGCCAAGTCCAGAGAAATCAGAGACTCCCTGTGCCTGAAATGGGGGCTCCGCAGGGGCCTGGACACCCTGAGGGTGAGGGGTGAACATATCAGACAAGAGGAGGTGCCAACCCCAGCTAGTGGGAGCAGCAGTGAGAAGCCAGGGTGCTGAGGACCCAGAATGTCAGCGGCCCTCACGCCAGGGACCCCTCTCTCCCTCCTGGCACTTTCTGCCTCCCCACCCTTAGCCCACTTCTAACCCTGGGCCACAGCCAGGTGTGTTAATGCTGGCCTTCTTGGGGGGCATCAGTAAGAAGAAACACCCCACACACACATTGTCTGGTGCCCTAGGGCCTCAGAGGTCACCCCAAGGACGTTGAGGAGTCACGTTCATGGCAAGATGTTCAGCGCCTGCTCTGTGCAGGTTCCAGGCCGGGAGACACGGATGAATGGCTGTGGACCTCATGTCAGGGAGCCCCAGCCCACAGGGAGAGCAGAGGCTAAAACCCCACGGAGCAGCCAGGGCCTTATCAGCTGCCAATGGGAAGAGGCGCATTCCTAGTGACTAATAAGTACAGGATTCTTCTAGACGTTCAATATGGTCTTTTTTCAACTTAGTGTACAGAAAAAAATGCACATACAATCCCTGTGCAGCCCAGTGAATTTTCACAGTGAAACCAGCACCCAGATAACAGAACAACTGGAGCATCTCCCAGGGCCCCCCACCCTCCATCCCGTGCTCTCTTCCAAGTACTAACCCCCCACCCCAGGTAACCATTACCAACAGCAGAGACTCATAGGACTGCCTTTGTGCTTCACATATTTGGGCTCATAACAGAGCTCCTTTTATGTTTTCTTGCTCAACAGTATGTCTACAAGGTCCTCTCTCTGCTGGAGAGAATCCTGCTGTCTGAACACACATGTGTGGGACTGTGACAGAGCATAGGAAAGGGCATTCAAAGTGGGGGAACCTGGGGGGGAGGCAGGGCGAAGATAAGGAGGTGAGAAACAGCCCTGGGGGAATTTGAGGGGGAGGACGAAGGCAGGGAGGTGAGAAACGGCCCAGCCCCCAGACTTGCTCCCACAGCAAGTGTCCAGAGCTTGGAGAAACTCACAGGCACCCCTTCTGACCCAAAGAGGGTCAGTGCTTAATGCCAGACCTGCTCCCAGGATGTGCCTCAGCCAGGAGCTAGGCCTGGGTCTGCAGCCCAAGGCCTCCCCAACATCCTGGCCCTGTGTCCTGTCCACTGCTCCAGATTCCAGCCTGCTCCAACCCCACCCACCCCTACCCCCCAACTCCTCCACCGTGTAATCTGCAAGAAGAGGAAAGGCACCAGAGACAAGTTAATCACATGCAAATAATATGCAAATGAACTAGACTCCCTGCATCCATTTGGACAGTAGCCAGAAGGAGTGAGAGCCAGACCTCCAAACTCCAAGTGGACAGACCAACCCCTACCACTGACTCAGTCTTCCCACTAGCTCCTGGGATACACAAGCCCCACCCCCAAACCTTTACCCCAAAACAGTCTCTTGCTCTTCCCTTCACCTATTAATTCAACTCTGAGTCATGGGGGGACTACAGTATGGTGGCCCTAAGGTGGGCTCAGCCCCTGCCTTCCAGGACACAAATACAACCAAGAGCCAGCCTCGGGACGGCAATTCTCAGCCTTGAAATCCCCTGGGGACTGTGGAACTCAGCAGTTCTGGGTGTGGCCTGAGACTCTGCATTTCTGGCCAGCTCCCAGAGGATGCTGAAGCTCCCAGTCCCTGCAAATAGCCAGTAGTATAGAAGTGTGTACCACAATGCCCCCAGGAACACAAGGGGGGCTCGGAGAAAAGCAGGCAGGAGAGCAGGTAGGAACCATCAGGCCAGGATCAAGTCTCAGCCCTGACCTGACTCTCAGTGAGCACATGTCTCCCCATCCCAGAGCCCAGGGTCCTGAGCCGAAAGGTGCCCACATATAGCAATTGCCAGGACTTGCCCGGTGGTCAGGGCAAAACTCCACACTTGCAATGCAGGGAGCTGGGTTCGATTCCTGGTCAGGGAACTAAAAGCCCATATACAGCAACCAGAGAAGCCCTTGTGCCCCCAAGAAAAGCCCACTCGCTGCAACAAGGTCTAATAAATAGAACAATTGCCCCCACCCCACCAGGTTCCCGAGGCTTCAGTGAGATAGGACTTGTCCCTGAAGCCTGGCACACTGCAAGTGCTTGATAACTGAAGACATTAAAAAAATATCCAAGGTTGACTAGGAAAGTGTCCAGAAAAGCTTTTGGGGGTGAAGGCAATATTCTCTGTCTTGATTGGGTGGTGGCCCCTTGGGTAAATGTATTTCTCAAAACTCATGAACTCTGCTCTTAAGATGGGTGAATACTTCAGTACCTCAATTAAAGTTGAATTTTTACAGAGAGCAGTGAGATTGGGCCTTGTAAGGTGATAAGGATAGAGGTTTCATTAGGAGGAGGCAACTGCCCAGGTGGAGGCATGGAGGTGGGAAAAATGCAGCCACGGCCACAGGGAGGACGGGAGGAGAGGGGTCCTCTTAACTGACCGCTTCTGTGAGGGGTTTAGGAGACCCAGGGCCAAAACTGGGAGGAGAGTGTCCTGCCAAGTCCTCCAAGGGCTGCTGAGCACCTACTGTATGCCAGGCACTGGTTTAGGACTTCACCTAGATCAGGGGTCACCCTGCCCAAGAGCTAACAATGGTTTTTACATTTTTTAGTCTATTTTTTTCAATAAAAGAACAACATATGAAAATTGGATGAAATTCAAATTTTAACGTCCACAAGTATTTATTGGAACACGGCCACGCCCATTTGTTCAAGGGTTATTTCGCACTTGGAGACCAGAACTGAGTGATTATGGAAGAGACCAGATGGCCAGTAAAACCTAAAAAATAGTTTGCTTCTTAAGCTTATAAGGTAGAGGTTAAGACTGCACTATACGAATGAGAAAGAATGAAGGTGCCATACAGCGTTCTTCGTTTGCTAAGGTTCTGACCTACGCCATCTCCAGGCAGGGCTGACCCCGACTCCCTAGCCACGCTAAGTAAACCGGACCCTCCGCATCCGGGCACCCAGCAGAGCATCAGCGCCCCTGCCGGCGGTCGGGGATTGGACGGGGCAAGTTGAGCCCCGACCCTTGTCGTCTACCGCCACCTGCTGGCCGTCTTTGTACGTGCATACAAGCGGTGCGGTCCGAGGGAGGGCGGGGCCGTGCGGACCGGGGAGGCAACGAGCGAGGCCAACCCGCAAACTCTTCCAGGCAGACTGAAGTCTTCAAACTTGTGTCCACTGACAACGTTTCAGGTCGTCCCTGATTATTTGATGGTGAGAATACATACGGCAGTGCCCAGCAGAGTGTCCAGATGCTGAAAAACATTAGGTATTAATTGTGGCTTTGAGACTGGGGGGGGGGGGAGGGGGGCGGTAGCGATGCGCGTTGTTGGGGGGGGGTGCCCTGAGCAAGGACCAAGAGCTGCAGCCAGAGGGTGGCTGGAAGATACTTGAAAGATCATCAACCGACCCACATCCCATGACCATGCGTTGGGCTTTGCGTGCTTCTGTCATTCTTTCTTACTTTCATTCATGCCTCATTAATTCTTTCCAGAAACCTCTCTCGAGCACCAAAGGAGGCACTCCACTGCACTGAGACCAAGACAGTGTTCTGTCGTGTATCTGACAGTCCAGTGGGGAAGAGCATTACCGCTTAATTTCTGTAAGGCATGCGTGCTAAGTGCTAAGTCACTTCAGTCATGTCTGACTCTTCGCAACCCTATGGCTGTAGCCCACCTGGCTCCTCTGTCCATGGGATTCTCCAGGCAAGGACACTGGGGTGGGTTGCCATTTCCCCCTCCAGGAGATCATCCCAACCCGGGGATCGAACCTGCATCTCTTGTGTCTCCTGCATTGGCAGGCATATTCTTTACCACTGAGCTACCTGGGAAAGATCAGTAAGGCATGAGGAGGCATATTTAGGGGGAATGGGGAAGCTTAAAGCCGCAGAGCGGCACTCAAGGCATTGAGGAAGGCTTGAAATGGCCTGAAGGTGGGTGAGTTAGCCAGACAAGAGGAAGTGTGCATGTGCAAAGGCCCAGAGGTGTGTGTGCCCAACAAGTTGCTGAAGGAAGGCTGGAGAGGCAGGAACGCAGAGAACAGCCGGGAAAGGAGGCAAGACGAGGCTGGAGGGTGAAGGGAACTGTGCCAGGCTAAGCCTCCAACGCTGTGTGAATGCACCAGGGTCTACCAGCAGTCCCTGCAAAGCCCGCAAAGAGGTAAATCACTACTGCTCTTCAGGTTCACCTTTCCATGACTGGGCAGTTCTGATTGCTGCAAAGTTATTCATTCTAGGATGAATCAGCCAGCTGTATGCTCCCCTGTCCACAGTCTCCTGTCCTGCTCAGGCCATGCATAGGCGGAGCCCCCAGAACAGCTTCTCACCCCCTCACATCCTCACTGACTCTTTCCTGAGGGAGGCAGCCTCGCGGGGCAGGTGGGAAAGGCTACAGGTGCAAATCCCAGCTCATCCCTTAAAGGCTGTGTGACTTTGGGCACCTTACTTAACCTCTCTGAACCTCAATTCTCTCCTCTGTGTAAGAGGCATAACCCTGCTCACCTCAGAGTGGGTGCACTTCACAGGGATGGAGGCGGGGAGTGCTCCCCCTCCCAGGTGCTCCCCCAGCACCCTGGGCTGACCTGTGACATGGGTGGTAGGTGTTGGTCATCAGGGCACACTCCTTGTTTGCCACTTCACTCCCACTACAGTGCCTGCCACTCACTGGGTGTGCAATAGTATGAACTGAATAAATTAATGAGTGAATGAATGATTACTGATTATATGCAAACCCACAATTGCCACTTGGGACACAAGCCAGCACGATTACAAATGGTAACAATGCCCACAGCTCCCCAGCTTAGCCAACAGTACCCTCAGTCCCATCACATCCCAGGTGAAGGTTGTTGTTGTTGTTCAGTCACTTAGTCGTGTCCAACTCTTTGTGACCCCGTGGACTGCAGCATGCCAGGCTTCAGGTGCAGAGGCCCAGTAGACAAATCCATTAGGAAATCAGTCCTGAATATTCATTGGAAGAACTGATGCTGAAGCTGAAGCTCCAATACTTTGGCCACCTGATGTGAGGAACTGACTGATTGGAAAAGAGCTCGATGCTGGGAAAGACTGAAGGCAGGAGAAGGGGATGACAGAGGATGAGATGGTTGGATGGCATCCCCGACTCGATGGACATGAGTTTGAGCAAGCTCCGGGAGTTGGTGATGGACGGGGAAGTGTGGTGTGCTGCAGTCTATGGGGTCGCAGAGAGTCGGACACGACTGAGCGACTGAACTGAACTGAACTGAACTGAACTGAACTACGAAGCTGGAGGAAGCTCAAGACTGGGCTCCGCGTGCTCGCGGCGCCCTCTGCTGGGAAGACCCGTCATTGCGTGCCCTGGGAAGAGGTGGAAGGACACGCAGTCCCTACCCTACCCACCTCTCCCTGAGAACTGCTGGGGGTAATTCCGCCCCTTCACCACACACCTCCGCGCCCCAGGGAAGCCCCAGGCTATCCCTGACCCTCCCCAGACATCTTTGCCCTTCCCCTCAGGCAGACCCATTTCAGACATCCCTAAATCTACACCGTCCTGCCCCTGCTTTCTCAGTTGGTCTCAATCGTCAAATGTTGGGGCGGAAAGGACTCCAGTAATAAACAATAGCCAATGAGGTCTTCCCTGGCTGTCCATCAGTTAAGACTCTGCCTTTCAATGCAGGGGCGGGGGTGGGATCCCTGGTGGGGGAACTAAGGTCCCACATGCCTTGAGTGCAGCCAAAAATTTAAAATAAAAATAAAGTCCCTCCCTGTTCCAACATCGCCCCTCTTCTGGGCCACACAGACTCCCAGAAAGGGGGAGAATGTGGTGACCATCAGATAATTAGTGCAATCATCATTTCGCCTTCTGAAAAATTGGGGCAAGGGGACTGGGAGAGAGCCGGAAGTGGAGTCTTCGTGGGCATTTGCCGCGAGCTGGACTTTGTGATCAGTCCTTTCCTAGTACACAGACACTTGCCCGAGGCCGCAGTGCAAAACCAGGACCAAACCTGCTACTCCCTACCCGGTGCTCCTTCCATCCTACCAGGGTCTCCCATGGAAAACGGACCTTGGGAGGGGGCGGTACAGGAAACCCACGCACACCCTCACTATAGGCCTCCCACCGGTGCCCCCACCCCAGACCCGACGCCCCCAGTCCTGGAGAAACGACTCTCCTCCACACACTGCGAGGGAACCGGGTTACCTTTTAGGGCCTTGAGTGCAGGGAAGACCGTGGGAACATGGGGGGGGGGGGGCAGAGCCTCACCTGTTCTGAAGCCTGGTCTATGCTGCCATCTTGTGTCCATATCAGGAAGTGCTCCCGTTCCACCGCTCCGAGCAAGTTGCGAGTTCACACGGGTTGAGAGGGGAACTGAGCGCTGCGCTCCATCTCCTCGGGACACAGGAAGGAACAAGGCACAGCCCGTTCCTTTACAGTTCATTTACAGCTTACAGTCTGGCCTCGTGGCCTCCAAGTGACATGACCCAAAACTCAACTCAGCGCCGAATACTCACCAAAATAGAAGGTCAGCAAAAGTTTTCAAAAGATAGAGAAGCATCAGGAAAGTGATGTTGAAGCTGGGCCTTAAAGGGCAGGTAGGGGCTTCCCTGGGCTTCCCTGGTAGCTCAGCTGGTAAAGAATCCACTTGCAATGCGGGAGACCCAGATTCGATCCCTGAGTTAGGAAGATTCCCTGGAGGAGGGCATGGCAACCCACTCCAGTATTCTTGCCTGGAGAATCCCCATGGACAGAGGAGCCTGGTGGGCTACGGTCCATGGGGTCACAGAGTCGAACACGACTGAGCGCCTAAGCACAGCCCAGGGACTTCCCTATTGGCTCAGTGGTAAAGAATCGGCCTGCCAGTGCGGGAGACATGGGTTCCATCCCTGGTGGAGGCAGATTCCACGTGCCACAAGGATTGAGCCTGTGCTCTAGAGCCCGGGAGCCTCAACTACTGAGCCCATGTGCCACAGTCACTGAAATTTGCGCACCTTAGAGCCACCGCAATGAGAAACCTACAAACCACAACTGAAAAGTGGACCCTGCTCACCGCAACTAGAGAAAGCCCATGCAGCAGCGAAGACCCAGTATAGCCAAAAATAAATAAATATTTACTTATTTATAAACCCCACGGCTCCTCCGTGCATGGAATTCTCCAGGCAAGAGTACTGCAGTGGGGTGCCATTGTGAGCAAAGGCACAGAGTCAGGAAAACATCGCTTCTAAGGAATCCAGTTTGTCCCAGGTCTAGGTCAGATGTAAGATGTTAAGGGCAAGATCATTTGGGAGCCTAATGGGCAAGCCTGAGTTTGTACTTAAAACCTTATGCAGTGGTCTTTGAACAAGGGCAAGCTCCAGCAGGGACGTCTCCAGGAAAAAGCAGTATAGCTGCAAAGGAGGGGAGTGAACAGGACAACTGAAAATGGTTGAAGGACACGCACTGCTGAGGGTGGTACCCCTGGGAGTGCTGACGAGCCAGGGCCACCGGGAGAGATGAGGGCTTCAGCTTGAGTTACTCTCAGTGAGCATGTCCTTCATGCAACTAGGAATAATAAATTAGTAAAAATGGAAGCGATAGCAGTCACTCAGGTGTGTGCAGACTACATAGTAAACAAAGCTCTTTAACTCATACATGCCTTCGACCAGTGTTTGCTGAGCCTACTATGTGTCAGGCCCTGCGCTAAAGGGCTTGCGATCCATCAGTAACTGATGGTTGATTCCAGTGGAGGAGACAGACATTAACAGCCCTGATAAATAGATAAAATACGTGGTGTCCTAGAAAGTGCTAAGGTAAAAAAAAAGGGCAGCGATGCAGGAAAAGGAGTATGAGAGGACAGGGTGGAGGGCTGCAGTTTAAAACAGGGTGATCCTGTGACTTCCCTAGTGGTCCAGTGGCTAAAACGCAGGGGTCAGGGGTTCGATCCCTGGTCAGGGAATAGATCCCACACGCCACAACTAAAAGATGTCACATGCCATAGCTAAACAGATACCGCATGCCACAAGGGAGACGGAAGATCCTGCGTGCCACAACTGAGACCTGGCACAGCGAAACAAATCAATAATAATAAATAAAACAGCATGGTCGGGAAAGGCCTCTGTTCAAAGGAGACATTTAAGCTAAATCTTGAGAGGAAGGAGAGCAAGAAATCTTTTTAAGAAGTGTGATACAAATGAACTCATTTTCAAAACAGACTCACAGACATAAAACAAATTTATGGTTACCAAAGGGGAAAGGGGTTGGGGGAGGGATAAATTAGCAGGTTGAAATTAACATACACACACTACTATATTTACAATAGGTAAGCAACAAGGACATACTGTATAGCACAGAGAGCTCTACTCAATATTTTGTAACAATCTATAAGGAAAGAGAATCTGAAAATTTTATTTATATAACTGAATCACTCTGCTGTACACCTGACAGTAACAGATATTTTAAACCAGCTATACTTCAATTTTTGAAAAGTTTCTTTAATTTACTTCTCCTTAAAAGGCCTATATCCCCCCTCCTTTCCCTTTTTCCTATTAAAATGATACTTAAACCTGACTTCTAAGCCACCTTGGGCTTTCCTGATAGCTCAGTTGGTAAAGAATCTGCCTGCAATGCAGGAGACCCTGGTTCAATTCCTGGGTCGGGAAGATCCCCTGGAGAAGGGATAGGCTACCCACTCCTGTATTCTTGGGCTTCCCTTGTGGCTCAGCTAGTAAAGAATCCGCCAATCTGGTAGACCTGGGTTCAATCCCTGGGTTGGGAAGATCCCCTGGAGAAAGGAAAGGCTACCCACTCCAGTATTCTGGCCTGGGGAATTCCACGTACTACAGTCCATGGGGTCACAAAGAGCTGGACATGACTGAGTGACTTTCACTCCACTTCACTTCTAAGCCACCTCGAAGTCAGTCATTTTTTTCCTGGGTACCTCCTCTGTATGCTGGAATTATACATGTTAATAAATATTTTGTTTTTCTCTTTTAATCTGTCTTTTATTATAGAAATGTCAACCAGAAACTTAGAAGGATGGAGGGAAAATTATGTTTTCCTCCCCTACAAGACTTTGGGGAAGAAAGCTATGTGACTATCTGGGGAGAAGCTTCTGGATCCCAAAGTGGGAGCATTTCTGGCATGTTCTAGCCCAGCAAGGGAGCTGGGGTGGCTGGAGTGGAGGGCCGAGGGTTGCGTGGTTGATATGAGCTGGGAGAGGGGACGGAGGTTGATACAGGCAGCCTCATAGAACGTGTGAAGACCCGCTTTTACTGTTGAGCAGAAGAGCATCGCAATGTGACTTCCATTTTAAGGAGCTTTCTCAGGCTGCTGTGTGGGGACCAGTTGACACCAAGATAGGGTGGCTATGGCAGGGGTGATGTGCAGTCTAGGGCAGGCTGAGTTTGGGATGTTTATTAAACATCATAGGGAGGATAACAAGTGAATAATTTCAATCCACTGGGTAACCATGTGTGTGCGTGAGTCCAAAGAACGAAGGGGAGCTATTAGAGAAAGCCAAGGGAGAGCGGCCCCTCATACAGTCCCAAGCCAGGCCCTCCAATCACAGTTTACTAGCAGCTGTGTGACCTTGGGCAGGTTACTCACCCTTTCTGAGCCTTGGTCTCCCTGTTTATAAAATGGTGGTACTAAAAGTCCTTGCCTCATTGGGTTGATTTGACAACTAAATGTGATGAGCCAGGATTTGTAAAGCCTGTGGCCAAGATATGAAAGAGTGTCACAGAGCCCAGGGAGAGAACAGTTAGAGAGTGTCCAAGATATGGGAAAGAGTCACAGAGCCCAGGGAGAGAACAGTTAGAGAAGTCACTGGGAGAAAGGGGACAGGCCCTCCCTCAGAGGGGCTGCTGGAGGAAACACGAACCAATTTGTCTCTGGAGGGCAGTTTGGCAAAAACCTTAAAGATATGCTGATCTGTTCACCCAGAAAATCCACTTAGAGGAATTTATTCTCAGAAATCCTGAAAGACATGCAAGTTGAATTATTCACAAAGATGTTCATCCAGTGCTTTTTATGAGAACAGAGGATTGGAGATGATTTCAATGTCCACGTAAAGGAAACTGGTAATATTATTTCTGCTTCATGCAGACAAAAATTACATAGCCATTAAAAATGCAGTTGATGTAGTTGTAGAATTAGAATTCTGTTTATCAGTCCAGAAAGAGGCTCATGTGCATACATATAGATGTGTGGGCTTCCCTCGTAGCTCAGTGGTTAAAGTCTGACTGCAATGTAGGAGACTTGGGTTCGATTCCTGGGTTGGGAAGATCCCCTGGAGAAGGAAATAGCAACCCACTCCAGTATTCTTGCCTAGAGAATCCCATGGACAGAAGAGCCTGGCAGGCTACACTCTATGGGGTCGCAAGAATCAGGCACAACTGAGCAATTAAGTATGCACCTATATATATGTTACTGTTATATATATATATATATATGGTTATTGTTTTATTTAACTTATATACAGAGTGCATCATGTGAAATGCCAGGCTGGATGAATCACAAGCTGGAATCAAGATTGCAAGATTGCTGGGAGAAATAGTAACCTCAGATATGCAGATGATACCATTCTGCAGGCAGAAAGTGAAGAAGAACTAAGGAGCCTCTTGATAAAGGTGAAAGAGGAGACTGATAAAGCTGGCTTGAAACTCAACATTCAAAAAAACTAAGATTATGGCATCCAGTCCCATCACTTCATGGCAAACAGAAGGGGAAAAAGTGAAAACAGTGACAGATTTTCTTTCTTTTCTTGGGCTCCATAATCACTGCAGACAGTGACTGCAACTGTGAAATTAAAAGATGCTTGCTCCTTGGAAGGAAAGCTATGACAAACCTAGACAGCATATTAAAAAGCAGACATCACTTTGCCGCCAAATGTCCATATAGTCAAAGCTATGGTTTTTCCAGTAGTCATGTATGGATGTGAGAGCTGGTCCATAAGGAAGGCTAAGCACTGAATAATCGATGCTTTCAAACTGTGGTGCTGGAGAGGACTCTTGAGAGTCCCTTAGACAGCAAGGAGATCAAACCAGTCAGTCCTAAAGGAAATCAACTCTGAATATTCATTGGAAGGACTGATGCTGAAGCTGAAGCTCCAATACTTTGGCCACCTGATGCAAAGGGTTGACTCACTGGAAAACAACACCCTGATGCTAGGAAAGTTTGAAGCAAAAGGAGAAGGGGGCAGCAGAGAATGAAATGGTTAGATAGATACATGGATGGTGATGGTAAGGATGACTGACTCAATGGACATGAATTTTAGCAAACTCCAGGAGACAGTAGAGGACAGAGGAGACTGGTGTGCTATAGCCCATAGCATCACAGAGTCAGACACAACTTAGCAACTGAACAACAACAACAACTGTTTTATTACAGGAATTTTTAAACATGAACCAAAGTAGAAAAAAATTATATAAAAGATCTCCAAGCACCCACCACTCAAAGTTAACAATTGCCAATTCACAAACCACCTTCATTTATATCCCCATCCACCTCCTCCCTCCTCACTACATATTATTTTCAAATAAATTCCAGTAATCATAGCATTTCACCCTTAAATATCTCAGTATGTAGCTAGCAGCTAGGAACTCTTTTTCTTTAACATAACCTCATACAATTATTACACCTAAAATAATTAATCAGTTCAGTTCAGTAGCTCAGTCATGTCCGACTCTTTGTGACCCCATGGACTGCAGCATGCCAGGCCTCCCTATCCATCGTCAACTCCTGGAGCTTGCTCAAACTCATGTCAGCTATGCCAACCAACCATCTCATCCTGTCATCCCCTTCTCCTCCTGCCTTCCATGTTTCCCAGCATCAGGGTCTTTTCCAATGAGTCAGTTCTTCGCAGCAGGTGGCCAAAGTATTGGAGTTTCAGCTTCAGCATCAGTCCTTCCAATGAATATTCAGGACTGATTTCCTTTAGAATTGACTGGTTTGATCTCCTTGCTGTCCAAGGGACTTTCAAGAGTCTTTTCCAACACCACAGCTCAAAATTATCCATCCTTCAGCCCTCAGCTTTCTTTAACATCCAACTCTCACTCACATCCATACATGACTACTGGAAAAGCCATAGCTTTGATTAGATGGACCTTTGTTGGCAAAGTAATGTCTCTGCTTTTTAATATGCTGTCTAGATTGGTCATAGCTTTTCTTCCAAGAAGCAAGTGTCTTTTCATTTCATGGCTGCAGTCACCATCTTCAGTGATTTTGGAGCCCAAGAAAATAAAGTCTCTCACTGTTTCCATTGTTTCCCCATCTATTTGCCATGAAGTGATGGGACCGGATGCCATGATCTTTGTTTTTTGAATGTTGAGTTTCAAGCCAGCTTTTTCACTCTCCTCTTTCACTTTCATCAAGGGGCTCTCTAGTTCCTCTTCACTTTCTTCACTTTCTTCCATTAGGGTAGTGTCACTCTGCGTATCTGAGGTTATTGATATTTCTCCCAGCAATCTTGATTTCAGCTTGTGCTTCATCCAGCCTGGCATTTCGCGTGTTATACTTTGCATATAAGTTAAATAAGCAGGGTGACAATATACAGCCTTGATATACTCCTTTCCCAATTTGAAACCAGCCCATTGTTCCATGTCTGGTTCTAACTGTTGCTTCTTGACCTTAATTTTAATTATTAAAATAATTAATAATAATTCCTTAATAAAGAAACATGGTTTCTCTACTCACAAGACTTCTGACACTAAATGTGAGGATTTTCCATACCAAGCAATTCTGACACTAACTACCCATAGTTAGTACAGACCTCACAGATTAAAGGTTCAGTCCCCCTCTTCAGATATCAATCACAAGTGGTGAATCCTAAGGCACCCACAGTTCTGTCCAACTCTGGTTACAAATTGGGAGTTCCCTCAACCTCCTCCTTGGGTTCGATAATTTTCTTTAATGGCTCACAGAACTCAGGGAAACAGTTTACTCACTCGTGTGTGTGTGTGTGTGTGTGTAAGTCACTTAGTTTGCAACACCATAGACTGTAGCCCACCAGGCTCCTGTCTGTGGAATTCTCCAGAAAAGAATACTGGAATGGGTAACCATTCCCTTGTCCAGGGGATCTTCCCATCCCAGGGGTTGAACCCGGGTCTCCCACATTGCAGGCAGATTCTTTACCATCTGAGCCACCAGGGAAGCCCTTACTATTACCAGTTAACTATACAGGATAGTATAAACAACAGAGATGAACAGACAGATGAAGAGGAATATAGACCAAGGTGCAGAAGGGTCCCAAGTTCAGGGGCTTCTACTCCCAGGAATGAGTGCACCACCCTCCCAGCACATGGAGGTGTTCATCAACCTGCACCCTGCTTCTTAAAGCTTTTATGGAACTTCCATTACATAGGCTTGATTGATTCAATCCTTCACCCCTCGTGACTAATTCCATTTCCAGCCCCTCCCCCCTCCCCAGAGGAGGCTAGAGAATGAGACTGAATGTTCTAACTCTCTAATCACGTGATTGGTTCCTCTGGCAACCAGCCCTCATCCGGAAGTTATCTAGGGGCCCCAGCCACCAGGCATCACATTAACAGACAAAAAGACACTTATCGCTCCAAAGACTCCAGTCTTAGAAGCTCCTGTGTCAGGAATCAGGGACTAAGACTAAACATTCTAATAAAAAAATGATTCTAGCACCCCTATCATTCAGGAAATTACAAGGGTTTTAGGAGCTCTGTGTCAGGAACTGGGAGCAGAAACCAAATATATATTTATTTTATCACAATACCATACAACATAATAGAATATCTAGTCAGGGACTTCCCTGGCACTCCAGTAGTTAAGACTCCACACTTCCAATCACAGGTCCAATCCCTAGTCAGGGAACTAAGATCCCACAAGCCACCTGGTGCAGCCAAAACAAAAAAGAAATCTGGTCAGTGTTTAAATTTCTCTCTAAAGAATCCACCTGCCAGTGCAGGAGGTGTAAGAGACAAGGGTTGAATCCCTGGGTTGGGAAGATCCACTGGAGAAGGGCATGACAACCCCCTCCAGTACTCTTGCCTGGAGAATCCAGTGGACAGAGGAGCCTGGCGGGGTACAATCCATGAGGTCACAAAGAGTTGGACACAACTGAAGTGACTTAGCACACACGCTTACAAATGACACTTCTTTTTCTTTTGAATTTGGGGTCCACATAAGGTATACACGAAAGAACTGGTTGTATATATTTTAAATCTTTCAAATGATAGGAACCTACTCCCTGTATTTTCTTTCCCCTCCCAACGAAATTGTTGCAGAAAAGATGATTTGTCCTGTAGATCCAGACTGTTGGTCAACCTGATAGCCAGAGTCTGGACTTTGCTGATTGCATTCTCATGGTGTAATTTAACATGTTTTGCTGTCCTTTGTGTTGCTTGAAACTTGCTAGTTTGACCCAAAGTCTTGATCAGATTTAAGGTTGTCTCCTTCCCTGTAGAGGCAATTGATAGGTGGTGCAGGAGAAATATGTTTTTCTACTGGCAACTTTAGCAGCTATAGATGATCAATGCCCAGACCCATTCATTCATTCATTCATTCATTAGGAGCTGCAAAATGGCAACAGTCTAATTGTATCATTCCTTTTTTCCTTAAGTAATTTTACTTATTTAGGTTGGCTGTGCTAGGTCTTCATTGCTGCATGGGTTTTTCTCTGATTGTGGTGAGTGGGGACTACTCTTTAGTTGTGGTGTGTGAGCTTCTTACTGCAGTGGCTTCTCTTGTTGGGGAGCACAGGCTCTAGGGTGTGAGGGCTTCAGTAGTTGCAGCTCCCGGCCTCTAGAGCACAGGCTCAACAGCTGTTGAACATGGGCTTAGTTGCTCCACAGCATGTGGGATCTTCCCAGACCAGGGATTGAACCCATGTGTCCTGCATTGGCAGGCAGATTCTTTACCACTGAGCCACCAGGGAAGCCTGCCTTCTTCACTTATTACCTAGAATACTTCTATAAAGAGAATCACATCCCTCCTCTACATCTACAGTTAGTTTTCACACCTAAGGCACAGTTCTTCCAGGAAAGGCAAGCTCACAAAGTAATGATTCACTAACATCCTCCAAAGGTGACTACTAAGGATTTTCCTTAATCATTACAAACTTGTGAATTTAAATATATCTAAAATGAACATATTCAATATCTATTGCATTTATTGGGCTTCCCTGGTAGCTCAGTGGTAAAGAATCTGCCTGCAATGCAGGAGACCCAGGTTCAATCCTTGGCTTGGGAAGATCTTCTGAAGGAGGGCATCGCAACCCACTCCAGTATTCTTGCCTGGAGAATTCCATGGACAGAGGAGCCTGGTGGGCTACAATCCATGGGGTCACAAAGAGTCGGACACGACTGAAGTGACTAAGAAGCAACAACAGCATTGCATTTATTATTCTTATAATTATGTAAAACATAAACATGGTTCCAAAATCAAACGTCCAAAACAAGATAAAGTCAAGGAAATCCAGTTTCTATTAATATTCCCCTTCTCTCTACTCTATATCCTGTTTTCCTTTACGTCACCTTTTTTTTTAGGATCAACGCACACACATATCCTTTTTCTTACTAAGACTAGGGTACCTCCTTCTCTATTATATGACAAAAACCAGTTATAAAAGAGTTTGTACAATTTGATCTCAAACAAAAATATTGTGTTTAAATGTATAATAATAGAAAAAAAAAAACCACATCTTTGATGTTTCTAACTATATCTGCTCTCTAGGAGCCCTGCAATCCCACACTCCCTTTGCTTTGCCAAGTAGAGCTAGGTCTTAACTGCACTCATGTCAAGCATGGGGCAGAGCTGAATTGCGAAATCAAGGGGGGCAGGAGTTTAAGGCCTGGAACTGGGAATGGCTCAAAGTGGGAGATGAAGAAGGAGCCAGAAAGAGCTGCATAAGACAGGCCAAGAGGGGCCTGCACAAGCTGACTTTTGAGCTAAACTGTCATCCCTCACTTTTGTCAAGGGTCACGGGGTAAACTTACATCATTCACTAGTGTTTTAAGTAAGAATGGATTCTTTGGGGAGGATCTGATCTATGTCGAAGGCTGTGTAGAGAATAACAGGGCCCAAGGCAGAGGGACACTCAGAGCAGTGGACAGATTCATAAAAATCCATGCAAACAGATGGAAATGTGCCAAGATGGATCCTGGTCATCCCCAGGTAGTAAGTGATTTAACAGGTGTTTTTAGAGTGGGGGTCATTTTTCCGCTTTTTAAATTTGTATGCAATAAGAATATATTATTTTATAATTCAGGGGGAAATCATCCTTATTTTAAAACAAAATGAAACATAGAGATGCTCAAAGAAATGAAGGAAGTGGGTTCACTAAAGGGCTGCACCAGGCCACCCTACCCTGGGCAAGGGTTCTATGCCTCCTCCACCCCTGGGAAGAGAAGCCAGCAGTGACTTCAGGGAGTCTGTGGGGGGCATAGCCAGGGCAGCCATACCTTCACAGTTTCAGGGCTTGAATGCAGCCCTGCAACTTACCAGCTGTGGGCTTGCAGAAATACCTCCAGCCTTCTAAGTTAGGCATCAGTTCAGTTCAGTCGCTCAGTCATGTACGACTCTTTGCAACCCCATGGACTGCGGCACACCAGGCTTCCCTGTCCATCACCAACTCCCGGAGCTTACTCAAACTCACGTCCATTGAGTCGGTGAGGCCATCCAACCATTTCATCCTCTGTCGTCCCCTACTCCTCCTGCTTTCAATCTTTCCCAGCATCAGGGTCTTTTCAAATGAGTCAGTTCTTTGCATCAGATGGCCAAAGCGTTAGAGTTTTAGCTTCAGCATCAGTCCTTCCAATGAATATTCAGGACTGATTTCCTTTAGGATGGACTGGTTGGATCTCCTTGCTATCCAAGGGACTCTCAAGAGTCTTCTTCAATACCACAGTTCAAAAGCATCAATTCTTTGGTGCTCAACTTTCTTTATAGTCCAACTCTCACATCCATACATTCAGCATACTCGTCTATAAAAGAGAAGAGCTATTCCCACTGGGTGCGATGTTGGGAGGATTGAACAAGACAGCAAATATAAAGTGCTTAATGCCATGCCCATCCCTTGGAAGCATACAGTAAATATTTCTGCAATGGGCCATGACCTCCCTATAAAGTAACCAAATTGCCACAGTTTCCCCCATGCAGATGCTCAGGCCAGTCTTGAAGCAAAACCGAAAACCTCACTCTCCCCTAAAGAAAACCCTTTCCTCAAAAGCACCAATGAGCAACCACTATTTTTCCAAGGATTTGCTCCTGCAGTGAGGAGGGGCAGGTGGGACACACACCATGCAGAGTTTTCCTCCCAAAGGCCACCTGAGATCCATCGGTTCTCCCAGCCCCTCCCTCTCCACCTGTCCTCACCGAATGCATGGCCCCCAGCCTTGATGGTGCACTTACTCCTTCCCTGGAGTCTTCCCTGGGGTTTCATCCTCAGCCCAGCATCTCAACTCAATGAGGTTCCTCCACTTGCCCCCTAAGGCCTCTCAGGGCACTGAAATTGCTCTCCTTAGAAGAGGAACTGGGGGTTATAGATTTAAGCCAGTGGGTTTTTCCTGATACATATAGGAAAGAACACTGAGGTTCAGAGAGATTATGCAAATCACCTTGTAGTAGGGAAGAACAAATCTGACTACATACTGGATCTATTTCTTTCGGTTTAACATCTACTTCTGCTTCATTGACTATGCTGAACCTTTGACTGTGTGGATCATAACAAACTATGAAAAATTCTTAAAGAGATCGGAATACCAGATCGCCTTACCTGCCTCCTGAGAAATCTGTATGCAGGTCAAGAAGCAACAGTTAGAACCGGACATGGAACAATGGACTGGTTTAAAATTGGGAAAGGAGTACAGCAAGGCTGTATATTGTCACCCTAATTATTTAACTTATATGCAAAGTATAACATGAGAAATACCGAGCTGGATGAAGCACAAGCTGGAATCAAGATTGCCAGGAGAAATATCAATAACCTCAGATATGCAGATGACATGATATGGAGAAGGAAATGGCAACCCACTCTAGTACTCTTGCCTGGAAAATTCCATGGATGGAGAAGCCTGGTAGGCTACAGTCCATGGAGTTGCAAAGAGTTGGACGCGACTTCACCCACTCACTCAGATATGCAGATGACACCACCCTTATGGAAGAAAGCGAAGAGGAACTAAAGAGCCTCTTGATGAAAGTGAAAGAGGAGAGTGAAAAAGCTGGCTTAAAACTCAACATTCACAAAACAAAGATGATGGCATCTGGTCCCATCACTTCATGGCAAATAGATGGGGAAACAATAAGAGACTTTATTTTTGGGGGCTCCAAAATCACTGAAGATGGACTGACAGCCAAGGAATTAAAAGATGCTTACTCCTTGGAAGAAAAGCTATGACCAACCTAGACAGCATATTAAAAAGCAGAAACATCACTTTGCCGACAGAGGTCCATATAGTCAAAGCTATGGTTTTTCCAGTAGTCATGTATGAATGAGAGAGTTGGACCTTAAAGAAAGCTGAGTGCTGAAGAATTGATACTTTTGAACTGTGGTGTTGGAGAAGACTGTTAAGAGTCCCTTGGATAGCAAGGAGATCAAACCAGTCAGTCCTAAAGGAAATCAACCCTGAATATTCATTGGAAGGACTGATGCTAAAGCTGAAGCTCCAACACTTTGGCCACCTGATGCAAAGAACTGATTCATTGAAAAAGACCCTGATGCTGGGAAAGACTGAAGGCAGGAGGAGAAGAGGATGACAGAGGATGAGATGGTTGGATGGCATCACCGACTCGATGGACATGAATTTGAGCGAGCTCCAGGAGTTGGGGTTGGACAGGGAAGCTTGGCATGCTGCAGTCCACGGGGTCACAAAGAGTTGGACACAACTGAGCGAATGAACTGACCCTTTGTATTCTATTGCTTTTGCTACAAGTTAAGAATGCTGCCTATAGCCTGAAATATACAGAATAGTCCGTTCTCAAAGCTCTGACCTTTAAAAATATAACAATTTTCCACTCACATATAAATAAAAAGTTTCAGAACAGAGAATAACGTTTGTCTTATTGAAGGTTTACAAGAACTTCAAAACCTGACCTACACAGACAGTTGCAGGAACAAAGGATTCTGGCAACAAGAAGTCTGCGGCAACTAACCACACCCTTTCGAACATAAGCCTGGATTCTAACCCCAGGAAGATGGTACTTTGGGACACTTGTCCACCATCTTTTCAGTCTGCAGGCTTTCCAAATAAAGTCACTATTCCTTGTGCCAGCAACTGGTCTCTTGATTTATTAGCCTGTTGTGTAGTGAGCAGAATGACCTTGGACTTGGTAACAGTCTGAAGACACAGAACAGACAACTAGCTGGACAGCCTTTCAAATGGTCCCTTGATTCAAACCCCTAATCTTGGGACTTCCCTGGTGGCTGGGTGGTGAAGAGTCTGCCTGCCAATGCAGGAGATGTGGATCTGATCCCTGATCCAGGAAGATCCCATATGCTGCAGAGCAACTGGGCTCGTGGGATACAACTATTGAGCCTGCCCTCTACAGCCTGTGCTCTGCAAAAAGAGAAGCCACCACAATGAGAAGCCCGAGCAACGCACCTGGAGCATGGCCCTCGATCACCACAACTAGAGAACCGGTCTTACAGCACAGCCGAAGATAAAAATAAATAAAAATTTAAAACAACAACAATCTTGTCATCGGGGCCTCCTGTAGGGACTGAGATGATTCCCCAAGGTTTGGGCTGCAATGCAGGAAGCTCTCAGGTCCTCAGGAGCATCTGGGAAGAAAGAAAGGAACACATTCACACTCAGATACCCATCCACAGGCACACACCAATAGCACACACATGCACTCTCACCCCATTTATTCACATACACACACGCACACACATACAGACACATCATCCCACTCATCTATAAACCACAACTGAACTCTGGAGGGTCCCCTGACCCCTCGGGGACAGGCATGTGCCCAGCACAATGCTGGTCAAAGTAGGAGTTCAGACACTGTTTAAAGAAAGGAATTAAGGATCAAAAAGTTTTTTAAAGTCTAGTTATGTGCTGTGATAGCTGCCCTGTCCACAGCAGTACTGGCCACCCAGACTCAGTCTTCAAGCGTGTAGTAACATCCCCTCCTCACCAAGACCTGGGGTTGCACTCCCAGGCACTAGCCCCATCGAGGAAATGACTAACCCCCTTAACAAGGGCAGAATCATCCAAGACTTCTCCTGGAAACCTGGCCCCTCTGATGGCCGTGCTGCCCAGCAAGAAGAGGGTCCCCACCACCCTGGCCAGCGATCTTGTCCAAGCCCAGGCGCCTTACCTACAAAAGAGCTAATGCCACCTGCTTTGTCAGAATCCTGTGAGAGAGCAGTGGGAAACACTCAGGACAGCACCTAATGGGTTGTGAGTGCTCGGTAATTGTTAGTTTCACAAAATAAAAAATGTATTGCCCAAGAATGAACACTAATGTAAACCATGGACTCCGGTGATTGTGATGTGTAGCTTCATTGATTATAACAAATGTACCACTCTAGTGGGGATGTCGATAGTGGAGAAGATAGCCATGCCTGCCTGGGGGCAGAAGGGAGTTCTCTGCACCTTCCTCTCAATTTTGCTATAAACCTGAAATTGTGATAAAGAATAAAGTTTTTTTTCTACTTATTTCCTAGAATTCCTCTCAGGAAGAGTGTTATTAGGGGTTAAGAGGACAGCATCTAAGCTATTTGGGACAAAAGACAAGGCCAATGCCCCCAGCCCCCTGGGACATGGTCAGGTGGCCATGAAAATGGTGAAAGTGTTAGTCACTCAGTGTCTGACTCTTTATGACCCATGGACTGTAGCCTGCCAGGCTCCTCTGTCCATGGAATTCTCCCAGCAAGAATACTGGAGTGGGTCGCCATTCCCTTCTCCAGGGGAATCTTCCCAACCCAGTGACTCCCGCTTTGAAGTCCAGGACTTCAGTGAGTCCAGGACTCCTGAACCTGGGTCTCCGGCATTGCAGGCAGATTCCTTGCTGTCTGAACCACCAGGGAAGCCCTCAGGTGGCCACATTTGGTAACTCAGCTTGGGCTGAGTGTGAGACAAAACAAGAGACCTTCATCTTCGGGGTGACAGAACCCTCAGCCCTGCCCAGGAGGAGACCCAGTTTGGATGGGGGAAGAGAAGCCACTTGGGGAAGGAAAAGATCACGTGACTGACTCTTTTCACATGACTGCCCCTGAGCTGTTTTCTAAACTGGGAGCAGGAAGCAGTCCTTCAGCTCATCAGAGAAGATCGAGGAGGAACTAGAAGACCAGGAGAGAAGTCTGATGTTGGTAAGGAGAAGGCTGGGCGGAACAGCCAAGTGTATGAGTGTGGATTTGCCACTTGCTGGGCCAACGAACACTCTCTTCAGTCTGGAATCACCCAGAGCAGTACTTTCCAGGAGAAATATAATGCATGCCACCCATGTAACTTTAAATTTCCTAACAGCCACATTTTTAAAAGAGAAACAGGTGAAATTAATAATCTACTTTATTTAACACAATATATCCAAAATACTATTATTTCAGTGAGTACTCATATAAAAGTTACTGAGATACTTTACAATTTTTTTCATGCTAGGTTTTCAAAATTCCATGTATGTTTTACATTTAACAGCACATTAAGTATAAAATGGAGCTGCATTCAGACTGGTCCTGTTTCCAGGGTTCATGAGCCACAAGTGGGTCCCCACGTGGCCCTTAAAGAGTTGGATTTGAAGGACTTGAAGTCCAAGGAAGACTTGCTGCTGGATGAACACAGAGGTCTTCTTGGAGATGGCCCTTATGTGAATTACATTAGGGGTGTGTGTGTGTGTGTGTGTGTGTCTCTCTGTGTGTGTGTGTGTGTGTGTGTGTGTGTGTGTGTGTGTGTGTGTGTGTGGTCCCATGGGATCTTAGTTCTCCAACCAGGGATCAAACAGGCACCCTCTTCATTGGTGCTTTGGAAGTGCAGAGTCTTAACCACTGGACTACCAGGGAAATCCCTACATTAGCTTTTTAAAAAATAAAAGGGCAGACTGCCAAACACACCTTTGTGGT
The DNA here is from genome assembly GCA_024291935.2 of Okapia johnstoni. Taxonomy (NCBI): domain Eukaryota; kingdom Metazoa; phylum Chordata; class Mammalia; order Artiodactyla; family Giraffidae; genus Okapia; species Okapia johnstoni. The sequence continues at coordinate 19,911,864 of CM044306.1, read as the reverse complement.
TCTCCCAGAGAGGGGCCAGGTCTGAACTGATTTCCACACCACACAGCTGATGTTCTTTACTCCATCTGAAATGTCCACCCCCACCCGTATGCCAGGGGACTCCTCCTGCCGCACTCAGGACCCAGTACCTTCTGTGCACATGTTCCTGGCACTTCCTCCCTTCTGCCTGGGTCCCTGGCTCCTTGGGGACATCTTCTGTACCCTGGCAGGCTGTGAACTCTCTGACAATAGGCACCAGGCCTGGCCCTTCTTGGCTCCCTCCACGAGACCAGGCTACACTTAATCCTCCCCACAAGCGAGTCTGCAGTTGGCCTGCCCAGGGAAGGGGAGCCAGGGACTCTGGCCTGTAACTCCCTCCCTAAGTAAAGCTTCCTCCTCTCATCCCATCCCATCCTCTGCAGGATCCCAGGGGAGGGGGAAGGAGCAGGAGGCAGGATGGGGAAGGCAGATGCTCTGCCAGCAAAGAAGAACTGAGCAGGAGTCCCTGGCAAGGGTCGTAGTTCCAAGGACTATGAGAGGAAACGTGACAACAAGAAGAAAGCTTGGAGGGACTTCCCTGGTGGTCCAGTGGTTAAGAACCCGCCTTCCAGTGTAGGGGACATGGGTTCAATCACTGGTTGGGAAACTGAGACCCCACACGCCTAGTGGCAGCTAAGCCCATACACCACAACTACTGAGCCCATGTGCCTAGAGCCCATGCTCCAGCAACGAGAAGCCACCACAGTGAGAAGTCCCCATGCCGCAACAAACAGCAGCCCCCACTCACCACAACTAGAGAAAGCCTGCAAGCACAAAGCAATTAAGACCCCAAGCAGCCACAAATAATAAAGATAAGTTTTAAAAAATGATCCAGTGCAGCCAAAGGAAGAAAATAGCCTGGTGGGGGTGGGGGTGGGGGTGGCGCAGGTGGGATGGTTGGAGGGTAGTAAAGCATACCAGGCTCCAGGAATTTTAACCACCAGGCTCAAGATCAAGATCATTTCCAATACCCCATAAGGGTCCCTCGTGTCACTTCCCAGTACACAACCCTGGGTCAGAGGAGGCTGAAGAGATGATGGACGAAACGCACAACTCACAACAACCCCGTGCAATCTAGGTGGTCAGAGCCGCAGCAAGCCCAGGTCTGCCTCCTTTTCCAAGTGGCAAGAACAGCAGACTTCATTCACTGAGGAGGGGTGAGGGGGCATGATTCCCAACATCTACATACATAACCGGTAGCTCCCAAATAAGGAAAGCAAGAAAGAGCGCATTTATTTGACTTTCAATCAAGTTAAATCCTATGCGTTACCCCTCCAGCTGCTCAGAAATCTGACCTTGGATGTGACAGGGCCTCCAGCGATCCCCGGGGTTTCCTCTAGGTCAGAGTTTTCTTTAGCACCAGAGCTACCGGGAAGTCCGTTGGACCAGATCAACCATCTGCCCTGGTTACCATGGAGACGCCTATTTCCCCAGAAGATGTGATCCTTTCCTGGTGGGAGAGTCTGCTGCTTGCATGACAAGTTCAGAGCCCTGGGGAATCTTAATCGAGGCTGAGGGTCCCCAGGTGTCCCACACAGCCATGCCCTTGCCACGTCCCGAGCTCACCCCGGAGAGATGCCCATGTCTGCCTCATTCTGAGGAGTCTGCTCACTCTTTCTCCCTTCTTTGCTGAGAATCTGACATAATCTACTTAGTGATTTAATAATGTAACCTTTTTACCCTGTCACATATATTCTCTTTAAATCCCCTCAAAAACTTAAAAGGTATTAGTATGCCTCTGTGCAGGTGGAAAAAAAATGGAGGTTGGGAGACTGAGTCACCCAGGCAGGAAGAGGGAGAGGTGATACTCAGATTCAGGTAGCCCATGCTCCGTGTCCTGCCAGGACTCAAAACTACAAGCGCAGAAATAAATCAGCCAGTATTGTCAGCATACACAGATGTCACTTTCAGACAAATTCATCCTGGCTCCATCAGTACTCCACAAGCCCTCCGGGCTGGAAGCAACCTCCACAGTGGACTTGGACTCTTGTAGACCCCTCCTTGGAAATGTCCCCAGCAGGGAGCACAGAGCTATGGACTTTAGACCTGGCAAAGGTCTTAGAAATTTCCAAGTCCTCCTTCTGGTGGATAAAATGGAGTCCCTGAGAGGCGAGCAGGGTCACCTGGGAAGCTGGTTGTAACCAAGATGCGGTATCCCACCTGCCCCAGGCTTGGCCTCTGAACTGCAGCCTGTCCAGAGAGAAGCTTGTGTGTGTTTGTGTCAATAACTGTTTACAGTGCACTGGACATCAGGTCCCTGCAAGAGCAGCTGGGGAATGTGCTTATCCAGGGCCACCCTCCCTGCCCTGCGCCAGGAGGCCAGGTGCAGCAGCTCCCCACGGAGCCCAGAGCTGGACCTCTGAGAAGAACTTTTCTCAATGCTTCACCCCAGGACTCTCTAAAAGAGCAGCAGAGGCTACAGCCTGAAGCCAGGGGTCGGTCATTCCTATCACTGAGCACCTATGAGACAGGCTGGGACCTGGGACCCTTTGCTGAAGTGCTTGCACCTGGACAAATGTCTCCCCAAGCAACAAAACACAAAGAAACTGTAAGGAACTAAAAATAACTTTGTAAAAAATAAAATAAAATAACTGAATGCAAGTACAATTGGGGCAAATTATGGACAAGATACAAAAAGACCAAAAACCTAACTGCCACTTCTGAAGAGCCAGGAGCAAAAGCAGGGTAGTTCTCAAGACCCCTGCACACACCACCACCAAAGAAGTGGACAAACCACCTAAACCTCTCGTCTGGCCCAATCCCTGGATATGCCGCTACCCTCTGTCCACACAAAGAACCGACTGACCCCTCTTCAGGGAGCAAAGAAGAGAACCTGTTGCTTGTTTTTGCTCTCCCATACTGCAGCAGGGGACCCAATAAAGCCTTGCCTGGATTTTTCATCAGGCCTCTTATCAATTTCTATTGAGGGCCAAGAACCCTGATCAGTGACACCTACAATGCCTGTTTGTTTGACAATCACTGAGCACCCACTGTGTGCAGGCACCTACTGTCCATACAGAAAAGGAGACAGGCATGTACCCTGCTCTTTTGAGCTCACAGTCTAGCAGGGACATAAAAAAAGGAACAGGAAGAGTCGGATCATGGACATGCCACCTGTGCCATCACACAGAGCCCCGTCCTCAGGAGAGCCCTGTGCTTGGCTTTGCTGTCACTGTCCTGAAATTCTAAACTGTTTTGGACAAAGAGCCTCACACTGTCATTTTGCAATGGGCTCAGCAATTTATGTAGCCAGCTCAAGGAACAGGCAAGCAAAATGCACTGGCTAATGCCAGAGAGAGGAAGTCGGGGCACAGAGTAAACTCCCTGCTGAGTCCTAGAGAATGAGTGGGAGACGCCAAACAGAGAAGTAGAGGGAAGAAAAGGGAAGGCACCACATGTATAGACACTGAGATAAGAAAATTTCAGGTGCTTTATAGAACACTGTAGAATGTGGGGCGTGACGATACACCATGAGGTGAAAGGAGAACTAGGACCAAGAAAAGTCAAGATAATCTTGATGAAAAACAGAACAGGGGTGCATGCTATCGGACACGAAGACTTTTTGTAAAACTCCAAAAATTGAGAGATTGTGGCTTGGGGATAAACAGACCAGTGAAACAGAACACAGTCCAAAAATGAACCCACATGTAAATGGAAATACTATGATGATAGAGAAGGCAGGACAAATCAGGTATTAGTCAACAAACGTTGCTAGGACAATTGGCTATCCATGAAGGGAAAAAAATTAGAGCCCTGTCTCACACCACACACACACAAAATTCCAAGTGGTTTAAACACCTAAATATGAAAAGGCAAAGCTTTAAAACTCTGGGGGAAAAAAGAAACAGAATCTATCTTTATAAACTGGAGGCAGAGAAACAATTTCTTCAATATAACATAGAAAGGATGGAAAAGATCATCTGGACCACATTGCTACTTTAAAATTTCATATTACAAAATATACATGCCCACTGAGAAGACCAGTTCTGACTTTTTCACTCTGTCTCCCCAAACCCCTTTCAAGCAGAGCCATGTCTCTGAGTATAGAGGTTCCCAGGTGGGAGAAGGTTGTGTTCTTAGCTTCTCAGACTGGGATGGGTGTAAGACTGGGACACCCTTGACTTCTAGCCATGGTAACCCAACTCCTGACATCAAGGAAGCCAAATTATCATTATCATTTACTAAGATTACTTAGTAAATATGGAATAAAAAAGCCTATCAAGTACACCAAGCTTTTCCTCCTCGGGGCTTTCCATGTTCTGGATTCATCTTGCCCCACAGTGGACTCTTTCCCACCCTCTAAGCATCAGCTGGGATGTCACCTCCTCAGAGGCCTTCTGAAGCCCTTGTCACTCTCTCATGTCACCTTATTCTTTCTTGGCACCTGTCACAATGTGTCATCTTATTTATTGTCTCTCTCCCCCACTAGACTCCACGGAGCCGAGCATCAAGAGACATAAACCGGCAGCCCTTGGGGCTAGCACAGTGTTTAGCTTGCACAGTGTTTTCCCTAAAATTAAATTTATTGGCAATCTTTAGAAATCAAGAGATTTTATATAAACATCTGAATTTCCAAGTTGTCATGAAGACAATCTAGCACAACAGGGTAGAGATGCCTGGCAGCTGCAGCCTCTGGTTTACCCATTACATCACACTTGGCTGTCTGTACTCCTTTATCTCACCTGTCTGACCTCTGGCGGCCTTTAGAGTCTAAAACCTCGCTATGTCCCCCTGCAATTATGAACATTTCAATTAATAAACTGAAAGTGCAAGAAAGGTTGACGTTTTCATTTTTTTTTTTTTTTTTTGGTCCCCGGGGGTGGTGGGGAGTTGGGGGCGGTGGGACACGGGCTCTTAGATGTCTGACAGGATCCAACCCGGGCCCCCTGCATTGAGAGCAGGGCAGTCTTAACCACTATACCACAAGGGAAGTCCCAGGTTGACTGTTTTGAAAGCAATAATTCAACTAAGCTCTGGGAAAGCTCAACCCCACACAATTTGTATGACACCAAGGACTCCCTTCTAAGTGCATGAATACTTCTTGGCCCCCAGAACCAACGTTACTCTCCTTTGAACTCCTGCTGATGATGTGGACATTCTTTCCTTAGACGATCTAAATGGTAAGCTTAAAGTAGTTAATCCATTTTTAGATTAGATTCATCTAAACGATAAATTAAGTAATAAAGTTAAGGTTTTGGTTACACTACTGTACGTTGATGAACATGCCGCCCTAAACCCGTCAAGGAGTAAATCTGTAGAGTAGAGAATTGGGTGGGTTCATACATAGTAGGAATTTGTCGTGTTTGGGACGGGCAGCATCTAAATCCTCGCTAAGGAGTGCCAAACCTACCCCACAAAAAGACCCGCCCGGCAACAGGGTCAAGAAGGCAGAACCCTCCAGATCATAGTACGCAGGCGCGACCGAAACCTCCGCCAGTTGTCTGCGCCGCCGTCGCCCTTCTCCGGCACTGCGCAGGCGCCTAGCAGACCAACCGTTCCCTCCCCCTTGCATCTCTCCCCTGGTCAAGAGGACGCCCTCCCGCAGCACACAGTTCCTGCGCAAGCGCCGTCCCGCATCCCCGCCCGAGGGCCAATTGGAAGCGGCGGCGCCTGGGCGCAGGGGGCACAACGCCGTGGGTGGAGCCTGGACGTGAGGGCAGCGCGCTGGCGTCACAGGGGCGGCTATATAAGTGAATACAGGCACCGCCCCTCCGCCCCAGTCACTGAGCCGCCGCCGAGGACTCAGCAGCCTCCCCCTCGAGCCCCCTCGCTTCCCGACGCTCCGTCCCCCCTGCCCGCCTTCTCCCGCCGCCGCCTTCCGCAGGCCGTTTCCACCGAGGAAAAGGAATCGTATCGTATGTCCGCTATCCAGAACCTCCACTCTTTCGGTAAGTCCCAGAAAGTCCCGAGGGTCGGAAGGCCCCGGCGGGGCGCTCCGGCCCTCAGACAGGGCCGGGAAAGCTGCTAAACGTTGTAGGTCTTCGTAAACTTGGGCGGAGGGGAACTGTCTGGGCCCGCGGGCTGTGGGGCCGCAGCGTGAGCCTTAAGGTTGGCCCCTGAGCGCGACCGGAAGGAGCGGGCGAGAGGTCAGCCCTTGGGCGGGCCTCGCGTCTCGGGTGGCGCATTTACTAATGGCTCCCGGGCCTCTTCGGGCCACACCCGCCCCTCCCGCCACCCCTGCGTCACGTCCGGTACGTCACCGCCGTTGTCAGGGTGCCGGGAGGGAGAGGCGGTGCCAGCCCTAAGTGACACCCGCGCGCGCCAATGGGGCGGGAAGTGGGGCCCCGCCTTAGAGCTCGAGTTCCGGCCGGTTGCATCAGCTGGGTGGGGCGCCGCCGGCCTGCCCTGGCTCCCCTGACACGTGATCGGCTGCTGAGGGCGGGCCTGGGGCAGGAAGCCCAGGCTTTTTCCCAGGCTGGGAAAGCTGGCCGTCCCGGACTGACCTGTTCGAGGAGAGCCAACAATTAACATGTCTGATCCGACCAAGCCCTGACGATTTCAGTATCAGTTTCTGCACGCAGAAGAGATCCAGTAAAGGGCGGCAGTGGCATCTGAGCTCAACATCACTAAACGAGCTTGACCTTTCTTCCCAGACCCCTTTGCTGATGCAAGTAAGGGTGATGATCTGCTTCCTGCTGGCACTGAGGATTATATCCATATAAGAATTCAACAGAGAAACGGCAGGAAGACCCTTACTACTGTCCAAGGGATCGCTGATGATTACGATAAAAAGAAACTAGTGAAGGCGTTTAAGAAGGTAGGTTTTTAATGAGATTTTAGGGAAATCGTATTTACCTTGCCTCCATGGAGCTGCTGAGCTGTATTACTTACTGAAAAGGGTTATTACTGGCATTCAAACTGTTGCTTGGCCTAATTTGTTTTACTTGTGTTATTCTTGCAGAAATTTGCCTGCAATGGTACTGTAATTGAGCATCCAGAATATGGAGAAGTAATTCAGCTACAGGGTGACCAGCGCAAGAACATATGCCAGTTCCTGGTAGAGGTGAGTTCTGTTGCTTTTTATTGGTACATTTGTGCCTTTTCCCTGGGTAACTAATCTAAGATCTGCCTGGTCTATTTCGTTTCTTCCAGGGACATAGAGGTTTGTTTTAAAAGGCTAAGCCAAACAGTTTTTGAAGTTCATAGTGTATTTCTGGAAAGGAGGGATTTGTCCACCTTAAAGTTTACTAGCTTGGATCTAGTTTAAGGGGCCTGTGCACATAGACACTAAAACAGAATGTCTGGTTGGCTATTCTTAAGTGGCAAAATCTTATTCCACCATTGATGATAAGCTGGGTGTCCCTGAGTTCAGTGCACCTTGGCTCTGGGACTTCTCTTGGCCAAATGTAGAAGTAGGAAGAGAGGATTGTTGTCATCAGAAACGGAGGCTTTAACTCTGCTCCCTCTTAAAACTGCCGTTTTTTCCTTTGCAGATTGGACTGGCTAAGGACGACCAGCTGAAGGTTCATGGGTTTTAAGTGCTTTTGGCTCACTGAAGCTTAAGTGAGGATTTCCTTGCAATGAGTAGAATTTCCCTTCTGTCCCTTGTCACAAGTTTAAAAACCTCACAGCTTGTATAATGTAACCATTTGGGGTCTGCTTTTAACTTGGACTAGTGTAACTCCTTCATGCAATAAACTGAAAAGAGCCATGCTGTCTAGTCTTGAAGTCCCTCATTTAAACAGAGGTCAAGCAGTAGGCGCCTGGCAGTGTCCAGCCTGAAACAAAGCAATAACAGTGATGCTTCAGCCAAGTCCAGAGCCCCTCAGCAGTCCCTCTGCAAAGTTCCCTGCCCTGAGAAAGTGTCACCACATGAACAGTCCTCGATGAAGTGGAGAGTGGAGGATGGGTGAGGCAGCTGTACTGCTAGAGGGTGCCTTCGGTGGTCAGGGAAGGATCCCCTGATGTCTCCAGCGTGACTGGGTGGGCAGAGCTTAGAGCAGCCACCCTCCAGTGAGGTGACAGGACGTCTGGCTTGCCACCAAGGTCTTCATGACCAGACATGTCCTAGCTAATTGATGTCCAAACTAGAATGTGAGGCCAACCTTCTATCAGTTAAACTTTTGACAAGGGAACAAACTTCAAACCAATGTCATCAGTCACGTAGCTGTAGAGCTTGCAACTTACTAGCAACAGCTGCCCAATGCCTTGTGAAGTAAACTGGTTTTTTGGGTTTTTTTCCCCCCTCTTCAGTTTTAATGTTATGTAATGTATTTAAACCCTTATTTAAATAAAACTTGTTTTCAGAAACATTTGACTTGCAGATTCTGTTTAATATATAATCAATCTTGTATGTGTGGAGGAACCACAGAAATGGCAATAGAGGAAACATCTGGACCCACAGCTCCTTAACTGGGGCCTGACATTGTTAGCCATTGTGTAAGCATTTGGTCAGAGCTCTGTTGTCTGAGTCAGTGTCCTGACAAGACCTGAGAATGGTCATGAAAAGTCAACACTTGTCTACTTGGTCACCAGACCATCTTGTTAGCCTCCTGGATGTATGATGAGTTGGTGTAGAGGCCACCTTGGAACCATGACAGTGAATGTGTCTGTGGAACCAATGTGACTAGGATGGATCTCAGGAGATAAGAGCATAATTGCATCTATTTGATGCTTAAGAGAAATGAGATGTGGAAATCTGCAAGGCTAATAGGTGCTGACATGTTTTTCTAGGACCTAGGCTCCACTGCTCTTCCCACCAGATGACCTAAATATTTTACAGGGGTTAACTGTTTGGTATATGCGAGGAATCATGGGAGTCATGATTCAGCCTGGACAGACAGACACCCTGTGCTCAAATGCTGACCCCAGATAGGAGTGAGACACATACAGCCATACAGCTTGTGACACAAGGCAGAGGTCCAGGCCACCAGTGGCTTGGCTGAAGAGTTGCAGCATCTCAGGATTGGAAAAGCTCCCCCACCAAACCCACCCAGACCCTGTAAGGGTAGGGAAGGCTCCATAAAGGTGTCATCTGAAGCAGGGCATTCCAGGCAAAGAGGAGTCAAGACCCAGAGGTTACAGGACCCAATGTGTGTGAGGAAGCCACAGTAGGGCCATTTAACTGGAACAAAGCCCCTGCATAGAGCCAGAAGTGATGCAGTACTTCTTACTATATGCCAGGCTGGTGCTAAGTGACTCTTCACAGTGGGGACTCGGTCCCATGGTACGGAAGATGGAATTGGAGAAGAGGGCTGGGTGGAAGGTTGGAGTAAGAGCTGAGTGGCCTGAGCCACAAGCCAAGACTTTTTGATTCTAATATGCAAAAGAATCAAGAGTAAAGATTGTCTCCCAGGGATCTTGCTGGTGTTCCAGTGGTTAATAGTCCCTCCCACTGCAAGGAGCACAGGTTGATCCCCTTTCAAGATCCTGCATGCTGTGTGGCCCAGTCCCAAAAGTGAGTGATTAACAAGATGGTTAATGAAATTTATGGCCAAAAAGTCTCCCAGCTCTGCTCCTTGGTTCCTCTCTCCCACCCCCCAGTTACTTCTCTGACTCCTCTTTCCCCTCTCCTGTCCCCTGCCCACTCCCAGGCATCAGCCGCCAGTGCCTACCCTCTGAAACAAAGACAAAATGCAGACTGGTCAGCTAAAATGAAAGCCTGTTGTATTTTTAATCTATAAATAGATCAAAGAAACCCAGTATATTCCAGAACAAACATTGTACCAGAGGGTTCTAGAATTGACCTTCCTTGTTTACCAACCTGGGTAGTTCCTCCTTGTGGCATCAGGGTCAAAACCTTTACTATTAATCTGAAAAAGAATGTATGTATAACCGAACCACTGTCTTGTACACATGAAACTTACACATTGTAAATCAACTACAATAAAAGTTTTTTTAAAAGGAATTAAATTTTTTAATCTATATAGGAAAAGAATCTGAAAAAGATTGAATATATGTATATGTGTAACTGAATTACTATGCTCTATACATGAAACTAGCACAACATTGTCAATCAACTATACTCCAATAGTTTTTTTAAAAAAGGAAACAACGGAAGCAACATTTTACTATTGACTGTTCACTATCACTTTGAAAGAGCTCCCTGACTAATTTTTAGCTTTTAAGGAGATAGGACATTATTTCAAAATTAGCTCATAACCTGAGGCTTTGGCAGTTTCTTCTCTTAGCTCCAATTTAGATTGATAAAATGTACTGTTCTTGGGAGAACCTATTGAAAATTCAGATTCTACGCCCCTCCCATGACAGTTTGGCGTATTGGGTATTAGCTAAACAGTGCCCAGGTCCCAGCTACTTTTCAAGGGCCTAAAAAAAGGTCTAAGAACTGAAGGGAAATGTATTATCTCCTAAACTTGACTCAAAATCATAATGATTAACTGTTTAACACTACAAAAGGTAACATTGTCAGTACCTACAATGTAATTCCTCTGTGGGCTTCCCAGGTGGCGCTAGTGGTAAAGAATCTGCCTGCCAGTGCAGGTAGATGTAAGAGATGAGGGCTCAATCCCTGGGTCAGGAAAATCTCCATGGAGGAGAGCACAGCAACCCACTCCAGCATCCTTCCCTGGAGAATCCCATGGGCAGAGGAGGCTGACAGGCTACAGTCCATAGGGTCACAGAGTAGGACACGACTGAAAGAATTCAGCATGCATGCATGGAAGCATAATAAAGGTTCTAATGAATCATTTTTAAGGCAGTCCACGTGGCACCAGTGGTGAAGAACCTGTCTTGTGGGTAGGATATGCAGGAGACATGGGTTCAATCCCTGAATTAGGAAGATTCCCTGGAGAAGGAAATGGCAACCCACTTCAGCATTCTTGCCTGAAAAATTCCAGGGACAGAGGAGCCTGGCAGGCTATGGTCCATGGGATTGCAAACAGTTGGACAGACTGAGCAAGCAGGCACCAGGCAGATTGTAAAATTTATAAACATCTTTTTTAAAATGTTACAGAAATACTTCCACCTCAAAAGTTAACAAAAATCTTTTTTGTTAATATGAACAAAAAAAAAGTTAGAGAAAATGTATGTCTGTTTAGCCTATGGGTACCTTTTTATTCATTGGGTATGAGGTGTGATGGAGCCTTTGAGGATGTTACAGAAGCCTACAAACTCCAGGAAAGGGCCCTGCCTTTAGATCCAGAAGCTCTGATAGGGGGCCCAAGGACTGGCCATTTTAACCAGCAGCAGCCAATTCCTATTGGGAGAGCCACGAACTCCACTTGAGGAAACACTGCTGTGGCTAATGGGAAGCTGTTGAGGAACCTGAGAAATGTGTATGCAGGTTAGAAGAAGCACAGTTAGAACTGTAAATGGCACAATGGACTGGTTCAAATTGGAAAAGGAGTATGTCAAGGCTGAATATTGTCACCCTGCTTATTTAACTTATATGCAGAGTACATCATGTGACATGCCAGACTGGATGAAGCACAAGCTAGAATCAAGATTGCCAAGAGAAATATCAATAACCCCAGATATGCAGATGACACCACCCTAATGGCAGAAAGCAAAGAAGAACTAAAGAGTCTCTTGATGAAGGTGAAAGAGGAGAGTGAAAAAGCTGGCTTAAAACTCAACATTCAAAAAACTAAGATGATGGCATCTGGTCCCATCACTTCATGGCAAACAGATGGGGAAAGAAATGGAGACAGCGACAGACTTTATTTTCTTGGGCATCCAAAATGCAGATGGTGACTGCAGCCATGAAATTAAAAGATGCTTGCTCCTTGGAAGAAAAGCTATGACAAACCTAGACAGCATATTAAAAAGCAGAAAAATCACTTTGCTGACAGAGGTCCATATAGTCAAAGCTATGGTTTTTCCAGTAGTCATGTGCAGATGTGAGAATTGGACCATAAAGAAGGCTGAGTGCCAACAAATAGATGCTTTTGAACTGTGGTGCTAGAGAAGACTCAAGAGTCCGTTGGACAGCAAGGAGACCAAACCAGTCAATCCTAAAGGAAATCAACCCTGAATATTCATTGGAAGGACTGATGCTGAAGCTGAAGCTCCAATAGTTTGATCATTTGATGCTAAGATCCAACTCATTGGAAAAGACCCTGATTCTGGGAAAGATTGAAGGCAGGAGAAGAGGGCGAAAGAGGGTGAGATGGTTGGATGGCATCACTGACTCAGTGGACATGAGTTTGAGCAAACTCCAGAAGACAGTGAAGGACAGAGAAGTCTGGCATGCTGCAAATGGGGTCGCAAAGAGTTGGACATGGCTGAGCAACTGAACAACAACAATTGAGGAACTTTGAGCAGAAGAGAGATATCATCAGAGCTAAACTTGAGGGCAAATCAAGAGTATTTTATTTAAGATGGTTGAAAAGGGGGTGACCAAGGATTACCAGCAGCTGAGAAACCAAACCCTGAGACTTGGTGAGAGTTTGTGTATAATGTACATGAGTGCATTTTCTTCATAGCTTTGATCAGATGCTTAAAGGAAGCCATTACCCAAAACAGTTAAGAATCACTGGTCCATGATTTCTTTCTGAGGCTTGCAAAGCCCCAGGGATTATCAAAGGTTTTCCAGGCACATCCCTACAAGCAGCAACAGTGCCTATTTCAATATCGATTTTTAAATTAATGACTATTTCAAATATTTAAAAATAACTCTAAAACCGAATGTGGGTTGAGCAGAAGGCGTGCACAGCAGCCAGACTGCACGGCGCTCAGAAGCTCATGCGTGACTCACTCACTCCGCAGTCACTATCACCAGCCCTCCTCCAGCCGTAGTCATCTAGTTGGTTGCGAGGTTCAAATTGTCATTAATCTTTTAGACCTTTATGGTTAATTTATATCCAGAATGGACAACTGGCTGAAAACAGGAAGCATAGGGAACACAGAGGTTGAAAAATGCTAACGTGGGAACATGGATGCAATAGTCATTCTGTTCAGGTGTCGGGTCATTGATTCTCACTCCATTTCTGTGACATAGTAGAAAACAAACACGAGCAAATCAGGGGCAGGGAGATTGCAACTTCCTTAGATCCATGGTCCACTGTGGAAACAGAAATAAAGACCCAGTGCTCAGCATCACCTGGGAGCTTGTTAGACATGCAGAATTTCAACCCCACCTCAGACTTACTAAAAGGCCTCCCTGATAGCTCAGTTGGTAAAGAATCCGCCTGCAATGCAGGGGACCCCAGTTCGATTCCAGGGTCAGGAAGTTCCCCTGGAGAAGGGATAGTCTACCCACTCCAGTATTCTTGGGCTTCCCTTGTGGCTCAGATGGTAAAGAATTCGCCTGCAATGCGGGAGACGTGGGTTTGATCCCTATGTTGGGAAGATCCCCTGGAGAAGGGAAAGGCTACCCACTCCAGTATCCTGGCCTGGACAATTCCATGGATTGTGTATAGTGCATGGGGTCACAAAGAGTCGGACACGACTGAGCCACTTTCAGACTTATTAAGTCCATCTTCATTTTTACTGTCTTCATTAACAGAGTTTAAGAAGTACCAGTTTGGACCATAAAATTAGCAGCCTTCAGGGATTTCCCTAGTGGTCCTAGGGTTAGGACTCCACACTTTCACTGACGGAGATATGGGTTTGATCCTTGGCCTGGGAATGAAGATCCTGTGAGTTGCATGCCAAAAAACAAAGATTTCCCCAATTAAAATTAGCAGACTTCATAGATTGATCATAGACTTCCTGGAGAAGGAAATGGCAACCCACTCCAGTATGCTTGCCTGGAGAATCCCAGGGACGACGGAGCCTGGTGGGCTGCCATCTGTGGGGTCGCACAGAGTCGGACACGACTGAAGCGACTTAGCAGTAGCAGCATAGATTGATCTGCAAGCTAGTTAAGGAAAGACGGTAACATTATATGAGTTTAAATATTTTTATAAGTGCATTTCCCATTGCAGTTTTAGATCTTCATTGAAATATACAAAAACAAACAGTGGAAGAATGGAAAGCAACAGTTTTGAGCTGAATACGGACTGATTAGTACCTTGGCACTAGCTGAGAGGTGCAGGAACCTGGCTGTCACAGCAGTCAACTGGGGACTCTCCAGTGGTACCAAGCCTGAGCTCAGCCCTCAGCCTCACGCCAGAATCCCTGGGGTGGCCTGTGAGTGGTGATGAGCTCCCCATTCACCACCATTGAACCCTACCAAGCCTGCAGCTCCCATTCATCTGATTAAGGATGTCAAAAACAATGTTGCAGCAGAAAATACAGTGATGACTATATCAAGTTTGGCTTTTCACTTATTGGGACCAAAGACAGCCCCCATCTCTCAGGTGCTATTTGCTTGTTTGTTGTTGTTTGGCCACACAGCATGTGGGACCTTCCCCAACCAGGGATGGAACCTATGTCCCCTGCATTGGCAGGCGGACCCTAAACCACTGAACCAGCAGGGAAGCCCAAGAAGAAAGGCTTTCTTCTTGTGGATTTCAATTGTAGACATTTGAAATTGCATTTGATAAAACCCTGTGATTTGCAAACCAACATATCAGACTGACATGGGAGCTTTTCAGAAGTGCAGAATTGCAGGTCCCCTATGAGACCAACTGAATTGGAATCTACATCCTAACAAGACCCCCAGGGGTTCTCATATGCATGAAAAGTTGAGAAGCACTGTTAGGAAACCCACTAATGAAGCCTCTACACACTCTACACACTGCTTCTGAAATAACACAAATCCTCCTGCCCCCCAAGTTAAGAATTGTTGAACTTCTGGTGGCACAGTGAATAGGAATCCTCCTGCCAATGCAGGGGACACGGGTTCAATCCCTGGTCTGGGAAGATTCCACATGCTGCAAGGGCAACTAAGCCCATGCACCACAACTACTCTACTGAACCCCGGCTCTAGAGCCCCAGGGCAGTGAATACTAAGTGCCTAAACTGAAGCCCAGGCACCTAGAGCCCGTGCTCCACAATAGGAGAAACCATCACAATGAGAAGTCCATGCACCGCAACAGAGAGCAGCCCCCACTTTCAATTAAAGAAAGTCCTTACGCAGTAACAAAGACCCAGCGCAGCCAAAAATACATTGTTTTCAAAAGTTAAAGGGCATTGATTTTTTTAAAATTATCAAGAATCATTGCATTTCAGTCAAGGTTTCCACAAGACTTTTGACAAGGGGGCCAAGACAATTCCAGAAAGAAGAATGTATTCTTTGCAATAAATGTGCCAGGACCATTGAATCTCAACAGGCAGAAAATGAAGCTGGACCCCTACTTTTTACCATATGCAAAAATTAACTCAAAGTGCATCACAGACCTAAATATAAAAGCTAAAAAGATAGAACTTTTAACGGAAAATATAAGACCTTCATGACCTTAAATTAGGCAAAGCTTTCTTAGATATGACAGCAAAACTGCAAATGACAAAAGAAAAAATTAGATTAATTGGACTTCATCAAATTTTCAACCTTTTGTGCTTCCAAGGATACTGTCAAGACAGTGAAAAGACAACCCACCAAATGGGGGAAAATATTTACAAATCATATATCTGATAAAGGACTTGGATTTAGAATATATAAGAACTCTTGAACTGTGGTGTTGGAGAAGACTGTTGAGAGTCCCTTGGACTGCAAGGAGACCCAACCAGTCCATCCTAAAGGAGATCAGTCCTGGGTGTCCATTGGAAGGACTGATGTTGAAGCTGAAACTCCAATACTTTGGCCACCTCATGCGAAGAGTTGACTCATTGGAAAAGATCCTAATGCTGGGAAGGATTGGGGGCAGGAGGAGAAGGGGATGACAGAGGATGAGATGGTTGGATGGCATCACCAACTCAATGGACATGGGTTTGGGTAAATTCCAGGAGTTGGTGATGGACAGGGAGGCCTGGCGTGCTGCAATCAATGGGGTCGCCAGGAGTCGGACACGACTGAGCGACTGAACTGAACTGAACTTACAAAGCAGTTTTTTTAAAAAGACAGAACACTGAAAAATGGCCAGAGGATCTGAATAGACATTCCTCCAAAGAAGATATACAAATAACCAATACACCCATGAAAGATGTTCAATGTCATGAGCCATCAGGGAAATGCAAATCAAAACCACTGATGGGAATAGATAACTAACAAGAACCTACTGTATAGCACATGGGACTCAGTGCTCCGTAGTGACCTAAATGAGAAGGAAATCCAAAAAAAGAGAGGACATATGTAAATATATAACTGATTCACTTTGCTGTGCAGCAGAAACTAACACAACATTGTAAAGCAACTATACTCCAATAAAAATTTAAAAACTTGATTTGAGATTCCACTCACAATCTGTAGAATAGCTACTGCCAAAAAGACAAATAATAACCATTTTTGGTGGAGAATGGGGAGAAATGAGAACTCTCATACATTGCTGGTGGGAATGTAAAATGGTATGGCCTCTGAAAATAATAGTCTGTCACTTCCTCAAAAAATTAAACAGATTTACCCAGTGATCCAGCCATTCCACTCCTAGATATATATCCAAGAGAACTGAAGACATATAGTCACCTAATATCTCGTATATAAATATTCCTAACAGCATTGTTCACAACAGCCAAAAAGTTGAAACAACCCAAGTGTCCATTTGATCATGTTAACTGATGAATGAATGAATAAAATGTAGTAGATCCATACAAAGGAATATAATTTGGGGAAAAAAAAACACAAAGTACCAATGCATGCCATAACATGAGTAAATCTTGAAAACCTGATGCTAAATGAAATAAGCCAGACACAAGAGGCCATATTTTGTATGATCCCATTTATATGAAATGCCCAGTCATATCTCAAGACAGCAAGTCAGTGAGTAGTTGCCAGGAGAGAGGAGGAATGAAGAGGGACAGCAAAGGGGGTAAGGGTTTTCCGCTTGGGGTGATGAAAATGGTATTAAATAATGGTAACGTTTGGGCAACTTTGTGAGTATCATGAAAGCCCCTGGATTGTATACTTTAAAAGGCTGAATGGTGTGATGTGTGAACTATATCTCAGAAAACAGGTTGTATGGTTGCTGGGATTTGTTTTGTTTTGTTTTGGCCACACCTCGAGGAATGTGGGATCTAGGTCCCTGACCAGGGATCGAACCCGTGTGCCCTGAGGTGGAAGTGAGCAGCCTTAACCACTGCACTGCCAGGGAGGCCCCCTGTACTTTTTAAATTGCATCCTTTCAAAGTTCGGTGGGCAGATTATGAACAGGGATTTTACCCTTGCCACATGGCAGCACACCACTATGGCTGGTGAATGAAAATATCCTCTGCCCTCTGCCAGGGATAATAATAGAATGAGATGAGTTTATAAGAGCAGGAGAACTTCAGTAAAGCCTGAAGAAACGCACTGCCCCCTCGCCCTTCCCTGAAATAGCTTTTCACAAAACTCAAGTGAGGTCACAGGTGAAATCAGCCATCAAAACCTCCAATTTCTCCTTAGCCCTGCTGTCTGTCCATCTAACCAACCCCACACTGGCTCAATAAATAGTAGAGTGAAGGGAAGAGACACCTTGCCATACACGCAGCAGGAAAGCAGCAAGGAAAAACTTGTATTTAAGGCTTATGAAATCAAACTGCCAAGTTCAAGTCTCAGTGATGAGCCCCGTGTCCTGGGCAAATCACGTGTTGGGTTTGGGATGGACTTGATTGATTTGACTTTACCCTACTTACCAAGCTGTTAGTGGTTTGGATGGTAAAGAATCTGCCCACAATGCAGGAGACTAGGGTTTGATCCCTGGGTCAGGAAGATCCCCTGGAGGAGGAAATGGTAACCCATTCCAGTATTCTTGCCTGGAGAGTTTCATGGACAGAGGAGCCTGGCGGGCTACAGTCCATGGGGTTATAAAGAGTCGGACACCATTGAATGACTAACACACACACACAAGCTGTTATCATTTCCCAATGCTGGCAGATGACACAAGACTCCTGGGTCAGAGATGAATAACCTTATTACTTACAACCCAGCGAGCAGCACGATTTGCATCCATTCCCTCGCACCTTGAGTTCCTCAGTTGGTGACACAGCGTAGATCCAGGTGGATGCTTTGTGGGCAGTAGTTGCCGCTGAGGAACACTGAGCTCGGGGAATCTCCCTTCCTATTGGGAGATAAAGAGCTACATCCTTCAAGGCTATTCACTCCAAACACAACCCTGAGACACGGCCTAGGTGAAGAAGTGGTCCTGATCTTGCATGCTTGGCATCCTCAGCGAGAACATTCAGAGATGCTCAAGGTCCATGATGGATTGCTTCATTACTTCTCGCAAGAATCACCAACCTCTCTGTGCCTTCGTTTTCTCGGCTATAAACTAGGGGCAAGACAGTCACCCTCCTCACGGGGTGGTGGTGAGGATTAGAAGACATAAAGCATACAAAGTTCCTACCATGGAGGCCTGACCATAGAACTGTTCCCTAAACTTTAATCCCATAATTTTGGGAAGGAAGAGGGGGAAATGTGTTGCAGATGTCAGAAGGTTTTCCATGGAGGAGAACTTCAAAGTCCAGGGGGATAGACAAGGTTTCCCTGCTTACTTCCCTCCCCACTGCCAGCTACCTGTGGTACCTTCAGCCATAGCATCTTCCTGTTTCCCCTTCAAGAGAAAAGGCAAGAAGACCCTCTCAATCAACACTGTGTCCTCGGCGTCAGTACAGTGCCTGGCACAAAGGGAGAACTTAGAAAAATTTTGTTGAATAAATAGATGAGTGAACAAATGGAAAAGTGAAGGCATAAAGTCTCTAAGCAGGCAGGAGGATCTGGGAGGAAGGACCCTGGTGAAGGGGGGACCTTGAACAGGACTATGCACCCCCCCAGTATGGAGAGGAGAAAAGGATGAAAGGCAGACTTGAACAACCTCGGTCACGGTAGAGAGAAGCGGGCTGACATCAGATGACCCTGAGAGTGAAGGGAAAGAGATGATTCACAAGGTTGCCAGGCAACAGTGCAGCTGCAGCATATTAATCTGAAATCGAATCAATTGGCCAGTTTCAGGAACTTTTCTGTTGACAGGGTGAAAGAGATAGGAACCAAGGAAGGGGTGATGGCACCCTCTGCCAGAAACTGGGGACCAGCCTGGTGAGCTCTGAAGCAGGACCAGGGCAGCAATCTGGAGCACCGCACACAACTGAAGTGACAAACCACGTGCCCTGGACTGGGGAGGAAAGTGAGACCAGAAAGGGTAGGTAGTTTGCGAGGACTCAAACGGAAGAGGAACTGGGGGTTCAGCAAGAGCCAGGCTTAAGGAGAGAAGGTGGAACAGAGGTGTAAGCAAGCAGATGCAGCGGTACCCAGAGACCAAAAAGAGAGATTAGGTTCACAGCTCAGCCTCCTCACCTCCTACATGTGGGACCGGGGGCAAGCAAGTCAACCTGGCTGACCATCTCTAAAACGCATCTGTGTACAGAGTCCTCTCACGGGTACTTTCAGAATTATTTTCCCACTTAAAACCACTATCGGGAATTCTCTGGCTATCTAGTGGTTAGGACTCAGAGCTTTCACTACTGGGGGTCCTAGTTCAATCCCTGGTTGGGGAACTAAGATCCTACAAGCTGCGAGGCATGGCCAAATAAATAAAACCACCACCTGACATTGCTAAACAAAACACTTGCTAATATTTTATTATTAAAAATTCAAACACACAAAAAGTTGGATTTTTAATGTGAACATTCATACACCCATGGCCTAGATTCTATAATTTATATTTTGCTGTTCTTAATCTCATATCTATCCAGCTGTCTATCTTATTTTTTCATGCATTTCAAAATAAATGCACAGTACACTTTGCCCTAAGCACTTCCTTAACTAGAGTTCAGCATTTGCAATAGTTTTTTAAAATAAAATTGGCATACCATGAAATGCACAAATCGTTAAGTGTGCACTCAATGGATTTTGACCAAAATGTGTGTTCAGTGGGTTTTGGCGGTCTGTAAACAGGGTTCCAGGCTTGATTTTGAGTATTAAGTGAGGCAATATGCTCTTATTCAGTAGGGGGAGGCATTCATGTTAAGATATGGGAGGCAAAACAGGCCCCAGGATGTGACCAGGGCTGCGGGAGGCAGAAGTGGGTAGAACGGAGGAGCTGGTGTGAGGCCTGCCCGCAGGAGGAGGCACAAACCTGCAGGGGAGGAAAATCACCAAGGACAAGGGGGAAATGGATATTCTGGGAGTCAGCCAGATGCCACAGCGGTGAGGATAAGCCTGTGAAAATGAAAGCACCAATGATAAAAATAGCATCTCTTACTTAGAACTGGGGGCTTCCCCAGTGCCTCAGCGATAAGGAATCCGTCGGCAGTGCAGGATACACAGAAACGCGGGTTGGATCCCTGGGTCAGGAAGATCTCCTGGAGGAGGAAATGGCAACTCACTCCAGTATTCTTGCCTGAGAAATCCCACAAACAGAAGAGCCTGGTGGGCTACAGTCCATGGGGGTCATAAAGAGTCAGACAGGACTTAGCGACCGAACAACAACAGCTTAGAACTTGCCATGGGTCAGAGGCCAAGTGAAGGCTACAGGCATCTCCTTTAACCCTCACCACCACCCTCTATGTAAGTAAGCTCCCCCCTCGCTAGTGTCCCCTCAAGTTTGTGTCTCGCCTTAGATGGCATCCAGGAAGTGCCACAGCTAGGACTCAAGCTCAGGGTCAGAGCCCGCTGACTCCATCCTTTCAACAAATGCCAGTCCTGCACACAAACTCCCACCTGGGCCTCAACCCAGCTTCTGATGTCGGAGGACCTGGCTGCAGCCTGGTGTGGGAGATGGGTTTAGAGCTCCCAGGGTGATCCTAACGTGAAGTGTGGGCTGAGCACAGTACAGGCCTAAGTGGGCATCAGATGAGAAGGCGAGGGATTTCCCTGGTGTCCAGTGGTTAGGACTCTGATGGCTAGGTTAGGACTTCTGGTGGCTTGGGTTCGATCACTGGTTGGGGAACTATAAGATCCTGCATGCCTCATGGTCCAGCCAAAAAAAATAATCTCCTTGCCATAGCCTTAAGACTAGTCCCTGGGCTTCCCTTGTGGCTCAGCAGTAAGGAGTCTGCCTGCCAATGCAGGTGACACAGGTTCAATCCCTGATCCAGAAGGATCCCACATGCCTCGGAGAAACTAAGCTCCTGTGCCACAACTATTGAGCCTGTGCTCTAGAGCCCAGAAGCCACAGCTACTGAGCCCAGATACCACAACTACTGAAGCCCAGGCGCCCTAGAGCCGGTGCTCTGCAACTAAAGAAGGCACCGCAGTGAGAAGCGCACCACAACTAGAGAAAAGCCCGTGCAGCAACCAAGACCCAGCGCGGCTATAAAAATAAGTAAATAAATTAAAGTATTTTTTAAAAAAGACTGGCCCTGCTCTCCTCTTCCCCCTCATGAGTGTCGAATCCCTTCCTCCCGCCCAGCCTTTCTGAAGGTGAGAGGCAGGGCCAGCGAGCAAAGGCAGAGGCTGAAGCTCGGCCCGAGAGCATCGTGTGGGCTGTCCTCTCGGTCCTGCTACCTCACGACCCTCAGACGGCAGATGCAGCCAGAAGTCATGAACCCACGTCCCTCTCCCCAGCCCCTGCCCTGGGAGGGACAAGGATGCCCCAGTGGACACGAATGGGACCCAGGTGTCACTCTTTGTCCCAGCACCTTCACACCCTCCAAGTCCCCGTCACCTGAGGCGGGTGACTGAGTCATCATCAGTCTCTCCTTTTTTTTTTTAATATCGATAACCAATTAGGAAGACAAGCATGGCCTCCCAGACAGCAGCTCATCAGAGATTCCCCAAGGCCGGTCCTGGCATGCGGAAGTATAGTTGGGGGTGCTGGAGAGGGGTTGGGGGGATGTTGCCCTGGAGAGTCTCCCTCCCCAGGGAGGCTTCTCACCTTGACGGGGAGCCATCGTTATGGTCTATTTTGTGTGTCCCCCTCCCCAAGAATCTGGACTCCACCAAAGTCACGAGAAGATCAGCGATACTCACCTCGTATTCCTGGGGCCTCATCCAGACCCTGGTTTTCAGCACACACTCAGTAACTGAAACAAAAATGGACTAGAACAGCCAAAAGCTTCGAGGAACATCTCCCTAATCACGCTGGGAAAATCACCCGCCAACTCACGCAGAGCCTGTCCTCACTGACAGCAGCTATCAAAAGGCTGGAACCCCTTGGACTCACCATCTAGTGTTGCCGTGATCAATGACCACAAGCTCGGAAGCTTGAAACAACACAAATTCAATCCCCCACAGTTCTGCGATCAGGAGTCCAGGTACAGCGTGGCCTGCTGGGCCAAAACAAGGTGTCACCAGGGCTTCTTTCCTTTCTGGAGGGGCCGAGAATGAATCCGAGTTCAAGTTCATCTGAGTTGTTGGCCGAGTTCGATTCTTTGTGGCTGTGGGGGCTGAGGTCCCTGTTCCTTGCCTGAGGTCAGCGGGGACCACTTAGGTCCTTAAGGCCACCTGCATCCCTCGTCTCATCCTCCCTCCATCATCCAACCAGCAAGGGCTGGTCCTTCACACTCTTCAACTTTTTTGCTTCATCCTTCAGCCACATGACTTCTGCTTCTAGCCGAGGAATGCTGTCTGCTTTTAAGGGCTCATCTGATTAAACTGGGCTCTCTCCAATCATCCAGGATGAACTTCCTATTTTAAACTCAGTAATCTTAATCACATGTGCAATGTCTCTTTTGCCACATCTTCTCAGGTCCCAGAGATTGGGGTGTGGGCCTCTTTGGGAAACCATTATTCTACCCACCACATCCCCACTGGAAGGAGAAAGATCCCAGCACTAGGAAGATAGAGACCTGAGTTTCAGGCCCAGCTTTCCTTGCTCAGTTGTGTAAACTCAGGACAGGTATTGCTTCTCTTGTGTGAGCCTCAGTTTCTTCATCTGTAGAATGGGGACATGCTCACACTTATGTCCAAGGACGTAGAAGAGCAACTACATTCATTCTCGCAGAAGATTTAGTGCCTGGCACTCTGCATGGTTGTTACAGTGAGGACAGGGGAGGGGACTGGGCCCCAGGTTCTGGGACCTGCTCTTCAACTTGGTGGATGCAGAAATTGGATTTTCTGGTGTTAGAGCCAGGATTTCACACCTGGCCTCACCGATTCCAAAGCCCTCTGCACACCAGTTGGTGCCGACCTCTGAGAGGCCCAGCCTCCATAGCCTCCCTCTCTGCCTCCTCTTTCAATAGCAACTCAGGGCGAGAGTCCCTCTGAGCCATGGCAAGCAGGAGGGAAAACCTTGGATTCAAAGACAATGCTTTTTAGGGAATGACGTTCTTCAGTCCTTGGAAGGGAAGAAGCTACCCTGTGTATGCAAAGCATGTGCATAGATCTTGTCACATTCGCCCTTCACTGCAGCCATGTGAGATAGGAATGAGTGATAACCACTTCACCCATGAGGCTGACTGAGGCTAGAGAGGCTAAGGGGAGAAGATGCAAACAAATTAGATGCCCACATTGTTCTGTGCCCTGTACTTTAGGTATATCTTCTTTAAGACTCCTCTCCAAGTTACTTCCTTCATTTCCAAGGGAAAAAACAGCTCAGAGAGAGGGAGCCATCTGCCCAAAGCTGGAAGAGGGCAGTGCCAGGAAACCCTTCCCTTTGCCAGAGGACAAGCTCCTCTTGTGAGGAAAACATGCAGTTTCTGTGACTGTGAGACCCCCACCCAACCCCCACATGCCTGTGAGCGCCCACTAGCAGTAGTCCTCCACCATCACCTGTTGAATGAGAGTACTGGCTTCTATTCTGGGCAGTGGCCACCCCTCCAGGCCAGAATACTGGAGTGGGTAGCCTTTCCCTTCTCCAGAGGATCTTCCCAACCCAGGGATCGAACCCAGGTCTCCCGCGTTGAGGGAGAATTCTTTACCAACTGAGCCACCAAGGAAGCCCTTTGAATGAGAGTACTGGCTTCTATCCTGTGCAGTGGCCACCCTTCCAGCAACCAGCCTACAGAACAGCCAAGGGAGCATAACCCCCTCCTCAGCAGAAATCGCGTCTCAGTTCCTATACAACCAGGGCTCTGATGAAAGCTTATAATTTCCCGTTACCATAGCAACGCGAATCTCTATTCCCCTAGGATGTGAGCAGAGCTGCTCCCCACCCCACCTTTTCTCCCAAGCCCCCTCAAAGTCCCTTCCATCTCTGAGATTCTGTGATTCAATTAATTATCAACAAAGCCTGCCCCGTTTTTGTCATTTTCATGTACACCGTCTGCTGAGTCACTGAGCCCTGCTCCGGATGAGACTGGTTATTTATCAGAACATTTGGCTACTGGTTGCCATGGACACCTCACAGCCTGTTTCTTTCATCACCTATTCATTCTCAGCAAGACTGGCTGTGAGCGTGGGTACCAAAGCCCCTTATTAAGGACTCAAGGGACATCAAAACTCCCCCAGACGGGGAGGGGGCCTGTTGACGCATGAACAAGAGCAAAATCTCTAGTCTCAACTGTGGAAAAATCGAACACAGCCTAGAGCTAGTTACATCCATCCAAAGCAGGTCAGTGCAGCAGTTTATCAAATAAGTCAACCAAACATACCATTCGATTTTCTGGTCTTCTGGCAAACCCTTTAGTCTTGTTTGTTAACCACTTTAAGATGTATTTTTATATTGAAAAGTGCAGATTAATATGTCACTTTGAAAGCAAAATGAGGGAGGGAGCCTGGAAGTGTAGGAGCCTCAGGGAACTGGCTGGGGGCAGGGTGGGGGTAGGAAGGGGTAGGGGAGGAGGGGCAGACTTGAGAGATGATGGGGAGCCCCAAGTTAAGTCCAGCTCCGTGCAGAGAGCATCAAGGATGGGAGGGGGGGACACTCAGGATTTTCCAGGTAAATCAGGAGAAGGGGCTTCAGAGGCAACCAGGATGCAGCCACCAGGCAGAGAGAGAGGGGCCATCAGCCCACGGCCCATTGCTCCTGATAACTGTGACACATCCTGTTTGCAGAGGCTGACAGAGGGGACAGGGGATCAATACCTCACTCCACACTCACACACTCCCTGTTCTTCAAACATCAACCTGTCGTGAAACACGCTTTCTCTGAATCGAAGGTCATTTGGTTCATCTAAATGGGATGTGGTCCAAGGGATGATCAACAGGTGTCTGACCCTAAGGACATGGCAGGGGACTCTGTCCCTGACCCCAGGGAATCTGTCTCCCACCTGCCCTCATGTCCTACTGAAAACCTTGCCCCCACCCTGCTCCTACCCCTCGCTGTGAAGGACAACTCCCCTTCTCTTCCCCCACATCCAGATGACTGACTGAGGACAGGGTGGGGCAGGGGTGAGGTACCTGTGCCCACCCCTATTCCTCTGCAGGGGGGAGCCTCCCCTCTTGGGGGAGGAGGGCTTGGGAGGGGCCTTGAGGGTTTATAAGTCAGGGCTGGAACACCCAGCAGAGCAGAGGAGTGAGGCTCCAGGCTGACAGCAGCATCACCCACCTCCCAGCTCCGCAGGTGAGAGCACCCAGGAAAGGAGGGGAGAGGCTGGGACGAGGGTTGATGGGACCCCTGCCCTCATCAAGTTACCAGGCTCATGTCTCAGTGTCTCCAGGGCTGGGACCCTTCCTTTAGCCCAGAGCCAGGTTAGGTCTCAGCTCTAGGATCCACCCTGGTATCCCAACCCTTGCCTTCGAGCTGCCCTACTCCCTTAGCCGGGCCCTGCCCTGACTCTCTGACTCCATGCTCACCCCGGCCCAGAGGGGTTAGGATGAAAGCCATCCTCCCATCTCTCAGGTAAGAAAACTGAGGCCCGAAGAAGATGTGACTTGCCCAAAGTCATACAAATTGGACAGGATTGGAACTGGAACTCATCTCAAGGTCTTTCATAGACCAGCACCGACTGCCTCGTGGAACTTTCCATGACAGTGGTAATGTTCCATAGCCTCACTGTGCAATACAGTACTGGCCAAGCCACACGTGCGCTAGAAATATGGCTAATGTGTGAGGGAGCAATTTTTTTAATATTTATTTTTATTTATTTATTTGACTGCCCCAGGTCTTAGTAGCGGCATGCGAACTTTTAGTTCCAGGATGTGAGATCTAGTTCCCTGACCAGGGATCAAACCTGGGCCCAGTGCGTTGTGAACTCAGAGTTATAGCCACTGGACCACCAGGGATGTCCCAAGGAATTTTTAATTTTTTTTAATTTAAATGTAAAGAACCACGTGTGCCTGGAGGCTGCCATATAGGACAGCATTGCCCTAGAGCATGGATTTTTCAACTTTGTTTCTTTAGCAGAAGAACCCTTTCTCTCCCAAAGGAAATTTAACAGAGAAAACAGATGAAAGAAGCATTTCATGTATACAAATGTGTTCTTTGAAGGCAATATTTTTATCATTTGCTTTCAATAAAGCCAATCAGAACAATGAGGCTGAAAGAACATGAAACAGTTGAATCCTCAGAACAGAATTTTAGATTTGTTTGAGCATCCATTTTATTTTTGTATTCTGGTTTTCCCAAACTTGCCTCACCTTGATACAGAGCTACAAATGGTGACAGTTTCAGGGTCTTTTTTTTCAACTGGTAGATTGTAATCAGAGGAGACGTGCATGCTAAGTCACTTCGGTCGTGTCCAACTTTTTGGGACCCCATGGACTGTAGCCCACCAGGCTCCTCTGACCATGGGGGTTCTCCAGGCAAGAATACTGGAATGGGTAGCCGTGTCCTCCTCCAGGGGATCTTCCTGACCCAGGGACCGAACCCGTGTCTCTTATGTCTCCTGCATTTGCAGGCGGGATCTTTACCACTAGCATCACCTGGGAAGAATCAGAGGCTAGCCCTTAGTTAAGTGAAAATGGCAGGAGAAACTTCCCTACCACAGTGTGACCCCACCACGCAGTGAAGGTGCTGTGGGTTTCAAAGCGATGCTGTGTGCAGCTGAGTGTGTAAATCCCATCCATATTACTACTTAAAAGTTCACTTAAATCACAAGACTTAAACATTATAGAGCCACTCACATGGCCTTAAATTCTACAGAACAGTTTGGAAAGCCTTGCTCTGAGTTATAAATTCCTTGCCTTTAAAAAAGGCAAGGCTTGAGACTGGAGGATCAGGGGAGGAAATGGTAGGACCAGGAGGAACAGTCCACAAGCCCATGCAGAACTGCCGACCTGTCAGCAGGGAAGAGGGTCCCACCCTACCTCTGGGTGCCTGGACAACCCCACCTTTACTCTCAGTCCCTCTCTCCTTTGCAGGCAAGATGCAGCAACCATGCGCGCATGCGCTGATCTTGGTGCTGGCTCTGGCCGCCTTCTGCGAAGCTTCTTGGAAGCCCCACTCCCAGCTGCAAGACACGCCCATCTCTCCGGGGGCCAATAGGGGCCAGGAGCCGCTCAGGATGGACCGGCTGGGCCCAGCCTCGTACCACCGGAGGCAGCTGGGGCTTCAGGATCCGCCACACATGGTCGCAGGTAGGAGCTGCTGACAACCGTCCCTGCTTGCCTCGCCCTGCCTGGTTTGGCCAAGGCGCCCGCAGGCTGGCCCTGGCCACGGTCTCCAGAGCCTAGATGTCCTTTCCCCCATCCTCACCTCCTCTCCCACCGCCGACCCTCAGACCTGTCCAAGAAGCAGGGGCCATGGGTGGAGGAAGAGGAAGCAGCATATGGATGGATGGACTTCGGCCGCCGCAGTGCTGAGGAAGGGGACCAACATCCCTGAGAACCGAGCTTCGGAGCCTAGCCACCTCCCAGCCCAGCCCAGCCCCATGAAACACGCATCAAAATAAACTAGATTTCAATGGATCAAGTTGTGTCAAGTGTCCCAGGGCA
Organism: Okapia johnstoni; assembly: GCA_024291935.2. Taxonomy (NCBI): domain Eukaryota; kingdom Metazoa; phylum Chordata; class Mammalia; order Artiodactyla; family Giraffidae; genus Okapia; species Okapia johnstoni. The sequence continues at coordinate 19,884,239 of CM044306.1, read as the reverse complement.
GGGGATGTGGGTTGGGGCAGGGTTGAGGTGGGAAGAGGGGTTGAGTGCTCCCCCGGGGCAGAGAACATGGCTACGTCTCCTCCGTGTCCCCAGAGCCTAACATGGAACAAGATTCTGTAGTGTGGGGACTTCCCTGGTGGTCTAGTGGTTAAGACTCCGCGCTTGCAGTGCAGGGGAGATGTGGGTTCAATCCCTGGTTGGGGAACTAAGATCGCACATGCCACACAGCCAAAAAAAAAAAAACAAAACTCTATATTGTGTTTGGGAGAATAGACAGTAGTATTACAACCAGAGTGAGCTTTCTAAAAGAGAAATCAAATCATGCCACTCCAGTCAACCCTCCAGTGCTTCCCATTGCAATTAGAATACAACCTAGGCTCATTGGGACTTCCCCAGCAGTCCTGTTGTTAAGCCTCTGTGCTTCCACTGCAGGGAACACAAATTCAATCCTGGGTTGGGGAACTAAGATCCTGCATGCCGAATGGTCCATCAAAAAAAAAAAAAAAACAAAACCTAGGCTTCTTGGCATAGCCTTAAGACTTAGCCCTGCGGTCTTCATCCCCCTCATGGATACCAAATTTCCTTCCTCCTGCTTCTTCCTTTCTGTTACTCAAACACACCAGGCTCTCTCCTGCTCTGAACCTTTGTTCTCGTTGTTCCTGTGCCTGGAATGCTTTTCGCTGGGCATAAACACACCTGGCTCCTCTTTTTCTCCTGGGTCTTGGTTGAAAGGCCTTTTCCCGAGGGGCTTGCCCTTTCTGCTCCTCACCCTTCACACGCAGCCTCCAGTATTCTCTTATCATAGCATAGCATTGTCTGTAGAACACACTTCACAATCTGTAGTTGTTTTGTTTGCCAGTTTATTGTCTGCCTCCTCAGTTAGAAGGGAAACTCTGTAAGGGTGGAGACCATGTGTCCTCCTTCCCTGCTATATCCCAAGGCCAGAACAGGAGGTACCCCATAAATATTTATCACATGGATAGGCAAGTGGCTGGCACACACACTTGGTGTTTCACCCATATTTCCTCACTGCTCTAATGCCTGTCACAGCTTCCTGCCATAGGCACTTGCTACTCTCCACCTGAGGGTTTTGGCAATGTAAAGCAGCCTGGAAATTCTGGGGAGTTAGTGCCTCTGGAAGCATCTCTCAGTCAATGACAGATTGAAAGTTGGAGGATAAATACCCCACCTCTGGGACTTCACTGACAGTCCAGTGGTTAAGACTTCACCTTCCTGTGTAAGGTTACAGGTTCAGCCCCTGGTTGGGGAGCGAGGATCCCACATGCCTTGTGGCCAAGAAACCAAAACAGAGGCAATATTGTAACAAATTCAATAAAGACTTCAAAAATGGTCCACATCAAAAAAAAAAAAGATCTTTAAAAAGAAATGCCTCAGCCCCCTCGCCCCTGGGGTGGTTAATTCTGAAATGTTTGCTACTCTGTCTTGCAGAGATCCTCAGCAGGACTCAGCCCTAGTTACCTGTAACAGTAACCTGATCAGCAATGTCCTTTCTTGGCTCACTTCCCTTCCCTGTCTCACATCCTCAGGCTGCTCTCAAATCCTTATCTCCCAGTCTGCATCTGGGGGGACTCATCCCAGGACAGTGGGTACTAGGGGAGTTGTAGGAAGCAAACCCTTGTGATGGGATTCTGAGATTGGGTCCTGCACCAGTCAGACTCCATTGCTGTGTTAAGTGGGGCACTCATAACCCCTGAAATGTCACAATCATCTGTGGATTTTCTCATCTTACATCACAACTCCATTCTAGTGAGCCTGCCTCTCTGAGCCTTTTGACTCCTTCTTCAATACTCTGCAGAGGCAATTCAGGAGCCTTCAACTCAATTGCTGTAGACTATTGTTTTGTCTGAGCTTCAAGAAGTCATTCTCAGTGAGGCATTAGGCTTCAGGCGTCTGCCAGGAAATTAAATCCTGAGTCAAAAGAGAGTACCCTTGACACCGATATCAATAAACTCTCCCCTGGGAATCCCCTGGTGATCCAGTGGTCAAGACTTGGCGCTTTCACTGCCATGGTCCAGGTTCAATCCCTGGTGGGGGAACTAAGATCCCACAAGCCACATGGCACAGCCAAAATAAAGTAAAATAAACTTTCTCCTGGTGGCTCAGATGGTAAAGAATCTGCCTGTAATGCAGGAGACCAGGGTTTGATCCCTGGATTGGGAAGTTCTCCTGGAGGAGAAAATGGCAACCCACTCCAGTATTCTTGCCTGGGAAACCCCATGGAACCTTTCCTGTTCCTGAGACAGAGGAACCTGGCAGGCTGCAGTCCAAGGGGTCACAAAGAGTCAGACACGATTGAACAACCACACTTTCACACTCCCCTAGCCAATCATTCTACCATTCTGCTGTTCATCCTCCTGGATCTACCAGCCTCAACAATCCACTCCATGCATGTTGTCCTGGTTCCTGCTGGTACATATTATCCAGATTATTCAGGTCCTGCAGCATTTGGGGGTGAACAATCCCTTTCTTCTGTTATGTGGGGCAGTACTTCTCCACATGCTAGGACCTTATGTTAGCTTTTGATTTAGAAGCCCTTAAGGGAAGCAGGTGCAAAACTCAAGAAGCATCATCGTAGGAGGCATCGGCCTCAAGGAAGCCTTTGCACTCTCCAGGTAAAGGTAAGCTGCTCCTGTTTGACAAGATAAAGGTCCTTCTTCCAGCTCAGAGGATTCCTGGAAACCTGGAGTTCAAGATTCTTTTACTCTTTTATTTAATTGAAGTATTATTGATTGACACTGTTGTGTTCACTTCTGGTGTACAGCAAAGTGATTCAATTATACACATGTATACAAATCCTTTTCCATTATGGTTTATTACAAGGTATTGAATATACTTCCCTGTGCTATCCAGGCCCTTGTTGTTTATATATGTTTTATACAGCAGGTGGCACACTGGTAAAGAATCTGCCTGCCAATGCAGGAGACATAAGATACATGGGTTCCATCCCTGGGTTGGGAAGATCCCCTGGAATAAAGGAAATGACAACACACCCCAGTGTCCTTGCCTAGGAAATCCCATGGACAGAGAAGCCTGGCAGGCACATTCCATGCGGTTGCAAAGAGTTGGGCAGGACTAAGCACACACACGTGCACACACAGACAGTGTGTATCTGCTAGTCCCAAACTCCTAGTTTACCCCAATCCTTTTCCCCTTTGATAACTGTAAGTTTTTTTTTTTTTTTTTTAATGAGGTAGGGGATTTATTTATTTGGGCCTCGCTGTGGGGCTTGCAGGATCCTAGTGGGGCTTGTGATCCGGGATCAAACCTGGGCCACAGCACTGAAAGCGCTGAATCCTAACCACTGGGAATTCCCCATAAGTTTGTTTTCTATGTCTGTGAGTCTGTTTCTATCTTGTAGATAGGTTCGTTTGTGTCACATTTTAGATTCCACATGAAGTGATATCATATGGTGTTTGATTTTCTCTTTCTGACTTCTTTCACTTAATAATCTCTAGGTTCATCCACATTGTTGCAAATGGCATTGTTTCATTCCTTTTTATGGCTGAGTAATAGTCCATTATACATACGTATCACATGTTCTTTATCCTTCCATCGGTTGATGGACATTTAGATTGCTTCCCTGTCTTGGCTGTTGTAAATAGTGCAGCTATAACACAGCATGTATCTTTCCAAATTAGTTTTCTCTTGACACATGCCCAGGAGTGGGATTGCTTGATCGTATGGCAACTTTATTTTTAGCTTTTTAAGGAACCTCCAAAAGACTGGAATTAAAGGTGCCATTAAGGCACTAACTTGGGGATGTACCCTGGAGGCTGGGATGCAGAATGTACTTCGAATCAGAGGTTCTTAAACAGTGCTGTATCTCTGACAGGTAGAACACATGAAGCCAGGAACCAAGCAAAAAGTGGCCCCATGACCATCACTGCCAGGCAACCACCTCAGAAATTTGTACTTCCTCTCCCCACAATTCTGGACACTTTTGGACTAGAAATCCTGGTTCCTGGGGGAAGATGCTTCCACAAGGGAAAACAGTAAAGATTCTCCTAAATCTGAAGTTACAGGGGCTTGTATTAAAAAAGAATGAAATAATGCCATCTGCAGCAACATGGATAGACCTAGAGAGTCATACTAAGTGAATTAAGTCAGACGGAGAAGGAGAAACATCTTACGACATCCCTTATATGTATAATCTAAAAAGAAATTATACAAATGAATTTACAAAACAGAAACAGACTCACCAACTTAGAGAAGGAGCTTATGGTTGTGTGGGGCAGCAGGGAGGAAAATGAGGGGGAAGAGATAGTTAAGGAGTTTGGGATGGACATGTACACACTGCTATATTTAAAATAGATAACCAACAACGATCTTTTCTATAGCACATGGAACCCTGCTCAATGTTATATAGCAAAGTGGATGGGAGGGGAGTTGGGAGGATAATGGATACATGTATATGTACAGCTGAGTCCCTGCACTGGTCACCTGAAACTATCACAGCATTGTTTGTTAATTGGCTATACCCCAGTATAAAATAAAAAGGTTATCAAAATAAATAAAAAAGTTATAGGGGCTTGGGAATTCCCTGGCAGCCCAGGAGTTAGAACTCCATGCTTCCAAAGCAGGGGGCCCGTGTTCGATCCCTGGTCAGAGAACAAAGATCCTGCAAGCCACACAGCACATCCAAATAACGAAATAAAGAAAAACTTTTAAAAATAAAGTTATAGGGATTTCCTGCATTTGGGGCTCTTCATGCCATTAGACTATCAGGCAAAAGTCAACTACTAGCCTTGGGTTACCTGCCCTGATTAACACAGGGAGATAGCATCACTGCCTCATAGTGGGGGCAGGAAGGAGTTATTTAGGGTCTGGCACACAGAGGGATTCACTGAGCTGTGTCTTGGGGCTTCCTGCCTGGTGAGAATCATAAACAGGCAGTTGCCCCAACAATAGCCTGACCAGGGCCAACGACCAAGAGTTCAGACCTCTCAGGAATAAAGATGTAGATTACTTCAATCAGGAAAGCAACCTGGACCAGCTGAAGGGCTGGCCAAAGGAGACGGGGATATAGAATGTGTGGTAGAGGAAGGAGATGAGAAATATCATTGAGGGATTCAGGATCAATTGCAGCACTGGGGACCACAGCTTATACCACTCATCTTCCAGATGTAATTCTTCTTTATAAGATACTGTGATCAGCCACCATCTTAAACAAGCAATGCCAGGCCAGAGTGAACTCCACCTGGGGCTTGAGTGCATCTGAGAGGCACAAGATCTGGACTGTAGCAGACCCTGTCAGTGACCTGCCCGCACCCTCAGCACTTGCCATTCTAGCACACGCTGACCATGGTCCATGACAAACACAGCTCGTCTCTGCCAGAGGGCTTTTCCCTAGCAGATGTGCTGAGAGATCAGAGCACCAGAGAGTTAATGCCCGCAGGAGTGGCCCTCAGCCAATGATGACTGAGTCTTGGCGGATGCCTGCCCTAGTTTCCATGCCCCTAGGATGGGATAACTGAAATGGGTTCTAGATCGGTGTGTTTCCAACTTTAATATGCATGTGCATTGCCTGGGGACCTCGTCAACATGCAGATTATGACAATTTAGGTGTGGGGTGGGACCCAAGATTCTGCATTTCTGATTAATTTCCCAGAGATGTTAATGATGCTGGTCCACAGATGACACTCAAAGCTGCAACGGGCTGCACTTCCTCCAGGGTTCTCCAGTATGACTAAGCCCCCATTTTTTTTGGCAGCACTGCACACCTAGTGTGATTTTGGTTCCCGAAACAGGGATCTAACCCATGCCCCTTGAAGTGGAAGTTTGGAGTCTTAATCCCTGGGCCACCAGGTAAGTACCATCATTAGCTCCCTTCTGTTCTCAGTTCCATACTCTGCCCCAAGAGGGCTTCCTGGGATCATCTTCTAAATAAACCACTTGGTTTTTTTCTTCACGATTAAAATCCTTATTATCAATGCTCTGGAAACACCTTCACTGAAAATGAGAACATGACTAAACCTCTCTGAGAACTGAGCTGTTGCTTTCCAAAATGATAAACTCGAAACCAGAAATTGAACATTTCAAGCCAGACTCATTACCAGATTTCTGGGACTCTCTGGTCTCACCTTGTTTTCTGTCCCTCTCTGCTTCCATGTTTGAGAATTCTGCCTTGGCAAGAATCAGTCCAAGTTTGAGAAAACTGCCTTGGCAAGTATCTGTCCAACAGCCTCCTTTAATGGAATAAACGACTCGTTTTCACATGCTGTTCTGGGGGACCTCTACCTAAGACAGGGGTGACTCTCCTTGCTTCACCCTTTGCAGCTGGGCACCCAGGCAGGATCCCAGGAGCAGAAGGGATCAGGGAAGGTCTGTGTAACTCGGGCTCTGAAGACCCAAGGGCTTGAGTTCAAAACTCTGCAAGCAGCTGTTTCACTCTTTTTTTAATTTTTATTTATTTTTGGCTGTGCTGAGTCCTCATTGCCATGCAGGCTTTTCTCTAGTTGTGGCAATCAGGGGCTACTCTCTGGTTACGGTGCACAGGTTTCTCATTGCAATGGCCTCTCCCATTGCAGAGCACGGGCTCTAGGGCACATGGGCTTCAGCAGTTGCAGGTCCCAGGCTTTAGAGCACAGGCTCAATAGCTGTGGTGCACAGGCTTAGTTTCCCCTCAGCATGTGAGATCTTTCCAGATCAGGGATCAAATCTGTGTCTCTCACACTGGCAAGCAGATTCTTTACCACTTAGCCACCAAGAAAGGCCCTGTTTGACCCTTGGGAGGGTAACTTTACCTGCCTGGACATCAGCTTTATCACCTGATGGTCATTTATCATATCACCCACCCCAGAGGATTTGTGGCTATAATTATGTATTTAATCAAAGCGCCCAGCACATCATTCAACACTAGAGCCCATCCTCTCTCCACAGCTTTGCCCCACCAAAGCGCATGCATGCACGCATGCACACACACACGCATGCACATGTACACACACCCGTGTGCACTCCCTGAGAAAGACGGCAGAGGTCAGGCCAGGTAGCACACAGGTCCTTTATTTCCTGCACCAGCACATACACAGACTGACAAGCAACAGGAGTGTGAGAAGCACTGTGGGGATCAGGGCAGATACTGACGGGATCCTGGGCCCCGACTCCACTGTCTGTAAGTAAAGATGGGGAGAGGGAAAAAAAACCTAGAACAAGGAAACAAGGGGCGCTGAGAAGATGTGGGTGGGTGACAGGGCCTTGGGAGGGGGCCTGGATACTCACAGGTCACAGGTGGGGAGGACAGGAGATGGGGTGGGGAGGCCCCCACCAGGCAGAGGAAGTCCTCACCCACAAAGACAGACACTTCTGGTTACAAAGAGTAATTAGGAACTGAGAAGAAAGAGCCAAGAACAGGAAACAATGACCAGGTCCCTAAAAGTCACCAAGGACGGGGAGCCACCTTTAATTTGGGGGTCAAGGGATGAGGGGTGTATAGTTAGCAGGGTGCTCAGAACAATTCCTCTGCCCAGGGCCTGAGCCCCGCCCCCAGCTCAGAGCTGGGTCTGGTAGCTGGTGGGGCCTCCCCCTGGGCTTCTTCACCCCCGGAGCCACCACGTGACCCAGGTCCAGCAGCCACAGCTTTTGCACCAGCTACAGAACAAGGGCCGGGGTTCCTTCAGCCTCTCCCAGAAGAGGCCTGAGGCTTGGGGCCTCAAGTTACAGTCCAGGTTCGTCTAGGGTGAGCTGGTAACAGATCAGGGGTCCTGCTTCAGAGCATGGGAAGGGGGGTCTGGGGAGGGTGGGGCTTGGCCAGGCAGCAGAAGAAAAGGCCTCAGGCAGTCTGTGGGGCCTCTGTAGGCTGCTGGGAAACAGCAAAGCCTGGAAGAGAAGGGAGTAGATGTGAACTGGAGGCCTGAGGACCACAGGCCTGGCCTGGGCAGCACGCAGGGGCTGGGCCTGCTCAGCTACATCAGAAAGAGACAGAAGCTGTTGACAGTTATGCAAGCTGTCCACTGCCCAGCCATAGTGGTCACTATTCAGTGTACAACCTGCACAACCGTACAGGGCAACCCTGATGAGGCTACCCAGCAGTGACCAAAGGGCCATCTGAGTCAGGGCAGTCCAGATAGGATGATGAGGCTGCCAACAGGTTATAAACTTCATAGCAGACCCAGCAGGCCAAGAAGGCACAAAGACCAGGTTAGAGAGGAGGGATGCGTAAGGAGAGGCATTATGGCATAGTAGTGAAGAAAAGAACTTCAGTGACCTCAAACAAATCACTCTGCTCTCTGAACCTCAGTTTCTCACCAAATGGGGATAATACCACCTACAAGGGTGTGAGGATTAAAGAAGGTAATTTGAGTCACTAAATCATCTTTGATTATTTCCATGAGCTCCTCAAGGCAGGGTTCTCACGGCCCAGGACATGGCCTGTACTCAGTAGATGCTGCACCAACCTCTGGGGCTTACAGCTGGGGAGAGGAGACCCTTACTGAACCCACCCTGTAGGAGACCCTAGCACACCTTCAGACTCAGCCAGGGGACCGTTCCGACTGTGGCCCTTGCTGGCAGAGCCCTTCATCCCAATTACCTGGGGTGGGGTGGGGGGTGCCCAAGAAGGCTCCCCTTCCTCCCAGGCTTTGGGAGTATGGTTCCTCCTCCAGCCTCCGAAAGTCCTGAATTGGCACCCCGGGCTCCAGAATCCCATCCCCCATGTTTGTTTTGGCCTGCTGCTGCCACTGCTGCAGGGTTGGGGGGCCTTGGGGACGGGGGAGGCAGAGCGGGGTACAGGGGAAGGAGGCAGGCAGAGACAGGAAGCTGAGGTGCAGTGGGAGGCTGCAGCCCTGGCCCAACCCACAGCCCAGCCCCCAGGAGCAAAGAGGGTAGAGATCTGGAATCCTATGCAAATACCATGAAAATAAGCATCAGGGCCACAGTGTGGGGGACCTGAGGGGTCTAAGTTAATGATATGCAAAGTCCATGCAAATCAGCATGCTGGGTGGGCCTGGGCTGGGGTAAGTGAGCCCTCGAGGGGCTCACCTACCCTCACGTTTCATCAGCTTGACGATCTGCAGCTTGTCAGGCTGGCCAAAGGGAGGCCCCCACGGGAGCACTCACCTTTCTGGAGCATCTTCTGCCTCAGCTGCCACCTGAAATGGGCATCCTGCCAGTTGGCCAGCTGCTGGAGGACATACTTTATGTCCAGGTGTGAGGGACCCAAGCCACTGGCCTCTAGGGCTGAGGTCACCCCGTTCATCTGAGTTGCCTCATCCACCTCCAGCTCCAGGTCCTCCCAGGCCTCGGCGTCCTCAGACACCAGCTCCACCTCTTCCGTTACCCCCTCCTCAGCTGGCACTGCCTCTTCTATGGCCCCCAGTTCCTCCTCGGGCACCAACTCCTCCACAGGCACAAAATCCTCGGCTGGCATCAGTCCCTCCCCAGCCTCGAGCCCCTGCTCCTGTGCTCGCTCCTCTCTGTATCGCAGCTCATATCTGGGCAGGCAAACAGAAAAGTCTTTTCCTACCCTCTCTAAGCCAGAGCCTTCCCCTTCATCTGCAGCCCAGGGCTCCAGCCATTGGGGATCCCACTCAACCCCAGGCTCCAGGCAGACCCTGATGGTTACTCCCAAGTTCTGTTCCAGCCAGGGAGAGGGCAGCTGGGTACCAGCCTCAAGGCCTCAAACACCCAGCCCATGGCCCTGGCAAAAAGGAGAAGGGTCACCAACACTGCACAAGCCCCTCATTCCCCCAGAAATTTCACCCTGCTGCATAGAACAGACTAGCAATATCATCCCCTCTGCCCCCCTCCTTCATTATTCAACTTTCATAACTCATCCCAGGTCTAGTTGCCATAGGAACAAATCCATTTTAGTAAGGCTCAGACAGGTCAAGTGACTTGTCCAAGGACACACAGCCAGTAAAGGGCTCAAGCTGGGACTTACTCCCAGCATTCCCAGCTCCTAGGCCAGCACCCATTTGCCTCTCAGGCTCTAGTTGGGAGAAGCGAAGGCTTCAGTACCCGCTTGGAGAGGCCTCTAATCAGAGGGCCACCTATGGGGCAAGATTTGAAGGCAAAGGGTTAGAAAGTCTCCCTCCCAGAACATCTCAACCCAGTCGGCCTGAGAGCCAGACCTTCTCCAGGGCTGCAGGATCAGAGCCAGTGGCAGAGGGTTGTCTGGCTGCTGAAAAGTGAGAGCAAGTGAAGGCGGAGACCCTGGTCGGCTTACCCCAGGTCTGATGTCTCCTCTGGAGTCACTTCATAATTCCTTCAATAGAGAAAAGCCTTCGCTGTCCCAAGGCAATGGGAAGCTGAAAGTGTGAAATCCCTGGAGACCCATGGTGCAGAAAAATCCCAGGGAGAAGTGACGGACCCAGAATGTGGACACAGAGGACAAGTGTTGAGTGGAAGGGCCGGGGGCCAATGAGGCAGGAGGAAAGACACCATGGCGAGGGAGGGGGTGATCAAGAAAACCCCTTCCATTACCAGAAAGGCTGCTGCTGACCAGGTAGGCAAGAGTGAGTGTGGGGCAGGCAAGGGACCGCGGCCCAGAGCGTACCTTTCCATAAAAAACACAGGGTCTGAGATAATCCTCCTTATAGACATTCTGAGCTCCTCAGCCAAGGTCTCCTGGAAATCAGGAAGTGCCTCCTATGGACAGAGAAGGGGGACGTTACCAGAAGATCCCTGCAGAACATCCCCCACATACACCTCCAGGCCCAGGGAGGGACTGCAGATAGACACAGGGCACCCAGAGGTAACAGGCAGGAGCCGGCGGCCTCACCAGAGGTACAGTGTATGTGTAGTGGGTAATGGAGCCAGCGGACGCCGGGGCCTGCTGGTGGAGGGTCTTCACCTCCTCCTGGGCTTCCATCAGCATGTCCCCACACTCCGAGTACTTCTCCTGCAGGTCCTGCAGCTGGGGACCCTCCCACAGGCTGATGGGACCCAGGTGCACCCAGCCCGGACGCCTTGCTCACTCTCTTCCAAAGGAGCCGGGAAGCCTGGGCAAAGAGGCCACGCGCCCAGACTCTAGACCCATATAATGACATAGGGTGACCCCTGGACTCTACTCCATTCAGGCCCCAAGTGAACTGCTACCTGCCAGGCCCTGTGCCATAGCCTGAGTATGTGGAAAGGACAGACTCACCCCCTCTTCAAGGAGCCGGTTAGACTCAGGCAGCCACCCAAGGGTCCCGGGAGCTCAGGGGAAGCCTCACCTCATCCTGGAGCTTCATCTGGATTTCTTTCTCCGAAGCCAGCTGCTTCTGCAACTTCTCAGTCTCAGCCCCATACTGGAAGGACCCAAGGCCAGTTGAACCCCCACCCCAGGTCTCCCCACACTCCTGCAGCCCCTGCTGCCGGCAAGTCTCCCCAGGCACATCAGTGAGTGTCAGAAGCTCTTTAAAACAGAAGTCCCATGGAACAAGGCCAAAGAAGGTGGAGTCACGTGGCCTGTTTCCTGGGAAACACCCTGTGTCTCTCTTTAGGCTCAGTCCCCGAGTAGGGATGAGGGGACAGGATGAGAGGCTCCCTGATGTCTCCTCCAACTCTGACTCTGACACAAGAGAGAGTCCTCTGAGCTGAGTCCCCTGGGGTGGGGGCAGGGAGAGGGGGACATGGGTTCCAGGAGGCTGTGATAGGAGGAGGAAGCCCCGCATAGGCCCCGACGCACCAACTGGCAGCACCGCTGCAGCTTCACGACCTGGACCTGCATCTGGGCGACCTCCCTCTGCTGCTGTTCATAGTTCTCCATTCTGAGCGCCAGCACCTCTGACAGCTCAGCCATCTGTTGGCTGGCCTCCGCTGGGGACAAGTGGGGAAAGGTCAGCCCTGGCTCCCCGGGGCCCTCAGTCTACCAGACGCCCCTGTCTGCTGGCACCCTGCCAGGTACCCAAGGTTCCACAGGGCTTAGCATCCCTCACTCAGGTCTTCTTTTCAATAAACGTTTATTGACTGACACAGAGCAGGGTGCTGGGCACAGTCAGCAAGACCGGTGCCAGCCCACACTGAGCTCAAGGCTAGCGTGGAGACTGAGGGAAAAATAAATCACAACAGTGCCAGTTATGAACTAAGGTGCAGCAAGTGTAAAGGGTGCATCCGGGGTCCCAGCTGCCACACCCAGCCCAACCTGGGAAGATCTATGAAGCTAAGACCGCCACAGGGCAAGTGGGGCTCACAAGGCAAAAGGGGCGACAACATGGCCCAGGCACGGTGTGGAGGGGAGGGGCCCAGAGGTGGTCACCGGAAACCAGGAGAGAGTCCTGGAGCAGTGGGCAGGGCCCAGATGACTAGGGCGGGGGTGGGGAGGGTGGGGTTTATCCTTTGGCCAATAGGGAGTTACTTGGGCATTTTAGGCAGAGGACCGACATAGTCCGGCCTTAGACAGCTCCTTTGGGCTGTGTGCAGAAGGGCCTGGAAGAGCAGGAGTGGAGGCAGAGAGACCATTTAACAGGTGGCCAGGGCTAGAGGTAGCTGGGATGGGGAAGAGGAAGGAGACTTGAGCCTTTCCTAGGAAGCAGAAACAACAGAATGTGAGGACTCCTACTCCAGGGGCCTGGGGCCAGGGGGTCATTCAGGGAACCCAGGGGGAAGGAAGGCCAGATTCGGGGTGAGGGCAACAGCACCTCACTCTAGCTGTTGTTCAGCTGCTCCCACCTCGAGTCTCTGTCTCCCCAGCTAGGCCTGAACTCCTTGGGGACAAACACTGTGTCTCACTCATCTTCATAACCACATGGTACCAGGCACAGCCTCTGCCTAATACAGTGCCTGGGAGGATGGGGGGCCTGGTCTCTGGCAGCTCATGGCCCCCTCCCACCCCCTCCCCAAATAACAAGAAGAGGCAGGCTTAAGAGAGCTCCAGAGTGCCTATATAGCTCTTAACTGTTTGCACAAAGCACTTTCTCAACTGTAACCCCTGGAGAGGTCAGCAGGGCCAAGATGATTAACCCCCATTCTAAAGATGAAGGTTCAGAGAGGTCAAGGAACTTGTCCAAGCTCACACAGCTAGGAAGTGTCAGAGCTGTGACTTGAAGTCCTGGGTTCTTCCTTCTGCTCCTTGGGACAAGCCCCTACCCCCAGTTACAAGTTCACGTACAAAACTGCTCCACACAATCCAGGATGAATATCTGTTCCTCCTCCTCAAGGTCATCGAGTTGAGAGACCTGGAGGAAAGGAGAAAGGAAGGGGCTAGGGAGTCAACACCCTCTGCCCAGGAGCATGCCCTCTTTCCTCAGTCTCACCTCCTCTCAAAGCTGCTCATTCTCCTCCTCCAGTAGCCGCAGCTGCTCCTGCAGGGCCTCCAGCTGCGGGCAGTGGTGCGACTCCGACTCGGTCACAGGAGTCTTAGCAGAGGGAGTGATGGAAGTCAGGGTGCACGGGCTTGGGGAACCCAGTTCCCAGCCCACCCAGGGCTTCCCCACCCCTCACCCCCACCAATCCCAGGCTGATGTGGTGGCCTCAATTAGCCCCAGCAACCCCACTGGCAGATACATGGTGTTCCTGTTTGCACACAAGGAAACTGAAGCTCAGAGAAGGGACTGCCCCAGTGCAAAGGCCGGACACTCATGGGGAATTGCCTGGAAGTCCAGTGGTTAGGATGCGGCGTTTTCACTGCTGTGGCCTGGGCTCAATCTCTGGTCGGGGAACTGAGATCCTGAAAGCCATGAGGCATGGGAAAAATTGAAACAAAAAAAAAGAGCAGGACACTCACAGCTCTGAGGCTTCACAGGGATGCTCAGGCCTCTGCTCTTCTTCTTCATCCCCCTCCTCCTCTTCCTCTTCTTCCTCCTCTTCCTCTTCTTCCTCCTCCTCATCAGAGTCTGAGTACAGCTGAAGGAGGTCATCCCGCAGGCTCACTTGCTGTCTGAGATGTAAAATCTGGCAGGGGAAGAGGAGCCCAGGGTTGGGGTGCGGGCAGAGGCAGGCACAGACCCTGGCACAGTGGTTGGCAGCAGGCCTGAAATACACCCCAACCTGCTCCTCCCCACCCAGGTACCTCCTCCTTGGCTGAGTCCAGCATGGCTTCCAGCTTGCTGTTCTCCTCCAACAGAACACTGTTTTGTTTCACCAGGGACTGGCCAATACAGGCTGCCGTGTTCAGGTCCCGCTCTCTCTACAGAAGGACCCCCATCCATTGGAGAATACGGTTCCTTGCTGCTGGGGTCTCCCAGACATGTGGGAGAAGCTAGGGGTCAGAGGGAAGCAAGGCCACTTGGGGGAAACCCTCTCCATCCCCTAGTTCTCCAAGGAACCAAACAAGAGCTTACCATGAACCCACTGTGGGACCTGACTCAGTTTCCCCCTATGGAAAAAGAGATCAGACCGGATGGCGCTAAGAGCTCTCCAGCCTGAACGTCCCACATCTACCTGTCTTCCACAAAACGGACCTCCAGCTTGGCCCCCAGAGAGATAGCCAGGAAGGAAGACGCCTACCCATACAGACAGTGAAAACGGGAGCCTGGCTGAGGCTGGGGCTGGCCCAGGTAGGGCGGGCAACACGCACCTCCTCCAGCAAACTTAACATCACTTTGACCACTTCTTGGGTGATCTTCTTGACGGGCAGGCATAGGTCAGGACACAGCAATGCAAGAAAGAGTGGGCAGCCGAGTCAGGAAAAAGGGAGCATATAATACCCGGCACCGCAGTGTTGGGGGCTTCCCTGGTGGCTCAGCGGTAAAGAATCCGCCTGAAATGCAAGCGACCCGGGTTAGATCCCTTGGGTTGGGGAGATCCCCTGGAGAAGGTAAAGGCAACTCACTCCAGTATTCATGCCTGGAGAATCCCACGGACAGAGGAGCCTGGCAGGCTACAGTCCATAGGGTCGCAAAGAGTCGGACACGACTAAAGGGACTGAGCACGCACGCACCTTACTGTTGCCTGCCCTCAACAGCAAGGGTCAGCAACGAGGATGAAGACGGAATTCCCTTTTTTCCGCCAATATCCTCTCCATACCCCTCGTAGTCAGCACTCCCTTCCCTACTCCTAGGGCTAACTAGACTCAATTTTTCCCCCTTGGGGGAAAGATACTGAGTGAGGTACTGTGATCACAGTCCTACAGTCCCTGGAACCTAGGAGATTGGAGGTGGCCAGTGGAAGTTCACCGCCGACTGACTCAACATCCCTTACCCAGAGGGCAGCCCTGGCCAGCTCATTGGAGCTTCATGGGTCACAAAAGCAGACGCAGTCACTCATGCCGCACCTGTTGCGCGAGGCGAGGAGGAGGAGACTTCTCTAGTTGGAGGAGGGGCCACCTGAGCCTCTAGACCCAATCAGGGGAGCTCCAGCGCTCCAGGAGAGAGGGGAGGAGGGAGGAGGAGAGGCAGTTTCTGTCTGAGGCTCCGCCCACTCCCAAGATTGTTTTCGGGGGGAAGCCGGATCTTGACCCCGGCGTTGGCAAAACCGCCCCCTCTGTCCACCCACCTTCCCGTCGCTGGCGCCACGGACCAGCGCCGCCTCCGAGCGCACCGGGCAGTGCCTACCCGCAGCCCCCCGCCCCTCTCCTGGCACTGTGTTAGCCTTGAGAGGGGGCACTGAGAGTGCGCAGGTCTGCCGCAGCAACAGGCGCGAAGAGGAGGGGCCCGGGGCCCGATCCACCGACTGAAGTCTGGGAACGAGGGAAGCGGGGAAGGATACGGGGAAGACGCGACCCGAGAAGGGCCGCAGACCATGACTTCGCTAGGGTGGGCGGAGGGGTGGGACTGAGTGCCAGCGGGCGCCTGGACTCGACGGGGCCTCCTCCTCCCTGCTGCTGCCCTAGTCCTACCCGCTCCGGGGGCCCGGGGACCAAGTATACCTTCCTCTAGCTCCCGAATAAAGGCGGCGCGCTCGGGGCCGGACACCCCAAGCCGCTGGCTGATGTAGGCAGCCGGTGTCTTCAAGATGCTCGCCGCCTTTCCAGTCCCCACGCCAGTGGCTCGGGGACCAAAGGGCGGCCCTTGGAATATGAAGCGAGTCCGCGACGCATCCGAGTTGTCGGGTACGGACTGGGCATTCCCCTGGACGGCCGAGAATGCGGGTGCGCCCTGGGTTCCAGCCTCCGATCCAGCCACGGAGGCCCGGTGAGCCCTGGCTGAGGGCCCTGAGACGGCTGCGGAACCGGATCCTGCTCTCTGTTCTGCCGCGGGTGCTTGCGCAGAGGCGGGTTCGGGCACGGCAGAGGGCTCCGGAGCCGGATTGGTTGCGGGTAAAGGATCTGCTGCTACTGCCGCTGGATCCCCGGGTCCCGGCCGGTTCCCGGCAGAACCCAGCCCCGATACTTTAGGGGCATCTTGAGTCCCCTGTTGACTCGCGCAGCTGGGGCTTTACAACCTGTGTCTGGATGCGCTCCCGCCCGGCCATACCACGCGCGGGAGGGGGCGGCCGAGGAGCAAATGGTGCGGCCCGGGGCGAGAGGACGCGCGGCGGGACGAATTTATGGGGGCGGACCAGAGCCCAAAAAGTAAGAGAAGAGCGAGGAGAAGAGGCGAGTGGACGCTGCAGCTGTTTCCGCGGACTTCGGCTCCGAGTATTGGGCTTCTCTCCCCTCTCCGACTCCGGAGAATGGTTTTGCCCAAAGCCACAGCTTCCCGGGGATTCGGGTACCTGGACTTGTAGATCTTTAACTGGGGGACAGCCCCTAGTTCCGCTCCAGCCCGAGACTTTTTCGGCTGCCTTCCCTGGATCTAATCTGTGCGTTTATTCTTTCCTCCGTTGACTGGGGGATAAATCCAAACTCCAGTATGGTCTCCACGCGCTGCCCGGTCTGGCGCGTCACACACTGATCCTGGCGCTATCAACCCCGGTGCTCCAGCCTCTCGACAACCTTCTTTCTTATTTCTTAAGTCGTCTTATTGCCTTTCCTCGTGCTTTACCTCGGCCCTCATTCACTTTGCCCACCTCCTACCACGCTGGCAAACACCCATTCTTCCGGGAGACCCCGCTTAGGTGTCTCCGCATAAAAACTCCTGCGACCCAGTCCTCCTCGGCCCCGGAGCATCCTTTATGCGATGGCCGCAGTGGTCACGCTGTGTCTGTCTCCAAGACAAGACCCGCGCTCAGCACAGGGAGCGTGTCCCTCAGAGCGCAGCGCAGGACGGGTCCCTTTGGGGGTCTCAGTAAACCCTGAATGAGCTGTGAAGCAACAGAGGAGTTCAGAGGCCATTTCTGTGCCTTTGGACTGAAGGAACCTACAGACCAAAAAAGATGTCTACATCACTGATTCTTTTAGAGCCTTGGGATCATTCTTGGTGCCCCAATTTCCTTCTCTTCAATACTGTCAGTCACCAAATCCTGGTTAATTTCCCTCTTAACGTACCGCCTCCTTTTCAGCCCTCCTTCTGTTGATGCCTGATTCTCTCTCCTCATTCTCTCTTCTAAATTGTTGTAATGCTATGCTCCCATCCACCCCACCCGCATCCACATGAATCCATCTCTAATCTAACCCACCCCTCTCACTCACACCTCTATCCAAGCTAAGGATTATTCCAGGAGCCCTTTTCCTACAGCCACCACTCAATGCCAGAGTCCAGGACAGAGGCTGTGCCCAAAGTCTGGGCCTGGGACAGAGGCTCCTAGTGCTAACAGCATGAGCCAGATATCCATGACACAGCCTGGAACAAGAGGCGCAACCCAGAAAGGAGAGTCAGAGTGTCCCACTCCATCCCTCCCGCTCGCCCTGGGCAACCACAAGTCTATTCTCTATGCCTGTAAGTCTGTTTTGGTTGCGTAAATAGGTTTATTTGTGCCATATTTTGGATTCTATATATGAGTAATATCATATGGTATTTTCTTTTTCTGTCTGACCTACTTCACTTAGTGTAATAATCTCTGGGTCCATCTATGTTGTTGCAAATGGCATTTTTCATTTTTTATGGCTGAGTAGTATTCCTTTGTGTATACACACCACATCTTCTCTATCCATTCATCTGTTGATGGACATTTAGGTTGTTTCCATGTCTTGGCTATTGTAAATAGTGCTTTTATGAACATTGAGGTGCATGTGTCTTAATAAAATCTTGCTTTTAGGGAATTCCCTGGCAGTCCAGTCGTTAGGATTCAGCACTTTTATTACCAGGTCATGGGTTCAATCCCTGGTCAGGGAACTAAGATCCCACAAGCCCCACGGTGCAGCCAACAAATAAACAAAATCTTACTTTTAAAGTAATAATACACAGACACACATTACCCCCTGAAAACTCCCTGTCCTCTATGGTGAGTGCTGAAAATCAGTTGCTGGCATCTCTCCGACTTTGTCACCCCAAAATATTCCAATCTTACATAGTTTTACTATCATCCTGGCCAACAGGAGTCCAACTTTTTGGCAACACATTCACTCCTGTTTGGGGCTCCCATCTCACCCCCCTGCACCTCTGCCATCCCCTGTCATCCCCTCCACTTGGCCATGCAGGATTTCACTCAACAAGTTTTCACTGAGCCCCTGCCAAGGGCCTGGTTCTGTTCTAAGAACTGGGGATACAGCGATGAACAAGACAAGTCCCTACACTCAGGAGCTTCCACTCCAGGAAAACAGATGAGGTAACACAACTATAATGTCACATGGTGACACCACCTATGATATCCTCCGGTGGTAAGCATTGCGGGAGAGAAAAAGAGCAAAATAAATAGAAGGAGGAACAGATGCTGCTGTTTCAGAAAGAGTGTTCTGGGAAGGCTTCCCTGAGGAGGTAACATTTGGACAGAGACCAAAGTGAATTAAGCAAGTAAGCCCCACCTAGAGTCAATCCTAAAGGAAATCAGTCCTGAATATTCATTTGAAGGACTGATGCTGAAGCTGAAGCTCCAATACTTTGGCCTGATGCAAAGAGCTGACCTATTGGAGAAGACCCTGATGCTGGGAAAGATTGAAGGCAGGAGGAGAAGGGGATGACAGAGGATGAGATGGTTGGATGGCATCACCAACTCGATGAACATGAGTTTGAGCAAGCTCCGGGAGTTGGTGATGGACAGGGAAGCCTGGCGTGCTGCAGTCCATGGGGTCACAAAGAGTCAGATATGACTGAGAGACTGAACTGAACTGATATGGGGGAAGAGCTGTTCAGGCATGGGAAAAGTAAGAACAAAGACCTGAAGACTCATGCATGCTTGGATGCTCCTGGGATAGGACACCACCAAGGATTTTCCAGCAGGAGAGCAACATGGTCTTATTTACATTTATAAAAAGATTACTTTGGCTGCTGAGTAAAGCAGGGATTCCAGAGCAATGCTGTCCAGGAGAAATTGAATGGGAGCCATAAACACAAACCACAGATGTAATTTTGTCATATTCTTTTCCATTGTGATTAATCAGTATGTTGAATATAGTTCCCTGTGCTATGCAGTAGGACTTTGTTGTGTATCCATCCTATATATAATAGTTTGCCTCCAGTGTTATTTGCTCAGTCGTGTCCAGCTCTTTGAGACCCCATGGACTATAGCCCTCCAGGCTTCTCTGTCCGTGGAATTCTCCAGACAAGAATAATGGAGTGGGTTGCCATTTCCTTCTCTAGGGGATCTTCTTAACCCAGGAATCAAACCTGGGTTTCCTGCATTGCAGGCAGATTCTTTACCATCTGAGCCACCAGGGGAGCCCCAAGTTTGCATCTACTAACTCCAAACTCCTCAATCCATCCCTCCCCCACCCCTTACCCCTTGGCAACGATGTATCTGTTCTCTACGTACATGAGTTTGTTTTATTTCCCCACACACGTAATTTTAAATGTTCTAGCAGCTGTATTTTAAAAGCTTACTTTTTAAACCAAAAAACAGGCAAAATTAGTTTTAATAATATATTTTATTTAACCTAAAATATTAATCTCCAAAATACTGCTTAAACATGCAATCAACACAATTATTAATGAGATTACATTTTTATAGTAAATCCAGTGTGAATGTAACCTTACAACACATCTCAATTTGGACTAGCATTCATTCTCAGCTTTATTTCCCTAAATATAATCTGTCCTTTTTTCCTACATGCTTTAAAATGTCTTCTCTTCATCACTGGCTTTCAGCAGCTTGATGATGATGTGTTCTGGCGGGGTTTTCTTTTATTCTTCTTGGGCTTCACTGAGCTTCTTAGATTCGTGGATGTATAGCTTTCATCAGAATTTGGACCCTTTTCAACTTTTATTTCTTTAAATACTTTTTCTAAGTCTCTCTTCTAGAATTTCAATTCTAGAAGTGGTATACTAGACCACTCGACAGTAACCACAGGGCACTGAGCCTCTGTTCTTTGTCTTTGTCTTTCAGCCTTTTTCTCTCTGTCCTTCAGTTCCCATTATTTCTATTGGTTTATCTTCAAGTTCACTGATCTCCTTTAAGAAAAAAACAATTTTTTTTTTCCTGTGATGAGAACTCATAGGATTTACTCTTACTGACTTTCATATACAACACGCAGCAGTGTTAATTATGCTTATCATGTTATATGTTACATCCTTGGTACTTTTATCTTTTGACTGCCTTCTCCCACTTCCCCCTTCCCCGCCCCCCACCTCTGGTAACCACAAATCTATTTGCTTTTAAAGTATAATTGACCTACAACACTATGTTAATTCCTGTTGTACAACAGTGACTCAATATTCCTATATATTTCAAAATGATCACCATGGGAATTCCCTGGTGGCCTAGTGGTTAGGATTCCAGGATTTCACTGCCTTGGCCCAGGTTCAGTCCCTGGTCAGGGAGGGAACTGAGATCCCCCAGCCCCCATGATATGGATCAAAACAAACTGTGGAAAATTCTTCAAGAGATGGGAATACCAGACCACCTGACCTGCCTCCTGAGAAACTTGTATGCAGGTCAAGAAGCAACAATTAGAACCATACATGGCACAACATACTGGTTCAAAATTGGGAAACAGGTACATCAAGGCTGTATATTGTCACCCTGCTTATTTAACTTATATGCAGAATACATCATGCAAAATGCTAGGCTGGATGAAGCACAAGTTGAAATCAAGATTGCTGGGAGAAATATCAATAACCTCAGATATGCAGATGATACCACCCTAATGGCAGAAAGGCAAGAAGAACTAAAGAGCCTCTTGATGAAGGTGAAAGAGGAGAGTGAAAAACCTGGCTTCAAACTCAACATTCAAAAAACTCAGAACATGGCATCCAGTCCCATCACTTTATGGAAAAATAGATGGGAAAACAATGGAAACAGTGGCAGACTTTACTTTCTTGGGCTCCAAAATCACTGTGGATGGTGACTGCAGCCATGAAATTAAAAGATGCTTGCTCCTTGGAAGAAAAGCTATGAAAAACCTAGACAGCATGTTAAAAAGCAGAAACATCACTTTGCCCACAAAGGTCTGTCTAGTCAGAGCTATGGTTTTTCCAGTGGTCATGTACCATAAAGAAGGATGAGTACTGAATAATTTATGCCTTCAAACTGTGGTGTTGGAGAAGACTTGAGAAGTACAGCAAGAAGTTCAAATCAGTCAATCCTAAAAGAAATCAACCTTGAATATTCACTAGAAGGACTGATGCTGAAGCTGAAGCTCCAATACTTTGGCCATCTGATGCAAAGAGCCAATTCATTGGAAAAGACCCTGATGCTGGGAAAGATTGAGGGCAGGAGAAGGGGACAACAGAGGATGAGATGGTTAGATGGCACGACCAACTCGATGGACATGAGTTTGAGCAAACTCCAAGAGATGGTAAAGGACAGGGAAGCCAGGTGTGCTGCAGCCCATGGGGTCACAAAGAGTTGGACTTGACTGAACAACTAAGCAATATTTTGTATATATCCATTCTTGGTTTTTTTTTTATTTTTCAAAATTTATTTTTAATTGAAAGACATCTGGTTTTTTAAATTACTTATATATTTATTTGACTTCGTTGTGGCACATGGGCTCTTCCGTGTTCATTGTGACATGCAGAATCTTTTAGTTGTGTCATGTGGGATCTAGCTCCCTGATCAGGGATTGAACCCCGGCCCCCTGCATTGGAAGTGCAGAGTCTTAGCCACTGGAAATACCATGGAAGTCCCTATCCATTCATCTGTTGATGAAACATTTTGCTTCCATATCTTGGCCACTGCAAATAATGCTATTATGAACATAGGGGGACATAAAGCTGCATGTTTTTCCTATGGTTTGTCAGCAAAAAGTTTTATTAATATTTTTGAAGTATAGTTGACTTTACAATGTTGTGTTAGATTCTGGTGTATAGCAAAGTAGTTCAGTTATATATATATATATATATATATATATATATGCTTTTTCATATTCTTTAATTATACATTATTACAATATACTGAATATAGCTCCCTATGCTATACAGTAGGACCTCGTTCTTTATCTATTTTATATATGGTAGTTTGATTCTGCTAATCCCAAACTCCTAATTTACACCCTCTTTGATAACCTTCAGTTTGTTTTATATGTCTATGTGTCTGTTTCTGTTTTGTAAATAGGTCCATTTGCGTCTCTCTTTTCTTTTTCTCTTTTTTTACCTCACCGCAAGGCATGTGGGATCTCAGTTCCCCAGACCTGTGCCTCCTACAGTGGAAGCATGGAGTCTTAACCACTGAACTGCCAGAGAAGTCCTTATTTTTTAAAAAAACGATTTATTTTTGGCCGTGGTGGGTCTTAGTTGTTGCACAGGCTTTATTCTAGTTGCAGTGTTCAGGATTCTCATTGCGGGGGCTTCTCTTTTTGAGGATCACGGCTCTAGGGCATGCGGGCTTCAGTAATTGCAGCATGCAGGCTCAGTAGTTGTGGCACACTGGTTTAGTTGCTCCTCTGCATGTGGGATCTTTCTGCACCAGGGATTGAACACACATCTCCTGCATTGACATAGATTCTTTACCACTGAGTCACCAGGGAAGCTCCCTATTTTTTTTCACTTGTGTCATATTTTGTGTGCTCAGTCGCTCAGTCTTATCCGACTCTGCAGACAAGACTCTGTGTAGACTGTAGCCCACCAGACTCCTCTGTCCATGGGGTTCTCTAGGCTAGAATACTGGAGCCGGTTGTGATTTCCTACTCCAGGGGATCTTCCTGACCCAGGGATCAAACCCATGTCTCTTGCATCTCCTGCATTGGCAGGCGGATTCTTTACCACTGAGCCACCTGGGAAGTCATGTTTTAGATTGTACACATGTGTGCTTAGTTGCTCGGTCGTGTCCGACTCTGCGACCCCATGGACTGCAACCTGCCAGGCTCCTCTGTCCATGGAGATTTTCCAGACAAGGATACTGGAGTATTCTTGGAGGGGGTTGCCATGCCCTCTTTCAGGGGATCCTTCCAACCCAGAGATTGAACCCAGGTCTCCTGCATTGCATGTGGATTTTTTACCAGCTGAGCTACCAGGGAAGCCCATAAGTGATATCATTTGATGTTTGTCTTTGTCAGGAGAAAGTTTTAAGACACAACCCAACCCCAATGGCTTGCTGTGGATGGGGAGGCTGGAGAACACCAGGAGGTGGCCATGACCCAGCATCAGCACAGCCCAGACTTCACAAGGCTGAAGTTCCTGGACTGCGTTACTGAGACACCTCTGCAGCTCCCACACCAAGCACAGAACAGGACTACAGTAGGGACCCATTCAATTTCTACTGAATAGATGTTTTCTGAATTGAATCATCCCTGCCCTGAGCCACTGGGAGGTATGGGGTGAAGAAGAAAGAAGTAGGGTGGAGAAGACAGAGATGCCTCTGTGATGCCTCAAGCTCCCAGGTGACAACACGGTCTAGGTCCAGACATTGGTGCCTGGCAACTCTGATTGTGACCACCAGAGGGCAATACCAGTCCACATACCACTATCACCACCACCACCATTCCCCACCCCCAACTCCCTCCCCTGCAGGGTCATCATCGCCCCACAAAAAAGGCCGTGCAGGAATGGCGACTCCATTTTTCAGATGGAAAAATCAGGGCTCAGACCCCCAGTCGCTCTGCAGTAAGTACTGTGGCCTGCCGCTTAATGCCTGGGTCAGCCAGGTCAGCCAGGTGTACTCCCCACCACAGACAGGAACTTGGGGCACAGACACTCTGATCCCCACCCCTGGGCAGCTTCCCAACCAGCACCAACACTCCCCTCAGGCGCCGGCCACATCCCTCCACCCCTCAGAGTCCCCTTTCCGTTACTCCTCCTCCAGGACAGGGAAGGGAGAGAAGCAAGGAGAGAGAAGAGAGGGGAAGTACCTGGGGTGATGGTTGGAATGGGGTGCGGGGGCTCCAGAGGGGATGGGCAGAACCCTGGGCAGAGAGCGATTTCCTCCACTCTGGGCCCCACCAAGCTGTCTACCATGGGGGAAGGGGAGAGGCTCTTGTACCCTTAGAATACCCGCCACCCACACAGACTGCAGGCTTGCTCCTTCTAAGGTTGGCCCCCTCCTCTAAGAAGCCCTCCATGCTCCCAGACCAGGAGGTCTCCTTGTTCTGCCCTCTCCTGGCATCCTGGCCTACCACTCACAGTTCACCATCTAAGACTGACTGATGAGATGATTATTTGAAAAATAGTGAGTAGACTTCCCTGGTGGCCCAGTGGCTGGGACTCTGCACTCCCAATGCAGGGGGCCCGGGTTTGATCCCTGGTCAGGGAGCTAGATCCCACATGCTGCAACTAAGACCCAGTGCAGCCAAAACAATGAGGACAGTGTCTGTTTTAACCATTTCTGTATCCTCAGGACTCTAATTAGAGTAGATATTCTGTATTTGTTGAATAAGCACATGACGGACTCTCTGGGCGAGTCTTGGCTATTGGGGGGCAGTGTCTCCCCCCAAAAGCCAGAGAGGGCTGACTTGCCCAGGCAGGGTGGGACCCAAGGGTTCTGGACTCCTAGACCAGTGATCCCATAGACAGTAGTCTGTGCCCTTCTAAAAAAGTCTCCCTTCCGACATCTACTCAAAGATCTTTGTAACCCCACTCTCAGCCCCCAACCCCACTTCTTGTTCTGGTTATGCCCTCTGGGATCCCCAGAATGAGGCTGTATTCCCCAGTGCCCTGGGCCCATCTAACAGGTCTTTTGTCAGTGTGCTCTTCCCCAGGCTCCCCATCCTTCAGCCAGGTGTGAACCCCATCCCTCCTGATCTCATTGGGGCCCCCAAGCCAGCCAGGGGTTACCAGTGGGGCCAAGGCATCAACGCACACCCTGGTTCAGGGTCCCGACCTTGGAGGAAAAGTGCCTTAGGATTAAGAGTCAGGTGTCCTGGATTCAGATCCCAGCCCTGGCATTCACACAGCTATGCTGCCTTCGGCACGTTTCCTAACCTCTCTGAGTCTCAGGGGCCGCAGCTTGTATAATTTACCTTCATTTTATACACCTCACAGGGCTGTGGGGACTGAGATTATTTAGTAAAGCACTTCGCACCAAAGGGCTCGTAACTGCTGTTGTTAATATTAGTTAGAACAACAGAACGTCTGGAATGTCTCTGGCCTCAAAAGCGAAATGAGAGGTAGACCTCCAACCTCAAAGCTGCTGTGAGAAATCACCCAGTACAGGGTCTGGCACCAGGGAAAAACTAAATGACTATTGTGACCGGCCCTCCAAGAATGGCAAGACGAACCTCACCCTCCAGGTGGGGTTGCTGCTGCCTTCCTGCTAAAACCTCAGGAGTGGGGCTTGCCTGGTGGTCTAGTGGCTAAGATTCCATGCTCGCAACGCAGGGACCTAGGTTCAATCCCTGGTCAGGGATCTTGATCCCTCATGCCGCAGTGACAATTACAGATCCTGTGTGCCTAAACTAAGACCCAGCACAACCAAATAAATAAATTAAAAATGAAAAAAAACCTCAGCAACTTTCACACCCCATCTTATCCGGTAACCAGTTCACACACTTTGGCCAGATGCATAAGGCCCTTCTGCTGTTTGACTTTTGCCTGGTTTTCCACCCTGTTTCTCACTATACCACCCCTTCCTCTCATGGGCCAGACACACCAACCACTGTTAGCTCTTGAACTCCCCACCCAGCTTCCTGTGTCTGTGCCTTTGCTGTTCCCACTGCCAGGAATGCTGGAGCCTCCCAGTGAGGCCCAGCAAACATCTCTGTACACAAAATGAGGTTCAATTGTCCCCCACTTCCTCTCAGGCTCCTGGACCCACCCAGACTCCTAAGCACGTCCTCACTTCCGTACTGTCCTACTGGCCTTGGTTTATAGTCCATCCTCCCCCTGGAAGACAAGAACATTGGCATCCTACCCCCAGTGCCTTGAACAAAGCTGGGCAAAGAGCCAGCCCTTAGGAAGTAGTGGGCTTCCCTGGTGGCTCAGTTGGTAAAGAATCTGCCCGCAATGCAGGAGACCTGAGTTTGATCCTTGGGTCAGGAAGATGCTCTGGAAAAGGGGATGGCTACCAACTCCAGTATTCTTGTCTGGAGAATTCCATGGACAGAGGAGCCTGGCGGATTGGGTTAAAGTGAGATCCATGGGATCGCCGAGTCAGACAGAACTAAATGACTAACACTTTCACTTTAGGAAGTAGTTGGTGATTGAATGAATGACCCATGAATCTAACCAATGCAGTAGCACTGTATTCCTCCAAAGACATTATACTTCTATCAGTACAGACTGTGTATGTGTGTGTTAGTCACTCAGTCAAGTCCGACTCTTTGCAACCCCATGGACTGTAGCCCAGCAGGCTCCTCTATGGGATTCTCCAGGCAAGAATACTGAAGAGGGTTGCCATGCCCTTCACCAGAGGAACCTTCCTGACCCAGGGATCAAACCCAGGTCTCCTGCATTAGCAGGCAGATTCTTTACCACCTCAGCTACCAGGGAAGCCCAATACAGACTAGGACTATATTTTGAGTCATTTTCCAAAGCTTCATTATACTAGCAATTTATTATGAAGTTGGGGCTCAACTGAATTTCTCAAATCTGTACAACACATACTGAGTGTAGCTGAATTTCCCAATGTTTCTTATATGTGCATAGATGTTTTTAAAGTATAGGATTTAGGATTCCATCTAATTACTTCCTACCTAGCTATTTTATCTTATCTACTGTATCTTTTAAGCCAATTTATATGCTGTAGAGATGACATCATGTAGAAATGTTTTTAAAATGTTTAATGTAAAGCTCCCTTTAATAACTTATTTTTCATAACAATTTTTAATTGACAGATTTTAAGAGCCATTTTAAAGATATGAACTTATTTTTAAGATACATTTTAACAACTTGATATTAAAATCCCACGTTGAATTCTGCCCCTTTATCCTGGCTCATCACCATTTCTGGGGGAGGGCCTTGGTTCAGCCACCTAGCAAGTGACCCTCAATTGTCATAGATATGTCTGTCTGCATTGGTATTGTTGATACCAAGGTAGAGATATTGAGTGTGTGGGTGGCAGAGACCTTCCTCCAGCTCTCCGGATGGACAGGGTCAGGTTCCTACTCCTTGGATATGGCTCAATCAAGTCTGCCTACTTCCCCTATACCTGTGTTTCCTTCTGATCTGCTACGAGTCTTTTGTTGAAGCCCAGACACTCAGCTCTTCTGCTGGTTCCCCGACCAAACCCACTTAAAAGGCAGCAGTTGGTCCAGACACTCATTCCCAGTTGTGGCAGACATGACTGGTGGTCTACCCTAGGTCTTCTATATCCCCTTTCTTACTATCAGAAACCTGATTTTTTTTTTATCAAGGAGGCAATGTGTGCAGCGGAAATATTCTATTTCCCAGCTTCCCTTGTAGAAAGAGATAGTCATGTGACAGTGTCCAGCCCACGTCCAGATATGACCCTGGAGTGGACATCTTTTCTGGAAAAGGAAAAGGCAATGCCTCTCTAGAAAAAAAAGCCCTTTCCTCTTCTTCCTGTTGGAATTGTGCCTTCTCATTTCATCCTCATGTTAAGGAGGTGGAGCAGGCAATATCCCCATTTTACAGAGGATATTGAAGTTCAGAGAAGCAAACTGACTTTCTCAAAGGTGTGGGGCTCAGACTGCTCCTATGTGAAAACTGAAGAAGCAGCCAATTCATTCCATTACTAACTTTTCTTGTTTCTATTTTTGGCCAGGCTGCCAGGAAGCTCAGCACCTAATGGGGAAGCTCAATCATGGCCGGTGTGAACTCTTAACACGTGTGCTGTGCCACCCCTTCCTTTCCTTTGTCCTCATTGCCTGTTCTTGAGACTTGAATGAGCGATCCTTTCTTATAAGTCATCTTGAATCCTCTTTAGGACAGACAGGGGGTGGGAGACAGAGTTATCTTTCACAGCCTCCCCAGATCTTCTCTCCACTCTGCTCTGGGTGGAGGGGCACATCATGAAGACAACAGTGATGGGCTCTCTGGTTTCTGATTGGGTTTGGCAAACAGGGCACACCAATAGGAAGGAGTAAGGTCACAGTCTTCCCTTATTAGGCATCTCCTCTGTAGGGCCGTTCCCAAGAAATATTCCTTCCCTTCTTGCTTGAGGGTAGAGGTGAGGTCTCCATAATTAGCCCAGGGCACTACCCTCTCCCTTCCTGGTTCCTATACTGTCCATACCTTTTGTCAAGTGTCCCTGTATCAAATTCTCAAATAACCTAAACTGAGTGTTTCCTATCAGGACCATCTTATGGGCTGAATGTCTGTGTTGCCGCTGCCGCCCCCCTTCCCCACCCACTGCCACTAAATTCATCTGTTGAAGTTCTAGCCCCTAGTGTGATGGTATTTGGACATGAGGTCTTTGGGAGTAACTAGGTTTACATGAGGTCACAGGGTGCGGCCCTCAAGATGGGATTAGTGCCCTTAAAAGAAGAGGGCTCCTTGGAAGGAAAGCCATGGCAAGCCTAGTCCACGTGTATGCAAGCAAACTCTCTTCAGATGTGTCCGACTCTTTGCTACCCTATGGACTGTAGCCCATCAGGTTTCTCTATCTATGGGATTCTCCAGGCAAGAATACTGGAGTTGCCATGCCCTCCTCCAGGGGATCTTCCTGACCTGGGGTTGAACCCAGGTCTCCTGAGGATTCTGTATTGCAAGTGGATTCTTTACCACTGAGCCACCAGGGAAGCCCTATGACAAACGTAGACAGAGTATTAAAAAGCAAAGACATCACTTTGCCAACAAAGGTCTGTATAGTCAAAGCTATGATTTTTTCAGTAATCATGTACGAATGTGAGAGTTGGACCATAAAGAAAGCTAACCACCGAAGAACTGATGCTTTCAACCTGGAGAAGACTCTTGAGAATCCCTTGGACTGCAAGATCAAACCAGTCAGTCCTAAAGGAAATCAACCCTGAATATTCATTGGAAGGACTGATGCCAAGGCTCAAGCTCCAATACTCTGGCCACCTGATGCAAAGAGCCAACTCACTGGAAAAGACCCTGATGCTAGGAAAGATTGAGGGCAGGAGAAGGGGGCAACAGAGGATGAGATGGTTGGATGGCATCACTCATTTGATGGACATGAGTTTGAGCAAACTCCAGGAGATAGTGACGGACAGGGAAGCCTGGCGTGCTGTAGTCCTCAGGGTCAGACATGACTTAGCAACTCAACAACAACAACAAAGAAGAGGGAGGGAAATCTCTCTCTTCATGAGTGGGCATCAAGGAAAGGTCATGTGAGCACACAGCAAGAAGGTGGTGTCTGCAAGCCAAGAAGTGGACTCTCACCAGACATGGAATCTACTGGCACCTTGATCTTGGACTTGCAGCCTCCAGAACTGTGAGAAATAAATGTCCATGGTTTAAGCCACGAGTCTATGGTATTTTGTTATAGCAACCCAGCAGACCAGACAGGCCTTGAACACCGAGTATGAGAAAGTGCAGTTAAAAGAACTTCTTGTGGGAATTCCCTGATGTTCCAGTGGTTAGGACTCCTCACTTTCACTCCCAAGGTTCAATCCCTGGTTGCGGAACCAAGATCCCACAAGTTGCACGGTGTAGCAAAAAAAAACAAAAACCTCTTGTGGTCCCTAAAAATTCTGTTCTCTCTCCCATTTCATCTCAGTGGAGTTCGGCTCAGTGTCTCATCACCTCTCGCCTGCACCTTACAGCCTCGTCCTAGTTGGGTTCTCTGCTTTGTCCCCAACACCTCTGTGCCACTGCTCCTCCACCAACAAGGCCATGGCCTCCCTCCACTGCCCAAGCTCAGGCAGGTGTAGACATGAAATAGATGTGGTGACAGCAGGCCCCCAGGGGCCACATGTGTGTTCTACTCAGCCCTCTCCGGGAAGGAGAATTTGGGGACATGAGTGCAGGACCATCACATACGCTGTCGGTTACACTGTGATGGATAAAATGAGAGCAGAGGAAACAGCATGGGCCAAGAAACAGCCTGGAAGATGCTGGCTGCAGGAACAGGGGAGGGGAGGCGGGGAGGGGCTGGGCCGGGCCCGCCATAGACCAGAAAGGAGCCTGGCCTCCAAGCCATAGGCCACATGGAGTGTTCTGCCCAGGAGAGATCGGCCAGTGATCATTAAGGCTGCACGGGGGGAAGAGCAGGCGAGAGACTGAGAGGCCAGCAAGGAGGTTGCCCATTGAAGAGATAAATATGGCCTGGTGTCCTCCAAAGGGGGGACTCTAGTCAGCTCTTCACCCCTCCTGAGGTTTTGAGTTGTATGTATTAATTAAATCAACTCCAGCTCGTGGACGCTCCTTTCTCTCCGCTTCTCCCCCCTCCTGCCTTTTCTATACACAAGGTGGCCACCGACACTCAGGATCCAGCCATCGAGGAGGCTGAAGGAGCTCCGTCCCCCTCATTCCTCTCCCTCAAACAACCTCCATCAGATCAGTGTGTTAGTTTTATTTTCTTTGCTTTGGTCTATACAAAAAAAACCAATAACCAAAAACATAAAGCGATCATAATAAAACTCTGCTGGGACCTCCCCCAGCCCCCAACACCCGTGTGCAGGAGGTGGTGGGGAGTTGGAAATAGGAAGAAGAAGAGAAAGCCCCTCACCGCACACCAGAGGGGTCAGCCAAGAGCACTTCTCGGGGGTCAGCTAGGGTAGTTGTGTGGGCGGGAGGGGGGTTCCAGGGCGCTGTCCCCAAGCTCCCCTAGGAGGGGCCAAAGCCAACTGAGCATCCCAGGGAAGGAGCAGGCAGTGTCCTGGAGCAGGGACAATCTCTCCATGTCTCCACCCCATCTTCCCAGAGGATCCCTGAACTTTCCAAGACAAGCTTTGGATTCTGGGCCTTTTGGCCTTGAACCTGGGGCCTGGAGATCCCAGAGGCTCAGCACAGTTGGAGTTCAGTGACCAAATCAAAAGCCAGAGCCTGTGGGGCCCAGGCTGCTGGAGACAGGCAGCCCGGGAGGAGGGGGGAACGTCGGAGGGGGACAAGATGGGTGCCTAGAGTCTAAAGTTTTCATGCCAGGGCCTCAGGGGTGGGAAAAGGGTGTCGGGCCCTGGACCCACGGCCCAGAACAGAAAAGCAGGAGCAGATCACCATCCCAAGAAAGACCCCACAGAGGACCTCTGGAGGCACGGGGCTTGGCAGGAAGTTGCAGCCCTGCTGCCCGGGTTCAGGCACTTGGCTATCTGGCCCCATCACCTGCACGGAGAACCTCTCAGATGGGGAATCGCACCTGCGGGGGGGGGGGGGGGGCAGACGCAGAGGGGTTAGGCCAGGCCTGTGGCCCCTGGGAGCTCATGCCACTCCTGCGTCACCCTCTCGCCATCCGCAGAAGGGGCAAGAACTCGCTGCCCGGAGCAAAGATAATAGAACAATACAGGAGAGGCATGCCTTCCCTGGGGCAGCTCAGCACCCAGAGGCCCCATGCTTGCTCCCCCCCTAAAGGAGCCAGGGTTTCAGGGAAAGTCTAAGAGGCCTCCCTTGAGAAGGAGGTCCTAAGGGAAGGGAAGCTCAAGTCTCAGCAGCCCACAGCAGGAGACAGAGCTGCAAAGCAGGGAGAGGGGCGCCATACTAGGGTCCGGGCAGCTAGGCCAGCATGTGGTCTGCAGTTGGGTAGGGGGGCCTGAGGCCATCGCTGTAGGTGTCGATAGGATAGTCTCCTTCCATGTCCATGTGCATCTCCAGCGGGTCCATGGGCACGTCGCTTGAGTACATGGGGCGGTAGGTGGCGTCCAGGTCTGGCGAGGAGAAGGGTCTCAGGCTACCCTGCGGGGTCTGGACAGCGCTCAGCCACACCTTCTATCCCTGCCCACCCCCAGTGGGCCGGACCCCACCCCCACCCCCACTTAGGGACCTGGCCAGGAGTTGGTATGAACACTACGGTGACTGTCACTGGTCCTTTGGCCCTGGGGACACGAGCTGCTCCCTTGCTCACACACACCCACACAGGATGCCCCTGTGCCCCAGCTCTCCAGGGTCCTGAGCAACTCTGCATACACTTACCATCAGCATAGGGTTCATTCATGGGGATCATGCTCTGGGCCTGAGGATGGAGACAGAGAGCAACATTAGGGGAGAGGGGAAGGGAGGGAACACAGGCTCTGGACTGGGGCCGGGGAGGCGGGGAGAGAAGAGCAGCAAGAGATGTTTCTCTAGAGGGGCCAAGGAGGTCTTCCCTGGTGGCCCAGTGGCTAAGACAGTTACAATGCAAGGGGCACGGGTTTGATCCCTGGTCAGGGAACTAAGACCCTACAGGATGCACAACCAAAAAATAACAGATAAAGGAGGGCCAAAGGAAAAGCAAAGATCCCTTGGAGGCACCTGCAGAATTAGAGCAGCCCTGAGGAGGGGAGTGGCGGGAAGAGGACTAGAGAATGGGTGTCAGCAGTGGCCTGACGCAGGATCAGGGCAGCCTTCAGCCTGTAACAGCACGTCTGTGTAAGTTAGGGAAAGGCACTCCTGCCCCAACACTTTTTATCAGTTTGAACAAAAAATCGCCATTTTGTAGGTCAAAAACAATAGATAGTCCAACTTATTACTTTCATCTGCTGGGAACTGTCATGAATGATTCAATTATAAAATTAAAACCTATTGGGAATTCCCTGGCAATCCAGTGGTTAGGACTCGGCATTTCCATTGCAGGGGGCCCAGGTTCAAACCCAGGTCGGAGAACTAAGATCCCCCATTCGGCATATCAAAAAAAAAAGCCTATGAATCTGACAAGATGGGAACCCCCCCCAACACACACACCCCCGACAAAGTGCTGTCCTTGTGCAGTACCCAACTTGCACAGACAGACACTGCGACCCCACCCAGGATACTCACTGCCTCCCAGGCGGCAGGGTCGTGTTTGAAGAGGGAGTTAGTGAGCTCCACAGACACCCGTTTGCGGTAATCTGGGTTCTTGTCCTCGGAGATGCGGAACAAGACGGCAGCGGCATAGGTGGCTGAGCAGGGAAAAGGACAGGCCAGGCAGGTCAGGTGCTTGCCTCCACCCTCCCCCAGCCTCCCACCTCACCCTCCTCGCCCCCTCGCGCCTAGCCCAGCCCCTCACCGGTGCCCTCATTGCGTGAGTGCAGTAGCTCCATGAGTGGGGCTGATGCGCCCTCCGCATCAATGGCGTCCGCCGCCTCCTTGTCCTGGGCCAGCTCGCACAGCACCCCGGCGGCCACGCGCTGGATGTTCTCCACCGAGGAGTAGAGGAGCTGGGGAGAGGGGCGCAAGGTGGGCGTGAGGCAAGCCCGCAACACACCTCACCGCCCTGCCAGTCTCCGCCGCCCTTTTTGGATATGACTCAAGCCCATAGGAAAAAGTGTGAAAAGTCTTAAGTAAAATCTAAAGAAAGGAAATGCAGGGAATTCCCTGGTGATCCAGTGGTTAAGACTCTGTGTTTTCAATATTGGGGCGTGGGTGCAATCCCTCCTCGGGGTACTAAGATTCTATAAGCCTTGAGGTAAGGCCAAAAGATTTTTTTTAAATTCTTTTAATTTAAAAAAACTGCCACAACCCCCTACCCAGACACAGCTTCTTTCCATTGGATTTTCATCATAGTAATAAACACATATTTGATTCGGTTTTTTTTAAGACTTTTTTTGATGTGGGCCATTTTTTTTTTAGTTACAATATTGTTTCTGTTTTATGTTTTGTTTTTTTGACCTCCAGGCGTGTGAAATCTTAGCTCCCCAACCAGGGATCAAACCTGTACCCCCTGCACTGGAAGGAGAAGTCTTGACCAGTGGACCACTAGGGAAGGCCCTGATTCCTGTTTTTTAATCAGACATTGTAGCATAAAGCATTTTCCCATATTATTCAGTAACTTTTCCTTAAAAATCTATGAGTTCAGGGACTTCCCCAGCGGCCCAGTGGCTAAGACTCTGCTATCCCACTGCAGGGGGGCTGGGTTTGATCCCTGTTCAGGGAACTAACTGCAAGCCTGCGAAGAAACATGGCCAAAAACCAAAAAATATTTATGAGTTCATATCAGTACTCAAGAGAGAAGGGGAATGCTACAAAGCAAAACAACAGTGGAAATTAAAAAACCTCATCTATCACAAGTGGAGGTAGCTACCAGCACCCATTCCTTACTCTGAACATTAATAATTAAAGGAAAAAATTGCAAAAACTGAAAATTCTTCAACACCATTGTCTATGGCCACATGATATAATGGACAGTCATGATATAATGACAGTTGCCATTGCCTTCTCCAACCAGCAGGGTATAAGACTGACCGTTTTATCGCATCTTCACCAGCACAAAGCACTCCCATTTTTTTTTTTCTTTGCCAATTTGATAGTGGAAAATGGGCTCTCCCTGTGGAGTAAGCTTCATTTCTTTTAAACTCCTGGGGTTGATTGAGCACTGTTTGTTTATGAACCACTTGGGAATTAATTACATGTGCCTCTTTGTAGATAACTACTGAGGTTTAGTATTAACAACAGAGAAGGCAATGGCACCCCACTCCAGTACTCTTGCCTGGAAAATCCCATGGACGGAGGAGCCTGGTAGGCTGCAGTCCATGGGGTCGCTAAGAGTCGGACACAACTGGGCGGCTTCACTTTCACTTTTCACTTTCATGCATTGGAGAAGGAAATGGAAACCACTCCAGTGTTCTTGCCTGGAGAATCCCAGGGACTGGGGAGCCTGGTGGGCTGCCGTCTATGGGGTTGCACAGAGTCGGACACAACTGAAGCGACTTAGCAGCAGCAGCAGTAGCAGTATTAACAAGCCTTTTATATGAAAGATATTAAACTCTTGTCTGTTGCGAGGCTTGCAAGTATTTTCCCAGTTTGCTGTTTACTTTTCAATGATTTTAGGCTGTTTCTGACATTAAAACCTTAATGTTGTTTCTGACAATAAGAATACTTCCTGTTTTCATTTGTGAGCTCTTCCTCTACCTCTGAGCTTGGAAAGCCTTTCCCATGCTGGAGTTTGGTAAGTGATCACATCTGGTGTGGCCACTTTTCTCCAAATGCTTCCAAAGACCTCTTGATGCCTGGCCCAGACTGCCTCCAAAATTCCCATTTCAGCAGTGGGGAAAAGCAAGGGTTGGGGGAAACCTCTCCTGCCCACCTGCCCCAGACTCACCTGCACAAACAGGGGGATGGTGTTGAGTCGGAAGATCTCCATGCGGTTCATGGGATCCCGGGCGAGGATGTGCAGGGCTCCAGTGCAGCCTTCCACAATCTCCTCCATCCTCACGCCATCCTGCACAAGAGGAGCCACTGGGGTATAGCAACAGTGAGCCTAGGGAGTGGTCACACCCCTCCAGGACACTGGCAAACCTCACTGGTCCTTGGAGTTGGCCTCAATTGCAACTTGCCCCCCTAGTCACACGCTCACGTGTGCACATGTTCACATAGAGGGCAGCCAGACTCTCAGGGCGGGTGGTCACAGGCTCCAGCAGCTCACTTACCGTGTAGGGCTGCTGTGTGCCAGCAGCCACATGGCGCTGGGCATCCTGGTGGGCCTTGACCAGCAGTTGGACAAGGCGAGGAATGACCGCTGCCTCCTGCAGTGGGGCATGGTTGGCTGGGCACAGGGCCAGATTCCTGATCAGGCCAATGGTTGCCTGGCAAGAAAAAGGGTACCCGTCAAGGGCATTTCGTGGACATCTGGAGAATCCCACTTCTCCA
Source organism: Okapia johnstoni (assembly GCA_024291935.2). NCBI lineage: Eukaryota > Metazoa > Chordata > Mammalia > Artiodactyla > Giraffidae > Okapia > Okapia johnstoni. Next base: position 19,848,453 of record CM044306.1, on the reverse strand, counting down.
GCATCATCTCCTCCTTCCCTCTCATCTCTTCTCCCTCAGACCAGCCATAGATGTGCTGGAAGGTCTCCAGAGAATGACGCTTCTCCCAGCCCATGCCCCTTATTCCATATAGTCTGCTGGTCCTCATGTCAGACTCTAATAGCCCCTGCTAAAATGATACTCCATTCCAGAATATTCCACCAGCCCCCGTGCCTTGACCCTCACCCCTGTTCCCTCTCTCTTAACACCCCCTCACAGAAAATATAGTCTTGCTTTTCTGATGGTTCCCGAACTCTGATTATCAGGGAGTCCTTGCTAGAGTTGACCCCAAAGACTCCGGTATTGGTGACACTCACAATGTAATCCAGCCAAAGCAGTGGGATCTGGAACGAGGTCTCTGCCCCAGGCTCCGACCCTGCCAGCTGGCTCCGGTGCCCTCTGACAAGACCCCATCTATAGCCACTCCCTCATTCTCTGGCACCAGGTGTCACACACCTATAGCTCTACCCTAGCTCACCCTCACCTCCCCTGTCTGTGACAGGGAACTGACACACCTGTCCTCTACCCAGGCAGCCTCCAGGTTCCCTGGCTCCCAATGGCGGACACCAAGTGTCCCCGGAACCCTGTCTCCCCTTTATCTCTTTAGCATCCTTCCTGAGTTTGAGCAGAACGCATGACACAGTACTGGCACCCTTGCATCCACACATGGCCAAAGGAACAAGTTCCTGAGTATGGGCTGAAGTGGTCTCACTTTCTGGTCGCTGCCAGCTCTTCAGGGCTTCTCCACCTCTCTGGGGCTAGAATGCATGGATGAGGGTGACCTCACCCATCCATTCAAGCGTCCAGACCCTCTGGCGTAATGACTGTGCCCCATGGACCACCAAAATCACCTGCGGGCTTGTTAGAAATGCAGTCTCAGGCCCACCTCGGGCCTACTGAATCTGAGCCTGCAGTTGAATGAGACTGCCCAGGGTGGTCCTGTGCGCCTTCAACTCTGAAGCTCTATTCTAGCTGATGGCCAAGCTACAAGATAGAAGGATTCTGGGTCTCAGGAGCAGAGCCACCATGGACTGTGGAGACTCTAACCCTGTCTTTGGAGCTCCTCCCCTCGCCTGGCCCCACCATGCAGCAGGCGGTACCTTGACCAGTGGCCACTGGTTGGGCTGGTTGAGCAGCTTGACGATGGCTGGGATACCATAGTTGAGACGCACAGAGTTCTGGGCCATCTCAGCCTCGGGGTGGCGGCTGGTGAGGTGGCGCAGGGCGCAGACAGCGGGCTCCGTGATGTCGTCCTTGTCGCCCGCGCGCAGAATGGCGTGGATGAGCGCCTCCACGCCGCTGTTCTGCGTCACCAGAGTCTTGTTCTTGCTGTTGTTGCACGTCAGGTTGGACAGAGTGCCCGTGGCACAGGTGAGGACGTTGACGTCGTCCACGCTCAGCTGGTTCACCAGAATCTTCAGCACGCTCTCCAGGCCCTCCTGGGGTTGGGGAAAGCAGTGGAGTGTGAGGGAGACCTCCAACTGCAGGGGCTTCGCAAGTATGTCCAGGGGAGCAAGATGGCCTAAGTGAGGGTCTCCAGCCCATCAGTAGAGACTCCTGGGCCCTGAGAATCTTCAACGCCATGATCCTGCCAACACCCCGTGAGATGGCAGTTCTACACGTGGAGCATCTAGGGCTGAGAGAGGTTGAGAGCCTGGCTCACAGACCCACAGCTCATGGGCCAGATCTGAACCCAAGCCTATCTCTAAGCCCCATGCTCTCTTCTCCAGCCCCTCCAGCCCCTCCTCTGGGTCCTCAGACCCAACAGAACTCAACTCAGGCCGAGGGAGGCCCCTAGGCCAGAAGGAAGTTGTTGAACCATGCTTCAGTGTCTCACTTGACCCACTTTTATATGCTTCTTCCCTTTCTGGACCTTTGCTGCTGCACACTCAGTGGTCCCCAAGCCAAATCTGCCTTCAGGAAACATCCCTAAGCCAGAAACCTCATTTCTTCCAGGGAAAACCACGTGGGACTTGTGGTAGAACATAAAAACCCCGGGCGCTGGGGATAGACAGTCCTGAATCCCAACTCTGCTGTCTACTAGCCATGACCAAGGCCATTTCTTAACTCCCTGAGCCTGTTTATTCTTTCCTTTTTTTTTTCTTCTATGAAAAATTTCTTTTTTTTTAATTTTTATTGTTTCTTAGAGCACAGTTGAAAACTTCCTTTTTTAAATTTTTATCTTATATTGGATATAGTTGATCAACAATGTTGCATTTCAGGTGTACAGCAAAGTGATTCAGTTATATATACATGCATCTATTATTTTTCAAATTCTTTTCCCATTTAGGCCATTACAGAGTACTGAGCAGAGTTCCCTCTGCTATACAGTAGGTCTTTGTTAGTTATCTATTTTAAATATATCAGTGTGCACTTGTCAATCCCAAACTCCCAATCTATCCTTGCCCCCCAGTTTTCACCCTAGTAACTATAAGTTCATTGTCTAAGTTTGTGAGTCTGTTTCTATTTTACAAATCAGTTCGTTTGTATCATTTTTTTGAGTCCACATGTAAGTGACGTCATATGATATTTGTCTTTCTCTGTCCAACTTACTTCACTTGGTATAATAACCTCTAGGTCAATCCATGTTGCTGCAAATGGCATTATTTCATTCTTTTTAATGACTGAGTAATACTCCACTGTATATATGTACCACTTGAGCCTTTGTTTCTTCAGCTAACAACGAGCCCCACACTCTACCTCCAGGTACTGAAACGGGTAAAGAAGCCAGTGTCCCAGGTGCTTAGCTGAGCCTACAACATGGCAGGTGCTCAATAAGCAGCCTATTGATGTAATTCTTAGCAATGACAGACAGGTCTAAAGGAGGAACCAGAAGACTTGTCCCGAAACTGCATTTTTCCTTAAGTTGTTTTTAGCCACCAGGGCCCCCAAGCCATCGCCTGCACATTACTGCTCCCTGCCCAAAGTCTAGGGCATAACTGTTCCTCTGGTACCACCTGAACCCCAGCTTAGAACCATCAGCCCCTTTCCTCTAGTCCTCTTCCGAAACCCCTCAGACGGATTAGAGCCTTTAGCTAAAGGGATGAAGGGCACTTCCAGCCTCAGTCACAGTAGAGCAAGATTTAGGGGCCTCAGGCTCCTAAGGTCAGACTCCCAGACAGGAAGCTGGACGCAGTAAGACAGCTGAGGAGGTGGACACAGGTCTGATCACCTCCCTCACCTGCTTGGTGGCCACATCTGAGAGGTTGCGTAGGGTCCACAGGCAGTTCTGCACGAGGCGGGGGCTGTTGCTCGTCAGGTGCTTACCCAGGGCCTGCATCCCACCTGGGGAAGGAGATGAGCACATGTCAGCCACAGGGGAGCACAGCTGACTGAGCCTGGTGGCTGGTCAGGGGCCCCGCTCGCTCCCACCCACCTGGCTACATGAGCCATCTTCATGGGCTGCAGTACTCACCAGCCTCCACAATGGCAGGCTTGTTGCTGGGACACACGGACAGCACTTTGAGCACGCGGCTGGTGGTCCAGAGCAGCTTCTCATAACTGTAGTTGCGCATGATCTGGACAAGGGCCTGGGGTCCTCCATTGGCCAGGATGATGAGCTGTCAGGGGAGGGGGGAAATGAGTGTGAGACAGATGGGGTCTACGGCAAGGAATAAGGAAGGAAGGGGAGGTAGGTAGGAAGGGGGGGTAGGTGACAGAGCTGTTATTACTGAGCTTCATCCAAAACCTGAATAGCTTTTGTGACTATTAAATAAGCCAAATATTGAAAAAGATGATAATACACAATGCTGGCAAAGATGAGGTGAGACTACTATACATTGCTACTGATGGCAAGGTAAATAAGGCAATCCTTTTGGAAAGTACCTGGAAATTTTTGTAAAAGCTTAGAAATATTAAAAATCCTTAAGCCTACTGATGAAAAAAATCCTACTTTTTGGGAAAAGCTGTGTCTTGAATATGTTCATTACAGCACTATTCATAAAAATGGAAGATCGGGAGCAACGTAGATGCCCGTCCTCAGGATAAAGTCTGGAGTCTCCATTTAATGAAATGTTATTTGCTCTTATAAAGGGTGGTTTTGAGGGCAGTGTAGCAAAAAACAATAATAATTTTAATATCATACATTAATAGAAAACATGCAAAGTTGTAAATTGCTATGACTACAACGGTATAAAAAATGCCCACAGGAAAGCACTGGAGGAAGCACATGGTTGTGTGAGGATAATTTTTTCTTTCCCTTATCCTCAAAATATTCAGTAGTATGATGAAAGATTACATCAGAATTTACATATATATTTAACCTAAAAAGAGTAAGGAAGCAGTGACTCGATGCTGCAGCTGGATGGAGGTGGATGGCATGGGGACACGGGTCTTGGTTGGGGGTGGGAAGCACTGGAGGAAGCAGAGGTTGTGTGAGGACAATACGGCTCAGCCCACCTTGCTCTCCTGGTTGCCATAGGCCAGGAGCTGCAGGCAGTCGGTGGTGATGGCCAGGAACTTGGGGTTGTTCTTGTTGAGCAGGGGCACCATCTTCTGTAGCCCATCCGCCAGGCGCACTGCCATCTTGGCACCCTCCTGGTAGAGCAGCAGGTTGTGCAGCGTAGTGATGGCATAGAACAAGACTGACTCCACAGGGGAGCTGGGATGGGGGTAGAGAGTTCACATGAGTCAGGTTCCAAGTAAATGTGGGTCACTTCCTGCAGGAAGCCTTCCCCAATACTGACACTTCTATGGAAATAGCTCTTTACTAAAATTTCATTGTCCCTTGAGTCCAGTCTCATTTCTGTGAACAGAGCACGCAGCTCCTCTCCTCTCCCCCTGAGACCATGACTCCTCTTGCTCTGGACTCCCAGCTCGGTGCTAGGCATACCTGTCCCTACTGAGTTGGTCCCCTGGACACCTGTCCCTGAGTAACTGCCATGTGGAAGGCATCATGCTAGAAAGGCCTGCAAGGGACTCAGAGAGGAGTAAGATCAGTATCTCCGCCCTTAGGGAACTCGCAGCTGGGTATGGGGATCAGGAAAAAGGCCATTCAACATTGCAAGGCAGAGAAAGATAAAGGTGGCAAGGGACTTTGCACACTCTGTTCCCTCTGCCTGGAATACTCTTCCCATCATCTACATCAGTTGAAGTCCACTCCTCTGTCAACCCCCTGCCATTAGAGTGAACAGCTTCTTGGAGCTCCACTGACCAACCTTGGGGACACCTTTGCCCTTGTCTATACTGTATCCTGATAAATAACCTGAGAGTTACCTGCCCGTCTCCCCTGCTAGGCTGTGAGCAGCTGAGCATCAGGACTGGGCGTGGTTCTACACCTGGCACAGTAGGTGCTCAATAAATGTATGGGAGCCCAGGGAAGTCCAAGGGAGGGGATGCCCCCGGCTCCTGCAGGGAGTAGAGGTGGGTACCTGAGCATGCGGACCAGGGCCGGGATGCCGCCTGACTTGAAGATGGCAAGCAGCCCCTCGCGGTGGTGGGAGAGGTTGTGCAGGATGCTGGTGGTGCAGCGGGCCGTGTCCAGGTCGCTGGTGTTCTGCATGGTGCGCACGACGGCCGCCACCAGCTGGGGTGAGCCCATCAGCGCCCGCCGAGACGCCTCCTTCTTCGACAGCTGGTTCACAATCATGGCCGCCTTGGTCACCACCACCTTGCGGGGTAAGAAGGAGGAGGGGAGGGGGTGAGCAGACAGGCCAAGGTGGCTGCCATTGTGAGAAGGAAGGGCCCGGAGACACCTCCACAAAGCTCAGACAGACCCGGGTCAGACTTCCCACTGATGAGGCTCTAGGTCAATGATCTCCCTCCAACCCAAGGAGGGCCCTCTCCTGCAGACCCCTGACTCTCCCCTCCCTGCCCTGCCTCCACCCTGGCCAGGGCCTCACAGACCGGGTCCTCATCATTGAGCAGCTTGGTGAGCTCAGGCAGGGCCCGGGTGGCCAGCTCAGCGTCGTCCTGGTAGTTGATGAGATGCACAATGGCCGACTTGAGGAGCTGGGATGGCTCGGCCAGCCGCTGCAGGTTGGTGGTCTGCCCCTCCACCTGGGTGGCAAGCAGCAGCAAGCTGTCCTCTCCTGTCACACCGGGACACATGGCTTCCCGCACCCGCTTGGCTCTGGCGGTCGTGGACATCTGGTACTCCAGGTCACCTGGGGGCCATCAGAGAGGGACTGAGTTGCAGGAAGCGGGCAGGGGGCCACTGGGGAGCAGGCATCCCATCTGGGCTCTCTTCCAGTCCACCACTTGCATTTCTGCCTTTAACCAGTGACCTTGAGGAGGTCATCATCCCTCAGTTACATCATCGGTAAAATGGAGCACCTCCTGTTCTGTCCGTCACAGGAAATTCTTGTGAAAATTAAATGACATAATAGGTGTGAATTATTCTTAAAAGAAAAGATGCGTGTGCCTGGCACATATTGCTAAAAATAAGGTCAGAGTTTATTATTATTAAAAGGAATAGTTAACATTTTTTGAGTACAGGCATACCTAAAAGATATTATGGTTATATAATATATAAAAGATACAGAGTTCCCTACCACTACAATGAAGAAGTGAATATTGCAGTAAAGTGAGTCATGAATTTTTTGGTTTCCCAGTGTATATAAAAGTTATGTTTACGCTATTTGCAGTATCTTGTGTGCGATAGCACTGTGTCTAAAACACGTTCTTAATTTTAAAATATTTTATTGCCAAAAAATGATGACCATCATCTGAGTCTTCAATAAGTCATAGCAGTATTATCAAAGATGACTTGTCACAGATTACCATCACAAAGAGAATCATCATGAAAATGTTTGAAATATTGCAAGAATTACTAAAATGTGATACAGAGACATGAAGTAAGTAAATGCTGCTGGGAAAATGGCACATATAGACTTGATCCAAGCAGTTACCACAAATCTTCAATTTGTAAAAAAAAAAATGTGTGCCTATACTTTTTTAAAGGTCTTTTGGCCATGCTGCACAGCATGTGGGATCTCAGTTCCCCAATCAGGGATCGAACCCATGTCGCCTGCATTGGCAGCGCAGAGCCTTAACCACTGGACCACCAGGGAAATCCTATGCCTATACTTAGGTGCCCAGCAGTGAATTAAGTGCTGTCCTTATATTTTTCTCATTTAATCTTACAACCCTACAAGGCAAGGACTATTATTATCTCCACTTTACAGATGGGAAAAATGAGACACAGAGAGGTTGTAAGAACCCGAGTTGGGACCCGAACCCAGACAGCCTGACTCCAGAACCCAACCCTGACTCTATGCCCCTCTCTTAAAAATCAGGTAGGGGTAGGATGATACAACCTCTGTCTCTTTCCCACCCTGAAATCTCATGATTCTAATTACACACTCAACCTCCCCAAAGGAGGCAATTCTCCCATTATATGGTCAGGTAAATAGAGGCCCAGGGGCTTCCCTGGTGGCTCAGCGGTAAAGAATCTGCCTGTAACGCTGGAGACACAGGAGATACAGGAAGATCCCCTGGAGAAGGGCATGGCAACCCACTCCAGTATTCTTGCCTGAAGAATTCCATGGACAGAGGAGCCTGGAGGGCTACAGTCCATGGGGGTCACAAAGAGTCAGACATGACTGAAGTGACTCAGCAGCAGCAGCAGCAAATAGAGGCTCAGAGGGTCACCCACTAGAATACAATGGATGACAGGGCAAGTTGGGACTGTGGGATTCACAAAACAGAAGGAGGGCTCTCAGTTCAGTCCAGGCTCCAACACCTGGTAGGTCTGGAAGTCCCAGAGACAGGTACCCCAGTTTCCCAGGTAGCCCTGCCGTGGTGAGTGTCCCAAAGCCCAGAGAAGAGGGAGAGAGAGGTTCCCCACTCTCATTAGTTGGGAAGGAGGGGACATCCACATGGCTTTCCCGCCTGGACACTGCACTTTAGCAACCAACACAATGCATGGCCCCGCCAAGCCAAGAGGCTTCTGCGTGCTGTCAGGAGGAGCTCCCCGGGCAGCAGAGGCTGAGCACTCCAGTGGCCCAGGCTCCCACCACCTATTCTCCACCCTTCCCAGCTCCCAAGGCTCTCCGCACCGCACCGTTCAAGGCCCTAGAGCCATCTGTGGGCTACAGATGGGACTGGATCCTCCTTTCCCCCAGAAAGGCAGGGCACCCTGGGCTGGCAGGCATTCCCACCCTGACCAAGCCCCAGAACTGGGCTCTGCCCCCGCTGCATACTTGAGGCTCCTGGAGCAAAAGGTCTGTGTCTTCCCCCAGCCTCTAGGTTTCCTGAGTGTAGCAGGGGTGCCTCCTCAGCACTCCGTACGCTCGTGGAAGGAAAGGACTGTGCCTCTTCCATCAGACTGGTGTGTAGGGTCTATGCCTTCCCTTCTTATTAGAGGTTCATGGGAGAGGAATCTGCCTCCCTCCCAGATGGGGGGGGCATGGCGCTGTGAAGATGCTGTACCTCCTCTCTCAGACTGCTGAGTCTAAGCACCAGAGCTGGGCCTCCTTCCGAAGACTGGGAGCCCCCTGAGGTCTGCCTCCTTTGACCCTGACCTCCCTCCAGGAGCCAGCTGCTTTTCTGCTGGGATAGCCCCACAGAAGGGTCCCCAGGGATCCTGACCTTGGCCCGGGGGCACCGACTGGGTGTAGGTGGTGGTCTTCTTGAGCGTGTACTGGCGCCCGCAGGCCTCGTCCTCCTCTATGAGGCCCTTGCTGCTGACCGAAGGCACACAGGTGTTGGCCCCCGAGTGGATGCCAGAGTCATAGGTATAGGTCTGCTGCCACTCGGTCACCTTGATGGGCTGTTCGATCAGGTTCATCACCTCCATGGTGGCTGCTGGGGACACAGAAGAGAGGCAGCAAATTAGCTGACCAGGTGGGACATCCCATCACTTGGCACGGCCCCCATCTCCAGCCTCTCCCCAGGCCCTGTCCATCACCCTTTCCCCAACCATGGCCCCAGTGCCCCCAGTGGGCTGTGGAGGATGGTGGGAGGCAGAAGGGACAAACCCAGGGAGGACTGCCTAGGGTGGGACACCCCGGTGTGAGTGAGTCCTGGGCTTGTATCTCTGACCTCCAGCCCAGGGTGGGATGAAACCCGTGGGGCCAGGTGCCTTAAAGGGCCAGATGCTCCAACCCAGCCCTGGGTTTATTGCAGTGAAAAAGAAAAAAGAAGAATGAGTTTTTCTTTCCCGAGAACAAAGAACATAAAGAGAAGAGTGAGCAGGCCAGATTACCCCTAGTTTTCACTTTAGCTGTTCCTAATCAGGGAAGGACAGGGAAGCCTGGGGTGCTGCAGTCCACGGGGTCGCAAAGAGTCAGACACAACTTAGCGACTGAACAACAACAAACCTGTAGTCTAACTAAGTTTGCTTTTCTGCCCCCTAACTCCGCTTAAGCTATATTTTGGGCCTATCATCCCTTGATTTTATGCTAATTACATCCTGTAGCTGGTGCTCACCTTCACAGCACTCTCTTTGCAGACCACCCCTGGTACTTTCCTCTCTTTTTGCCTTACAGAAAGAAGGCCACACTACAATACACAAAAGACAATGGACTCAGCTACTGGGCTTCGGGACTGGGATTGCCAGACCCAGTTACCGGGCTACCTGACACCAGCCTATGACTGCTTTTGAAACAATGCAAGAAGAGAATACAAAATCCTTATGCGTTTGTTTCTCATCACCTACCCCTGACTGCGAGCCTTCATTTTATATAACCCTTCAGATTCCTTATGGAAGGGGGGGAAACAGTTCTTGAGGCACAAACCTACTGTGTTCTCCCCCTCTGCCGGCTGAGGATTAAAGCTATCTTTCTGTTTCCTCTAAATTCTATCTCTGTATTTTTTAATTCAGCTTCAGTGGGCAGAGAAAGCCAAGATTTTGGCGGTAACGGGCTCACTCGCCTTGCAGCCCACAGCCCCAAACCCCCAGGGCAAGGGACGCCACTCAGAGCCTCCAGCAACTTCTAGGGTCCCGAAGGCCCACCCCCATCCACTGGGGCTCCTGGGAAGGGCTGCAAGGTGAGGCAATTACACCTCAGGCATTGGGCGGGAAACTGGGAAAGCGGGTGGGGCAGGGAAGCTGTCAGACAGGTTTCTCTGGGAGCCTCAGAGACTCCAGAATCTTCTCATGCACAAGGGGCAGGATCATGAGTGACCCCAGAGGCTCAGGCCTTAAGAACCCCATCTCTCCAGCACCCCAGCTCCTAGATGCCTTCCCCAGAATTCTGAGTCCCACTGACCAGTTCAGACCTGGGCCATTCACCACTCAGCTGAACCCCCATCCTCATCTGTAAAATGGGGTAGCACCACCTGCCACCACCAACCCAGCAGGCGGTTGTGAAGACACAGCCAGGCATCTGGCCACACAGTAGGTGCTCAATGTCGGTGGCCATGGCTGGGTATCAGCATTCCCCCAGGGTGTATTCTCTCCTCAGGGTGGGGCAGGCCTCAGGGTAGTCACTGCTACTATTCAGAGACTTGGGGGCACTTGAGGGTCATGAATAGCTGGGCCTGACTCTGTACCAGGGAGGTGACTCCTACTTGGTCTGTCCAGCTCCCTTGTCTCAGGTACTGACCTCCAGAGTCCAACAGCCAAAAAGAGGGACGAGAGAAGCTGTACCCTGGTGAGGGCCTACCTGGTGCCTTTCAAGACAGCCAACATCCTCACAAGTGGGTTTCAAAGCACATGCTCTGCTTCCCAATTTACAGATGGGGAAACTGAGGCTCCACCGGGTGAAGGGGCACAGCAGAGAAATGACAGCCGGGACCAGGCTTGGGCGTGAGTGACACCCTTCTGCGGTCTGTGCACACCCAGTGTGGCCTCAGATGGCAAGTAAACCCCAGGCTGGCCCACCCAGAGGGGAGGCAGCACCCAGCACCTCAAACCCATTGTCCCATTGCGTTGGAGACCAGTTGAGGATGAGGCTGCAGTGGCTGGTGAGCCTGGTCCCTCGCCGGGAACAAAGGTCACCACAGATATGTCTTCCACCTCCCAGGAGGACGCCAGTGATCCTTCAGGTCTCCCTGCCTTTTATGGTGACCCCTCCCCTCCCGTGCCTGTGAGCACACCTGGAAAAGGCAGAGGCAGGAGCCAGGCCCACTCCCTGGAGCCTCATTCCCTCTCCTCCCATCTCGCCAAGTGACTCAGAGTTTCGGGCTGATTAACAGAAGCAGGCTCGGTGCCGCCAGATGTGCCCAGCTGCTCTCCAGGCCAATGCAGCTATTTCAGGGGAAGCCCTGCCCCTTGCCCCTGCCCTAAGCACACGCTGCCCGCCCAGCACTCCTGCCTTCCCCAGAGAGACAAGACAGAGAACACAGGAGAGTTTGGGAGGAGAAAGCCTGTCTCCGAGCAGCCCCCGGGGAGAAAATTCAGGCAGGAAGCCTTGGACATCCAAGCCTGGAGAAGGAAGATGAAACTGCGTCAGTAAAGACAGCTGCGTTAACCCTGCGAAGGCCACTTTGCCGGGCAGACAGCTGAGCTGCCATCTGGCCACCGAGCCTCAGCCAGATTCGCTGAGGACAAACTGGACATCTCCCTGTGGCTGATTCATGTTGATCTAGGGCAGAAAGCAACACAATATTGTAAAGCAATTATCCTCCAATGAAAAAAAAAACAGAAATAAAAAAAATTTTCAAACTAGCACTCAGAGGCAGAAGGAAGGCCCTGCTGGGGCTGCGTTCCAGGCCTGCCTGCCATGGATGCTGAATGTTACCAAATGATCTTTCTACATCTCTTGACATGATTGTATAATTTTTCTTGTTTATTCTATAGTGAGTTATTAAAAAAACAAAACTGGGTATCTCCAGCCCTATCAGTAAAAACAGCCCATCTGAGCCAGAAAATGCTGCTCCCCAGTAGAGACCATCACCTACCCCTGGTGCTTTTCAGCCAAGTGAGAGATGCAGGCCTTGGCCAGAGCCTAAGGAACAATCCACTCACTGGCCCCAGGTCCAAAGGGACCCTGGAGGTCAAGGCTAGCCCTAAGAGAGGTGTTTCCTAGCAGGCCCCTCAGCACCCCCACCAGCCCAAGCCTGGAGCTAAGAGAAGCTGAGGGCTGGACAACTGCCCACGGTGAGACAGAGGCCTCACGGAAGTCAAAGGATCCACCATAGTGGAAGGATGGGGGCGGGGGCGTGTGTCTTAATGAAATCTAGCAAATGAATCTCATGCTTCCTAGAAGCAACCCTGGTCAGCATTTGATTATTTCAGTTTCCAGATGAGGAAACAAGAGATGTCCAGTTTGTCCGCAGCGAACCTGGCTGAGGCTCAGTGGCCAGATGGCAGCTCAGCTGTCTGCCTGGCAAAGTGGCCTTCGCAGGGTTAATTGCCACGCTGACAAATAGTGGTGCTCCGCTCAAATCCAGGTCTGCCTCACTGCCAACCAGCCTCCTCCCCCGGGTCCTAACAGGGCATCTGGGAGAAGATGGGAATCCCTGGAATCAGGGAAAGAATGCCAGACACCTGCAGAGAGACCGGAGGCAGGGAGCTGAAGGGAGCATAGGTGGAGCCAAGCACTGGCTGCTCCAAAGTCAGGAGTCACAGGTTCTAGTCCCAGCTCTGCTGGCAACTTGCTGTGTGTCCTTGGGCAACAGCTTTCCCTCTCTGTGCTTCATCCACAGAAAGGGTGGCCCAGGTGATCTCAGAGGAACGTTGATATCTAAGATTCTAGGAATGAAAAGTCAGAATTCCCATGACAGTCAAGAAAAGGCTGAGGGTGGGCAAGGTCAGAGGTAGAAAGGAGTTCAGAGAAGACACACCAGAACTCTTCGTGAAGAAAGTATGGTGGAGGGAGCTACTCCTGGCACAGCAAAGATCTAAGACCTCAGGCAGGACTGTCAAGCAACCCCACCTCTTCTCACCTACTCCCCAGGAGAACCAGGGGAATTCTCTCACAAGAAACCAAAGTGCTGGTTTTGTAGTTCCCAGGGTGGAGGAGGCCGCACCCAGTTTGGTCTCACCCTTCTCTGCCCTGGACCTGGAGACCCACTACAATGCCCCTGGTCAGAGCCAGGCTGGAAGGAGGCAAGACAGACGTGGGCCCTGCCCAGGCACCCTGGCCGGAGACGGAGACGGAGACGGGCAGAGCCAGACACAGGGCGGGGCTCCGAACTGAATGGGGGTGCTTTGTTTAGCAGTGGTTCTATTGTTGGCGACACAGAAGGAAGAAGCCAGCTCAGAGATCACAGGATGGAATGGGGACCTTGCAAGGGGCAGGAAGAGAGAACAGGGGCTCTGGAGAGGAGGTGCAAAGGACCCTTCCCCCACTGGTCCACACTGGCCAAGAATCTGCAAGCAAGCAATGAGGCTGCTTTGGGGTGCACTCTGCCCTCCACTCCTGCTTCGTTCTTTGCATGGCCAACCCAGTGGGCTGTCACTGGGCACTCTAAACCCAAGAATGTCCTGGAAGAGTGCAGCCCAGCTCTGAAATCAAAAATAACTCCCAGAACTTCCCCAGGAGTTAGCACTCTGCACTTCCACTGCAGGGGACACAGGTTCGATCCCTGGTTAGGGAACTAGATCCCATGTGCAGTGCAGCATGGCCAAAAATATTAAAAAATTAAAAATAAATACAAAACTCCCACCAGAGCTACAGGCTCCTTCCCCCGCCAGCAGTGATGGGCTGGGCTGTATGACACCAAGTGTCCTGGAAATCAGGACAGTAATTGGTTGTCCGAGAGCTGTGCTGGGACCTGGCTCAGAAACATTGCGGTAGAGCAGGCAGGCTTTCCAGGAGGTCCTTGGGCCAGAGGTCAGCACCCTGTGCAGATGCAGATCACGGGCTCAGGCAGTGATAGAGGAAGGGGACCATGGACAGGGTGGAGTCAGGGGAAAGCTCCATCCAGCCCCACCTCACACTGGCCATGTGCCCTTGGGCAAGTCATGTGATTTCCTGAAGCCTCATATTCCTCTGTAAAGTGGAGACAGGCAGGGACTTCCCTGGCAGTCCAGGGTTTAGGACTCCATGCTTCCACTGCAGCGGGCACGGGTTCAATCTGTGGGCGGGGAGCTAAGATCCTACATGCTGAGCGGTTCAGCCAAAAATAAAGTGGAGACAATCAAGACACTGCTTTCTTCAGACCACTGGAAGTTGTGTGGATAGTATACAACCATGACTGCAGAAGGCCTCTGTTGATAGGAAGGACCCAGGCAAGTGTCCTTCCATTAGGAAAGCAAAAAAATTGCAGAGGAGGCCGGCAAAGATGGGCCCCATAAGGTAGCTGGCAGCCAGCCTGCTTTTTTAGGAACCAGTACCCCAGGGGCTTCCAGGGGGTGCTAGTAGTAAAGAACCTGTCTGCCAATGCAGGAGACACAGGTTCGATCCCTGGATCAGGAAGATCCCCTGCCAGAGGGCATGGGAACCAATTCAGTATTCTCGCCTGGAGAAACCCATGGACAGAGGAGCCTAGTAGGCTACAGTCCATAGGGTCGCAGTCAGTCAGACATAACTAAAGCGACTTAGCATGCATGCACATCCAAAGTTAAGACCCAGGCTTCTCTTCCCCGACCTCTCAGATAAGGGCTAGGAGAGGAGTGGCCTCCTGGTCCTAGGCCAGAGCCCCTGGGGTTGGGGGACAGGGTGTGGCTGGGGAGGACGAGTTATATCCAGGTCCTGGGAGGGGAGGCCAGGGGCAGAAACAGTGCTGCTCCTCTCCCCGTCACATGTGCTGCACTCGGGGGCGGGCAGGCCAGTCAGGCTTGGACATTCCCCACATAGCAGCCCCAAGGGAGAGGCTGGGCTCTGCAGGGTCACCAGCCCCCACCCTTCCTCACTCTGTCTCTGGCTCCAGCAGAGACTTGGCTGGCGGGCCCAAGCACAGACGGAAACAGACTCTAGAAGTACAGAGACGTGACTACTTCCCTTGAGAGCCCTGTCTCCCCCTCCTCAGGCTGGGGCTTCCCAGAGAGGCCACTCCCCTCAGACTAGTGGCTCCAGGAGAAATACCCCCACCCGTGGACGAGATGTTCCTTGGCCAAAACTGTGGTCTCCCCCATCAGACTGGTCATTCCAAATGGGCAGAGACTGAAGTGGGCACCAGCCATGGCCAGGGCTCTTGGGACAGGAGAAGACACAGAAGCCCATCCTGAGCTTCCGGAGGAAACCCCTCACTTCCGGTCTGGAGGACAGCCCGGCCCAGGCCTGGCTGGGGGTGGAGGAGGTTCAGGTCAGGCCGACCCAGCTGCTGTTTATTTTCTTCCTTCTGGGCTCCTGCCCAAAGCAAACAAACCAGGGTGGGAAAATGAAGGGGACTTGGAGGAGAGGGAAATGCCCGGCCAGGTGGCTGGACCCTGGGAACCTCCGGGCTCCCCTGGAGAGGACTCCAGCTGGAGATCCATTCCCTGCTGGGGACCCTGGGTGGGCAAAAATCAAAAACCAGCAGATGACCCCAAACCAAGACTCCTGGGAATGGAAAAACACTTTACCAGCCTCAGGAAACAACCGCTAAGGATTCACTTGTGTCAGTGACATATCTCTATACACAAGTGCCTGCTGCCCCCACCCAACCACCCCAGGGGGGCCTGGGGAACCCAACCCCAGCTCGTGTCCACTCCTCAGGCTGTGATTCCCCAGGGTTTCTTTCTGCAGGGATTGCTGCCTGACCTTCTCCTGGAAAAGCAAGAAAGATCCAACTGTTACTTCCCTGTTCAGCATTTGCTGGAGAAAACCAGGATTTGGATAAAGGTTTGGTTAAAATTTGTTATTGTATACACACACAGCATAAGATCATCCAAGAGCAAGGCTGAGAAACAGGAGGATGCTAAGAAAAGAGAAGGGAAAGAAATGTTAGCAGTAGATGCCTCAAAGGATAGGATTATGGATAACTTTTTTTCTTCTCTCATAAGCTTTCCTAAAATTTCCAACTATTTTGCAAAGTGAGCAGATATTACTTTTTTCAATCAAGTGGGAGGGGGAGTCATAGTGAGTACAACCTCCACTCACCCCCAGATAAGCAGTGTATTGACTGCCCAGCCCTGTCTCAATTGTCTCCCGTGCCTGCTACTTGCCAGAGACAAGAATCCAGAGACAAGAATCTGCTGTCCCCACAGTGAGGAAAGATAGCTAACCTATTAACCCACACTCTGTAGGTCACAGAAAGCTGAGCTTCCTGCCCTGAGGGCCCCCAACAGCTGAGGTGCCAAGAGGCTGAGCAAATGGGGAGTGGTCAGAGAGTTTTCTCTTTGGCCTGGCCAAAGAAGCTGCTGGAAATCAGGGCAGTCCATGATTCAACCAGATTCAACCATGTCCCAGGAGGCAGGCCTCACGGTGTCCCTTGCAGGACACAAACCCTGATGACTTGCCCCAGTCACACTGCTCTTTCTCTTCGCAGGGATCAGTGGGTAAATGGCTCATGGCTCCCTGCCCCTCTCTGAGCCAGGTCTCTCCTCCCAAAAGACACAAGACTATAAGTTTCCCCAGCAGGGACCCACCAGACCTCAGACTTGCCCCCGAACAGTAGTGATTCCTGCCTGGTCTCCTGGGGTAGGCTGGCCCTCTCCAACTCACATGGATGAGGCCCTGCTTCATTCCCTTCAGAGAAGAGTCAACTCTGAGCCTCCACTGGCATCTCCCTCTTACTCATCAACTCAAGACCTCATCTCTAACAGGTGGGAAGTCCTTTGTCCTGTCTAGCCTCCATTCTTTCCATAAGCATCCTGGGGATTTCCATGGTGGTCCAGTGGTTAAGACTCTGCCTTCCAATGGAGGGGGTGCAGGTTCAATCCCTGGTCAGGGAATTAAGACCCCCACGTGCCAAAAAGGTGGAAAAAAAAAAAAGGAAGAAAAAGAAATAGACTTGGGGAGGGAGGTAGGAGGGATTTTCAAGTGGGAGGGGACATGGGTAAACCTATGGCTGATTCATGTTGGTGTTTGGTAAAAACGAATGCAATACTGTAAAGCAATTATCCTTCAATTAAAAATAAACAATTTTTTAAACAAAGATTAAAAAAGAGAGTCCTGATCGCTTCTGTATTCTGGGTGGGAGGTTGGGGGGAGGTGAGGGTGGAAAATTGTGAGCCTGTCACCCTCTTTGTAGCAATCAGCCAGGACTGAGTTCATTCTCTTTCCTTGTCTGTCACATCAAGTCCCCTCAGTTTTCTCTTCTCCAGGATCAGTAATTCCCCATGCCTAGGGTCCCCTCCTGACCTCAAGGGATCTGGAAGCCCAAGGCCAATAGGCTCAGTACCCAGGCTGTACTGACACAGATAGAGGACCATTTCCCAGGTCCATCCAGGTGTCAGGTGCCCAGTTGGCAGACGTGCCAGAGCCAGGCGGGTCTGAGGACAGGGACACCAGCCCCTCCCTCCAGGACCAAGGCTCTGCTGACCCCACCCCCATGACCAGAAAGGCTTTCTCAGCAGCAGAAAATCTACTCCCAGCCGCCAGGGCTCCCAGCTCCAAAGCTGAGGACAGCCAACTTCCTGCCCAAGAGCAGCCTGGCAGCGCTGACTGGTATAGTCCAGTAGGACACTGGCCCAGTCCTAAATCTGACTCTCATTTCTCTCTACTCCCCAGGGAACAGCTCCCCCCCCCCCCCCCCCCCCACCCCTCAACTTGCTTGGCACAGCCCAGCCCACAGCAAAGCGGACAACTCCCACTTCCTATACAGGGACAAGCCCAGAAAAGTCCGTGGTTCTGCCCAGCTCAAGCCGGGAGGCAGCAGCAGCTTTGACCCCTGCTCTCCTCTCCCAGTCATAACCTCCTCCACACATCCACCACAGCCCCTGGCCTTTGGGAAACAGCCCCCTTCACCGAAAACCAAGCCATGGAGCAGGGAGGTTTCAGAAGGCTGGAGGTTGGGACATGAGTCACCTCTGACAAACCTGCCCCCACCTTCACCACCCACACACACCATCCTGGGCCCTTTTGAACTCTCATCTCCCCAGACTCCCAAGCAGAGGCTCTTAAGAAAGCAATGGCAGAAAAATTCTTCCCAGAGCCTCAGTGGGGTGAAACAGCAGGACAAGCTCTGGGCTTGGAGCCAAAGGACCCAAATGCCAGCTGTGGCCCTGCTCAGGTCTCACTGTGCAACCTTGGACAGTTACTTAACTCTCTTGAGTAGAGTTTCCATTTCCTCACCTGTAGAATGGTGAAGGGTGCTTGCCTAGAGGGATGATCGTAAGGATTAAGTGAGAACAATTAATGAAAAGTGCTTGGAATCTGTAAGTAGTCCCTTGTCTTTTAAGTTACCATTTTTGCCCAGGAGATCACTGAGGTTCAGACAGGTGAAGTGACTATTCAATGGGAAATGAGTGACAGAGCTGGGAACCAAACCTAGCTCAAACCAAGTCTAAATCCCTATGCTCAGAACTGTCCAAATAACAGCTCTTCTGTACAGGAGTCAACTGCCCCCATCTCATTCTAAGGTGGCTCTTTCCCCCAAGCACTCCCAGGCCAGGGAGAGAACCCCCTTACCTGTACCTGCCTGATCGGTACCCTTTTATTCCCACAAAATGCATTCTTAAAGCCTCATCCTTGGCAGCCCAAACAGAGGTTCCAGAGGAAATGGGGTGTAACTGGGGTTCGGGGTGGGACCAGGAGAAAGGAGGGAGAGGGCTCATGTCACTCTAGCTGAGGTTTGCTCTAGCAAGAAGTGACCACTTGGATCCTACCTTTCCCCCCCTCTTCCTCTAGTCCAGTAAGTAGCTGGTTTGCTCCTCCTAGCAATACTTCCTCACCTCAGTATTATCTTTTCATCGCAGCCACAAACCAGATTAGCTAAACTAATCATCTAACCAGTGTAATTACAATGCCTTCCCCTCCTCCACTTTGGCACAGAGAAGAGGGAAAACAGGTTATTTTGCCCAAACTCCTTGCCCTTGTGACACTCATTGGAGCAAAAGAGGCATGGGACCCCCCCTGACCCAGGGCACTCCTGGGGGGCGGACCTTCACCCCCACTCTCCCATCTACTCCCAAGGTAGAGTTGTAGGGTAGGAAGGGTCTTCCCAAGCGAATCAGAGCAAGCAACCCTGATCCCCCGAATCTTCCCTTCATCCCAGGAATGAAGGAGAACCTGGCTCTTACATTCCCCACTCTGTTCCCCCAAGGAGGCCAGGGAAGGGGCTCTCAGGAAACTGGAGGAGGGGGCGGGCAGCGATGGCGAAAGCAGCTCTGCCTGAAACCCTCCCCGCTGAAGCCTTCCTCCTTTCCCCTTCGAACTCTCTCAGGAAAGGGGGTGGGTGCAAAAACCTCCAGAAGGAATGTACCTTCGAAAACCTAGAAATCTAATGGAAATCCAGCCCCATCGCTGCGCTTTTCGGACTCAGTCACCAGTCAGCTAAATTACGTGGGGGATGGGACAGAGAAAAAAAAGACCAGAGCAATCGCTCCCCCCACCCTCAGTCGGCTTGGCCCGGCCCTGCCCCACCCCCATTCCTGGGGAGGGGGGCAGAGATCGGGAGCGAGCCTGTAGGGCAGGCCTCCTGCGAGGGGGTGTGGTGGTCCCCGGAGGCAGGAAGAGAAGGAAGAAGCTGCTTCCCCTTTGGCCCACCCACCGCCCCCCCTTACCCCGGCCCCCATCTCAGGCCCCAGGGGCCCGGCAAACAGGATGGAGGTGGGGGCAGGGTGGACGGGGTCACGGCGCAGGCACTAGCCCAGGTTCAGCCTGGCCGACTGGGGGAGGGGATTTTGCTCCTGGAAGGACCCCTTAAGCCTAGGGGGAAGTCCCGGGCTAGGAGGCAGGCAAAGCCCCAGGGAAAGCTGCGGTGAATACTTCTTCCTGAAAAGTTTGTTTGGGGTGATTTTTTCCGCCAAGAAGAGGATAGAGAGCAAGGGTAGTCCTGTTCCCATAATCAACACTCTGGAAGCCTCAGCTGCGGTAACTGGGCGGGTGAATTCTCCAGGCGTGCACGACCCCTCCGGCCAGACCCCAGTTCTTGACGCGGGTGCCAGACACCGGCTGCGCGGGGAGCCGGGCCCAGCACCAATCCCAGTGCCATCCCATCCCGCCTCCGATGGCAGAGCTAAGAGCCCGGCACCCAAGAAGCGGAGCCGAGGGAGGCGCCGCAGGTACAGTCCAGACTGGGTTCGCAGAGCTGGAGGGCAGGGCCTCTGGACTCCCTGTGCTCACCTGCTTGGCAGGTGGGGCCCGCGTCGCTGGGAAAATGTGCGCTCAGCCCCCAGAGTTGGGCAAACCGGGCGCAGACAATAGGGCCCCACCCAGCCCTGGGGGAGTAGAGAGGGAGGGAAAGCGAGGATGACGCTTGAGGTGGGGTGAGGGTGGCCCCAAAGAGACCAGCGGCAGCAAGTTTCCCAAAACAGTAAATTCCTGACTACAGAGTGAGCGCTGGGAAGCAGGCCGAGCAAGTTAAAGTCTCCCCCGCAAGAGGCAGGGCCAGAGTCAGGGACGCGGCGTCGAGAGAGCTCCGCGGGCCCCAGGAGAGGCGCGATCCAGAGGCACCTGCCCTGACCTCTCCCCGCCCGTTCCCCGAGCCCCCAGTCGCGCTCCGCCCGAACCTCTCGCCCGCTTGGTCGCAGCGCCCAGGACTCCAGCGCGCCCCCTACCGCCAGTGCAGGGTGGCGCTCCCTGGCTCTGGCTCTTACCTGCCCAGAGACGAGAGGATCGGCCTCTCCGCCTCTCGCTACCCTTCCCTCGCCCCAGCGATACCTGCCCCCCGATCGTCCGCACCTGCGTTTGGAGCCTGGCCGGGCTGGGTAGGAGTCGGGCCGGGATGGGAGCCGGCGCGGGCTGCGAACTGAGATCGGCGCGCTCGGGCGGCGGCTGCTCCGGACTCTGGCCAAGGCAGCAACTCAGTAACCGAACAAAAGGCGAAGGGACCTGACAGCCAAGCCACGCCTCTCGCCCCCTCGTAGCTCCGCCCCTAAGGGAGACGCCCACCCGCCGATGTGGGCTCACTGGCTGCCTCGCCAGACTGTCCCATCGAGGGGTGGAGTCTCGCGTCCAGTCCCCTTTCACCGCCGCCTCTGTTTATCCGCTGACCATTGGCCTCAGGGACTGCCACTCGGCCCTAGGGACGGTCTCCAACTTGAGGTTCCATCCTAACTCCGCACGTATTGGCAGATTGAAGGTTACTTCCTCCTGATTGGGCAAGGAACTGTCAGTAAGACTAAGGAAAGAACCAATGGGAGGGATGGGGTGTGTCTTGCCCCACCCTACCTCCGAGCAGGTAAGGCTAATTACTCTCCCCTTCCCCCTACCTGTCCAACAGGTGAGTCAGGGTGCGCCATGGGAAAGGACAGACGCCTTCACTGGCCAGACAACTCAGCGTCAGGCATGATGCTTTTTTGAGCTTATTCACCCTTGCCACAAAGTGGTAATAACATATTAATATAGCATTTCATAGGCTTTTTCTGGGTTAGGATTTTTTCCCCCAAAGACGGTGTGCTTATGAGATTCAGAATTAGAGAGCCTGGATTTGACTTCTGCTACTTAGTAGCTAGATGATCTTAAGCAAGTTGCTTGTCTTTCACCCTGTTTCTCCACATCTGTAAAATGGGTACATGAGCTCTCTCTCATGGGAGTGAAAGAAAGTTTGTGAAATCACTTGGACAACTGCTAAATCTTAAATTAATTACATATATATATTTAATTCTCATGACAATTCTGAAAATTTGTTAGGGCAACAAAATGACCATTTCAAAGATGAGGAAACTGCTTCAGAGAGATGACAAAACTAGAAAATGGCACATTCTAAACAAAAACCCATTTCTCTTCTAATTTCAAGGCCCACCAAACCACACGTTCTCCTGGTAGAATAATAGCATAGACATAAAATGTCAAAGCAGAGGCGAGGGGCTGAGAAAAAAGTGAAAGCAAATATTTTGGGGAGAGACAGAAGAGCAATGATTTGTGACGAAGAGAAAGAAGTGGGGGGTTTGGAAGAAGTCAGACAGCAGATCTAAAAGAAATCCGTACCGGCATGAAGAAATGAAGCAGCGGGCCCCTCAGTGGTGGAAGAGTCTGGGTTAGTTATTGGAAAGAACTTCCCAATGGGCACATTGAGAAGACAAGGGTCTTTCTTTTCTGTGGTTGATAAAATGAATGCTTTGTTAACACAACTACTGAGCACCAACTGAGTGCTAGACACTGGGTTAGACTCTGGTGACATGGCAAATCAAAATGACTCCAACTCTCAAAGGACTTCCAGAGGGCCAAGTGTAAATAGGTCATGTTAACAACTCTGTGTGTGTCACTGTTGGAGGGGTGATTGTTCAGGAAAGGGTCTCCCCTCAAAAAACTTTTATATGCCCAAAGCTAGCACACAGGATGGGCTGGATGAAGGTATCTTAGAGACATCCTTGACCACTTTCCCCACCAGAGAAAGGAGTTGTGGCAAACCAGTCCCACTTCTGAGGTTTGTGCCATCAAAGAAGTCTTCCTGGAATGGGCCAAGGAGACATCAACATCCCCAGCCAGTTACCATCCACATGCCTGGGCCACTGCCCTGTCTGCTGTTTCCCTTACTCCCCTTTTTCCAGCTTACCTCAGCATCTTTCTGTTACCTTCCCCCTGCCCCACCCACCTGCTTGGCCTGCTTACCACCCTGCCAAGCCATGCAGCAGCTGGCCCCTAGCTTGGGAGAAAAAGAGCTCCCAATCCTAGGCTGCTGCCCCACCAGGGTTTCACTTCCTTCCTCTCCCACCTGCCATGTTTCCCTGCCCACTTCCCACACCCCACACAAAGGCAACACACACACACACACTTCCCAGACCTAAGCCTGGCTTAACCCTTTCCTTTCTCTTGACTTCAGCATGTAGGCAGGGTAGGGTTGGTTGAATGCAGAAGGGTGGAGGAGCCTGAGTGAGGTGGAGAAGCAGAAATGAGGCTTCAGAATAAAGCCTGTGTGTGTGTGTGTGTGTGTGTCCCATGCACAATTCTCCCTGCATGTCAGCCTGGAACATGCTGCAACAAGCTGGCCCCAAAGCTCAGGCTGGGACTGGGTGGAGGCATTACCACAGCATCAGGAAAGACTGAGCTAGCAGCTTTGACTCCCATATCCAGGAGGTTTTTGCGCATTTATTAAGCACCTACTACTGGCTGCTTGGCACTGAAGATTCATCTGTGGGATACAGAAAAGAATCAGAAAATAGTATTTACTACATTCAACTGTCTGTATAGAGAATTTGGTCTCATGGAACAAAGAGGTGCCTAGGCATAAGGAATGAGAGTCCCTGTGGTCAAGTCCCTTCTGGAACTTGAGGCCACAAGACCATCCTACCCAGTCCCCTGCCTCCAAGCCCTTAAAGGCATGGATTTCTCTGACAAATCTCCAGGAAAGGCTATTCTCCAGCCTCCCTTATATGAATACCCTTGTATCCTTATTCCAACACTGGTAAATTCCTCCTGGTATCTAGCTTCAGTTCGTGTCCCTGCAGTTTAAACTCATTTCTCTCGCTCGGGGCTCAGTGGAAGCAGAGTCCTTGAGCCACCAAGAACACATATGGTTAATTCAACTTGCAGATTTCTGGGACTCAGAGTAAAGAAAAAAAGGGCATCAAGTGGCCCCTCCCAAGTTGCCCCAGAGACAGGAGTTACTGGCAAAGAGGGATCCCATGAGGAGAGTTGGTGGGGGATGGGGAAATGCTTTCCTGGAGGAAGGTGACCATCTCACTTCCTCTCAACCCCCAGGAGGCCTCTGGGCCATATAAGGAGGTGCAAGAATCTCTGTTGTCTGTTCACAATCAGCCCTTCTCTGTGGGGCCCCTTCCCCAGACAGAGGCAGGCAAGACACTTAGATCTGCACATCATGTTGCACACACACACAAGCTTCCATGCTCACATCTCAGGGACATATACTCCCAGGTACAGATTCAGACATGCGAACCCCAGCCACATCAGCACTCTCAAGGATGGCCGCCTTCACAGAGGGAGACCAGGTGAACAGATGGGACACTAACCTTCAGGCTGATGACCGTCCCTTTCTACCACCCAGCAGCTCTTCCCAGCAGTGGAAAAGAAGCACAGAGAAGTGGAAGTCATTCCCAGTGGCAGACTGAAGTCCCAGGCTACTGGGCAGAGCCATCTGTAAACCTAGGGAGGGGGTCTTGAGCCTGGGTCTGGTGCTTCTGGGGTTGCACCCCTCCACACAGGGCCAAGGGAACAAACTTATACAGACTTCACACTTCTCCCCTTAGAGGCCACACTCCAGGTATTTGTCCAGCGCTGACCCTGCTTCTGGGCCTGTGGGTCTCTTGCTTGGGCTCTTCCTTCTGTTCAGACAGCAGCATTGTGCATGGTGTGTGCTTTCTAGGCCAAGGGGTCCCAAAGGGGCAGCAATGGGAAAGGGGTGCACACAGAGGGGACATGCAAGCTGAGGTGCCTACACCCACATGCTGGAGGCCCTTGGTGGTGTGGCCGGAGCCAGGGGTGTGAAGGAGAGGGGAGATGGCCCAAGGGCTGGGGGCCAGGAAGGAGTTTTTCACAGGCTGCCGTGTTCTGAGAAAGCGTCAGAGGTCTCAATTACATCCCAGCTTTCAGGTCAGGGTGGAGGTATACTTGGCAAAGTGTACCTTTTTTTTTCTTTTTTAAACAAAAGAACACTTATTCTTCTAATTACAAAACAATACCTGTTAAGTATAAAAAAAAAAAAAAGGAAAAGAATCAGCTATATTTCCATCATAGTAAAATAATCACTGTTCATATATTGTTCATATTTCCAGCATTTTCTCTAAGCATTTTCACATACCCATGTTTGTTTTTATTTTAATTGGATTTGAGTTGATTTACAATGTTGTGTTTGTTTCAGCAAAGTGATTCAGTTATACATATACCTATATTCATTCTTCTTCAGATTCTTTTCTCATATAAGTTATCACAGACTATTGAGCAGAGTTCCCTGTGCTATACAGTAGGTCCTTGTTGGTATATCTTTGAAGAGTTAGCTTGCCTTGTACCTTATTTAGATCACTGCTGCCCCCTGTCTGCTGGTGTTGGGTGAGGGGACTTGCTCAGGGTGACCCTGTCAGGTTTAGGGGGAGAGGACACGGGCTGCAGAAGAGCCTCCCAAATGCTTCTGGCTGGAGTGGCCCAAGCATCCCTGGGAGGGGGAGTAGGGCCGGACGGTGCAAAGCCCTGGAGGAGGTGAGGGTTGGGTGCTCCTGCCATTTTTGCTGCCCTTTGTCTTTCAGGCGCCTCGAGGCCAGAGGCTGCCCACAGCCTGGTTCAGTGGGTGTGTGCCCAGTGCCAGGAGAGGGCTCTTTAATTACAGAGGTAGCTCCAGCCACAATTCTCTGCAAGGCGTGTGGGCGGGGATGGAATGTCAAAGGGAAAACAGGGAGACAAGAAAACAGAGATAGGATGGCCTAGAAATAGCAAAGGCAGGGCGAGATACCAGGGGCCAGGGGTGGTGAATTCAGAGACTGGAAGAGGGTCAGGACCTCTCCAGAGCATGTCTTTCTTCACAAGTCCCTCCCTCCATCCCT
This sequence comes from Okapia johnstoni, assembly GCA_024291935.2. NCBI lineage: Eukaryota > Metazoa > Chordata > Mammalia > Artiodactyla > Giraffidae > Okapia > Okapia johnstoni. The sequence goes on along the minus strand of CM044306.1, from coordinate 19,823,144 downwards.
TGGTGGTGGTTTAGTCACTCAGTCGTGTCTGACTCTCAGACAGAGAAGGAACTGTAGCCCGTCAGGCTCTTCTGTCCATGGGATTCTTCAGGCAAGAATACTGGAGTGGATTGCCATTTCCTTCTCCAGGGGATCTTGCCCACCCAGGAATCGAACCCAGGTCTCCTGCACTGCAGGCAGATTCTTTACCGTCTAAGATACAAGGGAAGCCCTTACCTACCGTCAACCTCCCAAGGTACCACTTCAGGTCTTCAGGAGCCCAACAAGGTGGGCCTCAAGCATCAGGATTCTATTCTGGAGCTTAGTCTCCCTGGGTCTCTGAGCAACCCCTTCCCTGTCCTGAGTGGGTTGGGGGAAGGGAGGGGGGCGAGGCCTTGCCACTTGACTCACCCCACTTTCTGCTCCTGGTCTGGGTGACTCCACCCACCAGCTGACACAGCTGGGGCCCCACCCGTCCTGCCAGCCTGCCTGCCCCTCCCTCGCTCAACAAGCCAGGAGCAATGCCTGCCCTGACAGGTGCCCTTCCCACACAGAGGCCACCCCTCCCCTGCCTGCATGCGTGTATGTGTGTGAACATACACACACACACACACACACACACACACACACACACACACAGCAGGAGTTCCTTCCCCACCTGTTGAGAGTCCTGGGGGAGAAGGAGGACTTGAGGCAAACCTTGGGATTAGAGAGACATGCTGGGGGAGGGGTGGGTGGCCCTCCTCAGGGGTCTAAATCAGTAACTTACCTCAGTTCCTCTAAGCCCTCTAAGCCGGCAACTCCACAACCCACAGCAAAGAGACCCCTCTGGCCTTCCCTGTCTCCCAGCCCTGGACTCCACCTCGCTGGGAACCAGAGCCAAGGTTTGGAGGCCCCCCAGCCTTGTACATTAATCCCAGCTGCCCTAGTCCCATCCAGCGGCCACCAGGGAATTTGAGAGTTGAGATCCTTGAATATTTCATCAGCACTTCAGCCTCCAGTTGAAGAAGCATCCAACTTACAGCTCATGGATAATTTATGACTCTGGCAGAGAACCTGGAAGTAGTGAGGGGGAAGGGCAGAGAGAGTCAGGGTGGGTGAACCCTGGACCCGGGCTGTTGATGATGGTGCCTGAGAAGCCAGCTCCATCCAAAGTATGTTTTGGGGGCAGAAGAAGAGCACCAAGGCCAGGGACATTCCCATTTTTGAGGATATCAAGGTATTACCCCAAAAATGCATTATCAAAAGAATTATGTCTAAAAAAAATTGCAAAGTGTTAGTCGCTCAGTTGTGTCAGATTCTGTGCAACTCCATGGACTGTAGACTGCCAGGCTCCTCTGTCCTTGGAATTCTCCAGGCAAGAATACTGGAGTGGGTATCCATTCCCTCCTCCAGGGGATCTTCCCGACCAAGGGATCGAACCCAGGTCTATCTGCACTGTAGGCAGATTCTTTAATATCTGAGCCACCAGGGAAACCCAAAAGGTTAAAGTTATGTGATAAGCATTTCTTGATTTGATTCTGTTTCTGTAACTGTGTACATAACCTCATTTGGCGATAACAAAAAATTTTAATGAGATGTCTTTCATGGCTGTGAAGCCTCCAAAAAGCCCCCTGCCCCCGACATCCACCTGGGGCCAGGGAAGGAGACCAGACTCCCCTCACCTAGAATGACTGAGCCTCACTTCTTCCCTGGTGGCTCAGATGGTAAAGCATCTGCCTGCAGGAGACCTGGGTTTGATCCCTGGGTCAGGAAGATCCCCTGGGTAAGGAAATGGCAATCCATTCCAGTACTCTTGCCTGGAAAATCCCATGGATGGAGGAGCCTGAGAGGCTACAATCCATGGGGTTGCAAAGAGTTGGACACAACTGAGTCACTTCACTTTCACTCCTTCTTAGCCTCTTCCTGCAGGAAAGCCACCAGGATTTAGTCAACTGCTCAAAAAGTAGGAATTTCGAATGGTCACCACTTATCTTGCTCCAGGGGTATAAGGTAGCACTCTTGTTAAAGGAGGGCTGAAAAAAATGCCTCAAAACAGAAGATGTCAAGTTCTCCTGGCCTCTTCTTTACCAAAGGACCTATCACAGTGAGTTCTTCTGCAGATAGAGGATCAGGACTACATGGCAGGAAGGGGTAAGCAAGCTGCCATGTCCTCCTCTTACCTCAGTTTCTCCACCTGAGTCACTGAGTCACGGGCATGAGCGGTGCTCCCACCCCAAAGGCTGTTTGGGGGTCAGACGAGATGCTATCCAGGTACCGCGGCGCCAGCTGGGACCCAGGCAGGTAGTTATTATGGGGTGATGTTATGGCGTGATGTGTCCACAGTTTATATTCCTAATCCCCAAGCCATCTTGGAGTTTGATCATGCGGTCCTGGGAGACCCAATCTAGTCTCCCTGGGCCTCAGTTTCCTCCATCCAGGAAATCAGTGCCATCTGCTGGAGCCATGAAGGCCCCTGAGTGGGGAAGCAGCATGGGGCTTGGACTCGGGAGCTGTCAGGGCTCCCTCAGTGAGGTTATGCAGTTGCCCCAGTGCCAACTAGATACAGACTCTGATAAAGGAAGGGGTCATTCTTTGTCCCCAGGGGAACCCTACTCTCCCAGAGAAAGGGAACACTAGGGTGAGACTTCAAGAGCTATTTCTCAAACCTAAGCAGGGAATTTTTTCCATTGGAATTTACAAGAATTTGGGGGGATCCCATGGGACTCCCCCACCCCACCCCCACTGACCCTGGCCATCATTTCTCCAGATTCAAAAAGAGGCTGGTCTAAATGACCCCGAGCTTCCCTGGATAGCGCTAGTGGTAAAGAATTCACCTGCAGTTTTGATCCCTGGGTCAGGAAGGTCCCCTGGAGGAGGAAATGGCAACCCACTCCAATATTCTTGATTGGAAAATCCCAGGGATAGAGGAGCACAGGCTGCAGTCCAGGGGGTCACAGAGTTGGACAAGACTGAGGGACTGAGCACACACACACTCTTAAGTGATCCCAGCAAGTCTGTGATGATCCCAGGCCCACTAACATTTGGTCCAGTCTAGGGAGCTGACAATGGGAAGTGGGACCCGGCTAGGCTATGGAATCAGATGCAAGAGTGAGGCTGGATGGTCTACTCTTCCTCCCCTTCCTCCCTACCTCCTCTCCTTCCCTCTCTCCCTTCTGGAACTCTCTGCTTCCCTCAGCTGACAGCCTAGAGGGACACAGAGACCAAAGCGTTCCTTCTCTTGCTCCCTTCTCTGAGCAATATGGATTTAGGGAGAAGTTTCAAACCCAGATCAGTCACTCCTCACCCAGAGGAGTCTTGCACAGGTTGCTTCTCATTCCTCAGCCTCACCTATGGCAGAAGGGAATTGATATCTATGTTGCAAGACTTTTTTTTTTTAATTTATTATTTTTGTATGTTCTGCATCTTCATTGCTGCGTGGGCTTTCTCTAGTTGCAGTGAGCTACTTTTCACTGCAGTGCTCGGCCTTCTCACTGCGGTGGCTTCCCTTGTTTCGGAGAACCAGCTCAAGGGCACAGGCTCAGTAGTTTTGGCACAGAGACTTAGTTGTTCTGTGGCACCTGAGATCTTCCTGGACCAGGAATTGAACCTGTGACTCGCAGCTGGATTCTTTACCACTGAGCCACCAGGAAAGCCCCTGCAAGACTGTTTTGAGGCTGTAAAGAACCTGCCAAGTTTCTTTGCTAAGTGTGCCTACTGCCAGGCACACAGTAGGTATGTGATACATTGCAGCAGTGATTCTCTCTTCAGGATGGGGGCTTTCTGGGTCCAGGACACCTCTGCGGCATCTGAGTCTGGCCCTATTGTGTGAGGTCGTCATCCCCACTGCCCTTTTGGCCGCGTCTCTAACCTAGCCATTATGCTACACAGGGTAGGACGGCTGAGGTGCCTGGCTGGGGAGTTGGGGGCGGGGTAAGGAGAGGGCCGAGGGAGATAGAGACGTGGAGAAGGCAAGGGCGAGGGCGTCTGGGCTGGGTGGGGTTGGGAGAATGAACTGCAGGGACCCAGAGGGCGCACGCTGGGACTCACTGGAACTCGGTCTCACCGGTTTGGGAAGCTGGCCGGGCAATGGCGAGACGCTGGCATCAGAGAGAGGTGGGAGGGGAGGGTGGCTGCCTGGGATGGAGAAGCTGAGTAAGGCCCCCTGGAAGGGCAGGGCCTGGGCTAACGCAGGGATGGGGGTGAATGCTTCGAGAGGCGCGGCTTTCTGCTATCAGGGGACACACACACACACACACACACACCCTCATCCTCAGACGCCACCCTTCGATGCACACGGACACACACATCAACACACTTTTTAAATTGCATGCCCCCCTCCCCCCTCCCGGTTCCCCTGATCCTCTCACCCGGCTGTTTTTCCATCTCATTTATCTTAGCCAGATAACTCATCTGTATAGCATTTATTGTTTATTACCTGTCTCCCCGCAGGGATGCAAGCTTCACGAAGGCAGGGTGCTTGGCTGGCTTTGCCCACTATTATATATGCTTAGCACCTACGGCGAATCCAGCATACAGTAGGTGCTCAACAAATATGTGATGAGGGGTCGAACAAACCCTCTCGAACCACGGTCGCGAATGCGCGCACCTTCAGGGACGCATGCGCAAACCCGCTCGGTCGCCCCCCTCTCCGCCCCGCGCGCCCGCCCTCAAGCTGCCACGGACACTCTCAGACACGTGCATACAGGCACACGCTCACACCAACACAACACACAGGGACACAGAGCTTCTCGCTGTAGCCACACAGGCGCTTTCAGACTCACACCCAGCCCTCCGGATTCCAGAGCTAGTAGTCACGCAGGCACGCTCCAGCTCGTCCCAGCTCCCCACCCTCGGCTGGGCCAGCCCCTCCCAGAAACAGGGGGCGGGGTCTCGGTGGAAGCTGACAACACAGCAGCTTGAGAGGGTGGGGTGGGGCAGGGCCGCCCTGGCACCTGGAAGCTCTCAGGAGACGCTGCCAATGCAGACTCACCTATGGGAGGCCAAGAGTGAGGTCACCGGCGCCCCCAGCTTTGACCCCGCCCGTGCTCCAGACTCAGACTCTGGCCTCCCTACCCTCATCTTCACCAAAGGCTCAGGGGAAGGGCATGCGGCGGGGCAGGGAATCCTCCTGGGCACCGGAGATGGGCAGGAACGCAGGCCAGGTCACCTGGCACATATGGGCAGGGGCGTGGAAGCCGAGAACCAGGCTTACCAGCTTCAGCTCCACCCTCCAGTAGGAGAAGAAAGCTCTTCCACCGCCCTGCCGCTGGGAGACATGTGGGCAGTGGGGCCCAGTGTCACCTAGGGGGCCCCAGTCCAGGGTCCCTCCCCAGAGAGACCCCTTTTGCCCCCACGTCCCTGCTCTGGAACATGGAAACATGGATGGGTGGAGACACTGGTGAAGCACAGGGCTGGGTGGGAGGCACCTCCAGATTCTCTGCCCACCCCCCACCCCCCACCCCTCAGTCAATGCAAGATTGGGCAACACGGTCTGGCAGCCCCACTACCACCACGAAGTCTCATGTTATCAAGCCATGTTCCTAGGGCTCCTCTGGCTACTAAGAGGGCAAGTGCCCTTCGGTGTGTGAGCAGAGAGGGCAGGATAGGGCATGCTTGCTCTAGCTCTAAGGAACCTGGGTCAGTAAAATCTTGGAAAGTAAAAACCCGAAGTAAATGTCCTTGTCCCCTTCCCCATATTCCCTGAGGGAAGTGATGCTGAACTAGGAAAATAGCAGACATCCCACCTCAGGTATCTGAAACCATCATCTTCCCAGGACTCAGGCAGAACTTCATCCTTACACCCTCTAGCGGCAGATTGCAATCGCAGACTGATGCTTCCGGCAATCACAAACACCCAGGGTCCACAGAGGCCAAATTATGGCCCCTCACCTGTCTCCACGTTTATTGATGAGGTGAGATGGGTGCAGAGGCGGGAGGGAAGGACCTGCACCATTACCACTCCGCCCAGGGAAATCTGGACCCTAATTCTGTGATTCATTCAACAAGAAATGTTTATTGAGCACCCACTGCCAGTGTGCCAGGAACCATCCGCGGGACTCCTGGTCCAGTGCTCTTCATGATGCCAGTTGCCCCTCTGCTGTGTGTGCAGTTCAGGCTGAGAGCCAACTTGGGAGAGCTGGAATCTTCTCCAGGAGACTGTCCCCACTGGGTGGGGAGGACACTGGGAGGAGGGCAGGCCTTCAGCAGCTGCAGCACCACCATCCTGTGGTCCAGAGACCCAGAGAGGAGGCAGGAGGGGTCTGGGAAGAGTGCTCACAGGTGGGACAAGATGGGGCCTGGTCAGCTCTGTCCATTTTACATGTTTAATAAATAGTTCTTGTTGGACCCAGGCTTCCCAAGCTCTTGAGGGGTGCAGGGGTGGGGAGCCTCTTCTCATGGTAATTCAGGCTCTGGCTCTGAAAAATGAAAGGAGAGAGCATTGGGGTTAGCCTTCCCATCATCAACAGGCATCTGGGTGCTGTCCTGGGGAGAGGTGGTGCAGACAGGAGAGAGGGTCCCTGGGAGCAGGTCTCAGCTGGTTCCTGCTCCAGGAAGGATGCTTCCCCACCCCTCAACCAGGTGGGACAGGGGTTGCTAACAGGCCGGAAGCCCCCAAAGGAGGAGTGCCAGCACCCTCTGCAGTCCAGTGCTCAGAGCCTTCTCTCCCTAACCTCCAGCCCAGGCTGCACCCCTACCCGTCCACCAGGACTAGTCACTGACCAGCCTCAGCCTCGTCGCCCTTGGCATCTGGCTCCTGCCACCAGTCAGCATAGATGCTCTCCTCATAGTCGCCCTCCCCTTCAAACTCGGCATCAGATGGGGGCTTCTCAGGCTCCATGGGTGGTTCTGTCTCCTCCAGCTCCATCTAGAGCAGCCCAGGATGGATGGTGAAACCAGGTCACAACAGGCACAAACCCAGATCGGCTCCCTTCCTGGCCAAGGGGCCCTTCCATCCCGTCTTAGTCCCAAACGCCCCCTTTCCAGCTTCACTCAAGATCTCACACAGGAATGACTTGAGGGTTTCCCCCAAAGTCCTGATCCCAAGCTGCCCCCTCCCTGAAATGATGCATGGGCTCCACCGGCAGAGCTTCAGGGTTGGTGGAAGCATCTCCCTCTCCACAGCCCACCTTTTAAGCATAAATACCTGGGCAATACTGCTCATCTGTGAATACTGTCTGCTCAGGCTGTTTTGCAGCCAGGAACGCCTTTACTCCCCTGTGCTCTTGTTTATCCCTCCAGCACCAGGCATCAGCTCCAGGATGTGGCCCTTGCTGCTGATGCTGGGTCGGGAGTGCCCCAAGCATCCAGGGCCCCAAGCTGACCTCTCTCATTGCACTACACTAACTGTGAGCTGCTTAGGTGAGGGGCTGTGCCTTTCACCCCAGTCACAAAGTCTGGCCAACAGCAAACAATAAACAACAGTATTCAAAATGGCTACCACCCCCTGAGCACCTACCATGTGCCAGCTGTACACTAAATGCTTCACATCCTGGATCTCATTTAATTCTCACCACAACGGTATGAGACGGGCATTATTCTCCCCATTCAATGGATGAAGAAATGGAAGTTTGAGGGTTACTTAAGCCTGGCCTGGAGGCTGCCCAACTGGGATGTGGTGGAGCCAAGTCTGGTGAGCACCAAAGCCTGGGGACTTACAGTGCAGACCCGGCCCCCTGTTTGATGAGGGGTGGGGGGCATGGGCACATGAAGAGTGGAGAGGATGGATGAATAAGTATGGGCAGCAATGCCTCAGAATTCAGGCTCTCAAACCCTCATTTAGAATCAATGTGATAACACACTGGGGGTCTTTCCTTCCTGGTGTACTGTGTTCATTCATTCATTCAGTGGTTCATTCAGATTCAGTCTCTGAGAGCCAGCCGTGTGCCAGGTGCTGTGGGAGGACTGGGAATAAGCTAGCCCCTGTCCTGAAGCACAGTTCTCTAGGACACTGGCTGGAAAAAGGCGCGGAGTGAGACAGATGAGGGCTGCAAATAACTCTGGTCCAGGGAGGCATAGAGGGTCAGAATGGGCACAGCAAACCCAGAAGACAAGAGCCAGGACATGCAGCAAGGGCTTCCTGGAGGAGGCACCACCAGACCTGGGTCCAGGAGAAGCGAGATTCAGACATGTAGAGAAGTGGGGCATGAGAACATGGAGCAAGGAGAGAAGGGCAGGTGTAAACAAGGCACAGGTAAAATGCCCCTGCCTCACAACAGCTGACTGCCAGGAGCTGTGGCTGAGCTTTGGCACAGTGGCCCACCAGGCCTGTAGAGCAAAGGCCCCCTTACCTCATCATCTGACTGCAGGTACATGTGTGCAAAGTCTAGCAGCTCCCGAAGCTCAGCTGTCTGGTTGTGGTAGAGTCTGGCCTCCTGGGAGGAGGGAAGAAAAACAGGTGAGCCAGGCCTCCTGCTGCCAGATAGTGGAGGAGCCAGAGCTCCTAGACTCTGAGTCTTCTGGTCCTTTTCCAGCTCCAGGAGCAGGAGCAGGGTGTCAGTTTACATGCTGGTCAAAAAACTGCAGTTGCTTGATGCTGGGTTAAGAAGGATTCTGAGGGCTCAGTGAGAAAGAGCGCCTCAATCGATTAGCAATGTCTGCCACTGACAAGGAAACCAACAGGATTTTTTTGCCAGTCATGCTCAGACTCCCAAGGGGTTTCCTCAGGTGGTTCAGGTTAGGAGGTCCCTGGGGAAGAAGGGCAAAGGCAAGCACTGAGGGGGGGGAGGGAACAGGCAGGGACACACAGATACTTTTTACCTCCCACATCCCAGGTGCTGTGCTGAAGAGGTAGGCTGGACCACCCCCATTTTGCAGGTGAGACAACCAATTCAGAGAAGGTCAGTAATGGAGGACTTCCTTGGTGGTCCAGTGGCTCAGACTCCATGCTCCATATAGGGGGCCCAGGTTTGATCCCTGGTCAGGGAACTAGATCCCACATGCCGAAACTAAGAGTTCATACGCCACAACTAAAGATCCCACATTCCACAACCAAGACTTGGTTGGCGCAGCCAAATAAATAAGTACCAAAAAAAAAAAGATCACTAGTGTTCTCAGGACCACACAGTTGGGGGTCTGAACCTAAGACTCCAACCACAACCCGAATTCTTTCTTTTTATTTCTCATCCTGCCATTGGAGGAAGCCAGGAATTTTTAAAAATCAAATCACAGGTCCTGAGAATGCCTTGGTGATACCCACCTCCCGGGGCTGGAAGTCCTCCTCCTCCAGGCCCCAGCGGGCCCTGTGGAAACGGTAATACACCAGGTTCTGCTGCATGACATTGTCTTCCGGGTCGAAGAGCATGTAGCTGGCGGCACTGCGGGCGGCCTGGCGCACGTCGTTCACTGCAGGCAGAACAAGAGTGAGGAGTGGCCCCTGGCACATCCCCCTCCTTCAGGGATAACCCTCACCTAACCCATCCCCAGCTTCCAATTTAGTCCAGCGCTCCTGTATCCCCAGCTGCCTCCCAGAATATCCAACTCAATAACAACACAAGCTAGAGTATATTGAGCAATTACCCGATGTCCTGTGTAACTCACTTAAGCCTCACTGTTATTGTCATCCCCATATTACAGACAATAAATCAGAAGCACAGAGGGTTAGGTAAACTGGTCAAGTTCACACAGCTGGGGAATGAAGGCACTGGAGAATCAGAGGCTGTTGCCCCAGCCTTCACTCTCTTTGCCAGCTGGACCCCAAAGGGTCTCCTGGCCCCTTGTTCTTCAGCTCTTCCTCTCCAGCTCTAGCCTGTCTGAATTTTGGCATCTCTGAGTCGCAGACACCCTGGAGACTGACCTTCTTAGGCCCAGCTGATGCCAAAATCTCCCTCAAGTGAGGAGAGCCTTAAGGCCTGGTGCTACTTTTTATTAGCCAGGTGACTGACTCATGGCCCCTTGCCCTCTATGAGCCTCGGCGTCCTCATCTGAAAAATGGGTCCAGTAACATCAGCTACTGGTGGTTTGTGAGAGGATCCAGCGAGATAAACAGAGGTGGCAGGGCTCTATTAACTGTCGAGTACTGTGCAGTTGTTGACTATCTAGTCCTTCACCTAAGAGGCCCTCAAATTCTCCCCAGAGGCTGCTGCCTGTTCCCTCCCACCAGCTTCTCACTTGCCCCCACCACCCTCCCATCACCAGGGATCCTCAATTCTGACTTGCTTTCGCCCCTAGTGCAGAGCTTCCCCTCGCCCCAAGCCCACTGGGAGGCTCACACTTGTAGTAGGCAAACTGCAGGTAGTGATACATGGTGGCCACGAACTTCTCCACGAAGTAGCCGCCCACATTGGGGGTCAAGTTGGCCTCACAGTCCACCTTACACTGCAGGGATTCTGCAAAGAGATCTTGGGGTGGGAGTGGGGGAGGCAGCAGTGAGGAGCTGGTGTGCCGAACAGCTCCAGCCTGCAGATGGGGATGACAGAGATGACCTCCAACCTCAGCTCTATCTGCTGATGTCACAAGACAGTAAAGTGACAATAGATGCTGAGGAAGACTACTGTGGACTGCGCTGACTTACCACCCCCACAGCTCACCTGCCACCCTAAAGCCATAGGAAGCCAGGGGTCTCTGGGAGAATGGCAGGTGAGGTTTGGAGGTGGGACTAAAGTCCAAATATAGAAGCTCAGGACAGTCTTTTCTGCCCCTGCTGATGGACTCCGCCTTTAGGGATCCCCAGACCAGCTGTATTTCTGGCCCCAAACTGCTTTCCACACACACCCGCTAGGCTGATTCCCATCTCAGCACCTTTGCACCTACATTGCCCTCTGTCTGGAAGGTCCATGGACCCAACCTCCCCAGATCCTTTTGGGAAGTCACTCCTCGCTACACCCATGCCCAGCACCTTGGACACTCTCCGCTGTGTCCCCTGCACCCAGGGTGGCAGGTGTTCTGTTAGCCTCTCTCAGCCAACTGAAGGCTCTGAGGGTCCGGATAACAACTTATGCCTGTCTGCCTCCCAAGCACTTAAGAAAGTGTTAGTCACTCAGTTCTGTCTCACTTTTTGTAACTCCATGACTGAAACCCTCCAGGCTCCTCTGTCCATGGAATTCTCCAGGCAAGAATACTGGAGTAGTGGGTTGCCATTTCCTCCTGCAGAAGATTTTCCCAACCCAGGGATCGAAGCCGGGTCTCCTGCTTTGCAGGCAGATTCTTTACCGTCTGAGCCACCAGGGAAGCCCTAAGCACTTAGGAGGCCTCTATAAATGCGTGTGGAATGAATAATTGTGTCAAGGGGCCTTAGGAGTTCTGAGCCCTGTGGGTGTGAGAGATGTCTGGGTGGGATGTACCTGCTATGGCTGGGTAGAAGTCCTTGAAATCCACCTGCTCGTGGGCTCCCTCGCAGCCAGCCAGACACCGGGCAAAGACAGCCAGGTACTCAGCCAGGGCCCGCTCCATGTCCTCGGTGCTCCCGCGGAAATCTCCGCTGTTGTAGAGCTTCACAGCCCGGAGGAACACCGCCTGGAGGGAGGGGACGCGCAGGAGGGTCAAGGGGATTCCAACACCTCCCCCCGCCTCCACGGGCGCTACGCAACTCGGGACTCACGGAGTTACGTCGGGGCCGGTCCTACCCCCGACATCCCACCTCGTAGGGCTGGGCCTCCAAGTCTGTGAGAGGCTCGTCGGCGGCGTCCAGCAGCCCGCGATAGTAGCTGAGATATTTGGCGGTGAGCTCGTGCTTCGGGTTCCTCTGGAGGAAGGTGTAGGCCGCGGCCACCGCCTTCTCCAGCCGGTTAGCCTGCGGGGTGGGGACGGAGCGGGTCAGCAGAGCCGGAGTCCGCTGCCCGGAGCGCGAGCGAGGGATCAGCGGTCAGGCTACTGGGTGAGAACCGCGCTCCTCGCGACCCGACCGGGCGGCCGGCGCGCACCTTGAACTGCGCGTAGTGAAGGTACTGGTAGGGTAGGCGGCTCTGGAAGTCGCGCAGCAGCTGGCGCGGCGGGTAGGGCACCTGGAAGGCGGGCAGCGAACGCTTGCAGCGCCGCAGGCAGGCGGCGCGCTCCAGGACGTGGCCGAAGAGCCGCAGCTCGCGGGCCCATTCGTCGCCGCCGTCCGGCCCGAGGGGCGCTGGGTCCGGGGGCGCGGCGGCGGGCGGCGCGGGGCCGCTGCAGTTGGCGTGGCAGAAGGCCTCGCTGTCCCGCAGCAGCCGGTGCAGCCGCAGCGCCGCCTCGAGGTAGCGCGCGCTCTCGCGCCAGCTCTCGCCCTCGTACTGCTCCAGCGCGTGCCCGTAGGCCGCAGCCAGGGGCATCAGGTCCTCCGGCGGGAAGCCCCGAAAGCTGTACTTCTCGTACTGCGCCCCGGCGCTGCCCAGCAGCAGCCACAGCAGTCCCCACGCCGCCCGAGCCATGCCCGCTCCGCGCCGGCCGGCTCTCCCAGCCTCGAGCTGGCGTCCCGCTGGCGGGCAGGCGGGCGGGCTCTGGGGCCGGGGCTGGCCCGCTGGGTCTTAGCGCCGGGCACTGGCGGAGGGGGCTACGAGCGGGGTGTGGCTTGAGTCAGATCCCCCAAGGGGCCGAGGGATCTCCACTCTTTTCAGACAGCCGACACTATCCTGAGTCCCTGACCTCCTGCCCTTGGGGGTCCTCCCCTTGGCAGATGGTGTGAGTGTGGGGAACGCTTCCGGCAGGGATGGGGAGCCCAGAAAGCCGCTCCCACGCACAGGCGGTCCCATCCCCGCCCCCGCCTTAAGATAGAGAAATTGAGGGAAGTGTCACTTCCCTCTAGTTTGCCTAAGCCCTGAAACCTGCTCTTCTTCCCATCACAGCGGTCCTTCTGCTCACTCCCCACCCCCAGCCCCCAAGAGGTGACCCCAAGGGTACCCTCCAGCCCGCGACAGGGAGGCACATCCCTGGTTTTACCCTGCACACCCTCCACTCTCACCACCTCCTATTCGATCCCCATCCCCACGTCAGAAAGTCCTCTGGCAGTCCAGCTTTTGCTGGACAAAGCAGCCCGTTCCCGGAGAGGCTGTCCCTGGGACAGAAGGGGTGGGAGGGAGCACTGAGATCGCCTCCCCGCCCCCGATTCTGGAGCCTCACCAGTCACCTGGAGAGGCCTAAATTGGGGGTTGCCTCCCAAAGAAGCAAGGAATGCCTCAGCCCGGCTTTAGGACCCGGGGGGCTCCAGAAAAAAAAAGACTAAGAACTTTTTTATTTTTTTCTGTCGGCTCCGCTGTCTCAACTTTCAAGAACTTCCCTACCCCTCCAGGCCCCAGGTCTCTGGGCCCCCAGGGTGGGGGTGGGCGCAAATCTGGAGGGCTTAGCGGTCCTTTCCTCCGACTCCAGCAGCCTGGCCCTCCTCCTGTTCCACTGCTCTTGCCCCCGCCCCGCCAGCTCAACCTCCCCAGCCCCCATTCCACGTGGACCAGCCAGGGCGGGGGTGGGGATGGAGCACAGGAAGAGGGGGAGCCAGCTCTGGCAGGAGGAGGGGGTAAGGAGTCTGGCCGCCGCCGCGCTCTCTCTCGCCCTCACTGCCGGCCGTCCCAGCTCCAGGCACCATGCTCCGCACGGGCCCCCCGAGCCACACCCTCCTCCGGCTCCCCCTGCTGCAGTTGCTGCTGCTGCTCGTGCAGGCCGTGGGGAGAGGGCTGGGCCGCGCCAGCCCGGCCGGGAGCCCCCTGGAAGATGTGGTCATCGAGAGGTACCACATCCCCAGGGTCTGTCCCCGGGAAGTGCAGATGGGGGATTTTGTGCGCTACCATTACAACGGTACTTTCGAGGACGGCAAGAAATTTGACTCGAGGTAACGGCTTGGGTGCCCCCAGACTCACTATTTCTCTTCCCCGAGCTTGGGGCCAGGCTCACTCAGTCTTAGGGTTCCCTTGTTGCCGCCTTTAAGTTGTGTCTGCATGCGCCTCCTCACACCGCGATCCCCCAGCTCCAAACAGCACCCTGAGTGAGAGGACTCGTAGACGTCTCTCTCCCCGGACATCTCTGCCCTGAGTTTCAAACTTTCGCCTCTCGAAAGACCTCACTTGCTTTCACACAAGCCCCCTCTGTCCCCCAAAGTGCTTGAGAATCGAGAGGAACTCAGCGTTTTATTTAAAGCCAAGGAGGGGATGTTCTGGTTCATAGAGGTGGGGGAAGGGCATGGTCCCTGCTGCATGCGAATCGTCCAGGGATCTCAGCCCAGGACCCTCTACCTTTCCGTCCACGTTGACTCCCTTTGTGGTTCCAGCCCCAGGTTTCAGTGCCTTTGTGTTTAGAGAAGGAGTAAGCAGAGGTTTTGGGGGAAAGGGGTAGGGGTTTTCAGCCGCTAGTGGGGTAAAGCAGGTGGGCCTTCTAAGACAGCAGGATGGATCAGGGAGTGCAGGGCATAGATTGGTGTAGGGACCTGTCTGTCTACGTGTCACACAGTCACACATGCCACCCTGGGTTCCTCCGGAGGGTTTTCATGCCTCCCTCTCTGCCTGAACCCGCACCCCCCTCTCCCTCCATCTTGGCTCCACCAAGTCAGTGCTGCCGCCCATCTTGCCAGCTTTGGGGTTTGAGAGACTGACTTCTGGTCTGGTCCAAGCCTCTGGTCTGCTCTAGCAAGTTCATTTTTCTTAGTGGGGGCAGGCCTATACGCCAGGTCAGCCTCAGTTAAAATTAGGGTCCTGGTGGTCACCCACACAAGCCCCCACATCACACCCCAAGAAGTCAGTCCCTCTTAGAGACTTCACCAAAACACACACTTCAGCCTGCAGAAATTAGTGGCCATGGGAACTTCCCTCGTGGTCCAGTGGCTAAGACTCCATGCTCCCAATGCTGGGGGTCAAGGTTCTATCCCTGGTCAGGGAATTAAATCCCACCCACTGCAACCGAGTGTTCGCATGCCACAGCCTGCATGCTGCACCTAAGACCCAGTGTAGCCAAATTATAATTAATTAGTTAATTTTTTTAAAAAGGGCCATGGCTTTGGAGCCAGGCAGAACACAAACTCCTGAGACTAAGACCTTGGGTTCAAACCTAGACTGTAATCATGGACAAGAAGTTTTGCCTCTTTAAGCTTTACTTCCCTCATCTGAAAAATGGAGATCAAAAAGCGCTCTAAAAAAAAATGAGTCCTTACTTCCTAAGGCTGCTGTTAGGACTCAAGGTGATAAATGAAAGTGAACTTCACACAGGACCTGATGGTCTGCACGCAGCTCCAGCACACGTTCGCCTTGACTCTGGGGAGAACTCTGGTTCAACGAAACTTCTTGCCATGCTTGAGCTCTCCTAAGGGCTCTGTGAAGTGAGCAGGCCAGACATGCAACCATCTCAGTGGGCAAAATGCAGCCCGGGGAGTAGCCAGGAGTACAGCTGTGAGCCCGTGGCCACAGAGTGGAAGAGGGTTGGGAGTTGGGGAATGACCTCCCTGCTGGGGACTCTGCTGGGCCCAGTTCATGAAGTGCTGAGTTTGGAAGACTTTCACCACTCATGACTCCTTCCATCAAAATGACAATCTCTCATCCTTAATTTTGGAAAACTTGTAAATTAAAACTGTAACCAAAAACAAAAGCTGTGGCAATTTTAGAATAGGCCTTTTCACAATTGAAAACCAGTTCCTATCCCTGGCGAGCTCTGCTTCCCCTTCCTTGCCTCCGTGAATTGATGGTTCGGTGGCCCACATGTGGGCTGTGGAGTTCAACAGACCACACATTATCTGAGTGACCTTGGGCAAGTCACTTGGTTTCTCAAGTCTCAATTTTTCTCCTAAGAAAGATGAAATCAATAAAGCCCATTTTGGAAATTCCCCACTGCCATGGCCAGGGTTCGGTCCCTTGCTGGGGAACTAAGAACCCACAAAGCATGTGGTGCTGCCAAAAATAATAATAATGCCCACTGCACAGGGGACAGGATTAAATAACATAATGAGTGCAGAATGCCAAGCATTTTGAGACTTTCCTGGCTGTCCTGTGGTTAAGACTGCAAGCTCCCAATGCAGGGGGCAAGGGTTTGATCCCTAGCCTGGGAACTAGGATTCCCCCATGCGCCCATGCCCCATGGTGCAACCAACAGCAACAACAAAAAAGCCAAGCATTAGCATTTCTTCCTGCTGGATAACTGGTCTCCCCAACCCCAATCCCCTGCCCTGCCGCCCCCTGCCCCCCATGTCTGTACTTCCCACTCTGGCCTCCTCAGGGACCTCCTTTTGTCACAGCCCGCCCTGTTGAGATGGGAGTTGCAGCCCACCTAGGGGGAGGCTTGAAGAGGAGACAAGGAACCTGTGGATCAACACGTGTGTAGGGAGGGGGATTTGTGTGTGTGTGTGTGTCTCCCGGGCATGTATGTGATCATGAGCAGATGTCACTGCATCGCATCTGTCCCCTCCCTCTCCAGCTATGACCGCCACACCTTGGTGGCCATCGTGGTGGGCGTGGGGCGCCTCATCACCGGCATGGACCGAGGCCTCATGGGCATGTGTGTCAATGAACGACGACGCCTCATTGTGCCTCCACACCTGGGCTATGGCAGCATCGGCGTGGGTGAGGAGGGCTGGGGCCCAGGCCTAGGGATGGAGGAGATCAGGAGGCAGAAGCAGGGACCCTAGGGCCAGAAAATGGACGCTCAGAGAGGGAGAGTGAACTTCCAAGGTCACACTGCATGTGCAGACTGAATAGCAACAAGCCTGGGACTCAGGTTTGGGTCTCCTGCCCCTGGGGTGGGAGGAAGGACAGTAAGAGGCCTGGGTAGGATCCTCGCTTGACTCAGGAGAAGGGGACCTACGGGTGCTGGAGGGCAAGGCCAACCTGGATGCTGAGACCTCCATTCCACCCCCTACTCTGGGGGCTGCTTCACCCTCACAGCGGGGCTTATCCCTCCTGATGCCACCCTCTACTTCGACGTGGTCCTGCTGGATGTTTGGAACAAGGAGGACACTGTGCAGGTGACCACCTTGCTGCGCCCACCCCACTGCCCCCGGATGGTCCAGGACAGTGACTTTGTGCGCTACCATTACAATGGCACGCTGCTGGATGGCACTGCCTTTGACACCAGGTAAGGGTTGGGATCCAGGGGACTGTGGCATGCAGTGGAGAGTCAGGGGCCATCCTGCCTCTCCCACCAACAGCAGCCTCACCTCTACCTCCTCCTCTGCAGCTACAGTAAGGATGGGACTTACGACACCTACGTGGGCTCTGGCTGGCTGATCAAGGGTATGGACCAGGGTCTGCTGGGCATGTGTCCTGGAGAGAGAAGAAAGATCATCATCCCTCCATTCCTGGCCTATGGCGAGAAAGGCTATGGTGAGGACAGGCAGGGACTCGGGGATTCTCTATAAGCGGGCTGCCATGTACAGTTGTCCAGGTTGAATACTGTACAAGGACACCCAGCCAAGGAGACAAATTGGGATGAAATCTAGCCCTTGGTGATCGCCTCATTAAGAAAGAGTGCATCAGAATTCCCTGGTGGTCCAGTGGCTCTTTCATTACTGGGGCCCGAGTTCAATCCCTGATGGAGGAGCTAAGATCCTGCAAGCCATGGAGCATAACTCCTCCCAAAAAGAGAGGTTCTTTATTCTTTTAAAATTTAATTTATTTATTTATGGCTGTGCTGGGTCTTTCTTGCTGTTCGCAGTCTTTCTCTAGTTGCCTCAGGTGGGCTCAGTAGTTGTGGCACACGGACTTAGTTGCCTCACAGCACATGGAATCTTCCCGGACCAGGGATCAAACCTATGTCACCTGCATTGGTGGCCGGATTCTTAACTACTGGACCACCAGGGAAGTCCCCATATTCTGCTTTATTCTGCTTTATACAAAGGCTCATATGGGCTGGTGGTGGCTTTGGGGAAAACCCAGCTCCAGCCTCACAGGAGAAGAAGCATAGGAAGAAGCAGAAAGGGCTCTGGAAAGCAGGGTTGGCACCTTTTTAGGTGGTGCTCACATAGGCCTTCCTGAGTCGAAAAGAAGCCCCATTCTGTTCTCCATTTGTATGGTTCAAGCCTATCCCTTCCCCAGGGACTGTGATCCCCTCGCAGGCCTCACTGGTCTTCCACGTCCTACTGATTGACGTCCACAACCCGAAGGACACTGTCCAGCTGGAGACACTTGAGCTGCCGCCTGGCTGCGTCCGGAGAGCTGTGGCTGGGGACTTCATGCGTTACCACTACAACGGGTCCCTGATGGATGGCACTCTCTTTGATTCCAGGTCCGGGGTGGGGCGGGCAGGGGCAGGGGGTCCCGAGGAGGATGGTGGGGGATGGGGCAGCTCGGAGCTGCCTGGTAGGATGGGGCCCCTGTGACTCCCTTGCTGGCCCTCCACCCCGCCTTGTATTGCAGCTACTCCCGCAACCACACCTACAATACCTATGTGGGGCAGGGCTACATCATCCCTGGGATGGACCAGGGCCTGCAAGGCTCGTGCATGGGAGAGCGCAGGAGGATCACCATCCCCCCCCACCTTGCCTACGGGGAGAATGGGACTGGTAGGCTTGCTCCCAGTTCCCCAGGCCAACACCTCAGCTCCTCCTGACCTACCCCTAATAGGGGTGGGGGGATTCCAGCCACTGCTCTGCCCCTCTCATCACAAAAACCGGTCCCCCACCCAACTCTTGCTGCAAGGCCTTTATCTTTTCCTCCAGGGGCAGTCCCTTGCTTCTCCCCTTCCACACAGGAAAAGGGCAGCCCACTTCTGAGCTTGGGGAGGGAGGGTGGTATAGCCTTAGGAAACAAACAGACCTGGATCTGAGTCCCAGCTTTGCTGGAAACCTTAGTGTGCTCACCTGTAAAATGGAACTAATCACATTGATCAGCAGAGTAAGCCACTGGGAGGTTGCAAGACATACCTGTAAAGGGCTTTCTAATTGGCATGCCCCTCCCCTCCCCTGCCCTGCCTCCTTACCCCTACAGTGTATATGATGAGTTGACCATGTGGACAAACATCCCATCCCATCCTTGCTTAGAATCCCAGGACAGGGAAGTCTAGGGGCCTCCGTGGAGACCTGGAGCAGCCCCTCCATGACCCCAACTGATCCCACGCCTCCATTCTGGCCCCAGGAGACAAGATCCCCGGCTCTGCTGTGCTGATCTTTGATGTCCACGTGATCGACTTCCACAATCCTGCGGATCCAGTGGAAATCAAGACGCTGTCCCGGCCCCTGGAGACCTGCAACGAGACAGCCAAACTTGGGGACTTCGTTCGCTACCACTACAACTGCTCTCTGCTGGATGGCACCAGGCTCTTCTCCTCGTGGGTCCAGGGCAGGGCCAGGGCTGGGCAGGTGGGTGGGCATGGGCCAGGCATGGGGGGGGGTCCTCCTAGGAGCACCCCCTAAGTTCCCACTGAAGCTGAAATTCTTAACTCCAGAGGCAAAGGGAGGGTGAAGTAGGTAGGGGGGAGCTGCTGGTTCCACTCTGCGGAGGACAGCTGGAGCAGGGGCCACACTACAGGACAGGGCAAGGACAAGAAGGGGATCGCTCCTCCCTCTGCTTACTGGGCCCCGGCACCCTGCCCTGTGGGGCGGCCCCAGGAATGACTCAGGAGCTGGGCCTGCCGGGGATCAGACAGGTACTGACCCAGGAATCTGCTCTCCCCACTAGCCATGACTACGGGGCCCCTCAGGAGGCAACTCTGGGAGCCCACAAAGTGATCGAAGGCCTGGACACGGGCCTGCAGGGCATGTGCGTGGGAGAGAGGCGGCAGCTCATGGTCCCCCCACACCTGGCGCACGGAGAGAGTGGAGGTGAGGGGTCGAGACTGGCCTGAACTCTCCTCCCCTCTGCCCCTGCCCGCCTGAGGCCTTGCTGGCTGGTGGGAGAAGTGAAGGGAGCCTTCTGGGTTGTTTTGTAGGGTGGTTCTGTAAATGTGCCCTGCCCCACTCTCCAGCAACCCCAGCGGGCACCTGAGACCTGTGGGCTGGGTGTGCGCTGGGCAGGCTGTGAAGCGGGGCCCGGACTCTCCCCTTCTCTGCTCCCCACTCCTGCAGCCCGGGGGGTTCCTGGCAGTGCTGTGCTGCTGTTTGAGGTGGAGCTGGTGTCCCGGGAGGATGGGCTGCCCACAGGCTACCTGTTTGTGTGGCACGAGGACCCTCCTGCCAACCTGTTTGAACACATGGACCTTAACAAGGATGGTGAGGTTCCCGCAGAGGAGGTAGGTGATGAGTTCTCGCCTTCTCATTCGTAACTGTCTGCACACTGTCACCCAGCAGAAGCCCCTGGCACAGTAGTGTCTTAACGAGAACACAGCACGTGTCCACTGCACCCCTGGCCCTCTACGGCTCACTGTGCCTTAAGCCCCGTCCCCGCCTTTTCCTCTGGCTACCTGACCCCGAGCACATCCTCCACCCCCAGCGCCCCCCACCACCGCCCCCCAGGATGTAGCACCAGCTCCTCTCAGTCCTCCTGGGAGCCCATCCCAAGGCCAGCCCAGCTACTCGGGCAGGATGCTCTCTTCCCCTCCCCTTGACTCTTCCCTCTCCGCAGTTCTCCATCTTCATCAAGGCTCAAGTCAGTGAGGGCAAAGGCCGCCTCCTGCCTGGCCAGGACCCTGAGAAAACCATAGGAGACATGTTCCAGAATCAGGATCGCAACCAGGATGGCAAGATCACCGCCGAGGAGCTCAAGCTGAAGTCGGACGAAGACCAGGAGCGGGTCCATGAGGAACTCTGAAGGGCAGAGGCCTGGGCCTGGAGGCAAAGGCCCACATCGAAGGGGACAGTGGGCAGTGGGGCTGGCTTCCCAACAGCCACCCTCCCCTCTGCCAGGATGAGGTCTGGAAGCATCTAGAGAGTGGTCAGAGAGGACAACTCTGGTCTTCCCACTGCCTGAGAGTAAAATCCACAGCACAGACCTCTGTTCGGTTTTTCTCTCCCAACCCCAAGCCCCTTCCTTAAAAGTTTTGGAATTACAAAGCCACCCGGGGGGATGGTAGACTGTGGGGGTTGGCTGCCCCTCACTCAGACCTCCCCTCCATGTCACCACCGAGCAAGACCAAACTCATTCATTTCCCCCAACTTCCCCTTTACCTGTATTTACCCTCACCATCTTCAACCCCCACCTGCAGCCTGCATTCCTCTGTCCGGGCATCTCCCCAAAACATGAACCCCCAGCTTTCCTCCCTCAGCTCTGGCTGGATCCTAGGGAAAGGGGGTGGTTCCAGGGGGGCAACCCTACCTCACCTTCACCTGTCCCATCCCCCTTTCCGGTGTGGTGGTGGCCGAAGTGCTCCCAGGGTGCTATACATCAGAGCTGGGCTTTGTCACCTTTCATCCCTAAAGAAGGTTGCCTTCTCCAGGGACCAAGGGCCAAGAAAAAAATGAAGGGGTGGTGATGAGGAAACCACTTGGATGGATCTGAGAGCTATGTAACCCTTGGTTTAGGGCTGAAAGTTGGAAGAGGGGCTCACTGGGGACTGAGGGGGGGCAGGGGGGTGGGCAAAGCTCTGCACACTCCAAAGACTAAACTGGTGTCCAACCCCCCTTCTCATTTGTGCCAAATAAAACACTAAACCAGAGGCCTTGGCATGTGGTCTTTCTGGGGGAGGGGCCCTTCGCCCACACATTCAGAGGAACGGGAGCAGGGCAGGCCACCTCCACGGCCCTTCAGTTCAAGATGCTGTCCCCGGTTCTGGGCCTTCTGCCTCTCAGGCTCAGCTGGGGCCCTCACCATGGAGGGGTAAGTGTCCACAGAGGAGAGGAGCCTGAGGGCCAGGCCTGGGGTTGGATCCTGGTCTCCTCACTGCCCCAGCTCAATGGAAAACAAGGTCCCTGAAGTCAAATACGATGTACAAAGCTCAGGGATTGAATTAAACCACACAATTTGGGATTCTCCTTTCACATAGATCAGTTCTCATATAATATTCCCACCTCTCCCTCCTGGCTGCCAGCTGTTCCCACCTGCCTGATGCTTCTCTCTCTCGCCAGAAAGGTAAATGAGTTCAAACCTCTAGTGTCGTTTTTTTTGGCTGCTGTGGGTCTTGGCTGTGGCATGTGAACTCTTATTTGCAGCATGTGGTGGGACCTAGTTCCCTGACCAGGGATTGAACCCAGGCTCCCTGCACTGGGGACGCAGAGTCTTAGCCACTGGACAAAACCTCTCATGTCGAGGACGGAGTCACTTCAGCCACCCGTCAGGCCATCTGTCCTCATCTGCTTGGCTGGACTCTGGCCAGTGCGCGAGATGACCCTAGCCATCCAAGGAGGGGGTGAGGTGCATGGGAGAGAAAATGACCAGCTTGGACTCACACCTGAACTGCCCCCCAAAAACCACAAGCGCTGAGTTCTCACCCAAGACCCTCCAAGAGAGAGAAGCTGCTCCCCACAGCTGCAGTGACTGATACTCCCCGGTCCCCGAGAATCCAGATGGCACCTCAGGGTTGACAGACCCAGCCTTAGATGGTAACCACCCTCTCCCAAGCCTGACTAAGCCGGCGTGGAGGGAGCGTGATGCACAAGCGAGGGCGGGCTCTGTCAGAAACGCTGCAAGCCCACTCGAGCTCCCAGCTCTAGCCTTGGGGCAAAGGACTGGTCCTTCCTAAGTGGACCTGCACTCCTGCAGGGTCACCATGAGGATGAAACAGCACCTGTGGCTTCTGGGAGCATGCAGCCAACTCTCAGTCAACACTCCCATTACTTTCCTTTTAGAGCTGCAGATAAACACGACTTCCCAGCAGCTGGGCAGGCAGGTGAGGGAATGAAGTTCTCTGCCCAGAGCACTGTCAGGTCCCCAGACTCAACTCCCTGGAAGTCATCTGTTTCAGTGGCCTTGGAGGGGGAGGAAGGACAGGAGCCAGGGTACCAGGGCAAACCCACACTCACATGGATCACTTGAGGAAATCCATAAAGACAGGCTCTGCAGACAGTGCCAGCGAGATCCAGCTGACCCCATGGAATCTCAAGTTTAACTGCTGCATGAGAATCAAGTCAAACCATTTTAGGTCAGAAACACACCCTTCCAACCCTGCCTGCGCCCCTCCCCCAGCCCTCACAGACACACCGGGCTGTGCTAGCTGTGCTCAGAGGGTCTCCTGGGCGAATTCAGTGGTTTTCAAACTGTGTTCCATGGTCTTGGAGATTCCTGCACCTTGGAGCCAGGAGGTACAGGCTCTGCTCCGCCCTGGATCCCCAAATCAGATCAGCTGTTTTTTCTTTTTTTTTCTTTTTTATTATTTTTTGATCTGTTTCACATATTAGACTTTGACTTGTTTGAAGAACAGCTTCCCATGTTAAAAAATTCTGGAAAAAAGATTCCCTGGACCGGCCGATTCCTAAAGTGCTAACACTGCGTAGGTCTGCAGTTCGCCTGGAAGAGCTTTCACTGTTCTCCCTCCTGGCAGGGCTCCCTCGAGCTGCCAGAGAACACAAAACCAAGGAGCCAGGGAGAGGAGGAGGGAGGGGTGTGGGCCAGCGGCTCCTGGCCACCCGGAATGTTCTCAGCACTCTGCACGCACAGGAGCAGAGCGGCCTTCCTCATTGCAGCCTGCAGGCTCCGCCTGCACTCAGGAGCCCTGTATCTCTGTCCAGTCACCCTGTTGCAGGATGTGCTGCAGCAGCCCATTGACCACGTCCAGCGTCTCGTCCTTCTCCAGCACGATGTCATATGAGTCCATATAGCGCTCCCGCCGCTCCTCCACCTGCCCGGGGAGCAGAGAGCGAGAGTCCACCAGCGCCTTGCCCTCCACGCAGCCCGCTGTTGCGCACCAGGGGCTGGGGAGGAGGGCCTTCAAGCTGTGACTCCCCAAAAGGAGTTCAGGGTTACCAAGCCCTGTCCTTTGGAGACACACATGGCCATGGGTGCAGGCTGCCCCAATTAACCCCTGGGTCACTGTCCAGGTAAGATTTAGGAGGACTGATGATCAGCCCAAACACTTTCTAAACTATGTCACCTTGGGCAAGTTACTTAATCCCCCTGCCTCAGTTTCCACACTTGTAAAAAGGTAAAACAGTCACTACCTCAAAGTATGACTATACAGATTAGCTGGTTTTATGTTCCTGGCACAAGGTGAGCACTCAGTAAGCGTGAGCTCTGATGATGTGCTCTGGCCTCCAGGTCACACCCTGTGCTGTGCGCACAGCTCTGACCACTGGGTATCTCGTTTCCTAGGAGACTATGGCTTGTGTCTGACCTCTGTGCCTCTAATACTTCACAGTGTGTATCCCATAACAGGAATGAAGGAGCCAGCCATGAAGAGACCGGGTCTCATACCTACCTTGTCATTTAGGAAGCCAATCTTGAGAATGTTCTCCACGCCAGGAACCCCATCAGCCATAGTGAGGTCCCCCATGGAGTCTCCCAGCAGGAGGATGTTGGTTTTGCCCTGAAGCTGCTGGAAGTAATCGGAGTTCTCACACACAGAGCTGTTCTTGTTGTAGGTGTGGATGAGCTGGCCCTTGAATCCCTTTAGGAAGCCCTAAGTCATCAAGATGAGAGACAGACAGAAGGGCTACAGGGACCCATCGAGGGCCAGTTTTCAAGTCTCTGCCACAGAAGAAACAGAATCCTGAAAGCCACAGATAATGCCAACACTTCACTGCGATCCAAACTAGGGGTCAGCAAGCTAGGGCTCATGGGCCAGATTTGGACTATTTTTGTAAATTAAGTTCTGTGTGTGTTAGTTGTTCAGTCACATCTGACTGTGTGACCCCATGGACTATAGCCTGCCAGGCTCCTCTGTCCATGGAATTCTCTAGGCAAGAATGCTGGAGTAGGTTGCCATTTCCTTTTCTAAGTTCTACTGGAACTTAATTTATAGGCCCATTTGTTTACATCTTGTCTATGGCTGCTTTTTTGTGTGACAGAGTAGTTGCGAATGATCCTAGTAAGATATTCACTACCTGTTCTTTTATAGAAAAAGGTTTTTTTCGCCATGCCACAAGGCTTAGGAGATCTTAGTTCCCCGACCAGTGACTGAATCCAGGCCCCAGAAGTGGAAGCACTGAGTCTTAACCACAGGACCACCAGGGAGTCCCCCAAAAAAGTTTCCAGCCCCTGGTTTAAACTAACAGAGACCATCAAATATTGTAGATCACCTGCTCTGGGGGAAGCAAGAAGCTGGGATATAAGCATTGCCCAGGCTACATGTGTGCTAACCTCAGGTGTGGGCTGCACCCTAACCACAAGTCAAAGGGACGAACATTCCAGCCTTGGTCTTAAGGGGAAGCAGTCAGAACATGGGTGAGTCAGTGAAGCCCACCTCTGGCTCAAGCAAAACAAGTCCAAGTCCAAGCCCCTGAGTACCTAGGATGGCACATGACCCATGACAGTGACACAGGGCTGAGCCCTAAACTAGGTCCTCCCTGGCAGAGAGCCCACTGTCAGCCAGACACCCAAGAATGGATCTTTCAAAAGCAACTATCTTTAGCCATGTTAATAAATAAATAGCTGCCAAGGGCAACAAAGCCAGCATGCCTTCCCCTCCCTCCTCCTGCCCCCCATGCCAGTTAACATTCAGGGTGAAGCACACTGGCTGGCAGTCCCCATCCCTCTTCCACTCCAGCCCTAATGAGATGCGGCTCACATCTTCATCAAACTCCATGTAGTTAGACACGATGTGGATGTTGGGGTGGAACACTTTCTTCTGCCGGATAATTTCTTCCAGGACATCCCCAATGCCCGCAGAAAAGATGAAAAGGGGAATGTTGTTCTGCGACAGGGTGTTGAAGAATGTCTTGTATCCATCCCTGAAACCAGATGAATGGTTCTGAAACCGCATCGCCTCTGCTACTGCCCTTTATTTTCTATTTGGGTTACATCTTTTATAATTTTCTTTAAACTTTTTTTTTTTTTTGCCTGCACTTCTCTGCACGTGAGATCTTAGTTCCCTGACCAGGAATCAAACCTGTGCTCCTGTATTGAGAGCTTGGAGTCTTCACCACTGGACTACCAGTTAAGACCCCCTAAAACATTTTAAATTGATGTATAAAATACATAGAATAAATGACTAAAGTGCACTAATCTTAAGTGTTCAGCTCAATTAATATTTACAACATGTGTACATGCGTGTGATTCCTACCAGGTCAAGGTTCCCTCATGTCCCTTCCCAGTTGATGCCACCGCCCCTATTTTGACATCACATCACCACTGATTTGCTTTCCTTGTCCCTGAACTTCACATACATCATATAAACACATTTTTCGTTTGTTTGTTTCTAGATGATTTTGCCTGAGCAAAATACAACCAGGTGGCTCTCCTAGGGTGGCTTCACGGAAGAGCACCCCCAACCCACCCGGGCACTTACTGGGTCTGCACGTGCCCACTCTCCTGGCTTTCCACAAGCCAGCCTCTCTCCCAGTCGGGACACAAAATCCTTGAGGGAAGGCACCTGTGCTGACTGTTTCCTATACGTGCCCCCATCCCTCCTTCGGTAAAGAACACTCCAGCAGAGAGCTGAGCTCTGAAGGCCACCGATGATCAAGGGTCCCAGGCCGGCCAATTCCCATGTCTGGATAAAGAACACCAGTTACCATGGGGATCCCACTAAGTCTTTTTACCACTGGGAAAAATTACCAAGACACTGTTTGTTCTAGGAGATGGAGCATCTTCACCACATCCATTACCAGCAGAGTGTCCTCGGACACACCCAAGAATAGAAATTCTCTGGCTGAGTCCAGAGAGGGAAAAGCAAGACCTTCTCCTCATGGAGTTACTCGTGGTGCTAGGTCACTTCTGACTCTTCCAGCAACTAACTCCTCTTCAACTCCTTTCCAGCCTCTCATTGTGAGCAAATCCATTCCAGTCTGGCAGAAGCGTTTTCCAGAGCAGGCAGCTCACCTGAGCATTGCGTTGGACTCTCTTACCACCTGGGCTATCTGAAACTTCTGAATCTTCTGTTGGCACAGGAGGTCATGTGCTTTGGTCCACCTGGAGACAGATACCCCACAAAACCCTAAATTCAAACCAGTAAGTAAAGTGCCCTTTCCCATCACGGACCTGAGTCCCCTCTGGAAGTACTAGCAGTGGAAGCCTCATCCTTTTCCTCGGAGCCACTTCCTGCAGGACCCTGGCTGTCCGTAAAGGAGGCGGGCGAGACAGCAACACTGCAGACCACAGCTGGGTGAGTTGCTGCTGATGCCAAAGTTCTTCTGAACCCTTTCTCTGGGGCTCCGTCCAGTGATATTGGTTTCTCTGAGGAGGGTTACTGCCCCAAAGCACTGATTCCCCCAAACTAAGGGGCTTCCAGTTCACTCTAAGGACTCTCAGTGAGCCCCCTACTCCATCCAGCAGCAGCCATGAGTGACCTGGCTGTGTCTGGACAATCTAATAGCTGGGAGTGTGGCATTCAGTTGAGCATTCAGTAAGGTAAGGGAGCCTGCATCTGATTTCAAAGCCAGACCAAGCCATCATTCACCACTACCAGCACTTACCATTCTACCATGTCGGGTAACTTCTCTTTGATGGTCCGGTGTGGGTCAATCTCAATTGGGTAATAATGGTGAAGGAGCGCTTTGAGCTGTGACATCCAAAATGAAGAGAAAAGTCATCAGTCTACATCAAGTTTTCCCCAGCAGAGTCCTACAGTCCCGCATGAGAAAAAAGTCACCAGTCACCTAGAAGATGCAATTTCATACAAGGGAGTGACAGGAGCTTCAGAGCTGGCCATCCTTCTGCACTCCAGCCCCCCACCCCCCTGCCCTAAAGAGTGAGGTCTAGGCATTAACAACACAGAGATTTTGTAATGAGATAACATCTAGAATTCTGTTGCTATTGTTGTTGTTATAAATTAGCCCAGGCATCAGCACTTAATCAGTAAGAACTGAGTTAATGCTGTATTTTCTGAAACGTGGTATGCTTTCTCAGGTAGTAGGCAAGATAACTTAGGGGCAGGGGAGCACATGGATAAAGACACATTTCATTTTAGCGGTTTGGGACTCATTTTAATGCTATGTCAGAAAAAGAAAGAAAACAAACACATCAAACTACTGCTTTCACAAAGATTGTTTCTTTTGCAAGTTTAGTAGTAGTAGTAGTGTCAGTTGCTCAGTTGTGTCCAACTCTTGGTAACCCCACGGACTGTAGCCTGCCAGGCTCCTCTGTCCACGGAATTCTCCAAGCAAGAATGCTGGAGTGGGTAGCCATTCCCTTCTCCAGGGTCATCTTCCTGACCCAGGGATCGAACTCAGGTCTCCTGCACTGCAGGCAGATTCTTAACTGAGCCACTAGGGAAGCCCAACTGCTCTGCTTTTAAAGTGCACTTAAATCTTTAAAAGCAGGGCAATTTAGATAGATCTAGTAAAAAATATGCAAGTGGAGCTAGAATACTGTAGTATGTTCAGGGATAACCATCACACTGCCAGCATCAGGTGGACAACCTCACCGGGAGCACCTCCTTGTGCCTCCTCTGGCTAAGGTCACCTTCCACGTGCCTGGACCCTCCAGACTCTAGGGAGGCTGCTTCAGGGATCATGAGTTGCATGGTTCAGTCAGTGACAGTGCCCAATAAAAACGGGAATGGACAGAGTGAAGAACTATAATTTTAATACATGCATGGTCTCAGAATATTATGAGATCAGATGGAGTCCCTGACCATCAGTCCAAAAAAGGGTTAAATACAAAGACAGGAAGCCCCTAAAATGTATTAAAGATTCTTAATTATTTGAATGTGAGAACATTTCTTCTGAAAGTAAAACAGAACTCAACAGAATACAAATTTTTAAAAAGAAAAAAGATTTCTTTACATAAATTTTGCTTTATGAATTTCTTCAGAAACCCATCAACACCAGAAATCCTAGTTTTCTCTAGCTTCTTTAGCCTAGAGAGGGCATCCAAATCTTTTGTCTTATTTGTGAATGAAGCTCTCTGGAAGTTGTTATGATCGGGGATGTGAGGGACCAAAAAGAGTGACTTCCCAAAGGTGATCAGTGATGGAGCCAGACTCTACCTTAAGCTACAAATGGCATCTCCAGAGACACAGGTGTAGAAATAGAAAGGCTATCTATAATTCACTGCCCATCCTAATTACTAGTAATCATGCAGAGTACTGGAAGAGCTGACCAACCATGACCAGCCAACAAACCGCTTAGGACACAATCGGGTGAACTTCATAATCAAGTAGAACTAAATGATACAGTTATTTAGAAGAAAGAGCTCAGCAGAGAAATGAGCAGTTAGCACAGCTCTGCTCTGGCAAACAGGACACCGATGAGAAGAATGTGGAGCAAAGTAAAATGAACTCCAAGGCTACAGGGATCACCTTGTATTTATCTGTATGCATCTTATGGAAATGGGGAGTTTCATACATAGACATTAATTCAGAAGTCTTTCTTGGTAACTGCTAACGCACCAAGAAAATTCATACTATCAAGGAAACAGCATAATACAGTTAAAAAGAGTTTGCGAACAGAATCAGATCTATGAAAAACCCAAGCTCTGCATCTTGCTGTGTGACCTTGGGTAATTTGTTCAAACCTCTCCAAGGCTCTGTTTCCCCATCTGTTAAATGGACGCAGTAAAACATCTCCTGTAAGTTCTATAGCTAGCAGTAAGCATATTCCAACCATCCATTATCACATGTCTTGGCTAATAAGGAAAAGCTGTCTCAGTGTATAAGACTAAGTCCACCTGGGAATTCCTTGGTGGCCCAGTGGTTAGGACTCCTCCCTTTCACTGCCAAGGGTCCTGTTCAATCCCTGGTCAGGGACCCCTACGATTCCACAAGCCACACACACACACACAAAAAGACTAGGTCCACCTGAGCATAACAACAATTTTTTAAAAAAAATTAACGTTCTACAGTCTTGACCCTGGAATCTTTGGTCCTAACCAAGAACCACTGGAGGTCGTATATGCCAGCCGTTTCTGAGCAAAGAAGGGAGTAACCCACCTCTTTCTGGCACTCCTCACTGATGATCTTGCTGTTATCCAGAATATCTGCAACAACACAGAACTCCTTTTACTTGTCCCTTAGAAGCCATCATCCTGTCAAGTCCAATAAAGCAAGCTTGTGTGTGACTTACTGTAAGAAGAAGGGCATCGCTTTCCATTATATGCAAACCTGCTCAAGGTCATGTCAAAATCAGAAATTACCTGAAATGCAAAAGAGAGATGATGCCTAGACAGGCACCTTCCGGTGTAGCCCTGCATCAATATGAATACGGAAATCCAAACAGCTCTGTGTCCAGCCTATGGGCACAGTCCTAGGAGAGTTAGGAAGGACTGGAGAGGGAAGGAAGAACTAATTCTAGTTAGTACCTGTGCCAACCCTGAGAAGACCCAGTCTGGTGGAGGGTGGGGATAGGGATTGCAGAATCAGGACCTCTTCCACCCTTTCAATAGCACCCATCTCAATGCCCTGATTTCTTTTAAGATGCCCCCTCCTTCTGGCTCATCTCCACCTTCTTGGGGAGCCCACCAACCTCAGCTAGTAAGGACAACAAGACCCGGAGGCCTGGTGTGGGGTGCTTTCTGTCTAAAGAAATTTGAGAAAATTGACATCTAGGTTTTCGGGCAGGTGGGCTCTCCTCCAAGGCAAAACAGGCTGGCCCTCAAGTCCCTGGCTATTTCTAGAGGCTGAAGGCTTGCCTGCACGAGTCTGCAGCAACGAGGTAAGGCGCCCAGGGCAGGCCACCTCCCCAGCCACCCGCACCCCACCCCGCCGCCCGACCTTGCCCCCCGCGATACCTGTAAGCAGTCTCCCCCGCCCTTGCGGAGGGCGCCCACGATCTCCTGCACCCGTCCGGGCTGCCGCATCAGGACCGTGGCCTTCATCAGAGTGTTCACCTGTCCCGAGACCCGAGAGAACCGCTGATTCCAGCACCGCGCAGGGCCCAAGGGGAGCCCGGCAAAGCCGGGCCGGGGGCGCAGGGGGCGAGCGGGGGCTCTGGCAAGGCCTGGGCGTCTACGAGCCGCACTGGCACGGCGGGGCCCAGACGGCCTGCTGGGGGTCTCGAAGCGCCCGGGGGTTCGGGGCCAGCCCCACGCCGGTCTCCTCCTCCCACCTCACCTCCGCCATTGCGCTCACGGGCCGGTGCGGCGTGGACACAACGACCGCCCCCGCGGCTGCACCGCGCAGGCGCCGCTTCCAACGGGGGCGGATCCGGGGGCGGGGCGGATCCGGGGGCGGGGCGGATCCGGGGGCGGGGCGGATCCGGGGGCGGGGCGGGGCGGGGCGGTTGGGGTGCAGGCGGCGAGCTCCAGGGTGGTGGGCTGGGTGCAGGGTCGGGAGAGGCAGGCGGCCTCTGGAGGGCCGTGCGGCGCTGTGCGTGCAGAACCTGCTTGAGAGCCCTGTGTTGAGGAAGGGGAGGGTCCCAAGAGGTGGAGGGTACGTGGGTGCCATTCCTTGTAGAGCAAAAACCCTGACCAGAGTGGTCATTTCCAGGCTTACAGTTTGCATGATCAAAAGGCCGCAGGAAGGGATGGGATGTGAAGGAGACATAAGTGAGTTCTGTTGAACAGCAGGAAGATGCTTCCTTCTCTGGACTCGCTCCTCATCACAGAAGATGGGTGACTCACGTCCAGAGGGGAGGAAGGCCCTGGACAGGTGGACCAGAAGGAAAGCTCATCAGCTTTACTTCTTCCTTCTGCCTTCTCTGACTTAGCTTCTGAGAACTCTGTCTGGCAGTCAAGTGCTGGGCTGTAGAAGAAGGTAGATGGATGCTACAGAGGTGCCCAGCTGAACACCTGAAGTGGGCCACAGGAGTTAGAGTGAAACAGAACTCTGATGTGGTGGTGGTGGTGGTCACAGGGCCCTGTTCTTCTGGTTGTGGAAGGTGTGGGGTGGTCTTCAACCTGAGTGGTGCCTTGGGGGAGGGGAGAAGGAAGAAAGACAGGGGCAGGAGAGAGTTCCAGAACCTGAGAACACAATCCTGAGAGTGACCTCACTGCGGCCACAGGATTCTGGAACTTGGGCTGCCTGATGGGCCCTATATGAAAGATGTAGTAGGGAAAAGGAGCGACAGCTGGCTAAAGGGGCCCCCCCACAATCCTCCCCGACACCCTAGGAGAGCAGCCTCTCTCCACTGATCCCAGGGTGCCATGGAGATGAAGAGCGCGGCGGCCTCCACACGGTTCCACCAGCCTCACATGGAGAGGAAGATGAGTGCGATGACCTGTGAGATCTTCAACGAGCTTAGGCTAGAGGGCAAGCTCTGCGACGTGGTCATCAAGGTCAATGGCTTTGAGTTCAATGCCCACAAGAACATCCTCTGTAGCTGCAGTTCCTACTTTAGGTATAACAGGGTTGCTGAACTAAGCCAAAGGGGGAACTGGGCTCATTCTGAGGCATTTTGGTTCATTTCATGTTTTCCACCCCACGATCTTAAGTTTAGGGACCCTGTCAAAGCCCTGGGCTCCTGTGGACTGGCTCCTTTGTTTTCTGAAGAGGCCCAACCAGGGCCGGAGCCTCTCTGGTTTTCAGTTGAATTTCAACCAGCTGTTGGTGGGTCAGGTACTTTTTTTCTTTGATTTGCACCCACACCAACCTTTGGGACAGTTGGACACCTGTACTTGATTTCCTACTTAAACCTAGGTGACAATGCCACTTCAGCTACCCCTTAAGCCCCTATATGAGACTGTATCAGGCAGGGTGATAAATTAACAAGGACAGAGAGGATGGGAAGGGGGATGAAGGGAAAGAACCCAGGAAATATTTATCAGAAGAAAAAGGAAGTTTGAGCCGAAAGTGTTGTAATCAGGAAGGTAAAGAGCTATCTTGCTTATGAGCTGAAAATATTTGAGTACTCAGTTCCAATGAAGATATGGTAAGTGTGTCCCACTCGTTGCTAAAAATTCTCATTCATGTAAACATAGAGCAGGGTATACAAAAAGGTCGAATAGCGCATATTTTAAGTAGATTTTTGCAGGCCACACAGTCTTTGTCACAACTACTCCACTCTGCTTTCAGTGCGATAGCAGCCATGTTTTGTTGTTGTTCAGTCGCCCAGTTGTGTCTGACTCTTCATGACCCCATGGACTGCAGCACGCCAGGCTCCCTGTCCCTCACCATCTCCCAGAGTATGCCCAAGTTCATGTGCATTGTATCGGTGATGTCATACAGCCATCTCATCCTCTGATGCCCTCTTCTCCTTCTGCCCTCAATCTTTCCCAGCATCAGGGTCTTTTCCAATGAGTCAGCTGTTTGCATCAGGTAACCAAAATATTGGAGCTTCAGCTTCAGCGTCAGTCCTTCTAATGAGTATTCAGGGTTGATTTTCTTTAAGATTGACTTGCTGTTCAAGGGGCTCTCAAGAGTCTTCTCCAGCACTACAGTTCGAAGACAACAATTCTTTGGCACGCTACCTTCTTTATGGTCTAGCTCTCACAACCATATATGATTACTGGAAAGACCATAGCCGTGACTATACAGACCTTTGTTGGCAAAGTGATGTCTTTGCTTTTCAACACACTGTCTAGGTTTGTCACAGCTTTCCTGCCAGAAAGCAACTGTCTTCTAATTTCATGGCTGCAGTCACCATCCACAGTAATTTTAGAGCCCAAGAAGAGGAAATCTGTCACTGCTTCCACCTTTTGCCCTTCTATTTGCCATGAAGTGATGGGGCTGGATGCCATGATCTTAGTTTTTTTAATATTTAGTTTTAAGTCGGCTTTTTTTACTCTCCTCCTTTACCCTCATCAAGAGGTTCCTTAGTTCCTCTTCACTTTCTGCCATTAGAGTGTTATCATCCACATATCTGAGGTTGTTGATGTTTCTCCCGCCAATCTTGATTCCAGCTTGTAACTCATCCAGCCTGACATTTCTCAAGATGTGCTCAGCATGTAAGTTAAATTAACAGGGTGACGGCAAACAGCTTTATCATACCCCTTCCTCAATCCTGAACCAGTCAGTTGTTCCACACAGGGTTCTAACTGTTGCTTCTTGACCCACATATAGGTTTCTCAGGGGACAGGTAAGATGGTCTGGTATCCCCATCTCTTTGAGAGTTTTCCACAGTTTGTTATGATCCACACAGTCAAAGGCTTTAGTGTGGTCAATGAAACAGAAGTAGATGTTTTTCTGGAATTCCCTTGCTTTCTCTGTGATCCAATTAATGTTGACAATTTGATTTCTGGTTCCTCTGCCTTTTCTAAACCCAACTTGGACATCTGAAAGTTCTCGGTTCATGTAATGCTGAAGTCTAGCATGCAGGATTTTGAGGATAACCTTACTAGCATGAGAGATGAGTGCAATTGTCTGGTGGTTTGAACATTCTTTTTTTTTTTTTAATAAATTTATTTTAGTTGGGGGCTAATTACTTTACAATATTGTAGTAGTTTTTGCCATACATTGACATGAATCAGCCATGGGTTTACATGTGTTCCCCATCCTGAACCCTCCTCCCACTCCCTCCTGAACATTCTTTAGTACTGCCCTTCTTGGGAATTGGGATGAGGATTGACCTTTTCCAGTGCTGTGGCCATTAGTGGGTTTTCCAGATTTGCTGACATATTGAGTGCAGCACTTTGATAGCATCATCTTTTAGGATTTTAAATAGCTCTACTGGAATTCCATAATATTGACTAGCTTTATTTATTTAATAATTTATACTTTTGTCTTTGACTTTGCTGGGTTTTCATTGCTGTGCATGGGCTTTCTCTAGTTGTGGAGAGTGGGGGTTACTCTCTAGTTGCAGTTCACAAGCTTCTCATTGCAGAGCTCAGGCTCCGTAGCTATGGCACACAGGCTTAATTACTCTGCGATATGTGGAATCTTCCTGGACCAGTGATTGAACCTGTGTCCCCTGCATTGGCAAGCAGATTCTTAACTTCTGGATCACCAGGGAAGTCCCACTAGCTGTACTGACAGCAGTGCTTTCTAAGGCCCACTTGACTTCACACTCCAGAATGTCTGACTCTGGATGCCTTTTTGTGGTAAAGGGACTTGCATAACTCAATGAAGCTATGAGCCATGCCATGTAGGGCCACCCAAGATGGACGGGTCACAGTGGAGAGTTCTGACTAAATGAGGGAATGGCAAACCACCCCAGTATACTTGCCACAAGAACCCCATGAAATGTATAAAAAGACAAAAACATATGACACCAAAAGATGAGTCCCCCAAGTCAGAAGGTGTCCAATATGCTACTGGGAAGAGTGAAGGATAACTACTAATAGTCCCAGAAAGAATGAAGCGGCTGGGCCAAAGTGGAAATGACGCTCAGTTAAGGATGTGTTTGGTGATGAAAGTAAAATCCGATGCTGCAAAGAACAGTATTGCATAGGAACCTGGAATGTTAGGTCCATAAATCAAGGTAAATTGGACATGGTCAAGCAGGAGATGGTAAGAATAAACATTGATATATTAGGAATCAGTGGAGTAAAATATACGGAAACAGGCGAATTTAATTTCATTTCAGTTCAGTTGCTCAGTTGTGTCCAACTCTTTGTGACCCCATGGACTTTAGCACGCCAGTCTTCCCTGTCTATCACCAACTCCCAGAGCTTGCTCAAACTCACATCCATCAAGTTGGTGATGCCATCCAACCATTTCATCCTCTGTCATCCCCTTCTGCCTTCAGTCTTTCCCAGCATCGGGGTCTTTTCCAGTGAATCAGTTCTTTGCATCAGGTGGCCAAAGTATTGGAGTTTCAGCTTCAGCATCAGTCCTTCCAATGAATATTCAGGACTTCCTTTAGGATTAACTGGTTTGATTTCCTTGCTGACCAAGGCACTCTCAAGAGTCTTCTCCAACACCACAGTTCAAAAGCATCAATTCTTTGGCGCTCAGCTTTCTTTTTTCTCACATCCATACATGACTACTGGAAAAACCATAGCTTTGAATAGATGGACCTTTGTCGGCAAAGTAATGTCTCTGCTTCTTAATATGCTGTTTAGGTTTGTCATAACTTTTCTTCCAAGGAGCAAGCGTCTTTTAATTTCATAGCTGCAGTCACCATCTGCAGTGATTTTGGAGCCTGAGAAAATAAAGTCTGTCACTGTTTCCATTGTTTCCCCATCTATTTGCCGTGAAGTGATGGGACCAGATGCCATGATCTTCGTTTTTTAATGTTGAGTTTTAAGCCAGGTTTTTCACTCTCCTCTTTCCCCTTCATCAAGAGGCTCTTTAGTTCTTCTTTGCTTTCTTCTATAAGGGTGGTGTCATCCACATATCTGAGGTTATTGATATTTCTCCTGGCAATCTTGATTCCAGCTTGCGCTTCATCCAGCCCAGCATTTCACATGATGTACTCTGCATATAAGTTAAATAAGCAGGGTATCCTTGATGTACTCCTTTCCCGACATGGAACCAGTCCATTGTTCCATGTCCAGTTCTAACTGTTGCTTCTTGACCTGCATACAGATTTCTCAGAAGGCAGGTAAGGTGGTCTTGTATTCCCATCTCTTGAAGAATTTTCCAGTTTGTTGTGATCCACACAGTCAAAGGCTTTGGCGTAGTCAATAAAGCAGTAGATGCTTTTCTGGAACTCTCTTGCTTTTTTGATGATTCAACATGTTGGCAATTTGATCTCTGGTTCCTCTGCCTTTTCTAAATCCAGCTTGAACATCTGGAAGTTCTCAGTTCACATACTGTTGAAGCCTGGCTTGGAGAATTTTGAGCATTACTTTGCTAGCATGTGAGATGAGTACAATTGTGCAGTAGTGTGAACATCCTTTGGCATTGCCTTTCTTTGGGATTGGAATGAAAATTGACCTTTTCCAGTCCTGAGGTCACTGCTGAGTTTTCCAAATTTGCTGGCATATTGAGTGCAGCACTTTCACAGCATCATCTTTTAGGATTTGAAATAGCTCAACTGGAATTCCATCACCTCCACTAGCTTTGTTCACAGTGATGCTTCCTAAGACCCATTTGACTTCACATTCCAGGATGTCTGGCTCTAGGTGAGTGATCTGGATCATGGTTATCTGGGTCATTAGGATCTTTTTTGTATAGTTCTTCTGTGTACACTTGCCACCTTTTCTTAATAACTTCTGCTGTTAGGTCCATACCATTTCTGCCCTTTATTGTGCCCACCTTGGCATGAAATGTTCTCTTGGCATCTCTAATTTTTTTGAAGAGATCTCTAGTCTTTCCCATTCTATTGTTTTCCTCTATTTCTTCACATTGATCACTGAGGAAGGTTTTCTTTTCTCTCCTTGTTATTCTTTG
Organism: Okapia johnstoni; assembly: GCA_024291935.2. Classification (NCBI taxonomy): domain Eukaryota; kingdom Metazoa; phylum Chordata; class Mammalia; order Artiodactyla; family Giraffidae; genus Okapia; species Okapia johnstoni. The sequence continues at coordinate 19,786,262 of CM044306.1, read as the reverse complement.
GCACTCTCCATTCAGATGGATATATATTTCCTTTTCTCCTTTGCCTTTCACTTCTCTTCTTGTTTAATCTATTTGTAAGGCCTCCTCAGACAACCGTTTTGCATTTTTGCATTTCTTTTTCTTGGAGATGGTCTTGATCACTGCCTCCTGTGCAATGTCACCAACCTCCATCCATAGTTCTTCAGGCACTCTGTCTATCAGATCTAATCTCTTGAATCTACTTGTCACTTCCACTGTATAATCATAAGGGATTTGATTTAGGTCACACCTGAATGGCTTAGTGGTTTTCCCTACTTTCTTCAATTTAAGTCTGAATTTTGCAATAAGGTGTTCATGATCTGAGCCACAGTCAGCTCCCAGTCTTGTTTTTGCTGATTGTATAGAGCTTCTCCATCTTTGGCTGCAAAGAATATAATCAATCTGATTTCAGTATTGACCAACTAGTGATGTTCATGTGTAGAGTCTTCTCTTGTATTGTTGGAAGAGGGCATTTGCTATGACCAGTGCATTCTCTTGGCAAAACTCTGTTAGCCTTTGTCCTGCTTCATTCTGTACTCCAAGGCCAAATTTTCCTGTTACTCCAGGTATCTCTTTACTTGCTACTTTTGCATTCCAGTCCCCTATGATGAAAAGGACATGTTTTTTTGGCATTAGTTCTAGAAGGTCTTATAGGTATTCATAGAACCATTCAACTTCACCTTCTTCAGCATTAGTGGTTGGGGCATAGACTTGGATTACTGTGATAATGAATGGTTTGCCTTGAAAACGAACAGAGATCATTCTGTAATTTTTGAGACTGCACCCAAGTACTGCATTTCAGACTCTTCTGTTGACTATGAGGGCTACTCTATTTCTCCTAAGGGATTCTTGCCCACAATAGTAGATATAATGGTCATCTGAATTAAATTCGCCCATTCCAGTCCATTTTAATTTACCGATTCCTAAAATGTCAATGTTCATTCTTGCCATCTCCTGTTTGACCACTTCTAATTTATCTTGATTCATGGACCTAACATTCCAGGTTCCTATGCAATATTGTTCTTCACAGCATCAGACTTTACTTCCATCAGCAGTCATTTAATTTAGTTGACCATTATATCTAGTACTGCAGGCAAGAATCCAAAAGAATAAATGGAGTAGCCCTCATAGTCAACAAAAGAGTGTGAAATGCAGTACTTAGATGTTACATCAAAAATGACAGAATGATCTTGGTTTGTTTCCAAGGCAAACCATTCAACTTCACACTAAGTCAAGTCTATGCCCCAACCACTGATGCCAAAAGAAGCTGAAGTTAATCACTTCTGTGAAGACGTAGAAGACCTCCTAGAACTAACACCAAAAAAAAAGATGTTCTATTCATCATTGGGGATTGGATTGCAAAAGTAGGAATTCAAGAAAACCTAACAGGCGAGTAACAGGCAAGTTTGACCTTGGAATACAAAATGAAGCAGAGCAAAGGCTAACAGAATTCTGCTAAGAGAATGAACTGGTCATAGCAAACACCCTTTTTCAACAACACAAGAGACGATTTTACACGTGGACATCACCAAATGGTCAATACCGAAATCAAATTGATTACATTCTTTGTAGTCAAAGACAGAGAAGCTGTATACAGTCAGCAAAAACAAGACTTGGAACTGACTGTCGCTCAGACCATCAGCTTCGCATAACAAAATTCAGGCTTAAACTAAAGAAAGCGGGGAAAACCACTAGGCCAGCCAGGTACAACTTGAATCAAATCCCCTATGAATATGCATTGGAGGTGATGAATAGATAGTAGGAATTAGATCTAGTAAACAGTGTGCCTGAAGAAGTATGGACAGAGGTCTGTAATATTGTACAGGAGGCAGCAAACAAAACCATCTCAAAGAAAAGCAAGAAGGCAAAGTGGTTACCTGAGGAGGCTTCACAAATAGCTTCAGAAGAGAAGTAAAAAAGCAAGAGGGGAAGGGAAAGGTACATCCAACTAAACGCAGAATTTCAGAATAACAAGGAGAGACAAGAAGGCCTTCTTCAATGAACAATGCAAAGATACAGAGGAAAACAACAGAAGGGGAAAGACTAGAGATCTCTTCAGGAAAATTGGAAATACCAAGGGAACATTTCACCCAAAGTTGGGCACAATAAAGGATAGAGACAGTAGAGACCTAGTAGAAGCAGAAGAGATCAAGAAGAGATGGAAAATAGCCATGGACAATTCTAACTTAAAGGACATGGCTGTGTTCCAATAAAATTATTTGATTATCAAAATTTGAATTTATTATAATTTCCATGTGTCACAATATTTTTCCCAATTTAAAAATGTTAAAAAAAATTCTTAACTCTTGGGCAGGACAAAAATAGAGGAATTGGGTTGAATTTGGCCCAGAGGCTATAGGTTTGCAGTCTTCTTTGACAGAGAATTTGATCTCTGAGCCCATATTTCCTTAGACTTCCTAGAAAAAGGATGCAAAAATATATTAGGGCAGGGACTTCTGCAACACCTAGAAAAGTACCTAGCTATTTAGAAAGGACCCAATAAATAATTGTGGAATAGTGGTCATTTATTCATTCAACAATTTCTTATTGAGTGCATATTTTGTGACAGGTACTGGAAATAAAACAACACATAAATATTCCTGTTCTCATTAAGTTTACCTTCGAATAGGGGGAATTGGCATTTAATAAAATATATATCAGATCATAATTGCTAGGGAAAAAGAAGATAGGGAGTGGTTGGTAGTCATTTTAAATAGGATTACCATTTTGCTGACAAAGTGACATTTGAGGAAAGACTTCCAGGGGGTGAGGTCTTGGAAAATATGGAAATCTGTGGGGGGAGCCTTCCAGGCCGAGTAGAAAGCAAAGTGCAAAGGACCCAAGATGGAAGCATCTCTGGTGTATTCAAGGAAAGCAAAGCCAGCAGGGCTGGAATAAGGTGAGAAGGAAGGCGAGAGGAAATATGATTAGAGAGGTATTCGTGGTCCAGATCTCAGGGGTCTTTTGTAGTCCCTGGTAAGGATTTCATATTTTACTCTGTAAATAACAAGGGAAGCCAGTGGAAGTTTCTGAGTGGAAGAGGAGCATAAACTCAAAAGGATCACTTTAGGGGCTGGGATAAGACTGTAAACTCTGGAGGTGTCAAGGGCAGAAGCAGAGAGATCAGTTAGGGCAGGGGTCCCCAACCTCCAGGTCACGACTGATACCGGCCTATTAGGAACCAGGCTGCACAGCAGGAGGTAAGTGGCAGGCAGGTGAAGCTTCATCTGTATTTACGGCCAATCCCCATCACTCTCATGACTGCCTGAGCTCCACCTCCTGTCAGAAAAGTGGCATTAGATTCTCTCAGGAACGTGAACCCTACTGTGAACTGTGCATGCGAGGGATCTAGGTTGCAGGCTCCTTATGAGAATCATCCTGAAACCATCCCTACCTCCCAGTCCATGGAAAAATTGTTTTCCACAAAACTGGTGCATGGTGCCAAAAAGGTTGAGGACTGCCGAGTTAGGGGGTTTATTTGCAATAATTGAGGCAAGAGATGGTGGTGGCTCAGACTAAGGAGACAGTAACAGGAGCAGTGAGAAGTGATCAGATTCTGGATATGAATAATACTTGTTTTAAAAGTGTATTTGCTCAAGTTTAATTTCTTTAATTGAGGTAGAGTTTGGTGGACAATGGGCTGAGACAGAAAAGATCTGGGTCATACTACAGCTGTAGATTTCAATTTCTTCATCCCTAAAATGAGGAAAAGGGCCACTGATCATGAAAATAGGAATAAAAGTGACCAAAGATCTTGGAAAGGTTCTTTGCCCACTATATAAAGCCTACTCTCCCCCCTCTCGTCTCACACCAATATATTTCCAACATACTTACTGTGCGCTATTTGGAAAATGTCCAAACTCTCCACAAGAAAAGGTGGGGGGTTGGCAGGGGAAACATGGCAGACAAGAGAGAAATATTTCAGTGACTGCTAGTTTTTGTGTCTCTTCCAGAGCTTTGTTTACAAGTGGCTGGAACAACACTGAAAAGAAGGTATACAACATCCCTGGCATTTCCCCCGACATGATGAAGCTGATTATCGAATATGCATACACCCGGACGGTCCCCATCACACCGGATAATGTGGAGAAACTCTTGGCTGCTGCAGACCAATTTAACATCATGGGTATTGTCAGGGGTTGCTGTGAGTTCCTCAAGTCGGAGCTGTGTTTGGATAACTGTATCGGCATCTGCAAGTTCACAGACTACTACTACTGCCCTGAGCTGAGGCAGAAGGCCTACATGTTCATACTGCACAACTTCGAGGAGATGGTGAAAGTCTCAGCAGAGTTTTTAGAGCTCTCAGTCACTGAACTTAAGGATATCATTGAGAAAGATGAGCTCAACGTCAAACAAGAAGATGCTGTATTTGAGGCCATTTTAAAATGGATTTCTCATGACCCCCCAAATAGGAAGCAGCATATTTCAGTTTTGCTTCCCAAGGTCATTTAGTTATTTTTTGTGGGATGCTTTAATTGTTCACTCTTTTTTCTGGCTGAGCCATGTAACTTGTGGGATCTTAGTTCCACAAAGTGAAGTGAAAGTCGCTCAGTCATATCCGACTCTTTGCGACCCCATGGACTATATAGTTCATGGAATTCTCCAGGCCAGAATACTGCAGTGGGTAGCTGTTCCCTTCTCCAGGGGATCTTCCCAACCCAGGGATCAAACGGGGGTCTCCTGCATTGCAGGTGGATTCTTTACCAACTGAGTCAGTTCCATGCCCAGGGATCAAAGCCATGCATGCCCCTAGCTTGGAAGTTCACTTGGAGTCCTAACCACTGGACCACCAGGGAATTCCCTTAATTGCTCACTTTTGATTCATTAATCCCAGCAGGATTGTCCCAAGGACTACACTCAGATGTTTGACAGATGCCAGAGTTGTAGTTGTATTTATATATATATATACTTATATATAATATATATATATAAATATATGTTTATATATGTGGGCTTCTCAGGCGGCGCTAGTGGTAAAGAACCTGCCTGCCAATGCAGGAGATGTAAGCGACTTGGGTTTGATCCCTGGGTCGGGAAGATCCCTTGGATGAGGGCACGGCAACCCACTCCAATATTCTTGCCTGGACAATCCCGTGGACAGAGGAGCCTGGTGGGCTCCGGTCCATAGGATCACAAAGAGTTGGACACAACTGAAACGATTTAGCACGCAGTCACTTATATATGTACATATGTAGAAGGCATCCCCTGCCATTCTCTGGAATTTTGAAGCTTTCTTCGCCCCTAGCATGGCTAGTTCCTTCTGTCCCAGTTATTTTCTTTGGCCAAAATTCTGATAGTGGGGGAAGGAGAAGGCAGGTCTTCAAAAGAATTCTAAAAGGTCTTCCTTTCACCTCTTTCCTTCTGTGAGTTTCCCTAACCAAAACGGGTTGGACTAGAAACCAGATCATGAGCATTGCACTCAATTGTAGCCATCTGGTGCTAACTCATGTTACTTTATATAGAGAGACATAGATATCCAATCACTGAACAATGACCACGCTTTTTCTGGTCTAAAAGTCCTGTCCAGGGGCCAAGGAATGGACTAGCCCTGTGACCACTAGAGGTGGCGTCTCTCTCACTAATTCTCAGCATCCAAATGTAAGTTACAAAACTAGAACATGACCCTAGTGCATTCAGAAGAGGCTGTGAAGTTGTGGGCTTAAGGACACGGGTTTTTCAGACACCTCACCTCATCTGAATGACTTTCTGTATTTCCTTCTTAGGTTCGCCTGGCCCTAATGCATGCTGAGTATTTCATGAACAATGTTAAAATGAATGACTATGTCAAAGACAGCGAGGAATGCAAGCCAGTCATCATTAACGCTCTGAAGGCCATGTATGATCTAAATATGAACGGACCTTCTAATTCTGATTTCACCAACCCACTCACCAGGCCCCGCCTGCCCTATGCCATCCTATTTGCAATTGGTGGCTGGAGTGGTGGGAGCCCCACCAATGCCATTGAGGCATACGATGCTCGGGCAGACAGATGGGTGAATGTCACTTGTGAAGAAGAAAGTCCTCGTGCCTACCATGGGGCAGCCTATTTGAAAGGCTATGTTTATATCATTGGGGGGTTCGATAGTGTGGACTATTTCAATAGTGTTAAACGTTTTGACCCAGTCAAGAAAACCTGGCACCAGGTGGCCCCAATGCACTCCAGGCGTTGCTACGTCAGTGTGACAGTCCTCAGCAATTTTATTTATGCCATGGGAGGCTTTGATGGCTATGTGCGTCTCAACACTGCTGAACGTTATGAGCCAGAGACCAACCAGTGGACACTCATTGCCCCCATGCATGAGCAGAGGAGTGATGCGAGTGCCACAACACTCTATGGAAAGGTGAGACCCCCGGGGAAGGCGGAAATACTGCTCTTTGTTTTTTGAGGTGGATGGAAAACAGAAGTGGCGGTATTCACCTTGCAATACTAACCCCTTCATCCAATGACTAAGTGGCCCTTTGTAACTATCTTTTACTTATTAAAAAGCAATGCATGCACGTGTGGAAAAAACTCAGACTGTAGACTGGCATCTGAAGTGTCCTCTGCCCCCAGCCACCATCATATACACCTCTTTCTTTCTACTCCCCAGAAGTAACAATTTTACTCATCTTGGAACTCTCTTCACACAGGTCTACATATGTGGTGGGTTTAATGGAAACGAATGCCTGTTTACAGCAGAAGTGTACAACGCTGAGAGTAATCAGTGGACAGTCATAGCACCCATGAGAAGCAGGAGGAGTGGGATAGGTGTAATTGCTTATGGAGAACACGTATATGCGGTGAGTTTCTTTCATACAACAAAATTGATAGCCTAGGTTTTCTATCAGCACGTAGGTTTACACTACCAGTGGGGAGCATTTGGAAGCTTTTTATCCATGGAAGATAGTGGAAGAGGGAGGTATGAAATCACAGGTCCCCTGCAAGGAGGGGATCCTCAGTGAACAGAAGCGCGGGTTAACAGCCAGTCGTGTTTCCTCTGCTGTCCACAGGTAGGCGGCTTTGACGGAGCTAATCGACTTAGGAGTGCAGAAGCCTACAGCCCAGTGGCTAACAGTTGGCGCACGATCCCCACTATGTTTAATCCTCGTAGCAATTTTGGCATCGAGGTGGTAGACGACCTCTTGTTTGTGGTGGGTGGTTTTAATGGCTTTACCACCACCTTTAATGTTGAGTGCTATGATGAGAAGACTGACGAGTGGTATGATGCCCATGACATGAGTATATACCGCAGTGCTCTGAGCTGCTGTGTGGTACCAGGGCTGGCCAACGTTGGGGAATACGCAGCTAGACGGGACAACGTCACAGGACTAGCACTGCGAGATGAAGTAAAGTACTCTGCCTCGACAAGTACCCTACCTGTATGAGCCTCTTCATATTAGCTAATAAAAAGTCTAAGCAATAAGAATTACTTCTTTTTTTAAATAAATGCAGTGTTTAAACATGTAAGAGTACTGGAAAATGTTCAACTTAAGGGAGCCAAGGGTTGGATGACAGAAGGGAGTACAAGGGGAAGAAGGAAGCAATTATATTCAATGGTCCATAATTAAAAGGAGAAATCACAGTGCAAGTCAGCTCTAAAGAAATACTTTTATTTAAAACTTACATCAAGACGATTAGTAGCTCTAACACAGAACAAGGTATCTTTAGGAACATAAAACAAGCTATTTTACAAGGTAATGTCTCAGACTGTCCTAAATTCTACATCTCTGACTTAATTAAAGGGAGACAGTCAAGATTATACTTGCGGTAAGATAGGGGCTCGATATGGCTAGCCCACAAAACTCACTGTATCAACTTGAACTAAGTACTTATTTTACATATAACTCAATGAGCCCCCGCATACAGACCCTAAGACCTTCAGCCACACAGCAAGCACTACTTTTCAATGAGTGCGCGTGCATTAGGCTGAGGATTAGGTCAACAAGTGTTCTACTGTATGTGCTTCACGGTCAGACATTCGCAGTAATGGCCATACAGAGTAAGACAAAAGCCCAACAAAGGTAATCAACAAAGAGCAGTTTTTTGGCTATCTAATTAAATTCCTTGAAGCAAAATGACTACTATATTGTGTTACTGTTATTGTATTACATCACTGGGCTATGAGCTGTTTTGTTTCCAATGACCAAAACATGTTATAATGTAAGCATTATAACAAAAACAAAAATGGACTATTCTCAAGAAAGTAACAAGCTAGAGTGACGAACTGTGCCAAAATGTTTAACAATTTGAAAAAGGAGAGACTGAAGTGTTTCTCCAAATAGTCTACAGTTAAATGACAACCTATAAACACCCTGTTTTTCTAGCGTAGGCAGAGGACTTGCTTCACAATTCTACGTGTTTGGAAAAGACATGAAATGTGGCTGATACACCCTTTTTAAGCTTAGTTTGAGGCAAGTACAAAAAACATCCCTTTGGCTATGCTTGATTAGGCCAAGTAACTAAAATGTACAATTCAGCTTACCTGTCTACCTATAGTATAGTGTTCATATCAGAATTATGAAGCAGAGAATGAAGTATTTAAACATAACACATGCTACACTAGTCAAGAAACATAAAAGAGGAAAAAAGTAAGTGTGCTCTAGAAACTGCCTTACCGGCAGCCTAAAAAGTTTAATATACAAAAGCACACAAATCTGCCATAAACATTATCTTTCCAGGTTCAAACCTCTGTTCTACATAAAGATTTCAATTTATTTTTTGGTCCCAGAAATACTATACAAAACCCAGTAATCAAGACAAAACTGATGTCCATAAATTTTTAGGTTTTCTTTCCTTTTTTTTTTTTTAAAAGCAAAACAGTTTTGAACTGGCACAGCAAAAGCAAAGTTGTATATCAAGATACACAAGACTAACCATGCAAACAACTGCAAGTGAGAAGTATTACTTAAACACTAAGCTCATGACTGACATTCTCAATATGTACACTGGGCTTTTTTTTCGTTTCAAACTGTGGTGGGATATGTATAGTCAAAGGATATCCATTCCAAGATCTAAGCAGCCTCACTTAAAGTTATATACAGTTCTTACTTTTTGATATAATCAATTCTCCTCTTTTCCTTCTACATAACAAAAGCAACAACAACAAAGGTTTGCTTAAATACATGTTAAGCTGCCTTTTTAAAGCTGTATTTTTAACTGCTTAAATTGTCAAATGCAATCTTCAGTTTTCATTAAAAAGGAAATTTCTTTCCCAAAGAGCCATTTCAGGCTGGTCATCAAAATCAGAACCTTTCCAAATGCTGAGGGATGTTATTTCTAGTTTAAAATTTCAGAATGTCAGCCTTGAACAGATTTAAGCAAATCTGGTTTCTTTCCTTATTAACAAGTTAGTGGGATATTTTAGAAACACAAGTTATCGATGTGAAATCACACATGTGAATTCAAATATGAAAATTAGAAATTCAGTGGTCAGGAACCCTGCACACATGATCATGCAAGGAAGGACTTACCCTCTCTTTCCAGCCATGGCCTAGGCTGCCTGCCGAGTTAAAAAACAACAGTTTCAATCACGTTTTCAAAACCAGATTATACCTAAATCTTATGAGTTATGGCTTCTGCCACATCATGTGAAAAAAAGACAACCCTACAAGTAACTTGGTAATGACTATCTCCGAAGACATCTCTGAGACCAGAAAAAAAAAAAAGCAATTAAAACACCTGACATCACACCCTCCTGGAGAGAAACTGGTACCTTAGTGAGCTACTAAATTATTTCAGCACCATCAAGAAAAGGAAGTTTGCTAGTATAGTCTGTCAGAGAGAAATGAGAACGCCATTCAATGAGCTTTTCTGTCTTGCATAGACCTCTCACAACTAATCAGCACTTCTCAGAATCTAATAACTTTTATTAAAATAGCTACAAATAAATGGAAATTAAGGAAATGGTAGAGATGGGGTAGGATAATATATCCACATATAGACAAAGACTTGCAGTTTCCCATCTCTACCCTGGACTAAATTAAATGCATTTAAAGAAGATTTCCAACACATTTTTCAAAAATGTTCTTAGGCAGGGATACCAATTTAGAAATTTCAGGTAATTTCTTAGTATAGAGTCCAAGGGCTAAGCATTAATAGTGCTGCAGCACACTGAGAGCCAAAATTTCTGGCTGTGCTTTTTCTTTTGATGTTTGATCCAACTGGTAAGAACTATAATATAAACTAATTGAGGGGAAAAAAAAAATCACTGCACTTGGAATTTACCTTCTAGAATAGTATTCCAGAATGTCCAAGAAGGTAGAAACATTCTGAAAGAAACAAGAAAAGTATACTGGACCCCACACTTCAAACCACTAGAGCAGGAGTTTCTTATGTTATCTGAGTGCTAAAGGTCAACCTATGTGATAATTTGCATACTGCCTGGGCACAGGTAAGAAGATCAGAAGAATGCATTAGAATAAATAAAAGATAACCACAGTGATCAATTTTTAAGAGCCGTAATTATGTGCCCAAATGTTGTAGTCTAGGCTCAGGCAAAGTTTCAATGAAGGTCTAGGGCAAATGGATAAAACATTATAATAATCCAGGTTGAGAAATAATAAGGCTTTTCTTTAGCAACATTTCCCTAAACTGTTACTTCCTTCCTTCCTATTTTGAAAAAAGTTTCTTTTAGAAAGGAATGATGAGGATTCCATATAATATGCATTAGAGCAAAATTTAAAACTAAAGGCATTGAGTGTCGATTGTCATAGGCATTTCCACTCAGTAACTTATCTTCAAGTAACTCCTAAAAAAAGCGTTTTAAAATTTTTCAATGCCTTTGATTTCTTACTCTAGACTAGTAATATTTTTCTGCTTAGAGAAACAAATTTCAAAGATATAACTTCCTCTGTAATCAATTCATCAGCTAAAGATCAGTACTCTTGCTAACCACCATTATCTCAGAGTGATGGCTTGAAGTTTACAACAGAGATGCTAAAGAAATGAAAAACACTCCATAAATGCCAATCACAAATTTCTCATCAGTCATGTCTTCTAGAAATAAATAAGATAGTATTTCAAGATAAACAAAGACAACAAAATAGCAATGCAAACATTGTGAAATCATCTTGCTGAAACATTGTGCTTTTTCCTTCAGACTTCAACCTCACTATTGCACATTCCTCCTATAGATTGAGGGCTCAATGCATGCATTCTGATCTTGTCAAAACCAACCATTCAAGAAAAAAAATGAAAAAGATTATCAAAATAAATGTGCAAATAAAATCGGTGCTTAAAGCATGTTCAAAACAAGTCTCTAAGACAAAGAAGTTATAAATTGTTGGCAGAAAAACAGCCAAGTAACTACACCTGGTTTTTCCATTTATCTTTAATAAGATCTTATTTCGCCAACATACACACAAACCAATGACAAGATAAAGATTGCAAACAAAAATTACCACGTACTGAATTGATTTTCCCATTCTTCAGTTTTTAACTATATTTCTTTTATATGGGGTGATAATCCATTCATGTAGAAAATAAGTTATTGACCTACTTTTTCAAGTAACAGTCTGGGTATCTTCAGCCTCATGAACAGGTCTGTTTTAAGCTGCACGCATCAAAGAACCTAGCATTCTATCTGAGAGCTTGGCACTCGCCGCATGTTTAGGGCATGTCGATGTATTTCTTGCATCTGTCTGATCCGGTCCTTCTGCCACATTAAGTTTTGTGGCATAGGATATCTCTGAGTGCCATGCAAGTACCGGTATGGGATTCTCACATGGCAGGCAGTGGCTCGACAACGGGGTTGCGGCATGGGAGGAAGAAGCATCCACCGCTTTCTCTCAGCACAGTATCTGTAGGCTTCTTTCCGATACTGTTTGTCAATATCATCACTGTTTTTCCAGCCTCCAATAATGAAAACGTCATCTTTGTAATAGCAAATGGCCGCTCCTTCAATGCTTAGGACTTCTGGGGGTAAACTTTCAAGGATCTCATCGGAAACCTGGCTGGCGATTTTTCGTATTGCCTCTTCATTTTCTAAAGAATAACTCTTGGGGCAGCATGAGGCTGTCTGATAAAAGTTTGAGTTGACCACAGACATTTGGAAAAAGCAGTAACTGTCAATAAGCGGCAAAGATTCCACATCTTGCCACTGTCGAGTCTCTGTGTCATAGCAAGTAATGACAGCCTTTAATCCATCTTCAGTGTCCCGGTCCACAGGAGTGCGGGCAGCAATGTACACAAACCGGTCCTCAATGGCTAGCGCTTTCACATCCCGAAGAATCTTTGGTGCTGATTCCAAGTTGTGCCATTTATCTAGCTCGGGATTATAAACAGTCACATCTTTAAAACCAGGACTGAAGTTGCCATGTCCTCCAATGCTGTAGAGCTTCCCCTTGACTTCTGTTAGCCCAAAAGAATGCTTCCTTGTCATCAGACTACAAACGTGTTCCCAGGTATTCAAATTTGGATTATACCTTTCCACAGTTTTAGCGAACCCTGGTTCCATCGACCCAGCAACATACACGTAGGATTCTGTTACTGCAACGGCATGTCCATCAAGGTGATTATGAATATGGGGTAGGTTTACCCACCTGTCCTCATCGACAAAATATCCCACACATTCACTTAAATAGTCCCCTCCTTCTGACACGCCTCCAATAACCATGATCACGTCCATGTTTTGCCCATAGCGAGGTAATAATGAGACATGAGAAGCAGGATGCTGGAATGTGCCAGACTGTATGTTCTCAGCTCTCAGAGCGTGCCTCTCCACTGCATCGGCCACCAACTTGACGCAAACTTCATTATTGGCCACCAGCCTCTCTGGTTTGACATGACGAGTAAGGTAAGTAGGTTTCATCTGGGACAATCTGAGCAATTTAAAAAGTTCTTCAAAGTATCTCTCTCTCTCTTCAGCATTTCTCTGAACCCACTTCAAAACTGTTTCGAATAGAACCTCTTCAGAATCAACTGTGATCTCCAAGTCTGACAGCCAGTCTCGGATGAGGTGGAAAGGTAAAGTATAAAATTCCTCATCCTGAATTACTTTGTGGAAGTTTCTCCGTATCATATCCGCCGCTTTCAGAGCAAGCTGGCTTAGGGTATACATGTGAGCTAAGCTATGAATGGCCACACAGTTAGAGAGATGAAGCTTTTTCTTGAGAAATTCTCCACAAAACTCTTTTAAACGAATTAATAGGAACCTAAAACCAAGAAAAAGAGGAAGGATTAATTTTCAAATGTGCATACTTTGAAAATGCTCTTTGAGAACATCTAAATTATACATACTGAAATACAAGTTTCATCTCACTTCATTCACAAGCACTTGAAAAAAAAAAGCAAATCCTCCCGAATTAAACAGGATTGTGCTGGAAAGTATGTTTAAAAGCATATGTAAAAATCATCTTTATATATTTTATTTACATTAGATAGTTTACATGTAATTATATATTATACAAAATTTTGTGATACACACACAAATGGAGTTTTTGATTATGTGAGGTATTTCAGAACATATTCTTTAATAAAGAACAACAGTCCTACACTCTGTTTCCACTGTAATTTACCCTTGGCAAGGGCAAATCTCAATTCAAACTTGTCTGTGCCATCCTGCCCAAGTCCCTGGCCAGCAACCAGTCTCCTCTTAGATGAGGCTGGGTCTTAATGAAGAGACTTCCTTAAGCATCAACTACATGGTATAAAAACTGTGACTCCTGGCAGGCTGCCTGGTTGGATTTCAGAGGGAATAGCAGTGCAGGCTTTGTGTCAGAGGTTTTAATCTTCTTGTCACCAGAGCTTTCTCCCTGAGTAACCCAGGGGTGGGGGCAGGGGTGGTGCTCAGGGGTTTTGTCCTGAGCTGGGTTCTCATTAAAGCAGGAGTGGCAAGGCAAACTCAAAGATCCTGAAGAAGCCAAGAAATAAAACAACAGAAAATGTGTAGGCCCGTCCACATTAAAAAGAAAAGCGGTTTGGCATGTAGCTGACTAGATGTTGCTGGCTCACATAAATTAATCTGGCAGAATTAAGCCCTAAGAGTGGCCAATTTGAGACCACTGCTAAGGAGTAAGCACATGGCAACCCGCTCCAGTATACCTGCCTGGAGAATTCCATGGATGGAGGAGCCTGGAGGGCTGAAAGTCCACAGGGTCGCAGAGTTGGACACGACTGCAGTGATTTAGCACACACAAGGCTTAAATCTCCAGAACGGAGAACGTAAACAATTTAAGAATGACTTCACCAGTCAGTCCAGGCCCCTCTCACTTTAGTAACCACTTGCTACTATGATTATTGTGCTTAATAACTAACTGACTTGTGATATGAAGATGAATTTCAAGACAGGCTCCCTTTATCCTCATCAGGGAGAATACCATCTCAGACATAAGACAGAGACAAGGCAGAGTGGTAAGAGCTCTAGTGGCTCTCAAATGTGCCTGGGTGCCAGGGTTACTCTTTCTTGGGCTTCCCCACCTTCTACTTGTGATTTTTGGCAGGTGCTCCAGGTAACCCAACACATATTTCCTTGGACAGGTGTTTGGAAACACTGCTCTATGAAAACAATAGCTGCCTGTCGTATACTAGGCATGTGTCACGTGACAGGGATCATGCTGGGCACTTCCTATCATCGCTTTACATTGTAAGTGCCCCGAAAGGTAGGTATGATCAATAGACAGACTATATGGGGGAGGAGGGGTTGTGAAGGAATCCTGCCTCAAAGCTGATGGGTAAGACAGGCTGTGATGGTTGCAGGGCATAGTGTCAAACACAAAGTGGCTACTCAGCAACTGACATATGGAGAGAAGTTCAAGTTTTAAGTAAATTGTCTGGGGGTGTTCTCTCCTCTCCTCACCCAAGTCTCCAGTAAAGGAGGGGTAAATCTGAAAGAACACAAGTTCACATGACAGAAGAAAACAGAGCTGGAGTGAGTGCAATGACCCTTCTCTATCCACCTGCATTCAACAAACCACCCCTTTCAGACATCCACCTGCCACATTCCACCCCACCCTCAAATAGATGACCCAGTATCATGCTTTGAGAAAACAGAAGCAATCAAGCAAAAACTTCATTTTCCCATTATCCAATCCTTTTTTTTTCCCCAGCCACATCAAGAGGCTTGAAGGATTTTAGTGCTTCAATCTGGGTCCCAGCAGTGAAAGCAATGAGTCCTAATCCCTAGACCACCAGAGAATTCCCTCCCACTATTCAATCTGTCTGCCTACAGATGTACCCTATACTCTGCCTTCCCAGTCCAACTTCTCCACTTTTAATATGGATTCTATCCCCTTCTTGGTTTCAAAGACTCTGGTCCGTATAACATAAATTTCTCCTCTTCCACGGATCCATTTTCATCAGCACACACACACACCCCAGGATCTCTCAGGTTGTGTGCATGTGTGCTTAGTCACTCAGTCGAGTCCGACTCTTTCGTGACCCCATGGACGGTAGCCCGCCAGGCTGCCCTGTCCAAGGAATTTCCCAGACAAGAATACTGGAGTGGGTTGCCATTTCCTCCTCCAGAGATCTTCCCGACCCAGGGATCCAACCCAAGTCTCCTGCACCTCCTGCATTGGCAGGCGGATTCTTTACCACTGAGTCACCTGGGAAGCCCATCCCTAGCTTACAGAGGGAAAAAGACCTCCCTGGATGACTCCTCACACAGGTCCATGAGTATCATTTTTCTGATCCTCTTAACAGACTATTTCTTAAATACTATTTTTTAAAGGTACTGTATTATTTGGCTGCTTGAGGTATCTTTTAGTTGTGGCATGTGGGATCTAGGTCCCAGATCAGGGATAGAACCTGGGCCCCCTGCATTAGAAGTGTGGCATTTTAGCCACTGGACCACCAGGGAAGTCCCAATGGTCAGACGTACGTAAATGGCTCTTATCAGTGCCATCAATGACCTCTATTATCACCAAATCCAATCATCACTTACAAATGACAGAGTTGACATGATTGGCTGCTCCCTCCTTGACACACTCTAGGCTTCCATGGGATCAGGTGCTCTGCTGGTGTCTCTTTAACATTCTGGAGAACCCCAGAGCTCAGTCCTGCGGTTTCTCTTTTCTATCTACACTCTCTTCCTAAGTGATTTTATCTAGTCCCAAAGCTTTAATTACCATCTATATGCTAATTTCCTCCCAATCTCTAGCTCCCAATGCTCTTCCATCCAATGTCCTATTAGACATCTAGTAAAAAAACATTTCCTGGACCAAAAACCAAACTTCTGATCTTCCTCCCAAATACTTTCCTGCAGTTTTCCACATCTTAATCAATAATAACACCATCTTTCCAATGGGTAAAAAAACCAGCAGTTTTTTCCCTCATCCCTCATGTCAAATCCACTGGCAAATTTCTCTCCTCTGCCTTCAAAATACATCTAGAAACAAAGCATTTCTCATCACTTTTACTTCTCCCTCCTCAGTCCAAGCCTCTACCACCTCTGTAACAACCTCCTAGTCTCTGCTTCTGCCCTTGCAGCCCCTTCCCCACTACCTCATACTTTTTCTCAACACAGCAGAATTCTCCAAAACAGACTGCATCATTACTCTACCCTAAACCTTCCCATGTTACTCAGAGAATGAGGCCAAGTCCTTCCACAGGCTGACACAACCCTGTGGGATCTGGATCCATCCCCATCACCACCCTCAGGCCTCTCCTACTTCTCTTGCCCTGCACCCCTCTGATCCAGCCACACTAGCCTTTTGTCTTTTTGCTATTCACTAGCCTCCAGAGAAGCTTCATCTCAGGATCTTTGCACCTGAGATGTCCCCTACCTGAAACACTCTTAACTACACCTCTTTTGATTCTTTGCAAATGTCTTTTTCTTCAGGAGGATTTCTCTATCTATTCAATTTAAAAAACAGCTTTTTTTACATCAACACTTTCTGTATGACCCTCCATCCTTTATTTTTCAAAATAGCTAGAACAATCATCCAACATGCTGTTTTATTTGTCGTCCATCTACTTATGTAAATGCAACGCGGAAAGGGACTTTTGTCTATTTTGTTCACTGCTGAATCCCCAGATGCTCAGAACCCAGTGTCTGACTCAGGAGGCAGTCGTTCAAATAACAAATATGCACATAGAATACTGCCCCAAAAGGCTCCTCCCCATCTCCAAACTGCATTCACCTGCTTCCTAAATAGTTTCTGGAATATCCATCTGGGCCCTCTAAAACCCATTTTCCACAGCAGCAGAATCATCTTAAAAATATTTCAGTCAAATCATTTCTTTAGCCAGCTTCACATCACCTTGTAAAATCCAAACTCCTTTTTCCAACTCATTTCACACACCCTTCTCCCCTTCACCCCCTAGGTCACTGAATTTTCCTTTACTTATTCTCTAAGCCAAACGAGATGCGGGGCCTTTGCGCTATCTGCCAGGAATGGTCATTCCCCATCTTTGCATGGCCAGTATTCCCTTGCCATTTAAAGGTCGATTTAAATGTCACCTCCTGAGAAAGGTCTTTACGCGATTACTATCCTTTTAAAATGTCAACACTGTACTCATGAAAAGCGATTTTTCATTGCCTTTGTCTCTTCACCTGGACACACCACCCCTCGCCTGACTGACCGGCTGCACCCTCTGTGCCCAGCGCAGTGGCGGCCCCACAACACACTGCAGGCGCTCAGTAAGTATCAAACGAATGCACTTCGTCAGGGCTCACTCGAGCCCACGCAGGGCACTGCCCTCCCCGCCTTTTCCCGCGCCCTCCCTGGATGCGGCCCGCGGTCGGCGAGCATCTCCACCCCGCCCTCCGCATCCCGCTTCCGTCCCCTACCTGTCGGCCAACTCCAGCACCTCGTGCACACTGCCCGTGCTGACGCGGATGCGCCCAGTGTACATGTATTCGATAACGGCTTCCACCGTGTCGGGTTCGGGCCCGGGCTCGGAGCTCCACTTGCGCATCTCCACACGGCCCGAGCGGGACTCGGAGAACTGGCCCGAGAGCAGGGGCGTGAAGTACTCGGTGGCGGCGGCCAGCACCGAGCGGTGGGCCCGGAACTCTCGGCCTCCCGCACCGCCGAAGCACAAGGTGATGTCGCAGAAGAGGCCCTGGCGCCGCTGTTCGTTCTGCCTCCACGACAGCTCGGAGCAGTGAGAGCTGCACTCGAAATCCTCGGCCTCCGGGCCCGGGTCGCCCCCGCTCGCCTCCATTGCAGACAAACCAGGCCCAGGCCCGAAGTCCACCGTGCCGCTACCTCTGACTTCGGCGGCCAGCCCCGCGGAGCCGGCGGCGGCTGTCTCCATGCTCTCCATCTCTAGCACCTGCAGAGATGCAGCCGCGGCCGCCGCTGCCGCCGCCGCCACAGCCGCAGCCGCCATCTTGACGCCGCCGCGCCCCGATTCCTCAGTCTCCGAACGATCCTGCAGTTCTGGTGCGACACAGAGGGATTCTGGGAATAAATAGTGGGCGCGGGGCGGAGCCGGCCGCCGGTGGGTCTGCGCACGCGCCGCCGCGTCTGTCTTACGGCGTCCCCCTCTGGTAAGGGGCAACTGTTGTGTTCCCGTTATGACTGTCTTCCCCGGAGGCCGCCCATCCACATGCCCATGGGGACGAAGGCTCTTTCCTCCTCCTGGAGAGCAGCGTGTTCTTCGTGGTCGTTTTGTGAAACAAAAGCCACCTTAGACCCTCACCCATTAGTGTCTTGAGTGGCACCGCTGGATTTTTATTTAAAGGTTTAGATCGGCCTTGGAGTAAAAATGGAAAAAAAGACTTGAGACTGAGCCCCAGTTAAGTGGATGAGGGTGAGCAAGTAACTTACTGTCTCTGAACTAATTTTTCTTTTAAAACCGGGATACTGTCTAACTTGGCAGATCGCTGTGAAGGTTGAATGAGGTATTTAACCTTCAGGTGTTTTTACATAGTGCTTGGTCCACAATTACCGTTTCATACATACTTGTTTGAAGTATGAATAAAAGCCACTTTGAGGCTGCAGGCAAGGGAGTGGCTTAACCAGATGCACCTTTAAAAATATCTCTGGTGGGCTGCTTGGAGAGTGGACTGTAAGGAGACAAAAGTAGAACTAGGGGCACTGAGTGAGCAGACCTGATGTGTACAGATCAGAGAGTTACTTCAAGGATAAATCTACAGGACTTGGCAACCAGAGAAGTGAAGGAAAGGATGCCTTCTAGGTGTTTGGCTTGAGTATCTAAGTAAACCTCTGGTTTCCACTCACTGAGAAATGGGAGGCACAGTTTCACGGGAGATGAACCTGGTTGCATGCTGGATCTTAATTCCTCAGCCAGGGACAGAACCCAGGGCTGCTGGCAGTGAGATTGGGCAGTCCCAAACATCGGACAGCCAGGGGAATTCCCTTGATTCTTTTTTAAGAGATGTATGAACTTTCTTTTTTTAAGATCTTATTTATTTTTGATTGCGAGCTAGCTTTGTTGCTGCACTTGGGCCTTCCCTAGTTGCAGTGGGGGCTACTCTTCCTTGCCATGCGTTGGCTTCTCATTATAGTGGCTTTTGTTGCGGAACACAGGCTCCAGGCACTCAGGCTCAGAAGTTGTGGCTCATAGGCTCTAGAGCGTGGGTTCAGTAGTTGTAGCACATTGGGCTTTAGTTGCTCCTCAGCATTTGGAATCTTCCCAGACCAGGGATTGAACCTGTGTCTCCTGCACTGGCAGGCAGATACCCATCTACTGTACCATCAGCGAAGTCCATGGATGAACATTTTTAAAACTGCATGTAGTAAAACTTAGTAAGTACCTTTCAAAGGAATGCAGATGAGAATATATGGATGACATGAGATGGTAGTCATTGTTACTATATAGTTTATTTAAACCAAACTATGATAACGCAGAGGAAAGACTGAGGTGGCAGCTGCCTGGAATCTTTGTGGATTACAGGTGCAAACTGGCTGGAGAAGAGTCAGTAACAGACAAAAGTCAGTTGCATAAATACAGAGAACATAAGACACAAGACATTTCACAGCTTTTTGCTTTGCACTTCCATTTTAAACATATGTATGTTACAAGTTTACATTTTAAATTACCACTCCCCATACTCTGTAACAATGGCTAAGGATGCAGTGGTCCCATTCCCCCTGACACAAGCAGATACTGGTCTGCAACAGGGAACATTTCGGGGGGGATACCAAACAAACTCCTAACACACAACATACAAAAAGATCTTAAAAAAAAAAATCAGATTAATACAATGCTCTTCAGGTTATATGAGGAAGAAAAGGGAAAAAATGAGATATTAGGGGTAGGGGTCCTTTAAATGGAAAGTATCTTGAGGTCTTAAAAGTGTCATTTCCTTCCTTCAAGGGAAAAACATTTTTTTAAGCTAATGGAAAAATAAAGAAAGCAACATTGTAACACCCTCCAGTGAGGAAGAACACTATCCTGACAGTGCTTAGATGCTTCCATATAATAAATATAGCAGAGCAAATGTCACAAGTATTGGTTGGGTTCTTATTTCTATGCTTATAAAAAAAAAAATTAAGCTTCTTTGTGTAGACTGAACAGTGTTAGCCTGTGGGTGTTGGTCTTCGATGTCTGTACACTGGGCTGTTTATACTCCAGGCCCATCCTTTAAGCAAGCTCCAGTGCCAGATGTCTGCGGCTATTTCCCAGGGGAAGAGTTCTCGTCATCACTTTATTGTAATAGGGTTCCTGGCTCTGTTACATGCTCATGTGTTCCGGAAGAACATATGAAATATCATCCCATGGGTGACGGTAGAGCCCCTGCTTCAGCCTCTTCTGATCAAGATAGTGTCCTAAAATAGAGCAAACGCATCTTTTTGTTAAGAGCTGGTGAGTGTTGAATTTTGGTGAGGGAGACAAGAAAAGGAAGGGAAATCTTACTAATACATACAAAAAATGGGAAAGTACATCTAGATCCATCCCAAAGGTGGATGTCTGCATTGGTAAAAGGAACTGTTGGATTTCATTCTGTTTTCCTAGACTAGCAATCAAGCTCATTTCCAAGAACAAAGGAACAAAGATAAAGCGGAAGTTAAAGAAAGGAAGAATTAGGAACAATGATCAAGACAATGTGACATCTCTCTGATAGAAACTGGCCTGGGGAATTCTCTGGTGGTCCAGTGGTTAGGACCCAGGTGTGACCCAGCTTGAGGAACTAAGATCTTGCAAGCTGTGCAGGACAGCCCAAAAAAGAAAAAAAAAGAAAGAAAGAAACTGGCCACATAGGTAAGTGGTATACCTGAACCATGGGGTAAAACAAACAAACAAAAACCAAAACCAAACAGAACTCTTACTACCAACTTACCAATGAAGCCCATACTCCTTCCCAGCACAAAGATGCCGTTGAGGGCTCCAATGTCAATATATTCATCAGCCTCCTCCCTGCAACACACAATTCACTTGTAGTTTTCGAATGGCTCACATGACTGCACTCCTCCCCACAGACACTATAATTTCTGCCCAGGAATGAGAAGCTAGCTCTCTTTGGACTCTCATTAGTAAAGGGAGGGTGTTCTGGGTGGTAGGCGTAGAGGCAATTCTTAATGCTCCCTAATGAACATGCATTGCTCTTGGAGTTGGGAGGACTCACCGAGAAAAATCAATAAACGTTAGGAGGAAGAAAATAGCTGCAAGCTCACCGAGTGAAGGACCCACAGTGTCTAAGCATGTCTACAAATGCAACTCCAATTAAACCGTCTACATTCAGGATAAGGTTTGGTTTCTGGGAAGGCAAAAAAAAAAAAAAAAAAAATTCAATGCATTTCTCATTATTACTCCTTTTTGTTCCACATGATGTGCCACTATTACTACTAAAACTACTACTATGAATTCCTGACCACTATTTAAAAACCTCCACCAACACATCCCAGTTTACAGGAGAAACTGTCTTGACTTCTAAGGTCTAGCAGAGGACTCTCGTTGACACTGAGTATGTGTCAACTTAGTTAAGCAACAGAAACAAAAATCTTTCAGAAAACCGCGTTTGCTTTTAGCTGCACAATCAAACTGTGACTTGGCAGTCATTTTCTCCAAGAAATTCACCCAAAACCCTGACTTGGGAATTAGGAACATTTTCTTTTACCTTGGAGGTGGTAATCTTCTCTACTTCCAGCGCGTAGTCGAGCAGTGGAGTGGCAGGGAAGTGCTGTCTGACATAATCTTTGAGGATCTGCACGCGCATATCTGGGTTGTTGATCTAGGAAGTGATCCAAAGTTAAGAGGAAACACTCTGACATGGCTGTTAAAAGACATGTTCCTGGGACTTTCCTGGTTGTCCAGTGGTTAAGACACCGCACTTCCACTGCAAGGGGCATGGGTTTGATCCCTCGTGGAGAAACTAAGACCTTACATGACACAGGCCAAAAAAAAAAGGGACGTGTTCTTGCTTGTGTCACAGGTAGACACAGCTGTACATCTCATATCCACTGCTGTGAGGTTTAAGGTTTCTAATGTCCTCCCATATTTGAGCCTCAAAACCACCTGAGATGTGGAGAGGTTGGATAAATTAGCCGTGGATCCTACAGGGTCAAGCAGCAGGGTGCAGGACTTCCCTGGTGGTCCAGTGGTTAGAACTCTGTGCTTTCACTGCCGGGGGCCCAGGTTCAATCCCTGGTCAGGGAACTAAAATCTCAGGCCGAGCAGCACAGCCAAAACAACAAACAAAAAATCCCCAAAAGCAGCACGCACCTTCCAACGGGAAGTCTGAGGTTCTAACCACTAGCCACACTCCTCATCAGCAACCTAGTCAAGATATAACCAAGTTCTACAAAGTTCTTAGTTTTTAACTAAGTAAGCACATGTTGGCAGTGGGGCAGCAAAGCACCCCTGAAATTCCAAGAAACCCTCTGGACCTGCAATGAGTGTAGATGAACTCTCAGTTCAGAGACCCATACTAGGTGGTCCCATCAGCAGGGGAGCGAGACGGACTGGGTGCCAAGTCCCAATACCACAGTGACCTCCTCCCTTGGCCAAGACACACAAAGTCAGGATGGACTCCAGGAAGGAAGGCACCCGAAGACTGGGCATGGCAGCACAGGCCTGACGCTAGCTAGGCAAGGTGCCGTGTGCGGTGCGTGCACCATCTGCCCGGGAGCTGGAGGTGGCTGGCCCAAGTTCTGTGAGGCCCAGATGGAATGTCCTTCAGCAGAAACCACTGTCTCCAGTTCAGTCTTTGCCATCCAGCCACCTCTGGACTCACCGTGCACTGGCCCAGCATGGGGATGCTGGGATGAATGCAGGATCCTCTTGTATTAATTAAGTCATACACCCCACTTAGGTCAGCGGAGTGACTGACTCCCTGAGGTTTCTGGAGCTGTGGAGCCACGGACCCTGAACTGTCCCTGTGGGGCCCCAAGCAGCTGCCGCTTCTTCTTCTCTTGTTCCCTTTGATTTCTAAACATGACTCGGCCCCAGGAGCCACTGAGATTTTTGGAGTTGTTACCCTATTCCGCAGCATTATCTAGTGACCAATATGTCCCCTTAACCCTGACCTTAGTCCTTCCTCCTGTAAGAGTCACCTGGGATGCTAAAGTTACCAAGGTCCCAGTTCATCACATTTTCACACAACCAAACATGATAGAAACTGTTTATGGACAATCCGTTTTATAATGGGAAAAAGAGCTGCTCAGTGTCGGCATCTGTCAGCAAAGCTTTGCCTGCTGGGAGCTGAGAGCCTGGCTGTGCCCCACACCCCGTTGACCCAGTGCCTGACGGAGAGAGACAACTCACCGACTTCACTCGGTGACCGATGCCCATGATAAGCTTTCCTTCCTTCTTCATCTTGTTCACAAACTCCATGGGGATGATGCCGCTGTCAAAGGCCTTGCTGAACATCTTGGCTGCTGCATCCAGGGCACCCCCAAACCGGTCGCCCTGTGGGAGGAGCCAGCCCATGTCACCCCAAGCTGTCAGTCTCCGGCTTCTCGGGCTGATCCAGGGTTCCCCTCAACGGCGCCTGGCACTGGGTCTCACACTTCATGGCTCCCCCTAGGACTGCAGTGCAGCCAAGTGGCATGATGCCAAAGGTGGATGTCCCCGCTGTTCACCTCCTAGGATGACAATACTCACGATAGTGAGCAGTCCCGAGGTGAGGCTGGAGACCAGATCCTTGCCAGCCCGAGCGCAGATGATGGTGTTGTGAGCCCCAGAGACAGCGGGCCCGTGATCAGCCGTCACCATCAGGCACATCTCAATGAACTGGCAGGAGTACTTGGGCAACCTGGAGGAGGGCGAGGACAGGGGAGGGGACATGAGAGCTGGAACAAAAGTGAGGGGCTGAACAGGAGATACACTGACGAGCCCATGGTCCTCCTGTTTCCCATCTCCTTGAACAAGTCACTCAAACTCTAGAAGGGCAACAAGCTCCCAATCCAGGTCTAACACTATCTTACAACTCCAGGGTGGAACTTTTTGATCCCTGAGTGGCTCTGGATGTTGCCGATATCAAATATTGCTTTTAAAATTGAGGTTAGCAAGCAGGGCTTGAAATCTCTTCTTTAGGCAGTGGTTTTCAGCTGAACTGCTGAGACAGGATGTGACCCATGTTTGCAGTTACTACTCTCCACGTGCCAGGCAGAAAGGAGGTGAGGGCACTGGTCCCTTTCACAGTGCACAGTGATCAACCTCCCACTGATGACTAAGAACAAAGTCTGGGGAGTTCCCTGGTGGTCCAGTGGTTAGGACTCCACGCTTTCACTGCTTGGGCAGGTTCCATCCCAGGTTGGGGAATTAAGATCCTGCGAAGTGTGCAGCACAATAAAAAAACCAAAACCTACAAAATAAACAAAATCTCCCCAAAGTCTGCAGCTGTGGGGACGCAAGAGCACATACAGTGAGACCTGTCAGGTGTTACAAGCCTTGAACTTTTCCCAGGAAGAGCTCAAGGCAGGACCCAGACCCATCTCTCGGAGGTGAGAGCAGGACACACACCAAGATTTCCACCTGGCTTTCTGCCCAGGACCATTCCAAGGCAGGGCTCTGTGATATGTACTCACTGGCCTCCTTGCCCAGCTGTCAGTCCCAAGGGAGGCTGAGCTTGGGAGTTGCAGAGAAAACCGCTTTTCCCCCCCATATAAGCTGATGAGACACAAATTCAGAGGACACACTACAAGGTACTTTCTGCCTGTTGAGCAACTCCACCAGGCCTTTAAGCCTCTTTAAGCCATTAGATGCACCCAGACCTTCTGTGCTAACCCTGACCTTTCTCTCAACAGGCCTGCATTCAACTCTGGCCCATTTCTTTAAAAGTTCCCAAGGGAAAGATCCTTGATCCAAGATCCTTGATGAGGTCACTGCTTTCTACTTTCCTTGGTTCAGGCTGGCCTTTCCATCCTTTGAAGGCTTAGGAACAACCTGTATCTCTTTCCTCTGATCTTTCCATTGATCTGTGGCCAGAAAGCTTAGCCCTGGACATGTTCCCCAAAGCTGCCCACCCCACTCCCTTGGCAGGGGAAGAAAATGAACTCTGAGTCACAAGGCCCTACCCTCTTCTGCCCTCCACGCCTCACCTTTTCTGGAACCAGAGGAGGCCGAGGACCCCACCAATGCCCATCTCCTCCTTGAAGACCTCGGTGATAGGCATGCCTGCGTAGATGAGCTCCTGTCCTCGCTCATCACAGATGCTGGTCATGAACGAGGCAGGTTTGCGGATCAAGCCCAGCTCCTGAGCAGAGATGGGGGCAGAGACAAGCAGGGATGTGGTGACTGGAGATTCTCCCAGAATGTCCCCACTGTCTGTGCCTGGAACCAGTGTCCCAGGTCTTAAATACAGGCAGCCAAGCAACAACTCTCAAAATCCTCCCAAGAAGGAAGCGCAAAGCCCTTTGATTAGATCACTTGGGGCAAGAAAACAAGAGCAATCACTCCACGGCATCCGCTCAGCCTGAGCTGTTTCTTGTCTTTACTGAAAGTTTGTGGACTCAGGCAGGACACTTAGCTGTTGGCATCCAGAGGTTCATTTTAACCTCACAACAGAGTAACCAACCCCAGGTCACCTGGCTAAGAAATGGAAGAATGACTCCAAAGGGACAATTTTTAAATACTCAACACACAGCTGCCAATCCCCCAGCAAAACGTTAATGAGGCACGTAGCTGGGGAAGTGGGAGAATCCCCTCAACACGTCCTTTTCCAAGGGGAAGGCACTGAGATCCTGAATCTTCCGTTCTCAGAGTTGGGGCACAAGGTGGGTAGCATCAGCTAACTCTGTCCAAGCCCATTTCTTTAGTTATCCCTTCTGAACTTAAGAAATGCCTTTAATTATATTTTAATTACAGAAGCAACAGGAATACACTCTCCTTTGAAGAAATCTACACTAGAACAGATGAAGTCATGTTGCCTTTGACCTCCACCCCACCCACCCTGGTTTTCTGATTTCGTGTCTGTTAGTTGAGTGAACATTTTTCTGGACCTTTCTTTCTCTGATTTTATATACACACATAGACACATGGAAAACAGACGTCATTTTGCATGCCTACATTTTTCATACTCATAATAGAAACACTGTTCTACAATGTGCTGTTTACTCAATGAATCTGAGTGCTATACACGTCAGCATATATCTAGATCTAGTTCCTTCCTTTTAACTGCTGTAGAGTATCCCCTCATGACAATCCCACATGTCGGCCATTCCTCCACCAATGACCATCAGCTCAAAAAATATTCTTGAACATATGTGTATATGCAAGCATTTCCTTCAAGGAGCTTTCCAGACAAGGAATTGCTGTGTCATACGGTAGGAGCGCTGTTACACTGGATTGACATTATCCAAGTGCCTTTCAGAGGGGTCATGCCAACACCCCTCCCACCACCAACGAATCAATGTACCAGCCTCATCATGTGTGCTAAGTCACTTCAGTCATGTCCAACTCTTTGCCACCCTATGGACTGTAGCCCGCCAGGTTCCTCTTTCCATGGGATTCTCCAGGCAAGAATACTGGAGCGGGTTGCCATGCCCTCCTCCAGGGGATCTTCCTGACTCAGGGACTGAACCCACGTCACCTGTGGCTCCTGCATTGCAGGCGGATTCTTTACCGCTGAGCCACCAGGGAAGCCCCTCCAGCCTCCTCACACCCATACAAACAATATATCAGGTAATTTTTTTTTTTGGTCTTTGCTGACCTGTAAGAGATAACTGGTATCGCAGTTTCTACTTTGGTTTGTTTTATAAGGAGTGAAGCTGAGCATCTCTTCATACTGAAAGAACATTTCCTACCCATTGTTCTAAGGGGTTATTGGCCTTTTAAAAATGGATTTCTAAGAGATCTTGTAGGTAAGAGAATTCGCTCGATATCTATGTCCCTGCCTTAGACAAGTAGCCTGAAATCTCTTAGCAGGTGCAGACGGCTCTAGAGGACATTGTCTGTCCCCAGCTCCTGTTCCCAGGTCAGGCCACACCACTGTGGGAGATACACGCTGTCCTTGCCCTCCTGGGCCTTGCATCTGTTTCTCTGGCTGGTCAAAAGGGGCCACTTCACAAGCTCCAGCATACCTCGGCCACACACATGGTCAGGGACATGCGGGGCACCTACCCGAGCCCAAGAGTAGTCCATGGGTACTGTTGGGGGTGGCACCTCCTGAGCAGGTACAATGACTCCTCTGGCCACAAGATCCTCGTACACAGACCTGGGAGGCAGGGGAAGCAGAGAAGAGACATCCATGTGGATTTCATTCTTCTGGGCTCTTCTAGGGCATCTCTCGAATGCTCTTCCATCTAACCCCAGAGATTCCCAGCCCCGTATCTCCCCTTGTCAGCAGCTTACCCTTACCAGGTGGAGTCCCAAGAACTAAATGAAAACAGGTTCTTGCCAAGACCCGCCCCACTGCCTCTGAATGGGACCTTAGAGAAGGCTGAGTCTGGAGGCCAAGGAAGGCCAGAGGGGAGGAACGGGAAGGGACAACAGCTCATGTAATGGATGAATGTTCCTACGCTTATCTCTCATTCATGGCCCACCAAGGTAGGCTCAGAAACTGAATGTTTTAACCTCAGTCTGAACAGCCTATAACTGCTGCTTCTAGAAACAAGTTAGAAAAAAGGAAAGCCAAAAAGGAAGGATTCTGGACCATGTGAAGAGCTGCCTTAGACCCCTGAGAAAGACCAGGCATATCGGACACCTGTATTTCGGTGAGGCTGCTGTCCTGGCAAGCGACTGGGAAAGGGGCAGGGAGGTGCCACCCTCCCCAGGCCCACTTACTGGATGATTTCTCCCAGCTCATCGAAGCTCCGGGGCACAAACACTCCGGCCTCCTTCAAGGCCTGGTTCTTGGCAACCGCAGTTTCGGAAGCCTGGTTGGCACAAGCTCCAGCGTGGCCGAACTGGACCTGGAATGCAAAGAACGGCTTTAGCAGGCCAGTCAATCCCCTAAGAGAGAGAAGGCTCCTGAGGATGTCGGCACTGATTACAGGCCAGACCCTACCCAATGCTCTATGTCAGTGGTCCCCAACTTTTCTGGCACCAGGGGCCAGCTTCGTGGAAGTCAATTTTTCCAAAGACCGGGGGGTGGGGGTGTGTGGGGGGGTAATAGTCTTGGGATGATTCAAGCGCATTACATTTACTGTGCGTTTTATTTCTATTATTATTACATCAGCTCCACCTCAGCTCATCAGGCATCAGATCCTGGAGGCTGAGGACCCTTGCTCTACGTGAATCACTTCAGGCCCCCAGAAGGCTCACTGAATAGGTGCGATGGCTGACCCTCAGGCACAGGTGAGAACCTGAGGCACCGAGAAGTTCAAGAGCTTACTCAAGGTCACAGAGCTGGCGCACTGGAGCCAGGATACGAGCCTGGTGCCCAACTCCACAAATACCTTCCTCTGGCTTCCCATGGGGCACTTACTAGGGTAGGGGTGGAGATGAAGAGACAGAGAATAGCGGTCAGTTTGGGGCAACTATGAGAAGTTACAAACTGCCAGACTTAGCTGAGCGGAGCTCATAGGCGTGATATGACTGTCCTGCACATACTTGGTATGAAGTACGTACCCTCACTAAACAAAACAGAACCCCAGAAGATTTCCTGTAAAAATCCAAATTTCCACTTTTTTTAAAAAAAGCCACATTTTGCACCATTTGGCCTATATTCCCACATAGCAACAATCACGGGGAGCTAATCAGCTATGGCCCCCTTCCACCTGAGCATGAACTAAGATTAAACTATAAACCCAACGGAATATGGGGTAGGGAGCTGGTTATAGGGAGAGAGAAGGAAGGAAAAAACCAATCAGGAGAGCTATGTGGTAACTGTGTCTTTGATTAAGCAATAAGGAAAAGAGATTAACTTAATGAAATGTGGTACAAAACTCTTATCATGGCAGGTGTGATAATCATATCTTCCCTGTTTAAATAACACTTCACATGCATGCGCATGCTTTGTTGCTCAGTCCTGTCTCACTTGGACTCTTTCAACCCCACAGACTGTAGCCTGCCAGGCTCCTCTGTCCATGGGATTCTCCAGGCGAGAATACCGGGTTGCCATTTCCTTCTCCAGGGGATCTTCCCAACCCAGGGATCGAATCCAAGTCTCCTACATTGCAGTCAGACTCTTTAAACACTGAGCTATGAGGGAAGCCCAAAATAACAAAATAACACTGCATCCAGGCACTTTTCTAAAAGCTTCACAAATATCATCATTCAGTACCTACAACTGTTTCCTCTCAACAAGGAAATGGAAGCACAGAGCGGTAGAGTAACTTGCCAAGGTCACACAGGTGGTTTGTGGCAGCATTTAAACCAGACAGTGAATGTGGCCTCTCCCTGTGGTCCTTACTCCGACATATAACAAAAGGGGGGGTGAAATGGGATTTTAAATTTTTTTTAATTTTATCATTATTTTATTTATTTTTGGCCATGCTGCATGGCACGTGGGTCTTAGTTCCCTGATCAAGTGCAAAGTCTTAACCACTGGGACTACCAGGGAAGTCCTGGAGCTGAAGTGTTAAAAAGATTAGGTGCTGCTCTCTGGTTAGCAAGGCTTGAAGCAAGGCTTCAAAGCAAGTTCCCAGGGCCTTCTATACAGAACTTAATCTGCGTGGGTAGATGGGGTGGGAAGGAGAAGAGACTGTGCATTCACATAAACTCAAAGAACACTGGACTTAAAGAAGTTAAGCAAGTTTAACTCAGATTTCTCAGAGCTAAAGCTTTTAAAAGGGAGATAATAAAATCTGAGTATGTTCATAATTTATAGAAGCTTCCTTTTCATTGGTTTTCGTTTTGTTTTGAGGACCATCGCTACAGGACTCTGATGGCTCAGCAGTTAAGAATCCTCCTGCAGGGACTTCCCTGGCGGTCCAGTGGTTAAGACTTCGCCTTCCAATGCAGGGGGTGAGGGTTCGATCCCTGGCAGGGAGTTAACTCCACATGCCTCCGGGCCAAAAAACTAAAACATAAAACAGACGCAATCTTGTAACAGATTCAATAAAGACTTTAAAAATGGTCCACATCAAAAAATATCTAAAAAAAATAAAGAATCTGCCTGCAATGCAGGAGACCCGGGTTCAATCCCTGGATCAGGAAGGTCCCCTGGAGGAGGGCATGGCAACCCACTCTAGTATTCTTGCCTGGAGAATCCCATGACAGAGGAGCCTGGCAGGCTACAGTCCATGGAGTCACAAAGAGTCGGACATGACTGAGTGAATAAGCAGCAGCAGCAGCTATAGGACCAGCGTTTTGGGACACTGCCATCTTACCACTGTCTTATCTCTACTCCCAATTCTTTTTTTTTTTTTTTTAATGTAACTGTTATGTTTTAATTTATCTTTGGTAGCCCTGGGTCTTGTGTTGCTTTGTGCAGGCTTTCTCTAGCTGTGACAAGTGGGGGCTACTCTCTAGCTGAGACGCGCAGGCTTCTCATTGCCATGGCTTCTCTTTTGAGGAGCACGGGCTCTAGAGCACAGGCTCAGCAGCTGTGGCTGAGTCTCTCTGCAACATGAGGAATCTTTCCTGATTAGGGATCGAACTCGTGTCCGCTGCATTGGCAGGCGGATTCCTATCCACTGTACCACCAGGGAAGTCCCATCTCCCTGTTCTCAGTTCCATTTTCCCGAGGCACTGAACCGAGGATAATGTGTTGTGTACCTATCTCACCTCCTCTATGGGGCAGAGAGCTCTGCAAGGTCATGAGACCTGTTCAAGAAATCAAAAAACACTTATTACCTGGACCATCATGGTACTACTCTACGTTTGTGTATTCTTGAAACTACATAAAGAAAGTTTTAAAACAAAATGAATAAAAAGCAAAAATAAAACACCTTGAGGGCTTCCCAGGCAGCTCAGGGGTAAAGCATCCACCTGTCATTGCAGGAGACATGGGTTCCATCCCTGATCCGAGAAGATCCCGCATGCCGTGGAGCAACTAAGCCACAACTATTGAGCCTATGTTCTAGAGCCCAGGAGACACAACTACTGAGCCCACACGCCGTAGCAACTGAAGCCCTCGCACCCTAGAGCCTGTGCTCCGCAACAAGAGAAGCCGCCGCGATGAGAAGCCCGCACACCGCCACTAGAGCAAAAGCCCATTCAGTAAGGAAGATCCAGCACAGCCAAAAATAATTATTTTTAACCCCCTCCCCACCAAAAAGCAAAATACTTCAAGGACCTGCCCTACCCAGAGGGTGATGATGAGCGCGTGGCCAGAAACAAATGAGCAGGGTCCCCACCCTCTTGGAGGGGTTCTCGGCACGCTGGGGACTGCTGTAAAGCAGAACTGGTTACGAGAAAGCCCGGAGGGGTGGGAGGAACTGTTTTCAGCTGTTGTAGTGGAACAGAGAGCAGCCATGAAGAAACAGACTAAGGAACGGCTTCATGGAACAGGTGTGTTGAAGACTGGAAACCAGTATTTGCTAAGACCTGTATGTGCCACACCTTTACAATTACCTTCTTATCTAAGCCACACAGCAATCCCGAATCATCCCCCTCACCCCCCCTTTTTCATGGCTGCATCAGGCAGCATGTGGGATCTGAGTTCCCCAACCAGGTATCAAACTGGTATTTCCTCTGCAGTGGACGTATGGAGTCTTAGCCACTGGGCCGGCAGGGAAGTCCCTCAGAATCATCTCCTTTCTATAGCTCAGGAAAATGAGGTACAGAGAGGTGAAATGACTCGCCCCAGTCATACAGATGCACCAGGATCTAACTCTAAGGCCTGTGGAAGTGGAGCTCAGCCCTGGAGGATGGGCAGGATCCATGACCCGCTCCCTCCCCTTTCACTTATTTGGAAAAAAGATACACACATGTACAGTTCACAGTTACACAAACTAGATCCTATGGTAAGCATTTGCCACATCTTGCATGTTCTTAGATCCCACGTGACTTGAACCCTTTCTACATCGACACCTCAAGATCCACCCTGTTCTTCTCCTGCTCAGTTTTCTATTACATGGTTGTGCCATGAGGACACAACACAGTCCCCTCCCAACCATTGTTTAGGGTGTTTCCATGTCTTGCCATCACCACATGGCAGCAAGTATCCTCCAAGTACACATACTTCTAAACATTTCTGCACACACATCCACCAAGTAAATTAGAGGAAATGGAGCTGCTAGTTCACAGGAAAGGTACATTTTACAACCGGACAAATAGTGCTGTTTGGAGGTGACAGGAATCAAAGGAGAAAGGCAATCAACCTAAGGGAAAGGATAGTGTGACAGGCTTCCTGGAAGGAAGAACTGAGGATGGCCGCACCTCACAGCTTGTGGGATCTTAGTCCCCCATCTAAGGACAGAACCTATGTCTCCTGAAGTGGTAGCGTAGATCCTGAACCACTGGATCACCAGGGAAGTCCAAGGACTGAGGGTTTAAGTGTAGGAATTATCGCTGCTGCAGGAAGCCTTAATGGCCAAGTTTTATTTTATATACACACAGCAGAGGTCAAGGTCTGACGCTCAGAGCCTGCTCAGCTACTGACGAACTGATGGTGACAAGTGGTTATTTCATCATTAGCGGGTGGGCCTTCTTTAACACAAAGGATTCTCTAAGCTGGACTCCAGGGGCTGAGGTCTGGCTAGTCCCACCCAGCAGGAGTGGGACAGCTCAGAGCGTTTCTATCTAACATGCACTACAGGCTGGACTTCTGCTCCCAGGCACTTTCATACGTATCAGGTCATGCTAACACATCCAGAGGTTTTCCTCTACAATCCCTCCTCACACAGGACTTCCCACCAGCTCCTCACCAGCTCTGAGCCTAGGTTTTTGTCCTCTCCCTCCTCGGCCCCCATCTCGCTCAGCGAAACTCCTTCTCATCCCTTAAGGAGAAGTTCATCTTCTTTAGATGCCAGCTCAACTAATCCAGGCAGTACGTTACTCGTACTCCGAAAAGGAACTCAAAGCCTTGCTCTGGCCTCAATCTGGGGATGAATTTGTCTCTTGCAACTGGACTTTAGCTTATAGAGAGGAGGGGCCCAGCTGGCCCTTGTAGTAACCAAGCAGGTAACGAATGCTTATTGATGGAACTAGCTGCTTCCTAAGTTGCCCACGTGGTTTCCCAGAGACGCCCTCCCTCAGGTCCCCCACCCAGGAGGGACCAGTCCCGGCCATACCTCAGAGGAGAACATGGTGGCACAGGTCCCGATACACCAGCAGACCACGGGCTTGGTGATGCGGCCCTCCTTGATGCCCCGGCAGATCTTATACTCCTCTGTGCCTCCTATCTGCCAGGCAACAAGAAAAAGCCCCTGAGTCAGTGGAACCCATTCTGAGTTGCTCCAAGAGCAGCAATGCAGCAGGAAAATCTGTCCTGAATCAGGCAGGAGCCCAGGCCATCAGGTGTCTGGAGTTCCAACTTGAAGATGAGGGAACAGGGGCTTTGGTCAAATAACAGCCTGGAAGATGCAGATGAGAGAGGCAACGAAGAATTTTCAAAGGATGGTGGGTATCCCCCTTCCTGATCTAAGGGTATGAGATAATTTAGGACCAGATCTGATCAGGGGCGCACACCAGAGAGGCTCTTTGACTCCAGCTATCCACTCCACCCACCAGACCAGCCAGGGACTGTCACTTTCAGTTATACATAAACAAAATGCATGACTTTCTTAAAAACCAAAATACCATGACTTTTATAAAAATAAAAAAAATTAAAAACAAAACAAAACAAACTTACCTCTCCGAGAACCACAATCATTTTGACTCCTGGAGTGTCCTGATAACGTAACACATGATCCATAAACGTTGAGCCGGGGTACCTGGTGAGAGCAGGAGATGCAGTGAGGTGAGGTGTGAGTACAGGTGTGGGAAACACACGTGTACTAATAATACTGTGGAGTTTTTTGTGGGTGTAGATGCTCAGTGAGGGTCCAGAGATGCCTCAGGAATAATGGGGAAGGGGAGGTAGTAAATGGAACACAAGGGAAGGGAAGGAAGAGGAATTAATAAGCACAGAGAAGTTCACACGGCAGTAAGAGACACCTGGAGGGTGCACATGGTAGGTGACTTTAAAATAATGTCCACAGGGACTTCCCTGGCAGTCTAGTGGTTAAGACTGGGTGCTTCCACTTCAGGGAACACAGATTTTGATCTCCGGTTGAGGAAATAAGATTCCACATGCTGCTCAGCATGACCAAAATAAATAAATAAAATATGTCCATAAGTTCCTTTAAAAAGGTGGAAACTCATGCCTCTCTTCCTGAATTTGGGTCGTTCAACACTCTGCCCTGACTAGCTCATTTGGGGGGAAGGCAGCCAAGAGTAGTGGCTGGGGGAAGGACTCTCAGCCATCAGGGCAGAAGCCCACCTACCAGCCACCTGCAGCCTGCCCACATCTGACCACCTCAACAGAGACCTCCTCCCTGCACCTGCCAGAACCTCCCAACCAAGCCCTGGATCCTAAAGCACAGGAATCATGAGGATATACATTTATTATTGAAGTCACTTTGTTTTGGGGTGATTTTTAAGAAACACAGCAATAGATAATGAATACCATGTGCCAAGCTGCATCCCAGGCTATTGCTAGAAGGTTTATGTAAACGCCGAAATATTTTAATTTTCCACTGTCACATGAGTTTGCAGAAGGACTTAAGGCCAAGTAGGCTTCAGATCTACAAGGTCCTTTTGATATACTCAGGAGCATTTAAGTCCCAAGAGGACAGAGTAACTGGCAGCACCGCCCAGACTCGTCTGACTTGGAGCCTTCTGTCAGGGAGCACCAGGGGACCAGGGGTCCTAAGACCACCTCCCCAGAGACCTCAGCAAAAGTCCCTTCTCACTCAGGTGTTCCATTTGGAATGATCTGGGAGGGCCAGGAGGGTCGACAAGGTGAGTCAGTCTTAACAGCTTTTGGTTTCTAGGCCAAACAATAGCAGCAGTAATAACAGTAAACAGTAATAGCAAACATTCATCATGGTAACAAGTACCAGGCATTGCTCTAAGTCATTACTCTATTGATGACCTACTGATTCTTGTTCCTACTAAAAAACAATAATAAGAACACGATTTGCGACATAGTAAGAAAATATATATATATATATATATATATATATATGTCTCTGCTTCCAGCTCCTGGCACAGAGCTCTAAAAACCCTCGCTATCTGAGTGACAAGGGTGCTAAGAGCATCTTTTGTTCTAATATTTGGTCTTTGGCACTGGTTCCTGACCCAGCACGCATGAAACCTTTGTTATTTCCTGAGTCACGGGGGTGGATAGCAGTGTGTTTTGTTTTCATGAGGCAACTCTTGGCAGGCTGGTACAATGTGTTCAACGGAGAAGGCACAGAAGCTCCACGCACTCCCCACGCCATGACCTATCGCTCTCTTCCACCTCGCTGCTCCTTAGTTACATACTTTTGTAATAACCCGGGAAGCCTGTGAGTAAATTTTTCCTGAGTTCTGCAAGCCCTTCTAGCAAATTATTAAACCTGACGAGGGAGTCATAGGACCACCTTTTCCCCTCCCCACCCCCCACTGATTTATAGCCAGTGTTCAGAAGTACCAGAGGCTGGGGTTTGCAGAGTCCTAGGGGACCAAGCCCCGAACCTGCGGGATCTGATGCTATGATGCTATTTCCAGATAGACAATGTCAGAATTTAATTAACTATAGGACCCTGAGTGGGGGTACCTGCAGAGAATCAAGAGAACCGCTCAGCGCTAGAAATTACCCTCATATTTGTGACCCGAAGTGTTACGTGCAGTAACGAATAAAAGAACAGTTTCTCTTTCCCTCTTTTTTTTTAATTCGGCTGCCCTGCAGAGCTTGTGGGATTTTAGTTCCCAGACCAGGGATTGAACTGGACCCTTGGCAGTGAGAGCTTGGAATCCTAACCACTGGCCCACCAGGGAAGTCCCCTCCCTTTCACTCTTATTAACTACAATTAACACCGAGTATTTACAAAGCACCAGGCCCTGTATTAGTCTCATTTAATCCTCCAAACCCTGGAGAAGGAAATGGCAACCCACTTCAGTATTCTTGCCTGGAGAATCCCCGTGGACAGAGCAGCCTGGCAGGCTACAGTCCATGGGGTCACAAGAGTCAGACATGACTTAGAGACTAAACCACCACCACCACCAATCCTCCAAAAACCTCCAGCGGGGGATATTACTCTACTCATTTGCTGTATAAGGTTGATGGAGGTCTAGGGAGGGTTGGTAACCTCCCCAGGATTGCAGCAGCCACCCCCTCCCACAACCCTCCTACCCCAAACACAGAAACTAGGATTTGAACCCCTTGCGCCCAATTTCAGAAAAGGCTCTGCTAAGCCCTGCCCTCTGCTGCCTTCCTCTGGCCACAAATCAACAACAGAATTACCCCCAAAGCCCAAATGCCTTTTGAAAACACCTTTTTAGGGAGTTCGGGATGGTCATGTACACACATCTATATCTAAAATGGATAACCAGCAAGTACCTACTGTATAGCAAATGAACTCTGCTCAATGTTATATGGCAGCCTGGATGGGAGGGGAGTTTGGGGGAG
This sequence comes from Okapia johnstoni, assembly GCA_024291935.2. Taxonomy (NCBI): domain Eukaryota; kingdom Metazoa; phylum Chordata; class Mammalia; order Artiodactyla; family Giraffidae; genus Okapia; species Okapia johnstoni. The sequence continues at coordinate 19,749,492 of CM044306.1, read as the reverse complement.
AATGGATACATGAATATGTATGGCTGAGTTCCTTCACCATTCACCTGAAACTATCACAACATTGTTAACTGGCTATGAAAGAGGAAGTGTTAGTTGCTCAGTCATGTCCAACTCTTTGTGAACCCATGGACTGTAGCCTGCCAGGTTCCTCTGTCTATGGAATTCTCCAGGTGAGAAAACTGGAGTGGATATCCATTCTCTTTTCCAGGGGGGCTTCCCAAACCAGAGATCGAACCTGGGTCTCTGGCATTGCAGGCAGATTCTTTACCATTTGAGCCATCATTGGCTATATCCCAATACAAAATAAAAAGTTAAAAAAGATCACCTGTCCCCACCAATGGCCACGCCCTCGTAGACGCCATCTGTGGTTCGAGAGATGATATTGTTGAGCTCGTTGGACATGCCGCCCGAACGCGAGACATAGGCCACACTGCCTGGGCGGTACAGCTTAGAGGCCAGGATGTTGTCCAGCATCCCGCCAGTGTTCCCGATCTTAAAACACCCGGGCTTGATGCCACCAACCTGCCGGGGTGGAAACTTTGGTCAGGGAGGAGGGCAGGCTGAGTGACCACAGAGCTCTGCCGAGTCACAGAGTACAGGTTCACCCGCCCAGCCCACACTGGCCAGCACCTGCACGTGTAGTTTCCTGCTGAGGAAGATTCTTCTCCCCCTCAAGAGACATTACACAGAAAAAAGGAGCCATGTATTTACAACATGGCTTATAACTGCAGATTCAGATATGCACACTCAGGGTTATTAGGTAACCTCTTTTGCTCCAAAAGGACGTAATCCAATAAAGGTGTCTGATGCAAGCAAGTACTCTGCTCAAGATCACCTTCCACCTCCGAGATGAAAGGTCCCTGACATAGCTCAAAAATCTTAGCTTCAGCCACATTTTTAGGGTAACAACTAAGTAAAAACAAATAACAACAAAAAACATTCACAGGGCCATTTTTTCTTAGGTGAAGAAGCTTTGTGTCAAAAATAAGGCTCCTAGGTAGATCTTTCTTTGGTTCACAGTTGCAGGAATGAATAATCAAAGATCATGCTATGGTTGTATGAGGGTGGACAAACACTTAAAAGAAAAAAAGCTTGTTAGCCCCTTGAAACTATAAAGGGGATATGGTCTGGGGAAACAGCCCTTTAAAAAATTAACTGGAAATGGACAGGGAATTCCCTGGTGGTCCACTGGTTAGGACATGGTGCTTCCACTGCTGGGGCCTGGGTACGATCACTTGTTGAGGAAGTAGCATCTCACAGGCTGCAGGGATCAGTCAAAACAAACAAGCAAAAACAAACAAAAACTGGCAATGGAGAGACTGACTTTCAGCAGGTACTCTCTCAATCCTTTCAAATTAGATGGGAGACAGAAGAGTCAACAATGAGCTTTCTGAGAGCCCGGAAGCAGAAGGGACACTCACGGTGGCAGGTCCAATGATGGTCACTCCCTTTTGCTCCGCCTTCTTGATCAGCTTCCTCGTGAGGGCCTCAGGGATGCCTTCAGCTATGATGGCGATGGTCCGGATCTAGAGGGCGAGGGGACAGTTATTGTTTCACCATGCGAGACGACGAGGCGGCAACCATTCCTGAACCCATCTCCCAGACCCCTCTCAGAAGTAAACATGACAATATGCACCTCCTTCTTCCCACCAGCCTCTGGTCATCCAACCCTCCCCCAAAAGAGAGGCACCTGAAACTGCTCTCCATTGGTTACCGTCACAGTGAGTCCGTAACCAAGCAGAAGCAAATGTTCCAGAAAATTTGCTAGTCAAAGCTGTTATATTCTCGCCCATCCAAAAGCTAACATGACTCAGCCCCACCTGTCTAGGTGCCTGACTATAAACCAGCTATAGAAATAAGCTGCATGATAGAAACAAGTTGTTTCCACACTTGGACCAGAGAGTATGCTAAGGGAAAAGCCAGAGCAGGTGGGGTTGAGTGAAAAAGACCCCACACAAACCTTTTCTATAAAGGGTAAGATAGTGTTTTAGGGTTTGTTGGTCATGTGGTCTCTGGGGATAACTAGTACATTTTGCCTTCGAAGCATAAAAGCTGCCATGGACAATGTGTAAATGAACGAGTTTGTCTGTGTTCCAATAAAACTTTATTTACAACAACAGGCAGGGGGCTGAGTTTGGCCCTTAGGCTGTAGTTCACCAACCTGTACTCCAGACTAGAAAAGCTGCTCATTTTTAACAGGTATGTTTTTATTTTTTGCTTCATCTAGATATCAAAACAAGTTTATGTTCTCTAGTCATAAACTGAAATAAGTCAGTTCTGTATCAGACAATAATTTCGAACAGAAAAATGACTATCTTAATCTGTAAGAGCTCTTGCAAATCAATAACAAAAAAAGATAAACACCTCAATAGAAAAAAAAGGGAGGCCACATCACAGAATGCAAATGGCCAACACATATTTTCAAAAGCTCATCTTAGTTAATAATCAAAGATATGCAAATTAAATAGAATGCCTATCATTCTGTCAAGTATATATGTTCTTTAAATCCAAGCATTCAGTGTGGCCAGGGAGGCCTCGCATGCTGTAGTCTATGGGGGTCACAAAGAGTTGAACACGAATTAGCAACTGAACAACATCAACAGTGTTGGCAAGCAGGATGGATCAAAGGCTTTCAAAGCTGCACATTCTGGTGCTGCAGTGTGACTTCTAGACATGTACGTGGGGAAGCAGTGAAAGATATACGCTCATCACGAGACTTGAAAAAGCAAAAATGATGATGCTGGTAAATACTGATGTGGAAAGCGTCACTGACAGAGGTGGATTATAAAATAGATACGTTATTCCATTTGTTCAAATCCAGAAAAAAGTATGGATAAGGATGTACTCAAAGTCAGTAACCGTGTTTCTGGGAAATTAATCTTGAGATATTTTTCCTCTTCTTACTTATCAGCATTTTTTTCAACAACAAATGTGTAACAATCTTACAATAAAAATAATGCTTTTGATCCTGTTTTCAAAACTAGTCTCAGAATGGAGAGCACCTGGTGGGTATGGATGATCCTGCACTCTGCCAGCCCAGGTGAGCAGCCCGCCTACCCTCAGTGACCACCTGGCCTCCTCAAGATCAAGTCTCCCACCACTTTCACCCAAATCGCTGGTCAGTCCTGAGTCCCAAGGCCTTTGTCCCCAGTGGACACCATTCAGGACTCGCCTGGCCTCCCACCCCTAGGGCACAGTGGGCTACCTGAGTGTAATTCATGGTCTCCATGGTGCTGTCATAGGCTGAGCGCAGGGAGGCAAAGTTGATCAGCACGTCTACCTCCGGGTGCTTCTTCATGGCATCAGCCATGTTCTTGAAGACAGGGATCAGGATCTCCTTGTGACCCCAGTAAAACTTCTGTTTGTGGTCCCCGCTGTGACAAAGGCAGAGGAGGGCTAAGGACACAGTCAACCTGCCGGGGCTCAGGAGGAGCTTCGCCCAGAAGGTAAAAAGGCAAGGTCGCCGTCTTCAAAGAGTTTAGTTTATGGGAAAGAGGTCCCCCAGAAACATCAACCGCCCCCATCTGAGATGGGCAGACGCCTCCCCAGCAAGGGGGGATAAGCCAAGGCCCCCCAGCTGTGTTGCTGTCAGAGGAGATTCGATGAGGACCTCCCACTCGGTGGTTGTGTCCAGCTTCCCTGCCCTGCATGACTCACGTGAAAGGGTAGACCATGGCGGCCACCGAGGGCTCGTCGCGGGAGCAGACGTAGTCAAAGTCCAGCATGCCCTGCACAGCCCGGGTCTGCATGCCCCACACAATGGCCTTGGTGTGGCGGCTGAAGAGGGTGGCGCTCTTTCCTGGTGGGCAGAGACACAGCGAGTGCACCCAGCACACACCCCCCCAGAGGCTACCTGCCAGACCCTTCCTCGCCCCAGGTCCGGGAGTGACTCATCAAAACTGCAAAGGAAGGCAAGAGGATGGAACTCGGACAACCTGGGGGACAACGCGCCTGGATTTGTTCTGCAAAGAGGTAGCAGAGAGTGAGAAAAGAGCTGAAAAGTCCTGCCTGGCTGGCAAAGAGCTCAACAGTGAATAGACAGAATTCCTACAAGAAAGGTGTGTATATGCAAATGAGGGCTTGATCAAATTTTTTTTTTTGGCTGCACTAGGTCTTCACTGCTGAGTGCAGGCTTTCTCTAGTTGCGGGAGCTACTCTCAGTTGTGGTGCATGGGCTTCTCATTGTGATGGTTTCCCTTGTCATGGTGCATAAGCTCTAGGGCGCAGGCTCAGCAGTTGCTATGCGTGGGCTTAGCTGCCTCGTGGCATGTAGAATCTTAGTTCTTGGCCCAGGGATCCCCTGTACTGGCAGGCGGATTCTTAACCACTGGACCATCAGGGAAGTCCTGATCAATTATTTTTAAAGTCATCTGAAAAAAAAAAGTTAAGTTCTCCCAATCAGAGTGACTGAAAGACATGTTTTTTTCTAACTTTGGTGAGGGGGCGGGGGGGTGGGGGTGGCGGGAGGTGCGGCCATGCTGCTCAGCATGAAGGATTTTAGTTCCCTGTCCAGGTATTGAATCTGTGCTCCCTGCAGTGGAAGCATGGAGTCTTAACCATGGAACCACCAGAGAAGTCCCATAGACTTTTTATTTTTTAATTGACGCATAGTTGATTTACAATGTTGTATTAATTTCTGCTGTATAGCAAAGTGACACAAATATATATATATATATACACACATACACACACACAGTACATATATATCTCACAGGACATTGAATATAGTTCCCTGTGCTATACAGTAGGACCTTGTTGTTCACTATAAGACTTCAGACAGATCCCCAACAATCCTTACCACCTGTGAACTTGGACATAAGCCAGCTCATGTCAGGATTTGAACCTCTTGATTCTAGGTCAGTGTAGGTGCAACAGAGAAGTTTGTTGTAGGCTTATCTCATCGAGCTTCCACCTGACCTTCTCCCCACAGCCTCCTCCCAGGTGGCTCTTTCCTGCTCCTAGAGGGGTCACCAGAGGGCAGGAAAGGGCAGAGGGGAACAGGGGCTGGCTGTCACCTCCAGCAGGCTGCTCACCTGACCCTCCCGGTCTCAGCTGGATAGTAGCCCTCAGGGGAGGTTCTCAGCTCTCCCTCAAGAAACATAATGCAGAAAGCTCAGGGGCATTTAGTATTAATTAACCTGCTGTACTATCACTGGCTTGGCTAACCAAGTTCAAGGTCTGATTAAATTAAGAGGGAGCTTCCCTAGTGGTTCAGTGGTTAAGAATCTGCCTTGCAGTGCCGGGGACACAGGTTTGATCCCTGGTCAGGGAACTCAGATCCTACATGCAGAGGAGCAATAAGCCCGAACGCCACACCAGAGCCCATGCACCACAACAAAAGATACCACCTGTCGCAAGGAAGATCCCAGGTGCCACAACTGGGACTTGATGCAGCTAATAACTTTTTTTTAATGAAATTAAGAGATCACTTTCCCCAGGCATGGAGGATTCACATCCCCATGCAGGCTCGCCTCTTCCATCACAGCCACAAGCTTCTCATGACAGAAGGCTCCCGATGGTGCCAACACCCAGGATTTACTGTGCCCTGGATCCATCTGGGTTCAGTGAGACATGAGATCACAGAACAAGTGAGGCCACCTCGTCCAGTTCCCTCACTTTCCAATTCCTGCAAACTGAAGCCGAGAGATGCCAAATGATGGAAACTGTAGGTCCTGTAGCATCAAAGTCAGGATTACACAAATACTAACTTGAGATGCAGCTCAACTGTGCAAGTGAGGAGGGACATAAGCCAGCATTGCCCCACCCAGCTCCCCATTCCCGGGGATCCCAGGACAAGGTCTGGAATCTGTACCAACCCACACGCACCCCTAGCTTGAAAAGCGTAGAACTGGAGCGCTCCGCACACAGAGAAGACAAGCTGAAGGTGGCGATCCTCAGCCTGCTAGAAGCACAGAGGCCCCAGAGAGAACCTGTGCTTTGGGGCTAAGCCCTCACGAGCCTCCTCCACTGGCTCCGCTGTCCTAACCCAATCTGCCCCCACTTCCTGCCCTCCTTTCCCACATAGCTCAGGACTGACAGTAAGACCAAACCCATCTCTCCTCCTACCCCCACCCCTATCCCGGCCAAGAGCTCTCTCATTGAGCATCTATTCAGGGCTCAGCCTCTGGTCTGTTTTTTTACGTAAACAACGAATGTTGCCAGAGGCTGGGAGGAAGGGCTACTTAACCTTGCCTGGTTACCCCCTTCCTCTTCTTAGCAAGGGGTCACAGGTCATCCTTCAGAAACTACCATTCCCCGAATTTCCCACAGCTGTGAATATCAAAAAGTTAAATGGAAGCCCTGACACTTTGAACTGATGCATCTATTCACCTCAGTGAACCTTGTCACACGTGCACGCGAGTGTGAGCACGCACAGATCATGTCCCTGCTAAACAGTGACGTCACACACACACAAAGCCCAGTCCAGACTGACTGTGCCCCCTTCCGGGTCTCTCTCTCTCCTTCTCCATCCTGTCTTCCACCCAAACCCCAGAGAAATCTGAACTTGTCCCTGGTGCTGGGAGCTCTGGGACGCAGTCAGCAGTGGTGAGACTGAGGTGGGAAAAGAAAATGAAGCCGTCATGGGATGCAGAGAAATCAGGTGGTCAGCGGCTCCCCTCCTGGCCCGCTGGCTCTGCCACGCCCCCTTCGGTTTCCACGGCTTCCTCGTGGGCTCCACTCCCCTCTCCAAGGACGTGGGCCTGGCTCCTGCCCCTCCTGCACTGTTCACTCCCTCCCACGTATGAGCTGGCTACAACCTCCACGGCAAGGAAAGCAGGGGTGTGAAATAAAGCAGGGGTGGGAAGAGAGGGGGAGCGAAGACCAGGACCTGGGGCAGGCTACACCGAGGCAGGGACAGAAAAGATATCAGACAACACTGCAACCCACCAGGGACGGGGAGACAGAAGCACACAGTAAAGACTGTAACCCGCTAAAAAGCCACACGCGGAGCTGGGGGCATCCTACCTTGCAGGGGTCTTGGACTTGGGACTGAATCTGTCAAAGAAAATGACCAAGGCGACTGAGTGACCCGTTGATGGCTGGAGGCTTTGGAGGGAGAGGGTGGGAACAGGGAGGGGTTGGTGGACGAGCCTTGCCGGGCTGCCACCCTCACCATCTCTCGTCTGTTCACAACAGCCAGGGGCCCGGCCAACAGAAGAGAGAGCCCCAGAGCAGCAGAGTGGAGCCAAGAAGGCCCCAGAGGGCCAGAGGGCGCAGAGAGAGGAGCAAAAGCACCGAGGCTCAGAGGGTGCGTTGGACACCAAAGGCCCAGGGACCCTAGATGGACAGCTGGCCCAGGCCCTCCCTCCTAATCCTGTTTTGTCCCCGGGAAGCAGGGGACATCAATGAGATGATGAGGCTGAGAGGATGGACCTGACACTCTGTGCTGGGGACAAAGCAGCCGATTTGAGGACTTCCAATTCTGAGAGCCTGGAGCCAGTGCTACCATTTCACAAAATGCCTCAAGCACATTCTGTCCGTCCCAGGAAGAGACCCAGTGGTAACTGACATGGGCTACCTAGTCCTGGTGGCAAGGGCTGGCTGGCAGGGATCAGGTCTCTGATGAATCAGAGGAGGGAGAGATGAGTGGGCAAACCAGACGGGAGGGCAGACAACGTGTGCCCTTGCGGTGCGCTCCAAGGAAAGTGAGACACAGGATGGTGGGGGCGGGTACAAGAGTCTTCTGCCATCCTGAGCTTTGGGCTCCTGCCATCTGGTCAGGGGGAGGGCCTGAGGGACCTTCCCCTCAACCTGGTACTCTTGTAACTCTGTCTCCTCCGCAGCCCACCAGCCTAGATCACACACCCCATGGGAGGGGGCAGAGAAGACAACTGAGGAGCGGAGTGACCCCGCTCGCAGAGAAGGCTCCGGCCACCACATCTTCATGTCCCATTTCCATCCCACATGCCACGCCCAAAGCGAAGCCCAAACCGCTTCCGTCCACCTCTGCAGGCCCAGCAGGGTCTCAGAAAGGAACAGAGGGTTCTAAAACTGCGCTGGGAGTTACCTTGGGGCATGGCGGGCTTGGCCTTCTTGGCAGGGGCCACCTCATCAGTCCTGGACTCAGAAAAAGACGCCGTCCTGCTGGGGGCCGGAGTCTGGGGGGAGAGGGGGAGAGAGTAAGGGTCATAGACAATAGCTGGGAAAAAAAGCCAGTGGTCCTTAAGGCCCCAGAGAACTCAGGTAGTAAGAACTACGCAGAGCTCTGTTCTCCACAAGATGCTTTCAAAAGTACTATGCTAATAATCCTCTGAGATAGGAATCAGTAACGTCCCCAAGCTATAGACAAGCAAACTGAAGTTCTTGGTAATAACTGCTGCGGTCCCTTCCTCCGCAGGATTTGAACTCGGGTCTGATTTAAAAATCCCCGATCTTTCCACACCACCACCTTGACTAGGGCAGGAAAAAAAAACCAGCAGAGATACAGAAACTAACCACATACAGCCTTCTCCCTGTACCTCCCCAAGGTCCCCAAAAGGTGGGGACTGGGCCCCGGATGGGATGGGGTATGAGGGACAACAAAGATGACTCTGCAGGCTTTGCAGCAGAGGAAGACTGGCACCTACTGAAGTACTCCCGCTGGCGTTGAGGAGGAAGTTTGCGGTGTGGGCTGCTGTGGGCGGCTGATTGGGGATGGGCCGATGGCCCAGGGCCATGCCCACGATAGCCGTCATGTGAGTCTCGGTGCCGAAGACATGAATGGGGATCCCAGTGGTCTTCCCTGTGAGCAAGGAAAAGCACCCATCACTTGCATCTCCTAAGAAGTGCCCGTGGCCACAGGATTCTGCCAAGGCCCCTTCTGAGCCCTGGCCATGTCTGGCAAGCCCAATTATCCCAGGACCACCAATTATCCCAGCTGGTGGTCATTTTCTTCACCACTGTAAAGACTACCTGCCAGCAAGAGCAAGAAATGGCTTTATGGACACCCTCCAATGACCACAGCATCATGAGAGACTGGCCTCACCCCTCTCTGCCCGTCGCCTGTGGCCACCGCACCACAGCCCCCCAGGCCCGGCCTCTGTTCCCGAACACGTGGGCTCCTCTCCTCTCCCCAGGGCTCTGCCCTGCTCCTTCCTCCACATGCAGCTGTCACCTGGCTGTCACTCAGCTCAGCTCAAGTGTCACCTTCTGAGAAAGGCCCTCCCTGATCTGACAGCCATTCCCTTCCACGCCGCCCTGCCTGGAGATCTCTGGCAGACAGCATCTTGTTCCATCCACTGTTTACCTGTCTAATGTCCCTGGAGTTCAAGGCTCCAGGAGTGACTGGGTGACATTTACTGAGCTGTGAGCCCACAGCAGGTCTTCAGTTTTAGGTGAGAACTAGGACTTGGTACCACTTCAAGTGATCCAGGTGGGTGTAATGAGTGCCGTGGATTCCAGATTTGGGAAAATGGGAAGGTGGAAAGGTCCCGTCTCTCAGTCAGAGGGCCCGCTCACCGAGCAGGAGCGTCTCACATCTGCCTCCCCTCTGTCACCTGCCCCAACCACCGTCCCACCCCTCCCCCTCCCCCTCCCCCCTATCCCATACCAGAACTGCTCTTGCGCTTCCCTCAAGACCAAAGCCCGCTGGTTCAATCAGGTCAGCTCAGAGAGGCCTAATCTTAGTCCTCACTGATGAGACGTGGTACCCCAGTTCTTGAAAGCCCTGAGTCTGAGGTCTCTGGAGCCTGCAGGAGGCGCCCAAAACAAAACGGACCCACGCCTTCACTTCCCTCAACTCAGCGAGGGGGCAGCTCCTTCCTGTTCTACCAACTATTGGACCCCTACCTCCATCCAGGCCTGGACACTGACCCATCTCCCTCTCCCGACCCCTCAGTCTGGGCCACTGCTCTGTCCTGGAGCTGCCACAGCCTCCTGGGTGGCCTCCTTGCTTCAAGCTGGCTGCCCTGGCGGCCTTATCTCCAACTGGCAGCCTAAATAGCCCTCAACCCTAAGTCAAATGGTGTCGCACCTCTGCTCAAGCCTTCCAGCAGCTGCCAGGGTCATAGCCAAGCACCCATGGGACCTGTACTAGCCCCGCACGGCTTCTTTCTTGGCCTCTCTGCCTCCAACCTCCGGCCACGGCCCCTCAGCTGGCCCCACCTCAGGGCCTCGGGACCTGCCCTTTCATCTGCAGAGAGCCACCACCAACTGCTCCCTCTTCTCCTCAGATTTCTGCTCAAACGCCACCTTTCTGGCCAAGAGCTCTCTGACTGCCTCATTTAAAACTGCCCTGTCCCCTCTCACAGAGGCCACCCCCTCCCCAACTGGTCCTGCCTCGTGCCTCCTGAGGCTGCAGTCACTGTCCTCGACGGCAAGAGGGCCTGCTGCCTGTCAGCTGTCGTGTGTGGCCGCGACCCCAGGGCTCAGCACAGGGCCGGGCGTGGAGCAGGTCTTCTTCCACAGTCAATTGCTAAATGAACAGCTGAATAAACTGCTTTCCTGCCCATTCTGAATTTAGGTTTCGGTCAGGTGCTGTGTGTCAGAGGGCACAGAAATGCAGCAGAAGCCGGCTGTACCTCCGGGGAGTGAGGTGGGTGGTGGGAGGAGCATGGAGACATTAGAAGACTGACTTGCTCAGGGAATCCCGAGGAGGCAAGACACTCGGGGTGGGAGGGACAGAAAACATCCCCCCATCTTACCAACTTCTCCCATGACCCGTAAGCCCTCCTGATAGTTGGGGCCACCTCTTCGGACAAAGATCGTGACCTCGTGCTCCTTCAGAGGACCCTGGTAATCTCGAATTGCTCTCACAATGCCCTAGAACGACCAAGGGACAACACTCAAGTGATTAGAAAGAAGGCAGCAAGAAAGCAAGCACTTACAATCACGGAAAACCAAAGTCCCAGGGCTGCTGGGAGTTTCCTGGTGGTCCCGTTGTTAGGACGCAGCGCTTTCACTGCCAGGGGCCCAGGTCCAGTCCCGGTCAGGGAACTGAGACTCTACTAGCTGCGCTATGCAGCCCAAAACAAAACGAAAAAACCCAGGGCTGCTTCTCATGAAGCACAGAAAGACCCCGGCAGTTAAGAACTCTATGAGTAGCCTAGACTAGCCCCAAGCAACCCAAAGGCCCACGACTGGTGACCACTGGTGATGGTGCCGAGGTGAGAACATAGGATACCCAGGGCTGACACCCCTCAGTGCACAGGGTACTGGGCCTCCAACGTTGCTGTTGTTCAGTCACTAAGTCGTGTCTGACTCTGTGATCCCATGAGCTGCAGCACGCCAAGCTTCCCTGTCCTTCACCATCTCCGGGAATTTGCTCAAACTCATGTCCACTGAGACAGTGATGCTATTACCATCTCATCCTCTACCGCTCCCTTCTCCTCCTGCCCTCAATCTCTCCCAGCATCAGGGTCTTCTCCAATGATTTGGCTCTTCGCATCAGGTGGCCAGAGTATTGGTTCTCAGATGCCAGTGGGGCTTTGGTCTCTCACCCCGTCTACAGCTGTTGTTTTCTTACTGTAATTTTGTGGGAAGCTCTACACCAAGATCCTATGCAAGAGCTGTCGGGGTTATCAGGACAAAGTCTATTTCACTGTCAAAGTTCTACAAAAGCTTCTCCAAGTGACTTGGGAACAGCTGTTGCAATGCTCATAACTTTGGAAACGTGGGCACATGCACAGGTGTGGACTAGTTTTATCTGGGCAGACGGAGAGTGAGTTTATGGAGTCTAAGTTCCATCATTCGTGGCGTTTCATGGGAAGCTCTACACACAGTGCCTGCTCCAGACATAATTGCCCTTATCACTGCTGCTGCCTTTATGCCAGGACTGCTTGGAAGTTAAAACAAAGCTGTCGAGATCCCTCTGTGTCAGATTTATTTTTTGAATCAGGTCCAATTAAGGACTTGTTTTAGGTAAGACTAACAAGGCCTTGTCTTCTACTCCTTGAGAGCTCAGACTTCCAAGACTGACATTTATTTAAGCATTCTTCTTTTTTTAAAATAACATAAACTTCTGATTTTTTTTTTTTTCCTGCTTTGCCAGGTCTTAGTTGAGGCACATGGGATCTTTGATCTTCATTACTGCAGCATGGGGGATCTAGTTCCCCGACCAGGGATTGATCCTGGGCTCCTTGCATTGGGAGCATGTAGTCGTAAGTCACTGGACTGCCAGCGAAGTCTCAATCTACGTGTTATTCTCCAAGTTTATATGGAACTACCAGATGGCCGACATTCTTTTGAACAGCTGCCCTGGGCACCTGACAGTATGGGATGATAAGTGGCCTCCTGAGGCAGCCACCTTGAAGGGGCGTAGTCTGGAGACATGTGAGCTCATTCTTCTCACTGGCAGTCATACTTTCTTTAAACTGGTGCCCACGGCCCTGACCTATGTACAGAGACCCAGGATGACTAGCCTCTGATTGGATAAGCAGAAGCCCTGCACCCCAGGGCATCAAACACTTCCTCATGCCAACCTTTTGGAGAACGGGAAGATGACTGGGGAACAAAACACCAGGAGGTGCAGAGAACCCAGTCTTACAACGGAATGTTGGAAATGGGGTCAATCAAGCCAGTTCTTTAAGAACTGAAACACGAAAGGCAGAAATTCACCTCCTCCCCACATTGTAGATGGGAGAATTAACGGCTCAGAGAGGGTCAGCTGCTTGTCCAGAGAGACACACAACTTCAGAGAGATCCATCCTAGGGTCTTCTGCATCCCTAGGTCAAGACCGCCCTGCTTCTGTCCCAAATCTTCTTACAGAAACTTCCCTCCCCTGCTTCCCGTCAACCCACCACGTTCCCCTGCAGCCGGTTACCTTGAATGTGGCAGCCACGTTGGTGAAATTTGCGATGCTGCCTCCAATGATGAGGATCTTGCCTGGATTTGGAGCAAGAGAGAAGTCAAAAAAGGGTTAGAAAGGTAGACATGGGCATCGTATCAAAAATCCAACTGAGGTCCCCCAATTGTTAGGAGATACCAGTGCAGAGGTGGGGAGCAAGCTGGTCTCTGCTGACATAGTTTTATCAGCTCAACCCTACCTTACCTATGCCACCAAGCAGGTGATTAATCCAAACCTGCAGAATCTCTGCATCATTCCTAGCTGGCATCGAGAAACCCAGCATGGTTTCTGGACACCCCTGGTGGGACTCTCTGTCTGGCTCAAAGGAAGGGGAATCAGTATGCGTAGTCCCAAAACACAGCACAGGTGGTAAAGGGAAGTTGGGAACCACACAGCCTGAATAATAAAGGTGTAAGCAGGCTACGAAGAACTCAATTTATAGCAGTCAGCAAAAACATGCCGCCGCCACTACCTCCGCTGCCGCCTCCCTTGCACCTGCTCACAGGACTTCGTGTATCCACCCCTTCCTCACCCGCTTGGAGCCCCCAGAATGACAGGTGCTGTCACTGCCTGCTGCAAAGTCAGAGCAACCTAGGTCCAGAAGTTAAACGATGAGCCCCAGGTTGCAAAGGACCAGGACAACCTCGTGCCTCCCAGCCCAGCCAAAGCTCTTCCCACCTCAGGACACTGGGCCAGGCCAAGGAAGAGCTCGCGTGTCTCACCATCTGGGTGCTTCTCGCGGGTCATAAGGGAGAGGATTGTCTTGGCGTAGTCATAGGTCTGCTGCTCACTGGGGGCGCCCGAGTACTCCCCGTAGTTCGCCAGCTCGTTGACACCCCCCAGGTCGCAGATGGTGTCACTGCCAGGCAGATAGGGAAGTCAGTGCTGGCAGAAGGCAGTAGCCTCGTGCCTGGGGGGGGAGGGGGGGGGGCAAACAGACACCCCTGAAGCCTTGAGACCAGGCCGCCTCTGGAAGTGACCTCTCGGCCGTCAGACCCTCAAGCCCCTCACCAGTCATACTTTAAGGTTAACTGTGCTGCGTCAGACTCTCCTAGCGGAGCACCCTGCCAGCCCTACATGACATTTCTACGAAGTATGAAAATATAACTATTGCTGTTGTTTAGGCACTAAGTTATATCTGACTCTTTGCAACCTCATGGACTGTAGCCTGCCAGGGTCCTCTGTCCATAGGATTTTCCAGCCAAGAATACTGGAGTGGGTATCCATTCCCTTCTCCAGGGGATTTTCCCGACCCAGGGATCAAACCCAAGTCTGCTGCTGCATTGCAGGCAGATTCTTTACCGCTGAGCCACCAGGGAACCTATGACTACTGATACAGGTGCTAAAACACCTGGAAGGACACACACTGTGGTGACGCACCAGGGCGAGGGGTGGGGACGCAACCTGGTTCATTCCCCTTACCTGTTGCACCTTTGTATGGAGCACATTATTACTAATGGTAAGAATTAAAACCAAAAATTTAATTTTGAAGCAAAGAAGACAGTTTTGGAGACACTATGGGTAGGCCTTTCTGGGATACCCCGAGAGTTCCTGCTCTGTACGGGAGAGGGGGATCAAGCTCCATGGTGAGGGGCTTGATTCAGGCCACACGTGGGAAGCCTGTGAGGGACCTGACCGTCAGCCCCTCCGCAGCTCCTCTGGTCACCTGTACACAACAGAGGCACCCCCTCCGGCCACCATGGTCCAGATTCTCCCCTTGGGATTCAGCAAAGTCAGCTTCAAGCTTGCCCCACTTTTGGCGTCCAGATCTGCGATGTAGGCTTCCTGGGGATGGGAGAGCAACAGGTGGGCCCTGGGGGCACCCCCTTCACCAGGACCCCAGGACCCCTCCCTTTCCCCTGGAACAGTAGGAAAAGGGCCTCCGTTGTCCTCACAGGGTCAGGGAGAAGCGTTTGTGTGGGGCCTCATGGGCCTGGGACAAAATGGGATGCTGTCTGTAAGCACCAAAACTACCTATGGCCAGTCACTGGCCGGAAACAAACTTTCCAACTCCTTTCTCTCTGATTTTAAGTCTTGCTAAGTCACTTGCTTCTACCCTGGCCCCCCTCCCAGCATCTCCCTGCCTAACTCATTACGTGCCACCCTCCCCCGGCCAGCCAGGCCCCATCCGTCCCCCCAGCCCAGACTCTTCCCCTGGCCTAGGCTCTGTCATACACGCCTGATCCTGCTTAGAGGACCTCTCAGAGGATGGGGTAGGAAGCAGCAATTAAAATTCTCAGCAAGTGGCCAAGACAACTATCTTCCTGACAGGATCAGGGGCAGCCACTCGGAATTACTGAGAAACAACAAATCAAGTTATGAGCCCAGGGAGGTTGATTGAGAGAGGAGTCTAAAAGGATTTCTGGCCAGGATTCAGAGGCTTGGCTCTTTCCCACCCCCACCTCCTTTGGGGTTTTAAGGAAATTAAATGGCTCGACCTTCCTTTCCTGCTAAATAATAGCTCACAAGGGGGTGGGGGGAATGCTCATCTGAGATTAGTCACCCCGCCCGGGCCCCCCTCACTCTCAGTCTCCTCCCCACAGCAACCTTACCTCTGGGTAAGCCTCCCGCCCGAAGGGGGGCGGGAACTCTATGTCACCCCACTTCACTTTGCAGATGTAGTCGGCAGTGGCATCCACCTTGGCGGCCAAGTCAAGGATGTAGACGCCATCTTTGGTCACGACTTTAAGAAAAGAAGAGGCGATCGGACATGGGTCCTAGCAGAGGTGACTGTCCACCTCCAACCCCCTCCAGGCTTTCCCACACACCACCCCCGTGAGGCCCCCAGGCCTCATGAATCTCCAGCTCAACAAGAAACCAGATTGGTTCTTATGGAGACACAGCTTTTTCCTCATTCAAGGAAAAACAAATTCTACAAGACCATCCCCACTCCTCGATCTGTAGGTACTACAGCAGAAACCTCTGTTTTAGTTGACATGGCAATTTTTAAGCATTAGCCATTCACCCATCCAAAACTCTGCTATTTAAAAACAAAAAATGTTTCAAGCATAATGTCTAAGGTCCCTGTGTGGGATCCAGCGAGAAGGGGGAAGAGGGGAAGCTGTGGGTGCACCAGGCCCCCACCAGCAGAATTCATTTACTGCCGCCTCGCTGGAGTCCACTTCCCTTTACCCAGGGCCACTGAGCTCATTTAGTTAGCACAGAGCCATCTGGTCCATGAGTGGGGCTACATCCCCCAGTTGGAATATGAATCAGGAGTCTGACCTCAGGAGTTCTAGCCAGAGCCAGCCCACACCACCTGCCTCTTGCACAACCTGAGAGCCTTCGCCAAGATCTTTCCAGCTGTGGGGGTCAATGATTGACTAACTCCTGGAGCGGGTGGAGGGGAGGGGGGCCTCTGAGGCACCAAGAGGAAGGGAGGGTATGACTGGTCAGGCAGACGCAGGGGCAGCCCAGCTCCTGGGAGAACAGCCTGATCCACTGGCGGGAAGAGCCACCGAGCAGAATCAGACCATAACCAGGACTTTCCCATCACAGAAGAAACTGGAGTTGGTGAAACAGAAGGATGATCACAGCCTCCTGAGAGCTCGGAAACAGGAGCCTGGGGAATTCCTCTGCCCCCACACACCTGTCTGCGCTGCCCTCTGCAAGCAGGGGTGTGGGCCCACCCCGCAGAGATAGTTACCAAGGGGGTTGATCTCGAGGTAGGTGAAGTACAGATCCTCATAGAAATTGAAGAGGCCGGAGATAAAGCTGGCCAGAATTCTAGAGGGGGAGGCAGAGAGGGACCGTCAGTCCACGAGGGAGCGGACTCAGCAGCATCTCCCACTGCTACTGACAGCTCCACTCCCCAGCACCCGCTCTGCTGACCCCTCCCTCTCCTCTCCAAACCCTGCTCCCCGGATGTCACTCTTCAGCCACTGAGGAGGAAAGAGGCTGTCAGGCACAGAGCAGGAGGGGGCCCACGCCAGACAGATGGGGGCAAGGAGGTGAGGGATGCTGATGGACATTTCAGTCTGAGCCAGCTTCCCTCCTGCCCCCACATCCCTCCTGGGGACGGGGAGGAACTGTGACTGCTGGCTGCTCCCCATCTTCCAGCCAAAGGCTGGGGAGGGGTAGCTGGTGCCCAGACAGGGAAGACCACTCCGCTTGCCCCCCTGTACCCAGAGCTGTTGGCCTTCCCCGTTCCTACACCACCACCGCCCTGCCGTCCCTCTCACTCAACTCTTTCTTGTCTTCGGGGGCATGGACCAGCAGGTGTTTCTTGATGTCCTCGGGATTCAGCTTCTCATCCACACCGACAAGCAATTTCTGGGCTTTGGCATCCACGTCGCCCACGTCCACCCCACCCTCATGGTGGAACAGGACATAGTCCCCTTCTCGGGTAGCATAGATGCAGACGTAGAACTCCTCCTCCTTACGAGGGAAGAGGGCACCATATGGGTGAGGGGCCCAGCCCCAGTAGTATCATTTGTAAAATCCCACAGACACCTCCCCCCAGGTGAGACCCAGGTCACCATCTTCCCCTCAAGGACAAGAGGCCACTGCCTTGCTGGCTGACAGTCCAGACTGGGCCAATGTGACCTGCTCTGGGGGAAAGGTCCTCCCTTCAAGTCCTTCTCACTCCAGCACTGGGAAGTCCCCTCTGTTACCAGAGCTGGTTCCTTTCTGCTGCAAACTAAGCCCTTCCCCTGATCTCTGAACTCCCCGCTCTGCAGCACCCTCAGACCCTAAAAGCGCAGCTTCAGAGACTTTGGTTCCTCTGACTTTTCTCCAGCAGCTTGATTTCTCCTTCCATCATTTTAGGATCAACAGGCACAATCCTCCCAGAGGGCGAAGACCCAGCTGGGAGCCACCTCACACATACCTGAGTGTGGGGGACGAAGGGTTCGATCAGGAAGTTCTTGAGGAAGCCTGTGGCCTTGCCAACCTATGGAGATTGAAGGAGACACAGCTCAGGCAGATGGCAAGCCTTGCTCGCAGGGCAAGAGGTGGGATGACCCTCTGCTCCTTCCACCTCACCCGTCCATCAAAGATGGGGCCCCAGCACTTCTGCCACAACACCTGCCAGAAAGAGATCTTTCCAGAAACTAGGGCAATGGGGTCACAGACCCTTATACTTAAAGAAGTCTTCATGAGACCCCCTCTTCCACCCACTGCCCTTTGCCAGCCACACTTTGACACTTCTAAAATGTCTCGCACCTTCTTTTCCACCTCCTCTGGAGGGTGACAAATGAGCTGCAACGTGGCCCCGCCCCCCAAAAAAAGCAGAGATCCAGAGCCTCTCCCCCTCTGCTGTCCCACAGATCCCGTGCTCGGACAAATCAAGGTTATCAATCCCAGAGCTCAGGCAGGGAGACCCAGCCTCAGGCACAAGGAATGGCGGGGAAGGGAGAGAGAACGGAGCTTGACAGGGAAAACTTTTCTGCACAGACTTTCCCTGCTGACGACAACAGGCCTGCAGAGCTAATCAGTTTGAGTGGGTCCCTGGCGGCAGCCGAGGTGAGACAGCCCTCACCCTCCCTTCCTGCGTGTCCCGAAGCCCCGGCCCGCCCATGCGTGCGTCATTGCTGAGTCAGGGACCAGACAGTGATCCATCAGAGGTAATGAGCCGCTCCTGCCTGGGGCCGACACTGCTGCCAGCTCAGATGTCCCCAGCGTCTCCCCCCACACCCAACAAAAGCCAGCTAAGAAGGAAGCATGAGGACCTCCCTGGGGACACTGCTCAGCCCCCAACCCTGCTGTCCTCTCCCCAAAGGCCTGGGGGCATGAAGGTCAAGATCCCTCCACCACCAAGCCCGTGTATAACTTCAGTGATCCCTCTTTACCCAGGAGAGCCAGAAATGGGAAGTTAACAAGAAGAGCTGTGCTCGCTTCGGCAGCACATATACTAAAATTGAACGATACAGAGATTAGCATGGCCCCTGCGCAAGGATGACACGCAAATTAGTGAAGCGTTCCATATTTTTAATTAGCCCCCAACTAAAATAAATAAATTTATTAAAAAAAAAAAAAAAGAAGAGCTGATTTGAGAAAGCCCGGATAAAAAGGAAGATGGCTCCATCACCACCTTCATCCTACTCTGGGGAGATCAAGTCAGAGAACAGCTCAACTCTGATCCACAGTCACCCCAGATGGGACAAAGCCAGGTGTGGACAGCACATCCTCCCTGGCTTAAGCCAAGCCTTGGTCCACTCCCTCCCTTCAGTTCTCCAGCTCCCCTGGGGAGAAGAAAAAGAAATGCAATTTTATTTCTGGGCATCACGTAGCCTTCCTAAGCCATATTTCACTTCAACTCTCTCACCTATAGAGTTGAAATTAATCAACAAGCTGGGAGAAGGCAAGAACTGAATTGACTCTTCAGTATTAACTGTCTCCTCCTAGGTTTTTGGCCCAAGAACGTTTCTGCCTGAATTATTCCGCATCTCCCTTCAAGTTTTTTTTTTAATCGTCCCTCTTATATATGCAGGTCATGGTGAGCTACCCTACCCTTTCTGGTAATTGAAAAGAAAGGAGTTCCCAGAGTAGGTCTCAGAGTCCCATCTCCATGACTGTTGTTAAAGGAACAGGCTATTTCGGCCTGGCTCAGGCTCCTCAGGCTCAGCTGCCCTGCAGCACGTGGGATCTTACTTCCCCGACCAGGGATCAAACCTTCATCCCCCACACTGGAAGGCCGATTCTTAACCACTGGACCACCACAGAAGTCCCTGTATTACTTCTACTTGTACAGAACATCTCACCATTCCCTGTCAGGGGAGCTCGGAATGAGCACCCAACTGGCCCTACTACATAAGCCAGCTCTGCAGGGTTCCTGGCCTCCCCAGGCTGCAATCAGACCAGTCGTGGAGGTGATCCATAGGGTTGCAGATCAGAAGCATGTTTGCTTATGTTACCACAGCACATCCACCCCAACCTTACACCCAGACTCACTGTAGCCTCCTGTCCCAGGCGTGGCTTCATCCAGGACTTGACACCATCCAGAGTGAGGTTGACCCCAACTAGGCCAAGCTTTCCACGCCGTTTGATCAGCTGATCTGGCTTGACCACCAAGCTCTGCAACAAGAGAGTTGGTTTGTTTGTTTTGTGTTTTGGCTGAGCCATGTGGCTTGTGGGATCTAGTTGTCTAACCAGGAATTGAACCCAGGCCCTTGGCATCAAGAGCCTGGAGTCCTAACCCCTGGACTACCAGGGAATTTCCAAGATGGGTTTGTATTTAGAGTAAAGAAGGAGAGGGGAGAGTTAAGAGGTAATAGTCTAGGGCCCCAAAGTACAGGATAGCCTGGGTGGCTTCCAATTCACCCCACCCCCAAAGTAAATTCCACTCATCTTCAAGGTCAGCTCCCAGAAGCTTCCTTCACCTATCCTAGCCAACATCTTTAACAACTGGGAATCTAGAGCTGTCCTGGCTCAGGATAGGGTCTGGCACAGAGTAGGTGCTCACTGAATACCTGCTGAATGAGTAAAGCATTCCCTACCCTCCCTATGTGGTATCTTAGCTTCATTCAACACCTCAGAATATGGACTGGCACCCACGTTCCAAAAAGAAAGAATAGAAAAACAGAGCCCTGGGGTGACAATGCACCGTAGAAGACATCTGGTCAACCCTATCCCTGTACTTGAACCCCATCTATAAGACCTACAAGCAGCCCCTAGCCACTGCTCACACACCTCCAGTACCAGGAAGTTCACCAACTTCCTTTGTGGTTTGGGGTTTGGGCTGCCTCATAGTGGAAGGAAAATTGCATCCCTGAACACCCTCCCCCTCATCCCCCTCACTGGTCCTAGTTCTCTGGGACCTGCCAGAGAAGTCTAAACAGATCTACAGAGAGGATCCCCAATGCCAGGTGGATTCTGTCAGCCATTCTACACAAAGTACAGCATCGCACTTCTTCATGGCCCTGACATATTCCTGATGGAGCAGGTGCTTTTTACTGAGCATTTACCAAATGCCAGGCAGCAGACCAAAGACTTTCCAGGCATTATTACTAGTTCTTAAATTCACAGGGTGAGTGGTATGCCCATTTGATAGATGGGGAATCTAAAACTCAAGAGAGGTGAAATGGCCTGCCCCAGGCCACATGGTTAATAACCAGAGACCTGCCACCTGGACTCCAGTTTGTCCAGTTCCAGCCAGGCTCTGTACACGGTACCAGGGGACCTCAGCATGCTGCACCCAGGGCTGAACACAAAATGCGCTCAGCTCCCTGCATCCTGCCCACCCAGGCAGGCCATCTGCCACCACATGTTCTGAGGGGACATCTTGACCTGGAGGAGGGGCCTGGGGCAGAGGGAGGGCTCACCTGGCTGAGCAGCCACGGATGGTCCTGCAACAGGCGGGCCCAGTCCGTGTCAGGGGTGACCCGGGCATACTTGAAGCGGTTCTGGATGGCCGAGGTGGTGCAGATGTACTTGTAGAGGAGTTCTTTGCCTGTCTGCTCAGAAATCGCCTTGGCCGACATGGCTGCAGAAGGCCCTGCGCTACCTGTTGGGGAGAGAGGGGCTGGTCAGAGGGGGCCGGGAGATGGAGGGGTTATCTTCTCCAGCAGGACAGACCCCCACGCAGCTGCCCCTAAACCATAAAACCTGATCTCAGCGCTTCTCCAGAAGGAGAAGAGGGCTGCCCCAGAAGGAAGGATGGAAGGGAGATCTCAAACAGCACTGACCACAGAGAGTCTGGATCAGGAAATGATGGGTGAGGACAGAGGGTAGAGAAAAACAAAGTGGCATTTACCTCCCCAGGGACTCATGGCCTCTACTCTCTAGGCAAACTAGCTCACCCAAGAGCACATTCACGCACATTCACTCTGGAGCAAAGAAAGCTGGATGGGGAGACCATGAATAGCAGGGATGTGACCCAAACCTGAGTGCCTGTCCCACCCGAGATGGGCACAAAGACCCTGAAACGCACCCTCCGGTTCTGTGACCTGCGGGGAACACAGTTAAATAGTGTAAGACTGGCTCTACCCTTCCTCATGTCTGGTCTCCAACACACTCCGACTCACTCATTTCACACACTCACACACATCACCAGCCCAAAGGCTGGGTAAGCAAGTATATTTAGCCTCACGCAGGACCAAGCCCCCTAGGAGTGAAGAGGAAGAGTTAAGTCAAAGCCCATTTCTCGCAGGACACCAGACTCCCACCCAAGTTCAGAGCTGACATGGGGCCGGGGGGGGGGGGGGGGGGGGGCGGCGGCGGGAACTGTGACCTTCAGTGCATCCCACCCACCCCGCTGAGTCATCCAGCTACTCATTTAGAGCAAAAGAGAGTCCTCTCTGGGAACCACCCATACCAGTCACTTCTAACTGAGCCACAACTGGGGGAAGAGAGGCAGAAGCCATCCTGGGTCACATGTAGGTGAGCCCTGGGAGGTGCATGGAGATTCAGAGTCCTATTTCTTATTTTTATTTTTGGCCACACCACGTGGCACGCAGGACCTTAGTTCCCCAACCAGAGATCAAACCCATGCCCTCCACAGTGGAAGCACAGATTCTTAACCACTGGACCACCAGGAAAGTTCCCACAGCCCTATTTCTTAGATGAGGAATAAAAGCTCAGAGGGGTTAAGACAACTTGCCCAAGAAGCCTAATTAATATGCAGGGGTCCCGAGGCTTGAACTCAAACCCTCTTACTCCTGGTCCCCAGAAAATCCCACAGTCAGCCCTAGAGAAAAGACCAGAATTGAGGTTGTTGAATTTACTGGGAGAGAAAAGCCAAGTTAAATAAAGGAAGGTGGAGCTGAAGGGCTGGCTGGTTTACATACTCCGGAAGGTTGGTCTCTCCATTCCCAGCTCAGGGAAGGCCAGAGTTTCTGGGGCCACTCTGCACCTCCTTTCCAATTCGCCAGGCTGGGCTTCAGGTTCTAATCCCGGCTTGGCTAGCTGGCTGAGCCTCCCAGCTATCCTCCAGCAAGGCACAAAGGGTGCATTCAGTCTGGTGTCTGGCCCAAAGGCGGGTAGCTGGGAAGGGGCTCAAAGGAAATGTTCCCTTTTCTCGCCTTCCCCGGGGATGACTTTTGGCTCCTTCTCTATATGAGTTTCCAAAGGAGACCCTCAACCAGCCCCACTGCCCCATATCCCTTCATGCCCCACCCACTCCAGCTCCATTTGCCAACCTTCTTGACTCAGACCAGAAAAACTGGTCCTGAAATCAGATGGGTACATGTGCCCCTACCCGCTCCCAAACAGATCAGGGCAGATCAAGCAGATAAAGGAGAGGGCAGCCGCTGACCACCCTTAGTGGTTAGGACACATCAGTAATGAGCTGATCACAAATTCCAAGAGAAAGGAAGCCCCCCCTCCCCCCCGCTCCCTCAACCCCCGGCTAAGCCTCTCCAGCAGAGAGACACTCCCAGAACAACGACCACCCCCCCATACAAAGACCCAACTTTGGAAAGAACCTGGATGAGAAAAGGGACCTTCTGCAGCTGGAAAAAAAAAAAAATCACAATTTCCTTGAGCCTTAGTTCAGATCTCAGATCCAAGAACTCATCTCTGTCTGGTGCTCAGGAGAGGGATGGGAGAACAGACAACAAGGGAATGGCACAGGATAGAAAAGCTTTGCCAGCTCCCCAAACACCGACTGGCCACCAGAGTACTTTGGCAGAGATGCGGCAGGCCCTCTCAAGGCCAAGACAGAATTTACAGGATAGAGTAAAAAGACAGGGAAAGAATCTGGCCTCTGCATATTTACCAAGACAGGGTAAGAAGGCTCACAAAGCCAGGGAGTGGACTGGGTGGAGATAAATCACAAATCTAATCATTCAGGGGGAGGGAGGGTCTCTTGAGGGGGTCTCAGACTCTTTCGAGCACCAAAAGAAAAGCCTAGAAAAATGTACACATACCCGATTTTGCTTATCCCTTCAAGATGGTGACCTGTGACCATGATCTGACAGCCCAGAGACCAACAGCTAAGAACACTGGCTCCAGCGACAAAGGGACTTAGAAGTTTAAACCAGTCTGGGCTGGGAACACCACACACACTCACACACACACCCACCCACTGCGGAGTCTTGGGCTGCCTCCCCAGTAACTGAATAACTGAATGTGCTGTCATACTGGTCAGAGATGGTTTCAGGGCAGAGCTAAGATCCTAGGGGTCCACTTTGGGGTCCCAGGAACTGTTACCTAGATAAATTTAGGGAAAATCATGCAGGGGACCTGAACACACACATACACATGTTCTCTCAATCGAAAGGAGGGCCCTTCTGAGCTGAATGGGGTCTTTTCTGCAGACAGGATAAGTGACCCAGAATTGAGTTCATCCACAGCAGCCACGGAGGGCAGAAGTAGCCCACAGGGAAGGCTGAATGAAAGGAGTCTGTTCCCCAGGCGTGTACCCCTGGAACACAGCCAGTGGAGAAAAACCACTGGGGATGCTATGTAGGGTCTCTGTGAGAAGGACAAAGAGCACTTATTTTAAGGTTAGTATCCACAGGAGTGGTCTTTTTTTTTTTTTTTTGGAAAGGCCAGGCAATCCCCGGAGTAAAGAGAGGGACAGAATTCTGAGGGTCCCCTACTGCAGCAAACTTAGTGGAGAATGGGGGTGGAGACACCTACCACCCAGCTGAGCTCAAGAGCTGTTCCCATTACCATCTTCCAAGCTGTTTAAGAAGCTCTTTAAATATTAAAAAAAAAAAAAAAAAAAGCAGCAGCAGCAGCTCTTTAAGAAGTGAAAACACCCCTCTGGGTAGCTGGGTCTACCAGCTGTCCTTCACCCAACATTTCAGAATTTCAGAAATCCAATTATCTGAGCTGGCTGAAACACAGTGCAAAGTTAAAGGGTCTAGAGAGGAGTTGGCTGGTTGACCCAACTGTTCTAGGCATTTCTTCCCCCCCGCAAAATCCTCTTCCCAGGCAGACTCCGGAGGACCACCTAATGGCAGAACTCCTTGGTATCCGCCAAGGTTGGAGAGGGCAGCAGGCGCTGGGACTGGCCCTCTGCCAAGCCCGACAGGAGGGCGGCGGCAGCATCCTCCAGCCCCTGGAGGACCTTGTCTCGGCCAAGCTCGGCATCAACGCCAAGGGTGGGGAGAGAGACGGGCACCCCGGCCATCTGTCGCTTAGCTGCTGGGCCCGACGGCACTCCCACAGCGGGGAGGATCCTCCCTGAGCCGCCCATCCAAGGATACGTCCTCGTGGCGAGGCCTGGGGCAGCCCGGCCGCGTGTGGTCCTCGGCGGCTGCGCGCCCTGCTAGCTCCCTCCACTTTGGCGCGGGGCTCAGTCGACTCTCCACAGAACTAAAAGGAAGGGCCTGAACCGACTAGTGAGTAGGAGTGAGGAGACTAGCCACCGCTCTACCTCCTTTGCCCTGCATCCGATGGCGGGGGGGACCCAGATGGGGGCAAGAGGTGGCCACAGAAAGCCCGATGAGGCTCGGCGACTAGTCCCGGGGTGGGGATGAGGGGAGCCAGTTAGCGGCGATGTAATACGGCGGAGGGAAGACAGGCAACAACGGCGGCCAGCCTTGTGCAAACTCCGGGAACTAGAATGGGGAGGAGTTGGGGCGGGGGAGGGGAGGGCGACACGAGGCCACCGGCCGGGATCCCAGCGAAGGCTAACCTAAAACTAAGACCCCCCAAACTCCAAGCAGGTGCAGGGAGCGCGCGTGAGCCCCAAGCCGGCTTCGAGGAAGGCGGTTCCGGGTTGGGGGAGGGAAGCAGGAAGCTCCTGGACCAGGTGGGGTCCATCTCGCGAAAACAGCCGTCCGCCACTCACCTCTCCGACAAAGTCTATGCGCGGCGTTCAGGCTACTGGCCCCAAGTCACCGCCCACTGCTCGGAGCGCTCCAGCCTCCCGCAGCCGCCAGGGTCCTGGCTTTTGTCCGGGCGCTAGCGGGCTTCTCCCCGCCCCCATTGGCACACGGGGCGAGCCGCCGGGCCATTGGCCACACGCATTCCCTAGCCTGAGCGCCAGAGCTCCTCACAATTCGCTGCCTGGTATAGCCCCGCCCCCGAGGCCAGGCCCCAGGGTTTGCTGGGACTTGTAGTCCTCCTGGTGCGTCTGTCCCGGCTGGCGGGCACCGCCTCTCCGGAGTCTGCCGAGCCAGGGAGGGGTCGGGGGCGGGGCCTCCGGTGGGGAGATGGGCCGGGCTACGCTGGGAGGGGAACGTACGAGGCTGGGGGCCATGGCCTGATCGCTTAGGAGGTGGGCCTACAGCCGCTGCGATGGGTTGTTGGGGAGGGGGGGATGGGGTGTTGGCCGAACGGGTTGTATCGCAGCCTTGGGGACCCAGAGTCTCCTTCCCATCTCGCTTTGGGAGAAACTGACGTCCGTATCCTGGCAGCTTGAAATCGGCCACATCGAACCCAGTTGCTTAAACCCGCTTTTTACAAGACTGCTTGCCCATTTGCACGTGGACCCTCTTCCTTGAGCTGGTGGAGCGAGGCAGAGAGCAGAGACTAATAGATGAGAACTCCCACTGTGAGTGGGCTAGGACGGAGGACCGGGTGAGCAGGTGGGGCTAGAAGGGGTCAGTCACCACCTTGCGTCAGTCACCACCACTCATCTACTCACCTGGGCGCACAGAGCAGAAAATTCAATGCGATTCTAGCTCAGGGCTGGGGCCATCTCTGCTGCTTGTGCTCCCCGCCCCGCCCCCACTATCTCCCGCTTAGACAAGAGGAATGAATGAACTGCTGCCTTCCCCTTCTCCATTACCAGGGAGACTGCATTTTCCAAATCAAAAACTGGGACACCCGGTCTGACAGGTATTGGTGAACTTATGGGGCAGAAT
The DNA here is from genome assembly GCA_024291935.2 of Okapia johnstoni. Lineage (NCBI taxonomy): Eukaryota > Metazoa > Chordata > Mammalia > Artiodactyla > Giraffidae > Okapia > Okapia johnstoni. The sequence goes on along the minus strand of CM044306.1, from coordinate 19,723,031 downwards.
TTTTAGATCAGACAGTCCTGGAAACCAAGACATAGATTTACTGCTGAGACATCCTGGAGCTTTCCTATGTCCACCCCAGTCTTCTAGGTCTCTGGAGCTGCTCCCTGACCCTAACAGCTGTCTAGCTCCAGGAAGCAGGATCATGCGCTGAGCAGCTCAGGTGAAAGGGTCAGCGCAGTGAGAAAACAGACCACATGTCTGTATTCCTGCCAGGCGCTGGGGTTACACTGTAACATTGTTTCCCCATTGCTGTACACAAAAACCTTGCCAAATCCTTCCCCCAATCCAGTCACCGCCAGGAACAAGGCAGCTACACTTGTTGCCCACGCCTGAACAAAGTGATCCCTGATGACGTCAGTTTCTGGTCCCTTCCCCCACAGGCATCTTTTTGAAATAGCATTTCCTCAGCTCCTCTCTCCTGTTGGTCAGAGAGCCTTCCTCTCCTACATGGAATGAGCTCCACCCCTACTCAGAATCTCCCCAAATAGCACCCATCTTGGAGAAGGATCACTTCTCCACAGCTAAAGAAAACACCTCCTGTGAAGGTACTCCTTTTCTGGCCTTGGTGGACAGCAACTCAGGATCTTCGTGGGCTAGTGGGAAGACTGCAGTCAGGGAGAATCTACTGTGTAGCAATTATCCCCCTGGTTAGAGAGATACATCCATCCAAACAACAAGGTCCTACTGTATAGCACTGGGAACTATATTCAATATCCTGTGATAAGCCATAATGGAAATGACTATAAAAAAAGAATACATATGTGTAACAATCACTTTGCTGTAAGCAGAAATTAACACTTTGCAAATCAACCATACTTAAATAAAATAAAATAAAATAAAAAATACACATCCAGAAACAGGCATCCAGGCTGTAACAAACTTTGTACATCAATTTGACAATATTGAGAAAATTTTTAAATGCACATGTCCACAGCCCCAGCAATTCCATTTCTAACACTTTATCCTTCAATATATTGCAGATGTATATGTTTTCTCATTGCTCTCTCCAGCACTTTCAGTAAGGCCTGGTACCTAGTCAATGGGCTTGCCAGGTATTGCTAGTGGTAAAGAACCCTCTTGCTAAGGCAGGAAATGTAAGAGATGCGGGTTCAATCCCTGGGTCAGGAAGATCCCCTGGAGGAGGACATGGCAACCCACTCCAATATTCTTGCCTGGAAAATCCCATGGACAGAGAAGCCTGGCAGGCTACAGTCCACAGTGTCGCAAAGAGCCAGACATGACTGAAGCGACGTAGCATGCATACACCTAGTCAATAAGTATTTGCTGAGTGATTAAGTTCCCCATCTAGATGCTACTGGACCCAGGTTTGACTAATCCTGGGCAGAATAACAAGAAAGTTACTATCCAAGGAGTGAGGGAGGAGAGGTGCTGACCAGAGGATCCATGAGCCAATCATAGAGGTTTTTCAGTTCCCTCAGTGGGCCCATTGCAGACTCCCAACACTCCCCAGACTCCCTCATTACCCCACCATGCCACCACAGAGGCTCCTCTGCCTCAAGTGAATCAATCTGGACCCCCTATTCTTATCTTTCTGTTCTCTGACTTAAAAGCTTTAAACTCTTCTGATTTTCCCATTTGGATCACCTCCCTCCTCAGCTTGGCAGAGGACAGGTCCCTGTCCCTGGGTACCATTGATGGTCTCAGGCTGCAACGGCTTGGAGCAAGGCTTGGGTTCCCAGCCAGAGGTTGGGGTTGGGTCGCGGCAGTGAAAGAACCAGATCCTAGCCACTAGACCAGTGATCAGTGACAAGGGCCCTGGCCCTTTGGATTTGCAGAAAAGAATTTCCACAAAGACAGAAAGTAGTGAAGCAAGTAAAGTATTTATTACGAGGAAAAAGAGTACAGTACATGTTGGTAGGCACACTAGCAGACTCAGAGGGAGAGTTCCTGTGTTGCACCCTTATGGCAATTTAAATCACTTAAATGGGGCAATTCTTCCAGTTTTCCCTTGGCCAATCATTTTTATTTACCTGGTTCACAGTCCATATTTGGTATATCTCAGTGTCCTTCCATGTATGCACACATCTCTTAACCAAGACGGATTCTACCACAAAGGCCTATGGGTAGAGCATCCCTTGACATCACTCCTCCTTTGAGTCCCAAGGAGCCTTTTTGAGCATCTGTGGTCAGGGAGGTCTCCTGACTTCGGGAATGAGAAATATGTGTTCTGGGCAGGGCTCAGCCTCCTCCCTTAATTGTCCTGCTATTCTTGTATTAAAGTTTTGGTCCACAGGGAATGAATCTCCAATTGTTTTATGCTGGGGGCAGAGGGAGGAGGCATCTACCTCCTGCCTCACTATCTTTGTGCCCACGCTTTGGGCATTCTATCTCAGTTTCAGAAGCTTTAGTCTGGGGACTTCCTTGGTGGTTCAGTGGTTGAGAATCTGCCTTCCAATACAGGGGATTCTGTTTAGATCCCGGTAAACTAAGATTCCACATGCCACAAGGCAGCTAAGCCCCAACTAGAGAGGCCCACACTTGGCAGCTACTAAGCCTGCACTCTCTGGAACCCTGCTCCACAACAAGAGAAGCCCTGGTACCCCAACTAGAGAAGTCCCCATGCCACAACAAAGACTCAGGGCAGCCAAAAAAAGAAGAAGAAGCTTTAGACTGCCTAATGACTCCTCCCTGGATTTTAATCCATTTTAGCTAATATTCATTGAGCACCTACTATGGGAAACCCAGGCCCCTACAACCTGCTTCAGGTGAAGAGGAGGGAAAGATAATCCTATCCAGTGCATCTCCCCATTGGCTGATGAGATCCTCAAGACTCAGCTGTGTGCCTGTTCATTATGCCATCCCCTGTGCCTCACAGGGGGCTAGGCACATATTAGGCACTCACTGTATGCATGACAGAATATCAGCTGGATTGAATATGTGAATGAAGGAAAGGAATTGTAGGGGAACAGTAGGGAGGAGGAAGGAGAAGATGCAGCTGGGAGGAGGGTCTATGAGAGCCTGCAGTTCTAAACCCACTTCTATCATGTGACAGCCATGGGTCTCTGACTGCAGAGACCCGTCATCCTCCTCCCTGTGGAGAACCAGGGGGAGTTCTCACTGCTGCACACTCAGTTTTTTTCCCACATCAGCTGGAACCAAAGGCAGGTGTGCTCTGGGGAAGTGCCCCAGGGAGGGTCCACCAGAGCCAGCATCTGTGCTCAGGAAATATTTCCCAGCCAGACCAACTGATTCGTGGCTGGCCTCTTTCGAGTCATCCTCAAATTTACCCTCTGTGTGCTTAGTCGCTCAGTCATATCCTACTCTTTTCGACCCCATGGACTGTAGCCTACCAGGCTCCTCTGTTCATGGGATTCTCCAGGCAAGAATACTGGAGTGGGTTGCGATGGCCTCCTCCAGGGGATCTTCCCAACCCAGGAATCAAACCCAGATCTCCCACACTGCAGGTGGATCCTTTACAGTCTGAACTACCTGGGAAGCCCTCACCCTGTCTAAAAAACTGCTGCTGCTTCCTCCCTACCAGATGTTTTTCTGTAACATTCCCTCTTCTTTCAGGAAACTTTCCCCTAGGAAGGCAGATACCACTTCCTTTTCCAAGACAGAACCTGTACAACTTCTCCCTAACAGATCACTCACCCTCGGCCTTTACTTGCCATGTTTTACCTTATATCTGAGTGGATTTATCATTTTTGCCTCTTCTCTCTCTCTGTCATGTTCTGTTCTGGGGACGTCTCTTAAGGGTAGGTAGAAGCAGAGGTCATGATGTACAGGTAAGAGATGTCAAGCTCCATCAGGGCCACAGTCTCTACCCTGACACCAATCTTTTTTTTTTTTAATTTATTTATTTGGCTGTGTTGGGTCTTAGTTGTGGCACACTGGATCTTCAATCTTCATTGTGGCATTTGAGATCTTGTTCCCTGACCAGGGATTGAACCCAAGCCCCCTGCATTGGGAGTGCAGAGTCTTAGCCACTAGACTACCAGGGAAGTCCTGCCACCAATCTTAAGAGACATCCTGGGATGTTGGGAGGCCTCATCTAAAGCATGGATTGTGTTCAACGCTTTCCCTCACAACTCAGGTGTTGCCTCAAGGATGTACAGCCCCAAGTGCTATGTATTCAAGGCTCCTTGATGACAGAACCAAAAGAGACCTCAGAAATACCCTGGTCCAGTTCTCTAATGTTACAAAGGAAGTACAGGGGGATTGAGGTCCAAAGAGGTGACCTTATTGCAGACAGGTGCCCTTATTGCAAATGGGAGGGCAGATTGATGCAACTAGTTTGGAAACCATTTGACATTATCTTATTAAGTTGAAGAGTCATATACACTAAGATCTTTCAGCTCCACTCCTGTGAACGTATCTTATAAACATATGTGCCAGGACACATATACAAGATTGTCCAAAAACTAGACAGAGCCCAGATGTCCTTCAGCACCTGGCTGGATGGACAGATTGTAGTGTATTCATACTATAGGAAACTTGACAGCAGGAGAAAATGAATGAATTGCAGCTACACACAACAACATGAATGAATCGCATAACAGAATATTAAGGAAAAGAAAGTGGAACGTAAAAATCACAGTTATAGTAGGATTCAAATCACATGGAGCCCTGGAGAAGGAAATGGCAACCCACTCTAGTGTTTTTGTCTGGGAAATCCCATGGCCAGAGGGGCCTGATGGGCTACAGTCCATGGAATGAGTTGAACATGACTGAGTGACTGAGCACACACACAGCACACAATATAAGGACCAGCTTTTGCCTTAACCAGTTCTGCCACTCCTTTGGAAAGGCATTTCTGACAATGTCTTTAAGTTTGAATTTATTGCTATGGGTTGAGTATTTGCTAAAAGTATTTACTAAAGTATTTAAAAGTATTTACTAAGGGTCTCTTTTTTTGTTGCCTTTGCTAGAGACTGATTACTCTGCATAGACATTTTGAATAATTACATAGAGTTAAAATAAGAAAAACTAAATTGCATTATTTGGAAGGGATACATAGTTGGAAAAACCACAAAAAAAAAAGCATAGAAATGATTATTGCTAAAAAAAAAAAAGAAGAAGAAGAAGAAGGATAGTCCTGCCTTCATTCAGTGAGTACTTAGTGAACTCCTGCAATGTGCCAGGTACTATTCTGAGCACTGGAGCAACAGTGAGTGAAACAAACAAAAATGCTCACCCTGTGGAGCTCACGTTTTATCAGGGAAAACAGCAATAAACAATCCATAAAATAAACAAAGAAGTTATAATAGTATATTGAAAAGTGGGGCTATGGGAAAAAGAAAATAAACAAACAAACATACAAAGCAGAGGACAAAGAATTCCCAAATCAGGGAAGGATAAATTAGGAGATTGAGATTAACAGATACTCACTGCTATATGTAAAATAGATAACCAACAAGGACCTACTGTTTAGCACAGGGAACTCTACTCAGTATTTTGCAATAACCTATAAGGGAAGAGAATCTGAAGAAGAATATATATGTGTGTGTGTGTGTATGTCTAACTAAATTTCTGTGCTGTATACCTGAAACCAACATGATATTTTAAATCAACTGTACTTCCATACAAATATTAATTAAAAAATAAGTAAATGAATAAAGAATTTCCTCATCAGAGGTTGAGGGCAAGTAGGTTGCAGTATTAAATAGGGCGGTCAGGGTTTGCCTTATTGCAAAGGAGAGGTTTGAACAGATACACGCAGGAGGGGAAAGAGTCAGTTAAGCGGTGGGGAGGGAGCATTCCAGCCTTAACCATCACCGGGCTGACTAAACAGATCAGCTAGTAAATGGCTGGGACAGATTGGGATCCAATTCCAGTGACTTTTACTCTACCAATCCAATCCAAGGCATGGGTCCCAGCTCAACTTACCTATATTCTGGTGTTGTAGCTTAGGGCAAACCCTGTCACCTCTCCCAGGCCCTCTGTTTCATCTGGGAAACCAGGCAAATACTCTGCTTCCTCCCTTCTTCAGGTGCTGTGAAGATCACAAAGTGTTTCATAAGCTGCCAAAAAGCACACATTACTGTTATTATTTTATTGGATTTTTAAAAGCATCTTTATTGATGTAATTGAAATATGATGTAATTTACACATTTAAGGTGTACAATTTGATGAGTTTTAACACATGTGTACATGATCAAAATGTTACCACAATCAAGATCATACACATAGGGAATTCCCTGGTCATCCAATGGTTACAACTCTGCCCTCTCACTGCTGAGGGCCTGAGTTCAATCCCTGATCAAGGAACTAAGATCCCAAGAGCTGGGTGGCATGGCCAAAAAAAAAGAAAAAGATAATATACACATCCTTCATCTCCCAAAGTTTCCTTCTACTCTTTTGTAATCAATCCCTCCCTGTCCTAACTGTGTTCCCAGGATACACCATTTTTCTTTTGGGCAATAAAGATTATGTTTGCATTTTCTAAAATTCTATATAAATGGAATCATATAGTCTTTTTTGTATGAATTGTTTTGTTCAGCATAGTTTCTTTGAGATTTATCCATATTATGCATGTATCAATAGTTCTTTCCTTTTTACAGCTAAGTAGTATTCCATCACGAAGATAAACTATGATTTATACATTTACCGGTTGATTGGAAATGTTTCCAATTTGGGGCTATTACAGATAAAACTACTGTGGATGTTCTCATACAGCTTTGATTTCTCCTGGGTAAATTTCTAGCAGCAGACTGGCTGGGTCATATGGTAAGTGTGCTGGACTTTTTAAGAAGCTGCCAAACCATTCCCCACAGAGGTTAAACCATTTTACCTTCTCACCAGCATTGTATGAGAATTCCGGTTACTTACCGTCTTCATCAACACCCGGTAAATTCAGTCTTTTTTCACTTTAACCATTCTAGAAGTGTGTATCGGTGTCTACTTGCGGGACTTATTTTGTATTTTCCTAATGACTAAAGACACTGGAGCATGTTTCATATGCTAATTGACCATCCATATATCTTCTCTGATGATATAACTATTAAGATCTTTTGCTCACTTTTTATTTGCCTTGTTATATGGGGTTGTAAGAACTCTTTATTTATTGTTCATACAAATTCTTTGTCAGATAGATGTTTTGCAAATATTTTGTCCCAGTCTGTGGCTCGCCTTTTAATTTAACTTTGTTGTTTTTTGAAAATATAATTTTATTTATTTATTTTTGGCTATGCTGGGTCTCCGTTGTTGTGCTGGCTTTTCTCTGATTTCAATGAATGGAGACTACTCTCCAGTTGTGGTGTGCAGGCTTCTCACTGCAGTGACCTCTCTCGTAGCAGAATACGGACTCTAGGGCATGCAGGCTTCATTAATGTGGCACGTGGGTTCAATAGTTGCAGCTGCCAGGCTCTAGAGCAAAAGCTCAGCAGTTGTGGTTCGAGGGCTTAGTTGCTCCTTGGCACTTGGGATCTTCCCAGACCAGGGATCAAACCTATGTCTTCTGCATTGGCAGGTGAATTCTTTACCACTGAGCCACCAGGGAAGGCCCAATAGTGTTGTTTTGAAGAACAAAGAATTTTCACTTTGATGACATCAAATTTGTTTTTTGTTTTTCACTCTATTACATTCACCTATTTTTCTGGTTTTATAATTCTACCTCTTACATTTAAATTTCTTGAGTTAATCTGTCTACATTGTATAAGGTAAGGGTCAGATTTTTGTTTATTTTGTTTTGGTGTAGTGAAAGTCGCTCAGTCATGTCCGACTCTTTGCAACCCCATGGACCATAGAGCCTATGGAATTCTCCAGGCCAGAATACTGGAGTGGGTAGCCATTCCCTTCTCCAAGGGATCTTCCCAACCCAGGGATAGAACCCAGATCTCCCACATTGCAGGCGGATTCTTTAACAGCTGAGCCACAAGGGAAGCCCTTTGGTCACCCAATTTTTCCAACACCATTTGTCCAAAAGATGATCCTTTCCCCAATGAGTTTCTTTAGCAACATTAATTAATCAAATATGTGTGAATCTATTTATGGACTCTATCCTGTTCCACTGATCTATATAACTATCTTTACGCTGATACCATTACTGCAGCTTGAAAGTAAGTCTGTCCTCATCTCCCTCACAGGCACACAGAACTTTGAATAACAGTATCACTTTGGGTAGTCATTACTGTTTATGTATGTCTCTTCCTGATTAGACAGAACTCTTCCAGGGAAGGAAGTGTGTTATTTTTTTTTATATTGGTACTAAAGTTATTCTTTATAAAATTAAACTCATTTTGAGATAACTACATCACACCGCTGGTGTAGTAGTATCATGGAAGATTCCCATTCTTGCAACCCAGGTTCGAGTCCCTGGAGGCACAGATCATGTTTGGGTTTCCCTGGTGGCTCAGATGGTAAAGAATCCACCTGCAATGCCGGAGATCTAGGTTCAATCCCTGGGTTGGGAAGGTCCCCTGGAGGACGGCATGGTAACCCCCCACTCAAGTATTCTTGCCTGGAGAATCCTCATGGACAGAGGAGCCTGGTAGGCTACAGTCCATGGGATCACAAAGAGTTGGACACGAGTGAGCTACTAAGCACAGAACAGAAATAACTACAGATTCATATGCAGCTTTAAGAAAGGATATAAAGACATCCCATGTACACTTTACCCAGTTTCCTCCAATAGTAACATTTTGAAAAACTTTAGTGCAACATCATAGCCAGAAAATAAACACAGATCTTACGCATATTTCCCCAGTTTTACATGTACTCATTTGTGTGTAGTTAAGGATATCTTTTTAATATTTAAACCTTAATAATTATTTCTTTGAACATCCACTAATGTACACAAGGCTAAGACCCTCACAATTTCGTTGGCTTGGAAGTTGACCATTCTAAAGTAATGTAGTAAGGGGACTTCCCCAGTGGTCCAGTGGCTAAGACTCTGGGCTCCCAACGTGGGGGTGGGGGGCGGTTAGAGGGGTTGGAGGGAGGGGTGTCCCAGTTTCCTTTAGATCCCACATGCCACAACCAAAATGATTGCCACATACCACACACAACAAAGATCAAAGATTTCCAGAGCTGCAGCTAAGACCTCTGGCAGCCAAATAAATATTTTTCAAAAATAACATAAAAGCAAAATGTTTCTTGGAACTTAGAAGAACCTAGCCCACCTTTTATTAGAGGGGAGCAGGGAGAGTAGGGGAATGGGGGAAGATGTCAGTAAAGACCTTGAAGAGGTGAGAGCCCTCCACTAGCAGGTGCTCACTAAATGTGTTACACTGAAAGGTTGAACTCAGAGTTCTTTTCCGTGTAGCCTAATGGATATCCTCACACCGGGAAGGTTCATCTTCACTTTCACTTGGCAAAAGTGAAAATTTAAGGCCTAGTGCCTTGCGCTGTGACAGCCCAAGCACTCTGACTCCCGAGCCCAACGCTGTCTCCCTTGGATGGTGTTTGTGTTCAGCCACTAAGTCATATCCTTGCAGGCTGGCCTGTACAGGGATTGAACCTGGGGCCTTGGTGTTATTAGCACCTTGCTCTAACCAACTGAGCTAACCAGCCAGGTGCTTATGTATCCAGCAGCTTATGTAGCTCAATGGGATTCCCTGGTGGCTCAGACAGTAGAAGAGTCCACCTGCAATGCAGGAGAGCGGAGTTTGATCCCTTGGAGAAGGAACTGGCATCCCATTCCAGTATTCTTGCCCGGAAAAAATCACATGAACGGAGGAGCCTGAGGGGCTACAGTCCGTGGGGTCGCAAAGAGTCGGACACGACTGAGCGACTTCACTTTAAGTCACGTCCGACTCTTTGCGACCCCATGGACTGAAGCCTGCCAGGCTCCCCTGTCCATGGACTGGAGTGGGTTGCCATTTCCTTCTCCAGGGGATCTTCGCGACCCAGGGATCGAACTCAGGTCTCCTGCATTGCAGGCAGATTCTTGACCGTCTGGAGTCACCAAGAGGCTCACTCTTGAGGGTGGTACACGTACACAAATACTTGCCACGAATGCCCTATCCCTATCTGGAATTATGCCCCCAATCTTTGCCCTGTCTTCCGAGCTGTAAATTTTTTTTTTTCCTGACTGTGGCTTCTGAATGCGAAGCAACTCCGGGAAGAACCGATGGAGCGTGCAACTGCCAGCTCTACAAGTCGCAAAGAGGCCTCCTTGAAGCGAACAGCCACGCGCTCGTCGTGGTCTAACCAGTGCGCCGCTTCCTAGGCACCCGCTACACAGGCGGCGGTTGCGCCCAGGACTCCGCCCCGCGCTCGAGGGGCGGGGCCGGAAGTAATTTACGTCTCCCGGTTGCTAAGAGACGGAGCTTCCACAAACTAGCCTGAGGTTCTCAGGCTTCTTTTCCTTCCTTTCTCCGCTTCAGCGTCTCCGAATTCCGTCACCATGGCGGACCCAGAAAATGAAGTCTTGCGAAGCACCTTTCCATCTTACATGGCGGAGGGCGAGCGGCTGTATCTATGCGGGGAGTTCGCTAAAGCCACCCATAGCTTCAGCAATGTGAGTTGGGCTCTGAACCTTTCAGCTACCCATCACTGAGGTCTTGATGATGCCTGGACCACCCTATTGTTTCCATTATTCCATTGTTACTGATTGATGCACGGCTGTCAAAGATAAACCCCTGTTTAGCCATTTTCTACCATTTCCCATTTGTATTCTACCTGGTTGTTAATAACCAACCTCTGCGCTAACAGTGATCCCATCTCCTACATTTTTGCTCAAATGTTTCGTGATTGACCTCCTTCCTCAGATTCCTATAACTGGCCAGGAGGTTGGCTGGGGGGCTGCTTGCAGAAGGGAAGTCTGTGGCACACAGCTACTTATGGAAGGTGGTCGGTCAGTAATAACATCATAAAACTTTACTGTAATATAAATTGTTCCAATCCACCCTAAGGGGGTTGAGTGCTGTTTTAGGATACCAGACATACTGCTAAGTTGCAAGCTTAGGGGAAGGTGCTGTTGTTATGCCATTTTGAAGATAAGAACGCTTTTATAGAAGTTGAGTAACATGCCTAAGATCACTGAACAAGCAGTTGGCAGAGGAGGGATTCGAACTCAGGCAGTCAGACTTCAGTGCTGAGGTGCTAACCTTACCATCATACACTACTGTACTGTCTTGCAAATAAGCTATTGGATATTATATTATGACTGTTTCTTTTACAACAAATAGCCCCCTTGTTACAAATAATGGGGTGGTAGCATAGCTCTCTAACTTGTCCCAAGACTCTCTCTAAAGTCAGACTTCTCAGTTGCTACCTAGAATCTTTAGTCCCTTTGGATCACCAACCACATCCTAAAACCAGAAATAATGGATCAGATGGGCCAACAATTAAGTTCAGGAGCCTTGCCCCCATCCATTCTCCTTTTTCTGGAAACGGTTTCATCTTGGAGAAGCTCAAGTAGAAAAAAACACCACAAGGGCTTATAGCTTTGGGTGAGAAGTGGTCTTTTCTAGGAAAGAAAGGATCTTCTGGAAAAGTAGGAAGGTCTTAGATGGAGGTGGGTACAGTCTGATGCCTCAGGAAGGACATCACACTACAGACTATGTAATGATCTCAGACAGGAGAAGGAAGGACATAGGGACAAGGAGAAGCTTTCCATTCCCACTTTGGGTCCAAAATCACAGTTTCCTTTTGCCTGGCATTTTCATCTTAATCCCCTGAAACAATGATTCATTGTCAACAAGCTATATAAAAAGAGAGGGCATGTACAATGGGTTACACAAGTTGCAGATCATCCTAAAATCCATTTTGTTAGCCTTCAGAATGCTTGGTCTTCAAATAGTATTGTTTTTAAAATATTTATTTATTTCGCTGCGTGGGGTCTTAGTTGCAGCCCATGGGATCTTCATTATGTTATCCCTTGTCATGTCATGGGATCTCCCGTTGTGGCACACGGATTCTCTAGTTGTGTTACCTGGGCTCAGTGCTTGTGCCGCATGGGCTTAGCTGCTGTGTGGCGTGTTGGATCTTAGTTCCCTGACCAGAGATTGAACCCACAACCCCTACATTGCAAAGCTGATTCTTACCTCCTTGGACCACCAGAGAAGTCCCCTTCAAGCAGTATTTTGAATGTGTTGTGCAACCATTTCAGGTTCACGGTTGAATTTGTTAAGCACTAAACACCCTAGGATTCTAAGTGAACTGGAGGAATCCCAGACACTGGGGAAGTTCAGTATATCCACTGGGTAGTATAGTATATTCTCACATCTCAACCAGTGGTTTCCACAATAGCTTGTGATTTGACTTTGTGCATGATGACTACCCGCAGATAACTTAGGTGACTAAGCAGAGATCAGTGTGGTGCTGGTTTTAGTCTGCAAGGATCCAAAGAAGACCTGTTTGTTTGCTGGCCTATGGAGTCCCCCTACAACTCTGGCAGAAGGGTTTGGGCTGCTGTGTCCAGTCCAGCTTCTTACCTCACCCTGCCAGATGCCTGTTAATCTGAGTGGTTCCTTCTTCAGGCTCTTCACCTTCAGAGCGGAGATAAGAACTGCTTGGTTGCCCGCTCCAAGTGCTTCCTCAAGATGGGAGAGCTGGAAAAATCCCTGGAAGATGCTGAGGCTTCACTCCAGGGTGACCCAACTTTCTGCAAGGTGACTGTTTGGTGGGAGGACTCCTTCTCGCTTTTCTCATTGCCATTACCTGCAGCAGCCTCTAATGGTTAAAGAGCCAGCCAGACTGCCTGGAGTTTACCGTTGTTTTCCTTCATAGATCACTCGTCTCTGCCCCTGTATCCCAACATTTGTTCTCAACCCAGCGGTCCTTACGTTCCACCACACCTGAGCCTGGGAAGACTTTGTCTTGTCCCCTTGGTTTGACTTCCTCTCATTTCAGGGGATTTTACAAAAGGCCGAGACCCTGTACACCATGGGTGACTTTGAATTTGCCTTGGTGTTCTACCATCGGGGCTACAAGCTGAGGCCTGATCGGGAATTCAAAGTTGGAATTCAGAAAGCCCAGGAAGCCATCAACAACTCGGTGGGAAGTGAGTGGCCATGGGACCTATTCGCTTATTTGGGAGGTTCTTGGAATCCTTAGGTTTGGAGGGAGGGCTCAGGTACACTGAGTGAGCACCCACCACTGGAGGACTACAGGGAGCCGCCAGCTTATATTTGGCTGCTCCTGATTTTCTTGAGGATTAGAAACTGCCCACTGGGAGAACTAGTCTCCAGTCCACTGTCCTGAGCACTGCAGCATCTGGTTCTCTTCAAAACCAGATGAAAAGCATCATTTCACTCACCCCAAGCCAGAAGAGCAGGCCTCTTTTTGGCCTGGTGTCATAGTACAGAATGAGGTTCTGAGCAGGGCCTCCCGTGGCCCCTGCCTTCCTCCCTTACCACGCATGCACCAAAGGCTGGCTCTCCCGTCAGTTCTTTGTGTGCAGGTGGGGGGCTGGGGAGGGGGGCTTGCCACTGTGGGTGGCAGAGTGGTACCCAGGGCCTGTCTTTGTTTGGAAATGTGGCCTTGGGCTAGTGGGGGTGGCTTGGCTGCTCAGAGAAAGTTGAGCCAGGCTCCACCCTCCCACCAAAGGCCAGCTATTTCCACATAAAATGTGTGATAGGTTGTGCCTAAGGCCACTGCCGACCTGAGCCCCAGCTTCTGTCTTTGCAGGTCCCTCTTCTATTAAACTGGAGAACAAAGGGGATCTGTCCTTCTTAAGCAAGCAGGCTGAGGTAAGGGCCTGGCTCTGACTCCACCTCCCTCAGAGGGCAGAGGCCGCACGTGCCTGAGAAGCACACAGTTCAGTGGCTCTCAGTGCCTGCGAGTGAGGAGCTCCTGCCCAGCACAGGCGGTCAGAAGGTTCTGCCCCAGCTCCCACGAGCTGTTCCCATACCAGACATCCTCCATGGTTCTCAGCACACAGAGGTCCTGGAGGGAGGGGTCTGGGATCACAGGCTCGGGGGGCCTTGGCTGGTGCTCTGGGCTCCTTTCTGAGACTCTGCGGGGGTACTGCTCCATCTTCCCAGAGTATGCGAGCCCAGCAGAAGCCTCATCCCGTGAGACAGCTCGTACACCACCCCAAGAGAGAGAGCAAGCGGAAGGGCTCGCTCAAGAGCGAGAAGATCGTCCGCCAGCTCCTGGGAGAACTCTACGTGGACAAGGAGTATCTGGAGAAGCTCCTATTGGACGAAGGTATCGGACACTTTGTTTGCAGCAGGGAACTCAGGGCAAAGAAAACCTGGGGTGGATGCTTAACACATGAACCAGAGGCAAAGCCTATAAAATGGTATTTGCTGACACGTTCCTCTGGACAGGTTCCACTACCGTTCTCACTTTACAGATGAGGAAACTGAGGCATAGGGAGGTTACGTAACTCAGTGATGTGGTTCTCAGATTGGAAGCCAAGAAGTCCAGTTTCAGAACCAGTGCTCTTAAGTGCTCTGGTACCCTGGGTGGGAATCCCAGAGATATGGGTTTCTTGACCACCTTGGTCCCTGAAGGGGCACCCCTGAGCATTCAGTGTGTACCGAGGGCAAAGGAATTCAGCTCAGAGGTGCTCAAAAGGGACTCCCAGGACCATGGAATGAGAATGTCCTAAAATGTCATCTGGTCTAATCCTTCCTGTTATTGGTAAGGAAAGAGATATCCCGAATGGGGAGTAACTTGTCCAATGTGACAAGCAAGTTGGTGGTGGAGTTGACAGCAGTGCCCAGGCCTCCTAACCTCCAGCTCCACAGTCTTCCTGCCGCACCCCACTGGCAGGAACAGGAAATAGGAAGGCGACTTGAAGTAAATGTCTCGTATGAACACTGGTGGTGGGAGTGTTGCCATTAGCAGTTGAGCCTGCACAGGGATCACTCTCAAATCCAGGGGCTTTTCTCCAGAAGTGACTTCCCAAGGTCCTCTATAGGATTCCTTGCGGGTTGCATCTCAGGGGCAACTTCGCTTCTAGCACGCCTCCTCTGTAACAGGCCTGGACACTTCCCTCTCTACAGAGGAGCTTCCAGGGAGGGAAGAGGTGGCCCACATGTTACCCAAGAGGCCTTGCAGCCTTGCTGCCGTTTCTGACCTCTGCTCAGGTGAGCGAGGAGAGCTTGGGCATGCCCCTCTGGCTCCCAGTGTGCCCTGGCCCACTTGGTACCCAGGGACTCACTGGGCACTGGAAGCTGGGGCCAGGTTGTGCATTTCTACTCTGAGTACTCTGAGGATGCAGCTTGAAATAAAGGAGCCCCGAGGGCTGGAAGCCTCTCAGAAAGCAATCCACCAGCCACCACTTCTGCTATCTCATCATGTCTTGCCATGAGGGGCCTATGGCCTAAGACCTGTACCATGGGAGTGCCCCAAAGGGGGGGCTCTGGCTTCATCTGGTCCCAGATAGACCCCCTCTCCCACCCAGGTGCTCTTGATTTCATTACTGTCCCACAGTTCCAGGTAGAGGTCCCCCTAGGGACACCTTTAGTTGAGAGGAGGTGATTCTCCTCGATCCCTGTTATAGTTGGCTCCTCCTCACCCCCTTCCCTGCAGACCTGATCAAAGGCACCATCAAGCGTGGCCTGACCGTGGAGGACCTCATCATGACAGGCATCAACTACCTGGATACGCGCAGTGACTTCTGGTGGCAGCAGAAGCCCATCTACGCCAGGGAGCGGGACCGAAAGTTGATGCAAGAGAAGTGGCTGCGGGACCGCAAACGCCGTCCCTCGAAGACAGCCCGCTACATCCTCAAGAGCCTGGAGGACATTGACATATGTGGGTGGTGTTCTCAGAAGGGCTGACCCGTGGCCTGTTGGGGACAGAGCCACATGGCAGCTGGAGCCCCCTGGCTTCGCTTGGCCGGTGGATGGAATCTGGGGTGGGGGGTTGGCATGCGGGCTCTTCTGCTGGCTGGGGGGAGACTGCTCCCCGCTCCACAACACCTCTTTCCTTTCCCAGTGCTGACTAGTGGCAGTGCTGAAGGCAGCCTTCAGAAAGCTGAGAAAGTGCTGAAGAAGGTGCTGGAATGGAACAAAGAGGAGGTGCCCAACAAGGATGAACTGGTGGGAAACCTGTACAGCTGCATAGGGAATGCCCAGATTGAGCTGGGGCAGATGGTGGCAGCCCTGCAGAGCCACAGGAAGGACCTGGAGATCGCCAAGGAGTAGTGAGTACCTGCACGGGCTCTGAAGGCCAAGTGGCCAAGGCCCAGCTACATACTGACCTTTCACTGGGGTGGCTGGGGGCTGAGCCCCTGCTTTCTGCCCTGTGTGCCTGAGGTGGATACCCTGGAATGAGGATACCCTGCCACCTCCTCAGGACAAGGGCACATCTAGACTGTCAGCTTTTTTGCCACAAAGAGGGAAGGTAGAGGCCCCAAACTCCGAAAAGCTCCCTGTGGTTTGGCTCTTAAGGATATTTTTATTTTTTTAAAAATACTTATAATTTTATTTATTTGTTTGGCTGCGCCAGGTCTTAGTTGCAGCCTACAGGATCTTCAGTCTCCGCAGTGGCATGCAGGATCTTTTAATTGCAGCATGTGGGATCTAGTTCCCTGACCAGGGTTCGAACCTGGGCCCTCTGCATTGGAGCGAGGAGTCTTAGCCACTGGACCAGAAGGAAAGTCTCAAGAGCTTAGGCTTCTGAGCTGTACCTCCCAGCTGCGGGGCCTTAGGCAGGGCACTTAACTAACCTCTTTCAGCCTCTTGTCGAAGGGGCCCAATGGTAGCCCCTACTCAGTAGAGTGGGAAGGAGAATGACATGCAGAAATTCACATAAAGATCTCAGAACAGCACTGTGTATCCATGATGACTATTGTAATGTCAGCTCTCATAGGAACCAACTCTTCCCAAGACTTGATGGCCCCTCCCAGAGGTACCATCACTTTCTGGGCACCCCTGGTTCCAACCTCTGGAGTCATTCATGATTTTGTCTTGCCCAGTCTTACCCTCCCCGCAGTTCTGAGCCCCTTCAGTCTCCCATCCTCCTATGTCCACTCAGGTCAGCCCTTGCCTCTCCCTGTCTCCAGCTGCTCTTACAAGTCACCACCAGAGACGTGCTACTTCTTACCTGTCAACTGTTTTCCTGCTGACAAACAGGCCTTGGCCTCTCACTGCCTATGAGTTCAAATCAAATGGGCCTTTCCTGGGCACTCAGGGCCCTCTCTGAATCCACTTCTGCACAGCCCTCCAGTGTCAGACCACTCTTTGGGTCAAACTGGATTTCCTGAACACACCCGCTTCCTGTCCTCTCCTCAATCAGGGGAACCCGATAAGCTGTCCGTCTATTTCCAGTTAATTTCTCACCGGCCTCCCACCTTGCAGAACCAGAATCTCATGTGTTGAGCATTCCTGGTTCGCAAACAACAGTTAACTTTGGAGACAGACCTGGCTTTGATTCCTGCCTGGGGCACTTTGGATCCAATCTTTTCCCATGCCTCAAAGAAATAAATCTTCACATCTTGCCAGCCCTCCCCTCTGAGCTCTCAGACCTGCATATCCAGCAGAGTCCGAGGCATTGCCACTTGATGTCCCATGGGAGCTCCCACTTTAACATATCCAAAGTGGAATCCATCATCTTCCTTCAAGACCTCTTGCTCCAGGGCTCCCTTTCCGGGAGAATGGCACTGGTGGCTGCATTGTCCCCAGGAAGGAGCCCAGGTGGCTTCCTAGACACCTCTTTTCCTTCACTACCCACTCCAGCCTGCCATGTCCTATCCATGCCTCCTCCTCCTATCGAGAGAATCTTCCCTTCTGTTCCCCTCCCACAGCTCCATCCACATCTTCCTCACTTTTTGGCTATTTCCTCTGACCTGGTTTCCTGCCGCCCAGCTGGCCCTTCCGTGCAAAACAAGTCCAGGTGCAGTCAGGTGCAGTCCCAGTGCCCGGCCCACCCTTGCTGACCTGACTTGTCCTGACCTCTGTTGACTCGGCTGTCTCCGTCTCCAGGGCCTAGGGCATCCTGAACCCTGGCAACAGCGCATGGCTCTCCTCCTACTCAGCCTTCTCTTTTGCCTGCACTTTCTAAATCAGCCCCCTCCTCCCCATCCTTCAGATTGTAAAGAAGTATTTTCCCCCGGGAAAAGCCCTCCACGCGCCCAGAGTGACCTAGCAGCCCTCCTGCACGCTCCCCCTCCACAGGCCACATGTTTCATCTGCCTGATAGACCTTAGACTTCTCTATTCCCTTTCTCTCCCCAGCACCTGCCCCATAATGGACATGCAATGAATATGTGCTTAGTGGCTGATTATGTAAACAGAGATGTTCCTTCAGCAATGTTGGTTCCTTTTCAGTTTCTGTACACGGGCCTCCAGTCTCACCCGTGAGTCTCACGTGTAAGCCCCACATGCTTCCTCAATCAGATCAGCCCCACCCCCTCCTCCAAAGACCACCATCCTTCCAGCCATGGCTCAAATCCGACTAGTCTGAGTAGCTTCTCCAGTGACCTCAGTCAGCCCTCATTTCTTTCTCTGATTACTGTAT
The DNA here is from genome assembly GCA_024291935.2 of Okapia johnstoni. NCBI lineage: Eukaryota > Metazoa > Chordata > Mammalia > Artiodactyla > Giraffidae > Okapia > Okapia johnstoni. The sequence continues at coordinate 19,704,711 of CM044306.1, read as the reverse complement.
GGATGATTTGATTGCAGGCTTTCCCCGTCCCCATTACTGTTGCCTTAGTACACGTTACTGTTGTTACTGTTATGAATAAATCAACATATGTCAACTTATTTATTCACACGGCAACAGAGCAGCCACTCTGGAAGGGGGAGCCGACATCAGAGCCGCAAACATGGCCCAGGAGCCCCGGACAGAGGAGATGAGGGAGGCTCTAAGAGAAGGGGGAGATAGGGCCAGGGGGTGGCCCCCGAGGCAGAGGGACAAGGCAGGGGTGGGGGGTTTGGGGCACTCCAGGTAGTGTTGGGGGGGGGGCCAGGACCTGTGGGGAGTGGGAGGAGGGGAGGTCACGCTGAGGAGGGAGAGCCGATAGGAGTCTGTTCTCACACCAATCCCAGAGGCGTCGTACTTGATCCAGGACATATGGCGCTGAGAGCAGAATTCAGACGTCTCCCCTCTCCCCAGTCGGGGGGCCAGATTGAGATAATGTCCTCCTGGCCCCTTTGCAACATATTTACTTGCGTATTTATGTACATGTACACATACGTAGGATTAAAAAAAAAAAATTCCTTTATGTGGCTGTGCCGGGTCTTGGTTACAGCACATGGGATCGTTAGCTGGAGCACACGAACTCTTAGTGGCGGAATGTGGGATCTAGTTCCCTGACCAGGGATTGCACCAAGGGCGCCTCCCCCAACTCCACACTGGGAGCATGGAGTCTTAGCCACTGGACCACCAGGGAAGTCTCCGCATAGGATTTTTTAAACAGAAATGACCCATTTCTGTGGGTTGTTTTTTTTTTTTTAAAAAAGCCTGTGTCTTGGAAAGGAAATGTCTCATTCTTTGAACAGCTTCAGAGAAAGGTGTTTTGGTGCCCGCAATAACGCACATAACTGCATCCCTGGGCAGCCACTGAGGCTGCTCCCCTTTGCCAGCACATACAGAGCTCCACTGAGGCCGCAGACACACGTGGGTGTGCCTGTGGGTGGAGGGAGGGCTTGGTCAGATTTGCATGTGAGAAGACAACCCAGCCATGTGAGGAGAGGGAATCGGAGCAAAACTTCCTGCCACTCAGGGTTGGGGGCTGAGGGGCTGGGGGACAACGGGAAGAGGGGCAGCTGACCAGGGAAGGAGGGAATGAGGGGGATGCTGTGGGAGGGGTCTCAGGTTGGGTTTCTTGGTTTATTTTTTGGGAAGGAGATTTTTTTTTAATTTATTTTTGGCTGCGCTGGGTCTTTGTTGCTGCACGCAGGCTTTTTCTGGTTGTGGCAAACGGGAGCTACTCTCCAGTTGTGATGCACAGGCTTCTGCTTGCAGTGGCTTCTCCTGTTGCAGACCACAGGTTTTAGGGCATGCAGGCTTCAGTAGTTGCGGCTCATGGGTTCTAGAGCTCGGGATTCGTTGCCCCATGGCTGGTGGCATCTTGCTGGACCAGGGATCGAACTTGTGTCCCTTGCATTGACAGATTCTTAACCACTGGACCACTTGGGAAGTCCCCGCACATTCATTTTTAATATGAATAGGGCATCGGACATTGTGCAAGCTCCTATAATCTGACTTTTTTTTTTCCATAATCTGATTTTTTAACTTAAATGTATCAAGGACATTTTTCGTACACAAAAATTGCACTGATTGCATTTAGATTATTTCCACTGTTTATTATTATAAACAATACTTTAATGAGTGTTCTTGTCACATTATCTTCTGGAGGTAAATTTCTAGAAGGGGAGTTGTAGGACCAAAGGGGTGTCTTTGTAGGCTGTTGCCTGTTTGCCCTCCGGAGAGATCCTGATAATGTCCGTTCCCATGAGAGGGCCAGGGTACCTCAGCCTTGCCAGCCTGGGCGTTGTCCCTCCAACTGGCCCATCTTTACCTTCTTTCCAGTTTCCATAGTGCCTAGAATGGCCTTGTCTTGCTTCTTCCCTACAGCGATCTTCCTGATGCCAAGTCCAGAGCCTTGGACAACATTGGCAGGGTTTTTGCCAGAGTTGGGAAATTCCAACAAGCCATTGACACGTGAGTGACCCGGGACCACTCCCTCCCTACTCAAGGGCCAGGACATCCTAACCTCTCCCTGGACTCCCAGCCTGGGGCAGGATGTCAGGCAAAGAGGCATCGAAAGACCCAAGTTTGGCTCCTGGCTGTGCTAGGCAACCAGGAGAAAGACACTTTGTAAACTCTGGGGCTCATCAGCTATATTAATTAGTAGAATAGAATCAGCATTTTCTCCCAATTTCCCATTGATAAGCACCAGGACACTTGTTTTTAGGCGTGTGCATTGTCGAGCCTCTCCCCTGGACATTCTCATTCTACATACAGGTCTGGGTTGGAGCTCAGGAAAGTGAAGTCACTCAGTCATGTCCAACTCTTTGCGACCCCGTTCACTGCAGCCTACCAGGCTCCTCTCTCCATGGGGATTCTCCAGGCAAGAATACTGGAGTGGGTTGCCATTTCCTTCTCCAGGGGATCTTCCCAACCCAGGGATGGAACCCGGGTCTCCCGCATTGCAGGCAGACACTTTAACCTCCGAGCCACCAGGGAAGGTCTGGAGCTCAGGAATCTGATTTTAACAAGTTCTCCAGGCAACCCTCACCTCTGGCCAAGTTCATGACTGGGTGGACCATTGATTTCTGGGAGTTCTTCGGAGGTTATTCTGTGACTCTCTGCAGTCACATCTGGTCACTGGGAATGGAGCCTGAGCTCCCTAGAGACCTTGACTGCTGGACTTTTGATGGGCAACCCTGGGGCTGGTGACCTGCTCCAGTGGGGTGACTCAGCCCCTGGGAGAATCAGGGGCGGGCTTGACTGCAGAGAGAAATTGTCCTTCAGGCCTTTGTTGCATGACAGACTTGTTGACCAGGGCCTGCTGCCCCAGGTCATTTGGTTTCCCCAGTGGCCCCTGGTGCCTGTGTGCCAAAAGACAGAGGCGTGTGAGCATTCACCTACCCATTCGTGTCTTTTCATAATAAAATGTTTCATAGTAAATTATGTGCTTAATGTGGGGCTTCCCTGGTGGCTCAGCTGGTAAAGAATCCGCCTGCAATGCAGGAGACCTGGGTTTGATCCCTGGTTTTGGAAAGATCCCATAGAGGAGGGAAAGGCTATCCACTCCAGTATTCTGGCCTAGAGAATTCCACGGACTGTATAGTCCATGGGGTCGCAAAGAGTCAGATGTGCTTAATGTTAAAATATTCATTTGGAAAATATAGAAAAGTAGATGAGGAAGTCTTCAGTCCCACCACCCAAACAAAGACAAGTGCTCATTCTGATCCTCCTCTGACTTTTATGGATATTTTGTTTTTTCATCCCAATCTTTTTTGCTGTGTTGATTTTCTCTTAAATGTGCTTAATCATATTCTTAAAGGTTATGTGTGGGCTTCCCTGGTGGCTCATATGGTAAATTGTCTGCCTGCAATGAGGGAGACCCGGGTTCGATCCCTGGATCGGGAAGATCCCCTGGAGAAGGAAATGGCAACCCACTCCAGTACTCTTGCCTGGAAAATTCCATGGATGGAGAAGCCTGGTAGGCTACAGTCCATGGGTTTGCAAAGAGTCAGACACGACTGAGCGACTTCACTTTGACTTTCAAAGGTTATGGAGTTATTTCAAATGCTATTTTACAAGCATTATTTTCAGCTGTGGTAGCAAAGCCAATTCTATAGATGCACCAAAATAACCCTGGTAGTTTAAAAAATATGTTAGTGCTTGTTAGCTCCACTCCTGCACCTAAAAGAACTGGTAGTTGGAGGACAGTTTTCTTTTGCCACTAGTAGGAAGCCCAGCCTCCTAAGTCCAAGTGCAGGGCCTGAGTGGAGGAAGCTGACCCCGGTTCTTGGTGTCCCCAGATGGGAGGAGAAGATCCCTCTGGCCAAAACCACCCTGGAGAAGACCTGGCTGTTCCATGAGATTGGCCGCTGCTACCTGGAGCTAGACCAGGCCTGGGAGGCCCAGAGCTACGGCGAGAAGTCCCAACAGTGCGCTGAGGAAGAAGGGGACATGGAATGGCAGCTGAATGCCAGTGTTCTGGTGGCGCAGGCACAAGGTACAGATGCCCTTCCCAGCCCCCAGGCCCTGCTGTCACACCCGGGCTGAACTTTCCAAATTCTGAGAGTAGGGATAAATCCCCGCATTTTGACCAGTGTGTATAGTGCCTTCTTTAAGCTACACTCAGTTAGGGCTTGGGAGACCCTGAGAACCGCCCTGCCCTTGAGGAACTCAGCTGAGCTGCATGCAGACCAGCACAGTGTCATGTCCTCATCAAAAGAGCTCCACTCCTCTTGGCTCAGTAGCCTTTATATGTGCATTCTGGCTTTAATCACTCTGCAAGCCAGTGCTGGAGGTATTGTCCTCCTTTATAGGCTGGGAAACAGAGACTCTGAGTGGTGCCGCAGATTGCCCCAGGTCTCGAGAGGGAGCTTTTTTAGGGTGTTGGGAAAGTTCTGAAGCTGAGTTGTGTTCATTGCAAAAGTCTATAAATTTCTAAAAATCATTGAACTGTATACTTACAAAGGGGCGCATTTTATACTGAGTGAATCATATCTCAATAAAGTTAATGGGCTTGTTAATAAAACAGCAAGGGATGGGGTGAGAAGGAACGGATGGAACAGGATTGGCAATGTTTTGGTAATTTTTTAAAACTTTTATATTGGAATATAGTTGATTTACAATGTTGTGTGAGTTTTGTAGGTGAGCAGCAAAGTGATTCAGTTATGCATACACATACATCTATTCTTTTTAAGATTCTTTTCCCATGTAGGTTATTACAGAGTATTGAGTGGAATTCCCTGTGCTGTGCAGTAGATCCCTGTTGATTATCTATTTTATATATAGTAGTGTATTAATATATATGTAAATCCCAACCTCCTAATTTATCCCTCCCCACCTTTTCCCCTTTGATAAGTTTGTTTTCTGAGAGTTTCTGTTTTGTAAATAAGTTCATGTGTATCGTTTTTTTAGATTCCACATAGAAGTGACATCATATGATGTTTGAATCTAGGTGATGAGTAATGGGGATTCATGATTCTATTCCTTTGACTTTTCTGTATATTTGAAATATTTCACAATACAATTTTAAAAGGAGAAATAGCTCTAGGCCACAGCAATAAGGAAGCCGTGGAGTTGGGTCTCCTGTTCACAGTTTCGGACCCGTCCTACCCTGGGCACACGGCTGACCTCAGAGACGGGGGAAGCGTGCCAGGCACTCTGATCACGGGTCTCACCACTCACTCATTTACTCCCATCATTAATGCTTTCCTGGCACCTTCTAGGCACCAAAGCTGGGCATACAGCAGGAAGCAAAATTGATAACTGTTCCTGTCCTCCTAGCTGAGGAGTAACTATTTTTTAATATTTATTTATTTGGCTGCACTGGGTTTTAGTTGCAGCACATGGGATCTTCACTGCTTACACATCGTGGATTCTTTCCTAAAAACATAGAGAAAACCACTTGAAAGCTGTAAACTGGGGAAGATGTGATTACTGTGGCTTTTCCTAGAACTCTTTCCTGTTTCTGTGATGACTTTTTTTTGTTTGTTTTCTGGCTGCTCTGCAACAGGGCTTGTAGGATCCCAGATACTGAACCAGGGCCCCAGCATTGAAAGTGTGAAGTCCTAACCACTGGACCGCCAGGGAATCCCTGTCCCTGGTGAGGTCTTGTTAGGCTCTGGGGGCCTCTGGAGAAGCAGGCCACTCACCACCGGCCTCAGTTTCCATGCTGTTCGGTGGAAAAGTCCAGTCCAACGCAGCAGCCAAGGAGCCCCTGGGTTGTAGAGGCAGCCTGGCCAAGCGGGCAGATCTTGGGTTCTGCAAATAGGGATAATTATAGTATGTATGCTGGAGAAGGAAATGGCAACCCATTCCAGGGCTGTCGGCTGGAGAATCCCATGGACAGAGGAGCCTGGGAGGGCTACAGTCCACGGGGTCACAAAGAGTCAGACACGACTGACGCGTCTTAGCACGCATAGTATGTATGTATCTTCTCCATAGTGTGAAGACATGAGGTAATGGCTACGCGTGTAAGCACTTAGATTAGGAACCAGCATATAGCAAGCTCTCCAGAAATACTCATTTCTTCCTTCCTACCCATCAGCTTCCCATAAGTGTTTCCAACGGTGGTAAGAAACAATTAGTCCCTGGAAAAGCCAACAAAAACATGGATATACATGTGTGGATTTGTGGATGCACAGAGTGAGGAAAAGAAGAGGGAAAGGGCCCCCAGAATGGAGATAATTTCAGGTTATAGATTCAGTTGAAAACAAATAGAATGGTCTTTAATGCTTCACTCACTTGAGTGTTATGACTCCTATTCTGACCTACCATGTCAGAATGACATAGACATTTATTCATGGTGGCCTCTGAGGCATTACTGTAAGTTTTCTTCTTTTCAAATGTGTATTTGAAAAAAGAAATGTATATTGACGCCACAGACTTTTAGAACTATGTTAGAATCGCTTTTCAAATGTAATTGCCTTTTGCAGTTTGACTTATGGATACAAGACCCTTCTTTCCCCAGGAATCCTAAAGCAGTTTGTGGGAGAGGGGTAGATCTTGGGGTGCTAGTTATAAGAGGAAGCAGTGGAGGGACTTCCCTGGCGGTCCAGTGGCTAGGACTCCACGCTCCCAGTGCAGGGGGCTTGGGTTTGATCCCTGGTCGGGGAACTAGATTCTGCATGCCACAACTAAAGATATTGCCTACCACAGCTGAAACCCAGTGCAGCCAAAGTAATTAATTTTTTTAAAAAGCAGAAGCAGTGATGTGTAAAGAAAGTGAAGTGTGGGGTTCCCAGCCCCGTCAGGGGAGCACTTTTCTCCTTCCTTCCTGAAATTAAGCTTTTTCCAAGGGCAGTCAGTTCATAGGCCTCATCCCTGGCCCGGTGCTTAATTGGTCAGGTCAGGGCCCTGGGGTGGGTAGGGGGGCTGCTTCCTCTCTGGGTTCAGATTGTTCCAACATGGGCACTGATGTCCCAGCCACTGGCCCGTGAGGAGTCACATCCAGTCCTGACAGATTGTGTTTGTTGTCCACAGTATTCTTTACAAATCTGAGTAAACATTAAAAAAGAAAACAAAATAGATGTCCTCTCCTGGAGCCATTTAAAGATGGGGTCTAGTGGGAATTCCTAATAATGTAATTTTATGGCCTTGATAAATTTCACAGAAATAGCACTTGGAAAATCAGCATATATTAAGAAACTATATTGATGATTATTTTTCATGTCTTTCTTAGAATTATAGCCTCGTTGCAAACCCTAGGGCCAGACCCAGAAGGGATTATGACTGGGATCATATAGACCTTGGCACGCCGGGTCAGTGTCAGGCATGAACGCTACCTACACAGTTGCTAATTGTTCCCAAGACTAGCCCAGAAAGGAATGGACTAGGGTAAACACAAGGAGATCTGGACTATGTCAGTGTAGTCCATGATATTTAGGAGTATGTGATTGATATGGCATGTGTCTTGAGCAAGTCTTGTAGTCTGCAGTTAGGAATAACAGCTGGACTCAGAGTGGACTCTGCACCTCAGTCCAATAGAGGCTGCAGGTCCCCTGACCCATTGCACCAGATTTCACGTTCTGTCTTCATTCTCGTCACTTGCTCCCGGACCATTAGGGCAACAATGGGGCAGGATGGAGTTGTCCCCCTGGAGACGCATGATGTGGGCACAGACCCCTTCCCTCACTGACTCTTGCCACCTGAAATCCAAGGCTCAGGTGCCCAGGTTTTGTTCCTTAGTGGTGAGGCGGCCCAGGAAATGTCTGGAAAGGGTGGCGCTGGGCCGCCCGGTGTTGCTGCTCCTGAGCGCCCCTGGTACCCGCAGGGCAGCACACAGAGTCACCATCCTCCTGTCTCCCTTGTGCCCTTCAGTGAAGCTGAGGGACTTTGAATCGGCCGTGAACAACTTTGAGAAGGCCCTGGAGAGAGCGAAGATGGTCCATAACAATGAGGCGCAGCAGGCCATCATCAACGTGAGCCTCTCTCTCTGGGGGTGGGGTGGGGCAGGCCCCGGGACCCTCAGCCCCAGATGTTTATTTCCCCTCAACCACAGAGCACATTCTAGGTAGGGCAGTGGCTTTCCAATGTTTGTTGGTGCCATCAGTTTATATAGCAACCCAACCAATACACATACTGTTAACTTTGTTTTCTTGGCCACACTGCACAGCAACTTAAGGGATCTTAGTTCCCCAACCAGGGATCGAACCCACACCCACTGCAGTAAAAGTCAGCATCCCAACTACTGGACTGCCAGGGAATTCCCCTCGATACACATAGTTTTATTTGAAAAAAACAGATGAAAAATAGCAAGTTTTACAAAACATATTTACCTTTATTATGTACACTGATATTTCTTACTCTATTTTCTTTTTTCTTTTCATTCCTTGTCTTTAATGCTGGCTGAGACCCCCTAAACTGACTTTAGGACTTGCGCTTGGAAAAGTGCAGCCCCCACAGAAGACAATAGGAAAGCAGTGTGATGGCCTCACTCACCAGTCCAGACCTGTGCTGCTCAGTCAGGCGGCCGCTAGCCACCTGAAGCATTTAGAGTAAATGGAGTTAGAAGTAAATGAACATTGCAGTTCAGTTCCTCAGTCACACCAACCACGTTGCCACGTGAGGCTTCTGGGTATCACACGGTGCAGATCTAGAGTCTTTCCGTCACTGCACCAAAGGTGATGACATGGTCCCGGCCCTCGGGAAGCTGAAAACACAGTCCCTTGTTCCTGACTGGTGCGGCAGGGACTAGGGGACTCAGACTGAAAGCTCCAGCGGGCAGGCAGAGCTGGGCCTTTCCCCTCATGGAAGGGGAGGAGGGTTCAAGGTCGCCTTGGAAGCTGGGCAGGGTTTTGAAAGTAGGAGGCAGAGAGAAGTGCCCCTCTGAAGGCAGGCCAGCCACCAGCCCCACCCCCACCCGCAGTGTGCTGCTGAGTCCCCTCCAGGGCTTGCTGCCTGGCTGCATGCTGAGGGGCTTGCCTTGCCTCCTTTAATTTGGCTGAAGCCACGAGAAGCTTTAGGACTCAGTAGACAGATGCAACCCCTCAAAACATGCCTGAGTCTGAGGGAAATGAGTCTGAGTCACCCCCAGCAGTGTATCTCTCATACAACTTCGCGTGGGGAGTTCCAAGTCCACAGGACCCATGAACCTCAGGGCAGGAGTTGTCAGAGGAGCCAGGAGGAAGGGGAGGTGGGCAGGGTTGGGGCTTGGGTGGAGAAAGGACAGGTCCCACAACGTTAAGAGAGTTCACTGATACTCTTCTCACCCACAGGCTTTGGATGATGCCAACAAGGGAATCATTGAAGAGCTGAAGAAAACCAACTACAGGGAGATACTCAAAGGAAAGAAGGAGAAAGGTGAGTTTTGGAGCTGGAAGACAGCAACTTCAGAAATCTGCGTCTGCTCTCCTTCCGGTGGTCCTCGCCAAGCTTCCTGCTGCTCCTTCAGTTGGGCTTGGCACTGCCCACGGAGCATTCTGATTTCAGTGCCGCCAGTTCCCGAGGCAGGAGGGGGACCCCTCAGTCTGGGGTCAGATCCCATGCTGTCCACCCTATTTCTTCCATACTCCCGTATTTTTTAAAATGATGGACTCACTTACTTTATTATTTATTTTACTTTCTGGCTGTGGTGGGTCTTTGTTGCTGCACACAGGCTTTCTCTAGTTGACTGGGGACTGCTCTCTAGTTGCAGTGCTCAGTGGTAGCTTCTCTTGTTTTGGAGCACAGGCTCTAGGTGCACGGGCTTCCGTAATTGCAGCACGTGGCCTCAGTAGCTGTGGCGCCTGGGCTTAGTTGCTCCGAGGCATGTGGGATCTTCCCAGACCAGGGATTGAACCTCTGTCCCCTGCATTGGCAGGTGGATTCTTAACCACTGGACCACCAGAGAAGTCCAGTACTGCCGTATTTCTTCAATTCGTGAAATATTTGTCAAGCGCTTGTCACCTGCCAGGAAAGTGTGAGATTCTGGGGGTGACAGAAGCTCGGCCCCTGCCCTGGAGGAGCCCACAGCCTGGTGGGAAAGCCAGGCACCTGAGTCTCCTGAGCAGGGGGCTGCGCTTCTGCTGTGAGAGCCTGGGCAGGGCGCTCCCCGTTCTCTGGGGTGGTAGGGAACACTTCAAAGAGGAAGAATCTTCTGCTTCAGGCTCCAGAAGATGCCCAGGTGTTTTCCCAGTGCGAGGTGGAAGGCTGAGGACATTTCAGGCAGGAAACAGGAGCAAACACGGAAGCAGAACGAAAGTAGCTTACTCTGTGGGGGCTCTTACCGCTGGCCACACTGGGTTAACACGACAGAATGATCTCACTAGATCCTCACTGCCGGGAGGCGGAGGTACTATGCAGAGAGGAGGACACTGGAGCCTGAATGATCGGCCCGGGTCACTCAGCAGTCTGACTGGGAGCCATACTCACCCTCACTGTGGGCAGCTGCTCTTCAGGGTCAGCAGTGAGCAGGGCAGGGTCGGGACAGGGGGCCCGAGGGCCGGCTGAGGTGCAGAGGTGACAGGACTGTGCTGGTCTAGCCTTACCACATTCTTTCTCCCAAGAGTTCTAGGGAGTGAAGAGGCCTTTGATCCCCACCCCCACCCCCCAGCCACTAGCTATCTGACTGGCCCCCATGAAAGGAGTGAGGGAAGAGGAAGTGGCTGGGATGCCAGGCCCCAAGGAGTCAGCAGGGACTGGGGCCGGGCCCCAGAGTGGTGGGAGTGATAAGAGAAGCTGATCTCCACTCAGTGCTTCCTGCCTTCCCAGGCACTCTTTTAAGCTTTATACATACTGACTCATCGGATCCTTCCTGGAGCACTATGAAATAAGTGTTGTTGTTTAGTTGCTCAGTCGTGTCCGACTGTTTGTGACCTCATGGACTATAGCCCGCCAGGCTCCTCTGTCCATGGGGTTTTCCAGGCAAGAACACTGGAGTGGATTGCCATTTCCTTCTCCAGGGAGTCTTCCCGACCCAGGGATCAAACCCACATCTCAGGCATTGGCAGGTGGATTCTTTAACGCTGTGCCACCTGGGAAGCCCAAAATAAGTATGACATGCTTGATTTTATAGATGAGGACGTGGGGCCAAGGGGTTAAAGTCCCACAGTGGTTTCTAGGCTCAGACAGCCTGGCTCTGGAACCCATGGTTTAACCATGGTTCTACATATACTATTTCTGTCACCCCCCCACCCCATCCCATGGGGCCCTCCCTCCAGCCACAGTGAAGTAAAGGGGAGCTAAGGCTGGGGCTCCCTCGGGGCTTCTGGGAGGAGAGCTCCTTCCGGGCACCAAGGCTGAAGCCCTCTCAGATCCCAGCACAGCAGCGGGAATCTAGGTGTGGAGTTTCTGGGCACCTGAGCAGTCAGATAACAGCCTTTTATTACCCAGCGCCTGCACGTGGTGGCTGGATCCCCTCAGAGACCTGCTTCTGCCTCCACGCGCCATTGGAGCCGCTCTCAGAAGCCACAGAAGCAATAATGTCAGGGGACGCAGCAGGTGCTCCAAGCCTTCTCCTTGGCTGACGGCATGCTGGGAAAGGCATCCTGGAAACTTGAGGAAGGCCCCCAAAGCCATAGGCAGCTGCTGGGCACTTCCCTTCCTGGACAGCAGGTGGCAGCATTGCATGTGTCTTCACAGCCAACAGCAGCCTTTGCTGGCTCTGAACCCAGAGTCCCTGTTGGCGTTTTAGAAACCAGGACTTCCAGGAAGAGTGTGGAGGAGACTCAGGAGGAGATTGGTAACTTTTCTCTAATAGCTGGTAAAAACAAGGAGCAAGGATCCCTTGGGTTGTAAAATTGCCCTGCATCTGAACTTCCAGCACAATTTGCTCACTTTTTTTACAGGGGAACCTCCCAACAAATGATGAGTATGCTCCCCAGGGACAGAGAGAAATGCAGAATGAGGATGCCAGAGGAGAAGCCTCTGTCTTTCCCCAGCACCTGAGCTAGTTCTTGCAGGCAAAAAGAAAGAATGTGGGCCGGGGGCGGACCGTCTTGGGTTCAAATCTTGGCTTTGCCAATTATATTCAGTGTGACATCGTGTGTGATTTCCCCTTTCTCAGTCTCAGGCCTCTCAGGACAAACTTTGACCTCTCTTCTCTCCTTTCTCCTGTTTTTCAGAAAATGCCACTATGTTGGATGGTCAAACACGGACGGCAAAGGAGAAGGAAACGAGGAAAACAAAAGATGAATCTGAGAAGGTGATGAAGCAGTGGGTGCGGGAGCAAACGGAGAAACAGCCCAAAGGTGTCTTGTCTAAGGAAACTCTGGGGGTCACAGCTAGGCGACCAGAAGAACAGAGGCAGAGAGGAGACCCAGAAAAAGCCAGCCCCTCATGGAGAAAAGAATTGGGCACGATGGAGAGAGGTCCAGAAGACACTGCCAAAGGACAGTTTGGAGAAGCAGGCAGGACAGAAGAGAACAGAGAGGAAACCAGGGAAATTTACAGGAGGCCTTCAGAACTGGACCAAAACCTTTCAGAAGAATCAAGCCCAAGGGAATCGGAAGGACTAGACAAGAGACTTTCAAAAACTGACGGAGGAGAGTTGGAAGCACTGGGGAAAACAGAATCAGGAGAAATTAAAGAAATGGAAATAACAGAAAATTCTGAAAAAATAGAAAAAGATGAAAAAGAAGATGAACCCATTGAGTAGGCATTAAGATCAGCAGGCTGGTGTTCACAGGGACCATGGAAGTCTTACTAAACTGGACATTCAAGCTGAGATTTGTCTCTAATGTGGATTGGATCCAACAGGTCACCCTGTCTCTTTCTATTACCGTTTTCCCTTTAAATGTGTATCTTTCACTCTTACAAACCCCAGAGTCTGTCATTTTGCCTCCTTATCGCCACCCATTCTCAGAAGAGCCTTAGAGAATGAATGTGTGGGCTTGGGGGTCCCACTTGCTGAGAACTCTGACATTCTGACTAGGGGAGAAACACAGAGACCCCCTCCCCAAACAAGGCCTGACCCACAGTGTCACCGAAGTGTGAAATGTGGTCCTCTCCCCCAGACCCTGTGCGAGGACCTTATGGAAGAAGTGAGAAAGATGCTAAGGAGAAAGGGTTTCAAGGGAGGAAGAAACAGGTGAACTCCAAGGAACTCAAAAAGCCTCAAGTGGGGAGGCAAGAGAAAGGCTTGGGAACAGAGGTATGGCTGCCCAGCTGCTGACCATTGGTTCATCTTGCTGAGTACCACTGTGTGCAGGGTACCGTGGGAGGCTTTCTGGAAGAAATAAGGATGGGACAACCTCAGCCATCACACAGCAAGGGAGACCTACTTGTAAACCCCTAAGCCTTGAAAACAGAATGAAGTGCCTGCTGGCACCAGTGGGGCTCTTGGAGCTCAGGGGGCGAAGGAAGATGTCTGGCAGAGAACAGGGAGCAGCTGGGAGTAGGAGTTGCCTCAGGACCCACCTGGGCCACCCTGGGGGCCTGCGTACAGTCGAGTAAATCAAGCTCCCCAAACTTGCTTCATCCTCTGTATAATGAGTACCTGTCTCAGGGCTTGGTGCTTAGCACAGTCCCTGGTACACAGGAAGCTCTTGAAAACCCACCTGAGCTTCCAGTGGTTTCACAGAGGGGTGGCTGAGCAGCTGCCCCAGAGGAGGAATTAAGAATTTCACTGGTTTATCCATCTAGCCCCTTGGCCACTGCCATCCTAGTTCCAGCTCCATAGTTCCTGGAAGGGGTGGGCTTGGTTGGGGCAGAGGCTGACTTTGGGCCTGCCAGACTAGGGAGAGGCAAGTGAGGAATTTCAGCTGCAACTTTTAAGGAATACAGGGTCAAAAAACTCAGTAAGCAAGAGAAAGTATTTTAACGCAATATCGCAAAAAAAAAAAATTGCAAAACTCTGAGAAATTGAGTATTTCCTGCCACATTAGTAAACAAGGATGTCACAGTCATCAGCGATTGCAGCCACCATGGAAGGTGAGCTGGTGAGCCCTAAGGGAGCACAGAAAGGAGAATACCTGCAATCTAGCAAAAATCAAACCACTCCCTACGGTTAAGCCCTGAGGAAAGGAAGTTCAAGATGTGAAAAACACGGGACACAGGCTCCAGATAGCTGAGGTGCACATTAAAGGAATGATTTCAGTGAGCCCACACTCTTGCATCTTCTCATACATAGAAAAGCTCTAAATTCCTTAATTGAGATATCTGGTTTTCTTTAACAATAATCTTTTCCACGTTCAGACTACCTGCCCTTTGTTGGAAAACTTCTATATAATGCAGCTCCTACCCTCGCCTCCTCAGAGCAGTTTTCTCAGGGTTACTTGAGATGCTATCTCCCTGGCTTGAAATCCTAAAACTTCCCGCGGAATAAAACATAACTCTCAACTTTCAGGTTGTGAATATTTTTTAAATAAACAGCCTGATGATGTGTAAAATATCAAAATTTTAAAGAAAAACAGGATTCGCCTTCGCACTCGCACAATCCTGCCTCCCTGTCTCAAATCTAATCTCCACACTGGGCCAGGGAGGGGGGTGCCTGCTTGCCTCTTTACCGAGTTCATCATTACCGAGGTGCAAGAAAAAGAGACCAAACGCCCGCTCCCCAGCCCCCATACCCCGCCCCCGCACCCCGCCCCCGCACAGGCGCCTCCGAACAGGTGCTGCCCCAGGGCGGGCGCGCCGGCAGGGGGCGGGGCGCAGTGCTCCGCCGCTTCCTCCCAGGGCCAAGTGAGCCTGGAGTTTCGATTCGCAGAGCCTGCGCAGAGGGGGCCGGCCCGGCCCGCCCCCGACCCGCCCGCGCGCGCTCCGCCCCGGACTATGTAAGGCGGCCCCGCGTGGGCTCGCGCCACCGCTAGACTCCGTGTCCCTCCGCGCAGGCGGGCGGCCTCGGAGAGCTAGTGCTGCGAAGGCGGCGACGGCGGTGACCCCTCCTCATCATGGTGAGCGGGAGGGCTGGGCCGGGACCTTAATGGAAAGCGAGAGTATTGGGGGATTTGGGGGTGGGGAGGAGGAAGTGGCATGCAAATGAGGACCCGAGGTTCCGGAGTTGAGTCGGGGCTTTCTTGGCTGAGGTAGGGACGACGCGGGGAGCATGGGGAGTGGGGATGGCACTGGAGAAAGAAGGGACTTAGGGAATCGAGCCGCAGAAGCAGCTCCCCCGGAGCACATCCGGGTGGCGGGTGGGCCGGGGTAGCGGGCACTGGGCCCGCGCTGGGCAGGCATTCGGCACCCCCTCCCTGCCCTGGGCCTCGTCTGAGATAATGTGCGCCTGCTGAGCTGTTTGGGTGGTGGCGGGAGGTGGGGCCTCGCGGCTTAGAGGAAAAGGCGCTTTACAGTAAAAAGTGTTGCTGCCTGTGGCTTTGCGCAGGCAGGAAAACAAGTGGCCCAGAGAGGTGTTGCTGACACACAGCAAGGGGTGCGCAGAGCTAGACTCCGACGCAGGTGCCCTGTACCGCCCAGTCCTGGGGCAGGCACAAAGACCACGACTTTGTGGGGGGCCCAGGGCAGAGGAGGAGGTGGCAGGCTGTGCTCAATGAAGCCCTTTGTCCAGCGCTCTCCCGCCCAGCCCCCCACCAGCCCTTCTGTGGGACCATTGTCCCCCCATCCCGGACAAGAGAGTATTATCTGTTGCTGGCATTGTTGGGGGATGGGAGGCGGTCTTTGGGTGACCCTTCTCCACCCCCACCCTCCTCGGTGCTCTCAGGGCCAGGGCAGCTGTGGTTTTACCCAGATATAGAGCCCTCCACCTCCAAAGAGGTCATCCTTAATAGAGGCCAGGGATATAAAGTTAGGCTTCGCTTCTAGAAACTCAGGCTTCAGGCCCTCCCCTGCAGGCACTTCCCAGCAGTTTTCCTTTCAAGGTGGCCGCAGTGGGTGATCCTTGAGGCTACGGTTCTCTCTAGAGGGAAGAGTTTGGGACTTCCCAGACAGCCCTCTCCATACTGCACAGCCAGAAGCCCTCAGGTCCCAAGGACCTAGGAGAGACCCTCTAGCCCCTCACGGCTTGAGAAGGTGCCCACGGCCCCGGGGGTGCCTGTCAGTCAAGGGCCGGGGTGCCTGGAGTGGGGGGATTCCTGGATAGGGCCAGGCCTGAGAGGAAAAGGCGAGGCTGGCGGGGTGGCCCTGTGTGACCTGGCTGACGCTTGTCTTCCCCTCCTCACACAGAGTAGAGGCTTCTCCCGAAAGAGCCAGACGTTCCTGCCCAAGGTCTTCTTCCGCAAAATGTCATCCTCAGGGGCCAAGGACAAGCCTGAGCTGCAGTTTCCCTTCCTGCAGGATGAGGAGACAGTGGCTACGCTGCAGGAGTGCAAGACACTCTTCATCCTGCGAGGCCTGCCCGGGAGCGGCAAGTCCACGCTGGCCCGGTTCATCGTGGACAAGTACCGGGACGGCACCAAGATGGTGTCTGCCGACAGCTACAAGATCACCCCTGGCGCCCGGGGGTCCTTCTCTGAGGAGTACAAGCGGCTGGATGAGGACCTGGCTGCCTACTGCCGCCGGGACATCCGGGTCCTCGTGCTGGATGATACCAACCATGAGCGGGAGCGGCTGGAGCAGCTCTTTGAGCTGGCCGACCAGTACCAGTATCAGGTGGTGCTCGTGGAGCCCAAGACGGCCTGGCGGCTGGACTGTGCCCAGCTCAAGGAGAAGAACCAGTGGCAGCTGTCAGCAGACGATCTGAAGAAGCTGAAGCCTGGGCTGGAGAAGGACTTCCTGCCGCTCTACTTCGGCTGGTTCCTGACCAAGAAGAGTTCCGAGGCCCTCCGCAAAACTGGCCAGACCTTCCTGGAGGAGCTGGGCAACCACAAGGCCTTCAAGAAGGAGCTGCGACACTGTAGGTGGCGGGGTGGGTGGGTGGGTGGGGCACTCAACCTTATTCTTGAGCCCCCTCGCTTGCTGGGCATAGGGTGCTGCGTGCCCGGGACCATTGTTCTCCAAGTTCTTGGGGGATGCAGGGGGGCTCACCTGGTGCTGGCAGAGGTCTCCTGGGGCGGTGCACACTCAGTGGGGCGTGGGAGAGGTGTTCGCCAGGGACTTTCCCTCACCGTCTCCCCAGCTGCCCTCTCCCAGCCTGGAGCTAGACCACCGACCTTGTCTTAGAGGTGGGGAAAACAAATTGCATACTGTCATAATAGGAAGTACATCAACATTTCATAGAACCCTGGAGGGAGAGTGGTCCAATGTTTTCAAACTCATTTTTAGCCGCAGAACCATTTTCTAAAATACGATATGCCATGGAGTCCTAAGCTGCAGAAAACTTACTACTAGGACTATTGTTAACGCCAGCGGGGATGGTTCCCAGGCCCTGAGCTAGCCAGCGAACCTCCTGTGGCATTGCATAGCTCCAGAGAACAGTCTCATGCCTAGAGTCCAACCTCGTTTTTGCAGATGGGAAATGTACAGAACGGATGTGGGGTTTGCCCAAAGCTGTCGTGAGAGCCCTAGACTCTCTCGCCTCTAAAGGAGCCTTCCCTTATTGGGTTGGACCCGAGTGCCCTCCGGCTGCTTGCTCCACCTGAGAGGGGAGACTTGGGATAGGGAAGGCCACCCCTAGTGGCTCTTCTCCAGTGGCCTACGGGAGACATGTCACCCACTCCCACTAATCATCTCTTCTTCCTTGAATGCATTCCTAGTTCCCCCCCGCCCCTCAATTTTAGACTTGAAATATCCCCACCTGCGTTTCTTGGAGTTGTCAGAGGTGAGTTGTGCCTGTATATGTTCTCTGAGGACTTTTCTCAGCTCCTAAGATTCGAATGCTGGGAAAGCAGGAAACCAGGAAACCAGGATGCTTGCATCACCTGGTGTGAGCCCTGTGCCTGTAAGTAGGGTGACGGAGATGTGCCCGAGGCAGGGCTCCTGGTTAGCACTGGTTCTGCCCTGTAGAATGACTGCCCCTTGAAGCTGCATTTATCGTTAAAAACTGGGATCCTCGACTTCTGGAGATCCAGTGGTTAAGATCCCACATTTCCAATGCAGGGGGGATGGGTTCAATCCCTGGTCTCAGAACTAAGATCCCACATGCCTCAAGACATGGCCAAAAAACCAATACAACCCGTTGTCCTTCTGCATAAGACAGCACAGGAGAAATGTAACAGGCCACAAACAAGGCCTGCCCTCCGAGTGGAGGTCTCCCTCCTCTGTGGAGGGTGAGCTACATCTTCAAAGGGACTCAACCCTGCGAGTTAACAGGAAAAGCCTAGTGATTGAGAAGCTAGCCTTAAGGTTATCCCATTATCTCCTAAGACCCTTCCTGTACCCATTATTTTTTAAGACCCATTATAGCCTCTTATCCACCAGAGGAGGCTGTAGGCTACCTATGGTTCCAGTGACCAGCTGTTTCTTGTTCCAGGGGCCCCAAGTGAAATGGGTCATGACTGATAGTTATCTGGGTGGTCACCTCCTATCGTATCTGATTGACAGATGAGAGTCACTCACTTGCCCCAGGTCCACCAGCTTGGAAGTGGGCTGGATGTTGTCTTTCTGGCTCCTTCCATTATACCATACAGTTCCCCTCCTCTTTTTTCTTTCTAGCCCTTTTTTCATGACCTGCTTCCGTTTTTTCAGATGTGTAGCTCTGTTGAAGCTCAGATTCCGTTGGCTTATGCTGCCTTCCCCTGGGTTTCAAGTACCTTAGTTTTCAAGTCTGGGTAAGAGATGTAAAAATTTGCAGAACAAAAAGCAGGGAACTTAAAACACCTTTTCATAGCACTAGAGTTGCTATTAATTTGACCAACAAATGAATGGTAGTAGATTGCTCAGTTACAGTGGATTGCAAATTTAAGCTCAAGCTCTTGGTGATAGCTGCCGCGATGCCCCTACTCTCCCGCCCTGACCACCCTCCCTCTCCCCCTGTAGTTGTCTCTGGGGATGAGCCCAGGGAGAAGATTGAACTGCTCACCTACTTCGGGAAGAGACCACCGGGCGTGCTGCACTGCACAACCAAGTTCTGTGATTACGGGAAGGCCGCTGGGGCCGAGGAGTATGCCCAGCAAGATGTGAGTGCTCCCCAGGAACTTGGCTGAAGCTGGGAGAGAGTAAAAACCAGACAGCCTCTCAGGAAAAGTGGAGTCTGTCCCAGCTTGTGCTTCTGCAGCTTTAGTGGTACCGAGCTCAGTGGCCCCGGTCGGCAGTGCTGCCAGCCTTTGCTGTCACCCCGGGGCCTGCCCCTTCTGCAGATGTTCAGGGAATGTTGGCTTCTAAGCCTGTGTTCAGTTCCAAAGGCTATAAGTCCCTTACCCCCAGGAGGTTGGTGCTCTGAAGTCCCTGTCCCGAGTCTGAGGCCTGGTCGTGCCCCGGAACGGGGAGTGTCGAGGGATAGAAAGGCTCATTGGCCTAAGGGTACCAGCCCCTTCCCTGCCTGCAGGTTACCCCCGTCTCCTACCCACAGCCTCTCACATGGGATCCTTAACCACCTGGCATGGCGCCCTGGTGCGCCTGGCTGACCCCAGCCTCCTTCAGGTTGCCTCTGCAGGAAGGCCGTCCCTGACCCTCTGCCAGCTCCCTCACTTCTCTGCCTAGTTTAACACAGCCATTTTACTTACTTGTTCAGTGGTCTCCTCCCACACAAATGGAAGCTCTCAGAGGGCAGCAGTGTTTACTGTGTGGTTCACCTTGTATTTCTAGACCTCCCATAGTTGCATGAATGAACACGCAGCACACACTTTCACTCCCACCTCTAACTGTACATTCATTTAGCAAGATTTACTAAGTACCTGTTAACTGCCAGACAGGGCTTTCCAGGTGGCTCAGTGGTAAAGAATCTGCCTGCAGTGCAGGAGACTCAGGTTCAATCCCTCAGGCAGGAAGATCCCCTAGAGAAGGGAATGGCAACCCACTCCAGTCTTCTTGGCTGGAGAATCCCATGGACAGAGGAGCCTGGGGTCACATAGAATCGGACATGTCTGAGCACATGTGTACACATGCAGTAGACACTGTTGGGATGAGGGGTCATAAGCAAAGTAGGAAGTTTTTATGGTCAAAATGGGAGAGGTGGGCTTTCTGAGAATCAGGTATAGGTATACCATAAGCCACAGTGTATGGAGTAGATTTTGATCAAAGGCCTTTATTTCTGCCCTCGCCCTGCCCTCCAGGATATTGTCTGGATGCCAGGGTGCTTTTATGGGGTGAGTCGAGTAGTAACGACAGTAGCCCTTGCTAGGTCCTCCTTAGTCCTCACCCTGAGGAAGGTTCAGCATCAGCCCTCTTACAGGTAAATGAGCCTTGCAGCTCATGGGTGGGGAGCCCAGGCCTGAGCTCAGGAAGCCTGGTGTTGCTCACCCCTGCTCTTTTCCTGCCTCTGGCACCTCTGGCTTTTTAAGCAGCCTGGTCAGTGTCAGTGGAAAGATGTCCACCGGCACCAGGCAGTCTGCTTGTGGCGCTCATGGTCCCTCTGTCGCTGCCACCACCTCTAGCTCGGTCCTCTGCCCTCTCTCCCTCTGTAGGTAGTGAAGAAGTCCTACTGCAAGGCCTTCACGCTGACCATCTCGGCCCTCTTCGTGACACCCAAGACGACGGGAGCCAGGGTAGAGCTGAGCGAGCAGGAGCTGGCCTTGTGGCCAAACGACGTGGACAAGCTGTCCCCCTCTGACAACCTGCCACGGGGCAGCCGCGCGCATATCACCTTGGGCTGCGCGGGTGACGTGGAGGCCGTGCAGACAGGCATTGACCTGCTAGAGATTGTGCGGCAGGAGAAGGGGGGCAGCCGCGGCGAGGAGGTGGGTGAGCTCAGCCGGGGCAAGCTCTACTCCCTGGGCAGCGGGCGCTGGATGCTGAACCTGGCCAAGAAGATGGAGGTCAGGGCCATCTTTACGGGGTACTACGGGAAGGGCAAGGCCGTGCCCATACGCAGCGGTCGCAAGGGTGGCTCCTTTCAGTCCTGTACCATCATCTGAGCGTCCTGGGCCACCTGCCCCTTCTTTACAAGGGAAGGGGGAGGGGAGGGGAGCATCCCTCTGCTTGATCTTTGATTCTTTTTTATTTTTTACTCAAAGTTAACTTTCCTGTAATTTTTAAAAACTTGTAAAATAACTGCTCTCTTTTCCTGCCCACCCCCTTCCCCTCTAACACTCAAGCTTTCAACACAGGGGGTGGGTAGGCGTCATTTAGGAACCTGGACCACAGTTGACCAGGCTGGGCCAAGTTTGGCCTGGACTGGAGCCACGACCCCAAGCCCTGTTTCCAGTTACCGGGCCCCCAGGCCCACTGCCCCGCACAAGGCTGGCTAGTGGGGTGGGACACCCCAGCACTGCAAGTACTCATGGGGTGGTCACCAGCCACAAAAGACTAGTGGTGGATTTGAGATGGGAGGATCCCTGGGTTTTGAGCCCATTTCCTAATCAGTGTACTATTTTCCAGGGTAGAGAAAGGGTTTACCTTCCACCTTTGGTCCTAAGTGCCTGTCCCCTCCTCACACTGTAACTAGGTAACAGTTTGACAACTAGGGGAGAAAACGAAAACCACCCCAGGCTGGCTGCAGGTCTCACCCGGGGAAGGGGATGGGCTGCCGCCCTTCCAGCAGTGTGGCTCTGCTGTGTCGGTGGGGAGATCAAGGCCAGAGACAGAGCCTGGGTGGGAAAGCACCCGTCTTGCCGTCTGCCCAGCCTATCCTGCCTCCTTGGTGCCTCTGGAGGCCTTTGTGTCTCTGAAGGGGGTCAGTGGGCACCAAAAGCCAGTGGAGTGGCCCCTGGCTGTCACAGGCCAAGCCCTATCTCCGGTGCCTCTGGAAGGAGGGGTTTTAACACTGCTGTAGGAGCTGGGGTTCCTGGGGTGCCCTCCACTGCCCTCCGCTCAGTAACGGCCTTGCTAATCAGGCTGTCACTTGACAGAAGTGCCTGGACAGAAGTTACTCTCCTGGCTTTGCCCAACCTCAGCAACTTGTAAGGCTGATAATTAAATAAATCATGTTAATCCTAGCTGCGTGCGTCTCTCTCCCCCTGTGGCCCGCTCAGTCTTCCCTGGGGCGAGGGCAGGGTGCGTTAGGAATGCCTTTGTCCCCCAGCTTGGGGCCATCGGTCCTGTCTCCCCTCTGCGGGCTGGGCACAGCTGTGGCAAGGCTGGGCAGCTGAACAGTGTCGGCTTTCATGAGGCGGCAGAAGGGAGAGAGGCTGACCTTGGAGGCGCACAGACAGCAGGGGTTGGCTGAATATGAGGGACACGTAGCACAGAGCAGCCCCCCGCCCCCAGTCACTGGGCACAGGCCCCCAGGTGTGCCCAGCCAATCCAATCGGAAGGACTTCAGCAAGACCCCGAGTTCTCCAGGGAGGGCCACCTTCAGGTAAGTGCTACTTCAAACTCATGGGAAGAGCTGACATTCAAGAATCTCTTCTAGGCTAACAAAGGCCTGGTTGGCTACATGGGAACTTCCCAGGTCTAATGCAGTCAGCATTTCACCATGGTCTTGGCACTGAAGGGAGAAGACTGAAAAGAAAGGGGCCGAGGCTCAGGAGGAGGAGAAGTAGTTAGCTATTTGGGCCAAGGTCTTTACCCAGTCATCTCTACTTACCAGAGCACCAAAAATCGGAGCTTCAGCCAAAGCCTCAAGTGTCTGCCTGGAAGTCCTGAGGTGATTCACCACAAACATGAAGTTTGACCTGAACAGCATGACAAATGCCACTGCTTCCTGCCCCCGCTTGCCTTCCATGCAGAAAGGGACACGCGTGGAGAAGGCAAGGGGCGTTTGCTAAGAATTCCAGCTAATGAGCTGATGTCAGCACCCATGCCACTGGGCCCAGGAGCTGCCTGTCCCACTTGGAAAGGGTCTGAGGGTCAGGGAGGCAGGATTTTGTCTTTGTTGCCATCTCCCTCAAGCAGTGAGAACTGTGAACTCCTGTGTAAATCTGAGTTAACCCAGCTGAGCACCTGGCACCCACTTTGGACACATGCAGCTTCTAGTGATTTCTGGTGGCCCCTACCATAAAATGTGTGTTCTGAACTCACTGCCCCATGACTGGCATCAGGCTGGGCCTCACAGCATCCCCAGCGCCTGCTCAGCATGCTCGTGCTAAACAGATTTGTGAGGGGGCACCCACACCCCTCGTGGGATGGCTGGCTGAGCCTAAAGTCCACGTGGGCATCCACTCCATGCTGGGGGCCCAGGTCTGGCCCACTGACTAGAGTGACAAAAAGCAGCTGCCAGAGCAAAGTGCCAGAAAGGGTCAAAACATTTTATTCTCTTAATTTTTTTTCTTTTTTAATAAAGTTAAACAGTAAAACAAAAATTCACAAGCTGCCCTGTCCGCCCCACCCCCCACCCCCACAGTCTTCGGCGCTGGCTCCCTTTCCTTCACCCCACTCACACAGACACAGGGTATCCAACTGAGAAAACGAAACTGCTCTAAGGACGTGGAGACATGATGAAGGGAGGAGGTGAATTGTGTCCACATTCGAGGTTAAACTGAGCAAGTCTGCATTTTCTGGATTCTGGGTGGTATCCTTTCATTAGCCAAACTGAAAAAAGAAATTCCCTGGACCAGAAGCTGCAGGGAAAAGAAGAGTTTGTCAGCTGGCTCTGAGTTTCCAAGGGAAGATCATTCTGCCCTGGTTACGAAGGGCTGCTTCAACTGCAAATGGAAAGCCGTCTGAGGGCATCAAAACAGGCTGGGCCCCGGGATGCAGGAGGAAGCCCACAAGCCGGTGGTGTCTGTGCTGTTCCAACACCTTCACCCTCATGGGAAGCTCTGGTTAGATACCTCCCTGACCCCAAGCAGGCATGGCTCTCATGCTCCCTAGGCTGGGTGTGCGCGGAAACCTCCCCCTAGCCCATCCTCAGCAGCACCCAAGGGGGTAGATGTCCTGCTAGAAGAGAATTCTGCTGCCTCCACTGATGGGCCTCTCTGACTCTCAGAGTGCTGCCTAACTGGGGAGCCCCTGTTTTGGCTTGTGGCCTGGGAACTCAGGCACACCCACCTTCAAAGCTGAAGCCCCCAGGACCGCCAAAAAATGCCTTGAAGATATTGTTTGCATCAAAATCTGTGGAGCAAAATAAGAAGCAGAGAAAGCACAAAAAGGTGAAAAAAACCACAAGTGTTTGAAGAGGACGTTAACAGAGAATGGGTCTCCAAAGCTTTCCCAGATAACAATCACTTCCCTCCTTTCCCCAAAGTCATGGACGAGAGGCAAGCCCACTACTTGATCCCACTTTGTTCTGTTCTGCTTCCAAGTGTGTTCTAAAGGAAAGCTTTCCTTGCCTCAACCCACTTTGCTGCACCTTCTCCACAATGGGAAATGCCATTTGCACCTATACACTGTCTCCCTATAATGCTGGGGCTGCTCCTGAAAGGACCAGAATCTATCACTTAAGTGCTACCAAGGCTGTATCTAAGAACGAGACATGACTGAATGCATGCATGTGATGCCATATTCTGTCTACACCACATGCCAGAAAAAAAGCTACCAGGTGGCAATCATGGTATTGGGACTGGCATACATTAGATCATTCCCAATTTATACTCAAAAACACCTAAGGGGGAAGCTCAAGTAACCTGCCCAAATCACCCGGTCAGTGAAAGCAACAACAGTGAATACTGCTGCCTCGCGCCCCCCCCCCCCCACCCCCAGTGCTGTGCTCTTTTCATTAGGCCACGGTGGGCCTCACGTACCGTCTGCCTAAGCTGCACAGGATTTATCTCCAGTGGCCAATCCCACAGGCATATGGTATTTAAAAGTTAATTCTTTGCCTGTGTACCTGGTCATCTTCCTGGCTCCTCAAGCTCAGTGAACGGCCCCATCGAGTCAGCTGTGCCCAAGCCACTCTCGACTTAGTCCTCTGCCTCTCCTGACACGTTCAGCAGCCAACTCCTGCTGAGGCCATCTCCCGACCGTGCCCTTGATCCTCTCCTAGTGATCTTGTTTTCCCTCCTCCTCTTCACCTTTTCTAAACCAGCTTTCCTCACTGCCATCACAAATAAAACTCCAGAGCCGAAATCAGGCCCACGGCTCCCCTTCTTAAACCCTTCAACAGCTTTTGACTGCTTACAGCTCAACTGCTGGGCAGAGCAATGTTTATTGTTGTTAAACCTAGGTTTGTAAAACCCACCCACCCACCCTGAACTGGCGAGGTCACGTTTATGTATATAGCATCATCAACTTTAAGTTTGGAAAGATTTTCTCAGTGGAAGAGAAACGGCTGGCATTAGAGGCAGTGGTCTGAGAACTGTGCACAGCTCAGGGCTTCTTTTATCTCCAACTGAGCTCATAGTGAGCAATGATGCTCTCAGCTGTGCTTCACTTCATTCTAAGTCTTCTGGGGAAACTGAAGTCTGTGAGGGCTTATGGGAATGTGCCAGACACATAAGTATCAGTCATCAGACACACTTTGCAATGGGAGAAAAAAGAACTTCCAGCCAAAAGGAAAAACCCAATGTTTCCTGTAGTCTCTAAGGCCTGCTGAGGTCTGACCCAACTACTGTGTGGCTATGCCCCAAGCACCCTCTACCATCCTAGCTGAGCCCTGGTCACTCCCCCACAGTGCTGTGCTTTTCTGCACATCCAAGCTTTCCCTTGCTAGTGCTGACCTCCTCGGCAGTCACTCTGTACCCCTGGCACCTGCTACACTTGACTGCCCTCATGGGGCTCCATGTCTATCAGACCAGGGGTCAGACTTGGCCCGTGGACCAGGGTTTGCAAACCCTTGGACTATGGGTTTGATTCAGCTTTGTTATTTTCCATACCCATCACAGTACCTCACACATTACAGCTACTCATCAGAGTGCACTTAACAAACTGACATAAGACACCTCCCCCCACCCTACTCCTCCACCCACAGAATGTCTTCAGGAAAAATGCTAATATTTCACAGGTGTCAGGTTCAACCGAGGCTGCCCCAACCAACTCCCAACTTACCACCCATATTCATGCCCTCTTCATCAAGGTCTTGTCCACTGTCATAGCGAGTCTTTTTCTTGGGATCAGAGAGAATGGTAAAAGCTTCTCCGACTTCCTTGAACTTTTTCTCCTCCTCCTTCTGAACTTCAGCACTGGCTCCACTGTGCCGATCTAAAGGGAGGAATACAGGAAGAACTCAGAGTCTCAAGAAAACAGAGTGCAAGGGAAAGACTACATTATGTCTCATTTTAGAATCCAGTACTTCCCACATTTGGAGGGTATGGAACCGAGCACCACCTAATTCCAGCTGAGCCGCCTCTCTGAGGCTTTGGTGCTGGACTGACCATGGCAGCAGCCGGCCTGACCTGCTCTTCCCACTGAGCCCTGCTCCCCACCGCTCTACCTGGATGGTGCATCAAGGCCCGCTTCCGGTAGGCTTTCTTGATCTCATCCTCAGAGGCATTCTTGTCTACACCAAGAATCTTGTAGTAATCTTTCCTCTTACTCTTCTTCAGTTCTAACTGTGCATTTTTAAGGAGCTGTTTGTGTTCTGGAGGAAGACATTTAGCGTCAACGGATAAAGCTGTTTTTGGCTTCCTTTACCAAGTCCCAGCCCAGATGCCCTGGAGTCAGAAGCCCTGTTAACCATACGAGGAGCTTTTATGACGTTTTCTTGTGGAGATTAAAATAAGGAACATGTGCTCAAAATTCTTTACCTTTTGTTTTCTCCGTCTGATACACTTTTTCATAGTCCCGTACTGCTTCTTCATACTGTTCTGTGTCCAAGTAACTGAGAAGGAAATACAGGGCAGTACAGCGACATAAATAGCAATGGCCTTTGGCATCACTCTAGGGAAAGAGGCATGGCTCAAGCAAGAGACACAAACTTTTGGTTGAGGTGCTTCATGAAATAGGAGTTCTTAAGCTAGCCACAAGAAAAATTCGCTACCAGCTCAAGAAAAAGAGAGAGGTCTCATGCCACTTGCACCCAACCAGCAAAGTGATACACTGCTCTGAGCAGAAAGCAACCAAGGGGAGAACGTTCCTTCTGATTTCACTCAGAGCCACTGAGAGGCATCGGGATCACCTTGGGAGAGACAATATGAAGATACCTACTTGACACTTGGGACTGAAACAAGGGAGAAAAATTATCAAGTGAGATCAATGGATATGGAAGAGTTTTGAAACCAAAAGTGCCATAAACATGCAGGGCCAGCTCCAATCCAGACGAGATGTGGGATTAGTCAGCCACGAGAAGGATCAAGTTCAAGGTGGTGGCTGCCGGCAAATGCTTCCATTAAGAATAGTCAGTTTGAGATATAGGTTAGTGAGACAGAAAAGGAGACTGTGAACACAGGCTTGATTCTATTTCAGTGGCACAGAGGAAGGAAGGACCCTGACCCAAGATGGGAGGAAACCAGCTTGACATTCTGATCGCCAGACCTTATAAATGTCTCTTCCACAGAAATAAAGTGGCATTTTCCTGATGATATCATTCGCTCTAAGACTGACCTACTGATTAAACAGAATTTGTAGGAATTCCAGAAACAGTCACCATCAGCTGGGGAGTGGAGAGTGACCATGCAGTGTGGCTTGCCATTGCACAGAGAGCTTTAATTTCTTAGACTGCTGCCACACAAGCTCATCTTTGCAAACATCACATAGCACCCCCAGGCCTAGAGGCCAGGGCAGAGGGAGCATTACTGATGGGGCTGGCAAGAGACAAGCCCAACATTCTTAGGCATCTCCAATTTTCTGGCCACATCTTGATTTATGACTTTTAAAAAACGGTGCAAAACCAATGCCCCACAGATGCACAAATGCTACTAAGAATGCAGAGAACCCATTTTCAGGATTAAGTATAATAATATAAACTGAAGTAACACAAAATTAATAATAACTCTGGGTGAAGACTGATGTGACAAAAAAACTAACCTGATGGACTTTCCAGACTCTTACATAATGTACTAAATAGACTTATATTACAGTTTCACTTCACACTTTTTTTAAAATTCAAGGACATCCTAACATTAAAAACGATTTTAAAAAGAAAAAGAAAAGTAGAGCTTTAGGGAAAACGGAAAGCTCCATTCAGCCCATGACAGGAGCTGCAGCAGAGGTCCGGCCTCTCCCCACCAGTGGCGTGAGCTGACGCAGACCCCAGCAGCACTCAGGCTTCTGGGAAGGCTTCAGCCTGAGCTAATCTCCAATACTTCTCGTCAGTCCCAGCTGCTCCAGAGGACTGTTGCCAAGTTCTCAGCCAACTGTGCCCAATAGTGCAAGCTGTGCTCTGTGGCAGGATCTCACAGCAGACCTACGCAGAGGACAGTTCTGTTTCTACCACAAAGATAAGGAGCTATCTGACCAAAGCGATTTCTGTTTATTGCACACATATGAAAAACATGTTTCATCCTGTTACCCTCCTAACAAATCCAGAATTTTCTGTTCTCTTCCCATTCCCTGTTCAAACACTTCAGTGTTCCACTGAGTTGATAGTCTTATGTATCCAGTCACCCCCTCCCTACTAGACATCTAGGTGAGAGTCTACTTTTTTTCTTTAACAGTAACACTGCTGTAAACATGGATACAGCACTTTTTATCTGTTAAAATAAGTCTTTAGCTGGTCAAAGAGTACACTACACTTCTGTATTCCCAAGCTTCCATGTGTGTCTGCAAGTGGTATGAAAAGATGAGATGACTGATAGTCTCATAGAATCTGTAATATAATTCTGTGTGTGTTTGACAGATTTAGTCATCTACTTTAGAAAGTCACTTAAAAAAAAAAACAACACTACACAGGAGAGCAGTTTTCCTATTTTTCACAAATGTGGATAATTTGGGGCACACTAAATGGGAAGCAGCTCATGCTCTCACCACTGGTGAGACGGGGGAGCCTGAGGAACTAGGAGCTTGCTCACCAGGTAGCAGCAGTAGCACCTGTCCTTTGGCTAGGACTCTCCACAAGGAACGCGACGGCTGTGGGAGGACTGGGACGTAACAAATGAGTCTTCCTCTAGGAACTTTAAAGGACAGAACATTCTTCTTTGTCTGGGAAATAATCTGAAGTAAGATGGATTTGGGGGAGCAGTCTCGCTGAGCCCTTGCTCATGTTCCTGTCTGGAGAAAAGAGTCTAGTGGCTTCAAAAATAAGATGAACAAGTATGCTGCAGAGCAACCTGACTCTGAAGGCAAATCTGAGCGCCGGATCTAGGCAGGCACATCCTGGCTCATAAATAACCTAGTCAGACAAGGATATTTCAAAGGGGACTTCCCTATACTGCAGGGATGTGGAGCCAGATTAAATCCCTTCCTGTGGAAGCACTGTCTTCCCTAACCCAGAACATACAGGATAGGCACAACTCTCAACCACTACAAAAGACACCTTATTCTTCCTCTTCCAAGCACCATACATTCATTCAACAAAGCATTAATTAAGTGAGCACCTACTGTGTGCTAAGCACTGTGTCAAGTTAGAGCAAAAGTGTACAACACAAAATAAAATCTCCAAAGGAAATGGATTTTAAACTTTAACAAAAGGAATTTGGGTCAGGCATCAGAGGAAACTTACTGACCGTGAGGGGCGTAAGACACAGGCATGGGAGACTGAGGGAGCTTGTGCAATCTCCTCCGCTGGAGGTCTATAAAGATAGCTCTAGGGCTGGAACAATCCCACCTAGAGGCAGGGGGAAGGACCAAATGACCTCACAACATCCCCGGGTCTGCTTCATCATCCACAATGCAATTCCCCTGGCAGGCCAGCAGCAATGCCCTCTTCCCCCCACCCACCAGAGGCACTTACCACTGAGCTCTTCTCAAGTAGGCTTTTATATAAGTGTCATCGAGCTTCACTGCATTTGTGCAGTCTTCTATTGCATCATCTAGTTTCCTAAGCTTCAGGAGAGAGAGAGCAGTCATACTTCACATCTTCGGTGACTGAGGGAGCCCAGAAGCTGTGGCCATGGCTTCAAAATTCTAAGAGGATCCATTAGTCATGCTGGCCCACTGTCACATTCATTCTTAGAAAGCTAGTCCCTCAGAGGGCTAAGGACATCAAATTCAAAACTGGGTTCTTTTCTAACTGATGGAAGCCAGGCACACTTATCTGCAAGCATAAACCACATCTACTGTTCCAGGTTAATGCCCAATCAGACATGGCAAGAGGAAGGGTAGTTCTTGCCTCCTATTCTTCCAGAGGTCAACTGGAGGAATAAGAATTACTGTAATTTTTTAAACCACTAGGACTCTGCAAGAGTAAGGAGCCTATTCTTGTTTCCTGACGGTTGTGTGGGACAGCACTCAGGGTATTTTCCAATGGGCAGGGTAACCTGGAGAAAAAACTAAGCCTGCCTCATATTCTCATGTCCTCCAAATCCCTCCTAAAAAAGAATCACTTGGTTAGGCAAAAAGAAGCAATACTTGCTTTAAAAAGTTTTTCAACGCCTTTAGTCATTCTCTTTTTTTTCCTTAGCCATTTTTTTTTTACTGGAAGAAAGAATCTTGAAGAACAGGTGGGAATATCCTCCTAAACTGTCCCTCAGGTGTCCCTAAATTCCACAGAAAAAATAAAAGCTTGCCTCTCAGAAGGAAGTTCCTCACAAGCTGAACACATTAACCTTTTCTCTTCTCATCTGGTTTACCCTCACTGGGCAAAGTTCCCAACCTTTTTGCTGGCCCTTAAAAACATAGGCCCCAAGTCGCAGACCAAGTGCTTACCTTGGAATTAACCGTACCCCGATTACAGTAGAGTTTAGCATTTGTTTTTATATTGTTGGGGTCTATCCCCAGGGCTTCTGTGTACAGTTCATATGCTAGCTTGTAATTTCCTTCTTTAAATGCTTTATTCCCATCTTCTTTCTTTGCTTTCAGTGCTTTGGCATTCTACAGAGAAAAGCAAGGGGAGTTTCAGTTCACATCCAGAAACCCTCAGACCACTGCAGAGAGAGTCCAGAGTCTATTTTCTGTTTCTTATCCCAGGATGGCCCTCTACCCTGCCCAACCCCACCACCTGGGCTATTTGTTGCTCATTGGTGCTTGCTACAGAGTGGACGGGAGAGACCGAGATTTACAAAACAATACCAGTGAGACCTGCGTTTCCCAGAGTTTACCTCTACTCCCCAGGATAAGCATTACTATCTTTTCTTCACTGAAGGAAGAAAAAAAAGAAAAAACACTGAGATATTAAAAGGATCTCACTCTAAATGATCGTCTTTACCTTCAGGCAAATATAAAGTTGTCCTGAAATAAAATCTAATGAAAGAACCAAGCATCCTGGCAAGGTGGGCAGAAGTGCTATCACATTCCCTGTGACGGGCAGAAACCTTTCGCCCTGTCTTAAAGGTGTAACAAGGAAGCTTTCTTTCCTGCCCAGATCTGGTACCTAGAACTTACTCTGCAAGCAACGCAGGCCTTCTCATGGTCAGGAGCCATCCTGAGAGCCTGTACAAAAAACTGAACCGCCTTCTCAATACAATCTTCATAATAAAGGCAAAGACCTCGTACATACAGAGCATCGGCATTGGTGGAATCCATCCGTAAAATGTCACTGCAACAGCCAGAAAGGGGGCACATTCAGCCGTGGTCTGGATTTCCCCTACCGTTACTATCATTGGGCCATTTTTTATCTTGACCATGTGTCTAATCTGGAAAGTATCCAAAGGCAGATTCCCAAGAACTCCTCCCAAATCACCTGCATGCAGCCCCCCTTATACACTGTGTCTCACAATCTTTATTAGAACAGGGTTAGCAGATACAGACCACAGGACCAAATCCCACTTGCTGCTGGATTTTGTAAATAACATTTCCTTGAAATCCAGCCATACTATTCGTTTATCTATTATCTATGGCTGCTTTGACACTGTAGTGACAGAGTTGAATTGTTAACAGAGACCACACAGCCTGCAAAGCCTAAAATATTTACTAACTGGTCCTTTACAGTTGGCAAACCCCTTGAGTAGAAACAAAAGAACACTTAAAAAATTCATACATCTGTTCTTTCACATACGGGTCAAGCACCTACTGAACTCTGTAAAACCCTTAGGTTTTCAGACCTGGTCTAACCTTTGGCTTTAAGTCCCAGGAAGCTCTGATCACCCTATCTATAGGACCATACGTAACTCCCGATGTGGAGAGCTGCTGGACAGCATTTGTTCAGTGCTATCTGGCATGCTTGACTTCATACCTGGCCACAGACTGTGCTTCTGGGTAACGACCCAGCATTGCTAAACATTCTGCTTTGAGGATTTTGAAGCGATGGCAGGCAGGGGCGTATTCTAGGGCACGGTCCATGCAAAAAACAACCTATGGGGAAGAAGAAAGCAAATGAGGTTCTTCATCCTGAACTCCAGAAATGTCTTCACTTTAGTCTGGTCACAGGTAACAGAGAGATTCAAGGGAAAAGTAATGCCAGAGGTTTGAGAACACTCCTCAATCACCGGATTAAACCACTGAAATGAGGAGAGCAGCCGACCCAGCAAACACTGAGTCCTCTGTACACTAACTCATTTAAGGCTCGCACCAATTTTATTTAGAAAGGTATATTACTACCCTGATTTTTATTTTTTCTGGCTTTATTATTTTTTAATTAATTTTTCTGACTGGGTCGGGTCTTCATTGCGGCACACAGGCTCTTCGCTATGGCACATGACTGTCTCTAGATGTGACACCCAGGTTTAGTTGCCCCGCAGCATGTGGGATCTTAGTT
Source organism: Okapia johnstoni (assembly GCA_024291935.2). NCBI lineage: Eukaryota > Metazoa > Chordata > Mammalia > Artiodactyla > Giraffidae > Okapia > Okapia johnstoni. Next base: position 19,672,292 of record CM044306.1, on the reverse strand, counting down.
CTCTGACAGGGTCAAACTTGTATCTCCTGCGTTGGGAGGCAGAATCTTAACCATTGGACCACTAGGAAGTCCCTATTACCCTTCTTGACTGATGAAAACACTAGAGAGATTAAAGTAACTTGTTCAAGGTCGCCAAAGCTAGTAAGTGATAAGAATAGAATTTGATCTTAGACACGAAGATCCAGAGCCTATAACCCTAATCACCATGCTAAGGTGCCTCCACAGGGAATCCAATCAATAGTGACTGTGATCAAAACTCTCATTCTTGGACTTCCCTGGTGGTCCAGTGGTTAAGAATCCACCTGCCAATGCAGGGGACCCAGGTTAGATCCCTGGCCTAGGAAGAATCCACATGCAGCGGGGCAACCGAGACCTGCACTGCAACTGCAACTACTGAATTTCCACTCTCTAGAGCCCATGCTCTGCAACAGCAGAAGCCACCACAATGAGAAGACCACACACCATAACTAGACAACAGGCCCCACTCACTGCAACTAGAGAAAGCTCTCGTGGCGTAACAAAGACCCAGCGCAGCCAAAAATAAACAAACAAAAAACTCTCATTCTTCTAGTAGAAATACTATTATTTGCTACCTTGCATAATTCATCATGTTTAGTCTAGTAAGAAAGACAAGGAACAACAAAAAAGAACCTGATAAAGAGTCACTGCTCCCTATGCTACTGACACCACTCACAGTTCCCTCCTTCCTGTGGCGTGAGCCTCACATCTCACTGACTGCCCTGGTGGCCACTCTTCCACTTTAGAACAGAATATCCGATATATTAGTTCATTTTCAGTGGTCCTAGACTATACTTAACACGTCACTATACTAACCAAAATGTAAGTTACACACGCACACACAGCTGGGATTTTTTTCAGTCTTTCAGATTCATAAAGACTCTCCATATATTCCCATCTTTTTTCTCAGTTTGTTCTCTGAGCTTTCGCTTTTTGTTTATCTGCTATTCCTGGGAGATACTTCTTGAATCATATTCTCCTAGGAATAAACTGATCCAACAGAGAAATCTGGAGTTCAGGGACACCTACTCCCTCTAAGAATCTGGTCATCGGGATCAAGAAGTGATGACGTTTGAAAACTTAGAAATAACTCATATTCCATCAACAGGAGACTCGTTAGGTAATGTAAACATTCATAGAACAATATGTAGATCTAACGTAGAATGAAGCTCTCCATACTAATATGGAAAGACTCAAGGCCTATTAAAAAATAAAAAAAGGGCAAGGTATAGAACTTTGCATAGCATTATTACCTTTCATTCAAAAGAGAAAAAAAGAAAAAAAAAATGAAGAATCTGTATTTGTATTTGTTGGGAATTCCCTGGTGATCCAGTGGTTAGGACTTGGCACTTTCTCTTCCAGGGGCCAGGTTCACTCCCTGGTTGGGGAACTAAGATCCTGCAAGCCACACAGCACGGCCAAAATCTGTATTTGTTTATTTATGTAGACCAAAACTGTAGCAGAAAATAGAACAAGAACAGTGCTTACCCCGGGAGTGAGAAATAGACAGATGGAAGACAAATTTGGGGAAACACTTATCACTGTTTGTACTTTCCAGCTTCTGAACCAAGAATAGCATGTATTCAAATATTTAAATTTAAAAGTAAGGGAGACTAAGTAAACACCATGAGCTGTTGCACCTGAAAGACTTTTCTGCAGTGTCAACAGTGGGGACGCCTCTCCTTGAATGGCACAGGTTATACCCTGGAAATTCTAAGGACCATAGGAAAATGCAGGCATTGAGTAGGGGAGTCATGGTGCTAATTTTCCCCTCCTTAAACAGAAGAAGAATTAGGGGAGAGCAGTCAGTCAAATGTAAGCAGTCACACCCTGCTGCCTTTGCTAGGTTCTGTACCGAGATGGTTCGGCTCCTGGTGGGGAGTGTCAGTTGGAGCCTCAGGGCTTCACTTCCCACCCCCACCTCCGCAGGACTATGGACAGCTGCAGGCAAAGAAGATCTTTGTTTCTTACAAGTTCATCTGTTTCCCCTGCCAGGATCATAATTCTTCATTTGTGACATCACCATGAACTACAGTGGGGGGGGGGGGGGGGGCTGGGATGTCACAAACAGAGGATTCTGTCACAAACTGGGGACTCTGGCTCCAGGATGGGCAAGAAAGAGAAGAAACCCGAAAGACCGCCTTTTAAGACAAAGCTTTTGCTTATGTAAACCTCAGAAAACGTGACAGGAGGCAGAACTGCTTTCCAAACACACACACACACACACAGTACAAATCACACTACAAAGACACTGTGGTTACTAAAACCAATGGACAGAAGAAGGATGCTAATAAGTTAATGCTGGGAATCTATAGGCTAATCAGATATTACCAAATAAAAAGACCATCAGTCTGTGACTTAAGAATGATTCTTAACTGTACCCTTTCATCAAGCATTTGAGGACCTGCTACAGAAAGTACGGAGCAAATTCCCACATATGAATTGACAACTCTAGCTCTTGGATCATACAAACTTCTTTTAAGTGATCCTGAAAACCGATCCTTATCAGTGACTTTTAACCCTTTTCAGGGCCATTTACATCCATTTGAAACTAGTGAAAGCTGCTTCCAAGTTCCCTTGCTCAGAGGAGGGATAACCACTACAAACAAGACCTAGAAAGTTACCTGCAACTCAGATACCTTTCCCATGTTTCACACAGGTCAATCCCTTTGCCAAGTACATTTTTCATGAACTATCATACAGCTCTATAAAGGACAGTTTCATGGAAACGCTTAACATCAAAAGGGTAGTGACGACAGGCTATAAACACTATTCAAAAACGTAAAAAGGGTCTCTACTTTTTATTTATAGCTGTGTTCAGCTCACAGGTTTTAAAGCTAGCTCTCATTATTCTAATAAAAACATGTAATCCAAACAATATTTAATTCCAACTGGCTTTTCCTTTACTAACACACTTTTAGGCTACTACCTCCTATCAGAAATAGGAATGAACTAAAGTAACAGACTTGTACTGCTTTTTATTACAAAGTGAAATATAATTAAAAAAGAAACACTTCAACAAAAAAAAGTTTTTTTTAACTCTGTTGATATGGAGCAACAGGAGCTCTCATTCCTTGCTGGTGGGAATGCAGAAGGATACAGGCCACTTTTGAAGACAGTTTGATAGGAGACAATTTTCACTACAGGATCTAGTAATTGCACTTCTTGGTATCAACCCAAAGGTGGTGAAATTTAAAGCCACACAGAAACCTGCACACAGATGTCTAGAGCAGCTTTATTCATAACTGCCCAAAACACATTGTAACAAATATATCTCTGGAATTCCCCTTTGGGGAATGTGGATAAGGAGGGAGAATATACAAGTGTGGGGCCTCAGGAGGACTATGGGAAATCTCTGTACTTTCCTGTCAATTTGGCTGTGAACCTAAAACGGTTCTTAAAAAAATTAAGTCTTTAAGAAAAAAAGAGGGAAAGAAATGGTCAATGCCAAATTAAAGGGAAAATTTACTGTTTTAGATCTTCTGTACCATACTACTCCTCTAGTTACCACACACACACACACACACACACACACACACACACACACACAGAACTTTGTGAGAGAAGTGTAGATGAGATTTCTACATAGTTGTAGTTTACCTTCCGAAAATCCCGCTTCTCAAAATCCGTTTCTGCTATTTTCTCATATTCTATGACTGCATTCGCATTCTTGAACTATATCAGAAAAATCATATAAGAGAGTTTTAATGAAGCTGTAGATTCCACAACCACAAAACCCAACAGGGCCTTGATGCATCTATTTAAAGAAAATCAGAACTACAGACTTTTCACAAGTCATATTGGCAAAGATGTAGCCAAGACTTCTTAACAGAAAGGTTAAGGCCCAACCTTCACCCTCAGTTTGAACTTAAAAGTCAGAAACACAAGAACCATGACAAGATGTATGTAAAATAAGAGGCACTGTCAGGGGTTTAGTGAGATTCTCACTAAAACGTATCCAACAGTAAACAAGGTACATAAGAAAATGGAATTAAAACATGTTTTAGCTGCTAACAATTTAATTAGGATCTGAATTCACACAAATTTTTTAACCTCACTCAAATCAGTTCCTTGATGCATCTGCCCACGCCCCACTCCCGCCAACTCAGAAACTCTCTAAATTTTATAGATTTTCCAAAGCTGTAAATCATATTCAAAACCTCTTTTACAGATAAGGAAGCTAAGGCTCAGAGAGACTATGAGACTTGTGCACAGTCACCCAGGTGTGGCTGATGGCAGAAGTGAGACAGGATCTCGGTTCTGATTTTCAAGTCACTGTTCCTCCCAAATACGCCACCGTGTTTCCTCTGATACAGACAGGGTCAAGCTCATACCTCCTGCTGGGCCTGAGCATTTTTGTGATCCAGTTCTAGGGCTCTCTGGAAACTACGACACGCTGCCATGGCATTCCCTAGAGATAGGTGGCATTTGCCTTCTCGTAGATGTCCCTAGGAGAAACACAAACGGGGAAGAAAAGGAACATGACTGGCCAAGCAGAGGGCCATCAACAGCAGGAACACCCACACAAAACCAACAAGGGGTGAAAAGAGCCAAAGCAGCAGTTATCAGCCAGGGGTGATTCTGCCTTCTATGGCACATTCAGCAGTGCTAGATATGTTGTTGCTTGTCACAACTGGGAAAGCAGGGATCTGGCGAAAATATCCTACAATGCACAGGACAGCCCCCCACAATAAAGAACTATCTGGCACAAAATGTTAATAATGTCAAATCTGAGAAACCCTGGGCTATAGGAACTCAAGTATAAGCAACTTAGTACCCCTGAAACAGCCCTATTACATACCCGGACGAAACTGTCATCCAACCTCACTGACTGCTGTGCATCCCCGAGAGCTTCCCGGAACTTTCCCAGCATCATCAAGGTGGCGGCTCGATTCCCATAATAGCTAGCATTTTTAGGACACATATCTACAGGAAAGGCAGAAGAATGTGAAACAAAGTTTAGCGTCGGTCATGCTTTGAAAACTCAGGGGCACTGACACCCTCAGAACTATATCAAGACAACCAAACTATAGCAGGAATGTTGGCATGCTCTCTTTAAAGGCCATCGCCAAATTTTTGACTACTTGTGCAATGGACAGTAGCAATGGTGAAATCAATTTACAAATAAAAGTTATTTAGAAATAATTTACACTTAGCTTTAAAGTGTACTGATTATCTTTTAGGAGTGAGGGGTTAACACATTTATCTTAATGATTTGTATTTTATGTAATAAGATACAAAAATGAATTTGCATTTGTTGAGTTGTAGGTGCAGATGGAGCAAGTTAGGTAAGAAAAATGCTGATATGAGACTAAAATACTGCAAACTGAGCGTGTAACTAAGAGTCGTTAATATCTACAAAGGTCTCTTTCAATTCTGGTTTCCTCAGTGTGAAACAGATCACCAGTCCAAGTTCGATGCATGAAACAGGGCAAAGCCAGTACACCGGGACAACCCAGAGGGATGGGATGGGGAAAGAGGTGGGAGGGGGGTTCGGGATGGGGGACACATGTACACCCATGGCTGATTCATGTCAATGTATGGCAAAAACCACCACAAAATTGTAAAGTAATTAGTCTCCAATTAAAATTAATTAATTAAAAAATCTACAAAGGTCATTTTCTAAGACAGTAAATGAATTGGCAATGGCTGAGAGGATTAAGGTGGATATCCCTCTGCCATATTATCTAGAATTTCTCGAACTGCCTTTAATTTGCCAAATGTAAAACCACCTGCTTGAACCAGAAAAAGTTATTCTTTCAGGTCATTAAACCCAAAACAGTTCACACAGTTAGCAGTTATCAACCCACTAAGCAGAAAGATTACTTCTTACAGAGGAGCTATTTATAACAGCATTTGGCAAATTATTTTCCAGCATATTCCTTCTCACCTATGGCTTTTGTATAATAGTTATAAGCTTCATTGTAATCTTTCTTGGCATAGTAGGCATTTCCTTGTTCCTTGAAAGACTCTGCTTCTCTGAAAAGGAAAGAGAAAGAGAATCATGTTACTATACCCAGGGAATGACCGCTGTAATCTCATGGGAGCAATCTTTTGGTCTAGAGTCCCTGGCACATTGAGCTGAAAGTTAATGTGATACTTGAAGGAATTTATAGATTTGTTTGACAGGCTGATGGACCAAAAAGAGGTGCTAATGAAAGAATCCGAGTTTTTCAGATGCTGTATTTTTTTGTCACTTAGATACATTCAAACTAAATCAAGAAAACTCTCTCATGCTGCCTGACCTCCCTCTCACTATCCCTACCTTTTAATCATTCCCTTAGGACAGACACCAATTTACAGACTCCCTCTCACAGAGACAAAATTTTTATATTTATTTCCTTTCCACTGTGTCACAACTTCTGCCTCTTTAGCAAACTGACAAAATCAGTTATAGGTAATTCCTTTCAGGGGCAACTGATTTCTCAATGTGAAATGAGTCGTATCCTTGGAATTTTGATGATTTATTCTTTCGAAAACTGGGCTCATGCATTGGTCATTGGAAGGACAAACAGAGCAAAAGCAGGTGACAAAGACGTTAAAAGCAGAGCATATTGGTGTTTAAGATGGAGGACAGAGCTGAGTGACAGGAGACACCAAGAACTTGGGTAACAGAGACATACAAAATATCAGCTGCCAGAGTCATAAGTCTGTCTGTCTGTCACATCTATGTGGATGCTTATTGCTCCCTTGATCATCCCTCTAGTACCTTGCATAACCACCCAATGGGTAATATCAAAAATTCTGCCCTACTCCAAGATCCACTTTTTGAAGCTGTCCCATGAGACAAACTATACTTTCAAAAAGAAACAATGATATATAATGGGGAATTATAATCTTGACCAAAGAACTAAAATCAAATCAGATATGACCAACAATGTCTCAAAGAACAAACTTGTAACCTATATCAGAGATACCCAAAATCACTCTAATGAATCACCCTAATGACCAACCTGAATGACAACAATAATTCTTTACCAAAATGATTACTGTAACATAACTAAATATCTGGGCATTTCTGTTATAAGGAAGAGTAATTTCTTTTTTTCTTTTTCTTTCCTTAACACACGCTAAGAGCCCAGTTCAAGGGCTGCATAAAGTGGAGATGAAAGTACAGTCCTTAACCTTGGTGATGGTACAAGAAGTTTACAGCTTGATTCTATGCACTGTGGCACTGGGGAGATCTGTGACTGTATTTACTCATGTATTTTAAACTATAAACTGGTAAAGCCACCTTTTATTGAGGCGATCTCCCTTTCCACTTTTCTCCATCACTGCCCTGGCAAGTCTCACTAACATGAAAGGTCTGCTATCAGAAAGGAGAGGCAAAATGGGGGACTTTCTTGGTAGTCCAGTGGTTAGGATTTGGCGCTTTCACTGCAGGGGCCCAGGTTTGATCCCTGGTCGGGGAACTATGAAAAAAAAAAAAAGAAAAGGAAAATGACCTATAAATGTTGACAGATTTGATCTGTGATAGATTTGAATAATTTTATTATACCAATTGTCACAATGCTGTAAAGAGGCCATCTGCTATTCAAACTTCTCAAGGAGGATCCCCCAAGTGCAAGACTTATAAGACCAAGAACAATCTTTCTACATGGTGAACACCATACTGTAACTGTAAATTAAGCCAAGCACTATAAAAATGATGAAGAGCCTATCCTTTAAGAGCAGACATGCCAGGGACTCCCCTGGTGGTCCAGTGGCCAGGACTCTGATTTCTCAGTGCTGGGGCCCTGGGTTTGATCCCTGGTTGGGGAACTATATCCCACATGCCACAACTAAGACCTTGTGCAGCCAAATAAATAAATAAAAATAAATATTAAAAAAAAAAAAAAAAGAGCAGACATGCCAAAAGACTGAAGAAAGGACTTCTCCAACACTGGATGTCAGAAGTTGAGTCAAACCACTGTGAAGAAATGAGAGGAGAAAATGCAAAAGAAGCATTAGGCCCAAACTGTACCCGAGAAGACCTAGCCTTCTCTTCAGTCAGCCAGTGGCTAAGACCACACAAATTCCTGAGGAAAACTAAAGGCAGCTGGGCACTCAGATACATGTTGTGTCAGTGTAGAAAGCTTGTTAGTCAAAGATGGAACAATCTGGAGGGCTACAGAGAGGTGCCCTTTCTTTCCTGAAAGAGGAGGTGGCCATAAGTTCAGCACTGGCTTTCTATCCAAAATTCAAAAGATGACTTCTGTGGAAAATCAGTAATCATTACTGAGGCCAGGTACTTTCCATACATTATCTTATCAGGTGAGTTTCATTATTTCCATGTTTCAAAGGAGGAAATTAAGGCTTAGAGGTTAAAAACTGGCTGGAGGTCAGGGTGTTGACCTACACCTGTCAGATCCCAAAGCTGAGCTATACCCTATCTACTATACTGAGCTCTAATACTCACCTCTACCTATTGCCCAAGACTTTAAAAATTAACCTGTAATGCTAAGAACAGTGAATATGAATTTCTTTCTACTAAGACACAAAATAGCCCCAGCGTATACAATCCAACTCTAGACAGGCAATCTGGATTTAAATGAGCCAAATGACACTCCTAACAATTAGTCACAGAGAGAGCAGGGCTTCTTTCCCTTTAAGATGCACGACCTAGTGAACTGGACTTTGCCTCCCCCAAGAAATGCATTTCATTTTAGTAAATGGTGAGTAGATTCCATTCTAGAGCAAACAAAGCGAGTAATGTAGAGTCAGCCCACAGCAGAAAGAACAAGAAGAATTGTGTTGTGACAAGTTACCATGTTTTTAACCTCACACTGCACAGCATCAGGCCAGAATTAGCTATTCCCACACAACTGCCTCATGAAAAGGACTTATTTTCATATAAACATGGTTGATTAACAGCTGCCTAAACAATGGGCACTTAGTGCTTTTAGACTGAATGCTTATTTTTTGCCTCCAGGTCCAACACCCAAAGCAGAGTCCCTCCTTCACTGTGAACCTCCCCACCAAATACACGATGAGCTTTGACCAATGGGCCTGACCCTGTGAGACCAGCCAAGGAAAGAGTGGATCTTTGGAATCCAGCATGGCGGCAGCAAGAACCAAACAAGGCTGCATCAGGAACAATTCCAGGGTCAAATCCTTTCAAGTCCTGCCTGGAGTCTGAGAAACGGCTGAAGCTTGTTCAAGTTGCCCTTACAGCCAAGGGACTGAAGGATGAGATGTCAAAGGCATAGGACTGGAAAAGGAAGAGAGCTGGTTAACACTGGAACTGAGGGCAATCTGGCCGTGGCATCTGTCACTCCACTCAGCTGCCAGTCAATTAATTTGAGAACCAAGTGAGGTTACATGTACCTAACTAAAACACATCAGTACTGAAAAATGAAGAATTAGGATTAATTGGGTTCACCTGGATCGGGTTGAAAAGGGAACAGATTCAAAAGGGACTACATTAAACTCGAGTATTTTTATGGCCACAAAATAAAATTCAGACTAAACCCTGAAATATATCAAAATACAGACTTGGTCACAGCTGACCCGACGTCACTATTAACATCTACACTATATTTCTAGTGCATTTTCAAATTCTCAAAACATTTCCAATGAGGACCCAATATCGTGTGTCTTCCAATAGAGGAAGAGCTCGTGAGGCACCCGAGGGGGCTGCACAGGTCTCCTAAATCTTCGAGTCTAAAGTTTTCCCCACTAGATCCTGTTAGTGGCAAGGTTTTTGGGTTAAAATTAATTTATCCAGTTCCACACCCAACCCCTGGATCAACTCCAGGCAGAATAAGTGTCACTTCTCTGATTCACTAAAAGATGCTGAGAATGACTACCTCCATCAGACCAGTCCTTTCACTTTAATAGTCAGCAACAAATTCCTGTGAAAACAGCTCCTGAAAGGTTTTCCAAAAACTGTTCTCTCTTTGGATGTATGATGGGAGGGTGTCCCACAGCAGGATCAGTGCCAAAGGGCCAGGTTGCCTTCCCTCCACAAACAAAGGTAAGGAGAAGACTCTCCACTCTTGTTCTGCTTTGCTACTTTAAAATATATTTCTTTACTTTTCAGAAATAACCTCATCAATCAGAAAGCTGCAGCATGAAAACCTGCTCTTCCAACACTACACATGCACTAAAAATCTGTACATCCTCTGATCATGCGGTTCCATTCTCTAATTTAGCACTCATTCACCACAAATGCTAATTACAACAACAAACCCTGCCAAGGGAATCATTTGGTATCACACAGGTCTTAGCAGGGCTCAGCATCATGTGATCAGCTCAGACAACTTGGGCTTATGATCACCAGCCAACTTTGCACATTTACAACTCAGCTAAATTAAAAACATTAAAACACCAAAGCTGAAATGTAATGCGTCCCAAGTTAGACGCGCTATAAAAACTTCCATTTTCTCTCTAAATACTTCCACATTGAACGCGTAAACAATACCTTTGCCTTAGGCCAACTAGTCTACCTTCTAGAAATGAAAGAAGTATTTATTTATTGGTCCTCCGAGGCATTTTATTTGTATGTATTACATCCCTAGAAAAAGAATCCAAGGGTTTTCCCTCCTGTATGTTTTCGTCTTGCTTCTTCATGGTCCATGATGCCAGCTGAGGTTGTCAGTACAATGAAACCAAACTGACGGGATGGGAGCAGGTTATTCTGCCATTTTTCTAGATCTTTGAGTTGCACATCAAATCTGGGGCTGATCACCCCACACTTATTTAGCCTGCCTGTGAGGTTCACAACAATTTTCCCAGCCCTGTGATGATCAATGATTTCAAATTCGCCAATGTAACCACGCTTCATCATCACTGTTAGAAACCTGACGATGACTTTGGAGCACGGCCTAATAAGGACCTGGCGTTTGCCTCTCTTTTCGGCATTGTTGATACTCTTGAGAGCATCAGCCAGGACATTCATGCGCACCATTCTGGCGGCACGGAAAGATGGCGGAAAGAGCTGAAAGAAGTATTTAGAAACTTTACTCAGCTCTCACTTAAGGCAGGATTCACTGGCAAGTAGTTTTTTTGTTTTTTAAATGTCTCAACATTACTGGGTTCTTTCTGGAATTACTTCACAGGTATATTTGTAATATACCGTTTTTAGATTTATTTTACCCCAGTGCATGAAAAATAAAGACTTCACTATTCTATATTTGCAACTGAGGAAATACTGATTGATTAGATTTCTGAATGATCAAAGTGAGGGGGTGGTGGATGAACCACTGTGCTCTTATTTCAAGTATTTGATTAGAATAGATTTTTCATAAAGTTCAGCCCTTTCAATAGCCATTAATAACAGTTTAAATCAAAACATATGTAGCAGCCTGAATGAGATCTTTTTTTTTTCTTTTTCTTTGCATTTTCCCGATGTATTCTGCTACTTCAGAAGTGGAAGAAAAATATAGCTTTGCTCAAATTACAACTCGGGACAAAATGATTTCTTGTTAGAGCAAAGGAGTGTTAGGGGCCTCTGACCTGGAGACTATTTTACTGGCAGGAATAACTTCAAAGAAAAAGATATCTTTCCTTTCTTTACCCTCGGGCTTTTAATAATAATACCTTATACTGTCAATGAGTCAAATATCCTTTATGCGTTTGTATCATATTTAGTACTTCCAAAATGTCGCCCTTACTCTATGATTGTCGCACCCATTTCTTTTATTCAATCAAATTTACTAGTTGCCCGTTGATCTAGAAATGCCCTCCATCCTTCAGAATTTACAGGATCTTGGCCAGTTTCAGAGTAGAAATTCCTTTTTCCTTCCCACATTGTGAGACCTCTCGTCCCCAAAGGCACGTCACAGTGGCTGTGCCATGTGTACTCTCTCTGACCTTCATGGCAAGTAAAGGAAAAGGAGCCCAGAAGCGTTTCACTCCAACTTACCAAATGCCCATTATTCAATTTCTTTCTATTTAGTTCTCTAACGTAACAATTTAAGTTGCACATGAATAGGTGGAAGTTACATATGACCTGAAACAAATCCCATGGACAGAGGAGCCTGGCGGGCTACCATCCAAGGGGTCACAAAGAGCTGGACGTGACTTAGCAACTAAACAACGTGATTCTACAGATAAGAGTGTTTGCGAAATGCAAAGTGCTGCATACTGAGTGCCAACAAAGTCCTCATAAAGGTCCAGATAAAACAGAACGTGGTCTCTATCCAGCCACTACATGTTGGTAAGGGTGGGCTACCCAGCTTCTTTTCCCCAATATTATGCAGAATAGAAAGCTTCTGCTTTCACTTAAAAGCCCAGTTAAAACATCTGCCCTCCCTCAGAAAAGAGAAGGAGATGGAGATGAAGAAAATATACCAGTTCAAACTGTCCTCTGGACACTCGCGGGAGTCTCAACAGGGGCAGGGCCATAAGAGACCAAGAGCTGCCAAGGGCAGAGAGAGACACAGACTACACAAGGCAATAGCGCTCTCTACTGCTCAAGCAGGGAAGGACACCAGCCAACGCACCAGAGCAGGCTATACGGTCTCCTCTCCTTCAGAGGGGAAAAAGAGGAAGCAAGCAGTCAGTCAGGCGGGACAGAAATTCCATCACTGAAGGCAGAAGGATATTCTCACAGAAATAGTGAACTCAGCTTTGTTAAATAGTTATGCTAGTTCCTTAAATGAGATATCACAATCTGTCGCATCTACTTAACCTCCATTTACCCCTGGGAATAGGAGACCCAACCATAAGGCTGCTTCTGAGAAGTAAGCTTAGTAGAAGCTACTCTGAGGACACCAGCCACTGGCTTTTCAGCGTTAGCCAGAGACTTGTTTTCAAAATATCTGCCCGAATCCATCATTTTCTATCCCTTGGCTTCCCATTCTGTGACATCTCCCACTACCCTCATGGGAACACTATCATGCATCAAAAATCAAGAACTGGGGAATTCCCTGGTTAGGACTCCATACTTTCACTACAGAGGGCCTGGGTCTGATCCCCAGTCAGGGAACTAGGATCCCTGCGATGCTAGCTGTGTGACGTGGCCAAAAAATCTAGAACTGAGGAACTACGATTAAGAAAAAGGCTGCTTTCCAAGTTGTTTTTATGTGTGTATGTGCATGTGTATGTGTATGTGTGTGTGTGGGGGGAGTGGAGATGGGAACCATAGACAGGCGTCTACATTGCCAACTGTTATCTTGCTTCCCAAGTTTTCTTGGTTCTTGAGTTCATCAGGTGGTTGATGGTCTCAGAGCAAACTACCTGAGGAAGAATTCTCAGGACAGCAACACCAATAAGACAAGGTCCTGCTTGTCTCAGACACCCTCCCCAGAAGCCTAATATTAAAATGAGAAGAGACAGTTAACGCTTTGCTTATCGGACAATCTGGCCTCCCCAAAGTCATATGCCAATAGAATATTAGGTCTCAGAATCAGACTCTGAAAGTCAAATATTCCTGCTCATATTACCATTCTCAAAAGTCTCAATCACTTATACCCCTGCCATGGTGGGCTAAAACACAGAAACTGCTGTTTGGATCCTGCATGGGGAAGGAAAAAAACTGTCAATCCAATAAAATGAATAGACTACTGGAATAACTTGCATGCTGAATCCTGTTCTTACTGCTGAAATTTAGACAGTTTAAAAGAATACCTGGAACGACCTCTAAGTAACTTCCACATCACTCAGCACAGGAGAAAGGGGACCAAACATTAGTGGAGTAAGGCAGAAATGGGCTCTCAGAGGAACCTTGCATCAGACCACAAGGCACCTAGGCAGCCACCGACCATTGTTCTCCAATCTCTTAAAGGCCTAGAGAAAGAAAGCAAAGGCAAGTGCCTAGTAGGCAGATTTTAAAAACTTTAAAACTACTAGCTTCAATGACTAAACCAATCCCTGATTGGTTGGAATGTACAATAAGCCCGGGCTTTAAGCCAATCAGAGTTCTGGTCGTTGGGAATGAACTAGACAGTAGAGCAACTGCCACTCACTTGGGCCAACATTTTATTAAAATTGCTCAATTCACCTGGCTTCAGTTAATATGTGGATCTGAATTAAAGCAGCAGAGAACAGAGACATCCTTCCTCCAAACTTTACCTTTGCTCCGGCTATGATTAATTAATAATTTTGCCACTTGTTAGTATCAGGGTTCAATCAATTATTTTCTGGTACTCAGGATTCTGTATTCCTAGGTTTAGCCCTTCCTTAACCATGACTTATCTGTCCTGTGTCCCATTTCTTCATGGGACACACATGAGTACACCACACATACTTAGAGTATACCAAAATGAAAATGAATGCTAAGAGCAGAGTTTCTCTCTGGGGCTCAAGGTCAAAGACAATTCCCATTCACCTTGCGGGCTTTGTCTAGCTGCTTGCCCTGGTACTTCAAGAGACAGTTTAGGGAGACAAAAACCTAAGAATTTGAAACAGGGTGGGGAAGAAGGGGGAGAGGCATGCCCACAAGCTCCACAGTTAAGGCCACAAACTCCAAAACAGCCCAAGGAGCTGCGCTGAACAGCAACTCCTGGATACGGATTCAGGGTTCAGTGCTTCCCACCACCAATACACAGAGAGAAATAAAAGGCGAAATTACAAAAGTGTAGTTTACAATACCGAGGTACTAAGAAAGGGCCTCATAATGATTGTTCTTGCTTTTCTTTATCTGTTTCAGGAAAACAGATACTGAAATGATCAGCCCAAGAAATCAGGTTAGGATGCCCTGCTCCCTGGGGGCTCAAGTGGTGAAGAATCCTCCTGCCAACGTAGGATCACTGGGTCGGGAAGATCCCCTGAAAGAGGAAATGGTAACCCACTCCAGTAATCTTTAGTGGAACATCTCATGGACAGAGGAGCCTGGCGTGTTACAGCCCATGGGGCTGCAAAGAGTCCGACATATCTGAGCACGCACGTATGCCCTGCTCCTCAGTCAATGGCTCTTGTAGGGTCTTCCAGATCTCACTGTCCAGTCATATTCCCAAGGGATATGGTGAGACACAAGTGCTTCTTCTATTGATAAGCAACTTGAAATCCTTTGATTTTACCATAATAAAGACTACCTACAGTGACTAAACCGCTCCCCAATCCAGGAAATGTGAGCAGAGAGCCTTCACTCAAGATAGACATTCATATATCAGGTAAAACAATCAGCAACTTCTCAGGAAGATGAGAAGACCTTAAATTAGCTGAAATAAACAACCTCAGAAATTGAGTCCTCTGGGCTTCCCAAGCAGCTTTATCTGTTCTGGTGGGCAAAGAGAAACAATAATCCTCACATTCAGAAGCCCCACCTATTCTGGACTGCCAACTAACATACCTTTTATTCTAGCCTCTCAGCTACGAGGGAAAAAAGAATTTTGTACAGAGGAACAGGCAAAAAAATTGACGTCCATTTCTTTCTCTCTAGAGACTCTAAAGCTAAGGAAATAAAACATGCAGCCATTTAAAATGCTACAACCGTAAGGTTGAATATCTTGAAAGCTCCTTACTCTGCCCACTATGAGACTATGACAATTCAGAAGCAGGCTGCCCTTGGGCCACAATACAAGGAAGGACTCCTTGCTGGACTTTACAAAAACAACCCAAGAGACTCATCAACGCTCCTGTCCCCAAGTGAACTGGGACTACGATTGTAACAAGAGACAACACAAACTTTGCCAAATAACTAACCAAGTCAGGTAGTAAAGGGCATTTGTAAGAGACATACCTATCCCTGCCCTCTGCTGTGGCTACACAGGAGGACTCCAGTATACGTGAAAAATGTGAAACCATCTTCCTCCAAAACCTCTAAGTCACCACTCCATTTTCAGCATTGGAAATCTACACATAAACAAGGCTTTTTCTTACTAATAGAGTGCAATATTTACCCTCCTAAGGATGTCTTACAAGACAGAAAGTGAAACTGTGATATTTTCGCTTATTTCATTATATTTTCCTTTTGACTTTTTTTACGTGACACACAATAAACATTTATATTTTATGTTTTAAAAAGATCTATATGTTTAACATACAAGTCTATTTCATAATAACGCTTTTCTTTTCAGTTTTTTTCTTAGTGGTAGCTAAAACAACCATGTATTTTATACTCAATGAAATCTTGAACTCCATGAAATTAGGCAGTTAACATAAGTTAACACCTTTCCTTATTCTGTTTATTGCTAGCAAATATCATGTTTTTTGTGTGTGATGTGCGGTTCCCAGGTGGTGCAGTGGTAAAGAATCTGCCTGTCCAGGCAGGAGATGCAGGTTTGATCCCTGGGTCAGGAATATTGCCTGGAGGAGGAAATGGCAACCCACTCCAGTATTCTTGCCTGGAAAATTCCATGGACAGAGGAGCCTGGCAGGCTACAGTCCATAGGGTCAGACTGAGCATGCAGGTCATATCACATGGCCACATTACAACATCACCTGTTTTACCTTTTCTTATGATAGAATAGGAGAAGGCAATGGCACCCCACTCCAGTACTCTTGCCTGGAAAATCCCATGGACAGAGGAGCCTGGTAGGCTGCAGTCCATGGGGTCGCTAAGAGTCGGACACGACTGAAGCGACTTGGCAGCAGCAGCAGCAGCAGCAGCATGATAGAATATCCTCTAAAGCTGCAATTTTTTTTTTTTTAAGGAAAAAGATTTTCCTTTACATAGGGGCTTTGAAGTGAAACTCAAATTAGGAACAGTGCCTACGTCAGAAATTTATACTGAATTCATTTTCAATTACACATAGCCCATCCCAGGAGGAGAAGGCAAAGGCTACCCACTCCAATACTCTTGCCTGGAAAATCCCATGGACAGAGGAGCCTGGTAGGCTGCAGTCCATGGGGTCGCTAAGAGTCTGGACACGACTGAGTGACTTCACTTTCACTTTTCATTTTCATGCATTGGAGAAGGAAATGGCAACCCACTCCAGTGTTCTTGCCTGGAGAATCCCAGGGACGGGGGAGCCTGGTGGGCTGCCGTCTATGGGGTCGCACAGAGTTGGACACGACTGAAGTGACTTAGCAGCAGCAGCATCCCAGGGACCTACTAACCTGCAAACTACATTTTGTCAAGGTTCTCACCTCCCAACAAGTCAGGAACTTGAGACAAATGGCTGCACCAACTACCCTTAAGCTACTTAACTATTCATTCTGCCTCCTTGAGTACTTCTTATGTTTCAAATCTGGATAGTTAAAAAGAAAAGAAAAGAAAATCTCGGAATCCTGATTTCAGATCTCATGAACTAACCACCACCTCAAACCACCCAGACTGAAGCCAGAACGGCCTCGGTATAAAGATACGAAATATGTGGGAAAGAAACTGTGGCAACTGTAGTTAATTAACTCGCGGTTGATAAAGACAGGGCTCCAAACTTTCAGAAGCTTTTTGTTAATTCTGCCCCATATTTAGGACAAGTACGACTACCCCCAACTGTGTTCCAGCCCCACTTCCAATAAGCTGCCTTAGCTGTAGCCAAAATCCAGAGTGTTCTCGAAAATCACTCGCTCAGCAGCTCCCTTGGCTGGTCGGGACTGGCAATCTCGAGCCACTGCGGCTGCCCAGCAGCGCCAACAGCCCAAGCAGCTGCCCTCCTCCTTGCTGCTTAACTTAAGAAACAGCCCTGGGAAGAATGAGGATCTTCGGAAACGTGGAGGGAGAGGGTTTGACGTGTACAGCATGAGACAAAACCCCTCACCCTTCTTTCTCTATTACCTTCCACTTCTGGGGTAACCGAAGGGCCACCAGGTCAATCATGGAGACACACACAGTCACCTCGGGCCCAACTAGTGCTCGCTGGGGTACGATTACGGAGGAAAGGGGGTGAGGACAGCAAAAGCTCTGGAGATGCAAAGGGCTGATAGACAACAAGGTACGGAAATTAACAAGAAAAGGAGGGGGTCGGGGGCGGTGTGCATCATTATCGCTGTGTCGCCACCCCCACCCTGCAAAAGACCTCCAAGATCCTCTCAGAGACCTGACCTCTACAACGAGAACGACCTTCCTCTCTGCTTGGGGTACAAGACCATACCTCAGCTGCTCAGCAAGGCGGAAGCGGGAAAGGAGGGCAAGCCTCCAAGAGCGCCCCTTCAGGGGGTCCATCCGGACTCAATCTTAGATTGTAGGGGGGGTGGTTCTTGGAGGGCGGGGCATCGCCTCTACAGGGGTTGTACCACAGCAAGGACGGGGTTACCGGAGCCATGGAGCTGAAGCTCGCCCCGTCCCCTACCCTGCCACCCAGTTACCTCTTCGCTTCCTCGTCGTCTAGCAGCTCTGGCTCGGTCGCCGCCATTACCACATCGCACTCCGCGGCAGCCGCCATCTTACCGCCGGGACCAGAGAGCCGGGTGGGAGGTCGGCGGTGAAGAGCACTTCCGGTCGGAGCATCGAGCGGCTCAGCGGCGCTGCGCCCAGAGGGGCTCCCTCGGGACCGTCTACCAGCGAGAGGCACCGCTTCGGGCCAGAGCGGCCTCCCGCCCCCGGAGGTCCAGGGTGGTCTCCGCGCCGGGGCGGGGGCCCAAGGACCGTTCCTGTGCGTAGGGGGCGCCACTTTACCCGTGGGGCCGAAGAGGGTATAGGAGGGTGTCGCCTCTCTAGGCTTCTGCTTTCCTCAGTAGTCTGAGAGCTTCGTTGCCATAACAACTTCCAATCCTAGAGAGTCTACGGTGATGCTCTGGGAGTCTCAGTTGGGTAGCGACGCGGTGACCCAGGACCCTGGAGATAAACAGCCCCCCCTATTAATACCTTCCCGACCTTTGAGTATGTCCACAGCCTCCTCCTGCGAAAGGCAAGAAGAGACACTTTGAATCCAGTTTTCCTACTGTTCATCGGCCCCTGGAAGCCCTGCCCAACCAAGCCAGGGGAACGCAGGGCGTCTTCACACCGCGCCTTTCATCCCCTCTGGATCTCCAAGTACCAACTGGTTCATCACCCTAATGACGCTGACCCTTTTATGAGGCTGCTTTCATGTCAGCCGCCTGGGAGTGCCATCTCAGCATTAAGCCTAGGGAGGGTGGCACAGGGCCCCAGACCCTGTCTTGTAGTTTATAAGGCAGCTCGCGGGGTGAGGTCCCTGCTGCATAGTGTCTCCACAGTGCTCCCAACCCTCATATAAACTCCCTGCTCAGCAAGCTTGTTTTGCCGAATGCAATCTGGATTGGGAACTCAGACAGGGCGAGGACACAGCTTAATTTTCGTAGCCCTTCACCCAGACCAATAATTTTTGTGGACCTGACTTAAAGTTGGGTTTCCTGACGTTAAACTGAGGGGGTGGGGGGAGGTTGAGGTTAACATATTAAAGTTAACGGTTACCAAAGAAGAGGTCAAGGGAATTCCAGAAGAATTTATTCCCCTTCTCCAGTAAAAGTCACTGCCATTGTCCATGAGCTGCTTGCACAGTTCCTGCCTACCACAGTGCTGAGGGAGCTGAAACCACACCTGTCACTGGGTAGTGGAGGATGGAAGAGGCTCCACCGGGGTTGGTAGAGACAAGTCATTCCTCCAGCCAGTCATTCAACAGCTCTCTCCAAAGCTAGGTTGGGAAGGCACAGACTCAGGCTCTGCTTGCCAATGGCTCATGGTCTACAGTCTAATGCAGGAGGCCCACCTGTCCTTAACCACCTTCCTAATTTGTGTTCTCTGCATCTTAAACTCTCAACTTAGAGAATGGATACATGTATATGTATGGCTGTGTCACTTTGCTGTGTACCTGAAACTATCACAACGTTGTTAATTGACTATACTCCAATATAAAAAAAACCTCCCAATTTATCACCAAGTCTTGCTGATTCTCTCATCAAATGTCTCACAAATCTACCTCCTTTCCACCCCAATTCAGATTCTTATCATTTTTTGGAAATCTTGGAATACTACCCTAGTCTCCTAACTAACCCCAAGTCTCATCTCTCTCCAATCTTCACTCTTTACCAGAGTGACCTGCTTAAAAGCAAAAACTGATCACATCACTTCGCTGGCATAAATCCTATCATTGGCTTTCCACTGCTGTTAGGATAGAGTTTGAACTCTTTGGCCAAACACACAGGTCTTAGATTGGCTCCTTTCTGCTATCAATACTGAACGAAAATAAGTGTAGTTCCATTAAATGCCATGGATGTTGCCGTATTTTCTTCACCCTTTCCTTCCACCCCCTTCAAACCTCAACACAGACCTGACCTCCTCCAGGAAGGTTCCACGGATAACGTGATGCCCAATGTCCCCAAGTTAAACACCCCTTGGCTGTGCTCCCACAGCACCTCTGTAATAGATCTTACCATGCTAGACTGTGATTGGGTTAGATGTCTAGCTCCTTTAGATGGTGACATTGTAATGGGCCGCTACCAGGTCTAATTCGCCCACCTTTTCTCAGCACGTAGTCTTGTAACTGGTACCGAGTGGGCGCTCAGAAGACATCGGATAAATAAACGACTGAACAAACGAAGTGCTACTGTAGTAGCCTTTAGAGAAAGAACATTTGGGCATCTGAGACACCAGAACAGCACTCGGCGCGTCCCGGGAGCCTATAACCTGTGCCCCGGCGACCACCTAGCCGAGGTTTAGACCGTCATTTCCCCGCCCGCCTCTGCGGGCGCTGTGCCGCCGGCGCCCGCTCTCCGCCGCCGGAATTGGTCTTGCCGGGTGGAAGCTGCGGGGGCGGGACCAGACGGAGTCGGGACTGACGCAGAGGAGGATCCGAGTGTTTGCCGCGGTGCTGCCCCACCCCTGGTCCCCGGGAGCTTGGAGGGGCCCGGCTGGGCTGCTGCGAGGGCCCTAGGAGGTACGGGACTGGGAGGCCGGGGTCCCACCGCTTTGGGGACGCTTTAACTGGCAGGATTCTGATTCCCTCTGGGAGCCCTCTGGTGGGGAGAATGTGCAGGAGGCTCATGGTGGCAGCCTCTCTTGGGGTACCCCTTAATTGCGGGGCTCGCGGGAAGAGGGGATCTGTACTGGGAGTTACCTCTGGAGAAGTTTCTGTGTGAGATCCCTTTGGGAAGTTATCTCTGGGGGAATCCTTGTTTAGGACTTCTGGGAAACCTGTGTTTGGGGTGCCTTGAGATCTCTTGTGGTGTCTAGAGATTCCTGTGTCTAAGCCTTATCTGGGTGTGTCCAAGGGCAGCAAAATCTTTCTCCTTTCCAAAGCATTGTTTTCTTAGATTCCCTCTCTCCTTTGTTTCTTGTCTGATGTTCTTCATCCTAGCCATGGCCTTGACTGGGGATTAGAGGGAACGGATTGTCCAGATAAGCCTTTCTGGAAAGCAGAATGTTCTTCTTAACTGTTCACTCCCCAAGAAGAGTGATGTAAGACAGACCCACACAAAATAATATCTCTGGTTATTTCTCTACGGGATCAGGGTTAAAGAGAGGGAGCTGAGCCACACCTCCCTTCAGCAATGGGTCCTCTACATCCTATACACAGAAAAGATCCTGGGTAGTGGGTCCTTTAAGCCAGCTTTACTCTTCCCTCTTTGTGGCAACATTTACTGAGCACTTGCTTTGTGTCACTTACTGACCACGTACTGGGAATAAGACAAGTATGATACAGTTCACTGTCCGGTAGCAAACACAGTCACATCACAGACACTATAGCATACATAGTACACCCTGCTGAGGGGAGCAGACAGCGCTGACTCCTCAAGGCTGTGCGTTTGGTTCAGAATTTGGGCCCTCAGTTAAGGGAAGGCCCTGTGTTTCAATCCTGCCTCACCCAGTGTGCTTCCATTCTTCAAGGCTGAAAGCTCAGCATGGGGAAGAGCTGCAAGGTGGTCGTGTGTGGCCAGGCTTCTGTGGGCAAGACTTCAATCCTGGAGCAGCTTCTGTACGGAAACCATGTAGTGGGTGAGTTGTTGCGGATGGGCTGTGGTGGAGGAAGTGGAAGTACGAAGAGAAGATTTGATCACAACATGAAGAGGCTAAAAGTTTCTCCTGGTGGTGCTCCTGGGATCTGAACGATCCCAACCGTGCCACACAGAAGAAATCTGGAAAGAAGAAACCCAATATCGGAGAAGAATAGGAAGGAAAAGCTTGCAAGTCACACTGTGCTTAGCGTGGTATCAGCATAAGATTAACTCTGTTCCCCAAATCATTCCAGTCCAGCCAGATTTGAAGTCTGACCCCGATCCTCAGCCCCCACACTCCTTTCTCCCCGTCTGGTTGGCCTGTTAAGATATACTCAGTCACGCAGGTTCCCAATCTCTTTTCTCCCTAGAAACAAGGTTGTTGTTTTTTTTAAGCTGTGCTGGGTCTTCGTTGCTGCATGAGGTTTTCTCTAGTTGCAGCGAAGGCAAGAGAGGGCTACTCTCTAGTTGCAGTGCATGGGCTTGTCATTGCAGTGGCTTCTCTTGTTACGGAGCATGGGTGCCAGGGCACATGGGCTTCAATAGTTGCGGTTCCTGGGCTGTAGAGCACAGGCTCAGTAATTGTGGCGCAGGGGCTTAGTTGCTTCAAGGCACGTGGCCTCTTCCCAAATCAGGGATTGAACCTAAATCTCCTGCATTGGCAGGTGAATTCTTTACCACTGAGCCACCAGGGAAGCCCAGAAAACAAATTTTCTCCTCATTTTGTCCCAGGTTCTGAGATGATCGAGACGCAGGAGGACATCTACGTGGGCTCCATTGAGACTGACCGGGGGGTCCGGGAGCAGGTGCGTTTCTACGACACCCGGGGACTCCGAGACGGGGCCGAGTTGCCCCGGCACTGCTTCTCCTGCACTGACGGCTATGTCCTGGTCTACAGCACGGACAGCCGGGAGTCCTTTCAGCGCGTGGAGCTGCTCAAGAAGGAGATTGACAAATCCAAGGACAAGAAGGAGGTGTGTGGGGGAACCCCAGTGGTGAGAGACAGTGGGCTCTGGGCTGGCTTTGGGAGGCCCGGAACGGCTCTGTCTTTCACTCATTTGCCAGGAGCTAGGTTTGGAATTGGAGGGCGGGGATGGAGACCACTGCTGGGTGTCTTTACCACTAGAGGTGCCCACGTGTTGAGACAGCTCAGCCAAAGAGGCTGCTCGAGTTTAGGAGATCCCTGACCTAACACATGATGTCCCTACTAGTCTTTTTTAATAGTGGTTGTGTGCTCAGCTGTGAAGGCCCTTTAGTTCTCAATCAGGCATCCTGGGAGTGCTTCCTCACCCGTTGACTTAGCCAGCAACTGACTCCCAGTAATGATCAGGCGTGAATGACACAGGGCTTAGAACTCCTAGAAGGGGTGCCAGATGGAGGCCCCGCCCACAGTTTCTAATGTAGGAAGAGATGAGACCTCAGCTGTTGAGACTTCTTCCCCTCCCCTAGGACTCCGAGGTGGAAGTGGTTGCTTTTTCCTCTCCTTCCTCTGTTCAAGTTCTGGCTTCCATCTGGCACCCCCTCCAGGAGTTCCATGACAAGCCAGAGGTGGTCACTGGCCCTCATCACTACCCCCAAGGTCCATGCTACAGCCACAGGCCTCTCCTGTGCTCCTCTTCCCCAGGTCACCATTGTGGTCCTCGGCAACAAGTGTGACCTGCAGGAGCAGCGGCGTGTAGACCCGGACGTGGCTCAGCACTGGGCCAAGTCGGAGAAGGTGAAGCTGTGGGAGGTGTCAGTGGCTGACCGCCGTTCACTGCTGGAGCCCTTCGTCTACCTGGCCAGCAAGATGACACAGCCCCAGAGCAAGTCTGCCTTTCCCCTCAGCCGCAAGAACAAGGGCAGCGGCTCCTTGGATGGCTGAAGAGGTGCCTTCCCAGCCCTGGAAGATGGGTTGGGGGAAAGGGCGGTTTAGGTGAGCTTTCCTTCCCAGTCAAAGTGGGGAGCTCACCCCTAGGCCAGGCAGCTGGGCTGTCCCAGGCTCAGGTCGCTTTTGCTCCTTCCCAGCTCTGGGAATTCTGATAGTCTAGGTTAGCACCCCCAACCCCACCAGCCCCCATCATATCTGCCCTGCGGTGACTGGGGTGGTTATGGGTCACTGTCCCTTTTACCTGCCAGGAGAGGAAGCAGAGCTCTATGCAGAAGTGCCGCATCTAGGGTCTATTTCCCATCACAGGGACCTCCCACTTCCTGGTTTCCTGCCAGTATCTATTCTTTCTCTCTGTTACACACACACACACACACACCCTCAGGGACCTCCCACTTCCTGGTTTCCTGCCAGTATCTATTCTTTCTGTTACACACACACACACACACACACACACACACACACACACACACACACACACACACCCTCAGGGACCTCCCACTTCCTGGTTTCCTGCCAGTATCTATTCTTTCTCTCTGTTACACACACAGACACACAGACACACACACACAGACACAGACACACACACACACACAGACACACACACACACACACACCCTGTTCAGGAAGCCTCTATGCACACACACCCCCACGGCACCAGCCTGGATTCTAGAGAAAGGGCATCCGGACATCTGTGTGTAGATGTGCACACGTGTGTGTGCT
The DNA here is from genome assembly GCA_024291935.2 of Okapia johnstoni. Lineage (NCBI taxonomy): Eukaryota > Metazoa > Chordata > Mammalia > Artiodactyla > Giraffidae > Okapia > Okapia johnstoni. The sequence goes on along the minus strand of CM044306.1, from coordinate 19,647,985 downwards.
GGTGTTTGGGTCACACACACACACTCGCACACACTTATCACACCAGCCTGGACTCTAGAGAAAGGGTGTCCACGTATCTGTGTGTAGATGTGCACATGTGCATGCTGGTGTTCAGGACACACACACACACTCTCTCTCTCTTTCTCTCATGGCACCAGCCTGGACTCGAGAGAAAGGGCGTCCAGGCATCTGTGTGTGGATGTGCACATGTGTGCATGCTGGTGTTCCAGGCACCTTCTCATCCAACAGCCCATCCTCTCTCCTGTCCTCTCCTTGGCTGGAAGAAACTAGCCTCCTGGAAGTGTCCTTTTCTGTTGTAACTCTTCTCCCAGCTTCCTCTTCCTGCTCAGGGAGCATTGGGTGAGGTGGAATGGAACGCAGCTGGGCTGGGGGTCACCAGCTGGCTTTGGGGGCCTGCAAGGCCCTTACCCTCTCGGGGCTTCGCTTTTCTCATCTGTAAGATGATCTCGATTCTATCCTCTCTAGCCCTGTGGTTGGATACTGCCCGCCACTGCGACTGTCCCCTCAGCCTCTCCCTTTTCAAGGTGCTATGCCTACAGCCCCAGAGGCTGGGACACTGCTCCCCCCGACCACCAGGGGGCAGGAGCGCACTACTCGCTCTAGTTGCCAGAGCGGCCGCCCAGTGCCCAATCAGCGGACCGCCCAGGCCTGGGGACCGGTCTTTCCCGTTCCTGTGGTGGTTTTCAGCTGATCGCTGGACTTCTGTTTATCAATTTTCTGTGTTTATATGCCTGCTGCCACGGTGGAGGCTGGGCAAGGTGCTCCTCTAGCGCTCCCTTCTTACCTCAGATGCCTGAGCAGAACAAGGCCAAGCAGGAGCAGCTTCTCAGGAGCTGCCAGACCTGTCGGGGGCTCAGAAGGGTGGTTACACTTCCAGCACGCTGTCAGGTGAGCTTGTAGCCTGCAACCTCCCATGCTCACCTGCTTCTGATGCACACACGTAGCACAGGTGAGACACTACAGCCAGATGACCTCCAATACATGCCCCTTCTCCCCAGGACGGGAGAGGCGAGCAGGGGCAGGTGGCCCAGCTGGGCAAGTGGAGTTTTAGGGCGTATACAGGCTTGAGCTTAAATTCATTTATTGATGTGTTGGACACAATAAAACCACAACTGTTATCAAAAAGTTTCCCTCCCCTCCCCCTTTTTTCTTGTTCCCCCATTGGAAATAGCTTTTTAAAAAAAAAGATAACAGGCGGATACTGGCAAAGTCCCATATCGTGGGGCGGTGGGTGGCAGTGCTGGGGTGGGAGGGGGTGGTGGCAGTAATCTTGACAGCACAAAAATAGGTCTTGAGAGTGGATCCCAACACTCGGGTTCACAGCGAGGAGGGCTTGGGCTGCTGGTTGGGGGGAGAAAGCTGAATTGAGTGCTGGGGGCCAGTTTGAAGTGAGGAACTGGAGGGGAGCCCTGGGGGGTGGATTTGGTGTCAGGGTGGCCCATAGTCTGAGGGACCCCTCTTCCCCCTTGAGAGCTGGGGCTCAGGAAGAATCAATGAAAGGCTAAGAGGGGAGAAGGTGTGTGGACTGGTCATTTCCTCTATTACAGACGGCCCAGCCAGAACATCACCATCACCTCACCCCATCCTGTCAGCAAGTGAAAACCCCAGAAGCTTGCGGCCTCAGCCGCCCCTTGGCTTTGCCCCACTTGTTGCTGCTCCCTCTCTCCCCTCCACAGTTCTCCACCACACCCTTGTCCAGGCAGCCTTGAACCCACTCCCACTGGAGACCCCCTCCATCATCACCAGTGATTCTCTGGGGAATCCAGTGAATGGGGAGGACCACCCCCACACACACAGGGCATGGGAATAGAGGTCACTCTCTTGTCCTCAGGCTAGGAGAAGGTCAGATTCCTCGGGCCTCTGGCCACATGGCTATAGGTCTTGAGTTGGGGGGGATGAGAGCACCATGGGGCCAGGGCTAGGATTATTGCATAGATCTTTGGATTTTTCGGCTTGCTCCCTGTAAGTTAGGATGGGAAATGGAGGGGAGCCCAGGACTAGCCCTAGATGCCAGAGGCAGGGAGGGTGCAGATGGATGTCCGTGGGCCAGGGTGGCATTAGTTGAGTCCCCAGTGCAGACTGAGGGCTGGGCAGCAGCTCTTAGCATTAGCCCAGTTCTTCCTAGATTTGGCAGGACCCCCGAGGCTGTAAAAGGCATTCTCCTATGGGATGGAGGGAACTGAGTTGTCTCAGGGAGAGGGGTCGGGGCCGGTGGTGGGCAGGGGCAACTGCTGGGAAGTCAGCCCTGGGCTCCCCGGGAGGGCTAATAGGGGGCAAAGACGATGGGTCCTGTGGCAGGGCGAACGGCTCCCGCTGGGGTGCGAAACAGAGCTGGGCCCAGGATTGGAGCTGGGAAGAGGGTGGTGGCCGCTGTAGGGGCAGGCCGGAGGGCCAGGGGCCCTGGCAGGGCACAAATGGCTGCCGCCGCGGTGGGGAGCGGGCTAGGCAGGAAGCGGGCTGCCAGGGTCTTGGTGAGTTGCTTCTGCAAAGCCAGTTTAGACTGCAAAGAAAAAAGGGATGGACACAGTCTCTGACCCCAGGAAAATCCCCTCCCCTCCCTTGGCCCCATCCCTAGACCTTTTGCTGCAGGAAAAACGTGACTTTCAGGATTCCAAACCTAAATCCTCCTCCCTTCCCACCCCCACACATTCATTCCACAGGGCTTTCTCCACCACCTGTTGTCCTGTCCAGAGGGAGGAGAATCTTGGGATGGGCCAAGGGAGGAGACTATGGGGAGTGGGGGGTGGACACGGTCTCCAGGAGATGCTCGCCCACCCCTTGCGCTTGCCCCTGAAATGACTTTCCTGGGCCCACCTCCCCGGAAATTTTTCTGGGCAGATCCCAAGACAACCAAAAACCCAACCCGTTCTTTCCCTGCTCAAGCCACCATGAGATGGGGTGGGGAGGCTTCCTTCCTGCCCCACCTCCGACCTCCCAGCCTGCCCTCCCTTCCGGCCGGCCCTCTCCCCTCCGGACCTGGACCAATACCTTGAGGAGACTCACAGCCAGTGCTGCATGCTTCTGCAGCTTGCTGTGCTGGCTGGAGGGCTTGGGGGGCTTCCCGGCCAGGCGGTCTTTGTGCCTCCTGCTGCTCAGGTGCTAATGGACAGACAGACAGACTGGGAACAAGACGAGGAACCCAGGGACCCCAAAACTACCCTTTCATGCTCGGCTAGCTCACCCTTCTACCCACAGTTCACACACCTAATTCACTTGGCCCTGGAGCAGCCCTGGGAAGGGGAGGCAAGAATTGGCCTTTGCCTTCTAGGACCTCACCATCCCTTGAGCGTCATACCTCTTTCTCCACCTGCACCCTGCTGCTCCACCCACCTTCTCCCTGAAGGCTCTCCCCCCCCCCCCCCCCCCCACCCCCGGCATGGGGCCCACCCCCTCACCTCGGCTCCACCCCCAATCCCAGCCTCACTTGCCCCACCTGCTTGAGCTGGGTCTCTGAGTTGACCTGGAGCTGACAGAGAGCACAGTGGAACAGGGGGCTGGGCCCCTGCCGGCCCCCCTGGCCCCCTGTCACTCTCTTGGCCTTGTGTCCAGCTCCTCCTCGGGGCACCGTGCGGCCCCGGCCCCTGCGGGGAGCGCCCCGCTGACCTTCCACCATCCACCGGTGCTTGGCTCCTGGCAGAAGGAAAGGAGACAGCTTGTCAGCACCAGAGAGGGGTGGCAGGGCCACGGAGACCCCCCTCCAAGCCAGGTCAGCCTGGCTGTCCCTTGAAGCCTCCAGGCTGCTCCACATCGACAGCCCCGACAGCCACGTGAAGTTTCTCTTTCCCTCTGAAAGGTCCTCCCATGCGTGCTAAGTCGCTTCAGTCATATTCGACTCTTTGCATCCCCATAGACTGTAGCCTGCCAGGGCTACACGGATCTCTGTCCTTGGGATTCTCCAGGCAAGAATACTGGAGTGGGTTGCCATGTCCTCCTCCAGGGGATCTCCCCGCATCTCAGGGATCAAACCAACATCTCTTATGTCTCCCCACTAGTGCTACCTGGAAAGCCCCTAAGATCCTCCCAGCTGCTTTCATTTCATGCCTCAAGGAAGCTACTTGCAGAGTAAACGGTTGGCTTCCCTTTGACTCTCATCCCAACCCCTTCCCCCAGGTCTGACCCAAGGAGAGATGGAGGGGGTGTCTCCCGACTTCCGTGGTGACCCTTCAGATCTTGTTGTCTCAGACCTCTCTTCCCAATCCTCCCTCCCCAGGCATTAGCTGGAGGTCCCCAAATGCCTGCCCACTCACAGCTGGGCACAGCGCCTCTGTCACCCAGCCTTCGAGCACAGTGCCCACTCAGAAGCCATAGCCTGTCTGCATCTGGTGAAGGGCATCTCCTCCCCAGACTCGAGCTGGTGGGGTGCACTGACCTGTGTTGTGAGCCTGAAGCTGGGAGGCGGAATTCACAGTCACCTTACATGTGGGGCAATAGAGGCGCCCCTTCTCGCTCCTGCCTTCCCCACTCACACCACTTCCCATAGCAGCTGCTGCAGGTTCAGGCTCTGGGGCCTCTGGCCCAGGCTCTGGGGAGCAGGGTGGGCAAGACGAAGAGGAGGAAGAGGAGGCAGCATCCAAGAGGTCTGAGGGGACCGGCTCCCTGGGCGTGGGTTCTGGACTCCGGGGTGACTGGATTTCGGGACCAGGAGGAGGGGCCACAGGAACTGCTGGGGAGATGGAAGGCCTCAGGTAAGAGGGCAAGCTCCAAGATGATTCTCGAGACCACGACTTTTTTTTATTTTTATTTTTTTTTATAACTTTTGGCTGCATGATGCATGTTGGATCTTAGTTCCCCAATCAGGGATCAAACCCATGCCTCCTACAGTGGAAGCTTTAAGTCTTAACAGCTAGACTGCCAGAGAGGTCCCTCAAGACCATGATTTTAAACACAGACATTCTTGGGGTAGTATGGCTGAGTGGATAGCCCCTGGTGTAGGGATGACCAGCACTGAATTCCAGACTCCCCACCAAATCACTGGGCAGACTTGGGTCTCTTTGGGCCTCAGCTTCCCCACATGAAATCATAAAGTTGGGCCCAGTGGTCTCAGAGAGCCCACCCAGTCCTGATAATCTACAGTTATTAGCTAACTGTTGAATAAATGGAAGTCACCAAAAAGCTGTACTAGAATATTCATAGAGCACTATTCCTAGCAGCAGGAAATGGAAACTATCCAAATAGTCATCAACAGAATAGTGAAAAGAGTTGGTGGACAATGGAATACTACACGGCAATGAAAAAGGACAAAACAGTTACACACAACAACATGGAAGAAGCCAGATGCAAAACCTACATACTCCAGATCTTCCTCAGTCTATAATGGGGTTACATCCCAATAAACCCATCATAACTTAAAAATGCATTTAATACACCTAACCTACTGAACATAAAAGCTTGGCCCAGCCTACCTTAAATGTGCTCAGAACGCCTACCTTAGCTTACAGTTGAGCAAAATCACCTAACACAAAGCCTATTTTATAATAGTGTTGACTGTCTCATGTCATTCATGGAATACTGTGCTGAAAGTGAAAAACACATTGTTGGCATGGGTACAGAATGGTTGCGTGTCAGCTGTTTACCCTCCTGGTCATGTGGCTGCTGTTGTCCAACATCACAAAAGAGTATGTACCTCTGTCATACAGAGTGAAGGAAGTCAGAAAGAGAAAAACAAATATATTCTAATGCATATATGTGGAATCTAGGAAAATGTACACCTGAACCTATTTGCAGGGCAGGAATAGAGACACAGAGGTAGAGAATGGACACATCCACATAGAAGGGGAAGCAGAGGGTGGAACAACTTGGGAAATTAGGACTGACATACACCACCATGTGTAACACAGATAGCTAGTGGGAACCTGCTGTATCTCACAAGGAGCTCAGCTCGGTGTTCTGTGATGGCCTAGAAGGGTGGGATGAGGATGGCATGAGAGGAGGTCCAAGAGGGTGGGGATATATGTACACACATAGAACTGATTCACTTCCTTGTACAGCAGAAACTAATACAACATTGTTATCTTCTTGGGCTCCAAAATCACTGCAGATGGTGACTGCAGCCATGACATTAAAAGACACTTGCTCCTTGGAAGAAAAGCTATGGCCAGTCGAGACAGCTTATTAAAAAGCAGAGACAAAGGACTTTGCTGACCAAGGTCTGTCTAGTCAAAGCTATGGTTTTTCCAGTAGTCATGTATGGATGTGAGAGTTGGAACATAAAGAAGGCTGAGCGCCAAAGAATTGATGCTTTTGAACTGTGGTGTTTGAGAAGACTTGAGAGTCCCTTGGACTACAAGGAGATCAAACAAGTCAGTCCTAAAGGAAATCGGTCCTGAATGTTCACTGGAAGGGCTGATGCTAAAGCTGAAGCTCCAATACTTTGGCTACCTGATGTAAAGAACTGACTCATTGGAAAAGATCCTGATACTGGGAAAGATTGAAGGCAGGAGGAGAAGGGGATGACAGAGGATCAGATGGTTGGATGGCATCACCGACTCAATGGACATGAGTTTGAGCAAGCTCCAGGAGTTGGTGATGGACAGGGAAGCCTGTCCCTGCAGGGGACCAGGGAAGCCTGGTCTACTGCAGTCCATGGGGGTGCAGAGTCAGACACGACTGAGCAACTGAACTGAACTGAAAATAACACAGTAAAGCAATTATACTCCAATTAAAAAAAGAGTATGTACTGCATATCTCTAGCCCAGAAAAGATCAAAATTTGAAATTGGAAGTCCAATTTCTAACTGAATGCATATCGCTTTCATATCATGTGTGCTGTGTGCTAAGTTGCTTCAGTCGTGCGCAACTCTTTGCGACCCCATGGACTGTAGCCTAACAGGCTCCTCTGTCCATGGGATTCTCCAGACAAGAATACTGGAGTGGGTTGCTGTGCTCTCCTCCAGGGGCTCTTCCCAACTCAGGGATTGAACCCATGTCTCCTGCATTGCAGGTTGATTCTTTACCGCTGAGCCACCAGGGAAGCCCTGGAAGTCAAAAGATCATAATCCAAATCATCGTGAAGTTGAGAACCGTCTGTATGTCATTAACCAAAACCAGGTGAGACTAATCTCTGGTGAGAAAAGTAAGGCTCATGGTTACCCTGGGGGAGGGTTATACGTGGTTGAATAGCATCACCCCCCAGCTCATGTCCAGCTGGAATCTCCGAATGTGATCTTATCTGGAAAGCAGAGTCTTTGCTGGTGTAATTCGTTAAGATGAGATCAAACTGGACTAGAGTGGGCCCTAGGTCAGTGACTGGTGTCCTTCTAAGAAGATCGTGTGAACACACAGACACTAGGGAGAAGGTGATGTGAGGGTGGAGACAGAAGATCAGCATGTGGCCAAGGATGTCTGGCAACCACGAAGCTAGAAGAGGGGATGAAACAGACTCTCTCTGCACCCTGGGAAGGAACCAACCCTGCTGACACCTTGTTCCAAAGGTCTGACCTCCAGAAACTGGAAAAATACAGTTCTGTTACTTTCAGCCACCCAGTTTGTGGTCATTCATTATCCCAGGCCTAGGACGATAACAAGGTAGTGACTGCGAGGGGGCCCAAGGAGTGGGGGGATGGTGCTTCTGGGGTGCTTGTGACATGTTTCTTCACCTCAGCAGATTCAGGCTGGAAAATGCGAGATGCTCTTCTGTGTGGTGTGTGCCTCTTCCTGTGCAGATGGTATACTCCAACACAAGCGGGAATAATAATAAGCAGAAAGCGCTCAACCCCTTGTCAGAAACCAGAATTGGAGTGGGACAGGGGCAGGACAAAAGTTCAGAACTGACCTTTGCTGTGCGGCTCTTCAGGGGCTCCACCGGCTGGAGTCGGGGTGGGGGACACCAGCGTCCCATCCTGGGTCAGGGTTTGCGGCCTCTGCTTGCTCTTGGCGGCTTCAACAGCCTTGAGTTTTCTGGCATGTTTGTGGCCTTTGTAATGTGCTTCGGCCTGGTTCTGGGGAGGGGAGAGCCTGGGGTCACCATTCATTTGCTGAGTCTACCTGCCCCATCCATGAGCTGGCACGCAGGGGGCAGGTCAGAGGGAGGTAGGGCTCTGACCACACAGGGAGCAAATCCTTGCCATTGTCATAGTCATCATAGCACGTGTGTGGACTGGAGGGTTACAGAATGCATTCTCATACGTGAGCCCCCAGGCAAACCGCCACCGCCTTTCAATTCTGCCTCAGTGCCTTTTTAGCTGTGTATCTTTGGGCAAGTGACTTCACCTTTCTGAGCCTCAGTTTCCTGACTCATAAACTTTGGGATGATAATACTGATTTCACAGGATTGTGAGAATGAAAATGAGAACATGAATGACAAGTGAAAGTGAAAGTGTTAGTCGCTCAGTTGTGTCCGACTCCTTGCGACCGACCCTGTGGACTATACCCTGCCAGGCTCCTCTGTCCATGGGATTCTTCAGGCAAGAATACTGGAGTAGGTTGCCATTCCCTTCTCCAGGGGATCTTTCCAACCCAGGGATGAATGACAAGGGCCTAGTACAGAGAGTAAGTGCTCAGTGAATATTAGTCGCTAGGTTTATAAATGCATGGGTGGGAAAACAGAGCAGTCCCCACACTTTAGGGAACATATACTCCAGATCATTCACCCTTCTGTACATGTTTTTTTTGACAAATAGTTACTGAGCATTTGCTATTTTCCAGGCACTGTGTTGGGCCCGGCATGAAAAATATATGATTTCTTTATCAGAATGAGTCTCTCTGTCCATCACTTGCATGACTCATGTAACCTGAAAGTCTGGAAGGAACCCCAAAATCTGGCCTGTCCACTAGGGATTACTGCTTGTTGCTCCCCAAAGTAGGAAAGACAAGGCCCTGTGGCCCCTCCTTAGGCTCTTTCACAAGAGCAGGTCTGCCAACAGCATCTCCCCAAACTGTAGAAGTTGCCTGGACAAAAGGCAAACGTTCCCTCGGAGGCCAGAATGAAGCTTCCTTCATCTCTAGGGGCAGGCCCTGCTAGGAAGTATGTGGACTATGGGGTCAGCCAGGCCTGGGTTCAGATCCCAGCTCTGCTAATTACCAGCTGTGTGACCTCAGGAAAGTCACTTAACCTCTCTGAAGCTCAGTTTCCTCATCTGAAAAATGAGGCTGAGGATAGGACCTCGAAACCATCTCACAGATGTATCATGAGAACTAATTAAGAGGATGGACACAAAGAGATTCTGTAAGCTGTTAGGTATGCTAAGAACTCAGCCCTGAACCAGAACCGACGGTGGCCCCTGGGACCCAGAGTAGGGAAGGGCAGCCTGCTTTCATCAGAAGGTTCCAAAACATAGAAGAGAGGCATAGGGGAGGAAAACAGAATCCCAGTGGGATGGGCTGGAACGGGCAGAAGAATCTGGAGAGAGGCGAGGATGGGATGGCTAAAGGGCCAGGAGCGGCTCTTCCTCAACGAAGGACAGAAAATACAGACCACAGTCCCTTTGCCACCCCTATTCCTCCAGGCAGGAAAGACCTGGAAGCCCAGTGTCCAGCCTGCTCCCTGCCCAGCACCCCCCCAACCTACTTCCACAACTCCCTCTCACCGCTGAGTTGAATCTCAGGTGACAGATGTTACAGGAAATGAAGAGCTTCTTCTTCAGGGGAGAGGGGACCCCAAATGTGTGGCTGATGACAGCTTTCTGGACCGGGTCCATCTGTGGAGCGGGTGGGAGGGCATAGTAACTATGGGGTCAGCTAAGTAAGGAGGGAGGGCAGTGCTAATTGCCCAAAACGAAAGTCTATGGAGGAGCGCAGTGGTCAGCCCACAGGAAGAAATTTCCCCTGTCTGTGGATATTAAACACTGAAAAAGAAACAGCCTCTTCCCTGGCTGACTTTCTTAGACGGCCTAGGCTACTGCTAGGAGGCAGGGGGATGGCCACGTGACTTGTGTGATCTTGAGAAACAGAACCATGGCCTGGTGATCACTCTGGCTTCCCTTGCTGCCCCTCTGGTCTCTTTTTTTCCTCATTCATGAGAATCTCATCTACGTGTACAGAGAGTTGAGGGCAGAGAGAAGCAGAGAAGGGAATTTGGAATTTCCTCTCCCATAACCCAGCCTTGTGCTGCACCTGTGGGCAGGGGGAGATAAAGTTTATCGCATCAGCTTTGGCGCTGTCACAGGGCCTGAGAGGGAGAGCCACAGCCCAGGGGCAGTGGGGGACCAGGCTGGGGGTGGGGAGCAGGGTTAGCAGATGGAAGCCAGAGGGTTCCCTGAATAGTAGGGTCATTTCCCTGAATATGAATTTGTATGTTTTTTCTTTTCCTTGTTTTAAATAATTTCTGTTTCTTCTATCAAACCAAGCCTTTATGTTCCCATTTCTCAAGGGCTGGGTTGTTGTGTCAAAAGCAGAAGTCGTTGGGGGCTTACTTGTCAAGAGGAACTTTCCAAACCTTCCTGAGAGAGGAGAACACAGGCTTTGAGAGAAGAGCATGGTTTCAGAAACTTACCTGAGACCAGAGAGAGGTTCTAACCCTCACAGCACTCAGGGCTGGGGGCTGAGGTAGGGGGGCTGGGGTGGGACAGGATTTCAGGGGACAATGGCCTGCAGGGCCCCCAGTGATGAGAACAACAGCAGACTGACCCCCCTCGTAGGGACCACGTGCCTGAATAATGAGCATGTCAGCAGGTGACAGTGGGGACTGAAGACCAGAGGACCCCCCCCAATTGTCTCGGGCTCCACAGGATCCTTGTACAACCCTAGAGGGTGGGAAGGGGCTCCCAAGGGTGATTAGATGGAATTTCCCACCATCTTGTCAGGATGGGGTGAGGCTCATCAATGATTACATTTGATTTTTCAAATTTTTTTAAAAAGGGGTTGTATAACTTATAGCTCATATAGTGAAGTAAATTTCAGATTTACACACATACATGGAAATACATGGGAATACTAGTACATAGGCTAGTAGGCAGACACACAGCACATAAACTTACAGGCAGTTACAAATCACAGAAACAAGCAGAAAGATACACACTCACCTGCACACCAATGGCACACATCCACAAACTTAGAATCACCCAAACCATATAAAAACATACACGCAGAGGCCAGACACACACCAAACACATACACAGTCAACACAAAACACTCTCAGATCCGCAGGCATATACACTACATAAAGACAACTACACAGGCATAAAGAGTTCACAAGCACACATGCAGAAACTCACACCCACAAATACACACAGTCCTACAAACTAAAACAGAAAGGCACACAGACAGACACAGATCATCCGCAGATGCCCCTATATGAAAACTCAGTGAAACCTGCAAACCACAGGCCCTCCAGGCCCAGCAGCAGTTGCTAGGGGAGAGGATGGTAGCATCCTGGATATTCTGGCCTAAGGAAGAGCTGGGCCCCATTCTGGGAGCACCTGGTCACTCGGGGGGATGTTGCTCCTGGCTGGACCCAGCTTCTGAGAGCCGGCTCCTGGGAGCCCACCTTCCCAGCCCGCCCCCATGCTGGCTTGCATGCCCCCACCCGCCCGCCCAGCCCGTACCGTGCTGAAGTTGGGGAAGAGACTGAGCGGGGTGGCGCCATTGAAGTGGAAGGTGAGCAAATGCTTGAAGTCCAGCGGGGGCTGCAGAGGCCTGGCGGGCAGGGCCAGGGAGGCCAGCAGCGGGCTGGGGGCTCCGGAGGCCGGGCCTGCTGCAGGAGGAAGAAGGGCAGGGTCTGAAACGGGGAGTCACAGGGCTCGCTCCTCCCTTCACAGCCAGAACAAGAGGTTGATGGGCTTCTTGGCTGTGGAGCCAGGGCAGAAACTTCCGTCTCCACAAAGCAGCGCTGGCTAAGTCCAGGGTGATTACAGCCCATTTCTGTACCTCTTCCCTGCACCACTGGGGAAGGGGAAGCAGAGTGTCCACGGTTCTAGGCTCCCAGCCCAGAAGGATGACCACCCCCGACAGGGGCAGCATAATGGCCCCAGTGAACCCCAGAGGGGAGTCGGGGTGGGCCCTTGACACACACACCACCATGGAGACTGCACGATGCACTGGGTTTCCACTTTATTGCAAATTAAACCCAAACCCAGGAGACTTGGGGAAAGGCCAGCCCCCTCCCCTCTCACTAACTACTCCCCTCCAGATTCCCCACAACATTCACAGCAAGGACTGACAGAGGGGATAGGAAATCCCCCAGAATCTGAAGGGATGTGTTCCCCAACTCCGGTGAGGCCCCAGCTGCTCTCCCCTGGAGACAAAAAGCCCTCCAACACTGCTGGGTCAGGCCTGAGGCAGGTCCTTGGGGTCAACCAGTCCAGCACTGTGGTTTATACAGTCTTTGGTCCTAAAGGTCTGAGGCAGGGGCCTGGGTTCAATCCCTGGTCAGCAACTAAAATCTCAAATCTCAGCACTGCCACAAAAAAAAAAGAGAGAGAGAGAGACAGAGATCTGAGGCAAGGGTAGGGGAAGGTTAGGAACTTGGAGAACAACCAGACTTTGAGGAAGAAAAAAATTAGAAATAAATTCAGCCCATTTGGGACTTTTTTGAACCCTGTCATTGCAAAACCAAAAGAAGTCCTTTTAGATTTTGTGTGTTAACACTAGGGAGGCTAGGATAGATTTATTTCACATTGATAAATATGTATGTCTATGTGTGTGCGCCAAGTCACTTCAGTCTAGTCCGACTCTTTGCCACCCTATGGACTGTAGACTGCCAGGCTCCTCTGTCCATGGGATTTTCCAGGCAAGAATACTGGAGTGGATGTTTAAGTACAAGGCCAAATACAGAAAAGTCTCAGGCAGCTGTTTGTGGAGAGGGCACCTCTTACTTCCCTTGAGCTTGTTCACAGAGAGGGTGCTCCGCTGTGTGTCAAAAACAAAGAGTCATTTTTTCCCCCAGTCACATCTGAAGAGAAGACAGGTTGCTATGAGCAGGGCTAACAGTCAAGGACCCAGTCTCCTGGCCTTCAACCCCTCAACTGCGGAGGCTCTGTCTTCCTCCTTCCAACCAAGACCCCTCAGCTTTTCTAGAGTGAAAATTTGAGTGGAGTTCAGAGGGAAAAGGGTAAACTACTCCCCACAGAACTGGAAAGGTCAGGAGTGATATTTAGGGTGCCTGAGATCCTAGCACCTCTGCCCATGGGCCCAAGCCCCCACTCACACCCCAGACCCAGCCCCTCTTCCACATCCCACTGAGCTGGGTTAGTGCTCAGCGTGGAGCCGAGGAAGCCCGGGAAAGGTGGGTGGGAGGCCACAGTTAGGGGGTAAGCTTGCTAGGTCAAGTCTGGCTTGTACCTTAGCGGACCCAGGGCCCCGGGCTGGATGGAGGAGAGGAGGCCACCCTCAGGTGAGAGGGCTCTCGCCCCACCCGCTCTCTAGGAACTCCACCGCCAGCGCAAAGTCAAACTCCTGCAGCGGCGGCCCATCTACCGCAATCTTCACCGCGGGGCCGCCGCGTCCTTCCCCCGCCCCGCCCGGCCCCCACCACCGCAGCTCCCGGCTGCGGCCGACCTTGTCCAGGAGGCCGGCGCCCGCAGGCAGCGCCAAGGCCAGTGCGGCCAGGGCGGCGAAGTCGGGGAAGAGCTCGTGCAGTTCTGAGCACGCGCCGCACGCCAGCTTGGTGCACAGGGCCCGCGGGCCCAGCCGCCCCAGGCTGCACACCACGCGCTTGAAGAGCGCGAAGTCGCCCAGCGCCCTCTCGCGCACCACAGCGGGGGCGAAGGCGCGCAGTAGGACTCGGAGTGCCCCCTCGCCGTGAGCGCCCAGCTCCTCGGGGGCCTGCGGGTAGCGGCGGGGGTCGAAGATGGCCGCGAAGGCGGCCACGGCGTCCAGCGAGGGCCCCGGGTAAGAGTCCCGCAGCCCCCTCCGCATGGAGTCCAAGAAGGCCCCCCGCAGCCGCTCCAAGCCCTGGACCGCAGCCTCAGAGTAGCCCACCAGCTCCACGCCGCGGTAGGTGCAGCGGCCACGGCCCGAATCGGGGCTAGAGGATGCCAGTTCCTGCAGGAAGCCCTGGAGGCGCGCCCCACCTGAACTGCACTGTGTGTGCAGGGAGGCTGTAGCTGCCATCACCAGAGGTTGCAGCAAGGCCAAATCCGGCTCTTCTGGCTGCAGGACAAGGGCCAGCTTCTGCACGGAGGGCAGAACATCCAGCAGGAGGTGGGTGAAGGCCACGAAATTGAACTGGCGCAGGGCGAGGGCCAGCGCCCTTGTGGTAGGCGAGGCTGGGGCAGAGGCCTCCAGTGTTGGCACCAGGCAAGGCCAAGCCTCAGCCACAGCTTCCACCACAGGCAGCAGGGAGGCCCAGGGCACTGGCTGTGGTCCTGCCAAGTCAATAGCTGCAAGGTCCAGTGCTGCCCTGAGTTCAGGGACCAAATGAGAACTGGGGCTGCCGTGCAGGCGAAATAGGGCATCCAGTACACTTTCATATTCACCTAGGTAGGCAGGGGGCTTGGGGTCTGTCCGGCCAGGGAGGCAGTGTAGCTCCATGAGCAGTGGGCAGGCGGCCCGGAGTTGCTGGCGCATGCTTCCCAGGCGATCACTGGGGAGGCTTGAGCTGAGCCAAGCCAGCTTGGATGCAGACACGCCGAAAGCCTGCAGGATGTCCAGGAGTTGGCCAGCGGTGGCCTCGCCTTCCTGTAGCTCCACACTGCCCAGAAAGGTGGTGGCAGGCTGGCCATCGCAGGGGGACACTGAAGTGACAAACAAGGCCAGACTGTGGGACTCAGGCCAGTCTCTGGTCTCGTCCAACACCAGGCCCACATACGGGGATGCCTTCAGGCGCTGACGGGCCTCTGTGTGCAAGACACTTGCAATGGCCACCTGGGACAGCCAGGGAGAGAAAAGAGGGAGGACAGGGTTAGGCTTGTCCTGAGAAGGGGAGGCAGACAGGATGGGGTGAAAGAGCACAGGCCTGGGGTTGGACAGTCTTAGGGACTAATCCTAGCTTTGTCACTTACTGGCTGTGTGACCTTGGGCAAATCATTTGACCTCTCTGTTCATCTCTCAGTTTCCTTGAGGCTGATACCTGCCCCCAATCTCTTTAAAAGGTTGTTGTGATGTGATCTAGTTCCCCGACCAGGGATTGAACCCAGGCCCTCAGCAGTGAAACCTTGGAGTCTTAACCACAGGACCTCCAGAAATTCCCATCCATGTAATCTTTTGCTGTTATGTTTATAAATGTAAAAGTGCTTTAGGAATCATAAAGATTCTAAAGCGTCTTGTTTGTTTTTCTACAGCATTGCCCTAGTCAGCCTTATTCTTGGGGGTCTCCCTCCGCTCTGCTGCTCCGGGATTAACTGATAGGTTGACTGCCCACAGGTTAACCAGGGCCCCAGCTGTGTGCTGTTTGTCTCTCATCTCTTGGTAGGATGAGATCCAAGCCCCCCCCCTCACTCCCACACCAGCCCCCCAGGACTCATAAAGCCAGTACCTAGGACAGAGCTACATGAGTATGCATGTCCTCAGTGGCCATGTGGGTGATACTGAGTTTCAAGAGGACCAGGGGTAAACCAAAGGGAATGGGGAAGCCCATGCCCTTCTCTCCAACTCCAGAACTTCATGCCCTGACTGCACAGGACCTAGTTTTTCAGCAGAAGTCAGAAGTCCACATTTTTATATGGAATGTCTTTTTTTTTTTTTTTTTTTTAACTTGGAGACTAATTTAAGTCTTTCAAAAACGCTGTGAAAACTAACAAAACATGCCTGTGAGCCAGTCAAGCCCCGAGGCCACCAGTTTGCAACCTCTGGTCTAGGTAGTGAGCCAAGCACCCCTGAGCCCCCAAGGACAGAGCCTGGTCTGGCCTCTTCATTGTTAGGCACCCCGCAGCTGGCCCGGGGCCTGGCACCTAGTATGCCCTCAGTGCAGGGAGCATGGGCGAAGGTGTGAATGAACTGCTTTGGCCTCTTCCCTGGGGACCTGGCATGCTGGTGCCATGCCCAAATGGCTCAATGTCCTCCCTCCTTAATCCCTCCCCCACACCCCTGGCTGCCACCCACCTGCATGTCCCTCACCCTCCTGGGGCTGTAGTAATCGCCGTGCTCCATGCCCAGCAGTGCCTGGCACAGGTTGAATCTCTGCAGCTCGAGCAGGGCAGAGCAGCGGTCGTCAGGCACTTCCTCCTTGGCCATGCAGTACACTGTGGTCAGCACAGCCACTTTAGCCCGGTCTGCTTCCACCTTGACGCACCTGGAGCTGGGGGTGGTGGCCAGGCCTGGGCAGGCCCCTCTGCCCTCAGCCTGGCCCTCAAAAGAGGGCTGGCCCCGGTTGGCGGCCAGAGCCTGGCGGTGGGCCCCTGAGGTCACGTGGCGCAGCAGGGCGTGGCGCTGGAAGTTGTCAGTGCCCACCGTGAAGGCATTCTCCGCTTTGCCATGCTTGTTCCGCACCAGGGCCTGGCGGCACTCGAGGCAGAACATCAGCTTCCGCTCATAGTCAAAGTCCAGCCAGGTGAACTCCTCTTTCCAGTGCTCGTTGAAGTAACGCTTGCACTTCTTGTTGGAGTTGGAAGCCTCTCCGGCTGGTTTCTTTCCTGGGGGCACCATCCCTCCTTGGGGGGGCAGGGCACCCCCAACCCCTGCCCAAATGCTCTTGGCCCCCAGCCTCCCCCGCACACCAAAGCACCTCCTTTGACAGGGGGAGTGGGTAGGGAGGCAGGAGGGGGGCAGCCCGCCAGGCTAAAGGGGACCATTCATCTAACTTAGCCAGGAAAGTTTACTTCCGCTCCGCTGGTGGGAGACTGGAGGTGAAAGAAACAAGGAAGAGGTGTTAGGAGTCCACTGGGGGTTACGCTGCCCACAGAGCACTCCCCAACCAAGGGGTGGTTTGGACCTGATGGGGAAGGGCTACTGGGAGTGGGCCATAGAGTGTTATCCAAAGTAGGTCGAGGTATGGGGGGGCCCCAGCTCCCTAGCAAGGGTCTCCCTCCATCCAGAACAAGGCATCAGTTGCTTTGACTGCTGAAGCATGTCAGAACTCAGAGCTGAAAAGACTGGCACCGTCTACGCAATTTTATAGGTGGGGAGACTGAGTCCTGGAAACCAACAGTGGTTCTCAGGGCTCATGAATAACTCGTGACTGAATCCTGCCACCTTGCCCACAGGATAACTGGAAGAAGTTAGCAGCTAGCTGAGCTCCCAGAGCCACAGGACTGAGAAACAGGATTGGTTTTCTCTGGAGCTTCATTCTCGAAAGACACGCATGGACACACTCACACACACACCAGTAGTGTGGTTCTGGGAAGGGTAGCACAGACGTGAGGTGAGGGCTGGGTTCCAGATTGAAGGCAGTCAGCTGGTTGCCCTTACCTCCCTCACGCTACCACCACCCCCGGTGCTAGACGAGAATGAGGGGTTCAGCACCAGAAGACCACGCCAGCTGATGGCCAAGACCTGCCACTTCTGCTTCCTAATTCTCTCTCACATCTGCCCCTCCTCTCTGTGTTTAGTGATAAAGGGCAGTCACTAGCATTTACTGAACGTGAACTGAGTCAGACCCTGTGCTAAGGGTTGTGATGACACCAGTTAGGAGACCAAGATGACTCTTGCAAGTATAATCCGCACTTTGGAAAGGAGGAAACTGAAGCTCAGGGACTTTCAGGGACTTGCCCAAGGTTTGCCAAGCAGTAAGTGGCTGACGTGGAATTATTGGGTTGGCCCCAAAGTTCATTTGGAGTTTTCCCCCATAACATCTTGGGCTTCCCTGATAGCTCAGTTGGTAAAGAATCCACCTGCAATGCAGGAGACCCCGGTTCGATTCCTAGGTCAGGAAGATCCACTGGAGGAGGGATAGGCTACCCACTCCAGTATTCTTGGACTTCCCTTGTGGCTCAGCTGGTAAAGAATCCGCTTGCAATGCAGGAGACCTGGGTTCAATCCCTGGGTTGGGAAGATCCCCTGGAGAAAGGAAAGGCTACCCACCCCAGTATTCTGGCCTGGAGAATCCCATGGATCCATGGGGTCACAAAGAGTCAGACACGACTGAATGACTTTCACTTTCCCTTTCCCATAACATCCTACAGAAAAACCCAAATGAACTTTTTGGTCAGTGCAATAGAATCCAAGTCCTCCTGACCCCACAGGCCACACTGAGACCCTGGCCTGCACCATCTCATCTGGATTATGCAGTGGCCTCCACCTCTGCAGTGGTTCCCCCACTCATACCTCATGAAACAGCCAGAGGGCAAGGCCACATATAGATCTCACTATGTCACTCCCTTATGTCCACGTATTCAGTGGTGTCCCACTGCCTAAGTCTACATACCTAGCCATGAGCCAGAGAGCGGCCCCCCTAACCTCTAGACACCTCCAGAACCTTCCTCATTTCTGTCTGCTCAGCCAGATCCAAAGGCTTACAGTGACCCACACACATTACTGTTATGTTTGCTCCTGCCTCCAACCCCCATGCCTGGAACTCCCCTTTTCCCTGGCTATTTCCCATTCATTCCTGGAGAGCAGTTCAGGCATCCCTTCTGCCACCCGATCCACCCCCCAACGTGGGTTGGTACCTGTCCTCTTTGTTGTTTAGTTGCTAAGTCATGTCTAACTCTTTTGCAACCCAACGGACTGTAGTCCACCAGGCTCCTCTGTCCATGGGATTCTCCAGGCAAGAATACTGGAGTAGGTTGCCATTTCCTTCTCCAGGGGATATTCCCGGCCCAGGGATCAAACCCACATCTCCTGCATTAGGAGATGGATTCTTTACCACTGAGCCACTAGGGAAGCCCCACCTGTCCTCTCATCACCCGTAATTCCCCATGTACCAGTCTTTGTAACACAACACAGTGAACACAGGGATCCTCTGTGTAACTCTGCACTTGATTCCTAAAAGGCCAAGATCACATTTATTCAGCCTGGAAAATCCCATGGACAGAGGAGCCTGGTAGGCTGCAGTCCATGGGGTCACAAAGAGTCAGACAGGACTGAGCGACTTCACTTTCACTTTTCACTTTCATGTGTTGGAGAAGGAAATGGCAACCCACTCCAGTGTTCTTGCCTGGAGAATCCCAGGGACGGCAGAGCCTGGTGGGCTGCCGTTTATGGGGTCGCATAGAGTCGGACACGACTGAAGCGACTTAGCAGCAGCAGCAGCATACCTCTAAGTTGGAGAAGGCAACGGCAACCCACTCCAATACTTTTGCCTGGAGAATCCCATGGATGGAGGAGCCTGGTGGGCTGCAGTCCATGGGGTCGCTAAGAGTCGGACACAACTGAGCGACTTCACTTTCACTTTTCACTTTCATACATTGGAGAAGGAAATGGCAGCCCACTCCAGTGTTCTTGCCTGGAGAATCCCAGGGACGGGGGAGCCTGGTGGGCTGCTGTCTATGGGGTCGCACAGAGTTGGACACGACTGAAGCGACTTAGCAGTAGCAGCAACATACCTCTAAGTTACTGTGCATGCAGATGACTCTCAGCAAAAGTTGATTGTTTGAAAGAGTGAAAGGATTTATTTTAGTTGTATGAAACAACTTCTTGTTTCTGAGACCATTGGTTTAGCTGATTCTAAACTCTCAGAAAGCAGTGACTGTTTTGCCCACCTAATATTATTCCCAGAACTCTGTGTAGAACCTGGCACTTAGTGGGTAGGTACCATAAGGGTAGATGAGTAGAATTCCAGGGGGAACCCATTCAGCATAAGGAGAAGCACTCCATGTTGCCTGAAGTGGGTGAACCCTGCTGGTCCTCTTCCCCTGGATTGTAGGGGGGCAATTGGTACTGCTCATCACACCCTCCTGAAACACACTTTTCTCTGACCTTCCAGGATCCCACATCCCCTGGATTTCCTTGCTTTCATCAGCCACTCCTTTGATGTCATCTCATCCTCTTCTTCCCAATCTCAAACCATCCAAAGAGTCAGAACCATCTGTGCAGGACACTCCTCTGGACACCACACCTCTCTATCCAACTGTCTGCTTGGCTTTTCTAGACAGATCTCTCCTGCATTTGTCCCTACAACATCTGCTCCTCTCCCATGCTCCCTCACTCAGAAAATGGCCCATTCTCCCACCCAGGTGCTCTGGCCAGAAACCTGCCTGTCCAACCCCTACTCTCTTCCGCATTAGGACCTGATCCAGCCACAGGTCCTATTGATTCCACCTCCCCAATCTACCTCTAACTCCTCCCTCCTCTCCATGCCACTGCCACCATCCTTGTCCAGGCCACTGTCATCTCTTGCTTGGACTATGGCAGTTGATTCCTGATGGCACTCTGGGTCTCCACTCTAACCCTGCTCTTGGGTCAGAAACTCTCAGTACCAGAGGGGGCTCTTAAAAATATACAGCTTAAAATCCTCCCACTATTGGGATTTCCCTGTGGTCCAGTGGTTAAGACGTGCATGCATGCTAAGTCGCTTCAGTTGTGTCCAACTCTTTGCAACCCTATTGACTGTAGCCTGCCAGGCTCCTCTGTCCAAGGGATTCTCCAGGCAAGAAAACTGGAGTGGGTTGCCATGCCCTCCTCAAAGCGATCTTTCTGACCTAGGGATCTAACCCGAGTCTCTTATGTCTCCTGCATTGGCAGGCAGGTGCTTTACCACTAACGCCATCCGGGAAAACCCAGTGGTTAAGACTCTGTGATTCAAATGCAGAGAATTCAGGTTTGATCCCTGGTCCAGGAACTATGATCCCACATGCCAAAGAAAAAACCAAAAACCAAACAAACAACCCCCTCTACTGCCCATTGCTCTGAGGCCAGCATCAGAATCCCTTTCTAAGTGTGCCAAATGCTCAGGCACTGCTGACCTCCCTGGGGGACACTTGTGCCTCCCTCCCCTTCCAGCTACACTGGTCTTTACTCAGTTCCTCCAGAGTGCTGGAGTCCCATCCCCAGGACCTTTGCACATGCTGTGCTTTCTTCCAAAATGTTCCTACCCTCCCTCCCAACACTTTGCCTGTTCTGCTTCCCTGCTGTCTTAGCATTATGGCCACTCTTCAGGGAAGGCTTCTCTAATAATCCTCTCCCAGCAACTCCCCTTATTCTCTGTCACTACCCCCTGTTTGTTCTTTCCATCATTCTCCCCAAAGTTTATAAATCTGCTTATTTCTGTGCAATTTCTATTGCTTGCACTCTTGCTGCCCACCCACCCATTCCCTCCCACAAATTCCCTGAGAACAGGAAAGGTAATTAACTTGTTCCTATCTGGACCTTAGAGAAGGGAACCATGCCTGGCACCCAGCAGGTGCTCCAGCAAATTTGAGAAGTAAACAGGTAAGGAAGCAGGAACTCTCAGGCAGAGAGAGTGATGCAGTGGGCCCTTGGGCACCTATTGGGTAGCTAAAATAGCTACTTTGGCCATCCTTTCCTCCTAGATCCCATGCTGCTTCTGTGGCCTTGTCCAGTCCACCACCCAAAGGATCTCAGAATGGGGAGGAGGTACAAAGCCAAGGTGACATCCTTCTGGAAGTTTGTCACGGCCTTTCCTGTACCCAGAAGCTAACCCATTCTGCAGAGGGCTAAAACTACCGTGAGACCTAGGATGTTCTTGAGACAAGAACAAAAGAGTAGGGAGGAAGGAGAACTGGGAAGATGGAAATTCTGAAACCTCACTGTCCAATAAGGTAGCCACCAGCCACACATGGTGGTTTAAAATTAATCAGAATTTTAAATCTTTAAAAAGTCAGTTCCTCAGTCACACTAGTCACATTTCAACCTCTTGATAACCACGTGTGGCTAGTGCCTATTGTATTAGATGGCCCAGAGAGAGAAAGTTCTCTGGGATGGCCCACATTCCAGAAAGTTCTATTGAACAGCGCTATTTCAAGAGATCCTCGCAAAAGCCATTGACATTCCCCCACCTAAACCTGAGGAAACCGGGCTGGGTGGAGTGGAATGTAAATAAGACTGACTTTGTGACCAAGATTAACCAGGAGGGTGTACCTGTTGCAGGAGGCCTCACACCTCTCCACACCCTGGCCAGCTGGATGGGGGCCCATGAGGCGATGACGCTGGCCGGTGGTCCCCAATCCATCCTGTACAGAAGCCTCAAACTGAGTGTTTATCTGGCTCTAGGATGGGGGTCCCCAGTCCCCTCCTTAGGCTTCTTTGGGTCCCTTCCTTTCGGGACCCCACTAGGAGGAGTTCCCGCTTCAGGCAGAGTAGGGGCAGGTGTCCCCTCTCCCACCCCGCAGGCAGCCAGGTGAGGTCGGGGCTCCCTGCACACCCCTACCCAACCTCCCCGGGCCGGGCTGCGGAGGGCTGGGGAACTTCTTCTGGAGGAAGCGTGGTGGAGGAGCCCTCCGATGGGTGCTGCCCGCCCCGAGCCAACTCGCCCGCAGGGCCCCCAGCCCCCGTCGTCGCCCCCTGCCGGGAGGCTCCGGGAGGGGGCGCCCCGCCCGCCCGGACTCACGGAGAGACTCGGGAGCCACCATCTTGCTCGGTGGACGCTCTGGCCGCGGTCTCCTTGGGCTCCACTGAGCGACAGCAGCCACTAGCGGTAACCGGGACGAAGAGGCGCCAGCGGCGGCGGGGGCCGGGGTCGCCGGCAGGGCGGCGGCGCCGGGGGGGACTCGCGGCGCGCACTTGGCCAGGTGTCACTCTGTCGCCCTCCCCGCCGCGCGCGCTGCAGCAGGAGCGACTCGGGTTAGACTGCAGGAAGGATGCTCCCCGCCAGCGGGAGGGACAGGAGGCATTCATTCATTACAAGTATCCGTGGGCTCCTAGAGGAGCTCACCGGTGTGAGCCAAACAGGTGGAGCGCTAGGGAGGCTATACTCTGGCAAGGGCTCCCAGATAATGAACTAAATGCTTTTGGGATCACAGGAGAGCAGGCTGTCAGGTTACCAGCCTGGAGCAGCAATGAGGTTTCACAAAAGGGTCAGTGAGGTTTTACCAGGGAAAGGGCATTCCAGCAGCGGGAATGGCAGAGCCCTGGGGAAACCATCAAGAAGTTCAAAGTTCAGTGCAGGTTCTCAAAGGTCAAGATAAGGGCTTCCCTGATAGCTCAGTTGGTGAAGAATCTGCCTGCAGGAGACCTGGGTTCGATCCCTAGGTTGGGACGATCCCTTGGAGAAGGGAAAGGCTACCCACTCTAGTATTCTGGCCTGGAGAATACCATGGACTATATAGTCCATGGGATTGCAAAGAGTCAGACACAACTGAGAAACTTTCACTCATTCAGAACAGAGGTGTGGAAGCTCTACAGTGAATGCTGTGGATTTTGATCTTCTAGTCTCCTAGGGGAACCTCAGAAGGTGGGTGAGCTGGGAAATCGTGGGGGATCTTAGTTCCCCAACCAGGGTTGAACCCAGCCCCTCAGCAGTGAAAGGGAAGAGTCCTAACCAGGGAAAGTGGAAGTGAAAGTGTTAGTCGCTCAGTCCTGTTTGACTTTTTTTTGCAACCCCATGGACTGTAGTCCACCAGGCTCCTCCGTCCATGGAATTTTCCAGGCAAGAATACTGAAGTGGTTAGCCATTCCCTTCTCCAGGGGACCTTCCCGATCCAGGAATTGAAGCCGAGTCTCCTGCATTGCAGGCAGATTCTTTACCATCAGGGAATTCTTGGGAAATCAATGTTTTAATCTAATGATCTAATAAGTTACTTGTAAGAGGGATGACAAAAATGGGGTGGGTAGGAGGAGGGACCTCTTCTAGAGCTTTCAGATGCCCAGGAGACCCTCTCCGCTGTGTGGGTTCCATGCAGGAGGAATGTGGGGTTGTGGCACCCCCCTTTCCTCCCAGACCTGGAGGCCTGCCGGGGAGCTCCAGTGACGCTAAACTCTGGGGCCTTGGCAGCCCAGCACTTAGCCTCATTTTCCTCACCTGTGAAGTGGGAGTTACAGCTGGTGAGGAGGAAAGGGCAGGACAGGAATGGGTCTGAGGACCAAATGCGGTGCTGGGTGTGGAGGCCATTTGCAGAGGAGGTGCCAGGGCACTTGGTGATCCAGTCACCCAGTCAGCACAAAGTCACCCGGAAATACCTTCCAGCCCCCGCGCAACTGGGTACACTCCTCTCCCACTCAAGGGCCAGGGCACACGTTGAGGTCAGGGCCTCTCAGGCTGGGAGCTCCCCCCAACCCCCTTCACACCATGCTGCTCTCTGCCGCCCACTATCTGCCTGACATTCACTGTGCACCCTGACGCCCAGGGCCACCAGGATGATGCATATATCACGGCACACGCACACACGTGTTTGCCTCTTGGCTTGTGGGTACACTCAGACAAAGGGGGACACCCCTGTTCCAGGATGGTCCCACACAGCCTGACAGGTCTAGAATTCTGCACCCCCAAAATGGCCAGGTGTGTGCTGTAGGGTCTTGGTTAGCATCTTTTAAGAATAAACATTTTTATTTTATTTATTATTATTTTTGCCCCACAGCCCTGTTTGTGGGATCTTAGTTCCCCACCCAGGGATTGAACCGCCCTTGGCAGTGAGAGCTCAGAGTCTTAACCACTGGACCGCTAGGGAATTCCCTCAGTTAGCATCTTGCAACAGAACAGTCACCCTGGCTAAGTGTCTCAAAGCAGTCCCTCCTCCCCGCCTCTATGGCCAGGGGTCCACAGCTGGGACCCAGGACTCACAGGATGACTGCCTCAAAAGGGTGGACTGTTGCTCTGATCAAACTGGAACAAACCAGACTGAGTGATGGAGAAAAGACCACCCACAGAGGTCCAACCAAGACTGGGGCAGGGGAGCAGAGCAGGTGTCATCAGAAATAACATCACCCTGCCTACCACCCAAGGGAGCAAGAATCTGGGGAAACTGTCCTGCTGCTTTGCCATCACTGGGAAAGAATCACACGAAAGAGCACAGGGACACACACACTGAGGCCCACAGGCATCCACAAAAAGAGTGACAGGGACAGACGCCAAGGAACACACTCACACACATCTCCCCATGATGAGACCGTCTATACACACTGATGTGTGCACACATGGAGGTTGTACCCACAGCAGACAGACAGGCCTGCTGGCCAAGGGGCGGGCACAGAGGCCACCCACAAGCATGCACGTACACACAGACAGGCATGAGCAACAAAGACACACTCAGATCATATACACCCGGAGGGACAGACACACAAGGACACACGGACCCCTACAGATGCACATACAGACAATAAAAACAGCAGACATGCAGCGGCACATGCCATCACAAAGTGAGGTGTGTGTTCAGGAAGAGTCATGTACAGAAACACACGCACCCCTTACAAAATTAAATGCATCTGACATACTCACAAGTTCAGGCAGCCAAATCCAGAGTCCCCTCCCACCCCTACCTCGAGTCATAGGGGCAGGTGATGGGGTCCCTGAGGCATGCACACACACACGCACACACACACCCCTCAAGTAGTAAAGTTGCCATTACTATCACAAATAAAACCAAACCTCTGTGAAGAAGGGGAGCCCAAGAGGGAGAGAGAGCCGAATGCAGGGAATGAGAGGTTGAACCAAGGTCCCCACTTCCCACTAGGATTAGGATGCTTCCCCACGTTCTCCAGCGCCCCCATCCCACTTCTGGGCTGGCCAGCACAATGGAGGCATCGGTGTTCCAGGCTCCTACCCTTTCTGTGTCGGAAGAAGACCCCAGAGCCCGATCAGGGGAACTAGCCCCACGGCCTCCAGCCCGTGCCCCTGTAGCAGGGGATCTCCCAAATCCTTAAAGGGTAATGGTTGTTTCATTTGGAAAGGACCAGGAAATCCCTTGTATGGGGAGGTGAGCCAGGAGACCACAAATAAAGCATGTGGAAGGGGCACTGATGTTAACCCCAGCGTGCTGGGGGACCTCAGTGGATTCTGCCCCCCATCTTCCTGGCTCTCTCTCTCTCTGCTGCACTCACAATCACCTCTTAGTTCCCTTCTCGCCTGCTCCTCCAGGCAGTCCCTTAGAGGCATGGAAAGTATGATTTGATACAAGGAACCACTATAGCAGGCTCTGTGGACAACACACACCTGCCCCAAGGTGCAGCTGCCTTATTCCTGCAGGCCGGACCTCCGGACCCCCAACCATTCCTGCCGCCCCCACCCCAGTTTTGCTCCCAGCCGGAGTGGGGACTCCCCCTGCCCATACTTGAACCTGGGAAAGGTGCCAAGAGTCAGCTGGTTACTGGAGCCTCTAAACAGACAACTTTGGGGGGCCAACAACAGGAGGAAAAGAATAGGGCAGGGAAGAGGGGAGAGGGGAGAGGGGAGAGGCCCACCCTTGGCTAGAAGCTCCCTCCCCATCCCCCAGCTCAGGAGTCCTCAGCACTCACCCAAGAGCATTCTCTGCCTTTGGAGGCACCGCTGAGCTCTGAGTGAGGAGCAAATGAAACCCAGCCAGAGTGACAGAGGGAAGGGGTGGAGGATGAGAGGGACGGGGAGGGCGAGAGGGAGGGACTCTTGCTTCTGCTGGAGAGCCGTGGTTTCGGGCCCAGGAAGAAGCTGCCTGTTCCCTGGTGTCCCCACATCACAACCACTGATGGAAAGAATGGGGCTCTTCCTTTCCCACAGGTATGGGGATAGGGGGAGGGTATCAGGGGGCCTAGTGCCTCTCATACTGAAGAAGAGTTTACCCCAGGCCCCAGGAAAAGAGGTGCTGCCAGCCCCTTCTCTGCCTGCCAGGTAGTTCTTCCTGCTGAACTCAGCTGCTGCCACAGGAGCCCCTGTTCGCTCCAGCCTTACTCATCCTCTGCCCCCATTATCTTTTATTTACCTCCTTATTGGCTCAGAAGGTAAAGAATCTGCCTGCAAAGTGGGAGACCCAGGTTCAGTCCCTGGGTTGGGAAGATCCCCTGGAAGAGGGCATGGCAATCCACTCAAGTATTCTTGCCTGGAGAATCTCGTAGACAGAGGAGCCTGGTGGGCTACAGTCCACCGGGTCGGGTCGCAAAGAGTCAGACACGACTGAGTGACTAAACACAGCATGCTACAGGGAAACTGAGGTTCAGAGTGTCCTAGAGGGTTGGCCATGGTGAGGTGGGGAGGGAGCCCAGGTGGTTTGCAGTTCAGGACCTGGAGACTGCTGGATCTGCTACCTGGGCAATGCCAGGAAGTGGGGGAGGGGCACATTTATCTGATCACCTAGAAGTTCTGTCACCCCGAGTTTACACATACCCTTCCCTCCCCACTCATCTTTTCTCTCCTCATTTTGCTCCTTCCTCCCCTCCTCTTCCTGAAACCTGCCGGTTCCCAACTCACCTGGGCACCTGGTGCCGGGAGGGTGGGGTGGAATGCGGCAGGGGAGACACACAGCTGGATCCAGCCTTGCATTCCAAGCCCCGGGTCCCAGCGCTAGCCCCCCACCCCCTCAGCATCCCGTCTCCACCAGACAATAACCCATAATCTCTGGAGCAGCCAGTTCTCCAGCGGCAAAGAAGATCTGGGGAGGGGGTGGCAGCAGCAGCCCCTGAAAACAGGTTTGTTAGGAAAAGGCTCTGGGGGGAGGGCTTGCGGGTGTGCTCAGAGGAAGGAAACTCAAGCCCAGAGCTAATTAACCCACCTACAGACACAGACAGAACCTTTGTCTTCTGCGGGGCCAGGGATCTGAGCTAAGCCCCCTAATTCTCCACCCAGACAGCCTTGCCTTTCCTGGTGGTCCCTAGGGGGAGGTGCTGATGGTCAGGTTCACACCTTTGGTGGGGGTGGGGAGGCTGCCCAGGGTCAGTGAGGGTAATTACATCACCTACCACTTAAGAAGGACAGCAGCAGGAGGCACTGCTGGTTAGACTGCAAGAACTTTTCAGTGGCCTTGGGGGTGCTGTGTGCGTGGTTAGTCGTGTCCAACTCTTTGAGACCCCATACACTGTAGCCTGCCAGGCTCCTTTGTCCATGGAATTTTCCAGGCAAGAATACCGGAGTGGGTTGCCATTCCCTCCTCCAGGAGATCTTCCTGACCCAGGGATTGAACCCACATCTCTTGCGTCTTCTGCATTGGCAGGTGAGTTCTTTTCCACTGAACCATCGGGAAGGCCTTGGGGGAGCAAAGGGGAAACACCCACCTGGAGGCCTCCGCATGAGTTAGGAGGGGCCACTGAGGAGGAGCTGGCAACCAAAGGAGAAGCTGAAGCCGTGGGGAGACAGGCTGCAGGGCTTTGGGGGCCTCCTGATGGGACTGAAATTAATCCGTCTGCAGGGAGTGGGGGGTGAACAGCTCATCAAACCAGTGACTCAGGCGTGACCCAAGCTCAAGGTCTTTGATCTCTGGGGCTCAGAATGCAGCCAGAGGTTTCTGCAGGCAAAGACTAGGAGAGGAGATGGAGGGACTGATTACAATGGGAGCTAGGTCTGAGGGCGTGGGGCCGGGAACAGCCTCCACCTGCCACTCTGATGCCTTCTCATCTCCAAAGGCACAGGGACGTCTGATACAACTGCAGCCATCTTTGCCCTGAAATCCAACACAGTCTGCCTCCATCTCTGCTTTCCTGTCCTCCTCAGGGTCTACCCTTCACTCCCCTGAAGCCAGAGCTTAAGACATTTCTGACATCCCCTTCTCTCCCCTCTGGTGTCATGTTGCAATGATGGGGGGCAGGGGATGGGCCAGCTGGGTCAGTCCTGCCAAGAGACAGGGGGAGGAGCCAGCTGGATTTAGGAGGCTCCCTCCCTGTCCCTAGCCAGCCTAGGCAGAGAGGGAGATGGCTGGCATCTCCCCATTTTTTAGTCGAGGACACCAAGGCATGGATCCTGAGTGCTTGATCGGCCTGTCTTGGGAGCCAGTACACCTGCTCTGGGCCATCCCCACTCCCCATTCCTGAAACACTAAGGCTCCATCTCTCTTAACAGTCACAAGGTGGGGAGGGCACAAGAGATGGGATTTAGAGTCAGAGATGCTGGGATTTGAACCTGGCTGTGTGGCCTTAGGTCTGTTGCTTACACTCTCTGAGCTCTAATATATTTCAATTTTTAACATGAGGGCTGAATGCCAATCATCTACACTCTGGGATGGCTGGGTAAGAAAGGAATGCTGTGCTGCACAGTGCTTTGCAAACAGTTCATCTCCTAAGCACATGCTCAGCCTGGTGCTGGGCGTACATCCCAGCTCTTGGTCCACCCAGATCAAGGTCCAGGTGTCTGTCCCCAAGCCTGGGGCTGACCCAACATCCACACTAGAGGTTGGAGGTAGGAGGGTTGAGCCAGCAAACCTTTCTCTCTGTGGATGTTCAAAAACTACCTACAATTGTTTAGGGGTGTGTGTGTGTGTGTGTGTGTGTGTGTGTGTGTGTGTGTGTGTGTGTGATGGTCAGTAGGGTCATTGAGTTCAGCCATATTGGAGCCAGGGTTCCTGGTGCCCACCCCTCTCACAGGAGGAGGGGCAGGGCGGCTGAATGATGGCGCAAGATGCATTCCTGAAGGATGAAAGGGCCTGCTGTGTGGGAGACCAATGGGGCGGAAGGCAAGTAGGAGAATGATCTGGAGGAGGGGCTGGGGGGAAGGGTGGGGTTCCTGCTGTCTTCCCAGCCAGTGCCCCTTCCTGGGTGCTCCAGGCTCAGTCAGGGTGGAAGCTGGGTAAGGCTGAGTAAGGAAGGCTCTGACCCAGGCATTGGCGATGAAGCTCAGAGAGAGAACGGCCCCTGCGTTTCCCTCCCTTAGACCCATAGACGCCTCGGGGACAGGATCCTCCAGACACGATCCTGCCTCACTGCCTGTGACGGCCTGTCACTGTGCAAGGCGCCAGTCCCACAGACCCCTAATCAGAGCGACAGCTCCAGGAGGCCTTCTAGAAGAGGAGCCTCCAAGGGGCCTGACTGGGCTGTCCCACCCCCACCCCCACCCCCTCAGAACCCTCCCAGGGATGGGTGAGGCGGCCCTCCTGGCTGCCACAGGACTGAGATCTCAGGCGTCCAGGAACAGAGCGGTGTGTTAAGGGCTTCGCACACTTCACCTCAAGCCACCTGCCATTAGGTGTAATTCTCTGCTTCCAGTGCGTGCTAAGTTGCTTTAGTCGTGGCCGACTCTTTGCAATCCTATGGACCACAGCCCACCCAGCTCCACTGTCCATGGGATTTTCCAGGCAAGATTACTGGAGTGGGTTGCCATGCCCACCTCCAGGGGAATCTTCTCGACCCAGGGATCGAACCCACATCTCTTAAGTCTCACGCATTGGCAGGCAGGTTCTTTACCAGTAGCGCCACCTGGGAAGTCCCAGCCCCAGTCAGCTGTGGCCTCAGGTCTCTCTGCTCTGGCCCAGTCCCTTTCTCAGGTCTCTCTGCTCTGGCTGGGAAAGGCCTTCAGCAGGACGGAGGTCCCTACGCCCCACCCCCGGGGGAAGTTGCTAGCATCCTCTTGCTGTGGGCTCCTCTCCCACCTCCAGCTCTCAGGAGGCCAAGGAGAAAGGAGAGTCCATGGGAGAGGTGGGTGGATGCTGGGGGGTCATGGCCTGAAGTAGGTTCAAAGATAACCAGGTCAGTGGAGCACCAGTTCTCCACTGGAGCCCCAGGATTCCAGGGTTCCCAGAAATCTGAGGATTCTGGCTTCATCCCTGCTCTAGTCACGGCCATCACCACCCTCCTGCCATGCTCCCACGGTGATGCTCACTCCTCTTAGCATGGTGGTGGGAAGGTCTGCCACACAGACTGAGTGGCCAGTACTGCTCAGGGCAGAATCCTGGCATCCTGCCTGGGGCCAGCACAGGGCCCAAGGGCTCAGGGATGCACGGACAGGTGACTTACCAGGTCCTGTTTAGCAATCTGGAGGGGAATACCAGGCCTCATTTCTCCTGGTGACTCCCCACACCTAGCCCATACCAGGACTGTGAGAAAAGGGAAGCTGAGTGAAGGGGGACTCCCTCCCTCTGGGCAGCCTGTCTCTGGCCACCAGTATCTAGGTGCTGTGGTCCTTTCTCACACCCTACATGCTCTCTCCACCCTGGGACAGTGGGTAGGGAAGAGAAAGGAGAACCACTGCCCGGAAGGAGAGCCTGAAGAGCCCGAGTTAGAGGGGAACAGGGGTGGGGCAGAGTCCTCTGGCCACGGGAATGGCCTTCCCCAGCCACCCCTGCCCTCCAGCCCCACTTCCCTCTCAGAGCCTCGTTTCTGATCACAGAACTGCCCATCATAGCACCCTCTAGGCTAGGGCCATCTTGGCACCTTCTGTTCCCTTGGCCCCACAACTCATCAGTCACCAAGTCCTGCAGAAAAGACTTCAGAATGCGTTTCCTTCATCCCACCCTCCTCCTTCTCATGTATCCCAATTGTTGTGAGTTGTTTGTTGCAAGTGTGTGCCTGCTCAGTCATGTCCAACTCCTTGCGACCCCATGGACTGTATCCCTCCCGGCTTCTCTGTCCATGGGGATTCTCCAGGCAAGAATACTGGAGTGGGTAGCCATTCCCTTCTCCAGGGATTAAACCCAGGTTTCCCACATTGCAGGCCGATTCTTCACCGTCTGAGCCACCAGGGAAGCCCCTAATTGGCAATACTGCCTTATATACTTGAAAGTTGTTAAGAGAGTAGATCTTAACTGTTATCAGTACACACACACAAAATCCTAATTGTGTGAGGGGCTGGCAGTATGAACTAACCTTATTATGGTAATAATTTTATCATACATATGTGTATCAAATCATCACACCGTGTACCTTAAACTTACTGACATTTGTTATATCTCAATAAAGATCAATGAAGAGAAATATAACAAGGACCTACTGTATAATACAGGGAACTACACTCAATATTTTGTTATTTTCCCAATAATCCATAGGGGAAAAAAAATATATATATATATATAAAACTGAGTCACTGTGCTGTATACCTGAAACTAACACGACATTGCAAATCAACTATACTTCATTAGAAAAAATACTAATAAAAGAAAAAATACGAATACCTCAAACAGCAGCTAAGTATTTGATGAATTAATGAGTGACTTTGAACACATACACACTGGAGTGTATCACACTCCAGAAACATCCATGCAGTCGAATATGCTCTTATTCAGAGTCATGTCCTGAGGTCCAGCCCCGATGGGGGAATGCTCAGATGGGAGAGGCAGTCCCAGCCACTGGAGCATTCCCAGCTCTGCTCCTGCAGTGACCTCTGTCCAAGACATCCCTCCTCCCCTCACCCCTGTTCCAAAGCTCAGTGCAGGCCCCTCCTTCAGGAGGCCTTTTGTGGTACCCCCAGGTAGAATCACCCTTTCTCCTTTGTACCTATGGGGGCATGTCCCATGTGCCACCCAGAGCACTCATCTGCTCTTTTCCTATCTCAGCCTGAAAGACAGATTTCAGTCTTAGTGGGAGCAAAGGGGGTTGGGGTATAGGACTGGGACTTGTTCATCTCCAGGCCCAAGCACAATGCTAGGAACACAGGTCGCCCCATGAACACGCACTCAGACAGCAGGCAGCCCTCACAAGCACCCTGGGCTGCTGGGTGTGTGTGCAGGGCACACTTCTGGCGGCCGCCTCCAGGAACCAGGCAGGAGTTCTGGCCCTTCCCGCCTCCCACGCTGGGCCTGCTTCTGAACCTGCTTCCCCTGCCGCCAGCAGCCAACCGCTGCTGCCTGTCTCTCCCATGACTCCCATGCGCCTGTCAGCTGGAATCATCCTCACAAATCCATTCACCCACTTTGCCCAGAAATCTGCCTCGTAGCCAGTGGCCCTCTTCCAGCCAAACCTCTGCAGCGTCACCCCAGACAGGGAGAGGCTGAAATCCTGGCCAGAAGTCTGGCAGCCAGAGGGAGAGGGCCTTCCCTGCCCCCCACCCCCCAAACTACCCCCCCATCCCCCTGACCACTTCTCAGCCCTAAGCTGGCGTGATGTGTGCCTCGCTGACCTTGGCCTGCAGAGACCAGAGCAGAAAACCAAGACCCTCCAGTGAGTCCGATAACTGGAAAACAACCTTCCAGGGGTCTCCAGGTTGAAGAAATGCTACTTAGGGGACATGTTCCTAAAAGATCCCCCAGGAAGAGCCCCAGATCCAGGGGAGGTCTCAGACCCCAGGCCCTGAGAGACCCCAGAGAGAGCTGTCTGGATGCAAAACAAAACTTGACAGCCTCTGGGGAGCTTGAGACCCTAAGACCCCACTGAAGGTCCCCCAGACCAAAGGACCTCACAGAGAAAGACCAGAGACCCAGAGCCCCTCAGAGGGGCCCAGAACCAAGTCTGTAGGAACAGCGCCCCTCCCGACTGACCTGGCCCCGGGGGCGTCTTTTCCAGGCTGAGTTGCCGCAGGCGCCTCTGGTGGGCCCGCCCCCCACAGTGCACTTGGGCCTGGGCCGCTGAGTTCAGCTGGATGTTACACACGTCACAGAGGGTGTACGAGGGCCGTTTTCTTTCCCGCTTGGGCTTAGGTGCTTCTGGGAGCCGAGGGGGGCACTCAGCAGCTTCAGATACGGAGGGATCCTTCTCACCCGCAGGAGATGGGCTCAGTGGCCGCTTCATACCTGGGCAGAGAGGGAGGCAAGTAAACAAAGGTGAGTGCAATGAACACACAGAAGGAGCAAGAGGGCTTCAGAACCCAGAGATGACTGTGTCCTTTGTCCCAGCTGGACCTCCCCGGGTCCTTCCTTCTGAAAGCCCCAGCCCAAGGATGGCCAAAGGGAGCAGGATGGGGGTTATTTCAGACAAAGCAGCAGTGAAATGCAGGAACATCTGGAAGAGTATCAGAAATGGCTTCACACTGGGACATCCCTGGTGATCGAGTGGCTAAGATTTCGCACTCCCATGCAGGGGGCCTGGGTTCAATCCTGGTCAGGGACCTAGATCCCTCACGCTGCAACTAAGACCTGTTGTAGTCAGATAAATTAAAAAAAATAAAAAATAAAAGATTTAAAACGAAGGAAATGGCCACACACTGGGAGGCTGACACTTAGGGACTCAGAGTAAAGCACTCAGAGGGGGACTGGGCCTCAGAGAATTGAGGGAGAGGCAGCAGGGAGGCTGGTAGAGTCACAGTTGGGGGAGCCTGGAGCCCTGTTCTCAGCCGCTGCCACAGGTCAGATGCGGACAATCCTGGGACAGGCAGGCCTGTGGCACCTGCTGGAGACGCAGGAGCTGCTGGGCCAGAGGAGGGACTATAGAAACCCAGTCTCCCAGTGCCCAGCGCCAGTGACATTCACACACGGTGACACAGTGACAACATGTGAAGCCATCCCCACCCCTCTCCACGTGGCTCCCAATACCCCGTGCTGTGTTGGCCGCTCGGGCTACGGCAACAGTTGGTGTTTTCAGTGGAAACCTGGGCCCTGCTGCCTGGGGTGCTGAACACAGCTCTTTCACACACACACACACACACACACACACACACACACACACACACACACACACACACACACCCTGGGCCCTGCAGAGCACGCACACTACTCCTCAAGGGCCCTCCCCTTCTCCTTTCCGACTCCCTTTTCTGAACCTTTCCCAGCAGACTTCTCTGCCTTAACCGCATCTGTTCTGTTGCATGACCTTCCTCAGACTGAACTGGGTTGATTTTCACCTCCTTCCAGAATCTGTGTGCGTGTATCCTGCCTCTGCTTCAGTTGGGGGCTTCCTGAGGGCAGGGCCTGTGTCTGCCCCACCAGGACAGAGGATTCCTGAGGTCAGGAACTGCGTCTCTCCCCCAGACTGGGGCCGCCCCATGGCTAGGGCCTGAGCGAGGAGTGACTGAGCCCATTTCTCTTATATGGGCAGAATTGTGCCCAGTGACCCCTGTCCTCTCTCCCCGCAAATTCATGACTTGAAGTGCTAACTCCTGGTACCTCAGAATGTGATTGTATTTGGAGAGAGGACCTTTAAAGAGGTAAACAAGTTAAGATGAGGTCATTAGGGTGGTCCCTAATTCAATATGATGGGTGCTCTTCTAAGAAGAGGAAATTTCAGAAATTTGCTGGTGGTCCAGTGGTTAGGACGCTGCACTCTCACGGCCAAGGGCGTGGGTTCGATACTTGATCAGGGAACTAAGATTACATGAGCCTCATGGGGCAGCCAAAAAAAAAGGAAATTTGGACACAGTTACAGAGAGAAGACCATGGGAAGACCCCGGAAAATGATGGCTGTCTACAAGCAAAGGAACAAGGTCTTAGCAGAAACCAACCCTACACCTTGAACCCAAACTTCTATCCTCCAGAATTGGGAGAAAATAAATAGTTGGTGTTTACGCCACTCAGTCTGTGTTTCTTTGTTATGGCAGCCTAAGCAAACTAATGTGCTGCTGTGCTGTGCTAAGTTGCTAAGTTGTGTCCAACTCTGTAACCCCATGAACTGTAGCCTGCCAGGCTCCTCTGTCCATGGGATGCTCCAGGCGAGAATACTGGAGTGGGTCGCCATGCCCTCCTCCAGGGGATCTTCCCCACCCAGGGACTGAACCTGTGTCTCTTACATCTCCTGCACTGGCAGGAGGGTTCTTTACAAGTAGCGCCACCTGGGAAGCCCTGAGCAAACTAATACATCCTCTTAAAAGGCATTTCCTGTGTCTTTAGATTTGTGTTCATTTTGCAAATTAGACCCAGTGAAGTCAAGTGATGCCATAACATTCCCATAAGGCCACACGCCTAGTGGTGGAGCCCACGTCCCAACAAAGCAAACTAATTTCTCAAGTTCACAGCCAAGAACCTTGCCTGTAGTCCCCGGACCCCACCCCCTGCTCTTAGTAAACTGCTTGTCACTTCTGTGGGCAATGTTCCCACAAAATCGGCTGTCATTATGTGCATGGTGACTGTGAGTGAATGGAACAGAGTGGCACAGCAATTAAGAGCACTAGGTCTGTATTGACTCCTACCTGGTTTCGAATCTCAGCTCTGTCACTTCCTGGCTGTGTGACTGGAGCCTCAGTCCTCTCATTTGTATATCTGTTAAGTGGGGTGATGAGTAGTTCCCAAGTTACTCACATTGTGAGAATTAGATGAGCTGCTCTCTGTAAAATACCTCTCAGGGTCCTATAAACATCGGTTCTTTTTAAATTGGGATGTGTCTGTTTTGCAGCTTGTGAATGGAGTCCCTTTGTCTGTCACCGTATGTGACACCATCTGTCATGGTGTACCTGGGTCGCTGTGAATGTCTCGGTTACCCTGTTGTCTGTTGAGGCGAATCTGTGTCACTCTGTATGCATGTCACAGTGTAGCTGAGTCATGGTGCGGATGTCATTGTGCCCAGCTCATGGAATGAGACTGTCACTGAACATCTGTCCCCACCTCAAAGTCGTATGTTGAAATCCTAATCTCCAGCAGTTCAGAATATGAAATACAACCTTATTTGGAAATAAGGTCATTGCAAATGCTATTAGTTAGGTTAAGATGGAGTTAGGGTGGGCCCCTAACCCCATATGACTGGTGTTCTTATAAAAAGGGGAAATGTGGACACAATCATGCACAGAGTTCCCAAGTGGCACAAGTAGTAAAGAACCAGTCTGCCAATGCAGGAGACAAAGAGGCACAGGTTCAATCCGTGGGTCGGGAAGATCCCCTGGAGGAGGAAATGACAACCCACTCCAGGCAAGTATTCTTGCCTAGAGAAGCCCATGGACAGAGGAGCCTGGTGATCTACAGTCCATGGGGTCGCAAAGAGTCGGCCACGACTGAGCACAGCACCGCACACGCACACGGGAGAACACCATGTGAAAACCAAGGCGGTAGGAGGGGCTGCTTCTACAGGCAGGTTTGGTTGGACTGCAGCACCAGAGACAGCCTCCAGATGGCGCAGCTAGCGTCGAGCGGGAAGATAAGAGGTAGAACTCCGACCCAGGAGGGTAGACTCCACTCCTTCACACTTCTGAGGCAACTAGGTTGCCCCTCTGAGCCATAACAAACTCCTGGGCATCATGTCTGGAGTACAGGGGACAGCTCTGCCCACAGAGGGCACACGGGAAAGTCACTCCATCACCTTGTAAGATTCTACATCCTCTCACCTCTAGATGGAGGTCATTACAGCTATTCTCCTGCCTTTACAAGTCTTCCCCTGCTCTCTCAGAAGGAAAGCGGACCAGGAAGAAAGTACCAGGTATGAGTATGGGGGTGGGGGTGCAATCAGCCAGGGGGAAGAGTCTTCAGGAGAATGAGATTTTCCTGGCCTTGCCCAGGAGAGCAGGCTGCCCCAGCAGCAGGGGGACAGTGGTATTTTGAAATCTCAGTGCAGTTTATGACAGGCAGGCCCAGGACATGGTCCAAGAGAGCAGACAAATATCTGCCACGGGGCTGATTAAACCCCCATGATATACAGCCTCTGGGCTCACAGGGCCTGCCTGGATTCTGGGGCTAGTTGTGTACCCACCAGCCAGGTTGCTGGGCCTGCTGCAGCCTGCCCTGCCTAACAGGCTTCCCAGCTGTCCTCTCCGGAGCTCCACCACTCCAGCTCAGCCACGGCTCCTAGCCAGAAATGTGGAGGGGTGGGCAGTTTTTATCGCACACACATGTCGGTCTAACCCCTGCTGTGAGCATTAAGAGGTCAGCACACCCTGTGCTGGCTCCTATTCAGAACCAGCATGACTCACCCTCGCTGGACCCACATTTGGACAGGATATGCTCTCTTTAACAGAAGAGGAAGTTGAGTCCCAGAGCAGGGGAGAGAACTTGCTTCAAAGTACATGGACAAGCAGTGTAAGAGCTGCTTCTGGGGGACTTCCTTGGTGGTCTAGAGGCTAAGATTCTGAACTCCCAATGCAGGGGGCCTGGGTTCGATCCCTGGGTAGGGAAGATCCCCTGAAGAAGGAAATGGCAACCCAATCCAGTACTCTTGCCTGGAAAATTCCATGGACGGAGGAGCCTGGTAGGCTATAGTCCATGGGGTTGCAAAGAGTCAGATTCGACTGAGTGATTTCACTTTCTTTCTCACTTTAAAGCCTGTTATGCCCTGGTTTGAACTGCTGGGTGGGGAGGGGGCCTACGGATGCAAAGAAGGGCTCCTGGGGAGGCTCAGGGCTGCCCAGCCCTTACCGTCCCAGATGCCAGGCAGGGAGGTGCCAACCCCCTGGGCAGGGAGAGGGGGCCAGAGCCAGAGAGCCTAGGAGGAGAGGGTATGAAGACAGGGGGAGAACTGGACTTAATTCAGGAAAAGACCTGGTGAAAGCAGAGAAAAAGAGCATGGGTGCGCCCAGGTGTCTGTCTGTCTGTAATTTACACGGGAAGAGGACAAAGTTCCCTCTGTTCTCACCTTCCTGCAGCAGGGGTGGGGGGGGTGGACCAGGGAGGGAGCCACCCACTTGAAGGCAGGCTCATGCCAGCGCAGGAAGGTTGATGGAGACCAAGGTGGCTGTCTTCCCAGTGGCGCTAGTGGTAAAGAACCTGCCTGCCAGGTTCAATCCCTGGGTCGGGAAGATCCCCTGAAGAAGGGAATGGCTACCCACTCCAGTACTCTTGCCTGGATCCTGGAGGGCTATGGCCCATTGGGTCTCAAAGAGTCAGACACGACTCAGCACACACAGGAAGTTGCTGTCTGTGTGTCTGTCCTCATGAAGGTAGAGGGGGGTTGGGGGAAGGGAGCACTCAGGTAGGGCCCCAGAGCCCATTTCCACCCCTTCTTGCTGGGTGACAGTGGACTTCGAGGCCCTAGGTTTCAGTGGCATCCTTGGGCACTGCACCACCCAAAGATGGCTAGAGAGAAAGAAATTCGGAGGCCGTGAGTGCAGAGCAGGGAGTTGGTACATCCTGGGGAAGGGGGTTCTTGGGGAAGACCTGTCTTTGCCAAAGGGTTAACGGGAGAGGAGGGTTCCAGGCCTGTCCCCAGCCTTTGGCAGGGCTTGAAGGGCTCCCTCATCTAATCCTTAATGAGCCCAATTACATACACTTGGGTATTTTCCCCCAGGTCTGCCAATATCTACCCTTCTCCTTCCCAAGCCAGGTCCCCAGCCCTGCCTCTGAGAAGGGAGCCTGGCTGGCTGGCCAAACTCAGGCCAGTCCCTGCCCCTCTGGGCTTCAGTTCTCTGTCTTTAAAGAGAGGGGGTTGGGCTGGGCTAATCTCTTAGGTCCCTTGCAGGGGGTGCTGTAGTGGCCACATGGAGCAGCTGCCTCTAAGGTTGGGGTGGTGGGGGGACTCCAAGCTGTATTTGTCTGTTTCAGCACCCAGAGGAAGGCGGGGTGGGGACACAGAAAGAACTGCCCTGTGGCCAGTGCCCGTTGCCTTCCAGGCACTGGACAGACATCACCTCTGTTAACCCTCAGAGCAACCCTGTGAGGCTCTACAGATGAGGAAACTGAGGCTCACAATCGAAACGACAGGCCTCATCCTATGATGCAAGGGGAAGGGGTGCACAGCCTGACGGCCCCCATCCCATCACTCACAGGGCGGGAGTGTGGGGTCGTGTCTGGAAGAAGAGAGGCCTCGTCTGTTCTTATCCTGGTGGAGTGTGAGCCCTCCTGGGCCTGGCTGCCCCCCGCAAGTCCCCAAGGAGCCACCACGAAGCACTCTGCTCTCCCAAGGATGACATTGCAGGGTGAGGAAGGGTGACAACCCCCTTCACTGTGTGGCCCCCACAGAACGGCACCCCCCAGGGGATGGTCCAGAGAGCTGGGGTCACCCACAGTCATACCCAAGACTCCCCAAAGGAGTCAGAGACTCCCACCTAGAGGAGTGGGATGGCCCGAGTGGGGGCAGCCATGCCCACCCCCAGCCCACACATCCCTACTTTGCCAGGCAGGAGGCCCTGGGGCTGGACCACAGCTGGTCCAGGTGTCTGCTGCTGTGGGTGGGCATGGGAGGGATCCACTGGACAAACCAAGGCAGCCATGTCTGTCGTCCCATCCGAAGTGATGAGAGATAAATCCTGTCACCTTTCCTCCTGCAAAGGCCAAGAGGGCCAA
This sequence comes from Okapia johnstoni, assembly GCA_024291935.2. Classification (NCBI taxonomy): domain Eukaryota; kingdom Metazoa; phylum Chordata; class Mammalia; order Artiodactyla; family Giraffidae; genus Okapia; species Okapia johnstoni. The sequence continues at coordinate 19,608,429 of CM044306.1, read as the reverse complement.
CCTCAGCTTCTGACCCTGACAGAAGAGGAGGCATTCTGCTTGAAAGAGGAGGGGCAGGCAAGGCGGCCTCCAATGACTGTGAATAATGGAGATGGGGGGTGGGGGGTGGTGTTGGGGGAGATGAGTGTACTCGCTTCACCCACACGCAAAAGACAATAGGTCTCCCATCCCCCATCCCTTCCTTTCTGTTCTATCTCAGGGGCTGATGGGGTGGGCGTTGATTTTTGGAGTCTCTAAAGAACTTAGACAAAAAAGGTAGGTTCTGCGGTCGAGCCCCTGTCTGCGGAGAATGGTCCCCTTCTCGGGATGAGTCTCGCTGTCCCTGGCCTGTGGTTGCCAGCCTCCTGTTCCCGACTTTCTGGGAGCTAAAAGTTCTGGCCATCACCCTTGTCTCTCCACCCCCACCCCCGCCCCAGCCTCAGTTTCCGGTTTTCTTGTCGCCCACCTTCCCCAAACACAAGGCAGGGTAGGGTCCTCGCTGCTGCCACCAGCCCTACGGAGCCACCTACACCCCCACCCCGCGCGCGGGCCCCCAGGGGCGCGTCGGTCCGGGATGGGGAGCCGGGAGTGCGGTCCCACGGCCCGCGCCCGCGCCTACCTGAAGGGCGCTTCCGATCCGAGCAGGGCCGCATCCAGTCGTCCGCGGCCCCCCGGGGCGGTGCGGATTCTCGGCGGCTCCCGGCTCCCGGAGGTGCGCGGCGGATGAGTCCGGGGCCCGCGCGTCCCGGGGCAGCCGCCGCGTCCCCGGAGCCCGCCCCTGGGCGGCGGCCCACGGGGAGCAGGTGCCAGGAGCCGCGCCGCCCGGAGCGGAGCGCAGGCGAGCGGGTCGGGAGAGAGGCCTGGCCCTGGGGCTCCCCGGGCAGCAGACGAGGGGGGACCCAGAGGCTCTCCTGCGGCAGGGCTGGACCCATTGGTGAGTATCCTCCCTACCCCTGGCTGGCCAGCCCTGAGTGCCCCTCACCTTCCAAAGGGTCCCAGAGTTGGGGGGAGGGGACCCCAAACCGGCCATCCCCCACTGGCCTGCTGTGACCTTCCCTGCCTGTGCATGCTAAGTCGCTTCAGTCCAGTCAGACTCTTTGCCACCCTATGGACTGTAGCCCACCAGGCTCCTCTGTCCATGGAATTTTCCAGGCAAGAATACTGGAGTGGGTTGCCATGCCCTCCCAGAGGCTCTTCCTGACCCAGGGATCAAACCGGCGTCTCCTGCTTTGGCAAGCGGATTCTTTACCACTAGCACCACCTGGGAAGCCTTCCCTACCCTTTTGTAAACCAGCCCCTCTCTTGGGGGGAAGCTCAGGGAGAAAAAGGAAGCTGACATTCATGGAGTACCTCCTGAGTGCCAAGAGGGATGGCATTCAATCCTCATAACAACTTGCCCCAGACTGGTTTGATCCCCATTTTACAGACCAGGAGATGAAAGATTGGGGATGTTAAGTAACTGGCTCAAAGTCACACAGGAAATGGGAGACTCCAGGTTGTCCAGAGGTCAGGGGATTAAATCAGTGGGCCTATTGGGGAAACATCACTGGTGTATGTGGCTGGGGATCATTTCTGATTCTTCTCAGGGAATCAGTGCACTGGCTCTGGCCCACACTGGGGCATGAGACAGGAGAACGAAGCCAAGCAGAGAAGGGCAGGAGGCAGCGGCTGATGGCATAACCTCCTAACAGCACCTGCCATCATTCCATTACTGGAGAGTCTCAAGGAAAGGCAACAGGAATGGCTCTTGTATTAAAGAAGATGGACCAGTGCTGTTCTTCCCATCTCACACTCCGGCCAGGCTTTGTGTGAAACAGGCCTTCCAGAGAGGAGGTCTCACCATGGGGAGCCCTGTTGATGTCTCACTTGCTAGCTCCCAGCACTTCTGGTTCTTACAGCCACTAACTCACTCCTGTCTTGAGGTCTCTGCTGTTCCTTCAGCCTGGAACTCTCCCCTTATCTTCACAAGGCCTTTTCCTTGCCACTTAGGCCTCAACTCCACTATCACCTCACCAGAACTCCTTTTCCCCAGCCCAGTTACTCTTTATCCCAGGCCCTGGTTATTTTCCCTCTTAGCACATCTCCCAAGATGCAATGCTTTTGCCTGGACACTTACCTGTCTCCCCCATGGGGGAAGGGCTTTTATTTTCCAGGTATCAGAAGCCCCAGCACTAAGCTCTATAAATGCTCTATAAAGAGTTGTGGAATGAATGCATGAATTCATTTCCACTCCAAGAGTCAAGCCACATTAAAGTGTCCACTTTAAATGGGCAAATTGTATGGTATGTGACATATCTCAGTGAAGGGGTTATTCAAAAACCGATAAGCACAGAGTGGAGCTGACAGTCACATGACAGTACCTGGCAAGCGCACCCACAACCCGCCCACCCTCTAACTCATCTGATCACATCTCTCTGTCACAGTCCACATCCTGTGTCTGTCCATGGCAAACTGCATGCAGTTGCTTAGACCTGGAAGGGATCTCAGAGGTCATCCTGTCCCTTTTGTAACTTGTCCCCGATGAGTTACCCTCTGGCCTTTGCTTGAACGTGCTGATGATGGGGCACTCACTGCCTCACAAGACGGCCCGTCCCACTGATGGAGGGTCTCAAGGATAGAAAGCCCATCGGTATGGGAGCTGAAAGTTGCTTTCCTGTGATGCCTGTGCAAGGGTTCTAGATCTGCTCCCTAGCGGTTTAGTGAAAGTCGCTCAGTCATGTCCGACTCTTTGTGACCCCATGGACTATACAGTCCATGGAATTCTCCAGGCCAGAATACTGGAGTGGGTAGTTGTTCCCTTTTCCAGGGGATCTTCCCAACTCAGGAATCGAACCCAGGTCTCCCACATTGCAGGCAGATTCTTTACCAGCTGAGCCACCAGGGAAGCCCAGATCTGCTCCCTGGTAATGCAGAAAAAGCCCACCCCACCTTCCACAGCCAGCTGAACATGGCTGGCAGCCTCTTCTTCAGGGATCTCTCCGCTCAGTGAAAGAGACCCATTTCCCTCAGCTGTTCTTCCCCTGACATGGCCACCTCCTCCAGGAAGCCCCTCCTACATGCTCCTAGGGCATCTTGTATGGGACCCTAACATTGCACTTATCATGCTGTATTGAACTGTGTCACCCAGACCCTGCATGGTGACCAACTCTATCCTGTCCTCTATTAATGCTGCCCACTGTTAACTTTTCTGCACTTCTGAGTCATCTATAGAGAGCCGAGGCTTCATGAAATCTCCCTCATTTATTTTCATGTCATTGCTGGCGAGCTCAGCCTCCCAATCTAGTCACCCAAAGAGCGATCTCTAGTACTGTGAGCACCAGACCTTGTGTTTAGGCTTGCTGGCTCTCCTGTTATGCCCGGCCTGTTGAAATCATTCAACAGGAGCACAGGTGCCAGCTGAGTGCCACCACAAAGACGTGGCTTCACCTAGATACACCAGGATAACACGCCCCCGAACTCCGACCCTGCACACACACACACACACACACACAACACAGCTCCTAGCTGTGAGCCTTCTGTTTTCCAGCCCCTTCCGACAGCTTTATTGATCCATTTTCTCCTCCCAAATAGCCCTGAAAAGTCAGCATTCCTCTCCCCACTTTAAAGATAAGAAAAAGGGTCTTCCCTAGTGGCCTAGTGGTAAAGAATTCGCCTGCCAATGCGGGAAACACAGGTTCGATCCCTCGTCCGGGAAGATCCCACGTGCTGAGGAGCAACTAAGTCCATGTGCCACAGCTACTGAGGCCCACCCACTTAGAGTCTGTGCTCCTCAAGCAATAAGAAGGCCATGCACCACAACGAAGAGTAGCCCCTGCTTGTCACAACTAGAGGAAAACCCTCGTGCGCAGCAACCAAGATCCACCACAGCCAAAAATAAATAAATAGTTTTTTTTTAAAGATAAGGAAAGGGAGGCTCTGAGAAGTTAGTTTACCTTCCCCAGGTCACACAGCTAGAAAGGGGTGAAATTGAACCCCATCTGTTTGACTCTAACCACTAGGCATTCTTCCCGCTATCTCATGGTGCCTTTTCTCAACACACCCAGACTTTTTTCCTATAAATGTGGGATGAGGAGGAAGACAACATGGAAACCCTTTTCCTAGTCCTGACAGCTGGAGGTGCTGGGGTGCTGGTGCTCCCTTTCTTACCTAGCATCTTCCAAGGAGGGGTTCCGTCCCCTAGTTGTCACCCTCCCCCGAAAATGCCATCAGAAAATAATTCTCAGTCTAAATAAAGCCACTGTGTCTCTAACTGGCTGACTCAGTTCTCCCTGCTGCTCAGTCTCATCCCATTATCTCCTCTTCCTCTGTATTTTTAAAAAATATTTATTATTTGGCTGCTTGTGGGAGGGGCACACAGAATCTTTGATCTTCGTTGTGGCATGTGGGAACTTTCAGATGTGGCATATGAGATCTAGTTCCCTGACCAGGGATCGAACCCCAGCCCCTGCACTGGGAGTGCAGGGTCTTAGCCACTGGACCACCAGGGAAGTCCCTCCATTTCCTCTGTTTTGTCCGTGATGAATCCCCAGCCCTAGAACAGTGCCGGCACATCAAAGACAACCAACGCATATTGCTGGATTTAAGGAATGAACCAACCCTCACTGTGGGCACAGAAAATGGATCGGGTTCCTTGCTCTGGCTGTGTGGGCCGAGGCAAGTTACTTTCCCTCTCTGAGCTTCAATTTCCTTATTTGTAAAACAGGACAATTAACACATCATAACATGGCAGAGGGTGATGAGAGATCATCCCTGCAGTGTGCCTGACATAATTTGTGCCCAGTTAATAACACAGGCGTCATTAATGAGGTGTTACGGTCCTCGTTTTAGAGACAGGGCACTGGGGCTCAGAGAGGTGAAAGGACTTACATAACCCACATTACGAGCTTGGAAGTGACCCATACAGAATGGGAGCCGGGTGTGTCTGGCCTTGAGCTTGTGCCCTTTTCCCTGTGCCATGGGGTCTTCCCTAAGAGCTCGGTAAATATAATTCCTATCACAAAGGTATGAGATGGTTTATTAATTGTTCCTTCTAATAACACCAAGGGCCCCAGTTAGAAAGCCTACGACAGAGGGGCTCAGGAGAGGAGCCAAAGACCCCTACCTAGTCAGCAGCTTGTGTTCTGCTCACTGCCCCACCTGGGGTTGGAAGTACAGACTCATTCTGGGGCCCTGAGTTTCAGGAAGGTGGGAGTAGCCCCAACCTCAGGTGGGCTTGCTTCCTCCATCCCAGGTCCTCTCCATTCCCACTGAAAGGGCAGAATCGCTAAAGGCTGAGAGCCCTCCCCCCACAAGGCCAGCCTTTTGCCTCCTAAAATAGCCCGAAGCCACCATGTGCCCAGGGCGGCTCCCCACTGCTTGCAAATCCCCCTGAAATTAAATCCCCATCCTGCCCCCAAGCAGGACGGCACCACCTCCTGTCGCCCGCTGGGCTCTATGGCTGGCTGGGCTCCCCCCAGTGGAAACCGGGACAGTCGTCCTTCACGGTGACCGAGACATAAATCCCCAAATAATGAGACAGGCACTGGGAACACAGAACCAGACACGGTGCTAATTGGTTTACTTCTGGGCGTGATGTGGGACAACAGCAACAGGCCTTGGTTGCCCAGCAGGGAAGATGGGGAGGGGGGTGTGATGACCTCCCTGATTTTCTGTGACCTCTGGCCTTGCTTCCAGACCCACCAGCAGCCCCTCCTAGGACAGTAACTTAGATGTAAAAGGGAAGGATTGGGATCCCTTGGTCCAGGTCTTGAAGTAGGGAGACCCAAAGCATCCTTACCACAATCTAGAAACACCTCTTTCCACTAAAAACAAAACATAAAACCGAAAGGCTCGGCCCCCCTCAACATGTGTGAGGATGGCAGTGGGGAGGTGGGGTGGGCCCCACGCAGTCTCCCCGCCCCTCCTGCGTGACTAGTAATAGATTCTTGGATGAGCACGAGGTCCTCAGTTTGCAGTAATCAGGATGGGATTATCACATTAACCTTTAAAAGTCTTTGCTCAAAAAGAAGCAGCAGCAGCTGATACCCTCGACTGCCCCGCCTTTGCCACCATCACTCTCTCCTGGACCATGGCCGGATGAGCTCCAGATACGGGCTCCATGGAGGCTCCACTGCACCAGCCTAGAGGCAGGGGGATGGACACCATGACCTTTTCAGGCCTGGGCTGCTTCTGAATTGTGGTGACATGGAAGAGTGAGGAGCTGGGGGTGAAGGGTATGTGTGTGTCTGTGAGAGTAATTTGAGGAGGGGGGCCTCATGAAAACCAGAGTAACTTGTAATCAGGCAAACAAGCACTTACATATAACTCTACTACTTACTGACCTGTGACTGGGAACATGGCCATTTTCCCCACATTTCAGTTTCCTGATCTATGAAATGGGGCTAACAATAACTAATAATAACTCTCCTAACCAAAGGCTGATAGCTGAGAAGATTAAATAAGATAACAAATAGAAAACACCTTGCAGGCTATAAAGAGCCATTATGATGTGAGGGGATGACATTGTTAGTTAAAGCAGGAGGGACAGTGGTAAGACTGCAGAAAGAACTTACCCACAGCTGTGCAATGGAAACTAATGGGGCAAAAAGAGAGGAAAGACAAACGGGCCTGGGTGGAACCCCTGAAACCTCACAAATAATCTCCTCTCCCAACACATGGTGCCTGTCTGCATATCCAGACTAGACCCCTCCCCTCCTGCCCATCATCCTGCCGCTCAAGGCTGCCAGCCCGTCCTCAGTCTTCCCTAGTCCAGAGTTATATCCAACTTGTGTTCATTGCCAACGCAACGGAAATTATTTCAACCTCCTCACCCAGCTAGGCAAAGCTGCCAGGGTTGTGTAGGAGAGGCTGGAGCAGGAGGAGAGGAGGCTAGGGGCTGGGGTGTCCACAGCAGGGGCGGCCCCCTCCCCAGAATATTCATTGCAACAGCAGCAGGCTAGAAGGCAGTCACCTTACTGGGGGGACTTTCTCATACTGCCCCATGGAAGAGAAGGAATGGCTGAGGGCCCAGGGGTCCTCACTGGAACCTTGGCTACCCTCCTTCCTACTTAAAGAGCTGCATTCAGAAGAGGCCTGGAGAGGCCCTGACTACCAGCCAGGATCAACCCTAAGGAAATTTAGATCTTTGAGTTTCCCCAACCCACCCTTCATTTCCTGATGCTTTTCTTTGGTTAGTCTGTCCAGCAGAATTCTCCCACCTCCCTGGACCTTGAGGTCTTCCCCTCTTCCTCAGTATAAGTAACTGAACCTAACGCATGCTAACCTCAGAAGAATGAAGGCAGGAGGGGACTGAGAATGACCCTGGGAATCCGGGGTCACCTGGGGCAGGAGGGAGGGGAGAGCCTCCGAGGGCACTAGCTGAGGGAGATGGTGGGATGGCCATGGTCCATCTTGCTGGCCAGGGAGCAGCTGCCGACCGCATCAAGGAGTCCTCCTCTCAAATCAGTCGGGTGGGTGGAAGCACACAGCCGTTGCAGGCCATAAAGGAGGCCTTTCAAAACTAGCAGAGAGCTTCCAAGAAACGCCCTGGGGATGGGCTGAGAGTCAACATGCCCCAGGTCCCCCAGGCCCTCTGTTCAGCCTCCAGGCTGTCAGGCTGCTTCCCACAGCAGGGGCTGCCCAAAGCCCTTGGCTGGAAGGCAGTTCAGGGCCCAGGACAGAGCCTGGGTTCTGGAACTGTCAGACCTTAGGCAAGTCACTTTTCTTCTCTAATCTGTAAAATGGGTACAAAAGTATCTACCTTGTGGAGTTGTTGGGAAAATTGAGATGATATATGGAGAGTATCTCCCTTTGGGCCTGGCACAGAAGAGGGACTCAATAAATTCCCTCAATAAACACGTTGAACACCTTCTATATGCTAGGCCCTCCATTCTATGCCTAGGGGATACAGCAGTGAACAGAAGTCTTAAGGGGCCCTCACGGAGCTTGCAGTCTAGGATGGTCAGGTCAATAAGTGGATAAATACACAAGGTCAGGGAGAACAAGTGGCCAGGGAAGGACTCGCTGAGAATGGCACAGTTCAGCCCAGAGCTGCCTGAGATGAGGGTCAGGGCTGCTCGAAGATTCTCAACTGTGGCCACTCACTGGAATCACCTGGGCAGCTTTGAAAATGACGGGACTCCTCCCCAGAGATTCTGATGGGATTTGTCCAGGTTGCAGCCTGGGCACCAGGAATTTTCAGTTCTGCCCAGGTGATTCTGATGCACAGCCAAGGGCAAGAACCTATCGCCCCGCAGTTTTCCCAAGTGCCTGGCTACCTGAGCATCACCAGGGAGCTTGTCAGTCATCCTGGGCTGGGCCCTCATCCCAGGGATTCAGATTCAGAATCTGGAGTGAGGCTCAGCGTCTGTCTTTTTAACAAGCATCCAGGTGATTCCGAAGAGCAGACAGGCCTAGAGATGCGTCTGGAGGAGCAAGTACCAGCTCAGAGCTTGGCACTCACAGCTCTACACGTGCAATCCTGAGCCACGCCCACACTGGACCACCTGTTGCTTAGGATGTAAGCTACCCCGTCTAGTCCCGCCTCCTTTCTTAGTCAGGTTCTGCGCATGCTCAAAGGCTTTCCATGAAGACTGAAAGTCCTGACGCTGTGGACTTGGGGTCTGTTTCTTCAGCATCCTCAGCCCCTTGGCGGAAACCCCCGACTCCATTCTGTTACATGTCCATGCTTTATGTCCAGCCAGACCCTGGCCTTCCTCCAACCATGTGGCTCCAAGTCTGTCGCCCCACAGGTACGACCAGTCCTAGCTGAAAGCATACCCAACCTACCCCAGCTTCTGCTGGTCACAGCTGCTCCCACAACTGGGCCAAAGGTGGCAGGGTTGTGACCTGCTCCTGCAACTCCCTGTTCCACCCTCTTCTCCTGTCCTGGGCCTCTGGTCACTCATAGCCCTGTCCTAGGGGCTAGGCCCTGGGAGGGGAGACATTGCACGGTTATGCTCCCCAAGGCAGAGGTGTTCCTGAATCCCCTTCCATCCTTGATGAAGAATCAGGTCCCCCACCCTGTGCTTGGGCTCCCTGGCCTAAGGGATACTCACCCCTTCCTGTAGGGAAACAGCATAATATAGGTATATCCTCATACTGGGTTTAAGTCCTACTCCTGCCACTTCCCAACTGTGTGACCTTGGCCACCTCTGTGCCACAATTTCCCCATCCGTAGTGTTGGTCGCTCAGTTGTGTCCGACTCTTTGCAACCCCATGGACTGTAGCCCGCCAGGCTCCTCTGTCCATGGAATTCTCCATGGACAATTCTCCAGCAAGAATACTAGAGTGGGTAGCCATGCCCTTCTACAGGGGATCTTCCCGACCCACGGATGGATCTTCTCACATTGCAGGCAGATTCAAGGATAAAATAGGATATTTCCTAGAGGGTTTTTACGGGGATTAAATGAGTCAACGTTTTCAAAGTGTTTAGGAAACAGGTTCCTGGTAATCAGTATGTGTGCTTGTTAAATAATGTTTAAAAATACATGATTCCAGGAAAGTGATGCTTTAGTCAACATAGTCAGTCCTGACAATGCAGCTAGCTCTGGGAGGCAGGGATTCAGATTCTATTTTACAGGTGAGCAGACAGGTCAAGGACAGGAAGTGACTTGCCCCAAATGACACCCAAACCTCAGGTCAGTTACTTCAAGCCTTCTCTCTTCAAACACCCCAAGGCCCACCCCCTCATTCCTCCAGCGCCTGGCCTGGCCCAGGTGAGCTCCGTGCCCTGCACTGACAGAGGCCCCTTTGTACCCCTGCCCAGGGTCACACCCAGAACTCAGAGCCACGGATCAGACAAGTGCCTTGTGTCTGGGTCTGTTTCATGGCCAAGTCTGTGGTCTCCCTGGCTGCTCCAGCCACGTGCTCTGGGTGGGTGGATCTGAGGGCCATCCCATCCCTGAACCCCAACCTCAGCAGGGCATCCCTGACCCTCCCTCACCACATTCAACCAGGAGACAGACTGGGAGAGAGCCCCAAGGAAAACACCCCAGTTCTTGGTCTCCACCCTGCGCAAACTTCAAGTGGCTGAACCCTGGGGTATCTGGGACCTCAGAGGAAGGGAGGGGCAGGAGCTGGGGTGTGAGAAATGACATGGAGGACATTCTGGGGGAGTGGGGAGGGTTGTGCTGGGATCCAGGAAGCAAAATGGGATTACCCCGTCTTTCTATCGCCCTAACCTGTCTTCAAACTGTTCACTTCTCTTTACCACCTGGATTGGCACAACAGCCTCCTCATCAGCCTCCCTGCCTCTACTACCCTCCCAGTCTGTTCTCCTCATGGCCAGAGGAGCTTTTGTGTTTGACTGATTGATTGGTAGCACCATGCATCTTGTGGGATCTTAGTTCCCTGATCAGGGATTGAACCTGGGCCTCAGCAGTGAAACAACCCAGTCCTAACCACTGGGCAACCAGGGAATTCCCTAGAGGAGACTTTTTAAAAGGCAAATCTGAATGTGTCACTCTCCTGCCGAAAACCTCCAAGGGCTTCTCTTACTTTAGGAGATCTGGCTCCTAAAACCGCCTCCCTAAAACCCTTCTTCTCTGCAATCTGTGATCCTGCCCACAGATTAACTGAGATATAAATGCAACTCTCCACCTAAGACTTTGGCTGGTACAAGTAACACTGGTAACAGCTAGAACCAGATACAAGAAAACTTGTTGTTGGCTAAAGTGGACACAAGAATCCAATCTTGAACACAAATCTCTTTTTACATTCGAAGCTTCCAAAATTGGAGGAGTTTACCCAGTCACTCACACAATGATGGAGAGCAGGGTCGGGGGCATTTAATCATTGTGAAATTGATCAGCGAATCAATTCTTGGCTGCAAAATCTATACAGGATTGATGCCGGTGAAAATAATTTTAATAAAGTTAAAATAGAATGAAAAAAAGGAAATTTGTACCATACAGGGGAAAAAAATGGAAAAATCTGATGAAGGAATTAAATTGGATGAACAGAGTTCAAACGGGAAAGCACTTTCTGAAGAAGTCTTCAGTGTTGGTATGTTTTGGTTTCAAATATTTGCATTCAAAACATCCTTGGGGTCAAAATATCCCGTGCCCCTCGGATCTGTTTTTGCGCCCCTCCCTGCCTTGCTATGATAAACTGCTACAGCCACACTGGCTCTTTCTCTTACCAGAGCATATTAAGCTCTCCCTCACCTCAGAGGATCTCCAGACCTGTTCTCTGCCTGCAGCTCTGTTTTCCTCCTGGATCCTACCTCTCCCCCTCGTAGCTGATGCTGAAATAACATGAGAGGCCTTCCCTCCTCCCCCTTTTAAGGTCGATGCCCTGCCTGCCTCCTTGCATGCTCTCTTATCCCTGCTTCCCCACCCCTCATCTTATTCCTCTTTGAATTCCCAGGGCAGGACCTAGCAAATACAACCCATGGTAGGTGCTCAGTAAATATTTGTGGGGGGTTTTTGTGTGTTTTTTTCTCTGTGCCATGTGGCTTGCGGGATCTCAGTTCCCTAACCAGGGATCAAATCCGTGCCCCCCTGCAATGGAAGTGCGAAGTCTTAACCACTAGACCACCAGGGAAGTCCCAATAAATATTTGTTGAATGAAGGAATAAATCAGTGTCACCTGACTGAGGGACTAGGGGATGGGTTAGGGCTTAAAAAGGCCTGTGGGAGAGTTAAAGAGATAGGGTAGGGACATAGTCTTCCACCGCAAGTTCCAGAGAAGTCCATTTTAGCAGAAAAGAGGGAATGGTACTGGTCCTTCTTCATTTCTGCCCCTTGCCCAGCTTGAGGTTTAAGACCATGTGTCAGCTGGCCAGCTGCCTGCCCCCCCAACCCCAGCTGGGCTGTGCGGCCCCCCCTCCCCCGGGCCTAGCTCCCACATTTGGCTGCTGGCCAGGCTATTTGGGGAAATTTCCTGACCCCCACCTCTGGCCTCTCCACCCCCACACCCCATCCTGTGGCCCCGGAATAGCTGTCTCTGGCCTCAACTAGGGACATTCCCATTCCCAATTAGCACCCAGATGGTATGCAAGCATCTCTGAAAGGTTCTGGTGTCCCTCTCCCCTCGGGAAGCTGCTAACTAGGATAGCAGGTCTCAGAATGAGGTCACAAGACTCAGGCCCCTACACTCCCTTCCCTGCTGGAGACATGGGTGGGGACCAGACTCTCCATCGCAGACTGTGGAGGTGGAGCAGGCATGGGTGAGGGCCAGAAAAAGGGAAAGTCGAGGCAGCCTGGGCTCCTTGTTGCCCACAGAGCAGCTCTGGCTCCATCCAGGGAGGAGGCCTAGCTGTGGAGAATGAGGAGACTAGGTCGAGTCCAGACCCTGCCTGGATTAGGGATTTTATGACCTCTCCAGGTTTCATGGGGCGGGATGCAGCGGTTCTGTACATAGTACGTTGTCATACAAAGTCCAGGGATGGAAAGACCCTTGGGGTCTCAGGGAGATCATTCTGGGATGAATCCTGGGAGGGGTCCCCAAACCCATTAGAGAATTAATCCTTTCCTGAAGTCTCATTCTACCGCTGGCTCCAAGCTCGGCCAACGAGGGTGGGTAGGCATGCGGGCAGACTTCTCCCACTTTCTGAAGACCACACTCCATGTGTTTCTCTTCGGGAACACCCAGAGAACTCATGGGTTCCAATTCCCAACACCATCTCAGGGTTTTTCCCCTGCCCTAGGTGAGGGATAGGGGTATGGGGCTGTGTCATAGTTTCGTCTCCTGCCTGGCCAGTGGGAGGGGTTTGTTGGCATCAGATGTAGGGATCAACATATCTGAGATCAGGAGGGTGGAGATGCGTGGGGCCTGGGGAGGTAGGAGAGGCTGAAGGGGGCCAGGGGGAGGGCAGTAGGGGCACTGCAGGGTCGGCCTGGTTTCTGGTCTGGGCATCTGCAGAGGGGAAAAAAGCACCTATGGAATTGGTCCTCACCCCACCCAAGGAAACTTTAGTCAGATAAACAAACAGCCAACACAGCTGCTCCTGTACCAGAGGCCGTGGCAGCGAGGAGAGGCCCCTTGAAGTGAGGAGGCCAGGACACAGGGCAAGGAGGCTGTTTGAACAAGGCCCTGAGGCCCTGGGGCAGTTGGCAGAAATGTCTGGAACAGGGTGGGGAGCACAGCGGTGGTTTGGATCTGGAAGCTGGAGCCTGGGGTGGGTGCGTTGAGCTTGGCTGCTTCGAGGAAAAAGAAAAGCATCAAATCAGCCTCCCTCTGAGGAAGGCTCCTAGTCCCCAGTACCTTTCCCTCGGCTCAAGGTCACAGACAAGGGCTCTCCCCCTCAACACTCTGAACCCCCAGCCCCACTGCCAGGCCTGTGACCCTGGGACCTGTGGCAGAAGAAAATACTGAATATTTCAGTCAGGAACCAAAGCCCCCAATTCTCAAGTTCTCCGCAGAGGAGCCAGGGCAGGTGGACCAGCCTCGGGGTCCTTCCTGGAACCCGATAGTCCTCCTCTCTCCTGGCAGTTGAAGGGCCCAGAGGTGATGACAGTGCCCGGGGAAGTTTTGTCACCTTATTCTGCAGTCAGAGACATTCGGCTGCCCCGTTCCCCTGGGATGCCTCATGAGAGTAACAGAAGTTGGAGAGACACAGACCCAGACTTAGAGGCAGAGATGGGGCGAGGCAAAGACCAACAGATACTGAACTAGTGAGACGCCCCCACCATCAGAGACACAGAGCTGAGGGACAAGGAGAGTGATGGAGAGTGAGGAGACATGTGTGCATGGCAGAGACAGATGTAAGGGCAGAGACACGCAGAAAAAGAGACTAAGAGAGACAGAGATACAGAGAAAAGGGAAGAGGAATACAGACACATAGAAAAAGAGACTCAGAGACAGGCAGAAAATAACAGACATGAGTGCAGGGGGAGGGCCGCCCCCAGAGCGCACGGGACACTCGGACAGACACGCTTATAGGCTGAGAGGCTCCCAGAACTGCATGGGGACCCGGAGACACTCCCTTCCAGCCTCGGGGGAGCAGAGGGGCTGATTGTTGAGCCCAGTGGGGCTTGCCGGGAGTCCCAGGAGGGTGGCACAGCTGCCTCCCGTCCCCAGCGCTGAACCCCTGAAGGCGTCTGGCCGCCAGCCACCCTCAAGTAAGCCAAGCCCTGGCCACTGGAGCTGGCGGGTCACCCAAGGTGAAATGAAAAGTCACCGATAGGGGAGAGAGAATGTGAACTGTGGGGAAGGCAAGGGATTGGCATAGCCCACATGTCAGAGTGGGTCCATGGAGGGGATCCATAGCCCAGATTGCACTTGGAACGGTGATGGGGGGTGCACTACCATGCACAGTGACGTCTGTGGGTTGCTGTAGGTGGGCACACTTGCCTGGGTGTGTGTCTGAGTGTGAGTGTGTGTGTCCAGTTCAGTCACACACCTCACAGCCCTAATGAGGCCAAGGCAGCAGGTTTGATCCTCGAGCAGCCCAATCAGAATCTGAGAGTGAGTCAGAGACGACCCCAAAAAGGCTGTGCGTCTCTTCTTCTGAACAGACGGTGTGTTCATGTGCCATAGGGCACTCGGCTATGGCTGAGACCAATGTGCTATTCCTGCCTGCTGGGGACGACTCCCACTGCCTGACCAGCTGGCCCCCACACTCTTCCCCACCCAAACTTACAGGAGGACCCACATTCCAGAAACACGGCCCCCTTCCTGGCTGAGAGTCCAGCGCCCCCTGAGACAGGAAGCTAGAGAGACAGTGGGGCCCAGTCCTCATCTTCCTGCCGTCTAACTGCCATCCCACCTGCTGCAGCCCCCACTGAACTCCCTCCTTGCTCCTTGGGTCCAGTGAGTGCTCACATCAGCTTCACAGTTAGGAGATGAGCAACCTCTCTCCCCCTCATCCCTTCCCTCTTAAGCATCACAGGAGACATTTTTTAAATGTCCCAATTTTGGCATGGAGAATGAGGTCAGCAGACCCATGGGGGCACCGCTTGTCGGTGACAGCTGACAGTCTTCATTTCACCTTGAAACTCCTTCATGGTCCAGGTGGGCATGTCCTAAGCCCAGTTTCAGAGGGGTGCTATTAGGACAGGGAGAGCAGGAAGGGAATTCAGCAAATAACAGTTTTGGTCGCTGATGCTGTGGGCTCCATCCCTAACATTTGCAAGGCTTGGAGCAGGGGGACAAAGAGGGGCCCATCTACCCATGTTGAAATGTTTAAAAATTATAAATCAAGCTAGTAAACTGCTAATTAAAATATATTCTGGGAATTCCTTGGTGGTCCAGTGGTTAGGACTCAGCACTCTCACTGTTTTGATCCCTGGCTGGGGAACTAAGATCCTGAAGCCATGTGGTGTGGCCTAAAATAAAATACATTCTAAACTCCCACCTTGACAAATACAGTTTCATAATAACCTGGAAGACCAGCTTCCAATTTAGATTCCTGTGACTCCTGGGAGTTCTGCAGAACAACTCTGTATAAGGAGAAAGAGCTCCACTCCCACTCTGACCCCAGCCAGCTGCGCCCTTCCTACAGCCGGCAGCTTTCTGCACTGAAAGAGGCTCACATGTACGGAGGTAGACGCCCAGCGTCAGCACACAGCCTGGTTCCATCTTCACCCCCTGAAGATAGCTGCCCCTTAGCCATCTTCGTGTGTCCCTCCCTCAAGGCCAGGGGTGCACACACTAGTGGCATGACCTGCCCAGAGGAGGACAAGCTCAAGGAAGAGGCTTACATGGACTGGGAGCAAGCTGGCAACCTCCTGGGCAGGGACCTCTGGCATCACAGGTATGGGGTGTGTGGTCTCAAAGGGGATGTTCCAGCTTATCCCCTTAGCCCTGCTGACTACTCTTCATCCCACAGGGAGAGGGATGGCAAGATGAGGGCCAGAGCAGAGCCTTTGAAAGCACGAAGCCAGGGCATGGGCACCCCCGCCCTTGCCCAGGTTTAAGGGTGCTTATTAGACCCAGCCTTCTCTGGCAGCCTCCAGAACTCAGGCCAGGGACTGGAGCTGTCTTTTCATTGGAGGGCAGCTTGGACAATCCCCAAGCAGGACTTTCAGTCACTTGTATTATTTATCTTCCTGGAAAAAGATTGAGTGCAGCTTGATCCCAACTTGTGGATTTCTGGATATGGGGAGGACAGGGAGATGATGACAACAGGCCTTTTTTTTTGGTTGGGTCTCTAAGTCAGTTTGTTCCCCTGGGACACAGCCCTCCCCAAGTGGGCTGCCACTGGTCCCTGCCCTGCAGGGACCCCACTCCTCACCCTGGAGACAAAAAGCAGGGTGATTAAGGGAGAAGGTGGTGTGGGGCCCTGGGCAGCTCAGACAGATCTAGTTGAGATCCAGAGACCAGTAGGGGCTGAGTGGGGTGGTGGGGGGTGGTGCGTGAAGGGCACTGCTCTCTCTGGCCAAGTTTAAAAAAGAACTTCCAACCCCACCCCCACCCCCCGCAGATCGGCTTTGCTGTCCTACAGGCGAGGGGACACTTATACTTGTTGAGCCCTCACCAGGCGCCAGGCACCGTGCTAAGCGCTCTACGTGCGTGTTCTCATCTAATCCTTGCAGCCACCCTATGAGGTGGGTTCTATTATTATCCCCATTTTACAGATGGGGAAGCGAACTCAGAGGTGAACTAATTCATCCAAGGTCACTCAGTAGATAGAGGTGATAGGGCCCAAGACTAAGTGACCCCAGAGCCCCCACTCTTTCCACTATAGCCTCCGTTGCCTCCCAGTAGCAAAAAGCTGGCACAGAAGCAGAAGGGATGAAGGTCAGATATGAGGAAGAACTTCCGACAATGATGGTGTATGTGGTGAGAGGAGACAATGCAATGGGAAAACTACTCAGACACAGGAAGCCCCCCTCCGCCCCACCTGAGTTGGGTCTTGGTCTATCTGTTGGCTTGTGATGATCTCTAGAAGGTCCGAGGAGTCCTGGCTGGATCCCAGATGGCAACATCCTGACCTTCCTCCAGTTCTACAATCCCGGGTTCTCTGCTCTACCCAGACACAGCACCAACACCCAAAGTCTGACTCTCCTTTGTGGCTCAGAGTGCTAAGTATCACATCTGAGCTGGCAGCCCAGGACCTCCTTTTCTAGGATGGCTTCCTTGTGGTCCTAGGAGTCAGGACCTGCCTACAGCCCAAATCTCGACACAGAAGGTGCAAATGCACCCAGGTCTACCATAAGGCCCACTTCTGTGATCACCTCCACCATCTGACTCTGGGACTTGGACACAGAAAACATCTAGTCAGTCCCCAGGCTCTTGGGGTTACCCAGGTCATCTAGAGCAGCCCCTGTTCCATCATCCCCCTCTCCCTCACACATCTGTATCCAGGGTGCAAATAAATGATGCAGGTGTGTTTGTGGGGGGCACACCAAAAGACCCAGGCTCCAGCTCAGCTATGCAACAGCTCTCATGGCATTTTCCCACAGAAGCTGTTTGGGTCACCCCATCACCCCCTAAAGGGAGGGAGAAGGAAGCTGCACTGGATGAGGCATGGGGCTCCTTTAGTCAATGAGCCCCGCAGTCCCCACCTTTCAACCTGCTCTCCTCCAGAACGTTGCATGCCTACCGTCCGGCTCTGTCCTTCCCCGTGCCTTGCAGCCTGCCCTAGTGTCAAGGGAAGCCAGCCGGAACCCTCGAAACTTCTCCAGAGTTTAGTCTCACCCTCTACCCAGATGCCCAGCATCAGTGCGCAGAGTCATGGGGGTTCCTCCCTGCCCCTTGAGGCCCCCCAGTTTTGAGTCCAGGGCACATAACAGGTGGAAGGGGCTGCCTTGTTCTCCCGCACTGCCCTCGAGGTCCTCAGCGTGGACCAGCCGGCGTCGCGGACTTACCTGCGGGGCAGAGACGAGACGGCTGCGGCCACCTGCTCTCCACCGCGCTCTGGAGCGCCGCGGCTTCGAGTCGGCCGGGGAGGGGGCGGGGCCCGGGCGGGGGCGGGGCCTGGGGAGCTGCGGCCGCGCCCCTCCCTGAGCCTCCGCGGGGTGGGACCGGCTGGTTTATTCAGGTGGTCAGAAAGGGGGGGTGGTAGGCGGGGACCATCCGGGCCACTAGAGAGGCTCAGGAGCTTTGGCTTTCCTGAAGGCTTAGGATGCCTGGGCCCTGACGACCTCATGAAACGCCCTTCTTCAGGCAACCTTACCCAGGTGCCCTGGAGGCAGTGGCTCCATGTGAAGACCCCCTCACGCAAAGAAGCAAGCCTGGGAACCCCTCCTTATCTGCGTTCCCCTTCCATTTGAGCTCAGGAAAGCTCTCCCAGCCTGGCAAAGCGGTTGAAAGCTCTCCTACCTCCTCTAAAGTCAAGGCCCCCCAACCAAGGGTCAGCTGTGTAGGGGCCCAGGCCACTGAGGGGACCATGAGGTGCCAGGTTATCATTATCCTCCGTCCATCTCTCTCCCAGCAACACAGCACCCCCGCGCCCCCACCCCCCTGCCCTCAATGCCAGCTCAGGTCCCTCAGCTGTCACTGTTCAGCCCTGGAATGATAGGCGTCCGGACTCCGTGTGTCCAGCCACATTCAAGGCCATTGAGCTTAGCACCCCTGGGCCCCTGCCCCCCCTCGCTCTGCCCCCAGTCACTAATTTTATTGACCTGTAAAAGGCACGTTGCTGACAGGGCAGATCATGACTGAAGGTGAAGTGGGGAGCCGAGGCAGAAGCAGCAGTCCTGGGAGGCACAGATGGGACAGGAGAGAGAAGGGTGACTCCTGGAGCCAGGGCCAAGGAACATTGGAGATTAGCAGGAAGAGAGGCCCTAGGAAAGAAGGGTACAGTCTCTGGGGGAGTGGAGGCCAAAAAGACTGGTACTGGAATGTCAGCCCTCAATCGGACAAGAGGCAGACTAAAGAAAGATGCTGGAAGAAGGGAGTGTGCATTATTTCCCATCTATCCTTAGGCAGGAGCAGGGGTGCAGCAGCAGAGAAGGAGGTTGGATGGCAGGAAGGACTGCCATTCTGCTCTCAAATCTCTGCCTCTAACCCCCTCCCTTCCTCTTGAAGGTGACTCCTGCCTGCTGGGCCTCTTACTACAGAAATAGCCCTTTCCCTGAAGAATCAACCTAGATCTTGCCTTTTTCTTTCTTCCTTGTTAAAATGAGAACAGAAAATTTAGGCCTTTACAACTTCTCCCACCCACCCCATGCCTGCCTGAGCCCTACCCCTCAAAATCCTGGATCTTGCCCTGTCCCCAGCCCAGGGAGATGACCTAGGGGTCAGGAGAGGATGTAGAGGGGTCACTGGGGTTTGAGCCTATTATGGGGTGGAAGAGATGAGAAAGCCTCACATTCTTGAGGGCTCTCAAATTTAGGCTTTTGATGTTCTCTCCAAATAAAGGTTACATGAGAGCCATAAAGAGGGGTGTTAAAAAAAAAAAAGCTTCTAACATTAGAAATATAGCACAAAGCAGATCAGTGAACCAGGAATGGTAAGAGAGGATTACAACGGGAACAAGGAAGTTTTGAGGGTGACGGCGATGTTCATTATCTTGATTATGGAAGAGCGTACATATGTTAAACTTATCACACACTATAAATATGTACAGCAATATCAGTTATACCTCACACATCTTTTTTTCAAATACCACACATTTTCTACACCCGTTTTCCACTTCTTTATTTTTAATTTATGGAGAATCTCAAAAAAATAGAAGTAGCCATGGCAGGGAAGGAATGTTGAAGGGAAACCGTGATGATGCCTAGTCAGGGTGGCCATTCTCCTGCCTCAGGTCCGCTCTCCACCCCCCACCCCAGTTCCATCCAGTGTATCCGAAGGTGTCTATGTACATGTGAGGGGATCTGGGATGACTGTGGCTCTCAGGCTGCTTCCTCAGTGTAGGAGTCGAGCCAGCCTGGGAGCCCAGGGTTCCTCTGTGGCTGGTTGGTCAGCTGGGAGTCAGGAATTGGTGACTCAGGTGGGAGGGGCTGGACCCAGGCTTTGCCCAGGAGATGGTGGCTGTTGTGGAGTCTTCTGCCCCCTGCAGGCTGTGCTGGGCATTGCAGGACAAGGCAGTCAGTCCAGAGAGAGGCCGGCCAGGCCCTCCGCACATTGCACATAGTCAAAGTCAGACACAGTGAAGGGCACGTGGGACCACTTCTTGGCCCGGACTCGCCCTTGTGGTGTCTCCAGCAGCATACTGCCAACTTTGAGCACCGGCAGCTTCACTGACTTGTAGATCATCTGCAGACCCCAGGCCTGGGGGGAGAGGAGAGAGATGGCCAGGTCTGAGTCTCGGTCCTCAGACAACTTCTTTTCTCCAGTCGGGGCCCATGCGTGCTGGGCCTGTGTCTCCCACTTCAGCCTGAGAACTATCTCCCCCATCACACTGTGGTCTCCCTACCATAGTGGGGGAACTCCCCAGATTGGGAAGTCCTGGGTCAGGGTTGTCTCCTCCCTCCCAGTGAGGGCACCTGATGGCAGAGACTGGGCCCCCTCTCTCAGACTGAGGACTTCTCAAGATTAGAGTGAAGGGCCACGGCCCCAGCACTTACCTCCCCACAGTTCCGGCAGCTAATGGCACCCCCGGGCTTCCAGTCCTTGAAGTCTCTGTTGATGGCCACAGGCTGCTTTGAGATGTTGTAGTAGATCCTGGAGAGGAATGGGGGTGGCCATGGTCCTCATGGACCCCACTACCCACCCCAACCCCAGGTCTCATCTCCTCCTGCCTGCAGAGCCTCTGCCTGGGCCTTGGGCCATTCTGCCTGTCAAGAGGCACAGAGACTTCCCAGGGCCCGGAAACCCCATCTTCCTTATGCTCTGCCTGTGCTGCCTCCCCGGCATCCTCTTCTGCTCAAGTTCAGGCCTCAGCACCTGGATGATTTTAACAGTCTCCCAACAGCTCTCCCTGCCCCATCCTTCCATCCCATTCCATCCTTCTTCTCAACCCCATGTCATCCTGCCACCAGCCGCCAGAGTGATCCTCTAAAAATGTACATCTGGGAGAAGGAAATGGCAACCCACTCCAGTAATCTTGCCTGGAAAACCCCGTGGACAGAGGAGCCTGGCAGGCTATAGTCCATGGGATCACAAGAGTCAGATACAACTTAGTGACTAAACCATCCACCACTACAAAGTGAATATATGCCTAAAGATAATGTGTGAAAAGGATATTTGCCATATACTAGCTAGTTTTTTGGTGGGAGGGTGGGAGTCAAGGAAGACTTGGGGTTATTTTTTCATCAACTTCCATTTTATGCTTATTTATAATGGCCATTATTTTTACTAATACTGTAAAACTGTGAAAATGAAGAAAATACTAAAAGTTTCATATAAAAAAATAAAAAATAATCAAAATGTACATCTGACCCTGACACGCCCTTGCTCAAAATCCCTTCCAGACTCCTCACTGCCTACAGGACAAAGGCTAAACTTTCAGGTCCGACCTTCAAGGTCCTCCACAGGCCAGTCTGTGTTCCTCCAGAATCTCTTCCTTCTCCACCTCTTCCACTTATGCCAACCACAATTACTCCCATTGCATTGCCCCAACCTCCACGCATATTCCAATCTAGTGCCTTTTTCAAGACAAGATGTAGTGGAAATGCTACCTCCTCAAGAAACTGTGGAGATCCGTGGCCTGGCACACAGCAGGTGCCTAATAAATAATGAATGGATGGAGGATAGGGGAAGGGTCCCCTCTATGGTAGAAGATGAGGGGATGGCTCCGGGACAATTAGCCCCCTTCATGTCTTCAAAGTAGGTAGGACCAAGGAACCAGTTTGTGGCCCCTCAGCATTTGGCATCCTGAATTCCAGCTCTTGCTCAACCACACAGTGGCTGTGGGGACTCAGGCAAGTCACTTAGCTTCTCTGGGCCTCTGTTTCCTCACCTGTAAAACGGGGTGATGATAAGACCTGTCTAATCAGACTATTGTGAAAATGCACACTTGGTAGTTGTTAAAATGCTCTTTAACCTCCCAAACTCTCAAAGCACTGTCTGGATGGGAGGGATTCTTCATCCCCCATTATACCTCTTCCTCTCTCCCCTCTTCCCATCCCGACATCCCCTTCCACAGTTCTCACGAGAAGTTGGGGTTCACATTGACGTGGTGGGTACCCTCCACCTTCCGTAGGTCACTCCCGTAGCCCACGGACACCATGCAGTTGATGCACAGGAGCTGCACTTGCTCCGCGAGGAACTTGCGCTGCCGACTCTCTCGCTGGGCTGCCTGGATTGCCCGCTTGACCAACGCTGCCCGCTGCAGATCCCGGATCTGAGATGGGAGTGGACACCGGGCATGGCTGAGACTGGAGAGACCTGACCCCAGGAATGCTTCCAGGGGGCAAAGGGTTCCCAAAGACCTCAGATCATTAGCAGCCAGAAGGGACTTCTTCAACCATTCCTGGAGCTGTTAGAAGCAGCTCTGTGGCAAAAAATATGGGGGTGGGGACAACTATGGGAGGGAAGCAAGCTTTCTTGCTGAATCTTTACCCCTACTTTGGAGGACTTTGTGCAAAGTGGCTTCATTTAATCTAATATGTGCTTAATTGCTCAGTTGTGTCCGACTCTTTGCGACCTCATGGACTGTAGCCCACCAGGCTCCTCTGTCTGTGGGCATTCTCCAAGCAAGAATACTGGAGTGGGTTGCCATGGCCTCCTCCAGGGGATCTTCCCAACCCAGGAATTGAACCAGGGTCTCTTCCCAACCCAGGAATTGAACCAGGGTCTCTTCCCAACCCAGGAATTGAACCAGGGTCTCTTCCCAACCCAGGAATTGAACCAGGGTCTCTTCCCAACCCAGGAATTGAACCAGGGTCTCTTCCCAACCCAGGAATTGAACCAGGGTCTCCTGCATTGCAGGCAGATTCTTTACCAGCGGAGCTACCAGGGAATCTAACATGGGGCATCATAAATACTTATGCAAGGACAACAGAAGTAAACAGGGACCATCCTGAACAAGCCTGGACATTGATGATCCTACCTCAGGGGAACTCATTTCAGTCCTGGTTCTGGGCTTATTTTGTGGACGTGTCTATTTGTTTCCCCCTTCCTGGTTCCAGAAGGGAGTCCACTGGTGACTCAGACGATAAAGAATCTGCCTGCAATGCAGGAGACCTGGGTTCAATCCCTGGGTCAGGAAAATCCCCTGGAGAAGGGAAAGGCAATCCACTCCAGTGTTCTTGCCTGGAGAATATCATGGACAGAGAAGTCTGGCATTCTACAGTCAATGGGGCCATAAGAATCAGACACAACTGGGCAACTACACTCCCACACTCCACTACACTGGTTCCAGAAGGGCTGTAAGGCAGCCCTCACAGATACACAAAGTATTTGGTGATGAGGGTAAACTCAAAACCCTGGATAAGGCCTGCTCCCAAGGCATTTTGGAGAACAGTCACTGCCTTCCCTGGCAGCCCTACCCCCAGCCTCCAGCCTCTACCTTTCCCAGGTGGGCCAGGTTAGCCCCCAGACGAAGAGGGACCCAGGGAGTGTATGTGTGAGTGGTCAGAGACCTTCCAGGCAGAGTGTCCTCAGCCTCCTTCCCCTCAGGGTACTCAGGCTGCCCACAAACCTTGGCCTGGTACTCGGCCTGGTCCATCGCCTGCACAGCAGCCACTGCCCGTTCCATCAGAGTCTCCAGCGCCTCATTCGTCAGCTCCCGCCGCAGCTCCCGACTGCCTTGGGCTGCCACAAATGAGTATACGCTTTGGCTGGCCCGGGCCCGGCCCCTTGCCTGGAGAAAGAGATAACAGAGGGGCCTAAGTGGGGCTGGGGTCCCACACACAGCATCCTTTGAGGGCTGGTTGGGGGAGGGCTGCTTTGAGCACCTGGACCATGGAGATCTCATTGGTCAGGAGCCCATAGCGCACCACCACATTGCACTGGGGGATGTCCAGCCCCTCCTCTGCCACACTCGTGGCCACCAGGAGGTTCAGGGTACCAGTCCGGAACTTCTGGATTACTTCTTGCTGGTCCCGCTGGGATGGTGGGGTGGGGGAAGAGAAAGAAGATGGTAAATGATGTAGGTTCAGTCCAACCATCCTGCTAGCTCAGCCTCTCCTGGTTTAGCCCTTTTACTCACAACCTTGGTCCCTTTCCTGAGGAACTTTGAATTCCCACCTTGACCTTCAAGTACCTCCCAGGACCTTGCTCATCTTGCCAGGTAACCATCTAAACTCAGTAACTGAGTTCAGTCACTCAGTCGTGTCCAACTCTTTGAGACCCATGGACTGCAGCAAGCCAGGCTTCCCTGTCCATCACCAATTCCAGAGCTTGCTCAAACTCATGTCCATTGAGTCGGTGACACTATCCAACCATCTCATCCCCTGTCATCCCCTTCTCCCGCCTTCAATCTTTCCCAGCATCAGGGTCTTTGCAAATGAGTCAGTTCTTCACATCAGGTGGCCACAGTACTGGAGTTTCAGCTTCAGCATCAGTCCTTCCAATGAATATTCAGGACTGATTTCCTTTAAGATGGACTGTCTCCCTTAAGAATCCCCAAAGGTCCCTGCCCCTCTACTCTAGGAGCTCTCAGGACCTATTCTTCTCATGCAAGGGATCCCAGACCCCTGACTCTCTGTTCTGAGGACATCACTTGCCTGTCCCCACAGATTCCCCAAGCCTCTGCCTCTCTTCACCCAGAGACTTCCAGACTGGGGGAACCTTCAGCACTAGGGAACTCAGGGTCTCCATCTCTGCCCCAGCTCTCTGCCCTCTCCCTAGAGATAATCAGTCCCCCATTGCTCGGTGCCAAAGACTCTGTCCCCTTCTTTTCTCCCCTAGGGAACTCTCCCACCCTCAGCTCCTCCCCCCAGAGCCCACACCTGTGTCATCTGGATCATCTGAGTCTTCTGGCTGTTGTTCCCAGCCCCAATCAACACCTGGGGCCGGATGTCCACTGTCTGCAGGCCTGGCTGCTGCTGGAGCCACAGCAGGAGGGAGTGAGCACTCTGGCGGGTTCGGGTGAAGATGATGCCCCGGGGGCTGTCAGGGCTCCTGAACTGCTTCTGCAGGATCGCTTCCAGCACCTCCAGTTTCGGATTCTCTGGGCCACTAGTTGCCAGGAGGGCCAGCTCATTCTTGTGGTCTGCCAGAAAAGCCCAAAACAGAGGCCTGGAGGTGGGCAAGGCATGGCTGGGGTGGGGGATTCATAGGGATAACATTACAGGAGTACGGGGTTGGGGGGGGGGATGCTGAGGATATATGCTCCTGCCTAATTACCCTGAACAGCACCAAAAGCACATTTAAGGATACTCTCTGCCTGCCCTGGTGGCTTCCCTGGTGGATCAGACAGTAAAGAATCTGCCTGCAATGCAGGCGACCTAGGTTCGATCCCTGGGTCAGGAAGATCCCCTGAAGAAGGGAATGGCAACCCACTCTAGTATTCTTGCCTGCAGAATCCCATGGACAAAGGAGCCTGGCGGGCTACAGTCCATGGGGTCGCAAAGAATTGGACACGACACGACGGAGCAACCACACTTAGTAACCAATATGGAGTCTCGGCAGAACCCGGGCTGGCCTCCAGCTCAGGTTTCTTTCCTTATCACCCTGGCTCCTCTCTGGCTGCCCAAGCTTGAGGCTGGCCAGCCTTACATCAGGGGCTTACAGTGCAGAATCTTTTGTTCACATACTTCACCCTGCAGCCCTCTTCAGCCCAGCTACCCAGGTGCCCCTGGATCTTTTCATGCTAATCTTTGCTCCCTGGGACTGACTCAACCTCAGGTCTTTTCAGAAGGATCCTTGCCTTCCAGCCTGTGCTGAGGCCTCCTCTAGCCTTACATTTCGCCCTCTGACGACCTCACTTTCCCAGTTTAAAGGTACCACACATCCCAAACTTTC
The DNA here is from genome assembly GCA_024291935.2 of Okapia johnstoni. Classification (NCBI taxonomy): domain Eukaryota; kingdom Metazoa; phylum Chordata; class Mammalia; order Artiodactyla; family Giraffidae; genus Okapia; species Okapia johnstoni. The sequence continues at coordinate 19,582,785 of CM044306.1, read as the reverse complement.
AAGGACCGTTCCCAATTAAATGGTTTTTTAAAAAACCTTTGTCATAAACATGAATTAGTTTTTACACCCATCCAAACCTTCACAAACGAGGGCATATTACCTTTTGTCATATCCTCGACCTTGATTTTGGGTTAGAAAATTAGGGCCCCAGTACCCTCATTAGCACTTCTCGCACCCACGTTGGGACATGTGCCCTAACTGGCTTCTGACCTCTAGTTCAGCTGTGAGCCTCACCATCAAACAGCGCAAGCAGCCAGCGCTCGGCATGCAGGATCTGGGTCTTAGTGGTGCGCTCCCTGTTGTAGAAATGCTGCAGAGTGTCGAGGGCATCCACCGCGCGGACCGTGTCGTGGATAAGCAGCGCGTCGTTGTACCGACGCAGGTGAAGCGCGTACACCCGCCGCTCCAGGAGCCCCGCCTCAGCCGCTGCAGGAGGGCGGGGTTCGTACGATCTGAGTGGCCACGCCCCCAGGACCTAGTCCCACCTAGACCCCGCCCCCCGAAAGGCTCCGCCCAGGCTGGCCCCACCCCGGATCGCCCCCACCTTCCAGCCCTCCTCCCCTAGGGCGCCCCCCCCCATCACCATCCTGGCTCAGTTCCACCACTTGCTGCTCGTAGGTCTGCGTGCCGAAGTCCCGTCTCAACTCCGGCATCTCCAGGTGGTCGTGGATTTGGTCCATGAGCTTCTTCAGCATGTCCCCAAATGGGTCCTGGGGGAGAAGAGTGAGGGTGTGAGGGGATTTCCAAACAAATAGAGGAAATGGGCACTAGTGGGGAAGCTAATCTCTGGGTGAAGCTGCGCTGCTACTGCCGGCATATCGGCATATCGGAGCTGGAGAGGAGCCAGCCCCAGAGGGAGGCCGGCTGGGGTGTAGAGGAGTCTTGGTTGGAGGTTGGAGTCCGGGTCCTGCACCCCTGACCTCTGGCTTGAGCACAGTGATGTCTGTCTAGTCCTGTCCAGCCCCATCAGAGCAGACCCCAGACAGTGTCTGCACCGCAGGAGAGAGCTTGGAACAGCCTCAGGACAAAGTGCCCAGCTTTACAGTTTGCAAACCGTGTCCAGGGTTTTGAGAGATTCCCCCACGGTGGCATCTGAGTCTAAACAAACAGCAGGCCGAGGGCATGGGCTGTATCTGCCCCATTTCATGGAAAGGAGAAATGGAGGTTGAGACAAAAGCAAATAACCTGGAACTACAGAGCTGGTGAGGGTGGAGTCAGAGCTCAACCCCAGGTGCCCTAACTTGACACCAGACCCCACCCCTGGCCCAGCCTTCCCCCCACGTACCTGGGGGCGCTTGTGGCAGAGGTCATACTGTTTGCAGGGCTGGTGGCTGTGCTCCTGCAGCTGGGGGCGATAGTCCTGGGGTGACATGATGCGCCATGTGTCCAGGTTGGCACAGAGCTGGGGCAACAGAGAGGGGTTCACTGGAGTGGGGGGGGTTTGTGGGGACAATGGGCAGACCTTTGGGGCAGGGTGGGCTGAGGCAGGGCCATCAGGAATGGGGATTCACGTATTCAACCAAGAGCTTGTGGACTACCATGGTGGTCCCGTGATTAAGAACCCACTAGCCAATGCAGGGTACACAGGTTCCATCCCTGGTCTGGGAAGATTCCACATGTCTCAGGGCAACTGAGCCCTTGCACCACAACTACTCAGCCTGTGCTCTAGAGCCCACGAGCCCCAACTACTGGAGCCCCAACTACTGAACCCACGCATCTAGAGCCTGTGCCCCGCAAAAAGAGAAGCCACTGCAATGAGAAGTCAGAATCATCACACTAAGAGTAGCTCCCGCTGTCTGTGCACAGCAAGGAAGACCCAATGCAGCCAAAAATAAATAAGTAAATTTTAAAAACAAAACAACAACAAGAACAAGTAGCTATTGCCCCTGCTGTATGCCCAGTGCTGTTCTAGGTACTGGGGATACAGAGCATCTTACATTGGAGTTGGGGAGACAGATGATAAACGAGTAAAGAATAACAGAACGAGAGTATTTTAAGTGTTAACTAGCTCTGAAAAAAAATCAAATTGAGTGGTATGGAACAGTGCAGTGATGATCGGGGAAAACTCTGAAGAGGTGACATTTAAGCTGTTCCCTGAATGATGAGAAAGAACCGACACATGAAAAGCAGGAGAAAGACACTCAGGGCAGAAGTGGCAGATGCCAAAGGTCCTGAGATGAGGAAAAGCCTGACGTGCTCACGGTACAGAGAGAAGGTCAGAATAGTGCGAGTTGGGCAGGGGGTGGCGGGGAGGAGAAGGTGCAGGAAACGAGGGTGGGAGGTAGGCAGGGGCTCGATATTGTGGGACTTCATAAGCCAGAGTGGACTTGAGAGATTATTCTAAGTGCGAGGCTAGCGCTTAGGTGGGGAAGGGGCCCCAATCCTCCCCCATAGGGGCAGCTTGGGGAGAGCTGATGGGCATGGGTTAGGGCAGGGTGGGTGGGTCACAGGGACCAAGCTGACCTGCAGGACGTGGTCAATGGCCCCCTTGAGCGTGGAGGCGCCGCCAGTGCCTGGGGAGGCGGTGAGACCCAGCACCTGTGGCAGCCGCTGGGTCCTCTGGAGTTTAAGCTCCAGGTATCGGCTCAGGATGATGTTGTAGACGGTGTCTTTGTGCGTGTGGTGACACTCATCCACCACCAGCAGCGAGAAGGCTGGGGGCGCACAAGGGAAGGTTATGACCTGAGTTTGCAAAGCCCTTCTTCCCCTAAGCTTTGTTTCATGCAGTCCTCACAGCTCATCTGAGAATTCCTCCTTCCCTTTACAGCCTGCACCTGGGCCCCAGAGAACGCATGTAGGGACAATTTACCTCCATCTTGCAGAGTAGTAAACTAAGGCTCAGCTGGGGCAAGGGACCTGCCTGAGATCCTGCACTCTAGCCAGATCTGTTTCTACTGGGGTGTATGCTGGGATTTGGTGAATGGGGAACTCCTCATTCTATGAAATGTTCCTTTACTAGAACAGGAGCCCTGGGGTCCCTGAGGCAGGGTGCCTCGGGCGCACCCTCTCCCCCTGCCCACAGCCCTCACCGTTGAGCTCCACATGCTCCTCCTCTTCCGGGCTGGTCAGTGCCTTCTGCAGCAGCTCCGCCGTGCAGATGAGCAGGTCGTGCCTCCGGGCCACATGGCCAAAGCCAGCTCGTGGCCCCATGTCCCCGCTCAGGGTTGTGATGGTCCAGCGTCTGTCCAGCATGCAGCTGAACTCCTCACAATGCTGGGTCACCAGGTGTACCTAGAGGTGGAGAATGAGATGGGAGAGGAGGCTAGATGAGGGCCAGGGGGATGGGGGTGGGGCAAGGTGAACCCCTCAGGACATAGCTGCATTCTGGAGTGGGTGAAGAGACAGGGGAACATAGAGATGGTCACAGCTGCTTTGGAGTTCTGGAGGCTCCTGAGAGGTTACCTGAGGAGTTGAGAAGCCACAGTGTGGGGAGGACAGGACACTCACCCTGTTGACCAATACAACCACCTTGGCTCCATCCACGGTCTCTAGATGCCTCTTGGCCACATAAGCAGCTGCCCTGGTCTTCCCAGAGCCCGTGGGCAGCCATATGATGATATTCTTGCCCTCCAGGGCGGGCACAATCACCTCCCACTGGTAGGGTCGCAGCTCCATTCTGGAAATGGCAGGGAGCTCAGACCCAAGGACCCTCCTGGCTCCCTCCCAGGCCCAGCCCTTCAGAGCCACTCCCTCTTCCTGGGCAGCTGCGTCTGGTGTGGGGAACTCCTTGGGGGGGGGGGGGACTCTGCCCCGCTTGAGGGAGAGTGGGGCAGGGCAATGGTGGGACCTACTGAGACCCTGAACTGGGTAGGAGCAAACCACACCAAGCCCCAGCTATGCTGACAGGGTCTGTCTCACCTGCAGCCCTGCCGGCTCAGCCCAAATGCTGCCGGGCTCTGCAGAGGAGGAAATAGAAAGTGAAACTGAGGGGAGGAGCCAGCCCAGCAGAGATCAACCTAGGAATCTCCCTTCCTGCCCTCCAGAAAAATCAATCATGTGCTGCAGGGGGCCGGGGGTGTGGGGTGTGGGTGGGCAGTGAGGGGAAGAGAAATGCTGCTGACCACATGGGGCAGCAGCTAGGGTCCTGCTCAGCCCCTCCCCCAGGAGCAACCAGCAGGGAGAAGTGGGGGAGGCGCAGCCTGGCCGGTCCCATCACCCCTGGGGGTGCAGGACAGGAACAGGATGGGCAGCCCCAGCTTGCAGGGGATACTGGCAGAACAGAGCCAGCAGGGGATTTTATTGAGGAAACCATCACACAGACAAAACAAACCCAAAACTTTATTGTTCCCTCGGAAGGATTAATGCCAGGAAATGAATGGTCCCCATGCCCCCTACCCCTAGGGGACAAACAGAACAGTGCAGGGTGAGGCATGGCTCCTTCAGTCCAGGTTGAGCTCCCAAGACCTGATGCCCCCTCACTGAAGCTAAAATTGGCGATCCTGCCCTTGAGGAACCAGTGATCTGAGCAAGGCCCAGGACTCCAAAACTCTATCTCTTGTGGGGAGTGTGTGTGTGTGTGTGTGGGGAGGAGGCATCAGATCAGGATGGTTGGGGGTGGGGGCCACCAGGGCAGGACAGCGTTTATCCTCTGGCCAACAGCCATGCTTAGAGGCTCCCAGACCAGGGAGACCCATTCCCAAGGTCAGACATGATGAAGATGGGACAGAGCTGCAGCCTTGGGGGTGCCTCAGGGCCCAGAAAGGGCTGCAGGATCAGGGGCTGGAGGGCCCCGGGCTGGAGTGTCTCAGACAGAGGGGGACCTGGGCACAGGGGCAGCCCAGGGATGAGATCAGAACCAGAGGGGCAGACATTCCACGTTGAGGCCAAGGTCCAAGGCTGGACTACTTGTCAATGAGCCCACCCTCCTTGAGCTTGAAGTAGAAGAACTTCTCCAGCGCACTGGCACACCGGCAGTACTCGCTGTCCGGGGGGTTGTACTCGCGGCAGTTGGCAATGACGCGCTGCAGGTCAGCCACAAAGAGCTTCCGGGTCACGTAGTAACGGCTGCGCAGCCTCTCTGTCATGGTCTTCAGGTCTGGGCAGCAGGAGAGAAGGGCACGCCTTCGAGAGGCTGCCCGGCCCACAGAGGGCTGGAGCTGGGGCAGGCATGGGAGGAAGGGGTTGGAAGGAAGGGTCCTCACCGATGGGGAAGCGGATGACCTCGTAGTAGTCTGGGGCCTCCGACTTCTTCACGGGCTCCATGAAGGGCCAGGCACTGGGGTGGGACTGCAGAGGACAGTCAAGCTGGGGCCAGATCCACTGTGCCTCTGCCCAACTCGGGACTGCCACCCCCTCCCCCTTGGTCAGAAAGCCACAGCCTTTGGCACAGGGACCCCCAGAAGTGAGCCTGGTCTCCCCACCTTGATCTGGGCCAGCAGGTTTTTGAGGGTTGTATACAGCTGGTCGGGGTCCTTCAACTCCTTCCTGGAGCGAGAGATGCCGAGTCTGAGGCTCCTGGGCCCTCTGCCGCCCCTGCCGCCCCCTGTCCACTCCCTCCACACAACACTCACCCTTTCTCCTTCCCCAATGGTTTCCAGCCTGTCTCTCCTGCAAAGTGGGAGAACACCCCTAAGAATGCCTATCCACACCCCGAGCAGTGTGCCCCGTCCCGTGCCAAGACCCCTGCTCACGAATGCCAGGGACGCTCTCCACAGGGATCTGCCTCACACCCTCCTTGAAGCAGCTGAGCCCAGGGTAGACCTTTCGGATCTGGGCCTGTTTGCGTTCAATCAGCTTCTTGATGATCTGAGGGAAGGAAGAGTCTGAGGGGCCAACCCGGCTCCAGCAACCACCCTCTCTGGCCACAAGCAGGGAGGGCTTCCCTACTTGTCCCTCGAGGCAGCACAAGAACCAAGACCCTGGCCAGTCCCACTTTATGTGTGCACAAGCAGGTATATACGTGGTCTACACCCACACTCGTGTTCACTCGGGTGCATGTTCACAGAAAGTCCTATGGAGACATGCACGTGAGCACACCTCCTTCTGCTTCTTGATGATGTGGGACAGCTCCGTGTAGGGGATTCGAGGGTTCAGCTCACACTCCATCAGTGTTGCACCCTCGTAGTCCTTGATGTAGCCCAAGTAGCGGCTCTTGGGCACCTTGATGTCCTTAGAGAAGCCCTAGGGAGTGGAGAGTTACCACCAACCCATCAGCAAGGCTTTTACAGCTTGAATCTGTCCCTGGAACGTTTCCAGGCCGGCGGCTCCTCCTGACACACCCCCTTCCCCTGGGTCCCGCCCCGAGAACTTCCCAGCTCTCCCAGCTGCCTGGGAGAACTCTCTTCTTCCCTGGGGCAGCAGCAGGAGGGAGAAAGACAGGCATGAAGGACTTCCCCACAGGTGCTGGATGGAACAGGAGACATGAAGTCCACCCACACCGGGGGCAAGAGAGAAGGACCCCTGACCCCAAGCAGTGGGCAAACACAGTGAGGTGAGGGTCACCTGCTTCTTGAAGTAGCCGATGGCATACTCGTCGGCGTAGGTGAGGAAGTAGAGAATGTTGTGCTTGATGTGATACTCCTTCAGGTGGTTCATCAGGTGAGTGCCATAGCCCTGCAGGGGAGGGGGGCAGAGCTCATCAGATGGGCGGAGGCAGGCCTATGACTAGAGAGGTCTCAGGAGGGTGGGGAGAGGAGGGCAGGGACAGGAGGGAGCCGACTGGAAAGGAGGTGGGGACAGCCAGGGGATCCAAGTCAGGTAGGAGGAAAGGCGACCGGCAGAGGAAGGGGAGCTTATGGGGAGAAAAGCAAAGGACGCTGGGTTTCTAAGCGCTTACTCCAGGCCAGGTGCGATGCTTGGTTCTTTACAGAGCAATCCTCAAGTTAACCCATGAAACAGCTATCATTACCTCCATCTTACAGAAGAAAAAACTGAAACTCAGCTATGTCAGGAAATATGTCCAGGTCAGGTGACCAGCCATGGCAGGGAGAGCCTGGATCTAAACCCAACCAGGAAGCTGTGGTCCACAGGCCACTAGTTCCCAGGCCCTGGGCCTCAGAATTGAAGGAAAGGGGACAGGGGATTACAAGGGCCCCTGTCATCATGACATCTGAACCCCAAAGAGACACCCTGTCTTCCACAAACGTTAGGACCAGAGGCACCACGCAGATCTGGGTTATGGAAAATGGGGCAATCATGGAATCCTCTGGTGGTCCGGTGGTTAGGATACCTTGCTTTCACTGCCGAGGGTGTGGGTTTGACTCTAGTTGGGGAACTAAGACCTCGCAAGCCTCAAAGAGCAGCCAAAAAATAAAAATAAAAAAATAAAGTAGCCACACCATTTTAAAAAATAGATAAGACAAACCGGGGACCCTACTAGTCGGCCTGTTGTGACAGGACAGAAGACAGGACGACCACCCAGAGCGGGGCTGTTGTAAAAATTATCAACTCTCCAATGTATGCACATGTTCTTGTGATGAAGGAAATACAGATCCATTTAAAGGTGTTACTATAAATCTGAAGAGTTCTCATCACAAAGGAAAAAGCCTTTTTTCTCTGCTCCTTTCATTTTGTACCTATATGAGATGATGGATGTTCACTAAACTGACTGTGGTTGTTTCATGATGTATACAAGTCAAAGCATCAGGCTGTACGCCCTAAACTTACACAGTCCTACACGTCAGTTACATCTCAATAAAACTAGCAGAAAACAAGTGTTCCTGATTCTTGGGAGCCCTGTGTTGACAGATGTTTTCTTAATTCAGTTATCAAATTACAACTGCCACCTTGTGGGGATATGAGGAAGTGTCGGGCCATTAAAAGAAGGGTTGGGAGCAGCTGTGTCACTATTGTGCTGCTCTGACCTGGTCCAGACTCAGAAGCAGGAGGTGGGACGGAGCTGGGACCAGGAGCTCCCTGACCTCCACCCACACCGGGGGCGAGCATAGCCTCACCTTGACCTGCTCATTGGAGGTGACAGCGCAGAAGACAATCTCCGTGAAGCCCTGGGTGGGAAACATGCGGAAGCAAATCCCACCAATGACCCGCCCGTCCTTGATCAAGGCCAGAGTCTTGTGCTTCCTGAGGGGAGAGGGCTCAGGTCACAGGCCTTACCCGTCCCCCGAATGTTCCCCAGGAACCCACCACCCCAGAGGCCTGAGCTGCACACAGTGCTGAGAACTAAGGAGCAAGAATTCCCCAGGGATGGAGGAAGAGGCCCAGGGAGCTGTGGGGGGAGGCTGGGGAGGGGGTGCCGGGGCGGCCTGGGGTCGGGCTCTCTCAGGGACCTACGGGTCGAAGACGAGGCGGGCGATGTACTCCTTGGGCATTCGCGGCAGCTGGTGGGAGAAGACGTTCTGCAGCCCCACCAGCCACAGCAACACCCGCCGGTTGGCCTTGGGTATGAGCGAGTTGCCGATGACGTGGAATTCGATGATGCCTCGGCGCTCTTCCAGGCGGGCAGTCTCATCCCGGGCGGCGTTGGCCGACAGCAGGCTCGTCTGAGCACCAGAGGAGGGAGTGGTGAGCCAGGGTCTCGGGTGGTGAGCCCCCGCCCAACAGGTTGGTAAGCTGGGCTGCCCACCTCGGGCCCTAGCATGGCAGCGGGATCGGTGATGGTGAGCATGACCTCATTAACCAGCTCCATGGGGATGTCACCCATTACACGGAGCCGCTTGGCGTCCTCCAGGGTCAGGTTCTCTGGGAGCTTCCTCTTCTCGCCTGCTGAGGGGGTTGGCAAGGTCTCCCAGGCACAGCAAGAGAGGCCGGGTGGGGGGCGGGGGACGAGGGGTGGAGGTCAGGGGTCAAGTACCCACCTGGCATGGGCTCAGCACCTCCGGAATCCAGGCTCAAGGAGCTGTTGCTGCTCCCACCCATGGTGGGGCTGAAGATGGGGGCGCTGGGAACAACTGCAGCGCTGACCGTAGCTGAGAGAGTGAAAGATGAAACAATCAGGATGGAGGTCAAAGGTAGGGTGTGTCCCGCAAAGAGAGCCTGGCTCTCCCACTCCTGTCGAGCCCTCCTGCACTTCCCCCCTGCCACCAGTCGCAGCCCCTCCTCCCCTGCCGGGAGCCAGCTCACGAGATCCCACCCATGACAGAGTCATGAGGTAACGGGCTGATCGAGCACGGCTTCTCAGGCCTCAGGGATTCTCGGAAGGCTGCCTCAGCACTCACCTTAAAGATGATGTCTGTCTTTCTGATGTTTGCTACAATAAACCTCTTCTTATTTTCTGTGACTTAGAAAAAAGGCTTTTCCTGATTCTCTTCTAAAATAGATCAATCTAAAACCTCAAATCAACAAGGCCCCTGAACAGTAGCACCCTAAATAAAATTATCTGGGATATAAAGTGTGCTGATCTAAATTCCTTTTGCTAACATATTGGTTTGATAAATAAATGTACCTGTGCCTTTGGAGCTAATGTGCTTGACTGCCCCTTAACAACAGAACAGCATTGAGAGCCTCCACACAGAAAGCCCCAATGGGCACAGAGCCCTTTGTAGGAAAGAAAGGCTTGTTAGAAAATATATGAAATGTTGCTTTATAAAACTGTAACTTAGTCTATACTTACTCATTATGCTTTTTTACTCTTAACGTATTTAGCCTATATAATGAAAGTATAATAGTTAAAAGATTTATATAAATAGAAGTTTAGCTTTAATACAAATAACAAGACAATTGTTGATTTAACTGATGATTCTTAGAGCTGACCTTCAGCTTGCTGTTCTATGACTTTATGGGACCACATTCTTTTCTGTTAAGCTCAAGGCGTAGAGTAATTACCGAAAATAGGTTTTACCTTGAAACTTTCTATTGATGAATTCTTTCCTGCTGTGCCTGATACAAAAGCGTTCTGACTGATCAACCCTTATCAATAAGAGAGTCACAAGGTGTTAGCGGGCGCCCAGGCCGGAAGATGATGTAAACAAATGAACTAAGATATGCAAACGAGGTCGGTAAGGGGCAGCACTGTTGCATTAAACTGATTAAGTATGACTCTATACTTTACATTTGTTTCTATGTACCACTAAAAATATAAAAGCTGTCTTAAAAACAATAAAGTCAGAAGACACTTGGAAACACCACGACTCGCTGTGTCTTCTCATTCGTATCGCCGACGCCGTCCATCCTGAGGGAACCCTGACCTGCTGGGGCTGGACTCCGGCACTCCCCCAGGGGCGCTGAGCTCAGCCGGGAAGGCCAAGGAGACAGCCTGCTGCGTGCAGCACGTACCTGGCCGGGGCACCAGCTGGGTTCCCTCTGAGGGCGGCATGGTGAAGCCCGACTCCCAGATCGGAGAGTTTGCCCCATAGATCTCCTCCTCCAGCATGGACAGGAATCTGTGGGGAGGGTACAATCTGTCCCACAACTGTCCTCCGACCGAGGGAGCAGCCCAGGCCAGACACAGGAGGGACTGGAGGCTGCCCTCAGGGACTTGGGAGACAAAGACGGCCTCTGTGCTCTGGGAGCCCCTCGTTGAGGATAGGAGGACAGGATGATTCAGAAGAGACCAGAGGCCCAGTATGCCATGGTGAGGAGTACAGGGGGACAGGGTCTGAAATGATGCCATTCTGTGCTGCGTGCCAGGCAGGGTACCCAGTCACCCTGGGACTCAGTATCAAAATGTGATTCCACCCTCTCCTGCTACCTCTTACTCCCACCTGGTGGCAGGAGCATAGGAGGGTCTGGATTATTTAGGAGAGGCTTCCTGAACAGGGATGTGTGTGTGGGTGTGTGGTGTGTGTGTATGTCTGTGTATGTGTGGGGTGTGTGTGTGTGGAGTGGGGTGTAATGTGTGTGTCTGCGTGTGGTGTGTGTGTGTGTGGAGAGGCTTCCTGAACAGGGTAGGGGGTGTGTGGTGTGTGTGTGTGGTGTGGTGTGTGTGTGTGTGTGGAGAGGCTTCCTGAACAGGGTAGGGGTGTGTGTGTGTGTGTGTGTGTGTGTGTGTGTGTGTGTGTGTGTGTGTAGTGTGGTGTGTGTGTGGTGTGTGTGTATATGTGGGTTGTGTGTGTTGCTCTGTCAAGTCCGCCTCTGTGCAACCCCATACACTGTAGCCTGCCAGGCTCTTCTGTCCGTGGAATTTTCCAGGCAGGAATACTGGGGTGGGTTGCCATGCCCTCCTCCGGGGAATCTTCCTGACCCAGGAGTCGAACCCCATCTCTTATATCTCCTGCACTGGCAGGCGGATTCTTTACCACTGCACCACCTGGAAAGCTGTGGATACCTGTGAACCATGTTTAAAATGAAAAGACGGTGTGGCAAAACAGAGAAAAATCTTACAGAAAGGACTAGAACAGGGGTGGAAATTGGTTTCTCTTCAAATGTAAGCTCTGGTTTCTTGGAATGCTGCGGTGAGACGGATTCTGAGCTGTGTCCATGCCCCATAGGAAACAGGCAGTCATGTCTACCAGGTGGGTGAGCAGGGGCAGCACTACCACTCGGGCTGTATACCTGCCATCCCCCACTAGTATACAAACAGGCAAAGAGCTAGTGAATTACACTTGGGCCTTGGGCAAGCCTCCCAGGTAGAGGTCCAGATCCCAAAAGGTTCATGGAGGGAGAAGAGGGACCAATCCAGGAAGCCCTCCTGGAAAAAGGGGACAACAGGGAGGATGTGGGCGTGGTGCAAGGTCCTGATGGGCCAGAACGAGCCTTACTTGGGGAAGTGGGTGAGGATGAGGGTCCTCTTCTCGGGCACCAGCTTGTCCTTCTCTACTCGGAACTTCTCTAGCAGCTGCCGCCGGGTAACAGTGAAGATGGAGCGGAGAAGGCTGCGCCCAAAGACGTGAGTGGTCTCATACCGGGGGAGGCTATCACAGCTCTGGGGCACATGGCAGTAGCAGAGCCATCTGCAATAGCAGAAGGTGGTAAGGGAGAGCAGAAACCGGCTCAGGCTGAGCCTACAAGCCTCCCTCCATGCTAGCCCTGGCTGGACCTACCTGGTGTAATTGACCTTGTAGGTAGCCACATCCTCGGCCTGAGACCTCTGCCGAAATTGGGCAGGTGTCTCAAGCTTCCAGTAGTTAAGGCAGAGCAGGAACATCTTTGAGAGCTCGAACATCGTCTGCCGCTCCCGGGGAGCCAGGTGACTAAACTTGTACTGCACAAAGTTTAGCACACCCTGTGGGGGGAGGGGGAGGGAAAAAATAGGGGAGGAGGTGTGAGCAGCTAGCATGGCTTTCTTATCCAAAAGTAAGGTGCTTCCTGAGGGCAGGGGACTCTCTGGGGCTTTCGCTCTGGAGCTGTGAGGAGAGATTATACCGCCTCCCACCCTGAGGTTCACACAAAGCATCCTCCTTTCTCCAAACCTCTCCCCTGTTATCAGGGCAGGAGTGGGGCGGCAGAGAACACAGGCTCCCCGCTCCTCCAAGATGCCCCCAATCCTCTTACCACCTTCCTCATCCCACCTGCTCAATATTAGGCTTCTCAAATGGGGGGCTGCCCAGGGACCCCTCCACCACGGGCCGGGTCATCTGCAGGATGCATTTCCGCAGGAGCTGCAGGAAGAAGGAGGGGTAGAGATCAGTGGAGCACAGAGCTGCAGACCTTCCCAGCCTCCCTTTCGCCCACTCACACTCTCATTTGAAGCAAGCTCACCTTGAAGAGGTAGAAATAGACCTGCTTGGTGTCCGTATCCTCCTCCTTGTGAACAGACATGAACAGATTCTCCACGTCCACCACCATCCCCAGCAGCCGGTTAATCTCATCCTCTGACACGTTCTCCAGGTGGGAGACGTGGTCGGCTGTAAGAATAAGTGATAGTTGGGAAAAACTGACAGAAAAAAATCAACAGGACTTCCTCCTCCTCGTTATTGCCAGCCAAGACACAACCTCAGTCCCTTTGAGCAGTGTGACCGGGCAATGAGACTGACTGCTCCTATGTCAACCCTGGGGGGCCTCTTGTCTCTTTTGGTGGCAGGTTTCCTTTCTGCTTCCTTGGGGCATACACACTCCCAGCCCAATTCCTCCTTAGGAGGCATCTTCTGTCTTTCAGAGATGAAACTGTGTGGTCCTGTCCAAGCAGGACTCAGCACCTCCACCTCCCCAACCCCAGTTCCACGGGTACTACCTGCCTTACCCAAGGGGTGCTCACAGCTGCGGCACAGCTCGCTCAGGTTCGCCGCTGGCTGCTGCAGGTCCATGCGGGGTGCAGTGGGGGGCTTGGGGTTTTTCCAGCCATTACACTTGCAGGTTTCATTGGCCTGGAAGCAGAAATATCAGTCAATAAGCGTGTAACCCGGGTAAGAGTAGCCGCTCCCCAGTCACAGCTTTGCCCCCATTCCCACCCAAGCCCTAGGATGCCCCAAGCCCCGCCCCCTATCATCCAGGCCCCGCCCCCACCTTGCAAGCCGAGAAGACCCCTAGCTTCTCAAGCTTCTTGGCGCGCGGCAGCCCCCGGACTTGAGCCTTCCTCTGGCTTGCGCGCTGCTGCTGGCTCAGGCCAGGTCGAGCCGGATCACCCCCGCTCCCGGTACCCCCACTTCCTACTCCGGGCCCCCCAGTCCCTGTGCTCCCGGCTGGGGCTGTAGCTGGGGCAGGGGCTGGTGCCGGAGTAGGAGCCGGAGTCGGGGCCGAAGCTGGGCTGAGGGTAGGAGTCGGAGTTGGGGCAGGGGCTGGGGACTGAAGCGGACGGGGCTGCGAGGCAGGGGCCGGGGTAGAGGCCTGGGAAGGTTCCGCCATGGCCTCCCCCGAAGCGGAGCGCGGGCGCAGCGCGGCGCTCCCAGCCCTAGGGCCGCATGGGCAACCGGCGTTCAACGCGCAGGCGTCGCTGCCCCAGAGCATGATGGGAGTTGTAGTCTTTCATGGTTACTTTCGTCGCCTCCAGGTTCCAGACTTTTCTGTCCTGTCCCTCAATCCCGAACAGCCAAAGGAGGCTCGAGCCAGCACCTCGGATTGACTCCTCCTCACTTGTAATCCTTTTAGAAGGTTTCCGAGGTAATCAAGATTGCTGCCTTTTGAGGACAAGGAGAAGCACCCCAGAAAACAGGCTATTTGGGGAATCAGCTCCCAAGCCATGAAGATGGAAATGCAGGCTTGGAGCCAGGAGTGTAGTGGTTTCATGCCCACCTCCCTCCTCCCCTCACTCTGCCCCTATGCCACACGTTTCTGGACACAGAATTGCAGCTAGGGTGGTGATTAAATAGCAATAGTTCTATTTCTTGACCTATTAAGTGGTTACATGGTTGTGCTTTGTGCACTTTTCTCCGTGTTAACTTATATTTCAACAAAAATAGGTTTATTATAAAAGCACTGAGCGTCAGAGTAATGGCCAGGGTCAGGAAAAAGGCTCCTGAGGTGGGGATGAGGGAGTATGGGGCCCGCTATCCACCCACACCGTGGGCACCTCCCAGTCAGGGCCCACGTCTTCATCTTTGTGGTCCCAGAGCCCAGCTCGGAGCCTGCCGCGATAGACCAAGGGTAGGATGAATGAAGGCAACCAGGAAGACACGTTCATCTCCTAGTACCCATGTGTCGCAGGTTCATATGTGGTCAGAGAACTGTAGGATATTACAAGAACCAATGACCCCGTGGTCACACTGATAGCTCTGTTCGGGGGCAGTCCTCCTTGCCCCCAGACCTGATTCGCAGAAGAGCAAGAGTCTCACGGCTCAATCTCATCTTCACTCCGTGCTGGTGACCGCTGCAGGGTCGGGCTCAAGCGCTGCCAGCCTCTTTTGGCTTACCTGATTGGGTCACAGCCCCGGCCGCCCGGCCCTCTGATGGAGGTGGGGAAGAGCCCTGACCAAAAGAGGGGCAGGATCTGGGATAAAAGCAGCAGCGGGAGGCTACTGAGCAGCTGCCAACCTAACCCGTGAAGGTAGGACGAGTAGAGCTGACCCCAAACTCAGCGGAAGCAAACCTCGCCGGAAGCCAAGGGAGCTCCCTGCGCAGAGTTGTGCAGCACTGCGCGAGCGTAGCCACGCAGCGCCACGAGGTTACCCCCACCCCCCCGCTCTCCAGCTCCGACAGGCCACTAAGTTCTGAGCCTCGAGCCCAAAAGCAGTTGCTCACTCGGATGCAGCGGGTCGGTAGCAGTCTTCCCAGCGGGAGCCAGTCGGCCTCCCGATGTCCCAGAGTGGGCTTTACTGAACAGAACCAGGTGGCCACTCTACCGGTGCAGCAGCTCACGGAGGATGTGGCAGCTGTGCGGGACAACGTCCACGGGGAGGATGGCTTCCAGATGAAGCTGTATGCCCATGGCTTCACCCCTGAGGAGCTGTTGGTTCAGGTGAACGGCGGATGCCTGGTGGTGACTGGCCAGCGACAACTGGAGGGCTGCAACCCGGATGGGACCGGCTTCCGCATGGCGCAGAAGGTGCACCAGCAAATGTCACTACCACCGGACCTGGATCCCGCCGCCATGACTTGCTGCCTGACCCCCTCCGGCCAGCTGTGTGTCCGTGGCCAGTGCCGGGCGCTGCCTTCCTCTGAGGCTCAAACAGGACCCGCTTCGAGATTCAGAAGCCGTGGCTCTAAGAAACTAGCCTGACCCAGTAAACAACCACCGTAGTGAGCAACAGCTTCAGTGTCCGTGGTCTTTTCTTGGGGCTGGGGGCAGAGGTGTAAGTAGAACAAAGGTAGAGGAAGGCCAAGGGGAGGGCCCAGAGGGGCAGGAAAGGCACCTCAAGGTGGTGGTCTATCATACATCAGGCCCCGGGGAAGCTGGAGGGAGAATGGTTGTTTCACTCAGCTAGGCTCGCTGCTTGGACCAGCAGCTCCAGCAGGGAGCAGCAGAGGGCCGAAAGGGCCCCACCATCACTGCACTCCAGGACGAGCAGAGGGCCCCCGGAGAGACCAGGGACCAGGTGACTTGGACCTGGTGTGGGGCTGCTATCGTGGCCTTAAGACTAGCCAAGGTTCCAGAGGTCTTAGGTGTTCCTTCTTCAGGGAAAAGGGTGAGAGGACCCCATTCCCTCACCAGCCTAGTACAGACTAGTCAAGAAACCCCAACGAGGCTGTTTCTGGTGTTTAAGAGACCAACTATTTTCAAATACAGACTGCACATACCCCAATAAAATCTGGAGGGGGTTGGGGAGAGGCAAATGCTGGACCCTCAACTTTCATCTTGGTGAGCTTCAGCCTCAGCTCACTCTTACCCCACGCCACCCTGTTAGAGCTGGTAACAGCTGGCCTCTCTCTCTTGGTTACCATGACCACCAACATCCCCTCACTTTAGATGGGGAAGAACGCTTTTGTTTAAGATTTAGAGGTTCATGTGAAATTAACTTCAAGTAAGCTGGACAGGCTATGGCCTGATAAACTGCCAGAGAAAGACAAGGAAGACAAGCGGGAGGTCGATCGATTGGCTGACTATATTGACAAGATACTGATTGGTTACATGTTGAAGAAAACATACAATACAAAATACAGAAAAAGTTGGTTCCACTCCCTCCCACTACCCCCCCCTTACCCACCCACCCCCAAATACTCATCATCGTGATTTGGTCAGAACAGGGCTCAGAGCCAGAGGTCAGGGTGACCAAGGACGAGGGGGAAGAGGGCTGTGAGCAATGGGTTCGTGGCTGTCACAATAATGCTGTGGTAATGCTGTGGGTTCTCTCCCAGCTGTGAGTTGGGGGGTGAGGCGGGCGCTGCAGCCTGATGACTGCCAGCTGAGGGAAGTGCTGCCTCTCCCTTCCCTGGCCCCGAGGGCCTGCCCCGCCACCCAGAACCAAGCACACTCCAGACACAGTAAGGATATGGATGCTCCTGCTGAGCCCGCTAATCAGCAAGAGGGGATGAAGGGTAACTGATCCAACCCTTGCCTCCCCACACACCAGGGTGAGGGTGGAACAGGGGCACGTGGCTACTACCAGCAGAAGAAGAGGGGGAGAGCAGTAGAAAGGGCAGGAAATGGGAAGAGCAGATCATATATATTAAAAAAGTGACTTAAGACTTAAAACTGAATTAGTATTTGTACAGAAAGGTGCAGGTGGAATAACTCACTCCGGCCTATGATCAAAATGATATGGAGAAATCACGGTGGACCCCTCCCCCTGCCCCCCAGTGGTGGCCCGAGTCGTTAAGTGCGATTGGTTAGAGTGGATTCCAGTCGGGTCGTTGAGGCGGAGGAGGTGGGGGCAGTGGGCAGGCAAGGGGGGCTCAGTTGCTGCAGCACTGGCTCCGGCTGGCGGGGTTGTTCTCCTGGAGGTCCACGCCTCGGTTCCGGCCCGGAGCACCAGCTGCATTCTGGGGTTCGTTCTTGGGAAGCTTCTTAGCTGTTGGGAGAGGAAGGGGAAGATGTGTGTTTGTGAGGGAACCCCAGCACTCTCCCAAGTCCACTTGGGTACCACCCAATCAGTGATACCCAGCATACTGATGGCTTCGCTTCTATGTGCCGAGTGCATTCGGGGTCTTTCAGAAAACTGAGGCAAAGAGGGGTTAAATAACTCTCCCAGGACCACAGAGTTTAGTAAGTGGGAGAGCGAGGATTCAAACCCACACAGGATGACTTTAGAGCCAAATGAGCAAAAAAAAACAAAAAAAAAGAATCCTAAGAAGTGGGTAGGGAGCTGGTGATGTAGTTTTAGATGGTGGTACAATAAAGGGTCTGGAAGTGAAGTGCTGAGACTTGGGCTCAGGTTTTAGAAATTTCTGGAGTGAACTAAACTTATCTGAGAGATGAAAAAGAAAACAAATTTTATCAAAATATTAAAAATGGTAAAAGATCTGTTGATGAAGGGACCTCACAGACCTATGACAGGACAGTAAGCAAGTAATACACCCTGGCTGGGGGAGGGGAACAGAGGCAACTTACCTATTGCCATGAAAATTTCATTCACGTTCATCGCAGTCTTTGCTGATGTCTCCATGAACAGCAAACTGTTGTCCTCTGCATAGGCTTGTGCTTCCTGATTTGGACAGAGGTGAGAAAGTGAGTGGGAGGGAAACACTGGCAGGGGCTGAGACCCAGGAGAAAAACTGTCCCTGATTACAGTGTCTTCCATACAATAGAGACAATGCAGGGGTTTTCAGGCCTAAGGCTTCCCTGTTCTGAGTTCTCCACCTCACACACAGCACCTCTCAGCTCACACACATCAGCAGATGTCTGACTCAGGTATCCATGGGCCCCAGTTCTGCCTTCTTGCTCTTCAAAATTACTAGGCTAGAAAATATTTCTAGAAAGTTATCCTACAAATACAAACACTCACACACTTGGACAAAAGTATGTGGATGTTTCTAGTCTTTCGTAATTACACACAATCTAGAAATCCATCAGGTGGGAACTGGTTAAAAAAACCACACAGTATGTAAAGAAAGAGATTCACTGGCCTGATGCAAAGAGCCGACGCACCGGAAAACACCCTGAAGCTGGGAAAGATTGAGGGCAAGAGGAGAAGGGGGTGACAGAGGATGAGATGGTTGGATGGCAAACTCAATGGACATGAGTTTGAGCAAACTCAGGGAGATAGTGAAGGACAGGGAAGTCTGGTGTGCTGCAGTTCATGGGGTCACAAAGAGTTGGACACAATTTATCGACTGAACAACAAGACTTGTGCATATTTTCCAGAAAGACAAGAAATTGAGAGGAAGTTGGGGGAAGGGGGACTGAGTTTCTAGGGTTAGAGACCCAAATTTCATCCTATATACTTTCCTGTACTGTTAAAAATTTCCCATGTGCATGTGTTTAAAAAAAAAAAACTTTAACACACACACACACATCCCCCTGATGGACACAGAAGGCAGAGCGGCGGACGACACTCCCTTTAGGCCGTGCTCAAGCCACGAGGGACTCACAGACAGAAGCTCCCGTACTACCACCCATGGCAGTCCTTTGCAAAGCCTGAGCAGCTTGGGGAAGCCTAGTGGAGCCAGCTCGGCCTCCCCCCAAGTCTGCTCTGTCCCCCACCTGGAACTCCACGGCTCTCTTGCTGGCCAGGTCCGCCTTGTTGCCCGCAAGCGCGATGACGATGTTGGGGCTGGCCTGCCTCTGTAACTCCTTCACCCAGTTCTTGGCCCGTGCAAAGGTATCCTGGGGAGACAGGGCCAGAGAGTCAGGGGGACAGAGCAGGCCTTCTGCCCAGGGCTGCTCACTGGAGAGGCTGGAGCTGACAGTGCCCAGGTGTCTAAGATGTCACCACCCTAAAGACTCTGGAGAGATGCCCGCCACACCAGAGGAAATGGGCCCACACCCCAAACAGGAACAAAGGGTGGAGAAGCAAGAGAAAATCTTTACGGTGTTGGTGATGTCGTAGACCACGATGGCAGCCTGGGCCCCCCGATAGTACATGGGGGCCAGGCTGTGATACCGCTCCTGTCCAGCTGTGTCCCAGATCTCAAACTTGACTGTTGTGTCGTCCAAGCAGACGGTCTGTGTGAGGAAGGCCGCTGGAAGAGGGAAGGTGGTGTTACCAGGTGCGGAAGAGCTGAGAAGACACCCCCACACATCTGTGCTGAGCCATCCAGGCTCTGCGCTTAGAAGCCTGCTGCTAAGGGGGGCACCGAAAACCCCCAAGCTGGTGGCCAGAGCAGCTGAGCATGGCGGGCGGAGCTGGTGCTTCTGTGTGTCGAGGGGGCCAGGGTTGCACAGGCTTTACAGACCCGGCCAGGCGGGAGTGGGAGGAGAAGGGAAGCTATTTCAGGAGCCCTCCCTGAAGGACAGCAGCCAGGGGCAGGAGAGGAAGAGTCCGGGAGAAACCTGGCTCCAAGCACAAAAGGGTGGGCCCAACGCCCCTCCTCCGCTCTCCCATCAGAGAACACTCTGAGCCCCTCTGTCTGCTCCAGCCCAGGGGTGTTGCTGGCCTTCGGTGTCCTGAGGACACTCTCACACGCTCAGCTATACTGGGGAAGAATGAAGTACACGCCGTGCTACTGCCAGGCAGGGGCTGGGTGACCGGCTTCCCATCACCGCCCCTGCCACCTCCAGGCACGCCAGCTGGCTGCCACCCTTGGCTTTGCCCTCGACTCACTCCTGACTGGCTCGACCTTCAGGGAACACAGTGACCCCATCTTTGGCTGGAGGAGGCAGGGGAACACTTAGCACTTGTGCATGTGCTTCGAAGGAGGAGTCTTGGAGCTGAGACTGGCAGGCGGGAGTCCCAGCAGAGGACTCCGGGCAGCTCTGTGGAGGAAGCTGGGCCTCTGCGTCCACCCTCCCTGCACCTCCCTGAGGGCCCGGGGCACTGCCTCACTTCCCCGTCTTCAGCTCCTGACTGGAGTGCTGAGGAGGCAGCAGAAGACTGCTGACATGGCTCATTCTGTTTCCAGCTGCCTGGAAACCTCCTACCAGCCAAGAGAGTAGAAAAAGGATGACTCAAGCCCAGGGTCGGCCCCAGCCCCTTGAGGTGTGTACTGGCCACTGAGGCAGGAGGCTGAGACCAGACCCTCACATGCTACATGCTAGGAAATCACTAGGAAATCAGTGACAGGCTCTGAGCTCAAGAAGGGCTAAAGGTCAGCTTCAGAAACACCAGCCCACTCACAAGGCCATTTCCCAATTCCGGGGTTGATGCACTGCCTCATTGTGGTAAGAAGATAAGAATCCTCAGATATCCAGATGGAGCCCTCCTGTCCCAGGTCGATGGGGGGGTGTACCTCGGGCCACACAAATAAACCAAGAGGTGGAACCAGGGGAGGAAGGCGGTTTTAGACTCTCAGATTACTCTTACTAGCTGTCTGTTGGAACAGACACGGAGACCAGCTGCTGGATTCAATCCCAGGGCTTAGAGGAGGCGAGCTGCTGCCGCCCGAGGCATGCTTAGCCTGTGGGCAGTTAGCTTCCCTTCTCCTCAATGCCCAGGCATTTCTTCCACTTCCCTGAGGCCACCATCCCCGCCCTCAGGCCCACTCACCTCCAATTGTGCTCTCCTGGTACTCGTGGAACTGACCCTTGACAAAGCGGAGGACGAGGCTGGATTTGCCCACCGCAGACTCCCCCAGCAGGACCAGCTTAAACTGACAGATCTTGTTCCCAGCAGCTGGTCCATTGCATCGCACTGCGCCTCCCCGACCCGCCATGGCCCGTTCCGCTGTAGTGGTACCAGTGAGCGTGGGGGCAAGGGCCGGTGCTATGCAAAGAGGCACTTAGTGGGGAGGGGGGCTCCAACTATAAGGGAGAGATCAGAAGTACTGGGTTAGTACAAAGCCTGTGGCCCAGTGAGCCCTTCTTAAACCACAGGTCACTCCCTCCGCCCTCCTTGATAACCTGGCTGACTGCCTCCCCTCCCCCGCTACATCCTGCCCCACTCTTCCAGAAGTTAGGACATGAGCCCTTACTAGGCTGTACCTCACATCTCTTGGCCCTACAATCATCTGATGGTAAAGAGAAAAGTGGTCTCCCAACTCTAGACTCACAGTTCTCAGCAAACACACTGACTTCCCAACCCCAGAAACATACATTCACATACAAGTTAACACCCACAGGGAAGGAATGGGCATCTGCCAGCCTGGTGATTGACGGGTAAGTCAACAGGCAACATGGGGTACCAAAAACTGGCTCAGAAGATTCTAGGATCTAGCTCAACAAGCAATGGACCTGTGGCCTGGTAGCTCAGATCACAGCCCGCCTCTGTGCAAAGCCAGAGTGGGAGGTGAGGCCAACCAGGGAATCGGGAGTCCCGGTGGAAAGCTTCTCAGACAAGGTGCTTGGTCAACCTCGTGGGCATTTGGGGACCAGGGCCTGGCCAGGTGCAAGTTGTTATCAAAAGAGTCGTTCTGTCCTGTCATCTGCAGAAGAACTGACCAACTTTCTTAATCTGAGGCTGGACTGTGCGCTTGAATCAAAGCTTCATTTCACTCCCTCCTCGTGAGCCTCTCTCCTCACCCCCCGCCAGCTCTCTCATTTCTGATGGCCCAGAAGTCTCACACACATTAAAAAACCAAACACACACAAAACCAAACACACACCACAGCCAGCCAGCTCTGCTGGCAGTCAGAAGGGCTGCCAAATTTCCCTTTCAAATGGAGACCTCAGTTCCATTCTCCACTGGCAGAGGCAGAGGGCGACGCGGAGGAGGGCAAGGGGGGAGGTGTGGATGGGCGGAGACAAACGTGGGTGCCAAGACCCGCGTATCCCCCAACCCCAACCCGGAGCTGGTGTTCCTACACTGACATCTTAGTCACTCTGTTAGTGGTGGTTGGTACTGAAAAGAAGGGTGAGGCGCCCATCTCCAGAAGCCTCTAGAAGACGAACGGGTATCAGAATGTACACTGAATGTCTGATAAACGAGCACTGTGAGTACGTATTGTACCCTGAAGACTCTGTGTGGCACCTGAACCTAAGCTGAGAAGAAAAGGTTTGGCTGAGACTGCCCTTTGCAGGACAGAGTCTGTGCAGGAAGGGTTTCAGAGCAAGACAGCCCTACTGGCCCCTGAGCACGGGCAGCGCGTTCCCCGCCAGTCAAAGGAGGGGGTGTGAATGAAGAGGGCGGTGTTTGTGAGAAGCAGTGGTCTGCGCTCATGTGAGAAGCAGGCACAAAGGGCTCGCTTTGTGCAACCTCGAATCATTTCTCCACGTCCAAGTTCTCCCAGCAACTCGCTTAAAAAGTGAGCTTCAGGAAGAGTGACTCACTAACCAGGAACAAGAGTTTCCTTTCTGGATGGCACTAAAGGAAAAGAGGTTTGAAGTGGGGGCCACCTATTCCCCAAGAGTACACGGAAGGAAGCATGGGGGAGGGTGAGGAGTCCTCACTTAGTGACAAGAAATGCTAGTTTTGAAATATTTTCTAGTTTCAGATGCTTTCTCTTTTCACCCCAGTCAATGATATTGGCAAGACCCTACACTGCGCCCTTGAGGCCAGGTCTGTGCTTTCGGCTTTTTTGTCGCCTTCCTCTCAATGTTCTGAACAAACGGAATTCAAAGAGCACTTACCAAATGAAATGGTTTTCAGAGACAGCTGACATTTACTGAACAACTGCACAACTGTCATCTCCTTTAAGCTTTAAAACCATCGCCTATTTTTCAGATAAATAGCCTGCTGCTCAGGTGTTAACTGCCCTGCTCAGAGCCACCCAGCATGTGGTGACGGAACCTGGACGCCAGCCACGGTCCCTGCTGTAGGGGGCACTGTGGAGGCAACGCCCTCCCTCTGTGTTTGGTTTTGAGCGGCTGGGTGAATGAGACTCTCCTTTTGCGGCAGCAGTTTGCTGGCCCAGCAAGGGCTGGCTCTGGCTGCCAATCGCAGTCACCCTGAAGTCCCTGTGTACTCTTGCCACCAGTGGGAGGAGCTGCCCAGGGCCAGGCGACAGCGACAGTGCGAAACCACAATGGAATTACAGGTTGGTTATTACCATGAATCCACGTGATGCGTAATCTTGGCCCGGTAACAGAGTGTGGCCGGGGCACTGGAGAAGGAGGTATGAATGAGTGGGGAAAGGGGAACAGGAGGTGAAGACACAATTCCAAGAAAACCAAAGCAGCTGGGGCTGAGGGTTACTGGGGTGGGGGGTAACCAGCACTCACAAGTCAAGAAAATTAGAGGTAACACTTAAGTCTTGCTCTTATCAAGCCAGTGGGTTTCCAAACCTGCCCAGACAACTCTGATTTTTTTAAACAAGTCAGAAGAAGAGACATATAATTTTTATGCAGTGGTTCTCAACCCGGTCTACACAACAAAACAACTCGTGCAGTCAGCCCCCAGAGGTTCCGGTACAGGCTGGAGAAGGGCCTGGCGTCTGCATTTTATAACTTGCTGCAGGTGCTCTGCCTGGTACAAACTGGCTGGGGACATGTTCTTCCTGGATGCTGGTCCTGCCTTGCAGAGACACCTGAGCAGGCACACACAGCATTTTTTTATGGCCTGTTGCCTCGTGGTTTTCCTGGCCCCACTCAGTGATCACATGAGCCAAGGTCTTGAACCTTCCCAGACACTAAGGCACAGAGGAAGTTGATTTTGTCACCAAGGGCACATGGAGACATGGAGGTGCCTAAACAGGCAAAGGCCATACTCCCGAGCCCCCAGGAAGCCCTAGGCCCTCTCCTCCCAAGACTGGGAAATCAGAGACAGACTCCCTGGCAGGTTGTAAAGGTGAATTCACTGAGCTGGGCTTCTGTCTGGGAACCTTTCCTCCTGAACCAGCAGCTAGATTACCCACAGGAGCAGTCAAGTGGTAGCATTCTAACCCGAAATGACACAGTAAAAGTCAGTCTTCTTTTAGAACAAAATCCATCCAATTCTCTTGAAGAGCTGAAGTTGTGGTCAAAGTTTCTTATAAGGTATAGAATAGGCCAAAACGTGTATATGTGTGTGTGTGTGTATATACATACATACATACATCATACACACACACACACACACACACACACACACACACACACACACACACACACACACACACACACACACACACACACACACACACACACACACACACACACATATATATATATATATAAGACCAGTTTCTCCAGCACCAGGACAAACACATGAGTGGAATGAATTTCCTCCTGGATATTTTCATGAAGCTGCTGAAATGTGTAGAGCTTCAGACCCACTGCGAGGGCCTTTTCTCACCATGACCCTGCCACCCACCACCCCCATGCTCCACATCAGGACTTGGTTCGTTCAGAGGCCACTAGAACAAGCACCATTCCCAATCTTCAAGGGAATCGGGAGAGACTGTGAGGGTACCTTTCTCCACGGGGCACATGAAAGGGCAGAAGGGATCCGAGCTCCTCAACACTCTGGCCCGTGAATAGGCCTACCAGGCACATGCCCAGCCCAGCCTGAGACCAAGGGGGTAAGAGAAAGAGGAAAAAAAGAGCAGGATGCTGCTATTTTGACCTCTGGACACTTAGGTCTTGCTCAGTGCATGCATGCTTAGTCACCCAGTTGTGTCCGACTCTGCCATAGACTGTAGCCCGCCAGGCTCCTCTGTCTGTGGAATTCTCCAGGCAAGAATACTGGAGTGGGTAGCCATTCCCTTCTCCAGGGGATCTTCCCGACCCAGGAATCAAACCCGGGTCTCCTGCATTGCAGGCACTCGACTGTCTAAGGCACCAAGTCAGTGGGTCTCAAACTTCATCAGAATCACCCACTAGGTTTAAACAATAGGCCTGACCAACTGAATCTAGAATCTCTAGGAGTGGAATCTAGAAATCAGTGTTTTTAAAATAAGTCCTCTTTGGGACTTTCTGAGTTATCCAGTGGTTAAGCACCTGCTTTCCAATGCAGGAGACTCGGGTTCCATCCCTGATCAAGGAACCCCACATGTCATGGGGCAATTAAGCCCGCAATCTGCAGGTACTGAAGTCCATACATTCCAGAGCCTGTGTACCACCATGAAAGTTCCAGCATGATGCAACTGAGACCTGGAGCAGCCAAAAAAATTAATTAATTAAAAAAACAAAAAACATAACAACAAAAAATAAAATAAGTTTCCCAGTAATTCCCTGGCATTCCAGTGGTTAGGACTCAGTGCTTTCACTGCCAAGAGCCCAGGTTCAATCAATGGTCAGCGAACTAAGATCCCACAAGCTGTGAAGCATGGCCAAAGAACCAAAATAATAAAATAAGTTCCCTAAGTGATTCTAGGTGGCTGATTTACGCCCAAGAGTTGCAGTTGACACAAGAAGGAGGGAGGAAAATGAGAGACAGAAAGGCACCCCCAGATGGGTACTGTGGACAGTACAGGTGGAGCAAGCTGGGGGCGGGGACTGGCTCTTGGCTTTACCCAACACCTGAAGCCTTCTCCGAGACACCAGATGCTGCTGGAATGTCACCTCTCCGCCCAGCCTCCACGCTCGGAAAGTTCACCTTTCCCTTCTCTAATCCATGAAGTCACCCACTTCATATACTCTGTCCTTCCTGGTAAAGAGTGAGCAATTCCAGCTGGTGGGTGTCTCTCGCACTTCCTGTTTGCTTCGGAGACTTCCTCTAGCTGAGAGTCCCAGCACAGCATGGACAGTGAGCAGATTAGGGAAACTAGATTTCGTTTTAGCCAGAGGCTGGGCTGAGACTCTAGACTTGCTTACTCAAGGTTAGCCTTGGGGGTTGGGGGGTGCTGGCCAGTGACTCTTCAGCTATACTTTACTCTGGATAAAAGCATTCCTGAATATTTAACACGGAGAGAATTGGGCAAGAGGACAGCAGAAGCAACCTGTTAGCTTAAAGAGAATGAGCAAATCAGGGAATGTAGGAAAGGTAATTAGGTTCAAAAAGCTAAGGTGGGGGGACTTCCCTGGTGATCCAGTGGTTAAGAATCAGCCTGCCAATGAGGGGGACACGGGTTTGATCCCTGGTCCGGGAAGACCCCACAAACCTTAGAACAACTAAGCCCGTGCACCACAACTACTGAGCCCATGTGCCACAAAAAGAGAAGCTGCTGCAATGAGAAGCCTGCGCACGACTAGAGAAAGCAGCAGCGACGAAGACCCAGCACAG
Source organism: Okapia johnstoni (assembly GCA_024291935.2). Taxonomy (NCBI): domain Eukaryota; kingdom Metazoa; phylum Chordata; class Mammalia; order Artiodactyla; family Giraffidae; genus Okapia; species Okapia johnstoni. The sequence goes on along the minus strand of CM044306.1, from coordinate 19,556,527 downwards.
CCAAAAATAAAATAAACACAAAGTTCTTCATAAATCTAAGGTGGAAGACATTAAAAAGCTCAGATCAGCAGGGGAGTTGATTCACCCCTAGACTTAAAAGCACAGGGGAAAACCAGAACCATCACGACTGGCACCCAGGACCAGAGGGCAGACTCACAGCAGGACTACCCAGGCCTCCAGCTGGTGGCAGATCCAGAGAGACAGAGCCAAGAGCCACAGGAGGTACCATGCCCTTTCCTAGCACTATTAGCAGTCAGGACTTGGGAGGCTGAACTGGGCTCGGTTAAAGCCTGAGTGACCTTGACCAAGTCAGAGTGACCGCTGTCAGCTTCAGTCCCTTATCTAGTAAATGGTATTACTTAACACCAATCACAGCGTTGTTAAATGAAACAACACACGGAGTGCAAGGCACAGTATTCTCCTGAAGGTGAGGGACTCGTGAACAGCAAGGGTGTTACACTACTAAGAGCCTAACTAACTAGCTTTGACTCGTTGGTTGTCAAAGCTCAAATCTTCTCTTCACAATTACAGAGGAGATGAAGGGGAGGCGAAGTGACCTGCCCAGGGTCACAGCTGGGTGGTGGCAGAGCCCGAGTCCAGGATTATAACTCCAGCAAGGCGCCCCCATCAGAGACAGAAAGCCCAAGAATATTAATAATGTCGTTCCATCCACCAAGAGTAATGGGGCCACCAAAACATGGCTTTTAACTGTGGAAAAAGGAGTTCTGTATCAAAGTAAAAAAAAACATGCTGTTGGATGGAAAAGTTCTGTATCTTGATTTGGGAGGTAGACACATGAATGTCTCTTGTTCAGTTGCTAAATCGTGTTCAACTCTTCTGCATCCCCAGGGGCTGTAGGCTACAGTCCATGGGCAAGGGCTTAGGCTGCAGCCCACAACCCACAAGGTCACAGAGAGTCAGATGCAACTTAGCAACTAAACAGTAGCTGCAGCAGGATGGCAGCCTGTCAGGCTCTCCTCTGGCCATGGGATTCTCCAGGCAAGAGTGCTGGAGTGGGTTGCCATTTCCTTCTCCAGGGGATCTTCCCCAACCCAGGGATCAAACCTGCATCTCCTGTATTGGCAGGTGGATTCTTTACCACTGAGCCACCGGGCGCACCCACATGGATGTCTACACATGCAAAAATGCACTTAAGACTTGTAAGTTTCACTGTATATAAGTTACATGTCAATGAAAAGATTGAAAATGCTGCTGGTACAGAATTTTGCATACAGCAATGAAAACTTAAAAGTTTAGAAATATGAGACCAATCTAACTCCCCTATAGATAAAATATTCTATATTTTAGTATTACAAAATGCAGAGTAAAGACAATCAAAAAAATGTTGTCTGAATTAGAAGGGGACCAAAAGAGAGCAAAGACACCCAAACAAACAAGGGGCGAGATAGCAGGATTCAACATAAACAAATGTGCCTGCTGCATGCATATTAAGAATATACTTATGGTTTGTACTTAATTGTGGGTTAAACAATTTTAAGGTTGTTTAAAGCTTCAAGACAGTAAAAGAAAAAGAAGACGCTGATGTCTTTTCAGTGTGGATAAAGAGGTTACAGCGGTGTGACTCTCTGCACTCCCCAAGCAGTCCAGAGTGGATCTGCAGAGGGAAAAGGGTTTTAGGGGTGGACTCAAAGAGAGGCATGTCCTCCCTGCGTGACCACTTGGAACTTTGTGGATCACCACACCGACGGCCTGAGTCTCGGTGTGTTACAGAGGAAGCTAGGCCCTGGAAGCCAGAAGCAACAGCGCACGCAGGTTGAGATCTGGGGAGAATGTGATGGTGAGTCGGGCCAGGGCTGCGGTCTTATCCCACAAGGAAGGAGGGGGCTTGGGGGAGATGGAAGCAGGAGGAGAGGGAGGGGGCGCTGCCTTTACAGTCACAGCACGTGACTCCTTGTCCAGGGATAGGAATCATCCCAGAGGAGGACTCAGAGGGAGTGAGAGGGGAGGCCCCTACTGCTGGGACAGGCCCTGGAATCTGCCCCAGCCCGCCCAACTCCCTCAACCTGGAGCAGTTTCCCCTCTTCTTTTCCAACAGGGAGACTCCACGGGGTTGGGGGCCTACACCCCTGCACCGCAGTGAGGCTGTGAGCACGGGATCCACCAGCTCCACCAACACCTGCAGAAGGGACCCGCTTGTAGGGACACCAAGAGGCTCACACCCTGGTTACACGTGACTGTGTGGGCCTTCCCCTGTGTCTGGAGCCGTGCCAAGGAGCAGCCCGGACAGAGCGCAGCCACTCCTGCAGCCCTATCCCTGGTGGGGGAAGCCGGCAGTGTCACAGCACAGATGCCAGGAGGAGCTGGGTGAAGCCACCCCTGAGGTTAGAGCCCTGGCCACCCTGCACCTGGCCCCAGCAAGAGCCCCAAGAAATCCTTCCCTGATTTCCAAGCTGCTTTCTCAGCCCTCGACCACAGATGGGCTCCCTGGAGAGGCGGACAAGCAGAGTCAGCGCTGGATGGAAACCTCCAGCCCCTCTCTTCCTGTGCCATGGGGAAAAGGCTGCTGCGGGGGGGGGCTTATCTACCAGGATCTGCTGACACGGCCCAGCTGGTGTGCCTGCCCATACCATCCATCCAAGGGCCCCGGGACCCAGGGGCAGAGCTAGGGTTCTCTGCTGGTCACTTGGGTGGCGGGGTGGTGAGGAAGGCCAGACAGACAGGGGTCTGCCTGCAGCTGCACGAGATGAGGCTTGTCCTGCCTACTGATTTGAAGAGGCCCCGGGGGTGCACGGACCTACCACTGCCACTCCTAAGAGACTCTCTCCCTAAGACGGCCTGGCCTCCAGCATGGGGTACCTCAGTCCTCAAGGCTATGTCAGAATCTCTGGCCCCACGTAGGGCAGGTCCCTAAGAAGCCTCAAGCCAAAGCCAAACTGGAAGTCTGACGCTTTTTTGGTGGCACAAACCCTTATGCATCCAGCTACAGGGGAGGGGGGATGGGACCAAGGCTGTGTGGTGGCTCCCCACCCTCACCACCGTCCCCGGCTCTTCACCTGCCAGGGCCAGGCGGAATGCAAAGAAGAGAGCCGGGCAAGCTTCCTCAGCTTCCTCCCTCACCCCAGCCTATACCTGCTGTGGTCCCAGGATGGAGTATGAGTCACATAGAAGCCAGTCAGAATGGGTGTAGGATACCGGCCGACCCACAAGCCTCACGATTCCTCTGAGCTGTTCATGCAACTACAGTTCATTTCCTCAGATAGTGCTAACTAGGATCTCAACAATGCAGGGCCCACTGAGTCCTCTGTCTTGGGAAAGTCTCCGCAGGGGCCAGGAGTACCTGCCTGGACAGCGGCTGCTTCCACGGCTGCCCCAGGCCCAGAAAAGACTCCAAAAACCTTTGCTGAAAGTCAGGGTCATCAGCAACACCTGCTGACTGAGCTACTCGTACCAACAACTGACACCTCTCACAAACCCTTCCTGTCTTTAACAACAACAACAAAAAAGAAAGAAAGCGGGTTTAAGTTACTGCCCTCCCCTCCATTTTGCCCTTAGCTCCTCAACAGAGAGCAGAGGGCAGAGGTCATGCTTCACAGGCAAGCAGGGGAAAAGAATCAGGTATTAGATCTAGCAAACCAAATTCCTCCTGCTCAGACATCCCACACGCTATGGTCAGAGGCTGCCCAACCACCAAGAAACAAGGTCAAAGTTCCTGCTGTGGGGTCTGAGGGATGATGGCTGCTCCAGGGAGCCTGCATGCCAAAGAACAGTATTTTAAGCTGATCTCTCCCTTGTTAAATTTTTGTTGAACAAAATGCTGATGGGTTAGGGGAAGAAGTCAGGCAATGCATGGGTCTCAACAGGTTTCAATGAGTGAATCACACTTCTATTTCATGGCCCCACATTTTCATGACTGTGGTGGGTGGCAAGAGGCTGGAGAACTTGGGGGCTTGAGGGCTGGAAGTGAGAAAGTGAGAGAAACTAAGGGCATTGTTGCAGATGAAATGATCGCAATATAAAATTCTCAAAGGCAGACTATGGGTTTCCCTTTGTTTTAACAGCACATAACATCAAACCTGACGCACAGTGGGTGTTCATCAGTGTGGTGAACCGAGCCTGCAATGCACATACAAACTGGTTAGGTCTGGCGAGCAAATGGGGTAGCTCAAGGCTGCAACACACATCCATCTGCCATACGGTTCATATCCCTCAACAGAGCCATAGCCCAGAGGAAGAGACGTTTCCGCACTCCAGATAGAACCTCTTAGGTTCCATCTGCACAGGGGTGAAGAGCACAAGGGCTGGAGTCAGACAAACTTCAAGTCCTAGAGTTGCCAGTTCCTAGGTTGAGTCTGCTGCATCACTGAACCCACATCCTCACACCCATCTCCCAGGGCTGCTGGGGAAAGGATGCACAAAAGACTCTCAACCAAGGGCTTGAGGGCGAGCTGATGCAGGGAGAGCTCTCCCTGTAAATGTTCGTGGCGGGGAGGTCCCAACAAAGTGGAGTCCTCAATCAAACGTTCCAACATTATTTATTCACGTATTGCTTTTGCTTCCAGTTTCCCGAGACCCCATTTATCAGCACCCCTCATCTGGAGAGCATGCTGAGGAAGACAACAGCTCAAGTCTGAATACTTCTGTTCCTTTCCCAAATGCCTATGTTGAAACCCTAATGCCCACTAGGATGGTGTTTGGAGGTGGGGCCCTTGGGAGGTGAGGCTGTGAGGGCAGAGCCCTCATGAGTGGGACGAGTGCCCTTTTATTAATGAAAGAGACTCCCAAAGAACTCCCCTGCCCCTTCCAGCACGTGAGGACACAACAAGAGGTGGGCAGTCTGCAACCTGGAAGAGGGCCTCCACCAGAACCCAACCACGCTGGCCCCCTGATCTTGGACTTCCAGCTTCCAGAAGTGTGCGAAATAAATTTCTTTGTAAGTCACCCAGTCTGCTGTAATTTTGTACAGCAGCCCAAACGGACTAAGACAACAACTTCCCCCAGCGCCCAAAAAAAAGGATCAGCTCACTGCTGATGTCCTCTGTCCTGTAAACAACTATAACCTTGTATTCTCTGGAGACTGACTTCCAAAGCCAGAAGAACAGAGGGTGGGGACGACCACCATTGTCCAAAAAAAACAAAATCAACATTGAGTGAAAGCCCCCAACCAGGCAAACAAGAACTCTTTTAAAATAATAAAAGTCCCACAACATGAAACATCATAAAGCCCAAACGCCGTTCCTTCCATCTCAGAGCCTCTTTCAGGAAAGGGAAGAAGTAGTTCAGTTGTGGAGAGGGGGAGGGGACAGCGCTAGGACAGCTGACAAAGTCACCAGAGTTCCTTTTAAAAAACCAGGCTGCAAATGCTAGAGATTTTGGAAACTGGTGTCATTAATCACCACAGCCTTCAGAGCCGCTCAGAGAGCAATTTGATGACTACGAGAGTAGCCAGGGTTCAGGAAGCCACCCACTCCCTCCCCCATGCCTGGGATGCTTCTGACAGAGCCACCTGAAGGGGACACACATGGAGCTATGAATAGAAGGCCAGAGGCTTGTAAACCAACTCCTGTTCAGATCCCAAGTTAGTGTTTCCAGCAGGGCTCAGGTTACACATCTTCAAGAGGGATGACAGTACAACGGAAGGATTTAAGCTATTCAGTGATTCAGGATCACAGCTCAAAGTGACAGCCTGCCCTGAGCCTGCCTGGAGCCACAAACCCTGTGCAAGCCCTCCCAAAGGGGAGGTCTGTTTTTGAATGACAGCAATAGAATGTTGGCCCAGACCACAGGGACCCGCCTACCAGACTCAGACTCAGAGTTCTGGAAGGTTTGGCTGGAGAACTTAGCGCCTGAAATACAGGAATGGTTATGAACTTCATACTTCCAAATGGATAGTAAATTCCAAAGTAAATAAATCCGACCATTTTGGGCTCAGTCTAAAAGCATCAGGCAGAGTAGGAAAAGTATGGAGAAGCAGCTGCTGGCCATTGGGGTCAGCTCCCAGGAGTCTCCCAGGGTGGATTTCCCAGGTGCAGCTCCACCTCACCTACCCCTGGAGGCTTCCGCATCTATGACTAACCATCAAGAGGAGAAATAACTTGAGCCCAACCATATAACTCCATATCAACACAGCTGAGAGGAAGCGTTTGCTAAAAAGGAGTGGCCCTGCAGAGCCAGCTGATTCTAGGACCAGGGCAGGAAACACACAAGGTAAGCGTGAAGCACCTTGCAGTGCCCAAAAGTAAGGAAGTGCCAACAAAAACGAAAACCAGAACACCCCAAGGTGATGGAGGCAGGTCAAAGGGTGCTGGAAAGAGCTCCCAGGGACCAAAGCTGGGGCAACGTGAACAATAAAGTAGCACTGGATTATAAACCAAAGTGTAAAATAAACACCCATGAGTCCATACTGATATAACTAATTGAATACATAAATGGGGGAGAATAGCCAAATCTTTTGTGTACGAGAATTCGAAATAACCCACGTAGATCCTCTGCCCAGGAGGCGAGGAGCATAACTCCCCACCTCTCCAGCGTGGACTACTCAGAGGGACTTCCTTCCAAGGAGCACGAAAAGGGGCAGAGGAGACGATAACTTGACAGTGGGAAAGCCTGACAAACATCACCTCAGTCGGGAGACCAAAGCTGATGCTGACAGTGGTAAGTCACACAGATCGTACGTACCCTTGATATGATGTGGTGAGAATGGCACTTTAGCTCTGTGGTCTTCCTCCCGAAAACCCATAGCCCCAGTGTAACCATGAGGAAAATATTAGACAAATCCCAGCTGAAAGATATGCTATAAAATATCTGACCAATATTCCTCAAAACTGTCAAGGTCATCAAGAACAAGGAGAGCCTAAGAAAATGTCACAGCTGAGAGGAACCTACGGAGATAGAACAACTAAAGGTAATGTGGTGTCCTACATGGGATCCTGGAACAGAAAAAGAACACTAGATAAAAACCAAGGAAATGCAGGATTTCCCTGGCAGTCCAGTGGTAAGATTCTACGCTCCCAATGCAGGGGACCCGGGTTCAATACCCAGTAAGAACTCGATCCTACAGGCTGCAACTAAGAGCTTGCATGCCACAGCGAAGATCGAAGATCCTGTGTGCCACAACTAAGACTTGGCACAGCCAAATCAATCAATTAATTAATTTTTGTAAAAAGGGAAACTGTGAAAGTACACCACAATTGCCCACAAAAAGGGCAATTTTGTGGACTTTAGTTAATAATAATGCATAACTGGTTCATTAACTGCAACAAATGTACAATACTAATGTAAGATATTAATCACAGTGGAAATCATGTGGGCGCAGGGGGGGCAGTTTGGGCGAAAACTCTAGGACCTTTGCAATTTTTCTGCCGACACCACTTTCTCAGGCCCACTCTTACTCAAGAATGAGCCTTGTGCAGACGTGCAAGCAAGGACCCAAGGACCAGAGCTAGGTTCACTTCCATCAACCCTTGCCAAATCCTGGCCTGGGGTCAGTACTGCCTCACCACCACACACAGCCACAGGGGCACAGCGACCAGGTACATGGGTGCTGGGAGGTGGTCGGTGGACCGTGGACGGCCATGGCCATGCTCTTTCCTGATGAAATCTTGTGCTGGATGTGGAGATCTGGAGAGCTCTACCCTCTAGAAATTGAGTTGGTGACCTGTCTCTGCCCCCTCTATCACCTATACTGTAGCATTCATCCTGTTTACCTGTCTTTCTTATCTCTGAGCAACTATGTTGAGACTGGACGAAGAAATGGATCAGAGGGATGTGAGCGTGAATCCCAGGTTCACCGCACCCTCGCTGGGTGAGTTAGAGGAAATGGGCTGCCATCTGCTTCAAGGGCAGGTCTGAATGTCTGCCCTTTCCTTGGACAACCACAGTGGGGGGCCTGCTATGCTGGGTGCTGGGATGGCACAGAGATAAAATAAGACATGACTAGCGGTCCCCCCCCGGGGGGGGTGGGGCTCATCCACTAGACAAAGAGGCAGACTACAAGCAACGAAAGGAAGGCACAAGGAAGAGGAAGCCCCTCAGCCTCCCTTGGGGGAGCAGGGCTTCATAGGGAAGTGATGTTCCAGCTGCGCTTTGAGAGAAAAGTTGGGTGATGCGGCTCACAGGTGGGAGGTGGAGAACGGCCTTCCACGCAACGGGAAGAGCACACAGTTCGCCCAGAGATGGGGCGAGGAGGGACCTGAGCACAGACTCAATTTTCCCCCTGCTCTGCCACTCACAATGGAGTCTCCGCCATAACTGGGGACTGAATGCAGTACCTTCCTCCTGGGGCTGTTGTGGGGATTAAAGGAGAGTGCCTTGCACACAGGAAGCACGATTCAAAAATGTAGATTTTATTTGGATGATTGTTCCTATATACAGGAGATGGGACAGTTACTCTGAAAACTAACCTTCTACAGTACCAAGCTATTAAAGCAGAGGACTTAAGAAACACTCCAAAAAAAGAGAAATACTCCAGTTCTACTCTGTCAATGCTCTTGAAAGCGCTATTACCTGGGTTGGGGGACATCCTAGTTTACAAATCCTATCTGAAGTGATAGTTCTCAGATGGCCCCAACAAAAGTACCCGACTCAACTCAGGCGAGAGAAAATGCAAAAGCCCAGGAATCTGGGCATCGAACCCACAGCAGCCTGCAGCAACGACAATATTGTCCTCGAGTTCCCTGTTTTAGCTTCAATATATGCAAACTTTGCATTCCACTCTATAATAGATTCAGGATTGTTTAAGTATAAAACGTCTAAAACTGAGTAAGACTGAAGTGCCTAGGAGATGCAAAGATCCATGGTTCCGAGTATCCACTGGGTCTGAGAACCCCCAATGGGAGGAGCAGAATCATGGCCTTAGTGTTCTCTTCTGTAAAATGGGAATACAACCCACATCAACTCTGTTCCCCATCCATGGAACGAGACAACATGGCAACCATCCAGCCAAGCACCGGGCATCACAGTAAAAACTGGCAGAAACACTGACTCAGAATCCTAGGGATAAATTACGATGTACCTTCAAAACCCCATGGACCTTATGAGTATCTATTCTGTGCCAGGGAACAGACTAACTTCTTTGTCCTCTTTGTTTCAACTTTGGCAAGATATTTTGTATCCCCATTTTACTGGAAGAAACAGAGGCTCAGAGAAGTCAAGTAACAAGTCCAAGGCCACACAGCTGGTACATGAGGGAGCCCAGATGACAACTCAGGCCTGGTTGACTCTAAAGCTCTCTTGCCTTCCACCCCACCACAACCACCTCTGTTTACCAGGCAAGGGTTAGAGGAAGAAGGGTCCTTCTGAGAAGTACTTGGCTGGTGGGGCTGAATTTAAATTTCTGACCTTATTCTGTGTTTCCACGTAAACTCCAGTGAAAGGAGCCCCTGGTGGACAGCCCCATTCTTCCCACTGCGAGCAGTAGGCAGCACCGGGGGAGAATCGGGAGGCTAAGCAGAGGCCAGCTCCGCCAGCTCTCTGCGCCCTTCACCCTGCCCAGAGGGACCCTGGTCCACTCACTTTTGCTTTCATTTTCTAGCCATCATGACTTTCAGATTCCCAGGAAATTAATGGCATGCAGATGCGTGCAAACTCTCAGGCCCTGAAGGGTCCTGACTTGGGACTCATGACTGTCATGGTCCCCAGAAACAGAGGTGAAAGAAGACAGGAGGGTAGGGTGAGGGTGGGGAGGCAAACCAGACTGAGAGGAGGTTGTCACTGGTGAAGATGCTAAAGGGTCTGCACCTGGGCCACTGCTTGCCCATCTGAATGTCCATTCCTTCCAAAAACAGACCAAAGGAGGACCTGCTAGTAGGGAAGATGAGGCACATCAAATCCCAAAACAGACCCAGTTCTACCTTCTTACGACTGTGTAATCTAAGGCTAGCCACTTAAGTTCCTTCAGCATCGTCTCTAAAGTGGAGATACAATTCCCACGATCTTCCAGCACTCTTGTGAGGAACACGTGTGAAAAGAACTTGGCAACTTTAAACTGATTTATAAAAAATTAGTTGTTACCACCCTTCCACTGTATAAAGGCAGAAAAAGGCCCACTGTTTATAAGAGGCAAGACAGGAGACGAAGGGCATCAGAGGGGATGGGCTTCTGTCCCACACACAGCCCTCCCTCTCTCTGCCAAGCAGTGTCAGATCTCTGCTTGGACTCTATAATCTCTGGATGACAGAAGTACCTGCCCAACCACCCAGGGCACTAATGCCTTCCTGTCTCTCTGAAAGGGAGAGCTTCTCCTTCAAAAGCCTGCTTCAGAATCAGAGCTGGGAGACCAAGCCTGGACAAAGAAGGTCCCCTCAGAAAGCTAGCCAGCCTCATCCCGGGACTCCCTGAGTTCCAGATACTACACCCCACTACTGAGGAGGTTAAGTTTGGTCAGAGACCAATGGCCAGCGAGTAGCCAGCTTCTTTGGCTTTGCCCCTCAGGAACACAGACTGGCCAGACTAGAGAAACTAGGTTGGTCATAGAAGTCTCCAGCAACCCTCCAAAGAAGTTCAGAGAGACAGAGAGAGAGCTTGTGACCTGACTGTTGACACTAACAAGGTTTTTTTGTTGTTCAGTAAAAAATGAAATCAGTGCATCCTAGGTCTAGCTTGAAAGTTCATAGGAGTCAGACACTGTCCAAAAGAGGTCAAAAAGATCTCAAGGCAAAACAACTGGAATACTTGTAAGGAGCATCCAAGGACAGTAAAGCTGGCCCAGAACACTGAAGAGCTTCAGAAATTCCCAAAGATTGCATGGCTTTCCCTCCCTTCCTCCACTGTAGATAGCAAGGGTCAGTCATGGCCTCAGAGTCAGGCTGCACTCATTAAGGTACAGTCTCCAGCCTGTACTTTGGCCACATAACAGAGAACCTCCCAGCTTGGTCTGAGACAGCAGCCATTTCACACACCTAAGTCCTAAGCAGTGGACAAGGATCAGATGTCAGTACAGGCCGTCTCTCGGAAAAGCTAAGGGAAATCAGCACTTTCTGGCATGTGTGGGAATTCCTTGGGCTACAAAAAATGAACACATTAAGAACCCAGAGGTGCTACTGTGACCTCAACTTAATTCTCTGTAATCTACGATTTATGTGATCAAGCCCAGAGGGGAATGGAGATAGACCCTGGGACTAAAAGTGGTGAGACCTGTTGATCAAGGAGGTAAGTGTGCTTGTATAGGGATGGGAAAGAGATAGCCCAGGACTCTATAGTTCCAGACCCCTTATTTTTGGTCTTTTCCCTATTCCCTAAAGACCAACAGACAGCAGTCCCAGGAGGAGCAGTCCCCTCTGAGGCAGCTTGGAACCACTCACGTGCTCTAGGAGGACGGGGCTGGGACTCCAGCAAGTGGGGAGGAGGAGGGGAGAGAGAAGATAATGAATGGGCAGAGCCACCCTGATCTATGTGATCTGTAGCTAGGATTGAGCAAACCTCAGCTAAATTGTTCAGAGGCAGGAAGAGTGAGCGATACACTCAAGAGAACAACACAACTAGAGGACAGGGGCTGAGGGGCAAGACAAGGAGAAGACAGCTCATTCCTAAACAGTGATCCAGACTTTAAACTCTGCTGAGATCCTGGGTGGCTCTCTGGCTTCAGGGAAGAGAGGAAGTTAAGGAGTTGTGGGAGCAGTCTCACCCAGGACCCCCACCCCCACCCCGCCCCAGCCCCAGGAAATCGAGATAAAATTCTTCCAGGGCTGGAGGGACAACTGTTTTTGTGGGATGGGAAGAGGGGGGCAGGAAAAAGGCGACAGACAACACTCTGGGCTACCTCTAAAAGAGAAGGGGGACAAGATCCTTCACTCTGACAAAGATTCCTCCAATTCTGGGAGCAGAGGGAGAGGAACTTAGGGTCTCTCCCTCCCACAATCGGACCAGACAGGCCAGAGAAGAGCCACAGAGATTTTCAAAGGCTCACGAAGAGCAGATAAGGGAAGGAAAGAAGAGACCCCCCAGCTTTGGCTCGACGCCTGGGGAGTCCCTTAAGAAGGGGCTACGGGTCGGGGGAGGGATCAGTATCTCCCTAAGCCAGGGTTGGGCGGGAGGAAAGGCTGCCCTGGAGAGGCTTCAACACGAAAGAGACACTGGGTCCCAGGTCAGGCACACTCACGGCGGCTCCGGGGCGGCGGCGTTACTTGGGGCCGGGGCTCGGACGGGCTCCGCTCCTCTCCCCCCGGCGGTGTCCCAGGCTCCGGCCTCCACTTCCGCCTTTCAGCCGCTCCGGATCCGGATCTCCACCTCTGACCCGCCCCTCAGTACTCTCAGGTGACTGACAGGGCGGAGAGACCAATGGCAGGTACTCTAGGCCGACTTACTGGCAGCGCCGGCTTAGGGTGCGGGAGAGGCGGGAGAGAGCGCGCGAAGGATGGCGGGACTTGTAGTTCGAAGCTTTGGGAGGAGTCGGTGGCAGCCTGGGACTTGGGCTTTAGGGTGGAGCCGGCTGCCGGCTAGGCGGAGCCCGGCCGGGAACTTTTTAAGGCCAGGCCCGCCGACCGCGTCATCGCGGGTTCCTGGCGCCCCGAGGGGAGTCTAGTGGCAGAGCGTTGCGACAGGGCAGAAGGCTGTGTGTGCAGAAGTTGGAAAGGAAAAACATGGTGTGAGTGAATATGCACGTGAGGCTGCGTGGACCAGTCTTTCGCATTCGCTAGCCCAGAGAAGCCTGTCGGCGCTTTAAGGCCAAGTCAGTTCTGGTAGCCCGACTGTTAGGGACATTCTGAGATGGGAAGATGATGGAATCGCTATCAGAAGGGCTCTCTGGAGGCTACTGGGTGGAGAGAGCCCTATTGCCCCGCTGTTAACCAGGACGCTTCGCCTTTGGCTCAACCCCAGCCTCCGCCTCTCCCCTGCCTCTCCCCTCCCCAACCAGAACCTGCTCTATTCTCTGATGCCAAATACAGAACCGGATCACTTCTGCCTTGGCTCTCCCCATCCTTCCATAAATGCAGATTGGAACCACTTCTGTTTGCCCCACTTTGCCCTTCATATGGATCAGGACTATTTCTGTTTTTTCTGTTCCCGTGGTGTGCTTCAGTTCGTGGGGTTGCAGAGTCTGACACGGACACGACTTAGTGACTGAACAAGGACACAGTATGAATTAGGACCATTTCTGCTTCTGCCCTCCCCCCTTCACCCTGCGACACCTCAACACAAACCAGTATCTCTTCTACTTCTGCATCCCATCCCCAGGGACACTACTCAGAAACTGTATGGAATCAAAGCTCACCCCAGAGACAGCTATGGGCATCGTTCCTATGCTACCAGCCAACACCAATCACACTTTGGAACCTGAGCTGGAGAATCGACCTGGCAACCTCTCTTGGACAACCTGCCACAAAACTGCCCACATCTAGTTCCAGCTGGTCACCGGGGTGCCTCTTTCTAACAGCATCCATAACACCCACCCTTGCAGTGATCATCAAAGTAGTGAAAACTCAAAAGGAGGAGCAAGCTTAAAGAGCAGAGGGGATGGGGCAGAGTGGGATTCCTAGCAGGTTCTTGATTGGTGACAAGTGTTTCCTCCAGACCCTGCTGTACCTTGCCTGCAAGAAGGACAGGATCAGTTACTGGAGGATTGGTGGGGAGTCCCATGGGCCACATTTCCAGGGCTGGAGGTGGACCTGAGTCAGGGCTCTGTCCCTCCCACACACTGTGTCTGAATCTGTGGCTCTGACCAGGTTGGGGGGAGGGTGGGTATAACGGGCCCATAGTGACTCATTAAGGTTTCTGTCTCATCCCAGGAGCTCCTGGTGGCGTGAATGTGGTGCCAAGTGGATTGGTTGGCACCTTTGCCCTCCTAGAGACAGTAACAGGGCCCTGGGGTACTATGTGGGAGTGACTATCATGTAGGCTCCTCCAAAGCCCTGGGGCTATCACACCAGCCCCCAGAAACAGCCAGAGCCAGCAACTACAAAAATAAAAGAGTTTATTTCCTATCCAAAAGTGAGCCCAGGGTGGTGGGTGGTAAAGGAGAGCTGGAAACCAGGGTGCATGTTCGAGAAGGCCCTGAGTGAGACCATGTTGGAAGGGGGAGAACAGGCATGGCTGAGGTCTAGGGGTGGGGCAGGGGAAGAAGTGCTGCTGGGACTGTTTCAGGTTGCTGACAGCAGAAGAGACCACTTTCAGTGTCGGCCTGCAGAGAGACAGAAACAGAGATGTGGACAGGCCCCAGGCCCAGGGGTAGAAATAGACATTACTTGACTTCAAAAGCACCCACTGGGGCAAAGGAACCTAGAAGCACATTATAAGGCGGGGATTACAAACTCAGATACCAACAGAGATCAGATAAAGAATTCAAAGGAGGGAAGCTAGCTAGGTGTCAGGAAATGACCAAGGAACCTGGGGACTGCAAAGACGTGGAGGATGCAGGCCTCATCCAAAGAGGACAGTTCCCCTCCCCCTCCAACTAATTATTGCCAGGTGCAATGTTGGTCCAGAATTGCCAGATCTCTGTAATTTGTTTAGAAAAGCTGGAATATCTGGATTTTTTTTTTTTTTTTGGCTGTGTTGGGTCTTACTTGCAGCATGTGGGGTCCAGTTCCCTAGCCGGGGATTGAACGAACCAGTGCCCCCTGCACTGGAAGTGTGGAGTCTTAACCACTGGACCACCAGGGAAGTTCCCAGAATATCTGGATTTTTATGTGAACTTTCCTGATTTTTAATATGGCAACTCATTTGTATTTTGAAAAAAAAAATAAAAATGATGTGTGAGTCAAAGAATACATATCTAGGGTCATTGTTTCATTTCCTGTGTGGGCTATGGGATAAAGTGAGCCCCTCCACCTTGGGCTGATGGTGGGAGGCTTAAGAAGTCTTGGGTTACTCAAATGCCAGTCAGGGGACTTCCCAGTGGTTAGGACTCCCGTCTCCAGCAGAGACCTGGGGGCTGGGACAAAAGACCTCACAGTATCACTAGCTATCTCTGCACTGGCATCTCTTGCTGTAGACACCAAGATCCTGCCTGCTCTTTCCTCAGTCTTCATTTCCTAGGCTGGATCTGGGGCCCTTCCCCTACCCCACCCCCATCTCTACCTGCCTCCAGGTCCTGGGGAGAAAGCCAGACATCTCATCTGCCCAGCTTAATGGGCACTGCGGTCCATCTCATGCCTGTTGGGTTCCACGGCCTCAGGTGGCTCCCCTCACAGAGGAGAATAGAGGAAGGTTTGGGAAAAGGGAAGAGTCACAAGTGACCAGACTTGGTTAAAAAAGGTCAGAGAATCCAGAGCCAACCAGACCCGCTGGTGGCTGCTGACCCAAGGCAGGAGGCCAAGGGGCCCAGCCCCTCCCTGGATGGCAGGCAGCAGCACCCACCCCAGACAGGCCTGGGCCCGTGGCCAGTGTCAGTGGATCATGTCTGACCCGGACCGGAAGCCGTGCCTCATGAGGCTTGAGTTCGGAGGCGGGGCCTCTGGCACTGGGGAGGGTCCCAGGGGGTCAGGCTCGGAGGGGTAGGGGGACCGTACAGAGGGTCTCAGGCCGGGGGGGGCAGCCCCAATCTCTACTGTCCCCACACTGGCCGGGCAGTGGACCTCAGCCCGGGTAGTATCGTGGAGGCCAGGTGCTGGTCCGGACATATAAGGAGAGCTGCACGGAGGCCTCTGAGGTGGGCAAGGAGGGTGTGGGGGCCAAGCCGAGACTGTTGGGTGGCCCAGGGGACCCAGTCTGGCCTGCAGCAGGCCCATCATGTGTCGAAGTTCCTGGCTAAGATGAGATACTTCTCGGTTGAGACGGGAAATCTGTTGAAAACACATCAAATTGTCTCCCAGGTGCCACAACAGTCATCACTCCTCCTAGGAGCGCTCCCCTCTCCAGTTTACAAAGTTCTTTCATATCCACTCTCTGCTCATGGCCACCCTCTGAAGAAGACAGGACAGGGGTTATTTTCGTCTAGATGTAAATACCCCAGCCTCTTCCCAAAAAAGGATTTGGGACGACAGTTATTGCTATTTCCACCCCCTCACCCCTGCCACGCACACACTTTTATAAGATGTAGAAGAATGTGCTCAAAGAGGCTGCACAGCTGTGAAGTGACAGACACAGGCTTACTTTCAGGTGATACATCACAGGAACTCAAGTGTCTAATCAGCATTTTTCAAATTTCAGCAACTACAGAATCAACTGAAAAACTTGTCAAAATGCCGATTTCTGGGCCCCACCCAAGACATTCCAAATTGGGTGAGGCCCAGGAATCCACATTTTAACAGGTTCTCTGGATAATGCTGGTCGCTGAAGTTGGGGGACCACTGGTCTAGAACTGCCAGCTGAAGCAGGACTGACCTTGAATCCTGCAGAACCAGGGCTGGCTCCTCCCCCTGCCCCAGGCCCCGCCCTGCCCGGGTGCACCCCTGGGGATGCCAGATGTTTATCAGAACCCAGGGAAGGCCCACTCCCGAGGGCTGGGCCTGGCTGCGCTGTGGATGTGGCTTTGAGATCCCTGAGGGGGAGGTGGAGACACAGCCTCAGCAAACAGGATCTGGGCTCTTTCCCACCAAGATTCAGATAGGAGGGTCCAGGTCCCCCAGGTTATGCCCAGACAGGTGGTGGTGGGGAGGGGAAGGAGAGGAGGAGGAAAGGACTGGAGCATGTGACTTTGTGGGGTAGGGGGAAGGGTCCCTGCAGAAGCAAATCCATAGAGAGGCCCTCTTTTTCCGGCCAGACCTCCTGAGTCAGCTGGAAGGTGGGGATGCAGACCTCCCTGAGCTAGGGATCAACCGGGCACGTGTGCACCCTCATCTCGTGAATACGAGATGGGAAGAACTATCTCCCCATTTTCAGATGAAGAGATTGAAGTTCAGAGTGGTTGTGGGGCTTGCCCAAGGTCACACAGCTAATATGAATATCTGAAATCAGGACTTTGGCTCCAAACCCTTTGCAATGCTATTCTATGAGGCACATTTCTGATCCCAAGTTTGGAGGAGAGGAACGGGCCCCAGCTCACCTCCTGGTTCAGCCTGCAGACCTTTTCCTTCACCTCCTCAGCCTCAGAGGCTGTTTCCCTGCTGGGCATGGGCCCTGCAGACAGATGGGGAGAAGGGATGCTGGGTGAGTGCAGGGAGCTTGAGTCTGCAGCCTGGGCTGGTCCCTTCCTGTCACTGGGCACACTGAGATAAGGGGAGAGTATGCTCTGGGGTCAGGATGATGGGAAACCCAAGCTCCTCAGGCTGGTTTCGAGGCCATAGCACTTCCCCAACCGCTCCCCATCCCCCACCCACGTCCCACCCACCCCCAGCTCTAGGCACGAAGCTTCTCCTTGGAATCTGAACACAACCACTCTTCTGGTCATGCCTATGTGCCTTTCACCAACTGCCTTGTTCCACAACTCAAACTCCTACCCACCCTTTAAGCCCACCTCAAGTGTCCCCTCCTCTAAGAAGGAGGGTTAGAGGCTCCCTCTTCTCCTGCCTAGGAGCCCTGCTCTCGTCTAGGTCGTGGCTCTTAGCACTCCGATCTGGAACCATTCGTCTGAGAACACAAGTATTGCCTCCACTAGACTGGGCATTCTCTAAGTGTGGGCCAGGTCTGATTCATCTGTATGTTCCTAGCAGAGCACCTAGCAGCTGGTAGGCCCTTACTATATGTGGGATGGGTGGATAGATGGATGGATGGATGGATGGATGGGTGACTGTAAGTTGAAGTCCACTGTTGGCCCTTACCTGTAGGAGGGGCCTGCGAGCGAGATCTAGGGTGCTCAGGCCTCCTGCTGAACCGGAATGTAGGGGCCTCTGCCGTGCTGCCAGAGTCCTCAATGCCATCCACAATCCTGGGATGGAGGCAGTGGTCATCAGTCCCGCGCGCAGAGAGTAAGGGCCAGAGCAAGGCAGATCAGGCAGAGGGTGAAAGGGGCTGCAGCACCAGGGAGCTAGGGAGGAGCAGCCGTCACAGAGGGGTGGGGTTGCAAGCTGTGGTGGATCAGGAAGGGCGGGGTGGAGCACTGGTCAGAATGCTAGGGACAGAGCCCAGAGAAGGTTCTGGAAGCCAGCAGGGGTATAGGGAAGGCAGGGGAGGCTGGCATCTCACCGGGGACTGAGGTCCGGAGGTCCAAAGGTTCCCAGTGGGGGAATGAGAAGCTGGGGGGGCTTCCAGGCAGCTGAGCCCCTGGGGGGGCCATGAGGGGAGGGGCTGTGGCCCTGGCCAGCCAGGGCAGGGGAAGGGGCTGGGGACAGGGAAGGAGAGGAGACAAGGGCTGAGAAAGGGGGCAGCTCCTCCCCCAAGAGGCTGACCAGGGAGCCCCGGGGCCGCGCTGGACTGAGGTTGGGCAGCAGGATGGGCCGCCGGGGCCTGGGACCACCGCCAGGCTCAGCCCCAGCCTCGGCATCTGTGACAGATGGCTGGGTCTTGTCTGAGGAGGAGCCCAGGCTATCCGAGCGGGGCTGTGGGCAGAGGACCAGCTGATGTCACAGAGCAACCGACAACGGTTGCTTCAGTAAGCAACTGCCTCCACTGGCATTACTGCTCCCCAACCACTCTTCCTTCACCCTGCAGCAGGGCGGTCAAGGAAAGGTGCCCCCCAGCGCCCCCTCCTCTCCCCATGCGACTTCAACCCTACTCAGGAAGGATACGTTACCTGGGAGAGGCGAGGGGATCGGGAAAAGCGGCAGAGGCCCTGCGGGGACACAGGGGGATTCCAGCTGACTCACACCTCCCCACTCCCTCAGTGCAGCACCTCCTAGTCCCGCCCATCAGAGTGGTGGGGTTGGAGAATGTGAGGCCTTTTTGTGGAATTGAGTCAGAAATACCCCCAACTCTGACTCAGACAACTCCTGAGTGGCAACAGAAGTCTGAAAAGCAGTAAAAGACCAAGGTCTAGGGTGTAAACTACAGATTTGGCCCAGAGCCTAAACCAAAAACAGGCCCAGGAAACATTTGGTGAATGGAGCAGAGGAAGCCCCAGGGGAGGAGACCCAGTGCAAAGAGGGAGGGAATTGATGGAGGAGGAGCACATGGAGGGGATTGTTTTTAAAGTGGGGGGTCCTTTGAGGAGTCTGGAGTGAGCAGAAGGGGGACAAACAGGAGGTGGGTCAGTCGAGTTGAAAGTAGAGGTGGTAAGAGATGGTCCATGGGGTTGGATGATGGTCCATGGAGTAGGGTCAGTGGGTTGAAGATGTTAAGTATGGAGGGGCAATGGAAGGGGTGCCCAGGGTTGAGAGATGATGTTTTCAGGGTGGAAGGAATTCATGAGGCTCTCTCTGGGGCTGGGGGAGGGTCTACTTTGAAGGAAGTGACCTCAGAGGAGGTGGAGGCCATAGAGGTCTACATACATTGGTCTCAGAGCCCTGGCGCAGGTTGAAGGTGAGGTCCCGGGGCAGGCCAGCCCGGAAGGCAGCTCCGTACTCAGGATAGAGCCTCAGGACCTCGGCCAGCCCTTGGCTGCTCAGCTGCTGCAGGCCACAGTAGGTGAGTGCCTTCACATCAGCACTGGTCTTCAGCACGCAGCTTGGAGCTGTGCCTAATCCAGGCTCGGGGATATCTGCCCCAATCAGGTCTCCTTTTCCTGTGGGTGAGGGATAGGGACAGTCAGCTAGGGCAGAGGGACCCAGAGGATATTAGTGGATGTGAGGGATGGTCAGTGTGTTTGAAGGATGGTTGAATGTGGGTCAGTCAATGGAATTGGAGGAAATAATTAATGGAGTTGGCAGGTCGGTGGAGAACGGCTGGTGAAGTTGAGAGACAGTCAGTTGGGGACGTCAGTAAGACTGGAGGAATGATCCATGGAATTGGATGATCAATACAGAATGGCCAGAGGGGTCAGATAAAGGGTAGAGGGTCAGTGGAGTTTAGAGTTGATGGAGAAGGGTCAGGGGAGTTGGGAGACGGTATGGTGGGAGAATTGCTTTGGGGGAACAGTCACTGGGGAAGGGTTGATGGGTTCAGGGATGGCCAATAGGATGAGGTAAGGGTCTGAGGGGAATGGTCAAAAAGGGATGGTGGTAGGTGCTGGGACTGAGAGAGATTACTCCTTTGCCAGAACACCAGCTGTCCAGTCCCTAGATTCCTGGCCCCTCTCAAGGCCTCTGGGGGAAGGTTCCGGGGTATGGAGAAAGTGGAGGTGGGATCCTCACCCAGGATGGCCAGTACCATGTTGTCACGGAGCACCTCCAGCGAGCCGGAGCAGACATAGTAGTGCGCCTGCAGGGCGTCCCCTCGGCGCAGCAGGTATTCACCAGGAGCACAGAATGAGGTCTTGATGTGCAGGGAGAGGGCCCGCAGACAGCCCCTGCTTGCTGCTCCAAACAGCGGCAGCTGCAGGATCTCCCGATTCAGGTGCATAGCAATGTCAGCTCTCAGCTCGTCTGGGAAGTCACGCAGTAACTGCATAAGGGGCATAGGTCATTCTGGCCATCCCCCGGCAGCAGCTACTTGAGCTCTACAGATGTGTTGAGCTGTCTCCAAGGACAGAGCTCAAATTACCCATTTCTGACCTTCAGGGAGACTTCTGTGTGTCTCCTCTCAGTTTGACCTCCCAACCCAAGTCATGGGGCGGACACTAGATCTTCTGTCTGCCCACTGCCCATGGCTACACACACTGGTCATGCACACTCATCCTAGTTACTCAACTCCACATATGCACGGACCATCCCTGGTGGGTCAGCCTTCAAGCCAGGAGACTAGAAGTCAGCTCTGCATAAATCCCTGTGGGCTCTGGACAAACCCTTTCCTCTCTCTAGGCCTCAGTGTCCCCATCTGTAAAATGCAGGGTTACACTAGACCGTGGATATTAGCAGTGACCTCTTGGGAGCCGAACTTAATGTTCATGGTTCTACCCTCATCTCCTGGAGCCCCTTGGCCACTCAGGCTTGCTGACCTCTCCCTTTTGTTCCACTCACTTCCTTCAGGCTCCTCTTCCTCAGCCAACCTACTTCCTCAGTTCTCCTCTTACTTTGTACACTCTCCTTGCATCACAGCGACCAACTTCATGACTTTCCTTCCCTCCCTGTGAGTCTGGAGCCCTACCTCCGGGTCCAGACCTGTGTGTTCAGCTACCCATGGGGCAGCCTCCACCTGGATCCCCCACAAGCATGACACCCTCATCATGGCCCAACCCTGACCTCTCAGTTTCACCCCTAAATCCAATCTTCCCTGGGTAATCCCTCCATCCCACCCTTTGGCTGAAGCCGGAAACTGGGGAATCCCTTTGAATTTCTTTCCTGCAACCAACTGATCACCAAGTCCCAAGGCTCCTGCTCTCAGAAATACCTCCTGGGGGACTTTCCTGGTGGTCCAGTGGATAGGACTCCACACTTTCAATGCAGGGGGCCAGGGTTTGAATCCCTGGTGGGGGAACTAAGATCCCACATGCCACAACTAAGCCCACAAACACTCCTACGCCACCACGACTTCAGAGCCCATGCACTTCAAGTAGAGAAGCCTGTGGACCACAACGAAGACCCAGTGCAGCCAAAATAAATTATTTAAAAAAAAGCTTTCTGGATCTGCGGCTCACTCCCAAGCCTAAAAATGTGGTAGGACAAAATCTAAATCCTAGGCCATCCCTGAGTTGGGCCTGCCCCCCTCCCAAGCCCCTCTCTTCACCCCTCTGCTGCTCCTCCCTCTGCAGTGCTCACACACCCTTTCCTGAAACCTCGCTGAACTACTTTCAGTTCCCTGAACTTGCCCTGCTCTTTGGCGTCAGTAGTTCCAGACCTGTGTTCCTACTGCTCTTTCTGCCTGGAATGGCCTTCTGGTAGCAGGCCAGTTTCCTTCTTGTCCTTCACGATGTTCACTTTTCTGTGCCACCTCCCCTGACACGTTGAGTTTCAGACACAGTGATGGCGCTGCTGCACCCACTCTCTCCAGTAGAGTCCCACTCACAGAGTAACTCTTTGTTTACCAGGCTGTCTCCCTCACCAGGCTGCTGTCTCCCCGAGGGTAAGGGCTGGGGTTAATCGTCCCCAGGACTCCTGTGTCCAGCACAGAGGCTGGCCGCAAGCAGATGCTTGACCATGGCATTAGCCACATGTAAAGGAAAAGGGATGCGGATTCCGGTAGGTGTGTGTCCTTGTGAACATCATTTCATCTCCCTGCAACCCATTTGCTTCCATCCCAAACCCTGAGAGGCCGCGACCCCATTCTCCACTCCTGCACCTCTGCGCTGCAGGTACAGGGCACCCCCAGCCACGCACTACCTCGTTGGCATCAATGCCGCTGTTGACCGCCCATGTGGTCTGGAAGTACTCGAGCATGCGCTGCTTAAGCGGCCGCGGTAGGCGGTGCACGCGGATGAAGTCCTTGAGATCCTTCATACGGCTGTGGTAGAGCGAGCGGCGCGAGTACATGCGCTGGATGATGGCCGTCACGTTCCCGAACACCACGGCGTGCATCAGCGCTGTGGCGCGCAGCGGGCAGTCAGGGGCGGCCACCCCTCCGGCCTCCGCCCCCCCGCCCTCCACGGTGAGCCCCCTGCTCTGGACCGGTCTCTGGGCTCCTGGGGAGGGGCAGGAGAGCCAGAGGGCTCCTGAGTGCCAGGTTCTGGGTTTGGGGCAGGGAATAGCAGATGGTCCTGAGACGGGTCACACCTGATGCTTCTCTCATGCCCCACCCCACTAGGTCATGAACTTGGGCTTCCCATCCCTTTCGCAAGCAACCCTCTGGTTGGTGGCCGTTCCCCCCAAGGCCAGCATGTAGCAGGTGCTGAGCAAACACCTATGAACGAATGTCCTCCCAGTGTCTGGTCGTGGGTGGACACCTTGCCTTCTCTGGGCCTCAGTTTCCCCATCTGCACGCTGGGCTTGGCAGGCCCCGCCTCACCGCCTATCAGCATGGTGCAGATGGAGAAGATCTTCTCAGCGTCGGTGTTGGCGCACACATTCCCGAAGCCCACGCTCGTGAGGCTGCTCAGCGTGAAGTAGAGCGCAGCGATGTAGGCGCTGCGCCGCGACGGGCCGCCCGCTGAGCTGTTGACATAGGGCACCTCCAGCCGCTTGCCCAGCTCGTGCAACCAGCCTAGCGGGTGGAGAGATGCAAGGAGCCCTGGCTGCGCAAGCAGTGGAGAATGGGGTTTCCCTGAGCTGCCTGCACTTGACCTTGGGTGAGGGGAGTATTTACAGAGGTGAGGGGAGGTTGTGAAATGTGAGGATTTCACAGGAAATGTGAGGAGCAGCCGGCCTCTGGGCCTCCCCACCTTATCGTGGTTGCAGTTGCAGTTCAAGGCTACCAGCTCCCTACACTGCTGACTGTTTAGGGGCCCCTTCCACTCTCTAAGAGTTTATTAAGTGCTTCCTGTGCACAGGGAGCTGGGACTTGATTGCCTATTTGATTGCATGTTTATTGGAGGGATGGAGGAATATGGGGTGGGGGTGGGGTCCTGATTGGGGTGGGGGGTGTCAGTTTGGGGGCCTGCCTAGACAGGGCAGGTGAATGGGTAGTTGGTGAAAGCCTGGGGGTCAGTGGCTCACCGATGTCCCAGAGCAGCGGGTCGTTGGCCTCCATCTCCCGGCGCCCGATGACATACCAGACGCAGGCCATCCAGTGAGCAAGGAGCGCAAAGACCGACATGAGCAGGGTGAGCACCACAGCGCTGCACTGCGAGTACCGCTCCAGCTTCTGCAGCAACCGCAGCAGCCGTAGCAGCCTCACCGTCTTCAGCAGGTGCACCAGCGATGTCTGCGGAGTGGGTGCGGCAGGGGAGGCTGTCAGCAGGCCCCTCAACGTTCCCCCCTCCCCCAGGTGCCCTGGAGCTAGGGGAGGCTGCCCGAGGAAAAGGATGCTTGCTGTGCTGAGAAGGTGACCAGGAAATGCAAGGGGGACAGGATGATACTAAAACTAATCATGGGGACTTCCCTAGCGGTCCAGTGGTTAGGAGGTTAGGACTCTGCGCTTCTGCTGCAGGGGGCAAGAGGTCAATTCTTGGTCAGGGAACTAAGATCCCACAAGCCATGCAGTGCGGCGACCAATACAACAACAACAACAACAACAACACAACCCTAATAATGGCTAACAGCAAGTACTATGTGTGTCAGTACTAGGCTGAGTAACTGTAATCCACATAAAAACAAACAAACAAACTTACGCCTTCAGTCCAATTTTCATCACCATTCTCAGTGTGCAGATGAGTATACTAAGGTTCAGAGAGGCTGGTGACTTCCTCAAGGTCACAGACCAAGGAAATCATGGAGCCGGGATTCAAATCTGAGTTGACACCAGAGTCCATTTTGTGCTATACTGCCTCTTAGCATCTTGGCTGGTAAAAGGGCAAGTCAGAGGCAGGACAACAGACAGAATGATCTCCGGTCGTTGCTCAAAGCCCCCAGTGTCTTAGGTACAATCAGCTGTGGACAGGGGAAGGTTTAGGGACCTCATCCCTTATGGATCGGCTGCAGCTGGGAGGCTGAGAGAAGGAGAGCAGGGTATTTAGACTGTGAGGCCCCAGCCCTTGCAGGGTTTGGTGGCAGTTGCTGAAGTTAGTCAGGGTCCTGTAAAGGTTAGCTGGTATTAACTATGACTGTTTTGGTTGTGTTTTGATAAGTCCTTCCAGTCTTGGACATGATGAGCAGGTGGGGGCTTATGTTCTCACTGCTCTGGGTGGGGCAGCCTGGAGGCTAGGGCTGGGGGCTCTGGGGTAGCACCTGCGGAACTTTGTATGAAGGCCCCTCACTGTCCTTTCAGGGACTTCCAGGAGCATCCCCTGTAGCCCTGGCCCTACACAGCTCCTGAGTCACATGCCATTTTCTCTAATTTTAGACAAAGGAGTTGGAAAGGAGATGACTCTGATGGACCCTCTCCAGAGTTTAGGAGCTTCCCAGGGAGCTCAGTGGTAAAGAATCTGCCCACCAATGCAGGAGACTCGGGCTTGATCCCTGGGTCAGGAAGATCCCCTGGAGAAGGAAATGGCAAACCATTCCAGTATTCTTGCCTGGAGAATTCCATGGACAGAGGAACCCGGCAGGCTACAGTCCTTGGGGTCTCAAAGAGGCAGACATGACTTAGCTACTGAACAGGCACTCCAGGGCTTAATGCCTGCCCCTAGCTCTCAGAACTCCTGACTCCAACCTTGAGTTCTTCAAGACTTCCCCTTGTCACCTACCCCTAGGCCCTCCCTTGGGGCCCTCCTCTCCTTGTTGGACCAGGATGTCTCAGGCCTGGCTCCTTCAAGTCCATGGCTCTGCCAGTGCCTACTTAGCCTCCATCTTTGTTCTGCTTCCCTCTAGCCCCAGCATGGCTCCTCCTCTCCCATCATGCCAGGCCATCCACTCAGGTACGCTGGTTTCCTGGGAAGCAGGGTGGCATGCTGGAAAGAATTCTAGACTGGGAGTCTAGGGACCTGGTTCTAGTCTCTTGCCTGCCATTGCTAGCTCTGTGACTTTCAACAAGCCACTTAACCTCTCTGAGCCTCTGCATCTACCTCTGAGAAAGAGAGATATGGGAATCTGCCCTGAAAGGTTACTGTGAGGTTCCTACGTGATGATGTGTGAAAGAACTTAGTAAACTGTAAAGTGCTGAAGCTACCAGAGAAGGGGGGACTGCCTGGTGGGCACAAACCAGGTCGGGGTGCACCCAGGGGAGGAATGGGGAGCTCCACCTGGAAGGGCCAGAGGCTCAGGGCAGACACACCCACACGCACGTGTGTGGGAGCATGCACACACGTGTACACAGCCAGGAGAAGAGGCCCACAGCCTGTTGGCGGCTAGTTAAATCCGGCTGCGTGTAGGTGGTTTCCCGCTATAGCTGAGTGTGGCAGGCAGAGGAGCACACGGGGAGACTGCTCTCCACCTCCCCACTCAAGGGGGTCTGGGGACACAGGGTGGGACTCCCTCTCCCTGGGCCATAGAAGACCTAGTATCTGCCGGCTGGGTGCAGAGCTGACCACTGAGGGCGGCTCCAGGGAGTCCTGGGACTCTCTGCCTCCAAGTCCGCCTCACAGCCTCTACCTCCTCATCTTGGCTTGCTACATTCCCCCTAAATGTTCCCTCTCCTTGTCGCCTGCCAGCTGGGTCCTATTCTGTCTAGGGTCTAGCTCAGCTCTCACCTCCTTCCTCAGGAACCCTTCCCAGACCACGCCAGCCTCTGCCCAACTGCCATGCTTTGGCTTCCTCGCAACAGTCAGATTTCAGATCAGTTTTGTGGGAGCCCGTGTTCCAGCCTGGAATTCCAAGGTCGGTTAGTTCTGCGTCCAGCCCCCGCGCAGCACTACCTGGGCCCCGTCTTGCAGTCCATTCACCTCTTCTGTTCCTGTTGTCTCTACTAGCTTAGCTGCCGAGTGGCTGAATCCTTATCCCTCTCCTCCACAGTGACCATGCGTTACACAGTGCTTTGCAGACAGCTAAATGCTCATCCGTTGTTTGTTAAATAAAAATGTGAAAAGTGCCGCTCATTTGGCTGCAGACCAATGCCGCCTTGGTAGCCCTAGTTAGCTTTTCATTTGTCTCCGCTTCCCTCAGAGACTGTGAGCTGAACTCCCCAAGAAGGCAGACGCTCTCAGATCCCTCTTGGTTTCTAGCGCTGGGCTCTGCCCATCACAGATGCCTGGCAAATATTCGCTGATGACTGAGTCTGGGACTGAGGTGGGTCCCTTAATGGGAGATGCTGTGTTGAAGTTGCCAGGCTAGGCTGCAAGGCAGGACAGGGATCACTCACCACGGTGATGTTGAAGACGTAAAGCAGGTCAAAAGGTAGAGCAGCAATAAGGTCAACAAAGAACCAGGTGGCCAGATAGTGGAGGCCAATGGAACGAGGAGCAGAGACCACCTGGCCAGACTGGGACACATAGGTGGTGCGGAAGTTCAGGATGATATCTGGGGATGCAAGAAGCTGTTACTAAGGGACCTTGGCCAAGGTACCTTGGGTAAGACTCAGAATAGTGTTGTAGACAGGAATGGGGATGATGGATTGGGCTTCAGACTGGTTCTTAAAAGAGGAGAGGTCTAAAGGCTGAAAGCTCCAGGGATCAGGGGCAGGGCTCATGGACCATAAGGACATAAAGACCCAGAAATGGGTGGGTTCTAAATATCTGGGTCTGGCAAGCCCAGGATGAAACGAGGCTTAGGTGAGAGGGTCCCTCCGGCCCACCCGCCAGGGTACGTGGGGCAGAGGGTCTAACCCAGGATGAAGAGCATCTCCACGGCGATGTCGCTGACAAGGGTGTGTCGGGACGTGATGGGGGTGTCGTCATCACCCGAGAAGCAGACGTTGTAGGGGACAGTGACCGCAACGTAGAAGGTGGCGAGGAGGATGAGGCCATCCCAGACGGCCTTGGGGACGCTGTAGTGGAGGAGGAGGCAGCGGGACCCCCCCACGGAGGCCACCTTGTATTCGGGCACTGATGGCTTTGGCTCAAACACGTTCTAAGGGGAGAGGGGTGGTGGTTGGGGACACTTGGGGGAAAGAGGAGCCAAAGTTGGGGAAGGGACAGGTAAGGAATGGGGAAAGCAATGGGGAAAGGGGTGGAGTGGGCACTGCAAGCACAACCATGAGAGGATGTAGAATGTGCAGGAGGTGGGGGTTGGCAGCTGACACCTGACCCTTCCTCTGCCAATTTACTGCTCTTTGGAATCAATCATATTTTGTGTGTGTATGTGCGCGCGCAAGGGGTATTTCTAAGGTTTGACCTTTACCCTTCTCGAGAAGGTGATTATGACCAGTCAGACAATGAGGGGTCACTAGCTTCTCCCTCAAGATCCTCTTGGGTTCTAGGGTTGCAGTGGAGGATAAGTATATCCCAGGGGGGAGGGGAGGCTGGCATGGCATACTCCATTCCCTGTTGCCATAACACTCTGCTCAGAAGGTTGGAGACCCATGGCTTCATCAGGGTCATAGGAGTGGTACACAGGGTGAGGTGCCAGACCCCAACGGGGGCTTTCTCCCTGGGACCACTAACGGGGTTTTATACCCCCCACAAGGTAACCCTGAGACCCAAAGGTGGGTGATGTAATTGCTGCTAGAGCCCCACCTTTGTGGCATCATCAGAGCAGGGTAATGTCAATCACAAGGAAGCAAGGAAGAGAGGGATGAAAGGAGATGTAGGGGAACACGGGATAGAGCAGAGAGCTGTACATGAGGAACGGCAGACAAAGGAACACAAAGCCACTGGAGGGAGATTGGACAGACAGGGAAACAGGGACACAGTAGCAAGGGCACCTCAGAAACATGTCTGGGAGATGTTGGGGTGGAGATTGGACTCACATTGGTTTTCATGCGTCCCTGGCCCCGGCGGCCAAAGTGGCCGGTCAGTCGGTGTAGGACAGTACGGCTCTGCCTCCTGGCAGATCGAAGTCTTGAGCTGGCTCCCCTCCTGCCAAGGGAGTTTTCTGTTGGGAAGAAGGGCACAGCAGTAAGTGGGGGCACATCCATGAGGCTGAGTAGGGAGGGGGCTTGGGTGCCCTTGGGCGAGGGCTTCTGACCATTCACGCCATCTCCCCAGAGTTGCAGACTTGAGGTTACCATGATTACTATCGCCATGGCCTCCTGGGGGGCCAAGTCCTGGGCCTCCACTCTGAGTGATGTCCTTGAAGGAGAAGAGGAAAAGTACGACCTCCCCCATCTCATTCTTGATGGGCATCATGTCCAGGAGGCACCAAAAGGCTGAGCCTGCAGGTGTGGATAGGTAAGAGGAGGAGAGTGAGCAGCCCATGGCATCTCCTTCTCTCTCATCCCCCTTGGTTCCTGGCCATAATCAAAGGGCTTGGCCAAGGATTAGAGCTGGAAAGAAGCCCAGAGATTTTGTCAGCCATCTCCTTCACCTTCCTGATGGGAAAACCATGGCTCAGAGAGGGTCAGGGATATACTCAGTGTCACACAGTCAGCTTGTGGCAGTGTGGGGACCAGCACCCAGGTTTCCACTGTCCCAAGTGGGCTCTGGGTAAGGTCTGGGGTCTGGGCAGGACGGCAGGGCAGGCCAGATCCCCTCACCATCCTTTCGGTAGAAGCAGATTTCAGCACGGTGCTCCTGATGGCCCTCCAGAGCCTTGTGCAGCCTCTGCAGGGCTGGCTCACTGGTCTCTGGACCGTAGAGGAAGCGGCAGCTGCAGGTTTTCTGCATGACCTCGGTGCGGCCGTAGCCTGTGAGCTCGCAGAAGCCGTCGGAACAGTAGACGATGGGAAAGCCCCGTGGGCCCTGTGCGTTAGCCAGCAGGAAGTTGCTGTCTGTGGGAAGAAGGGTTCAAGGTCAGGCCAAGGCCAGGAGGGGAGCTCAGTTTCCAGGTGAGCCATACCTCCCCCAAGCTGAGGTCAGAGATCCCAGAGACTGGAGCTTCCCAGGCTTCCGTGGGATTCCTGGATCCCCTTTGGGATGTCCTGAAATGAGGGTAAGAAGAGATAGAGCAAAAGGACAAGGACTTAAGGGTGGCCTGGAACTGGGACTGGGTAGTCTAGGGGGTTGGAAAAGGAACTCCAAGAGGTCACGACTTCTGCCTTGAAGCTGATGAGCTGTTACTGTAGGCAGCAGCACAGCACGGTGAGTAAGGGCATGGGCTCCAGCACCCCATCCCTGTCACTTGCTGACTGTGTAACTTTGAGCAAGTTAATGAACTCCCCTGTGCCTCAGCTTCCTTATCTGAAAAGTGAGGGATTATATATCTCCCTCAAAATGTTTGGTGTGAGTAACAGGGGTTACCTGGGAAGAGCAAATCCTGGCACATAGTAAGTGTTACACTGAGAAGGTGAAATGATGCCCCACATTTGCCCAGCTTTCAAAGCACAATCCATAGCTGCTATCCTGGATAAGGCAGAGATTCTGGCGTTATCACACCCATTTATTGATAGGAAACCAAAAAGCAGAGGTTATCCAAACTCACAGAGTTTATTATCCAGTCTCCTTTGTGGAGGGAGGAAGACAGTGATGAGAAGCATCCTCATTCCCTGCCTTCCAGAAAAAGTCCTCTTTTTAGCATCCCTTAGCTAAGTTCCTTAGCATCCCTTAGCTAAGTTCCTTAGCATCCCTTAGCTAAGAAGGCAATGGCACCCCACTGCAGTACTCTTGCCTGGAAAATCCCATGGATGGAGGAGCCTGGTGGGCTACAGTCCATGGGGTCGCGAAGAGTTGGACACGACTGAGCAACCTCACTTTCACTTTTCCCTTTCATGCACTGGAGAAGGAAATGGCAACCCACTCCAGTATTCTTGCCTGGAGAATCCTAGGGACAGCGGAGCCTGGTGGGCTGCCATCTATGGGGTCGCACAGAGTCGGACACGACTGAAGCGACTTAGCAGCAGCAGCTAAGTTCAGGGGGTCTGTCCCAGTTCTCAAAGTTTGACAGCCTTGAGCAATGAAGTTGTGGCTCCAGCAAACCCAGGAACAGAACCTGAGCTGGCTCCCCTCCAGTTCCACTGGGTGGGAGGCCTCAGGGGGGCTCAGTAGGCCATCTAGGGACAGTCTCAGCTGAAGGAAGGGGTCTGAGAAGAAACCAGTCCTGCGGTGCTAGGAGGGGTGAATGTCTGCAGATGGAGCGGCTGATGGGGATACTGAAGGTGCCTGGGAGGTGCTGGGCCCTGGGCAAGCAGCCTCCTTCTTCCATCCCAGGTCCGTTGCCCGGGTGATAGGCACTATGGAAACAGGGGAGGTGTGTGTGGGGGCAGAGTGGGGAGGCGGGTAGGGCCCCGGCGGCTAGGTTTCCGCCCTCAGGTACCGCTCCCCCCACCTTCCAGATCTCAGCCTGGGTGTCCGAACCGGGCAAGGGGAGATCGTTCAGTTCCAAAGTAGGAAAAGGGAATGGCGGGAGAAGAGGAGGGTAAGCAGGATGGTGGCTGTCCAAGGTGCTGAACCTGGAATACAAGCTCGGTTGGGAGGGCAGGCAGTTCTCTCCGCTACACAGACCACCCCCTGCCTTTCTGCCATACCTTCCCCAGACAGGGACGCGCTACAATTTGGGGGTGCGTGACCTTAATCCAAGCTAGGTCCTGCAAAAGTCTGACTTTTTCTAAGTCTCTCTCTCTCTTTTATTTTTTTCTGGGGGAAGGAGATGCTGGAGTCGTAGAGGAGCAGACCCCAAAGCACCTGGCCACTTCGTCCCACCTCCGCGTCTTGGATACTCCCGTACACGCCCCCAGCAGAGCCCTGCCCGAGAGTGGGCGGCTCTCAAGGACTCCTCCGCTTTGCCGCACAAAGAACCTTTCCTGCCTCCAGTCACACACCCCCAACCTTGGCTGCCCGCACTCTTGGTCCTCTCCGCGTCTCCCCTCCCAGGGCGCTGCCAGTCCTGTTCCTTTACTGGGGCTCTGGGAGTTCCTAGACCCTCCTAGCCCATTCTCCTCGCCTTGGGTCTCTCTCATCACATCCAGGAGACCCACGCGAGCGCCAAAGGAGACTTGACCTCTAACTCGAACCCTCAGCCCCAGCCTCCACCCCACTCACGCGTGCCGTCGAAGCGGGTGGCGATGGTGTCCAGGAAGGTGTTCTGCGGGGCCAGCAACCCCTTCATGACCGGCATGGCCTCGGGGCGCAGATTCCAGGCGCAGCGCTGGGGGCGTTCAGCGCGGCCGGGCCCGAGGGGGCGCGCTGCCGGCGGGGCCGGGGCGCCCCATGCGCCCGCCTGCCTCTTCCCCTCCCTCTCGGCGCCGCCGCCGCCGCAGCCTCTCTGTTTCAAACCCAGTAGCTTTCCGCTTGTCTCGGCGCCGCCTCGGTCCCCCTACCTCCCCACGGGCCAGGTTCTTTCCCTAGGGCTCGCCCGGAGCCCGCCACGTGGCCCCGCACGGGGAGGGGCCGCCAGCGACACTCCTCTCCGCTGCCCTCCTCCGGGTGAGGAGCGGCCCACGCGTGTCTCTCCCGCAGAGAATTTGGGGCACGCCCACCCGAAGCCGAAGCGCCAAGGGATGGGGCGGGGCTTAAGTGACAGACACGCCTACCTTCCAGGGTGGCCACGCCCCCACGCGTGTTTCCCTGGCGGCTCCTGGTGTCTCCTCCCCTCGGGTTCCCCGCTAGCCGCCCACGCTGGGACTCGTGTCTGGTTCACAGCGCCGCCTGCTGGAATTGGGATATCTCGCAGCAACCTCAGGTTCCTGCACTCTTTGCTGAGATAGCAAAGAGTTAAAGAGGTTAGTTTTGCCGGTGGAGGATCGATGAGAGCACAGGAAACTCAAATGCTAAAATACTTAACCGTCACCTGTGCCTTAGTTTGCATAGGGCACCCTGGCGAACTCTGCCTCTAACCTCAGCAGGATGGATGAAAAGAGCTCTGGAGTCCACTGGGTAGACATCCCAGCTCTGCCGCTTACTAATTGTGTGACTCAGCCTCCAGCGGCATCACTTTCTTCACCTGTCAAATGGAGCTAATAATTTTTACCTCGTATGGTTGTGTGAATTTAATAGCATAATGCATATCGTTGGCACACAATGGGTTGGAGAGCAATTGTCTCCTTATTCGCCCCCTCTTCCTATCATTCTGATTTAACCCTCCTTCTCTCTGCAACCATTCAAGTGGAAGAGAGCTTGGAGGTAAATTTGGGGCTGAGAAAGATGGTTTCAAGGTGAGCAGGCAGTTTATAAATCCCCAAAGTGCACCGGTGGACTTTGTTCTCCATCTTCCCCAGAACGAAACCAGCGCAGCAAGAAGGACCTAGGTAAAACCAGACACGGGACTTCACTATGGAAGCAGAAAATTACTGCAGCAGCTGAGTGTGGTGGCTTAGGGTGGCTGCTTCCTGGGGAAAAAACAACTAAAGCCAGTGACAAAGGGAAGATGGGCTGGGCAGAGGGCAGGCCAGTGTTCCTCACCCTCACCCCAAGTCTGAGCTGGGTGTTATCTGGGACGTTATATGCTAAAAAGTGCCACATCTTTCTGCACCTCTACTTTTGGGTTTTAGTTTTTTAGGGCTGCTATAATAAAGTACCACAAGCTGGATGACTTAAACAACAGAAATCTGTTGTTTCCTTTCTAGAGACTGAAAGTCCAAGACCAAAATGACTGCAGGGTTGGCTCCTTTTGAAGGCTGTGGGGGAATATTTGTTGCATGCCTGTTTTCTAGCTGCTGGTGGCTTATTGGCACTTTTTGGCTTGTAGATACGTCACCCATCTCTGCCTTCATGTTCACATGGATTCTCCTTGTGTGCATTTGTGTCCAAATCCCCCCTTTATATAAGGACACGTCATATTGGATTAGAGGCTCACCCTACTCCAGTATGATAGAATTTTTTTCCTCAGTATGACTGAATTTTAACTAATTTCATCCTGAAAGACTCTTTCCAAATAAGGCCATGTTCTGAAGTGCCGGGGGTTAGGACTTCATATGTAAATGAGAGGGGGAGGGGTTGAACAATTCAACTTGTCACAGGTGTGTTTCGTTTAAATTGCTGGAAAAATCTTGCCTCATCCCTGCTTAAGAACTTCTCCTGACTCTCAGCTACCTACAGAATAAAGTGCAAAGCCTGATCTGTGAGGGCTTTCACAATCTGGGCTGCACAAGCCTAACCGTCTCCCCTTCAGTGTCTCACCACGCCCCCCAAATGCCCTATCCCACACTGCAGCCCTCTGGAAGATTCCTGTTGAACCTCATATTCCCTGCCTTTTCGGCGGGCGCGGCTCCCTCCTTCCCAGCCGCATCCGGCTCCCTCCTTCCCAGCCGCATCCAGCTCCCTGCTTGCACTTTCCTCCGCGTCTCTCAGGAAAGGCCTGGCGATTCAGAATGACTGGTGGAGCACCGAGGACCGTGTCTGCCCCCATTCTCCCCTCCTAGCATGCACATATGCGGTTCTCTCGGCACTCCAGGGCTTTGCAGTTTCTTGCCCTAAGAGCGCCCACCCGAGAGGGGTTCAAAGACTCCCAAACCGAACTCCAGGTTTTCCGGCTCTTTACGTTCGAAAGACTCTCACGCCCCCTGGAGGGCGGGACGCGACCACACAGAGACAGAGAGCAGCCACACTAACAGAGGGAGACTTTATTCTCCTTTTTCCTGCGAGCTGACACTTTTTTTTCCTGTGGGGGTGAGGGCAGGGCCAGGGTAGGGGCAGGACAGGACCCGAACGAGAGCTCAGATCCCGGACCGGCCCCCAGGCGCCACGGACGAGGCGGCCTCGGAGGGACAACGGCGACCGGAGCAGGGGCGCAGCGCTGGCTCTGCGCCTGCGCGGCGGCCCATGGTCAGGATGCCGGCCGCGTGGTTGCCGCTGGCCTGCAGGAGGCGCTGCAGCCGGCCCTGGAGGCCCGGGGGCCCGGGCCGCCGCTTGCCCAGCGTGAGGATGCCGGCCGCGTGATTGCCCGCGCCGTGCAGCAGCTCGTAGAGGCGGCAGGAGCACGTCTTCTGACGGCAGCAGTCGGGCAGAGGTTGCGCGGCCGCCCCGGGTGACAGCAGCGCGGGCGGCAGCAACAGTAGCAGGAGCAGCAGCGTCACGGTAGCCCAGGAGACCTAAGGAAGGCGGAGACCGGGCGCTGAGGGTCGCCCGCATTCCAGCCCCTACGTCCGGGTCCTGCCCAGCTGGCTCCGCGCCCCCTCGTGGCCGGCGCTTCTCACTCGCTGTCGCCTGGCTTTCCTGCCTCGAAGCTGTCTGAAGGGCTCTCTCTGACCCTACCTACCTTAAGATCCAGCAGAGCATCTCCTCCAGTCAGCTCTTTGAAACCCCCTGGGCAGAATGAATCTCTCTCTCCTCTGGGTGCCCTTAATCCCTTGTACCCTCATTACAGCCCTGACCACTCCATTTGAAATTGGCATGTCTGAATCTGCCCCAGAAGTTTATGGAAACTTTGCTCAGGGAAACAGAAGCCCCATTTATCCACTCCTCCTCCCCACAGAGGGCAAACATGGGAAAATCAAGGACTGGCAGGATCCAGGTGGTTGTTTTGACTGCCTGCTCCCATGCAGGGGAAACGATTCTGTGGGTTTGGACCCCTTTCAGGGGGCACAACGTCCTCACTTGTAAACGGGGTATAAAGTAATTCCTACTGTGCAGGGCTGCTGGGAGGATAAGATAAGATGACAGGTGCAAATTGCACCTGATACATAGTAAAAGCTCAATAAACATGAACCCTTAGGAGAACAGGGCACAGTCCAGTGTTAACTAAGGCAGATTCTCTGTCAAGGGTCCACCCTGCACACTGCCTCAGAACCCATATAGGAAAAGACACTTTCAACCTTCCTCCTAGCTCCCCAAGCAAGCATTCTCACTGTCCCCAGTCTCATTGCCCCTAAGTCACCCCTCCATCCCTGGGTCTTTACCTTTGTAGAGGAAGGATTCATGGTGTCTGGAGCTCAGAGTGGGGTAGCCGGGAAAGGTGTTGTCTGCAGTGGTCCAAATAGCCAGGAACTTTGAGGCTGTCAACTGCAACCCGGTAGCAGGAGTCTGGGGTTTATAGTGCTCAGAGGTGGTGGGCGGGAGGGGGGAAGAGATGGGCGCTTGCATCCACTCCCAGAACAGACAAAGGCAAATCTAAGATTAGCCTCCCGCAGGAGTGCCGTCTCCAGGCTGGGCCCCAGGAATGGCCGCCAAGGCAATCAGAGTCTTGAGTTGGATCTCTGTGCCCCTGGTCCCCCGCTTTGTCTGTCTGCCTGCTCCCTGGAGATGGGGCGGTCTCCGGGCACTAATGAGGCCACCTTACTCCTAGGAATCTGGGAGCACAAAAGAGGTCTTGCCTGGGGGGTGGCGTGGGACGATGCATAGGGGGAGCTGCTAATTAAGGGCATGAAAGGAGGCAGTTGTGAGACCCACTCTCCATAGGATGTGTGTGTCTGGCGGAGGGCAGCCGGGCAACAGCCTCTCCCCCCTGCTCCTGTCTCAACCCCTGGGGCCTTTATGCTTCAGGGCCTTCTTCCTCTGTGGAAAAGGTTTTTTAGCTGACTTTCCCTCCCCTCTGGCTCTTCTTCCTTCTGCTTGTTCCACCAACCTCCAAGATGGAGAACCTTGAAAAGCCACTCCTGGGCAGCGGGAGGACACCAGCCAAAACTGATGTTATCCTTCAACCTCCCCAGCTTCCTACCTGGTTGGGCTGCCTCGACGGGATGGATGGAGTCCCATCCCACCATTGGTAGGAGGAGAGCCACCGTGGGGAGAAGGACATGTACCATCTCTATGCCGGAGTCTCTCTTATCTAGGGCACTGTCTACTGAGCACCGGTTCTGTGCCAGGCTCTGCTCTGGGCACTGGAGTGACAGTGTGCATAGGACATGGCCTGGTTTTCTTTTTTACAAAACCATAATTTGTTATTATTATTTATTTATTGGCTTCACTGGAGCTTCCCAGGTGGCGCTGTAGCAAAGAATCTGCCTGCCAATGCAGGAGACAAGAGTTGGATCCCTGGGTTGGGAACATCCCCTGGAGTATGAAGTGGCAACCCACTCTAGTATTCTTACCTGGAAAATTCCATGGCCAGAGGAGCCTGGCGGACTATAGTCCATGAGGTCGCAAAGAGTCAGACACAACTGACTAAGTGACTAAGCACGCATAGGCTGCACTGAATCTTCATTGATGCGCACAGGCTTTCTATATTTGGGTGCTGGGCGGTGGGCTACTCTTTGTCTCTTCGTTGCAGTGCTTGGGCTTGCCATTTTGATGACTTCTCTTGTTGCAGAGCATGGGCTCTAGGCATATGGGTTTCAGTAGCTGCAACTTGCAGGCTCAGTAGTTGTGGCTCATGGGCTTAGTTGCTCTGCTGCATGTGAAATCTTCCTGCACCAGGGATTGAACCCATGTACCCTGCATTGGCAGATAGATCCTTAATCACTGGACCACCAGGGAAGCCCTGGCCCAGTTTTGCTGGGAGGTGACCCAGCAAAAGTATAGCTCAATGGAGAGAGGACTCTGCAAAAGCCTTGCGTGAAAAGTTGGTTTCTATCAAGCTTGGAAGAGAAGGCTTTCCGCAGAAGGGATAGCCTGAGCAGAGACCTAGAGGTGACCGTGCTTAACTCATGCAGGAAGCAGGATGTGGTCCACTGATCACAACTTCTCTTAGAAGAGAGGTGGCTGGACAGGTAAGTGAGGTCAGCGTGGGTCAAAGGGTCTTATCAGCTAAGCTGATTAGTTTTGATCCCGCAGGTGCTGGGGAGGCTATGGGAGGATTTTATTAGTAAGGAGTCATGGGCTGAGGTGGGGGCCAAGCAGGTGGGGGCAGGGGCCTGGATTTGGGGTGTGGAATGCAGAAGTGGAAAATTCTTAAAGAGATTGGAATACCAGACCACCTTACCTGCCTCCTGAGAAATATGTATGCAGGTCAAGAAGCAACAGTTAGAACCATACATGGCACAATGGACTGGTTCCAAATTAGGAAAGGAGTACGTCAAGGCTGTATATTGTCACTCTGCTTATTTAACTTCTGTGCAGAGTACATTATGCAAAATGCCGGGCTAGATGAAGCACAAGCTGGAATCAATATTTCTGGGAGAAATATTAATAATCTCAGATATGCAGATGACACCACCCTTATGGCAGAAAGAAAACAGGAACTAACGAGCCTCTTGAAAGTGAAAGAGGAGAGTGAAAAAGCTGGCTTAAAATTCAACATTCAAAAAACTAAGATCATGGCATCCAGTCCCATCTCTTCATGGCAAATAGATGGGGAAATAATGGAAACAGTGACAGACTTTATTTTCTTGGGCTCCAAAATCACTGCAGATGGTGACTGTAGCCATGAAATTAAAATACACTTGCTCCTTGGAAGAAAAGCTATGACAAACCTAGAGAGCATAATAAAAAGCAGAGACATTACTTTGCCAACACAGGTCTGTCTAGTCAAAGCTATGGTTTTTCCAGTAGTCATGTATGGATGTGAGAGTTGGATCATAAAGAAAGCTGAGCCAAAGAATTGATGCTTTTGAATTGTGGTGTTGAAGAAGACTCTTGAGAGTCCCTTGGACTGCAAGGAGATCCAACCAGTCCATCCTAAAGGAAATCAGTCCTGAATATTCAGGACTGATGCTGAGGCTGAAACTCCAATACTTTGGCCACCTGATGTGAAGAACTGACTCACTGGAAAATACCCTAATGCTGGGAAAGATTGAAGGCAGGAAGAGAAGGGGACGACAGAGGATGATATGGTTGGATGGCATCACTGACTTGATAGACATGAGTTTGAGTAAGTTCCAGGAGCTGATGATGGACACAGAAGCCTGGTATGCTGTAGTCCATGGGGTTTCAAAGAGTTGGACACGACTGAGCGACCGAACTGAACTGAACTGATTCAGAAGTAGTAATTCAGAGTCAGAATCTGAGGTTTGGACTTCCTTGGTGGTCCAGTGGCTAAACTGCTACAAATGCAGGGGGCCCGGGGTTCAATCCCTGGTCAAGGAAGTAGACCCCACATGCCGCAACTAAGACCCAGCCCAGCCAAATAAATAAATATTAAAATAAACAAACAAAGAATCTGAGGCTTGGCAGCTGATTGGGATTAGGTGCTGCGTTATTTAGGAGGTGCTGCAAGGTTTGGCGGAGAAGGCAATGGCACCCCACTCCAGTACTCTTGCCTGAAAAATCCCATGGACACAGGAGTCTGGTAGACTGCAGTCCATGGGGTTGCTAAGAGTCGGACACGACTGAGAGACTTCACTTTCACTTTTCACTTTCATGCTTTGGAGAAGGAAATGGCAACCCACTCCGGTGTTCTTGCCTGGAGAATCCCAGGGACGGGGGAGCCTGGTGGGCTGCCGTCTATGGGGTCACACAGAGTCAGACACGACTGAAGCGACTTAGCAGCAGCAGCAGCAAGGTTTGGACAAGACTCACGACCCTGCTGAAACTGAAGTCCAGCCCGTTTCCCCCGTGGTAAGATGGACAGTCAACCCAGATGGTCTCTGGGGCTGCTTCCTGCTGTGATTCTTTATGATTTACAGTATAGGTCCTGCCCATGTAAGTGATTTGTGGGTTTTGGGCCAGGAAGGGGGACTTGTGCTAAGCCTGGGCAAGGGGAGTTGGGGAGCAGCCCCTCCACACTTAGGGAAGGCTTGGGATGGGGAGAGGTCGAGGGAGGGGGCTCAGTGTCTCCTAGGTTCACTTAGGCTGTGGTAGCGGTCCCCCAGGTCTCTGAGGACACACACTTAGGCCCGCCTCAGCTTGGAGCAGAAGTCGCAGAAGTTGCAGGAAAAGTCGCAGGGAAAGCCCTGGTGTCCAGAACTGAAGCGGAGAGGGCAACCCAGGCTGCAGCAGGAGCAGAGCAAATGGGGTCTCTGCTGCTGCTACTGCTGCTAAGTTGCTTCAGTCGTGTCTGACTCTGTGCGACCCCATAGACGGCAGCCCACCAGGCTCGCCTGTCCCTGGGATTCCCCAGGCAAGAACACTGGAATGGGTTGACATTTCCTTCTCCAATGCATGAAAGTGAAAAGTGAAAGTGAAGTCGCTCAGTCATGTCCGACTCTTAGCGACCCCATGGACTGCAGCCTACCAGGCTCCTCCGTCCATGGGATTTTCCAGGCAAAGGAGTACTGGGGTGGGGTGCCATTGCCTTCTCCAATAGGGCCCCTGGTTTCCCCAAAATCAGACCCTGAGCCGAGATTCTGGGTGTAAGAAGTTTATTTGGCAGGTGACCCTAGAAAGCACGTGGGAGGAGGGACAGGAGAGATAGGAGGAAAACCAGTAAGAACCACGTTAGTGAGAGGGTTACCACTGTGGGCAACTGGTGGAGACCCTCGGAGGGAGACGCTACAGAATACACTTCAGATTGTTCTCCTGAGGGACGACAAAACTGAGGTCTGCAGTCACCAGCCCCTGCTCCGTGCCAACTGAGGGTCACTCCTGGGAGCCTGAACTTCCAACACTTCCAGCCTGCCTGGTGCGTAGGCTGAGAAACAGTCACTGCCAGTGTGGATTGGAACTCCCGTGTCCTCTAGGGTGGGCTGGGGGCTCCGGGCGGGGCGCTGCTGGTGTCTGCTTTGTCCTTGAAGTGAACTCCTTGGAACTGATGGACCAGGTTGGGCCTCCCTAAGGCCAGCAGCTCTCATGGGCAGCTGTCACATGAAGACCCTGGCCAAGGGCTCCACACCCAGAGGGGTCCCAGAGGAAAGAGTGAGGCAGCCCATGGGGGTGAGTGGGGCTGGGGGCAGGCCTCAGCTCAGGACACCACCCTCCTCTGCAGGCACTGGGCCAGGGGCCTGTGCCTGAGGACCCGGGGCATCTCAGGAGGGAACGGGGCCGAGGGGCAGGCAGCGAGGGCTGCCCGCAGTTCCCTGAAGGCCCCCTGCCCCACCAGGTGGACTTGGGCGGGGCCCATGCTCCCTCGGAACCGCAGGTACTTGTAGCGAGCGGAGGTTTCCTGAAGGCAGTGGTCAAGCTGGGAACAGAACGGCTCAAGTGAGGCTGGTGTGGGGCTGGGTGGCATGTGGGTGAGACGCGCACGGCTGTGCCCAAGGTATGCATGGCTAGAAGTTTCATGTGTACATGTGTGTGTCTGTGGGGCTCAACCCTCCCTTCCCAGAGCTCCAGTGAGGTTCTCCTTCCCTCCCCCACCTCCGCAGGACACACGGGGCAGTGTGCAGGGTGAAGGGGACATTCAGTCGTGTCCTGTCCCTGTCTCCTGTTTACCTTGTCTCGATTTTCCTCTGACAAGTTCCTCAGCCCCTTCAGTGCCACAAATACCTCATAGTGGGGAGCGGAGCCCTCAGAGGAATCTGTGGACAAACCGCCCATTACGGACACATGTTTTGTGAATGGGGCATCTTTGAAAGCCCAAGCCCACTGCCCCTACTCTGAGGTTCACAGGGGAGAGAAGGAGTTTCTCGGCAAGGAGTGGGGTAAACGGAGAGGAAATGGGTAGAGACTGCAGCAGGACGGATGGGGGTTAGATATGCGGAAGGACTTTTGTTAGAAGCAGCAGAAAAGGCTGGGTCTTTCCTCCTTCCTAGAGGTCTCCCCGCAGGATGGGTACGGGTGAGGGATAGTCAGCCAGCGGAAAAGCTTACCCAGAATCCTGCTCTCCACCCAGCCATGGTCCAACAGCTTGGCCCCCGGCCACTGCCCCACGGCCCGGCCCAGGGCCTCAGAGAACACGTCCTCACCAGTGTCTTCACCTCGAACACTCAGGGTCTGGCCCAGCCTGGGGAGAAGGAAGCAGGAGCCAGAGGAACCCAGGGCATGAGCATGGTCCCTCAGTGACCCGGGGGGTCACTTACCTGCAGATGAATTTGACGACCGGACACTGATTGTAGCCACCCACCACCTGTACCACATCACCGAGCCGGCACCTGATGGAGAGGAAGTGGGGATGAGGTCAGGCCCAAGGGCCCATTAACTTCAACAGCATGCCCATGGCCTTCAACTGGGTTCACCTCAGGAGGCCTGAGGTGGTGGTTGGGGAGAGGTGGGCAGGCAGATGGTCACCTGGTGAGGCTGGCGTGGTTGGTCAACACCAGCTCGTACTCCTTGCCCTTCTGGGCCTCAGCCAGCAGGACAGTGGGGGTAGCCTCTTCCCGAGTTCCTTCCTTGAGTGGAAGCAGCTCAATAAAGGGGGCTCCAGGGGGCAGAAGGTACAGGCCATGGGGCTGCTCTGGCCACAGACTGAGGCCCAACACCCCTGTGGGGAGCAAGCAGCCTCTTCATCTGCTAGGCAATCGCCCAGGCCCCAACCCTCTGAGCATCTGATCCCCCTGCTGCCCCTCCACTCCATCCTTCCCGGCTCCCCCAGGCTCAGCCCTCTGCTTCTAAGGCCCTAATTGGGAAGAGGCAATGGTTCTGGAGGTGATGGACCTGGAGAAAATGCTGATGTGGTATAAATCTGTGTAAGTCTCTTAACCTCTCTGAGCCTCAGTTTTTTCATCTGTAAAATGGAGCTACTGGTGTTGGGGAGGAATCAATGAGATGACTATATAGGGCTTGCTGCAGTTCATGGGGTCGCAAAAAGTTGAACACAACTTAGCAACTGAACAACGACAACCTGGCAGCTATATGTGTGCCCCTCACCACCCTTGAGTCTTGCTGACCTCCAGAAGCAGCGTAAGCGGGTGAGAAGAAGGTGAGCCCTTGGCACCACAAGGCCCCCAGGGCGGCCACAGCCTCAGCCTGGCCTCCTGCGTCCAGAGTCACCACCACCTGCAGTTTTGGCCAGAGCCGAAGGGCCAGTCCTCGGGGTCCCGGCTCCAGGGCCTCCCGCAGCTTGGCTGCCCGTCTGGGGAGAGGTGCTCCTGGGTTCCCAGCAGCGATGGCTTCAGCCAGCTCTTCCCCATGGGCCTCCAGGTCCAAGAAGACATCTAGGAGTTCTGCTGCTGTCCCAGCTTCAAGAGCTCGCAGCTCTGGGGACCTCAGTGCCTCCAGCAGCAGGACCCTTGGGTCCTTGGCTCCAGTGGGGCTCACCTGGCCCAGGGCATGCCAAGGCCAGGGGAGGGGGTAGGGCCAAGGGGAGGAAGCAGTCACACGGGCCGTGCCTCCTGGAGCCAGCACTTCCGGGTAGGCCTTGTTTAGGGCTGCCAGACCCAGCAAGGTGGCCTGGAGGGAGACAAGAGACAGAGTTGGCCCTGGGCCTGAGCCAGACTCTGAGCCCCCAGATATTTTTTTTTTCTGGTCACCAGGGGTCGAACCCATACCCTCTGCACTGAAAGCGGGGAGTCTTAACCACTGGACCATCACGGAAGTCCCCCAGTGTTGTTTTTAGGTTTTTGTTGCTGTTGCTGTTTGCTTTTTTCCCATCCTGATGGGAAGCTTTGGCTGCACTTAGGGACCTCTGATGGGGTTGGGTTCCGGCCTTCCCCATTTACCTGCAGAGAGGCCTCGCCATGGTACTGGTTTGAGGTGGGGGGCAAGGGCTGCCCACTTTCTTCCTCCTGGGCCTGGCTGGCCTTGGTCAGAGGGAGATGATTCCGGAAAGTGCTTATATCTGTAGCCCCAAAGACACCATAAAATCCCCATGAAGCCACAGAGTTTCCCAAGGGTTCAGGCCAGACTGGTGAGACCCTCAGAGAAGGACTCCAGAACAGGCCTGAGGGGAGAGAGGCTATCAGGGGCCAGCATGGCAAAATTCTTCTTGAACAATCCAGCCTGGGTAGATTCTCTGGGTCAGACCTCTCTCTGTGCTGGTGGTAGAAGGGGGAAGGGTGGTCTTTGGGTTCTGGAATCTGACTCTCCTGTGGGGTTTCCTTCTCTTTGGGCCACTTCCCCAGACCCTGGGAAACACACCT
Source organism: Okapia johnstoni (assembly GCA_024291935.2). NCBI lineage: Eukaryota > Metazoa > Chordata > Mammalia > Artiodactyla > Giraffidae > Okapia > Okapia johnstoni. The sequence goes on along the minus strand of CM044306.1, from coordinate 19,513,639 downwards.
GTGCTCCCTCTGAGGGGACAGCGGGGACCCTGGGCTCTGTGCAGACACCGCCTCAGGGCTTGCTGCTGGCTCTGGCCCGCGTGCAGCGTACTCTGCGCTAGTCTCTTCTGCTGCCAGGCGGCTGCCCAGCGCAGGGCCCCCCACGCCATACGGTGCTGGAGGCAGACAAGCCAGGACCACCTGGCATCCCGGGACCGCGGCGGCCACAGGAGCACAGCCAGTGGCAGCAGCAGCAACAGGGACGACAGCAGCAGCAGCAGCATCTCCAAGCAGCTCCTGGCAGGAGGAAGGCCTCCAAGTACTGGCACTGCAGGGAGGAGGGGAAACCCATTTCCTCCCCTCACTCTGCCGACCACAGGAAAATCAAGTTCAAAGGGAAGCTGGGGAAGAAGCCTGGACCCCTGTCAGGCGCGTGATGTGGAGGAGACAACGGCAAGGCTTTGGGGTCACACTGACCTGAGTTCGGATCCTGGCTCTGCCCCTGGTTAGTTGTCTGGCCCTGGGGCACTCAGTCAGCTGCTTTGAGCCCTGTACCCTTGCCCCATCTGTAAAATGGAAATAATGATACCCCTGAGGAGCACGGAGGGCATGGCAGAGCACCTGGCTCAGAGCAGTTACTTAACTGATGACCTGTCTGGTCTACTCCCGAGAGGCTCTGCTCTGTCCAGGATCCACCCTGTCCCGGCATCATGTCCCTTCTCCGCCACCCCCCCGCCCCACAAGCCCTGAGCCCCTAGGAGTGGTTCCACGTCCCACAGGCACCTGTCACAGCCCACTTGTGCCTCTGCCCGGCACCCCGGGGCCCCTCAAGGCGCCGGAACAGCCTCAGTACACAGCTAGGCAGAAAGATGGAGCCCAGGCTTTAAAGGGAAGTCCAGCCCCTAGGTCTGAGGGAGGAGCTGGAGGCGGGGTTGGGGGAGCTCTTAAAGGGACAGGTTGCCTAAGGGCCGCAGTGCTGGGAGGTGGCCCAAGCCTGCAGGTGGAAGGAAGTTATAGCCAGAGTAGAGTGGTCCATAGGGTTGCAAAGAGTTGGACACCACTGAAGTGACTTAGCATGCAGAGTGGTCCTCAGACTCGTCCAGGTGAAGGAAGAGAAACCTGAGTGCAGAAAAGAGTGTCTCAAATCAGCTTGAGCGTGGAGTGGGCACATCCCATCCTGGAGCAGGTGCAAACTTGAGCACTGTCAAAAAGAAACATTTTTCCAATCTAGAATTGCCCTCCACAAAGGTAGTAGAGAAAGAAAATCCTTTTGTTGTTGAATAAGCATTAAAGCAGAGTGTGACGCATCACAGGTGAACTACTGGGACAGCAAAGAAAGAAAAGAATCTCACTCTCCCCCCTTTTTTTGTAGTTATAATTTATTAACTTATCCTGATTTTGTATGGGCTTACTTTCTTTTTTCATTTTATTACCTTTTTATTTTTAGCTTTAAAAATATTTAATTGGAGTATAATTACTTTACAATGTTATGTTAGTTTCTACTGTATAACAAAGTGAATCAGCTATATGGATACATATACCCTCTCCCTGTTGAGCCTCCCTCCCTTCCCCCCAGCTCACCCCTCTAGGTCATCACTGAGCACCAAGGTGAGCTCCCCGTGCTATACAGCAGCTTCCCACTAGCTATGTTTTACACATGGTAGTGTATATATGTTGGGCTTCTCAGGTGGCGCTAGTGGTAAAGAACATGCCTGACAATGCAGGAGACATAAGAGACACAGGTTCGATCCCTGGGTCAGGAAGAACTCCTGGAGGAGGTCATGGCGACCCACTCCAGTATGCTTGCGTGGAGAACCCATGAACAGAGGAGCCTGGCGGGCTACAGTCCATGGGCTCACAGTCAGACATGAGTGACGTGACTTAGTACGCACGCACACATTGTATATAAATGTTAGTGTTGCTTTCCCAGGTCATCCTACTGTCTCCTTCTCCATGTCCGCATGACCGTTTTCTATGCCTGCATCCTGCCAATAGATTCATCAGTATCACTCCCTTTTAAAGCTAGAGCCCAACAGACACAACCTGTTAACACATGTTCTCAAGATAAATAACTTTACCTGGTAATTGGGGTCCCCACCTGTGTTAGTTTATTGGCTTTATCCCAGGAAACACAAACTTCTCGCATCTTTACGGTAGGAGGTAGTTTTGCAGCTTGGAGTAGTAAGGTGCTCTCCAGAGCTCGGCTGTCCCCACTGATACTGAAAAACTTGAGAAGCTGTGCTCAGAACGGGGTTCTTCTATCCCACGTGAAGCCCTCTCTCCCGCTGTGTTCTCCACCCAGGCTCTCAGACACTCTCCCTTCACCCTCAACTGCCTCACCACATTGCACTCTCTCTTCTCACAACTGAGCTTTTTAAATTTATTTATTTCTTTTTTGGCCATACTGCTTTCGGGAGATTAGTTCCCTGATCAGTGATTGAACTAGGGTACTCAGCAGTGTAAGAACTGAGTCCTAACCACTGGACCACCAGGGAATTCCCATCACAGCTTAACTCATAAAGTGTGCAATTCAGTGGTTTCTAGTGTATTCATAGGTATGAATGCCAAGTCAATTTTATAACATTTTCATCACCATAGAAGTAACCCTAGGTCCTTTAACTATCACCCCCCAACCCCTTCCCACCTTCCAACCCCCAGCCCTAAGCAACCACAAATCTACTTTCTGTATATATAGATTTAACTATTCTGGACATTTCATGTAAGTGAAATCATATAATATGTGATCGTTTGAGTCTGGCTTCTTTCATTTAACATGTTTGCAAGGTTCTTCCATGTAGTTCATTCTTTTTATCGCCAAATGATGTTTCATCACATGGATGAAATTCATTTGATTATCCATTCATCAGTGGATGAACCTGGGTTATTTCGGTTCTTTGGCTATTGTATATATTGCTATTATGAATGCTAGTGTACGAGTTTTTCTGTGGATATATATCTTCATTTTTCTTGTATAAAAATGGAATGCAAGGGGTTCACTGTGTTCCAGTGAGTGGAATGGCTGGGTTGTATAGTAACTGGAACTGCTAAACTGGTTTCCAAGGTGGCTTCACCATTTCACATTCCCACCACTGGTATATGAGGGTTCCAGTTTCTCTACATCCTTGTCAACACTTGTTATTATCTGATCTTTTGATTATAGCTATCCTGCCCTCCTCGTTCATCCATTCGAGTGAGATTTTGCGTTTTCCTAATGACCAATGATGTCACAACTTTTTGTGTGTTTATTGGCCATCTGTGTACTTTCTTGGGGAAATGTCTTATCAGATTCTTTTTTTTTTTTTTTTACATATATCCATTCCCTCTTTTTTTTTTTTTTAACTTTACAACATTGTATTTGTTCTGCCATATGTTGACATGAATCCACCATGGGTACACATGCTTTCCAAGATTCTTTACCCATTTTTTAACTGGACCACTTGTCTTTTTATTATTAAGTTGTAAGAGTTCTTTATATATTTTACATACAAGTCCATATATCAGATACATATGATTTGCAAACATGATTTTTCTCCTATCTTATGGGATATTTTCCCACTTTCTTTCTTTTTTTGGACTTGGAGTAAAAAAAAAATCTTTTACAAATTTTATTTGTAAAAACTTGTTTCTTAACTGGAGTGTAATTGCTTCACAGTGTTGCGTTAGTTTCTGCTGTACAACATGAATCAGTTATAAATATATGGGTATCCCTCTTGAACCTCCCTCCCACCCCAGATCCCACACCTCTTTTTATTTTCCTGATAGTATCTTTGAAGCGCACATTTTTTAGTTTTATTGATTTTTTATTTACCTGCTGGGTCTTCATTGCTGCGCACAGGCTACTCCCCAGCTGTGGTGTGCGGGCTTCTCTTGTTGTAGCTGTAGCACACGTGGGCTTCAGTAGTTGTGGTGCACGGGCTTACTTGCCCTGTGGCGTGTGGCATCTTTCCAGACCAGGGATTGAACCTGGTCCCCTACACTAGCAGGTGGACCCTTAACCACTGGACCGGCAGGAAAGTCCACAATGTTTGGTTCTGATGAAGTTTAACAATCTAATTTTTTCTTTTGTTGCTTATGCTTTTGGAGTCATATCTAAGAATATATTGTCAAATTTGAGGTCATGAAGATTTACCCTTCTATTTCCTTGGCTTTTACATTTAAGTCTTTGATCCATTTTTTTTTAAATTGTAGTAAAATATACATAAAAGTTACCATTTTAACCATATTTAGTTATCCACTTCAGTGTCATTAAGTATGTTCCCATTGTTGTGGAACCATCACCATCATCTCTCTCCAAAACTCATCTTCTTAAACTAAAACTCTGTGCTCATCAAACAATAACTCCCCACTCCTCCTTCCCACAGCCTTTGAACACCATCACCCTATTTGCTGTCTTTATGAATTTGACTACTCTAGGTGCCTAACATGAGGGGAATTATACAATATTTGTCCTTTTGTGTCTGTCTTATTTCACTTAGCATAATGTCTATCTTTGTCCATGTGGTAGCATGTGTCAGAATTTAAGGAAGGAAATATACAAATATATATATATATATACACACACACACATACACACACACACCATATTTTGTTTATCCACTCATTCATTGATGGACATTCACTGTTTGGCTATTATGAATAATGCTGCTATAAACACAGGTGTACAAAGATCTGAGTTCCCCCTTTTAATTCTTTTGAGAATATTCCCAGAAGGTGAAGTGCTAGATCATATGGTAATTCACACATTTACCTTTTTGAGGGACCACCATACTGTTTCACAGCAGCTGCACTATTTTACGAGCCTATCTGCAATGTACAAGGGTTCCAATTTTTCTACATCCCCTCAACAGTTGCTGTTTTCTGAGTTTTTGGTTTTTGTAATAGCCAACCCAATGGGGGTTTGAGTTGCATTTCCTAACAACTGAGCATCTTTTTGTGTGCTTGTTGTCTACCTGTGTATCTTCTTTGGAAAAACGTCTATTCATGTTCCCATTTAAAAGTTTTTGTTGTTGAAGGGTTCTTTATATATTTTGGCTATTAATCCCCTATCAGACATATAGTTTGCAAATATTTTCTTCCATTCTGTGCATTGCCTTTTCACTCTGTTCAGTGTCTTTCTTCTTTTTTTTTTTCTTTTTTTAAAGTACGTATTTTTTTGGCTGACTGGGTCTTAGTTGTAGCATGTGGGATCTTTAGTTGCAGCATGTGAACTTTTATTTTTGGCCTGTGGGATCTAGTTTCCTGAGCGGGGATTGAACCCAGGTCTCCTGCATTGGAGCACGGAGTCTTAGCCACTGGACCACCAGGAAAGTCCCGATAGTGTCTTTTGATGAACAATTTTAAAAAATTTTTTGGCTGTGTCATTGTGCCAAAATGCTTAGTTGCAGCACCGTGGGACCTTAGTTCCCCGACCAGGGATTGAACCTGGGCTTGGTTCAATGAAAGCTCAGAGTCCTAACCACTGGACAGCCAGGGAATTCCCAAAAGTTTTTAATTTTGATGAAGTCCAATTTACTTTCTGTTGCCTATACTTTTAGTATCATGGCCAAAAAATCATTGCCAAATCCCATGTCATGAAGCTCTGTTTTCTTGAGTTTTACAGTTTTAGCTCTTACATTTAGATCTTTGATCCACTTTGAATTGATTTTTATATATGATGTAAGGTAAGGTTCCAAATTCATCCTTTCACATGTGACTATCCAGTTGTCCCAGCATTCTTTGTTAAAAAGACTATTCTTTTCCCACTGAATGGTCTTGGCACCATTGTCAAAAATTTGTTGACCACAGCAGACACACGGGTTTCTTTCTAGATTCTGAGTTCTATTCCACTTATCTATAGGTCTATCCTCCTGCCAGCACTACACTTCGTTGATTACCATTTCTTTGTAATAAGTTTTGAAATTGGTAAGTGTCACTACCTCAACTTTATTCTTCTTTTTCAATTGGTTTTGTAGGAGTGTATGGTCTGGTTTCTAGATATTTGTGAATTTTCCAGGGCTTCTGATGAAGCTGCTCCACACCATTAGTCATCAGGGAAATGCAAACTAGAACTGACTCAAGTCATGTCACACTCCATTAGGATGGCTATAATCAAAAAGGTCAGAAAATACCAAGTGTTGGCAAGGATGTAGAGGAATTAGAACTCTCATGTAAAATAGTGCAGCCACCTTGGAAACCAGTTTAGCAATTCCTTGTTTCTGGTCCAGGAAAACAAGTCTCCTTGTTTAGTGAGTGGCTAGATTATTTTAGTGAGTGGCTAGATCATTTTAGTGAGTCTGTCTGCTGCCCACTGCCTACCCCAACACACAGAGTGGAGCCTCTGATGTTGCTCCTTAGGTGGGTGCAGACCTGAGTTAAGCCCATAGTCATCCTAGCATGACAGTGACTTGCAAGGATCTCTCTGTGTCTCTTTCCCTGACCGCACCCAGCTGTTAAAACTACACTAGTTGCTGGCTGATCTGCCAACAATGCGCTGGGGAATAAATGACTCCACAAATTGATCCAATCAAATGCAGGCTTCTTTGAAGGGATAGTTTCAAAGGTCAGTATTTGAGATTTGTTCTGACCCCAAGAGAGAAAGTTCCTTCCTGCTTTATCTTTCCCCATTTCTAGCAAACTAGCCTGTTTAGTTTAGCCTCTGTTTCCAATGAAGCTATGGGTCTCCTGCCAATAGCTTTTCACCACAAGCTCGTTTTTGAGAGCACAGTTAAGCTTGAGCTTGCAAATGGAGTCAGTTCACTTGTTTTAAACCTGCCTCTCCTCTCTGGAGCACACTTCTGAGTGATGGGCCCACTTCAAAAGCTGAGTGCTCAAACTTCTCTGGTGATCCAGTGGTTAAGACTCTACGAGCTTCCAATGCAGAGGGTACAGGTTTGATCTGTGGTTGGGGAACTAAGATCCCACACGCCGCAAGGTGCAGCCAAAAAAGGAAGAAAAAAAAGCTGAGAGGTGGGCGTGATCAGCAGCCTCAGTCCTTCCCGGCCTGCCTCTCCCATGGTGGAATCACTACCTTATGAACCTGGGCAAATGTGATCAGGGCTCCAGGACTCTCAGCAGCACTGGCCCAAGGTAAAGTGTCCATCCTACCAGAAGGGGCCAAGCAGAAGGGAGTACCTTACCTTTCAGCAGCATCACCCAGAACTTAGCATCAGCTACAGGGGGCTGGGGGCAGGATGAGAAATGCTGGCATCTGGCTTTCCCAGTTAACCCTCTGACTGCGAGCTATGGGGAGAGGGAGCTCTGTGTTCTTGGCTGCACTGGCCTGGAGTTTCCATCCTTCTGGGTCAGGGTTCAAATACCACGCTCACTCTTACTGCATTTTGGATTTTCTTGAGTAAACATTTCTTCATTTGCTGTATACCCTTAGGAAACTTCAAACGGGTGGGTTTAAGAAAACAATTGTCACCAGTTTCACTGCAGGGGTGGGTGTGTAGAGCTGTTTGTGCTGTCACACCAGGAGTGGAACTCCTGTCACTCCTCAGTGCTCTGCAACTCAGCTTGTATCCCTGTCTTTACAGACTGTTCTTACCAAGGTCACCAACAGCCCCTTTAGTGCCAAACCCGGACAGTATTCCCAGTTACTATCTTTGACACTGTCCCCCTTCCTTGGGCTTTGTCAGCTGTGGCCTTTCAGATTTTCCCTACCTCTTCCATCATTCTGTTTTTTTTAAAAAACCTTATCGGTGATACTTTTTTTTTTTGGAGGTTGATTTATGTTTTGGCTGTGCTGGGTCTTTGTTGCTGCACGTTGGCTTTCTCTAGTTGTGGCGAGTGGGGGCTACTCCTTGTTGGGGTAGCAGGCTTCTCACTGCTGCAGCTCCTCTTGTTGCGGAGCACGGGCTCTAGGAGCCTCGGCTTCAGTAGTTGCAGCCTGTGGGCTCAGTAGTTGTGGTGTATAAGCTTATTTGCTCTGCAGCATGTGGGATCTTCCTGAACCAGGGATCAAACCAGTGTCCCCTGCATTGCAAGGTGGACTGTTAAGTATCGAACCACCAGCAAAGCTCCTAGTGACACTTTAAAAAAAAAAATTTATTTGGCCGTGCCGGGTCTTAGCTGCAGCACACAGGATCTTTGATCTCACTGTGGCATGAAGGATCTTTAGTTGTGGCATGTGAACTCTTAGTTGCAGCATGTGGGATCTAGTTCCATGACCAGGTATTGAACTCGGGGCCCCCTGCATTGGGAGCTCAGAGTCTTAGCCCAGGGTCACCAGGAAGTCCCCTGAACACGCTGATTTTTAAGGATGAGCTTTCTAGCAGGAATAGGAGATAAAGACTATCATTCTAATTTTCAAAACCTCATGTGAACAGAAAGGTAAGAGATGCCCCCATAAGCCATCAAAGCTGGTGACACACACATGCTCTGAGGCAGCCAACGCCCAACTAGTTCCTTTTTTCAGAGTCACAATGATGATTTCAAATATTTCCCCTTCAAAACCACCCTATCTCAGCACCTGGAGGAACGAAATAAAAAGAGGACCCCGTATTGTCCACTGAGAGGAAATATTTATTGTAACATAAAATACACAATTTTGTGACTATCCCAAATTGTACACAATACTTTTTTTTGGCAACTATATACTAATCTGCGTCAAGACTAAAATATGTATCTGAAATAATTTCACAAAGTTTTATAAAGAAAAATTATAAAAAAGTATGCTATTTTAAGTTATATTCACTTTTAGTCTCCCCCCTCACCCACTACAAAGCCCTGCACACACCGTACTTTGAAACATTTTGATGACTTGGGTGTGTGTGTCTGGGAGCGAGCGAGGGGCTGAGGCAGTCGAGACTTGCCGTCACCTCTCCTTGTGGTTTGCTGAACAGGGAGGAGAGAGAAGCTATAAGCAGACAGTGAGCGTGTCTTTCAGTTACAATCTCTCCTATCAGGAGACACGGTCTCAGGAAAACCGAGGACAGCTCAGCCATGGGACACGTGCAGGAACCCCCAGGCTCCGGGCAGCCACTATCCTGAGCATCCGTTCTCCCCACCCCCTGGTGCTAACTAGGCAGTGAGAGCTCTGCCCTTGGCATGCCTGGGGCCGGGCCAACCGCTCATCTGAAAGCGTGTCACTCCCTGCCCCCGGGGTTGCTGGGACCACCAGGGTTGGCACTCAAGGTGCCTGGGTGACAGGGGCAACTAGGCTTCCTTTCCACCTTTCCCCAACACTCCCATCCTTGGCAAGGGGGCAGGGACGTTAGTCAAATCTTGAGGACATAAGGGGCTGCTACGTCAGTGCTGGTATCCATGGAGGGGGTCAGCCTGGTCATCAGAGGCAGAGACGGTCTACCGCCCGGCATAGAAAAATATCGATAAATCAGTGTACGAAACTAAGCTAGGGCAAAGAGCAGCTTTTAAAAAGTCATCTTCCAATAAATATTTACTACAGAGAAATATTTTCCTTTAACATTAAAACACTGATAAATTCAGAAGTTAATTTTGTAAAAAAAAATATGTTCATTTACCCACGTGTATAAAAATAATGTTTTTAGGGCCATTCCCTCCTGGGTGTGGTCAGGCCCTTCTTTGTGAGGGGAGCTGGGGTGACCTTACAGGCTTAAACCCCAAAGCTATACCTGCCTCCCCCTTTTCCCACCTGCCTGCCACAGCCCATTCCTTCCTTCTGGTGTAAAGCTATGGAAGAAATTTTGGACAAAATTATGCTGAGGATTTTTCATTTTGCTTTGTTTTTGCAGCTTACCAAACTCCCCAGCAAACCTGCTGACTGCGTTTCCCCAAATTACCCCAACGCTGACACCCAGCACCCTGCCCAGGTGGGCAACACACAGGTCCTGGGTTCAGCCCACACTCTAGCCACCCACTCCCCAAGACACTGTGTGTGGACAGTGAAGGGGATAGATGTGACCTGCGGCAAGTCAAAGGCATAGGACCTGACGCAGGAAGAATTCTCATGTCAAATTAGGGTGAGAAGGGGAAACCGAGAAGTCGCAATTTAGAAACAAAAACACGATTCAACATTTGCAAAAAGCCATTATCAATACGCCTTTAGAAAACCTTGCTTGCGCCTTCACCAGCGCAGAGGAGGGTGGGCAGACTGATGGCTGTTTCCAGGTAACAAGGCGACATTCTCAGAGCCCGGGAGCCAGGGCTGGGCCGTTCAATCTGGCCATGACATAAAGGACATCAACACTGTAAGCTCTGGTTATGCGACCCTCTTGTCTTTCCTCTACTTCATCAAACGTGCCTGCACATGTGTACACACATAGGAACTAAGTGGCAATTCCATGGAGCGTGGGAGTGATCGTGGGAGGCAGAGAACATAAGATGGGCTACAAGTTATTTAGAAAGCCACTACCCACTGCAAAAGCCACGACTTCCCTTGCCCCAGCCACTACTGTATGTCCCTCCTTTTCCCATCCTTACCCAGGAAAATGGGGGTTGGAGGAGAGGGCAGGAGGGAGGATTGACTTTCTTCGTCACAAGGCAGTTTCTACGTTTCAGAAGAAAAGCAGAGACAGTCACGGTTATAGATCAATGGCTTGGCAAACACAGTGACAAAGACTCACCAGACAGGAGGTGTTTCCACCTCCCTCTGGTCCTTCTCTCACTCGAAGAGCCACGTGTCAGAGCCACTGGACCTCAAGACACATGGCCCAGTTCCCGGGTTCATGGAACTGCCATTCTGCACAAAGTTAAAACAACCAGAGCCTCTGTTTGTGGCCCCAGTGCTGCAGCTAAACTCTGGACAGCAAGGGGGAGAAGCAGCACAACGTGCAATCTCACACTCACACACACACACTCACACGCCCTTCACTGGTGCGACCATGCACAGAAACACTAAAGTCACAACTAGTATTAACACTTCACATTATGAGTATTGTTTCCAAAGACAAGCGATTCATGGAATTAAAACATCCACAAAAGTTAACTCCTCTGGCGAGGATGAAGAAGCTAGAGATGGCAACGGGGCGGGGGGCTGGGGTGTCACGACTGTGCGTGGGGGATCCACTGACTGTCCATGGGTCGGCCTAGGAGCTCCTCCACACGCCGTGCCACATCCATCGTGTCGTCCAGATCGAAGTCACCATCGTTGTCAAGGACGGGGTCGGGGCTTGGGAGGAAAAGAGGAGAGGTTGAGGGAAGGGAGAGGTCAGAGGCCAACAAGAAGCAGCAGAGACCACCCTGCACCCCACCAGGTGAGCGGCTCAGACTGCCTGTACCCTTGGCCCAGGCCTGGCGCGCAACCAGTAAGGCGACCCGAACTCTGGGGCAGAGTCATCTGCCAGTTGGTTGGACACAGTGACTCAGACTAAAATACCCAGCCTACCTAGCCTCAACACTGGCTGCCCGCACATACTTAAACCCCATCTGGTTCTTACACAGAGCCAGAAAAATCTCCACTTTAGGAGAGGGGAGCAGGGGACATAGCCCAACCCTGTTCGATACTACCAATGCCTGTTCGTCAAATCTCTCCCTCCCACCTGGGCATGAGCCTGAGCCTGCCTGGCCTGGGTGGTCTCAGACCCAGACAAGCCCTGGTGTCCTTGCCCATCAGCCCTCTGGGCACCCAGCCCGAGGCCAGGTGCCCAGTTCCTCCCCATGGAGCCCCATGAGAACACAACCTACTTCTGTGGGTACATGTTATAGTGAGCCTGGGGGCACACAGCTGGGGAGGGAGCCTGGTCCATGTAGGTGGCGCTGCCTCCGGAAGAGTCTGCAGAGGCGCTCACAAACCTGTGGGAGGAAGCGGAGCCTTAGCAAGGGGTAGTGGGGAGGGAGCACTTTTGTGTCTTTCTCGGGTGTGGAAGGACAACGGGCCCACTGAGCCTGGGGCTTTGGCTGTGAGAGCGGGGCCCTGGGTACCAGTCCCCTCGTGACCAAGGCCCAGTTCCCTCCTCAGGGCTGGGCCAGGTGTGTGTGTGTGGGGGGGGGGGGGGGGGGGGGGAACAGGAGGGGAGGTGGTGGAGGGTGAGGAGAGCCAGGTGGAGGCAGGGGAGGAGAGAAGAGGCAGCAGGAGACCAGAGCTGGACCCATACACTTACTCAGGGACCACTTGCTTGATCTGTGGCTTCACGTATCCATCCACTGCTTTAGCTGCCAGGGGAGGAAGACAGTAGTGATGAGAACCAAAGCTCTCAAATGAGATGAAGGTGCAGTCTCCCTTAGGAATCCTGTCTTTTCTTAGGGTAAGACACAATCACCTCATTTTAGCTTAGGATTTGGTACAAGCGTGTCTTTCATTTCTCTCTCATTTCTTTTGGCCTTATAGTGTGGCATGCGGGGTCTTAGTTCCCCAACCTGGGATTGAAACCATAACCCCTGCATTGGGAGCATGGAGTCTTTTAAAATAATTAATTAATTTTGGCTCAGTTGCGGCATGTGGGATCTAAGTCTTTGACCAGGGCTCAAACCTGGGCCCCCTGCATCAGGAATGCAGACTCGTAGCCACTGGAGCACCAGGGAAGTCCCACAAGCACATATTTTAATTCATTAGGAAGACCCAGGAGAGGAGAGGCCTCAGTGCTGACACTGGAAGTTACGACAGCTTCCCAGCTAGCTTGGATGTGTTCATATATTCTTCAAACCATAAAAAAGGTAAACTTCAATACAAATCTAAACCAAGCATTAACTGCACACTCACTGTAAAAAGAAAGCACACCTTCAAAAGTTTCAAGCTGCAGATACAGGACTGGCAACAAAACGAGGACCAACACGGGGAGGCCACGACCGGACAACTTCTCAGTCATACAGGGAGGGACGCTGTCACCACCGGAGCCCTAGAGAAACAGCCTCGGGAAGAACTGACTTCCTTATCACTGGAGGCTTTCACATGGAAGGTGGACCAACACTTGCCAGAGGTCGTGCGGAAAAATGTAAGCATCAGAAGGGAATTAATCTGACTCAAGGATCCTGGGAGTTACTCCAGCTCTGAGTGTCTACTTTTAGGAAATGGAAAGTCACTCCGTCAGCTGTCTGCGTGTTCTTTGTGTGGGTGTCTGTACTTGGGAGTCACGTGATGGTCGTGCCTTCAGTGGGTGCCGTTTATGCTGCATGGCTGGTTAGGAAAAAAATACTGCTGCTGCAGTGTCTCACCCTCCACAGCATCCTCTCTGGGATGTGGTAGGCTAGGGATCAACCGAGGGGATAAGGCAGAGTTACCTTCTCGAAAGGTGGCTATGGAAATCCAGCTAAGGTCGGTAGTAGGATTGTGATAGTCTGAAGTCGGTGAAATCTTGTTTCCTGGGTGTGTGAGGAAGGCAACAAATATGTCTTAACTATATTAGACAGCGAAGATTCCACTGAGGTCAGAAGGATGACTCAGTCTAAGAGACTGAACCGCGCCACGGGTCACACATTGCTTGTTATCCTGACCTGCTTCTTCTGGGGTTTCAAATGTCAGTGGCTGCCTTTTCATAATATCTCACGCTTTTTTGTGCTTTACTGTCTACAGAGAATTTTACAGAATGGCAGAAAAGATAAGAAACAAAGAAATGCTATAAAAATAACATTTGAAAACCTAGATTAGCTGGGCTCATAAAAAGCAGCAGTGGCAGGTTTAATCCAAAATACCACATAAGTCTAAAAATATTTTGGCTTACTTCCCCACCTAGAAATATAACCAGGTGGGAAGGCATGATACAGAAGGCAGAATTTCTAAAGGAAAAAGGTCGACAGATTGGGCTATGTAGAAAATACACATCTTTGCACTTCAGCAAAACAAAACCTAAATGTTCAAAGAACCATGACACAAAGAAAAAAATCTCTGCTATTTATGATAAAGGCTTTATTCACTACATAAAAACTCTTGCATGTTATTAAGGAAAAAGGAACTCCAAAAGAAAAATGAGCACAGAATAGGAATGTACAGGAAAAATACAAATGGCCAATAATGTGGAGGTTAAGAAGCCCAGGCTAGACTGAGCTCAAACCCTGGCTTGGCCTCTTCCTAGCTGTGAGACCTCTGACCAGCTACTTCACTCCTCTGGGCCTCAGCTTCTCAAATGAAACAGTAGCTACCGCACGGGCCTGGTTTGAAGATTAAAAGACAAACTATTTGAAATGTGCTCAGAAAGGTGTCTGGTGTGCAAGTAAGCGTTCAACAACCGTTAGCTACTATTATTACTTCATTTATTATCACTGTTATTATTGCCGTTACAGGAAAAGATGTTTTGAGCTTATGAAGAATCAAAGAAAAGAAAAATAAGAACTAAGATCTCATGTGTATGACCTGACATGTAAGATCTCATGTTAGGCTGGCAAACAGGAAGCTGGTGAAGAGACTCTATGCCCGGCAGGAGGAGGATGGAGAAACAGACACTCAGACAGGCATCTGTGGGAGTGGAAACAGATTCCACTTTCTGGAGGGCAATTCTGGAAAGACGTGTCAAAATGCTTGAAAAGTACCTACCACGTGTCTCAAATTCAACTTTAGGAATTCGTCCTAAGGAAACAAGTTGAACGAGATGCAGGTACCTGGTTATCTCAATATTAATCATCACAAAAAAACCGTGACCAACTTCAAAGTATCTTAAATAACCAACACAGAATTACCGTACAACAGAAATCTAGGCTATCGTTAAAACGATGCTGTTAGTTTATATTTACTAGCATGTAACTCTGCCTGTGATGTATTTTTCAGTGAAAGAGTAATCAGGTCATAAATGATGATGTACGGTATGACCAAACCTGCCACGACCTGGTCCTGCTGCTCTGGCCTCGTCTCCTGCCATTTCTCCGCTGCTCATCCAGCTCTAGCCTCCCGGGTCCTCGTGAGATTTTCTAAACACGCCAACTTCACTCCCATCTCAGAGCCTCTGCTCTTGTTCTCTCGGCCTAGAGTGTTCTCTCTTGAGATCTGTGTGTGACCTCCTCACTTCATTCAGGTCTGCTCTGATGTCGCCTCCTCAGGGAAGCCTTCTCTGACCACGCGAGTGAAGTGCCACCTCCCTTGGACTCTCTATCCCTTCACCTTATTTGTTTTCGTAACGGCCATCACCAAATAGATATGTTTATTTACTTGTTTATTGTCTTCCTTCTGCTATTAGATTGTAATCCCCACACAGGAAGTACTCAATAAGCCTCTGGTGACTAAATGCAGAAAACCTATCTATGGGACTGAAGAACATTAGTAAACGTTTAGTAAAATTGTTTATGTGGATGAGATAAGAATGTCGTGAGATATCTATTTTCTTTTCTATACTATTCTGGAAGATTTTACAATAAATATATAATACTTTTATGCTCAGAAAGCAATAAAACCATCTCTGTTTAAAAAAACAAAATTTTACCTTCCTAATTTTGTTTGATCTAAACTTGCACCCTATAACACAGTTCAGCTGCTAGAAAAACACTACGGTGGTTCCTCAAAAAATTAAACATATGAATTATCATATAAACCAGTCCTTCCCCTTCTGGGAAAGTACTCAAAAGAATTAAAAGCCAGGATTCAAACAGATACTTGTTCCCTTCAGTTTGATATTTGGGGTTGGTGGTGGTTATGTTTTTTGTCTGTCTAAAGAAAACAGCCTGGGATTTATATCTGCCCTGCATAAAGCTCAAACAGCAACAACTGAGTATTAACTGTATAGATTTTCAGACAGACAGACAGACACAGACACAAATACACCTAAAACAAAGCCCCAAATCACAACAAAACCAAATCAGAATGCGAACATTGTTACCAGTGGCAGGCTCGCATGGAACTGGGGTGTAATACTTGGAGTACACTTCATCTTTGGGCCGGTCGGGAAACACGTAGATAAGGTAACTCAGGTCTCCCAGGCGGTCGGCCAGGGAGCGGATGGAGAAGTCTCTGGTGGTAAAAGGCATCAGATTCCAAAACATTCTTTCCTCTAGATCAACAGACAGAATAATCATGGTCTAAATATGACTTCTGAACAGGAAATCTTAAAACCCAAAGAGACTACAAATAAAGCTCTCCAAGAAAATTGTCCTAATAGAGATCTCCATTTAAAAATAACCGTGGGTTGTGGATTAAGCAGTTTTAAAAGTCATGGGTAGATAAGCGGGTACCACATACCCCACCTCCCTTGAGATCTAATGATCTCAGGCAGTTTCCAGTTCAAACAGTACTCTCTCCCTCCCTACAAGAAACTTGTTGCTGACTCCAGTCCCTGAGTCCCTGTACAAAAGCATGTAAGAGAGATAGGAAGCAAGTCCATAGCTGGAGGGTGTGTGAGAGTTATTAAAAGCTATTAAAATCTTTAAGTTACCAAAAACAAGCACGCTACTCTTGTTTGACTGTGAGGATCAGAGGAAAGAACTAGTATTTCTGGATGGAAATAGTCAATAGCCGTAACCTTAAGTTAGGATAAGGGAACAATGAAAACAGCATATTATTTCCACTCTAATGACTCCAAACAACAGAGTAACTCTTTACTGAAATAAGCCCAAGGTTGAATAGTAAGAAGGCAAAAAGTTCAAAGGTGAAACCGCTAAGACTTTGGGCAGGATACTGCATTACAAAGGTAGCCACGTCGGGCTGTGCATTTGTATTTCTCAAAATTAGTGCTTGTGTTCCCCATAATAAGATTTTACACCAGCTGCAGTTGTGTCATGGTTATACATTTGTGCTTCCCATAATTAGTACTGGCCCCAAGGAATAATAACAAGTACTCAATGAACTGGTGGTTACAGTTTAATAATTTTGCAACGTAAGCACCTAACCAGAGCCAAGATGTCCTAATGAGGGAAAGACACTCACGAGAATCAAACTTCCAAGCAATGGTGATGCCACCAATTTCAGAGTCACTGAACCTCAGCAGGAAGGTCCCGTCTGGCTTGTTGATGAGCAGGTCGTGGGCCTGTTGCTTGTTCACAAAACCTAAGATAGCCCTGGATCATAAAGGCCAAAGGGGCAGAAGCAGAGTGTGATGTCTCAAAGCAAGGAAGGTCCTGCCACTCTACTGCCAACTTAACAAATGATGATTCTCACCCGTCATTCCAATGAGGCTTGAGATGTTTCTTTAACACTTCCATCACACCATCAAACCACTGCCAGAAAGTGTAATTCCGTCCGGGTAAATTCTCCTGGGTGGAGAGACAACAGTGAACCCAAGAAGGCACAAGCCATGCTCAGGGTTTGGTTACCTGGATACGCTTTAACTGGACAAATTAAATGGAAAACATCCACACTGTCAGGATCATACAAATATACATGCCTGCCTGAGTTTGACCAAAGGGTCTTACAACCAAAAAACAGTGCAGAGAGGAAAAGACGGAAGAAGGAGAAACCACCACAAAGCAATTACCAACACTCAGCGGGCCTGGCCACACACACTTTCCCCTGCATCTGGGCTAACTAGTCCTTTGTTGGTTGTGATTTGTGGCCTGTGATGAACAGCAGCTGCATCGCTCAGGAGCTTCTGAGAAATGCAGAATGTCAGGCCTCATCTCAGGCCTGCTGCATCCAAGCCTGCCCCTTAACAAGATGCTCTGGTGATGCGTAAATGTGAATTGTATCAGATCACACTGTGAGGCCACAGAGAACACTCCATCATCTGGGTGTTACCAACAATACCAGCCAAATGCAGTGATCTGATTCTGCTGGAAGGCACGAGCCGTACTGCAACAGCAAAGACAGATCATGGGGGCCTCCTGTTTCTCCTGGCAAAGCTCCTCTGATCACCAGCAAACCTCTTAGACAGCTGGCTGGCACATAACCATTCAAAAAAGACATTCAGAGACTACGAACTCTCTGAATTAGGGCACTTGAAATAAGTGGGGTGGGGGTGTAAGTGAAGAAATGCAAGTTCAATTTAAAATCAACTTAAATTTCCTCCATCAGCATCCTCTTTCTTGGGGCGAGGGTTCCATGGGAGCCTGACTTTGCATTACGCATCAAGGAACATCAGAGGGTCAAGGGGACAGAGCCATGGAGCTCTGATCCTCACAAAAGCTTTACTTCTCATGAGTTACATTACTGTTTGCTTGCTGTTTTCTTTACAAAGGAGAAAACGCACTAGCTGCATGCTAGTGCACCCAATTTGCTTAAATATTCAAGCATGTATTTTTTCTACATAAAATGTATGAGGTTGTCCATCTGTTCAGAAGCTTCCTAATATCACGGGGCACATCACATTAGAGACACGAGGAGTGAGGGCCTGGTGCGGGGAGGCTCCTGAGGGATTGGGTTTGCAGGGGCTGATCTAACCGCTGCAGGTGGTGCATCTCTCACCCGGTTGAACTGGGACCAGGACACGGACATGCCGTTGTAGTCCTCGAGGTGGCTGCTGCTGCTGTTGAACAGCTTCTGCGCCAGGAACACCAGGTTCTCCTTGGTCAGGCCCCGGTTGCTCTGCACCTCGGCCTTGAATTTCATGTTGAGCGCCTCGCACAGCTGCGGCCACAAGACTTTGTCGGGCACCGCAAACGGCACCCTGCCCTGAGGGGGAGAGAAGCCAGAAACCTTAGGAGAAAACAGCCGCGTGATTTACACCCTTGATGCGCAAGAGAAAGACAGCAGGGACTGGATGGAGTTACAAACACTTGCCTGGCTGAGCCTGAGTGCCAACTCAAACTTCCTTGGGGTATGCAGTTTTGTGAAATTCAGAAGGTTCCATCTTATCTTCTTCACACACAACTTGGAAGCTAACCTCGTGCTTTCTGTGGGGTTCTGTAAGTGAGCTGCTGGATGTCTCGTGTTTCAACAGTCATGTAAAAAAAACATGACCAAGGTCTGGCTCTGACACTGGAAATTCAAAGGGAGTCGAAGTCTACAAGACTGGTTCTCTAGGTGTATGGACAGAATGTGTGTGTGTGTTCATACATGTGCGCTCAAGTGTCATCCTCGCTCTTGACTCCTGCCAAGAACACTAGCTCAAAGTGAAATAACGTGTATGGAAGAGTAGAACCTGTGAGCTGACGATTTTACTGAGAAACAGATTAGAATATAAATTTATTAAAAACTGCTTTCATCCCATTCAGCCACAGTACTTCATTTTATTTTATTATAAATATTTTTTGGAAAAGGCGATTCCTTCACATGATATAAAATTTAAAAAGCACAGAAGGGTATACAGTGAAGTCACTTTCCTATCACTTTCCTATCTGTGTCTCCTCTCCCCAAAGCATGTAATCTAGTTTATTGCGTACACTAACGAAGATATTCTATGCCTGTCAGCGAATATGTATAATTTTCTTTTCTTTAAAATGTAAAACCCACATATTCTGCATATCCTTTTTTTCATTTAATACTTTATCTAGAAGACCTCACATTAGCACATAAAGAAACTTTTCATTTTCTTTTGTGGCTGCTAAATATTCTACAGTATGGAGGAATAATAATTTATTTAACCAGATCTCCACTGGTGGACATCTATGTACCATCTAGTACCAACAGTACCAACAGTCTTTGGCTATTGTTACAAGCAATGCTGCAGTGTATTCATGTCATTTCACATATAGGCAAATACATCTGTAGAATAATTCCCACAAGTATGTATTTGTTCTAAAACAGCATAATGGAGAGGATGTGGAGAAAGGGAAACCTTCCTAAAGTGCTGGTGAAAACATAAACTGGTGCAGCCACTATGGAAAACAGTATGGAGGTTCCTTAAGAAAAACTAAAAAGAGTTGCTGTAAGATCCAGCAATCCCACTCCTGGGTATATATCCAGAGAAAACTCTAATTCAAAAAGATACAAGCACCTCTATGTTCAGAGAACTACTATTTACAATAGGCAAGGCATGGAAACAACCTAAATGTCCACTGAAAGGTGAACAGATAAAGATGTGGTGGACATATACAATGGAATACTACTCAGCCATTAAACATAACGCCATTTGCAGCAATATGAATGGACCTAGAGCTCATCATACTAAGTGAAGTCAGAAAGAGAAAGACAAATACCTTATGATATTACTTGTATGTGGGATCTAAAATATGACACAAACTTGTTTACAAAACAGAAACAGACTCACAGACAAAGAAAACAAACTTAAGAAAGGGGAGAGGGAGTTGGAGAGGGATAAATTAGGAGTTTGGGATTAGCAGATACAAGCTACTATATATAAAACAGATAAACAAGGTCCTACTGTATAGCACAGGGAACTATATTCAACATCCTGCAATAAACCATCACAGAAAAGAATATATATATATATATATCTGAATATACATATATTCAGATATATATAAACACTTTGCTTCAAGAGTGGGAATATCAGACCACCTTACCTTCCTCCTGAGAAATCTGTATGCAGGTCAAGAAGCAACAGTTAGAACCGGACATGAAACAACAGACTGGTTCCAAATTGGGAAAGGAGTACGTCAAGGCTGTATATTATTACTCTGCTTATTTAACTTATATGCAGAGTACATCATGTGAAATGCTAGGCTGGATGAAGCACAAGCTGGAATCAAGATTGCCAGAAGACGTATCAATAACCTGAGATACTCAGATGATACCATCCTGTGGCAGAAAGTGAAGAGGAACTAAAGAGCCTCTTGATGAAAGTCAAAGAGAGTGAAAAAGCTGGCTTAAAACTCAACATTCAAAAAACTTAAGAATATGGCATCCAGTCCCATCACTTCATGGCAAATAGATGGGGAAACAATGGAAACAGTGACAGACTTTATTTTCTTGGGCTCCAAAATCACTGCAGATGGTGACTGTAGCCATGAAATTAAAAGACACTTGCTCCTTGGAAGAAAAGCTATGACAAACCTAGGAAGCATATTAAAAAGCAGAGACATTACTTTGCCAACACAGGTCTGTCTAGTCAAAGCTATGGTTTTTCCAGTAGTCATGTATGGATGTGAGAGTTGGATCATAGAGAAAGCTGAGCCAAAGAATTGATGCTTTTGAATTGTGGTGTTGGAGAAGACTCTTGAGAGTCCCTTGGGACTGCAAGGAGATCCAACCAGTCAATCCTAAAGGAAATAGTCCTGAATATTCATTGGAAGCTGAAACTCCAATACTTTGGCCACCTGATGTGAAGAACTGACTCACTGGAAAAGACCCTGATGCTGGGAAAGACTGAAGGCAGGAGGAGAAGGGGACGACAGAGGGTGAAATGGTTGGATGGCATCACCAACTCTATAGACATGAGTTTGAGCAAGTTCCAGGAGTCAGTGATGGACACGGAAGCCTGGCATGCTGCAGTCCATGGGGTTGCAAAGAGTCAGACACAGCTGAGTGACTGAACTGACTGAACACTTTGCTGCACATCAGAAATTAACACAACATTGTAGATCAACTATACTTCAATAAAATTTTTTTTAAAATACAGTAAGATGTACACTAGTTATTAACATAATTGAAAATGTTAGAAATGCTTATTTATTTAGATAAGATACTTCAGGAATGACATATGGCAGGAGATGCCAGAGTTACACAAGGAGTGAGATTTGGGGACAGGCAGGGAGGGAGAGGAGAGCAGATGTGGCAATCCTATCCAGGAGGATCATCAGGACAAATGGAGGCAAATTTTTTTTTTTTTTTAATTTTTATTTGTTTGTGCTGGGTCTTAGTTGCAGCATGTGGGATCTAGTTCCCTGACCAGGGATCAAACCCACGCCCCCTGCAGTGGGAGCACGGAGTCTTAGCTGCTGGACCACCTGGGAAGTCCCCAAGATACTGTCTAAAATTTTCAATTTTCCCTTGTCTTTTGATTCTCACTTACTCAAATTTTCTCATATATATATATATATATATATG
Source organism: Okapia johnstoni (assembly GCA_024291935.2). Lineage (NCBI taxonomy): Eukaryota > Metazoa > Chordata > Mammalia > Artiodactyla > Giraffidae > Okapia > Okapia johnstoni. The sequence goes on along the minus strand of CM044306.1, from coordinate 19,492,023 downwards.
TTTATATATATACATTTCTATACATATATTTATTAAAAAGTCTAGTCCGTTGGTGAATAGTTGTCTTCTTGTTTTAATTGATTGTTCCTCCCAAATCCTCTCTTGGATCAATCAAATCTGAGAGGATTTGATCAAATCAAATCAATCAAATCCTCTTTGAGCTCCGTAGGTAGATATTTTTTAAAAGAGCCTCAAATGTAGGGTTTATAGCACAAGCATGGCAGAATTTCTGCTAAAAATCTCATCCCTGCAGCAAAAATATTGTTCTCTAAAGAGCCCTGTTGAAAATGCCAAGTCAGACTCTTCAGGTTAGAGCCACGATAGAGAAGGACATACTTTTATGTCCCAAATAACAAGTATAACCTTTCATCAGGTTCTTTGGACTAATTTCTACTGGAAATATGCACCACACAGAACTCGTGTCTACTGACATGTTTTGAAAATGATCAAGCCAGCTGCACACGAGTGGTACCCAGACAGTACTGAGGTGATACATCCGCAGAATCACACTCACTCCTTTACACACAGCATCTCATTCTTCCTGAGACTTGGGGATGAGTCATAGAGCCAAAATTTGGAAAAGACATGAAATGTCATCCTCAGTCACTGGAGGGACGATGACAGGAAGCAACTTCTAACCAAAAGTGATTTCCTGATAAATACACAACTGCTAGAAGAAACTGGGGAGTCCCAAACTCCATGCATGGCTTTACCGAGGATTCAGAAAAATATTTACAGAGTACTGACTGTGTGACAAGCACTTTGTGGATGAATCTTCCAAACACCACTCTGGAGCATTACTCTCCCTGTGTTGCAGACACTCATGGGAAGCTTAGACTCGGAGAGGTCAAGTGAATTTCCTGTGGTCACAGAGTGAGGAAATGGTGGGGCCTGAGTTGAAACCCTGGCCATTCTTCAAGTGCCTGCTCATTCTACTTTCCACATGCTCTCCACTCTGCCTCCTAGGGAATGCAGCATTTTTTTCTAAGCCTTTTGGTGGGGATAAAGAGACTGACAGGGATTCAGGACACCAGTGACAAGGTCTTGAGACCTTCGGGCCCAAGGAACACACTCACAGGCTCTGCAAAAGCGTTGTCCCACAGAACGGTGGCCGTTGCATTGTTATCCTGGCTGCCGTGAACAATCACCACCACTGGGAGAGACAGGGTCTGAAAGAGACACAGGGGAGGGCTCAGAGTCCACAGCCACATGCTCTGCCCTCTCTCCTTTTGTTTCCATCACAACACGTGCATCCTCTCTCCCAGTTTCAGTAAATGTCACCCTCAAACACAGAAGAGGAAAGGCTCCAGGAACAACAAGACGTCACATTCGCACAGTCTTAGAAATTTAAGGTATTTTAGCAGAGACATTTCTGCATGACATTTTGAGATTTAGATATTTCTTATTTATTTCTGAAGTATGAAGTAAGTTTCTGGAAGTTAGAAAACAGAGAGAAAAGAGAAAGAATATGGAGACATTTCCGGGAAAAAAAATAGCAAGAAACTAATGTCTAAAACTTAACAATAACTGTGCTCAAATCCATCCTGAGTGATGTTTCCCTGGGTTCACTTCTACCCCTAATTCTGGCTGTTTCATTTCATTATTATTTGTTCATGTCTTAAGAGAATCTAAGAGACAGAGTCCTAAGGATGAGGTCTCCTCACTTTCTATTCATCAATCACCACAAGCAGGTACACCTGACACGAACACAATGCAAATGAACTCCAAAATAAAACTTAAAAGATACTCTGAGATCAAAGCAATTCTTTTGGGATATAAAGTATACACACACACACCTTGACTTGAAAAACCAGCTCATTTCCACCAACACTGAACTGTGATTCAAACAGGATGGTAAATTTTTCTTCTGTCACCGACTCTGCTCCACGACGGTCAGATCTCTTAATTCGTTTCAGGGACTGCCAAGGAGATAGATGAGAGGATAAAGCCCTCAAGCAACCAGAGGGCGAGTCTGTTCTTTCTCGTCTCCCATCCTCACCATGTTCCTGAAGTGGGCGCTCAGGGTGCCCGTGGCCTGGTGATACTCCATCACACAGCAGTTGTTCAGGATCTCCCCGCTGTAATCACTGCAAATGAGAGACAGACTCAACTCTACGCCCATACAGGGTCTCAGCACACACGAGGTAGCAAATATATTGGGGGTGGGAGGAAATAAAGGAGACTCTCAAACACTTGAGTCATTTAAGAGAAAATGGGGGTTCAGCTGCATAAATGATACAAGAAGTAAACATACATAAAAACACAAGAAGTTTCCTTAGACATATGCCTACTATATCAGAGTTTCTTTACACAAGAACACCCTTATTCCTTCTCTGAGAGCTAGGAGAGGCCAGAGGGCTAGTGCCGCTCCTCCATAGGAAGGGCCAGGCCTAGACCTGCCAGGAGGTGGGATCCCTTTCCTTCTGTTTCCAGGGCAACGTACTTGCGGGTGTTCTCGTTCTTGAGCAGCGCCTTGGCCTGCTGCTCGCTGATGATGGTGGCCTTCACCTGGGGGGGGTTCATGTGCACATTCAGCTTCCCACCCACCAGCAGGCGCACGGTAGCTGCAAACTTGGTCTGGGTCTTCAGGACCTGAGGGGGCTGCTTCTCAATGATGAATGTGCTGTGGGGACACAAGAGACAGGAGATGCCTCAGGGGACAGGACTCTGGCCCTACCTTCCACGTGGGGAGGCTGCCTTGCACCAGGCTGAGCAGGTGAAAGGAGGGCTTGGGGCACAGTCCACCCACCCTGGGGGCCACTGTGAGTCAGGGGAGCTGGCAGGAAGGGAGGCAGTGAAAGGAACTCAACAGCTGAAATGAGTTGGAGGAGACAAACGCCCGTGTAGTGTCCACAAGAAATACTGGATGAGGTCAACAACAAGAGGCCACAGCAACAGGGGATGGAAAGGGATGGGATGAGGGTGTGAGGCAGAAACTGAAGGATTTAAGCCAGAGCTCCCCATCTGCAAAGACTCTGCTGCCCCCAACCCAGGGCAACCAGATGGGAGCAGGGCGTGGCCAGGAGGCAGCAGTCACCTGGTTACCAGGGCTGAGATGATGTCAGTGATGGTGGCATTGACCTCAGCCAGCATCTCCTCCACGGGGCCGGGGATAGGCAGCTGCTGGCAGAGGTGCTCGGCTCTGCGGATCTGCTGCCGGTTCTGCCAGATGATCTCCGCCAACTTCTCACACCTGAACGCGAGCCCCGGGGCCCAAGGGAAAGACACTGGCTTCACCCCTCGTCCTCCAGGCCAGAAGCTGGCAGGCGCCCACGAGGGGACCAGGCCCACACCCAGCTCCACCCCCAGGAAGGCCTGGCGCCTGAGCCACCTCGCCTGTTCCCTGGGCACAGCAGAGATGCCCTGCCTTCCAGAAACCCAGAGAAACACCCAGGAGGAGCAAGGCTGACTGGGGTCCAACCAGCCTGAGCGTCACTTTGCCACCTGGTCCCACTCCTGCAACTAAGCCAGTGATGCCCCTCCCAGGGGACGGGGCACAGGAAGGAACACTAGCATCAGCATCAAACCAGAACCACTAGTGGGATAAGACCCGTGCCCGGAAAGAGGGAGCCAGCTGCTCATGTAGACATGGGAGCAAACAGCAGCTGGCAGCACCACTCTGAGCCCCTGCTGCCCCCCACCCCTGGTACCAGGACTGTAGCACATCCAGGCTGCCCTCGGGGGGCCCTCCGTTCCCCGCCAGCTGCTGCCGCCGCTTCCACTGAATCAGCTCATCATCCAGGATGATGGTCTGCTGCTTCCGCAGCAGCTGCAGGGTCTTCTGGTGCTTCTCGGCCAGGTCCTGAGGGTCAGGCGGTGGCTCAGTGTGCCCTTCGGGGCTCTCAGAACAGCCCTGAAGGGCCTCGTCCTCCCAGACCAACTCTGCCCCTCAGGCCGCACGGGGAAGAAGGCCCTGGCCTCCTGCTCCACTGGGTCCCGCTCTCCTCCTGGCTCTCTGCCTCCCTCAGGGTCCCCGGGACAACTTGGGGTGTCACCGCCCCCCTCGTGGGAGGGGAGAGACGCAGAGCCCACTCACCACGCGGTACTGCTGCAGCGTCTGGGCCTCGCGCTGCAGCCAGGCCTCCAGGGTCACCTGCTTCTGCTGGAGGACTGTCTCCCGGCTCAGTCGCTCCTGGGGGTTCAGCTGGGCCAGCTGGGCAAACTGAGCTGGAGGAGGGGACAGGACACCATGACCACGACCTCCCCGGTCCACCGGGAGCCCATCTGTTCCGGAGGCAAGACCCTCGAGGGGACACGTCTGACCAGCGGCCAGTCAGGTTCCACAGCAACGGGGCCTGGAGATGAGTAGGCTCTGGCCTCCGTGCCCCGACTCTGAGCTCCCCTTGGGGAGTGGGGAGATGGAAGCCTGGGGGACAGTTGAGGAGAAGCCTGCCCTGGCCAACCCCCATCAGCCCTCCTCACCCCATGCAGAATCCTGCTTGGAGCCACCATGTCTGGTCTGAAGTGAACCCCGCCATTCACCAGGTGGGTGAGCCCAGTCAAGGCACCCCGCTCTCCTATGCCTCAGTTTCCCCATCTGTAAAAGGGGAGTCTCATGAGGCACCTACCTCAGCAGCTGCTGGGAGGTTAAATAAGTGATGAGACAGAAAATGCTCAGGAAGCTGCCAGGCACCATTGGCCCCAGAGGGAAGTCAGTCATGGTTACATGAGGGGAATGAAAGGCTGACGGAGCAGCTCTCAGCCCCAACCTCACGGGCACAGCCTCGTCAGAAGGCTCTGCTCCGCAGGCTTTGTCCTGTCTCCCAGGCTCAGTAGCCTCTCCTCAGGGAAGAGGGGTTTCTTCAGGTGGTGAAGGTCCCTAACATGCTTATCCAGGTTGGTCACTGTGAGTTCAGCTGACCAACCAGAAGAGAGACACAGAGAGAGTTGGGGCCACTGGGACACGAAAGCAGTGAGATTCTCTCAGGAGAGTGAGGCAGTTTCTCTCCACACCAGCTCTCAGGCAGCTCATCAGGGGCAGGAATATGTAACCAGGCCTCACTGACTCCCTCTGCAAACAACCTGTGATGAAATACTTAAGACATAGAAAGTAGAGAGGATGAGGTGTTCCTGTGTATCAGGAAGCCGCTTAAGAAATCAAGCACTTCCACGGTGAAGCACCTGTACCCCTCCCCTGCTGTTAACCCCACCCCTCCCTCCACAGGCAGCCACTGGCCTCAGTGCTGGCATCCTACCCTCGCCAATGGCTTTTCTGAACATCCCAGGGGCCTCACTGGGGCTGAGTCTAGAAGACATGAGCGTCAGTCAGCAAGTCGTGGTCAAACTCCTGGCAGGCCTCTGAGGGCCATGTCACACAGCCGAGACCCTGTCCTACTGGCACACAAGGCTGGGACAGACTAAAGCAACTCTATTCAGCCAGGAAAGCCCAGAACTACAAGAGAACTTAGAAATATGGCTCCATTCTGACTGCAGGGGACTGAGCAGGCAAGGAACAGAGCAGAACAATCGGGACAGCCACCTCGGAATCCTGCCACCCACAGGGAGACAGTGATAATCCCAATACTGGGACCTGGCTTCCTTATGCAAGTGACCCACTTAGGTCTCTCCTGGCAAATTGAAGAAGCTTCTGGGAAGGACGCCAGGAGACATGAGGCAATTGTCTGCTCCACTGGAGGGAGCTGAGACTTCCCTCACACAAACAGATCAGTCATCTGTGTTTCTGATGGGTACACTTGATAAATGAGACTGAACTGACATTGCATGATGTGGACAGACCCAAACCTCAGAAGCAGGGAACAGAAAACCCCAGAATAGGATCATCAATTCTGTCAGCCAGTCAATGGCCTTGGTTAGAAATAAGAGGCTGAAATCTCCTGTTCCCTAATCTAGGAGGGGGTCACAGCCTGGTATGGATGCAGATGGGAGGAGATATGCCAGAGTCATCACCATTTACTCAACACCAGCTCTGACTTGGGCTGTTCTGGCCTCAGAGTCCCTTGAACTATAAGGAGATCTAACCAGTCAATCTTAAAGGAAATCCACCCTGAATATTCATTGCAAGGACTGATGCTGAAGCTGAAGCTCCAACACTCTGGCCACCTGATGCGAAGAGCCAACTCATTGGAAAAGACCCTGATGCTAGGGTCTTTTCTGAGGGCAGGAAGAGAAGGGGACGAGAGAGCATGAGATGGTTGGATGGCATTACCAACTCGATGCACATGAGTTTGAGTAAGCTCCAAGAGTTGGTGATGGATACCAAAGCCTGGCATGCTGTAGTCCATGAACTCCCAAGGAGTTGGACGAGACTTAGTGACTGTACAACAACAACAACAAATCTTAGGGTACAGAGATAAAAGACTGTTCCTTCTCAACAAATTTATATTCTTCCGCGGAAGATAGAAAGAATAAGTGGTATTAATACAGTTCTAAAATGGAGCCCACAGGCATGGTAGTAGAGAAGGACATGGTATATGTATGCACATGTATTTTCATGGTTGGTTGGTTGAGCTAAAACATCTCTGAGATTTTGAACAGGGCATGTAACCAGGGAGAGGAAACTTACAGGGACGTTTCATTTTATCATGCTGCAATATATTGCACTTCACAGATACTGTGTTCTTTTTTTTAATATAAATTGAATGCTTGCAGCAACCTTGTGGCAAGCAAGCCTATTATGCTGTTTTTTCCAACGGCACTGGCTCATTTCTTGTCTCTGTGTCACATTTTGGTAATCCTTGCACTATTTCAGAGTTTTTCATTATTATTATATCTGCTATGGTGATCTGTGACCAGTGATCTTTGATGTTACTACTACAATTCACTGAAGGTTGGGATCATTAGTATTTTTTAAATTAAGGTACGTACATTTTTTTTAGACAATGCTTTTGCACACTTACTGGACTACAGTGTAGTATAAACATAACATATATGCGCTGGGAAACCAAAAAATTCGTGTGAATTGCTTTACTGCAATATGTACTTTATTGTAGTGGTCTGGAACCAAACCCTTGGCATCTCCCAAGCACGCCTATATTAAAGTCACGTTGCCAAACTCTGAAGGGTCAATAGGGGGTGCTGGTGGGGCTGCACACCTTACAGACTGATTCTGACCAAGGCACCAGCAGGATTTACCCCAGGTAGGGGCTCCTCTGTCTACAGGGCTAACTGAGATGCACTAGTTGCTCTGCCCCAGGATGGCCTGTCTGAATAACCGCATAAAATAATACTAAAAGGCTGTAGAACACAGCTCTCTGTCCCTAGCACTCTCCCTGTTCAGAAAGTTGACCATTTTAATAAAGCACCACTTCGAAAATGCCTGCCACGTACAAAGTGTCATCTGTTACTGTTTCCTTAGTCTGTGTGCCCCTTCCCACAAGAGGAAATGCCTTTCCTCATAGACCAGCAGCTCCTTGGGTGTGGGGGGCCAGAGTGAGACCCCACCTTCTCTCCCAGGACCAGTGCCTGTATTTGTCCCTTCCAAGGCCTCAGCCTCCAGCGCTGCCTTCAACGCAAAGGATTCTCTGCTACCCCAGAGAGAGGAAAACGCCTCTAAACAGAAAACTGGTTCTCTTCTAAGCCAACCAGCTTCTTGCCAGTCCTCACTCCGGTCCTCTGGACACGCACCACCCTCCCACACCAGGCTCACCCTGGATCCTCAGGCTCTCCTGATACTGGATGATAAAGTACTCTTGAGTCTGCTGCAGCTTCTTCAGCTCATTCTCTGTGTCCTGCGTGACCAGTCGCAGCTCCTCAAATGTCTGGTTGATCTGAAGGTGTTTCTGGGACATGGCATCGGCGAGAATTCCAGCCGGAGAAGTACCCTGGAGACAGAGCAGGGAGACAGTGCGGGTGGCAGTGAGCTGGGCAGTGAGGATGGGAAGAAGCTTTAGGCCTTAGTCCCAAAGAAAGGGCGATGCTTGCACTATAACTGGGCCGAGATGCCAAAAGCTAAATTTTGAGTCAGAGAATTGCAAATGTTATTTGTGAGAGTTGGGGCAGAGTGGGAAGAGGAGGAGCAACAGGAGACCTGGTGGGCTATGGCATCTTCTTAAAGTGCTGCAGAAAGGCTCTGATCTACACGTAGGAGACATCTGAGTTCTCTCAACATGTCTCAGGAGTTTTCCTACTAATAATGATGACCCCTCATTTCAGAGTCATTCACTGGATGCCAAGTGTGCCAGGTGCTGGGGGCATAGCAGGGATACGGCTGTGTGAACACATGTCATCTGTGTCCTCCCTCAAGACCTCGTGACTGAGCAAAGGGTGTGAACTGCTCATGGGCGGCGTCCTAGAGACCCCAAGTGAAGTGACAGGAGAGGCATCAACAAGGGGTCTGTGGATCAAGTCATCAGCCTGGCCTGGATGGATCTATTCCTTCAACACCGGGTTGAGGGGGGCTGAGAAGGGGCTGTTCTTAAGTAATCTCACCCGAATATAAGCATGCGTGTGTGTGAGTCACTCAGTTGTGTCCAGCTCTTTGTGACCACATGGACTGTAGCCCACCAGAGGCTTCTAGGTCCACGGAATTCTCCAGATAGGAACTCTGGAGTGAGTATCCATTCCCTTCTCCAGGGGATCTTCCTGACCCAGGGATCCAACCCAGGTCTCTTGCACTGTGGGCAGATTCTTTACCAAATGAACCGCCAGGGATCCCTGAATATAAGCGTGCCTCTCCTCAAACACTATTCAATTGGGGTTAAATTATTCTGCACTTGTTCACATTGTTTTGTGGTCGCGATCTCATCAAGGTTACAAGCCAGTCAAGATCAGAGATCAGTTTTCTATTTCCTTTGCACTCTTAGGACAAGGCTCTGTTTATAGAGAAACCAACAGATGCACCCTGAGAGATCCTGACAAAGGTGGGCCCAGAAAGAGCTGGGCAAGAAAGGACTTCCCAAACCCATAGGGCACTCACATTGTTGGCTTCTTGGACCAGCCTCTGTTCATTGTACAGAATATGGCGGATGCAGCGCACCAGCTCCATGGGGCAGCGGTCATATGTGTTCTGAAAGAATCCAAGAGCAAACATCTCTTTGTTCTGCTTCATGCTATGGGGCTGAACCTCACCTCAGGGCAGAGGGCCAGACCTCAGGATGGAGGAGATGCTTGGTAACACAACCATGAGAATTGCTGCTCTTCCAGTGTGAATGGGGACAAGAAAAGCATGTTGTGGGAAACTCAATTACAGGAGGAAGGTAGAATTATTTTATTTCTTGCATCTTAATTTGCTTACAGTAAGGGAACCATGCTTGGAAACAGAATACATTTTTAAAAGGCTGTATCAGAGGAGAAACCGGACACCACCTTGACTGGGCAACCAAAATTACTGCCACCAAGGAGGACTAGGTGGACGTGGTACACTTCTGGATGTGATACTCTGAGGAGGACACAACATTACCTATTTCAAATTCTGATCAGGGGTGTGTTCTCTGAATCTAATCATGAGGAAATGTCATACAAACCCCAAATAAGGTACATTTTACCTTTAAAAAACAGAGGAGCTGTATTATTTTTAAAATGTCAATGCAATGAAAGACAAAGGGAGACTGACAAATGGTTCCTTAAAGAGACATGCCAACTATATGCAATAAGCAATCTTGAACGCGATCCTGGACTGGAGGGGGAAAAAACTGTCCCAAAGGATGTTAGTAAGTCAGTTGATAACTGTACTGTAACTACGTAAGAGAAGGTTCATATGCTTAGAAAATGGACACTGGAGTACTTTAGGGACAAAGGGGCATGATGCATAACATACAACTTTCGAGTGATGAAAAAATGTGTGCACGTCTGTGTGTGTGCATGCATGTGCGCGTGCCTGTGTGTGTGTGTGTGTACGTGCATGTGCGCAGAGGGAGAATGTGGTAAAGCAAATGTTATAATGGTGAGCCTGAGCATATGTTCTTAGTATCAATCTCGTAATTGTCTATACATATGAAATGGTTTTCAAATAAAAGGTTTAAAAAAGGCGGCTACAATCACAAAACCAAACAGTAAGAACTTTACGTGTGTCATGTGTGGCTTGGCAACCTTGGGTGAAAGGAGAGAGAGAAAACCTCGGAATGAAGGAAGAGCCCCTGCAGGGAAGAGAACGCAGTGTGGCCTGGGGCTCACGGAGCGCGGCCCCGAGCTCATGCCCACCTGGAGCTGTGTGGCGTAGTGCCCCAGCTTGATCTTCAGTAGGAACCCATCTTCCCCCACTTGGTGCTCTGCCTTCTTCTGCAACTCCTGCACCAGGCCCTCCAGGAGCTGGGTGGCCTTAATGTTCTCCTGTGGATTATCAAGATCTATTGAGTCCCTAGGGGAAAGAAATTACATACATATGTATACATACATGCACACAGCCTGTATAAATGCAGCCTCAATGCACCACACCTTTTCTGGGGCTCAAGCGATTTCTTTATAATGCTCACTGCAAATTTTAGGCAACAGTCCAATTCAAACTGACTAGATACCTACATAAATCTATTTCCAATCCACTAGTTACCTTAGTGGAAGGTATAGTATATTTTCTCTTTTTTCTTTGCAGTGGACTGCCCATTCTCCTACTGACTTGCTCTGGTGCTTATGCTATTTGCTTCTAGGAATGAAGGGGAAAGGAAAGTGCTTTGTGTGCTCTGAAGGAAATAAGGACTCTGATAATTTCCTATTTATAGTTACCCCTTCAAGGGTGCAAGGGGGCACAGGGTCAAGAATGCTCTGTGTGTTTTTGCCAGCCTCGACTTGTATGTGTTGCTAATTTCACATGGAGTATTTCTTAAGTAAAGACAGGTGAGTTAACAGAGTTACTTCTAAGAAGCCCTGGAAATGTGATATTAAGGCAGATGAAGCCTACAAGTATTCACACAAGGCAGGCATTTGTATTGCTAGCTGCAGATTTGGGACACGTAGGCAGCGCTGACTTCTCCAATGAACCAGAAAAATCACTTTACAGGCTCTGTAGTAATTCAGAGCCACTTAACTGGTGGCAGGGCTTGGGAGGTCTCCCTCCCTCCCTCCCTCCTTCTCTCTCTTCCTTCCCCCACTCTTCCCCCTCTCCCCATCTCTGACTCTCTTTCTTTTTTTAAACAGCTTAAGCAACAATTGCTATTGGGCAGTACTAAATTACTTAACTCTGCTGCTGAAGAAACCTAACAGCTGTCAGATTGAAATAACATTCATTTCTGCTAGTGGGTCTGCAGCCAAACAAGAGATCTGGTGATAGCTAAGCAGCTCTGTCATCTCTACACAGCCCTGAAGTTAGGTAGCAACTAATTTCTAACAGGGGCACAGACAGGTACACCAAAGCACTGGTAACATTACTTCATCAAATAATATGCTCGAATCTGCCCTCTTGAGAAGGCAGTAGAGAAAGCCAAATTTTAAATATGTGTGCTACGTACCAAATATGTCTAAATAAAAGCCTTGAAGGAATGGAGGCAGCCCTGCCCCTCTGTTCTGAATGGCAATAATGCTCCTTGTCTGAGGAATCCACTCTTCAAAAGAATATTTTGGAGTATAGTTGCTTTAGAATGGTGTGTTTGTTTCTATTGTACAGCCAAGTGAATGAGCTATATGTATACATATATCCCCTCTTTTTTGGATTTCTTTCCCATTGAGGTCATCACAGATCACTGAGTAGTGAATCCACTCTTGAGAAGAGCCAGTCTCTGAGCAAAACTCATGGAAATCAAGTACTACCAGTTCTAGTACTTTAAAACTTAATTCTCTTCCATATATGTATACAAATACATATATATACGGACACACACAGACACACACACACACACACATATATAAACTTTCTTAGCTTAAACATGAAGAACTGAAGATGTTTTACTTAAAATCTTTATAGTCTTAAACCCAAAACTGAGTTTTTCCTTGACATCAATACAAGTCTTTTAACGTTTGTTTGGTAAGAAGACTACATGGGAAATCTACTAAATGAAATTTTAGATCAACAGAAACTTCCTACTAATGTTTTCCTGAACTCTCCAAATCTTTAAAAGAAAATTAAAATGAAATGGAAAAGCACCAGATGAGGTGCAGTTGACATGCTCACATTTAGTACCTTCTTTTTCTCACTTAATTGCATGAAGCTGAGATGTTTTAATTGCCTAGAAAATTGCCTTCCTTTGGTGCTCTCCAGCTTTTGAACAGAAATTTGCTACTAACACAATGATTCTGAGGCAACATTACTGATGGATATACAGCTCGCCTCAGATATCAGCATAAAGGCTGGTTTCTCCTGTTCTCCTGGCCATGATGATGGAGGTCTGAAGTATCTGATGAATATGACAGATCAGCTTGAGACTGGTAACTGGCATGTGCCCAGGCCCTGCTCTGAGCAGCAGAGAGCCTGCGGCCTGGCATGCAATAACACTGTTGATTATAAAGCTTTGTCGACAGTCTACTGCAATGTACTAATTTTGAAAGAATTTAAAAACAATTTTCCCCCGGATATATAAACAGTAATTTGAGAAATCAGAAAAATAAACGTGGTTGTTAAATCTGCCACTAAGAGTAATTATTGTTAACATTTTGATGTATTGCCTTTTAGTCTTTATATATATATATATTTATACAAATTACATATAAATTTGAAAACACCAAAGTCATCATTGTTAAACTTGTTAATAATACCTTATCTGCCCCGTTAAATACTAAACTCTATGGACAAGGTCTTCAATGTTTTCATATGAACTCCACTAACTACAACACTGCTAGGTACTCAGTTTTGTTGACTTTTTAAAAATTTTTATTTTTAATTTGAGGATAATTACTTTACAATATTGTGATGGTTTCTGTCATACATCAATGTGAATCAGCTATAAGTAGACAAATGTCCCCTCCCTCTTAAACCTCCCTCCTACCTCACTCCCCATCCCACCCGCTCTAGGATGTCACAGAGCACCGGCTTTGGGTTCCCTGAGTCACAGTGAAGTAAGCCAGAAAGAGAAAGATAGATACTGTATATTAACGTGTATATATGGAATCTATAAAGACGGTACTGATGTGTTAGTACCATAGTACCCAGTAGTACCATAGTACATAGTACCATAGATGGTACCTATGTGTTAACTGTTTTTTATGAGGAGCAATATTATAATGCTTTTATCCAGAATTTATCATTAAAGGAAACAAACCTTATTTTTTTTTTTTAAAAATCCCAGTAGTTATTCCATCTTCTTAAAATTTAAGATAGAATACCTTTTCATGGGTCACATAATTTTCTTTATAAATGTATAATTTTTAGAGCCTTCATTACGTTATCCTTCTGACAAAACTTCAATATGCTTGTGCCTCATAAAATATGACAGAAAAACCTTTGTTCACTTACCAAGCTTGGCTTTCAATCCACTGGGATAAGTAATGGCGCACCTCAATGGGGAAATGCTGACCATACAGTGCTTCCATCTGATGAAGGGCATCTCCTTGGAGCTGCTGGGCTTGTATCCACACGGCCATGGTTTACAATCTGTTAAACAAACAGTGGTTTGCACTGGTTTTTTTTCTTCCCCTTTTAAATCCACTAGAGTAAATACTCGATTATCAAGGCTGGAGATAAATGCATTTAAGCCCTTTTTGATAGACTAAAGATCCGTATTCTTAAACTGAATTTTAGCTTCAAAATGCTTTCAAAATGTAGACATTCATGCAGCCATGGAAAGGTGTACAACTGGGTCTATGAAGCTCTGACTGTAAAGTGTACAGAAGTCCTATAAGCAAAAACACAAATTCAGCATTAAGGAAAGAACGGTCTATAGTTTTGATATCACAGACATATTCTTTCTTTTACATGTGTTCCAAACTTGAAGTAACAGTAAGCAGCATTTCAACAGTAATGATAAATAAGTAGCACAGGGATTTTGTTAAACAATCACTTATTTTAGATACCGTATTTTGACTTTAAACAAGTGCAATAAACACATTGCCATTTTGAAAAAGACCCAGAGAAAAGTGGTAATATCTAATGCATGGATTGAACCCTACATATTATCACTATTTACCTAAACAGTAATTATTTGCACATCAAAGCAACAGACTTATCTGGAAAATAACCCCAAGGTTCACCTTCTGAGTTACTGATAAGGAATTTATGAAGCAATGTTCTATTAAAATTAAAGCATTTAAAAATCTTTCATACATTGAAAACAATATATTCCAGCTAAGAGTGAGAAACAAAAACCATTATATTCCAATAGTGGGTAGATTTTTAAAACACTCACTTGATTTCAGAAAAACGGTTTTATAAAACTACGATATCTTTTCAGACTCACCTAAGAATTTTTAATTCATTTGGCAGAAACTCTTTGGGATTAAACCAGATTGTGACAGCAGCATTACTTTCATGTACACAGGGGCCTCCCTGGTAGCCCAGTGGTTAAGACTCTATGCTTCCACTGCAGGAAGTGTCTGAGTTTGATCACTGGTCAGGGAAACTAAAATCCCACATGCCAAGCGGCCAAAAAAAAGAGTTGTACTTTCATGTACACAAAGGGGACTAAAATTGAATCTTGCTCTAACGCCATGATCCACAGTGTGGAGTTTGATACAAGGCAGGGATATCTTGAATCTCTTCCAGAACTATCTGACTACTGATTTGTACAATTCTATTAGCCTGTGCTCTAGTCAGGGTCTGGTGAATTGGAACTTTGGTTTTGTTGAACACCAGAGACCACACAAGTGTGTTATGAAACAAAAATCCCTTCTCTGTTAGTTGTAGTTGTCTGATCGCGTAACACAGAGCTATTTATGGGACAAGTTAGTTGGCCAACAATGAGGTGTGGGGTGGCTGCCAGTTACCTATTTTAGATTTGTGCTATGCTATAGAACACTTGTGCAGTGTACAACTTTAATTAGGGCTTTTGAGCATTAAGGCTGGGATCACTGTGAGATCACCCAAGATTCCAGCCATGAAATTTGATGAAATTTTTCAAATTCTTATTACAAAGAGAAAGACTTGGGTAAAACAGCTCTCTCCAGAAGGAATCCCACAGTAAAATCAAACATCTGGAAGACATTTAATTGTACAATATAATTTCTCATCAAATGACTCATCATATCCCAAGATTTTGGAAAATTGAAACAGATACCAAGGCATATTTTTTGGACAAAAGGTAAAGGGATGGATGTCATGGTTGAAAGTGCTCAGGCAAGAATGATACAGGAATAAAGAAAAGAATTCAGTACTATTAATCTCTCTTAGTGGTAAGGAACTGGAAAGAAGCAGGACCACAGCATAGCTCTCTTAATGAATATGTGGATAATGCCAACAGATACAAAAATGATCTTGCATCCTGCATTCATTAACTGAATTGACCCAAGAGACAAAAGAAGGAAAACTGTGGGAAAATGTTTATCTTCAAAAAGACTCCTCAGTCTACCCAAATAAAATAGCAATCTGCTAACTCTCTATCCTCTCGGTTCACTTTATTTTTCTTGGTATCATTTATCGCTTCCTGACATTTATCACATATTTGTTTAATGACTTCCCACTAGGGAGAAAACACCATGAACACAATGACTTTGTTTTGTCTTATGCTCTTTCTCTTGGGCCTAGAATTGTGCCTGGAAAATAAACATTCAGAAAATTTTTTGTTGTTGCATAAATAAATGTATATACAGAATTTGACTAAATATATCAGCTCTTTCCAAAGTCATCATGGAACAAGATATCAGTATGAAATACCAAGTCAAGAAAATGAAACAGATTTTATACTTTGCGTGAGTCTATATTAATAATGGTCTATCTGTCCCTTAATCACAAATGGGACCATTTGTAGTTTTCTCTTTTAGATTTTATTAATTTGTTTTTGTCTGTTTTCCCCACTGAATAAGAACAGTAAGTGAGTGAGTACCTACTATGGTGGCATGCCATGTAAGTAAAAAGTAGTAAGCATTTGTTCAGTAAATAAATACATACCAAATATTTGGTAAATATGTCATAGGTTCTGCTGCCTGAGCATAATTCCAGGAGTCTATTACTGTTTTAAGAAAGAAATACTATGCTGATATGCCACATAGATGGGAATATTATATAAATGTCACACTATTTTGTTAAGCTTTGTACTAGTTCTTAGTTTTTATAAAAGAGTAGAATGCTGAGCTCTTAGAAGTTTTCAGAATATTTTTTATGGTTCTAAATGTGAACATGCCACAACAGTTACTTTCTAAAATGCCATCTGAAGGATAACAGCTGATAAACATAAGGTGGTAACCTATTTATTTTGATAAATACAATATACGTTAATTCCACCACAAAAAAAGTGCTTTGATAGAGCTGGAAAGTACATTTTGCCTACCACTGGCCAAAAATGTAAAAGAAAAACACTAAGCAGTACAAATCATCTTTATTTTATTTTTAAACTAAGAGTTATTTACACATGGAATATGAGATGACCTACTGAGATTATCATGTAACAACTTACAATATGCAGTTTAGAAAAAAAAAAATGACTTTCCCCTACCAACTGTATTAATAAAACCTAGACTCTAAGTGGTGCTTTTCTTCATGCATGTCAAAACTTTATACATGTCCTACACACATTATTAGGCTAAGTCTACACCTGGTATGAGCTGAGGCCCTGCCCTTTCTCACTAGTGCCCATCCAGCCACCGAATGCTACCCCACATATACAGTAACTGCATGTCTGTCCTCAGTACACGCTCTCTTCTGCTTATTTACGGGCAGCTCCATCTTCAATGCGTGACGTTCTGACAAGGGAAGTGGTTTGTATCTCTGGTAAATCATCACCTCTGAAGACTGGGAAATGGATTTACAATCTTATTTTTAGCCAAAGATGAGAACTATTTGAGCTCTGCGAGTTGCACTCTTATTGTTCATAAGCATTCCAAACAACCCAAAACAACTTTGGATATAGAATCTTGTGCTTTCTGAAAGCATAAAGTATCTACACGGACCCCATATATCTGGATATATCCTAGGAGTCCCAAATACAGCAGACCAATAGGCACTTGAAAAAAAAAAAGGGTTGCAAAGTCTAATAGCTCATAATGTTACAGACTTAATGAAAACTGAAGAAAGAATGTCTGTTTACACAAATTAAATGCTATGAGTGGGTGGGATTTAAGGATAATTTTGTCCCGATAATAAATACCTTTTTATTAGATGCTTTCCCTTTGAGAAGTAAGGGAGAAGGCAATGGCACCCCACTCCAGTACTCTTTTGCCTGGAAAATCCCATGGACGCAGGAGCCTGGTAGGCTGCAGTCCATGGGGTCGCTAAGAGTCGGACATGACTGAGCGACTTCACTTTCATGCATTGGAGAAGGAAATGGCAACCCACTCCAGTGTCCCTTGGAGAATCCCAGGAACAGGGGAGCCTGGTGGGCGGCCGTCTATGGGGTCGCACAGAGTCGGACACGACTGAAGCAACTTAGCAGCAGCTTTGAGGAGTAAAACATAAACTTGGAGGAAAAAAAAAATCACTCTCTGAAGACTTCTAAAATATTGTGGCTAAAGTCATGCTATAGCCAACTGTTGGGGAAGAGAAGCAGAAAGCACGACCACAGAAAGTTCCCCAAGCATACCTGCCACTTGCAAGAATGAATTCTAGCTTGGGATGAGACTGGGAGTTTCAAATGAGCACGGGGTGGGCGGGGGGGGGGGGTGGGGGGGAGGGAATTCCCTGGTGGTCCAGTGGCTGGGACTCCATGCTCCCAATGCAGGGGGCCTGGGTTCCATCCCTGGTCAGGGAACTAGATCCCACATGCCACAACTGAGGATCCTGCATGCCACAGTGGAGACTGAGGATATCGTGTGCTGCAACTGAGACTCAGCCTAGTCAAATAAATATTTTTAAAAATGCGTACAGGGATTTGGTCTGCTGGATTCACGTGTATAATTCAAGTATTCTGTAAGTCTTCTTCTCCACCCCATCACAACCATTGCTCCATTCCATCGCAGGGCCAAAGTCTCTACAATGAAGTTCCAGTTCTGGAGATAATGGAAAGCTCACCTAAACAAAGTTCTACAAAAGATTTAATAACCTCTTAAATCTCTCTGGGCCTCAGTTTCCTTACTTGTAAAATTACGTCTCTAGGGGGTTGTTGTAAGAATGAGTTAACATGGGCAAATGCTTAAAACAGTGCCTCGCTCATAGCAAATGCTCAATCTTATTCTGGCTTTGCAACCTTAAACTGACAAAACAGTGTCCTTCTTCCCACCTCCAATTTTAACTCACTTCAAATAAGTACCTTCTGAAAGTCAATCCTCCCACAAAGAGCTCTTGCTGTCTTTCTCCTTAACCAATATCCTGCACATAAATTTTACCCCCCTGTCAAAAGCTGGTATTCCCATTTCTTAATCAATTTCACCGGCATCAGGACTTTCACGGATGAGAACTGATGGAGGCTGGCAGAAAGGCACCGGGAGGACTGTTTCCTCACCTCTGAACAAAGGAATTAATTGTGAAGGGTAGTGCAGTGAGAGCAAGGATGTCATAAGTACACTAGACTCCAAAAAAGAACATCCATTCAGATGTGCTTGCCTGGCAGCCAGAGCAAAGCTTTTTCCTATTCTTTCCAAAGAAGGACTCCTACTAATTAAAGTATGAATTATCAGTAACAAATATCTTGATTCCTCTAATAAATAAATGTGAGAAACAAGAATGAAAACTGAATTACAATAACATTTTATTAGTGTTGTTATCCACCATCCAGATTTGTCATTTAATGTCATTTACTGAACACCTGCTGCATTGTTTTACAGCAATGAGGGCTTTTATGAGTCTACTCATACAACCCTCACAAAAACCCTAGGAGGTAGCCCTATTATTGTTCCCACTTTATAGATGAAGAAATCGAGGTTTAGCAAATTAAACAGTATTGTAAAATGGTGTAATAACTTCGGAAAACCATCTGGAGGTTCTTCAAAAGGTTAAATATGGAGCTACTATACGACCCAGCAGTTTCACTCCTAGGTATATGCCTAAGAGAAATGAAAACATATGTCAACAAAAACTTGCACACAAATGTTCATAGCAGCATTATACATAATAGCCAAAAGGCAGAAACAACCCAAATGTCCATCAGTACATGAGTGGATAATAAGGATATGAACGGAGAAATAAAGCAGATAAAATGGAATACTATTCAACAGTAAAAAGGCATGAAGTACTGAAACATGCTACAATATGGATAAACCTTGAAAACATGATGCTAAGTAAAAGAAGCCAGATATAAAGATATTGTGCATTCCATTTAAAGGAAATGTCTCAAATAAGCAAACCCATAGAAACAAAGTAGACAGGTGATTGCCAAGGGCTAGGGAGATGGGCAGTGACTTTAGTGGGTATGGGCTTCTTTGGGGGGTGAAATATTTGCCCCATGTTCTGCTCTGCTGAGGTGTACCATCTGGGCTGGATCTGGGCAGCCTGGCCCCAGTCTGTATTCTACCACTGCACCATGCTGACTCTGTCCCAGGGACTTGTGGTCGTAGTCTATCATATTGTGTTTTGTATTTTTCTGCATGTTTGTTATATTTCATAACTTCAAGGAAGAAAACGAGTAAGAAATTAAAACCAGAAACCTAATATTGCGGGGCTCTGATTTGGGCAAAGGCTTGGGCTACTTGGCAGATGAAACAGAAGATGTATAAACATTGTTTCTGATCTGAAAAAGAATCTGATCTGGCAAGGAGCTAGGATTCAAAACTGTTAATCATATCAGCACCACTTAATGACCGAAGGACTCTGGATGGAATATAAAGAGCAAGTTCTCTGTTGTTTTTTTCTGCTTTACTGTCAATACATCTATTCAGTGGCAGTGATTACCTAGTAGTAGGAACTTAGAGGGACAGAAAAATAAGAAATAGTGGCAATAAAGGATTAAGACTTTGTTCATACTAAAATTGGCCTAACATCAAGTAAGAAGGTTAGTGTAAAACTATCCCATCTAGAAGCAGGTCAACACTGGAGCCATCTGCTCTTAAAAAAATTTTTTTTCTAAACACTACTTTATAAGCCATTGGAAAGGCAATTCTCCAATAAAATCAGATTATTAAACAGATGGGAAGAGAACAGAACGAATAAAAGTATTTGGCTCTGAAAGAAACTAACAAGGAAAAATTTGCCAAGCAACACAGAGATGATAAAATTCTGGGAAGACAATCAGTCATAAATCTTTACATCACAGTGAAATCACTGCATATTACTTTGGGGAGAGGGGAGGAGGTGGGGGCAAAAGGGCTCTCTCATGCCACGCTGGCCCACAGCTTGAACGGGTGCGTGTTATCATTATTTCTGTGTTGCAATCTATTAAGCAACTTGGACAGCCCACTTGGGAAGAAGCTACATCAATAACATTTTTCAGATAACTAAAAACGTTTACTATAGCCCCCAAACAATGACAGTCTGCATTACAGAAAAGTGAGAAATGATCTGAGGCTGCCATGTAGCCCTATGTCAGCCTCAGAATTTTGAATGTAGGCTTTTAAATTTGTTTATTTATTTAAAAAAATATTTATTTGGCTGCACTGGGTCTTCATTGAGGCATGTGGGGTCTAGCTCCCTAACCAGGGATTGAACCCAGGCCCCATGCACTGGGAGCAGAGAGTTTTAAATACTGCACCACCAGGGAAGTCCCTCGAATGAGGGTTTATATCTGTACCCATTTTATATTGTTAATCAAGACCAACTCATCTTAGACTGTCTGTTGAAAAGGTCAAATCTTTTAGTTCAAGACATAGAAATTCCTCAGCTACTTCAATATACTGAGTTTCTGTACCATTTAGATGAATTATAATCCCTTCCCTTCTGTTCTGAAGTTTTGTTTAAAAGTCAACTTATTAATAAATCTACACATGTTCCTAGTATTTTCCGCATTAAAGTTCACAGCCTCCCTCTTACCACTGAAAATTATAGTATTAAATTTCCACTTGTGGACTACCTTGGTGGCCCCAGTGGCTAAGACTCTGCACTCTCAATGGAGGGGGCCCAGGTTCAAACCCTGGTCAGGGAATCAGCCCACATACTGCAACTAAGAGTTTCAATGCCACAACTAAAAAGATTCTGCATACCACAACTAAAAATCCCACATGCCGCAACTAAGACCTAGTGCAGCCAAATAAGAGAAAAAATAAAATAAAAAATTTTCCACTTAGCAAAATTTGCTTTGAAGAACACTCAGCATGAGATCAACTCCTAAGGACAATAGTTAGGACAGTAGGATACACAACAGTGAGAAATTAGAAATAATCTAAATGCCCAAAATAAGAGACTGGTTATTAAACTATAATATATTAATCTTATGAAATACTGTGCAACAATTTGAGTGAAATATAAAGGCTATGTTAAAATATAAGGCCATAGACACATTTTCTAGAAGTAAAGGAATACTAAATGAAAAGTGTACACAACATGTTTGCCAGAGGACACATACCAGAGGAAGGTCAGAAAGAACTATAAACAGCTGTTACATTTAGGTGAAGAAGTTTTGGTACAATTTTATTTATTAAATTTTGTTCAAAATGTAAAACCTGAAATATAAGTTTAATAATCATGGGCAATTGGCACTGCTCCCTACCCCACAGGAATTAAAGGAATGTGCAAAAGACATAGGTAGAAATATTTCCCATCATGACAGTACCCAGGTTATGGCAGTTTCTTACAAGCTAAGTAGTCTTGAGATTTAAGTAGGGCATGAGATATTTATACATTTAAAAAAAAATACAATTCTATCACTTTCAATATATAGCAACAATGTGTTTTCAAGCAGTGGTTCAAGACTATTAATAGATAAGATTAATTTGTAATTTTAACATCTATTTATATTTTATTTAAATCCTTTAAAATACCTTGCACTCAATAACTGTTCATACTGTTCTTTTAATAAACCCTAGAAGAAACAAAAAGATGTTTCTATGGGGAGTATATAAAAAAGGATTAACAAAATTTTGGTAGGTTTTGAACTTATTTAACTTATATGCAGAGTACATCATGAAAAATGCTGGACTGGATGAAGCACAAACTGGAATCAAGACTGTGAGGAGAAGTATCAATAACCTCAGATATGCACATGACACCACACTTACAGCCGAAAGCGAAGAAGAACTAAAGAGCCTCTTGATGAAAGTGAAAGAGGAGAGTGAAAAAGTTGGCTTAAAACTCAACATTCAGAAAACTAAGATAATGGCATCCAGTCCCATCACTTCATGGCAAATAGATGGGGAAACAGTGGAAACAGTGACAGACTTTATTTTTTTGGGCTCCAAAATCACTGCAGAAGGTGACTACAGCCATGAAATTAAAAGATGCTTGCTCCTTGGAAGAAAAGTTATGATCAACCTAGATAGCATATTAAAAAGCAGAGACATTACTTTGCCAATGAAGGTCTGTCTAGTCAAAGCTATGGTTTTTCCAGTAGTCACGAATGGATGTGAGGGACTATAAAGAAAGCTGAGCACCCAAGAATGGATGCTTCTGAACTGTGGTGTTGGAGAAGACTCTTGAGAGTCCCTTGGACTGCAAGGAGATCCAACCAGTCAACCCTAAAGGAAATCAATCCTGAATATTCATTGGAAGGACTGATGTTGAAGCTGAAACTCCAATACTTTGGCCACCTGATGTGAAGAACTGACTCATTGGAAAAGACGCTGATGCTGGGAAAGATTGAGGGCAGGAGGAGAAGGGGACAACAGAGAATGAGATGGTTAGATGGCATCACTGACTCAATGGACATGAGCTTGAGTAAACTCTGGGAGTTGGTGAAGGACAGGGAGGCCTGGCATGCTGCAGTCCATGGGGTCACAAAGAGTCGGACAGAACTGAGCAACTGAACTGAACTGAACTGATGAATCTATGGAAATTCATTATACACTATATTTTGTGAGTGTTTGAAAATCTTCATACCAAATCGTTCAGAATACCAAAAGAAAAAAAAAAAGTAAACTAGAACTTAGACCAGGTTGAAGATTATTGATCTCAGAGGGAGTCGAGTTGGAATGTAAAAAGTTTTCTTGTGACTTCTGGGGAAAAAAAAAAGCAAGGAAAAGAGAAAAGAAAAAAAAAGAGGGTATTTGAGAAAGTCCTATTTCAAGGCAAGAAATAATACATACTTAGATTCATGTTTGGCTCTTTTTCGTCTTTGACACGACTAAACAATGGTCACTGCAAACTTGTGCCAACAGTAAATGGAATGAAGTACATAGAAAACCACTGTCAGCAGTGCAAGAATTCCTTTTTAAAAACTCTATTTCCCTTACCCCTAGCAACATACCTGGACACAAGTGCCCTAGATGAAGGTCCTTGACAGTTTAAGGGTAACAATTCAAGGCCTCCAGAAGCAAACAGTTACCTGATCAGCTTCCAGAAAGCCTTAGCCACTGGTTCCTAACTTTACTCCTATTCAAAGGCCAACAGAACTGGGGGAAATCTTCTTCTTTTGTTGATATCAACTTATTTGGTGCCAGAACTTATACCTAAAGCCAAAACAAGGTTTGCACTCCCTTTTGGATTCTTCACTATCTCTGAAAGGTTGAACAGATGAGGCCAGCTTCCAAGAACAGGAAAAAAGTACTGCAGGGCCACCTTGCTAAGGAGAGACCAGACATCAATCTCATGAGGTTACTCTCTGTGCCTTTTTTGTACACTGACACTGATGCTCACTCAACAGTATTCACTATTAACAGTAAATCTTGGAAAGAGACCAATAATACATTGGGAAAGCATGCCTATAAACTGAACTCAAACTAAATGCAGAAGAATATGGTATCTTGCCCCCTTTTCAGGTAGCTATGTTCTCTGCACTCACCAATAATCATAATCAACTTCACTTCTGTTACTTGACAATAAATCCTTTCAGAAAACAAAATTTAAAGATGAACCTAAATATGTTTGGGTTAAAATGATGGAATACTAAAATCTTTTCTTTTAAGAGAGAAATGTTTCATCAGCTAGTTCCTTTGCCTGCTTGTGCTAAGTTGCTTTGGTTGTATCCGACTCTCTGCGGTCCTGTGGTCCATAGCCCACTGGGCTCCTCTGTCTTTGGGATTCTCCAGGCAAGAATACTGGAGTGCGTTGCCGTGCCCTCCTCCAGGGGTCTTCCCAACCCAGCGACTGAACCTGTGTCTCTTACTTTTACCTGCACTGGCAAGCGGGTTCTTTACCACTAGTGCCACTTTGGAAAGTCCTTTGCCTGCTCACTGGATGATATGCCAATTTGGAAGCCCAACTGCAGCTTCCTGAAGAAAATGCCAATGTGTGGGGTCTAATACTCACTGTGTCTAAGTAAAACAACTCCTGCAGAAAAAGTGGATCCAACAATGGGCAGCAGATATGGTAAGAAGTTAATTCTAATTCTGAGATGAAATGACATTTATTATTATTTTTGAATTTTTTTCAACTTTTTATTTTACAATGGAGTATAGTTGATTAACAATGTTGTGATACTTTCAGGTGGACAGTAAAAGGACTCAGCCATACATATACATGTATCCATTCTCTCCCAAACTCCCCTCCCATCCAGGCTGTCACAAAACATTGAGCAGAGTTCCTTGTGCTATACAGTAGGTCCTTGCTGGTTATCCATTTTAAATGTAGCAGTGTGGACATGGAAATGACATTAAACTAAGAGCTCATATTTCGAAAAATAAAAATGGCCTCTCAGGAAAAAAAAGGTGATCCAGTATAAGAAATAATACTGATATCAAGACATTCAACATTAAGATGAATTAAAACTGAACACAAAGTGTCCATAGCATAAACACTGGAACTTGGCAATAAAATACAATTATCTTTGCTAAAACAAACTACTTTTTCTGGAAACAGATACTCTATCTACTGGCTTATCTACACACAGCTCAGCTCCCCGAACCAGAATACTTTTTCCTACAACACACACAGCTGCACCGAGAGATGCCCACCTCTTAACTAACAGCTTACGCGCCAAGCCAGCAGCCAGGATAGCGGCAGAACCCTTCTGTGTATGTGTTCTTTCACAGGCTGCACTGTTACAGGAAGAAGCAAAGAGCAGCGATTTCCTTCCAAAAGGTCAGCTGCCTCAGACAGACCAAACAGAAAGCAGTTAATTCTTGCCAACTTCCCCTCCTGCTTCTGTAGCTAGTACGCAACAGCATTCGGTTTCCAGTAAAGCTCCAGAGAAAAACAAAGCAAATGTGAGACCTAGAACCTATGTAATACGGTGTCTCACTTGACTAAGTTAAAGACAATAAGATCACATGGAGCTACACTCTTTAAACAGCAGTGGGACTCAAGAACTACCAGACTTAATGTGGACTTCAACACGAGGTTTGGAATCATCCTAGGCTTTCTATCAATACTAATGCTCCACAAGTCTCCACCTAAAAATAAAGTGGCATTTTGTCTATAATAAATGTGGCCACATACAAGGCCCCTAGTTGACTGATTTAAAAATAAATCTTTAGCTTTCCTCTTCTCTAACTAAAGTCCAATCAGCTATCCAACATGCTAAGGCACTGGCCAGGTTCAGTGCTAACCATCAGCAAATGCACATATACAAGGGAGATATATTTCCTTAGATAAAACATGGTGAAAAGACTGTGTAACCAGTAACAAAACGGGGAAGAAGACAGAAAATATGATCTTAAATCTTTTTTATGTAGTAACCCTTAATAGTTGTGGAACAATATTAATGACCCCTCACCCCCAAAGAAACAATATCGCATTCTCACATAGACTTCATGAGGGCATCTAGGCATTTAGCCTTCCCAGAGGCAACAAAATTAAATCTTTTTAGTTTAAAAGTGAAGGAGAGGGAAGGAACAAGGAAGCCTTTTTAAGTTTTCTGAACCAGATCGATTCCTGGCTTAGCTATCTACATCCAGCTTACAAGAAAATGTGGTGGGTCCTTCGGAAGGGCTCCTATAAGCGTGTCATAGGGCTCTGTGTGGTTGCTAACTCACTAGTTTCAGGTTGTGGTAGCAACACGGACACAAGGCTTTTAGTGAGACAAGCTTTCGTAAAGATTCTAGGCTTTGATGATGCAGGGTATGTAACCCCACTCTGAGAATACCTCCTTTGAAATGACAGTTTGGAGTTCAAGGAAAAACTTATTAGGTTGTTGCATATGCTGAATTAACTACTGTTACCCACACCAGAAACTATTTCATGTTGGAAACAACACAAACTATTAAGTTTTCAAGACTTTTACATTTAATCACCAAGTCTTAAATAACAAAGGAATTAGCACGGGAAAGGAAAAAAAAGGGAGTACTAGCAGCAGCAGTAACAGTAATAAGAGTACCAGTAGTAACATAAGCATTCAAGGAGCTCTTACTACATCATGTATTGTGGTGTGCATGTTATATGCACCCTCATTTAATCCTTATGACAATCCTATGAGGCAGTAGGATTATTATCCCCATTCTATTTAAGAGGAAGCAGGCTTACAGAAAGCCGCTCAGTTGTGTCTGGCTCTTTGCAACGTCATGGACTGTACAGTGCACCGAATTCTCCAGGCCAGATTACTGGAGTGGGTAGCCATTCCCTTCTCCAGGGGGATCTTCCCAACCCAGATCTGCTGCATTGCAGGCAGATTCTTTACCAGTTGAGCCACAAGGGAAGCCCAAGAATACTTGAGTGGGTAGCTTATCCCTTCTCCAGCGGATCTTCCCGACCCAGGAATAGAACCATGGTCTCCTGCATTGCAGGCGGATTCTTTACTGTCTGAGCCATCAGGGAAGTCCACTATCCTCATTCTATTTAAGAGGAAGCAGGCTTAAGAGGTGAAAAATTTGCCCATAGTCCTGCCACAAGTGGAGGAGATGGGATCAGCACTAGGCTGCCCATTTCCAGAGCTCACACTATCAACCCCTGGGCTTTATTTATTAAAAACCTCACCTAATCAAATCAACTTTTCCTGACTATGATACCTGTGGTTTACAATTGTTTTACGATAAAAGCTGCAAATCGAATTAACAAAGTGCAACTCACAAATACCAAAAATTATTTGACAATCTCCCAATTTTTTTTTTTCCAAAATGTTTTAAATAGGACTCCCTTCCCTCAAGGCCTGAGAACATCAGGATACCAAGCTTTCAAACAAAGGGAGCCGTATTAGGGATCTGGTGGTTCACTTTCACTCTTCTCAATCAAATCAGAAATCAGCCAAAAACTTTAGATTACAAAAAGGAGTGGGAGAATAATGAGAATCGTGCTGGGGGTGGGTGATTTTTCAAAGAGGCCCAAACCTGGATCCTGACCACCAGTGGTCAGAATTAACATTGTGGGGCTTCCCTAGTGGCTCAGTGGTAAAGAATATGCCTGCCAATGCAGGAGACACGGGTTTGATCCCTGGTCTGGGAAGATCCCACACACCACAGAACAACTAAGCCCGTGCATCACAACTACTGAGCCCGGGCTCTAGAGCCAGGGAGCCAGAACTGTTGAAACCTCTGTGTCCTAGAGCCTGTGCTCTGCGACAAGGGAAGCCACCACAATGAGAAGCCTGAGCACTGCAGCTAGAGGGTAGCCCCCACTCGCCACAACTAGACAAACGCTCGCACAGCAGCAAAGACCCAGCACAGCCTAAAATAAATAGATAAATAAAGCAAAGAATTAACACTGTGACATTTCCTATGAGAAGCAGAGTGGTTACCTTTATTGTATTTGTTCCCAAATTCCTTATTGGGCTTTCATTAGCTACATTATTGTCTCTCACCAATATTTACCAGAGATCCTTCTAAACTCAGGCTTTCTACTGGCAGAAAACATTTCTCATTAAAGGGACAATATCACTACTACAGATGTGAGAACAACTTGTGAAATATTCTAGCGGGTAAGATAGGATAGTAAGACACTGAAGTCAATTATCCTGGTAACTATTTACAGGATAACTAAGTATCAGGTTACCTGACGCTGATGTGCATCTGAAGTTAGAGACACGATGTGAATGATAAATTCCTATAATAATTGATAAACCTAACACAACAAATGCAGAAATAACTATGTTACTGTGCACAGTGCCCAGTAGATACTAGCTGACCTTTAGGAGATCATTTGGGGTTTTCCAAGCCAAGGCATGGAGAGGTGCTCAGATGTGGAAGACCACATCCGAATTTAACAGGGTTGTCCAACCGTGACACCAGAAAATCTGGGACAGGGACACCTGGCAATTGCAGGGTTTTATGAAAGGAACCTCATACAATCTTTAAAATATTTAACTGAAACAAACAAACAAAAAAACCCAACACAATGCCTGTATCTTATGCCTTTTAT
Source organism: Okapia johnstoni (assembly GCA_024291935.2). Taxonomy (NCBI): domain Eukaryota; kingdom Metazoa; phylum Chordata; class Mammalia; order Artiodactyla; family Giraffidae; genus Okapia; species Okapia johnstoni. The sequence goes on along the minus strand of CM044306.1, from coordinate 19,463,870 downwards.
CATTTTGAGCATCAGATTTAAAAAAAGAGATGGAACACTTTACCTCTCTAGAATTAGAATTTACCCTACTCTGGGCATAAGAACCAAAGCATTTCTGTTATTCACCTACTAGACTGTAAGTTATCCAGGGCAGGAATCATTCGTTCATTTTGATTTCCTCAACACACTACTAGGTACACAGCAGACAGTCAATAACTGTGTTTTAAATTAAATATAATTTTGGTAGACCTCCATGTTACAAAAAGAACCTAAATTAGGGGAAAGAATGGTAGGTCACTTATTTCCTTCAAGATGTTATTTTTAACACTGCGGAGGTCATTAACTTGAATCCTTATTACAGGAATAATGGGACTGAATCACACTTTATAGAAACTGTGATGGAGGTTTTGACTCATCACTGGTGCTAACCAAGGTAAATACAATTGCAAGCTGTACCATTCTATCAACATCGTGACGAGTGTGTAAAAAAGAGCTAACACCTCCTTGCAGTGATTTCAAAGAGGGAGAATTACATGAAATGTGATGATGCTGATATGAGCTGAAATTCCAAAGAAAGCTTCTTCTTCATGCAAACTAAACTTTCTTTCTATTAATTATGTCTCAAGAAAGAAGCTGAATATAAACAGAAAGCTCAACATATACCAACAATTCACTCCTTCGGCTACCATGCATACTGCCAAGTGCAATCCAGAAAGATTTACTATTGTGACAAAACAAGATGATGAGCTTCTACATCCAGAATGTTCATTAATGTTAGAAGGTTGACTCAGGACTAATGGCATCGGTCTGACAGACACTGAACCTCTCTGCTTTATCACCTGAGAGTCCTTCAACTACAGGACCAAATGCCAACTCAGGGAAACATTTCAGCAAATACAGCCACCTTTGACTACAGACTATGTTTTAACTCAAGATGTATTTTCATGTAGCAAAGTAAATTTAGCAAATGAAAATATCATCTTGAATTGCTATGGATGGTCCCTACCCCTGCCAAAAATGACAAGCTGCTTGCTCAAAAGCTGTCAGTAATTAGCAGCTGCTGCTGTAAAGAAAACCAAAGTCAGTGCCAGTAAAAGCATACTGAACTGAAAGAGGTCCCTATAAAAAGGGATGGGAAATGCAAGAGTCTATTTGTGACTGGTAAACTTTATAAATACTGGTGATCTAAATTTGGGAGAAGTGGGGACAAGACAATAATGGCAATATATGTCCATTCACATTTAAGAAGGAAAGACTGGAAGATTCTCTAAGTGTTCTGAAATTCAGAAATCCCAGGGTCCTGAGGTTACCTGAATTCCATCACGACCATTTCCACCTCTCCAACAGGAGCCAGTCTGGGCGTTGGGTAATTTTTCATTGTTAATACTTCTGTCTCTAGCATACTAACACCTCCATTTGTTGACAACATAAAAACTGAATTTAAAGACTACCTTTCATAAGTCTCATGGCTTTGGCTCAAAGTCTTACGGTTCTAAATCTGTTGACCCTTCATTTTACAGACTGAGAAATGGAATCAGGGAAGGCAGAAGTGATCTGCCCAGAGCAATGAGCAGGGGATACAGAGAGAGAACCAACTCTATGTCTGATGTGTTAAGTGGCTCTAAAACAGTCCTTTGGGGCTTCCCTGTAGCCCAAATGGTAAAGAATCTGCCTGCAATGCAGGAGATCTGAGTTCAATCCCTGGGTCAGGAAGATCCCCTGGAGGAGGGCATGGCAACCCACTCCAGTATTCTTGCCTGGAGAATCCCATGGACAGAGGAGCCTGGTGGGCTACAGTTTATGGGGTTGCTAAGAGTCGGACACAACTGAGCAACTAACACTACTACTCACTCTGCCTTAAATGGGAGTAGAGCCCCCAAGGCCCAAGGAAAACAGTCCATGGATTAAGATTCTGCTTGAAATCTCGACTGCACGGGTGACTTTTTAAATCATCCTCCAAGATGCTCCCTCTCTCTTCCTCTTTGCTTTGTTGCCAATCAAACCTCCCAGTGTATTTCTCTCTTTTCTCAACAAGTTAGTTTCCATCATTTAAACAAATATGAATTTAGTTCTCTTAAAGAGTTGGACATGACTGAGCAACTGAACTGAACTGAACTGAACTCTCTGTTTCCCTGTTCCTCCAGGTAGACCAATGGAGTTCGGTTCAGTTGCTCAGTTGTGTCTGACTCTATGCAACCCCATGGAGTGCAGCATGCCAGGCTTCTCTGTCCATCACTAACTTCTGGAGCTTGCTCAAACTCATGTCCATTGAGTCGGTGATACCATCCAACCATCTCATCCTCTGTCGTCCCCTTCTCCTCCTGCCTTCAATCTTTCCTAGCATCAGGGTCTTTTCCAATGAGTCAATTCTTCATCAGGTGGCCAAAGTATTAGAGTTTTAGCTTCAGCATCAGTCCTTCTAATGAATATTCAGGACTGATTTCTTTCAGGATTGACTGGTTTGATCTCCTTGCAGTCCAAGGGACTCTCAAGAATCTTCTCCAACACCACAGTTCAAAAGCATCAATTTGGCGCTCAGCTTTCTTTGTAGTCCAACTCTCACATCCATACATGATTATTGGAAAAACCATAGGTTTGACTAGACAGACCTTTGTCAGCAAAGTAATATCTCTGCTTTTTAATATGCTGTCTAGGTTTGTCATAGCTTTTCTTCCAAGGAGCAAGTGTTTTTTTAATTTCATGGCTGCAGTCACCATCTGCAGTAATTTTGGAGCCCAAGAAAATAAAGTCTGTCACTGTTTCCATTGTTTCCCCATCTATTTGCCATGAAGTGATGGGACAGGATACCATGATCTTTGTTTTTTGAATGTTGAGTTTTAAGCCAGCTTTTTCACTCTCCTCTTTCACTTTCATCAAGAGGCTCTTTAGTTCCTCTTTGCCTTTTGCCATAAGGGTGGTGTCATCTGCATATCTGAGGTTACTGATATTTCTCCCAGCAATCTTGATTCCAGCTTGTGCTTCATCCAGCCCGGCATTTTGCATGATGTACTCTGCATATAAATTAAATACTCCTTTTCCAATTTGGAACCAGTCCATTGTTCCATGTCTGGTTCTCACTCTTGCTTCTGGACCTGCATACAGATTTCTCAAGAGGCAGGTAAGGTGGTGTGGTATTCCCATCTCTTTAAGAATTCTCCACAGTTTGTTGTGATCCATACAGTCAAAGGCTTTGGCATAGTCAACAAAGCAGAAGTAGATGTCTTTCTGGAATTCTCTTGCTTTTTCTATGATCCAATGGATGTTGGCAATTTGATCTCTGGTTCCTCAGCCTTTTCTAATCCAGCTTGAACATATGGAAGTTCTCAGTTCACGTATTGTTGAAGGCTAGCTTGCAGAATTTTGAGCATTACTTTGTAGTGTGTTCAGTTCAGTTCAGTCGCTCAGTCGTGTCCAACTCTTTGCGACCCCATGAATCGCAGCATGCCAGGCCTCCCTGTCCATCACCAACTCCCGGAGTTTACCCAAACCCATGTCCATCTAGTCGGTGATGCCATCCAACCATCTCATCCTCTGTCGTTCCCTTCTCCTCCTACCCCCAATCTTGCCCACCATTAGGGTCTTTTCCAATGAGTCAACTCTTCACATGAGGTGGCCAAAGTATTGGAGTTTCAGCTTCAACATCAGTCCTTCCAATGAACACCCAGGACTGATCTCCTTTAGGATGGACTGGTTGGATCTCCTTGCAGTCCAAGGGACTCTCAAGAGTCTTCTCCAACACCACAGTTCAAAAGCATCAATTCTTCGGTGCTCAGCTTTTAGATGAGTACAACTGTGCAGGAATATGAACATTCTTTGGCACTGCATTTCTTTGGGATTGGAATGAAAACTCCTGTGGCCACTGCTGAGTTTTCCAAGTTTGCTGGCATACTGAGTACAGCACTTTCACAGCATCATCTTTTAGGATGTGAAATAGCTCAGCTGGAATTCCATCACCTCCACTAGCTTTGTTCATAGTGATGCTTCCTAAGGTCCGCTTGACTTCACATTCCAGGATGTCTGGCTCTAGTAAGTGATCACACCATCATGTATCTGGGTCATTAAGATCTTTTTTGTATAGTTCTTCTGTTATTATTGCCACCTCTTCTTAATACCTTCTGCTTCTGTTAGGTCCATACCGTTTCTGTCCTTTATCATGCCCATCTTTGCATGAAATGTTCCCTTGGTATTTAATTTTCTTGAAGAGATCTCTAGTCTTTCCCATTCTATTGTTTTCCTCTATTTCTTTGCATTGATCACTTAGGAAGGCTTTCTTATGTCTCCTTGCTATTCTTTGGAATTCTGCATTCAGATAGGTATATCTTTCCTTTTGTCCTTTGCCTTTCACTTCTCTTCTCAGCTATTTGTAAGGCCTCTTCAGACAACCATTTTGCCTTTATGCATTTCTTTTTCTTGGGGATGGTTTTGATCACTGCCTCCTGTACAATGACACAGACCTTTGTCCATAGTCCTTCAAGCCCTCTGTCTACCATATCTAATCCTTTGAATCTATTTGTCACAATCCTAAGGGAGTTGATTTAGTCATACCTGAAATTCGGTCTAGCGGTTTTCCCTACTTGCTTCAACTTAAGTCTGAATTTTGCAATAATGAGTTCATGACATGAGCCACAGTCAGCTCCCGGTCTTGTTTTCACTGACTGTATAAGAGCTTCTCTATCTTCGGCTGCAAAGAATATAATCAATCTGATTTCGGTATTGACCATCTGGTGACGTCCATATGTAGAACTGTCTCTTGTGTTGGAAGAGGGTGCTTGCTTTTTTTGCTATAACCAGTACTGCTAAGATGGTGGAGTAGAAGGACGTGCACTCATCTTCTCCTTCAAGAACTCACTCGCAACTCACTGCTGAACAAACATCGACAGGAGAATGTTGGATCCCACCAAGAAAAGACACCCCACATCCAAGGGCAAAGGAGAAGCCCCAACAAGATGGTAGGAGGGGCGAAACCGCGTTTAGAATTAAAGCCCATACCCGCCAGAGACGCTCGGAGGGCTCCAACGAAAACGTGTGCAGCAGGAACCACAAACCCCTCGGGAGACTGAGGGAGAGCCACAACTATTCTACTTATATTTGGATCAGAGGGTCAGATTGTCTCTGTGGCAACCACTCAGGAAAATGCGAATGGAAAAGAAAGGAAGAAAGAGATGTTAAGGAGGGATGACAGACTAAAAGGAAGGAAAGGGGTGGAGAAAGGGAGGGAGGAGGATATAATGAGAATAGAATAAGAGAGAAACGTAATGAGTAGGAGCGTGTAATTTCTTAACGAGGCTGCAATCAAACTTCTCACGTAGCTATTGTCCTTGTGCAGAGTTTGTCTTCATGCCTGTATAAACAACGACAACAATGGACCAGTAATTTTCCAGTTCATAATCAGACCATAAGAAGGAGAACAATTTGCTTTATGAAACAAGGAGAAAGACTAATCTCCAATAGCATTGTCAGTGCAGGTTTATCAGCAAGACTTGGAGGAGCTAAGCCTACAGACATACAGATTAGGAATCACAGCTTATTAAAGCTTCAAAACTTTAATAAACCCCTAACGACACAAAACAAGCTGCTGAATTAACTTGTCTTGGACACTGACAGTGTATGCATCACTTGCTAGGTCTAGGCACAAAGCAAAAACTAACAACAACAAAAACTCAGGGGAAAAAATAATTTCCAAGTCTCTAAGCAAAGGGGTCATATTTAAAAAAACAAAAAAAGAAATAGGCCAGACACAAAAGGACAAATATTACATTATTCCACTTACATGAGGGACCTAGAGTAGTCAGACTCCTATAGAGAGAAAGTAGAATGGTAGTCACCAGAGTCTGGGAGAGTGGGGAAATACGGAATTATTGTTTAATGGGTATAATTTAGATTTGGGATGACGAAAAAGTTCTGGAGATGGATGACAGTGATAGCTCTAAGAGGATGTGAATATGTTTAATGTCACTGAACAGTACACTTTAAAATCGTTAAAATGGTGATACACACATACGAACACAATTTTTTTAAATGGAGGGGAAAAAGCCAGTTCCTTGCTAGTAAACTCAAATTTCTTCCATCTTAAACTCTGAAATCCAAAGCAAACTAAGAGAATGGGCTTTCCCCTCTCTTTTTCTTTCTTCCAGAGTAATAGGCAGAACTTCAGCCCTCCTGAGGGTTGAAGAGCTCTCTGGACACACCCTCAACATTGAGATTAATAAATGGAATTATGGTACCTTCAACATCAACCCAGAGAAAGCAATGGCAACCCACTCCAGTACTCTTGCCTGGAAAATCCCGTGGATGGAGGAGCCTGGTGGACTGCAGTTCATGGGGTCGCTGAGAGTTGGACACGACTGAGCAACTTCACTTTCACTTTTCACTTTCATGCATTGCAGAAGGAAATGGCAACCCACTCCAGCGTTCTTGCCTGGAGAATCCCAGGGACAGGGGGAGCCTGGTAGGCTGCTGTCTATGGGGTCGCACAGAGTTGGACATGACTGAAGTGATGTAGCAGCAGCAGCAACATCAACCAATCTTTACTATCAGAGATGAGGGTCTTCCTGCTATAAACAAAAGTAAGCAGACCAACCCAGTCATAGAAACAGTACTTACTGAGGATCTGTTACATGCCAAGTTCTATTCTAGGTACTGAGGATACAGCAGTGAAAAAAAACAGACATGCCTGTTAGGGAACTTAGGTTCTAGTATCTGATATGAAACACTTTAAAGTTCAAATAAATACAGACTATGCCGTGCTTTCCATTTTTTGCTTTTAGTTCTCTTTTTATTTCTGTTTCAGGAGGAGGACACCATACCTGATTATCATAACATCTTACAAGTAAATAGCAAAGTCTGTGCATTAAAACCAATATTTGGGGGGGGGGAACAGTTTTAAAAGCATCTCAGCAAAATCAGACAAGGGCAGTCAAGATTTCATGGTTTTCATGAAAGGTGTGGCAATGGGAAAGCAATTTCTGATAAAGCCAGGATATCTGCTCATCCCTGGTGGAAGCTGATCAACCTTATGGAGCTGTAGTTTTTGCATAACAACGTGGATCTAATCAAGGATTCCACTGTTAAGGTCATTTCAGTGTGGTATTAGTGCAGCTTTTTCCCAGGAGACACAGTTTTATATAGAGGATAATTTTCATGCTTGTCACAATCAAATCAAATCATTTATCTCTCAGAGATGATTTGCAGATTCAATCTCCACAAGATACTAAAAATACAGAGCAAAGAGTTTAAAATTTACAATAGGACTCAAGTTTCTCCTCACCAATGTATAGCAGCGCAAGGTGGCAGGTGGCCTGCAAACATTTGGCTTCTTCTTTTTCCCAAGAAATAAAATATATGTTCAATTCTACTACAACAACAAATGCTATTACAGTGAAAATCTAGGTATAATAAAAATATTTTTAAATATTTGAAAATGCCCTGTTTCTCAACTCAACACAACAATTTTTTTGTTCACTATAATGAATATAATAAATTTTAAGACAAAAGAGTCCGATTTCCCCTTGAAACACCATGATTTTTGTATACACTCAAATCTTCACCTTTAAGAAATATTTCAAATATTCTAAAATAGGTTATATTATATTTGGGGAAAAAGGGATTTTTTTCCTTTATGGAAATAATTCTCAATTTTATTGAGGAATAATTTACAATCAGTAAAGTATACCAGGATGTTCTGAGTTATAATTAACCTACTTTGGACACCATATTAAACTAAAGGGTTTCCAAAAGGCTGCCTGGGAGTAAAAGCTATCAAGTATTTTATTTAACATTAAACAGCCAACCAGGCTTTCCTGGTGGCTCAATGGGCTTCCCAGGTGATGCTAGTGGTAAAGAACCTGCCTGCCAATACAGAAATGTGGGTTTGATCCCCTGGAGGAAGGCACGGCAACCCACTCCAGTATTATTGCCTGGAGAATCCTATGAACAGAGGAGCCTGGCGGGCTGCAAGGAGTCGGACGCGACTTAGCATGCAGTGGTAAACAATCTGCCTGCCAACGTAGGAGACGTGGGGTTCGAGCCCTGATCCAGGAAGATCCCACGGGATTTCCCAGAAAAATTTCAGCTAGATCACTCCGAGCTCCCGACACAGGCGGCCAAGTTCAACCCCTAATCAGCGAACTAGATCCTACATGTCAAAACTAAAGATCCCGTGTGCTGCAACTAAGACTCGGTACATACAAATTAAGAACAAACAAGACACACACACTACAAAAAACCACAGACACACATCGAAAAAAAAAAAAAAAAAAAGCCAAACACAAACCAACTCTGCCTCAAAGTGATTTTGACAGTTGAGTTACATCTAGAACAGTATGGGTTGTTTTAGTTCCAGAGTTATAAGCAAGGTCATATAGGTGACAAGAGACAATTTGGGCTGATGTAACAAAATTCAACACCCAGACCCCTGCACCTTTTGTAATAAAAACGACAGGCAACTCCCAACCTCTTTCCCCCACCTTCTTGGCCACCTTACAAATGGAATCATAATCCAAATGTATCTGCATATTTGTTATTCAGGACATGAAACGTTTTCCTATAGAAACAAAGGTTTGAAAGAGATGAAAAATTCCTAGGTAAGCCCCCAAACCCCAACTGATTTACAATCCTACAAAACCTAATTACCTTTTATAATTTTGTTCCTGAAGGAAAAGACGTTAGGATGTCTAGTCAGAGATCCCATGAGTAACCAAGGAATCCCTCTACTCCTGCCTGCCACAACTCTCCCAGCCAAGACTGCTCTTCTAATCCCGACAAAGCAAAGGGCCTCCAGGGATGCAGATAAAGCTTCAACCAGGCCTCAGAGCAGCAGTTTAAAAAAAAAAAAGAGTGCATCTGTGTACGTCTGTGTGCGGTTTGGGATCGGGGTCTGGTGGGAAGTTTCAGGGGTATTATGTTCTTTTGGGTAAGAGTAAATCCTGCTCCCTTGGAGAGCAATGACTTCAGTTCCCTGAGGGTAAGAGACCCTGTCTGTACGTGAGCTACATGTAAACTAGATGTTAAAAGTAGGAGACAGCTTGTGTTTTATTTTACTTCTTTAGAAGGCCTGTAACTTCACTGTCCAATTATGACAGCTACAAGCCACATATGCTATTATTGGGACACTTCAAATGTGGCTAGTGTGACTGAGGAACTAAATTTTTATTTCATTTCATTTTTAATCAACTCAAATGTTAAACTTAAAAATTGAGGCTCAACTTGGTTACTGGAAGACTTTCAAGTATGTTTGGTTATTAGAATGACCTCAGTATGTGAATCACTTTATCAACTAAACGTTTTATGAAATCTGAACACTTCACGTACTTCTGGTAGAAACTTTGCATCTGAATTCAGATATGCTGTATGTGTAAAACACATACCAGATTTTGAAGACTCAGCAGCAAAAAAGGAATGCAAAATGTTTCCTTAGTAGTTTATTTTTTTAATTAATTAATTTTGGTTGTGCTGGGTATTCATTGAGATAAGTGGGCTTTCACTAGCTGCCCCTGGGGCATGTGGGATCTTAGTTCCCCAACCAGGGATGAAACTTGGGTCCCCTGCATTGGGAGGCAGATTCTTAACCACTGGACCACCAGGGAAGTCCCTCTTTAGTTCATATATTGATTACACAGGCTTCCCTCTTAGCTCAGCTGGTAAAGAATCCACCTGCAATGGAGGAGACCATGGTTCGATTCCTGACTCGGAGAGTTCCCTTGAAGAAGGGATAGGCTACCAATTCCAGTATTCTTGGGCTTCCCTGGTGGCTTAGATGGTAAAGAATCTGCCCACAATGCAAGAGACCTGGGTTTGATGGCTGGGTTGGGAAGGTCCCCTGGAAGTGGACATGGCAACCCACTCCAGTATTCTTGCCTGGAGAATCCCCAAGGTCACAAAGAGTTGGACATGACTGAGTGACTAAGTGTGCAGTCAGTATGTGGTACTTGTTGAAATAATAATACTTTGGGCATATTAGGTTAAAGAATATATGTTATTAAAATTGATTTCACCTGTTTCTTTTTGCTTTTTTAAAAGGTTACTTCTAAAAAATTACATTTATACTGGACAAGCTTCTTGTCTATAACCAAAATATTTCACATATTCCTATATAACTCTTAACAATTTTCTAGTTCATACTCGTCTTATCGGTAACAATTATAACTCTGATTCTATGTATTGCTTAGAAGGAAAAAGTTTTGAAAGCAATCCTAAGGTTTTAAATTAAAAATTTTAAATATATAATTTCACTATACTTACTGAAATGTTAGCATGAAATTGCAGTATTTGAATTGAAAGTATTCAGAATATTGTTTTTAAAAATTACATTCTACTACATAATCTCTATAGAAAGATATGTTTAAGAAGCCTAAATCTAGTGATTCTTTAATGAAACTACTGGCGATTATCCACCATCTGTTCAAAGAATGTAAAATTCATTTTGAATCATATTAAAAACCTATTCCAATGCACATTCTAAAGGAAGTCCGTGTGAATTCTCACCTGATTTATTCTCTGAAAAAAAATTTTAGTGACCCAAATAAAGAATGTGGTATAATAATTGAAACAACATGGTATATTCAGAACCATATTAATCTATCAAACAAGATAGACAAGAAGCAGATCTGAACATATAGAGGATTTAGTAAACATTAAGATGGATTTTCCTATCAATGGGGAAAAGAGGAAGCTAATGGGAAGTGGTGGATTTTTCTGGATAACTAGCAAGTGATTTGGAATTGATTTAGGTTGAAACTGTTAACACTTGTGAAACACTTAGCTCAGTTCTGGGCATACAATGAATGATCAATAAATAATATTGTTACCTTGAGGAAAACTAATAAAGCTACAGTCCCACCTTACTTCTTACACAGACATAGATTCTAGATGGACTGAGCAACTTAATGCAAAAAAAATTAGAATCAGGCTTCCCTGGTGGCTCAGTGGGAAAGAATCGGCCTGCCAATGCAGGAGATACTGGTTCAACCCCTGATTGGAGAAGATCCCACATGCCTCAGAGCAACTAAGCCCGTGTGCCACAATTACTGAGTCTGTGCTCTAAATCGAGCTGCAACTCCTGAAGCCCGTGTGCCCTACAGCCTATGCTCCACAATAAGAGAAGCCACCGCGATGAGAAACTCAAGCACTGCAACTGGAGAGCAGCCCCCACTCTCTGCAACTAGAGAAGAGGCCTGGCAGCAATGAAGACCCAGCACAGCCAAAAATAAATACATGAATTTAAAATATTAGAACAATAAAATATTCTAAAAGAAAATCCAAATGAAAATTTTACCATCTTTGGGTACGTATGGTTTTTCTAAGTATGTCTTAATAGCCAGATCAGAGGAGAAAAGATTTACCAAATTAGACTACAAAAAAATTTAACAAGTGTGTACTAAAAAAAAACAGTATACAAAGTTGAAAGCCAAAAACAGAAAAAAACAGGGAGGAAATATTTGTAATATGTAAGATAGAAAGATCGCTGAGGAAAACTCAAGCACCTGTAACAGAAAAGACAGGCTAATTATATACAGAGGCAAATCACAAAGAGAAAACAAAATGGCCAGCAAACTTGTGAAGCACTGTCCAGCCTTGGTAGAAATCAAAGAAATACAAACAAATATGAGAGACTAGCAAAGATGGAAAGGTTGCCAACATTTAGTAACCAGCAGATGTGGGAAAAAGGCCACCCCTTTCACGCACTAGTTACTGGTGGACATGTCGACTGGGACAGTCTTTTTGGAGGGCAGTCTGGCACCATCTGTGACTATCAAATGACTCAGCAACTACACTTCTAGAACTTAACATTAAGGAGATGGCCCAGTAAATGTGAAAAAAATCCACTCTGCCTAAGGAGCTGTACTACTGTGTTGTTTATAAAAGTGAAAAACTAGAAACAGCTATCAATTATTAATGGATTAACTAAATTATGGTACAGTTATACAATGGAATACACATTTTAAAATCGTTTAAGTATATTGATATCTATTCAGTTCCCTGGAGAAACAAGTCCCCCTTAAGCTCCCAGATAACAAGTTAAGTCTAGAGGTTTGTTTTAACAATAAACTTGGGAGTATTTGTTATTTCTTCTCCATAGTCTCTCATCTCCATTACCTGTGTTAACTGAGAGCTGGCTGTTTACAGCTGAGTTGTAACCTGGGTCCACAAACCTCTTGAAACATATGCAAATTTTTTGTGTGTGTGTATGTTTTACTGGGAAGAGAGTCCATGGATTCATTAGTGCCTCAAAAGGCCCCCTAGTCCACCACTGGTTAAGAACCACTGGAGTCTATAGCTTAATGGGTCAAGTTGTTGTCTAACTGCCCTCAAAAGCATATGCAATTGTACAGTGCATGAGCTCAGCAGTCAGTCAATATTTACTTAGTATTTACTAAGTCTTACCTTGATTGGTAGCCCAATTATTGTAAAATTTTGGAGTAGATTTCTTTACACACTTTGAAAGTTTTGAAACACACACACACACACTCAAACGCACGCACATACTCTCACACAAAATCCCCAAAAGCTCTCTGGCAGCTAGGAGACAAAAAGTGAATTAGAGAGTTTCAAACAAAATTGTAATATTAACTTTCAAAAGAAGTAATTATTTTTCACAGTCATTTGAATCTTACATCCATTTGAGCTCCTTTAAAGAGATAACTTTAAGGTTTAAGGACTTAGAAAAAGACTTTGTGAGGACAGCCAAGTTCTCAAAATCAAATAAGGACTAGAACACTATCAAGTAATTAGTTCTAAATGAAGAAAGCAATAAATCACTTCATATATTAATTTTAAAATGTTCAATAATTTACTGATGCCAATATAATGCTAAATTTGAGGCCCCAATTTATATAATTTTTAAAGTATCTCACGGTTTGGTAAAAATGATTCAGATATTTAAGGGAAGAAAGATTATCTACTGGCCACAATAATATCATAGCGATAAAATAGATGACAGGGGAAATCAGCAACTATAAATGAATTGAAACCAAAGGAAAATATAATTTTGGATTAAATGAGATTATCATATTTTCAGGAGGCAGAGGAGGTAAGAAGTGATAAGCAAAAAAGAAGAGTAAAATCAACAGGATTTATTTATGAAGGGATACTGGGCAATATACGCTTACAGTTATTATTTTTAATACACAAAGATTATTATCTTCAAAATACTATCAGATTTCCCTGGTAGTCCAGTGATGAAGATATCACGCTTCCAGTACAGGGGGTATAGGTTTGATCTCTGGTCAGGAACTACTAAGATTCCACATGCATCAGGGCCAAAAAGATAAAAACTTCTACTTAAAAAATAAAAATAAAATAATAATAATTATCTTCATGAATTGGAATTAACTACTTATGGAGTTAGGATTAAAAAACACCAAAAGGTACTATATGATCTCTTTTATGTTTATTATTCCCAAACCTGACTTAAAATTCTGTTATTGGAAATTCCACTATAATAAATTACAAGGTACAATCTAAGTTAAGGCAGATTTTTACTGAGTTGAATTTTACATAAAATATGTAGGTGTTCTGCTGGGCTCAGTAGTACATATTTTCCTTAAGACTGTAATTTTATTTGCTGCAAAGTGAGAAGACCTAGAGAGCTATGCTTTACAATTCTAAAACCTGTAATTTATTTTCATTTTTATTCCTTAAACACCTTAAAATGTTAAATGCTTTTATACACTAGATTTCATTACAAATAAACTATTTAATGCAAATTTAATTAAGGCAAAACACGTCTCCTGTATTAGCAATGACATATACCCAAAAGAGTCTTTCACCTGAGGTTTCATTAAGCATGACTAATGAAATTACAAGAAAAAGAAATCTATACACCTAGCAACCTTTGCAGGTATCATCATGAATGAGAAAGCGGTACAAAAACAAATGCAGAAAATATACTGAAATAACGTTCAGCATTACTAGAAGTTACATAAGACCATTTTTTCCCCAAAAGTTGAAAAAACAAACACACACCTTCAGTATGAACTGACTGGCAACCTAGTAGGGCATACACACAAGTAAAATAACATAATTTCCTTATTATATTTATAAACAGTATTATAATTCTCCATCAGCTTATATATAAAAATATGAAGCATTCCATCAAATATAAGAAATAACTCAATCCTCAAGTTATTTTAACTCTAAGACTATTAAATACAGTAAAATGATTTTAATATCATTCATCAAAAAAAGATGTCATATCATCATGCCAAATATTTAACACAAACATCACAATCTACTTGTTTTTCTGCTCCTAAATAGGAAACACTAACTGAAAACAAAAACAGGTTTCTCATTCTGAGATAAATCAATATACAGAAGCCATTTTAAAAATAACTCTTTCCCCAACTTTATTGAGATATAACTGACATATAACATTGTGCAAACTTAAGATGTAGATGAAATGATTTCATATAAGTATATATTGCAAAATGGTTACCACAATAAGGTTAGTTAATACATCCATCAACTCACATAGTTACAATTTTTGTTTGGTGAGAACTTTTAGATCTACTCTCTTAGCAACTTAAAATATACACAATATAGTATTGTTTACTATAGTCACCATGCTGCAATTTACATCCCCAGAACTTATTCATCTTAATAACTGGAAATCTGTACCATTTAACCACCCTCATCCATTTCCCCACTGTGCTCGCCTGGCAACCACCAGTCTGCTGTTTCTAGGAGTTCAGTTTCTGTAGATTCCACAAGTAAGTGAGGTCAGACAGCATTTTCTTCTGACTTATTTCACTTAGCATAACGCCCTCAAGGGGCATTATCCACACTGTCACAATGGATTTCCTTCTTTTTATGGCTAAACAATATTCCATTATTATAGAGTTCTCTCACATGTTCTTCACCAATTGATTAAAAATAACTTTCTTTTCTTGTTTACAAAAGTATTTGCTATTTATTGTTGTTGTTTAGTTGCTAAGTTCTGTCCAACTCTTTTGGGACCCCAAGGACTTCAGCCTGCCAGGCTTCTCTGTCCATGGGATTTTCCAGGCAAGACTACTGGAGTGGGTTGCCATTTCCTTCTCCAGGGTGCCTATTTACTATCACCTATTTATTGTAGAAAAATGGGAAGCTCCTAGACAGTGGACACATACACCAGAATCCCACAACCCAGAAGAAATCTTTTTTCAGTGCCTATTCTTCTTACGCCTGGCCTATATATTTCTTTTAGGACTTATTTCATAAAAGCCACTGTTTTTACATTTGTCCTGTTGAAATTTACCAATATAACTGGAATATAATGTTCTGTCCCAACTAGACCTCTCACACTTAAGGAATAAAACTTCAAACCCATAAATTTTGATGATGTCACATTTCTGGGACAAAATTGAAAATACGTGGTTAAGGCAGTAAGTTATCTTATGGACCCATTCCTTTAAAATTATGCGTTTTACTCTGGTATTGCAAAATCAAAGGATTATGCTTCGTCACCAACTCAGCATGTTCACTGCAGCCATGTCATTCAGGAAGCCAAACATTTTCTATTTTGTTTTGGTACCTTCAACAGTTAAGGAGGAAGGCTAATCTCTATTACACATTACAACGCATTAGTGTTTTTACTTGATGTTTAAACTCACTCAAGGATAAACTCATCTTTAAAATATGCTCACATTCAGGGTTTAATATATCATCACACAATTGAAACTAACAATAAAAGAACAAGGAATATTTGCACTACATCTCTATGCACTGGACCTTCCATATCTTCTGGAGTAAGACTACAAAGTTCAATTCTGACCAGCACTCTCTCTTACTTTCTACCAGAAACATCACAAATCCTAAAAACATAAATCCACAGGCTGAAGTGACTGTTTCATTCTGTAAAGAGCTATGTATTTCTGTGGATATCTCGGTTGCTACTTTTTTCAAGCCTAAAAGATGACCAAATGATTTCTAGAAACATGAAACAAAAGGAAAAATAGAATCAGCATTATTTCTGAGAGAATATTTTTGCCTAGTTTAAACCATGAACATATTGTAGAATGCTATTATCATGAAGCTGATAAATCCTAATTTTTATTACTCTGACAGATTAAGTACTCAACAGTTTCTTTTCTTTCTTTTTTTCTGCTACACTGGTATTTTAAATATAGTTTGCTACAATGATATTTTAAATTTCTCCCGGTTTGGATTTTTTAAAATCCCATTCTTTATAAAAACATATTGATTTGCTACCAGCTATAGGCTCTGAATTTTAGACAATACAAAATAGTTTTTCACAAACTTTCTAATTGACTCTCACCTAAAGGCTGGAAACCCCCACTGAAGGTTTTTTAAACTCATCAGACATATATATACACTTAAAAAAAAAAAAAGCTTTAATTGTAGGATCTCACTGACACAAACATAAGGAAATTCTGAGTTATACATACTTCACATTAAGCTTTTTCCACTGACATTGTAACTTTTGTCAACATTCAAAGAAAATTCAACCCTGGTCAAAGGTGACAGTTTGACAACCCTGGAAGCTAACATCCTCTGTTTATTTGAACAAGTTCATACTGTCTGCTCAGGGAATTGAAGTTTTTCTCATCCCTGACTTGATCTCTCAAGTTCAAATCACTACACTTTAGGGTTGTGAATTCTGTCTCCAAGATTTAACTTTACAATCCACCTCTAAAAAAAGAGAGAATAATATAAGCATCAGATATGAAAAGGAATACGTTCTGAGACTACTTTCTCAGGGCCTTTGCACAACTAGAAACATATGCAATAAGTTCAGCTGCCTTAAAAACTATCCCCTCAAATTAAAATTCTTAAGTCTTTCTATTTCAAAAACCACAATTACTGGCTTTAAAACAAGAATAGGACCATAAATCCCTTCAAAATAAAGTTGCAAATAAAATGAGCTGGATACTTGCATTCTCAGTCAACAAACAGGCATGTCTCAAACCACACTGACACAGAAGATCCTTTTGTTTGTAAACAGAAGCCAAAGAGACAGCTTATAGCTCTTCTCCTGTGATGTACATGGTAACGCCAGTAGAAAGCTCAACAAAGGACAACTCAGAGTTAAAATGAAGACTTTCTCTATTTTAATATAATTTCTATTAGGAATATATAAATTAGTTGTAAAACACCTACCATCGCCTTCACAAACTTAAAAAAATCCAAATACACATTTAAAATTTCCTATTAAAAAAAGAGAGAGAAAGTCCATTTTGGAACACAAAGAACCATAAACCTCTAAAGAAACCAAACGTCTCACTGCAAAGTGACATTTACCCGCTCTCCTTCGAAGGGCAGTGGGTAACAACTCAGCTTCTGGATTCAGCTTGGCCTGCGTCTGGATCCAGCCCTGCCATAAGCAGCAGTGTGACCTTCAACAAATTACTTAACTTCTCTGGGGCCATTTCTTCCTCTTTCATCTGAGGATAGAACCCACCTCTCTGAGGATCATGAGTTAAAACATGCCAAGAGCTTCTAACAGTGTCTGCTTGGCACTCTGTAAGGGAATGGTATTAGGTATTATTTTTACTATCTTCCACTTTTAGGTTTGGGGCATAATTCGAAGTACTTTTAAATTAATTTTCTGATCACTTTTTGAAAGACAGCATAATAATCATTATACAAATAATTAGTATACCTTCTCAAATGAGCCTATGGTAAGTAGAGGTATAGCTCAGAGGGGTAAAGAGTTTTTCTTTTTTTACATACAAATCTTGGACGTGGCTGTTACTGGTAACTTTGGCTTGATTTCCCATATGCAAAAGAAATCCCCTACCAGGAAAAGACAACCAACATCAGAGAACACTTGGGTTTGTCCTGATCATTGCAGGGTAAAGCCAAAGTCACTTTTACTAGCCTGATGGGCATTGAAAATATTAGTCACCAAATTAATCCCAACAAATAACAATAATTGACTGGCTCATTGATGTATTTCCCCTTGTCTTCCCCAACCTTTCTCTAAGTAGTCAGAAAGGAAAGTTTTCATATTTTCTGAGAATCTCATTATTGCTCTCAAACCATACTCTATATCTTAGTAAAATTAAAAAAATGAGTCAGCATAAGCACCTCAAAAAACTAGTAGTGCACAGAATATGGAGATACTTCTCTTCATACTAGAAATAAATCTGAAAAATAATTTTAAAGAGTTCATCAGAGTGCCAAAGGCAATCGAAGAACAAATGGAGAGTGACTGTTGGATTCTGCAAGCTAGTTTCCAAAAAATTTTCAATCAATACATGTATTTTTCATCTTAGTAGTACTATAATACATGAGAAATGGAAGTAATTATTATGAATAAACCCAATGAAGAAAATATCCAGTATGTGACAAACTCATACTTCTTTATTGACTGGGGGGGCGGGGGGGATGGGAGGTCAAGATACTCATCAATCTTATTTGCAAATTGCATTACGCATAATCACGCCACACACTAATACAGTACTGCCTTCAGTGATGTGATCTAAAAGAAAAT
Organism: Okapia johnstoni; assembly: GCA_024291935.2. NCBI lineage: Eukaryota > Metazoa > Chordata > Mammalia > Artiodactyla > Giraffidae > Okapia > Okapia johnstoni. The sequence continues at coordinate 19,445,461 of CM044306.1, read as the reverse complement.
TTACAAGACAGAAACTGTCTCTAAACTGCAAACATGTTTGAATGCCAATTTAATCAGGAGTCTATTAAGTCATTACACTTCTTAGAATAAAGTTAGTTGAAGGCGAGGAAAAGGCCACTTGCTTCAGCTGCGGAAACAATACTTATGTACTTCTTTCAAGGATATTCTTCTCCGCAACGCTCCATACAACTCCGAGTCCAACATTTATATTAAAAGTGACCTACCACGTTAATGATTACCCAGGAGGGTCAAGGAAGAGTTTTATGACTGAAGGTGATTCCTCCAAAGTTCTACCATCACCACACTAAATTTCTCCTTATTCTTATTTAACTCCTCCATGTACGACTTCTGTACGACTTCTAGGTGAGGTCAGAAAAGCTGGTATAGTCACTGCTAGATAGATGGAGTTCCATATCCTATAAACCTATGGCAACCCCCCCTTGAAAGCTCTGACAGTCAAAGCTACACATAACATGTTTTCACTCTATCTTAGTGCTATGCGTTTTCTAGGTACCTGGCAGGAAAACAGAAAGGGGCAGCCCCATTTTTCTGTTAATTGCACCTTTGTTGTGGTAGTTGTTGTTAAGACTTCTTCCAAGGCAGCTAAACCTTGAAGGGAGCTGGGAAGATTTGGGATGTCTTGTCTTTCCAACTGGGTACTCAGTAGAGCTGTCATGAGGCAGTACAATGGGTCAAAGACAAACCACATGGCATCTGATGCTCATCTTTATACGTACAAAATAAAAATGTGACACTACCAGAAGGTTACCATGTGGACCTAATTTTGAAAATACAAACAGGAAGCACCCCCACCCCAATATTACCATTAAAAAAAAGGAAACCAAACCTCAAAGATACCTTCCAAGGAAGTCATGGGTGTGACCAAAACTAACAAAAGTAATAAAACGTCATCCAAAACCCTAAAACCACCAAAAGTGAGGGTCTCGTTCAACTAAAAGTCAAACACCTATAAATTACTCCTTTCTTTGATTAGTAAAAATAGCCTAGATTTAGATATGTAAAATCCTCTCCAAATGGGCTTAGGTTTTTTAATAGGAAAGAATCATCACTCATAAGAAAACATCCAATGTAAACAAGCTATTTAATTAAAATAAGGACATGACAATTAAGAGAAAGCGAAGTAAAAACATTTTTAATCACTGTTATCACGATTTAAATGTACAAAAAAACTGATCAGTGGAAACTAGATTGTTAAATCTGACTTTCCTATTCCCAGAAATAAGCACAAAACTGTTGTTTCCAACATTGCAGGGGAAAAAATACTTCCGATTTTAGAATGGTTCTATTAACAAAGTGCAGATTTAAAGAAAAATCTTTTCCTTTAAATACCACACAAAATCAGGGACAGTGATACTTTAGAACAAATTTTTAAACATTATTTTTATTAAGAAGTATCAAAGTATTTTGATACTTTATTATGCAGTAAAAGGATATTTTTCTGAAGAGCTCAGTAACCTAGAACTGTCAGATAACTTTTTCAAAGACTAAGTTTCTAAAAAACAGGAGGTTTTCTGCTTCCTTTTGCAGGAATAATGTACACTACACTATTGTACACACAGAATACACAATAATGGACACTAGAGTGTAGGTAATCTACACTCTAATAGAAAGGGAAAAATATGTGTCACTGGTGGTCAGAACATCCAGAAATCCATGAAAATTCATGCGATACACACGTTTGTAGGGCACTAGAAGAGTTAAGCTTTCTTGGCTTCTACCTTCAACCTGCAATATAATCTTGAGCATACTATTTACCTATTTACTACATCATCCTTTTCTAATAGACTGCCTGTATCAATTACCTATACAAAAATAAGTCAGATGAACTACCACAAGCACACTGATTAACATAAACCTAACCTAACACAAATCACAAATAATTTGAATGTTATATGAAATAACTTTAACATAATGATATAACTTGAAACAATTTGACATTAAGTACCCAAAGAGCTACAAACAAATGATACCTTTTACTAGTCCTGATGTGGGTTTTGCATATGTAAATAAAATTGTTTAAAAAACATCAATCGAGAGCAAGAAAATGAAGATGAAATGAGAAGTTGGGGCACAATAGGAAGTGCCGACCAAAATATTCATGTTGTAACACTTCAAACAATGATAGCACTTTCTCCCCCTTCCATCATGTATATCATCAAGTACCTGATTAAGAAACACAGCCACCTTAAATTTCTTAACACAATTCATATTAACAGCCTGTGGGTAAACATGTGAATCCTGACTAGTGAGAAGAGGGAATAATTTATTTAGTTGGGTGTACAGCAAAGATTTTATGCAGTTTAGCTCCCAATTGTGCAATAACCAAACTGCTGGTGATAGAAATCAACTTTTTTTTTTTTTAATGTTTTGCTTTTTCAAAAAGACGTCTCTCCATTCTCTCCCTGTGTCTCAATCAGGTGCTTGAATTTTCCATCTTCCAAAGGCAATCCACTAGATAACAGCAACCTGACCAAAAGTGTGGTGCTGTTTTGGTTAAACCTACAGACATCACAAACTGTCACACAGTACATTTTCTTAAAATCAGCAGCCCCCTTCTCCCCCTTACACTATCAATTCTAACAACTGTGATCTTCCAAGAGATGGAAACTGGTACCAATACAAACAAGAACCCTGAAACCTTGAAATAAAGTCAAGCAATAGAATTCCACCATGTAACACTATCAAAACTGATCTAGTGTTCACACTGTTAGGGAATGAAATTCAAAAACTGACAGGCACGCTAAATAAAACACATAGTCAAGGAACACCAACAATGTGATCAACATAATGTAAACAAATAAACAATCACAGAAAAACGTTGAGGAAAGAGGTAGAGTTCTACTATCTTTGCTGAACGATAACAAAATTATTCGAGATAATATACTCAACAGCTGAAAGCTTATTATGGCCCAGGCGGCTATCCAACCACTTTGGAAATCTAAGATACAAGCGGACGATAAACACCATTTGAAGACTGAAAAGGGGACCTAAGCTCAGTTTAATAACTAGGTGATACACTGGCCCTTTCAAGGGGTTATTCCCCGAGGGCATTCCAGAGACAATTTATGAAACTGTATTTAGGGAAAGATCTACTACTTCTCTGTGCTTCGGGAAGAGCACTGATCTGAGAGTCTTCAGACCGACATTTCAGTTCCTGAAGTTCTAAACAGCTGTGTGAACAGAGCAGCCGATCCTTCCAAGTACCTGGCCTCAGTTTCCTCATTTGTTCAATAAAGAAGGCAGCACGGGGGGAGGGGGGGTCCGCGGGGGTCCTTTCCAGCTCTAACATTCTACGACCCACTTTGAGCACTATTTATTTGATACGACAGTATCAAATACAATGACAGCATCAGAGGGGACAAGAAAACCAAAAAGCAAAAAAGATGTGGCATGGCTCTTTAGGAAAGAGAGGACTGCTATCTCTTTTTGCCCCTAAAATTCCTGCGGTTCGCATTAATCCCCTCTTCCTAAAACTGGCGCTTGTTTTCCAGTCTTCGCCTTTTCCATCATTGCTGGCTACAAGTGTTTGCAAACGCCTCTTGTTCCACACAACTTCTTTTCCTCTTTGATCCGCCTGACCATCTTGCCAGATTCCTTTAGCCTCAGACCAGCTGGGGTAACAACGGACTATCCTTCCGACGCTGCGTATCTGCCCCCACCACCAGGAGCACTTTTTAAAAAACTCTTTATCCCTGGCTAGAAAACCAGAACGCGCCGCTTCCCACCGCCACACGCACCAGCCGGGGCTTGGCGGGTCCTGATGGGGGATTCTGCAACCCCCCCGCCCCCCCCTCCCGAGCATGAACGAAAAGCTCGTATTTGTTGTCTGGGCTCCTTATAAGGCGCTGTTTCTTGAAGCTTGGCTAAATCCCCGCCGCCCCACCGCCCCCCGCCCCCCGCCGCGCTCATCCCACCCCCCCAGGAGTCGCTGATAACTCGCTTGAAATAAGGAGAAACGCGAGGAGCCGGCGGGGGGTAACTGCACCACGAAGGTGTGAGCGACCGACCACAGTCCACCCAGACACCCGTGCACGCACGGTCTCTGCCCGCTACCCATCGCGGCCCACCGCAGCCTCCGCACGACGCCCCTCGCTCGGCCCTCCAGCCTTCGCCCCGCGTGGCTTCCCTCACCCAGTGCGCGGTCCCCGCGGCCGCCCTCCCGGCCGGGGAGCGATGGCGGCGGCGAGGCCCTGCCGGGCGTCTGGGCGGCCGGGGCGCGGGGCCCCGCCCGCGCTAGCTCTTCCCCGGCCTCCCTCCGCGGGCCCCAAGCCTCAGACCGGCCCCGCAGCTCCTACCTCGCTCGGCCCCTCGGGCGCCAGCGGCTGCCTCCAGCCCGCTCTCTGGCTCGCCCGCCCACCCGCTCGCTCGCTCGCTCTCTCGCTCCCTCCCTCGGCCGGGCCGCCGCGCGTCGTCGCCTGCGCTCGGTCCCACCCGGGGTGACGGCTCCGGCCGACGACTCTCCTCGCGCCGGGGCCCACGGGGGCGCGCGCGCCGCTCGCGCCCGGAGGCCCGAGCGCGCCCCGCGCCGGCGCGCGCCGCTTCCTGGTTCCGCCCGGCGCGCGCTGGCGAGCTCCGTGGTCCGTTGCCCCACCTCCGCGGCCGCCCTGGAGGGACCCGGAACCCCCTCCGCGCGTCCTGGGCGAGTGCGGGGGCGCCAGTGCCGCTGGCAGCCCCTCTTCGCGGTGGTGGAGCCGCTTTGCAGCTCGACTCCCGGGCGGGTCCGCGGGCCGCGAGCCCATGCTGCTTTGTTTGGGTAGGGTCGGCTGCCCTCTCATGTGGTCGTGTTGATTGGCCCCCCTCTGCGGCCCTCCCACCTTCCTTCGCCTGGGCTGGGGCCCGCGTTCTGGGTCCTGTCCCTCGCAGGCCAAGGTCAGAAGTCCACTGCTGCCCCATCAATAATTATCCCGGGTTTGCTCCCTGGAGGGCGTTTCAGCCTGGGCTCCTGCCGCTTACCACACGGAGGACAGGCAAGAGGAAAGCCTGAAGGGACACAGCAGGAGTTTACCCCGACCCTCCATCCACTGTTCCAGAGTGAATCTGTGGGGACCAGAGGTGTCGGAGATATTTCCCTCTCTGGGGAATCCCACCAGTGGAACTACAGGAGGGACTCTCTATCCAGAGAGAGAAGACTAGACAGGATCAGCTGTGTAGGATCCAGAAGAAAGGGTCTCTGAGAGCCTTTTCCATGTACTGGCAAGGGGGTGCAGTATCTGAGAAGGCAGCCTGAGTCACCCACTCTCCTCTGGCTACATCTCTGGAGCTGGCCGACGGTTTCCCTGGCAACCCTCCAAGGGCCAGCACCAAAGCAAGGCATGTCAGATCTCCAGAAACCTAGCTGCAGCAGCAGAAAGAAGGAGAAGGACCCCCTCCCACCACCATGCACAGAGCATGTCCCTTCCCTACAGTCTGAAAATCTTCCTGTCCAGAGATGACCACGATCTGCAAGTCCCCACGTCCTCCCACAATCCTCCCTTGGCAGCTCTTCCGAGCAGCCTTTCCTTCACCTCCTGAATAACACCAGCCACAAAGATCTTTGTCTGCAGCTGATCACCAGCTCTTTCTCTGCCACCCAGGCTACCGCTTTTCTCCCACATTCTGGGCCAACACCTGGCACAGTGCTTCTCACAAACTAGGTACTGAGAGCTTGGAGGCCAGAGCTGGAGGACAGGCTGGAGCAGGAAGCTGGACGGAAGTGCCAGCCCTGAGCTCTCTGGCAACCCCTCTGACAGTTACTGTCCATGAGGTTTCAACACTTAGGCACACCATATCTCTTTCTTGTAAGCTTTCACATACCCTTCCCTCTGCCTGGAATGTCCTCCTGCCACTTGACATCTGCCTTTCGGTGACACTTGCTCTAGGCAGTATGCACCTCACCCTCCCCGTTTCCAACCACACGTTTATGCTCATATTATGGCACCTCTCATGCTGAAGGACAATTTCTTGTTTACATGCCTTTCTACCCTCAATGACACACAATATCCCATTCACCTTTAAATGCTCCCACACTGTCCCAGCCCAGAGCAGACACTCAGTAAATATTTGAGGAACAAACCCTACCCTCTAGGAATAGAAATGGAAACCAGGATGACTGCATAGTAATTAAAAGCATGGAATCACAAAATTAAAAGCGCAGCACAAGTAAAGGTTCTGCCTGCCAACGCAGGAGACGCAGGTTCAATCCCTGGTCTGGGAAGATCCCAGATGCCTTGGAGTAACTAAGCCCCTGTGCCACAACTATTGAACCTGTGCTCTAGAGCCTGGGAACTGCAATTACTGAGCCCACGCGCCGTAACTGCTGAAGCCTGAAAACTCTCGAGCCTGTGGTCCGCAACAAGAGAAGCCACCACAATGAGAAGTCCTAGCACTGCAACTAGAGAGTAGCCCCCACTCTCTGCAACTAGAGAAAAGCCCGTGCAGCAACGAAGATCCAGCACAGCCAAAAATAAATAAATAAAATTATTAAAAAAAAAAATAAAAACACAGAATCTAGAACCAGATTCACCATCAACTCCTTGAGTTGTGTGACCTGGAGCAAGTTTTCTGTCTTGATTTCCTCAGTGTCATATAATAATGGTAATAGGACCTACCTCAAAGCATTGTGGGGAGAATTTAGTGAGTGAGTACATGTAAAGTGCTTCGAATGCTGCAAAGCGCTATAGGGCTGTTAACTGTTATTGTTGATTTTAAGATTTGCACTCCTCTTCCTAGGACTGGTCAGGTCTAGGACTCAATGCAGTTGCCTTGGCTGTTGTTCACCAGCATGGAAGCTGCTGGTCTGAATGCTGGGAGGGCGGGGCAGGTATGTCTCTTGACTCTTGCATCTCATAGCACATCTCTGACCACTAGGCAGCAAGCTAGATCTGGCCGGCTGTGTGCACAGACACAAGGACGGAATGTTCTGGCTACTACCTCTGCAAAACAAGAATGTTGTCAACCTGAGGAAGGAATGTTCACTACCTACCTCTCCCTCCTTTCACTGCAGACGAGGTGAGACCCTACCTGGGTCTCCTGGTTCTCACAGGGCCTCAAGGACACAGATCCCTAAGTTGAGGGGACACCAGACTGAGACATGACCCATAGGGAGTCACAGAAACAAAGAAACTGAATGGGAAGCCAGGATCCAGAAAGACCCTACAGAGAGCTCACACAGGAAGCTGCCTGAGACATAGCTGCAGGTGCAGTGGTGTTCACTAGTCAAGAGAGTTGGGGGTCTCTCTTAGCCCACCCTGGCCTGACCAAGGAGAGAGAGAGACTTGAGAGAGAGCCTGGAAGTCTGTCTGGTGGGCAGCCCTGCTCAGGCATCCTGCCTCCTCTCCACCAGGAACTGACCGGCAGCCTCCTCCCCTCACCTGCTTGCACCAGCACGTAGCTTCCACAGAGAACAGCCCCCACACTTCCCATCCCCCCTCAGCCCTGCCCAACCACAGGGAGATCATGAGGGTATTTTCTGGAAATATAGTTGAAACCACAACCATGATCCCCTCTAGCCAGAGACCCACGCTCATACGCTCACGTGGCTTCTCTCTCCAGAATTCTCTGTACTTTGGGAGTCATACTGGGCCCAACCACACAGCAGCCACAAAAGGACACCTGTGGGAACTTTCCTTCTTCCATAGCAGGGTGCTTCCTCCCTAGTAAGTCAGTACAGGTCCCTGGAACCTCGGACACTCACCAGAGACCCCTGCAACTCCAAGGCCTCAGAATGGAGGTTTGTCACAGCCAGTGGTTCATGGTGGGCGGGGGTGGGGGTGGGGGCTCTGTCGGTACAAGGGCTTGCTTCTGCCAGAGTGCAGACAGCAAAAAGAGCCGAGTTTTACAGTTAGATCTGTTTGCAAATCCCAGCTTTGTCAATTTCACAGTTGTGTGACCTTAGAGTACTTCACTTCTCTGAGGGCCTCAGTTTCCCTCAGGTGTGACTCATAGGAGGTGTAAATTATGTTTGTAAATGTATAAACACGTTCTGGGAGTACACACAAGACTGTAAAACTGTAGTTGTCCCTGCAGAAGGGACCCAAGGGACAGGAAAGGAGAGACACTAACTTTTCACTGTGTGTGTGAGAGCACGTGCAGGCACACGCACACACGCACGATCAGTCGTGTCCGACTCTTTGCAATCCCATGGACTGTAGCCCACCAGGCTCCTCTGTCTGTGGGATGTTCCAGACAAGAATACTGGAGTGGGTTGCCATTTCCTACTGGAGGGGATCTTCCTGATCCAGGGGCTGAACCTGCGCCTCTTGTGTCTCCTGCATTGGCAGGTGGATTCTTTACAACTGCACCACCTGGGAATCCCTAACTTTTCACCATTTATCCTTTTACATCTTCTGAGTTTTTGTACAATGTCCTGTGCTACCTATTAAAATATGGGGAACGTGAACATTTTTTGTTAATAAAAGGAAAAAGTAGAGAGAGAGGGTTTGTGAAAGCAACCTGCCTAGCTTGATACATGAGTATTGTCTCCCCACCCCCACCCCAACCACAGCTCAACCTCCAGTCAGCCTGTGGGGCCAAGAGGGAGCTGGCAGGGGAGGCAGTAGTCAGTATGCGGTATGTTGCCGATGGATGTGTGGGTCCATGCAGATCTTGCCACCTGAAGATTCTTACACGCTCCCTGTCTTGCTCCTGTTTGCCTCACCTGTCTGGGCTCCCATCTAGCCAGAGTTAAAGGGATGGCTCTGTAGAAAGCCCTAGGGGCCCCCAGCTGCCTCCTGGGACAGGGTCATCATGCCCTTTCCATGCAGAGTTCTGGGGCAGTGCTATCATCCAGAGAGGGTTAGGCTGACACAGAAGAAGGTGCAGAGGGGCCATTCCAGCCAGGTAATTCGCTGGCTTGTCAGGTGGATTAAGAACTCGAAAGACAGCCCAGCACCGGGCAAAGATGAGGCTACTGCTGCTGTGAAGGGGAGAGCAGATCAGTAAGATCAGAGCAGGCAGAAGCCAAGGAAGCAGAGGAAAGAGCCTTCGGGATGCTGTGAATCAAGAATCTCCTCGGGTCATAACAAAAAGGACAGGCAAAGTGGTGGGGAGGTGGCGGAGAAGGAGATGCACAGCCCTCTCTCCTGTACTGCCCTGATGGCTTGAGGTCCATACTGGGCTGGCTGAGACACAAAAGATTTCTTGTTGGGCTAGAAGGAGGAGAAACTAGCTCACCAGGAAGAGGGGACTGGTAATCAGTGGGCTTAATAAAAGGGAAGCGGGGGACTGCTCTAGAGAAAGGGATCAGAGCTTGAGGAAGCCCCATGCTGTGACAGGGACCTTTACTAATCCAGCACATATTTCTGAAACACCGTCTTCTCTGGTGGCTCAGACGGTATAGAATCTGCCTGCAATGCAAGAGACCGGGGTTCAATCCCTGGGTTGGGAAGATCCCCTGGAGAGGGAATGGCTACCTACTCCAGTATTCTTGCCTGAGAGAATCCCATGGACAGAGGAGCCTGGCAGGCTATAGTCCATGGGGCCGCAAAGAGTTGGACACAACTGAGCAACTCATACTCTTTCACAGTTTACAAGTCAAGCAGTGAGACACAGCCCTTTAGGCAACTAGTTAGGGCCTTAAGAAGAGGCTTCCAGAGACTTCCCTGGTGGTCCAGTGGCTAAGACTCTGTGCTCCCAATGCAAGGGGCCTGGGTTCAATCCCTGGTCAGGGAACTAGATGCCACATGCCACAACTAAGAGTCTGCATGCCTCAGCTAAAGATCTTGCATGCTGCAACTAAGACCTCACACAGCCAAATACATAAATATTAAGAAAGAAAGCAGAGGTTTGCAATACAGGATTGAGGGGCTCAAGGGTGCTGAGGAGAAAATACCTGGCTCTACTGGCTAAAGTCCCTGAGCACCTACTTACTATGTGCTCGGCTCTGTGAGTGAGTCTTCACAGCAATCCTGGCAGGTAAGCCTTGATGTCCTCCTTTTATGAAAGAGGCCACTCAGCTCAGAGAGGCAGACTCATGTGCCTGGAGTCACACAGCAGAGCCAGGTTTGCTTTACAAAGAAGGAAAGTGGTTTCAGGTCACCCGGTTGCTACGTTGGCAAAGTTGGGATTTGGAAGCAGATCTAACTCAGCTCTTTTTTTGCTGCCCACGTCCTGGCAGAATCAAGCCATGGCACTGACAGACACCCCCCTCCCCACCCCGAATCACTGACAGTGACAAACTTCCATTGTGAGGTCTCCGCCTTCCTGTCGAGTGTCGAAGGTCCAAAGTCTTTGTGTTTTCCTCTCTGCCACACGGACTGTATGGAAGATGAAGAGGACATCCCCAGGAGGGAAAGGGAGGAATGACATTCCAGGTAGATGCATTGGAGTTGAGAGGTCAGTGCACGGCTGAAGCCTGGAGGGAAGGGGACGCTGGTGCTTGGGGTCCATCCTAGCAGCAAATGAAGACCAGGCTAGTGAGGAGGGGACGGAGCACTGAACCACCCTTCATTTTGACTTTATATCCAAAACTGGCTCCTGGCACTGGAGAGCCGATTTCGGAGGCTGGGAGCGGGCAGGGAAGATGTTGGTGGGTTGGTGCCAGCCATAAGCCAAGAACAATGGAAAACAGAGCTGGAGAGCAAGGAACCTCCTCGGGTCATAACAAAAAGGACGGGCAAAGTGGTGGGGAGGTGGCAGAGAAGGAGATCCACAGCCCTCTCTCCTGTACTGCCCTGAGGGCTTGAGGTCCATACTAGGCTGGCTGAGACACAAAAGATTTCTTGTTGGGCTAGAAGGAAGAGAGACTAGCTCAGTGGGAAGAGGGGACTGGTAATCAGTGGGCTTAAGGATGGGGAACCAGACCTGACCCGGGGCTGCTCAGGACCGTCACCAGGCCCATCGGCTGCCCATCTCAGTGCCCGTGGCCCACATCTCCTCTCACCCGCCGGCCTCCCAGGCCTACCCCTGCTGCGAGGAGAGTGGGCTTCTCTCTGCCCTAGGGCATGTGTGCTCAGCCCAGACGTTGCACCCCTTGTTCTCCCTGCCCTGTGAGCTTCTCTCCCAAATCAGGTGGACAGAGCAGCTGGGCAAAGGAAGGCTGACTTCCCCCCTCCCACCCACTGGGTCACCCTCCCCTCACACCATTCCCAGAAACAGAGGACAGTCTCTATGCCTGAGGCTGGAAGGCCTCGTGTTCTCTTGGTGACTTCACTGTAAGTTGACTTCCCTGAAGAGTGGTAGAGGGCAGGGGGCAGGGGCAGGAAGTGCGGACCCAGCAGTTCCTTTCCCTCCCCCAAACTCACACCGAATTTCTCACGGTGCATATGCCCCCTCCTTAGGTACCACTCTAAGGGACAGGCATGGGCAGCATTTTCACAGCGGGGTACCAGAGTGTGGAAATTCTGGGAGAGGAAGAGACACTGGTTTCAGGGGTGCAGTGTATGCTGAGCATGGACCTGTGGCTCCCCGCCTTCCAGGAGCCTTAAAGGTAGGGGCTGGAGTGGAGGTGGACAGCCCCCCGCAGAGGCACGGTGGGGATGAAACTGGATGCTTAAGAGTCCATGGACTTCGGCTTCTGCTGTGCCTGCTATGCTGGGACACGGAGATACTTCCTGGAAGGCCTCCAGCATTCCTGGAAAGACTCTTCACCCCCTCACCTCCCCTCTGGCTCTTGCACAACAGGAACTCTCCTTGAAGAAGAGACCTGGAGCAGAGGAGACAAAGGCATCTCTGTACCACCTTCCCCTGCCCCCGGGGACAGTTAGGTCAAGGCGACCTCAAGGTAGGGGCATCAGCAGGGACCTCTTCATGGCTAACCTGGTCTCCAAGGGCCAGAAAGAGGACTTGGGATCATCCTTCCCTTCCCGTGTAACTCGAACCCACATCCGTGTAAGGATGGGGAGTTAGACCTGACCCGGGGCTGTTCAGGACACCCACACAGGGCAGGGACCAGCACAGTGATGGACGTGCCACGCTTGGTGTCACAAAACAACCGTGGGCTGGTGGGACTTCCCTGGCGGTCCAGGGGTTAAGACTCTGCACTTCCAATACAGGGGGCACAGGTCTGATCACTGGTCGGGGAACTAAGTTGTCTCATACTGCATGGCCAAAACAAAACAAAATGACCATGGGCTAGAGTGAAGACTACGGCGTGTGCTCAGGGTAGGGAAAGTTTTAAAAAGGCTGTATAGGGACACTGCCCACAGAGCCGAGCAACTTGGATCCCAGTGCCAGCTATGCACTCACTGGCCAGACTGCCGTGGACGGGACTTTTTCCTGTACTAATCAAAGGGGAGGGTTCTGGCTCTGCCTAACTTCAAGGTTGTCACAAAGATCAATTGAGTTGAAGAGTTCAACCAGGTTTGCACACGAGTGTGCCACAGTTCAGTTCAGGATACATGCAGAGCGTGTTAACTACTGGCTCAGCTAGGGATTTTTCTGATTCCTATCAAACTATGGCCAGTTTTCTTTTGGGGAATGTATTCCTGTGAGAATATTTGTTTAAATCCTTCCTTTAAATCATTCCCCATATAATGCTGTGACCTGGAGTTGGCGATGAGGGGCAATTAGGGACGGCAGCCTGGGACCCCAGCTCATCCAAACGCCAGGCAGGGTTTGATCTTTCTGAACCCCACCCCCTACACCTCAGTTTTCTCCTCTGTCGTCTGGGCCCCTAAAACCACCAGCCTGCTTTGCTTTGTGGTGGGAAATAGCAGAGACCAAACCAGCAGACTGAAAGCAGAAAGAAACCCCAAATTTGACATTTCCGGGTAGTTGCATTATCCAGAGCGACCACAGTCACCTCTGCCCCCAACCCAACTCTGACACCCTTCTGTCTTCCACTCTTCTTGGGTTGGCCTTTGCCCATCCTGGGAAAGCGCCAAAGCTCCTCCCCTCCCACTGCATCTCAGCAGGAGAACAGAGGCCCAGAGAAAGAGAGAGCAACGCAGACCAAGTCCTAGAGAGAACGAATCAAGAGGAGAATCCCAAAGCGAGAGGATGAAAACATGCAACAGAGGACACCCAGATGCAGGGCCTCACAGAGAGAGGCCAGATGGGGAGAGATCCAGAGGTGGGGGGAAACATCTGTTGCCATTGGACACAAGGGGAGGAGGGAGGCACGTGGGGGCTCTGAAGGCACTGGGGCACACCCTTTGAGGCCAATCCCTTTCATTTTGTTCACGGGCACCCCAATACTAGCTTCTTAGGACCCAGGAGGGCCCACCCCCTAGTCAAACCCAGTCCAACCCAGCCAGATGTTTGGTGGGTGGGGCTGCCAGCTGGAATAGCAGGCCCCCACAGGCCTTGGGGAGGAAGCTGGAGAGGCGGCTGCCTGGAAGTGGGCGGGCAGGACCCCCACTCTGAAGCCACTCTGCCATCCCACCCTCTTCAGATGCCCAGATGCTGGTGTCTGGCAAAGGTGGTCCTCTGCCTTCTAGATGTGGCTCAGAAGACTTGGAAGTCCAAGGAATCTGCTCCCACTGACTGACCTGCTCACAGTAAGAGGCTAGAAGGCACAGGTGCCACCTCGGACCCACCCACTGTGAGGTGATGGGTTTGAATCTGCCACCGACAGCCCGCGTGACACTGACCGAGTCACTTCCCCTCTCCGGCCTCTGTTTCCCCATTTGTAAAATCATCATTACAGTTGTTTCCAGCTCTGACACTTGGCTATCACTCCAGGTGACCCCTTAGCTGTGTGTCGGACCCTCCCCTGCCAAACCCTTTGCACAGAGTAGGGGAAGGAGAGAGTGAGAGAGGCATTGTGTTTCCTCCTCCCTAGAGCAAGGTTTGCCCCCTCCCTTGAACCCCTTCACAGTTTTCCATTCCTTTCCTCATGATCCTGCCAACAGAGACTGTGACCACACGTGGAAGTGGGTCGGGGAGAGGCAATTCAGCTTCGGCAGCTTTAAACTTTGGTTTTTTTTCTGAAATAAAAGAATGAAAGTGGGGAAGTAGTGAGTGGTAAGAAGATGGGGTGTGGGTGGGGGTGTGGGAGGGAATGGAGAGAAAAGGGCAAATCCAAGAAGGAATTAGGGAGGGAGGGAGAGGAGAATGATTGCCCCCAGGATAGCAGGTCTTGGCCCAGCCAGCTGTGAGTGGGCAGCCAGAAGGGCCCCTCCCTTAGTGCTGCCAATACCAGCCGCCAGGCAGAGGGGAGGCCCCAGAGGAGAGGGAAGCTGGGGAAAGGGAATGGAAGACTTCCAGGGCGGCCTTGCCCAACTCCCCTAGGGGGCTCTTGGGGAGGGGCTGTGACCCAGGCAAGGCTTAGAGAAGGTGCTGCCTGTAGGCAGTTGTGAGCTTGTGAGCATTCGTGTCACCTCTCCCTGGACTTTCTGAAGATAGGACCAGCCTCGGATGTGACCGGGTTGCGGGGAACGGAGAGGTAGGATCCTGTATGGACTATGGTTTGCGGACTTGGCCCTGTGCCCACTGTGGGACCCTAGGCAAGACCCCCTCGCCCCTCTGGACTCCATTTCTCATCTGCAAAATTTCCAGGGCTTGAAACATTTGTCTGCCAGGGTTCTTTCCTGTTTCTGCTGCACAGGGGAATGCACAGAAAAGTCGTAGAAGGAGGGGCAGGGCTGGGGGGGCCTCTAGGTGAGCTGGCAATCTCTGGAATCCCCAGCCTTTCCCCTCAATACGTCTTTCCCTCTGAGAGCACAAAAGCTGCGTCCCCAACCAACGCGCGCGGGCGCGCGCGCACACACACACACACACACACACACACACACACACACACACACACACACACACACACACACACACACACATTAGACTTCTTAAATCTAGAGGCCCAGAAGATGACAAACGCCCGCATCTCCAGCTGCTCCAACCCTTTCCTCCTCCCTTTTGACAGATGAGAAAACTGAGGCCCCGCGCCGGGATTTCCAGAGCCCGGGATTTCCCAGCCCTCTCACTCCCATCCTCCAGCCACTCCCGCCCCTCTTGCCCAGCACGGTCTGCGGCAGCTCCGCGGGGTCGCCGGCGAGGGCCGGCTGGGACTCCCGGGGGACCCCGCCGTAGGGGCAGCCCCCCGCGCTCAGCGCCGCCCCGCCTCGCCGCCGTGCACTCGCCGGGGAGCCAGCCACCGAGGGCGGAGGCGGGGAGAGAGCGACCGAGGCTGGGAGGGGTGTTGGCGAGAGCTCGCGCGCTGTGTATGGTCTGTCAGAGGCAGCTGACCTTTGAGGAGGAAATCGTTGCTCTCGGCTCCTTCCTGTAGTAACAGCCGCTGCCGCCGCCGCCGCCGCCGCCGCCGCCGCCGCCAGGAGCCCCGGCCGGGAGCGAGCGCCGGCCGCGTCGCCGGACCGCCCGGCACGACCAGGTGGGTGGCCCCGGCCGCGCGTCCCCGGCGACGCGCGCCCAGAGGGGGCACCCCGCTGCTGCTGCTGCTGCTGCTGCCCGGCTCCTCGCCCCGCAGGCCCCGGAGCCCGATAGCCAGAGGGGCGCTGGGGACGGTCCCCGGGACCCAGAGGGAGTTTCGGCGCAGCGTGGACGAGGGACGCGGGACGCGGATGGAGGGAGGAGGCCGAGGGTGGGCGCCGTCCTCGCACGCGGTGGGCAGGGGGCGCTGTCGGACTGGACAGTGGGAGACGTCGGGGCACAGCGAGGTGCGGGGGACGCAGCCCGAGAGAGGGAGTGTCTTGTCTCCCCAGCCCTCCCTCCTGAACACCCCAGCCACGTGCCAGCGGTGGCCGAGCCGTCCAGGGGAACCCTTCGGTAGCATTGCCCTAGCTTTGGGCTGGAATATCCCCGCGTTCCCAGAAACTGAGACTCGGAGTTCGAAGCAGGGTAGGGGGTGTTTGCAGTCCTCCCCTGAGGGCCCGAGGGCCTCCGCCATCAAGTTTCTCTTTCAGTTTCTAGCTGTTCCCCCCACCCCCACCCCGGGAAGCCCCAGTGGGGCGAGGGGAGAGGAAGAGGGGGAGGGCACCTGACTTTCGGGAGCCCCTCCCCAAGCCTCAGCGGGTTCCTCGCTGGAGGGAAGGACGGCCTTCCCCTCCTCACCGTCTTTCTTCCCGCACAGGAAAGCGTGTCTGTGGGAGGGGAGGGGCCTGGCCTGACCGCGGTCCAGGGATGGGTGGGCATGGCAGGGCTAGGGGCAGGCCCAGTCCACGCCTGTGCCGAGAAGGCACCTCCTCAGCTCTCTGCTCGCCCTAGGTGAACGGACATGGCGGGCTGGATCCAGGCCCAGCAGCTGCAGGGAGATGCCCTGCGCCAGATGCAGGTGCTATACGGGCAGCACTTCCCCATCGAGGTCCGGCATTACTTGGCGCAGTGGATTGAGAGCCAGCCGTGGTAGGTGCCCCTGCCCGGCGCCTTGCTCTGCGGGTCCCTAACCATACAGGCCCCTTGGCCTTTACATCTCCTCTTGGTTTGGGGAGATTCTGATCCTGGCTGTCCCACCCTGTGCGGAAGGGGTGGTGTCCCAGGGAAAGGGGAACAGGGAAATGGGAGTCTGGGAGGGGAGAGGGGGTGTTTCTAGACTGTTATGCCTTTGGAGCTGCGGGGAGCGAGTCTTGTGGGCAGGAGCCTGGGATTTTCCCGTCCTTCCTGGTACCTGACCTCCTCATCCAAGGAGGCACCATAGCAGGTTTCTCTCTCCTGCCTTGTCCTAAGGGATGCCATCGACGTGGACAATCCCCAGGACCGGGCCCAGGCCACCCAGCTCCTGGAGGGCCTGGTGCAGGAGTTGCAGAAGAAGGCAGAACATCAAGTTGGGGAAGACGGGTTCCTACTGAAGATCAAGCTGGGGCACTATGCCACGCAGCTCCAGGTGGGCATGAGCTGCAAGCCATCTGCAGGGAAACAGTGTCCGCCTTCTCTTTCCAGCACCAGAACCCCTGGGTTTTTTCCTGGTTTGGCCACTGACTCACTGTATGACCCTAGCTTATCTGTGCTTCAATTTCCCCCACCCCCTCTTTCTAAATCAGACCTGTCAGATTCGCTTAGCCTATGACAAAGTAAGAGATGGGGCATGTTTGTCCCCAAGAGAAGAGGGGATGGGTGAAACCACTTTCTGGGCAGATCAGGCAGAAGGGATGGGAGTAGCCTGAGTCAAAATTCTGTTGTGAGAGAAAGGAACACTGACAGATTCTAGAAAGGAGGGGATAGAGCAACCAGACATCCCTCTTAGGGCTCTTTTAAAGGCGTTTTAAAGAGCTGCTGAAGTGGTGTGAGAGAGGAGCAGAGTTGTCCTGGAGCCTTGAATTAAGGGTTTAATGTAAGGTGAGGGTGTGGGAGGAAGGAGTATAGGGGAGAGAGGAAATTTTTGTGGAAATAGGAAAGGATGTGGATGGTAATCATAGATGAGCATTTATTGGAACTCACTTGAATTTTTAGAGAGCCTTCTTGAATACAAGCCTTCTTGGTGCCAAGGAAATAAAAAGTCCATCCCAAAGGAGGCAGGAAACAGGAGAAACCTGGGGTGTGGGGGGTGTGGGAAGGGAAGTGAAATAGGAACCCAGGGCCAGGACTATAATGGAAAGTACCTTGACCTTGGCATTAGATGCCCCGAGTCTTGAGTCATCTGCTCACTCACTTATTTGCCTTTGGACAAGTACTCAATCTCTCTGAGCATCAGTATTCTCATCTGTGAAATGAGGATGATGGTTTCTGCTTATGTCATAGGGTTTCTGTGATGCACAAGTCAAAGGAGGTGGCAGATTGGAAGTACTTTGTAACCTGTGGGTTTCTACCGCACTGCAAACTGAATGTGAAAATCTGGGAGGGGAAATCAAGTCAAGGAGAGATAGAGGTTCTGGTGGCAGTTCCTGAGGCTTCCGAGCGGAAGCTGAGACATAGGCTGGAGGAGAGGAAGGAGTGGGTAGCACTGCAGTGGGCATGGTGGGAGCAGAGGGTGGCTTTTGGCAGCCGCTGTTGGATTTTTTCAGAACACGTACGACCGCTGTCCCATGGAGCTGGTGCGCTGCATCCGCCATATTCTGTACAATGAACAGAGGCTGGTCCGAGAAGCCAACAATGTGAGTGTCCCATGGATTTGGGGAAAGGTTTTGAGAAGTCCTTTCACCTACTTTCCTCTCCAGACACAGCTCTGTTTATAAACACCGGCAAGAGAGAGCACCAAAGAAATAAAAGACACGGGCAATTGTGAGAGGCCATATTACATGCAGGTGTAGATTGACACCCCCCACACACACATACACAGAGCCCCCACTCCCTGGCTCTACTATTTACTAGCTGTGTGACCTGAGCAAGTTACTTAACCTCTCTGAGCCTCTGGTTTTTTCCTATTATAAATGAGGGTAGTCATAGTATCTACCGTATAGGGCTATTTCGAGGATTAAATGAGATACCATGTGGGCAAAGGATGTGTGCTGTGTGTTTAATCACTCAGTCATGTCCGACTCTCTGCAGCCCCATGGACTGTAGCCTGCCAAGCTCCTCTGTCTATGGAATTTTCCAGGCAAGAATATTGGAGCGGGTTGCCATTTTCTACTCCAGGGGATCTTCCCGACCCAGAGATCAAACCCACATCTCTTGTGTCCCCTGCCTTGGCAGGTGGATTCTTTACCTCTGCGCCACCTGGGAAGCCCAGAGCAAAGAACAGACATATACACATGCAGAAGAGGAAGCCCTAAAAACACATACACATCTGGAAACTCAATCTATGTCAGAGATGGCATTACGAATCACTAGGGAAAAGATTTGTCATTGGATAAATGAGGCCAGGGGCAAAAGAAGAAATATCCTCTGGTGGGGTCTATGAGGAGAAATGGAGGTCTGTATCAGAAAAATTAACCTGGGCAATCTCAGAGAAGTGAGGCCCAGGGAGGCAGAGCAGGGACCTGTTCCCCAGGTTCTGAAATCATAAAGGTCTCGGACATATGCTTGGACAATGGTGCAAATAGTACATTATCTGCAGTAAAGCAAAATGAATTTCATTAAATGATATCCCTTAGGTAAAGACCACAGAATAGTGCCTGAAGTGAAGTCATAGTTATTATTTACTTGTGGTGGACACTGATATCGGGAATTTGAGAGGTCATTCAGTAAACGTTTATCGAGGTCCTGCTGTGCGTCTGACCCTGGACTAGGATGGGAGAAGCAAAGTCCTGGCTTCCACCTAAAAGGAATTCAGGCTGTGATAGATTCTTTAGGACTCTGCTGAGTGCTAAGTCAGCCTATATGGAAAAAGGAGTCAACTCAGATTGGGGCAGGCTGGCAGGTAGTGGGGAGGGTGTCCTGAGGAAAAAGATGCCTGACTATAATGAGGAAAGAGGGAGGAAGAAGGTGAAATGAGTTTTCTAGTAAAAAATGGCAGCACTAGGATTTCCCTGGTGGTCCAGTGGTTAAGGCTCCACCTTCCACTGCAGGAGGCATGGGTTTGATTCCTGGTCGGGGAATTAAGATACCACATACCACAAAGTGCAGCCAAAAATAGAAATAAAGAAAATGCAAAATAAATAAATAGCAACAGTATATGTGAGGGCAGGAAGGCACAAGCCATCTTATGACGTTTGAAGAATTTTAAGTGTTTAGTGCTACTGGGGAGAAAGGAGCCAGCTGGGCAGAAGCCAGGTCACAAAGGGTCAACTGGTACAATTCTTGACTTGGTGCAATTACAGAGCTATCTGTAAACATAGGAATGAGTCCGGTTCCAGTTAAGAAATACCTGCCTACAAGGCAGGTGCTGTTATGGTTGGGGGCGGAAATAGTCCTCCAGTCGTCAAGCTGTTCTTGGACACCTCTGATGTCCTGGGCCTTGAGGATTTTGTTGTGCACCAAACGGGACAAAGTCTCGGTCCTTAGCGAGCTCACATCCTAGTGCAGAGAGGCAGACAAGAAAGAACATGCAGGAACATGATACATTCAGTAGGGCGGTCCTATTTTAATGTAACTCTTCAAAAGAGGTCACTCTGAAAAGGTGCCAGTGGAAGTGCCAGCTTCAGGAAGATTTAGTGCCAGAATGTTCCAGGGTAATGGAACAAAACATGCAAAGGCCCTGAGGCAGGAACTCCGTGTGTATCCAAGGAACAGAAAGTGGCCAGTGTGGTTGGGCAACAATGGAGCTGGGGGTGGGGTAGGCAGAGGCTCCTGGCTAGGGCCGTGGAGGCTGTGAAGGGAGTTTGGGTTTTATTCTGAGAGCAGTTTACTGGAGAGGCCCTGAAGATTTGGTTGAGGACTGCCCTGGGAGTCCAGTGCGTAAGAATCTGCCTCCCCTTGGCGGGGACATGGGTTTGATTCCTGGTCCAGGAAGATTCCACATGCCATGGAGCACCTAAGCCCATGGGACACAACTGCTGAGCCCTGGAGCCTGTGCTCTGCAACAAGAGAAGCCACTGCAATGAGAAGCCCTGGTACCACAACTAGAGAGCAGCCCATGAGCAGTAACAAAGATCCAGCACAGCCAAAAATAAATAAATAAGTAAATTTTAAAAAAAAGAACAACACTTGGTTGAAGGAATAAATCCAACCAGGTTAGCTGAATGGCTGGATCCACAAAGCCCTTGTTGATGCCTCCTTGTCCCTTCATTTGGGGGTCTTCAGGACTCCACCCGTGAGCGGTTCACCCTCTTCCCTCAGTCCCGAGGTCTTAGTGAGGACACGGATGACGTGCGTTCACCTGGTCTTGTTCCCCATCATGTCCCCAGCATCTAGCATCATGGTGTGGGATCAGTGAATGGCTGAAATGAGGGGCCGTCATCCTTAGTAGGGAAACTCAGGTAACTCCTGGGATGGGTTGGGTTCTAGTCTCTCCAGAGAGAACTCAAATGGACCTTGTGTGGGGTACTCAGACGGAGGTCAGAACTGCAACAGAAGTTTCTACCAGAGTCTGCCAGGTCACCTATTTCTCCTCCTTTACCCCCTCCACCCCTATTTTGGCAAATGACTCTTCTTCTGACTCAAAGTACCCTTCCTTCTTATTCTAGAATTTGTGTCTGAGGTCTGTAGTATTGGTGTTCCCCAAGGCCTGAGGTTTTTCTCCCATCCTTACTGCCCAGCTCACTGCTGCCTGCACCCTCCCCTGATATGTCTCCAGGGTAATTCTTCTGCTGGGATCCTGGTTGATGCCATGTCCCAGAAACACCTTCAGATCAACCAGACATTTGAGGAGCTGCGACTGGTCACACAGGAAACAGAGAATGAGCTGAAGAAGCTGCAGCAGACTCAAGAGTATTTCATCATCCAGTATCAGGAGAGCCTGAGGATCCAGGGTGAGCCTGGTGTGGGAGGGCAGTGCATGTCTGGAGGACCAGAGTGAGATCACTTTGTGAACTCCTGCAGGGTTGGGGCTAGGTCCATGTCTGTCTCCCTAGAGCCTTACCCAAAGCTTGGGACAAGTAATGGCTCCAGTGATGGAGCCCCAGCTGTGGGCCAGGCTCCAGGCTAAACCCTTATTCATTACAACCTTTACTCAATACGACTGTGTTATTCAATACAACTTTTACCAAAGCCCTAAGAATTAAGTGGGGTTTCCTTGGTGGCTCAGGTGGTAAAGAATCTGCCTGAAATGCAGGATACCCAGGTTCGGTTCCTGGGTCAGGAAGAAGGGAATGGCTCCCCACTCCAGTATTCTTTATTCCTGTTTTGCAAATAATAAAACTGATGTTCAAAGAGAACATGCAATTTGACCTGGGCTTCTTGTAAGTTGCAGAACTGGATATTAACTAGAGATATCCATAAAATCCCTATATTTTATTAACCGGTATTCTGTGAGTATCTTGGTGAACGAATGAATGAATGTGGACAGAGTGTTCCCCAGTCAGAGAGAAAACCTAGGTTGGGAGTCCCCTGGTTGAACCAAGCTGGGGAGGTGAAACTCCAGGAATGCCCCTTCTTGAGCCTCACTAATAGGAGGTAAAGATGGGAGGAGGACGTGACATTGGAAAACTCCTGTCTCTCAGGTCTGTAATTTTCTAGTGGCTGCCATGATTAGGGTGTGGGGAAAAAAAATTAACCCAGAAGGAATTAACCCCACTAAGTGTCCTTACGGTACACTTTGAGGAGCCTTGAAACATGACTCATCTTCCTCCACTTCAAATTGACCCCAGAGCTGTATCACCCCCATCTAAGTGAGAACAGGAAGCCACCTTTTCCTTGTTCTTATTTTTCTGACTTCTTAAGGTAGAACCTTAGGTCATTGATTTTAGACCCTTCTTCTTTTCTAATGTATATTTCAGAGCTATTGATTTCCCTCTCATTAATGCTTTAGCTGCATCTCATCATCTTGGATATGCTGTATACTATTATCATTCAATTTGAAATATTTTCTAATTTCTCTTCTGTTTATTTCACCCATACACTATTTAGATGTATATTGTTTAATTTCAAATATTTGAGTTTTTTCTAGGTGTCATATCATTATTGATTTCATTTCATGGCTG
Source organism: Okapia johnstoni (assembly GCA_024291935.2). Lineage (NCBI taxonomy): Eukaryota > Metazoa > Chordata > Mammalia > Artiodactyla > Giraffidae > Okapia > Okapia johnstoni. The sequence continues at coordinate 19,423,178 of CM044306.1, read as the reverse complement.
AGTTCTATTGTTGTCAGAGAACATACGCATATGATCTCCTCTTTTAAATTCATGGAGACTTGTTCTGTGCCCCAGCATGTGCTCTATCTTGATGAATGTATTTTGTGGTCTTGAAAAGAATGTCTGTTCTGAAGTTGTTTCATTGAAAGGTAGCAATAATAAATTCAATAATGTATTTAACATAGTATATAATGTGAACATAATGAAATAAACAAACAAACAAACCAAGAAACCAATAACATCTATATTTTCCAAACATAACTTAGTGAGTAGGGTGGCACTGCTTTTTACATTTTTACAAATCTCTTTAATGTTAGGCTTAGTCGGAGATATCTGGATCTGGCTTTCAATCTGTTGTAATATCACATATCTTATAGCCTCTAGAAAACTCTGCTGTATACTTATAAGTGAATAAAAGAAAAAAAGGCAAATAAAGTCTTATGACTTTATGAAAATAGTTCTGGCTTTGTGGACCTCCTATAAGGGTTTTAGGAAACCTTCAAGGGTCCCTGGTTCACACTTTGAGAACCACTAATATATATTTTTATTTATTTTTGCCTAATTGCTCCTATAGATAGAGAGGTATCAAGATCTACTGTATTGTGTGATTCTCCGATTACTTATGTAAATATTTCCGTTATGTTTTTTGAAACTGTATTATTAGGTGCATATATATTTATGCCATGCTTAGTCGCTCAGTCTGTTCCCTAGATCGGGAAGATCCCCTGGAGAAGGAAATGGCAACCTACTCCAGTACTCTTGCCTGGAGAATCCCATGGATGGAGCAGCCTGGTAGGCTACAGTCCATGGGGTCGCAAAGACCCCATGAGCGACGACTGAGCGAGTTCACTCACTTTCACTTTTAGTCTCCCAGTCATATCCAATTCTTTGCAACCTCATAGACTGTAATCCACCAGGCTCCTCTGTCCATGGGGATTCTCCAGGCAAGAATACTGGAGTAGGTTGCTATGCCCTCCTCCAGGGGATCTTCCCAAATCCTGGACCAGATCAGATCGAACCCAGGTCTCCTGCATTGCAGGCAGATACTTTACTGTCTGAGCCACCAGGGAAGCATATATGTTTATAGTTATTTGTAATTATTATGTCTTTCTGATTGATTGACCTCTTAATAGTTATGGAATATCTTTCTTGATCTCTGGTATCACTCTTTGTCTGGGATCTATCAGATATTACTATAATGCCTCCAGCCTTTTTATTCTATATTAACACAATATATTTTTATTCATGCTTTTAATTTGTTATTTATTTATTTATTTTTAATTAATTTATTTATTTTAATTGGAGGCTAATTACTTTACAATATTGTATTGGTTTTTGCCATACATGGACATGAATCAGCCATGGGTGTACATGTGTTCCCCATCCTGAACCCCCCTCCCACCTCCCTCCCCATCCCATCCCTCAGGGTCATCCCAGTGCACCAGCCCTGAGCACCCTGTCTCATGCATCGAACCTGGACTGGCGATCTGTTTCACATATGATAATATACATGTTTCAGTGCTATTCTCTCAAATTATCCCACCCTTGCCTTCTCCCAGAGAGTCCAAAAGACTGTTCTATACATCGGTGTCTCTTTTGCCGTCTCGCATATAGGGTCATCGTTACCATCTTTCTAAATTCCATATATATGCGTTAGTATACTGTATTGGTGTTTTTCTTTCTGACTTACTTCACTCTGCATAATAGGCTCCAGTTTCATCCACCTCATTAGAACTGATTCAAGTGCATTCTTTTTAACAGCTGAGTAATATTCCATTGTGTATATGTACCACAGCTTTCTCATCCATTTGTCTGCCGATGGACATCTAGGTTGCTTCCATGTCCTGGCTATTGTAAACAGTGCTGCGATGAACATTGGGGTACACGTGTCTCTTTCAATTCTGGTTTCCTCAGTGTGTATGCCCAATAGTGGGATTGCTGGGTCATATGGTAGTTCTGTTTCCAGTTTTTTATTCATGCTTTTTAAAATTTGAAATGTAGACAGCACATAGTTGAGTCTTTTTGTATTTATTCTGACAATCTCTGCTTTTAATTGAGGTGTTCAGTTTATTAATATTTAATGTAGTGTTAAATACCATCTATTGAGGTGGGCCTCAATTTTAATATTTATTTTGTTTTGTCCCTTTTTGGTTTTTGTTCCTCTGTTCTTCCTTTTAATTGTTTAAGTTTTTAAAGATGCTGTTTTAATTTAACCATTTAAGCTTTCCTCCTTCCCTGCCCTATGGGTGTTTTCTGTATCTTGAGATTAGCACATTGCCTGAGTCATAGCAGGCATTGAATAAAAGTTGGGGGGATGATTCGATCAGGTCTTCATCACATCTGAATCCATCCCAGATTGACTTGAAAGAAAGGATAGCCCTTTTCCAAGATTAGGGAACAGGAGATTTCAGCTCAGTATTTCTACCCAAGGCCATTGACTGGCTGACAGAATTGATAATCCTATTCTTGGGTTTTCTGTTTCCTACTTGTGAGGTTGGGTTTCAATTCTGCTTTGGGTTTGTCCCCATGATGCAATGTCAGTTCAGTATCATTTATCAAGTGCACCCATCAGAAACACAGATGACTGATCTGTTTGTGTGAAGGCAGTCTCAGCTCCCTCCAGTGGAGCAGACAATTGCCTCACGTCTCCTGGCGTCCTTCCCAGAAGCTTCAGCAATTTTCCAGGAGAGACCTAAGTGGGTCACTTGCATAAGGAAGCCAGGTCCCAGTGTTGGGATTATCACTGTCTCCCTGTGGGTGGCAGGATTCCGAGGTGGCTGTCCAGATGTTCTGCTCTGTTCCTTGCCTGCTCAGTCCCCTGCAGCCAGAATGGAGCCATATTTCTAAGTTCTCTTGTAGTTCTGGGCTTTTCTGGCTGAATAGAGCTGCTTTAGTCTGTCCCAGCCTTGTGTGCCAGTGGGACAGGGTCTCGGCTGTGTGACATGGCCCTCAGAGGCCTGCCGGGAGTTTGTCCACGACTTGCTGACTGACGCTCACGTCTTCTAGACTCAGCCCCAGTGAGGCCCCTGGGATGTTCAGAAAGGCCATTGGCGAGGGTAGGATGCCAGTACTGAGGCCAGTGGCTGCCTGTGGAGGGAGGGGTGGGGTTACCAGCAGGGGAGGGGTACAGGTGCTTCACCGTGGAAGTGCTTGATTTCTTAAGCGGCTTCCTGATACACAGGAACACCTCATCCTCTCTACTTTCTATGTCTTAAGTATTTCATCACAGGTTGTTTGCAGAGGGAGTCAGTGAGGCCTGGTTACATATTCCTGCCCCTGATGAGCTGCCTGAGAGCTGGTGTGGAGAGAAACTGCCTCACTCTCCTGAGAGAGTCTCACTGCTTTCGTGTCCCAGTGGCCCCAACTCTCTCTGTGTCTCTCTTCTGGTTGGTCAGCTGAGCTCACAGTGACCAACCTGGATAAGCATGTTAGGGACCTTCACCGCCTGAAGAAACCCCTCTTCCCTGAGGAGAGGCTGCTGAGCTTGGGAGACAGGACAAAGCCCGTGGAGCAGAGCCTTCTGACGAGGCTGTGCCCGTGACGTTGGGGCTGAGAGCTGCTCCGTCAGCCTTTCATCCCTTCATGTAACCCATTAACCATGACTGACTTCCCTCTGGGGCCAATGGTGCCTGGCAGCTTCCTGAGCATTATCTGTCTCATCACTTATTTAACTTCCCAGCAGCCGCTGAGGCAGATGCCTCATGATGCTCCCCTTTGACAGATGGGAAAACTGAGGCATAGGAGAGTGGGGTGACTTGCCCAAGTTCACCCACCTGGTGAATGGCAGGGCATGCCAGGCATGGTGGCTCCAAGCAGGATTCTGCATGGGGTGAGGAGGGCGGATGGGGGTTGGCCAGGGCAGGCTTCTCCTCAACTGTCCCCCAGGCTTCCATCTCCCCACTCCCCAAGGGGAGCTCAGAGTCGGGGCACGGAGGCCAGAGCCTACTCATCTCCAGGCCCCATTGCTGTGGAACCTGACTGGCCGCTGGTCAGACGTGTCCCCTCGAGGGTCTTGCCTCTGGAACAGATGGGCTCCACGCTGGACCGGGGAGGTCGTGGTCATGGTGTCCTGTCCCCTCCTCCAGCTCAGTTTGCCCAGCTGGCCCAGCTGAACCCCCAGGAGCGACTGAGCCGGGAGACGGCCCTCCAGCAGAAGCAGGTGACCCTGGAGGCCTGGCTGCAGCGCGAGGCCCAGACGCTGCAGCAGTACCGCGTGGTGAGTGGGCTCTGTGTCCCTCCCCTCCCGCGGGGGCGGTGACGTCCCGAGCTGTCCCGGGGACCCTGAGGGAGGCAGAGAGCCAGGAGGAGAGCGGGACCCAGTGGAGCAGGAGGCCAGGGCCTTCTTTCCAGTGCGGCCTGAGGGGCAGAGTTGGTCTGGGAGGACGAGCCCCTTCAGGGCTATTCTGAGAGCCCAGAAGGGCCCGCTGAGCCACCGCCTGACCCTCAGGACCTGGCCGAGAAGCACCAGAAGACCCTGCAGCTGCTGCGGAAGCAGCAGACCATCATCCTGGATGATGAGCTGATCCAGTGGAAGCGGCGGCAGCAGCTGGCGGGGAACGGAGGGCCCCCCGAGGGCAGCCTGGATGTGCTACAGTCCTGGTACCAGGGCTCGGGGGCAGGGAGGGGCAGGCAGCAGGGGCTCAGAGTGGTGCTGCCAGCTGCTGTTTGCTCCCACGTCTACATGAGCAGCTGGCTCCCTCTTTCTGGGGACGGGTCTTATCCCACCAGTGGTTCTGGTTTGATGCTGACGCTGGTGTTCCTTCCTGTGCCCCCTCCCCTGGGAGGGGCATCACTGGCTTGGATGCAGGAGTGGGGCCAGGTGGCAAAGTGATGCTCAGGCTGGTTGGACCCCAGTCAGTGTCGCTCCTCCTGGGTGTTTCTCTGGGTTTCTGGAAGGCAGGGCATCTCTGCTGTGCCCAGGAAACAGGCGAGGTGGCTCAGGCGCCAGGCCTTCCTGGGGGTGGAGCTGGGTGTGGGCCTGGTCCCCACCTGGGTGCCTGCCAGCTTCTGGCCTGGAGGACGGGGGTGAAGCCAGTGTCTTTCCCTTGGGCCCCGGGGCTCGCGTTCAGGTGTGAGAAGTTGGCGGAGATCATCTGGCAGAACCGGCAGCAGATCCGCAGAGCCGAGCACCTCTGCCAGCAGCTGCCTATCCCCGGCCCCGTGGAGGAGATGCTGGCTGAGGTCAATGCCACCATCACTGACATCATCTCAGCCCTGGTGACCAGGTGACTGCTGCCTCCTGGCCATGCCCCGCTCCCATCTGGTTGCCCTGGGTTGGGGGCAGCAGGGTCTTTGCAGATGGGGAGTAAGTAAGTAAGTGAAAGTTGCTCAGTCATGTCTGACTCTTTGCGACCCCATGAATTCCATACAGTCCATGGAATTCTCCATGCCAGAATACTGCAGTGGGTAGCCTTTCCCTTCTCCAGGGGATCTTCCCAACTCAGGGATCAATCCCAAGTCTCCCGCATTGTGGGCAGATTCTTTACCAGCTGAGCCACAAGGGAAGCCCTGCAGATGGGGAGCTCTGGCTTAAATCCTTCAGTTTCTGCCTCACACCCTCATTCCATCCCTTTCCATCCCCTGTTGCTATGGCCTCTTGCTGTTGACCTCGCCCAGTATTTCTTGTGGACACTACACAGGCGTTTGTCTCCTGCAGCTCATTCCAGCTGCTGAGTTCCTTTCACTGCCTCCCTTCCTGCCAGCTCCCCTGACTCACAGTGGCCCCCAGGGAGGGTGGACTGTGCCCCAAGCCCTCCTTTCACCTGCTCAGCCTGGTGCAAGGCAGCCTCCCCACGTGGAAGGTGGGGCCAGAGTGCTGTCCCCTGAGGCATCTCCTGTCCCCACAGCACATTCATCATTGAGAAGCAGCCCCCTCAGGTCCTGAAGACCCAGACCAAGTTCGCGGCCACTGTGCGCCTGCTGGTGGGCGGGAAGCTGAACGTACACATGAACCCCCCCCAGGTGAAGGCCACCATCATCAGCGAGCAGCAGGCCAAGGCGCTGCTCAAGAACGAGAACACCCGCAAGTACGTTGCCCCCTCCTTCATCTGTGCCTCCCCCAGCTCAGCCTCTGTTCTGTAGCTGGGGGCCTAGGTGATGAGGACACACACAGCCTCCCACTCTTTCTCTTGCAACGCGATATGGTCCCATGTCTCTCTAGTTCACTCTGTCTGGGGGTACTCCTCGCACACACAGTAAATCAACAAGGATTTCACTATTAGGGTATCCCAGGACCTGTGCTGAGCACCGGGACACTGCTGTGATCCACACCAAACTTGGCTCCATCGTGGCCCAACCTTTAGGCTAGCAGGCAGCAGACATGAGAATTGATTACTTGCTGACATGTGACAAAGGAGATGACTGGGGCACCATGAAAGTGGGTCATGAAGGGGGTGGAACAGAATGACAGCCGGTTTCAAGGCTGTGGGATGACTAGGAGGAGGTGATGAATGGGCGTGGAGAGGGCAGACATTCGGGCAGAGAGAACACAGGCCTGTCTGAAGGAGGAGCAGACAAAGGGCGTGTGTGGATGGAGAACCCAGGGGTGAGGTCCTGGGATTAGGCCAGGCCATCTGTGAAGGGCGTGGGAGAGAATGAAGGAGGGCGTGAATGAATGAGGGGAGAGACTGGGTCCTGAGCATTGAGGCCTGCTGTGTGCTCTGGGGCTAGGATGACGACGATGACAAAGAGTTCTCACTCTCTTAGAGCTTACCTTTGGGCTGGGAACCAGACAGTCATATAATCTTAAAAATCAGGCAGCGTCAAAAGGCAATAGAGTCTAGACAGAAAATTAAAGCCAAGCAGTATCACAGCGCCTGGATAGATGTTGCAAAAGCACATGGATGGCCGAGGAGGGCCTTTCTGAGGATCTATTTGAATAGAGACCTGAATGAGAAAGTCAAGAATGCAACAGGGGAACTTGCCTGGTGGTCCACTGGTTAAGACTCCACCTTCCAATGCAGGGGGTGTGGGTTAGATCCCCGGTTGGGGAACTAAGGTCCCATATGCCTCAGAGTACAGCCAGAACTTTTTAAAAAATTAGAAAAATAACAAAGTGTAAAATGCATTACTTAAAAAAGAAAAAAAAGAATGTAACAGGAAGGCAAGTACAGGAGTCCCCAGGTGGCACTGAGCTTGCGTGTTCAGCAAACAGACAAGATACTGTGGGCTTGCTTGTTCTGAATGAGGGGAGAGGAGCCCAGTGGGGCCAGGGCAGGGGTTGATGGTGGGGATCTTGTTAGGCTGGGGTCATGATTTTTATGTCAAGTGGGCTAGAAGCTGCCAAAGGCCCCACGTCAATCTTGACGCCCAAGGAACTTTAACCTTGGCCCTACCCATGGGTTGGAGAAGGAAATGGCAACCCACTCCAGTATTCTTGCCTGGAGAGTCACGTGGACAGGGGAGCCTGGTAGGCTGCTGTCCATGGGATTGCACAGAGTCGGACATGACTGAAGCGACTTAGCATGCATGCTTGCAGTTGAGAAGGAAATGGCAACCCACTCCAGTGTTCTTGCCTGGAGAATCCCGGGGACAGCGGAGCCTGGTGGGCTGCCGTCTATGGGGTCGCACAGAGTCGGACACGACTGAAGCGACTTAGCAGCAGCGGCAGCTACCGTTGGAGCTTTGCTCGGATGCTCTCAGGTAGATGAGAAAAGTCAGCCCAGAGGAATGCTCTTAGGGAAGGGGTCAGGGGCCTTCCGGAGAAGCTGGCGCCCAGGGTGCATACAGGACAGTGCTCCAGGCCCGGGCCCAGTGGAGACAGGTTCCCCTCTGCTTGGCAGTGAGTGCAGCGGGGAGATCCTGAACAACTGCTGTGTGATGGAGTATCACCAGGCCACAGGCACCCTCAGCGCCCACTTCAGGAACATGGTGAGGACAGAGCCTGGCCCGAGCGGGGAGGTCTGCCTGGAGCTGAGTCCTGAGTCCTCATAACCAGTCACTTTCTCCTCGTCCCCCTCTGATTTCCCGCCCTGCAGTCCCTCAAGAGGATCAAGCGAGCTGACCGGCGAGGTGCAGAGTCTGTGACGGAGGAGAAGTTCACGGTCCTGTTTGAATCTCAATTCAGTGTTGGCAGTAATGAGCTTGTATTCCAGGTGAAGGTGAGGCCTGGCTCCCCTGTCCCCTGCAGGCCACCCAGCTGACTTGGGAAAGCCAGAGACTGGAATCCTTGCATACGCTCAGTCCAGTTACCCCATGATGCTCTCAGAAAACCTAATTACACTCTGCTGGTGCTTATTTGCTAGATTGTTATCTGGCACCTGGCCTTCCCTGGTGGCTCAGATAGTAAAGAATCCGCCTGCAGTGTGGGAGACCTGGGTTCGATCCCTAGGTTGGGAAGATCCCCTGTGGGTTAACCCACTCTAGTATTCTTACCTGGAGAATCACCATGGACAGAGGAGCCTGGCAAGCTATAGTTCATGGGGTCACAAAGAGTAGGACACGACTGAGTGACTGAGCACAGCACGGCAATCTGGCACCCACCCACAGGATTGAGGCAATGGGCCAAAAAGAAATGGGCTGTGTTTTTTTGTTTATTTGGTTTTGCTGGAAGGGGCTTGAGGAATGGAGGTTGGGTGCCTCCCCTAAGTGGAGGGCAAGACCAGGGTCATATGCCCTCATATCTAATTCCCTGGATTCCCGTAGACCCTGTCCCTTCCTGTGGTTGTCATTGTTCACGGCAGCCAGGACCACAATGCTACCGCCACCGTGCTGTGGGACAATGCCTTTGCTGAGCCGGTGAGTCCCCGCAGGACCCCCACCTCAGCCCCCAGCCCTTCAGAGGTTCCCAGGGTCAGCCTCAACCCCAGGGCTCCTGATGAGTGGTCTTCTCCCACCCTTGGGCCATTGCAGTGGTCAGGGGGCAGCTGGTGTGAGCACCCTGCCCTCAGCACGACCTCAGCTCTGTCTGGGCTCCGGGTCACGGGACTGGGGTCTCCTAGGTCTGTGAGCTTGGTGCTCAGAATCTGGCCCCTGATCTCTGCTCCCAGGGCCCTGGTCTGGGTCTCTACCCCTATGCCACTGGGTCTCTACATCCCTCTGCCCCTGCCCGCCCCCTCTTCTTTCCATTGTGCTTTTGTCTCCTTTCCTGGATCTTCCTCACTCCCCTCTGCTTCTTGGAATCTGTGAGTGTGTGTGTGTGTGTGTGTGTGTAAATATCTCCTACTCCCTCAATCTTTTCCCTTTTCTTCTTTCCCCCTCAGGGCAGGGTGCCATTTGCGGTGCCCGACAAAGTCCTGTGGCCGCAGCTGTGCGAGGCACTCAACATGAAATTCAAGGCTGAGGTGCAGAGCAACCGGGGCCTGACCAAGGAGAACCTGGTGTTCCTGGCGCAAAAGCTGTTCAACAGCAGCAGCAGCCACCTCGAGGACTACAACGGCATGTCCGTGTCCTGGTCCCAGTTCAACCGGGTGAGGGACGCGTTGCTTGCTGCCTGCCTGGGACTACCTCTACCCCTCCCCCACCTCACAGACAGGCACCTGGTCCGGGACCCCCCTCCACCCTCAGACCCCTCTCCTACAACCAGGAGAGATGGGGGCTGGTACCCCAAAGAGTGCAGACAGCCATGAGATCTGAGACAGGACTTTGGAAAGAACCTGGAGCTGGAAGTCAGGGTCCCCAGGTTCTAGTCCTCAACATGTTAACTCGTTTGCCGGGCCCCTTCCCTTCTCTGCATTGCACTTTTCCCATCTGTAGAATGAAGGGGTTGGGCAGGAATGACTTTGGAGGTCTCATCCAGCTTGGACAATTCTTTGCACCTTTGACCCCTTCCATGGGATTGTCCCAGATCCCTGTGTCTGAGAGGATGGGCTTCCCAGGTAGCGCTAGTGGTAAAGAACCCACCTGCCAATGCAGGAGACAAAAGAGATGTGGGTTAGATCCCTGGGTTGAGAAGATCCCCTGGAGGAGGGCATGGAAACCCACTCCACTATTCTTGCCTGGAAAATCCCATGGACAGGAGGCTGGTGGGCTATAGTCCATAGGGTCACAAAGAGTCGGACATGACTGAAGCGACTTAGCACACACGCGCTGGGTGAGGACACAGGGGCATTAAGTGTTCCCTGGACCACCTGTGATGACGGGGACATAAGCCCTAACCTGGGGTTTCCTGGGGACTCCCAGGAGAACTTGCCCGGCTGGAACTACACCTTCTGGCAGTGGTTCGACGGGGTCATGGAGGTGCTGAAGAAACATCACAAGCCCCATTGGAATGATGGGTGAGGCACGGGGGGTGGGATATCAGGGGCTCAGGGGACAGTGGCTGGTGGCCCAGCAGTGACACTGTGTGCTCCGTGCACCCAGAGCCATCCTCGGTTTTGTGAACAAGCAACAGGCCCATGACCTGCTCATCAACAAGCCCGATGGTACCTTCCTGTTGCGCTTTAGTGACTCAGAAATTGGGGGCATCACCATTGCCTGGAAGTTTGACTCTCGTGAGTTCCCTGCATTGCCCACACTCCCGCCCCAGTGGCTCTGTTTCTCATTTCCTCATTCGCATTCTGCATCAGGCCTGTATCCTTAGAAGGTGTCCGGTGGGAAAGATGGGAACTAAGCTAGGAGGGCGGGTGGAGTGTTGCTCAAAAACCCAGTCCCTTTCTATTGTTTTCCTCTTGGGAGAACCTAACATCACTACCCCCCACAGCCTCCAGAACTGCTGAGCGAGTCCTTCTCTGCCCTCACCCAGACTTTTGGTATCTGCTCGCCCGCGGCCACTTCCTCGCCCTGTGCTGAGAGCAGGGGTGGGGTTGCAGTGCAGGCTTTTACCTGGATGTCTCTACAAGCCTGGCCCCCAGCCCTACAGCTCCAATCCTCCTCCTGAGGGCGGTGGGTGGTGAGAATGAGCTTGGCCTTTTCACAGCTGACCGTAACCTGTGGAATCTGAAGCCATTCACCACGCGGGATTTCTCCATCCGATCCCTGGCTGACCGGTTGGGGGACCTGAACTATCTCATCTATGTGTTTCCCGACCGGCCCAAGGATGAGGTCTTCTCCAAGTACTACACTCCTGTGGTTGGTGCGTCTGCCCAACACACCTCCCAACACACTCCCAGGGCTAAGCAGCGGGTACACCCCAGGAAGAGCCCAGGGGCCATTTCCCCTGTGAGTGTTGGTCCGTGGGATGGCACAAGGCACGTGGAGGGGATTTCAGGGCTCACCACTGAAGAGAGTTTGGAAAGCGGAAACCCCAACCTAGCTTTCTTCCCTGCAAAGCAAAACACTGAGTGGATTCCCTTCTGTGCCCTTGGAGGAGAAGGTGGCTGTAGTGTGGGGGGAGGAGCAGGATCACGCAGACCCACAGATAATGCATGGCTCCCATCTTAATCAACTGCCCTCACCCCTCTCCACCCTCAAACCTGCCCTCGCAGTTGAGGGTAGGAAGCAAAATGGGCAGGTTTTTTTCTCTTCAACCTGGCCCCGCTCCATTGGTTGGGTTTGTTCCTTGGTGTGGACTCTTTCCTTGGCAGGGGTGGGCGCGGGGAGAGAGGAAGCCAAGGGCCAGGAAAGGAACCAAGAGATGGGATGAGACTGAAACCAGGGGTCTGGGGGGTCACCCAGTGACTGTCAGCAGGTGTTTAATGGGAATCTGTGGGAAATCTTCTCCCTGATGAGCCCCGTGGCATTGTGGGGAGTGGGGAGGGGGAGGCCGACTGCATAGGTGGGTATCCACTCCCCTGGGAGCTCCCAGGGACTTTGGTTCTCATCACCATCTTCCCCCTTCTGCAGCTAAAGCAGTGGACGGATACGTGAAGCCACAGATCAAGCAAGTGGTCCCTGAGTAAGTGTCCGGGTTCGGCTCTGGTCTCCTGCTGCTGCTTTTCTCCTCCCCCCACCCCCACCTGGCTCTCCTCACCCCCCACCGCCTTCCCTCCTGTTCCCTTCCCCCCAACCCACCTGCCCCAGCCCTGGGGAGGGGAACTGGGCGTGGTCACAAGGGGGCGGGTACCCAGGGCCCCGCCCCTGCAGCCGGAGCCCCTGGCTCAGTGGGCCCACTGTCCTTCCACACCTGAGAAAGACACGAAGGTGTCCCCGAGCCCCTCCCCGCTGAGGCTCCGCTTCCTCCCACAGGTTTGTGAGCGCCTCTGCAGACTCTGCTGGAGGCAGCGCCACCTACATGGACCAGGCTCCCTCCCCAGCCGTGTGTCCCCAGCCTCACTATAACATGTACCCACAGAAGTAGGTTGTGTTCTCATGCAGCTCTGGGGGGGGGGGAGGGGACAGGGGACTGGGCACCTGGCCTCAGGCTGGGTGCCCAGAGGGCCAATGGGCAAGGACACCAGAGCTCCTCTCCGTCTGAGACCACCCAGGCCAGATGGGCTTGGGCATATGCCCAGGTGCAGGGTGGATGAGAGCAGCCAACCAGGGGCATAGAGCATTGTGAAGCTACACATAGCAGGGCCCTTGCTCTGGTGCCGACTAGCTGTGTGACCTTGGGAAAATTATTGAGCCTCTCTGATGCTCAGTTTCCTTATCTGTAAAATGGAGGTAAGAATACCTACCACATGGGACTGGGGTCAGGATCAAGCAAGAGAATGCAGGTAATGCATTTAGCACAGGTGAGGCTGTTGTAAGGGCTTGATACAGAGTGTCTCTGGGTGGGTGGTGGTTCCTAGGAGTCGTGTGGGAACAGGACATGTCGCTCCTCTCTGAAGTTCCCAGAGAAGGGGATTCATTCTCTTTCGAGCCAGAGATGGCTTGCTGCCATAGGACGACCACAGGCTTGGGAGTCACAAAAACTGGAATTGCAGTCCTGACTCCACCTGCCTACCAGGTGGCCCTGAACAAGCTTCCTAACATGGTCGAGCCTCAGTTTCTTCCTCTATCAAGTGAAGTAAATACCCACCTTTCCAGTGGCTGTGGGGATTGGCATAACGTGGTTGAAAGGCCCAGGCCTTCATAGGTGCTCAGTGTCTGGTGCCTGAGATCTCACAGGTGGAGCTCCTTCACCCAACCACCTCGTTTTACAGAGGAGGGCAGGGACAGGGGAAATGAATTCCCTGAAATCACTTGATGAGCTTGTGAGCAATGAGACTAGAACCGGGGTGTCTTCCGACAAACCAGTGACTGACTGATTCAGCTTGGCGGTGCGGGCATCTAGCCAGAGCAGGTCCTGTTCCCATGAGACTGAACAGGGAGCGGGCTGGGCGCTGTCCCCCAGGAGCCTGGGGCTCTGCGGCAGGCCAGTTCCCTCTGACACCCCTCTCCCCCTCCCAGCCCTGACCCGGTGCTCGACCAGGATGGAGAATTCGACCTGGACGAGACCATGGATGTGGCCCGGCACGTGGAAGAACTCCTCCGCCGCCCAATGGACAGTCTGGACCCCTCTCTCCCCCCACCCTCTGGTCTCTTCACCCCCGCCAGAGGCTCGCTCTCCTGAATGTTTGTTCGAACATTGCACTCCTCTGTGGAAACAATCCCCAGCGTGCAGGGTCCTATTCATTGTGATTTTGTGTTTGTACCGCTGTGCATACTGATGCCTTTGCAGGCAGCCCACGCACGCATGTGGACGTGCGCGCGTTTGTGGACGAGGTGTGCCCAGCTCACCTCCGCAGTCCTAGGTGTGCGGCCGCCTTGTTCTTCTTCAGATGAAGGCATTCCAAGAGCTCTCTGGGTCTGTCTGTGTGGGAGAGACCACGCTGCTTCTGTGGCCACAGGTACGCCAGGCAGGCAGACCTATTCCTGCCGGAGCCTTAGTCAGCTCAGCAACTGTTTGAATGGAATTAGTCGAGAAGGGAAAGGAGACAGGTAATGTCTCTAAGCTCAAGTTTCCTTCCTGGGCTAGCAGCTTCGCCTTCCAGTTACGTGCATGGATCTGCTCTGGTACAGTGTTGGTCTTTTGATTCTTCCCCTCAGGAGGGAGGTGATGAGTGATATTTTATACTTTATCTCATGAATAGGGATTCCAGAGTTTTTGTGACCTGAGAGCTTATCTAGGCTGTGGTTATGTCCCTAAATGCGGCAGAAAGGGGTCTTCTGCCTCGGGATTGGAGTTCCCTGGCGTCTTGGCCCCCAGCCAGGGGGCTCCAGCTTCATGTCTATAATGCTGCTGCCCACATTCCTGCTCTTCATTCCCCGACCCCAATCCCATTCCCTCCATCTGGCCGCAGCCTTCTTTCCTCGCCTCTCTGTCTGCAACCTTGCTCACTATGGAAGAAGTTGGGGGAGGGGGAGAGAGGTCCAGGGCTTGCAGGGTTGATCCCCTCTCCTGGAAAAAACCTGCAGCAAGAGGCAGCACCGACGACTTGCTGTGCGTCTGTGGAGTCTGGAGGAGGGAGGGGTAAAAGCTGATGGCGGTCCACTCTGCTGGGAGGGGGAACTTGGAATAGGGCCTCTTTGCAGTTGCATAACTGACTGTGGTCTGAAAAGGCCCCTCCCTCTGAAGCTGCCATCCACAGGCAGCCCCAGGGCAGCTGACAGCCGGAGCCCTGGAAGGGGTTCCAAGTTGAAACGTCTCTCAAGGAAGGTGGGGACGAGAAGCAGGATTCTTTTGTACTTTGTACATAGGCTACACATTTGTGTAAACAGTTTTTGAATAAAGTATTTTTTTTTTCGTAAATTTGCTGGTATGGCTCCTGGGTCATGGGGACCGCTGGAGTCCGCTTGTTCCTTTCCTCCTGCATAGCTGGTGCTGTAACCTGTAGCCTGAAGCTACCAGCCTGCTCCCTTTTCTGTGGTTTTAAGGGCGCCACACTCCCCCCTTCCCCGCCCCAATACTTGCAGTGCCTCTCAGAAGACTAAAGAACTTGAGGTCTTGGGAAAAGCCAGGACAGCAGTTACTGGGAGCAGGGGAGCACTTTGGTCCCCGCCTCCTGCTCTTATCAGCTGCTGCTATAAGCAGTCTCGAGGGTGGCAGCTGAGGGCCAGGGCCCACCATTCTCAACCCCATGGCAACCCCACTGGATGGAGGATTGGGGAGGGGGGGACAGAGCGCTGCAGGAGCCTCACCACAGTCCCTCCTCCCCTGATCCCTTCCCAGAGACCAGCAGGTGGCACCATTCCACTGCCACTGCGTTTTCAAGCGGTAGACTTGAGGCTGGGACGGTCTCCCCATTTGGTCCCATTGGCACCGGGAGTCCAGGGGCTGTCGCCAGAGCCTGGGGACGGGGGAGCAACGGCCTAGACAAGGTTTCTTTGGGGCTCAAAGCAAGGGAAGAGGGGCTCGCAGCCCACCCGGAGAGGCGCAGGAGCCCGGCGCGGGGCTGGCGGGGGTGGGTGGGAGGGGAGGCAGCCACAGATCCCGGATCACATCTAATCTGCATCCACATCTCTACTGGGGAGGCGGTGCGTATCTCCCGCACCCGCTCGTCTCCATGGTGCTCGGCGCCAGGGGCGGGGGAGCCAGGCCAGTGGGCGCCTCGGTCTGTGAGTTATCACCGCCCACGGCCCGGGCCCGTATCCGAGGCCCGTTGAGTGTTGACGATCGTCTCCACGGAGGGAACTGAAGAGAAAGTGATAATGGAACCAACTGTGGAAGAAGAGGCCTAGGGGTGGGAGTGTCTGCCCCCCACCCCCATGAGGTGGCTTATCTGACCCTAGACAGGACCCCACGGCTTGTTAATGCCCCGGAAGGGAGGGAGGGCGGAGAGAGGAGGGAGGTAGGAAGGGGGAAACAGGAGGCCTCACTCGGCAGCCTTTGTGCACCAGGAGTAGGACCCCTGGCTCCTCCAGGTACCCCTGAGCTGGAGGCTGGTGGCTAATGTAAGACTGGGTGTGGGGGAGATGCTCCGTGCTCCAGAGGTGGGCCCCATCAGCTCCAGCATGAGAAGCTAAGACCACCAGCCCAGGAATGGGGCAGCCACCATTTTGCAAGACCCCTCAGAACTGAAGCTGGGGAAGAGGGACTCCCTTCCTGCCCCAGCCCCTAGCCAGACATAGAACTGCCATGCTATGGGAGGGTTGCTATATAACTTTTATTTCTGAAAGTTAAAGTAGATACAGCAATATACAAAAAAAACCACACACACACACACACACACACACACAACATAATAATATAAATTTTTACACTATTAAGTAAGTATACATTGGAATTTGAATGCAGTGGCCAGGACAGCATCTCACAAACCACCCTGTGGGTCGGTTAGGCATCCTTGGGAATCCCTTGGCTGGACAGGGGGCTGGCAGAGAGAATGCAGGCAGGTCCTGGAGGATGGAGTTCTTTAAGGGAGGGTCTCAGCTCCTCTCAGGGCTTTTGCTAAAATCAGGGTTAAAACCAGATACTCATAGGACCTAAAAGCCACGGATTTTACGATTTCTGCTCCAGCAAAGCCAGGATTCTTGTCCCAGGTCCCTCACGTTAAGCTTATTTCCATCTAGAGAGTCGGAGGGGAATCTCTCTGCATTACCTGTCAACCCGTTTGTCTTGGAGAGGTCTTGTCCCCTTCAAAAATTGGCGAATTTGGGTGTAATGCATAGCATCCCTAGAAACTCTGGTCAACTGAGACAAGGTGGCTGTAGCCGACCCAATCTAGCCGTGCTTCTGGGTCTGAGAGGCCCTGTATCACAGACCATCCCACATGCTACCTATGTTCTGAGATGCACAGTACATGCAGTTGTTCTGCCTAATTGCGGGGCCCCTACGGGGAGGAGGCAGTCACCAGTGCTGGGGGGAGGTGGGAGTGTACACTCCCTCACACAACAGGTGGACCCCGAGCGTATGACTAAGCCTTTGCCCCTGGCTTGACAGAGTGAAGAAGTGATTACAGGTGCAGCAGGAAATCTCCAAGAATCTGGGATAAGAACCGTATTCCCTGAGCTCAACTAGACCCTTGACTGGGGGTCTGTAGTCTGACTCATGTTCAACCTGTAACTGTCTCCCTCTTATCAGAAGAGGTCCCAAGACCAGGTGCGTAAAGCAAACAGGACAAGGGACCTTCAGACACTGGAAGGAGCCACCCAGCAGAGGGGCTCAGGTAGATGGGAAAGGGAAGAATTGTCCTGTCCCTTCTAAGACACCCACCAGGCTTGGCAGCAGGAGAAGCGCAGGGAGAAAGAGGGATCAGGTTGTAAGTGCCCCTCTGCCCAGCCTTACCTACAAACAGGCCAACATGCTAAAGGGGGAAATTAAAACTTTATTTTAAAAAAAAGTCTAAAATATTTAGGGTCTCCTTCAACCTTCCTATTTCAAACCAATGGCATCTTCAGATATCTTCTAAGGGTTGAATCTAAAATTCATGTCAGGGGTTATATAAATTATCGGCCTGAAGAAAGCTGAATGCCTGAAGCACCAAGGAGGAAAGTAACTGAGTTTTCTTAAATACAGAGGAAGCTATGCCAATACAGTCAGTGTCTTTTGCCCTTAAAAAAAATTACTTAAGATTAAAAAGAAACCTAGGGGCTTTGAAAGTCCTAGTATCTATCTGGACGTTAGCAAGGTTGAAAGTGTGGTGCCGGGAGGATGCGGTGAGAGGCAGCCGGTGGCATCAGCTTACAGAACAGGCAGAAGGATGCCGCTGGCACCAGGAGGCACTTGACTCACAACGACAACAACAAGCTGCTGAGAAAGGGGGCTGAGGGGCAGGCGGCGGGGGGGGGCCAAAAAGGATGTTTCCTCTTTTTCCCTCTTGCTGCCCCTTCCACATCCCCTGATCACAGTCATGGAGAGCGTATTCTTATTTGCATGTAGATAAAAGCATATCACCCACATTCATTCATTTCTCTATTTTAAAAAAGTACCCAGATTGCTCAGAGATAGCTAAAGTGAGAGATGAAAAAAAAAAAAAAATCTGGAACCACAAAGTTGGGAGCTGAGTTGATCTGGGCTTGGGCTGTGTAAGGGCTGGTGGAACATGGGTTGGTACATCCGTCATCTCTCTCTGCAGCTTCCGTCCTTGGCTCCTCACATGGGGGAGGTAGCGCACTCCGAGGTCAGCTCCATGTCGAATGTAAGGGACTCTGGCGGGGCGGGGTGGGGGACACACACGGGAAGAGCCAGTTCAATCGCCTGGGTCCTACAGCAGGCAGGGCACACAGCCCTAGCTTTCTGGGGCACAGGGGCTCAGACCACCACAGCCATCCAGTCTCCTGCCCCTGCCCCTCAGTCATCAAGAAGGGGTAGAGAATCCACATTCTCTCTCCTGCCTACGGGAAGGACAAGGGACCTTGCCCTTGCCTTCTGAAAGGGCACCCACCCCTCTGGGTTGTCACAGAGCTCCGGACTCAGCTCCCTGTGCCCATACAGCAGCTGTCCGCTGGCCACCTACTTTACACGTGGTGAAGGATGTATGTCAACGCTACTCTGTCAGTTCGTCCCACCCTCTCCTTCCCCCGCTGCGTCCAAAGCCTGTTCTCTATGTCTGCCCTGCAAATAGGTTCATTCGTACTGTTTTTCTAGATTCCATATATATGAAATTATACTCATGTTAATATACGAAACTTGTTTTTCTCTGACTTTCTTCACTCTGTATAACAGGCTCTAGGTTCATCTACCTCACTAGAATTGACTCAGATGCGTTCTTTTTTATGGGTGAGTCCACTGCATACACATATATATGTATGTACCTATGTACGTACCACAACTTCTTTATCTCTTCAAATGCTTATGGACATCTAGGTTGCTTCCATGTCCTGGCTATTGTAAATAGTGCTGCTCTGAACACTGGGGTACATGTGTCTTTTAAATAATGGTTTTCTCAGGGTATATGTCCAGCAGTGGGATTGCTGGGTCATACGGTAGTTGTATCTGCATACTTTTAATGTTTTAATCATAATATACATACTGTTTATTTTTTTAGTATTTTGGCCGAGCCAACTGGCTTGCGGGATCTTAGTTCCCTGACCAGGGGTCGAACCCAGGCTCCCTGCAGTGGAAACTCAAAGTCCTAACCACTGGACCACCAGGGATGTCGTACATTTCTTTTTTCCTGATACAAATAAATGCTACTATTTTGGATATGTTGGGCTAAAGAAAATACATTTGTAAAATTAACCTCACCTGTTCCTTTTCACTGCTTTTTAACCTGGCTACTAGAAAATTTACACTGGCACGGGGAGTGCATTTCTATAGGAAAGTGCTGCTCAAGAACTCCTTCTGCCCATCTGGGTGCCCCTCGGTTGGTTCTGTACACGGGAGCATCAGCTCAGGGGGACAGTCCAGCAACCGGATACTCACCAAACTGCCCTCCTGCTGAGGGTTCAGCAGCTTCACCATTATTTCCAAACTGCATCAATGAATCTAAAGTGCGGGGGGACATCGGCAGGTCAATGGTATTGCTGCAGGTCGTTCTGTAGGAAAGGGGGAGCAGCAGGAGGGGGAAGGGTCGGGTTGACAAGACACAATGGAGGAAAAAAAAAAGAACAAAACACACACACACAAGCCATCAAACTCTGGTCTCCAACAGAAAAAAAATAAAAGCTCAAGCTTTTTAAACACACGAGGTCACTGTGAGTTTAAGTGAGTCCTGGACATACTCAGAGGGCTCCAACCCTGCTTCACAAGAGAGCTCTCACCCAGTGGCCTGGTCCCAGGGATAACCGAGGACATTAGAGATGGAGGCAAACTTGGGAAGGGAAGCCACTTACGGTGTCACACAGATGAACTTGGTCTTCAGGTATGGGGCAGCACCTGGGGAGAAGAAAACTCTGGCTTAGCGACTGTGATTCCCACTCTGGGTACCGGACAGGGGGAAGCTGGCTGCCTCCCCAGGGCTGATGTGAAGCTCACTCGATCCCTGACCAGAGATGGTCTGAAGGAACCTCTGTCTCCCACTGGGCTGCCCTCCCCCTCACTGTAGACACTGATGTTCCAGCGTTTGCAGCTGGAAGCTCAGCTCTTTCCCTAAAGCTTTTCAGCAGACTCACTTGAGCTCTGACGAGTGCCGGCCTGGTGTTCATTCTTCCCCTAGATCAGGGTGAAGAGTTTCACTGCCTGTATGTGGACTGAGGGTTGTAATCTGGCCTGGTTGTATCTCTTAAATGAGTTCCCCGCAGGCAGGACTGAGCCCACCCAGTCGGGCACCACTTCCTGCTCAGACACTGAAGTCACGGGGTCTTTATGAAAACACAGAAGTGGCTAATGCAGTTCCAAAGCTGAGGGTGACACCTTCTGTTCCCATTAGCACTGATCTACCTGTTACATCTTTCAGTGAGGTATTAGTAATCCCCGTTAGATAACTATATCATAGACAAGAGCCTCTCCATGGGGAGAATGTCTCCAGCGCAGTACAACTGGCTTTGGACTGGGAGATAGGAGGCTGGGGCCTCGTTACATCTTCAAAACACGCTTCCAGTACAGCGAGTTTGGGTTCTATCCCTAATTGGGCAACTAAGATCCCACATACAGTGTGGGGTGGCCCCCAAAAGTTAATTTTTAAAATTTTTAAAAATCAACTGTATTTACAAGATAATAATAAAATGAGAGGGAGGCGGAGGACGGAGGGGCCCATCTTTGTCATTTGTGATTCTTCTTCTATAGTTAGAAACATGAAGATTTAAGAATTTTAACTGCTAAATGCTTATACCAAGAGGTCAAGGGGCCCCAGAGACACTGGCATGGAATTTGGGGGATTCAGGTGAGCAGATCGCTTAGGAAGGGTGGGGTGGGCCAGGAAAAGCATGGCTGGAAAGCTTAGGGCTTACAGAGAAACTGAGGGATCAGAAAGAATGATGACAATCTGAGAAAGGGCACTGCCATCGGAGTTTATTTGGGGCCAAGAAACAGATTAACTCAGTACAGAATCCAAAGAAGCTACTAAGGCAGGGTTCTGGTGTCTTATAAATCCATTTGGGCCCCGGCTTGAAGGGAGCTGACTCCAGCTGACTCCCAGACACAAAAGGGTTTCAATTCTCCCAAGTGATCAATGTTGCTGAGAAAAACAGCTCTGAGATGCTACAGTAGAAGCAAAGGAGAACAAAGTTTAAAAGCTGATTTATGGCTCTGTGCAAGGTTGTAAATGAACTTCATCTAATTTGTAAGATAAGAGATCTGTCATTTCTACAGAGGAATCTTTCCCTCAAGCCATGAGGAAATAGTGTGAGCTTCTAAGAAAGGAGGAGGGAAGAGTCCTGGGAAGATAATCCATCTCCTAGAGACAATAAAACCTTCAGGATGGGAACAGAGAGGAAACGGTCAGCTGCTCCACTCTGGAGGAACCCACAGGTTGCCCACCGGCCTCCCCTACACCCCTTGACACCATTACCAAGCTCCTGTCGCCCCAGGAGACAGACAAAGCTCTTGAGTAATTAGTTCTATCTCATGACAGGCGTCTTGCCCCTGAGGAAACACTGAGTCCCCAGGCAGGAAAAGGCCTGGCCTCCTGCTCACACAGGAGTCGCGAGGGAGGGTGTAGCCTCAGACCAGGAACTTGGACCTTGAAGGCGAAATGAGTCGAGGGCCCAGCACTTGGACCTAATTGCCTTCCGCAGAAGGAACAGGGCAGTGTGACGGGGCCGATAAACAGATCTCCCAACAGAAGCACAACGTGGAAAGAGAGATAAGTAGCAGACAGGAAATGAGAGTTATGCTCGCCTAGAGTGTGACCAAGACTCAACCCAGAACAAAGGAGAAAGGAAAGTCAGTTGCCAGTGAGCCCCAACTCCCTCTTCCAAGTCTCGATCTGCTCGCCCCCAGAAATCCCTCATAGGGAATTACTGTGAAAAGAGTGTGAAGGCAGGTGGTGGGTTTGTGTAGGGGAGCTATTTGTTCAAAAAACAGTTTTTTTCCCAAAGCAATTAGGGTAGGGAGGCCAACTCAAAGGATCACTTTAAACCCTTGCTGGCTCTATGATTAAGGAAAGTTCAATAGAAACAAAGGATGGCAAATTACAGTCTCCTCCTCAGGATCTGGCCAGAGAACGAGTCTGAGCCCCAAACGCCCATGGCAACAGGCTAGAGGGCTCTGGCCTCCATGCTGGTGATGGCCCCGGAGAGCAAGAGTTTAGTATGAAAAAATGTATATGTAACTTACATAAGCACATGGGCTCAAGTACACTAAAAAAAAAAATCTGAGTTTCAGTAGCTGCACATTCAAAGCACCAAGCCAAGGCCCCTCCCACCAGTTACCGTCTTCCCCTTCAATCTCCACTCTCCTGAGAATCTCTCTTAAACCATGTTCCAGCGTGGCTCACACTCATTTCCTCCAGAAAGCCTTTCTGCATCCCACTTGGGCTGCTTACACTGTTCAGTGATGGGGAAAGGAAACACTCTAGACTGAAGTCTGAGTCGCAAACCTTCCAGCATATGCTTTGCAAGAAGTGCTGTGCTGGCTGGGCATCCTGTTTCTAGAGAATTCCGCCCTCGCTTTCTCTTCGTGGTGTCTTAGGTACGTCTGGGTATGTGTGAGCTGTTTTCCCCTTTAGACCGGTGCCTCCAGTGGGGCAGAGCCTGGTGACTGATTCCTCTCCTCTCTCTAACCCCATCAGCTGCCCCTAAAGGCACTCACTATAAAGTTTTTCCCAGAAAGAGGAATAAAGATCACCAGACTAGGCCTTCCTGGTAGCTCAGTGGTAAAGAATCTGCCTGCCAACGCAGGAGACACAGGTTTGATCCCTGGTCCGGGGAGACTCCACATGCCTCGGAGTAACTAAGCCCGTGTGCCACAACCATTGACCCTGTGGCTCTAGAGCCTGGGAACTGCAACTACTGAGCTCACCTGGCACAACTCCTGAACCCGTGTGCCAGAGCCCATGCTCTGCAACAAGAGAAGCCACCGCAACAAGAAGCCCACACACTGCAACTAGAGCGTAGCCCCTGCTTGCCCCAACTACAGAAAAGCCCATACAGCAATGAAGACCCAGCACAGTCAAAAATAAAAATAAATAAAAATTATAAAAAGAAAATTCCCTAAAAAGAAAAAAAAAATCACCAGGTTCTTCAGGCATTTACCTTACCTGTCCCCCAAGGAGCCTACAATTTCCCACTTCTCCCCAGAACCAAGTGGCTGTTGTGGAAAATCAACAACTACCTGGGTCAGCTTCGGGATGCTCCTGGCTCTCCGGCCGACAGTACTTTCCAAACGCCTCCTCCTTTGGAATGTCAGGGTAGAGATAGACCAGTGGAGATACCAGGATATTGGTGGCATCCATGATCTTATAGCCCATGATGATTTCGGCAAATGACATGTTGTTCAGCTGCTGCTTGGTGTAAGGTTCCACGGACTGGATCTGGGTCTTACCTGTCATGGGATACGGGACGAGAAGACTCAGGTGATCTTGGAGAAGACTACCTGATTGATTTTCCCTTGAAGGGGAAAGGCTTATGCCAACCTAGTGTTCGAGAACCTGAATATTCTGCCCAGTCGTCTGGCACTGTGAGAATGTTCAGCTGGCTTCAGGAAAAGCTATTCAGCTGGGCCACAAGTAACATACTTGAATACTTACTTTTATAAGATATATGAACAGAGTGGGTAAGAAAGGAGATGAAGAATACAATTTAAATTGCAAATTTCAAAAAAAAATTGCGAATTTCTAGGCAAATATTAGCCCCTTGCGGGGAGTAAAATAAAACCGGCAAACCAATCCTCCAGCTGGAAGAATTTAGAGACGTCAAGTCTTCCCATCTCATAAAAATGATCACCGGGTACCTTCCAAGTCTGAGGCAGGGGAGTGCAAGGCCATCCCTGCCCACAAGAGGGCAGCAGGTGCCTGAAACTAGCAGCAACCATGGCCAGCCACAGCAGTGCTGGCCACCAGTTGGGGTGGGGAATCGCCAAGCTTACCGCTGATGTCCTTCTCCACCCAGGTGAAGGTGACTCCTCCTTCTTTGCTGCTTTCACTGAATCTCAGCAGGAAGGTGCCTGGGGGCTTAGTGCTCAAGATGGCCCGTTCCCTCTCCTTGCTGATGAAGCCCATTATATACCTGGAGACAAGAGAGGAGCAACAGCAAGGTTGGGGCTGAGGGAGCCCTGTGTTGCGGCTGGCCTGCTGGGAGAGGGGGGAACTTGTCACCCCTGTGCGTCCCATCAGACACAAGAGTTCCAACCTACCCTTCGTTCCAAAGGGCCAGGATGTACTTTTTCACCAGGTCAATGATGTTGTCCAGCCAGACCCAGAAGGAGAAGCCCTTGCCAGCCATGTTTTCCTGGAGAGAAGAGTAATGGGAAAGCTCGGTTCCCCACCTCCCCGGGCTCTTCCTTCAAGGGGATGAGGTGCCACCAAAATCCTCCAGCCCGTCTACCCTCAGGCAGGTCCTCCTGGCCACCGGACAGAGAGCCCAGGGCCTTCAGGCCCAGCGCCCTCCACGACATCCCCACAGCTAAGTGTCCCTGCCCCTTCCTCCTCCTATGAGGCAGCCTCATGGATGGAGTTCACACGGCGGCTTACTTTGCAAAATTTAGCCCATGTGATCTGACACCCTGAATAGTTCACACCAGGTCCTGAAAGAAAAAAAAAAATTATATAATTTTCAGTTTTAAATCCAGATCTTTCTTCAAACAGAACACACACACACTTGTCCCACAACACGCCCTGAAACTTGGTTTTCATGTATTTGAATGTTGCCACCGTTGTGTGCATACGTATGCACCCCTCCCCACACACCCGACCCCATCGTTTGATGCCCCCTAAGTTGTTGTTTAGCAGAGGTGGTGGGTGATGTATCAAGTCCCTGCTGCCCTTTCTAGCCTCGTGTGGCAGTCTGGGGATCAGCAGAACACACTAAGAAGCTGACAGCTTGAGTTATAGGGTCACGTTTAGTCATGCATGTTCAGTCGCTCAGTCATGTCTGACTGTAGCCCCGCCAGGTTCCTCTTTCCATGGGATTTCCCAGGCAAGAATACTGGAGTGGGTTATCACTTCCTCCTCCAGGGGATCTCCCGACCCACGGGTCAAATCTGAGTCTCCTGCATTGGCAGGTGGATTCTTTGCCACTGAGGTACCTGGGGAGCCCACGTTTCATGGCAGTACAGGACAAAGCATAGGTGGCAGGCATGTAAAACATTCTAAGACTTTTTTCTTCCAGGAAAAAAAATTAAAAACAAGCTACATTTTCTTGAAGAAACGGACAGGGATGCCAAGCCTTTAGCTCTAACATACATTTAAAATACCTTCCTAAGGTTGGACAAAGTACCCAGGGAGACAGCCACCAACAGAAAAGAAATCTGCCTCCCATCTTGTAAAAGTGATCACCAGGTGCAAACCTCCTCTGCGTCCTGACTCTGGGGCCTGCTGGAACATGTGTATTCTGCCCAGCGGCGCCTTGCTCAGTCAACTCTCCTGAATGAACAGCCCCACAGGCCAGATTTCTTTTGCAAGGAGAGCAAAGGGAGAAGAGGTCAAGGGCTGACCTAAGAGTTTCTCCGCCAGCGTCGTCAACTGCTCGATGCTCAGCCCGCGCTTGGTGGTGGAGGAGAACTGCCAGCTCAGCACCTCGGCCACTTGATCCCACGTTCCGATCGGGGGTTTGGTGAAAAAGTTCACGTTCTATTAGAAATGACACATTCGCTCCTTTAGATGAGAGGGTGGTGCCTGCTGAGTGGCAGCCCTGAGGCACCAAGGGGACTCCGGAGAACCCAGGCCCCCGACTCACCTTGGGGTTGTTGGTCAGCATGTTGTACCACAGGATGGATGCCCAGGCGTTGGGCATCTGACAGATGTTGGAGATCACCACCACTGGCAAGGAGTGGGTCTGTGGAGGGAGCGGGGAATGAGCTGGGGAGGCAGAGGGCCCTTGAGGCTTCAGAAACCTCTTCACCTGCATCTCGCAGGGCTTGGAATAAAAGGAGAGGTCGTGGAGTACACTTGCTGCCAACCCTCAGGGAGCTGTGGGGCCCGGTCAGCTCGACACCCAGCGTGGAGAGTAGGCCGAACTCAGGGGCTGTCTGAGTATCACCAGGAATTTACAAAGCTGACTCGCTCACAGTGGACTCACAGTCCACGGACTCCCCATTTATAAAACTTGGAAGGCATTCACGAATTGAAGCTGTGAAAAGAGTGCAAGTCGCTCAGCTATGTCTGACTCTTTGCGACCCCATGGACTATACATACAATCCATGGAATTCTCCAGGCCAGGATACTGAAGTGGGTAGCCTTTCCCTTCTCCAGGGGATCTTGCCAACCCAGAGAAGTCGAACCCAAGTCTCCCGCATTGCTGTATTGAAGCTGTATCTGCCCATTTAATAGAGAGGTCCCAGGAATCAAAGACTAGGGTTCTTGCTTTTTCAGGTGTATCTTTAATTTAAAGATCAAGAAAGTTGGGGAAAGAGCAGGTAAATGCCATGATTGTTTGGACTAAAAACACTGGTGGTTGAAAGACTGTTTTGCCCAAACTGTATAAAGTTGGCTATAATCAATTCCTAAATATGAGTTTTTACATCAAGTTTGCTAGAACCTGAGTAGACATGTATCTTCTAAGCACTCAGGCAAGATACTAACAAATTTTTGGAAAAAAAGAAGCAAATGTAAACACAGTGCTGAGTAAAGAGTCATCATTCCACCTTCTAGAGTGAAAACCCCAACTAGAAGAAGCCTCATCCTGAATCACCCTGCAGGCAGTTCTACCCAGTTCTGCGCAGAACTCACCTCTAGGTCGATCTTGAGGCCTTGGTGATACACCTCAGTCTCAAAGGTGATCAGGTGCAGCTCCTCGGTCACAATCAGGGAGGCCTACAGGAATGAGAAGGATGCTCTTCCTCAGAGAGAATGGCACTGAGTCCTGACAGATATCACTACACCATCCTGAAGCGCAATCTGCCACGTGGCCATGGATACAACTGGAGCACATGGTCTTCCCAACTCTACAACTCTCCAGTGCTCTCATCCACAACCTGATCTCTTACCGGCTTTATTATGATACTATGGAGAGCAAATCGGTCATGGATAAAATGGGAACAGCAAAATGACAAAAGAGTGAACACCTGTGTACCCACCCCCCAGTTTAAGGCAGAGACCATCACCACGGAGGTTCTCTGGGTGCCCTTCCCAACTCCATCCATCGCTGGACCTCCTACCTCAGAAGTGACTGCTATTTTGTCTTTTGAGTTTGTCATTTCCTAGCCCTGCTTTACGGTTTTACTGCATTTCTCTCTCTAAACAATGTATGTATTGTTTAACTTTGGGGGGGGGTTGTGAATCTCATACATATGGAATTATACCCTGTGCATTCTTTTGTGACTCGCTTTTCACATCTATGTAATTGTGTACACCTGCAATTTATCCATTTCCATAGCTCTATAGTATTCCACCACCTGACTATACCACAGATCATTTATCCACTCTAGTGCTGTTGACATATGGGTTGTACTTAGGGCTTACTATTAGGCTGCTGTGACATGTAATGCATGTCTCCTGGCGCCAGTCTCCTGGCACCTATGAGCTAAGATTTCTCTATTGTTAAATCCTGGGAGTGGCACTGCTGGTTTATAGGGTATGTTCATTTTCATAATGCCGAATTGTTTTCCAAAGTGATTATAACAATTGACACACCAGCAACATAGCAACTATTTTGAATTAGAATTGTCAATGAATTATTAGAAATTCCAATTCATATTTTAAAATGTTCCTTTTCTCATTACAAAAGTAACACACATTCAATTTAAAATGCAAATATTACAGAGATAGTATAGAGTAGCTTTGGGCAAGAACAGCAGCACAAATATATAAGCACTGTTTGGTAGACATTCCTCTAGAATTTTGTAATGCAGACATGAATGGACAAAAAACAGTGAATTTTTAAACAATTACACTAGTATACTACTCAAATTACTTTGCATTTTTCTAAATAAATATGCCACATACATTTTCCCATATCACTGCATAGAAACAACCTCACTCTTTAACTGCTGTCAAGTCTTATAGATTCAGTTTGTTTTTTTAAAAGGCCTGCTACATTCTAGAGAGGAGGGTAAGAATGGCTCAAGAGACAAACGGAAAAAGAACAGGGTGTCACAATTTTATAAAAAAGATTTAAAACCGGTGCTTGGTCACATTTACTTTCTAAGTTTATTCTTTTTTGAGAGGCCATATCGTTTGTGGAATCTTAGTTTCCCAACCAGGAATTGAACCCAGGCCCACGGCAGTGAAGGCCCCGAGTCTTAACCACTGAATCACCAAGGAATTCCCTTAGGTTTATTCTTAACACTAAGAATCCAAGAATCTGCGTCAATGAGAGGCAGAGAAGAAACAAGGTGGGTAAAGAACAAGCGAGTTTGCTGTTTCTCTTTTGGTAAAATGTTAAACTTGGATGTGTTGAAACCCATCCCACCTCAGTGACCAAAACAGATCACCAAAAGCTGAGACAAGCCGTGTTAGTGCAAAGAAGTAGGAAGGGGAATTTGGAAAGCCCCAGGCAAGGCGGAAGGCTCCTTTTCTACCAAATGGGTGTGGGCAAGGGACTTTACACTCCTTAAAGATGAGCTAACTCTCAGGACAATCAAGGAAATGCACTGAGCCAGAGAACTCCTCCAAGGCATGTGTGACTACTCATGTGTTGGCTGGTGGTGACCGCAGCTGAAACAGCAGGTAGGTGTCTCTACTTCTGGGCAGTAAGGAGGCTCTTTTTCTTTTGTTTTTAGAAAAAGTTTCAGTGTCTTGGCTGCAAGGCATGTGAGATCTTAGTTCCCTGACCAGGGACCAAACCCACACCCCCTGCATTGGAAGCATGGAGTCTTAACCACCAGGGAAGTTCCTATGGAGGCTCTTTTTCTCTCCCGCTCAGCCATCATCTCCAACAAAACTTACGTCGCAATTGGCTCGGCCCCCATTACCGCATCTCTGCTCCCTCAGGGTCTGTAAGAAAAGCAGAGAGCATCCTCCGTCAGGTAAGGCTCTCCCCAAGCCCTTCCCCCTGCCAGAGGCCCTGAAGAAAGGGAGCCCAGGCTTCTCCCACGCACCAAGTGTTTGAACTCCGCTGAGAGGCTGCCATTGTTAGACTCTTCCATGTTCATCACTTTCGTGTTTGTGCCCAGAATGTTAAATTTCCGGGACCTGAATGACAGGAGGAAAAGACCAACCACATATGTGACCAAATGGCCAGGGACAAAGTTAGATTATACAGAACAGAAGGAAGCCTGTATGCTGAACTTACCCTCTGAGAGCTGCAACATCCCCGGAGTCTCTGTTAAGAACATAAACCAGTGTTAATAAAACAGGCCCCGAGTCTCTTCGAAAGTCCACTTTGAACACTATCATTTACTTGGATGGAAAAACTGCTGTTCTCCTGGGGATTTCTGTCAAGGACTCAATTACATGGTGTATGTGAACTCTAACATCCCTGTACATGCTCAAGTAGAAGACACAGCTGGTTGCCTACCCAACCTCTGTTCCCCTCTTCCTAACAGAACCTTGACTCCATCAAGTATCTTTCCCATCCCCACTTCCAGGGGATCCTGCTCACTAAGCCCACAGAACCGAGAACGTGCACAGTGCAGTGGTCCAGGAGTGAGGACAGGACCCACACTGTCTCAATCGGCCGGGGAAGGAATTCTCCCTGAGGCTGGATTTACATTCTGTAGCTTCAGCTGCACATCAGCAAGGAGACAGGTGCCCTTTACTACAAGCAACCCTGCTGCAACCCAGAGGGAACCCTAGAATGCCCGTGCTACTTATGGTGGCAGAGAAGAGAAATGGAAGGTTCTAGATCCTTGGTGACGGGAATTGAGTCACTGATCTCACCACCCGGAACTTGTTCTAACTTTGCATTTCCAGTTATACTGGGTTGCAAATTACCTTATTACTGAAGCCACACTGGGCTTTCTGTAAAGGTCTACTGTTACCTGCAACTCAGAGTATCCCATCGATAAAGCCGGAAATATTCTTCCCAGCGTGTTCCTTGTCTTTTAACTATGTTTTTGAGTATTTCATTTTTTACATAGTCACCATTTCTCAGTGTTTTCTTTTTAAAATTACTTTAGTACTGTTTTAAAAGTCCTTCTCCATTGCTATATATCCACTTATGCTTTTAGAATTAATAATATCTACTACTTATTAGATAGGGCATTCCATGGGAGTTTATAGATTAAAATGGATCAACTTTTAAACCATTTAGAAGATCTTTCCATACATCACATTTTATGTCTTTTGGGGGCCATTTGGCTTGTGGTACTTTAGTTCCCCAACCAGGAATTGAACCTGGGCCCTCAGCAGTGAAAGCTTGGAGTCTTAACCACTAGACCACGAGGGAACCTCCCATATATCACATTTTAGAACTTAAGTCCCCGTTATCAGAAAGTTTTCCCTCATGTCTAGCCTATATTTACTTATTTTATATTCTTAATTTGTATTACAGCTTTGATGTATAATTGATGAATAATAAACTGCTTATGTACAGTGCACAAGCTGATGAGGTCTGATAGATGTATACCACACATACCTGTGACACCAGCCCAATCAGGAGACTGAATGTATTCATCAATTCCTCATTCCCAAGTTTCCCACCTCCCTTATGTAACCCATTCCCCAGTCCCACACTCCACCCATCCCTGTCTCCAGACAACCAATGATCTGCTTTCAGTCATGATAGATTTATTTGCACTTCTAGAATTTTATATAAATGGAAACATAGAGTATGTACTCTTTTTTTCTCGGTCTGGCTTCTCCCTCTTGGTATATTTATTTTGAGATTTATCTGTGTATTACATAGATCAATACTCTACTCCTTTTTGTTGGTGAGTAATATTTCCCTTGCATGGATATACCATAAACTCATGGACACTCATCTATCAGTGAAGATTCCTGTACAACCCTTTGTGTGGACATACACTTTCAGTTCTCTTGGATGAACACCTAGGAGTGGAGTGGTTGGGTTGTAGGATAGGTGCATGTTTAACTTTTCAGGAAATTGCCAAATTGTTCTCTAAAAGTGGTTACCATTTTACCACCATTATGTTACACATTTGCTTATTCATTTTAAAAATCTTAATTAATTAACTTATTTATTTTTTGGTTGTGCTGGGTCTTTGTTGCTGTGCTCAGGCTTTCTCTAGTTGTGGTGAGCAGGGGCTACTCTCCAGTTGTAGCTCACAGGCTTAGCTGCCCCTCAGCATGTGGAATCTTCCCAGACTAGGGATCAGACCCCTGTCCTCTGCACTGGCAGGCAGATTCTTAACCCCTAGACCACCAGGGAAGTCCCTGCCTATGCTTTTAAGGTACATAAAAGACACTGACTCCTTGGAAGGAAAGTTATGACCAACCTAGACAGCATATTAAAAGCAGAGACATTACTTTGCCAACAAAGGTCTGTCTAGTCAAGGCTATCAGAGAAGGCAATGGCACCCCACTCCAGTACTCTTGCCTGGAAAATCTCATGGACGGAGGAGCCTGGTAGGCTGAAGTCCATGGGGTTGCGAAGAGTCGGACACGACTGAGCGACTTCACTTGCACTTTTCACTTTCACGCATTGGAGAAGAAAATGGCAACCCACTCCAGTGTTCTTGCCTGGAGAATCCCAGGGATGGAGGAGTCTGGCTGGGCTGCCGTCTATGGGGTCGCACAGAGTTGGACACGACTGACGCGACTTAGCAGCAGCAGCAGCAGAATTTATTCTGATGGACAGTTTTTTTTTTAGTGAGAAGGTGATTTTTTTATGCTAATTTATGGTTAAAGTCATTAATTTTTGCTTATTCATTTACGAAACGTACCACCTATCTCGAGTCCCTGGCGTTGTAACTATTTTCTAGTTCATTCTCATGGAATTTCCAGATGAATAATTTTATCACCTACATTTTCTCTTTTCTAATGTCTTCAGAGGCTAAGTGCATTTTAATTTTTTTAAAGGTACTGTCAAATTTGGAAGAGGATTCCATTATGTGGTAAAGTGTGGAACAACAACTAAAATCAATTTTCCCATATATTCTCAATTTTATATAATATGCACAAGTTACATTTATAAGTAAAAAAAAAACAAAGAAAGAGGGACTTGAGGTAACAATGGCAATCACAACTCAAATCGCTACCGCCAGCTTTGTGGTTTTGTTCAGGCACATAAATGACAATGCACAGCAAGGCTTTTGAAAACTCAAAAAAAGAAGATCTCTGAATATAGATAAAGCCTCTAAGTTCACATGATGTCTATCAAAGTTCTTGTTTCTCTGTCCCTCATTTGAAGAAAAGAAAAAAAAAGAGCTAAGATAAAGAGTACTTACTTGTCAATGCACACTTTAATTTTAAGTTGATAATTTAGCTCAGGGAATTTAACCAGCAATCTATGTCAAAAAAAAAAAAAAAGGAAAAAAGTTTCAGAGCAAAGGAAAAAAATCCAGTTTTAAAAAACAACTACTAGGCTCCACCAGCAACTTCTTGTTGAATCTAAAATTTGTAACTCTTCAATTCTAAAGAGATGAGTCATAATCCCAAATTTTTCTTCCTGCCAGTGCTTCCTTTCATCTTAAGTCAAGCATCACTCCCTTCAGGCCAAAAGAGACTGAAAAAAGAAAGCCTAAGAACTAAGAACTTGGACAAAGTTGTGAGAGACACACAAAAGGATAATGAAAGCCATTTCATGAAAAACATTACAGGCATACAAGCTCTGAAGTTGGTATTCTTTCTATTAGACAGGAAACCCAACAGCATACTACCTTTCTGAGGAGGGAAATTTCACTACAGAAGGGCAAA
Source organism: Okapia johnstoni (assembly GCA_024291935.2). Taxonomy (NCBI): domain Eukaryota; kingdom Metazoa; phylum Chordata; class Mammalia; order Artiodactyla; family Giraffidae; genus Okapia; species Okapia johnstoni. Next base: position 19,390,704 of record CM044306.1, on the reverse strand, counting down.
CCCCAGCTTACCTGTTCTGACTTGAATGTGAAAGTAATGCTCTACCTGCAGGTCCCCCACCCACCTGCCCTGTGACCTCTTAGCGTCTATTATCTCTAAGCTTTACTCTTCCCCTTCAAATGCTCAGGAAAAAGCAGGCTCAAAGAACAGAAGATAACTGGCATTATTCTGCCCCTTTCGCATGGTAGATGGGGATGCTATGACCTAAAACATTAGGTCTGGAATCAGGAATACAGTGTGACCAAATCATAGGAATATACCCAGGTAACCTCAGAAAGATTCCTGTTCTTTAGCATTTGACAGGACAATCTAAGAGCAAGTTGATATTACACCAAAAAATTCCCTAACCATCACAGTACGGCTGTAAAGAACAACCCTGCCCACCACTCTGTTCTGACCCTGAGGGTGTCCCTCAATACAACATCCGCCAGAAGTGGAGATGCCGCAGCCCACCTGACTTTAGTTGTGAACTGGACACCGGTCTTGATGACTAACGGCCGGTCAGGATGCATAGGCATACAGGGCTGCCGCTCCACCACAAAGGCACTGGAGGGGACAGAGAAAGGCAGTGGGTCGCACATGATGCAGTGGGCTGGTCCCTCCCGTTCCTCAGAAGTCGACCAAGCTCTCATTCGAGAACACTGGTGGGGGAGGTGATGAGGGAAAAGGGCAAGGGCTCTATGTTACCTTTTCATTAAGTTTCTAAACAGCTCCACGATTCTCTCCTCCAGCATTGGCCGGTGCTGTACAATGGGGTCCCCTTTGTAGCTAACCTTCTGCTGCAGCTCCTCCAGTTTCTTAATTTGTTGGCGGGTCTGAAGCTGAGATTCTGCTAACGAGGTTATCCTGCCAATAAAATAAGGATGTTCCCGGTTACCTTAGTGGATGTATATAAATGAGCTGGAGAAGGGGAAGGGAATAATACCACAGGTATTCTCATGCAGTCATCCGACATAAGAAAGGGGTATTTTTTTCATTACGGGAAAATATGAGTAGCATAAAATTGACCATTTCTAAATACATTGTACAGTGGCACTAGATTAGAAAAGGGAAAATTATTTTGCTCTTTTTTTTTTTTGGCCATGCAGCATAGTTTGCAGGATCCCCACCAGGGATTGAACCCCGGTCCTGGCAGTGAAAGCGCCAAGTCCTAACCTTTGGCCTGCCAGAAGGGAACGGCTACCCACTCCAGTATTCTTGCCTAGAGAATTCCATGGACAAGGAGCCTGGAAGGCTACAGTCCATGTGGTCACAAAGAGTCAGACACAACTGAACAACTTTCATTTCACTTCCTGAAAGTTTACTTTTCAAAGGAGGAGGCAGACACAGAGGAAGACATGCCAAAACTTACACCACTAGGAGGCATTAATGAGGTAACCAATGGAAAGTTAACACGTTAGAACCCAGATACAAAGAACACGAAATATGGAATTTGGCGCTCACTTTCTTCAGCCTAACTTGTTTTTGTACCAAATGTGAGGACTGGGGAAACATAAGATATCTGACAGCCCAAAAAGATAGGTTTGAACAGCTCTGTCCCTCATTGTCTGTGCAAGCTTGGCCAGGTCCCTTCACCCTCGTGGGTCTCGATGTCCCCTTGCCTGAGAGATAGGGTTGAACTGCACGATCCCCAGGACCCTTTTAAACCTCACCTTCCACGGATGACTGGATGTGACATTATGTTTCCAAATACTGATAACATGCATACAGAAAAAGTAGACAGGGAGACAAAGGCTGATTAAGTCTGTGCCCAAGGAGGGAGAATATCAGTGGCTCTCTCTGATGGTCCCCCACTAGTTTAGTAAAGACCCCAAAGAGAGAGAATGGAAGGCAAGGGGCAGAGAAGGACAGCACCAGAACTCCTGAGCTCACAGACTCCCTTCTGGCACCTACTGGGTTGGCCAACATGTTTGCTTGGTTTTCCTATAAGATGTTATGGAAACATCTCAGTACATTCCTAGAACTTGTAAGCTATTTGGTTTCCTGATCAGAAAGCATTTGAAACTGCTTTCAATCAATGAGCAAAGCTCAGGGTTAGTTAGATGAACAAACAGGCATCTCATGTAGAGCTCTCCTAAATTTCCAATTTCATGCTCTGCGTACCAGTGTCCCTATGAGGTCAAGTTTCTCCCAGTTTAAGCTGGTGCAACATACTGAGTACTGAGCCTTGGACATCAAGGGTGCTCAATCAAGATTTTCTGAGTCAATCAAAGTAAAAGAGCAGCTTATAGAAGAACATATAAAGAATGATCCTACAAATGTGAAATGTATAGATTTCTATCTTTATATGTGTGTGTGTGTATAAATATATATATAAAATGTATAGATTTCTGTGTTTGTATGTGTATATATAATAACAGATGTCTGGAGTGACGGTCACTAAATGTTTAACTGTAAGTACCTCTGCATGATTTGATTTTTAAAGTGTTTTCTGCTCTTTATTAACTTTCTGTATTTGAACTTTTTTCTCTTACAAAGAGCACATGTCATTTGAGAGTCTTAGAATAACTAAAATTTAAAATTTAGTCTACATGTTTAAAAACAATTAAACCAAAAACTTTATTTAAATTAACAAAATATATTTAAAATACAGCAAATATAAATACATCTTCATTTTAAAAATTGTCCAAATAAAGGAAAAAGCTTTAACCCTTAGACTAAATTAGAGTATATTGAAATCCCCACCTCTGAAATACAGTATGTGCATGCTTAGTCGCTTCAGTTGTGTCTGACTCTGTACGATCCTATGGACTGTAGCCTGCCAGGCTGCTCTGTCTATGGGATTCTCCAGGCAACAATACTGGAGTGGGTTGCCATGCCCTTCTCTACTGAAATACAGTAGCAACTCTTTATGCAGCTCTGACCATAATTTAGCACAGCTCTCTGAAAAGAGAGACTTCCCTGGTGGCTGAGACGGTAAAGCGTCTGCCTACAATCCGGGAGACCCAGGTTCAATCCCTGGGTTGGGAAGATTCCCTGGAGAAGGAAATGGCAGCCCACTCCAGTATTCTCGCCCAGAAAATCCCATGGATGGAGGAGCCTGGTGGGCTACAGTCCATGGGGTCGCAAAGAGTCGGACACGACTGAGCAACTTCACTTCAATTCTCTGAAAAGAAAGGGGAAACTTCTCTGTCATACCAGTTTTCTAGCCGATCTAGGCAGATGTTGGGAGGGCCTCCAATGCAAGCAATCTGTTGTCGCCTCTTCCAGTCGGCCAATTCTTCATCCGTGAGAGTTTTCTGCACATACTCCATCGCTGACAAAAGCCCCGCCAGCTCACTCACAATGCTCTGGTTAGAAACCAAAAAACAAAGTGAAAAACATGCCCCCAGACCGTCTCTAATCACAGTCTTTGGTCAATTCCAGAGAAGGAACTGATTAAGAAACAGGCAAGTTCCTCCCAGAGATGCCCAATTCCTGAAGGCGAGTGAGCCAGGCAGGGGGAAGGGGCCCAGTGCTCTTACGCGCCGCATCTGGTCCAGGGCAGTAAGCATCTGTTCGAGCTGCTGCATCTTCTGCCTGGTCACTGACTGGTTGTTTCCATTGAGATCTTGCATGTCTGAGAAGGAAGGAGAACCTCTGTGAGCTGAGGGATTACACCTAGCCTCAGTAACTGGGCTCCCTTAAACGCCAGCAGCCCCTGAGTGCCCCCTCCCCTGAGTCTGAATGCAGAGTGAAGATGAGCCAGCTCTGAGACTCCAGTAACACAAACTCACTTTATATGGGGGATTTTAATGTCTCTAATATGCACTTGCCTCCTTGACTCTTGAGGGTTTTATAGTTGAAATCGAAATCATCCTGGAGATTCTCTACCACTTTCATCTTCTGTTCTAGATCCTGTTTCAAACAAACCAACCAAAACAGAAGTAAGAAAACAGGACTGCCCTTGGGAGAGAGAAAAGAAAGTTTCTGAGTAGGATTAAAATAAAGCCACAACCTCACAAAAGCTACACACAGGACCCACAGGCCACTTCCCCAAGAAAAGGCTTCCCGCCCAAGAGTTGTTTCACCTGGACACGCTTGCGGACATCCTGCAGGTGCTGCTCCAGCATCTGCTGCTTCTCCGTCACCACGGCGGCTGTGGGGTGGTTGGCCTGGCCCCCTTGCTGCCAAAACAGGGAGCATGTGCACATGAAAGGCGGAAATAGCAGGAGAGGAATATCCCTGTCTGGTCTCCATCTCCTCCATGACCCTTCCTGCTTGGCCTGAGCTGCTGCTGCTGCTGCTGCCACGGTGAGGAGAGGGGTGGTCTCACGGCACCCACTGCTCTGCAGGGGCTGTCAGTGCAAGCCGAGAAAAGCTCTCACACTTTTCCTTGTGTCCTTGGCTTTTTAACCTCATGGTGGTTTAGTTGCTAAATCGTGTCTGACTCTTTAGTGACTCCATGAACTATAGCCTGCCAGGTTCCTCTGTCCACGGGATTTCCCAGGCAAGAAGACTGGAATGGGTTGCCATTTCCTTCTCCAGGGGATCTTCCTGACCCAGGGATCGAACCCACATCTCCTGCACTGGCAGGCAGATTCTTTACTGACCGAGCCACCAGGGAAGCCATACTATAAACTCACTCTATGTACTGCACTCAGAGACCACATGGTGAGCTAAGACACAGTCCCTACCTTCAAAACCTCATTCTAGGTAAGGATATATACATATATTTTAAACTAGGACAATTTATGAAAGCAGATGCTGGATGCCTGTTTAAATGCATAGGGGGAGGGGGATTTCCCTGGCAGTCCAGTGGTTAAGTATACACACTTCCACTGCAGGGGTGACAGTTTGATCCCTGGTCGGGAAACCAAGATCTCGAATGTCATGCGGTACAGCCAAAAAAAAAAAAAAAAAAAGCATGAAGGTTTTTAACACATTTCGGTAAAATAATAAAATTCCCAATCAAGAGACATCATCTCAGGGGAGAAGAGAAGGTGATGGCTGGTGCCTCGAAAAGGTTGACTAGCACATGCAACTTACAAATAAGTTCTGTCAAAGTGACAATACATTAAACACCATGTAAAAGCTGCAGTGACGAAGACAGTGTGGCAGAAAAGAATTCAGAGTCCAGTTTTCCAAACTAGAAATTTTCAGTTGTCTTTGACTTCACGCTGAGCTGCCAGATCTTCCTGGCTCTGTATTCCGTAATCTCTCCTATCGAGCTCTAGTGCCACTGGCTCCATTCAAGCCCCAACAGTTGATCCCTTTGCCTCCAGTCTCTCTCACTTCCAATCTGCTCTAAATACTGCTATCACAAGTCTCCAAAGTAGACTGAAACATGCACGGCACCATTAGAGGGAACCATTCTCTCCTTTTCCATTGGACCCTGTCCAAACCCACAGAATACAAACTTCCCTTAGAAGTCCGAGGAAGGTGACCTCCACCCTTACATAACTCTCTTCACAAGAGGAGTGACTCATTGAATCAGTGAGGTTAGGAGAAAGACTGCCCACACAGAGATCTTTGAAGGCCCAGCCCTTAAGCTGGTAGCTCTCTCCTCCCACTCTTGCCTTCCCAGGGCACACCTAGGGCAGCAGCCAGGGCCTGGTTTCCAGAAGCAGTTCTAGAGGCCTATGTGTCTGAGTTCAGGGGGTATTAGCGTATGGTCTCTAAAGTTCCAAAAGGATGGCTGGGGCAGTGCTGTCCTGCAAACCCAGTCTCTCACCCCAACACCTGACTCAGACAACAGGCATCTACACAACAAGCACCTCCTGTACAGCACAGGGCACTATAATCAATATCTTATAATAACCTATAACGGCAAAGAATCTGAAGAATAAACTGAATTGCTCTGCTGTATATCTGAAACACTGTAAATCAACTATACTCCAATATAAATAAAGAGTTTGGGATTGGCATATACACCAGCTGCTATACTTACAATCGATAACCAACAGGGACCTACTGTATAGCACAAGGAACTCTGTTCAATATTATGTAATAGTTTAAATGGGAAAAGAACTTGAAAAAGAATAGATACATGTATGAAAAGTGAAAGTGTTAATTGCTCAGTTGTGTCCACCTCTTTGCCACCTCATGGACTATAGCCCACCAGGTTCCTCTATCCCTGGAATTATCCAGGCAAGAATATTGGAGTGGGTAGTCATTCCCTTCTCCAGGGGAATCTTCCCAACCCAGGGATTGAACCCAGGTCTCCTGCATTGCAGGCAGATTCTTTACCTTCTGAGCCACCTGGAAAGCCTCAGATATATGTATACATATAACTGAATCACTTTGCTATACTTTGTTAACAATATTCTGATATAAAAAAAAGTTAAAAAAAATTTTAAACACGCAAATAAATAAATAAAAATACAGCTCCTACAGTCATCCATCCAAGTCATGCTTTCCAGTCTTGTTTACCAACAATACAGCTGATTGTTTCATCTGGTGTCAACTTCCTGGTCTGTTTTTTAGAAAAATTTTTTCTTTATATTTTGGCTGCCTCACATGGCACATGGGATCTTCATTCCCTGACCAGAAATTGAACCGGCGCCCCCTGTACTGGCAGCGAGGAGTCTTAACTACTAGATCACCAGGCCAGGGAAGTGCTCCCAGGTCTATTTCTAAATTGGTACTGCACTTGGGAAAACGGATGTGATCAGTTATCACCCATAGAAACGGCACCCCACTGCTTCCAGGTATAAGCATCTCAGCCCAGCACAGACAGCTCTTCACAGAATCCAAGAAGAACTTAAACCCTCCCTCCCTGTGCTTCAATCACCACAAACTCCCTACCCTTCTCTGCACACAGCAGGTTTCCACACTGACTCCCCGCACCCTGTCTACTCAGCCTACCTGTGTGCACGCATGCTAAGTTGCTTCAGTCGTGTCCAACTCTTTGTGATCCTCTGGACTGTAGCCCACCAGGCTCCTCTGTCCATGGAATTCTCCAGGCAAAAATACTGGAGTGGGTTGCCATGCCCTCCTCCAGGGGATTGTCCCAACCCAGGGATCAAGCCCGAGTCTCTTATGTCTCCTGCATTGGCGGGTAGGTTCTTTACCACTAGTGCCACCTCACTCAGACTGGCACACCTGAACTCATTCACTTCCAAACTCAGTACAAATGTTTTTGCTCCACTGTGAAACCTTATTCAACTTCAACATCCTCCTCTACATCTTCTCACTTGAAGTGTTTGTGCACCTATTACCCAATTAGACAGAGAGCCCTGAGAGACAAGGGACCACATCCCATTAGTCTCCCAGGGCTTTACCCACAAAAGACAGGTGGGAATATACCAGACGATGTCAACAGACGAAACAACAGTGAGACCTAGCTTGAGCTAGCTCTGTATCATGGGGCTGCAAACTTTCTCTAAGGGTCACACTGTAAATTTTTTTTTGGCTTTGTCGGTTACCCAGTCTCTGTCATAAATACGCAGCCCTGCCATTGCAGCATGAAAGCAGTTAGAGACAGTGCACAGGTGAACCTGTGTGGCTGTGTTCCAAAAACATTTCATTTGCAAAAATACACAGCATGGGGTGGGAGGGGGATTGGAAGGAGAGGATGGGATGAATGGAGAGAGTATCAGGGACACACACACACTACCATACGTAAAATGGATAGCCAGTGGGAATTTGCTGTATGACTCAGGGAACTCAAACCAGGGCTCGGTGACAACCTAGAGGGCTGCGATGGAATGGGAGGTGGGAGGGAGGCTCAAGAGGGAAGGAACATATGTATATCGATGGCTGATCCATGTTGATGTACGGCAGAAACCAACACAATATTGTAATTAGCCTTCAATTTTAAATAAATAGAGAAAAAAACAAACAAACAATACAGCAAGCTGGATTTGGGCCCCGAGCATTGGTTGCCAGCCCCGATCAACACAATTGGGAACATCCTTGGGACACTTCGTGCTTTTCTAACTCCCATGGTAAGTTGGCGCCTCTATCCAAATTGGCTTAAGTTGATTATTTTTATCCTATGTAACAGTATGCAAACATAAAAGTTCTCCACAAACAGCAAACCCTAGTGATGTACAGAAAACTTCCATCTACTAACCTCCCTTACTTCTGAGTCTTGAACAATGAGTATTACCCCCTCACCTGCATCTGAGCATACCAGCTTTCTACTTAAAATTCTTTAGTGGAGGGCCCTCCCTGGTGGTACTGAGGTTAAGACTCCGTGCTTCCACTGCAGAGGGCACAGGTTGGATCCCGGGTTAGGAAACTAAGATCCTGCATGCTGTGTGGTGCAGCCAAAAAAAATAGACAACTTCTTTAGTGGGTCCCATTTCGTATAGACGTGATGATAACAATGGCAGCAGTAACAGAAAACAGTTAACATTTATTTTGCATTCATGTGTCAGGTCCTGTTCTATGCATTTTACATATAAGAATTAATTTAATTCTATGAAGTCAGTACAATTATCTTCCCCAATGGAGGAGAGAGAGCAAACAGTTTGCCTAAGGTTACACAGCAAGTGGCGGAGCTCTGGGGTTCACATACAGGCAGTCTGGCCCCAAGTCCCCTGCGGTAAAACTGCTCTTCTGAGGTCAAACTGAGGCATGACTAACTAGATTTTCAAGATGTGGCCCTCTGACCACCTTATCTTCCTTTACCCAGTCAGATGCTGAACTTTCTACACTTCTCCCAAGAATACATATTCCTCCGTTTCCCAGTTTGAACATGATCTTCTTTCTGCCTGTGGTGTGCTCTCTTTACCACTTGCCTGATGCTCATCTGATAAGCCTTGAGTCTCGGCTCAAACATGATCTCTCCTTTCTCTTTGATGCCTTCTCCGATTCTCTCAATTAGACTTAGATGTTCTTTCTTCTTTGTTCCTGCTATATTTTTGTCTTTTTTTTTTTTATTTTAATTATTCATTTGGCTGTGCCTGGTCTTAGTTGCCAGGTGGCGCTGGTGGTAAAGAACCTGCCTGCCAAAGCAGGAGATGTAAGAGACGCAGGTTTGATCCCTGGGTCAGGAAGATTCCTTGGAGGGGAGGCACGGCAACCCACTCCAGTATTCTTGCCTGAGAATCCCATGGACAGAGGAGCCTGATGGGCCACGTCCATGGGGTCACAAAGAGTCAGACATGACTGAAGCAACTTGGCACGCAGCATGGTCTTAGTTGCGGCACACTGGATCTTTTTGTTGTTGTACACAAACACTCAGTTGCAGTATGTGGGACCTAGTGTCCTGATCAGGGATTGAAATCAGGCCCCCTGCATTGGGAGCTTGGAATCTTAGCCACTGGACCACCAGGGAAGTCCTCGTTTTTGTCTTTGAAAAGAAAAAAAAAAATTACACACTCATGTTCACAGCAGCATCACTCACAATAGCCAAAAGGTAGAAGCTTCCCAAGTGTCCACTGACACTTGGATAAAGATGAATGGATAAACACAATGTGATATAGCCACACAATGAATAGTATTCATCCTTTGAAAGGAAGGGAATTCTGGATAAACATGCTACAACATGAATAAACCTTAAGGATGTTGTGTAAGAGAAATAAGCCAGTCAAAAAAGGCACACACTGTATGTTACCATTTAAATGAGGTACCTAAGATAGTCAAATTTACAGAGATGTCATTTTGTCAACAAAGGTCTGTATAGTCAAAGCTATGGTTATTCCAGTAGTCATGCAGGGATGTGAGAGTTGCACCATAAAGAAGGTTGAGTTCCAAAGAATTGATGCTTTTGAACTGTGGTACTGGAGAAGACTCTTGAGAGCCCCTTGCATAGCAAGGAGATCAAACCAGTCAATCCTAAAGGAAATCAACCCTGAATTGGAAGGACTGATGATGACCCTCCAATACTTTGGCTACCTGATGTGAAGAGCCGAGTTGTTGGAAAAGACCCTGATGCTGGGAAAGACTGAAGGCAGGAGGAGAAGAGGGCAGCAGAGGATGAGATGGCTGAATGGTACCACCAACTCAATGGACGTGAGTTTGAGCAAATTCCAGGAGACAGAGAAGGACATGGAAGCCTGGCGTGCTGCAGTCCATGGGGTCTCAGAGAGTCAGACACAACTTAGCAACTGAACAACAACAACAAAGAAAGTCAAATTCATAGAGACAGAAAGTAGAATGGTGATGCCAGGGGGAATGAGAAGTTATTGTTTAATAGGTATAGAATTTTAATTTTGCAAGATGAACAAATTTCTGGAACTGTATATTTAAAAATGGTTAAGAAGGTAAATTTCATGTTGTATGTATGCTACCATAATTTTTTTAAGGAAGGGAAAAAGAAAAAAAAATTTCCCGATTAGAGGTTATTAAAGAAAACACCTCAGGGGAATTTCCTGGTAGTCCAGTGGTTAGTACTCTGTGCTTTCTTTGTAGAGGGTGTGGGTTCAATCCCTGGTTGGGGAAATAAAATCCCACAGGCAGCATGGCCAAAAAAACCAACCAATCAGCCAAATAAACAAAAAAACCCTCAGGGAAAATAAGAAAGTCTCCTGTAACCAACAATATCAATGCTTTGGTACATATCTTTCTGGGGCTTCCCAGGTGGCTCAGTGGTAAAGAATCTGTCTGTCAGTGTAGGAGAGGCGGGTTTGATCCCTGGTCAGGATGATCCCCTAGAGAAAGAAATGGCAACACACTCCAGTTTTCTTGCCTAGGAAATCCCATGGACAGAGGAACCTGGTGGGGCTACAGTCCGTGGGGTTATAAAAAGAGGTGGACATGACTTAGCGACTAAACAATAATAACAAATGTATCCTTCTAGACATTTTTTCACACATATCAACAATATATCCATATCATATACATTTGTCTTTCCTGTTATGAAGCTGATCTTCCATTACATCTGCATGTAATGAAAGGTTATTGTTACTATTTATAAGAGAACTACTGATTCTTAAAATATTTACCTTGAACACAATCACCTTTCTGAACTCTTGTTAGTTACAACAGGTGTGTTGTTTTGTTTCATTCAGAGTTTGTCTCTTGCTTTCCAACATTTACACCCCCTTTTTCTGTCTTAGTACATTGGCTTGATCTTTCAGAAAAATATCAGTGGCAGAGGCACCCTCAATCTTGTAACTATTTTAGCAGTATTACTTTAGTGTTGCACCACTGTGTATCACATTTCTGACAAATTTCCTTTTTTTGTTAAGTTCTTTACTTTTAAAAATCTAGAATGGACACTAAATTTTGTCATCTAACAAAAATATAATTTTTCTTCTTTAACTCACTAATTTAATGAATTACATTAACAGACTCCCTAAAAAATCCTAACCATTTAAAATTTACACTGTCTTTTAGGTCTTGATATTAGCATTATTTCAGTCTCATCTCTTTTTCCCCTACACTTTGTAGGAGTTAAATGATAATGGAATAGTTTGTACCACAAAGGTTTGTTGAAACTTCTAAACTATCTGGCCTATTGGCTTTTTGTTGGGATACAGAGTGTAATTTTCTTAAGTCTTTTAAAATATATTTTTATGGCTAAATCAAGTTTTTTCATCTTTTTTAGTATATTTTAATAATTTGTATATCTTTCATTAGCTTCCCAGGCAGCGCTAGTGGTAAAGAACCAGCTTCCAATGAAGGAGGTGTAGGAGAGAATTCGACTCCTGGGTCAGGATGATCCCCTGGAGGGGGGCATAGCAACCTACTCTAGTATCCTTGCCTGGAAAATCCACTGCATTATAAAGTTGTTTGATTTTCTGTTTCAGACCACAACCTCCTCTAGAGCAGGGGGTCATAATAATTAGCACATAGTAGGACACACATAGGCATATAATAGATTAGATGATCTAGAGAGATGGATATGACTATCATATATCAATACATAGTCCCCCAATGGACCTGTAGGGTCATATAATCTCTAATCCCTAAATTGACTATATCTCTAGCTCTAGGGAAGTCATTCTCAAACTTAACCACAAACAGAAATACATATGAACCCGAATGACTCAACCCCAAAACACCCCCAAGGTGGCTCCCAAGCCACTGTCATTCCTCCCAGTGCAAGTGTGCCTTTGGGGAAAGCAACTCAGAACTATCTATAAAATTTTATATATTTTACACACACACACACACACACACACACATAACCCCTGACCTAACAATCCCACGCCTATAAATCTGTAGTAGAGAAAACACAGCATAAATATATTAAGATATATAGAGAGGCCCTGCACTAGTGTTTATAGTGGAGGAGAAAAAAAACCAGAATGAAGTGAAGTCTATTGAAGGGACAATAACAAATTATAGCAAATATGTAACTACAGAATATTATGCAGCAAATAAAGTGAGTTAGCTTTAAACTACTTAACTTAGAAGGACTTACATGATGTAATTAAACAAAAAAAAGCAAGATGTGGAGAAGTAAACCAATTTAGATATAACGTGTATGTGTGTGTGTTTTCTATAGTTTATAGGAGCCTGGAGACAGTTATGAAAGAATATATTCCAGACTGTTAATGTTGGTTTCCTGGGAAGAGAAAATGGACAGAGGAGCGAGTGACCTTTCAGTTCTTAAAACTTTCTTCCTTGTAATTTTCTGTAATGTTTTATTAATTAAAGCCTTTTTTAAAAAGGAGAATGCATTTTATATGCTGAGAAAGTTATTTTTTACTGTACAAAACCCCCTGTTCATCGGCAGACAAATGGATAAGAAAGCTGTGGTACATATCTATAATGGAATATTACTCAGCTATTAAAAAGAATGCATTTGAATCAGTTCCAATGAGGTGGATGAAACTGGAGCCTACTATACAGAGCAAAGAAAGTCAGAAAGAAAAACCAATACAGTATATTAATGCACATATATGGAATTTAGAAAGATGGTACCGATGGCCCTATATGTGAGACAGCAAAAGAGACACAGATGTAAAGAACAGACTTTTGGACTCTGTGAGAGAAGGCAAGGGTGGGATGATTTGAGAGAAGAGCATTGAAACACGTATATTATCATATGTGAAATAGATCACCAGTCCAGGTTCGATGCATGAAACAGGGTGCTCAGGGCTGGTGCACTGGGATGAACCTGAGGGATGGGATGGGGAGGGAGGTGGGAGGGGGGTTCAGGATGGGGACCCATGTACACCCATGGCTGATTCATGTGAATGTATGGCAAAAACCACTACAATATTGTAAAGTAATTAGCCTCCAATTAAAATAAATTAAAAAAAAACGAAACACCCACTACTATGGAGGTCAAAAAGCAAGGACATCTTCGTACACACGAAGGAAGCACATGTCAACAGCGCTTGTTTCTTCCCAGGCCTCACCTGGGCTGCAGTGGCTGCAGTCTGGAGGAGGCGGGACTCTTCCCACAGGCAACGGGCCACAATTCGGGCAATCTCCATTGGCTTCTCAAGGTATCTGCTCTGTAAGTGAGGAGACAAAGAGAATGAAAAGCAGCTACAGACTCAGGAGATGTGGACCGAACTTTGCTAACTTACAGCTAACTTCCTCATAAACTAGGGAAAGCGTTACATTTACTACATGGAACCACAGAGCATCAGAGCCTGGCTACAGTCAGTAGGAGATGAAGTGACGAAGAGAAGAAAGGCAGTCACGATGAGCAGTACTGAGAGTGAGAGCAGGCTTGGTCGTCTGTCTTTGGACAGTGAGTTATCCTGGTCTTACAGGGAGGTGACTGACTTTGTCAAGGAGTATCCAATTTTGGTGTCCAAGCCTTTGACACTGAAAAGTAAGAGCCATCTTCCTAGTCATCTAAACTTGTTACAATCATGTTATTAGCATACTAACATAATATAACCAACATAAAAATCACATTATTATTTCAGTGAACCAATGAAGTAAATTTCAGGCAATAATACTCAAAGGGCTGGTAACTTCTCCTTGGATTTAAAGTACAAGATAGGTTACTAGTTAGCCAAGTGAGAAAAGAAATGTTTTTAGGAAAGAAAGCTAAAACTCTCCTCTGCAGGTTCAGTTTCTCATCACACCTGAAGGAACTGCTTGATTCTTCGCAAATTGTGCTGATAGAGAACATTGGACTCTTGCAGGAAGCGGCTATACTGCTGGTCAATTTCTCCCAAAAGATTATGAAACACCAAAGTCGCATGTGATTCTTTGCTGGCCGCATATGCCCTAGAAAAAGGAAGATAAAGATACAGAATGATTCTGAAACCTACACACACACACACGCTCACACATGCACAGGCACGCACTCGAAATCACCATCAAGAAGAAGGGAAAAACAAGGCAACCCTGATGCTTTAACCCACTCACCATTTTAGATGCATCTTACTCAGCAATCATAAATGTCATTGATTTTAAAATTACCAGCAATTATTTTGGATACTATTAATGACTGTCATAGTTCTATATTTATCAAATTTTGAATGATCAGATATGCTGTTTTCCTTTAAATTCTCAGTCAACTCTATGGTCAGATTTTCAGTAGCAAATAACCAATCTCAGGTTAGGATGGCCTATTTCCAACATCTCTGAATCTCCTTCCTGGCCCTTCACCAAATTCTTGAAAAACTAGGTCAGGGGCCTGAATTAAACCAAAATTAAAAGGTGGATCTGAATACACTAAAGTGAAGGAAAGAGTTGCTGAGATTCTGTACCATTATCTCCTCTATGACCAAGTGTTAGTCTCTCAGTCGTGTTCAACTCTTGAGATCCCATGGACTGTAGCCTGCCAGGCTCCTCTGTCCATGGAATTCTCCAGGTGAGAATACTGGAGTGGGTTGCCATTTCCTTCTCCAGGGGATCTTCCTGACCCAGGGATACGAACCCGGGTCTCCTGCATTGCAGACGGTTTCTTTACCATCTAAGCCACCAGGGAATCCCTATCTCCTCTATGAATGAGTCTGTTTCTCCGACTCTGTATCTCTTTTCTTTAATGAAAGAGGAATCAGAAGTACAAACCAAAACCTTTTTTAATCCATGACAAAATTCTCAGATAAAAAAAAAATCTGTAGCATGTCCCTGAAGCATCAGAACATGCAGAGAATCTCATTAAGCAAATGAAATTAAAATGGGCTTCCCTGGTGGCTCAGATGGTAGAGAATCTGCCTGGAATGCGGGAAGCTTGAGTTCGACCCTGGGTCGGGAAGATTCCCTGGAGAAGGGAATGGCAACCCACTCCAGTATTCTTGCCTGGAAAATTCCATGGACAGAGGAGCCTGGCAGGCTACAGCCCATGTGGTCACAGAGTCAGACACGACTGAACCAGTAACACTTTTTACTTTCAATTTCAAAACCTCTTGTGAAGAACTGACTCATTAGAAAAGACCCTGATGCTGGGAAAGATCGAAGGTAGGAGGAGAAGGGGATGACAGAGGATGAGATGGCTGGACGGCATCACCAACTCAATGGACATGAGTTTGAGTAAACTCCGGGAGTTGGCAGTAGACAGGGAGGCCTGGGGTGCTGTATCCATGGGGTTGCAAACAGTCGGACACGACTGAGCAACTGAACTGAACTAAACCACTAAGTAGGATGTTTAAGTGTGCCAAAAGACAGCTGTCCAGATGCCTTTCTAACGTAAAAATGTTTTTCAGGACTAAAATGACCTCTTTACTTTCCAATCTCTTTTGCCCCGTCACCTGCAACCATAAGCTTTAAGATGAAATTGTTAGCAAAGAGTTAAGTTAGAGCAGATCATGTCTCTTGACTCAAACTAAAACCTAGCAATTTGGGGGAGTTTCTTGAGAAGGACTTACCAATCTTGACTCTCGATCCAAGGGGCCAGAAACTGCCGCAGCTCCATGGGGAAGCTGTCACTGTACAGCTGATGGAGCTGCTCCAAGTACCGTGTGTCCAGCTGCTGGAGCTGATTCCATTGAGCCATTTTGCTGGAATCAGGGGTCACAACTGCAAACCAAAGGTTCATATGGTCACTACCAGCCCCAGTAAGAGGAAAAACAATCTATCCAACATAGGGATTGGGTCTGTGATTAGGGATAAAAGATGCTGTGGAAAGGCTCTCACTTGCTCCACCCAGTTGAGAACAATACCTATGCATTCAAATCTCTACCTCTGGGGCCACACCACAATTTCTTTCTTCTAAACCAAGATGACAATGTGGGCATGATGCCAAGTTCTAGAAACCATTATCTCCCGGAGGTATGTGAGGTTGAGAAACTATTTCACTTCCAGATTTCATTTCTTCCTCTTATTAAACAGAGTTCATAATTCCCAGCTCTCCGAGCTACTGAAAGAATATTTCTAGAGCATCCAGCTCAGTGCTCAGCACACAATAGATGCTCAACAGATACGAGTTTCTTTCTTTCCACTTTGGCACTCCTTTCAGGTGGACTGGGACGTATGAATACAGTAAACCTGAACTAAGACCAAAACGTGGGATATGGGTGTTCAGGGAGGACAGAAAGCTAATTCCAAGGCTACAGATTTAGAAACTACCACATTGTTAAATCAGTTATACTCCAATATAAAATGTTAAAAAAGACTACACATTTAAACCTATAAGCAAGAATCCGCGTGGGGTTCTCCCATTCAAAAAAGAGTAATTTTGTTTTTAAAATTTCTCAGTCTGGGATGAGAAAGAAGAGAAGCTCAAGACAAGGCATTTGAGTTGTCCCCAGGTTCATGAACACCCCAGAGAAATGTTCAGGAAGAAGGCAAGCCAGGTAACCACCTTAAATCCTCTTTCTGAATAGCCTGGGTCATTTAAATAGCAATAGAGACCAAGTAATCTTAAGAACTGGGCTTCCCTGGTGGCTCAGACAGTAAAGAATCAGCTTGCAATGCAGGAGATCTGGGTTTGATCCCTGGGTTGGGAAGATTCCCTGGAGAAGGGAACGGCTAGCCACTCTAGTATTCTTGCCTGGAGAATTCCAAGGACAGAGGAGCCTGGTGGGTTACAGTCCATGGGGTTGCGAAGAGTTGGACACGACTAAGCAACTAACATAGCAACAACAATCTTAAGCTGTAAAGGATAACTGCAAGCAGTAGCCAAAGACAAAGGTATGTCTAGATCAAAGTATATTCACATGGTTCTCTGGGACAGTGAGAATATTTACTGAGACATAGAATATATACAAACACATATACAGAGTGTTTGATTTCTCAGAGAAGGCATGAAGAAGCACCTAATTACTGGTCCTTTTATAAAAAGAACTGGGTGGGACTTCAATAGCAGGCCGGTGGTTAAGGGTCCACCTGCCAATGCAGGGGACACGGGTTTGATCTCTGGTCTGGGAAGATTCCACATGCTGAGGAGCAACTCAAGCTGAACAAACTCAAATTACAGAACTCTAGAGAGCTGTGCTGCTGTTCTCTTGCCCTCTCTTGGGGGGACAGACATAGCAGACCCCCTTGCTACTACAAAGATAATATCAATGGGTCAAGCTTTCAAGCATATATTCAGGAGAGCGAAGGCTGGCCCCACCCAGCAGTCTTTACATTGAACAAATAACTATCTAAGGCAGCATTATCCAATGAAATGTAATGCAAGCCACAGAAGTGATCTCAAATATTCTAGGGGCCATATTTTAAAAAGTAAAAAGAAACAGGTAAGATTAACTTTAAAAATACATTTTCCTTAACCTAAGACATCCAAAATGTTAGCATCTTAACGTGTGATCATACAAAAATTATTCATGAGATACATTACAGTCTTCTTTTCATACCAAGTTTTCTAAATCCAATGTGTGCTTTACACTTAACGCCACAGATCTAAGGTATTTCCCCGCTCAAGTACCAAAGGCTTAAGTTCCACCGATGAAAACTTCGGTAAAGCAAGGAAATGAGAATGTCAGAATGAGGTACTTGCCCCAATCAGGCTAGTTCTTTTAGATAAAATAAGCTAAATCTTCCAACAATGTTAGAGGGGAGTAAGTTAAGTTTTCTCACTGCCTGGGAAATTTAAAAAAAAAAAAAAACAGCATCTGAGGCACATCTCAAACATTTTCAGCTACCACTGCAGTCTCCCCCGCCCACCACCCCCACCAAGCATTGCTCACCCCCAAGACTAACCTGCCCCAGTACCAGCGCGATGCTACCTGGGCAGTAGTACGTGTGTGCTAAACAGTGAAGAAGCACTTGCTACTGCTGAAGCATTGTGACCATGATGAATTTTACTCTCAATAGGAAATCAAAGGCCTACAACCACTATGGAGAACAGTATGCAGGTTCCCTAAAATATTAAAAATAGAACTATCATATGATCCAGTAATCTCACTCCTGGCCATATACCCGGAGAAAATCTTTACTTCAAAAAGATACAGACACCCCAATGTTCACTGCTGCACTATTTACAGTAGCCAAGACATGGAAACAACCTAAATGACCATCAACAGAGGAATGGATAAAGAAAATGTGGCATTTGTGTATGATACGCGTGCACACACACACACAATGGAATACAACTCAGCCATAAAAAGGATGAAATAATGTCATTTGTAGCAACATGGAGGGACCTGGAGATTACCATACCAAGTGAAGTAAGTTAGACAGAAAAGACAAATATCATATGATACCACTCATGTGGAATTTACCTTTAGAACAATGATACAAATGAGCTTATTTACAAAACAGAAAGACTCACAGATTTCAAAAACAAACAAATGGTTACCAAAGAGTAAATGTGGATGAGAGGGATAAATTAGGAGTTTATGATTAACACACACACACTACTATGTATAAAATAGGTAACCAACAAGGACCTACTGTATAAAACAGGGAACTCTATCAATATTCTGTAATAACCTATATGGGAAAAGGATCTGAAAAAGAATGAATATATGTATATGTATAACTGAATTATTGAGCTGAAACTAACACAAAGTTGTAAGTCAATTATACTCCAATAAAATTAAACAAGAAAAAAGAAATCAAAGGCCATTTGAACACTCTTACAATATTCACATTAGGACCAAGTTAAAATCTGCCTAGGCTAAAAGCATAAGGATCTGCCTTGTGTTTCTCAGGACATGATTTGCATAGAAATCTGTGTAATATGCCAATGTATGTAGATTCTGTCTCATGTGAATGTACAAAACTGTAGATCTACCTAATTCAATATAGTAGCCAGTAGCCATATATGGTTACTGAGCACTTGAAAATGTGGCTTGTTTCAAATCAGAGAGGCTATAAAATACACACTGAATTTTGAAGACTCAATACAAAAATAAAAGTAAAATATCTCATTAATAAAGAAATGTTAATATTCTAGATATACTGGATTAAGTTTTACTATCTATCTTTTTTTTTCTTTTTGGTTGCTCTGCATGGCTTGCAGGATCTTAGTTCCCAGATCAAACCCAAGCTCCCTGCAGTGAAAGTGCTGAGTCCTAACCATGGGACCACCAGGGAAGTCCCTAAATAAAATACACCATTAAGATGAATTTTATCTATTTCTTCTTACTTCTTTTAGTGTGGCTACTAGAAACTTTA
The DNA here is from genome assembly GCA_024291935.2 of Okapia johnstoni. Classification (NCBI taxonomy): domain Eukaryota; kingdom Metazoa; phylum Chordata; class Mammalia; order Artiodactyla; family Giraffidae; genus Okapia; species Okapia johnstoni. The sequence goes on along the minus strand of CM044306.1, from coordinate 19,371,414 downwards.
ACACTACATATGTGACTTGTATTCTATTTTTGTTGGACACTACTGCAGATTATGTAATCCAAAAGCTATGGTTCTAATAAAGTACTTAAAGAAATAGACACCTTTTCATAATAAACTCCTGTGTTATAAGCCAATTAAAAAATAAACTGCTGATCGTGGATACAAATACAGAGCCATTACAGTCTGATCCTTGAAGGTCCAAAATAAAACTATGAAGCAGCATCCCACTATCCCTGCTCACTTCTGGATTAACCATGGAGTCATGGGCTTCCCTGGTGGCTCTGACAGTAAAGAATCTGCCTGCAATGCAGGAGACTGGGGTTTGATCCCTGAGTCAGGAAGATCCCCTGAGGAAGGGAATGGCTACCCACTCCAATATTCTCGCCTGGAGAATTCCATGGACAGAGGAAGGAGCCTGGCGGGTTACAGTCCATGGTGTCGCAAAGAGTCAGAAGTGACTAACAGTTGCGCTTTTTCACTTTCATGCCTGAATAGTTGCATTTTCAAACTCTTACACCATTAAAAAAATTACAAATTGTTGAAAGTTTGCCGATTCATTTCTAATTCATTACTCAGAGGGGTTTTGTTGCTGTTGTTTGGGTTTTAGTTAGTGCTCAGTTCAGCTCAGTTCAATCCCTCAGTCACGTCCGACTCTTTGCGACCCCATGGACCGCAGCACGTCAGGCCTCCCTGTCCATCACCAACTCCTGGAGTTTACTCAAACTCATGTCTATTGAGTCAGCAATGCCATCCAATCATCTCATCCTCTGTCATCCCCTTCTCCTCCCACCTTCAATCTTTCCCAGCATCAGGATCTTTTCCAATGAGCCAGCTCTTCACATCAGGTGGCCAAAGTACTGGAGTTTCAGCTTCAGTATCAGTCCTTCCAATAAATATTCAGGACTGATTTCCTTTAGGATGGACTGGTTGGATCTCCTTGTAGTCCAAGGGACTCTCCACAGTCTTCTCCAATACCACAGTTCAAAAGCATCAATTCTTCGGCACTCAGCTTTCTTTATAGTCCAACTCTCACATCCGTACATGACTAGCGGAAAAACCATAGCCTTGACTGCTGCTGCTGCTGCTAAGTCGCGTCAGTCGTGTCCGACTCTGTGCGACCCCATAGACGGCAGCCCACCAGGCTCCCTCGTCCCTGGGATTCTCCAGGCAAGAACACTGGAGTGGGTTGCCACTTCCTTCTCCAGTGCATGAAAGTGAAAAGTGAAAGTGAAGTCGCTCAGTCATGTCTAACTCTTTGCCACCCCATGGACTGCAGCCTACCAGGCTCCTCTGTTCATGGGATTTTCCAGGCAAGAGTACTGGAGTGGGGTGCCATCGCCTTCTCCGATAGCCTTGACTAGTCAGAACTTTGTTGGCAAAGTAATGTCTCTGCTTTTAATATGCTGTCTAGGTTGGTCATAACTTTCCTTCCAAGGAGTAAGTGTCTTTTAATTTCATGGCTGCAGTCACCATCTGCAGTGATTTTAGTTAGTGCTAGTTAGTACAATAATTGGGCTATTTCTTAAACCAGACATGAACTAACAATCTTTTATTTTCCATAAAATTAAAAGAAAAATGACTAATATTATGTTCTATGTCTCAGTCTAATCACTGTAGATAATACCTTATTAGATCTCTTATATTAAAAAAAAATAATTCTAAATGAAAGCCAAAGAACAGGTAGTATTTTCAAGAACACGGGCAAAGGGTCAAACAGTGATTTCCTTACCAGCTGCTTAGCTACCAACCATATTTAACTAGTAGGAGCCACAGGCCAACTGCTCTTCATAAGAACTGTGGATCCTCAACAGATCATTAGCCGGGATTTTCCTGGCGGTCCAGTGGTTATGAATCTGCCTTCTAATGCAGGGGACTTGGGTTTGAGCCCTGGGGCAACTGACCCCATGAGTTGCAACAAGAGAGAAGCCCACACACCTCAACAAGATTCCCACGTGCCATAACTAAGACCTGATGCAGCCAAATAAATGTTATACAAAGAGAGAGATCATTAGCCAAATTGTCTAGGAAAAGCATTGCCAATTAGCTTTGTGGTAACTGTCTTAATTGCAAAAAAATTTTTTTCAAGTCTACTTTATTTCACAATCTCAATTCTGGTTTTTCAAATTACAAGTTAATCTGAAGGACTTCGCTAAATTCTAGCTAAAGTATTTACCTATGGAATGATTCTAATTCTAAACGTGACTTAAAAACCACTTTCACTGAACCCCGCATCAGAGAGAGAAATTTGCACAACAATGTGAATGCCCAGTACCACTCCAGGCAGAGGAGAGAAGGCAATTTATTCCATACAGTAGCTGGCTTAGGGCAATACATTCTCTAATTCTCTTCAGGTGCGTTTTTTTTTTTTTTAATGTATTTATTTGGCTGCGCTGGGTCTCAGTTGTGGCACAAGGGATCTTTAGTTGCAGGGGCATGTGGGGGTCTAGCTCCCTGACCAGGAATCAAACCCAGGCCCCCCTGCACTGAGAGGATGGAGTCTTAGCCATGGGACCACCAGGGAAGTCCCTCTCCAGGACTTGACTCTGTTTAAGGTTCACATATAGCAAATGTTAGCAGATAAAGGAAAGGTAAGTCTGATCCTGTTTTCTACAACTGAAGAGAAAAGAACTAAAATGAAACAGCAAGTCACCAAAGACTTTCTGGACTTTTCAGAACAGGAATTTCTCAGCCTCTCAGGGATAATTTACCAACAAGTCAAAACACAAACGACTATTGTCTAATGGGGAACTTATTACTGCAAAGATCGCCGAAAAGATTCATCCACTAAGTCACGGTTTTCACTTACGTACTTCAGTCTAAAGAAACCAAGGGATGTATTGAGAACCACAAGTCAAGACCACTTAAAAAAGGCTTCGTTACATCATTCCATAAAATATACTTTTAAAATTAACACCTGTTCTTGGCGTCCATGCACCAGTGGATTTATGACAAGGGGTGAGTGAGTCGGGGTGAAAGTGAGGAGAGAGAGGAAAACCAGGTGTCTACAAACATCCAAAACAGAAAGAGATCTAAAGGTAGTTTCTGTTCCACCTTGCAGTGCGTCACAAGATTTTTCTTTGGGTGTTAGCCATACTCTGTATTAGAAATACCTACATTTAAAACAACATATTTATTCACACTTGTATTTCATCTGTTGTCTACACTAAGCTCCTCTTTGCTGTCAGGAAAGGCCCAGTGACTAAGGCAATCCAAGTAAAAAGTAGCATGTAAACGGTACTAAGGTCTACAGAAACCAGTCCTTTTGAGAAGATATTTTTACAAGACTATAAAAGTAATCACGTTGGGACTTTCCTGGCGGACCAGTAGTTAAGACTCTGTACTTTCAATGCAGGCAGCATGGGTTCGACCTCTGACTGGGGAACTAAGATTCCACATGCTGCATGGTGTGGCCAAAAAAATAAAATAAAAATAAAATAATTCAAAATAAGTACAGTTGGATAGTAAATATTCGACTTCATTGCTTACAAATCCAAACAGTTCCTTTATACGGTTTAAGACTAGATGTCTGGGTACTTCCCCAGTGGCACAGTGGATAAGAATCTGCTTGCCAATGCAGAAAACATGGGTTTGATCCTTGATCCGGGAAGATCCCATATGCTGCAGAGCAACTAAGCCTGTGTGTCATAATTACCAAGCCTGCAGTCTAGAGCCTGGGAACTGAAAATGCTAAGCCTGCGTGCTGCAAATACTGAAGTCCGTGAGCCCTAGAGCCTATGCTCTGCAACGAGAAGCCCAAGCATCGCAACTAAGAGTAGCCCCCACCTGCTGCAACAAGAGAAAGCCTGTGATCAGCAACAAAGACCCAGCACAACCAAAAATAATAAACTAATTTTTTTAAAAAAAAGACTAGATATTTGCCTTCACAATAAGACATCTATACAGACACCCAGTTTTGGTTTCCTAAAAAGACAAAATACTAAACACTTGAGTGCCCAATCTGAACTAACCTCACTGTAATAATCAAATATATTCAATTACAGATAACAATAAAATATATTTGTTTTAAAGTCGGAAACCAACACGTTGTTGCAAAAAAAAAAAAAAATGGACATTGAGATATAAGAGAAGTTTAATTATAGTTCCCTCCTAAGGTGGGCAAAACTGATTATAATAAAGAAGTACTACTAAATTACTGGGAAGTAGAGCTTGGAGAAGTGAGGGAAAGAACCGTTTTAATAACACTCTGAAGTACACGCAACCCCACAAATTCTACTATCCCTCATCCTTCTTATCCAACTTTACTTATTTTGGCTGTGCTGGGCTTTCCTTGCTGCGACCGGGCTTTGTCTAGTTCAAGCAAGCAGGGGCCACTCTCCAGCTGTGATGCATGGGCTTCTCATCGCAGTGGCTTCTCTCGTTGCGGTTCTTGGGCTCTAGAACATGAGCTTCAGTAGTTGCAGTGCACTGGCTCAACTGCCACTCGGCAACTAAGCTTAGCTGCCGCTCAGCATGTAGGATCTTCCTGGACCAGGGATCAAACCTGTGTCCCCTGCATTGGCAGGCAGTCTTCAGGGAAGTCCATTATCCCATTTTAATTCTTGGAAAAGTTCATGCTGAGCACATGATTTTTTTCTCCATTCCAAATCCTGACATGTGTAAGGTCTTATCACTAGCACTACTTTGGTATAGTTATCTAATTTAAATCCAGAAACACAGAATGAAATGTATCAGGTTTATAGTTAAATGTAAGAGGTGGAGACGACCAGGAATGTGAACAGCAAAAAGGAAGGAAAACCTAGTGGCCTGATCCATGAAGGACAATTAGGACGTTAAAAGCAAAACCAAAAGCAGTAACGAACATCTAGTGCTCAAACAGCTACCTTTGAGTAAAAGATTCTGAAAACTATGAATTACCAGGGTCTCTTATTATTTCAAATCTAATAGTGCTATGGAAGTAATTTTTCTTTTTAACACCATGTGTTCCCCATACTGCATTTGGGATAGGCACCATGTGTGATCACAACTATTTCAGATTAAACAAGAGCAGAACAAATATATTCTCTCTAAACTGAAAGTAACACAACTAGACATGCTTTGTCAATTACTGAATGTGAAGTTTATGGTTAAAGTTGCCTGAGAACAGGTCTGAGCTCCAGATAAAAACCACAACAGAGACCAAATTTGAGTGTCACATGGCCTTCCCACTTTGTCACATGACCCCTCCCCCAACCAGACACGCTCCCTTGAAGCTGTGTGGTGTGAAGCCAAGGACCAAGAGACTTGACCTTGGACGGGCCCGGGTGCAAGCCCTGATGGTCATTTATCAGCTATATGGGAAGAGAGGCACATTATTTGACTACTAAACAGGCTTCTCCTTTAGCAAAATGGGGAAGTAGCCCTCTTTTGAAGGACTGTTATGTAACTAATAAAAAAAAATAATGGGGACTTCCCGGGTGGTCCAGTGGTTCAGAGTCTGCCTGCCAATTCAGAGAATACAGGTTCGATCCCTGGTTGGAGACGATTCCACATGCCCCAGAGCAACTAAGCCTGTGTGCCACAACTACTGAAGGCCCTGCTCCCTAGAGCCTGTGCTAAAAAAAGTGATTGCAATGAGTAGCCCATGCACCACAGCTAGCAAATAGCCCCTGCTCACTGCAACTAGAGAAAAGTCCTTGCATAGCAACGAAGATCCAGCACAGCCAAAAATTAATTACTTAATTAAAAGACAAAACAAACAACAACAAAAAACTAACCACCTTATATTTGGGGGGTCACTCTCGCCTTAAAAAAAAAAAAAAATGTACAGCATCCCTCCTGTCTGTGTTGGGTGTACCTCACAGCTGTATTTTTCCTTCCCCTCATGGCATCCCTTTCATCAGCATTTCTTGTGCTAAATCCATTTCCTCAATGCCCTGGGAAAAAGAGATTAAATCATCAGATTGTTGTTGTTTCGTTGCTAAGTCATATCCCAATTCTTTGGGGCCCCATGGACTGCAACACACCAGGCTTCCCTGTCCTTCACTATCTCTCAGTTTGCTTAAACTCCTGTCCTTTGAGTTGGTGATGCTGCCTAACCATTTCATCCTCTGTCATCAGATTAGTCCTGTTAAATGATAAGCTCAACTTTCCCTTCTACATAAAATACATGCTTTTTAATGGGTCTTTGTAATGTCGCCTGAGGGAGGGAGTTAGTAATGCAGTGATTTGGTGTTAAGTGAAGGGGAAGAAGCAAGAAGAGAGGGTTGCGTGGCACCCTGATCAAATATTTCCATACACAGTTCACCCAAGGACAACTCCAGGTCCTAAAAAGACTAAAGGTGGAAACACTAAGTGATATCCAAATGAAAAATAATAACCTTGGTTTAAGAGCAGTCCAAAGAACTAATGATTATTGCTAATATTTATATAGCACTCACTATGTGCCAGGCACTTTGACATATATTTATTTACTCATTTTATCCTCATAATCCTGTGAGACAGACACTATTTTTATATCCAGTTGACAGAGGAGGAAAATAAGGCACAGAATTTTAAGTGATTCACCCAAGGTCAGACAGGTAGTAAAAGTATGAAACTGGAACTCCACCCTAGTAAGTCCATTTTCAGAATTCCAGCTCTTAACCACTAGGCTACAGTGGGAGTTTCATTGATTTTAAGTAAACCGTGAGTCAATCATAATACGAAGTCAATGTGATCTAATGATATTTTAACAGACATATATGTTGTCTGAATGAAAGGATTAGTCCAGTTGGCCCACGGTGATATTCTGAGTGTATCACAATTTAAATGGTGCACTAGAAAACAAACATATTCAGGGAGGGGCAATCAGGGTGTGAGCAGTCCACGAACATGAATGTTTTGCCCAGGAAGAAGACTTGGGCAGCAGGAAGTAAGGTCAGGAGAGAAAAGGATAACTTACGGAATAGTGGCTTTTCAAATACTTGGAGATCTGTACATAAAAGGGTAAGTCACTCCAGACTCAGGATCTGTTTTCCTGTAACATCTACTCCCCGATTCTGCCCTTGGTATGCAGAGGTTCCCCAACCTAGCTGTGTGTTCATCTTGCTCAGTCGTGTCTGACTCTTTGCGACCCCATGGACTGTAGCCCATCAGGCTCCTCTGTCTTTAGGATTCTCCTGGCAAGAATGCTGGTGGTGGTGGTGGTGGCCATTTAGTCACTTAGTTGTGTCAGACTCTTTGTAACCCCATGGACTTGTAGTCCACCAGGCTCCTCTGTCCATGGAATTCTCCAGGCAAGAATAGTGGAGTGGGCTGCCATTTCCTTCTCCCACCCTAGCTGCAGAGCAGAATTACGAGGGCAGATATTTTCATAAAAATAAAAAATAAAATAGAGATGCCTTGAAACCAAACCAGGTGCCAAATGGGAATTGTTGAGGATGGGAACCAAGTTTCAATATTTGAAAGCTCCTCAGATGATGCTCGGAGAAGGCAATAGCACCCCACTCCAGTACTCTTGCCTGGAAAATCCCATGGACAGAGGAGCCTGGTAGGCTACAGTCCATGGGGTCGCTAAGAGTCGGACACGACTGAGCGACTTCACTTTCACTTTTCCCTTTCATGCGCTGGAGAAGGAAATGGCAACCCACTCCAGTACTCTTGCCTGGAAAATCCCATGGACAGAGGAGCCTGGTGGGCTGCCGTCTATAGGGTCGCACAGAGTCGGACACAACTGAAGCGACTTAGCAGCAGCAGCAGATGATGATGCTAAGGTGTGGCCAGATTGAGAACTTCAGAACAAAGGCAGAGATCAGGGCTCACCCAGCAAGCACATCTCAGTCACCTGAAGGGCTCTGAGACACTAGAGGCTGGTCCTTACTCTACATGTACTGAATAATCACCTCCAAAGATGGGCTCCAGGCAGTTGTAACGAAGCAGAACCCTTCGGAGACCACAGAAGGAAACTATGGCATGAGATGAGGGTGGAGAGGCTCTTGGGTAAGCCATACAAAGAAACAGGAACTCTTGCCCCAGGGTAATGGGGAGGTCAGAGGGTTTTAGGAACATAAATAAACAATTTTGTAAGCAGACAGGTTATGAGGTCTCTAAAGAAGGAGAACCAGGAATGATTTTCTTCACATAAGAGAAGCCATTTTCGCCTAATCCTGGTTGCAATGTTTGCCCCTGAACAGGTCTCAGCAGGAGTCCAACAGAGAAAAGGCAAACAACAACAAAGTGATAAAGTGATAGAGTCCTAGTTCCTCCTCAAGGGATACACATAACAACATACAAGGCCCCCACCCAGGTGTAGGATGGAAGGACGACACTGACACTCCTGACCTCAATCAACTAAAGCCTGGACTCGATTGACGGTTGACCTTTGCCCCAGTTGTATGCTGAAATCACCTCAGCTCAAGCCCCTCCGTGAATGTGCCTGTATCCTTAGCTTACAATTTCCCCAGTTTTGCTGTTGGGAAGACACTGCTTTGGGAAAGATTCCCCGTGTGTTCTCCGTACTTGGGCCCGAGTGAGCACTGTGACTCCGTAATTTGAACTGGTAACCTCTACACTGGGCTGTCAGCCTGAGGACAGGAAGAGCCTGGGCCTTTGCTCACCAGTCTGTTCCTCTCTTCACCCCGCAGCATCCAGCAGGGTGCCCAGCTCATAACAGGTACTCAGAGAAACAAATAGAACAAATAAACCACTGTTATGAATTACAGCTCCACTGACTGAAACATATTCTCCCAGGCAAGGACTCTGCATCCAGTAAGAAGTATTCGGAGGAGCAGACCAACTCTTTCAGATTTGCTGTTTGAAAAATTCGAGGATGACCCTTCAGTGACTTTTTTTTTAATTTGAAAGTTTTATTATTAAAAATTTTTAATTGCATTACAGAATTACATGTAAATGTATATAAATGCTTTACAGAATAAATCATTAACATTTATTAACCAACAATGTGAAGAACTTTGCCTTATAAAAAGCTAACTTATGGCTATTTAGATGGCAGAACTCCTTTTAAATTTTGGCTGAACTTAATCTTTTTCCTTTCTGGATAGTGACTTTTCAATAAGAGTAAAATTACAGCAACTCCCCCAGTTCAAAAACATTGTCCCACCCAAAATCTTTATAGCCGCTAAGGTTCCCCAACTCCTCAGCCAACTTTGGCCCCTCCACTCCTCTGAGTCTCAAGATGACTTTCAAAATGTCAACTTATCTCCCCCTCGACCTCACCTCCACCCTCCACAGACTGTGTTCCTTCTTCGATGGTGCTCTTGCCTCAAGTAGTTTCCCCCTTGGCGGCGTTGTGCGTCCTTTTCCTGTCTCCTCTGGAGAACTTAGCCCTCGTCCCTAACCCTACCCAGGGTCCAATCACTGCTTCAACTCTGAATGCCCACAGCACCTACAAATGTGGCTAAGGCTTTTTCTTGTTTTGATTCCATCTCCTCCATTTGACCCTTACATATCATTCTGATATCAGATTTAAGACACCAAATGAGTAGTGCCTTTATAGCCGCCTTTACTCTCATTTGCACACACACACATAAATACCACCTCCACTGCAAAAGTTCCTACTAACAGTCACTGATGGCTACAGTGTTGAAAAGCACGCCAGCAATATGGCAACTGCATCTAACAAAACAAGACTAGTTCTACCCCGTGTGACTGGTTACCTAGAATTTGGAGGTTTTTCTAGAGGGAAGCAAACCATCCTTCCAATGAATGCAGAGGGACTCACCCTCACAGGAATCAGAGGCAAGCTGCCAACTTTTAGAAACAGGTGTATAGGGACTTCCCTGGTGGTTCAGTGGCTAAGACTCTGAGCTCCCAAAGCGGGGGGCCTGGGTTTGATCCCTAATTGGGGAAGAAGATCCCATATGCCACAACCAAGAGTTTGTATGCTGCAGCTAAAGATCCGCCACAGCCAAATAAATATTTTTTAAAATAAACAAAAACAGGAGTATAGTCTTCAAGAAACACACTGTACATTGGGGAAGCAAATCATCATGTCAAAGTTTCCGGGCTTGAAGCAGCAAAGGGAGGAGGAGGGCAAGTTGCTGGGGCGGGGCAGGGGGTTGGGGTCAGGGGAAGCCTGCAGATACTAGTATCTTTGGCCAAAGCCCAAAAGAAAAGAGTCAAAAAGCACCCACTGACTTAGAATGCTGTATAAGTTAGTAATGTTCCTTTAAGACAGGCAACTAAAATAAAGCCGAGAATGAGTACCTAAATTTCTGAATCTCAATGTCACAGACTCACAATATAGTTCAACACTTACTGAAGAGAAGGAAGAAGTTTTTCTTCAATTTATTCAGGTTACTTTTCTAAAAGAGATATTAAGTTGATTCTGGGCACTTAGTCTGGAGCACCAGATAACTGGGACTGGGAATCCTTATCTGTGGATCCTGTCTTAGAACCTCTTCCTTCAAAGTGACTGTGGTTTGGGGTCAGAACCTCAAATCCAAAAGGGCATTTGTGGTGGGTATAAAACATGGCTCCAAATTCTCTGATATTCCTCCCTTTGAGAGAAGGAGTCTTTGTCCCTTGCCCTTGAATCTGGCTAAGCCCATGACCGCTCCAACCAATAGAGTTGTAACAGAAATGTTGATTCCCTCGGAAGGCTCATTCTCCAGAACCCAACACCCTGTGAGAAGCCCAAGGCGGGAGAGGCCACGTGGAGACAGCTGGCGCACAGTCCCAGCTGAGGTCAGCCACTGATTCATCCCAGGCCACGAGTGAGTGAAGCAGCCTCCCAATGATAACGGCCCCCAGATGTTACAGTCTTCCCAGCTGAGGCCCCCGACACTGTGGAGCTAAGACCAGCCACCTCTGCCTTATAGATTCCCTGCCCACAGAATCTGTGAGTACAAGATGGTGGGGGCTTTGTGCCACCAAAATTTCAGTTGGGTTATGGCCCTTTGTGACCAGAACAACACTTCTACTAACACACTGATGGAATGCCATCTTGATAGAGCCCAACTTTCATGAGAAAGGAATTTGGAGTTTTAAAAGGAAAGGCTTTGCTGTTAAAACTACGTCGCTAGTTAATCTCTTCTTTCCCCTATGCACTCACTTTCTAAATGAGTCATCCAGTCCCTATTCCTTCAAAATAACATCTGACAATCCGCAAATTTACATCTCTAGCCCTAGCCTCTCCCATGAACTCCAGAACCCTCTGGCTACTCAACATCTCCATTTGGATGTCTAATAAGCATCCCAAATTTAATATACCCTGAACTAACCCTTTCATTAAAAACCTCTCCCAGCCAACTTCTCCTTCAATCTACCCCATTTTAGTAAATGACACCTCCACTCCTGCATGTGCTTATGCTAAAAACCTTGAATATAAGCCTTGACTCCGATCTCTCTCCTCTTTCCTCCTTTACTTCCTCTTCTTCCTTTTTTCTATCTCCTCCTCCTCTCTCCATCTCTTGGAGATTACTTCACAAGGTATAGTGGGTCTGTGGAAGAGCTGGTAATGCTAGAAATGAAGGGATAACCAGTCCAAGTGAAGCAGGAAACAGAACAGGCTCTATCTTGAAAGCAGGACTCCAACTAGGGCCAGGCTATGGACTTTGAGCTATACGCCCAGTATCTACGGAAGTGACATACCAACTGGGAAACCAGGCCCCCAGAAGGAAGAGCCCCAGGGCTCTCCATCGCCTAAAAGAATACCCTAATTATGTGTGTAACCGAACAGAATCATACATTCTATTATGCTTATTGGGGAATGACCACAAGCCTATTGATAACTGTCCACTGTTTAAGGCATATGAATCACAGGTTAACTTTGATCGTATCTTTTTCTCCTTTGTTCAGACTAGTTTCAGGGAATTTGGGGAGGTGGGTTTGGGCACGTACGCTTAAGGTATATAAGGTTTTCACAAAAACTGGTCAGGGTCCTTGGCTAAGAGGAGATTCTGACTTGGGCCCGCCGGTGTAATAAACTGCACTCCACTATCTGCATTGTCCTTCTGAGTGAATTTGTTTCCTGGAACGCGTGGCTACAACACAAGTATAGGGACCAGCATGTGCAAACACAGGGGTGCTAAGAGAACATAATACAGATCTTCTGGTTAAACATGACCCACAAGCCTACTAAAGTGACAGTAAAGCAGGGGCAATGGGTACAAACCCACAAGGACAAAGAATGGGAAATGAGATGACCATGGACAAAATATGTCAATAAAATTCTAGAATCCAGAAAGTAGAGCGATGTTAACTGACCTAGTACAGCCGAGAAAACTGAACAGTAAGTGTCTGCTGGATAACACCCCAAAAGCTCAAAGTTGGAGGTGGGAGATATGGTTGAAGGGGGGGTGAAAAGTTGGGATAAAAATAGAAGAACTGGTTGAAAACCTGTATAAACAGCACTTAGATCCCCCAGATAACTACCTTTCTCCAAGCCCAGAAAGAATACTTATTGCCTGGAGAAAGCTAACTCCAGACTTGGGGATACCAGGCACAGCTGAGGATGCACTAAACTGAAACAATGGCAATAAGGTGAGAAGCTACATACATCAGCTTCCAGAAGCCTGGCAGTCAGGGCCTCCCCCAGTCATCCCACAGGGAAGCCCAACAAGCAAATAAGACCATTCAACTTCAACTATTAGCCTTTTGAAGAAAACCTTCAATATGAGAGAGATGAACATAAGAAAAGAGGAACTCAGGAATCAGAGAATACTCAGTTCAGTTCACTCACTCAGTCGTGTCCAACTCTTTGCAGCCCCATGGACTGCAGCACGTCAGGCCTCCCTGTCCATCACCAACTCCCAGAGCTTGCTCAAACTCATGTCCATCAAGTCAGCGATGCCATTCAACCATCTCATCCTCTGTCATCCCTTTCTCCTCCCACCTTCAATCTTTCCCAACATCAGGGTCTTTTCAAATGAGTCAGTTCTTTGCATCAGGTGGCCGAAGTATTGGAGCTTCAGCTTCAGCATCAGTCCTTCCAATGAATATTCAGGACTGATTTTCTTTAGGACTGACTGGTTTGATTTTCTTGCAGTCCAAGGGACTCTCAAGAGTCTTCTCCAACACCACAGTTCAAAAGCATCAATTCTGTGGCACTCAACTTTCTTTATAGTCTAACTTTCACATCCATATATGACTACTGGAAAAACCATAGCTTTGACTGGACAGAACTTTGTTGGCAAAGTAATGTCTCTGCTTTTTAATAAGCTGTCTAGGTTGGTCATAGCTTTTCTTCCAAGGAGCAAGCGTCTTTTAATTTCATGGCTGCAATCACCATCTGCAGTGATTTTGGAGCCCAAGAAAATAAAGTCTGTCACTGGTTCCAGAGTTGCTAGCAGTATACAAAAACTTCACAAAACTATAAATAATATCCTCAAAGAGACAAGTTATGTATGTTAAACAGGAATAGGATAAAAATTAAGAGGAATGACTTCCTGGTGAACCAGTGGCTAAGACTCCAAGCTCTCAGTGCAGGGGGCCTGAGTTCAATCCCTGGTCAGGGAAAGAGATCCCAGATGCCACAATGAAGATTCCCATGTGTTGCAACTAAGACCTGGCACAGCAAAATAAATATTTTTCAATTAAAAAAAAGAAGATGAAGATGAAAATGGCAACTGAGAAAGGACTCTTGAAAATGACAGCCAGAATTTAAAATCAAATAGATGGGTTGAAAGAACCAAGAAAACTTCCTGGAATAAATCTACAACAAAAAAAGATGGAAAATAATCCACAACAAAAAAGATGGAAAATAGAAGCAGAAGGAAAACAAAACACAACACAACTTAGATGATCTGTCCAAAAGATCCAATATCTGACCAAGATCTTTCTCAGAAAAAGATAAGGGGAAAATGGAAAGGTGAGAATTATCAAAGAAATAATAAGAATTCCCCTTTTCTGGTTGAAAGGGACCCATCTAGAACTCAATCCAATGAATGAAAATAGACTTGCACTAAGGCATATTCTGTGAAATTTCAGCACAGTGGGAATGAAGAAGTCATACACACTTCCAGAGAAAAGAATCAGGCCTCTTGGAGAGGATAAAAAATCAGAACAGCGCAAGCCTTTCAACACAGCCACTGAAGGATTCAAAGCCAAAGGAGCCAGCAATGCCTTCGAGTTGATGAACGAATGATTCAGTGCCCACCCAAACCATCCTTCAAGGTGAAGAAAGAATAAAGAGATTTCAGGTACTCAACAATTCAGAAAAGTTATTTCCCAGGCACCTTTTCCTGATAGTATTTTACTAGACTTTGTGGTTCAGCAAATAAAGCAATCAAGACAGAAAGAGGAAGACATAAGATCTAGGGAAAGGGGAATCCAGTATAGAAGACGGGTGAAAGGGGACTCAGATTGCAGGATGATAGGGTGAGAGGGTTGCCCAGAAAATGATGAACAGATTCTGAATGTGTTTAAGTATCTTCAGTAAGAGTGCCAGGCATTTGATAAACCTGTTGGAATATTTGGGGAAAGTTAGCAATAGGTATAAGAAAAGTAAATTGATTTTTTATGAAAATAATTTTGATTTTTTTTATTTTATAAAAATTCATTGTTAAGATAAAAATACTAACTCCAGGGGAAAAATCTGAATGTGAAAGAAAACGTAATCATGTAACAGTATACTATGCAGCTTATCAGTACACAATACTTATTTACTTAAAATTCATGATTTAGTGGTTTGACTAAAATGGTTTAAAAATTATGATGATGGGACTTCCCTTGTGGTCCTTCCAGTGGCTAAGACTCCATGTTCTCAAGGCAAGGGGTTGGGGTTCGATCCCGGGTAGGAAATAGGTCCCACGTCCCGTAACTAAGACCCAGAACAGTCTAATAAATAAATAAATATAAATAATTTTTAAAATAAATAAGACTGTTTCTGGGAAGCAATACTTGGAAATAAGAAGAGTGGAACAGAAAACTATCATCTTTAATATAAGTCTTGCATTAGTCTTTGATTTCTAACTTATTTATGTGCACTACTCTGCATAAAAATTAAAATTATGTTCTAACTCATTACAGACCAGGGGATTTTTGCAGAAACTATCACCTGTGGCTGGTAATTTTTCTTTTGACCAGTCAAAACTTAATTCTGTCATTTCACTAACACTTTGCAGATTATTACATTCAAATAATAGTTACACCTGACACACCTGTAAAGTCTTCACCACACCATGAGTTTCATTTTCACTTTCCATATCAGAATCACTCAGATTTTCTGTCTTTTTGTGGGTCTAATATTCACATTGTCTGAATCAGAACTATATTCTGAAGAACTACCGTATTGTGATACTCCAGTATATGTCATTCGGATAATCAGAGAAAGTATATGCATTAGGTTCACCAAAAAATTCTTCACTCAAAATTTTGCAATGTGTCATTTAAAAATTTTTTACAGTAATCAACTTGCTTTTATAATATATACAAGGTTGGGACAAAAATCTAACAGAGCAAAAGTGAGTGATAACAACAAAAGTCATATAATGAAGCTCTGATCAATTTTAAGCTCTAACAACTTTGCACGTGATGTTAATTACATGTGTGTACACATGTGCACGCACTCGCTCAGTCGTGTCCAACTCTTTGCAACCCAATGGACTGTAACCCACAAGGTTCCTCTGTCCACGGAATTTTCCAGGCAAGAATACCAGAATGGGTTGCCATTTTCTACTCCGGAGGATATTTCCAACCCAGGGATCGAACCGGAGTCTCCTGCATTAGCAGGCAGATTCTTTACCACTAGTCCTACTTGACGGTGAAGGCAAATGGCAACCCACTCCAGTGTTCTTGCTTGGAGAATCCCAGGGACGGAGGAGCCTGGTAGGCTGCCGTCCATGGGGTCGCACAGAGTCGGACACGACTGAAGCGACTTGGCAGCAGCAGCAGCAGCAGCCCTACTTGAGAAGCCCTGATGTTAATTTTATCACTCTCTAAAAACATGCTGATAGCTCTTCGGTCTATAATGTTCGGTGACTAAAGACGTATTAATACATCTCTGGTCAAGAATGCATTAAAGTGAAATGCTTAGTACCAAAACAAAACTGACATAACATCATTTTATCTTCTCTCAGAAGGAACTACTTACTAGAATCACTGGCCCATTCATTCATTAAAAAAAAACAAAAAAAGAAAATACAAAAAAAAAACAAACCCTGGGTCTGGAACCAAAGGCAGAATTTAGAATGTGGAACAAGACAGACAGGTCTCTGCCTTGGAGATGAAGACAGACAAGTCAATGGGATGATAATTACCTCTTGTGATAAGAGCAATAAAGATGTAAGATAGTGAGTGACTGGGAGTTATAATTTAGATACCACATCTGGAAGGAAGTAAGCTATTTGTTCAGACTGTTAAAAATCTCAGATAGGAGTTTCTGGGACCAAAGAGGGTAAATTCAAATCTCTACAATCAACAGCCCTATGCTTAGGAATTCTTTTCAACTTGGCAGATTCCTCGCCAAGAGCAAGACCTGGTCTGCTGCCTGGAGTGGCTGTAAAACAAAAAGTCATCAGTAACAGGGATATTGAAATGCCCCCCACACCCACCCCTACTATAGGCTGACTTCCTCTCCCTTATTTTGGGAGATTCTGTTTGATTTTTGCCTCTGAAGTTCTCCCTAATTTCCTGGAGAGCTCAGTGTAGCCAATATTTCTTGGTGGGTTTTGTTTTGTTTTTTTTTTTTTTGGTTTATTTTTTGGCCTCACTGCAGGTAGGATCTTAGTTCCCCCAGTTCACTGACTAGGGAGAGAGCAAACCCATGCCTTCTGGCATTGGAAGTGTGAAGTCTTAACCTTTGGGCCACCAGGGAAGTCCCCTCTTGGTGTTTTGAGGGGAGATTTTCAGGGTATCTAGCCTACCATAGAGCAGGAATGGAAGTCAGGACGAGACAAATAAAGAATTTTAAAAAACTTGAGAGGTGGAACCAGCAGGACTTGATGGTTAGAAGAGAAACAGAAGCATGAGACAAAGGGGAAAATAGAAACTCTTTGCAACCCCATGGACTCTACAGTCCATAGGATTCTCTAGGCCAGAATACTGTAGTGGGTAGCCTTTCCCTTCTCCAGGAGATCTTCCTAACCCAGGGATCAAACCCAGGTCTCCCACATTGCAGGCTGATTCTTTACCATCTGAGCTACAGGGAAGTCTGAGAGAAAGGGGGAATTAAGGCTATTCCTAGGTTTTCAGCTTTTACAATGGGCTAGATGGGGATGCTATTTTCTTAGATGGGGACAGCTAGGCAGGGAGAAGGGCACAAGCTTGTGGTGAGAAAGCTTAAGAGTTCTGTTTTTAGGGGGAAGGGATTAATTAGGAGTATGGGATTAACAGATACACACCACTATATATAAAATAAACAATAAGGTTTACTGTATAGCATAAGGAACCATACTCAATATCTTGTAATAACCTATACTGGTAAAGAATCTGGAAAATACACACACACACACACACACACACACATGTTGTTGCAAGCTCAGTCGTGTTTAACCCTTTGGGACCCATGGACTGCAGCCCGTCAGGCTCCTCTGTCCAAGGGATTTTCCAGACAAGAATACTGGAGTGGGTTGCCATTTCCTCCTCCAGGGGATCCTCCCAACTCAGGGATGGAACCTGCATCTCCTGCTTCTGCACTGGCAGGAGGATTCTCTACCACTGAGCCACCTGGTAAGCATGTCTATCTATCTATCTATCTATCTATCTAGATATTTTTTTTTGCTGTATACCTGAAACTAATACAATATTGTAAGTCAACTACTTCAATATAAAAAAAGATACTAAGACCCTACAGTATAGCACAGGGAACTCTACTTAGTGCTTTGAGGTGACCTAAGTGGGAAAGAAATCCAAAAAAGAGGGGGTTATATGTATAGATATGGCTGATTCACTTTGCTGTACAGCAGAAACTGACATAGCAGCATAAAACAACTATACTCCAGTAAATAAATATATTTTTTTTAAAGAGGGTTTTTTGACAGATAAATGGGAGATAACTGTAACCATTCAAAGAGAAATGTCAATTAAGCATCAGGACACAGAAATTGGGAGCCTGGAGACACTTGGGTTAGAGATACATCGGTCATCAGGATGGAGATGATAGTTAAAGCCAAAGTAATGGATAACCTAAATTAGGGAGAGGATATAGAAAAAGAAGAGAAAAGAGAGCCCCAGACCGTGGTCTGAAGCACTTCACCACTACTGTTCAGGTAGAGGACGAACCAGGAAAGGCAACTGGGAAAGACAAGCAAGACTGAAGGAAAACCAAAGGAACATGTCACAAAAGCCAAGAGTAGAGAATTTTTTTAAAAAAAGATTTTTGGCTATGCCAACACCACTAAAAGTGTGAGCAAGACGGTGACAGATGTAGAGATCCCTGGTGACATTGCTTCCTTTAGGATCTAGCAAACCTACTTCTTGGTATGTACCTATATGAAAACTTACATCTACACAAAACCCTGCACACAAATTATTTATAGCAACTTTATTCATAAGTGCTCAAACTTGGGAACAATTATTATGTCCTTCAATAGGTGAATGGATAAACAATGTGGTACACATAGACAGTGGAATATTACTCAGCAATAAAAAGAAATGCACTATCAAGCCTTGAAAAGACATGGGGGAATCTGAATCAATGTTGCCAAGTGAACAAAGGCAAACTGAAATGACTATTTCCAACTGTACAATATTCTGGAAAAAGACAAAACTATGCAGATAATAAAAAAGATCAGTGGTTGCCAGGGTTTGGGGGAGGGATGAATAGCTAGAGTACAGGGGATCTGCAGAGCAGTGAAACTACTTTGTATGATGCTGTAACGGTAGATACATGTCATTATACATTTGTCAAAATTCACAGAATGTATAACACAGTGAACTCTAATGTTAATAATAATGTGTCAATATTGGCTCATCCATGGTAACAAAAGTGTCACTCTAAGACAAGATGTCAATAATTGGACAAACTGGGAAGGAGCGAGAAGATGGTATAGAGGGGTTCTCTGTACTTTCTGCTCAATTTTTATGCATCCTAAGACTGCTCTTAAATATATAATCTACTAATTTTTTAAATACATTGAGCTTTATGAAAAATATTTTAAAAGATAAACTGACCCCACAGAGTTTCAATTATATTTAAGGAGGAAGACGAGCTATCTCCCCAAATTAGACTAGCTTTTCTATGAAATTCTTATCAAAATGAATAGCATACTTGGAAAAATAGGTGACCTCATTGTACATCATAGTTTAGCATTATGTGGGCAATCTTCAGAGAGCAGCTGATCTTATCCATTAGCATCTACACACAAGAGAAGGTTAAGAAAAAGTCTCAATTACTCATTAAATTAAAATCTGACAATGTAAGTGAGAGAGTGGACATGGCTTAGAAAGAAAAAGAATAAATACTTAGAAAGACAGTAACTTAGAATTTAGAAACCCTATTTTAGCTTGAGTTGGAAGTAGCTTATGATCTAAATCCTAAAAATTACACCCAGACAGAGCCTGGCCTGAAGCATAAAGTCACATTGGATTATCCAGTCAACCACTGAGCCAAAGAGAACCCTGAGGTTCCAAGATAAGGTAACAATTCTATCAAAATCTTAAGTGATCACAAAAGGCAGAGATAAAACCAGAACACAAACTTGGAGTCTTCAAACTCACAGGCTAGTGGAGTCAAATCATATGTTTTGAAGTCTTATCTCTGCTGTATGATTTCTGACAAGTAAACTTCTCTTTGAATTTGTAATACAATTACAAGGAAAATGAGCTTTACTTATGTTACATGTATATACTAAAGTTAAAGACATGTCTGAAACAGAACACTTCTTATAGAATTTAAAGACAATTCTTAACCAGAACTCTCTTTAGAAATTAATCCAAACCTTCAGAAACTCTTAATATGTTCATGGATGGCCTATCAATAAAACCAAATTGAACTTTAATTTGGTAAAGTGATTCTTTATGATTATTTATTATGACTATAATCCACCCTTGATTAGTATTCAGATCCATAAATACTAAGAACAAACAGCATAAAAAGAAATCTGCAAAGCATTTTTCCTTGGTAGACCACATAGCTACCATTTACTTTTACCCCCAAAACAATGATTTCTATACCCTGTGGATATGACTTCATTAATCTGAAGACTTACAGCTTACGATCCTTCAGAGCAGCATTCTCACACCAAGAACCACCTGTATCAGAACACTGACTGTCTGTTAAAAAATAACCCTAGATCTACTAACCCAGACTCTCTGGAGCAGAACCACAGAATCTTCTTTTTCTTTCTTCAACAACTATTCAAGGAGTTCTTATGCTAAAAGCTGTTGATCAGCAGTTCTCAAACTTTTTATTCTCAGGACCCCCTTAAAAATTGAGGATCCTAAGAAGCATTTGTTTATGGAGGTATATCAATGTTTACTGTATTACAAACTAAAACTGAGAAATTTAAAATATATTTATTAATTTATTAAAAAAAAACCTATTACATAAATAACATCTCTATGAAAAATAATTTTTTTTTGAAAAAAAAATTTTCAAAAAAAAAAATTTAGTGGAATGAGTGACACTGTTAAAGTCTTGGAAGCTTCTCTAACGATTTCTCTAATCTCTGGCTTAGAAGACAGCTGGATTCTCACAGCTCTGTTTTTGCATTCAACCTGTTGCAGTATGTTGTTCTGGTTGAAATGTAGGAAGAAATTTTGGCCTCACACTAACTGGAAAGGAAAAGAGAGTATATTAAGAATCTTTGCAGATAACTTTGGATATTATTTAATATTACATCAAAACTTGACAAGTACTAGTTTCTTCAAGGTTAGAGGCAGTGTAGATTCTGAAATCAAACTCTTCACACTCGGTTACATTAAAATCCATTCGTCTATCCTGTATTTTGAATAGAATGTTTTCATGCATGATTGTGTAATGCCATGCATTAACTATCTGTAAAACACTATTTCAGAGACATGCAGACCTTCAAATACCAACATAATTCATTATAAACTATCACAAAATCACGTTATCAAAAAATTATATTAATACTGAGAAGCTGCCAAATACACAGTAGTGGATACAAGTTTCTCAAGCTCTAATTTCCACTCTAAAGCTTACATTTTATCATCGGCAACAAATTATGTCGGTGGTTTTCCTTGAAGAAAAGGCTTCCCTCCTTTCGTTTTTGAGAAAATATCAATATCCCCGTTGGTCTGTCAATCATTCTTTCAAGTAAGAATGGTGCTTCATGAAAAAAGGCAGCTAGTTTGAGATCACAACTCCAACAACTCCACAAGTGCTATTCCACCAGACTTCTTTGCAGCAGAAGTGCTTTCTGCAGCCCTGCCATTTCACTACAGAGTATCAAAAAGCCATCAAGGAAAAAAAGTCATCAAGAGCTGAGAGAGAATGAAATTAATATTGTTTACTGTTTTATCATGGGCATTAAGTGAAATCAGATATTTTTTTCCCCTGAAAGGGCACTGAGTACAAGGAGTACTAGCATAAGTGCAAACGCCAACTAATTAAAAAACACAAATAATTTTATAAAAACAGTTTTAATCTCAAAGACCCACCCTGAAAGGATTTCAGAGACCCACTGCAGACCACACTCTGCAAATTGCTGCTAGGCAACTCAAAAAGAAGCATCAGGGAGCAACCCATCCATGTGTGTGTGCTAAGTCGCTTCAATTGTGTCCAACTCTTTGCAACCCTATGGACTGTAGCCTACCAGGCTCCTCTGCCCGTGGGATTCCGTGGGCAAGAATACGGGAATGGGTCGCCATGCCCTCTTCCAGGGAATATTCCTGACCCATTCAGGGACAATACAAAAACAAAAACTCCGTCTTCACTTGCCAAAGGAACAAGGGGAGCTTAGACTAAAGTTTTCTGTGATTTAGGGATGGAGTGATTAAGATTAATGGAAGCTGGGTCCTGGCATCATAGGTATATGAACAGCAAGTTTTAAAAATTTCGGGAGAGGAGGTGTGCAACAATTCCTACCTGTGCAAGTGACAGGCACACACTGGAGTTTCGCATTTAATAATGTAGCTAGACTTCTCCCTAGAATTAAAGTTTATGTTTAAGGAGTTCCCTGGTAGCCTAGTGGTTAGGATTCCAGTGATTAGGATTCCTCCGGACACGACTGAGCGACTGAACTGAACTGAATCCAGTAGTTAGGATTTCCATGGCCCAGATTCAACCCCTGGAGAGGGGAACTGAGATGCTGCAAGCCACACAATGTGGCCAGAAACAAAACAAAGTTTATGTTTAAAGGGGAAAATGTTCACTCTGTCAACTGAAAAGTTACACCTCTAAACAGTATGTATAGGAGAGTTTCCTGCTGCCCAGCAGTTATGACTCCATGCTTTCACTGCTGAGGGCACTGGTTCGATTCCTGCTTGGAGAAATAAGATCCTGCAAGCCACTTGGAGCAACCAAAAAAATAAATAAACAAACAGTATGCATATTATGACTAAAACATTAAAATTGTGAAAGTGAAAGTCGCTCAGTCGTGTCCAACTCTTTGCGACCCCATGGACTATACAGCCCATGGAATTCTCCTGACCAGAATACTGGAGTGGGTAGCTTTTCCCTCCTCCAAGAGATCTTCCCAACCTAGGGATCGAACCCAAATCTCTTGCATTGCACGTGGATTCTTTACCAGCTGAGCCGCCAGGGAAGCCCACTAAAAGTATACAGGTACAGATTTATTTATCTGTGTCTAAAGACAAACATGATGATACCTACCACAACATCATTTGCTCTTTAGATTCTGCAACCTATGCCTATCATTAGATGAATTACAACATCCGTAGCCTAGACGACTATGATGATTTAAAAATGATTTAAAAATAAATAAATTGTAATTTTTCTCCTCCTCCAAATTCTTCTACGTGAGGTCACAATACTGAATATTTCATCCCACCCTAAGTCCACACTATACAGATCTTAAAAACATGAGGCAGATATAAACATGTTCACATGGAGTATTTTCTAAGGTAAACAAAGTGTCTTCAAAAAGATACTGAGTTATAGGTATAATTTGCTACTGTCTGTGGAAGGAAGAAAAACAGAGAGAGAATAACATGTTTGCCTGTATATCATACATGATCATTCTGGAAAGATAAAGTAAGAAATAGGTACCTAGCTGTCCCTGGGAGAGAAGTTCAGAGGATAAGGTGAAGGGGAGACTTTCCATTTACTGCACCGATTAAACTCCCCCTCCCCCCTAAAATAAGAAAACTAGTCTGGAACTGAAAAACAAAACTGATACATTCTTGCTGAAAATCTGTGGTTCAGACCAGCATTCATCTCTCCTAAGGAAAGGGGAAGCAGGTTCATCCAGAGACTTGTACTGGTTTTCTGGATGCCCCACTTCTAGTCGCATTCTCCATTACTTGGGAGATAACGGTAAGAGAAAGCCACTCTCTTTGCCAAGTTTAGGGAACCCAGTGGTAGAAGTCATTGGAACCACACAGCTGTATAGAGGGCACTTCTGACCCAGGACACAGTCATTTCTGCAGGATTGTTTTTAAATTAATAAATGAATTTTAAGAGCAATTTTAGGTTCAAATTAAAATTAAGTGGGAAGTACAGAGTTCACCTATCCCCCACCCCTTTTCCCCCTATAGGGGCAGCCTCCCCTTGCCACTCCCACCCTATTAACATCCAGCACCACAGCAGTACATTTGAGAAACAGGAATCTTAGATGGCTCCATGAACCTAGGATTCTTCAACATAGTAATCAGGACCCTAAAGTGTCCCAGGTGCTTCTATCTACTTATTTATGTACTCGAATGGAAACGGTAATAACACACGGAATTAAGAATAAATATTGATATATATGCACTTGTTCAAACTAAATATGAGGTAATAAAAAAGAATAAATATTGAGATTTGGCTTCAGAAGGCTCTGATTAATCCACCTGCCCTGATGCATAAGACAGTGACCACTCTAAATATGTTTTATTTTGGTTAATGTTTCAATAAATTTGCTTTCTCTAAACCTATTGT
This sequence comes from Okapia johnstoni, assembly GCA_024291935.2. NCBI lineage: Eukaryota > Metazoa > Chordata > Mammalia > Artiodactyla > Giraffidae > Okapia > Okapia johnstoni. Next base: position 19,347,533 of record CM044306.1, on the reverse strand, counting down.
TAAAAAGAGGCCCAAATACAAGACTGATTTGTCAGGCAAAGTCAGTCTGAGATTAAATATTTATTGTCTCTAAACCACAAGTAGAAAGAAATTCAAAGGCTGACGATTTTTAATGCCAACTCAACGCAAGATTGCACTTTGCTTGGTTTAGAGGAGAGGTAATTACACAGCTAACATCTGGGTTTTGAGGTTTTGAGGATGACATTTGGGTGGACTGGAGGTGGGAGAGGGAGGAGAGAACAAAGGGAAAGTCTCACGATTTTAGCTTCTGTCAGAAAAAGTATTCGCTTAAAAGTAAAAACACAATGAACATTAGAAAAGAAGCAAAAAACAAGCATTTCAGGAAGCTTTTACCTAAGCAGGTGCTCCAAGTCACACTCAGATCCTCCAATTCTCCTAACAAGAACGAGAGGTCAGGCTGCCACAAACTAATAAAATCAATCAACAAAGTGGGAATAACAGTGGGTTCACAGCAGGCCAGGCAGGATTTCCCTAAATCGGGCTCACCCTCAATCATCTCAATCAGTTTTCAGAAACAGCTTCTACAAAAACTACCCAAACATCCCCCTAATAATTTGCACTCCTCCTCCACAATAGGGAAGCCATTTATTTACCAGAAGGTTTACTTTCTCTTTCAAACTCTGCTGGTTTCCTCCCGCCCCACATTCGGCCAAGAAACAGCGGCAGGCCTTTTCTCTTCGGCCTTCTCTGACCCCAAACCGGAGAGCTGGTGCAAGAGAATCTGTTTCATGGAGGTGCTGAGTGGCTCTTCTTAAACCACAAGGCTGTTCTGAGTTTTCGTTTGCAAAGGAAAGTTACAGGACAGGAAAGTAAAGCTCGATTCCTCCAATGAAAACAAACGCACTCACATAGCACAGATGTGAAAGAACAAATCCCCTCCTGGCCTCATAGGATTATTCACTCTACATAGGGTGCAGCCTCACTCCCAAGCTGTGGCCTCACCCCCAAGCTGCGTGCTGGCCCACCTTCCTTGCCTGAGTCCCCCACCCCTCAAACCTTTCGTATTATCTGTACTTTTTGTATCAAGAAGAACTGCAAGGGACTGTTTACATCCCTAAGTGGCCATAAAAATCTAATGTGTTGAATATTACTTCAAATAAATGGGCCACCATCAGAAGATGTAGAGAGACATACGTCTGACAAGGGCATCCGTGTAAACAGGAATTTACAGTTTGCCCTATTCCTTTTACGTGATAGCCTCCATCTCCTCCACCATAGTGTAAATCCCCCTGTTCCCTATTCATTTAGTTTTTTTCCTATTAGGTTATAAGCTCCTGATTACTCCTCCTTTCCTTTGGGTCATGAAAGGCTACCGCGAATCATAACTGGCGTGACTTTATGTTAGATACTGTGGTTTTTAATAATAGCAATTATTAGCACTCCATTTTTAGCTATCTCCCAGGTTCTGTGCAAAGTACTTCACATACGTTATCTTGCTCAATCCTCACAAATCCCTTACAATTGGATCTGGTATCTGCACTTTCTGGACAGAGAAAGTGAAACCCAGAGAAGTTAAAGCAACTGACCCAAGATCTAAGAGGTGTTGGATCTGGGATGAAAGACCAGGAAGTCCAACCTCATTGCCATTCTTTTGACTCCTATCGCAACTGTGGATCATGAAATCCTCAAACTCACCTCACCCAAGCATTTCGACACTACAGTAACAGTTACCATAGGAAAGCTTGTTGTTTGATGTAGTTAAAAAGTCAAAGGTCAGGGAAAAGTTCAGTGATTAGGAAAGTCATTTATTCTTATGGATGGAGGCGGGAGGTTTTAGCAAAAAGGAAATCAGACAATCTAAACTTTATTTTGGGGGCAGGTCTGCCTTCCTTATTACTTTTTTATTAGGCTATTAGAAAGGAATTCGCAATAAATTTGTCCAAGATAAATCGGTAGGTAGAAGAAGCTGCAAAATATCTGGAGAAACACACACCAAACTAACAAGACACATATAAAAAAATATACATAGTTTATATTTCTACAAATTTAAATTTCTTTACAGTAGCATGCGTTACTTTTATAAAAAGGAAAAAAAACAACTTAACTTAATGACATCTGAACCCAATTATTAACAGAAGGGCTAAGAATCAGGCTTCCTTTCTCCTCAGTTCTCCTAAATTAAGAACTTCCACTTATAGCTCCCTGAACACACTACGTTGTTTTAAGCCTCTGCACGCTCATGTTCCCTCAGCCCTGAATACAGCTATTCACCAACTCAACTTTGTTGGGAGAATTCTATTCATCCTATAAAACCCTGATCAGGTGTTCCCACGTGAATACCCTTCTATAATAAAGCCTTTCTCTCTCATCCCTAAAAAGAATTAATCTCTTTTCTTAGACACTTAATAAAAACTTAGATTTAGCGAGTTCTTACTGTATACCAGGCATTATGCTAAGTATTTTACCAGCATCATCTCCTGGAGTCTTCAATAGCACTAGGAGATAAATACTGTTAGCCTCTCCTTTCACAGGTAAGAAAACTGAGGTTCAGATTCCGACTAAGAGGCAGATATAGGATCCAATCCCAGAATGTGTTGGACTCCAGAGCCTGACCTTTGAACCACTGTGCTGTCATCTTCCCAATCCTAAGTCCCTACTGACGAAGCACATACCCTGGCCCCTATAATACCACTTCCGGTTCCATGAAACAGGGACCATATTGCATTATCCTTGAATCCTGCCTAGCATGATAACTGGCTCTCATTACATAACATGCTTGTTGATCTGAACTAAGAGTTGTGATATTAATAATATGATATAGGAAAACTGAACATAATAGAAATCCTTTCTTGCATATGCTATTCCTTTCAAAAACTGGAGATATTTCAAACAACTCACTACTGAAGTACCATAAAACCATCCTGACAAAAGGGCCCCACACTAACCCAAGGTTCCTTGCAACAAGTGTGTAACCACAATATTAATTTTTTCACCATAACCAACACAGATTGAGGTAGCCCAGGGATGTCTTTCTGCTGGACTTCACCAAGGCTGCTCCAGGACACCAGGAGTTCTCCAGGATTTGAAGATGTCCTTCAAGTGTTCTTTGGCTAGTTGTCACACATGACCCAAAAGGGTAAAAATTTTTTAAATATGGAAGACAGAAAATATGAATGGACATGTGTAGCCAGTTAAAAATCCTCATTAAAAAAAAAAAAAAAAAAACACCCAACTTCTGCACTTAACCACACAAATCTGCAAAGTCAGGACCCATCTTTTTGGATGCTGGTCCAGTTTATATGGTCACCTTCAATGACAACTCCCCTGGGGCGGAGGCCACACATACCCATTTATTTTATACAAATTAACCAAGGTTAGGCATGTAGTAGGCACTCCATAATTAAACATCAATATTCAGCTTCAAAAATCTTTAAACTCCTTGACCTTGCATTCAAGACCTCTTACTCCTTCTCTATTTACTTTGCTAATCTACTAGAATTGGGTTTGTGCTGTATCACCATACCTCCTCGCCCCAAATTCTTTACATCAGTCAAATGCCAACCATTATGTGGGTCTCAGATCAAATCTCTCCTCTGGCAAGAAGACTTCTAGACAACTGCAAGACTCATAACCTCTCCTCCTTCTGAAGACCTGTAGTGCTTAGTGAAGCACTGTCCAACAGCGAAGCATTCCACTCTATGATAATGGAAATGTTCTATATCTGTGCTATATGTTTTAAAACATATAATAGCTACCTTGCTGGACAGCATGGGCTTAAAGTCTCACCATCTCTTTGAGGAAATCAAGTTGCATTACACGGATAAGAAATTTATGAAGTTGTCGCAGTAGACTGCAGGGTCTGTGAACAAGGCATCTTATTCCTCACAGCAACTTTCACAAAGGTGTAAAAAGTAAATATTTGTTGATCTATACATCACCTCTAAGAAAGCCATAAGGTTAAAAGGTGCTGGACTCAGCCTCTGGAATGATGGCCACCACCTCTGCCCCGTCTCACAATTTCAAAGTCATGATGTGCAGAGGCAGGAGGAGAGAGCAACCTTCTGGAGATACAAATGACCACTGATCAAGACACTTTGGTTTAAATGACATTTAGGTCATGACTGTCCTTCACCTACAAACCTGCCTCAGTAAATCTCTCTTTCCATTAGCAAATAGCTAAATTCTGATGGTAAATTATGCAGACTAAAAAGTTACTTACCTGGGGGGAAGGAGACAGAGTTTGGGATTGACATGTACACACTGCTATCTTACAACAGATAATCAACAAGGACCTACTGTATAGCACAGGTAATGCTGCTCAATATTCTGTAATAACCTAAATGGGACTCAACTGTTTATTTTAAATATCTCCCTTGGAGTCTTATAGGATATTGACAGTATTTCATTGTCTAGGTATATGTTAGAATTTCACTGACATTTTTCCCAGTAGGGCCTACAGTCACTCTAAATTAAGACCTAAGACTTAAGCATAGATAGTCAAAAGCAAACAAAATATACATAAGGTGCAAGCTCCACCACTATGGTATGTTGCTGCCCAGGCAAGTGTCTTGTTCTTTACACCTCCATTTCCTTATCTTCAAAACAGAGTTAAGGTTTCATAAACTACTTACCCTTCGTGGGGCAAGTCATAATTATGGATATTTCTAGATGGCTATTCTTACCAAAAGAACTACATATAAAGATAGAAGATTTATGAATTTTCTAGTGGTTCTTTGTGGTAGATATGCTAGCAAATATAGAGATTAAGATCAAGCCTCAGGGACTTCCCTGTGGTCCAGTGGTTAAGAATCTGCGTTTTCAATGCAGGGGAGTCAGGTTCAATCCCTGGTGGGGGAACTAAGATCCCACATGGCTGGGGGCAACTGAACCCACGCACCACAAATAAGACCCATGCAGCCATAAATAAATAATAAATACAAAAAAAAAAAAAAAGCCTCTAGCATCTACAATTTCTATATTTTTCTTGTATTAAAGACTTCTTTCCTCCATCCCACTGTGCAAATGTCACTGCAAAAATTCTACTAGTAGCTCAGCCTGGCACATGTAATAAGGAAATAAATGCGTTGACTCAGGGAATACAGACATATTTAATATAAAAACATAAAATTGGCTAAATCAAGTCATAACAGCTTAAATCCACATATAAAAGATTGAGATAATTTACAGTTCTGATTTATTCAAACCAATGCTGTATCAGCTCAGCCAGCCAAAAAATTACAACCCACACACAGAATAAATATGCCCTTTATTTATTTAACCAACCAGCAGGGGCACGTTATATATATTTTTAATAAGAATAAGTGTGTCAATACCATGCATCCACTTGATATAACACAGAAAGATGTGGACTAAACATGGAAAAAACCACTCAGGTGACGGTTTGAATTAAGCTAACTGAAGTGCAACCACACCCCCAAACACAGGTAAAGTTTGCACACATGGCTTTGCCCAAGGCCAGCCTGTCTTTGTTTCCCTCTCCTCTGCATTTACCCAAGATCTTGGCTCTGAGACAGAAAACTCCCACTCTCGATTGGTTCATTCTGTTCTATGCAATTAAGCAACACCACAATCCAGTAAACGCAAGGGCTCAATTATTTATCTTCTGGCCAAGTTTACCAGTGGTTATAAAAGAACAATGTCAAGGAGGAAAAAGGTTTATTTCTCTTTAGAGCTGGCTTGATGGGGGTTTTATTTTGTTTTTATAGAAGAGGGAGAAGGGAAACATGACTTTAACCCAGAAAAAGCCTGGAGGGAGTTTAGAAAGAGTACAAGACTGTCAATTTCTCTACAGGAAACTTGATTCTTATGCAATAATCCTACCCATAACCAAACAGCCCGCAAGGCTGTAAAGGGAAGACACCTATTCCTACCTCCTCCAGGGGGGCACAGCTGGCTCCTAAAGGAGCAGGAACAGGGCAAGGCGGAGGAAGTGGCTCAGCCGGGAGACGCCGGGCCCCGCCGGGGGGCGGGGAGGAGGCGCATGCCAACCACCCCCCTCCGTGATCTCCGCCGGCGTGACAGTCGCTCCTGTGGCCGGAACGTCCCCAGAGCCTCAGGGAGCAGGAAGTCGGGGGGCTGTCCCTCGCTCCTGCCCCCCCACCCTAGAGTACCCTCGCCCCACAGTCTTCCCCCTCTAGCCCATTCTCTCTCTTCCTCTGAGTCTCCCCTTTTTCCGAAGAACGAAACTTCCTTCCAACGCATCCTGTCCCTTCAGAGGTCGGCTCCTGTCATCCCAGGGAACTGTCCCTTCAGAGCGACCCTCCGTGTCTCCTCGTATCCCCCCGGCCCCTCTGAAGTTTCCATTCACTACTCCCCCAAACACCCCAGAAGCTCCCAGCGCGCCCCTCCTCCCCCGGGATGCCCAGGCCTAGAGGCCGTCGGGGGGCAGCCCCACCCTTAACCCCCTTCACCTGCTGCTCGGGCTGAGGCCCGACTGGCCGGGGCTGCGCTTGCGCCGGGGTGCGGGCCGCGGGGCTCCCTCAGGCCGCGGAGTCTCCCCTAAGCAGAAGTGGGGAGAGAGCGGAGCTGGGGTGCTCGTCAGGGATCCGGTTCGGGCTCTCTCCCTCAGTGGCGACGTCGGAACCCCAGGCTCCCCCTCCCCGTCTACGCCGCCGCAGCTCCGGAAACCGCTGAATTACAGCCCCTCCAGCCAATCCCCGCCCAGCCCCCGCTTGGCCTAGGCACCCCGCTTATGTATAATTCATAACATGACCAGTTTTCTCGGCCACCCAGAGGCCCTGGTGAGCATACTCTACATCCGAAGCCCCACCCACTTGCCAATGAAGAGAGCCTCTGGGAGAAAGGGCGGAGCCAATACAAGGCTGGGAACGCCCCTGTTCTGGCTGTTCCGACTCTTAGGGCTCCTCCCTCCGCAACAACTGGGGAAGAACCGAGGCCCTGGGCAGAGGAGCCCGGGGGGAGGGAGGGAAGATGACTGGAATGTTCTGCTGAAAACTCAGCTGAGTTCCTGGCAGTGCGTGACGTCAAGACACTTTAAATGCCCCTTATGCGGCTCCCTTCTGCCTGCTCTCCCTTTTCCCGGCCCTTGGCACCACGTGGGGGCGAGGTTGGGAGCCACTTACCACGTGGGAATCAGCCGGTTATACAGTCCCCAGGTGTCGCCAGATCCCCTAGGGGCCCAACGCCCAAAATGGGTTTCTGGGGACAGCAAAAAGAACATGGGTGACTCCTGCCTGCTTTGAACTTCAGTTTCTGCGTGAGTCGGGACACACACACCTGGAAACATGACGTGGAAATAGAGTAATTACTAGAGTGCGTGGGGAGAAGGTAGTGGATTTAACCCTGCCCTTCGTTCCGTCGCTTCAAGCATCAAAGGCCAACGGCTCGCACAGTGGCCGGTTCAAGGGAATGAGGAGACAGTACCGATGAAGAATGACACGTATACACATTGTTTTTATGCGTCTGAGTTGAAATACTTGAAATTGCGTGCCTACTTCGAATGCAAGTTTTACTGCATCAAAACCAGTAGTTTATAGGAAATGTAGACATTTCACCTTACATACTAGAGGATGTTCTTTGCATAATAGTGTGTGTGTGTGTAAGACTATTAGGGTTTTAAAAAATAACAGCTATTAGTGTTTGGTTGTGTTTGTTTAGTACAAAGAGATATTAAAGATGAAATCTAAAAAGGGCCTGTTATCTCACCACCCAAATAAACCTTGATGATAGTTTTTCAATGAAACGAACACATGTTTGTGGTTAGAAAATTCAGACAGTTCAGAAAACGTGAAAATTAAAACTGAAAATATGCCCCCTTCCCCCACCATTCCTTCTCGCCAAGGATAGCTGTTCTTAATAATTTCTGGTGGGAAAATCAATGACTCCTAACCTTTGGGGAATCTGAGAATTTGTTGGAGATTATGGATTCTAGTCCCAGAAATACACAGCTTGACATTTTACTCACAAATTCTCCGGGTTCCCCAGTTTAGACCTTTGGACTGCCTTATATGCAAATAAAAGGTGAGAGCATCTATAGGGTAACTGGTAAGGTCTTTCCTGACGGGGCTGTGAGTTTCCTATTGCTGTCCCATAGACCCAGCCCAGCTTGGAAATTGCTGCATTTGTCTGTAGTGTGTGTGTGTGTGTGACTGCTTTTATCTTAATCTTCCCTTCAGGACAGATCCTCCACCTTCCACCTCACCTAAACTCTGCTTCAGCTATGCTTTCCCATATAGTTGACTAACTCCTTAGTAACATAGGGGCTGATATTTATATACTTCTTACTGATATACTCTTATTTCTCACAACAATTATATGTGGCAGATAGAGGCTATATTATTCACTAATAGGAAATTATGATGAAAATAGTATGATCATCTCAAGATCACAGATACTCAGAGGTATACCAGGTGGGTTCAGAGCCAGGTTTTTATTATGTATTTTATGCATTATTTTTAAAGTATTTATTATTTCTTTATTGGGCTGCTCTGGGTCTTCGTGGCGGAATCTTTTTTTCCCTCAGTTGTGGCATGTGGGATCTAGTTCCTCAACCAGGGATGGAGACCAGGGGTCAAACCTGGGCCCCCTACACTGGGAGTGCAGAGTTTTAGCCCTTGGACCACTAGGGAAGTCCCCAGAGCCAGGTTTTTAGAATCTATATCTCATAACTTTGTTCCATCCACCTGAACCCTGCCCTCCTTCCTGACTCCTCTGCTGACCTTTGTTTCCCTCACTGCCCTCCTCTCAATTCACACACAAAATCTACCCCTGAATCTATCTGTTCCACCTATGAAACCTCTCTCGAGTGCAGCCACTGGCCTTTCGCCATACCACAGAGCCCCCCATGGCTTGAAGACAGAAGTTTCTCTCACTTGAGCCAATGCTTTGACCTGAACTCCCTTTTCCAGTCTCATCCCCTCCATCTTACACACCTGAAGCTCCCACACTGAATTTATCACCCTCCTCCAAACACCTTCTGTAATGTCATGCCTCTGCAAATCTCCTTGCCTCCAACTGGAATACCTTCTCTTTCTTCATTCCCTACTGGAAAACTCTTACTCATTCTTCAAAGTCCAGTTCCAGCATCACCTCCTCTGGGCTTTCCAAGACTCTTCCTGGCAAAGTTAATCTCTTCTCCTGGATTCCTTTAACAGGTTATTTCCCCATCTGGTTTAGCATTCTCCACCTTGAACTCCAATGAATACATTTGTTAGCCTACTTCCTGGTAAATAAAGTTAATAATTAACTTTTATAAAACAATCACCATTTTCCAGGAACTGTGCTAAGCTTTTTACATAGATTATCTCATTTGACCCTCACCAAAACCCAGTGAGGTGGGTACTGTTACATTTCTCATTTTCAGCTAGGCAGCTATGGCAGAGAAAGTTGAAAGATTGGTCCAAGGTCCCACAGATAGAGACTACACGCAAACTCAGAATGAGAATCAGGCCTGGCTGCCTCCTTTGTCCATAAGCTTGAAAACATCTCCTCTAAGCTTTTGGTTTCTGGAGGCCTGAACCCCTTCATACTCACTTTCGTAATTCCAGCATCTAGCCCAGAACTCACCTAAGCCTGAGTTAATAAAATATTAATAAGCAGGTGTTGAATAATCATATTAGCAATAGTTAACACAAGGAGTGTTTACTATGTGCTAGTTACTGCTTCTGAGCTTGTATTATGCAACTCATCTATTAACTCATTTCATCCTTAAAATAGCTCCATGATACTCTGATTTTACAAATGAGGAAAATGAGGCCTACCCCAAGGTTAAGTGACTTACACAAGAACAAAGAGCTGTCAGATTCAAATCTGAATGAATGTTCAAATCAGAACAAATGACAGTCAGATTCAAATCCAAGTGTGTTCAATTGGAGAGCCTGAATAGCTGCTCTTCCTTGACTTCATATCAAGGATAAAACTTCCTTTTGGATCTCCAAGGAAGGAAGGACCTAAAGGAGGAGAAAACCTGATGCCTGCACCCTCCACCTGGAGAAGGAAATGGCAACTCACTCCAGTATTCTTGCCTGGAGAATCCCAGGGATGGAGAAGCTTTGTGGGCTGCCGTCTATGGTGTCGCACAGAGTCGAACACGACTGAAGCGACTTAGCAGCAGCAGCAGCAACACTCTCCACCCATCAAATAAATAAGGGCAGAGTGCAGAAGTCCAGCCCATTCAAGTCCATGGTGGTTTATAAACATATCTGCAAATTCTTTGACACTTCTTGCATCTGTAATAAATGTGGAGTCTCATTCCACATAGAATACAATGGTTATGATGTTGCCTGACTTCTGAGGTTAGGTCATAAAAGGCGATACAGGACTACCCTGGTGGACCAGTGGCTAAGACTCTGTGCTCCCAATGCAAGATGTCTGGGTTCGATCCCTGATCAGGGAACTAGATCCCACATACCACAGCTAAGAGTTTGTGAACCACAACTAAAGAACCTGCATACTGCAACTAAGATGATCCTGCATGCTGACAGGAAACTAAGCCCTGGCACAGCCAAATAAGTAAATAAATATTAAAAAAAATTAAACGGTAATACAGTGTCCATCTGACTCTCTCTTGGAACACTCACCCTTGGAACTCAGCCAACATGTTATAAGGAAGCCCACGCAATATGCAGTGACCGCATGAAAGTGTTCTAGCTAACAGTCCAGCAAAGGCCTAGGTGACAGCAAGAACCAACTGTAAGTCAGTCAGACTCCACATGATTCCATCCCCAGCTTTCAAGCCACCCCGATGGAGGCTAGATGGAGCAGAAACGAGCTGTTTTTGCTGAGCCTTACCCAAATTACAAATTCATGAGCCAAATAAATGTTGTCATTGTTTTAAGCTACTAGGTTATTTGTTTGGTTTTTTCCTTTAACTGAGGTAACATTGGTGTATAACTGTTTCATGTGTGCATTTTATTTCTATTTCTGTATAGCCTATAGCATGCATGCGTGCAAAGTCGCTTCAGTCGTGTTCGACTCTTTGTGACCCTATGAACTGCAGCCCGCCAGGCTCCTCCATCCATGGGATTCTCCAGGTAAGAATACCAGAGTGGGTTGCTGTACCCTCCTGCAGGGGATCTTCCCAACCCAGGGACTGAACCAGGATCTCGGATGTCTCTTGTATTGGCAGGCAGGTTCTTTACCACTAGCACCACCTGGGAAGCCCCAGCCTATAGCGTACTCAACACCAAAAGTGTAGTTTCCATCTATCATCATGCAGCTGATGCCCTTTACCCATTTTGCCCTTCCCTCTGGTAATCGCTACTCTGTTCTGTGTATCTACATGTTTGTTCTTGTTTGGTTTGTTCATTTATTCTGTTTCTTTTTTTGTTTTTTATATTTTACATAGGAGGGAAATCATTTAGTATTTGTCTTTATCTGATTTATTTCACTTAGCATAATACTCTCAAGGTCCATCCATGTTACACATGGCAAGATTTCATCTTTTTATGGCCGAGTGGTATTCCAGTGTGTGTGTGTATGTGTACCATATCTACTTTATTCATTCATCTATTGATGGGCACTTAGACTGTTTCCACATACTAGCTATTGTACATAATGTCACAATTAACATAGTGGAGCACGTATCTTTTTCATTAGTCTTTTTGTATTCTTTGGGTAAATACCCAGAAGGAGGATTGCTGGACTATTATTTTAGTTCTGCTCTTAATTTTTTGAGCAATCACCATAACTTTTCCAATAGTGGAAAAATTACATTCCTGCCTACACCAATTTACATTCCTGCCAACAGTGTATAAGTGTTCCCTTTTCTCCACATCCTTGCCAACACTTGTTATTTTTTGCCTTTTTGATATAACCACTCTAACAGGCATGAGGTGATATTTCATTATGATTCCAATTTGCACTTACCTAGAAGTTACTGATGTTGAACATCTTTCCACAGGCCAGTTGGTCATCAGTAAATATATCTTCTTTGGAAAAAAGTCTATTCATCTTCTCTACTCTTAATTAATTAATTTATTTATTGGTCATGCCACTCAGCTTAAGAGATCTTAATTTCCTGACCAGGGATTGAACCCAGGCCCCCTGCAGTGGAAGTTCGGAGTCCTAATCTCTGGACTACCAGGGAATTCAGTTGCGTTGTTTGTTTCTGTTATTGTTGAGCTATATGAGTTCTTTCTGTATTCTAGATATTAACCCCTTGGGTAGATCATTTGCAAATATAGTCTGCCATTTTGTAGGTTGTCAGTTGTGTTTTCATTTTGTTGATGGTTTTCTTTGCTGTGTGGAAGTATTTAGTTTGTTGTAATTTCATTTGTTTTTCTTTTTTAAATTTTTATTTATACATATTTATTTATTTGGCTGTGCCAGGTCTTAATTGCAGCATGCAAGATCTTTAGTTGTGGCATGTGGAATCTAGTTCCTAGTCCAGGGATCAAACTCGCACCCCCAGTATTGGAAGCACAGAGTCCTAACCACTGGTTCACCAGTTCAGTTCAGTTCAGTCGCTCAGTCGTGTCTGACTCTTTCCGACCCCATGAAGCGCAGCACGCCAGGCCTCCCTGTCCATCACCAACTCCCGGAGTCCACCCAAACCCATGTCCATCAAGTCGGTGATGCCATCCAGCCATCTCATCCTCTGTCGTCCCCTTCTCCTCCTGCCCCCAATCCTTCCCAGCATCAGGGTCTTTTCCAATGAGTAAACTCTTCGCATTATGTGGCCAGAGGATTGGAGTTTCAGCTTCAACATCAGTCCTTCCAGTGAACACCCAGGACTGATCTCCTTTAGGATGGACTGGTTGGAACTCATTGCAGTCCAAGGGACTCTCAAGAGTCTTCTCCGACACCACAGTTCAAAAGCATCAATTCTTCAGCGCTCAGCTTTCTTCACAGTCCAACTCTCACATCCATACGTGACTACTGGAAAAACCGTAGTCTTGACTAGACGGATCTTTGTTGGCAAAGTAATGTCTCTGCTTTTTAATATACTATCTAGGTTGGTCATAACTTTCCTTCCAAGGAGTAAGCGTCTTTTAATTTATGGCTGCAATCACCATCTGCAGTGATTTTGGAGCCCAGAAAAAGAAAGTCAGCCACTGTTTCCACTGTTTCCCCATCTATTTCCCATGAAGTGATGGGACCAGATGCCATGATCTTAGTTTTCTAAATGTTGAGCTTTAAGCCAACTTTTTCACTCTCCCCTCTCACTGTCATCAAGAGGCTTTTTAGTTCCTCTTCACTTTCTGCCATAAGGGTGGTGTCATCTGCATATCTAAGGTTATTGATATTTCTCCCGGCAGTCTTGATTCCAGCTTGTGCTTCATCCAGTCCAGCATTTCTCATGATGTACTCTGCATATAAGTTAAATAAGCAGGGTGACCATATACAGCCTTGACGTACTCCTTTTCCTATTTGGAACCAGTCTGTTGTTCCATGTCCAGGGAAGTCCTAATTTTTATTTTTTTGGCCATGCCATAACAGCTTTTGGGATCTTGGTTCCCCAACTAAGGGTTGAACCCTCCCGGCGGTGAAAGAGCCCTAACCAAAGGACAGCCAGGAAATTCCCTCATTTGATTAGTTTTGCTTTTGTTTCCCTTGCCTAAGGAGCTATAGCTGGAAAGATATCGCTAAGACTTAAGTCAAAGAGCATATTGCCTATGTTTTCTTCTAGGAGTTTTATGGTTTCAGGTCTTACATTCAAGTCTTTAATCCATTTCAAGTTGATTTTTGTGTATGATGTGAAACAGTGGTTTAGCTTCACTCTTTTGCATGTGGCTGTACAATTTTCCCAACAACATCTATTGAAGAGACTATCGTTTCTCCACTGTGTGTCCTTACTCCTCTGTTGAAGATTAGTTGTCCATTTTTGTGTGGGTTTATTTCTGGGTTCTAAATTCTGTTTCATTGATCTGGGTACTGCCAGTATTGTGCTGTTTTGATTACTATGGCTTTGTAATTTATAGTTTGAAATCAGGAAGGATGATACCCCCAGCTTTGTTATTTTTCCCCTCTAGATTGTTAAGCCACTACATATCGGGATGGTTTGCTACTCGTCACATTAGGTAAATTAAGATCCCACGTGCTGAGTGGTATGGCCAGTAAATAAGTAAATAAACAAAATTACAGAGAAGGGCAGGTCCATGCAACATGAATTCCTTGGACTTCCACTTTCTGCAAAAACACTTCTCAGGCATCATCATGCAAGCAGCTCTCTTCACTCCTGTCTGAAAAACAGTCCTCCATACTCAATATTTTCAAGGCTAAATGTTTTTCCTGTGCTGCTTAAAACATCGTCCATACCATGTCATTCCCATGTGTGTACTAAGTTGCTTCAGTCTGACTTTTTGTGACCCTACCGACTGCAGCCCATCAGGCTCCTCTGACCATGGGATTCTTCAGGCAAGAATACTGGAGTGGGTTGCCATGTCCTCCTCCATGGGATCTTCCTGACCCAGGGATCAAACCCAGGTCTCCTGCATTGCAGGCAGGTTCTGAGCCACCAGGAAGCCCTGTCATTCCCATGGGGCTTAGGAGAAAATGAGTTCTCCTTTCTCATCCCCTCCAAGGCACCACCTATCCCACCAAATTCTCTCCTGTCCCCTCAATTCCAGCCAGTCCATTGCTACCTCAGGGCCTTTGCATATGCCCTTCTTTTTCCTTCTGTAGCTCTGGCATGGCTTAGTTCCTTCTCACCCTTCTGGTCTCACCTGCTCAGCGAGACCTTGTCTAACTACCACCACCTAAGGTTAGTCTTCTCTCTATGTGCTGTTTCCTCTGAAACTCTTATCATAATCCTCACTTTATTTATCTATTTACAGTTTCTTATCTGTCTTCTTCATTATACTATCAGTTCTGGAAAAAACGGATTTTGCCAGTTCACTTCTTCCTTGTCTCTCCCTGCAGGACACACAGTAGTGCTCAATAAACACATGGACTAAATGGAAGTGCTCTTGGTTCCACCCCTGCCACTGTGAGTTTTATCAGTTCTCCTCTCTCTCCTGACCTTTTCCACTTATTCCTTCCCTTCTGTCTCTGCAGATTCTCTGTCTTTCCCATCTTGACCCTCAAGTAACTGCCCCCTTTCCCATCTTGGTCCCCAAGTCCTCACCCCAACTTGCTCCACCAAGGTGGCTTCTGCACTCTCCTCTCCATAGGACAGGGCTCTTGAAGGTCATTAGGGACCTTTTTCTTACCAAAGCTTATGTCTTCTTCTGGGTCATTTTATTTAACTTGATTGTACACTCTGTCAATCATCCCCCTTCCACCCTCCTAGATAGTCTTTACTCCCTTGACCATCACAATGGTCAACAGAAACAGTTGCATTAACTAGAAGGCTGATGTGAGCTGAAGTGAGACACAGAGTTTGAATCCTGGCTCTGACACAGAATAAATGGTGCAACCCTGGGCCAGTTCCTTAACCTCTGTGAGTATCAGCACCCTCATCTTCAATGAAGAATCTAATTCTGACCTCAGGAAGTTTGCATTAAAGAGGTCTTGATTGGAAGATACAAATTAAGTGTGTAGCATGACAGATAAGAGCCAAGCTCAGGCACCCCTCCTACAGAGTAATATGACCTTGGGTCAGTTGCTTAACCTCTCTGAGCCTCAGTTTTCTCATCTGTGGAACAGAGAATATGAGTGCACCTACCTCATAGGTTGTGAAGATAGAAGAGAAGACAGTGTTAGCTATAATCTTACTCAAAAAAAAAAAAAAAAAACACTAGAAAAACAAGAGTAGGGTGGGGGAAACTTATTGGAAAGAATCTGAAATCTCTCCCAGATTCCAAGAAAGAGTTGAACAACCACACCTTATAATCCCACTAAGTTCTGCCCTTCACTTGTCATGACTTGACTTGAGGCTGCTCCTGAAATGTTCAGTCTCTAACCATGGCAATAAGAAGGGTAAGTGAAGGTTCCAAATGTTTTGAATCTCTGGTGTTTTTTAATGCTACCATTTTAAGCATTCATATATATATATATATATAGGCTATGCTAGGTCTTTGCTGCTGTGCACAGACTTTCTCTAGTTGTGGCATGTGAGACCTACTCTAGTTGTGGTGCGTGGGCTTCTTATTGCAGTGGCTTCTCTTGTTGCAGAGCACGAGCTCTTAGTTCATGGGTCAGTAATTGCAGCTGGTGGGCTTGGTAATTGTGGCTGACAGGCTTAGTTGCCCCTCAGCATGTGGAATCTGCCCAGACCGGGGACCAAACCTGTGTCCCCTGCATTGGCAGGAGGACTCCCAGCCACTGGACTGAAAGTCCTCAAGCATTCTTTTTCACTTTTTTGTTGTTGTTCATCTGATTGGAATTAAATTTCCAATTTCCTGGCAGCTGTAGGCTCAAAATTCTAAATTGCTGGCAGAGAGGATTTCATTGGTCCAGATAGACATCTTTGAAAAAGCAGGTTGGACAAGGTTATCCAGTAAAAGCAGGTTCCAAAAAAAGACAAAGCCCTGGAGGGAGGGAGCAGGGATTTTCCAAGCAGAAGGACATCTGATAAGCTTCAGAATTACCTAAGATAATACCTATGAAAGTGCCCTGCACCCAGTAAGGTGTTCTTCTCCCTCTCCAACCATCCCACAGTCTCCTTCTTAAATGTGGGCATGCCTGCTTTAATTTTACAATCCATCCTCTTCTCTCCCTAACTCCCCCTGTCCCTTGGCTAGCTCATCTGTTCCTAGCACTTCAAAGATCACTTCTCTTCTGATAACTATTTTATGCTGAGTCTTATAAGGTACAAATGAACAACCTTCTCTTCCAGGTCCACAGTAACTTCCTCTCTAAAATGACTACTGCTTTTCTCATCTATAAAACAAGACCCTTTGGGAATTCTCTGGTGGTCCAGTGATTAGGGCTCCACATTTCCACTGGGTTAAATCCCTGGTTGGGGAACTAAGATCCCGAAAGCCACGCGGTCAAAATATTAAAAAATAAACAAATAAAGCAAGACTCTTATAGGTTTCAACACCCATAAATTTTTTTTTTTTTTTTTTTTTTGGCTGTGCAGCATATGAAATCTTATTTCCCTGACCAGGAATCAAACCTACACCCCCTACAGTGGAAGCACAGAGTTTTACAGTGGAAGTCCCCTCGTTATTCTATTAACTGTTCTTCAATCATGTCCTCAGTGTTCCTGCCTCTTTGCCTTTCCACACACTGTTCCCTTTACCTGGAGGACTGTGCCTGTCCCACATCACTACTTTCATTTAATTAACACGTTCTGAGTATCTACCATGTCAAGAGATACCTGTTGGGTCCTGTCTGGCTCACAATGAGTCCTCCTTTCCTGGGAATTGTTTCCTCTACTCCCCATTCATATGCTGGAATAGGTCCCTTCGGGCATGTTGGTATTTCATGATCCTATTCTCCTGGTCATAGATGATTAAATCCTGGGTGGGTGCATGTTTACTGGCTTAATCAGAGTCTCTCTGCCAGGAATTTGGAATTTGAAACTGAGAGGCACAGAGCCTGGGAGCCCTGCAAGCTGAGTTCCATTAATGTGAGCACTTTCAAGAGGGCTATCCATCATCTGCCTCTCGAAAGTCCCTGGAGATCCCCTGATTCCTGTTCTTCCCAGCCTGACCGCTCAGCAATTCCTTGGTGTCCATGGGATACCTTGGCAGCCTTCCAACATAAGTTCCTTTTTCCCCTTTTGGCCAGTGTTCTTTTGTCATGCTTTCAACCTAATAACATTTACCAATGAAATCGTGTATGAGACACTGTTAGGCTCTAACAGTTAGGTTAGGTGTTAACAGTTTTGTGTTAGGTGACACAAAAATCAAGTAAAATATTGTCTCTGCCCTCCAGCAACATGTATTTCAAATCCTACCCTTTGTGAAGGATTATAACTTAAAAGCCCTCTTCCTCTTTAAGTTTCCTTATATTCCCCAAGCAGGGTGAATCTGTTTTCAGTGTATTGCCATTGTATTTTGCTTTACTTCTCTTACTCAATCTCTTTGAGTTATTTTGAACATCTGCCTCTCCCACTAATTGCAAAATGTTTCAAATCAAGAGCTAGATATATTGTATCTTGGCTGTTAGCACAGTATCACAAATAGATCCATGGGAAAGAACACCTGATTCTTTGTCCACCCATCATCTTCTCTCCTTCCCCTAACAGCAACTCATTTTTCCTTTGGGAAATCAGCTTTCCTTGCTGAGCAGCATGCAAGATCTTAGTTCCCAGACCAGGGATCAAACCCATGCCCCCTGAATTGGGAGCTTGGAGTCTTAACCACTGGACCGGACTTCCCTGGTAGTCCAGCAGTTAAGAATCTGCCTGTCAATGCAGGGGACACAATTTCCATCCCTGGTCTGGGAAGACCCCACACGCCACACAGCAACCAAGCCCGTGCACCACAACTTCTGAACCCTTGCTCTGGAGCCCATAAGCCACAACTACTGAGCCCACATGCTGTAACTACTGAAGCCTGCACACCTAGAGCCCGTGCTCCACAGCAAGAGAAGCCACTGCAATGAAAAGCCTGAGCACCGCAGCAAAGAATAGCCCTCATTTGCTGCAACTAGAGAAAGCCAGCGAGCAGCAATGAAGACCCATCACAGCCGAAAATAAATAAATAAACAAAATGTAACCACTGGACCACCATGGAAGTCCCTTTCTCCGCTCTCAATTCTATGCTGCAGGTGGGTTCTAAAAACGGTCTATGGCCTAGATTTGGTCAAAGGCACAGTGGTTTGAATATGTGACATCTCAGGAACGTATCTGAAATTCTGGAAAGATTTGGAAAGAAATTCTCTAACTGGGGTTGTTGAGCTATCAAGCAGTAAGCCTGCAGCTATTGATGGTCATCTTTGCCAACACATGCTGCTAAGTCACTTCAGTCGTGTCTGACTCTGTGCGACCCCATAGACGGCAGCCCACTAGGCTCCTCCGTCCCTGGGATTCTCCAGGCAAGAACACTGGAGTGGGTTGCCATTTCCTTCTACAATGCATGAAAGTGAAAAGTGAAAGTGAAGTCGCTCAGTCACGTCCGACTCTCAGCGACCCCATGGACTGCAGCCCACCAGGCTCCTCTGTCCATGGGATTGTCCAGGCAAGAGTACTGGAGTGGGGTGCCATTGCCTTCTCCTGCCAACACATGGGGAAAATCTAATTGCTAATGAAAAACACAGCAGAGAAGAGGAGATAGGAAGAGAAATTCCTAGTGGTGTTACATCAGAACTTGCAACCAGACACTCCTGGACCTACCATTGGAAATTTTTTCGATTACTTTAACTCCCTCGATTTTTATTTTCAGCTTTGGTGGGTTTTTTGGTATGTTTGTTTTGTTTCATTTTGGCTTTTTCTGCTGAAGCCAGTCTGAGGTGAGTTTATGACCCTTGCAATCAAGTCTTAAAATTCGTTCCACAAACGTTTATTGACATAGAGTCCTATGGGAACCCTGAGAAGGAAATGATCAGTATGACTGGGGAAGAGGTTGGTTTATGAGGGGAGGTGGAAAGAGGGAAGCCATTCCAGAGAGAGATAAGGCCCACAGGCCTGAAAGTATGTGGGCCATTTTTGACCAGCAGACTCCTAAAGAGCATATTGAAGAGTACTAAGAACTGAGGCAGGGACCAGACTCTAAAAAAAAAAAAATTGTTTATTTGGCGGTGTTAGGTCTTAGTTGTGGCAGACAGACTCTAGTTGTGGCATGTGAGCCCAGCAGTTGCAGCACATAAGTGCTTAGTTGCTCCGAGGCATGTGGGATCTTAGTTCCCAGACCAGGGATCAGACCCATGTCCCCTGCATTGCAAGGTGGACTCAGCCACAGGACCACCAGGGAAGTCCCATGGGGCCAGACTCTTAAGGTATCTTGTGAGCCATGCCAAAGACTTTAACCCTTTGGTCAAAGGAAGACATTTAAACTGGAAAGTATGTTTTCTTTAAAAAAGAAAATCTGTGTACCTATATCTACATAAGTATAAATGGGGCTTCCCTGGTGGCTCAGAGGTTAAAGCGTCTGCCTGCAATGCAGGAGACCCGGGTTCGATCCCTGGGTCGGGAAGATCCGGTGGAGAAGGAAATGGAAACCCACTCCAGTATTCTTGCCTGGAGAATCCCGTGGAGAGAGGAGCCTGGTAGGCTACAGTCCACTGGGTAGCAAAGAGTCGGGCATGACTGAGCGACTTCAAACTGTATAAATAATATATATAAGTTTATATCTCTATCTCTACCTGGCAGTAACATGGGGAATAGATTAGAAAGAATCTAAAGGCAGTTCAAATACTGCAGGTGAGAGCAAATGAGGTCTGGACAAGTGTAAGATGCTGCAGCTGTCTTCTCTTGCCCCTGAAGAAAGTTACCTCTTGGGATAAGGACTTTGGAAGTACTATTTAGAGACCTGATAACTCAATCTGTAGAGGAACTCCCTTAGATCCCAGGTGTGGACAAAAGATTGCTGCCTGCCATTATCAGTAAGGGCTTCCCTGGTGGCTCAATGGTAAAGAATCCACCTGCAATGCAAGTGCAGAGACACTGGTTTGATCCCTGGGTGGTGATGGACAGGGAAGCCTGGCATGCTGCAGTCTATGGGGTCGCAGAGTCGGACACGACTGAGCGACTGAAGTAAACTGAATTGGGGAAGGTTCCCTAGAGAATTTTCCTGGAAAATTCCATGGACAGAGAAGCCTAGTGGGCTGTAGTCCATGGAGTCGCAAAAGAGGTGGACACAACTTAGCGCCTAAACGAAACAACAATCATCAGTAAACAAAAGATGTTGAATGAAGGTGCCATATTACAGCCACCCTGACAGTGAGTCCTGAGGGAACTCAGGATGGAAATTAAGATTGCCCACCATTCTGCAGTAAACTGCTGGAATCCTCCCCTCCCACCCCCTATACCCCCTGCCCTACACCTGAGGAGACTCACGATGAGAAAACACAGGACACCAGGCCCAGATGAGGTGCATATCAGTGGGATGAATTTATTTTTTATTTTATTTATTTTTTTTTTTACTCTTGAAATACAGAATTTTATTTAGAAACTGTTTTAAAAGTAGAAAAAAACCCTGTCAAGAAAGACCAGGTGGAAAACAGGTTCCCAACAAAATGGAATTTTAGGGCAACAAAAGTCTAAAAGGCCACAAAAGAGAAATAGCACCACTGTTATTTGAACAATGGCTAGTTACTTGCATTTTTTTTGGCATTGTTAATCACTGAATCTGGGTTTTCCTCTGAATTCCACACAGAGCATGCACTACACAACAATTTTTTTATCATAAAATACCTGCTTGCTACACACATTTCAGGACAAGCTACCACCAGAAACAAATCAATACAAATACATCAGGGGCTGAACAATCTCAGTAGTGGGTGACACACATGTTGCAGAATTCTGCCAAACAAAGGAACTGAGTCGGCTGTGAGCAAAGCAGATGAGGGAATTAAGGAATGAAATATTTTAAATATTAATAATTAATTCAGACATGGTACTATATTTTCTGCAAAAGAAAATTAACATTTAGTAACACGCTAACATTTTTATCTCCAAAGAGATTAGTGCACTGGCAAAGTATTCCGATAACAGTGGAGGGCTGTGGACAGCAGGTACCGAAAACACCCAGCCTTGCAGATCCCAAAGGAGTGGTGGCCTTCACTGATCACTCCCTTTGCCAGAGGTCCAGAAAGAACTTGCAGTATGATCACCTGCCTGCTGAACTTCCACTCTAAGCAGCAAATTTTAAGGAGCCAAAGAGGAGTCCCCAGTGGGCAAGGGGAGCAGAGAAGAGGAACATGTTAAATGTAAACTTAAAAGACAGTAAAACGGGACACAACCCCCATTCAAATCCCAGAGATGTGGGCAAGTCCCCAAAAGTAGTTGTTAGGTTTAAAAACTGGACACACCTCGTTTCCAAAAAAAAAAAAAAAACCACACACACACACACAGTACACAGAATTATCAGGGATAACTGGAAAAATCACCAGAGAAATGCTCAATGAAAATCAAGCTCTTTGACTCAAAACGTCTCAGGTCTGAAACACACCCTCTATTCATCCAGGCAACAATGCCTCTTGCTTCTTAGCAGGCATGCTATTGGTCAAGGACACCAAAATGGCTTAAGAATAACTTTTCAAATTTTGCTTTTGGGACAACGTCTGGGCTTATGAGGATCAAGCAGTCCTGCGAGGGCTGGGAACAGCAGGTCCCAAAGGCTCCAGGTTCCAGCCCTTCCTTCCCAGACACAATGTCAAACACACATTTTATATTTTGAAATATGGAAGCATCTTTTAAATACTCTTAAGGCATTTATTTATTAAAACGTTCTCTGCCAAGACTTCACATTAACTTAAAATTCAAATCAGTCTTTACATTTCTCTACTGAGGTCTCCACCTTCTCCAGCTATCAGTGCTACCAGCATCCACAAAGTGAGCCCCATGGTCAGCCTCTTTGTTCCCTGGGTGAAGCAACTAGATGTTAATACTGCTCTGCTACAAGGTAAACGTTCCTAACTCAAACTTATTGGAAAAGGAGTGAAACTTCTGCAAAGTGCACTTTTAGAAGAGGTGCTTTTTGCTTATGAAAAGAAACCAGTGAGTCCTCTAAGAATAATAAAAGGGAGTATGTTACAGTTAAGCACATGATTTGGAGTGAAGAATTCGGATGTTGCTCGGCTGGTCCAGGCTATTAATACTCTTCCTGTTCCTCCTGTGGGCCCCCTTCATCAGGTATCACGAAGCCTTCGTCTGTGGCGTAGAGAATGTCCACAATCCTCTGCAGCACAGGGTTGTTCTCCCCCTCGTTCTCCTGGCAAATCAACTCAATGTTCCTCAGCTTTCCAAAATAGAAGTCTCTCTCCTTCTCCAAGTCTTCAACAGTAAGCTTCAATACATTGACCTGCTGCATCAATTCAGCTGCTTCGTCATCTCCATTCCCTACACCAGGATTCTTCCTCACCACACCCGGGCCAGCCTTAGGGGTTGCAGTAGTTCTGTGTGTTGCAATGGGCCTCTGTGGAGCTGCACTGCTAGAGCTGAGAGGTTTCTTCGGTTTGTTCAGAGCAGGAGCAACAAGGGAGGGGGCCACTGCAGTTTCTTGACCTTGTCTGGCAGCTACAGGATCATACTCTTTTCCATCATAGTTTGCATCAAAAAACTTCTTGAACCACTGAACGAATTCAAAATTGTCCTGAAACTTTCCTTTTACTAATTTGTCCACAGGAATTATTTTGTCAACACCCATCCTCTTAAAACCTGCTTGTAGTATTTTGAAGTTCTGGATGTATTCATGTTCTAGCTTAGCTTGGAATTTCACTTTCTTCAAGGCAATGGAGCCAGGGAACAACATGTCCATAAACTGACAATAGGCAGCCCCTGAGCACAACTGTTCAATCTTTGTCAGATTCAACTGCAGAGACTCATTGATCCAGGCCAGCATGTCATGTCGACTGAGGTTATCACTGGTGACCGATGTTGAGTACACGTTCACTGCCATCTTCCGGCTCCGGTTCCGTCTTCGTCTCGTTCAAACCGCCTGACCCAGTGGGATGAATTTAATGAGTGCAGACTTTTCCCCTTCCCGTCCATAAAAAGGGCTTCTCTGGTGGCTCAGACATAAAGAATCTGCGTGCAACTCCAGAGAGCTGGGTCTGATTCCTGGGTCGGGAAGATCCACTGGAGAAGGGAAAGACTATCCACTCCAGTACTCTTGCCTGTAGAATTCCATGACAGAGGAGCCTGGCAGGCTACATACAGTCCATGGGGTTGTAAAGAGTAGGACGTGATTGAATGATTAACAATCAACACATAAAGAAGCACTAATTTCATTAACTTGAGATGTCTGGGTTTTTTTAATTAACAATAATCTTCAATGTTCCAACTACCTGGCCTTTGTTGCAAAACTGCTTAATATCCTGGTTCCTCCCTCTTGCCTCTTCAGAACAGTTTCTCAGTGTTATCTGAGATGCTGTGTCCCAGGCTTGAAGCCCTCATAATGTCTGCCAAAGAAACCATAACTCTCAACTTTTAGGTTGTACTTTTTTTTTGGTCAACACAGGTAATGTTTGATGAGATCCTTCGAGAGACAGTACCTCTAGTTTATTGTCTGATTCTAACCCATATAGTGCTAATGATGAGTGGGCAAGTTGATGACCCGTTGGTGGAAAAGATGCTTTGTAGGAATGGGACCTTGGAATGTCCATCAAATCCTATTGGTAGGAAGCTATTTCATGAAAGCCTCCTCCTCCCTTCGGCTGCAAGCAAAGAAGAAAAGGAATACTTTTTGACTTGAGCAGAGCTTCTGGAATTGTGGCCCCACACTGTGATGTAAAGGAGGAATGTCATGGAACAGGGGCCAGCAGAAAAGTGGCTCTTCAGAGAATTCAGGCTACTTCTAACAAAATGGTGTCCAGAATAGAGCTGGGTAGGGAAGTTACAGCAAAGTAATTTGGCTGGTACTGAAAGTGTGGTGGACCAGTGAGCAGGATGGATTACAGAAGCAAAGAGGAAAGGACCAGGAAACTTATTGCTTTGAGTAAGAAAAGTAAACAATAGCCTGGTATCCCAGGGCCTTTCCTGGTTTCCCTCAAGCTCATTACTCCACAGCTGGGGTCCTGACGTCATTCCCTGCTTCTCACAGCTGCACCTCTGCATCCTACAGGAAGGAGGATCCTGAGCATGCTTCTACTGGCCGAGGGCAAGTTTCCTGGCTCCCATGCTCTGAATTTTCATCCTCAGTTTCATTTCTTTTGGAGGAACGCCAACCCTTTCTGGGGAACTTAGAACCCAAGACTGCCATGCTTGCTGCTGGGGTTAGCAGCAGGGGAGTCCAAGGGAAATGGATGGTTCCTGAGGAAGGACTCAGCTTGTTTGGGGTGGTACTACGAAGCCGGGACACAGCCGCAGAAATGACATTGTCTTTATTTGGACACCCCTCCCCGGTCATTCTGATGCTGGCGGAATTCACATGACAATTTGTTTCCTTTGCTCTAGGAAATCCATAACTTGTGAGCAGGTAGGGCTGGCTGCTCAAGGGGAAGAGAGGGTGTACAATGAAAGAGGTGCCCGTCCCAGGGCTGTAGGGAGAATGAAATATGCTGTGTGGCTATGACTGGCATCTCTAGCACACACCAGAATCCTTTTTCTATGACATTCAGGCCTCTGACTTTTCCCCTTCCCTAGGCTGCCTCCCATAGGACGGATTGGCAGCCTGAATTTGCTGGGGGCAGAGCTCAGGCTGAGTAGAGTAACTGAGTGGGTCTGGAGGGCTAAGGCTCTGAAGGTGGAGAAGCGGTCTCAACACTACAGGATTACAGACGTGGTGAAACTGGAGCCAGGGTGCCTGACTTAGAATTCCAGCTCCACCACTTACCACCTATGGAAGGTTAGACAAGTTACTCTGTGTGTATGTCTTCCCGTCTCTAAGTGGGATAATAATAACGCCCCAGTATCACTTCCCATCCAGGCAAATGCTGCACGTTTAAACTAGCAGCATCTCTCTTTCATTCCCTGGTTCCCTCCTGTTCTCTGGAACTCATCCTGTGTAACTGCCTTCGAAGAATACAATCCAACACAGATCCTTTTAGAAAAGCAGGTTTATTGGTCGGGCTGCTCGCCAGGACACAGCAACACGAGAGGCTCCCCAGAGCCCCCAGGAAACTGTATCTGCCCACAACTCAGGCCCCTTCAGCCCATCAGCACCAAGGAACCTCGTCCCACAATCCCCATCTTTCCTCAGCTGATGTGTCTCTAACCCTTTGGAAGAGAGAAGGGAACCAAGGGTGAGGGAGTGGGGGGGGGGGGGGGAAGCAAAGCTTTGTGTGGTATAAAAGGTGTGTCCCCCGACTCCCTCCCGCCACCCCTTAAAACAATTAGCTACAATTTTCTAAAATGCAGAGCAGGGAAGATAAGGCAGAGGAGGTGAGGGGAGAAGGAGGGAGCCTTCAGCTCTCCTCTTTGGGCTGTGACTTGGGGTGAGGGTGGGTGTCCTTGCTTCTGACAAGTCCCCTTTATGGGGGAAAAACAGGGAGACTTAAGTGTCCTGAGGGAACCTGATCAGAAGTCAGGCCTTTGAACTGGAAGCAGCACCCCTCTCACCCTAAAGATTCAGGAGAGGAATCCACAAAGGAGGTCTTGGCATGTTCTACAGCTTTATGATACTAGCTCTAGGGAAGCATCTTGAGAAGAAACTGCCAGGAGTGAGCCAAGGCTGGGCAGCCCTACACACAGGAATTCCTTACCCTCCTCTCCTCCCCTCCTGCTCTCAACTTGGTGGCCTGGCCTTTAGCCTCTGGTCTCTTTCCCATCAGCCTCCCTCCTAACTATAATACCAGCTCTCTGGAGCCTGGTGCTGCCCTCTTCTGGGACCCTAATTTTCTGGGCTATGAGAAATGGGCTGCCTCTGGGGGCACGATACCAGTAGAGGTAAGGGGTAAGGCTTACCTCTCTCGTCTTGGATGAGGGATTTCTCACACTGCCCTCCCTACTAGTCCTGAAAAATTGTCCTACTGTCCTCTGAGAACCCCAATAAAATGGGATCCTTGTCCTGTGTTTCTCCTGCTACTAATGAGCATTCTCTTTTCGCCCATTTCCACCTTCTACTATTTTCTGTTTTCCTTCAGAGCCATAGCAATGTGCTCCTGTGTGCAGATGCATAAACATGAAGTTCCCTCCCTCCCTCCTCCAGCACTTTGCCTGAATCCAGCCTTCCTTACTGGGAACTTTTGCAGATACAGCCTGTGCTAGACCCTCATGTAGGGTCATGGCTTAGGCTGCCCTCTCTCCGACATTGCCTTAGATACTCTCCAAAGCTGCTTTTAAATCCTTCCAGTATGGGGTCTTCCGTGTGGGAAAGGGGCCCGTTCAGGATGCACTCTTCCCTTTCATGGTAATTTTGGCTTTGAAGCCGCCAGAGATCAGAATGAGAAGACCTCAGTGAACAGGAATGACAGCAGCCGGGTAAGAGTGCGTGTGTAGGGGTGGGGGGGCGGGGAGAAGGCAGCCTGCCCCAAGCCTGGGCCTAATCACGGAAACCACAGCAGTTTCCTCTAGGATTCCCGACTTGGATCCCCAGGACACGAATCACCGCTCTCTGCATTTCCACCCAGCCTACGCCTACACTGGGGCTGTCCATGGTGCAGGCTGCCTCCCCCTCGTCTTAATAGCTGTAAGACTTGGAGGGGGTGCTCGTTGTGGGGAGGTGTTCTCAATTTAGAAACATCTCAGCCCGTTTGGGGCACAGAGAGACAGAGCGAGAGAGAGAGAGAGAGAATGCGAAAGAGAAAGTTCGTAGAGGTAAAGGAATTGGGGGGCGGGGGCGGGGAAACGCGGGGCGGCGCGGCCTTCGGGGCACAGCCCCGCGCCCGGCTCAGTCGCTGTCGCTCTTGTCCACCAGCACGGCGTCCGACTCCTCCGTGATCTCCAGCAGCGTGTGCACGTCCGGACTGCTCCCGCGCAGCAGGTCTGCCGCCTCGCCGCGCTCCGCGCCGCCCTCCTCCTCCTCGGCGCCCACCTCCACCATCTCCGTGGCCTTCAGCACCTCCACCTGGCCCTCGCGGATCTTCTTGACGTGGAACGTGAAGGGCGGCACCTTGTAGACCGCGGTCTTGGAGCGCGCGTAGACCACGTGGTCGGGCGTGAAGGACTTACGCAGCTTGTCTCTCGAGGTCTTGAGCTTCTCGCGGCGCTCCGCGGGGACCAGGCGCGTGCCCAGCTTGTTCATGCGCTTCTCCAGGGTGTGCCGCGTCTTCTCCAGGTTCTCCTTTGTCTTGAGGCGGGTCCGCTCCAGGTTTTCGCGCGTGCGCACTTTGGTCTTCTCCATCTTCTCCTTGGAGAAGGCCTTCTTGAAGTCGTCCACGCGCCGCAGGCCGCTGCGCTTGATGCGCTCGGCGCGCGACTCCTCGATGACCTCCTCCACCTCCACCGCCTCGTCCGACGACAGCTCGAGCGCCGCCGCGTCCTCCTCCGGCCGCTCGCCCTCGGCCAGCTCGTCGCCCTCCTTCTCCGGCAGCGTCTCCGACTCTTTCAGCGACTTGCCTATGCTCACTTTGGCCGGCAGTTTCACTTCATCCTAAAGGGAGATCAGAGGGAACAGATGAGGGCGGAGGCAGAGCGGGAGAGTTGGGCAGGGACTTGGGGGACGCTGGGCGAACCCGGGGCCGGGCAGTGGCACCTGTGATCCTGGCGAGTGCGTGGTACCTGTGAAATCGGCCTGGACTTCTGCGCTGGTATCCCCAGCGCCTGGCCCCGAGCTGAACACTTCGTGAGCACTCAAATATGTGTTGAATGAATAGTAAGTAGACCTGGAGGAGGGCAAGGCAACCCACTCCAATATTTTAGACTGGAGAATCGCCATGAACCGAGGAGCCTGGCGGGCTACAGTCCCTGGGGTCGCAAAGAGTCGGACACGACTGAGCGACTAAGCACACATACAGAGCGAAGAGGGAACCGAGCTCCGGATCAGAGTCTGGCCTCTGTTTTCGCACTTCGGTCAAGTATCTCTGCGGCTCTCCAACCTGCTCCTCGAGCCCTGCAACCACCCATGTTAAACCACTTCTTACCCTTTGCGTCCCAGAGCTCACAATCGAACTTTGGAAGTGGGCAGAGCGCCCTCTGGTGTACAGAGCCCCACACTGCCCGAGCCAGGCCCAAAAGCAAAGGCTTTGGGCAGTTTGTTTAGGTTTAGGGGTGAGCTCACAGCCGATCTCAGGCGACCCCGAAGTGGGGTAACTTGAAGGCAGGTTTACTTTCAAAGGAGCGCGTTTCCCAGACTTCGTATCGTTTCAGAAGAACCAGTATTAGGGAAGGGGAGTTAATGACCTCCCCACTCTCCCCATATTGTTTGGCTCCACCAATGGTCATTCTCTACCCCTATGTAGAAATTGAGGAAAGAGGAAGAAGCTGGCTGGGAGCCGAGAACATGTTTTCTTCCCAACCTGGAGGTTTCTTCTGGTTCTGACGTCCCTGCCTTGGGATGGAAAGGAGGGATGGTTTTTCTATTCTTGCTTCACCCCCACCCCCTACCCCTCACCCCAAACAGGAGCTCAAGAGCCAGGAGTAGGATGGCGAGATCCTAGATCTCAGAGCCAGTTTTTCTCCTGGGAAGACCCAGCACCAGCACTGTTTCCCATTCCGGGAAGATTTTCCAAGATCCTAACTCTGGACCTACATTTCAGAATCTCAGGATCACCTCTCACCAGAAGGTGGGGGAGATTGAGCCCAGAAAGGAAAAGAGGACATAACCCAGAAAGGGTTTGTTTTTGGCCCAAAAGACAATACCCAAAAGTCTCTATGACCCAGACTCTCTTCTTTAGGGGCACCGTAGAAAGGAATGATAGGGAATAGGTTTTCTGAAGATCGTTTTGCAGAATTGTAAGAAAATCCCATCTGAGAAAAATGAGGCAACATAAACTGATCCCTCCTATAAACACACACAAACACGTACACATAAGTGTTGGCTGCTTGGTATCTCTGCACCACCTGCTATAGAAATTCCTTCCCCAGCCCCCAACCTCTTTCCTCTTCCCTCCCATCTACATCCCCACAGAGTTTCCTGGTTTACATTGAAAACTAGGAACACCTCCTCCCAACTTCCTTCCCTCCCTGTCAATATCATTAGCAGGGACAAAGAGGGAATGCTGGCTTCACCTCTTCTCCCAAACTGGGCACTAGCTCTGCTGGGCACCAAGCCATCTCAGGCTCTTGTTACTCAACTACACCTCCCAGCAGGCAAGGTAACCTGGGCTCAGGGCATGCTGGGACTTGTAGTCTCCACCTGCCACAGCTGGCTGGGTACTGTCGTGGGCATTCTGCAACATTCTATCCATCCCTCTGCTTCTTATCACTGGAAGAGGCATTGAAGGGGTATTTCCCTCACTCTGAATGTGGGAGGATCCCAGCCAGTCTTAGCAGTCCCTCTGATTCCCAGTTGTACACTTTGGGTCTCCTTTTGCAATCACTTCTTCCCACCTGCTACCAGAGTCCTCTCTTGCACAACATTCTAGGACTGTCTATCATCTAAACTCCCTGTTACTTCTTAATTCATCTCCACCCAGAATTTACTGGCAGCCCTAGCATCAAAAAATGTCAGCTCTGATTTCTCCTTCATAGCCTCCTCGTCTAAAAATCCACCCACACCACCAAAGTTAGGAGGAGAACGCCTCCTTTCACTAAAGCTCAGGCAATGTGGATGAATTGAGGGAAGGATTAAGCGTGATGGGTGGGGAAGAGCTAGGAAACAGTCCCTGCTGCTGGAAAACAGATCCACATTGTCTGTGTGCCCCACCCCGGCATCCCTGATTCTCCCCTCTGCTCTGTCCAACCCCTAAAGCCTGAGCTGGCTGCTTTTCCTGGCCTCTGGCTTCTTAGATAAAGCTTGAACTGTGAACAAGGCTGGAGAGAGAGTTCCAGACTTGTTGTAGCCAATCCCATCTTCCTAGTGCCTGATGAGAGGTCTCAAATACAACATCAGGGAGCAATCCCAGTGAGGGGAGGATTTGGAGTCATCTCCGCCAGACTAGAATGGTGTGTGTGTGTGTGTGTGTATGTGTATATATATATCCCTTCATTGTGAGGCTTCCTCTAGAGCTATGGCTTACACCAGAGGAACTGCTTTCTTGGTGGAAGGTCAGGGGATAGGGGAAGAAACCATTTGACCTAAGTCCGAGATAATATCCAGTGAATTGGCCCTGGAGAGGGTATACCACTATGACTTTAGCTTTTTCCCTCCATTAATGGATTTTGTCTTTTCTCCCTGTTTCTAGGCCAGGTTTCCCCTATGACTCACAGCTTTGGAGTGCTGTCTTGGGCCCACCCAGTTGGCCTGTTGCTACAACAACCAGCAACAGAATCCCAAAGCACCTCCCCCAATCCTGGGCACAGAGACTGGGCACCCCTGTCCCACCCCTACTCCCCTGGCAGAGCTCCTAAGTCATAGGAGGGGCCTCAGGGTGGCAAACAGGGAGAGCTCTGCTTGTTCTGTTTCTACATTTTTATTAAACAAAACCACCAGTCCCAACAGGCTTGGTTTCCAGAGTTAGCTTTAATGACCAGGTCTGAACAAAAGCACACACAGCTTCCACTGTCTCCCCATCCCCCACCCCCCACCAAGCACACACAGCTCCCCAACCCAGGAAAGCACCAGTCTGGGATGAATTTAGAGGAGCCATAAGACAGCTCCCAGCCCCTTCCTCTCCCCAAACTCACTATATAAACTTAAGCTCCTCTGCCTTAGGAAGATTTTTATATGATTTAATTGAGCACCTACTGCGTGCCTGGTCCTTGGCCAGGCACTTCACATTTGTCAGGGAGAAGGGACACGTATGATATGGCTCTGGGTAGGGCCTTTCTTGACTTAGAGCTAGCCAGTTCTGTTCCCAACCACTGCCTGGAATGACCAGGAGAAGATACTGGAGAGGTCATTCGGAGACCCGGGATCTGCTCAGAAAGTGTGTCAGAGGGTGCAGACTAGGGGAGAGGTGAGAGATAGGGAAGTCTTAAAAACTCAGGACCTCTACTTTAGGTTGTCAGGACAAGGTGGGTGAGAAACACTGAAGGCAGAAGGGACCTTCTTTTCTGCTCTAGAATGACACTCTAGCATGTGGGAGGATGTTGCCCCAAAGTGGGTGGAAATTGGTTCTTGGGTGGGGTGTTGGGGGAGTCCGGGTATATATAGTATATCTATAGTGTTACAATTCATGGGGAAGAGGACAATTAGGAAGAAAAATGTCTAAAAGGACTCCTTAGGAGAATGATCATGTGAAAAAAAAATGGAGAAACACTGTGCCATAGGTAGGCCAGATCCAGCAAAAGTGTACCCCCTCCTGGCCTCTCTGAGTTGGCAGCTTTTGGGTGCCCTGGCCAAGGCAGGATCTGGCAAGCATAAGGGATCTCTTTGCAAAACATTTTCTGGGAAAAAAAAAAAACAACTGGAAAAAATAAGTGTAAATGTTTTTCCCAGCGGCAGGGAGGGGCATGGAGAAGGCACAGAACAGACCCCTGGTCTGGGCCTCATGAGGGCCCTCTGTGAAACTGGCCCTCGAGCCAAACTGGCCTGTCCCTGAGGAGGAGGTGGAGGGGGGAGGGAAGGTCAATCAGAAGCCTGGGCAGGGTTCAGGATGGAGGGGACACATGTATACCTATGGCCGATTCGTGTTGAGGTATGGCAAAAACATCACAATATCGTAAAGTAATTGTCCTCCAATTAAATAAATTAAGCAAAAAACAGAAGCATGGAAATTGCAGGCACTCTCATGCAGGCAGCAGTGGATGCAACTCAGGTGTGGTGTCTGGCGCATCTACTATTAAGATGGAAGCCAAGAAGTAGAGGAGCGCCCTTGCCCGTGACCTCCCACCCGACTGCCTGAACATTCCATAATGTGAGTGTTTGCACAGTACCCATCACCCACTCACAAGAGGCAGTGGCTTAGAAGAGACTGGCCACTGCTAAGCAGTGAGCTGGTGGTGGACTGGATTCATGACATGCCACGCCCACGGCCCCATGTGAGCCAGGAGACCCTAAGCGCCCCCACCGGCTGTCGGCTCCTCAGGGGTGGGCAGAGGCCCAGTGGGCTCTGGGTAACAGGGCAGGGTCCTAGGCGTCTGGTCAAAGGGTGGGAGGTCAGGCACTGTCTCAGGCTTCAGGTCAAAAGGCTCAGTCTCAGGCAGAAGATCAAAAGGCACGATCTTGGGTGTGGCCCGGTCTGAGGGTGCATTCAGCTTCTTCTTGGGCTAAGATGAGGAAAAGGGGTTTAAGTGGGGCTTGGGGTGCGGACGGGTGTGGGAGGAGGAGGCCTTGGTTGGCATGCAGAACTGGGGCTGGTGAGTAGAGGGGAGGGGAGCACACAAATATTAAGGTGGAAAGACACCGCACTTTCAAGGCTTCATCAAGAGGGCCTTGGAGTGGAAACGGGGGACAAACCCAGGCCCATGAGTTAATAAGCACAATTTAATCAGAATCCCGTCCCACCCTCCCTCTAGAATCTTCCCCAGTCCCATCCTTGGTCTCCTGCCTTCTACCCTGACCCCGCTGTGGTCATGGAATGATGCTATGAGGGGTTGGAGTGGTGGAGGAAAGAGGCTGCTGGGGGCGGGGAAGGAGTTTTCTAAGAGGCCACTTGTTAGACTCCATCTGAGGAGTCTCCAAGGAGGAAAAGAGAAGGCAAACAACTTCACTGTCTTGAGTCAGAGGCAGCTGATTCCAGTTATTCCCCCGGGCAGGGTGGGCACCAGTGCCGCCCCGGATAAGGAGAGGGCGAGGCATGGGAAGAGGGACGTCCTGGCTATTTCCCTTTGGCCTAATCCCCACCTCCTGCCTCCCTTCTACCCATCCCCCCCACCCACTCATGGGCTATCAGAGACCCAGATGCACAGAGAAATCAGGATCAAAAACCAGGCTAATTTTGAGCATTCCCTAGTGGTCCAGTGGTTAGGGCTTCTCGCTTCCACTGAAAGGAGCACAGGCTCGATCCCTGGTTAGGGAATTAAGATCCCGCATGCCATGTGGCAAGGCCAAAAAAAAAAAAAAAAACAAGCCGTTTTAATGACCCATGAGCCTAGGTCCTGAGGCACCCAGCAGCAGCTCCCAACTCTCCCTCCTGAGGGGCTGAGCTGCCGCTCTTGCACTGGAGTCATGAGAAGTCAGAGGAGAGGGACATTTGTGGGCACTGCCAGACTCCAGCGACAACAGTGTTAAGGTGTGCAGCCACAAAACCCAACACAGCAAGTGCCCACCTTCCCTGTAGGATACAAGGAGAAGAGGAGAGTGGCAGGGAGGCTGAGGATAAAGGAGCCAATGTGGTCCCTGCTGGCCAGAGAGCTCCACTCCGTCCACCCTGCACCCCTCCCCTCCACGGCCATTGGGCCAGGTGACCACACATTACTTCTGCTTCAGCACCACGAGGCTGAGCAGCTAATGGTCACCCACCTTAGCCATTCAGCTAACACTGCACACACACACCCTCACACACACACACACACATTCCCTCACATACACTCTCACACACACACCCTCACATGCACACCTTCACACATACACATCCTCACAAACACATGTGCCCACACACACACACACACACACACACACACAAATCTGTCCCAGTGCCAGAACTGTGCAGCTATCTCCCTCAGAGAATGAAGAAGCCAGAACTATCCTTGCTTAGGGCTAGCCTCGCCCGACCCCGATTTCTGCTGCATAGCCCAGGAAAAGAAGGAGAAAGCAAGGGGCAGAGAGTATAGCAGAAGAAGGGGGTATACCTGGGCCCTTGCCTCAGCTTTGACCCCCAAGTGCTTGAGTGGCAATAGGCAAGTGACTTCCCCTCTTGGGACCTCAGCTTCCTCCACTACAAAATGAAACAGCTGAAGTTGACTATCTCCAAAGCATCTTCCAGCTCAAAAAGTCTATAGAGAAAGAATGATGGAACTATTCACAATGGTAGTTCAAAATAATGGAACAAACTCATCTTTGTGGTTGTTTGCCTAGCAATAATATTCCCTCTCCCTATCAATTGCCCATCTCTTCCTTTTCTGATTTTGACCTTTATAATAGTCAGACTACACTTTAAAAAAATCAGAGGGAGGAGTATGATTTCCTTTGGTCTTAGGAATACCTCTAAGAATATGGTCCCTGTTTTGGATCCAGTGGTAGATTTTTGGATTCTCTGGTGGTTCAGACAGTAAAGAATCTGCCCACAATACGGGAGACTCAAGTTCGATCCCTGGGTCGGGAAAATCCCCTGGAGAAGGAAATGGCAACCAACTCCAGTATTCTTGCCTGGAGAATTCAGTGGACAGAGGAGCCTGGCGGGCTACAGTCCATGGGGTTGCAAAGAGTCAGACACAACTGAGCAACTAACACTAGTATCCAGTGACCATGAAAAACAACCCAAACTTA
This sequence comes from Okapia johnstoni, assembly GCA_024291935.2. Taxonomy (NCBI): domain Eukaryota; kingdom Metazoa; phylum Chordata; class Mammalia; order Artiodactyla; family Giraffidae; genus Okapia; species Okapia johnstoni. The sequence goes on along the minus strand of CM044306.1, from coordinate 19,312,809 downwards.
GCTTTTTGGAGGAAGCATATGGTAAACACTCTCCACTAGGCAACCAGAGGGTGAGAGAGACCAGAGCCCCAAATTGGGATGATTTTTTGGACAAAAGTGTGGGGTTCTTCTGGAACCAGGTAGCCCCGATTTGCTTTGAGTCCGGGGAGGAGCTATAGTCTGGGTTAGGATTTGCAGAGGAAAAGCCAGCAGGCCCTCACGCCAGCCCTGGTGTCCACCCCTTTAATGCTCATGCGCCACCTAAGCCCTTAAATGCATCCTGATCCTGCCCTCAAGCCCTTGGAGCAAGTCTGATGGGTCCAAATGTAGGTCACTAACTGCTTCATCAAAACTCCTTTAGAACATGTTTATTTCCATTTTAGCCTCCCTTTCTGGATTCTAAAAGAACTCTAATAACATCCAAATTAGGATTGGATATTAGGATTAGGAGAATTGGCTTGGGAGAATTGGCTCCTTAATGAGCACTGTTGCTGCTGCTGTTTGGTCACTGAACTGTGTCCAGCTGTTTGCGACCCTATGGTTTATTGCCCACCAGGCTCCTCTGTCCATGAAAATTTCCAGGCAAGAGTACTAGCTAGCTAGTGAAGTCACTCAGTCATGTCTGACTCTTTGTGACCCCATGGACTGTAGCCTGCCAGGCTCCTCCATCCATTAGATTTTCCAAGCAAGAATACTGGAGTGGGCTGACATTTCTTTCCTGACCCAGGGATCGAACTGGTGCCTCCTGCTTGGCAGGAGGATTGTTTACTGCTGAGCCATCTGGGAAGCCCTCCTTACTGAGCATAGCCGCTGCTATTTGCATGGGGCTGTAGTTGGCCTGGTCTTCCTAGCAGTTCTTGGTCCACTGACCCCTCAGCTACTAGTAGGATTCACTTCTCTCCCTCACTGGCTGTTGCCTAGTGAGGTGTTGCCTGATAGGATGGGACGCCAAACTGCTGTTTTTGTTTGGGAGACGAGGGAAATGCCAAAGAAGGACAATAATGACTCAGAAGTGAGTTCAAGGTGAGGGCTCTGATATCCTGTGATGGGAGGGGCTGAATTTCGTGTGTGTGTGTGTGTGTGTGTGTGTGTGTGTGTGTGTGTGTGTGTGTGTGTGTGTGAAGGGGAGAGATGTCAAATCCAAACTTAACCTGTGAAATCATTATGCCTAGCAGTTCCCTGAATTTGGGTGGGACCACACAAGGGATTCCCTCTGTTATCCCGCAGGAAAAAGGTGTGGGAAACCAAATGGCCTGATCCCACAGCTGGGCCTTCCCACCCCTTCACTCTCCCTCCACATCCCCCTTTTGCCACATCATCACCTCCTGCTTCTGCAGTGGGGAACACCACATCTCCTCCCCAACTGGAAAACTCACATCATCCCAGGGCGGCCTTTTCCCAGATCTCTCTGCCTGGCCACCCAAACATCCTACCTCCTCAGCCCAATTTTATCATAAACGTTGCTGCCCCCAAGCTTCCCTATTAGGTCTGCCAAGGCACAAGGCTATTTTTACCTCATTCTCTTTCCAAGCCTGCAGGCCTCAGGGAGGAGCAGCCTCTGCTTTCCTCCAACAGCTGAGTACCCCACCCCCTCGCCCCCACCTGGAACATCTGCTCTGCAACTCAGGGAAGTTCCGCTGCCTTGGGCCCCACCCCTGTTGCTGGGATTTTTTTCCCCCAGAGCTTCACTGTGGGTTGGGACCACTTTAGGTCTTAGTTATTTCCCCTGTGGTTTGGGGGCTCAGGGTCTCCAGCTTGAGTCATTCCTTCTACCCCAACCCTCTGTCTCCCACTGGCCTTGATGCAATCAAAGCCACCCTGTGATTAGACCCTCCCCCCACCCTGGATACACAATACACAGACACACAATCTGTGCCAACTGCCTAGAGGCAGTAACAGACACGCCATTGGCCTCTGCGCAGAAGTCTCTCAGAATCTCCTTTGACATAAGGAGGTTTACCTCCAGGCTGAGAACTTTCCCAGGTCCTGTGGTCTGGGACATTTTGAATGAGAAGGGTCACCCATCCAAGCCCTTCGTGGCTCCCCTCTCCCACACCAGGCTCTGGAGAGAAGATAGAGGGGGCCTGCTGTCTAAGAGCCCTGCCCTCTTCTCCTGCCTTTCATGCACCCCAGTGCTAGGCAATGATTCTCTTAAAAAATTTCACCCCCCTACCTCACCCCATTCTGCTTCCTCGCAGTTAAATTAAGTAGAAACAATTCTGGGCAAATGTTTTCTATAAGTTAGTGCTATATTGGGCGGGGGGGGAAGTAAACTGTTTAAAGTTCAAGTATCTCTTGGGAGGAGTTCCTGGGGGGAGGAGACAGGGGGGGTCAACCTTGCAGCCTCTGTCCCACCACCTTCTTCTCAGATGACTGCCAGCTCACTTATATCTGCTGTCCCCGAACTTGCTTGTTTCAATCTGCATTTCTCTTAGTTCCACCACACTGACCAAACCAAGGACCTGGCCGCATCCCTGATGGTCAGTCAGAACACAGAACAGCTAAGGAGGGCCTCTGAGCTGTCAGTGAAACCACATCTCCCGGACAGAGGCCCTCTCCCTGGGGAGATGTGGGAAATTGGGCATTCTTTTTTTCCCATTCCCTTCAGTGAGGGTAGGGGAGCGAGGGGACATAGACTAACCCCTCAGCCCCCATGATCTCACCTCCTTGGGGTGGGAACATCAACCAGGCCCGAGGGAAGCAGAAACACGAGGCTGGGCACGTTCCCACCCTACCCAAGATCACCGAGCTCTCGGCTCAGACCCGCCCCAAATGGCATTTGGGCGGCAGAGTGGAGAAGAGCAGCGATCCTGAGATGCCCTGGTTTACTTGGGGTTAGGATACAAAAACTCCCATTTTTTTCCAGGCGGGAAGAACCGGGAGAGGTGCAAAGGAAGCAACAAGCTGACTGGGCGGAGCCTGGGGCGCGCCAGCCTCCGGCTGCTTGTCCTCAGGCTCCTCGGCCGCCCCCGCAGGCATGCGGGGTGATTCACCGCGCCCAGACCGCGGGGCCAAGGTGGGGGGTGCTGTCCCCTCCCCTCCACCAGCCCCTTCAGGACTCCTCACGCCGCGGGCCACCACCCTCGCGCGGCTGCTTCCAACAGGCCGAGGGGTAGGGGCGCGCCGCGAGATAGGGTGTCCCCAAAGGCCGAAAGTGCGGGGAGGCGGGAGAGGATCGCAGCGAGGGGCGGCGTGGGCGTCCGAGGCCGATGCGGGGTCCGTGGGGGCGTGCTGGCAGCCGCGTCCCTCGCCTGGCGCAGCCCCCGCGATGCGTGCCTGAGCCCTGAATCACCCGCTATATCGGGCGGGCAGCGCCGGAGGCCCCAAACCCGGGCCGCGCCGCCCGTGTCCGCTTACAGCGGGCCCCAGTGGTCGCCAGGCACCCCGGCTCCCCCCAAAACTTCCTCTAAGTAGGAAGACTTTTGACAAGCCAGGTCGGGAGCGATCTGCGGGGCGCAGTGTCCCTGAGTCAAGCCCCCTAACTCGGTTCCGCTACGCGTTGGACACCGGAGGTAGCGGCTGGGTGAGGAGCCGCGGTGTGCACCGCGCGCCCCTCTTGAGCGCTCCAGGAGCCCGCCGCCCGCCTGCCCACCCACCCCACCCTACCCCAACGCAGCAGCGCTCGTGGAAAGAGGGTGGATGATCCCCCGAGCTGGGTCAGGCTGCCGCAAGAGCCGCGCCGCGGGCAGGTCCTCCCACCTTGAGCCCAGGGCGGGGGACGCCGGGCCTCTGGGCGCGGTCCGCCCGCCAGCTCACCTGGTAGATCATGACTTTAAAGTTGCGGCGCCGCAGCAGCTCGGCCTCGTTGACCTCCAGCTTCTTGATCTGGCCGGCCTGGCGCTCCAGGCTGCCGCGCACGGTCTTCACGTTGACGCTGACTTTGCGCACCTTCTCCAGCAGCTTGCTCACGGTGTTGCTCGTGGTGGCGTGCGCCTTGCCCAGCTTGCTCAGCTCGCCCTGGATGCTCTGCACGGCGCCCTCCATCTCCGCCTGCCGCTCCTCCAGCTGGGCTTGGGTCAGTTGGATCTGGTCGACGGCGCCGATGATTTTGTCCAGAAGGCTCAGTACCAGCACGCCGTTCACCTGGTCCGATTTGATCAGCTCCTCAGAGCCGGCCCCCGACGGCTCCTCGGCCGCCGGAGCCCCCATGGTGGAGGACCCCTGGTCCCCGGCGTCGGGGTACCCGGAAAGCGGCTGCTCGATGATGTGGAGCTGGGTGTCCTCCATGGCTGCCCGGAGCCGTGCGGGCCGGCCGGGTGGAGCTGAAGCGGGAGCGGGAGACCCGGAGAAGAGGAAGAGCGAGAGAGAGCGCGGAGGAAACTCGAGCCACGTCCGTGCGCACCGGGATGGTGGCCAGAACTGTGGGGCGGGGGATCGGTGAGTTCCCCGAATCCCAGGCCAAACCCCGGAGTCTCGTCGCCCATTGGCTGGCCCGACCCCAGAAAGGGAGGGACCGGGGCAGAAGGGGAGACCGATGCTGGAGAAGGAGGGGCAGCCCAGGGGGACCCAAGAGCCCAGCGCCCCACCCTTCCTAGGATGGTTGGAATAGTTGGAACGGGAGACCAGGGCCTCCGCTGGCAGTGGAGGCGGCGGGAGCGGGACTGGGGCGGAGGAATGTGCGCTGGGGAAGGGAAACAGGTCCTGGAGTGTTGCTAGGCTTTTCCCTCCCGCTCTTTTCGCTCATCCGCAAACCCACCTCTGCCTTTTAAGTTCCAGACCAGGTAGTCAGGTGGGACAGGATATCCTGAAATTACGTGCAAACTGTTGTGTTTGCCGGTGTCCCGTTTTAGAGAGGGAAAGGATCTATGGCTTCCACAGCCTTTTCTAAGGGACCTCGGACTAGCCACCCCATCAAGTTACCCAGCACTGTTCGAAAAAGCTTGAGGGGTCCTTTGCGAACGGAGGGAAGAACTTACACGTTAGAGCCACAGTGGTGGTGAGGGGCCTCCAAGCTCCTCTTAGGTCCCTCTTAGAATTATCCTAACAGAGGAGGATAAAGATGGGCAATAAAATAGAAACTAGAGCTTTTTGCTCACCTCTCTCTAAAAACCACCTTTCCCTGTGTTTCCGCCTGCCCCAGAGGCCTGGCTGACACTGAGCTCAGAGAGCAGGACAGGGAGTTCACCCATCTCTCTGGAGCCCAGAGACTATGGCGTTTGCAGAAATATCAGACCCCACCTCCTCACTTGACAGACTGGAAACAGGGTCTGGAGAGGGCAAATGACTTGCCAGGAGGTTTGCCAGCAAATTCACCTTAGCTTGGAGCTCAAACCAGGTGTCAGGACCCCTCTCTGGCACTTTCCATCTTAGCAGGCTGTATCTTTCACCAGCACAGGGAGGGGCAGATGCTGCCACCCATTTGTGCCACCAGCCTGTCGACCTACAAACATATTTCCCATTATGATGGGTACCAAGGAGCAGGCAGTTCTGAGCAGGATCAAGAAGTCCAGGAGAGAATGCCCATTCTCCCTGGTTTTACTCTCTAGCACAGCACTGGAGTAGTACCAGCTCCCTTTCCCCCAGAAAAGCTGCAAACCTTTTCCCTAGTTAGGAAACCAACCTTGGGTTTCCCCAGCTGGATCGATGATGATCTTGGCAAAAGGTCACTTCTTATCTGGCATGCATTATCATTAGGAAGTGTGAAAAATTGCCAGGCCCTATTAATCCAGTCAGAGAAGCCACCAACCCAGAAAGAAGCTGAGGAACTCACTGTCTGGGATAGCCTGGAATCATCTGGAATAGTCCCAACAGCTATTGAACAAAATATTTCCCCTGACGCTTCAATTGCTGTCTCCACAGAAACAAGTGGCTTTCTTGTCTGAGATTCAAATAGAATGAACTGGTATATAAAGTCACATGTATTTATATACTAGAACTGACAGATTACCTATTTATTTTAGAATTTGATAAAAAAAAATGTGTTATAAGAGTTTAAGTTCCTTCCACTGAGGATTGACAAGACTTCTGGAGAGAAAGAAGAGTGACAGTAGGGAAACTAACTGGACCTTCATAAGGTTCTTACTTTTAAAAAATTGGTTAGCTTTTATAGGTGACACATAAGAGACAAACTGCAAGTAGCACACAAAGAAATATAGTGAAAAGTTTTCTTTCTATTCCTATCTGAAGCAAACTTAATTCTGGTTCAGGGGACAACGATTATTGTTTTCTTGTGGTATCTTCTCTAGGAAGCCTTTGCACACCTACAAAGACTGATATATATATATATATATATATATACACATATATATATATGTATATATATATATATGTATATATATCAGCATTTTGCTTTTTGTCAGTTACTAATATATATCTTGGAGATTGTTCATATCAGTATGAGAGAGGCCTTGTTTTCCAATGTGCATGTGTGTGGTTAGTTGGTAAGTCGTGTCCAATTCCTTGTGACCCCATGGATTGTAGCCCACCAGGCTCCTCTGTCCATGGGATTTTCCATGCCAGAATACTGGAGTGGGTTGCCATTTCCTTCTCCAGGGGATCTTCCCGACCCAGGGATCGAACTCATTGGCAGGTGGATTCTTTACCACTGAGTCACCTGGGAAGGGTGTACTATACTTATTTAACCAGTTGTCTATCAGTGGACATATACAGATTACATTGCGGGGTCCTGAAGAGAAGTTTTGGGGGTTGATTTGTTTTTGTGATTGCATGCATAAAAAGAATCAAGTCCATGCCATTCCAACTCTCCCATCAGGAAGGGATCTCTGGTCTTCAAAAAAGAATGTCCATATTTTTGAATGAGTCAAATTATATCCCAGGGATAGTCTAGTGAATATGCTCTGACTCATTTGATGGCTCTTTGAGAATTTCGCCGAAAGAGCCCTCTCGCTGCTCGCCTGTATCCAAGAAGTATTTGCATCAGACAGGATGCTCTCCTGTTCCTCTTGTTACTAAAGGTCAGCTAAATCCAACAGGGGGCGTGCTGAGCCTGGGTGCAGCAGCTTGATCAACACTGGCACTCAGAATGGGAGCCAAACAATCCTTCCCAGAGGACTTCACTCCGTTTCAGTGAAAATAAGCAGTTTTTCTTCATTTGGAATCGCATCCAGCCTGCCACAGCTTGCATTCAGGGTTGATGCTTTGCATTTTCCATTGCTCACTCTATTTGCTGAAAGGCACACTGTTCCATTGTGTGCTTTCAGCTGGTGAGGCAGTCTGGAAAAGGGATAGAGAGGTGGAAACAAAAAAACAACCCTTTGGCCCAGAAAAAGAACACCAGGATGCAACCCTGTCAGCAGCTGGAATCTCACAGCTCTCGCTCGTGTTCCTCTATCCATCCGTCTGTTCAGCAAAGTGTGACTACTTGCCAGGAGCCAGTTACTGGGCTGGGGACTTCAAAAAAGCCCAGTCCCTCCTGTTGAGAAGCTCATAGGGTAGCAGGGGTAACAGATGCATAAACAGTTTCTGATACAAAGTGGAAGGTGCTCCAGCAGCTCAGGGAAGGTTGTCCCCACTTCCTGGGAGAGTAGAGAAGGGTTTACAGTGTACAGCCTTCCATCCCTTTCCACTCCCACCCTTTCTGTAGGGACATGATTTGGGGGCTGAGGCGGTAGCCAGGCATCCTCATCTCTTATTGAGGTTCTGCCTTAAATCTTACCAGCTTACATTGAGGGAGCACCAGCAAGATGTGGGGGGTGCAGCATGCAGTGTACTCCCTTCCATTTTGGCTATGTGCTGGAGAATCCTAGGGAGATAATGTGTTTCGTTAATAATGAATGATTGGGATGAATGATGTATCTTCACATCAGAGAAACCACCTCAAATGGAAAACCAGTCCTCAGCAGCTGGCTCACAGCTGTCACAGACAGCAGTAATGTTTTTCTCCCTAAATTTATAGGCACAATTCTTGCCTCTCTGACGTATATGAAAAGTGCCTGTAATATTTACATATTTCTCGTCTTCAAAAATCCCTGGGACTTCCTTGGTGGTCCAGTGATTAAGACTTCGCCTTCCAAGGCAAGGGGTGTGGATTTGATCCCTGGTCAGGGAGCCAAAATCCCACGTGCCTCGAGGCCAAAATAAAAACATAAAACAGGAGCAATATTGCCTTCAAGGTTGGGGTCTGTTCATTTTCTCCTGTTCAGAGTTCACTGTTTTCTAAAACTGCATATCCCTTACTCCCAATTCAGTCCTTAAATTTCTTTGGTTAATCCAAAAAGGTGGCTTTCTTTCTACTAAAAGAGCACTTAGAAATCACTAATAAACTCCGTATTCTACCAATTATCTTTTTTTCTAATTTTACTCGAACTCTCCACAACATTTGCACTAGTGACCAATTTGCCATTAAGACTCTCCCTCTTGACCTTTGTGAGGCTGTATTATTATTATTATTTTTATAATTATACTATTTTATTTATTTATGTTAAAAATTTATTTATTTATTTATTTTTTGGCCATGCTGGGTCTTCATTGCTGCTCAGACTTTCCCTAGTTGTGGCGAGTAGAGGCTACTCTAGTTGTAGCCTGCAGGCTAATCATTGCAATGGCTTCTCTTGATGTGGAGCATGGGCTCTAGGGCATGTGAGCTTCAACAGTTGTGGCGAACAGGCTTAGTTGCTTTGCAGCATGTGGAATCTTCCCAAACCCAGGATTGAACCTGTGTCCCCTACATTGGCAGATGGATTCTTAACCACTGGACCACCAGGGAAGTCCCACCTGTTTTTATTCACAGTATTTCTTGTCCTGTTTGCTAACTGTTTTTTTTTTCTTCTCATAGTCTTAAAAAAATCGCTTTTAAAACCAATTGAAAAGTAAAACAACAACCACTAGCTTTATTGAGATTTAGCTCACAGACCATACAATTCACCTACTGAAAGTGTACAGTTTCAATGGTTTTTAGTACATTCACAAAGGTGGTAACCATAATCAATTTTAGAATATTTTCATCACCACTAAGATAATACGTCACTTAAAAAACAAATCCATACTATGTAGAAAATAGATAACTGATGACACTGTATAACACAAGGAACTCTACTTAATGCACGGTGGTGACCTGAATGTGAAAGAAGTCCAAAAGAGAGGGACATTTGTGTATGTATGGCTGATTCATTTTGCTGTACAGTAGAAACTATCACAACATTGTAAAGCAACTATGCTCCAATAAAAATTTTTAAAAATTCAGAAGTTTTGGGGGTTGATTTGTTTTTGTGATTGTATGCATAAAAAGAATCAAGTCCATGCCATTCTGACTCTCCCATCAGGAAGGGATTTCTGGTCTTCAAAAAAGAATGTCCATATTTTTTGATGAGTCAAATTACATCCCAGGGATAGTCTAGTGAATATGCTCTGACTCATTTGATGGCTCTTTACTAACTGGATTATTTACCCCTGAACCACCTGGGAAGCCCTGTATAGATGTAGTACATCTTTATCCATTCCTGTCAATGGACATTTAGGTTGCTTGCATGTCTCGGGTATTGTAAACAGCACGGTAATGAACATCAGGGTGCATGACTGTAAGATCAGCAAGTGTCTCAAGAGGTAGAGAGGAAAGTCAACAAGGCTGGAAAGAACCAGGATCAGGGAATGGGCTGGAAGGGTGGCATGATGAGAGAGCGAGCAGAGAATGCTTTTTTCTGAAGCCAGCCAGCCAGCCTCTCCTCAGGCCAGGTTGTATGTTGGTTCAGGCTGAGAGTGGGCCAAAAGTCAAGGGCCTGGGAGGAGAGACATTTAAGCAAAGTTCTGTTAATGAGCATTTTGTTCCGAGTGATCTGTGGGGACAAGCGGTTCGTTTTATTTATTTATTTAATATATTTATTTATTTGTTTGGCTGCACCGAATCTTTGTTGCGGCATGTGGGATCTAGTTCCCTGACCAGGGATCAGACTCCGGCTCCCTGCATTGGGAGCTTGGAAGCTTAACCACTGGACCACCAGGGAAGTCCCTTAATGTAGATATTTAATGTAGAGTCTGCCTTCATTCCTCTGTGCTGTCCCAGTCACTTTCCCTTTTTCCTTTTCATCTTCCTCTATGGCATCTTTGTTATGACTCTAAAATCAGTGGTCCTGAAATGGGGAGATAGTAATAATATTTAAAGCCTGATGCCATTTCAATAGTGACTTATTTCAGTCGACATATTTCCCAAGAATGTCACCATCTCTAAATAAGAAATAATCCTTGTCATCTAGAACTACTTTGGTGCTTCCATATTCTGGGAGAGAACTTTATCTCCAATTTTCATGTTAACTGATTCAATCTCTCCCCCCTTTCCTTGAGAGCTGGGTCCAACAGTTACTACTGTTGCTTGCAGTACTTTTCCTTGTGATTTTTCTGGAAGCATAATGCCTCCCAGGTGGCACTAGTTGTAAAGAACCCGCCTGCCAATGGAGGAAACACAAGAGATGCAGGTTTAATCCCTGGGTTGGAAAGAGCTCCTGGAGTAGGAAATGGTAACCTGCTCCAGTATTCTTGTCTGGAACATTCCGTGAACAGAGGAGCCTGGTGGACAAAAAGAGTTGGAATGACTGAGCGCCCGAGCACACACACACACACACACACACACACACACACACACACACACATATGAATTTAATCTGAGGTCCCAGCAAGTTAAAGAAAATAAAGCACCCTGACCAAGGTAACAGCAAAACCTTATCCCAGTTCAAACTGAATTATAATACAGTCCACTTATCCAAAAAATGTAGAGTAAGACTCCTGTTAATTTGATATTTGGTTAATTCTAATCTGATTAGAATAGTTTACATGTAATCTATTAGGCTAGGAGAAATCCATTTTACATTAAACATTTGATGAACAGAATATTTATTCACAACTCTGTTTCCAAATTGATGTGTGATTTCAAGTGAATGACTTTCCTTCTTTTAGCTCTTCACCTCTCTCTTAGTTCTTAGTTTTTTCATCTGCAAATGAAAAAATGGGAGTAGATGATTTCTAGGATTCCTTCCATTTCTGACATTCTATGACTGTAAATTCTAATCTCTGATAACTCAGACAACATTTTGGGATCTTATAGTACTTCAAACAAAGTTTATTTTGAACATATATATTTTTTTTTTTTTGCTACTCCTGGTGGCATTCAGGATATTAGTTCACCAACCAGGGATCAAACCTGCACGCCCTGCAGTGGAAGCAGATTCTTAACTACTGGACCACCAGGGAAGCCCCTGAACATCATTAATTCAGGCAAACATTTAACAATACCAAGTGCCTATAAACTGCTAGTTCTAGTGCTAGGAGTTTGGAACCAAATATGGAAAGACATGGTCCCAGCTATCCAGAGTTTACAGTGCAATATGGGAGCTAGATATGTACCCCAACAATTAAATTTAGTGGAATAACTACTGTAAAAGGCAGCATATACAAGTGTAATGAGAGCACTGGGGAAAAAGTGCTAACATTTACATAAGGGACACAGGAGACGTTTCAGAGGAGTTGAGCTGTGACTTGAAGAAGAAATAGACATTTGCCAAGCAGAAAAAGGTAGGTGGAGGCTGGGGTTCTAAGTCAGAGGAAAGACCTTGGTAAAGGCATAAGCTTATGGAAAACAGCTTATTAAGGCTGAAGGCTAAGGTATTTAGAGGCAGAGAGGCTAAACGTGGGCTAAGCAGGAAACATTTTTCAATCAAAGAGCATCCTTAAATCATGCTAAGATGTTTGGACTTTATCCTAAAGCTTATAAAACACTATTTAAGGATTTTAACCTAAAGAGGGAGAGGAACTGATTTGCACTTTAGAAAGAAATTGATTTGAGGAAATGTAATTGATAGGACTGGAAAAGGTCAGTTTTCATTCCAGTCCCAAAGAAGGGCAATGCCAAAGAATGTTCAAACTGCTGCATGATTGCACTCATTTCACATGCTAGCAAGATAATGCTCAAAATCCTTCAAGCTAGGCTTCAACAGTATGTGAACCAAGAACTTCCAGATGTACAAGCTGGATTTTAAAAGACAAAGAAACCAGAAATCAAATTGCCAACATCAGTTGGATCATAGAAAAAGCAAGAGAATTCCAGAAAAACATCTACTTCTGCTTCATTGACTGTCTAGATCTGACTTTGACTGTGTGGATCACAACAAACTGGAAAATTCTTAAAGAGATGGGAATACCAGACCACCTAACCTGCCTCCTGAGAAACCTGTATGCAGGTCAAGAAGCAACGGTTAGAACCAGACATTTGAACAATGGTTCAAAATCGGGAAAGGACTTTGTCAAGGCTATTGTCAGGATATTGTCACCCTGCTTATTTAACTTCTATGCAGAGTACATCATGAAAAATGCTGGACTGGATGAATCCCAAGCTGATTGGAATCAAGATTGCCAGGAGAAATATTAATAACCTCAGGTATGCAGATGACACCACCCTAATGGCAGAAAGTGAAGGGTAACTAAAGATCTTCTTGATGAAGGTGAAAGAGGAGAGTGAAAAAGCTAGCTTAAAACTCAACATTCGAAAAACTAAGATCATGGGTTCTGGTCCCATCACTTCATGGCAAATATATGGGGAAAAAATGGAAACAGTGACAGATTTTATTTTCCTGGGCTTCAAAATCACTGCAGACAGTGACTGCAGCTATGTAATTAAAAGACGCTTACTCCATGGAAGAAAAGCTATGACAAACCTAGAGAGCATATTAAAAAGCAGAGATATTACCTTTCTGATAAAGGTCTGTCTAGTCAAAGGTCCATCTGGCTTTTCCAGTAATCATGTACAGATATGAGAGCTGGGCCATAAAGAAGGCTAAGCACTGAAGAATTGATGCTTTCAAACTGTGGTGCTGGAGAAGACTTTTGAGAGTCCCTTGAACTGCAAGGAGATCAAACCAGTCATTCCTAAAGGAAATCAGTCCTGAATATTCATTGGAAGGACTGATGCTGAAGCTGAAGCTCCAACTTTGGCCACCTGATGGGAAGAGCTGACTCACTGGAAAAGACCCTGATGTTGGGAAGGATTGAGGGCAGGAGGAGAAGGGATCGAGGATTGGATGGTTCAATGGAATTGTCAATTCAATGGACTTGAGTTTGAGCAAACTCCAGGAGACAGTGAAGGACAGGGAAGCCTAGTGTGCTGCAGTCCATGAGGTCCCAAAGAGTCAACACAACTGAACAACTGAACAGCAACAATTGATAATTCAGAAGAGCCTGAGGCTAGAAGCAGGGAGATCTATCAGGAGGCTACTGAAAGAGTCCCAGCAAGAGGAGATGATCATCTGAACTAAAGCAGTACAAGTACATAGAGGAAGAGAGTTGATGGGAGAACTCTGTAGGAGAGAAAATCAGCAGGGCTTGGTGTCTGATTTCATGGAGAAAATGAGGGGAACGGAGGAGTCTAAAATATTACAATTTTTATTATTTAGAGTACAGATGTATAAACTATAGAAGATTGGATTATATATGTACTAATCCTATTCTATTCCCTGGAAATCCATTTATTTTTTAACTGAAATATAGTTGTATATTGTTCATACTGTTCATGGGGTTCTCAAGGCAGGAATACTGAAGTGGTTTGCCATTCCCTTCTCCGGTGGACCACATTTTGAACAGTATGAAAAGGCAAAAAGATAGAACACTGAAAGATGAACTCCCCAGGTCGGTAGGTGCCCAGTATGCTACTGAAGATCAGTGGAGAAATAACTCCAGAAAGAATGAAGAGATGGAGCCAAAGCAAAAACAACACCCAGTTGTGGATGTGCCTGGCGACAGAAGCAAGGTCTGATGCTGTAAACAGCAATATTGCATAGGAACCTGGAATGTTAGGTCCATGAATCAAGGCAAATTGGAAGAGATCAAACAGGAGACAGCAAGAGTGAACGTTGACATTTTAGGAATCAGTGAACTAAAATGGACTGGAATGGGTGAATTTAACTCAGATGACCATTATATCTACTACTGTGGGGAAGAATCCCTTAGAAGAAATGGAGTAGCCATCATAGTCAACAAGGGAGTCCGAAATGCAGTACTTGGATGAAGCATCAAAAACAACAGAATGATCTCTGTTCATTTCCGGGTCAAACCGTTCAATATCATGGTAACCCAAGCCTATGCCCCAACAAGTAATGCTGAAGAAGCTGAAGTTGAACGGTTCTATGAAGACCTACAAGACCTTCTAGAATTAATACCCAAAAAAGATACCCTTTTCATTATAGGGGACTGGAATGCAAAAGTAGGAAGTCAAGAAATACCTGGAGTAACAGGCAAATTTGGCCTTGGAGTACAGAATGAAGCAGGGCAAAGTCTAATAGAGTTCTGCCAAGAGAATGCACTGGTCATAGCAAACATCCTCTTCCAACAACACAAGAGAAGACTCTACACATGGACATCACCAGATAGTCAACACCGAAATCAGATTGGTTATATTCTTTGCAGCCAAAGATGGAGAAGCTCTATACTGTCAGCAAAAACAAGACCAGGAGCTGCCTGTGGCTCAGGTCATGGCCTCCTTATTGCCAAATCCAGACTTAAATTGAAGAAAGTAGGGAAAACCACTAGACCATTCAAGTAGGACCTAAATCAAATCCCTAACAATTACACAGTGGAAGTGAGAAATAGATTTAAGGGACTAGATCTGATAGAAAGATTGCCTGATGAACTGTGGATGGAGGTTCATGACATTGTACAGGAGACAGGGAGCAAGATCATCCCCAAGAAAAAGAAATGCAAAAAAGCAAAATGGCTGTCTGAGGAGGCCTTACAAATAGCTGTGAAAAGAAGAGAAGCAAAAAGCAAAGGAGAAAAGGAAAGCTATACCCATTTGAATGCAGAGTTCCAAAGAATAGCAAGGAGAGAGAAGAAAGCCTTCCTCAGTGATTAGTGCAAAGAAATCAAGGAAAACAATGGAATGGGGAAGACTAGAGATCTCTTCAAGAAAGTTAGAGATACCAAGGGAACATTTCATGCAAAGATGGGCTCAATAAAGGACAGAAATGGCATGGACCTAACAGAAGCAGAAGGTATTAAGAAGAGGTGGCAAGAATACACAGAAGAATTATACAAAAAAGATCTTCACAATCCAGATAACCACAATGGTGTGATCACTCACCTAGAGCCAGACATCCTAGAATGTGAAGTCAAGTGGGCCTTAGAAAGCATCACTACGAACAAAGCTAGTGGAGGTGATGAAATTCCAGTTGAGCTATTTCAAATCCTAAAAGATGATGCTGTGAAAGTGCTGCACTCAATATGCCAGCAAATTTGGAAAACTCAACAGTGGCCACAGGACTGGAAAAGGTCAGTTTTCGTTCCAATCCCTAAAAAGGCAATGCCAAAGAATGCTCAAACTACCACACAATTGCACTCATCTCACACGCTAGTAAAGTAATGCTCAAAATTCTCCAAGTCAGGCTTCAACAATACATGAACCATGAATCTCCAGATGTTCAAGCTGGTTTTAGAAAAGGCAGAGGAACCAGAGATCAAATTGCCAATATCCACTGGATCATCGAAAAAGCAAGAGAGTTCCAGAAAAACATCTATTTCTGTTTTATTGACTATGCCAAAGCCTTTGACTGTGTGGATCACAATAAACTGTGGAAAACTCTGAAAGAGATGGGAATACCAGACCACCTGACCTGCCTCTTGAGAAACCTGTATGCAGGTCAGGAAGCAACAGTTAGAACTGGACATGGAACAACAGACTGGTTCCAAATAGGAAAAGGAGTCCATCAAGGCTGTATATTGTCACCATGCTTATTTAACTTATATGCAGAGTACATCATGAGAAACGCTGGGTTGGATGAAGCACAAGCTGGAATCAAGATTGCCAGGAGAAATATCAATAACCTCAGATATGCAGATGACACCACCCTTATGGCAGAAAGCAAAGAACTAAAAAGCCTCTTGATGAAAGTGAGAGAGGAGAGTGAAAAAGTTGGCTTAAAGCTCAATGTTCAGAAAACTAAGATCATGGCATCTGGTCCCATCACTTCATGGGAAATAGATGGGGAAACAGTGGAAACAGTATCAGACTTTATTTTTCTGGGCTCCAAAATCACTGCAGATGGTGATTGCAGCCATGAAATTAAAAGACGCTTACTCCTTGGAAGGAAAGTTATGACCAGCCTAGATAGCATATTAAAAAGCAGAGATATTACTTTGCCAACAAAGATCTGTCTCATCAAGGCTATGGTTTTTCTGGTAGTCATGTATGGATGTGAGAGTTGGACTATAAAGAAAGCTGAGCACCAAAGAATTGATGCTTTTGAACTGTGGTGTTGGAGAAGACTCTTGAGAGTCCCTTGGACTGCAAGGAGATCCATCCAGTCCATCCTAAAGGAAATCAATCCTGAGTGTTCATTGGAAGGACTGATGCTGAAGCTGAAACTCCAACACTTTGACCACCTGATGTGAAGAACTGACTCATTGGAAAAGACCCTGATGCTGGGAAAGATTGAAGGTGAGAGGAGAAGGGGGCAACAGAGGATGAGATGGTTGTATGGCATCACCGACTCAATGGACATGGGTTTGAGTAAACTCCGGGAGTTGGTGATGGACAGGGAGGCCTGGGGTGCTGCATTCCATGGCATGACAAAGAGTTGGACACGACTGAGCGAATGAACTAAACTGAACTGAACTGATAGTTGTATACAATATTATGTAAATTTCAGGTGTACATCGGAGTGGCTCACAGTTTTTAAAGGTTTATATTTTATTATTATAAATTATAAAATATTGGCTATATTCCCTGTGTTATACAGTATATCCTTGTAGCTTATTTCTTTTGTACATAGTAGTTTGTAACTCTTAATCCCCAGCCCCTATCTTGCCCCTCCCCACTTCCTTCTTCCCATTGAAAACCACTAGCTTCTTCTCTTTATCTGTGAGTCTGTCTTTGTTGTTATATCCACTATTCTGTTTCATTTTTTTAGATTCCACATATAAGTGATATCACACAGTATTTGTCTTTCTCTGACTTATTTTACTTAGCATAATACCCTCCAAGTTCATCCATGTTGTTGCAAATGGCACAATTTTATTCTTTTTATGGCTGAGTATGTACATCACATCTTATTTATTCATTCATCTGTAGATGGATACTTAGGTTGCTCCTTGTTTTTGTGGTTCAGTTGCTCAGTCATGTCTGACCCTTTGCAACCCCACAAACTGGAGCACACCAGGCTTCCAGGCTTCTCTGTCCATCACTATCTCCGAGTTTGCTCAAACTCAAGTCCAGTTGAGTCAGTGATGCCATCCAACCATCTCATCCTCTGCTGCCCCCTTCTCCCCTTGTCCTCAATTTTTCCCAGCATCAGGGTCTTTTTCAATGAGTCAGCTCTTCACATCAGGTGGCTAGAGTATTGGAGTTTCAGCTTCAGCATCAGTCTTTCCAATGAATATTCCAGGTTGCTCCTGGAAATGCTCTTAAAAAGAAATTCCTGATGTTAATTTATTTCTTTACTAACTAATCTCCTCCTTTATATAATAGTAAAGTAGTGGAAAAGCGTTGTTAATTTCTTTTTCCAGTTATTTGATTTCAGGTAGTATATTAAATATATTTAAATTCATGAATTAACAATGATGCCAAACAAGGACACACACACACAAAAAACACCTCAGAAATCACCGTTGGAAATACTAGATAACCAACTTATTATTCTGAAAACTGGAACTAAATGGAAATAACTAAGCATTTACCCTACCCTTTTCTGTTTGAATTGTGCCTTAGGGTAAGCAAGTAGTTGGTGGGGGTAAGCTCTTATTTATAGAATTATTTCAGCTTACACATGAAGAAGAAATGATAGAATACCACTGTTTCGTACCTGCTAGTGAAATAATGAGCTAGAAAATTATCTTTAACGCCTGCTAAAAATATTAGGTGGAGATTGATGTGGCATGGCGTTTATTCGCTAAGTCATGTCCGACTCTTTGTGACCCCATGGACTGTAGCTCACCAGGCTCCTCTGTCCATGGGATTTCCCAGGCAAGAATACTGCAGTGTATTGCTGTTTCCTTCTCTAAGGGATCTTCTCAACCCATGGATGGAACCCACATCTCTTGCATTGGTAGGCAGATTATTTACAGCTGAGCCACCAGGGAAGCCTGGAGACTGATGGAGAACTCTTAATTGTGGGAAGCCCCTTATGAGACTACAACACCTAAGCCCACTCATTAATCTTTTTTTGGGGGGGCAGAGGTGATGGGGGAAAACAGTCTGTTTCTTCTTCTATTTAAGATTTTTTCAATAATTTTTGTTTTGTTTGTTTTAATATTTATTTATTTATTTATTTTTTTATTTGGCTGCCCTGGGTCTTAGTTGCAGCAGGCAGGATCTTCAATCTTCCTTTTGGCATGTGGGATCTAGTTCCCTGACCAGAGAGCAAACCCCGGCCCGTGCATTGAGAGCGCAGTGTCTTAGCCACTAGACCACCAGGAAAGTTCCATTCTTTTATTTATGCAATGAAGATTCAAGAAAATGCACCCTCACCCCTCATTCATTAATCATAACATCACAAAAAAGGAAAGGACTGGGCTTTCCTAGAGGTTCAGTGGTAAAGAATTCGCCTGCCAATGCAGGAGACACTGGTTCAATCCCTGATTCAGAAGGAACCCACCTGCCCGGGGGCAACTAAGCTTGCGCACCACAACCATCGAGCCGGTGCCCTAGAGCCCAGGAGCCGTAATTGCTGAGCCTGTGCTCTGCAGCAAGAGAAGCCACTGCCATGAGAAGCCCTTGCACTGCAACTGAGAGTTGCACCCCAACTCCCCACAACTACAGAAAAGCCTGCACAGCAGTGAAGACCCAGCACAGCCAAAATAAATAAATAATTTTTCTTTTTTATTTTAAAGGGGAAAGGACTGACATTGTGTGTCTGGGGTGTGATGTAATAGGAAGTACACACCAACATTTATGAAGTATTTTTGACAAAAAACAGCAGCAAAACAGTCAAACTTGCATCTGATTGGAAGTCCAGATCTAACTTCAAGTTTACAGAAAAGATGGAGGTCAGGGAAATGTATTAAAACAACGCTGTAAGAATGCAATAAGCGAAGACCAGAGGTGTGACATGCTACAGGACAAACAACCCAGTTTCTCCAACAGGCAAACTGGAGACAGAACGAGGAGCAGGGGAAGAGGAAGAGGTGATGACAAAGAGGGAAAAATACCACATTAAAGGAGACTTCAAAAATCTATTTGATAGTACTGAAACAGAGAAGGTCCGTGCCCCCTCCCACTATGTCTTCTGTCTGCCTTTTGTCTGTGGAAAACTCTAATCAAAGAATAAGTTTAATCAGAGAAGTGAGAAATGCAGAAACAGAAGAAAATAGTCAAAGGAGATAATAATAATAATGGAGTCATCAAGCATAGTCAAGGACCCTTAGTTCTTTCTCAAGGGCCGTAGATAATATTCTGAGCCATATCCTGTGAGCCGTCCTATAGATACTAAAATGCCAGATGGAGAAGTTAACTACCTGATGACCAGACTGTACCCAGGACATGAGCTGCCACAATTCTGAGAATTGGTTGCAAAGAAATGGGGACAAATGGACCCTGGAACTGAAAATGAACTGGACCTAAAACAACCAAGATGATGCTGGTCAGACCACTGATGACCAGTTTGAAGATGACTGTTAGAGATGACTGTGCTGTTTCTGCATGTAGCTCCCCCAACCCCCCTCTGTCTATAAAAGCTCTTACCCCACTGGTTGCCATTGGTGGGGGGTGGGAGTCAGCCTTTGGACAGATGTCTGCCACCCTCCCTCCAAACCCTCACTTGTGGCATCTGACATAAAGCAAACTTTCCTCTCCACCAACCTGGCCTGTTTATCGGCTTTTGAGCAGTAAGCAACCAGACCCACCACACACTCGTTCGGTAACAGTTCTGTACTGCATATTTGAAAGTTGCTGAGAGACTTCCCTGGAGGTCGCAGCGACTTCCCTGGGGGTCCAGGACTCTGCTCTTCCAATGCAGGGGGCTAGGGTTTGATCCCTGGTCAGGGAACTAAAATCCCACGGGCCACGTGGTGTGGCTAAAAAAAAAGAAAAAAAGGTTGCTGAGAGTAGATCTTAAAAGTTTCTCTCAAGAAAAAAAAATTCTGTAACTATGTATGGTGATGAATGTTAACTAGACTGTGGAAATAATTTCACAATATATACAAATATCAAATCATTATGTTGTATACCTGAAACTAATCTAATGTTGAAAACCTTTTTGAATAGCAGTTCTTGCCTGGTTCAAGTGCACCAAAGGGAAAAAGGTTCTGTGCATTTCTTGCATCAGTGGTAGGTCAACCATTCAGATATCTGCCTTTACACACGAGAATGCATTTCATCCTCAAAACAAGCTTAGTATTTATTAAATAATTAAAAACTTATTTTAAAAAAGAAAAAAAGAAAAAGTCAACTAATTACAGTATGGGCTTCCCTTGTGGCTCAGACGGTAAAGAATCTGCCTGCAATGAGGGAAACTTGAGTTCGATCTCTGGGTTGGGAAGATCCCCTGGAGAAGGGAAAGGCTACCCACTCCAGTATTCTGGCCTGGAGAATTATATAGTCCATGGAGTTGCAAAGAATCGGAGTATATGGGCTTTATTTAGATACTGATTCTTTACTAGCTGAGCCATCAGGGAAACCCAAGAATATTGGAGTGGGTAGCCTTCCCCAGAGGATCTTCCCAACCCAGGAATCAAACTGGAGTCTCCTGCATTGCAGGCAGATTCTTTACCAGCCGAGCTACAAGGGAAGCCCTGATTTGAACACATGGTAAACAAAAACAAAAATGGTTTATGAGGCAATCAGGGTAATTTGAACTCTGATTAGGTATCTGCTGACCTCAAGGAATCGTTACTAAATTTTAAGGTATGATAGTGTCATTGTGGTTATGCTTATATAATCCTTATATTTAAAAGAGATACACATTGAAGTATTTACAGATGAAATGAGATCACATCTAAGACAGCATTTAAAATAACCTTGAGGCGGGGCTTCCCTGGTGGCTTAGTGGTAAAGAATCCACCTGCCAATGTAGAAGCCACCGAAATGAGACACCCTCCCTCTACAACTAGAGAGTAACTGGAGAAAAGCCCAAGCAGCAACAAAGACCCAACACAGCCAAAAATAAATACATAAAATTATTTAAAAAATAAGAAATAATCCTGAGGGAAGTGGATGGGCCTATAAGTGAAATGAGGTGGCCACATATTAATAATTGTGGGTGCAAGCGACAGGTGCATAGACAACCATCATATTATTCTGTACTTCCATCTACATTTGAACTTTCTCATAATAAATACTAAGGTTGTTTTGAGGATGAAATGTATTCTCGTGTGTAAAGGCACATATCTGAATGGTTGACCTACCATTGATGGCAAGAAATGCACAGAACCTTTTTCCCTTCGGTGCACTTGAACCAGTTAAGAACTGGTATTCAAAAAGATTTTCAGTTAAACCCATTCTGTTGCACATGCTAGGATCCCTCTTCCTTTCAACTTCGCAGTTGGAACAAAATCTAGATCTTTAAAACAAGACACTCTCAATAAAGCACAGTTAAGTGTTTAGCAGCTGTGCATATTTAAGCAAACCATTTCATTTGTGGAATCTGGCTTGTTTCCCAGGAAACGATGTTTCCATTTCACAATGTAACAGAGCAGGAAGACTGTGAACTCTTGTTTGAATGTAGATTCCTTGTGCCCCACTCAGATTTCCACATTTCCATTGTGGTCTGGGTGTGAGAGTCTAGCTGCATGTTGGTGGAATGACTCATTTTCCCACCAAGATACAGATTTCTGTAAATCCCAGGGGCCACTGATTGGTGTGAAAGAGCAGTCAACACAGACTTGGCTCCTGGATCCATCATATGACTTGAGATACGATTTAAAGTTTTCTGCCTGGGCTTAAAATGAAAGAAGCAATTCAGCTATTCAGATAATTCATGCCCCCAAACCTTTAGTGTTTACAAGTGGTTCTTAAGAGCAGCTACTTGAGGGACTTCCCTAGAGGTCCAGTGGTTAAGATTCTGCCCTTCCCCTGCAGGGGGCATGTGATTTCTCACCAGGGAAATAAGATCTGACATGCTTCACAGTGCGGTCAAAAAATACAAAAATAAATTAATTAATATTTTAAAAAGAGCAGCTACTAGATACCATAAGGAAATACAAAGGTAATACAAGCAAAATTACACCTTTGGGTGTTTAGTAATCTCATCAAGGAAATAAATGCATGAGAAGTATAAAGATTTAAAATGAGCCAATGATACCCAATACAAGTATATATAAAATATATCCACCAATGTTTCGGAATCTTAGAATAATAGAGTTGATGAAATAAAATTTACATTTTCAAGCAGGAAAAGAAAAAAAAATTAAACAGACAATTCTCTCTCCATGCTTGTTTGGGCCTCCTCCCTCCCTAATGTGCACTATGCACCTGCAGTATGCATTAACCAGAGCTCCTCCAACCATAAAGATCATTTTAACTTCTTAAAAGAACAAGGTTCTTTCTCAGCTCTGTAGTGAGTCATGGTGACTTGCTGTTCCACTTTGTAGGTGTTTACCTGGACTATGTATCCTTGTTGAACTTTATGTAAAACATCAGTATGTCATTTTGATGTATGATACTTTGTCTCAAAAATGTATATAAAGCCTTCGGCTTCTAAGAGGTGGGACATTTTTCCAAGTTTTCTGAGAATCTGCTTCCTGGGTTATAGTCCTCAGTTTGGCTCAAATAAAATTCCCTTTTTATTTATTAACTAGATAGTTAATTGATTTTTCATTGATAGAGTGAGCAAAATGAAAGGAGGCTATCTATCTGGAAATTTTTATAATTTACAAAATTTTAAAATTCTTTAAAATTTACAGAAAATTTCTAAGTACAAAAAAGGTTTTTGGAACCATTTGAGAGTAAGTTGGCAACATGATGTCTCATCACCGCCAAATACCTTGTTTCTATAAACAAGGCCATTCTGATACATAACCATAGAACAGCCATCATATTCAGGAAATTGATATCAATACATGCCTCCATCTGGTTCTCAGCTACCTATCAAGTTTCATTATTTGTTCTAATAGTGTCCTTTATCACTTAGTGATCCAATCTAAGTTCACACTTTGAATTTACTTGTCACCTTTCTTTAGTCTCCATGAATCACAGGAATAGTTCCTCATTTCTCATTTGACTTTCATAACATTGTCATTTTTTAAGATTACAGGACAATTATTATGTAGAATATTGTTCAATTTGGGCTTTCTGATGTGCTTTCTTTCCATGATTGGATTTAGGGTTTTAACTTTGGCAGGAAGAGCATGAAAGGGATGCTGTGTTCTTTTTATTGTATCCTATCAAGTGGTACATGATTTTAATTTGCCCTTTGCTTGTGCTGTTAACCTTGATCAGTTAGGGTGAGGTCAGATTTTCCAGTATAAGTGTTAGTCACTCAGTTGTGTCCGACTTTTTGTGACCCTATGGACTGTAGCCCACCAGGCTCCTCTGTCCATGGAATTCTCCAGGCAAGAATAATGGACTGGGTTGCCATTTCCTTCTCCAGATTATAAAGTTAGTCTTTTCTTCTTTGTCATCCATAAGCATTTTGTAGGGTGCTTTTTTTGAGACTGAGTAAATATTCCATACACCAATTTCACACACAAATCACCAGAACTCATCTAACGTGAAATAGCTTTGCTACCTCTATAACTGCAGAGAAGTTTAATTTGTAATTTAAAAACTAAAAAAAGGAAGTATCCAGGTACAGATGCTTTTAGTGGAGACTCCACTAAACATACAAAGAATTAACACCGACTCTACACAGTCTTTTTCAGAAAGAAGAAGAGAGAATCCTTCCTAACCCATTTTATGAGACCGGTATAACCCTAATATAAAAAACCAGACAGTACAAAAAAGGTAAGCCAATATCCCTCATAAATATACATGCAAATATCCTTAACAAAGTATAAGCAAATAGAATTCAGCAATATGTAAGAAAGAATTATATATATGAGCAAGTGGGGTTTATTCCAGGGTTGCAAGGCTGATTCAGTATTGAAAATTCAATCAGTGTAATTCACCAGGTGAACAAGGTAAAGAAGAAAAACCACATGACCATATCAATTGAGGAAGAAACTATATTTGACAAAATTCAACACCTATTCATGACAGAAATTCTCAGAAAACTAAGACTAGAGTAGAATTTCCTCAACTTGATAAAGAACATCTACAAAAACAAAACACCACACAGCTAACAGCATATTTAATGATGAAAGACTGAATTATTTCCCCTGAAAATTAGAAACAAGTCAAGGATATCTGCTTTTATCATACATATTCAAGTCAAGAAAGTACTAGCCAGCATAGTAAGGCAAGACAAAGAAATAAAAGGGATACAGATTGGAAAAGAAGAAATAAAACTACACCTTTGTGCAGATGGCATAGTGGTCTATATAGAAAATCCAAGGAATGTATTTTTCAAAACCCTAGAAATAGTACATGAGTTCAGCAAGGTTACAGCATATAAAGTAAACACAAAGAATCAATTGTATTTCTACGTAGTATCGGCGAACACATGGAAACTGAAATTTAAAATACCATTTATGCGGATTTCCCTGATAGTCCAGTGGCTAAGACTCCATGCTCCCAATGGAGGGGGCCTGGGTTCGATCCCTGGTCAGGAAGCTAGATCCCACATGCTGCAACTAAGAGTTCACATGCCAGCAACCAAGAGTTGAAGATCCCACATGCCGCAAGCAAGACCTGGCACAGCCAAATATATATACGGTGTTTAAAACTTTAAAAAAAATAAAATGCCATTTATGGGGGTTCCCTGGTGGTTTAATGGTTAGGATTTGGTGTTTTCATTGCTGTGGCCTGGGTTCAATCCCTGGGTGAGGACCTGAAATCCTGAAAGTGGGATGGCCCCCCCCCAAAAAAAACAAAGCATTTACAGTTGCTAAAAAAATATGAAATATATGTGAATCTAATAAAACATATATAACAGTGTTAGTTTTGTTCATTTACAATTTTTTAAATAAAATCACCCAGTCTTTTAAAATTTTATTAAAATTTACACTTATAATTGTATATAGTATTTTCATGTTTTACATTTCTTCTATATCTGTGGTTAAAACCAATTCTCGTTCTCACTATATTTGTAGTCTTTCTCTCATCTTACCAGAAGTTTTCCTATTTTTATTAACATTAAAAAAGAACTACCTTTTATGTTTGTTATCCTTTAAGCCATTTGTCAAAATTTATTAATTTTGAACTCGTATACTACACTTGGGTTTTATGAAGGTTTTTTGTTTTATGGAGTGCTGGCTGTGCTGCATCTTCTTTGCAGTGCCCAGGCTTTCTCTGATTGTTGTGCAGGCACATGGGATCTTTGTTTCCCCACCAGGGATGGAACCCAAGTTCCTGGCATTGGAAGATGGATTCTTAACCACTGGACCACTAGAGAAGTCCGGTGTGCTAGGGTATTTTTTAAAAATACATTCCTTGAGATTTTCTACATAGACCACTGTGCTATCTGCACAAAGGCAGATAGCAGAAAGGCAGATTTTATTAATTCTCCCTTTCTGCTTTATTTGGGTTGATCTTGTTGTGTTTTAAAAACATGCTGAGAGGGGAGTGGCCAAGATGGCAGAGTAGGAAGATCCTGAGTTCACCTCTTCTCATGGGCAGACCAAAATGATAACTATTACAGAACAACTAGTGATGAGAAAGACCAGAAGACTAGTAGAAAAGATCTTCCACAGTTAAAGATATAAAGAAAGAATCACAGTGAGACAGGTAGGAGTTATAGGGATAGAATAGGATAGTTATATACAGGTAGTTGTAGAAGTTCCAGTGAACAGTGAAAGTGTTAGCCGCTCAGCCGTGTCTGACTCTTTGTGACCTCATGGACTACAGCCCACCAGGCTCCTCTGTCCATGGAATTCTCCAGGCAAAAATACTGGAGTGAGTAACTATTCCTTTCTCCACGGGATCTTCCCAGCCCAGGATCAAACCCAGGATCGAACCCCAGTCTCCCGCATTGTGGGCAGATTCTTTACAGTCTGAGCCACCAGGGAAGCCAATAAGGAATTATAAATAGAGAGGGAAACCTAGGGAACTTTGAGAGACCACTGTAAGTTAATGATCGCTCAGGAAAGCTATTGGAATGTCATGGAACGAAGCAGGCTTGCTTAACTAGAAAGCCATAAATAAAAGCACAAGATATGCTCCAGGCCATTTGGTGAAAGAAAAATGTTACCGCCTTTCTGATGATTTGAATAAGTGCTTTGGTAATCCTAGTTGGACTTCATAGGGTCAGAAACTCTCCTGCTCGACACGAAAGGAGGAGCTAGTGATATAAGCCTGATGTCTACTCAAAGAAGGTGGTCTTTTCCCTTCTTCCCCAGTTTCTTTCTCTTCCCTGTTGGCTGAGAGGTTAAAGCGTCTGCTTGCAATGTAGGAGACCCAGCTTCGATTCCTGGGTTGGGAAGATCCTCTGGAGAAGAAAATGGCAACCCACTCCAGTATTCTCGCCTGGAGAATTCCACGGACGGAGGAGCCTGGTAGGCTACAGTCCATGGAGTCACAAAGAGTTGAGCACGACTGAGCGACTTCACTTTCACTCTTCCACTTTCCTTTGATTAAAAAATTTTAGCCCACTAAATCCTCAAGGCAGAGCGCACTTGCCCGCTTGCATCTCTCATAAGCGTCCTAAATTAATAAATCTACTTCTTGCCCATCACTTTGCCTCTCACTGAATTCCTTCTGCACTGAGACACAGAGAACCTGAGCCTTCAGAAATCCAGACACCAGGTGAATGAGTCTAATTATGTATACCTATGGCTGATTCATGTTGATGTTTGGCAGAAACCAACAAGGTTCTCCAAAGCAATTATCCTTCAATTAAAAAAAAAAAAAAGAACAGGGAACGGGGGAAAAAAAAAAAGACCACAGGTTAGACTCCCAGTCAGAGTTTTGGCTGGCTTTGAGTCCTGGTCACATGGGTCTAAGTCTCAGTCTGAGGTGCACGGTTTCAGCAGAGGCAGAGATGCAGTATAATCAAGACCCGTAGCCCTAGGTGGGTGACCCACAAATGGGAAGATAATTACAGTTGCAGAAATTCTCTCCAAGGAGCGAGGGGTCCAAGCCCCACACTGCACTCTGCAATCTGGAGTTTCCGCACTGGGAAAATGAGCCCCTGGAACTTTTGGCTTTGAAGGTCAATGAGCTTACTTTTGGGAGAGCCAGAGGAGTGTAGGAAATAGTCTCCACTTTTAAAGGGTGCACACACAACTTCACATGCTCTAAGACGCAAAGAAGTAGCAGGAGTTTGAAAGCAGCCTGGGCCAGACCCACTGCCGATCCTGGAGAGCCTCCCAGAGAAGCAGGAGGCACCTAGAGCTCACCCTGGGGACATGGATACTGCCAGCAGCCATTTTGGGAGCTCAATCTACCATGTGGACACTGGTGCAGGCAAGAGCCATCTTAGAATCCTCTCTCTAGCTTATTAGCCTCACACACCAGTAAGCAGGTGCCAGCCCCAGGACCCCTGGGCCCTGGCTCTGCCCACCAATGGGCTGACACCAACTCTGGGACCCCAAGGGTCCTGCAGTAAGAGACCGAAGGACCAAATCCACACACCAGCAGGCTGGCAGTAGCCCAGTATCCTCTGGGCCCCTGCCCCACCCATCAGCAGGCCAACTCCAGGACACTCACCTTAGATCCCTCAGCCAGCTGCTCTGGGATTCAGCCCCACTCACCAGCAAGCCAACACCTGGCTCTGCCTACCACTGAGCCAGCACTAGCCCCAGGGCCATGGGGACCCTGCAGCCAGCTGCCTCCTGACCTGGCCCCACCCACCAGCATCTGGCATCTTCTGCACAAGGCAGGCGCTGGCAATCAAGCAGACCAGGGACCAGCCACACCTACTAGACTGCTCACAGTAGTCAGCCCATTACAACAGAAGGGCTCTCACAGAGCCCACACAGAGGACATGCATAGAGGATAGAGCTCTGATGACCAGAAGGGCCCACCTCTCCAAGCTTGGGAAATATAACCAACCTACCAAATACACAGAAAGAAAAACAACAAATTAGGCAAAATGAAGCAACAGAGGACTATATTCCACATGAAAGAACAAGATGAAACCTCAGAAGAAAAGCCAAGTCAAGTGGAGGTAAGCAATTTACCCCATAAAGAGTTCAAGGTAATGATGACAAAGATGCTCAAAGAATTCAGAAGAAAGGATGAACAAAGTGAGAAGTTAGACATTTTTAACAGAGTTAGATAATATAAAGAACCAAATAGAGCTGAAGAATACAGTAAGGGAAAATTTTAATATATGAGAGAGAATAAACAGCAGATTAGATGATATAGAGAAATGAATCAGTGAACTGGAAGACAGAGCACTGGAAATCATGTACACTACACAGAAAAATAGAATTTTTAAAGAATGAGGGCAGATTAAGACATCTCTGGGACCATGGCAAATGGACTAACATTCACAGTATAGGGGTCCCAGAAGGAGAAGAGAGAGAAAGGATCAGAGAACACATTTGCTCAATGTTACTAATGTTGCCTAATGTTAATCATTAGGGAAATGCAAAGCAAAACCACAATGAAATATAATGTGAGAATGGTGTTATCAAAAAAGGGAACAGATAACAAGTGTTGGTGAGGATGTGGAGAAAAGAGAACCCTCACACACTGTTGGTGGAAATGTAAATTGGTGCAGCCACTCTGGAAAACAGTATGGCAATTCCTCAAAAACCTAAATAGAAACTTCCCTGGTGGTCTAGTGGTTAAGACTTTTCACACTCCACTGCAGGGGACACAGGTTTGATCCCTGGTCAGGGAACTAAGTCTTCCCTGGTGGCTCAGACAGTAAAGAATCCACCTGCAATTTGGGAGACCTGGGTTCAATCCCTGGGTTGGGAAGATCCCCTGGAGAAGAAAATGGCAACCAACTCCAGTATTCTTGCCTGGAGAATTCCATGGACAGAGGAGCCTGGTGGGCTACAGTCCATGGAGTCTCAAAGAGTTGGACACAGCTGAGCAACCAACACTTTCACTTCACTTTCTTTTCAGGGAACTAAGATCCCACACACCACATGGCTCAACAACAGCAAAAAATAGGACTGCTGCTGCTGCTGCTGCTGCTGCTAAGTCGCTTTAGTCTACCATACAGCAATTCCCCTTCCTGATATTTACCGGAAAAAATGCAAACACTAATTAGCAAAGATCTATGCACCCCTACATTCATTATAGCATTATTTACAACAGCCAAGATATGGAAGCAATCTAAGTGCCCATCAATAGATAAATGGATAAAGAAGCTGTGAGGTATGTATCAGTGATGTCCTGTGCTGTGCTTAGTTGCTCAGTTGTGTCTGATTCTTCGACCCCAGGGACGCAGTCCACCAGGCTCCTCTGTCTGTGGGGATTCTCCAGGCAAGAATACTGGAGTGGGTTGCCATGCCCTCCTCCAGGGGATCTTCCTAACCCAGGGATTGAACTCAGATCTCCTGCATTGCAGGTGGATTCTTTACTGTCTGAGCCACCAGGGAAGCCCAAGAATACTGGAGTGGTTAGCCCATCCCTTCTCCAGGGGATCTTCCTGACCCAGGAATCAAACCAAGGTCTCCTGCATTGCAGGCGGATTCTTTACCAGCTGAGCTACAATGATATATTTTATATATATGTATATTATATATATATATATATATCAGCCATAAAAAATAATGTAACCTTGCCAATCTGACACAACACGGAAGGCCCTAGAAGGTATTATGCTAAGTGAAATAAGTTCAGATAGAGAAAGACAAATGCTGTACGATTTCATTGATACGTGTAATCCAAAAAGAAAACAAATGAGCAAACATAACAAAACAGAAACCGTCAGAGATACAGAGAACAAATAGGTGGTTTCTAGAGGGGAGGAGGGTGTGGGGAGGAAGGAAAAAGGTGAGGGAGATTAAGAGGTACAAACTCTGGACTGCAAAATAAATGAGTCATGGGTGTGAAATGTAGTGTGGGGAATACAGTTAACAATGATGTGCTATCTTTCTATGGTGACTGATTGTAACTAGACTTATCATGGTGATCATTTTGAAATACAGTAAACTCTCAAACTACTATGTTGTGTAACAGGAACTAACATAGCTATTCCTCAAAAACAAACAAACCTGTAGAACCACAAAAATAATTTAGTTACCAGAAGTGGAACATGGAGAGAGGGGACATTGGATGAAGACAGTCAAAAGTAAAAACTTCCAGTTAAAAGATAAACAAGTGCTATGTATAAAAGTTCTTGAAAGTAAATCCTGATTTCTCATCACAAGGAAAAAATTTTTTTTAATTTCTTTAAGTTTGTGTCTATATGAGAGGTTCACTAAAGTTATTGTGACCATCATTTCATGATGTATGTAAGACAAATCATTATGCTGTGTATCTTAAAGAATCTACCTGCCAATCCACTTTCTCCACCTGGGTTGGAAAGATTCCCTGGAGAAGGAAATGGCAACCCACTCTAGTGTTCTTGCCTGGAGAATCCCATGGACAGAATGGACAGAGGAGACTGGTGGGCTACAGTCTGTGGGGTTGCAAAAGAACCTGATGTGACTTGGTGACTAAACAACAACAATACCTTAACCTTATACAGTGCTGTATGTCAATTTTATCTCAATAAAACTGGAAGGAAAAAACATGTCAATTTTATGCTTATTTAACTTACCTTAATTCTTTCTTGCTTAATAAACACATTTAAAGCAATTGTTATTCTCATTCTGAGTGCAACTTTAGTGATCTATCTCATACAATTTCAAATGTAGCACTGTCATTAAAAGATTGATCTTCAACTCAGTCTTGAAAGCAACAATTTGCAGAGAAGTGCTGGAATCATTCCTAGTGCAGGCAGAGAACTGACAGGTTCATAGTCTGCTCACAGACAAGCGCTTGCTCATTCTTTAAGACAACTCAAATTTCATCTCCTCTGTAAAGATTTCAAAGCATGGTTAGTCATGCCTTTATCAGTGAATCCATGGTACTACCTATATATTACTAATAAAAATCCTTATTGTATTATAGATTCTGTACTCCTTCAGGTTAGGACCCTTGTCCAGCTTTCTTTCTTTTTCTTCTTATTTTTTTTTCTTCAGGATCTTAGTTGTCCAACCAGGGATTGAACTCAGGCCCTTGGCAGTGTGAGCATGGAGTCTTAATCACTGGACCACCAGGGAATTCCTGTCCTATTTTCTATATGTAGGCCTGAATCACATCAAGCACAAAACCTTGTTCTGAATGAAATAATAGAAGAGAGGAATATAGAAGCTGACTGGAAAGCTCCTAAAATTCACTTCCCTCACAGATTTTACTCAGATGCAGTCTTGGCAATAGCTATTCATGTTGCCAGAAAAATTTAAGGGCCCAAAGTATACTTTTTTTAAACAGAAACAATTGTTCACTTGTATTCAGACTCTCTAAGCAAAAGGAAATTTATAATGAAAATACAGCTCAAGGCAATATCCATCTGAAGGTTCCCTTTTGGATAACTTTCTGCTTCCCCTAAAAAAACATTTCTCCTCTGAAGACGACACCCTTATATATTTTCTCTGCAAGTTTCCTGTAGGCTCTCTTCCCCACCATTCTCCCTCCTTAAAAATACCACAAAAGCTTGGTAAGTTTTTATAACATAAAAACAACTCCAGTGTAAAGCATAGGAATCTCCAGCCTTAAATAAGTACATGATTGCAAATAACCTTTACCAGTTTGTCACAAGTTAAACTGAATTCCCAGTTTTTCTTGCTTTCTTTCAAACATATAAAGTGTCTATTGAATGCCAGGCACCAAGTTAAGCAGTGGACATGCAACAGTTTAGGGTGAATCTATCCTTTGGCCATTAAATCAACCAGATTCAATAAAGCTACTGGAATTTTCCCCATGTGTTTCTTTACTACAGATCTCACCTCCTTTCTCCAAGTCTCTAGAAACTCAGTACAGAAACATCTGCCAGGTTTTCCACTTCAGAAATCTTGAACTTGTTTCTTGTTTACCTGGGCAAACACATCAGGTCTAATTTCACAGAGAGGTTTCTCTGCTCTATGTCATTCAATCCTTTCCCTCCTTTCCATCTCCAGTTTTCTCGGTTTTATTTCTTTAAGAAGCCTCTTTCCATGGCATTCTTCACTCACACAAATTAAGAGGCTTCTTGCCTCATGTGTTGGTCATAAGAGTCTTAAGCGTTGCATAAAATGTCACATGCCTTAGGTTCTTTCATAGCCCCTCGTGGATGTATCATTACCAGAGCTAAAGGCAGTGGACATTCCCTGAGCTTTGAAGGGAGACTCAAGATCTATTATGAATATATGTTTACTTAAAAACTTTTATCTGAAACATTGACGAACTTTGCAAATAATAGCAGAGTGTTTTTTCTTTGTTTTTGTATCTTGATCATACTGTGCAGCTTTCGAGATCTTAGTTTTCTGACCAGGGATCAAACCCACACCCTCGGCAGTGAAGGCACAGAGTCCTAACCACTGGTCCACCAAGGAATGCACAAGAAGGTTATCTTAAGGAACTCAGAGTGCACCGACAAAAGTAAGTACATGTTTCTGTGGAAACAAACTGCTAATCAATATTTCAAGAACAATGGTCAAAGTCATGACAGGTTACTTAAAGATTGTGGCAGGAGAAATCTTTCATCCAACGCTCAAATCAGATGTTTGGTAGAATAGTTTAGGAATTAGAGTTCATTTTCTTTAATATTATTTATTTATTAGGTTGTGACAGGTCTTAGTTGCAGCATACAAACTCTTAGCTCCTGCATGCGGTATCTAGTTCCCTGACCAGAAACCGAACCTGGGCCCCCTGCATTAGAAGCACGGAGTCTTAGTCACTGAACCACCAGAAAAGTCCCTAGAGTTCATTTTTATATAAAAGGGAAAAAACTATTTGACTATATATATATAATCATTACACTGTGATACTATCACCTTGAAGAGTGCAGACAAGCAGAATGAACTTTTAAATCAAAATTTTAGCTGCCAGCTGCTTGTACTATCACACTGAGCAAAATTTCCTCCTCAAAATTGGTAAGGCAAGTGCACTGGGTTGAACAGTGCTCCTCCCAAACTTATGTCCACCTGGAGCTGGTGAATATGTCCTTACTTGGAAGCAGAGTATTTGTAGATGTGGCCAAATTAGGAAGTCATACCGGATTAAGGTGGGCCCTGATCCAATGACTAGTGATCTTATCAGAAGAGGGAAATGTGGATGCATGGTCCAGACACCCAGAAGGTGGAACAACACATGAAGACGAAGGCAGCAACTGGGGTGATGCTGCCTTCCCAAGGCAAGGAACGCCAAGGATTATGGGCAACCACCAGGAGCTGGGCAGAGGGAATGAAGGATTCTTTCTTAGAGACTTTTGAACTACTGTGGCCCTGTGGATATCCTGATTTCAGACTGCTGTTCTCCAGAGCTATGAGAGAGTCAATTTCTGTTGTGTTAGGCCACCCGGTTTGTGGTCATTTGTATGGCAGTTCTAGGAAATTAATACAGGAAGCATATGGCAGAGAGAAATACTTCAGCAAATATGTATTTCAAAACATTTGGTTTAACTTTAATACCCTCCTCAATGCCCCATCTAGGAACCTAAGTTGGGTTAGCAAACAGGAGCTGACCTTTCACTGGTGAAAATTCAGAAAATTGCTGTGCATTCATTCAAACTAAAAAAAGAAGAAAGAAAAAGGAGAAAAAGATATTTTACTCACTCCAGTACAGTGACAATTCTTTTAAATTTGATCACTGACTCAAGTCTGTCCTTTGTCTTCCTAGTAGAACTGAGTGTTGTAACTATTGCATAGACATTTTCACAGATGCCAAGAAATAATAACTCAGTTTAGACACCCAGAAATACATTACTGGCTATGGCTCATATGGAATTGCTCATGTCTTCTAGGGCTGTGTGGTGATAGACTGTTTATATTGGATCTTGTTGGATATATGCTGTACTTTTTCAAGTTACAGAAAGTTGCAAGTACAATTTCTTCTTTTCTTAGAGAAGCATACAAGTTAACTCTAGATAAAATCAACATAAATGCATGATTATTCTGGATCAAAATATCTTAGTTTTGGGCTAAGTTGATGTATTTACTTATTGTGATGAAAACAAAATCTGAATTTAGTTTGATAGTAGTACTATTTCTGTTCTATTAGTCTCTGCCTTCTCCGAACAAACTTCTATTTATCCTTTAATACCCATCTCAAATGTTGTGTCTTCTTAAAGCCTCCCCCATTGGTAAACAGGATTAGTGAGTTTTCTCTGGGCTTACAAAGACTACTTCAATCATTGCTATATAGTATATGTTAGTTGTTTGTCTGTTTCTCCCGTTAGACTGTGAGCTTCTTCCTCTTTGCGTTGCTAACATTATGCTTGGTATAAAGCATGCACTTAATAGATGTTTGCTGAAGGAATGATGAATTTTTGATGACTGAAAGCTATTTATTAAAGTACTCATCATTGAACTTAAAAGAGTGTCTTCCTCATAGGAATGTTCTGATGTAGCATAACTTTGGGAACTATACACGGAATACAAATATCAGCACTGTTATTGTACTGAAATTGATGACTCTGCAAAGTTTTCACTGACTCCACACACATTTCCTGATTCTAGCGTCTGCTTGGAACCTTTCTCTCATATCTCTATTACAAGAATGCAGGCATCTGTCATGAGCTCTCCACCCCCACAGATAATGAAGTCCATAAAAGGAAGGGGACAGAGAAAAGGCAGGATGTTCCTTATGTTCCACATGCCTTTTTATCTATACCTGTGTTCTTTTGCTGATAGCAGGCTTCCGTTAGGAGGTCTTTCGGAGTCAACTACCCATTCACCCATTCATTCAAGAAATGGTACTTTACTATTGAATGAGTAGGCTCATAACTAGGGGAGAAAAGTCAAGTAGAAAGTATTGTGTTTTATAACAGAGAAACAGAAAAGCCCCATTAGAGTTCCAATGAGGAACATGAAGTTCAGCGTACACTTGCTCAAGTTCCCACATTTTGTAACTGCGAGAGCTGAGATTGGCTCCTCTTGCATTTGACATCAGATGGAATAACTGGAGGAATTGAGATTCAAGCCTAATTTGGATGGTACGAAAGCCTGGGGTCTTCTGCTACACTATACCATGCGCCTCCCATAGGCTACGGTTTTACTTATGTGACAGATGCCAAGGTTATCTAAGTTATCAGCAATGAAAATAAAAAGGATCAAGGGGTAGAGACAAGATATAAATGCAGGTTATACAATGAGAATGCATGATAGCTGACTAAATTAAAAATGAGAGGGAAAAGAAGAGAATTAAGGATGGCCTAAGGGAATTCCCTGGTGGTCCAGTGATTGGGACTCTGCTTTCACTGCTAGGGGCCACGGTTCCATCATCCCTGGTCAGGAAAAAACCAGGATGGTTTAAGCTTGGAGTTCAGGTAACTAGGAAAATAACGATGCCATTATCAGGATTAAGGATCTCAGAGGAAAAGACAGTTTTTATTCAGTGAGAGCCTGAGAGGAAGGAGGTGGAGGGAAAAATAGGTATGAGTCCTAAATATAGACATTTAAGCCTGACAGTAGGCAAGACTTCTAAGGAAGAGAGCACATAAGGAAAATAAACAGAACACTGGAGAAAGACTGATGGCTGGAGATGAAACGGAAAAGGAGCTCTGAGAGAATATACTTTCAAGGAAGCCATGAGAAAAGAGAATTCAAGAGAATTGAGATGAGACCAGATGAAAGGCTGTCTTAAAGGTAAGAGAATAAAATTTGTGGTTAGCAAACAGCTGACCCTGAGGTTTAAAAAAAATTTTTTTTCTTAAGTCTCAAAGGAAGGAAATAACAGTCATTGTGTAATAGTTTTCTAAAACTTGGCAGGCATTCAAATGTGGGTCCTTATCCGCCTTTCTGGGCAAGGTGAGAGAGCTAGGGAGAACTAAGCTCAGAAGGAAAATATGGTTCTGGGGCTCTCCAAGGTGCTACTTCTCAACAAAATCGAAATGAAATCCTATCTTCATTCACACTGTGAGATGGAAAATGCAAATTAAGCGTCAAAGTTTTTGCCCTTATTTCCTTCAGGCTGGTAAAGCAAGATTGATGCTTTTGCCAGGTAGACGTATGTCCGTCATTAAATTTGAATCTTAACATGGTCCACCACCCACTAAGTATGAATAACCGGTTTTCCGAGTTTTTCCTGATACAGTTCTGGTTATGACAAACGATTTGGGATCCCCACTCTTCCTTACAAGTACGGCCAAGAAGAGGGAACCGACATCAATAACTGATAATGGCTTTTTTTTTTTTTTTTAATAAATAATGGGTAGGCATCACTTAACGCGGTTTTAAAAACTTAGGTTATTCTTTCACAGATTTTGAGGAAGAGAAAACTTTTAAGCGGTCAAGTGGGAGCACAAGTATGCAAACAAGATTCAAAATTAACTTTCACAACACATGGCCTAATAAGGTTTCTCCCACTGTTAATTGGAGAAAAACAGATCTTGGATAGTTGCTGGACAGACTGAAACAATTACCTTTACAAAGAGAGGTTTCTCCACATTTAAACGAAAGAGCCCCCTGCTCAAGCCTAGACCATAGGATCGAGCACCTTTAGCAAGTCTCTCCCCACCCTAAGACTCAAATTTTCTCCTCTGTAAATCAAGGGGAAAAGGTGTGTGTGCGCACAGAGGAGACTGGCTGGAAGCCCTTGAAAGCTTCCCTCCAGCTCGCAAGTTATTTCATAATGATTTCCCCCCTTCATGCTATTTCCCTCGAAGAGGAAAATGTTGTGAATTAATTCCTTGGATATGAAAATTTAAAAAGCAGACAGCCTGGCTTCAAGGAAACTTATTAGTGAACACGGATCCTGAAGAGCTCAATTACTTAAGGCCGCCAGCACCTGCGCCGCAACCACCCTTCTCCGGCCTGCAGCCGCGGCTGCGGGAACAAGATGGCGTCAGCACGCAGGGTATCGCCCACGCCCCCGCGACTCCGCAATGCGGCCTCCGGGCGAGGCCGCACCCTATTGGCCAATGGCAATGAGGTCATCGTGGGGGCGGTGGGCGGTGGCGGCGCGGAGGCGGGGCTTTGCGGACGCACGCACGTCGAGGTGCGGCTGCCAGGAGCTGCGGAGGCTGCGGGCTTGGTTTGCGGCGGCTGCCTTGGCGGCGGCCCCCGACTGAAGGTGAGCGGGGGCTGTAGGTACAGCGCGGCCGGGAGCGGCCTTTGAGGGGCAAAGCAAGCCTTTCTAACGGCCCCCTCGGTTGTCAAAGGAATTAGCAGGGGCTTCAAGTCTCTGAGAGGAAATGGGGGTTCACCCCTCCTCGGGTACCCCTCCTGTGGGCAGAAGAACAAGAGGTTCGCTCTTTTGGAGGCCCCGATCCCTTCTCCCATTTACGTGGAAGGTGGAGAAACTGAAGGTTATTGGGAAGGCAGAAGAATTGGGGGTCTTCTTAAAGGAACTCCCATTTGAGGGTTCTCCCCTTTATTCCCCTCTCTAGGAGGTAGGTGTGCCTGGGCCCGGAGAATTCCTGCTTCTCACTGGATAGACAGGAAATGAGGCAGGTGAACTTGAATACCTCGTTAAGGGAGGCGAGGGCGGGATGGCAGTTGTGAGGCAGGAGGGCTCGGGAGCACTTTATTTGGACTCCTCTTGGGTAGGATTACTGTTTCTTCCTATTTCGCTTTGTGACCCTCCCAACACCCCCGGGTCGCTATGGCCTTTTTATTTTTCAATTTGGCTCCAGTGGGACAGAGATGTTCTAGGGAGACTTGTAATCATTAAAGAACAGAAACAGGGAGGCAACTCATTGGAGGTTGTCATTATCGGCAGCCTCTGAACTATGCTGATCTGGCATAATTTTATGTGCTTAGAGGTTGTGGAATCTCTTCGTGTTGGGGGGTGGAGTGGGGACTGTTAACAGCTGTTTTGGATGAGTCAGGTGTAGGCAGTCTCAAAGTCAAGCTACATAATCTCTTGAGAAATTCTTGCTTCTATCTGAATGTGTTGTTTTGCTGCCTTGAATGTCAAATGCACAAAGGTTTTGTCGTTCAGATTTCTCAAAATGTCTCCCAGGCTTCCGGAGAAATAGCTCTTCCTTTGATGCCAGTTTCGCCTATCATTAGGAATGCTCTCATGATACCAGAAATAACGTGCATTTTTACTGTACAGTCCGTGCCTTACAATAGCCGACTGAGAATAAATAATTGCAGTTTCAGGACCACTGATAGCGCCAATTGTCTTTCCTACCCGGTAACGGTAAGACCGCCCCAGAAGGATATCTTTATTGGCTCAGTCATGAGAAGCTTTAACAGATGGAAGAACGTAGTTAATCTTGAAGGTGGGGATAAAAAAACAGAAAACTGCGGAGGTTGAAAGCTTATTCTCTGACGATAAAACTGCTTTGTCATTTCATGTGTTCCCATCATGTTTGACTTGAAGTTGGGCTTAATGTGTAAGCTGTTTCTGTGTGTGTGTAGAAGTTAACACTTATGTGTTTAGATTCTCTGGGGAGAAAATGGTGTTTTGTGAGGAGTTTGAAAAGGTAAATCCTTTAAGGTAGCTGTTCCTTGAGGGCAGTGTTGGGACTTTGGCTGTTAGAAATTGGCAGTAGAGGATAGAAAACTAATCTCAACGGAGACATCCTTTTTGAGAGGGTAATGGAAGTCTCTTCTGATTATTTCCTGACACAGGCAAAAACAAAAAAAGATCTCTGTGAATGTCACTGCCTTATAATACTGTGTCCAGGGTATTTAAAGAGCTGTTTCGGGCTCCCAGTTCCTGTTTTTAATCTGAATACATTCGTATGTACTGAGATGTCCCACATTATTGTCATTTGATCCTGATGTTGACTGCAAAGGAAGTGACTGTTCATCAGTCACTCTTCACAAGAGGATTCAGTAACAGCCTTGGCAATTTTTTCTTTCTGTCTTTCTAAGCTAAGGATGTCAAAACAGATGATAAAGATCTGTCAGCATGGAGTGGGAGAAATGAAATAAAACATGGAAGAGGCCTCCTGGGGTGTTGTTTGCTTTCAGTCCTCTTGGTAGTTCCAAGTTCACGTAATTTTCTCTTTTTGCTTTAGGTTGCAGAGAAATCCCGGTACTCAGCTGACCAGTCCTTTCTGCCACCATGGGGGAGCTTTTCCGGAGTGAGGAGATGACACTGGCCCAGCTTTTTCTACAGTCAGAAGCAGCTTATTGTTGTGTCAGTGAATTAGGTGAACTTGGAAAGGTTCAGTTTCGTGATGTAAGTAGTTATGGCACCGCTTCTTGATTACCACTGAACTTTATTTTTCTTGTTATGGCCAATTGCCTCATGACAAATGTTTTGCTTTTTATTTGCAAAAATAACATTATAGTACTGGCTTACTATTAGAAGAGTGTACATTTCAAGTTGTCTTCGCACAGGTGAAAGTGATTTGTGATGATCCTTCCACACTTTTACTAGCCTATCCTGTGGAGGATAATCGGAAGCATTCTCAGCATAATTGCTTGAAATGCAGATGGACAGCCTCCATCCTCAGCCTTCGAAAGTTCAAGGCTCGAACTTTACTTTTGAGCTCCTTAACACCCATAGTAGGGTATATTTAAGAGGTGTCATAGCTCTGCCTACAATAGGATGTATTTATTACAAAATCTGAAGCATCCAGTTACAGATAAATAGTGCATATAAGGGTATACTGAATACTCACTGTTTTGAAGCATTGTGCTAGGCACTTTGGAGGAGATAGCAAAAGAAAGTGAACAATCTAATTATTAAAAAGTATGTACTATGAGGCTTACAATATGATGAA
The DNA here is from genome assembly GCA_024291935.2 of Okapia johnstoni. Classification (NCBI taxonomy): domain Eukaryota; kingdom Metazoa; phylum Chordata; class Mammalia; order Artiodactyla; family Giraffidae; genus Okapia; species Okapia johnstoni. Next base: position 19,273,102 of record CM044306.1, on the reverse strand, counting down.
GGCACAATCTACGGTGCTGAAAGGAGTGGGCAGTTAACAGTTCCCTGTTATGCAATCTCAAAGCTCCATGTACCTCTTGTTTATAGCATTCATCAGAGTCCGATTTTCTGTTCATGGGTGTAAGTGACTGATTAAAGAATGTCTCTTGTACAGTGATCTTAGCACCAGGAAGATAGAGACATTCACTATTATATCCTTAGTGCCCACATATAAAGATAATCAATATTTGTTGGAATGAATGGATAGATGAAAGAGGAGTGGTCAGAAAAGTGTGGAATTAATCAGTTTTGACTTCCTGGAATTGGCAAGCTTTCTGGAAGTTCTCAGTCTGAGCTGAAATTGCACAAATATAATCCAGTTTACAAGGTCTCATTCCTTTTTCTCTTTAAACCCTCTTATATTACTTCTCTTCAAATGTTCTCCTACCTAACTCAACTAATGCATCAATATTCTTCCAGTTTTTTAGACTTGAAGGCTAAATCAAACCTAACTCATCCTTAATTTGCAGTCCTTTATTTTGTCCTATGTCTCCCTACCTAACACCATTATGTGTATTCAGTGTTCTTAACTTTTACGTCAATCATAAAAAATTAATAGGGATTAATAAAGTGAATGTTTATTTTAGTTCCAGACCACTACAATAAAGTATCTCAATAAATCGAGTTACACAAATGTTTTGGTTTCCCAGTACATTTAAAAGTTATGTTGGGAATTCCCTGCTGGTCTAGTGCTTAGGATGCCTCACTTGCACTGCTAAGGGCACAAGTTCAATCCTTGATTGGAAGATTAAGATCCCTCAAGCTGAGTGGCATGGCCAAAAGAAAAAGTTATGTTTATGCCATAGACTGTAGACTACACTAAAGTCTATTAAGTGTGCAATAGCATTGTGTCTAAAAAGAAGTACATACATTAATTTAAAAATACTTTGTTGCTAGAAAATGCTAACCATCATCTGAGCCTTCAACAAGTGGTAATCTTTTTGCATTCAGAAGATTACTGATCACCATAACAGATACAATAATGAAAAAGTTTGAAATGCTGGGAAAATTACCAAAATGTGACAGAGACAGAAAGTGAGCAAATGCTATTGAAAAATGGCACTGATCAACCAACCTTCCTCGATGCACGGATGCCACAGACCTTCAGTTCATAATACAATATCTGCAAAGCACAGTAGTGTGAAATAAGTAAAATGAGTTACGCCTGTAACTATGTTTCTCTTATCTAAAGAGAACTACTCCACAATAATTGAAAATGCCTGTGTATCCTTCTGTGCCATTCATTTCTCTCTCCTCCCCTACAAAGGTGATCTCTACAGTGATCTTTGCTTTTGTCATTCCTTTGTGTTTTTTCCCCCCACTTTTGCAGTGTATGTATGTATGACTAAATAATAATATATGGTATAATTTTGTATGTTTTAAAACTATGTACATGGTTTCATATTGTATATATCCTTCAACAAGTGGTTTTTAAATTTAACACTGTGAGAGTTAACCATGTTGATACAGGTAGTATCAACCCATATAGGTTAAATTATTGTATAATTATTGTAAGAGTATACAGTTTAGCATTTTTTCCTTCTGATGAATATTTTGGTTGATTGCAGTTGTTTGCTCTATAGTAGTACAGTGAAGATTCATATATATATGTATATATTATATATATATATCGTGGTATACATGTGTGATAGTTTCTCTGTATATATTATGTATATATCGTGGTATACATATGTGATAGTTTCTTCAGGGCAGTGGTTCTCAAATTTTTTGGTCTGAGGACCTCTTTACGCTCTTAAAAAATTATTGAGGACCCTAGATGACTTTTATGTGAGTTACAGTTATTGATATGATTGTACTGGAAATTAAAACTTGGAAATGTTTGAAGTATTTATTTATTAAATCATTTAAAAATTATAATAAGCCCACTACATGTTACCATAACTTTTTTATGAAAAATAACTATTTTACAAAACAAAAAAAAATAATTTTGAGAAGAAGGATATGGCTTTTACAACTTTTGAAAATCTTTCAGTGCCTGAATTAGTGGAAGACAGCCTGATTCTTACTTGCTTCTGCAGTCTGTCGTGACGTATCTGATAAGCCTCTGGGAAATTTCACTGCACATTTATGAGAGGATGAGAATGAAAAGGGCAAATAATGTCTTAGTGTTACATGAAAATGGTATTGCTCTCATGAACCTGCTGCTGCTCCAGGGATTATAACCAGGAGGGGCATTGCTGAACATCATGTGTGTCCCTGTTAGATGTAGTCAGAGTCTATACTTCACGGTGAATGTACCTGTTCATGCTCCCGTCACTGGCTGAAGAGTTCCTTTTGTTCCACAATTGTGCCAACACCTCTCTGCTCAGACAGAAGGAAATTTGCCCGTGTGATGGTTATGAAGTGGTATCTTATTGTTTTAATTTGCACCTTTTAGATTAGTATATTTAGTATCTTATTATTTGTTTTGAACATAATGGGTTTCATTTTCCATGAATGTCTGTCCATATTATCTGCCTATTTTTCTGTTGAGTTTGCTTGTCTTCGGCTCACTGATTTGTAGGATTTTTTTTTAAAGTTCTTCTTGTACTCTGGAAGCTAATCTTTTCTAATCCTCTACTGGTAACTTCTTCTAGGCTGTGGCTTGTCTTTTCCCTCTGTTGATGGTATAGTTTGTTGTATATGTAAATTTTATTTTTCTTTTTTATTAGTAGTATTTTCTTTTTTTCCTAAATTTTTATCATGAAAAATTTCAAGCCTGAATACTCTGGTGTAGATTCATTAGTTGTTAATATTTTGCTGCAGTTGATACAGTCTTTTTTTATTGCACTATCAGAGTGAGCTGTCTCCTTCAAACCCTTTTTCTTTCTTTCTTCTTATTTTACCTTCAGTAACATGTTGATAAAGTGTAAGACCAAGCTGATACTAGTTAGGATTGTGTTCAGCTGTATGTAACTAAAAACCCAGATGATAGGGGTATACTTTTCTCATGTAACATGAAGCCCAGCTTCACACTCATCAGCGTCCTAAGATCACTTTGTATTTCTGTTTGAATATCCTTGAGCACTTGGCTTTTGTCCTTACAGATGATCACCACCACTCGCAACATTTCATCCATATTCTAGGCAGGAAGAAGTGCAAGGAGGAAGGGGAAGTACTTACATATGGAGGAAAACAATTTTCCCAGAAATCCTCATCAGACTTTGCTAATTAATCATTGGCCAAAATTATGGTGTAATCTAGCTGCAAGGAAGTTTGGGAAATGTGGGTTTTTTTTTTTTTTCCCAACTGATCTGCTACTACCCTGAACAAAATTGGGATTTTTGTTAATAATGAAATAGAGCAGAATGCTTTGTGTCTATCATATAGTATGCTTGTCTTGCTCCTAACTTTAAGGGTAATCTTTTAGATTTTTTATAATTTAAATAGGATGTTTATTCTTAATTTGTTGGGAAAATTCTATTAGATTATGCAGATTCCTTTCCTTTTCTGGTTTTTCTGAAGTTGTCACAAATGGTTGTGGAATTTTACTGAATGCCTTTTGTTTATTGAGATTACCATTTTTTATTTTATTTTATTTATTTTTTTATTTATTTTTATTTTTTTATTTTTTATTTTTTTAATTTATTTTAGTTGGGGGCTAATTACTTTACAATATTGTAGTAGTTTTTGCCATACATTGACATGAATCAGCCATGGGTTCACATGTGCTCCCCCTCCCGAACCCTCCTCCCACCTCCCTCCCCCTCCCATCCCTCTGGGTCATCCCAATGCTCCAGCCCTGAGCATCCGTCCCATGCATAAAACATGGAATGGTGTTCCGCTTCACATATGACAATATACATGTTTCAATGTTATTGTCCCAGAACGTCCCACCCTCACCTTCTCCCTCAGAGTCCACAGGACTGTTCTATGCATCTGTGTCTCTTATTCTGTCTCACATATAGGGTTACCATTACCATCTTTCAAATTCCATATACATGCATTAGTATACTGTATTGGTGCTTTTCTTTCTGGCTCACTTCACTCTGTATAATGGGCTCCAGTTTCATCCATCTCAATAGAACCGATTCAAATGTATTTTTTTTAATGGCTGAGTGATATTCCATTGTGTATATGTACCACAGCTTCCTTATCCATTCGTCTGCCGATGGACATCTAGGTTGCTTCCATGTCCTGGCTATTGTAAACAGTGCTGTGATGAACATTGGGGTACACGTGAGATTACCATTTTTAAAATTTTTTTTTCTCCTTTAAATCTGTTAATTTGGTGAATTACATAGGAAATTTTTTCCCTACTAATTTTTTTTAACAGCTTTACTGAGATACAATCCACATACCATACAGTTTGTCCATTTCAAGTGTACAGTTCAATGATTTTTATTATATTCACAGAATTGTACAACCATCACCACACTCAATCTTGGAACATTTTCATTATGCCAAGAAGAAACCCTGTACCCATTAACAGGCCCTCCCCATTTCCTCCCAGCCCAACTCCCCACCTCCAGCCCTTGGCAACCACCAATCTTCATTGCTGTTTCTGTGGGTTTGCCTATTCTGGACATTTCATTTGAGTGGAATCATATAATATGCAGTCTTTTGTGTCTGGCTTCTTTCACTTACCATAAAAGTTCAACTATATTGTAGCTTGTATCTGTTCTTTTCTTTCTTTTTTGTATCTTTTTTTAACTATGAACATATGCAGCATATTAAAATGAGTGGTTTTAGTATAAGTAATTCTTACTTATCTTCTGTACAAAAGATATCACCCCGGGTTTAAGAGAGACAATTAAAACATGTTTCGTTGCTTGACTTGTTCAAAGTCTTCTGTGGCTTCTCTGCCCTCATTCATTTTTTCTCTTTGACATACTAGTCTATTCTTCAGGCCCTTACTGTCCAGCACTTAGGATCATAATGACAACTTAAATTTTTTGAACAGATGCCATGTTGAACATTTTGCATTATTATTGCAGGCATTCCTCACAGCAACCTCAGAAGTAGAAGTATCAGTACTTCACTCCTTTTGTGGCTGAATATTTTCCATTGTATGTATATACCACCTTTTGTTCATTCATTAGTTGATGAACGTATTTGAGTTGTTTTCACTTCTTGGTTGTTGTGAATAACATTGCTGTATAAACATTTGTGTACAAGTATGTGTTTAAGTACCCATTTTCACCTCTTTTGGGTATATACTTAGGAGTATATACCTGGAGTTGCTGGGTCATTGGTAATTCGAACACTTCGAAGAACCTCCTCACTGCTTTCCACAGCAGCCATACCACTTTACGTTCCTACCAGCAATGTAAGAGAGTTCCAGTTCCTTCATATCTTCACCAACACTTGTTATTATTTTTAAAAATATATATGTTTATTATAGCCTTCCTAATGGGTGTGAAGTGTTATCTCACAGTGGTTTTGATTTGCATTTCCTTGGTGGCAAATGATGTGGAACTTTCTTCACATGCTTCTTGTTGTTCAGTTGCTAAGTCATGTCCAACTCTTTGTGACCCCATGAACTATAGCACACCAGGCTCCCCTGTCCTTCACTGTCTCCTACAGTTTGCTCAAATTCAAATCCATTGAGTCAGTGATGCTATCTAACCATCTCATCCTCTACCACCCCCTTCTCCTTTTGCCTTCAATCTTTCCCAGCATCAGGATCTTTTCCAGTGAGTCAGCTTTTCACATCAGGTGGCCAAATTATTGGAGCTTCAGCTTCAGCATCAGTCCTTTCCATGAATATTCAGGGTTGATTTCCTTTGGGATTGACTGGTTTGATCTCCTTGCAGTCCAAGGGACTCTCAAGAGTCTTCTCCAGCCCCACAGTTCAAAAGCATCAATTCTTTGATGTTCAGCTTTCTTAATGGTCCAACTCTCACGTCCATATGTGACCACTGGAAAAACCATAGCTTTGACTATATGGGCCTTGTCAGCAGAGTGATGTCTCTGCTTTTTAATATGCTGTCTAGATTTGTCATAACTTTCCTTCCAAGGAGCAAGCATCTTTTGGCTGCAGTGAATTGGGAGCCCAAGAAAATAAAATCCGTCACTGCTTTCACTTTTTCCCCTTCTATTTGCCATGAAGTGATGGGACTGGGTGCCATGATCTTAGTTGTTTTTTTTTTTTAATTGGAGGATAATTGTTTTACAATATTGTGTTAGTTTGTGCCATATATCAACATGAATTAGCTGTAGGTATACCCATGGCTGATCTTAGTATTTTTATTGTTGAATTTTAAGCCAGTTTACAGGCCATTTGTACAGACTTTTTTTAAAAGCATAAAATCATCCTTGGAAGCCTGAGAAACTTGGTCATGAGGTGTACTTCAAAAGAATTTTATGGTTCAGTGTCCTAATAATTTTATTAGGATTTTTTCATTTATATTTATAAGTGATACTGACCTGTAATTGTCCATCCTGAAACTATTCTTATTTTGGTATTAAGATTATATTGGCCAATCTCATTTATTAGTTGAGGAGTGTTCCCTTTCATTTTTTTCCTTATTGAAATAATTTTTCTAAGCTTTGGGCATTTCTAGTCTTTGAAAGAGCCTATCTTTAAACCTTCTAAGCCTGGTGTTTTTAGATGGGTATATTTTAACTGTTGAAATTTCTATCTGTAATGGACTTTTTTTATTCTCATGTTTATTTATGCCATCTCTTAGTCTTATAAAAATTTGGTCCATTTTGTCTTTTCATATAACCTGCTTTTAAGAAAAAATGATAAAGAGGAAGAAAAGAAAAAATCAGCTTTTGATTTGGGGGAATCTTCTCTGGACTTTGTTTTGTTCTGGAACTTTCATCCATTTCTGCTCTTTGTTATTTTCTATGTCCTATTACCTTTTTTTTAAACTTCTTTAATAATTAACACATTATTTTTTAGTCTTTCCTATATAAGTCTGTAAAGTTCTTTTTAAATACCACCTTAAGTGCATCCTACAGAGTTTGACCTTTACCATTTTCCCTGTCATCCCATTCTAACTATTTTAAGATTTTCATGGCCTTTCATGGTATTCTAGTGATTAAGACTCTGCTCTCTCACCACCTGGGGCCTGAGTTCGATCCCTAGTTGGGAAACTCAGATTCTGTAAGCCATGCACCCATCCATATTTAGAATTTCCAAATATGTTAAGTTGTATTTTTTATATGGATTTCTGACTTAATTGCATAGTAATAAAAGAACATTTTATGGTACCAGTTCTATACTGAGACTTGCTGAATGACCTATTTTGTGATTAGTTTTTATAAATGAACTTTTTAAAAAATTTATTATTTTTTTAATTTATTTGGCCACCTCAGATCTTAGTTGCCGTACACAAGATCTTTTGCTACTGTGCTTGGGCCCAGGGCACGTGGGATTTAAGTTCCCTGACCAGAGTTTGAACCTGAGTCCCCTGCATTGCAAGGCAGATTCTTAACCACTGGACCACCAGGGCAGTCCCTATAAATGAACTCTTATTAGAGAGAAAACTATTGGATGCAGTGATAGAAAATGTGTGTGTGTGTGTGTTAGATTAAGCTGATGTTGTTCAAATTTTCTTCGTCCCTTATATTTGTTGAACTTGATATATCAATGGTTTTAAAATTATATTAAATTTCCCACTATGTGGACAAGTTTGTCAGTATCTCCTTGTAGTTCTGTTAGTGTTTGTTTGAAATATTTTGAAGACGCCTTGCTCAGATATTTCAGGAGTCCTTACCGAAACAGGCTGTGGTGTGGCTGCAGTTGAACCTTGACTCCTGATTATGAAACCAGTAAATTTAACCATGAGTCTTGTGGCTACCTTCACTTCAGAATGTCTTGTTTATTGAAGTGGAAATTTCTGAATGAGAGGTCAAGGTACTGCCTGCTCAGTGAGAAAAAAAACAAACTCAAAACCCAAATAAACATTTTATTAGGGACACACAAGTTTGGAATTGTTCTTTTCCTGAGAATTGTTCTGATTATCATCATGTAGTGATTCTCTTAATCTCTAACAATGCTTTTTACCATAGATTCCATCTGACATTAATATGATACATAATACCAATAATTTCCTTACTAGTCTCTCTGTTACCAGTCTTTCTCTCTCTTACAGTTCATTCTTCACATACAATATTCTTCAAAACAGTAAATCTTAAAAAAAAAAAAAAAAAAGTAAAACTCAGATCATTTGATTACATATTATTGCCCAGAGGACAAAGTCTTCCACATCCTGCTTCTTGCTTTCCCCCATCTTCATCTGTAGAAAATGTCCCCCATTTTCTGAGAATATGATTGATTTATGTCTCTGAGTCACTTGTCATGGTCTTTCTGCTTCCATTCTATTTCTGCTTGTTGAACTCTGCCTCATTGCCAGCTTAGGTGTTACCTTTGTGCATTTTATCTCTTTGTTCCCCAAGATAGAACTAGTTATTCCTTGTGTGTGTGTGTGTTTCCCTTTTTTTTTTTCCCCTCATTTTTTTTATGGAGGTAAACTTTTATATTCAATAAAATGCATAGATCTTAGGAGTACAAATTGATGATTTTGGTAAATGTATACACCTTTATAAACATCACCCCAATCAAGATACAGAATGTTTCCAGCAGTCCAGAAAGTTATCTCGTGCCCACTTCTGGTCAGTCCCTACCCACCATAGGTAATCACTGTTTTGATTTCTACCATCATAGATTAGTTTTGCCTGTTCTTGAACTTCATGTAAATGAATGATACAGTACAGACTCTTTTTTTTTTTCTTGTATTACCCAGACTCATGTCTAACTTCTTTCACTCATTCAACTTCATGTTCTTGAGATTTAATCTCATTTTATATATATCTGTAGTTGATTCTTTTTTATTCCATGATATGAACATATCACAGTGCTTTTATCCAGTCTGCTGTTGATGGATATTTGGATCATTGCTAGTTTGGGGCTATTGTGAATAAAGCTGCTGTAAACATTCTTTTTTTCTTTGGCTGTACCACACAGCATGTGGGACCTTAGTTCCCTGACTAGGAATTGAACCCATGCCCCTTGCTACAGTGGAAGCCTGGCGTCTTAATCACTGGACTGCCAGCAAAGTCATTATGAACATTCTTGAACAAGTTTCTGTGAACATGTTTTTATTCTCCTTAAGCAGGTGCCTAGTGGTAGAATGCTTAGTCATGAGGTAGGTAGGTGAATGTTTATAGGAAACTGCCAACAACATTTTGCTTACTCTTTAATAATATTTTTTACAAAAGTTGTATTGATTGGTTTTTGCTGTAGGGCTGATAGCTCTTCAAAACTGGGACATATTTTACTCTTTGGATTTATACCAGTGCCTAATACAGTGTCTGGTGCATATTTGGTGCTCCATAAATGTTGAGTAACTATTAGTTCTTTATTTGTATTACTTTTGTGGAATTTATCACATCTATCTTATGGGTTGTATTCATCTTTCTTCCCTATTAGGTTGCAAGCTTCTTAATGAGTAGGAATTTGTTTTATTCTTGTTTGTATTTCCCAGAATATCTTGTGGCATTGTTTTGAAAATTACTTGTGATGGGTGGATGATTGAATAAACAAACCTGTCATCTAGAAGGTGAAGACCCTGGGCAGAAAACTAAGAGAAGTTTGCTTTCTCTCTCTACCAATTGGGAGGAAGGAGAGAAGGAAAACCAGGCGGAGCTTCTATTATATCCACTGCCCAAATTTGGAAGGTGGTTGTGCTCACTGAGCCTTTTGGCCTAAGATGAACATTTCATACTACTGTGTTTTGTCGTATTTGCCTCCATTCCAGTAATAAGGTTGCAGCTGTGAGAGAAGAGTTTTTACGTTTCCTTGGTGTGACTGGTCCTAAAGCGAGTTGTGTGGATCAGTAGAAAGTTTTTTAATAGCGTTGTATTATCCAATATTTTGGCCACCTGATGCAAAGAGCTGACTCATTGGAAAAGACCCTGATGCTGGGAAAGATTGAAGGAGAAGGGGATGACAGAGGATGAGATGGTTGGATGGCATCACCGACTCGATGGACATGAGTTTGAGTAAACTCCGGGAATTGGTGATGGACAGGGAGGCCTGGCGTGCTGTGGTCTATGGGGTCGTGAAGAGTCAGAAATGACTGAGCGACTGAACTGAACTGACACATTGACATAGAATTAGGTTTTCACTTCACAGGACGTGTTGCTTATGAAAGAGAGGAAATGGATACAGTATTTGAATATTTGGTATTCTGTTCTTATTTTGCAGTTAAATCCAGATGTGAACGTTTTCCAGAGGAAATTTGTGAATGAAGTTAGAAGATGTGAAGAAATGGACCGAAAGCTTCGTATGTGCATTTTGGTCTTGTCTGACGTTCCTCTAGTGACACTTTGTCTTAAATTAGAGTCCTCTTCATAAAGGAAGAAAATACTATGAAAGGAAAAGGAGAGAGGAAAAATCTTGCAGTCTAACATGAAGATGAATTTCTTGTGCACAAGTAGATGTGTGGTATATCGGGCTCGGTGGTGCTTAATAGAAACTTTGAGATGACAAGGCTGCAAGCTGAAAGTACTGTTTTTTTGGGGTTTTTTTTTTTGTTTTTTTTTTATGAAAAGGGTTTTATGGCAGTGCCATACTGTAGAATTCTGAGAGGTAGGACCTAGAACACCATCAATTTTAGATGGCAGCATAGCCAGCTTTAAATTGTCTATTTATGTGGGAAGAACCTAACATTTATTGAGGTACTATTGACAGTTAGGGTGTTCATACACTATATTTTGTTCATTCCTCACAGCATTCCTTCAAGAAGGTTATCAGTTTCCTTATTTAAGTAAACGAGGAAGCTAAAGATCAGAGAGGTTAAGTGACGTGCCCAAGAATACAAGTGGTCACAGTGGGATCAGTGTTTGAATCCACATTGTCTGCCTCCAAAACCCGAGATCTTGCTGCTATAGATGCCAACTTTCAGTTAGATGAATTTAGTCTCTGTGCTGAAAAACAAGTCAGTAGTTATCACCTGAAAACACACTTTTCTCCTGTGTTTTAGGGCCTTTTCTGTGCTTTGTTTCTTATTTTGTTTACTTCAGAACTGACCTATTTTCAAATTTAATGAAACCCTTGTAGGTTGGGGTTGTCTCACTAGTGTGCTGAGTGTCAAATATTCTACTGAGTAACACTCTGCTATAGCTCTCCTCTGTACCAATATCTGTGAACAGAGCCATCATACAAGGTTGAGAGCTGACACAAATGAGAACCAGGGTTAAGATGAGAAGAGGGAAAGAAGACAGTAGTGGACTGATAAACCTCTTTGCAGGGACTGTGCTTGAGAGAATGTGGGGTAGGAGGAGAGGAATGTGAAAAAAAAGGATTTACAAGTTCTGCTTCTTTTATATGAAAAGTGTCTTTCTTAGAATGAAGCTCTTCTTAGCCAGGTTTGGGATCTTATTATTTTTTTCCTCAGATATTGGCAGTTCCAGATACGTGGAGCTAGACATGAATGTTTTGATTCTGTCGTTCTAGGATTTGTTGAGAAAGAGATAAGGAAAGCTAATATCCCAATTATGGACACTGGTGAAAACCCAGAGGTGCCCTTCCCCCGCGACATGATTGACTTAGAGGTAAATAATTATTCTGAGGAAGCCAGATAAGTTTCTTTCTATTTAAGGGCGGAAATTACTTTCCTAAGTAGATGGAAAGTAGAATAATTCTTGCTGTCCTTGACTGTTGATTGCAAGTTGCTTGTGGATGGGATTAAAATGAATTTCCTTTTTTATGATATAAAAATCACTATGGTATTAATATTTCCAATACTGTAACATGCCACTAAATTAATACTTATTGGCTTGTTGAAACTTTGTTGGATTAATGTTAATTTATCTAGTAACTTACTAGTAATCTCATAAACTGAATAGCCGATAGACTTTTCAATCATTATTTTATCTAAAGTCTGCTGAGGGATTTAACCAAGTGTGTAACAGAATCTATAGACAAAGAGAGACTATTTTAAGCAAAAAAAAAACCTTCATAAAGAAAACCGCCCTGGTAAAAACACAGTACAGTCATCCCTCAGTAAACAGAGAAGATTGGTTCCAGCCCTTCCCTCGATATCAAAATCTGCTGGTGTTCAAGACCCTTGTATAAAATGGCTGTAGTATTTGCATATAACCTATGCTCATCCTCCCGTATACTCTAAATCCTCGCTGGATTACTTAACAATACCTAATACAATGTAAATGCTATGTTAATCACTGTAAGTACAATGTAGATCACAGGAAAAATAGTTGCTAGTGAGCAACAGATAAAAGTTTTGCTTTTTGGAACTTTCTGGAAAATGTTTCTCCCCAAGTATTTTTGAACTGTGGTTAACTAACCATCACTATGATTAACTAAACAATCTGTGGATATGGAACCAAAGAATACACAGGGGCCAGATGTATTGCTGCATAGATATGAAGATACCTTTGAACATTCAGTGTGGCCAGCATTCTGGGGTATGGATTAATTTCATTTGTCTTTTAGAGCAAGCACTTTGAGCTTAGTGTGAGTTAATAGTTTGGTTGTTTTTTTGTTTGTTTTGTTTTTCTATAGGCTAATTTTGAGAAGATTGAAAATGAACTGAAGGAAATCAACACAAACCAGGAAGCTCTGAAGAGAAATTTCCTGGAACTAACTGAATTAAAATTTATACTTCGCAAAACTCAGCAGTTTTTTGATGAGGTCAGACTACTGTTTCTTTTAGTATTTAAGCAGCTGATATTACACCAGCACTAATGGGCCATATTTTTATTCCGATAATTATTTTAATTTGCTAGTTTGGAAACAATACCATTTCTGCACCCTCTTTTAGTTGAAGAAATGTCAGATTCTGTTCCGTTTTCCATGCAGTACACAGCCAGCCATGGTTTTGTATATTTTTGCATTTTCAGCAGTTTTTCATCTCAAGATGAGGAAAGGAACCCTAAAGTAGTTGTATAAACATAGATGAAATTTTACAGATGAAGGTAAGTATATGCTTGAAGTTGAAGCAACAGGAAAAAGTTATACATGAAATTGAAATAAAAATTTAATCTCCAAACCTTTTGTCATTAAATTTTAACTTGTATCCTCTATGGCTGCTTGTCAACCTTTGAGCATATTTTTAAGTACTCCAGATGGCAAGCACACTTAATTTGAGAGCTGTTTCTTATGTTGTATGGAAAATTGGTAGGATGCCTGTTTGAAATTCCTGGATTTTCCTCTAAACTCAATTTCAGTACCTTGTAGGGGCAAAATGTTAATAATAAGTTCCTGAGTTAAACATGTAGGTGACTCAGTAGCCAGGGGACAGCTTGCTGAAGTGACCCCACCACAAGGATTTGGAACAAGGCTCTCAAAAGGCTTCCTTCTCCCAATTAAAGCTGGGGAGGAGTCTTAGCTTTCAGTGTGGACATGCTTTTTCTGATGGCCTAAAATATGGGTAATTCTTCTCTTTTATAGGTGTCTTTGCCACCCAATTAATAACATCATACATTTCATAGATTGTCCCAGTTCACTATTTAGTATGCCTTCGCGTAAGTTTTTTTTTAAAAAAATTTTCAGCCATGCCTTGCAGCATGTTCCCTGACCAAAGATCAAATCCATGCCTTCTGCAGTAGAAGCACTGCACAGAGTCTTAACCACTGGACCACCAGGGAGACCACCCCATTAAGTTCTTTATTTCCTTTGCTCAACAACAAAAATTAGCCAAGCTTTTAAAAACAAAAGGCCTACTTTAGTTAGTATCTGATAAGTCCTCAGTTTCACTTTGAATTTCTATGTTTTGAAGAAAAAATAACTCTTCCTAGTTCTCTAGCCTGGAGTAGGGGTTTGCCAACCAGCAACATCAGCCTCACCTGGGAACTTGTCACAATGCCAGTTCTCAGTCCTCACTCCAGACTTACTGAATCAGAAACCCTGAGGGTGGGGCCCAGCGATCCGTTTTCACAAGATGATTCTGAAGCATGCTAGTGTGAGAACCACACGGGGCTGGAGAAAGTCAACTGAAGACGTGATACCTTCCTCAGTAAATGAAGATCTGACTCAGAGAAACACCATGCTAATTAACAAGATCTACTGGAGCCAGGGAAAGGGGGAAAAGCTCCTGGGAATTAAATTGCCTGGTCCTCCTGAGAATCAGAATCTGGCTACATATCAGGAGAGAATTGGTGTGAATATTCAGTTTGCTCACTGAGTTGAGAATTTTGAGACTGACGGTAACTTCTTTCACCAGTCCCGGATATCATCACATTAAAGGATGTGGGACAATGTAATTAACTCTTTCCATGTGTTTCAGGTCTTTTGCAACAGGCATGGTCACTTATGTCAAGTGGTTTTTGATGAACAAACAATCTGGAATTCCAGTATACTCACTGCCTAAACATTATGATTATTTAATAATGTTATTATTAAATAATCATTTAGTATTTAATAATAATAATACAACATTATCATTGTTGGATCATTTGAAGAGCACTTGCTCTTTGTGAGGCATCAGCTGGGTAAGACATGATCTCTGTGTTCGAGGGCTATATCACTTAGTCATGTCTGGAAACATCCATGAACACAGTGACTCCCTAGGCTCACAGATAGTGTGCTTTTTATACATGTCCAAGCTACTGCCCACAGATCCAAAGTAAACCTGGCCTCAAGATGAAAGCTCAGTTACTTTTATCATTATTGGGTACTTAGTTCTTTTACCCTCTCCCTGCTTTTTTCCCCCTTTTGATATAGCCTTCAGTTTACTGCTGAGATATTGATGAGATATATGAGAATGTTTTTCATATTCTCCTGGGTTTTAAGGATTGGGATAGACTCCCTAGTCTAGTTCATTCTGGGAGAAATTCTGAAAAAAAGACTGACAAATGGACTCCCTTAAGGAAAATAATTTTTTAAAGTCTTCATTTTATAATACAAAAAAAAAATAGTAAAAACAAAATAAGCAGAATCACTTAGAAAGATGATATAAGATTTTAAAATTGTAACTGTGGGTTTAGGAATTTTCTTTGTGGTTAATAGGTGTAAACATGAAATGCCCATCTTGAGAAGTCAGGCATGACTTTCACACCCTCTCCATTTTGCATCGTTTTCCCCCTTCTACTCATGCAAAGCATTTTTTTGAGCATGAGGCCTTGGCTGTGAGAGGCTCTTCTGCGGCTATTGTCATCAGTCCCTCTATCTGCAGTGGCAGGAACCCCTCCTTTTCTCTCCTAGTGCACAGTCAGCATCTTGTCCACTCTTGCCATTAGCTCATAGCCTCAGCCAGGTCCCTTTCAATAGCCCCTGCCCTGCTTAGGCCAGGCACAGTCTCAGGTGTCGCTGCTAGGACAGGAGACAGAGCCTCACAGAGTCAAGCACATCTGCACCTGCGAGTGCACACTTCACATGATGCAAAAGATCAGGAGACTTGGGACCTCAAGTCTCAGAAATGTAGACTTTTCATGAGCCTTCTTCCATGCCTGAGATTATAATGTTTGCCAATGGCCTGAAATACTACCTATTTTAAACCCTTCTTTTGAATATAATTTGCTGGATATGATCAGTAATTTACAATAATGAGTTAGCAGAAAATGACTAAATCAGAAAATGATTTGCTGCATCTCCACGCATAGGGGTTATGATTGGCCAGGTGTGGAGAAGGGGAGAGGTAAACACATTGAATAGTCTTATGATTTATGATGATTACAAATTCAACTCAGCCATTTCTTATCCAGAGCATTTTAAATGACTTGTTAATGATTATCCTTTTCTCAGTCTTCTTGCTTATGAAGAACTGTAAGAGCTGGAGAGATTTCTCTGCATCTTTTACCATAAGCACCATAACATATGAGAGCGTAAAGAAGACTGGAAAAGTAATGGTTAATGGCATGCAGAGCCCTGCCTTCCTTTCCTTCTGAGTTTTCCATTCATCTGCTTTCTTTACTTTTCTTTCCCATCTGCCATCTCCTTTGGGGCTTGCGTGAATACCTTGGGTGATGAAGTATAATTTTTTTCTCATGTCAGTGGAAAGAAAAGTGTTTACTCTTGGTCATGTAGCTTGAACTGGATGTGCTGTTTATACTGAAGTGTAGAAATAGAACTATTGAAGTTGTGCTACTTCCTCTTTCAAGGCATGGTTTTAGTATTCTGACTAGGGGAAGGGGTAAACCAGAGGGCATAGCAAGTAATGTAAAAGAACCTTGGTAGTACTTTTATGAGAGAGCCCAGATTAGGATTGAGATACTTGATGACATGGTTTTAGATATTGCTTTAAGGGCCCTCAGTTAGTGGTTCTGGACAGTTTCTCATCAGGCACGATTATTTCATTTGAAAGATTCTTAAGTTTGAAATGGTGTAATTATTAATTAGAATATTATTGTAAATTTGTATTTGATTTTAATTCTGCCTTTTTTTTTTTTTTTTTTTTTCGTATTCTCAGAGATTCTAGATGGAGCCTCCTCCTTTAGAGGAGCACTGTTTGCTTTTCCATCAGTTCTCCCCTTTAGAGCACATATGTTTGCGCTGAGCTTTATCTTTATGGTTTACTTAAACCAGGCATTGTGAACCATGCGTAGAGTAGACAGGAGGCTTGTGAGTAGTGGTCAGTTTCACTGGTTTTTGCTAAGGGACATCCTAAGAGCAAGATGAAATGCTGTAGGTTACTCTGGATCCTCAAAGCAAGTTGCCTGTGATTTGTAGTCAGCGGATTTGATTTTAAGTAGAAACAAGAATTGCGCACTTGAGAACAAGTGGTAACCCGAGCCCTCATTATCTCATCTTAAAGTTTCCCAAATCTCATGGTATTTCTCTGCACTTCTGGTGTGCCCACTGCCTAGCCTTCCTTTTTTTAAAAAAATAAATTTATTTCTTTTTTCTTTTGGTCATTGAGAGTTGATCCTGCTTCTAGAATTTACTTCCCGAACAATTGCTTTCGCTTGTTTAGACTTTCAGACTTATCTGGTTTATACTCAGTTCCCCACCTCCACCCTGTGACTTTACATTTATAGTCCTGTGACTGTCAGGAAGAGATCCCCTGTGGCATTTTTTTTTTGATAGCAGGGTTGATAAGAGTAGAATCAAACTGAAATTTGGAGTGAAGATTATGAGAAAAATTCTCCTGACTTCATTTTTAGTTAGTTCTGCTTTTGAAAAGAAAGATTCCTCTGGCTCGCTTCTAGTCTTTGGTCAAACAGGTAGGGCGTGGATATTGAAGCTGGGGAGATGAGGCAGTGGAGTGGTCAGTTGGCCTTCATTTCTTAGGGCAGCTCCTCCTCCCTGGTGAGAGGAAACAAGGTGAGATGTATTGTGGAGAGAGAGGCTGAGAGGAAACGGGGCAAGAAGTATTGTGGAGAGAGAGGCTGAGAAATGTAGGTCTGCATCTGAGAAGGTCCCGCTCCTCCTCCATTTTATTGTATAAACTGTCGTGGTGGAAATCATTTTAAATCTCAACAATCCAACTAGTCCACATGTTCTGAATTGGCTTATTATCTGTTACTTTTTCTTCACTTGATTTAGGTTGTTGGCTTAAGCTATGTTCTCAAGAATCCTTAAGCTGTAAAGCCCACAGGAACTTTTTACTATTCCTGGATTCCTGGTCAGAAACTAGGACATTCAGTTATGTTTTCACTTTTCCTTCCCTTTATTGGTGCAGTGGAGGCCCATGCCTGCCCAGCTATTGTATTTCTTACCTTTTTGGACAAAGAATACTCTTTAAATCCCACGGTCTGGAGCATTTTTTTTTTTTCTTTTAAATAGTGAGTGTGCTGAAAGCCCTCATGTTTTGAATTTTTAAGAGCATGGAAAACCTAGATGTCTGGAGACACCCCTTCTATCTTTCTCCTGTTCAGGACAGTGACAGCTCCTTGCTTTCTTCCTGGGAAAGAGAGTCTCCATCTTTTACATTCTTACACAGGGAAAATTCTACTTTGTAGTTGCCTGGAAATTTGATATTAAATGTATCTGCCGAGCTGCCTTATTTTTGCTCAAAAGGAAGAAATACTTCAGTTTCTATGCATATGCAAAAGTATTTTTGGTACTTTCATGGCTTATTCAGGAAAACATAAGAGAAAAAATGGTTTCCACCAAGTCACAGGTTTATACGGGTGTCACCATCATTTAACGTTTTTTTCTTTATCCCTTATTTCTAAAACCATTTCCCCAGGTGCTTTACTGGGGCAGTTCTGCTTCCTTTACCTCTTGTTTCTTTTCTTTGTTTCTTCCCCTATTCTTCTTGTCTTCTTTTTGTGGGTTTGTCTTCTCTTTTGATGGTTTTCTTTTTTTCATCTTTATTTTCTGAACTTATCTCCTGGTTCCTCGTTCCCTGCATGCCACTAACTATTTTCATTAGATATTAATTGATTTGTGAATTCAGGCTGAATTGCATCATCAGCAGATGGCGGATCCAGACCTGTTGGAAGAGTCCTCGTCCCTCTTGGAGCCAAGCGAGATGGGAAGAGGCACGCCCTTAAGACTTGGGTAAGTACCACTTTGACCCTCTGTACTCAACAGAGTCATGTCCATTTTTGCTCTTCAGAAGAGGCTGGGCATTCACTGGCTTCCAGGATGCCCTGTCTTCTGAGCCTGTTGCAAGGTGTTGCTAACTTACTTTGGGTTCAGTTCCTGAGTTGTTCTGTCAACCCTCTGCTGAGTCCAGGAATCAGACTTTGGCAGCCATTTTGACATAGCAATGCACAGCCTCCTGTTTGACATCTTTCCCCTCCCCTGCTCTTCACTTTCCTCCCATCCTGTGGTGTGAAACTGTTCCCAATCTGGCTCTTCTCCCCACAGCTTCGTGGCTGGTGTGATTAACCGGGAGCGCATCCCTACTTTTGAGCGCATGCTTTGGCGAGTGTGCCGGGGGAATGTGTTCCTGCGGCAGGCTGAAATCGAGAACCCCCTGGAGGATCCTGTGACTGTAAGACAAGGGAATTGCATCTGGTAGAGTAGGTCTGGTACAGGGAGCTCAGAGCAGTAACATAGCATGTGCCACCTGAACCTGACCCTCCCAAGAAGAGCCCTTACATTTCCTCCGTTTGGATCTGTGAATTTGAGGGACTCCTCTTTTCCTCTTCGCCTCCATCGTATGTATACATACAATGTATACATGATGTGTGGGATCTCAGTTCCCCTACCAGGGATCAAACCCAGGCCACAGCAGTGAAAGTGCCAAGTCCTAACCTCTGAACTGCCAGGGAATTCCCTCTAGTTATTTCAGCTTTATGTGTTTTCCGGTACTTATCTGGGACCAAAAGAACATTAACTCTTTAATGAAAATTAAAGCAAGACATCTGGTTCCAAATTTGGTAACATCCATGTGTACAAGGAGGAGAGATTTCCTAAACTGTAATCTTCATAAGTTGATGAAACTTTAATTGATAAAGTTTTTTGTCTACTTGTTTGTTGGGAATTTTAGGAACTTAGTTTCAAGATTTATGTTGTGCAAAATAGGATGATATTCCCCACCCAGTGCTTTGGAAAGCAGGAATAACTTAACATCTTGGCATTTGACATAACAGGACAGAGTTCTTAGCATAAACCTACATTTATATGGTGAGTCCATCCAGAGATGACAAGCAAAGATGATTAACTGTTCTGCAAGAAATTTACTTCACTTTGGTATTAGTATTATTTAGAAGCCTGGAGTTGGTTATTATGTTCTCAGTTATCTTTTGGGTGTCCTAAATTAGTATTCTTTTTTTTTTTTTTTTTTTTTTTTAACCTAAGAAGAGAGGTTGAATTATGAGGCTTCTCAGAGTAGCTGGGTCCTTCAGCTAGAAGTAAATGGATCATGTCCTCGGGACCGAGTATGAGGGTGGTGACACTTAGGTTACGGTGAGTCTCCTTACCCAAAGTACCAGTTTTGTAGTCTTACCGAAGGCTGTCCTTGGGTCACGGAAACACCACAGTCAGCAGTTACGCCTCATGTGGAGCTCTTCTCAGGAATATTCAGCCAGGTTCCTGGGCAACAGAAGCATTATTTTTTATCAACAAGTGGCGTGAAGGAAGGGTCTGGCTATCTCTAACAAAGCAGCTGCAGAAAGAATTTGCTCCAGTTAATTCCTGGAGAACTTAGGAACTTAAGGCCCATGAGCCTTACTTACTCCTTCCCTCCTCTTCCCTCTTTATCCTCCAAAGTTTTGTTTGTTTTCCTGTTATAAAAGCTCTGTAGGAACTGGAGAAAATACAGGCCACCAGAGACAGTCCTGGCTAACATCCACTGTAGAGTCTTTTTCTGATCTTTCCTACTAACCTTTGCCTCAGGCTTCAGGTATACACTTGGTGTTTGGATAGATTGCCTTCCTCCCTGCCCCCTGAGGTCTAATTCAGCATGAATCATGAGATTGTGCATCAACATTTCTCCCCAGCTGCTCAGCTCCTTGTAGTTATTCAGTCCCCTTTATCTGGAGTTTCTGAGCGTGCGAGCAGGCAGGAATGACTTCCTTTCCTCTTCTCTGTACTTAAGTCATTTAGGCAATATAAGAATTATTCGGTTTGAATAGTTGAATTGGTAAATAGGGCTAAATTCTGCTAAGAAGAGAATCATCTTTGCGTCTGTGTCAAGCTCCTCGTTGAGTTTAAAAACAAGTATGGAAAGATTTTTGTAAATCTTGAGATTATAGAGCAAATGTTCTTGTGGAGCTTAAGAGATGGATTGAAGATAATGGTTAAAGTGCATGGTTGCCAGACCCTTAAAGGATTCCAGTTGATTCTATGTCACCAAGAAAGAAAGATACTTAAGAAGTTTTCTGGATTATAAGTCTGAATTCTTGGTTTTTGGTTTGGGGCCTAGGGAGACTACGTGCACAAGTCTGTGTTCATCATTTTCTTCCAAGGTGATCAGCTGAAAAACAGAGTCAAGAAAATCTGTGAAGGGTAAGAGAAACATGCCTCCCCCAGGGTGCAGCCAGGCCACCTATTCTCACTGTAGAATAGTGAGACACAAGCCCTGTAAGTCCACCTTAACATGGGGAATACATTTTTTAATAATGTTAAGGTTATCTTAAACGATCAGAAATGACCTAAGTGTATTTTTTTTTATAGACCGTCAAAATCACAATTTCCTTTTCTTGGGAAAAGTAATTAGGACTCATGGTTTATAAATTCTACATTGTTTTGGGACAATGGGTTTGCATACCTAGCAGTGTACCATAGGCACTGTGCCCTTAAACTTTTCTGAAATTCTGCCCATGAGATCCTTTCTCCATGCCATTTTTCTCCAGCACTTTATAATGTAATTTGTAATCACTGCTTCTTTCTTTTTTAATCTAAAGGAATTTAACAGCTACAGAGAATGCCGAGACAGTTCAAATGTTGCTTGCTGCTCTACTGTAGGCCCCTTCCCATAAATAATTATTATTGATTAGTGCATCAGTCTGAACTAATCCTGTTTTGGTCCTTCCAGTATGTTGGGATTATGTTCTGAGATTACTTAAACTGGCTCCATGAAGCAATGTCAGTGTTCCTCAGGCTGTGTCTGCACATTCCAGGTTCCGGGCCTCACTCTATCCCTGTCCTGAGACGCCACAGGAGAGGAAGGAAATGGCTTCTGGAGTTAATACCAGGATTGATGATCTCCAAATGGTACACAGAGACCTGGAGGGAGTTTGTCTTTGTGAAATACTGCTATAGAAGACCTTACTTCTTCCTTGAAGCACTAACAGTTTATTAGGCACTTACAGCAACCCAGGATGCTTTTGTTTTTTTGTGTGTGTACTATTTTTAAGTCATTCCCTGAAACTCTTCCCCATCCCCCACAGGGAATGACTTAAAAATGGCATGAATTATCTTCAAATGAGACAGAGATGCTATGCACCTGAAATCGTTGTTGCTTAGAATATTTAGTTCCCCAGCTCATGAGTCTGAGACACATTTATAATGGATGAAGTATAAATAATGAAGTATGCTTAGTTAAGAAAAAAATAATATAGAAGTATATATCAAATCTATTCTGCCTCTCACAGACATGCTCTACCTCCAGAGGCAGCTACTCTTAATAGCTTGGTGTGTGTCCTCCTGGTCACCTTGGATCTGAACCATACAGTCTAGCCAGAGTCCTGGTGTAACTCTTGTACCCAAGAAGGAACTTTTACCCAGTTGCAGTGTGTGTAGTTTGCACACAGGATGGCTGTCACAGGGTTCTAAAGAGGGAGTCATGATTTATACATAAATGGAAGGAAAAGGGTGCCCAGTTGGTTCCCTGTTGAAAGAATGTAATGATTGCCACCTTGAAACATTAAGAAACATATTTGACATGTTGCAACATTTCAACCCCTGTCATGTTTGACCCACCACTTGACCTGCTGCTGGCTCCTGTTAGCTGCACTTATCAGTTTAACCAAGAGAAGAGAGTTTTCTTCAAACTGCTGTTGGGTGATGAGCCATGTTAGTACATTCTGGCTTCTGGGACTGTTCTACCCCCTCCTTATGAGTAGGCTTGCAGTAGACTGTGAAGAGCATGTGCAGTTGCCTTTATAAATGGCTAGAATTTGACTTTTAAAGCACCAAACTGTATGAAGTAAAATTTTAATGAATTTTTTGAAGTAAAATTTTAAAAGGGATTGATTACCAAGGAGTAAGTTGTAGGTGTGGGGGGCAAGTTTGTTAGCGTCCTTCCAGAAGTTTAAATAGTCATTGTGAAATTGTCAACAACCAGGAGAGAAGTATCCTTGTTCCTTTATTCTCAAGTGAACAAGAGTTTCCCTAGCATACCATGGGTTTTTTTTTAAAAAAAAAAAAAAAACCTCTCATGGAAGTTACTTTCTACTGCCCAAGACAGTTTCTCAGGGAGCAGTAATGACTTGGAGCAGTCATGACTTTTTTCCTGAACTGACTTGAAGAGCCAGCTATGATGGAGTACTTGTGCTAAAATGATTAATATATAGTTTTTTCCTCTTCAAAAAGACGTTGAGATTTCAGATAGATTCTTATGCACAAGTGAGTGGTGAGTTGCTTGCCTGATTTTGGCTTCTCCCCTCTCCTGCTATAGACCTGTTAAATATTTGGTGATAAACAAGACAGCAGAATGTAAAGTGTCCCTGGCCCTTCTTCCCACTCTAGTCGAGGCCGTGTGATTCCTCTGAGGTAACTGTGTGCTGGTTTCCAAGGGATCGGGCTTCCTGGGGAGAAAACAAAGGCTGAGAGAAAAATCAAGCCTTGTCTGCTCTGTGATGACTGTGGTACCTGCATTGTTCTGCCATGGATTTGATGGTAAAATTAGAAAAGCTAAAAACCGTTTCCTCGGGTTTCTCTTTAGCTTGAAGCTAAGTGAATATGAACATTAGTAAGTAGAACTCTTAATTTCTTTCAATTTGGCCAAAAAAAAAAAAAACCTTCTAGCCAGAGGAAGGAAAAAAACAGATCCCCTGCAGCCCTTCTCAGAAAGCTGTGCCTCTTTGCCTAAATGTCCTGAAATGGAAGAAGGGTGTTAGAAGGCTCGCTCTCCTGCTCCTTTCTCTCCCCAAAGGTTCTGAACCAAACAGAGGATCACCGCCAGAGGGTTCTTCAGGCCGCTGCCAAGAACATCCGTGTCTGGTTCATCAAGGTGCGGAAGATGAAGGCCATCTACCACACTTTGAACCTGTGCAACATAGATGTGACCCAGAAGTGCCTAATCGCGGAGGTCTGGTGCCCTGTCACTGACCTTGACTCCATCCAGTTTGCGCTCAGAAGGGGCACGGTGAGTCCCCCACAGCTGGCAGTGCAGCCTCCAGCCAGGAAGAGAGGTTTCCATCAGTGGTAACAGGAACATTCTCATGGCATTTTTGTCTTAGAGTTCTTCAGTTTACCCATCTTGTACTCACCTTGCATCCTGACAGAACATCTTGTGTATCCTTATTTTCAAATGTAGCAATTGTAATTCAGAAAAGATAAATGATTTGATCATATCCCCATGATCCTTCAGGGTTACTCACACTCAGAACATCAGTTTCCTGGTCCATTCTCTCTGTCCATTAGTCTAGGTACATAGTATAACCCTTGCAATTCCCTTTAGCAGTTAGTTAGAGCTACTTCCCTGTCCAAGCCTCTGATCTAGGGGCCAGGAGGTACAGAGATGCAAAAAGTAGGCCCTCAAGTATCTTCTGACTTGAAGAGGCTGATGTGCAAACATACAAGACAGTCTGTGCCAAGAGCAGTTTATGTGTGTGGAGGGAAGGAAGGTGCTAGCTTATCCAGCGAGGACGATCAGAAGAAGCTTCAGGAAGGTGGCATTTACTCAGTGCTTTGAAGACTGGATAAGATGTCTGTTGGCAATAACAAGAAGTAAACAGTCTGACCAAAGGCAAGTACGGTGTGACCATGCATGGTTGGGCCACAACAGGAATTGTAGCAGGTGAGCCAAAAGAGCAGGAGGTAAACCTGAGTCAGGGAGCCAGGAACCTGATTATGAAGGGTCATTAATACCAGATTAGTGGGTTTAAATTTTATCCTAGAGGGAGTAGAGAGACACTGGAAGTTATTTAGTAGTGAAAGGACATGATGATCAAAACAGTTTTAAAAGAATAATCCAGGGACTTCCCTGACAGTTCAGTGGTTAAGATTCCATGCTTCCACTGCAGAGGGTACAGGTTGGATCCCTGGTCAGGGAACTAAGATCTCATATCCTGCATGCTGCATGACTCAGTCAATCAATCAGTCAGTATCAATCAATTAAATAAAAGAGTAATCCATTGATAGCATGGGGGTTGGATTGGGGAGATGAGAGAGCCTATAGGTGGAAGGACAGTTAGGTTACTGTAAACAGTAGTAAGTGATAATGACCTTGCAGTAAGACCTGGCAATGGGAAGAGCAAATAATGATGAATTTGTGAGACATTCTGAAGGAATTATCAATTGGTAGACTTGGTATTTAGCAATGTACAGGAGAAATACAAGGAGAAAAAATTAAAAATATTTCTGAGGCATCAAAGCTGGGTGACTGGTAGAATAATAGTTCCATTAATGGAAGTAGAGATTCAGTAAGAGAAATTTATTGATTGGAGAAAGCTGCTAAGTTCAGTTTCAGTCACATTGAGGGGTTGGACAGAAATCCATGTGGAAATGTAAAACAGACGATGAGATAGTTCTCAAAAGAAAGGGAAAAATGCCTCTATTTGACAGGCCTGGAGTAGTTACTCTCTGCAAAGGTTTCCACTACATACAGATGCAAGAAAAATATGTCCTCGAGCTTTCTGTCTGTCTCGCTGTGGCAGCCCAGATTGAATGGGAGAATACATGGGATGATTTTTGCACCTCACAAATAACCTTGTGAACAGTAAAAGCCTACTTTACTCAAAAAAAAACAAAAAGGCAAAATGAAAGAAATGGGATACATGAGGTTGGAAGGGAATGAGACCTCCAAGAGAGAAAATAAGGACTTAATAATAGAACCTTGGGGGCCTGCAGTGTTACGGGCAGGGGAGGAGGAACCAGCAAAAAGACAGGAAAAGCGTGGCTGGTAAACAAAAGAGGAAGCTTGCCAGTGTCGGGGGCTTGCATGTAAAAGAAAAGATCTTTGGATCTGGTGATGCTGCTGCTGCTAAGTCGCTTCAGTCGTGTCCGATTCTGTGCGACCCCACAGACGGCAGCCCACCAGGCTCCACCATCCCTGGGATTCTCCAGGCAAGAACACTGGAGTGGGCTGCCATTTCCTTCTCCAGTGCATGAAAGTGAAAAGTGAAAGTGAAGTCACTCAGTTGTGTCCAACTCTTAGCGACCCCATGGACTGCAGCCCACCAGGCTCCTCCGTCCATGGGATTCTCCAGGCAAAAGTACTGGAGTGGGTTGCCATTGCCTTCTCCATCTGGTGATGAGCCAGCCACTTTGACCAGGCATGGTCTGCTAGACTCCAAGGATTATTAGAGAGTTAAGAGCAGGTGGTGAAGAGGGAAAAGTCAGAAAATAACTTTGCTTTCTTCATAAAAGCAGGAGAGAACAATGACAGTTGTAGACAGATAAGGATATCTTCAGGGAAGAAAGTACCACGTTTTCTTTGTTTATACATTTTAGACTTAATTTTTCTGTTTCACGGTAAGGATATTCTTCCCAAGACTTCATTTACACGTGTCATCATAAATTTTATAGCTAGTTCTAGTATCCTCAAAGACTGGAAAGTGAGATATAGTTTACCTGAAAGAAAATACACGTATTTTATGTGTACTATTCAATGAGTTTTGACAAATATATATGCCTGTGAATCCACCACCACAATCAGAAGGGTGACCTGATTCTGATCTGTGCCTGATGTTTCCCAGGAGCACAGTGGTTCCACCGTGCCTTCCATTCTGAACAGGATGCAGACAAACCAGACTCCCCCCACCTATAACAAGACCAACAAGTTCACGTATGGCTTTCAGAACATAGTGGATGCTTACGGAATTGGAACTTACCGAGAGATAAATCCAGGTAAAAAAGCTTGAATCTTTTCCCTCTGGAGATTTTATTCTGTTTGTTATTTCTTTTAATGCTTCACTTTGAATGCAATTGAACAGTCGGCTCAAGACTAAAGATGCTGTCCAGGCCTCAGCTCTTGTAGAATTCCTGTGAAGAGGTGGCTGTCTGGATGTAAGGAGTGAGGTTTATTGCCAGGTGGAACTCCTTTAGCAGGCGATTTTATGGGAATTTTATAGGCGTGAGCTCCATAGATTGGGTTCTTCTGTTTGTCCTCACGGCTCTATAGCACCTGGCTTTCACTCACATGCCATTTGCTGGAACTGCTTTAAATAAAAAGTTTTCCCAAGGTCATTGACATTTTAGAATAGCCTCCTGGTTCCAGGTTAGATAGAGAAAATATAGCAGTTGTTGACCATTTTAAGCACAAGGCAGATTTCTCCTCTGTTCAGAGAGTTAGTGATTAAATCTAGAGTCAGGTAATTCATGTTCTAGGACCTGCTCTGCTCCAGATTCTGAACTTTCTCCCACTTAACCTGGTGGCTTTATTCAGCTGGTTGCAATGCACAGAGGAGGAAAGTTGGCCTGTCCCAGGAGCAGCGTCCCAGGGGTGAGAGAAAAGGAATCAAGGGACAAACCCCCCTGGTGCCAAGGCTAGAGACAAAACCTTCATTTCCTGTAGCTTTGTGAGTCTGTGCAAATCCTGCTGTGGACATTATTTCCTGGGAGCCCCTCTGACCAGCAGCTTGGGAATGAGTCCCTTTTATACTGATCTTAGATTGTGGAGAGGGATGTGATGTGTTGGGAGCTGCGGTTTTCTGGAATTTGTCTTTTTCTCTCTTTGGTCTCTTTATAGCTCCATACACCATCATCACTTTCCCTTTCCTGTTTGCTGTGATGTTTGGTGACCTTGGCCATGGCATTTTGATGACCCTTTTTGCTGTATGGATGGTGCTAAGAGAGAGCCGTATCCTCTCCCAGAAGAATGAGAATGAGGTGATGTTTTGTCTGTTTGTTTTTGATAGAAACTCAGAAACATAAGATAGTATTATTATTTTCTTGACATATTTCTAATATTTTTCTCCTGTAATCTTTGGCTGTAGACTGTTTTTGTCTCTCCATAGGGCAACAGGTTTACAATAATTTTGTACATACAGAAGGATAATTCAGTCTTTTCTCCATGATTGATGGAAATATATTTTCTTTTTACTTATTTGTTGAGATATTATTGATTTATAATATTACATTAGTTTCAGGTGTACAGCATAGTGATTCCAAAATTTTATAGATTACACTCCACTTATAATTATTATAAAATGTTGACTATATTCTCTGCTGTACAATATATCCTTGTAGCTTATTTGTTTTATACATAGTGGTTTGTACCTCTTGAGTCACCTACCCCTATCTGTCCCTCTCCCCTTGGCTCGCCCCACTGGTAACCACACAGTTAACACTAATTAATTCAAGAATGAACTAATGTCTAGGTTACATCTGCGTTGGTCTGAAACTTTATAATTTCTCAAACATCCATTATGAAAATTGTGATCTGAAAGTCTTTGATCCATAAGAGAAATTATAGAGACTATTTAGAGAATAGAGGAGCTATGTTCATTGTAACACTAAAAGAGGCCATGTGCTGTGAAAGTACATTTCTTGTTAGCATTGTATTTTGATCTTTACTTCAAGTTCTCTGACCCAGAATGGGGTAAAAGTGGCGAGAGAGGAAGGGGCTAGTATATTCTGAATGACATTGTCACAACTTGCGCTGCAGGGATTACGTTTCATTGGCCTCTTTCTTCTGGCTCCCAGATGTTCAGCACTGTATTCAGCGGCCGGTACATCATTCTGTTGATGGGCGTGTTCTCCATCTACACTGGCCTCATCTATAACGACTGCTTTTCCAAGTCTCTTAATATCTTTGGGTCATCCTGGAGCGTACGGCCAATGTTCGATATATACAACTGGACGTAAGTTGCCAAGAAGCTGAAAGTCAAAGCTTACTCCTTTCATGTCCAGCTCTGGTTTTCCAGATAAGTGGTAAACCAGCACTTCTTTAGGAAGTGTTTAACACGGTTTCTGTTCAAAAGAATGTAGTGTCTCCTCTTATCTATGCTGTAGCCTGGGAAATGCTTTGTGATTTGTTCAGTAGTGTCAAGGAACTGAAACTGTAAATTAGGTGCATTGATTCTTTTTGTAAGTTAAAAGCAGGTCTCCCAATTTCCCTACCTGGTCTTGTATGTGTGTTTAATTTTTCTCTTTGTTATCTATGATCCGTTCTCACTCTTTAATGCTAATCCCTCCTCTGTTATTGAAAAGACAAGGTAGCTTATAGTAGTTTCTCTGGGGATCAGTTTCTGGATCCCAGTGATTCCTTCTCTTGATAAAAAATAAATGCTGGTTTTTTCCTAACATGGTAGGGAAGAGACACTTCGGGGGAACCCTGTCCTCCAGCTGAACCCAGCCGTCACTGGAGTTTTTGGTGGACCATATCCTTTTGGCATCGATCCAGTAAGAGCACTTCTTTTCTATATGTCTGACATGAAAGTGTTTTTTTTTTTAATTGGCCATGCCATATGGCTTTTGGAATTTTGGTTCCCCAACAGGGATAGTACCTGCACGCCCTGCCTTGGAAGTGCAGAGTCTTAATCACCGCACTGCCAAAGAAGTCTCTGATACCAAAATTTTTAGCTGAAACCCAGAAGTGAAAGAATGAAAATGAAGATAAATAGTTTTTTTTGGAGTTTTAGGTGACATATTTTTAGAAAACCTCAGTGTGTCTGTCCAGAGTACTTTAAAGCTGCAAGAGACCCAAATGCCTTGGGGAGCCATGTTATTTTTCCTGCATGACTTACTTTAGAGATGGCTAATAATACTGACTCTGGGAAGATTGATTTTTCAAGACTCCTTCCCAGTTTGTTTAACTTAGTTTCATTTTTATTTTTAGCAGATGTTTTAATAAAGCAAAAATAGCTCTTTTCTATGGATTTTAGATTACCATTCTTATATTTACATACTTAAAAAACTTGTCCCAGAATTTTGTTTTATTTTTTTTCAAATGCATAAGCAAGTAAAGGGTGATCAAATCTTCTGTGTTATGTGCTTAAACAGAGGAGGTAGGGGGGAATTTAAGCATTAGATTGTAAGGATTACAGAATTCCAGAGGAAAAGCAGATCATTGCCAGAAAGATTGAGGTTTCTTATAAGAAAAAAAAATAAGGGCATTAATCTGGCCTTTGAAAAATATTGCAGATTGTTATAGGTGAAGAGAAGTATGTGCAAAAGCATAGAGGTAGGGAGATAAAAAGTTAATTATTTTAATTTTTATAGAAGCTAATGTTACTGAAATGCTTACTATGGACCAGGTACTATACTGAACCCTCAGCATATCTTATTTATCCCCAAACAGTTCTATCAGGTAGAGACTGCTGTCTGTATTATACAGATAAGGAAACTGACACTTGGAGATATTTCATAACATTTCATATGTGCATTTAACAGATGTTTCCTGAATCCCTGTTGTCTGTAAGGCATAGCAGCTGCTGGGGACACTCTAAGACATAGCTCCTGCCTCAAACAGCTTGGAATCTAATAGTACTACCTTACATTTCTGTAGAGTTCTGTAGTTACCGAGGTTTTGTTGTTGTTGTTGTTGTTGTCTGCAGACATTTGATGCTTACAGGGTAGATACTAAGTTTAAAGTGCCTGTGGGTCACCTGGGTATAAATGTCCATCAGGCAGTTGGAGTTGCAGAACCTCAGGCCAGACTGGGGCTGCAGAGAGAACCAGCCAGAAGTTTTCAGGTTAGAGGTCACTGAGGATGAACTCTTCATGAAGAGGCTAGTTCAGAAAAAAAAAGATGCTGGGCTAGATGGTGGAAGATCTGGCCTGACAGGTTACAGAGTTTGCTTTTGGTCACAGGTGACAGGGGGATTCTTGGAGGTTTTGGCGTAGGGACGTGGCTGCCTCAGAGTCATGACTTAGGGAACATACGCTGATGGCCAGAGTGGAGACAGAGCTGTCAGGAAAATTTTACAGGCATCCAGGCCTTAAGCAACAAAGCTGAAGGCAATTAATATTTAAAAATAAATGGAAAGACAGCACCACTGGATTTCAGCCAGCATCTACAAGATAAATGTCCCCAATTTCTTCAACAGATATTTTGTAATGAATAAAAAAGGAGAGCTCCAGGGAGAAGCTATAGAGACTTAAAAACTGAATCAGCAGTCACGTGATACAGTGACTTATTGCACTCTACTTTGAATAAATGAATTATTTTTAAAAATATGGATGCACCCCCAACTAAAATAAATAAGTTTATTAAAAAAAGTTAAAAAAATAAAAATATGGATGCAATCAGGGAAATTTGAATAGTAACAATTCCATGGTATTACAGAAATCATTGTTAATGCTTTGGGGTGTTATGACAGTACTGTGGTGATTTTTTTTTTTTTTACTGTACCGGGTCTTAGCTGCAGCACATGGGGTCTTCAATCTTTATTGCAGCAAGCAGGTTCTTTTAATTGTGGCATACAGGATCTTTAGTTGCAGCAGGCAGGATCTAGTTCCCTGACCAGGGATTGAACCCAGGCCTCCTGCCTTGGGAGCACAGTCTTAGCCACTGGACCACCAGAGAAGTCCTTTGTGGTCACGTTTTAAACATGAGCTCTTACCTTTTAGAGATCCATGCTGAAATATAATATATACAGGTAAAAGGATATGACATCTGGATTTTGCTTCAAAATAATATGGAGGTGAGGCATAGGTGAGGTAATGATGAAGCAAGATTGACGAGAAGTCAATAACTAATCATTGCACCTGGGCCATAGGTACATGGGAGTTTGTTACGTTATTCTCCCTGCTTGTGTGTATGTTTAGAATTTTCCACAATTAAAAAAAAACTTTTTCTACAGTAGGTAAATATTTTTCCATTTGAGAACTGTTTGTAATGCCTTCTGTCTTCTTGGGCGGCAATAGATTTGGAACATTGCTACCAATAAACTGACCTTCCTCAACTCGTTTAAGATGAAGATGTCTGTTATCCTTGGTATCATCCACATGTTGTTTGGAGTCAGCCTGAGCCTTTTCAACCACACGTGAGTTGCTCTGTTTTGTCCTAAGAATTCACACAGTTCAGACAGTGCTTTTGCCTGAAGAAGTCATAACACCTTTAGGAGGAAGTAATAACTCAGAGCACTGTTCTGTATTAAAGAAGTGCCTTTAAAAAAAATTTCACTTCTTCAAATGAGGCTTGCTTATTAATATTAGTCCCTTAACAATGTATGAGTTTCCCAGGTGGCACTAGTGGTAAAGAATCCGCCTGCCAGTGCAGAAGACACAGGAGACAAGGGCTTGATCCCTGGGTCAGGATGATCCTCTAAAGTAGGAAATGGCACCCCACTCCAGTATTCTTGCCTGGAAAATCCTGTAGGCAGAGGAGCCTGGTGGGCTACAGTCCATATGGCTGTAAAAAGTCAGACACAACTGAGCCACTGACCAAACAACATAAAATCGTTCTCAAGATCTTTGTTAAAAAAACACAACACCTTGTGTAATTTTCATCAAAATGAAAGTTATTTTTTTTCCCATGATGTGTAACTCACATAAATTTGTGAATTGTAGTCTCAGAAGGTACTTGATTTTCCCATCTCTTTCTCACAAGGGATTGACGGGGATGGTATTGGAGCTGTTCAAGGCTCAAAAGTTTGGAAGTTGTCGTTAATCCTGCCTGTTTCTCTTGCCTCCAGTGCTTCTGGCTGTCTCTTCTTAAAATGATAAACACAGAATTGATGGAAAGTTAGGTAGAAAGTCTAGGGAGAGCAGTCCACTTGGTATGAGGTGACCCTGGGTCTGTTCACTGTTAACATTTTTTTCTGTCTTACTTTTTAGCTACTTCAAGAAGCCCCTGAATATCTACTTTGGATTTATTCCGGAAATAATCTTCATGACCTCTTTGTTTGGCTACTTGGTTATCCTTATTTTTTACAAGTGGACAGCCTACAATGCTAAGACATCAGAGAAAGCACCAAGCCTTCTGATCCATTTCATAAATATGTTCCTCTTTTCCTACGGGGACTCGGGTAATTCAATGCTGTATTCTGGACAGGTGCGTCAATCTAACGGTGGACTTTTCTCAGGTTATCCTAGGTCAGGAAGCCAGATGTTTCTGTGACCTGAAAGAAGCCTTTAAAACTCCTTTTCAGTCCACACATTCAGATCTAAATTCAACCCAGTCTCATTCTTTTGGAGAGTCAACTGTAATTTTCTGTATCCAGGCAGAGTAGAATTTATAACTCCCATCCTGTGGGACAATCCTGAGCTTTGCTGCAGCATCTAGTTATTTTCAGAAACTGGATTATGTTTTTTATTCTTAGATCAGTAAGAAAGAACTATTTTAGGGGAAATTTATGCTAGAGTTGGAAACTGCACGTTTGACTAATACAATGTGCCTTTTCCTCCTTACTTTGCAGAAAGGAATTCAGTGTTTCCTGGTAGTGGTTGCACTGCTGTGTGTCCCTTGGATGCTACTGTTTAAACCACTGGTCCTTCGCCATCAGTATTTGAGGAGGAAGCATTTGGTGGGTATATTTCTGTTGCTGAAAGTTACCAGATTTTTTTTTTTTTTAATCAATGCAATTCCTCATTGGATGTAATGAGTTGTGCATAACCTGTATTCTCTTAAAATGCACTTGTGTTGTATCCCAGCATGAGCCCTGGACCTGCTGAAAAGAAAAAAACAAACATGTAATTGCTGTTCAGACATCCAGATATTCAGCTTTGAGTAGCCCAGGTGGCAAGAACAAGTCATAGTTTTCACCTTTCCTGATGGAGCTTTGCTCGTGCTGTGCTCAGCAGAATCCAGGTCTGGGCCCGTCTCGCTGCAGCATCAGCCGAAGCAAGTCTGCTGGAGCTGCAGACGGCTAACCCACTCATGTGGTTTGCCTGGGCAACCACAGGGCTGACACCAAGACATTTTCTTTTAAAATGAGACCATGATACTTTCACCAGCCAAAACATCCGGTGTAGGGAAAGATTTGGTTTAAAGCACATTGACGTTTTTTCTTTTTAAAAAAGCAGCATCCATACTTGTGCTTACTTTATGTATGTGTGCATCTGAATTACACACACACACACACACACACACACTTAAGTTGCCAAATATCCGTTTCTGGCATTGCGTAATGCTTACTTGTTACAATTGCCTGGTAAAGCCTAAAAGATCGTATTGCATGACTCTCATACGGCTGTTAGATTGTTACTCCTGTTGGAGAGCAGCTGAGTTACCAGACCGTCCTTCTCCCTTTTCTGACCATCTCCATCCTTCCATGTGCCCACCATTCATCTCCCCTTTCACTCCCTCCCTCTCTTGTTTCCTTCTCCCTTCCTCTTTTCTCCCGTTCGCTATCAGGAAGGGCAACCTGTGGAGGCCCCAGTCAGCCCAACCCTGAGCCAACAGGGACTAGAGGCAGCAGCGGCTGCAACAGTGAGTGAATTAAATCCAACAAACCATCACATATTGTTTAAAGAGGTGGCAAACAGTGCAGCAGAATTCTTTTTAAGTATGTTGAGAGCATGGGCCATGTGTGCTCTTGGGAAGTATGTCCTTGTTACTCATTGAGACTATGACAGAAAAAACCTCCACCTCTTAGGAACAGATTCTGGTGTCATCTTTACCATTGGTCCACCAAGTTTCCATTCAGTATATAAGTACAGTCATGTCTGTGAACGCAGGGCGTTTGTCATACCCTCTCCAAGCCCATCATCTTAATCCAAGAGGGCAGCTCTTGGACTCATCCATTGTCATGCGTGTATTTTGTGACCCTGTGTTGGATGATTTTTTTTTAGCGTGGAGTGAGAACATCTCTGTGATTCTTGAATTGATTTCCCTCCACGTTCAAGATCTGCTTCAAAGTGATGCTTGGACATTTGGTCCACGTTAGCTGTGACTTACTCTTTTTCCGGTGGAGGCTTGTACGTGTCTCCTTTTCTGTGAGAGACTCAGAAGCCCTCACATCCTCAGCTGTTCATTGAGACCTCCTCCCTACATGTGTCTCGTGTACTTTCCACCTGGTGTAATAACAAAATCATCTTCTGTTTCAATCTTTCCTTCTTCCAATGCTAGCTCATGATTCAGTGACAGCCTTTGAACCTTAAGCATTTCATTATTTGTCCTTAAAACATCTCTTAACCAAAATCTTATAATGCACTAATACCAAATTAGCCCAATCTATTCTAGGTAATAATGAATCTGTAATGTTTTTGAAATCTCACCAGTAACAGTTCTTCATGTTCTATTGTATTCTAGTGGCATCATACTCTTTTAAATAAATGAAATACTTAAATGGTGACCATTTACTTCATTAGGTGTTCCTCATCCTTTTAACTCCGAAAACTAATTATTCTTCTAGAACTAGTCTAAAAAGGCTGATATCTTGGATCAGAAGATATTTAAATGTGGCTGCTTGAAATTATTTTCAAATGGGGACTTACTCTCTCTTATGAGAGGGGAAAACAACACCCTAAAGCACATACTGCCCATGTATTGGCATTCTTCCCATGTGCTCTTCTTTCTTCTAGTCTTAGTTTAAAGAGTGCTTCTGTTGCATCAGTCTTGATGCTTTTAAATCGAGCATCCTCTTCTGTGATACTGTCCAAGTTAAAAGTCCCTGGTTGGGAAGCCTGCTCATTCGGAGGGACTCCTTAGCCCACTGGTTCTTTACCCAAACATCTGTTTCTGGAGAGCAGCCTGAATGCACCAGGATGATCATTCCATCATGAAGGCCATAGACTCTCAACCCCAAGAGCTGAGGATGTGAACACAGATCTGGTTTTGTTCTATCCTCTGTCCTCTTGGTTGTCTGTAAGCAGTGTATCATAGTTTTCATTTTTTCTTTTCTTCTTTCTGCTGATGTGTGTGTCTCATCTCCCTTCCTGTAACTCACACTTCCTCTGTTCTGAAGGGACACTTATTTGTGTCTGGCTGGGAGGTTTAACCTGGCTGCCCCCTCACTTCATCTGCTAGTTGGGGAAAACTTCAGAAATGACTTTCTGCTTTAGGCCCTAAAGCCTGCTTCCTTGACCCAAGGACCCACCCGGGATACCCAGGAGTCCTGTGCTGTCACCAGTGTGTTGCAGAAGGTGCTGCAGAGTGTACCCTTGTGTTGTTTGTTCAGTCCGCCTCTCGGGGGTCATCAAGTGTAATAGTTACACAACCTGGAGGTGCCCGGGGTTGTTCCCAGACCTGACTACACATCAGAATCACCTCATGAACTTTGAACTTGTTTCTTAGGTGTTAGAACAGAGAAGTGGAGGAAGACAAAGAGATTGCCCATAATGCCATGACCCAGACCACCCCCTCCTGACATGAAAAACTAAAAGCAATAGGTGCACTTGGTTAGGGCTGCAAACAGTACCGATGGTGAAGCTTCTCCCACCTCCTCCTCCAGGCTATTGTTAGCAGGTGGGGAATTTTGCCTTTAAATTTTTTTATGCCAATATCAGCATATATCTGTCATCTATTGATAGAAATACCTATATACGTATGTACAGGTATATATATTTAAAACACAGTAGCAGTTGGGTTTTAAATTGTAGCACTCTTCTGCCCCTTGACTTATTGTTTCATCACAGTACCCTTAGAGTTGCCCAGCAGTCCAGAGGACTGTCTGTTGGATGTGCTAAAATTATGTAACCATCCCCTTATAGATGGCTCTGGTGCTTGTTCCCAATTCTTTGCTGTTGTATTACAACATCCTTGTGCTTGTATACTGATAAAACTTCACAGGCATAGATGTTCCTAGCAGTGGGCTTACTGTCTCAAAAGGTGCATGCATTTTGGGGGGGCACGCCTTTTCAATTTTGATAGACAATCAAAATGATCATACAGTTTGTCCTTGGGGAGATATTTTTTAAGACACAGATTTTCCAGGCCCCACCCTACACCTACTAAATTGACCATTTCTAGAGGTGATATTCGAGACTGTCTATTTAATGAAATGCAGCTTTCAAGGTGATTCTGATACAACTGGTTCTCTGACGAACATGTGAGAACCATTACTAGAAGAAAAGAGAGAATCTGCCCAAACCTGGAGGGTCGGTGGTCGTATGCTGTGGTCAGAGATGCACACCAGAGGTGAAGCAGCGAGTGGGGACCTTGGAGTGGCTGTCCCAAACCGCTTGCCTATTGTTGGTGGTGCTGCTTGGAGGCCATTTTTCAGGAGAGCAGTCTTTGAACTCTTGCCTTGTTTGGCTCCCTGGATGGCAGCCACGTGAAGTAGGTCTCAGAGCTCTTTCCTTGGTTCCTTTTCATTCTGTGGCAGGTTAGCACTAATTGGTATCTGCCACACTTAACCCCAGTTCCGCCTGGTTTTTGTACCCAAAGAATCCCCTTGCCTCAATAAGCCCAGACTTTTCTAGATCAGGCTGACTTAGAAATTCTGGTCCTGGGGACCCTGCTCAACACGCCTGTGGAGTGAGAGGCAGCAGGCACCTAGTCAGCATCTGCCCACGTGCCTGTGAAAAAGTTGTGTTAGCACTCTGAGTCCTTCCCTGAAGGACAGGAGCCTAACATGGTATTCTCTAGCTGCAAGCTAATGTACATTAAGCTTTTGTTCCCCATTCTGTGACCTAGAAAGTCCTTTGTTCCTGGGCAAGGACCCAGTACATTTGGGGGAGAGTTGCTGAAACTGTTGGGCTCCTGTTGAAATCTTAGCCGACCAGGTTGCAATCACCATGTCATCTGACTCCCCTCCCTCTTAGAAAGTGTAATCTTTAGTTCCAGAAAAAGTTAGGTCATTGAAGCCTTTACAGATAGAGCCACGCTTGTTAGGAGAGTCTGTTCCTATTAAGCTTTTCACGCAAGCAGGATTCTCAGTTGGCATTGGCCGAGGCGAGGTTGGTGTCTCTTGGTGCAGCAGAAACTGCCTGGTGCCTCTGATCAGACTGAGGTGGTACATGTAGTTCGGGCTGGGCCTGGGCAGAGGTGGTTGGGGTGGGAATAGTGGCTTGATTTTACTTAGCTGTTCCATCAGCGGGTTTTGTTTTTGTTGTTAGAATATATGCTTTTCTGAGGTTTGTATGTACTAACCATCGCCCTTCCCCACATCACAGAATGTCACATTAAAGCCCAGGCAAATTCTACTCTTTCTGTTCATCTGTGTAGGGAACTCTCAACTTTGGTGGGATCAGGGTGGGCAACGGACCGACAGAGGAGGATGCTGAGATTATTCAGCATGACCAGCTCTCCACCCATTCAGAGGACGCGGAGGAGGTAAGATCAGTGGTGTGGGCTTCCTCTCCTCCCATCTCGGGTCAGCCCTAGTCTTGTGTCCCCAAGTGGCCTCACTCCTGTCTGCTCCTTGAAAGATGAAAATACTAATACTGAGCATCCGCCTGCCTTCTGGACCTCTTAGGGCCCCTCAGCTTTTTTCCAGTGGCCCCTGCTCTTAACTCCAGGTGTTGCCTGCTGAGCCCGCAGCAGTTTTGTTCTGTTGTCCGGCTTCTTGAGTTCCATGAGGCCTGCAGTAACCCTGTGTGTGAATCAGTTACTAACCACTCTCCTCAGACTGAGGCAGAGCCAGCCCCAGTGCCCCAGCTCTGACAACAGAAACCTGGCCACTTTTGGTGGCCCCTTCATCCCTTGCTCCTCCTCAAACTGGTTCCCGTGTGAATTTCAGTCACTGGATTTTTGAAGTCCTGCTCCACTAATGTGCTCTTGTGGCAGACATGTTCCGTGAGCCTTTTAAAGGGGTTACTTGCCTACTTTTTAAAGAGAGTGTGAAGTCTGAATATGCTAGAGTTTTCCTTAAACCACCACCTCCAAGCTCAGTTTTTTTTTAAATCGGTCTCCTTGCCTGACCGTTTGTACCACAAAGCCTCTGAGCTGAACTTTGAATCTCATCTATCCACTATATTCTTTTTAAAGCATAAAGAATAGGAATTGGAGACCCAGGGGACTGAACTGTGCAGTATGACTGACCGCGTCTACTATGTGTATGACTTTTTTAAAATAGAAATGGCAAGGCTTGGGATGCCTTTTCAAAATAAGTACCAGTACTCCAAGCACTGCTGATTTTGCTTTCTGTTTGTGCTGAGGAGGCCTGTCTCTAACATGTTAGAACATTTAACATTCACGGTCCCCCACCCTCACCAAGAAGCAATGAGTAGCCTCGTGCTCATGACTTGTGACCTTGTGTGTGGCGAGGCTTCCCACTAAGTATAAATTTGTGTTTTCAAGCCTACCGAGGATGAAGTGGTAAGAAACCAGCTGGCTTTGGCTTCATGTTTATCTGGGGCTTCTCTTCCCGTCCTTGTCATCACTCTGCTGTCCCTGCCGCATCCTGGGGCCCCACGTGACACCCGTGTACCCTGCATCTCACTGGCCATCTCTAACCAGTCTGTGAATCTGTGTTCTGAAAAAGCTCATCTCCATTAACTGCATCTCATGTCAGTCACCTCTGTCTCTGTTTCATTGACTTTGCTGATCTAATGCCTTGAGAATGGCTTTACAAGGAGCTGCAAGTAATGTCTGCACTGGCATTCTTGAAGTGACTCCCCTTGGGAGTTAAACCCTGTTGGCCTCTGCCTTCCTCTCTGTGATGCTATGTATAGTCGCTCTGCCCTGGGGGTAACCATTTCCTCCTTGCTCCTCTGAGTGCTTATGGGAAAGCTCACCCTTCCTCCCTGAGATGCAGCCCACCTCTTCCTGCTGCCCTCATCGGCTTGATGATGCTTGGAGTGAGAATGCTGGACCTTTGCTGGGGGTCACCTTTACCTCCATGTGACCCAGTTAGAAGATAGACAGCTTTCAAAAGGAGGCTTTGCCTCTAGGATGCATCCCAGAAAAAAACAGTCCATCTGCATGCAAGGAGTTCATATTATCCCAGCCACACATAGAGAGTAACAGAGTAGAAAGAAAGATGGCTAAATGTTCAGGCCACAGCCAGACTAGAAGGCCTTCTAGCTCGGCCCTAATTCACTTAGCCGTGTACACATTTTGAATTGGGTTTTTAATAGGCATTGCTGCACTGTTTGCATCTTCTCCCCAAATTTCTCTCTGAAATACCCAGACCTGTGACCCTTTCCCTTTTCTGGCTTTCCTGGTCCTCTCTAAGAGGGCAGTGGGATGGGAATGGGAAAGGCTTTGCTATTCTGTGTGAAAGCAGACAGTGCTCGGTCTTCCTGAAGGCCAGGGAGGCTCCTTGGCTGGCATCTGGGAGCTTTTCTGTTCCTCCGGATCACTCCTCTGTGCATGGCCGCAGGCTGAGCTGCCTGGAAGGGCCAGGTGGGAGTGTGTCTGTCCACGTCAGTGAGGAGCCCAGCCCTCTCCCAGAAAGGCTGCCTCCAGCACCAGTGCCTCCAGCTCAGTTCTTATATGCAGCCCTGTCCCAGGGGAGTGGAGATGCAAACAAGATGGACTGGAATTCAGCCTTCCCGGTCTCTGGCCCCACCCCCGACTCCCTCAGAGATTGTTTCCCATAGCATCATAAGTAGTGAGGACATTCAGATAACTGTCTCAGATATCTAAATACGTCACAGTTGAAGGCAGCAGACCCTCTTCCTGGGGGCGCTCTGTCCAGCTGCAAACCAGATCCCGGCCCTCAACTGTCTGGGAAATCTTTGAAGGCTGTAACCATACAGCAGGGGTCAGTGGGACCTCTCCCTACTGCGTCATCTCACCAGATAACATTCATCCAGCCCATTTGTTCATTCACCCTCCATGTGCCAAGCACTGTGTTTAGTGCTGCAGGAACTGAGAGAAGAAAAAAACCAAGTCTTTGCCTTCAAGGAACTCCCAGACTAATTGAGGAGACAGTCTGGATGACAGATGCTATGATCAAGGTGTGCCCAGGATGCTGTGGGAACACAGGAAGAGGGCACCTGACAAAACTCTGGGGTGGGGGTGGGGAAGAGGACCCCTAGCAAGGATTCCCTAAGGGAATCATTGCTGAGGTTAGCCTGGTCAAGCCAGAGTCCTCTGTGGAGGGAGGGCCAGAGGGAAGGCAAACCCATAGTATGTATAGTTACCATAAAGACACATTTTGGGGAAAAACAAGTTTTCAGCTTGCTGGAGCACAGTCAGGAGTTGAGGGACTGGTGAGAAGTAAGACTAGAGGTTGGCAGACAGCAGCCATAGTAGGGTATTAGGCAAGAAGGAGCGTCACAGGGCAGTGAAGCTGCAAGTAACCCAGTGTGTACCATTGCAGAAATACCCTAGGGGAGAAGGGTAGAGGTATCTTGGGTGGGGGAGGGGCACAGCATGAGAGGGGTCAGGAAAGACCTGGGAGGCCTGGAGGGAAGTCAGGCATTGGCAGTGGGAGTTGGGAAGGAAGGGAACAATAAGAGGAGGAGGAAGTAAAAGCTGCAGGCCTCCTGCCTTCGTGAATGCAGGCAGTGGGAGTGAGTGAGAAGTCAAGCTCGACTTCCAGGTTCAGGTGCCTGGGGCTCTAGTTGTGACCCCCAGTTAGACATTGGATGAGGAGTAGTAGATCTGGAGGGTCAGAGGAGAGCAGTCAATGAGTTCAGTTTGGGTGATGTGGAGTTTGAAGCACCTGCAGTGTGGCAGGAGGCGATGTGGACAGCTGGTTGGAAACCCGAAACATGGAAGTAGAGGTGCCCATCGGGAGCTCCTCCCGGGGTGGCCGCTGAAGGCCTGAGTGGCAGTGCTACAGGAGACAAAAACCAAGAGGAAGTGAGCGTGTCAAGGAAAGGAGGAGGACAAGGCAATGGTGACAGATGCTGCAGAGGCTCAGTCACAGGATGTCTGTTAGACCTTGCGGCCAGGAGCTAAGGGGAGCGAGCCTGGGAGGTATGTGGAGCCAAGAGGGCGCAGCAGGTGAGGAACAGCCATGGTGGGCGGCCAGGAGGCGGGTAGAGAATTAGGGCATCTGCGGTGGCTCCTAGTCAGCCGTAGCTGACTCACAGGGGGCAGTGACAGACTCCTAACTGCTTGGCTGGTTTCTCACTTAACTCTCACCCCACTTATTATCTCCCCCGCCCCGGCCCCCAGTGTACAGGTATGAAAACTTGCCCAAAGTTACAAAGTAGGAAGGTGGGAGTGAAAGAGGAAAAAGTGAGGGTAATGCCTGGAAGGAAAGCTTCCTCTTCCCTCTCTGTTCTTTTTTGGTTAATGGGAGAAACAGAGTGGAATAAAATTGCTGAAAGGATCTAGTTCTAAGGGAGCCCGCAGTCACTGCTTTCACAGAGCTCTTAGTAAAGCCTTGCACTCCGTGGAGATGGGGACCCTGCCCTTCCTTGGAGCGTGGACTGTGGGGCAACAGCCAGCAGCGGTGGCAAAAAGCTCTTAACATTGTCAGGATTGGGGTAACAATGGTTACCCTAGTTTTCAGGGTAACTAGAAGACTTTCCAAGAGCCTATTTCAGAAGAAAAGCCCAGAAATACTCTGGGTATAGATAAGGGTGAGGGAAAAGGAGGCGATCGCCAGAGATGGTGAGCTGGAGCTGGCCCCCCTCGCCACTGGCCATGCCCGTGAGGCCTCGGCTGTTAGCGCTTCACCAGCCAGCCCAGCGCTCCTCTTCTGCCCTCATGCCGTTTCATAAGGCCGTTCTTTCTGGTATATTTTGGGGATCAAGTCATGTGAATCTGGAAAGAAACTGGTGAAAAACAGACTCTGACCTGTGGGCGGGGCAGGCTTGGAAAGCCGATTTGGGGAGCAGCCCCTCTGCTCACTGGGTCTGGTCTGAGCCCTGTGGGGAGGGGCTGCCTGCCTCCTGGCCTTCAGAAGCTGTGGCGCCACCTGGGAGAGTGAGGCCCGGAAGCACATCTAGGGCTGGACTCCGAGAAGGCCTAACAGGAAGCTCCCCACAGCCCCTCCTCCTCATGCTGGAAATAATCTTTGATGTTGAAAGGAAAACCGGAAGAAAGGGAGCGTGAGGAAAACAGACCTAAAAGACAATACGTGTTGTTTGACCTTCATCACCTGCCCGAGTAGGAATTTGTAAAACTTTGCCAAAATGTCCCTGTGTGATATTTTCAGAAGTCTCTAAAGTAAAAGGGAGTTACCTTGCTGCCATATGTTGGGAAAATAAGAAGGGGCTGCAGAGGTTTAGTCTTCTCCAGGTCGTTTCCAGCCTGGTGGCCTGCCCCCTGAGACGCCTCCCAGGGAAGAGCCCTTCCTGCCTCCTGGCTCTTTGCGAGCAGGGTGCTCTGCTCTCAGGCTCCACAAAGTGGAGGTCAGGGCAGAACAGAGCTGCCAGACAGCTCTTAACCCCACCGTGCACCCGACTCCGGAGCTGACAGCCTAGTGGGGAGAAAAAGCAGATGTGTTGAGAAGAGTCTCATTAAGATGTAGTTCATTACACTGTAGTGTTTTGAGGGGCAGGGGGTGTCCCAGCTGGGGGCTCAGCCAGGCAGTATTTCCGGGGGTGGCCCCACTGAAGTGTCCCCACCAGGAATTCAGCATTGGGGGCTCTCAGCCCATGTAGCCATTCATGCCAGCACTCAGACCCCTGCATGCTCCCCTCCCCGCCTCATTTCTGCTGTCTGGTTTCCTCCCCTGACAGTTTGATTTGGGGGACACCATGGTGCACCAGGCCATCCACACCATTGAGTACTGCCTGGGCTGCATCTCCAACACCGCCTCCTACCTGCGGCTCTGGGCCCTCAGCCTTGCTCATGCACGTGAGTGTATTTCTCTCAGGGCAGAAGCCATGCCTGACCCCCTTGCTTGGGCACTCCCTCCGGTGGGGGCTTAAAGAGAGTGGAAATTACCTTAGGGCTCTGGAATTATGGACTCCCAAATCCTGGGAGAATGACATCCCACTGAGAGGATTCACGCCTTTGCCAGGTTAGCTGTTGAGGTTGCAGGAAGCCGGGGGCCAGGGCATACTGCGGTGGGGAGATGGAGAGCGAGGTGCACGGCGTGCAGCACCCCCGGCCCGACTGAACCAATGTCCTATCTCTCCCCAGAGCTGTCCGAGGTGCTTTGGACCATGGTGATCCACATCGGCCTGAAGGTGAAGAGCCTGGCCGGAGGCTTGGCGCTGTTCTTCATCTTCGCCGCCTTCGCCACCCTGACCGTGGCCATCCTCCTGATCATGGAGGGCCTCTCAGCTTTTCTCCATGCGCTGCGGTTACACTGGTGAGGAGCAGGCCGGGGTGGGGACGTGTCCGTAGCTGCACAGAAGTCAGTTTTACACTGGTCCAGAATCCGAAGACGCTAGGAAGTGTCTGCTTTCACATCCTCATGCCCAAGGACGTACTTGGTAGCGAGCCTCAGGAAGTGTCCTCTGAACAGCACAGCTCCCTTT
Organism: Okapia johnstoni; assembly: GCA_024291935.2. NCBI lineage: Eukaryota > Metazoa > Chordata > Mammalia > Artiodactyla > Giraffidae > Okapia > Okapia johnstoni. Next base: position 19,229,548 of record CM044306.1, on the reverse strand, counting down.
TCCCAGCCTCCAAGGAGGAGTCCCTGTTGTGTGCTGTCAGAGTCGCTATCCTGTGTTCAGCCTTCTTCAGTGTTTTGATTATGGCTTCAGAGATCTTCTGGGGTCTTTGTTTGTTTGGGATGTTTGGCACTGGCATTTAACTCTCTCCTGTCTTCACAGCAATGAAAGCAGCTGTGGAGTAGATTCTAAGTCCAGGGAGGTGCTGGAGCACACTCTGCCCTTGTCTTGTCCCCGTATCCTGTCATGGCGCCAGTGTCTTTAGGTAGGACCCCGGCAGCTCTGTGTGAGTAGGGGGATTCCTGTTCCAGAGCATGTTGCTTGGTACACTGAAGCCACCTCTTCAGAAGGGCAGGTTTTGGATTTGTTTGTTTTCTTTCTTGAATGTTGTCTGTGGCTCTTAATGGCTGTGGATGGAGGTGGCTCAGTCCTGCAGAGTGGAGAGCTGAGGAGTTGTGGAGTCTAGACTGTGACTCCACAATTTCAGAGTAAGGTCGGCAGATTTAACAAATAAAATTACAGAGCCCTCAGTTAAATTTCGGAGAAGGCAATGGCACCCCACTCCAGTGTTCTTGCCTGGAGAATCCCAGGGATGGGGGAGCCTGGTGGGCTGCCATTTATGGGGTCGCACAGAGTCGGACACGACTGAAGCGATTTAGCAGCAGCAGCAGTTAAATTTGGATTTCAGATAAACAATGAGCATTTTTTTTTAGTATTTCCCAGATGTCCATGGGACATGCTTATACAGAAAACTGGCCGTACCATACTTTATCTGGCTACCTGACCTCAAACCCTACCTCCTTGAGTCTCCATTTCTCCCTTTACATTGTGATTCTTCCTCTCTTTTGGGGTCCGTCAGCTCTGGAAGCTTTAGACCTGAAGTGTGCACATACAGTTGTGCCAGTTTAGGGGCTCACAGACTCACTGCCCCTCCCTTTGGGCTCCCTAGATGAGATGATCTTTATTGTTCATGATCTCAGGGTCAGAAGAGGGCTGTGACTCTTTCCGTTGCTTCTCAAAACCTGAAGAAAACTAAAATCTGAACCTGCGAAACCTCTTCCCCGCTCCCCTTATCTTTGTTTTCTTCTTGTCTGACTTGTTTTCAGCTGAGCCTGCTCAAAGATTCCGTCGTTTGTTGTTCTAAATGACAGAGGGGAAAGTGAGGCGTGGGAGGGGGAGCCGTGGCCGCGACTGACTCTTCCCTCAAAAGCTCCTTTAGGAGAATCCGCGTCAGGACACTGTGCTTTCTCAGGCCTGGCCCTCTCCTCCCCCACGTCCCCTCCCTGCCCAGCTGTTGTTTACCGGGATCCAGGAGTCTGGCCCGGCCTGGCCGAGTGGCCCGACTGCTGGCGCACTACCCGCTCTCAGCTTATCAGCGCACGCTCGCCCCAGCATACTTCCTCACCACCCGGTGCTGCCAGCCTGTGGTGACTCACTTGTTCTTACCCTCTTGGCTTCCTTCCTCTCCTAGTCACTTTTCTGTCTCCTGAGCGCTGGGCTCCAGGGAACAGTGACCAACCTAGCTGGACTCCAGCCCGAGTAGGGAACCCGTTACCTCCCCCAGGTCAGTGGGGAGCAGTCAAGGAGCTGGACAAGCCCACCTGTGGGCTTTGAGTGAAGGTCCTCATGAATCAGCCTGAGGAAATGACAGATGGCGAGTGAGCAAGCTGCAGAATCGGGTGACTGGAGTTTAAATTCCAGCTCTGCTGGCACTGCTTGGGCAACCCTGTGGAGAGCACTTGCCTCTCTGAACCTTACTTTCTCTCCTGTGAAAAGAGAGGATAATGTCCATGTGACAAGGTTGCTGCAATTAGGTAGGAAATAATGCACAGACCAAGTGACTGTCCTGGTGCCCTGGCGCATCAAACCTGAGATCAAATGCAGATGGGGCTGCCCTGTGGAGAGGGCTGTGGCCCCTGTAAGCACTCCCTTCAGTCTGTTAGAAGAGAGACCCCAAGGGGGGAGGCACATGAGACCACTTGAATGCCTCACAGACATAATTTGCAAGTAATAGGCTCATCAAATACTATATCATACTTGCAGGGTGGTGGTTGTTTAGTAGTGGAAATTTTGGATAGAAGAGAAAAAACAGCAGTGAAAACTCCTTTGTGCAACTTTGAGAATCCCATCCCTGGAGGCCTTTGTTCTCCCCTGCTGCTAAAAAGGAGTGAAAGAAGCTGGTGCTCGTGCACCCCCTCCTGGCTGAGTGTGGACGTGCCCCGAGGATCTACGGATCTTCTCAGTCCAGTCGGACGGCAGGCATTCTGAGTTATGACCATCCTGTGAGGGGTGGGAACAGCTGGACCCGCTGAAAATGGCTGCAGGGACATTGCTGCAATGTTTTCCTGGCTTCCAGTCTGGGCATCTTCATACCTGTCACTTTACCCCTGGTGTTCAGCTGGGCTTTCTTGATTCTGCTGCAAGGACTGCCCCATTACACAAGTTCTGGGTCTCTTTAGTGGGAATAAGAAGAAAAACATCTGACTTGATAACATGGATAAACCTTGAGTCTGAGGGTCATGTAGGGACATGAGGAGGTGACGGACACGTGAAAACAGCAGGTGAATTCATGCTAATTCTGTCTAATTCTGCTAATTCTGTCTCCTGAGTTACATCTGTCTGTCTTTTCCTCCCACTGACTGTGTGCGCAGTGTGGCCTTCTTGCCTACCATAATGAAAGTCTTTTCTTCCTCAGAAAAGGCAAAGGCGGGGGTATGATTTGTGGTTTGAACTGTGGACACTGGATTGATGTGAACAGAAAACTTGTTGCCCCATGACCTACCTTCATAGGAACCTCATCCCTTTCTACCTAGCAGGTTCCACATACACACTCACAGACTGGGGGCTAAAGGGGCAGATTTGGGGCCAGTTTGTAAGGAATGCAGTGGCACCACAGCCAGACACCATGGGTGGCTGAGGGAGTGGCTGCTCAGAAGAATGAAAAACCCTGAAATGTAGCCCCCCCGGGCTGACCTCACAGCTCCGCCACGGGGGTCATCGGCTGGCTGTGTGCTGCAGGCCTGGCACTGCTCAGATCAGGACAGGACTGTCTTTCTAAAACCGCCTCCTGTCGGCCACACCCCAGCAGGGAAGGGAAGAGGTCCAGGCTTTCTCCCTTCGTTCACTCAAGAAAACAAGATTTCTGTCACGTAGCAGGGGTGCTCTCTCCGGGGACTCCCAGTCAGTCCTTCCGGGCCACTGGGTGGCCATTGCCAGGTGTGGGAGCTGGCAGAGTGACAGAACCCCGCCCGACTGCCCGACGCTCTCCTCGCAGCTGCTTAGTTGGGAGATGCATTTTAGTGGCCTGGGGCGTGGTAAGGCCCTGGAGGTGTCCCAAGCAGAGCACACATGCACGCACACACTCACACGCACACACCACCCCCGAGAAGGAAGGACTTACAGGGCAGCCAGCAAGGTCCCGCCACGCCCCAGCACAGAGAACTTCATGTCTGTACTTTCTCAGGAAGCACACAGTTCCTGGCCGGGGCCAGAGGGTGGTGCGGGGGAGAGACCAGCAAGGAAACTGCTTTCCAGCTTTGTACTGGGAGGTGGGGGCAAGCACGACCAAGAAGTGAAGCCACACTGGCCTTGAAATACCCACAGCGTCCCCGGTGGGCACCACCCTAAGTCCTTAAGTGGCAGCTGGTGGGCAAAGGGGCATCAGGTGGTATGTCAGAGGGACCACCCATGCATTCACACAGTAGAATGTATGTGCCCTGCTCCCAGGCCTGGGTCCCCTGATATACATGAAATGAAGCAGGCAGGGTGATGGCAAAAGACCCCTGCCTCTGACCCCTTGGGCCTGTGAACACATCTGCAGCTTCTCTGTTCAGCCAGTTTGGATCAGAACTGTCTGTGTGATGAGTCAGCCAGAGGTCAGATACATCACAGACCCCAAGGTGACTTGCCCACGGTCTGGCTGTACATGGTTGAATGACATGAAATGCTGTTGCCTGTGTACACACAGCCTACCCAGCGTGGAGGATTCAGTCCTCAGAGCCAGGAGAAGCCAAAACCTATCCCCACCCCAACCGCATTCTTCAGGGGAGGTCTCCGGAGCTGGACCCTCATCATGGGGGTGTTGGGACATGGGGCTGAGTCCTGCAACTGACTTCAGTTTGAAGCACCCCCTCCTGGATCCCGTGCTCTCAGAAGGGGCATGGCCGAGGCACTAACCAGACTTCTCCAGGGGTCAGGAGGCTCTGGGGACCTTGGCGCAGCCCCTGGAATGTGGGATCGGGTAGAAGGGCTGCCTCTTCTTGTGCTCACACAGAAAACCCTGTTCCCCTACTCTCCCCAGGGGATGGAGTTGGCGGCTCTGCAGTTGGTGTCCTCGGCCAGTGCCCCAGGGATGAGGGGCCTCTGAGGACCTCTTGGGACCACTGCAGACAGTCCCCTTCCCATCTCCTTTTCACTGATTCCTGCTTTGTCTTGGAGGGAGAATGCCCTGGCGGAAGGCTGAATGAGAGGCAGGAAGGTGGAGAATGTCCTGGTGCCCACAGCCTGGCTCAGCCCCATGCAGCCCGCTGCTGCAGGGATCTGGGCCACCAGGGTCACACAGCATTGAGTGGAAACTATTCCTCAGGGCAGCTCTCCTTGGCTATTTTATCCTCTGAATCATGCATTTTTCTGCCCATATTTGGTGGTGATTTGGTCGCTGGGCAGCTGTCCAGGGCGAGCTTGCAGCCGGGCCCTGCTTCCAGGCGTGGACGCCTTCCTGCCCCCCCTCAGAGCTCGAAGGGCCCAGGGAGACCATCAGCGATGGATGCTGAGCTGCCGGGGAAGGGAGCTAAAGCTGTTTTTCCTTTCAGTCCCCAAGAGAAGAATTCTTTCTCAGATGTTTTTGTAGTTGGAGAATATTTTTGCCATTGCTTTGAGAAGACTTCCCCTCCTAACTTCCCCCTTTCCTGGGAATTTCCTCCCCTAAATCGAAAGCCTCCACTGTTCACTCAACCCTTGGTTCTCCTTGCTCCCCTGAGAAGAGATACAAACAAGAGAACAGTGGTCCCTGCCAGGGTTCCTTACATGAGCTCACACTACTTCACTTGGTCCAGTTCTGTTGGAGGTCCACACCGGGCCCTGCCAGGAGGGGGTGCTGGGGGACTCTTCCCCATCACTGTTAGAGGCTCAGGCCAACTGAAGCTTTTCCGCACCCAGCTTTCTGCAGTTTGGCGTATACACGTTTTCCGCTGGCAGGATAGAGCAGGAACTGAGACTAAGTCAGTGCATTGGTGCGGTGCGCCCTTGCCGAGGGCGGGCCCTGGGCATCGTGGGCTGGAAGCAGGCTGAAGTCTGGGCTTCGTGGGCAGCAGGGGGCTTGAGGAACTTGGGGTCGGGGCATCTTTTTGTGGAGTCCCAAAGTTTTTGTGGAATGACCACTCTCCTCTTCCCATTCTCCAGGGTGGAGTTCCAGAACAAGTTCTACAGCGGGACTGGCTTCAAGTTCCTGCCTTTCTCCTTTGAGCACATCCGGGAAGGGAAGTTTGATGACTGAACCCCCAGAGGGCTGTGTGCCCGGCTGCCCTCTGCTCCCGCCCCTCAGTGGTTAGCTGTGCTCCGCTTGCCTGCTGGTTGTGATCCCTGGGTATCGGGGCACCTGTGTCATCCCCATCCCCTCCCCCCAGCCACCTGTGAGGCATTTAGTTCGATCCAGCTCCCCCTGGTCCCCCAGCTCCCCCTGGTCTCCCGCCACCCGCAGCTTGGTGTGCGGTAGTGTAGTGGTATTCTAGAGAAGCTGCGCGCTGGCGGTCACTCACACCCACTCACCCTGGGCACCTGCCCTGCCCTTCCGGCCTCTGTCACTCTTTCTTTGCCCCCTGGTGGTGAACCCGTTTGTGCATTTACACGAGAGCCAAGAGCACTTGGAAGGGGCCCTCCACCATCCACACCCAGACTTTGAGCCCCTGCTCCTGCCATTCTCCTTCCTGGTTGGGGGTAGGGTGCTCTTTAACACTCCCCACTCAGATTAGCAGCAAGGGGTCCAGGGAGTTGGTGTTTTTGTCCTCCACCCACCCCCTCTGATCTTCAGTGTTTGTTCATCAGGAATTGGGCTCAACCCAACTGTGCCAGCAAGCGTGGCTTCTCCCTGGCAGCCTGGAGTGCCTGCAGATACCCCACACCACCTACCTAAGCTCACCCTAAACTCACACCTTCTCCTCCTCCCTCACAGAATCCCCTTTTAGCACCCAGCATAACCTGCACAGCTGGGAGGACCCAAGACAGAGGTCCTGACTGGCTCCCTTGGTTGGCTGAGTCTCAGGCCATGCTTGGGCCCTGCCACAAGCACGCCCTCTGTGCAGAGGTTCCAGACTGATGCCCTTTCCTGGTGCAGATGGGAGACCTTGCCCACCCCCAGTTATGAGTCTCAGAACTGTAGTCATCAAGGCATTTCTGCCTGCTCTGCCCACCAGTGCCCCTCCCTAGCTCCATGACAACCCCATGTCGAGTGAGTGGGTCCTGGGCGGGAAGGTCGATGTCATTTACCATTTGCTGGTTGGAGGCAACCAGCAGGGCTGTCAGTGCATGTGGCTGTGAAAGTGGCATGGCCCTGAGCACTACCTCCCCTGTCGCCCCCACAGCAGGAGGCAGATCTTGGGGCCTTTTAATCATGTGTTGGCATGGCAGCCCTGGCCGCTTCAGCTAAATTGATCCGCAGACCTTCAGTGATCGAGAGGATCCCCTAAATTAGCTAGCCCCCCCCCCCACACACACTTGTCTAAGGGAGCTTCTTAGAGCTGCTCAGTGACTCCACAGGCCATCCGCCCCACCCTAGCTTCACCCCGCGCCAGCCAGTGTGACCTGACCCAGCCCGCGTGCAGACCCCCTCCTGTCTGGCCCCTGCGGTTTACATGATGACCTTTGCTCTATGGACAAGGGGGTTGGAAGCAGAGTTCTTTATAAGGAATCTTGCCCAAGGTCCTTCTGTTCAGACATTCCTGTGTTGAATAAAGTGTGTTTGACTCTATCAGGGAGGCTGCCCATCTGCGTCCCCACAGCTCCCGTGTCACTCAACCCTCTTGAGCCCATCTAGTATCTTATCCCCTCCACTTCCCTTCACCAGCATTGCTGCCTTTTTCTGTGATCAAAGGCCACAGCCGTGGTGGCCCTGGCCAGACAGTTTGTGAAATTCTCACCTTATCTCAAGTTTCCCAGGGGCCTTCCCACTCCCCAATCCCACCCTCCCTGAGCCAAGGCAGCTTTGCAGACACCACCCATGTGGGGGAGGGGGCTTGGGGGTCCCATCACCACCCCCTTTTCTGCACCACACACCCAAACAGCCAGGGTTGGGGGGGGAAGCAGGGCCCTGGGCGTCTGCCCACCCTCCTCTCCCTCTGCTACAAACATGCTTTTCAGGGCTCAGCCGCCTGGCTATTTTGAGCCCTGATTGCCTCTGGCCTTGGTGTAGGTGGAACTGTGCCGGCGGCGGGGGCGGGGGCGGTGGTGGTGCTGGTTCCTCAGGGCAGCTGGAGAATTCGAGGTGCTGAGGCAGGCAGCCCAAGGGCCAACAGGCTGTCCAGGCTGGCGGGGTGGGCAGGGCGGGCGCCTTCTCGCTCCTCACGGCCATGTAAGGCGACCACATTCTTTCTCAGCCTGCCCTCTCTATTCCTCCCCCCTCAAACCTCCAGGGGAGGGGCTGCCCAGGAATGTGAGCACCAGGTTGACAACTGCTGCTGCTCCAGGAGGGGCAGGAACACCCTGTTCATGCCATGCTCCTCAAGCCCTCTCCTCCCTGACAAGCCACCTGCCCTGGAACAGGCCTGGGCACGACACCCAGCATCCACTTGTCAGAAAGATGAGAGTGGTCATTCAGGTAAATGAGCTCTTTTAACCTGTTACTGACTCAACGAGGAAGGCCTAGTGAGAATAGATACTTGGAATTAATGGAATAGAATTGAGAGTTCAGAAACAAACCCTAAGAGGTATAGCCAGCTGGTTTTCCACACAGGGGCCAAGATAATTCAATGGATAAAGAACAGTCCTTTCAAGAGACGGTGTTAGTACAGCTGCGTAAAAGTGAAAGTCGCTCAGTAGTGTCTAACTCATCGCAAACCCGTGGACTATACAGTCCATGGAATTCTCCAGGCCAAAATACTATCCACACACGACAAATTTGGGCTACAAAAATTAACTCAAAATGGATCATTGACCTAAATGTAAGAGAAATTTTAGAGGAAATCATAGGAGTACATCTTCCTGACCCTGGGTTAGGCAGTGGTTTTTAGAAATGACATTAGAAGCACAAATGATAGAAAGAAGATAAAAGATAAGTTGGGTTTTAGCAAAAATTAAAAAACGTTTGTGCTTTGAAGGGCAAGGCAACCCTCATGCTGGGAGGAAATATTTGCAAAGCATATCTCTATCTAGAATATATGATATGTAGGACTTTCACAACTCAGTGATAGAGACGAAGACTCAATCTTAAAGGGCAAAGAATTTGAATACACATTTCTCCAAAGAAAACATGAGGCAGATAAGTCCATGAAGAGCTATTTGACATTGTAAGTCATTAGAAAAATGCAAAACCTCGAGGAGACATCACACCCCCTAAAAAGGCTATAATTTTAAAAAGACAATTACAAGTGTTGACAAGGATGTGGAGAAACGGAAAGCCCCATCTTCTGCTGGTGGAAACGTAAAATGGTGCAGCTGCTTTGGAAAGCAGCCTGGCAGTTTCTCAAAATGTTAAAGGTAGGGTTAACTTAGGACCCAGAAATTTGGGTTCTAGGTATCTACTCAAGGAAAATGAAAAAAATGTCTACAAAGACTTGTGTGCAAGCATTCATAGTGGCATTATTCATAATAGCCCCAAATGGAAACGACCCAGATGTTTATTAGCTGATGAATGGATAAACAAAAGGCAGTATATCTGTCCAATGAATATTCTACAATAAAAAGGGAAGACATTGATAAACGCTACATGAATGGACCTCAGAGTCAGACATAAGGCCACATAATGTATGACTACATTTATGTGAAATGTCTAGAAAGGGCAAATCTACAGAGACTGCATACATCGGTGGTTGCCCAGTACCCGCTGCTGGGTAGCATTGCAGGCAGGGTTTCTTTGGGGGGATGGTGATATGTAAGATGGGGATATATTAAAAAAAACAATTGAGCTTAAACTGATAAACTTCCTGATAAGATCAATAAAGTGGGGCTGGGCAGGGGGAACTAGGACTTCCCCAGGAAGAAATTCCTCCCAAAAGATCTGGGTCAGTGGGTCATTAGCTAAGGATTTAGGATCTAGTGGCCTTGGGCTGCTCCCAGCCCAGCCATCTAAAGATGGGACCAACCAGAACTGAACCCTGAGAGTGGGTTCCTTCAGAGAGTGGGAATTCGCAGGAGCCCTGGGGTGGGGGTGGGAACGGTGGCTCTGTTGCTCTTTTTTTGTTGTTGTCTCTTTTGGTCCCTTGGGTTATGGGATCTTACTCCTAACTATTGGACCCCAGGGAATTCCCATTACTCCTATTTTTAAGTCTAGACCTTTACCCTGATTCCCCTTCTTGTGGAATCCCTGGACCCCAGACATCTGCTGAGTGAGTCTGTGCCCCCATCAGTGAATGTCCTCTTGAGGTCCTAGAACAGTGTGGAGAGGGTGGCTTTGTGCCTGCTCAGTGTTATAAAGATAGGGGACAATTCCATTATGGTTCCTTCAGGACCCGTCTCTTTTTTCTGTCCCTCACTGAAGACCTGGGCAGGATGGCACCTCTTTCTGCCCAGGAGTGCAGGGTGGGTGGAAAGGGCATTGGAGCTCCCTTCTCCAGCCTTCCAAAGGCAAGGCCTAGGCATGGGCTGCTCCCTGGTGGCCAGACAGGGAAGGACTCATTCCTCCTCACAGGTAAGGCAGGTGGGATCATAGTGGGGTTGTGACAAGCAGGGAACTGGATTGGCAGGGCAGAGGGCCAAGAGATCTGGAGGGTGCACAGGCAGAGGGTAGGCTGGCAGGAACAAAAGAGATGAAATAGGAGTGGAGGGCGTGGACAATTTGTTTCACACATAGTAATTGAAAAAGCAATGAAATGTGTCACATGGTGAAAGGATCAAACCGTACAGTTCAGTTCAGTTCAGTTCAGTCACTCAGTCATGTCTGACTCTTTGTGACCCCATGGACTGCAGCACACCAGGCCTTCCTGTCCATCACCAACTCCTGGAGTTTACTCAAACTCTTGTCCATTGAGTCAGTGATGCCATCCAACCATCTCATCTTCTGTCATCCCCTTCTCCTCCCACCTTCAATCTTTCCCAGCACCAGGGTCTTTTCAAATGAGTCAGTTCTTCACATCAGGTGGCCAAAGTGTTGGAGTTTCAGCTTCAGTTCAGTCCTTCCAATGAATATTCAGAACTGATTTCCTTTAGGATGGACTGGTTGGATCTCCTTGCAGTCCAAGGGACTCTCAAGAGTCTTCTCCAACACCACAGTTCAAAAGCATCAATTCTTTGGCGCTCAGCTTTCTTTATATTCCAACTCTCTCATCCATACATGACAACTGGAAAAACCATAGCTTTGAATAGACGGACCTTTGTCGGCAAAGTAATGTCTCTGCTTTTTAATATGCTGTCTAGGTTGGTCATAACTTTTCTTCCAAGGAGCATCTTTTAATTACATGGCTGCAGTCACCACCTGCAGTGATTTTGGAGCCCTCCCAAAATTAAGTCTGTCACTGTTTCCATTGTTTCCCCAATAGCATAAGCCCTCTTGGAGGAGGTCACCATTAACCCCACCAAAGAGCCACCAGAACTTACACGGGACTAGGGAAACAGACTCTTGGAGGGCACAAACAGAAGCTTGTGCACATCAGGACCCGGGAGAAAGGAGACTGCAGGTTTCTCATTGTGGTGGCTCCTCAAACCGTACAAAAGGCCCTAATGTAAAAGTAAGTCTTCCAGGCTTCCTTGGTGGTCCAGTGGTTGTGAATCCACCTGCTAACGCAGGGCACATGGGTTCCACATGCCTTGGGGCAACTAAGCCTGTGCACCACGGCTACTGAGCCCGCACTCCAGAGCTCATGCTCTGCCACAAGGGAAGCCATCGCAATGAGAAGCCTGCGCACCACAACTAGAAAATAGTCCCTGCTTGCCACAACTACAGAAAGCCCCACACAACCACGAAGACCCAGCATGGCTAAAAATAGTTTTCCACCCCACTACCCTACCCAAGGTAAGCACTTTTTACGGTGTTCTTTTTTGAATGGGATGTACTATATCCAGTGATTTGACCTTTTAAAAAAATATATATATATATACTTTGCATAACATTCCAAATCAGCAACAATACACCTTCCTCACTTTTAAAAAAAGCAAATGCTTGATATTTCATCCTATCAATGCACCTTAATTTTCTTCAGCCAGCCCTCTACTGTCCTCAAAGAGTTCCCAGCTTGGTGGGGAAGATGAGAAACAGTGTGACACACCGGACTAATCGGTGAGGCTCCTGCCACACATCTCATGAGCTTAGGCTGTGAATGTGCTACCAATCCCTGGAATGGTGTCCCCAACCTGCTGTCCCTGCCAGCAGCCATCTGCCATTCTGCGTGAAGGCCCCACAGAGAGGTAACCTGAGCCTGACCATGTACCTGCAGCTCAGTTCCCCCAAGCAGTGCATTCCCTAAGACCCAGACTGCTGGTAAAACAGGTCCTTGGAGGAGGAGAGTCTGATGAATCTCACCTGGAGCAAGAGGTGTTTGGAGAGGGTGTTGGAGTGGAGAGGAGTCTGGGGGGCTACAAGCTATAGCTCCATGAGGGTCCATCTCTCTGGGCAGGTCAAAGAGCTTCTTTCCAGAAAAAGTTGAGAAGCTTCTGATACTAGGAACTGAGTGGAATGGAACAGGGCTGCACCTCCTGCACTTGCTGCCCACTGAGCCAGGAACAAGGCCGTGGGCACCATAGCTTGAGTCTGAAGCTGGGGGCAGGGGGCAGAGTAAGCTCAGTGGATTCCCACATTCTCTCTGGATGTACTGAGGTGGCAACCCTCCCCTGACCCCTTTCCTGTCTCTAAGCAGCTGCACTCAGGCCTGACAATCTGGTAAAAGCTACACCTGCCTCCAAAAGGACTCAGAATCCTTTTAGAAAGTGCAGTCTTTCTAAAGGGCCCACCACTCCTGGCCACCACACAGCCCTATTCAACCCCTTCCTGCTGGTAAGCAGCATGAAACGTTGCATCTCTCAGGAGATGGTGGCAAGAAGACTCATCTGAGAGTTAAGAACCAGTTAAGACTGGTTCTAGACCTAGTCCTGCTGTCCTACTGGTCACTGAACTTCTCAAAGTGACTTCCTTTCTCTGGCCCTCAGTTTCCCAGTATGTAAAATGAAGATAACTCTCGTCCTAGAGAAGGAAACCCTCCTGCACTGTTGGTGGGAATGTAAATTGGTGCAGCCACTGTGAACTGTATGGAAGTTCCTTAAAAAACTAAAAGTTGAGCTACCATATGATCCTGCAATCCCACTCCTGGGCATATGTCCAGAGAAAACATGGTCCAAAAGGATACATGTATCCCAGTGATCACTGCAGCACTGTTTGCAATAGTCAAGACACGGAAGCAGCCTAATGTCCATTGACAGGAATGGATAAAGATGATGTGGTACATATATATATATATACACACACACACAGTGGAATATTAGAATATTACTCGGCCATTAAAAAGAATGAAATAATGCCATTTGTAACAACGTGGATGAACCTAGAGATTGTCATACTGAGTGAAGTGAGTCAGACAGAGAAGGAGAAATATCATATGACAACACTTATATGCAGAATCTAAAAAAAAAAAAATTATACAAATAAACTTATTTACAAAACAGAAACAGAGTCACAGAGAACAAAATTATGCTTGCCAGGGAGGAAGGATGGGGGTAGAGATTAGTTAGGGAGTTTGGGATGGACGTGTACACACTGCTATATTTAAAATGAATAAGCATTAAGGACCTACTGTATAGCACAGGAAACTCTGCTCAATGTTATATGGTAGGCTGGAAGGGAGGGGAGTTTGGGGAAAAATGGATACATGTATATGTATGACTTAGTCCCTTGCTTTGTGCCTAAAACTATCACAATATTGTTAATTGGCCATACTCCAGTATGAAATGAGAAGTTAAAAAAAAAAACAACGATAACTCCCGTCCTATTCAGCAGCTGCTACCACTTATGGATCACATGAGAGCCCTTGACATACCCACTAGGCCCTGCTCCTTGGTCAGCCCAGGCTCACATGACACATCTGTCCTCCAACTTTCTGACCTTTTAGTTCCTCAAACCTGCTCAGCTCTTTCCTTACCCTTCCTGGGTATTCATATATGCATTTTTTTCTTCGAGGAATGGTCTTTCCCTCTGTCTTCTCCCAGTCAATCCCAATTTAATTCAGATTAAATGTCACGTCCTTTTGGAAGCTTTTGGCTGGGTACCCTGCACAGCATCACAACTACAGTGGACCCCTGAACAACACCCATTTGAACTGCACAAGTCCACTTACACAGGAATGTTTTCCCATAAATACGAGTTACAGGAGTACATGATCTGCAGGTATAGTTCCCTGGATACAGGAGGGCTGACTGTAAAGTTATATCTTGACTGCCAGCGGGGTCAGGACTCCTAACTGCTGCTGCTGCTGTAAGTCGCTTCAGTCGGGTCCGACTCTGTGCGACCCCATAGATGGCAGCCCACCAGGCTCCCCCGTCCCTGGGATTCTCCAGGCAAGAATACTGGGGTGGGTTGCCATTTCCTTCTCCAATGCACAAAAGTGAAAAGGGAAAGTGAAGTCGCTCAGTCGTGTCCGACTCTTCGCGACCCCATGGACTACAGCCCACCAGTCTCCTCCGTCCGTGGGGTTTCAGGCAAGAGTACTGGAGTGGGGTGCCACTGCCTTCTCCAAGACAAAGCATAGACTAGGAAAAAGTAAAGTGAAAGTGAAGTCGCTCAGTCGTGTCCGACTCCTTGCAACCCAATGGACTGTAGTCCACCAGGCTCCTCCATCCATGGGATTCTCCGGGCAAGAGTACCGGAGTGAGTTGCCATTAACACACGCGCACAGTTCAAGGGTCAACTGTATAATATAAATCTTTGTTTATTATATAAGTACTTGGTTTGTAGGTCTCCCCAGGAGAGGGGTGGTAGTGCCTGGTACAAAATCAATGTCAAATATTTATCAAATGGCAGGATGGATGGAAGGAAAGTGATTTGTACGTGAAAGCACATTATACCCAAAGGCGCTTGCGAAGGGCTTCGACGCACATTCGAAGGTCCTGGACTTCTGAAATCATTAGAGTCACGCGCTCTTGAACCATGTGTGGTCGGAAAACATCCAGAAGAAGCTGGTGCGGGGCCCGGAAGCTGGGTCTCCCGGCCGCCGACGGGTGTTTTACCTTCAGTTCCACGTGACCTGAGGCCCGCAGCTGATTGGTCGCTGCCGTCCTGCCCCTGGTCCCGAGTCCCGATTCCCGGCGGGGCCACTGCCGGGCTGAGGACCGTTGGACCATGGAGGCCATGGGGGTGACCGCGGCTCTAGGGTTCCTGCTCCTCCTCACGGCGGGAGGTTCGACTGGGGACGAGGCCCGAGAGGCGGCCGCCGTGCGGGAGCTGCTAGTCCGGCTTCTGGGGCCCGGGCCAGCGGCCGCCTTCTCGGTGTCGGTGGAGCGCTCCCTGGCGGCCGAGTCCGGCCTGGACACCTACCGCCTGAGCGGCGGCGGTGCCGGAGCGCGGGTGCAGGTGCTCGGCTCCACGGGCGTGGCCGCCGCCGCGGGGCTCCACCGATACCTGCGCGACTTCTGCGGCTGCCACGTGGCCTGGTCGGGCTCTCAGCTGCGCTTACCGCAGCCCCTGCCCGTTGTGCCGGAGGCGCTCACCGAGGCCACACCCAACAGGTACCGCGGCCGGACCCCGCCTGTCGGCTCCCCTGCAGCTCCCGCTGCCCCCGGTCCCCCCCCCCCCCCCCACCAGGGGCGCCCACTCGGGCCGAAGTCCCCGCCCCGCCCCAGCGCCCGGCCGCTAGCAAGCACTGGCTTCAGCCCCCCAGCTCTGATTGTAAAAGCTGAGTATCCTTGAGCAAGTCACTTGGCCTCTCTGAGCCTCAGCGGGGAAACAATGGAAAAGTGGAAACAATGGTACGGTACGGTGGAGGTACCGTACAGTGGTGCCGTTTTTATTGTGACGATTTGCACGGTGCGGGGTGTAGAATTTGTGGTGCACAGTGGGTGAGCAGTAAATGCCGTTCCGTCCCTACCCCACCCTCTCTTCGAAGATGCTCCCTGAGGAATGACACCCAGCCTGGCACAGCCCTCTGTTCGAGGGCTTGCCCCACTGCCCTGAGATGATGGGTTCACACAGCTGTCTCCCCATTAGACTGTGGAAAGAGGGATCCCCCTTACAGGACTGGGGCACACTGTACCCAGAGTAGGAATGAAAATGAAATGTGCCCTCGCAGATATCTGGGAGGCTAGAGAGCTGAGTGCTGGAGATAGGTGGGTGGACACCTCGGAAGCTCAAGCCTCAACGTCTCTGCTCCACCTGGGTTGGATTCTGGAGTGAAGCAGTAGACTAGGGGCCACACCTGGAGCCACTCCTCTCTGGGCTCCATCTGGGGTGGCAGGGCAGGCTGCTCCCCCAGTTCTTCCCCCGATTGTGGACCCTCAGGGCTGAGAGACCTCCTCTTTGCCCCTAGGGCCATGCCCCAGCTCCTGCCCCTGCTTTCAGGTACCGCTATTACCAGAACGTGTGCACACAAAGCTACTCCTTCGTGTGGTGGGACTGGGCCCGCTGGGAGCAGGAGATCGACTGGATGGTGCTGAATGGAATCAACCTGGCGCTGGCCTGGAGTGGCCAGGAGGCCATCTGGCAGCAGGTGGGTGCCCACTACACCCTAGGCGTCCTGCCGCTCCTGCATCAGCTCAGGATCTGGCACAGAGACTAGGGCTCCAGAAGTGTTGGTAGCAGGAGTGATGGCTTCCAGCCTCCCAGGTTTCATGGTTGAGACACACACGTGGGAGCACTTCCCCAGGTTGGACCCCAGGCCCCCCTGTAAACATTAAGAAGCCAGGTTCCTCGGTCTCCCCACTCCCATGTGGGTCAGTCAGCTGCTTCTCTGGATTCTGTTTCATTAGCAGCACTTGCTCTGTCTTGTCCTCTTCCTCTCCATCCTTCTTCATGCCTCCAGTTCAGGCTCTCAATCCCCTCTCTTTGGCCGCCTGCCCACCACAGCCTGTGAAGAGCATCAACCAAAAAATAATGCAAGAGGCTGCATATAAGAAGAGTTTATTTGGGAGACTTCACTAATTGCCATTTGGGAGACACAGGCTCAGATACCTGAAAGAGTGCTCTGAGGAGGAGAAGTAGGGGCTTTTTTTTTTTTTTTTTTGAAGCCCTGAGACTGTTAGAAGTTGCCTGAGGAGAATTGTGACTGACAGAAGTTAATTGCAAGTTATTTTAGGATAAGGGCCTGATAAGTATCTTGAGTTGCTAGGAGGGCTTTTGGATTTCTTGATCAGATTAAAAGGTCAGATTCCATTCCGCTGAGACATGCATAAATTACACTTCTCTAGTGACCTCCTGGTCATTAGTGCTTAGAGAGCTCTCTAAGAAATATTTTCCTTTCAAAACAAGACTCCTGGCTCTCACAGTTGTACCAGAGTGTCATATCTGAAATGTGAATCTAAGGGAGACCTTCATCTTTGAACACACCCAGGAGTTCCCTGTTACCATCAGGCTCTGCCCAGCCTGGGAGCTTCCATGCCTGAACCGTGAGAGCTCTGGCTGCATCTGGGGCTGCTTAAGTTCCTTGCAGAATTGCCCTCACCCATCATGCTAGCCCTGCTTGCTCCATGAAGCCTTCTAAGCCCCTTCCCCATTTGAGGGAGAACCCCTTTGTGCCTCACCGCACCTATCCACCAAGAGTGACATTCGCAAACTCACCTGCTCACTGATCTGTGTCTTCTGTACTGTGGGCTCCTTGCAGGCAGGGATCAGAGCTTGTCTTAGGAACTCTAGGGCACAGAGGAGAGAGGGATGTGTGTTTGTCGAGTGAATGAGTCAATGAATAGAGATGAGTGATTTGTATGTGTGGGGCTTGCCCTCCTCCTCAGGTGTATCTGGCCTTGGGTCTGACCCAGACAGAGATCGAGGAATACTTCACTGGCCCTGCCTTCCTGGCCTGGGGGCGCATGGGCAACTTGCACACCTGGAGTGGCCCCCTGCCCCCCTCCTGGCACCTCAAGCAACTTTACCTGCAGGTAAAAGGATGGGGAATGGAAGGGGCAGAATGGATGCTGGATAGTCACAGGTCTGGGGTGGGAGTAGGGAGACTCTGCCTTGGGAGAGAGGAGACCTCCCGCTGGGAGGGGGGCCCATGCTCACCACCACCCCTTCTGTTCCTCCCAGCATCGGATCCTTGACCGGATGCGCTCATTTGGTATGATCCCTGTGCTGCCTGCGTTCGCAGGGCATGTCCCCAAGGCTCTCACCAGGTGATGTCCCCTCCACAACCCCTCCCCATTCAGCTCAGAGAGAATATATGTTCCCCTGCAAGACACTATTTAAAGAAAAACTCCAGCTCTGGATGTAGGCCTGGGCTTGATTCCTGGTTCTGTTACTGACTAGCCATGTGACCTTGACTGCTCTGGGCCTCAGTTTCCTCACTTGTAAAATATATGTATGGCTTGGCACAGAGTCTTAGCAAATGGCAGCTCTTAGTGATGGTAGGAGTGCTCCTCTGCTCCATACACCCATTCTCTCCTGTGGCTGGTCAATTTCTTCAAGGCCCAACTGAGACCTCCTTTCCTTCAGGAAGCCTTGCCAGGGGCCCCCAGCATCGGTTACCACCTCCCTTGGGCCCATAAGCGCTTGGTTCCCACTGCCCTCAGCACTCAGCACATGCTGCCAGCCTAACTGGCCACTCCTTGGCTTTCCCAGCTCGGTGGCAAGAACCTCATTCGTACATTCAGCCAACGTTTGTCAGACTGTCTTGGGCTGCCAGACCAGGCCCTGTGCTGCGGCCTGGGCATGCAGCCACGAAGGTGCACAGAGGCCCGGCTCCTGGTGGGAGACACGTTGCCAGGGGGATACAACCCAGTGATAAGGAATGGATGTGGGCCCAATTCTCTGTCAAGGTCACTTCTGCTTGGGGAAGGGAGGGGCAGCAAGGGCTCAGCACGGCGGTGGTGTCATTTGTTTCAGCCAGTGGGAGGGGGTGGTGGTTGTTCAGTCGCTCAGTCGTGTCTGACTCTGCTACCCTGTGGACTGCAGAATGCCAGACTTCCCTGTCCTTCACTATCTCCTGGAGTTTGCTTAAACTCATGTCCATTGGTTGGTGATGCCATCCGACCATCTCATCCTCTGTGGAGGAAAAAAGCAAAAAGCTTTCCAGACAGGGGACATGAAAAAGATGTCAAGGAGTAACCAGATGCATCAGCAGGGAGGGGGGAAGCAAGAGCTCCAGGCCCAGGGCACAACAAGGGCAAAGGCCCAGAGGCATGAGGGCTCCTGGAACTGCAGGTGTCAGTGAGGCTGGAGGAAAGTACTGCATCAGCCTCCGTTAAATGTTTGAACTGTCACCCCCTCCCCCGCACTAGGGTGTTTCCTCAGGTCAATGTCACCCAGATGGGCAGCTGGGGCCATTTCAACTGCTCCTACTCCTGCTCCTTCCTCCTGGCTCCAGAAGATCCCCTCTTCCCCCTTGTGGGGAGCCTTTTCCTGCGGGAGCTGACCAAAGAGTTCGGCACGGACCACGTCTACGGGGCTGACACTTTCAACGAGATGCAGCCCCCGTCCCCGGAGCCCTCCTACCTGGCTGCAGCCACTGCCGCTGTCTACCAGGCCATGACCGCAGGTACGGTGCCAGCGGGAGGTGAGAAAGGGAAGTCCCCCAGGCCCTCGAGATGGGGGTGGCAGAGATCAGGGGGGTGGGAGGAGGGACGGGGAATCGTAACACCTCACTGTGACACACAGCACTTTACCGTTTCCCAAGCACTTGTACACACACGTCATCTCATTTAGTCACGCTGTGGTTGAGAGGTGAGTCCAGGAGCGGACACCCTGTTCCCTCGCCAGCCCTACCACTTCCTGCCTGTGAGACTTGCAGCAGCTCCCCTCCCTCCCAGTGCCTCGGCTGCTTCATCTACAAAAGGGGCTCACTCAAACAGACTGATGCCCGGCCCAGAGTAAAGTGTCATTCAGTTCAGTTCAGTCGCTCAGTCGTGTCCGACTCTTTGCAACCCCATGAATCGCAGCACGCCACGCCTCCCTGTCCATCACCAACTCCCAGAGTACCCAAACCCATGTCCATCGAGTCGGTGATGCCATCCAACCATCTCATCCTCTGTCATCCCCTTCTCCTCCTGCCCTCAATCCTTCCCAGCATCAGGATCTTTTCCAGTGAGTTAGCTTTTCACATCAGGTGGCCAAATTATTGGAGCTTCAGCATCAGTCCTTTCCATGAATATTCAGGGTTGATTTCCTTTAGGATTGACTGGTTGGATCTCCTTACAGTCCAAGGGACTCTCAAGAGTCTTCTCCAGCCCCACAGTTCAAAAGCATCAATTCTTCGGCACTCAGCTTTCTTCACCCTCCTACTCTCACATCCATATATGACCACTGGAAAAACCATAGCCTTGACTAGACGGACCTTTGTTGGCAAAGTAATGTCTCTGCTTTTAAATATGCTATCTAGGTTGGTCATAATCTTCCTTCCAAGGAGTAAGCGTCTTTTAATTTCATAGCTGCAATCACCATCTGCAGTGATTTTGGAGCCCCCCAAAATAAAGTCTGACACTGTTTCCACTGTTTCCCCATCTATTTCCCATGAAGTGATGGGACCAGATGCCATGATCTTAGTTTTCTGAACGTTGAGCTTTAAGCCAACTTTTTCACTCTCCTCTTTCACTTTCATTAAGAGGCTCTTTAGTTCTTCTTCACTTTCTGCCATAAGGGTGGTGTCATCTGCATATCTGAGGTTATTGATAGTTCTCCCGGCAATCTTGATTCCAGCCTTTGTTTCTTCCAGCTCAGCGTTTCTCATGATGTACTCTGCGTACAAGTTAAATAAGCAAAGTGACAATATACAGCCTTGACGTACTCCTTTTCCTATTTGGAACCAGTCTGTTGTTCCATGTCCAGTTCTAACTCTTGCTTCCTGACCTGCATACAGGTTTCTCAAGAGACAGATCAGATGGTCTGATATTCCCATCTCTTTCAGAATTTTCCACAGTTTATTGTGATCCACACAGTCAAAGGCTTTGGCATAGTCAATAAAGCAAAAATAGATGTTTTTCTGGAACTCTCTTGCTTTTTCGATGATCCAGCGGATATTGGCAATTTGATCTCTGGTTCCTCTGCCTTTTCTAAAACCAGCTTGAACATCTGGAAGTTCACAGTTCACATATTGCTGAAGCCTGGCTTGGAGAATTTTGAGCATTACTTTACTAACATGTGAGATGAGTGCAATTGTGCGGTAGTTTGAGCATTCTTTGGCATTGCCTTTCTTTGGGATTGGAATGAAAACTGACCTTTTCCAGTCCTGTGGCCACTGCTGAGTTTTCCAGATTTGCTGGCATATTGAGTGCAGCACTTTCACAGCATCATCTTTCAGGATTTGAAATAGCTCCACTGGAATTCCATCACCTCCACTAGCTTTGTTCGTAGTGATGCTTTCTAAGGCCCACTTGACTTCACATTGCAGGATGTCTGGCTCTAGGTGAGTGATCACACCATCGTGATTATCTGGGTTGTGAAGATCTTTTTTGTACAATTCTTCTGTGTATTCTTGCCACCTCTTCTTAGTATCTTCTGCTTCTGTTAGGTCCATACCATTTCTGTCCTTTAAAGTGTCATTAAGTGCTGACTATTGAAAATATTTTATTTGGTCTCTACCCCCATGCTGAAGGCTTCGCAGGTGGCACTAGGTAAACAACCTGCCTGCCAATGCAGGAGACACAAGAGATATGGGTTCAATCCCTGGGTTGAGAAGATCCCCTGGAGGAAGGCGTGCATATCTCCAGTATTCTTGCCTGGAGAATTCCATGGACAGAGGAGCCTAGAGAGCTACAGTCCACAGGGTTGCAAAGAGTTGGACATGACTGAGTGGCTTAACACATGCACACATCTGCATGCTAGTAGGCTAGAGGTTAGAGATGTGCCCCCAATCAATAAGGTACCCTTCCTGGTACACAAATATGAACACAGCACTCCTCCCTGCCACTAACAGGAGAGAGCAGGAGAGGGTCCAGGTCAGGAATGGCTTGGGGAGGCCTCTGTGTCAGCTGGTAAGGGGCAGATTGGGGTGAACTGGCTCAGGCTTCCTTGAGCAGCAGTGCTCCAAGTGTGGTCTGGGACCAGCAGCGTCACCCCAGGGCCTGTTGGATTGCAGGTTCTCAACCTCCCCCATCTCCTGAATCAGAATGAGGGGGGCTGGGGCCCAGCCCTCTGGGTAATTCTGATGCTCTCTGAAGCTTTGTGGTACTCAACTGGTAGTCCCAGGGGGAAGAGTATGTGTGATGGAATATCCTGGTGATGGGGGTGGGGGGGATGATTTACAGGGAAATGATAGAGTGTGATAGAGTCATTTAACTTCTCTGGACCTCTTTTTCTTCATCTGTAAAGTGGGGTGAATGCTCCCTGCCCCCTCTCTCCTCTCATCACCCTCCTGTCCTCTGCCCCACCACAGTGGACCCTGATGCCGTGTGGCTGCTCCAAGGCTGGCTCTTCCAGCACCAGCCTGAGTTCTGGGGGCCTGCCCAGGTGGCAGCTGTGCTGGGTGCCGTGCCCCGTGGCCGCCTCCTCGTTCTGGACCTGTTTGCTGAGAGCCAGCCCGTGTACGTCCGCACAGCCTCCTTCCAGGGCCAGCCCTTCATCTGGTGCATGCTGCATAACTTTGGGGGCAACCACGGCCTGTTCGGGGCCCTGGAGTCTGTGAACCGAGGCCCCACAACCGCCCGCCGCTTCCCCAACTCCACCATGGTAGGCACAGGCATGGCCCCCGAGGGTATCGGCCAGAATGAGGTGGTCTATGCCCTCATGGCCGAGCTGGGCTGGCGGAAGGACCCAGTGGCTGATTTGGGGGCCTGGGTGACCAGCTTTGCAGCGCGGCGGTACGGGGTCTCCCATGGGGATGCAGGGACAGCGTGGCGGCTGCTGCTCAGGAGTGTCTACAACTGCTCCAGCGAGGAGTGCCGGGGACACAATCACAGCCCGCTGGTCAGGCGACCATCCCTGCAGATGGTCACCACCGTCTGGTACAACCGATCAGATGTATTTGAAGCCTGGCGGCTGCTGCTGGCAGCCACCCCAACCCTGGCCAGCAGCCCGGCTTTCCGCTACGACCTGGTGGATGTGACCCGCCAGGCAGTCCAGGAGCTGGTCAGCTTGTACTACGAAGAGATGAGGACTGCCTATCTGAACAAGGAGCTGGTTTCCCTGATGAGGGCAGGAGGCATCCTAGCCTACGAGCTCCTGCCTGCCCTTGACCAGGTGCTGGCCAGTGACCGCCACTTCCTGCTGGGCAGCTGGCTGGAGCAGGCCCGACTGGCGGCGATCAGTGAGACTGAGGCCCATTTCTATGAGCAGAACAGCCGCTACCAGCTGACCCTGTGGGGGCCGGAGGGCAACATCCTAGACTACGCCAACAAGCAGCTGGCGGGACTGGTGGCTGACTACTACGCCCCCCGCTGGCGGCTCTTTGCAGAGATGCTGGTGGAGAGCCTGGTCCAGGGTGTCCCCTTCCAGCAGCACCAGTTCAACAGGAACGCCTTCCAACTCGAAAAGACCTTTGTCCTTAGCACAAGGAGGTATCCTAGCCAGCCTGAAGGAGACACGGTGGACCTGGTCAGGAAGCTCTTCCTCAAATATTACCCCCGGGCTGGCTCCTTGTGACAACACCCTTGAGCCACCTTCTCCCCAGACTCCAAACCTGGGCAGATTCCCAGGGCCTGGGGCTGGGCAGGTGTCACAGGAACTCACGCCCGTGGGGTCAGGCACGGACTGTCCGGAGGGGCTGAGCTGCCTTCCTCCACATCTGAAATTTGGGATCAAAGTACAATTTTAATACAAGCTAATAAACTGGTAAATCACCTGGATGGGTGTGTCAGAATGTCAGTGCTGGACTTGCTTGCGGTCCAGTGGTTAAGACTCCCTGTTTCCTCTGTAGGGGGTGCAGGTTCCATCCCTGGTCAGGAACTAAGATCCCACATGCCAAGAATGTCAATGCCATGATGCCAGGGAGGACTCAGGGCTGCAGCATGGACACTGGTGAGGTCAGGTCTCCCTGCCCTCTTCCCTTGGCTTCCTCAGTGTTTTATTAGTTTTATTGGTCATACATCCAGAATTGATTGTATAAATCTTTCAAAATGATGAAATATTACAAGAATAGAATATAATTCAGCTCTAATTGCACAAATACTTGACACTGAAACCATTTTTACAAATACTTATTTTTCTTATAAGAATACTTCAGAAAACAAGCCTCTATATAGCTTACAGCAAATTTTATGCAACTTTTTTCCCCTTCAACCATCATTTCAGATTTCCTATCACAGCACATCTGACAGGCCATAAACCAAATAGTAGTCAGCTGCTGCTGCTTTGTCTAGTCTTTCCTGATCTGAAAGAATTCATGTATTCAGGCTAGAAGAAGTAATTAAAACATTCCTTCCAAATCTAACATATCGGGTTAATCACTGTGCTTAGTGAAGAATCTTTTCATTTTTCACTTAGTCTAGTCTGGCTAGTGTTCACCCCTGCTGTTTCAAGCAGAAGGGATAAAGTCTTTATATTCCTAAGTGTTTCTAAACTGCAAAAAAAACCCCTAGAAACAACAGTTAAATACAAATATTTAGAAAGCTAAAACATTTGCTAATGATGAAAAACAGAGAATACTTTAATTTTTTTAATTTATTTATTTGGCTGCGCTGGGTCTTAGTTGTGACACGGAAGATCTTCTATCTTCATTGCGGCATGTGAGGTCTTTAGTCATACCATGCACTCTCTTAGTTGTGGCATGTGGAATCTAGTTCCCTGACCAGGGATTGAACCCAGGCCTCCTGCATGGGAAGCAGGAGTCTTAGCCACTGGACCACCAGAGAAGTCCCAAGAACACTTTTAGATTTGAGAACACTCCTAGTTGAAGAAGAAAGTGTAAGGATATGGCATGCTCACACGTGCTTAGTCAAGTCTGACTCTGCCACCCCATGGACTGTAGCCCCCCAGGCTCCTCTGTCCATGGGATTCTCCAGGCAACAATACTGGAGTAGGTTGCCATTTCCTCCTCCAGTGGATCTTCCCTACCCAAGGATCAAACCTGCATCTCCTGCGTCTCCTGCATTGGCAGGCACTGAGCCACCTGGGAATTCCAAAGGATGTGGCAGTAGTTTTATATTGATAAAATATTGAAAAAATGAAAAAGGTGAATCACTTACATCAGTGGCACATCACTTCTAAAGTGCCAGGGCATACAGAATCTTAGAGACTGTGTCTGGCTGAACTATTTGACATTTTTCTGATGGTGTGACTTTTTGGGGGGGGCTGTGCTGGGTCTATTGTTGCGTGAACTTTTCTCTAGTTTCGGTCAGTGGGGGTTATTCTCCAGTTCCAGCGCACAGGCTTCTCACTGTAGTCATCTCTCTTGTTGCAGAGCAAGGACTCTAGGGCATATGAGCTCAGTAGTTGTGGCTCCCAGGCTTAGTTGCTCCGAGGCATGTGTGATCTTCCTGGATGAGGGATTGAACCCATGCCTCCTGCATTGGCAGGAGGATTCTTGACCACAGAGCCACCCAGGAAGCCCTGAAATAGTCTGATAAATACTCCTTTGTCTGGAACAAATAATCATTTAATTTAGGCCAGGGGAAATTTTACAGAATACAGACCACATTTCTCTGAAGAGACAGGACATCCCCAGGGGGAATATCTGGCATTTATTCCATTCTTTCTGTTACTGAAAAATGTGTCTGGTTAACAAAATCTTGTTATACTTTACATGTAGCTTTAATTAAAATCAAGAGCCTGGCAGCATGCTCCAGTCCAGTTTCTGAGTGCTCATCTCCAAGTATCCAATATTCTTAAAAGAACTCTTTGATCAGGCCCTTGCCCAGTTAGAGATTTAACAGCACTTGGGAACTACAATATGTCCCCTTTCTCTGCTTTTTGATTTCTCTTTTCTCACCCTAATGTAACAAGCTGCTACAGGTTTTTACCAAAATACCTGTTTGGTATTGTTTTGAAAGTGGGTTATTCTGCATTACCAAAAGCCTTCCATCACATTAGAATGGGTCACATTTGCATCTAACTAGGCAATGGCCACATTATGTCTGCTGCAGTGACTTTTGCCACTCAGCATAGCTCCTGTATCTGTCATATTCTTGTCTCTCAAAATGCCATCTATTAAGTTGATCAGCTCATCTTCACTCATTGGTGCCTGTTCACTCCCTGCCTCCTCCTCCAAGGTTGGATCACAGCCCTCACCAGTCAAAGCCAGATCAGGCTGATTCCTGGTTCACTCAGCCACCAAGCTTCCTCAGATTTAATACTAACCCCTGATCTTTGAGGCTTCCCAGGTGGTGCAGTGGTAAAGAATCCACCTGCCAATGCAGGAGACACAAGCAACATGGGTTGGATCCCTGGGTCAAGAAGATCCCCTGGAGTAGGAAATGCAACCCACTCCTGGAAAATTCCATGGACAGAGGAGCCTGGTGGGCTACAGTCCATGGGGTGGCAAAGAGTCAGACACCACTGAGCGACTGAGCACACATATACACACCTGACCTTTGAACCGAGAATGCCCTTCCAAAACACTTTCACACCCTCAGCCGCAAACTTTGGCAAAAAATTGTCCCTGTGGTACAGAGCCTTGCTGGGACAGAGGGCTTGCCAGGGCAAGATCTGCCCAGGGTACTCAGCGCCCACATGGGAGCTCATACCTCCTGTTTGCAAAACTTCACCCTCCCTCTGACTAACAACTTAAAGAAGGGGCTTTCTAAGCCAGGGGCCTTCTTCTCTGCCTTGACCTAGAGTAGGTTGGGGAGAGCAGGCCAGGGACCCACAGGAGGGCTCAGCCTTGAGATTGTGCTGCAGACATAATAAAGGGGTGGGGACCCTGGAGGGCAGGGGCGGAGCGAAGCAGGTGATATCCATCCCCGGAGACCAGAGCCCAGCATTTCCGGGGTCTCTGCCTGCGCGCCTCCCCATGGACCGCACCGTGGTACTCATCACCGGCTGTTCCTCCGGCATTGGCCTACACCTGGCCCTGCGACTGGCGTCGGACCCGTCCCAGAGCTTCAAAGGTACCTGATGGAACGGGGTGGAGAGAAGGGAGCAACTCCTTCCCGGCCCAAGGGGGCCTAAGTAAGGCTGTAAGACCGGAATTCTGAGCCTTGTCCTCTCCCTGAACCTCCAGTGTACGCCACGCTGAGGGACCTGGCGTCACAGGGCCCACTGTTGGAGGCCGCCCGGTCCCGAGGGTGCCCTCCCGGCTCCCTGGAGACGTTGCAGCTGGACGTGAGGGATGCAGATTCCATAGCCGCTGCCCAGGCACGCGTTACCGAGGGCCGCGTGGACGTGCTGGGTGAGCCTCCCCGCAAAACAAGCCCAGGAGCCTTCCTCACTCTGTGTCCAAACCAAGATGTCCCGAGGCCCACGGAGCACGAGGGGACGGCGGGAAGGAGGGCCCTGCGTGAGGCGGCGGGGTCGGGTCTCTCTCCCCGCAGTGTGTAACGCAGGCCGGGGCCTGGTGGGGCCGCTGGAGGCACACAAGGAGGGCAGCGTGGACGCCGTGCTGGACGTGAACCTAATGGGGACCGTGCGGACGCTGCAGGCCTTCCTGCCAGACATGAAGCGCCGCCGCTCGGGACGCATATTGGTGACCGGGAGCATAGGCGGCCTGATGGGTAAGTGGAAGGCGGCCAAGGGCCAGAGGCGGGCAGGGCGGGGGTGGCTCAGCAGGAGCGGTGGGGAGGGGAGTGTCCAATAAAAGGGGAGGGGCCTGGTGAGGCTGCCCTGGGCCCCTTCGGCGCCCCTCCCCTCGGACCCCCTCCCGGACGCGCCCCCGCAGACTCCTCTCCTTCCCAGCGCTTCCCTTCAACGCCGTTTACTGCGCCAGCAAGTTCGCGCTCGAGGGTTTGTGCGAGAGTCTGGCGATTCTGCTGCAGCCCTTCGGGGTCCAGTGAGTCACCGCCCTGCCCCGGGGGCCCCCTGACCCCTGACTTTGGGAACTCCAGCACCCCATCTTGTTGGAACCGCTCTCAGGCATTCTCCCCAGTGCGGCTCCCGTTGGTTGTGCGCCAGGCACAATATGGGACGCTCGGCACGCGTCCTCTCGCTCCACCTGTCCACCCTGCTGGTGAGGCGTCGGTATTGGGCAGCTCAGGCCCAGAGAGGTTCGGTGACTGACCCAAGGTCACACCGTTGGAAGTGACCCGGCCAGGTTGGCATTCTGACGCCAGAGCCTCTCTCACAACCTTCAAAGGATGTGGGGGCGCTTTTCCGGCTGTAAACCCGCTTTCAAATGCTCGCCGCCCAAGCGCCCCTCTGGCCCTCCCTTCCGGGCTTGCATCCGCCCGCGCTTACACGCGGCTCTCCGGCCCGCAGCGTGAGCCTCATCGAGTGCGGCCCGGTGCACACCCCCTTCCCCGAGAAGGTGGAGGGCGGCCTGGGCGGGATGCTGGACCGCGCGGACGCCGAGACCCGCGACCTCTTCAACCGCTACCGTCGCCACTGCGAGCGGGTCATACGTGAGGCGGGTCAGGACCCGGAGGAGGTGGTCGAGGTGAGCGCCGAGCGGGACTGCGGGAGCGGGAGCGGCTCCCAGGTTCCCCAGCCCAGCCCGGGCCAGCGCGCCTTGTCCCGCCGCTGCAGGTCTTCCTCCAGGCGCTGCGCGCCCCGCGCCCGGCCCTGCGCTACTTCACCACCGAACGGTTCCTGCCGCTGGTGCAGCTGCGCTTCTCCGACCCCAGCGGCTCCAGCTACGTTGCCGCTGCGCACCAGTCAGCGTTCCACGACAAGGCCGCTGAGGGCTCCGACGGCGCCGGGGTGGAGGCCGAAGCCGGTAAACTGGGGGCTTCTGAGCTCCGCGCTCCTCTCGCCCCTCAATAAAGGCCTAGTCCTCCGCTGTCTCCCGCGCTCTCCTTTGCGGCCCCGGGGGGTGGGGGTGGGGTGGGGTGCGTTTAGGGAACGGAAAGGGGCTTTGACTGGGCTGCACCTGCGTGAGCACGGGCGCTCACAGTGGGTGAATGATCGCGAAAGACAGCGTTAGCCCGAGTGATACCTCCGGAAACCGAGGCCCAGAAAGGGAAAGAGCTAGCCCAAGGTCAGGCCTCAAGTTCGCCGAAGGGCAGGGAGAGCGTTTCCTGTATTCTTGGCCTAGGGGTGTTTGCAGCCACTGGAGTTAGGTGGACCTGGCGGGGGGCGGGGAGTCGGCTTGTGACGTGGCTCCCAAGAGTCACGGAACCTTAGGAAACGTTCTTACCCTCTCTGAGTCTGTTTTCTTACCTGAAAAATGGGTATGATACTTATGTGGGGGCTTCCCAGGTGGCACAGTGGTAAAGAATCCACCTGCTAAAGCAGGAGACACTGGTTTGGTCCCTGGGTTAGGAAGATCTCCAGAAGTAGAAAATGACAAGCCACTCTAGTATTCTTGCCTGGAGAATTCCATGGACAGAGGAGCCTGGAGGGCTACAGTCCATGGAGTCACAAAGAATCAGACACAACTGAGTGCCATAGGCACACACATACCGTGGATTGTGATAAGAATTAACTGAGATAGTGCCTGAAAGTGCTGGTATTAGAGGTCTTAATAGCAGGCACTGACTCACATTGTTACTACTAGGGGTATTACTATTGTCATTGTGTTCCTCTGTAGAAGCCAGATGTGTAAAGAAGAAACAAGGCAAAATGAGCGGAAAGGAGAGATCCCCACCCACCCAGAAGCTGCCTCTCACCAGGAGGTCTAGCTGAGGTTGCAGGCCTGGCTGATCAGACCATTGGTCCATCCTCCTTCCGGAAGCCAGCAAAAGGAGCTGGAGTGGCAGGAGCCACTGAAAGGGCCTGCAGGGTTGCAGAGACGATCTGATTTCCTCTGAGGTTGGGTGCTGGAGGAGGGGTGGAGATAGAGACTAGATGGGGAGGTTGCAGACAGAGGAAAGTAGTAGGGGTGCCCCAGGAGGAGCTTAATAAAGAAGATGCATTAGCAGACTTGCCAGGTATGAACACACAGTACTCTGGGTAATGGCACAGGTGCCTCCTTGCGAGGCAGTAATAATGTCCAGAGGCATCCTATATTGGAGGACAGCTTTCTCATTAGAGACCTCAGGACGGGCTTTGTTGGTTATCATTTAAGGCTTGCTAGGTGCCCTCAGTAAGGGCATGTGTGTGTGCTGTAACTTTTCCCAGGCCAAAGGAGGGGACAAAGACCGCAATCGAATGATTTGTGACAGTGAACATAGAATGTGCTCACGTGGCCCTGAAGAGAAGATGGTGGCAGGTTTAGGTACTTGACCTGATTGTGCATACCATACATATTGACCAAGGATGTAGCACTGTCAGGTGTGAGGATGGGGGCATGGTGGAAGGTGCTGGATATGCCAGACCAGACCTTCATCTTCTCTCTCTTTCTCTTTTTTTGGCCACATGGCTTGTGGGATCTTAGTTTCCTGACCAGGGGTCAAACCTGCACCCTCAACAGTGAAAGAGAAGAGTCCTAACCATGGGCCCCCCAGGGAATTCCCACCTTCCCTTTTTGAAAGGTGCATGGTCCACTCCAAGTAGAGTATGTTTCAACAACCAATCCATCACTGCTTGGGAACTCCGATGGATGCCCCTTGACCCCTTTGGCAGTTGCTTTGGGCATTCTTTGGAACACATGCTGTTACTGTATTAACCATGTCACTATATTTCAAGGGCAATCGGGTATTCTTGGCAATACGACATCCCGTCCAGGCTCTTCAGTGATTGCTTTTTCAATGCACCCAATCTGTTGTATCTATTGAAGGGTCAGTTTCTAGAGCTTGTACCCAGGCAGGGCATCAGCTTCCTGATTGCCAGGAGATTTCAGAGACTTATGAGCCAGAATGTGGAAGACAGTGAGGACCATCTCAGGTTCTTGCAGATGAACACAAATGTCTTCACACAGCTTGACCTTACCAGGGCTTATCCATCTCTCAGCTTCCCTTTGTCCAAGCCGAAGGGTAAACCCCTTTATTTATTTTTATAATCGCCAGAGTTTATTCACATTTCACCAACTGTACAGGCAAGTGCATGTGTGTGTGTGCACGCAAGTGCAATTCTTTTTTTAAATTAATTATTTTATTTTTGGTTGAGCTATGTCTTCATTGCTGTGTGCAGACTTTCTCTAGTTGTAGCCAGCAGGGGCTTGTCATTACAGTGGCTTCTCTTGTTGTGGAGGGGTTAATCCTTTAGAACAGCCCAACTGTTCGTTCAGCCCATTGGCTGCTGCAGTTCCTTCCTGTTTCCATCCAGATGATGTCAGTGTTGGGCAGAATAGCAACTGCAGTCCATGTGGGTAGAGTGCCCTGGTTAGACCCATCTGTATACCAGGCACCAGCGGAGACTCCAGCTCCCACCCCACCTCTCTACCAGCTGCAGGGGCCACTCCAGGTATAGAGGCATCTCCACATTCTTCAGGGCCAAGTAGCACTTGAATGTCTAGAGACAGTGGACTGGTAGACAGGGTACCCTTTTGTTGCAAATGGGCCACTTAGTTAACGTGGGGGTTGAACCATGGCAAAGGTGGGTTGATAGAACATAGTCTCAACCCTGCTCTTGACAGGAAGGGAAGTTCTTACCATGATAGACTATTCTTTTCATGAGAGGCTCTACCTGGTGGGGTGTTCTGTGTACACTGCAAGGAGCTGTTGCTCTAAGGGGATGTATTGGGGTTTGTCCCCTCCCAGAGCTGGGACCAAAATCTAGGGTGCTCTCGCCTTCTGTTGTCTCTGCCGCCATGTGTTTGGAGTCAGATCCCTCTAACTCCAATGGTGTCCCTGCTGGGAGAGGCCCAGTGCTGTGATGGGTTTCACTGGTATTCTTGCTGTCTCAAAGGCAGCTTGCTGCCCTGACCCCCAGCCCCACGTGTGCTTTCTCTTTACTGAGTGGGATAAGGGACAGAGGTACCAGGCCAGGTGGGGAATAAAAGCCCCCCCAAACCCCCAAATTCCCCACAAAGGCTTGCACCTCTTTCATGTTCTTAGGGGTTGGACAGGCTTGTACCTTATCAATAACAGCTGCCAAGACACAAAACTTTACTGGGTTGCTTGGGTCTTGAATTTTCTGAGGGCTCACCACCCATCCTCTCCTCACTGATGTTCCAGCAACATCTGCAGAGGGTCCCGAAGCAGAGGCAAGTCTGCATATGTTAACATTATATCATCAATGTAATGGGCCGTTTTACTGATGTGGGGAAGGAGTATAAGGACAAGTCTTGGGCTCCCATCCCACGACATGTGGAGGGGCTGTGCAAGTGACCATGGGGAAACCCTTGAAAGGTCCATTGTTGCTCCTCCCACATGAAGGTAAGTTGATGCCAAGTGTAGACTGGAAAAAGCATTTGCTAAGCCCAGTACTACATGGTAGGTTCCTAAGACGGCAGGGGTGGCATTGTTGGGCACAGCCACATGGATGGGGGCTTGTTCAACTCTCCGTGGTCCACAGTCAGCTGCCATGAGCCATCTGGCCTTTTTAGCAACTGTACCAGGCTGATGAAAGCATTAAGGGCAGGGTGTACCATTCCCACACAGTGCAGTTCTAGAATAGTTTCTTCTATGTAATTCCTTAAGCCCCACCCACTTGACAGTTACCATTCTTCCCCTAGGTTCCCAGTTAGTGTTGCTTCATCACTGGTTCAATTACTTTAACCCTGAGTCAGAATTCCCTGACGGAGGTTTGCAGAGTTTGACCCTGTAGGATATCAATGCCCACTATGTTCCTTGTATTGTATATTTTCAATACATATTTTCATACGTATTTTCAATGTGTGCGAGGGCAGGGAGAATGCCCAGTTTGTTTTGTGAAAAGGACCTTCCTGATTGCAACCATTTGCCCTCTGTAATTCAGTGGTGCTGAGGGAGCCTGGACAACTGAGGGTGACTATATGTTAGAGTATGTCTGGGAAATTCCACAGCAGTCCAGTGGTCAGGATTCCAGGATTTCACTGCCATGGCACAGGCTCAATCCCTGATTGGGAGACTTAAGACTGCACAAGCTGTGCAGCTGGCCAAAAAGGACAAAGAAATTAGGGTATACTGGCTCCAGTATCCCCTGGAGCTGTCCCCTTTTATTTCTGGAAGATCAATTAGTATTGAGCTCCAACCAGTTGCCTCTAATGGGTCTCACCTGGAGGCAGTCTTGGCCTGCATCCTATAACCTG
The DNA here is from genome assembly GCA_024291935.2 of Okapia johnstoni. Lineage (NCBI taxonomy): Eukaryota > Metazoa > Chordata > Mammalia > Artiodactyla > Giraffidae > Okapia > Okapia johnstoni. The sequence continues at coordinate 19,197,206 of CM044306.1, read as the reverse complement.
GGGTGTGGGAGGCACCCACCTTGAATAGGAGTTTTTCCGAGGCCTCTGCTGGGGTTGGCAGGGCAGCAGGGATTTAGGGCCAGGTAGGGCAGGTCTGAACAGTTGTTCAGGTTTTGAGGCTTTCCACAGGCCAACCAACAGAGCATTGGATGGCCAGTTTATATTTTCCTGTGCAGTCCTGGCAGTAATGAGGTCAAACCACATTGGCTTCCAAGTTACTTTTACCAAACTCTTTACAGCCCTGCGGGATAGCATTCTGGCTTTTCGAGCTCGCTCTGTGTCTTGGGTCTTTCCTGCAGGCCATTATATACTCGTTCCTGGGATTTGTCAGTTTCTTCCAGATCAACGTGGGTTGCCTAACATCATGAAAGTCTTGTCCCACAACTGGGCTCAGCACAGATATATCCCGTACAGGTGATGGAGATAGCCTGGAGGATCCTGACTTTCATTCCTGCAGTGAATCAGCCCTTCAAATCTAGGAGCTTCCCCTCCTCTATGGACTTCCAGGGTCTCACATGCCCAAGGAGACCCGCCCTCCACATTGGGACAAGCCTCCCTGCAGGCTAGAATGATCCAGTCTATGAGGAAGTGAGGACCTTGTTCCCCCTCCCCTCAAGTCCTATGCAGATGCTGCAGGAGGGCAGGCTGTGTGGTGATTTTGCTCAGTTTCTCTGCCTCCTCCCCAGCCAGGGAAATCACCCCCACCCCCTCCCCCCAATCCCATAGCTAACCATGCTTGGATACTTTCCCTGGCCTCTTTGCTGGAATTTGGCAGCTACATCAATAAACTCAGTGGACGTTTATTCTCTCATTATGAACATTTCCTGAACAAGGGCTGATGTGCCAGCTGGGGGTGGGGGTCATTGCTTGGTTTTTGTTTTCCCCTGTATAAGGGGGTCCTAGGGCATGAGGTGTTTGGTCTTTGGACTGTCAGTCACCACAACACCCTCCCCTTCTCTCTACTCACTTTCCCAGGGATTCCACCTCTTAGCCTCCAGTCAGGCTTTGTCACAAGTGCTTGGACCTTAATTCAAGGCAGCTCCAGAGCTCCTAGCTTTGCAAACAGCAGGGTAATATTTCCAAGTTATCATCCTGCTCTCCCACCTGCCTGCCAGCCCCGAAGTGAGCACCACACGTGCTTCTCCAGCCTCACTTCTCCTTCTAACTCTCCAGCTTGAGTTTCAGCCTCTAGTTGGGCACTGGTGGCCAGTGATCTGCCCACAGCAGCAGCCAGCCCACTCCAGGATATTCTCTCCCGTCTTTGCAGTGGTTCACCCTGCGTGGTTCCTCAAACAAGCTCACTAGACCGGCCTGCGTTTCCCAAGATTTCCCGTGCAGGTGCCTCTCGCCCAAGGTCCATTTCTTCGGTGTCCTGGTCAGCTTGCCACCAACGTTGATTTGTCAACTGGGGACAAAGGCCCCCAGACTGAAGAAAGAGTCAACCACTCTAGATTGGAAGGTGGGAGGTTTAGTAAGCAACTGGAACTTCCCAGATGTCCAGTGGTTTAGACTAAGCCTTCCAGTGCAGGGGGTGCAAATTCAATCCCACATGCCGTGGGGTGTGGCCAAAAAAGTTTTTTTTTTTAAAGCAAGGGAACTTACATACAAGGCTTGTTGTGGTGGAGAAAGAAGAGTAGATCTCTGCAGCCACCCACCAGAATCTCCAAGTTTCTATAGAGGCCTTAACTGGGTTCAGTCACCTAAACCATCCAGGTGGTCTCAAGAACATGTTGCCCTCTCAAGGCTGCATGCTTGAAACGTCCTACTGGAGGAATCGTGGGCAGACTACATTCCAAGGACACGGGAGGGGTGAGCTGCCTCTGATTGCTCAAGTCCAGCTCAAGAGTCAATTGGCAGTCACGTCCTCCTGAGATCGCCTCCAACAATGACTCTGTAAGCATGTGAAACAGTGTGTCCAGATGTTTCAGGGAATTGCCTCACAGTCTTTGTGGTTTGCTTCCTAACTGGGTCCTCTCTCTTTTTAAAAGTTTTATTTATTTTTGGCTGCACTGGGTCTTCACTGCTGCGAGGGCTTTTTCCAGTTGCGGTGAGTGGGGGCTACTCTCTAGTTGCGGTGCACGGGCTTCTCATTGCAGTGTCTTGTTGCAGAGCAAGGGCTCTAGGTTCAAGGGCTCAGTAGTTGTGGCACAGGGGCTTAGCTGCCCCTTGGCATGTGGAATCTTCCTGGACCAGGGATCGAACCCGGCCCCCTGCATTGGCAGGCAGATTCTTAACCACTGGACTGCCAGGGAAGTCCTGGGTCCTCTCTCTAAAACCCAACTTAAGATGTCTCTGCAAGAAGACTGGTCTCAAGGCCTTTGTGGCACTAAAACTCTTCCATCATTGACTTCAGGACCAGATCCAGGTTCTGTGAGGCCAGAAGCTTATACACTTTGGGAGACCTCTTTATGACAAAAAACACAAAATTAAGTGTGCAAGTGAGCATTTATTTAGTATAGAAACAGAAACTACAGCACATTACTATAGTGGATCTTGGAAATTGGTTTCCCTCCGTTTTGAGATCACCCTGGACAATTTACCTGAAATGTTCCTAATGGCAACTTGGCTTCATCTTCCCACGGAGACTACCAATTCCAGCCTCTCCAGCACTCTTTGCGTGCTGAGTTGCTTCAGTTGTGTCCGACTCTTTGCGACCCTATGGACTGTGACCCACCAGGCTCCTCTGTCCAAAGAATTCTCCAGGCAAGAACACTGGAGTGGGTGGCCATTTCCTTCTCCAGACCAGCACTCTTTAGCCTCATGATAAATTCTTCCCACTGTCTCCTCCCCCAGCCCCCTGCCCCCCCCCCCCCCCCCCCCCCCCCCGCCCACAGGGACCATTCTCTGGCAGCTCTACTGAGCTCACACGCAGAGCTCTCCTCTTCTTCCTCCTCTCTCTGGAAAATTGTCATATCACTGGTTCTGGGTGATGTGGAGAGCACTGCACGGGAGCCACGACACATGGCCTCTGTCCTTACCTCCCTAGATGTCCTTGGAACATACAGGGCCTCAATGTTTCCATCTGTGAAATGGGGACTTGGACAGAACTGTTCCGTGACCTCCCACATGAGGATCCTTAGATTGGGAGGGCGTCAGGAGGGCTCTGGGGACACCGAGCCCTAACTTAAATGCTACCCTATGACACCTCCCTCCACCTCTGTCCCCGCGATTTATTAAGCAGGAAACCCAGGTGTTAGTTCCGCCTTTGCCGCTGTCTCCCGAGTGACCTGGCTGAAGCCAGTCTCTTCTCTCAAGAGTCTGAAGGGCACCCGTTAAACAGGCTTTCAAGCCCGCCTTGCCCTGCGTGCGTGCTAAGTCTCTTCAGTTGTGTCCGACTCTTTGCGACCCCATGGAGTGTAGCCCAGCAGGCTCCTCTGTCCGTGGGATTTTCCAGGCAAGAATACTAGAGTGGGTTGCTATTTCCTTCTCCAGCCGCCTGGCCCCAGTCCGCCCAGTTTCCGTGAGTTTGGGTTTTAGAAACAAGTTTTCACGCACCTCCCACGCCTCAGAGCTCCGCCCCTTTGCAACTGCAAGCGCCCCACGCCTTCAAATGAAAAATCTCGCGAGACTCCCTCGCCGAACCAAAGCTGAGATTTTTGGCCTTTCTTAGGTTCCGTAGTCTCGAGTCACAGCTCCGGAACTTGTGTTAACGGGTCGCGGCTGGGGAAGCCTCCACAGTAGTGCAAGTGGAACCAAAGCACGGAGGTCTCAGTAAGTAGGACCCGAGCCTGAGTGTCCCGTTTTAGTCCCCTCCTCCAATTCCTTGAAGAGACTGGTGCAGCTCAGCAAGAACGCCCGGGATTTCTGGATCCCCAGTCTTACAACGCAGGGGCTCCTGCCCAGTTCCTCTCCCCACCCCAGGATTTCGATTCAACTCAGCGAATTCACCGCTCTGAGAGATGATAAAACCGAGATTTAGAACACATCCCGGAGGCGCCATTTACCAAGCCCCGTCCCCTTCCCCAGGTTCCTCTCGATCGGCACTAAGAACCCCGTCCCTGCGCCAGGTTCCCCTGTCTTGGGTCCGAGTCTCCCTACAGTTTTCGGCCTCAGACACATACCACGCAGTCACCCTCGCCTCGTCTCCCTGACTGTCCGCAGGCCTGGGCAGGATGGCCGTATTCCGGTCGGGCCTCCTGGTGCTGACAACGCCGCTGACCTCCCTGGCCCCTCGCCTGGTCCCCATCCTGTCATCGGCAGCCCGGCTGGTGAATCACACACTCTATGTACACCTGCAGCCGGGCATGAGCCTGGGCGGCCCAGCTCAACCCCAGTCCAGCCCCGTGCAGGCCACGTTTGAAGTGATCGACTTCATTACGCACCTCTACGCAGGCGCCGATGTCCACAGGAACCTGGACGTCAGAGTTCTGCTGACAAATATCCGAACCAAGAGCTGTCTCCCTCCCCTAACCACCTCAGTCCAGAACCTGGCCCACCCGCCGGAGGTGGTCCTGACTGACTTCCAGACCCTGGATGGAAGCCAGTACAATCCGGCCAAGCAACAGCTAGAGCGTTATGCCACCAGCTGTTACAGCTGTTGTCCACAACTGTCTTCAGTGCTGCTGTACCCAGATTATGAGCCTGCAGTGCCCCCCGTGGGGTCCCTGGGCGTACACTTACCCTCCACCATCAGGCCAACCTCCCCTGCGGCCAGGTCTGCAAAGCAGCCAGTGCGTGGCCACAAGCGGGGGGCTGTGGGTGGCACCTTTGACCGCCTGCACAGTGCCCACAAGGTGTTGCTCAGTGTCGCATGCATCCTGGCTCAGGAGCAGCTTGTGGTGGGAGTAGCAGACAAAGACCTGCTGAAGAGTGAGTGACAAGAGACTCTGGATTGGGGCAGCCTTACCCTGCCCTTACCCTGCCCACCCCTCCAGCCCCTCCCCCCAGCCCAAGACTGAGGAAGGATGGGGCCATCCATTACTTCCCACCCCTCCTAAATGTCACAGTGCCTGGGGCTCAGTTCACACTGAGGACATTTGTTAAATGAATAATGCAGCTTTTTTGGTGTGTGGTCTAGTCACCATTCAATCAGGATCCCCCAGATGTGGAGCCAAAGAATCTGCACTTTTAAACAAGTTCTCCAGGTGATGAATCCTCAAGTCTGAGCCCCTGGGAATAAATGGATGAGTAAATTATAGATAGCAGTGCCAGGGCTAGTAAGAGGAGGCTCCCGAAATTCTCTGGCTCTTGGAATTCTTAATCTGACACCTCCTGGCACTGCCAGTTCTCTGCACATGCGCCAGCCCTTGCAGTGGTACTCTGCTTGCCTGCTGCCTCCTCCTCATAGACCCCTTCGTCCTGCCCCCACCTCCCCTCTGGAGATAGGATGCTTAGGGACACTCTTCCCCAAACTGGCCCACTCTCATCCTCCCCGGTAAGATCTCACTGTTCTTCTGGGCTCCTTCCCCAGGCAAGTTGCTCCCTGAGCTGCTCCAGCCCTACACAGAACGCGTGGAACATCTGAGTGAGTTCCTGGTGGACGTCAAGCCCTCCTTGACATTTGATATCATCCCCCTGCTCGACCCCTATGGGCCCGCTGGCTCTGACCCCTCTCTGGAGTTCCTGGTGGTCAGCGAGGAGACCTATCGTGGGGGGACGGCCATCAACCGCTTCCGCCTTGAGAATGTAACCCCTGAGGGCGACTGGCAGAGGGAGTGGAGGGGGATGGGGAAGGCCACTGGGGGCTGGTGGAAGTACCGTGACCCCAGAGGAGAGAAGAGAGGGCTGAAGGTGGTGGGAAGAGGCAAGGAGGAACTGGTTCCCAGCTTGCCCTCTGAGGCAAGCTCCACCTCTGGGGTAGGCATGGGAGGATAAGGTGATAGATTTGTCCTCGTCTATCTCACTCCTCCTTCTCTCTCCTCACTCTTCCTTTGCTTCAGGACCTGGAGGAGCTCACCTTGTACCAGATCCAGCTGCTGAAGGACCTGAACCACAAGGAAAACGAGGAGGACAAAGTCAGCTCCTCCAGCTTCCGCCAACAAATGCTGGGAAACCTGCTCCGGCCTCCATATGTAAGCCCCCACCCCCCCACCCCCATGTGGGTGGGCTGGGATTGCTGGAGAGGAAAGACTGAATGGTTCAGCCTCCATCCTGAGTCTGGGGACCCTAGTAACTGTGGGATTCTCTCTTATGTACCTGTAGAAGAGGCCAGAGCTTCCCCCAGGTTTCTACGTGATTGGGCTGACAGGCATCAGTGGCTCTGGGAAGAGCTCAGTAGCTCAGCGGCTGAAGGGCCTGGGGGCGTATATCATCGACAGTGACCACCTGGGTCACCGGGCTTATGCCCCAGGCGGTCCTGCCTACCAGCCGGTGGTGGATGCCTTTGGAACAGGTAATAAGTGGGGAGGACTGGAGGTGGCCTGAAGCAAGGAGGTAGCTTGGCCTCCTTGCCCAGTTCTCCGTCTCTGTCGTCCAGATATTCTCCATAAAGATGGCATTATCAACAGGAAGGTCCTAGGCAGCCGGGTGTTTGGGAACAAGGTAAACACACACCTCTCCAAGGGCTCTGCAGCTACTGCTAGACCCGGAGGTGGGGACCCAGTGGACTGCTCTGTTCTGGCCCCAAATGCTAGTCTCCCCCACCTGTTCCCCACCACCTCCTCCCTCGGGCTGGCTCTATCTCTGGGGGAAGGTGAACTTGGCCCACCCCTTCCATTCCCTTCCTTAGAAGCAGCTGAAGATACTCACGGACATTGTGTGGCCAGTTATCGCAAAGCTGGCCAGAGAGGAGATGGATCAGGCTATGGCTGAGGGTGAGTGAGCAGCCCAGGGAAACAAGTGGAGCAGATTCTTCCCCCCAGAGCTCCCCCACCCCAAATCAGACGATCCACTTTCCTTGGGACTACGTTTCCTTGGCTCTATGACTGGTAGCAAGTGGTGGGGTGCTGCTGGCAGTGACTGGGGTCTCCCCACAGGAAAGCATGTATGTGTGATTGATGCCGCCATGCTGCTTGAAGCCGGCTGGCAGAACATGGTGCATGAGGTGTGGACGGTTGTCATCCCCGAGACCGAGGTATCTGGATCCCACCCCCACTCCATCATTGTAGCCAGGTTCTTGCCCAGAACCAGTGGGCTGACGAATGCCCTGTCTGCCCAGGCCATACGACGCATCGTGGAGAGGGATGGCCTGAGTGAGGCTGCGGCTCAGAGCAGGCTGCAGAGCCAGATGAGTGGGCAGCAGCTTGTGGATCAGAGCCACGTGGTGCTGAGCACCATGTGGGAGCCGCATGTAACCCAGCGCCAGGTTGGTGCCCAGGGAAAGGCTGGGTTGTGGGGAGGCAGTCTCAGTGAATACCCGTCTGACCCTGTCCCTGTTTTCTTCCTGACATTTCGGCCTGTCCCAAGGTGGAGAAAGCCTGGGCCCTCCTGCAGAAGCGCATCTCCGAGGCACCATCAGGCCCATGACTGATAAGAATTCTCTGTGGGGTCAAAGTGGCCCCTGGAGCTGAAAAGAAATCCAGCGGTAAGGAGGAATGGAACCATGAAGCTCACTTTAGCCTGGGCCAAGAGGGCTCTAAGCTAAGCTGGGCAGGGCAGGGCTGGGCCTGCTGGACACAGGAAGCCTACCCAGCTTGCCAGCGTTTGGCCAACACTGAGGATGCAGCTCATGCGGGAGCAGGCCCCCGGCGTTGTTCTATCCCCGGTCTTGTCCAGAGGGCTGGGGCCAGGGCAAACACTGGAATTTGTAACAGAATTAAAGGTGAATGTTGCTATGGTGTCTGCTTCCTGCTTCAGTGACTCAGGGTATTTTTGTAACCCTTGAGCCCCAAGTGCAAGGCCCAGGCCTGAGCTGGAAGCCAGAAGTGCAGTGGTTAAGAGCGTGGCTTCTGAAGCTAGCCAGACCGAGGCCAGCATTGGCCCTGTCACTGGCTAGCTGTGCACTTCTTGATAAGTTCTGGACTTTCCTGGCACCTCAGTTTCCTTCCCTTACAAAGTAGCGTAACTTGGCTAACAGGCTCTTTCTTAATTCCACAAGTATCCTGCCAGACTCTGGGCTGAGTGTTGGAGGAGCTTCCTTCAACAAGCCATTCGGGGCCTCTGGCCTCACAGAGGCTGCATCCCGGCGGGGTCGGAAGAAGTGACCAGAAGTGCAGGTCCGGGAGCCCGCTGGGCACGGCGGTGCGCCTGTGCTGCGACATTATGCGGACAAACCTCTTGAAGGGACCCGTTTCACGGAATGTGCTTCATGTCACGGCGGCTGGAACATCTACCCTGAGCAAGAGCAGGGACTGGCGAGGAGGGTGACCCCGAGGCCAACACTGTCAGCTCCGAAACCAGGCGGGGCACTGTCTAGGAGGCGGTGGCGGCGGCCGGGCGTGGGTGTTGTCCTCCGCACCACGCATGCGCAGCCGCCCCGCCCCCGCCACTGGGCTGCGGGTTGGTGGGTTTGGGTCACGTGAGCGCGCTTCGCCTCTTCCTCCAGGCCGGGGGCCCGCCTGCTGGCAGGTTTCCGGTTCGGTGGGTCGGAGATGACGGAGCCGGGCGCCTCTCCGGACGACCCCTGGGTCAAGGCAAGCCCCGTGGGCGCGCACGCCGGCGAGGGGAGGGCGGGTCGGGCTCGAGCACGTAGGGGGTCTGGAAGACTAGGGGACTCCCTGCAGTCCCCAGAGCTACCCCCGCTCCTCGGGCCCTGGGGCTGCAGAGAAGACAGCTCTCACCCTGTGTGTGCCAAGGTGGGAAGACAACTGAGGCGTGTGCGCGCGGGTGTGAGGGGACAGGACTGGAGGGCTGGGGGCGTGGAGTGGGCGGACGGTGTCCTGCCGAGGGGCGGCGCTCCCGCGGCCTAGCCGCTCTTGGCTTGGGGGGAATCGTGCGACTGCCCGCGCACCCCAAGTGTGTACATATGTGTGTCTGTGGGTGTGTGTACACGCGTGCAGGGGCGGAGGAGGCCTGACGGGCTTCTCCCTTGCTCGGTGCCGCAGGTGGAGTATGCCTACAGCGACAACAGTCTGGACCCTGGTGAGTGCTTCCCCCACCCTCTTCACCTCTGGAGGGACACTGCCACTTCAGCCCGATGGATTCGCGAGGCCTTGGCAGCCACACCTGAGCACAGCCCACCGTCCCTGAGCTGAGCAGGCCTGAACAGCGAGGGAGGGTCTGGAGGACAGGGGCAGGAAGCATCCAAGGGTGACACCTAGTTCCCTCTGCCCTGGAGCAGGGAAGTGATGGAAACAGGGCCAGCCGGTCACTCTCCATCATCACGCCCGGATGCCACTTTGTGAGCCAGGAGGTATCCTTGCAGGCCTTTGGAGCAGTGTAGACACTAGGGACGGGAGCACTGCGGCGTGACACGACAGGAAGTGGGTGGCCCAGTGTGGCTGGCTTTTGGGTTGAAGGAGAGAGGTCAGCGTTTAGGACTCAGGAAGCCATTGGGCCCACAGGTGTCTGAGAGCCAGGCAGAGCCCCTCCCCCCCTTCTGATCCGTAGTGATTGGGGGCCTCTCTTTTCCAGGGCTTTTTGTAGAAAGCACCCGCAAGGGGAGTGTAGTGTCCAGAGCTAATAGCATCGGTTCCACCAGTGCCTCTTCTGTCCCCAACACAGGTAGGCAGCAACATCCCCCCACCCAGGGAACCACGTGCCTTCCTTTTTAGTCTTTTTCTTAGGGCAGCTGCTGCCTTCCACATGGGGGCGCTGGAACCCTAGTTCTAGACACAGGGTTTCACCATCACGTCATCCAGGTTATTAGGGATTATCCATCCGCCATCTCTGGGCACCAGGTTCTTCCCAGCTGGGGAAAGTGGGCTAGCTGGGCCCCACTGGGCCCCAGAATGACCTCTTCCTGCCCCTAACCCTGAGCGTAGATGACGAGGACAGCGATTACCACCAGGAATCCTACAAGGAGTCCTACAAGGACCGGCGGCGGCGAGCACACACTCAGGCCGAGCAGAAGAGGAGGGACGCCATCAAGGTGATTGGGGAGGCCCGCACCTCAGGGAGCGCCTGCACACTTCAGATCCACTCTGCCCTGGCCCCGTCAGGCAGTCCCGAGCAAGCTTGGGGGCAGCTAGTCCAGGCCCTGGGCATGAACTTCTTCCTCGTTTCTACCACTCTGAGTGAGTGAGCATGGCACTTGGTATCCAGGAAGAAAAGCTGCGTGCCTGTTTGTCTTGACCCCTCCATGAAGGAACCCGTTTCCCCTGCTCTCTCCACAGAGAGGCTATGACGACCTACAGACCATCGTCCCCACCTGCCAGCAGCAGGACTTCTCCATTGGCTCCCAAAAACTCAGCAAAGCCATTGTGCTGCAGAAGAGTATGGCCAGGAGAGCGCTGGAGGGCTTGGAGCCAAGGGGGCTGTGAGAAGGCTAGAGCCTCAGAGCCGCTTTTGGCCTGGCCCCCGTGGGATGGTTGTAACGAGGTGGGGGGCGGGGAGGCAGGGTCTGGAGGGAAGAGGAATCAAAAGCAGCCTTGTCCTTCTGGTTGAGACGTCCTGTATGCACACCCCCTCTTCCCACCCCCACTCTAGCCATTGACTACATCCAGTTTTTGCACAAGGAGAAGAAAAAGCAGGAGGAGGAGGTATCCACGCTCCGCAAGGATGTCATGGCCCTAAAGATCATGAAAGTGTAAGGGGGGGTGTTGGGTTGGGGGAACCAGGGTATCTGGTTCTGAGGGGACTCAGGCCTCTTCAGTTCACACCCTGCCCCTCTTCAAAGGCCACATCAGATGATATTCTGACTCCCTCGTGTGGTAGGCGTGACTTAATCCCAACTGTAGCAAATAATACTCCAGAAACACCTGTGGGATTTAATGAAGGAAAGGTTGGAGGGGGTAGGCCACCACTGCTGACCTAGAAACTGATGTTGAATACATCCCACAAGCTCTCTGGAAATCTCCTTCCCAGGGGAGTATGGAGGGTAAGCACTATTCCTCTTCCGGGGCCAGGAGAGCTGCTGCAGCCCCTTAGACCTGGCCTGCTCGCTTTCAGGAACTATGAGCAGATTGTGAAGGCGCACCAGGACAACCCCCATGAGGGGGAGGACCAGGTCTCGGACCAGGTCAAGTTCAACGTGTTTCAAGGCATCATGGACTCCCTCTTCCAGTCCTTCAATGCCTCCATCTCCGTGGCCAGCTTCCAGGAGCTGTCGGCCTGTGTCTTCAGCTGGATTGAGGAGCACTGTAAGCCTCAGGTACGGGGCAGCAGTAGTCACAGGGTCAGGGGCTCTTCGCTCAGGCAAAGTGACCCAAGCTGTGGTTTGTTCAGAGAGGCAGGGTAGCAGCTTTTAGGTTTCTTGAGGGTATTTCTACAACTTGTATTCCTGTTTCCCTCTTTGCTTTCTAGCCCAGATATTCCTGTGGAGGCTTCATTTTGCAATGATCTGAGCACTCACTCAGGCAAGGCCTTTGTTTAGTTCACATAGTGGCAAGTAACAGCAGCCTCAGGCACTGCTTGCCTGCCCAGCAAGTGAGCCCGGATCACTTGCAGCACTTAACTTGGGGGTTTTGGAAAAGTTTTAAGGCCCCCACCCCTAGGCCCCCTACAGTAGTTTTCCTTGGGGTTTCTAATTATTATTTGTAATATCGAGTGTGTTAACGGTTAACTGAGTCTTTTGCTTTTGAGGTCTGGTTGCTTTTACTGAGGCTTGACTTGTATCTGAGATTTCTCACTTAATTTTGTTTCCCAACGTTTTTTCCTATATAATTTTAAAAAGCGACTCTCCATTTCCAGTTATTACAAAATATTGGCTGTATTCCTCATGTTGCACAATACACCCGATAGTTTGTACCTCCCATTCCCCCACCCTGATGTTCCCCCCACCCCCCATTCCTGACTGGTAACCACTAGTTTGTCCACTGTACTGTGAGTCTACTTTTTTGTTACATTCACTAGTTTATTGTAATTTTTTTAGATTCCACTTGTAAGTGATGTCGTATAGTATGTGTCTTTCTCTGACTCATTTCACTTAGCATAATGCTAAGTCCATACATGTTGCTGAAAAGGCAAATTTTCACTGTTTGGTCTTTTTTTTTTTGACTGAGAAGTATTCCATTGTGTTTGTGTACCACACTTTTACTCATTCATCTGGGGTTTTTCTGATTTTTAAGTTTTATTGAAATATAGTTGATTTACAATATTAATTACTGCTGTAAGCAGTGACTCAGTTATATTCATTCTTTTTCATATTCTTTTCCATTATGGTTTGTCACAGATAGTAATAGCTTCCTGTGCTATACAGTACGACCTTATTGTTATCCATCCTACATGTAAGTTTGTCTCTGCTAATACCAAACTCCTAATCCTTCTCTCCCCTACCCACCCTGCCCTCTCAACCACAAATCTGTTCTGTATATCTTGTTTCATAGATACTTTGTGTTGTACTTTCGATTCCACATATAAGTGATATATGGTATTTGTTTTTATGACTTCCTTTGCTTATTAGTATGATCATCGCTGAGTAGTATTCCATCACACACACACACACACACACTCACTCACTCACTCTGAATTAGTGTTTTTGTTTTTTCAAACATATACCTCAGGGTGGAAGTGCTGGATCATTTGGTAGCTCTTCGTTTTTTGAGAAATCTCTATTATTATTTTCCACAGTAGCTGCACCAGTTTCCATTCCCACCGGTAGTGTGCAAGAGTCCTCTTTTTCCCACATCCTTACCACCAATTATTATGTGTTCTTCTTGATGATAGCCATTCTGACAGGTACGAGGTGATAGATGATTGCAGTTTTGATTTACATTTCTCTGATGATTAGTGATGTTCAGCATCTTTTCATGTCCCTGTTGGACACCTGCAGTTCCTCTTTGGAAAAATGTCCATTCAGTTCTTCTGCCTATTTTTTAATTGGGTTGTTTTCCAGGGATTTTTTTTGGCCACACCATGTGGCTTGTGGGATCTTAGTTCTCTGACCAGGGGTTGAACCCGAGCCACAGCAGTGAAAGTACCGAGTCCTAACCAGTGGACCAGCAGGGCATTTCCTAGTTGTTTTTCTGATGCTGAGTTGTTATCAGCTGTTTATATATGTTGGGTATTAACCCCTTATCAGTTATATCATTTGCAAATATTTTCTCCCATTCAGTAGGTTGTCTTTTTGTCAGTGGTTTCCTTTGCGGTGTAAAAGCTTTTAAGTTTAACTAGGTCCCATTTAATTTCCTTTAGGAGTTGGATCTAATAAAATACTGCTGTGATTTATGTCAAAGAGTCTTCTGCATGTGTTTTCACTAGGAGTTTTATAGTATCCAGTCTTCCTTTAGGTCTTTCATCTATTTTGAGTTTTTGTATATAGTGTTCGAGAATGTTCTACTTTCATTCTTTTACATGTAGCTGTCCAGTTTTCCAAGCACCACTTATTGAACAGACTGTCTTTTCTCCATTGTATATTCTTGCCTCTTTTGTTGTACATGAACTGGCCATGAGTGCATGGGTTTATTTTTGGACTCTCCTGTTCCATTGATCTTTGTCTGTTTTTGTGCCAGTATCATACTGTTTTGACTACTGTAGCTTTTGTAGTAAGTATAGTTTGAGGTCAGGTTATATGATTCCTCCAGTTCTGTTCTTTCTCAAGATTTTGCTTATTCAGGGTCTTTTGTGTTTCCATACAAAATTTAAAGTTACTTGTTCTGGTTCTGTGAAAAACGTCGTTAGTGCTTTGATAGGGACTGCACTGAGTCTTTAGATTGCCTTGGGTAGTATGGTCATTTTAACAATGTTGAGTCTTCCAACCCAAGAACAGGTTATGTCTTTCTGTTTGTCTTCACTTTCTTTCATCAGGATCTTACCATTCTCAGAGTACAGGTCTTTTGCCTCCTTAGGTAGGTTTATTCCTAGGTATTTTATTCTTTTTGATGTGATGGTAAATGGGACTGTTTCCTACATTTCTCTTTGATACTTAGTTACTGTTAGTTTACAGAAATGCAAGAGATTTCTGTACATCAGTGTTGTATTCCACAACTTTACTGAACTCATTGAGCTCTAGTAGTTTTCTGATGGCATCTTTAGGACTTTCCATGTTTAATATCATGTCATCTGCAGTTTTATTTCTCCCTTCCCAATTTGGATTCCTTTTATTTCTTCCCCAATTAGTATAACTAGGAGTTCCAAGACTATGTTGAATAAAAATGGTGAGACTGGGCATCCATGTTTTGTTCCTGATTTTAGAAGTAATGCTTTCAGCTGAAGCCATGTCCCAAATTTTTATTGTAAAAAACACCGTGAACATACTGCAGCGCTGCAAGTTTTACAATGAACCCTCAAATACCCCCACCTAAAATCTACCATTATTCATTTCTGTATTTGCTTTATCACAGAGCAATGCATCTCAACCCCTACCTCCATCCTATTTTGGGGGCATTTGCAAAGTAAACTAGAGACATCAGTGGCTTTCCAGGGGCTTTTTTTTTTTAATGGTACTCTAAAGAGCACACCTGGCCCAGGCAGGTGTCACTGAGCAGCCCTGGGCCCTCCTTGAGTATCATCTCTTTCTTTCTGTGCTGCCCTCACCAGACCCTACGGGAAATTGTGATTGGCGTCCTGCACCAACTGAAGAACCAGCTTTACTGACCAACTCTTGGAACCTGCAGAACAGCCAGCAAGAGGCTTTGAGTCTCCTACTTGGCCATGGAGCCACTGGGCTTATGAGAGTGGACTGTGACACTGCACGCCAGTTAGCTGCTTTCTCCTCAGTGTTTGGCTCCCCAGCTTCCTCCATGCCCACCCGCTCCCCCACCTCCATTGGGTTGGGGGGGGAGTATTATGAAAGCTTTAATTTATTTTATTTGACATAGATCTCAAACCTACCTAGTCTTTCCCCCTCCCATAGAAGTCCTCAGGATAGAGGTCTGCTCTTGGCACCCTAAAGAGCTCCTGGCCTCTCCCCTTTTTTGAAGCCTCCAATTCCTGATCGTATCTGGTAACTACTCGTTGCCTGTTTTGGTGTGTCTGGCAACATTGAGCCAGTGTGGCCATTTGGCAGTAGTTGGATGGGAAGAAAGGAGTAAGAGGAAGTACTCCCACAGCAATGAGAGGTGGAAGGCAGCCTCATGCCTAGGCTAGGGCTGCCTGGTCAGTCCAAGGTGAGGCCAGAGCTTTTTCTGGCCAACTCAGGGCAGGGCTGCCAGGTTCCTGCCGTTGCCCCCTACTCCACTGCCTCCCTGCTCTGGGTGGTAGAGGGAAGCAACCTCCCCACCCACTCCTGCCCTCTGTCCCCACAGGCAGTAGCAGTGCACAGCAAAGTCAAGTGTGACACAACACTACATGTTAAAAGTTTTTAATTTTTCTAAACAATGCAATTTTGCTAAAGTTATAATTTTGGAGAATTAACTGGCCTCCAGACTACTTGTAGCCTTTTTGTCAAATGTATCTGGCTCTCTACCATCTCAGTGCTTCCTACATTTCTCCCAGGACTTGGGGTGGGGCGAAGGTGGGTAGAGGAGATTCTTTAAAGGCCTTCTGACTTGTAGAGCTCAGGAGAATCCTGGGTAAGGCCCTGGGCTTCTTGAATGTTGTGTATGGCAGCATCTCTCTGCCTTTGTTCCCCAAGCTCCCTTTTGCCTTCCCCAGGTTTGATATTTGGGAGGTGTGATTATCCAGAGGAAATTAAATATTTTTATATCAAATTATATTACAATAAATATTGCCAAATGCTGTCCTTTAGCGTTGTTTCACATCTAAGTGTTGCGTTTAAGCAGTCGACATGCGGATGATGAAATGAGCATGCCCGTCCTCTCTGGGCCACCTGTGCTCCCTCCCTCCACCCAGTACTCCGGTGTGTGCTCAGAGGTGGACAGCACCAGGAACAACAAAAGAGCTGACCTAAACAAGGCAGCCAGTCCAGGACGTCTCTGTTCCCAGTCCTGCCAGGGGAGCCTCTCAGGGATCTGGGAGCTTGACATTGTAATCTTCATCAGTCTCTATCCCAACTTCCTCCTGTGGGGCAGCGAGACAAGGGAATGAGACCACCTTGGATGAAAGTCCCAGGGGAGCAAGGAAGGGCGAGCACCACTTACAAAGAACTGCTTCTTGCTCTTGGGGTATCCTTCAAGGATGGCATCAGACAGCTCTGTTGCCTGACAAGAAATAAAACCACCCCCTTTCAGATGCCAGTACTGGGCATGCCTGATGGGCCCCTGAAATAAGGCAGCTGTGTCCCTGGGGGCTGCTATTGTCCAGGGCCTTCCTAGGGCTCCTGTACACTTACCATCCTCTTGCGCTTCCTCCACTCCTTGTGGTACCTCTGCCTCTCCTTGTACACCTAGACAGGGAAACAAGTTCCTTTGAGCCCACAGCAGCTGCTGGGGTCAACCCTCCTCACTTCAAATCTGCAGAGGCAGCCCTCCCTGCTCCGCCTCCCTCCCAGCCCACCTGCTCTTTCTCTTCTGGAGTCACGTGGTTGGTGGCCGCTTTGATGTTCTTCAGTCTTTCTCTGTAGCCAGCACATTCCTTCTTCAGCTCCTGGATCTCTTTCTGCATCTCCGGTGTGGTCAGGGCACTAGTTAACTCCTTCAGCTCTAAAACCACATCTCCCTGAAGTCAACGGCTACCCTGAGGTAGGAGACCAGGCCTCCATCTTGCTCTGGGCTCTCTCCACAAAGGGTTCAGAATGGGTCCTATATTCTGGAAAGCCTCAAGAAAGACTAATGCTTACAGAATTATCAGTGTATTCCAGTTTTCTTTCCTCCTCCATCTACAAACAGTTGGGGAGTATAAGTTCCAGTAGACTGTTAGCTGTAGCCAATTAAATAGGCAGAATAAAGAGGAGTGTGGGAACTGTGTACTGATATCACAGTAAGGAACGTAAACGTTTGTCTTGCCCATTTGTCTTCAAAAGCCATTAGTTGTTAGACATTAAGTTTAATGTGACACCCATGTTGTTGTTATTTAGTGGCTAAGTCGTGTCCGACTCTTGCGACCCCATGGACTGCAGCCTGCCAGGCTCCTCTATGGGATTCTCCAGGCAAGAATACTGGAGTGGGTTGCCATTTCCTTCTCCAGGGGATCTTCCTGACCCAGGGATCGAACCCGTGTTTCCTGCATTGAAAGGCGGATTCTTTCACCACTGAGCCACCAGGGAAGCCCATAATGCCTGTGGCAGCCTAACAAAGGGATCTCTGCTGCAAGATGTCACTGCACTGAACAAATCCTGCACTTGGTAATTCCTGACCTTGGGATCAACCCTGACACTAGGGACATCTTCCAGGGGCCACCAGTCCTACCAGCCTCCATGTGGCGGCAGCTCTGCTGCAAGCTCTGCACCTTAGCAGTGAGAGCCAAGATTTTGGCATCCAGGCCTTGGAGGTCAGCATCACTGACCACGTCAAACTGGTCCTGCCAAAGACAAAAAATGGAAGCAGGCTGATGGAAGACACAAAAGGGGAACCCCCATCTGGGAAGGCAACATTCATACACACTTGAAAATTTGGGGCTCCTTAACCCTCCACAGGGTCTGGGAAGATAGTGGGAGGGTACTTTTGAGCAGTGGTTCAGTCTAGTACCTGTTTCCTCAAAAAGCTACAAGAAAGAACAAATTGCTATTTGTCCTCAGGGGCTTTGAGGTGTGGGATACTGAGTAATAGGACAGAAATAATCTTGCAGTTTACTAGCAAAACTACTCACTGGGCTGAAGGAGTAAAGAAACATTCTTCTAAAGGGGCTGATACCGAATTACAGGTTTCCACACTAGTAAGAATCAAGTCAGGTGAAGAGGCATGGTGGGAGGTATTCAGGGAAGGACATCAGGGAGTCCGAGGCGCCCCTTCCGTGTGAGCAGCTGCTAGAAAGGCCTGTGCTGGGGCTCAGTGGCCTCCTGTCAGTTGGTGATGGGAAGCAGAATAGAAAGGACTGGAATGCCACCCTGAGCAGTCTGGACTTTACAATCAAGTGCAGCAAACCATTAAGGCAGAAGGCAGCACTGCAACCTGCAGGCCAAATCCTGCCAGATGTAAGTTTTTGGGGGGGAAAAAAAAAATGTATGGGAACATAGCCATACCCATTCATCTACATACTGTCTACGGCTGGTTTTTGCTCTACAATGTCAGACTTGAGGGCCACTGACAGTTGTGTAGCTGCAACAAAAGACCACCAGGTCTGCAAAGCATAAAAATATTAACTGGCCCTTTACAGGAAAAAAAATCTGCCAACTTCTTTATGGAATCTTCAGTACAGCAGTAATATAATGAAACCTACTTTAGGAAAATTAGCCTTGACAGTGGATGTTAAATCTTGTAGGGGTACTGAGTAAAGGAAGATGGATGAGAAATGGGGTCTGCTTTATAAGAGCTTCAGTTTTGTAATGGAGACAAGTTAAGACAAATAAATAGAGGATGCCTCAAAGAGATAAGTGCCTGAGGAAGGCAGTTAGTTCAGAGCAGTCAGGAAGGTTTCCAGAGGTGATGCCTGAGTGAGATCCTAATGGATGAGTTAAGAGTTAGTTGGGCAGAGGAAGAAGGGACTCAAAAACCCGGGCAGAGGAAGGACAACAAGCAAAGGCCACAGGAGTTAAATACATCTAAATGGGCTAGTATTGATGGATGAAGAAATAACCAGGACAGGAGAGGCTGGAGCCAAGTCTCTGAGTGCCTTTTATCTGGTCTAAGGAGCACTGGAATTTTTGGTAAGAAAATGGCATGACTAGAGTTGCATACATAGACTATTCTGGCTGCAATGTTTAAGATATGTATAAGGAGCCCAGGCGATCAGGATACTGCAATAGACAAGGAACACCTGAACCAGAGCAGTGGTGGCAGCTGGAAAGGAGAGGATGGAGTCAAGAAAGGGGAAACACCTGGGCTTGACGGCTAACTGGGCATGTAAAATAAGGAAGAATAATTTCCCAGGGAATTCCCTGGTGGTCCAGTGGTTAGGACTCAATGCTTTCACTGCTGAGGGCTTGGGTTCAATCCCTGGTTGGGAAATGAAGATCCCACAAGCTGTGTGGTGAGGCCAACCAAAAACAAAAAGAATGACTCCCTACCCTCTGGCATGGGTGAAGAATGATTCCGTTAGGGGAAAAACACAGGAGGAGCTGGTTTAGGGGAGAGATGAAGCATTCTACTTTGGCAATATTGATTCTGATGGGTCTGAAAGGGGGTCTGGGCTGCAAACAGAAGGAAAACAATATGGCAGACTGGTTCTCATCTAGATGACTGGGAATAAGAACTTCCATGCATAAATGGATCTCGATAGCAACAATTCAGGATCTTCTGTTATCGATCATACTTCAAGTCTGGAAATCTAGTGAAGTTTGGATGACAGCAAAGGGAGTTCACCCTTTGTCCTAAATGTTGGCTGGGGCCCTTTAAGTGGCCTAAGACGGGTGAATTTCACGGGATGCTTCAATTCTCCCAAATAGAGTTCATACTAGGGGCTGACTGACCTAATGCCGGGCTCTCATACAGGTGTTAATCTGTTTCCCTCACCTGGTCCGCAAAGTATATCTTCTGCTTGCCATACATCTTCTCTTTGATTTTGCCTTGTTGGGCCAGCTGTTCCAGCGCCTTCACGACCGCCTGAACAGAGGCGAGAGGGCGGAGTAGTCAGGAGAGGGACTTTGGGAGCTGGAAGGATGTCACCAATGATGGGGGAAGCGCCCGACAAGCCTTAGGAAGCCGTGGGCTAAAATGGCAGCCTGGAGAGTGCAGGACCCCGGGGGTTCCGGGGGAGGTCCCGGGGTCCCAAGAGAGGGTTCTCACCGTCTTGCCCAACCCATGTTCCCGCTGCAGGTTCCCGAACACGTCCTGGGCACTGTAGGGCCGGTTCTGCTCCTGTAGGTACTTCAGCAGGATCCCGGAGGCTACGGAGAGAGACAAGGCAGGAAGGGGGTCCTTCAACCGACCCCTACCTACCCTCCTCCCGGTCTCGCATCGCCCACGGCTGTTACCTCCCGCGGGAGCTTCTGACCGGCCTTTACTCATGGCTTTTCCCGCCGCCAAACTCCGAAAACCGGACGTTGTAGTTGCTCGGGGTAACGGCTCCTTCCGGCAAAGGGCGGGGCGGGCCTCAAGTGTGATTGGCGTGGGGCGGCCTTCGCGAGGAGCGGAGCGGAGCGGCCCTTGCCGGGCACCGTAGTTCAGCTCAGCCTGCTCTAGGGAGCCCGGCTCCCGCCCCAGTGGCCCGGGTCTCTGCCGGCGAGGTGGGGTGTACACTTTGAACTTCTCCCTTCCTCCCCTCGGAGCAAGGGCTGTAGGGAATCACACCTTGGAGTCTCGGGACCCAGTTCCAGCGGCCGCTGAGCACTCGTGACCTTGAGCTGGGCTGAATATTTGAGTTGAAAGGAATCTCGGCATCAGCTCCCGCTGGGCAAGTGACTTGCTCAAGGTCACAGGGTCAGTTACCCAAAGGCGTGTCCCGTCCCACGGCCCAAGCCTTTTTCTCGGTTTTTATCTTTTGTAAAACAGGAACAAGAGATGCTTGCGGGGGGTGGAGGGTTGTGAAGACTTAATAGAACGACGCGTAGGCGCCCTGCAAGGAATAACGCTGCGTTTGTTTGCCCGTTACCGAGCTTCTCACGCAGGGGGCGCTCAGCACATGCTGTGGTTGAAGGTATGGTTGGGAGGGGGCTGATCGTAAGCCACAAAGCTCGTAGAAGTTTCCTTTTGGCAGAGACAAGCTTACGGCAACACCTGACAGGTGCTTTCCATTCCTGCCCACAGTGGCCAGTAGGACAAAGCCTTAAAATAAGTTATTTCTAGTTTCTGAGGTCAGCTGAAGGCCAAAGAGCAGCTGTTCCTGCAGCTCAAACAATCCAGTGGGGCATAGTGCTACTTTTAAAAGCCTCTATTACCTCAAATCTCATTAGCCTTTGAAACCTGTACTCCTCTTCACACGTTTAGCGAACAATATTAAGAATTAGAAATGATGGAACTGCAGGCTAGATGCCGGCCAGGAGTGCCGGTTATGCTCCTATACGGGCTCTCCTGGAAATGGGGGGTAGCCTCCTACCATGGTGATTTTTCTGGCCTTCACAAAACAAAAAAACAAGGATGAGCAAGTGGCTCCCTCACACACTGGGCTTTCCTTGAGACTGTCACCTCCTCTAACATATCTCGGATTAACAAGACCTTTCAAGGTTAAGACACCATTCAACATTAAAGGTTAATGTTCTTACAGGTTGTTCTCATACAAGATTTATTCCCCAGCACCCCTCCCACCCTCATCCCCATCTGGATTCACAGTGGAGGACTAAGGAGATTCAGAGCAGGATCCGCAGGTACAAAAAACACCTTCCAAAGATTTTGCACTCCTTCCTTTTCTCCCTCCTGCCAACTCCCAAGGCTTGAAGCCACACACACTCATGCAAACACACAAAATCCCACTCCTTTCCCACACCTCCTGTTTTCTTCCATATCAGAGCTCACCTGTAAGACATCTAGGCTCTGAGAAGAGAGGTGTCCAAAGTCTTGAGAACCCTAAAGTGGGGGAGAGGCTGTTACTCTAAACTTCCCACAAAGGGAAGTGACTGAATCAGACACCAAGCTCTTCTCTCGTCTCACGTTGACTATTTTCACTCCCTGGCCTCTACCTTGTCCATCAACCAAGAGCAAACACGTTAGCGCACTCCCACCTGCAGCACGTGAAAATGGGCTGTGTCCAACATCCGTCACCCAGGTGCCGGGTGTTGGGGGGAGTGGTCCCTGAGGATCAGCAAAGGGTTAATTTATGTGGAGGGAAAGATGATTAGGAGAACTAGGCTTGAGCTCTGATTGGGGAGGCATGGGTTTAGAACTAATGATCATTTTGTTTTTGTCTCACATGATTTTTACTAGGGGCAGTAGAATAGATATCCCATACAGGGGTCTCTGCTGATTAGACACATTCTTGCTAACTGGGCTCATCTCAAAAGAGGCCTTGCCAAACTGGGAAGCAGTTGAAAACAAAATTATTAAAGGAGCACAGAGGGTAAGAAGAGTTTGGTGCAAGAAGAGCTGGTGGCTCCTGGGATGAATGTCACTGAGCCATCTGTAAAGTGCTACTCTGACATCGCCTGTGTGGGATTACTGCTTCTCCAAGGGAGAAGCAGGGGAAGGAACAGGAACACGGAAATGGGTATGGAATGGTATGGTATTGCTTTGCTCGTTGCTCAGGCTGATGGGCAAAGGGAGCGAGGGGTTAGCAGCACCAAAAATAACTAGGCAGCTCCAAAACAGTGAGTGAGTCCGGGAGCTACAGAGGTGTTCACCCTCCCACCCTGCTGACCCCACAGCCCATAGTAATGTGGAAGAGGCCCACCCACACCTCATGTTCACATTCTAAAACTTCACAAGCAAGATTCTGGAGCACTAGGGGGTAGGCCTCAAGAAATGAGGATGGGCTGAGGCAAGGGGAGCAGGCCTGCTCTGCAGAACCAAAGGACAAGTTTGCTTAGAAAAAGGCAAATCAACCATGGCTTAGCAAAAGAGGACAGTAAAACTCTTCCAGCTGCCTGACTTGGAGCTCTAGGGAGATGATAAACGGAGGGAGGAAGAGAAGGGATCTATTCACTGAGGGCCTCTGAGCACCCAGACCTAGAAGCACACAGCAGCATCCCCTCAAAAGGGAACCAATACCCCTGACTACTTTGTTCCCCAAAAGTACCACCATCCTGATGGAGAGAAGTGTCCCTCAGGGGAGCACACTCTCACTTCGGTGACTTGAGCTCAGATATCAGCATCCAGCTGATAGCAAGGGAGTGAGTATCCTCTCTTAGTAGGCCTCTGAGCATCAGCCAGGCCACCGTGCATACATATATAATTCAGAGGGTGGGACCTGGGTTCTTCCCTTGCCCCTTCACCTTAAGTGGAATGGGGAGAAAAAAAAAAACTTAAACCACAGTGACCCCCCAAAGGAGGTCTCTCCTCAGTGGCTCCTGGAACCGGCAGGGTCCAGCTGATTCAGCTCTGACTGGTCCAGAAGTTCAAAGTCATCCCCCTCAGCGTCAGTGTCCAGGTCTGAACTGGGTGCCCTGAGGACACCTCTGGTGCCTCTCCGGGGAGGTAGGCCAGAAGGGCCTGGCTGGGAGGCCCCTGACAGGGCCAGTTGGATCATGCCCTGCGAAACCAGGCTAGCAAGGTTGCTGGTGATGGTGGATCCTGAAGGCAGGGCACCAAGCAAAAGCTCCGGCAGTGCGGCCTCTTCGCGGCTGGCAGGGGGGCCCTGAGAAGACTCCGCCCCCGGCGGGGACCGGTACATCAAGCTGGGCATCCCGATGCTGGTATCGTCCTCATCATCCAGGCCAGCAGGATCCACGTTAATGGAAGGGAAGTCTGGAAGGTCTCTGGCAAAGGATTCCTCTGGATCACTGTGACCGTCTAGGTCTGGGAGAACAGAGGAATGTCTGAGACATGGCAACTGTCTGGCCTTCCTGTGCCCCAGCCCCACCATGTCAGCCCCAAATAACCAGATGTTTCCACTCTGGACTTCTGGCACTGGTGAGCCTTCCGCCTCCACTTATAGACTGCTGTTACCTTTACTGGCTGAAGAACTTCCCCTTTCTCTGCCATGTCCCCCATGAGCTTTGATCCTGAGGCCACTAAGGGACTGAGGACTTCCAGGGGAGCAACAGTGCCATCTGGCTGGAGCCATGCCCCTAAAGCTGCTCCGCCACCTAACCCACAGCTCGGAAAACAGGAGAGGCGGGGGTAGTGTCCCTGCTGCCTGCAAAACTGAGTGGCAACAGTCGGAGCCAGTATCAACTCGGGTCCAAGGTTCCTCTCACCTTCAGAGCCTTCTGTTAGAGGTGTTTGGCCCCGTGAAAGGTTGAATGTACCGTTGTCTGTACAGGAGACCTCAGCATCTGAGTGCTCGGAGTCTGTGATGGCCAGTTCCTTGGCAACAGTGGAATCATCCAGCTTAGGAAAAGACAAGACCAACAAGCATGAAGAAACGGTGCCATTAGAAACAGGTGCAATTTGCCACTTACAGCTTCACCAGTGAGCTGGCCCCAAAGGCTACCCCTAAGGCTAACAGTGTAACCAGGCATGGATGGCGACTCAGAACCCTGACCCCTTTCAGGCTGCTCCCCCAGGGGAAACACTCTTTTTCATCAATCTTGAGCCCAAGAAGGAAAGCAGCCTTGAGAGTCAACCAGCCACTTATACTCTGATGCAAATAACTGACCCAGAGAATACTTTTCACAGGTGGCTGGGAGGATATGCACAGGTTACTGCTTGACCTAAGGCAAGCAGGCTGTTTAAAGAGTGAGCAGGCCAGTTGCAGAAGTTCTGCCCTGATGACAGGGGTTAAAAGGAGACATGGAAGAGGGTGTGCTGGTCACCAGACTCAAACTGAGATCTACATACAAAGTCCCAATACAATACTAGCTTCTCTCCTCACTGCTCCTGGGGGCAGGGAGGTCCTTGGAGAGCCCACAGTGAGCTTGGAAACCTGTTTACTGTCTAAACAGGAGTACCAGATGGTAAAAAAGGAGCTAAAAAAACTGGCCAGTGAGGCAGCTCCCACACCGCAGATACCTGAGGACAGAAAGCAGCAAGCTCCTCTTCGCTGTCACTGTGGTTGTCCACAGCACGCTCTGGGTGGAGAGCTCTCCGCCGCACTGTGTGGGAAGAGCAGAAGCCGTGAACACCTTTCCTTAAGGGCAAACTCCCGCCCCCTTCAAATTTCAAAGGCATTAAACTCAGAATACAAGAGAATGAACCCCTTAAACCTACATAACGATGTCTGAGGAAGGAGCTGCAGAGCCTAAGTGGCAAGGTAAGCTGATAACATGATAACACAGGAAAGAAACCCTTTTTGTTCTGGTCAGATCAACCACCAGACTTGTCAACAAGCCTCAAGATCAGCTGAGAACAGATCAGATATCTATGAAAAGTGGACACTATCACAGAGAAGGCAAAGGGAGACACCCCACCTGGGCTGAATCAGGCTTTTGAGGAGCGGTACTGTTCAACTGGCTGCGTCAGGGGGAGCTGGGCCTTGGCACCCCTGTGCAGGGCTGTAGAAGGCCAGGGCTTCATGAAGACCCAACCTGACCACACCACAGCAGAGAGGGAAAAGTTCGCTCAACTGCCGTTTGTGGGTTGGAGGATCTCAGGCTAGTACACGTCTGGCTTCTGAAGGCAGTTTTCAATCCCTTTGGGAAGGCAGCTTTCAGGAGTGAACAGAGGCCTAGCTGAGGAGTTTAAAAGACCTACTCTGCCATTTACTAACCGGGAGCTTCAGTTTCCTCAACCAGAAAAGGAAAATACCACCCTCTTCTTAAGGGTGTTGTACAGACAACGTATGCAGAGCAGCCAGCTCAGTGCTTGGGCACACAGGACGAGCTTCATAAAAAGCAGCTAACACTGGGAATATCTTCACTGTCTTTTATATGACTTGGGAGAACTTTTCTCATATTTGTTTAAAATGGGAGTGTCTAGAATTCCAAAGGGAAAAATTGGTAAGCCTGCAGAGATTTCCCTAGAGTAGATTATCACTTTTACCTACCACCCCCCTACACAGCAACCATATCCCACTTCTCCATGTTCAAGGACCTATGATGCCAAACCTATGGGATTCTCCTTCTCCCCAAACTGCCCAAATGGATGGAAGGTTCCCTTGGACACTTACATTGTCTCTCTCTCTGCTTGGACATCATGTAGCCACGAACGCTGAAGTCCAGCCGCTGCAGTGCGGGCTTCAGCCGTACATACACTCGGTCCCACAGTCGGTGGTACACAGCGAGGGGCCACATCATGACAGCGACAACTAAGGGGAGTGAGGAAGAGTGGTGAAATGGAGAAAGGGCTGCATGCACAGTCCTGACTGTCCCTCTGCTGTGTGTCCTTAGGGCTGGGACACTTAGTGTGGAACGGTCCTGCTTAATTCTGCAGGTCATCTTCACAAGATGAAGATTTTTGGGGTCAGAGACTTCTGCAGCCCTGACAGGGCTGTGCACAGTGGACTGTGCTGCTGACACATCAAGGGCAGAACCAGTGCTGTCACCTGCATATGGGTGTCGTTGAGTCATAAACAAGACCAAATGGTAACAATGCCTCAGCAAATACACAACAAATCATGCGAGCTTCTGCTTTATAATCACCAGGGTCATCATTGCTCAGTTCTTCCAGCCTCAAGTAGACAGAGTTCATGCCAATATGAAGTAACTAAATTTACAGAACTGCTTCGGGGAGGTTGGGAGGGGGGGAAGTGCTCCAGAGTAAACAGAACCTAGTAACCTACAGGGTAAACAGAACCTAGAACAGAATCCTAAGAGTTATGTTCTACTGTTACACAATACACTGACTCTAAAAATTCCCTCCTGAGATAGGAACAGATAGTCCTTTCTTTAGAGCTGGTTAGTGGACCCTTGTCAGTTTCTAAAACTTGGTGAGAAAAGGACTGTGTGTGGGGAGCTTGACATAGGTAAGAAGAAAGGTATTTTCATGACTTTAAATAGGACATGAAACTATAAAAAGGTCATTTCCTGGAGAACCAAAATATAAAAGTCCTCTCTCTAGACAAAGTTAGCGATGGCTAGAAAAGCTATGAGTAGGTTAAGCTTGTGGTGGTGGTATATACCATACTTACGAATTAAGTAGGAGAGCAGGAGCCCAGGGATGTAGCGGCCCAAGACAGCCAAAAAGGTCAGTATCCCACAGCTCAGCAAGCAGAACTAGGGGTGTCAGGAAACAAGATTAAGTTTCTGCTATATGGCAGGGGATGGGGTGGGGATGGGGGGCAGGTAAGATGGAGATGTGATTGAAATGATTTTTTATGACCTCTGAATAAAGTATGGACATGTCAGAATGACATGTACCTAGCCACTGTTGCATCCAATGGTGATTCTGCTGGGGAGGAAAGGGAGCATGTCCACTTCTATTCAAACAATTCTCACATGGCTAACCCCACAGGGCTGCACCTTTCATGCTGGGAAATTGGTTTGAATAGGACTGAGCCAAAAATTCTCTCTGAAAACAGTGCTGGTGGTGGGCTTTTTTAAGGCAAAGTAAAATAAAAAACTCAACCACCTACCACATGTTTAATATGACACAGAATGCACACAAGCAAGCTTTCTTTCCCATCTTGGGGCAGGAAGATGGCCTAATCTAAGTGGCAAGCACCTGAAGGAGGCATCGAGTTCTTGCCTTAGTCCTGGTGGCTGGTCAGAAGCCCCTTCCTAGGACTTGCCTTTCTCTACCAGCACCATGGTCTTTTCCTTCTTGAAGGAGGATAGGTAGTAAAAGGGCTGTTTCAGTTTAGCATGAACTGAACTGAGAAGCCAGAAATGAGAGTGAAAAAGGGAAGAGTCTTACCTTGCCTGGGTTTTGCTTTTTGAAAAGCAAAAGATTCCTTATGAAAATGGTCCCACTAACCCAGACTTCAGCTACGTGGTGGCAGAGCTCGGGCACGCTGAGCAACCGAGGGTGCACAAAGCCCCAGCTACGGGAAAGAGAAGGGGGAGGTGTGAAAGGAGGGTGCTGAGGGCTCCCCCTCATCTCACTTTGAAGGCAGCTGATGGTTCCAGGTTTAAATAGGGTCTGGGGAGTGGCTAGCCCGAGGTGCTCTAGAGGTGAAACACGACTTTCTTCTTGGCTCTCCAGGTTGAAACTTGAATTTAAGGACTAGGAGGGCAAACTTGTTCTGACAACTCCACCCTATGAGCCAGCAGCCCAATCCACGTGTGTAAACCTGCCACCATCTCCTAGGCCCTTTGTGCTTTAAAGCATCTTTCCTGTGCTCAGACCATTGCAATTCACAGTGATTGCAATCCAGGAGAAAATGTAAAGCAGTCTGACAGCACTGCCGCGGGTGGGGCGGAGGCAATGGATGTGCCCCTTAGAGAGAAAACAAATAAAGCAAAACCAAAATAAACCCAGCAAAGACACTCCAACATATGACATGAATGAACTGAAAAATGAAAGCAGGAGCTGTAAGCCACAAGAGGAATCTTTGGCTTGCTGATGCCAGAAACCAATGTGTTTTCTGACCAGGAACTTTAAACGGCGAAAGGTCACAGAAAACACTAAATGACCGGGTTTTTATAAAAGCCAGGAGACAAATGAGGTTAAGTTGCCTCCAAGTTTTTACACGGGCTGAATAATTCCTTGGTACATCAGCACTCTAATGCTGCTTTCTCAGAAATGTCTCTTATAAGTATCACAGGACACTCAGCATCTCAACCTACTGCTGCCTGAACTTTAGGATTTGTTAAAATGATTATTTGCAACAGACTAGGTTCTCAGCTTCTAATTTGTATCCAGAACATGGAGTTAACAACCTGTAACCAGAATATTACAACAAGAGAATCAATCAGAGCAACAAAAAGGGATTTAATGAGCATTCCATACCTCTCACTGTCTAACGCGTCGGGTCTTGGCACTACAATATTAAAACAAACACCAGCATTAGTTGGTAGGGAAAACAAAACATGAACATGTTAGGCTGTTGGTCTGGTAGCTCAAGTTTTAATAGGTTTGGGGAAAAGGAAAACATTAATAGCCAATAAAAAGGAGACACCATGTTATACTGCCAGTTAGGGAGCTACAGACAAGGGAATGATGGCTAATGCTTGCTCATTTCTCTGGTAGGATGGGGTGGGAATCCAAATGGAGCATGAGGGCCCCTTCTAATTACTACAGCTGAGAGAAAAGGTGCACACGAAAAAGTTCATCCCACCCCTCAAGTGTGTCTGGGTTGCTCGTACGCATCAATGTGTGCCAGGTCATGAGGGCATGATATGACTACTTTAACTCTGGGAATCTGCTATTCTCTTTAAAAAGAGACCCATTAACTACAATCAATGATGAAAAGTCTTCTGACATTCACTAGCCATAGGACAGGTGGGTGAACTATATGATTCCTTGAAGTCTCTGCAAAATAGGATGGGAATGTATTTCAAAACTGTACACTCTGGTTTGAATATTCTGCCAGCACTTCAAAAATAACATGTCCAACCTACATCAATTTTCCTCACTCTCAGTCTCCACCCAAACCAACTGCCCAGCCTGCCGCTGCCTACCTCTGCTAACTGTAATGCCACCCTTACTCCTCTCCTCACTCTGAAATCCCAAAGCTGCTGTTATTCCTTACTCCCCTAACCTCCTATTTATCAGTCTTTTCAAACCATTTGAAAGAAATTCCTGAAAGGCAAACTGATACCGCCTTGGTAATGATGCAGTATCCAGTGAGGAAAATTATTTAACAACTTGAGGACTATTTATTCCTCACACCAATTATGAAGGAAAGGAAATTTCAGGTGGTGGATACAGATTTCCTGAGCTTCACAACAATGGGAAGGACAGAACTCAGCTCTAAGGAACTGCAGGTGGGGTGCTAGCCCTTCAAGTGTCTCTTAAAGCAAATAATTCAGACTTCAAAAGCTATTCCCAGCTTCACATATTCCTCCAGAAACTCCTAAAACTAAAGGTAAAAATGACAGACCATTTCCGGTTCAGAATGTTCTAAATCCTATCAAACTCACCTTTTATTTCAGGCCAGATTTTGTTCTTCCATTGATCTATACACACAATGATCATTGAGCTGAATGCAAGTAAAAACACAAGACGAAGGGATGTCAGGGCAAAGAACCTAAAGGGAAGAAAAAAGAGAAGATCATTATCCACTTAAGCTAATTTCATTAAAGACCATATGAGCACTACTGGTTCTGTGGTAAACGGACTTAAGTGCTAGCTATACATGTTGGTGAAAATCACTTAAACTCTCTGGACTTTAGCTATTTTACTTATGGTGTAGAGATAAGAATTTGCTTCTGCAAAGGCAAAGGAAAGGACTAAACCAAATAAACTTAGAGCCCTTTTCAACTTTCAAGTCTGTGATTCTATTAATTTCAAGAAGAAATTCATCTTTTTTTTTGGTCTGTTTTAGGGCTTCTCTGCCACACTGCATGGCTTATGGGATCTGAGTTCCCCAACCAGTAATTGAACCTGGGCCCTCAGCAGTGAAAGCTCAGAGTCCTAACCACTGGATGGCCAGGGACTCCCCAAAATTCATTCTCAAACTGAACAAGTTATTCTGATGAAAGCAAACATCTTTCTATAAAATTAGAGAAGTGCATTAAAGAACAGCTAACTCAATCAGATATCCTTTTATAGATAAAGGAACAAAGCCTCAAAAAAGTGAACCAACTTGGTCAAGGACACATGGAAAGTGAGCACTGAAGCTCCATCTAAAAACCAGTTCTTCAGAATTGACATCAACCCTTCTCAAACTCTTCCCAGGAAACTTGACTCATTTAATGAGGCCAACATTCCTCTGATACCAAAGCCAGACAAAACACTACAAGAAAACTACAGTCCAATACATCTTATGAATATAGAGGCAAAAAGCCTCAATAAAATGTTATCAACATGAATTCAGCAGCATATTAAAAGGATTATACACCATGACTAATTCCAGGGATTTATCCCAGGAACGCAAGGTGGTTCAAGATACAAAAATCAACAACTGTAATATATCGCATTAACAAAATGAAGGAAAAGCTAATTATTATTTGAAGGAATCAACCATAAAGAGATGTTTACAAAAAATTTGGGAAATCAGAACACTGACAGTAGATATGAAAATATTAACGAATTACTGTTAATTTGGGGGGATACGATGATATTATGAAAGTTATGTTTTTAAAGAGTCCCTATCTTTTAGAGATACATACTAAGATATTTATGAATGAAATGACGTATTTGGGATGTGTGTCAAAACAATAGCCTGGCAAGGGGCATAGGATGTGAAAGAAGAGGAAACAAAACTGACTGTGAGTTGAAAACTGCTGAAGCTGGGTGAAGAGTACATGAAATTCTTTATGCTCTCCTCTCTACTTCTGTATATATTTAAAATCTTTCACACACACACACACACACACACACAAAAGGCTAGTTCTTATGAGTCTTTCTATGATCCAACTCAAAAGCCTCCAGGGCAGTGCCCTGCAGAGTGTCTGTAGTCCAGTGATTTTACCAGACTGTCAGGAAGTAAGTACGGAAACTGAAAGTAAGCATTTTGTAATTTTTATAGCAGTTTGACCAAGTAATTTCAAACATAAGGACATATTTGGGTTCGTATTTTGTGTGCCCTTTTAACTTATCTAGTAACTTATTTATATTGTATTTTACAAAAATACTGATCAGATATAGACTGGGGAAAATGACAACACTAGTACTTCACTGAGGATAGTTTGAGAAACAACTGTTCTAAGATCTTTGTTGTTGTTGTTTAGTTGCTAAGTCGTGTCCGACTCTTTGCAAACCCATGGACTGTAACCCACCAAACTACTCTGTCCATGGGATTTCCCAGGCAAGAATACTGGAGTGGGTTGCCATTTCCTTCTCCAGAGATCTTCCCAACCCAGGGATCAAACCTGAGTCTCCTGCACTGACAGGCAGATTCTTTAACACTGAGCCACCAAGGAACTGAGGGAGGCCAAATGCATCACCAGAGAAGCAGTTCAGCAGGGCAGTGAGATGTGGCTTTTAAAGCTAGATTGACTTGAGTCTATTTCGCTGAACAGGCACTCTTAGTTGTATGACTTTGAGTAAATTAGCTTAAACCTCCTTAAGCCTCAGTTTCCTCATCTATATGTGATATTAACAATAACAGATCATGCAGGATTGTTTGTAGGTATCAGAAACAACATACTTAAGTCACTTATAAAAGTATCATAGTTGGCTTCCTTGGTGCTCAGTGGTAAAGAATCCGCCTGCCAATGCAGAAGACATAGAGTCAACCTCTGATCCAGGAAGATCCCACATGCTGTGGAGCAACCAAGCCTGTGCGCCACAACTATTGAGACTGAGCCTGTGCTCTGGAGCACGGGAGCTGCAACTACTGAGCCCATATGCCCTAGAGGCCGTGCTCCTCAACAAGAAAAAGCCACTGTAATGAGAAGCCCGAGCACCTCAACTAGAGAGAGTAGCCCCTGGTCACCGAAACTTGAGAAAAGCCTGCACAGCAACAAAGACCCAGCAGAGCCAAATATAAACAAATAAAATTATCTTTAAAAATACCATGGTTGATCAAGGCACCTATATATGCCCAATATATGTCCTATTCAATTTTACAAAGGAGCAGTGTTATTAGCTATCATCACAGCAACTGATCAAATAAGGATGGCCAAGAGATCATTCATGGTTATAAACGACCTCTTATCTTCTCAACACAACACATGACCTAATGAACTGACATATTCACAGGATACCATACTAAGAGTATAATCCTTATGTTTTTTTTTTAAAAAAGCTGTATCTGTGTGTGTCTATGAATACACATATGCATGCAGGGACTGTCAGAGGAACTTTAATTTTGGTCTCTAGATGTTTTGCACTGTTTTCAATAAACATGAATCCATGTTATATATCTTAAACAATACAAAAAAATTAGAGATGGAAGAAACCAAGAACTTAGAAAAACCCAGTCTCTAATGGCAACCCTATTCCAATATTTCCACCCCATCACTTCAAGGATACTGTAATTATACACAAAATTAAAGAATGGAAGTAGTTTAACAGGAGTAAGCCTCAAGAGCTGCCCCAAGGCCATTAATCTTCTCTCCAAAGCCAGTTCATCACCTCAACAAACAAGGAAGTTTAACAAGGCCAAGGATACGGGCAGAGAGCATCTTGCTCCCTCGTGCTGTTGCTTCTATGTCCCAGCAGCAGGATGTGGCACGACTCTGTGTTCTCTGAAGTACCTGGGAGGGCTCTCTAGGGAGGCAATCCAGACTGTCTGCAATTTCCACTTTCCAGATCACAACTGCTAATGCAAATACAAACGGGGGTAGGGAAAAGATACTAAACTTTCCTAACAAAGGTCAGTTTTTCAAAGATGATGGCAATAAAAATACAGTTTCTCCAAGAGCTGAACTATTTTAGTAGCCTGTTAGAGCCTCCACCTATGCTTCAACTCAATTCAAACATTTATTAATTGCCTACTATATGCTGAGGCCTTATGGTAAATAGGCCAGTTACAGAAAAGAGTAACACATGGACCTTATTCTCAAGTGGATTTATGTCAGTACATGTTTGTAACATACCATGACAAGATAACAATAACAATGAGGACATCTAAGCTGGGATTTGAAATGGTAAAACAAAACAGGGAAAGAGTGTGAGAAAGGAGAGGATATTCAGACAGGGAGAACAGCCAGCTGGCATGACATATTTAGGGAACTACAAGTAGTCTGACAGAACTCAAACATAAAGAACAGAGGAGGAGGATGAGTATGGGGAGAGAGGAAGAAGTCAGATCATGAAGGACCTTTTATGACAAAGGGTACTGGATTTTATCCTGCACATAAAGGTGGATCAGCAAAGAGTTTAACAAATGATATATTTGCTGGATCATGAAGGCTAAAACTGCGAGCATCTTCTTGAACCAGATTAACCCTGGTCAGTAATGCAATTTTAGAACCAGACACAGGATAACCTTTCCTTGAACAAGCCAATGCAGAAACTTAAGAGGAAGAAGAGCTTTTCTGTGAAGTGAAAGTCGCACAGTCATGTCTGACTCTTTGTGATCCCATGGACTATACAGTCCATGGAATTCTCCAGGCCAGAATACTGGAGTGGGTAGCCTTTCCCTTCTCCAGGGGATCTTCCCAACCCAGGGACCGAACCCAGGTCTTCCACATTGCAGGTGGATTCTTTACCAGCTGAGTCACAAGGGAAGCCCAAGAATACTGCAGTGGGTAGCCTATCCCTTCTCCAGCAGATCTTCCCAACCCAGGAATCGAACCAGGGTCTCCTGCATTGCAGGTGGATTCTTTACCAACTGAGCTATGAGGTAAGCCCCATGTAAAATAACAATTCTTGGAAAAATAGCTTCTTCCATATAGATAAAATCTTAATTAATGGAAAGTTCACCTCAAACCACTAGAGTTGACCTCTTCAAGGTACCTGCGTGCATGCATGCTAAGTCACTTCAGTTGTGTCTGACACTATGGGACCCTATGGACCCTGCCAGGCTCCTCTGTCCATGGGATTCTCCAGGCAAGAGTACCAGAGTGTGCTGCCATTTCCTCCTCCAGAGGATGTTCCCAACCCAGGAACTGAACCAGCATCTCTTACATCTTCTGCACTAGCAGATAAGCTTCTTACCACTAGCGCCACCTGGGAAGCCCCCTCCAAGGTACCTGAAAGTGAAAGTCGCTCAGTCATGTCCAACTCTTTGCGACCCCATGGACTATACAGTCCATGGAATTCTCCAGGCCAGAATACTGGAGTGGGTAGCCTTTCCCTTCTCCAGGGGATCTTCCCAACCCAGGGATCGAACCCAGGTCTCTCACATTGCAGGTGGATTCTTTACCAGCTGAGCCACAAGGGAAGCCCCCAAATTTTAAGTCACTCAGTCGTGTCTGACTCTGACTCTTTGCAACCCCATGGATTACTATATAGTCCGTGGAATTCTCCAGGCCAGAATAATGGAGTGGGTAGCCTTTCCCTTCTCCAGGGGATCCTTCCAACCTAGGGATCAAACCCAGGTCTCCAACATTGCAGGCGGATTCTTTACCAGCTGAGCCACCAGGGAAGCTGGAAGAAACTGGAGTGGGAAGCCTATCCCTTCTCCAGTGGATCTTCCTGACCCAGGAATTGAACCAGGGTCTCCTGCATTGCAGGTGGATTCTTTACCAACTGAACTATCAGGAAAGACAATATCAAATGTTATTAATTCCTTTAGGGGTCTATCAAATATAAAAGAATATGGATAAGTGTGAACACCTTTCCTTCAGCCCCCAATACTAAATTCTTAAACAAAAGGAAATATCAGTCTCAGATTGGTGTATTTGGGATATATTGAAGTCACATTATACTTTTATTTTATGGAGGTAACTTGGATGCGACAGAGGATGAGATGGTTGGATGGCATCACTAACTCGATGGACATGAGTTTGAGTAGGCTCTGGGAGTTGGTGATGGACGGGGAAGCCTGGTGTGCTGAAGTCCATGGGGTTGCAAAGAGTCAGACACGACTGAGCGACTGAACTGAACTGCATTGGATGCCTACCTGTTAAAAAAATAACCAACTCTGCAACTACGTACAAGGAGAGGACATAACTGAAGATAAAGTACTTGTGAGACTGGTGTAAGTAAGGAATGAAGAAAAATAAGGGAGGATTCCTCTGGATTAGTTTCGTCCTCCAATGTCTATTTCTGCAAGCCAAAAAATTCACATACAGATGTAACAGTGTACAAGCTGGATAAGACAACATGCAAAACATTTTTTTCAGCAACTATAATCATCATGAGAACTTTCCTACTTAGCAAAAACAACTACAACTGCAGTCAACTCTGGATATTCACATGTGAATTATTTAATTTGATTACTGCCCATAGCCCATTACTCCTTCTACCCGTTGTAGAAGGCTCACAATAGACTTTTCCTTAATGATATTTATTTTTTTTTTCTAATGGCAAGCATGTTTGTAGAAGAAATTTCAGAAAATATAGTTCATAATTAAGGAAGAAAATAAAAATAAAATTAATATACTATTACCAGTCTGCCAAAAAAATTTTTATTCCCCTAAATCTGGTCAAGCCTCTAGATTCAGCTACCAATTTACAGGAAATACACAGAAGAGCACAGAGGAATGTGTTAAGCCACAGGGATGCAATCAGCAAAATACAATCTGTAGGACACTTTACAGGACAAAGTTGTTTCTTGCCTCAAAACAAGAAAGTAGGAGGTGGAAAAGAACTGGGGTATAGAAGACAAAATTGGCCAAGAACTGAACATTTTTAAAGCTGGGTACATGGTGATACATAATATTATTTTGCCTGCTTATATATATGTTTTCCAATTTTCCACAGTAAAAAGTTTAAAAAATAAATAACTCATTATCCACACACATATCCCAAAATATCAAGAGAGATTATTCCCTTCAGTTAAAAAAATATTCACATATAAAACACTCCATGGAAGGATAGAGTACCTGGTTTAAAAACGTTCTTCTTCATTTAAAAATCCATAAATATGTTTTATCACCAGACAAGCACTCACAACTTGAGGATGATTACATCATACACAGATACAATTAGTTTTTAAATCTTTCCCTAATTGAACTGAGATGCTCCCAATTTTTGACATAATAAAATAAAGCTGAACTCTGTATCACTGAGCATAAATCTGACCTTATTTATGATTACTTTAAATGGAAGTACTAAGTCAAAAACCATTAACTATTTTAACAGCATGACAGAGATACAGTTTGCATACCATAAAATATACCTTTTAAACAGTCAAATTCAGTGTTTTCTGGTGTTTCAGAGTTGCAACTATCATCATTATCTGATTTAGAACATTTTAATCACCCCCCAAAAAACCCCATGCTGGTTAACAATCACTCCCCATTTCTCCCAGCCCTTGAAAACGTAGTAACTTTTGAAGTATCTTAATACTGTTGCCAAATTAGTTTCCAGAAAGGCTGTCAAACTCATATTCCTATCAACCATACACCAGATTTTCCATATTTTGCCCAGAATTAAATACTATCATTTTTAAAAACCTAATAAGCAGAAATTAGTAACTCACTGCTACTTATATTAGATTTTTTATTATTAATGAGTCAAAAATGTGTATATCCATTGATTTATTATTGTTTGGGTTTTTTTGTCCTTTTATAAATTACCCACCCCCTTTACTAGGGGCTAAAATTCAATTAACTATCAGTCTAAATAAAATGCTTATTAGAGAAACAATCTGGTGTCCAAAAAAATCATGAGAAATTCCAAAAAGAAACAATTTTTTGAGGTCAACTATACCATGGATCCTCATCATCAGTATAGGTAAATTAGAGTCTGCTATAATCATAAACAAAAGAAAGATCACATGTCTATTTTCAATCAAAGAAGATACTATTTCTGGGTTTCTTTGTTATTACAGAGCAAGCTTCTCTCAGTGGCACTTCAGAACAAAGCAGCCCATCCTATAGGGACAGAAAGCCCATTATTGTGCAGCACTTGCGGCTGTCTGGTTAATGAGCAGTCACTGGTAAATCAGAAAGAAAAAAAGTTAACCCAACCTATATCATATAGTGCTGGTTGCTGCCTGTACAAAACCAGAAATGAAACCAGCTAGCTGCAAACGACCCACCTTATGTTAATGGACAGAAAGCACCCAACCTTAAAATCAGAACAGATTAAAAACTTTTGGCAAAACAGAGGCAAAAAGAAAAAAAAAAAAAACGGAAGCCAAGGCATCTCTGGGAATCCTCCCTGCTCAGGGAGACAGTGAAGGACTGGGAAGCCTGGCATGCTACAGTTCATGGGGTAGCAAAGAGCTGGACACGACTTAGCAACTGAGCAACAACAACAAGGCATCTCTGGGAGTCCTCCCTGCTACCAAATGCAAGAAGAACCCTCCAAAGACTATCATCAGAAACATCTGCTCAATGAATTTCATCTGAAATTTGATGTCTAGATTTTTTTTTCACAGAATAAATGCCTCTACTTAATACGTCCTCCCTTCCATTTTCTCTCACTACTGTTTTTTTCCCCCCTCAAATTCTAACCTTTTAAATCAGCGTTGCTGTATTATCACTTCTTGGGTCATTTTTTAACTTGGGGGTATTTTTCTTGGGGGGGGGGGAGAGGCAGGGAGGGGAATCATCTTTCTCCCATTGCGAAAACAAGAGATTTCCTAATATCCCCTAAAATATAGTATGGTTAACTCAGACTAGTGATAAAAACAGATCCCAACAGAGATCTTATCAAAAAGAAAAAAAAAGTTAGTGGACTGCTCTAAATCAATATTCCTAACCACCTAGAATCACAGAATGTGAAAAACTGGAAAGGAGCTCAGCAGTCATGTGCCCCCTGCCCACAGTCCCACACCTCCTTGAACCATGTGCTTTTCATAGGAGGCAGTGCAAGGGCTTAGAGTTAACACTCCTTTCCAAAGCTCCTTTATCCTTCCCTTATCTCCTAGGAATGAGTCCAACCAAAAAGTTACTAGAACCTGTCTGTCTTTTCTTATCCTGTCAGGATAGATTCTTGCTGACTCAGATATTCTTCTCCCAAATCACTCATTTATAGGTGGTGTTGAGGCTAACGAAAATACAGGCCTGATATTGATAAGGAAGGCCTGATATTTCTGTTGTTATACTAGAGAAAATAACATATAAGTGACAAGGAGCAATATAGGCTAAATATCACAATCACTGCAATTTTTCTGGAACCGGAAAATAAGAAGGAAAGCCTTGAAATACTATAGGAGCGAGGCATCTCATCTATCCCTATCTTTTATGTTATTAAAATGTAAGAAGGCACATTCACGGGTACAGGAAAACCTCAACTGAGAAGGTAGAACATTGCAAGTTAAGAGCTACCTACCTGAATTCTGATGATTTGTTTGTACTCCTATTCAGTCTTCTAATACCTCGAAATGTATAAAACACCTCAGTTAATGATGTATCATTATTCAAAACAAGTAATGAAAAATAAAATGCTTCAGATTTGATTTCTCTCTGACCTGCACCGAGGACCCACCTGCATTTCCTAAATACCTTTTTAAATGAAATGAGAACAAAGCAATTACTCTTTGACATTCCTAAGCAAAATATCCACACCCATATTCAATTTGATGCTACTGGAATGTAGTCTGACTTTTATTTTGAACCTCAAATCACCTTCCACAGAAGCTCATTTCCTAAAACAAACCACCCTAAAACAAACCAATGTTAAACCACCCTCACTTCTGGATCCTTACCACCAGCAGTCAGTCATTTTGTAACCTTCACAGGTATGAGTCCTTTCCATAAATGGTACACCCAGTTGTTCTTTCACTCTCAAGAGTCACACCCTCATTTTGCTACATCTTTCCCCCACCTACTTAGAGCCTGATGGGAATGTAACAAGAGTAAATGCCTACTGGATACACAGCAGGCAAGCTACCAGGAAATGGCAGAGATAAAGACCAATCCGCATCAATGCATTAAGAGACCCAGGAGTAGGAGAAAGGGATCTGACATTCTAAACATAGCATATTAGTAAACTTAAGTAAATGCTATTGGGAACCAGCAAATTAAAGGTAACTGTAACATTTAAACACATGTATGAGCAGACTTCCACCCCACATTCTACCCAGAAAATCTTTCTCAGGCAAGGATCATGTGGAAGGTCCTCTCCTCAAAAATAACAACATACATGCTACTGATCTATTTGCATTAATAAACCCTTGCTTTATCAGAATTCATTTAAATGCTGCCAATCACTTTAATACAAACTGATTCATGATCAGCTCTTTTCCTAATAATACAATCCCATTGTAGGCAAGGAAGTTTTGACTTAATGGTCTGGGGCTACAGTCTGGGATGTGGAGGTGAGAGGAAAAGAAGATAAGGTCATTTGGGGAAATGCTCCAGAATGAGGTGCTACAGTTAAAAGTTTTCTGACAGAGAGCCTGGGAGAGAGTAGGTACCTGGGGATCAAGGAAGAAGCACTACCAAAAATAAATGAAGAATCCTGGAGGAAAAGTTTATCAAGTTTGCTCAAGACTCTAGAAGCAACAAATATCAGAGATTGCGGACACCTCTAACCCGAGTCTCCTTCAAACCGTGAGACGATTAATGTAATATATACCTCCGTAGTGTGTCTTCCTGTCAATGAACTTGGAATTATTTGTTTTGCTCCAGCTCACTGAAAACGTTCTTTCAAAGGATAACAAATATTTTGGTTTTAAAACCAAGAATTTCAAGAGGAAAGATATTTTTAGCAAAAACAATTATGTTTTGGAAACACATACTTTGTTTTGTTTCAGGCTTATCCAGAACTGCTTTATTTTTCATTCAGCTGTAGAAGCCCCCTCTACACTTGAGTTCCCTTGGAATCTGATCAGTAATACTTCCCTAGTTATGAATAAATCCAAACTCTGCTTGGCAGATCCTATGAAGACCTAAGTTCACTTCAGGAGATGACAACTCAGGGAAGCAGTAGTTCCATTTTCACACAGCATGACACAGACTCTTTAAGCATATTTTTAGCCCTACTATCCCAGCTCAGAAAAACAAACATTATTAGACATCTTCAACTTCCTTGCATATAAACCATGGCGAAGGATGCCTCTCTAATTCCTTGGAACACGGAGAAGTCGTCTTAAGTGGCTTTGAAATGGGTGAAATCCCACAATCACTATTTCATAACTGTTTTCAAAAGCTTGTGATTTTCTTTCAAGTTGCAGTTATGGAGGCTCTCACGGACTCTCAGACTTCGCAAACTTCCTGAGTGGGCAAAAG
Source organism: Okapia johnstoni (assembly GCA_024291935.2). Taxonomy (NCBI): domain Eukaryota; kingdom Metazoa; phylum Chordata; class Mammalia; order Artiodactyla; family Giraffidae; genus Okapia; species Okapia johnstoni. The sequence continues at coordinate 19,157,107 of CM044306.1, read as the reverse complement.
GATGTCTATCTAACATGCTAATTCAAACCGTTTAAGCATGTTTCCTTATTACACCTATGGATCCCTTTTCAAGATCTCACGCCTTACTCACCTACCCCAACAATAAGTACTAAGATCTCGAGACTGTTGAGCAGACAAGAGAAGGGTGGTGATGGCCTTAACGGGACACAGCTTCTCCTGGCTAAAAGGAGGCGCCTTCGCTCACTGCGAGCGGCTCAAGATGTTACTAGAAGCTCCTGCCAGATGTGCGGGGCGAGGGTGCACGTAAAGCAGGGGAAACTGGAAGGCCCTAGGAACTGCGGTGCCAAAGCCTCAAGCGGGATAGAGTGGAACGAGGTGAGGCAATATTAGGCAGGTACAGGTAGGAGCCAGTGCAGCGAAGAAAACAAAGGAGGCGAGAGATAGAGCCTTAGAGAAACCTGACGAATTCGCGCCTCGGAGGGTCTCCGAGGATCCAGTTCTCTCACCAGAAAGCCGCGTTCAGCCCCAGGCACCACAGGGCGCTCCTGGCTGGCCGCTCCCACACCAGGGCAGCCTGCACTCGGCTCAGCAAAGGCTCGTAAGGCCCCAGCACCTCCACCAGGGCCCGCTGCGCCGCCTCAACCTGCTGGTCCCGCTCCCAGGAGCCTGACATAGGGCGGCGACCCTTCAAAGTCTGACCCGAGGCTGGGCCTGGGGCCACGGCCACCCTCTCTGCCTCCGCCATCTCCCCCCGGCAGCCACAACATCCGGGGCCACGGCCCGACAGTCACAATAATACCAACTGCGCAGATGCGCGAAACGGCGAGGGAGGCCGCATCCTTCTACAGCGCGCCTGCGCGAAGGTCTCTCGGTCATGCACATCCCAGAACGAAGAACACTGCGTCAAAATTACGTCCCCGGCGCCCCAAATCAGGAGCCGCGCACGCGCAGTCTGCAGGACTGAAGCCGAACGAGTAAGGAAGTGCCCTCGCCAGAACTCAGTTTTCATTGGAACAGAGGAAGTTTGTGGGCGGGGCGAGTTTTGGCGTATGCGCAGTGCGACGGGCTAGCGAGCGGCAGCTTTGCTGGCGGGAGCGGCAGCTTTTCTGTGGCGAGAGCGGTAGCTTTGCCGTAGAGAGCGGCTGCAGCGCAGCTGCCAGAGGAGAGATGCCGAGGGAGATCATCACCCTACAGTTGGGCCAGTGCGGCAATCAGAGTGAGCGAACTTCCGGCCCCTCCACTAGCCAGGGTTTCTTAGTCTATGGGATCTCGCTGTGGGATCCTCAACTCCATCTGCCCTTCCCAGAATCGTAGTTCTCCGAAAGGTGGGACATGCCTGACCTAGTATCCAGTTGCTCAACCCCAAGGGGCCCTCCTCTGCCCAGTCGCTGATACACTGCCCTTTCCTCTGACACGGGAGACTCCCGAAGCTTGACTTCCTATCGCTGGACCCAGGCATTGAGTCCCCCAGCTCCTAGTTGGAACCTGCCCAGACCCAGATATCCTCTTTCTTCCCGCCCACGTCCCTCCCGTCAGTTGGGTTCGAGTTCTGGAAACAACTGTGCGCCGAGCATGGTATCAGCCCCGAGGGCATCGTGGAGGAGTTCGCCACCGAAGGCACTGATCGCAAGGACGTCTTTTTCTACCAGGTGCTCCCAGTGACTTAGCCAGGGCCGGTAGTGGCCCAGGGGTTCTGAAGGGAAGGGCAGTGGCTTGGTACTGGGAAGCCCACTGGGCAGAGGAGCCAGGGAGGCTGGCTTGAAGAGGGAGGGAGGCAGGAACCAGGGTTGGGAGGACTGGAGGACTGGGCAGGCCCTAGCTGATTGGGCCCCTCCTAAACTCCCCTTTACAGGCAGACGATGAGCACTACATCCCGAGGGCAGTGCTGCTGGACCTGGAGCCCAGGGTGATCCACTCCATCCTCAACTCCCCTTATGCCAAGCTCTACAACCCAGAGAACATCTACCTGTCGGAGCATGGAGGAGGAGCTGGCAACAACTGGGCCAGTGGATTCTCCCAGGTCATTTGCAGTTCCCTGGCAGAAGAACTCCACTCCTGCGTGGAGACTGGCCCTATGACTTCCTAGAGAGAAGATAAACCAGATAGAGGATATATGAGTGGAGAGAGAGATGTGACGGAGGGGGTTCTGAGCGAACTATGTAATAGTCATAAGAGACTGCACTCGGCTCATGCCGAATGCCAAGCCATAGTTAGTGTTTTACATAAATTAACTTACCCAGACCTTCCAACAATCCTAGAGGTAGGTACTACAGGTCCATAGTCTCTGTAGGTTTCCAGAATCCAAAAAACTCTGAAACCAAAAGAGGATTTATAACTACTCATTTAGCAGCAAAACCGAATCTCAATATAGGCTAGTTTATAGTTTCTGTTCAACTTACTGCCACTTCTCATTCCTTTCACTGCAGAAATATTAATGTATTTGGTTAGCACCCCTCAGACCCCCGGCCCACTGGTGTTCTACTTAGCTTGTGTTATACACACTGTATAGCCTTCCTAGAATCTGAAATATCTGAACTCTGAAGTATAATGCCCCAAGAATTTTAAATAAGGGACTATGGACCTGTATTAGTACCTTCATTGTACAGATGAGGAAACTGAGGTATAGAGAGATGAAGTAGCATGCCCAGAGTCACTCGACTAACTAGAACTAGAGCTAATATAGGCATTCAGGCAGTCTGGGTGTAGAGGGCCTGCTCATAACCACTAGGCTGTACTACCTCTCAGTGCAACCAAAAAGCAGGACCACTGTGTTCCAAAAAAGGACTTTTAGGAGAATGGAGGGTGGCTATTCTGAGGTCAAAGTCCTTGTCCCTTGTCCCTTAGTCCTGTCCCACTCTGATGCCCCTCCATGTCTGTACAGGGAGAGAAGATCCACGAGGACATTTTTGACATCATAGACCGGGAGGCGGATGGCAGCGACAGCCTAGAGGTGAGCATCTCAGAAATGCCAATGAGGGGCCAGCATGGGGAAGGCTCGGCAACACCCTTTAGAAGCCATCTGTTAAGTGTGGGACCCTCCCCGTGTAACCTTTGCACTGGACAAAAGCCACAGGACCTTGCTGGAAACAACTCGGAGTCTCCTAATCTGTGTGCGGAGTGGGGGCAGGGAAGTGGAGGAGAGGTCCTGGGAAGATAGCAGTCCAGGAAGTTATGAGATGGGTAAAATTGGAAATCCTGCCACTTGAAACCTAGACACTGACTGCCCCTTCCCCATGCAGGGCTTCGTGCTGTGTCACTCCATCGCTGGGGGGACAGGCTCTGGCCTGGGCTCCTACCTCTTAGAACGGCTTAACGACAGGTAAGTCTGTTTTGAAGGGCTGAGAGGATTTGGTTTCCCAGGTGACTGGGAGGCCCTCCAGATAAAACTTTCCCATTCACTGGAGCAGGAAAGGGCCCTTCCATTCCCTGCTGAATTGAGGAGGGAAAGGTACAATGACCAGGAACCCAGTCACACTCCCAATGGTTGGAACCAGAGTCTAGAATCCCGATCTTTGATGAAGATTCAGGGATTAAGCCTGATTTGGAGTTAGACCCCCTAAGTCCTAAGATGTCTCTCTGCCCTTCTCCCCTTTTGGGTTACAGACTGCCAAAAGTCAAGTCTCCCCTCTCTGCTGTCCTATGACCCGAACCCCAATTTCCCCATCCTGACAGTCATTAGAAGCCCCAAGTTTACCAAGCCTCCAGTCTATTGCACTTGACCATCCTTTCTCAAACACCACTAGGTACCCCAAGAAGCTGGTGCAGACATACTCAGTGTTTCCCAACCAGGACGAGATGAGCGATGTGGTGGTCCAGCCCTACAACTCACTGCTCACGCTCAAGAGGCTGACCCAGAACGCTGACTGTGTGGTAAGTCCTGGAGTCTCCCTTACTCTAACCCTGTCTATTTCATCCTTTTCATGCATTTTTAAAAGTCCCATTTTGAACCTTCCTGTGCCCCAGTCTTATTCAAGTCTCTTTTGGATGGGTCTTTCTGGCCATGAAGCACCAGGGAAATGAAGCATCATAGCCCAGACTCGGGCAGAGCTCCCAACCTTTCTGTCCTGCTAAATCTGTCACCCTCTTCTGTCCCCCCAGGTGGTGCTGGACAACACGGCCCTGAACCGGATTGCCACAGACCGCCTGCACATCCAGAATCCCTCGTTCTCCCAGATCAACCAGCTGGTGAGCCCCCTACTCCTGGACTCCCTCCTTCCCAGAGCACCATCTGGGGAAGGGAGGCCCCCAGGACAAGGCCCATGACCTGGCACCCTGTCCCCAGGTGTCCACCATCATGTCAGCCAGCACCACCACCCTGCGCTATCCCGGCTACATGAACAACGACCTCATCGGCCTCATCGCCTCGCTCATTCCCACGCCACGGCTCCACTTCCTCATGACTGGTTACACCCCCCTCACCACGGACCAGTCGGTAAGAGCAGCCCTCAGGCCCAGCAGGCCCTGCCCAGCCTTTCCCTTCTCTCTGCTGCACCCGGAGGCCCTGCTTCCTGGCTGACGTGCTCTCCTCTCCCCCTGCCTGTGGCGGCCTGCAGGGCCGGGGCTGTATGGGGTCTGCTGATGCTCCTGCACAAGGGCATGAGTTAGCTGAGCTCGGGGGGACTGAGATCTCTGATCCCTCAGTGTGGACCTGAATCTAAGGACACTCCCCAGAAAGAACACGCTGCCCTGCGTCTGATGGGGCTGTGCATCGCCTCATGCTCTCTGTCCATGCGTCTCTCGCCTGTGCTCTGAGTGCCGGGCTGCCCTGTGGCCACTCTCCCCTCAGGTGGCCAGCGTGAGAAAGACCACAGTCCTGGATGTCATGAGGCGACTGCTGCAGCCCAAGAATGTGATGGTGTCCACAGGCCGGGACCGCCAGACCAACCACTGCTACATCGCCATCCTCAACATCATCCAGGGGGAGGTGGACCCCACCCAGGTAGGGGAAGCCCTTTTGTCCTACCCCCCGGAGCCCATAAAGGTAGAGGAGAGGCTACCAACACCATTCCTGTGCCCACCCCAGGTCCACAAGAGCCTGCAGAGGATCCGGGAACGGAAACTGGCCAACTTCATCCCCTGGGGCCCTGCCAGCATCCAGGTGGCCCTGTCTAGGAAGTCGCCCTACCTGCCTTCTGCCCACAGGGTCAGTGGGCTCATGATGGCCAACCACACCAGCATCTCCTCGGTGAGCCCCATAGTCATCTTCCTGGTGGTGCCTCATCTCTCTACAACCCCGCTACCCCTGCTTCTGGCTTTTTTACTGTGGGGATAGCCCAGCCTTGGTTCCCTGGCTCTCTGGGCCACATGGTTCCTTGAAGTTCTCCATGACCCCTGTCCACCCTAAGTCTTTTCTGTACACCCTAAGCTCTTTGAGCGGACCTGTCGCCAGTACGACAAGCTGCGGAAGCGGGAAGCCTTCCTGGAGCAGTTCCGCAAGGAGGACATCTTCAAGGAGAACTTTGACGAGCTGGACACATCCAGGGAGATTGTGCAGCAGCTCATCGATGAGTACCATGCAGCCACAAGGCCAGACTACATCTCCTGGGGCACCCAGGAGCAGTGAGTCCTCCAGACAGGGACCCTCATCTGCCTTACTGGTTGGCCCAGGCCCTGCCTGACTGACCACCTCTCAGAGCACAGATCAGGGACCTCGCACCTCTTTCTTATCAACACACTTACCTGTACTCTCTATTGACCTGAGAACACATGTAATCTCCTTGTGAGACTGTTTATGTTTAATAAAGCACTGGATATAAATCAAGTCCAAGTCCTCTTTGAAGGCTTGGGGAACTGGGAGGAGGGGGGGTGCCTGTTCTTTCTCCATCATTCTGACGGGGTCTTCCTCTACTTCTTAAACCTTCAACTCTAAGCATGATGTGACAACCATGGACCCTGCCTAGTATTGGAGAACACGGGTGGGCTGACTCACCTGAGACATTCCTTTTCAGGGCAAACAGACCCACAAACACTGCCTTGCTCTCCTGACACTCTGTATTCCACTTCCTCCCACCCTCCACCTCCCCATATGGTGACCATTTGCCAGTTTCACATTCCCACATCTGAACATCCCATTGGTCATCACAGCAGCAGGCCTGTGGCCACCACCCCCACCACCAAGCCCTGGACAGGCAGTAGAGTCAGCCCAAATGCCTTTAATCTTGCAGGCAGGGCAGTGACGGAAAGCCAGTCCTGGAAAGCCCTAGTCAGGCAGGTGGAGTCTAGGATGATCAAATCAGGAGACCAAATCCAAAGCCTGGACGGCAAGCAGGGCCAAAAGTGGACCCATATCTAAGGTGCCAAACTTCAGTTATTTCAAAGGCCAGAGTCGCCTTTTTTTAAAATTAATTAATTTGCTGTGCATTAATTAATTTGTTGCAGATCTTTAGTTGCAGCATGCAAACTCTTAGTTGAGGTAGGTGGGATCTAGTTCCCTGACCAGGGATTGAACTGAGGTCCCCTGCATTGGGAGCATGGAGTCTTAGCACTGGACGACAAGGGAAGTCCCAGAGCCTTCTACTTCTGGTACAAGATTGCAGGGAAGTAGTCAATACAAAGTGGCCTAAGTCCTCAGGATCAAAAGGGCAAAGCAGGTTGTCCGTAGACTGGTGGATTGTCAGGGCCCCTCTTAGGCCCTTATGCCCCACAAAGGTGAGGACTGTAGTAACGTGTACATGCATGTGGACCCTGTGCCAGGTGCTTTGCATTATTTTGTTTAATCCTCAGGACAGCCCTATGAAGTAGTAAATGTTATTAACCCCATTTTGTAAATGAGGAAACAGGCTGAGTGATTAATTTACCAAGTCACCCAGCTGGTGAAGAGTAGAGTTAGAGTCAAGCCCTGGTTTGACTGCCTGGAATAGGTGTTCCTAACCATTGCACATCCTGCTTTTTGTGATACCTTCCTGGGCTGGTGTAGAAGAGTCCCACTTCTGGGGTCTTGGAGCCGTGGGATGGGTCCACGGTTGTCACAGGATGTGGGGACCTTGAACACCTGTGCATATTGGGCAGGTGGAGTTTCAGGGAGGGAGAGGGTGTCGGCCTCAGCAGGCAGCAGGTAAACCCACCAAGTGTCCCTATCACCCTGGTCAGGGCAGCGTTCTTGCCTCACCACCAGGATGTCTGGGGCCAAACTCAGAGAACCAGGCCCTATAGACGGGAAGGATGGTGCTGGCAGGGCTCAGCAAGCAGATGAAGCACCAGCCCAAGAAAGTCCCTCCAACTCCCCATGAAGCCTGAAGAGTCCCTTTCACTTTGGGTGAACTAGGACTTTTTTTCCTCTTGCCCCCTGTTAGCCTGAGGACGCGCTTTTCCTTCCATGAACCAACATATCTTTCATGAAGCTCTGGACGTAAACAAAGTGAGCAACATACAGGGCAGACCTTCATGAACAAAGGGGACACTTACAGGACTGATGGGCTGAGAATGTGCAGTCACAAGCCAGGCCCTGGGCTGCCTGAGGGTGGCAGGGAGGCTGGACACATCAAAGCCTGTCACCACCACCGTCAAAGCATGAGCCAGTCACTTTTGGTTGCCAGGGTCTGTAGGTGGTGGACTCGGGCGAGCCAGCCTTGTTGTCAGCCAGCTGCCTGTTCACCCAGGAGGGAAGAAGATGACTTCAGGGAACACATGGGCACCGGGTCCCTTCTCAGCTCTACCTCTGACCCCTGCACCCTGGATACCTTGTGTTGCTTCCACCCTTGCCACTGATGACCTGCCTTTCATCTCTTGGGGCATCTGCATGACTGGCTGGTGCTGAGTAGGGGATCATGAGCTGGCAGATGTGGTGAGGCTGCTGTATGTGAAGAGCCAGCTGGCCCCCCTCCAGGCCACAACCATCCCAGAACCCTCCTTTGCGAGCCTAGTTAAAGAGTATGGAGCCCAGGAGGGAGGGAACACCTAGGGAATCTGGAGTCAAAGTTGTATGTGGATATTACTAGCTACCGACCCAGAGGGGTGAGTGCCCTTCTCAGGAGGGGGAGCTGGACTTAACAAAGATGCCTCCTTTTTCTGACCGCTCAGTGTCTCAGTGCAGACTAACACCTCAATGCCAACTTCAGAGCCAGGCCCCTCCCGCAAGGCTATTTCCAGATCACCCATCACCCCACACCAGCCCAACCCCTCCCTGTTCTTGGCCAGCAGCAAACCCCAAAGTGTGTCAACCAGAGGGCAGTGAGGAGGCCAGGTGGAAAGGGAGGGAGGCCTCTGGGATCAGGGCAGCAGGTGGTGCTGGTGGTGAAAAATCCCTGCAGTCTGAGAGCCTGCCAGCCACAGAAGTGACTGTCCCTGCTGAGCGACAGGACTGTTTCAGAGGAGCTGGAGCGAGCAGAATGCTCAAGCCTGGAACAGGAACCGCTTCTGGACTAATAAATCAGAGAAAATGAACAATTTATTTTGTTTAAGCATTTAATTTTTGGCTGTGCTGGGTCTTTGTTGCTGTGTGCGGGCTTTCTCTAGCTTCGGGGAGCAGAGGCTACTCTAGTTTCGGCAAGCGGGCTTCTTGTGGTGGCTTCTCCTGTTGCAGAACACAGGCTCTAGGGCTTCAGTCATTGCAACACAGGGGTTTAGTTGGTTTGCGGCATGTGGAATTTTCCCAGACCAGGGATTGAACCTGTGTCCCCTGTATTGGCAGGTGGATTCTTAACAACTGAACCATCAGGGAAGTTCAAAGATGGGCCATTTAAAGGTAATTTTTCTAGAACGCTTCAGTGTGATGTGACCACAGGGACATTTAAATGTGCCTGAAACAGATCTGGCAGTAGGAAGCACTTTAAAAACTGAGCGAGGGACTTCCCTTGTGGTCCAGTGGTGAAGAATTGCCTTCCAATGCAGACGATGCAGCAGGTTCAATCCCTGGTTAGGGAATTAAGATCCCACATGCCTTGGGGCAAATGAGCCCACATGCACTTCAACTAGAGAGAAGTCCACCGGCCACAACTAAGAGCCCGTGTGCTGCAATAAAGACCCAGCACAGCTAAATAAATAAATACATTCATTAAAAAATAAAAATAGAGTTAAACTTTGAGATTGTAACTTCAAAAAGTGTGTTGAGGTGAAACCGGGAGGTGATGAACTCAAGGATGGGCAGAGGAGCACAGCCGCTGCACAGAGTTGGTGAGTCAGTCTAGCAAGCCTTATTCGTGGTCTCCACCAGACACAGGTATTCTAGAAATCCCTGGAAATGGGCACTCTGCCCTAGAGAGTCAGTTAAAAGCCAACACAGAGGGCTTCCACAGTGGCTCAGCAGTAAAGAACCTGCCTGTAATGCAGGAGATTCAGGTTCAATCCCTGGGTCAGGAAGATCCCCTGGAGAAGGAAATGGCAACCCACTCCAGTATTCTTTCTTTCCCAGGAAATCCCACGCACAGAGGAGCCTGGTGGGCTACAGTCCATGGGGTTGCAAAAGAGTCGGACAGGATTGAGCAACTAAAATCCAACATACAGTCCTCCCTCCAGTAATGTCCACCCCCCTACCACTTGCTCACTCTCCAATCCCTCTTGAGGATCTGAAGCAGGTAAGGGACTGCCCTAGAAAAGTCACAGGAGCATTTAAGTTGACATGCTGATTTATTAATCCATCATATGTAAGTTTAAATGACATATGGCCCGATCACTAAAGTGTGAAATGGTAAATTGAGTTTCTTGCAAAGCTCCAGGCTCTGTCAATCAAGGTCTAACACCTCTGTGAGACCCTACTGGAAACACCTGTGGCACTGCTGTAGTGGTGACCTTGGTCGTGGAATCCAGAGGTAGGTAGTTCTCACTAACCCTCAATCCTCAAATTCAGTGGCACTGAATTATTAATAGGGTTACCAACTCATCCTGGTTTTAGCACTGAAAGTCTTGAGTCCCAGGAATCCCCCTGAGATTCAGTTTAAAATTAAAATTCCCATATTTCCTCATTCCTGGGAAAACCAGGACAGCTGGTCACCCTAAATTTAAGAACACCATAGCGAATGATTGGAAAATCTCAAGGCAGTATGTGTGAGTGATCAGGGCTAAGTTCGGGCCTAGTAGACATTTGTTCATTAATTAAGCAAGCATTTATTAAAAATAGAGACTGGGCTTTTCTGGTGGCCCAGTGGTTAAGAATCTGCCTTGCAATGCAGGGCACACCGGTTCGATCCCTGGTCCAGAAAGATCCCACATAACATGGGGTACCTAAGCCTGTGTGCCATGACTACTGAGCTCTGCAACAAGAGAGGCTACTGCAGTGAGAAGCCTGCACACCGAAACTAGAGAGTAGCCCCTATTCACTGCAACTAGAGAAAGGCCTCCTGCAGCAACGAAGACCCAGTGCAGCCAAAAATAAATCAATAAATATATTTTAAAAAAAATACAGACCAAGTTGCCCATTAAACTTCACAATGGGCCCTACCTGAGGGGGTTTCCAATTTGATCAGGAGTGAAAGAAAGTGAAAGTGAAGTCGCTCAGTCTTGTCCGACTCTTTGCAACCCCACGGACTGTAGCCTACCAGGCTTCTCTGTCCATAGGTTTTTCCAGGCAAGAGTACCAGAGTGGGTTGCCATTTCCTTCTCTGGGGATCTTCCCGACCCAGGGATCAAACCTGGGTCTCCTACATTGCAGGCAGATGCTTTACCCTCTGAGCCACCAGGGAAGCCCTTATCAGGAGTGGGTAATATATAATGTAATTTTATTACATATTCATAAAATATTAATAATATAATTTTTGTATGTCATCATGTATTTTAATTAACTGTCTCAAATATAAGTTGTTTAATTTTAAGTGCTGAATGTAAAATGTAATAAAACTAAAACTGGAATCAGTATTGAGCATCTAATACACACTAAGCACTATTCTGGGCTTCCCTGGTAGGCTAGTAAGTGGTTTTCTGTACCTGATGTGATAACTGTATGGGCTGTCAGTGGCCACATGGACCATGAGTTCCCCTCCAGTGAACTCGGTCAAGTAGATTCTGCACAACAACTTGCCTGGAATGGATGGATGCCAGGAGATGGATGAGGTGACCTTAAATCCACCTTCCAGCCTTAAGGACTGTTAGGAATTTCTTGAAAATCATTTTCTTTTATAATAAAGTTTATTCATTTTTATTTTTAAAAAATATTTATTTGCTCTGGGTCTTCGTTGTGGCATGTGGGATCTAGTTTCCTAACCAATGATCCAACCTGGGCCCCCTGCACTGGGAGTGCAGAATCTTAGCCCCTTGACCCCAGCTCATTTATTTTTTTAAAAAATGAATCTATTAGGGGCGTACCAGGTGCCCGAATCCTTTCCAGGAACTGAGAATACCTAGATGAATAAACTAAGGTGCTGAATCTCAAAAAATTCACAGCCCGAGACATCTACACAGAAAGTGACAGTCCAGGTGGTAAGCAAATGTTAGCGGGATCACAACAATGTATGCTCAATAAATATCTGTTGAATATTTGCAAGAAGGAGAGGCTGTGGGAGGTCAGTGTGGGAGTCCCACAGAGGAACAATTGTTGACAGCATCTTGAATTCTGAGGATACGCTTCCCAAGTGGAGATGTAGGAGAAAGTAGGAGGGCTGGCATGTGCCAAGGCCCAGTCTGGGCAGGGGAGTGTGAGGTGTAGCTCACTCTCTTCTGAAGCTCAGCCATTCCCACCCCATCAGGTGTTGTGAGGGGACACTCACAACTGGCAAATGAGGCCAACAGGGCTCACCTAGGGCTGCATATATGGCATGGCTTGTGTGCTCAGTCCAACTCTCTGCGACCCCATGGACTGTAGCCTGCCAGGCTCCTCTGCCCATGGAATTCTCCAGGCAAGAATACTGAAGTGGGTAGCCATTTCCTTCTCTAGGGGATCTTCCCAGTCAAGGGATTGAACCCACGTCTCCTGCTTGGCAGGTGGATTCTTTACCACTGAACCACTTAAGAAGCCCCATTTAAGGCTGTGGGGAGACCAAGCAGAGAAAGGAGGTTGTGGCCCAACCCAGGTATGAGAGCAGGCTTCACAGAAAGAAACCAGCCGGGGTCTTTTACGCAAAGGGAGCAGTTAAGGCACTGACGTCCACAGGGAAAATCACGGTAAGCACCGGAAAGAGCACCTGGGAGAGGAGGTAGGCCCAAAAACAGGACCATGGGTTTTGGAAGCTGCAGACTCAGAGGTGCATTTGGGGAAGCAATGGGAGACTGGCTCAGGGAGATGTTCCAAGACAAGGCCAGTCATGTAGGGCCTTTTATGCCATGTAGAGTTCGGGCTTTACTCCCAGAGCAAAGAGGAACCCCTGAAGGCCAGCTGGGAAGCTCCAGCCACCAGCCTGCCCTTTCTAGACTTTTCCCTCCAAATGACCCCCACCCCCACCTCCTGCTTTCTTTTTTTTTCCTATTATTATTTATTATAGGATGTTACATATAGTTCCCTCTGCTATAAAATAGGACAGAGTTTAACTATTTTATATATAGTAGTTTGTATCTGCTAATCCCAAACTCCTAATCTATCCATCTCCCACCCCTTTTCCTCTTGGGTAACTATAAATTTGTTTTCTAAGTCAATGGGTCTGCTTCTGTTTCATATATAAGTTCATTTGTGTCATATTTTATTTTTTAATAATTTTATTTATCTTGGGTTGTGCTGGGTCTTTGTTGCTGCATGGGCTTTTCTCTAGTAGAGGTGTGCAGGCTTCTCACTGTGGTGGCTTCTCTTGTTGCGGGGCACAGGTTCTAGAGCACAGACTCAACAGTCGTGGTGCACAGGTTTAGTTCTCCGTGGCATGTGGGATCTTCCTGCATCAGGGATCGAACCTGTATCTCCTGCACTGGTAGGTGATTCTTTATCACTGAGCCACCAGGGAAGCCCCTGTGTCATATTATAGATTCCACATAAAGTGATATTATATGGTCTTTTTCTGACTTGCTTCACTTAGTATGATAATCTCTAGGTCCATCCATGTTGCTGCAAATGGCATAATTTTATTGATTTTTATGACTAAGCAGTATTCCATTGTATACATGTACCATATTTTATTTATCCATTCGCCTGATGATGGTCATTTAGGTTGCTTCCATGTCTTGGCTACTGTAAATAGTGCAGCAAGGAACACTGGGGTGTATGTATCTTTTCTGATTAGAGTTTTCTCCAGATATATGTCCAGAAGTGGGATTGCTGGATCATATGGCAACTCTGTTTTTAGTTTTTCTAAGGAAACTCCATATTGTTTTCCATAGTGGCTGCACCAATTTACATTCCCACCAACAATGTAAGAGAGTTCCTTTTTCTCCACACCCTTTCCCACATTTATTTGTAGACTTTTTTTTTGGCTGCATCAGGTTGCAGCACACAAGATCTTTAGCACACAAGCTTGCAGGTCCCTGACCAGGAATCAAACCCAGGCCCCCTGCACTGGGAATGCATAGTCTTAGCCACTGGGCCACCAGGGAAGTCCCTGTAGACTTTTATATTTTAAATTATCATTTATTTATGGCTGTGCTGGGTTTTCATTGCTGTGTGCAGGATTTGTCTAGTGCGGTGAGCGTGGGATACTCTTTGTTATGGTTCATAAGCTTCTCACTGCAGTGGCTTCTCTTGTTGCTGAGCACAGGCTTTAGGCATCTGGGCTTCAGTAGTTGCAGCCCTCGAACTCAATAGCATGCAGACTCAGTAGTTGCAGCATGTGGGCCCAGTAGAGCACTTGGGCTTCAGTAGTTGTGTCGTATGGACTTTGTTGCTCCAGAGCATGTGGGATCAAACCCGTGTCCCCTGCACTGGCAATCAGATTCTTAACCACTGGACCACCAGAGAAGTCTCCCCTGTAGACTTTTAAATGATGGCCATTCTGACCAGTGTGAGGTGGTACTTGCAGTTTTTATTTGAATTTCCCAAGTAAGTATTGATGTTGAGCATCTTTTCACTTTCCTAATGGCCATATAGATGTGTTCTTTGGAGAAATTTAGGTCTTCTGCCCATTTTTAAAATTAGTTTGTTTGCTTTTTTGATATTGAGTTGTATGAGCTGTTTGTATGTTTGGGAAATTAAGCCGTTGTCAGTCACATCATTTGTAAATATTTTCTCCCATTCCACAGGTTGTCTTTTTGTTTTGTTTATGGTTTCCTCTGCTATACAAAGGTCTGATTCAGTCCCAATTGTTTATTTTTGCTTTCATTGTTATTGCCTTGTCCACCCCCTGCTTTCTATTCCCTCCTGTCCCCTAACTCTTTTTGCAACCAATATTTGGCAAATCTGATATCAAATCTCTTGTCTATGTCCTGCCACTTCTTTCTGAAAGTGGATTCTTAGATGCCGTTGCTGGTACACTGATGCCTGCTCTTTATCATTTTTTTCTCAGGAACCAGGGCCTGCCCCACCCTAAGCTGCCCCAGACCAGTTCTGCTCAGTAGCCAAGCCCAGCTTCCTTCCCTCCCCCCAAGCCCTCAGATCATTCCTGGCCAGGCCCAGGCGGGCCTCCTCTGGGAGTTCAAACACAATATTCCCCTTTCTGTCTGTAGTCCACTAGATGCAAAATTTCACAATACTTTGTTAGTGTTATAATTGTATTTTTTCATATAATTTCCTTTTCTAAACTCTCAAACACAACTCCATGTATTCCATAAAATGCTTTGGCATTCTTGCAATAATTAAGTTCCAACAAATAAAGGTGTTTTGGAAATGTACCCTATTCCTTAGCAGTTAGCTCTATAATAAGACAGGTGTTTTTGGTTCATTTTTCAAAGTAATCAAGAGATGTGGGTGTGAAATGTGGACATTTTCTGCTAAAAATGAAAATATAAAGAGAAAGACAGGATACAAAATCCTAGCTACAAACTGATTTTTTTTTTAAGTTTGAGATGATAAATTCACAGAAAAGTGCAAAGAAACACACAGTGAGGTCTTTGACACACCCTCTTTGGCCACCTCATGCAAAGAGTTGACTCATTGGAAAAGACCCTAATGCTGGGTAGGATTGGGGGCGGGAGGAGAAGGGGACGACAGAGGATGAGATGGTTGGATGGCATCACCGACTCGATGGACATGGGTTTGGGTAGACTCCGGGAGTTGGTGATGGACAGAGAGGCCTGGCGTGCTGCAATTCATGGGGTCGCAAAGAGTCGGACACGACTGAGCGACTGAACTGAACTGAACTGAACCCAGCCATAGGGCTTCCCAGGTGGCGCTAGTGGTAAAGACCCTGCTTGCCAATGCAGGAGATGTAAGGGACACGGATTGGATCCCTGGGTCGGGAAGATTCCCTTGCCTGGAGAATCCCCATGGACAGAAGAGCCTGGCAGGCTACAGTCCATAGCGTCATATAGAGTCGGACACGACTGAAGCGACTTACTTAGCACGCATGAATGCACCCAGCCTTGGGTTAACATCTTGCATAACTATAGTACAATATCATAACCAGGAAATTGACATTGGCACAATCCACAGAGTGTACGCAGACTTCACTAGTTATATATAGGAAACTATATATATATGTGTGTGTGTGTGTGTGTGTGTGTGTATATATATATATATATATATAGTTAATGAACATAAGTGTGTGTGGCCCTGTGCAATTTTACAACATGTATACCTTAACATAACCACCACCATAAACATGATACTTCATTGTGACAACAGCCTACGACTCTCTCATGCCACCCTTTTATATCCATACTCACCCTCCCTTCAGCCTGATTTAAATATGAAATAATATTAAATGGAGCACAGAAAAATTGCCGAGAAAAAAATACAGCAAAATGATTGCCAACAGATGTCTGGATTGTGGGATAATGCTTGATTTATTTTTTATTTTTACAGTCTTCAGTCTTTTCCATTTTTCTTCAGTGAGAATTCATTACTTTTTTAAATTAATTGACTAATTAATTTAAAATTACTTAGTTAACTAATTTGGCTGTGCCAGTGGGATCTTCAGTCTTCACTGGGGCATGTAGGATCTTTTAGTTGCAACGTGCAGAATGTTCAGTTGCAGCATATGAGATCAAGTTCCCTGACCAGGTATCAAACCTATGCCCCCTGCATTGGGAGCACGGAATCTTAGCCACTGGACCACCAGGGAAGTCCCAGGAATCCATTATTTTATGAGAAAAATATCTTGATGAAATTTCTGGTATACACTGTAACATTTATAATCGCATGATCCCACAATTTTCAAACTGGAAGAAGAAACTGGTAGATTTTAATTTATATTAAAGTTTACCAGCAGATCAAAATAAGCCCTTCCCTTCCACACATAAAAAATTTTCCATCTCCCACAGAGCAATTTACAAAGTAAAACATTCTAAGCGTTGTTCATAATTTTATCCTAGCCCGCCTTTATAAGGTTAAACTTGAACACAGTAAAAAGACATTGTTTCTATTATTTACAGATTGCATAAAAACTCATCGCAAAACGTAGAGGCATAAAATCTTGATTTATCGTTTCTCTTGATTCTGTGAATTGACTGGAAAGTTCTTTTGCTGGTCTCCTCTGGCTCACTTGGGCTGTTACAGATGGCTGGAACAGCTGGAAATTCATTCCAAGTTGGCCTCATTCACAAGTCTGGCCGTTGGTGCTGAGCAGGGAGTCTCAGCTCTTCTCATGACCTCTCAACCTCCAGCAGACTAGATGCTGATCTGGGACAGTGTTCCAAGAGGGTGAGCCCCAGTGCTCAGGTACCTACCCTCCCAGGTTTGTGGGATGCACAGGTCTCCTGGCTGAGCCCAAGGCTAATAGGGAGTTACACAGAGACAAGAATACTGGGAGGCAGGATTCATTAGGGGCCATCAAAAGCAATAATCTACCGCAGATATGAAGGCCTGCCCTGTTATAAGAATGTAAATATGAGCAAAATAAAATACTTCTTTGAGTCCAGTGGCAAGGCTAAGGAAGGCAATTATAAGCAATTTCTTTTTTAAAAAATTAACTTACTTATTTTTGGCTATGCTGGGTCTTATTGCCGCACGTGCCCTTTCTCTAATTGCTACAAGCGGAGGCTACTCTCCTGTTGTGGAGCATGGACTGTAGGGTGAACGGGCTTCAGTAGTTGTGGCACATGGGCATGTGGGATCTTCCCAGGCCAGGGGTCAAACTGGTGTTCCCTGCATTGCAAGGTGGATTTTTAACCACCGCACCACCAGGGAAGCCATAGCAATTTCTAATCTTCATATAACTGTGATTCAATCAAGATAATAGAAAAGGTCAATTTCCCCATGGTTAACTCAAGAACTAATGCCTCATTAAGGGAGCTGAAAAATATAGTTACACAATCAACTAGATGTTCCATTCATATATCTATTTCCATACGTAGTAATATAAAAAAGAAATTCTCTTTTCTTGATATTTACCAAACATAGTTCAGCATTTTTTAATTTTTGGCCACACCAACACTTGTGGTATCTTAGTCCCGGACCAGGGACTGGTCACCTGAGCCTCCTGCAGTGGAAGTGGAGTCTTAGCCCCTGGACCACCATGGAAGTCCCTATAAATTTTGCGTGTGTATGCGCGTGAGCTCAGTTGCACAGCTGTGTCCAACTCTTTGCCAGGCTCCTCTGTCCATGGAATTTTCCAGGCAAGAATACTGGAGCGGGGTGCCATTTCCTCCTCCAGGGGATCTTCCTGACCCAGGGATCAAGCCTACATCTCTTGCATTTCTTTATTTTAAAAAAGATTTACTTTTGGAATTCCCTGGCAGTCTGGTGGCTAAGATTCTTTGATCTCACTGTGGAGGATCCAGGTCTAATCCCTGGTAAGGGATCTAAAATTCCACAAGTTTTGCACGGCAACCAAAAATATTTTAAAAAATAAATAAATAAAATACAGAAATAAATATATTTATATAAAAATAAATAAACATTTGTTTTAGAACAAGTATTTATGAAAAATCTAATTAAAAGTTTACATTAAATCTTAAAAGTTATACACTAAATCAACTTTTGCCTCAGAACCAATTTCTGCAAATACAGGAAATATAAAAGGGATCAGTTCAGTTTAGTCGTTCAGTCATGTCCAACTCTTTGAGACTCCACGGACTGTAGCATGCCAGGCTTCCCTGTCCATCACCAACTCCTAGAGCTTGCTCAGACTCATGTCCATTGAGTCAGTGATGCCATCCAACCATCTTCATCCTTTGTCGTCCCCTGCTCCTCCTGCCTTCAATCTTTCCCAGCATCAGGGTCTTTTCAAATGAGTCAATTCTTCCCCCATCAGGTGGCCAAAGTATTGGAGTTTCAGCTTCAGCATCAGTCTTTCCAATGGCTGATTTCCTTTAGGATGGACTGGTTGGATCTCCTTGCAGTCCAAGGGACTCTCAAGAGTCTTCTCCAACACCATAGTTCAAAAGCATCAGTTCTCAGGTGCTCAACTTTCTTTATAGCCCAACTCTCACATCCATACATGACTACTGGAAAAACCATAGCATAAAAGGGATATGCTTTTTAAAATTTTAATAAATATATTTCAGACGTCCCTGGTGGTCCAGTTTTTAAGAATCCACCTGCCAATGCAGGGCACACAGGTTCAATCCCTGGTCTAGGAAGATCCCACATGCAGTGGAGCAAAGCCTGTGTGCCACAACTACTGAACCTGAGCTCTAGAGCCCAAACTCCACAACAAGAGAAGCCATCACAATGAGAAACTAAGCACTGCAACTAGAGAGTAGTAGCCCCTGCTTGCCATAACTAGAGAAAAGCCTGCATCCAGCAACCAAGACCCAGTGATGCCAAAAATAAATAAAATACATAATGGATGTTTCTTTCACTATACAGTAGAATCAATACATGTTATACAGCTAATTTTTTATGTGTGTTCCCTCCAAAGTTTGACTGATCCAACGGCTCCCCAAAGCATATGACACTTAGATAAGACTTAAGATCCACTGAGAATTTATTTGGAGGATCAAATGTTTCAATCGATCTTGAGACTACAATAATTCCTCAGACATCTGCTGTGAAGCTTGCTCCCTCATCTGCCAGATGCTGTCTCCAGAAGCACTGGCCCCTGCCCTTTTCTGCACCACATCTCTCCTTGGCTCCCTTCACTCTCCAGCCATGCTGGGCTTCCTTCAGGTTCTTCAACCAGTTATGCTCTGGCTTCCCAGCTCTCTTCACGTGTCTCCTGCTCTGAGATCTCCTTGCTCCACTTCCTTCCTCTGGCTGACACCTTATTCATCTTGCATGTACCTAAGTGTCACTTCCAATGAAGATTTCTGACTTTTCCATATATGTTCCACCAGCACCCTGGGGGCTTCCCAGGTGGCGCTAGTGGTAAAGGAACCCTCCTGCCAATGCAGGAGACAAGAAATGTGGTTTGACCCCTGAGTTGAGAAGATCCCCTGGAGAAGGGCGTGGCAACCCACTCCAGTATTCTTGCCTGGAGAATCCCATGGAGACAGAGGAGCCTGGCAGGCTACAGTCCGTAGGGTAACACAGAGTGAGACATGACTGAAGCGACTTGGCACCCATGTGTTTTTGATGACGTTAGCATCCTGTACTTTCCCTGCCATAAATGTTACCATATTCTGTTATTTTTTTTGTAAAATTAAAAAAATTGTTGTTGTTGTTAAGCCGTGTGGCATGTTAGTTCCCTGACCAGGGGTGGAACCTGTGCTCCCTGCACTGGGAGTGCAGAGTCTTAAACATTGGACCACCAGGAAAGTTCCTCACACTTTATTATTTTATGTTTTTCGTTTTATTTTTTCTCCCTGAGGGCAAGGAATGACTGTGTCTAGTGACTGACACATGGCCAAGGCACTCAGAAATGTCCCTCTGCTGCTGCTGCTAAGTCGCTACAGTCGTGTCCGACTCTGTGCAACCCCATAGATGGCAGCCCACCAGGCTCCTCTGTCCCTGGGATTCTCCAGGCAAGAATACTGGAGAGGGTTGCCATTTCTTTCTCCAATGCATGCATGCATGCTAAGTCGCTTCAGTCGTGTCCGGCTCTGTGTGACCCCATGGACAGCAGCCCACCAGGCTCCTGTGTCCACCCAATTCTCTAGGCAAGAGTACTGGAGTGGGTTGCTGTTTTCTTCTCCAGAAATGTCCCTCAAGTGAATATAAATATGACAGAAAGAAAACTAAAGAGGCACTTTCAGTAGCCATGTTCACATACTCAAGATTATGCTCTTTGCCCAAAGGTGATGCTATCAAGTCTTGACTTATAGTCTATTTACTCATTTTTTAAAAATAATTTTATTTATTTGTTTATTACTTTTGGTTGTGCTGGGTCTTCGCTGCTGTGCCAGACTTTCTCCAGTTGCAGCGAGAAGGGGCTACTCTCTAGTTGTGGTGCTCAGGCTTCTCTCTGCAGAGGCTTCTCTTGTTGCAGAGCACAGGCTCTAGGTGCATGGGCTTCAGTAGTTAATCCATTCAGGCTCAGGAGCTGTGGCTTGCTGACTCTAGAGCAGGGATTTATCTGCCCCATAGCATATGGAATCTTCCAGGATCAGGGGTCAAACCCAAGTTCCCTGAGTTGGCAGGCAGATTCCTAGCCACTGTACCACGAGGGAAGGACTTCCCACCTTACTCTTACTTTTTTAATTAATGTATTATTTTTGTTTGTGCTGGGTCTTCCTTGCAGCCCACGGGCTTTCTATAGTTGTGGCGAGAGGACTACTCTCTAGTTGCAGTGTGTAGGCTTATTGCTGTGACTTCTCTTGTTGTGGAGCACGTGCTCAATAGTTGTGGCTCAGGGGCTCTGTCGCTCCATTGCATGTGGGAGCCTCCCTAACCAGGGATCAAACCCATGTCCCCTGCATTGCAAGGCAGATTCTTAATCACTAGACCACCAGGGAAATCCCACCTTACTGTTATTTTAAATAAAAGTCTGACCTATTTGGATTTATGAATTCCTAAACAACACAAAGTTGAAAGTACAAAGGAGAGTGCTACTTGGGACTGTCAACTAAACGCAGTCAGGACCAGCAGAATCAGTCTGATAAGGAGAGAAGGAACAGAAACATTGCAAAAAGCCATAAGGAAAGGCCAATTGGCTTAGAGGAGAAAATAAGAGATTTTGGGGAGCACAGCCAAATCCAAAGCCTAGCATTCATGCAGTGCCTGGAGTCAAGGAGAAAAGACTGAATTTCATTCAGCATATTCCATTTAGGAAAAAAGAGGGGCCTTCCCTGGACTCTGAGCTTCCACTGCAGGGGGCACAGGTTCCATCCCTGGTTGGATGCTGCACGAACCCCACGGTGCAGCCAAAAATTTTTTTAAAAAATAAACCAACTATAGCTTAAGAACTTAAAAAAAACAAGAGTACATTTTACCTATTTCCATGAAAACAAATTTTTTTAATGCTTTAAGTTTGGGGGCCTAGAAAAATAAGCCTGGTTATCTGAAAAATCCACTTTTCCACATGGAAAATCCCCCTCCCCTGGCCCTGGTAAAACAGTGAGGGGCTACTGATTTTCCACTGAAAGAGGCAGTATCTTGCCCCAGGGATTATTGTTGTTGTTCAGTCACTAAGTCATGTCTGACTCCTTGTGACCCCCTGGACTGCAGCACGCTAGGCTTCCGTCCTTCACTATCTCCCAGAGTTTGCTCAAACTCATGTCTCTTGAGTCTGTGATGCTATCTAACCATCTCATCCTCTGCTTCCCCCTTCTCCTTTTGCCTTCAATCTTTCCCAGCATTTGGATTTTTTCCAAAGAGTCTGCTCTTCGAATCAGGTGGCCAAAGAACTGGAGCTTCAGCTGCAGTATCAGTCCTTCCAAGGAATATTCAGGACTGATTTCCTTCAGGAGGACTGGTTTGATCTCCTTGCAGTCCAAGAGACTCTCAAGAGTCTTCTCCAGCACCACGATTCAAAAGCAGCAATTTTTCAGCACTCAGCCTTCTTTACGGTCCAACTCTCACGTCTGTACATGAACACTGGAAAAACCATAGCTTTAACTATATGGACCTTTGTTGGCAAAGTGATATCTCTGCCTTTAAATACACTGTTTAGGTTTGCCTCTGGGATACCAGCCCCCTGATCGCGGCTTTCCTGGCAATTGCTCCACTCTATTTCATTAATGACTCACTTCTCCGGCTCCCCGGCTGGCCCAGGCATTTCTTGTAGGCCAGGACAGGGTCTTTTATCTCTTCAGCCCTGATATCTACCACAGTCCTAGCACATTGTAACCGTTCAACAAACATTCATTAAACAAATAAAAGAACAGTGTCAAAGCCATAACTTCCACTCTCTCCTTTCCTTTAACAAGAAGACATTAAAAGCCTTGCCATACAATCACATAATAGCATCAGTTCAGTTCATACCCCAGGATAAATTTGTATGTTCACCACACTGGCCTACAGATCAATAACACGGTTGACTGTAATCAGCCCATTTTCAAAGAGGAGGGAAAGGAATAAGAAATGTCATTTCTGCAACTTTAAAAATTTTTTTTTCAATTCCTTTTATGCATGACTTAAGAAAAGATATCCCAGGAACTTGGCTTGAATTTCTGAATTCAAGTTGAATTTCTGATATTTGAGCCTCTGGAAATGGTCCCAATGGATACACTTATACAAGGTGCCATCAGCACCTGAATGGAAACAAACTGGTGCCTAGGAGTATTTTACTTCCTACAAGATCAAATAATAGTCATGAAGCATGAACTAGAGCTGTCGATGGCTGCACCAAAACAGAGAATCAGTGGACCCTCCCTACAAAGGCCCTCCCTACAAAGTCAGCTGGGAAAGGGGGCATCAGAACTGGCACAGGGGGAAGGTCACCTATAGGGTAAAACAAAGCTGCCAACCAGATGTGTTCCCTTGAAACAGCTTTGCAGTGGCTCGCCTTGCTCAAGGAGCACAGGCTCGGCCAAGAGATGACCAGAAGGAGGAGGTGAGGAGTAAGAGAAAGCCTCATGTGTGCATGCGTGCTAAGTCACTTCAGTCATATCTGACTCTGTGACCCTATGGACCGTAGCCTGCCAGGCTCCTCTGTCTATGGGATTTCCCAGACAAGAATACTGGAGCTGGTTGTCATGACCTCCTCCAGGGATCTTCCCGACCCAGGGATCAAATCTGTGTCTCATGTATCTTCTGCATGGGCAGGCAGGTTCTTCACCGCTAGGGCTACCCAGGAAGCCCCTGGGAGAGAGCCTCAGCGACACCCAACTACAACTGGGCCATTGAGAAAAACATTGAGTCAAACAACCCCAGAGATTCGAAAGTGATCCATTTTTTTTTTCCCAACCTACAGTCCCCATGTCCCATTCTTCTTTAGGATTCCGGAACCTAGAGAGAACTGCTCCCCAAAACATTTCTCTTGCCCACTTAGATTCCGTTTCTGGAAATGGTACTATCCAATCTTATCATCAGGGCCCCAAGGTGGAAATGAATCACACAGGGCACTGGTCCCAGGGATGGTATGGAAAAAATATCAGGTCACCTGAGGTTCATGAAAAGGATCAAGTAGCAGTGAATATACTAAGCTTTATGTCCAAGGGCTAATGAAGGCCAGACTACGACTTCGGCTTCTAGGACATAACCACAGATGATACAGCTGAAGAGGGTCCCCCATCCAGAGCCAGGGGACAGCCTTAACTAAAGTCCACGTGGCCCCTAGAACTCCTTGTGACCTCACCCTCTCGTGGATTGTAAACAGACTCAGTCCTGAGAACACTGTGATAATCTGTCTTCTTTGGAGTCCAGTTGTGTTCAGGGAGCTCCCCACAGTGACTCTTCTATTCCAACCAGCTAGGTTCCCTTGGACTCACATTATTTATTTCTCTGTATGCACTGTAGTTGTCCCTTGCTCAGTTAGTTTCTGACCACTGCCTCTAACCCACATGTGAGTACATGCCTTCAGGTAAGTTCCATTATCAGGAGATGCAGCAGCTGTTAATCCATCAGCCTTGAGCCACCAAATTGATCCTTCCTACCCTGTCATACTCCATTGACTGACATCCTTGCCCTGTGAACAGCAAGGCCCCTATAAATGCAGGCATTCCTTCTGCTTCCCCTATGCCAAGAGTTCTTAACCTTTCTTGCAACATGGGTCACTTTCGAGAAACTGTTACGAACTTTTCACCAGAAAAAAAATAAACATATAGATTTGAAAATAATGTTAAGGGGTTATTGACCCATAAAGCCCATTCTATGGACTCCAACTCAAGGCAAGAAATGATGACCATTCTAAAGAGACAGTCAGAAGAGTGAGAGCTAGGGGGAATTCCCTGGTGGCCTGGTGGTTAGGACTCAGCACTTTCACTGCTGGGCCTGGGTTCAATTCCTGGTCAGGCAACTAAGATCCCACAAGCCAAGTAGTGTGACCAAAAAAAAAAAAGTGAGAGTTTAACTTATCTGTTCTCCATGTGCATCAATGTCTACAGAGGATTTGGTGACAAAAGTTTGTTGGTTTCATCTCTGAGGTCCAGCCAGGTGCTGTCCTCACCTGCCCACTAAGCTCAGGCAGCAGCCTCATAAGCAAGCAACCAAGACAGCGGCTCCTCGTTGAAGCTGGCAAACATATCAATACCCTTGCCCACATCAATAGACTCCCACCTATGGGGCCAGCCCAGACCTTACACACCTTTCCCTATGGCCATCTAGGTGACTCTGGTGCTACCTCGTCACCTTGAAATAGTGAATGAAAAGGACTTCCAACAGGTCTGCCAGGCCACACCTTCTCTAGGTTTCCTGCTTCTCCATTCACCCCTCTCCTCCCCTCCCTCTTTCCCTCTCCCTCTCTCACACTCACACACACACATTCCAGCTGTCACTCAGGAAAACAGTCAATGTCAGCATCCTGAAGCCTCCCTGGAGCAAATTTCCTGAAGCATACCATCATGGAAGACTGCTGAGCTCAGGAATGGTTGCCACTGGCCACCAGCCAGATTATATTTCCTCGGTCACTCTGACCTCCTCAAAAGCCACAGCCAGTAGTGATCTGGTATTCTCATGTTGACATCCTACTCCAACCCTCTCTGCTTTAAAACAAAGCAAAACCTTGATCTTGTCACAAATCTAAGTGATTATCACATACACACAGGGTTGTCACCAACCTTCCCCCATTTATTCCAAAAATGATTACATATTTCTAACAAAAACTGACCATGAAGATAATTGAGGGTCTGTGGGCCCCAGGGAAGGGGAGAGATCTCCCTGCCCTTCTGTAGTGTAGGGACTTCATGCACTCTCATATGTAAAGTGAAAGTCGCTCGGTCATGTCTGACTCTTTGTGATCCCATGGACTATACAGTCCATGGAATTCTCCAGGCCAGAATACTGGAGTGGGTAGTTGTTCCCTTCTCCAGGGAATCTTCCCAAGCCAGGGATTGAACCCAGGTCTCCTGCATTATAGGCTGATTCTTTGCCACCAGGGAAGCCCAAGAATACTGGAGTGGGTAGCCCATCCATTCTCCAGTGGATCTTCCCAACCCAGGAATCAAACCAGGGTCTCCCGCATTGCAGGCCGATTCTTTACCTGAACTACCAGGGAAGCCCTTTCTTTCCCAATCGTGAGAATTCTCCCTCCTCCCCACATATACCCATCTTTCCCACTGATAGAGCATTAGCAAAGAAACAATACTCTAAGGTACCAAAAGAAGCCTCTCAAGATGAACCTCAGAGTCAACTCTGGATGTTGTGGATCATCATGTGAATTAGCCAATTCTGGCCTCTCCTGACATGCTGTCAGGCAATGCAATGTAATTACAATGTTATCATAACTTATGTCTCACAAGGTTGTTACCAACTAGATTTGTGATTTGGGGCAGGGCACTTCCAGCCCCTGGGCCTCTGTCTCATCATTCATTCACTCAACAAACATTTATTGAGAAACTAGTAAGTTTCAGGCACTGTGCTAAGTGCTAATGACAACAATGATGAGCAAGGTATAGACCAGCTGAAGAATCTCCCACTCTATTGTTTACATGTTAATGTAAATAATTCATCATGTGACTGCATAATTAGGGCAATGGTGAAGGCTGGACAAGGTACTGGAGGAAAACTGGGAGGGAAGTACTGTCTGACTGGGGTGTAGAGGGGTCTGTAAAAATGAGAGGGTTGGACTTCCAGCTAAAAGAGTCCGTTATTGTAAGATCATGATGCATTCCAAAAGGCCCCAGAAGCTATTTGGATATTTCGTTTCAGGGAAATGTGTGCAAACCACCCTCCACTAGTGTAGATAAGGCATGTACCACTGACGGTTTACCATTTGGCACCTCTTCCAAATCAAAGAGAAGCCAGATTCTCATTAGCAGACTTTTGCAGTATCCAATTTTAATGATCACCTACAAGTGTAAAGGGCACTTGATAAAATCAAGTCTCTTCCAACTCAAAGGTCAGAAAACACATTATGTATATACTTGTGCCACACATACACTTAACCAGCTGATGAAACAAACACATCTTTCTGGGGGGCTGCACCCTGTGGCGTGAGGGATCTTGGTTCCCCAAACGGGGATCCAACTGGTGCCTCCTGCAGTAGAAGCACAGAGTCTTAGCCACTGGACTGCCAGGGAAGCCTCAACACATCATTTGTTGTTTAGTCACTAAGTCGTGTCAGTATCCTTGGGCTTCCCTTGTGGCTCAGCTGGTAAAGAATCTGCCTGCAATGCGGGAGACTTGGGTTTGATCCCTGGGTTGGGAAGATCCCCTGGAGAAGGGAACAACTACCCACTCCACTATTCTGGCCTAGAGAATTCCATGGACTGTACGGTCCACAGGGTCACAAAGAGTTGGACACGACTGAGCGACTTTCACTTTCACTCGATAAGTCGTGTCTGACTCTTTTCGCCCCCATGGACTGCAGCATGCCAGGCTTCCCTGTCCTTCACTATCTCCCAGAGTTTGCGCAAACTCATGTTCACTGATCCAACCATCTAATCTACTGCCCCTTCTCCTGCCCTCAATCTTTCCCAGCATCAGGGTCTTTTCCAATCAGTCAGCAACACATCTTTTAAGTGGGGAAAAAACTCAAACACAGACACACATAAAATGAATCCATCATAAGGTTTTCTTTCAAACAAAAAACGGAAATAAAACCTATTGATCTGTGATCGCTGGGAACTCATTCACCCTGAAAAGCTATTGAACTAAAGTCTGCTAATTGTGGCTTACAATTAACTCAAGCACGAGTTAATACTGTCAATATTTAAATCCTCAAATACTGAAAACAACAGCGTTCCAATGCCTAAAAGGTCAATATTAATCCTTCCAAGTTATTTACTTTTTCTGCTTACCTGTTTTTTTCCATATTTACTACAACAATGCTATAATGTTTAAACCTGGTAGACATTATTATTTTACATAGAAAAAGTGTGTCCTCTCCCATTAAAATACTGTTTTTCCTGTCTTCCCAAGGTAGTGTGAGGAAGAAGATACACATCCAGAATGGCTGGTAAGTCAGTTATATCTACAATTCAGTGCTTAGATTTTGTTCTATCTTGAAGTAGAAATACAGGTAAAATACAAGGCTTCCCCATCCCATTTTCAATTCATCAGTTTATATATTTTGATATATACATTTGATATATATTTATTTATCAAAAGTTTTATGTGTTAAGAAGGTATCACACTTCAGTGAAGTGTTATCAGTGGTTCAGTGAAGGTATCAGTGGTTGCACACTGATGTAAATGTACTTAAAGCCACTGAACTGTACACTTAAAAACAGTTAAAATGGTAAATTTTACGTGATGTATCTTTTACCACATTAAAAAATAAATAATGAAAAATGTTTCATTTTTTTAAAAAATACAATTCCCTTGTGTATATGGATCTTGAATTGTAACTTTTCTGAAGTCCCTCATTAGTTCTAGTAGCTTTTTCAGACCCATTCCTTAGGATTTTCTATGTATAATCAAGTCTCTGTAAATACAGCTTTATCACTTCCTTTAAAACAAAAAAGATATCTCTACATTAACAAAGCAAAGGCTACCAGAATATAAAATCTCTTTTTCTGTACCCTCAAATGCATTTTTTTTTAATTAAAAAAATTTAAAAAAATTTTTGGCGGTGCTGGGTCTCCGTTGCTGCATGGGCCTTTCTCTAATTGCTGCAAGCAGGGGCTACTCTCTAATCGCGGCGTCTGGGCATCTCATTGCCGTGGCTTCTCTTGTTGAAGATCACAGGCTCTAGAGCACACAGGCTTCAGTAGTTGCAGCACGTGGGCTCACTAGTTGCAGCTCCCGGGCTCTAGGGCCCAGGCTCAGTAGTAAGATATGCCAAAGAGGAAGAACCATGTCATACAGATGTCAACTCAGATTAGGGAAGATCAGATTAAAATTCCTTTAATTCCAACATGTGAGAACAGTTTGAGAATGACTTTGCTTCAACATGTGATTAACAGAAAAACACCTAAGTCATGTATCATTCCTGAGCCATGGAGGAACTATGGCAGAGGGAAGTGGACACAGGCTGTTTTCAGGGTTCCTGGGCTATCATCTTACTCGATCACAGGGTGATTCAACCCAGGGGGCACTGTTTCTACCTGTTTGGTCTCGGTCCATCCAGAAAGCACTCACTGACTTGCCTCTGTCACTCATTTACAGATGGGACTGATGCAGGCAAGGGAAAGGACTTGGACAGTTCTCACACAGAATCCTCAGAACACTCACAGATCCCCGCCCTCCCCTGCAAGAGCCTGCACAAAGGGACTGTCTGAGACCTGTAGAACCTTGGGGTCAGCCACCAAAGTCTTAAGCTGGAGCAGTAAGGAGCCTGAGGGGCAGACAGGACAGGACTAAGAAAACAAGAGCTCCAAAACAAACAAAAACCATTAATAAAAAGCGTTAGGGCTGGATTTTCCAACTTTCAGTTAGGCTGTTAAATAACTAGTCTTAGAACCTAAAAGGTTTTGTTAAATTTGTTGATTTGACAAACCAAATGATAGAAAGCAGGAAACTAAAACCATGTCAAAAGTTAATTTTTAATAATCTAAACAGGTTAGCCAAATACACTAGCCTGGCATAGCTAGAGAGAAGTACTGGTAGCATAATAAACATCAGTAGAGTCAAAGCGACTACAAACATCAGGGCTTCCCTTGTGGCTCAGCTGGTAAAGAATCCGCCTGCAATGTGGAAGACCTGGGTTCGATCTCTGGGTTGGGAGGATCCCCTGAAGAAGGGAGAGGCTACCCACTCCAGTATTCTGGCTGTCAACATACATACAAAAACAATGGAAGCTCTAGAAATAAAAACAGTCCCAGATACTAGAGGAAATCAAACTATTAGATACAACAACACATTAAAGCAGTAACAGAAGATATTGCATCTTACCACAATGCTTCCAAAAATGGAAACTTTCTTATTTCATCAGAAAAAAAAAATCTGATGAAATTTTTTCCTGTCTGGCACCACAATGGGATCTTAAAAAGGAACTCTGACAAGAGCATCAAGCCAAATACATTGTGACTTAAACAGAAACCATCTTTACTGTAAGAAGGAGAAAAAAATACAACTTACAACAGAAGAAAGGAAAATACAAACCATACACAATACCATTACTAGTAAATTACGCAAACATGCCAGCAAATTTGGAAAACTCAGCAGTGGCCACAGGACTGGAAAAGGTCAGTTTTCATTCTAATCCCAAAGAAAGGCAATGCCAAAGAATGCTTAAACTACCGCACAATTGCACTCATCTCACATGTTAGTAAAGTAATGCTCAAAATTCTCCAAGCCAGGCTTCAGCAATACGTGAACCGTGAACTTCCAGATGTTCAAGCTGGTTTTAGAAAAGGCAGAGGAACCAGAGATCAAATTGCCAATAGACGCTGGATCATCGAAAAAGCAAGAGAGTTCCAGAAAAACATCTATTTCTGCTTTATGGACTATGCCAAAGCCTTTGACTGTGTGGATCACAATAAACTGTGGAAAATTTTGAAAGAGATGGGATACCAGACCATCTGACCTGTCTCTTGAGAAACCTGTATGCAGGTCAGGAAGCAAGAGTTAGAACTGGACATGGAACAACAGACTGGTTCCAAATAGGAAAAGGAGTATGTCAAGGCTGTATATTGTCACCCTGCTTATTTAACTTATATGCAGAGTACATCATGAGAAACGCTGGGCTGGAAGAAACACAAGCTGGAATCAAGATTGCTGGGAGAAATATCAATAACCTCAGATATGCGGATGACACCACCCTTATGGCAGAAAGTGAAGAAGAACTAAAGAGCCTCTTGATGAAGGTGAAAGAGGAGAGTGAAAAAGGTGGCTTAAAGCTCAACATTTGGAAAACTAAGATCATGGCATCTGGTCCCATCACTTCATGGGAAATAGATGGGGAAACAGTGGAAACAGTGTCAGACTTTATTTTTTGGGGCTCCAGAATCACTGCAGCTGGTGATTGCAGCCATGAAATTAAAAGACGCTTACTCCTTGGAAGGAAGGTTATGGCCAACCTAGATAGCATATTTAAAAGCAGAGACATTACTTTGCCAACAAAAGTCCGTCTAGTCAAGGCTATGGTTTTTCCAGTGGTCATGTATGGATGTGAGAGTTGGACGGTGAAGAAAGCTGAGCACCGTAGAATTGATGCTTTTGAACTGTGGTGTTGGAGAAGACTCTTGAGAGTCCCTTGGACTGCAAGGAGATCCAATCAATCCATCCTAAAGGAGATCAGTCCTGGGTGTTCATTGGAAGGACTGATGTTGAAGCTGAAACTCCAATACTTTGGCCACCTCATGTGAAGAGTTGACTCATTGGAAAAGACCCTAATGCTGGGTAGGATTGGGGGCGGGAGAAGAAGGGGACGACAGAGGATGAGATGGTTGGATGGCATCACCGACTCGATGGACATGGGTTTGGGTAGACTCCGGGAGTTGGTGATGGACAGAGAGGCCTGGCGTGCTGCAGTTCACGGAGTCGCAGAGTCGGACACGATTGAGCGACTGAACTGAACTGAACTGAACTTTTTGAAAAAGAAGTAAGCCTCAGTTTTCTCATGCATGAAATGAAAAGTTGAAATAGACTAAATATTTAGTCATCAAATATTTTATGTGTTAAAAAGTTATCTTGAGGGGAGTTCCCTGGTGGTCCAGTGGTTAAGAATCCATCTGCCAATCCCAGAAGATTCCACAGGCTGCCGAGCAACTAAGCCTGGGCACCACAACCACTCAGCCTGTGAGCTGCAGCTACTGAAGCCTGCCTGCCCTGGAGCCTGTGCTCTGCAACAAGAGAACCACTGCAATGAGAAGTCAGAGCACCCCACTAAGAGTGGCCCCTGCTCACTGCAACTAGAGAAAGCCCGTGAGCAGAAATGAAGACTCAGCGCAGCCAAAAATACATAAATAAATATATATTTATTAAGGAAAACCCTTAAAGAAAAAAAAGAAGCTATTCTTTGAGGCTTCTCTGATGGTCCAGTGGTTAAGAATCCACCTTGCATTGCAGGGGCAAGGGTTTGATCCCTGGTTGGGGAACTAATATCCCACATACCTCTGCACAAGCCACAATGAGAGCCACAACTAGAGGGTCCACGTGCCACAACAAAGGATACCTCATGACACAGTGAGATCCTGTGTACCTCAACTGAGACCCGACACAGCCAAATAAACAAATAAACAACAGTTTTTAAAAAGAAGCTGTCTTGGGTGAGGTCGGGAGGGATGGATTGGGAGCTTGGGGTTAGCAGATGGAAACTATTATATACAGAATGGATAAGCCATAAGGTCTTAATGTATAGCAGAGCAAACTATATTCAATATCTTGTGATAAACCATAATGGAAAAATGGTTATAATGGGAAATGAGCTATAGGGTTCACAGGAGCCCCCCAGGAATCCCTCCCGAGGAGAATTGCCTCAACCCTTCCCTTTCCTTAGGGTGTGGTTGTCATTTTCTCTGCAAAGTGAAAGGGGAAAGGTTGGGAAGGCTTAATTAATAGATAATTTCTACAGTCCATCCTGCTCTAGGAAGCTGTCACCATGCCTCCAGTAAATCAAGACCGTGATGCACAGTGGCAACAATTTGAACAGACAGACCCTCTGTTCTGCGCAAAGAAGTTACATACAACAGATAATAAAAGTGACAGAAACATGTCTTTCTAAAAGTTACTTTTCTGGAAAGTACACTTAAAGAATATCAAGATAAGAAAATTAAATACATTTTAAAGCAAGCATCCCTAGCAAAATGTATTGTAGGGCAGGCTGAAATGAGGGCCTAAGGTCATCCATTTGATGAAACTGTATCCGTTAGCAACTATGAGAGTGTGGCAATCAGGGATAACATGGGCATGAACTAAGGACAAGAGCAGAATCCTGAAAATGCCATCATGAAATATGTAATTTCCAATAAATGGTACAAGAAGGAATGCAAAAACTACACAAGAAAATAAAAAATTGAAATCCCCCCTAACTTTTTTCCAATGAGTATAAATATATTAAAACATAATCATTTATTTTTAAAATACTGCATGATTTCTTTTACAGAGGCATTGGTGGCATACACAAATTCACCTCATTCAAGTGATTCCTAAAAGAGCATACTCAAATTTATACCTGGGATAAGTTTTTCATTTGAAATCAATTATGGGACTTCCCTGGTGGCTCAGACGGTAAAGAATCCACCTTCAATGTGAGAGACCTGGGATCGATCCCTGCATTGGGAAGATCCCCTGGAGGAGGGCATGGCAACCCATTCCAGTAGTCTTGCCTGGAAAATCCCCGTAGACAGAGGAGCCTGGCGGGCTACAGTTCAGGGGGTCGAAAAGAACTGGACACGACTGAGCAACTAACCACAGCACACATGGGACTTCCCTAGCGGTCCAGTGGTTAAGACTCTGCCTTCCAATGCAGGGGGTGTGGGTTTGATACCTGGTCAGGGAACTAAGTTCCCACATGATGTGGGGCATGGTCAAAAGTTTTTTAAAAATAAAATATAAAAGAATTATGAAGTATATAGGGTAAAATTATATGATCCTTGTTACTTTTTATGTTTTTAAACATCTAAAATAAAAGTTTGAAAATTTAATTGTAGATTACATCTTTTAAATTTTAAAATGTTTAGATCTTGTTATGTGGTGTAAATAGCTGAATCCTAAGTGCATTATTTCAGCCTGGTCAGTCATCTCTGTTTCAGCACTCTCGCTTCAATAAGTAATCAAAAGACTCAGGAGAGCATATTGTTGAGCAATGCTCCTTAAACTTCAACATGCATGCAGATAACCCTAGGATCTCCTGAAAATGCAGATTCTGATCCAGTAGATATGGGGTGGGACCTGAAATTTTTTTTTTCTTGTAATCGTTGTGTCCGACTCTTTGTGACCCCCATGGACTGTAGCCTGCCAGGCTCCACTGTCCATGGGATTTTCC
The DNA here is from genome assembly GCA_024291935.2 of Okapia johnstoni. NCBI lineage: Eukaryota > Metazoa > Chordata > Mammalia > Artiodactyla > Giraffidae > Okapia > Okapia johnstoni. The sequence goes on along the minus strand of CM044306.1, from coordinate 19,123,976 downwards.
AGGCAAGAATACTGGAGTGGGTTGCCATTTCCTCCTCCAGGGGATCTTTCTGACCCAGGGATCAAACCCACATCTCCTGTGTCTCTTGCACTGGCAGGAGGATTCTTTTACTGCTGAACCACCTGGGAAGCCCTGAGATGGTTATTTTTTAACAAGGCTGTAAGTGATGCTGATGCTGCTGGGCCAGGACCAAACCTGAGGACCATAGCTAGAGAGCAATGGCTTTCAAACTGAGATGTGTGAGAATTATGGGGAGGGCTCCTTAAACCAGATTGTTGGGCTCCACCCCCAGGTCTGAGGTGGGGTATGAAATTCTGCATTTCTTTTTTTTTTTTTTTTTTGGCTGAACCAGCAAAGCTTATGGGATCTTAGTTCCCCAAGCAGGGATTGAACCTAGGCCCTCAGCAGTGAAAGCACCGAATCTTAACTACTGGACCTCCAAGGAACTCCCTGCATTTCTAACAAGTTCCCAGGCAATGCTGATGCTGCTTGTCTGGGATCCGCTCATTGAGAATCATTACTATCAAAGAGAGAAGATTAGATTGTGAGAGAGAACACCTGGGATTAGCCTCAGCTCTGTTACTAACTGGCCCTCTGACTCAATCATGTAGAAATACAGTGAGCTGCAATTAAAAGAACATTAAATTAAAAGCAGCTTAAATAAATAGTAGTTTGTTTTTCTCACTTGGTAAATCCAGAGGTAGGCAGTCCAAGCTTGAGGTTAGGAAGCCATCAAGAACACGTGGCCTTTTTTTTTTTTTTAATATTTTGGCCATGCTATACAACATGTGGGATTTTAGTTCCTCCACCAGGGATTGAGCCCATGTCCCCTGCAGTGGAAGTGCAGAGTCTTAACCACTGGACCCCCTGGGATGTCCCAGGGGCACATGGCCTTTCTATTTTGTGTTGCTCCATCACTAATGCGTGGCTTTTTGTGCTCCTGGACACAAGACAGCTGCTGAACCAACTTCCAAGCAGAAGAAAGGGAATAGAGCAAATGTGGAAGGGGCATCCAGCTGCACTTGCCCTTTGAAAAAGTTTTCCCACGAGTCTTGCTCCATGGCTTCTGTTTACATCTCACTGGCCAGAACTAAGGCAATCACAGACCAATCATTGGGAGGTGACTAGATAGAGCAGACTGGACTCACCAACCACCAGTATCTACCACAGTGATCTCAGACACAGACACAAATCTTAACATGATATCAAGACAAAGAGAAGCTCCAAAATGTCAGTACACAGCTCTCTGAACCCCAGTCTCCTCATTTGTAAATGAGGCATCATGGCAGGACAGGTCACCTGCAGTGTGGATCTATCCTGTACACTGAGGGACATTACCGTCTCTGATCTCTAGGTACTAAAAGTCAGTATTGTCCACCCCACCTTTGTGATACAACCAAATAGGCCTCTGCTGGTTTGCAAGGGCCTCCTGGTTGGTGTAAGGCATGGGAGGGTGACTATCTTCTGGGGTTGGAAACCACTGTACTAAATGGTGTCAGGTCCAAAATCGTGTGACTCTTTCTGGCCTCTCCAATAAAGGCTAGTTTGTTTTTCTGAAGCCCTGGCTATACAGCAGAAGCATAGGTCCCCACTCTTCACCTCATGGTGAGTAGGCACTCTCTCATCTCCAGATTGCTATTTTTAGACAATTAACTTTTTTTAAGTATAGTTAATTTACAGTGTTGTGTTAGTTTTTGATATACAGCAGATTCAGATATATATATATATAGACATATATTCTTTTGAAGATTCTTTTCCATTATAGTTTATTACCGTATATTACAATGTAGTTCCTTGTGCTATACATTAGGACTTTGTTGTTTATCCATTCTAAATGTAATAGTCTGGATCTACCAAACCCAAATTCTCAGTCCATCCCTCTTCCTCTCACCTCCCCCTAGGCAACAAGTCTGGTCTCTATGTCTGTGAGTCTATTTCTGTTTTGTAGATAAGTTCATTTGTGTCATATTGTAGATGCCACATATAGGTGATATCATATGGTATTTCTCTTTCTCTTTTGAACTTACTTCACTTAGTATAATCACTATGTCCATTCATGTTGCTGCAGATGGCATTATTTCATTTTTTTTTATGATTGAGTGGCATTCCATTGTATATATGTATCACATTTTCTTTATCCATTTGTCTAATGATGGACCTTTAGGTTGCTTCCATGTCTTGGCTATTGTAAAGAGTGCTGCTATGAATACTGGGATGCAAGTATCTTTTCAAATTAGAGTTTTCTCCAGATATATGCCCAGGAGTGGAATTGCTGGATCATATGGTAACTCTATTTTTAGTGTTTTTAAGGAACCTTCATACTGTTCTCCACAGTGGCTACAATTTACATTCCCGCCAACAGTGTCGGAGTGTGGGAATTTTTTTCACATCCTTTTCTTCACATCCTCTCCAGCATTTATTATTTGTAGAATTTTAGATAATGGCCATCTGAACTATGTGAGGTGATACTTCCTTGTAGGTTTTAAAAAATATTTATTTATTTGGCTGTGCTGGATCTTCATTGTGGCACACAGGATCTTTGATCTCCATTGCTACATATGAACTCTTAGCTTTGGCATGTGGGACCTAGTTCCCTGACCAGGGATCAAACCTGGGTCCCCTGCACTGGGAGTGTGGCATCTTAACAACTGGACCACCAGGGAAATCCCTTCATTGCAGTTTTAATTTGCATTTCTCTAATAATAATAGAGGTTGAGCAACTTTTCACGTGCCTGTTGGCACATGTCTTCTTCAGAGAAGAACAATTTTTGATAGGGTTATTTGTTTTGTTGAGTTGTATGTGGTGGTTTAGTCGCTAAGTTATGTCCGACTCTTTGTGGCTCCATGGACTGTAGCCCGCCAGGCTCCATCCATGGGATTCTCCAGGCAAGAATACTGGAATGGGTTGCCATTTCCTTCTCCAGGGGATCTTCCTGACCCAAGGATTGAACCCAGGTCTCCTGCATCACAGGCAGATTCTTTACTGACTGAGTGATGAGGAAAGCCCATTGAGTTGTATGAGCTTTGTATATTTTGGAAATTAAGCCCTTGTCCATTGCATCGTTTGCAAATATTTTCTCCCAGTCCATAGGTTTAGATAATTACTCTCACCTTGCTGAAAAAGCCCCCCTCCTCCTTTGAGGCACCTATTATCCACCACCACACTCTTCTGCTTGTTCCAAAGATCCACCTACTTCCAAGTCACTCTTCCACATTCTCCAGATTTTCCTCTCCACTCCAAACCTCACCTTCACGTTTACATCCACATGGATGGTCCTGGTTGGACTGGCTGTTTCTTGACCTCCTCACCTCCAATGCCCTTTACTAGTTCTCTACTTATCATACACACTATGGACAGACCACACCACCTGTCATCCCACAAACTATTCCTTAACCTCAAACTTGACGGGCTAACACTTGTACCACCACTTCCTGCACCTCAACCTTCTCATTCCCTTAGTCCCACTCTGTTGCTTCTAATGTTGACTTCACTCTTCCAAGCAATCAGTCCCTTCCTAGCTTCACATTCTTCTCCAGGCAGTCTGGATAATCTGATCCATCCTTCATTTATTCCCCTGATCTTCACCCCGATCCTCCTGGTAAAACCCAGCCCTGGCTTTCACTGACCTGCCCTCTGACTCACACACCTGGGCAGCTGAACACTGCCCGAGGCAGCACACTCCCTCTTGGACTACTGCCTTGACATCCTGGCGGTCCCTAACTGTCCAAGCCCTCTCCATCCACTGGGCTGGGAGACCTCATACTTGTGCCTGTCAGCCCTCTCTTCTGCTCCCTACCTTTGTCACCTCCCCTCTTACTCTCAGCAGATAACTTCACTCCTACTAGATGGTGAAAATAGAAGCCATCAGGCAGAATCCCCCTCAACTTCCTGCCCCTCGCTCCCACCCCACTAAAACACTTATTTTTATCCACACTCATCCTTTCCTCCCTTTCATTGTGGGAAAAGTTTCCTTCCTGTAGTTAATCCCTCCACCTGAGCCCTGCATCCCAAGAGTTCCAGTCTCCTCAGGGACTTGGTTCTTAAAATCCCCTTTGTCCCTTTAGCATTTCAACATCTTGTTGAAATACTGAGGCTTTTGCAAGCTTCTCCCATGCTCTAAAAAACAGTGTTCCCCAGACACTACATTCCCACCTCCTCTGTACAAGTCTCTCTTTCTCTCTTTTCCCCTTGAGAGCTAAGTTCCTTTTTAATTGCTACTTTATTATTATTTTTGTTTATTTTGGATCTTGGTTTCAACCGAGGATCGAACCCATGCCCCCTGCAGTGGAAGCATGGAGTCTTACTACTAGACTGCCAGGCAAGTTCGTAGAGCTGAATTCTTAACCCTTATCAAACCACAGATGCTTCTGGAATCCAGGGCACGCTTTTGGCAGTCTGGTGAATGATGCAGTTTTTTAAAAAATATTTTTAAAAATTTATTATTTGGCTGTGCCAGGTCTTAGCTGTGGCACTCAAGACCTTTGATCTTTGTTGTGGCATTCGAACTCTTAGTTGTGGCACATGCGGTCTAGTTCCCTGACCAGGTTTTGATATAGGTTTGATCCCTGTATCTGGGAATATTTCATGTGTCGCAAGGACAACTAGGCCTGTGCCTCACAACTACTGAGCCCGTGTGCTGTAGCTACTGAAGCCTGAGCACCTAGAGCCTGTGCTCTGCAACAAGAGAAGCCACTGCAATGAGAAGCCCACACAACACAGTGAAGAGCTGTCCCCACTTGCCGCAACCAGAGAAAGCCCATGCAAAGCCATGATACCCCAGCTCAAAATAAACAAATAAATAAATTATGGTATAATCATACACGTACTTCTTTCATTTTATTTTTGTGTCATCCATGAATGCATTAAATAACAAGATCTCTAGGGGGCCTAACAACTCATTCACAGGTAGTGAAGATTATAAACAATATTTTATAACATCTGCACCAGCTGTGATGTGATCTAAAAATAGCTGCGATTTTTAGCAGTGACAGAGTCACAGGCACTGCTCATACTAGTGAAGTGTGACACCTACAGTTACAATGGAAGGGAAGGGTAAATTTTAATTAGAGGTGAGTGAAAAATCAAAATATAATTCGTTCCATTTAAGTTCATGGTCTATTCTATCCATAAACCCCTTGGAAGTGATCTGTGATCCCCTTATTAAACTCGCTGTTTCAAAGTCTCTGCCCACCTCCTTATCTTCCACATGTCTTAATTTTATGATTCCTCAAATATTCATCAATGCCAACTATATATAAGGGTAAGTAACTTTTGCCAGGAGATGCAGGGCACTTGGGTTTGATCCCTGGGTCAGGGAAGATCCTCTGAAGGAGGAAATGGCAAGCCATTCCTCCAGTATTCTTGCCGAGGAAATCCCATGGACACAGGAGCCCGGCAGGCTACAATCCATGGGGTCACAAAGAGCTGGACATGACTGAGTGACTGAGAATACACATACAACCTTTTGCAATCTAGCTTTTACTCCCAGGGTTACTATGCTCACTGAAGTCACTAGTAGTCCCCCACACTAGAAAGATCCTTTTCTATCTCCATATTACTCCATCTTCCCACAGCCTCAGATGTCAAATCATCTCCTCCTTAGAACGTTCTCTTTCCTAGGTTTCTGCAGTATCCTTCTCTGTGGCTATGCCTCCGTTGTTGCTTAATCGCTAAGTTGTGTCCAACTCTTTTGTGACCCCATGGACTGTAGCCCGCCAAGCTCCTCTATCCATGGGATTTCCCAGGCAAGAATACTGGAGTGGGTTGCCTCCAGCTGCAAGTAAGAACAATAATTTTAAAAAAGTTTAAACTATAAGGAACTATCCCACATTTCAAGAGGTCCAGATACAAGTCAGCTTCAGGGCTGATTAATTTGATGGCTCAGCAGCAGCATCAGGGACCCAGGTGCCTTCTATCTTTCTGCTCTACCATCTTCAGCATGATGGCTTATCCTCAAGATGCTCTCTGCACAATTAAAAGATGACTGTAGCAGTCCCAGGTGCCAACATGCAACTGAAGAAGTGTAAATTTTCCTTTCATTTTTTACAATGTCTCGTGGCTTGCAGGATCTTAGTTCCCTGATTAAGGGGGTTTGATGCAAGCCTCTGCAGTGAAAGTGCCAAATCCTAACCACTGGACCACCAGGGAATTCCCTCTTCCTATCTACTTTTATCCAGCGAGGAGATCTACCCCAGAAGCCCCCAGAAGTCTTTCCTTACATCTCACGGACCTGAATTGCATCACATATCCCTTCCTAAATCAGTTGCTGGCAAGGAAATTGTGAGAACCATAGTTGGCTTGGATTAATCAGGATTTACTGCTGCTTGAAGGAGGGGTGGAATGCAGAACAAAATCAGGGCTCTGCCGGGAACAAGGAGGGTAGGCAATCAAACCTCACTGATGGGCTCTAATTTTTCTTCTGCCTTTTTGTTTGCTCTTTCATTTTTCTTTGCAATAAAATCTTCCTACCCCTTAGGCGTTATATTCTATTGGATTCTATTCCAGTCCTCTTCCAGTCCAGGACCATCCCACCCCATGCATCCTCCCTGAGTGATCCTATTCGGGCCTATGGCTTCCACTGCTACTTGGGTACAGCCAACTCTCCACCTAGACCTTGCTCCTTCACTCTGGGCCTCTGTATTCTCTGTTGCCTGCCAGCCCCCGACTTCCATCTGGATATTCCCCAGGCTTCTCAAACTCAACCTCTGCAACCACGCTCCTCCTAAACTCCCATGTCTCAGTACATGGCCCTACCTTCACCCAGTGTCCCAAGATTGAAACCTGTCTGCTCAGACTCTTCCTTCTCCCTTAATCCCATGACACATTCAGTCATCTTGAACTGCTGTGGATTCTCTCCACACTCTCTCTAGAATCTGTCGCTTGGGCAGGGCCCTTCTCATTTCAGGCCTGGCTAGAAACCTTGCCTCTTGCTCCATTCAAGCATGCCCGTCTCACTGATATCAGAGGGATCTTTCCTTTTTTATTTTTTAACATTTTTTTGATGTGAATACACACACAACCTTTTGTATGGTCTGTCCATAGTGTGTATGATAAGTAGAGAACTAGTAAAGGGCACTGGAGGTGAGGAGGTCAAGAAACAGCCAGTCCAACCAGGACCATCCATGTGGATGTAAACGTGAAGGTAAGGTTTGGAGCAGAGAAGAAAATCTGGACCATTTTTCAAGTTTTTACTGAATTTGTTACAATATTGCTTCTGTTTTATCTTTTGCTGTTTTGGCTGTGAGGCACGTGGGATCTTAACTCCAGACCAGGGATCGAACCCACACTCTGCACTGGAAGGCAAAGTCTTAACCACTGGATTGCCAGGGAAGTTCCTTTTTTCTTTTTTAAAAAATATTTATTTATTTGGCTGTGTCACACCTTAAGTTGTGGCAAGCAGGATCTTTAGTTAGGGCAACAAACTCTTAGTTTTGTGCATGTGGGATCCAGTTCCCTGACCAGGGATCAAACCTGGGACCCCTGCGTTGGGAGGAAGGACCCACTGGAGCTGCCAGGGAAGTCCCCAATCCATTTTTTTCTGAGCACGTGTTTTCTTCTTACTGATTTGTATCCACTCTCTTTCTCTCATTCCCATTTTCTCCACCTGCCTAATTCCTACTAGACATTCAAGACAGGCCAGGGACGACCTCCTCCAAAAGTGAAAGTCGCTCAGTCGTGTCTGACTCGTTGTGACCCCATGGACAATACAATCCATGGAATTGTCCAAGGCAGAATACTGGAGTGGGTAGCCTTTCCCTTCTCCAGGGGATCCTTCCCAACCCAGGGATCGAACCCAGGTCTCCTGCATTGCAGGAGGATTCTTTACCAGCTGAGCCACAAGGGAAGCCCTAGAATACTGGAGTGGGTAGCCTATCCCTTCTCCAGTGGATCTTTCCAACTCAGGAATTGAACTGGAGTCTCCTGCATTGCAGGTGATTCTTTACCAACTGAGCTATCAGGGAAGCCCTCCAAAGAGTTTTCCCCAATTCTCTGGCCTCTTCCTGCCCCTGCTGGTTAAGTCAGCTCTATACTCTCTACACACCAACCCTGCTGTGTATTTATCTCTTCTGCAAGTTCATGAACACTTGGGTCTGTTACTGCTATTTCCCCTCTCATATTAGTGTGCTATGTGTAATGTAGGTTCATAATAAAAGAATAAGCAAATAATAGGCAAATAGGATTACCTTCAGGTTTATTTTCTTTTTCATATTCCTTAAGAAAACAACACAGAACAAAATAGCCAGTTTTGTTCTATTTCACAACCAAAATATGAATTTAGTAAAACTCCTTTCACATAAAGAGCTTCAGCTCTCTGCTTTCATTGTTTAATCTTTTTCCTTGGCATCATTTTGAAAGTTAAACTCCCTGGGGTCATAGTATCCCAGTCTCAAGACCCTGAGACACACCCTCATTTTCTCAGCTCACACCACTGCCTCATTACTTCACAAGATACCTGTGGTCCTGGCCTACCACAGACCAGGCATTCAGGAAAGCCCAGAAACAAACAGACATTATCTGCCTCCCAGATAATGTCTTTTTAAAAAATATTTACTTATTTTTACTTATTTGGATTTATTTGGCTGTGCTGGGTCTTTGTTGCAGCACGCAGAATCTTTGATCTTCATTAAAGCATGCGGGATCATTCAGTTTCGGAATCTTTTTAGTTGTGGCATGTGAACTCTAGGTCCCTGACCAGGGATCGAACTCAGGCCCCTGCACTGGGAGTAAGGAATCTTAGCCATTCAACCAGGGAAGTTCTCAAAATAATGTCTTATTGGGAATTCCCTGGGGGTCCAGTGGTTAAGACTCCACGCTTTCACTGCTGAGGATAAGGATTCAATTCCTGGTGCGGGAACTAAGATCTGGAAAGGCACAAGATGCAGCCACAAAACAAATTCAAGTCTTATTCAATCTGGAATGTTCAGTAAAGGCTTAGGACATTTAACAAACTTGTTAGTTGACAAATGCTACATGTATTATCAGATGCAAACCAAAGCCTCAGACAAAGGAATGCCAAATCCCACTACATTATCAAAACTGAATCAGAGAACATAGAGCCAAACAAATTAAACTCAACACTCAATAATCAAGCTGTGGGTAATGACCTCCAGGTCCTATCAGATGGCCATGAACCTGGGCCTTCTGTTCAACCTCAACAGAAGTCTGCTCTGAAACTGAATCTGTAGGATCATCACAAAGTAATTAGGTTTTAAGTTTTTTCACATTTACTTAAAACAATCAGTCATTTAGTTTTTACCCCGAATATGATCTTTCATCTCTAGCAGCAGCCAAACTATATCTCAATTCTAACTGCATCTTGTGATACAACAGCAGCTAATATTTGTTGAGTGTTGACTATGAGCCAGGCACTGTGCTAAATCATCTCATTTAACCCTGACAGACAGGTCAGTTCTCAGCAGAAATGGAAAGCACATCCTGCTAAGAACTGGGAGGATTTATGTTCAGCTCAACTAATGTACACAAGCACCTCAGTTTCCAACCCATTTCTGCAGACGAGGAGGAGCCTCTAGCTTGTCAGAGATGGCTTCTTAGAGAAAACTTACACTGTAACTTCTCCAACTCCGAGAAATTCACACGTTCTAACCTGTTTGCCTATAAACTGAGATTTCAAGGAAGTTTTCCTGCTTCTGGGAGAAGGAGGAGCAAGGCACTATTGTTAATCAAGAAAAGGCTGAAATTAAACTCCCACATTTCACAAGTGTTCCTAAAGGGCTTACAGCTTATTATTTTAAAGAAAGCAAACAGCAATTTCAGGCTCAAAAGGAGGGGAGGCCTGGCAAGTTTACTCTCACCTCCAAAGCCTTGCCCTTCACCTGGGCAGATTCTGAGAGGGGCCTGGCAAAGCCTCTGAAGATAGGCAGCCCTAAGGAGCGGTTCCGTCAGGGCAGGGGAGATTCAAGACTAACGGAGCCGCTCCGACCCCACCCTCAAACTTCAAAGGAAGCAGCCAGATCCTCCCAGAAGAGGCCGGCCGGCCTGCCTGCGGATACTCGGGGAGGGCGCTCGAACTCTTCCGACGGCAGGGCGGGAGCTGGAGAGAGCAGTCAGGGAGGCCCGGTAGGGTTAGGGGAGGAAAACGGAGCCCGGGAGAGGACAGGCGTGGGGCGAGCCAGCGCCTTCTAAAGAAGCCCAGAAGATTCTTGGCGGCCGGGGCTGGAAGGCGGCCGAGTTCTCCTTTAAAAAAAAAAAGAGAGAGAGAGAGAGAAAACAAAACCTAAAAATAAAAAAAAAAAAATCTTCGTCTGAGCATGACTCTTGGCCGTGGTGCTCTCACCAGCGTCTCTGCAGCGGCTCCCAGAAAAAGCTCGCCAGACGCGGACTGACCCACAGCGCAATAGAGCGGTAGAGCGGCCAGAAGCCAGCCCACGTCGGAGCCGGGGCTTGGAATGTTGGGGGCGGGGGAGAGGCCGGACTGCACCGACTCTACAATAATTGGTTTGGAGACAATTGGCCATCCATATGGAAAAGATAAAGTAGATCCCTATCTTACAGCAGGCCTCCAAATAAGTTCCAGATGCACCAAAGACCTGCAAGGAACAAGCAAAACTACTATGGGCTTTCGGACGAAAACAGAGGACAGCTTTTAAATAGTGGGAGAAAAAATAACAAAATAAAATAGTGGGAGAAGAGGCAGGTCCTTTAAGAAGGAATAAAACGTGCAAATCGTAACTGAAGAGATGGGTAACTTTGTCTACATTAAAATGAAAATCGTCTCTGAGGCAAAAGACATCATATACAAAGGGTAAAGACAAACCATAGACCCATAGTATTTGCAATCCATAAAACCAAGAAAAAATTCGTAGAATACCTTGCATTAAGAGAAACAGCCTAATAAAAAAAAAAAAAAAATGGGCAAAGGAAATGAACAGGCAATTCCCCGGGTGTCAGTAACAAGAGAAAATTGAACCAGCTTTGCTTGTGATCCTAACTGGAAGTTACAGCTCTGAGTTACCTGGCACTGACAAAAATGAAGATCTGATAACCCAAATGTGGAACTGAGTATAGGGAAATGAGAATGCTATTGCTGGTTAAAAGTATAAGTTGGTACAACCATCTAGGAAAAAGTATGCCAAACCTGGTAAAGTTGAAGCTGCACAAGCTCTTGGTAAAGATATTTTTCTTCACGTTCACAAGTGGATAACTCCGTAGGCATTTAACATAACAGCAAATAAGTGGAAACAATCAAATCACCCCTGTGTGGAAATAGAATAAACTGTTTTTATCCATCCAATTAAATACTATGAAGCAGTTAAAAGGAACAAAATGAATCTACATGTATCAACATAGCTAAATCACTAACGCTAAAGTTGGGTGAAAATAGCAAGATACAAAAGGATATTACACTCTAATACCATTTATGTAAAATTTCAAAATAAAAAAATATATAGTAAAAATTTAAAATCATGCTTGCATGTTTAAAACTTTTTGAAATTTAAAATAAAATAGAGACCACAATGAGATACCACCTCACATTCATTAAGATGGCCTTTCTTTTTTTGAAGTAACAAGTATTGATAAACATGTGGAGAAACCGGAACTCATGCGCATTGCTGTGGGAATGTGAAATGCTGCAGCCACTGTGAGAAATAGTATGGCAAGTCCTCAAAAAAAGGAAACACAATCCTGCCATGATCCAGCAATTCTGCTTCTGGGCATATACCCAGAAGAATTGAAAGCTGGCACTCAAACAAGATATTCGTACAAACATGTTCATTAGCAGCATTAAGTAGAAGCATGCCAATGTCCATTGACAGATGGATTGATAAACATAAAATGTGGTATATGCATACAATGGAGTATTATATAGCCTTAACAAGAAATAAAATTATGATATATGCTGCAACATGGAATAACCTTGAGAACATTACTTAAGTGAAACAAGCCAGACACAAAAGGACAAATACTGTGTTATCCCACTTGTATGAGGCACTTAGTCAAATTCACTGAGACAGAAAGCAGAATGGTGATAAGGGAGGGGTTACTGTTCAACAGGTAAGAGCTTGGGAAGGTGCCAAAGTTCTAGAGGTGACTAGTGGAGACTGTTACAGAATACTGTGTATGTACTTAACCCCACAAAATTGTAATTAAAAATGGTTAAAATAGTAAATTTTGTTAGATACATATAATTTAAAAATAGAAATTTAAAAGAAGAAAATTGGCTTTAATTCAGCCCCTCTACCTAGCAGAGCAGGCAGAGCCGCTCACCTACCTATAAAGCAGAGCGCCGGTGATTCCAGACACCTGGACTTCCCCTCCCTCCCCTCCCCTCCCCCACACCGGGTCACTCCCCGCCGCCCGGCGCGTCTCACTGCGCAGGCGCAGAGCTGGGGCGGGTGGGCAGGAGGGGGCGTGGCCTCACTCCGCGCCTGTGCGGAATTCCAGCTGCAACTGCTGTGGGGGAAAATGATGCCCAGGTTGGGTTCCGGGCCGCCGGCCGAGAGGAGGCCCGCACTGCACACGCGCAGACCGAGCATCCGCGTCAAAAGCCGAAGAGAGCGCGCGCTCCCCACGTCCTGCGCGCCCAGCTGCCAGGCGTTCGTCCCTGCCGTGACTCCCGCCGGGCCTGGCCAGGCTGGCGCGGCCTCATCTGAAGAGCGATGCCCCGGGAGATCATCACCCTGCAGCTGGGCCAGTGCGGCAACCAGAGTGAGCGAACGAGAGCCGGGCCCAGCTAGTCTCCGGTTCTGCCCCTTCGGGTCCCACCCAAGTGCTTGGCATCCTCCAGCACCACCACCCCACCCCCGCCCCGCTTCCCTTCCATAAACCCTCTGCCCTACTGCGCATGATGAACCAGGTCCCAGACACCCAGAGACATGCCTCCAACCCTGAGCTGTCATGGCTCCCAGACCCGGCCGTCTTGGGCCCACCCTTGAATGTGTGACAGTGTCTGAGCCTCACCCTGGGCTCCCGAGCCCTCTTCTAAGGGCTTTAGCAGACCCAGGCGTCTCTCCCCATCCCCCAGTTGGGTTCGAATTCTGGAAACAGCTGTGCGCCGAGCATGGTATCAGCCCCGAGGGCATCGTGGAGGAGTTCGCCACCGAGGGCACTGATCGCAAGGACGTCTTTTTCTACCAGGTGCCCCCAGCGACTTAGCCAGGGTTGGCAATGGCCCAGGAGGCCTGAAGGGAAGGGCTTGGGTACTGGGAAACCCACTGGGCAGAGGAGCCAGAGCACCTGGTTTAAAGGAGGAGGGCAGGCAGGAACTGGAGTTGGGAGAACTGGAGGACTGGGCAGGCCCGAGCTGACTGGGCCCATCCTGGACTCCTCTTGACAGGCCGACGATGAGCACTACATCCCGAGGGCAGTGCTGCTGGACCTGGAGCCCAGGGTGATTCATTCCATCCTCAACTCCCCCTATGCCAAGCTCTACAACCCAGAGAACATATACCTGTCAGAGCATGGAGGAGGAGCTGGCAACAACTGGGCGAGCGGATTCTCCCAGGTATCCAGGTGGCCATCCCAGAGATTCTTGATGTTCCCTTCCTGGGGTAAGGCAAGCACAAGCAGTCTGGTGATTAAACCATACTGACAGTGAGAGACAGGGGACTACCCTGATAAGAGGGACAGACACAGAGAAGTTTATGCAAAGTAGCATTTCTGGGGTGAGGGCCACAGTTGGGGCTCTGCTTGAGGCGGCAGCAGTGTCCCAAGGTAGAGTTACTGGTGCTGAAAAGAGATCCTCTCCAGAAACTTCATCCTCACATCTCTATAGATGACTCCTCCCTCCTCATGTCTCTGTACAGGGTGAGAAAATCCATGAAGACATCTTTGACATCATAGACCGAGAAGCAGATGGAAGTGACAGCCTAGAGGTGAGGTTCTGCCCCTTTAGGGGAGAGGAGGGAGGAAGCTGAGAAGTGCTGGGGAAAGTCAGGAGGTAGCCTCCCTGGTGGCTCAGATGATAAGGAATCAGCCTGCAATGCAGGAAATCCTGTAGAGAAAGGAATGGCAACCCACTCCAGTATTGTTGCCTGGAGAATTCCATGGACAGAGGAGCCTGATGGGCTGCTGTCCATGGGGTCACAAAGAGCCTGATTAGATGTGTGATGGGGGAAATTCAATTCATAACTCTTTCATTGAGTATCAGATGTGAGATGGTAAATAAGGTACAGTCTGTGTCCTCAAGAAGATCCTAATCTGGACGGCATCAGCTCCTTCCTTCTCAAGGAGCTTCACACTGGATGGATATAGAGGAAGCCCTGAGACTTGAGCGGGTTGGGAGTGGGACGTGAGACAAGCCTGAAGCCTCTCCCCCGGATCCCTGGAGATTGCTTCTCCATTCCTCCCCCTGCAGGGCTTTGTGCTGTGTCATTCCATCGCTGGGGGGACCGGTTCCGGCCTGGGCTCCTACCTCTTGGAGCGATTGAATGACAGGTAAGCCTGTGTTTGGGAAGAAGGCATTAGCTCTGTTTCCCTGGGTAATGTCTTTTCTTTTGTCATTTTTTTCTTTTGGATTGAAAGCCCTATTACTACCGCCCTTGAGTTATAAGTAGGAACAGAGCCTGGGCTCCCAGGGAGCATCTTGGAGGCAATAACTCCCAGGAAGCAGGGGGTCTGCACAGGTGGGGGAGAGGACCTAGGAGGGAGGGAGGTTTGATGCTTCAGGTTTATCTTTTTTGGCTTCTGGGCTCTAAAGACTCAGTTCTGCCCTCATTCCTTTTGTATGAGACCTTGGTGGCACTTGGAATGGCCCCTGTTATCCTTGGCGAAGACAAAGAGGGGCAGTGACGAGAGTCCTTCCAATTCACTCTGCTACCTTCCCATTTCCCTCTTCCTCACCCCCAGGTACCCCAAGAAGCTGGTACAGACATACTCAGTGTTTCCCAACCAGGACGAGATGAGCGATGTGGTGGTCCAGCCCTACAACTCACTGCTCACGCTCAAGAGACTGACCCAGAACGCTGACTGTGTGGTGAGCGTGGGAAGAGGAAGTGGGGCCTTTGGCCTACCTCCCCAAACCAGTGAGACACCTACACTCTGCCCTTCCCAAGCCCTTGCCCAGAGAACAGACAACCAACAAAGCCATACCTGGTGGCCCAAAGTATGAAATAAGAACCTGACCCCAAGCTTCTCATAGTCCCTTTAGGTAGCAGGACTCTCAACAAAGTGAGTAACACCCCCCTCCCACATGTCTCCACTTAGCCTATTTAATACCTACACATGTTTCCATTCTCAGCCTAATGGTTACTTTCTTAGCAAAACCTTCCCTGACCACCCAAACAAGGTCAAATTCCTTTGTGCTTATTTCAGGCGTAACTATACTTTTCTGTTGTTTTATATTCAATGCCAGTCTCCCTTCTCTAGACCAGGTGGGAACCTCTGGGATCTAATGCCTGATGACCTGAGGTGCAGCTGATGTAATTATAATAGAAATAAAGTGCACAATAAATGTAATGCACTTGAATCATCCTGAAACCCCACTCCTACCCCGGTCCGTGGGAAAATCGTCTTCCACGAAACTGGCCCCCAGTGCCAAAAAAGTTGGGGACCGCTGCTCTAGACTATAGACCTGGTGAGGGGGAAGACCATGCCTGTTTTACTCTCTATGGTTTCTCCAGAGCCAGGCACCATGCATGGCACATATTGGACAGTCTGTTTCTCTAATGCATTGGATGGTAGAAAAGTGTCTCCTAATGCCCCAGAGACAGTACTTGCCCTTTAAATGAACACACCTACTTCCTAGTTTTGGAGTTTAGAGGGGGACTAAGTTAATAACTTATTTCTCTGCCCCCTTTCTCCTCAAAAAGGTGCTGTGACCCTCTTCTGTCCCCCCAGGTGGTGCTGGACAACACGGCCCTGAACCGGATCGCCACAGACCGCCTGCACATCCAGAATCCCTCGTTCTCCCAGATCAACCAGCTGGTGAGCCCCCTACTCCTGGACTCCCTCCTTCCCAGAGCACCATCTAGGGAAGGGAGGCCCCCAGGACAAGGCCCATGACCCGGCACCCTGTCCCCAGGTGTCCACCATCATGTCAGCCAGCACCACCACCCTGCGCTATCCCGGCTACATGAACAACGACCTCATCGGCCTCATCGCCTCGCTCATTCCCACGCCACGGCTCCACTTCCTCATGACTGGTTACACCCCTCTCACCACGGACCAGTCGGTAAGAGCAGCCCTCAGGCCCAGCAGGCCCTGCCCAGCCTTTCCCTTCTCTCTGCTGCACCCGGAGGCCCTGCTTCCTGGCTGACGTGCTCTCCTCTCCCCCTGCCTGTGGCGGCCTGCAGGGCCGGGGCTGTATGGGGTCTGCTGATGCTCCTGCACAAGGGCATGAGTTAGCTGAGCTCGGGGGGACTGAGATCTCTGATCCCTCAGTGTGGACCTGAATCTAAGGACACTCCCCAGAAAGACCACGCTGCCCTGCGTCTGATGGGGCTGTGCGTCGCCTCATGCTCTCTGTCCGTGCGTCTCTCGCCTGTGCCCTGAGTGCCGGGCTGCCCTGTGGCCACTCTCCCCTCAGGTGGCCAGCGTGAGAAAGACCACAGTCCTGGATGTCATGAGGCGACTGCTGCAGCCCAAGAATGTGATGGTGTCCACAGGCCGGGACCGCCAGACCAACCACTGCTACATCGCCATCCTCAACATCATCCAGGGGGAGGTAGACCCCACCCAGGTAGGTGAAGCCCCTTTCTCCTACCCCCGGAGCCCATAGGGGTAGAGGAGAGGCTACCAACACCATTCCTGTGCCCACCCCAGGTCCACAAGAGCCTGCAGAGGATCCGGGAACGGAAGCTGGCCAACTTCATCCCCTGGGGCCCTGCCAGCATCCAGGTGGCCCTGTCTAGAAAGTCGCCCTACCTGCCTTCTGCCCACAGGGTCAGTGGGCTCATGATGGCCAACCACACCAGCATCTCCTCGGTGAGCCTGTCTGCCTGGTCTGCTTTGGCCCCTCTTTTCCACCTTCATCATTTTCCCCCAGATCTAGTCCAACCCTCTGTCTCACCCTGGCTCCCATCCTGGAGATTTTTATCTCTTTCAGCTCTTTGAAAGTTCCTGCCAGCAGTACGACAAGCTGCGGAAGCGGGAGGCCTTCCTGGAGCAGTTCCGGAAGGAGGACATCTTTAAGGAGAACTTTGATGAGCTGGACAGATCCAGGGAGGTTGTACAGGAGCTGATTGATGAGTACCACGCAGCCACTCGACCAGACTACATCTCCTGGGGCACCCAGGAGCAGTGAGTCCTTCTTACTGCACTCTCTGGACAGTAAGCACAGCCCCATCATACTTGGTTCCCCTGGTCCATATTCCCCTCACCAACAAGGTTCTAGATTCTCCTCCAACTTAAGAGTGGGCCTTGCTTCTTCCTTTTGATGCCTTCACCCTTGATACGCTTATTTAGCTCTAATAAAGTAATAAAGCTTAGTTGTGAATATAGTCAGGCCTTGGTAGGTGAATATGGGGGACAATGGAAAGATCTCAGTGGTGCCTCACAGTTCCCAGGCATGTGTTGTTAGGGTAGGCTTTACCTGCTCTAGTCTTACCAGGTAGTCCTGGTCTGTGTGTGTCCATCGTTTCCACGAGCATCCCTGCCTAGAACCAGGCTGTTTTACTGGAGCCAGTCCTACTCTCAAGACTACAGAGCGTTACTGATGTCTGCTGTCTCCTCTGTGCCTAAGGTCCTGCCCCAGGGTGGATCTACATTGCCCATATTGCCCCAGCCTCCTCCACTCAGGGCAGAGGCTGTGGAGGCTGGTAAAAGAAGGCCTACAGCATTCTGAGCAAGTCAAAAAAGCCAAGACTCTGGATTCCCAGGCCCAAGGCATTTAGATCCTCAGGAGTTAACCCAATTCAGCTCCATCTGATAAAGCAGTAACAGTGCTCGGGAGTAAGGCTGAGCCCGTCCATTGTCTGTGCCAGAGAAGTTCTTGGGTCTGATCCTGCTCCAGGCTTCTTCTGTTCCAGGCCCAAAGCAGTAGGCACATTAAAGATGGTCCTAACTAAGACCCAGAAGCTGGACACCAGGGTAGGACTGGGTAGTGCCAGTCCTGGTGACTCACTGCCCTCGGGCCTCAGGGACGCCAAGAGGCCACCCCCATGCCACTCAATGGAAGAAGGATGAGTAATTGCCAGCTTCCAAAACTGCCCTCTTGCCTGCCCCACCCACCACCCTAGGGCAGCATACTGGCCAGGAGGAGGTTAAATCTAGAAGGTCAAGGAGGGTGGAGCCCTGTGGTGTTCAGACTCCTCTTGGTGCTGGTAAAAGCCTGGGAGTGTGGGCGTCCCTGGGGGTGGAGCTTTGAGCTCTGGGGCTCCAACTTGTCCCACTGACAACACTCCCACAGGAAGGGTTTGTGTAAATAAGGATTTTTTTTTTTTTGCTTCTCTTCTACAAATAAATTAAGAAACAAACTAGAAAATTGTCTGCACCCATTGCAGCCCTTGCGTGTGGGGTGTGCCCTGTCCCTGCAGGGCCAAAAGGGTCCATGGTTCCCTGAAATCTCAGAGCAGTCCAGATCCAGGCTGGAGGCAAGAGGGAGGTCGTGACCTCTTGGCAAGCTCAGTCCTGCAGCTGCCCCAAACAGCCAGACTGTCCCTGGGGCTCGTCCAGGCCTGGGTGCTGGCTGGGAGGGGAGGTGTCTGGCAGGTCTTGGCATGGAGGAGGGCTGCTGCTGGGCCTCTCGGGGGAGGGGTTGGCCAAGTAGGCATTCACCAGCTGCACGATCTCTTCCACCTAAGAGAGGGCAGAGGTCAGAGTACAAAGGGGGCCAATGAGTTCTCCTTTGTCTCATCCTCCACCCAGGCTCCTTCCCAAGGCCTTATGTGAACTGCCCTCCTCAACCTTTCCTTCCTCATCACCACTCTCCCTCGATCTGTGCCTGTAACACTTCTGCTCCTCTATTTTCCTAAGGCAAGTCTCATCTCAGGACCTTTGCACTTGCAGGTCCTTCTGCCTGGAAAGCTGTGTCCCAGGATCTCCCTTTGGGTGTTGTTGAGTAGCTCTTCCTGACCATCCTACCTAATGCTCTGATCCCCTCCAGTCACTTCCTGTCTCACTACCCTTTCCTTCACAGCATTTGTCACTATCTTTAACAGTCTTTGATTCCTTGTTTAGTGTCTGATGGCCGGTGCTAATGTAAGCTCCTTGAGTTTGTCCTTGATCACTGCGGGATCCCTAAAGTCTAGAGCTGTACCTGGCCCATGCTCAATGTTTCATAAATGTTTCTTAACACCCTCTCCCTCCCTTCCTCCTTCTACACCCTCTTCCCACTCACCTGGGGACTCTGCAGGAGGAGCTGGCTCTCTCCCACCCTCAAGGCCAGGGTGTGGGGGCCCATTAGCTGGCAGGCGGCCACACGGCCATAGCTGACGCTGTGGATGGGCTCTGTCTCACCGGGCCTCGAGAGGGACATGGCCTTGGCTCCCAGGCCCAGGCATAGCTTCTGTGGAGCACCCCCACCAGGCTCCTGAGGATGTTGACAGACAGGCAGAGTCAGGATGGAAAGAGGGGACCCTGCTGCATTATTTTTGGTGGGGGGAGATGGCTGTGAGCAAGACGTTTCCTGGTCCCCACCCCCACATGATCCACAGCTCCAGACAGTGAGGGCCTCAGGGACAGTGACTCCTGGGCTTTGAGAAGGGCAGCTGTGCTGGGTGTAGGGAGCACAGTGACCCACAACGGGGGCCTGTGGCTCTGGGGCAAAGGTGTGGGGCTTGGGCCACCAGAGTCCCCCTCTCCCTTCTCCCCCTCACCGTGCTCAGCTCCAGAACGTCATACCGAGCAGCGCCGAACCCTGGACACTGCGCCGCCAGAGCCAGGTAGGCAGCCATGGCCTCAGCTCGGCCCATGCCCCGTAGCCGCTTCCAGCCTCCCAGCACAGCAGCCGCCTTGCCGGCGCCCACCTCCTCCCTCGCGGGCCACGCTTCCCGCCGTGCGGCCGGCCCCGCCGTGCCGGGCCCGCTCCGCCCCGCCTCTTGGCCAGGCTCGGGCTCCAGATCGCCCCGGCCAGCAGGGCGGCGGAGGGCGGAGGCCTGGGCACCAGGCGGGGAGGGTCTTCACGCGGCCGGGCCGGGGGGTGGGCAGCAAGCGGTCCAGGCGCGGCAGGGGTGCCCGCGGGGAGAAGTCCCGGTGCAGGCTCTGCAGGCGCAGCGCCGCCAGGGCGCGCAGCGTGTCGTCGGGCGGGGGGGGCGGCCGGCCGCGCAGCAGCAGAGCGTGAGCCTACGGGGAGGCAGCGGGCATCAGCACGGGAGCTGCGGGTACCGTCGCGAAGACACCTCGGGGTGCGGGACTGTAGGTCTGGGTTGGAGCACTGCCTCCCCCCGGGTGGTCGTAACAACGAAAAGCGAAGGCCCAAAAAGGGAGGGGTTCAGGCTAGGGGGATCTCCCCCGGGCGAGAGTGCGGGAGAGCCTCACCTGCTCAAAGAGGAAGGGCAGTTCGTGACCGTCTGGGGACAGCCCCTCAGGGTGCAGAGGTCCGTGAAGACGCAGACACAATCTCCAACCGGTGTCTGGCGGGTCGTCCAGCCCGGCTTCCTCCGCCGCCAAGCTGCAGAAAAAAGAAGGGAGCGTTACTGCCGGGTAGCAGGGCCGAGCTGGCGGCCGCCCAGGGGAAAGAGGCGAGGCCAGATGTTTGGGGGCGGGGCCCGCCCGGGCGGAGTGGACCGCGGAGGCGAGCCTCGAAGCCCGACTGCAAACCACCGGCGGGCAGGAATCCGCCTGTGAACTTCACCGTGTCGAGGCCAGCGCTCGGTAAACTTTTACTTAGGGATGGATCGAAGCGGAGCGGCCAATGGGCTAACGGAGAGCAGGGCTGGGGCTGGACATTTACTTCTCAAACCTGGTGAGCACGTCGGCCACGAGAGTCCCCCCGGCCAGGGCTCGCTCCTGCGCGCCTCGTTGCTCGTACAGCGCGAATGTATTACGGCTCCGGGTCAAGCCCAGCCGCCCCACCAGCTCTCGAGCCACCTGGAAGGAAGGGAGCATAAGAGGAAAGTCAAGCTCAGACCGCGCAGGGGGCCAGCCAGGACTTCTGGAAGGGTCCAACTGGAGGGATCTTTCAGGTCTCTTAGTCCCGCCACATGCAGCCCTTACCCAACTGATGACTCTCAGACTCGGGCAAACCTGGGGTCCCGGCACCAGGAAAGCCAGGCACAGGACGCTGGGAGGCTGAGGTTTCCGGGGTTCTCTCTGGTCTTACCTCTCCCGCCGTGGTGTGGGAGTCTATGGCCACGGGGCAGGCACCAGCCCCCGGACAATGCACGGTGCACAACAACTCCTGCCGTCGGCTCAGCGCGGAAATCTCGGCCAGCGATGGTACTAGCTCCCGGCCGCGCGTCCGGCCCAGCGCTCTCCGTATGAAGCGCGCATATTCCGCCAGTTCCGAATCCGGGAGCGCCTGCTCAGTCCTAGATTAGGGAGAACTCGAGGGTTAGTGCTCCCAGGGCTTTCCTTCTCCTCCTCCCTATTGCCTTTTTAGCTCAGACTTTATTTCACCTCGCCCGATTCCTTCCCCTCCAACTCTAAGTTCCTTGAAGGCAGCACCACCAGCTGTTCTGAATCTAAA
Organism: Okapia johnstoni; assembly: GCA_024291935.2. Classification (NCBI taxonomy): domain Eukaryota; kingdom Metazoa; phylum Chordata; class Mammalia; order Artiodactyla; family Giraffidae; genus Okapia; species Okapia johnstoni. The sequence continues at coordinate 19,102,452 of CM044306.1, read as the reverse complement.
CCCCACCCGACCCCCCCCCCACGCTCTGGAAGGCGCCGAATTACTTTCTAAGGCCCTTGGCAGCCTATCTGCCCCCTCCCACTTCCCAAAATTTCCATGCTCCTCCTTTGGGTTGAAATCCAAACTCCAGCCGCATTCCGCCTTCCAACCTAAAAGTCCTGGCGCTGGACTGCATCAGCCCCGAGGAAAAACAGCCTTTTAAAAATTCTTCTGCCCAAAGTGGCAGCCTTTTTTGTAATTCCTCCGCCCGCAAGTGGGGTATGAACTCGGGATTCCCACAAAGGCACTGCGCTCTGGAGCAGTGGCCCTGACCTTGGGCAAGTCCCTTCCCTTCTCTGAGTCCAAGTTCTCCATCTGCCAAACCCTTTGGAATGGCCTGCTATTCTTTCCCAGCTCCCTCCGCTCCCTCGCCTTGGCCTTACCCCCACGCCTCCCCTCTCACCTCTCCAGATGCCCGAGGAGGTGTCCCCGAACGGCTCCCCCCGGCCGGAAAGTGCAGCTCATGCAAGTGAGGAGCTGCCAGTACCGCAGGGCCGCGGGGTCTTGGGTAGCTGGCGGCCCGGGGGGCCCCGCGGGGCCCGAGGTCTGCTTAGCCAGCTGCAGGAAGAGTTCGTCTCGGAGCGCGGGCAGGTCCCGGCAGGTCTGGAGCACACCCTGCATCAGGGGCCCGGGGCGCCGCGCCCCCTCCAGGGCCTGCAGCGCCAGGAACAGCCGCACGGCCTCCTCGCGCAAGGGCGCGTAGCCGGGACCTGAAGGAGGGTGGCGGCGGAGGGACGGTTTGGAGAGGGGAAACAAAGATGGGCCCTGGGAGGAAGGCGTGAACCGGGGGAAGGTCAGAGGGAGTACAAGGGGACAGGGGTGGCAAGGAGGGGAGAGTGCGAAGGACAGGAAGAGTGAAGGGAAAGCAATGGTCCCCACAGAGCCAAATTCAACCCCTGCCTCCCAGGAATCTCCCCCTCTAGACCCGCTAAGGCTAGGCTTCAAGTTAGAAACTTGGAAAAAGTGTTAGTCCCTCAGTCGTGTTACTTTGCTTCTCCATGTAGTGACTCTTTGTGATCCCATGGACTGTAGCCTGCCAGACTCTTCTGTCCATGGAATTCTCCAGGCAAGAATACTGGAGTGGGTAGCCATTCCCTTCTCCAGGGGATCTTCCTGACCCAGGGATCGAACCCAAGTCTCCCACAATGCAGGCGGATTCTTTACTATCTGAGCCACCAGGGAAGCCCTAGTGACTTGGAGGGATAGACTAAAGGACACAGAGTCAAACCGTGGATTCTGTAATTAGGTACTGAGAGTCATCACTATGGGCCAGAAAACAGGCTGGACTGAGAGTCAGAAAACCAAGGTTCTTCTCCCGGCTCCCCTTATTCCTCTAGCTTGAGAACCTGGGCCTGTCATTATACCCTTTGGGGGAGAAGTGTAGCTAAATGAGACCAGCACATTCTCCTGAGGTGGTGGCTTTTCCACCACTTGTAAAGGAAGTATGTCATGGTGTTGAGAGTATAATGAAAGAACAAGCGAGTATAAAAGCTCTTGAAGGAACATTGGTAGTCAGAATGAGACCCAAAGAGAAGGTAGTCAGTGAAAGGGGGTCTTTACTTTCTGTGCTGGCTTCCCTCCCCCTCTACCCTGCTCTGCTTCTTGTTTCATCTTCATCCTTTGAAAAACGAGGGGCTAGGGGCTAGTCCTCTGAGGACTCCTAGATCCCTATCAAGTGAGACCCCATCCCAGAGACTTGGGCCATGGCACCACTCACCTGGGGCACTGACTCCGTAGGGCAAGGGCAGGAGTGGGGCATACAGGGCTCCACTGGTGTGCCTCAGAATCGGGTTTCTTCTGTAAATAAGGGCCACAGCTTCTGGGTCCCCACGACTCTCCTAGAGGCCAGGGAAATGACCTCAGTGATGGAGAAGGGAGCTCCCCCTTGAACCCGGAAAGCTTATGGGTCCATCACCCTCCTCTTTCTCCATGGAGTTCTCTCCCTCGCACCTGAATGTCCCTGAGCAGTAGCTGGGTGGGGGTCTCCAGCGGGGCCTTGGAGGCGATCACTTCCCGCAGCGCCACCCCCCAGCGCTCTGCCTCCGACTGGCGAGGCGAGCAGAGCCGAACGCTGTGCTTCCGGCCAGACACGGTCACTGACCACAGACCTGGGGGAAAGAGAGACCGCGGGTGGCAGGCAATCAGGGCTGGCTGGGGCAGCTGCCTAGGGAGGTAGGAGAATCCCCAGGAGGTCTCACCGGTCTCCTTGGGCCTGCGCTCAGGGCCGGACACTGAGCACAGGCTGGTGAGCACGAGGCTCCCGAGCCGCCTCGCCCCCTTTCCGCTGCTGCTGAACTGGTCCAGGGAGTCCCGGGTGAGCACGAACCAGGCTCGGCGCGGGGGCAACCAGGGCCGCGCCCCTCCTCCGCGGGGCTCGCGGTACAGCCAACCTTCGGGGAGAAGGCGGGAAAAGGGATCAGCAGGATAAGATGTCACCCCCTAGAGGGTTGGAATCGGAGCCTCTAGAGCGTATGAGGTAGATCCCCACCTTTCACGACGACGTCTGGGTCGTCTTCGGACGGCCCCTTCTCCGGGATGAGGCTCCGCGTCTCCTCCCAGCTTTGCAGCCTGGGCAAGAGGAGAGTGAGGGTTGGGCAAGCCTGCCAGTCCTGCACCCCACCTCCAGGAGGCTCTTCTCTAAGGGCTCCCCAGGCAGGACATGAGGGGTGCCTACTCCCGGGCTGGGCACCCCTCCCCCAGGCTGTGGGAACCGCTGGGCCGTTCTGACCTCGAACCAGAAATAGCCTGGACCCCCCCTTCCTCCCCGCGCCCCCAGCTGGACCGCCCCCCGGGACCCTGGCCAAACCACAGCGTCCGGCGTAAGGCCTCTCCCTTATTGCACAACCGCGGGAGGGAAGAAGGCGAGGATGGGGGTCCCAGGAACCGGCTGGGGTCTCCAGACCATGGGACTGCGGGGGTGGGGCTCACCTGTCTGAGACTGGCCCACTCCTCATAGGCTGAGTCAGCGTCACATCTAGGGGGCCCTGGGGAAACAGGCAGGGCAGCCCTCAGGCTCAGAACCCTCCTTGCAGGATGCCAATGGCTTCTGCTCTGGGACAGCGCAGCTCAGGGGATTGAGGAATCAAGGCGTAGGGTGGTGACTGTGACTGTGACCCAGCGAGCTGAAGCCACTGGACTTGGCCCTTCCACCGGTCTCTACCCAACAGCCCAAGCTAAGAAGCCAAGACTCTCGCCTTGTCTCTGATTCAAGAGGCAATCAGGGGTTGGGGAAGAGTAGAAAAAGCATCAGGCAGAGTCAGGAGACCAGGGTTCTAATACCAACTCAACCACTAATTCCAGTCAGAAACTCGCTATGGAACCTGGGCAAGCCTCCTCGAGTCTTTGGGCCTCAGCTTCCCAGTCTTTGAAAAGGGAATGGTGGATGAAGTCCTTTCTTGCTCTGGGAGACTCAAAGTCACCCCCTCCTCCTCATTTTCCCTTCTTTGGCTGGCGGGCATTCAGGCTGGCGGGCATTCAGGCTGGCAGGCAGGTGGTAGGCACGGAGGTGAATGAAGGGAAGAGGAACTCTTTCAGTATAGGAGTTTCTCCAAGAGATTCTTATCCCCTCCCACAGACACCTCTGAAGCTCAGTGGTAGGTAGAGACCCTGCCCTTTTGCTGGGCCTCAGGCCAGGCTGAAGAATACTCTCCATTGAAGGTACAATCCAGGATTTTGTCCTCCCTCCCCCATCCCACCTTCGTGCCCTGGAACTTCTACTGTAGACTGGGGTCTAAGAGAGGCTGAAAACCCATCCAGGAACCAGGTCAGGCCGGAACTGTGCCAGGGTCCCATTGCGACCAGGCAGCTAAAGCCAGAAGGCGGGGGAGGGGGACCAGGGACACCTGTCCCCAAGCTCTGGGGGGAAGGGGGTGGAGGTGGAGCATGAGAGAGGCAATGGCAGTGGTTCACAAAGCCGACCCTGCCAAGGCTGGAAGCTTGGGGATGCCTGGGTCCTGTGCCTTCAGGGGCCACAGGTCCTCTTATTTTCTGGCGGGTCCAAGAGGGGCTCTCAGCCACACCACCGTAGGGGCAGGTGCTGACCCCTCTCTTAGACCAACTACCCTAATCGCAGTTCCCTGCTTCCCTCCCTCCCCCCTCTATATTTATCCGCCCTCCGCCTCCGCCAGGTGCTGGCGCCGGCCCCGGCGGCGCAGCCCGCCCCACCCGGGCACTGAGCCACTGGGCCTGCTGGGGACCCCTGAGCGGGGGATGGGAGCCTGACCCAGGCCACAGCACACGAGTCTGGCTGCCCAGAGTCTGGTGGCTGGGGTGTAAGGGCATCAGAGAGGGAACCTCAGGGGATGACCGTCTCCGACATCAGTAGAGCCTCAGTTTCCCTACGGCAAGATTCGACGAAACCCGGGAGCCGAGTGTCTCTCACCATTCCCTCAGGGATTCCCGAGGAGGCTTACCAGGAAGGGCCGAGAGTTCTGTCCTGAGTGCCAGGGTAATGATGAGGGGTCCTCGGAGAGCTGTGGCCCCCAGCTCCCTCTCCATGGAGCCCCCGCCACGGACCCCAATCTGAGGATACCTGCTTCCCCTCGCCCAGATCCCTGCGGCGGCAACTCCCGCATCTGGCCCCAGCGCCCAGCGCTCCTGAACTGGGAGCGGAGCGGACCCAGGCGTCCGAGCTGCCCAGCCGGCCTCGCCACATTCCTCGGCGCTGGCGGAGGCGGAAGGAGACGGGATGGGACGCGGGCCCGGCGGGGAAGGGAGAGGCAGGGCCAGGTCGGGCCAGGCGTGACACCTCCCCTGCCTCAGGGCCCCCAGCAGGTGGACAGCGCCCAGTGTGCTGCGCGAGGCCCACAGGCACATCCCACGGGCTGCTGCTGGAGCTCTTGGGGGCTTCGGACCCCCAGGCAAAAACGTCTCCTGAGACCCCAGTCCACACGGCGTTTGCTGGAGTCTGGAGCAGAATTAGACTTGACGGCCGGTTGTAGTGAGAAGGGTTGAGACAAGGCTCCAACCCCCCCGGGGACTTACCCTCCCGCCGCCCGCTGGACTCGGGGTCCGTAGCTCAAAGGTCTCCTCGTCCTCGTCTTCGTCCCCGTCCCCGCTAAGCTCGCCGTCCCCGTAGTCCCGGTGCAGAAGAGTAAAGCCTCGACGGCAGCAGAGGAGCCACCACAATCCCCCGGGGAGAGGCATCCGGGCGAGCAGCCGCGGGATGGGGGCGCAGGCAGCCGAGGCCGAGCTGCAGGGGGTCGGAGAAAGTGGCGGGGCTCCGATCCGAGCAGGAGAAAGATGAGGCGGGAGGAGGGAAAGGGAGCGGGGGACTGGGAGGAGGTGGTGTCTGGCGCTGGGGTGCAAAGGGTCGCTAGCTGGATCCTGCAGGGGGCTCGGAGTCTGGGCCCCCGGAGGGGGAGGGGGGAAGCGTCCAGGGCTGGGGGTGGGGGGGAGGGAGCAATGTCCGGAGCTGAGAAGTAGTGTCCGTTGTAGTGTCCAGCCCTGTGGGGGGCAGTGTCCGGTGCAGTGTCCGAGGTGGGCAGTTGTCCAAGCTCCAGGGAGGGTCTTGTCCGGTAGGGCGTCCGGTGGCCGGGGCCCGGGCCGCGCGCGCTGCGCTCCCTGCAGCCCGGGGACTGGCGCGCTAGGGGCGCGAGCACAGTGCCGGGACCCCGCCTCCCCAACCCCCTCCTCTTCGGGTCCCCCTCCCTCTTCTTTCTCTCCTCCCTTCTTTACAGGGCTGTGTCCAGTTCTCGTCACAGCCTCCTCTGTCCAATCCCTGTGCCTGGCGCCGGGCGCGGCCACCAATCAATCTACTGAATCGCGGCGGGTTGCATCATGTGCCCCTGGCTTGGTGACAGCGGGGAGGGACGGGGGACTAGGGAGGGAGGGGGCAGTGTGATGTTAGCTACGCCCCCGCCTCTGAGGTCAACGCGGACTGCTAGTGACGTCACGGAAGCCCGCCTTCATGCTCTTGTTTTAACTCTTGGCTTACCAACCAACAAATTAAAAGCGCTCTTGGGCAAGAGCTTTGGAGAACAAAGTGTCCATAGGGCATAGAGGAAGGCTCTGAGTGTTGCCCTCTGACTGCTGTCTCGTCACAGGGTTCCTAAGAAAGGAAAGAGCCTTAGCTATCTGCACCAGGCAGAGCCCTCCGCCCGTGGATGGAGTCCAAATCCTCGATCTGAGTCACCTTTTTGAGGTGTGGAAGCTGAGGCAGAGACTCCGGGAAAGTGCAGTCCAGGGCCTGAAGTAAAATCTAATTTAGAGCGCACAACTCACTGAACTCCAGTTGGGAGAGTAGAATGACGGGATTCTACGGCATCCCTTGGTCTTCGAATAGAGTGGCAGCTTCTCAGGTGATGATCCTGCGGTTCTGGGTAGGAAGGGGTTAACCGAGGCTCTAAGCTGACGGGGCGGGGCCAGAGGGCGGGGCCAGAGTGACCGCGGGCGCGCGCGTGCGTTGCTGACTCAGCGGCGATTCCCGCGAGCTCCGGTGGAGAGTTCCAGGTTGGCCCCCAGTGGCTTGGACCCTTTGAGGATCGGCGCCATCTCCGAGCCTTCCCTGGATCCTGGTCCCGGGAGGCCGTGCTTCTTGGTCTCAGACCCCGGAGGCTCCGAGAAGGAAAGCTAGCCCGAGCAGGGCGGGGCGGGACAGGGCAGGGACGACAGGCCAGCGCCTCCCTGGAGACATCCCCGCCACTCTCCGCCCTTCTTGCCCTGGGTCCCCAGACCCCTGGCTGCAGTGGTCAGGGCAGCTTTGCTGATCGGATATTAAACTGCGAGAGTTCTGGCACGTGGACACCATTCTGCGTGCCTTGACTATGTAAAACAAAGACTGGGAATCAATGTCTCTAGGGGCCATCCCAGACTTGCCCTCGCCCCAGATGAGAGAGGCCTGCGCTGAGACTTCTTCGGGATGGAAACCATATACTCTTTTCCCTGTCTGGATCCCAGGCCCTTGCCTGCAGGGAAGTTCTTTCCTTTGTCTTTCCAGCAGGCTCAGTGCATTCCCCCTGACCCTGTCCCGAAGGAAGACGGAGAATGGCTTCACCCCCGCTCCCACCACACCCGTGATAACCACTCTTTGGAAATCTGCAAATTGGAATTCTCTCCTTGGGTTTTCTCCAAGGTGAAAAACTCCGACCCAACTTTTTACTTTTTTCTCTCCAAACGAGAACCTTAGAAGGGACTGTAGAGTGGTAACTGAATCCAAAAGCACACCCAAAACGGGAATCTACTGGCCCCGTTCCTACCCCCACACCAGGCATAGGCACACACAGTCCCGGACAGCCTCAGCCTGAGCATTCCAGAGGCCAGGAACTCGGTACTTGCTAAGGCAGCCATTACTGGATAGCACTCTAGTTGTTAGAAAGCTCTTCCTTATACTATTTCAGGAGGAACCCCCACCCCTCCTCCCTGGCAACTTTCCCACCTTACCTCTGCTGGCAGAGACCCGGTGAGAGTGGGGTGGTGGTGTCAGTGTCTAGAGCTTTAGCAGGCTCAGGAGCCCCCCACCCCCACCCAGGCTCTCAGCGCCTTCCCCTCAGAGACAAGAGCGGGAGGGTGGGAAGGGGGGGCTGGGGGGACCCACCATTTCTGCCCTGCTACAAATCACTTCCAAGCCGGTGACTCAAAAATAGTAACAGTTGTTGAGTTGCATCTTATTTCCATGTTGTCTATTTAATGTGCCAAAGTACAGAAGCAATTCCTTAGGTCCCTACCTCTTCCTCAGTGCCCTCCACCGACTCCCTCTTCCCACTACTCTCCTTGAAAACATTTCCTCAGCCCGCCCCCTCCTCTTGATTCGCAGCCCTAGTGGTCCCAGAAGGAGATACTGTTGGTCTCAGTGGGAGCCGAGCAGGAAGAAAGGCGGGGCCGGCGGGGGCAGCGGCCGCCGCCGGGGTATGGCCCTGGACTGCAGCCCCCAGCCGCAGCGGGCGAGGGCCAAGCCCCCGGTCACCAGCAGTGCCAGATCCTTGCGCTTGCTGGCGGGGCAGCTCCGCTCGCGGGCCGCCAGGAGGTCGGCAGTATCCAATAGCAGGGCGAGACTGTAGGGTAGCTGCAGCACCACGAACGCCGCCACCCAGGCCACCACCACGACGCGCAGCGCGCGCCGGCGCTCGGGCCCCCTGGTGGCCAGCAGCGTGCGGCCCAGGAGCGCGTAGCAGGCCGCCATGACGCCCAGCGGCAGCGCGAAGCCCAGGACCACCTGCGCCACGGCGCTCGCCCCTTTCACCGTCTGCGTGAGGCCCTCGGGGAAGATGAGACGGCAGCGCCGCTGGCCTTCCCGGTGCCCATCCTGGCTGAAAAGGAGAGCGGGCAACGCCAGGAGCAGCGACAACAGCCACACGATGACTGAGACCAAGTGTGCACGGCCCGGCGCCGAGGGCCTCGGTCCAGCTGGGAGGGCCCGCGCGATAGCCACGTAGCGGTCGGCGCTGATGCAGGCCAGAAAGAGGAAGCCTGCATGGAAGGAGGCCGAGTAGAGGCCAGAGATGGCACGGCAGGTGGCACTTCCCAGACTCCAGCCCTGCAGAGCCCCGGCTGCGGCAAAGGGCAGGGTCAGGGCCAGCAGAAGGTCGGCCAGGGCTAGTTGGAGCAGGTGGGCAGAGGTGGGCGAGCGGGCAGCACGTCGGGCTGCCAGATGGGTGGCCAGGACAAGGCCATTACCGGCCAGACCCAGTGCAGCCACTGTCAGGGAGACACTGGGTTGGAAGGCGCGACTGAAGGCCTGGACATCGGCCTTGTAGCAGAGCTCTGGCAACGGCTCAACCGAATATGCCTCTTCATCCTCCCCAGAGTAGGGGCCCCAGGAGACCTGAGGAGGCCAAAATGAGAAGAAAGACCTTATGAGACAAGCCTCCACCACACGCCTCCCCCTCCCACACAAGCATTCCAAGCTGGGAGCCTGTGTGACCAGGTACAACGGTACAGTACACAGAGAGAAGACATAAACTCTTTTCCAAACTCTTCCTAGCATATCTTCAACAGGACTTGATTTCTGGCGCACCCCTCCTGCCCCTACATCCAGCTTCCTGGGTGACCTTAAGCAAATCATTTGCTTTTCTGGCTCTCCAGCTGTCTAATAGGTAACGTGGAGATCAGAAATCCCGACCAGCCCTCCTGGTGGGGTGGTTTGAAACAGGATTGTTTGAAATAAGGAAGATAATGAATGTGAAGCATCTGTGCTCTCTGAAGGCCCAGCGTCTGTATTATTAATAAATCTTAAGAGCTTCTGTTCCTTTGCAGTGCCATCTCCTGGAAGAACACCCACATGCAGACTTTGCCTCAGACTTGGTCCCTGGAATCCTTGCTTGGTCTGGAGAACGTTTTCTATCTCTCCTTTCCCTTCTCTCCTCCTCACCCCCACCCCTAAGCTACCAGTACAAAGGTTCACTGAACTACTCATGACGAGAGGGTCATAAAGGTTGGAGTTCAGGTTTTCTGGGCTCAGTTGGGACCTTAGACCTCTAAATTCAGCTCACCCTTCCTCTCATCCCCAGTCGTGTCCCCCAACCCCAGCCTCTCATTACTAGCCCCTTCCATTTGGAGGGCCCCTGGTCCCAGAGGTTTCCAGGCATCCTAAGTAGGTCATAGGAAGGCAGAGGCCTGGTACCAGGTGGGGAATCCCATCCGTTCACCTTTACCCTCCCTCCCTGTAACCCTTTCCTCCCCCCTGCCCCCACTCCCACCTGTTCTGCAGGCTCAGTCCCCATCTTTGGCTACTCAGGTTTCTGAGGTAAAGCCACCGGGGAGAGAAGTTATAAACTAATGGGACAGGAAGGAAGGGGCGGGGAGAAGGGCTGAGAGGGAGGTGGGGATGAGGGTCTGTGGGCCTTCTTTACCTAACTTTCCTATTTTACCTCCTAAAAAAATAATTTCCCTTTACCTTGCCAGTAGAAAAAGAATGGGTTTTGGAATATTATCATTTGCTAGCTACCTGTGGGATCTGAAGAATTTTTTTTACCTCTCTGAGCCTCAGGTTTTTCATCTGCAAAATGGAGTGAGGTAAAAATGCAGAATTCACAGGGTGATGAAGGTGCCTAGCACCCGTGGCCTGGAGCAGAATTTGCTGTCCGAAAATGTTAGATTCTTTTACTTACACTTTTCCCTATCTCCAAGCACCCTCCCTTTCCATCTCTCTTCTTGGATTTTCCAGGATCCCCTAGTCGGCCCCTGTCTCCCTTCCCCCATCTCTGCGGCCACAGTCCCTGTAAGCCTCGGGTTATTCAGGGTATTTCCCGGTGGCGGGAGGCTCTCTACCCCCGCCCTTTCGCAGCGGGGCTGAGGCGCGCGCTTGCGCGGGGTCTGGGAAAGCGGCGCGTGCCAGGAGAGCGAGGCTGGGGAAGGGGGGAGGTGAGAGGAGAGAGGGTGGAAGGAGAGGAGAGAACAGCAGAGAAGCAGGAACGGCACCTAGGGAGAAAGAAAGAGGGCTGGGGGAGAGAGAAAAGAGAGAGGGGTGAGGGGGAGAGACAGTCATTCGTTGCGAAAACCCAGGAGGATAGCCCGAGCTGGAACTGGAGCCCTAGCCGCAGCCGGGCACTGGAAGGCGGCCGCCGAGACCCGTCAGCCCTGCATGATGCATCTCCGGCTCTTCTGCATCCTACTCGCCGCGGTCTCAGGAGCCCGGGGCTGGGGCTACTGTGAGTGCAGGGCTCGCAGGCAGGCGGGGTTGGGCCCAGGAGTCCGAGGTCTGCAGGGCGGGTCCCGCACCGCATTGCGGCTGGGTGGTCGCGGTCGCTTTCCGGCCGGCGCGCACTCGCGCGCTTTCATCCTTTGCAGCCTCTCCCCCGCGCTCCGCAATGCAGCTCCGAGGCTGGCGCGCGCGCCCGGGGCTGGGGCTGGGCTCCGAGCTGAAGCTAGAGTCGGCCCGGGCGGGGACTTGGGGCAGGGATGCAAGCGGGAGCGAGTGCCGGGTTTCAGGACTGAGAATAAGAGTGGTACCGGTGACTCGGGCTAGGGTTAAGGGGACTGGGGCTGGGCTTGGAGCTGGCCCAGGGACCAGGGTTTGGGGTTTGCGGCTAAGGCTGGGGCTGGATTTGGGGGTTGGGATCCATGCAGTATTTGGTGAGCCTATACGATGCTAAGTTTGGACAGGGAACTGGTGGTACTAGGACTGGCTGGGGTTGGGACTAGGCCTGCGTTTGGGCTCCGTGCAGGTTTGCGGGTGCTGCTGAATGGGACTGAGGCTAAGTCTGGGGATGGATTGATGTCTTGAGGTGACTCAGATTCTGAAAGATGCTGAGGTTTGTGATTGTGTTTTGGGGAGTACTGAACCCCAACTGGTCCTTGGGAGGGTCTGGCCTAGGGGTTCCCCCAGGAGGAGAAGGCAGCCTCCCCTCAGTGTGCAGCTGTTGCTGCAGGCCAGGTTGAGCAGGTGGTTTAAGTTAGGGCTGGGTCTGCACTGGGGGGAGTGAAGAACCAGCGCCAGTTGCTCAGCGTTCTGGGCCTTTGGAAGGACTTGGAGGGGCTGCCCTGATAAACATGTCTGTTCCTGCAACCCAGACGGCTGCGACGAGGAGCTGGTCGGGCCCCTGTATGCACGCTCCCTGGGTGCCTCCTCCTACTATGGGCTCTTCACTGCACCCCGCTTTGCCCGGCTGCACGGTGAGCACGGTGGTGCCCCATGGTGGGGTGAGGGACTCTGGAGGGCTAGAGGTAAAGAGGGAGCCAGTGGTGAAAGCCCTTGTCCCTTCTGTAGGCATAAGTGGATGGTCTCCCCGGATTGGGGACCCAAATCCCTGGCTCCAGATCGACCTAATGAAGAAGCACCGAATTCGGGCTGTGGCCACGCAGGGCTCCTTTAACTCGTGGGACTGGGTCACACGTTACATGCTGCTCTACGGCGACCGAGTGGACAGCTGGACACCGTTCTATCAGCGAGGGCACAATGCGGTACTCCAGTCTTCCTGCACACACACTTGGGGAACCTTCTCAGCTCTGTGACCGGGGCTGGGCACAGGTTTGGGGGAGGGGGAGGAGGCGGTGGTGAGGGGACAGATGAGGAACAGTGACTTTCACTCCAGGGACTCAGTCCAGAAGGGCTGTATGCTTGCCGTGTGTGCAGGATACGCCCAATTGACAGGGTTTAACATACTTCAGGGTAAAATCTGGGAGAGCTTCTTGGAGGAGGCAACATCTGAGTTGACCTTTGAGGAAATAATAGAATGGTGGAGAGGACGCTCTAGGCTAGGGAAACTGTAAAGTCTGGAAGGCGGAGGAGATAAGGAGTGTCTGCCTTCCAGAGGTCTAGATTAGCTGGATGCGACTGCTGCGGGCTGGGAGGCTGTGGAAAAGCGAGCAGAGGGTGGGAACGTGGTCACCCCTCTCCCCTTGCCCTTAGACCTTCTTTGGTAACGTGAACGAGTCGGCGGTGGTTCGCCACGACCTGCACTATCACTTCACGGCGCGCTACATCCGCATCGTGCCCTTGGCTTGGAACCCGCGTGGCAAGATCGGCCTGAGGCTCGGCCTCTACGGCTGCCCTTACAGTAAGGGTTAGGGGTCGTGGTGGGGGCAGGGTGGGAGACAGAGTACCCCGGCCCCCGACCCATCTACGGTCCTTCCCGCAGAGTCCGACGTGCTGTATTTCGATGGCGATGATGCCATCTCGTACCGCTTCCCGCGAGGGGTCAGCCGGAGTCTGTGGGACGTGTTCGCCTTCAGCTTCAAAACCGAAGAAAAGGACGGGCTCCTGTTGCACGCCGAGGGCGCCCAGGGCGACTACGTGACACTCGAGCTGCAGGGGGCGCACTTGCTGCTGCACATGAGTCTGGGTGAGCTCGCGGCCGCGGCGCAGAGCCCCAGGCTCTCCTCCCACGCCCCTTGTCGCACCTCCTCCGCGAAGCCGCGCCCCATTCCTTATCTTCCCCTTCCCTAACTGTTTGGACCCGTCTGCCTTCTTCGTGTAAAATTTGGTGCTTGCGAAACTCTGGACTGGGAATTAGGAAAAGCGGATTCCAGCACCTAGCACCTACCAGCGGTGTGACCTTGGACAAGCACTTCCCCAGTCTGTTTCCTCATTGTAAAAACATTGTATATACGTATACAGGCGGGCGCGCGCGCGCACACACACACACACACACACACACACACACACACACACACACACTCCTGAAGCGTTGTTATTATTTTGCATCTCATTCGCTTTCCATAATATGCACATGATGAGGTAGAAGCAGCTATCTTCCCCCGTTTTAGTGATAGGAAAACAGAGGCTCAGAGGGGTTAAATGACTAAGTCCGTACTTGCCAATGGCCACCGCTCCATCGCAGGCTGAGGGTGGTCCAGTCTCTATGTGCCCACCCTCCCTGGCTGTCCTGGGCCTTGAGCAGTTCCTCCTCTGTGTTGCAGGCTGTTGCTCCGCGTAGGGGGTTTGCTGGGCGGTAGGGCCCGAGGGGAGTTCTCCAGGTTCCCTGTCTGACCCTTCCCTACCCCACCCTCAGGCAGCAGCCCCATCCAGCCAAGGCCGGGTCACACGACCGTGAGCGCTGGAGGCGTCCTCAATGACCAGCACTGGCATTACGTGCGTGTCGACCGATTTGGCCGTGAAGCAAATCTCACCCTGGACGGCTACGTGCAGCGCTTCGTGCTCAATGGCGACTTCGAGAGGCTGAACCTGGACAACGAGGTGAGCAAAGAGGGGAGGAGCCATTTGGTTAAGTGAGATGCTGGGAGGGCCGGTGGGGGGGGCGGCACTTCTTTCAGAGGTAAGACTGCTTTCTGAATATGTTACCAGGAGTTGGCAAACTCCCAGAAAAGCTTGGGTTTTTGTTGTTGTTGCTGGTGTTAGCATGCCGATTCCCGGGCTCCCCCCCCCCCCCAGAGCTGCTGAGATGCAGTCTAGAAATCTGGATTTGGGGGATCAGGCAAGATGAGAAAATTGCCCTCTTCTGGCCCTGATGTGCAGATAAAGAACCCTGGACAGGTTCATCGACTTACCCAAGGGCATGCAGCCAATTTGTGGTGGGGTCAGGGCTAAAACCCAAGCCTCAGGAGACCCAGCGAGCTTCCAGCTTCGATACCGATACTGGGGCAACGTGTGTCTCAGACCTCAGCCTGAGCGTGGGAAAGTGGACGGCGCGGGAGCGCGAGAAAGGCGCGCACGCTGCCGCATCTAGGGAAGCTTACTCCTCACCCCGCCCGCAGATGTTCATCGGGGGGCTGGTGGGCGCCGCGCAGAAGAACCTTGCCTATCGGCATAATTTCCGCGGTTGCATAGAAAACGTCATCTTCAACCGAGTCAACATCGCGGACTTGGCCGTGCGGCGCCACTCCCGGATCACCTTCGAGGCCAGTGGGCTGGGGGATCTGGGAGGACCCGGCCTCAAAGCTTCCGGGAACAAGGGGGTGGAGCGGGGAGAGATCTTGAGAATCACCTAAAAGCCGAGGAGCCCTCTCCCTAAGCCAGCTGCTCACGTTGGGGGCGGGGCATCACTGACTCACAGAAGGGGCGAAAGGCCAGTTCCCAACGCCGCTCCTGCCTAGTTGAAAGCTGGGGTCTGGTCTCACCATCTCCTCAGTTATAAATGAGGAGAATGAGGTGTGGCGGCCGGGAGTGGCTCGGCCAGGGGTCACACAGCGCAGGGGCTGAGGAGGGACTTGAGGGCTGTTTAGGTATTATGTGGTCCCCCCTACCCCAACTCAGGAGCTAATCAGGTGCTCCGGAGACTATCAGGAGATAATGTAGATCAGCGAGAAGAGTCCTGAGGGCTGACTTGGTGGCTGGAGACCTCTCTACACCTGGACGTGTTTCTGGGTGGGGTGGGGTTGGGGAGGCACACCCAGGGAACCCCGCTCCTCACAGAGGCCGGCATCAGCCTGGGTGCTGATTCATCCTCACTTGGGTCCCCAGGGTAAGGTGGCCTTCCGTTGCCTGGACCCGGTTCCTCATCCCATCAATTTCGGAGGTCCTCACAATTTCGTACAAGTGCCTGGCTTCCCCCGCCGCGGCCGCCTCGCAGTCTCTTTTCGCTTCCGCACCTGGGATCTCACTGGGCTGCTGCTTTTCTCCTCCCTGGGGGATGGGCTGGGCCACGTGGAGCTGATGCTCAGTGAAGGGCAGGTCAACGTGTCAGTGGTGCAGACCGGCCGAAAGAAGCTTCAGTTCGCTGCTGGTGAGCTGAGGGAAAGGAAGGGGAGGCAAAGGGAGGCCAGGGCAGGGCAGAGAGCTAGGAGACTGTAGGCCTGGACTGAGGCCTTTGCATACTCAGAAGGGTGAGGAAGGGAAAGGAGGGAGCCCTGCAGGAGGTCCCATGGCCCGGGGGTGGATGGAGACAGCTGGGAGTTGGAGGGTGGGGCAGATCTGAGGGACTAAGGCTGAGAATCCTGGTACTCCGTTTGGAGGGTCCCTGTAGGTGTCATTCACTGATGACTTTTGACTCTGTGTCAGCCGCTGGGGTTCCACATAGTGAAGAGAGACATTTGGGGATGTCACCGCTCAGTGTGATAAGTGTAAAAATGGGAAGCACAGAGGCTGCTGTTAGGACACAGAGTGGGGTTGCTGCTTCTCCACTCGACACTCTTCCAGAGCATGGTGGCTCCCCCACCCACAATGTCCTCCTGTCCTGTCCAGGGTTCCGCCTGAATGATGGCTTTTGGCATGAGGTGAATTTTGTGGCCCAGGAAAACCATGCAGTCATCAGCATTGATGATGTAGAGGGGGCAGAGGTCAGGGTCTCATACCCACTGCTGATCCGTACAGGAACCTCATACTTCTTTGGAGGTGAGTGAAGGTCAACCTGGCTAGACCCCTGTCTCTGGGTGGGAAGGCCCCATCTAAGTCTACCCAGATAGGGCTACATGGAGAGTTTTGTGGCAGTAAATCTCTCTTGCCCCTCTGGGGCCTTGGGGACTGGAACGTCACTGTCATTGTCTACTGGCCCCATTCCTTGCTTCCTTCCTTCATGTCTGGCTCTCCCTTGGCATCTCCCTGGGGGAGGGTCGCTGGAGTCTCCCTTGGGGAGGGCCTCACAGGGGTGGTTGCTCCAGGTTGTCCCAAGCCAGCCAGTCGATCGGGCTGCCACTCCAACCAGACGGCGTTCCATGGCTGCATGGAGCTGCTCAAGGTGGATGGTCAACTGGTCAACCTGACTCTGGTGGAGGGCCGGCGGCTTGGATACTATGCTGAGGTCCTCTTTGACACATGTGGCATCACTGATAGGTATCCAGAAGCCCCTCTCCCTCCAAGAGGTGACCCCCTCCAAAGCCCTCTTCCATGGTCTCCCAGTGATGGGAATGGCCTTTCTCAATGATCTCCCTTCTGGTCCTAGCTCCTGAGTCTCCCACCTGGGGATGATTGCTTCTTGACCTCTCACCTCCCAGTTCTTCCCTTAAAATGTCACATGCTCAGAATGGAAATGAAGCATCTGTTTTTGGTCCTAGAGGGTTTTCTTTGGGGGGAGGTGAGGATGGGGATATAAGGCATTATTAATTCCTTTGGGGAAGAGGCAACAGTAGTACTTGAGCCCTGAGGCCTGCCTAATGCCCCAACATTTAGGCTTCTACCTGGCTACTTAGGTGGAGTATGTTAGGTGGGTTCTGGTGCTCTCAGGACCTGGAACTGAAGCTTGTAGGGGTCAGACCCTACTCTGCAGCTCCCCATAAGGCTCCTTCCCTGCGTGCTGACCCCCTCCCCTAGGTGCAGCCCTAACATGTGTGAGCATGACAGTCGCTGCTACCAGTCTTGGGATGACTTCATCTGCTATTGTGAACTGACAGGCTACAAGGGGGAGACCTGCCACCAGCGTAAGCCAGCTGGGGTGTGGGGGAGAGTCTGGGGGAGAGTCAGGCAGTTTCTGGGGATCGTGAGGCCACTAAAGATGGTGGGGCTGGCCCTCCTAGCCCCCAACCCCATAACTACCTTTTCCCCAACTCACCACCCACCAGCTTTGTATAAGGAATCCTGTGAGGCTTATCGACTCAGTGGGAAAACTTCTGGAAACTTCACCATTGATCCTGATGGTAGTGGCCCCCTGAAGCCATTTGTGGTGTACTGTGATATCCGAGGTAAGTGGCTCTGATTGAGGGGTGATGGGCAGCGGAGGATGAAGTGTGGGAGTGTGGGGGGGAACAAGGAAGGATGGAAGGGTGGACCGGAGCCAACAGTGGAGAGGTAAAGGAGAACAGAGTGGGAAGGAACACTCAGGAGTTTGTAATCTAGCCTTGCAGCTAGATCTCAGCTTCCTTATCCATTCCAGCTGTCTCATGTCCAGTCTATGATGTTGGAGACTTGGAGCTGGGCTGGAATGGAGCTTCTGGCCTCATTTATTGGCTCTGAATTGCAGTAGTGGTGCTGGAGGTGGGTAGGGAGGTGGGTAGAGAATGCTCCTCTCCAGCCACAGCTCTGCCTCATCCCCTCCCCCAGAGAACCGGGCATGGACAGTTGTGCGCCATGACAGGCTGTGGACGACTCGGGTGACAGGTTCCAGCATGGAGCGGCCATTCCTCGGGGCCGTCCAGTATTGGAATGCATCCTGGGAGGAGGTCAGTGCCCTGGCCAATGCTTCCCAGCACTGTGAACAGTGGATCGAGTTCTCCTGCTACAATTCCCGGCTGCTCAACACAGCAGGTTAGGGCTGGGGTGGGGAGGGCAGGGTGAAAGCTGGAGGAGAGACCCATGGGGTCTGGGAGAAGAGGACCAGAGGGCTCAGGAAGTGGTCTGGGCTGGTTGGAAGGGTGAGGGAGGAGCCCTGAGGCTAATGGAGGGCAGGGCCTGGAAGCTGCCTGCCCCTCTTCCCCAGGAGGCTACCCCTACAGCTTTTGGATTGGCCGAAATGAGGAGCAGCACTTCTACTGGGGCGGCTCACAGCCTGGGATCCAGCGCTGTGCCTGTGGTCTGGACCGGAGCTGCGTGGACCCCGCTCTGCACTGTAACTGTGATGCCGACCAGCCCCAGTGGTAAGAGGCGCAGAGGAACAGGGCTTTCAGGATGCTGAGGGTGGCCGAGCAGCAAGAGCTGAGCCACCGCATCCCCATCCCCACAGGAGAACCGACAAGGGCCTGCTGACCTTTGTGGACCATCTGCCTGTCACTCAGGTGGTGGTGGGGGACACAAACCGATCCAGTTCAGAGGCCCAGTTCTTCCTGAGGCCTCTGCGCTGCTACGGCGACCGTGAGTGGCAGAGCCTTTTTGTGTGCCCTCACAGGGTCGGCTCTCTAGTTGCAAAGCCCTGACCCACTGGGTGTGTGTGTGGGGGTGGTCTCCAGGACACCCTGCCAGACACCCTGGCTCCGGCTGTGACGTGCCCATGCTTGCGCTGTTTCTCTGCACCTGCGCCTTCCTCTCTTTCATGACACACCCTGGGTTCCCCCAGCTATCCCCCTTTGCCCTGTCTCCTGCCTCCCCCTCCGCTGACAAGGCCTTCCTCCATTTGGTTCTGTAGGAAATTCCTGGAACACCATCTCCTTCCACACTGGGGCTGCACTACGCTTTCCCCCAATCCAGGCCAACCACAGCCTTGACGTCTCTTTCTACTTCAGGACCTCGGCTCCCTCAGGAGTCTTCCTAGAGAATATGGGGGGCCCTTACTGCCAGTGGCGCCGACCTTACGTGCGGGTGGAACTCAACAGTGAGCAAGCAGACACTGGGGGGATGAAGATCCCTGGGGAAGATGTGGGGTGGGTGGAGGCTGGGGTAAGTGGCAAGGCCAGATGCCCCTTTGAAAGGCAGCATGGGAGGGGCTTTAGATGGGCCTGGGTTCTAGACCCAGCTCCATCTCGATAGCTGGCTTTGTGACCCTGAGCACCCACTTGGCCTCTCTGGACCTTTGGCCCCTGAGTTGTGAGTGAGGAAGCTGGACTCCTGTGGGGTGGGGGCTGGGGGGCTCCTATTTGATGAGCTATGCTGCTAACCGGAGAAGTGGGACTGGGAAGCTGGCTCCAGGGATCTGGGAATGTGGGAGACCAGGGGTATGAGGTTTTAAGCACTTTACGGGTTTTGTCCCAGGCTGTAAACAGATTGGGCTTCCCATGTGGTGCTAGCTAGTAAAGAATCCACTTGCCAATGCAAGAGACATAAGAGACAGGGGTTCGATCTGGGTCAGGAAGATTTCCTGGAGAAGGAAATGGCAATCCACTCCAGTAATCTTGCCTGGAGAATCCCACGGACAGAGGAGCCTGGGGGGCTACAGTCCATGGGGTCGCAAAGAGTCGGACACGACTGAAGCGACTTAGCACGCCCACACATAGAGAGATTGGAGGGACAGTCAAGGAGCTCCAACAAGCAAAGAAGAAGGGCTGTATCAACCCTGTGAGGGCCCTGGGAGCTCTGAGTCCTCTCCCCCCCGCCCCCACACTGTCCAGCATCCCGGGATGTAGTCTTCGCCTTTGACGTGGGGAATGGGGATGAGAACCTGACGGTGCACTCAGACGACTCTGAGTTCAACGACGACGAGTGGCACCTAGTCCGGGCGGAAATCAACGTGAAGCAGGCCCGGCTGCGCGTGGATCACCGGCCCTGGGTGCTGCGGCCGATGCCCCTGCAGACCTACATCTGGCTGGAGTACGACCGGCCCCTGTATGTTGGTGAGCAGCAACCTGGAGGCAGGTCTGAAGCCTCTGTCACCATCCTACCCTCTCGAGGCCACTCTCCTTGTTTCCAGGAACCCCATCTCTTAGGTCACAATCCCCTCAGCCTCACAGTGAGCCAAGGCCCACCACCCTTCCTCTCCAGTCCCTGGCATCTTCTCCATTCTTCTAGCCCTCCACTGCCTTTGCAACCCCAATACTTTCCCCCGTCTCTGCTCTACACCCATTTCTCCACCTGCCTACCTTCCCCCCAGGATCTGCAGAGCTTAAGAGGCGGCCTTTCGTGGGTTGCTTGAGGGCTATGCGTCTGAATGGAGTGACTCTGAACCTGGAGGGCCGTGCCAATGCCTCTGAGGGTACCTCACCCAACTGCACAGGCCACTGCGCCCACCCCCGGTTCCCCTGTTTCCATGGTGGCCGCTGTGTGGAGCGCTACAGCTACTACACCTGTGACTGTGACCTCACGGCTTTCGATGGGCCATACTGCAACCATGGTCAGTGCTGCTGGTTATGGGAGGAATAAGCCAGAGGGCATAATGGGATGTAGGGAGGGCAAGGAAGGAGGGAGGACGCAGTGTCAGCATTGGGGAAGACTGTGGTCATCCTGGGCTCCTGAGCTTTGAGCTGGGCTCTCGGGCAGCAGAAGCTGCTGGGTGATTCCAAAGGAATAAAGCAGGACAAGGAAGGGATGTCAGCTAGCTGGCACTACAAAAACAACAGCAACAAAACAAATAACTTCCCCATCTTCCCACTGTCACCAAGGGAACCCAGGTTACCCTCCTTGCAAGCATATCCCCGTCAGGCTGCACGATGCCCTCCTATGCCATTTCCTAGTTGACAATCGCTGCATGCCTAAAACATGTCTACAGCCTGGTTCTTGGTTAAGGCGAGCCTTGACATTCACCATAGCAAGATTCTGCACATACACCAAGACCACATCCTCCCTAAGGCCGGTCTAGGAGGATGCATGAGCAGGTAGGTCGCTGGTGGGAGAAGTCTGGTGAGGTAGGGAGACACAGGGACTAAGGGACCCACAGAAGCCCTTTGGTCTTGGTTTGGAAGTGTGAGTAGTGGCAGGTGGGCTTGTGGTATCTTGATTCTAATTCTGACCCTCCACTTACTATGTATCCTCAGGCAAGTCGCTGCCCATTTCAGAGCCTTGCTTTCCCCATCTGTAAAATGCAGGGGTTGGATCAGATGATCTTTTACATTTCTTATGATTTTAAGATTCCATTCCGTGACATAGGGCCTCCAGGGGACCTAAAAGTGAATGGAGATGGGTTGTGGTGTAGCAGAAACTGGGGACACGTGCCAGACAGTGTGTGTGGATGACAGACATAACGTCTGGAGGTGGGGACGGGCCCTGACTTCACTACTTCTGCCTCAGACATTGGCGGTTTCTTTGAGCCTGGCACCTGGATGCGCTATAACCTCCAGTCGGCGCTGCGCTCCGCAGCCCGGGAGTTCTCCCACATGCTGAGCCGGCCAGTGCCAGGCTACGAGCCTGGTTACATCCCCGGCTATGACACTCCCGGCTACGTGCCCGGCTACCATGGCCCTGGGTACCGTCT
Source organism: Okapia johnstoni (assembly GCA_024291935.2). Classification (NCBI taxonomy): domain Eukaryota; kingdom Metazoa; phylum Chordata; class Mammalia; order Artiodactyla; family Giraffidae; genus Okapia; species Okapia johnstoni. The sequence continues at coordinate 19,081,372 of CM044306.1, read as the reverse complement.
GCCTGATTACCCACGGCCAGGCCGGCCAGTGCCAGGCTACCGCGGACCTGTCTACAACGTCACTGGAGAGGAGGTGTCCTTCAGCTTCAGCACCCAGTCTGCCCCCGCCGTCCTGCTCTATGTCAGCTCCTTTGTGCGTGACTACATGGCCGTGCTCATCAAGGAAGATGGTGAGTTCCCCATGGCTCTCGCCCTCCACTCCAGCTTCCTCTGGGTGTCCTCCATTCTCATAACTATTGACCAATACAAGGACTCAAGGGCTCTTCCAAGGTGGCAGCGTTGGGGGACTTCCCTGGTGCTTCCAAATGCAGGGGCCATAGGTTCCATCCCTGGTCAGGGAACTAAGATCCCATAGGCAGCATGGCGAAGCCAAAAAAAAAAAAAAAAGATGGGGACTCTGGGAGCTGAGGGGAGACCCCCCTCTTCCTTCTCCCCACCCCACAGGGACCTTGCAGCTGCGCTACCAGCTGGGCACCAGCCCCTATGTGTACCAGCTCACCACCCGCCCTGTGACGGACGGCCAGCCCCACAGTGTCAACATCACCCGGGTCTACCGCAACCTCTTCATCCAGGTGTGTGCCACGGGAGGGGACAGGGGAGGCAGGCTGGTTCAGATCATAACCTCACCATCAAGGCTGTGGCAGTGGGAAATGGCAGATGTTTAGCATCTGTAGAGCACATTCCAATATAAAGAGGACGTTCACGTGTAGTATCATGGGACCTCACAACCGCCCTGTGAGGCAGTTCAGGTAGGCAGCTCTTGTCTTTGTTTGACTAGTCATGAAAGGGGCTCCGACAGTAAAGTGGTTTTCCCAAACCACCGTAAGCTGCAAAGATGGGGGGGGGGGGGGGGGCTCAAAACCAGTTTGTGAGGTTTTTAATACCAAATCCTATGTCTGGGCCCAGGACTTGCCCATGTGGGACTGAGTTAGGACCCACCACCAGCTGGGAGAGGAGAGTCCCAGCCTGGTCTGGGCTGTGTCTGCTGCCGGTTCTCCCTCTCGTCTCCTTTCTCCTCCCTACTCAGGTGGACTACTTCTCCCTGACGGAACAGAAGTTCTCACTGTTGGTGGACAGCCAGCTGGACTCGCCCAAGGCCTTGTATTTGGGGCGCGTTATGGGTAAGCTGGGGTTGAGATGGCATTTGGGGTCAGGAGCTGTGGACTCCTCTGGAGTCCAGAGGAGGGTGAAGGATGGGGAGTGGCAGTGAAGGTGCTGATAAAGAGAAGTGGGAACCTAGGGGTGGTGAGAGGGGCCAGGGCTGCTGGGGGGTCCAAGCCCCTTTCTTTCTGGGCTGCCTCTCCCTCAGAGACTGGAGTGATTGACCCAGAGATCCAGCGCTACAACACACCGGGTTTCTCGGGCTGCCTGTCTGGTGTCCGATTCAACAATGTGGCTCCCCTCAAGACCCACTTCCGAACGCCTCGACCCATGACTGCAGAGCTGGCTGAGGCCCTTCGTGTCCAGGGAGAGCTGTCTGAGTCTAACTGCGGAGCCATGCCACGTCTTGTCTCAGAGGTGCCCCCTGAGCTGGACCCCTGGTATCTTCCCCCAGGTACATCCCCAGGGACACAGAAGAGGAAGGGAAAAGAGGGACAACAGGGAAAGGAAATGATTCTTAATCTGCAGGAGGCTCCTCCTTACTGGTGCTTTCTCTTTTTTTCAGACTTCCCGTACTACCATGATGACGGATGGGTTGCTATACTTTTGGGCTGTGAGTGGCACCATCCCTACCCTGACCTCTCATTCTACCCTCTGGCCGTCAGTCTTCCCTCCCTGTCCCGTATCCTCAGGCCTGAGGGGTAGAGAAGGCACTCAGTATATGGTGGTGCCAAGAACCATGAGACAGGCTATGCTGAAGGTAGTTGATAATCAGATTGGAGATTTTTAAATATTGGCAGATTCTGTGGACTTTTAATAGAAACGAAATATTAAAACAGGGCCAAAGTTTTTACAGTGACATGCCTATCACCACCTCACTCAATATACCATTTCCTCGTAGTGGTAGTTCATTGCTGGTCACGTCTGACTTTATGACTTTGTGGGTCGGATAATGTTCACTTCATGATGAGCAGCTTAAGTCATATGCTCCTCTGTTGGGTCATGGCCACACGTTCCCACCAAAGTCAGGGGTTTAATATCTAAAAGGTCCCAGAATTAGGCAGGAACTGTGTCTTAAAAGGAGCTTTACTGCACTATAAAAGGATACATTTTATGGTATGTAAACTCTATCTCAATAAGCCATTATAAAAAAAAATAATTGGGGCTAAAGCTAAGGGATGAGGAAACAGGGGTAGAGTAACATCCAGAAAGATGAGAAATTGGCGATGAGAAGTATCAGGGATGTTGAAAGAGAATATTAGAAATAGGATAGAATTCTATTATTAGAAAGAGAAATTTATTAAACATTATATATACCATATGAGAAACAGAAATTCTAATATTAGAAACAGAATAGAAGCCAGGACTTTAAACCAACCAGACACATCAAGAATAGCTTGATGTGGTTTTACAGCTGATGCTGTTGGACACATATGCTTTAGGCCGAAAGGATACACGTGTGTCTGTGTATAGGTGAAACCCCAAAGATCTGCCCTGAATTGTTCCTTTTTTCTCTTTCAGTTTTGGTGGCCTTCTTGCTGCTGGGACTGGTGGGAATGTTGGTGCTCTTCTATCTACAGAAGCATCGCTACAAGGGCTCCTACCACACCAATGAGCCCAAGGCCACACATGATTACCATCCTGGCAGCAAGCCTCCCCTGCCTACTTCAGGCCCGGCCCCGGCCCCAGCCTCAGCCCCAACCCCGACACCAGCTTCCACCCAAGTTCCAGCTCCAGCTCCAGCTCCAGCTCCAGCCCCAGCCCCAGCCCCAGCCCCAGCCCCAGCCCCAGCCCCAGCCCCAGCCCCTGGCCCCCGGGACCAAAACCTACCCCAGATTCTGGAGGAGACCAGATCTGAATGAATCAGGAGAGGGGGCTTCAAGGACCAAGCCCGTCTCCTCCGAATTCCCCAATCCCGCCTCCACCCCATCCTCGCAGGGACATGTGGCTCCTCTTAGCTGGCTCTGCTCACCTAGAGGATTTCCCTCCTGGCAAGTCTGGTGGGCAGAGCTACAGATGGGACCAAAGGGGGTGGCTGAGCCTCACTGCCTAAAACCAATGCCCTGCCCATCCCCATTTCCCCAGGCTCCTGGTGGTTTGCCTGCCCCAAAGAAGCCTCGTGGGGTTGGCCCAGGCCTTTCCTGCCACCCCTGTCCCAGCTGCGGCCAGGGATTGACACCAGAGTGCAGGGGAGATTAACCGCCTCCCTTCAAATATTCAATCTCATCAGAGACAGATGTGTGGGATTGCAGGGGTGCACAGGGCATGGGGGGAGGCTGCTCAATCATACCCCCTAGCCTCCCCCCTCCCCTGCAGAACATCTTCCACCTGCTTCCCCTCAGTTGGGGGTTAGGGAGGGCTTCACTGCTGCCCCCCACCCCCCTTTTTTGTTTTTTACAGAGACCGAGAGGCCTCACTTTAGCACCTTAGTACCTCCGCTGCTTTATATGCTTTAGCCAAAGCCATAAAAAAACTTGCAATGTAGAGAGAATAATGCAGACACACTGACTAGCCAGCCGTCTACTCTTCCTCCCTCCTCCAAGATATGCAATAGCCTTGGTGCCTGTCCAAAGGCTTGGCCCCCCTCTCCAATGCATGAGGAGCCCTCTTTCCTCCGCTCAGAGATGCTGCTTCATTTGTCCAGGAGGTCATATTCTTTATATATATTTTTTGTTGCAAAGTCTCTCTCTAGAGAGACTATATATATCACTCTAATTTTTTTAAATTATCAGTTTATATATAAAAGACAAAATCAATTGACTGTCCTGTCCTGTGCCCAGTGTGCTTCTCTTGTGTTGAGGAGCCCAGTGTGCTTCTCCTGTGTTGGAAGTCTCATGAGGTCTGCTGGTCACTCACCCAAGCCTGATCCAGCCTCCACTCTGAAGCTGTGCTCTCAGACTCGGAGCTGTTCCAATAAAGCAGAGTGACAGAGCTCCAGTCTGTGTGTGGTAGCTGGTGGCGTGGCTCATGGATAAGCAGGATGACTTTCAGGGAACTACTCTGACAGCTCCAGAATCTCTAATGGGGAGCACTCAGAATCCCGGCATCGCCTGCTAAAAGGCTGCTTGGTTCTTGCCAACCTCCTGCCCCAGATCTCCCCCAACCCTAGGTCTCCGTGGACAAGTGGAGATCAGAATGCTCAAGCTTCAGCCTGCGCTGCCCCTGAACTGCCACCCCTGGATCCTTCCAGGGTTCATCCCTGGACCCCAAAGCACACAGCACACAACTTGCCAAAATGGATTCTACCACTTTATTCAGATAAGAGGTCACAAGCCACAGGACTTTAAAGTGCGTGAAATTCACTGGCAACAGAGCCGCACATATACCAGCCTCCCCCGCCATCCCCACCACCTCACTCCATCCATCATTACTTGTCCGGGGGAGGGGTTAAGACCCGTCATTTAAAGGTGGGGGAAATCAGGGGAAGAGGATGGGAATGCTGGAGCAACAGCAGTAGGTAGTGGTCTGACACAGGGGAAGGAGGGGGTCAACCACAGTGATTCTGCATGCTGAGGGAAGGGTGGGGTCAGTCTAGCCTTTCAAAGGCTGGATGTCAATTTTTCCCCATCTACTCCTCATAGCCACCCCCCAGACTGCATTTCAGACAGTCCTAACCCTCCTTCCTCTGTCTCTGGTTTTTCCCTATAATTTATGAGTAATTTGGAGCCCACAGTCCAGCTAGAGGGTGTCCCCTATACACAATGCATACAAACCACAGCAGATGTAGATTTCAGAAGCATGGCAGGGGCTGGCCCTGTCGGGTGGGAAGAGGCTTCTGTCAGGAACTGGCTGGGCGTGTGCTCAGTGCTGAGTGCCTGTGTGCCCACTAGTGTGGTGAGTGAGGGTATGTGAGTGAGTGAGTGAGTGTGTGTGTGTGTGTGTGTGTGTATGCGTGTGCGCGCGAATGTCCCACAGAAATCCCTAGGTGATTTGGGGATTGGCCAGAAGGAACCCCACTCCTTGCTTCTTTGGGACAGCCAATGGGGCTAGAGGAAGGGGGTGGTCAGCACAGACCAGGGAAGAGAGGCTCTGACTCCACAGAGAAGGGAGAAGCCCGCTCCCTTATCTAACACACCCTAGGCTAGTCTGTACCTGCCCACTTCTCTTTCCCTAGCACAAAGCTCCCTATTCCCTGCAGCTCAGCACCAGCCATAGACACAGGGGCGGTTCATAGGGTTGGTGCCATTCTCATTCAATTCTGCTGTTTCAAGGCAGCTCCTTCTGCCTCCACCAGGACATGAGATAGAACTGGAGGAGAATCTTCTACCACCTCCTCCCCACTCCCTCAGGAAAGAGATTTGGGCAGGGACCCCCGAGACCTTAGCTCAAACTCTACCTCAATCTCTAGACCTTCTAAAGGAAATAAAGTGCTTCCATGAATCCCAGAGAGAATGTCACTATGAACTGGCACAGGTGGCCAGCCTCCTTCTTCTCGACATTTAAATACCCTCTGCCAGTCTGCCTGTGTGGTGCCATCCCAAACCTGCGCAACCTGGGAGCGGCTCACCCACCTCCAAACACATAGTGTCAACTCATCCTTTCCAACAGCAGGGACTCCAGGCAGGAAAGTGATCCACCAACAACCTTCCCCTCCTCTAGTCCAGGCCTGCACCCCACTACCCGGAAGACAGGAGCAAGAGCGGCCCCATAGGCCCAGCCTCTAAGGGAAACGAAAGGCCTGCAAACAGCTACATCTGCAGGGAACAAGAGCGTCACACCCAGGCTGCACCACCCCTCCAGTTCTTCAGCAGCAGTGTAATGCCCACCTGTCGCTGCCAAATCAGAACTTTGGAAGGGGCTGACAGAGCACTGGCATCTGCTCTCGAGAATCTGAAAATATACCCATTTGTCTCCAGAGTACACACAGAGGATGCCCCAAAGCCTGCTGGGCCCCAAGCTTAGCGTTTATTATTGTCGTCGGGCTGGTTCTCACTGTCTGCGGAAGGATGGATGGCACTCAGCTTTCTTTCTCCCAGCCTTGAAGAGTTTTTCTTAGAACCCACACTCTTTCAGTTTGAAGCATGTCAGGGGGAAAGAGGTAGTAGTCAGGTGCCCCATCTCCCCTCTGAATTCAGTCTGCCCTGCCCGCCAGGCTCATCTTTAACCCTGACCACTCAGAAGCTCCGGGTACCAAACTTCACTGAACCTGCCCTCTCCTGGTCTCAGGACTACAGAGAGATCTGCTGGTGACCCAACTACAGGAAGGATCCTTGATTTGGAAAGTTACGCTAATGCTTGTGAGGAACCGTCCAAGGTGACTGCTGAGGCCCACAGCCTCGGGAGCCGTTAAAAACTCAAGCAAATGTCACCCGCCCCCAGCCTGTGCTCTCTTCCTCCAAGGCCTGAGACGCAGTCTCCCACTGGTGCAGCTCTCTCTCCTGGGAGCCCAAGCCCTAGCCGTCTCTGTCTCCCCTCTCGCTGAGACAGTTCTGTCCCCATTGGACACAGGTGAGGCCTCACTACAGAGGGAGCAGGTGGGGGGTTTCTCGGTGTAGGAGACACATAGTGCAGGAAACTCGAGCAGCAGTGGTGTGTGCATGAAAGCAGGACAGTGCCGCGACCACAGCGCTGGCGAGGGGCCCAAGGGGCCTAAAGGACATCCGTCTCCCGCTCGATCCCCACGTACTTGAGGGCATCAGCTTGGCTGTACCTGTCCCAGGGCAGGAGGAGGAACCAGGTCACTACCGACGCCTTTGTGATTGAAAACATGATGAAGTCCCCTCCCATTTCACTTCCCCTCCCACTCCCTCCTACAAGGCTGCTGCTTCAGAGGCAAGGCACCAGAGAGCACCACAGAGAAAAAGCCTTGGTCACCATGAGATTTCCTCCTTCATATCGCTCACCCTCAGCCCCACAGATAAATTTCAACAGCCACCGTCTCTGCCCTTTGGGCCACCTCCCTAGGACTATTCCTGGCTGCCTCACCTGTAATCAAAGAAGAGCTCTTCGCCAGCTTGAATTGCCCTCTTGGCAAAGATTCCAATTCGATGATCCCCATTCACCATGACCACTGAAACAGGATAAACCCAGGGCTAGATTCCCAGTCACTTCAAGTCAACGATCAGTAGTGAGTCTGGGCCGATTTTCTCCAAATTCCCAGTGAAAACACACATGAAGAGGAATCAGAAAGTCACCAATGAAGGTAGATGTCTCTATGCTTTTAGATCTGTTATTTTGGCTAGTGACACAGGGAAAGAATTATCTTCAAAAGATTCATGTTAGGAAAAAATGTTTATAATGTATTCAGTCAGAAAAGCAGATTAAAAAACCAAGACAGAAGGGCTCAAAATGATATTAGACATTGATCATGATTATCTTTGGAAAAAGAAATAATTCAGTTACAAAAAAACCCTGAACTAATGGATAGAAATCATAATAAATGAAGCATCCATCATCTACCCCACCTCCCAAGTTACTGGGAACTCACCTTTGGCATAACAGTTGGGGTTCACTGAATGGTTTGCAAATCGAATTTTGTTTCCTTTCCGGGTAGCATCCACTACAAAATCTATAAAGTAAACCAGGGGGACTATGAGCTTACCAGGCAACTCTACAGCTTCCTGAGCCTGAATCTGAAATCAACTAAACTGTAGCAGAAACAATACAATGCAGGGGAAACTCTGAGTCCCAGCACATTAACTGGAGCTAGAAGCAGCCTCTCATGGAAGCATTCCCTGCAGGTTCCCTTCCTCTTGCGGGAATCACAGACCTCCCCGCCCATCTACTGGGAAGGGAGATTTCTGAGGTATAAGTGCTCGGGGCTCTGATTAACAAACACAACCCGGAAATGGAGGTTCTCCCACAGCAAGCAAACTGTGGCTCCTGGAGTCTCTGAGTTCAGTCTCACCACTGTGCTCTAAGCATTGGCTGGAAGATTCAGGGCTGGTCTGAACCTGAACAGTGACCAGAGGAGTATGGCAGGAAGACCTGCCTGAGACCACGTGGGGATGAAAGAGAGACTCCCTACCGTTGTTGAGGTTGAAGAGGAAGCTGGACATGTACTTGTCATAGACCTTCCCTCGTCGATCGGCCTCATCCTGAGAGATAAGCTGTAGACAGACAAGGAACAGACAGTGGGGATGTGGCTGCCTGCTCAGGGCACGGCACTCTGCCTCTAGAAAGGGCCAGGAGGGGGCTTATGGAGGACCACAAGAACAGTAGTCAGAAGGGGAGCTCAGCTAGTTTCATCCCAATCCCTGCACAGGCTAACCAGCACTGAGACAGACCAGAGTCCCCTGCCTGCCTGGCCCCCTTGTGTAGCCTGAGTTGCCAGAAAGTCAAAGAAAGAGTGGTTTGTTTCAGGATTGCAAACAGTTCTGTGGGATCCCCCGAGAGGCCACATGAGAACTTGGCTGAGTTATTTAGAGATTAGTTCACAGAAATCTGGCCCACAGAAAACCAGGGTTTCTCATCAGTATCTCTCCATATAAGAATGTGGGCCAAACCGATAGCACTCACCTCACCACAGTATTCAGAAATGAATTCATTCTTCTGCACAGACTCCTTAATGAAGGTGCCCCATCCGGCCACATCTGAGGGGGCCAGCAGCAGGTGCTGGGGAACAGGGAGTCAAACCTCAGATTACAGGGCATGTGTGAGCCGGGGGTGGGGGGAAATGTGTGCTGGACGTGCACGTGGGCTGCGGAGAGCAGGGTGGAAAGAACTAGCAACTGTAAGAGGATCCGAAAACAGAAAAAGGTCTAAGCCATTGTGTTCTGGTGGGAGTTGATGAAAAGAGACACGACATCTCCTCCTCTAGCCTGGGGAACCTCCTGCACCTGACCCTGTGGAACTCACTGCGCGTGTTCACATAAAACAGACACTGTCAATGACACGGCCTCGTCTCTGCTCCTCTCAGTCTGCCCAAGTCAGGGGATTACTTCTCTAATCCCTCAAGGGGACCACAGGCTTGATGAACTCAGGAAATGTGTGTCTGTCAGGAATCACCAACACTGGTGTACAAACTGCCTAAGGAACCAGTAGACAGAGGCTGCTCAGATCTTCAGTCCTTCCCACCCTACCTGGCCTCGAGTCCTGGGAAAAAGCCCTCACCTTTTTGAGGCCACGTTGAATGCTGCAGTTCTTACAGGAAACCACCTTGCAGTCCCAGTGCTCTGAGGCCCCACAGGTGAGACACAGGTCAGGGTCGCACTCCCGCACCGCCAGGTAGCACGGGCACTGCTTGGTATTGCACTGGGTCTTACAGCGACAGCCGGGAAAACGATTCTGACCTGCGCGGGACGACAGCGAATGTCTGGGAGAGAAGCAGGCTAATGCTGGTGCTCCGGTTTGATTCAAGGGACAGCGGGGAAGTCAGTGTTATGGGTTCTAGGATATTTGGCAAATAGCAGAGAAACTGCCTTCCCAATAATCACATGTTGTTGTTATTGTTTAGTGGCTCAGTCGTGTCCAACTTTTTGTGACCCCATGGACTGTGGCCTGCCAGGCTCCTCTGTCCATGGGATTTCCCAAGCAAGAATACTGTAGTGGGTTGCCATTTCCATCTCCAGGGTATCCTCCCAACCCAGGGATCGAACCTGCATCTCCTGCACTGGCAGGTGAATTCTTTACCTAGGAAGTCCCAATAATCACAGACTCAAGTGTTTTTCAGAGAAAATGGAGCAACTCCTAGCATTCATGTCTGAGTTAGAAAAGCAAGTTTGATTCTTGAGAAGTGTTTTCTAGAGATTCCCTAACAATGCTCTCCCCCTACCACCTCCACTTTGTTGGGAGAATTTGGAAGGGAGGTGAACAGTGCTCCAGAGAAGAAGAAATCAGTGCTTTTCACTGGTAAATCCTCACCATCAAAACAAGAATCATTTTGAGAACATAATGCATCCGTTCTATGCCATCGTCCTCCACCCACTGCCCTCCCAGCAAAATCACCCACCCCTCTATTGTGGTTAAGATTGCTATCTGCTGTGTGTTACAAGGTATTTCCAGCACAACTGCCTGGGCACCCAGGTCTGCAAGCTCTGGGGGCTGCCACCCAACTGCTCAGCCTCAGTGGGGGCAGGCAGGCAAGGATAAGAAGCGAGAGAAAAGCACTCTTGAGTCTCTGGCCCACCCTCTGCTGACATCCAGACCGACCTGAGACTAAAACTCCAGATAGGAGACTAAAACAGATACACACAGAGCTGTAACCTGTATATGTTATAAAACAACATCCTAGAAAGGGAGGCTGTATTTACACCTTAAGGAAAAAGATTCTCACATTTCTTAATGCTGCCCTAGAAGGTGAAGCTGGAAAAGCAACTGATTTCAGTGTTAACTATGGCTTTTAGAATCATAACCTCAGGATTTGAAAAAAATTACTTCCCCGGATCTTAAAGATCTTGTTTCCTCTGCAGAATGCTTTAAGCGCCGCACAGAGGGTATCGGAAGCCCCGTAAGCAAAGAAGGGTGCGAGGGGAGGGAAACCTGGGCTGCTGAGGTTGAAAACTGCGGCCAACAGAGAATTCTTACAGTCAGGGTTGCACTGGCAGAACTTCTCACAGAAATTCTGAGTCATGATGCAGGGGCAGGTACTGTCACAGGGGCGGTCTGGGTGGTCACAGGGCTGGTAGTTGTACACCTGGGTGGAGGAGTTATCTAAGAGAGAAAAGAACACACTACTGTGGCCACGCTCCTGAGCCACCCTCCCTCCCTGGGGTCCAGTTGTCCCCATTCAAAGGAGGCTGGTTCTGACCAACTTGGACATGCATTCAGCACCTGACATGAGAAGCAATCACAGGTGGTGGTGGTCCATAAGCTACAATGGAGTGATCTGCTTTGTAGGGAGAGTGTGGAAATGGTGTGATTACACGGCAGTTATTTTAAACACTAAACGAGAGGACTTCCCTGCTGGTCCAGGGGGTTAAGACTGTGCTTCCACGGCAGGGGGCCTGAGTTCAATCCCTGGTCAAGGAACTAGGATCCCACATGCTACTTGGCCAAAAAAATAAAACAAACCCCACCCCAAAACACTAAATGAAGCCTAGAACCCAGTATATGGCACATGATGAAAGTCAGAGACCACAGGCCTGTGACTCTATCTCCAGAGAGGTCTTCTCAGCTGCAATGAGGAGCTGAGCTGTTATCAGCTGCTGCAGGGGGGAACCTGCAACGTGCGGAAGCCACGCAGGGTCACTAAGTGCAGCCATGGGTGGGGCGGGGGAGGGGCGGCCACAGGCTGCAACCTGAGCGCAGTGCCCCAGTGGAACTTACCTTTCTTCAGCTGAATTTTCCGGCAGTGCGCAGCCCACAACCTGCAAGAGACGGTACAGCTCAGGGTCGTGGCCCTGGGGAACTCTGCAGATTTGGGTAAATGATAGCATGACCTCCTCTGGGGGACTGCGATCTGATCACTGGGATCCTCCCCAAATCCCTTCACAGCAGACCTGGACACTGGTCCACAGAAGCTGGAGCCCACCTTACCTGCAGCTGGCCTCTGGCTCAAGATTTAAACAAGAACACCACATCATACCCATAAACAAACATATATAAAAAAACCAAAAACAGATGCAAGATCAAACCAAACCCTCTATGTCTATTAAAATGCTACTGTTTCTCCATTTCTCCTTTCCCCTGATCTCCCTCTCTTTGAGGAGGTGGAGATGTGGGGGTGTTTCAGGATGGGGAGGTGGGAAGACTTTCCAGCAATCTGCTCTGAGTGAAGGAATTGAAAGGGAGATGCCACAGGGATTTCCTTCTATAACTGGAACCAGTGTCAGTTCTTTAGGGAACAAAGCCAGATGGAGTGTTGGATGCAAAAAAAAAAAAAAAAAAAAAAAAAGCTTCCAACTCTAAGCAAAGGTTAGCTAGAAGACAGTGTTATTATGCAACTTAGAGATGCAAGCGCCAAAAACTGAACAAAAAAACTCTGGTCAGAGTTGAGAAGTGAACACAGTGGTAATACAACCCAGTGAGAACAAACGGCCTCAGGGTGGAGCAATGAGGCCAGCTCACATCCTGCTGGCCGGGAACTTAGATGGAAAATCAGTTATTTCATGGTCCACAGCACTGTGGGACAAGGGAAGGGCTGGTTCAAGGCACAGACTTGCAGGGAGCACTGAGGAGGCTGGCTCTCCACTGGGTGATGCTGAACTGATGGGCATGGCTGCAGAGGGAGGCAGCAGCAAAGTCCTAGGGGAGGTCAGGGCACAGGGAACAGCCTGGCCACAGAAAGCCTTCGGTCCAACCCTTGCCTGTGCTTTCTCTTCTTCTTCTGCGAGGGGTTCATAAGCTCATCTGTGGGCAGCTTCAGGATAAGTGACTCTTTGACTGCAAACTGGAAGACCTGGAAGAGAAATCCAACAGGACCTGTCACTTCTTGAGCTGAGGGGTCTGATAAGTGACCTAGGCAGGTGCTGGTTTCTGAAGAGCTTGTGGGCAGATGACTGAGCATCTTTAGCAGGGAGAGACACAGCAGCACTGGGATACCAGGTTGCTGGTTCTGAAGTTCTTTGTTTTGGGTTGTGGTTTTCGCTTTGTTTTGTTTTTGGCCATGCCATGTGGTATGCAGGACCTTAGTTCCCTGACGAGGGACTGAACCCACGCCCCTGGCATTGGGAGCAAGGAGTCTTAACCACCGGATCACCAGGGAAGTCCCTGAAGTTAATTCTTAAGTGTTTATCCTGACTGAGCACAGGTACAGTTTTCCTGGTCAGTCGCTTTCATCTACTGCTCTGCCTTCCAAGCCCAGAGGGAGTCAACTCTTACCAATAGTATCTGCCTCTTTTTAGGAAGGGCAGTGTTGTGTACCTTGTGTAACTGAGTCTGATGTGACCTGAGGTACCACCAAGCTAAGCACTAGCTCCCTCTGTTGGCATAAAGATGTTAGAGCTTTGACTATTTTAGTATGACAGCATTTCAGGAAGGCCTGGTCCCTTTTAACATGCTGTTTCCCTTAGAACCTTTGTTTTTTTAGCTTTTTGTTTTCAGTTATAGGCCCTCTTTCAATTCCATGAAAACTGAATCTTCTTTTCAGGAAAATAACACACAAATTGTTTTGTACACAGTTTGCAGGCTTTTAAGTCAAAAACCTGTGCCTTTGGGAGATAGGTATGAGATCCAAAAAGAAAGGAATGGGGGACACAGTTTTTCAAGGCATGAGCCCGCTCTGTCTCCTTTTGCCTGGCAAAGCAATAAAGCTATTCATTTCTACTTCCTCCAAAAAGACCTCTCGTGCTTTCTGAGACGGCTCACACTCCATCTACGGAGTGTTTCCCCCCGAGTAAACCTTTCACTTAAAAAGAAAAGAAAGCAAAGGGCACTGAAGCTCATGGTTCTACTACTTGTTCTAAGTAGAGAGTGCATGAAGAAAAGGTTTCAGAGACTCTTCTGGAAAGTGGGGAGCTAAGTGAGGAGGGCTCAAGCTCTAGTGTTCCTGTTTGGACCAGTTGGCCCCAATACCTGACTCCCTATCCCCGTGCTTCAGTCTGTCTGCTCCCTGTAGGCTTCTCCTGCCTCCAGAACATCAGAAGCTGCTATCAGATCGTGATTCTAGTGATGATGTGAGTGAGATGCACAAGGTCCAGACACAGCCATTAGGGGTGGTAATTAGGAAATCCAATGATAGAACATTTGAAGAATAAAGCAACTGAGAAGACTGATTGGGGGGATGGTGGAAGCTGCAGCTACAGAAGCAGGAGCAGGGGTGTGAGATAGGAAGATCCCCAGAAGGACCCAGGAGTGCCTTCCAGGAAATGGGGTCCACATTTAGAAAGAAACGGAGAAGGAAATGGCAATCCACTACAGTATTCTTGCCTGGAGAATCCCATGGACAGAGGAGCCTGGTGGGCTGCTGTCCACAGGGTTGCACAAAGTCGGACATGACTGAAGCGACTTAGCATGCATGCATGAATTAGAAAGAAAGGCAAGAACACCACCCCCTCCACCAAAAAAAAAAGAAAAAATCTGAGAGAGTGTAGAAACATTTAGAAGAGTTAGACAGTAGCTAGAAATAGAAATAAGAACTCAGCAAGGAGAACAGATCCTAAGTATTGCTAGGCCTGGCATCTGCAGAAAGCCCCATGTCTGGGGAATCCACCTCATGGTCCAGAAGCACAGGCTCACAAAGGACTGAACCTAAGATAGCTTCTGTCCAGACAGGCAGCCTTACAAAATGACCAAAGGGCTCCCAAAGCCCAAAGGGCAAGGACTTGTTCCCATCCCCTTCAGACAGTACCTGCTTGCATGTTTTAGTCCCCAGAAGTCTGGCTATTGAACAGAAGTTGTTGAAGTAGGTGCCATGAAAGACTCGAAAAAGAGATTCTTCAGCCCCAGTCCACTCCACAGGCTCTGAGGGTGCTTCCACTACACAGAGTTGAGGTGGGGCCGGACTTGCCTTCTGTTTCGTGGGCGTCTGACAGCGAGAGTTCGCCTCTAAGAGAGGAAGGAATGAGAGAAACACAAGAAGCTGGAGTGCAGCTGGCCTCAGTGGTTTGCCACAAACTCAGCACTTGATTCTACACCAAAAGGCAGAAGAGTTAGGAATGAAAATATTCCATCTCTACTGCTTACAGGTGAACCTGTGGAAAGAACGAACAATTTAAAAAGGTAGTAATGTTAACTGTTAGGACATGATCCTGAGTTTACCTTGTGTAGCAAGAAGAGGTCATATTTCTGCTCACTGTACCTGAAGAACTGGAGGCCCAGTCATTGCCAGTGTCCCTGTCGCTGTCTCCTTCTTTGGTCTCAGCCACAGCAGAGGCTGAAGTGTTGGAGCAGGAAGCATTGACCACGTGGTGCCTTCGCCGGCGACGCCCGGAGCACTTGGAGCGAGGGTTGTGCAGCATGGCATACTCCTTTGCTCCTTCCTGCAGAGGCCATGTCACAGTTAGGAAGCAGAAACAGGTCCCATCATCACAAACCATCTTCAATATCTCTGCTGACTTGCAATTCGACACTTTTTTTTTCCCTCTGTAACATATATGACCACGTGATAGCTTCTTAACATCTTAAAGCTAACACTGATATCTCTTGACAAAGAGCTGCCCTACAATATAATCTTTATATATTATTCATGGATGTTTCTATGCATCTTCGACTGTCCAGTGAGTCGTATCTTATACTCATTTGCTCACAAGCTGATTGGAATTTGAGAATACATTCTGCTGTAGATGAGAAAATGAGGTTCAGAAAATGAGGGATCTGCTGAGAGCATGCAGCTTATTATTCCAGAGCAGGTACAAGAATCAGGGCTCTTCATCCCCAAGCCTCACTATTCTTTATGTTTTATCACACTTGTCTCTGTTTCAGTAAAAAAAATGTATAATTCTTGACTTTGTATAACACTACCACTTTATTTAGGAAATTCCCTCCAAGTCAGTATTTTTTTTTTAATTGTTTTATTTTATTTATTGGACACACAGCATGTGGGATCTTAGTTCCCCAACCAGGGATCGAACCCATGCTCCCTCCATTGGGAGCTCAGAGTCTTAACCACTGGACCACCAGGGAATCCCCCCAAGTCAGTATTTTAAACTAGGATGAATACTTTATTACTTTATTACTTTACAGCTATGCTTTTTTTTAAAGACCAGATAATTACTTAGCTGGATCATCTATCTTCTCACCAGACTTAGTTTCCAAAGATTTTGAGCTGTTTCTGGAAACTAAATCTACAAGTAAAGGATAAAGGTTTACCATTATTAAGGATATTCAGGATAATATACTGTAGGCCCTCAAAGAAATTCCAAAAGAGAAGTTTTTAACTGAATCTGATACTACATGTCTATGCTACAATGTGACATATACAGGAGTCCAGGATGACTACTCTGGGGAGGGCAATGCCCTTTTTATTTCCTTTAATTTTCATTTATTTATTTATTTTTGGCTGTGCTGAGGTCTTCATTGCTGTGCGGGCTTTCTCTAGTTGCAGTGAGCAGGGGCTACTCTCCAGTTGTGGTGCACAGGCTTCTCATCACAGTGGCTCCTCATGCTGCAGATGACAAGATCTAGGGCACCAGGGCTTAGGTAGCTGCAGCATGTGGGCTCAGTAGTTCTGGCTCCCAGGCTCTAGAGCAAGGCTCAAGAGTAGCAGAGCATGGGCTGAGCTGCTCCTTGGCATGTGAGATCTTCTGGATCAGAGGTTGAATCTGTGTCTCCTGCACTGGCAGGTGGATTCTTTACCACCGAACCACCAGGGAAGCCCGAGCAATGCCCTTTTGAGTTATATAAAAAGCATGAACTGTGGAGTTAGACCAGAGCTTCAATTTCATCATTGCCACACCATTGACATAGTAACAAACTTTAGGCAAAATATGTAACTTTTATAACCTTTACTTTATCCACCTCAGGATGTTGTTATAAGCATGAAAATAAGATCATATATGTTAAGGGTTAGCACAGTACTTTAACACATAGGAAGGAATTAATACATATTATGGAAAAAATAAATCAGATAAAGTCTGTTTATTCTTTTTTGTTTGTTTAAATGGAATTTTTTGGGCATACAGTTCTATGTGTTTTAAATATTTATATTTATTTGCTCTGGCTGTGCCACACTTAGTTGTAGCATATGAACTCTTAGTTGCAGTATGTGGGATCTAGTTTCCTGACCAGGGATCAAATCTGGGTCCCTGCATTGGGAACGCGGAGTCTTAACCACTGGACCACCAGGAAAGCCCTATTTATTTTTTTGCTATTACCATGTGGCACATTTTCCAGATTTTTACCCAATGGCACTCTCTATCATCTTTCCTTCTATTATCCCACTAGAGATAGTCCCAGAAGCACCTGACTGTATAATCTCATTTTAATTTGTAGCAGAAATTTTATCAAGGTATTTTATTCTTTACCTAAGCCCACCCTATCGTGTGGAAGTGACAGTTGCTCAGTTGTGTCTGATTCTTTGCGACCCCATAGACTATACAGTTAATGGAATTCTCCAGCCAGAATACCGCAGTGAGTACCTGTTCCCTTCTCCAGGGGATCTTCCCAACTCAGGGGTTGAACCCAGGTCTCCCACATTGCAGGGGGATTCTTTACCAGCTGAGCCACCAAGGAAGCCCAAGAATACTGGAGTGGGTAGCCCATCCCTTTTTCAGTGGATCTACCCGACCCAGGAATCGAACCGGGGTCTTCTACATTACAGGTGGATTCTTTAGCAGCTGAGCTACCAGGGAAGCCCCAACCTATTGTGTAGAAAGAACTATGTCTTTGACAAATCCAACTGAACCTATTCCCTTCTAGCTCTCAGTGGACTGCCTCCCCACATAAATGCAAGAGAATTTATGCTGCTACAGGAGGTCTGTCCGCCAGGAAGGGTCCATCTGGCTGATTAACTCACATAAGACATCAGCATTTTCATGTGTTGTTCCTCCTACATTTATATGCTGTTAAAGGGAGATAGCAAAGAAGATAAGTGTCTCATGCACACACATGCAGCTCCAAGTCAAACAATGCAGTTTCAGACTCTGAAATCTGAGTAGATGATGTTTAGAGCAAGAAAGCCTTCAATGCTCTTCACACCTCACTCCATAAAACTAACTTCACATAAAACTCCATAAAACTAACTTCACAGTGCTACTGCTGCAAAATCGGGGAGCTCCTTAAGAGCAGAAGTCATGCCTCATCTACACTCTGTGGCCCTCAAGGTGCTATATACCAGCTCACGTGGTTTGTGTTCTCTAGGGCAGAAAGCCCAAGGACCATTTCCTGCTCGGATTTCCACCAGTTTCAACGATGGCAGAAGAACTTAAAAACGTACCAGCAGAAGGAAGCAGTCTGTGCCACACGGCTCTGGCTCAATCTTGATTTCCTTGTTCTTGCGTTTATACACATTAGGGGTGGCGTGGAAAGCTGGAAAACACAAAACTGTCCTGTTTGCAGCGGCTCATCTGCTTGACAGGAGGAGGAGGAACAAATTTGAATTAGGGAGCCAACGGAGGAGAATTTAGATATAAACAGCTATCATCAAGGTGAATCAAGCTGAATCATTTCTGACATAAACACAATTCTTGCAAAGCTAGAGGAAACTTGGGGACAACTGTGTTGCTGGTTAATCTGCCCTCACCATGTGAAGCACACCACACTATAACTACACAAGAGAAAAGAGAACTGGCCCTTTGTAAAACCATCATCGGATCAGAAGCCAGGAATTCCACTGGAGAAACTAAAAATAAAGAGAATGAAATGGTGGCTGGGGATGGAAAACAGGAGAGCATTTCAGAGCAGCCCACTCACGGTGAAGGAAGCAGTCATATTTGAAGCAGCGCCGGCAGAAGAGTGTGTGGAAGGAGTGTAGAGACTGCTCCCGCTGCACAGACTTGGCGTTGGGGCCGTCGATGTTGGGTGTGCACTGTGGGGGGAGCGCATTGGGGTCTGACATCTCTGTGAGCTCTCGGTACCTGGTTCAGAAAAGAGAGGTAAGAGTGCCTTCCAAGGGAATGTCTCTGCTGAGAAAATGCAGATTGACATGGGGAACTCTACTCAGTGCTCTATAATAGCCTACATGGGAAAAGAATCTAAACAAAACCAAAAAGGACTGAATACGTGTATATGTGGGCTTCCCTGGTGGCTCAGTGATAAAAAGAACCTGTCAATGCAGGAGTCACGGGTTCCACGGGTTTGATGCCTGGGTTGGGAAGATCCTCTGTAGAATGCAATGGCACCCTACTCCAGTATTCCTGCCTGGAGAATTCCATGGACAGAGGAGCCTGGTGGGCAACAGTCCATGGGGGTCACACAGAGTCGGACACAATGTAGTGACTAAACAACAGATGTATATGTATAACTGATCCACTTTGCTAAAACTAACACATTGTAAATCAAATATACTTCAATAAAAAATTTTTAATTAAAAATAAAAAGAAAATCCAGACTGAATACTGACAGTTATCCAGAAATGGTCTGCCAAGGGAGAAAAGCGATGATGGGTGTTTTTTTTTTTAATAGGCTTTTATGTATAACCAGGTGGGCTCACCATTGTAATGATGCAGGGCTCGGTGTGTGTATGAAAGTAAGGGAAGGGAAAGATTTTCTAAGTATGGTGCTGGAGTAACTCTCCAGTAAAGTGGAAAAATCTTAAAACTTCCCTGCCCAGATTTAAGCAAAAGCCAGCAAATGATGACCTTTAATGTAGGAATGGGCATTTAGAGGTAATCAGAAGTGTAGGCAAATCAAAATGCACTTACAACAATTGAGACTTTTTATAACCCAAAAAAAGCGTGTAGGCAAGTTTTGCCTGAGTGGTCTACATGGCCTGCGGGGGGCAGTCGTCCTACCTCTCCTTCATGTCGTCTGGGACACCGTTCTCAGGGAACATCGAGGCGATCGCACTGAAGATCATGTCGTTTGGGAATTGTTTCTTGGAATTCTTTTTGCTGCCTGGATTGGAAATGATAAAAAGCTTCTGAGTGTTATACAGAAGCACACAAACAAAGCTAGTTGATCATCTTGTACTTCTGTCATGGCATTCTGATTAGAGCTGCTTTTTAACTCAACCATTGATTATGTCAGAATACAGAAAGATCAGTGCTACCTGGACCTATCTAACAGGCTACTGGCAGATAAGGAGATCGGAGTCATCTACATGTTAACAACAAAATCCACAGTCCAGGGGAATTCCCTGGTGGCCCAGTGGTTAAGACTCTGAGCTTTCACTGCCGAGGGCCTGGATTCAATCCCTGATTAGGGAACTAAGATCCCATAAGCCTCATGGTATGGCCAAAAAAAAAATCTAGTGTAAGACAGAATCTGGAAGTGAAAATAGAAGTTTTTATGGAGAGACCCGAGTATAGAAGTACCTACCATAATGTTGATGCCAAAGAACAAGATGGATATTGTAAATTTGTTATAAGAAGAGAAGACACTTTGTGTCTAGACATATGGTACAATTAAATAACAAAGTATAATTAAATATGAAATTAATTAAATATTGTCTAACATGGGAAAATGCTCATGATGTAAGATTAAATAATAAGGGATATAAAATCTATGTGTATACACACATATGTGGTATGATACTAACTTCACCTACCATATATATATGTTGATTTACTTAGGTACTTTTTAAAAACTGAGATAAAATACATATAATACATTTCAGGTGTACATGTGTATATTTTTATATATACATTTTTTAAGTCAAGAAGGAAATATTAATACTAAAAGAAACTACTTCTAGGTAGCAAGATAATAGGGTAATTTTATTTTATTCTTTATAACTTGCCATATTTTTCAAACACACTATTTTTTGCAATTAGAAATGAACAATGATTATTGTCTAAAGTTCTCCTACTTTTTTCTTCAGCTAAATCACAGCTTTCTTAAACCATCAGTCAGCAAACACATTCTCCTTTTAAGTGGACCAGTGAGAAGTGCCAACAGCCTTTAATAAGCAATAAACCTCTCTTTTGCCTTCTTCTCTTTCCCTGTCACTCCAGGTGGAATAAGGGAGTCGTGCTCTTCACCTTCAATAGCATGTCGTTTTCTCTTTCTTGTTACTGGCAGATCCTCTTTGCTGTCATCCTGCTTTCCATCTGAGGTGTCGTTGTGCCCTTCTTCATCTTCATCTGAGTATTGATTCAGAGCATCTACCAACTCCAGGAAAACAGCATCACTGATCAGGACAGAGCCAGGAATCATCTCTAAAATATAAGAATTAGATGGATGAGCAGTGGTCATTTCATACTCCATTAGTCCTCCTCAGAAGGTTTTCCTGTATTAAATCCTGAGACTCAAGATAATATATGTACATTTTTATGTGGACAACCAGGGAATTACAATAATTTGATTGGCTCTTACAATTGCAACGGTTCAAGTTCAGCTGGCTAGAGTGGGAAATGCAGTTATGGACTTTATTTTTACTGGGGTCTTCACTTCCTCAGTAATAGATCAACCTGTATTTACAGTCCAAAATATCACAAAAGTGGGCCAACAACACAAATAGGACAGAGGAAAAATGATGAAATGAAAATGTACTTGGTTTTGCAACTGATGGGTCAGTAGTAACTTCTTTGACTCAAAAGACAATATACTTAAAAAAAAAATCATACTACATGGGGTTACACTATTAATACAACTTAGGATAAAGCCTCAGAACACTAGAGGGCACTGTGTATAAACAACGCATTTCAATGGCATCACAACAGCATCCACAATTGTCAAAAGAGCAGGTTGAGGCCACTGGTTTGCAAATCTATGAAGAGTTTTTCCCTATCTTTCCCCTTCTTACACACTAACAACTTTTTCTAAAACTACAACTAAATACAAATGACTTGCTTTTGAAATCATACACAAGTTCCTTTTCCCTTGTCGTCTGAAGTAAAAGGTTTTTGCTTTAGTCTCCCAGGTCTTCCCTAAGTCACAAAAAGGTTGGCTCGAGAGGTAATGATTAAGAAATGTGAAGAGATAGAAACAAAGAAGAGCTGTTTGGCCAGGAGACTGGTAACAATTTAGACTATAACACTGCAACACAGCAGAATCACTGTACTCCCAGTTCCCCAAAAGAAAGATAAAAGCCTGACACACATTCCTAAATTGTTTTATAAGAAGCAGACCTCCCACCAGACAAAAACTGCTGACCGCAAGCATGAAGACCCTAGACTGGTTGAAACCAGAAGGTTGATGAGGCTTGAGACTTCACCCAGATGCCAACCAATCCAAGAACTGGGCACAACTGATCATACACCCTGCAGTTCTCTCCCTCACACTGCCTTTAAAATCCCTCCCCTGAAAGCCATCGGGTAGTTCTGGTCCTTTGAGCTTGAGCTGCCCCTTCTCCTTGCTTGGTGCCCTACAATATTGTACTTCCCTTCACCACAACCTGGTGTCAGTAGATTGGCTTTATTGCACTCAAGTGAGCAGACCCAAGTTTGGTTTGGTAACACTTTCAGAAAAGTCAGATTATTACTGCCAACTTCTGGGAGATCCAGGGAGTATTTGGGTCTAAGAAGAGAGGTTACGTTCATTGCCAGTCTCACAGAAAGGGAAACAAAGAACAAAATAGCGTTGGATGGATTTATGGTAGACTTCTAAGATCAAAGTTATTTATTCACTAAATTTTCTCTCCAGCCACTGGAGAGAAAATCATATTACTATATAACCATTATATTGTTATATAATCCTTTAATGTCTGAAATCTTTTTTTTTTTTTTTTTTTTTGCCATGCTGCATGGCCTGTGGGATCTTAGTTTCCTAACCAGGGACTGAACCCCAGGTCCCTGGAGATGACAGTGTGGACTCCTAACCACTGGACCACCAGGGAATTCCTCCAAATTCTCTTAAAATTTAACTGGTATATTTGTAATATAAAATGTTTACTCCCAGCCATGTGGTGACATGGAAATGGTCTTCAGTGTATACACCACGAGGCGGCAGATAAAAGCAAGCTAATGATACATGAAACAAGAGGCACCATCCTAATTAAGTCCTCTCCTTAGGAGCCCAGCACCACTACCTTCTTCACCGTGGACTTTGCCATCGTAGTTATTGATCAGCTCCTCAATGAAAGTCTCATCTTCCTCTTTCACCTCATCTCCCATGTAGGGGATATTGCACAAAACTGTTTCATCTTCTACCTGAAATCAAACCAAATGTAATTCATTTCATGAATCTGCTGTGCATCTCCTCTGTCCTGTTTTCTTTTCTTTCCATTGTCCTATTTAATGGAACCTGTGCTGAACCATTTTTGCTGCTTTAAAGCTCCTAAAAATGCCTTTGGTTACAAAGTTCACTACATTTTAAAGACTGGTCATTTTGGCAACAAAGCCTCAAATGGAAGGGAATCATGCTACTCTTGGAAGAAAAAAAAGTCAGTTTTGCTACCTGAGGATATTAACTACCAAATGTTAAGCTGGATGTTAACAATATTTCCACCAACACCTAAAATCTGACAACACATTTCTTTTTCATAGTGACTCCATCTATTACGTCATTTAATCCACTAAACATTGTGAAATTGGTACAAATATCACATAAACAATAGTCTAAAAGGTCTTCAATTCTAATTCTTCTCATCAGTAGAAAGATGAAAAGGAAGACTTTCACGAGTATAAACTACAACATAACTGCAGTAGTTAAAACAGAAACTGGCAACCATAAAATATTTGTATATTCTATTATACAGACTAAGACTAACCTCCCATAAACTTGATAAAAATTCTTATTACAACTGATATCACTCACCCTCAGTGGGAACCTAAAGTCAATTGCAGAACAAGCTATGTTATTTTCTGGCAATAAACAATATGAACAGATTTTGTTTTGTGGTTCAGCAGAAAACAGTCATTTTCAGTTCTATAGCTATCAAGTAGAGTTATTCTGAAGTTTTCTTCTAAGAGATATTTCCTTCTGTAAACCTATATCTTATTCCAGTCAGCAGAACTGCTATCTGTCACCAGACACAATAAGCAATGGCAGTATTTAGCGGCCTGATTACCAGAACCACAAATAATCCTGGCAGGAGTCAGCATAAAGCCCCAGATGAAAGGACTGGAGATCCACATGTGCCTCTGCTATCTCAGTTGCTTTCATAGCATCTTGCCTTTAGGGGATTAAGAAAGGATTGCTCCATCAGCAGGGAGCTGTCAACCTGCTAAAGTCTGAAGTGTCTGATTTAGAATACATTTAACTGCACGCAGTGTTATATAAAATTGGACCAAGGTAGTAAAGGAAAGCTGGACTCTTGCCCAGTCTCTTTCATTTAAAAAAGAAACAGCATCAATTCTGAAGTACACTCCAGAGAACGCAAAAGCTAACAAGTTAGAACAACTTGCAATATGTGTTTTTTCAGAGTCAGTAAATCACAAAAACATTCTGCCCTGCATGTCCAAGCTTTGTTAAGTATATGCTGACAATCTTTACCCTGAAAGGAGTGCCAGCATTTCAACGTTAAAAAAAAAAAAAAAAATCATTCCATTTAAACAATCACCATAGTACTTTCAATACATACCATGAAGTTCTGCTGGAGAGGGGACCACGAGTACATGATGGGAACCAAGGCGACTGTGTTCAGAGACCTCATTAGCATGTGTTGGCTTGCAAATCCCGGGAAAATGCTCTCTATGGTACACTGAAATATAAGCAATGACATGGAGAGGGAAGGCAGGGCCACAACCCCAGAGAGAATCGGAGTTTCCTTCCAAAATTATCCCACTAGGCCTCTAATTCTTACAAGTGGATAAGCTGAGGGTTTTGTAACATCAAGCTCCTAAAAGGAATCTCTCAGTTGCAAACCTGGGGGAAGCAGGAACTGTCTCCTATTGCCCTCGGCCTCCCATATTCAACTGTTGTTTATCTCCATCTAAAACTGTTCATCTCCTTGGGCTGTACCTGACAGCAAAGGGCCTCTGAGTGTCCTAGCAGATGAGAAGGAAGACAAGGAAGTTTTCCTGAAGACCTAAACTTTAGACAGTGGACTTCAACTTAGCTGCAGAGCTGATGGGGACAGTAAAGAGGGAAGCAAAGTAGTGTAAAGAGTATGGTCACCTTCTGCTTTGGGAAAGAAAAGTGCCCTTCATAAACTATGTTTTTTATATTTTAGAAACATCATCTCTATAAGAAACTAATAGAGTGATTTTTTCAGTTTACAAAAAGGATGTCCTGTTGACCATACTGGTCAATTACCCACAGCATTCCTTTTCCAACTTCAAAATAGCTGAGGTACCAAAAAAGCCACAAAAGAGGTTGCTTTGAAACTTGAATACAGAGCCCAGGAAAGCAGATAGCAAATGTCTTATTTTTCTAGGTGAAACTCATGATTAAACTCATTAGCTGAAAAGAACAAAAGGCAAAAAGGTTATTCTTTTTTTTTCAATAATACAATTTGGTAACGAGTTTGATGTCCTTTTGATTTTATTTATTTATTCTCAGGCTGCAGCCTGGGATATGCGGGATCTTAGTTCCCTGAGCAGGGATTGAACTTGTGCCCCCTGCATAGGAAGTGTGGAAATTTTAATGGCTGGACCACCAGGAGGTTCCACAGTTATTCTTTAAGTTACAGGTTCACCATCCCAGTTATTCAAAGATGACTACAGTAATTGCATCCACTGTCTTTATTTTCTAATAATAATAAGTGTGATGCCATGGACTGCAGGCCACCAGGCTCCCCTGTCCATGGGCTTTCTCCAGGAAAGAATACTGTAGTAGGTTGCTATTCCCTCCTCCAGGGGATCTTCCCAACCTAGGGATTGAACCCAGTTCTCCTGCATTGCGGGTGGATTCTTTACCATCTGAGCCACCAGGGAAGCCCAATAAGCCACAAATACAGAAAAGAAAAAAAAAAATCCTTAAATCCAAGGAAAGAGAAAGGCCGAGCTTAGACACTGGAAGTACCTTTTTGAGAAACGGATGCCCACTCACAGGCTTCATTAACTGAACAGGTTGGACACGAAGCTTCTTCCATTCTTCATTGAGGATCTGGGTTTTTTCTTGAACTTTTGCAAAATTTGCTACATAGAGAGCCTAGCAGAGCCAAGGAAAAACTTGTTAGGATTTTAAGAGAAGAGTTAAAAGATAAAAATAAAAAATCCAACCCATCCATATTAAATCAATTTATAGCCTTTCACTTGGAAAATATTTTTACCTTTGCACCCATATTCGCCTGAAGCCGTTTAAGCTGCCGAAGTCGCATATATTCAGACTTTACTTTCCTCTTCCAGTAAGTGATACATTTGGAAGTCGGGGGATTGGCTATATCCATTTTGCTGTAATCTACGAAGACAGAGATGACAAATGGCATTTTACTTCCTGGAAATGGCGCATTCCTCAAATTCAAATAAACATGGTCAGTTACACTTTCATTCCCATTACATGTATTCACAAAAACAAGCTTAAAGAACTCAAATCTGTGAGTTCAACAGAAAGTTCCAATTAAGGAAAGATTTCATATCAGCAATGCCTGGTCTGATTACCTAAAAGCTTGCTTAGCCACTGTCCTCTGTGGTAACATGCTTTTAATTTAGCTCTCACTTTCACAGATATTTAGAAACTTGGATTACTTGCAAATTTGGAAGCCTGTTTACTACTTTGATTAAGAGAAATGTTTAGCAGGAACCAAGTTAATATCAAAGAGCTTCGTTGAAAGATTCACCCACACAATAAAACTATACCTTCCAAATTGCCTAAATCTACCAGATGTCTAGCAATTAAGGTCAAATATGACAACAACATAATCTCATTTCCAAGTCACCGGCATGACACATGGAAATATATAACACTGCCAATCACTGGGGTTTTTTTTGAGGTGTTTGAATTAAAGTTTAGTTTTAAAGAAGTACTTATTGGACCACGCTCTACCTACCTCATAGAATGCAAGGTGAAAGGTAGGGTTTTACAAGTGGCTTCTGTCCTTCAGAGGAATGGCAAGACATGAAGGCCAAATAAATGTTGAGCTTTTCAAAAGAAAATAGACAGTCGTTTCAAGTCAGTGGAGCATAGTCAGATCCTCAGAAGGATGTTCCCCAAAAAACTATGAAAACTTTGAAGTCTCTGCTACTACAGTATTTGCATGTAACTGAGATCCTAATAATACTTGATGCCATTTGAGAAGGGAGCCTTATTTTATTAAATTCTATCATTCCAAGCATACATACAAATATATTCTCACAATTACCAAGTGTACTTTTCTGCACCAATTTCTAGGCTCAGCCACTAGGCCCGTAAATTACTTTAGAGAAAGAACAAATACTAAGTATATGTAAAAATTCAATAAAATCTACAAGATTTTTATTCTATATCAGTTACTTAGGTTTCCCGGAGAACTAATTATATTATTTCGCCTAACATGCTAAATTTCTAAAAACATTACAAGGAGCTATAAATGAAAGTTGCTCAGTTGTGTCCGACTCTTTGCAACCCCATGACTACACAGTCCATGGAATCCTCCAGGCCAGAATACTAGAATACTGGAGTGGGTAGTTGTTCCCTTCTCCAGGGGATCGTCCCAACCCAGGGATTGAACCCAGGTCTCCCGCATTGCGGGCGGATTCTTTACCAGTTGAGCTACCAGGGAAGCCCAAGAATATTGGAGTGGGTAGCCTATCCTTTGTCAGCAGATCTTTCCCACCCAGGAATTGAACTGGGGTCTTCTGCATTGCAGGCATATTCTTCACCAGCTGAGCTACCAGGGAAGCCCCTAGAAGGAGCTATGAAGAGCCAAAATTTGAAACAGAAACTAAAGTTTAGAAGCATGTGAAAATTACCTGTTTTCACTCATAAGAAATAATAGCACAGACAAGAAAACAGCAAAATTCAACCCATGGTCACATATATGCCATTGATCAGATCATGACTATAATACCTCATTCAACTGGACTTTAAGAGGACTATATGGGAATGTTCCATTTGAAGAACCAAATGGATGGGTGCAATGCTATGTTAAACTCAGAGGATACATCAAGGAAGGACAGGACTTCCCTGGTGGTCCAGTGGTTAAGAACCTGTCTGCCAATGCAGGGAACATGGGTTCAATCCCTGGCCCAGAATATTCCACATGACGTGTGACAACTAAGCCCATGTGCCACAACTACTGAACCTGTGCTCCAAAACAAGAGAAATCACTACGGTAAGAAGCCCATGCACCACAGCTAGAGAAAGCCCTTGCACAGCAATGAACACCCAGCACAGCCAAAAATAAAAATAAATATTTTTTTTTAAAAAAGGAAAGACAGAAGAGCAAAGAAACAGACAGACTCACTGTGTTCACTGTTAATCACTTGTAATCAACTGATTCAAGCTCTTAAAAGCAATTCTCTGTGAGTTAAATATTATCTCTCTGGGGGAAGGGAATGAAACAACACCATAATCTAAGAACTGGAATCCCAGAAGTTAAGGTGTTGGGTTATTAAAAAAAAAAAAACTTAAGCAATTCTGAATTTATTTCCTAGAAATTACAGCATCTTTCTCTTACATCTTTTAAGTATGTTTCACTCCTCTATGAAATGGGGGCCAAAAGAGGGACTCTTTCTTAGAATTAAAAAACTATTTAATAACATACCCCCTGCTCGCATGTAATATTAAGCAACTACCCATCTAATTTCTGCCCTAAACAAGCTTAATAATAATTTGCTCCAGGAAATGAAAAAATGGTTCAAATCTAGGATAAAACCGACTACCTAAGAAAGCTTAGGTTACCCTTTTTGAGACCCAAATGACCCCAAAACTTATTCTGAACTGCAATCCCTCTCCCATTCCTTTTGGAATTCATTTCCCTTTTTGAAACAGGAAGCATAAGGCAGGTTGCTCCATCCATTTAAAACTGGAGACTAAGAGTTCCCTTGCAGTCCAGTGGTTAAAACCCTGCATTTTGACTGCCAAGGGTCTGGGGTTCAATTCTGGTCTCAGAACTAAGATCCCAAAAGCCTCACAGCTAGATTAAAAAAAAAAACAATAACACAAGCAGACAAAAATGAGGTAAAAATGGAGACCAAGTAATGGGAAAGAATCCACAGCTGCTAGTATATACGCGTGTGTAGATTTCTTAGAGACAGCCACAGGAAACCATCAAGATTTTTATTGAGAAAATAAAAAACGGAAGTTACAGGGCTTCCCTGGTGGCTCAGTGGTAAAGAATCTGCCTACTGACGCAAGAGACACAGGTTCAATCCCTGATCTGGGAAGATCCCACATGCCGAAGAGCAGCTAAGCCTAAGTGCCAGAACTATTGAGCTTGTGCTCTAGAGCCTGGGAGCTGCAACTACTGAGTCCACGCCAGCTATAGAGCCTGTGATCCACAACAAGAGAAACCACAGCAAGGAGAAGCCTGTGTATCACAGCTAGAGAGCAGCCGAGGCAACAACGAAGACACAGCACAGCCAAAATAAATTAATTAATTAATTAAATTCTACACACACAAAAAAAGAATTACAGCTGAAATGTGGTCTCCTATAGTCTGTCAAAAGAGATGATAGTAAGCACACCAGAATAGTCTAATAATTAATGGCACTATTTCCAATTTTACTCAAGTGCTTTATTTGGCCTGAGTAGTACACACATATCCACGAACATATCATTGGGTTTTATCCAATCATAACATAAAATAAGCCACCCTTCCTTCTTTTACAATTGAAGTGACATTTGAATCTCATGTGATCATGAGCCAATATTTATCTTGCTTGGCTTTTTAATGGGTTTTCGGTATCTCTAAAAGTTTATTTGGCAGTTGACAAGTCCCCACAAGTATATGAGGAAGATGAGACATACTGTCTGGAACAGATAGGTATGATTAAAATAAACACCTGAAACACAGCCATAAGATGGGTTCTCGTAACACTCGAACACTAACAACTATCACTTCAAAGATTAAAAAAAAGCAAGCAAACAAAAAACTCAGCATTCACTAGAACAGATTGGGAGAAATGGGTTTATTCATCTTAGGCAAAAGAAGTGCCACACAGAAAAATACTTTAACTGTATCTGTTATTTAATTACTCACATATGCAAAACACTATTTACATTCCAGTTAAGTGCTAAGCTAAGAGCTTTTCATTAAGTTCACCTATACATTGAAAATAAACTCCAAAACATGCTATCACAGTAAAGAAGTTTAAAAATAAGTCTTTATATGAATAACGCCTACAACTCGATAATATGATAAAAACACCAAATAAAAAGTGCGCAAAAAATTTGAACAGATACTCTACCCAAAAAGATATAGAAATGACAAATAAGCCACAAAAAGATGCTATCTTTAGTCACTGGGCTTCCCTGGTGGCTCAGGCACTCAAGAATCCACCTGCCAATGCAGGAGACTCAGGTTCGACCCCTGGGTCAGGAAGATCCCCTGGAGAAGGAAATGACAACTCACTCCAGTATTCTTGCCTGGGAAATCCTGTGGACAGAGGAGCCTGGCAGGCTACATACCCCAGTCCATGGGGTCCACAAAGAGTTGGACACGACTGTGCAACTAAACAACAATCATTAGTCATCAGGGAAATGCAATTTAAAACCACAATGACATAGCTACTATACAACCACAAAATGGTTAGTATTAAAAAGATTTATAATACCAGTGGTGTAGATGTGGAGCAGCTGGAATCCTCATACATTGCTGGTGCAAATGCAAAATGGTACAACCACTTTGGAAAAGTTTGCCAGTTGTTCTTTGTTTTTCCTTTTTAGAAATTATTTGTTTATTTGGCTGTGCTAGGTCTTCATTGCTGTGTGGACTTTTCTCCAGTTGCACTGATTGGGGGCTACTCTAGATGCAGTATTCAGGCTTCTCATTGCAGCGACTTCTCTTGTTGCAGAGCACAGGCTCTAGGGCACTTGGGCTACGCTAGTTGCAGCTCCCCAGCTCTAGAGCACAGGTTCAATAGCTGTGCACAGGCTTAGTTGCTCCTTGGCGTGTAGCTTATTTTCAGATCAGGAATCAAACCCATGTCTCCTGCATTGGCAGCCGTATTCTTTTACCACTGAGCCACCAGCGAAACCTTTTTTTTGGTTTTTGGCCACATCACAGCACATGTGGGATCTTAGTTCCCTGGCCAGGGGTTGAACCCGTGCTCCTTGCATTGGAAGCATGGAGTCTTAACCACTGGACTGCCAGGGAAGACCCCTTTAAAAAAAGTTAAATGTGTACTTACCACACAACCTGGCCTACAATTTCTAATTATTTATCAGAGAGAAATAAAAATATATGTCCCCATAAACACCTGTACACAAATGTGCAAAGTGCCTTTATTCATAATAGCCACAAAGTGGAAACAATATAAATATCTATAGATTAGTAAATGTATACAAAGTGCAGTGTATACATACAATGGAATACTACTCATCAATAAAAAGGAACGAGCAGTTCCTATATACGCACAGCATATTGCAAAAGCCTTATGTTACATGAAAGAAATCAGACACAAAAATTTTATACTTTATGATTCCACTTTATATGACTAGAATGATTCTAGAAAGGAATTAAATGGAAAGAAGCATAAGGGACATTTTTGAGGCGATGAAAATACCTTGGTTGTGGTGATGGTTATATGTCTATGAACTTTTTTTAGTGCAGTTTCAAAAAAGACTTATTTGTTTTTGGCTGTGCTGGGTCTTCAAGGTCATTTGGGCTTTCTCTAATTGTGGTGCTCTGGCTTCTTATTGTGGTGGCTTCTCTCGCAGAGCACCGGCTCTAGAGTGCTGGCTCAGTAGTTGTGGTGCACAGGCTTAGTTGCCATGCAGCATGTGGGATCTTCCTAGAGCAGGGATTGAACCCATGTCCCCTGCATTAGCAGGCAGATAATCTTGAACCATCAGGGAAGCCCTAACTATGTACTTTTATGAAAACTCACTGAACCTCTGGGCACTATACATACAGAAAAAACGTTACTAACAAGAAGTTGTGATGCTGAATTCTTAATTTAAAATAAAATTATAGCATAAACATCTTCTAGTGCTGCTTTATTAAAAGAATCAGGTTGTGTGCATTTGAGACAACAGTGACAAAAATCAAAGCAGAATTAGCTTTTATGAGACCCAAGGAAAACGCTGGCTCTTAAGACGTACAATAGTGATTCAGACGAGTTAAAGGAAACTCCTAACAGGCTACAGCTCTACTGTGACTGATTCTGAATTACAGGAGCACAAGGCTTAATGTTTTCTGTCTAATGGGAATTCCCTGGCAGGCCAGGGGTCAGGACTCCATGCTCTCACTGATGAGGACCTGGGTTCGATCCCTAGTCAGGGAACTAAAATCCTGTAAGCCTTGAAGATTGGCTAGGAAAAAAAAATGTATATAGACTGCTCATTATCATCAATAAAACAAGACTTTTCAGTTATTCCATTCTGAATCAAAATATTAGGGCAAGTGTCTGAGAAAATAACACATCAGAGGCACTAAACTCTACCTCATTAAGGAACTCCTGACTTCAAGGTTTGAAGTGATGAAATCCCAATTGATAAGACAGTTGGACTAAACATGTCGGGAAAGAGCTCAATACACAGTTTGGTCAAATTAAAAACAAGCAAAACTACGCATTTTCTGGAATGGAGGTATTCTCTAAAAGCTATTTTTCCTCTTAAAACCCTCTCTCTCAATCCTAATCTAATTCTCTTCACCCTTCTCTACATATTTTCATTTTTAAATTTGTTCATCTTTTAGATTCTACATATAAAAGAAAACATACAGTACTCATCTTTTACTGTCTGACTTATTTCAAGAAGCATATCCTCCAGGTCTATCTATGTTGTTATTAAGTTGCAAAATTTTTTGTGTGTGTCACATTTTTATTCATTCATCTGTTGATGGGCACTTAGGTTGTTTCTATATCTTGGCTATTGTAAATAATGCTGCTTTGAATATTGGGGTGCATATATCTTTTAGAATTACTGTTTTTTGTTTTCTTCAGCTAAATACCCAGAAGTGGAACTGATGGATTGTATGGCAGTTTTATTTTTAATTTTTTAAGGAATCTCCACTGTTTTCCATAGTGGCTGTACCAATTCACATTTCCATCAACAGTGCAGCAAGGTTCCCTTTTCTTCACATTTCACCAGCATTTGTCATCTCTTGTCTTTTTTGATAACAGCCATTTCAACAGGTGTGAAGTGATATCTTATTGTGGTTTTCATTTGCATTTCCCTGTTGGTTAGTGATGATGAGTAGCTTTTCATGTGCCTGTTGGTGATCAGTATGTCTTTTTTGGAAAAATACCTATTCAGACCCTCTGCCTTGTTTTTTTCTCTTTTCTCTGCAGTTTAACTGTCTGATGTAGAAATGTAAAGTGGTTTTCAGTTAAGTTCAGTTCAGTCGCTCAGTCGTGTCCGATTCTTTGCGACCCCATGGACTGTAGCACGTCAGGCTTCCCTGTCCATCACCAACTCCCGGAGCTTGCTCAAACTCATGTCCATTGAGTCGGTGACACCATCCAACCATCTCGTCCTCTGTCGTCCCCTTCTCCTCCTGCCTTCAATCTTTCCCAGCATCAGAGTCTTTTCCAATGAGTCAGCTCTTCGCATCAGATGGCCAAAGTGGCTAAAACACTTGCCTCAAATCTTTTTTGGCAAGTAGCTAATTAACAAAGCATAAACTTAAAAAATATATATATATTTATTTACTTGACTCTGCCAGGTCTTAGCTGCAGCATACAGGATCTTTAGTTACAGCAGGTGGAATCTAGTTCCTTGACCAGGGATCAAACAACCCCAGCACTGGGAGTGCAGTCTTAGCCACTGGACCACCAGGCAAGTCCAACAATGTATACATTGTTTAAAAAGTTTTTAAACTCGAGTATACACATGAAAAAGATAAACTTACTGAAATAAACTGTTACCTGTTTCACATAAGGCACAAACCAAGGGTGGGAACTGTTACCTAGAGAACTAAGAAGGCCAGATTTCAGATTTCAAGAATCAAAAAGATAAATATAATATTTTAAATAGTTTTTTAAAGGCATGCTAATTCAAAGGCCAAGTATAAGAGAAACAAGTCTAACTACATTTTCTACCCTTTTCGTTTCTCACAAAAGTCTTCTTGGGCATAAAATTTCATTTTTAACCCTAGGTTCCTTATTCTAGTGCTGTTTCAAAGAGAACTAAACTAACAGCACTTCCACTTCAGGAAGTTTTAAAACTACCTTGGCATCCAGTACTCTGCCAGCTCTTCCACTAACTGGATCCAGATCTCCCAACTTCCAGTCCCAGGGATCTTCCCACTATTTCTTTATTCCACAAACATGTATTGAGGGGATTTCCTTGGAGGTCCAGTGGTTAGGAATTCATCTTCCAGGGCAGGGGGCTCAGGTTTCATCCCTGGTCAGGCAACTAAGATCCCACATGCTGGCAGGGGCCGGGCAACGAAAGAGTGCTGCAGCTAAGATGCCATGCAACCAGAAATAAACAGATAACTCATTTTTAAAAAGATGTATTGCTCACCTACTGTGTGTCTGCCATTGTTTTAGCATTCAAAGTGCATCAGTCAATAAAACAAGCCAAAATTTCTCCCCTAGGAGAATTCCCACTGTCTGTAATACACACACTCAGCATGACAATAATAGTATTATTACATCTTTATAGACTATCTTTGCCTCTATTATAAATGTGTGCACGCATGTGTGTGTTTAAAGTACTTTATCTCCTCATATACACTTTCTTCTATGCAATTAAGTAATCTTCTTTTATCAATGCCACACATTCCAGCTCTGGGGATTCCAAGGCTTAAAATAGACAAGCTCTCACAGAAACCTCTGATAGAGTTAGCACTTTCTAACGCTGGAAACTTGCTTTAAGTTTCCTAAACTTAAAAGAACCCGGTGGGGGATTTTTCTCTTCACAGGCATCATGGCAGCAAAGGCGGAAGAGACTCGCACATTCGTGGCCATCTTCACACGCACCCATGACTACCTCGGCTCTTAGCCCCCATTCTCCTCCCTCTAGCTCTGGACTATCGCGATACCTAGGCGACTCCAGCTATAACCCCGTATTTCACCTATGAAAAGCCCACTCTGACTATTTCCACCGGCGGCACGAACACTCTTCCACATCCCTTCCCCTCCCCGCCCCCGAAACAATTTCTCAGTAGTCACTTTTTACCGAAATAAGTTTGCCCCACATTTCCTAACAGGCACGTCCCAAATACACCACCTTGCCTTTGCTTCAAGGCTCTTTCCCTTACATTATTTGACCCCCCAGAGAATTCTGGGGTGGGCAGGGATTGGCGCGAGACCAAACTTGGAGAGAAGCCTCTTACTCAGGGCCAGGACTTGGGGGAGGCGAGAGGGGCACCGAGCGCGAGAACCCGGAGGCACGCGGCACCGCCTGGACCCCGAGAACGAGCGCCCCTTTCCATTCTGCGCCCTAGGACCCTCACTCGCCTCACCCCGTTTTTACTGCCACCTCTTCCTCAACACCCCCCAAAGTCATCGAAAGCTGATCCCCCGCGTCTGGTCCTCCTCAAGTCCCCAACAGTCCACCTCGCTACGGGCCCCCGCAGGTGCCACCGCCCACCTCGCCCTCCCGGCGCGGGGGTCCCGCCCACCTGGCCCACCCCGCCCTCCAACGGGATTTCGCGTTCCCGGGCCCGCCCCCGCCGCTCCTCCTCCTGGACACACCGCCCTCCCCGCCGCAGACGCGGTCCTCGCCGGGGGCTCGCTCGGCCAGCTGTTCTCTTTCCCCCAGCCCTCGGAACGGGGAGTAGGCGCCCCGCTAACCCCAGGCAGGCAGTTGGTGTGTCTCTCCGCTTCCCCCTAGTTCTCTGACCCCTTGGACTCTCCCTCCCTCAGGCTCCCTGGTGGCGAGGTGCGGAGGCCCGGCCCCACCGGCGGGCCGGGGCTTGTTTACTCACTCACCCTCCATCCCGAGCCGCAGGGACCCACCGCTAGCACGCCTGCGCGCCGCGGCCCCGCCCCCGCGCTGCGGCCCCCGCCCCGCGCCTCCTCCGGGCGCGTGCGCACTGCGCCGCCCTCGCCCGGCTGGTCAGGCTGCCTGGGCTTCCTTCTTCCCAGGTCTGTGGTTTTCGCGCCAATACCCCAAACTCAGAGGAGTCCGAGGTGGTGCAACCCGAGCCCGAAGATTTCCAAGGCGGCGCTGTCAGGGGACAGGAAGGGCTCTTGAGAAACTTCCTGGAGCCATTATTATCCTCTTGAAGACCCAACCAGCGTTGCATCATCCCCACACACTGGTGACATGCCACTTCTCGCTTCAGCATTTGACACCAACCTGCAATCCCTTCATACAGATCTTTGATCTACAAATATCCCCCAAACACCCGTCTAGGGCTCTAACTTATCATTCTTGCTTTATTTACACCGGGCTTCCCTATTTCTGTCAATAGTTTCCAAGTCACTTAGATTCGAATCAGTTGCCTTGAGTCAAAGTATCCTCTCACAAGATACTTATAAGTTACACAAGGAAAAAGAGTAACTTTACAGGAGAGAAATCGAGCAGACATCACCGTAACCAAACGATCAAAGTTAGTATCACTAGTGCTGAGATAATATTCTTACTAAGTACCTCTCAGTATGATTCAATGAGGACACAAAATCAGTTCCATAGTAGTCTTGAAAAAACGCATAAGCTGAATTAATCAGGAGGAAGCGTCAGACAAATCCAAAATAAGGGGTAATCTGCACAGTAACTGGCCGGTATCTTCAAAAATATCAAGATTGGGACTTCCCTGGTGGTCCAGTGGTTGACTCTGTGCTTCACCGGGCCGGGGTCGAGGGTGCAGGGCAAAAAAAAAAGACAAAGAAATGGTGAGGAACTGTCCAGATTGGAGGAGACTGAGGAGACATGACAAGTAAATGTGTTATCCTAGATTGGATGTTGGTCCAAAAAAGGCACACCAGTGGGATAATTGATGAAATTAGAATTAGGTCTGTAGATTAGTTAATAGTATTTTGCCAATCTGAATTCCTGGTTTGGGCAATCACACTTCATCAACAATTAAGGAAGTTGGCTCAAGGACGTACAGGAAACTCTCTACCACTTGTAACTCTTTTGTAAATCTGGAATTATTTCATAATATAAAGTTAAAACTTAAAATACAAAATAACATCACCTTAAATTTGTCTCCACATACTTTTTTTTTTTGGCTGTGTAATGCAACTGTGGGATTTGGGATCTTAGTTCTCCCCACTAGGGATCCTTTAACCCATGCCCCCTGCCGTGGAAGTGTGGATTCCTAACCACTGGACCACCAGGGAATTCCTGCTATATACATAATTTAAAAGCCAATAATTTTTTTCCAAATAATCATAACAACTCTGTGAAGTAGGTAGGGAGGATTTTAGTTTCACACACAAAGCTATTCTGGCATAAAGGAGTTAAAAGACTTGTCTTAATGAAAAATTACCCTATCAGGTCTCTGGATTTCAGATTTAGTATTCTTTTCCTTATATAAGAAATTTTGCTTTTTTTCTCTTGTTTACACCCGAGAATTCACCACCAAATCAAAGTAAATATTCCTTCACACTTGGCAGTTTGCCATGATGTTCCTTTCCATTCCAAATGCCTTTTAGATCAGTGGTTCTCAAGCTTGGTTCACATTGAAGTCACCTGGACAGCTTTAATAACTACTGATTTCCTCCTCCCACCTTCAGAGAGCCTGATTCATTGGTCTGGGGTTGGGCTTGGGCTTCAAGAAGTCTAAGAGCATCCCAAGTGATTCCACTGTGTAACAAGTTTAAGAACCATGGCACCAGTGGTCCCCAAGCCTTTTGGCACCAGGGACCAGTTTTGTGAAAGACAGTTTTTTTCATGGATGGGGGAGGGGACGGTTTCAGGATGATTCAAGCACATTACATTTATTTTATTATTTTATTTTATTTTTTTAATTTTTTTTTTTTATTTTAGTTGGGGGCTAATTACTTTACAATATTGTAGTAGTTTTTGCCATACATTGACATGAATCAGCCATGGGTTCACATATGCTCTCCCTCCGGAACCCTCCTCCCACCTCCCTCCCCTTCCCATCCCTCTGGGTCATCCCAACGCTCCATCCCTGAGCATCCGTCCCATGCATAGAACATGGAATGGTGTTCCGCTTCACATATGACAATATACATGTTTCAATGTTATTGTCCCAGAACGTCCCACCCTCACCTTCTCCCTCAGAGTCCACAGGACTGTTCTATGCATCTGTGTCTCTTATTCTGTCTCACATATAGGGTTACCATTACCATCTTTCAAATTCCATATACATGCATTAGTATACTGTATTGGTGCTTTTCTTTCTGGCTCACTTCACTCTGTATAATGGGCTCCAGTTTCATCCATCTCAATAGAACCGATTCAAATGTATTTTTTTTAATGGCTGAGTGATATTCCATTGTGTATATGTACCACAGCTTCCTTATCCATTCGTCTGCCGATGGACATCTAGGTTGCTTCCATGTCCTGGCTATTGTAAACAGTGCTGCGATGAACATTGGGGTACACGCATCTCTTTCAATTCTGGTTTCCTCGGTGTGTATGCCTAGCAGTGGGATTGCTGGGTCATATGGCAGTTCTATTCCCAGGTTTTAAGGAATCTCCACACTGTTCTCCATAGTGTCTGTACTAGTTTGCATTCCCACCAACAGTGTAAGAGGGTTCCCTTTTCTCCACACCCTCTCCAGCATTTATTTCAAGCACATTACATTTAT
Organism: Okapia johnstoni; assembly: GCA_024291935.2. NCBI lineage: Eukaryota > Metazoa > Chordata > Mammalia > Artiodactyla > Giraffidae > Okapia > Okapia johnstoni. The sequence goes on along the minus strand of CM044306.1, from coordinate 19,043,273 downwards.
TGTGCTCTTTATTTCTAACCTAATGCTGCCACTGATCTGATAGGAGGTACCAGTGCGTGGCCTGGAGGTTGGGGACTCCTGTGTTACACTACATAAATACTTGTTGAAATAAAGAATATGGTTTAAAAAAAGGGTGGGAGGGGGGAGTGGGCAGGTGGCAGGTCAAAAAAAAAAAAGAATGTGAGTTACCTAAGGGAAGATGTTCAGAAGATCTGAACGTCAGGACCGAGACTGGAGAGCAATTTGGGAACCATTAACTCTGTTGGTAACTAACACCATGGGAGTGACCCACATTGTTTTAGGGAAGTATGAAGTATGCCAAGTGACAAGAGGAGAAAGACAAAGATGTTCTGCATAACAAAGACAATATATTTACAAAAATATTTTGATGTGGAAAGGAAGAAGGTGAAGGGATTTATGTCAAAGTTATAGATCAGGGTGTATAATCCATCTCAAACTCCACCTCCTCATTAACCCTCCCATCCCCCAAAATCTCCCCCAGCTTCAACACTGTTACCACTTTACACTCACTACCAGGCTGTCTACCTCTTTCCTATCCATCACAACATTTGGCATAGGACTAAACCCAGGGTTTAATAATCCTTGTTCACTAGAGGATTATAAAAACAACTTTCCACATCACCAATAATTGTGGGGTTCTTGGGGAAAATTTGTCTGCCACTTGGTTCCTCTCTCCCTCTCTGATGGGAGAGAGTTTTTCCTGAGACCAGGCTCTTTCTTAGCTGACCATGGTCCATGAGATACTAAAAGCCAATTTTTTGTTTGGCTAGCTCTTCCTCTTTTTCTTTTCCAACCCTTCAGGTCTTTGTCCTATAAATTCGTAGAAAAACTGCTGGCAAGTGGTCAGCTACTGGACCTTTGAAAAACAGTACCATCACCCCTGCCCCACTCCTCCCGGCCCCACCCCCAGGCAGTTAATAGGAATAACTGTGCCACTCCTGGCTTCCAGTTGCTCATCTTGCTCTTAAATCGCAGGCCTCTGGGGCTGAAAGAAACTGGACAAAGTGTGCTGAGTAGCCTAATAGGGTTAGTTCTTTTTCCGAAAGTTCTCTATTGTGGAAAAATAAAATTATGTGTTTAATTTCTGAAACCTGAGGCCTGATTTGCCTTGGCAGCCCTTCTCCTGGGCTTGGCCGAGAGTCCAGCAACACTAGCACACTGATTAATACCAGCTCAACTTGCTCCCTGGAGAAGAAGAGCATTATTTACTTGACCACTTTCTTAAATCCTTTTTAATTTGCATGTATTCTAGCATGATCTTCTTGGCTTTAACATGCTGTATCTCTGACCACTGGCCCCAAAGAAGCCTCAGGGAAGACTGTTCTTCTCTGTGCCCTCAGCATCGCCATCCCCAAGCAAGATTTTGTTCCACTCAGTGGTTAGAAACAACATTTCTGTCACATGTTCTGTTCCTTCCGAGGCAGGCAAGTTTTAAGTGTACTTTTGTCCCCTGCTGGTCTTCAGGCCACTGTTAGAAAGGGAGGGAGCTGATGCTTCCCAGAATTCAAACAGAATTCTGCACTATTCTTTTCTCTCTTCCAACTTTTCTCCCTTCCTCCTTCCTTCCAGCCCCCTTTGGACGGTGACCCCTCTGCTCATTCAGCCCCTCCCTTGTAAAGCCCATGGGGCTATCAAATAGCGTTTCTCCAAGGGGACACAGGAGTGAAGAAAGGCTAAGCCCCAGACAATCCCTGACAAGGGAAGTGTAAACACAGCTGTGGAGATGGGAGCAGACCATCCTCTCTCCTCCCCCATTTCCCACCCAGAAGCAGGGGAAGGCCACCCTGCTGTGGAGAAACAAACAAGCAAACAAAGCACAGCACAACCTCAGAGCCTGCACGAAGGTCACCAGAAACTGGGGCTGCTGCCCAGGCCTTGGTGGGGCCAGCTGAATTGCCAGACCCCTCCCTGAACACTCAGAGTCAGAGGCAAAGGCGACTCCAAAGCAAGTTGAGGTCTGGACATCACTGAGCCTGGAAACACAGCTCAAGTTTTGAAGCTTCTCCACTCCTGGACATTTTGTCCTCTGATCTCAAAAACCCAGCTTTCCGACTCAGGTACTTAGCCCCTGACCTCTAGTTGCTTCGGGATCATAATAATGCATTCAATTCATCAAGTAAGAACAGGCCTACAATAAACCCTTGTCCATGGCTCTTAAAAAGTTTAAATTCTGAACCTCCAAGCCAAAATATTAGAAAAGCGCCTCCTTAGATTTTGTTAATTACAAGATAAATAATTCCAGCAGGAAGGGGAATTACTTTGGGGGATTACTTGGGTGGGATTCAGGCCTTGCTTTGCACAGACTCTGAAAGCTCCAAGCCCATGGCTAGGGTGGTGCTGCCCGCTCTCACTCTCTCAGCACAGTTAATGCAGGGCCTTGATCCCACGGGACACGCCTTTGGCACGGCCCTGTCTGGGAAGTGGCCCCAGTCGGGTGGACAGCTAATGAGCTGTGCTTCCTTCCTGGCTATCAGGGTCCTTGACTGTATAACTGCAGAAACAGAAAACGATCACAGCCTTCAAACACTGACCATTCAGTGTGTGCCTGGTATTGTGCTACGTTTTTTATAATGGGTCATCTCATTCCATAGGAAGTCAGCAATATTCTTATGCTCATTTTACAACCGAAGAAACCAGGGCTTAAAGAGACTTGCCCAAGACCAGCCAGCTGGTAAATGGTGTGGCCAGGATTTGGGCCTCATCATTCTGACTCCAAACCTATACTCGAAACCCCTCCATTCTCCCTCCTCTTGTCTCTAAGCTCTTCTAGCTGTGAATCACAGGTCTGGATTGTCTCCATGGTTTTCTCCTTTCACCAGTGACACCAGAAAGAGAAATGTGTTTGGGACTCTCCTCTGCAAGTTCAGAGGAAAACAGTTCCTAATCAACAAGGGGCTCCTTACTTCCTCTGTGCTGGAGATGCCAATCAAAGCTGGACACCGGACAGGCCCCATATCAGCAGGGCACAGCCTGTGTGCAAGACAAACAAATCCTAGCCAGACAGGAAAGGGGAGTTCCCCTTGGTTCTATGACTTGCCCTTCTTTCTTCCCTGGCTTATCAGCAGGATCCTATACTGCTGATACTATGGTCCTTTGAACCCTACTGTAGCTAGGATGGAGTACAAGGCTATGGAGAATTTTTTGGAGAAAGTACAACACACAATCTACAGATCCAATCCATGACACCTTAGGGAAAGAAACAATGAATCACATTTATTTATATATTTAACACATTGCCTTTAGCATCCACATAAATTCATTAGCTGGTGGCTCAGACAGTAAAGCGTCTGCCTACAACGCAGGAGACCCGGGTTTGATCCCTGGGTCGGGAAGATCCCCTGGAGAAGGAAATGGCAACCCACTCCAGTATTCTTGCCTGGAAAATCCCATGGGTGGAGGAGCCTGGTAGGCTACAGTCCATGGGGTCGCAAAGAGTTGGACATGACTGAGCGACTTCACTTCACTATTGTATTGGATGTGAACCTACCTTATCTTGTACAATCCTTGCAGTATGCCTGGGGAGGGGGTAGGTCTTGTCATCCCCATTTTACAGAGAAGAAAATTGAGGCTCAGGGAGATTGATAACATTGGCCATAACCACATGACTGGTAAGTAGGAGGGCTGGGAATTCAAACCCAGGCTGGGACTCTCTGACTCCAAAGTCTGTATTCTTTTCAATAAAGTGTTGTGTAATGAAAAAAAAAAAACCAAAAACTGAAATTATGAAATGGGAAGGATCTCAGAATACTCTGGAAATAGAGTTCCATAACTGTATGTGGTACACATTACGATAGTAACCATTTATCACATGCTTACTAGTGCCAGGCATTGGGCTAAATGCTTTAACATACATCATTTCTACTGCTCAGTGAGATGCACATTAGTAACCCCATTTTTATAGATAAGAAACCAAGCAAGTTCAAAGGGATTAAGTAACTTGTACAAGGTGACAAACAGCTAAGAGTGATGGTGCTGGGATTTAAATTCAAGTCTGCTTGACTCCAAAGTGTGTACTCTTAATCACTTAGGCAAGAGAAATAATAATAAATGTTGACTGTGAGCCAAGTACTCCTCTCAATTCTTTAAATCATAACTTATAGATATTATTATTATCTCCACTTTAAAGATGATGAAAATAGTGTCTTTTATAGTATCACTTAGGCTTCCCTGGTGGCTCAGACAGTAAAGAATCTGCCTGCAGACCCGGGTTCAATCCCTGGGTCAGGAAGGTACCCTAGACAAGGGAATGGATACCCACTCCAGTATTCTTGCCTGGAGAATCCCATGGACAGAGGAGCCTGGCGGGCTATGGTCCATGGGCTCGCAAAGAGTCAGACACAACTAAATGACTAAGCACGTCAAGCTTACATTACACACACAACATGTGCTAAATACACATGCACTATTAGTGTCATAGTTGCTTAACTTATGTTGGATCCTTGTTATGATCTAGAAAATTACTTTCTTCCTAGTGTCACGGATTTTTTTTTCCCCAGTATCCATCTATGCATTAAAGTCTTGGGAGAAAGGATGTGAAAAGATAATATCTGTGGGTGAAGTAAATATAGTCAGGGCAGGGGTCATACTGAGTGGGGAAGGCCCCCTGTGCCCCGAGGAGCCCTATCTGTGTGCTCTTCCAGCCAGTCTTCCTCATTCCTTACTGTTTCCTTCTGTCTACCAGATCAGATAGCAGGTTGACTTCCATTAGGTGTTGATTAACCTTTCTTAGTCTCAGTTTCCTCCTTTGTAAAGTGGGTTGCTATGCTACCTACATACATACATGAGGGGTTTTGTTTGTTTGTTTTGGCTGTGCTGAGAGGCATGTGGGATCTCAGTTTCCTGACCTGGAAGAACCCTTGCCCCCTGCAGTGGAAGTGCAGAATCTTACCCACTGGACCACCAAGGAAGTTTGTGAGCTGGGAGTTTTTAAGTGAAACAATGTGTGTGAAGCACTGAGCACACCGCTTGACTCCCTCAGGGTATCCCCATGTTATACAACACCTAGACTTCAGGGTGGGAAGGGGTAGAAGGGTTCCTAGGGGTGGTTTCAGAGGACAGTTTTAAGAAATGGAAGAAGGGTAAAAGCAATCCTGGCATCTGGCATTGGGTCCTCACAGCAACCATGAGTCAGCCCCAGGTGCCGAGGGACCGGCAGTGTTCTCAGCACTGCTGGGTGTGTGCTGTGGTCTTTTGGCCATGGTCCTCTTCAGTCATGCTGTCTGAATGTCATTCTTGTAAATCTGGCCTGGGTTCTTTTCAGAAAAACAGCCTCTACCATGTGATGTCATGGTCCAGCCTGGGTCAGGGAGGGAAGCGGGGAGGACATTGTGTATAAAGAGTTGAGTAAAGCAGGATCTTCTTATTTTTAGAGGGACCCATCTGATCGTGGAAGAAACTCTCTATCCTTCTCTCTTCCACTCAAGATTCAGTAAGACTCTCCTGGTGGTCCAGTGGCTTAGACCCTGTGCTCCCAATGCAGGGTCCCAGGTTCGATCCCTGGTCAGAGAACTATATCCCTCCCTGCTTTTCCCTCATAACTTATATATATGATATGGAGTCAACATTTTTTTCTGATAACCGTTCTTCCCCATGAGAGGTGGTCATGCTTCTCATGCCAGTATCCTGGAAATGAGGAGGCTGGGAAGAGATGGAGTAGTTGTGTCCCTACTCCGTTGACTTCCCTCCCTTAGCCAGCTGGCTCCCCAGCTGTAGCTCTTCTGAGTTTCCCTGATGCCTCCCTGCATTCTGAAGAAGACAGTCTCCTCTCTCCAGCTTGGAAAGATCAGTCCTTCCCAGCTGGAACTTGGGGCTTCCCTGACCCTGACTCTCCCCCACACCTTTTCCTGTGCTCTGTTCTTTATTTTGCAGACATCTGGGGAAGACGCCAGCATGTGTGATTGTCTCTTCTCGGTAGAGATGCTAATTCCTGGATGCTCTGGATGTAATTTTACTGTGTAGGAGGCTGCCTGTGCTTTCGACTCCCTCATGTCGTTCTGGATTTGCCTGTGAGTGTAGGGGGAAGGCTGAGGATTAGAAAAGGCACTCCTTCTTAGGATCAAATCGCCTCTCCCCCTGCTCCAGGCAGGATGGCCATTGGTTAGTAATAAGAGAAATTTACATGGCAGTAAGATCCCTGCCCAGGAGAAGTCAATATAGGTTGAAGCCAGAAATCTCAGGTCAATGTCCAGTCAGATCAGAACCAGATCTTTCTCTTCCCAGGCACTGGGGGGTGGGAATGGGGTAAGGACAGGGGAATAAGGGATTGTATAGGGAACTCAAAGCCCAGATACCACTGGACATAAGAGAAAAAGACTGAAGACAATACTATATGGCAATTAAAAAGAAAGAGGCATATTTATATACAGTATCAAAGACAACCCAAGATATATTACTATCTTAAAAAAAATCACTGAACAACAAGGATATTAATTCTAATTTTCCTTTTAAGTCCAAAATATGTGGGGGAGATGAGAAAGGAATAGGGGTATAAAGTTTTCTGTTTTTAAATATTCTGCAATGAGTATACAGTAAGTCCCCTACATATGAACCTTAAAGTTGTGAGCTTTCAAAGATGCGAATGTGCATTCCATCAGTGTCATGCATAAATGAAACTGCAGCTTGCCCTCCATCTCCTATTGCTGATGAGCCTTCAGCTCTACCATCACCCACCCCCTCTTCCTCCTCTAGTCAGTCACTCTTCTTGCCTGTTCACTCAACGCCAGCCTCTGTACGCCAGCTGCTGTACTGTAATTTATAAGCTACTGTATTGAAAGATTAAAAATGTTTTATTTTTTGTTTTTATGTATTATTTATGTGGAAGTATTATAAGTCTATTACAGTATAGTACTATATAGCTGATTCTGTTAGTTGGGTACCTAGGCTAGTTCTGTTTGTTGCACTTAAAAACAAACTGAACTTACGAATATACTCCCATAAACGAACTCGTTTGAATGTAGGGGACTTCCTGTATACTTACATATTACTTGCAATTAAAAAGTATGTCTTTATAGCAAAAAGATGTAGTTTTAAAGCAGAAATAGACTTAGAAAGGAAAGGTAAGCACCCCACACACACCAAGGGGTGGAAAATAGGGCTTCCCATGAAAGAACCAGCCTCTGTCCCTAATGAACACCTTCTCTGGCCCTTGCTACAGATCATTTCCTATAACAACTTGGAAAAGATGAGGTTTCTAGTCCCTGTTCAGTCTCAAAGGACCTGCATAGCAGACTCCCAGTTACCGCGATGTCCCCAGAGGTCAGTGAAAACAGCCAAACATCCAACTAACTAGGAAGAGTGGGAAGAGGGAAATCAGGAGGAGAGGAAATTTCCAGATTCTCCAACAGGAGGTTTGGACACCCAAGTCCAGGAAAGATTACAACAAGCTCTCCTTTGGAGGTCTCCACATCTTGATGCTAGCTTAACTAGCATAGCCCAACTCTAGGGCTAAAACACCACTTTCTACCAAGTCACTTATATTTCCTTTTTGCTGCTACAGTCTTTCTTATTATTTTTAGCTGCACTGCACAGCATGTGGGATCTTAGTTCCCCAACCAGAGACTGAACTCTCACCCCTGACATTGAAGGTGAGGAGTCTTAACCACTGACCCACCAGGGAAGTTCCAGGCCACTTTATATACGAAAATATTGAGCTCCAAAGATATGAAATGACCTACCTAAGGTTACACAGCGAGACAGACGCAATATCTGCCTTCAGAAACATAATCAATCTTTGTTTTTATTCATTATTCCATATTGATTTATTTAAAGTCCAACATGTGTTTTTGTCAACTTTCATCTTAATCCCAACCCCAATTCTAACCCACAGCTGGACTCAGGTGCTTCTGGCCAATAGCAGTTTTGCTTTCTGTCCCTCCTGGCTTCCTCCTCCCATCTTATTACCTAGAAATCTCCCTCTTGACCACGCTTCCTTCTGAGAAAGAGCAATCACAGGTGGGAGGGAAGGAGTGGAATTTGGTCCTAGCCTGAAGTGACTACAAGGCTGCCTGGCTCTTTTCTGTACGTTGCAGAAGACGATACTCACTAGGAAGGCTTTGGGGTTCATGCCAGTTCCCTTCTCCCTCTGAATTCCTTGCTAAAGCAATCTCTTGATCCTAGCGATGGAAGACCTACAGGTTATCAGTGGCCATGATTTAAGAGCCTAAGACCCTGAGATGAAGATCTGAGATGAGATCATGAAAGATAATTTGTGGTGGGTAGGAATCCTGTAAACTGGGACACAGCAGCAGCTGAGTCCAAGGGTCAGTGTCTGGGAGTAATTTGGGAAAGTTTGGTGCTGACAACTGTGTCTGGAGTTGAACGTCATGAACAAATCAGCTTCTGGGATCCTCAAAATGATGAAGTTCTGGCTCAGGACACACAGTCAGCTGTGCTGTGGCAGCAGTCAGGGCCACTGGGGCCCCACACTCAGCCTTGCTGTTTCTCAGCTGGGTGACTTCAGGCAAGTCCTTAGGAAAGGAGGAAAGGAAACTAGCCTCTGTTGAGCGAGGGCAATGCCCTTTCACAAGCATCACTCTCCCTGCCGATCAGGGTAGCACCCCTCTTTTACATGGGAATAATCTGAGAATCCATGAAGGCAACTGAAGACATTAAAGGCTATATAACTGGAAAGTGGGAAGACAGGATTAGAACTCAGAGCCTCTGAGCTCCTGTCCTGGGCTCTTTCCTCTGAGCAGTAAAGTTTGTACCCACCTCAGGATGAAGTCGCCCATGGTAGGTTCTAAACTCTTCCCTTCTCACAACCTTGGTCCTGAGGAGTTGTGGCCACCTTCTTGGGGATGGAGCAGTCATACTGTTGCCCCTGTGCTCAGTCTGGTTTGGGGCGGGGGTGGGGGGGGGTCTAGGCCCCAGGGGGTGCCTGGAAGGGAGGGTATTTGGACTTTGGTTTCCCTGTACCCCATCCTCAGGCCTTCTCCCCAGGGGATTCCCAGGGCTGGCTCCCCTTCCTCCTCCTCCTCGGATTTTGGCAGGCGGACTGACATCAGTGGGTGTTCCCAGGGAAAGGGAACTCTAAGCCCAGCTCCAGGCGCCCCTTCCCCCACGGCTCAGGGCAGCCGCAACCCCCAGCCTTAGAGACTGCAGCGTTGAGAAGCCCTCTGAGCTCCCAGCCTCCTCCCTCTTTTCACTATCTCCCCACACACCCCCATCACCTCACCGAGAAAGAAAAGGGGCCACTAGAGTTCGGGGAGCAGATGCTGGGAGACCTGACGAGTCCTGGGCGCCACGCGGCCGAGCCCAGGAAATGGATCCCGGTTCTGGGGTTACAAGGGGAGCTGTCCAGCCCCGCGGGGTGAGCTAGCAGAAGGGGTGGGCCAACGGCGGCCGGGCGGAGGGAGCGGCGGGCGCCAGGGCCGGGTGGGGCAGCGACTCCCCCTCCAGCCCGCCGGCCCCGGGCGTCGCCCCCGCCCCCCACGTGGCCGCAGCCGTCCCAGCCCCCGCGAGGAAGCGGCGCGGCTTCCTGCGGCTTGGGACCGGGATATAGGCGCCCCCGCCCCGGCCCGGCTCAGCGCCGCCGCTCCTCCTCGCCTGCTCGCCGTGCGATGGCCTCGCTCCGGGCGGAGCGCGCTGTCGGCGGCCCGTGGCTCCCCGCCACCCGCGCCGGGCGACCGGCTGCGCTCCGCCTCCTCCTCCTGCTGGGCGGTAAGCGCAGCGCCCCGAGGTCCGGGCGGGAGGCGCGGGAGGCGCAGGAGGCCCTGAAGGGGAGAGGGACTGGACGTCTCGGAACGGGCCCCGGCGTGCGGGTGTGGACCGCGCTGCCCTCTGGACGGTCCCCGGCCTCACCGCAGCGAGGACGCAGCGCGAGCTGCTTCCCACCTGGGGAAAAGCTGAGATGCCCGGGGCCCCTGCAGAAAGCTCTTGGGAGGTCTGGAGCTGGCGAAGAAGGAGGGGTTTTGAATGTGTGAAGGACTGGTGCGGCCCCCTCTCTTCCGGGCACCGAGGCATCGCGTGGGGGCCTGGATTGCTGTTCTGTCTCTTTCGAGAGTAGCCCTGGCTTTCAAGAGTCTCAGACCCCAACCCACACCCCGCTTCCTCCTGGCTCCACATCTCCATCCTCCCATCTCCCTGTCCCTTTTCTGCCCACAGCTGTCCTGAAGCCCCAGGAGTCCCTGGCTCAGCTTCTTCCCACCCCAGACGACTCCAAGTCAGAAGGTGAGTAGCCAGCGGCTGTGGGAGGGTGGCCCCCCGGCAAGGAGGAGAGAGGTGAGTGGGGCGAACTCCTTTCCCACAAGCCAAGCCCCAAACCCAGTTGGTGCCCCTAAACTCCCCTCTGTTCTCTCTCTCAGGGTTTCTTGTTGCCTTTCTACCTCTCATCCCACAAAGCCCCCAACCAGCTGTGAGCTGGCCCACCTCACAGGTGGGTTAGAATATTCCAGAAAAAGTGTATGTGGAAACTGTTGCCAGGCTGGAAAGTCCAGTGTACATGGAAGGCATTAAACTTTTCCTGAGCTGGGACTCTCTCCTCAGCTGGGAGTATCTTGCTTGAGAAATTTTCTGAGACTCTCTGGGTAGTTCCCATATTTGAAGATAGGAACAGCGGTTCCACAATGGAAGTACCTGGACCAGAGGGCTTGGAGGGTGAGGCAGGGTATGGTCAACGTGCAGCATCTCTGCCCACAGGGAAAACGGTGTTGGAGACCTATAGGACAAATGTCCTACAATGCTGGCGCGATTATGAGGTTCAAATGGACTCTATCAAGAAAGACTGGTGTGATTGGGCCCTGATTAGCAGGTAGGGGCAGTGCTGGAGGGCGGCTTGGGCCAGGCCTGGGGCTTGCTCCCTGCGGGTGAGTGTGGGGCAGTCCTCTTTCTGGCCCCAACCCTTCCCTCACTCTAGTCCTCTCCTGTCTCTAGGCCTTATAGCTTCCTTCGAGACTGCTTGGAAAAGGGTGCAGAAGAGTTTGGCCTGGGCTTCCCCAATCCTTGGGCGGAAACGATCATCTTTGCGACTCACCACATCCACTTTGCCAACTGCTCCCTGGTGCAACCCACCTTCTCAGACCCCCCAGAGGATGTGCTCCTGGCCATGATCATAGCCCCCATCTGCCTCATCCCCTTCCTCGTCACCCTTGTGGTGTGGAGGAGTAAAGACAGTGAAGCCCAGACCTAGGGTGGCATGAGCTGTTTGGCAGCCATGTTACTCCTTTCCTCTGCCACCACCTGGTCTCTCCCCTCCCCTCCCTACTTCCTTCTCTCGCTCCCACCCCAACTGGAGATTCTTAGATTGGTGGAAATGGAAGCTGGGTGGGGTCATCGTGCAAGTTCTGTAATCTTCAAAATAAACCTTTTTTGTTTTGTACGTTGTTCCCCTCTCCGTTCTAGGGGCGGGGGGCATGTGTCCTTCCAGAGACTCTGCCATTCCCACAGGCCCTCAGCTCTGGGCAGCAGAGCTGGAAGAATCTAGATAGGTCCACTGTTCTGTTCACTTACTGGTCCCTCCCCAACTCCCTCCCCCACCTGAAGGCCACGCCCCTATATCCCTTCCTCCCAAGGCCAGGCCTTTCCTGCCCCTATCCAAACCCAGCTCCAGGAAACTTGCAGGAAGAAACTCCCTTCCGGTCAGCAGCCGGGGAGGTGAGGGGGGTGGGATGAGAGAGGACTCTCTGCTGTGACTTTTGCAAGGAGCGGGTGCCATCCAGAAGCCCTGAATTTTCCCCTTCCTCATGCCTCAGTTTACTCTCAGGGCCTGGTAATAGAAGCCCTGATGGAACCAACGGGAGTCCATCCCTAAGGACCTCAGGGTTGAGGGCAAAGGCAGTGGGGATTTACTCTACTAGACTCACCACAGGATTTCCCCTCCAGGTCCTTGGCCCTCATCCTACATTGTCCTGGACCCTGGGTGGGTGTGGCTTACAGCCTGGCCACACACTGCCCCCTGGTGTCCACTAAAGCCAACAACCAGAAGATGGACATAGCCTGGAAGAAGCTCAAAACTGAACTGTGAGGTCAAAGACCTGTTATCCCCACAGCAACCACTAGTTCTTCCTTGGCTGCTGCTTCTAGCTTCCTAAGCTGTGCTTATGCTCCCTTAAGACACTTTCCCACTCTTAAGGGCCATACCTAGCTACCCACCATTTCTGTATACAGACACTCCTGTATGTTCCTTGGACAGTGAGACCCAGGTCTCACCACAGAACCTTCATCTTCAGTTATCCCTGGGACAAACCTGCCAGGTCATCAGAAATATCTAGACAGTAGCTTTGTTCTTTAAAAAGGCACCTGTTTATTCCTTGTGGCACCTGGCACCTCTTTAGGAACTCTCCTTCCTTCCTTGTTGAAATATCTGCCTCCCTGAGTACACAGCCACTTCCTGGGACGTGCCACTTCCTGGGACGTGCCTGTCTATTCCACAGATATATATCTATATACTTCCTGGAATATATCTATTTATTCTCTGAGACACACTTTATTCCCTAGGACATTTTGAGGTTTCACCATGAGAATCTTTGCTCTATTTCCATAATGCATCTATCTTCTCCAAGGATGTTATCTGTCCTCTTTTTGGCCCATATTTGCCTTCATGCATTTTACTAATATACATCAAAAGCATGTCAGTGTAAGTCACTGTAAATAGCCTATTGTCTTGGGAAGACAAGTTAGATTAGGCTTGGTTCTGCTTCGATGTCTCATCTGGCAAGGGAACCGACGTGCACAAATAAACAAAAACAATGGAATGTGTGATGAGAATACAAGGGATACAAGCCAAATGTCATCTGAGTGTAAAGGAAGGAGGAGTCACGTTTAGCTAAGGTGCAGTCAAGGTGAGGTCACAGGAGGGTGATTGTGGAGTTGGCATCTGACTAGGCCTTAAATGGAGAGGATTTTCCTATGGGAGACAGTAGAAAAAGAGATGAATTAGAAAATTGTTGCAATAATCCAGGTTTGAGAAAACAAGGGCATGGACCAAAGGAGTGCTGAATGGAGAAACAGAAAATAGTTAAAAAGTAGGAAAAGGCAAAATAGGGGAGGGAATCCATAGGATTTCAACATGAAGGTGAACAAGAGAGGTTAGAGCTGACTCTGGCTTTGAATTTGAGTTACTAGGACAATGATGGAAGTAATAATATTTAAAGGGCCATTAAGAGGAGAAGCTGGCTTGAAGAAAAGGTTGTATAATATAACAATGGAACAAAATGTAACATACCATAGGGAGTTGGAAATGGGAGTGGTCTTGTTGCTGTTGGTAGTAGAAAAAAGTTGGAGTTAGGAATAGAGGTTCAGGAGTCCTCTGCAGAGAAATGCCACCTGAAGCCATGAGAGGGATGAGAGTTCCCAGAGAGAAGGTGTACTAAAGAAAGCTGACGTCCTTAGAAAACATGCACACATATACAGTGAGGACTAAAGAAGACAAAAGGGAAAGATCAGAATCAGCAGAACAAGGATAAAGCAAAGCCAATGGACACAAAGGAGATGGTACCCTTTGAGAGAACATTATCCATTGAAGGGTTCACTCATTTAGTCATTCAACAAATATTTGTTGGGCACTTCTGTGGACCAGGGACTGTACACAGTGAAGGATGGACTTCGGTGGGGGAGATGTTAGAGATCAGACAGGAAATTGAGAGGGTGGTAGAGTCAAGGAAACTACAAATTTTCAAGTAGGGATGACCTCAGCATATGTAGACTAGAGGAGAGGATCCAGGAGAAAGGGAAAAAGAAGGGAAGATGATGCACAGAGAAGTCCTGGAGGAAACTGGAAAGGAGAGGCAAACAGATGCCAAAGGGTTGGCCTATTCAAGGGGGTTCCCTGGCTGTCCAGCCGTTAAGACTCCACACTCTCACTGCTGAGCTCGGGTTCAATCCCTGGTCTGGAAACTAAGATCCCACAAGCTGTGTGGAGTGGGCAAAGGAGTAAAAGTGAAAGAAACTGAGAGATGAATTGAGTGTGGTGACAGAGAGGACGGCCACATGCATGTCCTCAATCTTATAATAATAGAAGAGATGGGCATTCTGCAGAGAGGCGAGAGACAGGAACTGGTGGAATGGCTTGATGTGTGTGGAAAATTCTGAAAAGTTACCTTAAGGAACGTGACAGGGAATCAATAAAAGACAAAGCATCACTGGGCTGCACTGATAGAACAGCAGTGAGGTCAGTCAGGGAATCTGAGGCTCAGTCAGAAAGTTCTGGTGATTTTTTTTTTTTTTCCCTGTGATACTCCAGGGCTAAGGCGTGAAGAAAAGATTGAGGAATAAGTGGGCAGCGATCGACAACTCTGGTTTGGAAAATAAGCAGCAGGGAGGCAGGCAAGGGGACAGAACTGAGTAGTCTGGGCTAGGCAAGAAATCATATAAGACCGATAGGGGTCCCGGGACTTGGGACTAGAAAGTAGAGGACATGGGAGAGGTGAGACAGAGGTGGCTGTGCTCAAATACGGAAGCTCTGAATCATGGAAGCAGAGCTATCTCCAGGGATAAAAGCTACAAATGAGCTCCTGGGGAAGATGGAGTCGAAGGACACAGGAATTGAGGGGAACTGTGAGGGGTTTAAGTTAAAAGAGACACAAACGTTAGTATTAAAAGAAGCCCCGTAAAGTGGAAACAAGCCCAGGCTGGGTTCTGGAGACCTCAGTTCTGCTTGCAGTTCTAACCGTGCCACTTTGGGGAAGTCATTGTCCTCTCTGAGGTGGAATCAGAAGACTTCAAGGGGCCCTTTCTGCTCTAGCCCGTAAAGGATATGGAGAAAATGGCAAGAAATGGGCTGACGAAGATGCCTCCTGTTGGGCCTCCTCTCTCCCCAGAGGCTCCCGGAACCTTTCTGCAGCGCTTTCTGTCCGGACGTGCCGGAGCGGAGACCGGAAGTCCTTTGCCGGCGGGGTCCGGGTTTCTTGGGCTACTACGATGGCGATGAGTTTCGAGTGGCCGTGGCAGTATCGCTTCCCACCCTTCTTTACGTGAGGCTTAGACCCCGAGAAGCCCCGTTGGACCTCCCTCCTCTCCCCCGGACCCCGGGCTCAGCCCTAATGCTTCAAATGGGGAGGGGGAGAATGGACCCGGTCGCCACTACCCGCAGTCCCTCACTTTCTTCCCCGAATGCGCCTCTGGCAAGTGCTGCCGCTCGCCCTCTCTCAAGAGCTCTAATTCTGCGCCCCACCCGCTTTACCCGGCAGGTTGCAGCCGAACATGGACACTCGGCAGAAACAGCTGGCCGCCTGGTGCTCGCTGGTCCTGTCCTTCTGCCGCCTGCACAAACAGTCCAGCATGACGGTGATGGAAGCCCAGGAGAGCCCGCTCTTCAACAATGTGAAGCTCCAGCGTATCCTCCCTCAGGCACTTCTACCTTTCCCACATGCCCAGACTTCACACTCCCTCTCACCCACAGAAGACAGGTTCCCATCCAGACCGGCCTTGGGAAGGAGCCCGTTTGTGTAGTTGACAGCCATTCCCGCCCCCTCGCCCCCCACCCCCGACGCCAACCCCATTGCAGCACCAACCTCCTCTTGTCTTGACAGTGATGAGTACCTAGGTGTCGTTCCGATCTTACAATTTCGGCCCTGAAGCCAAGTACCAGGTTTTTTTAGACCTGAGCCTTTTTGACTTGTTGAACCTTAAGTCCTCTGTATGAGGCTCAAACTCTAGCATTACCTTTAGTAATTTTCTCCGCTTACTCCCCTCACCCCAGGAAGTAAGGATGGTTTTCTTTTGCTGCCTGGTTCATCCTTAAAATATCTGGACAATGGTTGGAGGAAGGAGAGAGGACAGGGAGTGCGAAATGATAGTACTTTTCATTCTCTAAAGCTCTTTTTTAAAAAACAAAAACAAAACACTTTTTCTTTTTTGGCTGGCATCTTAGGGACCCCTGCATTGGAAGCGCGGAATCCTAACTACTAGACCACCAGGGAAGTCCCTAAAGCTTTTCCTTTTAATCAGACTAGTTTCTCTTTACCTTCCTCCTCCCCAGTATGCAGGAAATGCCAATTTACATCCTGTTGTGGAATTGCACATCTAAGTGTGTAGGAGGGAGAAGAATGGTAGTTTGTAGAGTGAGCCTGACTCTCAGAAATTGCATCCCACCAGTTCATTCCATTAATGCCGTTCCCTTAACCTTAAACCAGGGAAGCTGCCCATGGAATCAATCCAGGTTGTGTTAGAGGAACTAAGGAAGAAAGGTGGGTTCAGTTCATCAGATTCCTTATTTTTCTTCCTAGTGGGGTTTTCCTGAGGGCAAATTAGCACAAGTCTTCTTTTAAGAACTTTTTTTTCTCTCCTGGCTTGGAACCCAGAGTGTTCTCTACAGTAGCCCAATTCCCTGGGTTCTTCTCCCCCACTGGTTTACAAAATTGAAATTTCTCCATCTGTGCCCCAAGACCTGAAGAAGAGAATGGATGCCTTGCAGATAGTAAAATGATTTTTGAGTTTCTCTTTCTGAAAGCTGAGTCTCTTCCACTCTGTTCCACCTTTAGTTTGCCTCTTTGTCTCTTCTTGGAGCACGATGCTTTCATAAGTATCTTTTGCAGGGAACCTCGAGTGGTTGGATAAGAACAAGTCTAGCTTCCTGATCATGTGGCGGAGGCCAGAAGAATGGGGGAAGCTCATCTATCAGTGGGTGAGACTATTCTGACACAGTGACGCATGGTAAAGGAGAATGAATCTATGCTCAGCAGATGCCTGGTGTTTTCAGATCCACACTGAGCAAAGTGGGAGAGGGCAGAAAGAGCAAATGTAGGTCTTCCAGGCAAGCCTCTTTCAGTGACTCGATTTCCCTAGGTGCAAAGAACTTCCCTGTCTTTGCCAGTAGAAGGCCAGGGGCTGTGTGAGGCCATGTTTGGAGAATGCAGTACTGGGAACCATGAATACTGTTGTTGGCTGGAGCCTCTGGCCACAGAAGATAAATGGGGAAAGGAAGAGAAAAAAACACAAAAACCTGGACCCCCTCCCCCACCACATCCTTATGGGGCTGCCCACAATATAAATGAGACTTTCTGAACCAATGTGGGTGTGGGGACAGCCTCTCTCCCCTGCATTCCAGGTCACCACCAGCCCTGAACATTCCCAAGAGAGAGGAGGGGAAGAAACATCAACAACCCAAATATAACAAACACACACCGCCCATTCCTGAACAGGAAAACAACCAGGATGAGAGGTCATTCCTCAGACACGTGAAGGCCTGTGGTTTAGTGGTTCTGAGCATGTGTGCACATGTATAAATATAGCACCTGTAGGGTTTGTGGGTTTTCAGCCACTCCTCTGCTGAGGTGACAGCTCTGGTTTGGGAGTAAGTATCATTCCTGGGTCAGAGAGGTGGAGCTGGTGAGTTGGCCTTTTCCCAGGAAATTCCTGGGTCTTACTCAGTCCCTGGATTCTGTATCCATAGGTTTCCAAGAGTGGCCAGAACAACTCCGTGTTCACCCTGTATGAACTGACCAATGGGGAAGACACAGAGGATGAGGGTAATGCTTTTCCTTCTACCCCTAGTTTTGTCATGTGAATTCTCTCTCTAATCTTTGTTTAGTTGACATTCAAATTTCCCATGTTTTTGTCTCTAAATTTCAAATACTAAATAATACAAAGGTTGTTAACCCATGTCCAAGATGTCTGTAAACCACCTGAATTCACCTGCAGAACACCCACAATCTTTGTCTGTGGGGGTGTATATGCATTTATCTAGGGATAAAGTCCATATTTTAAGACTTTAAAAACAATTTTTTTTGGCCATGCCCCAGGGCATGTGGGAATCTAAGTTCCCCAACCCGGTATTGAACCTGTGCCCCCTGCAGTGAAAGGGTGGACTCTTAACCACTGAACTGCCAGTGAGGTCCTCCCTATTATATGATATTGAAGGGCATATGTGACCCATGAAAAGTTAAAAATTATTGGTGTAGATGCCGAATGAGGAACCAGGGCAGGAGACTAAGCCTGAAATCTCCATTCCTTGTTGACTCAGGCTTTCTTTCACCCTTTATTCTTACAGAGGGTTCAAGATCTGTGGGTGTCAGCTGAAGGGATTGGGCCAACACCCCCACCCCCAGCCCTTTAGAATACTTTGGTTTCTGGCCAGACCAGGATTTGTATACTGTTTGATTTTTACAAAGTATAAATACCCTCTTAGCTATTTTATCTCTGACTCCATATCCTGATCCCCAGGATCATCAAAAGTACCAATCTGAGCTGGGTAAAGGGGGCACCTCCCCTTTCTGCCAGGCCTGGCTGCCCCAGCAGTTTACAGCACTTGGCTTTCCCCCCTTTCCTGCAGGCCTCTGCTTGCTACTCCCACCATCATGCCATGACTTCAGTGCTGTAGCCTTGCCCAGCCCACCACTCAGGCCAGGCAAAGCCGAAGGTTTCCTTGGAAAGCAAGCTTCCTGACTCAAGAGCTGGGCCCCGTAGGGGGTGTGGTGTGCAAGCCTGTTAGGACTTGCCTCCTGCCTCTCACAGCTCCCTGCAGTATCTTGCCGTGTCTCCCGATACTCAGCTGGCCCTTGGCTCCCAGCTTTGTTTTTTTATTTTCACTAGGATAGGGCAGATATCTGTGCTGGACCTTTGCAGTCTCCTGGCCAGAAGCATGGCTATACCTCTGTGTGTTAGGACAGATCCTCCCAATGGGTACAGATGCAGTTAGGGACAGCGTCCAGTGACAAGAGCCTTGACCTCCCTGGACTTGATTGTCAGGGCCCCTTCTTTGTGGCTCACAAGCAAATGGGGTTACTCTTGAATATCGAGACACTAATGGGGGGATGGTGCGAGAGTGTGTGCAGGCTTTGAGTCTGACAGAGGAAACACGAAGGGGGAAATAGCATGAACTCTCGTTTCATGTTGACTCAGGCTTTCTTCCACCCGTTACTCCTGAAGAATACCCAGAAAGGGTGGGTGGTAGCTGTAGCAGTACTGATGGCCTGGAAAGTTCTCTGTTTCCAGCTCAACTGCTCTCCTCAGAGTCCTTGAGCCCCTAGGAGCAGCGTGTCCCTGACTGCCCATCTTTCCCTGTCCAGAGTTCCACGGGCTGGATGAGGCAACCCTCCTGCGGGCTCTGCAGGCCCTCCAGCAGGAGCACAAGGCCGAGATCATCACCGTCAGCGATGGCCGAGGTGTCAAGTTCTTCTAGCAGAGACCTGTCTCCCTTTACTTCTTACCTCCCTCCCACCCTGCCAGGGCTTTCAAAAGGAGACAGACCAAGTGTCCCCACAGACTGGATCTGTGACTCCGCCTGACTCAAAAGGGCTCTAGTCCATGGGTGGGTTTCCTACTTATCCCATTTGTCTGTCCCTGGGATCCGGTGAGGCCAAGGTGCCAGGGAGGGAAGATGTGTTTCTCCTTGTCCCACCTCTCCTGAGCCAGGGTCTGAAACCCAACACTTCACTTGTGTCATACACATAAGTACACACACATGGCCTGTACAAGCTTCTGTTTCTTCCCCCACCCTTTAGCTGCTACTGCCTCCTCTCTCAGGCTGGTGCTGGATCCTTCCTAGGGGATGGGCAAAGCCCTGGCTGCAGGCAGCCCTCCAGGCAATGTGAAGATAGAAGACCCAGGAGGGGGCCTGGCCATGAGAGCTGGGGCCCAACACTGATTTATGATTATTAAAAAGCTTAACCCCACTGCTTGCTGCTGAAGTTACTACTGGAATGAGCAAGGGGAGTAGTGTGATCTGTTAACCACGCTGAGTGAATCCCCACCTACCTTAGGGGAGAGGTCCTCCTGCACTGGTGGACTCGGTGAGCCTGTGGTTTTACATCTGCTGGGTGGGCTGTTGGGGGGAGTGCTAACAACACAGCTTGGGGACAGACGGCTTTCTGTCTCTGCAGTGGAGTAACTTAATGGCTTCCCCTCCCTCACCATCTCGCTGTGGAAGTCCTGAACGACGCTGAAGCCCCTCCCTCCATCCATCTGGTCTGGGTCGGGTAGTTGAGGCCAAGGGGAGCTGAGGGGGAGTAAACCGGATATGGACTTTGGTTTATTGGAAACTTTGGCAAACAGAGGGGGGAGGAAGGAGAGCCCACAGAGCAAAAACAGCCACTTTGGCCAGGGCCAGGCTGCGGTTAAGGTGGGGAGTGGAGAGGATGGGTGACCCGGTCTGTGGTTTGGGGGAGGGGCTGGCTCTGGGGTGCACACACCCATCCTTGCAGAGCCCCGAGGGGCTGCGACGTTGGAGAAAACCAGATCTTTCCATTGACCTCTGTATTGTCGGCCCGAGGCCATTCTGGACGATTAGGAGGGGGTGGCGCTACCTTATCTGGGGCGTGCAGACTGGTGGTAGCCTCCTCCTCACCACCCTCCTTTTCTAGGGTCGGGGAGTCGCGGTCACGTTTCATTTCCCTGTCCTAGTACCGTGCTCCCCCAAACAGGTCTGCGCACTCCTAGTGCGCGAGGACACACCGCCTCTCACCGGGCTCCGGCTTCGGAAAGAGACTGAGGGCGGGTGCTCCGGGAGGCCAGGAGGAGGAGGGTCAGCGGCCGGGGGCGGGCAGTGGCCGAGGTGAGGGGCTGCGCCAGGGATTCCACAGCACAGGCAGCCCCGAGGGGGCGGCTCTGGGGGGTAAGGGCGGGGCGGGGCGGGGGCGGGGCGGGGTGGGGGCGGAGCTGCAGGGGAAGCGAACCGGGGCTGGGGCCCCAGTAGCTCAGCCGGAGCACTGCGCACCCAGCCAGTCGTCCTGTCAGGCCGCCCGGTCCTTCCTCATGCTGGCACCCCCGGCCCCAGAGACCGAAGTCCCCATGTCCCAGGCGGAGGCTGACCTGCCCTTGCGGCCCCCGCCGCCCCTCGCTGCGGCGGGGCAGCCCCGCCTCGGGCCCCCTCCCCGCCGGGTGCGCCGCTTCTCCGGGAAGGCTGAGCCCCGACCGCGCTCTTCCCGTCTCAGCCGCCGCAGCTCAGTCGACTTGGGGCTGCTGAGCTCTTGGTCCCAGCCAGCCTCACCCGTTCCGGAGCCCCCAGATCCGCCGGACTCCGCTGGTTCCGGCCCCGCGATGAGCCCACCGGCCAGCTCCGAAGAGCCCCCTGAGGGCACGTGGACCGCGGGCGCCCCGGTGAAGCCTGCAGACTCCGAGCGTTCGGAGCCCGCGGGCTCCACAGGAGGGTCGGGGTCCCGGGAACAGCCGAGGATCACCGAGGCGGCGGCGGCCCGGGAGCGGCGGCGGGAGCAAGAGGAAAAAGAGGACACGGAGACCCAGGCTGTGGCAACGTCCCCGGACGGACGATACCTCAAGTTTGACATCGAGATTGGACGTGGCTCGTTCAAGACGGTGTATCGAGGGCTGGACACTGACACCACGGTGGAGGTGGCCTGGTGTGAGCTGCAGGTGCGGCTGGGCACCCCCTTGGTGATGCCATGGGATGGGACCTTTGAAGGTCTTGGGATGGGAGACCCAGGGAACAGCAGCAAGGGGGATGTATTTTTCCAGTCAAATGTCTGGACACTTGTCCCACTTGCTCTGATGATCCATGGACCTGGCTGATTCCAGGCTGCAGAAGGATAAGCTGAGGCAGGTGGTGTGTGGTAACTCCCCTATGGATTTAAGACATTCTTACTTTACCGGCTCCACCTCCACCCTGAGAGCTGGAAAGAAAGTAAGATGGGAAGTTGGGTAGGGAGCCAGCTCAGACCTGAGGGGTGGCTCACCACTTTCCTGCAGTGGTTACCCACTGTCTCCTCCTCTCCCTTCCCCTTAAGTCCTGAGACCCTCAGTGTGACTCTGATCCTTCTTTTTCCTTGCCCTGGATCTTTGCAGATTAGGAGGCTGGAATGATGGAGGCCAGGAGCTGGGACAGGGTCTGCTCCACTTCCAGAAGATGTAGGGCTATTGTAGCAGGACAGGGCCTTCCCACATCCCTTCTGGAACAGACTTCTGGACTTCCCCATGGTTGGGGGAGGGGGAGACAGGGAGCTCCAGCCCTGGCCTGAGTCCAGTCCTGCTCCTCATCTCACTGCCTACCTGAGCTATCCTCTCCCCAGACCAAAAGCACTGAGCCCCATGGGCTTTAGGGGTATGCTGGCTTGAAGGACCTTCCCATAGTGGGGAAACCCAGTTAAGTCTGAGCTAGCAGCTTTGGATTCTGACTGAGGGGACAGAGCCTGGAGGAAGGGTCCTCCCCTCCAGCCCTGGCACTGAGCGTGCCCCTCGTGCCTGCCAGTGCCACACCCCAGGCTCTAGGCCAGGCCAGGAGAAGCGGCCAAACTAGGGGTGGGAGGGGGTGGAGGAGGGAGATGGGGGAAGGCGAGACAGCTATGGGGCAGGGGGCGGTCTCCTGGCACCTGGTCCTGGATCCCTTCTCTCTTTGTCTGTACCTCCCTCTGCAGCCCTTCTGC
Source organism: Okapia johnstoni (assembly GCA_024291935.2). Taxonomy (NCBI): domain Eukaryota; kingdom Metazoa; phylum Chordata; class Mammalia; order Artiodactyla; family Giraffidae; genus Okapia; species Okapia johnstoni. The sequence continues at coordinate 19,021,002 of CM044306.1, read as the reverse complement.
CTGGATCTAGCAGTTACCAGTTTCTGAGGCCAATCCCCGTGCCAGCCCCAATTCTCTGCCCGCCCGCCTGCCTACTGCCTGCCCGCTGCCAGCCCCTGGGTGTCCCTTCCCGCCCCACGGCCGGCCTGGGCGGCTACAAAGGCGCTATTGAGTTCAGAGCTCCTGGACCGGGCTGCATAAAAGCTCTTGTGTCCAGGAGGGGGTCCAGGGGGCGGCCCCAGGCCCATAGTGGGTGTGTCCTTGGAGCGGCCCAGGGCGGGCAAACCAGGAACTCGGGGTCTACAATCCTGTTGGCGAATGATCCCACCCACCCAGTCCCGTCCGCTGGCTCCTACCCTCACCGCTCCTCCAAGCCCCGCCACATGTGTCCCCATCCCCCTCTTCTTGGGGGTCCTGGGCCTGAGGTGACCGTGACCCCCGTCCCCTACCCACAGACTCGAAAACTGTCTCGAGCCGAGCGGCAGCGATTCTCAGAGGAGGTGGAGATGCTCAAGGGGCTGCAGCACCCCAACATCGTCCGCTTCTACGACTCCTGGAAGTCGGTGCTTAGGGGCCAGGTTTGCATCGTGCTGGTCACCGAACTCATGACCTCGGGCACGCTCAAGACGTGAGCTCCGCGCCTGCTGGTGGTAGTTGGGAGGACTGGTGGTGGGAGGTCGCCACTGCTTCTGGAGGAGCCCGGCCTCCTCAGTCTCTACACGCAGGTCCCAAACTGGGCTCACTCTCTCTCATCCTCGCCTCTTGAGCGTCTGGAGACCTGCAGTGCCCCCTAAAGAGTCCTCCACCATGCTACCTCTCTCCTTTCCAAGCTAGCCTATCTTCCTGCAGCGCGCCGGAATCTCGCTTGATCACTTCTCGCTTTATAACCCCTTCGAATTATCCCACCGCCCTCCGGATAAAGTCCATTCTTTCTAGCGACTGCTCACAAAGTCCTTATAGGATCCAGCTTACGTTCCGGACAAACCAAATTCCCAGCATCTCCTCCCACCCTGCGCCGTCACTTGTCTCCGTGCCTTTAAGCACGCCTTCCCTTCTGCCTGCAAGGTCTTCATCTCTTCCCATTTTCACCCTTGAACTTCTACTCATCCTTCAAGACACCACAGAAAAGTTATTTCCTCTAGGAAGCCCTCCCCCACGTCCGGGGCAGCTAGACATCCCTTCTGGCGCTTCCACAGCACCTTGGCGGCGGCCATATCTTGAATTTACCCGTTTTGTAACCTTCTGTCTACGTGCCACACCCCCGACCGCGTTTCTGTCTGAGGCCGGGCGCGGATCTGTGCTAGAAGAAGCTAGCGGCCGGCGTGGGCGGGAGTGGGTGGGGCTGCGGTGAGGGGACCTCCCATGGTGGGCTCCCTCCCCATCCTCTGTGTCCCCCGCTATAACCCTGGCTGTGCGCCCTCCCCTAGATACCTGAGGCGGTTCCGCGAGATGAAACCACGAGTCCTTCAGCGCTGGAGCCGCCAAATCCTGCGGGGGCTCCATTTCCTACACTCCCGGGTACCCCCCATCCTGCACCGAGATCTCAAGTGTGACAACGTCTTTATCACCGGCCCTACGGGCTCCGTTAAGATCGGGGACCTGGGCCTGGCCACGCTCAAGCGCGCCTCCTTCGCCAAGAGCGTCATCGGTGCGTCCCTCCAGGAGGATCCTTGCCATTCCTACCCTCCCTCCGCTTCCCCTGTCAGGAAAGAGCCTGGGGACCCCCTCCCCCTAGTAGAGTTAGAAGGGGGTTAGAGTTAGAACCCCTCCACGGAGTTAGAAGACCACGGGGAAGATGAGGAGACTTGTGGCGTGTCCTCTTCCCCACAACCCCCCACCCACACACACACACACACACACACACACGACGAGAAGGGGTGGGTCTCTTGCACTCCAGAATTCGCGGCGTTGCCCCCACCCCCACTTGTACTTTCAAGGAGAGGGACGAGGCCAGAAAGGAGGCACTGACGTCTGCTGTGGATCCTTCAGGGACCCCGGAGTTCATGGCCCCAGAGATGTACGAGGAAAAGTACGACGAGGCCGTGGACGTGTACGCGTTTGGCATGTGCATGCTGGAGATGGCGACCTCGGAGTACCCCTACTCAGAGTGTCAGAATGCCGCTCAAATCTACCGCAAGGTCACCTCGGTGAGAGGGAGGAGAGGGAATCACAAGTCCCCCTTCCATTTGCCTGCCCCGGCCACCCCGCGGTCAATGCCCTTTCCCTTAATGAAAACGGGGTAGATACAAAGACGCCCTGGTGAACACTGAAGGTTATTGGATGCACTCACGGCCCCTCCAATGCAAGCTGGTTAGAATCACGATGTGTGTAGCGCTCCCTAGAGATTACTGATGATTCAAATCCAATCTCGCATCCGATCCTTTCCGCTGCCCCGCGGGGTGAGCAGGGCAAATGTTCTGCCCTGCATTTTACAAATGAGGACACCGGCTCAGCGAGAGCCTGGTTCAAGGTCGCACTGTCGATACGTGCGTGTGTGTGTGTGGGGAGGGAGGTCGGGACGGGGGGACTGGGATTTGAAATCACAACTTCTAAACGCGGACCCGGTGCTTTGGCAACTGCAAGCGCTGCCGCCTCGGGCTGGGGCGGGGTGGGAGGGGGAAGTCAGCAGAGAGCTGGGGCAGAGAGAGCGGGAGGCCTCATGCAACCCCATTCACCAGGGCACGAAACCCAACAGCTTCTACAAAGTGAAGATGCCCGAGGTAAAGGAGATCATTGAAGGCTGCATCCGCACGGATAAGAATGAGAGGTGGGTGGAGGGGGCCGGGCGAGGGGGTGTTGGAGGGGGCTCGGCTCACATTGGCACCGACCTCAGGTTCACCATCCACGATCTTCTGGCTCACGCCTTCTTCCGTGAGGAGCGCGGCGTCCACGTGGAGTTGGCGGAGGAGGACGACGGAGAGAAGCCGGACCTCAAGCTCTGGCTGCGCATGGAAGACGCGCGGCGAGGGGGGCGCCCACGGGACAACCAGGCCATCGAGTTCTTGTTCCAGCTGGGCCGGGACGCGGCCGAGGAGGTGGCTCAGGAGATGGTGAGCGGGGGACAGCATGCCTGCCGCGTAATTGGGCATGTGAGGGGCGTGCGGACGTCAACCGGGGGGGAGGGGGCCAGTGCCTTGCGGGTGCGATGTCTGGGTGGTATGTTGTCTGGGTTGTAGGCTCAACCAAGCCCTCTCCGAGTCTGCTACGAGTGTCTCCCTGCTGCTCTCGCCTTAACTCACCTGCGGGGACACCTAGTGTTCTCCCAAGTCGAAGATTTCCTTTTCCAGCCCTGCGTCCCTCAACCTCCCTGTTTTAACTTCCTGCTGATCCAGTATTCCCGAATTGTCCTTCTCTCCGAGTTATTTATTTTTCCCTTTCTTGTTTCCCCCACCCCATCTTTTTCTTGATGGTGCTTCATGCTCGGAACCGTGCATTTGAGAAAGCCTGTCCGCTCTAGAGTCAAAGTTAAATGCTTCTTTCCACTTGAGCAGGCCCTCCACTACTGGGACAGGTTTCCATCAGTCTTGTTTTATACCAGGATACATTCCCATCTTTCTCCTCCACTAGACTACAAGTTCCTGAGGGCAGAGACTATGTGTACTGATCCTTCTGCCTCTGACAGTGCTTAGCACGTGATAGGAGCTCAGTTAATCACCCATATCTTAGAGCCCTTTCATGTGCATCTGATGGTTGTTACCAACCCTTCATAGAGTGATTTTATCTGATTTAATGCTGAGGAAATGAAAGCTCAAAGAAGCTGAATATCTTGTACCAGGTCCCAAGCAAGTAAGTGGCACAACTGACTCAGGTTGTTCAGATTTTGAGTCAGTTATCCTGCCCCACCTCCTTTACCTGCCCAGCGAAGCTTGTTATTGAAATGAACAAGGATAATGAATAGAAGCTGGTGGACCAGGAGAGGCATATATGAGAGGCAGAAGATGTGGGGGTGGTTTAGGAAGGTCAGAGGTGGGAAGGGAAAGAGTATGATATTCTTGATGGAAAAATGCAGTTGAAAGGGTGGGAATCATCTATTGGTGGATCTGGGTCAAGAACCTAAGAATGTGTTTGAAATAAGACAGGAGTCAGTCTCTGTAGCCCAGCTCAAACCTGACCTGAGATTAGGACCTGATCCATTACATACAGAGATTCTTGACTTTGACACTAGTGACATCATTGTTCGGGAGACTGTGCTATGCTGTTGTAGGTTGTTGAGAAGAATCCCTGGCATCAACTTAGTAGATCCCAGTGGGATCACCCCCCAAGCTGTGACAACTAAAAATATCTACAGATATTTTTCTCCATCCCCCTTCCCAGAGCAATTGACTTAGAGTATAACCTTGAACTGGTTACTTACTTTACTTATTTCTAAAATAGGGTTGATAAGACCTATCTCAGAAGGTTGCTGGAAGGATTTAATGATGATATGGTTAAGAGTTGCCAGTTGGATTTCTCTGGTGGTCCAGTGGCTAGGACTCCATGCTCCCAATGCAGGGATTCCGGGTTTGATCCCTGGTCAGGAAACTAGATTCCACATGCTGCAACTGAAAATCTTACCTGCCACAACAAAGATCCAGAGCAGTCAAGTAAATAAATGACTTTTTAAAAAATGCCAGTTGTGGACACCGTGGGTAATCAATATATGTTCCTTTACTTGTGTATCCTAGAGACCTCAAGAAGGTGTCCTAATGGGGCTTTGTTGGGGGACGGTGAATCTCACCTCAAACTGCGTTCCTCACCCTTCCAACTCCAGGTGGCCCTGGGCTTAGTGTGTGAAGCTGATTACCAGCCAGTGGCTCGTGCAGTGCGTGAACGGGTTGCTGCCATCCAGCGAAAGCGTGAGAAGCTGCGCAAAGCTAGGGAGTTGGAGGCCCTCCCTCCAGTGCCAGGACCCCCACCAGCAGCTGTCCCCATGACTCCTGGTCCCTCCAGTGCCTTCCCTCCTGAGCCCGAGGAGCCAGAGGCAGACCAGCACCAACCTTTCCTCTTCCGCCATGCCAGCTATTCATCTACCACCTGTAAGTCACCTCTGACATTGGGACCCAGGTCCCAGAACCCTTGACCTCTGCCCCCCTACCTAGAAGTTCAGCTCAAGAGCACTGTCACTTACCCAGCCTTCCACATCTAGCCAGGGTTCCTTCTGGGAAAGAACTCGCCCACAGCCCCAGGCCCCCTCCTTGTTCAGGCAGTCCCCTGCTCAGCCATCACCCCCCTTTGTCTCCCCCTTTTTGATCCCCTCCCTCCCCTACCAGCGGATTGCGAGACTGATGGCTACCTCAGCTCCTCCGGCTTCCTGGATGCCTCAGACCCTGCCCTTCAGCCCCCTAGCGGGGTGCCATCCAGCCCCGCTGAGTCCCATCTCCGCCTGCCCGCGGTGAGAGGGGGTCACATGGGGGGGCTCCCAGCCATTCAAAGCCCACGACCTAGCTCTCATCCTGTAAAACCCAACACCATGACCTGGCCCCATGTCCTTGGAAATCCACCACTCTTGTCCTCATCTTTATTCCCTCTGCCTAGTACCCCAGCACCCTTGATATCGTCCTGGAGCCCAACAGTTATCCTCCCCTGACCTCACGAACCCATATCCTGTTTCAGGCTTTTGCTCTATCCATTCCACGTTCTGGCCCCGGCAATGACTTTTCCCCTGGAGAGAGGTAAGTTCTGGTCTGAGTGGGGGCTTCGAGGTGAGCTATATGGAGCTCTGGGGTCCAGTGTCTTTTCCCTTTTCCAGTTATGCCTCAGATGCAGCATCAGGCCTTAGTGATGTGGGAGAAGGGATGGAACGGATGAGGAGACCCCCAGGGAAAAACCTCCGGCGTAGACCCCGATCCCGGCTTCGGGTCACAAGTGTAAGGAAGGGGCACAGGAATTCGGAAATAACCTACAGGGCCTGGATGGAACTGTCAGAGGGAGGGGAGTGCAGGCAGCCAGAAAAGGCGGGAAGCACTGTGTTACTGGTACCCAAGAGGCCGTCAGTCATGTTTTCAATACGAGACTTTGGGGGCAGAATCTGCTTCTCTCCGGTTCCAGTCTGGCCATTGTGACTTGGGTGGAGAGGGGTGGGGACACTTGATGAAGACAGAGCTTGACCTCCTCCCCTCTGCTGACTTTGACTCTGAAGGTCTCAGACCAGAATGACAGAGTGGTTGAATGCCAGCTGCAGACGCACAACAGCAAGATGGTGACCTTCCGATTTGATCTGGATGGGGACAGCCCAGAAGAGATTGCAGCTGCCATGGTAAGGAAGAGATGAGGCCACAATCTTAGATCTGAGACAAGAGTCTCCCTCCTGATGTCCCCAGGTGCAGAACTGCCCCCCCTGACAACAATCCAACAACAAGGGTTTCAAAGCTGGTGGGCCCTCAGTGCAGTGACACTAAAGACTTATCTGCCCTTGTTTGGGAGGAGATTTCTGTTTATCCAGGGAGGTTTGGATCCTCAGCTGGAGCAATTTGAGACTAACACAAGGTGTTCATAAGTGCTGCAGTGAAGTGTACACTAGACACGTGATGCTGTGGCTATAAGGAAAGGATGGGCTGTAAGGAAAGGATCAGCAGCAGAAGAGGAAGGACTCACACAAGGTCTTGACAGATGGGACAGATTGGCAGTGAAGAGTGGAAAGGGCGTGTCTAGTGGTGGTATGGCAAAGGAGAGGCATGGGAACAGGGAGTGACTTGAAGTATAGGGCTGGGAGGGCTTCTTGAGGAGACCTTTGTCACTGGAATTAAGGGTTCCTCTTGGAAGCAATAAGATCCTGCTGTAAAGCAAAGAACTATTTTCAGTATCCTAGGTAGTAAACCATAATGGAAAAGAATATTAAGAAAAAATGGGTATATATATATATATATATTATATAATCACTTTGCTGTACAGCAGAACTTAACATTGTAAATCAACTATACTTCAATTTAAAAAAAGTTTTGTAGAAGTGAGGTTGTGTATGTAATGTGGGCTTAAGCATGTAATGTGAGCATGTAATGTGTAATGGAGTCTTAAGAGTTAGAGTGTAACACCGTGAGAATAGGTTTTAAGAAGACTGTTCTGTTGTGGGATGTGGGAGAGGGCTGTGGGTAGGGTATCCAGTTGGGAGATGGATGCAAGAAGCCAGATGTGGTCCAAGGAGAGAATGGATTATGGGGGAGGAGGAAGAAGAGAGGTGAATCTGACGGTTGTTTTGGGAAAATAACCTACTGTGTCATCCAGTAATTGATTAACATAGTACAGTGTACATAGAAGATGATCAGTAAATACTTTATGAGTTGATAAGAGAGGGAGTTAGGGAGAGGGATATCAAGGGTGACCTGTAGCTTGGAGGAACTCATGGGAATAGGCCATCAAAGGAGATAAGAAGTTTTAAAATGAGAGTATGGCTTTGTTTTTTGGAGGGGGTATCACAATGAGCTTGAATGACAGAGGGGCAGGCAAGATAAGATCCTCCATAAGTAAGCAGAATATGGGTCAGGCAGGACTGGGAGAGAAGTGGATCTGGGAGTCTCAGCATCGAGTTGAGCACGAGAGAAGATGGGCCTGCAAAGCCAGAGGCGTAGAGGAGTATCTTAGTAGATACCCCCAGTTCTGGAACGGGGAGCAGGGATAGATTATCAAAGGACAGAGACGGAACGTGAGACATAGAAGGAACTCTGGAATATTTTAATAAAAACTGAGCAAGGAGATTGTTTCGAGGAGGCATAGGGTGAGGCCAGAGGCAAGACCACACTGGCTTTTGTCAGGAGGAGGTCTTTGTGAGAGACCAGTTTCAGTGGAGTGGGGGCGGTGGCTGCCAGCCTCTGGGGTTCGGGAGGAAAGGGAATGGAGTAAACGTCAGACTTCAGCAACTCTCTCTAAAGCTTCTTCTCCATCATGTCATTCAGCTTGTTTCCGGGACAAAGACAACAGCACCTGGCATGCAGGCATATCAACTTCTGTCAAGCCACTCAGCCCTTCAAGAATCTTTCATCCAGCCACACTGGTTTCTGAATGGTCCTCTGAAGAGGCCTACGTGCCTTTTCAGCTTCTGCTTCCATCTCTTCAGGGGTCTCTCTCCCTGGGAGCTTTCTCTATGGGCTTTCAAGCCCAATTCAGATCCCACACAACCAGAGGGACCCAGGGTCCACTGCCTTTTTTCCTTTCCTTACTAGCCCACCCTCCCTTCCTCTGCAGCAGAATTCTCTCAAGACTTTAAATTTGCTTTTTTGCCCCCAAATCGGTAGTGGCTACAGGTGGTTACAGAGTAAGGTCCAAATTCTGGAGCATGGCCTTTAAAATTCACAGCACTCTCAGCTGTACCTCAGTCTTTGCTATTTTGTGAATGTGCCCTTTGCTGCCTCAGAACAGTGCAGAACAGAGGAAAGGATGGAGGTTCACATAAGACCCAAGTTCCAACTTCAGCTCTGTTAGCTACTAATTTGGCAAATCTGGGCAAGTTTCTTAACCTCTCTGAACTTCATCAGTAAAATGCAGGGGATATTACTTATTTTGCAAAGATGTTCTGATGGGCTTCCCTGGTGGCTCAGACTACGGTAAAGAATCTGCCTGCAGGGCGGGAGACCTGCCTTTGATCCCTGGGTCAGGAAGATCCCCTGGAGAAGCAAATGGCAACCCACTCCAGTATTCTTGCCTGGAGAATTCCATGGACAGAGGAGCCTGGAGGGCTACAGTCCATTGGATAGCAAAGAGTTGGGATGCAATTAAGTGACTAACACTTCTCACTTTTCTGATGTAATATATGAGAAATGATATAGCATGTATGAGAAGTGAAATGACAAAAGTAGGGGAAATGTCCACACGTGGTAGGTCCTCAATAAAGGGTTGCTTTTCTTAGTCATCCTTCAAGGCTCAGCTCTGGAGACATCTCAGCTCCCCTCTGTCCCCTGAAGTGGTATGAACTGCTTTCTTCTTGGAATGGTGTTTTATTTATTTCTACTTATTTATTTTTGGCCAAGCCATGTGGCAAGTAGGATCTTCCTCCACCAGGGATTGAACCCAGGCCCCCTGCTTTGGGAGCGCAGAGTCTTAACCACTGGACCACCAGGGAAGTCCTGGAGTGGCATTTTTAAAAATCATGGTAAAAAACACATAACATAAAGTGTGCCATTTTAACCATCCTGAAGTGTACGGGTCAGTATGTAAAGTATATTCATATTGTTGGGCAATAGGTCTCTGGAACCGTTTTATCTTGCCAATCTGAATCTCTACCCATTAAACAGCGGCTCTCCCTTTCCCCCTCCGGGAATAACACTTTTATTTGTACCTCAGTCATAAATGCCTTACCTGCCTTGGGCTCACTTGCAGTCTATCGAGTTATGTGTGTGTGTGTCTCTTCCACTAAGATTTTGGGGTTCTTTGGGACCAGGACAGTGTTTCCTGCTTCCTTGTTCCCTCAAAGAATCTAGCCTATGCCTGGCGCATAAAACACTCAGTAAGTGTAGACCTGAATGTTACATTTACCACATATTGCCTTATTTTTACTCAACTCTGTAGAGCTGTGTGTATGTGGATCCGTGTGGCACATTTTACAAGCTGTATGAGAGCAGGAGTTGTGTCCAAAAGCAGGTGAGGCATCAGTGGAAATATAACTCAGGTTTTGGCTTTAGACAGATCTGGATGCAAATCCCATGATCTTGGGAAGACTGAACTGCACCTCATTGAGCATTGGTTAGCATAACTCTAAAGTAGGGGTGTTCGTGTAGACCACAGTAAGCTGTTGTTGGTGTCAAATGTGATAAGATACGCAAAGATATGGTATAAACACGCATGCTATGAAGGTTTGCTCCTTTCCTCTAAGCTGTATTTCTCCTTACAACCACACAGTGCCTGGCACACAGTTGATGCTTACTAAATACTTGTTTTAGATTGATGAGCAGAAGCAGTGGGGTGAAGGGTTGGTTTTTTAAAGAGAGGGGCAAGTAGAATTAACTGAGCCCCCTTTCCCCTTCCTACTGACCCTCACCAGGTGTATAATGAGTTCATTCTGCCCTCGGAGCGAGCTGGATTCCTGAACCGGATTCGGGAGATTATCCAGCGAGTGGAGACCCTATTGAAGAGAGATACTGGCCCTGTGGAGGCTGCTGAAGACTCTCTGAGTCCCCAGGTCAGACCCCTGTGGGCACCTCCAGGGGGATGGGACTCTGCTCCAGGCTTCATTACTCTTTGCCTCCACCAGTCCCCTTGGATCTAACTTGTCTTCATCTCTAGGATCCCAAAACAATGGCTCTTCCCCCATTTGAGAGTCTGATGAAAGCCATGGACTCTTGTTCCAGAAAAATGTGTTCAGTGCATACTTTTAACTCAGTATTTTGACATAATTTCAGACCTACAGAGAAGTTGCAATAGTTGTACAAAGAACTCCTAGGTGCTCTGTCTGGATTTGCTGGTAGTGTTTTGTTACATGAGCTTTAGCCTTCTCCCTTCATCTCTCCCCATCCACATGTGTGTGCATGCATTCTTTTTTTGGAACCATTTAAGTAAGTTGCAGATGTCATGCCCCTTTACCACTAGATATTTCTTGAAAACACTTTTGAATCCCTTGAAACTCATCTCTGGACTCATAGAGGCTCATGAGTCCTGGCTTAAGAAGCCCAGCCTGAAACCTTCCATCTAAGACTCAGCTCTTCCCACTGTGACATTTCTCTCTTTCAGGAGGAGCCAGCACCACTGCCTGCTCTCCCAGGGTCCCCCCCAGACCCATCCAGGGGTATGTACTGCATTGTGTCCCTACTCATCCCACCCCTGGGGTTGCTCCATAGGAATGGAGGACTGGAATCTCAACCTCCCCTCCCTCCCTTCCCAGCAGAGCTCCAGAGCAGCACCTCCCTGGAGCAGAGATGCTGGGCAGCTTTCTCCGCCTCCACATCTCCTGGAACCCCCTTGTCTCCTGGAAACTCCTTTTCTCCTGGAACCCCTGTTTTCCCAAGTCCCATCCTTCCCATCACTTCTCCCCCATGTCATCTCAGCCCCTCCTCATTCTCCCCAGTTTCTCCTCAGATTTCCTCAAAGCTCTCTCCACACCCACCAAGCTGCCCACTTCCATTCTCCCCCAGTGCACCCCAGTTTCCAGTCCCATCTGCTCAGTTTCCACCGAGTTCTCTCCTCCCCGATTGTTTCCAGGTCACTCTCGCTCCTCCCTCCTTTCCCCCCTGCCCCTCTGCTTGTCCCCTCCCCTCCACCACCGCAGCCCCTCTCCTCTCTCTGGCTAGTGCCTTCTCTCTGGCTGTGATGACCGTGGCTCAGTCCCTGCTGTCCCCATCCCCTGGGCTCCTGTCCCAGTCTCCTCCAGCTCCTCCTGGTCCCCTCCCTAGCTTGCCCCCTCCCACTACCTGTACTCCTTGTGGCCAGGAGCGGCCTTCATCTCTGACAGCTGAGATGGAGAGTGAGGTGAGCAGGAAACCAAGAGGGATAATTGGGGGAGGGGGGATTCATTCTGGATCATTTCTCGACTCACAGACCCACACTTTATAGGCCTCTCCGAATCTTGGCCGGCCACTCCCGGGTGAAGCCAGATTGGCGCCCATCTCGGAAGGTGAGACCTTTGACCACTGACCCTCCCCTGCCCATCATTCTCAATGACTTTATTTCCTACCACTGATTTCTCTTCCTTCTTCCACGATGCCTTCTTTGTCTTGCTACAGAGGGAAAGCCTCAGCTTGTTGGGCGCTTCCAAGTGACTTCATCCAAGGAGCCAGCTGAACCTCTTCCCCTGCAGCTGGCATCCCCAACTCCCTCTGGCTCCCCGAAGCCTCCAACCCCTCAGCTGACCTCGGAGAGCTCGGACACGGAGGACAGTGCTGCAGCCAGGCCAGAGGCCAGGGAGGCTCTGGCTGAAAGTGACCGTGCAGCCGAGGGCCTAGGGGCTGGAGCTGAAGAGGAAGGGGACGATGGGCAGGAACCCCAAGTAGGGGGCAGCCCTCCACCCCTGAGCCATCCCAGCCCAGTGTGGATGAGCTACTCCTACAGTAGCCTGTGTCTGAGCAGTGAGGAGTCAGAGAGCAGTGGGGAGGACGAGGAATTCTGGGCCGAGCTGCAGAATCTTCGGCAGAAGTGAGTCTGGGGAGAATGGCGGTCAGGAGGTGGACTTGCCAGAGTCAAGGGTTGGGCCACCCCTCTCACGGCCCTGGTGTGTCCTCAGGCACTTGTCAGAAGTGGAGGCACTACAGACACTGCAGAAACAGGAAATCGAGGACTTGTACAGCAGGCTTGGGAAGCAGCCCCCGCCAGGGATCGTGGCCCCCGCTGCTATGCTGTCCAGCCGCCAGCGCCGCCTCTCCAAGGGCAGCTTCCCCACTTCACGGCGCAATAGCCTGCAGCGTTCTGAGCCCCTGGGCCCTGGTGAGACAGAAGTCACCAGCTCCCATGGTTCCAGAGTCCCCTCCCTAGTGATCTGACTTTCTTTCAGGCCCTGGCGGTCTGCCCCTTGGTGTGGGGGGACTAGCCCCCCACTTTTCCCTGTGGCCCCTTCCCTCATTCAGTGCTCTCCCTCCCCATCCTGCACCCAGGCATCATGCGAAGGAACTCCCTGAGTGGCAGCAGCACCGGCTCCCAGGAGCAGCGGGCAAGCAAGGGGGTGACATTCGCCGGGGATGTTGGCAGGATGGTGAGGGCGGGCCCAAGGGAGGGAGAGCCCAGGGAATGGTAACTGGCTTCAGCTTCATCCTCCTCCAGCTCTGGAGGTTCCTTAGTACTTCTTCTTTTTCCTCCAGTGAATTCTGAACAGAAGCCATGTGTCTCACCCATACCTGGGCCCACCATGGGGCTTATGCCCTTAGAATCTGCTGACCAACACAACTCTCCAAGGAAGACCTCAGCAGTGAGGGAGTAGGAGGCCGGACGGGCATGGACAGTGATGCTCCCTAGAAGGAATAGCCAAACTTGTGGGAACTGTTTGCTGTGTGTAGAAGGTGTACGTTCTGTAAATCCTCATCCTTGCCACCTCTCCAGCCGAGAGAGAACCACTAAACAGTCCCACCCGAGTCCAGATGCTTCTAGAAGGCACACTCCTAGTTGGGCAGGAGGGAGAATTAGTAGCAGCCAATAAAAATTCTGGAACCTAGAACCTGGCGAATCTGTATGGATCTTAGAAATGGGGCAAAGCTCTGTGGGGGAACTTCCCTGGTGGTCTGGTGGTTAAGGAACCACCTCTCAGTGCAGGGGACATGGGTTCCATCCCGTCAGAGAAGATTCCACATGCCACAGGGCAACTAAGCCCATGTACCACAACCACTGAGCCTGCATGCCCTAGAGCCTGTGCTGTGCAGAGAAAAGCCACTGCAATAAGAAGCCCACGTACCACAGCGAAGAGTAGTGCCTGCTTGCTGCAACTAGAGAAAACCCACGAGCAGCAATGAAGAACCAGCACAGCCAAAAAAGCTTTGTAGTAGGGTAAGGCAGGGGAGGATTTAGAAAGAATTCCCTTCTCACAATGGGAGGCAGGGGTGGAACCCAGCCTTCGGGCTTCCTGCCAGCAGTTCATGAAGAAACTGCAAGGTCAATAATCCACCTGACCAAGCTACGATTCCACGCAGACTCCGCCTTAGGCCTACACAAGCAGGCCCCAGTGGAAGTTAATGAAAGCTGCTTGTCTATCCTTCCTTTAGCTCTGGAGAAGGGAAAAGGCAGTAAAGTTGAGAGTAGTGTGTCCCTGAGGGTTGAGGACAGAAGAGTGACCTTCCTCCCCGCCCCCTCCCTGCCCCCAAGAGCTGGTTCAGTCTCAAAACGGCCCAGTGACCCACCACAATCTCTCCCTTAAATCAGGTGGAAAGATCTCATGGAAAAAGTAATTCTAGTTAAACATTTACGGCTCCCTGGGGCAATATCACTGCTGCAGCTGCTGCCTGTTAAGTGCTTCAGCATGAAGTGTCGGCCCCAACACACTCACTAGACTTGGAGAGAAATGACTCAGTTAATTATTTTCAACCTGACCCCATCTTTCCCACTTTAGGCCCCAACACTGCACAGAGCTGCCACACCCACCCCCATAACAGCCTACCTCTTGTCCTCCACCCTCCAAACCAGCCCCCAAGGGAGTTTAAGAGGATTAAACCATGAAGTCAAAGCTTGGGAAAAGCCAAGGTGGATACTTCAAACAAGGAAACAAACTAGGAAAAGGGGTCAGTGGCCACAACATTAGGTGGGCGTTGTTCCCTTGACAATGGCCAGATGCACAAACCCGCGGCTACTTGGACCCCTAACATGGTGCAAAGTTAGTAAGGCCAGCAACGCGGGCTTCAATTTCTGCAGGATCATGGAGCATCATCCACCATGTGAAGGGACTCCAGCAGGTTAGAGATGCACCATGCCCATCTGGATCAGTGTCCTGATGCCCTTTCCAGAGCTCGGGCTCGAGCAGCTTTGGCCTCATCTTCCAGCTCATCCAGGAAACGCTCCTGGGACACCGAGTAGAAGGTGTAACCATCTGGGGAGGTGGGTTCAGGAAACCACGTGGAATATGCGCATTCCCTTTTCTCAGATTTGCCCCACCACTTTTGTTTATCTCATCCTCCCAAATCACCTTCTGCCCTCTGCTCCTCTAAGCTCTAACCCCAACTCCGTTATCATTAATAAATTATATTAAAAGAGCACCTTTAAAATAGCAAAGTAAGGTACACTTAAATTCTTGGCTCGGCGTTAGAAGTAGCCAAGGTTTTCATAGCTCCGGTTCTTTCTACCACCCCCGCACTGCCCTCCTACACGCCTTTGCTGCCCTTCCCCTGCCCCCATGTGTGGTCTCCCCGAGTCTATAGACCAGATGGATACAAATTGCTAATACCAGGGCCCCAATGCCCAGGCCAGTCACGATGTTCCGGGTCCGCCGTTGTGGTAGCGTCTTCTGCCACTGGGCGAGCTGCGCCTGCCGCATGAACTGTAGTTGTGCAGGAGTCAGCTTCTCCCGAGTCGGGTCGATGCGCTGAGCCACGGGGGCCTTCCCGCTTTTGGCATCCACCGGGTCTCCACCTCCGGGTGCCGCCATGTTGCCGCTCTGCCCTTCGCCGTTCCCGGGGCGCGGGGCTTGCTGGGAATAGCAATCCTCGGCCTCCGACGGGAACCCTGGGAGCTGTAGTCCGCCTTTCTATTTACAAAGAGCGCGGCCCGGGGCCTAAGGGAAAGGGCGGGGCAGGAGGGAAGAGGCCGTGCTTTCCGATTGGCTGAGGGCCCGCGGCCGTTGGGGCGGGAAAAGGCCGTGGAAGGCTCGAGGCTGTGTTAGGAATTGGGTTTTCCTCAGACTTGAGGCTAGGACTAGCGCACGGAAGGCGACGAAGAATCCAGGGTGTGGCAGAAGACTCTGAAGAGAAGTTAAAGGGGTCGGTTTATGAGCCGTCCGGGTGCCCAGACAGGGTTCTGAAGATGGACCGACCTGAGAGGCCAAGATTGTCCTCTCTCAGTGACTTATGGTTTGGAGCTGTTGCCACAGAGACCATCGAAGACACTCTGCTCCACTTGGCCCAGCAGAATGAGCAAGCCGTGCAGGAGGCTGCGGGCCGGATGGGCAGCTTCAGGGAGACCCGGATCGTGGGTGGGGATTCAGTCTTATGGGGAGCTGATCTTATGGGAGACCCGGGCACTTGTCTTTGAGGCACCCATCTTGAGATTCATTATGCGTTATTCCTTCAAGTTTCGTTAGTACCTACTATATGCCAGGCGTTGGGGATACAATGATGAGCCAGACTCACCAGCCCCCAACCCTTGATTTCAACATGTATAGAGTACTTACTCTCCTTGCCTCCTAGGATAGAAAGATGAAAAAGAGGTCTAGTCCCAACTTTCAAATCATGTATATCATCTTCGGAGAATATTGGGACAAATCTACAAATGACTAGGTACAAGTGTGGTTAGATAAGTGACATATTACATAAAACAAGCTTTTATGGAGAGTGAGA
The DNA here is from genome assembly GCA_024291935.2 of Okapia johnstoni. Lineage (NCBI taxonomy): Eukaryota > Metazoa > Chordata > Mammalia > Artiodactyla > Giraffidae > Okapia > Okapia johnstoni. The sequence continues at coordinate 19,005,157 of CM044306.1, read as the reverse complement.
GAAAAGAGGGAGTGAGGTGGGAGTAGGATGAATTAAGGAGTCCGCCAAACATCGTGGTATTTAAGGTAGACCCTGAAGGATGACATTTTGGTTGGTGAAGGTGATGTTTCTTTCTTTTTTCCGGCTGTGCTGGGCAGCTTGTGGGAGTTCCCCAACCAGGGATTGACCCCAGGCCTCAACAGTGGAAGCGCCAAATCCTTACCACTAGACCATGGGAACTCCCAGAACCATGTTTCTACTAAAACGGAATAACATGAGTCAAGCAATGGAATAGGGACACTTTGAGTGAATGTGGGTACCATGTCATCCAGGTTGGCCAGAGCATGTGGAAGAGTAGTTGAAATTCAGACCAGAAAGGTGGTTTGGAGACATTCCATGGGGAATTTTGAATGCCAAAGTGAGGAGTTTATATGTGACATAATAGGACAACAAGGCAATGAAGGTTTTTTCTTTTTTCATATGGGAGTTATATAACTGCAACCTTTGCTTTAGAAAAAATTATTTTGGCTATGATGTAAAGGATCGGTATAGAGAGAGATAGGGGGCAGGTTGTCCAGTGGAGTCTTTGTCAGTCGTTATTTTTTAGGTAATAGGACAGAAGAAATGACAAGACAGGATGGATTAAAAACATTTCAGAGGTAAATCTAGGGTTCTGCAATGGATGAATTTAAGAAATGAAAAAGGGGAAGATGACTATGTCAAAGGGTTGAGCCTAGACATACAGTGGTGCCATTAAGAGAAACACACATACAGGAAAAGAAACAAAAGGAAACGTGACTTGTTTGGGAAGTAAAATAGTTTTGGTTTGAGATCTACTGAGTTTCAGATGCTTGTGGAACATCTGGAGGAAGGTGTCTGGCAGGTTGTTTAAAAATTTAAGTTGGAAGAGAGGTCAACTAAAGATAAAGGTTTGGGAGTTATCTCCATAGTGATACTGCTGAAACTGGCAGAGGATGAGCTCTTAGAAGTGGACCTCTAGTACAGTTTCTTGGGAGATATTTTGTGTTCAGGAAAGTGGAGAGGGAGGAAGAGTCATGAAGGACATAAATGGAATGGTTGGGGAGATAGGAGCAGAACCAAGAGACCCTTGGAAGCAAGAGGAGAGTTTCATGAAGGATGATGGTCAGCAGTTTCAGATGCTTCAGAGATGTGAACAACAGGGATGAGGATTGCAAAAGGACCATGATATTTAACAATTTGGATGTATTTTCTGACCCGTGAGACAATCGTTTCAGCAAATTGTGAAAAGTAGAAGCCAAATTGCAGAATATGAGGGACTGAGTGATTAAGTGGTAGCAGCAGGTATAAGCTAGGCTTTCCAGAATTTTCACAGTGATAGAGGCTAGAGAGATAGAGCCCTAGTTTAAGAAAATAGAAGGGGAGGGTCTTTTAGTTAATAGATTTGAGCATGTTTGTATAATAAGTACAGGAGATGGAGCCAGCAGCAGGAGAGAGGTGTAACCCTCATCCATTCCATCTAACCCACACTGTTTTCTTGGCAAGTTAAAATGGAAAATATTAATAGAAACAATTGCCCGGATATTAATAGTTAATAATTCAAATAAAAAACAAAACAACTATAAACACACACACACACACACACACACACACACCCCACGAAAATAAAGAAATGAAAGCTAGGCTCCAGCAAATAAATGACTGGCTAATGACACAATTATGAGTTCTAGGATACTTTGCTTAATTGCTTGAACTACTTATCTTCTTCACTGGACACTGTTAGCAGAGCTTTAGCCTCTGTCATGATGAGATTTTGTACATATATCTATGTGTAACCTATGTCAAGTAGATTGTTAAACTGTTTTGTGCTAAATTTTATAATTTTTTTCCTTTAAGTTACATTTTCTCTGAAGATACATGGAAATTTGACTATTTGTAATTCTTTGTTGATCAATGCTCACAGTTCCTAGTTCTGCAGGACCTTTGAGAGCTAACATTTATCCTTGTTTCCACCTTCTAATGATATTGCTAACTAAATAGAATTCTATCTATTTAGAATAGGGCTGTTCTTTCAAAGAGAAACAGGCAGCCTAAAATCTTGCCAAGGTATCTTACCCTTCCCACCTTCCCAATGACTTGCCCCCACCCAAGGTGGACCTTGTTCCCTGATTAGGGGATGATTCTTCCAAACAAGCCACTTCCCAGTAACAGACTTGCTCCTGGAGGAGGCTCAGCCACCAAAGATTTACACAACAAACTGGTGGTGGAGAGGTGGTGTCCAGCTGTAAGGTGAATTGTGTTTGTGAAGCAATGGGAGTTCTCCAGAGGGTGGTTACTAAACAAACAGTGTTATAAAGAATATCGAAGCTCCAGGAGGGACCTTTTTGTTCCTGTCAACATTCCACTGAAAACAGAATATAGGAGTTAGGGTTTTTATCCATCCAAGAATCTCTCTTGAAGCCGGAGGTTCCCAGCATGGGGTAAAGGCCAACTAGACCAGCTAGTTTGTTTGTGTGTAGCTGGCCAAGCCTTTTATCAGCTGAGACCCACAGGAAGGCTCAAGAGGCCCTGAGAGGGCTTGGTAAGGCTTTGTTTTTGCACTCAGTCAGCCTCCTTTTCATGCTTCTCATCTGCCTATTGGCAGCAAAAGGAACCAGGCCCTGCTTAGATTGTTTCAGTCTCATCTTTCGCACCTCCTGACCCTCTTCCCTGAGCCCCATCATGGCTTTTATACAATGCCAAGAGTACCCAGAGTCATTTTGGTTGCACCTTGTGAATCAGGGTCTTCTTTCCTGTTTTGGCAGAGTTTGTTTTTCTCCTGTCTGAACAATGGTGTCTGGAGAAATCCGTGAGCTACCAGGCTGTAGAAATCCTAGAAAGGTAAAGCTCTGAGCATAAGGCTTTTGTGAGGGGTAACTCTCAGGATGGCTAATGTACCCATATCTTAAAAAAAAATACTAGCTGTTTCTTACTGTGAGGCCAGGTTTGTACCCTCTTTTACTTGCAAATGTAATTTTTTTTTTAAAGTTCTGTATTTTTAAAAACATTTTTTTTATTTTTGGCTACTCTGGAACTTTGTTGCTTTGTGCAGACTTTCTCTAGTTGGGGCAAGCTGGGGCTACTCTTCATTGTGGTGCAAGGACTTCTCATTGAGGTGGCTTCTGTTGTTGCGGGGCACAGACTCTAGGCCCATGGGCTTCAGTAGTTGCAGCTCACGGGCTAAGTTGCTTCATGGCATGTGGAATCTTCCTGGATCAGGGATCGAACCTACATTCCCCGCATTGGCAGGCTGTGCCACCAGGGAAGTCCGCAAATGTAAATTTTTTTTAGCCAGCAATTGGATATTAGAGAGGATAAGATGTAGCATAGTTTGAAGCACAAACTCCAGTTAGTCTCAGTGAGTGTGGATTGACTCCTCTCCTCTTTCCCTTCTTTACAGGTTTATGGTTAAGCAGGCAGAGAACATCTGCAGGCAAGCTACAATTCAGCTGAGAGGGAAGACAGAGCCTCAGAATTGGAGGGCTCTGAAAGAGCAGCTTTCCAACAAGTTTATCCTGCGTCTTGTGTCATGTGTTCAGCTGGCGAGCAAACTTTCCTTCCACTACAAAGTAAGGAGCTAGGGTGGCTCATGGGCACCTAAGTGTTAGAGAGAAACCAGCTCATCAAAAGGTGGCTTTGAGAAACCTACTCCTAGGGCTAGGTGATACTACTCATGTGGAAATTCCAGCGTGTAATCATGTTTCCTAAGCAGACCTCCTGCACACACACACATAGTCACTCAGACCTCCCACACATACACACACACACAGAGTCACCCTCCTACACACTCACACAGAGTCACACAGACCTCCTACACACACAGAGTCACACACACTTCCTACACACACACACAGTCACACAGACCTCCTACACACACACACAGTCACACAGACCTCCTATACACATACAGAGTCACACAGGCTTCCTACACACACACACACACACACACACAGTCACACACACAGTCACACAGACCTCCTACACACACACACAGTCACACAGTGCAGTTATTAACCTGAAGTTCTGTTCCCAAAGTATAGTTGCTGGACAGATGCCATCATTCATACAGGTCACCTTTCCTTCCCTTGGACTCAAGGACAGTTTACATAAGGTGCCTGAATTGCTAACCTACCTAGTAGTATTAAAGGCAAAAAAAACTATTGCATTTATAAAGGACAAAATGTTTCCACATCACTATGTGATGCTTGTATAGTAAAGTATCATTTATTCAACAAATATTTATTGTCTTCTATGGTGCCATAGCTACAAGAGTAAAAATATTGTCTATGTTCTCAAGGAATTTATTATCTAATGGGAGAATACACACAAACAAAAGTGTTCTGATTAGTGTGACTACAGAGGGCTGTGAATGTACTTAATCAGCCTTGGAGAGACAAGGAAGTGCATTTAGAGAAAATTATTATTTTTTTAAACAAACAACAGAACATTTATTCATTATATTCCACCTGTTGTTAAGCACTATCTCCACTCCCATCTAGAGGTGTTTCTCTCAGTTCTGCCTCTCTTTGAGATTAATTAAAAAATTTTAATAATAATTATTTCCTGCTATTAACTTACAGTAATGCATTATTCCTTTAATTGTTATCCAGGAATGTTTCACTGCCTGTATGCTCTAGTTTAAGTTGAATACAAATGGTGAGGGCAGACATCTTTGCTTTTTCACAATGTTAGGGAGAAAGCATTCAATTTCTCACCATTACAAACGATGTTAGCTGTAGGATTTTTAGTATATCACTTTAACCAACAAAGTGACTTCTTGAAGGGGAGGGCGGAGGGATGGGTGGATCCTAAAGGGAGAGGGGGAATAGGTAAGGAGAGCAGTAAGGGAGGTGTGTGTGGGGCGGGGGCAGAGGGAGATGCAGACATGGGAAACGTGTAGACACCTGGAGAGCCTGTGGGTTTGGGAATGCAAGTAATTCTGTGTAAGTGTAGAGTATAAGGGGGACTTACCAAGAGAGAAGCTGAGATAAAGGCAAGGACTGGATTGTGAAGGGCTTTGTTTACTATGCCAAGATGTATGACCTCTATTCTGACAACCCACTCTCCCTTTCACTATCTTTTGGTTTTGTTTGCTCAGATAATCAGCAACGTTACAGTCCTGAATTTCCTCCGGGCTCTAGGGTATCTTCACACTAAAGAAGAACTGCTGGAATCAGAGCTTGATGTTTTGAAGTCCCTGAACTTCCAAATCAATCTGCCTACTCCCCTGGCATATGTGGAAATGCTCCTGGAGGTTTTAGGTACTTAATTGTTTGGGGCATGCGAGTTGGAGTCTTCCATAAGAAGGCAGAACTTCCATAGAAGTTCCTAGGGGGACATCCCTGGTGGTCCAGTGCTTAAGACTCTTGCTTCCACTGCAGAGGGCACAGGTTAGATCCCTGGTCAGGGAAGTAAGATCCTGCATGCCTCAGGGGTGGCCAAAAAATAAAAAAAAATAAAAAAGGAATGTGCTTAAGGGTTTGAGGGCAGTGGGCAGAACCTGCCAGTGAGGAACAGCAGTTTTCAGTAGTTTTCTCTAGTACTTGTCAGGGAAAGAAACACCAGTCTCCGCACCTGCCTTCTATTTGGACTCATTAGGCACTCTTATTGTAAGATCAGAGTTGATTTTATAGAGGCATGAGGTAAGAGGGGAACAAGCAAATAGGTTCCAATTATATATATATATATTATCTCATAGATGAAGGTTTCTCTACTTCTCCCTTTGTCCTTTAAAATCGACTTCCAGCTAGAGGTTTCTTACAGTAGAACTTAGCAACCAGGAAGCACACTAGCAGCTCAGCAGCTTTGTTTCGCATGACAACTGTGATTAAGATCAGACACACATAATGCTCTTTACCATGCGCATACTCCATCTAGGATACAATGGCTGTTTAGTCCCAGCCACACAGCTGCATGCAACCTGCCTGATTCTACTTGACCTGGTCTATCTTCTGCATGAACCTGTATATGAAAGCCTGCTGAGGGCTTCAATTGAGAACTCCACACCCAGTCAGCTGCAAGGGTAAGGCAACTCCTTTACTGTAGGCTCCTTCCAGAAACAGGGAGTCAGTAACGTATCACGAGAACTTGGGAAATGGAATTTACCTTAGCAAGGCACCTAGGCCACAGATAACCTGCATGGGTTACCTTGTTCTAATCTACATCCAATATGTTGTTTGGATGGATGACTGAGTCCAATCAGCAAAACCCAAGGCTTTTACTTTTAAATTTAAATGACTTCAAGTAATTAACATACTTTCGTTCCTAATTCTTCTTTTATAGCTGCTTATAATTTCAGATTACTTAACTGCTTTTATAGTCACCTAGGAAAAAAAGCCAGTCACAGGGTTGCAACTTGGACAAAGTGTTTGATTACTGTAAAGTCAAGCTGGTAAAAAGCCTCACAGTTACATTTGGTAGGGAGACAGATGGAACAACAAAAGGTCCATAAACCATTCAGCCAGAAGGCTCATGTTTTTATCTCAGTTGAGTTGGGGGAAGTTGGAAGAGGGAATCAATTAGCTATTACTTGACCATTTCTTTCCATGTATAAAATTTCCCATGATCAACATACACAACTCAGAGTTGAAGTCCTGTAGCCCTAGGATTTGGAAGATCCAGTGTCACTCTAAGCTCCAAAATTAATGTGGTTTTAATCACTCAGGGAAAAGTTTGTTTCAGTGAAGGAAGACTTCATGCTGTTGGCAGTGGGAATCATTGCAGCAAGTGCTTTCATCCAAAACCATGAGTGCTGGAGCCAGGTATGCACCACTGATCAGGACCAGCATGGTCAGAATTCGTTTAATAGAAAGCATTCTCCCATTAGTTAAGGGAAAACAGACAAGCTATAAAAGGTAACTGCCAAGACCTAGGATTAGGATGAATAAGTAGGACTTGGGAGAGAAAACTAGGATAGGACTGAAAAATGTTCTCCACTTTCCCCCTTGTGAAATTGGAAATGGAGCCTCAATTTCAGCTTGTTTGTTTCCCATTATGATAATCCACTACCATGTTAAAGTCCATGAAGTGTATCCTCCCCAACAGAAAATGTCCAGACTCAAATATCCCTCTCATATTTCACAAAACTTATCTCAACAGAGGGAAATGTCTAGCAGAAACTTTCCACACTAACACTATCAGGGCAAAGGTATCCTAGCGTAATGTGGCCACTGGCAAACACTGGGATCTGGATTCTCTGTGTAAGTTCAGAGAAATGAAAAAATTTACATTTGGCTTGTAATGAGAAACCCCAGCAATGTGTCTGTCTGTGCACTAACATGTGTTTATGTAGTAATAAGAAATCTGTCTCTATTTCTGAAGGTCATGAGGCATTTGCAGAGCATCACTGGCATTGCCTTGGAGAGCATTGCTGAGTTCTCTTATGCAATCCTAACTCACAGCGTGGGAGCCAGCACTCCAGGTCAACAGCAGCCTGTTCCTCCCCACCTGGTGGCCCGACCTCCAAGGGCTGCTGCTTCCTCCAACACATGAGGCAGGTGGAATCTGCCAAATATAAACAGCCTTCTGTCACTGCACCCATCCCTCCCTTTGTTTCATTTCATACTCAGGGTACAAAAGTTCCAAGCATCTTCTGAGTTGTCTTTTGTAATCCAACTTCACGCTTATTTTTCTGCATCAGAGAAACAATTAAGATGAATAACCATGTCCCTTTTGTCTTATCACACTGAAAATGTCAAAGAGCTGGGAGAAGACAGAGGATCAGTGAAATTAGTTTATTTTTGTTTAACCAGGTATTTATGGCTTTTCTTTAACTGTTCATTTTATTAAGACAGAACCTCAGACATGGAAATTAGTATTAACCAGGGGCTCAAATACTGAGACCATATGGGCGACCCTGACTGAACATCAAGGATACTGACTTTATTTCCTGTTAAAATTAGTTTAACATCTCTGTTCTGTTACGGAGAGCTACACAAATAGGGCTTTCTCTACAGCTGTCTATTTTTCCATTAGAGTCTTTTTAAAAAACTAACACCCACCTCTACACATATTTCAACCGACTTTCCACATACCTGCACTTGAACTCAATTCTCCCAGAATACAAAGTACTCTATTTTAGTTAAAGAAAAACCCAACAGTGCACCTCTGGGCAGTTATCAGACTGCAGTTGATCTTTTATTACAAATAATTAAATCTCTCCACAAGGTCTCAAACAGTATCAAACACCATTTCATATCTCTTAACACAGAGCAGAGGAGGCATTCAGTACTAGAACCAAGTAAGAAGTGTTAAATTTCAAGCTTCTGATCACATCACATGGTGATCAAAGCTTGTGTCATTTTCTCATGTTTTCCAACAGTGCATCTCACACTTCTTGTCCTCTCAGTGGAGACAAAAGTTTCTAGTTCATGTTCTAAGTGCAGGAAGTTGAGAGAGACAAACTCCAGTGAAAACACATCAATCTCAATTCAACTCAGTTAAAAAATAAAAGCAAACTTAAATTATTTGAGGGGACAAAGGGAAAGGAAGGCATGGGGCTAAAAGTCAAAACTGTGACAAAGACCAGATGCTATACATGGCATGTTGTAGTTCTGGAAACTATCTGTTATATGATATTTTAAAATAAAGTGGCTTTTGTGGATTTTTTTTCTCTTTCGGTATTGTAAACGTATGCTGTTTAATAGTACCCGAATTTAACACTTTCTTTTTTTGCAAACAAAACAAAATTGAATGCCTTTAAGGCAAACGAACTCCTAAGGAAAAAAGAAAGTCATTTGTTATAAAACTGTGAGGATACCCAAGCAAGACCCCACTTAAGATTCGTCAGCATGAACTTGAGAGCTTTTGTCCACTGTTCCTCAGAGTTAAACTGAGTTTTGATGGAATAGGAGCCACCACTGCCTCCTGTGTCTTCAATTTTGCCTTTCTCCACATCCATCCTGCAGGTGAACACAGCAGAACTCATTAGTAACAGATCTGAGTTAAGTCAGTTCAGGCAAATGGGCAGGGACTTGATCATGGGACCATTCACGTCATTTTATCTACTAAAGAACTCTTGGCGAGGAACGGTAGTGTATTTTGGATTTGCTTGAAAGCCCAATATCAAGAAGGCTGTCACAAGAGCCTCATTGTCATTGCAGAGTACAGGGACAGGACACACACCCAAACAGATGAGAAGCCTGGAGCAGAGGGTGAGGGTGACAGTACTCTTCACTATTTTCCTAGGCATCCCTCACTCATGGGGAGGGAAGGGAGGCAGAAGAAAAGAAATTCTTTGTTTTGGGGTGATGGAAGCAGCTCAGCCTTACTCTCTTAAGTAAGGTGCCCATCTGTCTCTGGGCTCCTACAAAATTTGATCAAAGGAAGCATTCCTGTATCTTTCCAAGGGCATAAGGGAAAACCTCCCTGAAACTGGAGAGCAGACTTGAGCTCTGCACCAAGAAAATCCCCCACACCATCGAAGTCAGCATTTTCTCCAGGGATCAGGTGGTCACACTGTCTTGCTTGCAGTGTTGGATCTATCCTGCCCATCAGTGTCATGGGATTTTACTCCATTTTCAGCTTTCCTACCATGCGTACTAGTTTTGCTTCCATTCTTACTGTCCCTTCCATTCTGCTCACGTTGGTCCAACTTTAGGTTCATTCAGCACTGGGGAATACTGACCTGTAAGGAAGGCAAAAACGTGTCTCGCCTTTCTCAACTTCTTCTTTGAACTGCTGCACACAGTCCAGGAAAGCCACCATTGCATGGTCAAACTTGTTGTCCCAGAAAAACCGCAGCCCCCCTGAACAGTACAACGGCAGCTCCTGCCCAAGAAGAGAGAATTGGCTATACATGTGACCTAGACACTGGCTACAACAGGCTGCTCCCAATCCAATCCATCTCTCTGCCAGGTTCGGTCTGGATTCCACTGGCAACAGTAACCTTGGGCAAATACCATGCACCCAGAACTGTTTCACCATCACTGAAATGTATTAAACATCTATTGCACGGTGATGCCTTTCTTATCCTGGCACACACATTCTCCTTGGATCCGCCCATATCTCTTCTCAACAAACTGTAAAAGTATAATTTTTTCAACAAGCCCCAAAGAGCTAATCCTGAACTAGACAAGCCACTGAACAAGACACTGGCCCATCATGAGATATCTCAGTCTAAGAAATGAAATTATGCTATTATCAAAAGTAAACTATTTTGTTAGGAGGTACAAGGATTCTGTACTCTAGGTGAAAAATGGAACTTCCTAGAGTACCTTAGATTTGTCTGTCAGAGACTCCAGATATGAATGGTTTCCATAGGGAACAAGTCGATACCTAAAATGGAGATGCAGACAGAGATGAATACAGGACTCTTCCTAAAGTGATTACTAGGGTGTTATAACCCAGTGATTTTTGGTCTTCAGCTACCCAAAGAAAGTGAAAGTGTTAAGTCACTCAGTTGTATCCAACTTTTTGCGACTCCATGGACTGGGACCCACCAGGCTCCTCTGTCCATGGAATTCTCCAGGCAAGAATACTGGAGTGGGCTGCCACTTCCTTCTCCAGGGGATCTTCCCCACCCAGGGATTGAAGTTGGGTCTCCTGCATTGCAGGCAGATTCTTTACTGTCTGAGCCACCAGGGAAGCCCAAGCTACCCAAGGACCTCTTTTATTATTTCCATTCCTCTCTAACCTCCCCATGGGGGCTCCATGTTTAAAAAGTTTTGTTTGGGACCTCCCTGGTGGTCCAGTGGCTAAGACTCCATGCTCCCAATGCAGGGGGACCGGGTTGGATCCCTGGTCAAGAAACTAAATCCCACAGGCTGCAGTTAAGACCTGGTGCAGTCAAATAAACAAATAAACACAAATAAGTATTTTAAAAAAGAAAAAAAGATAAACTACATTTATTATATAATTATCTGGGGGCCTTTTATGGATGAATGTATGTTCTGGTTTAGATTTAGAAACAGAAATCTGGAGATTTTTTAGGTTCTAGAGACAGGAAGTTGGGGACCACTGCTATGGTCATGCAGTTCACGGACTGCTCAATCAGTGGAAAAGGCCTGTGGCAAGGAGAAAACCAGAAGCACACAGTCTCCATAGACAGACTACTCCCTGCTTGCTGGGAGCAAGGGCTCTTGCCGTAGTCAACAGAAGTAACAGGTGAGATACACAGATTATATCAAAGACACACCACACTCAAGAAAGGACCACCTTTTTTACCTCTGAAATTTCAGACCCATCTTATTGGCCAGGGCGTGAAGCAGCAACACTGTCTGGCCCCAAGCAGCATTAATCTCATTCCATTCCACAGGAACACTGGGCAGCCGACCCAGTCTGAAGTTATTGATTGTACCAAATTGTCCACTATGCCTACAGAAGGACAGGGAAAAATACAGAGAGAACTTAAAACTTGGCAAATTCCGGTATTTCCTGTTCTCACCTAAAACCTGGCATAAATCTCTCTCCTTATCTTCAGATTCATATATCCAAGCTCTACCTGGTACTTTAAATACATGCCTTAAGTGTGACTCATCATCTTTCTCCCTGCTGCTCAGACATCAAAGTAGAAACCTGGGTGTCATCCCTGAATGCTCTCTCTGTTCCCTTTTCCCCAAAACCACCAAGCTCTGCTGGTTCTACCTCCTAAACCTCTTGAATCTGTCCACTTCTCTTCAGACTCAAGGCCATGGCTCTCTTTTCGTGTTTAGAATCCTCCCAACAAATTTCCTAACCAACAACCTTGCCCTCTTCCCCCAAGTCATTTCTCACACTGCAGGTAAAGCCATCATTTACAGATACAACTGTACTTATGTCACTTTCCTGCCCAAAGCGCTTTAGTGGCTCCCACTGCCTTTTGGATAAAGTCCAAATCCCTTAACAAGGCTTATAAGATCTTTAAGGAACTGGTACCGCTCCAGTTTCATACCCTGTCCTTCTCTGCTTTATACTCCACCTCCAGTCACAGTAAGCTCCTTTCAGTCCAGAAAGTTCAGGGGGAGATTACCACTTCCACTTTCCTCTGCCTCTTTGCACAGGATGTTCTCTCTGCCTGGAACAACCCTCCTCCTCTGCAGACTTAGACTCCACGTCTCAGCTTAAACATCCACTTCCTCTGGGGGAAACGTTCATGCAGCCTCCTCAAATCAGGTGAAGTGCCCTTATGTGTTCCCACAGCACCCAGGGTTCACCAGGACCACGCTGAGATGCAAGTGCCTGTTACCCAGCCATCTCCCCCTCCCCCACGAGACTGTAGCAACCAGGAGGCAAAATGAATATTGCTTGCTGCTACCCACCCAGTGCTGAGCAGTGTCCACCACATAGCAGATGCTCAACAGATACCAGCTGAAATGGATAAAATGTCAAATAAATGAGTAAACAAATGACCCCGAGAGAGGGGGATGAGAAATCAGCACCAGGCAGAGGCTCAGATTTTCCTGCGGCTGGAGGGCTCCGATCTTTCCCTCTCCTTGAAGAATGGAAGTCACCAAGCTCTAGAATCTCAATCCCCTGATTGTGGCTATCCCAACTCAAGAAATGAAAGAAGCGTACATGTAGTGAAAATGATATGGACTCCTATTTCTTGGGAGGTGGGCACCCTGGCTTAGTGGTCAACTATTCAGTGCTTCCCAGATGCTCCTCATCCTCCAGCCCTTCTTACCAAATGTGGAAGGTTGCATTAAAGACGTTGGTTTTCTTCAGCTTGTCCAGCTGCATCTGGGCGTAACGCATCTGGTTTTCTACACTCTTCAGCTCATCATCCAGTTCTAGCTGTTGTCTTTTAAATTCACTGTATTCCCTTTGATACCTGTGAACAGACAAGGTGGTCATTAAAGGCTGTTAGTTTGGGGGCTAAAATTTCTCTCCCACCACTCCTCTCAAAGACTTTTTCTAGTGATTTGGTCACTTCTAGTTGCAGCACCTTGTACATTTGGCATAGATCTCATTCAGAGGAGCATAGTTGCCCTAGATGTTTTGCCTAGGAAGGACAGAAATGTCCCAAATTCCAGCTGCTCATATGCAAAAAAGAGAAGGAAGACAGGATGCTCCCAAACCAGGACCAGATACTTCGTGGACTTCTGGTCTTTTCCAGAAACAAGGTGAGTTAGTCAATGGTGGTTTCTTCCCTGAAATGGTTTGATTGTCTATCACTTCACTTCTACATGTCTATTGTCCTTTAAATGGTTAGTGTACATCATTTCTAATGGAACTTGTTACACCACCCCATTAAAAATTTAACTTTTTCTCAGTCCTCCACTCCCCCACCTTCAGTCTCCTCCACCAGACAGAGGGGTCTCTCAGGTCAAGAATACCAATGAAGGACTTCCCTGGAGGTCCAGTGGCTAAGACTCCGAGCTCCCAATGAAGAGGGCCCAGGTTTAATCCCTGGTCAGGGAACTAGATCCCATATGCCGCAACAAAGATCAAGGATCCCATGAGTCGCAACTAAGACCTAGCACAGCCAAATAAATTAATATTTTAAAAAAAGAGCACCAGTAAAATTTTTCAGCTGGAAAAGAATGAATGTAGACCAACACACTTATCCTTCCAGAGGAGGATGCGGGATTCAGTGGCTGACTCATCCAAATGTTCCCTACAGGACAGAGCTGTCACTAGAGGCCTGGTTCTCAGCTCTCCAAAAGCATTGGACAAAACCAATGCTTTTGTCACTTAATCATACTGACTCTTCCTACATAAGCCTCCCAACCAACATCGAGAAACAGGGCCTGGAAATGCAGAGTCTAGAGCAGACATGCTGCTGAATGCCTGCTGCTGTTTACAAATTAATCAGACACATTCGGCTGTGAGCCATTTCCTCTCCCAGAGCCTTCAGGCAGGAAGATGGAAGAACAGGGCGATCACTCACTGAGCTTCCTCCTGATCCAACCTCTCAGCCTCAGCCTGGACCTTCTCGAGATTTTCCGCTACTATCTTTCGGTTCTTTTCCACGTCTTCCAGCTCTTGGATCAGCCTTTCTTCCTCTAATGCCAGCTCCTTTAGCTCTAACCCAAGCTGTTCACTGTCATCTTCATTCATTTGCTCTAAGATCTCCAAACAGCGTCTGCCAAGGACACAAGCAGGGAATGCTTATGGGAGGGAACCTGTTATTCCATTTCCCTGCATGAAGCACAGCTCTTGGGTGAGGGCTGTATAGCCCCAGAGCAGTGAGCACCCCAAGACTCAGAGCTCTGTTCCTGGGCCCAGGCCCTGGAGGCACTCACTTGTAGTTCTGACATTCATTTTCAGTGATGTTGAGCTGAGTGTCCAGCTGGTCTAAGAGAGTGTCTGTGCATTCCTCACACAGAGGGTGATCCACATCTGTCTGGCCTGACATGATGTCAAAAAGGTCCCCAGTGACCTGGAAGGAGAGGAGAGTCAGGGTAAGGCCTGTCTCATGTCACCTGCCCAGAGACCCCCCCTACCAGGCCAGCCCATTGCAAGACACTGGCATGAGGCGGACTTGCCTTTAGTCTTCGGCTGAGGTTCTCCATGGTGCCGCCATCGGATGCCTCCCCAATCAGAGTGAAGCTGTTGGCACTTTCTGTGGACATCATCCTGCAGACAGCCCCCCGCCCACGGGCCACATGAGGGAGCAGAGAGGCCTCCTCCACCTATATACAGTGCTGGTGGCAGAGACTCTCAAGCACCAGCTGAGGGGCCTTGAGGCACATACCCACTCCTAGCCTGACTGACCTCCCAAGGATACCTCTCTCCCAAGGGAAGGCCATGCTGGTCTTCCACAGGGGCACTCAACACGAAGGTTGGCCTGGATGGACTAAGGAGGGAGAGGGGGCATCAAAAATGGCTATGTGTGTGTCTATAGTAGAAAAGGAAGGAGAATCAGGAGAGACCATTTCTTACATGCATCAATAACTAAGAACCTGAACATCTAACATTTGTTATCCTAAAACTTTTCAAGAGCTCATCTCTTCCATTAGTTAAACACACTGTCAACTTTTCTTAATTCTTCATCATGAGAGCTACTGTTCCTTCCCACTGTGTGAATGGCTACAGGAAAAAAGTCAATACTAGAGGGTGACGGGCCAGGTTAAGGGACAGTGTCTTTCCTAGAAGAGTGAAAGGCTAGATGATGATTCATCTCCATCACAATTCTGGGTTCAATTAAAATTCTACTGGCCTTTGGCAAGGAACAGGGGGCTGAGGAGTAGTAGGCACCTGGCTGGGGGGATGAATCTGCGAGAGACACCATCCTGGCGAGTTTCAATAAATGGCTCCTGGGAAGGAAATAAGAAGTCATCAGAATTCTAGCAGCTTTTGAGGTGGAGTCTATTTTCCCAATGGCCTCAGAACTATTTGGCTTTACCCACGATTGATAACCACAAGACTTGAGAAACAAGAGACTTAAGAAATGGGTGTTTTCTAGCCAATCCTTGGATACACGCACTAAGAAAGGACCCCTGGTACAAATAAACCCCAAGTACCATTTGATTTTTTTGTGGGAAATAGCATTTCCTAGCTATGTTATACTCTGTTATATTTGCATTTTCTCAACATTTACCAGTCGGGGTAGGGGAGAGAATGCCCTTCAGGGGTCCCCAACCTTTTTGGCACCAAGGACCAGTTTCGTGGAAGACAATTTTCCCACAAACCAGGGCAGAGGGGAGGGGTAGTTCAAGCGCATTATGTTTATTGTGCATCTTATTTTGACTGTTTTTACATCAGTTCCACCTCAGATGATCAGGCATTAGATCCTGGAAGTTGGAGACTCCTGCCCTAAATCATGGCACAAGGGAAAAGCCAGAGCAGACTGCAATGAAGTCTGCCGTGGCATAAAACAAAGTAGATTCTTTGTTTTCCATACTTTGATATAATTTGTATGTGACCAAAGTCTTATCTTTGACAATGAAAATCATCACTCAATACAGTTTTAAAAAAATGACACGTTCTCTAACACCGACAACCCTTCAACAGTTTAAAAAAAAAATGACACCTTCTCAAACACTGACAACCCTTTCTACCTAGTGTAATCACACAATTCTATGTCCAAACCTAGATACTTTTAAGACTAGAGAGGAGTGGATATTAATAGTGAGCTACGACAACAGGTATGAACCAGGTAAGACCAGGACACACAGGTCATCATCCCACCTCCCACCTAAAATAGCTTATAATTCCACTCCAAATAAAGCAGTCTCTCTTCACATTTTTGAATGGATGTCTCATTCAGCAACCCTGTGACCGCAGGTGTACTTCTGCATCTTCAGTGATCCACAGTGGCCTGATTATGCAGAATGTCTCTTGTTAACCAGAGATTCCACATATCTAGGGGCTCCAGGAGCACCAAGGACCCTGCGGAAACCCACTTTGCATTCCAGTGTTTTCATACCTCTCCTGAGTTAGCCTCTTCCTCCTGGGTCTCTCCTGGTTTCAGCTGGGCTGTGGCAAGTAATGGAGCTAAGAGCAAGGGAAACATTGAATCTTTCAGAAAGTCTTCTCAGAGCAGGAGCATGTTTGAAAGGATAAGAATCAAAATATCCTCCACCTTTTCCTCGGAGTAGAATTTACAAAAAAGAGGATCTGTTTTCTTCTTCTTACACCCATTAAATCAGATTAAGGAATTATTAAAAGTTTTTCCAGTATAATGATATGATCAGGTCTTTAAAGAGACATCTTATCTCTCAAAAATACTTAATAAAATATTAATGGTGTTTATATGTTTGGGATTTGCTTTAAAATCATTTGGGGCTGTAGGTGAAACATGGTTAAATGTGCGTGAATAATCGTTGAAGCTTGGTGATGAGTATACAGAGGTTCATTATAAACTTGGATGTTTTCCATAACAAAAGTTAACATCTTCTTTCCCCCAGAATAAGTGGGAAGGAACATGAAAGGAAGATGAAACTTCCTTTCCTGGAACTAAGATCCAGGAAGATGAAAGCTCTCCACATAGCAATGGAGTTCTAAGTTACATGAGTGTATACATTTGTCAAAAACATACAGCTAAGGGTAATTCACTGGCAGTCCAGTGGTTAGGACTCCACACACTCACTGTCGAGGGCCCAGGTTCAATCCCTGGTTGGGGAACCAGGATCCCACATCTCACAGGCTGTGCATCATGGCCCCCCAAAAAAGCTAACATACGTAATATATAAATCTTGACAATTAGGGACCTCCCTGGGGGTCCAGTAGTTAAGACTCTGAGTTTCCACTGCAGGGGGCAGAGATTCCATCCCTGGGTGGGGAACTAAGATCCCACATGCCATGGGGTACAGGCAAAAAAAAAAAAATCTTGACAATTAAAAATTGTCAATGTATGAAAATTTACCTTTAAAAAAACGAGGTAAAAAGCAAAATACCTGAGTGGATATGGGAGGTGAATGTAGGTATAGAGGAAACAAGAATGGTTGAATGTAGCTAACTGTTGAAGCTGAATGAGGGACACAAAGAAGTTCACTATGCTATCCTCTTGATTGTATGTTTGAAATTTTCCATATTAAAAATTTCCCATATTAAACAGTTAAATTCCCTCAGAAAAGAGAAATCAAGTATTGATAATAATAGTTAATATTTGCTGAGTACTTTTCTTTGGCATATTCTTAAGTATTCATGGTCTCTGTCATATTTGATCTTTACAACTACCTTAGGTTGTTTTACATTTTACAGATAAAGGAAATAAAAAAATTTGGGCTTAGAAACTAAAAATTGGGTGAAGTAACTTACAAAAAGTCATTCTGCTAGTAAATGACAGCCAGAATTTAAATTCAAGCAGAGTGACTCTAGGTCCATGAGCTTATCTTAACTGTTTATTCAGTCTTTTCCTTTTTCCTAGCTTCATCTCACTTCTTGGGAATTTGGGAGTCTATTCCTCTACTTTCCCCTACTTATCAGCTATTGGCTTCTGGGTAAGTCATTTAACCTGACTGAGCTTCAGTTCCTCATGGATGAAATGATAAATTTTTACTACTCCTACACATAGGGGAGTAAAACTGTACTACTCCATAGAGGTTAAAAGTAATGCATGTAATGCACTTGGTATATGGCAAGTCCTCCACAATTGCCGTTTATTTTTATATACACATAATCTTTTACTCTGAAACAGCAGGAGCAGAAAACTAAGGACCTTTCCTTGTTATAGAAACCCCTCAGGAGCACATAGTGTCAAAACTCTTTTATGTTCTCGATAAGAAAACAAGGAACCAGAGATGAAGCAACTTCCGAGGCTCACAAGGCTTGTTTGTGGCAGGCTATGTGTAGTCCTTAAGACCTTTAACTCCAAAGCTGCCCACTTTGAACGATCTTGTTCACCCTCTTTCCAAGGGCCTCGCTGACCTGTGAGCTCCTGGATGGTGACACGGTCCAGGATCTTGAAGCTCGTGTCCAGTTTCAGAGGCTGGCTGCAGCGCTGACACACGAAGCTCACCTGCATGGTACTGCTGGATGTCTTAGACCCCTCCATCCCTGCGGCGGTGGAAACGAGACGACGTTAGGAAGAATAGGCGCCCTTGAACCCCGGGTTCGGAGCTACCACCTGACTTGCTGTTGTGGTGAAGGGGTAAAAACCCCCGCCTGCACCTTTCCCTGTAGGAACGGTACGATACCAGGCGGACCTGCTTCCGGGGCTGACCCGGCAAAGGCAGTTTACAGCCCAAAGTCAGGGAGGGTCTGCAATAGGGGCCGTCGGGGTTCCCAGGTCCCCTTCGAAAGTAGCCGTTCAGCCCCCAACGCTTTTCACCTCGGGACCCGGAGCCCGCCACCCTGATCCGGTCTACCGCGGAGGTACCGCGGCCTCGGGTCTGTCTGCGAGCGAGACTTCAAAGCCTGCCATCGCCCAGCCTTCAGCTACTTCCCGGTCCGCCGGGGGAGGAGTTCCGGCGGGACCGGACTTGACGTCACGATGACTGCCGCGCCTCTGGGGTCAGTCATGGTCCACCCGCTTCCGCCTGGCTGCGACCTCTAGAGGCTGAGCTGGGAAAGGCGGCAGGCGTCGGCCTGGGGGCTGATGTTGCGAGCGAGTCGCGAAAGAGTCCGATACAACTTAGCGAATAAACAAACAACCCCTGGACACGCCACCATTTTCTAATTCAGTGACTTTTCTTCAGAGTTGTCAGTTCTGAGCGGAGCTACTTTCGTTATTCACTGCGGTATCAATTTTTAAAATTTCTCATTGGGAGAACTGGGCGTTTTTTTGAAACGCTTGAGAAAGAGGTAGACACTTGGAAGGGCAAGTGAGGAGGTAAACCTTATTGTGTTTCATTGTATATTTTAAAGTTTCAGTTATGATAAGGGAAAGTGCAACACTTTAGATATTGAAATATAAAGTAATAAAACTAAAACATTTTTGTGTTGGTGCAGGAGTATCCATGGACGAGAATAAAGTTCAAAAATAGACCATGTATGGGGGGGGCGGATATAGTGGGTGATAAAGCTAGTGTTTAAAATTAGTGGGAAAGTGATCTACTTAATAAGTGATAAGTAGGGCCAAAGAGCCATGTAAATGGTAGGGAGCTGAATCTTCTACTTCACTGTTTACACCAAAAGAAGTTCCAAGTTAGTCACAAATTTAAGCGTCAAAAATACGATTGGGAATTCCCTGGCAGTCCAGTCGTTAGCACTACAAGCTTTCATTGCTGAGGGCCCCAGTTCAGTCCCTGATGGGGGAGCTAAAAATCCCAGGAGCCGAATGGCAAAAAATAAAACGATGGTTAAAGGTACTAGATGAAAGCATGAGTATTTTTTATAATCTTGAAGTAGAGAAGGGCTGTCTAAGCATGACATGAAAATCAGAAGTAAAAAGGAAAATATTGACTTTTACTCCTTAGAAATTAAAACTTTCTAGATTTCCCTGTCCTTTCACTGGTCAAAACTCTGCACTCTCAATGCAGGGGGCGTGGGTTTGCTCCCTGGTTGGGGAAGATTCTGCATGTTGGTGTGGTGTGGCCAAGAATGAAATGAAATTAAAACTTTCTGAACTATCAAAGACTGTAAAAAAAAAATTTGTGAAAGGAAAATGTGGAAAATAGTTGTGTGTCATAAGAAAGAAGGTAAATTTCTTTGATATACAGAACTCTGTTCAGTCAATAAAAAATACCCATTGGCCAGTAATGAAATGGGCAAATAATATGAAAAAGCTCACAGAAAAACAAATGGTCGATTAAAAAAACTTAAAAGATATTTCATTTTACTAGTAATAGTGGAAATAAAACTGAAGTGAGGCAGCTTTCCTCATTTAAGAGGTTGGTAAAGGCTGAACTAGTTGATAACATCATGTATTGATGAGCATATGGGGAACTCTGTATAAACTAGTACAGTCTTTTTGCAGGACAATTTGGGAATGTCTTTAAAAAATTTAAATGTTCATATTCTTTGATTCATAAAATTTCTTTCTAGGCATTTTCCTAATAGATAATACAAGTGATCAAATACAGATGTACAATAAAGTTCATGGCTAAATTTCCTTCTGTAATAGGGATTGTTTAGATAAATTATGGTATTACTCATTCAGCAGAATACTGTGCGTGCTCATTAGCACAGTTGTGTCTGACTCTTTGCAGCCCCATGCAACCATTAAAAAGAATGAAATAACTTGCTTTTTCCTTGGCTCCTTTGGCTACTTTGAGAACGGTCTGAAGAAGGGCAAGAGTAGAAGCAGGGAGACCAGCTGGGAGGTTTTGCATGAATTGAGGCAAGAGATGATTATCAGCTAAATAAGAAAAGTCATAGGCAGTAAACGTAATTCCGTTTGTATAAAAAATAACATGTGGTATATAATATGACATATGTTATAGGAAATGATATACAGCAAGCAGTGTCTTTCACTGAACAACGGGACAGAGATTTTACTTAATACAAATTTGTACTGTTAGATTTCACAGGAAGTTAGGGCAATAGTGTCATAGAATTACCCATAATCTCACCACACTCTAAGTTTTATGTTTTGCATTATGATGTTTCTTCCCTGTGTATTTTATTTTTGTTCTAGTCACTCATTTTATTTTTTTTAAACTTTTTATTTTGTGTTGGGATATAGCTGATTAACAATGTTGTGATAGTTTCAGGTGAACAGCTAAGGGACTCAGCAGTACATATACATGTATCCATTCTCCCCCAAATGCGTCTCCCATCCAGGCTGCCACATAAGATGGAGCAGGGTTTCCTGTGTTATACAGTAGGTCCTTGTTGGTTATCCATTTTAAACATAGCAGTGTGTACATGTCCATCCCTAACTTGCTAACTATCCCTTCCCCCCCACCCCCCGTCCTTTCCCCAGCAACCATAAATTCCTTCTCTAAGTCTGTGTCACTGTGTATTTTAACAAAGTGAAGTGAAGTGTAAGTGAAGTCACTCAGTCATGTCCAACTCTTTGCGACCCCACGGACTGTAGCCTACCAAGTTCCTCCGTCCATGGGATTTTCCAGGCAAGAATACTGGAGTGGGTTGCCATTTCCTTCTCCAATTTTAACACAGCTGTATTTATATTTGTAATCTATATTCAATCTTTGTATCCTGCTTTTAAAATTTAACTTTACATAATAAGTATTTTCCCCTGTTGCTACACAGATTTTGTAATTGTCACTTTCATGACTGCATTACCTGAGTGCTACCTTAATGTGTTTCTTTGTTGCACTGCTTCCAGTTTTGGTGGTTCCAATAATGCTGCAGTGAAAAGGTGACTGCTTCCTAATGCTAGAACCTCACCACTGAGATTACTGAATTTGGCTATTTCATGTCTCTTGATTAACATTAGCAATTGTTTTCCAAAGTGGTTTCATATACTTATATTCTACCTCCAGTAATGTTTGAGAGAGCCTGTTTCAAGATGCCCTGGCCAGGAGTAGCTATCATATATCAATAGTTGAGGAACAAGGGCAAAAAAAAAATGGCACTTCCTTGTTATTTTAGTCAACATCACTTGTAAATATTGACTCTTTTGTGAAACTTGTTTGTGTCCTTTGTTCATCTGTCTACTAGGTTCTTAATAACTAAGGTATTTGCCAGATGTGCAGACGTTTTACATTTTTATGAAGTCAAATCAGCTTTTTTTCTTGATGATTTATATTGCTTAGAAAGCTATTCCCACTTTAAGAAGTGACTCTCTTAGTATTTTAAATGTGTATGCCCTCCTATAATTAGCATCGGACATAATATGTGGGGCTAGGTTGCTTTCCTCCTGGTATTGCTAACCAATCAGAGATGGTCTCTACAACCCTTATTTCTTGGATCTTTCAGCATGAAACTCCCTCTAGAGGAGTTGAGTGGAATCATCCCCAAAGGATTCTCAAGTAAGACTGGTGTGATTGATTCATAAGTACGTGAAAGTGTTAGTCGCTAATCTGTGTCTGACTCTTTGTGACCCCATGGACTGTAGCCCGCCAGGCTCCTCTGTCCGTGGAATTCTCCAGACAAGGATACTGGAGTGGGTAGCCATTTCCTTTCTCCTGGGGATCTCTCTTCCCAACCCAGGGATCAAACCTGGGACTCCCGTGTTGCAGGTGGACTCTTGACCGTCTGAGCCACCAGTAGCCGAATCATAGTTGTATTCAATACATTTCTTCCTGTGTGGCTGCCACTAACACCATCTCAGAAAGATGTAGATACATAAAGGGCTTATAGAGAGGGAGGGCTTCTAGAGATTACAGCTGTGGGTTTGGAGATCTATCTTTGTCATTTACCAACCTTGACCTTGAGCAAGTTACTCAGCCACTCTGGACCTTGTTTTCTTATTTGTAAAAGGAGAATATTAGGGAATTCCCTGGTGGTCTGATGGTTAGAACTCTGCATTTCCACTGCAGGGAGCAGAGGTTCCATCCCTGGTTGGGGAACTAAAATCCTGCATGCTGTGCAGTGTGGCCAAAAAAAAAAAAAAAACTTAAATGAGAATGATAGTGTATGTCACATAGGGTAGTGATGTGATGATTAAATGAGCTAATAATATGAAGCATAAAGAGCAACATCCAGCACATAGTAAGCTCTCTATCTGCTCTGCTGTTTGGAGAATACGTGACAATCCCATAGGTGTAGTATCTGCGGAACTGAATATTCAACAACATACCATAGGTCATCAATTCAACAAATATTTATTGAATACCTACTATGTGCCAGTCACTCATCTAGGCCTGGGAGGATACACTGGTGAACTACTCATAGTTTATATTCTTGAAAAGAGAACTGGACGATAAACATGTAAACAAATGAGTACAGTGACTTCAGATTCTGGCAGGTGTTATGGGCTGAACTGTTTCCCCAGAAGATATTGAAATTCGAAGATACTGAAGTCCTAAGCCACAGTACCTGTGAATGTGACCTTATTTGGAAACAGGATCTTCGTAGATGATCAAGTCAATGAGGTCATTAGGTCATTAGTCCAGTATGACTGGTTGTCCTTAAAAAAGCGGGGGGGGGGGTGACAAAGTGGACACAGAGATGGACATAAACAGAAGGAAGACATGTGAAGAGGGACAGGGAGAAGATGGTTGTCTCCAAGCCAAGGAACAGTTGAGACTCTCAGGAGCACCCATGTGACTTTTCTGGACATGAATTTAAAATAAGACCAGTCATCAGTGATCACTGATTCATAAGCACCCAGGAATAAACAGTTTGTTAAATATAGTGGTGCCCTCAGCAATTGTGCACTGAATACATAAACAAATGAGTGCCTATTACTAAAACAGTTGGATAAAGGAGGAGGAAAAGAAAGAGAAAAGGCATGTGTACTTCTCTTCTTATGGGGCTTCCCTTTTGGCTCAGGCGGTAAAGAATCTGCCTGCAGTGCAGGAGACCTGGGTTCCATCCCTGGGTCAGGAAGATCCCCTGGAGAAGGGAATGGTTACCCACTCCAGTATTCTTGCCTGGAGAATTCCATGGACAGAGGGGCCTGACAGGCTACAGTCCATGGGGTTGCAAAGAGTCGGACACCACTAAGCGACTAACATTCTACGTGAAGAAAACAAAACAGTTATTTGAGAAAAAAGCCATATTTCAATAAGCACAAACATATTAAGCTTCTAAGCTGAAGTTATTAATTCTGAAAGAAATGCAGGGTAATGGCTCACTTAAAATAGGATGTAGTTAATTTGAGAAAGCATTCGTGAAGTTAAATTCCAGATCGGAGTTCAAAAGTTACTAGGAACAAGTGTTAACAGAAAGGAGAGGTAAAAAGGGGAAAACTTAGATGTTAATAAGCAAGATGGTGGGACTTCCTTGGTGGGCCAGTGGTTAAGAATCTGCCTTGATGTATAGCACATGGAACTCTTGCTCAATGTTATGTGGCAGCCTGAGTGGGAGGGGAGTTTGGGGGAGAAGGGATACATGTATATGTATTGCTGAGTCCCTTCGCTGTTCACCTAGAATTAGTGCAAAGAATCTGCCTTGCAATGCAGGGGACTTGGATTTGATTCCTGGTCAGGGAACTAAGATCCCGCATTCCTCTAACTAAGCACCCCCAACTAAAGTGACTGGAGCATCTTTGCACCAAAATGAAAGATCCCGCATGCTACAATGAAGATCCCACATGCCACAACTAAGACCGGACACAGCCAAACAAATACATATTTTTTTAAAAATAAGCAAGAATGGTAGTATGGGCCATGTTGTATGTGGTCTTGAATAAGTGGAAAAGGACTTTGAGTCTGAAAGTGGGGATGAGAATAGTTGTATAGTTTAAGGAGTAACCTCTTCATGCTAAGCGTGAACAGTTAGCTTATCTGATAATGGCTACTATTTATCAAGTGCCTGCCTGTGTCCATAACAAACCTACTAAATTACATACTATCTATTAATAATAATTAAAATTACATTGTACAAATGAGGGAATTGAGACTCAACATTTCAATAATTTACCCAAGATATGACAGTTAGGAAGGACTGATGCTGAAGCTGAAGCTCCAATATTTTGGCCACCTGATGTGAAGAACCCGCTCATTGGAAAAGACCCTGATACTGGGAAAGATTGAGGACAGGAGGAGAAGTGGGCAACAGAGGATGAGATGGTTGGATGGCATCACTGACTCAATGGACATGAGTTTGAGCAAACTCCGGAAGATAGTGAAAGATGGGGAAGCCTGGCGTGCTGCAGTCCATGGAGTCTCAGAGTCAAACTCGACTGAACGACTAAACAACAACAAAGGAGCTGAAGCTCCTGATTTGAAGGCAGGTTTCTCTGATTCCAAAGGCCACAGTCGGTCACCTTTCATTAAACTGTGTATTCCCACCACCTCCCTTGCTCTTAACACAGAGGTGTGCCCAGGACAAAATGTAAGTCAGATAACCTGCCTTTGCACTTAATCCAAATTGTTTCCTAACAACCCTCCCCACCCCACTCCCACCCCCAGGTTACTAACTAGTCTTTCAGTTTCTTCAACTGGGACGTCTCTGGCGGTCCAGTGGATAATATTCCATGCTTCCACTGCAGGGGACCCGGGTTTGATCTCTGATCTCAGGAAAGATCCCACATGCCACGAAGTGCAGCCAAAAAAAAAAAAAAACCAGTAAAATGAAAAATGCTACTTCAGTCATGTCCGACTCTGTGCGACCCCATAGATGGCAGCCCATCATGCTCCGCTGTTCCTGGGATTCTCCAGGCAAGAAGACTGGAGTGGGGTGCCATTGCCTTATGCGCTTAAATTTTTTTCAACTAGACCACCTCTTTCCTTCCCCAGAGCATTTGCCTGTGCTGCACCCATACCTTTGAAGGCTCTTCCTCTCTTCTCAAGCTAACCCCTTTACATCCTTTAGATTTGAGCTTAATTGTCACTTCATCTGAGAGGACTTTCTCGGCCATTTTATCTAAAATAGACCCCTGGTATTCTCTATGTCGGCCATATTCCCCCTATCATTTATTAGATTTTGCAATTATGTTGTCAGTTTACTTTCTGATCTCTTTCCCCAGTATTAGATCAGCGAACTTGAGTTTTGTTTACCTTTGATTTCTCAGAACTGTGCTGTTCTGGAAGCCACTAAACACATAGGGTTACTGAGTACTGCAAACCTAGCTCCTCTGAGTTGAGGTCTGCAAGTAAGCATAAAATTCATACCGAATTTCAAAGACTTGGTATGAGAAAAGAATGTACAAGATCACATTGATTTTTCTTTTATATTGGTTACACGATGAAATATCTGGATAAATGATTAAATATATGATTAAAACGAACTTCACCGGTTTTGCTTTTTAATGTGGCTACCAAAAGACGTTCAACAAGTGACTCACATTATTTCTAGCCTCTACACTGCTGTCCCAGAGCCTAGTCCACTTTAGGGTGAAATAACCAACGTTAAGAGAAGAGAAGCGAAAAGCAAAGGAGAAAAGGAAAGATATTCCCATCTGAATGCAGAGTTCCAAAGAATCACAAGGAGAGATAAGAAAGCCTTCCTCAGCGATCAGTGCAAAGAAATAGAGGAAAACAACAGATTGGGAAAGACTAGAGATCTCTTCAAGAAAATTAGAGATACCAAAGGAACATTTCATGCAAAGATAGGCTCGATAAAGGACAGAAATGGTATGGACCTAACAGAAGCAGAAGATATTAAGAAGAGGTGGCAAGAATACACAGAAGAACTGTACAAGAAAGATCTTCATGACCAAGATAATCATGATAGTGTGATCACTCACCTAGAGCCAGACATCCTGGAATGTGAAGTCAAGTGGGCCTTAGAAAGCATCACAACGAACAAAGCTAGTGGAGGTGATGGAATTCCAGTTGAGCTATTTCAAATCCTCAAAGGTGATGCTGTGAAAGTGCTGCACTCGATATGCCAGCAAATTTGGGAAACTCAGCAGTGGCCACAGGACTGGAAAAGGTCAGTTTTCGTTCCAATCCCAAAAGAAAGGCAATGCCAAAGAATGCTCAAACTACCGCACAATTGCACTCATCTCACATGCTAGTAAAGTAATGCTCAAAATTCTCCAAGCCAGGCTTCAGCAATACGTGAACCGTGAACTTCCAGATGTTCAAGCTGGTTTTAGAAAAGGCAGAGGAACCAGAGATCAAATTGCCAACATCCGCTGGATCATTGAAAAAGCAAGAGAGTTCCAGAAAAACATCTATTTCTGCTTTATGGACTATGCCAAAGCCTTTGACTGTGTGGATCACAATAAACTGTGGAAAAGTCTGAAAGAGATGGGAATACCAGACCATCTGACCTGTCTCTTGAGAAACCTGTATGCAGGTCAGGAAGCAACAGTTAGAACTGGACATGGAACAACAGACTGGTTCCAAATAGGAAAAGGAGTACGTCAAGGCTGTATATTGTCACCCTGCTTATTTAACTTATATGCAGAGTACATCATGAGAAACGCTGGGCTGGAAGAAACACAAGCTGGAATCAAGATTGCCAGGAGAAATATCAATAACCTCAGATATTCGGATGACACCACCCTTATGGCAGAAAGCGAAGAAGAACTTAAGAGCCTCTTGATGAAAGTGAAAGAGGAGAGTGAAAAAGTTGGCCTGAAGCTCAACGTTCAGAAAACTAAGATCATGGCATCTGGTCCCATCACTTCAGGGAAATAGATGGGGAAACAGTGGAAACAGTGTCAGACTTTATTTTGGGGGGCTCCAGAATCACTGCTGATGGTGATTGCAGCCATGAAATTAAAAGACGTTTACTTCTTGGAAGGAAGGTTATGACCAACCTAGAGAGCATATTTAAAAGCAGAGATATTACTTTGCCAACAAAAGTCCGTCTAGTCAAGGCTATGGTTTTTCCAGTGGTCATGTATGGATGTGAGAGTTGGACGGTGAAGAAAGCTGAGCACCGCAGAATTGATGCTTTTGAACTGTGGTGTTGGAGAAGACTCTTGAGAGTCCCTTGGACTGCAAGGAGATCCAATCAATCCATCCTAAAGGAGATCAGTCCTGGGTGTTCATTGGAAGGACTGATGTTGAAGCTGAAACTCCAATACTTTGGCCACCTCATGTGAAGAGTTGACTCATTGGAAAAGACCCTAATGCTTGGTAGGATTGGGGGCAGGAGGAGAAGGGGACGACAGAGGATGAGATGGTTGGATGGCATCACCGACTCGATGGACATGGGTTTGGGTAGACTCCGGGAGTTGGTGATGGACAGAGAGGCCTGGCGTGCTGCAATTCATGGGGTCACAAAGAGTCGGACACGACTGAGCGACTGAACTGAACTGAACTGAAGAGAGACCTTATGAATGGGTGAGTTAAGAATTATAGTCTCTGCCTTCCATGAGGAAAATGGAAACAGCACTGCCCTAAAGGTTAGAAGATCTGAGTTCTGGTCTTGGATTTTCTGGAATCACTGTGTAGCCTCGACAAGCACTACCCGACTCTGGGCATCAATTTGCCCATCCATCAGTTGGTCTCTGAGATCTGGTCGTGTATGAGAATAAATGGCTAAGTGGCAGAGAAAAGTGGGGAAGCCTGGTGCAGTAGGATTTCTGTTAGGTTCCAGTCTAACGCTACAGCTTCGGCCAAGAGTAAGAGGCAGTACGCATAACAGACTAGACGCCTAGAACCCAGCACTGGGACAGCCAGCTTCCTCGGGCCGACGTCACTGGAGCGCGACGGCATCGTCGGTCGGGTCCCAGCTCGAGACGAGGCAGCGGCTCAGAAGGTCCCTTCCCTGAAGGCGAGTGCCGGGCAAACAGAGAGGCAAACAATCCCTGAGTCTCTTTGAGGCTCAGATCTCACTAAACCGCTCTCCACTACCCTCCCTCTCATTTCACCCGTATTCGGCACAAGAACAGGGAGGTAAGAGCCGAGCGCCGAGCTCCCAGTGCGGAACCTCAGCGCGGCTGCGCAGAGCACGTGCGCATCCTCGCTGGACTCCCGGCGATTGGCTGTGACGCAACTTCCGGTGTGAGCGGCGAAAGCCGGGAGGGCGAGCGAGAGAGGGAGCAGGCAGCAGGGACAGGCAGCAGGCGGGCTGGCTGGCCAACGGCACGAAGGGAGGGAGCAAGTGATCAGTGAGTGACCCAGCGAGGGAGGCCGCGTCCTGAAAGCAGCCGAGATTCTCCCTTCCCTCTGACCCCGTCCCCGGAGCCCACAGCGCCTCCGGTCTCCAGCGGAGCGGACACGGCCCGGCCCGGCCATGGCCTCGTTGCTGAAGGTGGATCAGGAAGTGAAGCTCAAGGTAGCGGCACCGGCCAAGGCCTCCTTACCCCTCGCTTCGATCCCCGAGCTGTCTGACCGGCTTCCCACTCCCCGTTGCGTCTTTGTCTCCCTAGGGACACCAGCCCTGAGCTTCCGCTCGGCTCAGCCCAGCCCCCCACCCCCGGGACGGCATCGGGGGAGAGGATAATATGGGGTGGCCTTATGTACCCCGTCTAATAGGGAAGACCTTCGCGGACACGTGGTGGACTTAGTGCTTTAGGCTAGTGACAGCTGAAAGTCCCCCAGCCCAGCAACGTCCCCGCTCCATACGCTGCTACTGCCCCTGCCCTTGGCGTCAGGCTTGCCTCGTATCCTAGGCCAGGTTTGGATGGGGGTTGACACGTTTGTGAGCTCACACCTCCTCCATCTACTTGTCTTTTGTCTGCTCTCAAAGTCAGACAGCTTCAGACTGGGAGGGAGGGAGGGAAGACAGGTGGGTGCTGCTCTCAAGCCCCGCTTCCCTCTCCTGAGATGGAGAAATGGATCCTCAAAAAAATAAAGTATTTGCAGTCTGGGGGCCTCTCAGGTTCTCATTACAATTATAAGGTGAGGGAAGGACATTTGGATTTGGTCTTACCCAACCTGTCTATACTTATGTTGCCAGCTGCTGATTTGCTCTTACTGAATTGCTTTCTTTGTTAATTTTAGGTTGATTCTTTCAGGGAGAGGATCACAAGTGAGGTGAGTGAAATAAGTAGAAAAGTGAGTGTTGGTTAATAGTTGGGAGTTCCCCAGGGAAGAGCTATCTATAGAGACAGGCCTTCCCACAGTTACTAATTCAGTTGTATTTTCCCTCATCTTCAGGCAGAAGACTTGGTGGCAAATTTTTTCCCAAAGAAGTTGTTAGAACTTGATAGTTTTTTGAAGGTGAGAGATGCTTTTCTTTTCCTCAGATTTCCCAACTTTCTTGGCCAGGGTCTTTCTGTCCAGTGGGACAGATGAGGTGTTGATTCTGTTTGGTTGTGTACTCTAACGCACTCTCATTTCTTGGGTTTTGAATGAGACTTTTTTGTTCATCTTGAAAAGACTAATGTTTTGGGGGGTGGGCGTCTCTCTTTCAGGAACCAATCCTAAACATCCATGACCTAACTCAGATCCACTCAGACATGAATCTCCCAGTCCCTGACCCCATTCTTCTCACCAACAGCCATGATGGACTGGATGGTGTAAGTGTCCTATATTTTTCTTTGTGTTCCGAAGCAATAGGGGTTCTCTGTTCTCTATTTCCTGGTCAGTTGAAACATATTGAGAGGAGACAGTGGGATTTTTATCTGGAAATGAGGATTCTTAAGACACTATAACTCCAGAGCACCTCCTTTAGATCCTGATTTTCATTTGTAGCATGAGGTGAATGTGTTAATGCTACTCTGTTAGAGTGAGTTTGAAATAGGACAGATAGCACAGGTTCCCGCAAGTGATCTGGTCTGTCCCCATGACTCTGGGCAAGACTTTTCTTGTCATGTAACTACAGTCCTCGCCTTTGTGTGTCTTTGGCACCTAGTCATTACCAGTTATATGTCCACATTCTTTTGTAACACTGATGACATTGTCTTGTTCTTTGTCTGCTTCACTGTCTCACTGATAGAACTTGCAGTTCTGAAAAGCAGAAACTATCCTAATCATCTTTGTACCCCCAGCATCTAGCATTGTTCCCAGCACATAGCAGTTGCTAAATACATTTGTTGATTGAATATTGTGTTTTTATGAAATCAGCAGATTTGCACACATTCCCTTAATTATCCTAACTCTGCATTCAGTGGTTCATTTTTCCTGTTGTTTGTAGTATTCTCCCTCCCCTAATTGCTTATTTATTTATTTATATTTGGCCACACCATGCCCCTTTTGTGGGATCTTAGTTCCCCAACCAGGGCCTCTGGCAGTGAAAGTGCCGTGTCCTAACCCCTAGACCACCAGGGAATTCCCCCTAATTGTTTCCTTTGTTTATACTTCTTGAAAGGTTGGTTTTCCCAGCAGAGTTTAAGTTGCATTTTGGCAAGAATCTTATCTTAAAGGCTTGTATGTGCTTAATAAATTGTGCATAACTTAATTAAGACAACCTGCGGGGTCGAGGAAGGGATTAAACTTGCTTGAAGGGTAACTTATGATGGGGATGCGGATGTTGGACAGGCTAGTTCCCGGCTAATTCCCGTCTCTTTGTATCCTTAGCCCACTTACAAGAAGCGAAGATTGGATGAATGTGAAGAGGCCTTCCAGGGTAAGCGCTGCCTTTACCGTCCCCCACCCCAACCCTTCCCCGCAGATGCAGAATGTGTTCTCCTGGCCAGGAAGCAGGATCTGATTTTATTTCCCAGAGTTCACATTCCCATGTCCTCTAAGCATTGTAATTATTTAGCACTCTAAACCTAATTTTCCAATTAACAGGGAGGGTTTGTCTTAGTGTGGATTGCCAAGGGAGACAGGTTGAAGAGGACTACACATCACAGGTTTTTCACAGAAATGCCAGTTCCGTGTTATTTTTTTCCTCTTCAATAATAGTTTCTATGTTAAGTCTATAGAGCAGGGGTCCTCAATCATGGTACTGGTCTATGGCCACACAGCAGAGGGTGAGCGACAGGCAAGCTAGCAAAGCTTCATCTGTATTTACAGCTGCTTCCCATTGCTCGCATTACCACCTGAGCTCTGCCTCCTGTCAGATCAGTGGAGGCATTAGAATCTCTTAAGAGTGCAAACCCTCCTGTGAAAGAGGGATCTGGGTTGCATACTCCTTATGAGAATCATCTGGAAACCATGCTTCCTGAGTTCTCACAAATCCATGGGAAAAATAGAGCATATTTAAATTTCCCTATTCTTCAGACTTTTGGAATACTTTAGACTTGTGGTTGTTTAGTCTGTTAATCCGTGTGTTCTCTTTTTTATTCTGTTGGGGGTGTCAGGTTGTGGATAGGGTTATGCCAGATAAAAGGCCAAGGTCATAGCATCTCTTGGGGCTGGGAAAGAGAGAGAGAGGCCTGGAATGCTATGTCCTGCCCTTCCTCACCAATAATTTAATCTTCCTCACATCCCTGCCAGGAACCAAGGTGTTTGTGATGCCCAATGGGATGCTAAAAAGCAACCAGCAGCTGGTGGACATTATTGAGAAAGTGAAGCCTGAGATCCGGCTGCTGATTGAGAAATGCAACACGGTGAGGCAGGGGCTGGTGACCTGTGGGCTGACCCCAGATAACCTGGCTTGAACTATGCTAGATGATGGGTGTGCTAGACGATGGGGCTGGAGGCGTGGAGGTGATGTGGCAGCTGGCAGACTAAGTATCTTGGCTCCTGTGCTCCTGGTCTGTGGCCCCAACAGCATGAATGGTGTACTTCATGGCTTTAGGAGAAAAGGCTGAGGTCCTCATACATGTATTTTGGTCCCCTCACCCTCCAGGTCAAAATGTGGGTACAACTCCTGATTCCTAGGATAGAAGATGGGAACAACTTTGGGGTGTCCATTCAGGTAAAGCACCTGCAATAGGAACTGGAGAGGAAGGTGTGGGAGTATTCTCACTTCCTCTACTTTTCTGTTTTCCTTTTCTCTTTGTTCTGCTGTGGGATGACATAGAAGTGATTTCTGACTCATTTGCTTTTTTCAGGAGGAGACAGTTGCAGAACTAAGAACTGTTGAGAGTGAAGCTGCATCTTATCTGGACCAGATTTCTAGGTAGGGCCGCTGGGGTGTGGCCCAGGAGTTTGGGGCTGGTGAGGTGGTGAACACCATCTGGGGTCTCCTGCAGCTTCCTCCTCTTCTCTCTCCTAACAGATATTATATTACAAGAGCCAAATTGGTTTCTAAAATAGCTAAATATCCCCATGTGGTAAGTGAGGGTTTTTTGGGCTGAGGGTGGAAGTGGTAGGACAGGGAGGAGTGACTGTTCCTAGGAAGAGCTGTGGGGGTGACAGTCAGGCCTTGGGAACAAGACTTTTCTCTGCCCCCCATCAGGAGGACTATCGTCGCACCGTGACAGAGATTGACGAGAAAGAATATATCAGCCTTCGGCTCATCATATCAGAGCTAAGGAATCAATATGTAAGTTACGTTGGACCCTGCCCACAGTTGCTCTGGCTTCTCTTAGTTCTGGTGGCCATTTTCTGGCTACTCTCTGAGGGTTGAGTTGGGGGTTGGAGGTAAAATGAGTGGAACAAATTCTGCTCATCAACTGAGTGTTGAAAGCCCCATGAGGTCATTGAAGGTGTCTAGGTGCTTCTCTCCCTTCTTTCTACCTGGATGGGAAAGGGCACAGTATAGTCTTGGAGTGAAGATGTGGGTGTTAGTGTCAGGCATAGATTTAGAACTAATTCTACCTGTAATATGGGGCCCTGGGCAAGTTTAACCTCAAACTGCAGTTTCTTCATCTAACACATTAAAGGACCTAGTATAATTCCTGTTATGTTAAGTGCTTCATAAATGTTATTTATTAGACTCTTGGACCCTGGGATATCCCCAGCTGTGTCCGGGATATGAGAGAGGTAGAAGGGCAGCCACCCTGAATTCAGATTCTAGTGAGATTTGGGTCATGTGAGTGATTGGGGGTGGGGGGGTTGTGGGGGTGTCTCATTTTCCTAGTGAGGTAGGCGTTGAATAGACACGTGATTCCCTGATCCCTCTTCTCCCAGGTCACTCTACATGACATGATCCTGAAAAATATTGAGAAGATCAAACGGCCCCGGAGCAGCAATGCAGAGACACTGTACTGAGGCCGGGGCCAGGGTCAGGGGACTCTGTGAGTCTGGCTCAAGACCGACATTGCCTTGGTTTGTTACATGACTATCGTGATGGGGAAACTGGCTGGAAATAGTAATCACACCTCTCTCTGATTTTAGTTAGAGTCTAATGAAACTCTCATGTAGTTCTGTGACGTGTTTACCTCTTTTTTCAGGCCTCAGGAACTCTTCTGTTTCCTTCTCTGATACCCCCACTCCCCCCTGTCCTAATTTCTGGAGAACTCCAGGTTTGTGTGCGCAGGACACTGGCATAAGAATGCTTGTGTTTTCTCTCCCCAGCTCCCTCCTGTGTCTTGGGCTTTGTGTGTTCTTCCTTTTGATGATGAGTTGGTTAGAAGCTGAGAGAACTGGAAGGAAAGTGCTCGGTGTTTTGTAGGAACTGGGGCGGGGTGGAGGGGACCAACTCCTCTCTTCTGGAAGGAAGGTTAGTGTCCCTTGCCACTGTTTGACGTTGGCTCCTCCCTGCCACAGTTGCCCTGGTGATGACTGAGGGTTTCCTGTCTACATACATTGTACCTTGAACCTGATCATGACAAGAAACACCTTAGACCTTCTTCTGCCAAGCCCCTAGCTCCTTCAGATGTTTTTATAACTAGGATATTCACATACACATATGTGTGTGATATATACACACACACATGCAGCACACACATGCCTTGCTGCTGTTACTTGATGCCCTCCCCTCCTCCCTTCTCCTGTCCACGTATAAACTCTGTCTCTCCTTTTCTCTCTCTCTCTCTCTCTCTCTCTCTCTCTCTCTCACACACACACACACACACACACACACACACACACACACTCTCTCTCTCTCTCTCTCTCTCTCTCTCTCTCTCTCTCTCTCTCTCTCTCTCTTTAGAAGGTGATAGGTGTCTTAGTCCTCTTCCACCAGGGCCCATTGTCTCCTGATATTGTAGCCTCTTGGTGCCTGAGGCTGTGAGTTGGAGGAGAGCTGAGAGATGAGAAGCAGAGGGAGTGGGGAAAGCCCCTTCCTCTGTGACTCAGGTCCTTTGGGGCATTTTTGCAAAGCCTTATCCTCTGACCCCTGGTTGCCTCTTCCCAGGCCAGTTGTAAATTGGGGTAAGGGTGTCTGCAGCTGTGAGGCCAGATGCTGCTGCTGCTACTGGCCTTGCCCTTTGGGAAAGATGTTTTCCTATTTGTAGTATTGTGCTTCCCGGGAAAGCGGTCACTTGTGTGTATATGTGTGTGCATGCACACACATGCATGTACACAGTGTGTGTATGTGGAAATCTGCCGAGCAAGTCAAAACCATAGAAGAGTTGCCTCTTATCTCTCAAATCTTCCAGAGATACCACTTGTTACAGCTTTTGTGTTAACCCTCATCAACCCCTACTCTTTTGTTCTGCCTCCTAGAGAGCCTGTTGGTGGCTCTCTTTCTTTCTCTCAGTGTCTGTTTCTGACTTCTATCCTCACCCCTCCCCCGCCCCATCTCTGTCTTCCAACCTCCAATCATATTTCCATCTGAGCGCATCATTTTGGTCCCCCGTTATGCTATAGAGGAGAGTTCGTATGCTGTCTTCCCATGAATAGTACTCAGTAACAAACCAATTGCATTTTAGTTGGGCAGTGCCCCTACCCACCCTCCAGACCCCTTCCAGCTAAAACCCTTCCCTCCTCCCATCCTGTGTTTCTCAGTTTCCCTTTTTGTTTGTTGGATTGTTCCAGTACCCCTCCTCCTCCCCCTACTGCCCTCGGACCATAATGTAAAATTCTTTTACCATGTCAAGAAATTATTAAAAATACAGGTACTTTGACCTCTTTCTAAAGCTGCAGACCCTGATGCAATGCTCTGGTGGCCTGGGACATACTCACACTTAGGTGTGTGCACATTGGGACACCCGCCTCCATATATACCTCTAGCCACCCTATTGGGTGTCTTTACTCCAATTGAGCTGCCTCTTTTCTCTGAAATAATGAAAAGACTGAGGCTTCTGCCTACCAAGAGGCACGAGTGGGTCCTTCATTTGTGTGCAGTCTGAATTAAATGCAAGTTGAAAGAAAGTGAAAGTCAGTCATGTCCTGTGAGGCTCCTCTGTCCATGAAATTCTCCAGGTAAGAATTCTGGAGTGGGTAGCCATTCCCTTCTTCAGGGGATCTTCCTGACCTAGGGATCGAACCCCAGTCCCCTGCATTGCAGGCCAATTGTTTCCCCGTCTGAGCCACCAGATAACTCTTCTCAAACCTAACTTGCCTTCTACCCTGACAAGATCCCAGCTCTTTCCTTCCTTCCATCTCCAATAACACCCTGAACTGTCAGTAGGGGGTGCTGTAGCTCCATGTGTGGGGAATCACCTGGCTCGAGGCACACCCCACCCCATCGTTTTCTTTATACAATACTTCTTTCTGAATAATGTCTTAAGTTTCTTGAGGATATGCCAGGGACTCCTGGTTTTGGTTTTCAAATGACTTGGAGGGCTGTCTGGGATCTTAGCTCCCTCTGAAATAAAAGTTTCCTTAACTTCCACCCTGCAGAGTAGCGTACTGATATCCAGTGATCTGGGATCCATCGTCTCTACAAAAAAAAAGACTTAAGGTCTTGAATGGTGGAGGAACATCCCTTCTATTCTGTTTCAGAGATCAGTACCTGTAGCTGACTGTTTTTGAATGCCTGCCCCGTGTCAAGCTCTGTGAAGCACTCTATCTGCGTGATCACATTTATTCTCCATGAATCTCTAGGGTAGTTTTATGCCTTCTTTATAGATCAGGACACTGAGTCTCATGATAAGTAAGTCCCCTGAGGTCACGCCGCTTCGGGACCTGTGATTGGTATACAAATTGACTGCTGTGGCCAGGTCTTCGCCACTTGTTTCTCAACCTACTAGATGGAAGAGGCCTGAGATTACAGATCAAGGGCTTTGCCTTAGGAATCTGGCAGAACACAGTGCTTACTGCTGAACTGGGCAGTGGATCCTGGAAATACTGGGGGTAGTGCCTGCCAGAAGGTAGGAAAGTGGCCAGAGTGTTTGCATGTAGCTCATAGGACTTGATCAGGCATCTAAGATTTGCATTCTTCCTCAGACCCATTCTGGGCAGAAGGTAGAGTTTAGTGCGTATACAAATGCCCTCTAATCTGCTCTAAATGATGGCGCTTGGGAGTGGGTACTGACCGTGCTGCTGGGAGGAGTTCAGGGATGGGCCAAGGCGATGCACGTGGAAGTTGTACCTTGAGCCAAACCACAGAACAGAAAATTGGAGCAGAATTATATAAATCAAGGTCAGAAATTTCCCGTCCAACCCACAGGGTGGAGTTTTCGTTATTCCTATCCATCCTCCTGAATATAAACCCTGATTTGATGTCAGTAAGTGGAAGGAGCAGCTGGTGGGACTCTCCTTTCACCTCTCAGCATTCACCATGAATCTCAAGGTAGTTCTCGTGTTCCTGGCACTGTCTCTCATCACCATCTTTGCCCTGGCCTATGTCTTGCTGACCAGCCGTGGTGGCTCCAGCCTGCCTCCCCGCTGCCCCTCTGTATCCCCCAGTGCCCAGCCCTGGACACACCTTGGCCAGAGCCAGCTGTTTGCAGACCTGAGCCAAGAAGAGCTGACAACTGTGATGAATTTCCTGACCCAGCAGCTGGGGCCAGACCTGGTGGATGCAGCCCAGGCCCAACCCTCAGACAACTGCATCTTCTCGGTAGAGCTGCAGCTGCCCCTCAAGGCTGCAGCCCTGGCCCACCTGGACAGGGGAAGCCCCCCACCTGCCCGGGAGGCACTGGCCATCATCTTCTTTGGCAGACAACCCCAGCCCAATGTGACTGAGCTGGTGGTGGGGCCGCTGCCCCAGCCGTCCTACATGCGGGATGTGACCGTGGAGCGTCATGGGGGCCCCCTGCCCTATCACCGACGCCCTGTGCTGGCAACCGAGTCTGCGCAGATGTGGGCGCATCTGAAAGAGGTGGAGTTCCCCAAGGCCCCAGTCTTCCTGGCTTCTGTCTTCAACTACAATGGCTCCACTTTGGCGGCTCTGCATGCCACCCCTCGTGGCTTGCACTCAGGGGACCGTGCCACCTGGATAGCCCTCTACCATAACATCTCAGGTGTCGGGATTTTTCTTCACCCCGTGGGGCTCGAGCTACTGCTGGACCATAGGGCCCTGGACCCTGCCCACTGGGCTGTCCAGCGGGTTTTCTACCTCGGGCGCTACTATGCAGACTTGGGTCAGTTGGAATGGGAGTTTAAGGCTGGCCGGCTGGACGTGGTTAGAGTTCCTCTACCCCTACCAGATGGGGCCTCATCCCTCCGCTCCAGGGTCTCCCCAGGTCCTCTCCCCCCTCTTGAGTTCTCACCTCAGGGCTCCCGGTACAGCGTCCAAGGGCACCTAGTGGAGTCTTTTCTCTGGACATTTACCTTTGGCCATGGGGTGTTCAGTGGCATGAGAATTTTTGATGTTCGGTTCAAGGGTGAGCGAGTGGCCTATGAAGTCAGTGTCCAGGAGTGTGTGTCTATCTATGGTGCCGATTCACCCAAGACCATGATGACCCGATACCTTGATAGCAGCTATGGACTTGGCCGTCACAGCCGGGGCTTGGTGCGGGGAATAGACTGCCCCTATCAGTCTACCATGGTGGACACCCACGTATTGGTGGGTCAAGGGACAGTCCAGCTGCTCCCGGGGGCTGTGTGTGTATTTGAGGAGGCCCAGGGACTACCCCTCCGAAGGCACCACAATCAGCTTCAGAGTCATTTCTATGGTGGTTTGGCTGGCTCGGCCCTCGTAGTCAGGTCTGTGTCCTCTGTAGGCAACTATGACTACATTTGGGACTTTGTATTGCACCCAAATGGGGCAGTTGAAGGGCGGGTCCATGCCACGGGCTACATCAACACAGCTTTCCTGAGTGGGGGAGAGGAGAGCCTCCTCTTTGGGAACCGCGTGGGGGAGCGAGTGCTGGGGGCGGTGCACACACATGCCTTCCACTTCAAGCTGGACCTGGATGTGGCAGGTGAGTGCCCCGGGGGATGAGGATGGAGAGTTGGGGTGGGCCAGTGGGAAGGGAGACCTCCACATCAAGCCCAAAGAGGTAAGAGGGTGGCGTTCCAGTACCACAGTTTATTGTGGCAACGGCAGGGACTGATGTGAGTGTTTTGGCTGCAGTCAGCCTAGATGCTCGGTCTACTGGGTGTTTAGCAGAAGATAGGGTTCCACTGCTTGGCCCCTCTGACCTCCAGTTTTAAAACGAAACATAATGGCCGTGCTGGGCTAGCTGGCTGCCTTAGCCTCTTTGTGGGTAGGGAACTGGCCTTGCAAGGCTGGATGCAGCTGGTTTGGGGGCTCTGAGTTGTTCATTATTCTGAGAGAGTGTGGAGGTGGGGAAAGCAAGGGGATGAGCAGAGGTAGAAAGCAGTGTCTAAAGAGGTTTATAGAGTGGATGTAGTGCTGGGTCCTGAGAGAGGGAGGCGCTGGCTGGGGGCTGCTTCCACAGGATTTCAGACGACTGGGGAGACAGGATAGGGGCCCAGGCGCCTTCTGGGGAGGGTCAGCCCATTCCTGCCAACATGCGTCATCACAATAGGCTCTCCGGTGACATGGCAGGCCTGCAACAGGCTTGATGCAAATGTAGAGGGATTTCTCAAGTAGGGCTCTAAGCACCAAGGGGACTTTCTCCTCTTGATAGTTTTTTGTCCAGTTCAGAAAATAATTAACCAAATCAGACTGTTTGCCCAGAGAGAAAATTTGGAATCCGCCAGACCCTGTCTGTTTTACAGTTACAGAAATCGAGGCGGGTGGGGGGAGATGGGTCAGAAAGTGGCTGCCCGTATATAATGCACTGTAATGGCATATTTCTTGTGAAACATTTTCATATCCTCTTGAGTATAAAGATGGCACATGTGCCTCTGTGTGTGTGTGTGTGGTGTGGAGGTGGAGGGGAGGAGAGCTAAGAAAACAGCACGATGGAAATGCTAGTATTAACTAGGTTATTTTAACAAATTCAGTATATGACTATTTTCTGATTTGAAGTTTTCTCTCCAGCACTTTGATGTTAAAGAGCCTTGTCTTAGGACGTAAAGTCAAGTAACTCTTACTGGATCCTTAGAGCGTGCAGCACAGGCTGGTGCTGTGGGCCAGAGGCTGTGTCAGGCGCCTGCACACAGGGCACTGGCGGCATTCAGGACAGCTCCCTTGTGCCAGCACCTTCTGGGAGTCAGACTGGAAGGAACTAACAGCCTGAACCTGCAGAAAGAGTATAAGGTTTCAGGGATCACCCCAGACAATTTAAAGATACAAATGTATTTGTGAAAAAGACAAAGTGGTCCCTGCCAAATTGAGAAGAGAAGAAAAAGTTTCAGAGTCAGGAGGAGTAGCGGGGCACCAGAAGAGGGGATCAGGTTTTTCCAGCCAGCTTCCCCAAGACAAAAATCCCTTTCATAGTTAGAAGAATGTTGTTAGCCACCTGTGTGTGCTTTTCCACTTACGGAGCTCAGCCATAGAACAACTTTTTTTATGCCTAGTGTAGAGATTCACAAGGTGAATCAAATTTGCTTCACTAGAGAGGCAAATAATTGGTCTAAGGTCTATTGGACAGATCAAGGCCCAGAACTTTCTGCAGCGATAGAAATACATGCCTGCCTTGTCTAGTCTGTAAGCTACCAACCATAGGTAGCTGTCGAACACTTGGAATGTAGCTAGTGTGACTAAGGAACTGAAGTTTTAAGTTGAAAGAGCCACTTGTAACCGGTGGTAGCTATTGGACAGGGCAGGTTCAAAGAAGATCGGCTAGCCCTCAAGTCCAGACATGGCTCCCAGCGCAGAGTGCTCTCTGCTGGGCTCTGTGGCCGTTTTTCAGGCCAGTGCAGTGGGCATCACGGAGATGACAAGGGACCTGTCTCACCTGGTGTGGAACTCCTCTCCCTCCCCTCACCCTGGCAGGGCTGAAAAACTGGGTGGTAGCTGAAGACGTGGTGTTTAAACCTGTGGCAGCCCCTTGGAGTCCGGAGCACCAACTGCAGCGCCCACAGCTGACTCGGCAGGTCCTGGGAAGGGAGGACCTGACGGCTTTTTTCTTGGGGAGCCCCCTTCCCCGCTACCTTTACTTGGCTAGCAACCAGACTAATGCCTGGGGTCATCAGCGCGGGTACCGAATCCAGATCCACAGCCCTCTTGGCATACACATGCCTCTGGACAGCACCATGGAGAGGGCCCTCAGCTGGGGGAGGTGAGGAGGGCCCTGGGGAACTGGGTGGTAGGGAAGGGCTGGTCCCCTTCCCATCCCAGCTCTTAAGAGACCCCAGCTCACTAACCTCGGTGGACCCTTCACCCCTGGATCTCTCAGATCCAAGCAGATAATGGGATGGGAATCAGTCTCACACAGAACCTGATCCAAAGGCTATCTGGGCTGTCCAGGCCCTTGATGTTTCCTGACACTGCCTTCCAACAACATTCCTGGTCAGATACCAGCTTGTGGTGACCCGGAGGAAGGAGGAGGAGTCCCAGAGCAGCAGCATCTATTACCAGAATGACATCTGGACAGCCACTGCGGCCTTTGCTGACTTCATCAACAATGAGACCCTCTTAGGAGAGGTTGGTAGCCCTAGGGGCAGAGGACCAGGGCTCCCCTGAGCCTAGTGTCATGGCTGTAGGATGGAGGGAATGGTAGGTTTCCAGCTCTTAGATTAGGGGCCAGAGAGTCCCCTAATGACCAACATGGCTCATCC
The DNA here is from genome assembly GCA_024291935.2 of Okapia johnstoni. Classification (NCBI taxonomy): domain Eukaryota; kingdom Metazoa; phylum Chordata; class Mammalia; order Artiodactyla; family Giraffidae; genus Okapia; species Okapia johnstoni. The sequence goes on along the minus strand of CM044306.1, from coordinate 18,963,758 downwards.
CTCCTAGGGTGAGATTAGCTCTGGGACCAAACTACAGCTTCTCACATGGATGAGAAGCCTGTTATTTGGGCCTGGGGCTGTTATTTGGAGAAGCCTGTTATTTGGAGACTGGGGATTGTGGCTGAGGGGAGGTTCTCTGGGTCTCGCCTCCAAAATCTCCAGCTCCTCCTCTTCCTGCAGGACCTGGTGGCTTGGGTTACAGCCAGCTTCCTGCACATCCCCCACGCTGAGGATGTCCCCAACACAGTGACTCTGGGGAACAGAGTTGGCTTCTTGCTCCGGCCCTATAACTTCTTTGATGAGGACCCCTCCATCTTCTCCCCTGGCAATGTCTACTTTGAGAAAGGCCAGGATGCTGGGCTCTGCAGTATGAATCATGTGGCCTGCATTCCCCACCTGGCAGCATGTGTCCCTGACCTGCCCCCTTTCTCTTACCAAGACTTGTAGCCCTGAGTGCGTGGAGGGACATGGGCAGGGCAGGGTGGTGGTGGTGCTAAGACCTATACCTTCCTTCCTGTTTCCACGTCCTGCTCTCCTGACCCTTGGGAAATAGACTCCTACCACATAAACCCCCATATACCCTGTTGGTAAACTCCTGTTTCCAGTTCATTGTCTTAAAAATGATGAATTTATACAAATGATGCTGTTATTAAAATATTCAGGCAAAAAACATCACAAATCCTACCACTCAGAAATAGCTGGTATTCACATTTGGTGAACGTTATACCAGACATTTCTTTATGCATGTGCATTGAAATGGAAAAGGAGAATTTTAAAAAAAACTCATGGTGTGTGTAATTTATAATAAAGAGTATTATGAGATTTTTACTTGAATTTCTTGTTTGACTTTTGAAGTATCTAGAATCCCCCAGAGAATATTGGGATTCTGGCCAAGGAAATTAGCCAGGGAGGAGAGGGGGCAAGGGGAACAGACCTGGCCAAGAAATGCTGCTTGGGAAACTGAAGAAGGGGGGTAGGGGGTGTTCTTGGAAGGAGGACAATAGTTCCAGTTGCAGGAAAGGAAACATCTGGCTCTGGGTAGGGGCTGGGGAAAGAAGAGGGGTTGAGGGGGACAAGGGGCTGCCCCCCTCTGGCATTCTATGCATTTCTGTGCTCATTCTGGTTAGCTGCATTATTTTGAAAACCTCCCCACCACTTCCCTGTACACCAGATCTCCCCTGTTCCAACCCTGACCCAGAGAGCAGAATCTGAACTGGGAGTCTGGAAGACAAAGCCATGTAAGGTCTGTGGAAATCGCTGCTGCCCTGCCTTAGCCCCGCCCCGCCCCCCCTCAGCTGCCCCACCCCGCCCCCAGCCTTCCCATGCTTTTCCCACCTTCTGTTTCCTTTGCATCGGAATACTGAAAACCTCAGCCAGAGTCCAGGCACCCTCAATACAGGGGCCAAAAGACACCCTCGTCTGCTGGCCTGAGCATACAAGTCTCCAGTTTCAATCCTCTGTCTCTATATTCACAGGACCATGAACCAGAAGACCACCTTGGTGCTCCTCGCTTTGGCTGTCATCACCATCTTTGCCTTGGTGTGTGTCTTACTAGCTGGCAGGGGAGGAGATGGGGGCGAACCCAGCCACCCTCACTACTGCCCCTCCGGAGCCCCCAGTGTCCAGCCCTGGACACACCCTGACCAGAACCAGCTGTTTGCAGACCTGAGCCGAGAAGAGCTGATGGCTGTGATGAGCTTCCTGACTAAGAAGCTGGGGCCAGACCTGGTGGATGCAGCTCAGGCCCGACCCTCAGACAACTGCGTCTTCTCGGTAGAGCTGCAGCTGCCTCCCAAGGCTGCAGCCCTGGCCCACCTGGACAGGGGAAGCCCCCCACCTGCCCGGGAGGCACTGGCCATCGTCTTCTTTGGCGGACAACCCCAGCCCAATGTGACTGAGCTGGTGGTGGGGCCGCTGCCCCGGCCCTCCTACATGCGGGATGTGACCATGGAGCGTCATGGGGGCCTCCTGCCCTATCACCGACGCCCTGTGCTTCTCCGAGAGTACCTGGACATAGACCAGATGATCTTGGACAGAGAGCTGCCCCAGGCTGCTGGTGTCCTCCACCACTGCTGCTCCTACAAACAAGGAGGGGGGAACCTGGTGACCATGACCACAGCCCCCCGTGGTTTGCAGTCAGGGGACCGGGCCACCTGGTTTGGCCTCTACTACAACATCTCAGGGGCTGGTTACTATCTGCACCCCGTGGGGTTGGAGCTGCTGGTAGATCACAAAGCTCTGGATCCTGTCCAGTGGACCATCCAGAAGGTGTTCTTTCAAGGCCGCTACTATGAGAGTCTGGCCCAGCTGGAGGAGCAGTTTGAGGCTGGCCAGGTGAATGTGGTGGTGATCCCAGACAATGGCACAGGTGGGTCCTGGTCCCTGAAGTCCCAGGTGCCCCCGGGTCCGGCTCCCCCTCTGCAGTTCCATCCTCAGGGCCCTCGCTTCAGTGTCCAGGGCAGTCGAGTGACCTCCTCATTGTGGACTTTCTCCTTTGGCCTCGGAGCTTTCAGTGGTCCTAGGATCTTTGACGTTCGATTCCAAGGAGAACGACTGGCTTACGAGATCAGCCTGCAAGAGGCTGTGGCTATTTATGGTGGGAACACCCCAGCAGCAATGCTCACTCGCTATATGGATGGCTGCTTTGGCATGGGCAAGTTCGCCACGCCCCTGACCCGAGGGGTAGACTGCCCCTATCTGGCCACCTATGTGGACTGGCATTTCCTTCTGGAGTCCCAAGCCCCCAGGACCCTACATGATGCCTTTTGTGTGTTTGAGCAGAACAAGGGCCTGCCCCTGAGGCGACACCACTCAGATTTTCATTCCCAATATTTTGGGGGTGTTGTGGAGACAGTGCTGGTCTTCAGATCTGTGTCAACCTTGCTCAACTATGATTACGTGTGGGATATGGTCTTCCATCCCAATGGGGCCATGGAAATCAAATTCCATGCCACAGGCTATATCAGCTCAGCGTTCTTCTTTGGTGCTGCCCCAAAATATGGAAACCAGGTTCGAGAGAACACACTGGGCACCATCCACACCCACAGTGCCAACTACAAGGTGGATCTGGATGTGGGAGGTAAGACGTGCTGGCAGAGGCAATGATTCTGGACAGAGGGTTGAGGAGTTGCCACTATTTGCTTTGGGTTTGATGGAGATTTCCCAGGAAAGGAAGATGTGGGTATGCGGTTTTAGAGTTTCATGCTTTCTCCTAGCTGGATGGGAGAGAGTTGGCTGTTGAATTTCCCTGTGATCTTAGCTCACTGGCTGGGTGCAGAGATGCCAGACTCCATCCACGTGACCTCCTCAGAAAATCTTGGGAAACAGCTAAGCTTAGAGAAGAGATAGTATCTGGGCTAAGGGTCCTCTTTGCCCTCTTCCCTCCCTGGCACCTATACGGGCCCCACTTGAGTGAGGCAGACATTTGTTTTTCAGCTTATCTGTGTCTGCCTGCAGTGCTGGTGTTGGGGAAGATCTGGGTGCATTCTGCTGAGTCCCTGGCACATCCAGGCCAGCTCTGGGTATCCCCAGGTGCACATTCCTTGGCAGGTGGGCCCTCCTCCTCCTTGAGTTTTCATCTCTGGGCACAATACATTTAAATGTGAAGGGTAGAGAGGATACTGTGGAATATTCCAAAAGGTTTCTGGAGTTGGTAGTCACAGAGAGCCAAGGTGATGGGATATTTAGGAGTCCACGACATTTCACTGTTGTTCCCCACATTGACTTCATCACCAGATTTTTCTTTCTGTTCTGCTGCTGAAATATCTCCAGCCTGTCTCCTGGCCTTCCTGCCAGTCCCCTCTGGACGCCAGGCCTCTCTTTGCTACTTTGACTCTTCTTCCCCTCAGATCCAGGGTTCACCCTGTGCTCAGAGGGACCTACCAGCCCAGGCCAGCCTGCTCCCTCACACACTTCCCACTTTCCCCATCACTAATGGATTCCCAACTGCAAAAGGACCACCAAGGCCTGTCCCTTCAGAGGGCAGCTACCATCTGCCTTCCAGATTCTTCCCTGTGCTGTTTTAGTCACACCCTCACCCTCTGTGTCCCTGGAAACACACACAATAGGTGACAGTTGGGCTTCTTTGCTTTTGCTCCTCTTTTGCCCCTTATGGCGTTGAATACCCTGCCATGCCATCTCTGCTGGTGACATCCTTAAGGCCAGGCTGAAAAGTGGACCAGAACTGCCTCGCTTCCTGCCTGTACGTGGCTACCTCTAACTGTGAATCTTGAATGTGCTCCTCTCACACTGTAGGCTCCTTAAGGCTTGGCTTTCCTCAGGCTTCTGTGAGAGCAGAAGGGTAAGGTTGCATTCATCAGAATGTCCCCAGCACTGAGCACAGGCGTCTTCACTAATGAGTGTGAAACAAGGAAGGAGTGAAATCCTCAAAGAAATATTTCACAGGTCACCAGCTTTGGCTGAAAGATGTGGACATCCTGGGATGAGGGGAGGGAAGCAGGGGACACACTCAGTCTGGTCTTCTCTTTGGCCCCCACTCTGAAGCCAGGTGTAGGCAGAGTCCGTGGGGTGGGGCAACTGCCTGACCAGCCCTTCCTCATCCTCTCACACCCCCCAGGACTGGAGAACTGGGTCTGGGCTGAGGACATGGCTTTTGTCCCCACGACGGTACCCTGGAGCCCCGAGCACCAGATACAGAGGCTGCAGGTGACCCGGAAGCAGCTGGAGACGGAGGAGCAGGCCGCCTTCCCCCTGGGAGGGGCCTCCCCTCGATACCTGTACCTGGCCAGCAAGCAGAACAACAAGTGGGGGCACCCTCGCGGCTACCGCATCCAGACAGTCAGCTTTGCTGGGGAGCCGCTGCCTCAGAACAGCTCCATGGAGAGAGCCATCAGCTGGGGGAGGTGGGTGGGGTGTATTGTTGGAGGAGGGTGGATGAGATGAGAAGAGCATGTTGGGAGGGGCAATTGGGAACCCAGTTCACGAGGTGAGGTAAGAGCACAAAACATTTCCTGGTTATCAAAAGGCCTACAGTAAATACATGGTCCCCTTGGAAGGCTAAGTCCCAGGCAGATAAGTCTTTCCTGTTTTCCTGATGCTGTGAAATCCAAAGGATCAACAGGAGAAGGACATGAAAAGATGTTGGGCTCAGGTCAAAAAAAAAAAAAGGACAAAGAAAAAGATCACCCAAGTACTGTATCTTTAAAAAAAAAAAAGGTGTTGGACCACCCACGAGGTGGGATGTGGGATGTGCAGGAAACCGCCTGCACACTAGGGTGACATCGCAGTGACGGTGGGGATAAGCTGGGAAGCTGAGGTCCATGGGCTCAGTTCCCTTCCATGATGATCAGGCAGCAGGACAGGGACAGTGACCATGGACCCCTGACCAGAGCATCTCTAGGTACCAGCTGGCCGTGACCCAGAGGAAGGAGACAGAGCCCCGCAGCACCAGCATCTTCAATCAGAATGACCCCTGGACTCCTACCGTGGCCTTTGCTGACTTCATCAACAATGAGACCATTGCTGGAAAGGTCAGCTGACTGTGGGAGAAGAGGGAGGGGTGGGGGGACACAGAGATCAGCCCTACCTTCTCTTGGGTGGGGGCCTGAAAACCTATGACCACCTGAAGGGCTGAGCTGACTTGTGCTTCTGTACTTTTGTGGATCTGCTCATTACCTGTGGAGGGAAACTGCCTAAGCTGGGAGTTCATCTGCAGACCCTGGCTGAGGCTCCAGCCTTTCCTGGAAAGGCAGCAGCTCTCTCAGTCTCATCTCTGTGGACTGAGTCCTGTAAGGGCCCCAGGATTCAGAAGGGCTGGAATGACAGGGAAGACCACATCTTTTATATCTAAAATTTCTCCGCTTCTGTCTTCACCACTAAAGGTTTAATTTCAAAATGTTGAAATTTTCTGCCACCCAAACCTGATCTACCCTCCTCCATTCTCCTTCCTTCAGTTATAGTTTGGGAACTCTCCCAGAGTTGGGGGAAGTGCTAAAGTAGCCTGTGGGTGTCATCATTTCTCTTGGGATGGGTAGGCTGATGGCGATGTGATGGGAAATGTCAGAGAAGGCACCTGCAGGCTGGGACATTAGAGGCTGGTGTTGCTCCTAATATGAAGTTGATTCTTTATGCTATGACTTTTGGGCTACTATGAAAAAAACGTTTAAAGATTTAAAGCCGTCTTGAGTAATAGTGGGCTCCCAAAGTGAATCCTGTGGGGGAGGAAGAGGTGTCCTTAGCAGTGCCAGGCCTCATGACCCTCTTTCTTCCCTGACTAGGACTTGGTGGCGTGGGTGACAGCGGGTTTCCTACACATCCCACATGCAGAGGACATTCCCAACACAGTGACAGTGGGGAACGGTGTGGGCTTCTTCCTGAGACCCTACAACTTCTTTGACGAGGACCCCTCCATCAATTCTGCGGACTCCATCTACTTCCAGAAAGACCAGGATGCTGGGTTCTGTGAGGTCAACTCCCTGCCTTGCCTGCCCAGAGCTCCTGCCTGTGCCCCTGACCTCCCTGCCTTCTCCCACGGGGGCTTCTTCCACAACTAGGTGTTCCCTGGGATGGGGAATGTGACCGGGGCTCCAGAGTCTGGGAGTGTGGGGAGAAGAAGGGCCAGGAACTGGGGAGCCTGTGCCCTCTTCTCCCTCCTCACACCCCAGGGTCCTCTCTCTCCTCCATCGTCCTCCCTTGCTTACCGCCTCGCTGGGATCATCTTGAAGCTATGCTGCCTGAATCAGGGGCTTCTCAGCTCTGTGCACCCCAACCTGCTGGGTTCCTGTCACAGAAGAGAGGAATGGTCAGCCGAGAGTCTGGAGTCATGGTTACACCTTTCCAGAAGACTGTTTGGTTTGGTGTTTTTCATTTTCTTTTCTTTTGTCTTTGCTTTCTGCTTTCCCCAAATCATTTTAGGCCATGCCATGTCTCTCCTGAGACTCCCCAGTCCTCACTGGGAGGAGAGGATGGGGGCTGTCTCTGAGGATGGTTGCCTAGAGGCCCTGGGCAGGGTTCCTGGCAGGCTTGTGAATCCAGGAGTCCAGCTGGAAGGGGCTCTTTGGCCCATGTTCCTCTCATCCTGGTCCTCCTTCTCTCTCTTCCTTCTTGCCTCGCCCCCTCCTGTTCTTACCTATTCTTATAACCTGGGATTTACCTCCCGGCCCTGAGGGGATGTTCCTCAGCTCTCACTTTTCAACTCTGGTGTCCTCTCCTGATGCTAGGCCTGTGGAAGTCTGAAAATGCAAGGGACATCTAGCTTGAGAGGACAGTCCCCATGTGTCTCCCCGTGTCTGGGAGCTGCCCCTTCCCTCAGTCCTGGGGCAGGGTGTTTCCCCCGCAGTTCTTTCTGCCCATTTGTATAGGCCTGTCTTGCATCCTCTTGCAGAGGATGGTCATGGAGACAGCAGCAGTTCTAGTTAGCACTTGAGGTGGTTTGTGGATGCAGTGGTAATGAGGAGTCACCATTTTGTGCCAGGTGTGTGGTGTGACCAATGTCCTCTGTACTTGGCAATAGCCAACATGGGAGACTGGGTGAGGGCCAAGGGTGAGAAATAGAAAGACCAGTCACACCATGCCATGCGGCTGGTGCTGACCAATCATGTGTGAGCATGCAAATAAGCCAGGCTTCTGGGGGTGGGGCCTCCCCCACTGGCTGTCCCTACAGGATCCAGGGTCTCTCCACACATGTCCATAGATTGGAAATAATAGAACTGTCCTTCCCTAGAAGATTTGTTAAGTAAGTTCTAATACAGCTTGACAAAGCAATACTCTGCAGCTATAAAACTATATCTTTTTGTAGAAATTACTCTTCTAAATAGCAAGGCAATGCACAGAATTGTGTACAGGGTGCCTCCATTTGTGTTTTATGGGGGAGGATCATATAAATACATATTTTCATATCTTATGGATGCATATTCAGAAGACACGGGTAACACTGGTTGCCTCTGTGAAGAGGAACCAGGAGGTAGGGACTTGGGAGGGAGGGGACTTGATACTACACATCCTTTTGTACATTTTGAATTTTGAACCATGTGACTGTATTACCTATTCATTTATTATTATTCAAATAATAAATGGGGCTAAATAAGTTCTGATTTCATTCTTTAAAGTAACTTGTCTTTTGGGAAGGGGTAGGGTAGGGGAATGGCAACCCACTCCACTACTCTTGCCTGGAAAATCCCATGGACAGAGAAGCCTGGTAGGCTGCAGTCCATGGCGTCGCGAAGAGTCAGACACGACTGAGCAACTTCACTTTCACTTTCACTTTCAAGCATTGGAGAAGGAAATGGCAACCCACTCCATTGTTCTTTCCTGGAGAATCCCAGGGAGGGTGGAGCCTGGTGGGCTGCTGTCTGTGGGGTCGCACAGGGTCAGACACGACTGAAGCGACTTAGCAGCAGCAGCAGCAGCAGGGGAGGGGAGGGTACTCTGCCCAGGGACTCAGTTTTTTCAAGTGTTTGAGACCCAGAGAAATGGATCTGGCCTCTGTGCTTGGTCACTCAATCATGGCCAACTCTTTGTGACCCCATGGACTGTAGCCTACCAGGCTCCTCCATGGATGGAATTCTCCAGGTAAGAATACTGGAGTGTGTTGCCTTTTCCTTCTCCAGGGAATCTGCGTGACCCAGGGATAGAACCTGGGTCTTCTGCATTGCACAGAGGTGTGGCCTCTGGTGACCGCTTTGCCTCTTCTTGCCTGTATATCTCCAAGAAAAAATGTTAAATGTCAAGAAATCTCTTTTGCTGTCTCTTGCTCACTCTCCCTGTCTGTCTCCTTTCAAAGAAGGGGAATGAGAGGCAGTGGGGAGGGGTGGACTTCCACCTGCTGGAAGCCCAGGTAGGGCTGGGTGGTGAGGGACAGGAAACTGATTTCAGATGCTGCTCAGCTTCTGACCTGAGGGAGATCATATCCAGGGAGCACAGAAGCTTCTGCTCCCTCTGTCCTGCTCCAAGCCCTGGTTCACTTCTAGGTCAACAGTGGATGAAGCTGAGCTGGACAGAAGCTAGGTTCCAAAGAACAGGGAGAAAGACCTCAGTCAGGAGAGAGGGCCAGTGCTGGGTGGGTGAATTTATAACATGACCTGAAGTGAAAGTCAGAGTGACAGAGGACAGAGACTGAGGAAAAGGAGAGGCTAAAGACAGACAGAGGAGAAAAATGGGTGCTGTGGCTCTGATACTGACTTGATGCCACTTCTTTCTCTGACCTGAGCCATTGAACTTCTCCGCCGGGGCTTTTGCTGTTGTCTCCACCTCCTCCTGGCTCCTTTTTGTGGTCAGTTACACAATAGTCAGTGCTGGAGGCAAAAGGAAGAAAGAAAGGTGGTGTCCACCCCTCCCCCACCGTGGTTGAATAGCTTGCAAGTCTTTGCCTTGAGTCCCATGTCCAGACCAAGGCTGTGAGTGTTTGCAAGTGGTGAGTGTGCCTGTGAGTTTGTGTGGATGCTCAGCTAGAGCTTTTTTTAAAGTGTGTTGTCAGGTGTTTTTTTTTTTAATATTTTTCTTTCTGTGTCTCTTTGGCTGTGCTGGATCTTAGTTGTGGCATGAAGGATCTTCAATCTTAGCTGTAGCACATGGGATCTAGTTCCCCAATCAGGGATTCAACCAAGGCTCCCTGCACTGGGAGCAGGGGAATGTTACCCACTCGACCATCCGAGAAGTTCCAGAGCATTGCTATATTTAGGAACACTTACCACCTGGCAAATTCAGTTACTGATTAAGGTAAAATCCAAGCCCAAAACCAGTAGTAGTTTGTGCAGTGATGAGATATTAATAATTGTGTAGAAGATCCTTGTATACTTTATACAGTGCTTGGTGGGTTTGGAAAAAGGGGTTACCCATAACCAAATAAAAAAGGTTTATGAGGTCCTGCTGACAGCTTCTCTGATGAGACTTACCAGTGAGAATAGGTTACCCTCTCCAGTATTCTTGCCTGGAGAATCCCACGGACAGAGGAGCTTGGCGGACTACAGTCCATAGGGTCGCAAAGAGTCAGACTCAACTGAATCGACTTAGCACAGCACATATCAGTGAGAATGGGCTCATTAATTCTACAGCCTGTTTACTTGTTTTAAGGGGAAACCCACCCCTCCAGCTGCTCCCAAAAGATTCTCTCTCTCAGGTATCCAACCCTCTCCCTAAACTTTAAATCTCTCCCTCTTGACTGGCTCTTGACTCTCATCTCGTTAAGTCTCTGCCAGGACCCTGACGCTCCAGGACAGGGTCTTCCCTCAGCTTGTGCCTCCCAGATGCTTTCCTTCAAGGACAGCTCTACTTTTCCTGGGTCAGCTTCCCTTCCCTTCCCCTGCCCGCCCCACCCCCGGACCCCCAGTTCCTCCTTATCCCACTCCCCTCTTTCTGCTGATGCAGTAGCCACAGGCCCTTCCAGCTGATACTTTCTGGACCTCTGGGTGGCATTGGTCCTCTCTGACTAGTCCCTACTGAAAACTCACACCTGTTGTGACCTCCTCACATTCTGACCCCTCAGAGGGCATGCCAGCTGCTTCTCAGCCTCTCATGCCGGCTCCTTTGCTTCTGTTCTGCCCACCAACCTGCTCAGCCCCACACATGGGCATCTTCTGGACTCTGGCCCTGCTCCTCCCCTCTCCCCTCTGCATAGTCCTCCCTGGGTGATCTCAGGCTTCCTATCTTTGTGCGTTATCTGCTCAGTCGTGTCCAACTCTTTGCCACCCCATAGACTGTAGCTTACCAGGCTCCTCTGTCCATGGAATTCTCCAGGCAAGAATACTGGAGTGAATGGTCATTTCTTTCTCTGGGGAATCTTCCAACCCAGAGGTGGAACACAGGTCTCCCACATTGCAGGCAGATTCTTTATCATCTGAGCCACAGACTACCTTTTGTTGTTTGACACAAATCTCTATTTCTAGCCTAGAGGCTGTTCTCCGGCCCTTGAAACCTATAGACCCAGTGGCCCTTTTTCTGGGCATCTATGCTGGGGCTTCCCACAGGAACCTCAACCTCAAACTTGTCAGATTCCTCCTTAAACTTGCTGCTCTTCTTGTAGGTCCTTCTTCTGAAGAAAGCCCCTCACCCTCCCAAGTCACCCAATGGAAACTTGGTGTCCTTGTGTCACCAAAGAGTCTGTACCCTTTCCCACGCACCCACTCAATCAGACACCAAGTCCTGTCAACACCACCGGCCACATTGCTCAGATTCCTGATTTCCTCTCTGTCCTGGAGGTCACTGGCCTCATCTGACCCTTTGCCTCCTGTCAGTGTCCTCGCTTCTGTCTTTCACACACTCGGTGCTCTCTCAGCATTGAAGCCAAAGCTGTACCCCTGGAATGCAGATCAGAGTACAGTGACCTGGGCATCCAGAGTGGTTCCATCGGCCTCATGGGGACTCTGGGACAGCAGCCAGGCTCAGGCACCACGTTCTGGGGCCCAGCCTGGGGACTGGGGATGGCACCTGTCTCCCAGGGATCGATTTACCTACAGCACATTCACACAGGCTGCGGGCAAGTTTGTCCAAAGGGAAATAAGACTTACTGGAGGAAGCAGGATGTGTAGCTCCTTTTCTCTGAGTAATTGTCCAACAGAAAACACTGTGATTGGTAACACTGGTCAGGATGAAAAAAAGTGTTAGGTGTTCTCTTGACAATGTGTTCTGAGCTGGGAGGAAACACCATCACTTATCAAAGGATCCAGAATGAAGGTCCTGGCCTGGAAAGGCTTGCCATAGGGCCAGGGCCGGGTTTGACTCTAGATTCTGTCCTCCCTTTATTACAAAGTCCACATGAACCATTTCAAACTGAGACAGGCTAGGGCCTGAGATCCTGTCCTGGAATGCTTGTACTTGGCACCTGGTCAAATATCTCCTTGAGCAACAGAATACAAAGAAACTGTAACAGACTAAAAATATCTGCAAGCACTGGGCAGTCCAGGCATTTATGAACGAGATACAAAAAAGACAGAAATGTATTGCTGCTTCTGAGATGAAAGGAGAGTAGCAGGTACTGGGCATGACCCCTGCACACAGCACCACCACAGGGGTGGGCAGACCACCTAAGCCAGCCCTGTGTCCGCTCCACGGATCTGCTCCCACTCTTACTCCACTGGAGGAACCAGGCCACAGAGGGCAAGTAAGAGAACCTGTGTTTTGTTCTTGCTCCTTCCTGCTGCAGCTTGAGTACCAGTTAACTCTCATTTGATTTACTCCACTGGCCTCTTAGCAATTCAATTGATGTAAGAGTTCGAAGCCCCAGGATGGTCACAAAATGACCCTTATGTGGAATTTCCATATCAAAATAAAGCTGGTTGCAGAAGCAGCTGGTATCTGGAGAACCTGAGCTTTCTGAGGTTGATTTCCCTGGTTTCACATGTGCCTAGATTTCTGTCTTTCTGCAGTGCCTACTTTGTTAAGACCCACACACTGCACAAGCCTTCCTGACCTGATCTCTTCTGCTGTCCCACCGACTCCTATCTCCGCCTCACACCCAATACGCTGACCTTGGCCATTTCCTGCCCATGCCAGGTGCTTCAAGTTCTGTACCCTTGCACCTTCTGATCCTTTTGGGTGGGATGTACTGTCCCTTCTCCTCCAAGCAAATGTACTCTGTCTGCAAGGTCATCTAAGGTGACTTCTGGGGAAAATGGTCTTGAACATGTCCAGGTTGGAAAGGACTTTCCCCCAGTTCACCAAGGAAGCACTTCCCATCTCTGGAACCTTCAGTCTCTCCTGGTTCCCTCAGGACCTGGCTGCACAGAAGATGGTGTCTACCTCACATCACCTGCCTGTCAATGAAGACGGCTTTGCTCTCTGTGTCTGCAGCATTCTGGAAAAGGGTTTCCTGGGGATGAAGGTTGTGGACAGCTAGGTTAAGTTCACAGCCAGGGTATTATGCACCCTGACATCTGATGTGGTCCATCAGTTCTGCTCAAGGGGTGGGGGTCTCTATAAACTGCCACATCCCACCCCCTCCAGCTTCTGAATGGATTCACTCCCCTCACGCTCCCCTCTAGTGACTCAGGGAGCTCAGGACCTCCAAGTTGCTGACCTGGCTCAGCTCTGCAGCCCCCCTGTTCCCCTCAGGTGATTGGTGTTCTCAGCATGACTCTCCAGGCTCTTATGTGTGCCAGTAGGGTTCTGGTTGCTGCATGGGAGCCCTCATCAGAGGGCTTCATGGACTAGAGGAAGGAAGATGGAATCTGGCTGGATGGCTGAACACAGGGGAGTTTTGCTTGCAGCCATGTAGCAAGGAGCAAGGTTCCATCGAGAGAGTGGAAGAAGAGCCCCAGGGCCCGTCACTTCTACCACTTCCTCCCTCCAGCTGTGTCTTCCATACCCATCCCTCCCCCATTTTGTTCCCCAACAGTGAAGCTGAGTGTTTGATTTGAAACAGGAGGACAGAGGCTGACATGGGCCACTTAAAATTCAGGTTATAACCTCAGCTGCATCTTCTGAGCCTGGCCTGATCACTGTCCCGCCCCAGACTTCAATCACTGCCAATCCTCTTTCCTCAGCTGATTGTCCTTAGTGTACATATAATGCGTTGACCCGAAGCACAACTCAAAGACAGGAGCCTACAGACACTGAAGGAGGCATTGTGCACTCAGTTGTGTCGGTCTGTCCATCATGCATGCTGCATTTCAAATCAAGAGCCTAAAGACAGCCAGAGGTTTAGCGATGTTCACCCTCCTTTTTCTGTCTTTGTGGACTCTTCTGGTGATGGGCAGGGAGCAAAGGTAGTACTGGGAGTGAGAAAGGAGATGGGAAGCAATGTCATTCCAGCCTGCCTTCCCACTGCCCCTCCGGATCCCCCAGTGACCAGCCCTGGAGAAACCCTGACCAGAGCCAGCTGTTTGCAGACCTGAGCCGAGAAGAGCTGATGGCTGTGATGGGCTTCCTGACCCAGCAGCTGGGACCAGAACTGGTGGATGCAGCCCAGGCCTGACCCTCAGACAACTGTGTCTTCTCAATAGAGCTACAGCTGCCCCCCAAGGCTGCAGCCCTGGCTCACCTGGACAGGGGAAGCGCCCCACCTGCCCGGGAGGCACTGGCCATCATCTTCTTTGGCGGACAACCCCAGCCCAATGTGACTGAGCTGGTGGTGGGGCCACTGCCCTGGCCGTCCTTCATGCGGGATGTGACCGTGGAGCGTCATGGGGGCTCCCTGCCGTATTACCGACGCCCTTGCCTCTCTGAGAGTACCTGGACATAGACCAGATGATCTTGGACAGAGAGCTGCCAGAGGCTGCTGGTGTCCTCCACCACTGCTGCTCCTACACACAGGAAGGAAGGAACCTGGGGATATTGACCACAGCTCCCCGCGGCGTGCAGTCAGGGGACTGGGCCACCTGGTTTGGCCTCTACTACAACATCTCAGGGGCTGGGATCTACCTGCACCCCGTGGGGCTGGAGCTGCTGGTAGATCACAAGGCTCTGGATCCTACCCAGTGGACCGTCCAGAAGGTGTTTTTTCAAGGCAGCTACTATGAGAGTCTGGCTCAGCTGGAGGAGCAGTTTGAGGCTGGCCAGGTGAATGTGGTGGTGATCCCAGACAATGGCACAGGTGGATCCTGGTCCCTGAAGTCCCAGGTGCCCCCGGGTCCAGCTCCACCTATTCAGTTCCATCCTCAGGGCCCCCGCTTCCATGTCCAGGGCAGTCGAGTGACCTCCTTATTGTGGACTTTCTCCTTTGGCCTCGGAGCTTTCAGTGGTCCTAGGATCTTTGACGTTCGATTCCAGGGAGAACGACTGGCTTATGAGATCAGCCTGCAAGAGGTCCTGGTTGTCTATGGTGGGAATACCCCAGTAGCAATGGTGAGCCGCTATATGGACCGAGGCTTTGGTTTGGGCAAGTTTGCCACGCCCCTGACCCAAGGGGTTGACTGCCCCTATCTGGCCACCTATGTGGACTGGCATTTCCTTCTGGAGTCCCAAGCACCCAGGACCCTACACGATGCCTTTTGTGTGTTTGAGCAGAACAAGGGCCTGCCCCTGAGGCGACACCACTCAGATGTGTTTTCTCACTATTTTGGGGGTGTTGTGGAGACAGTGCTGGTCTTCAGATCTGTGTCGACCTTGTTCAACTATGACTATGTGTGGGATGTGATCTTTGACTCCAATGGGGCCATTAAAGTCAAATTCTATGCCACGGGCTTCATCAACACAGTGTTCCACTTTGGTGCTGCCGGAAGATATGGAAACCAGGTTCAGGAGAACACACTGGGCACCGTCCACACTCTCAGTGCCCACTACAAGGTGGATTTGGATGTGGGAGGTAAGACACTCTGGGGGAGGCAAGGATTCCAGTAGAGGGGGCTGAGAGACTGGGGACATCTTTGGGTGAGAGATGGGAAGCAAGGGACACACTCAGTCTGGCCTTGTCTTTGGCTTCTACTCTGAAGCCAGGCACAGGCAGACTCCAGAGGGGCAGGGCAGCTGCCTGACCAACTTTCACTCCTCCCTTCTCCCCACTCCACTCCCCCAGGACTGGAGAACTGGGTCTGGGCTGAGGACATGGTTTTTGTCCCCACCACGGTACCCTGGAGCCCCAATCACCAGACACAGAGCCTGCAGGTGATCCAGAAGCAGCTGGAGACGGAGGAGCAGGCTGCCTTCCCCCTGGGAGGCGCCTCCCCTCGCCACCTGTACCTGGCCAGCAAGCAGAACAACAAGTGGGGGCACCCTCGGGGCTACCGCATCCAGATGATCAGTGTTCCTGGGGAGCAACTGCCCCAGAACTGCTCTATGGAGAGAGCCATCAGCTGGGGCAGGTGGGTGGGGTGCGTTGTTGGAGGGGATGGTTGAGATGAGAAGAGTGTTGGGAGGGGCATTTGGGAACCCAGTTCAAACTGTACCCGAGGCGAGGTAAGAGCTCAAAACATATTTCCTGGTTATCAAGAGGACCACAGTTGATACACACTGCCCCACTTTTAAATTTTGGTGGGGCCATGTTGTGAAAGCGAAAGGAATGTACAGGTAAATATAGAAAGGTGTTGGGCTACCCACTAGAGTGACATCGAGTAACTGTAGATGAGAGGGGAAACCTGAGGTCCATGGGCTCAGTTCCCTTCCATGATGATCAGGCAGCAGGACAGGGACAGTGACCATGGACCCCTGACCAGAGCATCTCTAGGTACCAGCTGGCCGTGACCCAGAGGAAGGAGACAGAGCCCAGCAGCCCCAGCATCTTCAATCAGAATGACCCTTGGACTCCCACCATGGCCTTTGCTGACTTCATCAACAATGAGACCATTGCTGGAAAGGTCAGCTGACTGTGGGAGAAGAGGGAGGGATGGGGGGACACAGAGATCAGCCCCACCTTCCCTTGGTGGGGGGCTGAAATCCTGTGATCACCTGAAGGGCTGCACTGACTTGTTCTTCTGTGTTTTTGTGGATCTGCCCATTATCTGTGGAGGGAAACTTCCTAAGCTGGGAGTTCATCTGCAGACCCTGGCTGAGGCTCCAGCCTTTATTCCAGAGGCAGCAGTGCTTTCAGTCTCAGCTCTGTGGACTGAGTCCTTTAAAGGCCCCAGGATTCAGAAGGGCTGGAATGACAGGGAAGACTACATCTCTTATACCTAAAACTTCTCCACTTCTGTCTTCACCACCAAAGGATTCATTTTTAAATGTCAGCCTTTTCTGTCACCCACACCCTGATCTACCCTACTTCATTCTCCTCCTCTCAGTTACAGTTTGGGAATGCTCACCGAGTCAGGGGAGGTGGTGAAGTAGATTGTGGGTGTCATCATTTCTCTTGGGATGGGTAGGCTGATGGCGACGTGATGGGAAAGGTCAGAGATAGCAGCTGCAGGCCACGACATTGGAGGCTTGTGTTGCTCCTAATATGAAGTTGACTCTTTATGCTTTGACTTCTGGGCTACTGTGAAAAAGCGTTTAGATCTTAAAACCCTCCTGAGTGATGGTGGGCTCCCAAAGTGAATTTTGTGGGAGGCAGAGGTGTCCTTAACAGCACCAGGCCTCATGACCCTCTTTCTTCCCCCACTAGGACTTGGTGGCGTGGGTGACAGCGGGTTTCCTGCACATTCCACATGCAGAGGACATTCCCAACATGGTGACAGTGGGGAGCAGTGTGGGCTTCATTCTGAGACCCTACAACTTCTTTGATGAGGACCCCTCCATCAATTCTGCTGACTCCATCTACTTCCGGGAAGACCAGGATGCTGAGTCCTGTGACGTCAACTCCCTGGTCTGTGCCCTCTTCTTCCTCTTCATCCTGAAGGGTCCTTTCTCTCCCTTGCCTTCCCCTCCCTGCTGTGAGCATCCTGAGCCTGTGCCGCCTGAGACAGGGCCTTCTCAGCTCTGTGCATCCCAACCTGCTGGGTTCCTGTCACAGAGTGGAGAGGAATGGCCAGTGGGGAGTCTGGAATGATTATTAAACCTTTCCAATCGCCTCCTGGTTTTGGTGTTTTTTTTTCCTTTTGTCTTTGGATTCCTGTGCTGTCAAATCTTTTTAGGCCTCGCCAAGTCTCTCCTGAGACTCCCCAGTCCTCACTTGAGAGGGGGGGATGGGGGCTCTCTAAGGGGTGGCCACCGACAAGATTCCTGCCAGGACTGTGAACCCAAGAGTCCGGTTGGAAGGGGCTCTTTGGCCCACGTTTCCTCTCATCCTGGACCTCCTTCTTCTCTCCCTCCTTGCCTTGCCTTCTCCTGTTCTTACCTATTCTTATATCTTGGTTTTTCCCTCCTGGCCCTGAACGGATGTTCCTCAGCTCTCATTTTTCAACTCTGGTCTCCTCTCCTGACTCCAGGCCTGTGGAAGTCTGAAAATGCAAGGGACAACTAGCTTGAGAGGAGATCCCCCTTCTGTCTCCAGTGTCTGGAGGCTGCCCCTTCCCCAGTCTTGGGACAATGTGTTTGTATGGCCTGTCTTTGCCTCCTCTTGTCTGTACATCTCCAAGGAAAATGTTAAAGCTCAGTCAGTCTCTCTTTGACTGTCTATGGCTCACTCTCCCTGTCTGTCTCTCTTCAAGGAGGGGAAATGAGAAGCCATGGGGAGGGGTGACTTCCACCTGCTGGAAGCCCAGGCAGGGCTCGGAGGTGGACAGGAAACCAATTTCAGATGCTGCTCAGCTTCTGACTGAGGGAGTCACATCCAGGGAGCACACAGCACAGAAGCTTCTGCTGCTTTCTGTCCTACTCCAAGCCCAGGTTCACTTCCGGGTCAGCAGTGGATGGAGATGAGTCCGTGAGCTGGAGAGAGGCTAGGTTGCAAAGAACAGGGAGAAAGACCTCAGTCAGGAGAGATGTGGCGGGTACATGAATGTATAACACGACCCAAGGTGGAAGCCAGAGTGGCAGAGGACAGAAGCTGCAGGAAAGGAGCGATTAAAGACTGAGACAGAGGAGAAAAATGGGTGTTGTGGCCACCGTGGCTTGATTCTGACTTGATGCCTTTTCTTTCTCTGACCTGAGTCATTGAACTTCTCCATAAGATGCTTATGCTGTTGTCTCCACCTTCTGGCTCCTTTTTATGGTCAGTTGCATGAGAGTCAGTGCTGGAAGCAAAGGAACAAAGGAATTTTTTCTTTCGGAATAAAGGAATGTGGTGTCAACCCCTCCCCTCCCTGGGCAGAATAACTTGCAAGTCATTGCCTTGAAACCATGTCCAGACCAAGGCAGTGAGTGTTTACAAGTGGTGAGTGTGCGTGTGAGTGTGTGTGGATGCTCTCTCACAGCTTTGATGTGGAAAAGGGACTGTGGTTGTGTCTCTCTACAGCTATCTAGGGATGACACCCCTGGCCCAGGCCTCAGTGGACATGTAGATCGTGAGTTTATCAGCCTAGCTGAGGTCAGGAGGCCTGCGAGGTGGATCTCCAGCTTCACCACCCCACCCACTCTCTCCTTAAAACCTTGAGGCTGGCTGGATTGTTAGCCTCAGACTCATGGTCAAGCCAAAGGAGGGAAGAGTAACCCAGGATGTTAGGTTCTGAAAGAACTCCTGTCCCCAAGGGCATAATCTTTTGGACTTGGGCCCATTGCCCTTGAGGAACTGAACTAGGGGACACCCAAGATGTCCTTACAGGAGGGGCATAACTGGGATTCCAGGAGTGGAGACAAAAGCAAACCCTGTGAGCAGCAGAAGCTGTGCCCTCCTGCCTTGGCTCTCCTCCTGAAGTCCCTAGGCAGGGCTCCCTGTGCGAGTGCAGGAGTAGGATTCCCACATGCGTTCACTGAAGACTTCCCCAGTGCCTCCTGTGTGCCAGGCACCTTGGGAGGCACCAGGGTACATTGTGGAATAAGACACAATGTAGCCCCCAGGGGCGACAGGGCAAGTCAAGAGTCAATTACATCAGGGACTTTTCCAGGGGAGGTGGGAGGAGGACAAAGCAGGGGTTCCTAACCTGGAATTAGGGCCTGGAGAAGGCTTCCTGAGGGACATGATGTCTAAGCTGATGGATAGAGCTGGCCATAGGAGAAGAAAGTGAGTAGTGACAAGTTTCCAGGAAGAAAGAACAACATGTTCAAAGGCCAGGAAGTGACAAGGTAACACCATCCAAGTAAGTACCCAAGCTCATTGACAGGTGTGTGGGCTGAGAGCAGGGCCTGGAGGGACAAGCAGGGGCAGAGAAGGCAGGTGCTTGCAATCCATGGTTACCCTAAGGGAAACGGGGAGCCATGGAAGGATTCTAAGGAAGGGAGGGCCAGGGTGAGAGTTTCCTTTGCCCCTCCTGCAGTGGAAGCCCAGCTTGTGAACCACTGGACCACCAGGGAAGTCCCAGAGCATCACTATATTTAATGAACACTTGGGTAAGTCAGTTGCTGATTAAAGTAAAGTCCCACCCAAAAATAGTTTCATTGGTCCTTTGTGCACTGCTGGGATAATTGCTTAGATGATCCGTGTAAACTTTATACAGAGCATGGTGGGATGGGAGAAAACTAAACCCCTAAGGAAAAAAAAAAGGTTTCTTGACTCTCCCTGACAGCTTCTTTGACTGGAATTGGCAGTGAAAATGGGTTCATTATTTCTACAGACTCTTTACCTGTTTTAAGGGAAACCCACCCCTGCTGGCCCCCACCAGAAGGTTCTCTCTCAGTTATCCACTCCTCTCTCTGAACTTTAAATCTCTCCCTTTTAATTAGCTCTTGACTCATCGTGCTAAGTCGATGGCAGGACCCTGCCTCTCCTGGGGGGTGTCTTCCCTGGGTCTGTTCCTTCCAGGCGCCATCCTCCAAGGAGAGCTCTCCCTTTCCAGGCTCAGCTTCCCTTCCCCCTGAGTCTCTCCTCACCCCATTCCCCTCCCTCTGCTGATGCAGAAGCCACAGGCCCTTCCAGCTGCTACTTTCTGGACCTCTGGGTGGCATCGGTCCTCTCTGACTGGTCCCTACTGAAAACTCTCAGGTGTCCTGACCTCCTCACATCCTGACCCCTCCGAGGGCATGCCGGCTGCTTCTCAGACTCCTGTGCTGGCTCCTTCCCTTCTGCTCTGCCAACCAGCCTGCTCAGCCCCACACCTGGGCGATTTCTGGCCTTTGGCCCTGGCCCTCCTCTCTCCCCTCTGCACAGTCCTCCCTGGGTGCTCGCAGGCTCTCCTGTCTTTAATGATTACTACTTGTTGTTCGACCTAAATCTCAGTTTCTAGCCTAGAAGCTGTTTGCCCATCCTTGGAAACACATAGAGACAATGGTCCCTTTTCTGGGCAACTATGCTAGGGCTTCCCAGGAGCACCGCAACCTCAAGCTTATTGGTTTCCCCCTTAACCTTGGTGCTCTTCTTATAGGTCCTTCTGATGAGGAAAGCCCCTCACTCACTCAAGTCACTCTTTAGAGGAAATTCCTTGGCGGTCCAGAGGTTAGGGCCCCTCCATTCCACTGCAGCCATGAAATTAAAAGATGCTTACTCCTTGGAAGGACAGTTATGACCAACCTAGATAGCATATTTAAAAGCAGAGACATTACTTTGCCAACAAAGGTCCGTCTAGTCAAGGCTATGTTTTTTCTGGTAGTCATGTATGGATGTG
Organism: Okapia johnstoni; assembly: GCA_024291935.2. Classification (NCBI taxonomy): domain Eukaryota; kingdom Metazoa; phylum Chordata; class Mammalia; order Artiodactyla; family Giraffidae; genus Okapia; species Okapia johnstoni. The sequence goes on along the minus strand of CM044306.1, from coordinate 18,942,858 downwards.
AGAGTTGGACTGTGAAGAAAGCTGAGCACTGAAGAATTGATGCTTTTGAACTGTGGTGTTGGAGAAGACTCTTGAGAGTCCCTTGGACTGCAAGGAGATCCAACAAGTCCATCCTAAAGGAGATCAGTCCTGGGTGTTCATTGGAAGGTCTGATGTTGAAGCTGAAACTCCAATACTTTGGCCACCTGATGCAAAGAACTGACTCATTGGAAAAGACCCTGATGCTGGGAAGGATTGGGGGCAGAAGAAGAAGGGGACGACAGAGGATGAGATGGTTGGATGGCATCACCAACGCAATGGACATGAGTTAGGGTAAACTCCAGGAGTTGGTGATGGACAGGGAGGCCTGGCGAGCTGCGATTCATGGGGTCGCAAAGAGTCGGACACGACTGAGCGACTGAACTGAACTGAACTAAACAGAACTTCCACTGCAGCGGTCATGGGGTCCACCCATGGTTGGGGAACTAGGATCCTGCAACTTGCACTGTGGGACCAAAAAAAGAAAAGTCCCTATATTACCAAGTCACCGAATGGCAACTGTGTCTTTGTGTCGCCTAAGGCTCTGTGCTCTTTCTCACCCACCCACCCAACCAATCAGACACCGAGTCCTGTCAACTCCACCCACCACGTTGCTCAGACCCTCCCTTCCTCTTGTCCTCCAGGTCACTGGCCTCAGTCTGGCCCTTTGCCTCCCGTCCGGTGTCATGGACTCTGTCCCACATCCAAGCCCTGCTCGGAACCACAGTCAGAGCCGTGTCCCAGATTGCAGATCTGAGTGCAGTGACCTGCGTGTCCTTCCGCTGCTAAACCGGGCCTCGGAGCAGAAGCTCAGCTCAGGCACCGCCTCCTGGGGCCCAGATCTGGGGGCTGCAGATGGGCTCTGGCTCCCAGGAGTCAGCTCACGTCCAGCATAGTCAGAGAGGCTGGGGCCAACTTTTGTCCAAAGGGAAATAAGACCTAGTGGGGGGAATAGGACTTGTGGTCCTGTCGCCCAAGTAATTCTCCAAAAGGGACTCCTTTTTTGTTTTAGGATGGCTGACATGATGATTGTGAAGCCTATGACGAAAGGACATCAGAGGAAGCGATGTGTCAGCAGGACACTTAGAGAAGGTGGGCAGGGGGGCACCTTCTTTTGTATCAGTTCCTCCACCAGGTCGGGGCAAAATCTCTCCCTCCCACTCCCTGATCATTACCCACCTTCCCTAGGAAACCTGGGGATACTCCAGCAGAGTGGCTGTTCTTGACCTGGGCTTGGTCACATTGGTTGGGATTAGTTTTACCGAGCACAGGTAAAGCATTATGGATCCTCTTGATGATGTGTTCTTACCCAGGAGAAGAGGCCATCACTTACAAAAGGATCCAGAATGAAGTTCTCGGCCCGGAAAGGCTGGCCTTGTGGCCAGGGCTGGGCGTGACCTTAGATTCTGCTCCTCTTATTACAAAGTCCGCATGAAGTGTTTCAGTTTCAGAGACTGGGGCTGAAGACCCTTGACTGGGGTGCTTGCACTGGAACGTGGACAAATGTCTCCTCAAGCAACAGAATACAGGGAAACTGTAAGGCATTAACACTACCGGCATGGACCAGCAGTTGGGGCAATCATGAACCATAAGATACAGAAAGAGCACAAGTGTACTGCCACTCCTGAGTTGCCAAAAGCAAAAGCAGTGTATTGGGCATGATCCCTGCACACAGCACCACAAGCTGTTGGGCAGACCACCTAAGCCAGCCCTGGGGCCCGCTCCACGGATCTGCCCCCACTCTTACTCCATTGAAGGAACCAGTCCACAGAGGGCAAGCAAGGGAACCTGTGTTTTGTTCTTGCTCCTTCCTGCTGCAGCTTGAGTCCCAGTTAACTCTCACTTGATTTACTTCTCAGACCTGTTATCAATTCTATTGATGTAAGAGTCTGAGGACCAAGGTTGATAACAAAATTACTCGCATGTGGAATTTCCATATCAAAATAGAGCTGGTTGCAGAAGCAGCTGGTATCTGGAAAACCTGAAGTTTCTGGGGTTGATTTCCCTGGTTTCACATGTTCCCAGATTTCTGTCTTTCTGCAATGCCTACTTTGCTTAACACCCACACACTGCACAAGCCTTCCTGACCTGATCTCTTCTGCTGTCCCACTGACTCCTGTCTCCATCTCACACCTAATACACTGACCTTGGCCATTTCCTGCCCATGCCCAGGGTGTTTCAAGTTCTACACCTTTGCACCTTCTGATCCTTTTGGCTAGAATGTACTGTCCATTCTCCTCCAGGCTAACTGCAAGGTCATCTAAGGTGCCTTTTGGGGAAAGTGGTCTTGGACATGTGCAGGTTGGAAAGGATTCTCCCCCAGGTCACCTGGGAGGCATGACCCATCTCTGGAACCCTCAGTTTCTTCTGGTCCTGTCAGGACCTTTCTGCACAGATGATGATGTCTCCTCCACATCACCTGCCAGAGAATGGAGGTAGCTTTGCTCTATGCCTCTGCAGTATTCTGGAAAAGGGTTTCCTGGGGATGAGTGTTGTGGACAGCTAGGTTAAGTTCACAGCCAGGGTTCCAGGCACCGTGACCTGTGATGGTCCATCACTCCTGCTCATGGGGTAAGGAGGGGGTCTTTCTTACACTATGACTCCTCCCACCACCGCATGCTCCCCTCCAGTGACTCAGGGAGCTCACGTCCTCCAAGATGTTGACCTGGCTCAGCCCTTCAGTCCCCCAGCTCCCTACAGGTGCTTTGTGTTCTCAGCATGACTCTGCAGGCTCCTGTGGGTGCCTGTAGGATTCTGGTTGATGGGGGAGCAGAAGGCAGTGATGAGGGCTTCCCAGACTAGAGGAAGGAAGGAGAAAATCCTGCTGGAGGGGTGTGCTCAGATGCGCTTTGCTTACCGCTAGGTAGCTAGGAGAAAGTTTGGGCCTGGAGCAGGAAGGAAGAGCCCAAGGACAGTCCCTTTCTGCCCCGGTCACTTCTTCCTCTCCTCCCTCCAGCTGTGTCTCACAAACCCAGCCCTCCCAGTCTTTGTTGCCCCAACCTTGAACCTGAATGTTTGATTTGGAACAAGAAGACAGAGGCTGACATGGGCCGCTTAAAATGCAGATTCCTACCTCAGCCCCATTTCCCAAACTGAGTTAGCCACTACCCCCACCCCACCCTCAATTCCCTGCCAACTCTCTGCCCTTGGCTGCTTGCCTTGAATGTACCCATCATGCCATTGCCCAGAAGCACCACCCAGAGCCAGGAACCTCCAGACACTAAGGAGGCATTGTGCACCCCATTCTGTCTGTCCGTGTGTCTATCTCACATGCTGCATTCTGATTCAAGAGCCTGAAGAGTCAGGAGTTTTAGCGATGTTGATCTTCATTTTTCTGTCCTTGTGGACTCTTCTGGTGATGGGCAAGGAGGAAAGTGGTGCTGGGAGTGAGGAGGGAGTTGGGAACCAATGTCATCCCAGCCTGCCTCCCCGCTGCCCCTCCAGACCTCCCAGTGCCAAGCCCTGGACACACCCTGACCAGAGCCAGCTGTTTGCAGACCTGAGCCGAGAAGAGCTGATGGCTGTGATGAGCTTCCTAACCCAGCAGCTGGGGCCAGACCTGGTGGATGCAGCCCAGGCCCGACCCTCAGACAACTGTGTCTTCTCGGTAGAGCTGCAGCTGCCCCCCAAGGCTGCAGCCCTGGCCCACCTGGACAGGGGGAGCCCCCCACCTGCCCGGGAGGCATTGGCCATCGTCTTCTTTGGTGGACAACCCCAGCCCAATGTGACTGAGCTGGTGGTGGGGCCACTGCCCCAGCCCTCCTACATGCGGGATGTGACCGTGGAGCGTCATGGGGGACCCCTGCCGTATTACCGACGCCCTGTGCTTCTCCGAGAGTACCTGGACATAGACCAGATGATCTTGGACAGAGAGCTGCCCCAGGCTGCTGGTGTCCTCCACCACTGCTGCTCCTACAAACAAGGAGGACAGAAACTGTTGACCATGAACTCAGCTCCCCGTGGATTACAATCAGGTGATAGGTCCACCTGGTTTGGCATCTACTATAATACCACAAAGGGTGGGCCTTACCTGCACCCTGTGGGGTTGGAGCTGCTGGTAGACCACAAGGCTCTGGACCCTGCCCAGTGGACCGTCCAGAAGGTGTTCTTTCAAGGCCACTACTATGAGAGTCTGGCCCAGCTGGAGGAGCAGTTTGAGGCTGGCCAGGTGAATGTGGTGGTGATCCCAGACAATGGCACAGGTGGGTCCTGGTCGCTGAAGTCCCAGGTGCCCCCGGGTCCGGCTCCCCCTCTGCAGTTCCATCCTCAGGGCCCTCGCTTCAGTGTCCAGGGCAATCAAGTGGCCTCCTCATTGTGGACTTTCTCCTTTGGCCTTGGAGCTTTCAGTGGTCCTAGGATCTTTGACGTTCGATTCCAAGGTGAACGGCTGGCTTATGAGATTAGCTTGCAAGAGGCCGGTGTTGTCTATGGTGGGAATACCCCAGCAGCAATGCTCACTCGCTATATGGATGGTGGCTTTGGCATGGGTTACTTTGCCACACCCCTGATTCGTGGGGTAGACTGCCCCTATCTGGCCACCTACATGGACTGGCACTTCGTTGTAGAGTCCCAAGGTCCCAAGACACTACACGATGCCTTTTGTGTGTTTGAGCAGAACAAGGGCCTGCCCCTGAGGCGACACCACTCAGATTTTCTTTCCCACTATTTTGGGGGTGTTGCGGAGACAGTGCTGGTCTTCAGGTCTGTGTCCACAATGCTCAACTATGACTATGTGTGGGATATGGTCTTCTACCCCAATGGGGCCATAGAAGTCAAATTCCATGCCACGGGCTACATCTACTCAGCGTTCCTTTTTGGTGCTGCCCGAAGATATGGAAACCAGGTTGGGGAACACACGCTGGGCACCGTCCACACTCACAGTGCCCACTACAAGGTGGATCTGGATGTGGGAGGTAAGACACCCTAGGGGAGGCAACGATTCCAGTAGAGGGGGCTGAAAGATTGGGGACATCTTCGGTTGAGAGGGGAGGGAACATGGGACACACTCAGTCTGGTCTTCTCTTTGGCCCCCACTCTGAAGCCGGGAGCAGGCAGAGTCCAGAGCTGGCAGGGCAGCTGCCTGACAAGGCCTCCCTCCTCTCCTCCCCCTTCCCCTCCCCCAGGACTGGAAAACTGGGTCTGGGCTGAGGACATGGCTTTTGTCCCCACGGCGGTACCCTGGAGCCCCGAGCACCAGATACAGAGGCTGCAGGTGACCCGGAAGCAGCTGGAGACGGAGGAGCAGGCCGCCTTCCCCGTGGGAGGGGCCTCCCCTCGATACCTGTACCTGGCCAGCAAGCAGAACAACAAGTGGGGGCACCCTCGCGGCTACCGCATCCAGACGGTCAGCTTTTCTGGGGAGCCGCTGCCTCAGAACAGCTCCATGGAGAGAGCCATCAGCTGGGGGAGGTGGGTGGGGTGTATTGTTGGAGGAGGGTGGATGAGATGAGAAGAGCATGTTGGGAGGGGCAATTGGAAATCCAGTTCAAATTCTACACTAGGTGAGCTAAGAGCACAAAACTTATTTCTTGGATATCAAAAGGCCAACATTAGATACACAGCCCCCTGGGAATGCTAGTGCCCGGGTGGGAAAAGTCTTTTCTGTTTTGGTTGGGTCATGCTGTGAAATTGCAAGGGATCAACAGGTAGTCATGGAAAGATGTTGAGCTACTGACAACTTCTAGGGTGACATTGAGTGACTGTAGATGAAAGGGGAAACCTGAGGTCCATGGACTCAGCTTCCTTCCATGATGATCAGGCAGCAGGACAGGGACAGTGACCATGGACCCCTGACCAGAGCATCTCTAGGTACCAGCTGGCCGTGACCCAGAGGAAGGAGACAGAGCCCAGCAGCTCCAGCATCTTCAATCAGAATGACCCTTGGACTCCCACCGTGGCCTTTGCTGACTTCATCAACAATGAGACCATTGCTGGAAAGGTCAGCTGACTGTGGAAGAAGAGGGAGGGGTGGGGGACACAGAGATCAGCCTCACCTTCCCTTGGTGGGGGGCTGAAATCCTGTGATCACCTGAAGGGCTGCGCTGACTTGTGCTTCTGTGCTTTTGTGGATCTGCTCATTACTTGTGGAGGGAAACTTCCTAAGCTGGGAGTTCATCTTCAGACCCTCAAGAGGCAGCAGCCCTCTCAGTCTCAGTCTCAGCTCTGTGGCCTGAGTTCTTTACGGGCTGCAGGATTCAGGAAGGCTCAAGTGACCACAGAAGATAACATCGCTTATGTCAACATCCCTGTTTTTGGCTTCACACTAAAGATTAATTTCTAACTGTCAGCCTTTTCTGCCTCTCAATGCCTGATCTTCCCTCTTCCATTCTCCTTCTCTCAGTTACAGTTTGGGAATACCCCCAGAGTTGGGGGAGGTACTGTAGTAACCTGTAGGTTGCATTATTCCCCTCAGATGCATAGACTGATGGTGATGTGATAGGGAAAGTCAGAGATGGAGACTGTATGCTGGCAAGGGGTTCTGGTATTGCTCCCAATGTGAAATCGGTTCTTTATGCTTTGATTTCTAGGCTAGTAGGAAAAACATTAAAGACTTAAAACTCTCTTGTTTGAAGCTAGGCTCCCAAAGTGAATCCTGGGGGAGGCAGGTGTCCTTAGCAGCGCCAGGCCTCATGACCCTCTTTCTACCCCACTAGGACTTGGTGGCGTGGGTGACAGCAGGTTTCCTTCACATCCCCCATGCAGAGGACATTCCCAACACGGTGACAGTGGGGAATGGTGTGGGCTTCTTCCTGCGACCCTACAACTTCTTTGACCAGGAGCCCTCCATGGATTCCGCTGACTCCATCTATTTCCGGGAAGACCAGGATGCTGGGTCCTGTGAGGTCAACTCCCTGGCTTGCCTGTCCCAGGCTGCTGCCTGTGCCCCTGACCTCCCTGCCTTCTCCCATGGGGGCTTCCCTGAGTACTAGGTGGTCCTTGGGGTGAGGAATGTGTCTAGGACCCAAAGACAAGGGAGTGTGGAGAGGGGAGGGGCTGGACACTGAGTTTCTCCCAGCTCCCACCCCAGGTTCCTCCCTCTCCCATCTTCTGCCCTTGCCTCCTCATCCCTGCTGGGAGTATCTGTATCCTGTGCTGCCTGACCCATGGGCTTCTCAACTCTGTTGACTCCAGACCTGCTGCATTCCTATCACAGAGAGAAGAGGAATGGCCAACTGGTAGTCTAGAGTGATGATTAAACCTTTCCAGAAGACTTAACTTTGGTAATTTTGTTTGTTTGTTTGTTTATTTTGCCTTCTGGGTTTCTCAACTCTTTTTAGGCCATGCCAGATCTCTCCTGAGACTCCCCAGTCCTCACTTGGGAGAGGAGGATGGGGGCCTTCTATGGGGATGGCCGCCTAGGCGCCCCGGGCAGGGTTCCTGCCAGGTGAATCCAGGAGTCCAGCTGGAAGGAGCTCTTCGGCCCATGTTTCCTCTCATTCTAGTCCTCTTTCTCTCTCTCTTCCTTCTTGCCTAAGCCCCTCCTGTTCTTCAGTTCAGTTCAGTCGCTCAGTCATGTCCGACTCCTTGAGACCCTATGGACTGCAGCACACCAGGCTTTCCTGTCCATCACCAACTCCTGGAGCTTGCTTAAACTCGTCCATCGAGTCAGTGATGCCATCCAACCGTCTCATCCTCTGTCATCCCCTTCTCCTCCTGCCTTCAATCTTTCCCAGCATTATGGTCTTTTCCAATGAGTCAGTTCTTCACATCAGGTGACTAAATAGTGGGGTTTCAGCTTCAGCATCAGTCCTTCCAATGAGATGGCAGAAGGGGTGAAATCATGTTTAGAATCAAACCCCATACCCGCCAGAGACATTTGGAGGGCTCAAACAAAACCTTGTGTGTACCAGGACCCAGGGACCCCACAAGAGACTGAACCAGATCTCCTGTTCTTACCTATTCTTATTTTCTGGGATTTCCCTTTCTGCCTTGAGCAGATGTTCCCCAGTTCTCATTTCTCAACTGTGTCTCCTCTCCTGGTTCCAGACCTGTGGAAGTCTCAAGATGAAAGGGGCATCTAGTTTGAGAAGACAGTCCCCATCTGTCTCCCTATGTTTGGGAGCTTCCCCTTCCCTCAGTCCTGGGACAGGGTGTCTCATCACAGTTCTTTCTGCCCATGTGTATAGATCTGCCTTGGACCTTGCATCCTCTGGCAGAGGATGGTCATGGGAACAGCAGCAGCTCACATTAGCACTTTAGAAAGCTTTGTGGGTGTGGTGCTAATGAAGAGTGGTCATTTAGTGCCAGGTGTGTGCTTGACCAGTGCCCTAGGTACTCAGCAGAAGCCAACGGGGGAGGTGGGGCAGGCAAAATAGGAAGACCAGGCACTTGTACCACGGGGCCAGGTGCTGTTCAATCATATGTAAGTATGCAAATAAGCCAGGGTTTCTGGCGGTGGAGCCTCCACACAGGCTGTTTCTATGGACAGCTGGGTGGTGGCAGACTGGATTTGGGCTACCTCTGCAAATAACCAGAGATGGGAAGCAGTAGAACTCTTATCCCTAGAAGACTGATTAAATAAACTCTGATACACTCTTAAAAAGCAATACTGCTACTGCTGCTGCTAAGTCGCTTCAGTCGTGTCCGACTCTGCGTGACCCCATAGACGGCAGCCCACCAGGCTCCGCCGTCCCTGGGATTCTCCAGGCAAGAACACTGGAGTGGGTTGCCATTTCCTTCTCCAGTGCATGAAAGGGAAAAGTGAAAGTGAAGTCACTCAGTCGTGTCCGACTCTTCGCGACCCCATGGACTGCAGCCCACCAGCCTCCTCTGTCCATGGGAGTCTCCAGGCAAGAGTACTGGAGTGGGGTGCCATTGCCTTCTCTGAAAAAAAGCAATACTATGCAGCTGTAAAAGTAATTATATCTCTTTATAGGGAATCATAATCCAGTGAACAAGAGAAAGCACAGAAGTGTGTATAGGACACCTCCACTTGTGTTTTACAGGGAAGGATCACATAAATACATATTTTCATATCTTAGAAATGTGTATTCAGAAGACATGGGTAACACTGGTTGCCGCTGTGGAGAGGAACCAAGAGGTGGGGACTCAGATGGGAGGCGACTTAGTAGTATAAACCCTTTTGAAAATTTTGATTTTTGAACCATATGGCTGTGTTAATATTCATTTATCATTATTCAAATAATAAATGGCCCCAACAAGATTTGACTCTGTTCTTTAAACTAACTTGTGTTTTAGGAGGGGGTAGGGTAGGGAAAGCTAAAGTGAATTGAGACATGGGCTTGGGGACTCAATTTTCTCAAGTGTTTGAACCAAGAAAAATGGATGTGGCCTCTGGTGATCCCTTTGCCTCCTCTTGTCTATACATGTACAAGAAAATTGTTAAACCTCAGTCAATTTCTCTTTTGCTGTTTCTCACTCACTCTCCATGTCTGTCTTTCTTCAAAGAAAGGGAATGAGAAGCAGTGGGGAGGGGTGACTTCCACCTGCTGGAAGCCCAGGCAGGGCTTGGAGGCGGACAGGAAACCGATTTCAGACGGTGCTCAGCTTCTGACCTGAGGGAGTCACATCCAGGGAGCACACACAGCACAGAAGCTTCTGCTGCTTTCTGTCCTGCTCCAAGCCCAGGTTCACATGTGAGTCAGCAGTGGATGGAGATGAGTCCGTGAGCTGGAGAGAAGCTAGGTTCTGAAGAACAAGGAGAAAGACCTCAGTCAGGAGAGAGGGCCCGTGATGGCTGGATGCATTTATAACTTGGTCCAGGGTGGAAGTTCACAGCCAGGGTTCCAGGCACTCTGACTTGTGATGATCCACCAGCCCCGCTCATGGGGTAGGGAGAGGGTCTTTCTTATACTGCAACTCCCAACTCCCTCCAGTTTGTTACTGATTCCACCCCACAAATGTTTCCCTCCAGTGACTCAGGGAGCTCAGGGCCTCCAAAATGTTGACCTGGCTCAGCCCTTCAGTTCCCCAGCTCCTCCCTCGTGCTTTGTGTTCTCAGCATGACTCTGCAGGCTCCTGTGGGTGCCTGTAGGATTCTGGTTGCTGGGGTGAGCAGAAGGCAGTGATGAGGTCTTCCAGGACTAGAGGAAGGAAGGAGAAAATCCTACTGGAGGGTTGTGCTCAGTTGCGTTTTGCTTGCAGCCAGGTAGTCAGGAGAAAGGCTGCGTCTGCATGAGGAGAGCAAGCCCAAGGACAGTCCCTTTCTGCCCCCATCACATCTTCCTCTCCTCCCTCCAGTTGTGTCTCCCAAACTCAGCCCTCCTCCACTTTGTGCCCCAACTTTGAACCGGAATGTTTGATTTGAAACAGGAAGACAGAGGCTGACGTGGACCACTTAAAGTCCAGGTTCCTACCTCAGCCCCACCTCCTGAGCCTGGTTTGACCATTGCCCATACAGCCTCCACTCCCTGCCAACCTTCTCTCCTTGGCTGCTTGTCTTGAATTTACCCATCATCCCATCGCCCAGAAGGACCACCCAGAGTCAGGAACCTGCAGAGACTGAAAGAGGCATCGAGCACCCAGGTCCTGTCTGTCTATCTTGCATGCTGCATTCCGATTGAAGAGGCTGAGGACAACCAGGAGTTTTAATGATGTTCATCTTCATTTTTCTGTCCTTGTGGACTCTTCTGGTGATGGGCAGGGAGGAAGGTGGTGCTGGGAGTGAGGAGGGAGTTGGGAAGCAATGTCATTCCAGCCTGCCTCCTCGCTGTCCCTCCGGAACCCCCAGTGCCCAGCCCTGGACACACCCTGACCAGAGCCAGCTGTTTGCAGACCTGAGCCGAGAAGAGCTGACAACTGTGATGAGCTTCCTGACTCAGAAGCTGGGGCCGGACCTGGTGGATGCAGCCCAGGCCCGACCCTCAGACAACTGTGTCTTCTCAATAGAGCTGCAGCTGCCCCCCAAGACTGCAGCCCTGGCCCACCTGGACAGGGGGAGCCCCCCACCTGCCCGGGAGGCACTGGCCATCGTCTTCTTTGGCGGACAACCCCAGCCCAATGTGACTGAGCTGGTGGTGGGGCCACTGCCCCAACCCTCCTACATGTGGGATGTGACCGTGGAGCGTCATGGGGGCACCCTGCCGTATTACCGACGCCCTGTGCCTCTCCGAGAGTGCCTGGACATAGACCAGATGATCTTTGACAGAGAGCTGCCCCAGGCTGCTGGTGTCCTCCACCACTGCTGCTCCTACAAACAAGGAGGACAGAAACTGTTGACCACGAACTCAGCTCCCCGTGGCGTGCAGTCAGGGGACAGGGCCACCTGGTTTGGCACAACATTTCCGGGGCTGGGTTCTTCCTGCACCCCGTGGGGTTGGAGCTGCTGGTAGATCACAAGGCTCTGGATCCTGCCCAGTGGACCGTCCAGAAGGTGTTCTTTCAAGGCCGCTACTATGAGAGTCTGGCCCAGTTGGAGGAGCAGTTTGAGGCTGGCCAGGTGAATGTGGTGGTGATCCCAGACAATGGCACAGGTGGATCCTGGTCCCTGAAGTCCCAGGTGCCCCTGGGTCCAACTCCCCCTCTGCAGTTCTATCCTCAGGGCCCCCGCTTCAGTGTCCAGGGCAATTGAGTGACCTCCTCATTGTGGACTTTCTCCTTTGGCCTCGGAGGTTTCAGTGGTCCTAGGATCTTTGACATCCGCTTCCAGGGGGAGAGAATTGCATATGAAGTCAGTGTCCAGGAGGCCTTGGCCATCTATGGCGGAAATTCTCCTTTTGCCCTGAGAGGCCGGTATGCAGATGCCAACTTTGGTTTGGGGTACTTTTCCACGCCCCTGAGCCGTGGGGTGGACTGTCCCTATCTGGCTACCTACATGGACTGGCACTTCCTTCTGGAGTCCCAAGCCCCCAGGACACTACGAGACGCCTTTTGTGTGTTTGAGCAGAACAAGGGCCTGCCCCTGAGGCGACACCACTCAGATTTTCTTTCCCACTATTTTGGGGGCGTTGTGGAGACAGTGCTGGTCTTCAGGTCTGTGTCCACGATGCTTAATTATGACTATGTGTGGGATATAGTCTTCCACCCCAATGGGGCCATAGAAGTCAAATTCCATGCCAAAGGCTACATCAGCTCAGTGTTTTTCTTTGGTGCTGCCCGAAGATATGGAAACCAGGTTCGGGAGAACACACTGGGCACTGTCCACACCCACAGTGCCCACTACAAGGTGGATCTGGATGTGGAAGGTAAGACGGGCTGGCGGAGGCAACGATTCCAGTATAAGAGTCTGTAGTCTTAAGCCTAGATTTAAAAGTTTTCATTGTGCCAATTCCCTGGTTGTCCAGTGGTTAAGACTCCATATTTCCACTGCAGGAGGCAGGGTTCCATCCCTGGTCAGGGTACTAATATCCTGCTTGCTGGGAGGCCAAAGAGAAGGAAAATCTCTTTGAAACATTAAAGATGTAAAAGTGTGTGAATAAATATGAAAGCCATCGAACTCCTCAGAGATTTTCAACCTTAGATAGTTATTCCCTCATGCTTAAAAAAATAATTCTTTCCTTTTTTAAACTGTGCACGTGCAGTTCTAGAATCTATCATGGTGTGTGCTATGTATGATACTATACAGCGGCGGCCACATGGACAGTAGCCCGCCAGGCTCCTCCGTCCATGGGATTTCCCAGGCAAGAGTACTGGAGTGGGTTGCATTTCCTTCTCTAGGAGGTCTTCCTGACCCAGGGATGGAACCCACGTCTGCTACATTGACAGGTGGGTTCTTTACTACTGAGCCACCTGGGAAGACCCAGGGTAAGATATACTGGTATAGACATTTAGATTTTTACTGACATTTTTTGATCATAATGTATATATATTTTCTCAGTTCTAATTTCTCACATAACAACATATTACACTCATGCAAACAACAAATATTTACCGAATGCATATTTGTGCCAAGCACTGCACTAAAACAGTTTAACAAAAGAAACCACATCTCTGCTCTCAGGAGACTTAGGTTATAATGGAGGAGTGGGGACCACATGAAGAGCTCCTGGCAAATGTGAGAGCAACCTTTTCTTTTTTTAACTGAAGTTTAGTTGGTTTACAATGTTGTGTTAATTTCTGCTATGCAGCAAGGTGATTCAGTTATACATACATATATATATTCTTTTTCATATTATTTTCCACTATGGTTTATCTCAGGATATTGAATACAGTTCTCTGTGCTATGCAGTAGGTCTTTGTTTTTTATCCATTCTATATAGTAGTTTATGTCTGCTAACCCCAAACTCCCAATCATCCTTCCCCTACAGCAGCCACATATCTGTTCTCTATAGCTGTAAATCTGTTTCCGTTTCATAGATATGTCCATTTGTGCTGCATTTATTATTTATAAAAATTTTTAATTGGAAGATAATTTCTTAACAATGTTGTGTTAGTTTCTGCTTTTAACAATGTGAATCAGCCATAAATATGTGTGTGTGTGTGTGTATACATATATATATCCCCTCCCTCATTAGCCTCCCTCCCACTCTTTCCCATCCCACCCCTCTAGGTCATCACAGAGCACCTGGCTGAGCTCCCTGCATTATATAGGAACTTCCCACTAGTAATTTTACACAAGGTATTTCAATGCTACACTCTGAATTCATCCCACCCTCTCCTTCCCTCGCTTTGTCCACAAGTCAGTTCTCTATATTTATGTCTCCATTCCTGCCCTGCAAATAGGTTCACCACTACCATTTTTCTAGATTTCATATATATGTGTTAATATACGATATTTGGTTTTCTCATTCTGACTTACTTCACTCTGTATAACAGGCTATAAGTTCATCCACCTCAGTTCAACTGACTCTCATTCATTCCTTTTTATGGCTCAGTAATATTCCATTGTATATATGTATTACATCATCTTTATCCATTCATCTGTCATTGGACATTTAGGTTGTTTCCATGTGTTGACTATTGTAAATACTGCTGCTATGAACACAGGGGTACATGTATCTTTTCAAATTATAGTTTTGTCTGAATATATACTCAGGAGTGGGATTGCTGGATCATATAGTAACTCTATTTTTAGGTTTTAGCGTAGAAGTGTTCCCTTTTCTCCACACCCTCTCTAGCATTTGTTGGGAAATGCTTTTTTCTATTCTTTTATTCTGTTCAATATGGTAGTCACTAGCCACTTCTATTGTGTATATGTATATCTCACATCTTCTTAATCTAATCATCAGTTGCTGCACTTAGGTTGCTTCTAGTTCTTGGCTATTGTAAATACTGTGGCTATGAACTTTGGGGTGCATGTATTTTTTTGAATTACAGTTTTATCCCAGGCCCAGAAGTGGAATTTCTGGGTCACATGGCAATTCTATCTTTACTTTTCTGAGGAACCTCCATACTGTTCTCCTTGGTGGCTGCACCAATTTACATTCCTACTAACAATGTAAGAAGGTTCCCTTTTCTCCACACCCTGAAAGATTTTTATGCTTATCCTCTTTGTATCTCAGTTTACTCAAGTGTAAAAATGGTTTAACAGTGCATTTTTCATAAGATTGTTGTGAGGATTAATGACTATTTGAAAACCTTTTTCCTTTTGAAATAACTCTTTTGTTTTTGGTTGAGCTGGGCCTTCATTGCAGAGCATGGTCTCTTTGTCATCATGGTTGGGCTGTCTCTAGTTGTGGCTCACAGGCTTCTCTTGTTGTGGAGAACAGGCTCTAGAACGTGAGGGCTCAGTTAGTTGTGGCTCTCGGGCTCAGATGTCCCAGTTCAGTTCAGTTCAGTTCAGTCGCTCAGTTATGTCCGACTCTTTGCGACCCCATGAACCGCAGCACACCAGGCCTCCCTGTCCATCACCAACTCCCTGAGTCCACCCAAACCCACGTCCATCGAGTCGGTGATGCCATCTAGCCATCTCATCCTCTGTCGTCCCCTTCTCCTCCTGCCCTCAATCTTTCCCAGCATCAGGGTCTTTTCCAATGAGTCAACTCTTCACATTAAGTGGCCAAAGTATGGGAGTTTCAGCTTCAATATTAGTCCTTCCAATGAACACCCAGGACTGATCTCCTTTAGGATGGACTGGTTGGATCTCCTTGCAGTCCAAGGGACTCTCAAGAAAACCACTACAATATTGTAAAGTAATTACCCCAACTAAAATAAATAAATTTATTTTAAAAAAAAGAATATTCTCCAACACCGCAGTTCAAAAGCTTCAATTCTTCGGTGCTCAGCTTTCTTTATAGTTCAACTCTCACATCCATACCTGACCACTGGAAAAACCATAGCCTTGACTAGATGGACCTTTGTTGGCAAAGTAATGTCTCTGCTTTTTAATATGCTATCTAGGTTGGTCATAACCTTCCCTCCAAGGAGTAAGCGTCTTTTAATTTCATGGCTGCAATCACCATCAGCAGTGATTTTAGAGCCCAGAAAAATAAAGTCAGCCACTGTTTCCACTGTTTCCCCATCTATCTGCCATGAAGTGATGGGACTGGATGCCATGATCTTAGTTTTCTGAATGTTGAGCTTTAAGCCAACTTTTTCACTCTTCTCTTTCACTTTCATCAAAAGGCTCTTTAGTTCTTCTTCACTTTCTGCCATAAGGGTGGTGTCATCTGCATATCTGAGGTTATTGATATTTCTCCTGGCAATCTTGATTCCAGCTTGTGCTTCCTCCAGCCCAGCGTTTCTCATGATGTACTCTGCATATAAGTTAAATAAGCAGGGTGACAATATACAGCCTTGACGTACTCCTTTTCCTATTTGGAACCAGTCTGTTGTTCCATGTCCAGTTCTAACTGTTGCTTCCTGACCTGCATACAGGTTTCTCAAGAGGCAGGTCAGGTGGTCTGGTATTCCCATCAATTTTCCACAGTTTATTGTGATCCACACGGGCATGTCAAATTTTAGTTCCTTGACCAGAGATCAAACCTGCATCCTATGCAGTGGAAGATGAATTCTTAACCACTGGACCACCAGCGAAGTCCCTGAAATAACTTCAGACTTACAGAAAAATTGCAGACATTATACAGAGTTGCCATATATCCTTCACTGACTCCCCTTAATGTTAACATCTTACAGAAGCACAGGACAGTCAAACACAGGAAATTAACATGATTACAATACTAAAAATGGCAGATCTGATGAGAATTTTATGAGTTCTTCCACTGATTTCCTTTCTCTGTTTCAGGATCTAAACCAGCATCCCACATTGCGCTTAGATGTCCTATCTCTTTATGGTCTTCTCCAATCTGCAGCAGTTCTTATTATTTATCTGTTTGGCTGGGCCAGTCTTAGTTGCAGTACGTGGGATCATCACTACATCAAGCGGGATCTTTTGTTGCAGCCCACAGGCTCTCTTGTTGTGCCAGGCACTCTAGAACATGAGGGCTCCATAGTTGTGGTGCGTAGGCTTCCTTGCCGCACAGCACATGAGATCTTAGGTGGGCTCTTTGATTCCCCCAACCAGAAATCAAACCCACATCCCCTGCCTTGCAAGGCAGATGCTTAACCACTGGAACACAGGGAAGTCCCAGGAACGGGCACTTTAGAAGATACTAGTCAATCATTTTGTAGAATGTCTTTCTTTGGGTTTTCTCTGATACTGTCTTATGATTAGATTGAGCTTGTGTTTTTGTTTTCGTGGAGTTTCTTGGGTAAGAAAACCACAGGAATGACATTACACCCTTCTCAGAGCATTGTATCCTGGGGTACATCATGTCCTTATGTCTTATCGCCAGTGATGTGGGACTCAAGCACTTGGTTAAGGTGGTATTTTCCAGCTACCTCCATTGCAAAAGTTACTGTTTTTCCACTTGCAATTAATAAATATTTGGGGTAAATTTTTGATGCTGTGCAAATATACCATTTCTTTTCTTCTCAAGCTCTTGCCTATGAATATTAGCATCTATTGGTGGATGCTATGCAAATATACTATTTCTTTTCTTCTCAAGCTCTTTCTTCTCAAACTCTTGCCTATGAATATTAGCATCTATTGGTGGTTTTTTCCTGCAACAGTGATAATTACTGTGCCATTTACATTTGTCTCTTTTTCTTTATACATTTATTCATTGGAATTTTCCATAAGAAAGTGTTGTCCCTCCATTTTATTTATATATGTAATTATTTATTCATAACTGTGTGGACTCATGGATATTTTATTCTAAGGGTTATAAGCCCCTACTATCATTTTTTTTCCTTAAATTGTTCCAGCTTTGGTCATTGGGAGGACCTTCAGGCTGGTTTCTTTGTCCTGCTGACATGAGTCCCTCCTTTTTTGAGTACTTCTTTAGTCTCTGGCACCACAATATGCTCCTATTCCATCTTGTATTTTCCCTCTTCTAACCCTTGATTCAACCACTTCCCCAAGAATCTCTGGTTTCTTTTATTGGAGAATAGTATTTAGAAACCAAGATCTGGGTACCAGCTGTGCTCATTATTCCTGGGATGTCATTGCTTTTAGGGTCTCTTATTGGACTTAACTAGAAAATATATATGTATGTATTCTAACTGACACACATGTTTCTATTTATCTCTATATCCAAATTAGAACAACTCTTTTTTTAAAAAAAATTATGTACTTGTCTATTTATTTATGGCTTTGCTGTGTCTTTGTTGCTGTGAGTGGGGTTTCTCTAGCTGCAGTGCATAGGCTTCTCATTGTGGCGGTTTCTCTTGTTGCAGAGCACAGACTCTAGAGTGCAGACTCAGTAGTTGAGGTGCATGGGCTTAGTTTCCCCAAGGCATGTGGAATTTTCCCAGACTAGGAATCGAACTCATGTCCCCTGAATTGGACAGGGAAATCCTTAAAAAAAAAAAAAAACTTTTTTATTGGAGAATAACTGATTAACAGTGTTGTGATAGTTTCAGGTAGATAGCAAAGGGACTCAGCCATACATATACTTGTATCCATTCTCCCTCAAACTTCCCCCATCCAGGCTGAAAAATATTTATATATTTATTTATCTATTTGGCAGCACCAGGTTGCATGCGAATTCTTAGTTGATTCATGTGTATCTAGTTCCCTGACCAGGGATCAAACCTGGGCCCCCTGCATTGGAAGCTCAGAGTCTTAGCCACTGGACCACTTGAGAAGTCCCTATGGCAAACCTTAAAGCACATGGAATGGTGCCTGATATGCATGGAGAAGTATTAGCTATCATTGTTGTTCTTATTATCCATATGAGTTTGCTTGTGTGGCTGTACCAGAAAAGAGAACTCTTGGCCTGTAATTATCATCTATAGGTAGAAAGGCTTCCCCAGTGGCTCAGATGGTAAAGAATATGCCTGCAAGGCAGGAGACTCTGGTTCGATCCCTGGGTTGGGAAGATCCCCTAGAGAAGGGAATGGTTATCCACTCCAGTATTCCTGCCTGGAAAATTTCATAGACAGAGGAGCCTGGAGACCTACAGTCCATGGACTCACAAACAGTCAGAAATGACTGAGCGACTAACACACACATAAGCAGAAAATGTGGAGTGTGGACTAGGAGCAGTAATTCACAAGAGGAAAGTGAGGCTTTGCTTAATCAGTCTCTGCTCTCTCTAATCTTTTGAAGGTATGGAGGGAGCTTCCGGCATGTTTTGACTTACTGTTCTTTGGTCTCAGATCACTTAAGTTGATTCCTAATATGGAACCTAGCTGGACTCCAATAAATTCGTTTAAAACAAATATGCAGGCAACATACTGTGCCTAATTCCTTGCCAAACCCCAAACAATAGAAAACACCACTAAGCTCCAGCAGTGTTGGGCCTGGGGTCTGACTTTCCTTTCCGCTGGTCTGCGTATCTGCTGTCCATGTGTGGTGGAGCCAATTGATGTTGGTTTTCTCTGGGTACTCATGTATAGTCAGTGTAGAACCAGACTGAGACTTAGGTCTCCGGCACTGCCATGAAACTAACCATGTGCCCTTGGTGACAAACCGGAGCACATCTAAGCCTCAGTTGTCCCATCCATAAAATGGGTTGTTGTGTAAGTAAAGCTTCAATCCATGTAAAGCCCTCAGCACATTGCCTGTGTAGAACTCCTCCAAGTTCAGTAAATTGAGCTACTGCTGTGATAATGTTCATGAGAAGGCAGCTCTAATGATGGAGCTTCAGATATGATATGCAGACACTTTCCTCAGGTCAGAAAGAACCTGACTCTGCACATTGCCTGCTAGACTGCTCCAACCTCAGGTAACTACCCTACCTTCTGCTCCTCAGAAGGAGAAGATCAATGGAAACTCAGTCGTAGGGCATCTGGGGTTATTACCAGAGATGATGTCCAGAAGAAAGACCTTCTCCAAATCTCTGGATCAGGGACATCCAGGGGATAAGGGAGGGAAGCAAGGGACACACTCAATCTGGCCTTGTCTTTGGCTCTTACTCTGAAGCCAGGAGCAGGTAGATTCCAGAGGGGGCAGTGCAGCTGCCTAACCAACTCTCGCTCCTCCCTTCCCCCTACTCCACTCCCCCAGGACTGGAGAACTGGGTCTGGGCTGAGGACATGGCTTTTGTCCCCACGGCGGTACCCTGGAGCCCTGAGCACCAGATACAGAGGCTGCAGGTGACCCGGAAGCAACTGGAGACGGGGGAGCAGGCCGCCTTCCCCCTGGGAGGGGCCTCCCCTCGATACCTGTACCTGGCCAGCAAGCAGAACAACAAGTGGGGGCACCCTCGCGGCTACCGCATCCAGACGGTCAGCTTTTCTGCGGGGCCACTGCCCCAGAACAGCTCCATGGAGAGAGCCTTCAGCTGGGCAAGGTGAGTGATGGGATATAAGGGAGGCACTGGGGGAGAAGGATGGTACAAAAGGCTACGTGTTGCGGGGAACCCAGGTTCCCCACCTCCCATGGGTGTGCATACACACTCACAGTCACACATTCTCACACACATGCATTCCTACAGCCACAATCTTAGGCTGCTCAAATTGAAGCCTACTGGGTAAATGGATGAATGGAAAGATAGATACTGAATCAAATGTGAAAAAATGTTTAAGGCATCAGTAGAATCTGCGAGGTGGGTATGTGGATGTTCACTATACTACTCTTTCAAGTTTTCTATATGTTTAAAATGTTCATAATCAAGGTTGGAGAGGAGAGATTTCCCTGGCAGTCCAGTGGTTAAGACTTCGCCTTCCAGTGCAGGGGTTGTGGGTTTTATCCCTGGTCAGGGAGCTAAGATCCCATATTTCTCATGGCCAAAAAACCAAAACATGAAACAGAAGCAAGATTATAACAAATACAATAAAGAGTTTTTAAAAATGGTCCACATCAAAAAAAAACCTTATAAAAAAAGATTGAGTCAAAATAGTTATTAAAAAATCCATAAACAAATGCTGGAGAGGGTATGGTGAGAAGAGAACACCCCCTATACTACTTGTGGGAATGTAAATTGGTACAGCCACTATGGAGAACATAGTATGGACATTCCTTAAACACTAAAAAATAGAACTACCATATGATCCTGCAATCCCACTCCTGGACATATACCCAGAGAAAAATATGATCTAAAAGTATACATGCACCCCAGTGTTCATTGCAGTACTCTTTACAGCACTGTTTGCAGCCAAGACATGGAAACAACCTAAATGTCCATCGACAGAGGAATGGATAAAGAACATATGGCACATATACACAATGGAATATTACTCAGCCATTAAAAAGAAGTAATGGCTTCAGCTCCTCAGAAGGAGAAGGTCAGTGGAAACCCAGCCACATAAAATAATAGTTTAAGGAGTATGCTCAACCTAGTAGAATCAAATTTCTTTAAGTACCTTGGAAGAACACCCTAACATAAAATGTATGAAATTTAACCACCAGTGGTCACTTATCTCTCAATAAAATGGGGGTAGGGGCGTTGGTAGGGTGGACAACATTTGCAGCAACATGAATGAACCTAGAGACTGTCATACTGAGTGAAGTAAGTCAGCCAGAGAAGGATAAATATCGTATGACATCCCTTATATTCGAAATCTAAAAAAAAAAAAATTATACAAGTGAACTTATTTACAAAACAGAAACAGACTCACAGACTTAGAGAACAAACTTATGGTTGCCAGAAAGGAAGGGTGAGGGGAAGGGATAGTTGGGGAGTTTGGGATCGACATATACATGCAGCTATGCTTAAAATTGGGCTTCCCTGGTGGCCCAGTGGCTAAGAATCCACCTGCCAATGCAGGGGACACAGGCTCGATCCCTGGTCAGGGAGCTAAGATTCCCACATGCTGCAGGGCAACTGAGCCCATTCACCACAACTGCTGAGCGAGCACTCCAGAGCTCTGAGCCACCACTACTGAAGCCCTCATGCCTAGAGCCCATGCTCTTCAACAAAGACTAGTCCCCGCTTCCTGCAACTAGAAAAAGCCTGAGCTCACAGCAGCGAAGACCCTATGTAGCCAAAAATAAAAAAAAATGAAATGGATAGCCAACGAGATCCTACTGTGTAGCACAAAGAAGTCTGCTCAATGTTATGTGGTGATCGGAATGGGAGGGGAGTTTGGGGGAGAATGGATACATGAATATGTATGGCCGAGTCCCTTTGCTGTCCACCTGAGACTATCACAACATTGTTAATCGGCTATACCCTGATACAAAAAAAAAAAAAGGTTGAAGGGGGGGAAGAAAAGAGGAAGAAAGGAGCACAGTTCTGAGGGAGTCCTCCCTAAAATCCAGGTACATGAGATACTGAAATTGACCTAAGATGGGAATCAGGCTGTGTCTGTGCCTATGCATGCAGGCCCAGAGTCCCATGTGCATGGAGGCATGAGCCACAGTCCCACCTGAAGTCTGAACAATGGGCTAGTAGATGTTTGAGATGTGTGATATTGAACACATGCAGGAACTTTGTGAGAGAGAGAGTGGAAAGTGGACAGAGGATGATAAAGAGGCTGGACACCCTAAGACCTTTGTGCTCCTTCCCCCTTTGTGTCCTCTCCTCAGTGCAGCTTCAGGCAGCAGGATGGGTTGATGATCTTGTGGGTCTAATCCAAACCCGTTGCAGGTACCAGCTGGCCATGACCCAGCGGAAGGAGGGGGAGCCCAGCAGCACCAGCATCTATAATTTGAATGACCCCTGGAGCCCCACCCTGGACTTCAGTGACTTCATTAACAATGAGACCATTGCTGGGCAAGTGAGTTGAGAGGGGGCCTGTGGGCGTGAGGGAGGAGGCAGAGGGAGCAAGCATGAGCCTCCTCACTCTCTTCCAAGTCAGAATCCTGCAGGGGTCTTTAGGACTCACTAAGGAAGAAAGTGTTATGATTTCACATTTTTCCTGGCTGATGAGCTCAGTCCTTCCATATGAGGCCACTGTGGGAGGCAGAAGTGTCCTTATCAGTGCCTGACCTCATGATCCTCTTTCTTCCCCTACTAGGACTTGGTGGCCTGGGTGACAGCCGGTTTCCTGCACATCCCACATGCAGAGGACATTCCCAACACGGTGACAGTGGGGAACGGTGTGGGCTTCTTCCTGCGACCCTACAACTTCTTTGACCAGGAGCCCTCCATGGATTCTGCTGACTCCATCTACTTCCGGGAGGACCAGGATGCTGGGTCCTGTGACGTCAACTCCCTGGCTTGCCTGGCCAAGGCTCCTGCCTGTGCCCCCGACCTCCCTGCCTTCTCCCACGGGGGCTTCTCCCACAACCAGGTGGTTCTTGGAATGGGGAATGTGGCTGGGACCCCAGAGCCAGGGAGTGTGGGGATGGGAGGGGATGGGCACAGAGCTGGGGAGCATATGCCCTCTTCTCCCTCTTTACACCCCGAGGTCCTCTTTCTCCCATCGTCCTCCCTTGCCTCCCTCTCCCTGCTGAGAGCATCCTGAATCTGTGATGCCTGAGACAGGAGCTTCTCAGCTCTGTGGACCCCAACCTGCTGGGTTCCTGTCACAGAAAGGAAAGGAATTGCCAGCGAGGATTCTGGAGTCAGGGCTATACTTTCCCCAGAAGACTATTTTTTTTTTAAGTTTTTAAAATCTTATTCTCTAAATAAGATATAATTCATATACCATGAAGTTCATGCTTTTAACATGTACAATTTAATGGGTTTTAATATATTCATAAAGTTGCATAACCACGACTACTATCTAATTCTAGAACATTTTCATCACCCCAGAAAGAAACTCCAAATTGTGTTAACTATACTTTCTATTTCCCTCCAACCCCTTCCCAATTCTACGTAACCACTAAACCTTTCTGTCACGACAAATGTACCTAGATCCTGGAAATTTCATATAAATAGATTCATGCAATGAGTGGTCTTTTGTGGTTGGCTTCCTTCCCTCAGTGTAGCAATTCTGAGGGGCATCCATGCTGTACCATGAGTCAGTACTTCATTCCTTTATGGCCAAATAATATTCCACTGTATGGTGAGACCATACTATGTTTCCACTTTTTGGTTATGATGGATAATGCTGCTATGAACATGGATAATGCTGCAATTTGTGTACAAGTCTTGATGTGAGTGAATGCCTTCATTTCTCTTGAGCATATACCAGGGGGTGGAATTACTAGATCATCTGGTAAAGGACATCAACCCTGAATATTCATTGGAAGGACTGAAGCTGAAGCTCCAATACTTTGGCCACTTGATGTAAAGAGTCAGCTCATTGGAAAAGGCCCTGATGCTGGGAAAGATTGTGGGCAAGAGGATAAGGGGGTGACAGAGGATGAGATGGTTGGATGGCTCAATGGACATGAGTCTGTGCAGACTCCAGGAGACAGCAGAGGACAGGGAAGACTGGTGTGCTGCAATCCACTGAGTTGCAAAGAGACACAACTGGGCAACTGAACAACAAATGGTAATTCTGTGTTTACCCTTTTGAGGAATCACCAGGCACTTTTCCAAAGAAACTGTGCCCTTTCCTTTCATTTTTTTGGTATAACATAGCATAAAACTTTTTCTTCAACTTTTATGCAACATACTTACACACATCATAAAATGTACCATTTGGCAGCTAAAACTTTTTTATTATTTATTTATTTATTTTTGGCTGTGCTGGATCTTTGTTGCTGCGCTGGTTTTTCTCTAGTTGTGAGCGGGGGCTACTCTCTAGTTGTAGTGCATGGGCTTTTCACTGTAGAGACAGCTTCTCTTGTTGCTGAGCACAGGCTCTAGGGTGCGCGGGCTTCAGTAGTTGCAGCACATGGGCTCGGTAGTTGTGGCTCCCAGGCTCTAGAGCACAGGCACCATAGTTGTGGCGCATGGTCTTAGTTACCCGCAGCATGTGGGATCTTCCACGCACCAGGGATCGAACCCATGTCTCCTACACTGGCAGGCAGATTACCACTGACCCACCAGGGAAGCCCTCCTTGGGCCATTTTTAAATGTACAGTTACATTAAGTACCTCCAGAAGCTTTCTTGGGCCTCCCCAGCTCCTCTTCTGTGCTGCTTGGGTCTTTAATATGAAGGTGAGGTGTCTACAGACCACACAGGTTCTCTGGAGCCCCAGGCCAGGGTCCCCACAGGCCTGTGTCTCAGATCTTATAAGGTGCTTCCTTCAACTCCCTGTCACCCTACCTAGCTCCCGCCTTCTCTCTCCTTTCTTCTCCTCCCCCTCCCCTTGCTACCTGTTTCAACTCTGTGGTATTTCCCTCTGCAGTTCTAGGGGAAGTCCCTGCTGCCACAGGTCCCCAAACCCTCACCTCCCCATTTCCTCAGCTTCGGTGTCCTCCTCTGTCCCTGAGCTGAGGACACCTCGGGCATACAGGGGACTGTGGAGCCAGAGGTGTCCCAGTGGGGACAGTCCCACCTAGTCAAGCAACCTCCTCCAGGGCCTCACATCCCGGCTGCCCCTTCCCGGCCATGGACTTCGGATGGACATAAATAAGAACTGGGACATTTTCCAGAAAGGAGTGTAGGGGCAGGAGTAAGGCCAGGGGCAGGTAGGCCTCAATGATGGAGGTTTCTCAGGTGCCTCCAGGCTAAGGGAACCCTTGTGGTGTCTGCATCTATAGTTTGCTTTATCCTGTCTAGTGTTTTTTGCTAGAGGAGGCTGTGACGTCAGGAGGAGACGGGGTTCCTCCCCCAGCTGGAAGCCATGACTGCAGACCCAGCCCTCGGGGAGGACACTGAGAGGGCAGGTCCTGGCAAGAGGGGAGTTCAGGGCACAGAGATTTGGGTCCAGCTCAGCTTGTGACCAGAGGGAAACCGGAAGTTCAGACTACATGGAAATCCTGTAGTTTCTCGCAGGAGCTGCCTGGACCCAGGCTCAACCAAGGAATTAATTTTTGGCAAAGGGTCTTTCACAGAAAGGCTAAAAGTCATGGGAGCCACATTCTTGATTCAAGAATATCAGCAGCATATGGTGAAAAGTGGAGCTTCCCAGGTGGTGCTAGTGGCAAAGAACCCACCTGCCAACGTAGGTAGATGTGAGAGACACAGATTCGATCCCTGGGTTGGGAAGATCCCCTGGAGGAGGAAAGGAAAACCCACTCCAGTATTCTTGCCTGGAGAATCCCATGGACAGAGGAACCTGGCGGGCTGCAGTCCATAGGGTTGCACAGAGTTGACTTAGCATGCATGCACGCATGGTGAAAAGTGCTCAGACAGGGAAGGGGTTAAAGGCAGAGCTGGTTTGCTATTGATGATTATTTTTATTTTGCGTCTCAGCTCAGTGATTCAGCATTTCTTTACTCTCTCACCCCAAATGAATGTCATATTTTGACTTTCTTATGTTTTCTTGTTTAAAGAAATTTGAACTATGACAAGTATAAATGCTCTCATCTTGCCCCCTAAAGATGGGCGGAGTGGGGTGGGAGAGGGTTAGGGTTGCTTCTCCTGGCTGGTCCACCTCTGCTTCTCTATATACAGGGGTGGGGAGAGGGGACCTGTGGCTCTAAACTGACGTCTGCGTGGGGGAGCTCTGCTGCTGATGCTCACTTGCTGACCAAGGAGTGTGTGATAGGGCTCCCCACTGGGGTCAGAGGGCACAACTGGAGCCTCCCCAAGGGAGGGTGCACACAGGGAACGCTCAAGAATAGTCATGGAGGTGGTGGCCCTGTTGGAAGGCTCTCCTGGGAACATACCTTTCAGCCAAAAGAGAGAAGCAAGAGGCCCAGAGAGATCCAAAGGGTCAGAGCAGCAAAGTTCGCAGGGAGCCTGGCGAGTGGGAGGGACACTTGGGAATGTGGCCCCTCCGGGACTGTTGGACTTAACACCTCGAGCACTACACACACTCACACACACATACACACACAGAGTCAGTGTGAGCTCCCTGGCCTGGCATCTTAGGGGTGCCTGCCTCATGTCCTCACCCTTCCACTTGGCCTGTGCCAGGGGGTGATCAGGTTTTCTCCACTCAGGCCCTGCAGGTGGGTGTCTGCAGCTTCTGTCCCCTCCCTCCTCCTTACCTGGACCCTGTGAAGGGAAAGAGCCTGTAGAGTTCTCAGTGGAGCTTGACTCTCAGTTACCTTCCCACTGCAAATTATTTTTCCTTAGCCAATTGCCCTTGCACCTCATTAAGAAGGGTTTGTATTCTTAATTTGGGTGCATACATTGTTTAACATGGGGCTTTTCCGGTGGCTCAGAGGGTAAAGAATCTGCTTGCAATGCAGGAGACCCGGATTCGATCTCTGGGTCAGGAAGATCTCCTGGAGAAGGAAATGGCAACCCACTCCAGTATTCTTTTCTGGAGAATTCCATGAACAGAGGAGCCTAGTGGGCTACAGTCCCTGAGGTTGCAGAGTCGGACATGACTGAGCAACTAAGCAGCAGCAGCAGCAGCGGCATTGTTTAACACATGAACTACTTTGTAAATAAAATTGTTGATTAATAGAAGCAAATGAACACTCAGGGACTTCCCTGGGGGTCCAGTGGCTAAAGCTCCACACTCCCAATGCAGGGGGCCGGGGTTTGATCCCTGGTCAGGGAACTAGATCCCACATGCCACAACTAAAGATCCCAAATGCTCTAAGGAAGATAGACAATTCCATGTGCCACAACTAAGATCCCTCGCAGCCAAATAAATATTAAAAACAAACAAAACAAACAAAAAAACTACCAAAAGTCATTCTGGATGCTTGTAATAAAATAACAACAACAAACATACACCTTGGCCATAGCCTGTGGTCTCGGATATGATGGGGGAACACCCCCCTTTCTCAAGGACCCTCAAAGAATATGATATCTCAGCCTCTCCCATTTCTCCCATTGAATGGAGCCAGGATGGTGGCAATGACTCTGGGCTAGTGGATTTCCATCTGCTTCCTCGTTTATTTCTCACAACTGCCTTGAGAAGCAGATATTGTTATTCCCATTTTACAGATGAGGGCTCAAAGATTCAGAGGGATTAGGTAACTTGCCCCAAGTCACCTGACTGGTAGGCAGTGGGGCTGGAATAAAACCCAGGTCTTCGTGGAATCATATCTGACTCCTTCCTCTGCACCATTGCTCTTCTCCACTGCCCTGCAGCCTGGTTAAAGAATTAAACAGTGTAATGCTTGAGAAGCACTTGGCACCTGATCCATGGGAAGTGACCCTTTAGGAGAAAAATCAGCACTCAGTGGACCAGAGCAGAAATCTGCAGTTGCCTTAGAGCAAAGCCTCTCAACCTTGATCGGACATTGAAATCACTGGGAAGCTTGTAAAACTCCACACACCCAGGCTGCATCTCACCCCAATAAAATTAGAATTTCTGGAGGTGAAGCTCAGATATTAGTAGCTTTTTCATTTCCCCCAGCTGATTCTAACATGAAACCAAGGTTGAGAAAACCCCAGGATAGCAATTCAGTTGCAAACCTGCCAGAGGAGGCTGACCAGAGAATCTAAAAAAGAATGTGGCTGTCTGAAGGCACTGAAGAGGAGCATTACAGAGCCTGCCCTGGCAGGGACAATCCACCCGTGTCTGGAGCAGACGATCCGGCCCACAGCCAGGACTTGTCCAGCCCTGGAGGAACACAGCCACGTGGATGGAGACTCCAAGCCCTCTCAAATCTCTCTCATGACCAACTGCTGCTTCTGATTCGCAGCTCAGTGGGCCAGCTTCCCACCACATCTCAGTCATGGAAAGAAAATGGGCAAGTCAGTTATAGCTCTTTTGTAAATGGTTTGCGTGTATCTTATGTAAATTGGTATTCTGTAAATGTAAATTGATGTAAATTGATCATTGCTTTTGCTTTAACAGTTATTGGAAATGGAGATTAGCCTTCAAGTGTTACTCTGGTAAACTTGGATTTTCCCTAAAAGACCACCCCTCTGGGGGAGCTGATGAGTGTGGTTTCTGATTTAGGGCCCTCCTTTGGACTGTGGTGGATTCACTAGGAAATCACCGTGGGGTATCCCAGAGGACAGAGGCCAGACTCCACTGACAGAGCGCACATCAGTCTCGCCACAGACTTTGCATCTAACATCCTGTGCACAGACCCACTGTGAACGAATTCCCACCTTCCTTGCAACCCCCTCATAGTTTTCCTTGGCCAAACTGAGCTTTATAAATCTTCAGAGCGTCCCCCTGTCTTTAGGGCATTACAGATCAGGTACAGTAGCCCCCACCATCATGATGCCCTGCATGCTAGGCGCTCCCAACCATGGGACCTTCCCCAATCAGGCTGTTCCCAACCACTCACACCTCTGCCCATGAGCTCCCCTCCTCCCTTCCTCTGGTTCCTTCCTCTTTCCCCTTCCTCTCTTCTTTATTGGGTGACACTTGATTCATCCTCTAAAACCCAACTTGAGTATTAGTCTGTCCCTCTCTCCCTGCTGGTGGCTTTGTTCTCCCTGCACCCTTAGTTCTTCAGAAAGAACTGTACAATGGAGGTTCACACACTGAACTCTAGTTAATTATCGACACATTTCCTCCCCTTGCTTCCCTAGGGTTAGAACCATGTCCTGTTGGCCTTGGAGGCCTGGTGCCCAGCATGGTGGCATGCCCAGTGCATGCGTGTGTGTGTGCTTAGTCGCTTCAGTCATGTCTGACTCTGTTTGATTACGGGTGCTTAAATGTATCTTTGTTGAAATCTGAACAAACAGTGACAATTGTTACATTCAAGTGATTCAAGTTAAAAACCATTTCATTTCCCATTTCGCCTTTGACTACCTCAAAAAATAAAATCTAAAGAAGCCTAATGTCTGTATAGTCAAAGCTATGGTTTTTCCAGTAGTCATGTATGGATGTAAGAGTTGGACCATAAAAAAGACTGAGCACCAGGAACTGATGCTTTTGAATTGTGATGGTAGAGAAGACGCTTGAGTCTCTTGGACAGCAGGCAGATCAAACAAGTAAATCCTAAAGGAAATCAACCCTTAAGATTCATTGGAAGGACTGACGCTGAAGCTGAAGCTCCAGTACTTTGGCCACTTGATGTGAAGAGCCAACTCATTGGAAAAGCCCCTGATGCTGGGAAAGATTGAAGGCAAAAGGAGAAGGGGGTGGCAGAAGATGAGATGGTTAGATAGCATCACCGACTCAATGGACATGAATTTGAGCTAACTCAGGGAGATAGTGAAGGACAGGGAAGCCTGGTGTGCTGGAGGCCATGGGGTCCCAAAGAATCGGACATGACTCAGCAACTGAACAACAACAAAAGAAGGCTAAAGGGACTTCCCTGGCCATCCAGTGGTTAAGACTCTGCGCTCCCAGTGCAGGGGGCATGGGTTATATCACTGGTCGGAGTAAGATCCTGCATGCCTTGGTGTGGTAAAAGAAAAAAGAAGCCCAAAGATTCTGAGTGAATGATCACCCTGGCTGCACAGGCTAAGCTGGGACACAGGGCCAAAGGGCAATGCTGACACACTAGCCTGAGTATTTCCTTTCCAAAGGAGACCTGCACTGCTGCAATCAACAATCCAGCCAAGGTTGCAGAAGAGAGGGGATGGGACAGAAACGTTTTGGAGTAGGTGGACGTTGGCAGGTCTATAAACCTGTTCCCCATGCTGGGTTTTCCTTGAAACAGGCAGGAGGGGCCCAGAGCCTGGGATGGCATGGAGTGCGAAGGTTTGAAGCATAGACTGGGTGTTGGACTCCAAGTAGTAGTAGTAGTAGTAGTAGTAGCGTCACTCAGTCATGTCCGACTCTTTGTGACCCATGGACTGTAGCCTGCCAGGCTCCTCTGTCCATTTGGTTATCCAGGCAAGAATATTGGAGTGGATCTCCATTCCCTTCTCCAGAGGATCTTCCCAATCCAGGGATCAAACCTGGGTGTTCTTCATTACAGGCAGATTCTTTACCACACTATAGAATTTGACATGTATGTAGGGAAGATGTCTGTGAGGCAGCAGAGCAATGAGTTAAAGTTTTCCTCGTTCTGTAATGTGGTATAGTGTTTATAGTGTGGTTTCTAGAGACAGAGTGCTAGGATTTGTAACTGGCAAGTATGGCCCTGAACAAATTAATTTCTCTGTGCCTCATTTTCCTCACCTGTAAAATGGGAACAGTGATAAAAATCTCAGGATTTTTATGAGGGCTAAATGAATTAGCTCATGTAATTTTCCAATACTAGTTCTTGTGCATGCATGCATGCTCAGTCGCTTCAGTCATGTCCAACTCTTTGTGATCCTATTGACTGTAGCCCACCAGGCTCCTCTGTCCATGGGATTCTCCAGGCAAGAATAATGGAATGGGTTGGCTGGCATTCCCTTCTCCAGGGGATCTTCACGACCCAGGTCTCAAACCCAGGTCTCCTGCATTGCAAGTGGATTCTTTACCTACTGAGCCACGTGGGAAGCCCATACTAGTTCTTGGCATATAATAAATGCTCAATGAATGCTAGTTAGTATTTGATATATATTTTTTTAATTTAATTTTTTTTTACTGCACTGTCTGACTTGTGGGATCTTAGTTCCCTGACCAGGGATCAAACCTATGCCCCCTGCACAAGATCAACCCTAAATTCAAAGGATGGAGACATAAACTTCACATCTTGACAGGAAAAGAGGCAAAGTCACAATGCAAAGGGATGTATGTCAGTAATGAGAGGAACTACTGCAACTGTCTAATGAAGTAACCATACTGACCCTAGATATGCAAGCAGAATCAGTTCTGGTGGCTAGAAGGGATGTTTTCTTGGCCTCAGGGCTCAGGATAACAGGAAAAGGGATAAGGTATATGCAAGACAGGTGTAATGCAAGGTTTGAATATGCTAAGTGACCTAAGGCAGGAATGATTAAGGACTAGGGGAGTTCAGGTCTGACTGATCGTTTATGGCTGATGAAGGGTGGGCATCAGTGGATTGGGAAGGCTTTATTACTTGGCCTTGAAGTATATTCAGAATCTGGATAGGTGGAGATGGGAGGATTTCTATTCCAGATGAAGGAAAGTTAGGTGAGCCAAGGCATGTTTGGGAAATTAGTATATTGGGAATGAGGGGGGTCCCAGAAAGAGAGCTGCAAGATATAAGGCTGGGAGGATAACTTGAGTTCAGACGCTGGGTGAGCTTGAGTTTGAACTTCATTCTGAAGGTAATAGGGAGCAATGGGATATTTTCCAGGTGATAAGTGGAAAGAACTGTATTGTAAGAAGGCTCCTTTGCCTTTGCCAGTGGTCTGTAGGATGGCTCAGGCTGGGGAGTGAGAAAGGGCATAGGCCATAGGCATTAGGGCATAGGCATTAGGTAATGAAGGAACCAGCAGGTCTAGGCAGGGGGATTGATGAGTGGCCACCTGAAAAGAAAATCAGACAAGACCTGATGAGGTGTCAAGGATGATTCAAAGGTGGTCAGGCTCAGTGCCTGTAGAATGACAGAGGAGGAAGAGATGCATCCACAAAGCAGAGAAGTCTGGAGGAAGAACAGGTCTGGAAGGAACTCAGATATGGGGGATGTATGAGGCTTCCCCAGTGGCTCAGTGGCAAGATTCTACCTGCAAGGCAGAAGCCACAGGAGACTCAGTTTCGATCCCTGGGTTGTGGAAGATCCCCTGGAGGAGGAAATGGCAACCCACTCCAGTATTCTTGCCTGGAGAATCCCATGGACAGGGGAGCCTGGTGGGCTACAGTCCATGGGGTCACAAAGAGTTGGACACAAGTGACTTAGCATGCATAGCATGAGGCAGCCAGGTGGGGTCCAAGAGGGTGGCCTAACATCAGACTGATGATGGGAGGAGGAAGAGGAGAAAGGAAAACAGAGCTTGCTGGAGCAACACTGAAAACAGTGAGTGTGCGTGTTTCAAGGCAGTTATCTGTCAAAAGCGTCATGTGTGGCCAAAAGACTAACAAAGAGGATGAGAAAAGGTCAACCAGCAGACCTGACAGTGGGAAGGTAATGGTGACTTCCCAGCTGAGCAGAGGAGGTTGAAGTTGCACAAAGCTGAGGAGGGAGCAACTCACATCCTGATCTCTGGAATTCAAGGTTGGAGAGATCCCCTGAACTTAAACGACACTAGCACCTCCCTCCTTCCACTCCAAACCTACTATGGTGCAGAAAAACTTTAAAATATTCAAAATAAAACAGATCTTTCCTTCCATCCTAAAGGAGGGTGGCACACTAGGCTCTCCTCGCCCTCTGGCTGGAGATCAGGCGCTGTCAGGATTCATGTTTAGGGAGACAGGCGTCGGCGGGACAGACAGCTGTTTATTTCCTAGCAGAGCCCTGCTGTGTTTTCATAGCTCAGAATAGTTCCTCGGCCCTCTCCAGGCCTGAGGGGAGGGGAGAAACCTCATTGTTTGTTTTCATGACAATTCTGGGCCTCACCTCTTCCTTTTTCTCTGCATCACGGTTCTCATTTGGGAACTCTCAGAGGGGGTAAGGTGTGGGTTAACAGTGTCCAAGACTACTAATTTCCTAATTATGTCCTCTAGCTGGGCTCCGGAAGAGGGAAGGACTAATAACTGACTGTACAACGTGGGTGTTTTGGTTGGGATGAAAATTCTGAAAATTAAAGAAAGAGTTGATTAAAGGACTACAGGGCAGAGCTGGGAGAGAAAAACAATAGGGGGAAGGAAAACAATAGGGGGAAACAATAGGGGGAAGATCCTTCCCCCAGTCTGCATCACAGCTGGATGCCAGGCTGTCTGTAGGGAGCTGACTTCCACTTGAGAACTGCAGAGTGCTTCTCTGACTCCCAGTGTACCCCAGGTCTTGGCTGAGTCCTGGCAGGACCCAAGTTTGGAAGGTGCCCAGAGATGGAAGGAAGAACTGACTTCACTGAACAATCTTTCCAACACTGAAATTTTTGTTAACTATGTGGATACATTGCTTTTGAAAATATTTTAATTAAAAAGATATGCAGATACTATTGTATATAAAATAAACAACATGGACCTACTGTATAGTACAGGGAACCATATTCAATACCTTTTAATAACCTATGGAGGTGGAGGTTTAGTCGCTAAGTCGTGTCCAACTCTTGTGACCCCATGGACTGTAGCCTACCGGGCTCCTCTGTCTATGAGATTCTCCAGGCAAGAATACTGGGAGATAATCTGAAAAAAGAGTACACACATAAATATATTTATAACAGAATTACTTTACTGTTTACCCGAAATGCTGTAAATCAACCATACTTCAGTGTAAAAAATTCCCCAAAAAAGAGATGAACACATTTATCTTTTTCCTTCTGGTAATAATGAATTATTTGCTTCTATCAAATAAAAGTCAGGCACCACATCATCGGAGCTACTTTCAAACAAGCACCCAAAACTCAGGGAATGTTAAAACTGAAAGGTGGGTGAGTATCAAGTCTCACTTTACAACTGACAAGAGTGAAACCCAGAGAACTCTAGTGACTTGGCTGAGATCACACAGCTCTTTAATCATTCTCTCTTTTTTTTTTTTCCTTTTAATATTAGTGATGGCAATGGGGGAAGGACAGTCTCCTGGATTGCTTGCTATAAGTTTGAGAATGTTTCTGAGTCTTCTTAGGAAAACCAAGATGCTCTTTCTGCCCCATGTCTACCTCCTACCCCCTATCCCCTACCTCACTTCACTCCCCATCAGGCTGAGCTAGGGCTACACAACTAATGTCTCTTCAATTTCCTCCCTTCCTTTAGTTCTTCCAAAGAATTCATGAGTTGAAGCAAGGAGGAATGCAGGTCAGTGTTGGATCCTTAGCTGGAGTCACCCTTCCCGTCTCCCCTCAGCCAGCCCCTCTTTGTCTCTGGAGTATAGACCAAGACAAAGAAGAAAATGAACTTTTTCCAAATAGTCACAACCACTTTTTTAGAGCTTTCCTTCCTTTGCTTCTGCTTCTGCCATGCAACGTCAACAAAGTTTAACTCCTGGCAAGAGGATGGAATTTGACAGATAGAATGTGTCCCGGCTGCTAGGGTGGTTTGGCACCACCAAGGGGCTGATGGAGAATGAGAGAAGTGTCTACCCTCTGGTGGTGAGGGAACTAGTTGACCACTTGTGAAAAGAGGATAATCTCTGGAGGGAACAATAGCTTCTTTGGGAGGGGGAGGGGGCTTAAGGAAGAGAGAGGAGAGAAAAAAAACGGTCAGTCTGTACTTCCCATAATGGCTTGGATTGTTAGGGGAAACACTGACTGAAACCACCCACCCTGGCCAGGCACGATAGTAACCATTTGCATGAATAATTTTATAACAGGAAGTCTTGGTAAGGAACACAGAACTAATAAGCCACCACCAACCAGAAGAATTCGGGAAAGGTCAAAGGTTGGTGTCTACCAACCTCCCAGAATCCTCCTTGCTGGAATCCATTTTGGATGTGCAATGCATGTACCATCAAGAAGGACCCTTTGTCAGAATGATTGGCCAGAGACAACCCAGAAACTAATTCTATTACCATAAAACCCCCGAGACTGTGAGCCACGTGGCAGAGCTATTCTCTTGGGTCTCCTTGCCCTGCTGCTCTCCACCTGGGTGCCTCTTCCCAGTAAAGTCACTTGCTTCGTCAGCACATTTGTCTCCTTGGACAACTCATTTCCGAGTGTTAGACAAGAGCCTGCTCCTGTTCCCTGGAAAGGGTCTCCCTTCCTGCAACAGGATTATTCATTTGATTTTAGTAGAAGACAGACCCTGGGGTGACAAGAGGTAGGTAATGAGTCAAAGATTCTTAACTGTTTACTGTGAAGTGAGTGTCCGGCAGCATTTTTCTGTGGACAAAATGTCCAGCTCATCCTGAGACATGAACCACGCTCCCCGAACCTGGTCAACAGATGCACAGTTCAAGGTCCTGCAGCTGAACTTTCCCACCGTGCTGGAGATAAGTCAGCCATTTTCACTGGCTAACAATGATTAACCCACCTCTCCCTCCACCTGTTTTTACCAACATGTTTTTGTAAAAAAAAAAAAAAAATGATCTGGGTCACTCACATCAAAGGTAACAGCAGCTGATCCAGCCAATTTCTGTCTGCCCCTCAACTCCAACCCTACCCCCACCTGATGCTCCCATCACTGATCACTTTGGTAAGAAAAAAAGCACCTGAAAAGAAATTTGGTGGAGTGGGAGGAGAGTTCTTATTTTATTTTGGCTACACTGGGTCTTCACTGCTGCGCACGGGCTTTCTCTAGCACAGGCTTAATTGCCCTGAGGCATGTAGAATTTTAGTTCCCTAACCAGGGATCAAACCTGCATCCCCTGCTTTGGAAGGTGAAGTCCTAACCACTGAACCACCAGGGAAGTCCCACGAAATTAAAAAAAAAAACAACATTGTACTTCTTGCAGTTACAGCTGTCACCCTTCAGAAGCATCTACATTGTTACTCAAAGCCTTGGACTGAAGCTGGGTTTGGCCTCCCTGCTACTATGTACAGACAAGATCCATTCTAGTGATCATAGCTGAGTAGAAAGGCAGTGCCTCTCTCAATAGGACCCAGAGCCCCATCCACAAGAGAGGATTTGGCTGTAGATAAAGTCACAATCTCTTTTTGTTAATAAGTGTAATTTTTGGATGAGGTGCACGGTCAGTTATGGCTCCTTCCCTTTTGCTTTCGCGTCAGCAAAGAAGCTTAGAAGCTTGTCTGAGTGAATGAGTCAACCTTGCTCTGGGAAGAAGTTGCCAGATACACTGGAACCAGCTGCTCTTAGTTAACGGCAGACCAGACTGTACTTTCTGGAACCTTGCCTTCATGTTCTTCCCAAACCAAGATCTCCAAGCCTCTGATTTTCTGTTTGTGCAGAGACTGCCTGGGGAGTGCCCAGCTAATGTGCCTGGTGAAGAGGGAGGGACCTGTATAATTTTCCATCTTCACTGATTCCTAGGCTCAGCAGTTGTTTCCCCAGAGAACATTAAGAAGCTTTGAGTTACTAAACTAAATCTTGTCATATTATTTAGCTAAACTAAAATCTTGTCATATTATTTGTATGACTTTGAAGCTCCTTAATAAATTAACATTTGTGCTCCAAAAAAACAAAAAGTCTTGAGCCATGTCTGCCAAGGACAAAATAATAGGGAACTCACTGACATTTGTATAAATGGATTCTGTTTTCATCAAAAGATCCCCCACTGGACATAGTTAAGTAAATGGCTTCCCTGCCCCGCTAGAGAGGGTGTGGAGATCCCTGAGGACAACGGGGATTTAACTTTGAATTTCTCAGAGAGCCAGGCATGGTGCTTTGCTCAAGAAATGTTTGTTGAATTAAACAGGAGAACTTCTTGAAAGATGCCAGAAGCTGGAGGGAGATGATGGAATCCTCTCTCTGGAGATAGTTCTTTAAATGAGAGAATTCTCACTGAAACCTCCAGCCACTCAAATGCTTCTTCCACTGTATTCACCACAAATAGTCACAAGTCCCTGGAGGATTTGAGAGCCCCCAATTTTTTCTCTTCAGTCAGCTTTCTAGCAGGCTCAAGTTCTTGGCGGGGGGCGGGGGGGTGCTCACCTCTTTCTGCACATGATAAAAATTTGCTGGAGGCAGCAGGTAGGGGCTGGAATTTAGAAAAGTAGAGACCAGCAAATAGTCTCATGATGTAGGCAATTGCTCCAGACAAGCGAGTCCCCCTGCCAGACAGGCAACCTGTCAGAAAGACTCCCCAACTGCCCTGTGTGCCCAGAATGGGATAGGAGCTCCATCTGCCCTCCTTATCAACAGGCTCATGCTCCCTGAATTTCCCCCAGAAGATAGGGCTCTCCCCTGGCTCCCCATATGCTGAGCACGTGATGGCACCCCTCCCAACTCAGGAATTCTGGCTCCTAGCAGCCAGGGTGAGGGGCAGACCCAGATAGTGCCTCTGAATATGTTGTCAGAGCATCTGCCCAACTTGCCCTTGACTCACCTCTGACCATAGAAACTTCAGTCCTAAGGGATCATCGCAATAGATACTCAATACTTTCTAGGAAGGCTTATCTGGTTAGAAGGAGGAGGTCACCTCTTCTGTGGGGCCCACTCTCTGTGACCCAGCAGAACTGATAGTGCAGAACACCCTCCCTCTCAACACTACAAGGACATCCATCATTTGCAGCCCACCCACGGCCACCAACACCATCATTACCCCAGCTCTCCCAGCAAGGCGTGACAGGATAGGGATGCCTGGACCAGCAGAGACAGTAGGGTCAAAGGCACTTAAATTCTGCTGGAGCTGAGGAGGAACCCAGAGGGGTGGGAATGAGACTCCAGATCATATCTCCTGGATGAAGTTTTAATCATTTCCAGCATGGAATGTGGTAACCTGTGCTTCAAACTCATTTGCTCTGAGTTTCTTTTTCCTGTCCCCGAACTATCCCTTACAAAGCAATTGTGGACTTGCTAAGGGAGAATTCAGGTGGATTTTAACAAGTTTTATTCCCATCGGCTTTCATTCTTGAAAATGCACCAATCCGTCACCTGGCTCAGACCCTGCTCCCTTCACAGTCCTAGGTCATCTGAGTGTGAGGTTTTGGTCTCTGTGCTGATGCAGGGTGGTTTCTGCTTGTATGGGTGAGCAGGCACCATTGCTTCTCATAACTTGGTATTTCTTACTTTATTTCTTATCTACATCCATGGCTGTGATAGTACTATATTGATTTCTTGGTGATTATACTTATCTGTCTATCTGTATATCTCCAAAGTACAAATGAAAGAAAACTCAAAGTACAAAGCCCTTTCCAGAGTCCCCAGTCCCCAGTTTGCTTGTATTTTTATTTAGAACCATTTATTCATCGTATGGGCTTCCCAGGTGGCTCAGTGGTGAAGAATCTGCCTGCTAATGCAGGAGACGCGGGTTCAGTCCCTGAGTTGGGATGATTCTCTGGAGAAGGAAATGGCAACCCACTCCAGTATTCTTGCCTGGGAAATCCCATGGAAGGAGGACCCTGATGGGCTACAGTCCATGGGGTCACAAAGAGTCAGACACGACTTAGTGACTAAACAGCAGCAGCAGCAGTTCATCATATTGTTTTTGACTGAGCCACCAAGCACACACATATTCACTCTATTGCTTATACTTTAGTGTTAAAACCCCAAAGGTCCTCACTTTGAGGATGTTAAATGAATTAATCATCGCATTCAAAGATGATTATTTTCTGGACCTAAGAGATATAGAGCCAATACTGGAGAGAGGGTTTGATCTCCCAAATCAGAGGCATTTTCTAGACCCTAGGGAAATTCAGAAATGTCCAGAAATATGACAGTCCCACTACAATAGAACTTATTATATTTTAAAATTTAACTATTTAAAAGTTGAATTGCTAGAGCACCAAGACTTTTCTTTGTTCCCAAGTAAGTGCAATTGCAGATTTGGAAAGTCAGACATCTTTGCAAGAACCATGGCAGATTTAGACTCTGTCCTGTGTCTCTGGCTAAGTTTCAGAACCAGGAGGGCAACCCCTTGTACCGTCAAGCAGCAATGCCAAAGTTAATAATTGGCTGTGCCAGCCCATGTCTGATCAGG
The DNA here is from genome assembly GCA_024291935.2 of Okapia johnstoni. Lineage (NCBI taxonomy): Eukaryota > Metazoa > Chordata > Mammalia > Artiodactyla > Giraffidae > Okapia > Okapia johnstoni. Next base: position 18,904,270 of record CM044306.1, on the reverse strand, counting down.
CTGTTTTTGTGTGCCTGTTTTTCTATTTTACGTAAATCACGCTGAACATGTTTGCATCAACCTACTGGTGATGCACCTTTGATCAATAGATTTTAGACAAAAGTGGTTTTTGAGTCCAAAGATCAGGGCTGGGTTGGCCTGCAGACTGGATACAGGGTGTATAAAACAGAGAGGCAAGGCAAGGCTGATAACAGAGCAATCACCACCCAGTCTGAAATAACTGCAAGGGCACAGCGGAAGGCTTCCTGAGTGAGGATGGAGAAGGGAATGAACGTTCTACATGACTTTGGGATCCAGTCAACACACTACCTCCAGGTGAATTACCAGAACTCCCAGGATTGGTTCATCTTGGTGTCCATGATTGCAGATCTCAGGAATGCCTTTTATGTCCTCTTCCCCATCTGGTTCCATCTTCAAGAAGCTGTGGGCATCAAACTCCTCTGGGTAGCGGTGATTGGAGACTGGCTCAACCTCGTCTTTAAGTGGTGAGTAAGAGCCGGACCAAGAGGAAATCAGCAAGGAAAGAGGCTGGCATTGTCTTTGGAAAGGTCTGTCCATCGGAAGTTGCTTTTTCATGCTAGTCATGCAATCATGGTTTACTCCCCTCCTGTCTCTGGATCCTCTGTAGAAAGAGGGAAGACAGAGAAAACAGTGTCAGTGAGTGAAGACACAGGAAAGGCTATTTCATACGGATGGAAGGCCAGCTAGACCTAGTGAATTATAGGCTATAAGCAAAGCAATGCCATTTTTCTGTTTTCTTGTTTTTGTGTTTTTTATTTGTTTTTATGGCTGCTCTGGGGCTTGATGGCTGTGTGCGGGGTTTCTCGAGTTGGAGAGAGCAGGGGCTACTCTCTAGTTGGGGTGCACAGGTGTCTTGTTGTAGTGGCTTCCCTTATTGGGGTGCACGGGCTCTAGAGCTCAGGCTTCAGTAATTCTGGCGCATGGGTTTAGTTGCTTCGCAGCATGTGGGATCTTCCTGGAGCAGGGATCAAACCCGTGTCCCTTGCATTGGCAGGTGAATTCTTAACCAATGGGCTACCAGGGAAGTCTGAAACTCCGTTTTATTACTTTGAAGCAGCATAGGTGACACAAAGATAGATGTGTGAAGGAAGAAAGATGAGGTATGAAAAAAGGAAACAGGCAATTTCAAAACCCGTTGTGTGAGGTCATGAAAAGCAATTCAGAGACATCTCTTGTTCAGCCAGCTCTATGTCTTGGGCAACTCAGAGCAACTCTCTGAGTTTCTGTTTTATAATCTGTAAACCTAGATTATCTCTGGGATCTTAATAATTACTATAGTTATCAACAATTGTTGATCCTGTAGTATGTGCCAGGCCACGTGCTAAGCATTTTTTTATAGGGTGTTACTACTATATTACAGAAGAAGAGACTAAGGCACTGAGTTAAGTGACTAGAAAAACATAGGTAGTAAGTGTCAGAGACAGGATTCAAGCCCAGGCAGGCTCACTTCATAGGCAAGGCTCTTAAGAATTATGTTATATCCAGTGCTAATAAACTGACTTTCAAAAGGTAAAGAAGCCCCAATGTTAGTATTTGCCAATTTCTACTGTGTCTGTTATCCCGTTATGACCACTTTCAAGCTGTCAGTGGGTCTGGCTTTCAAAAACCCTGAATATTTTACAACTGTTAGCCAGTACCAGTTGACCCCATCACATCACTACTTTGGTCTCTATTTCTTCATGTAGAAAATGAAGAGTTTGGACCAGCTACCCTCAAAGACTCTGGCCATCCCTAAAATTATCTTTGTTTACTGTCAGGTGATTCTTAAGATCTCTTCTAGCTTTAATTTTCTTTGGCCATAAACAAGAAAAGTCTTAAACATTATTATTGGGCTCAGAAGCCCAAGGCATATTGATGGGATTCTGAAATTTCTGTTGAAAAACCTACCAAGTTTTGTCTATAACTTCCAATATTCAATAGCATGACCTTAAAAGACAAAAAGATAAGGGGTTATTCCAAATATCTGGTTTCATGTAAAGAACCATGGATTTTCTCTAACTTGGTAGAGGTCAGAGTTAGTGGCTGTTGCCAATTTTAGTGAGAAGTCACTATTCCTCCACTGCAGAGCAAAAGAAGCATCCTGACTGACCCTTCACACCTGTTTCCACAATGAAAAACATGCTTTTAAAGGGGAAGTGGTTTGTCTGAGATATTCTGTTTCAAAGCCAGAGGATATAAAACAGGCAAATAGTAGGTATGTATGTCCTTACAGAAAGTGATTCTGATGGAAACAGCGACCACATCTCCTGGGAGGCTTGTCCTTGGGGCTGGGGCTCAGTCTCTGAAGTTCAGAAGAAACCCAAGACTTCGGAGGCCTGAAGAAACGATCAGTAGGATATGCAAATCCAAGTCGAAAACTGTAGTCCCTAGGCATCCTTCTAGGGCAAATTCTTCTCAGAGTTAAAAAAAAAAAAAGCTACATAGCTGCTGTTAATCTGCCTGCCAATGCAGGAGCCTTAGGAGATCTGGGTTCTATCCTTAGGTCAGGAAGATCTCCTGGAGGAGGAAATGGAAACCCACTCCACTATTCTTGCCTGGGATATCCTATGGACAGAGGAGCCTGTTGGGCTACAGTCCATGGAGTCACAAGAGTCGGACACGGCTTAGCAACTAAACCACCAGCGGCTAGCTGCTGTTAATGTGGTTTTGAGAATATGGGATTTATTTATTTACGTTTGAATAAATAATACCTCCAAAGGCAAAATTCACAAGTTCTATAAAGGATGCTCCATCAAAATCTCCCTCCCCTGCTTTTCCCTAAAGTTCCCCTTCTTGGAGGGGCTCACGTTCTATGTTGGATCTCATGGATCTTCTCCTCGAGCTACTCTCTCTTCTTGAAGGTGTGGCATCGGGCCAAAGCATTGCTTCAGTAACTCCAGACCCCGGTTCTGCTTTTTCATAGGATTCTCTTTGGACAGCGCCCATACTGGTGGGTTCTGGACACCGACTACTACAGTAACACCTCAGTGCCGCTGATAAAGCAGTTCCCAGTCACCTGTGAGACCGGCCCAGGTGAGAGGCCCAGCCCTCATCCAGACAGAAGCTGAGTGGACCATGCTCATTGTGGACACCTGGTAACATTCGTGCTGGATGAAGCCGTCTTTGAGGGGGACGTGAGCAGAGCCACTCCTTCAAGCTCTGGTCATGGTCTTGGATTTGGTACAACTCCATCTGAATTCACTTCAGCAAGGCCTTCGAGAATAGCCTGTGACTGCCAGTTTGGAATCTGCCTAATGTTTCCAGAACAGAAGTCGCTAGTTCAGAGAGGCAAGGGCTCCCTCACCGACAAAGGGCTCATGAGAGTAACTGTGCTGTGGCCCTTTGTCCAGGAAGGGAACATTGTAGAGGCCTGAGCCCCTGGTCATCCTTCCCAGAAGCCTGGCCAGGAAGATGTGTCCTCCCCAGCTGACCATTTAGTCCCACACCCTGTCTGTACTTTACTAGTTACACCCAGACAGGCGTTGTTCAGCCAAATGATAGATTTCATTTTTCAGTAAGAAAAAGGAATTTTCAACCCCTCCGCTCCCCTACAGGTCTCAGTGTTAGTGTCCCTAAACTCAGGGGCCCTATCCCTGACTCCCAGACGAGGGAGTTGCCCTTAGTTATTTGTTTTCACAAATATTTGTTTTCACTTTAGAGTATATTCACTCATTCAAATATTATTTATCAAGTATCTGTACCAAACCTTGTTCTAGGCACTTGAAAGGCCTCAATGAATAAAACCAAGATCCCTACCCGTGGGAGTTCCTTGGTGGTTCAATGGTTCAGCACTTCACTCGGCGCTTTCACTGTGCATGGGTGCTCAGTCGCTCAGTCATGCCCAACTCTTTGAGACCGCATGGACTGTAACCCGCCAGGCTCCTCTGTCCATGGAATTTTCCAGGCAAGAATACTGGAATGGGTTGCCATTTCCTCCTCCAGAGGATCTTCCCAACCCAGGAATCAAATCCACATCTCGTTCAGCTCCTGCAATGGCAGGCAGATTCTTTACCACTGAGCCATCTGGGAAGCCCTCCCTGTGGTGACTCAGGTTTAGTCCCTGGAACTAAGATCCCGAAAGCTGTGTGGTGCAGCTGAAAAAAAAAGGCTCCTACCCTTGTGGAGCTTATATTTGAATGAGATGGGTATGTGTGTGTGTGTGAGAGAGAGAGAGAGAAAATCATAATACACAAGTAAAATATTTAGGCTATTAGAAGAAGGAGGAGGAGGAGGAAGAAAGGCAAGGGTTTATGTGGGGCTCCCTGGAAAGCAGACTCAGATGGAGATCAGCATGCAGGAGGTGCTGCACTCGAGGGAAGTACTTGTGGAAGGAAGGGACGGAAGCTACCTGGGCAGAAGTCTAATTGCCATTCAGTCTCAGCTAACCCCATAGGGGCTCTGAATTGATTCAAGGGGACCAGGCCTTATATCCCAATAGAGATGAGTGATTGGGTGCAGGGGGCCCCCCAGGGGAAGGGCAGTTCTGATCAAGATGGCTCTCATCAGCCCAGGGCATTGTCCAGTGAAGTCTGAGCACTGAGGGCCACCTGCAGCCACACTCTCAACAATCAAAAGGAAAAATAAAACCTTTAGTCCAGAAAAGGATCTGGTGGCACAGGGCCCTCCACCTTTCAGGGAAAGGAGACCAGAAATAGCAATTGGGTGCAGTATTAAATAGAGTGGTCCGGGCAGGATTCACTGAGAAGCAGAAATCTGTGCAAAAACTTAAAGGAGGCAAGAGAATTAGCCAATAAATCCTTGAGGAAGAGGTGTCTGCATAGAAAGACCAATGTCACAGACACTGGGGAGGGAGTGTGTTTAAAGGAGAGCAATGAGGCCAGCATGGCCAGAGCTGAGTGAGCAAAGAGAGTAGAAGCGAGGTAATGGAGGGCAGATCGATTTGCAATTATATACCCAGCAGGCTGATTCTGTGTGTAATCTCTAGACTGTATATAGACTGTACAATCTCAAGAGCTGAGGCTTTCTCTGACTGTGCCACCCACTGTTCTCCCAGAGCCTAGCATATTTCTGGGCATGTAGTAGGAGCTTAATAGATATGTGTTACATAGATAACTAAATAGGTAAATGAATGGATGGCAGGATGGGTAGATGGGTGGAAGGATGGATGGGTGGATGGATAATTGAATGAACATATGAAAAGATGGCTGGCTGGCTGGATGGATGGATGGATGAAAAGATGGAAGGAAGGATGAATGAATGGATGGATGGATAGATGATGCCCCCTAGCAATCTTCCAGATGAAGATTTTTCAACTTTGGTTCATTTATTCATCTCTTTCCTATTCTTTAGGGAGTCCCTCTGGCCACGCCATGGGTACAGCAGGTGTATACTATGTGATGGTCACATCCACCCTCTCTATCTTTCGGGGAAAGAAAAAGCCAACCTACAGATTTCGGTAAGAACTCAGCTCTGGGTTGTGGGTGGTGGATGGCAGGAGGTGGCTCTGTCTGTAGTGGACATACCACTTGCTCTTCCTCCATGCCCCCCACCCACCTCATGCCTTGGGTTGGTACTGCTAAGAGTTGTGACATTTCTGCTGGGAGTGAACATTAGGGTCACAGAATGTTAGGGCTAGAAGGGACCCACATGGGCAACATCTAATTTTAGAGATCAGGAATAAGCCCTAACATAGCAGAGGGCTTTCTCAAGATCAGCTAGTGAGGAAGAAGCAGGCTGTAAATAAAAGCTCATTTCCATACCAAACATTGCGATGCCCCATCCAGGTTAAAATAAACAAAGAAGCAGAAGACATTACTTTTACGGGGAATTCTGGGTATACAGCCACTGAGCAAATCCTTCATTATGTAACATAAAATAGGGAGGTTGAAATTCACATCCACAGGGGTTCACCACTTGCCACGGGTAGCTTTGAACTTTTGAGTATAGTCTTCAATTTATAAAAAATTACACTAATGTAACCTGAGTTTGCCAGGCTCCAGTGTTCCTGCTGAGGCTATTCTCTTTGGAGAAGGATCTATATCTGGATTTTCTTATGACTGCCTCTTCCATCGCAGGTGCTTGAATGTCATGTTGTGGTTGGGATTCTGGGTCGTGCAACTGAATGTCTGCCTGTCACGAATCTACCTTGCTGCTCATTTTCCCCATCAAGTTGTTGCTGGAGTCTTGTCAGGTACCAACTGCTCTGGTTCCCTCCCTCCAACCCCCACCTATACCATTCCTTCCCAATCAGGACAAAATGCCAGCATTCCAGCCATGTTCTGTGTATAATCAACACCGTTAGTATTTCAGCGGGTTGGAAGTCAAGGGTGGGCAATTTAAGTGATTCATTCCTATGGGAGTGCCCAGATCTACACAATTAAGTGTGCTTCAGAAAAATGACAAGACAGCAAATTAACTTACCCAGTTGACTTTGCCTAAAATCTCTGAGATATTTTTACATTCTTTATTTCTTACAGCTCTTCAGTTGGAAATGGGCCCTAGGTTAGGGTTAACAAAATCTATCAAATTTAACAAATTAACACAATGTTCTTGGAAAGCTCTTTATTTAAATAAATTCATTTGCAAACCTAATAGATACCCACAGCTGGTCTTTATTATAGGTTCTGTGTTTCAAATATGTTGTTTTCTTAGATCCAGCTAATAAGGGGCAGAAAAGACTTAGGTAAGTTAAGTGTAAGAAAGAATTTCTTGACTTTGTGGGAAGCACTGGAATATAAGACCTTAGGGGAAATGTGGAATTTTTCCCTTGGAGACCTCAAAAAGCAGAGGAGAGCAGCATTCACAGAAGCATGTTGAGAACAAGAAAAATGATGACTTCCTGGCAACTATGGAATTAACACGGCATTATAGCACTGGGTTCCATGTTTGAGGAACAGCCTGGAAGTTCATGTTACATGAAAGATCTGGGAAAGTTTAAGTCAGAAAGAAGAATAACTATCTTTATTTTTTGAGTTCCCAATCTGTTTTGTCTAGTCTTTTCTGCCCAATTTATTATTTTTAAATTGAAGTATAGTTGATATACAATATCATGTTAGTTTCAGGTGTACAGCAGAGTGATTCAGTATATATATATTCCTTTTCAGATTCTTTTCCCTTATAGGTTATTATAAAGTACTGAGTAGAGTTCCCTATGCTATATAGTAGGTCCTATATCTATTTTATATATAGTAGTGTGTATATGTTAATCCCAACCTCCTAATTTATCCCTCACCCCTGAGAATGAAAAAAAAAGTGAAAGTGTTGGTCACTCAGCTGTGTCGACTCTTTGTGACCCCATGGACTGTAGCCCACCAGGCTCCTCTGTCCATGGAATTCTCCAGGCAAGAATACTGGAATGGGTAGACATTCCCTTCTCCAGGGGATCTTCGAGTGTGTTTAAAAGTATTAACAGAGTTACTTACAAACTCCTACGAAAATAACTGAGACCAATCAATTCAGTTCAGTTCAGTTGCTCAGTCGTGGGAGATAGGTTTTAGCTCAACACGAAGAAGTACCTTCTAATGATCAAATTCATGCAAAGATGAAATGGGCTGCCTGAGTGGGAGTGAGCTCTCTACCCCTGAGGGTATTCAAACAGAGACCACCCCTGACCCTCCTCCCAACACAGGAAGTTTGCATGTGGTGGGGGGAAGTAAGTGGCATATCTCTTCCATCTCAAAGAATCTATGGCTGAGGACAGGCTGGAATCACACATGGGAAAAAAACCAAACGACCCTCTAATCTGGCCTCTGTGATTTAACTCCACAATGGTGGGACAGATGGTAGGTCATCCATTGCTCCAAACTCACTTCTAGCTGACGGGCCAGCACCTTCCCCAGTTCTCATGGTCATTCATTCTTCCACTCAGGCATTGCGGTTGCTGAGACTTTCCGCCACATCCAGAGCATCTACAATGCCAGTCTCAAGAAGTACTTTCTCATCACCTTCTTCCTGTTCAGTTTCGCCATTGGATTTTATCTGCTGTTAAAGTGGCTGGGGGTCGACTTGCTGTGGACTCTAGAGAAAGCCAAGCGAAGGTGTGAGCGGCCAGAGTGGGTCCACATTGACACCACACCCTTTGCCAGCCTCCTCAAGAATCTGGGGACCCTCTTTGGCTTGGGTCTGGCTCTCAACTCTGGCATGTACCGGGAGAGCTGCAAGGGCAAGCTCAGCAAGTGGTTCCCGTTTCGCCTCAGCTGCATCGTGGCCTCCCTTGTCCTCCTGCACCTCTTTGACTCTTTGAAACCCCCCTCCCAAATCGAGCTGATCTTCTATGTCCTGTCCTTCTGCAAGAGTGCAGCAGTGCCCCTGGCATCTGTCAGCCTCATCCCCTACTGCCTCGCCCGGGTGCTGGGCCAGCCCAACAAGAAGACTTTGTAAAGGGATATGGAGTCTTCAGAATTGAAATCCAATGACTCTTCCAAGGATCGAGGATGGTTAGGGCCTCGTCGTGAGGCCAGAGGTACTAGAGTCAGCTTAGGCGGCCCTCTTTCCCCCTTTGCAATTCTAATTGTATTGGGTGATGTTTTATTGAAAAGCTAGAGACAGTTTTTATTTGAGAAAGCCTTATTGGAAGGTAGGTCATTCTGGATTTTTCCTGCGAAGGTGTGCTTTTTTTTCTGTCCAGTACAAAAGCAAGACTTCTTGGTAGTAGTAGTAGTTTAATCGCTAAGTCATGTCCAACTCTTGTGACCTCATAGACTGTATCCCACCAGGCTCCTCTGTCCATGGGATTCTCCAGGCAAGAATACTGGAGTGGGTTGCTATTTCCTTCTCCAGGGGATCTTCCCCACCCAGGAATCGAACCCCGGTCTCCTGCCTTGCAGGCAGATTCTTGACCAACTGAACTATGAGTGTAGGGTCAGTTCATAATGCCAGGCTGGGAATCACAAGTGAATTTCCCATTTTCTTTAATGACAACATGTTTAGTTTATAAAAGTTACCTTGCAGATACGGAATATGTTTATGCTAAGAGTAAGGAACCACTAAAAAGTCAGTTCTTTCTTAAATATTCTAGCTAACAACTGCATTTTCTACTCATGCTCTTCGTTACCCAGAAAAGGAGAAAGGAGCTGTGGATTTGGTAGGAAAAGAAGGATTGATTAAGGAGGATTTTTTAATATCTTGCATACCCTGAAAATTGTATGTCAAATAACATCTTAATGACTTTGATTATATTCGAATCTTTAGGTAAAGGACTCTCAACAGTGGGGGACAACTTCAAGTACAATTAATCAGTGGTTAGTGGAGTAATTCTGCTTGTATTTTTCTATTATATATCCATGGTCGTTGTATTTACTGAGATTTCTGAACGGCTGTGGTGACCTGGATATTGTACTAGGTCAGAAACTTTGTACAAAATCAGCTTATCCTCCATAACATTTAATCTTTCTCCTTACCAGCCCAGCTCTGCTTTCCCCAGAATTTTCCACTGATTTTACACCCACCCTGCTGGATCCTCAGATGCCTGAAGGCTACTCTGTAGTGGTGCTTTTGTATGTTTCAGTTAAGCTCTTAAATCTTAGGCAAAATGGCAAGGAGAGGGCCAGGATTCCTCTCTCCAGAAGGTCACTCCAATGTTACTTTTGATTCCTGGAGGGTAAATATGACTCCTTTCCGTATCCGAAACCAATCAAGAGCACATTCTTGGAGGAAAAGCCAACTCCTCCTCTTTGCCTGTTCTCTAGTCTCAACTGATTCTCAGACTGTGTTCTTTAAAAAAAAAAATGTTGAAGCCTATTTATTTGAGAGTCCTTGTTTTTTCTACTAATTATATAGCTCAGCATATATTATCATTCACACCAACCATCATGGTCATAACATCTTTGCAAAGAAAAATATATACGTGCAGTATTTTATTAAAACATTTTACTTAAGAATGAAGTCTTGTTGATTACTATATTTTAGAGGTAATGTGATCTGAAGCTTCTAATTCTGGCTCAGCTAAATTTCTAGCTCTTTCTCTATTTCCCCAAACAAATAATTTGGTTTCTGTGTACTTACATTTTCTTTTTGGAAAAGGAAGCTGTTTTGTTTTGGGTTGGGCCAGAAGTCCCAATAGTGCTGCAGAGACTTGTAAAGTGTCAACAAGGGCACAGGCAGAGTTGAGCATATCAACATAGGCACAATACCGTTGGCCAAGATGGAACATCAGCGCAGCACGAGTTGCTTTATGGGGTCAAACTGCAACTTGAGAGCAGACAGGCAGGATCATTACCAAACTAAGCAATCAGGGAATGTAAGTCGTAGTAGCAGAATAAGGCTGAGCCGACTTGGGAGTTCTCCGGTGGCTCAGTGATTAGGATTCTGGCACAGGTTCCATCCCTGGTCTGGGAACTAAGATCCCACACACTGTGCAGCATTGCCAAAAGGATTTTAAAAAAAAAAAAAGATTAAACAGACCATGGAATCCAATATCCTAATGTCAGCAAGGTTTTTGGTTACAGTTAAAGAAAGTCTGAACAGAGCAAGTCATAGCAGCAAAGGATGCTCAGAGATGCTGAAAGTGTCACTCCAGGCTTTATTTCATCCTGGATGCAGGGTCCCAACCTCCAAAAGCCTTGACTCACCAGCATAACTCTGGATCTACTGAGAATGAGACCTGATCATTCACTTCAGAATGCTAGGGATTTCCCTGGTGGTCCAGTGGTTAAGAGTCCACCCACCAATGCAGGGGACATGGATTCCTGGGTTGGGAAGATCCCACAGGCCTTGAGGCAACCAAGCCAATGTACCACAATTACTGAGTCCACACTCTAGAGCCTGTGAGCTGCAACTGTTGAGCCTGAGCTGTGCAATTAGAGAGTAGTCCCCACTCACCTCAACTAGAGAAAGCCTGAGCACAGTAGCAGAAAATTAAGAAAAGAAAAAGAAGAACTTTGGGATGTGAATCTTTAGGGAAAGTTGAGTCCTCCTATGGAATTTGATTTCTCTAAGGTTGTTGGGGGGTGAGCACCAAGACCCTCTGAGATGCTAATGGTCTCATCAGGGGAGAAGAGAAATGGTCTTGTTCAGTTTGAATTGAACCCCACTGCTTTGGCATGGCCCCCATCCTGGACGGTTTATTTGCCCTCGAGGACTAAAGCCAGATTCTTTGCAATAGAACTCTGGCAGAAAGTAAACAACGCCCCTGCCTCCGGTAGTTGGTCAGGTTGATAAAGACACATAATAAAAGATGAAATTGGTGCTTAATATATGCCAGGCTCTGTTTTTATTTATACATTATACATTTTATTTATACAATGAACTCTCTTAATTCTCCCAATGTCTCTGTAAGGTGGGTGTTAGAATTTATCCTCACATTACACATGAAAAGGCACAGAGGCATTAGGGAGCTGGTCCAGAATGGAGGAGCCAGTTTAAGAACCAGGCAGTCTGACTGCAGAGTTCATCCTCTCTCCTCTACTCCACAGATGCCAGTAAGACTAGTGACTGCATCAAATCATCCTTCAGATACCAGACACAGCTCTTAACACAGAGATTTTGATTTCTTGTGGCCAAAGGACATTATAAAACTTAGAGTGATCCTCCCAGTGAGCTAGTACTGGTTTCTAAGTATGAAGATACTATTTTTCAAAGTTCATTTCATAAATTCACTATTGAAACAGGCATAACCATGTTAGTTAACAGCAGTGTCTAAAACCACCTTAGCTCTTTCTTTTCTTTCTTCTAAGAAAGAGCTTAAGGCAATTCCCTGGCAATCCAGTGGTTAGGACTCCTCACTCTCACTGCTGAGGGCTCGGGTTCGACCCCTGGTCAGGTAACTGAAATCCCACAAGTCATGCTGCGTGGCAAACAAAAAAAAGCAAGAGCCTAAAAATCATGCTGAGCCTCTGGGTCAGAAACTAACTTACTATCTACAATCAAGATAGCACAAGAAGAGAGAATTACCACAAAGAACTTTTGGTATAGATCTATATAAAAGGGTAGAAAGTAAAAAAAAATGCTGTGGAAGATTTTTAGATCAGAGATTCCACCAATGCAGGACTGCTGTCTTTCACTGGGACAGGCAAAGTCTAGAAATGGACAGCCCTAAAGGCTAAGAGGGCCTCCCTGGTGGCTCAGATGGTAAAGAATCTGCATGCAGTGTAGGAGACTCAGGTTCAGTTCCTGGATGGGGAAGATCCCCTGGAGGAGGGCATGGCGACCCGCTCCAGTATTCTTGCCTGGAGAATCCCATGGACAGAGGAGCCTGGCGGGCTACAGTCCATGTGGTCTCAAAGAGATGGACATGACTGAGCAGCTAACACAAAGACTAAGAACTCGTGATGGGTAAAGCCGAGAAGCGTGTCAGCCCATGATCAGTTTGTAAAACAACCAATGTATTAGCACATTTTGATCACAGATCTGCTCCTCAAGTTACAGGTACATGTTTACTTTATAAATGACTTGTGAATTCCCAGGACGGCAGTAAGTGTAAATGACCAACGATCGTTTCATGCTTTTTCTTTCTTTCTTTTTCTAAATTATGAAAGTATGATAACACATTTACAGGAGACTTGGAAAACACAGAACAAAGTTACGTGTAGTCCTGCTATACATTACAATTATTTTTTAAGTAGATAAATCAAGATTTTTCGTTGGAGTTTCAACAGAAAACTCAAAAATTAATAGAACGAATATACAGAAAAGTAGAAGGATATAGCAGGCTTGAAAAGCACCATGAGCCAATTCAACATCATTAAGATTTAGACAATTTTCACACAATAGTAGGATACAAATTCTATTCAAGTTCCCACAGATTGTAAATTAGGAGACACTGGACCATATCCAGGGACATAATACAAGATGCAAAGATTTCGTGGTCTAAAGGTATTGATATCATAGAGTCTATTCTCTTATTACTATAGAATTATCTTAGATCTACAGACATCCTGGAATGTGAAGTCAAGTGGGCCTTAGAAAGCATCACTACGAACAAAGCTAGTGGAGGTGATGGAATTCCAGTTGAGCTATTTCAAATCCTGAAAGATGATGCTGTGAAAGTGCTGCACTCGATATGCCAGCAAATTTGGAAAACTCAGCAGTGGTGACAGGACTAGAAAAGGTCAGTTTTCATTCCAATCCCAAAGAAAGGCAATGCCAAAGAATGCTCAAACTACCGCACAATTGCACTCATCTCACACCCTAGTAAAGTAATGCTCAAAATTCTCCAAGCCAGGCTTCAGAAATATGTGAACTGTGAACTTCCAGATGTTCAAGCTGGTTTTAGAAAAGGCAGAGGAACCAGAGATCAAATTGCCAATATCGGCTGGATCATCAAAAAAGCAAGAGAGTTCCAGAAAAACATCTATTTCTGCTTTATTGACTATGCCAAAGCCTTTGACTGTGTGGATCACAATAAACTGTGGACAATTCTGAAAGAGATGGGAATACCAGACCATCTGACCTGTCTCTTGAGAAACCTGTATGCAGGTCAGGAAGCAACAGTTAGAACTGGACATGGAACAACAGACTGGTTCCAAATAGGAAAAGGAGTATGTCAAGGCTGTATATTGTCATCCTGCTTATTTAATTTATATGCAGAGTACATCATGAGAAACGCTGGGCTGGAAGAAACACAAGCTGGAATCAAGATTGCCGGGAGAAATATCAATAACCTCAGATATGCAGATGACACCACCCTTATGGCAGAAAGCGAAGAAGAACTAAAGAGCCTCTTGATGAAAGTGAAAGAGGAGAGTGAAAAAGTTGGCTTAAAGCTCAACATTCAGAAAACTAAGATCATGGCATCTGGTCCCATCACTTCATGGCAGATAGATGGGGAAACAGTGGAAACAGTGTCAGACTTTATTTTGGGGGGCTCCAAAATCACTGCTGATGGTGATTGCAGCCATGAAATTAAAAGACACTTACTCCTTGGAAGGAAGGTTATGACCAACCTAGATAGCATATTTAAAAGCAGAGACATTACTTTGCCAACAAAGGTCCATCTAGTCAAGGCTATGGTTTTTCCAGTGGTCATGTATGGATGTGAGAGTTGGACGGTGAAGAAAGCTGAGCGCCGCAGAATTGATGCTTTTGAACTGTGGTGTTGGAGAAGACTCTTGAGAGTCCCTTGGACTGCAAGGAGATCCAATCAATCCATCCTAAAGGAGATCAGTCCTGGGTGTTCATTGGAAGGACTGATGTTGAAGCTGAAACTCCAATACTTTGGCCACCTCATGTGAGGAGTTGACTCATTGGAAAAGACCCTAATGCTGGGTAGGACTGGGGGCAGGAGGAGAAGGGGACAACAGAGGATGAGATGGTTGGATGGCATCACTGACTCGATGGACATGGGTTTGGGTAAACTCTGTGAGCTGGTGATGGACAGGGAGGCCTGGAGTGCTGCAATTCATGGGGTCGCAAAGAGTCGGACACGACTGAGCGACTGAACTGAACTGAACTGACAGTATGCTAGATTTACATTAGAATTATTATTAATTATGTTAGAATTATGTTAAATCAATATCAAAAGATATTTGAAAATAATCCACAAGTTTGACCAATGACTGTTTTAAACCAAGGTCCACATTATGTTATAACACAATTTGATAGATTGGTCTAACAGTCTTTTCATTTTGAGGAGATGGGTTTAAGGATGATACAAACACACACACATACCATATAATAGTATTCTTGGCCTAGGAAACCAGACCCATTAAGAAAATGCAAATTCTGCTGCCTGAGCCAATGCTGCTTCACCATGGAGAGGCCAAGGGCTTGAAGTTTTTGTTTCCGTTTTTTAACAAAATTTATAATAGATTTAAAAAATTTATAGCAACTTTATTGAGATGTAGTCCTACAATTCACCCAAAGTGAACTATTCCAGGGTTTTTAGGATATTCAGAGAATTGTACAACCGTCACCACAAATTGATTTTAGAACATTTTCTGTCACTCCATAAAGAAACCCCCCACTGGGACTTTCCTGGTGATCCACTGGATAAGAATCTACCTGCCAGTGCAGAGGACACAGGTTTGATCCCTGGTTTGGGAAGATTCCACATTCCACGGAGCAAGTCAGCCTATGTGCCACAACTACTGAGTCCAAACTTCTAGAACCCATGCTCCACAAGAGAAACCACCACAATGAGGTGTCCACACACCGCAATTAGAGAGTAGCCTATGCTCACTGCAACTAGAGAAAGCCCACGTGTAGCAATGAAGACTCAGCACAGCCAAAAATAAAATAAATAATTTTAAAAAAAAGAAACCCCACACCCATTAGAAGTCACCTCCATCTCACCCCAACCTGCTCCACCCTCAGCCACCACTAATTTACTTTCTGTCTCACAGATCTGCCTGTTCTAGACATTTCATATGAATGGAATCACACAACATGTGACCTTTGGGGTCTGGCTTCTTTCACTTAGCATTATGTTTTCAAGGTTCATCTATGTTGTAACATGTATCAGTACTTCATTTCTTCTTATAGGCAAAGAATATTTCATTGTGTGGATAAATTCTGTTTATCCATTCCTTAGTTGATGGATATTTGGATTGATTCTACTTTTTGGCAATTATGAACAATACTACTATGAACCTATGAACATCTGTGTACAGGTTTTTGTATAGATGTATGATCTCATTTCTCTTGGGTATATCCCTAGGAGTGGAATTTTCAGGTCAAATGGTAATTCTATATCTAACCTTTTAAGGAACTACCAGACTGTTTTCCAAAAGGTCTAGAAAGGAAAAGTTTTACAGTGTTCTTGGTTTTGCCATCTCTTTTGATTTCTTAGGATCATACCCTACATCGGAATTGTCTAATTATTTGCTTCGGGAGGGTTTCAAAGCAAGATTGATCAGGTGATCAGATTTACATGATAAACTATCAGTGGGCACCTCCCACTTTTGTTGGTAATGATTTATTGTTCCAAGAGTATTTCTTTGGAAGACACACATGGATATTTGAAGTTTCAGTCCTAATCAACTGACTAGCTGTTTGTAAACTGTCAAACTTCACTGAATTGTTTTCTGAAAATCATTACTTTAGCTGTTGAATTCTTAATGTTTATTGATTTGACTCTGCAGTAATTGACAAACTAAGACAGATGCGTTTAAGGCACCTATGTGTAAATAAAATACCACAATATCATTTGTATCCAGAAGTTTTTCAAAAGCCTCTTGAGAATGAAAAACACTCTGTCCAAAGAACCTTCTGATGATGTTATCAAGGAAAGAACTGATTAGAAATGTTATGGATGAAGCAATCAATATAAGTCACTTCCATTAGGGAACCAACAACCTAATTCATCTGGAAGAGAAATCAGCAGTCATATAGTCCAATGATGGGCAACTCAAAGTCCAAGATCTAATTTTAGAGCAAAAGGTAAAAAAGCTGCCTCTGGGTTGCTGGCTTCTTCATAAAAAGAAAAAAAGTTTAGAATATTTTTCTTTTTCCTGAATTGGCCTTTATTTTTTTTTTAAGGTGTTCACTATTAATTCTATTCAAAAAATATTTTTTTCATTTTATTGATACAGAAATGAAGGCCTAGAGAGGTAAAGCAGCTCTTTTAAGTCACATGAATAACCTCTCCTCAGGTCTCCTGCTTCTTAGCAGAGAACAATCTCCCCTTTGCCTGACTCCAGCATTTACCTGAGCAGCGAGGTCAACAGGCAGCAGTTGCCACAGAAGTGAGAGACATAAGTGACTAGTAGAGCCAGTTTATTTGAACTAGGACCAGGGTCTGTTAAGCAAATTAAGTGCAGCTATTGAATAACTGTGTGCAAGGCAGCCTGTTCCTAATTAAGTTATGTGCTCCTCTCTTCCTTCGCTTTCATAAATCTTTCCAGGGCAGGAGTGTAACTACAACAAGAAACGACTTGATGTTTTTATGGGGATTTTTTAGCATGAGGGTAGTTTTCCAGTCAGCAGATTTTCAGTGCTTTCTTTTCTGCCGTCTTCTGGCTTTCTTCTTTTGATATTCACATTCCATGGTTATTGCCTTCCGCTCAGCTCAACTGCACTTCAACGTTTGACAGCTAACCGGATTTCTCTCATTCTGCACCATTACGGAATTGGGGATTCCAGTTGTCTGGGGTTTTTTTTACTTTTATTTTGTTTATTTGGCTGCGCCGGGTCTTAGTTGTGGCATGAGGGGTCTTCATCTTAGTTGCAGCATGTGGAATCTAGTTTCCTGACCAGGGATCGAACCCAAGCCTCCTCTGTTGGGAGCATGGAGTCTTAGCCCCTGAACCACCAGAGAAGTCCAGGGAATTCCAGTCTTTGAGAGCTGCAATTCTTCTCTCCCAACCAAAAAGAATGAAAATCTGATTCCTTCTCTTCCTTGATGAAACTTTTTGGACTCTGGCTGTGGCATGCCACCAGAATGCCATCTTTTCACCTCCGTCTTTCCCTCCAGCCCATCGGCAACCCTGCCACTGATTCCTACTTGATCTCCCTAGTAATGAACTCAAGGAAGCCTTTGGACAAGTATGAATAGGCTTAACTAATAGCCCAAACGGCATAAATTATGTTACCAACCGGGGTTCTTGGCCTTCCCCAATCAATAGAAATTGACTAGAAGCTGGACAAGAAATGTACGCAAGGCTACCTTGGGGTCTCTGCTGCAGCACTGGGGGAGCAAAAACAAGCAACAGTTTCCCTTCCTTGTTTCCCAAGGAGGGGTGAGCTTGTTCCTTATATGGAATGACGGTAGGGGTGCATCCAGGGGGTGGGCTGGCAGGGTGGCTTAGGTGGCTTGCCCACCCCTTTGGTAATATTGAGTGCAGGGGACATGGGCAGTACCCTGGTTTTGATCCTGACAATTTGTTTTTGCTCCCAGCTTCTCAGAATTGGCAGTTGGGATTTTTGGTCTTTTTGTAGCTTTTATTTATTTATTTTTGGCTGCTTTGGGTCTTCGTGTGGTGAGTGGGCTTCTTCCTAGATGTGGTCTGTAGCTGCAGCGCATGGGCTTAGTTGCCCTATGGCATGTGGAATCTCAGTTCTCCGACTAGGGATTGAACCCACATCCCCTGCACTGGAAGGCAGATTCTTAACCACTGGATAACCAGGGAAGTCCCTTTCTGTGTCTTTTGTATCTTGTTGTCCAGAATTTGCCCCAACTACACAGGCATGCAGCTATTTTTATTCTTTTAAAGTTTCCTTGTATTCTACTACTCAGAGAGACGTTTGTCCAGGTGCAAGCGCTGTAGCACTGCAACAAAGGGCCCCAGGTCTCAGCCTGTCTCAATGTCTTTATTTTTTTATATAATTTTATTTATTTATGGCTGTGCTGGGTCTTCATTGCTGCTTTGGCTGTGAGCAGGGGCTACTCTCTACTTGCGGTGCATGGGCTTCTCATTGTGGTGGCTTCTCTTGTTGCAGGGCACGAGTTCTAGGGTTCACAGGCTTCAGTAGTTGCAATGCGTGGGCTCCATAGTGGTGGTTCACAGGCTCCAGAGCACAGTCACAGTAGTTGTGGCACATGGGCCCGCTTGTTCTTCCACATGTGGGATCTTCCCAGACCAGGAATCGAACCTGTTTCTCTGGCATTGGCAGGCAGATTCTTCACCACTGAGCCACCAGGGAAGCCCTGTCTCAATGTCGTTAGACTACCAATGCTCTCCTTACCAGTCCGTCTTGCCCTCCATACCATGACTGCAGTGAAATGACAAAGGCATCATGTCTCCCTCCAGGCCACAGAGAAACCACCATGGACACCATGTCAGAGACGCCAATGGGCTCCTTTGCTCTGGAAGAGCCTCAGGGGAGGCCCTCACTGTTGACAGGCATCAGAGCTGATTCAGGAAAGGCTGACGCAGCAGCTCCAGGCTTTGATTTGCTCCGCAAGTTTCGTCAGCAGGCTCGCTACTCACAGTGGCCGCCAAACTGTTATCTCCAGAACTCTGCCCTTTCTCATTTCCTACCTACAAAGCTCCACACAGCTGCATGATATGCTTCTAAGAAATTCCAAAGGGCAGGTGACCCCAAATATAATAACTGTCAAGCCAGTGAGTTAACTTCTCAAGTTGAGGGTTGGCTGAATTCAACTCGTTTTTAAGAAAAATAAAAGGGGACTTCCCTGGTGATCCAGTGGTTGAAGTTATGAGCTTCCTCTACAGGAGGCACAGACTCCCTGGTTGGGAAACTAAGATGCTGCATGGTACAGCCACAAAAAAGAAAAAGAGAAGACCTGAGGAGGATTCCGCCACTTAGGGCTCTCTCATCTGAAAGAGCTCAAGGTTTCCAAGTTCCAAGTCGTTACAGGTTTTCTTTGGGGAATTCCAATAATACTCAATCCTTGAGGAAGATTCACTGGGGGAAGCGGTGAGAGATTTATCGTTCTA
Organism: Okapia johnstoni; assembly: GCA_024291935.2. Lineage (NCBI taxonomy): Eukaryota > Metazoa > Chordata > Mammalia > Artiodactyla > Giraffidae > Okapia > Okapia johnstoni. The sequence goes on along the minus strand of CM044306.1, from coordinate 18,885,035 downwards.
AATTCTAAGACCTTTCCCTCCAGTAAGGTCAGCTTGTGAAAGTAACAGGAGTTGTGGCATCTGGGTTCCTGCAAGTAAAATCACTCTTGACTCCAGGACTTTTCTAGAGACCCTGAAGCTGAATGTCTTCCTAGGGATCCACAGACGTGGACATGATTAAACACAGGATAAAATGTGTAGACAGGTTGAGGGATAACAGGGTCGGGGTCTGGCAGAGGCGGGGTCCGACAGGAGGCCACCAATTGTAAGAGTTTGGGAGACAAACTGCCCCCCTCCACCCAAAGGTTCTAGATGTACTTATCATGTTGTTAAATCACCAGGGAGAGGAATGAGTAAAACAAAACACATTCTTCAATGAATAAACAAAGAACGTAGTTAAGACACACTGCACAACACTGGTGCTTAACTCTGCTGAACTAGGACTTGACTTCTTTGGAGAAGACAGAAGAAATGAAATTCGTCTTTGATGTCTCATCACTACAAAATTCAGTGTCCGATACTGTTGGTGCAGGCTCCTGTTGTAATTCCTGTAAACTGTTGGTGAAAAAAAAGAATCCAAATTTGATTGTGTCTTACTGCCCAAGTTAAGACTGAGAAAGGAAAAATTCATTCCAGGCCAAATAGCCTTCAGATGATAAGGTAAGAATTCACTAGAAAAAAAATGACTTCTAAAATGATGTGTAAACTTTAATAATAGTTCATTCCAGCGGATGTATTTCCTTGTTTACTAGTTGTTAAAAATTAATTCATACTCTAGATAAAATGATTTAAAAAAATACTTGATGTACCCCTGAACTTGCCACAAATATCTATCCATCTCCTTCCTATTTTTTTCCCCTTCCTGTTTTCTCACAGCTCCATGCTGTTAGTTTCTTGCTATGACTGTCCAGTTTCCCATTCTGAACTCTTGCATTCCTAATTTTTTTTTTAAAGTGTGAGTCTACTGTAGGCCTGACTTTGTAAAAGTAATTGAAGAAGTAATGTTATTTTGATAAATATTTATTTGGCACCTCTGATACATTCTGGCCTCTGAAATCTAATTTCCTTTTCCCTCCTCATTAAAAAAAAATATCCCCACCACTTGGCTGGTTATGGGTGAGCTCTCAGCAAGATCTGAGGGTTGATGTGCCAGGGGTCTGATTCCAAACAAGTTTTTTTTTTTTTTTTTGCCATGCCATGCAGCCTGTGGGATCTTAGGCCCGAACCCAAGCCACCTGCAATGGAAGCACAGAGTGCTAACTACAGGACCATCAGGGAAGTTCCTCCAAACAGGTTTTAAAACCCAGCATGTCTTTTGAGCAAACTCCGAGAGATAATGAAGGACAGGGAAGTCTGGCATGCTGCAGTCCATGGGGTCACAAAGTGTCGGACAACGACTTAGCAACTACACAACAAATGTCTTTTCTGCAACTCTTAGTGTCTCTAGATTCTAGAGCAAAGACTTCTGATGCCAGAGTTCATATTTTCCCAGGCTTTGGCAGATAACTGTGAAGATGTTTTGCTGCAAAACCAAGCCCACTGGTTGATTTATAATTATCCACTTTCTGTGCTCAAATAGCTGTCGAAAGGGTCAGGCCCCAGAAGATAACTGCCATTACAACTTTACAGCAGTACACAACTTGCCGGTAATTCACAAGCAACTTGACAGCAGTCGTACCACCCTCAACTCTGAACAACATTTTCCTTTCCTCAAGATCTGCCTCCAAACTTTTTTGCCCAACACACATTTTACACCGTTGCAAACTTTCCATTTGGCGTTCTTTGTCACTTAAAATAATCTACTCAGTCCCTAGAGCCAGCAGAGGCTACATTCCCATCCTTGAAAATTGTTGCCTGGTATTTCCTCATGTCACTATACCATAATTTGCTGAGCCATTCCCTTATTTGGCGTTTGGCTTATTTCCAATTCTTCACTCTTATAAATAGCAGCACACGAACATCTTCACACAAATCATATTTTTTTTTCCCTTTTGGGTTATTTCCTTGGGGTATATTCCCCAAACTGGTAATACTGGGTTAAAGAGTTTGAGAAGTTTCATGGCGGTTGTTACTCACTGCCAGAATATTCTCTAGGCAGACTGTGGTATATTTAGGTTTTTCAGATGTTTGTTTCCCATGAAGTACAATAAGGTTAACTTTTTTCTCCTCTTATTCTTCCATAATCTTCAGTAGGGAAGGGAGTTACAAAATTTCAAAACAAAACAAAAATAAGCATGGAAGAACTCTGTATGGCCAGAGATGAGCTCTTTTAAGCTAACTTGATACAATGCTACCCCACAAGTGCTGGAGCAAAACAGCTGTATTCCAGGCAGGATAGAAAATGACATTAAGGTTCTGGGAGGTCATGTCAGCTGAGGATAGCTGAGGCTGAGATAGTTTCAGGGAGAAATTAAAGCTGGCAAGTGGCAAGATCAGAAAGACTTGGTAAGGAGGGTGGGGAGAAAGGTGGAAAATAAAAAGAAAGAATGGTGCTCTCTTGCCATTGCTGCCTTGGGGGTGATGGCACCAGCAGAGAGAGAAATCAGCTGATGTTGTGCCTTTGAAATTCAGATTAATCAACCATGATGTTATTTCTGGTTCCTGTCTGCTCATCTAAATTGAAACAATGTGCTATTCAAACATGTCTTGTTTAAACTTAAACTATCAGTGGGTCTGTGTGTATATATAGCAATATCAAGTACAATTTTTAAGTGCCTAAGAAAAATGAAAGAAAATACACCAAACTGTCAACATTGACTATCTTTAGATGGTGGAATTATGGGTATTTTTTTCTTCTTTCCATGTTTCTATTTTTTCTCAATTGTTCTATACTAAGCAGGTGTTACCATTTTTCCCTACTCTTTATTTTGAAAATAATTTAAAATAAAAAATAAAGTGCAATGAATTTCAATATACACTTCATCTAAATCATCAACTTTTAACATTTTGTCTTATTTGCCTATCACTCTCTCTCACTAGATACATATAGGTATAGATAGACACGTTTCTTGTTTTTTTAATCATTTATTTAAGGGTAATTTGCAGACCTCAGAACTCCTTTGCTTTTAAGTACTTCACATAGCTTCTGATAACAAGGACATTCTCTTACACAACCACAGTCATATGCATTCCTTTTTCATCCAAAAGAACTTCAGTTTAACAAAAACAAATAATTGTAAATAAACTAAGGCAAACTAAACATATTCTGTTTCGATACCTTGCACTCCCTGTTAGGACCTTTCCTTACTCTCGGAAGCTCACCTGCCCTGCCTTATCCTTATCCTCATGCTCATCCATGCCCCATCCCTGCCTGGGAAACTTCCAGAACACTTTTGACTTCCAGACATCTGTGAGTCCAAGTTTCCTGCCAGTGCTCTGAGTATCAGTGGTATCAATCTTGGTATCAATCTATGCACTTCCTTCCCTGAAAGTCAATAGTTTGATTATTCAATTAACATAACACTTAGATTACTATTAAAGTTAATACTTTTATTTTGTTACTATAATAGAAATTTAAAAACTCTAAAGATTTTCAATTATTTTTTCCATAAAATGTCTTATGGTTGCCACTTAGGTAAGAAGTGTCCATCTTTTTTTTAAATTGGTATCATTTTTGTGTATTTATTTATTTATTGGCCACATTGGATGGCATGTGGGATCTTAATTCCCAGGCCAGGGATCCCTTGCATTGGCAGAGGGATAATATTTTTTCAACTAGAACAATTTATTCATTTAACAAGTATTTATTGAGCATCCACCATATCCCAGGCATTATTGGAACTAAACTATTAACATCTAGCACTTTTGAGCATTTATTATGGCCCTGGAACTTCACCTGGGATACCTGAATTAATTCTCACAACTATTACCATTCCCATTTTCCAGACAGGTAAACTGGGAAGTTAAGTAATTTGTTCAAGGTCCTGTAGCTGACTAGAATTCAGACCTAAACATTCACCTTCTGTCTAGAAGAGGCACCAGGCAATACTGCTGGGGTTGCCTTAAAGGGATTCTTGCCTTAGATAGGGTCCGTTGGGATCAAGAGAGGGACCCAAAGGCAATTCCATTTTCCCAGCTTCTGGGCTCTAGCAGAGAAAATAGATAAAAGCAAGAAAAGTATGCCTCTGGAAGTGGGTAATTATTTCTGTAAAAACTGACAATTGTCTTGGCCTTAAATTAGCTTCTAGGATAGTCTTGGTGATTCTGCTCCTTCTGGCCTCTCCTCCTCTATCTCCTGGGGTGGTTTGCTCATCCTCCTTCAGCCCAGTGTCCAACGTTTAAAGGACTCAAAACTGTCTCAGGCCTCTTTTGGCCTCCTGTCTGGTCCGAGGTTTAAATTACCACCTGTGCCATCTTCTGTTTACCCCTCCAGACGCCATCTCTGCCCTTTCTCCTCCCACTCTGGGCTCTGGAGGGGACCCTGGATGGACTACCTCAGGCTCCCTTTCCCTGTGCTTCTGTTTGGGTTGTTTTGTTTTGATTTTTAATTTTATTTCTTTTTGGCTGCACTGGGTCTTCATTGCTGCTCGCGGGCTTTCTCTAGTTGCAGAGAGTGGGGGCTACTCTTGGTCGCGGCGAATGGGCTTCTCACTGTGGTGGCTTCTTTTGCTTCAGTAGTTGTGGGGCCTGGGTTCAGTTGCTCTGCAGCATGTGGAATCCTCCTGGACCAGGGATCGAACCTGTGTCCCCTGCACTGGCAGATTCCTATCCACTGGACCATCAGGGAAGTCCCCATTTGGATTTTGCAGGTGGGAGGTGTAAACAAGAGACCAGAGGGGAGGAGGTGGGCCAGGGGATCTATTCCTGAAGGCAGTGTCCCTGTACCAAAGTCCACGGCTACTGTTAGGCTCCTCCCCTCTGCACACAGTTCTCTCTGACTTTCAGTAACATTTCAGGCCTGGAAGGGTTAATGGCTCCCCATTTGCAAGCCCCAGAACACTACTCTCTTTTGTAATAGATTTCCTTCAACCCGACCCACACTTTCATAAACAGCACCTTTCTTAAACTCTCCTCAAAGTAAACAGTTGGAGCATACATCTGCTTCCTGCCGGACCTCTGCTTATCTCCCAGTGACTGTCAAATTAATTACCTCCTTCCAGAATAATCTCCACTGCTTTCTATTCAACTACTCACTTAAATTTCTCACAGTGCCTCACACTCAAAACACCCAAGCCTGGTATGGTGTGATAAAAAAATATACGTGGTCTTTGTCCCTGGTTTTTGGCAGAGTTGCTAAAACCCTTGGAATTTCTTAGTGATACGAGCAATAAAGTTGTCTTGATATTCACAACAAATCCCTTTCAACCACACCCTAGTTTATGTTAACGAGGTTACTGTTGGTAAGGATGGGGTCTGCTTGCTAGGGGAACCACGTGATTAGAAGGTTGGAACTTTCAGTCCTGCCCTCCTGACCTCCCAGGAAGTAAAAGGGACTGGAGGTTAAATCAACTGCCAACAGGCAATGATGTAATCATTCATGCCTATGTAATGAAGCCTCCCTAAAAACCCAAAAGGATGGTCTTTGGAGAACTTCTGGGTTGGTGAACGCAGAGAGGTCTGGGGAGAGTGGGGTGTGTGGAAAGAGCATGAAAGTTCCATGACTTTTGCCCATGCCTTGCCCTTGGCATCTCTTCTGTCTGACTGTTTCTGAGTATACATCCTGTTATAATAAATCGGTAATTTAGTAAGTAAAATGTCTCTCTGAGTTCTCTGAGCCACTTTAGCAAATTAATAGAACCTAAGGAGGGAGTTGGTGGAACCTCTGATCTGTAGCCAGTGAGTCAGAAGCACAGATGAAAACCTGGGCTTAAGTCTGCCCTCTGGGGACTTCCCTGGTCATTCAGTGGTTAAGAATCCACCTTCCAATGCAAGGCACGTGGGTTTGATCCCTGGGGCTGCCAATAAGACCTGGTGTAGCCAAAATAAACAAACAAATATTTAAATGTTAAAAAAAAATAGATACTGGCCTCTGGGGAAGCCACAAAGCTCAGCCTCCCTCCCCGCTCCCCAAGAGAAAACTGGCCTCTGAATGGAGGGTTAGGGGGAGAACCGAACCCTTGTAGAACTGAGCCTTTAAACCTCAAACTCCAGGTATACGGTGTCAGAATTGAGTTGAGTTGTAGGACACCCAGGCTGTGTCCCAATGATTGCTTGTTGGATGTTTGGGGAAACACCCACGTACACACATTGAAACTGGGTCCAGAACCCACGTTCCTCTGGGTCTGTGCACTACAGCCTGTTTCCTCCTGGCTTTTGCATAGCATTCTTCGCGGAACACTCTTCCTCCACTTCCCACAGAAAATTCCTCCCCTTCGATATCACTTTCTCAAGGAAAGCATCCCTCACCCTGAGCCTGGATCAAGAGCCCCTGTTAATCCCACGCCTAGCCTCCCTTTACCCTTCCTCTCTAGCCGGGGTCAGTGTGCGGCTTATTGAGCCACGTCTGTCTTCTCCACTGGACTCTAACCCCCGTGAGGGCAGTTTGCACCTGCTCCGAACACCGCAGTAAAGCGACTTCAGGGCCTAACATGGAGAAGGCCTCTGAAAGTCTGTTGACTGATACATGAAAAATAGACAGCTATTTGTTGGGAAAATAGTTGGGAAAAAACAGCTAACAAATTATAGATTTAAGTAGCTTCAAGTTCCACAAATGACTCAACAAAGAAGCCATTCTTAGGCTCGCAGCTGAAAATTAGAAAGAGGCCAAAAACCCAAAGGACCGATTAGACGATGGAGAAACTTTGGCCTCTGGGTTCCCAGAAGTTTACTTCCCAGTAAGCAGTGAACAAACTCTTGAAGCAGCTGATGCCAAGGAAGGCATGACTAAAAGACTTCCTGCTATTTTTCAAGACAGACTGATTCCCTAAGATCCCAGGGTGAGACAGAGTGTGAACTGAATCCTGTGCAACCCTGGGGCTTTCAGGTAGGACTTGATCTTTTTGTTGAAGGTCACAGACTTCTTGGTGGTGACCTCTTGGCTCACCTTCTGTGACATTCCAGCTCCCTGTCCCCTTTAGGATGCTTTGAACATCATAAAAGCAGAAAAAACATCGACAAACACCACAGTGATAACAGAACTCATTATTAGACAGTTGCACTTCGGTGGTTACATGTCTTAATACTATGGATGTCAATGTTTACCTTCCTCATCGCTGTATATATTTTTATTACTTTCTTGTGTTTCCTTTCCAGGATTATCTGACACTCTCCTAGGTTCACAGCAGTTTTTTTTCCCCCTATATCTTTGCAAGTTTACAGTAATTTTCAGAACCAAGAGAAAAAATACTACTATCTCTGAACAGCCAAGATTAGGTTTCTGCATTGGAAATCACTTGATTCTGGACCAGGATATGGATCTGGTTGTTCTATCCAACCCAAGCTCCTCTTTTCTATTTAAACTTGACTTGCTACATCAATAGGTTGTACAAACTCATCCCTTGGAGTCTGGTGCCTCTCACCGTAATAGTGCATTCTACAATTTTACTGAGCCAAATCCTACTGTCTCATCATATGCATGTATGAGTAGTATTGACCGGGTCTGTTTCAAGTATTAAAAATGTATATGTGCTTTATCACATCTCATTATGACTAACAGTGAGCTTTGGAGGTTTCCCCTGCAGAATATTTGGGTAATTCTTCATCTTAGAAAATTTTGGGGGTTGATCCATTCTGAGACCTCCACACATATAATTTCTGTTTATTGTGTGTGACCACTGATCTTGATCCATCTTTCCTGTTCTTGGTACAATTTCTACCTTTTTCCAGAACTATCTGTCTCCCATTAATTTCTTGTGGTCACACTTTGCTAACTAACTACACAGTAAAAAAATGTATAAGCCTACTAATTTAATTTTAAAAATCCATATTTGTTGACACTCCTCTATTAACTAAAGCTAACATATTCTGGTATATTTATCCTTTTAAGAAATTATATGTCAACTTCTTTGTCTTGAGATTTTCACACATTCAACTCATTTCAGCAATCATAATTGTTTTTTCTTTTTTGATGTCAAAACTGTTGCATTTTAGTCAATGGCTTCCTTATCCTTCTACCATTACCTGTCTGAAACCTTTGTTTTCTAGCCCTATCCTAAATTTTCCTTACTCCAAGATGCAGAGTCATTTCAGTGAGAGTCGGGGGTTGGCAGAAGTGCACCTATTAATGGACTGCAGTCAGAAAAACGTATTTCTGTTAAAGGTCATGAGTTCACAATGATTTTTCCAATTAAAATTACATTTTTTCTAACGCAAAATCTTTTATTTTACCTACAATATTTCTGCTTAAAGTTTGATTCCTTCACCCACAATATAATCGTACTTCCTTCTCTTTTTTTGTTCCTCATATACCTTGGCAACTACCAATCATGCCATCTCTTTGTTGACAATGATGTCCATTGGGTTGGTCTCTTTGTTCTTGTTGACCAACCTGTCCTTTTCCCACAAACAGCAGGAAACTCACACACACACATGCACCCAGACTCATTGGCCAGGGCCAGCATTCTTCTTGGAAGCAGCCTCCTGAAGCCAGCCAGCCATTTAAGACAATGACTCCTTCTGGAGTAAAATCATAAGAGAGCTTCACAGAACGTTTAGTTAATATTCTTTTTTGCTGAGTTGACATGTGAAAAGCTGCCGTTTGTTCTCAAAGGGTATTTTAACTCAATCTTAAAAAATCATAGTTCTGGCTCTTCCTGATTATAAAAGTATCACACATAGGAATTACAAAGAAGACTGTTTCCCTAAGAAGTGTTGGCAATTGTGGAAATTATTAAGATGACAATAAGAGTCACTCTAACCTTATTACCCAGAAATAACTCCTGCTAACATTTTGAAATAAGAAGTATGGGATGAAACTGAAAGAGCTGCTGAACTTTGGACAAATATTTCATCAGACTCATTAGAGATTTCTCTAAAACTTCTTTTTTTAATATGAGAAATATTAAGAGTCGGTTGGGTTGTTATGCTTTTTTTATTATTATCTTCAACTTACAGAGTTGTAATGAAAAGTCGTCATTCTGATTTAAAAGTTTGTGCTCCAGTATTCTTGCCTAGGAAATCCCATGGACAGAGGAGCCTGGAGGGCTACAGTCCATAAAGTCACAAAAGAGTTGGAACACGGCTTAGCAACTAAACAACAACAAAATGGATCAATAGACCTTAGAGGAAAATTCAAAATTGAAAAAGTTTGTCCTTTCATGGGAAAACATCTCCTGAGTTAAAACGCCCTTCCAATAAAAACAGCAGGACAAAAACTGTGGGGTCCAAAGGTCTCAAAATTTCCCTAATTTGTTTCTTTTTTGTTTAGTATACTTTAGGTATCTTTAAATTAACTAATATCTCTTAATGAGTAACATTTGTTTTCAGGTAGTTAAACTTAGTTAACTGTCCCATAAAAATCAGAAGACCTCTCTGATGTCTACCTGGATAATTTCAAACCTATTTTTTAATTAAAAAAATAAAAAGTTTAAGGGACTTCCCTGGCATTCCAGTGATTAAGATCATGAGCTTTCACTGCAGGGGGCACAGGTTCAACCCCTGGTCAGGGAAATAAGATTCCACATGCCTTGAGGTGCGGCCAAACAAATACATGAATAAAACTTTAAGACCTAAGCTTACTTAGGTTCATTTTCCAAGAGAAAAGAATGGGGGAAGCTGAGCTCTAGGCACAATATCCAGGACTGCTGTCAGCAGGGAAGCATGGGAACAGACAGGCTGAGCGTGCATCCGTGTGCGCTATGTCACTTCAATCCTGTCTGACTCTTTGTGACCCTAGGGACCGTAGCCCACCAGGTTTCTATGTCCATGGGATTCTCCAGGCAAGAGCAGTGGAGTGGGTTGCCATGCCCTCCTCCAGGGGATCTCCCCGACCCAGGGATCGAACCTGTGTCTTTTAGGTCTCCTGCAGGCTCTTAGGTCTCCTGCAGGCTCTAAACAGCAGGTGGGTTCTTTACACGACTGCCAGAGCTCCCCAAGTGCCCCTGCTGTCCTGACGCGTCCCTGGGGGACCCCCTAACTCAGCCACAGCACTGAAGGGTACAGCAAGGGGCCCCCAGGATTCTGCTCCTGCCCCTCTTGGATCGACACCATCCTTCAAGGCCAGGAGTGGCCTTGGTGGTCGGGAAAATCCCAAGGGCTCTCTAACTTTCGAAGTATATCCAGAACCCACCTCTTCCCTCTGCAGGAAGAATGGGAAGAAGCAAGGGGGTCTGTCAGGGGGCTGATGCTGTCCAGGTCAGAGAAGATAGCATCAGCCCCCTGACAGACCCCCTTGCTTCTTGCCATACCTCCTGCAGTCTTTTTTCATCAGAACAGCCATAGTGATTTTTTGGGGGGCGTGAGCTGCACGGGGTCTTCACTGCTGCCTGCAGGGGCTCCTCTGTAGTTTCAGTGCTCTGACTTTTTTCCAGTTGAGGCACGCAGGCTTAGCTACCCTGCAGCATGTGGGATCTTATTAACAGTTCCCCAGTCAGGGATGGAACCTGAGTCCCCTGCATTGGAAGGTGGATTCTCAACCACTGGACCACCAGATAAGTACCAATAGTGATTATTTTAAAATGAGAGTCAGACTCTGGGCCTTTGTGCTTAAGATGCTTCAGTGGGTGGGATGTCATTCAGAGTAAGAACTGCACTCCTCCTGGGTTGGTGGCAGTCGGCGGGGGGAGGCGGTGGGGGACAAGGGCCCTTATCTTGTTCCTCTGCTTCCCCTACCACCCCCACTCCTGCCACTGTGGCTCCGTGCAGTCTCTGGAGCAGACCAGGCACACTCCAGCCTGAGGGCTTGGTGCCAACTCCTCCCCCACCCCCATGCCCTACCCTCAGATACCTGCCTGCCTGATGCTCTCATCTCTGTCGAGTCTTTGCTTGAATCTCACCTTCTCAACAAAGCCTTCCATGACCACCCGGTTTAAAATTTCCGTTCCATACTTTCCTCTCCCGGTTCTCACCCTCTGCATTCCCAATCCTCCTCTTTCCTGCTCCCTTTCTTTCGTTTTCTCTGACTGATTAGATTCGTTGTTTCTGATGTGTCTGCATTACTAAAAGATAAGCTCGACTAGGACAGGAACTGTTTTGCTCACTGGTGTATCCCGAGCACCTAGAATAATGCCTGCACACAAAGGCACTCAGTAAATACTTGTTGAAAATGCTCAGGGCTCACGCCATAGCAATTGGTAGATAATTTGAATATATCACCTAAAAAGATCCTGTGAAACTAGCCTATAAAATGCAGTCAAAAGAAAAAGAAACAACGAAGTGCATCAGGGGGAACACTTGTGGTTAGCAACTATCATAAATCTGAAATGATGGTTCACAAGATTGGAGCATCCCTCAGTCCCCCTGCCCCCACTCCCACCCCGAATTACCTGGCTGAAGGAGGCATGGCCTTCGTGGTCTAGAAAATACTGCTCCTTCTGCTTCTTCGTTTCTCAGGATCATTTATAAACTATATCCTGCTTTATTTTCAGTCCGTGACTTTCTTGAACAGTGTGTCTCTGGGATTTTTTTTAGATGTTTCCAATCAGCTCTTGGAAGGTTTCATGGTTCATTGTCATGTCAAGCAGCTTTTCTTTCCTTGCAGTTCTCAGTTTCAATTTCTTACATCCTATGTTTTCCTCTCTCTTGAATTCTTCTCTTGTTTGGCTGGAGTTGATCCAGCATACCAAACCAAATATTGTTTGTTTGTTCCAGAAAGGGAACACAAGCAGTAACCTTTCTGAGTTCCTGTCTGTCGAACAGTATCCCCGTTGTGTTCAGGTCTAGAATCTTGACAAGTTTATATTCCAGGTGATTACTGACGCCATCAGAGGCCAGTCTGCAGCCACAACTTGCTGCACACGTTACCCAGGCTCCCTCTGTATTCTCAGAGGCTCCTTTCTCACCGTGGCTGTGAACTCACATCGAAACAATTGAAGCAAGCTCTCCAAGATGGATATATTCTACACTTGTCAGAAGTAGTGAGCAACTTGTGTGTCCGTTAGTTTATATTATATTATGAGTTCATTAGCCTATCTTCCCATAAAAGCCTGCTGTGAAGGATTTTATAAAAATAGATCTTACAAAGCAAATTAGCTTAGAGCAAAGCTAACTGAAATAGCCAGAAATACAAAATGTTGCTGTTGTTTTTTGTCAATAATCAAGATGTGAAGGGGACTTCCTTGGTAGTCCAGTGGCTAAGACTCTGCACTCCCAATGCAGGGGGCCCAGGTTGGACCATTGTCTGATCCCTGGTTGGGGAACTAGATCCCACATGCCACAACTAAGACCCAGTGCAACTAAATAAATATAAATAAATATATTTTTTAAAAAAGACATGAAAAGGGTTGTAGGGAGTCAAGAAGGTGAAAAAAAAAATGAGTTAAAGATGCAGAATATCAGGAAGACTGAGAAAATTTGAAAGATAACCTGGAGGTACCATTCAAGCCTCAGCTTTCAAAAAGATGAAAAAAAGAAAAAATATTCCTTGTTGTCTTGTGGTAACCCTTGATAGCATCAGTATAGAGGAATTCAGAGCCGGGGGGCCCCTGAGAAATGGGAATAACGAATGCTGTTTTCTTTTTGTGTGTGTTTGTTACGTAAATTAAGTCATTTATTATCGGCTAGCCATGTTTCAGATGGTGAAAATTCTACTGGCCTTTGTATATGCCTCCAGTCGTCTCGTGGCAGACGTGACTGTGACTGCAGATGTGGGCTTGGAGGCACCAACAGCTACCATTTTCATGTAGGAACCACAGTGCCACATCACCACAACTCAGCTCTTCATTTCAGTTTCCTCTCCAGCAGGAGCGAGTGTGCTTGGTGTGCTGGCTGATGGTGATTTTCTTCACCATTCTTCCCAGGGAAGCATCAAAACAAGTCCCATGTTTACCGATGACCCTGAACTTCTTGACTTCCCTTGTGGCTCAGCCAGTAAGGAGTCTGCCTGCAATGCAGGAGACCCGGGTTCGATCCCTGGGTTGGGAAGATCCCCTGGAGAAGGAAGTGGCAACCCACTCCAGTATTCTTGCCTGGAAAATCCCATGGACAGAGGAGCCTGCCAGGCTACAGTTCATGGGATTGCAAAGAGTCAGACACGACTTAGCAACTTCACTTCACTTCACTGAACTTCTTAGTGTGTTTAACCTCGTCATTGCCAACTAAGGCTGAGCCCAAAGAGCCAGATGCTGTCTTCTGAATTAAGTTAGAATTCAGGACTATTCAGAATATCTGTTCTTGGCAGATCAAGGGCATAAAATATCAAGCATCAACTTGACCAGGTCTGTGCTGTGCTTAGTCGTTCAGTCATGTCTGACTTTTTGCGACCCCATGGACTGCAGCCCACCAAGCTCCTCTGTCCATGGGGATTCTCCAGGCAAGAATACTGGAGTGGGTTGCCATGCCCTCCTCCATGGGATCTTCCCAACCCAGGGATCAAACCCAGTTCTCCCACATTGCAGGCTGATTCTTTACCATCTGAGCCACCAGGGAAGCCCAGAGAAGGGTTAAAACTCCCCAAAACACAAATGACAAATCCTTTCCAGAAGGCCACACCTTGTCTCTTGATTCCCTGTTGGCTTCTTGAGAACTGATTGCTCCATGTCCCACACACAAGATCTTCAGAAGCCACAAGGGGCCAAGACGTGGAGCAGTCTGGCTGAATCAGCCGGGACCTCCTTTATCTTGATCCTGGCGAAGGTCTGGGCAACGCTAGGCTCACAGCACCCTCTGCTGTCAAATTGCAGAGAAAGGTGCCTTGGTGTTGAGACCGAGACTGCTAGGGGATTCTGGTCTGGGGCCAAGAAGCGAATGACAAGAGCAGAAATTCAAAATTAGTTTTTATGCAAAACTTCAGGATGAGTTGATCTTGATGGTAACAGGCAGCAAAGACACAGCCAAAGAAAACGGGACAGCGGAACTTTTCCAGCAAGACGGCTTTTCAGTCTTTTCCAAAGCTGAATGGAAATCCTGGACTCACCCACACCAGGAGCCAAAAGACGCCAAGTACACTTTTTTGAGCACTATTTGTAAAACACGTAGAATGTTGTCTTCATAGAAATTGAGCCCAGAGTAACAGAAAGGAGGAGACAGACAAGCTTAGTATTAAATGTAGGGAATCAGGGGCTTCTCTTTTGGACCCTGTAAGAATAAACTCCTGGCTTTCAGCATGATAATGTATGTACCTGCCCTAACAGAGGTAAAATTAGAGGCTACGTGGCAACATTGTAATGGAAGATTTTCACTTCTATTTATAGCTTGTTTATTTGATCCTTTTTCCTTGCCAAAAGCACCAGACAGCCTTAAGATCCTTAAACGCCCCTGTCCTGAAATCACCATAAGAGAGATGCTAGTTTATAAAAGATATTGGATATATGTGTATATATGTATATATATTAAAAAAATATGTGCATGCTAAGTCGCTTCAGTCATGTCTAACTCTTTGCGACCCTATGGGCCATAGCCCTCCAGGCTCCTCTGTCCCTGGGATTTTCCAAGTAAGAGATACTGGACTGGGTTTCTGTACCCTCCTCCAGGGGGTCTTCCCAACCCAGGGATCGAACCTGTGTCTCTTACATCTCCTACATTGACAGGAAGTTTCTTTACCATGAGCCGCCTGGGAAGCCCTGTATATATTAATATATATAATTTGTGTGCTCTTTTAAAGTATATTACTAGTACTTATAGGCATGCATCCTAAGTTGCTTTAGTCGTGTCTGACTGTATGCAACCCCATGGACAGAGGAGCCTGGTCAGCTACAGGCTCCTCTGTCCATAAGTTTCTCTAGGCAAGAATACTGGAGTGGGTTGCCATGCTCTCCTCCAGGGGATCTTCCCAACCCAGGGGTTGAACCTGAGTCTGCTATATCTCCTGCATTGGCAGGTGGGTTCTTAACAACTAGCACTTATATAACTACTTACTAATATGCTAGATATGCTACTGAGAGGCCATACCACTGGTGGGTAGGCAGATGGACTCAAGAGCCAGATTGCTGGTTCAACGTTGTGCCATGCCAGTTACTAGCTGTGTGACCTCAGGCAAGCTCCTTATCTCTCTGTGCCTCTATATCCTCATCTCTAAAGAGGATGACAATGCAATCATCTCATGGAGTTGTTTTGAGAATTAAACAAGTGATATTTACAAGTTACTTAGAACCATGCCTGGCAGAACCATATACATTTAATACCAACTGGTAATTAAGCAATACTAAACAATAATATAATAAAAATTAGGCAGTGGCATTGAAGTCTGCCTTTCACTATTTTTTAAATGTTTATGTATTTTTTTTATTTTGTTGCATGGGATCTTCGATCTTCATTGAGGTAGCCAGGATCTTTAGTTGCAGCATAAGAGATCTAGTTCTCTGACCAGGAATTGAATTCCAGACCCTTCCCTTGAGAGCACAGGGTCTTAGCTACTGGACCACCAGGGAAGTCCCCTGCCTTTCACTAGTTGGAATTGCAATTAGCAGGGAGTTTTTATCAAGTGTAACTTCCTGTGTTCATGAGATCTTTTTCAGACTATGTTTTTATCACCTTCTTTTTGCTGGGGTGTAACAAAGCATTTACCTTCTGTTAGTGGGGAGAGAGGGGAGCCTCTGGGGACCAGAAGAAATGGCCTAGAAGTGGTTAGAGAGACTCATTTGGATGAAGAGCAATACAAGCTTCATGTCTTATTCTTTGCCTCCTTCTTGTAACAGCCACATAAAAGGTACCAAAGTATGTGTGACTCTGATGAATCCATCAGCTTCTTTAAGACCCTGGTCATCTTCTGGGGCTGAGGACAGTTTGAAGTCCAGAATTTCATGGCCTCTTAGCAGTGACCATCCGGTTGCAAGGGAAACTAGCTGAGTTGTCCCAGAACAAACCAGCTTGGGGAATTCCCTGGTGGTCTAGTGGTTAGGGCTCAGGTGCTTTCACAGCTAAGGGCCTGGGCTCAATCCCTGGTCAGGGAACTAAGATCCCACAAGACACACGGCACAGCCCCCCCAAAAAACAAAAGAAATTAGTTTTCTTTGTCAATTAAGAGCTCTGCTGTGTTGAAAGGGCCTGGATGCTGGTGCCCAGGAGAGACTCCATTCTCCCCCAAGCCTCTGTTGTCACTGCTACACCCCTCCTTGCTTCCCTCCCCACCATTCTTCTCTCTTCTTCACCCTGCTATTTTCCTCTTTGTCTTAACAGAATGTATAATTTTACATTTATTTGCTTCTCTCCTTTAAAATGCCATTGAGAACAATGATCACAGCTATATTATCCACTAGTGGGGACCAGTTCCTAGAGCAGTGTCTGGCACTCGCTACACCTTCAGTAAGTATCTATTGAATACATGAACAAATGAATTCTGGGATTGTTTATTACATGTCCAAACCAACAATAACAACAAGGAACTTCCGTGGGGGTCCAGTGGCTAGGATTCCATGCTCCCAATACAGGGGGTGCGGATTCAACCCCTGGTCTGGGAACTAGATCCACATGCTGCAACCAAGAGCTCTCAAGTCACAAGTGAAAGATCCTAGATGCTGCAATGAAGGTCAAAGATCCTGAGTGCCACAACTAGGACCCAGCACGACCAAATAAATAAATATTAAACAACAACAACAAAAACGAGTTGGGCTTCCCTGGTAGCTCAGCTGGTAAAGAATTCACCTGCAATGCGGGACCCCGGCTTTGATTACTGGGTTGGGAAGATCCCCTGAAGAAGGGAACGGCTTACCCACTCCAGTATTTTGGCCTGGAGAATTTCATGGACTGTATAATCCATGGGGTTGCAAAGAGTCGGACATGACTGAGCGACTTTCGCTTTCAAACGACAACAACAAAAACAAGTCAGGCGACATGGAAGAAAGAGGGAATTTTATTTTCACAGCGGGAAGGTCTGATTCTGAACCATTTGGCTTTGAGGTTGGTGTTTGAGGATGAGCAGGGGTGTTTACAGGAGGCCTTGGCTGCAGGTGGCTTCTGCAGGGAGTTCACGGAAGGGCTCAGGAGAAGACAGAGAAGGCTCTCACTGTTAGTGCCTCTTCTGTCCTGGACCCAGGCTCAGGTCAGTTTACCAAGACCCGCTCTTGTTCCTTGACCTTGAGAGCCAGGTGCTCTGCCAGCAGTAGTCTGCACAGAAGGTACAGACCTTTCTGGAAAAAAAAAAAAGAAAATGTCTCTATCACTCGTTCCCAAATAACCCTAGTTGCCCTCCGTCAAGGGCTCTTTAGTCATAGCTTGGATCCAATTCAGGAAAGGAATGGGTGACATAGAAGCTTTCTGCATGAGTGTTTCATTAGGGTATGTTGAGCTGCCTGTTTCCCAGCAGGGCCTTGAAGTTTATTTAAGTTCTTATGAGGGGAAAGACCTGGCATTCTAGCATAGCTTGGCCGACTCTCTGGTTTCCACTGAAGACTAAAGGGTGGAGTGCAGCTATAGGACATTTAGGCTGTCTCCTGCTTTGTGTCTGGCTTTCATCTGATGTCATTTGTCTTTCGTACTAAAATCTGATCCAGCACCTAAACGTGCACACATAATTATGAAGGCGACCCTCACCTGGGTGTGAGCCACAACATCTGTGTCTTCAGCAATTTATGGGTACTTGAGTCATAAAACCTTCTGAGCCCAGAGGGAGCCCCTTCTCACTATTTCTATGCTGTAAAAGTGGATTCTAGGGCCTTCCCTGATGGTCCAGTGGTTAAGACTTCGCCTTCTAATGCAGGAGGTGCCGGTTGGGTTCGATCCCTGATCAGGGAGCTAATTCCACGGGCCTCATGGCCAAAAAAACCCAAAACATAAAACAGAAACAATATTGTAACAAATTTAGTAAGACTTTAAAAATGGTCCACATGAAAAAAAAAAGTGGATTCTGACAATGTTCCAGAATATACAATCTATGTGTATGTATGGGACCTAAAACTCTACTACATTTTATGCTAATTAATACCTATTATTCTCTTGGTCCCCTTTTAATGTTACTCGAATAAATGTTTAAACTCACTCTGCTTGATTTTCTGGTGAACCTCACAAAAGATACCCATCCCTTCCCTTAAATACAAACTGTTCCTCTCCCTTGGGTGTTGGATTAGGGCCCCTCTGACAGGCATGAATGACATCACTGGTTCCAAAACTGCTGCTTTATTTTCCCTTCCTTCATACAATCAGTTAGTGTTTTCATGTAACTTGCTCAAATGTTGATGCACTTTCCTAATTGAGTTATTTCTTTCTGAGAACATAGTGTTTATATCCCCACTTGCAGGTCAAGAAATTGAAGGTTAAAGAGAGCCTCAGCAGGGAAACCAGACACCTTGGGTTTTGCCAGAGACCATCCTGGTTTGTGGGGGCTTCCCAGGTGGCGCTAGTGGTAAAGAACCTACCTGCCAATGCAGGAGACGCCAGAGATGCGGGTTTGATCCCTGAGTTGGGAAGATCCCCTGGAGTAGGAAATGGCAACCACTCCCGTATTTGTGCCTGCAGAATCCCATGGACAGAGGACACTGGCGGGTTACGGTTCATAGGGTTGCAAATAACTTAGTGACTTAGCATGCAGGCACGCATCCTGGTTGGTGACTGTGGCTCTGGAGAGATGTGTAGGGCAACCCTTTCACTCTTAGAAATACACAATTTTGGGGACTTCCCTGGTGGTCCAGTGGCTAAGGCTCTGTGATACCCATGAAGGGAGCCCGGGTTCAATCCCTGGTCAGGGAACTGGATCCCACATGTGGCAACTAAGGGTTTGAATGCCGAAACTAAAGATGCCCCATGACGCAACTAAGGCCCAGCACAATCAAATAAATTTTTTAAAATTACTAAAAATGCTATGGATAGTAAATGATATGGTCTAGTCTACATGATCAGAACTCACCTGAGTGGTGGCAAGCAGGGGTAGCCCCCAGTCCACTGCTCTTTTTAGTATGCCCCGAGGAAATAGAAATATAAAGGAATAGAGGGAGATGACACACAAGAAAATGAACTCACTTGGGAATTCCCTGTGGACCAATGGTTAGGACTCTGAACTTCCATTGCAGGGGCCCTGGGTTCGATCCCTGGTCAGGGAACTAGGATCCCAACAAGCCACGAAGCCAACCAAAACAAGACAAAATGATTCCACTTGGGTCTCTGCTCAAGGGAATCCTGACTGAGTCCTTCTAAAAGTAAGGAGCCTTCTGTGAAGCAAATAATACACCCCCATCTCTCATCAAAGATTCCATTTTGTACTGCATAAATTTTACACTATGTTTTTTTAAAAAAGCATGACACTTATTTAGCTGAGAAAAGCAAGATGCAGAGGGGTTTACAATGTGTTTCAAAAGAGGGAAGATTTATATCCATATATAAAAAAAAAAAAACTAACAGACAATAGATAAGAAATTAGTGGTTATCCCTGCTGCTGCTGCTAAGTTGCTTCAGTCATGTCCGACTCTGTGCGACCCCATAGACGGCAGCCCACCAGGCTCTCCTGTCCCTGGGATTCTCCCGGCAAGAACACTGGAGTGGGTTGCCATTTCCTTCTCCAATGCATGAAAGTGAAAAGTGAAAGTGAAGTCGCTCAGTCGTGTTCGACTCCTAGCGACCCCATGGACTGCAGCCCACCAGGCTCCTCTGTCCGTGGGATTTTCTAGGCAAGAGTACTGGAGAGGGGTGCCATTACCTTCTGTGAGTGGTTATCTCTAGCAGGGAAAATTGGGCAGGGGCAGGGTTTGAGAAAGACTTTTTAAAAATACATTTTGAGGGCTTTCCTCGTGATCAAATGGTTAAGACTCCATACTTCCCATGCAGGTACATGGGTTCAATCCCTCGTCAGGGAACTAAGACCCCACATGATACACAGTGAGGCCAAAAAAAAATTTTTTTAATGCCTTTCATGCCCCTCAGCAGCCTACTGATGCAACATCAATGCCCAAATTTTGCTTCAGAAACTCAAACTCCTCTTCCTTCTGGCCACCTCCCTGCAGCCTACCTCTCCCACTCCTCTGCCTCCTGGCTCCAGCTGAAGTCTCAGGCTGTAGACTCCAGTCCCTGAGAAGTAGGCTGCCTGTGGCTTTCAGTCTTACCAGACAAACTGTTTTAACTTCTTTCATTTGGGGAGAAAACTAATTGGATACCATCATTCTCTACTTAGGGGTTCTTAAAACATGGGAAAATGTTATTCCCCACCAGGGCTGAATTTACCCTGAACTTTCTAGAAGTGTATCACACACACATGTAAGCACAGAACCTTATCAGGAGACTCAGGATTGAACCATAAGTTTGATTTGAAGGACCAGCACAGACACCATAACTTGAGTGCCCTGTGATGGAAAAACACGGGTGGTTGGGGGAGGAATTTGTTTATGCTTTGAAATGGAATGGCACATCAAAAAATTTCTTGTTGGACTTCCCTAGCAGTCCAGTGGATAAAATTCTTGTGCTTCCAAGGCAGGAATCACAGGTTTGTCCCTGGTTAGGAAACTAAGCTCGGTGGTAAAGAATCCACCTGCAATGCAAGAGCCACAGGAGATGTAAGTTCGATTCCTGGATCAGGAAGATCCCCTGGAGGAAGTATTCTTGCCTGGAGAATTCCCATGGACAGAGGAACCTGGCAGGCTACAGTCCATAGGGTCCCAAAGAATCAGACAGGACTGAAGCGACTTAGCATGCACATTCAATCAATAGTTTCCAAATGGTGCCCCGTGGCTCCATAGGAACCTCTCAGGGACCTCCTGGGTGCCTTCAAAACTCCATGCCTCCACTTCCTTTTCCAACCAGATCAACACAGCTTTCGTCCATTTCTGAACTGGGCTTCTATATGCAAGGTTCATGAAGAAAAGGTTCCTTTATTTAAACTAAAGACAAAAGTCTAGAAGCCACTGCCCTAGGTAACCACTCAGTTCCTTCCAGCCAAATTCGATGAAGCTGTGCTCCCTGCCTCCATCTCTCTAGCAAAACAGTAGCAGAATTTCTTCATGTGGGAATTTCACCTGAATAAACCCCTGGTGTGAACAAGATGGACATCTAATCTGAAGCTATTTGCTGATAGCTGCTGGGCTCAAGGGAAGATACCCTGGAGGAGGGCATGGAAATCCACTCCAGTATTCTTGCCTAGAGAATCCCAAGGACAGAGGAGCCTGGCGGGCTACAGTCCACGGGTGGCAGAGTTGGAAACGACTGAAGCGACTTAGCATGCATACATACACACTGGGTTCAGAGGAATCTTCCCTTGGGCTCAGTCATACCTCTAATATAACTAGGAAAGCACATAAGGTGCCTGCGCCCAAATCCATCCACAGCAGCCCCACCCAGGGATGCGGCTCACCTTGGGGTGGCAGAAGGCAAACTGCTCCTACTGTTACAATCAATTCTCAATTTGCAGGTAAAGAACAGAACATTAGGTGATCAAAAATAACCTGTTGCTAGATCTCTGGGAATCCATAAAGTGCTTTTTAAAAATTTTTTGGCTATGCTGGATCTTCTTTGCTACACTCAGCCTTTCCCTAGTCGCAGTAAGTGGGCTTCTCATTGTATTGGCTTCTCATATTGCAGAGCATGGGGTACAGGGTGCATGCCTCAGAAGTTGTGCTCATGGGCTTAGTTGCCCCTCAGCATGTAGAATCTTCCCAAACCAGGGATCAAACCCATGTGCCCTGCGTTGGCAGGCTGATTCTTAACCAGTGGACCACCAGGGAAGTCCCACAAAGTGCTTTCTTGAGCACTTACTGCCATGTTACCAGTGAGGCAAATGAAGGTTGAAAAGGCAAGGTGACCTTCCTAAGTGAGTAAGTGACAGAATCCGATTTTTAGTTGTCTTCTTAAACTGTGAAATAACCCCATGGAATGAAACATAGATGCCAGCCACGATGCAAAATTATTAAGCGAAGTGAAGTGAAAGTCACTCAGTCAAGTCTGACTCTGTGACTGTATAGTCCATGGAATTCTCCAGGCCAGGCCAGAATACTGGAGTGTGTAGCCTTTCCCCTCTCCAGGGGATCTTCCCAACCCAGGGACTGAACCCAGGTCTCTCGCATTGCAGGCGGATTCTTTACCAGCTGAGCCACCATTAATAAGCAAAAGCCTATGTCAAAAAACAGAATGTTGCCAGCATTCAAGAAACCACTCTCCCACCCTCACCCTGAGTCTCTACTCCGTCCTGCTTCACTCCCTCCCCGGAGGTAAATGCTGTCCTGACTTTAAACCATTTTCTTGCTTTTCTTTATAGTTTAACCACCTGTAGGTGCACAAAGCCAGGATTTCTACTCAGGTCTGTGAAAATCCAAAGTCTATGCTCTTAACATCAAGATAGCGCTTCAATAATGATCCTTAAAGTCTTAGAGCTTTAGTCTCATTTGTCTCATATTAACAACGGCCCCAGCTTTCTCTGGGTTAGTTTTACCTGGTATCTCTTTCTATCCTTTTCCTGCCTCAGTAGCAGACTTAGAACATCTTTCTACAGATATTTTTGTGGACTCTTAACCTATTTACAGTCACTGATAGTTTTTAATTCTGAAACACGAGACTAGGAAAAAAGTAAGAAAAAACAAGGAGACGTGAGTCTATGTCCTAAGCCAAGCCTCCAGCCTGACTCCTATCTCCTTGGGCAGCGGCATTGCTTTACAAGGAAAGACTGCAGGTGGATTTAGATAAATTCGTACAGTTCATCAACATAACGCTCACGGGTAGGGTATGCCTAACAGGAGCCGAATAAGAAAGCTGTTTAAGACTCACAGACTTAACAGACTTGTGGTTGCTAAGGGAGTAGAGGGAGGCAGAGGACTGGGAAGTTGGGATTAGCAGATGCAAACTATTATATAGAGAATGGATAAAGAGCAAGGTCCTACTGTGTAGCATAGAGAACTATATTCATTATCCTGTGACAAACCATAATGGAAAAGACTATGAAAAAGAATGTATAGTTTGTATAACTGAATCACTCTGCTATATAGCAGAAATTAACACAACACTGAAAATCAACTATACTTGAATAAAATTTAAAAAATAAAAAAAAAAGAAAGCTGTTTATTCACAAAGATACTGACTGCATAAGCACACTGGAATATACTGCATAAATTCGTCACTTTTCATATAAATATACGTGGTACCACAATCATTTCAAGTCAAACTGTTTTATTGTCCAAGAGACTCCTTCTGCGGTCTCAGCAGGGCCCTCACTCCTCGGCGCTCTGCGTGCTGACGTAGTCCTGAAGAAGCGCCTGCACCTCCGCCCGCCGGCTCATCTTCATGGCCTTGCCCTGAAAGCGGCCTTTCTTCCCAGCTCCCTTGCCTTCCAGCACCTCAGCCACCCTGGGGAGCAGAGAGACAGTCAGGGGCGTCTCTGAGGGAAAAACAAGGGCAGCCCTGAAGCTTTCCTCGTGGGCTGAGGGGGAGGGAGAGAAAAAGTAGAAGGCTTCTAGAAATAGTTGTACATGGGCACAAAGATACACGTAATACGTTGATTTTAAGAGTGAATAACTAGAAACAACACAAGTGCCTAGAAATGGGCCAAATTATGGCAACCTCCAGGGAGCAGGACAAGCATAATTAGGGTAAAGAGCTGTAGACACAAAGGCTTGTGGGAACTGCAGTGAGTGAAGCAACTGGGGCTGAGTGAGAAGGGTGGGCCCGCGGCACTGGCTGAGCCTCTGGTGTCTGAAGAGGTGGCCGGCGCTTACTTCCTCACAGATGCTACCCTGCAGGAATGTGGACACAGAAATGCCAGAGCATGCCTTTTCCCACCCCCCACCATTTTTGAAAAAAGCTAGAACTCTATACATTTTTAAGTAAAAATCCCATAATTTTAAAAGGTAGCAACTAATTTTGAAAATTTAAAATAGTACACAGGCCAAACCAGTCTACAGGCCTCATCTGGCTATCTGTCAGGAACTTCTGCTCTAAATACTTCTGTTTTCCTTTAATGTTTTACTATGAACATATATTTATCAGAGCCAATCAAGGACTTCAAAAACCCTAAATGCCACAAAGAATATGACATACTCCCCCTCCATAGCTAATTTCAAATGAGAAAATACAAAAAATAAGGGTAAAAGTCCAACACAATTCTAATTTTTCTATAATAACTACATCAATGCCTTTTCTGATTCAGTGTCAAAATCCTAATTTTCCCCCAAGTTTGTCTGTGCCTCTATTTTGTGGATGCCTTAAGCACTTGCTTCATCTGCCTAGTGAGAATCCAAAACCTATATTCACGCATCATTTACAAATCTCAATTTCTAAAAGAAAAACCACAAAGCACATCAGATTTGGAGACAAAAAGTCCTGGGCTCGAGTCTCAGTTCCATCACTTTAACTGGGAGATCTTAGACAGAGGACGTGCTGTCCCTCACACAGAAAAGTGGGAATGATGGTGGTGATCATTATTTCTGCTCAGCCAACCTCACACGGCTGTGATGTGATCAATGTAAGATGCTGACGCAGTGACCCTTTGCATTCACCAAGGGCTGTGTTAGCAGGTTAGGCCTACAGGCTCTCCCAACCGCACACAGCTGTCCACAGAAAATTACCTGGGCCCCAGGGTCTCCACGGCCTCAGCTGGTCCTGCCAGTAAGAAGAGTCCAGCACCTTTCTCATCGCCCACAGTTAAGAAGAAGAGGGTCTCCTAGGACGGAAGACAAGAAGATGAACCCTGATACTTAAAGACATGCAGTCAATCCCCTCTAAACTGCACTCTCTTCAGCCTCAAGAACACATTTTTATCATATTGCAATATATATCAACACACTGTACATCTTAGACAATGTGAGATGTCGACTGTACTTTAAAGAAAAACAGCTTTTCCCCCTCTAAACCACAAGTGATGTTCCTGATGAATGACAAGACAGCCCCTCCACTGTGGGGCCCATAAGGGACAAGAAACTTTGAGAGTGGGTTTAGGAACTTAGGTTGAACATTAAGTAGAGGGCAGAAGGCTGCTGACCATGATCAAGGATAAAATGCCTTTCATGATCTGACTCCTGCCAACCTCTGGAGCCTGGCCACCCTCCTGCCCTCCTGCACTGTGCCTGCCACTGCCTAAACCTCTGTGTTTCCCTCAGCCTGGCCGCCCTGGCTCCTGTGTCTGCCGACTCCCAAGCAGTCTTCTAGGCCCCTCCCCTGAAGCCTCCTCAGCCTGACATTGAATGCACTCCTCTCACTCTAGCATCGACCACCCTAAATTACAAAGGTCAGCATACATAGCTACCTTCCCAATAAAAGTGAGCTCCTTGAGAATCTGTACTCTCTACACAGAATTATGAAGAGAGATGTGCACACTGCTTGGCCCAGAGTGAATATTTCAAAGAGGATTTTTGGAGTAAAGGCAAAAGAGAGACCTGGAAACCACTAAACTCTTGACAGTCAGGACCAGGAGAAACGCCTGAAGCCAGAGGCAAAGGAAAACAGAAGGGATGGCCTTCTAACGACCAAGCCAACCCCTATATTTCTGAAATCAGGCCCTTGGCACACATAAATATGGGTGGTATGGAGAAATTTCAGTTCTGATAAAAGGAGCTCCAAAGCTGGTAAATGTCACAGTTCCAGAAAGGTCAATACCACTGACCACGTATGACACCTAAAACAGACTCTAGCTCACGGTTAGTGTTGAAAAAATGGCATTGAATGAATTTCTGTTTCCCTCTCTTCACATGTTCATGAGGAAGACCCCTTGCAAGGTCCCCAACTAGGGTGGACAGAGAACCTCACGCTCCTCTTACCTCTGACCCAATCTCATTGGCGATGATATTCATGAACTCAGAATCGCCGTCCTTCCTAAAACAAAGGGCACAGATGTGAGACCCAGGCTGCAAACGGGGCTGGGAAATTGCAGGAAGCCCAGCTCCTCCTACTGGCCTCCCCGCTGCCTTTCCTGCAAAGTGCCAAAGAAAGAGGGCAAACGGAGGGCCAGCCTGACGTCCTTCTTGGCCTGAGCACATTACAATAAGCTTTGCTTTATGTTGTTTCTGTTTCCCTTAAACAGGATTCTCCTGGCTAAGTGGTGAATTGTTAGATGGTGAAGGATCTGAGGCAAGGTGCTAATGAAAGTTACAGTGAAGATGTTTATATCAAACCCAGGAAACCTCGAAGGTAACACATTTCTTAGGGTCTTCTCAGTCTTGAGAACACAACAGGGGCGACCTGCCTCCCACTCTTGCACTGTGTGCAGGGAAGAGGCTGAGCCCAAGGCCCAGCACCCCCGGCCTGTCTCACCTGTGTAACGTGATCACACCTCCCAAGTCCGGGCTGTTCCTAAGGCTGTGGGCGATGTGCACAGCCAGGTCTCTGAGCAGATTCAGGTTGTTCTGAAATGGATGCTATCACTCAGTTATCCGGCAGGGAAAGGGTAATCAAAGGGAGCACTGTCTCCTCCCCCTGCCCCTCACTGCTGACACACTGCACATCCGGTCAGGTGAGGGGCTGAGTCTGGGAGCCTGTTCAGGCAGAGCCCACGCCCTTTCCACCCTCCCTGGATAAATCACCTTCTGCAGGAGCTTGCTGGAGTTCTGCAGCTTCTTCACTGCTTCCACGTGGTCCTCTGGTCCACACCTGCAACAGAAAGGTTCATGGAGGCCTGCCCAGTTTCCCAAATGCTTCTGGTGTTGGGCATAAATCAACAATGCCCCTCTTGATGGTGTGTCTCCCTCCAGATGGCACCTGGGGACATTTTGTGGGGGCCTCAGGAGGCTGTGGGGAGACGATATAAAGGAAGAAACCATTCTGTGTGCATCTGGCTAACTACCCAAAGCGCTGCAGCATTTATGACTGCATTTCACCTCCCAGAGCTAAGAGTATTCTGTCTCCCGTATGGGTGGGCAGGCTACACTCTGGCTGCCCAGGAGCTGAAAGTCAAGCCCGGGAAGGGGGAGTCCGTACTTCAGCAGAGCCGTGAGCGCCTTCTCTGTGCCATGACTCCTCTCCATCCACTTCAGCACCCGGTTCCCAGCCAGGAAGATCAGGTTGGTTTTGTTCTTTTTCCCCTTCTCAGTGCCCAGAATTTTAATGACCTACACGAGGCAAGAATGTAACATACACACTTATACATGGATAAGCCACAGCAGGTGCCAGACCCGAGGGTAAGAGAGACCAAGACCTCCCCAAACAGCTCAGGAGCAATAATGGAGTGACTTCGCTCAGGACCCCTCGGGTGTCCCCTCCATCACTCCCAGCCCTGCTGTGATCCCCCACCCCTGACTCCCTCTCTCCCATCCATTCACGAGCCCTCTCTCACCTACCTGAAGGTCACTGAGATTGCTCACGTGGGTCCCGCAACACATGTTGGAATCTACGCTCTTGATGGTAACAACTCGAATAGGCCCAGCGTGATCATCTGGCAAACCCCGGCCCCTCACCTGGAACGCGAGGAAAGGAGGAGGGCTTTCTGAATTTTGATGAGGAGCCCTCAGGTGGGCACTCTCCAGAAGCCACCCCACTGGCTCTCCCCTCACCTGCTCCACCTCTGGATCATCCAGGCTCAGTTCTCGCACGTTCACTGGCAGCCGATCTCGGATTTTTTCATTGACATTCTGCTCGATGGCAGCTACTTGCTCTGCAGTCACAGAGGGGCTGTCCAGCTCAATGACACTCCGGAGTCGTCCCAACTCCCTGCCAGAAGTAGAGTGGTCACAGGATGCTGATGGGGACGATGAACAGTATAAGGAAATTTATCGTTTACAGAGCCTGTTCATATAAATGCTGTTATTGAATCCTCACAAAAATGTTGCAAGGCAGGGACTATCACTTCCATTTTACAGGTGAGGGGGTTAATATTAAGGAACATGATCAAGGTCATACAGCTGGGATTCACCCTCTAGGCCATTGGGCTCCAAATTCTATGTTCGCTCCTAAGCAAAGGCAGATGTTTCTCAGGGGGAAACACAAAGTCATCCACCACCCCATCTTCAGGGGGACCAGGTGAGCACAGCAGATTTTTATCTTCCTGCCCTTAACCCATGAGGACCTGGCAGTCTGGGACTCATGCCGGACAGTCTCCTGCTCACCATGATGTTGTCTTCAGCCCAAAAAGATCATCAGCAACTGCGGTGATGAGATGCTGCCCTGAACAGAGAGAGGAGACAGGAAAAGAGTAAGGAGCCCACGCAGTCACACAATCCCCGTGTCAATGTCATCCCAGAAATTCTGCTGAAAACCTGCCAGACATTGGGTAATACTCTCAAGAGATACTTCACTGAAAATCCTCAGGAGAATTCTGCAAGAAGCTTTATAATGCCATTTCATGAATGAGGAAATCAAGGCCTAGAGAGATCAAATAAATGACTTGCCAAGGCAATGTAGCTCATCAGAGGCAGGATTTGAACTCAAGTTCTCATTGAGCCACATCCATTCACTTGACCAAAAAAAATAATTTTTAGGCATTTTTTTTGTTTTGAATTTTTGTTTTTTCCTGGCCTCACCGCACAACTTACAAGGTCTCTCAGTTCCCCAACCAGGAACTGAACCTGGGTCACAGCCATAAACCTGGGATCCTCACCAGTAGGCCACCAAGGAACTCCCCATTTGACAGAAATTTATCAAGTGCCTACACATACAAGGCACAGGGCTTGGTACTAGAGATATGGTGCTATCCCTGATCGATGACAGTGAGGAGGAAGAAAAAAAGCAAGAGGAAGAGAAAGCCCAACTGTGAAAGCAAAGGGAACAGGACAGCCAAAGGCCTTGAAGGAGGAAACAAGCAGGGTATATTCAAGGAATCAAGAGAAGGCCAGGATGTGGAGAGCAGGAAGCAGGGGCACTGGATGAGGCTGAAGCAGTAGAGAAGTACTGGTCCAGGCAGGTCTTACAGCCCATGACAAGATGTTTGGCTTTAGCATGAGCTACAGGTAGCCTTTGAAAAGTTTGAAAGCTGGGAATGGCTTGATCGGATTTTCAGTTTTAGATTATTCTGGCTGTTTTGTGGAGAATGGGCTGCAAAGTAGCAAGACTGAATGTGGGGAGACTAGCCAAGAGGCTATTACAGAGGGCTGGGGAGAGATGGTGAGAGATGGGACAAGGGCAACGGCGTTGACAGTGGAAGTGGGCAGAGAAGTATTGAGAAAGGAAACCGACAGGACGCAGACTGACTGGCTATCCCTAAAGAGGGGTCTGAACAGACTACCAGGATTCAAGCGACCAGGTGGATGCTGATGCCATGTACTGAACATAGAGAAGGCAAACGGAAAACCAGATCTGGGGAAGGGGGTGGCTTTTTAATTCCATTTTGGACATTTTGAGTTTAAGAAGGCTATGAGACATATCCAGATGAAGATATCACGTGGGAGTAATACTTAAATCTAGCAGTTATTCTGATACTTTTAACTGCTCATTTTGGAGGGTTTTTTTGGCTGTGCTGGGTCTTCATCGCTCTTCATGGACTTTCTCTAGTTGTGATGAGCAGGGGCTACTTTCCAGTTGTGGTGCCCAGGTTCATTCACTGCGACAGCTTCTCCTGTTGCAAAGCACAGGATCTAACGTATGTGAGCTTCAACAGCTGTGGCACATGTGGAATCTTCCTGGACCAGGGATTGAACCTATTTCCCCACATTGGCAGGCAGACTCAACCACTGGACCACCAGGGAAGTCCTGCTCATTTTGCTTTTATAACATTTATCACATCCTGCCAGAATCCCAATTCTGAATGTGTCTGTCTCTTCCAAAAGGTTAACTCCTGGAGAACTCAAACCACATCTCAATCATCTTGACATTCCCAAACAGCAACTGCTCCTGCTAGAGGTGTCCCATCCCGCCCATCTACCTGAATGCTGCTGCATGTGGTCAAACCTCCGTTCCCAGTCCACCCGGACTTGAACCTCAGTCCCAGGGATCAGGGGCGTCTGGGTGAAATGATCAGCCTGGGTGCCCCGGCGAGTCACTCTCAGCACAGAGATGTCATTGATTGTACCACGGTCATCAGGCTGAGGAAATAAGTAAAGATAATCAGTGGTGGCGGGCAGGGCTCACCTAATTCCTGGAATCAAAGACTCTCCAGGGCAAGTATGTGAGAAACACACCCAGAATTTAAGATTCCCTAAGGAAGAAAGCCAATGCCAAGTGAGGTGGTCCATTTTGTTCCAGGAGGGGACTGTCTCTGTCCTCTTCACTCTGAACACCTGTATATTTTGGTCTTCAGAACAGAATAACAGAATTAAACGCTGTAACTATAGCAAGGAAACTTAGTAAAGCCCAAAGAAACTTAATCCTCACTCTCATTCCTTGGTTTAGATTATTCTCTTTCAATAGTTTCTAAAATGATCCAAATTTTTCTCCCTCCTTACACTCTATCTTCTGCACTGCTACTAGGATTAAACTATAAAAATATGAAGTATTACAAAATACCAACTGCTTACAAAACACTGTGCCCGCTCAAGAATACAATGTAAATAAGACATGGTCCCTCATGCAAATGAAGAGTCTGGAAAAGATACAGAATGCCAACGGGCAATTGCAAAATGACCTACAGTCTGCTATAGTTCAAAAAAGTACATTGCTCTAGAGAAGCTCAAAGGAAAGGGCCCTAACAATCTTGGGGAATCAGGGAAGACTTCCTGGAAGAGTGGTATATAAAATGAGACCTACTGTGGATACCAGACGTCACAGGTTTTCCTTCAGCAGATCAGAAAACCTTTATGCTGGGCAGTTTACTGAGTATGTTCTCTCACATAATTTCTTTGCCTAAGTACTTCCATGGCTCACCACAGCTTCCTGAATGAAGTCCACACACCTTAACACATCCTTCAAGGCCCTGTGAAATGGCCCCCACTTAGCTTTCCAAAGCCATCTCCAGCATACGCTCCAACTATATGGGACTATTTGCAGTTAACCAGACTTTTCAGGCTCTTTCAGGCTTCTCTGCCTTCAATTGTGCTACTCTCTCTCCTGGGAAAGCCTCTCCCACAATGCCCACCTTTGAGGTGAGTATCCTCCTTTCTCAGGTTCTCACTGGATCTTGTCCCTACCCCATCACAGTACTGGTAAGTCTGCCCTCTGTTGTGCTCCTTCAGAGGAAACTTTTTCCTCTGTGCTAAACGCTAATGGAATTCCGACCTCACGTCCTTTGCACTTATTCTCCCTCCCTGGAAATACTTCCCCCCACCCTCAGCACCACCAGATGACAAGAACGGCTTACCCCTCACCTCCCTTAGCTCTTGACTAAAATAACTTGTCCCTTACCTAGGAGATCATCCCATCACTCTCTTTCCCTCAAACTAACTTTCTTCAGAGAACTTATCCGAGCTGGTATACTATTTATCTAGTCACCGTTTGGTCTGTTTCCTCCAACAAATACACTATGTAGGCAAAGACACTTTCTCATTCAACCTTTATCCTCAGAGCCTGGAACAGTACCAAAGTGGATGTGTTAGGGCTGGATAAGTATCTGCTGAGTGAACAAATGAGCTGAACTGAGCTAATTTCCAACTGTATTCATTACAGCTGAGACTGAGAAACAAAGAGACACTTCTCACTCACCACCGGGTGAGAAAGGAATTGAGGGCTTCCTGGGAAGGGAGAGGAGGGGAGGGAGAGAGATAGGCCTGGTACCTGTCCCCCGCCCTCGGGGAAAAGCAGCGTGTCTTCCAGGACCACTTGGAAACCGCTCAGCACTTCCTTCTTGCCGTTGCTTCCTTCGGTGTGCAGCTCCGCGGGACGGCAGGAGACCACGGTGGTGGTGAACTGGGTGAAGAGAGATGCGAGAGTTAGCCCCGACTCCAGCCGTCAGCGCACCGGGACTGAATCCAGCTCGGCGCCCCCTCCACGCGGCGCCCCCTCGCCCCGCACCGCCGCACCCCCTTAGGAGCAGCAGGTTTCCCGCCCTGCTGGCCTCACCTCTCTGGCGTAGCTGTCCCGCTGACACCGAAACGCCATCGCTGCCGTCTCCCAGGATGCAGGGCCGCGCGCTCACTGAAATGCCCAGAGGAGGACGGAAAGCAAAGCGGGACAATCTTCATTCCGGGCGCGTCTCTGCGCAGGCGCAGCAGGGCAAAGAACGGGATGCGGTTTGGTCAAATTTATTCAAAACGCGACGTGCGGGCGCTCGAGACTGTTCAGCGACTGTTTGTGAAAAGGACCAGAAAAAAGACAAAACTGCGGCCTAAACTTGTCGAAGCACTTCGTTTGGCCCCTTTGGACAGCAGGGAGGGACATAATTCGGCCCCGCGGAAGCCCGGGTGGATAGAAACGTGGATGGTACTGGTTTGAATACACAGCAGCGCCGCCCAATGGAATTATAATGCAAGCCACATATATTCATAATATTTTTATTTAAATGACGAATCTAAATTTTTTCATCATGTAATGAGTATTTTAAAATAAGAGTTTCTACCCCATCCCATACAAAATTTTCGAAACCTGATGTGTATTTTATACTTATAGCACTTCTCAGTTGGGGCTATCAACATTTCAAGTACTCAGTAACCATGTGTGACCATTGCTACCCGATTGGACAGTGCAGATAAAGAGATTAAAAGAAGTTAAACTGCAATCAGTGTCTTAAAACGTTCAACGAATTAAAAGTTAAGATTAACTTTCTTTCTGCCGTTTTGCTGCTAAGTGCTCAGTCGTGTCGGGCTCTAGGACCCCATGGATTGCAGCCCACCAAGCTCCTCTGTCCATGGCATTTTTCCAGGCAAGAATACTGGAGTGGATTGCCATTTCTTCCTCCAGGTTCTGTTCTTTTAAATTAAATAATAAAAAGCTTGAAGTCTCCAGATGCTTCAGAATTTAGGATTTTCCTGATTTTAGGCAGTAATGCAGACCATACCTATATGTTACCTAATGTGTTCCATTTAGAACTCTGGAGCAACCCCGTGTGATCAAATGCATGAATATTTATGCTGAGAAATAAATGCACTAAACTGAATAAACAAAGACTATAAATAGCCTAACATCATTTTAGGTCATGTTTTGATGCCAAATGAGTTTTGGTGTTAATTTTTTTAAACTCATATTTTAGAACTTTTCGGTTTTCAGAATTGTAGGCAGAGACATATGCTATACAAGTTCAGGTCCCAGCTTTGCTACTTACTGTGACCTGTTTGAGCACTATTAAGAAAAGACTTAATTATTTTATAAGGTTCATATGAAGTTCAAATAAGATATAAAGTTTACTGAGATAATATATAAATACTTGTGTGTGTGCTTAGTCAATCAGTCGTGTGTGACTCTTGCGACCCCATGGACTATGGGCTGCTAGGCTCCTCTGTCCATGGGATTTCCCAGGCAAGAATAGTGGAGTGGGTTGCCATCTCCTTCTCCAGCAGATATTCCCAACCCAGGAATTGAAGCTGGGTCTCCTGGATTGCAGGCAAATTCTTTACTGCCTGAGCAACGAGGGAGGTTCTAAAAAGAAACATTAGTCACTAATGAACAATAAGTGATCTCATAATTCAAAGCAAATGAAACCAGGGAATTCCCTAGTGGTCAGGATTCTGCACTTTCACTGCTGAAGGCCTGGGTTCAATCCCTGGTCCGGGTACTAAGATCGTGCAAGCCTCGCAGGGCAGCTGGAAAGAAAATAAATAAATAAAGCAAATCAAGCCAAGTATAATTTTATCTTGGCAAATACCTAAAAGGGTTTGGAGAATAGAGCACTCTTGGTGGTGGAAGTGAAAATCGGTATTTCATCTAAGAACAACTTAGCAACAGCTTTCAAAATGTTTACATGTATCTGCTCTTTGACCTAGCAATTTCACTTCTAGAATTTACACTATATGAACTCCTTGGCAGTCCAGTGGTTAGGACTTGGTGGTTCCACTGCCAGGGTCCGGGCTCAATCCCTGGTGGGAGAACCAGGATCTCACCTGGTTCTGGCAGGGGGTAGAAGTTGGGGGGGGGTGTGGATTTACCCTACAAATGTCCTTGCCAAATATGTAAAGATGTACTTTTTAAACTGTTCTTTGCACCCTCGTTTGAAAATTGAAAAAGCCCAAATTGATAAGGAATCAGTTAAATTATGGAAAATATGTTCAACTGAATAACATGGAACCATAAAGAAGAGTCAGATCTATGCACACTGACTTGAAAAGAACTCCAATATATATTAAGTGAAAAAAAGCAGGGTGCAAGATGTATATAATAGTGTGATTCCCACTGTACACCCACACACTGCATTTGCCCATGTAGGTGTTAAATTTTAATATATATTGTACTGTATATACACAATACAGGATACTGTATATGTTTATGTTCCAAATATGTTGTATATTGTTTTTTATATAATTATATAAATTATAGGTATTATATAATGTATAATATTGTATATAGATAGATATAAATATATCAGTTTATTGAAGAAGCTATTAACAGTGGTTACAGCTATTAAGAGAATACAAATCCTACTTTACATTGTACACCTTTCTATACTATTTAATTTTTTAAACTATGTCGATAAATTACTGATATACATTTTAGAGTTTCTTTAAACAAATCTCAGTACTTTACAGAGTTCAACGGCAAGGTCTGGGTATTGAATTTTGTTTAAGTCATAGTTTAAGTACACATTAGACAATCAAAAAATGTTTGTGGATGAATGGGGTAGCTGATGAATGGAGGAGTAAAGAGACATAGGCATTAACTAATGTAACAATTAGCTTTAAAAGTGTAAAGATATTTCTGGAGTATGCAGGAAGCTGAAGTGGGTTTCTGGCTGATGCTAGAGGTGGCAGTGTCAGCCATACAATGAAAGGCTGGATCCTGCTCTGAAGATCAGAGCATAGGACTGGGCATGGAAAAGTTCCCCAGCTTGGTTACAAGTCTGCTCCCAACATCTTTCTTCTTCCAATCTCGACAGTAAGGGCCAGGATATCTGACACCCACCTCTCCACTGGAAAGGAGCTATAGAAGGGGAAGAGGCTTGCCTCCAGGAGGAAGAAGTGCCAGAAGGAAAGAGACAGAGAACGGTTCCTAGAGATTTATTATAATCTGTATGTTGCTTCTGTGGGTTTTGCTTTAAGACACAGGCTCAAATACTCAAGAAAGCCCTGAAGAGTACAAATATAAAGATTATGGACAATCTGTAGGAAGTCAAAGGCCCCACCTGTCTGCTCTTCTCCTATCCTGCCATCTGGTACAGCAGCCATATCAAGTGCCTAAGAAAAAAAAATGAAACGTGAAGGAGGGACTTCCCTGGCAGTCCCGTGGTTAAGACTCTGCACTTCCAAAGCAGGGGGTGCAGGTTCCATTTCTGGTCAGGGAACTAGGACCCTACATGCTGCCTAGCACGGCCAATAACAATAATAAATAAAATGAAAGCAATGGAAGAAATAAAAAAAACATGAAGGAAGACCCTTAATAAAAAGCTTCTAGGAAAGTTCAGAGATCTCAGAGGACACTGGTGCACCATAAAGGAGCTGACAAAGACGCAAGCCCTGGCTTGTTAGAGTGACTGGAAGATAGCCACAGCTTCCTCTTCAGCTCTGCTGTCACAGAAAGTTAATTACTTGTTGCATCGGCACTGTCAGAATCATCCTAGAGAAAAAAAGAGAAACACCTGTAGAGTCTGCAGTGGACATTTGTGTTCACAAAAGCTGCTCACTCCCTAACTCCCTCCAAAGTTTTCTTTGGTGATTTTCTGAATCACGCAACTTCTTGGGAGCCTAACACAGAAGGATTTAAATTTTGGATGATAAAATAAGCCACTGGTACACAATAAACAGCACTGTGCCAAGAATCATTTAATGTGAGAATTTCAACAAATGCTACACTGGTCCTTACAGCTGTAAAGATAGTCAACAGGGCTAGGCCTGCTCTAAAATGGAGAAGCAGAAGGGAAGAGATGGAAAAGAGGAAGGTCCTACTGGGTTTTCTAAAGCATTAAAAAAGGACATTTGACCTCCTATGTCAAATTCAGATTTGGCTAACGTGCACTGAGAATCATGATATGCTAGAAACTGGACCTTTCTAGTACCCTTATTTTTAAGGACAGAAAGGAAAGTGAAGGGTTAAGGAACAGGCTTTACTTACATCCAGATCATCCATTGCAGGGGGTGGTCCCTTGGTGCTGACCTTCTTCAAAAGCTGGTGGGAAGAGAAGAGGAGTCACAAAAGAAGGAAGAGCAAACTGCCTATCAATGAACCACCGGAAAATGGTCCCAGGCAAACAGCTGCCCCAGTTTTAAAGCACCTAACATATCACTGGAATAACTGGAGAAAAGTACATCGATCCCCTTTTTAAAAGGAAATTTAAACACACACACACACACACACATCCTAACAAATCTGGGTTAGTGTCTATTAGTGTTTTTGCAACTTGAATAAATAGTAGCTGAAATTCTGAAACCAAATATCTTATGCAAGGTGCAATTCATTGGGAAACAGTGATTTATTTTGTGATGTGAATTTTTATACCGCATAGTTTGAGTTTCCCCTGAAGCTGTCTGGGTCACGAAAAACACACACATATGTAAAGAAAACAAAAGAGAGAACAAGAATTACAGAAAAGTAGGAAAAGGTTTTGCCAAACTTCTTCAGAATACAGGCTCTACTCTAAACAGTGAATGAACCTGTTTACAGTTTCACAAACAGAATATTCATTTCTTGCGCCCCTACTAAACAATGCACAAAACACATAAAGACTACCACACCAATGAGCAGCCTGCTGGGGAGCTCACATACTTCTGTCTGGCCTGATGACCCTGGAGGAGGGCATGGCAACCCACTTCAGTATTCTTGGGAAATCCCCATGGAGAGAGGAGCCTGGCGGGTTACAGTCTATGGGGTCGCAGAGTCAGCCACGACTGAGTGACTAAGCAGAGCACAGCACAGTTGATGACAATCCTTGAATGCGTGCAGAGGGCCACCAAAAACGACTGAGATGGGCAGAAAATGGCATTACCTCTGCATAATGCTCCACCTGAGCCAGCTCCACTTCTTCATCCCCTTCCCAGTCTCTCCAGTTATCAAAGTCCACAGACAACCACACTGGCTACAGGAGAAAAGCACAGAGAGTCTCAGGTCAGGAAGGCAGCAGCAGAGGTGCATAGATGAGTGTGGACATGTGTGTGGGAGCATGTTTGGGGGAAAGAGAGTCATTGGGGGTATCACCTTTCCCCTTTGACTAACCCCCCCTCTGGGCTGCCATGTCAGCAGCAGCAGTAGCAAAGATTGACCAAGAACTTACTAAGTGCCCAGCACAATGCCAGGCATTGTACTGTATGGAAAAGCATAAACTCTGCCCTCCAGGAGCAGACTGACTAGAGAGATAACACATCTAGAAAGATAACTGTATCATAAGGCATCCTAGGAGTCAACAAAGCTGCATTCCCTGGAATCAGAGACAACACTTGAAGGCCGATATTCTAAACTCCCATACTTAGACAGGGAAAGAAGTTGTTCACTCATTCATTGAACAGGTGTTTACTGAACACATACTATGTGATCCTGAGGTTGGCACTAGGATTATTAAAACATTTAATACTGAGTCCCAGCCATCAAGAAGCAAGTAGGGGAACTTCCCTAGTGATCCAGTGGTTAAGAATCCACCTTGCAATGCAAGGGATGCAGATTTGATCTCTGATTGAGGAACTAAGATCCCACATGCCACAGAGCAACTAAGCCCACCAGCTGCAACTACTGAAGCCTGCATGCTCTGGAGCCCACACGCCTCAACTAAAGAGTCCAGGTACCACAACGAAAGATCCTGCATGATGCAACAATGAAGATCCCATATGCCACAACTAGATCCAACACAGCCAAATAAATAATAAAAATAAAATTTAAAAAAGAAGTAGGGAAGGGAAATGTAAATAAATTATAATACAGTGTGGAAAGTGAGACAGTGGCTTAGGTAGGGGGTAGTACAGGAAACCAGGGTTCTTGGGGTTTCAAGGCCCTGCCTTGAAGGATGATCAGGGGTTAGGTGGGCACAGGTAGAGAAGATGGAGAGTTTCCAGGAAGAAGGCACAGTTAGAGCAAAGGTATGGAGGTAAACAATAGCTTGGTGTGTGAAAAAGAGCTGCAAGCAGTTTGCTGTGGCTGAAATGTGAAGTCCAAGGCAGAGAGTAAAGTGGTGCGAGGCTGCAGAAGGCAGGAATAGCTAAATCACTTCTATACCACACTGCACTGTGCTGCTGAGACTTCAACCCAAACCGCAGAAGCTACACCTTCAAATGCCTAAGGATGTCAGAGAGACAATGAAAAGGAGTGAAGTGAAGTGGAGCACATGCCCCATTTAAAGTTCAAACTCTAGGCTTTTGAGAATTTAGACCAATGTGGTCAGTCTTTAGTTTCCAAGAGAAGTTGAGAATCTGGATTTTTAGGTGAAATCTCTACTTTTTTTTTTTTTAATCTCTACTTAAAAAAAAAAATCCAGGTCTTTTATTTTCTTTACACCTATCTTGCCATGATGGTTGCAACAGTTCAGGCTCCTTTCCATTGAGTCTCATGAAGTGTCCTTCTCTGGGCAGGGCAGGCAGGTGCTTCAGCTGAACTCAAGGACGTTTCTCTTTGGCTTCCTTTCTTTTTCTGGCTTCTTTCCATATTTCTTCACACATTTCAGGAAGCTACCTCAGCTCTTAGAATGCTTAATATGCCTTTGGCAAGAATCCTGCCCTTAACTTGTTTGTTTACAAAGATGCCAACAGCATGCTGGGTAACACTGTAGACTCTTCCAGTGTTGCTATATTCCAATTATAACATTTGTGGGGCATTCATTTTTGAACAGTGCCCCTTCCCTTGAGATCTACAACATCACCTTTCTTGTAGATTTGCATGTATGTGGCCAAAGGAACAACTCCATGTTTTCTAAAAGGCCTAGAGAACGTATAGTGGGTGCCCCTCCTCTTTCCCCATTGGTCTTTTTGGTGAATTACTGGAAGATGGTGGTTCTGGCCAAGAGGTGAAATCTCCACATTTTAAATGTAAGTAACCCTTCAAAATAATTTTCAACACTGAGAAGACTGCTAAAACAAATCTGAGAGCCAGATCCAGCCAGCAGGCAGCCAATTTTCATCTTTTAGGGGAAAAGAAGCCACTGGAGTGTTTTAAAAGGAAGAGTGACAGGGTCAAATGTGTGTTTTGGACAGACCATATTGGGAGTAATGCAGAGGGGCTGAAAATATGCAACAAACCTCACCCAGTAATGGATAGGGCCTGAATTAGGAAGACATGAAATCATGGATTCAAGACTATTCAGGAGAGGACTTCCCTGGGGATCTAGTGGTTAAGAATATGACTTGCAACGCAGGGGACCTGGGTTCCATCCTTGGTTGTGGAACTAAGATCGCACGTGCTGCAGAGCAACTAAGCCCTCGCACAACTAGAGTTCATGCTCCCCAATGAAAGATCCTGCCTGCAGCAAGTAAGACCTGATGTAGACAAATAATTTTTTTTAATGTATTATTTAGGAGGTCAAATAGGCAGGACCTGGTGAGTAACAGAATGTCTGTGGGAAAGGAGCCAAGGCTGATTCCCAGACCTAACTTGGGTACCTGGGTACACTGATAGAGCACGTAGGAGAAAAAGCAGCCACTTTCCACACACCCACCTTGATATCCTCCTTGGTGAGTCTGGGCCAGGCCACCTTCTCCTTCCATTTCCTCACAAAGCAAGTAATGGAGCGGCCAGAGCGCTTATCCTGGGAGTCCTGCCAGATAAAGAGCCTCACTTTTAGAGTCTGAGGTTTAGAATGAATCTCCAATTTCCCAAACAGCTTTCCCATCCAGTCCTTACTGTTCTACCCCACCCTTACCTTGCAGTTCACCTTGGCATAGAACTCAATCTCATTGTAAAACTCCACTCCATCAGGATTCTTGCAGCTGAGGAGACAATACAGCTAAAGAGATGAGGAAGGCTGAGAGTAGGGGGCAGCAGAGAAAGGAAAGATTTCCAGGAAGTGGGAGGTGGGCGGGGTTACCTGAACACAATGCGGTGGTCTTCGATGAGCACGTGGACATCCGTGCTGTCCTCAACACAAAACTCCATGAACACATACTTGGGCCTGTCGTACCACAGGGTCCGGGCGTGCTGCCTGAAGAGGAGTTGAGGTGGGGCTTCATAGCCGTGTGAGAGGTAAGACTGAGGGCATTTGGGAAAGGTGGGGGGAAAACACAGTGCCGTTTTATGCTACAGCACGGTCAAAGCGGGGCCAAATAAGACTGAAGGGAGTGGAAGGGGGGCT
Organism: Okapia johnstoni; assembly: GCA_024291935.2. NCBI lineage: Eukaryota > Metazoa > Chordata > Mammalia > Artiodactyla > Giraffidae > Okapia > Okapia johnstoni. The sequence goes on along the minus strand of CM044306.1, from coordinate 18,845,041 downwards.
GACAGGATGAGGGTGTGGTGAGGGGGAACCTGAGAAGAACCGGAAAAGTGAGGGAGTCGAGAGGTAAGGGAGACATGGAGAATATTCAGGTCACATTTCTCTTCTCCACCCCAAGAGTACAGACCCGGAGTCCAGGGTTCCCTTGGGACCTCACAGAACCTGGAGCGCCCAGAAAACATAGAGAAGCGACTCTCTAGTGAAAGAGGCGGCCAGAAGCACTTACCGTGCCATGGCTGCTCCCGCTGCCCTGTGGCGTTTGGAGTCCGAGGCAGGGGCTGCTATCTTTAGATCCTGGGGACGCCCCCAGCAGCTGCCTCTCCTTTTATGGTCGGGGAAAGGGTTTAGAGGAACGGGAAAGGTGGCCTAAGCCAAGGGATTCGCATTCTAAAGGGTCTCTGGGAGAGCACAGTCCCTGCAGCCCTTCACATCTCGGGGTCTCCAGAAATATACACGTTAGGAACAGACGACCCGCCAGCCGGAACCAGAGGAAGGGCTAGAGGTCGATACACACGGAAGGACTTGTCCTGGCTTCATTCACCTGTTCCTCCAATGCTCAGTATACTCAGTGCCTGACACAAATCAGGCACTCAATTAAAAAAAACCATTGGCCAGAATTATACACCGGATGACGTCTCCACTCGGTGACGTATGAGCCCCGCCCACCCGCTTCCCGGGTTTCCCAGCTGGCGCGCCGTTGCCATGGCAGCAGGGGGGCGCGGCTGACGTGCGGCGGCGTTTCCTGAAACATGGCGGCTGTCGAAGCGGCTGCGGAGCCGGTAACGGGGCTGACAGGCCCTGGACCCAAGGCGAAGGACGAAGAGGAGGAGGAAGAGGAGTCGCTGCCGCCATGCGAGGCAGTGCGCTGGGCGCCGGTGGGGGCGGTGGCAGAGGCCGGGCCCGGGGCGGCGGCGTTCTCCGAAGAGGCCGCGACCGAGGAGCCTGGAGTGGTCCCCGGCTCCCCGCCGGACTCCCCCGGCCGGACGCTGCGGAGGCTGCGGGCCGAGAGGCGGCGGCTGGACTCGGCGCTGCTCGCGCTATCCTCGCATTTCGCGCAGGTGCAGTTCCGCTTGCGGCAGGTGGTGCGCGGGGCGCCGGCGGAGCAGCAGCGCCTCCTGCGCGAGCTCGAGGACTTCGCCTTCCGCGGCTGCCCTCACGTCCTGGGTTACGGGGGCTCGGAGGACCCCGCCAGCGATGATGGCGACGGGCTGCCGGGGGACCGACCACGGTTACGGGGCGAGAACCAGGTGAACAGTTGGGGCCAGGCCCCGAGGGATATGGGAATAGAAGGCTGGGTGGGTGGCGATGTTAACTCGAACGCAGGTAGGTAGCATTGGTGAGGAGCCAGTGCTCGTCTAGGTGGGTGTGCGTGTCCCAGAGGAGACCCGACAGAGACCACACAGAGAGGCCTGGGAAGCTGATGATGAAAGGTGTCCACCAAAGATGTGGAAAGAGATGCAGGTGTGATGACATGAGAGGCAAAAGGGGATGAGCGAGGAGTATATTCAGACGGTAGAGCAACCAGCTGAAACAATACTGCTCCCACTCACCTTGTCATCGCTTCCAGTACCTAAGTCTTGAGCACATTTGCTGATAGAGTACCTCGACCCCGCGGATTGAGAAAATTGGTTAATGGAGAGCAAGCGAATTGAAATCCATGGAAATTTATATCTACTCCGTGTTTGTGCTTTCTTAGAATCTAGAGAATGTCTTTTATCTTCAGATTCTCCTGTCTGTGTGAGAGCTTTGGTAAACAGTAAGGTCTCAGTAATTGAAAGAAACACAACTCCTGATGATATAAATTTACTGATGCTGGTATTTTAAAACTCCTTCCCATCCTACTTAATAACTAGATATTCTAAAGGAAGCACCTTTGGCAGCTGTGACTTCATTCAGTTAGCCGACACTAAGTACTGAAAATTTGTATGACATCCACAAGCAACATTTCCTTACAGTTTTTGGACCTCTGTAAGTGCAAAATTGTAGATAGCTTCTAGCTTGTTGAGCTCTCTTTTCTCCACCTTTTTATTGTTTAGTTTACAGTCCACAGGTGGCTTTCTTCCCACTAAAATTGGTTTTAGCCAAGAAGACTTATCAGTAGCAGATATTGACCTGATTATTTTAATCTAAATGTTTCCAGTACAATCCTGTGTTTACTGTACCACCCTTCTCTCCACATACCCACAGCTCCTTGCACAAGTCCCCAAATTGCCAGGCTTTTAAGGAACAAATAGGATAGAATTACTGTGGTTGGGCTCTGTTCAGGAGTGAGGACCACCAAAGGTTCTGTGTAGATGTTTGGCTGTTCATTTTTACTTTTGGAGACACAGTACAACTGAAAAAAAAAAGCATAGAGATCAAAACACCTGATGTGCAGCTGCAATCTTGTGTGCATATATTGACACGTGAACAAGTAGCACCAAAGTGAAGATGTGTTTGAACCAAATGATTTACTATGTATCGGTTTCAGTTTTTCAGGTTTTTTAACCAGTATTTTATCTCGCTTCATACTGGAAATTATTTGTTATTTCCTGTCTTGCACCAGAGCTCATTGTTCTCACCTAGTAAACTTGTTTGCCCATACTCCAGTAGATAGCGTACTCAGTAATTACCATGGGAGGTGAAACATTCAGCTGTACACTCATGAAAATGGAATCAGGATCTATGACTGGTTTCTTTCTTCCTGGATTTCATAGCTTGGGAAGGGATACAATGAAAACAAAGTTTCACTACTTCTTTCCCTTTCATCCAGTTAAACAACTTTCACCCTAAGAGGTCAGTATTTAGTTATGTGTCCTTCTGAACCTGATTGAATTAAGTAACATACAGCAAACATATACTGAGAGCTTACCCTGTGCCAGACACTGAACTTGGCCCTGGGGGTACAGTCAAGGCCTTTGCCCTTAAGGAGTTCACAGACCTGGGGAGACAGACTGCTAAACGGATCTTTATAATGTAACATGAGCTAGCGTAAAAGTGTATAAAATACAGAGGACGTGGTCGGTTTTGCCTGGGGAAATTGAGGAAACCTCTTAAAGGATATCTAGGCCTTCACTCAGTGGGGGAGAACAGGGTTCTAAGAAAAAAACTACGGCTTTGGGAAAGGATTGGAGAGAGTATCCCCCAAGAAAAGGCTTGCTTTTCTATTGGACAAAACTAAAGCAAGAGGCTTGCTTTTTTAAGTAGCTAAACAAAAGTTAATTTGTTATTTTTCATTTGTTCTCTCTCATACCTTACTTCTGGAGGCCTTGGTAAGTACCATTTTAAGATTAAATTTAATATCCGATAGATATCTAGTTTAAAATGCAGGGTTACACCTGCAAATAATTTGCTGCTTTTGCTTTTTATACTCAAGAAAGACAAGGAAGGGGCTTCCCGGGCAGTCAGTGACTAGGACAGTGCAATTCCATTGCAGGGGGCGTGGGTTCAATCCCTGGTCCAGGAACTAGGGATCCCTCATGCCGCACACTGCAACCAAAAAGAAAAAGTAAGGCAAGGGAGAACCAATTTTTGAGAACATATTGGCAAGACTTTACCTCTCCAAAGAGTTTTTGTTTTGTTTTCTTGCCATACAGTACTGCATCTGGGATCATAGTTCCCCCACCAGAGATTGAACCCACAGCCGCTGCAGTGGAAGCACAGATTCCTAACCGCTGGACCACCAGGGAAGAACCTCTCCAAAGGATTTTTAAGCATTTAAATGCAGAAACGACCTGGTGGCCAACGATGAGAAAAGGAGTCACTCTTTCGGGAACCTTACCAGACTTTTTTTTTTTTTTTAAGAAAGCTTACTACCTTCCCATCCCTATTACTTGGCTTTAGATTTTTTTTCACTGCCTTAGGCACTTGCATTTATTCATCTGATTTTGCAATATATTGGAGGAGCTTTGACCTTAAAAAACTAGTTATGAGTTATCAAGCCTTTCTCTACACCCTTACCTCCAGATTCTCTTGCACAATTTGGCTGCCACAACTGTTCAGGAGAATTGGCTATGGAGGATGGCATGTTTAATTCCTGGAAGACTTCCTGGATGAAATAAATTGTGTCAATCTTCACTAGAATTTTGTGAGGTGGGAGGGGGAAGCAGTGTTAACAAAAGGCCCCACTGTATTCATATCCTATTTCCAGTGAAGGAAAAATTCTTAAAGAAAACACACATTTAATGTATTCTCCCAGATGAAATAATTCTTTTTGAGCCTGTCTCATGAATTCTGAATTTCATTTGGGTTACCTGGGAGCATTTTACATTTTACTAGTCATTATTGGCTTAAGAGGATTCTTATTATGTCGTGACTTGTTCTTTTCCTGTGAAATCGACCTAAATCTTTTCCTTTCTTAGAGTGAGCAGGAGAAGCGGGAACGTCTGGAAACCCAGAGGGAGAAGCAGAAGGAACTGATCCTGCAGCTCAAAACTCAGCTCGATGACTTGGAAACATTTGCCTATCAAGAGGGCAGTTATGACTCCCTTCCACAGTCTGTGGTCTTGGAAAGACAGCGGGTGAGCAGACCCTGAGGCTCCTCCTCCACTGCCTCGGGTTCCTTTGTCCCTTCCAGCATTCACAGGATAGCCCTTCCCAGCTTGCTCACCCTCGGCCTCACTACTGGCCCAAATCAAAGGGAAGTGTTGCTTCTACCTGGGACCAGTCTTTATTCACACGTGGAAACACACGTGCCAAAGCTTTCTAATATGATGATGGAGCCTTTTTTTTTTAGTGGTGGTGGTTATTATTAATAGTCATATAATAATAACAACAATAACTTCTTTCATTTGATCATTAAAACCATTCTACAAAACTACTTCATAGTAGTTTTGTAAACTAGCTTTTTCCCCCAGCACCTGTTGAGAAATATTCCAGGACTCCTGACTTTAATGCTGTATATATTAAAGCAACACCTGGGCAGACAGGTAAATCTGGTCAGAATACAGCCTCGCCTGTGTGTTTGTCTTCCTGGAGCTGTGATGTGGCTGTTTTTCTGGAAGAGCTGGAGTTATACATTATATGGTTTTCACATTGTTCCTCATATTGTCACTGGGATATTTTGGCTGTAACGTGCCTGGGTGTTTTGCAGAGCTTTTCCTTTAGTTGCCTAGAATAGGGTGAAGGGGAATGAGAAGGACTAGAGACTAGGGGAAATCAGTATTTATTCTCTTGGAGCCCATGAGGGAATCTACTTACGGGGCTTTTGGGATCATCAGCCACTTTGGATCATTCACACTGTTGTTCTCCTGAGTGAAAGTTACCTGGCCAGGTAGAAAATTTGTAGCGAGAAGAGCCATTCTGTTGGAACCAAGTATCCTTATGTCTATAAGAGAAGTAAAGGGCCTGTGCCCTTACCTTGATCAGCAGTTGCACCATTTTTTTCACAAATTTGATTTCCATTTAAGGGTAGGAGGGAGGCAACTAGTCAAGATTCTCCTTCTCCCTAACCATCTCCCTGAAAACTCCAAAGGGTATGCTCATGGCTTTGGTCTTGGTAGGTGATCATTGATGAGTTAATAAAGAAACTGGACATGAATCTGAATGAGGACCTCAGCTCACTGTCCACTGACGAGCTTCGGCAGCGTGTGGATGCCGCTGTGGCTCAAATCGTCAACCCAGCCCGAGTGAAAGAACAGCTGGTTGAGCAGCTGAAAACTCAGATCCGAGACCTCGAGATGTTCATCAACTTCATCCAAGGTTGGAGCAGATGGCTGGACGTCATCATAATTATATGTATTTTTGAGTAGTAACACCTAATAGGGTTGGTCCTTGATGAACTGTTAAAAGAGGTTTGATCACTTGATAAGGGAGCCAACACAGTGGCATGGAAAGGATTTGGATTTTAGAACCATAGAGTTAAAATCTCAGCCCTGTTGTTCACCAACTTCATGTCCTTCATGGACTAAAGAGAGTAGGCAGTTTCCTAACCTTTTTAGTCTGGCTCTCCTCCTCCATAAAATGATGATTCATGCTTCCTGCACTCAGCATAGTTATTGAGCCAGCTAGTATATTGCTAGTCACTGTTCCACACAATGAAATACTATTTGTAAAAGTCTTATCACATGGTAGGCACTAGTAAATAGTATTTCTCCTTTAAAAACCTACCAAAATGAGGCTCAACAAGGGTCTTCTCTTCATAACCTCTGATTGCAGATGAAGTAGGAAGCCCATTACAGACAGGGAGTGGACACTGTGAGTGCAAGGCCAGTGGGAAGACAGGAAGTGACTCCAGCAGAACTGGCAGCAGCAGACTGCCTCCAGGAAACAGCAAAAGTAAGTACAGCTTCCAGAATGAAAAAATCTAGAGAGACAGAAAGTGGCCTAGCAGTTCTCTAGGCCTGAGGATTGGGGAGAAATGGGGAATGGAAAATGCCAATGCTACATGGTTTCTTTGGGAGAGGACGCTTGCGTACCACTGAATATAAACAAAAAACAACTGAATCATACACTTTTAATGGGTCAGTTGAATGTTATGTGAGTTATATCTCAAAATAGTTATTAACCAAAATAGGTAAGTCCAGTGCCATCCTGGGTGGCTCTTGGCTTCATGCAGGACCCGTACTGTAGGTCAGAAGCCAGACTGAATCTCGGCTTCTAAGCTGTAGGTGGCACTTCTGACCACTACAGCCTCTCACTAATGAGTTACTGTGTTTCCTACGCAGCGAAGGCAGAAGATGTGAAGAGAGTTCGGGAGACAGGGCTGCACCTGATGCGGCGAGCGCTGGCAGTGCTGCAGATCTTTGCTGTCAGCCAGTTCGGGTGTGCCACGGGCCAGATCCCACAGCCCCTGTGGCCAAGGGGCCAGGCTGACAGGGACTACTCTCCCTTGCTGAAGAGGCTGGAGACATCAGTAGACAGGGTGAAGCTGCTTGCCCTGAGGCACCAGGCACACGACCACGTCATCAGCTCCGCCAGCCTCCAGGACCTCTCTCTGGGAGGCAAGGATGAGCTGACCATGGCTGTGCGGAAGGAGCTGACAGTGGCTGTGAGGGACCTGCTGGCCCACGGACTGTACGCCCCCTCACCAGGGATGAGCCTTGTCATGGCCCCCATCGCCTGTCTTCTGCCTGCCTTTTCCTCGGCCCCCGAGGCCATGCACCCCTGGGAGCTCTTTGTAAAGTACTACCATGCTAAGAACGGCCGCGCGTATGTGGAATCCCCAGCGCGAAAGCTCTCGCAGTCTTTCGCTCTGCCTGTCACAGGAGGCACTGTGGTGACACCCAAGCAGAGCCTGCTGACAGCCATCCACATGGTGCTGACGGAGCACGACCCTTTTAAGCGCAGTGCAGACTCGGAGCTGAAGGCCTTGGTGTGCATGGCACTGAATGAGCAGCGTCTCGTGTCCTGGATGAACCTCATCTGCAAGTCAGGGTCACTCATCGAGCCCCACTACCAACCCTGGAGCTACATGGCACACACAGGCTTTGAGAGTGCCCTCAACCTGCTCAGCCGCCTCAGCAGCCTCAAGTTCAGCCTCCCTGTAGACCTGGCTGTGCGCCAGCTCAAGAACATCAAAGATGCCTTTTGATGAGAGTGCCCTGGCCCCAGACCAGCACCTTGCTCAGTGGGGATAGATGGCTAGTCTTCTAGGGTAAAAGCAAGAATTAGGAGGAGGGGCTAAAGACATTTTCACCAGCCAGATAATACAAAGTCTGTTTTCCTCATCAACTTAGCATCTCAGATATGCTGGAGACCCTATTGTTAAAAGGTTCAGCCCTGGTGTGTGTGTACATATGAGCACATGTACTTGAGCCTGTGGAAAAGAAGTCAGTCATGGGTACACCTTCATCATGCCACACCTGATTTTTAGAAAATCCAGGTTGCTGTAAGCATGCTCCTCACAGTGGTGAGTGAGTTGTTGGTCATGGAAGAGATTTAACTTGAGGCTCCTGTCAGTCAAGTTGGGAGTCATCTTCCTTCACTTGAAGCAGGTTTGTGAGAGTCCTGGGTCAGAATTTAAATTCCTTTTGTGACTACCAGTGCCTCTGTCTTCCTGAGCCCAGGATCGGGGGAGGCCATGTCTGTTCCATAGCTTCCTCTAAAACCGGGAGTGGAAGTATCCGAGAACAGTATTTCTAACGGTATTAACCACAATTGGTTTTTTTGTTTTGGGGGGGTTTTTTGGTGGTGCCATAAAGCTTGTGAGATCTTAGTTCTCTGACCAGGGATTGAGTCCAGGCCTATAGTGGTGAAAGTGCCACATCTTAACCACTGGACTGCCAGGCAATTCCCCACTGTTGATTCTAATATGAGCCCTTTTTCACGTAGAAGTAAGAACTGAATTCTGTCCCTGACGAGGTAATCATGGCCCAGGCAATGGTATTTTAGTCTCGGAGCTGGTTTACAAGGACAACCACCATCTGGTACCATATCCCCTGGCAAGTAACCTTTTCTCTGTGCACCTGCCAGCTCCCAAGAAGGAAATGTGTTCAAGGGGGTTGTGCTCCATGAGTCCTGGAGGCTGCTTGGTGGAGGAGGTCTGACCTCATGATCAGTACTACAGCAGGGGTAGGAACTGTGGCCGATCACTGGTGATGGAGAAGGGGCTGAGCATTTCCTTGTAAAACTGACTCTAGTTTGGTCATATTTGGTCTGTTTTAGCCTTTTTAGTTCATATCTGCTATTCAGCTTGCATACTGCTCTGGGACTGACCAAAGATGAGCAAAGTGTATCACCTTCTGGAAAGCCAAATGGGTTCCCCAACACTACTGATTCAGCATCATTTCATGTATTAAATTGCCAGCTGCACTTTGTGTCTGCACTGTTATGTAGTGCATTTTAACTTAATTTTGGGGGGTAAAATATTATTTAAGATATATTCTTGGTAATTCATTAGAATGAGTCTTCCTTCATGTGAAACAGGATAAGTGTAAAATATTGTGGAAAATGATACCTGTGATTGCTAGTAAAATGATAGTATTTTGTGTAACTTCTCTGCAAAGACGTTAGAGACCATTGGCTTTGGTTTATAAGTCTCTCTGAGCGCTGTCAGCCCATCTGATCCAGATCAGTATTTCCTTGAGGAATGCCTGGCTCAGTATTTCCTTGAGGAATGCCTGGCTCCTGGCCTTTCTGCTGCTTCTCTGCCCTCCACCCTGGATCAACTCAGCTTTGGTCGTATTGCCCCCACCCGTTGAAAAATTCACGAAAAAGTGCCCTTGGCATTTTCGTCTCATTCTGTCCAGGCCTGCAGTCCTGTCCCCACAGCAAATCTCACGACACATACCACTTTTGGATTTGGCACTTTTTCTTTTTTTTTTTTTTGGCTTTGCCGAGTCTTAGTTGGAACATGGGGGATCTAGTTCCTAGGATGGAACACAGGCCCCCTGCATTGGGAGCTCAGAGTCTTCACTGGACCACCAGGAAGTCCAAGATTTGGTGTTTCTAAATTCATTTGTCTGGGGCTTCTCTGGTGGTTCAGTGGTAAACAATCCACCTGCCAACGCAGGAGACGCAGGTTCAATCCCTATCCAGGAAAACCTCACATACTTGGAGCAGCTAAACCTGTGCACACAACTATTGAGACTATGCTCTAAAGTGCAGGAGCTGCAACTACTCAGCCTACATACTGCAACTACTGAAGCCTGTGTGCCCTAGAGCCCATGTTCTGCAACAAGAGAAACCACCGCACTGAGAAATGCACTCCACAAGAGAAAAACACCCATGCAGCAAGGAAGACGCAACACAACCAAAACTAAAAATCATATTTAAAAAGTCACTCATCTGGATACCATTTCAGTCAGTCAGTTCAGTCACTCAGTCATGTCTGACTCTCTGTAACCCCGTGGACTGCAGCACGCCAGGCCTCCCTGTCCATCACCAACTCCCAGAGCTTGCTCAAACTCATGTCCATCGAGTCAGTGATGCCATCCAATCATCTCATCCTCTGTCATCCCCTTCTCCTCCTGCCTTCAATCTTTCCCAGCATCAGGGTCTTTTCTAAGGAGTCACTTCTTTGCAGTCCTTCCAATGAATATTCAGGACTGATTTTCTTTAGGATTGACTGGCTTGATCTCCTTGCAGTCCAAGGGACTCTTCAAGAGTCTTCTCTAGCACCCCAGTTCAAAAGCATCAATTCTTTGGTGCTTAGTATTCTTTATGGTCCACTCATATCCATACATGACTACTGGAAAAACCATAGCTTCATTTAGGGTGGGTGATAAGTGCTATAGCCATGTGGCATAGCTCTGGATCACCCACCCCAGTATAATCCTCACAAAAACTTAACTGGTATGAAGGCTTTTATGCTAGCATCATGAGAAGCATTTTATGTGTGTGTCTTCCTAATTTAATTCTCACTACCTGTAAGGCAGGACAATATCCCCATTTTGTAGTTGAGGAAAACTTACTGCAGATAGGGTTAAATACTTTGTTCCTATTCACATGTTGGAAGAGCTGGGATTTGAACTCAAGTTGCCCAAATCCAAATCCTATCATCTTTATACTGTTATGTTACCTCATTGCATCATGCTGCTTTGAAATCTTGTTCCTCTCTCTCCTTTATCCACCCCATCACTTCACCATCACTTCGGGGAAAACAAGGTATTTTCCACATACCTGCTAGAAATTCCAGCTGCCAAATGACTGGACTGTAGGGAGATGGACAGACAGCCACTGTTGTGCCAAGTGCTTCATGAGACTTAAAGACGTGCAGAGACAGAGACAAGCATGCCAGCCATCACACATCTACTAGTCATTGGTAACATCTGCAATATAACTGAGGACAGAGGTCTCTGCTTGGCTTGGAGTGAGGCAGGCAGGATGAAGGAGGAGAGGAACAACTGTCAGCCCAGGTCTAAGGCTATGCAAGATCAAAATGAAAGGGAGCCAAGGATATGTATCTGGTGAAAGTGCAGGGTCCGTGGTATGATCTGCAAGGTTAAAGATTCCCAAGGTGCTCTGCCTTCATTCATTCACTACTGACCACACACCAACTGCTTGGGCCAGGTTAGGTGCTCAGGACTTACCTCTCTCTGCCTTCAAGCAAAAAGATTTACCAAAGGAGATACCAAACCAATTGGAGATTTTAGTACCTTGTTAAATTGCGGGGATCTATCCCGTTTTTTATTTAGTAGCTCTGGGATGGGGCCTCAGAAGTTGTATTTCTAACAAATTCCCACACTTGTCACACTGATCCAGCTGGTCTAGGGACCATACTCTTGACAACCACTGTCCCAAACCAACTAAAATATATTCTACAATAAATTAAGTGTGGACTAGATTGCTGAGGGAGCATAGATAAGGAAGAGATGAATTCTGCCTGGGAGAATTCTAGAGTGGCCTTTAAGGATGGATTGGATAGGATTTTGCCTGGCTACAGTGGAGGAGAAGAATAAATAAACATGGAACAGCCTGAGTGAAGATTCTGGGCTCAGAAGAGGTTGGATCTGTTGAGTAGTTGAGCTGGCTGGAACCTGGGGGGATGTGAAGGGTGGTGTGGAGGAGACAGGAACTTATACAGCAAGGAAGACAGGAAGGGAGAGTTCAAACTTGGGTTTGAGCCAACAAAGGATTTCGGGCAGGTTAAGAGGCAGTTCTTAAGTATTGTGTTTAGGACTTCCCTGGTGGTACGGTGAATAACAAACTGCCTGCCAATTCAGGGAACACAGATTCAATCCCTGGTCAGGAAGATTCCACATGCCACAGAGCAGCTAACTAAGCCCGTGTGCCACAACTACTGAAGCCCACACACCCAGAACCTGTGCTCCACAACAAGAGAAGCCACCATCATGTGAAGCCCATGCACCGCAACTAAAGAGTAGCCCCCACTCTCCACAAATAGAGAAAGCCCACACAACAATGAAGACCCAGTGCAGCCAAAAATAAACAATTATTTTTAAAAAGAGTTGTGTTTAGAGAAGTTTCTCAAAATAAGACCTGCTGCTCATGACTCCACTCCAGACGTGAACTGGAGTTTCTTCAGTTGGCGATGCATATTTAATAAATATCCTAAGCAATTTTGATCCACCCAAAGTTTTGAGGAGGGATTGGAGAAGACAACTGAAGCTGGATCAGTTGGGAGGCTGGTGGAAAAAGAAATGATTTAAAAGGTGAAATTCACAGGATTTAGTTACTAATTCGATTTGGACAGTTTAGCATGTGAGAAGAGTTCAAGGCAATGATAAGATTTCAGGGTTTGGTTTCTATTTTCCAAGAGAGAAACAGCAAGAGACAGAAGCAAATAAGGGGGCTGAAAGAAGACCATGGAGGTGGAAATGGACACGTTGTGTGGTGCAGCGGCAAAAGCACAGGCTTGGGAATGGGGGTGCCTTGCTCTGCGCCACTAATTATGTGACTTTGCTGCTCTAGAACTGTCCTCTAATCTTTGAGAGGCCCAACTAGATAACCTCTGAGGTCCTTTCCAACTCTAAAACATCATATTCTGAGTTAAAACATTTTAATTTAATATAAAAATGTAAGTATTGATACATAATTAGGGTGATAAACCTTTGAAATGAAGTCCTGAGGGCTGCAGGGGAAATTGGTCCCCAAAGAGTCTCAAGAGGAGAAATGATGAAACACTGATTATTCCCATGGCTTGCCCAAGACCTACAGATTTGTCAGTGTTCAGATGAGCAAAAACTGTAAGATGGTTTCTCCTGAACTTGGAAGACAACTGCATTGGGAGTGTGGAGTCAGCCGCTGGACCACCAGGGAGTCCCTGAAGAATTCTCTTTGGCAAACAGTCTCAGGGTCTAAGAGCTTCCCTGATGGCTTAGAGGGTCAAGAATCCATCTGCGATGAATGCAGGAAACCTGGGTTCGATTCCTGGAAGATCAAACTGGAGGAAGGAAGATCCCCTGGAGGAGGCAATGACAACCCACTCGTATTCTTATCTGGAAAATCCCATGGACAGAGGAGCCTGGCGGGCTACAGTCCAGGGGTCGCAAAGTGTCAGACATGACTGAGCAACGAATACTTTGCTTTTGCTTTGCTTTTTGCTCAATTACTTACTAGTTGTGGACTTGGGGCTATTAGTCATCCTCTCCAAACCACAGTATCTTCAACTGTAGAATAGAGATAACAGTACTTATCTCCTACTGTTGTTATGAGAAGCAAAAGATAATGTACGTAAATACATTAACTTGTCCTGACACAAGCCATGCAGCAGCTGCTGCTGCTGCTAAGTCGCTTCAGTCGTGTCCGACTCTGCTGCCAGCATTACCATAATCATCTTTCACTTCTCTCACTTATTTTAGTCGGTTTCTGACATCACTAAACTCTAAAGGTTGAGGGCAAGCACCCTCGTTTGATTGATCTTCGTCTCGCCCTTATGCCTAACGGTGCACACAGTTGGCACTAATAAATGTCCTATTTTGTTTCTGATTCTTCCAAGGCAAAAAAGGAAATTTCAAACTGTGTCTCCCCACCCTCTAGCGCCAGAGAAAGGCCCTACAACAAGTGGAGCAGCGGCGCTGCTGTGTCCACCTTAAAAGCCTTCCGCGGGAGACAAAATTCCTTTGCCCTGTCTACTGCTGGAGCTGCTAATAAAGTTTGATTTGAATAAACGAGCCGCCAGACCTTACTTTCCTCCTGAGAGCTTTTCCCTCCTAAAACACAGATTCTAAGCGCCGCGGAAGAGGCGGGGAGAAGCCCAAGGGGGCGGGACAGGAAGTGAGATCACGCTCCCCGGGGTGAAAGGTTAGCGGAAGTGCCTTTTCTTCCTTTCTGCTGTAGTCCCGAGTGGTAGCTCCCGGTGAGTAGTGGTTGTGGTTGGGGTTTCCAATCCGCCGCCATCCGCGGCCTAGGGGTCGAGTTGCGGGGTGGTGCGTGGTGCTCTCCCTTCTTCGGTCTCTGGCGGCTTCGTACCAGGTCCTGTTCTGCGAGCAGGGCCCGCAGGCGACCTGAACCGAGACGGCAGTGAGCGCAGCTGAAGTTCCGGGGCCCACAGCCTGAGCTGGCGGATTTCTGAGCGACCTCTTCTCCTTCCTCTGCAGAAATGGGCAAGTTCATGAAACCCGGGAAGGTGGTGCTGGTCCTGGCCGGTCGCTACTCCGGACGCAAGGCGGTCATTGTGAAGGTACCAGCTCCCCGGGCCTGTGCGCCTTTGTGTCCCGTGAACGGGCTGGGCTGGCGGGCAGCTTGAAATTCAAGACCTAGTTTGGGGGCATTACTCCCTGAGCATTGCGGGGCGGGGGGGGGGGGTTGTAAATGCATGAGACCATTTGAGAAAGACGAAAAATAAACAATGGGAGTTGAATTGGATAGCTAACACCTAACGCGTCCTCTATCAAATAGCCTTTTAATAATAATACTGGCCAGCGTTTATGAATTCTCGCTTGGTCCGTGGCACTGCTTTATAGGTGTCGTCATGTCCAATCCTTACGGTTACCGTAGGGTTGCTTTCTATTGCCGAGGTTTAGAGGCGTTGAGTTTCACCTGAGGTCAAGCATAGTAAGTGCCGCTGCAGGCACTCCGCAAAAAGACGAGAAATTGTTTCTAGTCCAGGTGGTTACTTAGTATAACCAAGCTCTTCGGTATTTGCTTTCTGCCTATGTCTTCAGCCTCTTATGACATTTCCCTAAGCTCTGGTCACATACACCACTGTTTTTGACTGGGGCACCGTTGGCTCCCCTTCCTCCATCTCCCTGAGGCTGGTTTTGGAGTTAGACGGCCAGATTTGTCATCCTGCCTCTACCCCTTCCAGTCCTGGAGGAGATTAAGAGACATCAAGTCCTGGGAACCGGTGCTTGACATACAGCAATCACTAATTATAATCGTTCACTGTTGTTACAGTTTAAATCTCTTACTTCTCAGGAATCCTTCCAGATTTTTCCTGGTGGGAAAGATACCTCCCTTTTCACTGTTACTCTGTGGGCATCTAGCATAGCACTTGGAATGTTTGCTGTGTGGTTTGTACAGTAGTGGGTCTGAGAGGCCTAGGGACAGGGTTATTCTAGCACGGGGCCTAAATGGCTGGTAACATGTAATTCTTGCTCCTTCAGAACATTGATGATGGCACCTCAGACCGACCCTACAGCCATGCTCTGGTGGCTGGAATTGATCGCTATCCCCGCAAAGTGACAGCTGCCATGGGCAAGAAGAAAATCGCCAAGAGGTCGAAGATCAAGTCTTTTGTGAAAGTTTATAATTATAATCACCTCATGCCCACAAGGTGAGCATTTCAAGAATGGAAATGAAAGTGACTTCTCTTTTCCCCTTCTCTGCCCGACTGAATAAGAAGACAACCTGGGGGCCACTGTAGTGTGGGGAGAGACATCATTTTCAATTTGTCATTGGCAGTGGTTTCCAGTATTGTTTCTTTCACTGTTCACTTTCCTGTCACTTCTGAAGTGACTTCCCTGACTTGGCCAAGCTTAGGTGTTAAGTAGAGATTGTTCCATTAGTTTCCAGCCACAGTAAAACACAAGCTCTGGCCTGCCCTCTTCCTCTCTCAAGGATAGTAGTAGTATAGGATAGGGTTGTTGTGGGAAATTGAGAGAATGAAGCATGAAGTTTTTCAGTGGCTTGAATGTATATAGAGGATTTTGTTAAAATTGTGTGTTTACAGAAAATATCACGTGACTTTAGCCTGTGTTGGTGGTAACTCCTGTAGAGTCAGACCATAACATGCCAATGTCCCAGGAGTGGGATGGAGGGGAGAGGGCCCTGGCGGCCTGTGGGCTGCTCCTACTTCCCTGCCATTGTCCCCAGGTACTCTGTGGATATCCCCTTGGACAAAACTGTTGTCAACAAGGATGTCTTCAGAGACCCTGCTCTCAAACGGAAGGCCCGACGAGAGGCAAAGGTCAAGTTTGAGGAGAGGTAAGAACGCTTTGGTAGTGCATGTTGGAGTGTGGTTTCACTGTCCTCCATGAAGACAGTTTTGTCTTCTGTGATTCCTCCTCATTTGTGTCTTTTTTCTTCTCCCTCCAGATACAAGACTGGCAAGAACAAATGGTTCTTTCAGAAGCTGCGGTTTTAGGTCTGTCTCAGTTAATAAAAATATTCAAAAAAAAACAAAGTCCACGTGTCTGCCTATTTCCTGTGTTATTAGACTGTGAAATGACATTGGTGGATGAGGGACTGTGGGAAAATGTAAAATAAAAGCTATGTCTGCTTTTATGAGACACGGGGTACTTCTGTCCTCGGCCTCATAATCTTTTAATGGTCTGTCTGACTGAGTGGGTAAAATGTGATACTGAACTGTTTCCGCAGAAGAGCTACTGTGGACAGTTTTAGGTGTGGACTTGTTTAAGCTTCCCTGGCTTCCACCCATTACACCCTCCCTCCACACACACACACACATTGTAACATCCAAAGATCCCTCTAAGCACACCATCTCCTTTGGATTGAGAATTGCTGAATTGTGGTTTGTTGAACTTGGGTACCAGATTCTTCAAGTGCTGGAGAACTGCTGTAGATGGGGACAGACACCAACAATGAAGGCTTGAGCCACAGTGCCGCCACTCCTAGTTGCACCAAGGAGAGATCCCAGATGGTCTGGCGGGAAGGGTTTAGGCTCTTGACTTGGCACCACTGTTCCGCTGAAAAGGCATTTGGCTCTTTTATCTGAGATTTTACCTCTCATTGGGTACTTGACTGTGATCAGGTTTTACTGATGAAATAGGCTCTCTAGCCAAGCTGGTTCTAAGCTACTAAATGGACTATGATTCAAATGGGCCTACTTGACAAGCTTCACACTTGGCATACTTACATGAGGGTTAGAGGGGTTGAGAAAGGGGCCCAAAATAGCGGGAAACCCTGGATTGGGTGAAAATAGAAAACATCCTGCAGTATTTAATTATACTTGCATTTGACGCACCCTTAAGTGCTGGATGGCTCTGTGAAATTCTCCAGGCAAGAATACTAGTGGGGACCCATTCCCTTCAGGGGATCTTCCCAACCCAAGGATCAAACCCCGGTCTCCTGCATTGCAGGCAGATTCTTTACCATCTGAGTCACCAGGGAAGCCCTAGATGTCTCCAATAAGTGTTAACAGCTTGCCTACTCAAGAGTCACAGATGGAACTAAAATATAAACCTTGGTGGCAAAAATTCAAGTACTTGGATATTTGTATCACTTCTAGCAATGGGACTTTGGGCACGTTTCTATACTGTGTCTCACAAGTTGAGAATCTCATCTGTAAAATGGAAAAAAACAACTTTGAGGGGTTGTTTTGAAGGTTAATTCATGAAAAGCAGAATTGAACATGTAACAGCTCTCAAATGCTGGGTATTAACCACAGTTTGGCAAACTTGGGGCCTTTATCTATCATGGTTGCAATTATCAACATCTACATGTTCTGGGTAACATTCTAAGCCATTAACAAAGCAGACAAAATTCTACGAATAGGCCTGTACTGGGATTTCTAGGTTGGAAGGAATGGATGATATAGGCCAGCATTCAGTTTGTATTTGCTTGTGGGGTAACTTCCCCGAGGCCTCATATCTGGGGGAAGTCGACTTTGAAGACCAGGAAGCCACCCAGGGGTGGAGTGTGGGAGGGGCAGGGACTTCACTGAAACAAAAGTGAAAGTAAACAGCCTGCATAAGAAAGAAGTGTCTTCCAGGCTCCGGTGGGCGAGACCAAAGCTCCTCAAAGCACAAGCAAGATTTTAGTTACTGGGGACTCTGCCAATGTGTGTGCAGCTCTGAAGGTTCATCTCTTGCCAACTGGATCCCAGACTATGTCGGTGAGGAGGAGGGTCTTGGGGGTGGGGAGAATCAGAGGAGCGACCTTTTGGGCCAGGAATCTACTGGTTTATCGGAGTCTAGCAAGCAAGCCTCTTCCTGCCCATCTCTTAGACCTGCAAAAGGTCCTGGGGGAGACTGGCTGGGATGACATCTCTAGGGTGTTGGTCCTCTAACTGCCTCAGAGACGGTTCTAAAAACCGCGCCTCAGGAGATCATGAATTCCTTGTGTGGATGTGTATTTTTCTGGAAAAAGAATCCATCATTTTCATTATATACTCAAAAGGGTTCTGTGACCCCTAAAAATTTAGGAATTGCTCACACCTTTATCTCCTGAGATCTTCCTCAACAAATTCCTCCCCTCCTTACATTTCCATTTCAACTTAACCTAGGACTCTCTTCAGGATGAGGGGAAGAAGTGTTCCTTTTCTGAGACCTAAGCTCCCCCCCCCCCCCGCCCCCCCCCCCCCAACGTCTGCTGTGGTCCCCCCTTTCCCAACCCATGAATGCCCCTGCTCACGGTAGACTAAGCCCTCTGCTGGCTAGTCCTCTGTTTCAGCCTGTCCAACTTTGATCACCAGTGCCTGGCATGCAGTAGGCACTCAGTAGACACCTGTTGAATGAATGAATCTCTTCTAAATTCTTCAGCCTTTCTCTCCCTCTCCCTCTCTACCCCATCTGTTACAAATACGAAACGTTTCATTTTACCCGCCTCTCAAGTGCAGGAAGAAAGACCACAGACTTTAGAGCCAGCCTGACTGGTTTCAGAACCTGGTTCCTCCAACTGTGTGGCCCCGGGCAAGTTACTAGCCTCTCTAATGCTTATAATCTAAGTCCTATTCCCTTATCTGTATTGTGGGAATAACAGTAACACTTCCACAGAAGAATACCTACCTGCAAGAATTAAACTAAATAATCCCTAAAATACACAGTGAACACTGAGCACTCTGCTTGGCACATACTAAGTGCTCAATACCTGCTCATTATTGTTAACAATACCAACCTTTTCAGAACCCCTGTTCTCCAGGACGATCTTGATTCACCCCCACCTCACTCCTACCATTCTGTTAAAACTGCTTTCTCTCTTTTTAAAATTATTTTATTCATTTTTGACTGTGGTGGGTCTTTGTTGTTCCAAGTAGACTCTCTCTAGTTGCGGTGAGTCGGAGGCTACTCCTAGTTGCGGAATGCCGGCTTCTCATTGCAGTGGCTTCTCTTGTTGCAGAACACCGGCTCTAGGTGTATGGACTCAGTAGTTGTGGCTTCTGGGCTCTAGAGCACAGGCCAATTAGTTGTGGCTTAGTTGCTCCGAGGTATGTGGGATCTTTCCAGATCAAGGATCGAACCTGAGTCCCCTACACTGGCAAGTGGATTCTTTTTTTTTTTTAATGTATTTATTTTTAATTGGAGTATAATTGCTTTACAATATTGTATTGGTTTCTACCATATATCAATATGAATCAGCCATAAGTATATGTATGTCCTCTTCCTCTTGAACTTCCCTCCCATCTGCCACACCAAGCCACCCCTCTAGGTTGTCATAGAGCACTGGATTTGAGCTCCCCATGTCATACAGCAAATTTTCACTGGCTATCAAATTTTACATATGGTAATGTATATGTTTCAATTCTACTCTCTCAATTCATCCCAGGCAGGCAAATTCTTAACTACTGGACCACCAAGGAAGTCCTAAAACTGCTCTCTTAGAGGGACTTTCCTTTTAAACAGGAAATAAGGAAGGTGGTTTCAGGAAACTGTAATTTTGAAAAATCACCCTGAGAGCAAGAGGAAGCCACAGTGGTGGGAAGATGATGCACTTTGGCACAAATTGCAGTCAATTAGGGATCCTTTCTCAGATTCAAGTTAGAAGTGAAAGTTCAGATAAGTGAAACCGCCATTGCTGCTTTGAACACCTCAGAAAGGGGGAGTGGTTTCATCAGGACAGGAAAAAAAGAGCTTCAGTCAGTCAATTCAGTCGCTCAGTCGTATCTGACTCTTTGCGGCCCCATGGACTGCAGCATGCCAGTCTTCCCTTTCCATCACCAACTCCTGGAGCTTGCTCAAACTCATGTCCATCGAGTCGATGATGCCATCCAACCATCTTATCCTCTGTGTAGTAAGAAGAGCTGACTAGGAGTCAAAGATAAATAATATGAAATCCAGGACTAGGGCGCCCTTTACTAAATGCAAAGTTCGCTCTGATGAAAAGGCCAAGTATCTCTCTAAAGGTAAAAGGGCCCCCAAGGAGTCAAGCAAGAAGGATCATTTGTTGTTTAGTCACTGAGTAGTGTCTGACTCTTTGAGACCTCATAGACCCTGGACCACAGCACGCCAATCTTCCCTGTCCTTCACTGTCTCCCGGAGTTTGCTCAAACTCATGTCTATTGAGTCAGTGATGCCATCCAACCATCTCATCCTCTGTCACCCATTTCTCCTCCTGCCTTCAATCTTTCCCAGCATCAGGGTCTTTTCCAATGTGTCAGCTCTTCACATCAGATGGCCAAAGTATTGGAGCTTCAGCTTTAGCATCAGTCCTTCCAGTGAATATTCAGGATTGATTTCCTTTAGGATTCATTGGTTTGATCTCCTTGCTGTCCAAGGGACTCACAAGAGTCTTCTTCAACACCACAATTTGAAAGCATCAGTTCTTTGGCGCTCAGCTTTCTTTATGGTCCAACTCTCACATCCATACATGACTACTGGAAAAACCATAGCTTTGACTATATGGACCTTTGTTGGCAAAGTGATGTCCCTGCAGAGATAAAAGTCAAAAGAGGCACAGCACTTCCAGTGGTAGCAGCAGCTTCAGGTCTCGGTCCAGTTCTGCCTCCAGTCTGGGCTCCAGCACCAGCACAGGCTCCATCAGCGACTCTAGCTCATCTTCAGCATCAAGCTGCTCAGGAAGTTCCAGCATGTTCCCCAGCTCCAGCTCCAGCAGCTCCTCTGGCTCTCCGAGTCCTTCTTGGCACAGACGTGACAACAGGTGGCGTTCACGCTCCAAGTGTAAACCAGCCGAAAGAGATGAAAAGGAAAGGAAAAGAACCCTTCCCCTAAACCCACCAAAGAACGCATGGGGAGGCTCACCTGGAATGTGATCAAGGATCACATCATGAAGATATTCTCCACCTCTGGGAAAATAAAATGATTGACATACGCCTGTAGAAAGCATCCACTATGCCTATGCATGAGTTTGAAAATCCACATGAGGCTGAGAAGGTGCTGAAGCTTATGGACAGAGAATACATCGATGACCAGGACATCGCGGCTACTGCTTTGCTGGCCCCTTGGCCTTGGCCACCACCCAGGCGATCCCCCCCTCCCTTGCCCCCAAAGAATGCTGCCACTGCCTCCCATATAGCACAGGTCCAAGGTTGAGGAGATAGTCATGTTACCCTTGACAGATGGTGCTCCTGCGATCCTGTTCTCCC
Organism: Okapia johnstoni; assembly: GCA_024291935.2. NCBI lineage: Eukaryota > Metazoa > Chordata > Mammalia > Artiodactyla > Giraffidae > Okapia > Okapia johnstoni. Next base: position 18,824,001 of record CM044306.1, on the reverse strand, counting down.
GGGACTGCCGCCACCACAGGAGCCTCTCCAGTTCCGACTCCTCCCGATAATCAGGGCCACTGAAGCTCTACCCCATCCAACTCACTTCTGTCACTTTTCTAACCGAAGGAGGATTGATAGGAAGGAAATCCCTCCTCAGGGGCAGACTTGGAAGGTGAAGGGAGCAGTTGAGATGTTCCCGGGGCAGCAGAGTTCCGGCTGCAGAGTGTTGTGGGTTTGGTTTGGTTTGGTTGGCGTCTTGCTTGTAAAGATGCCCTCCTGTTTTCTAGCTAGAAAGCTTCCACGTTTCTAGTTCCTGAGAGTCAGTTTGGTGGCAAAGCCAGAAGAGATGAACAGAGGGCTCCTAGTGATGGGTCAACTCCAGCCTGGGAGCACGTTTTCCCATTCTACAGATGACTTGGAGGGCTGTGGAGTCCCGCAGGAAAGGACATGCTTTTACACAACAGTGATCCCTGTTAGCCTGGCCCTGCTCCCCTGCCTAAGTCCTCTTCTGACCTCTAGGGTAAGATACCCCCAGTTATCTACCCAAAATGGTTATATTTAGATGTGTGCATGCACACACACACCCACGTCTCCCTCTCTTTCTGAAACTGGTAAGTTGAGAGCCAGGTGTGCCAGGTCACCACAGAACCCCCACTGTGTTGGTATTCATGGTGGTCCTGCGGGTCACCTTGGCAATGTGTACATGGCTTTTCTGGCTTTTATTGTACAGTCAGTACTATAAATTTTCTGTTTTGAGTTTTGTAACTTTGTAGCATTTTAGACAATGTTGTGTTTGTTGAGTAGAGTAAAAGAATTGTGTTGAATAAACCTAGAATTAGAGTCCCCCCTCAAAAAAAATCACCCTAAATTCGTTGCTGAGAGACAACCTCTATTAATGACATTGTGATGTCTATCTTCCCAGAATTTTTTTGCCTTTCCATACTTTAATAAATACCTTCATGAATTAAAACATTTAAAATCAACAGACTAGGAAGAATATTTATAGGCAATTTTATATTTTGCTTTTTTGGTTTATTGTGAGCATTTATCCATGTTAAATGTTCCTCATTACTATGTGTTTTAATTGCTACATAATATTTTATATGGGCTTTCCAGGTGGCTCAGTGGTAAAGAATCCACTTGCCAATGCAGAAGATGTAGGAGATGCCAGTTCAATCTCTAGGTCAGGAAGATCCCTTGGAGGAGGAAATGGCAACCCACTCCAGTGTTTTTGCCTGAAAAATCCCATGGACAGAGGAGCCTGGCAGGCTACAGGCCATGGGATCACAAAGAGCCAGACAGACTAAGCACATAGCACCTAATATTTTATATTGAATTGTTTCTCTCTTGTTGGCCAAGTAAACTTCTTTTTTTCTGTTGTAAACAAGGTTATAATAATCATCCTTGTACGTGTGCTGACCATTTCGTTATGATAAGCAGGACTGTTTTTGGGGGGGTTTGCTCAATCTCAAAATCATTACCATGCTTCCTGGCAGAAGGCCTGTTAGCAGTACTGTGCCCAGCCCAGGCTCTTCCTCCTTAAATATGTTGTTCTTCATGCCTGCTCTCCCTCCGGTTTCACTAGCCTTTTCTGCATTCTCCTCGGCTGGTTCTTCCTTGTTCCTCGATCTCTAAGAGTTGGATGCCCCGGAAATCAGCACTTGGACCCCTTCTTGTTGATCTCATTTAGTTTGTGACTTTAAATATCTGTGCATGGATAATTCTCATGTTTATACTCATGGCCTATATCAGTGGTGAAGAATCTGCCTGCCAATGCAGGAGATTCAGGTTTGATCCCTGGGTTGGGAATATCTCCTGGAGAAGGAAATGACTGGTGGCTCAGATGGTGAAGAATCTGTCTGCAATGCAGGAGACCTGGGTTTGATCCCTGGGTCGGGAAGATCCCCTAGAGAAGGAAATGGCAACCCACTCCAGTATTCTTGCGTGGAGAATCCCATGGACAGAGAGCCTGGCAGGCTACAGTCCATGGGGTTGCAAAGAGTCAGACACGACTGAGCAGCTAACACTTTCACTTTCCAATATTCTTGCCTGGAAAATCCCATGGACAGAGGAGCCTGGCGGGCTACAGTGCATGGGGTCGCAAAGAGTCAGACAGAACTGACCACACATACACACACACACACAAACACACACACACACACACACATATGGCTCATCCCCTAGAATGTAAAAGCTCCACAGTGAAGTTTTCTGTTTGGTTCATTACTGTATCCCCAGAGCCTAGAGTAGGGTCCGGAACAAAGTAGATGCCTCATAGTTGATAGTTGTATGAGTAAATATGGAAGCAAATGAGGGAGGGGACTTCCCTGTAGCCCTCTTTTTCTTTTGCCTGTTTTATTTTTCTTCTTCGTGTTTCTGACACTACCTAATTCTGGCCCTGGCCCTGTCCTGACTATGCCCTCTTTTTCCTCTCAGCATTCCTCTGCATGCATTATGCTAAGTTGCTTCAGTCGTTGTCTGACTCTTTACAACTCTATGGACTGCAGCCCACCAGGATCCTCTGTCCATGGGATTCTCCAGGCAAGAATACTGAAGTGGGTTGCCATTTCCTCCTCCAGGGGATCTTCCTGACCTAGGGATCAAACCTGCATCTCCTGTGTCTCCTGTATTGGCAGGTGGTTTCTTTACCCTTAGGGCCACCTGAGAATCCTCTGCATTCCTTTATCTTTCCTGAAAACTAACTAGGTATCTTTGAAGATTTTTTTTTTTTTCCTGCTGTGCTGCATAGTATACAGAATCTTAGTTCTCTGACCGGGGATCGAACCCCCACCCTCTCCAGTGGAAGCATGGATTCTTAACCAATGGATCGCCAGGGAAATCCCAAAGATCACTCATTCTGTCTCTGGATGAGTTCTTCCACCTTCTTGGCTTCTATCATTATTAGCACATACTGTTCTAACCCAGAGTCCTATCCACCGAATCCTGTTCCTGGACCATGTGTCTTCAATAGCCTTGTGTTTGACTCACTTTTGCCCACTAGGGGTCTTTTTTGTTAATTTTGGTCCCACTGCATGGCTTGTACTAGGACATAACCAGATGAAGGGGGAACATATTTTCCTTTTTTTTTTTATTGTCTTTTTCTTTTTCCATTTTTTTTTTTTCATTTGTCTCCAGAGTCTATAATATAGGACTGCATGGTGCAGAGCAGACAATCTATATCAGGGGTCCTCAACCTCCAGGATCTAATGCTTGATGATATGAGGTGGAGCCGATGTAATAATAATAGAAATAGTGTTAGTCACTCAGTCGTGTCTGACTGTTTGCAACCACATGGACTGTAGCCCCTCAGGCTCCTCTGTCCATGGGATTCTCCAGGCAAGAATACTGGAGTGGGTTGCCATGCTCACCTTCAGGAGGATCTTCCCAACCCAGGGATCGAACCCAGGTCTCCTTCATTGCAGGCAGATTCTTTACCGTCTGAGCCACCAGGGAAGCCCCAATAGAAATAAAGTGCACAATAAATGTAATGCGTTTGAATTTTCCCCAAACCATCCCCCTCACCAGTCCACAGAAAAATTGTCTTCTGTGAAACTGGTTCCTGGTGCCAAAAAGGTTGAGGACCACTGGCTTAGAGGATCTCAGTCCCCTGACCAGGGATTGAACCCAGACCATGGCAGTGAAAGCCCAGAATCGTAACCATTAGACCACCAGGAAACTCCCAGTATTATTTAACCTTAACGGATCTCAGGTTCCTCAACTATCAAATGGGGATTATTAAATACAAAACATTTAACATAGCACTCATCAGATGCCAGAAACTACCTTTACAAGTAAAATTATACATAGGTAGAAATTGGTATTCCCATTTTATAGATGAAACCAAGGCACAGAGAATTAAACAACTTGCCCATTGTCTTGCAGTAGTAGGAACAGCTGGATGTAAGTCCTAGAGGTTTGACCCCAGAATTTATGTTCTTAATTGTCATGTTACACTGCCTGCCAATACTTCTATGATGAACACAGATAGCATGAGATTTTATCATAGGGGTGGTCAGGTTCTAAACTTCACAAATAAGGAGGAGAATGCATTTGTTGTTGTTATTGTTCAGTACCTAAGTCATGTCTGATTCTGCGACCCTATGGACTGCAGCATGCCAGGCCTCCAGGTTCAACACTGTCTCCGGGAGTTTGCCCAAGTTTACATCACTGAATAGGTGATACTATCCAACAGTCTCATCCTCTGCCTCCCTCTTCTCCTTCTCTCCTTCAATCCCTCCCAGCATCAGGGTCTTTTCTAATGAGTTGGCTGTTTGCATCAAGGGACCAAAATATTGAAGCTTCAGTTTCAGCATTCTGAAGAATACTTGCATGTAGTCAAATGAACCTCAAATTGTTAACTCACTCCTAAGTATCCAGAATTTACAGTCTCAGTGAGCTCAATGTAAAATGGATAGCAATTTTTTTTTCAGTTGAGCACCTGGCGGATATTGGCTTCCACTTAGGGACCAAGTTAATATTAAGGAAATAAATAGCATGTATAGCTGAATTCAAGTGCCAGCTGCTCAGTCATGTCCAACTCCTTGTGACCCCATGGACCCCATGGAATTCTCCAGGCCAGAATCCTGGAGTGGGTAGCTTTTCCCTTCTCCAGGAAATCTTCCCAGCCCAGGAATTGAACCGGGGTCTCCTGCATTGCAGGAGGATTCTTTACCAACTGAGCTATCAGGGAAGTCCTGAATTCAAGTAAATGACTATAATCAGCCTGTGTTGTCCTTGAAAAGTCTGAAGTTTCAGCTGGGAATTGGAGATAGGAAGCAGTTTCATGATACTTAAATGGGATGTATTCCAACTGTGCCTGGCATTTAGCAGGTCCCCAATAACTACTGGCTCTCTTCCCTTGCCTGTTGGGTCAGTGACATTATACCAAACCCTTGAACACCCAGGTCTGCAACCTCAGCACTGTCTCTCCAGTCTGTCCCCTCTGTCTCCTTAATACAACATCCAGAGTCTGGGGGCTTTTCCTTAAGGGACATACTCCCCCGCACGTGTTCCTTGTGCCCACCGCCAGAGGCTCAGGTCAGCCCCTGTCACATCTGTGAGAATTGGAGCTGCAGAGTCTGGGTTTGTTTCCTTGTTCCACAGTTCCTGCTGCTCCAGTTCATCCTGCCATCACCGTCAGATAGAACTGTTTTTTTTTATTTTTAGTGTAGTTGATTTACAATGTTGTATTAGCTTCAGGTATATAACAAAGTAATTCACTTATACATATATCCATATTCTTTTTCGGAGTCTTCTCTACTATAGGTTATTATAAGATATTGAATATAGTTCCCCGTGTGATATAAGAGGTCCTTGTTGTTTATCTATTTTCTACATAGTAATGTGCATCTGCTAATCCCAAACTCCTAATTTATCTCTCCCTCACCCCTTTTCTCCTTTGGTAACTGTAAGTTTGTTCTTCATGTCTGTCTTCACTTTGTCAAAAATTCATTTGTATCTTTTTTTTCAGATTCCACATATAAGTGATAGTATATGATATTTGTCGTTCTCATCTGATTTACGCCATTTAGTGTGATAATCTCTAGGTCCATCCATGTCGCTGCAAAATGACGTTATTTCATTCTTTTTATGACGTGGTAATACTCCATTGTGTGTATAAAACATCTTTATCCACTCATCTATTGGTGGACACTTAACTCGCTTCCATGTCCTGGTTATTGTAAATAGTGCTCCTATGAACATTAGGTTGCATGTGTCAGTGAGAACTCTGCAAATTCGAGTTTTCATCTTTTCTGGATGTATGTCCAGGATCAACATTGCTGGATGATATGGGTAACTCTATTTTTAGTTGTTTATTTTTTGGCAGCGTCAGGTCTTAGTTGCAGCATGTGGGGTCTTCCTTGCATCATGAGGATCTTTCATTGAGGCACATGGACTCCAGTTGTGGTGAAAGGGCTCAGTAGTTGCGGCACGCGGGCTTAGTTCCTCAACCAGGTATCAACCCCACATCCCCTGCCACTGGACCACCAGGGAAGCCCCTATTTTTAGTTTTTCAAAGAACCTCCATACTGTTTTCCAACTGGTTGCACCAATTTACATTCCCACCAACAGTGCAGGAGGGTTCTCTTTTCTCCAAACCCTCTCCAGCATGTATTATTCATAGACTTTTTCATGATGGCCATTCTGACCTGGTCTGAGGTCATTGTAATTTTGATTTGCATTTTTCTAATAATTAGTGATGTTGACCATTTTCTTCATGTGCCTCTTGGCCATCTGTATGTCTTCTTCAGAGAAATGTCTATATAGGTCTTCTGCCCATTTTTTGATGGGCAAATTGAGCTGTTTTAAACACTGTATCCATCACCTCACTCCCCCTTTCAGAAATTTTCACTAGTTCTCCATTTCCCTGCTGATAAACTCCCCTGCTTGAATATATTTTTAAATTGTATTTATGAAGCTTTTAAAAATAAATAAATTTACTTATTTAAAGCTACGTATTGAATAGCCTTGCCAATTACTAGGTTTTCAAATAATATGTACAATTAGATCAAGATTTAAAGCAGAAGTAAAAAGAAGATAGGTTAAGGACTGAATCCAATTCAAGAATGCATTTTATTTGTCATATTTCTTTAAAGTCAAGCCATCTTTTTCAAATAAAAAAATCCAGGTTTCTGATTTCCCTTAGAAACGGGAAGATATAGAATACTGAAACCACATTCCATGTGAAGAAAACTTGGCTAGAGCCAAGACGGGGTTGCCACTCCAGTGGGGACATGTTGTCTCCAGGATGTCAGAGTCCCCACCTCTCCACATCACATTACACGGGCTCCCCTGACTCACGAATGTCATCTCGCTGCCCCTGAGAATCACTGATTATTTCGTACTACTCATTAACCAGCATTATTTGGTCAAGCCCTAGATTTCGTCTGCTTAAAACAGAGTGAACTCACCCTGAATGATTCAGCACCCTCTGTAATATGCTTCCATTATGTCATTCGTTCACTTCATTCATTCATTCAACACACAATTTACTGAATGCCTGTTTTGTGCTGGGGACACAGAGATGGCCAGGACAGAGTCCTATCCTCCCTAGTGAGCTCACACTTCCCTGAGCTGACCTTATTTATCAGGCTTCCAACTGCAGGGTGAGTGATCCACCCCACAAACAAAGGTGCATTTATTCCCATCCCTGGTGTCATTCCCCTGGCCATTTGTCAGCTCTCACTCTCTCTCTGGACCTGCCCCAAATCACGCCCAGTCTGAAAGGCTGCTTGGCACAGTGGAAAGGGTGGCAGTCATGGGACAGGCTGGGAGATCTTGGGTAAATTACTCCCCTATTCTGACTTTGATTTCTTCACTGTAAAGCACAGATTAAGAGTCTGGAGTCAGACTGCCTAGGGCCGGATGACTGTGGGCAAGTCATTTGATCTCTCTGAACTACAGTTTCCTCCTCTGCAAAATTAGGGCAAGAGTGTATTTATTTCATAAGGTTGTTGCAAGACGTGAGTGATATAATTCATATGAAGGCCTTAGCACAGTGCCTGATATACAATAAGTGCCTAAAAATGTTACCTGATAGTCTTATCTTACAACTCTAAGCCCCTATTCCTCCCCTAGGTCTCCCTAGCTCTGTTAACCCCTACAGGACAGTCCCTCCTCCAAATTCCTGCTGTCCTCCACCATCAGTTGTGTGATTGTGCACTGTCTTGAATACCATTTCATACAGGCCCGAGGGCTGGACCTTTGTCTTCCATTGCCCTGTGTCATGCCCAGTCCCTCATAGCAGGAGCTCAATTGATGTTTTCTGTTTTCTTTTGGACTGTGCTGGGTCTTTGCTTGTGGTGCACGCAGGCTCAATAGTTGTGGCACGTGGACTTAGTTTCCTTCCGGCATGTGGCTCTCAGATCCCAGACCAGGAGTCAAGCCCACGTCCCCTGCATTGGAAAGTGGATTCTCAACCACCAGACTCACCAGGAAAGCCCCTCGATCAGCGTTTGTTAAACTCTAGGGCTCCAGGAATGACCCAGCCATGGCTGCTGCAAAGGCTCCTACCCTTCAGAGCGGCCAAGATGAGGGCATTCAAGCTGGGCCAGGATGAGCCCAGGCCAGGGTAAATGTGTTGGGTTGTTCTCAGGCTGAGCATCAGCCCTGCTCTCACCCTTCCCCTGGCTCATTCATTCTCTGGTTGTTTCCCTCTGCTCCAACAGGCTCTCCAGGCCCTTCAGGAGGAACAGGCCAGTCTAAAGATGAGGCTGCAGGAGCTGCAGGAGCTGCAGAGGAATCTCAGGGACTGCCCCCAAGACAAGGTAAGCTTCGAGGGGGTGTAGCCTGGTAGAGAAAGCTGGGGAAGTCTTAGTTTCACTCCTGGCTGTGCCATTTCCGTGCTGTGTGACCTTATCCACTTATTCACTTATTCCACTTCTTCATCCAGCTAGTTTCAGGATTAATCCCTGGCACTCAGCATCAGTCACATATAATTGGGGGTGCTTCCCTCCTGGGAGGGAGTGGTGGGCTCTCCCCAACCCTGAAGTCTGCATCACCTTCTCCTCCCCCACCCACAGGTCCCATTCCCTGTGCCCGAGTCCCCCCTGGTGTTCCGAGGACACTTTCAGGAGGGCAAGGCAATGGCCAAGTCTGTGGTTTCGCATGTGCGGATTTGTTACCCTCTGCCTGGAAGCTCTGCTCTGGTGACCTTTGATGACCCCAATGGTGAGCTCCAGAAAACCCTGGGAGGGAGGCTGGGAGGTTTCCTAGGACCAACCCTGCTCCCCTTCCTCAGTGGCCAAGCAGGTGCTACAGCAAAAGGAGCATCAGATCAACGTGGAAGGGTTCCGGCTGAGGGTTCAAGTCCAGCCCCTGGAGCTACCCGTGCTGACCACCATCCAGGTGACAGAGTGGCAGGGCCCTGGGACCTGCAGGAGGCCCCGTGCACTGGGCACAAGGGCTTTGGGCTGTGTCGGGGACCACTTCCTCCTCTTTCCCCAGGTGTCCAGCCAGATGAATGACCAGAGAGTGCTGGTCAGTGGGTTTCCTGCCGAGCTCAAGCTAAGTGAGGAAGAGCTGCTGGACAAGCTGGAGATCTTCTTTGGCAAGACCAAGAATGGAGGTGGTGACGTGGAGATGAGGGAACGGCTGCAAGGGGGTGTCATGCTGGGCTTTACTGAGGATGAAGGTAAGGGCCTTGCTGGTGAGATGAGAACAAGGGCATCAGGCCACGGGAGGGGAGAGCCCTGGATGCTGAAGGTTTCCTGCTCCCTGTCCCGGCAGTGGCCCAGCACCTGTGCCAGATGGGCCAGTTCACAGTGCCACTGGGTAAGCAGCAGTCCCGTCTGAGAGTCTCTCCCTATATGAGCGGGAAGATCCAGAAGGCCGAGGTAAGTGGGAAGGTAAAAATGGGGACTGGGCTGGGCCACCTGTCTGCACACCAGAAACGCCCAAGGAGGGATCACAGCCCCAAAACCCCACTGACCTATCCGCTTCCCACCTCCCCAGGCCTCCTGCCCGCTCCCATACTCCCAGGGTCATCACCTGCCCTGACCTCTGCCTCCCAGAAGCCCAACCTACATGAGCCTTTGCCATCTCCCGGCTCCCTTTCCAGGTCAGGCCCCAGCCTGTGCCCCAGTCGGTGCTGGTGCTCAACATTCCCGACGTCCTGGACAGCCTGGAGCTACAAGACATCCTGGAGATCCACTTCCAGAAACCCACCCGTGGGGGCGGGGAGGTGGAAGCTGTGACAGTCGTACCCCCGGGACAGCGGGGCCTGGCAGTCTTCACTTCGAAGTCAGGCTAGGAGCCCGCCCTACTTATCAAGCCCACCCCTCTGCCAAGGCTCTTAAGCCAGGTTGGGGCTGGAGGCATGTACGGGGAAAAAGTGATGAGGCTGGTCGATGGAGGGAGGGATTAGGAGCGGTGAAACACTGAGAACAGTAAAAGTGCCCACATGGCATGATTCTCTTCCTCATTTCACTTCATGAAAGGAAACTTGATCGGGGCATGGAAGGAGGCTGGGGGGGGAGGAAACCCCAGCCTTCCGCTAGCTGTACTGGCCTTCCACAAGCTCACCTTCCCCTTCACTATCAGAGGCAGGATACAGGACGCAGGGTTTGGCGTTTTATTGACACAAACACAAAGGCAGCTTCGGTAATGGGGTGGGTACACAGAAGCGAAAACAATCGCACTTCACATGTTATTCGGCCTCATTCAGATGATGAAGAGGCTGAGCCCCTCCCCCTCACCTCCCATTGGCAATGGCTCGGGCAATAACGCTCCCTCATCCCAGATCCCAGGGCAGAGGAACCTACTGTACCCCTGCCCCAGGAAGTCCCCACTTTGGTTCCAGTGGCCTAGGTCCTAAACCCCCCCCACTTTGAACCCCTATTCCATCTCCTCACCCATGTAAACAAAGTCTGGGGCCGACTGAAAAGCTGCCTCCCTGCTCTGAGGCGGCAGTGGGCCTCCCTCGACAACAGGGGGAATGTGCTTTGATTTTTATGTTGGTCCCAGAACAAGACACAGATGGCATCGTCTCTCAGAGCTCTGGCTGGTAAATGCCACACTTGGCTGCAAGGCTGGGAAAGCTCCCCTGCCTCTTTCTCCTCCACCACTACAGAGAAACGACAGCCCCAGAGACAGGACATGGCCCAGGCCCCAGGAGGCTAGGGGCTGGCCCCCCACCCACTGGCACACACACAGATTTTTGGCAGTGTTGTGGGACCTGGGAGCAGCGAAACTCCAGCTCCAGCAGAACAAGGAAGGCACTGGGGAGGATGGGGGAGAGGTGTGAAGCAGGGACCCCCACATACACAAGCAAGGTTTCCATTGCTAAGGCACTGAGAACAAATCCGGAGAACTCAGTGAAGGGCTGAGGGGGTCCACGTCCCTCCCACAGAGGGGGGCAGGTCTGACTCCCACCCCAGTTGGAAGAGGCACCTCTGGTTGAGAGTGGCAGAACACCTGGAGGTGGGAGAAGCCCGATTGTGCTCAAGAAGTTGGCGAGAGGATGAGGTCTTGTGACAAGGGGGGCGCTGGCTGGCCCGGGTTGAAGGGACACTAGGGTGATACAGGGACATGCTGGATTCACACAGGTTGGCCCCATATCCTGAGCTGACATTTCGATTCTTTGGGGAGGTGTGGGGCAGGGGCATGGCGGGTGATGAGGGGTAGGCGGAAGCACACAGAACAGGTCGGGAAGGGACTGGCTAACCTTAATCTTGGCACAAAAGCAGCACAGTGGGCCTGGGGAAAGGGTGGGGACAGGAAGCAGCTGGCCTCCCTCTGACCCTCCCTGTCCCCTTGGCAGGGCCCAGACATCCAAGTGGTCACTTCCCAACCTCTTCAGAGGGCAGGAAGGCAGGAGGGGGAAGCCCTGACTGAAGAGAAAGAACAGGGCAGGGGAGAGGTCATCACCACAGGGACCTTGCGGGGAGAGAGGGCAATGTGTGGTGACGGAGGATGAACCGAACAGTGAGGGTCTGATGGCCAACAGCACGTGGCTTCCTAACTTCTCTCTTTCCCGGGCCCCGAGGGTTGCCTAGCCCCCTGCCTAGTTTTCCTTCTCCGGCCCAGGCACCAGGAGGACTTTGCCTACGTTCTTCTTCTCCTGCATCTGCCTCATGGCATCCGCCACCTGGAGAGGAAGACAAGACTCTGCTTCCAGTGCCATCCAGCTCCTCCAGGAGCTGGCCTAAAGGGGTCAGCCTTCCTCCTCCCAGGACTCCTCCTCTGGGGACCCCCAAGGCTTCCTGGGTGTCCTACCCAGGCCCTCCCTGCAAAGCCACCACACTCACCTTCTCAAAGGGCCACACGGAGTCAATACGGGGCTTGATGTGGCCCTGGTTGTACAGAGCGAGGAGGCGGGTCACCACCCTGCTGACCAGCTCCACCTCGCCCTCCAGGTAGCCTAGGTGGAAGCCACACACGGCTCGGTTGGCCGGCAGCAGCTGCAGAGCCGTCACACTGAACTGATTCCACCACGTGCGCGCCAGGGCCATCAGGTTCCGCTTGGGGCCCGTCAGCAAGTTGGCCATTCCTGAGGCATAAAGAGACACAGCCTGTGAATCCTGGGGCCAGGCACATCCCTGCATGTCTGGATTCATGCTCATCTGCCCGCTGCGGGCCCCTTACAATTATCCATGCTGGCACTGGGAGTGACAGGAGAACCTCTCACCACCTGCTGGCTACCCGGCCCAACCGACTCAAAGATTGCTCTGAGCTTTATTTATTTATTTTGGGTGTGAAGTAGTTTTTTAAATGAAAATGCAGCTGGCCCAAGAAGCCCAGGAAGTAAGACAGAGGAAAGCAGACAGGTTGATATTGTATCAGGAATAATCCCCAAACAAGAACACAGAACACTGAATTTGCTATGACTCATAAAAGAGGAGAGTAGGTACACTCAGGAGGCAGCAACCTGAATGCGATAACCAGGACCATTCTAACAGCGATGCTTTCTCAGAGCACCGGAGTCTCCACACCTTCTGCCTTCAAAAACTCCAGGCCCCTAACATCCCACCCCTCAGACCCACAATGCTTTCCCAAACTCCCCCTTTATCTCTGGCCCACTCACTTACCATAAGTGACTACTTTGCCCATGGGTTTGAGGAGGTTGTAGCCCTTGGCAGTATCTGACCCACCCAGAGGGTCCATGACAATGTCCACACCTGTCACAGAGTAGGGGGCCCAAGAACAGCATTAGGAGCCACAGATCTGGAGACGCCCCCCCTCCCCAGTCCCATGCCATCTGAGCCCTTCCCATTCCCTGTGACCTTTGGGAGAGATCTTCTTGATCTCATCCACGTAGTCAGTCGTGTGGTAGTCGATGGGGTGTGTGACTCCGTTCTCCTTCAGCACCTCGTGCTTGCTGGCTGAGGCCGTTCCGAACACGGTCACATTCTCCACTGTCCGGCACAGCTGCAAGGCAGCCATACCCACACCCCCTAAAGCAAGACACTTTCATAAGGAGGGGATATGGGGTCGCCTAGCCATCACTCCCCATTCCCACCTCTCAAGGATCCAGCCCATCATTTTGCCTAGGTTCATTCTGAGGCTTTCTTCCATCATCCCACGTCTAATTTCCAAGACTGACAACTGGGGGGAGGGTGACTGGCAAGGAGGCACGTTGCTATGGATAGCACACCAGGTTGGACCTGGTGCCTGAATGTTACCATGGCAACAACACTGCAGAAGCCTCTGGGCACCACAGGCCAGGCAGCCAGTGTTGCCATGACAACAGTCCAGACATGCAGCAGGGAAGGGGCCTGGAAGGAAATCTGGGTGGGATAAGGGAAGTGGATAAATGGAGGGTGCCTGTCACCTGCAGCCATGTGTACCAAGACGCTGTGGCCAGGTCGTAGGTTGCCAAAGTCGAAGAGGACCATGTAGGCTGTGATATAATTGACCAGCAAGGCAGCAGCTTCTTCAAAAGTCATGGCCTCAGGCATCAGGAATGTCTGGGCCGAAGGCACAGTCACCTCCTCCTGCCACATGCCTGACCGGATCAACACCATCACTCGGTCCCCTACCTTGCAAAATGGAAAAAGAGACTGAATCACTTTGCTGTATACCAGAAACTAACACAACATTGTAAATCAACTATGATTTAAAAAAAAAATTAAAAAGAGCATCATTCATTCACTCATTCATTCATTCACTTGCTGGTAATTTACGACATTCCACTGTGTACAAGGCCCTCTTCCTGGCAATGAAGTAATAGTACAAGCAGCAGCAGGGCTCAGGGTAATGGTTATAATAATAACAACAGTAATAATATCATCAAAAACAATAACAGTGTATCCTTATTGGCTGCTTACCAAGGGTCAGGGCCTATTGTAATCACTATATGTAAACACTCAAAACTCATGTCAGCTCCCTGAGGAAGATATTAGCCTTATCTCCCCTTACAAATCTTACACTTTAGTATTGTGTAAGAAGCTTATAGTTAGGACAGCATGAAATACTGGTGAAGATATCAAACTGCTCTGGCTATAAAAAAAAAAAATGGCTCCATTGTTTGCTGACAGTATGATCTTGGGCAAATAAACACTGTCTAACCTTTCTGAGCCCCAGGTTTCCTATCTGTAAAACATGGCAGTTAATGAGGATTAAGTGGCAAAATATATATATATAAATCATTCAGTGATTTTTTAGCCTAATGTCTGGCACACAGTAAGAACTTTGTAATGTTAGCTAATAATCATGATGACAATGATGACAACACCAGAAGCAAGGAGGGGCAGTCACCAATCTTAAAACTGAAGGAATAGTGCAGTATGTGCTAAGGGCCATATGGAAGCACAGGTAAAGATCTCTGAGTAGCACCCAGGGCTCAGAAAGAACCTTCACCCAGTGACTGGGGAAAGGGGCAGTGGACAAGGAGAGCCAGCCACACCATCCCACCTATCAGGAAAAGACATCGCTCTTCCCCTTCCCCAGGCCCTCAGCCAAAGGCACAAGAGCCTCCTAGCAGGAGGGAAAGGGAGCAAAGAAAACAGGAGCTTTCCCTCCAGTTTAACAACCAGGGTCAAGGGGAGGACAGGGGAAAGGGGGCAGTCTGTGGAGGAAAGCCTCTCATGGTTCTCTGAAGAGCGTGGAGAGGGAGGTGTGGGTGCTGTTCCAGGACAATCTGAGTCTGTCTTGGATCCTGCCAGGAATGATGGGAATTCGACATAGTAACCAGACTTGGGATCCATGGGGTAGGGGGATGGGACACCCACACATACCCTTTTTTCATGTCCTCAAGCCCCCACACTCCACTGAGGAGGAGTACTGAGGGCAGACTAGCATCTTTCTTCACAAGCACTGGCCTGAGATGAGGTCTGGGGAATGGCCTCCCCAGGACTCAGGACTAGTGGACTCAGAAATAACCATCGAGAGCTGGGAAAAGTGTACTGGTCAGTCTAGGTGGTGACCAGTCCCAGATTTGGTCCAGAACAAGATCCACTCACCAAGGCTAATGCTCATCCCTCAGCCCAGGACTCCTCCCCAGATCAGACAGAAGAAGCGAGGAAGGGCTCTCCCCTCAGAATTCAGCCTCTTACATCAGATTCTTACCCTGGACAGGATATCCTGTATTTTCCAAGCGGAAAGTGTGGGGAGAAGGGGTCAGGTAGTTGGCCTTGAGCAGTAACATGAACTAAAACTATCCCCATCAAAAAAAAAAATTCCTCTTAGCACCTTCTCAGAGTAGGATTAGCTAGAAGTCAGTGGAAAGGGTGGGGTGGAAGCTGAATTCAGGGAGAAGCCCTTTAAGGAGGAAGGCGATGTATGCTTGTACAGTAAATCCAAAATTTCCAGCTCTGGGATCTGGGGCCGGTAGGTCTGGCAAGATGAAGCCTGCCTTTGGTGAGTCTCTCCAGCAGGGGCCTGATTTGAAAAGAAAACCCCTCAACAAACTACGTGCAAAGGCCTTATTACCCTAGGTCTCTCAAAAAGTTGATCATTTGGATCTCTTCAGTGTCTGGGGTTTTGGCCAAGATTAATGATAAACAAAAAGGAGACACAGACCGGCAGAGCTGGGCCAACCTGCTCACGGCGCCACACCACCCCCCCTCCCCGGTCCAAATGGGCACCGGCCCAGTTTCTGAGGCGAGGGTCCCCTCCGAGTAAGGTAGAGGTGGGTTCTGCCCCAAGTTCCCAAGGGCGGCGCCCCCGGGGTCGTGGTCCGCTTGGCTGAGTCACGGGCGGAGGAGATACTGCAGTCACGGGAGACAGAGAGCCCAAGACAAAGATCCAGACACTCAGTCTCGCCCCCCGCCCCACCCAAAGCAGTCCCCACTCCTACCCCTACCCCCACGATCAGTGGAAGGCCGGTGTGCGGGGAAGGGGGTGGCGAACTCCCTTTCCTCCATGATGGGCGTGCCTGTCTCCCTGGCCAGGCTCTGGGAGGGGCCGCCTCACACCCCCACAGACCACGGGGCAGCATGTGACTAGCGCCCTGGCACGGCCCTGAGCCCCCGCCCAACTCCGACTACAGAGCTCTTCAAGCTTCCTCGGCAGGGGTGTGGGGGGAAGCCCCCCATCGTCACTCAGAGTCACAGACAATTACCCGCGGAGAGTTCAGTGGGTAGGGGTACCGAATAGGTTTCACGAGTGGTGGGGGGTGGGGGGGCGGCCGGGAAGCTCACTGCGCGCATGCGCATCGGCTCCTCATTGTTTTCCCACCCACCCAGCACCACCGCCGCTTCTGGGCGGCGGCCACGATTAAAATGTTTGGGGAAGAGGGCAAGAGGTCCATCTCAACCCCCACTCCCCAATATAAATCCAGTTCTCCAGGAGCCTCAGAGCACAGTCTCCTATTCTGTGCTCCTCCGAGCCCGTCTACCCGGGTTCGTGCCAGTTTCCCCCAGCTCTGCCACACCCCCGGCGCCCGCCCACTCGTGCCCCACTGCCCGGTAGCCTGCGCAGCCTCTCTCCGCCCTGCCCCGCACTGGCCCGCTCACCTTGCGGTCGTTTACGCCCTCGCCCACAGCGATCACCACGCCCGCGCCCTCCATGCCGGGAGTGACGGGCAGCGGCGGGAGCCGATCGTACAGCCCCTGCCGGGCCATAAGGTCAGCGAAGTTGAGCCCGCAGGCCTTGACGCGCAGCGTCAGCTGGCCGGTTCCCGGGGCTGGGGGTGCGGCCGGCCGGGTCTGCAGCTTCACCTTGTCGTAGCCGCCGAAGCCGGTGAGCACCAGACAGCGCAGCAGCGGCGGCGGCGGCGGCGAAGAGGCGGCGGGCCCCTCGGAGGCCGCAGACGGCTGAGCGTCGCCGGCTGCCTCCGCCTTCGGGGGCTGCGAAGAGGCATCTTCTCCAGCCCCTGCCTCGGCCGCCGCCACCGCGGTGGCCGCCTCGGCTACCTCTCTCTCGGCTGACATGGCTGAGACTCCCGACGTGGGCGCACAGCTGGACGGAGAGAGTGCACCGCTGGGGAAGGCGGGGCGCGTCAAGACTAGCGGAGGCTGCGGACTCTAAGCGGGCAGGGCGGGGCGCCGAAACGGGGGGCGGGGCCTCGTGCGCCGACTTAAAGGGCCAGGGCCACCCGGCAGGTGCGGCGGGAACGCGAGAAGTGGAGAGGAGCTTATGGGTATGGACTCACGCGAGGTCACTCTTGGGATCAGGAAGACCGCGAGTTAATTTATGTATTCATGACAAATAAGTTTTAAAATATGTTAAGGGACAGTCTGAAGGACGATCCCCAAACCTGAGCTTACGTCAGATGTGGGGAGCAAGCCACCTGTGGAGCGGAACTCGACCCAGCTGGTCCTCAGGCTCTGACACTACCCATATGTGATCCACTCTTTGTGTTCTTGCAGTGGCAAAGCTGGAGCAGGGCGACCGAACCATCTGTCTTTGTTAAAGCTCTGTGCCTCAGTTGTTCCTTTCGTAAAATGGAAATGATGTTGCTTGCTCCAGTTATCCTTACAGGGTAAAGATACAATTAAATCGAGTATCCTCTATTTAAAGAAGAGCTTTTGAAAGGTAAAAGATGCCATGCACATGCAAAACAGGTTTGATTAATGTTAGGCTCCGAATCAAGCCTGAAATGATTTTAGAGCTTGTCTTCCTCTTCTTTCTCTCTTCTCCGCTAAGCATCCACCAGAGGACGCAGCTTCCCCAAAACTTTCCACCCTGCGCTTGGCTGGAGAGACTCAGTCCATGCTTCCCTGCTAGTCCGGGCCCGCGGTTAAATCACTGCAGCCCCAGACCCGGCCGGCCGTTGCCATGGAAACTGATAGCCATGACGTCATCATTGTCCTGGTAGGTGTGTTGGAGTCCTTTCCTACATATCCTCAAGACTCCCTGCCGGCACTTGAGAGTGGAGGAGAGACACTGAACCAAAGACTCCTTTTTCCCCCTACCTTCTCGCGCCCCCTTCAGTTCAGAAAGTGGATGGATGCCCCCGCGCGTGTCCTCAGTAGCACACCTGTGTTCACGCGTGGGCACGCAGAAGGCCCAAGCCTCATGCGTGTGCAGCTCCCACCCTACCTCTCAGAACTTTCCCCGAACTCCGCCCCAATCCCAGGCAGGAGGAAGTCAAGTCAGTCAAAACAACCTCTCTCAGTGGGCCCCAAACCCGCAGGGGCCCTAACACTCCGCGCGCAAGAACCCTGTTCCTGGGCCCCGGGCCCCGCCCCCTCCTCTGAGCCCCGCCCCCCGGCGCGCGCGGGTGGGAGGCGGGGGGCCGGGGGCGCGGCCGCCGGGTTGGGGGCGGGGCGGGGGGGGCCGCGGGCCCCGGGCGGGGGGCTCGGCGCGGGCCCGAGAGATGCCGGTGTCGGCGGCCCGAGCGGCTGCAGCTGCAGCGGCGGGGGAGGCAGCAGCGGAGCCCGGCAGGGGGGCTGCGCGGGGGGCCGGCGCGTAGCCGGGACTATGGAGGGGCAGAGCGGCCGCTGCAAGATCGTGGTGGTGGGGGACGCGGAGTGCGGCAAGACGGCGCTGCTGCAGGTGTTCGCCAAGGACGCCTACCCCGGGGTGAGGAACCGGAGTCTTGGGAGGGGGGCGCTGGGGCCGCGGGGGGTGGGTGACTGGGGCCTGGGGGACGGACGGAAATGGGTGCTGGGATAACCAGGGATCCAGGAGAGGGATTTGGAGGACTGGGGAAGGCATTGGGGTTTCTGGAAAGACTGCAGAGGTTTGGGGTGGGAGGAATTGGGGAGCAGGGTGAGATGAATGGGGCTTGGAAGAACCAGAGGATCCGGAGGGGGCGCCAGGGGAATGTCGCGGGGGTGGGGGAGGTCCTTGGAAAGAGGAAGAATTAGGGCCTGAAAGGACCGAGAGGGGGTCCGGGAGCCTAGCAGAAATTTCGCTGAGGCAGCCGCTCCCGGGATCTCCCCTCTGCCCAACACCGGACCAACTTGGATCCTGGGGCTGGGCTACACGGGGTGTGGGAATTAGGAGTGCATTTGTCTGGGGTGAGGACTGGAGGATCTCATCTTGACCCATTCGTGTCTGCAGAGTTATGTCCCCACCGTGTTTGAAAACTACACCGCGAGCTTTGAGATCGACAAGCGCCGCATTGAGCTCAACATGTGGGACACTTCAGGTAGCCAGGTCTCTCGGGGTCACCCTGACTTCCAGGCCTCCCTCTAATCCCTCCCTGGACTAGATCCTTAGGCTCTAGTTCAACCCAGCCCATCCATCCAATTCTAGGAGGAAGGAAAATCAATATTCTGCTTAAAGCCGGGGAAACTGAGGCAGAGCTTTCAGAGACACATAGAAACCTTGTCCTGAAGGAGAAAGCCTGTCCCCTCAGCTGGATTCTGCATACCTGGGAAAGTTGGGAAGGAATGACTTTTGTTTTGGAACATATTTCTTAGGAGATAAGGCTGGGTTTAGAAAAGACATTTAGAATTTCTTGGGGTGAGGGGGTGCAGCAGGAAACTGCTTTTCTAGACGGAACTGTAGAAATCCAAGATCAGTTCCCAGGAGGAGAGTGGAAGAGCTCTGCCCCTGCCCGTTCATCTCCAAAAAGGGAGGGTGTTTTGTTTTGTTTTTAATTTTTGCTTGGCTCCCCTGGAGAGCTATAAAAGATGTCTGTCAAAGCCTAGAAAGCACATGCAAAATTTTGTGAGAATGGTGAATGATTTCATGAGCTTCTCAAAGACCCAGAAGAGATTAAGAATGATTACTTTTAGAGAACCCCCTAGGGAAGTGAAGAGCTTATTTCTGCCCGCTCACCTCCCTTCTGTCTGCTCTCCTTGGAGAAACAGACTCCTTGATGGAGACTAATACCTGCTCTTTCCCATTCTCTGCTCAGCATGCCTTAACCACCAGGATTTCTAAGGTCTTCCATTCCCCTCCAGGCTTTCCTCACTCTCAGGACCCTCGTCTGTCCCCTCCCTCCCTGTCTTCTCTCAGGTTCCTCTTATTATGATAATGTCCGGCCTCTGGCCTATCCTGACTCCGATGCTGTGCTCATCTGCTTCGACATTAGCCGACCGGAAACACTGGACAGTGTCCTCAAGAAGGTGGGAGCCTGGGGAAGCAGGACAGCTAGACTGAAGGGGACAGGGAAACTCATGGGCCAGGAAGAGGGAGTTACAGCTGAGCATGGCCATTAGGGAGAGTCTGTGACACCCTCAACTTTCCCCATCCTTCCTGACTTCATGGAAGTCAGTCCTAGAGCTGAGTATGGCCTCTGGGGGACATGGGGTCAACAGGGAGAAGTACTCAAGGGATTACTTGTCCACCCTCCCCATCTCCTTGGATGTGGGAGCCCCTGGATGGAGGAGATGGGAATGCTGCTGCTAGAGCTCAGGAAAGCCCCCGTGGTGTCCTCTGCAGGCCCCTATTTCCATGAGAAAAGCCCATGGTGAATGGACAGAAGTCAGCTAAGGCAGCCCCAGTTCTCAGTTGCAGTTGCGGGAAGAGAGGGAGGAATTGGTCTGTTCCCAGGAACAAATTTGGGAAAGGGGCTGGGAATGGGAAGGTTCCAAGCTGGCCAAACCTGCCTGGCCACTAAAGTTGAAGCAGGCCCCCACCCTTGCCTTCTCCTTCTTTCCCTTCTCCCACAGCTTTGCCTGCTTTTCAGCCCAAGCCCCCCAGTGTCACCTGCTTGCTTACTTATATGGGAGAGACTAGAGGGGTGCATGATTCCTGCATGCTATGAGCTCAGGGGGTAGTTCCTACATGTTGTGCCTCCTTCTACCCCTGCATAACTTTGTTTTCTTGCTCCAAATAGTGGCAAGGGGAGACTCAAGAGTTTTGCCCCAATGCCAAAGTTGTGCTGGTTGGCTGTAAACTGGACATGCGGACTGACCTGGCCACGCTGAGGGAGCTGTCCAAGCAAAGGCTTATCCCTGTTACACATGAGCAGGTGGGCCTCTTAATCTCTGACCTAAGACCTCTCACCTCTGCCCCTCCCAGCCTCTTTTCTGAAAACACCCCATTTGGCTAACCCCTTGCCCTGGCCTCTGACCTGATCCCTTCACCCCCCTGCCCCAGCTTCCCTGCCCCTTGCTGAACTGCAGGCTAAGTCCCATGACCCTCTCCACTCACTCCATCCTTCCAGGGCACCGTGCTGGCCAAGCAGGTGGGGGCTGTGTCCTATGTAGAGTGCTCTTCCCGGTCCTCTGAGCGCAGCGTCAGAGATGTCTTCCACGTGGCCACTGTGGCCTCCCTCGGCCGTGGCCACAGGCAGCTGCGCCGTACTGACTCACGCCGCGGACTGCAGCGATCTGCTCAGCTGGCAGGACGGCCAGAGCGGGGGAATGGGAACGGGAACGAGGGTGAGATACACAAGGATAGAGCCAAGAGCTGCAACCTCATGTGAGGGGCCCTGTGGGAGGAGGAGGGGGCCCTGGGGCACAATTGTCCCACTGCTGGTCCTGGCTTCCTGATCTCCTGACTCTGTTTGGGACTTTAGGGCAGGCGAGTGAACAGTTCTCCCTGACAAGGGAGTTGGAGCAGAAGGGTGCCACTGTTCCCCACATCCCCATTCCGCTCCTGTCCAAGGCAAGTTGAGGGAACTAGCAGAGCAGGCATCTGGGCTGCAGGCTGGGATGGGGCCAGAGGTCTGGGGAAGCCAGCAGCAAGCAGTGACCTTGGTTGAGTCTCAGTGTATGAAGGGTGCCTTCCTCCCTACCTCTAGTCCCCATATCCTGGTCCTGGCTCTCTTCCCCAAGAAAAGTGTCTACTCGCTGACCTTCCTTCTTCCTCACCTCTCACTTCCACAGCTGTTCTCACTCATCCTAACCTCCAGGCAACATGCACTAAATTAAAAAGCAAATTGAGAAGCCTCTCCCTCTACCCCTGCCCCCATCTACCCACCAGTCCTAGCTCCCTCACTCCTTTCCCCCAGTAGAGTCCAAATAAAGCCCATGTCCATGGAAAATGACTGTGGCTTTAATTTTGTTGCTTGCTCAAAAGAAGAACAATCTACCAGTGTCTAGTAGCTGGAGGGAAAGTTAGGCTTCAGGAAGAACTTCCCTGTCGATGCCCACAGACGGAGCAGAGGAAAAAGCTGTGGGTTGGATCAGCAGTGTCCTTTTAGGAGCCAGAGGTGGGAGAGAGAGGTGTCTTGGAACTATTCATCTCAGTTAATGAGCCAGACAATCCTAAAGCCATTAGGGGGTTTTAAAGTGGACTGATGTGCAATTCATTACTCAGCCCAACTGGGGCCCTGCTAATGTGGGAGGGGGCCTGCTGAAGTGGTCCAGAACCCTTCATCACTATCTCCAGCCCCAACTTGGAATCAGCTGGTGCCCTGGAAGCTCTGGGGTAGGAGGACATTAAAAGCCTCTGCATCCAGCTGAACCCATGCAGAGTGAAGTTTCCCAAGGGGACAGTGGTTTGATTCTGGGGTCTCCTTGGTGGCTGGGGCAGGGGCTGACTCCATCTTTCCATCCTGAGCAACTTGATGATTTTGGAGGGAGCACAAGATGAGAGTTAAGGGTCACACCTCCTTAACCTCCGCTAGAGAAGGAAAGCCAGTGGAGGGACTGGCCAGAGTACTTGTTGTCAAGAAAGACAGTGCTGGTCTGTTTTCTCCGGAGTCTGGTTTCACATTGTCCTGTATTCCCTCCCTGGCTCTGATCCCACTGGCCTCTTTTCGGTGACATTCTCCCCCAGGAACCATCCCTGGCTCTCCCCTCCCCCAGCCCCAGCCCGTTCTTGAGACACACTTCTGGGAGAGAACACAGACCTTACCCTCCCATCTGCTGGGATCCCCCTCTTCTAATTCACAGCCCCTCCCTCCCTCATTCATTCAGCAAGTATGTACTGAGCACCAACTGTGTGCCCGACACCGGCTTGGGATTCTGAAAGGACCGGTCTCTATCTCTATACTCTGGAGGTCAGCCCAGTGGGGAAGAGAGGTACCCCCGGTGTGACGGTGCCTCAGTTGAGGGAGCTCCTTACAGCCTCAGAAGCCCATCCTCTGAGCCAGGTCCTTGAGGGTCGAAGAGGAGTTTGCCAGGCAGGGAAGGGATAGGAAAGGCACTCTGAGCGGAGGATACAGCATGTGCAAACACGTGGAGATGAGGAAGAGCATGGCACGTTTGGGGCTGCCATGGTGGGGAGAGAGGAAGACAAGGCTGGGAAGGTACATCGATGCAGGCCCTGCAAAGGAACCAGGAGTTCATTCTGGGGATGTGAGGTGGCCAAAGGGGTTTCAAGCAGAAAATGAAGTGACCAGATTTGGTTTTTTGGATAGATGGTTATTTGGATGAGGTGACCCAGGGTGGGGATGTGGGGGCAGGCTGGGGGATTTGGCTCTGTGATGCTATTAAAGCTATTAAAATAGCTTCTCCCTTGGGACTTCGCTGGTGGCCCAGTGGTTAAGACTGCTTCCACTGCAGGGTGCATGAGTTCCGTTCCTGGTCAGGGAACTAAGATCCTGCATGCTGCATTGTGTGGCCAAATAAATAGCTTCTCCCTTCCCTTTGCCAGGGTCCAGTCTTGAGAGGAAAAGAAATCCCCACCCCCTCCTGGCTTGTCAGACACTCCATATTCTCCCTCTTCCTCTGAGACCCTGTCCATCTCGGCCAGTCTCCTCAAGGATTCTGGGACAGCTTTGAGGGCACTGGGTACCCCACCCTCTGAAACTGAGACCTGCTTAGGGGCTAACTCCAAGATCCTCTGCAAGTCCTGGACTGAGGGTGCTGGAGAGAGCTGGGGCCCAGCTCTGTGGATCTCAGTCTGGCCCTAGAGGCCTGACCCTTCCCCCATGGGGGCCTGACTACCATTGTCTTGGGATTTGGGGGCTGTAGCTTCTCATCACTTTGGTACAAAGCAGGCTCAAGCCTGTAGCATCCAAAGTACATCCCAACCTCCCTCTCCTGCCGGGCTCAGGGAACACAAATGCATTTCAATATCCGCCTAAAGCAAACATAATTAGGAAGATAAATCAGCTGGAGGAACCCCCAAAGTTTAATACATTTCCAGTACCACCGGGAACAGATTTTCGTCCCCTCTGCAGGTCTGGGCTGCCAGACATTTTATTTCCACGGAGGAGGCTATGCCTCTGGTCTGAGGAGCCCAAAGGATAGGTGGAGGGAATGGGACTGTTCCTGTTCCTAGATCCTCAAAGGCCCCTACAGGCTGGGATAGGGGGGACCTACCCCCACCCCCGATGCAGAAGTCAGGCCCAGCTTCTTCCCCTGCAGCTGTTTCCCCCACAAATTAGACACTCGTTTGGGAAACAATGTAGCCTCGTTAATCATTTAATGAAATAAACAACTAATCACACTGTGATGCTGCCAGTGTTTCTTAACACATCCCCCCCCCCCCCCCCCCCCCCCCCCCCCCCGCCCCCAATCAGCCTGCTCTGGAGGGAGGAGGGGAAGGAAGGGATGGCATAGGGGAAGAGCCTACAGCTGACAGAGGGGCATTCCCTTCAGGACCCCAGCCTTTCCAGAAGGGACGGTCATGGAAAGTGCTTGAGATCTGGAGGCAGAGGTACAAGGGTCTGGGTCCCCGCTCTGCTGCTTCTTCCCTGGGGAGCCTGCACACGTCTGAACCTCGGTTTTCACACATGGAAAAGGGAGCTGATGGCCACATCTGCCTCACTGCGCTGTTGAGGATTCAGAGAGGACAAAGAATGTAGTTTGACCCTTCAAAAGTTGTTTGACCCTTTGGGTCTGAGTTGCTGTCAAGCTTTATTATTTACAACATAGACACCAGGCTTGAGTTTCTCTAAAGCAGGCCTAATGGAAGCAGGAAAAGCTTCTTGGAGAGGGGCTTCTTGTGCTGGGCTTCAGGCTGGAGGAAGACCAGAAGACCGGAAGGGGAGCTCAGATGTCTCCACACCTATCCTGAGGACCAGAGAGAGAGCTCTAGGGACTCCTCCAAAGGCTGATGTCCTTTGGTCCCCATTTTTCTGAACTCCCTTCATTCTACCTTTTCTGAAGTCTGGGTGAGGGCCCCATGTTGCCATAGTAACCCCACTCCAGACACACGCAGACTGGTCGGAGGTGGGGGCTGAGGTCATGTCCCTGAGGCTCCTGGTGGACGCCAGAACCCTGGCAGGCGATCCTAGTACAGTTGTCTCCTTTGCTCCACTCTCTTCCCCAGGAAAGGGGTTCAGCTCTTCAGGGCACCCCCCACTTCCCTCTCTGCCAACAAAGGAGTTTCTCCTACACAGTGCAGCCCCCTCCGCCGCTTCCCCCTTCCAGCTGGGTTCCCAGGTCTCTCTCCATTTCTAGCCAACCCCCTACTCCTTCTCCTCAAGGCTGGGAGTGAGGGTCAGAGAGAGGGGAGGCTCCCGGTCTAGGCATGTGGGGTGATTCCCAAACAGCTACCCGCCCCCCAACCCACCCCCTCTTTTCCCCAGCAGCCAAAGAGACAAGAGGGACACATACATGAGTGTTCCTCCCCCCTAAGAAAATGCCTCTGCTGTTGACTGCTAAATAACAGATGTCTGTCTGCATATTAATGGGATTGGACGAATAATTGGGGAGTTTTTCATTCAGTGTCAGAATGAACCCAGAGGCCTTATGTTCATGCACACAGACACCCACTCACCCCGAATCTCCCCTTCCCCCAGAGCACAATGAGACAGACGCAGATGCTGGCAAGCTTGACCTACAAAGGGGAGGGGCAGACAAGGAAGTGGGAGGGGGTGTCAGCAGGAGGGGGACCGCCACAGTCTGGGTCTGTCAGTTTTCTCCCTCTTGACTGCTATCTCCCCAACCACCCCCCCCCCACCCCCGCCCCACCAGGGGCAAAAGCTTGCATCTGTGAGATTTCACCATCATGCTGAAGGGGCCCAGAGGAAGGTGGGACCTGAGGGTAGGCGGGGGCGGGGAGGCAGATTCTGCCCTAGGGAAACAACAAAGCAGTGGCCTCCTTCAGCAAGGTTGTACCTAAATGAACCTGGAATCAGGGGCCTCCTTACCCTGCTTTAGCCCCTGTGCTAGGGAGCGATGAGGAGCGAGGTGGGGATTTTTGAGTCAGATAGCTGCCATTTGGCAGCTGGGCGCTCTTGTGCAATTTCCCCAACCTCTCTGAGCCTGTCTCTAAGATCACTACCTCCAACAATTGAAAGGATGGAATGAGACAACATGTATCGTGTCTGTTTTAGTGTCTGGTTTATAAACCGCCCCCCACCACACCCCAACAATCCCCTAAACATACCAAGACAGTTTCAAAATTGCTGCCTCTCTTGCCAGACCCACCCTCCTTAGGACAGGGGTTAATTAGAAGTTTAGTAATTATCCTAGCTGCTTAGAAACCAGGAGGAAAAAATACAGAGAGGAGCAGGAACAGAGAGAGATTAGATAGACACAGGAGAGAGAATTGATGGAATCCAAGGCTTGGAACAGAAGGAAGGAGACCACAGAGAGGTAGAGCAGCAAGCTGGGAATGGAAAAGGTGTGGTAGGCCAGTGGAGTGAAGCCTGAAATGAGAGTCTAGAATTGAGACTATAGATTCTAGAAGCCCCAGCTCTGCCATGAACTCGCTGTTTGACCTTAGCAAGTCTCATCCCCTCTTAGCATCTTAGTCTGCTCATCTGTAAAATGAGGGGATTGCCTTGCTCTTGGGGTCCCTTCTCATTGTGTGAGAATGGGAGTTGCAGTGGCGGGGAGAGGGGACAGGGGACAGGGGAGGCGGGCTCCCCCCTCCCCCCAACTTACTATGGCCCATCAGTCACTCTTGCTCTGTGTCCTCTTTCCCTTGGTAAATGGATCTGCTGCGCCAGCAAACAACTGTCCATTGTGTCCTAATGAGGGACGAGCAGGGAAAACCAATCACTTATGATGCAAATGAGCGGCGGCTACGGCCTCCTTGCTTTCATTGAGTGCTGTATTCCGCGGCGGCAGCACTGCCCCAGTTGGGCCTTTCTCCCCAGCCCAGTTCCCATCTGGTCCTGCTGGAGGAGGGGGCAGGCCCAGACTGGCCTTCCCATTGTCGTTCATTGCCACTCCCAGCAAGGGGGCTCCACCTCACAGCCTCCGAGAGGCCCAGCTTCTCTCTCCTGGCCAAAGAGCTCCCAGGGCAGCTCGGTTCTTGTTTTTAATTAAAGTGAAACCCACATAAGGTGAAACTAACCATTTTAAGGTGCACAGTTGCACGGCATGCAGTGCATTCACGGTGTCGTGCAACCACCGCCTCTCTGGGTGAGGGTGTCGTGCTCCCCTGTCCCTCTCCACACCCCACAGGCTCCAGAGGCACAGGGAAGCTGCCGAGGCCTCAGCAAAGAGTTGAGGAGTAATGGAGGTTGGTGTTGGGCTAAAGGCTGAGAAAAGCCCAGAGCTGGCCTAGGGGTGTGAGAGGACAAAGCCTGCGCTTTAGGATGGATCCTGGGGAGAGAGCTCGGGCTTTGGTTGGAAGCAAGAGATTATCAATGTCTCCTCCAGCACAGCCCTGGGACTGCATCTTTAAGGAAAGGGCTCTTGTTTTTTAAATTAATTAATTAGACTGCGTCAGGCCCGTGGGCTTACTTGCCCTAGGGCATGTCGGATCTGAGTTCCCCAATTGGGAGTTGAACCTACTTCCCTGGCATTGGAAGGCTGATTCTTAACCCCTGGACCACCAAGGAAGTCCCAGGAAATGGCCTCTTAAATTCCTGTAGAGATTTTTTTCCCTTAATTTTTCTGACGTTGGGTTAGAAACCAGAGAGGCTCCAGCACAAATCTCGGTTTCCCTGGCTTTCACAGCCTCTGTGTGATTGCTAGAGGAAGATCCCACCAGAAGGCTTCTCACCCTGGCAACTGCGGAGCGCCCTGAGACAGCCCCCAAAGCCTTTTGCCTCCAGGAGAGACCTCCCCTCACCAGACCCCAGGCTTCACCAAGGGAAGATTTTTCTCTCCACTTGGGACTAGTTTATTGCAGAGTCCCACAGCCTAACAGCTGGGAAGACCCACATAAGTAGTCATTTGAGTTTCTCCTGCCATTTGGTTTGAGATTGTTTTCAAGAGAAGATGGCAAACATCTGCTTACCTGTGTGTCTGTTATCTTTGGATTCACCTCATTCCCGCCCCCACCCCCGCCCCAATCTGGGACATGCGTGATGTTTTAAACAAAAAAAACCCACAAAATCTCTTCTGGAACTAACTAGTGCCAACTGCTGCAGGATTGCAGAGGAAAAGCTTTACAGGGTCACAAACTTTCTTTTATCTTTCCGTATCCCTACTCACCCAGAGTCCACACACTCTCTCTCAGACAAAACAGCTCAGACACCATAATGAGAGCATTTTCATCTGTGCGCTAATGAATAGGGAGTCCTGGGTTAGTCAGTTCTAGGTCTGCCATCAATTCACTGGGTGACCTTTGACCAGACCCTGGACACTTCAGTTTTTGTTTTTCTGTGTGGTGCAGCTTGCAGGATCTTAGTTTCTCCAACCAGGGACTGAACCCTGGGCCCTCAGCAGTGCAAGCGCCAAGTCCCAGGCACTTCATCACCAGGGAATTCCCATGGACCTCAGTTTTATCACCCATAAAGTGAGGATAACAATTTCTACTCTAGTGTTCTCCTAGGGAGCCAGCAAGGAGAGAGAAATAATGGTTGTGGCAGTGCTTTGAACTTGCAAAGAGATTATAGTGAGCATCCTAGTTATTTCTCCAGTGATGATGGCACAGCAGCTTATCTGCCCCAAGTATCCAGCCTGTGGAGGCCCTGCTGGAGGACACATGGGTGGGGAAACACCTTCTTTGTCTGGGTAGGTGGTGATTTGACTCATCACAAAGCAGTGGGTTTCATGAGATCAAGGAGGAAATCTGTAGGTGTGGGCTTAGAAGAGGAAGAGTGATTCTTGGACGTTTGGAGCTCTCATACTGTTTCTGGAATGAATTTAGGTGCTAGAAAAATGGGTGGGAGGGACTGAAAGGAATTAGCACTCTCAGTGGCAGAATGTGGCTGGTTTTCTTGCGGGTGGGGCCAGCAGTTGGATAAGGCCTTTACTCAATGAGTCCATTCATTTATCCTTTAACCCATTCATTCAGCAAATACTCATTGGTACCCAACAAGGTATCCCCAAGGACAGAGCTAGGTTATAACAAAGATAAAATGATACTAATCCTGCCCATAAGGACCTTCTTGTCCAATAGAGAACATAGAATATGTACAGAATAACTTAGAAAGTATCATAAATAAAGCAAAACTTCTGGGATGTTTGGGGATGGCGGGGAGGATTCTGGCCTGGAAGAAGTGGGAAAGGCTCTGTGGAGGAGGTGGGGTGGGCAGTATTGGGGCCTGCAGAGATGACAGAGCAGGACACACTGAAGACAAGACAGAATGTGAGCAGAAATCTGTGAATCCCCATATATGGTGGCCAGGGTACCTGAAAGAAACAGCCGGTGAGGTATTGATGAGGATGGGCTTCAGCTTGGAAGGGACAGTCTGAGATGCGGTAGGTCAGAGAAATAAATCCTTAGAAGACTTTCCAACTCTTCTGGACCCTTCCCCCACTTCTGCTAGTTAGGGGTGAACTGGGACTTCTGGAATCTTCTGACTTTCTGCTTGGCCAAATCCTACCCAAGCTCCAAGGGTCAGCTTGAGATGCTTTGACCCTACTACTAAGCCAGTGGTTCTCAAACTTGAGCAGCTTTTTGTTTTTTTAATATTTATTTATGTGGCTTCTCTGGGTCTTAGTTGTGGCACACAGGATCTTCCATCTTTAATTGCAGCATGTAGGATCTACCTCCCTGACCAGGGATAGAATCCAGGTAGAGAAGGGGATGACAGAGGATGAGATGGCTGGATGGCATCACTGACTCGATGGACATGGATTTGGGTGGACTCAGGGAGTTGGTGATGGACAGGGAGGCCTGGTGTGCTGCGGTTCATGGGGTTGCAAAGAGTCGGACACGACTGAGCCACTGAACTGAACCCTGCATTGGGAGTGCAGAGTCTTAGTCACTGGACCATCAGGGAAATCCCTTGAGCTTGTTTTAGAATCAGATTGCTTTCCCCATGGTGTTTCAGATTCAGTGGGTCTGAAGTGAGTCCCTGGAATTTGCTATCTAACAAGTTCCTAGAGGATGCAGTTTCCGCCCACCCCCATTCCCCATCAGGGGCTCATGCCTTGGTTTGAGAATCATTGCACTAAGATTGCATGCCAAATGGCCTTATCATTCTGGGTCTCTGAAACTAGGTCTCAAAGCTCCTGTTTGCCAGCCTTCATAATATGGAGATGTGAGGTGCCCTACAGCAGGCAGAGCCCACCACACAGCCCCCAAAGGACTTCTGAAACAGAAAACGCTATTCTTTTTTTTTTTTCCTGGCTATGCTGGGTCTTCCTTGTGGAGCATGGGCTCTAGAGCACGTTGGCTTCTTTGGTTGTGGCGCGCGGGCTTAGTTGCCCCACAGCACCTGGGACTTAAGTTTCTCGCCTAGAGATGGAACATGCATTCTCTGCATTAGAAGGCAGATTCTTAACCACTGGAACACCAAGCAAGTCCCCCAGAAGATACAATTCCGCAAAGGTAATCGGTGGCTTCCTTGCTCTACCCATTGAATAGTAAGCAATTAGAAGGCCAGGGATGGATCTTTCCTCCACTCTTCCACAAGCATAGCACATAAGAGTCCACCATAGAACCGGGCACGTAGTCACCCCTCAATCATTAACCTTGTTATCATCTCCTAGGACTGGTTCCCAGCACAATTTAGCTTTACACAAATCTTTGTTTGAATCAAAGCTTTGCCACCTCCTTCTGTAGTGTGACCTTGGGCAGGCTGCTTGACCTCTCAAAATGTCATTTTTAAGTTGGGAATAGAGCCTGGCACTTCGTAGGAGTGCTGCAAATGATCAGTCACTTATGATTATTTATTTATTTGGCTGCATTGGGCCTTAGTTGAAGCATGCAGGACCTTTATTGCATTCTCTAGTTGTGACTCGGGTTCAGGAGTTGTGGCACACGGGTTTAGTTGTTCCATGGTATGTTGGCAATCTCAGTTCCCAGACCAGGGATTGAACCTGCGATCCCTGCTTTGCAAGGCAGGTTCGTAACCATTGAACCACCAGGGAAGTCCCTTGTGATTATTATTGTTGCTCCTGAGAGCTGGCAAGATCAGATGGTTCCCCAGAACCCAGGGTTGGGTTTCCATTTCTCTTTTTAATAGAGTCATCTTCTTCCCATCGGCCTCTGGTTTTGCCCTCCTTGGGCCTTTCCTGTCACTAGGGGTCTTCCCTGCCTTTCTCCCTCCAGGCCAGCTTTCTCTTCTCCCCTCAGAGCCTGCTGGTGGCCACCTCTCACTGTGTAAGGGCTTGATCTCCATCAGTCAGTAAAGGTAAATTATAAAATCATTTGTTGTATTTGTTCTCATTACCTGGAGGGTTGTCTGAAATTGCCTTTTGTTACAATGCCACATTTGCATATCTCTATGCTGGAGTCAAAGGCTACAGCTGTGGTTTCACTGCAATTTAAATATTAATAAAACCTCCAAAACCTCAAGCTGTTGTTTTAAGCAGCCTGGCTCTTCGGCTTCTAGGTTGCTAATATAATTTAATCTTTGTCCTTTGCTTCATATTTGTTTAAAGAGCCATTCTGGAGTCAGCTGGAGCCAGCTCTGTAGATAAGATCCACTCACTGACCCCGGGAACCTTAGTTTTCCTTAAGGGGCCCAAGACCTACTTCTCCTGGAGACAAAAGAACAGACCATGGGTAACATTTTATACCAATTAGCAGCCCCTTACACTAAGCCAGTGGTTCTCAAACCTGAGCTTGCTTCAGAATCTCAGACTGCTGGGCTCTTCCCCCAGTTTCTGATTCACCAGGTCTAGAGTGAGGCCCTGGAATCTGCATAGCTAACAGGTTTTGTCTCAGCCTCCCCCCTCACTCCCCATCAGGGGACTGTGGTTTGAGAATCACTGTGCTAACCTGCCCTGTCATTCTGGGTCCCTAAGCTCTGGTTGGCTGGCTCCCACAACATACAGGGAGTCTCCTGTTATCCATTTCTCCCAGCCCCTCAAACCATTACTTAAGATTTTCCTGATCTCTGAGACTCATTTCAGAATCCACTTCCTCCTGCACCTCCCCAATCCCTGCTCTCCACAGCAGCTGGCTGTCTCCAGTTCTCCTTAATTTTCTATTTGCCCAGATTCATTTCTTTAATTTTCTCCTTGTTAGAGGCAGATTTACAGGCTGTTGAAGGGAGCCAGGCATTCTTGGGAGTTTGGTACAGGGTTTCCAGGCTTAGCCATTTCACAGCTAGCTCCCCCATCCCTGGACAGAGAGCCCCACTCTCTCCCGGGTTCTATAGGTGGATCTGCAGTTCCCGCCTCACCCTGCCCTGCTTCCTGTGCTGCCTGCCTCTGGGATTGCCTTTATCTGCTCCTCACAGCCTTCACAGGATACATTCTGGGCACCTTGGCTCCTTCCGCTCCAACCACCCCAACACCGATTCCTTTCTTCTTCCCCTGCATGTTTTTGAGCCGATACTTTGTGGATGATTCTGGTTGCATTTTTTAGGAGGGAGATAATCTATGAGCTCTTCTCTAGGCCCCCCTCCCTGCACCTGCATGATAATCCCTCCTCTTCTTCCCTTCCAGCTTCTTTGCAGAAGTTCATTTTATGAAATGAGATAAAGGCAGTACAGGAACTCATTCCCCAAAGGCTGCTATGCCCAGAAAGGGCTAAAGACTGTGGGATGGAAAAGTGGGAGGATACCTTAAAGCCAGAGGTCAAAAAAGCAAGTAGCTTTACTTCATCATCAGATAAGATTCTTAAGCTCTGCCAAGCATCATGAGGCCAGGGCCAGCTGACTTCTGGGAGAGGTTAGGCAGAGCTGGGAAAACAGATTGGGTGGATATTTGTTGGGAGACCTTGAGAGACAATTACAGAAAACTTCTTAGTCATCTCTGCTTTCACCCAGGATTCCTGGGAAGGCAGGATATACTACATAGATGTCGCTTTTTCTTTTAACCCATCAGTGATAGGGGCAGCAGGATGAGGCCTAGCTTACCCTTAGGGTCCAGTAAGCCATGGCTTGTCACAGGAATGAGACATTTTGGACTGAAGACTGTGAAGCACTTGCTTCCTGCCTGCCTTTATGGACTCTGCCAGGTAGACAGGAAGCTGCCGTGGGCCCAAGAGAGGTCGCGCAGTGGGCGAGGCTGAACTGGACTGATCTGGACAACTGAAAGATAAACAACCCTAACTGAGGAAGCTGGATGGGAGTGGAAAAACAAGTAGCTATGATCCAGTCATGTAAATCCCCTTGCCTAGGGCTGCTTTCCAAGTAGAGCTGCCATCAGGAGGTAAGAATTTTCTACTGCCTCCCACTGTAGCCCATAAAAGAAACCAGAGAGGGACTCCCCTGGCAGTCCAAAACAGGGGGCACAGGTTTGATCCCTGGTGGGCGACAAGATCCCACATGCCGTAGGGTGTGGCCAAAAAAAAAAAAAGCCAAAGTGCACTAATTCCTCTTACAATTCGCACCTCTCCCCAAATTCCCTTGACCTGAACCGCTGCTTTCTGACCCACAGATGCAGGTGAAAAGCTGAATGGTGGGATGGAAAGGGCGTGGGTTCAGACCTTTGCGTTGTCATTTACTAGCTGTGCAAACTCTGAGCAAAATCTTGAATTTCTAGCTCCTAGTCTTCAAATGAGGTGACAAATACCCACCTCACAGAGCTGTGATGAAGACTAAATGAGGGATTTCCTTGGTGGTCCAGTGGTTAAGAATCCACCTGGCAAAGCAGCGTACATGGCTGGATCCCTGGGCTGGTAAGATTCCACATGCTACAGGGCCAACAAAGCCCGTATGCCACAACGACTGAGGCTTTTGCTCTAGGGCCCACGCACCACAACCAAGAGGAGCCTCTGCTCACCACAACTAGAGAAAGCTCACGCACAGCGCTGAAGACTCAGCGAAACCAAAAATAAATAAATGAAAGGACTAAATGAGATAAAAATATAATAATGGCAGGTAGTTCCATTTTCTCTAGTTTTCCCCTCACCTACCCACCTTCCTTACAAATAAGGCAGTACTGAATTATACAAGGATTTCCCTCTCTTTGTGTCAAAGAGGATGCTAATTTCTGAACAGAGCAAAGACCAAGAAAAGATGATACAGACCCTATCAGTGGATTAAGCATGTTAAATAGGAGTGGTTGTCAGAATTCTAAAGATGTCCTCCCTGAATTCCTGGCCCCAGGGTTTATTCAATCAAGCACTAAGCTAGGTGCTGCTGTGAAGGGACTCTGAAACTCTAATTATGGTTATGTACCTTAAGATAGGGAGATCACCCTGGATTACCTGGTGGGTACACTCCTACCAGAAACAGAAATTTCTCTGGCAGGAGTTATGAGGTAGAAGCAGGAGTCAGAGAGATCCTATAAGTGAGACAATTGAAGCAGGCAATGCTGGCTTCTGAAAATGTAGGTAAGAGGCCATGAGTTTGGAATGTGGGTGACCTCTAGAAGCTAAGGATGACCTCTGACTGACAGCCAGCAAGGAACAGATATCCCAGTCATAAGATTTCAAGAACAATTTGGACAACATGAAATGAACTTGGAAACATTCATTCCCAGAGCCTCTGGGAAGAAACACAGTCCTGTGAAACCTGAAACAAAGAAACCAGCTGAGTTGACTTGGACTTCTGACCTATGGAACTGTGAGATAATAAATGGGTGTAGTTTTAAGCCACTAGATTAGTGACAATTTGTTATGGCAGCAACACAAAACAAGTACAATAAGATTTTGAAGTCGCCTTGATAATCCTAGGAGGTAGGTACTATTATTACCCCCATTTAACAGATGAGAGGGGCTTCCCTGGTGGCTCAGTGGTAAAGAATACGCCTGCCAATGCAGGAGACTTGGGTTGGATCGTTGGGTTGGGAAGATCCCCTGGAGAAGGAAATGGCAATCCACTCCAGTATTCTTGCCTGGAAAACCCCATGGACAGAGGAGCCTGATAGACTACAGTCCATGGGGTTGCAAAGAGCTGGACCCACAACTTAGCAACTAAACAACAACTGAGGAGATGAACGTACAGTGAGAAAAGGCTCTGAGCAAGTCTTCAAGTGAGCCGTCAGACTTGGTGGAAGTGTTTGCTACCAAGTTTATTTGCAGGTGAAAATACAACATTTACAAAACATATTTTGTACAATCAAGTCTTTACTGCCCCACACACTGGGGGACTAAGGAAGACCTAGTCCTTCCAACAGTTATAAACAGCCCTGGATCATGAGTTTATGAAACACTTTCTCTTCCTTCAGCAAACAAAATTATTTATGAATCTGTACAGTTCAGCAATAGGGAGCAAAGGGAAAGAAAATTACCTCAAGGAAAGCAAATAGCTCCTTTCCTGGTGGGATCCGTCATCTTACGGACATGAAATATTCATATCAGAGATCTTACATTTCAAAAGGAAAGGGTTACATATCAGAGCTACAATAAACATTTTATTTATTACTAACGGGGAGTTAGAAGACTCTCTTTGGACATCAGTTCTTGAAAAGATTCTGTTTTAGAGCACATCAGTGCTGAGAAATTCTTTAGAAATCCAACAACTATGGCCCAGACTTTAGGAGATCAGGGCCAGTATGACTCCCCTCTCCTCTAAATAACCCTCAAATTGTATATTATATCCATTACCTGCCTCTGGATTCACTCCCCAATGCTCCACTCCAACACTTGAGAGCTGCCCTTGGGCTGTTCTGATTTTAAGTCACGTCACAGATCCCCAAGCATTCACCTTCTATTGAAGGATCTGACTTTTAGCCTTTAAGAACACAAGGTTTTTGAGAAACAAATTTGGGGAAACTAGCTATTCTCCTGAGGCCAGCCACTCTGCCTCCAGTTCACTCTCGGACGAGGAATAGGGCTGATAAATAATGAATCAGCATCCTGTTCAACTGGTGGGGTTTAAATGGTTTTAAATTCTTTTCAGGTGAAAAATTACTACAATTTTGTGCTCATGGAAGATTTCAAAGGGAGACCTGAAGCAGAAAATCTTTAAGCAACCCTTGCAGAGCCAGAAGTTCTTTTCAGGCTGATGTACATAAAATATTTAGTAATTGGGGCTGTGGAAGTACTGAAGAGGCGCTTCTTAGACCTGGAAAAAGACCATTTCTTAAGCTCATTCTTGGGGTCCTGCAGAGACAGGCCTTATCCCTAATATACATGGCTGGCTGGAATCAGCAGCAGCTCCGGGCGACCTGGGGGACCATGTAGGTGTCCAGCTCCTGGCACTGGTAGAGGGCCACACTGTCCAATACCCACTCTCGGGTTACCACGGGTGCTTCACACATCTGCCCGATCTCTGGGGACAGAGAACACAAGCAGAGATTAGTATCAGTTCACATTTCCCAGACCAGACTCTAAATCTACTCAGGGCAACTGGTTGGATGAGTTTGTAGAGCTCCTCAGGCAGGAGCAAAATCACAATCCTCCGCAATGCTTCAGGATGTATTAATAGAACCTTACTCTGAAGCCCAGGAGTGACTGCTGGTAAAAGCCTACAGCCTCTGGCAACTTTATTAACATGAGCTCCAATCTGTTAAAGGAAAAATCATAGGAGAGAGCAAAACAGCATTGCAATTTAATGATGTGGAAACATGTTTGCAATATCTTAAGTGAAAAAGCAAAACAGTTGATGAGCATGATCACATCTGTATAAAAGATACGTGTGTATACACAGACACACAAACACAGAGGCCTGGAGTAACTTTCTGGTGATCCTCTCCAAGTGGATGATCTTGGGCTTACTGGGATTCTGCTCATTTATATTTTATGTGATGAATTTTCATATTTAACCCTCCCCCCGGGGAAACAATTCAGGCACTTCATTTACAATACAAAATAAACAATAAACACGTTTTGAAAGGACATTTCAGCCATTCATTCATTCATGCAACAAATATTTATTGAGTACCTAGAGTGTGCTGAGAACCATGTTAATCAAGCACTGGGTAATCTGTAGTGAATAAAATGCATCCCGCCCCATAGGATGCAGGTACAAGCCTTCTGGAGGCCCTCACAGGTGCACCCTCCACCCAGTTGATATGAACAGGACATTTAGATCTAAAATCACCACAGTGATCTGCACACTTAACCTGGACCTTCTACCCCAGACTCCTCCGGATGAAGGCTTACAGGGAGACTCACCATGGAAGCCAGCATCCTCTGTCCAGGCATCCGGCTGCACGACCACAACTGGGTGAGTACCCTGCACCCCCAGGAAGGAAAAAGCATTGAGGGTATTAGACCAGGACTTTTGCGACAGTCACTTCACCACTTCTCAATGGTTCGCTGAAGCAGACTACTCTGCGGGCGACCACACAAATGAGGGAGAAGGGCACATGGTAAAAAGGAAGGGTCAGAGGGAAAGAGGGCTTCCCAGGTGGCTCAGTGGTAATGAATTCGCTTGCCAACACAGGACATGCAGGAGACCCATGTTTGATCCCTGGGTTGGGAAGATCCCCTGGAGGAGGAAATGGCAACCCAGTCCAGCATTCTTGCCTGGAGAATCTCTTGGACAGAGGACCCTGGTGGGCTACAGTCCATGAGGTCACAGAGTTGCATACAACTGAGCGACTGAGCACACACGCACAGAGGGAAAGAGCACCCCCAGGTGTGTTAAATACCTGGAGCTCTTGGGTTCTCACTTTTCCCTTACAGATAGAGTCTTCTGGCACAGGTACAAGGTCAGAGAAGGGTCAGGGTGAGGTGAGGCACCTGAGGGTACATTGGGGGGTTCCTAGGGACTGATGGGTTCTGTCTTGCTCAATCCCAGGACAGGATACTATGTCCTCCCTCATAGGGCACCAAAAACTTACCTGGCCTGGGGTTAATGATGAGGGCTCCTTCACCACAGAAGCCCCACACAGCTGCACCATCCACTCTAGTTGATCTAAACAGGACAAAATCACCACCGTAATCTACACACATTTTACCTGGGCTCTCTACCCCATCCTCCTCTGGATGAAGGCTTACAGCAAAACGTCTCAGTGGGAGAGTCCGTGTTTTGCTGCTCCAAAAGGACAGAAAGGCCTTAAACTACAAATTCTAATTCTACAAAGTAAGTCAATTTGCCACTGACATGCTACCTACTTTGCTTATCAGTACCCATAAGGCCGCTTGGTGGATAAGGTCTGAAAGTCTCTCAAATGAAACTCTTTGGAAGAAAAAAAAAAAAAATCAAAGATCTAATTTCCATTAATTTGCTAAATTGCTGGCTAAGATACTGTGAAAAAATACCCACCCTCCATCCCTCCTTCCCTGCCTAATTCTGTGTTGGTAATTGATAATCACAGCCACTGAGAGCACCATGCTTGGTGGTAATTACTGTAAATGTCAAGAGACGGGAAGATAATTCATTCAGTCAAGAAAAAAATACAAGTCACCCTGGACAGAGACTTAGCACATAGGTAGGGAAAGGCTGTCTGCAGAGCTGGAATCAAATCACTTGGGGGAAGAAAAATCAGAAGAGATCGTAGAGATATGCCACTTGGACCTGGAAAATCAGCAGAACTGACCGCTGGGTGGCTTCCAGGCAGCTTCGGGTTCTCTTTTCCATCAGTCAGTCCATTTCTAGGGACTGCTGAGATGCTCCTTCTTGTTTGGCTGAGTACACTGAGGTCCATTAACTCACCTCCAAAATGACAGCTGCTAGAGATCCCGGTTCTCATTATATCCAAGTACAGAAACACTGAGAAAGCTCTGAGTGGCACTTGGAAATTTCATAAAAATCCAGTCAGTAAACAATAAAGACAAAAGCAAAATTACTTTGCCAGGTTCTGCTCTTCTGGTCCTCGGGGGAATAGGAGGACCTGATCCCTGGGACAGAAGTGGGTACAGAGGCAAAGCTGGGTAGCCAGAGGGTAGCCTCTGTTTGGAAAAGAACGAACCAAATCTATACACACCTCAGGACCTCAGCACTGCACAGTTCCAGAGCTGAGCTCCACAGTACTTCTCAACATAACATTACATTCAGTATCAAATTTAATTAGAAAATGTTCATCAAGAGTCTTCCTCTGCTCTGGGCCTGTGTGGGGCCCCAGGCCCACAGGGCTTAGGCAGCTGCTGTGTTTTTGTCTCTGTTTCACATAAAGATGGTTTAGGAGGAGCAGAATTCTTTCTTGACATTTACAAGCCTAAAAGGTATCTTCTCCCTAACTTATTATTTCCCCCTTTCTTAGACCAAAGGGCAGTAAAAGCAGTTCTATCCCACTGAGCATACTGTGTGCTAACTCTTCACTGCCTTCTAGCTCTTGTGAAGGGGAACTGGGCTAGTTCTCTGCCACAGGCTATTTAGGTGCAGTTTTGTCTGATGGGTGGTAGAGAAAAATAATAACCTCTAGAATATCTCACAAACCTGAGGGAACCCCCATAAGGTGATGATGTAGGGGAAAGGTTGGTGCTGGATTCAGCAGTTCTCTTACCTGTGGGCATATTGGTAAAAGGTCCATAGCAACAGATTTCTAGGCCCTTGAAGATCTGGGAGAAAAGAGGGACAGACGGGTGGAGAGAAAGAAACATTCGTTGTAAAAGAAATGTATTTTATAAAAAGCAACACAGAGGACTTACCTGGTGGTCCAGTGGTTATGATGGCACTTCCAAAACAGGGGACAAGGGTTCAGTCCCTGGTTGGGGAACTAAAATCCCACATGCCATGGGGGGCAACTGCCCCCCCAAAGCAATATAGAGACTCTCAAAAGTAAGAACTTTTCCTTTTAACACCTGATAATTTCTGCTGCTATTTTCTAGAGATAATCAGCCCAGTGTCCAGAACACTGATGGATTTTAGAAGAATTTAAGTGCTATATGTATTTGATCTACTCTACATTCATTCATTCTTTGCTGTTCTAGGGCTGAGCATCCCACCTTGCTACCAATCGGGTCCAGGGTCTCCCCTGACCTGTGCAGGTAAACTATACTTCTTGTAAGATGAGAAGAAAAAAACTGGTCCTCCTTTATGTTTAAGAAAAGGCTTGGATGGCTAAAGATTCAAGTTATCATCTGAAGTTTGATGTCTATCCAGTCTTGGTAAGTCCGTATGAACCCTGACCCTAATTGCCAGAGAGGTTTATATTTATTTTATGTGTACATGCTCCTTTTCTTCTAGCCCCAGAACATCTGTTCCTGCCTTCACACTGCTCTTCGAACGGCCATTGTTCCTTCAGGCAACCCAAGTTGTCTTTAATCTGAAAGTGAAGCCTGATTCTGCCTCTCTCCACTAAGCTGACTGCCTAAATTTCAGGAGACACAGATCACACTGTAACTTGTAGTGACCTCTTCTACTCACAGTGCTCGACAGACTGTCCAAAAGAACTTTCTTTGATGGTGGAAATGTTCTATATTTGCTTTAATGAGTTACCTGTAGCTTACGAGCACTTGAAATGTGATGAGGATGACCAAGAAACTGAACTTCCTATTTTATTTTAGTTAATTACAATGTAAACAGCTTCATGTGGCTGGTGGCAACTCTTACCAAACAAGCAAATTCTTTTTTGTTTTTTTAATTTTTTAAATTAATTTATTTATTTTAGTTGGATGCTAATTACTTTACAATATTGTAGTGGTTTTTGCCATACATTGATATGAATCAGCCATGAGTTTACATGGGTTCCCCATCCTGAACACCCCACCCCATCCCATCCCTTTGGGTCATCCCAGTGCTCCAGCCCTGAACACTTGCCTCATGCATTGAACCTGGACTGGCGATCTGTTTCACATATGATAATATACATGTTTCAATGCTATTCTCTCAGATCATCCCACCCTCGCCTTCTCCCACAGAGTCCAAAAGACTGTTTTTTTATACATCTGTGTCTCTTTTGCTGTCTCGCATATAGCATCATCATTACCATCTTTCTAAATTCCATATATATGCGTTAGTATACTGTATTGGTATTTTTCTTTCTGGCTTACTTCACTCTGTATAATGGGCTCCAGTTTCATCCACCTCATTAAAACTGATTCAAATGTATTTTTTTTAATGGCTTAGCAATATTCCATTGTGTATATGTACCACAGCTTTCTTATCCATTCGTCTGCTGATGGACATCTAGGTTGCTTCCATGTCCTGGCTATTATAAACAGTGCTGCGATGAACTTTGGGGTACACGTGTCTCTTTCAATTCTGGTTTCCTCAGTGTGTATGCCCAGCAGTGGGATTGCTGGGTCATATGGCAGTTCTAGTTCCATTTTTTTAAGAAATCTCCACACTGTTCTCCATAGTGGCTGTGCTAGTTTGCATTCCCACCATCAGTGTAAGAGGGTTCCCTTTTCTCCACACCCTCTCCAGCATTTATTGAGACAAGCAAATTCTTACCCATGCTTTGGCACAGGTTCTTAGGGAAGGAATTAGGTATCATTTTAAAGAAAAAGTCAAAATTGTGCCAGTTGGCTGGATACATACGATTTAGATAACCTGTGTTCTCTCCTGACCTTCCTTCTTTCTCCCCATTCCACTAAAACAAAAACTGTCTAGGGCTAGAACTCACATGGCTTCAAGAGAGACTGGAGCAGAGAAAAATCAGGAAGCTAAAAACACATGATGGCCTTTTAGGAAATGCTCACCTCTCTCCTTCCTCCCCTCCCCCTTTAACCTCAGCCAGAGGAATAAGGACAGCAGGACAAGTCTGCTTCTGCTGTAAATGACAACCTCCATCTGTGCCATTCTTACAATCTCTACAAAAAACTGCATCCCAAACCTGTTGGCAGGACCTATATGTTTATGATGCTAAAAGTTGTCTCCAGATGGCCAGCTGGAGCCAAGTGAAGTGAAGTTAAAGTCACTCAGTCGTGTCTGACTCTTTGCGACCCCGTGGACTATACAGTCCATGGAATTCTCCAGGCCAGAATACTGGAGTGGGCAGCTGTTCCCATCTCCAGAGATCTTCCCAACCCAGCGATCGAACCCAGGTCTCCAACCCAGGTCTCCCACATTGCAGGCAGATTCTTTACCAGCTGAACCATGAGGGAAGCCCAAGAGTACTGGAGTGGGTAGCCTATCCCTTCTCCAGCGGATCTTCCCAACCCAGGAATTAAACCAGGGTTTCCTGCATTACAGGTAGATTCTTTACTAATTGAGCTACCAGGGAAGCCCCACTGGAGCCAAATGTTGCTACAAATAGTACAAAAGATTAGGAATTCTAATTTCTAATTCCATTCTGGATGTCAACATCCAGGCTGACATTCACTGATGAGGGTGTTTAGTTATGATAGAAAATCTGAAATTTCACCTCTTCAAGTACATTTCTCCTCCACAAGAAAACACTATGGTGACACTTGGTATCTTATGAACAACATTACTTTGACCAGCATGTTCCATCACTGCCATCCCAAATGTAGGACAAAACTCCAAATGCTGGACTTTCCTTTCAAGGAGGGAAGAATCTGATGCTGATTCTGCCTCACATCCAGTGGAATAAAAACAACTGACTGGCTCACACAGAGCTGCCCTGGGGCCCAAGCAGGAGGAGAAACATGGCAGAAACTTTTCTTGGCATCTGGAAGTTACTTGATAGACTCGAAGGGTGAGGGTATGCCAACCCCAAGGGTTTCTGAGCTCCAGGGCTTGATCTGTGCTCATCTCCCAAAGCAGTTTTCCTCAGAAAAGCATCTCTGTTGGCTCTCTCTCGAGTCCTATAAAGGAACAGGAGGTGCTCTGTATAGGGATGTTCTGAGATGCCCAGCGGTGCACACTTGGAAAAGGAGGGAATGCAGACTAGGAGCATCAGCACTCAGTCAGTGACCCGAGAGCAGCCATCTCAGGCCTGACAGGCAGGTGTGAAATCTTTTTTTTTTTTTTTTTTAAGTTGGAGTATAATTGCTTTACAATGTTGTGTTAGTTTCTGGTGCACAATGACGTGAATCAGCTATATGTATATATATATATATATATCCCCTCCCTCTTGAACCTTCCTCCCGTTTCCCCAGC
The DNA here is from genome assembly GCA_024291935.2 of Okapia johnstoni. Lineage (NCBI taxonomy): Eukaryota > Metazoa > Chordata > Mammalia > Artiodactyla > Giraffidae > Okapia > Okapia johnstoni. The sequence goes on along the minus strand of CM044306.1, from coordinate 18,781,316 downwards.
CCATTCCACCCATCTAGGTCATCACAGAGCACTGAGCTGAGCTCCCTGTGCTATACAGCAGCTTCCCACTAGCTATCTACTTTACACATGGTAGTGTATATAGTCAATGCTACTCTCCCAATTCATTTCACCTTCCCCTTCCCACACTGTGTCCACATGTCCATTCTCTACATTTCCATCTCTACTCCTGCCCTGCAAACAGGCTCAACAGTACCATTTTTCTAGATTCCATACATGTGCATTAACATACAATATTTCTTTTTCTCTTTCTGACTTCCCTCTGTATGACAGACCCTAGGTCCATCCACATCACTACAAATGACCCAATTCCATTCCTTTTTATGGCTGAGTAATATTCCATTGTGTATGTACACATACCCCAAATCCTCTTTATCCATTCACTTATCAATTTGTCCTGGCTATTGTAAATAGTGCTGCAATGAATATTGGGGTACGTGTGTCTTTCTGAAGGTGTGAAATCTTGCCTGGATTTCCCATGAGAGAATGACATAATTTTGGCTACATCATCCACAACAGTATGATCTGGGGAGGAAAGTCACTGAATCTTCCTGGGCCTATGGTCTTTTATTTGTAAAGTTGTTAGAATAATTAATTTTCCTCCTGTATGAAACCTCCTATAACATGCCAAGAACTATGGTGTTGTCATTAAGAGTCAGATTTGAGAGGGAGACTGCAGGGGTTCAGCTTCTAGTTGGGCTCACAACTAGCTGTGTGAGCTTGGGCAACTTACTCAACCTCTTTGAGCCTTAATTTTCTCATCTATAAAATAGGCATAATTATAGTACATGCTTCCTAGAGTTGCTGTAAAATTCTTAATTAATTAGCAGTCCCTGGATATAGTGAACATGGCATAGATGTTGTTAATGATTATCACTTCCTCTTCTATGCTCTCCAGACAGCAGTGGGTACAGCCCCCTCACAGCACTTACCACACTGCTGTAGAGAAACACCACCGCAAAAGAGAAAGTGCAAAGGTTTTAGATTCACATCTATCTCAAATGCCAGCTCTGCCATTTATCAGCTAAGACTCGCACCCTAGAATGAAATCCAAGTTACATAACTTCTCTAAACCTCTAAGCTCCCTCATTTATAAAACAGATAATACAGTTGACCCACTGCCTTATTGGATCCAACAAGTTCTGTGTCCAGATTTAATCAACTGTCAATGGAAAATATTTGAAAAAAAAATTTTTTTTCTAGAAAAGTTCCAAAAAGCAAAACTTGAATTTGCTTTTTGGCAGCTATTTATATAGCATTTACACTGTACTAGGTATTAGAAGTAATCTAGAGTTGATTTAAAGTATATGGGAAATGGAATTCCCTGGTGGTTCAGTGTTAAGAATCTGCCTGCCAGTAGGAGGGACATGGGTTTAGTCCCTGCTCTGGGAAGATCCCACATGCCTTGAGGCAACTATGCCTGGGCGCCACAGCTACTGAGCCTGCGCTCTAGAGCCCAAGAGACACAACTGCTGAAGCGTACATGCCCTAGAGCCCACACTCTGCAACAAGAGAAGTCACCGAATGAGAAAGTAGACCCTGCTCACAGCAACTAGAGAAAGTCTGAGCACAGCAAACAAAGCAAAAGTTTAAAAACAATAAATACATGGGAGGATATTACATGCAAACACTACATCATTTTAAAAAGGGACTTGAACATCCTTGGGTTTTGGCTATCTACAGGGTGTCCTGGTACCAGTTCCCCAAGGGTACTGAGGAATGACTGTACTTATTTACTTTGTTGGGTTAGGAAAGCTAAAAAAAAAAAACAACCTATTATGAATGCATCTACTTGGTGTTCTAGCAGTGTAAGGTACCATCTTATAAGGCCCCTTATAAGATGAATGAGACCATCTCCTTGAAGTGGGTCAGAATGCAGAGGAGTGGGTGGGCTTTTTGTCAACGTTGGGGAGAAGGGCTTTACCTTCTTGTCTCGGGATTTTCTTGCTCGCTTTGGGCCTTGATGGTTTCTTCCATTGACAACATCTCCTCTGACTTCAAAATCATGCTGAAAGAAACCAAAACCAAACCCAAACCACAGGGGTCAGAGAAAAGAAGCTTCCTTCAATGGAAACAGAGGAGATACATCATATTTAAGGAATGTATTGCCAGGCAGTTTTGACCCCCTTCCCCCCAAATCATCCTTTTTGGTAGAATGAAATCAATACACTGAAGCAAATCTTTCTGGACAGAAACTAACAATTGGGTTTTCACCTCACTGGGACTTGATGTATTTTAATTTTCAACATCTATCTCCTCTGGAAACATTCACTTAGCATTTAGATTAAACTGCTAATACTAGGCTATTTAAAGATAACTGAAGAATTCCTGATCTTTTAAATCAATTTGTATTACCATCTAAAGAAGTGAAGGCTTCTCAGGTTTCCCATTGAGAGATTTACAGTTAATGAAACCAAAATGATAAAATATACATTTAATATACTGAAGAAAGAGGCTTTTCACAATCATATTTTGACTGGTCAAGGATGAGGAAATGAAGACTAATCAGATTGGAGAGGTTAGAGCTTTTGGGAGAATTTCATGAAAAGAATGCTTAGAAACAATTCTTACTGAAACTCAGATTGTCAGGGACCACATCTGTTGCTAAGAGTATTACAAAGAAAAATAAAGTCATGAGTATAATCACAGGCTGTTATTAGGTGAAATAACTGGGATTTTCCTGTGGTCCAGTGGTTAAGACTCTGTGCTTCCAGTGCAGGGGGCATGGCACGGGTTCCATCCCGGTTGGGGAACTAAAATCTCAAATGCTGCCTGGTATGGCCGGGAAAAAAAAAAAAAAAAAAAAAAGGAACTCCAAATATTTCCTGGTCACGTGAGTGAGAAGAGTCTAGCGATAAATACGTCATCTATTTGAAGATGACTCTAAAATTAACAGTCCTCATAGTACCCCTGTGCCTACTAACCTCTCTATCTGGGTGTAACTCCCCAAATCCATGCATCTAAAACAGAACTCATGGGGCTTCCCTGGTGCTCCAGTGGTTAAGAATCTGCCTTGTGATGCTGGGGATACCAGTTCAGGAAGATCCTACATGCCTCTGGGCAACTAAGCCTGTGAGCCACAAGTACTGAGCCTGCAAGCTGCAACAAGAGACGCTACTGCAGTGAGAAGCCTGTGCACCCAAACTAGAGAGTAGCCCCTGCTGTCCTGCAACTAGACAAAGGCTGCCTGCAGCAATGAAGACCCAGAGCAGCTGAAAATAAATAAACAAATAATTTTAAAAAATAAATAAATAAAACAGAGCTCTTGATTCTACTTCTGCCTGTCACTCCTCCCCCTCCCAACATGCTCCTCCCTCATGCCTTCCTTATCTAATTAACATCACTAACATTCACTTCATTGTTCCTGACAATCAGAGGTTCCTGACAACTGTACAGGAGGTGTGATCAAGACCATCTCCAAGAAAATGGAATGCAAAAAGGCAAAACGGTTGCCTGAGGAAGCCTTACAAATAGCTGAGAAAAGAGAAACTAAAGGCAAAGAAGAAAAGAAAAGATATACCCATCTAAATGCAGAATTCCAAAGAATAGCAAGGAGAGATAAGAAAGCTTTCTTCAGTGATCAATGCAAAGAAACAGGAAAACAATCAAATGGGAAAGACTAGAGATCTCTTCAAGAAAATCAGAGATACGAAGGGAACATTCCATGCAAAGATGGGCACAATAAAGGAGAGAAACAATATGGACCTAACAGAAGCAGAAGATATTAGGAAGAGGTGGCAAGAATACACAGAATAACTATACAAAAAAGGTCTTCATGACCCAGATAACTAGGATGGTATAATCACTCACCTAGAGCCAGACATCCTGGAATTCGAACTCAAGTGGGCCTTAGGAAGCATCACTACGAACAAAGCTAGCGGAGGTGATGGAATTCCAGTTGAGCTATTTCAAATCCTAAAAGATGATGCCGTCAAAGTGCTGCACTCAACATGCCACCAAATTTGGAAAACTCAGCAGTGGCCACAGGACTGGAAAAGGTCAGAAAGGCAATGCCAAAGAATGTTCAAACTACTGCACAATTGTACTCATCTCACACGCTAGCAAAGAAATGCTCAAAATTCTCCAAGCGAGGCTTCAACAGTACATGAACCGAGAACTTCCCAGATGTTCAAACTGGATTTAGAAAAGGCAGAGGAATCAGAGTTCAAATTACTAACATTCAAAAAAAAAAGCCAACATTCGTTGGATCATAGAAAAAAGTAAGAGAGTTCCAGAAAAACATCTACTTCTGCTTTACTGACTATGCCAAAGCCTTTGACTGTGTGGATCACAACAAACTGTGGAAAATTCTTAAAGAGATGGGAATACCAGACCACCTAACCTGCCTCCTGAGAAATCTGTATGCAGGTCAAAAAGCAACAGTTAGAACCAGGTATGGAACAACGACCTGGTTCCAAATTGGGAAAGAAGTACATCAAGGCTGTATACTGTCACCCTGCTTATTTAACGTATATGCAGAGTACATCATGAGAAATGCTGGGCTGGATGAAGCACAAGCTGGAATCAAGACTGCTGGGAGACATATCAGTAACCTCAGATATGCAGATGACATCAGCCTTATGGCAGAAAGTGAAGAAGAACTAAAGAGCCTCTTGATGAAAATGAAAGAGGAGAGTGAAAAAGCTGGCTTAAAACTCAATATTCAAAAAACCAAAGATCATGGTATCTGGTCCCATCACTTCATGGGAAATAGATGGGGAAACAATGAACAGTGACAAATTTTATTTTCTTGGGCTCCAAAACCACTGCAGATGGTGACTGCAGCCATGAAATTAAAAGACGCTTGCTCCTGGAAGAAAAGCTATGGCCAACCTAGACAGCATATTAAAAAGCAGAGACATTACTTTGTTGACAAAGGTCCATCTAGTCGAAGCTATGGTTTTTCCAGTAGTCATGTATGGATGTAAGAGTTAGACCATAAAGAAAGCTGAGCGCCGAAGAATTGATGCTTTCGAACTGTGGTGTTGGAGAAAACTCGAGAGTCCCTTGGACTGCAAGGAGATCAAACCAGTCCATCCTAAAGGAAATCAGTCCTGAATATCCATTGGATGGACCAATGCTGAAGCTGAAACTCCAATACTTTGGCCACCTGATGTGAAGAACTAACTCACTGATGCTGGGAAAGTTTGAAGGCAGGAGGAGAAGGGGATGACAGAGGATGAGATGGTTGGATGGCATCACCGACTTGATGCACATGAGTTTGAGCAAGCTCTGGGAGTTGGTGATGGACAGGGAAGCCTGGCGTGCTGCAGTTCATGGGGTGGCAAAGAATTGGACATGACTGAGTGACTGAACTGAACATCCACTTCATTGTTCAGGACAAAAATTTAAGCATTATCCCCTCAATTCCTTTCTTTACCCCATCCTGCAATTTAACCTATTAGTAAGTCTTATTTCTAACCATCGCAAACTAAACTCTTCTTACCATTTCCAGGCCTCATTACTGTCCAGATAACATTCAAACTCTTTACCATGACTCACACCAAATCTGGCCCTTGTCTATGACCTTCTCCAACCTCTTGTCTAACCTCAGCTGCCTATATAAGATTCACCAACTTCCCAGCTATACTGGCCCATTTTTCTTTCTTTTTTAAAATATTTATTTGGCTGCACTGGGTCTTGGTTGCAGCACACAGGACCTACAATCTTCAGCTGCAGCATGTGAACTCTTAGTTGCAGCATGTGAGATCCAGTTCCCTGACCAAGGACTGAACCTGGGCCCCTTGCATTGGTAGTGCAGAGTCTTAGCTACTGGACCACCAGAGAAGTTCCTCCCTGGCCTGTTTTTCTTTAACAAACCAAGCTCATTCCTTTCTTAAGACCTTTATGTTTACTTTCCTCTGCCTATAACATTTGTTCCCTACATTTTTCAAGGCCAATTCTTTCTTGTTTCTTAGGTCTCAACTCAAGCTTTTCAGAAAGCTTCCTAGGTCTCTTTACCTAAATATTAATAGTCAACCTCTGTCCCCAGTCAGCTGCCAGTCTGTTGTCCTGTATATTTCTTCATATATTGATATTTAAACACATCTTTATCTATGTATCTCCCACCTCCCAATGAACATTCATCCCACCAGAGCAGGGGCCTATCAGTCTTGCTTTCTGTTGTATCCCTGGTGCCCAGCAGATAGTAGGCTCCCAATAATGTCACTGAAAGTTAAAACCAACAGAAATGTCAATTAATTAATTATGAATATGCTGAATAGTGCATAATAGTTTAAAACTGTTTTTTGGTAATTTTATTTTGCCTGATCTGTTGTCACCAGCAGCTCTAAGATGGCTGTGCTAAAATTATTCCTCCTCCTCCGCTCTATCTTATTTACCTCTCACTGTTCTCAGTATCAAAGAGTAAAATCTCTTTGAAGGAATCGATTTCTAAACAGACACTTTTGCATGTTAATATGAAGGATTCTTCTTCAACTGTGAATGAGTTTTCTACAAAGGTGTATGTATGCGTGTAAGATTTAGGTGGGTCTGTTTCTCCTGCTTATGAATCTTTGTTTGCTACTTTATAAATTCCTTTTCTTTTCTCTGAGGCAAGGATTGTTTCTATTGAAACAAACGAGTGAGAACACAGAATTTCCTAGTTTGCTCTGCATAACTCTTTTTTTCTTTTTTGGGGGGCTGCACTGGGTCTTCACTGCAGTGCGTGGCTTCCTCTAGTTGCATTGTGCAGGCTTAGCTGCCCAGAGGAATATGGGATCTTAGTTCCCCAGCCAGGGATTGAACCCGCATTGCCTGCATTGGAAAGCAAATTCTTAACCACTGGATCACCACAGAAGTCCATGCATAACTCTTGATGATCCATATTGTCAAAGAAAATCTTTAGAAAGTAGTGTGAGGCAGGAAGCAGATAAATTTTTGGTGACTGTATGACTCAATGGTATAAAGTCTCTCTGATTAGTTTGTAAAACAGAGTACCTACCTCATCCAGCATCTTTCTTTCTTTAATAGACTGGGTGACCCCTGAACAGATCACAGAAAAGACAGGTTACACAAGAGCAGAAGACCTCCTTTCATGGAGGTGGATGGTGAAGTGATTCACATAAGAATGTGGGAGAAATAACACTGAACAGAGATCCTCCCTTTGTAAAACCACAATTCCTTAACAGACTTCCTTCTAGAGAGACCGCTGATGCTTAATTTAACATTATGAAAGTGCTTGCTGCACGTGGATTTTTGCCTACAATTAAATAAATCCCTAGTTCTTATGCTTAACATTGCCAGGAGCAGATTAGGTCCTATTAGTTATCAAAAGAAAAACATTTCCCCCCACATCACCAGCTTATCTGAACAAAGACATATGCACTAAACATAAAACTTAGTTCAGTGTTGCTGTTCAAGACCTTTCCTTAATTCAGATTCAGCATCAGCAAAAACCTTAGGTGTTAAAATGTTAGGTGTCAAAATGCAATTCGGAGGTGTTAAAGGGAGGAGGGGAAAAATTATACAGTACTTACAAAAATAGCTAACTACCCATTTTCCTCCTGCAATTCCCAGAAAATATTTCAGTGTCCGTTCACACACAAACTCAGGATCTGCAGGATGGAAAACATCCGAAGGATTAGAAGTTTAAAATAAAATTAGGAAGACTGCCATTAAGAAGCTGAAGCACCCCAGGCTCCTTACGCTACTTGAGATCAGTCTGGATGGATGATTCCAACACTTCTGGTGATAGATTCAGAGGCTGAAAGCACTCGTAATTCTAACCAGCCGGTGTGGATCTTTGGAAGTTTGGAAAAGGCTGATAGAAAGGCAAGACCACGGGAAATGTCAGCCCTATTTTCTAGATGCCAAGGCCAGTTAAAGGTGTCTGTCATTGTGCTCAAGGAATTACCTATGTTGGTAGTCTTGATATGTGTGGATGGGGAAGATCTATTTTACTGGATGGTACATGTGAAAGAAGAAAAAAGTATTATTGAAATCCTAAATTTGAAATGTCAATGTAAGTAATGAATTTTCACCCCTAGAACTTCTACTTGGAGAATCCTAACCCTTATTCCTAATTCCCCTGGAAGTGACCAAAAAAAAAAAAAAAAAAAGTATTTTCATAGTTTTTCTCTTTTCAACCTAAGTATTTTAGAAAGCAGCTGAAGAATCGCTTCTGTTTATTTTTTAGTGTTTCTAAGGCCCCTGTGAAGGACTAAGTGAACTCAGGAAAGAACACTTAGTTTTAAACAGGAGAAATGTATTTAACTAAATCCTGAACACAGCAGGCCATCTGCCGGGAGTAGCAACTGCCGTTCTTCCTAACCGACTTCTTTACAAATTTAAAAAAAAATCCACCACCCCTCCCCCACCCCACAATTTTTAAAGCTTTTTGTTTAACTGCTGTGAAGGTTTATTTAATATGTTTTAAACCCAGAAATTTTAGGTCATTTCTAGTTTAAAAGCAGCAAATGTATTATTGCCTTTGAGTTTAAAGACTTGAACCACTTTCAATTTAATTTGCATTTTAAAGTTTTCTTTTTACCTATCAGCAGCCTTGATCCAAACCCATAGCTTCAGATATATTCAAGTTTAAAGATACTCATCTCTAAAACATTACTTAGTTCACAGTACCTTGTTTTGGTGTCTGATTCCTGTGAGCATTATCCTCTGTCCCTGTGGTACAACCTTTATACAGTAGAAACCTAAGCTCTTAGAAGTTTTAAGGCAATGTGTCCCTGCCAAGGAGACTTGACCCCATGCTCAAGAACCTGCAGTTGTATGAACAGAAAAACCCCAGAGAGGACTAGAGAATCCATTTTGTTAGGAAGGTTTTAAGAGGTGTGCTTTAACCTGCATCTTCTGTTTGCCTCAGGAACCCGTCTTTGCTTTCTAGAGCCCATGAGTGAGCCTAACTCCTCCAATGACTCTTCAGATATTTGAAGACATTTGTCTTATTTCCTTAGGTCTTCTTATTTCTTCATTTCTTCTTCAAATGACAATGCTCTGAATTTCCTTTCCCCATTCTCTTCATCTACCTCTGGGATAAACTGTTGTCAGGGACCAGCATGAAAAGAAAGCATGGTGCTCAAAACAGAGCACATATCTTCCAGGAGCTCGCTCTAGAGGGGGTGGGGTTGTGTGTTGGGGGGGAGTGTCAGGATCCTCACCTCACTTGCTCTGGTGTTAGGCTTGTATCAGTAAGGCCCAATTTCAAATGAGCTTTGTTAGTGGCTCTGAAATGTTTACTCAGATTTACCTTGCTGCTGCTGCTAAGTCGCTTCAGTCGTGTCCGACTCTGTGCGACCCCATAGACGGCAGCCCACCAGGCTCCTCCGTCCATGGGATTTTCCAGGCAAGAGTATGGAGTGGGGTGCCATTGCCTTCTCCATAGATTTACCTTACAGTCAACTAAAAGCCTCTGAGGTCTCCCTTGTCATCACACAAGTCGAACTTAAGATTTTGAAAGGGGAAGGTGTTGGACAAATGCATTTTTCCTTTCTTTTTCCTTTTTCATATGCTAGGCTATCTCAGAGAGATAACTGGACTTGTATCCTGAAAAACTCTCAGCCACACTGAAACTAGAGTTGGAGTGGAGTGAGGACATGGAGTGGACATGGAGCCAGGGTTTCCAACCACCTAGATTTTGAATAAGCAGATTTCACTTCTACTCATTCCCCTCTTTGCCCTATGTGTTTCTCTAGGACTTGGGCTCTGTCCTACCCAGAAAGCCCTCACACAGTGTAGTCCAGGCAGGGTGAACTAGAAGTGATTCATTGTTCTGGCTTACCACTCTCCAATATTAACCCAAATAAAAGAGGTTCAGGAAGTAGCAAAACAATTATTTTTCTTTCATCAGGTAGCAACTGACTGACTATTGGAAGAAGATTATTCATGCTATGCTTAACAAACACTCTCATTTCTTCATGTAGTTTTACACAACAGATATAGCATATTCTGTAAAGGCTGTTGGTATACCTGTTTTCATAATGACATGAGTAGTCTCTTCAGTAATTAGATTAGTTAAAGTGACATGATGTTTTCTGGCAAATTTCTGCACAAGCATCTGAAACCAAACCAAATATTACATTATAATAAATTACCTTTAGTACACAGCTCGAGAATTAGTTATCCCAGTTTTGAATTTCTATTTTTTCTCATAAAAGTACACCCTTTTTATTCTAATATGAAGTCTCAAAATAAATAGTAATTTAATAAAAATTATGTACAAATCAGAGGAAGAAATTCTGAAGTAGTCTATGCTAGCAGACATGGAATTATAACCAAAGATTCAAAATAATATTAATTTTCCCTTTAATAACAGATATGCAGATATCATTTGATTCCCTAAGACAGTTTCTTTGTGGAGTGACACCCTTTTATACCATAATTTAGATTTATCAGTCTATACTTCATAAGCTGAGGGGTAACTAGCCTATACAGAAAGGTATGCTCAGGTATGTGGCTTATAAAGAACTAGATTCACCCTGGTGACAGTTTCAAAACATTCAAGTCAAGATGCTTCTAAAGGTTAGTACAAATCAATTCCTCTTAAGGAGAAGGAATGGAAGACACACACTCTCCCCAAAAGAAATCTAGAGCCTTTTAGCTATTATCTAGCAACCAAATAAAAAAATCAATAGGCAGTAAAAGAAATTAACCAGATCCATTATGGACACAGCTGCCATAATTAGCAGCTACTGCTTGGTAAATAACTTTGTTTACTACGGGTCATCATTGACTAGCCATCACCACCCACGCCAGTATTTATGGGGATACGAGACTGCAATGGAGGCCCAGCAACTTTCTTTCATGCTGCCTCACTCCATACTGCCACGGGGCACTGAAAAAGACAAGCTGGAGAAGTTAATGACATCCTCCCCCTTTTGCCACTGCCCTCTGCCAGGATCATTAGCAATTCTGAACTGATTAATTGCTGAAATCCCAGCTTTGAAACAGTGTTCAGTTAGAAGAGCAACTGCTGAAAAGATCATCTTAATATGGGCTTCAGAATTAATCATGTGTAATACAGTCAGAAGCTTTCATAATAAATTCACCACACTTCAGCAAGTCTGAATAGAGCTAAAAAGTTTTCCTCTTTGCTTGTTTAAAGACAACACGTACTCAAGCCACTTAGAGTTTAATATGCAGTTCAGGATTGCCCAGGGCAAGAAAGATTAGATCATTTTAGCCTCCTCTGAAAAGCTGATCTCACAAAACAAAGGAATGAGAAATGCTAATTTTCAACGAATAAATGGGAATTTTAGATGTGTTGGCAAAAGACCAACAGCAACATTATCAGACATACGTATGAATTTTTAGAGCAAATAGCTATTCTGGGCACATGGTTATGAGGTGAGAATTCTCACATTACTGATGAAATTCACTGTCTCTACTAGGGCAGACATAGCTTACTTTTTGCCATTTTAGTAGTGAGACACATCTGGCCACAGAGATCAGGTGGAGCTGCTAACCTATCAACAAGCTAGAATGAGAAATGGCTCCTATCCCAGGAAGGATATATTAAGAAAGATATTTAAGAATGAGTGTGTGCATGCTAAGTCCCCTCAGTTGTGTCCGACTCTTTGTGATCCTATGGACTATAGCTCACCAGGTTCCTCTGTCCATGCGATTCTCCAGGCAAGGATACTAGAGTGGGTTTCCATGCCCTCCTCCAGGGGATCTTCCCGATCCAGGGATTGAACCTGCATCTCTGATGCCTCCTGCATTGGCAGGTGGGTTCTTTACCATGAATGCCACCTGGGAAGCCTCATTTAAGAATGACTGAATCATTTCTCTGCGTGCAATAAATGACATCCACTATTGAAGCTTTTCAATAGTGAAAATAGCTGAAGCTCCAATACTCTGGCCACCTGATGTAAAGAACTGACTCATTAGAAAAGACCCTGATGCTGGAAAAGATTGAGGGCAGGAAGAAAAGAGGACAGCAGAGGATGAAACAGTTGGATGGTATCACTGATTCAATGGACATGAGTTTGAGCCAACTCTAGGTGATAGTGAAGGACAGAGTAGCCTGGCGTGCTGCAATCCATGGGGTTGCAAAGAGTTGGACACAACTTAGCAACTGAACAACAACAACAAAGAACAGTCAAATTCATAGAGACAGAAAGTAGAATGGTGATGCCAGGGGGTATGAGGTGTTATTGTTTAATAGGCATATAATTTTAGTTTTGCAAGATGAACAAACTTCTGGAGACTGGTTGCGCAACAATGTGATAAACTTAACACTAACGGAACTATACACTTAAAAATGGTTAAGAAGGTAAATTTCATGTTGTGTGCACTCTACGATAACAGTATAACAACAACATCAAAACAGTGTAATAAGCCAGGATAAAAATAAATAAGCAATGGAAAAATGCCACGATGTAGTGATGTGCTTAGAACCAGCTGAAATTTAGTTAATCATGCTGGTATGTTCACTCAAGGTAGCAAAAAGATGCCTTATACTTACTTGTTTTTTTCAATAGAAAGAAAATTAAAATTAAAAAAGCTCTGTATCATACTCAACACTCTAACCTTTCTGCTAATATTTAATAACTATTTCCTTTAGTAAATATATACAAAAATAACTCAGCCTATAGCTTTATCTAGGTATAAATTTTTAGAAATTAGTAATGGAAATTAAATTACATAGAAATAAGCTTGTTGGCTAGATTTCTTCCTGTAGGTTATTTACAGTTAATACCCACTTAAAACCATCTGCAGTATGTTAATGAAGGCTTGGTCATTAGGGAAATACATATGGAGACACTCACGAGTTCTTTTGGGGTCAAGCCTGATGCCACCATAGAAAGTCTTTTGTTGCTTCTTTCTGTTGAAGATATCACTTCTGGCTTCTCTTTGCTCACACTTTCTTCCCTCAGGTTACACCCTGCAGTATTAGTAATGTGAACAGCAGCTGGAATCTTGGTAGATTCTTCTACTCGAAATTGGGATAATTTCGGTGCAGAGGCTGAGGGTGGCACGCTGTGAACATGAGCTGGCTCTGGGGCTCTGTCTTCAGAGGGATCAGACTCGGGGTCATGAGAGAAGAGGCTGATTCCAGATTTCAGGTAAGGGGTTCCCTCTGGAAGGAATGAAGAAAGAAGTTTAATCTATATGGCCATGTATCTTGAATTATAACATCTAGTCTGCTAAGAATTAAAAAGATTAAGTTAGTTAAGAGAAAAATGAGTACATTAATAACATTTGGTAGATGTGCAAAGTGACAACTTTTCTAAAGGAAATCTGGCATGACATGCAAAAGCTTTGTGTGTTTATACTGGCAGTCAACAATTCTAGTTTTAGAAATGTATCCTAAGGACATTAAAGAGGTCTGCACAAGTGTAGTCATGGGAAGGTTCACTGCAACAATGTTTATAACAGTAAAGCTTTAGAAACAAACTAAACGTCCAATGATGAGATTAAAAAATCATGCCATATCCATCACAATGGAGTACTTACTTATCACGTATTCCATTAAATTACAATAAAATGGAGAAATGTACACACTCACCTTCGTTGTAGAATTATTCACAATAGCCAAGAGGTGGAAGCAACCCAAATATCTCTCAATGGATAAATGACTAAAGAAAATGTGATACACACACACAGAAGTTTTTTTGTTTGTTAGTTGTGTTATTTTTATTTTTTTTTTAGTATGTCTTGGCCATGCTGCTTGACATGTGGGATCTCAGTTCCCTGACCAGGGATAGAACTGAAACACCTTGCACTGGAAGCATGGAGTCTTAACCACTGGACTGCCAGAGAAGTACCTCACACGATGGTTTTTAAAGAAAATCCTGTCACATGCTACAAACATGGATGAATGTTGAAGACAGTATACTAAATGAAAGTAGTCAGTCACAAAAGGATAAATACTGCATGATTCCATTTGTATGAGCTATCTAGAATAGCTAAACTCTTAGAAAGGAAAATGCTGACTCCCAGAGAATGGGGGGAGGGAGAAAAGGGAGTTGCTATTTAATGGGTACAGAATTTGTTTTACAAGATGAAAAAATTTTAGAGATCTACTGCATAACAATAGGAGTATACTTAATATTGCTGAGCTCTTAAAAATGGTTAAGAGGTAAATTTTATGTATTTTTACTACAATTAAAGATAAACTTAAAAATTTTAAAAGATACCACTGATTTTTTTTTTTAAAAGGAATTATGTTTTATAATTTTGTTTATTTATTTATGGTTGTGCTGGATCTTCATTGCCATTTGGGCTTTTCTATGTTTGCTGTGACTGGGGCCTATTGTTGTGGTTCCTGGGCTCTAGAGGATAGGCCCAATAACTGTGGTTAAAAAGGCTTAGTTCTCCCAAGGCATGTAGGATCTTCCCAGACCAGGGACTGAACCCATGTCTCCTGCACTGGCAGACAGATTCTTTACCGAGCCACCAGGGAAGTCTAAGATACCACTGATTTTTAAGATGCTACCCTATTTCAGTCTTAACATGAAATATGTTTGCATCTTAGAATCCCTTAGATGCAATATTATAAAGCCTGCTTTCTATAATTCCTGTCATTTATCTGTTTTAGTTCTTAGGGGATGGTTTTGATTCAAATGTATACTTCAAAAAAGTTTTTATCTTATATTGGGGTATAGTTGATTTATAACATTGTATTAGTTTCAGGTACACAGAAAAGTGTCTCAGTTATACTGAAATGTATACTTTAATCTTTGGACTGTTTGTGAAGACTTTGGCACTGCCTATATCACTGAAACTTAAAAAGGACCAAATACAAATAGTTGACTAAAAACAATCAAAATGTTTTTAAAATTTTAAAAAAGTAAGACACTCTCCTGATATATTAAAGATGGCAAAGAAATACTGATCATGATTTTTTATTAAATAATTAAAGTTTATGTAAACTGACTAAAAATATATAGCATATTTTATTGTTGATGACAAGAATATATGTAGTTTGAAATGGCTTTTTTATTACTTATATTCTCCATCTGGTACTGAACATATTGTACTTTTGTAAGGAAGGAAAAAGGGTTGAAAATGAGACAACTACTTATGATGGTATCATTAAATTTTTCACTCTTCAATAAATTATCAGCTATCATTACCAAATTAAAAAAATACACCATCCCCAAAACATTTCAGAAAATGTCACTACATCAGCAAGTAAGCACAGCTAAGTAGAATGCATGAGATTACTAAAAAGACTCCAGTGAATACGGCCAAATATATTTAGGTGCCTAAGAGCACCTTTTATGACAATGTGTTTTTGAGGATCAATTTAAAACTTTCTTTACTGATTAAAACCTGATTTACAAGCCATAAAACACACCTTTCAGTTACAGTGATTTACAAGGCATAAAATATACAGCAATTTATATTCATTAATTCATAAAACAAGAGCTTACTTTAGAGATCTGAGTCATTTTTCAATAAAGGACAGGCCTAAAACTTTACCCTAGGGCCCTAGAACTCTTATTTAACAGCTGAAGTAAAATATTTAGAGAGTACCAAGAACTCGCTCATCCTCAAAACTGTTAGAGTTAAACCAATATAGACAGATTAACAGTGGCAATGATTTTCTACTTGGATTAACATTCAAGCTATTTTTCTAACAAGTTTACATATAACAGATGCATTCATGATAGACTACCAGATTAGAAAGATGATTTGCCCAGAATGTCTTTAGGTAAGACTCAGAGTAAAATAAAAGTGTTTTCTCCACCAAAGCAGATGAAATATTACCTTGATCTTGTCTTGGCAAACAAGACCCCATTAAATCTTGGGTCTCATACTTAGCCAGCTGTTGTTCCTCCACATCGGCAACATTAATGGGCTCCTTTTGAGATGGGCAGTTTCTGTCCTGAAGATTCCTTGAGTGGCTGTGCATATACCACCTATTATCTGACAACTGGGATTTAGAAGGGGAAGACCTGGAAATAAGGAAGAAAGCAGAAAACCACTGCTGCAGCTTGTGAAAGGACTAATCACACTTTCTGAGCAGCCAAGGCATAAGTGAAACAGCTCACTGTCAGAGAGATTGGGAATGACTAGCGAAAGAGAACACAAGAGATGGCTAGGAGACTGGATTCACGATGTCTGCCAACATGTCAGGGCTGACATGTAACATCTCCCCTTAAGTGCTGGTCTGAGGCAGCGTATATCCTAGCTGTTTAAAAGCATGTCAGCAAATTTCATCAAATTATCCACTGACGCTCACATTCTATACACTATTTCAAATGAATGTATGAGAATCAGCTCTCACAAAAATAGAAAATTGATTAATTTTGACATTGTTACACTCATTCTTTCTACCCAATTTTAGCAAAATTCATAGAATCATCCCTACCTCCTGCCTTTTCAATGTCCAAAGTCACTCTAAAAACAAAAATCAGCTATAAAATATCATTAGAAGAGCATATGTACATTGTAATTACTCTACTCTTTCAGGTGTTTAGAACTTTGCTGAATAAGAGATTTACCCACAGGTTTAAAGGACCTCAGAGGTCAGATAATTAATTCAAACAATTATTGGGTATTTACTATGAGTCAGGCATTAAAGCTTGGCTCCACAGATTAAAGATGAGCAAGACCTGAACTGTTGCTCAAGAGTCTAGTAGAGGGAGGAAGTTCAATCAATGTGTAGGTTCTTTAATAGAAGTCTCAGGAGGGTACAATGGGGTGGGGAAGGAGGAAGAGGAATATTTCATCTAAATATTAAATGGGTGATTAGCTCAATTGGATAAAGCATGGCAATGAGGTCATTACCTCTAAACACGGGTTTAGTGCCTATGGATGTCCCATCTTTTCACTCTCTATTACAGCCACCAGGCCAGCATCTCAGCCTCAAAAATATATCCTCAGTTCAGTTCAAGAGGCTTGGAAAAGATGGTGTGATTACATTATTGACAACGTGTCACTATTCCCAGTTAGATAAGTGGAAATAGACTTATATTTGGTAGAAGCTCCATACATATGAATTCCCTTTCCTTCTTGGAGTGGTGAGATGTGTGATTCTATCAGTTCTGAGATTCTTTCCTGGACTATCAATTTGGAATAATAGTCCAGAACTTGTCCTTTTACTTTCACTGTTATTAAGATCAAATGAAGGTACTTTTAAAACTAGGTAGTGTTTCATAGTCTTATATCAATAGTGATATGAATAACATCTCTTAAAGATATTCTGAATATTTACTGGGGTAAATCAGTAGCTAAACTTTTTCTAGGAAGGCAAAAACTTCAATGAGGGCAAGGATGGTCTTAGAGAAGTCTACCTTCAGTCTCCAGGCTTACTGAGGTTTTAGTATATATATATATATATATATTTTTTTTTTTTAACATTTTTTTAATTGGAGTATAACTGCTTTACATTGTTGCTAGTTTCTGGTGCACAACGAAGTGAATCATATATCCCCGCGCTTGAACCTCCTTCCCTCCCACCCCTCACTAGTTCTCTATTTTATTCCAACATTGAGAAGGGGTAGATCTACAGTGCATGCCTCATGTTGTAGCTCATGCCTGGTATAGGTCCAAAAAGCCAACATGAAATTAAACAAAAGAAGTGTCCTAGAGGAATGAGAGGTTAGAAATGTCCATGTACAAAAACCTAGAGAAAGTATGGCAAAAAAAAATAACAATAAGAGTTTAATGTCAGTACAGGTGCTATTCAGCTCCCCAGACTTGACATTTATTACTTCTTACCTTTCCATTCCTGGTTCTTTATTTTTATTGGTAGAACTATCTAGAGATACTGGAAACTTGTCAGCAGAGAGGCTTTCAGGATTCTGGCTTCTAGAATAGTCTCTACTGTTCTCTGAAGTTAATATTGCTTTAAATGGAATGAGAAAACAAAGAAATCAACTTTACTGCTTTGTCCTGATGGTGATCATTTAGGTGAGATTATTGATTTTTTTCAAAAGCAGCAATCTGTGACAATCAAATTGGTTTTTAAACAGGTATACCAGACAGAATTCTATAAACACAAGCGATACTGCACCAAATGGAACTAAATGACTAAAAAATAATAATGACAATAAAAAGGAACACTTTAAAACTAGGTAAATAAAGATATCCAGCTGAGATAAGGTTGAAAAAATCATATATGTATATTTTTTGACCCTGAATGATAAGGAAACAAGAATAGGAAATGAATTTTATCTCTGCTGCAAACTACACTCAAATCCTCTCATATAATAGGGAAGAGAAAGTACTAGAAAGCACAAAGCACACCCCTCTTCCATCCCTATTTGCCTCCACATCAAAGATTGTATAGGATGGGATTTAGCTTCTACATGTGTGTGGCAACAAGAGGGAGGGGTTAGATGAGAAAGAAAACAAAGAGCTATATTAATTTAACTATTTTTTAAGACACTGGGTAGCCTGGGGGGAAACAATCATTGATTTCCAGTGCCCACAGTATTTTGGAATAGTACTGTAGGAAACACCCCTGCCCTGGAAATCATTTCTTCATCTGTGGATCTTAACATTAGTTATATACTTCATGGGTAGGGAGTATGTGTCAGACCAAACATTTAATAAATTTTACTGACAGACACAAACACAGATATTAAAAAGTCATTCTATCACCTGGATAGTTAACATAAGAGTTCCTCTTTTCACTACAATAAAGCCCAAACTATAAAGAAAATAAGCTACCCTGAGTTAGGATGCAATAACTGCTATGGAATAGTACTGTAGTCCCCCTCGAAATCATTTCTTCATCTGTGGATCTTAAGGTCAGACCAAACATTTAATAAATTTTACTGACTGCCTATTAGGTACTAATAAGCATTGTTTCCAAGTATTGGGAAGAATCAAGGAAAAGACACTGAAGATGGAGGAAAGAGATACTGACTTGTGATAAGCCCTAAGTGTCCATGAATGAATGTAGTGTAGAACAGCAAAGCTCAGATGTGTCTGAAAATTATAATAGACTATGATGTTACAAATGCTAATGTTTGCTTTACGAATGACAGGTAATCCAGGAGGAAAACAAAAAGCACAGTGCATGGTATGAAATAGCTTTACCTGCAGAGGGAAGTACACATTAATTTGTAATGGTTAAGAATACACATTTGCACAAAAATATTATGTAGTCTTGGGAATGACTCTTAAATAAACAGTAGGGCAGATCTAGGCGGAGGACAGGAATTTGATATAAAGACCTTAGAAAGGGGGCTTTCATCATCTTTAAGAATACTGAATCTTAAATAAAAACTTGTGAAATCTGATTAAGTCGAGTTTCACTCACTCCTAGTAATGTACTAATGTTGGTTTCTTAGTCTTGACAATTGTACCATGGTAATGTAAGATGACAACATTAGGAGAACCTGAAACTAGGTAAGGGGTAGAGTTCCTGCAGGAACTCTCCATACTATCATTGCTCCTTTTCAGGAAATCTAAAGTTATTCAAAAATAAAACATTTATTTAAAAAACAAGTTATTTTAATACAGCTGAAGGTAAACAGAACTCCTTTTCCCCCGATTAAGAAGCTGCTTGAGGACTTCCAATGCTTCCAGTGCACGGGATGTGGGTTTGATCCCTGGTAGGGGAAGTAAGATCCCACATGCCATGCACTGTGGCCAAAAAATAGTTTCCTTGAATTTCAGTTAGAATCACACCAATTTAAGAGGGAAAAAGACACAAAACTTAAGCTGCTATTAAGTTGATGCTAAAAATGTTTCAGAACTAAAGCCACAAAACTCCAAAATCCATATCCAGAAATTTTCTTTCAATAACTTTAGAGTGGGCTTCAGAGTTTTGTTTTCTGTTTGTTTTAATATTTATTTATTACTTGGCTGTGCTGGGTCTTAGTTGTGGCAAGCAGGATCTTTAGTTGTGGCATGTGGGATCTAGTTCCCTGACCAAAGACTGAACCCAGGTCCCCTGTGTTGGGAGTGTAGAGTCTTGGCCACTGGACCACCAGAGAAGTCCCTGGGCTTCAGAGTTTTAATCAAGTGAATTAAAATATTCATTAAGGGGACTTCCCTGGTGGTCCAGTGGCTGAGAATCCACCTTACAACAATGGGGGACATAGGTTCAATCCCTGGTCAGGGAACTAAGGTCCTCCACACTGCCGGGAAGTAAGTCCATGGGCCATAACTAGAAAGCCTGTGTGCCACAACTTTGTTGCCAAAACTAAGACCCAACACAGCCAAATAAATATATATATTATAAAATATATATTTATTGAGTACCTACCGTGTTCCAGGCACAGGTGTTAGGGTTCTCTGCCTACATGGATCTTATATTCTAGTAGGAGGTAATAAGGAACTCTAAACAATATGCAAGACAAATTAGATATTGTTAAAAGTTAATAAGGGCTATGAAAAAAAGTAACACTCTAACAGGGTAAAATGGGGCTGGAGAAATCAGAGACTTAAAAATCACAATTAAAAAATACTGTGGTTATGGGTGATCTTGAGAAGTAGCAGTTCAGCATTTTGAACATATTCAAGTTATACAAATAAAAGTGGTCATGGCAGACACTCCCTGTGGAGTTGGAACTTTTTTTTAATGGGGAACTTCTCATAATCCTCCCCTCCCCTCCTCTCAACATTTACCCACTACCTTCTGAGGATGTTATAATTTCATGAGAAAGCAGACCAATGAATAAGTTTATTACAAAGGATAGAATAAAAGCTTTCTCTAAAGAAAAATGTTTTATATAGAGATTCGGAAAAAATTTTCAGAGTTTGTCAAATCCATAATAAAACAGAATATGTAAAATTACAGCAAATTTGGAAAAAAAAAAACAAACCACAAACATTTTGTGTACAGATCTTCAGGAAAAAATAAACACCCTCCCCACAAAGATGAGATAACAAATTTACAGACTTATTCAAAGCCAGACAATAACATTTTAGATCTGGTGCATAAAAACTGAAAGTCATCTGTTTTTAGACTGAAGATGGTGAAAGCACCAAAGAAAATTGTGATGGGGTTGAGATTTTGGGCTTCATTATCTGGGAGATGAACTAAATGAAGAAAAAGTTACAAAGAATGTATTTAAGGAAATACATTTTGAACCACTGCCATAGCAACAGAGTTCCTAGCTTCTCATGCATGAGCTACTGTTTCTGAACATAAAAACACTGCAAGGCACACTCTAGGATCAAGGCCACTCTACTGAATAATTAAGAGTCGAGTTCCTAGAAAGACTCAAATGAAGGTCCTTTGGCCCCTGTAGCACTGATGAAAGGGGCAATGAAGAAGGGACTTTAACACTAAGTTAGCTAGACAGCTATCATTGAGATAGCTGAGAAGAGCACGGGGGGAGGGCCCACCACACCTGCCAGTTCCTAAGCATCAGCTCTCCCCTAGAACCCAGGCCTGTGTCTGGCATTTTATCTGTGTGTCTACATATTTGCCCCTATTTAGAACAATGACTGATATGTTGTCTTTCACAGGCCTTTTCCAATTAAAATTCAAATTTTCATCTCATTTTATGTGAGGTTATTCCTCAGGTCGGTGCTCACTTCTTCCAGCTCAGAACAACTCCACCTGCCTGGTTACTCCAAACACCACCTCTTGTCTTGGTGGTAACAGTCATGCTGTTATAAAGCACTTGTCTCCACTGCATAATTGGGCTTTCTGTGGATCAAGGTGCAGTTCCTAAAGTATGTAAGTCATGTCCAACTCTTGCGACCCCATGGACTGCAGCCCACAAGGCGCCTCTGCCCAGGGGATTTCCCAGGCAAGCATACTGGAGTGGATTGCCATCTCCTTCTCCAGGGTATCTTCCCAACCTAGGGATCAAACCTGCATCTCTTTCGTCTCCTGCATTGGCAGGTGGATTCTTTACCCTTGAGCCAACTGGGAAGTTCATGAAGTACGTACAGACATCTCTCTCTACAAACCGAAAAGTACATTCAACAGAATTTTATGATCTGACACCAGTGTTATAAGTCTGAGTGGTTTTTAATAAGCTTTCTAATATGATGGGGTCACCTATTTCCAGCCTGCCCCATGACATTCAGGTTCCTGTGGGCACCCCTGTGGCATTTTCTTACTGTGGGTAGTCAGACAGCAACACTTACTGACCCTCTTGGTCCCTCTGAATGGCAAATTAGTTGTAAGCAGGAACTAGAAGTAAGGCTCTAAGATTTCCCACCACGTGACTCAGCAAATACATGCTCAGCAAAGATCATAAAATATTGGTGCTGGGTTCATACCTTTCAGAAAGAGATAAAGCCTTAGAGAGGGAAGAATTTTGCTTAAGGTAACACAGATTGGCTAGTATTACAAACCTCTTTCTGATGTGTTTTGCTCTGGATTTAGCAGGTGCTCTGGGCCACGAGAATCAGCTGTGAGGGAAGCAGAGCTGACACAAGAAAATGAAACCAAGAAAGTCACATACTTTTACAATAGGCTGAGAAAAAAAAAATTAGCATAAGAGTTAGTCCATCCAAAAATTCTGATTTCCAGCTTGTGAGGTCTCTTCCTTTTCAGGGATTCTTTGAACATTTATCTCTAACAAGAAGAGCACAGAGTTAACTCACTAACTTATCTATTTGTTCATTTAACTATTTGCTGACCACCTATTATGTGCCAGGCACTGCCATAGGCTGGGGATAGAGCCCTCATGGTGCTGCCATTCTAGACAGTGACAGGGAACCTAGAGATCCAGCGCCAAGAAGAACCTGCTAGAAGAAAGGGGCCCACAGAAAGAGCCCTCGGAAAACCTGGAAGGCGTTACTGTTTTCAATTCAAGATAATAGGCTCCTCTTTCTTACGGGGCTCCTGATGAGTACATCATGAGACATGCTGGGCTGGAAGAAACACAAGCTGGAATAAAGATTGCCGGGAGAAATATCAATAACCTCAGATATGCAGATAACACCACCCTTATGGCAGAAAGTGAAGAAAAACTAAAGAGCCTCTTGATGAAAGTGAAAGAGGAGAGTGAAAAAGTTGGCTTAAAGCTCAACGTTCAAAAAACTAAGATCATGGCATCTGGTCCCATCACTTCATGGGAAATAGATGGGAAAACAGTGTCAGACTTTATTTTTTGGGGCTCCAAAATCACTGCTGATGGTGATTGCAGCCATGAAATTAAAAGATGCTTACTCCTTGGAAGGAAGGTTATGGCCAACCTACATAACATATTTAAAAGCAGAGACATTACTTTGCCAACAAAAGTCTGTCTAGTCAAGGCTATGGTTTTTCCAGTGGTCATGTATGGATGTGAGAGTTGGACGGTGAAGAAAGCTGAGCACCGAAGAATTGATGCTTTTGAACTGTGGTGTTGGAGAAGACTCTTGAGAGTCCCTTGGACTGCAAGGAGATCCAATCAATCCATCCTAAAGGAGATCAGTCCTGGGTGTTCATTGGAAGGACTGATGTTGAAGCTGAAACTCCAATACTTTGGCCACCTCATGCGAAGAGTTGACTCATTAGAAAAGACCCTGATGCTTGGTAGGATTGGGGGCGGGAGGAGAAGGGGACGACAGAGGATGAAATGGTTGGATGGCATCACTGACTCGATGGACATGGGTTTGGGTGGACTCCGGGAGTTGGTGATGGACAGAGAGGCCTGGCGTGCTGCAATCATGGGGTCGCAAAGAGTCGGACACAACTGAGCGATTGAACTGAACTGAACTGATGTTTATTTCTCCAGATGAAGAAGAAACCTGCTTAGTCTAAGGTTTTTGATTAGCAAAGTACCAGGTAAGTAAGGAGCTCTCCAAAATATATATATTTCTTTTCTATTTAAAAAATTGTTTTAATTTATTTTTGGTTGAGTGGGGTCTTCCTTGCTACGCGAGGGCTTTTTCTAGTTTCAGTGTACAGGCTTCTCATTGCAATGGCTTCTCTTATTGCGGAGCATGGGTTCTAGGGCACATGGGCTCCCGTAGTTGCAGTGTGTGGGCCCAGTTAGTTGTGGCTCATGAGCTCTAGAGCACGGGCTCAGCAGCTGTGTGTCATGTGGAATCTTCCAGGGCCAGGGGATCAAACCCTGCACTGGCAGGTGGATTCTTATCTACTGTACCACCAGGGAAGTCACAAAATATACATTTCTTCATTACTTTTAGAAGGAGCATGTATGGCTGCCAGCAAACCCTAGGAAAATACAAATTGCTTCACCTGGTTTCTTCTTCAGATCCTTGCAAATGACTTTGCACTCTACTAAAAACAAGTTATCTACTTTCTCCCGCTACACTGAATTCACAGTTTTTAGGAGGTTTTTATAACTGGTAAATGCATTCCCTGCTCCACAAAGGCTTCTATTGCT
The DNA here is from genome assembly GCA_024291935.2 of Okapia johnstoni. Lineage (NCBI taxonomy): Eukaryota > Metazoa > Chordata > Mammalia > Artiodactyla > Giraffidae > Okapia > Okapia johnstoni. The sequence goes on along the minus strand of CM044306.1, from coordinate 18,757,137 downwards.
ACCCTGAGACTGCCGTGCTGCCAGTGTCCACAGCAGCACCAGTGCCACCACGAGGTGCTTCTGAGAAGTTCCGTCACTGATTGGATCCTAGTCAAGGGCTCACCGCAGTAATCTGGGATGAAATCACAGACATCAGATGAGGTTCAGGAGCTCTATTGGTCACTACTGTCATGATCATCACCTGTAACTTCTGTGGCCATTAAATAGGTTAGAAAATCAGAAAATATTAACAGTAATGGGAGAATAATATGTAGATAACTTTCCTTTAGGTTTTTCCAAAGCATTACTTCATAACTTAGACAAATTCCCCTACAGGCAACTGGCCAGATACATTTGGCAGAGTAAACTCAAATTGGTTACCAAGTTTTCTTGATTAGAATTCTTATGTTTATTGAATTAGTCCTACTTTTCTTATCTATTTATACTCTGCTACTCTGATCTCTACTTTCACTACAGCTAAAGTTCCCTTAAAGCCACGTTTATCATATCACTTCTTTTCCAATTAGGAGCTTAGTTCACCACTGCTAAGATAATAAGTTAACACTTTCTGAATACTGTATAATTATTATTCGTTACTGTTCTCATGACAATTCCTAAGTACAGCATTCAAAATAGGCCTTCATACTTGGATCTTATCTCTTATTTCTCCCCAAACCACCACATGTGCCCTATTTTCCAGTCATAGTTTTATGCTTCCTGGGCATTTCATGCTTCTGTGTCTTTGCCTCGATTTACTGCCTCCCTTCTCTTCCCACCTGGAAAAAAATTCTTCTCATCTTTTAAGGTCCAGCTTGAATATCTCCTTTGGAAGTCCCCACTAATAATACATTTCCTATCAGGAACATAATTCCTCAGTCTACTTCATTTATATTGCTAATGTATTAGTATACCAAAGTGTAATACCTGACTCTCTGAGATGGGAAGAATCCTTCCTTAAGCATTCTTGTATTCAAAACACCCAGCAGACAGTAAGCATTTAGTAAGTGTTTAATGTAGACACGAATGAATGAATTTAGTTAATCAGTCTTTGTTAAAGAACAGACACTAATGATACTGAATTAGCATTTATCCCCTAAATATGTCTCCCCAGTTCTGTATAAACAGACTTTGGGAAAAGATCCCACTTCAATCATTTTGCTTGTTGGCACTACTCTAGATTTAAGTTAGCCCTGAAATCTGACTTTGGCTGTTTTGGGTAGATGCTTGATAAAAACACTTTATAAAATGAATCTTGAACAAATAGATACATCTCTAGGAATAAGAGCAGAAATATAGAAAACAAGGAGATAGTTTATTTTATTGAATGTCATATATTCTACAATATGGCTAAAGCAGATGGAATCAGAAACCAGACACAACTCTAAAACACAAGGTATAAAAAGGTAAAACCCATGTTGACAGAGCCCCAAACCCACATCCAGAAAAGATCATAGGAATTGCAAACAGAGAAAAGGCTTCCTAGGGAATTCCTTGGTGGTCCAGTGGTTAAGACTATGCTTGCATTGCAGTGGGCACAGGTTTGATCCCCGGTTGGGGAACTAAGATCCTGCAAGCCGCACAGCATGGCCAAAAAAGATAAAAAAGAAAAGGCCTCCTAAATCCTTTCATGAATTTCAGTAGGCGATGGTTCACAGGCAGTGGTCTTACTCCAGCAGGCTTCAATCCTAGAGGGATTTGCTCCACATGGCAATCCTGCTATCACCAGAGCTGGATGGACTGGTTGGATCTCCTCGTAGTCCAAGGGGCTCTCAAGAGTCTTCTCCAACACCACAGTTCAAAAGCATCAATTCTTTGGTGCTCAGCTTTCTTTATATTCCAACTCTCACATCCATACATGACTACTGGAAAAACTATAGCCTTGACTAGATGGACCTTTGTTGGCAAAATAATGTCTCTGCTTTTTAATATGCTGTCTAGGTTGGTCATAACTTTCCTTCCAAGGAGTAAGCGTCTTTTAATTTCATTGCTGCAATCACCATCTGCAGTGATCTTGGAGCCCAGAAAAATAAAGTCAGCCACTGTTTCCCCATCTATCTGCCATAAAGTGATGGGACTGGATAACATGATCTTAGTTTTCTGAATGTACATGATAGCAAACTGTGTATCTTGCCCTGAAACCCTCATATTCAACCCTCAATTCAAATTTTCACTGAAGAAAACTTAGTGACATAGTAAAAACAATATAAGGCCTTGGTAAATTAAAAAAAAATCGAAATCATTTCAAGCATCTTTTCTCTGATCACAATGTGGTAAGATTAGATGTCAACTACAGGAAAAAACTGCTAAAAATACAAACATATGGAGGCTAAACAACACGCTTCTGAATAACCAACAAAATACGGAAGAAATCAAAAAATGCATAGAAACAAATGAAAATGAAAACACGACAACCCAAAACCTATGGCATTCAGTAAAAGCAGTGCTAAGGGGAAGGTTCATAGCAATACAATCTTACCTCAAGAAACAAGAGAAAAATCAAATAAATAACCTAACTTTACACCTAAAGCAACTAGAAAAAGAAGAAATGAAGAACCCCAGGGTTAGTAGAAGGAAAGAAATCATAAAAATAAGAGCAGAAATAAATGAAAAAGAAACAAAGGAGACTAGAGCAAAAATCAACAAAACTTAAAGCTGGTTCTTTGAGAAGATCAAATAGGCGAACCATTAGCCAGACTCATCAAGACAAAAAGGGAGAAGAATCAAATCAATAAAATTAGAAATGAAAAGGGAGAAATCACAACAGACAACACAGAAATATAAAGGATCATAAGAGACTACTATCAGCAACTATATGCCAATAAAATGGACAACTTGGAAGAAATGGACGAGTTCTCAGAAAAATATAACCTTCCAAAACTGAACCAGGAAGAAATAGAAAATCTTAATAGACCCATCACAAGCACAGAAATTGAAACTATAATAAAAAATCTTCCAACAAATAAAAGTCTAGGAACAGATGACTTCACAGGTGAATTCTACCAAAAATTTAGAGATGAGTTAACACCTATCCTAGTCAAACTCTTCCAGAAAATTGCAGAGGAAGGTAAACTCCCAAACTCATTCTATGAGGCCACCATCACACTAATACCAAAACCAGAGAAAGATGCCACAAAAAAAGAAAACTACAGGCCAATATCACTGATGAACATAGATGCAAAAATCCTTAACAAAATCCTAGCAAACAGATTCCAACAACATATTAAAAAGATCATACACCATGACCAAGTGGGCTTTATCCCAGGGATGCAAGGATTCTTCAATATTCACAAATCAATCAGTGTGATACACCACATTAACAAACTGAAAGATAAAAACCATATGATTATCTCAGTAGATGCAGAAAAAGCCTTTGACAAAATTCAACACCCATTTATGATAAAAACTCTTCAGAAAGCAGGCATAGAAGGAACATACCTCAACATAATAAAAGCCATATATGAAAAATCCACAGCAAACATTAGCCTCAATGGTGAAAAATTGAAAGCATTTCCCCTAAAGTAAGGAACAAGACAAGGATGCCCACTCTCACCACTACTATTCAACATAGTTTTGGAAGTTTTAGCCACAGCAATCAGAGCAGAAAAAGAAATAAAAGGAATACAGATAGGAAAAGAAGAAGTAAAACTCTCACTGTTTGGAGATGACATGATCCTCTACATAGAAAACCCTAAAGACTCCACCAGAAAATTACTAGAGCTAATCAATGAATATAGTAAAGTTGCAGGATATAAAATTAATACACAGAAATCCCTTGCATTCCTATACACTAACAATGAAAAAACAGAAAAAGAAATTAAGGAAACAATCCCATTCACCATTGCAACAAAAAGAATAAAATACTTAGGAATAAATCTACCTAAAGAAACAAAAGACCTCTATATAGAAAACTATAAAACACTGATGAAAGAAATCAAATATGACACAAATAGATGGAGAAATATACCATGTTCATGGATTGGAAGAATCAATATGGTGAAAATGAGTATACTACTCAAAGCAATTTATAGATTCAATGCAATCCCTATCAAGCTATCAACAGTATTTTTCACAGAACTAGAACAAATAATTTCAAAATTTGTATGGAATAGCTAAAGCAATCTTGAGAAAGAAGAATGAACTGGAGGAATCAACCTGCCTGACTTCAGACTATACCACAAAGCTACAGTTCATCAAGACAGTACGGTACTGGCACAAAGACAGAAATATAGATCAGTGGAACAAAATAGAAAGCCCAGAGATAAATCCATGCACCTATGGACACCTTATCTTTGACAAAGGAGGCAAAAATATACAATGAAGAAAAAACAATCTCTTTAACAAGTGGTGCTGGGAAAACTGGTCAACCACCTGTAAAAGAATGAAACTAGAACACTTTTTAACACCATACACAAAAATAAATTCCAAATGTATTAAAGATTTAAATGTAAGACCAGAAAGTATAAAACTCCTAGAGGAAAACACAGGCAAAACACTCTGACATAAACCACAGCAAGCTCCTCTATGACCCACCTCCCAGAGTAAGTGAAAATAAAAACAAAAATAAACAAATGGGACCTAATTAAACTTAAAAGCTTTTGCACAATGAAGGGAATTATAAGCAAGGTGAAAAGACAGCCTTCAGAATGAGAGAAAATAATAGCAAACAAAGCAACTAACAAAGAATTAACCTCAAAAATATACAAGCAGCTCATGCAGCTCAATACCAGAAAAATAAATGACCCAATCAAAAAATGCGCCAAAGAACTAAACAGACATATATTTCTCTCAAGAAGACATACAAATGGCTAACAAACACATGAAAAGATGCTCAACATCACTCATTATCAGAGAAATGCAAATCAAAACCACAATGTGGTACCATCTCACACTGGTCAGAATGGCTGCTATCAAAAAGTCTACAAACAATAAGTGCTGGAGAGGGTATGGAGAAAAGGGAACCCTCTTACACTGTTGGTGGGAATGCAAACTAGTACAGCCATTCTGGAGAATAGGGTGGAGATTCCTTAAAAAACTGGAACTAGAACTGCCATGTGACCCAGCAATCCCACTGCTGGGCATACACACAGAGGAAACCAGAATTGAAAGAGACACGTGTACCCCAATGTTCATCACAGTACTTACAGTACTTGTTTACAATAGCTAGGACATGGAAGCAACCTAGATGTCCATCGGCAGACAAATGGATAAAAAAGTTGTGGTACATATACACAATGGAATATTACTTAGCTATTAAAAAGAATGCATTTGAACCAGTTCTAATGAGGTGGATGAAACTGGAGCCTATTATACAGAGTGAAGTAAGTCAGAAAGAAAACCACCAGTAATTAGCCTCCAATTTTTATTAACACATATATATGGAATTTAGAAAGATGGTAACGATGACACTATACGCAGGCACATACCCACTCCAGTACTAAGTTAATAAGTTAATGCCTGGGAGGCAAAAATCCAATGGACGGAGGAGCCTGGTAGGCTACAATCCATGGGGTCGCTAAGAGTCAGACACGACTGAGTGACTTCACTTTCACTTTTCCCTTTCATGCACTGGAGAAGGAAATGGCAACCCACTCCAGTGTTCTTGCCTGGAGAATCCCAGGGACGGCAGAGCCTGGTGGGCTGCCATCTGTGGGGTTGCACAGAGTCAGACACGACTGAAGCGACTTAGCAGCAGCAGTAGCAGTAGCAGCAGCAATGATTTTTAGCTCACAGAATTTAATTTTAAAAATAACTAATACAGGGGCATGATATATAATTCAGGACAAAAAAGGATATTCAGAGAAAAATAAGGCTTTCTCCTGCTGTTAATCATCTATTTCCCCATCTGAAGGCAACTTCTATTACCTATCTTTTGTGTACCCTTCCAGAGATAAATGTTAAAATTTACTGAACCATTCTCTTTGGGTGAGTTTTAAAACTGTGATAAAATATACCATCCTTAAGTATGCCGTTTAGTGGCATAAAGTATTTTCATATTGTTGTCCAACCATCATCAGTATCTATCTCCATATCTTTTTCACCATCCCAAATTGAAACCTGGGCCCTTTAAAGGATAGCTTCCCCTCCTCCCACCCCCAAGTCCCTGGTAATTACTAGTCTACTTTCTGTCTCTATGGATTTAACTATTCTAGGTCCCTCATAAAAGTAGAGTCATACACTATTTGTCCTTTGGTACCCGGCTTATTTCACTTATCGATGTTTTCAAGGTTCATCCGTGAATGATTTTTATTTACTTGTATTTTCTAGGTTTTCCATGATGCACATATATAACTTTATATGGCTTTTCTCAGTTTTATCTAATCTGGCATTTCAGGAAGTTCAGAAAAAAAAAAGTCATTCACTTGCTAGTAGCTGAAAGTGTATTTAAGATTTGGTGAGAAAAAGAAGTCAGGGCAGGATGATTCCAGGTAGTCCAGATATCTCCACCTTAAGAATGTGCATTGGGACTTCCCTGGCAGTCCAGTGGTTAAGAATCTGCCTTCCAGTGCAGGGAATGTACATTTGATCCCTGGTTGGGAACTAAGATCCCACATGTTGCAGGGCAACTAAGCCTACATGCTGCAACAAAAGCCCAGTGCAGCCAAAATAAACAAATATAATAGAGAAAAAAAAAAAAAAGAATGTGTATATCATAGTTCAGAAATAAGTAACACAGTCAGGTACAGAGCTCGCTTCAGTATCATACCAGCAACCAGTGTGCTTGTACTCTAAAAAAATAAGCTGAGATGAGCCTGAATTTCTGAATATAAGAACTTGAAAATTTTGGTGCCACTTCTACAAAAATTAGGAGACAAAGCCAGGTTCTGTGAGGACTATGATGTTAATTTTCAGTAGAGAAGGCTTTTTTCTAGGAGACTATTCTGCCAGGAGCACTGAAATAGTTACGTTACCAAATGTTGTAGATATGACGAAGCTGTTATGCCCCTCACATGTAACCAAAATATTGGATGCTGACCACTAGGTACAGGAAGTAAAACTGTGTACGTTTGTTTAAAAAAAGATGACTTATCAGCACTAAAGAACAAATAACTAGCAGATTAACAAAGAAAAAACAGAAAGAAATATTCATCAAACAGTGAAAGGTTAGATAGTCTCTAATATGAAGAGAACTCTGTAGGTAACAATTTGGTACTGAGAAGAAACACACCCCTCTGTCTGATACAGTAGTGCTTTCACATACATTTTTGCTATAGGGCAAATGGGTTTTGAAGGTTTCACTTTCTCATTAAGTTCAGTATTTAATGTTCTGCAGTGAACAAACTGGTAAGAGTGTGTGTGTGTGTGTGTGTGTGTGTGTGAGAGAGACAGAAGGTATCATGTGTCCCATCTGAGTATTTACAATTCAATTTGAGGAGACTAGATCCCACACACATATGTTATACCATTAATCCTAAGGGATGAGGTAAGCAAACCTAAGAAGGCAGGAGGCATAGCAGTGAATGCAAAGAACACTGCACACACATCCCCTTGTGCTTTTTACCTGAGTGGTTAAGATATCGCTCTGAGAGGACAGCCCCACACAGTCTTCAGAGAGGCTTGTTTCACTCACATGGTCAGATGCTGCTTCACCTTAAATGATAATAAAAATAGATTCAGATGTAAAAAAAGATGGCAGGACAAACTTCACTTTCATGTCACACAAAATGATTATACTCTTTGGGGACACCCAGATGGATTTCCTCTAAGAAATCATAATGAAAACCAGATGTAAGTCTGCCAGTAATTAGGGCATTAAATCTCATTCAAATAGAAAAGATGTTCTAGCTGGGTAATGGAGTGTTTAAAGGAAAAGCACCCTGGGAGTTAAAGTTTAAGAAATAGTTACTTTCACTGTGCTTGGAAACTCACATAATGTTCTCCCCCAAAGGCATAAACATTTAGCTCATTTCTACAGAACAGACGGGGGCAAACACAAAAACTTGGTTACAATACCTAAGTCTGAATCCAAACTCTGCTCTTCTTGGCAACTATCTTCTTCCAAGCCAGTTTCCCTTTCTTCATCATCTGAAACCAATTCTTTGTCACTCAGAACTTCCTCGCCTTCAGACTGATACACTTGTTTGGAAGGAAGCTCAAACATCAAGAAAGGATCCTGGGTGTTTGTATTAGTGGTCAAGTCTTCCACTGCACTGCACTGTGAGGAAAATAAGCTACTAGAACATCTCGCTTCCTCATTAAGGTGATGTTCCTGGGACAACTTGGCTGATGTTACCTGGCCACTGCAGTCATTTAAGCCACTCTTCAATGATTCTAGGTTCTCCTCTGTTTCCTTAGACAGACCCTCAGTGGCACCAGTGTTACGTCCAGTAGATGGAGACAGTGTATTGGTTACTTTACTAAACAATAATTGCTGGAAGCAGGGAAGCTCTTCATCCTCACTAGACACAGCCTCTTCTGACTCTAGTTTCCCAGCCCCTCTTTGGTGACCCTGAGCCAAATGTGTATGGGTGAAATGGCCAGGGCTCCCTCTGAATTCTCCTTTTTGGACACTTTCACTAAAAACAGCAGATCTTTCCTTAATGTCACTTTCAGCAAAGTGGCTATTTTCTTTTATTTCGTCATCATTTAACAAGTTGTCAGGTGTCTCAGAACAAACCTGAGAAGCATGACGGCTTCCCACAGGTTGTTCGAGGTTATCTGAAATTAGACATGGGGAGAAATCTGCCTTAACAGCCTGAAGCATGTCCTCATTTTCTCCTTGCCTTTTTATTTCAGGATGTTGACAGTTACTTACAGGAAGACTTTGCTTATAGACTTCAGGTTGCATAAGACCTAATCCGAGTAAAGCTCTTAATTTAGGTTCTCTGTTTCTACCTGGTTCTGCTTGAATGTTTTCGCCACTGGAACCTACTTCATTAATACTAGAGCCTACTTCATTAACACTGCTTGAGCTGACTTCTTTAAAAGTGCTTTCTTGAATGTTATTTTGGCTGATTGTGCTCACTGCACTTTGAATGATGCTCTCACTTCCCAATGTTCTTTCAGGTGACATTACAGGTTCCTCAAACTTCTCTGATGGGCTTGTCTTACATACGGTTTTAACAGACGACTTGAGGGGAGAAAGTGATGGTATAAGACATGGTTTTTCTGAAATCCCATGTTTATTTGCAAAAACAAGTTCAATTTTGTGGCCTCTCAACTGTGATGACTGACAAAGCCTAGTTACTTCTTTCGTGCTACATTTGGCATCGTCACCCGCTGTCCTATCTTTCTGTCCATCCCCAGGAAAGTGCACTGTCGTACAAATGGCCTGCACATGCTGGCTTTTAGACTCACTCTTGCCCTGACTGTCTTCTTGTCTGCATTTGAGGGGGTCCCTTGGATTTTGATCCCTTAAGGACCCCGAGTAGGCAGAGACGGTGGCACATTCCTTTTGTGGATTTCTTGGATTTGAAAACAGAGCAAATGTCTGACGCTTTGAAACCTTGAATGTATTCTGCAAATACTGTGTATCAAGTTCACTGTCTTCCATTTCTCCACTTGTCTCCTGAATGACGTAGTTAACGTTATGTCCCGGTAGATCCTGAAAGCCCTCTGTGTCATTTTTGGTATCTTTAAAATTCCCATGGATAAGTTCCTGGGGGTTTTCAATTGCTGCACACAGACTCACACACGGATTTGGTGTGGTTTTTGACTCCCCTGGAGTTTTAGCTTCCAGTAATGAGATACTATCCTGAGTGCTATAATCAGTATCAGGAACCAAGGAAATATTGGTACTCTCTACAGATCTTTCAATTTGCAAAGCTTTTCCTCCTCTTAATATCAGATCTTTGGGGTCTTTGCTACTATTCAACACTTGAATTGTTCCTAGCTTCTCCTCTCTTTGAAGGCTAGGATGAGCAAACTCTTCAAGTTTATTAGAACTAGAACAGTTAGTAAAATAACCAGGTGTGTTTGTTAAGTTTAGTTCTGGAAAAGCATCACTAGCAAGTCTTTCATTTATTTGTTCATATGCTTTGTTACTCTTCTTGGCTCCAGCTGTAGGTTCTTTATCTCCCATGAGTTGAAGCTTTTGGCCCTGCCTGACTGGCATTTGGCTAGAATGTTTTTTCTTCATCTCTTCATTGCTAGAACAGCTATCAATTTGTAGCTCAGTATGATTAGGTGGACTTGGGTTTCTACTGACTACTAGTTCAAGCTCAGGAATTTTCCTGGTAGAGGACTTCCTCTTCAGCCTATTCTTAGGTGCTTTTGAACTGTGGATATTCAATTCTAGTTCCATATTGCTTATACTGATGCTTATAGGTTCAGCCTTAGTTCTGAAAACAGATTCTTTTTCCAATGATTCTGTTGGGTTAGCGTTTTGCTCTTTCTGAACATAATCACGTTTTGTTTTATTCTCATGACCATCACTAGTAATATTCATCCCGTGACCTTTCTGCTCTGTTTGGTCAGTTCCCTCAATCATCTTTTCAGGAGTCTTTGGAACAATCGTCAAATCGACTTTCTTGATAAAATCCTCAGGCTGAAGACCTGATGTACCTCTCCTTTTACACTTTAGTTTATTTGTGAGGGTGTACTCTTGTGTTATCTGAGGTTCTACAGTAAATGCGCCTATAATTAGATCTTCAGCTATGTGGCTGAAGTTAGGGAGGCTTGACTTCCTCCGATAGGTTTTCCCAAATATTTTGTCTTCAATATTACTCTCTGCTGGTTTGGAGTGGACTCTTTCATGTATTAAAGCACCATGAGGATCACTGGCCATTAAGTCAATTTTCTCTGAAGAACCTGAACATCCATCAGCTTTATTTGGAATTTCCACTGCACCAGCTACTTCATTATTTGATTCAGACCCCCCATCGCACGAGTTGTCAGAAGTTAATATTTCATCACTTCTGGAAAACCATTCATTAACTTTCTGTATGCTATTATTCAGGGTTACTAAAGGAAAATCTTGGGAATCTCCAGGACTGTCAGGGCATGCAGGTTTCTGCTTATGCAATTCTTTTCTTCCATACAGGGGATCAGCATTCAGAACTATCTTTTTCCCAGTGTTGGGAATCTGCCTATCTTCACATGTGCCCTTACTTTCAGCCCATCTGCTCTGCTGGCTCTTTACTAGGACAGGCTGTTTGCTTTTATTACAGAATTCAGCCTTTTCTACATTCAGTCTGTTTTCAGTGAGCAATAAACTGCTGTTCTCATGCTGTAATGAGCTGGCATGAGTATTTGTGCCACATGGCTCCACACGAAAGTTTGAAACAGAAATACCCTGAAACTTTTCTGGATGCGTCTCAGTTGCGTGCTTCTGAGTGGTGATCAGATCTTTAGTATTGAATTGATGATGTTCAGTATTTGTTATGTCCTTCTCAGAAAACTCACAAGCAGCTGGAAAAAACAACAACAACAAGGTGCTTAAAAACTGAATAATTATGAAAACAATATGTACTTAATACAACTTAGTAACTTGGTTGGAGGGGAATGAAGAAACTGGCTATTCTTGGAGAAATTAACCTCAGACTACCAAGTATACTGAAGATGTAGCTCATATTCTTTTGCTTAATTCCTATTTGTCTAGATTCTCATTGTTTCTGCTCAAGATAGTTAAAAATTTTAATTTCAGAATTCTCCCTATTCATAAATCACACTTTCTATTTCCCTAACCTCTAACAGTGAATTAAAAGCACAGTTTGAAACTCACAGACAGAACAGACAAGTGGTTGCTAAGGGGGAAGGGAGTAGTTGGAAGAGGGATGGAGGGGGAGTTTGGAGTTAGTAGATGCAAACTAGTATATATAGAATAGATAAATAATAAGGTCTTACTGTATAGCACAGGGAACTATATTCAATATCCTGTGATAAACCATAATAGAAAAGAACGTGAAATAAAAAGAATGTGTATTTTATATAACTGAATCACTTTGCTGTGCAGGAGAAATCAACACAACGTTGTAAATCAACTATACTTCAATTTAAAAAAATAGCAGTTTGGGCATCAGACATATAACATTCTATCTTCAGACAAATACTCCCTGTATCTGAGTACTAGTAAGCAAAATATGAAATACAAACACAGCAATTAAAAGTAAAAAGGCTACTACCAATCACACAGGGTACTATTATAACCACACTGGCCTAGTGCCATTGAAATAGATCAGGCTGTACTATGACATCTGAGAAAGCACCATATCCTAACTCTGCCAAGAAATATTGTAAATCATAAAAATATTCTGAATGGTTCTTCAAAATACTCTAATTACAGTACTGTTATCTACCTATTCTCTCTTTAGTGTCTGTTGAGTTAGAAGACTTGCCATTATCCTTTTTTGCAGGATTCAAATTCGTCTCTGCCTCGGCTCCTTGAGGGGTGATTTCTAACAATTCATGGTCTCCCACACTATAAGGAAAAGACACAAGCCTTAGTGAAAAACAGTAGTTTATATGTGCACAGGGTTGTCAAACAATCAAGTATTTTAGCTCTACTAGGTAGAGTTGTGATAAGCTCATCGATTTGATTCACTTTCTGAAATCAGCACTCTCCTTTGGTAACTTCTAGTCAAAATGAAATGGTCAAAGACAGAACGTAAAAATCAGAGCAGGAGTATAGAACATTGCTTTATGGACATACAAATAAGAACCAAAATTTAAATGACAGTTGAATAATAGCTAACAGATAGTAAAGAAAAAACCAACAAAACCTAAAGTATGTATTAATGGAAAAACAAGCACAGTTACCTAAACAAAGGGAGCACTGGGATGGAACAGATATTCCAGTTGAATGCAAAGAATATATCACTTTGCAACACTGCCTTCTGGGCTTTTTTTCAAGCTAAAAACAATTTTCTCCCAATTGGGAGATCAGGAAAATGTCACTTGCAAACAAAATCTCTCTGACAGCGACATTATCATAATTCAGACAAGCCATCACAGACATTAGGGTCAAGCAATAATTCCTAAGGAAAGCAATTTAACAAGTAATCCATTTTGGGGCTGCTTGCAAAATATGGTTTAATTGATGTAGACAAAGTCTGAGTTAAGACAGAATTAAGGAACAGTGGAGGGAAAAAATTGAAAACTGAGTAATGTTTTCAGCAGCCACAATCACCACTGAGTCAACACTGTTGTACACAAGTAACTAAGCCAGAGCACAGCCATCTGCTGGAAGCAAGTCTGTGCAGAGTTCTACTGTTACTTTAAACTCTTTCAGATGCTTTGCTAAGAAACCAAACAAACAAAAAGGATATTTTCTCAGCTATAAAATAAGGAGGTTAAAGTAGATGATCTTTAAGGTCTATTCCAATGTCATGATTCTAACCTAAAGAAATATCAATCCTTAATATTAACTAAATACAAAAATGCCAGCTTCATAGAAAAAGGCTCTCTTTGACTCACCTGAAATAACTGGCCTTATTAACTGTGTCTTCAGAAGAATCAGAACCTAAAAAAATTCCCCAAAGACCCCCAAATAAGAAATCAATAAAAGGATTTTTATTGAAAGGGTTAAACTCAAGTATAAAACTATACTTGTTGCAAAACATATTTTCAAGGAATATTTACTGAGCACCCAGTATATGGCAGGGCCTCCAAGGTGGCGCTAGTGGTAAAGAACACGCCCACCACTGCAGGAGATGATGCGGGTTTGATCCCTGGGTCAAGAAGATCTCTTGGAAGAGGGCATGGCAACCCACTCCAGTATTCTTGCCTGGAGAAACCCATGGACAGAGGAGCCTGGTGGGTTACAGTCCATGGGGTTGCAAACAGTCGGACACGTCTAAAGTGACTTAGCACACATGCACTACATGGCAGGAACAATGATACATATGTCAGGCAATACAGAACGGTGGTTACAAGTACAGGTTCTAAAGCCAGAATTCCCAAGTGTGAACTGTGGCTCTGTCACTTACTAGCTTTACGACCCTGGCAGAATTTCTTAACCTCTCTGTGCCTTAAATTCCCTCATCTATAAAATAGTGTAATAGTAGGAACCACCTCAGGTTTGTCATGCATCTTACGTGAGTCACACAAGTAAAACACCCCAGTGCCTGGACTACAGTAAGTGCTCCTAAATATTGTCTATTATAGTTGTTTTTATGAGGCAACATCTGTAGTCTAGGAACTTATGATCTTAAAAGGAGAAAAGACATACAAGAAATTTCTAAAGAATCTGCTAAGTGCTATAGCAAACATATGATGGCGCCTGGGAGTCCAAAGGAGGGCCATTCTTTCCAATTATAAATATATTCTACAGGATAAAGCAGAGAGACCTGTTTGAACTGAGTTCAGCTGTTCTTAAGTCTTTCTAGTCTAGTATAATTAATTTTCAGTTCAGTTCAGTTACTCAGTCGTGTCCAGCTCTTTGCCACCCCATGGACTGCAGCATGCCAGGCTTCCCTGTCCATCACCAACTCCTGGAGCTTACTCAAACTCATGTCCATTGAGTCAGTGATGCCATCAACCATCTCATCCTCTGTCATCCCCTTCTCTTCCTTCAATCCTTCCAAGCATCAGGGTCTTTTCAAATGAGTCAGTCCTTCGCATCAGGTGGCCAAAGTATTGGATCTTCAGCTTCAGCATCAGTCCATCCAATGAATATTCAGGACTGATTTCCTTTAGGACTGACTGCTTGGATCTCCCTGCAGTCCAAGGAACTCTCAAGAGTCTTCTCCAACACCACAGTTCAAAAGCATCAATTCTTCTGCACTCAGCTTTCTTTATGGTCCAACTCTCACATCCATACATGACTACTGGAAAAACTATAGCTTTGACTAGACAGACCTTTGTTGACAAAGTAATGTCTCTGCTTTTTAATATGCTGTCTAGATCGGTCATAGCTTTCCTTCCAAGGAGCAAGTGTCTTTTAATTTCATTGCTGCAGTCACCATCTGCAGTGATTTTGGAGCCCAAGAAAATAAAGTCTCTCACTGTTTCCACTGTCTCCCCATCTATTTGCCATGAAGTGATGGGACTGGATTCCATGATCTTAGCTTCTGAATGTTGAGTTTTAAGCCAACTTTTTCACTCTCCTCTTTCACTTTCATCAAGAGGCTCTTTAGTTCTTCTTTGCTTTCTGCCATAAGGGTGCATATTGATATTTCTCCCAGCAATCTTGATTCCAGCTTGTGCTTCATCTAGCCCAGCATTTCCCATGATGTACTCTGCATATAAGTTAAATAAGCAGGGTGACAATATATAGCCTTGATGTAATCCTTTCCCGATTTGGAACCAGTCTATAGTTTCATGTCCAGTTCTAACTGTTGCTTCTTGACCTGCATACGGATTTCTCAGGAGGCAGGTAAGGTGGTTTGGTATTTCCATCTCTAAGAATTTTCCACAGTTTGTTGTGATCCACACAGTCAAAGGCTTTGGTGTAGTCGATAAAGTCTAGATAAGTCTTTCTAGTCTAGTATAATTAACCTTAGACCCCTCCAAATGATATAGACCACCCATCATGTTCTTTCTTAGCCCTACTCTCCATCTTTCCAAAGTGTGTTTACACATAGTTATAACCACATATGCTTCCTTTTGTTCTCTTTATAAAGTAAGGTGCTTTAAAATGAGACCTGCGTCTTTCTACATTATTTATCACACATCATAAGGGTAGTAAAATTATTTTATTCTTAATTTCCAGGGCTCCCTGCCATTGCATAAATTGTGACCAAGGTTTTTAGTAAAACTCTTAGACAAGGAATCCAGCAACTATTATTCTAAGCTTACAAAATCTGAGACTCTTACCCAATTCAATGTAGACGGACTTATTCTGAGATTGTGTCTGCTGCTTTGTCCTCAGAGATCTCACAATTCCAAGGTTAGAGAGTTCGACAGTAAGACTGGTTTCCTGCTAAGCAGTAAATGATCAACAAATCGTTAGCCAGTTCTGTGCATTTTTTCCGCAAGAGAAACTCAAAGCTCTGGACAAAACAAACAGACAGTTGTCAATGAGCTAACATTATGACACCTCGAAAAAACACTTGGCAAACTACACACCAAGATGTATGAGTCTTATGTGGTTTGAATACTTTCTCCCTCTCTCAGTTGTTCTAAATTTTTCTATACTTAAGTGTGTATCATCTATATAATTTTTTTAAGGATAAGGAAAGCACATTTTTTCTTTTCATTCTCTTTCTTTTCTTTAATGGGGACAGCATATTTTAAACTAATACTTTATATTATAGTGTAGAAGGAATGAGATTGATTTATTACACACTTCTAATCACATCTGATAACAGACGTGATAACTAAGAGAAAGTAAATTTTTAAAAAGGATAAATGAAAATAATAAATCTAGCAAGGTTAAGAGTATTCAGTACAGGAAAGACTATTTGGACACCCAACATTACTCTGATGAAGCTTTCCTTCTTTTTGAGCCCTTCAACATCTACTGAGAAATGAATGCTGGTACTATGAGAACTATTATTTTTAAGATCCTCATTATTCATTCACATATGAGTAACAATAGAGCAAATCTCTGTATTTTCTTTGACAATTACACTTAAGTTGAAGCAATTTTCAAGTGTTAAAAACTGATTTCCTCCTCCCACCCCCAGGCAACTTTTCAGAGGAAATAAAATAGAAGATACTTCTTCATGTCTGGAGAATTGCCATAAGACGGTTATTTTTTAAACTAGCAAATAATAATAAAACAAAAACTAGCAAGCTGAAAACCATCAGTGTCCTTGTGGCTATCTTAGACAAGCATCAGAATGGATAAAGCACTAAAACCAGGGACCAACTCCTCTAACTCCTCTAACTCTTGTTCAGACACTTAATTGACTTTATATGAATCCAAAGGATCCAGCACATTCACTAATTCACATGCTCCATAAAGAGTTATTATCAGAACACACAAAAGTGGCCTTACCAAGGTAGGATTTTCAGGTTCACTCTGAAAAAGTCTTTTGGCCCGATTCCGGTAGCCCATACTTTGGATGATAGAAACTTCCTCCTTCAGATGCTCAGGAGAGTTATTTTCTTTTCTTGAAAAGTTATAGCTGTTTTCAACTGTGAGTTACAAAGAGAAACACTATTTTTGCAGTTAGAAAAAAAATGTACTGGGCTTCCCTGGTGGCTCAGTGGTAAAGAATCTGCCTGCCAATGCAGGCGATCCCTGATCCAGGAAGATCCCATATGTCACGGAGCAACTAAGCCCGTGTGCCACAACTATTGAGCCTACGCACCCTAGAGCCTGTGCTCCACAAGAGAAGCCACCACAGTGAGCAACTGGAGAGTAGTCCTTGCTTATTGCAACTAGAGAAAAGCCCTCACAGCAACAAAGACCCAGCACAGCCAAAAATAAATAAAATTTAAAAATATATATATTAAAAAAAAAAGATTACAGGTAGTTAAAATTAACCTAAGCCACAAGGTCTGCTCTTATCACCTATTCATATAAAATAATTGCACAAACTTCCATTTTAATAGATGGCCCCTTGAGCACTGGTGGCAAGAATACACAGAAGAATTGTACAAAAACAATCTTCACGACCCAGATAATCACGATGGTGTGATCACTCACACTCACCTAGAGCCAGACATCCTGGAATGTGAAGTCAAGTGGGTCTTAGGAAGCATCACTACGAACAAAGCTAGTGGAGGTGATGGAATTCCACTTGAGCTAATTCATATCCTGAAAGATGATGCTGTGAAAAATGCTGCACTCAATATGTCAGCAAATTTGGAAAACTCAGCAGTGGCCACAGGACTGGAAAAGGTCAGTTTCCATTCCAATCCCAAAGAAAGGCAATGCCAAAGAATGCTCAAACTACCACACAATTGCACTCATCTCACACGCTAGTAAAGTAACGCTCAAAATTCTCAAAGCCAGGCTTCAGCAATACGTGAACCATGAACTTCCAGATGTTCAAGCTGGTTTTAGAAAAGGCAGAGGAACCAGAGATCAAATTGCCAACATCTGCTGGATCATCGAAAAAGCAAGCGAGTTCCAGAAAAACATCTATTTCTGCTTTATTGACTATGCCAAAGCCTTTGACTGTGTGGATCACAATAAACTGTGGAAAATTCTGAAAGAGATGGGAATATCAGACCACCTGACCTGCCTCTTAAGAAACCTGTATGCAGGTCAGGAAGCAACAGTTAGAACTGGATATGAACGACAGACTGGTTCCAAATAGGAAAAGGAGTATGTCAAGGCTGTATATTGTCACCCCGCTTATTTAACTTATATACAGAGTACATCATGAGAAATGCTGGGCTAGAGGAAACACAAGCTGGAATCAAGATTGCCAGGAAAAATATCAATAACCTCAGATATGCAGATGACACCACCCTTATGGCAGAAAGTGAAGAAGAATTAAAGAGCCTCTTGATGAAAGTGAAAGAGGAGAGTGAAAAGATTTGCTTAAAGCTCAACATTCAGAAAATTAAGATCATGGAATCCGGTCCCATCACTTCATGGCAGATAGATGGGGAAACTGGAAACAGTGGCTGATTTTATTTTTTGGGGCTTCAAAATCAGTGCAGATGATGACTGCAGCCACGAAATTAAAAGACGCTTACTCCTTGGAAGGAAAGTTATGACCAACCTAGATGGCATATTAAAAAGCAGAGACATTATTTTGTCAACAAAGGTCCATCTAGTCAAGGCTATGGTTTTTCCAGTAGTCATATATGGATGTGAGAGTTGGACTATAAAGAGAGCTAAGCGCCGAAGCATTGATGCTTTTGAACTGTGGTGTTGGAGAAGACTCTTGAGAGTCCCTTGGACTGCAAGGAGATCCAACCAGTCCATCCTAAAGGAGATCAGTCCTGGGTGTTCGTTGGAAGGACTGATGTTGAAGCTGAAACTCCAATACTTTGGGCACCTGATGCGAAGAGCTGACTCATTTGAAAAGATCCTGATGCTGGGAAAGATTGACAACAGGAGGAGAAGGGGACGACAGAGGATGAGATGGTTGGATGGTATCACCGACTCAATAGACATGGGTTTGGGTAGACTCTGGGAGTTGGTGATGGACAGGGAGGCCTGGCGTGCTGAGGTTCATGGGATCGCTAAGAGTCGGACATGACTGAGTGACTGAACTGAACTGAGCATTGGTACCTGAGGTTATGCAATACTTACACTGCAGTCCTGTGTCAAGCTCAAAAGCATGAATGATCTTCAACAGCTCTTCAACAAGTTGACTAAATCTTGTACTTTCTTGTAGGCTTCTGAAAGTAAATTGATTGATAGACACACTTAGCAAGAGATTATCAACTTAAGGACACTAAAATAAGAAAAGACATTAAACAAATAAAAAAAGATGCAGCAACAGTAAAAAAAAAAAAAAAAAACCAACTATACGATAAGAACAGAGCTATTAAGTGACATTACACTATAATCCAAACATCGTTGACAGCAGAATAAACCACAGAGCAGTATTGTTTTTATATACATGTATTTTTGCCATTCAAGCTTATCAAAAGCTTATAACTATCTAAAATAATAGCACTTTGAATTCACAGCAGATATAAATCCACTTCATACAGAACTTAGTATTCTTAACATCTGAATCCCATCCAACCAAACCCCTACTTCTAGCTC
This sequence comes from Okapia johnstoni, assembly GCA_024291935.2. NCBI lineage: Eukaryota > Metazoa > Chordata > Mammalia > Artiodactyla > Giraffidae > Okapia > Okapia johnstoni. The sequence goes on along the minus strand of CM044306.1, from coordinate 18,737,663 downwards.
TCAGGGATTTCTGCCAAACAATGATTACACTATTTTGAAATCACAGATAGATAACAATGTCCAAAGAGAGATTCTGGTTTAGGAAAGTTGTAGGACAATATAATTTGTTTATTCATTTAAATCTGAGTGACTACCATGTGCCAAACATTGGATAAACAGTGTTGACCAAGATAGACAAAGCCAGTGCCCTAAGAGAACTTACATCCTGGCCAGAGGGACATACAATATATAAATCCACTGTGTTTGTATGTAAAAAATTAAGTAGAAATAAGTGCAAAAAATAAAAATAAAATCAGAATTAAGATAATGGGGGAAGGGTGGTACAGTCCTATATTAGTTAAGACTGTAAGTTCTTATATCATTCAGGAGGACTAGAAAAAGGCAATGAATTGCAAATAACTGTACCAGGCAGATGTACCATAAAACTCTCAGAAAAATGACTTTGAAAATAATTTACCCTGTCAGCTAAACACCCTTTTATATATTTTTCTACTGATGAGTGGTTTGATACGAACACCAACTATATTATTAAGGAATTTTTACTTTTTCCTGATGTTGTCACTTTTAACCTCCCATCAACTACCAAAATTATATACCTTTTGGTTATATCATTCTTACACAAAGGACATTGTGAAGGCCCTTTCTTCTGGTTGAGAAGTTTCAGCATACAAAATCTATAAATTATAATGAATGAAAAGAACTCAAGTTACATTCTTTTTTTTGCAGAGAGAATATTCAAAAAGCAAATAACCACGAAAAGATAATCTCTCAACTGCCCTTAAAAGCCATTTGAAAGGTAATGGCAGATGAATTACAACAAGTGGCTTTCTTTAATTATTTTTAGATGCTGCATAAGAAGAAAACCAAACTACATAAGCAATAATCTATGAAAACTGAACTTACATCCATGTCTTTCTGTTATGATCAAATAAAACTTATTAAAAGTTAATATAGCATATTTAATGATATACTCATAAGTATTTCAGGCTGCATAATCAGATGTAAATGGTAAGTACTTCAGGTAAAATTATTATAACTAGTTTAAAAACTTAGCACCTCAATACAAAAGTTACAGTAATCAAGACAGTATGGTACTAGCATAAAGATAGACAAACACATAGACAGAACAGAATGAGAGTATAAGTCATACATCTATGGTCAAGTGATTTTCAACAATAGCACCAAGACAATTAAATGGAAAAAGAATAATCTTAATAGTACTCGGATAACTAAATATTCACATGCAAAAAAAACGAATATAGATTCCTACCTCACACAGTACAGAAAAATTAACTCAAAATGGGTCACAGAACTAAATGCAAGAACTAAAACTATAAATGTTTGTGACCATGGGTTAAACAATGATTTCTTAAATAAAGAAATGGCAAAAGCACAAGCAACCAAAGAAAAAAACGGGAATATCAAACTTAAAAACTCTTGTGCTACAAATAATACCATGAAAAAACTGACAGGACAATCCACAGAATGAGAGAAAATATTTGTTAATCATATATTTAATAAGGGACTTGTATCCAGAATATATGAAGAACTCTTAAAACTCAATAAAAAAGAGATGTAACCCAATTAAAAAATGGGCAAAGGATTTAAGAGCCATTTTCTCCAAAGATAAACAAATGATCAATAAGCACATGAAAAGCACCTTCTCTGGTGGTTTAATGGTTGCAAATCTGCTTGCCAATGCAGGGGACATGGGTTCGATCTCTGGTCCAAGAAGATCCCACATGCCATGGGGCAACTGAGCCTGAGCCCCACAACTAGACAGAAGCCCTCTCACTGCAACCAAGACCCAATATAGCCAAATAAATAAATATTTTTAAAAAGACAAAACAAAAAACTGAATTGTACACTTTAAATGGATGGATCTTACAGCATGTAAATTATATCTCAATAAGACATATTTTTTTAAAAAAAACCTCAAAGCAGGAAGAAAATATGCTCATTTTTATATTTACAAGGCCCAACAGAGTGTCTGTTGAACCAGACACTTGTTGAACCAAGCTGTTCACCAGACATCTGAGGAATGAAGAGGCTCACTCAGGCTTTTACAATGGCTTGGGACCTAGAACAATTGTTTTGGTTGTCTCAGACAGTGAATACTGCTAAGGAGACTTTGATGATCATATGCAATGTGTTCAGAGTCAGCTTCCTTAATAAAGGAAACTACTGCTCCCATTGGTTGGTGGTGTCCATAAAGATCAACATTCCCTTAGGAAGAAGACAAAAGACCAAAACTGAGGTAGAGAGAAAAGGGAAGAGAGCAGTAGAAGTAGCTGTGGTGATGATTATTAAAAGCAGTGATTTACCCATACAACCAATATTTAATAAGTTAGGTATCATTCTAGATGCAAGAAATTTAGTGAAAAAGGAAAATAAAACCCCTGCCATTATAAAGGACATGATATCATGGCAAGGGAGATGAGTGGGGAAGGGATTAGAGAGAAGATACCAGGAAAGAAAAGATTATAAGAACTGAAAAGGCAGTGGGAATGGTGAGCCAGCACACTTAGAGAAGCACTTTTTACTGGCCATGTCCTTTAACATGCATTGCTCTGTCAACACAACCCTGAAGTATTATCTTCATTTTACAGTAGAGATTTGTCCCAGATCACACAGTAATCAAGTAAGTGGTAAAGGTGATAATGGATCTAGAATTTAAATGTATTGCAATAGCAAAGCCCATGGCTTTTCCACCAGAGAAAGTCAATGTAGGTAGGTTTGGTCAAGGAGACCCAGGGGTCCTTCTACACCTCTACACCTATATAGATGCTTGAACGACCACATGGCACTTGACAACATATAGGTTAGGAAATGGGGGTGTCAAAAAGCTGGCTGCTTTGTATTAAAAGTCCATTTAAAGAGCCACAAAACAGGGACTTCCCTGGAGGTCCAGTGGGAGAACTAAGATCATACATGTTGGTGTGGTGCAGCCAAAAAATAAACTTTTTAATTAAAAAAAAAAAAAGCCACAAAATAGAGGCTACCACTCCTTGAGAAGATGCAAATACTACCTGCACTCTACCATAATGGCTCTAAGAGGCATCAAAGCATCACACTGGCAAATGGCACAATTCAACAATTCAGAGTAGAGGTAGGGAGGTCATTCCCTAAACACAAGACTGCAGAATACAGTAGGGAAGCTATAGGATAAGCAAAGCTATAGATGTTGTAGCCTGTACATAATTACACAAATAACACAGGAGAAGCAGATATGCAGAAATCAACCAAGATATGGGTTGCAATCTTTCTTTATGCTAGGAAAAGGACAGACGCACAAAGGTTACTAACTAAACTCAAAAGAGAAAATGAACTTGTACATGATTTGAAAAGACTGAGATAAGGAAAACATTGACAGATCAACAGAACACTGGCATCTTTCAGGGCTCAGAATTTATTAAACTCTCTTTTAGAGCTCTGGGGAATCTACGTGATACACTGATTAAATGAGAACATGTATACAAGTTCTACACAAGGTTCTCAATGAAAAGGTCTGAGATAAGTTTCGGGCTTCTTGGGTTTCTAAAGCCCAATGCTTAAGGAAAGGTAACACATTTTTAAAGCAAATGTAGTTATGTTTTCCAAAGGGCAGCTTCAGCTTTATAAGAAAAACCTGATGGAGAACAGTAAAATCACAATGCCACAAAACTAACTGGGGGACTTTTCAGAGCACTCATTTTTAAGCACATCTGTATCCTGAACAGTTTAACAAGTTATGGAAACTCATCTAATTTTGAGTTGCTTGTCCAAGTCTATCCTGGCAGGAAGTAAAGAATTAATAGTTTTAAGTCTAGGCAAAATAAAGGCAAGCTGACTTTTAGCTACCTTCAGTTATACTGGGTGCCCTGGATTACTGTCAACAGAGCCAAGATAATGGACTAATATGGTCCCTTGTTAAAGGAAATAAAGACCCTGACAGCTCCATGGCTTAGCATCTCAGCATCCACTTACGTTGCTGGTCCCACCAAACCTTGTCAGTTTGGGTAATTAAGGCCCTGTTTTCTTAATCAAACCTCTGGTTTGTACTTTAGTTCCAACAATTAAGAAGCTATACTGAGTTCTTCATCTGGGAGATTCTGCCTGACTTCCTTCCCGAGTATCACAGTCCTGTGGGTCATGGCTCTTGTCTCCTCGGGATGAGAATCTTACTGCTAACCCTCAACTTCCCGTGGCTGGGTCACTGTTACTTTTCTTCCTTTGTAACTGCCACCCTGAACTTCTCATTTCTGCTGCTAGACTCCTGCAAGACTATGTTCATCTGCTTGCTAGATTATCCATCTCTTGCCTACTTCTGGCCCTCTGAAATACCAACCTATTGCTAGATTCCAGAATTCCCTGATATCTTGATCTAATGTATCTGGCCATGAAACCTCCCTGACACTGACTTACCACATATCTGGATCTCCTCAGTTAACTGACCCCAAGACTTGCTTTACTTGGTCTTTCTGGTCTTTCAACCTCAGCCATCCTCGTTCTAGTCCCTCTTATTAATACTATCCTCCAAATAAATGTCTAGAAAGGTCACCATTTCAGAACACTGCTTCTTAAACTTTAATGTACATAAGAATCTCCTAGGGATCTTGTTCAAATGCACATTCTGATTCAGTAGGTTTGGGGTAAGGCTGAGATTCTAGGAAGTTCCCATGTGATGTGGTTGCTGCAGAGCCATGAGTCCCTCTTTGAGTAGTCAATTTTCTAGAGCTGTGTTATCCAACACAGCTGCCACATGTGGCTACCGAGCACTTGAAATGTGGCACTTTTTAGAAAAGTAGGGACTTTTCTAGTGGTCCAGTGGTTAAGACTCCACACTTCCACTGCAGGGGGAACTAAGTTCCATCCCTGGTCTGGGAACTAAGGTACCACATGCCTTGGCACAGCAAAAAAAAAAAAAAAATCTTTTAGTAATGTGACTATAAGAAAATTTAAGTTAGATTTATGGCTCAGATTATATTTCTTTGGACAATGTGGTCTAGATCTTTCAAAAAGTATTATACATTTCATCTGTTGTTTAAAAACTACAAGCTAATGCAGGAATGACCTAATATTGTATATCTCAGGAAAGACTTCAGATCTATAGGCTTACTTGGTCAACAAAGCTGCTTCATTGTTAGCAATTAGAATCTACCCTCAGAAAATCCAATTAATGCTTGGGAGTATTTTTCTGAGCTTTCTTATCAGATAGATCAAGGTGTTATTCAGCCTATAAAGGTATTACAAAAGCTACTTCATGAAAAGTTGATATATCACACAGGCATTATATTACAAGTTTAATTCTAATATACCACTTAAAACATGGCTGCCTTTTCTGCTTGTCATGTCCTCCATATTAGGAATTGCAAGCCTTTTTCATTCTCCTCTAGTTACCAACTTTATTTAACCTTCTCAACATATGTCTTCACGTCCAACTTCAGTGAGCTCAACTACCTCAACCACCCCTACTCTCTCAAAATATTTCTATAGAATTAATTTCCTTTTCCTTCATTACTGTTCATAAATAACATTTCTCTTTCTTGCATCCCTTTTTTATTTCAATCCCTTCTGTCTCTTCTCGCACCTTCTCTGTTTTGCAAGTATCTGCCCTCCGAGGGCTCCTTTCTCTTCTAATACAGCTCCTTTATACATAGGGAAAGTGAGTTTCTTTTTCCTGAACGTATTCTTTCTTCTCTTCATACCTCTGCTCATATTACTTCCTCTGTCTATAAAACCGAGTTTTCCACAAGCTCTCAAAGAAATGAATGTTCATAATTTAATCTCTTCTTTACACACTACAATACTGTGTATTCATTATTCCAGGTGATAGGAAAGCATACAGGACATTTCAGAAAGATTCTTGTCAAACAACAGTGAAAGTCCCAGCATTTAAAAGGTTAGTCTTCAGCTCTCTGTAACCTTTTCTTCTCTTTACTTATTTTTGTGTGTGTAACCTTTTAAATACTGGGACTTTAAAATGTTGTTTTACAAAAGTATTGATCACACTTCCCTGGTGATCCAGTATTTAAGGCTCTGCCTGCCAATGAAGGGGATACAGGTTTGACTCCCGGTCCAGGAAGATGCCACATGCCACAGGGCAACTAAACTGGTATCCTGCAACTACTGAAACCCACCCACTGAAACAAGAGAAGCCACCACAACTCGAAGCCCATGCACCACAGCCAGAGTAGTCCCTGCTCGCCACAACTAGAGAAAGCCTGAGCGCAGCAATGAAGACCAAAAAAAATTAGAAAAAAAAAGTTGCTTAAAAAAAAAATTGACCTACCAAAAAACTGCCCCTATACCACAGATAGTTTGAGAAGCTTCCCTCAAGAGGCCACAAAACTGAAAATTCTTGAAGCAGAGATAAAGCCTTGTTGCCTTGGCACCTGACCAGGGAGAAGGGCCTGAGGAATGAGAAGGAAACTGCTGGGAACAGAGCTAGGCCAGAGCTAGGCCAGTGGGCTGTCCTGGGAAAGGCGTGAGAGGCCATGGAAATGGCCTCTGGATTCTTACTGGGACAGCTAAATAGCAAGAAAAAAGTAAGATTCAGAGGAAGGAAGGGGCTGGCCAGCTGGCAGCCTTGTGCTCAGAGGATACTCCTCCAAAGGGAACAGGTTTCCTCCAGTTTCAGCTAGTCCTTGTTATCCTTTTTTTCCAATAAATTTTTTGTCTTTATTTATTTTTAATTGAAGGATAATTGCTTTACAATATTGTGTTGGTTTCTGCCATACATCAACATGAATCGGTCATAGGTATACATATGTCACCTCCCTCTTGAATCTCCCTCTCATCTCATTATTCTTAAATCAGGAGCTTTTCAGGATTTTTTAGGTTATAGTAACATTCCAAGCTGATGAAATTTATGAACTGTCTTCCCAGAAAATTGCACAGGCCCATAGTTTTTAATATAATTGAACTTAAAATTCAATATAATTATATGAAATTCAAGAAAACCATTCAGGAGTCCTAAGTTACAAACTCTTGAATTTGAAAATTTCTTACAGGATACTTAAGAAATTGATTTTTTTTTTTTTTCTGGTGATGGAGGGGGAGGCAGGGGTTTTGAGATAGGAGCAAAGAATACTTTGCATCACATAACCTTCTATGCTAGTAGACTCATTACCATGGACATAGCTTTCCTTTTCAATTAAAATAGAAAAAAATAGTTAAAAACAATTGGCATTCAGGGCAAGTCTCAATCATAGCTTAACATCAGGGAAAGGAGAAAACCCTTGTTCTACAAAATTACCTACCAAACTTTTCCAAAATTCTCCTATCCGAGAAGCCAATCCATGGACTTCCCTGGTGGTCCAGTGGATAAGAATTCGCCTGTCAATGCAGGAGATACCAGTTCAATCCCTAGTCCGGGAAGATTCCACATGTCATAGGGCAACTAAGCCTGTGTGCCACAATTACTGAGCCTGCGCATCCTACAGCCCATGCTCCAAAACAAGAAAAGCCACTGCAATGAGAAGCCTGCACACGGTAACTAGAGAGTAGCCCCCATTCACTGCAATAGAGAAAGACCAAAGTGCAGCAACAAAGACCCAGTGCAGCCAAAACAAATAAATACCTACAAGGAAAAAACAAAAACAACTCACTGGCTTAAAAAAAAGGCAACATCCATTCCAAAGGTGAAGATCCTTAAAAATATAACTTGAATCACTGGTATGAATGAATTTCAGCCTAAATATAAACTGATATCAGATTCTCTATTTTCACAAGGATTATGAAGCAGCCAAACACTGAACCTTAGAGGTCGGAGAGTAGAAGGACATCCAGAAATGAACAGAAAGGAGAAAACTGGGACAGTTGAAACACAATTTGCTAATTTCACAATTGCCTGCAATCTGCTTCCACCCTTGGACACAAAAAACAAACAGCTCTTCAAAGTGATTTTATATCCCACTAGATAAATGTGCCAATATTTTACTTCAAACTATGGCTACAAGCAACTTACAATTCTTTTCCACATAATTGAAGAAGCTAAAGCTTCAGTAGTTGTTTTCTGTATTATGAAGAATAAGTACAAAAGCTAATGATGGAGCCACAGAAAACATTCAAACTTACTTGCAAAATATGTGGTCACACTTTGTAGAGACAGGCTCTTTGATCAACTCCAGACTAGAAAGGTGGGAGGGGGGAAAGAAAGAAAATAAATGAAGGTCAATAATTCATTTAAAAATAAGTGTATTCTGGGGTACATTAACCCTGGCGATCCAGTGGTTAAGACTTTGAGCTTCCAATGCAGGGGACTTGGGTTCGATTCCTGGTCAGGAATAGGTAAGATCCCACAAGTGATGCAGCGCGGCCGAAAAACAGATAAGGACTTTTTTAGTATAAACATGAAACTATTATTACTCCTAAAAAATAATTTCCTTAACATCATCTAATATACAACTAATGTTCCAATTTCCTTCACTGTCTCATAAAAATTTAATCATTACATCCATTTAAATCAGAATCCAAACAAGTTACACATCCTGCATTTGGTGGATATATCTCAAGTTTCTTTTAATCTACAGACTTCTCTTTTCCTTCCTTGTCATTTATTTTAAAAACTAGGTCATTTGACCTGTAGAATTTCCCAGATTCTGGATTTTGCTGATTATAACACTATAATATAGTTTAACTTGTCCCTCTAATCTCTACTCCTGTAAACGAAGCTTGATCAAAACCAGGTTCAATTTTTGGCAAGAACACTTTACAGATGGTTCTGTGTACTTTTATTACATCACTGCAGGAGGTACATGATGTTTGGTTTGTGATTACTTTGTAAGAACAGTGTAAAAAACACTCACTGAAGAAAATTCAGAAAACAATAAACTTAGAAAAATAAAGTCTCCAGAAAAGAAAATATATCATCCAAATTCCCATCCCTGCCCATCTAACCACAAAATTTCAAGGCGCTCCTGAGATTAATTCATTTAATAATTTATTAAGTATTATGCTTCTCTCACGTGCAAGTACTGATCCTGGAGATAGAAATACAGCAGCAAACAAAATAAAGACTGCCCTCAAAGAACTTACATTCTAGCTGTGGTAGATAGTTGGTTGAGAAACAAAGATGCATGGGAATAGTGCTAAAAAGAAAAATAAACCAGGATAAGGGGAAAGGGGGTGCGGTGTGTTGGGAGGGAGGGGTGTATACACAAGGTGGTCAAAAAAGGTCTCATGAAAGGGTGACACTGGTGGACAGCTGAGCAATGTGAGGAAACCAGTTGTGCAAAGGTTGGAAGAAGATTTCAGCAGGGGGAGCAGAGAAGACAGTCTCTGAACAGGACCATGCCTAGGGTTTTTGAAGGACAGCAAGTAGGCCAAGGACCAGGATGGAATGATTAAGGGGGAGATACCAGTGGAAGAGGTCAGAGAGGTAGCTGGGAGCCTGAGTAGGGAGGGACCTACAGGCTGTTTTAAGTCTCTGGTGTTTATTCTGAATGAGAGCTTCAGAAACTGATTTTTGGTAAAGTTCAAGCAAGGCATCAGAGAAAAGGTAACCTGTGTGTGTGATAGGAATGTGGCTTGTTAAACATTTAACATTTTAGAAAGGGATCACAAGAAAAGCTGGGGGACAACAGTCTCTTGTGAAGGGTTGGGTAATATAACTCTTGCAATCATGGGGTTTCTGACGCAGCATAGGGCAATGAAAAGAAAAATACCAGAGTAAGTCAGAAGACTGGGTTTCTACTGCAATTCTCTTTGTCAGCAGAGTGCTCTCAGGCCAACCACTCTGCCTGAACCTCAGTTTCCTTCTCAGTCACCCACCCTACCAGTCTCTTAAGGCTATTGTGAGAACAAAAGTAAATGCTACTTGGGAAACTGTTTACAACCTGAGATGATTTGTACCAACGTTAATATTATTATTGGGACTGAATGTGATTTTAAGAAGAAAAACAACTGGACAAAGAGAATTCTGATTTGTTACCAAATCATTATTCCTCAGGTAGGCTAGATAGCAAAAGAAATTCTCAGTGAAAGAGAAATTGGATTTAGCTATGATACCAGATGGCTTTCATTCTCACCACTGACTCAATTTTGAAATAATTATATTTCAGTATGGTAATTAAAAACTAAGCTATACAAACATACTGTAAACACAAACTTTGAACAGATGAAAATTCCAATATGTAAAAAGGTAATGACTGTTGAAGGAAAAGCCTGGAGAATGGGAATGAAAGAAAAAAATTTTTAATGTTTTCTTCTAGGTCATGATGAGAGTAAATGTTTCCTACAAAGGTGATTCAAATTTTTTAAACACTCTTCAAACCTGGAAACATTTTAGGCCTACTTCTACATTTTGAATGTAAATTACTAATTACATTTTGAGCTTCCAACATGGTAAATGATTGGAAAAAGCAACGAGGTTAGGTTCAAAACACAATCATACCACCCACTAGGATACACATTTTAGCAAACTCTTCTGAAAGTCAAAGAATTTATATATTCACGTAAAAAGTTAGAAAGAAATACCAATTATCAGAAATAAATGCCAATAGTGACTCAGAGGCCAGCAGAAGGAATTTCAGCTTGAGACCTCAAAGAAGATGGAAATCTACCCTACAGCTAACATAAGTAATACTGTTTCCAGTCACAATCAGGAATCATTTATTAAAACATAACTAAACATTATACTGTTCTGGGCAATGTTTTAAAAAAAAAAATGAACTAAATATGATTCCCATCCTAGAATTCCCCACTTAAATGAGTTTAAGGTTTAACAACAACCAAGAACAATTTTAGTTTAAAAACCTATGTCTATGTCTAATAGGAAACAGACTGAAAAAATAAAAAAGAAGCTGGAAAATACAAAATAATTGACTGAAAATAAAATTTAACATTAACTTTAATTCTCAAGTCTTTAATTTTTACTTTATCTGAGTTTTTTAACTGATGGGTTAATTTGCCAGAATGAGAAAGAATCTTACATAATTACTATGACTGAGTCTCATGGAAATGCAAAGTAAATGGACCCAAATGCCATATTATTAAGGACTTTTTGATCACTCTTTGTAATTATCATGAGTAAATTTTATGCTCTTTCAAAAGCAATTTTTTCCCAATTGTTATTTCCTGCTTCCCTGGCTCTGATGGTTCATAAATTTGGCTGTCAAGCTCATTCAGCTTGGGTTCTTGTTTAGCTGAAATGCTGAGGGGCAGGAAAGCAGAAGGTAGGTTACTTATAAAACTTGTTTCTCTCTGAAAACACAACTTGCATTTTCTTTCATATTATTTTCTTGACTCCAAATGTGAAAAACAACTTTCATGAAGCACAAAGGAAAGGTGCAACTTTCCAGATTATTTTTGAATACTACTCACCACTATCACCATATTAAAAAAAACACTCAACTATATCAAAGAACCAATTTAGTTTATTAACACCTTCAACAAATGTTGACTGAGTGGCTATTGTGTCCCAGATGCTGTTCTAACTACTGATGATACGAAGTAAATAAAACAAAAACCTCTGCCCAGAGGTTATATTCTGTGGGGGGTGAGAAAAAGGATAAATTATACAGAATGTCAGGTAGTAATGAGTTACAAAAAATTAAGCATTATGGAGGAAAGAGGGATAAAGAGTATGTCAGGGTAGGAGTGCTACAATTTCAAATTAACACTGTCTTCCTCTTTGAAAGGTGGTATTTCCATCAAGATTTGTGAGCTGTGCAATTACCAAGGGAAGAATGTTGTAGGCAGAGGGAGCAGCAAGCAAAAAAGCTCAGACACAGGAGAATGTCACATGTCTGAAGATCAGTGAAGAGGACAGAATGACCAGAGAATAAGAGGAGAGAGGGTAGTCAATAAACTTCCTAAATTTCCTTTCTGGCTTTTCACCAAGAAATTCTGAGCTATGGTTTTTATTTTGTAGATTTATTTTATTTAATAGATTTAAGAGATACCACTGAGATCATTTAGCCTGGAGTTCATAACCTTTGTTGTACCATTGACCCCTTTCGGCAGCTGATAAAGCTCATGAACCCCCTTCTCACAGTAATGTCTTTAAATATATAAAATACAAAATAAAAAATTACATTAAGAAACTATATAGGAATATAGCTCTATCTATAGGCCTACAAGGGTCGTGGAGGGTCAGTAAGTTAAGAGCTCCTGAATCCACACAAGATAACTTTATGGGGTTGAAAAAATGTTCATATCTTGACTGGGCTACAAAGACACATACACTTACCCAAAGTCAAAGACTTGTGCACTTATGTTTTCTGCATTTCACTGTATGTAAATTATAAGCCTTTAGAATTCTAGTCCCCTCCTTATATTGTAGATGAAGAAAAACAAAGGTTCACGCATAACGTCTAAGAGTGGGGAGGGGCACGATAGGATTGGAGGGAGGGTGAGAGGTGTAAGACAGGCTACAAAGATGTGTTACATTGGGATGGCCAAAAAGTTTGTTCGTGTTTTTCTATCCCATCCTACAGGAAAACTGAATGAAGTTTTTGGCCAAACCAATACAACATGGGGAATATAGCCAATCTTTTGTAATAACTGTAAATGGAGAGCAATCTTTAAAAATTGTATAAAAAATAAAAATTGTTAAATAAAAGGGTATAAAAGTCAAAGAAACTTGCTAAAGGTTTTGAGGACTTGCAGTATTCTCATTTAAATATACAGGGCTAATTTCAGCCAAAGGTTCTCCCAGGACATACCCACTCAGTGACATCAAGCATTCGTGATTTTATTTTCCCATTATCAATTATGTCCATTTCAAGTGATCAAGCTGGTTACGGAGCTGAATAAAAAGTCCAAATATCACTTAAGCTAAACCATATCCCTGGTCCTACACTGGTAGAACCAATCAAGACAGTTTGTGGACATTCAAGACAGGGAGCTGTGTGTGCTGAGGTGACAGAGAGGGAAAGGGAGAGCCCAAGTGGAGAAAATGGGGTAATTTCCTATATTCTTAAAAGGTCTTCAGCTAAGAAAAGCAGCAACTTTAATAGCTTAATCTTAACAGACATAACAATTTTTTTCTCTTTACCATCTTAAGGTCAATTCCATTCATTTGCATAGAATATATTGGATATACAAGGAAGAATCTCAAATTAATAAACTTTCAACTTACCATATTGGACACTCTAAGATTTTCTGCATAGCATTAAGGACATTTTGTACTTCTTCAACATGATCCGCAGATAAATCCATTTCTTTCTGTTCCAATGAACTAAATAAATCACTTTTAAAAGGGTTATATAAACAACAGTTTAGTTTCATTAAGAGTTATTTAAGATTGGAATGCTTTAGAATCAGACCACAGAACTAATGACCAAAGCTTTACTTTTTAAAAAATTCTAAACGTTTTGTGTAATGAAAACCATTTCAATTCTGTTTGTGCACATCTAGCCTCCAACCATTTCCTTTTGATTTTTTTCATTCTCTAAGAAAGGGAAAGCCACAGTGGGGTGACTGACTGGGTGAGTGGTGGTACCCTCCTATTTCTCCAATCATCACGGTTGTTTTCTTTCTCGCCCTTAAAATAAAAATCAACACCAACCAACGCTCCTATCCCTGTCCTTCCCCAGAGTTTCCCACTAGCCTACACTCAGGATTCTCCTCATTCACATCGGTACCAGCAGCATCTGGGCCTACGGAGGCTCCTCCCTCTACTTCCTTCAGGCCCCTTCACAGAAACTCACAAGAATCCAGTTCTTAAGGGCTCGCCTCGCACAGTCCTTTCTCTTCCTCTTCCCAGATACATTCCTGCCCCCGTTTTCCCTCAGGGTCCCTTTCTCAAATATACCAGCTCGTCTTTTTATACCATGTTGTCCCCCTCAGGACCCATCAGGATTCCCCCTAGGACACACCCTGCCCCCGCCCTTATCATCTGCACCTCCCCCCAGATCCCGTGACCTACAAATAACCCCTCTCCCCACGACTTCCCCAGATTCAACGTCTTAGGCTTCTCAGGTTTCACCTTCCGCCCGTTCCCCGCCCGATAACATCCGTCTTGCTCGCCTTCAGGAGTCACTTCTCCCCGGCTCTCCCCACACCTGTTTACCGCCCCAGAGCACTCCACGGGCCGCTATCCCTTCCCCACGGTTCTCTCACCTTTTACCCAGAACAAGAGGTCCGGGCTTCCTGGGCCCAGAGGCCCAGTTCTCCGAAAAAGCCCCCGGACAGTCCTCGGTCCCAAGAGCTCACACCGCGCAGTCGCAGTTTCAACTAATCCGTAATTCCCGCGCTTTATTGTTGCCACGGAAACCGGCTGCTGCCGCAAGCGAGAGTCTCTCAGAATGCAAGAACCGGACACGTAACCGAAGGGCGGAGCAGAAAGTGCTGAGTCTCTCGGGGGCTCCCGATTGGTCATCCACCCTATTTACGTAATTAGAAAGAGACGGAAGAGACCAAGTTCTCCCGGAGTTTTCTAATAGGACCCATCCCTCTCACTTCTACGCTTCCAGTTGAGGGTTATTACGTCACAGTGATTGCTGTACTAAGGTCGAGATCGCTCCCTGGAGCCCGAATATGAGCGCATGATAGTGCCTAAAGCAGTCTCAGGAAGAGGCCCAGCTCCCTCACCCTTTCCGCCGCAATGGGAGTTTCAAGTTTAGGTAAATAATAGGGTTGTGAGGGAAAAACTACGATTTCCACCATGCATGGCGGATCGAAAGGCCTTGGCCACAGTGTTCCTTGCAAACTGTAGTCTTATGGAGAGGAACTTCTGATACGGGAGGCAGACACAAGTCTAACGACAACTCAGTTGATAAATTGAAGAGCTCCGCGCGCTTATACATGTCAACAGATATGGATTGGAGTGTAAAGTTTTCATATGTCGAGAGTGGATAATAGGCTAAAGAACCTACAAGTCCTAGGAAGACTACAGTCCCCATCCAGCCCCGCGAGTCTCCAGCAAGTCATCCTCTAAGGTCGGTGACCTAAAGAAATGCAACGGGCGCGTCTTTTACCTGGAAGGGGAAATCCGGGGCCCCGGCCCACGGCTGCGCACTCGCAGTTCCGCCCCTTTGCCCCGTGTTTGTTATTGTTGTGAGGGTCAAGCTCCTCCTGCCCCGCCCCCGTCAAGTAAGATTCGACCAATCAGTGGGGCTGTAGTTTTGATAGACACTTGGTAAGAACCAATCATCTTGTCGAAAACTCAGAGAGCCTGGGGACTAGGCCCTGTCTCTGTCCGCCATGTTAGATTCACCCTGCAGGGATAGCAGCAGAGCTGGCAGCGAACGGTTCTTGCATTGGCCTCCGGCAGGCGCCCCCCGGGGGCGGGAAGCTGGTAAGGAAATAACTGCGGTTACCTAGGGGTGGTGTCACGTCTCATTAAGAGGACTTGGGGAAGTTCACAGGAGGAAGGCTCCAAAGGAGAGGGGCGACTTCTTCCGTGACTTGGACAACCGATCTTTCAGTGACCGGGTGGGAGAGCCGTTCGTGTTCTGAGGGGCCGAGGGGGCCGATATCACAGGAGGGACGGAGGGTCCGTGGTCCAGAACGCCTAGCTTCTGGTAAAGGACGCCAGTACTCCCCAGGACAAAAAAGGCCTGAGCAAAGGAAACGAGAGTTTCCTCAGGGGGTGGTGACACTGTCTTGGGGACAAGGAGTGCTAGGAAACGATAACTGGAAGACTAGGATGAAGTCTGCAAGGGAAAAAAAAAAAGATGACATTGCCCATACAGCCTCCTCACTCCCCCTCATCTCACTTTTGAGGAACCTCATAAGGAAGTTTCCTTGTTCAGGGACATCTGGTATTGGAAAGGCACCCTTCTTCCTTTTTATCGAACACACAGCTTTCAGGTCACATATTTTAACTCCAGGATAGGCCTCAGGTGGAGACAGTAATCAAAGCTCAGGTTCCAGGTCAACTTCATTAAAGGGATGTTTGAGATCCTGGAAAAATCGACTTAGAGGAAAAGTTGACTTGTGCCAGGGAAAGCTGAGCCAGAGCATGAATTTAATATAATCCAGTTAATGAAAGCTGAAGGCCTAGGCCCCAGCTACCTGAGTTGACTAACTACAGTGACAGAGGACACTAACCACAGCTTTGGTATTTTCACAAATTCAAGACTAATGCTCTTGCTGAGAGAATTTCACATCCAAGGCAAACCAATAGGCAACTCTTTATGAAGACCTGGCTATAGTCCAGCTAAACTAGAATCTCCCACTTCCTGTTTTCACCTCCCTAGTCAGCCAGTTGGATGAGCTCCAAAGTATCTTAACTTATTTCCAGTTGTGTAATTTGAGAAAGATGGAAGAAGGTTAAGTTCCTTTTGAATTCTCAAAAGTGTGGAAATGTGTTTCTCAGAAGTTGAAAACTGAGAATGTGTTTTAGAAGATCCGATTTTGGCAGAGTGAATTAGTCACTTAATCGCCCCGACTTTTTTGCCCAGGATTCTGGGGCGTTGACAGGAGTTCTGTCCAAATTTTAAGGACCCCAAGATTTGCATTTTGTATGAATGAAATACTGGATGTCAGCAGGATTGGTGCCAGAAACTATTTTGACAATGCTCTTGGCTCTAGGTGGAGACAGAGAATGGGAAAAGTTGGGGGATGTTTGTGTTTTGATTTACAAAAAAAACCCCCAAAATCCCTGATTCTCAGAGAGTTCAAGGTCCTTTTTAATGACAGTCTCACAGTTGCATTGTTTCACAGGGCAGTTCATTATACTGTGGGAAACAGCACTATGTCAGTTTCTAAAGGCTGATTTATATAATAATAACTTTCATGTTTAAGTACTGTTTTCAGAGAACCAGCATACACATTTTTTACTTAATCCTTATGATAGCGTTGTGAGGTTAGCAAATCTGAGATCTCAGGCTTATTTTACAGGTTCAGAAACTGAAGCTCAGAGTTTAAATGACCTACTCACACTTATATGGCTAGTAATGTGCCAGAGCTGTCTGGAATCCAGCTCTTCTAAACCACTGTGCTCCCTCGCCTCTTCACTAGAAACTCCTGAGACTTAATCTTGGTCCCCTGCAGTGTCTGTGCCTGGAGCAGAATCTGAATCTGTAGATACTTAGTCAGGATTCATTAATGAATATGTTTTTAAAAAAAACATGAAAAGGCTGTTCTTTTACATTAAAACTTATGTTTAGATTTAAACTATTTTTTATAAAGTCATAAAAAACAATCTTAACAATTTGTAAGTAAAATTTTTATCTTTGAGAGGTAAAACCCTCAATTATTTTATGGATGAAATAATGGCTGTCAAATAATCCAGTAGAAGGACTTCCCTGGCAGTCCAGTGGTTAAGACTCCATGCTCCCAATGCAGGGGACAGAGGTTTGATCCCTGGTTGGGGAACTAAGATCCTGCATGTGGCATGATGCGGCCAAGAAATAAAACAATAATAATAAAATAATCTGGTAGGGAAAGGGCATTGCTGTAACAAGATTACTCCTGAGTTGATGGTAATTATGAAGACAGTTGATGGGTCTTTCCGGGTTCATTGTATATTAATCTCTCTTCTTTTGTAAAGGTTTAAATTTTCCCATAATAGTTAAATTTTAAACATTAGTTGACTATAGTCAATCCATATTGGGGGGATGGAAGAGTATAGATGAAATGAGGGTAGCTTTGAGCTGATCATTATAGTTAGATCATCAGTATTCTCCACTTTTACGTATATTTGAAATTCTCCATAAAAGAAAAAAGTGGACTGCAAAAAAAAAAAAAAAATGAACTTGAATAAAGGGTGTTGAATGCTACCCCTGTGTACTTTCTTGGCTAGTGTTTCAGCCTCTAAATTGTTAAAATAGATCTAATAGAGAACCAAGGTTGCTCAGTTTAGGAAAAGGCATCTTTTCCAAGAAAAATGTATTAGACCATCTCCTTCAAGCTTTAGGAATATAAATTCCCCAAGGGTAGAGTCCTGCTCTTACTCATCTTGGTATCCTGCTGCTGCTGCTAAGTTGCTTCAGTCGTGTCCAACTCTGAGTGACCCCATAGACTGCAGCCTACCAGACTCCTCTGTCCATGGGATTTTCCAAGCAAGAGTACTGGAGTGGGGTGCCATTGCCTTCTCCGGTATCCTTCTAGTAGATATGTAACAGCAGGTATCTGTTTAATTAAGCAGTCATCATAAAGTTCATAAAATCCAAAGGATTTTACAAATGTTAGATGATTTCTATGAATGTGACCAAAATGTGCATTCTCTTTGCAAACATATGGCAGTGAGATTTGTTTTAAACCACCTACTAGACTGTAAATAGCAGAAGAGCAGGGACATTATCTTCTCATCCACTGCTGTGTCCTCCTAGCCTAGCCCATATTAGGTCCTCACAGATACTAGCTGACTGAATGTTTATGCAGTTTACAGAACCCTGTCTAATGTGTGTTCTCTCCCTCACCCATCCTGTCTTCTCTAGCCCCACAACATGGAACCACAGGTTACACTAAATGTGACTTTTAAAAATGAAACTCAAAGCTTTCTAGTTTCTGACCCAGAAAATACAACTTGGGCTGACGTGGAAGCTATGGTGAGTGTTATTTTGTTTTGTTTCTCCATCCTTTAAGCAAGGATATTTTTCCCCAAAGTAGTTATTTGTAGCCGTGCTTCTTAGCTGTAAAGACTGTCTTATTTACCATTTCTGGGCCTTTTGGAAAATAATTTTTGTCAAGGGTTCGGTGATATAAATGTACCTGGTAGAGGAAACAAATTCGTCTTGAAGAGTTAAGAAAGGAAAGGTAAAATTATTTTTTTAAGTGAAATAGTACTTAGAAATTCTTTCCTTGGAAATTCATTCAGCCTAAGGAATGAATTGGTGTGGGCCCCACCCTAACCAGGCCTCAGGTTAACGTTCTCTTGATTGAGAGCAGATAGCTTACTGTGGGTTTTGAACCACCAAAGATACAATTTGTGTTTCTCAAGATCTGATCAGTTGCTTTTATTGGTAAGTCAAGAGAATGAGTGTCTCAAAGTTGAGCAGGAAAACTGCCACAGATGTTCACTCAACACCTCATTCTGTTCTTTTTGTTGTTATTGGTAGTGCCTTTCCTCCTCTAGATTTGCCCTTTGTTCTGTTTTTGTTTGATTTGCGATAGTGAATGTTTTACTTCCTGTGTAACTGTGTTTGTCTAATGAAACTCTTTGGTTAAAAACCTACTTTTACCAGGTTATGTGTTACGGTAAGACATGGTAGAGAGACCTCAAAAGATGATCTGCTCTAGTCCTCTGTCTTCCAGGAAAGATTTCTTTATATTTCTTTATACTGCCTGGACAGATGGTTATCCAGAAAGTTGGATCTTGTTTGTCAAATGATCTGAAAATCAAAAACAGCTATCTTTCTTTTCCTATTAGTTAAATGAGCTGACAGCTTGCCTTTTTTCTTTATAGTAAATTTTAAATTATTAAAGTATAATATGTGCCTGTTACAAGAAATGAAACAATCCAAACATACATAATGAAAAGATTAATATTCCTCCACTTCCCTCAACCTCTTTGGGAGTAATCAGTGTTAACGGTCCTGTATGTACTCTTAGTTGCGGCATGTGGGATCTAGTTCCTGACCAGGGGTTGAACCCAGGTCCCCTACATTAGGAGCGTGGAATCTTAGCCACTGGACCACCAGGGCAATCCCTGTCCATCCTTTATATAATGATTTCTAGGGTTCTGTTGCAATCTGCCTTTTTGATAACTTGATCATATAGTGTGCACATTTTATTTGCAGGTAAAAGTTTCATTTGATCTGAACACTATTCAAATAAAATACTTGGATGAGGAAAATGAAGAGGTAAAGTATATTACAGTACCCATGACCAAGTATCCAGAATAAGGATCTTGTTTCTCAAGAGGGATACGGTGTTCAAAAATATCAGAATACTGTTTATGTCATTTGTGTAGGAGTTTAGATGTATTTGATAATTGCACGTTCTAAGCCAACTTGTGGCAAATGAAATGGAGTTGAGGAATAGGAAAGCAGCGTCAAAGAAGAAAATCTGAGAGATAACTTCTAGAACTACATAGTGATGTTATGTTCAACTATATCACAAGCTGCTATTTCATTTATAATAATAAAAAATGATGGCAAACCCTCATTGAGTGGTTATAACATGTCACACTAAGAACAGTACTATATGTATACACTATTATCATCATCTCTGTTTTACTCATGAGGAAACTGAGGTACAGAGAGTTTCAGTAACCTTGCCCAAAGGAGCAAAAGCTTGGAAGTAGTAGAGTAGGGTACTGCTCATACCCTCTGATATACATACTGCTCCTAGCCATTATACCATGCTACTTCTCAGTGTACCTGAAATAAAGGTAGATGTAATAGTTAAGCAGTGGAATTACTTAATTATTCACAGTTAGTTCAGGTACTGGAAAAGTGGAACCCCTAACCTGAGATTTTGCATCTGTCCTGTGAGGCTGGATATGCTGAATTGCTCAGTTGATGAGAGGTTTATAATTCACTGTTGCTTTTTTTCCTTACAGGTATCCATCAACAGTCAAGGTGAGTCCCTAAAAAAACCTGTTGAGCTTTATTTAAAAATATTAATCTGGGGACTTCCCTGGCGGTCCAGTGGTTAAGACTTCGCCTTCCAATGCAGAGGGTGAGGGTTCGATCCCTGGCAGGGAGTTAAACCCCACATGCAATCTTGTAACAGATTCAATAAAGACTTTAAAAAATGGTCCACATCAAAAAATATCTAAAAAATAAATAAATAAATAAAAATATTAATCTGGTCATGGGCATTGGTCTTTCCATTTACACTCAAATCTTGTTGCAGTATTAACGCAGAATTTGGGATAAATGCACTCATTTACCCATGGGCATTAGATTCATGGAAAATCTTTATTTTTTTTAACAGTTTTTGTGTGTAGGTTGGTACCTTGATTGGCCCCAAAGCACCTCTTTAGTGAGAGGTTCTCATATATTTAAGATGCTAATCTTTTGAAAATACACTTACCAGTTCAACACATTTAACTTGTTATCCTGGTATTGCTTTTTCCCTTGACTTGGTGTATATGTTAATGTCCATGTATAAATAAGGTGGTTGTTCAGAACATGGGTGTATTTTCCATAGGAACAATGTTATATTTTTAACTAGCTGAAATGATAGTATTAACATGATCCTTGAACTTCCTTGAGTCCTGAGCTTTGTGTAAGGCTAGTATAAGGGAACTGGATTGAGTTTTTGTAATTGGAAGCCTCCGGTAGCAAAGAGAAGGATTTAAGGGGGAGAACTAATCTGCAAGTAGCTTCTATTTATGACAGCATGAGAAGGGAGTTTGTCAGCTAAAAGACAGTAGCTGTTAGTGTATAACAATTGTAAGCTAAGAATTTTTAATAGTAAGAACTTACTGTGCTTAATTGAATCTTTTGGGGTGGTTAAAAAAAAAAATCACAGTATGTATTTTTGTCCTTTTAGGAGAATATGAAGAAGCACTTAAGGTAATGATTATTTTCATCTTATTTTCAAATAATTTAAAAAATATTTATGGACTAAAACTTGAGCCTGAATTCCATTAGCCACGGGGAGAAACTAATGACTGTAAACACAGCAAAACCCAGTTTTAGGGAGACTGGGTTGAGTTTGGCATACCACACAGCAAAAGGTACATCCTAATGTAAAGATTCTTTCTGATTATCATGACCTCTCATTGCTGATCTTGAAGCCACCATCCTGGCATTGCAGAATTCAAAAAACTCTGGATTGATGCTTTCTGGCTCACACTTTTCATCTCCTTCCTTCACTTTGTTCCCTGTAGAATATTACACTATAATGTGGAAGAATTTAAGGTGTAACCATGCAGTTACAAATATCCTCTTGTCTGTAAGTGATGAATTAGAGCATTCCTCAAGGTCACTTTATTAAGGTGTGCTAAGCTGACCTTTCATTGACTATCCTTTTTGAACTTCTAATCCAGATTAAGTCATTTTCCATAATCACTTGTGGTCTAGGGAAAGAAGGGAAAGGCAAGATTTTTTTTTAAATCAGGAGCTGGATTTACCCTTTCCAGTTTTTGGTCAAAACTGCTGTTCTGGGTGCCACTTGTTTAAAAAATTTAGCCAATTTTTTCTTGTTTTTTTACTGAGAAATCTTTATTTCCCAGCCAGTTTCTTGGTTTTAGATATCCATGTCCTCTCCTGGTTTCTCATAGTTGAAATATCCATCTGTGTTAAGAATTTCTCATGCTTTGTAATTTCTCTCTGCCCCAGTTTTCATGCGATCTTTTTGTTTGCTCTTTGCTTTTAAGCTGTTCTCACATGATGTTCCCTAACACCCCTTTACTCTTCTTCAACTCGTCCAGCTTTTCGGTTTCCCAATTCTCAGAAGCGACAGTAGTTTCACTAAAAAAGTCTTTAAAACTTCAGAATCCCTGTACCTTTCCCACATTCACTATTTTACCCATTCAGTCAGAAATCTTGGATATCAGGAGTCTAGAAGGCAATGGCACCCCACTCCAGTACTTTTGCCTGGAAAATCCTATGGACAGAGGAGCCTGGTAGGCTGCAGTCCATGGGGTCACTAAGAGTCGGACACAACTGAGCAACTTCACTTTCACTTTTCACTTTCATGCATTGGAGAAGGAAATGGCAACCCACTCCAGTGTTCTTGCCTGGAGAATCCCAGGGACGGGGGAGCCTGGTGGGCTGCCGTCTATGGGGTTGCACAGAGTCGGACACGACTGAAGCGACTTAGCAGCAGCAGCAGCAGCAGCAGCTGAGTTTATATAAACCTGTCTTGCCCTAGGAAGCAAGACTTCTTTTATATGCATAGCTTTTACATAATTACTATATAATACTTAAAATCCCACATTTATATTTTGACACAGTTTCATTATAGTTGTTTCTTGAGCAATTTTTTTCACAGACTCAACCAAGTATTTTAGAAAAAGCTTCTTGGTTTCTGGCCTAGAATAGGAGTTGACAAACTATACCTGGTAAGCTGGCTGTGTGTGTGTGTATGTGTGTGCGCGCGCGTGCGTGCGTGCACGTCAGTTCAGTCGCTCAGTCGTGTCCAACGCTTTGTGACCCCGTGGACTGCAGCACTCCAGGCTTCCCTGTCCATCACCAACTCCTGGAGCTTACTCAAACTCATGTCCATCGAGTCGGTGATGCCATCCAACCATCTCATCCTCTGTCGTCCTCTTCTCCTCCTGCCTTCAATCTTTCCCAGCGTCGGGGTCTTTTCCAGTGAGTCAGTTCTTTGCATCAGGTGGCCAAAGTATTGAAGTTTCAGCTTCAGCATCAGTCCTTCCAATGAATATTCTGGACTGATTTCCTTTAGGATGGACTGGTTGGATCTCCTTGCAGTCCAAGGGACTCTTCAAGAGTCTCCTCCAACACCACAGTTCAAAAGCATCAATTCTTCGGTGCTCAGCTTTCTTTATGGTCCAACTCTCAAATCTATACATGACTACTGGAAAAACCATTGACTAGTTGGACCTTTGTCAGCAAAGTAATGTCTCTGCTTTTTAACATGTTATCTAGGTTGGTGATAGCTTTTCTTCCAAGAACCAAGCGTCTTAATTTCATGACTGCAGTCACCATCTGCAGTGTTTTTGGAGCCCAAAAAAATAGTCTCTGACTGTTTCCATTGTTTCCCCATCTGTTTGCCATGAAGTGATGGAACTGGATTCCACGATCTTAGCTTTCTGAATGTTGAGTTTTAAGCCAGCTTTTTCACTCTGCTCTTTCACTTTCATCAAGAGGCTCTTTAGGTCTTTGCTTTCTGCCATAAGGGTGGTGTCATCTGTATATCTGAGGTTATTGATCTTTTTCCCGGCAATCGTGATTCCAGCTTGTGCTTCATTCAGCCCAGCATTTTGCATGATATACTCTGCATATAAGTTAAATAAGCAGGGTGACAGTGTACAGCCTTGACATACTCCTTTCCCAATTTCTCTGTTGTTCCATATCCAGTTCTAACTGTTGCTTCTTGACCTGCATAAAGATTTCTCAGGAGGCAGGTCAAGTGGTCTGCTATTCCCATTTCTTTAAGAATTTTCCACAGTTTGTTGTGATCCACACAGTCAAAGGTTTGGTGTAGTCAGTAAAGTAGAAGTAGATGTTTTTATGGAACCTGCTTGCTTTTTTGATGATCCAGTGGATGTTAGCAATTTGATCTCTGGTTCCTCTGCCTTTTCTAAAATATATATATATATATATATATATAATTTAAAATTTTTTCTGAACATTGTATTTCATCTGAATTTAAATGGTAAAAGTATTATACCTGTCACTCAACTAAAAGGTTCTTTCAGTTCTCCAGGCCAGCCTTCCTTCAGAGGTAAATAAATAAGAAACAGATCAACTCACGCCTGTCAGAATGGCTATCATCAGGAAGGTCACAAATAACGAATGATGGCAGGGCTGTGGAGAAAAGAGAACACTTATACACTATTGGTGGGTATGTAAATTTGATGTGGCCACTGTGAAAAACAGTTTGGATGTTCCTCAAGAAACTAAAAATACAACTACTGTATGACCCAGCAATTTTACTCCTGAGTATATATCCAAAGGAAATGAAGATACTAATTTGAAAAGACGTATGCACCCAATGTTCACAGCAGCATTATTTATGGTAGTCTAGATATGGAAGCAACCTGAGTGTCCATCAACAGACGAATGGATCAAGATGTGTACACACACCCACACAGTTAGTTGTTGTTTAGTTACTAAGTCATGTCTGACTCTCTTGCAACCCCATGGATTGTAACCTTTCAGGCTCCTCTGTCCATTAGATTTCCCAGGCAAGAATACTGGAGTGGGTTGCCATTTCCTCCAAGGGATCTTCCTGACCCAGGGATCGAACGAACATCTCCTGCATTGGCAGGTAGATATCACTGAGCCACCAAGGAAGTCCAGGAATACTAGTCAGCCACAAAAAAGAATGAAGTTTTGCCATTTACAACAATATGGATGTAGCTTGGTGAAATAGATCAGGAAGAGAAAGACAAATACTGTATGTTATCATATATGTGGAATCTAAAAAGTAAAATGCGAATATAACAAAAAAGAAACAAACTCACCAATACAGAAAACAAACTAATGGTTACCAGTAGGGAGAAGGACAAGAAAGGGGTAGAGGATTTAGATGTGCAAACTATTATATATTAAATAAGCTACAAGGAATGGAGAATTTAGCCGTATCATATTTTATCATAACTATAAATAGAATGTGATCTTTAAAAATTATGAATTGCTAGGTTATATACCTGAAAGCATATAGTATTATAAATCAACCATACCTCAGTTAAAAAAAGAAAGAGACTTTCTGAAGGTCCAGTGGTTAAGCCTCCACACTTCTACTGAAGGAGGGGGCACACGTTCAGTCCCTGGTTGGGGAACTAAGATCCCACATGCCCTGCAGCTTGGACAAAAATAAAAAGTGAAAGGAAGAAAAGGAATCATAGAGGATTGAGATACAGATAATTTCCTTTTACAAAAACAGTGTTTGAACATTTTATGTTCAGTATAGCTTAGCAATCCAGTTTCTGTTGACAAATTTAGTTCAGTGTTAGGAGGAATAGTACATACCCAAACTCAATAGCCAACAGATATCTTAATCCTTTCCACCAGAAAGTACTGGTGGAAATTCCTGAGTGGTCCAGTGGTTAGGACTCTGAGCTTTCACCGTGGAGGGCACAGGTTATCTGGTTAGAGAACTAAGATCCTATAAGCTGCATGGTGCAGCCAAAAAAAAAGATGATACTGGCCTTTTTAGTAAAGCCTTAGAGCTGCTTCTCTCTTGTTTCCTCCTAATTCTTGTTCCTTAATAGCAGTTAGCTTGTACTTGTTCACATTCTTCCTGTGCTTTTTTAAAAATTATTTTTTAAAGTATTATTTTTTGGTTGCACTAGGGTTTTGTTGCTTCATGGGGGCTGTCTCTGTTTGCAGGGGGCTACTGTTGGTTGCACAGGCTTCTCATTGCAGTGGCTTCTTGTTGCAGTGCACAGGCTCGAGGCATATGGAAACGGTAGTTGTGGCACAGAGGCTTAGTTGCCCCGTGGCATGTGGGATCTTCCAGACGAGGGATGGAACCTGTGTCCTGTGCATTGGCAGGCAGATTCATATCCATTGTACCAGGGAAGCCCCTCTTCTGTGTTTTTTGGTATGATGTTTTCTTTTTATTAATATTTTTCTTTGAAATAGCAGGAGACTCTTATGCTACATTGTTCTTCTGGCTGAGGCTGCTCAAAGCTCAGAGTTCTTCAGACAAAGCCTGACCAGTACTACATTGTTCTAGCAAATGTTGATCTACTCATTCTTCTGACAAAGGATGGTCAACTTTTAGTTCTGACAAGGACTGGTAACTTTTCTAGGTTGCTTCCTGAATCTTTCCTCTTTAGCTAATTAGAGATGTTTCAAATGATCAGGATATAAATCTGTGAATTGAGATTCCTGTGAGGTTTAAGCCTTCATCTCCTGCCATAGCAATTTCTTACTATATTGCTGACTTTTTAGTTTTCTTCAAAATGTAAAGCTTTCCCTTGCTAGGAAGGGAACTTTCCTTGCGAACTTTCGCCACGGAGGCCTACAGATGATTGGTAGTTAGGTCACCACGTTCTCTGTTTCAGGTTCTTATTTCTGAATCCTACCGGTAAAACTCATTTGCCATATGTCCCAAAAATCTTGGTTCACCACCTTGCTGCTGACTCACCCTGGCCACATATTTAAAGTTTTATTAGAACACAGTCATGCTCGTCCATCATGTTTTGTCTCTGGCTACCTTTGTGCCACAATGGCAGAGTTGAGTAGTTGTAGCAGAAATTGAATGGCTTGCAAGCCTAAAATATTTATTATGTGACCCTTTGATAAAGTTTGTGGAACAACAAGAACCTCCTGTATGGCACGTGGAACTATATTCAGTGTCTTGTAATAACCTATTGTGAACAAGAAACTTGAAAAAGTGTGTGTGTGTATGTATAGCAGTCACTTTGCTCTACACCTGACTTGAGTCATTGTAAATCAACTACAATTAAAGAAAAAAAAATTTTGCTGATCCCTGACCTAATATAAGAGCTTTCAGATGTTTTGGCCACAGAATGCTGTTTCTAAGTGGAATCTTAAAAAGTCTAATGTGGGAAAATAGATAAAGAAAGAACAGTTCTTGTCACTGGGTAACAAGTGGGAGGAGCTAGAACCCCACACACTTAACCGTTGATCTCTCCTTGGATGCTGGAGTACGTTCTTGAAACCTCAAATGCTCCTTGAAGTAGAGTTTTTTAAAATAGAGCATTTGAGAAGATTCTCTTCCAAAAGAGGTGACCGCTTAAGCATGCTTCCCAAAATACTATTCTTAGTGGGAAGGTAAAGACTTAACTGTGGGACGTAAGTTTAATTTTTCTGAGTCTTAGAATTGACTTTTGTAAAGTTGAGACTAGAATCTGTAAATGGAGTCCTACATTATAAACCAGTTAACAGATGGTAACTGGGTAAAGGTGGTGATCATTTCACAATGTATACCAATGTCAAATCATTATGTTGTCCACCTGAAACTAATGTTATCTCAATTACACTTAAATTTTTAAAAATTAAACCACCCAATTAATGAAAACATGTCACCTAATGAAGAGCTACACTAAAAACTTCATTTTTAACAAAACCATTCCTAGTTAACATTCTTGGCAAAGAAACAGCAGGCTGAGTATTAGCATATTTGTCATTTGACTTAATTTTAAAAAGCATGAATCCTTGGGGATTTATCACACTACTCCTTCTACTTTTGTGTATGTTTGAAATTTTTCATAATAAAAAAAAGTTTGAAAAAACGCTCCCCCCACCCCCTAAAAAGAAAGAAACCATTTTGAGGAATAGGTATAGTCTTGGAAATCAGCAGACCGTTTACCTCTAAGATAAAAGAATATTAAAAATATTACAAATATACAAAGAAGCATAAATCGCGATATTTTCCAGCAAATATTCCCATACCTCTTCTGTCTTTGTGTCTTTGAATTTTTATTTAGGAAAAGAATCACATAATATAGTTTTTATTTCATAACTCATGCTCTCAGATGGCAGTGAAGCAGGGAAACCAACTGCAGATGCAAGTCCATGAAGGCTATCGTGCTGTCGAAGAAGCCCCACCCCCCATTGGAACAGAAAGGCGACCGGTCGCTAGGACAGGAAAGAAGCCACTCGCACATTATTCTTCACTGGTGAGAGTCTTGGGGTCCGACATGAAGACCCCAGAGGATCCTGCAACACAGGTACGAAGGGAACGACCTGTCTCGGTGATTTTTCTGACCTGTGTTTCATTGTCTCTGGTCTAAGATGTGAGCTGTTCTTCAGAGGTTTGGGAGTTAGTTGTGACCGTGTCCGTCTGACTTTTAGAACTGGTAACAGTGGTTACTTCTGGAGAGGACCATGAATAGGGTGACATTTTTCTTATGCTTTTTCATGCTCATTGTTTAAAACTATATGTTAATATTATTTGACAAAAGAAACCTCAAAATAATACATTATAGGACAATTACTTTAAACAGAAGAAAAAAAGTATCTTGGATTTGTGTTTACTTACAGCAGCTTCCACCTGCTCCATGTAATCCAGACCAGCCTCAAGACAAGCCCCCTGACTGGTTCACAAGCTACCTAGAGACAGTGAGTGTTCTTTCCAGCTTGGGTTTAGCAGCAGTGTTGGCACAGATGGATTGTTGAAGAAATAGAAAGCTAGCTCCAGAGGGCTGCTGCCTCTGGTACAGGTGAACGAAGAATGGTAGCTAATAATTTCCAAACTATAGCAGTTCCAGTCAAGAAAGTTCTTGGCTTTTGCAGTGATGTACTAGAAAAGGGAGGAGTTTAAGGATGTAAGGGAAAGAGACAAATTTCTGAGCTTGAGATGGAAGCGTTAGAAATTTACTCATCAAAGGGCTTCTTGATACTTGCTTTGAAGCCACTTTAGCTGTGGAAGGATTAGACCTTTTTTTTCGCTATGTTTCTGTCCATTCATTCTGTATCTATTATCTGATTATTGTGTTCTTATACCAGAGATGGTGAGGTTTCAGGTTTATTTTATATTTTCATGCCTTTTTCCAGTCTTAGAACTGAGAGAATTCCCCCCCACCCACCTTTTCTGTATTCTAGTTCAGAGAGCAAGTGGTTAAAGAAACGGTTGAAAAGCTTGAACAGAAATTACACGAGAAGCTTGTCCTCCAGAATCCATCTTTAGGTTCATGTCCCTCAG
This sequence comes from Okapia johnstoni, assembly GCA_024291935.2. Lineage (NCBI taxonomy): Eukaryota > Metazoa > Chordata > Mammalia > Artiodactyla > Giraffidae > Okapia > Okapia johnstoni. The sequence goes on along the minus strand of CM044306.1, from coordinate 18,708,587 downwards.
AAGTCTCAATGCCGGTTTCAGAGGAAACGCTGTTTTTGCCAGAAAACCAGTTCAGCTGGCATGTTGCTTGTAGCAGCTGCCAAAGGAGTATCGTGGGTGTGCGCTACCAGTGCAGGTAAAGTAGTAGCTTGGGAATGAACACCCCTTAGTAGATCTCACAGCAGGAGGTTCTAATGTTCTGGGGGGTAAAGGGTGTACTTACTCTGAGCATCAGACACAGCAGCTCTGTATTGAAAACAAGCTACTCTTCACCCACAAGAGAAAATAACTATTTGAAGAGTGAGTAATTAGATTGCTGTGTTCAGGTATACATTTGAATTGAGAGAGCCAGACAAAGTTAAGTTCCCTAAAACGAAATTGGATCTCCAAGGGTTGTCTCCCTATTCTAAATGCTTTCATATCTTTCCTGCCATAGATTGTCCTTTGAAATAGGTATAGGTGAAGTGTTACTATCTTCATTTTATACATGAGGATTGAGACTTGGCATGTGTGGGTGGCATGCTCAGATTCCCACCTTAGTGGTGATAGAGCAAATATATGGAAGTCTGGGTCCGTATCTCCTGACCTCAGATACTTCCCACTGTGCCATTCCTTTCTTCACAGCCTCTGCCCATCCTACAATATCTGCGAAGATTGTGAATCGGGGCCGTATGCCCATGACTCCAACCATGTCCTGCTGAAGTTGCGGAGACCTGTTGTGGGTTCCTCTGAACCGTTTTCTCACTCTAGGTTCTCTACTCCTCGTCTTCCCGCTGCTCTGGAACAGGCCAGGTAAAACCACATATATATGGGGTGTTTGTTCTCTGGTTGGCTTCTTGGTTTTGGTGACACGGTGGAATCACAAAACTAAATAGTCTCCTGGGACTTCCCTTGTGGTCCGTCCAGTGGTTAGGACTCTGCATCCATTGCAGGGAACACAGGTTTGATCCCTGGCTGAGGAACTGAGATCCTATGAGCCGTGTGGCACAGCCAAAAAAAAGACCAAAGAGTCTCCTTAGTTCCAGCTCCTTTCCCGTTGATGTGCGGTGACAGGGATAATTATCCAGAGCTAATGAGATGGAAACCAGAACTGGAGAAAGAAATTAAGAAACTAAACTAGAAGCAGATGCTGATGAAGACCACAGGTGGCTCAGAATAGCTTCAAGGTTTATTTGTGAGATTTGTTTTTTAAGACTTTTTTTTTTTAATCTCACAGGCTCCAGAAGCAAGTTGATAAGAACTTTCTTAAAGCAGAAAAGCAAAGGTTGCGGGCTGAGAAGAAACAGCGTAAAGCAGAGGTCAAGGAACTTAAAAAGCAGCTTAAACTCCACAGGAAGATTCATCTATGGAATTCGCTTCATGGGCTGCAGAGCCCCAAGTCTCCTTTGGGCCGACCCGAGAGCCTGCTGCAGTCAAACACCCCGATGTAAGCCCAGGGCCAGGGCGGGAGCCAGAGCTTTAGGTCCAGCCCTCTAAAACTGGAACTTAAGCCAACTTCTGTCTTATTTATTATTGCTAACTCCTAACACTCAAACCCTTAAAACTTCCCATTTTCTGATCTTAGTGTTCTTAAAGGGTGGTTTGCTAGTTATCTTTGACACTTACTTTGTTGCCTTCTTTAGAAAAACAGAAACCAGTAAGGTTCAGAAACTGGTGTGATCTCTCTTCACTGGAAGCAGTCTGGATTTGAAGCAAATGGAGCAAATGTTTAAGAGCCCAACTCTTTAGTTGTGGTATTTATGGACCCTTTCAGTTATCCTCACCATAGTTTTTTAGCTTAGGAGTCAGGTCCCCTTGTTTTGTTCTTTCAGCTGTGTCATGTGGCAGGTAGGATCTTAGTCCACTGACCAGTGATCAGACCCATACCTCCCTACAGTGGAAGCATGGAGTCCTAACCACTAGATTGCCAGGGAATTCCTTGGGTCCGCTTGTTTTCTTAAAAAATTTTAATAGTTTGTTCTTGTTGTTGGCTGCAACAGCCAATAATAGTTTGTTCTCGTTGTTACTGTTGTTGTTGGGTTTTTTGGCTGCGCCACATGAATCTTGCGGGGTTTTAGTTCCCAGACCAGGGATCGAACCCAGGCCCTCAGCAGGGAAAGCAACAAATTCTAACCACTGGACTGTAAGGGAATTCCCATTATAAAGCAAATGCACTAGTATACCCTCCAGGTTCACGGTCTGCATATTGAACCACATATTGGATATTCAGAATACATCACACCCAACACAAGTAACTAAATATCTAAATTTCTGTTCAGGCTCCCTCTGCAACCCTCTGCCCCAGTTATGCCAACACTCAGTGCAGCATTTGTGGATGAGAATTTGCCTGATGGGACTCACCTCCAGCCAGGAACCAAGTTTATCAAACACTGGAGGATGAAAAATACAGGAAATGTCAAGTGGAGTACAGACACAAAGGTAGTTTTCCCCACAAAGTGTGAATGTGAAGTGGTTGAGATGGCAGAGTGTTTAACTGACAAACTTTCTTTCTCTTGTTACTGTTCTTTTCAGCTCAAGTTCATGTGGGGAAACCTGACTTTGGCTTCTACTGAAAAGAAGGATGTTTTGGTTCCCTGCCTAAAGGCTGGCCATGTGGGAGTCGTGTCTGTGGAGTTCATTGCCCCAACCTTGGAGGGAACATACACTTCCCATTGGCGTCTTTCTCACAAAGGCCAGCAATTTGGGCCTCGAGTCTGGTGCAGCATCATAGTGGATCCTTTCCCCTCTGCAGAGAGCCCCGATAACAGTGAAAAGAGCATGATCAGCTCAAGCAGAGGTGATGATCTCACCTACCAGCAAGAGGTGAGCATTGGAAGGGCGTGTTCACAGCTGGTGGATCCTCCAGAACCCTGGAAAGGCCAGCTTCTCCCCTCCCCCCAAACACATCAGTATGCTTACATTGGGCCTAGTCTTCTGGGGCTTTGTTTGTGTGTCCTTTGGATCTGAGGGCAGGTGTCCCTCAGTGCTTAACCCTGCTTGTTACTTGGTGCACAGGTGGTTTTTTTTGATTTTTTTTTTTGTTCTATTTATTTATCTTTGGCTGCACTGGCTCTTCGATGCTGCGCAGGCTTTCTCTAGTGCAGTGAGTGGGGGCTACTCTTCACTGTGGTACACAGGCTTCTCACTGCAATGGCTTCTCTTGTGGAGCATGGGCTGCAGGAGTTGTGGTGCACCAGCTTAGTGCTCCGTGGCACATGGGTTCTTCCCAGACCAGGGATCATACCTATGTCCCCTGTATTGGCAGGTGGATTCTTAACCAGTGGACCACTAGGGAAGTCCTGTGCATGTTGTTTTAAGGCAACTTCTCTATTTACTGCTTAAATTTAAGTTACCCAGGGTTAATGTCCTGGTTTTGACTATTGTTATTATGGTTAATCTAAGTTACTGTCATTAGGGGAAGCTAGACGAAGGGGGTAATTGGTAAACTCTCTGTACTCTTTTTGCAGCTTTTTCATAGAAAAGTGTGAAATTATAACAAAAAGTTTTACTACATACAGTGCATTTGATTTTAGGGAGGCAGCTGTCAACTTGCTTTTTGAGTTCTGTTGAGGGCCGAAAATGTGTCCTAATGGTTTCTCTCCATAGGAAGCTTTTCTGGCTAAAGAAGAAATTCTGCCTGGTGACACAACTGAGCAGACAGAAGGGAAAGGAACCCTCATCCCACAGAAGGCAAAGAATGCTGCCAGCAAGAGGGAGCTCTACATCCCATCCATGGACCTTCTGACTGCCCAGGTGGGAGATTGAGCATTTTGAGGGGAAGGGACAGAAAGCCCTGGGGAACAAGTTCTTAACTTGTTGAAGGGAAAGTGGTAGAGCCATTGGTGTTGCCCAGGAAGTTAGAGATAGACCCAGTCTAATGTAGTGAGATGCATCAAATGGCAAGATCATCACTAGTGGAAGCAAGTTTCTAAACTAAATGTTTCCTCTTTGAATTGGGAACTTACCTTGTGCTTCCCACAACTTCCCCTTCGTTGCCTCTTCTTTCTAACTGGTTCACCTTCACCCCCACTGCATCCGCTCTCTCTCCTCCCATTGGCTATTTGAATGTTTGGTTCCCATTTAACTCTTCTTGTTATCACTTGACTGAGATGAGGCATGAATTTGAACAGAGTTGAATCTAGGATGATGTGGATCTCAGTGGCCTTTAACACAAAACATGGCTCCAGCATGTGTTGCAAGTAGCCTAACATGCCCCCCCCCCGCCTTTTTTTTTCCAGGATCTGCTGTCCTTTGAGCTGTTGGATATAAATATTGTCCAAGAGTTGGAGAGAGTGCCCCACAACACTCCTGTGGGTAAGAATGTCACTTGGTCCACCTTGTTTATTAACAGGCCCAATAGTTCTGCCCCCCTGACTCTGGTAGTTACTGTGTCATTCTGAGGTATTAGTAGGCAGGGATTTCTCCCACAATGTGATGTTAAAACTGCACCCATGGGCCCATTTTCCTTCATTTCCCTGTTGTCTGTCAGAGGCAACAATACAAGTTTGTACAGTTTCCCCACCATAAAGGGACCCTCTTCTCCATTTCCTCTAGGTGTTTGTGTCCCTTTGTTACTTTACATTCATGGTTCTGTGTCTTGGCCATGGTCTTCCAAAACCAAACAACTACTTATGATCCTTCCTGTACCTGATGGTTTGGAGAAATTCTTTTCAACAGGCCTTGAAGCGTACCTGGGTTTATTTTAGCTCTGCAGGAGGCAGGAAACCTAGAAGCTGCTGCTTCTGGACACTGAGTATTGATGATGCAATGCTTTTTCTTGGTTGATGGTTCTCCTATCTTCATTCTCCAGATATGACTCCCTGCATGTCACCTCTGCCACATGACAGTCCTTTAATAGAGAAGCCAGGCTTGGGGCAGATACAGGAAGAGAGTGAAGGGGCGGGATTTAAAGCACTTCCTGGTAAGGGGTTAAATATTTGTAAAGCATTTGCATCCTCCCCTTCCATACCGCACCCTGTTGTTATCCATACCTTCTACTAACCTTACCTTGGTGTGTGAACGGGCTTTCCATAGGATCTGATTTTTTGAAGTCTCATTACCTTCATATAGCACAGACAGCAGCTATTCCTTGGCATTGTATCAGCATGCGGACATGACTGGAGAAAGCTCTGCAACACTTTAAACACCAAGTGAGTGCAGACAAAAGTTCTTTCCTTTTCAGATTCCACAGTATCAGTAAAGAAAAAGGCCGAGAACATTTCTTCCATGGAGGAACCAGAAGATGATTTGAGTGGGACCCAGTTCGTGTGTGAGACTGTCATCCGATCCCTTACGTTGGATGCTGCCCCAGATCACAAACCACCTTGCAGACAGAAGTCCCCACAGAGTGAGTGTCCCTGAAATTCCCAGACCCCACCCCACCCCCCATCGGGGTGACGCCTGACTTGTGATTGCCAGACCTGCGCAGGTATAAGTGCTCTTCTTTACTGAGAGTGGAGACGGGAATCTTTGTTAGAGTTTGGATCTTAGTTGTTCATTTAGACTCTACAGGTGCATCAGGAGCAAAGCAGCTCCTGTAATTCATTTCTGCACTTTCCCAGAGGCAGAATTACAGCTGCACGCCACAGAGGAACAGCAGCCAACTGTGCTGCCTGGGTTCTGCAGTAAGGAGTCTTGTAAGTGGACGGAGCCCCTCAGCCAAGAACCCCCCCTGCCCTCCCACTCCCACCCCCAGCAGCTGAGTTGTCTCTTTCTCCAAGGGCAGCAGTCAGGAAATAGTGGGCAGAAGCAGGAGCACCAAGCTCAAGTTTCTCAGGGTTAAATTCTGCTGTAATAAATTTCTTCGTGGCAGAATTTCTAGAGGTCAGATAGGCAGAACCAATTTCATACATTTCAGATAACTATTCAAACACTCAAAGTTTCTACTACATCAAAATAATGTGGAAAAATCTTTTTGTTTATTATAGTGAAATTTGACCTGTACAAAAAAGCATGATTTATCTCTTTATTTATATATATATTTAAAACTATGTATTTAAAAAGTATATATGTATTTCCACACACACACTTGAGTACAAATGGATAACAAAAAAAGTCTAAACAAAGTGTAGAAGGACTTACACCAAAATGTTCACTGTAGTTGTCTCAGTAAGATTATCGGTAGTTTGTTTTTTTTTTTCCTTAACTCATCCATGTTTTGCAGTTTTCTGTCATGACTACTCATTACTTTGCAAAGAAGAGGAGGAAAGGAGTCAAAAGTAGTCATATAGTCCTGCGGTACTTAGCACCAGATGTTCTGTCTTCTCATAGCACTATTAGCTAGTTTAGCAGTTTCGATTTGAAACCATCCCAGTATGTTAGGGGCTTCCCTGATAGCTCACTTGGTAAAGAATCCGCCTGCAGTGCAGGAGACCCTGGTTCAATTCCTGTATTGGGAAGATCCGATAGAGAAGGGATAGGCTGCCCACTCCAGTATGCTTGGTCTTCCCTTGTGGCTCAGCTGGTAAAGAATCCACCTGCAATGTGGGAGACCTGGGTTCAATCCCTAGGTTGGGAAGATCCCCTGGAATAAGGGAAAGGCTATCCACTCCATTATTCTGATCTGGAGAATTCCATGAATTGTATAGTTCTTGGAGTCACTCTGTTATGTTAACTGTCACCTGAAGGGGAAAAGGAAAGGGGCCTCCTTGTTTTAAGGTTCATAGTGTTCTCAGAAGCTTTATTGTTCCTGCTGACCTTGTTTTTATGAACTTTGGTTCTTTGCAGCTTCAGACTTCGAATATGGCCCTATGGTTTGTCCCTCTCCTCTGGCTTTCATAATTATAGCTCATGACCCACAAGGCTTGGTATAGGGTAGGGTAAGCACGAGGAACTGTTCTTAGCTTGTACCTTAAAATTGGATGCTTTCACCCTTTAGTGAAATTTGCCTCACTTGAAGAGGGACCGCTTGCAGACGAGAGGGAGGAGATTGTCCGGATTGCTGAAGAAGAGGCTGTCGTGGAGGAAGAGGATGAGCTCAAAGATGAAGTTCGGAGTCAGTCCTCTGCTTCTTCAGAGGACTATATCATCATCCTGCCTGAGTGCTTTGACACCAGCCGCCCCCTGGGAGACTCCATGTATAGCTCTGCACTCTCACAGCCAGGCCTGGAGCAAGGGGCTGAAGGCGAACCTGGGATTGAGGCTGGGCAGGAACCAGTCGAGGCTGGGGAGAGACCCCCTGGAGGGGAGAACCAGCCACAGGGGCACAACATCAGTGACATCCTTATGACCTCACAGACTCTGGACACAGTGCCCCTAACCCCAGAGGTGGTGGGGCCTCCGCCACAGCTGCCCAGGTACCATCTGTACCCCACTCTGCTGGGCTGTCCTCCAGAGGTGGACTAAAGAGAGAGGACTCAACCTGATTGCAAAACCTGTTTCTCTGTCAGCGAGGGGAAAGGCAATTTCCCATAGTGAAGTCTGATGAATAAAAGTTGTACTTCCCAGTATTTGTGGATCCTGGATTTAAAGAAATACTTGTTTTAGTTATCTACTTAGGTTTTGATCATTGGGAGCCAATTTTTAAACACAAACATCCCTGGACCTTCCTCCCTGTTCTATTGACTCGGGCAAAGGCTGCAGAATTTTATATCTAACTAGAACAGATTAGAATTAGGAAGTTTAACCTTAGGGAAACAAACATAAAGCCAGATAGAAATCGCTATTTTTCTTTGCTGGCTCTGTCTGTCACTGCTCTCTCACAGTATGGAAAATGGTGGCACCTTGACTAGAATTTAAACCATTCTCCCAGAAAGCTAGGTATTTCCCTTTATCAGCACCACTTGATACGCAGGGGAGTGACCAGACTGCAGCCAGTCTTTCTAGCTTGACTGTGGCTGAAGAGGAAAACAGAAGAGGGAGCCCTTCCCACCTGATCCCTAGATGCAGACATCCCTAGAGGTGCTCTGGATCAGCAGTGTGAAGCCTCTGTAGAGAATCTTGCCCTGCTATACCCTGTTTGCTGTTTCTCCACCGTTACCAGAGGTGCCTTCTCAACTTACTTTCAATATTGTGTCTTTCTGAAAGGAGTCCTCCCTGTGCACAACATCTTGGTTCCCCAGGAGTGGATTTACCAGTTACCGTACCAGAAGTTTCTTCAGTCCCTGGTCAGATCAGAGGAGGTAATGACCTGCCTGAGCTTACTCTCTGTCTGCTCTTACGGAAACCAGGTATAAGTAGGCACTCTGTGGTTCTTGGCAGTTTTGTGAAACTTGCCCTTTGACTTTTTCTGTGCTCCTCCCTCCTACGCTTTATTCTGTCTTTTAGCTGAATATTTATTAGATGAGACCCTCATAGAAGCTGGCATTGTGCTGTAGTGGAAAGAACACAGGTTTTGAAACCAGCCCAGTCTAGGTTCAGCCCCAGCCCCACCTTTCCTCACTGTATAACCTTGCAGTGGTTCAGCAGGTTAATAATACCTGAAGGTTTGTTTCCTCATCTACAAAATAAAGAAAATAGCACCTTGGAGTTGTGAGTAGACCCTCAAAGTGGCTTCCCTCTCTTCCTCAAAAAACAAAACCTGGACTTCCTTGGCAGCCCAATGATTTAAGACTCTGCATCCACTGCATGGGGCACAGGTTGAATCTCTGATCAAGGAACTAAGAGCCCACATGGCATGTGGTGTGGCCAAAAAATTAAAGGCTTGAAATGTTGTGATCAGATTGTTACCTGCCTCAGAAATAGCCCTGCTGAGAGTTAGGAAATCCCAGGCATTTCTAGATACTGCATCTAACCAACAGCTCTTTTGCTTTTAGAGCTCAGAGGCTCATCAGGACTTGTAAACAGCAGACCGAAGAGCTATGACCACTCAAGGTAACTGGACCTTGCCTGTGCAGCCTCTTCTTCAGAAGCAGGTGGATGTCCTAGTGTTACCCTGCTTACACGAGCCTCTCAGAGCGTGTGCCCCCTCCTGAGAGTGACGTAGGAGAGCCATCATCCCTTCTTTTCTCATTTCTCCTGAAGCTTGTGAGCAGCCCTGAGCAGAGGGCTAACGTTGATGTTTAAGAGTGTTCCCAGTCCAGACCAGGAAGAAGTGCCCTCAGGTTCAATTCCTGCTTAGTACCAGAGGACAGGAACGTCCAGCCCATTGTGCATCTCGTAACTTGTTCTTAGACAGACTTGCCCCTCTGCTCCTAGTCGTCTCAAAGCAGTGTCAAGTCGGGCCCCTCCCCGTATATAGTGTTCAGAAAATCACATTTCCTTTGGGAGGTGTTTCCTCTAAGACAGTAACTTAGCAGACACACTGCCAGTACCTCACTGTGCCCTTGACCACATTAATTTTCCACTGGGGCTGAAAGCTGGCATGCTAACCAGAGTGATGTGTTTTCTGCAGTGCCCATATCTTGTAGCAGTAAGAACTGAGCCCTGCCTCGGACCTAGATTTGTAACTATAAAACTGATAGGAAAACAGTCACACACTCATTTTACATGTGATTTTTTTTTTCTCCAGGAAATCTCATTTCCTTTCCAGGATGAGAGCCCAGATTATCTTGTAGGAAGATAATAATTAGTGTTTCTTAAGGAGATAATTTGGCTTTCCTCCTCAGGCACCACCATCACCACCATGGGAACAGCATTGCTGGAGGACTGGTGAAGGGGGCTTTGTCCGTTGCTGCCTCTGCGTACAAGGCCTTGTTTGCTGGGCCACCAGTCACCGCACAGGTCAGTATATGTTTTATTTTCCGGAACCAAATACAAGTCACTAGTGAAAACAATGGCACCTGCCTGGGCTGGAGAGAGTCGCATGTCATTATAGAAAGCATGAGCTTTAAGTTTAGTCTTCTTTTAATTGGAGGATAATTGCTTTACAGTGTGTGTTGGATTCTGTTGTATAGCAACCGAGAATCAGCCATAAGTACGTGTATTTCCCCTTTCTCTTGAGCCTCTCTCCCATTCCCCCACCCCATCCTTCCCCTCTAGGTTGTTACACCAGGTTGAGCTCCCTGCGCTATACAGCAGCTTCCCACTAGCTATGTATGTCTCTTACATATGATAATGTATATGTTTCACTGCTGCTCTCTCAATTTGTCTCACCCTCTCCTTCCACAAGTCTGCTCTCTATGCCTGCATCTCTATTCCTGCCCTACAGATGGGTTCATCAGTACCATCTTTCTAGATTCCACATATACGTGTTAATATACAGTATTTGTTTTCCTCTTTCTGACTTACTTCACTCTGGATAACAGGTTCTAGGTTCATCCATCTCTCTAGAACTGCCTCAAATCCATTCCTTTTTATGTCTGAGTAATTCCATTGTGTGTATATATATATATCACAAAACTTAGTCTTTGATTAACACACAAAGACTTGGCCACTTTCCACTTAAATGACGTTGGCTAAGTTAAGGGAGGAAAGAAAAAAGACCTAATGTTTGTTGCAGACCTAGTATGTGTGTGAAGCTCTCCCAGGTGCTAGTGCTACAAGAGGAATCAGACACCAGTTCCTGCCCAGAGTGGTGGGAAACAAGTGAAGTACACAGACATTTGTCTATGAAACTTTTGAAAATTGCAAAGCAGTATAGAATTAAGGAATCTTTCATCTAATTAAAAAAAAAATTTATTGTGCAATGTAAGATACTATGCCAGTTTTCTCAGACCAGTGGAACACCTCAGTCTGATATAGGCCCCACAGTGCAGCAAAGGAAGGCTTCCTGGTAGATGATGCCTGAGGTCATCCTAAAAGTGTTTGCCAGCAGTCAGAGTCAGAAAGGGTAGACAGACAACAGCCAGTTTACTGATAGGAAAACAGTCACACACTCATTTTACATGAGATTTGGAAATGTGAGCCTGGAAGGTAAATTTGTTCTGAGAAGAGAAAGAAGAGAAAAGACCAGTGACATAGGTGGGATGCTGTGTTAAGTGATTTGGATTTTATTTTAGGATCCGTGGGCAGCCTCTGAAGGATTTTAGGGAAGTAATTAACGTGATCAGATTTGTTCTTTGTAAGATCACTCCACTCCTCCATAGTGTGGAGGCCAAGGGAGCCTTAAATGCAGCTCAGAATCCACGTGTAGAAAGAAAAGAAGGGTAGAAGAGAAATAGAAATGGCAGAAGTTGGAGGCCGTAAGGCTAGAAAGAAATCAAGGATAAAGTTTCTGGTTTAGGTAGTCAGTGTACCATTCATTAAGAGAGGATATATAAGAAGGGTATATTTGGGCAGGAGGAAAAGAAAATCAGGTTGGTTTGGGGGTAGTGTTGAATTTGAGACACACCCAGGTCAAGTTATCCAGAGTATAGTTGGATTTATATATTTGAATTACAGAGAAAAGAAGTGTGGCCTGGAAATGAAGTCATTTATGTACAAGATATAACAGGAGCCACAGATTAGATAAAATTTTCCAGGAAGAATGGATAAAGGAAGGAGCAGCCTCTAAGGATCATGGAAAGAAGGAGGGCTCTGCAAAGAAGACTGAGAACTAGGAGGAGGATGAGGAAGGGAAGGGAGTTTTAATGAGGAGGGCATGTCCAGCAGTGTCAGGTGCTGCAGAGGAGTGTGAAGGGGCAGAGAGGACTCGAAGAGCACATGTGTGCCTCACTTTCAAATAGCTGGACTATACAAAGGGAAAAGGAGAGTGAAAGCTGGGACATGTAAGACAGAGGGAGAGATTTTTAAAGGTGAGCCAGTAGCAAAGGAGGTTGCAATAAAAATGAGAGAGGTCAATTAACAGAAAAATATTTCCAAGGTGGCGAGTGGTAATGAGATACAAAGTTAAGGTCATATGGAAGGATTAACCTGGAAAGGAGGATGGATAACTTACTCTGAAATAGAAGGAAACAGTAGAAGAGAGAAATACCAGAGACAGTGCTCAACACTTTGACATGCTTTCTTATCTTAATCCACTCAGTTCAGTCACATCAGGTGGCCCAAGTATTGGAGTTCAGCTTCAACATTAGTCTTTCCAATGAACACTCAGGACTGATCTCCTTTAGGATGGACTGGTTGGATCTCCTTGCAGTCCAAGGGACTCTCAAGAGTCTTCTCCAACACCACCGTTCAAAAGCATCAATTCTTCGGTGCTCAGCTTTCTTTATAGTCCAGCTCTCATATCCATACAAGGCTATGGAAAAACCATAGCCTTGACTAGATGGACCTTTGTTGGCAAAGTAATGTCTCTGCTTTTTAATATGCTGTCTAGGTTGGTCATAACTTTCCTCCCAAAGAGTAAGCATCTTTTAATTTCATGGCTGCAGTCACCATCTGTAGTGATTTTGGAGCCCCAAAAAATAAAGTCTCTCACTGTTTCCACTGTTTCTCCATCACTTTGCCATAAAGTGATGGGACCGGATGCTATGATCTTAGTTTTCTGAATGTTGAGTTTTAATTCCAGTCAACTACCCTGCAAAATACTAGCTAACTGGTGTCTCCATTTTTTTTTTTTTTTTTAAATAAGAAAGTTGGTACTCATGGCACCCCACTCCAGTACTCTTGCCTGGAAAATCCCATGGATGGAGGAGCCTGGTAGGCTGCAGTCCATGGGGTCGCTTAGAGTCGGACATGACTGAGCGACTTCACTTTCACTTTTCACTTTCATGCATTAGAGAAGGAAATGGCAACCCACTCCAGTATTCTTGCCTGGAGAATCCCAGGGATGGGGGGAGTCTGGTGGGCTGCCGTCTGTGGGATCGCACAGAGTCGGACACGACTGAAGCGACTTAGCAGCAGCAACAGCTGTTAAGTAAATGATAAGAGGGTGTTCCAAGTGTTCGGAGGATTTAGGAACGTTATGAGTTCACCACAGGGCTTGGCCCAAAGAGGAAAGTAAAAGTAAAAGATTAAGTAATTAGCAATAAAGAATTGCTACTCTTTATCTTAAAAAAAAAAAGTCAAGATGGTTGCCGAGGATGTCATTTCCTGAGCAGTTTCTGGTCCGGATCCTTTGCATATCTGATTAAATTTCCCAGACTTTTTTCCAGTAACAGCTGTTCTTCTCCTTGGCCCATCATCATGATCACCTTTATCTTCACAGGGTTTCCAGAGTGTTTTTGCATCTCTTCCTTCATTTAGTTCTAAAGACAGTTCATTTGTTACCTGGTTTGGGGTACAAACATACCTTATCCAAAATAGAGTATTCCCAGTCCTTCTTATCCCCTCAGAAGACCCATTGGTATTGGGTGGACAGGAGAGCCATAGTCTTGCACGTAATTACCTAGTGATTTGAATAAATCTGGAAAGATTAGAATTACTCAACAAAATAGTACAGATTTTTATAGAAATTGTTTTTCTACTTTTCTTGACTCTACACAGCCAATAGTTTCTGAAGATCAGACAGCAGCCCTGATGGCGCATCTCTTTGAAATGGGATTCTGTGACAGGCAGTTGAACCTAAGGCTGCTGAAGAAACACAATTACAATATCCTGCAGGTGGTGACAGAACTCCTTCAGGTCAACAACAACGACTGGTATAGCCACCGCTACTGAGGACTGACCTCGTATTAAATAACTTTGCCAGCTGCTCAGAGATAATCTTTATTCTGTTGGGGCATGGGGTACAGACCCTTGTTTATTTTTTAATCTGATGAATCTATAATAGAGCCCATCATTGAATTATCAAGACAGTACCTGCATTGCAGTTATTTTTTGGAGCAAATAAAAAACCAGAACTTAAATTTTCACGGTAGACATTAGGTGAATTGTAGGAAGAGCAGTTTTCAATTGATTTGGATAAACCTCCTTTCTCTGTTTTAGTGCACTGAAGAGTATAACTTAAACTTCCTATAGAACCATTTTTCTTTCTGCTTGTATTGAAATTGAGTATTTTTCTTTGCTTAACGTGGATGTTTTTATGAGGATATCTCTTGTCAGTTTTTAAAAGGAATTAACCTGGTAAGTTGTTTTCCAGAATTATTCTCATAATTTCTCTAACCTATCCCAAGCTTAAATAGCTATGTGGTATTAAAATGACACCCAGAACGTGATAGGGATTTTGTTCCTCTTCCCTTTTCAAATAGAAAGTCATTTCTCTGCAAGTCTCGGTAATCAGCAGTGTTGTTTTCTTAAGACCCCACTGATGCGCTAAAGTATATCCATCTTCTGCATCTCTGCACTTCCGAGTAAGGAGCAGAGAGTGTGCTAATTAACCCACCAGCACCTGTTGAACAGTGTCTATTATAGCAATTTTGCATACATTTGTATTTTATTTAAGGGAAAAAATTTAGGTAGTGTGAAATATTTTGCTAATCGTATAAAGAAGGAAAAAAAACTATTAAAGGAAAAAGTAAATTTAACAGTTACCTTTTTTCTTTATGTCAGGGGGCAGGTCTTATTTACAGTAGAGTGGGCAAGGGCTGTATAGAAACATGAGAAAACTGAACTTTATTATGTGAATCTCAGTAAAATTCAGGAGCGGGCAGATGAGTGGGTGTGAGGCTTTGAAATGGGATTCAGGAAGTCCTGAATGTCTCTTGAATGTTTGCAATCTGTTCAAGAGAACTTAGAACAAGAAAAAGAGGCTGATGTTTTACAAAACTTGGATTGGGGGCAAACTCACTGAAAAAAGTTTTGGTTTAATTTAACCCCAGGGTAAGTGAGTGGGAAAGAGCTTGCTTACAAAGGTCCAAAGTCCTCACTCTGTTTATAGAAGGGAGTCTTGGGTACAGCTGGTAACGAGGTAACAAAAAACACTAAAGATTTTAGTCATAAAAATTGCTTGCAGAAAAAGAAGAAATCTGACCCCCAGCCGTAAGGGGGAAGGATAATAAAATAGTATTATATAACTTGGTTGGTATTACAATGAATGATGATGTAATCATTAGCCATAATGATGTTTATTTACAGTGTAACTCTTGAATGCTGTTAAATAGGCCAGGATTCAGACTGCAAGCCAACCAGGCTGTTCGTTATTACAAACGTTTTTATGGGGCCTTCTGGGTAGAGGCTGAGCGGCAGGTTGTGTGTAATTAATTGGGTTGATTTGGGACGGGATCTGTCTTGACCATCTGAGTCGTATTGTAAGGGTCCAGTTGTCTGTCCCATTGTACTTGTACGTAACCGCTTAAAGAATGGTGAAATAAACTTTGAAACTCTTATCTTCCCTGGCTGGTACCTTCGTCCAGGACCTCGCGTGGCCCTTGAAGAGCCGCTGTTTTGAGAGAGGCGGGCCCTGGGAGGGAGGGGGCGGGCCCTGGGAGGGAGGGGGCGGGCCCTGGGAGGGCGGGTTCGGAGGAGCCGGGGCGGAGCTTCCCAGGGCTTTGAATCAAAGCTTGGGGCGAGACCCTGGCTGCCGCAGTTTCGGTTCTACTTTGCAGGCGTTTCTGTTGCCGCGGTCGCCCGAGGGTAAGGCGTTTTGAGAAATTCCTTTACTTTTTATCTGGGAGGTAAGGGCCCAGGCCCCTGCTGTGCCTCCTCCTAGCCCAACGCGCACGTACCGAGCTCTACTAACGGCTTCTCTGGGTGTCTGATGGGACTTAAAACCCTCCTTCGATGAAATTCGAGCCTCTCAATCCACGCCCAGCTTCAGAGTAGGGTGTGAAGCACCTGGGGCTATGGGAAGGCCACCGTCGCGGCTCCCCACCTGCCCCTACGGGGCATTCGCTCCCCCACGACTCTGCGGGAAGGGGACCGGTAGCCCCTGGAGCCACCCTTCCCTACAGGCCCTCGTCCCCAAAGACGTACTCCAAAAATCTCTCGTCCTCTTGCAGCTGAGAGGAGCCCGGGATCTCAGACCTAAGCCAGGTGAGGCTCCCTTTATTTTAGCCCAGAAGGTCAGAGTTCAGCTCACCATGCCCAGTCATTTGACTCCACTCTTTTGGGGAGAATCTAGATTTTTAGCCTCGGTTCTTCCTCGTAAAGGACTGACCCAGACGTTGCTCCTCCCCCAGACATTCTTTCCCATCCCAACTCAAAAAGCAACATAGAAGAGGTTTATTCTCCCTTCCACGACCTTTTTAGGGTTTTTTTTAAGCCACATCTGTGGCCAGTCTAGCTTCCTTTTTCTTTCTTGTTCCAAAGAATCCCTACCTTCCTATTACACCGGTACCTGCCCAGGTTCAGGAATGGAAGCTTTCCTTCCACACCCAGGCTGGGGGACCTCAGGCATTTCTGCCCCGGGGTGCTTGAGAGACATCTTCAGAATCCTCCTGTCTCAGAGGATGAAGGGACTCTCCTGGCTGCTGCCCCCAAGCCAGCCCTATCTAACTTCCTTCCTTGGTAATCAGTGACAGCTCAGCAACTTTTCCAGAACAAAATAAGTGCTCCGCTTTCACTTATGAAAGTCCCTTAAAGTGAAATAACCTCTGCTTTGCTTTTCCCTCTCAGGAATTGAGCAGTCCTACAATAAAGAGAGGAGTTGAAATGCAGAGATTCCTCATCTGAGAGCCACGTGTAACAGCTCGAATTTCCATACCTTCACTTCCTTAGGCTTGAGCTTGCTGAAATTGTGTGGGGCCCCTTGCCAATCTTGAAAACCTAAAACCAGAGTGACACCCAGCATCCACGCTAACTGAACTTTGTTCTTTTTTTCATCAGTGAAAAATACCCCTGAACAATGGGTGAGACGTTCTCCCAGCTGCCCTCTCAGGAGGATGAGAACAAATCGATCCTGCCCCCCGACCCAGCCTTTGGCAGCAAAGCTGCCAGCTACTCCAGCACCGGCAACAGCAAGCCTTTCTGTTCCTGTGTGCCTTGTGAAAGGGCTGCTGGTGCTGGCTTTGTAACTTGTCCCACCTGCCAGGGCAGTGGGGAGATTCCTCGAGGTGAGTAATGCAGGCTCTAGAAGTAGGTTGGAATCCAGGAAAGGCTCTTAACAGCCAGCTGGCCAGCACCAGGCCCCTCTGAGTCTCCCTAGTGTTAGGTCTGGCTAACACTAGGTCCGGCTCCTAGTCCCCCAGTTTCAGGCTGGCCCAGGGAGATTCTAACCCTCCCTGGGCTCTCTGCAGAGACCTCCTTCCTGCCCTGGTTGTACCACCCAACCCCAGGGGATTTCCAGCCTCTCTGCTTCCTTAGCAGCCCTGCCGTAGGATTCAGGAAGTTCCCATGACCTCTCCAAAGAAACTGGGCTTTTCTGACTTATGGTGACTTGCAGAAGTCAGAAGACTTCACCCATGTTAATGAAAATCTCACCTCCATTCGAGAGATGGCAAAATTGAGCTGCCAACAGCCAGTGTGCCCAGTCCTGCCCTGGGTCAGAGATAGCGTGCTTCTGAGACTGCTCTGTGGGATGGAGGGGTGCTTCTCACAGATTGGTACAGGAAACTTGTCATGAACAGTTCATGGCCCTCCTCACCCTCTTTCTCTCTACAGAGCTAGAGAAGCAGCTGGTGGCCCTTATCCCCTACGGGGACCAGAGGCTGAAGCCCAGGCACACGTAAGCCCCTCTTCCTACCCCAATTCTGCAGGCGCTGCCCGTGGGGGCAATTCCTCTTTGTCACCCCAGTGTGCCCTCCTCTACTAAATTTTCTCCATTGGTTCTTCTCCAAAAGCCTGAGCCTCACTGGGCTCAGACATATTAGCACCCTGTTTCCACAGATTTTCCTAGTTAAAGAATCTCAGGGCACAGCAGACCACCTGAGGTCAGTTGGTATCCAAAGCATCACTGCTTCCAAGAAGCATGGCTCCCTTTTGAAGACAGAGAGGACCTCTTGACTCTGCAAGTCCTTCCAGGATGGAGGGAGTTGCCATTGGTTTGGTTGCTATTGGTTTGGGGAAGTGATTTTTCCTAAGAACTTCCTTTGCTATGGCAATTCAGACCTGCTTGTTCTCCTCCCCGTAGAGATGGAAAGCCAGCTACTCCCTGACCTGGGACCCTTCAGAACATCAGAGGCAGCTCTGAGTTTCACTGTGGGGGCCTGTGACTCTGTTTGTCATCTGGGTCATTTGACATGAATCCCTGCAGCTCCTCCTCCCAGGGTCCTCAGCTTCCATCTGGGAGCCACCACCCAGCCCTCCCCCACCGCTGCATCAGAGTCCAAATCTGGCAGTGCTCCTTAGAAGGTGCCACCAAGGTGCAGTCTCTTTAATGTGTATTACAATTTTGAGTTAGATGGACAGATGATGTCTGGTTCTGAATATGAGTATTAAAAGTCAGAACTCTCAAAATTCATGTGGACTTCTTCCAGTGATAATAGCTGGCATTGGTTTAGCCTTTGACTACACACCAGGACCAGGGATTGGTGGCTTTTCCTGCATTAGCCCATAACAGATTGTACGAGGTAGGTAGGTACAATGAATTATCTCCATTTTATAGACAAGGAAACTGAGGCTTAGGGCAGTTAAATGGGTTGTTCCGAGTTACTGGGCCAGTGGGTACAGAGAGCTGGGGATGGACACCAAGCTGCTGGCTTCTCAGTCCTGTGCTTCTCCCCACACTGGGCCACCCCTGACTCTAGGCTGGTCCTCCACACCTGAGGAGCTAAAAGTGTCCAGTTGTGAGGGGAACTCAGAGGAGAGCCTTGTGTACAGAGAAGAGTATCTGAACACCTCTGGCCAGGTTGCTTCTGTGTCCAGACTTCTCCACTTCCCTACTCGGATCCTGCTTTCCCACAGGAAACTCTTCGTGTTCCTGGCAGTGTCCATCTGCCTGGTGACCTCCTCCCTCATCGTCTTTTTCCTGTTTCCCCGGACAATCGCCGTGCAGCCTGTGGGCCTCAACTCCTCCACGGTGGCCATTGATGAGGCCAATGTTTACCTCAACATAACGGTGGGTGGGTGCCTGTGCCCCTGGGCTCCAACCCCACCTTCCAGGCACCACTCCTCTGAAGCCCTTGTCCCGTGTTCTGACCCTGGGCATGGGTAGCCAGGGATCTTATGGCACTCAGAGGATGTCAGAAGTCCCTAACAGATTGTGTAGGATTGGAACTGTGAGAGGTTAGAATTGAGGCTAGAGCAGTATTAGGGAGTGGTATGCCTGAGACTTTCCGGGTGGGCAGGGCAACAGAAAGAGCCTTGCAGGGTGAGACTGGATTTTGAGCCACCTTAATGTCCCAGTATTCTTGCCTGCAGAATTCCATGGACAGAGGAGCCTGGCAGGCTACAGTCCATGGGGTCACAAAGAGTTGGACAAGACTGAGCAACTAACACTTTCACTTTTATGGTCTTAGTTCACAGTGACCCTGTGTCATTACAAGCCCCTCCCAAGGAGCTCCTGGCACTGGTGCCCCATCAGCTGAAGCTCTCTCTGGGGGTGGGGCTCAATCAGGCTGGGGGTTTTTGAAACTGTTTGACTTCTTCTTGCCAAGGATGGTTACTCTCACCCCTCCCTTTCCCTGTCTTCCTCCCCAGAGTATCTTGAATATCTCCAATAACAATTACTGCCCTATCACTGTAACCCAGCTGACCATCGAGGTTCTGCACCTGTCCCTAGTGGTGGGGCAGGTCTCCCACAGCCTCCTTCTCCACGTCGGCTCTTTGGCCAGTGAACAGGTGACTCCCTCTCAAGTGTGTGGACACGGGTGGTGGGAGGAAGGGGGCGGCTGCAGTTGGGGCTAACCCTATGACCATTTGGTTGACAGATGTTTTATTCAGTGGCCAACAGGATACGGGATGAAAACACCTAGTGAGTAGCCGTTGATCTCTTCTCCCTCACCTCCTTCCTGGTTGGAAACCCGGTTTGAACCCCCACCAGATTTCTTGATTGCTTAGCAACCCTGCAGCCAGCATTTAGCCTGCATGCTCATGGCCAAGACTGCCGTGTGCAAGTGTCCAGGGCCCCCAGCCTCTGCCTGTTTGGAGCAGGATTGGAATGAACACCAGGCTAGAATTGGGTTAATCCCTACAATATATGGGACTTCCCTTGTGGCTCAGTTGGTAAAGAATCTGCCTGCAATGCAGGAGACCTGGGTTAGATCCCTGGGTTGGGAAGATCCCCTGAAGAAGGGAAAGGCTACCCACTCCAGTATTCTGGCCTGGAGAATTCCATGGACTGAACAAGTCCATGGGGTCGCAGAGTTGGACACGACTGAGTGACTTTCAGTTTCACTTTTACAATATATGACTTTGGGCTCTTCAGCCTGACTCGCTGTTTTCTGCTAAGGGAATGGCTAGCACATGCCTGGGCCAAGCCGGTGGGGGTTGGGGGAGTGATGTGCTCACCTTAGGCAGAGGGAGTAGGAAGGGGTGGCAGTGGCCTGGGTCCTTGCCCTCCTCATGGAAAGGAGGCCAGGGGCCTGGGACTGCAGGTCTCCTCTGAACTGACAGGCTGCTCAGTGTGAAACGTGGTCCCGTGTTCTTCCTCTCTGTCTTTCTCAGCAAAATCTGTACCTGGCTGGAAATCAAAGTCCACCACGTGCTTTTGCACATCCAGTAAGTAGGATTTGAAGCCCTGGTATCCCCTCTCCCACTTCCTTTTTTTTTTTTTTAATAGTTATTTATTTTGGCTTTGCTGGGTCTTAGGTTAAGCACGCAGGATCTTTAGATGTGGCATGTGGACTCTAGTTCCCTGACCAGGGATTGAACCTGGGTCCCCTGCATGGGAAACTCAGAATCGTAGCCACTGGGCCACCAGGGAAGTTGTACCTCTCCCACCTCTGACTCCAGGTCCCACTAGTGGGAAGGAAGTCATCCAAGCTGACTCCGTGAATCTCTGTTGGCTCTTGATAGTGGCAGGTCCAGCCCTTCCTCTAGGGTCCACCTTGCTTCTGAGCTGTTGATGTAACACCCATGGAGCTGCCTAGGACCCAGGTGGGGCAGCTGTCCCAGGAGCCATGACAGAGCAGAAAGCCAGCCCTCCCCAGAGAACAGAGCAGGGCCAGGGCTTTCCTCTTCCCAAACACAGCACCAAAGCCTGCTTTTCCTCTCCAGGGGCACCCTGACCTATTCCTACCTGAGCCGTTCCGAGCAGCTGGTCTTCCAGAGCTATGAATATGTGGACTGCCGGGGAAACAAGTCTGTGCCCCACTTGCTGATCTCTCACCCACCATGACCTGTCTGCTGTCCTCAAGCTCCAGTCGCCTGCCGGCCTGGTCTGTACCTCCCACAACCCCATGGTGCCCAGTAGGACCATAGTGACTTTGCCAAAGGAAAAACCCTGCTTTATCATACCCTCCCCACCCCATGCACCCCCAGCAGAGGAAGCTTCCTGTGGAAGTTAACTTCATATACACTCACACACCCCTATACACTGTCTCTCTCTCACACATACACCCATACACACAGTGTCTCTCTCTCTCTGTCACACACAGACCCTCTCTGATTTCCACAGGATCAGAAGCCTGATTCTTCTAGAGGCCAGCACCAGAGGCCTCTGGTTGTGTCTTGAGGAAAGTCTGACCCAACATTTCCTCAAAGCTGCCTCAGAGATGTGGAGCAGCACCCACCTTCCTATGCTGAGCACCTTGGTTTCCTGGTTCCTCCAGGGAAGGCCTTCTTCCTGCCTGAATGCAGAGAAAACTTTCATTTTATCTGGTTTGACTCCATGGATCCTTTTCCAGTTCTCCACCCAGTGATGGGAATGACTTAGGGATCAGCCTGTGCTGTCCCCAGGGCCTTTTGCTTTGGTCACGTGACAGATCGTTGGTGATGGCCTGCTTCTCTCCTGGTAACTTTTTGCCTACCCTTTGGCCAAGGCCCTTTGGTTCTTCCTCCTTCCTGGTTATAGATGGTCTGGGTCCCCAGGAACACAGAGCTGTTCTGCAGCTAAAGCTTCTCCATAAAACACTTTTATTAATATTATTCTCTGCACAGTGGGAACAAAAGGAGGAGAGAAGCGGGGGGAGGCACCTGGCACCCCCTGGGCCCGCACAGGGAAAAACAGAGACAAAGCCAGAGTCATTTTAAAAGGTATTTATTGAAGGAGGTCACAACCCTGAGCCCATGTGAGTGGACACAGGCGGGTCAGATGGTGCCACCATTGCCTTTACTGTGGTTTCTATCACTCAGACAGGCAGAGAGCTGAGCTTGGATGGTGGGGAAAGCTGAACTTGAAGTAGAAGGATGGAGAAAGGGAAGTGGGGACAGAACCCAATGACTAGCTGACCAGGGGACAAGAGGAAGGAAGGAGTTCATGCTGTCTGCACGCTTTCACACCTAAGTAACTGGGGTCAAAGTGGTGCTGGCAACAGCAGGAAAGTCCATGAAATCCAGGCTGGAGTTTTTGCTGTGTGGAGTTCAGAAAATGTAAAGGATTTATATTGTATTCACTAAACTGTACTTAACAGTGTTTAAAAAAGAAAAATAAAGGTCTCCTGTAATTGGGAAGGGAGCTGCTGGTGGACACTCCCCGTCTCATAGCCTATTTCTTAATGTCCAAGTGGGCATCAAGGTCTCTTCCCAGTCCCTGAGCCCCTCGGGAACATGCCCTGCTTCTCTAGGTTCTCTCCCTTTCTCTCGTTATGTATCTCTGAAGTCCCATCCAACTTGAATATTCTTGTTCTGTGTCCCCACCCTCCCCATACCTCCCCCAAGTGGTCCTCTCAAGAAACACTGAACTGAGAGGTTCCTTTGTGCATGCTAAGTCACTTCAGTCACGTCTGACTCTGCGACACTATGGACTATAGCCTGCCAGGCTCCTTTGTCCACGGGATTCTCCAGGCAAAAATAGTGGAATGTGTTAATTTCCCACTCAAAGGCCATGCTACAATGAAAGGACCCAGGCACCGTTCCCCCTTATCAGTCAAGAATGGAAGAGGGGGTGAGGCTGGGAGACCCCACCTGTCAGTTTCAGGAAGTGGGGAGGGGGATACCTGGGGCCTTTAGAGCCTCTTAACTGTCTCTGCTACATGGAAAGGCTGAGACCCAGGGAGGAAGAAGCCTATGGACTTGAGGGGGGGGCAGTCCCCCTCTTCCTAAGGTCAGGTGTCCTGTGCCTGAGGCTACAGTCCCCCTTTCCTCTGAGTTCTTTATCTCCATCCCTGTGCCCACAGTGGACCAGACTGATGCTGGACGTGGAGGAGGGGGGCCCTGTCTGGCACTTCTTCCTATCGCTGCCCCATGTCTGCGCTGGTGTGATACAACCCCTCCTCCCCCAGCTGTATCTTAGTAAGCATCCGCCGGGGGGCCGGGCTGATGGCTCAAATGAGAGGCATGAACCTGAGCTCCCGACAGACCTATCATTGCTAAATAAGGGCAAGTAGTGGAGCTGTAGACTTGAGGGGCACAAAGCCAGGTTCTCCCATAGGTTTTGCCAGGAGAAGCAGGGACTTACCTTCCACTTTCTTCCCACACTCCCTCCATCCTCTTCCTGCCCCTCCTCCTCATCCCAGTCTCACAGAGCCCGACCAGTCTCTTCGATTCTTTCCAGGAAGAAATCACATTTTATTCCTGGCTCACTCCTCTGCCAGAGTGGATCAGGAGGGACTGGCTTTTGAAGTGGAGGTGTTGCTGGGTGGTAAGAAGATTGGGTCGCTTATCTGATTTTTTGCTGATGGCCAGTGGGATCTTGGGGTCTATTTCTGAATCACCACTGCTGGATGTAATTCGTTGACTGAGAAGACGGAGAGACAGGAGGCAAAACAGGTCAGCAGTTCCCAGGCCCACTGCTTTTGCTTACAGTATTAAGTAAGCCCTTTGAAGCCAAAGGAATCAAAGTGAAATGTAGTGAGTGGCCCAGTCCTCATCTTAAAGGACTAGGATTGGGTTCTCCTGTCCTTGGCACCTGTGTCAGGGAAAAAAAACCTTTCCAAAGCTCATCCTGTTTTATGTAATTCCCAAGACTCTCAAGAGTCTTCCTGGGTTTGGTGGTCTACAATTAGCCGGACACTAAGCTAAATGCTTCAAATGCCTTCCCTTTTAATCCAGTCCTCATGACACCTCTACTGTGGAACTGGTATCATTCTCCTTTAATGGATGGGCAGCTGAGGCTCAGAGTGTGAGTCATGCTACCAGAGAGTGGTGATCCTAACTGAGACCATATCTCTTACTTCAGGTCTTACCTCCCTCCTGCCTAGCTGGCTCTACCCTAATCAGCCCCTAGATTTTGCTTCTTTGTACCTGTCCAGCCTTCCCAGCTAGACTGTCAGCTCCTTCATTTACACTTAGTGCTGAGCAATGGGGCCTACCGAGACATTCTTACGAGGCAAGGAATGAAGGAATGGGCCATCCAGAAATGACTGAACAGCTTCGATCCCCTCTCCCAACTCCTGACGAGGAAGCCTTCCTAGACTTCCCCCACACTAAGCAAGCACACTCAGACACTCAGCCAGAAGTTATCTGGCTTTCACACTCTGAATCTGTCTCACCGTGAATCGTGAGTACTTGGTTTGCATATCTGGGCTAGATTTCTTGCAACCTGATGAGGAAACAAAGCACAATTACTCATCTGGCAGTTTCTGAGAATGGAACATGACACAGCTGGATTCTTTACCAGGCAGGCCATGGCCCCTATCTAAGGCAAGGCACAGATCCAGCCCACACTGAAAATTCTCTACCAGGAAGCCAGCCTATGCTTCCCTGTTCCAGACCCCACAGGGCTCAGGATATTGTTGCTAAACCTACAACTCATCTCCTGCCCTCTGTTGGCTCCCACCCCCATCTGTCCCCCTCACCCTAGAGGAGGGACTGACAAATTCTGAGCCACCCTCTGTGGAAGTTGGCAGGTTTCTCTGCTGCCCTAGCTTGGCACAAAGCTGCTCAGAGAGAGTGACTCCCAAGTAAAGGAGATTCCCCCAAATATGGAATCTGGGCCCTAACCAGGGACTCCCTCCTCACTACCTCCCACTGCCAGGCATCTTACTTACCAGGACCATGAGGGTTGGTCACCTCTCCTTGGAATGTGTCCTTGTGGGGACCTGGCCTCTGGGAATCCTGGAGGATGTACTGGGAGGTGCACTGAGTAAGACGTTCTTGGACATTTTGCTGCTTTGGCTGAGGTGGCTGTGGTGGCTGCTGGGGCACCTGCGGCGGCTGTGGCATAGGTGGCAACTGTGATTGCGCCAGGGGTGGCTGCGACTCCTGCCGGGACTCCTGAGGTGGCTGGGTTTTCTTCTCACATTGCTGTTCCTCTTCTTGGAGTTTCTTCAGTTCCTGGCAAGAAGCCCCCCACAAGTGGAATCCTCCTCCCACCCCATCCAGTCACCCCCTTGCCAGAGACACTGCAGGAAGCAAGACAAGGGAATCCTGAGGCGGAGGTGACTGCAGGGTCTCTGTTCCCTGGAGTTGAAGGCTGAGCCTGGAGCCTGAGCCATCTCGCCTCACCCACCCACACCCTAAACTGTTTCTATAGCAACAGTGCCCCCTGGCACAGCCCCTGCCCAGTAAACACAGCCTCTGACCACCTACCTCCTAGCTTGAGAGCTGTGTGCACTGAAAGCTGTTTGCAGTGCCAGAGAGTAAAGAATAATCTCTACAAATGCCTCGAAACAGCACTGTCCAGTAGAAATATAATGGGTACCATATTTGGAGATGAACACTTTCACTTTCATATATAATTTAAAAAGTTCTATTAGCCACATAACAAAGGAAGAAGAAATAGGTGAAACTAAGTATAACAATGTATTTTATTCAACCCAATACATCCAAAACAAAATCAATATGATAATATTTATAGTTTATGGTGTTTGTTTTTGTACTAAGTCTTCAAAACACAGTGGGCATTTTATACTCAACAGCACATCTGAATTTAGACATTACATTTTTCAAAAAATGTTTGGTTGCAGAGCTTCCCTGGTGGCTCAGTGGTAAAGAATCCACCTGCCAATTCAGGTGACACCAGTTCGATCCCTGACCTGGGAAGATCCCACATGCCGAGGAGCACCTAAGGCTGTATAGCACAACTATTGAGCCTGTGCTCTAGAGCCCATGTGCCACAGCTACTGAAGCCTGTGCTCTGCAACAAGAGAAGCCACTGCAATGGGAAGCCTGTGCACCGAAACTGGAGAGTAGTCCCCGCTCTCCGAAACTAGAGAAAAGCCGGAGCAGCAAGGAAGACCCAGCACAACCATAAATAAATAAATTAATAATAACAAAAATGTTAGATCAAGGGATTTCTCTAGTAGTCCAGTGGTTAAGAATCCACCTGCCACTATGGGGGCAAGGGTTCGACCCCTGGTCCAGAAAAATTCCACATGCCATGGGGCAACTAGACCCGTGCACATCTTCTGAACCTGCACTCTAGAGCCCACCAGCCATGCTGAAGCCCATGCACCTAGAGCCTGTGCTCCGCACAAGAGAAGCCACCGCAATGGGAAGCCCTCGCACTAGAGAAAGCCTGCATGCAGCAACAAAGACCCATCAGAGCCAAAAATAAAGTAAAACAAATTCATTGTAGAAAGGCAAGTTTTACAAAATAAACTTGATTGATATTTCGAGTTCATATAATTTACAATCAAAAAAGTAGATTTACATACCCCAGTTGTTCCAAACATACTTAAAATTTTGCCAGTATGTAAAGTGGATGTTTGTTTTTAAATTTATGTTTAAATAAATGTATGTAAAATTTAAAATTCAGTCCCTCAGTCTCCTAGCCACGTCTCTATAGCACACAGGCTGGTAGCCACCCTATCAGACAGTGCAGTTTTAAAACCTCCTGTGCCTGACCCCTCAGTCCCACATGAGGCCTCAGCCTAGTATAACCGCAAAGCTGAGTCACATCAATGCACACACACACACACATCCACGACAGCAAAGGAACTTGCTTTCCTCCAGCTCCCAGCAAAACAACATTCGCCAGATAATAGCTTCCTGGGGATCTGTCTTCCCTGCCCATCTCCTCCCTATTCCTGGAAGGACCCCGGTGAACCTGGCCTGTCTCATGCACCTGCTCTTGCTGCTGCTGGGCCATCAGCCACCTCTTCCGGTCCAAAGCCATCTGCCGCCGCCGGGCCTCCCAGTGGTAAGCACTGCCCATGACAGTGAGAGGGACAGAAGGGAGGGGGGACAGGAGGCAGATGGGTGGGGGCAGGCAGAGCCCAGGAGGCTGCCCCTGCCCCCACCACTTCTGTCTCCTCTCACCTCAACCCCGTGACCTCTAACCAGAACCACCTCACAATGTGATCACCACCAGGGCAACTGGGCAGGGCCCCCTCCCCTGCCTTGGGAAGGCAGGAGGTGTTCTTCCCAAGCCTCCCAGGGAACATCTGTAAAGCACCTTTCTGCACCTTTCTCTCTGGGGCCCTGAGCAAGTAGAAGACACCTTTCCACCTTAGCTTTGAGTTTCAGTGGACCCCAGGGACAATTCCCAAGTGGTCTGACTTTTCTCTCTGGTTTCTTTCTCCTACCCACCCCAGGATTTCAGCATCTTCATCTGGCCGTCTGCTGACCTCTCCCTCTCCTCCTCCCTTAGTCCTCCATCTCCTCCCCCTGTGCTGAGTCAAGAAAATGCAAGGACTTCCCTGGTGGTCCAACGGTTAAGGATCCACCTGCCAATGCAGGGGACATGGGTTTGATCCCTTGTCCAGGAAGATTCCACTTGCCATGGCAACTAAGCCTGTGCGCCACAGCTACTGAAACCCATGAACCTAGGGCCTATGCTCCATAACAAGAGAAGCCACCACAATAAGAAGCCCGCGTACCACAACTAAAGAGTAGCCTCGGCTCTCAACAACTAGAGAAAGCCCAAGCACAGCAACAAAGACCCAGCACAGCCACACACACAAAAATTTTTAATTAATTAAAAAAAAATCCAACTAACTTTCACCGGGGTCTGAGCTCTGTGAATACAAGGTGGCTTATTAGAAATTACCCTAGTCCTGGGGATTTAATATGCTGGGCTCAAGTCAACCCTCTATCTCTTCTTCTGAACTTGAGCCCAGTCTTACCTCTCTGAGACTCCATTTCCTCACCTGGAAAACCAGAAATGTAGTACTTGTTACCGTCCTCACAGGGTTCACACAGGATCAAATGGATTAATAGATGAGAAATATATGAAATGAAGTATAAAACTGCTGAGCTACAGGTTAGGATTATTTATTATCCTACCTAATTTGCATCCTGTTGAGGAGGAAAAATTCATCCTCTGGGCTTCTAGTTTCTTTGGCTGGTCTAATACTCAA
Source organism: Okapia johnstoni (assembly GCA_024291935.2). Lineage (NCBI taxonomy): Eukaryota > Metazoa > Chordata > Mammalia > Artiodactyla > Giraffidae > Okapia > Okapia johnstoni. The sequence continues at coordinate 18,680,775 of CM044306.1, read as the reverse complement.
ATGGACACAAGACAGATTGCATGCATGGATGCTCAGGCCCTCAGTTGTGTCCAACTCTTTGCAGTTCCATGGACTGCAGCCTGCCCAGACTCCTTTGTCCATGGAATTTCCCAGGTAAGAATACTGGAGTGGGTTGCCATTTCCTCCTCCAGGGGATCTTCCCAATCCAGGGATCGAACCCATGTCTCCAGCATCTCCTCCATTGGCAGGCAGATTCTTTACCACTAAGCCCCGTTGGAAACCCCTAAGACAGATGAACAGGAGCAAAACAAGTGTAATTACATATATTCAGGGATCCCATAAGAATATAAGGGCCTGGGACTTCCCCTTGTAGTCCAGTGGTGAAGAATCTACCTTCCAATGAAGGCAATTCGGGTTTCATTCCTGGTAGGGGAAGTAAGATTTCACATGCCCCAGGGCAACTAAGCCCAGGTACATCAACTAGAGAGAAGCCCAAGCTTAGCAGGTAAGAGCTGATTCAGCCAAAAATAAAAATAAAATAAATATTTCTTAAAAAGAATATGAGACCCAAGGACAGTTGAGGCTTATATGCCATTCTGAGCTAAGGAATGGGATAAGAGCTTAGGGCTTCAAAACTGAGGAAGGGGTACTTCTCTGGTGGTCCAGTGGTTAAGACACCATGCTCCCAATGCAGGGGGGCCAGGTTCGATCCCTGGTCAGGGAAATAGATCCTGCATGCTGCAACTTAGGCATTCGAATGCCACAACTTGAGTTCACATGCCTGTGTGCCACAGCTAAGACCCGGTGCAACCAAATTAAAAAAAAAAACAAAAACAGAGGAGGGTAAATCACAGGACAAAAAGAGATCATGTGTTTGGTAATGAGATGTTTGCCCTGCTGTGCAGATGAGTCTCTCAGATAAAAGTTCTCTTTGATAATAACTCTCTCTGAGACAAGCCCCCTGTCTAAATTCTTTTAGGCAATTGAGTGAGAGATAGAAAAAAAAAAAAAAGCTCTTCCTGGGTCTTTGGGGCCTCCATTGCCTTGAGCTCAAATCACCCCACGTATTAGTGACACACTCTGGGGAAATTCATTTGGAACTCCTTGCATCTCCAGTAGGTGGAGAGGCTAGAACAGGGGGTCATTTCATCAGGTAGATTATTGGCCTTTCCCCACCGATATAAATTTTTCTAGAAACAGCAGAGGCTGATTGCAGCTGGAAACAAGGCAAGGACATGGGTGAAAAAGGGGCTTCGAACACAGCCTCACCCTGTAACACTGCGCTGGTGGAGGGAGGGTGCAGGATACAGCCCTTGAACCAGAGAACAGGTTCGTAGAGAGTCTGTCAATTCAGGCAACTGGTGTACTGAAGTCACTTAGGGTTCTGGAATCAGACTGACTTTGGTTGAATCCTGGCTGTGTCACCTATTAGCTAGGAGAACTTAGGCAGGTCACTCAACATCTCTGATCCTCTCCTCTGAAAGTCATTGGAAGACACCATGGGATGTGCGGGAAGTGCCTGCCATCACAGGGGGAACCTGGCTATGGCTGGCTGATAGGGTTGCCCCAGTTCTGTTGAGGAGCCAGTGGGTCTGTGAACCTTGCTACATCTCTCTTTTCCTATTTAAAGTTTTGGTAATATTTATTTATTTGGCCGTGTTGGATTTTTTTTATTTTATTTTTTTTAATTTTGGCTGTGCCGGGTCTTTGTTGCTGCTCTGGCTTCTCATTGCAGTGGCTTCTCTTGTAGCCGAGCAAGGATTCCAGGGCACTTGGGCTTCAGTAGTTGCTGTGCGTGGGCTCAGTAGTTGCAGCTCCTGGGCTCTAGAGCACAGGCTCAGTAGTTGTGGCCCACAAGCTTAGTTGCTTCAAGGCATGTGGGATCTTCCTGGATCAGGAATCCAACCCCTGTCTCCTGCATTCACAGGTGGATTCTTTACCTCTGAGTGACCAAAGAAGCCCTACATTGGGTCTTGGTTGCAGTACAACGGATCTTTGTTGGGGCACAAGGGCTCCAGAGCATGGAGGGCTCAGCAGTTGTAGCATGTAGTTTCCCCAGGCTGCTCTGTCCACGGGGATCCTCCAGGCAAGAATACTGGAGTGGGTTGCCTTGCCCTGCTTCAGGGGATATTCCCAACCCAGGAATCAAACCCAGGTCTCCCACATTTCAGGTGGATTCTTTACCTCTGAGTGACCAAAGAAGCCCTACATTGGGTCTTGGTTGCAGTACAACGGATCTTTGTTGGGGCACAAGGGCTCCAGAGCATGGAGGGCTCAGCAGTTGTAGCATGTAGTTTCCCCAGGCTGCTCTGTCCACGGGGATCCTCCAGGCAAGAATACTGGAGTGGGTTGCCTTGCCCTGCTTCAGAGGATATTCCCAACCCAGGAATCAAACCCAGGTCTCCCACATTTCAGGTGGATTCTTTACCGTCTGAGCCACCAGGGAAGCCTGAATACTGGAGAGGGCTGCCATTTCCTCCTCCATAGGATCTTCCCAACCCAGGGATCAAACCCAAGTCTCTTATGTCTCTTGCATTGCCAGGTGGGTTCTTCACCACTAGCACCACTAGGGAAGTCCTATGGGATCTTAGTTCCCCAATTAGGGTTTGAACTCACCCACATCCCCTGTATTGGAAGGCGGATTCTTAACCACTGGACCACCAGAAAATTCCCTTTTTCTTCCTTTTTAAAAGAGGTGCTACTCCCTTCTCCTGTTAGCACCCAGGGGTGTTATATGCAACAATAGATGCACTAAGTTTTCCAGACACAAAATGTGAAGCTGAGGCTTGTCACTGGACATTTATTTTCACAACACGTATGTCTTCCTATAAACTAATTCTACGGACATTTAGGTGGAAAATAACTATTATAAGAGGAAGGGAAAGGCACTTGACTGTCTCAATAATTAAATGGGCAAAAGAGGTAGTAGGTTTCTGTTTGTATCCCTTTGTTTCTCAGTTTCCCTCTTCCTCTCTTTCTACCCTAGAAAGAGGGCTTCCCAGGTGGCTCAGTGGTATAGAATCCACCTGCCAATGCAGGAGATGCAGGCTCCATCCCTTGGTCGGGAAGATCCCCTGGAGGACAGCATGGCAACCCACTCCAGTACTCTTGCCTGGGAAATTCCATGGACAGAGGGGCCTAGTGGGCTACAGTCCATGGGGTCACAAAGGGTTGGACACACGTGTACCGTAGAAAGAATAGGGTTCAGATGCAGAGATGCTCAGGGTGGGGGAGGTGGGTTGGGCTGAATTTGGGGAACTGTTTTCAACCCTCTGAGCCTGTCCTGCCAGAGGAAGGATTTTCAGGGTAAATCTGCCAAGACTGTGCCCCCTCCCTTCTCATCTCTCTTTCGGAGCCTCTCTCCTGCTTCTCCTGTACACCCTGCCTCTCCCAACCCCATCTCTGACCTCAGAGCTCCTTCCAGCTCTATATTCTACTCCATGTCCCACTTCACTCCTTCCAATCTGGATTTTAACTCATATCAGCCCTTGGAGAGCTTTCTCGTGCTGCTACCTGATTGTAGTCCCTTGGACATTTGCATCTTTTAATAAAGCTTGTTAGTATACAAGACCCATAATCTTTTGTTGTGGAGGGAACAAAGTATAGTTAGATGTGTGGACCAGGTAAATCTTGTGAAATAGCAGCTGCATTACTTATTAGGTGTGGGAATGTGATCTAGCTGCTCTACTACTCTGATCAGGGCTTCCTGGAATCAGGGTTTCCTTGATAGCTCAGTTGATAAAGAATCTGGCTGCAATGCAGGAGACCCCAGTTAGATTCCTGGGTTGGGAAGATCCCCTGGAGAAGGGAAAGGCTACCCACTCCAGTCTTCTGGCCTGGAGAATTCCATGGACTGTGTAGTCCATGGGGGTCACAAAGAGTTGGACACAACTGAGTGACTTTCGCTTTCAGAACCCTGATCAGTTTCCTCTTCTGCAGGGTAGGGGTAATAATCTCTCTATCCTAGAGGGGTTGTGATGACTAAAGGAAATAATCCATGTGACACAATAAACAGAGGCTTTTTTTTTATTATAGTATTTCACGAATTTAAGATGTCATCATTCATGAGAGGTGCCCTTGTTTTCTCTAGACATGCTGCCATGTAAACACTGGCAGTGCTTTCTCCTGGCATCAAATGTAAGGTGCATCCTGGTTTCTGAGATATAAATATGTGAAAAATAGGGCTTCTCTGGTGGCTCTGTGGTAAAGAATCCACGTGCCAATGCAGGAGACATGGGTTCAATCCTTGATTCGGATAGATCCCACATGCCGTGGAGCAACTCAGCCCATGTGCCACAACTACTGAGCTTGCTCTCTGGAGCCCAGGAGCCATGATTATTGAATCCCTCATGCCTAGCGCCCGTGCACTGCAACAACAAAAATCACCACAATGAGAAGCTCACACACCACAGCTAGAGAGTAGCCTGGTTCTCTTCAACTAAAGAAAGCTTGAGCATCAACGAATATCCAGCACAGCCAAAAATAATAAATGAAACTATTCTTTAAAAAAAACATGGATGTGCATCTTGGAATGGAGGAAATTAGGCATCATTATTGAGTGTGACACCTTCTGTTTAGGGCTGCTGAAAGACCAAAAAGAAAATGTGGGTATTTGGAGGCACTCACTGAGGCTCAATAATGCCAGGCAAGTTTTGAAAAGCCCAGCTCTTGATTGAGCCCAACAAGTTTTATGGATCCAGTCTAGTTGGACAGGACACTGGCTCTCTAGTACACAAACACTTATTGTGTGCCAGGATCCCCAGCACATTCAAGGTGAGGGGTGAGGAGCAGACATTCTGCTGGCCCATGCACACCCCTGATCATGTTGCCGGGAAAAGCCATCTCCTTTTCCCACTGCAAAGACAGACAAATGGATCTAGTTCTGTTGCAAGTCATAAAAGTGAAAGCTTTTTGTTCTGTGACTGGGAAAAAGGAGAAGGAGGGAGAGAGAACTGAAGGCAAGAGGATGGGGTCAGAGAGTAGGGAGAGAAGATTAGGAGAAAACAAGATGGTATTTCCCTCCAGGTCTCTTCAACTAGTTGTGGAAGCTGACAAGTGATGAAAAGAACCTGAGGGAGCCATCCAAAAGGACAGGGTCAAAATTGAGGTGAAGGTAAGGCTGCTGCAGGGCCAGGAAAATCAGACACAGTGAGCCTGGACTTGAAGAGGTGTCCTCCCCAGCTGGCAGGGGTCAGGCAGACCTCTGATGCCCAAGAATGGAACACTCAGAAGCACTCCGAGTTGGCAGCCTTGGCGTGGGCAGACCTTATCTGATTGTCACAGGCTTCCATAGTAGCAAAGAGCAGTGGACATGGTTGAGTGGCAGGCAGAGGAGGAATGGCAGAGCCCGGGCAGGTGCGCCTTGCTGACCACACGGGAAAGATCATGCCCACCTGTGTGGTCCCAGGACCCACACAGTGGCACGCACAGAGTAGGTGTGATACCAAAGAATCAGTTCAATCAAGAATCTAAAAAACAGGATATCACAAAAACATTTTTTTAAAAGAGAAGTCCAGAAATACACACATACAGACTTTTTTTTGCTGCTCTGACTCTTCGTTGTGGTGCAGAGGCTTAATTGCCCCATAACATATGGGCTCTTAGTTCTCTGATCAGGAACTGAACCCCTGTCCCCTGCATTGGAAGGCAGATTCTAAACCACTGGACTGCCAGGGAAGTATCACATATAGACTTCTTAATATGATAAAGGTGGCATCTGAGGGATTTCTGGGGCAGTCCACTGGTTAAGATTCCGAGCTTCCAATTCAGGGGGCATGGATTCAGTCCCTGATCAGGGAACTAAGATCCCTCATGCTATGGGGCATGGCCAAAATAAAAAAAAAGATGGCACTTGAAACTGATGAGGAGATGGGCTATTTTATATATGATGGTGGGACAACTGAGTAGCCATCCAGGAAAAATAAAGTCAGATCTATATGTGAATTCAAGTAGTAGGACACATGTGAAGTAGGTTAGAGATGGAAATGCAAAAATATCAACAATTCAAAGGATAATGGGCAAAGGATATGAACACTCAATTCACAGAAAATAATAATGAATCTCAAGCAAATGAAAAATTGTACAACCTTGCTCACAGTAAGAGATAATTTTGGATAGTATGCAAAAGTTTGATAACATGGTTGGGCAAGGCTGTGGGAAACAGGCGCTGTGCTGGCTGAGAAGTCTGTCTGTGCTCTTCCAGTCTCTGTTCTCATTTATCATTTTCAGCTCCCTGGCATCAGTGATAACTGGGTCCATAGTGAGACTGGAGGATACTTGGACAAAGGTTCGCCAGTCAGCCACACCCCTGATGTTGCCTGAATTTTTATAGGCACTTTGGTCTGTACACATGGATGTGATCTGGCTGAGGTGCACTGACTCACATTAACCAAACTCACAAGAAGGTGGTGCATGAACCAGAAGGCTAAGTCATTCATTTACAAAGGGAGATACTCCTTCACAATCACAGACCATGCATGTCTTCAACCCAAGGCACCCCATTCCCAAGATCAAAATACACAGGAAACTTAACTAGTGAACACAAGATGGCCTGATAAACATGGAAGCAAGCCAAAATGTAGTGAAACACAGTATCATAATAATTACTACAAGCCGGGAGGTTCACTGATCTCTTTCTCTTTGTACAAATCGCATTATTTAATATTTATGCATTTATTTATTTAGGCAAAATATACTAAATGCCTATTATATGCCAGACCTTATTCTAAAGATTGAGGATATAAATGTGGATAAAACAGACAAAGGTCTCTGTTCTGCACTTTACATACTATTACGCTAAAAGCAACATATAAATGAATAAAATGTCAGGTGATACATGCTATGGAGTAAAATAAAACCAGGTAAGGGAGAGTAGGGGCCCTGGGTGAGTGAGGGAAGATTAAGCACAGGATTACATGTTAATATTCTCATTTTCTAGATGAAGAGGCTAAGCTACAGAGAAGTGACCTGCCTGAGGTATTTTCCCTAATGCTTGTTCTTACATGTTAACTATATGCCAGGCATGTCTCACAATTCCTAAGATTATGTCTAGGAATTTCTCATCTCATTGTCTCCAATTTACAGATAATATATTGAAGACAGAGGGTTAAACGAGGAGGTCAAGTCACCACGAGGCCATGTGACTATTAACAGGTAAACAGGGATTAGAGGTCAGGTGTTCCAAGTCTCTGCTTTTAACTGCTGCACCAGACAGCTTGTTCTTATCTCTCTACAGAAGACCTGTGTGTCAGGCTCAGCAACACTTACTCTTATACTGGGCTGGACACACAAGAATGGCTCTTTCTTTGCCCTTTTCTAGGTCCCATACTCTTGGCTTCAGATGGATTTGTCCTCTTCCCCTGTGTGGTCTTAGGCAGAGCTGCTTAGCTTCTCTGTCTCAACCAGTCCATCTGTAGGTAAACTTTGAAAGTCTGATATAAGGAAAACACTTAGTGCAAACCTTGGCCCAAACAATGTTTCTTATTGCGTTGTCTCTCTGCGATACAACTGCTCAGTTGTTTCAGTGTCACAGCTATGCCACCTTCATTGGAACCTCATTGGTTGGACACCAGGACCCACATTCTACATTACTAAACCAAGGTCACTTCCTTAGCTCCCTTTGTATGCCCTCAAGTTGGATTCAAGATTGCCAGGAAAAACATCAATAACTTAAGATAAACAGGTGACACTACTCTGATGGCAGAAAGTGGAGAGGAACTAAAGAGCCTCTTGATGAAGGTGAAAAAGGAGAGTGAAAAAACTGGCTTAAAACTCAGCATTCAAAAAACTAAGATCAGTAGCATCCGGTCCCATCACTTCATGGCAAATAGATGGAGAAACAATAGAAACAGTGACAGATTTTTCTTGGGCTCCAAAATCACTGCAGATGGTGACTGCAGCCATGAAATTAAAAGACACTTGCTCCTTGGAAGAAAAGCTATGACAAACCTAGACAGCGTATTAAAAAGCAGAGACATTACTTTGCCAGCAAAGGTCTGTCTAGTCAAAACTATGAGTTTTCCAGTAGTAGTGTATGGATGTGAGAGTTGGACCATAAAGATGGCTGAGCGCCAAAGAATTGATGCTTTTGTCCTGTGGTGTTGGAGAAGACTCTTGGGAGTCCCTTGGACTGCAAAGAGATCAAACCAGTCAGTACTAAAGGAAATCAATCCTGAATATTCATTGGATGGACTGATGCTGAAGTTGAAGCTCCAATACTTTGGCCACCTGATGTAAGGAGCCAACTCATTAGAAAAGACCCCGATGCTGGGAAAGATTGAAGGCAGAAGAAGGTGACGACAGAGGATGAGATGGTTGGATGGCATCACCGACTCAATGGACATGCATCTGGGCAAGTTCTGGGAGACGGTGAAGGCCAGGGAAGCCTGCCGCGCTGCAGTCCATGGGGTCGCAAAGAGTTGGATACGACTGAGGGGCTGAACAACAACAACCCCACAAGATAGGCTTTAAGGTTTCCACCTCTCAGCTGGGGAATTAGAGCTCTGGAGGTTAAGGGGTTTGCCCTATGGGCCTGCAGCCAGGGCAGGGCAGGGGTTCTGACAACAGGGCAGCAGTACTCGGAGAGCCACATCTCGGGTCTCAAGTTCTCTCGATAGCCCCTGGCAGGAGACAGTAGACATAACCTCGCAGACTCCCAGGCTCCGTCCGAGTGGGTTGTGGCTGGACAGAGCCAATCCGTGGGACCCTGTTGTTTTCACAGGGAAGACCAGATGACTTTTTTCGTACTCGGACCAGTCGGCCGGTCAGTTTCACAGACCCCCTCCTCGGTTCGCCGAACCCCAACATCTCCAAATCCTGCCTTTCAGCAAGAGCCTTTGTCAAGGAAGAGCTCCGCCCCAGCCGAGCTTCCGCTCATGCGCGCAGAAACCATGCGGAGACGGGGGCTGTCGACCCGGAAGGCTACACCCACCCTCGCGAAAGGGCGGGGCATGCAAATTAGAAATGGCGCCTCCGCTAGAGATTGACAAAGTTGCAGCAGGTATATAAATTCTCTCCTACAATGTAGAGAATAAAAAACCTGCACGAGAGTCCAGTACAATACCATTCACACTAGTGTCCACGAAGCAAAGGAAAGGAGACCTGGAGTGAGCGGGGACCCGGTTAACACTGAGTGCAACATGCACGACAGCAGGACGGTGACAGCGAGGGGGCGATGACTCGGTATCGCTTCTCGGCCTTTTGGCTAAGATCAAGTGTAGTATCTGTTCTTATCAGTTTAATATCTGATACGTTCTCTATCTGAGAACAATATATTAAATGGGTTTTTGAAGCAGGGAGTTGGAATAGGAGCTTGCTCTGTCCACTCCACGCATCGATCTGGTATTGCAGTACTTCCCGAAACGGTGCATCCCCTTGGGGGAGTATTTTTGGTAATAAAAGATAGACTTAAGCAAGACATTTTTCAATGTTTAGATTACCTCGGTGTTAAATGTCAGTGCGTACTGTCAAAATTATGTTCTTCTATGTAGTTTTTCAGGTTTCACCTTACTTGTCATTTCAAAAAAGTTCAGTTTGTAGTGGGAAATCACCACCTTGAGTGTTAGTTCTTATTTTATTTTTTTTGTCTTAAGAAGGTTGAAACATGACATGAACTAACACTTTGTTTAGACTTTTATCCCACAGAACTTGTGTAATTTTTTATTGTCCAGGTTGCAGTGTAACACAACATCATATTGATGCTGGCACACTATTTGTGGTGATTTTGGAAGCCCCCAAAATAAAGTCAGCCACTGTTTCCCCATCTATTTGCCATGCTTTCCATGATATGAACTCTTGGGGAAGAAAAAAAGTGGCAAGGTGCTGACACACCAGAAATTTGACAAAGCACAGTAAACTTAGAAGAGAAGTGATGGTACAGTGAAACAAAGCTGAAATGTTTAGGGGTTCCTGTTGTGGAGCACCAGCTGCAACACTCTCTTCTAGTTCAGTTCAGTTCAGTCGCTCAGTCGTGTCCGACTCTTTGCGACCCAATGAACCACAGAATGCCAAGTCTCCCTGTCCATCACCAACTCCCAGTTTACTCAAACTCATGTCCATCGAGGCAGTGATGCCCTCTAACCATCTTATCCTCTGCCGTCCCCTTCTCCTCCTGCCTTCAATTTTTCCCAGCATCAGGCTCTTTTTCAATGAGTCAGTTCTTAGCATCGGGTGGCCAAATATTGGAGTTTTAGCTTCAGCATCAGTCCTTCCAATGAATATTTAGGATCGATTTCCTTTAGGATGGACTGGTTTGATCTCCTTGCAGTCCAAAGGACTCTCAAGAGTCTTCTCCAACACCACAGTTCAAAAGCATCAATGCTTCGGTGCTCAACTTTCTTTATAGTCCAACTCTCGCATCCATACGTGACCACTGGAAAAAACCATAGCCTTGACTAGATGGACCTTTGATGGCAAAGTAATGTCTCTGCTTTTTAATATGCTTTCTAGGTTGGTCAAAACTTTCCTTCCAGGGAGTAAGCGTCTTTTAATTTCATGGCTGCAATCACCATCTGCAGTGATTTTGGAACCCCCCAAAATAAAGTCAGCCACTGTTTCCACTGTTTCCCCATCTATTTGCCATGAAGTGATGGGACCAGATGCCATGATCTTTGTTTTCTGAATGTTGAGCTTTAAGCCAGCTTTGTCACTCTTCTCTCACACTTTCATCAAGAGGCTCTTTAGTTCTTCTTCACTTTCTGCCGTAAGAGTGGTATCATCTGCACATCTGAGGTTATTGATATTTCTCCCGGCAATCTTGATTCCAGCTTGTGCTTCATTCAGTCCAGCCTTTCTCAAAGGAGAGGTAAATTGTTTCCTCTTTCAACATTGACCACAGAGAAGAAAGCACAGGGCCTAGTTGGGCCTCTCAGAGTTCTGGAAACTTTGAACACATTCTACACAAAAAAATCCTGCCTGGGCTCATAAGCCAGGTGACCCAAAAGATGTTCAGCTTGGAGCTGGGCCTGGGCCAGAAAGGGGTGCAAAGCTAACAAGTGAGGTGAGGCAAGCCTGCTACTCGGCTCAGCGGACATGGCAGACCCTATTATCTTAGAGACGGGCAGGTGAGGGGCTTGGTGGTAAGCTAACGTGGGGATCGCAATGCAGGTCCTCAGGGCCCTAGAGCCAGGACATGGCACCCACAGCAACAGAGGCTTGTCCGTGTTCCCAAAAGCAGCTTCTGGCAAACTACTAGGCATTTGTAGAGATAGATGGCTACCCTGGGACAGAGACCATGAGTCACAAACTGTATAGCAGGCCTCCAAGACTGAAAACTTGGTCAGGCCCACAACAGCAGCCAATCTAAGAAGTGGTTTGTCAGGATTGAGCAGGAGGAGGGCACTGGACAATCAACAGACAGAATAACTCCACCAGCATTTGTAGCTGGCCATCCCACCCAGGCCTGGCCCAACGGGCACATAACAGTGGGCCTCTGTGGCAGGCAACAGAGGACACAATGGGCCCCACACTTCATGGGGACCTCAATCCTGAACTCCATGGAGTCACTAGGGCCCAGTCATTTCTTGGGTTGGGTTGGGTTGGGTTGGGTTGAGTGAGGTGGAAATCTGGACTCCTCTAGCTGCCAACTTGGTTCAGAACTTCTTTCCTGCTTCCTGCCTTTTATCGTTCAAAGCATTAACCTTCCCTACTGTCAACCTCCTGCATTCCTCACTCTGTCTCAGTAAGTCCTTCCCCGATGACCTAACTCATACTATAACTCAGACTCTGAAAGTCAACTGTTTATAAACATTTATATATTATATCCATGTATATAATTCACATCTACACAATTAAAAAAAAAAAACAGAAACTGGGGAAAAAATATTTGCAAACATATCACAGGTAGGGTGAATCTCAGTATTCTACAAAGAGACCTGAGAATGTGATCAAAAAAAAAGCAAACCGCTCGATAAAATTTGGCTAAAAAATCCCACAGTTCTGGGACTTCCCTGGTGGTGCAGTGGTTAAGAATCTGCCTTGGAATGAAAATGGTAATGGTTCAATCCCTGGTCCTGGAAGATCCCACATGTCACAGGGCAACTGAGCCCATACACCACAACTGCTGAGCCTGCCCTCTAGGGCCCATGCTGCACCAAGTGAAGCCACTGTGATGATAGTCGCATGCACCACAACTAGAGAATAGCCCCCACTTGGCACAACTAGAGAAAGACTGCACGCAGCAATGAAGACCCAGCACAGCCAAAAATAATTAAATAACTTTTAAATCACAGTTCTTCAGAAAGATAACAAATATCATTGTTTAGAGGCAGGAGAGAGTCATGACAAGAAAGGACAGAAGGACATCTTCTTAGGAGATAGTAATGCTTTTTCTTAAGGAGAGTAATGGTTACAATTGTGTGTTTACTTTGTGAAATTTAATCGTTTTACACTTTAAATTAACATCATTTTTGTATGCTGTCCTTCAATAAAGTCTTTAAAATTAGTTATAATAAACATGATTTTTCACACAACTATAAAGAGAGAAATGCATATCTAAACAACAATGAGATATAATCTATAACCTGTGAGTTTGGCAAAAATGCAAGAGTCTGACAACGTACCTGGTTCCCCAGGCTGCAGAAACAGGAAATGTTTGAGACCTCTCCGGGTCATCCTAGAGTCCCCATCCTGACCTGTTACTCCTAACTCCTTCAGGGCAAGGATATCAGGGACTCTGAGGATACAATACCTCAGTGAAGGCACATGGCATCTGGATGAGGTCTGGGGCCAGCAGTAGAATTTCTATCTGAGCAGAGTACAGGGCATGGTGGGGTTTTCCCTGGTGGCTCAGACAGTAAAGAACCTGCCTGCAATGCAGGAGACCCAGGTTTAATCCCTGGGTCAGGAAGATCCCCTTGAGGAGGGCATGGGAACCCACTCCAGTGTTCTTGCCTGGAGAATCCCATGAACAGAGGAGCCTGGCAGATTACAATCTGGGATTGCAGAGTCGGACACAACTGAGCAACTAATACTTTCACAGGGCATGATGGGGAAGGGGTACTAACTCAAGTTAACCAAGATCCTAAGGGTCCTATGCATGAACTAGAAGATGAAGTAAATCACCTTAATGGGAGACACTCCCTTGCAGGAATGTAACTGTCTGAGGATCAATTACCAAATAACTGGGAAACCATAAAATGACCACTGAGGAACATGGAACCAAGCAGAGAGATCATGAATTGGGGAAGCCTAAAGAGCAATTATAATAACCGTGTGTCAGGGGCTGGGTAAGTATGACTGATATAATATCTAGTTTAATACTTATCCACCAACTCGTCCATTCCATAAATGGATGTAGGTGCTGCGCACTAGCCTAATGACTGTGACAGAGTAATGGAAAAAGCAGTCCAAGTGAGAATCTTCCCAGTCATTAGGGTGGAGGGGCAGAAGGGGAGGCAGATAGTAGAATCACAGACAAAGCACACATATAACATGTCAGGTCTGGTGCAAGCTAGAAGGCAAAACCAGGTTGGAGCATGGAGGAGCACCTCTGGTGGCAGAAGGGAGGGAGATTGCTCAAAACGGGACCCAAGTTAGGTTTTCTTAGGACCAAGATTCACACTGGAGATGACAGCTCAGAGGAGTGTCTGGCAAAAACTCTTTCTCCCTAATGTTTGCTAGTTGAAGGCTGACTCCGGCCAGGCATGTCCAGAGGGGACCTCAGAGCTAATCTGTCCGGAAGGTTATTAGGGTTCCCTAAGGAGTGAAACAGATCACTCCCCCCTCCCACCCCCTCCCTTCCCCTCCCTTCCCCTCCCTTCCCCTCCCTTCTCCTCCCTTCCCCTCCCACGGGAGACAGGGAAAACCTAAGCCGGCAGGGAATCAGAGAGCCAGAAGTCAAGGCAGGCTCAGGTGAGGACTTGACCCCAGGTGCCACCCACCCTTATCAAAACCATGGTGCTGTGGGCCTGGCGCCAGCAAATCCGTGTGTGTGCCACTAGCAACCTCGCTGTCCTCCAACGTCGCCTTCCTCTTGTGGCGTTCCCCCTCTTCTCGTGGAAAGTGTGCGGCGGGCGCAGCGACCTCTAGCGCCACAGCAGTTTCTGCAGAGCGACGGGAGCCAGGACAGTGCTAAGGGCCGAGCGACTGAACACCGTGAAACTCCCCTGCGTTCTCCCCGGAGCTGGAAAGTGTGCGGCGAGCGTAGCGACCTCCAGCGCCACAGCAGCTTCTGCAGAGTGGCGGGGGCCAGGAAGACGGACGGTGCCGAGGGCTGAGCTGGACGGCGGTGGTCACGCCCCTGAGGGGCGGGGCGGGGCATGCAAATTAGGACCCTCTTCTGCGGAAAGATGGGCAGGGGTGCAAAAAGGGATGTGAATGTTGTAGAGAACAAGTGCAGTTCCACTGTTATGGAGCAGACACAGGAGAGTAAGCCAGAAATGTCCACTGAGGGTTGGGGTGCTCGCCGTGCATTTACTGGAGCTGAAAGGAAGACGGTGACAGCTAGCACAGAGCATATGGTAGCGTTTCTCCGCCTTTTGGTTAAGATCAAGCGTAGTATCCGTTCTTATCAGTTTAATATGTGATATGCTCTCTGTCCGAGGACAATATATTAGGTGGGTTTTGGAGCAGCGAGTGGGAATAAGCTTGCTTCGTTCACCCCACGGACAGACCTTGTCTTGCAGTACTTCCAGGAACGGTGCACCCCTCTCAGGGAAAAGAGAAAGTATGAACAACAGACTTGTTACACCTTTTTCAGTGTCTTCCTCGTCTTTTTGTTACTGGGTACAGATCTATACGGGGATTTCTGTTTTGTTTTGCCAATGTGTGTTTTTCTATTTTCTTGTTGGGGCAGTTTACTTAGGAGTACTATTTCTTGTAAGGGTTATATCCATGCACCAATTTTATGCTAAATTTCTCTTTTATCTTTCAAAGCACTGTAATAAGGCTGTGTCCAGCTCCCTCAGTAGTTTTGTTTGTCTTTAGTACTGGATTATTTCTTCTATCCTGTGGCAAGGCACTGCTCTCAACACCTAACAGAACTTTGAAACAGTTCAGGGTTGCTGGAGTTCCCAGCAGAAGACTCTCAGCTCTAGGAATTTTTTTAATTCATGATTCCACGCAAGTGTGCTTTTCCTAAAAGAAGAAACTGAAGAACAGAAAGGTTAAGAAGCTTGTCCAAAGTCACCCAGATAGAAATTAGCAGAAGTGAGCTGTGAACAATCATTGTACAACAGAAAACATCTGCATTTCCTGGGCCTCACACCCAACAAGGAAATTGTCATTTGATTATCTGATAAGGGCGCTGAAACTGGCAATCTCACCCCACCTTTCATCCTTTGCCTTCGCCAGGAAAGGTGTTGATGAATAAATGGGAAGGAGGTAGTGGGGCAAGTTGGAGGTGAAGGAAGGGACCCAATTTGTCAGGATAACACCAGGTTGTGGGCCTACCCAAGTCCAGTCTCCTTTAAATGGGAACTCCATTCCCCACTTCCAAATCCAGCCTGGGGCCCAGGGAGACTTCCTCCATTAGTGACCATTTTATTTCCTGGCAGCCTCACCTCTGCAGCCCTTTCTGTCCACAAGATCATAGCCCAGGACAGAGTGCATTGGAGGATACATTACAGAGAATATTTGAACATTCTTACTTTGAGCAGTCACAGATGGAGTGCCTGCCAGGTTGAAGGTCTCAGTGCCTGCCTTCATAGAATGGACATTATAAAGAGGAAGAGGGAGAGACACACAGTGACTCAAGAGGCTCATTTCAGAAAGTGATACAAGCCATGAAGGAAAATAGGGAAATGTGCTGGAGAGTGGCTGGGGAGAGAGCTATTTTACATGGGGGAGGGGTGTTCATGAAGGCCTCTCCACTGGTGACATCAGAGGCAAGATTAATTGGTCAAGAGTCAAGGAAGCATTCCAGACATAAGGACAGACTAGTTGGGACCTATCTAGTTCCTCCCATTATCCTCCTGTCCTGGGTCAGATTCCGGTTGCTGAGTGATGTTCTTCATCAGAGCTGTCTCCCCACCAAACTAAGTGCTGAACCCAGAAGCTGATTCTTCACAACCACAGCTCTGCAATGCCCAGCACTGTGCTGGCCACACAGTAGGCAATCAGAAAATCTTTCATGGTTCATGACTACATGATGGATTGACTAAATATACTCAAGGAGTTCCTTGAGTGTGGGAACCAAGCACTCAGCCTTAACTGGGAGTTTCCTGGTCTGGGGTCCCTGACACCTTGGAGGTTAGGAGGGATACCTATAAAACCCTGTACTTGTACTTTCAGGCAAGGTCTGGGTGGTACTGAACCCTCAGAACTTTACTGGGAAGGAGAAGAGTTCTTGGAGGAGAAAATCAGAGGCCATGGGAGGGATGGCACTGGAGAGAGAGGCTGCCCCCACCTCCAAAGCCTGGTGGGCTGAACCCTGGGCTGAGAGTCATCATGAGGCCTGTCCTGTCAAGTAAACTGCCTGGAAAAGCCACCTCGCCCTGGGAGCCTTGGTTTCCTAAGCTTGTAATAAGGGGCTTAGATGATTCCAGGTCCCTTTCCCCAAAACAGCCCAGGCTCTGGAGTAGGGGAGGGTATAGGATGGGTGGAGCTCACCTAGGAAGCAGCTGAGGACATCCTTGTCTCCACTGCCTCCCAACCGAGTACCTGAGTGCACCAGTGAAGGGAGGAGAGGAGTCTGCAGGAGGAGGGATGGGAAGGGAGAGGAGGTCCAGGCGTGGCTTCCACCAGGGAATCACAAAGACACGTATTTCAAATCCCAGCTATGCTTCCTCAAGAATAAAACAAAGAGGGAATTCCCTGGCTGTCCACTGGTTACAATTCTCTTCTTCCACAGCACGGGCACAGGTTACATCCCTGGTTGGGGATCTAACATCCCAAGGCCAAAAAAATAAAATAAAATGGGGAAAAAACTGTGGTGTTGGAGAAGACTCTTGAGAGTCCTTTGGACTGCAAGGAAATCCAACCAGTCCATCTTAAAGGAGATCAGTCCTGGGTGTTCATTGGAAGGACTGATGTTGAAGCTGAAACTCCACTACTTTGGCCACCAGATGCGAAGAGTTGACTCACTGAAAAAGACCCTGATGCTGGGAAAGATTGAGGGCAGGAGGAGAAGGGGACAACAGAGGATAAGATGGTTGGATGGCATCACCGACTCAATGGACAAGGGTTTGGGTGGACTCTGAGAGACAGGGAGGCCTGGCGTTCTGCGGTACATGGGGTGGCAAAGAGTCCGACACGACTGAGCAACTGAATTGAACTAATTAGAATGCGTGTGAAAAAAAGAAAAAGAAAAACTGTGGGAAGGGGCTCTTAGAGACCCTTTTCTCCCTCCAGGGGCCCATTCAGAGGCTGCTCAAGTTGTTTTTTGTGGAGGTATCCGACAAACGATGGACGTCTTACAAGTTGCGGCACTAGGACAGCGTGCAGTCTAGGGGAGAGGGCGGGCCTTCGTTTGAGGCTGACTTTGCTCACCGTGAGCTAAATGGAGGTGAGGGGAGGGCGGTAGCGGCCAAGTGGGGTGAGGTGGTATCGCTTCTCGGCCTTTTGGCTAAGATCAAGTGTAGTATCTGTTCTTATCAGTTTAATATCTGATACGTCCTCTATCCGAGGACAATATATTAAATGGATTTTTGGAGCAGGGAGTTGGAATAGGAGCTTGCTCCGTCCACTCCGCGCATCGACCTGGTATTGCAGTACTTCCGGGAACGGTGCACCCCCTCCGGGGAATAATCGGTGTCTCACAAAAACAGACTTTTCGACCGGAAGCCTGGCTGAATGTGTTCTCCTTGTTCCTGCTGGGGCACGCTGGTGTCAGGGCGTCTTTTTTTTTTGTTTTTTTCTTCAGCTGATGGTTTTCGCTGAGAAAGCCGAGGACTGTACTCTCTCTTTCGGTGCTTTGTGTCAAGTCGTGTTCTTGCTCTCTTCCCCCACCCCCCCCCTCCGCTTCTCCCACTTCTCCTCGCTTCGTAAGTAGGTTTTCGTTATGGTCTCTTGTTTCTCTCTCCGCCTCCTCCGTTAAGTGAAGGTGAGGAGCAGGCCACGGGTTTTGCTGCAGACTTGGGCGTTCCGGTGCATGTGGGAATGCTCTGAAACCGGGGGTCGCACCCACGTCCCTTACGTGGCACGGCGCATCGTTAGCCACTAGACAAGTCAGGGAAGGCCTCCTGCCTTTCTTATTTCTGCTTTTTTTTTTTTTTTCCTGTTCCTCCCGTTTCTTTCAACATCTCACAGGCTGTTCGGATTGAGTCTTCCTGAAAGAAACGTTTTTGCGAGACTCAAACAAGTGCTGAAAAATGGCGCCGGGTGCGGTGGCTTTGATGATCGGAGCCTCGGGCCGACAGCCGTCCGGATCCTCCGTAGCAGCAGCCAGGTGGAATCGCGTGAGGGGTGGGGGCGCAAATCACAGCCTCCATCGCTCGTGGAGTCTTCATGACGTTGAAAAGAAGGCAGCAGCTGGCCGCCACCGTCCAGGAGATGGCGCCAGACCCAAAAGCCGAAGCCCAGGGAGGGCGGTCTGGTCTTCAGACCTGAGCCAGGTCCGCCAGCTCTGGTTGAACCAGTCCACACGGAGCCGAGCAGGGCTCATCCCGAAGGGGCACTGGGATGCCCCCCCCCTCCCCCGCCAGCGCGAGCAGCAACAGCCCGGAGCCACGCCGCCGCTAGGATGCATGTGCTCAGCTGCCGGCGCGACGGGTGCCGAGCTGCGGCTTTGTTCGTGCCAGCTCCAGGGGGGTTGATGGCAGTCACGGTGCCCAGGCAGGCCCGCGGACCAGCCGCCATGGGTGCGCGGAGGAAGAGGTCAGGGCTCCGCCACACAGGAAGGCCTTGAGTGAGTTGGTCGTAGGCGGTGAAGTAGGTGGCAGGGGCCGACAGTCTAAGAGGGCTGGGAGGCCACGCCACAGGGTCCCGGTGCCCTCGTGCCGCACTATCTTCACAAGGCCCTCCTCCGTGACAGTGGAGCGAGTAGGGTCTGGAAAGCAGGTGGCACAGAGGGCATCTGAGACTTCCCTCGTGGCTCGGCGGCAGAGAGTCCGCCTGCGGTGCAGAGCAGGAGACGCCTGCTCATTCCCTGGGTCGGGAAGCTCCATCCCCTGGAGGAGGGAGGGCATGGCAACCCACTCCAGTAGTCTTTTGCCCGGGGAATCCCATGGACAGAGGAGCCTGGCGTGCTACGGTCGCCAAGGGTCGGACACGGACTCAAGCGCCTTCGCCCGCCCGCACAGGGGCTCCAGGACCCCAGTACTGTCCAGGAGGCCCTTACTTCCCTGTGGATGGGCGAGAGGAGGGCACTTCGGCGTCAGCGATGCTTCGGCGTCTGGAGGGGGAGGCATCAACTCGCTGCGCATCAACGGGCGCCGAGACCGCGAGCTTAGTGCCTTCACCACGGGCGGGGAGGAAGGAGGGGGAGTTGTCATGAAGAGGAAGGTGACCGCGGCCCCGCATGTCACCATTTGTTGCAGGGGACTGGTGCCCCCAGGTTGCCTGGCCGGCCATCTTGTATAGCTCGGGTTGTGGCTCTAGGCCGCATCAAGAGCGACTCTAGCTTGTATTTTTGAGATCGGTTTTGATGGTACAGGTGGAGAGAAACTTAAGAGCGAGCGGATGCGCTTCTTGTTTTCCTCCTGCCTCCATCAGTCCCTCTTCCCCCCGCTCCCCCCTCTTGTTTTTGACAGAATATACCTTTAGTCCTGCAAATATAAGTCCTTTCCCCCTCCTTTCTGGGAGAAATACATTTTCAGGGCGTGGACTGTGAAACGGCATACATGGCAAAGACAGAAACAAAGAAGTCCGCCGACTCTTCCTATTTCCAGCTGTTGAGATAGTATTTTTGAGCGTTGAGGTTACTTCCAGCGGAGAAGCCAGAGCTAGTAAGCAGCCAGAAGGCTACAGGGATTGAATACATGACCCCTTCTCCTTGCAGCACGTTCTTTGTGCTCCTCTTCCGGAAGTTACAGACGTCTGTTCAGTTTGCTTATCGGCAACTGTCATGTCACCCGAAGTGCCTTCTATTTGAAATGTCATCCATGGAGTCAGTTCTGACCGTCTGTTCCATTTTGGTGAACAGCGAGCGCGCTCTTTTTAGCCTGTCAGCTGCACAGATTTCCTCATTTTGAGGGGTTGGAGTCGTTGTAAATCCAGCAAGTCTAGCGGTCTTTCACCTAGCGAAAGCACTCGAGGTGGTATTTTTAGCGCCAGAGGTTTTGAAGGCAGTTGACTGTATAAGGGTCAAGATCGGTGGGCCCTGAAAATGGAATGTCTTCCTTCTTTCCTGCTTCAACAAGTCTCAGGAACACGAGCATTTCACGTGATCACCCCAGCATTTAAAACCTCCTTCTTTGGAATCCTTGTTCCGGGTCAGCGTTTGGTGGTGCTACCTTTCATTTTTCCCAGCACCCTCATTCGCTAGTTAATACCTTCCGTGTATTCCTTTTCACACGGAGGAATTCGACTAGCTTCCGCCATGGCAGCAGCAGTGGGAGAAGGAAATGCTCTCTCACTCAATATACACTGACTAATGCCTGCTTTCGGGCATTACCTGTAAATCCTTTGAGTTGCTTCAATATGCACATGCTGCTCCTACAGCCACTTCTGTGCACCTGAGCTCCGCTGGAGGGTCCCCGGCTAAGCGTCTCAGCTGCGCCCCCTGCCGTTTCGACGGAGTGCCACTAAACGGTGGGGTCGTACAAAAAGTACGTGCAGGAAAAACAAGTGACTAGAATACAGGCTCCTTTAGAAAAGAAAAAAAAAAAGACAGCTTCTGCGGCCACACCTCGGCATCTTACCACCCCGTTGTCTCGGATCAAAAATGAAGACCCCTACCTGTGAAAAAGAGCAGACTCCTTACGGGACTTTCTGTCCGCAGGAAAACCTCGCTGCGAAAGCTAAGAACTGCGTTCTCTCCCGCATAAACCTCCCAACGTCAGGAATCTCCCCTTTCTCACGCACCAGCAAGCGACAGAAAAAAAAAGGAAAAAAACCCGAGCCACCTCTACCTACCAAGGAAGGGTCGCTCGCTTAAGAAAAACAGATACGCACACTGCACACGGCGAAGAGCAAACTGAAGCTTGCCGTCTCGGCACTTACGAGACCCACCAGCCGGGGCCGGAAAAAATCTTCTTTTGGGGTACCACGGTTGTTTCCCCCGAGGGGGTGCACCGTTCCTGGAAGTACTGCAATACCAGGTCGATGCGTGGAGTGGACGGAGCAAGCTCCTATTCCAACTCCCTGCTCCAAAAATCCATTTAATATATTGTCCTCGGATAGAGGACGTATCAGATATTAAACTGATAAGAACAGATACTACACTTGATCTTAGCCAAAAGGCCGAGAAGCGATAACCGGAGAGCTCCGCCTGGCCGTAGCCGCCCTCGCTCCATCCCCATTGCACCCACGGTGAGCTCCCTGAACCACACTCCTTGTCTGATTCCTTTTGCGTCGCTCGCAGTGCTGTCGTCGGACTCCTGTGCAGACCTTTTTGTCCTCTACCTTTGTAAGGACAAATTCTATGTCCTGAATTGTTCCGGCATTCCCGCGCCGAACAGCCATTTCTGATCTGCATGCTCCGCCTTCTGCCGCCCGAGGGGGCGCGGCTACCGCGGGCGGACTCCACCCTCCGGACCGCCTCCTCGCGCCCGGAGCCCACGCCAGACCCGGAGCCCGCCTCCCGGCCTCCTGGCCTCCTGCGCTTCCTGCCGCAGACCCCACCCAGAGGCGGCTGCCGGAGACGGCGAGGGAAGCGCTGACACGGAAGCAGCTCTCACGGTTCGAGCCCCAGAAATCAAGAACTCGCTTTTGTCGCTCATTCCCCGGCTCGCGCTGCTCTCGCAACCACTGCCTTCTACACGCTGAGCTAGCGCCCGACACCCGTCACGGTTACCGCGGCTCTACGGCCAGCACCACACCCGCTCGCCCCTCCTTGCCCCGGGCCGCTCTGCTCGCGTCCGTGTTCTCCCGCCCGTCTTCTGCCCGACAGTTCGGGTCCCCTGGGGCGGCGGGGTGGGGGTGGGGGTTCGTCCTGAGAAGGGATGTCCTGGGGGACAGTCGTTGGAATGGAACACTGCCCGTCGCGATCGCTTGGCAGCTCCGTTTCTCACTCGGAGATGCGTTCCCGCGGAATTCGCTCCAATCGGGGTGCACGGACTGAAGGGTCTGCGAAGCGCGCCCGGCCCCGGGGCGCAGCGCTCTGCGGAGGCCGCTCGGGTGCCCCTCGGGCCCTCACGGCGGTGCGGGGCCGTGGCGGTCCCGGCCACCCTCGCCGCCACGGAGCCTTGAAGCTCGGGGGATCGGGGCCGGTGACTGGAAGAGCAGGGCGGGCGTTGTCCGGCGGCGCCTCGTCGCCCAGCCTCGCCGACAGCCCCGCGTGGCATCGGACTTGGGGATGCTTTTTCGGTGGAGGGTGGGGAAAGCGCGAGGGGTGGATCTCTTAGGTGAACACGGTACCTCAGCCTAGCTCGGGTATGCCGTTTTCTCTCGTGGGTAAATAAAGTTGAGCGTCCCCTCCTGTTTCAGAGAAGCCTTTACATTTTCTCTCTGTGAGCTATTAATAACCGCCCTGTCGGTGGTCTTCGACCCTCTTCCCTGTTCCTGCTGGCTTTTCGGGGGGGCTTTGCTTAGGGTGATGATGATTGCGTTGTTTAAAGGTTCCGTTTTTATATCGTCGTATTTATCAATTAAAAAAAGATATCGTTTACATTTTGAGTCGAAAGGACTTACGAAATAAGCTCCTAAATCTTCCTCTAGGTCGTCTTCTTCTTCTTCTCCCTCGACGTCTACATCGTCGAGCCGGGCGGTACTTTCCCGGGGTTGGGTGGTGGTGTTCAGTCGCGCCCGACTCTTTGCGACCCGGTGGACTGTGGGCCCGCCAAGCTCCTCTGTCCATGGAATTTTCCAGGCAAGAATCCTGCAGCGGGTTGCCATGTCCTGTTCCTCCTCCAGGGCGTCTTCCCCACGCACGGATGGGACCCGAGCCTCTTGCGTCTCCCGCACCGGCCGGCGGATTCTTGACCACTGCGCCTCCTTCCTCTGGAGCCCCGTGTGAATGAGCCAATTTTGCCTTCCTACGTTTGCGGTGCCACCTGTAAGCCCCAACGGCCTGCCATGTGCATCTTGGAGTCATAGGCCCGGACTTGCCTTTAAAATGTAGCAGAACTCACAGACCTAACCCCCTTTGATACTCCGAGGCCAAGGGTTGACCTATCCCGTCCATGCAGACGGTGGGTGGTACACCCAATCAGACCGAGCCCGACACTGACAGGTGACCGTTCAAGGCCAGGGAGGAATCCCTTACAGGAATGACCCTTCTCCGGAGAACGGATGCCGGTTCCGGAAGCGACGGGCACTACGGAGTGGACCGACCCTCTGCCCGACCGGGAGGCCGAGTGAGAAGGCTCCAGCCTTTACCCCCGGGACATGGGTTTGCCTGAGAGGCCGCAGCTGTGAGTGTCCGAGCTGGGGTCCGGGCCGCCCGCCTTCACCACCGGTTCTGACAAACGGTCATTAACCACCGGGGGCTCGACCCACCAGGGCCTGTGCTGGGCCCCTGTTCCCCGGACGTGTCCCGCCCAGGAGCCGAATGGCCAGGACCCCGGGTTTGATGAGGAGGGGACCGTGTGTGTGCTCAGTCACTCAGTCCCGTCCGACTCTTTGCCACCCCGTGGACGGTAGCCTGCCAGGCTCCTCTGTCCATGGAATTTTCCAGGCGAGTAACTGGAGCGCGTTGCCGTTTCCTGCTCCAGGGGATCTTCCCGACCCAGGGATCGAACCCGCGTCTCTTGCGTCTCCCCCACTGGCAGGCGGATTCTTTGCCACTGCGCCACCTGGGAAGCTCCTGAGGGAACTGTTGAGAGGTGGACGACTGGGTGCGGCTCCCACCTGGTGTGACCTCCTCAGGGCTCCGGGCCTCTCCCGTGTGGCTCGGGGTCCCTACCCGGACACACCCAATAAGGGAGGCGGTGGGACAGAACAGACAGGAAGCCAGCCGAGTCAGGAAGGCCTTCCTGACCCGCCTAGAGACAGGTTAGAGTTTCACTGGGGGCGCTGGCGTTGTGCGGGCCGGTCACGTTGACATGAGGGGGGAACCTGGAGGCAAGAGCCTCCGGGAGGCTCTTGGCAAGAGCGTGGGTGAGAACGCAGAGGTGCAAAGCAAGGGGGCGCCCCGGGCGAAGGAGGGCCGTGGCCTGCACCCCGCTGACCCGCCGAGACGCTCCGAGGGTGTGATCTGGGCCTCACAGCTGCTCCCGGGAACGCTTGCTTCTAGTGGGCTCTTTCTTACAGTCTTCATCCCCCAACCCCACGTCTCTCCCCTCACAGACCCCTCCCGTATCCCAGGCTGGGCCGGCTGGGTTCAGCTTCTCTGGGGGGAACCGGCACGGCCCTGCTGTGCCCCACCTTTACCCAGGCCGGAGCCCTCCTCGCTCAGATCAAGGCGCTTCTGGGACCCCTCTGTACGGTGCCCGTCAAGGCGGCTCTCCACCCGAGTTTCTCGGAGGAGAAAGCAGCTGGCGGTGTGTGATGGAGAGTCTGACTCTGTGTTGAGGTTATGGCCGAGAGCTGCTAAGCCTCGCCCTTCCCTCATCCCCTCTCAGCCTGGACCCGGGCAAGCTGATGAGAAAAGCCTCACCCCGGCCCCTCTGCTCAGCACTGTCCACTTTAAAAAAAAAAAAAAAAGAAAGAAAGAAAGAAAGAAATCCACAACCTAAAAGTTGAGACTTGCGTTTTATTCGGTGGGAATATTTAGGACTTCAAGCCCCGGAGTCAGCGTCCGAAGCGACCCCGAGAGAACCGCCCGGAGGAGGTGGGCGGTGGGGAGGAGCCAGGTGGCACACAAGTTTTGCCACAAAGGGCAGGCGGTCTGAACGTCAAAAGGTGTTTTGTATTCTGTAAAGGAAAGAAAACCAGGCATCCCAAGTTAAGGAATTTAGCGCTTTTCTGTATATGGGGAGATGCTCGAGTCTGGGCTCACAGAAATCATTTCCTAGACACGCATCTCAGGTCTCTGGGGCCACCATCCTGTGTTTTTCACACCCTGGGCTTCCTCGGGGCTCACCTGGACGGAGTGGCTGCAGTGGGATGGCCGCTAGATGGCAGGTATTCTTTCAGTCCTGAGTGCCCGCCCGCAGGGCTCACCGGCTCACCTTCCGTGATGGCCGTAATTGCTGCTGACTGTGACATCCTTGTTTCCTGATGTGGAGGGAAACGTTCCATTTCTCACCACCGTCAGAACACCGACCTGGCCTCCTTTCCTGGCTCTTAGTCTACCGCGGAGAGCCACCCCGCTCTCCCGGGGAAGCCTCATCATGTGACTTGTCAACCTTTTCGGACCCCCTAGGTGCCTGTGTGTTGTGTCGTGGTGGTGGTGGTGGTGGTGGTGGTGGTGGTGGTGGTGGGCGGGGGGAATCTGGCGGGGGTCCTCGGTCTCCGCACGCAGGACAAATTTGGGGTAGGGGGATGGGGCGACGCGACCCGGCATCTATGGGGCTTGCTCTCAACATTTTCCAGGACGGGTCCACAGGCCTCCCCACCAGACTGGGTGGACTCCTGTCCGTGACAAAACCCTCGGATTCGGTGTTTCCTCGCCCGTCCGCTGTCCACCGAGTGCCCATGCCAGGTTATACCCCAGACCGGTCTGGCGCCGTCCTGCACCGATTCGACCTGCATCGGCGGGAGTGCGTGGAACCCTTTCCCTGTCACGGAAAAGTCAGTGTGTCAGAACACGTGGGCGTCTGAGCAGTGCTTCCGGATGCACCCCGGGCAGCGGAAACGAAGCCCTTTTTCTCAGACCGGGACTCGAAGCCGGCCAAACCCAGGTTGGGACTCCAATCCACGTGGCTGGGCCTCCGATCGAGCCGAAACCCACGGTACCTGGCTTCGAGAGCTGGTGAAGCTCAGGTTCTCCGTGTCCTATCGCAGAAAGAATTCAGTGAGAGACAAAGTGATAGGTAAGAAGTGGACTGATTCAGAGAGACACACTCTCCATAGGCAGAGTGTGGGCCATCACAGAGGGCGAGTGTGGCGGCCTCGAAACGTGGCATGGTTCGCTGTCATGGGGTGGGTAATTTCATAGGCTCATGAGTTGATCAGCTAATAGGCTAGTCAGCCCTGAATATTCATTGGAAGGGCTGATGCTGAAGCTGAAGCTCCGATGCTTTGGCCACCTGAGCCGAAGAGCCGACCCACTGGAAAGGCCCCTGATGCTGGGAAAGATTGAAGGCAGAAGGAGAAGGGGACCACAGAGGATGAGACGGTTGGGTGGCGTCACCGACTCAAAGGACACGAGTTTGAAGCCAGCTCTGGGAGATGGTGAAGGACAGGGGAGCCTGGCGAGCTGCAGTCCATGGGGTCGCAAAGAGTCGGGCACGACTGAGCGACTGGGCACCGACAGTGAGTGGGAGGATCACCCCAACTATTTGGGGGAAGGGGTGGAGGTTTCCAGGGATTGGGCCACTGCCCACGTTTTGGTCTTTTGACAGTGCCTTGGGACTGTCACGGGGCCTCTGGGTGTGTCCTTTAGCTTGCTGATTGAGAATCAAGGTCCGGTTGAAGTTGACTTCTCTGCCAGCTTAGCCCCCACGGACGGTAGCCCGCCAGGCTCCCCTGTCCATGGGATTCTCGAGGCAAGACTACTGGAGCGGGCAGCCATCTCCTTCTCCAGGGGATCATCCCGACCCAGGGATCGAACCCTGTCTCCCGCATCGCGGGCAGATTCTTTTTACCACCTGAGCCACCAGGGAAGCCCGTCTTAGACCCATGTGATTCTAATGAGTGTTTGTCGTGTGCCGGAGACCTGCTCCAGCCGGACAGGGTTCCCTCAGGATGGACGGCGTCGGCGATACGAATGAGAAGACACAGCGAGTCGTGGTGTTTCCAAAAGTCTTCCGGCTTTATTATTTTCAGGGCAGCTTTTATATTTTTAGTTGTACATAGAGACAGATGTAAAGTGTAGAGTCACGCCGAATCAAATCAATGGGTCAGCAGTTTTTAACCCTTATCGGACCCAGGACACTGTTTGTGTTTTTCAGTTACAAAAAGTTTAAAGTTGTTCACATCATCTTCTGGCCTTGAGGCCTGCTAACATCTGGTGACTCTTTTATTGATAAGGGTTGATCAGCCAGGACACTTCTGCATCAGGCACAGAAAGTATCAGGGTTACATTTTTTAAAGAAAACAGGCACAGCAGATGATGACAAAGAAAGGATTCACAAACTCAGAGTTTCAAGGTAAAACCTGTTTTCTGTACTCTATCTTATGCCTTGAGCCTAACAGAGAAGAATGTGGTCCCATAAAGTCATGGCACAGCAGCTGAAAGCGCCAAGGTCAGTGCTTAGCAAAATCACCAGCTGAGTTAACAATCGTCTTATTATTTGTATTAAAGCTAAACTTCTATTTATATAAATCTTTAACTATGATGCTTTTATTATATAGGCTAAATATGTTAAGAGCAAAAACCTAGTGAGTAAATATAGGCTAAGTAACAGTTTCATAAAGCAATGTTTCTTATACTTTCTAATAAGCCTTTTTTCCCTACGAAGGGCTCTGTGCCCGTTGGGGCTTTCTGTGTGGAAGCTCTCAATGCTGTTTTGTTGTTAAGGAGCAGCCATGCACATTAACTCCAAAGGCACAGGTATATTTATTAAGCAAACCAATATGCTAGCAAGAGGAATTTAGATTAGCATACTCTGTATCCTAGATAATTTTATTAGGGTGCTACCATTCAGGGGCCTTGTCGATTGAGGCTTCAGATTGATCTATTTTAGAAGAGAATCAGGAGAAGCCTTTTGCCTAAGTCACAGAAAACAAGAAGAGGTTTATTATAGCAAACATCAGAAAGACAGATATCATCTTTAAGGTGAGCGCTGAGGCAGCCTTCCGAGAACCCCTGAGGGCTGAGAAGCTGTGCTCAAATCAGTCCTCTTCCTCATGACTCTGTCACGGGTGGGATCTCGTGGGCCGGCTCCCGACAGCCGTGTCCTCGGGCTATGCCATTCTTGCCAAATTTCTGCCCTGCCCCCTTCCCTTCTGTTCCGGAAACACCTGTAGAGCTTGGAAGTACAGCGAGCCTCGGGCCCCGCCTGAGAGAGTCCGGTCCGACTGATCTCGGGAGACCTAGGCCTGCAGGGGCTTGGAGCGGCGCTTGGGTTCCCAGCCGGAGGTTGGGGCTGGGTCGCGGTGGTGAAAGCACCGGGTCCTAGCCACCAGACCCGTGGTCGGTGACAAGGACCCTGGCCCTTCGGCTCTCCAGAAAGGAATTCCCACGGAGACGGGAAGTAGTGAAACACGTGGGGCATTTATTAAGAGGAAAAGAGGACGCTATGTGTGGACAGGCACACGGGCAGACGCAGGGGGAGAATCCCTGAGACGCGCCCTTGTAGTGGCTTGAATTACTTTTTTAGTTTATTTTTTACATTTTTCGGCCACAAGGCGTGCGGGAATCATAGCTCCCCCACCAGGGATCAGACCTTCACCCTCTGCGTTGGAAGGCAAAGTCTTAACCACTGGACCACCAGGGAAGTCCCCTGAATTACTTTTACGAGGCATTTCTCTAGGTTTCCTTTGGCCGAGCGTTTGGATCTGCCTGGTTCACAGGCCATAGTTGGTGTATCTCAGGGTCCTTCCATAGGTGTGCATGCATCTCTTAGCCAAACTGGATTCTACCCAAGAGGCCTGTGGGTAGCCTAGCATTGGTTAGCATCACTCCCCTCTGACCTCCAAGGAGCCTTTCTGGGCCTGTGTGGTCAGGGAGGTCTCCTGACTTCCAGAAAGAGAAATGTGTGGTCTGGGCAGGGCCCAGCCCGCTCGCCCTCATTGCCCTGCCCTTCAGCCTCTTGGAGCTTTTGGTCAATAGAGAGTGCATCTCCAACTGCTGTACCCTGGGGTGGGGGTGGGGAGCGGCAGGTACCTCCCGCCTCACCGCGGCTGTACGGTGGTGCCTGGGGCCCGGGACCCAAGTACGATTTCAACGAGAGCCCCTGGACACCACCCCACCGCCACCCCAGGCCCCCCCCCCCCGCCCACAGTAGGTCTAGAAGGGAGATTTTTCCTTCCCTGTGAGGAAAGACCTTTGCAGGTAGGATGTCAATGGCTGTAATTTGTTTGGTCAGGCCCAGCCAGTCTCAGGGCTACCTGAAGGAACCTGACTTCAATCGCCTACATCGGAGGGGGTGTCCAAGCTATTCTCTCGCGCGGCCACGTTGGGTGGTATTTCTGCCAGAGAATGGTCACCGTCCAACTAACCGTCGGCTGGGGTCAGTGGGAGGGGCGGAGGGCGAGTGAGTGAACCAGGCATATCTAGGAACCGGTCCAGGGTAGAACCAATTCTGACTCCGTGTTGGATCTGTTTCTTGGACTTTAACCTTGGGTTTGTGTTGCTTTTGTTATTATCCTCGTACGCAATGGCCTGCCCCCAGAGAACCCTGCCCCTCTTCCCGACCCTTGAAGTGTCTTTGGTCGGCTCACGGGAGGGCTGCTCTGACCCTACCCACCTGTGTGCACGACTCCAAGAAAGAAGAGGTCCGCATATCCCCTCCCAAAGCTGGCCATTCCTGGAGGTGTTTTCGCAAGAGTGATGGCCCCTTTTAGTTTATTCCTCACCGCCTCTCCCTCTCTCCTCAGGCTTTTTTGTACTTTGCTTCCTCAGCGCTTCCCTCTCTCTGGTTCCATGAAAGAACCTGGCCTCTAGACCCCAATAAGATGGTTATTTTGAGGCATTAGTCTGCCATCCTCTCTGGGACTAATTGGAGTCGGTAACAGAAACACACGGCAGCAAATACATGGGAGATTTGGCATAACCGAGTTTCAGGAGATACGGAGGAGCTTGGGAGACAGAAGAGATGAGTGCGAGGCACGAGAGAGGAGGATGGAGCCTGACGAGACTCACCCTGATAGCTCCAGAGCTGAGTGTCAGGGCTTCCACAATCTCTGTTGCCTGCGAGCTTCGAACAGCGCCTTCTGTAAAAAGTACACAGGAGAAGACCAAAACTTTTGTTCAGACAGGAACAACTCACTCCTCTAGCACAATAGAAAAGACCGTTCCAGAAACCAGTGCACGGATAAAAGAACAACACCACGGGGCAGGGGTGAGGGGGAAGCTTCCTAAACAAAACCTAAAGGTGAAAGAATCAAAAGATTGACTCCTTAGAAAAGACCCTGTTGTGGGAAAGATCGAAGGCAGGAGGAGAAAGGGAGGATAGAAGATGAGACAGACGGTCGGACGGCGTCACCCATCTGAGTTTGAGCAAGCTCTGGGAGTTAGCGATGAACGGGGAAACGTCACGGTCCGGGCGCAGGTTGGAAAAGAATTTCCAGACATGAGACATAATGAGAGGGAAATAAAAGTTTGTTAGAACGGGAGACGCTGTTGGAACAGGGGGCCGGCTCAAGGGAGAGCCGACGTTGAGCAGGGGTCCACAGTCCACTTCCATACCCAGGGTACGTGGAGTGGGGTAGGGGTTTTGCGGGTCATTTGCTGGTTGGATGAAGCGCATATACTGGGTTGGAGGGAACAGTAAGGCAAATATCTTCTCCCTACGGGGTAGGAGGGGAGACAGGTTACACTGCTCGTGAGGACCTGAAATCCGCTAATAGGTACAACGTGGGGGAAGGAAAGGACGATGAGGGTCTGGTTTTTCTGTTCCTGCCTTCCGAGACCCTCCTAGGTTTTACCTGTTCTTTCATCCTTGGGTCCCCACAGGAAACGGACAGGGAAAAGTCAGGCACGACTAAGCAATTGACTCAAACTGAAAGAATCAAAATCAGCCTAAAAGAAAACAAAACCAAGACAGGGAAAAAGCCGCACAAACCCCACAGAAGTCCAAATGAAACACACAAAAGAGAAATCTCCCGAGGAGGAAAACCAGAAAGGAAACAAGTCCACCATCTGGGGGTGCCAGTTTTGTTCTCAGAGAGAGTGCACCATTCCTGGGAAGTGCTGCAGCACAGAGCAAGCTCCAATGCCAACTCCTTGCTCCAAAAACTCACTTCACTTGTATTGTTCCCAGATAGAGGAGGCATCAGGTATTAAGCTGGTACAGAACAAGTACTACACTTGATCTTAGCCTAAAGGCAGAGAAGCGATGGTGTTTTCTTGTCACCATCCTCCCCTCCTCTCCATTCAGCTCACCCTGAGCGACGTAGCCAGTGTCCGCTCCGGGCCAGTGAAACTGAACTTGTTCTCCACGTTCTGGTCAATTCTCACATCTCTTTTGGCTCCCCGGCCCCCGTCCTTCCCGGGACAAGGACTCTTTATTTGCGTGACCCGCCCTCCTCCACCCTGAGGGCGCGACCAGCATCCTCGGGCTCCGCCCATGCATCGCAGGTGCCAGCTCCTGTCCGAAGGCAGGGGCATTGCGCTTGGGGCGTGGGAGCTGCAGGACAAGAACCACCCCGGGGGGCCGTGGCTGTGCATCCGGGGAGCCGCGTGCGCCCGAGGCCACCAGGCTCCCGACTCCGTCCCGCGGTCCTGGCTGGGCTCCTTGACTGAGACCCTGGGATGGTAGCTCAGCTGGTAAAGAATCCACCCGCAATGCAGGCGACCCCAGTTTGATTCCTGGGTCGGGAACATCCTCCGGAGAAGGGACAGGCCACCCACTCCAGTATTCTTGGGCTTCCCTGGTGGCAAAATCTGCCCGCAGGGGATCTGTGGGAGACCTGGAGTCCATCCCCGGGTAGGGAAGATCCCCTGCAGAAAAGAACGGCTACCCGTTCCAGTCTTCTTGCCTGGAGAATTCCACGGACAGAGGAGCCTGGTGGACTACATACAGTCCATGGGGTCGCAAAGAGCCGGACATGACTGAGCGACTTCACATCACCAGGCAGGCACACCTGTCTTTTCTCCGTTCTCCGCAAAGCCCCTAGGGCCCGGCAAGACCTGGGAGACTAGCACAGTAGGCCCTCCCCTAACTGACTCTCTAGTTCTGTCAAACCTGAGGGGAAAGGCCCCCCGCCCCCGGGGACTGCCCCACAGGACAGCCACCTGCCGGTCACTGCCCTGCATTCTTCGCCATGATCACACCCACTTGAATACTGGACACCCTAGAGAGGATGGACGCTGTTCTCATCCTCGTTTCACTGTCGTGATCCGCGAGACCAGAGAGGCTAAGAAACTTGCCCTGGGTCACACAGCTAGCAGGCAGTTGACCTGCGGGGTTGACCACGATGTCCCAAGACCTCGCCCGGCTCTGGAGCACAGGCCCCGCTCACTGATGGCGCCTCCGAGGGGGAAGCCACCAGAAGAGGAAGGCGACTTTGGAGGGGCGCAGGGTTGCCGGCGACACGCACGTCGGTTTGCTGGCGCCAGGCCCACAGCACCGGGGTCTCTATAAGGGTGGGTGGCACCTGGGGTCACGGCCTCACCTGACCCTGCCTCGGCTCCTGGCTCCGTGACTCCCTGCTGCCCTGGGTTTTCCCTCTCTCCTGTGGGAGGGGAAGGGTGTGTGTGGGGGGGTGATCTGTTTCACACCTTCTCAGGGAACCCTAATAAACCTTCTGGCCAGATTAGCTCTGAGGCCCCCTATGGACATGCCTGGCAGGAGTCAGCCCTCAACTAGCAAACACTAGGGAGAAACAGTGACTTTGCCAGACACTCCTCTGAGCCGTCATCTCCTGGTGGGACTCTCGGTGCTAAGAAACCCTCACGTGGGCCCGTTTGCAGCCATCCCCCTCCCGTCTGCCACCAGAGGCGCCCCTCTGTGCCACAAGATGGTTTTGAGTTTGTGAGTATCTAGCACCAGGCATGTCATATACAAATACACACACACACACACACACACACACACACACACACACGTATATATATAAATATGGACATGCTTTTGTAACTCTGCTTTCCCACAACCCCACTCGCCCCAGGCCTTATCCCTCTCCGCCCCATCCCCCAACCCTCCTCTCACACCCCGCCCCCCCCCCCCCCCCCCGAAACTGTTCCTGTTGTTCGGTCACCAAGCCGTGTGCAACTCTTCCTTGACCCCATGGACTGCGGCACACCAGGGTTCTCTGTCCCTCACCATCTCCCGGAGATTTTCCAAGGTCATGTCCAGTGAATCGGTGATGCCACCCAACCCTCTCATCCTCTGTCACCCTCTACCCCTTCTGCCTTCCTTCAATCTCTCCCAGCATCAGGGTCTTTTCCAAGGAGTCAGCTCTTGGCATCAGGTGGCCATAATATCGGAGCTTCAGCTTCAGCACCAGTCCTTCTAAGGAGAATTCAGGGTTGATTTCCTTTAAGATGGACTGGTGTGATCTCCTTGCAGAGCAAGGGACTCTCAGGAGTCTTCTGCACCACAGTTCCAAAGCATCCGTTCTTCGGCCTCTGCCTTCTTGATGGTCCAGCTCTACTGGAAAGACCATATCCTTGACTACACAGACCTCTGTTGACAAAGTGATGTCTTTGCTTTTTAACACGCTGTCTAGGTTTGTCATAGCTTTCCTGCCAAGAAGCAATCCTCTTCTGATTTCCTGGGTGCAGTCACCATCCTCAGTGATTTTAGAGCCCAAGAAGAGGACATCTGTCACTGCTTCCACCTTTTCCCCTTCTATTTGCCAGGAAGTGATGGGACCAGATGTCACGATCTTAGTGTTGTTGTTGTTCTTTAATATTGAGGTGCTTTTCTTCAAAATTACTTATGTATTTATCTTTGGCCGCACTGGGTCCTTGTTGACGCATGCAGGCGTTCTCTAGTCGCGGGCGGGGGCTACTCTCTACTTATGGCTTACGGGCTCTGGAGTCCAGGCTCAGCAGTTGTGTCACAGGGGCTTAGTTGCTCCATGGCCTGTGGCATCTTCCTGGACCAGGGATTGAACAACTGTCCCCTGCATTGGCAAGCAGATTCTTAACCGCTGGGCCACCAGGGAAGTCCAACGTTGAGTTTTAAGCCGGCTCTTTCACGCTCCTCCTTCACCCTCAGCAAGAGGCTCTTCAGTTTCTCGTCCCTTTCTGCCGTTAGAGTGGTATCATCCGCAGATCTGAGGTTGTTGATATTTCTCCTGGCGATCTTGGTTCCAGCTTGTAACTCATTCAGCCCGGCATTCCGCATGATGTGCTCTGCGTAAAAGTCACATAGACAGGGTGACAAGGAACAGCCTGGTCGTACGTACTCCCGTCTCAATGTTGAACCGTGGAAGGTTCTAACTGTTGCTTCTTGACCCGCAGACACGTTTCTCAGGAGACAGGTAAGATGGTCTGGTATTCCCATCTCTTTGAGAGTTTTCCACAGTTTGTTATGATCCACACAGTCAAATGACTTCCCTGGTGGCTCAGACTGTCAAGTGTCTGTCTACAGTGTGGGAGACCGGGGCTCGATCCCCGGGTTGGGAAGATTCCCTGGAGAAGGAAATGGCAACCCACCCCCGTACTCTTGCCTAGAAAATCCCATGGACGGAGGAGCAGGCTACTGTCCACGGGGTCGCAAAGAGCTGGGCACGACCGAGCGACTTCACTTAAACTTAAACACAGTCAAAGGCGTTAGCTGACCCAATGAAACAGAGGCGGAGGTTTTTCTGCATTTCCCTTTCTTTCTCTAGGATCCAGCGAATGTTGGCAGTTTGACCTCTGGCTCCTCTGCGTTTCTAAACTCAGCTTAAACATCTGGAAGTTCTTGGTTCACGGACTCCTGAAGCCTAGCTTGGAGGATTTTGAGCATCACCTGACTAGCAGGAGAGATGAGTGCAACTGTCCCGTGGTACCTGGGGAGATTGCCACAGTGGCTGCTTTTCCCACCACACTGTCCGGTGCACGTAGACCAGCGCCCAGCACCTAGATCTTCGTCGAATGCCGGACTCAATGGAAAAGGACGAAAGAAGATGAATATGGGGAAGTCGCTCTGGTTTATACATGATTTGAACTTTGTGCCAGAGAAAGCAATGGCACCCCACCCCAGTACGTTTGCCTGGAAAATCCCATGGACGGAGGAGCCTGGTGGGCTGCCGTCCATGGGTTAGCCGCAGCATCAGCAGCAGCACAAAGTGCTGACCTGAACAGCCTGCCTCGTGCACCCAAACGACACAGGGCTCTTACTTTAGGCTCTCTTCTCTTCTAAGTAATAATAACTCCAAGTAATAATACAGCTTCTTCAGTGGCACTGACCTCTGTCAGTCACGTGTGTAAGTGAAATCCCAATACACCCAACACACAGATTGAGTTTCAAGACATCAAGAGAAGGCAGGGGGGTAGACACAGAACGTTTCACTCCTGAGTGAAAATGCAAGGTAGAAGGATGGAAAAAAAAAAAAAAAAAAACGTAAGTCTGTGAGATGGCCCAATCCTTTACAATAAAAAGCCAGTTTCTGCCTTTGGGTACTTCCATGAGTGTCCCCGAGGGGGTGCACCGTTCCTGGAGGTACTGCAATACCAGGTCGATGTGCGGAGTGGATGGAGCAAGCTCCTATTCCAACTCCCTGCTCCAAAAATCCATTTAATATATTGTCCTCAGATAGAGGACGTATCAGATATTAAACTGATAAGAACAGATACTACACTTGATCTTAGCCAAAAGGCCGAGAAGCGATACCGAGTCACCGCCCCTCGCTGTCACCGTCCTGCTGTCGTGCATGTTGCACTCAGTGTGACCCGGGTCCCCCACCTCCCCCGCTCACTCCAGGTCTCCCTTCCTTTGCCTCGTTGACAGTGCGATGGCGGCACTGCACCAGACTCTCGAGCAGGCTTTACTGTCCACACTGTAAAAGAGAAATTCCGCATCTGCTGTGGCTTTGTCGTTCTCGGGCGGAGGCGCCGTCTGGAATCTGCATGCCCCGCCCTCTGTCGCCAAGAAGGCGTGGCTCCGGCGGGACCGCAGCGCCCTGGGGACGACGACCTCGGGGCTGCGGCAGGGGAGCTCCTCCTTGGTGCCGGTGGAGAGGAGAGACCCGACCGGAGCGGGTGCCGGGTGGGCGGCGAGACGGACCCGTGCGACGAGCTGTCGGCCGAGAGTTTTCCTGAAGACTGAGTCGCTAGAAACGCCCGGACTGCAGTGTGTTACACAGGCCTCCGCCTGCGGAGAGAGGGGCTTCGTCGGGTCGGGTGTCTGGAGAGGGGGCTTCCCTGCCGGGCGGAAGGCGGGTGGCCCACGGTGGGGAAGGGAGGGGGCGTGTGGATGCGGAGGGCGGGGCCGGGCCGCGCGAGCGGTTCACTCCAACTGCGGCGCCCGCGTCCTCCCGGGCTTCTACGAACCAAACCGATCCCGGGCTTCCTACCGAAAGCTGCCTCCGCCTAGGCCCTCGTTTCCCTGCCCCTCCTCCCCAGCTGTGGGCTTCGCTGGTGGCTCAGATTGTCAAGAATCCGCCTGCAATACAGGAAACACGGGGTCGATTCCTGGGTCGCAAAGATCCCCTAGAGGAGGAAACGGAAACCCATGACGGAATTTTCCCCCAGGAAATCCCGTGGACAGAGAGGAGGCTGGCGGGTCACAAGGTCCCAAACAGTCGGACACGACCTAGCGACTAAACAACAGGAAACATTCTGTTGATCTGAACGGTCACTGCCACTAGCCACAGGCAGCCAGGGAGCCTGGACAGGCATCAGTTCAGCTCAGTCGCTCAGTCGTGGCCGACTCTTTGCGACCCCACGAATCGCCGCACGCCAGGCCTCCCTGTCCATCACCAACTCCCGGAGTCCACCCAAACCCACGTCCATCGAGTCGGTGATGCCTTCCAGCCATCTCATCCTCTGTCGTCCCCTTCTCCTCCTGCCCCCAATCCTTCCCAGCATCCAGGGTCTTTTCCAATGAGTCAACTCTTCCGTGAGGTGGCCAAAGTATTGGAGTTTCAGCTTCAACATCAGTCCTTCCAGTGAACACCCGGGACTGATCTCCTTTAGGATGGACTGGTTGGATCTCCTTGCAGTCCAGGGGACTCGCAAGAGTCTTCTCCAACACCACACTTGAAAAGCATCAATTCTTCGGCGCTCAGCTTTCTTCACCGTCCAACTCTCACATCCATACATGACCACTGGAAAAACCATAGCCTTGACTAGACGGACCTTTGTTGGCAAAGTAATGTCTCTGCTTTTAAATATGCTATCTGGGTCGGCCATAACCTTCCTTCCAAGGAGCAAGCGTCTTTTAATTTCATGGCTGCAGTCACCATCAGCAGTGATTTTGGAGCCCAAAAAATAAAGTCTGACACTGCTTCCACTGTTTCCCCATCTACTTCCCAGGAAGTGATGGGACCAGATGCCATGATCTTAGTTTTCTGAACGTTGAGCTTGAAGCCAACTTTTTCACTCTCCTCTTTCGCCTTCATCAAGAGCCTCTTCAGTTCTGCTTCACTTTCTGCCATAAGGGTGGTGTCATCTGCATATCTCAGGTTATCGATATTTCTCCTGGCAATCTTGATTCCAGCCTGTGCTTCCTCCAGCCCAGCGTTTCTCATGATGTACTCTGCATATAAGTTAAATAAGCAGGGTGACAATATACAGCCTTGACGGACTCCTTTTCCTATTTGGAACCAGTCTGTTGTTCCATGTCCAGTTCTAACTGTTGCTTCCTGACCTGTATACAAGTTTCTCAAGAGACAGGTCAGATGGTCTGGTATTCCCATCTCTTTCAGAGCTGTCCACAGTTTATTGTGATCCACACAGTCAAAGGCTTTGGCATAGTCAATAAAGCAGAAATAGATGTTTTTCTGGAACTTTCTTGCTTTTTCGACGATCCATCGGATGTTGGCAATTTGATCTCTGGTTCCTCTGCCTTTTCTAAAACCAGCTTGAACATCTGGAAGTTCACGGTTCACGTATTGCTGAAGCCTGGCTTGGAGAGTTTTGAGCATTACTTTACTAGCGTGTGAGATGAGTGCAATTGTGCGGTAGTTTGAGCATTCTGTGGCATTGCCTTTCTTTGGGATTGGAACGAAAACTGACCTTTTCCACTCCTGTGGCCACTGTTGAGTTTTCCAGATTTGCCGGCATATCGAGTGCAGCACTTTCACAGCATCATCTTTGAGGATTTGAAATAGCTCAACTGGAATTCCATCACCTCCACCAGCTTTGTTCATAGTGATGCTTTCTAAGGCCCACTTGACTTCACATTCCAGGATGTCTGGCTCTAGGTGAGTGATCACACCATCGTGATTATCTGGGTCGTGAAGATCTTTCTTGTACAGTTCTTCTGTGTATTCTTGCCACCTCCTCTTAATATCTTCTGCTTCTGTTAGGTCCATACCATTTCTGCCTTTTATCGAGCCCATCTTTGCATGAAATGTTCCCTTGGTGTTTCTAATTTTCTTGAAGAGATCTCTAGTCTTTCCCATTCTGTTGCTTTCCTCTATTTCTTTGCATTGATCGCTGAGGAAGGCTTTCTTATCTCTTCTCGCTATTCTTTGGAACTCTGCATTCAGATGGGAATATCTCTCCTTTTCTCCTTTGCTTTTCGCTTCTCTTCTTTTCCCAGCTATTTGTAAGGCCTCCTCAGACAGCCATTTTGCATTTTTGCATTTCTTTTCCATGGGGATGGTATTGATCCCTGTCTCCTGTACAATGTCATGAACCTCTGTCCATAGTTCATCAGGCACTCTGTCTATCAGATCTAGTCCCTTAAATCTATTTGTCACTTCCACTGTATAATCATAAGGGATTTGATTTAGGTCATACCTGAATGGTCTAGTGGTTTTCCCTACTTTCTTCAATTTAAGTCTGAATTTGGCAATAAGGAGTTTATGATCTGAGCCACAGTCTGCTCCCGGTCTTGCTTTTGCTGACTGTATAGAGCTTCTCCATCTTTGGCTGCAAAGAATATAATCAATCTGATTTCGGTGTTGACCATCTGGTGACGGTCCCATCACTTCATGGCAAGTATATGGGGAAACAGTGGCTGACTTTATTTTTCTGGGCTCCAAAATCACTGCAGATGGTGACTGCAGCCATGAAATTAAAACATGCTTACTCCTTGGAAGGAAAGTTATGACCAACCTAGACAGCATATTGAAAAGCAGAGACATTACTTTGTCAACAAAGGTCCGTCTAGTCAGTTCAGTTCAGTTCAGTCGCTCAGTCGTGTCCGACTCTTTGCGACCCCATGAATCGCCGCACGCCAGGCCTCCCTGTCCATCACCAACTCCCGGAGTCCACCCAAACCCATGTCCATCGATTCGGTGATGCCCTCCAACCATCTCATCCTCTGTCGTCCCCTTCTCCTCCTGCCCCCAATCCTTCCCAGCATCCAGGGTCTTTTCCAATGAGTCAACTCTTCGCGTGAGGTGGCCAAAGTATTGGAGTTTCAGCTTCAACATCAGTCCTTCCAATGAACACCCGGGACTGATCTCCTTTAGGATGGACTGGTTGGATCTCCTTGCAGTCCAGGGGACTCTCAAGAGTCTTCTCCAACACCACACTTCAAAAGCATCAATTCTTCGGCGCTCAGCTTTCTTCACCGTCCAACTCTCACATCCATGCATGACCACTGGAAAAACCACAGCCTTGACTAGACGGACTTTGTTGGCAGAGTAATGTCTCTGCTTTTAAATATGCTATCTAGGTTGGTCATAACCTTCCTTCCAAGGAGTAAGTGTCTTTTAATTTCATGGCTGCAATCACCATCAGCAGTGATTTTGGAGCCCCCCAAAATAAAGTCTGACACTGTTTCCACTGTTTCCCCATCCACTTCCCATGAAGTGATGGGACCAGATGCCATGATCTTAGTTTTCTGAACGTTGAGCTTGAAGCCAACTTTTTCACTCTCCTCTTTCACTTTCATCAAGAGGCTCTTTAGTTCTGCTTCACTTTCTGCCATAAGGGTGGTGTCATTTGCATATCTGAGTCTAGGATATGGTTTTCCCAGTGGTCCTGTATGGATGTGAGAGTTGGACTATAAAGAAAGCTGAGTGCCGAAGAATTGATGCTTCTGAACTGTGGTGTTGGAGAAGACTATTGACAGTCCCGTGGACTGCAAGGAGATCCAACCAGTCCATCCTAAAGGAGATCAGTCCTGGGTGTTCGCTGGTAGGACTGATGTTGAAGCTGAAACTCCAATACTTTGGGTACCTGATGCGAAGAGCTGACTCATTGGAAAAGACCCTGATGCTGGGAAAGATTGAGGGCAGGAGGAGAACGGGACGACAGAGGATGAGATGGCTGGAGGGCATCACCCACTCAATGAACATGGGTTTGGGTGGACTCCGGGTGTTGGTGATGGACAAGGAGGCCTGGCGTGCTACGTTTCATGGGGTCGCAAAGAGTTGGACACGACTGAGCAACTGAACTGAACTGAACGGATGGGACCAGATGTCATGATTTTAATGTTTTAAATATTGTGGTTTTTAAAAAATTAATTATTTAGTTTTGACTGCAGTGAGTCTTCGTTGATGCATGAGACTTCTCTAGTTGCCAGCCGGGGCTACTCTCTAATCATGGTTTATGGGCTCCAGGGCACAGGCTCAGTAGTTGTATCACAGGGGCTTAGTTGCCCCAGGGCGTGTGGAATCGTCCTGGACCAGGAATTGAACCAATCCCTTGCTTTGGCTAGCGGATTCTTAATCTCTGGGCCACCAGCGAAGTCCAGGATTGAGTTTTAAGTCAGCTTTTTCACTCTCCCCCTTCACCCTCAGCAAGAGTCATTCATTCTGCCTTATTCATGATTTGAACTTTGTGCTAACCTCCAAAGCCTGCCTTGTGTATCGAAAAGACATGGTGGTCTTACTTGAGGCTCCCTTCTCTTTGGAACTCGAAGTAATAATACAACTCTGTCAGTGGCACTGACCTCTCCTTGCCAGTCAGTCATCTGGATAAATGAAATGCCAGTACAACCAACACACTGAGTGGAAATCCCATCAATTTAACCTAGACTCCAGGTGGAATTCAGCGTTTTTGAGCGGGAACTGCTTGAAGACAGAAAACAAAACACAGGAGAAACGGTCCGAGTCCTCAAGAAAAGGCGGGAGCATATAAAACAGAAGATTCCAGCTGGAGTTCCGGTTCTCATTTGAAGAGGGCATCAGGAGGGACTGGTGGTATCAAGTGGGATCTTGGACACCAGCTCCTTTTGTAGGTTGTATCAAGTTGTATCAAGTGAAATATGAGAGTGGGAAGACTGCTTCTCCAAGACTATAAGGCATAAGGGAAGAAATTCTCAGGAAAGTAGAGGCTTAAGAGAATGCCACAAACTACAGCTACCAGATTGTAGGGAAACCCGAGAAAATAAGTCCTAGATCTAGATGAACCCAGAAAAGAGCCAATTTCTGTCTTTAGGTACTTCCATGAGTGTCCCCGAGGGGGTGCACCGTTCCTGGAGATACTGCAATACCAGGTCGATGCGCGGAGTGGATGGAGCAAGCTCCTATTCCAACTCCCTGCTCCAAAAATCCATTTAATATATTGTCCTCAGATAGAGGACGTATCAGATATTAAACTGATAAGAACAGATACTACACTTGATCTTAGCCAAAAGGCCGAGAAGCGATACCGAGTCACCGCCCCTCGCTGTCACCGTCCTGCTGTCGTGCATGTTGCACTCAGTGTGACCCGGGTCCCCCACCTCCCCCGCTCACTCCAGGTCTCCCTTCCTTTGCCTCGTTGACAGTGCGATGGCGGCACTGCACCAGACTCTCGAGCAGGCTTTACTGTCCACACTGTAAAAGAGAAATTCCGCATCTGCTGTGGCTTTGTCGTTCTCGGGCGGAGGCGCCGTCTGGAATCTGCATGCCCCGCCCTCTGTCGCCAAGAAGGCGTGGCTCCGGCGGGACCGCAGCGCCCTGGGGACGACGACCTCGGGGCTGCGGCAGGGGAGCTCCTCCTTGGTGCCGGTGGAGAGGAGAGACCCGACCGGAGCGGGTGCCGGGTGGGCGGCCCGAGACGGACCCGTGCGACGAGCTGTCGGCCGAGAGTTTTCCTGAAGACTGAGTCGCTAGAAACGCCCGGACTGCAGTGTGTTACACAGGCCTCCGCCTGCGGAGAGAGGGGCTTCGTCGGGTCGGGTGTCTGGAGAGGGGGCTTCCCTGCCGGGCGGAAGGCGGGTGGCCCACGGTGGGGAAGGGAGGGGGCGTGTGGATGCGGAGGGCGGGGCCGGGGCCGCGCGAGCGGTTCACTCCAACTGCGGCGCCCGCGTCCTCCCGGGCTTCTACGAACCAAACCGATCCCGGGCTTCCTACCGAAAGCTGCCTCCGCCTAGGCCCTCGTTTCCCTGCCCCTCCTCCCAGCTGTGGGCTTCGCTGGTGGCTCCAATTGTCAAAATATCCGCCCTGCAATACAGGAAACACGGGGTCGATTTCCTGGTCGCAAAGATCCCCTATAGGAGGAAACGTAAACCCATGACGGAATTTTCCCCCAGGAAATCCCGTTGACAAGAGGAGGCTGCGGGTCACAAGGTCCCAAACAGTCGGACACGACCTAGCGACTAAACAACAGGAAACATTCTGTTGATCTGAACGGTCAACTAGTCACAGGCAGCCAGGGAGCGCTGGGCAGGAGGTTCCTCCCAATTCAGAGGTACTGAAAGTGGAAAACACATATGGGATTTCAAAGACTTAGTATTAAAAATTGTAACGTATCTCTGTAATGTTGGTATTAATTACACATTGAAATGATATTTTAGATATCTGTTTGTTTTGTTTTTTTTCGTGGGGGGGAGGTGTGCCTCAGAATTTACAAGAACCCTGAGGAGGGATGGAACCCCTGCCTTGTCTTTGAAATCATGGAGCTCTAACCACTGACCACCAGAGAATTTCTGAGATATCTTGAATTAAAGAACATATTAAACTTAATTTCACTTACTTCTCTTTATTTCTTTTAAATGCCTAAGAGTATTTAAATTTACCTGCAGGAGGGAGCTACCTGGTTGTCCAGTGGTTAGACCTCAGTGCTTTCATGCAGGAGTTCCATCCTTGGGTGGAGAACTGGGATCCCAAAAGCCAAAAAGAGGCCGGCCAAAGTAAAAAGAAAAAGTTATGTGTGTGACTCACTTATTTCTTGAAAGCAGTGTTATAGACAGAAGTGCAGAGAGGCTAACCATCTTGACTAATGTGAAAAGAAGTAAGGATTTGCATTCAAGCATCCTGCTAACCACTGGGGCCTCAGGGTTTTTTTAAACCGGGGGTCCTGACATTTTAACTGTGGATGATAAGAATGCCTCTCTGATGAGTGTACTTGTGAATCTATCGGTGGAAATGCAGGCACATGGAAAGTCTCAATGAGAACACCCTAGGGAAAGGTCATTCTTGCCTGTAAATAGAAATGATTCCATTTGACAGTCTTGCAAACTGTCTATACCTACTCAACCTGAGCCTTCCTGTTTCATATCCCCCTTTCCCTTGTTTTGTAGTTTTGCTGGCTGCCAAATGGCTTTGACACCTTTAATGCTCACATGGAATAGATATACATGTAGATTTGGACACGGAAACATAGAATGGTAGGTATATTAAAAAATATGCAGCTATGAGTGCTGTGTGTCTTTCACCTTGATGGAAACCTTTTGTTTGCAGGTCTATTCTCATCACCTATGGTATGCTCTGAATGACTTGATTTTTGATGAATGAGTGGTTGAATGACTGGATGAGGGTCCAATGAGACAATGATTAATGTTGCTTTTAGCTGGGTCCTGACAAAGTCTTCAAATTTCTGCATGAGAATTCTGAAGGAAGCCCCAGCTCTGGTGTTTATCAGTCCTCCCAGATGAGTCTGACAAACTCTCCAATATAAGAATGCACCCATTCGTGTTGTGTCAAACACAAGGGTGACTTGACAGAAATCTATGAAAATCAAGATCTGAATCAGGACTTCCAGGGGTTCCAGTGGTTAAGTATCTGCCCTCCCAATTTAGGGACATCGAGTTTGATCCCTGGTGTGAGCAAGATTCCGCCATACTTCGAGGCAACTAAGTCTGATTGCTCTGGAGCCTGTGTGTCAACCGAACTAAGATCGATACAGCCCAGATAAGTAAATACATTTTTTTTAAAAAGCTGAATCAAACATAAAAGGACACTGGATATTAGCCTTTGATGTGAAACGCTCAAAAGGGTCCCTCAGCTCAGATAACTGGCCGCAGTGATTCCCTGAACAGCGGGAGCCTGGACTCTCTCCCCACAACTCACCACCCTGTCCCACTCTGGTGGGCTGTTCCTCCCTCCTCTCCAGCTGTTGGCTGTTGCTCCCAAGGCACAATCACCTTCTGGGCCCTGGCTGCTATTTCTTCTGATCACCCAAAGGCCCCTCCTGAGGCCAAAAGTCTCCCCAATGCCAGTCTCCTGTGCAGATGGAAGCTGGAATCTGTCCCCGGGTGGATCTGTCTCCAAAGACACCACCACCTGCTGCAACTGCCTCTTCCCAACCTTCTCCACCCTCCCGCCTCCTCCTGCCTCTGCCTTCCCAGCATCAGCTATTAG
Organism: Okapia johnstoni; assembly: GCA_024291935.2. Taxonomy (NCBI): domain Eukaryota; kingdom Metazoa; phylum Chordata; class Mammalia; order Artiodactyla; family Giraffidae; genus Okapia; species Okapia johnstoni. The sequence continues at coordinate 18,636,570 of CM044306.1, read as the reverse complement.
GGCCTCAGTAAAAGCATAAGAAATGTCACTGAAATCAGATTTCCTGCTCAGAAAATGTTCATTTACATCTGATCTTACCTCCACAAAAACAACTTGAAAAGGGTGGCTTTTCCATTCCCTCTGTACATTCAAGCTGTAGTGAAGGTCCTGTCTGAAAGGAAGACTCCAGGGAAATTCCCTTGTGGTTAGTTCAGTGGTTAGGACTCCAAGCTTTCACTGCCAAGGGCAAGGGTTAAATACCTGGTAGTGGATCTAAGATCCCAGGAGCTGGAAGGCATGACCAGAAAAAGAAACAAACAAAAAGACCCCAGAAAGAAGGAAAGGAACCTGTTCAACTTCACTCTGCCGCTTTGCTTCAGATTTAGGCAGCGACAGACTCTTCCACCAGGGGGCAGCATCTGCTCCTTTTCTGCCCTGGCCTGGGCTCTGGGACTTGGTTTTAGATGAGCTGCCTCGGAATGGGCCCCTGGTAGGAGAAAAGAGTCTTTAAAGGCCCCTTCCTCTCAGTTTTTCTTTTTTCTTTTCACACTCATTCTAAGTAGTAGGTTGTGTTTTCCCCATTTTATTCTTGTTTTTTTTGGCCATGGAATCTTTTTTCCCCAGCAAGGGATGTAACTGTGCTCTGTGCAGTGGAAAACACAGTTGTAACCAGTGGACACCCAGGGAATTCCCTCTTTGTTTTATTCTTGAGGAAGAAAAGCTGGGATTTAAAATATGGGTCTTTGTAATTTCCAGCCTGAACCCACTCCTGGACCTCCTCTCCCCTCCCATCCCTCCTCCTGCAGACTCCTCTCCTCCCTTCAGCTGTGCGCTCAGGTACTCGGTTGGGAGGCAGTGGAGACAAGGATGTCCTCAGCTGCTTCCTAGGTGAGCTCCACCCATCCTGTACCCTCCCCTACTCCAGAGCCTGAGCTGTCCTGTGGAAAGGGACCTGGAATCTCTAAGCCCCTCATTACATGCTGAGGAAATCAAGGCTCCTAGGGGAAAGTGGTGTTCTAAGTCAGCCTACTTGTCAGGACAGGAGTCATGATTACTCTCAGCCCAGGGTTCAGCCCACCAGGCCTTGAGGGGGGGCCTATGCCTCCAGTGTCATCCCTCCCATGGCCTCTATTTTCCTTCTCTAAGTAATCCCTCTTCCCCAGTAAAGGCCTGAGGGTTCAGTATTATCCAGACCTTGCCTGGAAGTGCAGGGTTTTATAGGTATCCCTCCCAACCCCCAAGGTGTCAGGGACCCCAGACCAGGAAACTCCCAGCTAAGGCTGGGTGCTTGGTTCCCACACTCAGGGCACCTCTTGAGTATATTTAGTCAATCTATCATACAGTCATGAATTATGGAGGATTTCCTGATTGCCTACTGTGTGGCAGGCACAGTGCTGGGCACTGTGGAGCTGTGACTGTGAAGAACCAGCTTCTGGGCTCGGTGCTTAATCTGGTGGGGAGACAGCTCTGAGGAAGAACCATCACTCAGCAGCTGGAATCTAACAAGGTAAGGGAGCCAATGGGAGGAAGCAGGTAGGTCCCAGCTAGTCTGTCCTTTTGTCTGGAATGCTTCCTTGCCTCCTGGCCACTTAAACTTGCCTCTGATGTCACCATTGGAGAGACCTTCACGAGCAACCCCCTCCTCCATGTAAAGTAGCTCTCCCCCCAGTCACTCTCCAGCACATTTCCCTGTTTTATTTTCCTCGATGGCTTATATGACCATCTGAAATGAACCTCTTTAGTCATTATCTGTCTCTCCCTACTCCTCATTGTAATGTCCACTCTATGAGAGCATGTCCTTATTCATTTCACTGAGGCCTTCAGACTGGCAGACACTCCATCCATGAATGCTCACAGTAAGAATGTTCTTGAGGATTGTGAATCCTCCAGTGTACTAGGACCTGGGCTGTGATCTTGTGGACAGAAAGGGCTGCAGAACTGAGGCTGCCAGTATCAAAAATGGTGACTAATGGAGGAAGGCTCCCTGGGCCCCAGGCTGGTTGTGAAAATGGGAACGTGAGTTCCCATTTTAAAGGAGACTGGACTGGTACAGGACCACAGACTGGTGTTGCCCTGACATACTGAGCCCCTTCCTTCACCCCCACCTTGCCCCACCTCCTCCTTCCCATTTGTCCATCGACACTTTTCTGGGCAAAGGCAAAGAATGAAGGGGAGGGGTGAGATTGCCAGTTTCAACTCCCTTGTCAGATAATCAACTTATAATTTCCCTCTTGTGTGTGAGGCCCAGGAGATGTAGGAGAAATGTCAAAGAAGTTTCAAAGATTGTGGAAGAAACACAAAACAATGTGTCTATTTTCAGTTTCCATGCGTTCTCTTTTTCTGTGTTCTCTGTTTCTCTTTGTGTTTTTGGTTTCACAGCCATTTTATCCAAGCCAAGTTTGGCCAGTTTTTAGCTGAGTGACCTTGGACAAGTTACTTCACTTTTCTGTGGTTTGCTGTCCTGTTTTTAGAGTAACTATACTTACTACATGGTATGAGTTGTATATTTAAAAAGGAGAAGTATTGGGGATTCCCTGGTTGTCCAGTGGTTAGGACTCTGCACTTTCGCTGCTGAGGGTGAGGGTTCTATTCCTCCCTGGTCATAGAATTAAGTTCTTGCAAGCTTCGAAGCCAAAAAGAAAATTTTTTTTAAAAAGAAAGAAAAGAATAAAAGGAAAAGTATGCAAAGTTCCTTGACCACAGCTTAGCATAAAGTGGCTACTTAAATGGGCCAGTTGTTCCCAACCTCCTGGTCTGTGCTATCTTCCCCTCTGCTAACTCAGTTCCTTCCCTGTTCCTTAGCTCCTGCTGCATCCTGCCAGCCCCCAGCATGGGGGGTGTAACAAGCTAATTACTTAAGGTCTTGATCTCTTCAGGGATTTGGGGAAGCTCCCTGCATCGTTAAGGGAAACCAGGTGGCTGGTCTGTAGCAGGAAGGGGAAGAGGAGGTGGCAAGGCAGGCTGGTGCTAAACAGATGGGAGCTAGTGGGTAGGAAGGGCTAAGCCCTCTTGTCTGGCAATGGCTTGCCTCTCCTTTTCTTTTTCTTTCTTCTTCTTTTTTTTTGATATTTATATATTTTGCTTCATCAGCTTTTAGTTGTGGCATGCAAACTCTAAGTTGCAAGATGTGGGATCTAGTTCCCTGACCAGGGATCAATCCCAGGCCCCTGTATTGGGAGGGCAGAGTCTTGGCCACTGGACCACCAGGGAAGTCCCCACCCTCCTCTTTTCTAATCACCCTTACAGACAGTTTTCTAAAAAGTTAATACTGTGATGCACAATAAATGCAGGAATCTGGCTTCCTTGTAAAAATGGAAATAGTATAGTTAAAATTTGCTTCTCCTTTGATCCCCCTCTCCACATGCAGTTTTACTTTTCTCCCTGCAGGTAATCACTGTTCGCCTTTGGTCACACTGCCCCTTTGTGACATCTCCTCTTCAGTGCTGCCCAGATTAAATCAGGCTGTAGTGACTGGGGAGATGCCACGCAGTGCTGTCCACCTCCCAACCAGTCCTACACAGGATTCATTAATTTCTGGAAACTTTTCCAGGAGCTTCTAGTTGACACTTTCTCTCCCTCCTCTGAAGTCCTACATGTGCTTACCTCACAGTTTACAAAGTCCCAGTGTTCCCTGTCAATGACCAGTCTTGTCTCCCTCACTAGAGTATAAGGCCTCTGAAGCCAGACATTTGTGGTCTGTACATCCGATATGTCTTTGTAGTTTCTTTGGCTCATGCAGCGCAAATAGTATGAATGAAATCAGTAAACACCCTGTGAAGTGAAAAATTCTGCCTTTATCGATTTGAACAAGGTAGGGTCTGCTCCTGGCAGGCACTCTGACCAGAAACTGGGGGAATTCTGCTAATAATCTCCCTGACTAGAGAGACTGAATAGGTAAGTGGTGAGGGGCTGAGGCACTGTATTCAGGCATATCCTTGCTCAGCCATTTACTAGTTATGTGTGACGTTAGGGGGTTTCCAGGTGGCCTAGTGGTAAAGAATCTGCTTGCCAATGCAGAAGACTCAACAGACAACGGTTCCATCCCTGGGTTGAGAAGATCCCCTGGAGAAGGAAATGGCAACCCACTCCAGTTTTCTTGTCTGGAAAATTACATAGACAGAGGAGCCTGGCGGACCACAGTCCATGTGGTGGCAAAGAGTTGGACTTGACTGAGCACGCACGCAGGACATTAGACAAGTCATTGAACCCTTCAGAGCTTTCTTCACCTGTGTAGCGAGACCACATCAGTTCCTACCTCCTGGGCTGTTATGAGGATCAATAAGGGTAATAGGTCTAGGCTATTTTATGGGGTTCCAGGTTCACACAGGTTAGAACATTGAATTAGGAAAGATAAAGGAGGAAGACTTGTCAACATCTCTCGAGTAGTCCCTGGCAGAGGAAGCGCACACGTGGGGTGAATATCTCTGCCTGTGTGAGGGGCATGTGGTGGTATTGAGAGTATTAGGCTCTTCACCTCTCTTCCCTAGCCAAACGCTGCCACGCCCCTTCCACCTTCCATCCCGGGTTAATCCCGAGTTTAATTCCAAATACAGGCAATGGTAGAAAAGATCAAATAAAACGGTCACCAATTGATCAGAATTGCATCACAGTGAGGACCGGGTTGCAATCCGCGGATCTCCACGCCCCGCCCCGCCTCGCTGCCGCAGGGCCGCTGATTGGCCCATGCCACGTGACGTCACACGCGGGTTTTAAGGCCGAGTGCCCCTGTCAGCTCCGCAGTGCCCGCGCGCTGGAGACCGGCGTGGAGGAGACTAGCGGGGCTGGCCCGGAGGGGAGCAGGGAGAGCGCGGCTGACAGGAGGTAAAGGCACTGCTCAGGCCAAGCCGAGGCGGTCTGGGTACCGGGCCGGGGGAGCTGGAGTCGGCGACTGGAGGAAGACGGGTAGCGGAGTGTCGCGGGGCAGTGGGGAGGGGGTCTCAGTGTAAGGAGGGGCGTGTCAACCGTGGGGTTGTGGAAGGCGAGTGGGAGTGGGCCTTTCTCTCCGATTTCAGCGCCCGCACCCTGATTCTTAATTTCGGGCCACTGCCCCCCAGATGCAAGTTCCCCCGAGGATTCTCTCCTGGGGAGCTGGGGTCGTGGTGCCTGCTGCCACACCACAAGCGCAGAAGCTGACTGTCCCCCTATCCAGGCCTCTCTCTCCAACCTCAGTGTTCCAGTGTCCTAGGGGTTTCTCTCGGTCTCATCACCCCAGTCACGGCCCCCAGGGGACAGGGGAGAGCCTCTGTTATACCTGCAGCTGCTTAAAAAAAAGAAAAAGAAAACAAAATTTTAAAAAGGAATTTTAAAAAGTGGGCTGCTGATTTAGGACGTGATCAAGAAGTTGTAAATTTCATGTTTGTTATTAAACATCCATCCTCCTCTTTTCTTCCATGACCTTTCCCTGTTCAGATAACCCGGCTGTGATCCCCAAAGCCTGCAATTTCAAGGTCTCCTCCCTGCCTCTCTGTGAGCCCCAAGACCTGCATCTTAGCTAGAGTTCAACATGGGGAACCATTTGACTGAGATGGCACCCACCACCTCCTTCTTGCCCCACTTCCAGGCCCTGCATGTTGTGGTTATTGGGCTGGACTCAGCTGGAAAGACCTCCCTTCTTTACCGCCTCAAGTTCAAAGAGTTTGTCCAGAGCGTCCCCACCAAAGGCTTCAACACAGAGAAGATCCGGGTGCCCTTGGGGGGGTCCCGTGGCATCACCTTTCAAGTGTGGGACGTCGGGGGGCAGGAGAAGCTTCGACCGCTGTGGCGCTCCTACACACGCCGGACAGACGGCCTGGTGTTTGTGGTGGATGCTGCTGAGGCTGAGCGGCTGGAGGAGGCCAAGGTGGAGCTCCACCGAATCAGCCGGGCCTCCGACAACCAGGGTGTGCCTGTGCTGGTCCTGGCCAACAAGCAGGATCAGCCTGGGGCACTGAGTGCCGCCGAGGTGGAGAAGAGGCTGGCGGTCCGGGAGCTGGCTACTGCCACACTCACCCACGTGCAGGGCTGCAGTGCTGTAGACGGGCTGGGCCTGCAGCCAGGCCTGGAGCGCCTGTATGAGATGATCCTCAAGAGAAAGAAGGCTGCCCGGGCAGGCAAGAAGCGACGATGACCTGAGGCTGTCCCTCCTCACCAGTAGGGGTCTGCACACTTGGACAGCCAGGCGGAGCCTGTGGCCCCTTACTCAGCCCCAGGGTGCGGGACCTGTCCACCTCAATGGAGGACCAAGAATCACAGCAGGGGTCCTGTTTGGGTGCAGCACGGGGGCGGGTGATGGGAGACGGGATGTGTTCTCACATCTCTCCCTCATCCTCACTTCTGGGGAAGTGGAGGCTGCAGGACTGTGGAGGCTTAAATGTAAACTGACTCTACCTCGACCCTGTTTCCTGTTTTTCTTCTCTGGCTTTTTGATTAGATGTGTTTAGGGGCGAAGGAAAGTTGCTTGGAGGATGCATTTGGAATAAATGAGAACTAGCTCTTGGCTCACCCCCCCCCAACTGAGGGGTGTCCCTAGGTTGCTTTTCTAGCGGTGCCAGTCATAATTGTCTATATTTTTGTGTTTGTATGAAAGTGCCAAGAATCCCTCTGTCCCCCCTTTGTAGACTTATGACCATTTTTATAAGCCATGTATGTCTTGTGTATAATTATTAACTATTTTTTAGCATTTGCCTATAAGTTATTAAAGACTGATGATGCTGTAGCTCTAACTTTGGTTTGGCATTTTCCTTTCCTTACCTTGCCCCAGGGATAGTCCAAGATTTCCAGATGGGCAGTCGGGGGTAGGGAGGAGGGACTTATCTTGAAGCTGAATTTGCAAAGCAAGCCCTTTTCTAAAAAATTAGATTGTGTGTTCATGGGGCAGCTGGTGGGGATTAGAGAGTTGAAGTAACTCCATGTTATTGCCTGATCTATGGACAGAAGAGCCTGGTGTGCTACAGTCCATGGGGTTGAAAAGAGTCATACACAACACACACACACACACACACACACATCACATTGCTTGATCTCTGCCAGGTTTTTTGGGGTCCCTTCTTTCTCCCTTTCTTCCCTCATCCTCTGGCTCTTACTTACTCTTACTTGATACTAACTGGTCCTTGGAGGCATTAAAAAAAATTATTTTGGGCTGTGCCAGGTCTTAGTTGGTGTGTGCAGGCTTTCTCTAGTTACAGTGAGTGGGGGCTACTCTTCATTGAAGTGCACAGGCTTCTCATTGCAGTGGCTTCTCTTCTTGTGGAGCATTGGCTCTAGGGTGAACGGGCTCAGTAGTTGTGGTGCATGGGCTTAGTTGCCCCAAGGCATGTGGAATCCTCCCAGACCAGCTATTGAACCTGTGTCTCCTGCAGTGGCAGGTGGGTTCTTTACCACTGGACCATCAAGGAAGTCCCCTTGCAGATTTAACTTCAAGTTTTGCAGGTGCAAGCTGCTCCTACGTTCTTGCCCTTGGGGCCACCTCTTAGTTCTGTATAGGTTAAGTCCTCAAAGGGCCTTCTGTCCCACCTCCAGCACTCAAGTGGTTAGTCTGATTTCCTCCCCCAACCCAGCACACACCTTGGGGGATGTGGTGAGAATGGAAAGTAATTTCCTCCTGGCCTGAAGCCACCTCCATGTGCTCAATCCTGCTGACTGCAGCTCACTGGCAGCAATGGCAGTGACTGGTGCTGGGGAGGCCTGGGCTGGATTGAGCCAGCCTGGCACCTGTGACTAAGCCCTGAGTCGTCCAGCTCTGGGAATGGTAGCTACTCTCACAAGAGGGGAAGTCTAGTAGCTGTTTGAGCCAGGTGGGAGTGAGGACTGCTGGATATCGGTGTAGGCCACCAATGTTAGCAGTGACGGAAAGAATAAAATGCTGATGTCGTGAGGGCCTGCCCAGACTCTTAGGGCCACCCCCTCCTCACCAGCAGGAGGGCCAGCTGTGTCTGAGGACAATTAGATCCTCCTAATCTGTGTGGGAGTCCTAAGTAAAAACCAAACACCATCAATTCTTTCCAGTCCCCTAGTCCTGCTCCCACCCTTTGTGCAAACAAGGGCTCCCAAGAGCCAGTTCAGAGTCCTGGCTCCAGAATCAGATGAAAGGACCTGGGGACAGAGGGGAGGTGCTGGCAACCCCATCCTGTGGGAGACTTCCTAAGGAACTCCTTTCTTCATAGCCAGTTGGCAGAAGTGGAATTTTTCTGAGTTAAGGCCAGTTCAGATTTGCTAAACTTGTGCATCGTCCCTCCTCCAGCCCTCAAGGTGCCTGGCAGGATGGGGGTGGGTGTGCATCCATCCGGAAGGGTGCCCAAATCTGCGTCAGCACTAGGGCCTTCTGGGCAGAGCTGCTGGACTGGTTCTGCTGGGGACACATGCTACCTGGCCCCCGTCCACACACACCTGTGATTCATCTGTCCCAGTCCTTGGGGCAGAGTCCTCTCTTGCAGCCCCAGAGCAGGCTGGGGAGGCCCTGGCTGGAAGGACCCTAAGCTTTTGCTGGGAGATCTTTCTTCCCCATTCTACCCCAATTCTCTCTTCTGTCTTAAAATCTCCAAGGACCTGTTCTCTCCATTTTTGGTCACCTTGGGGGACTGAGGTCTCTGGATTTGGGGGACTGTATTAAAGAACCCGCCTGCCAATGCAGGAGACATAAGAGACAAGGGTTCTGTCCCTGGGTCGGGAAGATCTCCTGGAGGAGGGCATGGCAACCCACTCCAGTATTCTTGCCTGGAGAATCCCAGGGACAGAGGAGCCTGGCAGGCTACAGTCTATGGGGTTGCAAAGAATCGGACGTGACTTAGCATGCATGCAACATAACATGGAGGTGCTCCCCCATCCCTAGCAGAGAGGCCGCTGCGGTGCCAGCTCCATGGCTCTGCCAACCGTCCTCCCTCCCCATCTTACTAGATTGTCTTCTGCTCCCCTCCTCCCACCACTGCCCCACCATGCTCCAGCCCTGGGGAGGGTTCATGGTCCACAGGAGACTTGTGAATGTCCCAGCTCTTCCCCACAGCCCTGTGCCCTGACCACCTGGGGGGTGGAGGAAGAAGATACTGGCAGCAAATGACAGTGAGATGGAGAAGCTAGTGGCTCTGAAGGGATTGTGGGGAGAGGGCAGCACTGGGGTATTCTGATTAGAAAGCTACATTCTGGCTGGGTGGGGATCCAGAGCTTTGAAATAATCCTCCTGCCTTAGTCCATCAAAGGAGCAGAGAGGTGGGAGGGAGGTGATCACCTCAGGGATTCTGTGTGTTGAACTCTGGGCCAGCTGGCTTGGGATGGGAGTGGGATCAGGATTGAGGGTAGGTTGTAGTTTCTTTGTCTCAGCTTCTTTATTAAGCTTCCTTTAAAAAAAATATTTATTTATTTATTATTTTTGGCTGTGCTGGGTCTTTCTTGCTGTGCTCGGGGTTTCTCTAGTTGCGGCAAACAGGGGCTGCTCTCTAGTTGCAGTATGCAGGTTTCTCATTGCGGTGGCTTCTCTTGTTGTGACGCATGGGCTCTAGGATGTGCAGGCTTCAGTAATTGTGGTGCATGGGTTTAGTTGCCCCGAGGCATGTGGAATCATCCCTGACTAGGGATAGAACCTGAGTCCCCTGCCTTGGCAGGCGGATTCCCAACCACTGGAGCACCAGGGAAGTCCAGGAGAACTTCTCTGAGTCCCTGAATAGGTACTGAGGGAGAGGCTCCCTCAGGGCCGAGGATGTCCAGGGGCCAGGAGTGGTGGTCAGGGACTGACTGCCTGTGAGGTGAAATTGAAGGAAACCAATGGACCCAGCACTGGGGCTCCCTTCTGGGCTGCAACCCCCTCCCCCAGCCACCTCTTCTCACACAGTTTGGATGGTAAAATCCAGGTGGAAGGCATCTTCCCTGGGTGCCTTGTGCTTCCCCAAAGCCCTCATGAGGGCAAAGATGGCAGTGGTCTCTCACCTTCCCATTCCCCCTCCAGTCCCCCCATGCTGCGTGTGCTCAAGGCAAAGAAAAAGTAGCAAAAAGAGGGGCTTCCTTGGTGTCCCAGTGGTTAGGACTCTGTGCTTCCACTGCAGAGGGCATGGGTTTGATCCCTCATCAGGGAACTAAGAAAGACCCTGCATGCTGCTTGGCGAGACCAAAACAAGGAAAGGAAAAAGTAGCAAAAAGGGAGGAAAGAATGCCTTAAGCGGGTAGTGACTTGCCAGAGGATAAAGCTACTTAGTGGTGTGTCCAGATTCTTCCTCCCAGGCTGGCCCTTTGGATTCCCTCGGCAGACAACAGGAGATAGGAGACAGGGAGCAAGTCCAGACCTCAGAGTTCTTTCCCTCCCTCCCTGCCTTGATTAGATTAGGGGCCAGATTTCCGCTCCCCCACTCCCCTTCCTGAAGAGCCCGGACTTTATCTTCAAAGCCCAGCAGAGCTCTGGCCTCAAATCTGGCCAGAAGTCCCCACCCTCCTTTCACATTGACCATGCATCATGCCAAGTCTTTCTGGAGATGGACACCTCCACCATGGCCTGGGAAGCACTGAGTTCCACTGAAGAACTAGGAGCACCAAGAACAGGACAGCCTGTTCTCTAACACAGACATTTTCTGAATGGGGGCCCGGGAAGGGGAGGGAGCGAAGGCAGTAAGGAAGGCCCAGGCCAGCACAGGGCTATAAGGGGTGGGCAGTCTGTATGCAGCCACCCCTCATTTCCAAGGCCATCTGCAGGACCTGGCTGGGGAGTTTGCGGATGGGTGTCATAGAACCTCTTCCCCAAACTAAGACAGAGGAAGGTGTTTGTTCCTCCCTCCTTCCTTTAAAAAATGCGCTTGTTGTTTTTGTTACTGCTCTTACCTGCCTCACTTGATTACCAAAGTTATAGGTCTTTGTTACGAAAGAAACGTAGGAAATGGAACGCCCCATCCTCTAAACTCCAGAGCTAGCTAAACATTTTGAACAGGTTTTTATATGTAATCTTTCACATATATATGTGACACATATGGGATTATCTCAGGCATATTGTTGTACAGGTTATATCTTAGGCATTATTCAATGTCAGGACATATGGGTTTTTCTCATTCTTTTTGATGACTACATAAGATTCCATAGAATGAATGGACCTTCATTTATGAATTAAATCCATAGTGTGTCCCCAGCAATGAACTTCCTTGTATATATTTTTTTGTATACTTGGAGATTTCCTGTAAGATGATTCCTTGAAGTAGAACTGCAGTGTCAAAGGGTACACTTATTTCAAATTTTTCTAGATAGTGACCAAGTATGTGTGTGCGCCTTTAGAGAGTGTTTGAGTGTGTGTGTTCGGGGAGAATTTAAACCAGCCTCCTTGCCCTCCATCCTCAGATTTTAAGGCCTCTTTAAGCTGAAGGTTGTGTGTGTGTGTGTGTGTGTGCGCGCGCGTGAGCGGGTGGGAGGGGTGGAGGGATGGGGTGGGGGTGGGGGATTGGGGCTGGGGGGTTGGGGAGTGGGAGGGGTGGAAGCGGATAGACTTTACAGTGCTCTTGCTTTATGGAAGGTAAGAAATACAATCACCAGCGAAGGTAGAGGATTTGCAGGCCTGAGGATTGAGCTCCACCCAGGAATGCCTGGCTGATGATGGAGGTGGGCAGATGGTGAGGACACCCTCAGCAACCAGCTCCTCACAGGCGGCAGGCAGAGTGGGCGAAACAGTTCCTGAAATAAATCCCTGGGACTTGGCCCAGGGAGGGAGTGAGGCTGAGATAGGAGCGCATGCTCTGAAGGGAATGTGAACAGATTTGAGCTTGAAGGAGGGCAGCTGGGGCCCGGGACCTCCCCCACTACCCTATCGGGCCCCCCACCAGCCGCTAAAACTCATGGGCTCCCGGAACTGGAACCGGAAGCCAAAGTGTGAAGTATCAGATCTCTCGGCTACGCTGGGCTGTTTGGGACTCCATCTCTATTTAGTTCATTCAGGTTTCTGCGCTAATCCGCGTCTCTGCCCCTCCTGGATAGAGTGGTGTGATGGTGAAGGGGGAGAGGAAGGAGGGTTTATCTTTTTAGCACCTCCCATCCCTCTCGTCATAAATCTGGTGAAAAGATTGGTGGAGTAGGGTGGGGCTGACAGCTGGCTTTTAAAGATTGCTGAAAGTGAGGTTTTGTGCTTTTGATTGTGTTTGTTTTTATAAGATCATGCCCTGCTTTCCATTCCAGATGCTGACTCTTATCCCTCAGGAGAGAGAAGGCAGAAGTGCTTGCTCATTCCCTGGAACTCTCCCAGTGTAATGGGGGAGGAACAGAGCCACCAGTCGGACCAGGCAGCATCTCAGAAAGTAACCCGCGAAACAAGACTTCTGTGACCTTGACCAAATCATTTCTTGTTCCCTGACCTCAGTTTACCCATCTGTTAAGGGAGGGGGTTGAACACATAATTATCTTTTCTGGTTTTCTTTCTCTGGTCCTCAGTAGGAGGTGGGCATGGGGAATTCCTTAGTGATCTTTCTGTTTTTCTCTTATCACTCGTTGAAATTACGTTGTTTTATTTTTAAGTTTGTTTACTGTCTGCCTTCATCTCCAGGTTGTACAGGACAGCCTTCATCCATTTTGCACATGGCTCTATCCCCAGGACAGTGGCAGGCACACTCATAAGTGTGGTGGGTGATCATCTTGTATCTGTGAAATGCGGGGTGTCCACCCAGGGGTTGGAGGGTTGGGATGTCACCTCAGTGATGAATCTGTTTTAGTCCATAAATGCTAATAGCATTCAGGAAAGATACTATCAAATAAGGTTAGGGAGTTCATCTGGGAGGGTTTCCTGGAGGAGGTGAGGAAAAGAAGCAGATTTAGAACTGGAATTAAGTATTCTGATTAAGTAGGGGCTTGGAGGACCATGGGATTGGAAGTACTTTCTTGGTCCTACCTACTGCTCAGGAGGCAAGACCTGAGGTTGAGGTTTAACAGACAGTTTCGTTCCTCCCTTCCTAGTAATTAATTACCTGGCCTGGGACGCTGCCTAGAGTCTGTTCACCACTCCTCTCCCCCAGCTCCTCCCAAGGTCACCCCAGGATGGTCAAACTGTATCTAGATCCCATTATCTAGAGTGCCTCGGCACTCCAGAGGAGCCCAGTGTAGGGCAGGGGATGGGGAAGGGACTCCCAAGTTCTAGACTTGTAATATCCAATATGGCAGTCACGAGCCACATGTGCCCACTGAGAAGGGGAAATGTAACTGATCTGAGACCGGTAAATGTGAAACATACAACAGATTTTGAAGGCTTAGTATGAAAAAAGAATGTATACATCTCATGAATACTTTTTTATATAGATGTGTTGAGCTTTTGAATATATTGAGTTAAAATGCTTCATTAAAATTTGTTTCATCTGCTTCATTTTACCTTTAAAAATGTGGCTCTCAGAAACTCTTAAATTACATATGTTGGTCATATTCAATTTCTTTTAAAAATATTGTTATTATTTAAAATTTATGTATTTATTAGATGGTGTTGGGTCTTAGTTGCAGCATTCAAACTTCTTAGTCGTGGCATGTGGGATCTAGTTTCATGACCAATAATCGAACCTGTGCCCCCTGCAGTGGAAGTTCTGAGTCCTAACCACTGGACCATCAGGGAATTCCCTCAGTTTAATTGAAAATGCCTTATCAAATTATGATCCTCACTGATTCAAACCTGATTACTTTGCAGGTGATTTTATAGCTTCATTCAGGGTGTGTTCATGCTGGAAACATTTCTTTAACTGTCTGCTGATGAGCCCAGTTAACTAGAATCCACAGAAAATTCCTAACCTGATTTTACTCAATAGCTTTTGACCTTTCATCATACTGCTGAGATAGTAGCAACAGTGTTGATAGACTGAAGTTTCATCATCTTCCCATCACTTGCTGCCTTCCTCAGCCCAACCCTCTTCCAATTCCTGAAAGGTGCTGGAGCAGAAAGAGAGCTCAGGCAGGAGCTACTGAAAGGAAAGATGCCAGCTGGGGGATCTGGATTATCTGCTCCTGAGTTTGCACAAACATTAGCAGGTGGCGTGTGTGTGTGTGTGTGTGTGTGTGTGTGTGTTTGTGTGTGTGTGTGTACGTGGGAGAGGTCAGTTCTACAGTAAAACCCTCCACACACTTGTCTCCCACCCAGAGCATCAATCCAATCAATCACTCATTCTTTAAAAAAATCGCCTATAATATCTTAGGGTTTAGCCTTATTGTGCACAGACACACCTTCCTTGGCACTGGAGCTAAAGGTATAACCTGTACACAGAGATGTTCTAGATCCTCACTGCAGAGCTTGAGACAGGGATTCAGAGGCACAAGGTTTATTGAGGGCAAAGTCTCAGGAGAAGAGTAGAGAGGGAAGCAGGATGGGGCAGGAGAGGGGCTCAGGAAAAATCCCCTCTCACAGCTGGAGTCTGATTTGGACTTCACCCGGTAGGGAAGCTCTGGATGGAGCCTGGAACCACAGAGAGGAGCCCCCTGAGGCAGGGAAGCTGGTCTTTGGTACCCTTCCCCCATCCCATCAGTCAGTTAATAGGCTGCTGGTTGCTCAGATCTCCAGAGAAGAGGCCACCACAAATTGTTGGAGTCACTGGAACCAACACTCACAGCCAGTAGAGGGGCCTGGGTGGGGCATCAAAGGCATCCACTCGGGGTGTAGACTGAGAGGAGAAGTCGCTGACCTGGGCACGCCAGAGCTCTGATTGCTGCTTGTGTTTGGCAATCCCGTTCTCTTTCTACTCTCCCTCTGGGTCTCAACCTCAGCCCTTATCTGCCCTCGTCCCGCCTTGTTTCTCCCTCTGTTTTTTGGTCCCTCCCTACCCCCAGCATCCTCGGTTCCTGCCTCTGAGCTGCCCTTTCTCTTCTGAAACTCAGAATAAAATGCTGAGTTTCTTTTTAAGCCTCCAGGAAGTTGGGGTACTGGGTTGACCATGTTGACCTCTTTCCTTGTCAATGGGTCAGTTGAACCCCACTGTTCCCCTAGAGAGAAAACTTTGGGGTCCCAGGGGACATTTGACTCAAATCCTTTCTGTTGTGTGTTTCCTTTACTGGGTGTATCCATCCCCACCTCCTCGCTTGGAACAAGGACACTTCAGGAAAAATTCATTCTCAAGGCTTGACTCCTACTTAAACATCACAGGATACATTCTCTGAAAGGGAAGGGTGGAATCTGGGCTGGCTTCCTTAGAAACTTCACTGGAAAGACACCTCCTTTCTTTGTCCCCTCTCAAATTCAAACAGAGACTGGGAGAAAGGAAGAGATGATTGTTTCTGGTCAGAGGCTGGGGGATGGATGGAGTGACCTTTGAACCTCGCTTTTCTCTGGCACAGCCCTGTTTGTAGAGATGCCAGAATTCTGATCAAAAAAGCAAGGGAGAGAAAAAGAAAGTATTCTCTGAGGGCATTTGGTTGTGTTTTCATACCCCAAATCACACAGAGGGATGCAGTGTCATGCGTTCCATAACCCTTCTGTCTGTAGCTTGTGGATTTCCTGTGGTTTGTCACACACACACACACACACACACACACTCTCCTCTTGTTGAAACCAGGACTGCTGGTTCCAGGGAAGGGAGTGAGGAAGCAGCTGCGGACAGATGTGGGTGGCCACATACTTCTCCCTCTGGGAGGTGACTTCCGCTACACCTCCACAGGTTTCATCTGAACCTCACCCTACACCGGGCTCTGTGTGTCAGTGTGGGCAGGAGGGATGGAGGAGGTGGGCTGGCCCTCTGCCAACGAGGAAAACATTCTTAACAGGCCCTTGAACTGTCAGCAAATCAATTCTTCCAAGGACCAAATCTGGAGGAAACTCAGCTTAAAGAATGGCAGCAGCGGAGGGACTTCCTTGAAGGTCCAGTGGTTAAGACTCTGAGCTTTCACTGCAGGGGACATGGGAGCTAAGATCCTGCATGTTGTGAGGCATGGCCAAAAAGAAAAAGAAAAAAGAACAGCAGAGGATTAGGCCCTAGATTGCTGGGTGAATTTCAGTGACGGTTGATAGATGGAAGCACCCGGGAGGAGTTTGGGGGAGCATTCATCCTTCCTACTGTATTGACAGAAGGCAGGGTGTGGGGCCAAGGATAAAGCATTGGGTCTGGATTGGGGAAAGTGACCCTGGCAGTCCAAAGCATTTGGCATCTCTGAATCAGAGGAAGGGACTGCCTGACCGGACGTGTCACCCCCATTAGGCTGGGGCTGGGACTGTAATTGCGGTAATTCGTTGATGAATGCAATTTGCAGCTGGCTTCTCTCCCTGTGACAGGCCTCAATTAGAGCTGCCAGAGGGAGCTGAAATGGGAGGGGGAGCTGGGATGTTGTTTCCAACTGCTACTCCTGGTCCCCTCTCAGCTCGTGGTCCCACCCTGAAACAAGAGGGAATTTTTTTTTTTTTGTAAAAGACGAGATTCTTTAGGGTGATTCATTATCCCCCTGTCTCTACGTATTAAGAAGCAGAGACATCACTTTGCTGAAAAAGGTCTGTATAGTCAAAGCTATGGTTTTTCCAGTAGTCTTGTATGGATGTGAGAGATGGACCATAAAGAAGGCTGAACGATGAATTCTGGTGCTTTTGAATTGTGGTGTTGGAAAAGACTCTTGAGAGTCCGTTGGACTGCAAGAAGATGAAGCCAATTAATCCTAAAGGAAATCAACTCTGAATATTCATTGGTAGGACTGATGCTGAAGCTGAAGTTCCAGAACTTTGGCCACCTAATTCGAAGAGCACACTCATTGATAAAAGACCCTGATGCTGGGAAAGACTGAAGGCAAAAGGAGAACGGGGCAGCAGAGATGAGATGGTTAGATAGCATCACTGACTCAATGGACATGAATTTGAGCAAACTCATGTCCACTGAGTCTGTAATGCCATCCAACCATCTCATCCTCTGTCGTCTCCTGCCTTCAGTCTTTCCCAGCATCAGGATCTTGTCCAAAGAGTTGGCTCTTTGCATTAGGTGGAAAGTATTGCGCCAGGTGCTGAGGGATTTGAAAATAAATGTGACATGGAAACTCTCGTCTGGGAGATAGTGGAGGACAGAGGAAACTGGTATGCTATAGTCCATGGGGTCGCAGAGTTGGACACGATTGAACAATTGTCCCCCAACCCCCAAACTTATCCCCAGAGATGTAATTTCAGAACAAGTGGTGCTAGGTGGAGAGAGAGAAAAATATAAACAAAAGATAGTTCGATGCATGATACAGGGTGCTTGGGGCTGGTGCACCGGGATGACCCAGAGGGATGGGATGGGAAGGGAGGTGGCAGGGGGGTTCTGGAAAGGGAAAACATGTATAGCCATGGTGGATTCATGTCAATGTATGGCAAAACAAATACAATATAGTATTAAAAAACAGGTAAATAAACCAATTAAAAAAAAAAGGTACCTTCCTTTAGGCTGGAATGGTGTGGATTTTAGAACTCAATTTTGGGATTTGCCTGGTGGTCCAATGATTAAGACTTCACCTTCTGATGCAGGAGGTGTGGGTTTGATTCCTGGTCAGGGAGTTAAGATCCCCCATGTCTCACAGCCAAAAAAATCAAAACATAAAACAGAAGCAATATTGTAACAAATTCCATGAGGACTTTAAAAAATAGTCCATATCAAAAAAGGAACCTTAAAACAAAATCCCGTCAATTTTAATTTAGCTTAATATTTTCTCATTTATTTTAGAGCTTCTAAAAGTCCTATAGGAAGGAAGACTTTTGAGCCAAAATACTTATATCTGTCTTATAGTCCCCTGTGCCTCTCATCAGACAAAGGGAAAAAAGAAAATTCAAGGTAGAATGATGGAAAGGAGAGAGAAAAATCAACTTCCCATAGATACATAATTTTAATTTCAAAAGACTGGTAGGAACACTAGAGACCATTCAGTCCAATGGTTTTCAAACTATTTGAAAAACTAACAGCAATGTTTCTTCCAACAAAATCTAACAAAGAGACTCAATGTGCAAAAAACGTCATGACTGATGCGGTGAGAGTAGAAGTGGGGACTCTGAGTCCCCTGGACCGTCCTCCACCCTGAGTCCTGCCTCTCCTACTTCCTGCCTCTATGACCTTCTGATGATAAGGAGGTCATAACTGTAAGGATCACCCTTTAGTTTCGGTGACCAACATCCTGGATCTGTTCTGTTTTAGCATCAAAACTCCCAAATCCCAAGAAATCTCTCAAACCAGGGCAAACAGAGACAACTGGTTACTCTACCTTCAATGGAGCATAAAAAATAGCACATTACAACCTCTTTGATATAACGATGAATATACAGAGGCGAAGAGCGGGGACATGGTTTGAAGTCCTGTGGTTAGATTCCCCATGCCCGGGTGTGGCCTGTATACTAGGGTGTAAATCTTGCCCCTCTGTCCTGTATCCCTGTGAGAGGTACAATTATCCCCTTCCAAATTTTTCTCCTCCATCAAAGCCTTTCTTGTGAAGGCTTCCCTGATTCCTCCGGAAAGAGTTATTATGTCTTCTCTTCTAATTCTTCTTTTAGAGCATTTAATCTTGAGTCTTCCCACTTGGATTGGGAGATTCTTGGTTCCATGTCACATTTATTTTCATATCCCTCAGCACCTAGTGTAATACTTTGCACCTGATGCGAAGAGCTGACTCTTTGGAAAAGACCTTTATGCTGGGAAAGATTGAAGGCAGGGGACCACAGAGGATGAGATGGTTGGATGGCATCACAGACTCAATGGACATGAATTTGAGCAAATTCTGGGAGATGGTAAAGGACAGGGAAGCCTGGCATGCTGCAGTCAGAAGTGACTCAGTGACTGAACAACAGTACCTAGTGAAGTGTCTGGAATAGAGCAGGTGTTCAAAAGATGTTTTTAGATAGATGGATGGATGGATGGACAGACAGATGGATTTGGAGGATAGATGGATGGGAAGATCGATAGATGGAATGGATGGGTGGATAGAAAGATGGATAGGTAGAAGTCTGGGTGCCATGTTGAAGGCTTTAGAATGGAACAATTGGCCAAGTTCTAAGCAAGTTCCTCTTGGATCAGTTTCCCTAATATGGCCATTTTGTTTGAATTTGACTTTTGGATTATCTAATAAACCCATATTCAGATGCAAGGACTGAAGAAGCTTCCCAACCCAATTAAGAGTCATTTAAACTGATCATTTTTTTGCATTGCTTGTGTCATTGCTTTCCTGTACAGAAAGTTACAATTTAACTACACAAATACAATATTTGATGAAAATATCTCAAATAGGCAGCTGATGGCAGTGACGAAGAGTATCTGAAAATAAACAGTTTAAAAATATCAGCAAAGGGAGAGTGTATGTAGGAGGCAGGGAGAGAGGGTGAGCAGTTGGTGAATATAGCGAGCAAGATGATCAGGACTCAAAGACTGGAATCTGATAGGAGGAATGTATATGAGATGTGTAACTTCTCAATTAGGATCAAGAGATGATAGGATAAAAAAAAAAGGGAGAGATAATAGGACTGAAAGTTTTGAAAGAGAGAGAGGAATGATGTTGATTGTATTCTGAAGCAAAACATTGTGTGTTAAGTCGCTTCGGACTCTTTGTGATCCTATGGATTGTAGCCCATCAGGTTCCTATGTCCATGGGATTCTCTGGAGTGGATTGCCATGCCCTCCTCCAGGGGATCTTCCTGAGCCAGGGATCGAACCCTTGTCTCTTATGCCTCTTGCATTGGCAGGTGGGTTCCTTACCACTAGTGCCACCTGGGAAGCAAAACATTAGACTAAATGATTCTTCATGATTCTGGACCTACTGTTCATTCAACTGCAATTTACTGAGCATCCATTCTCACCCACGTGTCAGGCCAAGCACTTTCACTTACATTATCTCAGCCCATCTTGCCTGGGGGCAGGAAGACGGTGTCTATACACTTTCAGATGTGCAAATTCTTCTCCAACGATCTCATCCACACCCAGAATTTTAACCACAGCAGGTATGCATCAGCTCTTAAGGGTTCATCTCTAGCCCCACACCTTACCTCCACCCCATGCTGAATATGGATGTCTGCAAGAGAGATCTTGCTAAACTCAAGAGACTCCATGTTGAACTTGTCTGTTTCCAGCCCAAATTTTCTCCTCTGCTCAGATTCCCCAACTCTATTCAAGGCACGCTCATCTGATTCACTCAATACCCAAAACAGGACATGGGCATCATCTTTTTCTCCCTCCCCTGACCTCCAAATTCCCTTGCTGGTCACCATGTCCAATAAGTCTAATTCCTAGATACTGTTCAGATCTTTGTCTTCCTCTTTCTGCCCTCAGAATCATCTTAAATTCAGGTCCTCATCATTTCTCACTGGGCCACAACCCTAGCTTCCTTGGTGGTCTCTTATTTGCCCATCTTTTTTTTTTTTTTTTTTTAATGTGGACCATTTAAAAAAGTCTTTATTGAATTTGTTACCATACTGCTTCTGTTTTATTTTTTGTTTTTTTGGCCCTGAAGCATGAGGGATCTTAGCTCCCCAACCAGGGATCGAACCCTCACCCCCTGCATTGGAAGGTGAAGTCTTAACTACTGAACCCCCAGAGAAGTCCCTTACTTCCCCCTCTTGAACTCTGGGAATCTCTTCCCCACTTGGTTGCCAGACTCATTTTTCCAAAATGCAAATCAGGTCAGTCACCTCCTCCTGTTAAGCCTTTTGATGAAAGCCCAGCTGTCTTGAAAACAACATCCAAACTCCTTAACATCTGCGACAAAGGCACTCCTCCTTTGACCTTTCCTCTGCTTAACCCCTCACTGGGCTGCTCCAGATCATGGCCCATGCCAGCAGGTTTCTCTGTGTCAGCCCCAGGCCTTTGCACAGGCTGTTCCTGCTGCCCAGAAATGCCTCTCCTCCCATGATCACTGATCTAATTCCTCCTCGTTCCTCTTGACTCAATGTGTTGGGTGTGGCCTCCTCCAGGCAGACTCCCTGGCTACCTCTTCATTCCTGAGTCTGGATGAGGTGCCTCTCCTCTGACCTCTTACTGTGCCCAGTGTCTCTTCCTTTCCTCTGATCTCTCTGCAGCACAGTTGCCTGTTTACTTGTCTGTCTCTCCCACTCCAGTGTGAGTTTTCACAGGACAGGTGTGCTGTCTTTCACAGCTGTATCCCTGTGCTGATTGTGCTGCTTGGCATGTAGTATGTCCAGTAAATGTTTGTTGAATGAATGTATGACCTCCCATCCTTCATCCTGAATGAGCCTTTGGTTTGTTGGTTTGTTTTTGACCTCACCAGGTGGCATGCAGGATCTTAGTTCCCCGAGGGATCGAACCCACGTTCCTTGCAATGGAAACTCACTCTTAACCGCTGGACCACCAGGAAAGTCCTGAGCCTTTGATATCATCCTCTCTCTTGGGGAGGCCAATTCAGGACAGTTTAAGCTAGAACTCAGAAAGTGCTGTAGGAGTCAGTATACATTTCTCTCTTCCTCTCCCATCTTGATCAGATTTTGCCAGTGGCCACACCTTTGGCACAGACGCAGGCAGCTCAGTCTGCAGGACGTCAGCTGGCAGCAAACAGCCCTTCCCTTCCTCCTTGGCTCTGTCTTCTTTCAGCACAAATTGCTTTTCCCTTTTTGGGTGTTCAGAGTTCTGATAGCTGAGGACTGGGTGGGAAGGTGGCAGCAGCAGGCTGTCTGCAGGGAGGTAGAAAAGAGGGTGTGTGTGGGGGGAAAGCCAAGTTGTGGGTGGAAGCATGCTATGTGGGCCCTTTTGAGGGAGAAAGAGAATTTAGCTCTCTGAGCTGTCTGGGGTGGAGCAGCTGGGATGTCCTTGTCCTCTTTTGTTCTCTGAAAGTTGAGATTACCCTGCTGATATTAGCCTCCTAAATATTAGTGGGCTTTCTAAGGGAGACAGAGGGAGGTGGGCGGGGGCAGGGAGGAGAGACAGATTTTGGATTTTCAGAACTGACCCTATACATTTTCTTGCTACCAAACCACTGTACGGAATCTTGGGGGTCAGATTACTGCTGATCCCTTGTTTTGAAGAATATAAGGAGTTCTGCCACATACTTCATTCATTCATTCATTATCTGGGTGATGCCAGATGCTGGGGACCCAGAGATAAACAAGGCTCAGGGTTCACAGTCTAAATGGGGTGAGTCTGCAAGTGAAAATGTTATAACAGTATGGTCTGGGGTGGCTGCCAGAGCACGAACTTGGTGGACTCAGAGGGTGGGTCATTCTCTCTGTGGAAAGGCGTCAGCTAAGAAGGTGACACTGGCTTTCCAGGATACCTTCCTGCACTGCCTTATTATCACTACTGCCTCCAACTTCCCTTCCTCAGAGGAAAAAGGAAAAATGTTTGTCTCTCAGTCGTGTTCGACTCTTTGCGACCCTGACTCATATAGACCCCTGGTGGACTGTATCCCTCCATGCTCTTCTGTCCATGGAATTCCAGGCAAGAATACTGGAATGGGTTGCCATTCGTTTCTCTAGGGGATCTTCCTGACCCAGGGATTGAACCCGTGTCTCCCACATTTCAGGCAGATTCTTTACCACGTGAGCCACCCGAGATTGTGTTTAATTCTTCACGAGGAGAGTGGCATCATATATGATAAACAGAGTAACTGAATTCAGAGAAGACAACATGGTTTCAGATCCTGATTCACCAACTCATTCATTCATTCAGTAAATGCCCTTAATCAGCTGTGAGACCTTGAAGAGTTGACAGTAATTCTCTGAGCATCAGTATTTTTATTTATATATTTGGGATTCGGGGGATACCCACCTCATTCTTTTCTGAAGATTACATGAACTGGTATACGGGACAGCTGTTTGTAAGCTGTTAATTGCTTTGCAAATGTGATCTGTTATTTGTCCTTCCACTTATGCACTCATTCAGCCAGCCAGTAACTACTGAGGGACCTCTTACTTTTTTGGCTGCACCATGTGGCCTGTGGAATCTTCCCAACAAGGGATCGAACCTGTGCCCTCTATGGAAGTACAGAGTCTTAACCAAGGGACCACCAGGGAAGTCCGAGGGCCCTCTTCTAAGGAAGGACTGACAAGTACCTCTTTGTGGTAGGAGACTGTTTCATGCGTGTGTGTGTGTGTGTATGTATGTTGTGTGTGTGTGAGGGTCTGTGAGTGACTATAGAGAGCCTTCTGTCTCGTCTGAAGGGAAGTCCTCGCTTCCCGAGCCCCCAGCTCTCGACACTGGGTGCAGGGGGGCACAAGCTCTCCTCTTTCCCTCGGCTGAGGGATGCTGGTACACGGAGGAGGTTGGCAGGGTGCATGACTCACCAGCCTTAGTCACTCTGCCTATGGGACTTCTCTTCTGATGGGATGGTGACCCAAAATAAGATGAGTGAAGATCAAGGTAGTGTTTCAGGCTGTGTCTCTGTGGGGCATCTGAGCTACCAGGAAGGCAGCCAAATTCATTATTTTGCAGGCCTGCCAGCCTCTCACCACTCACATCAGGAGCATCCCAGAGAATTTTGGAGTTGAAGGGGCCTCACAGCGAGCAGTAGACTGGAGGTACTTTCCCACCACACTCATTGCCTCAGCAGATCCTGGCCAGCCACACCATCAGCTCCAGTGTGTGTACAGAGCTTTACAGTTTGCAAGGAGACTTTTTAAAAACTTATTTTTACTTATTTGGCTGTGCTGGGGTCTTAATTGCAGCATGCAGGATCTTGTTCCCTGACTAGGGATCAAACCTGGGCCCCCTGCATTGGGAATGTGGAGTCTTAGCCACTGGACCACCAGGGAAGTCCCACAAAGAGTTTTAGTACATTTCTCTCATTAGATTCTCATAAGAACCTCGTGAGGCCACTACCAGAGAGGCAGAACACTGTAGAGGTGGAGGGTGTGGCCTCTGGAGCCAAACAGCCTGCATTTGAATCTGTTTTTATTACTTCCCAGCTGTGGGAGTGAGCAAATTCCCTCACCTCACTATGCCCCAGTTTCCTCATTTAAAGAAAGAGGCTAGTAATAGTACCTACTCTGTATAGTTTTTGTAAGTACTACTGGTTTATTTGTTTATTGCTTATCTCTTCAAATTCAACCATGAACTATAGACCACTGAGCCACCTTAGGGTACCATAACAAAGATACTCTAGACTGGGTGGCTTAGACACAGAACGTTGTTCTTCACAGATCTGAAGGTTGGCAAGTCCAAGATCAAGGCGCTGGCTGATTTGGTTCCTCCTGATACTCCTCTTCCTGAGTTGCAAAGAGATGCCTTCTTGTGCATCCCCATGTGGCCAAGACAGAGATTTTGTGTCTCTTCCTTTTAATAAGAGGATTAAACCCCATCATGGGGCCCCACCCTCATGACCTAATTAGCCCTAATTACCTCCCAAAGGTCCCACCTCCAAATACTATCACACTGGGAATTAAGGTTTCAACATATAAATTTTGAGCATGTGTGTTGGTGGGGGGCTGATAGAAATATTCAGTCTATAGCAGCTACTTTTATAGAATTTCCCTTATTTGGGGGATGTAGAAACTGAAGTTTATAGCACTTGATGTGAATTACTTCAAGTCACAAAGCCAAAACTTGGTAGAGCTGGAGCTTAAAATGGGACTGCTTACTCTAAATCAAAGGCCATTTCTCTCTGTCTTTTTAAAAAATATCAGGGAGGTCACTTAGCCTCCCTCAGGTTCCATATCTTGCATAACTATACAGCATTTCATTTTTTTGTTGTTTAAATTAATTAATTATATTTATTTTTTTGGCTGTGCTGAGTCTTTGTTGGTTTCTCTAGTTGCAGTGCATGGGCTCCTCATTGCAGTGGCTTCTCTTGTTGGGGAGCATTGGCTCCAGGACGCATGAGCTCAGTAGGTGTGGCACGTGGGCTTAGATGCTCCGTGGCATGTGGTATCTTCCCCGACCAGGGATTGAATCCCTGTCCCCTGCATTGGCAGGCAAATCCTTAACCACTGGACCACCAGGGAAGTCTCAAGGACCATTTCTCTTATACCACTACTATCCCAATTTCTTCTTCTATTTCCTCTCTTTCATTTCTCCCCTCACCGTCTCCAGGTAAATGCTCATTACAGCTGGGTTGATTGAGTTAATCTAGTTCCTTTTTCACAGCATAGAGAGCTGTAGGACTTCCACCAATTCATAACTTCTATATGAATAGTTTCTCCATCTCTTAAATGGATATCGTAATAGAACCTACCCCATAGGTTCAGTTTTGTGAGGATTAAATGATGGATAATGTATGGAGAGTGGTAGGCACATAGTAATAATAGCTCATGCATATAAAATATTAATCATCATCTTCATTATCTTTTAGTGGCCACTAGGCAGAATTTAAAATATATCTTTGATTTAGATCGTAGGTTACTAGAGTTGGAAGAGATCTTAAAGAATATGGTCCAACCTTTTAATTTTACATATGAGGAAAAAAACCCAGGATCATTTCACTTGCCCAAAGGTTCAGTACTTGTCAAAAATATATATGTATCCTTGAGGAAACTGGGTAAAGATTTGCAGGGACTCTTTCTACTATCTTTACAATTCTTTAGTAAATCTTAAATTATTTCAAAGTAAAAATAATAACAACAGCAACAACAGTATCTATTGCAGCTACTCCTAAACAATATCACCTAAATTATAAGGCTGGAAATTCTCTGGTGACTCAGATGGTAAAGAATCTGCATGCAATGTGGGAGACTCGGGTTTGATCCCTGGGTTGGGAAGAGCCCCTGGAGAAGGAAATGGCAACCCACTCCAGGATTGTTGCCTGGAGAATTCCATGGACAGAGGAGCCTGGTGGGCTACAGTCCACAGGGTGGCAAAGAGTTGGACACAACTGAGCAACTAACATATATATATAAGGCAGGAAATGGAATGAGGTTGTGGGGGTTGGGAGGAGAAGTAGGGAGGTATTTAGGAATATTCTTTTCCAATTCTTTTGTTCCTCTCAAAAGAGATATTGACCTGTATTTCAGTACATTTACCCTGTCTCTTTTATAGCTAGTAAACCCATCCATCGATTTATTTTCAGTGTCAATTTGATTTTTTTTTGTTATCAAATAATCACTTGATTTTAAAATTTCTATTCCCTGTTAAAATTCTCCATTTTTCATCTATTTTGTACACCTTCTATTTTCCGAACATGTTTAAATAGTTATTTAAAAACCTTTGTCTTCTAACTCCAATGTCTGTATCACCTGTGAATCTACTATTGTGTATTTTTTTTCATTTGATTATCAGTCATATATTTCTGTCTTTTCACATAGGTAGTAATTTTTGATTGCATCTTAGAAATTAAGTATCTAAGCACTGTAAAGTCTCCACAAGATGGTTATTTTCCACCAGAGACAGTTCATTCTAGCTCTGTAAGACACAAAGTGTGGCCAGTCCCAATAATCCGATGGGGATCTCGTGGGGGTGAAGCTGTATTACAGATCTGATGAGATTCAGCACATCCTGGGTTCACCTTGTTCTTGGAATGTGACCTTCCTCAGCTTCCAGCTGAGGCCTGGCAGATTGTGTCCTCAACACCAAGAGAAATATAAGAATTTCTGCTTTGCTTTTCGAGGTTTGCCAATGTCTCTTTTTAGCTTTACTCCTTGCATACCTTTGGAATTCAGCATGGGTTTGGAAGAGAAACTGGCTGCATATGGGAGATCCCTAAAGTCTTCCATTTTGGTTTTCTAGTTCTTATGTGACTGTTGGAAGCTCTAATGGCTTTTCTGTTCGGCAGCAAAGCCCTCTATTTAGGATGAGCCCAGAGTATCAGTCTTTAGTCCTGCCCAGAATTCATGAATGCTCCTAGGGGAGAAGGAGCTATAGACTTTCAGTCATTTCTGTAAGATCCCCCTCTAACCCCCAGAACATTGGTCTGTCTAGAGGACTTCTGCAGCTCTCTAATGCTTTTTTTTGAAGTATAGTTAATTTATAGTGTTGTGTTAATTTCTGCTGTACAGCAAAGTGATTCAGTTTTATACACACACATAAGCATTCTTTTTTTATATTCTTTTCCATTATGGTTTAGTTCATGATACTGAATGAATTAAACCCTAATGCAGTTCCTTGTGCTTTACAGTAGGACCTTGTTGTTCATCAGTTTTATATATAACAGTTTGCCTCTGCTAATTCCAAACTCCCAGTCCTTCCCTATCCCACCCTCCTTCCCCATGGCAACCACAAGTCTGTTCTCATTTGTGTCGTATTTTAGATTTGACATATAAGTTATATTGTATGGTATTTATTTCTCTGACTTACTTCACTTCGTATGATAATCTCTAGGTACATCTATGTTGCAGCAGACAGCATTATTTCATTCTTCTTTATGGATGAGTAATATTCCATTGTATGTATATATACCTCATCTTCTTTATCCATTCATCTGTTGATGCCATTTAGGTTGTTTCCCTGTCTTGGCTTTCGTGAATTATGCTATGAACATAGGAGTGCGTGTATATTCTAGAATTATAATTTTGTCCATATCTAATGCTTTTATAGATGTTAGCTCTGCAGTTTATCTGATTTTTCTAGCTGTTCTTGGAGAAAGTGTTGGCTTTCTATGAACTATTCCATTTTACCAGAAGCACTCCCAAAAGAGGTATTACAATGGGCTGAAAAATTGGAACAATATCTATTGTAAAATCCTTTTTTCCTTCCTTTCATCTTCCTTCTTTTTTCCCATTAGCCCTGTAGGTGTGGGTGTAGAAAAGGTAGTGGGGCCTTAGGGTCAATTCCAGATATGTTACTTACCTACTGCGTGACATTAGAAAATTTATTTTATCTCTCCATATCTCAGTTTTGGGCTTCCCCGGTGACTTAGACAGTAAAGAATACACCTGCAATGCAGGAGACCCTGGTTTGATTCCTGGGTCAGGAAGATCCCCCGGAGAAGGGGTAGGTTACCCACTCCAGTATTCTTGGGCTTCCCTGGTGACTCACACAGTAAAGAGTCCACCTGCAATGCAGGAGACCTGGGTTCGACCCGTGGGTTGGGAAGATCCCCTGGAGAAGGGCATGGCAAGCCACTCAAGTATTCTTGCCTGGAGAATGCCCGTGGACAGAAGAGCCTGGCGGGCTGCAGTCCATGGGGTCACAGGGAGTCAGACATGACTGAGTGATTAAGCACAGCACAACTATCATTTCGCTTTATATTATCATTTATAGTTTCATAACTGTTTCACAGTTCAAAAAGACCATGGTATTTTCTGCAAAGTTTTCTCACTTGGTGCTGCTCAGTGTAGGTCCTCAGACCAGCAGCATCATTATCACCTTGGAACTTGTTCTAAAGGAAAATTCTTGGGCCGATGCAGAGACCTATCCAATCAGATGTCTGAAGAATAAATTCTCCTCGCCCCAACTTTCCAGATAGTCTCTAAGTTTGAGAAGCACTGATTTAGCCAACACACTCTGATATTTACATAGTTGCCCACCTATTTCTTTATATCACCATTTGAAAGGTATACACTATTTTTGTACATAGAACTATCAGTTTTCACATCCATCATTCATTATTAGAAAATTTTAACCTTGACACGATAATTTCAACACATAGAGCATACAGGAGATTTTTACTGCAAGGTAATTGGAAATGTTTATCTCCATGGAAAAGTAATATTCACATATACTAATAAATTGGTATGACATGCCTTGTTTGTGTTACTAATGTTATAACTGACAAGATATGATGGCAAAATATGTGGCCACATGATCACCCATCACATACAAATTCAGAAATGTCATTGAAGAACACATTTCACAATTCAGTTTTCCAAAGGATGAAGTCAAAGCAGAATAGCAAATTTTGGTCATATACTGAGATCAAAGATGAACTTTGAGACATTTTTTGTAGCTATTGTTAACTGTCAAGGTGGCATTGTGTTCTTCAGGGTCCTGGAGGGGCTTCAGTTCTTCGGCACTCAGCCTTCTTTATGGTCCAACTCACACACCTGTCCATGACTACTGGAAAAACCATAGCTTTGACTATACAGACCTTTGTCAGCAATAATGAATCACAAATAGGAAGGGGATTCTGCCCTAATCATATCCTTGATAGGAGCAAGAAGATCCCTACTGAATCTGTTTTGGAATTTCATTTGGTTATTTCCTCTCCTTTCCCAGCCTATCAGTGTGATTGGGAATGTCATGAGATACTAGATGGGAAGATGCTTCATAATCCAAAGGGAACCAGAAGAGGAGCCCAAGCATTACCTTCCTATCAGAAACCATGGTCCAGGGACACAGTGTCTCCTTATGAACACACGGTGTTCTTGAAGAAATGCCCTTTGAGGAGTGTTTTGTGATCAGAATATATTCTCTACAGCCCCTCGTTCTCTCACACTTCTTGAGTTCTGGTCTATGCCAGTCCCTATTCTGGGCACTGAGCACAGAGGAGCCTCAGCAAGGCAGATCTGGCCCTTGATCTCAAGCAGCCATCAATGGGACAGGGTCCCAGAGGATTCTGACGCTGTGTGATACAGGCACCAGGATAAGGGGACACACAGGGATCCTAGGATCACAGAATCCTGGAATTGTGGAGCAGTGGATGTTTGCCTAGCATGGGATCCCCCAGCCCAATTTGTGACATCCTTCTTTGCTCCAGCTCTTAGTTCAGAGGTGGACAGCAGATGGTGAAGGTCTGGGAAGGCTCCATGCAGGAGGAATCCAAGCTGGGCATATTCCTACCACAGCCCTATTGCCCAGACTCCTGCATCCCCTGTAAGGTGTCTGCTAGTCGTGCCATTTCAGCCTTCTCCAATGAAGCATCATGAAGATGGGGAGACTTGGAGTGCAGCCTGGCCAAGGGGTTATTTATTTCATCACTTGAATCACAATACATCTCCAAATTTCCCTTGATTCGGCTAATTCAAGAGATTAAGGCCCAGATGTGATGGGGGCAGGGTTGCCATTAAATGTCACAAACTCCTCATTTTGTACCAGCTGATGGGAGACCATAATTGCCCAGATGGTGGGAGAGCATGATTAGTCCCTCTTTTATGCCCAGCCCCATGAGAGACAAAATTAATCATGGAGCCAGGGTGGGAGGGGCTCTTCTGCCTCATCCTCTCTCAAGCTGGCAAGAAGGTCCCTGATGAATATGCAGTAGAGGAAGCTGGTCGGTCTTCCTGCTTTTCCAATCTAGTCTAGCTGTAGTTGAGGATTCTGGCAGATTCTGTGTTCAATACAATTTTCCCTCCAAGTCTTCTCCCAGTGGCTGCATGTTTTGCTTCTTCCCTTTTCCGGAACATTTTACTTCTTCACCTCCCACTCACCCCTTTTAATATGCTTTTATGTTCTTGGCAACATTCTTATCAAGGTCAACAGTAAACTCCTACTAATCAAGACGAATGGCCTCCAGGACTGTTTTTTATCTATTTGACTTCCCTATAATGTTTGAAGCAGTTGGCTTCATCTTCCTTCTGGAAACTCTCTTTTCTCTTCTTCTGGGACTTCCTGCTCCTCCTTTTCTGATCATTTCTTCTCCATCTCCACCTTCCTTTTCTGTCCTGAAAATGTTGACAAGTTCCCAGTTCTCTGTCTTAGGCCTTTGTCTAATCTCTTGGCTCCCTCAGTGAGTAGCAGATACTGCTGGTTGCCCATGAAACAATTATTCTTTTTCCTTCTTGTTCAAGGAAGGTGACCCCTCCTCTGTGCCAGGGGACAAATCATGATTGGTCCAAGAAGTCACAGTAAATAATTCATCTTTGCCTGTGATTTGTTTAAGGGTGGACGTGTGACATAGCCCTGGCCAGTGGGGCATGAGCAGAAGTTTAGGTGGGAGGGACTTCAGGGGACAACTGTGCAAGGACAAGCAGCCTTTGGTGCTTTTAAACAAAATGTGAAAATATGGTGCCTGAAGCCCTGGCATCTATCTTGTGAGCCTGGGGAGAACAGGCTCAATCATAAGATGCCGCCCTGGAGCTTTGATATAGTTAAACCAACGAATGCATGAGTCTTGGTCTGGGCCTGCTAGTCTCGTTTTTAAGCTGCTGATATTATCACTGATCCATGGATAGGGAGATTCTAACATCTCCCATGACTTCAACTACCAGCCCTCTGCTAATGCCTCCCAAATATATATATTTAATTCAGACATGCCTGCAGCATTATAGACATCTTCATCTAGATATCCCTCAAACCTCATGTCTAAAACAAAATCCCATCTAAATATCCTCTTAGGGAATTCCCTGGTGGTCCAGTGGTTAGGACTCTGTACTTTCACTACCGAGAGCCCAGGTTTGACCCCTGGTTGGGGAACTAAAATCTCATGAGCCCTGCGGCATGGCCAGAAACACATTCAAAAATAAATAAAAATAAATAAGCACCCTCTTATTCTCAGAGGAAGTCATTTTGCCTCCTGTCATCCTGCAATAGTTTATTCACACTTCTGCTAGAGCACTTGTCACGTGGGTTTATTTGTTTTAACTCTCTGTCTTCTCTAGAATTTATACTTCCAGAGGACTGGAAATTAAACTATCTTTAAATCTCTAATATCAAGTAGGAACAGGCTTCCCTGGTGGCTTAATAGTGAAAGATCCGCCTGCCAATGCAGGAGACGTAGGTTCGATTCCTGGGTCAGGAAGATCTCCCGGATAAAGAAATGGCAACCCACTCCAGTATTCTTGCCTAGGAAATCCCTTGAACAGAGGAGCCTGGCAGGTTACAGTCTGTGGGGTTAAAAAAGGGTTGGACATGACTTAGCAACAATCAAGTAGGAGATCATTAAATTTTTGTTGGATAAGTTAATCTGTAAATGTTCAGATGTGTTCAGTTGCAAGTAATACAATATCTAAAGAATTGTAACTTAAATTGTAAAGGAATTTAATTATCTCACAAAACATGAAGTTTTGAGAATTAGTTAAGCAGCTCAGCAAGGTCAGATTTGAACTGGGAACTTGTCAAATATGGCACTGAGTCAGAATCTCTGAGATTCTCTTGGCTCAGAAGCTCTGAGAATCTCTGACATTCTTCATGGTTGCAAGATAGCTGTCACAACTCCAACATCACATCCTCACACAACCGCCTTCCAAACAGGAAACAAGGCCAAGAGCTTCCACTTCACATAACCTCTCTCTTTTGGAGGAAGGCAAATCCTCTTATTGTTGGTAGCCAGGACTGTTAGATCTGAATCAAGGCAGAAGAGGGAATATCTACCGGATCATAGATACTCTATGCTTGTCACTGATGTGTTCTTCCCTGGTCCAAGTTCTGCCAGAACCCTCACTGCTGTCTTGGGCACTTCTAGCATACATGTGGTTCTATGGCTAACTTGCTGCCCTGACGCAGGAACAATCCCTAAAGGCTCCACATTTAGTGATCCGTAACTGAGGTGGTTATGTACAGCCTTGCAGCTTTGTGAACGTGTCCTCTAGCGGACCTGCTGTAGACAGTTGTGAGGGTTGTTTGTTGCACATGAGGGTCCGTGTTAAGGGGAGCAAGGCAGGACCGAAAATCCAGCTTCGGCTCTGCCATGCACTGTGGCAGGGGGTTGTGTCTCCTTGGAGGTAGGGGCATCTTGTCCCAATCCTCACAAAGGTACCCTAAAGCCTGGGGCTGCCCTGCCTTCCAGAAAAGTTGTAACAATTTATGTACGTTCCAACAGTACGAGAAAACGTGTGTCTCTGTTACCCTCTCCCTTGCTAGGTATTATGGCTTCAGAAAATCTTTCATAATCTCTTATCCAGTCCCCCTGACTCCAGCTGATCTCTGTGTACTTACTCCCAGATTTATCTTCCCCCAAATCTTAGATCAGTCACTTCCTTGCTTAAGATCTTCTATGACTCTCTCTTAGGTATAAATCAAACCCCTTACTTGGCCTTCTTGGCCCCTCAAGACCTGGCCCCACCCTATGCTCCTGGCCTTATTTCTCATCATAAATCTTTGGCCTTAGCCAAATATTTGCTTATGCTGTCCTCCACCCTCAAATTCCTTTCTTTTCTGCTGTTTCTCGAAGCCATGGCTTGGTTCCCATCTCCTGCAGAAACATTCTTTGGTCACTCTAGCCTGCCCTCTTATCACCTCTGAATTCCTTCAGTTCAGTGGTTCTCAAACTTGGCTGCACCTTGGGTTTCCCTGGGGAGTTTTAGAAAATACTCATGGTGGAGTCTACCCAGGGGCATTCTGATTGAATCGGTCTGGGTGCCAGACTGGGCACTGGGAGTTTTAGACCCTCCAGGTGATTTGAGTGTGCAGCTAAATTCCAGAACCACCCATTGAAATCATTTGGCCTTATTGTCTGGCATGTGGGAGAGCTCCCTGGGGGAGCTTTAAAAATCAGATTCCCAGGCTGCACCGCTGGAAGTTCTGACATCTGTTTTTTTTTCACGCTCCCCAGGTGATTTTGATTTGCAATGTGATTGAGGACCTCTGTACTAGCTCATGTCTTTTCACATTTCCCAATGGGCCACGTGCAGAGGTGGTGCTTAATAACATCTGACTGTTTATACATTGAGTACGGAGAAATAAAATGACTTAAGTATGTAAAAAAGATCTGACACTGTAATGTTCTGTGCAAGTGTAAGAGTTTATAATTAAGAGGTTATTGAGGGACTTCCCTGGAGGTCCAGTGGTTAAGAATCTGCTGGCCAATGCAGGGGACACAGGTCCCTGGTCCGGGAAGAGCCCACATGCCTCAGGGCAACTAAGCTCGTGTACCACAACTACTGAGCCACACTCTAGAGCTCGTGTTCAGCAACTACAGTGAGAAGCCACACACTGCAACTAGAGAGAAGTTCCCTCCTCGCTGCAACTAGAGAAAGCCTGTGCGCAGCTATGGAAACCTGGTGGAATCAAAAATGAATAAAATAAAAACAAATATAACGAGGAGATGCTTTGTTAAAAAAAAAAATCCTTGGTGTCCAGTGATTAGGACTCAGCGCTTTCACTGCAGTAGACCCAGGTTCCATCTCTGGTTAGGGAACTAAGATCCTGCAAACTGTGCAGTATGGCATAGAAAAAAAAAGACAGTTATTATGACTATTTTAAAGTTTCAAACTTGTCTTTTCAGTTTTTAAGGTAGGGCTATGTTTTGTGCCAATGAGTGCTTGGGGGCAGTTTGTTGAGTGGGTACATGAAGGTCTCTTTTGATATCATAATGCTGGTCAGTACTCAGGCTTTCAGCCTCAGCACAAGCCCTTACCCATGTCCTAGACTATGGCAGCAGTGAGGAATTCTTGGTTTGTAGAAGAAGCTAGAGCCCTGAATTTACTAAATGTTACAATGTTAATAAGCTAGAGCCCTGAGTGTTACTAAGGTTTGTATTTTTAGGTCAGAGGCAAAACCAGTTTTAAAAAAACAAAACAAAACTCTTGTTTCTTCTCGTTCCTGCCCCTCCTTATCCCCAGGTGCAAATGATGATGTGGGCCTTGCCTGGAATAAAAAGAATCCTCTCCTTTTTTCAACTGAGCAGGGATTTTTCCAAGGAAGACAAGATTAGGGTGGGGGTGGGGATGGGGACAAGGAGGTGCTTTGGAGGAAGGTTGGGATGAAGCTGGGGGTTGGGATGGAGGTTAAGAGGGGAGAGTAGAAGATGGCAAGTCCCACTTTTATTTTTTCCTCTTCCCTCTTAATAATTATAGAAATAATACATATTCAGTATGGACGTGAAAAACACAAAGAGAGCCTCTCAGATACATATAGACATATCTGACCACCTGTGATCCCCCTACCTAGACAGAATTATTGTTATTTGAGTTTATTTCAATCTTATACCTATGCATAACAAAAATGGTATCATGTGGTAGCCCTGATTTTTAAAATTTTCATTTAGCAATATATCATAACATTGTAAATATTCTTCTATAGCAGAGGTTGGCAAAGTTTTTCCATAAGGATTAAGATGGTAAATATTTCACCCTCTGCAGTCTGTTGGAACTACTGCCGTCATATAGCATGAAAGCAATTGTTGAGGGCACAAAGACAATGAGCATGGCTGTGCTCCAATAAAACTTTATTTACAAAAGCAAGAGAGAGGTCCATTTGGCCTGTGGGCGTGGTTTTCTGACTCCTGTTCTATAGCATTATTTTTAAAGAGCTTACGAAGTTCCCACTGTATGTCTACAATTTTTATTCTCTTACCCTTGAACATTATATCATTTCAATTTTTAAATATTACAAGTATCACTGTAAGTAATATCTGTGCACCCTGGATTTCTCCCTTGGGATAAATTCCTAGAACTGTGATTGCTGGGGCATGGGATTTGCCTAATTTTTGCCCAATTGCCCTCTAGGAAGCATAGTAGAAGAGAATGCTACTCACTTCTTGCGCCATTGGGTATTAAAATTCTCTTTAATCTTTGTCAATTTGACAGATGTTTTAAAGTTGTTTTTTTTTGACCATGATCATAATCCCAAGGGGTCTTTATTTAATTTTCTTTTCTTTGTTTTTGGCCACTTCAAAACCAAAATTTGCAGATTCATTGGAGTTTTTACCTGTCCTTTATGTTCAAGGCTGTAAGTATTAAAAAAAATTATTTATCTATTTAAATTTTTGGCTTTGCTGGGTCTTCGTTGCTGTGGGCGGGCTTTCTCTACTTGTGGCAAGGGAGGCTACTCTCTAGTTGCCATGTGCGGGCTTCTCATTGCTTTGGCTTCTCTTGTTGCGGAGCATGGGCTCTAGGGGCACAGGCTTCACAGTGGTTGTGGCACACGAGCTTAGTTGCTCCAAGGCATGTGGGATCTTCCCGGAGCAGGGATCAAACCCGTGGCCCCCTGCATTGGCAGGCAGATTCTTAACCACTGGACCACCAGGGAAGTCCAAAGCAGTCGGTTTTTGGTAAGTGATGAACTGCAGTAAAAACACTTTGAAAAACAAATGACTTGGTCTGGGTTGGGACCCCAGATTCTTGCTCTCAGTAAGTGTTTGGTGGAGAGCGAGACAGGAAGATTGCTACAAGTCTGAAGTTAAATATCATCTCTCCCCACCTCCAATAAAAGGAGAACACCTTTGTGATTTTTGTCTAAGGAAACAAACTCAACTCCAGGGGCTGGGGTGATGTCCTGCTCTGTGACACAGGAAGCATTGCCTTTGTGTGGCTTCCAGGCTTTGCTGGCTTCTTAGGAGTTTGATTCGGGAAAGGGAAAAAGAAGGCGACTGCCATCAGTTCACAAGATGAATGGCTAAGGGATGTTGCTGGTGAACAATTTGCATCTTACAGGCGGTTTGGGAGTTTGGTGAATAGCCCATGATTGCATATAAACACCACCTGCCACGCTGTCCACCGCAGCCCCCCCCCCTTTGCTTGGAAGAGAGGTTTTTCTCTCGGGCAGGATTGCTGTTCTCCTTTTCCTTCACTCTCTAGTGCTTTTATGCTAACGCTTTGGGGCTAGATGAGCAAATTGGATTTATAGGAAATCTAGCTGGTTCCTCTGGGAAGAAGGAAGAGCCATTTCCAATTGAGGTTTGTCTACATTTTGATTAAATTGTAAAGTGGTGGCTGAAGAGGCCCTTTCCCAGTCCCCGAAGGTCCCCTTTGTATGGTCTGTGGACAGGATGCTTGTTGGAATGCAAATTCCATGGCTCTACAGCAGGCCCAAGGCAAGCCAGGATTCTGAGTTTTTAACAGACACTCCTGGGATCATGGACCCTGACACAGTGGGTGCTAAACCTAGGTAAGCCTAATAATTATCTAGAGGGGGTTAAAAAGCTGTAGATCCTCAGACCTCAGACCCTGAAGATTCTGACTACAGATCAGCGATCTGTGTGTGGGAAGTGGAAAAGGGTTTTCCCAAGGGATCCTGGGAAGCAGCCAGGTCTGGGAATCACTGCCCTCAGGAATTTATCAGAGGTGAAATACTGCAGGACCTGGGACTTCCCTGGTGGTCCAGTGGCTGAGAATCTGCCTGAAGATTCCCTGCCTGCAGGGTACACAGGTCGGATCCCCGGTCCAGGAAGAAGATTCCACATGCTGCAGGGTGACTCAGCCCGTGCACCAGAACTACTGAGCCCACACTCTAGAGCCCTCATGCTGCAAGTACTGAAGCCTGAGTGCCCTAGAGCCTGTGCTCTGCAACAAGAGAAGCCACTGAAATGAGAAGCCCACGTACTGCACTGCAACTAGAGTAGCCCCCGTTTGTCGCAACTAGGGAAAGCCCACGTGCAGCAACAAAGACCCAGCAGAGCCAAAAAAAAAAAAAATTTTTTTTAAAGTTAAGAAGAAAAAGAAATACCATAGGACCTGGAACAGAAGGGGCAAGGCAAGAGACCCAGAAGCAGGACTCCTTTCTGGGGGATGCCTCCATGTACCTCTTAAGACCTGGGCTGAAAACCTGGAGTCAGTGGGGGGTTAACTACAGACCTCAGAGAGAGGTCTTTTGAACCAGCCCTTCCTTTGCTCCTGATCTCGGCACTGAGCCTAAGGCAGGCTGAGCTATGGGGTGGGGCACAAAGAGCACTGGACTAGGTAGATCAAAAATTTTCCTTCTAATTTGACCGACTCTGTGAACTCGGACAACTTTCCCTAACTTCTCTGGGTGGGTTTTTTTTTTAATTAATTACTTAATTTTTGGCCATGCTGGGTCTTTCTTGCGGCACATGGGCCTTCTCTAGCTGCAGTATGAAAGCTTCTCATTGTGGTGGCTTCTCTTGCTGCAAAGCATGGCTTTGGTGTGTGTGGCTTCAGTAGTTGCGGTGGGTGGGCTTAGTTGCCCAGTGGCACGTGGAATCTTCCCTGGGCCAGAGATCAAACCTATGTCCCCTGCATTGGCAGGCAGATTCTTAACCACTGGGAAGTCCTCTGGATGGGATTTTGATGTGTAAAATGATGATAATAATTTCCATTCTAGATACTATGTATTATTTATTAATGTAAGGAGGAATCCAAATAATAAATAGTACTAGGAAAATGCATGAAATCACAGACTTGCAAATTTAAGCCACTTTATATATATATGGATAGATTGTTTTTTTTTAATGAAAATCCTCAATGCTGGTGAACTTGTAGTAAAATTGGGGCATGTATAGACTGCCAGGAAACTTTGTAAACTGGTACCTATCTCTGGGAGAGTGATATGGGACTGTGTGCCAAGAGCCATGAAGATATCCACACCCATTGACTCAATAGTTTCTGGGAATTATTTGAATAATTAGAGCAGAAGCAGAGTTATGTATATAAACGTATGTATTGCAGCATTCCTGATAAAGCAAGAAACCCAAAATCAATAAACATGGAAATTAGCTAAACATTTAACACTTGGGAGAGTGTTTAAAATTAAAGTAGGTCTGTGCAATGGAACACTATGTAGACTTTGAAAAGATCATTCATTATGAAAACCATATAACAACATGGAAAACATTTCTAAGTGTTAAGTGAAAATAGCAGAACCCAGATGGTACACACTTTGCCTGTATCTGTCTACACTGTAAGAGCAGGTGTAGACAGGGAATGGAAGTAAAAAGCAAAACTGAGTGTAGTTATGCAGGGTGTTAGGGTTATAGGTACTTTTCTCTTGTGAACTTAAAAAAATATTAACTGTGCCACCTTTTTTTTCCATAATAAAAATTACTAATTCCTAAACTGTGAAGATTGTTATACATTCGTGAAAGCTCGTTGGAAGGGAAATTACCATGTATGACTCGTATTTTCGTTCCTATCATCCCAGGTTGGTAAGATTGTATGCCCAGCTAAATCCTGGGGAGGAAGAACTGGAGTAAGGGCTCTTACTCCAGTAAGGGCTCTCTGGGTACCTTTAGGCCAGATCCTGGAGAAGGAGAAGAAAGCACATGGGTTTTAGCTACAAGAAGCTCGCAAAATAGAGAAGTAGACAACTTTGGGGGTGTCTGTTTATCCCAGTGGTTCTCATCTGAGGATAATACTCTTCCAGAGGCTTTCCTGGTGGCTCAGTGGTAAAGAATTTGCCTGCCAATGCAGGAGATGTGGGTTCAATCCCTGGGTCAGGAAGATCCCCTGGAGAAGGAAATGGCAATCCAACCCAGTATTCTTGCCTGGGAAACTCCA
The DNA here is from genome assembly GCA_024291935.2 of Okapia johnstoni. NCBI lineage: Eukaryota > Metazoa > Chordata > Mammalia > Artiodactyla > Giraffidae > Okapia > Okapia johnstoni. Next base: position 18,597,845 of record CM044306.1, on the reverse strand, counting down.
TTGTCAGGCGAGCCTGGTGGGCTACAGTCCATAGGGTCACAAAAGAGTCTGGCACAACTTAGCAACTCAACAACAACTACAAGAATGGCCTTATAGGGTTATTCTTAGGATTGAATGAGTTAATATATGTAGAATTTAGAACAGTGCCTGGCGTGTGGTAAATGTTCAATTAATGTTGGATTATTATTACTCTTTGAGATCTAACTTCCCTATCCACTAGGATGGAGCCCCAGGTTCTACTCCCTGATCTTGACCATAGATGCCCAGATTCCTGCTTTCTTTGAGGCTTGCCTTTTCCTGGTCCCACCTGTAGTTTTATTGTAAACTCCCCTGTTGCTTGAGCTTGCCTGAGTTGGTTTTTGTAATCTGCAACTAAAACTGTGAGAAAAGACTTGCCTGCGTGAAACAACATTATAATAACACAAAGTACAGATAATACAAAAGGACTTTCAATGAAGTATGAGATCAAGAGGCTTAGAACATCTGTAGATGCCACAGATAATACCTAATCATAGCTGAGTGAAATTGTAATTCAGACTACTGTCATGAAGTGAATGGAATGCTGCTAGCTAGGATCTCACTCTCTAAGAAAACAGGCCAGGGGACTTCCCTGGTGGTCCAAGTGGTTAAGAATTCGCCTCCCAGTGCAGGGGACACGTGTTCGATCCCTGGTCTGGGGAGGATTCCACATGCTGTGGGGTAACTAAGCCAGTGCTCCACAACAGGAAAAGCCACTGCAGTAAGAAGCCCATCCACCACCACTTGAGAGTAGCCCCTGCACTCTGCAACTAGAGAAAGCCTGTGCACAGCATCAAAGACCCAGTCCAGTCAAAAATAAATACATCATTCAATGAATCAATCCAATCAATAAGAAAAGAAAACCAGCAGGTCAAGCGATTGCTTGACCTATCTAGACATGTGCCGGAAAAGTCAAGGGAAGAGACCCTCTGCCATAAAATCATGCCTACTAGCATCTGAAATTCCATCGTTAGCAATCCAGGCCTGTGTTTTGCAGGGAGTCAGCTTTGAAAACATGAATGTTCCTGGGAAAGGTCATTCAGAAAGCCTGCTACACACTGCTGAGCATGCTTTTATTAAGTGGACTCCTCCACTTCCCCAGCCCCAGCTGCTAACCCAGGCAGCTAGAGAGAGAGTCTGAGGAGGAAGGAGGGGCAGAGCGTGGCAGAGCAAACCCTCCTTCAGAACTGCTGGTGGTCTCATCAACCATGCCAGAGAGAGCAGTGGCCCTTAAGCAACTGGAAAGAGGGTTCAGATTTGTTTCTGTCTGGCACAGTGAACAGCAGGAATGATTGTAGCTGTTCTCTTTGCCAAGGACAGATCTGATCTGACCGCTCTGAGATGGAGGAGGGGAGGAGGGCTGGCTTTTGGCTCTCGGGAATGGTTGTTCATCAATTATTTCCTAAGCCAGTGGTTCTCAAATTTCGCTGCATGTTAGAATTACTTGGGAAGCTTTAAAAATGCTCAATACCCAGATTTCACCCCAGACCAATTAAATCAGAATATCTAGGGGTGGTTGCCAAGCATTACAATTTTTAAATACCCCCCGCCCTCCAGGAGTTCCAAGGTGTAGTCAAGTTTGGGAACTCCTGTCCAAAATGGTTAGTGTGTGAGGCATCTTACACAGTAGGTGAGAACCTGCTTCCTACCCTCCAGGCATAATACTTAATTGTATTAAATTTGATTTTTTTAATTTATTATTTTTTCTGTGGGTCTAGACTTCTATGAACTTTTTGTCAATATAATTCTCATGCCATAAAATTCACCCTTTAAAGTGCACAATTAAGTGGCTTTTAGTATATCTGCAAAGCTATGCAACATCACCACTAATTCCAAAACATTTTCATCATTCCCCAAAGAGACCTCATATCCATTAATAGTTATTCCTCATTTATTCCTTCCCCAAAGCCCTGCCAAACATGGATTTACTCTCTATCTCTGTGTAGTTGTCTATTTTTCCCTTAATATTTTTTCAGTTATTTGACTGTGCCAGATCTTGCTTGTGGCACTCGGAATCTTTGATCTTTGTTGCAGCATGCTGGATTTTTAGTTGCAGCATGTGACATCTAGTTCCCTGACCAGGGATTGAACCTGGACTTCCTGCATTGGGAGTGTGGAGTCTTAGCTGGACCATCAAGGGAAATCCCTATTTGTATAATTCTTGACATTTCATATAAGTGGAATTACACAATATATGGCCTTTTGTGTCAGGCCTATTTTACTTACATAATGTTTTCAGGATTCATCCATGTTGTAGCATGTATCAGTACTTTATTCCTTTTTAAAGACTAAATAATATTCCTGTCCGCATGTACCACATTTTGTTTATCCATTCATCAGTTGATGGGCATTTGGGCTGTTTCTAGTCTTTGGCTATTAAGAATAATGCTGGGGAACTTCTCTGGAGGTCCAGTGATTAAGACTCTGGTATTCCACTGCAGGGGGTGTGAGTTTGATCCCTGATTACGGAACAAAGATCCTACAGGCCGCTTGGCTAAAAAGGCAGGGAAAAAAAAAATAATACTGCTATGAACATTTGTGTACAAAGTTTTCTATGGAAATATTCTATTGTTCTCTTGGGCTTATATCTAAAAGCCCATTGGATATTTAACTTTTTGAGGAACTGCTAAACTATTTAGGGTGGCTGCCCCCTTTGACATTCCCACTAGCAATGTATGATGGTTCCAGTTTCTCCACCTCCTCACCAACACTTTTTATTATTTGTCTTTTTAAAATTACTTACTTAATTAATTTTTGGCTGTGATGGGTCTTTGCTGTGGTGCGCGGGCTTTCTCTAGTTGTGGTGAGTGGGGGCGACTCTAGTTGTGATGTGAGGGCTTCTCGTTGCGTTAAGCTTCACTTGTTGTGTAGCATGGGCCCTAGAGGCACGGGCTTCAGTTTTGTGGCTCTTAGGCTTAGTTGCCCCTCGGCATGTGGAATCTTCCCCAACTAGGGATCAAACCCATGTCCCCTGCATTGGCAGGCGTATTTTTTAACCACTGGACCACCAGGAAAGTTCTGTCTTTTTGATTATAGCCATTCTAGTGAGTAGTTACAGGAATTTTGACACATGTATAGCTTTATATCACCATTTCCATAATCAGGATACAGGATTGCTCCATCATTCCAAAAAACTCCCTGTGCTATCCCTTTATTCCACACTTCTCCATACCTAATCCTTGGCAACCACTGATCTGTTCCCTATAGTTTTGTTATTTGAGATGTCCATCGGCAGACGAATGGATAAGAAAGCTGGGTACATATACACAATGGAATATTACCCAACCATTAAAAAGAATACATTTGAATCAGTTCTAATGAGGTGGATGAAACTGGAGCCTATTATACACAGTGAAGTAAGTCAGAAAGAAAAAACACCAATACAGCATACTAACGCATATATATGGAATTTAGAAAGATGATAACAATGACCCTATATGCGAGACAGCAAAAGAGACACAGATGTATAGAACAGTCTTTTGGACTCTGTGGGAGAAGACGAGGGTGGGATGATTTAAGAAAATAGCATTGAAACATGTATATTATCATATGTGAAACAGATCACCAGTCCAGGTTCGATGCATGAAACAGGGTGCTCAGGGCTGGTGCACTGGGATGACCCTGAGGGATGGGATGGGGAGGGAGGTGGGAGGGGGGTTCAGGATGGGGAACACATGTACACCCATGGCTGATTCATGTCATTGTATGGCAAAAACCACTACAATATTGTAAAGTAATTAACCTCCAATTAAAAGAAAAAGAAAAAGAAAAAAAAAAGAGAATGTCACACAAATGGCATTACACAGCATGGAATTTTTAGAGACTGGTTTCTTTCACTCAGGGTAAGTCCCTTTGAGCTCCATCCAGGTTTTCTGTGCCAAAAGTTTGTTCCTTTTTATCACTGAGTTATGTTTCATTGTCTGGATGGACTTGGTTTCTTGATCCATTCAAAGACATTTGGGGCTATTTCTAGTTTTTGGCAATTATGAACAGAGATGTTATAAACGTACACGTGCAGGTTTTTGTGTGAACATAAATATTCATTTCTCCAGAATACATGCCCAGGAGTGGGACTACCGAGTCATGGGGTAAATGTATATATACTTAGCTTTATAAGAAACTGCCAAACTATTTTCCAGGGTGGCTGTTCCATTTTGCATCCTCACCAGCAATGTGTGAGAGTTCTAGTTGTTCTACATCGTGGCCAGATTTTGGTACTGTCAGCAGTTAAAGTTTTAGTCACTCTAATACTTGTGTAGTAGTATCTCATCAGAGGTTAAATTTGCATTTCCCTAATGACTAATGGAATCAAGATTGCCGGGAGAAATATCAATAACCTCAGATATGCAGATGACACCACCCTTATGGCAGAAAGTGAAGAAGAATTAAAGAGCCTCTTGATGAAGGTGAAAGAGGAGAGTGAAAAAGTTGGCTTAAAGCTCAACGTTCAGAAAACTAAGATCATGGCATCTGGTCCCATCACTTCATGGGAAATAGATGTGGAAACAGTGGAAACAGTGTCAGACTTTATTTTTGGGGGCTCCAGAATCACTGCTGATGGTGACTGCAGCCATGAAATTAAAAGACGCTTACTCCTTGGAAGGAAGGTTATGGCCAACCTAGATAGCATATTTAAAAGCAGAGACATTACTTTGCCAACAAAAGTCCGTCTAGTCAAGGCTATGGTTTTTCCAGTGGTCATGTATGGATGTGAGAGTTGGACGGTGAAGAAGGCTGAGCGCCAAAGAATTGATGCTTTTGAACTGTGGTGTTGGAGAAGATTCTTGAGAGTCCCTTGGACTGCAAGGAGATCCAATCAATTCATTCTAAAAGAGATCAATCCTGGGTGTTCATTGGAAGGTCTGATGTTGAAGCTGAAACTCCAATACTTTGGCCACCTCATGTGAAGAGTTGACTCATTGGAAAAGACCCTAATGCTGGGTAGGATTGGGGGCAGGAGGAGAAGGGGACGACAGAGGATGAGATGGTTGGATGGCATCACCGACTCGATGGACATGGGTTTGGGTGGACTCCGGGAGTTGGTGATGGACAGGGAGGCCTGGCGTGCTGCGATTCATGGGGTTGCAGAGTCGGACACGACTGAGTGACTGAACTGAACTGAATGACTAATGATATTGAACAGTTTTTCATGTACTTATTTGCCATCCTTATTTCCTCTTTGGTGAAGCCTTGTTCATATCTTTTGCTCATTTTTTTTTTTTATGTATTTATTTGTGGCTGTGCTGGGTCTTTGTTGCTGCGCGAGGGCTTTCTCTAGTTGCTGCGAGTGGGGGCTCCTCTTCACTGTGGTGCACAGGTTCCTCATTGCAGTGGCTTCTGGTTTCCAAGCAGGGGTTCTAGGCATGTGGGCTTCAGTAGTTGTGGCACATGGGCTTAATCGTCCTGTGGTGTGTGGAATCCTCTCGAAGGAGGGATGAACCTGTGTCCCCTGCGCTGGCAGGTGGACTCCTAACCTCTGGACCACCAGGAAAGTCCTTTTGCTCCTTTTTAAATCAAGTTGCCTGTTTTCTTATTGTTCAGTTATGAGAGTTCGTTATACATTCTGGATATGAATCCTGTGTTGGGTATGTGATTTGTAAATATTTTCTCCCTTGTGTGTGTGTGCTCAGTTGCTCAGCCATGTCCGACTCTTTGCAGTACTTTCTGTACGTGTGTCTGATGAGAGAAAGAAATGAAATTGATATTTACTGAGTACCTACTGGGCTTCCCTGGTGGCTCAGTGGGTAAAGTGTCTGCCTGCAATGCAGGAGACCTGGGTTCGATCCCCGAGTCGGGAAGATCCCCTGGTGAAGGAAATGGCAACCCACTTCAGTACTCTTGCCTGGAAAATTCCATGGATGGAGGAGCCTGGTAGGCTACAGTCCATGGGATAGCAAAGAGTTGCACACAACTGGGCAAATTCACTTCTCAAGAGTACCTACTACGTGCTAGATATTGGTTGGGTTCTTGGAGGAACAGGGGTATGGGTGAGACAGTGTCCTAGAGATGGGAGTAGAGAGGTGAAATTTGAGCCACAAGCAAAGTCTGAGCCACTGGAGGGCACAGATGGGGCAGAAGAAGGAAATGGTAGCACTGAGTGGTGAAAAGTGAGAGCTCTGGAGTCAGACTCTCTGGTTCTAGCTTTTTTTTTTTTTAAAGTCTTTATTGAATTAATTACAATATTGCTTCTACTTTCTGTTTTTGGCCGTGAGGCATGTGGGATCTTAGCACCCTGACTGGGGATTGAACCCTCATCCCCTGCATTGGAAGGCGAAGTCTTAACCACTGGATCACCAGGGAAGTCCCTGGTTCTAGCTTTACCATTTGCCACCTGTGTGACCTTGGGCAGGTTACTAAACCTCTCTGTACCTTGGTTTCTTTGAAAAACTGGGGTAGCAATAGTGTCCACTTCAAAGGGTTGAGGGGATTAAATGAGACGATGCAGCTGGCATGTACACTCTCCATCAATGTTATTATTTCTTTTTGTAGTAACATGGTTTTGTGGCAATCAGTGAAAGCTCCCTGGAGGAAGTGTCCTTTGAGCTGAGCCTCAAGAACCAGAAGGACTTCCAGAAGCTGAGATGGTGGTGGTGAGAAGGCTGAAGAACCACAGATTTTGTCTAAAAGCTTGTTATTTCTTCCATCTTCATCGTTCCATCCCTCCTTCTTCAGCTGGTACTCTCTTTTCCCAGAGTCTCTCTCTTTCCTTTCCCGACCTCCTCCTTTTTCCTTCTCACCCACTGGACGCCTCGCTCTGGTGTCCTTGGCCTCACAAGGTCGCTGACTGCTGGGTTATGAGGTGCTGCTCTGGGGCTGCAGGGTCACCTTGTAGTCCCTCGATGGGGACTCTGCACTGGTTCCAAATGGAGGCAGGATGCTGTATCCAGGATTCTTCCCTTGCAGTTCAGGGAGAGATGGATTTAGTGCGGGTCACTTTCACTACAAATTATTGAGCCATCTTCCATGTGGATGTCAGGCCTGTGTTAGGGCAACAGCTGTACCAGCTCGACCTTGTTCAGTTAATAATTTACTGCCGGGAAATGGGAGTTAAATGGGCCAGAAGGCATATTTTGTGTGAACCTTGGGACACCTCTGACAGCAATTTGTGTAATTTGTCCGGGAAGAGCCTAAAGCTATCTGAATTCTAATGTTCTGCCTGTCACACTGACCCTTAGACCCCTTTTATTAACATGGTTGGCTTTGATTTATATTTATTTTATTCCTTTGGTTTCTCTTCTGATCTCATGACTGGAGCAGTGGTGAGTATGGAAAATGGCTGTGTGAGGAATTATGTTCCCGGATTCAAAGAAATCCACCAGCAGTTGTGGTGTGGGTTTTCTCTGTTTGTATATAAAAGGAACTCATACTTGATTTAAAGCTCTGCTATTACCATTTTTGGAATTCTTAATAATTTATGACAAGGGATTGTTGTGTTGTATTAGGTCCTGAAAATTATGTACCTGGTCCTACAGGTATGCCTTGGTTTTTGATGTTGAACTTGAGTGACCCTCCAAGGTCATTGTGTCCCTTCTCCTGTCTCCTGGACCATCCTGAAATTGTGTCGAAGACCCTTAGGGAGCCTATGGTGATTCTTTCCAAAAATCGTGCAACCCTGCCAGTCAAAATATCTTAACACACACACACAGGTAAAAGAAGTTGTTTGGTGGTTTAGATGCTAAGTCGTGTCTGACCCTTGTGACCCCAGGGACTGTAGCCTGCCAGGCTCCTCTGCCCATGGGATTCTCCAGGCAAGAATACTGGAGTGGGTTGCCATTTCCTTCCCCTGGGGATCTGCCTGACCCAGGGATCAAACCCAGGTCTCCTGCATTGCAGGCAGATTCTTTACCCACTGAGATATGAAGGAAGCCCAAAAGAAGTTGTTTAAAAATAAGTAATATATGGATTTATTTCAAAATTCAAAGTACTGAGGGGTACTGTTGTTTTCCCCCAGTTTTCTTGTTCTCTTTCTGCAGAAGCAAGCAGTTATCCATCTCTGGGCACCTTCCCAAGAGAGTCTGTGCTTTGCTGAACACATATGTACGTGTCTCCATATTTCTTTTTCTTCACCAGATGGTGAGATAACTTGTATACTATTTTGAACTTTCCTCTTTTTACCTAACTCTGCATTGTAGAAATAATTCTAAATCACCATATAGATCTACTTTATTATTTTTGGGGTAATGATTTCCCATTGTTTGGATTTTCTATAATTTACTTAACAAGTTCCCTGTTGACGGACACTTAAGGTGTTTCTGAACTATAAACAATGTTCTTGGAAGAGGGTTGCCAGAATTACTATGTTGAAATACAGTCTTTCCAGCTCAATTTTAATTTCAGATGAACAGTGAATTTTTTTACTGTAAGCATTTCCCATACTTTTATCCCAAGAGGGCAGGGCATTTGGGACATAATTTTTTGGTTTTGTTTTAGTTTTTATTGAAGTATAGTTGATGTGCAACATTGTGTCAATTTCTGCTGTACAGCAAAGTGACTCAGTTACACATATATACATTCTTTTTTATATTCTTTTCCTAAGCCATGACTACTGAGCCTGTGCTGCAGCAAAGATCCATCACAGTCAAAAATAAAAAAAAATGAAAAAAAAATTGTGTTTATCTGAAATTCAAATTTAGCTAGGTAGCCCATATTTTATTTGGCAACACTATCCTAGAACAATGCCTAGCATATAGTAGGGGCTCACTAAAGATTTATTAGATGAATAAATAAACATTTCGTCTCTGGAAGGAAAGCTCATCAGGGCAACTACTTTGACATGTTTCCTGCTATATCTGCAGTGTATAATATTTATTTGTTTGGTACATGGACAAGTGCTACAGTGAATGTCTTTGTGAATGCTTCATTTGGCCCGTGAGATAATATATTTGTAGGATAAATTCATTCGTTTAAAAGTGTGATTCTGCCAAATGGCCCTCCACAGGCCTCTGACACCTCTTGGCTAGTTGTCTAAGTGTATTCATGCTCATCACCTAAAGTCATTTAACCCTTGGGGAACTTCCCCCTTGAGGCTGCCCTAAATGGGGGTCAGAAAGGAATTAAAAGTGCCAATCCCATTATACCACTCCTTTATTCCTCCTCCATCAATTCCTGCCAAGAAATGAGGAATTTTAGATGCAAATGGCAGGGGATAACATCTGGCTCATCAGGACCCCTGGCTGTCTGGTCCTCAGAGGGGCTGGAGAAGCCCATGGGTCCTGACAGTTCCTGGTGATGGATGGTTCATGTGGGTTGGGCTGTCCCAGAGGTGCTTCCAGGTTCCTAGTCCACCTGCCTCCCAATCTTCCCAATCTGTCACAGACACAGGATGATTTAATCACTGTAACAAGGCTGTCACAGAGCCTCTGCTGCCTCTGGTGGGAATGCCTGTTACATTTCTTCCCCAGCCAGCCTGGACACATGTGGTCTCCGTTTGCCAACCACCAAGATCTGTGTGGATCTGAGGTTCTGGGAAGCAAAGGAACACAGTGGTAAGCCCTTTGAATTAGGAATCTGGATGCTTGGACCGGGGTCCCTATTTCACCACTTCCTATATAGTGGCAGGGTGACCTTGGACGAATTACTTAAACTCTCTGAGCATAAGCTTCCTCTGCAGTAGAAAGGGGCTAACACTTACATATGAACTCAAGGGTTTGTCATGAAATTTAAAGCAATAACTTATGGGGGAAAGGGTGTAGAAATTGTGAAGTGTTCTATAAATATAAAATATTTTGAGGTTGGGAGTGTGGACAACAGAGGGTCTTGAGTGGTTTCTGAGTTGTATTACTTTTTTAGTGGCCAGGACTCGAGTCTTGCAGGATCTTAATGCCTCGATCAGGGCTTGAACCTGGGCTGTGTCAGAAAAGAAATGAGCCCTAATCACTGGACTGCCAGAGTATTCCCTATTACTATTATTATTTTACTACTTCTTTTATTGTCATGGAGTCAAAATTTCTATCCAGGGAACTTCCCTGGTGGTCCGTTTGTTAAGGAGCTGCCTTCCAATGCAGGGGAAATGGGTTCTATCTCTGATCAGGGAACTAAGATCCCACATGTCATGGAACTACCAAGCCTGTGCACTCTAGAGTCCATGCTGCAAGAAAGAGTCCACGTGTCGCAACTAAGACCTGATGCAGTCAAAAATAAAACAAATAAACATTTAAAAATTTCTATCCAGGAGATCTTAAAGGATTCCTGGATAGAAATTGGTGGGAGTAGGGACCTGCCCTTTAGAAAAAATTGGAAATAGTCATTATCAATCAATAGCCCATATCAAAGCTGGAGAACAGGGCTGGCTGGTTACAGGAATGAGTGAAGTCTCTTTAAGCCATCCCTTGGTGACCCCACTGTCTCCTCCCAGGGCTGGGAACTGGTGTCTCTGCTCTCTTGGCTTCCCAGTTTCTCTACCTAGAAGACTCTTTCCAAGACTGTTCATCAGGCAGACAACACTGACTCCACCAGCTTCTAGAAAACTGCCATTTCCAAAGAGGCAACCGTCCAACCTGATTTAGGATTGGGTTCCTTCCAAGTTCTCACCTTGGCATCTCTTGCTCCATGGTGGTTGGAAGCTCTTGCAATTTAAGGAACAAAGCCAGTTTCTCAGCTCTCTGGTAGGTGTGGAAGAGCATTCCCAGAAGTGGCTGGGGAGCAGAGGAAGCACTGAGCCCTGGGGCGAGGGAGGCTGGTTCATTATTACACCTTGATGAGTGTCAGGACCTTTGAAGTGAAGGTCTTGATTCACCTCATCCCTGCTGCCAGCTCTGGGTTTGTGGCTCTGAATTCCTCTTTCCCCTCTGAAGTACAATGAAAGGTGGCAAATCACTCTGTGTGTGTGTGTGTGTGTGTGTGTGAGAGAGAGAGAGAGAGAGAGAGAGAGAGAGAGAGAGAGAGAAAGGTGCAAAAGGCGTTACTGACCTGGCCCCTTACCTCAAGGACCAGTGAGTCCTGGTGTGAAATGCCAGTGAGTTGCAAATTAAGAATAACTTCCAACATCTACTTCCAGTGTAAATTACCTCCAAAAGCATCGTGTTACACCTTTGCAGAGAAGCTGCCCTGTAGAGACAGCTTTCTTTGCTGGTTGTCAGGTCTGACAGCTTCACACCCAGAGGTGGAAAATACCCAAGAATGAAAGTGAGTTTGTCTGGGCTGGTTGAGGGTGGGAGGAATTCCCTAGGTGGAGAAAGCAAACAGAACCAAGCAAAGCAGATCAAAACACAGCTTATGTTGCATTGTTTTGCACCTGAGGGCTGACAAACTCTAAGCTCTAACAAACCAGAAAAGTGACAGGTGGCTGGCTCTAGGATTCGGGGATGGTGGTGGTGGGGTGGTGGTATGAAGCTAGTTATTACTACTATACCACACTTCCCTGGATGCTTCCACTCCATTACTAGAGGGAGTGGAAATGCATGTAGCAGAGGAAGCCTCTAAAATTTGGAGAGGGCTGATGGGCTGCTGTCCTGGAGGGTGGTGGCACACCAGTGTTGCCTCACCTGTCCTCTGAGAGCTGAACATGTCCCTTTCAAGGTTCTGTCCCAGGCATGGGAAAAATGGGTGAGTGGAAGAAGGATGTGAAACTTCCCATCTCCCATCCCCACTCCTAGACCCAGTGTCCCAGGACTCCCTTACCCAAATAGAGTTTGGAAATTTCGGAATTTTCCACAGAGTGTCTGTTCCTGTCCGATCACTTCAGCTCCGCTGGCCACTTTTCTGCCTCAGGACCTTTGCATATGCTCTTCTGCCTGCCAGTTTCTTGGAGAGGCTTCCTCTGCCGCTCAGAAGTCTCTTCCTCAAAGAGGCATCCCCCATCACTGCTTCTAAAATAGGATCCCTCCCTCGACTGGATACCCTCTACCACCTCTGGGAGCTAGAATGAAGATCCAATGGGCAGGTATCTGTCAGTCAGGTTTTGTAAAAAAAAATCTAAAAAGGCTATCCCTTTTAAAAATTATTCTAAACATTTATTTGTTGTGCCGGTCTTAGTTGCAGCATGTGGGATCTTTGATCTTTGTTGTGGCATTGCAGCGTACAGGATCTTGAGTTGTGACGTGGGATCTGGCTCCCGGACCAGAGATCGAACCTGGGTCCCCTGCATAGGGAGCCACTGGACCATCAGGGAAGTCACCATCAGTCAGGTTTTGCTCATTGATTTATCTCCAGTACCCACTAGTGCCTAGCTTGTCGTAGATGCTCATATATCTTGTTTAAATGAACTTTGAGTGAATTATGCACCCTGCTTTGTATTTCCCACGGTCCTATTGCTATCAAACATCATTCTGTTTACCCATTTATCTATTTGCTTGTTTGTGGTCTGTCTCTCTGGGCAGGGACATTTCTGTCTTGTTTCCCAACATCTATCACTGGTGCCTGAATCACTGCCTGACATATAAAGGATTCTAGATAAGCATTTGTTTAATGACACTATAGGGGATCATGGTTTTCACAGACAGCTATGTCTAAAGACAATACCCTCTTTAGAAAAAAGGAGGAAAATTCTGATACACAGATATTTTGGGGTTATGGTAGGACTACTTCCATCATTTCAGAATCACTTCCTGTACTGAAGCATGGATTGTAAGATTTCCTTGACTAATATTTTAAAATTTTAGCTTATATAGCTATTGATCACCTACTGTGCAGCAGGCACTATACTAGAAACATTCACGTATGTTTTGCCTCAATAGGGAAATTCTGTCCAATAGATTAACATCACTTAAAATTTTGCATCTTTTAAAAAAGTACAGAAACAAACAAGCAAACAAACAAAATAAGCATCCATTTTATTGAGGGTTCCGGTTTATTGGATCTTTATCGTGTGCTTGGTATTCAATGCCTTGGAGGATCACCTCCCAATCTACCTTCCCAAGCATCTGTCCTACCACTTCCCTTAAGGTAGGCCGTGACTCAGCAAATAGAGGGTGATAACAGTTCTTGCTCTTTCCATCCTGTCTCGTGCATTTGCCTGCTCTGTTCCTGTCCCTGGGTTATTCCTTTTCTCATCTCCATTGGTCTAAGTACTTATATGCCATTCAAGGTCCACCTCCCCCAGTAAGTCTTCCCTGATACCACCTTGAATTTATGGTGCATGGGTGCATAGTCACTCAGTAGTGTCTGACTCTTTTATGAAAGAGCATGCCTTATCTTTTTTTCCTCAATGGTGGCCAGCTTGGAGTTATGTAAAAGAGGTGACTTTTGGATGGCCTCTAAGGATGGGAGCTGGTTGCCAGAAAAAACAGCCAGGTGATCAGAGGGTTGAAACTTTCAATCTTCCCCAGTCCAACCTCAGAAAAAGGGAGTGGGGCTAGAGTTTGAGTTCAATCACCAATGGCTGATAACTTAATCAATTACGTCCATGTAGTGAAGCCTCCGGAGAAGGCAATGGCACCCCACTCCAGTACTCTTGCCTGGAAAATCCCATGGATGGAGGAGCCTGGTAGGCTGCAGTCCATGGGGTCACTGAGAGTCGTACACAACTGAGCGACTTCACTTTCACTTTTCACTTTCATGCATTGGAGAAGGAGATGGCAACCCACTCCGGTGTTCTTGCCTGGAGAATCCCAGGGACGGGGGAGCCTGGTGGGCTTCCGTCTATGGGGTTGCACAGAGTCAGCCACGACTGAAGTGACTTAGCAGCAGCAGCAGCAGTGAAGCCTGTGTAAAAACCTGAAAGGACTTGGTTTGCAGAGCTTCTGGGTTGGTGAACACATGATTCAGAGAGGGTGGAGTGCTCAGAGAGAGTGTCCTTCCCACTTGCCCTGCCCTATGCATCTCTTCTATCTCGCTCTTCCTGAGATATATCCTTCTATAATAAATCTGTAGTCTAGTAAGTAAATTCTAAGAGTTCTGAGTTTGTTATGCTCTAGAAAATTAATCAAATCCAAGGAGTTGGTCATCGAACTTTCAATCCAGAAAGCTGGTTGGGCTTCCCAGGTGGCTCTCACGGTAAAGAACCCACCTCCCAATGCAGGAGACATACAAGATGCAGGTTCAATCTCTGGGTCGGGAAGATCCTCTGGAGGAGGGCATGCAACCCACTCCAGTACTCTTGCCTGGAGAATCCCATGGGCCGAGGAGTCTGGTGGGCTATAGCCCATAGGGTTGCAAAAGTCTGATACGACTGAAATTACTTAGCACACACGCATGCACAGGTAGGTAACAACCTGGACTTGGAACTGGCAATTGGCAAGTAGGGTGGGGGACAGTCTAGTACGACTGAGCCCTTCACCTGTGGGGCCTGATGTTTTCTCCAGATAGATAATATCTGAATTGAGTTTACTTGTACGACTCCTAGCTGGTGTCCAAGAATTGCTCAATGGTGTGGGGAGAATAATCACCTATTGTAACTGGGCGCAGAATCCTACCTGCAATATCTTTTGGAAGGACACAGTTCAGCTCAGAACAACTGTTTTACCTTTGTGCTGTAAATACATCACTGGGGCTGGCTTCCCTAGTACGGAATAGTCATTCCTTGGTGTATTTAGGAGGGTGAGCGATTGGTTCCAGGACCCTCCAAGAATACCAAAATCTGAGAGGCTCAAGTCACTTATCTAAAATAGTGTGATAGTGTACCTTGATAGACTAGAGTGTTTGGGAGAAGAGAAGGTTCCAAATAATGGAGTTTTCTAGTTAAAGGAGGGCTACATTGTCCTGATGATTCTAGTATGGTATAGTAAAGGTGTTTGGATTTTTCTTTTTTCTTTTTTTGACCCCACCGCATGGCTTATGGGATCTTAGTTCCCTGACCAGGGATTGAACCTGGGCCCTCAGCAGTGAAAGTGCCAAGTTCTAACCACTGAACTGCCAGGAAATTCCCCTGGACGATACTTAATTCAGTATTAATAATAGAAATGATGACTCCTGGACAGCAATGGTTGATATGTATAGCAAATGTATATAGGTGCTTCGGGCCAAAACCAGTTCTGCATCAACGACTACGCCTGGAATTTACGTTTGGGGAGAACAAAAGATTGGCTAGTTCTGCTTTTGTACCTTTCAGTTAGAAGGAAAATACTGAACAAATAAAATTCAATTAAAGATCCAAGTTAGATTGTATCTGGTCAAAACAGAGATTTTATTGTACATTTGAATTATGCTTTGATATTGCACAACTTTGAATTATTAGTAGTATGTGACATATACTATGACATACATCACGCCATCACACATAGCATAGTACGTGCTAGGTACTATCCTGAGCTGTTTATTAACATTTAATCCTCACAACAATCCTATGGAGGTACTTTGGTTATCTCCATTCTACAGATGAGAAAACCGAGGCTCAGAGAAGTTGTGTGTCTTATCCAAGGTTACAAAGCTAAGAGGTGGAAGGATCAGAATTGAATCCAGGCTCCAGAGCCTACATTATGCTTTTCTGCTCTTGGTGACTAACTTGTCCTGGTTTGCTAAGATGTTTTTGGATTTGGTACTGAAAGTTTCACATTCTGAGAACCCCTTCAGTCCCAGGCAACCCACAATGGCTGGTCATCTTACTGCTGCCTCTCAAATACAGCTTTCCAAGGTCATCTGTTTCTAAGCAGAGCCATAATTACCTCTAGCCTGTGTGCCATTCAGTTCACTGATTGCTAATAAGATAGAGGGGTTGTGAAAATGACCTTGATCAGGCTCTTGCCGTTGAAGTGGATAATATATGGAGAAAATCTGTGGAGAGGACAAACAGGAGCCAAGGAAGATATTTCCAGACCGGCGATTAATAATGACTGAAAGAGAATGGGGTGGGTGAAGAGCTGGCTGCAACTGAGGCCAGAATACGACTGGAAATGCCTAAAATAATGAAGGTGGCGATGGTGATGGCGGTGTTTCTCTAACACTGGTTGAGTGCCTTGTGCCAGGTTCTGTGGTAAACACCTCACTCATTCAGCCTTCACGACAACCATGTGAGGTAGGCACTAGTATTCTGCCACTTTACAGATGGCAAAATTGAGACCCAAAGAAGTTAAAGGAAAGGAAGTAGCAATGGAAGCAGGTGACTTCTGGGTGAGAAAGACGAAGTGGACCTAGGCCTGTTCTTGGCTCAAAAGATTTTTTCAATATGTTTCCTATTTAGATTTTTTTCCAGAATCTCTGAGGACAGAGCATTTTTTCCAGACCTGTAGTCTGCTCAAACTGGAAAACAGGAAAAGGACTGAGTGCCAGTCTGTCCCTTGTGCTTACCAGATATTTCCCTGCAATCTGTGAACTTATACGTGCAGAACTTGCCACACGTCTGTGGTTTTTCTGAGTGGGCTGGAGTCAGGCATCTCCTATGTGACTTGGCTAGACAATTGGATGTTAATAAGTGACTGATGAGAAAACTCAGGGGACAATTACCTGCAGGAGGTCTGCGTGCTGCAGGAGAAGCTGTGGGGATGTCTGTGTTGGGCCCCCTGAAGGGCCCTCCTTTATTTTATACCCTTTGATTTATTATTCACCTGCCACCCCTGAGGGCTTGCAATTAATTTTCATTTATCCTGGTTCTTTACCAGAGGGTTACAAGTTACAAATGGCTCCCTTTCTGGTGTCCTACCAAACAATCTTTCCTTTTAAAATAATGCCCTGTTAATGGAGAGAAAAGAGCTCTGTAGAGATGGGTAATGTATGAAGGAGTTTTTGCTTTGTTCTAGGGAGTGAGTGGCCCTAATTTGCCAAAATGCCAGTGGATGCCCTTGATTCTACTTTCAGAGAGAATGCATTAAAAAAAAGGAGTAGGGTGATGTAATGAGAGATTACCATACTAAGTGAAGTTAAGTCAGAAAGAGAAAGAAAAATACCATACTATATCACTTACATATGGAATCTAAAATATGGCACAAATGAACCTATCTATAAAAGACAAACCGACTCACAGATATAGAAAACAGATATGTAGTTGTAGTTGTCAAGGGGGAGGGGATGGGGCGAGAAGGACTGGGACTGTGGGATTAGCAAAATGTAAACTATTATATGTAGGATGGATAAACAACGAGATCCTACTGTTTAGCACAGGAGACTATATTCAATATTCTGTGATAAACCATAATGGAAAAATATAAAAAAGGAATGTATGTGTATAACTGAGTCACTTTGCTGTATAGCAGAGATTGGCACAACATTGTAAATCAACTATATTTTAATTAAAAAAAAAAACACCCCAAAAAGAAGTAGGGCATTTGTTTTTGTTTTATTTTCTTGTTACCATATGCTTAAAAAAAAAAATCCTTACCTAATGGATGTGCAGTTTGATTTAGTCAACGAGCCTGAATGGAAGGGCAGCTGTCTGCAAGCATTCCTTTTTTTTAATTACGATAAAATGTACATAATGAAATTTGTCAGTTCAATGGCAGTAAGTAAGTACATTCACACTGTTGTATAACCAGCACTTCCATCCATCCAGAGAACTCTTTTCATCTTGCAAAACTGAAACTCTGATTCTTTAACTCTCCATGTTTTGCCTCTCACCTTTCTTCTGATAGTCTGTGTTAGGATGGTCAGAAGAAGCATTAAAGACATGAATTTGTCTCCCTCAACTGACCCAGCTTTCTGTTCATCACTGTTTCTCGGAAGAAATGATTATACAACCACATGGATCATCTGCCTCTAATGGGGTCAAATGAGTAAACATTCCCCCTTTACAATTGTGGGTAGGGAAGGGGCCTTGGAGTCATAATTCCCTGAGGCCTCTTAGATTCAACTGGCAAACTCACTGGGTAATTAATGGTCCAGTTAATAGTCAGATGGAATACATGCTGGGCTGACATTATTCTGAAGAAAGATTAGGCAATAGAATTTTTTTTTTAAAGTTTTCAAAATATTTAAAGATAAAAGGTGCTCAATTGTAAAGAATTTTAAACTGTATGGAAGGGTATAAAGAGGACATTAATTGTTCCTCCTTAGTTCTCTCTTCTGTTTCTTGTGCTTTTTTCTGGATTAAATGTGTAGAGAAGCATATGTTTTCAAGTATGTTTATATCCATCTGTATTATCTATTCTTTTATGTTTTTTTCTTTCTGGCTCTAAAAATACATTTATTGCATCATCTATTGTTGAAAAAGGAACGCTTCAGTTGAGTCTGACCCTATGGACTGTAGCCCTCCAGACTCCTCTGTCCATGGGATTCTCCAGGCAAGAATACCGGAATGGGTTGCCATGCCCTCTTCCAGGCGATCTTCCCAACTCAGGGATCAAACCCGAGTCTCTTATGTCTCCTGCATTGGCAGGTTGGTTCTTTATCACTAGCACCACCAGGAAGCTCCTTTAAAAGAAAATAACAATAAAATATCATTGTTCATATCGCTCTGCCACTTCAGGACTGCCCTGTGTTCCCTGTATGGACATTCCATGATTCATCACATCATTTTCTTGGTGATGGGCATGAGGGTTGTTTGTAGTTTTTCACTAAGCAGTGTTGCACTGAACATGCTAATGCATTTGATCATATAGTTTGCATATACTTACGTGCACCTGGCTATAGGATAAATTCCTAGAAACAAGATGTAAAAACTGGGTGGATGGTGCCAACTACCAAAAGCTAAAAATTTAAGACAACTGCTGACCTCTTGAGAAGCTTGGCCAGCCCTTACGACTCTATAAGCTGAAGAGATGCTGGCCCAGTAAGTCAGTTAGGACCATCCAACTGAAGAAGGTGCCCTATGGTCTTGGCACCTGACTAACGTCAAGTTGGGGTACTCCTAGCACCGAAAAGTTTCATCCTCATTATAAATGGTCAATTTAGCTTTCTGATTTCCAGTCTCTCTTTTTAAAATATCTATATTTATATATTACATAAAATATTTAATATATTTAATATATATATATATTTATAAAATATATTATATATATTTATATTATAATATATTATATATTTATGTACAATAAATATATGTTATACACATTATGTTATATATAATATATTTAATATTTTTATATACATATATATTTTATATGTATATAAAATACACATTTTGTTTTTACTTGGCTGCAGTTCTTAGTTGCCACATGTGGGGTCTAGTTCCCTGACCAGGGATTGAACCTGCATCCCCTGCTTTGGGTGTGTACAGTCTTAGCCACGGGACTCCAGGGAAGTCCCTCTAAGTCAGCCTCTTGATGACTTTGGTGAATATCAATCAATTCTTTGGAGACTGCTCACTCATCTAAGGGGACCAATGCAATTTACCATCTATTTTTTCACTTAGGGTTTGAGGTGATCAACCAAAGGACAGCTGCACTTTTGAAGCATTTAGCCTCTACTGCCCAGTTGCTCTGCTGAATTGCTGGCTTGAATGACCAAATGCTCAGAGCTACTCTGAGACCTGGAATAGGGCTGAGTTCTCATTAACCCGAAAGCCCAAGAGGATCCCAGGGTGATCTTGGCGGATCTGGAAGAGTCTGCCTTACAGAACATTTACCTTCCCATGGAAATTAGTCTATTTATTTCCTAAAGATTGGGTCTGGTTGGAATCCAGCCAGGACTTCCAGTTGTCCAAGGCAGATCTGAGTTAGAGATTCGCACCTAGCTGATTCTGCCTGTCCAAAACGAACCGAAGCATCTGTCATGTGCCTGGAGAGTCAGTGACAGATGCCTCCTAGGGAGTGCAGGAAGAGCTCCTGCAACTTCAGCTGGAGGTTCCCCAAGTGGCAGCAACGCCTCTGCCTCCATTTACATTTTGATCTAATTTCTGCATGTGATTTCTGAACTGATATTCTTCTGGTGACAAGGGAATAAAGCAATGACAGGCCTCAATCATCTTCATGTGCTCCCTGGAAGAAATCATGTTTTCTGCTCCTGAGATTATCTACTAATAGAAGGGCAGGGTTTTCACCTCCACAGGACTTAGGCAGTGGAATTCCTCCTGCCTCCTTGAATTAGCTTCACATGGCATTGAAAGTAGCAAAAAGGGATTGGTGCTGTGTGTTTAGTCCATAAATCATTCCATAGCTCCTGCAGTAATTTTTTTCTTGAGCAGTTTGTGCGTGTGTGTGCACACTCAAGGCACAGATTTCTCTGTATTAAAATTTTATTCATGTTTTTTGTGCTGGCTCTTCATTGCTGCAGGTGGGCTTTCTCTAGTTGTGGCTCATGGACTCTAGAGCACAGGCTCAGTAGTTGTGGGACATGGGCTTAGTTAATCTGAGGGATGTGAGATCCTCCTGGACCAGTAATTGTACCCATGTACCCTGCATTGGCAGGCGGTTTCTTAACTACTGGACCACCATGAAAGTCCAAGTCATAGATTTCTGAAACAGGTTACTTGACTAGAAAGACCTCTCAATGTGAGATCTAATTGTCTCTAGGGCCAATAAGCACTGACTAAAGAACTTTCTGTGGGGCTGGCAGATCTGAGAAGTGCCTCTCTCAGGCAGTGGGGATTTAAGGTCTCTGAATCTGCAGTACATGAATTCATTATGGGGTTAGAAATGCTAAATAAATACAGTTGCAGATGTAGCATCATGCAGTGGAGTGCAGAGCAAGACAGCCCAAGTTTGAGTAACACTTCTGCCCTTGGACAAGTCACTTCATGCCTCTGAGCCACATTTGTTCATTCTGCAAATGGTCACTGAGCATCAGTAGCACATGGAATCAATGAATGAGTTTACTGAGTACCTACTATGCCCTGGCACTGTGGTAGGTACCTTTCCCCAGTTTTCTTCTCTGTAAAATGTAGGTAATACTGTATCTGCTTTCTCTTCCTCCAGGATTGCCATGGGACTCAAAACAAGATAACGTGGGAAAATACTTTGGAAGCAGCAAACCGTATAACCATGTAGAGGCCTGTTACCTTTGCTTTTTTTTTTTTTTTTTTTTTCAAATTTTCCACTTCCTCTCTTTTCCCTTCTCGTCCTTCCAAGTCTGTACGAGCTTGCCTGGGTGTGGTTTCATGGGGCTGATTATTCACCATGCCACCCAAGTCCAGTGTAGACACATAGCTGGGAGTGTAGCATTTCCTTCTAAACCCATGCCCTTAGGCGCACGTGTCATCTTGAAATCTACATCAGTGGGAACACCAGCTTCCCACACACTGTGGGAGATGGAGTTTGAATATGTGTGTGAATCACGTGAAATGGAAGGGTTGGGTTCTGTGGCTTTGTACTGTTTGTTCCCACATCATCAGAGACAAGATCTGAGTGATCAGGTGAACTTGATCTGCAGCAAAAAGAGCATGGGCTCAGGAATCAGACCCTCTGATCCAGGCCTCTGTTCTGCCAGTTACTGATTGTTTAGATGGCTTGACCCAGCTAAGGCAAAAAAGGGAATCCAGTGGAAGGATCCTTGTTGTTGTTCAGTCACTAAGTCATGTCTTGCTCTTTGCGACCCCATGGACTGCAGCATGTCAGCCAGGCTTCCGGGTCCTTCATTATCTCCTGGAGCTTGCTCAAACTCATGTCCACTGAGTCGGTGATGCCATCCAACCATCTCATCCTCTGTCGTCCCCTTCTCCTCCTGCCTTCATTCTTTCCCAGCATCAGGGTCTTTTCAAATGAGTCAGTTCTTCGCGTCAGGTGGCCAAAGTATTGGAGTTTCAGCTTCAGCATCAGTCCTTCTAATGAATATTCAGGATTGATTTCCTTTAGGATTGACTGGTTTGATCTCCTTGCTGTCTGAGGAACTCTCAAGAGTATAGCACAACAGTTCAAAAGCATCAATTCCTTGGTGCTCAGCCTTCTTTATGGTTCAGCACTCACATCCATACATGACTACTGGAAAAACCATAGCTTTGACCATATGGACCTTTGTTGGCAAAGTGATGTCTCTGCTTTTGAATACGCTGTCTAGGTTTGTCATAGCTTTTCTTCCAAGGAGCAAGCGTGTTTAATTTATGGCTGGAGTCACCGTCCATAGTGATTTTGGAAACTAAGAAAATAAAATCTGATCCTAGATATATAGAATTGGGGATAACCAAAGTCAGGGACTTAGATGCTTCCAGGACATTCTTTTCTCTCTGGATTTTTTTTTTTCCCTCTCTATGTGTGGCCTTTATTCTTTCAGTTCAGCTTTTCCCCAGAGAGGAGCTTATGGCTTCTGACAGCTCTTGTTCATATGAGCTAACAGATCATAACTTTACTATTAGAGAAGGCCTGGTCTCTTCCTTCAATTTTGGTGTCAAAAGTGCTGGAGAAGTCTGATTGGCCTGGCTTAGGGTCATGTGTCTGGTCCTAGACCAATCAACCTTGGCAAGGGGAGGGGCATAAAGGGTCATGTGGCAGAGATAAAACCATTCCTAGAGATTAGGAAATTGACTGTGAGCCTGACAGGTAACTTTTTTTACACAGTTACTTCATCTCTCTGAGTCTTAGTTTTCTGACATGTAAGTGCGACTAATAATACTGTTCAATGTCACAGTGAGGTATACAACTCTCACATTTTGACACCTTCATCTTGCTCTTAGATTTAGCTAGTAGTGGAGGCTGAAAAATAATGAGACAAACCGGGAAACCTTTAATTTATTAAAACAAAAAATTTGGTGACATGCAATATTTACTTTCACATATCAAAAGTATGTAAAGCATAAAGAATTAAATTTATTTATTTATTTATTTATTTTTGGCTGCTCTGGGTCTTCATTGCTGCTTGCCCTGGGCTTTATCTAGTTGTGGCAAGTGAGGGCTACTCTCTAGTTGCTGTGTTTGGGCTTCTCATTGCAGTGACTTCTCTTATTGAAGAACACAGGCTGTAGAGTGCATGGGCTTCAGTAGTTGCGGGATATAGGCTCAGTATCTGCAGCTCTTGAGTTCAAGAGCATGAGCTCAGTAATCGTGGCACATGGGCTTAGTTGCCCCACAGTAGGTGGGATCTTCCTGGACCAGGAATTGAACCTATGTCCCCTGCATTGGCAGGCAGATTCTTTCCCACTGAGTCACCAGGGAAGCCCAAACCAGTTACTTTTAAACTCAAATTTGTTTCCTAGGCAAGATCTAAATTCTGGAATTTAGTGTCTAATTAAACCATATGGGGGGGAATCAGGAGGAGTAACATATACACACTACCGAATATAAAATAGATAAACCAACAAGGAATTACTGTACAGCACAGGAAACTATACTCAATATTTCAATATTTCATAATAACCTATAAGGGAAAATAACCTGAAAAAGAATATACATACATACATACATACATACATACATATATATATGAATCATTATGCTGTATACCTGAAACTAACACGATATTGGAAATCAACTATACTTCAATTAAAAAAATAAATAAGCAGTATCTCTAAAACTGGTCTTTCCTGGTAGCTCAGATAGGAAAGAATCTGCCTGCAATTCAGGAGGGTTCGATCCCTGGGTTGGAAAGATCGCCTGGAGAAGGGAATGGCAACTCACTCCAGTATTCTTGTATAGAGAAATCCATGGACAGAGGAGTCTGGTGGGCTACAGTCCATGCGGTCGCAAAGAGTTGGACGTGACTAAGCGACTAACACTACTGGTAAATGAAACTGTGTGAATATTAAAAAATATAAATTGATCTGAAGAGTGTTATAAATATTCCATAACTAACAAAAAGACAAAAAACACTAGTGTAGGCATCAAAGAACATAATCCAATGGGAAATTTTTCTGTTTTATGCAAACCAGGTTTACAACTAATAAAGGGAAAGGTAAAATGTAGAAAATTAAACGGATAGTTTTTTAAATCAAAAATTCAAATTATAATTAATACATTGATAATGTATCATTCTACACATACAACTTTTAATATACAAGAATATGCAATTTATGTCTGTCTTTTATATTACAGAAATAGCTGAATGACACCCAGAAGCATGTTTCCGTGTGCTCTGGAGAAAGAAAGATCTCCTTTGAGAAGGGATGTTAATAACCTAAGCGTCATTTCCGAAGTGGCCAGAGAGTCAGTGTCTTGATCACAAACCTGCTTGAAATTTACAGGTAGCTGTGAATGACTGCGCCAAGCCAAGGCAGTTGGGAACAATATGGCTACAGTTCCAGGCTTAAACCACCCCTGCTCAAATTTACTCCTGAAAAGCAATAGAAATTGGAGGCCCTATCATTTGAGACCTGGCCAAATGGCCTGGCTGACCATCTCCCCACTTCCCTGTATCTTGCAGATCCTACCTACCTCCTGGGGTTGTGATTGATAATGACTAAAGTATTATTATACCCCTATCACACTATCATATGCCTACCATATCATTCAGTAGGTACTCAAAACCTACTGAATCTCTCTCTTTTTCCTATGGCTCAAAAAAAAAAAAAAACCTTTGGAAAATCATGGGCACATAAACAAGAATGGCTACAGGCATTCATTGTGAGAGCAGGCCACATGGCTCAAATATTGACCATGGTATCCACTGATTTGTTTAAAATTGGTCTAGAGGATCCCACAGTGATTCTCAATTTGATTCAAGCAAGCTCAATTTGAAAACTATCTCAGTATTCTAAGTGCTTCTAAGTATTCCCCTAAGGAATCAGGCAAGTTAGAGAATGTTTGGATGAAGATTCACATTTAGCCCATGAAACTATATATTGCAATAAAATGCTTATATTTTATCTTGTGTTACACAGACACATGATATAATTATACTGCATGGTATGCCAAAGGCTCAGAATAGCAGAACACTTATTTAAATTGCAGTTTAGAATTTCTCAAATCACTACTTTTTCCTAAGAAGTCCATGTCCTCATGACATTGTCAGTCCAATTAAAAAAAAAAAAAGCAGGAAATCTAGTTTATCATTTGAAAATGCTGTCTCCATCTTATAACAGAACATCTAGCCATGTGGCTTTGGGCAAACCATTTGATCTCTTCAACTTGAAAAACATTTTCATGCCTACCACGTGCAAGGTTTGGGGATGGACATCTGTGGGATGACTCAGACATGCCTTTGATGAGAAAGGCATGCTGGGTAGGGATCTTCAGTAGAAGTAAGTAGAGAATCTGCAATAGTTCTGGAAGCAGAGTATTTAGGAGGGGGAACTAGCAAGTGGTTTGGTTTGGTGGAAGCATATGGACTTGTAGATGTGTAGGGGTGCTAACTAAGGTTGTTGGGAAGCTATTAATCGGATAGAGGGCTCCTAAGTGAGGCAGGCATCCCAGATTTGGAGCCTGGATGACTTGGAGCATTGGATGTCTTTTAAGCAGCATGAGGGGAAATGGCAGGAAGTGTTAGTGTGAGGGAAAAGAATGATGCTTTTGGTTTTAAACATGCTAAGCTTGAGATCCTACTTGGATATCCAGCTGGAGCTTCCAATAGGTAACTGAAATAGAAGATTAGAGTTTGAGAGTTGCAGGGGCTGGAGATAGAGATCTGCAAGTTGCCAGAAGTGATAGCCGAATTTGATTGGATCCATGTTGATTAGGACATGGGTTCAGCTTATATAATAGCAACACCCTAATATGGTGATTTCAAACAGACAGAAGTGTATTTCTTCCTTACGTAATAATTCAGTAGAGAGGAGCCTAGGGCTGGTATGGTGGCTCTGAGAGGTCAGAGATTAGGTTGCTTCTACCTCTCTGCTCTAGGAACCCTACGGTCATGACCTTGTTTACACTGTCTGAGATGACTCAACAATATCACATCTGTACTTCCAGGGAAGGGGGGATAATGAGGAAAAGACAGGATCTGAAAGTACTATAGGACTAGAATCAGGGGAGTTGCCTATGGTTTAGTGGTTAGGACCTGACTTGCACTGCCACGGCCCAGGTTCAATCCCTGGTCTGGGAACTAAGATCCTGCAAGTTGTGTAGCCATGGCCAAACAAACATAAACTATAGGACCAGAATCCCAGTCTTAGCTAGATGTGTGGCTGCCCACAATAAAGGTCACATTGCTTATCCTTCTTGTAGATAAGCAGCCAATGAGAGGTGAGCAAAAGACATATGAACCACTTTAAGGTCTGCTCTCTAAACATGTTTTAAATATCAATATGTCCTTGCGTGGAGAAGGCAATGGCACCCCACTCCAGTACTCTTGCCTGGAAACTCCCATGGACGGAGGAGCCTGGTAGGCTGCAGTCCATGGGGTCGCGAAGAGTCGGACACGACTGAACGACTTCACTTTCACTTTTCACTTTCATGCATTGGAGAAGGAAATGGCAACCCACTCCAGTGTTCTTGCCTGGAGGATCCCAGGGACGGCGGAGCCTGGTGGGCTGCCGCCTATGGGGTCACAGAGTCGGACACGACTGAAGCGACTTAGCAGCAGCAGCAGCAGCAGCATGTCCTTGCGTAATGAATCAGAGAGTGCACTGTGGTGAAAGCTGAATTAAAGAGGAGTTTCACAAGGGCTTCCCTTGTGGCTCAGCTGGTAGAGAATCCACCTGCAATGCAGGAGATCTGGGTTCGATCCCTGGGTTGGGAAGATCCGCTGGAGAAGGGAAAGGCTACCCACTCCAGTATTCTGGCCTGGAGAATTCCATGGAGTGTATAATAGTCCATGGGGTTGTAAAGAGTTGGACACGACTGAGCGACCTTCACTCACTCACACACTTCACAAGGGCTTCCCTGATAACTCAGCTGGTAAAGAATCCGCCTGCAATTCAGGAGACCCTGGTTCAATTCCTGGATTGGGAAGACCACTGGAGAAGAGATAGGCTACCCACTCCAGTATTCTTGGGCTTCCCTTTTGGCTCAGTTGGTAAAAAATCCGCCTGCAGTGAGGGAGACCTGGGTTTGATCCCTGGGTTGGGAAGATCCCTGAAGAAGGGAAAGGCTACCCACTCCAGTATTCTGGCCTGGAGAATTCCATGGATTACAGTCCATGGGGTCAGAGAGAGTCAGACATGACTGAGCGACTTTCACTTTCACTTCACAATGCTACCCACATGACAAGGAGGATGAGAACTAAAGATATTAGGGCAGTGGGCCTCAACTGGGGTTGGTTTTGCCCTTCAGGAGACAGTTGGCAATCTCTGGGGACATTTTTGGTTGTCATGACTAGGGGCAGAGGATGCTATTGGCTTCTAGTGGTAGAGACCAGGGATGCTGCTAAACAACCTATAGTGCATAGGAAAACCCGACCACCAGCAAAGAATGATGGCTGCCTAAAAGGTCAATAGTGTTAAGATGGAGAAATCTTGTATTAGGGGATTAGGGCAGCGGTTCCCAAACTTTTCTACACATTAGGAATCACCCAAGAAGCCTTAAAAAATCCTGATGCCCAGGTCACATCCAGAGCAATGAACTCAGAGTATCTCAGAGTAAGACCCAGACAGAAGTAACTGGTAAGTTCTCTGAACAGGGAGTTTTAGCAGTGACTGATACAGAGTGGGTTCTCAGTACACATCTGTTGACTGAACAAATACAAAAATGAATAACTTCAAGAGGGTGGAAGTAAATGGCCAGGAGTTGAGTGGATAAGTTGGAGAAGGAGGCAGGCAGGAGGAGGGGGAACAGAGAACTCCGAATACAGTTTACAATTCTCAGAGCTCTGGTTATATCAGGAGACGGAGAAAGACAGTAGGATGAGCAAAAGCATATAGAGGAAAGATTTCTTATTTTTAGGTCAGTGGGGGCTTGAACATGTTTGTAGGAAGAAAGTAAGAAACAAGGAGAGAGAAAGGGTAAGGATGCAAGAGATCAGAGAGGTTGTCAATGGAGGGGACAAGATGAAGAGCATCATGGATGCATGAGCTTTGAGGAGGAGAAAGGATACATTCCTGGAGACAGAAATATCAGGTGAAAGTATGGACTGATTCTGAGATGAAGGTGAGGACAGGGATGGGAAGGAAGTCTTAAGTGGCTTTCTTTTTCCCTGTAAGTAGGAGGTGAAGTCTTCTGAAAATGATGGTGGTGGGTGTGGGTTTGGGACTTCAGAGAGTTTAGACATCTTGAGTCATGTTGTATGGGAAACCACTGTCCAGAAGAGCCCTAATGGGGCCCAGGTGAAGTTCAAGATTATGAATTTATACTGGGTTGAACCAGCTTGACCTTGGGACTGTTTCTAGCAATACCCAGAAGTATGGGAGGGAAGAAACAGGGTGACAGGAGCCACTTGGGGTTGGCAGATCAGGGCAGCAAAAAACC
Source organism: Okapia johnstoni (assembly GCA_024291935.2). NCBI lineage: Eukaryota > Metazoa > Chordata > Mammalia > Artiodactyla > Giraffidae > Okapia > Okapia johnstoni. The sequence continues at coordinate 18,569,880 of CM044306.1, read as the reverse complement.
AGTGGAGGGAGGGATTCCTTAACATTTGTGAGCATATATCCAAATGTTTGAGAGAATATGAGTGAAACTGAGAGAATGCTGATACATTGGAAGCAAGGATAGATGAAAGATTTAGAGGCACCATGAAAATTAAGAGAAGGTCCAGTGGTGGAAACGATACACTGGGTTAAAGAGAGGAGTTTCAGGTATTGAGGTCAGGGGAGTAAAACCATTTCAAATAATGATGGCCTTTAGTGAATGGATTTGATGACATTATCTCTTAAATCTTGTCCAACTCTAAAACTTCAGGAGAAGTATACATGATCGAATATTGCCTTTAAACCCAAATATTCAAGTAGCTGATAGTGTGACCCCAATCAGTTCTTGTCACATGTGAAGTTTCATTAAGTCCAAGTCCATGGGGATAAAACAGGACTGGGGTTTCTGGACATGCTCAGTAAGAGAGGTTGATCAACCAATATGGAATCTGTGTCCTGCAAAAATTTTCAGATAAGTTCTACCCACACTGCTATTTGAGAGTTAATGGAAGATTAAGAGTCTTTCTGGGTCATGTAAAAGCAAATCTATGGGGGTAGTTCTCTGGTGGTTCAGTGGTTAGGGCTCTGAGCTTCCACTACAGGGGGCACAGGTTCGACCCTTGCTCGGGGAATCAAGATCCTGCAAGCCGAGCAGTACAGTAAAAAAAAAAAAAAAAAAAAAGAAAAAAGAAATTATAACTAAGAAGAAACACTATCTTTGCCCCACACAAACCCATGTGAAAATCCTTTATCCTCACTTTTCCCTTTCTTCTCCCTCAGCCGATTTGCAACAAAAGAGGGTGAGATGTTGCTGTGTGGAACAAATGAACTTATTGGAAAGGTGAAACCACAGGCTGGAGGTCTCAGACTAGGAACACTATTGAAAGGCAAAGAGGATGCTCATTAGGATTTGTGATCATTACTGAACCAAGCAGGGAACCGGAGGCCCTGAACTCTGTCTCTTTTCTTCTCCCTGAAAGCCAGAACACAGCTCCCTAATTGCTCCATATGCTGGTTTTATTTGGTGGCTCAGCTGGGTGGAGTGAACCCTAGGAAGAGATGCATTCATTTTTAGTTACCTCACCAGATTGCTGATTTTCACTCTGGAGGCATCAATCACCATAATGACTATAATCCCAGGACGGAGAGGCAGCTATTTTGGCACCAGGGCAGCAGCTCTTGCTGCCACCAAAGATCCTCTGAGGCTCAGGGCCTGGAGAGACCAGGGAGGAGTCCCACATGGCTCTTTCTGCTGGGCACTCTCAGACTTGGGACGGAGGACACACTGGGAATTCATCCTTCTTTTCTTGGGTGAAAAAAATGGAGTTTTAAGAGGAGCAGTTTCTTTGGAGTTAGTGGCAAGTGTGCAGATTAACACAGACCTTTGGCCCCAAGCTAACTGGACAGCTGTTTACATGCCTGATTTGTAAACAGAACACCAGCCCCTCTGTTCTCTCCTCTTTTCCTATCAATATATTTCTTGGTTTGCCTTGTTTTTTGTTTTGTTTTGTTTTGTATATCTCCTGAGGAAAGCCTTAAGTTTCTAAAGAATGACCTCAAACAGAAACCAGAGGGTAAAGAAATACCCTCCTCCCAGAGATGGGGGCTAAATATCACTAGAGGAAAAAAAAAAGCTCTGTGTAACTTGTCACTTTGTTTCCTAGACTTGTAATATTCATTATTTAAAAAATTTTCATTTTAAAGAAAATCGACTTAAATGAAGTCTACAAAATATCCACTAGATCCTGAAGCTCGGTCACTTAAAGGATGATTAGCATTTAAATATTTCACCTGATTAAATAAACATGTGAAAATTTCTTACCACTCCCACAGAGGGTGAGGAGGTAGAGATGGGGGAATAAATTCTCTTAACAAGTTCACATCCTAAGGGTGTCTGATTTTTTTTTCTTGACATTTTAAAGACAGCCCTTAAAGTGGGAGAGAAAGGAGGAGACTTGACTGTGACAAAAAAAGAAAAAGCCTGTTAAGAAGGATTTTTTTTTTTTTTTGCCTAATACTATAAAACTTTGGAGAATTTAGAGCTCAAAGCATCCATTATTAATGTGGATGGCAGGTTGATGGCCTGAAAAGAGAGGAAATTTAAGGTCAGGGACATTTGGGGCAAAATGGAGGTTGTGCTTGGGCACTGGAAGATAAGGCAGACAAATAAAGAGTTGCAACAGGAGAAACGGTCCTGTGAGGTGGCCCTGGCCCCATCTGCCCCCATCCCTCCCCCGACTGCCCTCGGCTGACCTGACATACTTTGTTTTTTGTCTCCAAATCACCTGCCCTTCTGTTTAGGCAGCAGAGAGACCGGAGTAATAAACACAGCTCTGCCACCAGCCACGAGTGTGGCATTAAGAATATTCTAGTTCTTCCTTGATGGCTTTCCACTGCTTTTCCAATCCCTAATGATACTTTCCAGAACCTATCACAGTGCCTGGGCATGAAGTAGATGTTCAGTACATCATTGATGAATTGATTCAAATTTGGAGAAGCATTTGAGGGAAAAGAGTGAAAAAAAAAGAGGAGTATTTCACTACTTCACTCTCTCTGGGCTTCTGTTCCTCTCAGCAAAGGCCTCAGGTGAAAGGGTTCTGGCCACTGGCATCACTGTCTTTCAGTTGGTTCCCAGGCTCTCTGATTAGGTCAGGCCACAGTAGAGCAGTGAAAGTGAAGTTGTTCAGTCGTGTCCGACTTTTTGCAACCCCCCATGGACTGTACAGCCTACCAGGCTCCTCTGTCGATGGGATTCTCCAGGCAAGAATACTGGAGTGGGTTGCCATTTCCTTCTTCAGGGGATCTTCCCAACCCAGGGATCGAACCCAGGTCTCCCACTTTGCAGGTGGATGCTTTTACTGTCTGAGCCACCAGGGAAGCCCCAAGCAAGTCATTCCGATTTTGGCTTCCAGAGCAGAGGTGTTTTCCCCTAAGATCCCAGCAGAAAAATTCAGAGCTGTCTTGTTTGCAGCAACACCATTTTGCTTTGGTGACCGGAAGTCTGGTGGTTTTTCTCACCAACTTCCCCAAGGATGCCATCTATCAACTCCACACACTTATGTTCTTTCTGCCCTCCCCCATCTAGTCTAGGATTGCCCAGCAGCTCAAGACTTCCTTCTCTGCTTCCTACTTTCCCTCAACCCCCAAGTTCTTATCCCAAGGCCAGCAGCTGGGACCAGTCTCTGGGACAAAACAGAAATATGTGGGAATTGCGGTGAGAGTTGAACATATATATCAGTCTAAGAATAGGCATAAAAGCAAAGCTCTTGTTACTATTGGATCAGGGTGGGAAATCATTTCTTATCCATGATGGGTGGTGGTAGTGATTAAGCATAAGCTATTTGTTTCAATATTTTAAATATTGTCTTGTGAAAGCAGGTTATTTACTGGGAACCATCAACAGCTGTATTAAAGAAGCCAAATGGAGGCTGTCCAAGGAAAGTAATATAATACTGATGAGCAATTAATTATACCTGGTATAATATTTCTTTCTTTTTGTTTTTTTTTGGCCGCACCCTGCAGCACATGGGATCTTAGTCTCCCAGATGGAACCCACACCTCCTGCAGTGGAAGCATAGAGTCTTAACCATTGGACTGCCAGGGAAGAACTTATCTGGTATAATATTTGGAAATATATTCAAAGGATGATCCAGAATATATCCAAATATATTCAATGTGAATTAATTCACTTTTGTTTTTTGGCCACACTGTGTGACTTGAGGGATCCTTGTTCTTGGACCGGGGATTGAACACAGGTTCTTGGCATTGAAAGCGAGAAGTCTTAACTACTGGACTGCCAGGGAATTCCCAGAATTAATTCACTTAAAAAATTATTTTATTTATTTTTTATTGAGGTATAGTTGATGTACATTATTATGTAAGTTTCAGAGGTACAACATAGTGATTCACAGTCATAATTTTTAAGGGTTATACTTTATTTATAGTTATAAAATATTGGCTGTATTTCCTGTGCTATACAAAATACCCTCGTAAGAATAAACTCACTTAAAAAATTTTTTTAGAATACAGTTAATTTACCATGTTGTGTTAGTTTCAGGTGTACAGCAAAGTGGATCAGTCATACATATACCCACTGTTTTTTAGATTCTTTTCCCTGTGCTATATAGTAGGCCCTCATTAATTATCTGTTTTATACATAGTAGTGTATGTATGTCAATCCTAATCTCCCAATTTTTCCCTCCCTGCAGTGAGCTCACTTTTATACTACATTTGGTTCAGTGTCTTTCATTGGGAGAGAGAGGAAGATTCCACATGCATGTGTGTTTGGGCTATTAATTTATCAGTATCTATGCACTTAATGTTCTCCTCTGGCTTCAAAAAGCATCCCTTGGTATTATAGGGTATATGTGTATTGCATAAAAAACTTTGACTTCTGAAAATTTGTACTTAATGGCATACACAAATAAAATCAATGTTTTGTTGTTACTATTTACTGTTGAGATGTGTGTTCAATAATTCCCCCCAAAATTAAAAAAGTTTTTGTAGTTTTCCTATAGTACTCTTACCACTACTACATATTATGGTTCTATAGCCTTTCTTCCCTCGGAGCTTTTAAAACAAAACAAACCCATGTTTTCTTTCCCCCATCCAGTTAAATATTGGAGGAAAGCAGAACATAAATGTATATATATTTTGAAGCACAAAGAAGCACAAAGAAAAGAATTCAGTGGCATAAGCCCCAGGTAGCCCTGCTCCAAGCTGGCAAGTTGAGCTTGTTGATCCAGGTGCAAGATTTTCCATCTCATTCATGTGGGAAAAGAGGAAGCAAAAGGGGAGTGGGAAGAACACAGAGGGTAGGTACAGTGCTGATCCTTACGATCCTGGAAACATGGAGCTCTTGGAAGTGATGAGAACTACAGTGAGATGATGAAAGAACAGAGTTCAAAGATGCAGTAGTGTAACGTACCCTGAAGCTAAAAGCAAAAGGGTCTGACTCCCTCTCTTTTGATGAGAAGGCCATCAAAAGGCACTTGGGGGCGCCTCCTGTTTCCTCATTCATCATGCAGAGCTGGGGGGTGTGGGAAAATCCTCACCTCACCATGTTGCTGCTGCTGCTGTTTAGTTGCTAAGTTGTGTCCAACTCTTTGCGACGCCATGGACAGACACCCCCCAGATTCCTCTGTCCATGGGATTTCCTCGGCAAGAATCCTGGAGAGGGTTGCCATTTCCTTCTCCAGGGAATCTTCCAGACTCAGGGATCGAATCCGTGTCTCCTACTTGACAGGCGGATTCTTTACCACTGAGCCACTTGGGAAGCCCCTCACCTCACCATAGGTTGTCACAAAGGAAAAGGGGACCTGAAGCAGAAGCTGGGAGACCTGAGCTTACTGACTTTGGGTTCACAGCGCAGCTGATATTTGAGGGAACAAGTTCTGAGAGGACTGAGGGTATTAGCATCTGGAAAACTGGGGCCTGAGAAGGGGTTTTCACAGGAGAGGAGCCAGGTGGCTCTCTGGTGTCTCCGACTTTGGGGATCTATGCTTGACAGACTTGACGGTGACCACGGTCTCAAATTTGGGATTATAGCAACTGCCATTGTACTGTGTTTATGAACCAGGATCCTTGTATAGTTATCTCATTTGGTCATCACCTAAACCCAGTTAGAGCAACATTATCCAAGTTTACAGATGAGAAAAGGCTGTGGGGCCGTCAGCGGGAGCCCATACCCGGTCCCTTCCTCGACAGAGCTAGGCCCCGCGGAAGAACTCGCCAAACTCGAGTATCTGTCTTTGGTGTCAAAGGTTTGCACCGAGCTGGACAATCACTTGGGTATCAACGACAAGGATCTGGGTGAGTCTGCGGAGGTCCCTGCGGCCTCTCGGTTTGGGCTCGAGGAAGGCGGAAGGAGAAAGGGGATTGATGGGCCGAGCGTGTGGGTCCGTGTGTCTGTCTGTCACAGAGACTTGGCCCGGGGCACCGGCGGCCGTGGCCTGCTCTTGAGAATTCTCCAGGCCAAGCTGTTAGAACGGTTTTCCCAGAACTGTCAGTGAAACCCGGAGCGGCAGTCGCTGCTTGCTTCCCCCTTTGCCTTCCTGCTCCTCCCCCGCCCCCCAGTCCCCCCCAGCATCCCACCGTCCCCCCAGCCTCAGGTAATTAAACAGCGTTAACAGCAACAACGTAGAGTCACATGATGATGGTTATGATGATGTTTTTCATGGCAGCCGCTTACTGAGTTCTCACTACGTGTCCTACTATGCTTAGTGTTTTACTTTATGTTATTTGCTCTTCATAGCACCCTGTGAGATAGTATTTTCTGTTTATAGATTAGGAAAACAAGGCTCTGAGTAATTAAGTAACCCCCTTCAAGATCACATATCAAATGTGAGTGAGCCTGGTCTGCAATCCAAGTCTGTAACTTTAACTGGGCTCTTAACCATTCATGCTTATACTGTCTCTGAAGCACCAATGTGTAGTGTCTCTCAAACATTAGACGTTTTGGGACAAAATGCACATGGGGAGAATACAAACTGAGGAAATGGAAAAGACTAGGGCCCCACAGCTCAGGCTGCAGGCAGGTGGAATTCTCGTGGAGGCAGAGGGATGGATGGGGTCTAGGGCATGGGTGGAGGAATTGACTTGATAGGAACATGGATGCTTCATTTTAACCGGAAGGAGGGCAGAATGTGATTTTAAATGCATATGGATTTAGGGATAGGTGGTAGGGAGATGAGGGAGAGAGTTCCCATCTGACAGTTCTGTTTTCTAAATGAAGATAAAGCCGTCAATTGGAGAGATGGAAGAAACGGACACATGCATGAGGAAGAGGGGTCAGGGAGGTTACAAGTATGATCTAGGGTAAGATACATAGTTTCTCTGCAGCCATTTTTCTTATCTGTGAAATAGGAATGATACTGTATTCCTCACAGGGTTACCATGTAGCACCTGTGTATTTTAGTTCACTTTTCTCTTGCCTGTCATCAAGATGTGCCTATCTTGTGTAATTTTTTTCTCAGTTTACTCTTTTTTTGATAATGGGGTGATAAACTGGTCAGTTTGCTATCTCTCGGGGTAATATGTTCCTTCATTCAGCAAATGTTCATTGAGCTGGGGGATTAGGAATACAGTAGAGTGCAAGATAGATTCCCTCAGTGGGCTTACATTGTTTCCCTCTCTCTTTTAAACTACAGAGCACTAATGCCTTAGCCCTTTTTAGAGGAAACAAAAAGTTCTTGAGACCAAAACTGCCCCACCTCCACCTTCACAGTCCACTTGCAAGTCCAGGTTGTCACCTGCTATAGATTGGAGGTTTCAGTGACCCCCTCCTTGGGTTTGATTAATTTGTTAGAGCAGCTCACAGAACTTAAAGACACATTTTACTAGCTGATTTATTATAAAAGGATGTAACAGCTAAATTGAAGCTATGTAACAAGGAGAGAGGTGCTCCCATGCTCTCTTGAGTGCCCCCCTCTCCCTGAACCTCCATGCATTCACCAACCTGGAAACTCTCCAAACCCTCTCTGGGTATTTATGGAGGCCTCATTGTATGAGCATGCATGCATTATATAGGCACAGCTCGCATTGTATGGGCACAGCTGATTAAATCATTGGCCATTGATGATGTTCAGTTGCCAAGTCATGTCTGACTCTTTGTGACCTCATGGACTGCAGCACGCCAGGCTTCCCCATCCAAACTCTGTCTCCCAGAGTTTGCTCAAACTCATGTCCATGGATGAGTGATGCCATCCAACCATTGATGACTGAACTCAATCTCCAGCCTCTCTTCCCTTCCAGAGATCAGGGTGGGGCTGAAAGTTCCAGCCCTCTAATCTCTTGATTGGTTTCCTTGACAACTAACCCTCATCCTAGTTACCTAGGGGCTTTCCTAAGGTTATCTCAGAAAAGTAAAAAAAAAAGAATAACTTATTCTCTGCATTTAGGAAATTCCAAGGGTTTAGGAGCTCCACGCCAGGGATGGAAACCAAATATGTGTTTCTTCTTATAAATCACAGTATCACAGTGTTAAACACAGATCTACGGAATCAGTAACATTAAAAATAGTAATATTGGAAAAGTGTGATTGCCAGAGTTGGTTTTAGTAACAAAAAAGCTAAATTGCCAGCGTTGGTTTTAATAACAGAAAGTTATATATTTATTTCTTGTGTGTTTTACTTGTTGACTTGATTTTTTTATTCTGACCTTGATGTATTATCATTTAAATCAGTGTCATTATTTTTCCTGTTTTCAACAATGAGCTTGTTTTTAATTACTGATTCATTCTTGATAGTTCAGTTATATGATGTCCTCATATAATTCTGAAAATTAAAAATAAATCCTCATGAATGACAGCTACAGTGTGAATGCTGGTGACTGCTTTAGGATTGGCTCTTTTGAGCATTGTATGACTAGCACCATGTGATTTAGTTCTCTGTCCACATTCTCTAAAGAATTTGGGCTCTGAAATCAGATTTCTAGATTCCAGTTCTGGTTCCACCAATTATTTTTGGGTAAGTCATTGTCTCAAACCCTCAGCCTCCTCATCTGTGAAACAGGGACAATAGTACTACCTACCTGTAAGGGTTATTGTGAGAACCATGGGGGTAACCCATGTGAAGCACTTAGCATAGTGGCTGGAATGTAGTAGATTTTGAGAAGTCTTAACAATTGCCTGGTGGTCCAGTGGTTAGGGCTCCATACTCTCCTTGCCGGGGACCTGGGTTCAATCCCTGGTTGGGGAACTAAGATCTTGAAAGCCATATGGCATGACCAAAAAAAAAAAAAGTCCAACTGAAATCATTAGAAGTTGAGGCTATTTTCTCAATCTATCATAAAATGCACTTTTCCCCTGAAAGTCTCTTAATTAATAAATAGTTCTAATGTTGGAAATTTTGAGAACTAGGCAGGTTTGTGAAATTTGGGGGCGGGGAGCAAGTGAGTCTTTCACCAACTTGGATATTGTACCACCCAGCGGTTGCCTGGCCCTCATATATATTACAGATCGTGTGTGTCCTTTCAGAAACTGTAGAAAGCATCCTATTGTGTCCGTGTGTGCATGCCTGTGCATGTGTGCATCAGCTCATGACCTTGGACATGCTTGCCTCTAGCATCTGTATGGCGGAGTGCATACCTAGCAGTTTCATGAAGAGTACAGTGATCTGCGACAAGGAGGTCTTCCTCTCTCAAATGCACTCAAAGGCCTGGTGATCCATGTCTTCTTTTTATTTATGAAGATTAACTAGGCCGTACATGGATAATCTTGGTAATCTAAATTCTTTCTCTTACTGAATGGTTTTTGTGAAGACTGAAGACTGTTGGATAACCAAACTGGTTTTATTTTTAACATACTTGAAACTGATTTCTTCCTCAAGTCTCCATTCTCCTGGTTTTAATCCCTTTTCTCATTTGCAGCTGAATTTGTGATCAGTCTTGCTGAGAAAAATACCACCTTTGATACTTTCAAGGCTTCGCTGGTCAAAAATGGTGCAGAATTCACGGTATGTGTACATAGAGACCCCTGTTTTGTTTTTAATATCACTGTTGGATTTAAATTTTGATAGTACATGCCAATAAAGTGAACCATTAAGTATGTGATGTTTTCATGCCATTAAACAGTGGTGATATAACTGAATTGCCTGTGATACCTTTCTAGGAAAATGGGGCATAATTTCCATTATTAAGTCTTTATGGGTGCTTACGTTCTTGTTCTGTGAATCAGGAAGTCAAAAACAATAGTCTAGGTGTGAAAGGTAGTTCTAAACCATGGGAAATAAAATAGTTGAAGGGAACTAAGTTACATCCCTGCAAAGAGTCATGAATATCAGTTTTCTCTGAGGCTACGTTACTAGGTTCGGGCCACATCAGGTTGACCCTCTGCTTTATTTGTCCCAGTTAGCTAAATTCAGGTGCATTACCACTCTTTCTAAAGGACACTCTTTTTCTTAGTGTTTTTAAGCACTGATCCAGGAGCTGACAATCTTTGTTCTGTTTCTTTTCAAAGGATTCACTCATTAGTAACTTGCTGCGTCTCATACAAACCATGCGGCCTCCAGCAAAACCTTCTACTAGCAAAGGTGAGCAGAGCTTCTAGCCATGCTTCGTCTCCGTATGGTTTAGGTTGTGAGCATCCTGTGAATTGCATTTGTTTACCTTGCGGCAGCTGCTGAACAAGTAGATTAAAGTAATAAGACATAACCAATGAAATGCATACTGAATCACACTCCCTATCCCCATGCCAGTATAGTTGTTGAGGGTCTTGTAATCAGTATTTTTTTTTTAGTAAGTTGAATTACGTTTATAGTAATGTAGAAGAGTAATATGTAGAAAAATGTTTTTAGTTTGATGCAAATCTAATATTGAAGTTATTTTATTAATCACTAAGAATGTTAATTATGTCTTTTTTTTTTTTTTTACCCTTTCATGCTTTTAATGAATTAAGATCCAGTTGTTAAGCCCAAAACTGAAAAAGAAAAGCTGAAGGAACTCTTCCCAGTCCTTTGCCAGCCAGACAACCCTTCTGTTCGGGTACTGATACCATTTTGAGCTTGTCTACTGCAGCTACATGTCCCCCCACCTCACCCCTTTTCTCTATCTTATTAGTTATTAATTTTAAGTTCGCTTTCACTGTAGCATATTAGTATTTTTCAAAGTAAGTGTCTGGTCTCTCCCTGAGCACGTACTGTGTGTAGAGTAGTGTTAAAAGGGTTCAGAGAAAGATATTCCAGGGAAATGAGATTGGAAATTGTGGGAAGCAATGGTTAAGGAATATGGAATAAGTGTGAAATAACTTAAAGTTCTGAAACAACTGCCTGTTGTGCAAAATTAGATTTTTTTCATTGTTATGTATTTTGTGTATGTGTTCAGTCATGTCCAGCTCTTTTCGACTCCATGGACTGTAACCTACCAGACTTCTCTGTCCATGAAATTTTCCAGGCAAGAATACTGGAGCAGCTTGCCTACTCCAGGGGATCTTCCCTGACCAGGGATCAAACCTGCATCTCCTGCACTGGCAGGCAGATTCAAAGTGTTTTGATTTTTTAATTTCACTAGTACCTACTATATGCCAAGCTGTTATAACTATCAGGGTACAGTGGTGAACAAAACAGACTAGAGTGTCTGCCCTCTTGGAAATTACATCCTGGTACTGGGGCAGGGAATGAACGTGTAAACTCCTTTAGTGGGGAGGAGACAGGCAGTACCCAAGTAAGTAGATGGTATAGCTGATAGCAATGAGAACTACGGAGAAAAATAAAGAGGTGAAAGAGGGAAGGGAGTGTAGAGGGAGATGGAGAATGCTGTGTAAAAATTTTGACGTCTACTTTCTGTTCATAATCACTACTTGCATGCTTTCATGGGAGGGGTGGTACCTAATTGCCACCATAAGGCTTGTATTAAGCACAAAGGGGATTTGCCAAGTGTGGAAATGACTTCCAGGAGCCTTTGCTCATTCCTTCTCCCTCTGTCTCAAATTGTGTTGGAAATCCCTGCCCCCTCTGATTCCTTCACATTAGTGGTTAGAACTGTAGGGACTGTTAGATTTGCAGATGACCATGAAGTACAGATTCTTGGGAGTGGGCTTTTCTTGTCCCCTTTTCTCCTGACGTGGCTGCCTCTGTCTCTGTAGACCATGCTGGACGAGGATGATGTAAAAGTCGCTGTGGATGTCCTGAAAGAACTGGAGGCCTTGATGCCCAGTGCAGCAGGCCAGGAGAAGCACAGAGACACCGAGCACCGGTTTGTCCCTAGCATCCTATCCTTTGCAAGTTTAGGATATAGTGATAGTTGAATTGTGGACCAGCCAAGCAAAACTCTGGGCAAGTTTACAGAATCTAGACTGGCCACGTACCATACTGTTGAATCTATCTTTATTCCTCCCTGGCGAGAGTGTTTAGGCAGCAAGTGCTGAGATGTTCAGAAGATAGAAATCTGGGTTGAAAGAGGGCTGAATACGTTTGTGGTCTCCTCTGTTATTGGCCTGCAGGGATGTCAGTCATAGCTACTGAAACTCCAGTTCAGCATTTAGTGGGTACCTTCCATATGCATGGCACTGTGTTAGGTGCTTGGGAAGGCGAGGATGGAATTGGGCTGGTTTTGTTTTTCAAACAAGTGTTTGTTGCTAGGGACAAGGCCAAGAAAAAGAAGCGCAGCCGGAGCCGAGAGCGAGAGCGAGACCGTGACCGCGAGCGAGAACGAGAACGTGATCGAGACCATAAGCGGAGACACCGGTCCCGCTCTCGATCACGTTCCCGGACCCGGGATAGGAATAAGGGGAAGTCTAGATACCGGTCCAGGAGCAGAAGTCAGAGTCCCCCCAGAGATCGGAAAGACCGAGACAAGTATGGGGAGCGGAATCTGGACAGATGGCGGGATAAGCACGTGGACCGCCCTCCCCCAGAAGAGCCTGCCATCGGGGACATTTACAACGGCAAGGTTACCAGCATCATGCAGTTTGGATGTTTTGTGCAGCTGGAGGGACTGAGGTAATGACACCAGCAAAGGGCAGGATTTCTTTATCACTGGGGATTTTCGTATTTTAAAAAGTGACTGTGTCAGGCTGTTAGAAGGTGACCTTTTATTTGAAATGTCATAGAGCCATTTATTCCTTCCTCTGACTTCAGGAGATCTGCCCTTTTGCTAGTTGACACAGATGAGAATTTGTTGCCCCTCACTTCCACCCTAGCTCCTAACTTTTTCTTTGGAAAGGTGGTAATTCTAGTTTATTGTTTGGCCAGTTTCTTGGAACTTTACTCTTGAGTTTAAGACCCATTCCCCTTTGTTCATTTCCAACAAGGGTGGAAAATGGTTGGGGGAGAGGTATTTTAGACATGTTCCTGATGTGTCTGACTCCCTCAGGAAGCGGTGGGAAGGCCTGGTGCACATCTCTGAGCTCCGGCGGGAAGGCCGTGTGGCCAATGTGGCTGATGTGGTGAGCAAAGGCCAGAGGGTCAAGGTCAAAGTACTGTCCTTCACTGGGACCAAAACCAGCTTGAGCATGAAGGTAGGTGAGTTGTGCAGCTGGTTTCCACATCTGATGGTCAAGGATGCATAAGAGAATGGCAAGTAAGCTCTCTCCCTTGTTTTTGTGCCTTAGGATGTGGATCAAGAGACCGGAGAAGATCTAAACCCAAATCGACGGCGGAATCTTGTCGGGGAGACCAACGAGGAGACCTCTATGAGGAATCCGGACAGGCCCACCCACCTGTCCCTTGTCAGTGCCCCTGAAGTAGAGGATGACTCACTAGAGCGCAAGCGCCTTACCCGCATCTCTGACCCAGAGAAGTGGGAGATCAAGCAGGTTGGGGCCTTTTGCTTTTATGGCCACAGTCATTCAGGGTGTAGCATGATGGTTATGAGTGTGGACCCTGGACCATGATGGCCTGGGCTGACTTCAGACCACTCAGCTTATCATCCTGAGCCACGTTATACTACGTCTTTGTGCTTCAGAGCCCCCATCTGTAAAACAGGGCCAGTGTTGGCATTGTGGGGATTAAATGAGTTAGTAGAAGTGATGTTCTTAGATTAGTGCCTGCATGTGGTAAATGCTGTTTGAGTGATCATTCTTGTTTTCATCATGTGTCGGTAAACATCAGAACCTCAGTGTGCCAGGCCACTGTGCAAAAACTAGGGCTATGAGGATAAATCTGTCATGGTTCCTACCCTTGAGGAACTCCAAGTCCAGTGGAGGAGACAGATTGAAGCAAATAACTGGGAAGGTTTACCTTCTATATAATATGGAATGTGCAGAGTGCTATGGAGTCAGGGAGCAGATAACATGTCCTGGGAATGTGACTCTTGAGCTGTGCTTTTGGGCATGATGTTGTGCCTTCAGGGGTGGGATATATGGTGTTTGAGGCCCTGCAGTCTTGGGTCAGCAGAGGAAAAAACCTTGGTTTCCTACATGAAGTCTTTGTATAAAGTCAAAAGAAGAGTGTTGATCTAGCAGGCAACAAATGTTTCCTTTTATCCTTTGGCTAGATGATTGCTGCCAATGTCCTTTCCAAGGAAGAGTTCCCAGACTTCGATGAAGAGACTGGCATTCTCCCTAAAGTGGATGATGAAGAAGGTAACCAGCCAGTTAGATGGAGCAGGATAATGGATTGGGAGGACACTTGGCAAGTTCAGCCATGGATAGGGTTTATTTGTAGTTTAAACCGGTAGTTAAACTCATCTGTTTCTTGGGCCTTACAGCTCTTCTCTCAAAGAACAAGGGTCCTTTCATGATGGAGGCTAAAAAAACTTACATTTCTGATAAATGTCTATATATTGCTATACTTGTTGCTTATGATCAGTTTTTAGGATATAAGGTGCTTACAATCAGTTTTTAAGATACAAGAAGTTCTAGTATTTTGGGGAGTGAATTTGATCTCATATTTTTAGTAATTGTTCTCTAAACCTTGGATCCACCTAGATTACCTCTGAGTTGCCATGAAAACAATTTTTAAGCTTAGCCCATTGGCAATTTTTTTTTAAAAATTGTGAAATAAATTCCTTAATGAAGTGTATATGGTTTGTATAACAATAACAAATGAAAACCTGTGTACCTACCACCCAATTCAGTTCAGTTCAGTCGCTCAGTCATGCCTGACTCTTTGCAACCCCATGAACCTCAGCACGCCAGGCCTCCCTGTCCATCACCAACTCCCGGAGTTTACCCAAACTCATGTCCATTGAGTCGGTGATGCCATCCAACCATCTCATCCTCTGTCGTCCCCTTCTCCTCTTGCCCTCAATCTTTCCCAGCGTCAGGGTCTTTTCAAATGAGTCAGCTCTTCGCATCAGGTGGCCAAAGGATTATAGTTTCAGCTTCAACATCAGTCCTTCCAATGAACACCCAGGACTGATCTCCTTTAGGATGGACTGGTTGGATCTCCTTGCAGTCCAAGGGACTCTCAAGACTCTTCTCCAACACCACAGTTCAAAAGCATCAATTCTTCGGTGCTCAGCTTTCTTAATAGTCCAACTCTCACATCCATACATGACTACTGGAAAAACCATAGCCTTGACTAGATGGATCTTTGCTGGCAAAGTAATGTCTCTGCTTTTTAATATGCTGTCTAGGTTGGTCATAACTTTCCTTCCAAGGAGTAAGCATCTTTTAATTTCATGGCTGCAAACACCATCTGCAGTGATTTTGGAGCCCCCAAAAATAAAGTCAGCCACTGTTTTTCCACTGTTACCCCATCTATTTGCCATGAAGTGATGGGACCGGATGCCATGATCTTAGTTTTCTGAATGTTGAGCTTTAAGCCAACTTTTTCACTCTCCTCTTTCACTTTCAAGAGGCTCTTTAGTTCTCCTTCACTTTCTGCCATAAGAGTAGAACTTTGTCAGCACCTTTGAAGCCCTTACATGCTCTGATTGGACCTTCTTCTTCTGGGTAATCACCATCCTGAATTTTGCCTTATTTCCTGGTTTTCTTTAGCATCTTACCACCTATCTATCCCTAAACACTGTATTGTTTAGTTTGTTTTTGAACTTTCTTTTTTTCCTTGAGTCACCATTATTCTTTCAGTATATATCTATGTTGATTTTTGTAATTAAATTTCATTCGTTTTCACTGCTGTAGAGTTTTTCTGTGTATAAATTTGCCATAATTTATCCATTTTACTTTTGATGGGCATATGGGCTGTTTTCTGGGGGTTTTCTGTTTGCCTTTATGAAAAGTTCTATTATGAAATTCCTGTACTTGTCTCTTAATGCACGTGTGCAAGACTGTCTCTTTTTCCTGAATATGTAGGAGAATTACTAGGTAGCAGGACATGTGTGTGTTCAACTTTACCAGGCAGTCCCTCATTGTTTTCTAAAGTTTTTGTACCAATTTACATTATTACTATAAGCGTAAGTGAGATTCTGTTGCTCTGTATCCTTGCCAACATTTGATGTTATCCAACTAAACTTTTTTCCCCCCATCTATTGTGGGCTAAGAGTTGTTATTCCACATGAAGTTGAATGGCAAATGCCTTAGTACTGTTTAGAATATCAGACAATTTTCCGCAGGCTTAACTTCTTTTGAAAGAAGCTCTGATCCGTTCTTCGGCTGGAGCACAAATGCCTCGAAATGGCTGGTGGGCAGGGTAGACAGTCACCCACATTAGAGTTTCGACCTTGGGAGCTATCTTTGATAAAGATTGCTGATGCCTGTGAAAATTAATGGTTTATGTGAGAACAATTGGTCATTTACGTCTTTTGTTTTTGGCTAATTCTTCTTTTGGGGGATTTTCAGATGAGGACCTTGAGATCGAGCTGGTTGAGGAAGAGCCTCCATTCCTGAGAGGGCACACCAAGCAAAGCATGGACATGAGCCCTATCAAAATCGTTAAGGTGAGAAACACTGGAACTCTAACCTGGATATGTCAAGTGAACTTCTTTTCCTAAAGTAACGATTCAGTTTTTCAGAGCAGGTTACTAGATCTGAGTAAGCAGAACTCAGGCCACAGGAGGCAGTAGTGACGGTTGGTTGGGGTCTAGAATGTTTTTGTTATAGAGGAAGATTGACTTGACTTTGTTGTTTTTGCCTTTTAAATTCTTACAGTCTCATTTTAGTGTGTTTTTGGGAGGAAGCCGAGATACATATGAGTGCTGAATCTATCGTCACTGCCTTTGTCCAGGCTTTAGGGCTTGAGTCATCACCTTACAGGTTCAAGGGCAATTGTTAAAGGATCACTTGACCAATTGGGGTTCCCAGTAGAAAGCTATAGCACTAGATGTTGTGGAGGGCAGAGCTGTGAGTAGAATTTATGGAATTGTTATGATAAAATTTGGGGTTTGGAAGAAGGATCTTAAAGGCCCAACTGTTGCTTGTAATCCAACCATATATCCTCTGCAGTGTTCATCTCACGTGGTCTTCTCATGTCTGCTTGACAGTGTTGGTGACAGGGAATTCATCAGCTCTTGAGGAGACCCATTGCATCCCCAGATGGATCTGATCAGTAGACTTCTTTAGATAGAGCTAAATATGTCTTATTGAGGCATATACATTGGTCTTAATTTTAGTCCTCAGGATCATACACAAGAATATGGCTTTTTTCTTGGGGTTCTCATCTTCAAGCCCCAAATCCCCAATTCTTTCAATGATTTATCACTGTCCTTGTTCATGTTCTTTGAATATGGTACAGTTGATCCACTTCTTTCATGGAGTCTAGTATGTTGATATGAAGTTTCTTCTGGGTGAGTCTCTCTTCTAGATTTGAGTGGCTTAACAAACTACATGTTATTTTCTGGATATTCAGTGCATGCTGAGATCCCATTCTGCTGTTGCCTTGTCCTCTCTTGCACTAGAATCCAGATGGCTCCCTCTCCCAAGCAGCAATGATGCAGAGTGCCTTGGCCAAAGAAAGGCGGGAACTTAAGCAAGCACAGCGGGAAGCTGAGATGGATTCTATTCCCATGGGACTCAACAAACATTGGGTTGATCCTTTGCCTGATGGTAGGACTCTGGGGGAGGGTGGGTATGTGGACTTAAAAAAAAATCTGAACCTTCAAATATACAGGGAGAGGGTGTTGCCGTCACTTAACTGAAGACTGAGCGTTGACTGTGGTGATTGGGTTTTTCCCTTCAGTTAGAGCGCGTTTTCGTTTGTTTCGTTATTTAAATGTTTTAGTAACTGTGGTCAAATCATTAGACTGGCTGTTTTCTTTTGAATAACTTAAAAATTTTTATTCTAAAGATAATACAGCTCTGAAACTTCTCTTTTCATATAATTCTTTGTGTAGTAAATATTAACTGACTGCTGGATACAGTCATAGCAAATACTGTTTGTGTTAGGTCGGTGGGGATACAGCTGTAAAGAAGACAGACATGGGCCTTGCTCTTATGAGGTTTACAGTTTAGTGGGGAAGATGGATATTAACCGGATAATTACCGAATAACTAATTAGTTAAATCACAAACCAGTGCTAGATAAGAAGTAGAGGTGTGGTTGGCTATTGTGGATCACTTCCCTGGGAAGACGAAGGCCTGAAGGATAAATAGGATTTAGTCTGTCCATGGGGATGACATGGGGATTGGGGAGTATGTTCCAGGCTCAGGAATAGCCTGTGATGAGGCTGTGATGTCAGAAAGAAGACCTGTGTGGCTGTAGCAGAGTGATGGGTGGAGTTCATGGAGAAAGGGGTGAGATGTGACCGCCAGGATTTTGTAGATGGCGTTAGGAATTGGGGCTCAGTCCTGGCGTTCATTGGGAAATGGTGCAAAGTTCTAAGTTGGGGAGTGGCAAGATCAGAGTGGGATTTCCAAAGGATTATTGAGGGTGCCCTGCAGAATGGATTGGATGGGTTAAGAGTAAACATGTGTTGAATTAGGAGGCTTTTATAATAGTTCAGAGGAGAGATGATGGCTTAAAGACAGGATGCAGAGAGAAGGAATGTACTGGAGAAATGTGATCTGTTGAGGGTTGGGAAGGGACAGTGAGATTGATAAGAAGTCGCCTGTTTTCCTTTGCAGCGGAAGGCAGGCAGATTGCTGCCAACATGAGGGGTATTGGGATGATGCCCAATGACATTCCCGAGTGGAAGAAGCATGCCTTTGGGGGCAACAAAGCTTCATATGGAAAAAAGACCCAGATGTCAATCATTGAACAGAGGGAGAGCCTGCCCATCTACAAGCTGAAGGAGCAGCTAGTACAGGTGAGATGCTCTTTATGACCTGTTGGTGGAGAAATCAGGGTGTTTTCTGAAAGAAGGATGACATGTCTTAATTGAAATCAGTGCATTTGAAGTGGCTTTTCTGAAGGGAATAGGAAAAAAAAACAATATTTCCAACTACTAAAAAAAACACGTATATATTAGTCTACGTATTTTTTCCTATGAGGAAGTAAATCTATTTGAACTGGGGATCCCTGGAGCAATTACAAGTGGGCAGAGTATTGTGTTGAGTAAGAAAAATGGGGATGCTTGTCTTCCCATTGAGGCAAGTCTTTGCTTCAGGTACTTATTTCCATTTTCTTGTGATCTGATTTAAGATCATGAAACCTTCCTGAGGCAACATACTTTATAAGTTTCCAGCAAATCCTTTCAATGACCTCTTATACATATACAAACAAGTACAAATATATGTATGTACATACACACACAGGTATTGTACGTTTTATATGAATCGTGTGTTTCTTTTTTTTTTTTTTTTTTTATTTTAGTTGGGGGCTAATTACTTTACAATATTGTAGTAGTTTTTGCCATACATTGACATGAATCAGCCATGGGTTCACATATGCTCTCCCTCCGGAACCCTCCTCCCACCTCCCTCCCCTTCCCATCCCTCTGGGTCATCCCAACGCTCCATCCCTGAGCATCCGTCCCATGCATAGAACATGGAATGGTGTTCCGCTTCACATATGACAATATACATGTTTCAATGTTATTGTCCCAGAACGTCCCACCCTCACCTTCTCCCTCAGAGTCCACAGGACTGTTCTATGCATCTGTGTCTCTTATTGTGCCTCGAATCGTGTGTTTCTAGATGGCAGCGTATTATATATACTGTTCTGTATTTTGCTTTTTCCCCCCTCAGTGACACAGCTCAGCATTGTTCCCTATTTTTTTTAGTGCTTTGTTATGTGGGTGTACTGTGGCTTATTTAACTAGTCCTGTGTTAATAGACATGTAGGTTGATGGCAATCCTTTGCTGTTATAGACAGTGTAGAAATCAAGTGATTTTAGGGGGTAAGGTACTGGAGATTTGAGAATGACAGTAGAAAGGAACTCTATATTTAGCTTTTTTATTTGCTACTGAATTCTTTAATCATGTGCATATAATACTTGAGAAAACACATATATGTGTATAAAATATCAGGGTGAGCTGGATAGTTTATGCTTTTAGCATCATTGTATTTTTATGAGTTTAAGGAAAACAATATATTTTTAAATAATTGAGTCAGTTTAAAGAAAAAAAAGAATACTTATGGAATTCTCTGGTGGTCCAGTGGTTAGGACTCCACGCTTTCACTGCAGGGGGCCCAAGTTTTGTCCCTGGCTGGGGAACTGAGATCCTGCATGCTTCTTGGAGCATCCAAAAATGTAAATAAATTTAAAAGTTTAAAGTTTTTAATTTGTTATGCATGCCTGTGTGCTCGGTCGCAAAGTCATGTCCGGCTCTTTTGTGACCTCATGGACTGCAGCCTTCCAGGCTCCACTGTCTGTGGGATTTCCCAGGCAAGACTACTGGAGTGGGTTGCCATTCGCTTCTCCAGGGGATCTTCCTGACCCGGGGATCGAACCGCATCTCCTGCATTGGCAGGCAGATTCTATACCACTGAGCCACCTGGGAAAGTGTTGAAAGTGAAAGTGTTAGTTACTCAGTCGTGTCCGACTCTTTGTGACCCCATGGACTGTAGCCTACCAGACTCCTCTGTCCATGGAATTTTCTGGGCAAGAAAACTTGAGTGGGTAGCCATTCCCTTCTCCAGGGGATCTTCCTGACCCACATCTCCTGCATTGCAGGCAGATTCTTTACCTACTAAGCTGAATAAGAACATCACCCATAGAAAATCACCATGAATATGTTTTTCTATGCATACTTAAAAATTTAAACGTTGGTTGTCATCTTACATATGTGCACCACTGTTTCCCCTTTTTCTCCTTTAATGTTAAAACTTAACCAATTATTTTACTCCTGAGTAACGTGTGGCAGATTTTAATGACCTTACTTACATTTGGTTGCTTTCAGGCTGTTCATGACAATCAGATCCTGATTGTTATTGGAGAGACAGGGTCTGGGAAAACCACGCAGATCACCCAGTACCTGGCGGAGGCGGGCTATACTTCCAGGGGCAAGATTGGATGTACCCAGCCTAGAAGAGTAGCGGCCATGTCTGTGGCCAAAAGAGTGTCAGAGGAGTTCGGTTGTTGCTTAGGCCAGGAGGTGAGTGGGTGATGATGCTGTTCTTGGAATAATACTACCTTTTTTCAGGTTTTTCCTGAGAGAGAGAGGGTTTCTCATGTTCATCAGATCTGTTCAGGATCAAACCCCAGGCAGATTTTACTTTGAGGAAATCACTGTACATCTTGGTCAAATTCTATCTATTAAGATTATGGGTAATAGTCTGGGCTGAAATCGTGAGTGAAGATTGCAAAAAGGCAAGGTTTGTGTCTAAGGTTTTCTGCTTCTGTTCTGCTTTAGGTGGGCTACACCATTCGATTTGAGGACTGCACCAGCCCCGAAACAGTCATCAAGTACATGACAGACGGGATGTTGCTCCGAGAGTGCCTGATTGACCCCGACCTCACTCAGTATGCAATCATCATGTTGGACGAGGCGCATGAGAGAACAATTCACACTGACGTGCTCTTTGGATTGCTGAAAAAGGTAACTAGATGCTCTTCAGTGGCCCTTCTGCCTGTTGGGAACTGAATTCTGGGAATAGATGTTATTTTTTAAGATTTACTTACTTTGTCATTTATTTATTTTTAGCTGTGCAGGGTCTTTGTTGCTGCATGTGGGCTTTCTCAAGTTGCAGAGAGCAGGGGCTACTCTCTAGTTGTGGTGCGGGGCTTCTCATTGCAGGGGCTCCTCTTGGTGGAGCACGGGCTCTAGTCGTTCTGGCACATGGGCTCAGGGATTGTGGCGCATGGGCTTAGTTGCTCCGCGGCGTGCGGGATCTTCCCGGACCAGGGATTGAACCCATTTCTCCTGCATTGGCAGGAGGATTCCTAACCATTAGACCACCAGGAAAGCCCTGGGAATTGGATTTGAGTACCTGTGCCTTTTTTGGGCAGTCTTTTTTAGTAAGCTGCATTGCATTTCCCTTTAGACGGTTCAGAAACGGCAGGACATGAAACTGATTGTCACCTCAGCCACCTTGGATGCTGTGAAGTTTTCTCAGTACTTCTATGAAGCTCCCATCTTTACCATCCCAGGTCGAACATACCCAGTGGAAATACTGTACACAAAGGAACCTGAAACCGATTATCTAGATGCCAGCTTGATCACGGTCATGCAGATCCACTTAACAGAACCACCAGGTAGGGGGAAAAGAGCATTTTTCCTCTTAGACCAAAAGTCCTGATGTGGGTATTTTTGCACATTTTTTTAAAAAATGGCTTTTAAATATTGGTTGGTCTGTAGGTCTCAGGTTTGCATGTTTGAAGTGGTGGTGATGAAAATGTAAATAATAGTATGCAGGGTATAAATGCATCTATTTAAACATAGACACAAATTTTTAAAAAATTTGAAAAACCAAAACAACAAACAGTAAACATGGATAGAGGAAAACCTCTTGATTTGTTAGAAATCAGAATATGAGAGTGTTTTCCACCTTTTGGAGTTCTGTGAATGTCAGTGTGGCCTTTGTATAGAACATTCACCGAGGAGGTCAGTTCATGCTCCTCTTCTCCTCTTAGGTGATATCCTGGTTTTCCTGACTGGTCAGGAAGAGATCGATACTGCTTGCGAGATCCTGTATGAAAGAATGAAATCCCTGGGACCTGATGTTCCAGAGCTGATTATCCTCCCAGTGTACTCTGCTCTCCCCAGTGAGATGCAGACCCGCATCTTTGACCCAGCTCCACCTGGCAGCAGAAAGGTAACACAAGCGCTTGTGTTCTGAAACCACGTGGTGTATGCAACTGTTCCTGATGGGGATTGCTTATGGTGCATGTGAGTCTTGTGTATTATATTTTAGGAAGTAGTCCAGCCAGTTTGTTAAGGAACGAGGGTCTTGTATGTGGTCTCTGCTCTCCTTCCTCCCTTTTCCTTCATTTGGCAGGTTGTCTTTTGAGCATTTCCCAGACTTTGGGGTAGACACAGGGCTGCCGTCTGAGGATGGGCTTCTGTTTGCTGTGGAACATCCACCGGTAGACAGGCCTTTACCATAGAGTGTGACAGTGCTACTGGTGCGCTGAGTCCCCACAGGGGGAGCACCCAACCCAGTGTTCTTACTGGAAGTAGGATCTAAGCTAGTCCTGAACAACATGTGGATGTTTACCTAGACGAGACGGGCAGGACAACATGCATTCCGAATCGGCAGAACAGGCCCTCCTCCTGAGAGCTGTGAGGGTTTTGGGTTTTCAGGAAGCTGTGTAGTTCCAGCAGCTGGAATTGACTGTGTGAGTATGTGTGAGACAGTGCGAAAGGAGACAGATGGATTTTACAGTAATAGCTTTATTGAGATATATAATTTACATACCGAACAATTACCCCTTTAAAGCATAAAATTCAGTACACATTAGTATAGTCACAGAATTTTTTTAGTATATTCACAGAATTGTACAGCCGTGAATTACCATTATTAATCATTCATCACTAACCATTAATCACTACAACTTAATTTTTAGAACAATCTCATCATTCCCAAAAGAGACACTTTAGAAATCATCCCCCATTCACCCCTCTGCTCAGCCCCTGGGAACCACTCTCTGTCCCTGGATTCACCTGTTCTGGATGTGTCATATAAGTGGAGTCATTATAGTTTGTGGTCCTTGGGGACTAGCTTCTTTCACTTAGTGTGTTTTCAAGATTCGTCCATGTTGTAGCATGTATAAGCACTTCATTTCTTTTTACTGTTGAAGAATACTCTGTTGTAGAACAGAATGCACCACATTTTGTTTATCCATTCATCAGTTGATGGACATTTGGATTGTTTCCACATTTTAGCTATTATGAATAACACTGCTGTGAACATTTGTTTACAAGTTTTCGTGTGGACATATGTTTTCTTTTCTCTTGAGTACATACCTAGGAATGGAAGAGAGATGGATTTTCTTTTTAAATTGAAATACAGTTGATATACAACATGATGTTAGTTTCAGGGGCACTACAAAGTGATTTGACATTTGCATACATTATAAAATGATCACCAGAATGAATCTAGTAACCATCTGGAAGACAGATGGATCTGAATAACATTGAAGAGTTAGAACGGTCAAGACATAGTGGGTGCCTGGAGATTTATGGAAGGGCAGTGGGGAGAAGTCAGGAATGACTACCAGGTTTCTGGCTTGGGCAGCTAGAAGGAAGATGGTGCTGAGGAGCCAAATGAAGAGGAGCAGGTTTGAGAGGCAAAACGGTGACTCCTACTCTGCTCCTGGTGATTGTGCTTCTCTCCACGGGGGGGTTCTCTGGCAGGTAGAAGCCTTTCAGGGCCAGTAAAATGCTGGCATGAGGTGAGATGTTCTGGTGCCTCCTGACAATGATTTTTCCAAGCAGTTGTGTTTTATTGTCTGAACCTCTGGGTGGAAGAAGAGTGGCAGTGCCAGGCTGAGACCAATAATCTAGATCACATATGCTGCTGTTTACACACAAGTCGTGAAATTCCTCTGCTGCCTCGTGGTTCATTTTATGATCAGAAAAAAAAAGTCTCTCTCTTGTTCCACATACACAAACGGCTCATTTGTAGTACAGATGTCCCTGTGGGGGAAGGAAAATCTCATTTTGCACTGGCACATGTGATACCAGGAAATCTCTGTTTTCCCAGGGTGCTACAAAATTAAAATTGTAGTAATCAGCATTGGATCTAGAAAATGAGGGATGTAGCCTTTTGCACAAATGGAATTGGCTTTGACTGGCCATTGCTTTTTCCTACTGCACTTCTCTCAGGTACCACTCCCTCCCCAGCCTAACACTTAAGACGAAGGCCCCTCCCCTTCCACCCATTTGAGGCCAAACAGAGATTAAGTGCTCTCTAACCACCTAGAGAGAGGGAGAGAGCTACACAGTCTCTTTGGAAAGATGTCCGAGTTCAGAAGTCTCATTTCACACCTCAGAACTGAGACTGGGCAGTTCAGTCCAGCTATGTCCCTCTTGCCTGCAGGTCGTGATTGCCACCAACATTGCAGAGACATCGCTGACTATTGATGGCATTTACTATGTGGTGGACCCTGGATTCGTGAAGCAGAAGGTGTACAATTCTAAGACAGGGATTGACCAGCTCGTGGTGACTCCTATTTCTCAGGTAGGGCAACTTCTTCTGGCAGCTTTTCTGAAAATCCTGGTTAGGGCTTTCCTGACATTTTTTATGGTTTTGTATTTTGAACTTTATTGTTTTAAGATACTGGCTTCTTTGTTGAGATACAGGAGATTTTGTGTTGTTTGCTTTTAATCTTCAGAGTAGTGTTTCATCATTAAAAAACCCCATAAAACTGGAACTTAAAAAAAAAAAGGAAATTGAATCTTAGCACCCTTGTTTGTCTTAAGAATATTATTTTTAAAAATATTGCACTTAGCCACAAATATCTGAGATAGTAATAATTCAAGAAATGATAATAATGTGTTTCTTTGGTAATTATGGAACAGTTTCCTACCTAAATTATATTTTAAAATGAATATCCTGATCATCCTTTATGAAGGCAGTTTGGCCCCAGTGTTTCTGAAATTTAAAAGTTCATTTCTTGAGCCTAACAGTTCTGCTTCTGGAAATAAATCTGAAAGTTAGAAATGATTGAACTCGTATCCAAAGGTAATGGAAAAGGATGTTCATGAAGCATTATTTGTATTAGAGGGAACCTGGGAAAGTTCTAAATTAGCTCCCTTTCGGAGCTAGTAGTTTAATGAAGTATGGTAAATTCATGCCATAGAATGTTACGTGACATTAACATAGTGGTGTGTATCTATATTTAATGACATAAGCACATAACTCTGATATATTATTTGAAAAAAGTGAGCTACAAAATAGCATGAGTAGTATAATCCAATTTTTGTTTAAAAATAGATGATATGCGCCTGTGCACAGCGTATGTAAATGTACCTGCGATTGAAAGCGTAATATAGCCAAAATGTTAGACAAGGTTCTTTCTCGGTGGTGCTGCTTGGTCTCTGTGCTGATGGGTAAAGCACATTTTTCTTCCCT
This sequence comes from Okapia johnstoni, assembly GCA_024291935.2. Lineage (NCBI taxonomy): Eukaryota > Metazoa > Chordata > Mammalia > Artiodactyla > Giraffidae > Okapia > Okapia johnstoni. Next base: position 18,544,134 of record CM044306.1, on the reverse strand, counting down.
ATACTTTTATATATTGTCTTAATATTCTATAAGAGGCATGTGTTACTCATAATCTATAATTCCATAAGGCTATTTTCATTTTGAAACCTAAGTAATAATAGCTGACACTTGCAAGGTACTTTCTATGTGCCAGGCACTGTCCCAGGTACTTTCACGCACATGAACTCATTACATTCTCAGTTGATCTTTTGTGGTAGATGTTATTATTATCCTCATCTCACAAGTGAGACTGAGGGCCAGAGGCGTTAAGTGACTTGCCTAGCTGGTAGAGCCAGGATGTAAACCTGGGCAAGGGAGTTTCCTGGTTAAGACTGCATTTTTAATGCAGGAGGCACGGGTTCAATCCCTGCTCAGGGAACTAAGATCCCATATGTCTGCTGTGTGTGCGTGCATGTATGTGTATGTGCTCACTCGCTTCAGTCGTGTCCGACTCTTTGCGACCCCATGGACTGTAGCCCACCAGGCTCCTCTGTCCAAGGGATTCTCCAGGCAGGAATACTAGAGTGGGTTGCCATGCCCCTCCTCAAGGGGATCTTCCCAACCCGGACCCATGTCTCCTGAGTCTCCTGCATTGCAGACAGATTCTTTACCCACTGAGCCACCTGGGAAACCATGCCTGCTGTGAGATGTGGCCCAAAAAGAAAAGAAAAAGAAATTAAACTTGGGCAGTGGTCCCAGCATGTGTGCTCTGTACCAGTTCTTCTGGGGGTGATACGTGCAACTCACAGTGATGGAGAAATTATTTATATCTGCCCTCCGTAATTTGAGAAACATCTGTAGAATGTTGTGGAATCTGATTGCTGCCTCCCTCTGAGTGGGTAGTGACCTCTCATACTCTTATCTTTTGCTTTGTAGCTGGCATAGAAATTCGTAAACCCTGATACTATTTATAAGACAGATGGTTTTGTCAGAAAATGGCCCTCTCCAGATTGCTATTCACTGGTTTCCTAGCAACCTAGGGCTAACCTACATATTGTTTTTAATTTTAAAAATTAGCGCCCCTCTCCCCTGAGTACAGAAGTAATATAACATTATTTTGAAAATTGCCCATAGTCCTGTTGCCACCAACCATTGTCTTCATTATGATGTTTTTTCTTGCCTATCTTTTTTCATGTTTATTTCAGATTGCAATTCTAATAGTATAGTAAGTATGTGGGTTTTGATTCATATTTAACTTTCCTGATAATTAAGGTAATGTATGTTCATTATTGAATATTTGTTAAAATAAAACTCATCTACAAGCCTAGCATCAGAGTTAGCCAAAGGTAACATTTTAGGGTATTTTTTCCTAGTTTTTTATTTCTGATAGTTTGTATATTTACATTAAGATTAAAAAAATAAAATTAGTATTGTTTGGCAACTTGCTTTTTCACCTCTATGAGTGAACCTGTTCATCTGTCATTGAGCATCTCAAAAACTTGATTTTTAAAACAGCTGCAGACTCGTTCACTGGTATGATTACATTATATTTATTCAGTTCACTTACATTTTTGGTTATCATGGTGGAGGGTGGGTTTTGTCATTTGATTTTATGCTTTCTTATTTATGTTGTGCCACGCTAGTTTGAAGGTGTGTTTCTGTGATCTTTACGGTATTTCTTCTATTCACTTGCTTGTATTAATATTTGGCCTCACTTGAACAGACTTCCCTGAGTGGGGATGATTAAGAGTGGTGGTAGGAACTCTTGGAAATAGTCCTAGAGTAAGTGAAATAAACCCCATTTTAGGTTTTGCCCATTGCAAAGTGCCCCCCTTTCTACAGATTTCCTGGGTGAAGCCATTAAGGAATGTTTAACAGATCTGTTACTTTTATTCCCACCCCTCTAGGCTCAGGCAAAGCAACGAGCTGGCAGAGCTGGGAGAACAGGCCCAGGGAAGTGTTACAGGCTCTACACAGAACGTGCCTACCGAGATGAAATGCTGACCACCAACGTGCCAGAAATTCAGAGAACCAACTTAGCAAGCACAGTGCTCTCGCTCAAGGTAGAAATCACTGTCTTGTTAGAATGGGCTGATGGAGCAGTCCAATTCTATGGCCTTAGTGAATGGATCTCGGTTTTATGAATCTTGTTAAATACTTCAGTAACCTCATGGAACCCGTCCCTTTGGGTACAAGGCAAACGGCTGTGATAACAGCCTCTCCACCACGGGTCTGGGGCTAAATTGGCGTGTGTGCTGTGATGTTTTTTTTCTTGCCATCATAACCAGCAGGATATTTGGTTATAAAAGATTTTAGTTAGGAGCATTATCTTTCTAACAGGATATTAGAAAAATCGAGCCAGTGCCAAACTGTGGACAAACTCACTTCCCTCAACCCTTTAACTTTCATATCCAATTCTGTTCTTTTAAAACGGAAGCAAAACCCACAATCCAAAAGCTTTGCAAGGGAACAACTGTTAGTACAGGTTTCAGACTGGCCCCCTGGGGCTGGGTTTCATTCTGAATCACTCTCTTCCTCTCTCAGTCCCCAGTGAGGAACTTCAGTCTCTCTTGGCAGGGGGAGCCGCATGAGTAATTTCCCAGATGATGGCACCCCTACCCAGCGCCACCCCCCCAACTCCAGTGCTGCCCTGGAGCCCTGGCACTTTACTAATGCACAGTGTGCTGTTGTAATTTATTATTCATTCCCTGTACGAGAGGCTAAAACAGAGCTTCAGAGGAAAAAAAAAAAAGCCTGCTCCAGTCTGAAGTGAGAACAGAGAGGCATCTGTGGCTCAAAGTTCTGCTCTGAGCTGTGTGTCTTTGATAAATTTACCTGCTCGTCTCTCTGCTCTGTATTCTCTCAAAGTGGGGGGCTGTTAATAGTCTCTCCTGTGAAGATAAATGAGATAGTGCAGGTAAAGGCACTTGGCACAACACTTACTGATTGCTAACATAATTCCTTGTTCTTATTCATACAGTAAGCAGTTATTGAACACCTGCTGGGTTTATGGTCACCATCACTTCTGTGGGAAAGAAACAGAAAGCTTAGGTCCTGCCTTTATACACGTTTGGATAGTGCATCATTTGTTTCTTTTATTCATCAGATTAGCTAACAGATGTATCCAATGCCTGCTCTGTGGTCGGCAGGCAGTTGCATGTGGTTTTGGATGTCACCATGGTGAACTCTGAGAGCAGGGGCTGTATCTTAGTCCTCTTTATAACCCTCATCTAACATGGTGCAGGGCACTTTCTAGATACACAGTAGATATTATGTATGCAGGAGACAGGGCAAGCTGGTTGTTACCTTTTTTTTTTTAATTATGATAAAATATGTAACACATTATCATTGTAATCTTTTAAAATGTCTAGTTCAGTGGCATAAGTACATTCACGGTGTTGAGCAGCCGTCACTACTATCCATTTCCAGAACTTTTTGATCATCCCAAATTGAAACTCTGTACTCATTTAGCTGAAACTGTCCCTTTCCCCCTCCCTCCTGCCCCTGGTAACCAAATTACTTTCTGTCTCTATGAATCTGCCTAGCCTAGGTACCTCAGATAAAAGGAATCACACATATTTGTCCTTTTTGATCTGGCTTATTGTACTAGTTGTTTTCAAGGTTCATCATGATGTAGCATGTATTAGAATTTCATTTGTTTTTAAGGGTGAGTAATATTCCATTGTATGTATATACAGTGTTTTGTTTATCCATTCATCTATTGATGGACTTTTGGGTGGTTTCTACCTTTTAGCTATTGTGAATAATGTTGCTATGAACATTAATGTACAAGTATTTGTCCTGAGTCCCTTCTTTCATTTCTTTTGAGTGTATACCTAGACGTGGAATTCTTGGATCATCTGGTAACTCTGTGTTTAACTTATTGGTGAATCACCAAGTAGCCGCACCATTTTATTCCCATCAGCAATGTATGAGGATTCCTGTTTCTCCATATCTTGCCAACACTTATTAATTTCTTTCTTAAATTTTGCTGTTGCCATCCTAGTGGGTATGAAGTGGTATTTCATGGTGATTTTGATTTGCATTTTCCTAATTACTAGTTATATTGAGCATCTTTTCTTGTGTTTGTTCCCATTTTTATATATATTTGGAGACATGTCTACCTTTGCCCATTTTTAAATTTTTGTCTTTTGGTTCTTGAGCTGTATATTCTGAGAGTATTTTTTTAATGTTTCCCAAGAAAGTATATGTTTTCTAACAGTCTTGAGGTTTGTGTGACCCAGCCCTCCTGCTAATCCCTCTGGTAGCTTCCTAATTGCAGTTGAAGAAATAAGAAGGTGACAAGTAGTCACCCTCCATGTGAGCACTGGTGAGGCTGACCCTGCCATCTACACATTGTTCTCTTCTATTCTAGGCCATGGGTATCAATGACCTGCTGTCCTTTGACTTCATGGATGCCCCACCAATGGAGACCTTGATCACAGCCATGGAGCAGCTGTACACGCTGGGGGCCCTGGACGATGAGGGGCTGCTTACTCGCCTGGGCCGCAGGGTAGGGGACAGCCCTAAACCTCGGGTGCTTTGGGGAAGATTCCCTGGCTAGCCTTCCATTCTTTCTGTTCTGTATAAAAAATTAAGCTCTGAGGCCCTGGATAAGCTTTGACTAGAATTCTGCATGCCTGTGTTTAACCTGGATTTTTCACTGTTACTTGAAACTACTTCTTCTTTACAGAAAAAGAAATTCTATCCAACTAATCTTACCTCATAATATGTAATTGAGTTTAGCCTTTGAAAAGATGTCTGTAAAATTCCCACCTACCCCAACAGTAGTTATAATCTTGGTCATATACATTTTGTTGAAATTTATTTGGGAAATTTAAAAAAAAAAATTCTTCCTATAGAGCGAGGCATCCCACATCATCATGCTTGGGTAAACTTCCTGCCGTCTGTTACCCACTCTGACCTGCGACTCCAGGTGGGTCTTCCCCAGGGTCACAGTTGTAGTTTTTTCTTCTCCCTCTAGATGGCAGAGTTCCCTCTGGAGCCAATGCTGTGCAAAATGCTGATCATGTCTGTGCATCTGGGCTGCAGTGAGGAAATGCTGACTATTGTGTCCATGCTGTCTGTGCAGAACGTCTTCTACAGGCCCAAAGTAAGAAGTACAGGCCCGTGTTCACGTAGGGGTCAGGCGAAGTTGGGTCAAGTCAGCCTGTTGCCACCCAAGTGCTTAACGTGCACACTTGATTGGGCCACGGAGGGCGTCCCGGCACTGCTGGGTGTTCAGTCAGTAGCTGTTGGGTGGGAAATGAGCTTCTCCCCACTGCTTGCAGGATAAACAAGCCCTTGCAGATCAGAAGAAGGCCAAATTCCACCAGACCGAAGGGGACCACCTCACCCTGCTGGCCGTGTACAACTCCTGGAAGAACAACAAGTTCTCCAACCCATGGTGCTATGAGAACTTTATCCAGGCTCGTTCTCTGCGCCGGGCCCAGGACATTCGCAAGCAGATGTTGGGCATAATGGACAGGTAACAGCTAGTGACTTCTCCTGTTCAAGTTGAGTCTCCCTGAATGCCGTGCCGTATACGTGTGTCTCTGCATGTATCTGTGAAGCTGTAGGCACCTGTACTTTTCTCCTCACATAAAACTCTTTTCCATCTCTGTTGTACTCCTTCCCAGGTGAGGATGGGGCTGAGAGTCACTTCAGAAGTTCCTAGGAGGAAGGTGATATATTAGTTGTTGAAATGCTCTTTGTTTACAGCATCTGTGACATTATTAGTTGGGTTGAATTATAACCCAGGCAAAGTCTGGCTCTTGTGGCATCCATCTTGCCCACTGTGTCGAGGTGCTGCTATAGTCCACTTAGGGCTGGAAGGAGGGTCCTAGTGCCGACTCTGGGGGCCCCATGAGGAGAGTGTTGGGTACTGTTATTCTGGAATGTAGAACCTCAGAAAGCAGAGTAGTCTCCCATCTTTGTCCTCTCTTGACTTATTCTCCTGCAAGACACAAGCTGGATGTGGTGTCCTGTGGTAAGTCCACAGTCCGAGTACAGAAGGCCATCTGCAGTGGATTCTTCCGGAACGCTGCCAAAAAAGACCCACAGGAGGGTTACCGGACACTGATCGACCAGCAAGTGGTCTACATCCATCCGTCCAGTGCTCTCTTCAATAGACAGCCCGAATGGTAGGTGGACAGAGAGAACTTGGGAATCAACGGGCGCTTTGTGTTTGTGTCCCCACTGACACCCAGCACTTCCTAATGTTGCTTAGGTTTCTAGAGCAGCAGAAGCCTGAATTAGACACAATATCAGACCCTTTTGAGAGAAATAAAATCATAGGGGTGACAGCTAGGAAGGATCTCAGAGATCTAGTGAGGTGATTAAATTTTAATTTTTTCAAATAGTATTTTTAAAAAATTGAAATCTTACCCACCTTAACATAAAATTGATTTAAAACCACTGTTCCACTGTGGTGGGAGAAGAGAGCTAGAGACATGGAGCCTGGCCTGCTTGGCTTTCCCCGTTCCCACACGGCAGCCTCGCAGGTCTTCAGGGTCCTAGAGTTCTGTGGAGACAGCCCAGAAAACCACCCTCACACTTCACAGAGCAGGAAACAGAGGTCCAGGGAAGGAATGTGATTGGCTCCGTGTCACTTAACTCATTGGAACCAGCAGCTTTCTTACGGTGAGAGGTGTGCAGGCGTCTCAGTATTGGGGTGTGGCTGTCATAAACAGAGACTCCAGTTTCCTCAGGGGTCAGGTCGGAGAGGTAAGAGAGTCAAGTGCAAGCTCAGCTGAGGCCCACCAGGAACCAGGGTGACTTGACCATGGAGCAGGTCCTATATTGGAGGCTTGAGCTCTCTCTCTGCTTCCCCTTAGGGTGGTGTATCATGAGCTGGTGCTGACCACGAAGGAGTACATGCGTGAGGTCACCACCATCGACCCCCGGTGGCTTGTGGAGTTTGCGCCAGCCTTCTTCAAGGTCTCTGACCCAACCAAGCTAAGCAAGCAGAAGAAGCAGCAGCGGCTGGAACCCTTGTACAACCGCTATGAGGAGCCCAATGCCTGGAGAATATCCCGAGCCTTCCGGCGGCGCTGAAAGGCAAGAGTCTGTTGGCCTCACCTGCAGCCCTGGGCCAGGGCTCATCCTCGCTCTTATTGATGAGAAGCTGGTCCTGAGGATACAGCTGTCTGGTGGTTGAATATCTCAACTGGGCATTTCCTAAACTTGACTCTCCTTCCTTCCCTGGTGGTAAAATAGAAACGGGGATTTACGCCTGGTTTGATCAGAGCCTCCAGGCCCCACCACCCCAAGGTGGGGCCAGCAAGGCTCACACCCGACACTGCATCATCTCCAAGAAAGGGGAAACTTATGTAGCTATTGAATGGGAAAGGGGAGCCACGAGCTTCTGCTTCATGGACTCAGTGAGGGCCTGGCTGGTACTCTCTAGAGGAGAGAGCCACGAAGTTCACCCAAGTGTTGGCCTCCCCCTCCCCTTCGTACCCTTGTCCAGCCCCTGTCCTTTTGCTTAACCTCCTGAAAATATTTATTTTCATAAGGAAAAAAAAAATGGTTCTCTGTGGCTGTTTCTTTTAGCTGAAAGGTTAAGCTATTGGCCTGTGCTGAAGGTGGGAAGATTTAGTATCTGAGGCTTCAGTGGCTAGTCCCCTGAAACCAGAGCCTGGGGCTCTTTGGGCTGAAGGGTGATGCACACCCAGACCTCCAGTCTTATCTCAGCATCAGCGCTGGTCCAGAGCTGTGTGGACCGTACCGTGATTAACCATATCCACTGCACAGGCATTCTGCTCTGGGAGCTTGAGTGATTACAGATGCTGCATATTGAATACAGAAGGCTCTCCCTGGCTCCCTCTCCCGCCTGCCAAACTCAAAACATGCAGTGCGTCCTATTTCCTCTTGAAACACACAAGTAGTGACACAACTTGCAGCTTATTTTTGGTTTTATTTTTATCCCCCTGATCTCTTTAACAGAGTTTTCTCTGGTCAAAGCCTCTCTTCCTCCGCCAAAGTGAAAATCAGCGTCACACCTCTCAGAGCCTGTTAGTGCTGCCCAGGATCTGTGCTCCTGGCTGTGTGCTTGGTGGTTTTCTCCTAGCATTTGGTTGGGGAATGGCCACCTCCCAGGGCCCTGCTCACATTTCCTGAGAAGCCTCTGGACTTCTTGGAAGACCATCAGGCAGATGTTGCCAGGCCAGGCTGTGGAACTTCCAGGAAGTTGGTCTGGTGGAGAAACCCCTGGCTGATTGGGCACATCCTCTGTTACGGCCCGAACTGCCTCCATTCTGCCTACACTTGAGAGTTCTGCAATGACATAAATACTAGAACTACTCTACAGTGGTACACTGGACACTAAAGGAGACTATATGACCTACTAGGATGTAAAGGAATGTAGGCTGCTGTTGGGCAGCAGACCAGCCTAAGGACACAATTCAGAAACACCCCAGCAGAGTCTGCTGACGGTAGATCCCTGCCCCTTCATTTAGCTGAGTGAGTTCCCACGAGTCTCAGTGTGCCTCTCAGGAAACCTAGGCCAGCAGTTGAAGTCAAAGGATCTAAAGATCCTTTAAGGCCTTGTGGGGAGACGGAGGAAGCTGAAGCAGAAGCAGAGGCTGGCTACCCAGTCTTAATTCCAGGGCAGGTCTATCTGGTTTAGGAACAAACTCTGGGCTTGGCAGCCCACCTGTCCCAGCTAGGTGACCAGCATTGATGGCGTTGGCACCTATGAAGTCATCACCGCCAAGAAAGGAGGTTTGGATTTTAAGTTGAAGTTGAAAAGGGGATATTTAGCAGGCCACGGCTGAGAGGCAGCGGGCTGGTCATCTTTCTGGGTTAGGTGAGCAAAAAGGACCCCAGGCCTGTGGGTGTTCTTGAACATCTCCCCAAACAGCTGGGGTCACCACCTCTGCTGACAACATGGCAGGGGTCTGACCTTTTGACTGTCCATGAGGAAACAGCATGCAGGCAGCATTGCTGAGCCCTCCTAGAGGGAACAGGGGGCTCCCAGCCAGATTGGGCAGGAGGACCCGTCTGCTGTTCCTACACAATGGGGCCCTTGTTTCTCCTCCTTGAAGCAATATTTCCTGAGATTGAGTGACAGCCCAGAAGAGGATGTGGGTCTCGTACAGGGAGCTAGAATCTTCTTGCTGTTTATCCCACCCCTGTGGGAGCCTAGCTCTAGAGTTCCTGCCCCTGCACTTGTGCTGAGTCTGTGCCTGTCTGTGTATTGGGGGACTGTCCCTATGGGCCATGTGTCAGCTCTCCTGTTGGGTCAGGCACCTTGGTCCAGGGTTTCCCTTCATCAGGTCTGGAGCGCAGTTCAGTTTTGGCTGTCTCTCCTTCAGCCAGAGAATTCTCTCCTGTGGTCGTAGTTGTGGTCTGGTAGCCATCTCCTCCTCAGAGCAGTGCCTTCCACGTGTAAGGATTTGAACAGAGTTGTGAGGAGTGGCTTGTTAGCATTCCAGAGGACAGAGATCACATTTCTCGGCCCGTGGAGACCTTTCCAGGACCCTGTCTCATAATGCACCTACTGAGACCTCAGGGTTTCCACTTGACCTTTACCTCTTCTCACCATGATAGCCTAGGTTTCATGTACAATTACAGGCTTCCCTGGTGGCTCAGACAGTAAAGAATCTGCCAGCAATGCAGGAGACCCAGGTTTGATCCCTGGGTCGAGAGGATCCCCTGGAGGAGGAAATGGCAACCCATTCCAGCATTCTTGCCTTGGGATATCCCATGGACAAAGGAGCCTGGCGGGTTATAGTCCATGGAGTCACAAAGAGCTGGACATGACTGAGCGACTAACACTCATGTACAATTATGTATTTTTAAAAACTTGTTTTAATTTTCTGTCTATTGCTGTAAAGTTAGCACATTGTTTTGTTTCTGGGGGAAAGAAATAACATTGCTTTTTATTTGCGGGTAGTGGTCAAGAGGCATCTCTTCTTCAGTCTTGGCCTGAGTACTGGGCCGGGGCTGTGGGTGAAGTGTCAGCTGTGGTTGGGCTGGCCCTGCCTCAGTGCAGAAGTTCGCTGCGGTTCTGATGTAATTGGATGGAGAGCACCTGTTTTCACCTGAGTTTGGCTCCTAGAAAGCTGTTTACACAGGGACGGCCCATCCTGCCCCTCCCTCCTCCACAGGCCCGGTCATCACACTTCCTTTCCAGATGTCACCACTTTTTCAGCCTGGGCTCCCACCTCCCAACCCTGAAAACGTGGCCCAGGGTTCTGTTCTCCCCCCAGATTTGGGCAAGGAGAATCCATGCTGTTCCCTTCCCTTTTCCTGCAAAAGTCTGGCATGCTCTTCCTCACTGGCCAGGACCCAGGGCTCAGGGATGCTCCAGCCTCCCTGTACCCTCTTGCCTGGGTGCCTTCTTTTACTGCTCCCCTCCATACAAACTCTGTCCCCACCTTCAGCAAAACAGTGACCTGGAGCCACAGCAGGAGAGGGGACACACAATTGGGGTTTGTACACATGGGTAGCATGGTCATGGGAGTATCTGTGATCACAGAAACCACAGACCAAACCCTGCCTAAGGAAGCCCCAAGAGGGCTTCAAGGCTCTCATCAGTCCCCTTTCCCCTAACCTGGATGGGGAGATGGCTGCCCACCAATACATGAGATATTTCAGACAATCCTCTTGATAATCCTGGGAGGGAGAAGTCTGAGCAGCTATCACTGAGCCCTTTTTCTAGGAGAAAAAGTCGAAGGTTATTTGTTTTTCCTAAACCCATATGGGAGGTTAAGTGTCAGGGCCAGGGCCCAAACTCTGGTTATGTGTCCTTCAAACCCCAGATCCTTCTCCCATGGCAGCAAAGAGGACACAGGAGAACTCACAGGAGAAGCAGGGGCCTTTATTAGGGTCTGGCAGATGTAGTGGAGGTGAAATCCCAGGCCTGGGCCTAGGAAAACGCAGAGGAGAGGCAGAGGGCCCCGGAGCAGAGGCTAGCCTCCCCTTCACCTCTGCCTGGCAAGCCCTCCCCTACCCCAGGTTCCTCACTCCAGCCTACCCCTGCCTCTGGGAACAGAGCACCAAGAACTGCCAAGAAGGACCCTCTAGGGGCCACAGCTTGGAGGGAAGCACAGGATCTAGGTGGCTGTCTCCCTACTGTGAGAGATCAGAGGAGCTCAATGTCCCCCCCCCCCCAACACCGGGATAAAATGGGGAAGCTCCTTCTCTGTCCCCCAAAAGAGAACGAACATGTTCTCTGTAGTGGGGGAGAGGGAGTAGGGCTTGGCCTCTAAGCAGCACCTAGAAAGAGGCCAGAGGTGAGGCCCCCGATGCAATTTCCCAGATGCTATCTTCACGCTTAAAGTCTCCCCTTTCCCTTCCCATCGGTTGTGGGGAGCAGCTCAGAGTCTGGGCCAGAGTGACTGATGGGCAGAGGAGATCTACTCCAAAGACACCTGTGGGTTTCAGAGTGGGGGTTTCCCCGACACCAAACTCAACTATGTACACAGGCAGCAGCCCTGGTGGCAGGGGAGCAGCTGCGAAGGGCTAGTAAGAGTAGCCACCCTTGGGGCCAAAGGGCTGGGCGGGGCCAGCCAGCTCTGGGAGGTAGGCGGGGCTCTCGTCCAAGTGGGACAAAGGGACTGTGTCCTCCTCACTGACCGGCCGGTCAAACTCAGCCTTGAGAGCTGGACGCTGATTGTCCGGGAAGGCCAGAGAGAAGAGGGCCTCGGGCTCGCACACAAACTTGTACACGTAACGCTCGCCAGCCACCTGTAGAGGGGGAGAGGGCTGGGTCAATGTGGGGGTGGAAGAGCAGCCCCCCTATAGCCCAAGGCAGATGCGTGGGTTCCTCCTGCTGCTGCGTTTAAGAAGATGCCTCCCTTCGCAACTCTTTTCCACTACGGCTCATCACTTTTTTGAGAGAGGAAAATCTTAGGGTTGTCCATAATTTCTGGACTTCTCTGACTGGTTCATTATCTGCTCCTTCAAACTTGCTGAGAGATGCCCTCCTACCCCCAGCACCTTCCCACAGACCCCCACTCCTGTCTTTTTTTTTTTTCTTTTTGGCTGCACCTCACAGCATACAGAACTTCCGCAACCAGGGATCAAACCCATCCCCCTGCAGTGGAAGTGCAGAGTCTTAGCCACTGGACCACCAGGGAAACCCACACCCCCCGTCCTTGGACCCTTAACTCCTGACCTTCTGCATGATGCCTTTCTCGTAGTAGTATCGGAGTGAGCGGCTCAGTTTGTCATAATTCATAGCTGGCCGGTTCTTCTGGATACCCCAGAGCCTGGCGACCTGGGGACAGGAGATAGTTGGGGGATGGCCACGGCAGCTCAGCAGAGGAAATACGGGGGACAGGTCAGAAAGAGCACTTGAGATTCTTGGAGCACGTGCTCAGCTGGCCCTGCAGCTAAGCACCAGCCCGCAGACCCCAGTTTCGCAGGAATTCAGGTTATATAAAACAGCAGTGCTGGTGAAGGCACATGTCACCAATTCCCAGGGTTTATCTCCAGCCCCCAACGCTGTTGGGAGGAGGGGTGGAGACATCCCAGAGGCCCACCTCCTCAGGCTCAATTAGTTTGAACTCCATCCCCCGGCCGGTCCAGGCAATGAAGTGGGCATTCGTCGGGTCATCGAGCAGGGCCACTAGAAACTGCCACAGCTGCAAGGCACCCCGGCGCTGGTAGGGTGGTCCCTCTCGGAAGGCTCCCATCCCTTCCTGTTTGATGTCTCCTAAGGAACATAGAAAACAGGTGGAGGGCTTGTGCCTCTGTGGCCCAAGCAACCCCGTCCCCTCTCCCCAGGGGTCTCTCCAGGCCCTTTCTCATGAAATGTGATGTGATTCCTGGGGGGACACAGAGGGCTCGAGCAGTCACTTCTCTGACCTTCAAACTTCTCAGGGACGACGCAGACATCATCTGGGAATGGTCGCAGAGGTTTCTCATAGCCATAGCCTTGAGGAGGAAGTGTGGGGGTCATTCAGATCTGGGGGCTCGCTGATAGGAGACCCCAGAGAGTCCAGAGGGACTCCTGGCCAGGAGCCCCTCCCCCTCAGCAGGACTTTGTCCTCCAACTTGAAGGGCTTGGCAGGGAAGAGGGGGCTGCCTTACCTATGGTTCTGTCACCTGGAGAGGGCCCGGAGAAACCCTCTGTGTGAAGGTACATTGAGGCATACCCAGGGACATCTGCGGGGAGGAGAAAGAAGGGAGATGTTGGAGGTGGCTGGGGTGGGGGCGGGGGCGGAGTCCCCCACACATTCAAGAACATACTAGCCTGTCTTCCGGTCCTTTCCCCAGAGACCTGCCTACCCCCAGGTCCCAGGGGAAGTTCACCCAGAGGGAGTGTCAGGCTCGAAGCCCTCAGCTTGAGGGCTGGGCCAGACAGCCTGGATGGCAGCAGCTGAGGCCGGGCAGAGCTGCTCCACAAGGCCCCGGATTCCAGGAGCAGCTGTTTCCTGTGAGTTTAGGCGGGAGGAGGAGGGTAGAGATGAACCTCCGGGGAAAGGGTTCAGTGTCCCAGGCTAAGATTCCCCTGGAACGGGCTGACGTCCGGTCAGCAGGGCAGGTTCCAGCCCAGTGCGGGTGTGAGGGAGGGAGGAAAGGGGTGTGGGGGCAGGGAGAAGAAACACACATGCATCTATTTGTGGAAAAAGCAGTGGGCACACCCGGCCAGGCCCTATGTTTCCAGTTCTGACAGTAGACAGTCCCACTCTATTTCATTCCATTCCACAGGATTGACACCCCACCTGGAGGACGCGGTGGTGTAGCCAGCCTGTCAAGTGCCAGCCCCTTCCTGCCCTACCCCCTTCACTCCCACTTATGAATGAGATGGTGAAACCCGACACCTCCGGGCGGAGGCGGGAGGGTGGGCTCATTCGTGCCTCCATTTTGTGAATGGAATTCCTGACTCCATTCAGGGGAAGCTGAAGGGGGAGGGGCAGGAGTTCAAGGGCATGTAACTCGAGCTCCTCCGGTCTGCCTCCTTTGAAGGTCAGCGGACAACAGTGTCTCCCTCCTACTTCCTCCTTCTCACTGCCGGAGAAGGCTCAGGCATAGGGCCCTGGGCTGGAGGAGAGGGGCTCCCTTCTGGTTCTGATTCAGGCAGCCTGGGGGATTTGGGGCTCATGCCCCTACCCCTAAAAGACTGACACCAGGAAAAGGGAAATTCAAACACTCTAGGCAGCTCTGAGCCTAATCTAGACTCTGAAATTTATTTTTTCTAATGCAAGTTGGCAGATAAATTTAGAGCTAGTAACAATGTTAATTAACTTGGGGCTTCCCTGGTGGCTCAGATGTTAAACTGCCCGCAATGCAGGAGACCTGGGTTTGATCCCTGGGTCCAAAGATCCCCTGAAGGAGGAAGTGGCAACCCACTCCAGTATTCTTGCCTTGGGAAATCCCATGGACAGAGGAGCCTGGTGGGCTACAATCCATGGGATCACAAAGAGTTGGACACAACTGAGTGACTAACACACACGACAATGATAACAGGAGACAAGATTTCCTGGGCCTTTCCCTGGCTGCTTGGGGTTTTGAGCAGTAGCTGTTGTTTATGAACACTGGCTGAGTGCATCTCATTTCCATCAACAGCCAGGTGGAACTAGAATTTAAAGTAGTCCCTACTTCCAGTCCCTAGCTCTGGCCAGGATGGTGGGTTGTTTAAACCAAGCGGCTCAAACAGGATGTGGAAACCACACCTGAACCCTGCCTTCCAATTGGGAAGTGTGAGCCTCGCTAGTTCAAGTTCATGTTTCTCCTCATTCAAATCCCTTTGTATTTCTTAAAGCTTCTGTGGGGACAGGGACCAATGACACATCCTATTCATCCGTGTCCACCAACTGCACACACTCATGCTCCTGGTATAGTACTTCCGTCCCAGTAGGTATGTAAGCCCCCAGACACCCATTAAATAGGAATGGGAAGAAATGCCTTAACTTTCCTATCAAGTCACAAGCTATCTGAAGGCAAGGACCTGCACATCTCAGTTATCTCTTATCTGAATATAAGTCTGCTGATTGAAAAGGGAAAGTTCTTTTTGAATCGATGAAAAGAAGTGGTAGGTGCATGGGTTGAATATATGAACTAGTAAAAGGATAGGAAGGGGAGACATGTTGTGTTTAACGGCACTGTCTACTGGATCACATGCCATCCCACCCAACAATCCCCTCGAAACTCCTCCATCTCGTTCTCGGGAGCATCTCTTACCTGAGTCGTAGGAGAAGTCCGTCTGCTCCTGTTTGATCACCACCCCCGCCCCTGGGTACCTGTGCCCACTGACTCCACCCTGGCCCACTGCCGGCTGGCTGGCCTGTTCATACAGGGGGTCAAGGTATTCCTGCTTGAAGCTCTGCTGAGGGTAGGGTGGGCAGGGTTCCGACAGCTGGTGTTGGTAGGGGGCAGGGAGGGGTTCCCGGCCCCCTCCCTGAGAGGGTGTGAAGGAGTGGCAGACATCCAGGGGCTGCTGGAAGATGGAGCTGCACGTGGTTGGATGAAGAAAGAAGAGAAGAGAATATTAAAAGTAGTCCTCCAACCCTGAGGGATGGGATGGGGAGGGACGTGGGAGGGGGGTTCAGGATGGGGGACACACGTACACTCATCGCTGATTCATGTCAATGTATGGCAAAAAACACTACAATATTGTAAAGTAATTAGCTTCCAATTAAAATAATTAATTAAAAAATAAAAGTAGGCCTCCTTGTGCCTGCTGCTCTCAGAGCTTACAAAGTGTGGGGGGTGGGGGTGAAGGAAGGGGCAGGGAGAGGTCAATATCCTCACCTTCCCCATGCCAGGACTCTTAAGGGCCAGTGAAGAACACTCAAGAGAAAAACTGGTGAGATTTGGCTCTCCTTGTCTCCTTACCTGTGCTCCCCGAGGTACCCGTGGCCAGGGTGGGGCTGGGAGGTGCTGGAGGATCTCAGGAAATTCCGTTGTTCTGCCCGGGGAAAGGGCTGCAGGGGCGACTGTCCAGGGGCACCAGGGGCAGGGGACTTGATGGCGATTTGTCTAGGAGGGTCATAGGCACTGGAGGTGAGGGGGAGGGAGACAGGGGTGAGGGGGCACAGAAGCTGGGCAAGCATCTTTGAACCCTTCATTCCTTGGGAAGTCAGGTCACAGGAGAAGAGAGGGTGCCAGGGTGCCAGACTCTGCCCCAAATCAACTTTTTTTTCTTTCTTAATCCTAAAGCCAGGTATAATCTTGAGAACACCTCTCCCCAGCCCACAGCAACTGGGTAGGGTCAGACAGTGGCTTCTCCAGTGGAAATACTCTGCCCTTTTTAATATTTTGGCCACAACGCGAGGCATGTTGGCTGGGGGGGGGCGGTGTCTTAGTTCTCCAACCAGGGATGGAATCTGCACCACCTGCACTGGAAGTGCAGCCTTAACCACTGGAGCACCAGGGAAGTCCCTGCCCTGGGCTTAATATACATCCCTTGAATCCCCTGTTGTATTTTTCACTCTTAACTACTCAGGAAATCCTGAGCTATATTACCCTATTACAGGAGCTCGGAAATCCTTTCTATTGTCTAATCTGCATCTCAGATGCTGCCACTGCTCACCAGGTGCCCACCCCCAACCCTCCATCCAACCTTTCCTTCCCCAGGGCGGGGCTTGGGCTCACCTGGAATAAAGGCACTGCTCGCCATGGTGATAGGGGAGGGGGGGCTTCCTGCTGCAGGACAGGGCCGGGTCTGTGCGAGGACTCTGGGGCTCCTTCTTGATCCTGGTGGTGGGGCTGTGGAAAGCTACTGTGGGGGTCAGGGGAGGCAGAGCAAGGTGAGAGAATGTCACAGGAGAGGCAGGAAGAGCTTCTGATGCCTTCTGACATCTGTTCTTTAACCATCAGTTGGATGCTGGTATAGCCTCATCCTCCTCTGGGTCACAATTGTCAGAAGAATCATAGACACTTCTAAGAACAGTCTGGCTATTTATATTATGTCTAGTTTTATACTTTTGGCTCATGTCCAATATGAACCAAAGAAACTGTCTAAAGTTCAACATTTAGTGCAACCCCAACCCACCCCCACCCTGCCCAAAACACCTTTGTAGGAGCAAGCACCTCCAACCAAAGGCCTGTGGTTTTCCTGACTGTCCTGAAAAATTCCAAGGGAGAGAAATGTTTTCTTATTTGGGGCTATAAAGCATCTTTCTTTTTCTGGTTAAGGTTGGATATTAGCCCACTTGCATGTCAGCTGACTAGCATCATACACACACTCCTAATTATCTGTGAAGAACACTGGTCTTTCCTGTGGCCCCTGCTGGGTCCGCTAACTCCAGCCATCAGCAAAGAGTTGGTTTCATGACTGCGTGTGAGTCGAAACCCACAATCGACTGCTCTGTTGTTGATTATTTGTGCTCTGTTTCATTTCATTGGTCAAGACCGTTGAAAGCTAAGTATCAGACATTAAAGCAGGGTTTCTCAACAGTAGCATCAGTGACATTTGCGCCACATAATTCTTTGTCATGGGGGCTGTCCTGAGCATCACAGGATGTTAGCAGCCTCCCTAGTTCTATCCATTAGATGCCAACTGCACTCCACCCTCAGCTGTTAACAACCCCAAATGTCAACAGACATTGGTCTCCTGAGGTGCCAAGTCATCCCTAGTTGTGCATAAATAACTTAGAATGGTAGAACTGGCCCCCACTGCACTGGTCTAAGCCCCTCATTTCAGAAATAAGGAAAGGATCAGAGAGGTGAAGTGTCTGCTCCAAGATCACACAGCTAGAATGGGCAAGCCCCAATGTGCACCAAAGTTTTCATCTCCCAGTTACTGCTGAGGCTTTTGAGTCCAAACCCAAGAATGGGGAGCTCTGCCCTTCACCCTTTTTCAGAGGACAGAACAAGTTGATCTTTTGTGATCCTCTAACCCGATGACTCATTTCCTGCTCTCCCCCACTCACCATCCCCTCTACCCAGGGCCCTCTACTCACAGTTTTCTGAATGGAAATCAGGAACAAACTGCTCATCACTGTCCGGTACCTGAGCTGCAGAGAGAGGTCAGAGGTGAGTCTGGGCTGGGGGCCCTGGATGGCAAGCCCCTGGCAGACTCCATTATTGCAGCCCTGCAGATTAGCACCAGCCTGAAGGGGCAAGCAGCTTTCCTAGGACTGAAAGTAACTCCACCCAGGTCCTAGCAGCCTCCCTCTCGGGGCTCCCTGAACACCCTGGAGGGAAGGCTGCAGTTCTCAGAACCCGTCTGAGCAGATTCCAGAGTTGTGTCTTAGGTGCTTTGTCCTTTTTCCCTCCATTTTTCTAAAGTGAAGACAACCCAGCCCCTCAGAGTTTACAAAGTTCCCTCAAAGCAGAGTCACATCTGGGATGGGCAGGCATGACAAACAGTGAGAGTCTGTGGACTTAGAATCACATGGGAAGATTCTGAATCTGGGCTGGGCCCAGAACTTCCCAGGTGAAAAGTAGAAATCTAGAGCCTGGGAAAGGAGATGGAATGGAAGGAAAAGACTGGTTAAGAGAGGTGATAAGAGTATGACAATGGGAGAGGAGGAGGCTGGGATCACTGGCGGTCATGGTGCTTTATGCCTTTGATGTGCAACTAGTAGAGAGAAGGGCTTCCTAAACTGGAGCTCTGAGCACTCCCAGGGTGCCAGTGTGGGTGGAGCTGGGTTGGGGGATTAGGCAGGAAAACTAAAATAGAACAACAGCTCATCCGTGGCCCCCAGACTGGATATCCGGGCTCTGATTTCTAGTTCTTATTCTGGCCTCACCAACTCCTTCAGGTGGGATCCAGCTGAGTACCTCTCCTGACCCAAGAATCTTTGCCCACTTTTTGCCCCTTTCTCAGGAATAAATAGATCACAGCAGGAAGGGAAAGGGTAGACACCAAGAAGGACTTCCTGATAGTCTGGGAAGAGAGTGGCTTGAAGGTAAGGCAATGGAACCCACAGAGACAGGTCTTTCGTCCCCCGTAGGCTGCTCTCAATAGGCAATGGGAAAGCTCATGGATCAAATGACGGGAGAGTTGGAAATGGCTGGTAAGGGTGAGGGATACAAGAAGATGGCTGGAGAACACCGTCACTCGTCCCAGTCTATACAAGACACACCCCAATCTCTATGGCTTCCCTCCTGGGCCAAGGCTCCACTGTTTCTTGGATTTCAGCCATGACCTCAGATACTCTCCACGTGGCTGTCTGAGGGATCTTTTATAACAGAAATCCAATCACTTCTCTCCCTTGCTTAAAGCATGAACCCCAAACTGTTTGTCCTTGGCCTCCGTGGCCCCGAAGGTTATCTCTCCGACCTGCCTTTCCTTGCCTGTTACCCTCCAGAGCTCTGGTCTCCTTTTGGGTCCTGATCAGCTTGACCCCTCTTCCCCACATTCTGGCCTGTTGTTTTCTGGCCTCTGAAGTCTTAGCTCACTTTGCCCTTTCAGAGGCCTTCTCTGACCACCCAAACTGAACTGGTCCCTCCTGGCTCTCGATCACATCCCTGTTTTATTTTTTCCCGAGCACCTATGACTTCTTGAAAGTATTAATTTAATTTATGCATATGTAATTTATGTGTAATTTATTATCCATCTCTTCTACGAAGAAGTTAAGCTTGCTGAGGGCAGGGGATTTATCTGTCTTGTTTGTCTGACTCCCAAGCACCCCTGAAACAGGGTCCCATTCAGAATAGACACTCAATGCATTATTTGTCGACTATATGAATAAACATACAATGACCCCTGTCCTCAGGCCAGTGGGAGCAAGCAACATGGGCCTGGGAGCAAGAACTAAGGAGATCCTAACCAACCAGCCCTTCCTTCCCCTTGAGGGCCCCCTCTCCACCACCAGGTAATATTAGTGGCAGGTCCTCCAGGGAAAACACATCTCACAAAGGATGCTTAAGGCTGTGATCAATTGCTTGGCAGATGGATTCTTTATCAACTTGCTTTAGACATCAGAGGTGTCAAGTGCTTTAACTGGGAATATAAGATTAACAGATGCACACTATCATTTATAAAATAAACAGCAAGGATTTACTGTGTACCACAGGGAACTCTATTCAATATCTTGTAATAATCTATAAGGGAAAAAATAAAAAAAAGAATATAGGTATAGACACACATGTATATATGTATAACCAAATCATTTTGCTGTACAGCTGAAGCTTAACACAAGATTGTAAAGCAACTATACTTCAATAAGAAACAATAAAATAAAATACATATTTATAGATCGGTGACTTCTTGACAGAGGGGTTTAAGAATCAGGAACCCCCGGCCCCTAAAGAACTTATGGAAGAAAAATCAGCACAGAACAATTCTGAAGTGATCAAATAGATCAGTAGAGCATGAAATCCCTTGGCAAAAACAAACAAACAAAAAACCAACACAGTACATCTTTTTAGGAGAGCCACTGGGGCACAAAGGCAACCATTCCCAAACTGGCCCCAATCAAGAAGCCTGAGACACTCTTAGAAACAGATTCCCAGGCCCCACCCTTAGAGAGTCATTCCAAAGGCCCGGGGTGGGGGTATCTATATATTTTTTTTTTGGCCACACTGTGTGGCAGGCATAGGGGATCTTAGTTTCCCAACCAGGGATCGAACCCTCGCCTCCTGTATTAGAAGCTCAGTCAACCACTGGACCACCAGGGAAGTCCCAGGCACCTGTATTTTAACACACACCCCGGTAGCCCCTAAGAACAGGCAGGTTTGGAAAACTGGGTAAAGGGAAGGATGCAAAACCTCAACTGCCCAGGGGGGTAAGACCCAAGCCCATCCTTGTTGTGCCCTTTGGCACAACCATAGGTGAGAGCCCCCCAGATGGGCAGAATGGGGGTGACAGGAGCAAAATGAACACTATTTCCCTCCCTGCTACCTGGGCCAGAAGGGTCCCAAGAGTGGGAGAGGTACGGCTCATGAGGGAGGCTGACGCACTCTGGGCCCCCTCTGGGGCTTCATTAACTGCCAGTTTCCATTGAGGTAATGGGCTGGGGGCATCTCCTGCTTGCGTCACAGGCCAGGTCACATGACGGTAGAGAACCCTGGGGTCATCTTGGCTTTCCTCTTGCTTCAGGCCTGAAGGTTTGACCAGAACCCCCAATCCCCAAGCAGTCCTTCAGGAGGCCACCCCCAGCACCCTGGTACTATCTCAAAAGAGGTGGTGCTGTCCTCATCCCATGGCCAGGAGAGATCAGCCGAGGCAAGAATGGGCTGTGGTGTGAACCCTAGTGCCTGCCTGGCCCCTCCCTGAAGTGCCAGCTCCTCCCAAAAGGGCAGGACAGGGCCTCCGTGGCTCAGAGACTGTCAAGGATGGAAATAGGAACACAGAGCCTCGCGTTCCTGGAGAGCAGGAGAATTTCTAATGACCATGTTTGGTCTTGAGTGTCAGCCACTCTATTTATTTGTTGACTTGGCTGAGCTTAGGCTGCCAAGCCAGTGTGCCAGGGTCTGCCCCCAACTCCATCCTGGCACTAAGGTGGAGTTTATCTGCCTGGGGACATGACAGAAGATTAAGGAGGGGACGGGAAAGGTGCCAAGCCAGCATAATGCCCAGAAAGAATTTCAGGGGACATCCCTCCAATGGGAGGGGAGTCAGTAGAAAAGGGGCTTAGGGGCTTCCCAACCTGGGCTCCAGGAGAACAGGTAGGTGAAAACAGCTAAGCAGCGAAGCCCATCCCAAGTAAATCACCCAGCTATACAATATATACTCCATTACCTTCTCCCCTTCTGAGGGTCCAATTACAGGGCAGAGGGGCCTCTTAAGGAGCCCCAGTGGAAATGGGGGGAGGCATCCCCTGGAGCTTCTCCTCCATTTTGTCACCACTGGCCTCTCCCCCTTACCCCGCCCCGACCTTGGCAGCGTACTGGAAGGAACCAGTTCTCTGTCTATGGAGGGGACATTTGTCCCCAAGAGCCTTCTGGAAGGGGAGGAGACAGAAAGATACAGAAGGAAGCATTGTGGCTAGGGAAGACCAGAGGAGGGAATTAACCCCATCTCTTCTCACAGACAGGCTGAGCCCCAGCATGCACACACATGGATTCACACACACCCAACTGCCTTTTACTTCACAGCTTTACACAGGTGAAATGCATCCACACGGGATCTCTTTTTGGATTTACAAATACGATCAGGGAAAACCAAAGGACAAAGGGGCTGCAGACCTCAGAGGAAGACTTGGGACCGATGGTTCTTATGAAAAGGGGAGCACAGACCCACCCCTTTTAGAATCTCATAGGAGCTGTGGCTCCTTCTCTTCTTAGAAACATTCCCATTCCTCTGTGTATGTTGCACCCCCAATGATTTTATACACATATTGGAGGGCTCAAGGACCCCTGCAACCTATCCACAGAGCTTGTGGGAATCCATAGACCCCGTTATGGACTCCTGCCTCATACAAAGGATATACATGACCCAGAGTCAATATTCCTTATCACCAAGAGACCAAAGTCATTGCCTCTGAGGGTTCCAGAGGGCTCCCCACAAACCCGGAAAGGAACCCTCGACCAGAAGCACATCTTTGACAATAACCAGACATAGCTTGAGCTCAGCCGGTCTGAGCCCGGGGTTTCCCTGTAGTAGCCTGGTTCTTTCTCCAGCAATTCAGCAGATTCTCAGGCACCCGAAAAATAGACACACCTTCTTAGCCTCACATCACCCCATGCCTTATCCATCTAGAAAACCCCCAAACCAAAGATGTCTGAGCTGCCTCCACAGACCCCCACTCACCCTCACCCTCTATGTTGCCTGGACACCAGATGCTGAACCCACAACCACATCGGCTAGATTCCAACTTGGTGTCCCCCTAATTCTTCACAGCCCCACCCACACTTCAAGGACCCACGGCTTCAATCCAAATTGGGGCTTTAGGGAGAAATCAAGCTCCGGCTCCCAGTCCTACGCACCCCACCGCTGGCAAGTTTCCAAAGGAACTAGTCCCTCCCTGCCACCCCAAAGCTCCCTCTGGGCTGCAGGGGTCACTGACCTGGTGGGAAGAGGCAGGAGAGGAGGCTGGGGTGGTGCTGGGACGGTGCAGGGGGACAGGGCCCCGGCAGCTGCATCTGTCTCCGCAGAGAGAGCGAGAAGGAGCAATCGGCCACAGCATCCCCCCCTCAGGCCTGGCCATCCATCGCCAGCTGGGAACCTGAGCTGCTCCCTCAGAAGGAAGGAGAGGGAACCAAGGAGATCCCAGCGCCTCCCCCACCCCAACCTGCGTCTTGCGATCCCCACCCCCACCTCCCCACCCACTGGATTTAAATGTACAGGGACTTCCAAGGCAGCAGCGTGAAACACACACTGGCTGTCACACTGACACATGCAGACAGACACAAGTACAATTTCTAGACCCCCACCGCCAAGGGGTGGGGCTTCCAAGGTTGACAGAAGATGAGAACGTTTTTCTCCCTTTCCCATTCCAAACCCCGCTGCTTCCGAAACGCCAACGTCTAAGCCTACCCCTAGATCACAAGCCCCAGGAGCTGCCCACTTGGGGGAGCCTAGGGATCCTCAGCTGGACAGACAGGAGCCTGGCGAGCCAGACAGAAATCAGGCATTAGGAAAGGAAGTCTTTGAGAGACCCTGGAAACTGACACCACTGCGTTCTTTTAGCTCTAGCCCAGCTCCGGAACCTTGAGCGGAGGATGGGTAGGATGGGCAGACTGGGCATAGCTCTGCTTATAATTCGCAGCTGGGCACACAGGGCTTGCAGAATCAGTAAAGATGGCTACAATCTCCCTAGAGCCCCCAGATCTCTCCAGCACCCATGAGGACATTGAGTCTTGAATTCCAAAATGTCTTGAGTGCTTGCTCCATGCTAGTCATTCTGTTAACGTATATATTTAGGGGGATACCACAGTGGTCACAATAGATCTAGTCTGTCTAGTCAGGGGTCTTTCCCTTTTACTCCAGGCTTTTAAAGATGGTTCTAGAGGAGCTGGGTTTGAGTTTTAAGAAATCATCCAAGAGACACAGGTGAAGGAGAGATCTCAAAGAAGAGAAAAGCCCTTAAGAAGGGGTTCCTAGTGCTGTGGTTTCTTGGGTTTCAGTGTTACAATGAAGGGACCCTCAGATGGGGGGTATTAACCCTTCCCTCTCAGAGACTGTCTCAACACCAAAAGCTGCCTACCTGCAGTCCTGCTAGTGACACCCTCGGGCTCCACCCAAATACACCAAGGAATCCCACTAGGAGACCTCCTAGAACACACCTCCCTACGCAGAGGCCCAGCTACTGACCCCACTCCAGCCAGCCCGCAACTCACCCCGTCCACCACGACCCCCCACTCCTGCCCCCAGCAAACTGGAGGGGCAATTTGCCTAGGGAAGGAGGAGGGAGGGTCGGCTGCCATTAGAATTACAATCAAGGCGATTTGGGGGAGAAGCCCTGGGCTGCTGTGCCAAAGTGATGCAAAAAAAGAAAAAAAAAAAAAAATTATTTAAACTTTTGTTGTTCTTTTGGCTCAGACAGTAAATCGTTTGGTGCTAGGGGTTGGGAAGAGAAACCAAGGGGGTAAAAATGAATGTTTTGGCAATTCCAGAAGATAGGTGACAAATGAATTGCTCCTTCTCTTTCTCCTGTTTCTTACACTCACTCCCCTGCCCCAAAACTCTTAACACACACCTCAGTCTGGGGGCTGGTGCCAAACAAACTTTGCAAATGAAAATTTCAACCAGGAAAAACGGGCCTGAGGCCAAGTTCCATTCAAATAAGCAAATACCCCACACAATGGTCTGATTCATCCCCAGGCCTAGTTACACAAGCCTGGCTCAGGGCAGAGAAAATAAATATCAATATAAGTATCCACACAGGGCGCTGGAAAGAGTGGGAAGGCAGGAGACTTGGGGAAGGGGCCTTGCAGAGGCCCTTGGAAGCCAGCGAGAGAGGTAGTGAGCTAGGTTGGAATACTAGGGGGAGAGAGCATCCCCCACCCCAATAATAGAAAAGGTCACAAAACTACTCACCTTCAGCGAGCCACGTCTCCTGGAAGTGACTTATATCCTGGAAGAGATCTGAGGGGGTGAATAATGGAATCGAGAAGGTGATGTGGAGGTGGCGGTGAGAGAGTGGGAACCCTAAGGAGCCCGGTGACCTCCCCCTTGGGGGTTGGGGGAGAATGAACAGAGTCCCTTGGAGGGCAATTTTGGGGGAGAAAAGGGCGAGGGCTCCAGGTTCAGCCCTCAGGGTGTGTGAGGTGGGGAGGGTCGCGTTTTGTCTCGCTGTCTCTTTACCTTCGGAGTCGGGGGTGGGCAGGGAGCCCGGGTCCATGAGCTTCCCCTGTGGGACCGTCAGAGCTTCGCGCAAGCTCCCATTTCCGGGCGATTTCTGCGGGGAAGGGGAAGAATGCCCCCGAGTCACCCTGAGGCCGCCTGGTCTGAGGGGCGGGGCTGGGGTCCCGGGGTGACTCAGGGGTGGGCAGCCCTGGACCCCGCTGGGGCCGCGGGATGGGTTGGGGCTGGTGCAGGGAGGGGGCGGGCGTGGAGGCCGGCGCGGCGCTCACGCTGCAGAAGGTGTAGGGCACTTGCTGGTCCAAGTATCCGCCTTTCATCCTCCGCTCCATCCGGCCGCTCCCTCCGGCCACACGGCCCGGGCCCCGCGCGGGGGCAGAGACCTGGGGGCGGGGGGGCTGCGTTCGCACACCGTCTGGGGAAGGCAGGGAGGTGGGGGTGGGTAAGGGCGGCGGGGAGGGGCAGTCCCGAGGCTCCGGGTCCGACGGCAAAACTTCTCCGACTCAGGCGATGGGGAGGTTTCCGCCTGCAGAGCTTAGCGCCGCCACACTGCCCTCCCGCCAAAGGAGGTCCCACCTGCTCCTGGGAACCGGGGTCGGCGTTTCGGCTGCTTTCTGCAGCCCTGCTTTGCCCAGACTTGGTTACATAAGACGTGTGTGTGTGTGTGTGTGTGTGTGTGTGTGTGTGTGTGTGCGCTCGCGGCGCGCGCGCGAGTGTGCGCTCGCGCGCGGAGGAGCAGGCGAGGCGCGCACCATTCGCACGCCCACAACTCGGGCGCCCCCTCCAACCCTGAATCCCAGCGCCTCCCACCCCCTGCCCTGGAATCTGCGGAGGCGGCGGTGAGAGTGTGGTGAGTGTTGGAGGCGAGGCTGGGAATCACACTCTCCCTCCCTTTCCCTCCCGTAGCCTCACCTGAGGCCCGGGCGTCTGTACTGGAGCCGCGAGGGGTCCTGAGCATCTCCCCCCCGGGTTGCACCGAGGGCCGCGGGGCTAGGCCGGAGCTAGGCGACCCCGGCCCCGGGTCCCCAGCGCACCCGCTTGTTTTCCGGGCGCCGCCGACAGTTGTGAGCCCGGGGGAGCCGCTGATTGGTGCATTTCCTTCGCCTCTGCCTTGGCTCTATCTACTCCCCACCCCGCTCCCTTTGTTTCATTGACTTTTGTGAATGAAACCCCAGGGCCGGGCACGCCCGCCAATCCCGAGACTTGCCTTGCCGAACCGGAGGGGCGGAGTTTCCCAGCAGCGGGGGCCAATGAGAACTCAGGGGTTGGCTCCCGGCTTCATTCACTGCTTGGGCTCCCATTCATAAAAAAATAAACTCCTTGCGGCCGGAGTTCATTCATAAAGAGCTGAGAGAAAACGAGGGAAGCCAAGGACCCGACGGCTTCTCTGTGGGACTCGGTGGTGACCCTGACGCTCTGCTAACTCCTCCGGCTGGCGTCTGCACACGTCTCTGTGTATCCGCGTGTACGTGGGAGTGTGAATGTATCTGTGTGTGCGCCCTGGGGGGAGGCGAGCGGACTTGCATGCCCAGAGGAACAATAATAACGAGCATTTATGAAGCTCTCTGCTTCCACGTGCTCATTTCATTCCCATAAGCTGGCGAAGGGGTTCTATTGTTTCCATTTTACAGAGACTGAAAATGAAAACAGAGAGGGGCGGTGGCTTGCCCACTCAGGGTCTGGCGTTTGCAGCCCCCGACCCTCTACACTTTCCGGTATAGCCCTTTGAGGCCACAATTAAGTGAATTAAAAGTATGTGACAACAACTGATACACAGTAGGCACTCAATAAATGTAAGCTGGCACGGAATCCAGGCTTTTCCTCAAGGGTCTGTTCTCTGCAGAGCTGTTCTGTGACCCACTTTCTGTTGATTGAAGCAGAAACTAGAGGCCTGGCTTGGACCTCTGAAAGTGCAGTTCTCTCTCTGCTATCTTTCCTCTTATCCTGAGTGCAAACACAGGGTATTAGGGAGCAAAAACCCAGAGGTCTGATGATCTGAGAGCAGGACTGCGTTCAGTTCTAGCCAACAAGCTTCTCATAGTCTTTGTCACCTCATTTAGTAATTCATTTGATAAACATTTATTGTGCCAGACAGAGTGCTGGGTGCCAGACCAGAAGCTGTGACCAAGACAGACACTGGATGGGAGCTGGGCTGCTTCGGCTGGAGCCACGGGGGCACATAGAACTTTGAAGTCCCCCAGGTCTTTTTTTTTTTTTTCCTGTGACAATCTGGGTCTAGATTCAATGAGTTCCTTTGAGGAGATATTGATTTTGTTTCCTACCTGTTTGTGATAAACACTAGAGACTGACCAAACCTCAGGCTTGCTTTCAAAATTCATCGAATCTAACATCCCCACTTTCCAGATGAGGCTATGGAACTTCAGAAAAGGAAATGACACGTGAAAGCTGTTGTCAGGGTCAGAACTGGGGCTAGAACACCAAACCTCTAGCACCTGTTTGGGGCTCATTTCAGGAGATTGTCCCGGGCAAATGAAAATAAACTTCCTCCTCTCTTTTTTAAAAAAATTATTTCCTTATTTGGCTTTCCCGGTTCTTAGTTGCAGGCATGTGGGATTTTTAGTTGCAGATCTAGTTCCCTGACCAAGGCGCCCTGCATTGGGAGCATGGAGTCTTAGCCACTAGACCACTGGTGAAGTCCTCATTTCCCTCTTTTCAGCTGAAATGTTTAAGACTCATGCCTACTGCCTCTCTTCTCCAGGAAGCCTTCCAGAGAGCCCTAATCAGTTCCTTAAAGACACTACAACATTCTTGCCTCTATCTCTGTTGTTGGTATCTTTTTCTGCTACATGGTCATCGATTGTCTGGAGAGTTCTTCAGGGCCTGGCGAAGATCTCATTTGATTTGCCTCTTTAAATCCTTCCCCAGCCTACTTCATGCTTATAAGGGTCCCAGGAAATACTTGTTCAGTGAGTAGGTAGTATTAATACAATAAAGACCAAACTAATCAAGCTTAGCAGAAACCCTGCCCAAGAAAGGAGAGACAAGCCCAAGCAAATCCCAGCTTTAAGCTGGATGGGACCAGTTTAGGGAGGAGCTTATGCCTCTGAGTCAAGAGAAGTGGGGGAGGAGCACGGAGGCTTCTTCCAGGAAGGCAGCTCTGATGTAGTTTCCATGACAATGAAGACGATTCTGGCAGATCCTGGACAGAGCTCTCCAGTCTGGGAATCTCTTAAGGATGCCCAGTGTTTCTGAGTTTTTCCATTTCTCTGGAGGGCTCCTGTTCCCTGGACAGTAAGTGCTTCCTCTCCATTCCTCATCCAGCGTTATGGCTGAGGGGCCCTCCCCCTCTGGCTCTGGCTCGGAGTGCTGGCTGAGTGGGAGAAGATACTGCTGCTGTTGCCACTGCCCTCTGATTCAACATCCAGACTCAGGGCAGTGACACCTCCAGGGGAACCATTTGAGCCTCTTCCAGGGCTTGAGATAATTGGGGAGAGGAAGGAATAAAGGGGCTGGAAGTTTCTGTTGGAAATCTCATCACAATAACCAACATTTAGGGACTTCCCTGGCAGTCCAGTGGTTAAGACCCTGCTTTCAAAGTAGGACACATGGGTTCAATCCCTGGTGAGGGAAATAAGATCACACATGCCATGTGGTTCAGCCAAAAAACAATAATAATAATATTTTTATCAACATTTATTAACATTTCCACAACACACTGTGGAAAATTCTTAAAGAAATGGGAACACCAGGCCACCTTACCTGCCTGTTTGCAGGTCAAGAAGCAACAGTTAGAACAGGACATGGAGCAACGGACTGGTTCAAAATTGGAAAAGGAGTATGTCAAGGTTGTTTATTGTCACCCTGCTTATTTAACTTACATGCAGAGTACATCATGAGAAATGCTGGCCTGGATGAATCATAGGCTGGAATCAAGATTGCTGGGAGAAATATCAATAACCTCAGATATGCAGATGATACCACCCTTATGGCAGAAAGGGAAGGGGAACTAAAGAGCTTCTTAATGAAGGTGAAAGAGGAGAGTGAAAAAGCTGGGTTAAAACTCAGAATTCAAAAAACGAAGATCATAGCATCTGGTCCCATCACTTCATGGCAAATAGATGGGGAAACGATGGAAACAGTGACAGACTTTATTTTCTTGGGCTCCAAAATCACTGCAGATGGTGACTGCAGCCACGAAATTAAAAGACGCTTGCTCCTCGGAAGAAAAGCTATGACAAACCTAGACAGTGTATTAAAAAGCAGAGACATCACTTTGCTGACAAAGGTCCATATAGTCAAAGCTGTACGTATTTGTTTTTTCCAGTAGTTATGTATGGATGTGAGAGTTGGACTGTAAAGAAGACTGAACACCGAAGAATTGATGCTTTTTAACTGTGGTGTTGGAGGAAACTCTTTTGAGAGTCCCTTGGACAGCAAGGAGACCAACCAGTCAATCCTAAAGAAAATCAATCCTGCATATTCATTGGAAGAACTGATGCTGAAGCTTAAGCTCCAACACTTTGGCTGATTGCGAGGAGCTGACTCATTAGAAAAGACCCTGATGCTGGGAAAGACTGAAGGCAGGAGGAGAAGGGGATGACAGAGGCCGAGATGGTAGGATGACATCACTGATTCAATGGACATGAGTCTGAGCAAACTCTGGAAGATAGTGAAGAACAGGGAAGCCTGGCTTGTTGCAGTCTATGGACTTGCAAAGATTCAGACACGACTGAGCGACTGAACAACAGCAATAACATTTACTGAGCACATCCACATGCTGTGACCTGCTGCAAAGACTTGACGTGTATTTACTCCTGCAACCTTCACAGCAGTCCTGTGAAGAGTCACTTTCATTTTACAAATGAGGAAACTGAGGCCTTAGAAGCACATCTACCCTCAAGGATCTGCTCAACAGACTGAGGACATTCCAAACAGACTCACGGGCCCAAAGACTACACTTTGAGTGAACACACAACAGAACAGGTGGAGGACATGCCTGAGCCACAGAGTATACGTGGACATACCCAAAGGAAGGAAGCTCACAGTCCTCTCCTGGACACACAGCTTCATGGAGGACACACACAACATCCAGGAGATAGTGAAGGACAGGGAAGTCTGGTGTGCTGCAGTTCATGGGGTTGCAAAGAGTCAGACATAACTGAGTGACTGAACAACAACACACAACATACCTCCTTACACCCCCCCATTATACCTTTGGTGGGGGCTGTGCAGATAAATGCTTCCTTCTCTAGAATAATGGGGCTGGACTCTGACTTGTTTCCCAGGAATCTGTTATAAAATGTAAGTGAGGATTTTAGATATGTAGACGTTCAACAAAGGCAACCTGGTACTTACCTGAGAGCTGAAAGTTTGGAGCACTGGGATGAGGAGTGAGAGACACTTGGATTAGACCAGGAGGCCCAGGAGCCATCAGAGAAGCAGGGTCTCCCAGATGGCCTTTCAGAGTATGGGGAGCTGAGTGACCTACCCAGCCTAACTGATTGGGGGACAGAAATGTCTCCAGAGCCCTGGCTTCCTTGCTGTGTGAAAGAGCTGAGAGTTTCAGAGGCTTAAAGGAGGGAGCTGAGAAGGTAACCCAGCTTAGCAGTAAGGCCAGATGGATGAGATAAACAAGGTCAAGTGGTAACCTATTGTCCCTTTATGTATGCATGTGTGTTAGTTGCTCAGTGATGTCCGGCTCTATGGGACCCCATGAACTGTAGCTGGCCAGACTCCTCTGTCCATGGAATTTTCTAGCCAAGAATACTGGAGTGGGTAGCCATTCCCTTCTCCAGGGGATCTTCCCAATCCAGGGATTGAGCCTGGGTCTCCTGCATTGCAGGCAGATTCTTTATCATCTGTGGCACCAGGTAAGCCCTTTAGTGTTCCAAACTGGAGCTGTCACCAAGGGGAATAAATCAGAGAATAGGGTCTGGCCCTGGAGTTGGGGGAACATGGGGTCTTTCCCATGGGCTGGTTGCTTTCCAGGTGGCTCTAGTGGTAAAGAATCTGCCTCCACTGCAAGAGACATGAGATGTGGATTCGATCCCTGGGTCAGGAAGTTCCCCTGGAGAAGGGAATGGCTACCTACTCCAGTTCTTGCCTGGAGAATCCCATGGACAGAGGGACCTGGCTATAGTCCATGGGGTTGCAAAGAGTTGGACACAACTGAAGTGACTTAGCATGAGCACCATGGAATGATGGGTCAGCAAAAAGAAAGTGCCACTTTTGGACTTCACTTTGGACTCTTGGACTGTCCTTATCTTACAGTCTGACTTTCTCATATTACTTCCTCTATACTGCAGGGATTCTGAGCCCAGGGTCCATGGATACACTACACCCTGAAACCAACCGTCTGCATGCATGTTTGTGTTTTGCTGATGAGAGGTCCAGAGGTTTTATTGGAGCCATCACAGATGAGCGTGTGATCCCCCACCTCCCCCAGGTAAAGAACCACTGCCCTAATGTCTTTTATCCTAGATATCTTCACAAACATCTTGTCAATGTCTGTGATCTTAAAAGTGGTTGAAAAGGCAGCACTTTTGGAAGCTCTGCTTGGGAGGGAGTGAGGCAATTGCTTCCCTTGTTTCTTTCTACCTTCCACTTAGCTGGAGAACTCTCTTGAGAGGACATGCCTCCCACTCCCAACCCCGAAGAAAAGGGAGAGGCTCTCCCTCCAGACAGTTGGCTGGGAGCGCGTGGTCTGGCTAGAGGAAAGGTAGGGGTAAAGTGGATCTTTTAAGCAACCCCAGAGGGCGCCCTGGTAGAGAAGAGCTGTCCCAGGAGAAAAGTCCTAAAGATGAAGCCGTGGGTAGAAACTTGACCTCTCTTTACCTTGGGTGTTGTAGGGATGGGATGTACTTGGGAACCTTGGGAGAAAAAGCAGGAGGTGGTAACCACAGCCTGACTCTCGTGCAGCAGCTAGAGCCCACAGTCAGGAATCTGAGATGGGAGGTTCTTCTCCCCCATCCACCCCTGACCCCAACCCACCCAGAGTGATTCTCAGGAGTAGAGGGACGGACACAGTGACCTCCATGGGGCCAAGCCAGTCCCTGGGAGGGGTTGATTTTAGGACTGCCCCCCTCCTCCCTGGGGAGTCACCTTTTGGAGGGCTATGTAAGAACTGGTCAGACACCCTGGGAGGAACATTTCAATATTTGTAAACAAGGCTAAATAAATCTGTCCTCTTTTCATCTGTAATATTGTCTGGGGAGGAAATTTGAGCCTAGTGGTGGGAAGAGTCTGGGAGGTCAAAGGGTGTCCCTGAGGAAAGTCATTTTTATTTTCAGAAGGTGCTGTTGACTTTAGCTTTTTCTCTTTGCTGCTACAGCTACTCAGGGCTCTCCTACGTAAATGCCAAGTCTTCCTTGTCTTGCTCTGTCTCTTCCCCTAATAAAATTAGTGTATTTATTTATTTATTAGCTGCACTGTGCAGCATGCAAGACCTTAGTTCCCAGGGATCAAACTCAGGCCCCCTGCAGTGGAAGCGCAGAGTCTTAACCACTGGACCACCAGGAAGTCCCTCCACTATTAGTTTAGATTTCAACCCTTGGTCTTTAGACAAGGCAGCCCTGCTCAGGAAGGGGCTGTCCCTGAAAACTGCAGGATCTAACAGTATCTTTTTTTTTTCCTTCCCCTTTTGAAAATTTTCCCTTACTGTCAAAGATAGACAAACGGACAAATGTCAGCAGCCTGAAGGATGAGAGAGGAGAGGTGCCAGTTGGGCAGAATCCATGATGATTCTTTTCCCTTTTTAATTAAGTGAGGATTTGAATTATGAGGGGCCATAGCTCCCGCTGGGCGGGGCACTGCCAAGGGGAGGCAATTTCTCTCTTTACAGATTAAATGCCATTTATTCCACTTAGTCTCTCCTCAGTTCTCTGAGAGTGTCTATATTTGCTTTTGTCATCTCGAATAATGGACCACCGAGTGGATGCCCCAGCTCACTAAGGCAGTGGCAGGAAACTCACAGAGGGCTGAAGCCTGGATGCTTGACTTCCCCTGGACTCTTTTTGGAGGAAAGAGTGGTGGTGGTGGGGAGGAATTCGTGATTTTATTTCTGAGTGTTTTTTTCCCCCCCAAATTAGAAACTCTTTTGTTACCCCATGCCCCTGACTCCCCCTGAGGCATCGTAAGGGCTTCTCTGCAACTCGGGGGACTGCTGCTACAGATTTATTTCTCCTGTTGCTTCTCAGCTGTCCTGGTTGGCGACCCCAGCCCAGATTTATCTGGTAATTTACAGCCATGGTTGGTTGATTTACGATCTGGGGCCATGGAACCCAGAGCCCAGGAAATGATGCTTCTTTCTGGCGAAGGCGCAGCTTTCTTTTCACTCCGTGGGGACCAAGCACCTGGGTGGAGAGAGAATGGCAGAAAAGAAGGATGTTAGAGGAATGCATGGCTGAGAGGACACAATACCTCTCCCAGGTATTCTGGATGGGGTCCAGGTGTTCTGGATCCCAGTTTGAGTTTCCAAAATATGGTGTTTTCACGTGTGCTTGTGTGCTTTACATTTTATTGTTTTCCTAAGCCTTTTCAGATAGGTTATCTAATTCCTTTTTCCCAGAATTCTTCGAAGAAAGTCTTTTTACTTCCATTTTATAGTTGAGTACTCTAAAGTTCAGACATCAATCGGCCTTCTGCCACCTGAGGGTGGAGGTCGGGGGGATGGGAGAATGGACCGGACTCCCACCTCCTGATTCCTTGTTCACGCTCCACTCAGCTCTAGGAGCAGCCTCATCTGAGAACCAGGTAGAGACAAAAGCATATTGTTCTTACCAGCCTGATCCCCAGTCCTCTGATATCCTGACCAAGCTGACCCTGTCATTTCTTTCTTATGTTCTTTTTTTCCCCCTTAAGTCCCATTTTCTTGTTACTACCTGTTAGGGTCTTTTAAATGGTGCATCTTCTTAGGGGGTGGTTCAGTATTTTCTTAAATTGCACATCAGACACGAATGTCTCCCACAAAGGGAAAACTCATGTGGGGGGGAAGCATTTTGCGCCCTAGAAATTGAGAATGTAAAGTATATTTAATTAAAATGATAAATCTGATTTTCAGTTTTGTTTTTACTACTGCTAAAACTAATCTATTTTATGCACGTTTGCAGAAGGCTGCAGCCATCAAATCAGAGAATATTAGAGCTGGGAGGCACCTGGAGATCTTTCTGGGCCAAACCTTTCATTTCATAGACAAAGAGACTGAGTCTTGATTGGGGAAGGGACCCCTGAAGTTCCAGTGATATGTGAAGGGCTGTTTCTTCACGGTCCCACCTTCTTTCCCTACTTAACTGACTGGTGTATCTCAAGGGCAGGGCTCTTCTAGCTGTGCTTCTCTCTCTTTAAATTTTTCTCTCCGCACCCCACCCCCCCACCCCTTGCAAACTCCTGCTGGGTGGGGCTTGGCCTCTGGAACTCCTCCCATGCCTCCCCAGATGGTACAGATCACTTTTCTACCCAGTTCTGATCTCTCTGACTTTCCTGGCTTCCCAGGCTGGATCCTTATTCTCAGAATCATTTGGTGTGATTTTAAATTGTGTTTGGTTCTCTGTAATTTTCTCTCTGCTTCTTGAAGGTAGTAACCAGACCTTTGTTTGTTTGTTTGTTTGGTCCCAATTGTGTCTGCAGAGTTGAAAGCAGAAGCTATTGAATTGACCTTTTATGTTGATTTTGCTTAAAACAATGTTGGTAAGTGTTCCAAACCATTGTTGATCTGAATAGGTAAGACAAGCACTTGGTACCAAATTCAAAAGTCATATAAGGCTCTGGCAAAATTATATCATCTCTCCCCTGGCAACCCATTTGGTGATACTAGAGGCAGCTGAGATGTTCAATTTCTTGGGCATTCTTGGTGAGACAAACAATACACATATACACAGCAGTTGCAGACCTCGCACACAGACTGAATCTCCTCTCCTTTCTTCATACTAATTGGACATGACTAATATCCAGAGCCAAAGAAACTTCATCCTGACAGAGCCTGGACTAACCAGAGAACAAGTAGTTCAGTAAGCTGGACTAGAACTCCTAGAGGTTGTTACATGTACTGTTAAGATGATTGTGTCCCTCTCGCCCACCTCCCATACAGTTAACAAACCGTAGAACAAATTGAGTGGGCTTCGCTGATGGTTCAGATGGTAAAGAATCTGCCTGAAATGTAGGAGACCTGAGTTTGATCCCTGGGTCAGGAAGATCCCCTAGAGAAGGGAATGGCTACTCACTCCGGTATTCTTGTCTGGAGAATTCCATGGACAGAGGAGCCTGGTGGGCTACAGTCTGTGGACTTGCAAAGAGTCAGACACGACTGAGCGACTAACACTTTCACTTTTGGCTCAGGACTAAAGATAATGGGTAGAAAATGCCAAGTTAACAGGGATAAGCCCCATTTCAATCTCTCTGTAAATGTATGTGCGAGGTCTCTCTGGCTGCCTCCTTTCCCGGTGTATCCGGACTTTACAGACGCCTCCACTTAGGCCTCTCTAGCTCCCTCTGTCTGGGCTGATGTTTGGATGGGGGCATCAGATTTTCTGGGCAGAGCTAGGCTAGCTATGGGGTCAGAGGCTCCCCCGTGGAAGGGAGGAGGCTGAGTCCCAGTAACCTGAAAACTCCTCTCAGGGAGATCAGGCAGGGACCCTGCCAGGGTGAAAAGGAGAAAGCAGGTGAGGTGAGGGTGGGCTGTAGCTCTTTTCAGTCCTCCTGACTGTTCCTTCACCTTCCCTCCATCTCTTCCAGGCTGCTGTCCTGGGGAAGCCGCCATAGCTGGTTGGCCATGGATTTGGATTTGCCTGCTCACAGGCAAAGTGACCTTTCTCATTTACTGGGTATTGGGGGCCAGGCTCATTTCAAGTCTAGGGGAAGAGGATTTGACGTCCCCAGGGTCTAGTCTTTGGTCCCTGGGTCGGGCAGAGCCCCTGGAGGAGGGTATGGCAACCCACTCCAGTGTTCTTGTCTGGAGAATCCCTTGGACAGAGGAGCCTGGTGGGCTACAGTGTTGCAGAGTTGGATGCAGTGGCTGTTGAGATGCTATGCTTCTGAGGACAAGGTGTTCTGCCTTATTTGACAGAAAAGTGGGGATCTAATTAAGAGGCAGGAGGGAGGATTATGGGTCCCTGTGTGTGTATATACATAAGTCACTGCTTAATTTCTCACTTCCAAGAAATCAGAAAGCTGCAGTAATTTCTTCAGAATGAGGAGTCCCTCCATCCCACCCCCACCCCATGACTCCCCATTGTCTGCAGGATACAATCCCAGCTCCCAAACATGGTCTTCAAAGTATTCACACTTCCCAGCCCCATGCTTTTTTTTTTTTTAAGAAGATGCTGTTTTAAAATTTTTTGTTTCATTTATTTAGGCTGTTCTGGGTCTTTGTTGCTGCATGGACTTTTCTCTAGTTGGGACAAGCAGGGGCTATTCTTCATTGCAGTGCATGGGCTTCTCATTGTGGTGCCTTCTCTTATTGTGGAGCATGGGCTCTAGGGCACGCGGGCTCAGTAGTTGAAGTTCCCGGGGTCTAGAGCACAAGCCCAGCAACAGTGATGCACCTGCTTAGTGCTCTGCAGCATGTAGGATCTTCCCGGACCAGGGATTGAACCCATGACTCCCGCACTGGCAGGCAGATTCTTTACCACTGAGCCACCAGGGAAGCCTCCAGTCCCTTCCTTAATACCAAGCTCATCACCATTCTGAGACACATGTTTCCTTTTGGGTTTCTGCCCCTTTTCAAATGCTACTTCTTTAGCCTGAAAGAAGCACAGATTCATCTGTACTTCCACAGATGTTTAT
This sequence comes from Okapia johnstoni, assembly GCA_024291935.2. Taxonomy (NCBI): domain Eukaryota; kingdom Metazoa; phylum Chordata; class Mammalia; order Artiodactyla; family Giraffidae; genus Okapia; species Okapia johnstoni. The sequence continues at coordinate 18,507,386 of CM044306.1, read as the reverse complement.
CTACAGCTGTTCATCGACAGCTGTTCATCTGCAGATGAAATTTGTTCATCTACAGATGAAATCTCACAAGGCCCAGATGAAGTGTTTCCTCCTCACTTTCCCAACAAATTGCCAACATCTGCTGGATCATAGAAAAAGCAAGGGAATTAAAAAATAAACATCTACTTCTCCTTCACTGACCAAGCTAAACCCTTTGACTGTGTAGATCACAACAAACTGTGGAAAATTCTTAAAGAAATGGGAATACCAGACCACCTTACCTGTCTCCTGAGAAACCTACGCACAGGACAAGAAGCAACAGTTAAACCAGGGCATGGAACAACGGACTGATTCAAAATTGGGAAAGGAGTATGTCAAGACTGCGTATTGTCGCCCTGCTTATTTAACTTATATGCAGAGTACATCATGTGAAATGCTGGACTGGATGACTCACAAGCTGGAATTAAGATTGCCAGGCGGGAGAAATATCAACAACCTCAGATATGCAAGTGATCCTACTCTAATGGCAGAAAGTAAAAAGGAACTAAAGAGCCTCTTGATGAAGGTGAAAGAGGACAGAGAAAAAGCTGGCTTAAAACTCAACATTCAAAATACTAAGATTATGGCATCCGGTCCCATCAGTTCAGTTCAGTTCAGTTCAGTCGCTCAGTCGTGTCCGACTCTTTGCGACCTCATGGACTGCAGCATGCCAGGCCTCCCTGTCCATCACCAACTCCTGGAGTTTACTCAAACTCATGTCCATTGAGTTGGTGATGCCATCCAACCATCTCATCCTCTGTCATCCCCTTCTCCTCCTGCCTTCAATCTTTCCCAGCATCAGGGTCTTTTCAAATGAGTCAGCTCTTTGCATCAGGTGGCCAAAGTATTGGAGTTTCAGCTTCAACATCAGTCCCTCCAATGGATATTCAGAACTGATTTCCTTTAGGATGGACTGGTTGAATCTTCTTGCAGTCCACGGGACTCTCAAGAGTCTTCTCCAGCACCACAGTTCAAAAGCATCTGTTCTTTGATGCTCAGCTTTCTTTACAGTCCAACTCTCACATCCATACATGACTACTGGAATAACCATAGCCTTGACTAGACGGACCTTTGTTGGCAAAGGAATGTCTGCTTTTTAATATGCTGTCTAGGTTGGTCATAACTTTCTTTCCAAGGAGTCAGCGTCTTTTAATTTCATGGCTGCAGTCACCATCTGCAGTGATTTTGGAGCCCATAAAAATAAAATCAGCCACTGTTTCCACTGTTTCCCCATCTATCTGCCATGAAGGGATGGGGCCAGATGCCGTGATCTTGATTTTCTGAATGTTGAGCTTTAAGCAAACCTTTTCACTCTCCTCTTTCACTTTCATCAAGAGGCTCTTTAGTTCTTCTTCACTTTCTGCCATAAGGGTGGTGTCATCTGCATATCTGAGGTTATTGCTATTTCTCCCAGCAACCTTGATTCCAGCTTGTGCTTCATCCAGCCCAGTGTTTCTCATGATGTACTCTGTATATAAGTTAAATAAGCAGGGTGACGATATACAGCCTTGATGTACTCCTTTTCCTATTTGGAACCAGTCTGTTGTTCCATGTCCAGTTCTAACTGTTGCTTCCTGACCTGCATACAGGTTTCTCAAGAGACAGGTCAGATGGTCTGGTATTTCCTTCTCTTTCAGAATTTTCCACAGTTTATTGTGATCCACACAGTCAAAGGCTTTGGCATAGTCAATAAAGCAGAAATAGATGTTTTTCTGGAACTCTCTTGCTTTTTCGATGATACAGTGGATGTTGGCAATTTGATCTCTGGTTCCTCTGCCTTTTCTAAAACCAGCTTGAACATCTGGAAGTTCACGGTTCACGTATTGTTGAAGCCTGGCTTGGAGAATTTTGAGCATTTCTTTACTAGTGTTTGAGATGAGTGCAATTGTGCGGTAGTTTGAGCATTCTTTGGCATTGCTGGCCCCATCACTTCATGGCAAATAGATGGAAAAACAATGGAAACAGTGACAGACTGTTTTCTTGGGATCCAAAATCACTGCGGATGATGACTGCAGCCATAAAATTAAAAAACACTTGCTCCTTGGAAGGAAAGCTATGACAAACCTAAACAGCATATTAAAAAGCAGAGATCACTTTGCTGACAAAGTCCATATAGTCAAAGCTATGGTTTTTTCAGTAGTCATGTACAGATGTGAGAGTTGGACCATAAAGAAGCCTGAGCACCAAAGAATTGATGCTTTTCAATTGTGGTACTGGAGAAGACCCTTGAGAGTCCCTTGGACTGCTAGGAGATCAAACCAGTCAAACCTAAAGGAAGGAAATCAACCCTGAATATCCACTGGAAGGACTACTGATGCTGAAGCTGGAGTTCCAATGCTTTGGCCACCTGATGGGAAGAGCTGACTCACTGGAAAAGACCCTGATGCTGGGAAAGATTGAGGGCTGGAGGAAAAGGGGGCAACAGATGATGAGATGGTTGGATGGCATCACTGTCTCAGTGGACATGAGTTTGAGCAAACTGCAGGAGATAGTGAAGGACAAGGAAGCCTGGTGAGCTGCAGTTCATGGAGTCGCAAAGAGTCAGACACAACTTAGCAACTGAACAACACTTAACCCAGCAGAGAACCCTCTCTCAAATCCCACAGGACATTCAGAGTAGGCCTCTCCTGGAGGGTGACCTGGTCTCCTGCATTGCTGGCATGAGTTTGCTCAGCTCTCTCCCCTTGGAACTTTCTAGCTCTATGACTTTGGAAAAGTTACTTAACTCCTCTGAGCCCCACATGTGTGTGATATGGAAAACTGAATAACACATGTTAAATGGTTGGCCTCGACATGGTGAGGGCTGAAAGAAAGATTTGCTGTTATTTTGGGCTATCATTTATAATGTACTCCCATCTCCTAGCATAGCACCTGGCATGTAGCAGTTGCTCAATAAATGAATAAAATGGGTTCATTCATTAGTCAATTGTATTCCACCACACCCTCCCACCTCAACCCCAGAGATGCTGTTATTTCTCCAAATTTGGGACCTCAGATGTAGCATCTGTTTGCTGTTTCCTTTAGTCTGGTGTTTCCTCTGGAAGGCAGGGCCCTGGGGCTCCACACAAATTGACACCTGTCCCCACACACACTCCATCCCAGAAATCGGGTAGCAGAGGGTGTCCTGAAGTGGCAGGCAGCAAACCAAGGTGTGAACATTTGTCCAGTGAAATAGCATGAGATAGAGAATCAGAGGGATTCAGGCTCCAACTATTGTTCCTCGCTGTGTGACCTTGAGCAAGTTACTTAACCTCTCTGAATCCCCCGATTGTGGCATGAAAATGTAGAGATGGGTGAAACTCAGCAGTATAAAGCTGAACGGAGATTATTCTGATGGTCGTCCTTTACTGCCTTGGAAGACTGATATGGCAGGGTCAGAGCTTAGGGTTTCCAGAATTTGAAATTCTGAGGGGACCAGGAAAGAGGGGTGGACCAGAGCCACCACCATTACCCTGGCCACAGAAAAATGGGTGACTTGGAGGGCATGGGCGGATACCCTCCTACCGGTGACCCCATGGAAAAAAGCACCATGACTGTGGCTCAGGGCTGCCATATTTCTCCCTTCACGTGCAGTTGCAGCAATTCCCAAAACTTCCCTGGTGGTCCAGTGGGTAAGACTCCATGCTCCCAATGGAGGGGACTTAGGTTCGATCCCTGGTCAGGGAGCTAGATCCCACGTGCTGCAAGTAAAGATCTTGCATGCTGCAATGAAGACTGAAGAACCCATGTGCCACAACTAAGACCCAGTGCAACCAAATATACTTATATATGTATACATATATATATATATATATATATACACACACACACACATACATAAAGTGTTAGTTGCTCAGTAGTGTCCAACTCTGTGACCCTATGGACAGTAGCCCACTAGGTTCCTCTGATCTGTGGTATTCTCTAGGCAAGGGTACTGGAGTGAGTAACCATTCCCTTCTCCAGGGGAAAAGACCTGATTCATTGGAAAAGACTCTGATGCTGGGAAAGATTGAGGACAGAAGAAGAAAGGGGTGACAGAGGATGAGATGGTCAGATGGCATCACTAACTCAATGGACATGAGTTTGAGCAAACTCCAGGAGATAGTAAAGCTTGGCGCTGCAGTCCATGGGGTCGCAAAGATTCGCACACGACTCAGCAAATGAACAACAAATATATTTTTAAAAAACCACTTTGAAAGCAATTAGAATAATGTCTTTAAAAAAAAAAAAAGAAGCCCAACTCCCTCCCCACTGTCTGAACAGAGAAAGTAAGCTTCACAGCTCCTGGGTGGGAAGGTCGCAAAGTCACCCAGGCCCCCTCCTTCTGCCCCAGGGAGGACACACACGTATCAATGTGGTTCTGAAGTCTCCATCCTCGGCAGAGAGCAGCAGAGACAAAATGAGGGACTGAGATGCCAGATTGGGTGAGGGGGCCCCGTTAGAAGGACTTCCAGGAAAAACGGCTGCTGAGCAGAGCCTCTTCAGATCTGAACTGGGGAAGCCCCCTCTAGGAAACGCTCCCCAACCTTTGTGTTGACATATACTTCCCCCAGATTGCCTTTGGTTCCTCAAACTTGAGTTATGAAAAATGTTGTTATTATTATAACATTTCACGGCTGCCTCCCTCCTACCTCCCCTTCTAGACAGGAAGCCTCTGGCAGGTAGAGGCCTGTTCTGCACCTCCCTGAACAAACCCCTTCCCCAGCACCCACTCACCGGCTTCCTTCCTTCACAGATACTTACTGAGCACTGATGTAGGTGCCAGGGACATGACTTGAATGCCTGAGGCTCATCCTTTCGGGGTGTCAGCTGCTAAATCTCCCAGTTTGGTCTCCCAGGTTCCCCAAGGAAAAAATTCCCCTACTCCATCCCAGAAGGGGACAGTGGATCCAGCCTGGTAAGGAGAAGCCACGAGTGGTGTGCTTGCAATGAAAACCAATTTCTGCATTCTTCCTTCCCACAGTCCCAGGGGTGATGGTCCCATGGAAAACTTTTAAATTATTTATTTATTAATTTTCGGCTGTGCTGGATCTTTGCTGCTGTACTCGGGCTTTCTCTAGTTGCAGTGAGCAGTGGTTCCTCTCTAACTGCAGTGCGTGGGCTTCTCATTAGGGTGGCTTCTCCTGTTGCTTCAGTAGTCCTGGCTCTAGGGACCCAGGCTCAGTAGTTTTGGTGCACGGGCTTAGTTGCTCCACAGCTTGTAGGATCTTCCCGGACCAGGGACAGAACCCATGTCCTCTGCATTGGCAGGCGGATTCTTAACCACAGGACCACCAGGAGAGTCTCCCAAGGAAAATTCACATGTAGTATCTGGAATCTCAGTGGGGAAGCAAGCTCAGGCTCCTTTCAGGAGAATCCCTGCAGCCCAGACCAGGCCTGAGCCCTGGGAAACATGTCCAAGGTCACTGGCATGTGCAGGCATGGGCAAGGTCAGGGCCAATGGGAGCCTCTCTTTCTCTCACACTGGCTTAGAATTTCTCACTTAGCTCTGGGGACAGCTAGCTTAGACATCTGGCCTGGGATTGCAGCGCTAAGATTCCAAAGAAAAAATTCCAGGGCAAATATCTCAGGAGTTTTATTTTCCCCACTTTCAACCTTTCCACGATCTCTTTCACACCATCCTGGAATCTTCTAACACAGCCTCTTTCTTCCTAGGCTTCTGCCATTGGTCCTGATATCCCCAAAGCCTGGAATACCCTCTTCCCAGCCCCATACCTGAATCCAATGCGGGATCCAATGCCACCTCCTCCAAGAAGTCTTCCTTGATCTTCCCAGGGAGCATGTGTCTCTCTCTCTCTCCTTGGAACACCCAAGTTCAGGCTGTGGTTAGGACTTTGGCTTTCGAAATCAGACAAGACTGGATTCATAGGCTGGCTCTGCCCCTTCCCAGATAAGTTCTCTCTTCTCACTGCGCCTGTGTGTTCCCATCTATAGTACTGTAAGTGCCCTACATACGAAGTTTCAAGTTGAGAACTTGCAAAGATGCGAATGTGCATTTGCATGTCCCATCACATAAGGTGTGAGTGAAATTGCAACTTGCCCTCCGTCTCCTATTGCTGACCATCCTTTAGGTCCTCTAACTCCCTCATCTCCTTTCCAGTCAGTAACTCTTCTTGCCTGTTCACTCGATGCCAGCGCATGTATGCCAGCTGCAGTACTGTACTACTGTACTTTTTGAGATACTGTACTCTGAGATTTAAAACATTTTCTTTACCTTTTGTGTTTATTTTTTATGTGTTATTTGTGGGAGAAGTATTATAAACTTATTGCAATACAGTACTAGATAGCCAATTATGCTAGTTGGGTACCTAGGCTAACTTTGTTGGACTTAGGAACAGATTGGACTTATGAACGTGCTCTCGGAACAGAACTCGTTCATAGGGGGTTGATGACAGTACCTTTCCTTTCCCACATCGTTTTTAAGAGGATTAATTGTTTTTACACAGGCTTAGACTGCAGTGCCTGGTACCTAGTAAGCTATTTCTCTTTATTTATAACATCTTCCCCATAGCAGAGAATCTTCTCTACCAGAGGGTAAGCTCAACCCATAGAAGGAATCCCATGAATATATGTTGAATGAATGAATGAACCAGGAGGGACTGGACCAGCACTGTAGGTGTGAGCTTTCAAAAGAGTTGCTGTCAATGCTGTTCAAGATGGTCCTCTGGGGTTGATCCCAACAGTGACCCTTTCCACCTTGGTCTCAAGGAAATGCCACCCAGACACAGGGTCTTCTGTCCATCTGATTCTTGGCTGTTCCTCGGGGCAAGTTTCCCAAGTGTCTCAGGCTGCCTGGCCTCCTCCATGGGGTGGAGAAGGAAGGTGGGAGCACAGAGCATGCTGGTTGAACCCTTTCTTCATAGGTGGTAGAGGGCAGACCAGGGCCGACCTCATTGGCACCGTGGCCGAGTTCTGCCCTGGGAGAAGCTGTCATTTCTTACCCTGTGGACTCAAGTCCAGAGCCCCGTAGTGATGGTCATGGCTCTCTCTTGAAGATTCTCAAATCTACTTCTCCATCTTGTTCTGAAAAAGTCAGCCTTCAAGACGGTGAGAGCAGGATGTATTTGGAGCCCTTCTTTTCCTTGTGTGGATCCAGCTCTGGGAGGCAGCAGGGAACTGGAGCCAGGTGGCTGTGCCACATGGAAGGAAACCCCAAAGCCTCTGCCTCTTTGTCACCTAACTCTCTGCTCTACCTCCTGGCTCTCCTGATGCCAGAAAGATACACCCCAAAGGTCCTTCTCAGTCTCCTGGGCAGGGTTCCAGCTGGGAAGACAGGTTGTGGTTTGCCTTTTCTCCTGACTTGCCCAGAAATACTTGGTTCCCTCCCTGGCAACCCAACCTTCCATATGTACTCCTACTATTGGTGAATTAGATCGCCCATTTACACTTTAGAGCAAAGCTTGGCAGACTATAAAAGATCAGAGTAAATATTGTAAGCTTTCTGAGTCATACCATCTCACTTGGAACTACACAGCTCTGCCACCACAGCACAAAACCATCGACACCATAGACAGCACAACCATAGACAACACCCAAACAAATAAGCATTCCCAGGTGGCTCAGTGGTAAAGAATCTGCCTGCCAGTGTAGGAGATGGACAAGAGTTAGCTACTAAACACACACATCCCAGTCAAGTTATTTATCAAACTTACACTAAAATTTAAATTTCCTATGTTTTCCATATGACACAAAATATTGTTTTTTTCTTTTGATTTTTTCTGATCATTGAAAAAGTAAGAACCCTCTGGAGCTTGTGGGCCTTATAAAAACAAGCATGGGGTTCAACTTGGCCCATGGGCCATGGTTTTTGAAGCTCTGATCCTTCCATGCCTCTCAGAAGAGCATCCTCTGGCTGCAAACTCAGTTCCAGGGGGCGCACAAAGCAGCTATCTTCTATTCAGTCTAAGCAAACTGTTCCCGGGGCTGGATTGAGAATCACAGGGGCACAGAAAAGGAGTGAGGCACCCAGCCCTGCCCTCAAGGAACTACTCATCTGATGGAGGGTGGATCCAAGACAAGTCCAAGAAAGATTCTGATACAAAATCAAGGAAGGTTGGCATCGTGAGAGAGACCTTACCTTGTCCAGTGAATAAAAAAGTTTACCGTGGAATGTAAATTGGTGTAGCTGCTCTGGAGAACAGTATGGAGTTTCCTTAAAAAACTAAAAATAGGGGCTTCCCTGTTGGTCCAGTGGTTGATCTGCCTTGCTGTGTGGGGGAAGCAGGTTTGACCCCTGGTCGGAAAACTAAGATCTCACATGCCACCTGGGGCTACTGAGACTGCGTGTAATGGTGCCAGAGGGCATGCCACAATGAAGAGCCCACATGCCGCAACTAAGACCCAATGCAGACCCCAAAATAAAGTAAATAAATATTTAAAAAACTAAAAATAGATTTGCCATGTAATCCAGCATACCAGTCTTGGTCATATATTCATAGAAAACCAAAGTTTTAAAAGCTACATGAACTCCAATGTTCCATGCAGCATTATTTATAATAGCCAAGACGTGGAAACAACCTAAGTGTCCATCTCCACCAGATGAATGGATAAAGATGTGGCATGTGTGTGTGTGTGTGTTAGTAGCTCAGTCATGTCGGACTGTTCAAGACCTGGTGAAATGTAGCCTGCCAGGTTCCTCTGTCCATGGGATTTCCCAGTCAAGAATACTGGAGTGGGTTGCCATTTCCTCCTCCAGGGGATCTTCCTGAGCCAGGGATCAAACCTGTGTCTCCTGCATTGGCAGGCATATTTTTTACCACTGAGTCACCAGGGAAGCCCAATAGAATATTACTCAGCCATAAAAAGAATGAAATAATGCCATTTGCAGCAACATGGATGGACCTAGACATTGTCATACCAAGTAAAGTAAGCCAGACAAAGACATATATGATGTCATTTATATGTGGAATCTAAAAAATGATACAAATGAACTTATTTACAAAACAGAAACAGGCTCACAGACTTAGAAAACAGAAGGAGAAAGGAAGGAGGGAGTAAAGGATTAACATATACATACTACTTTATATAGAATAGATCATCAATAAGGACCTACTGTATAGTACAGGGAACTCTACTCAATACTCTGTAATAACCTATATGGGAAAAGAATCTGAAAAAGAATAGTTATATGTATATGTATAACTGAATCATTTTGCTGCCCACCTGAAACTAACACAACATAGTAAATCAATGATACTCTAATAAAAATAGAAAGTTCTCTGCAACTTGAGTTGAGAGGGTTGAGGGAGAGTAATGGGCTCCCTGGGAGAATAAATGTGGCATGAAAGATTTCATGGAAGAAATGGCATTAGGGACAAACTTGAAGAAATCAGACCTCTAGGACTGATCTCCACCCCTAGTCTCACTCCAGTGAAAGGGAGGCTTCTGACTTCGGCATAAAGGCATTGAACACAATAGCCACTCCCCACTCTCCTCCCCCATAAGCCATCCTTCAGAGGTGGGCTCCTCAGGACAGGTGCAGGGGCAGGGGCTTGTTTCATTTCGGAGCCTCTGGACTCCCAAGAACATGTGTTTTTGGCACTGTGTATTTTGGTGTCAGTGTTAAGTCGCTCAGTCATGTCCGACTCTTTGCAACCCTAGGGACTGTAGCCCGCCAGGGTCCTCTGTCCATGGGATTTCCCAGGCAAGAATACTGGCGTGGATAGCCATTCCCTTCTCCAGGGGATCTTCCCGGCCCAGGGATCAAATACAGGTCTCCTTCTTTGCCGGCAGATTCTTTATCGTTCGAGTTACCAGGCAAGTCCCTTGCTAAGACTAAACTGAAGTTGGGATTGGGAGGGGGAGGATGAAAAAGATTTCTGATGGAAATTGGGCCCAATAGATTGGGTTGTTCCCTCTGTTTTATCCAGTTCTCCAGACCCCAGAAAAACATTATCCAAGGAACGTGCCGGCTGTTTGGGGCACAACCTTAGAGTTTCTTTTATTTTTTTAAAGTTTATGTTATTTATTTTTGGCTGTGCTGGGTCTTCGTTGTGATGCCCGGGCTTCTCACTGCTGTGGTTTCTCTTGCTGTGGAGCCCAGGCTCTAGGGTACAGGTCAGTAGTTGTGGCACGTGGGCTCTAGAGCACAGGCTCAGTAGTTGTGACGCATGGGCTTAGCTGCTCTGAGGTAAGTGGGATCTTCCCAGACTAGGAATTGAACCTGTGTCTTCTGCATTGGCAGGCAGATTCTTAACCACCGCACCACCAAGGAAGCCCCAATCTTAGAGTTTTTTAGAGGGGACTCTGAGTCGGGGGAAGATGTCTTAAAGCAGTTCTGACTGATCATACCTTGGGCAGAGAGAGGGAGGGACCCCCAAGAGTAGCTCATCTGGACTTCCCTGGTGACATATTGGACAAGAATCCACCTACCAATGTAGAAGACACAGGCTCAATCCCTGGTCTGGGAAGATTATATGTACCGAGGAGCAGCTGGGCCCCAGAGCCATAACTACTGAGCCTGGGCTCTAGAGCCTGAGAGCCATAACTGTTCAGGTGCTCCAACTACGGGAGCCCTCATGCCTAGAGCCTGTGCTTGGCAACAAGAGAAGTCACTGCAATGAGAAGCCCGTGCATTGCAAGAGTAGCCCCCACTTGCCACAATTAGAGGAAACCTGTGCAAAGCAATGAAGACTCAGCACAGCTAAAAAAAGAAGAGTAGCTCATCTGCGATCCTGTCCTGAGGCTTATACCTCCCCTGTCTTGCCACATAAGATGTGATGCCATTCAGTCAGACAGATGGCAGAGGCATTACTGCATGGCAGATGAAACCACAGGCTCAGGAAGCAGACTCTTTTTGCTCTGCCACAAATAACCCATCTATAGGGACTAGAGCAAGTGAGATTGTCTTTCTCTCGATTTTCTCATCTGTAAGTCAACAGTAATGAGCTGGTGTGATGATAAAATGAGATGATATAGGGGAGCACATTGTCAGATTGTCTTTAAGGTTCCACAAATGCTAGTTCTTATTATCTGTTGTCACCTCGGGACCCTTCCTTGGATCCAGGCAGCATCTTGAGTCCTGACTGTCAGGACCACCCCTGAGTCTGATCTAAATCCCACCTACTGGGACTTCCCTGGTGGTCCAGTGCTTAAGACTTTGTCTTCCAAGGTAGGGGGGTGTGGGTTTGATCCCTCGTTGGGAACTAAAGGGGGCATCCCAGGTGGCTCAGACAGTAAAGAATCTGCCCGCAAAAGAATCTGCCTGTAGTGGGAACTAAGATCATACTTGCCTCACAGCCAAAAAGACATAAAATACAGAAGCAATATTGTAACAAATTCAATAAAGGCTTTAAAAAAGGTACATATAAAAAAATAATCTTAAAAAAATCAGTGAATCAGTCCCTCCTGCTATAGGTGGACCCCAGCTTCCCTGATAGCCTTCTAGGACTGGGACACACACGGCCACCTCATCCCGACCCTCTAATCTCAGCTCCTTCCCCTTCTTGCCTCCCCTGTGATTATCATCAACTCCCTGGAGCTAGTGGGCAGGCTTGGCTGCACCCCATGCCCCTTTGAAGTCCGAAGCCAGGTTCCCAGTCCCACACACTGACTTCTGAGAAAGCTGCTTCCCATCAAATCCTGCCGCCAAAAAGACTCCCATCTTAGGTATTCCTGCCAACTCCGTTTTATAATCTCCGCGCTGGGGAGGGAGGACAGTATAGGCACTTTGTGCGCAGGAAGGAAGCAATTAAATTATTAGCACTTTGAGAAATTAAACGACATAACTTATGGCAGAATAAGTTTAGCAAAAAAAAAAAAAAAAACCCTTGTAATGTGAGAAAACAATTAAAAAGAATTATATAAGGTTGGGCTCTCTCCTTTATTGCAATAGAGTTAGCAGTTCATTGATTATCGTCTTGTTATAATGTAGCAGGATGGTGCGGGCTGCCGCAGAGGCAGCGATACTCAGGAAGTGGGATGCTTAACTGGGTCCTGTAAGAAGATGTAGAGGAGGAGCTGAAAGGTTTTCCTGGAGGGGGACGGGGGAGGGGAGACTGGGGTCAGAAGAGGATCCCCAGAGCAACTCGTGCTTCTCCTGGCTCCTTCTGCTCTGGTAGACCTTGTCAGTTTCAGCCTGCCCAGACCCTGTGCCAGCAATTCCGCTCCTAGGCATTCACCCTAGAGAAATGTTCACATGGCTCCATAAAGGGACATGGACAAGGACGATCCTGAGGCACCCAGCGTGGCCCTCTCTGGAGAGTGGAAAGGTAAAATGAGATAGGTGTGCCAAGCAGCAGCAAGAAGCTACAGACTGCATGCTCACAGACCACGTGTGGTTACATCTTAAAAACTTTGTGCTACGCAGGAATGAAAAACACAACAATGAAAAACAGCACACCTGTACCACATGGAGGAGTCTCCCAGAAAAGTTGAGGGAAAGAAGCAAGACATGAAAGAGGCCCCCACTGTGTGGTTCCATTTAGATGAAGTTCAAGAACATGCTGAACTAACAGGTGGTGACAGAAGCTGAAATAGCAGTTACTTCTGGCAGCAGAAGGGGGAAGAGAAGAGTTTATTGATTGGGATGGGGCACAGTGGAACCTTTCTAGGCTGCTGGAAATGTATTATCTTTTGAGCTCGGTGGTGGTTACATAGGTTGTACACATAGATGAAAAACTGAGTTTTATACTTAAGACCACACTTTGCCGTATGCATGTTATCCTTCAATAGGGGAGTACAGAGCAAAAAATTTTGCCCAAGGGAAAAAGTAGGAAACATGGAGATATGACACAACACCATTTACGCAAATAAAAACCCACAAGCATGTGAAACAAAACTGCCCATCCTCTAAGAACTCAGCAAACAGAAAGATAGACGCTATCATTTGGACATAGACTATGGGGATGGCTCAGACAGTAAAAAAGCTGCCTGCAATGCAGGAGATCCAGGTTCAATCCCTGAGGGAAGATCCCCTGGAGTAGGAAATGGCAACCCACTCCAGTATGCTTGCCTTGAGAATTCCATGGACGGAGGAGTCTGGTGGGTTACAGTCCATGGGTCACAAAGAGTTGGACATGACTAAGTGACTAACACACTTATGGTGATAAAAGGAAATGAATGAATGAAACCAAGAATAGGGACCTGCAAAGACTAATTATAATAACAGGTTATGAATGGAGAGTATGGTTAACTTAACTGTGCCTTTGAGGTAGAAGTTTGTAGAAAATCATTAGTTAATTAATCAGGAGATCTTAGGGCTGAATGCGATCTGTATGGGGTGGGGACATTTTGATCTGAGTGATGAGTGTAGAATCAGTCACCAATGCCTACCAAGGGGCCAAGGAGGCCAAGGGGCTATCGCATGTTTCTATCCTCTACTGTCTGCCGAATGATACCACCATGCCCATTGCCTTAGAGGACCTCACATATGATGCGCAGATCCCTGGGGTGAATTTTCTGGGGCCTGCACTTAGCTCAGACCTCCCACTCCCAGCTGAGTTCCCTTAGCAGTTTTCTTAATCTCTCTGGATTTCAGTTTATCTGTTACATGGATGATAAAGAGTGTCCTAGGTGAGGGTGTTGAGCAGGTGTTTGTTTGCTAGATCAAATGAAAGATAACACCTAGATCAAAAGATAACACTTTTTTATTTGGCTAGGCTGTGCAGCTTGTGGGCTTCCCAGGTGGCTCAGGAGTAAAGAATCCGCCTGCCAATACAGGAGACAGGGGAGATGTAGGTTCGATCCCTGGGTTGGGAATATCCCCAGGAGGAGGAAATGGCAACCTATTCTAGTATTCTTGCCTGGAAAATCCCATGGACAGAGGAGGCTGGTGGACTACAGTCCATGGGAGTCACAAAGAATCAGACTCGACCAAGCACAAGCATGAACAAGTACAGCTTATTGGATCTTCATTCCCCAGTCAGGGATTGAACCCTGGCCTTGATAGCAAAAGCACTGAGTCCTAACCACTGAACTACCAGGGAATTGCCTCAGCAAATTTTTTTTTTAGTTGTAGCATGTGGGATCTAGTTCCCTAAAAAGGAATTGAACCCACCAGGGACCCCCTACATTGCACAGTCTTAGCCACTGGGTCACCAGGGATGTCCCTTAGCAAAAGTTTTATGTAGAAAAGAAAAGTGAAGTCGCTCAGTCGTGTCCGACTCTTTGCGATCCCATGGACTGTAGCCTATCAGGCTCCTCTGTCCATGGAATTTTTCAGGCAAGAACACTGGAGTGGGGTGCCATTTCCTTCTCCAGGGGATCTTCCCAACCCAGGGAGCAAACCCGGGTCTCCCACATTGCGGGCAGATGCTTTACCATCTGAGCCACCAGGGAAGCCCATGTAGAAAGTCAGATAGTAGATACTTACAGCTTCATGGTCCATAAGGTCTGTGTCACAGCTACTCTGGAAGCAGTCATAGATATAAATGAATGTGCATGGCTGTGTTCCAATAAAACTTTATCAACACTGAAATTTAAGTATCATATGATTTTCATGTGCCACAAAATATCATTCTTTTGCTTTTTTTCCCCCCAAACCACTTAAAAATGTGAGGATAGTTCTTAGCTTGTGAGCTGTACACAAACAGGAGCGGGTGGGTGCCGGGTTTGGCTAGGCTGTAGTTTGCTGAGCCCTAGTCTAGAGGAGGGAGTGAGTTAGAGCAGGGCCTGGCACATAGCAAGTGCTCAAGAAAGTTCAGCTATTACTGTTCTCACCCCCACTGTACAGCGAGATAGCAGAGGTGTGAAGAGGTGAAGTGGCTTCCCAGAGTCGCTGGGGAGTTAGTGGCAGAGCTGAAACTCTGACCCAAGTCTGAGTTCACATTCAAAGGGATGGTCTTAAACCCACTTTGAAAAATGTTCAAGGAAGGAAGAGTCTGCTGGTACCTTTTCCAGGGCCCACCTGTTTTTGCTTTAAACAATTATTTATTTATTTTTGGCTGTGCTGGGTCTTTGATATTACTTGAGAACTTCCTCTAGTTTCGACAAGCAACTCTCTAGTCACTGTGCTTGGCTTCTCACTGTGCTGGCTTTTCCTGTTGCAGAGCGTGGGTTATAGGTGCACAGGCTCAGTAGTTGTGGTGCACGTATTTAATTGCCCCGTGGCATGTGGAATCGTTCCAGACGAGGGATCAAACTTGTGTCCTCTGCATTGGCAGGTGAATTCTGAACCACTGGACCACCAGGGAAGCCCAGAGCCCACTTCTTGCAGCAAGAAGCCTGGTGTCAGTCTGGGTGGCTAGTTTCACCTGATGAATCAGAGGACCCCTTGCATCCATGGAGTGCATTTTTACCCTTCAAAGCCCTTGGTCATCCTTTATCTAAACAGAGTGACAAATGCTACTTTACACTACTGATTTCTAATCTTTTTGTTGTTGTTGTTCTGTGGCATCAATGTGATGAATTTTTTCATTCTGTGGATGCTATTAGGGGCATCAAAGTGAACTTCTGATTCCATTTACATAAGGTTCAAAACCAGTGGTGTTAGAGAGAGGGATAAATTGGGAGATTGGGATTGACATATACACACTACTATATATAAAATAGATAACTGATAAGAACCTATTGCATAGCACAGGGAACTCTACTCAATACTCTGTAATGACCTATATGGGAATAGAATCTAAGAAAAAGTGGATATATGTATAACAAAAAGTTCAAAACCAGGCAATGCTAATTTGTGCTGTTAGAAGCCAGGAGAGTTGTTCCTGGGGCAGGAGACATGTGGGGGCATCTGGGGTTCAGGAAATGCTCTGCCTCTTGATCTGAACTGAACTGAACTGAACTTGATCTGAGAATGGTCTTTGTGAAAACGCATCGAACCTACACTTATAATCTGGGCATGTTTCTGGGCAGATGTTCTACTCCGATAAACTGTACAGAAAAAAGCTCCAAAAGCATTCTGGGAAAAAGAGTGAACTTTCCATGAGTCTAGTTGCGGGGACAGGAAGTCATTGCTAATGTCACTAAAGCCTTATTGCTCTGCTGGGCGGCGAAGGACCCAGTTTTGGATGAGACCAGGAATTCACCAGCCCATATGCACCTTAACATAGAAGCTAGTCTTGTTTCTCTGGAGCACAGAAAATGTGTGAGTATATATGTGAAAGTGTGTAGTGTGTGTGCAAGTGTGGATGGGTGTGATTGTGCTTATATGTGAGACGTATGTGTGTGTGTATGTGTGACCATCACCTTAAAACAAGCCCCAGAAACTTCCCTCTCCCTTTTGAGTTTGGATGTGGGACCTAGCAGGGGCATGTGTACACACAGGTTGAGTGTGTGCCACACGTGGAGGTTCTGGGACTTCTCTCCCTGGTGCGAGTACTTGGTACACACCCACTGCTATTCCTCCCATAAATAGCCTTTATGTGTTTTTGTAATGCACAGATATGGTAATGCTGCGGATTTATGCAGAGAAAATGGTTTCTGGTAACTGTCTGACCCTTTGTAGCCACTGCTCATCTGGGTGGATCTCGGGGCCCTCTCTTTGTTTCTGGAGGGTTTGCTGGAATTCTCTCTGAAGTGTGCCAAGCTTCTTGGCTAGGAAAAGAAATTGATTTGACTTATTTAATTCAGATGATTACATTCTCTCATTCACAGAGAGCAAACTCAGATTTTTGCATTACAGGACCCTGAAGGAGAGAGGGAGGGATGGAGAAGATTGAAACATGGTGATTCCAGCTAGAGCTGGAAGGGAACCTACCTTCCTTGGAAGGAGTTTCACACACTTGGACCCGAAAGATTTGTCTTCACAAACTTTAGACTGAGGTCCCCTAGTTCCAGCCTTTAGCAGCAGACCCCGCCCACTGAGCTCTGCCCCTACTTACATCTCTCTGCCTCCCTTGAGCTTGACTCTTCTGGTTCCAAGAGCATGCCATGCCCTGGCATGTTTCTCTATTGCCTGGAACATCCTCCTTCTCTCTCAGCCCACTGGGTGAACCCTGATTTGTTCTTAACTCAGTTCAGACTTGGTGTTTTATGAGAGGTTTTCCCGTCTCTGCTCCCTTGCAAATATGTCCTTCCTGGTGCTTACCACACACAGATATAATTCTTTGCACATGTTTTTTTCTCCCACATTCGGCCATGAGTTTCTCCTGGGTAGAGACTGTGTGTCTTGTTCATCTCTGAATCACCGGATCTCAGGGCAATGATGGCCACAGAGGAGATGCTGGGTGAATAGAAGCTTCCTGAATGAGCATGCAAGTGGGGGTGGGGTGGGGTACAGTGGGACAAACTCCACAGGCCTCAAATGCAAACACACAGATGTGTACCTGGTTCCTCACCATGCCACCCCTCCTGTGCTAAAGAGTATTCACCTTGGGCAGGGACTTCCCCGGTGGTCCAGTGGTTACGGCTCTGCGCTTCCACTGCAGGGGATGTGTTTTCCATCCTTGGTTGGGGAACTAAGCTCCCACACGGTGGGGAGCATGGCCAAGAAATAAAAATAAATAAAGAAAGAATATTCCCCCCGGGCAAGTACAAGTTCCCTGCCCCTCACTCACTGAGTTGATTTGTGTCAGTCAATTCTTGTTTCCATCCCTTGGCACTTGGTTTTCAGAAGGACTCTGGGTGGCAACGGCTGTCCTTTCAGACAAGGTCAACTTCTGTCTCAAACGGCCCAAGACGAGGGTGAAAGGTGGGACAGGAGAGGGCATTCCGATGTTCGACCAAGACTAGGTCGGGGGGACTTGGCGATTTGGGAGGCTGGCCGGAATCAGGTGGCTCTGCACACAGTCACAGGCTGGGGTGGGAAGGCTTGTGGGGAAAAGGGTTAGATCGGTGATCCAGAAGAGAGAAGGATCAAAGGCTGCCCAGAGAGATGCTATCTCTCCATGGATGAATGTCCCCATAGGCATTGGCTACTCCTCTGCACTCAAGCGCTTGCTGGCCATGGAAGCTCTAGTGAAAAAACATGCGAGCGCTTGGCGTGGAAAATTCATGAACGAAAGGACGAAAGAATTCATTGTCTGAATTGGGCACGTGATTTTATATCCTTGGGACTCATGTTTTCTCACCTGGAAGTTGAGGGTGTGGAAGTACAGGAGCCTTTCTGCTTCTGCTCCTGCCCAGCTTCCCTCTGTGTCGATTAGTGGCATGTGCACTGCCCAGACATAAATAATCCTATACCAACATTAAATATTAATTTTGCCTTCTTCCTCTTGGTATCCTCTTGGGCTGTCATCATAGGAGGATAGAGACTCTGGAGGCAGACAAGGGAGTGTCCATGTTTGAGCTTGCCACTAAGCTAATTGTGTGATGTAGGGCAGATTCTTTTATCTTTATTTTTTACTTTTTGGTCACACTGCGTGGCGCGTGGGATCCTAGTTCCCTGACCAGGGATTGAACTTGAACCCTCTGCAGTGGAAGCTCAGAGTCTTAACTGCTGGTCCACCAGGGAAGCCCCAGGGGAGGTTCTTTTAGAACCTGGTTGTCCTGATCCCTTAGAGATATGAGCGTGAAGTGAGATAATACATTCAGAAAGGTTTCGCAACCTGTCAGTGTTACTAAGACCGCGTTCTTTATGATGATTGCACACAGTGGGAGCTCAGTAAACTCTCAGTAAACAAAGTGAAGGAGTTTCTGGATTTTCTTCTATAAATACCTTTGCTCAGGCTCAGCTAACATTAATTCCCCTGTGTGTGTGTGTGTGTAAGGGCCTTCATCCCAATGCTGCCGGGAGCTTGAAGGAATGTGGCCAGAAGTTCTCCATCACCCCATAAAGCCCAGCACCTAAGTGATGCACCTTTGTTCCTCCGGTAAGTCAACAGAAGCGGTGAGGGTGGGGGTGGGGGTGGGGGAAACAAAGGAGCCCTTAGCAGGTAGGAGCAAGTTGGCTCAGTCTCTGTGCAAGTCACCACCAATAAAACCTAATCAATGCAACCCCTTTTAAGTTGGTTAGATCAGTGACCCAGAAAATAGCTCCCCTGCAGAAAAGGAAATGATAGTCAATAAACTGAGACGTCAATGGAAAAAATCTATTAAAGCGAGTGAGATATCAGGAGACCTCTGATGTTAACGGAGACCCTTTGGAACAGAGCCACGGACAGAGAGTGGGTTTTTAACCCTCTCGAGGCCAGAATCGCTTCTGTCCCAACTCAGCAGCTTCTGCAGCTTCTGTGCTTTCCTCAGTCCTATGTCTCCCCAAGGGCTTCCCTGGTGGCTCAGGGGTAAGAATATGCCTGCCAATGAAGGAGACACAGGAGATGCAGGAGACACGGGTTCAATCCCTGGGTCAGGAAGATCCCCCAGAGAAGGAAATGGCAACCCACTCTAGAATTCTTGCCTGGAGAATCCCATGGACAGAGGAGCCTGGTGAGCTACAGTCCATGGGATCATAAACGAGTCGGGCACGACTTAGTGACTGAACAACATGTCTCCCCAAATGGTAGGGAGGAGCCCATGGTGTGCTGAGTGCTTTGGGCTGCTTGCCCATTCAGTGTTCCCTCCTAGATGATTGGCAGTTGGGACTGGTCTGAGGCTCTGTCTGGGAGGCTTCCTTAGAGATGACACCTCTCTGGCTCACAGGGAAAGGAGCTGGGGGTCTCTGCATCCTCACTTGTAAGAGCTGCTCTGACCTGGTTGCGTGGAGCCAGATGCCTCACCTGAGCTGGAACTGCTGCCACTACCCTGCCAATCAACAAGGCCTCTTGCCTCTGGAATTTACAAGGAGACGAAAGCTGTCCCTGAGAATCTGTTCTGCAATAAAGTCAAGTGTTTTCCTGGCCTGCCTGTGGCATCAGTGACTCTTCACACTCCCCGTGATGGAATAGGGCAGACGATGAGGGTAAAACTGTTGAATCAAGAAAGATGTGGGATATACGATGGAATATTACTCAGTCATAAAAAGGAACACCTTTAAATCAGTTCTTTTTTTTTTTTTTTAAATCAGTTCTAATGAGGTGGATGAACCTAGAGCCTATTATACAGAGTGAAGTTAAGTTGGAAAGAGAAAAATATATATTAATGCATATATATGGAATCTAGAAAGATGGTACTGATGAACCTATAGGCAGGGCAACAATGGAGACACAGACATAGAGAACAGACTTATGGACACGGGAGAGGGGGAGGAAGGAGAGGGTGCGACGAATGGAGAGAGTAGCATGGGAACATATACACTACCATATATAAAATAGAGAGTCAATGGGAATTTGCTGTATGACTCAGGGAACTCAACCCGGGGCTCTGTAACAACCTAGAGGGGTGGAAAGGGGTGGGAGATGGGAGGGAGGTTCAAGAGGGAGGGGACATAAGTGTACCTATGACTGATTCATGTTGATGTATGGCAGAAACCAATGCAATATTGTAAAGCAATTATCCTTCAATTACAAATAAATTAATTAAAAAAAGAAAGATGTGGGAAGCACATGAACAGGAGAGTAGCCTCTCAGAATGGCGTATACAGGTTGTGGGATGGCCGGACAGCCCACCCCAGGCCCTTGTCGCGTGTCCCTCATGACCACCAGCCCTGAGCTGCACAGATTATGTCTGTGCGTGCAGCTGCCACTCGGGTCTTTCGGAATGAGGGCTGCTGTTAAGAAAGGTCACCATTGCATCAGGTTCAACAGACAGTGACAATGTCTAAGATAAAGGACATTTAGATGTGCTACTCTACTGTGAAAGTTAGAGTAAGTTTAGTGGGGGACTTGTTGATGTGGAATTGGGGTAATCTAGATGGGGGCCAGCTTGGGGGCAGAGCATTGTAAACTTCCTCCTTTCATTTGCCTTTAGACTGAGATTTTGTCGGTTAACTGTGTCAAGTCACCACTCGCATCTTTTCCAGTCGTGTGTGCATGCTAAGTCGCATCAGTCACATCCGATTCTTTGGGACCCTATGAACTGTAGCCCACCAGGCTCCTCTGTCCATGGGATTCTCCAGGCAAGAATACTGGAGTGGGTTGTCGTGCCCTCCTCCAGGGGATCTTCCTGACCCAAGGATCAATCCTGCATCTCCTGCGGCTCCTGCATTGCAGGTGGATTCTTTACCACTGAGCCATCTGGGAAGCCCACAGGCATCCTTTAGGTTATTATTATTGTTATTGCTATTGCTTAATCTTTGAGTTTTACAATCTTTTGTTTTGGCTACATCAAGAGACATGGGGATCTTAGTTTCCCCACCAGGGATTGAATCCTCATCCCCTGCAGGGGAACCACAGGGTCTTAACTACTGGACTGCCAAGTCTTATTTTGGAAGAAGTAGAATCACACAGCCATGGTATTTATGCCATCTCAGTGTTAGTGGGCTCTAGGGGGAGATACTGGCAATGGCTTGGTTTATTTGGGACATTTTCTTGGCTCATGGGTAGGTGTTTATGCCCTAAGGGGCCACAAGCCCACAAAAATAAGATGAGATTAACGGATGAGACAATTACAGACAAATATCTCCAGACGAGGGTTAAAGATCATCCTAAATACAGATTTTTTAAACAATTACATTATAACTGATGTGTATATATATATATATATATATATATACACATATATATTCTTTTCAGATTCTTTTCTGTTATAGATTATTACAGGATACTGAGTGTAGTTCCTTGTGCTATACAGGAGATCCTTGTTGGTTATCTATTGTATTAAATACAGTGTTTAGAAGCCATGACCTGGGTGTTAAGAGTGTTTGTTGGGTTTCACTGTTTCCAGATCTCTAAGTGGACAGAGTTAGGGCATATGTATGTGTACACACACCAGGCTTCCCTGGTGGCTCAGTGGTAAAGAATCCACCTGCCAATGCAGGAGACACAGGAGATGCAGGTTTGACCCCTGGGTTGGGAAGATGCCCTGGAGAAGGAAATGGCAACCCACTCCAGTATTCTTGCCTGGGAAATCCCGTGGACAGAGGAGCCTGGAGGGCTACTGTCCATGAAATCGCAAAAGAGTTGGACACAACTTAGCGACTAAACCACCACCACCACCACCACCCTGCACACACACAGCCACATTTAGATTATGGGCACACCTCAGATATATTGCAGGTTTAGTTCCACACCACTACAATAAAGCGCATATTGCAATTAAAAAAAAAAAGGATCTGAAGGTTTTTTATAATAATAATTATTATTATTTTTGGCAATGCCATGCAGCATGCAGGATCTTAGTTCTCTGACCAGGGACTGAACCCTTGACTCCTGCAGTGGAAGAGGGGAGTCTTAACCACTATACTACCAGGGAAATCCCTGGAGGAATTTTTTTTTTTTTTAAAGATAATTACAACAGGAGTCAACAAACAACAACCTTTAGGCCAAATGTGGCCTGTTGTTTTGTGAATAAAGTTTTATTGGAACATTGCCTAGCAGCTCTTTCCTTCCATCCTTTCTGATGACAACCACATTGCTTGAGAGGTGTCAGGTATTATGGGGGTTACATTTGGTGGGGATTGTGAAAGATGTTCTAATGTGTCTGAGGATGTAACTGATAAGCACTCCGTGAGGATATAGCTTTTGGAGCTGGGCCTGTCTTGCTCCTAGGGTGCAGGAATGTGTCAGGAAGAGAGTTACTTTTCCCGAGAATATGAGGACCAGATCGGGCTCTGGCTTCATTTGCCATCTCAGGTTGGTCACGGCCTCCAGGAGATGATAGCAAGGTTTCCACTAGTGGTGACAGAATAAATTGATAGACACGCTGCAGAGACATGATTTGAGTTTCTGGTTCCTCTGAGTCACGGGTTTATGCCTTTGTTTAGGACCTGGAGGTTTTCTCTGGCATTTAAGGGAACATTCTGGAAGCTTCCCTTTGCCTGGTGGATCAAGAGCCTTGGGTGAGGTTTCATCTATTCCCATTCCAGGAGCAGGGCAGTTCTGTTCCTTTGAGAACGTTCTCCCTCATTCTCTTCCACTCAGTGACCCCCAGCTTAAGAGGCCCATGGATACAGAGTCTGAAATACTTGAGAAAAATGAACTACCCATTGCCTGAGCTTTGGAGTCTGATGATCTTTGCCTTTTTGAGTAATCTCTGGGCAATTCACTTCACCTCTCTGAGGCCCAGTCTCATCTGTAAAATGAAGGCCAATTATATCTTCCTCACTGTATTATTTTCAGGATCAAACAAGATGATGTTTGTGGAATATAGTTATTGATGTTCAGCAGCTCAGTCATGTCTGACTCTTTGCAACCCCGTGGACTGCAGCATGCCAGGCTTCCCCGTTCTTCTCCAACTCCCGGAGTTTGCTCAAACTCATGTCTATTGAGTTGGTGATGCCATCCAACCATTTCATCCTCTGTTGCCCCCTTCTCCTCCTGCCCTCAATCTTTCCCAGAGTATTTACCATCTTAACTGGTACATAGTATGAGCTTGGAAATTGTAATTCCTTTCCTTTTCTAAGACAGGATTATATTGACAACGAGTGCTTTATGTTACAAACTGTAAGAGAGACATTTTTGGAAACAGGACCTGCCGTTGATAAGAAAGCATCTGCGTTATAAGAGAAGGGTGGGGTGGGTTAGAGGACCCTACTGGCCTCCAAGGCTTTGACCACAAAGGAGCCAAATGGAGGCCTCAGCCGGGAGTTGTATGTTTCTACCACAAGGTGGCAGTGTTGGCAAACACACCACATCTCATGCGCCGCAGAGAGACCCAAGTCAGAAGAAAGTTTACCTCCAATTTAAATTATTTTTAGAATGGGAATGCTGTTAGAGATCACTTACTCCCATGATTGGACACCTCGGGAAATGGAGGCCTAGCGAGGGGAAGAGCTGTCCCCAAGATCCCAGAGGGAGTCAGTGGCAGAGCTGGGTTTCCAGTGGATCTAGGATTCCTGATGTCTTTGCCATCCTGCTCATTCCATCACATTCCTTCCCTCAGGGTGGGAGGTAAGGGAAATTACAAGAGCCCTTAGTTCAGTCTTAGCATATCTGTTTTCAGAGGCACCAACAGGAGCCCCCCAAAAGGCTTATATGATCACCGGAAGCAAACAGAGAGATCCCAGAGGCCCCAAGATCTTAATTGTATATCCCTCGCCTCACTTACCGTTAATTAGTATCCTGTTGACAGAGGCAATAAGAAAACCATTTTTCCTCTCCTCCTCCCTGCAACAGTCTGGTATTTTCTTAGGTCCAGGGTGAATGGGTGGCCCAGTTCTGGTTTGCTTGCTCTCTCACAGGAGTAAAAGGACTCCAATAGATAAATAAATACGGTTTTTAAAAAGGACCCCAGTCTAGCTGCCCTTGTTGAGGCTTGGCTTGCAGTTGATTTGGCTTCTGCTCTGTGCTAGAAACCGGTAAGTGCTGGTGGCCCCACCTCACTGGATGATGCTGGGAGATAATGGTTACGTCCAACTCAGAGCTGAGGCACAGAGAAGTGAAGTAACTCATCCAGGGTCACACAGGATTTTCCAGATTCTGAGCTTCTGTTTTCTCTAGGCTGGCCCAGTAGGGTGAGGGGGTGTTCATGGTGGTGGATGGGGACGGCCCACCTTTAGGATTTGTGTCCTCAGACCAGGAGCTTTGTCCTGCCTCAGAAAGTCCCTGAGTGGTAGGTTCTGTGAGCTGACTCTCTCGCCCCCTCCCCTTACAACTTCCCATGGGTTTCTTTCCAGAGCAGTCACTGACTGAACGGGTTGCTAGTGGAAATGTGGTTTTCAAATTTGGGAAATCTCCATTAAGTCCTTTTATTTAAGGAGGATGTCATTATCACGCCTCCCAGAGGACTATTACGGTTCTATTAGGCAAGGCCGCAGACTTCCTAGGTACTGTCTGGGGTCTGACTGCTGGGCAGAAAAATGTGAGACAGGAAGAAGGGGAGGCAGGAGAGGGTGAGAGAACAGGAGATGGGGAGGGGGAGGAGAAGGAAGAAAGGAGAAAGAATGAATTAAGGCAGGAGTGAGGAATCTCTCACACACACACACACACACACATGCACACACACGCAAGGGAACGCACACGCTTTGCTCCCTGAAGTGTGGGGAGAGGGCGGAGACCCTGGCCTCTGGCCCACCTGTTAGTTCAGAGTCTTGAAAATAAAACTGGAGGGGACATGCAACCCTTCCTTCTTTCGCCCTTTGGAGCAGACCCTTCCTGTCCTGCTGCCAGTCCCTCCTCAGGCCTCTGGGTTCAGACTTGAGGGGTGGCGGCTCTGTGAGCAAGAGAGGCCAAGGAGGCCCAGAGAGGGCAGTTCTGGAAACCGGGTCTGGATTCAGGGCCTTGGCCGTCCTTCTGACTCCAGTGAACACATTGTTCTCCTGTCCTCTGCCCCTGTCTCTAGAAGGTAGGCTTCAGAGAAGCAGTATTGGGATTTCCCTAGTGGTCCAGTGGTTAAAACTCTGTGCTTTCACCACAGGGGCCGTGGGTTCGATCCCTGGTCAGGCAACTAAGATCGCACATGTTGTGAGGCGTGACCAATAAATAAATGAATAATAAAATTAAAAAAAAAAAAAGCAGGGCTTTCTCTCCACTCTTGGCTGTCTCCTGGGCTTTTTGAGCAGTGCCACATGTATAGTATATGTTCATTAGGTGTTTGTGGGATAAATAATGAAGTATGGATGAAGAAATAATTCTACGAGTTTCTTATCCTCTCCCTTGTTGAGTTTAAACAGCCTTCCAGTTCTAATCGATCTTCTCTCTGTTCTCAGCAAAGGCAAGTGATCTTGAGGCCTTCAGATTATCCTCTGAGACACACACACACACACACACACACACACACACACACACACACACACACACGGGGTTTACGGAGGGTCAGGAACCGCGTGGCAAGCAGCTGACACTGGCTTGGCCACAAGAGAAAGAAAAAAAAGTATATGTCTCTCCTGGGACCTGTCCGTTAGGGGCTTACCAGCCACAGGCTGGAAGCAGTTTTAACCTCTGGGCAGGAAGGCTGCTGCTCTTTAGACAAACATCCTGCCTGGGAAATCCCCCTGGCCTGGGGGTGAGAGGAGGTCCCTGGGGCCTGGCAGCCTCCCTCCATGCCATCCTGGCTTCTACAGACCCATCCCTGGCTCCAGACTTGAGGCCAGGCACCCCCCTCCACCGTCAGGAGCCCCGGGAGAAAGAGCCCAGGCCCCTGGGGCACCCCTCCCTTGGAGCTCCTGTGCAGAAGTGATTAATGAGGCAACAAGCCTTTCTTCCCCAGCTGTGTCAACACGCCCCAGGCCGCCTGGAAGTGGCCCCTTAGCTGCAGGTATGGGAAGCAGCCTCAGGTCTCCTCTATGCCTGTTTTCCCCTCATCAGGGGGTCCCTTTAGGGCTTTGGGCCTCCTACTGGGTCACAGGAGTCCTGAGGGTGATGATGATGGTAATGGTGATGATGGTGATGATGATTTTATGATGCCAGCAGCACCTGATATTTGTAGAGGGCATGGCCCTCCTTTTCCTCAGCTCCTTCTTCCAACTGCCAGAGCCAGAGGCTTGTGTGTGACTCTCTTTGGGTCACAGGGAGCAACTGAACTATAGTTGCCAGAGCTTATGCCACCTCCTCTGTGAAGTTTTCCTTTTTTTTTTTTCTTTAATGATTATATTTTTGGCTGTGCTGGGTCTTCGTTGCTGCGTGGGCTTTCTTTAGTTGCGGCAAGTGGGGACTGCCCTCTAGGTGCAGTGTGTGGGCTTCTCATTGCGGTGGCTTCTCTTGTTGCGGAGCATGGGCCCTAGGCGAGTGGGCTTCAGTAGCTGCGGCAGGTGGGCTCAGTAGTTGCAGCTCCCTGGCTCTAGAGTGAGAGCTGAGTTGTTGTGGAGCATGGGCTTAGTTGTTTCCATTGCATGTGGGATCTTTCTGGACCAGGGATCAAATCTGCATGGGCCGGCAGATTCTTTACCACTGAGCCACCAGGGAAGCCCCTGTGAAGGCGTCTTTGATCACCCTGGCAGATTCTGTGCATACCCTCATCCCCCAGTCACTGCCGGATATTGTCACTGCCTGGGGAACACATCTGTTTCCCTCACTGCTTCCTTAAGGGAGGAGACTGTGTTTCTCTGGGTCTCATTCATTTTGTACCTGCAACTCTATTCCCCCGCCATCCCCACTCTCACAGCAGCCTAGCATGACGCTTGGCATGTGTGAAGATAAATACTTATTGAATGAACGAATGACCTGTAAATCTGGAATGATCTGAAATTCCAGGGCTTTGGTCTGTCTGTGGTTCTGCAGCCCGACTCCCTTGTGTTCCTGCTGGTTCAAACCCGCCCATGACCGCACATCCTGCCTCTGGCCCCAGCTCGTCCTCATGGGACTCTTAGTGGTTGCCACCCAAGGAACTCTGATGGAGTGGCAGATTGTGAATTTGTGCTGGTGGTGGGGGGTCGGGGGGTGGGGGAAGGAGGAGGAGTAGTGAGGATGGGGTGTGGGAAGGGATCAGGAAGCTAGAAACAGTCGTATGATTTTTTAAAAAATAAACTTTAAATTTTGTAATAATTTTAGATTAAAAGAAAAGTTGCAACAGAGTCGTACAGAGTCCTGTACACTCTTGAGCCCAGTTTCCTCTCATGTTAACCTCTTCAATAACCAAGGTACTTTGGTCAAAACTGAGAGATTAACATGGGTACTTTACTAATAATTAAACTCCTGTCTTTATTTTTGTTTCGTCAGTTTTTCCATCCCTGTGCTTTTTCTGTTCCAGGCTCTCATCCTGGATCTCACATTGTATTTAGCCCACATGATTTGGAAAATGATGTTTTATTTAAAAACTCGTGCGTGTCACTTTCTTTTTCATAATCCATCTGGGTTGATTTTATGTGGGAACAAAGCTTCTCCCAGCCAAATACTCCAGTAAGCGATTGTCACCGTGTTTGTTTCTCGTGGCTTCTCTGGCTCTCCAGCACCCTGCTGCGGCTCTCCGGGGAGTGAAGCAGGGTCCCAACAGGACAGTCTCAGGGCATCTTCTGGATTCACAATATTAAAATCTGCTGACCGCTGGTCTGATGTGAACAAGAAACAGGGCTCATTGGGCCAGTCTAGGCCTGAGGGTGGCAGAGGGCTGGGTGAGAAAGGATGGGTGTGACTGTGTTTTGGGGAGGTTTAGGGAGAAGAGGGATCTTGGGGCGGTAGCCTGGGGTCTCCTGAGAGGCAGGGATGTGATGTTTGAGCTGTGCTGGAATAGAATTGTCCTGGGTTCCCCTGGTTCATTGGTCCTCAGACTTTGTCTCTTTCTCTCTCTTTTCTGTGCTGTGCTTAGTCACTCAGTCGTGTTCAGCTCTTTGTGACCCCATGGACTGTAGCCCGCCAGGCTCCTCTGTCCATGGGGATTCTCCAGATAAGAATACTGGAGTGGGTTGCCATGCACTCCTCCAGGGGATCTTCCCATCTCAGGGACTGAACCCAGGTCTCCCACACTGCAGGTGGATTCTTTCCCATCTGAGCCACCAGGGAAGCTGCCAGGGAATCCCTCTCTCTTTTCTATTGAGTGGGTTAACAGGTAGGAAGGCCAGAGGTCCCCAAGCGGCAGACTTTTTTTCCCCCTTCTCTGCACAAAATTAAAAGAGGTTTCTTTTAATTCTGTGTTGAGGACACCGGGTTCTGCCTGAACTTTTCTCAAACCTTGAGCTAACCAATGCATTTTTCTTATGGAAATGTTTTTTCTTAAGCTGTGTTAATGAAACTCTGTATTTGCTTTGGAATCTGCCTTACTTCAAAATGGTTCCGCCTAAGACTAACTGGTTTTCTTTTCTCAAACCTTGGGCTGATAATGGCACGACAAACCAGTATTCATGTCAATTGTTTTATGGCCAGAGATGACACACCTTGTGCCATTCTATCTCAAAAATGCATGTTGTGGGAGAGGGGCCTGGTGAAACTCCCTCAGCCTTAAGGTGTCTCCTTAATCTGATGAACAGCTTGCTAACAGACAGACTTGAAACACCTTGCTAAAAACTAGCAAGGGGGCATTCATTCTGCCCCCTTCTGATGACTATGTCAGAAGCTTCCCCCGTCTCTTTTATACTTTAATAAAATTCTGTTACACAAAAAGCTCTGAGTGGTCATGCCTGGTCTCTGGCCCTGGATCAAAATCCTCTCCTCCAGAGGTCACGAATCCCAGTGTAGCACACAGCTCACAGCAGCAACCTTTCACTGTCTTTTCTTGTGTGTATCTATTGGCACCTTCACAGCTTTGATTTTGCTTGCATTCCTGGTCAGCTGGAATAATCAGAGTTAAAATTTCAATTAAAGTGTTACCGGATGTTCTGTTAAAAGCAGATGCGAACATTACTCCTGCTTTAAGAAGACAGGATCTTCCTGTGCACTGAAAGCTTTAGAGGGCTGAAAGGCTGGGGGAGAAAGAAGCAGGCAGAGCGATGGGTCAGTTAAGGCCACTGCTCTTCGGCCCCCTCCCCAGACCCCCTCCCCTCCTGGTACAAGTCTCTGTCCAATGTCCGTTGATGTCATTTCCACACTTACGATTTCTAAGTCTCTTTGTTTCAAGAGGTGGGCAGGCCGGTGGGGCTGAGGGCGGATGTGGGAGGGAAGGCATCTGGAGTTTGGTTTTGGAACTCTTGCTACTTTTGAAAGGATAGCCAGTGACTTCTGGGAGAGCCCTCTGCAGCTTGGCTGTTCTGGTCAGGGCCTGGGCAGAGGCAGGAGGAGGGGGAGGTTGAGGATGGAGAGCGCCACCCAGGCTGGGAGGGCCTGAGGCCAAAGGGCCAACCCGCACCCTCAGGCTTCCACCCTCGGCTCCCAAGTTCTCCTACTTTTTGGGAGGAGGCGGGCCGCAGAAGGCCAGCACCAAGTCAGCAGATAGGAGAGCCCTGGACACAGGGCTCCCCTGAGCCCGCAGACACCAGCGCATTAAGTGGGCAACTCTTGCCATCTCTGGGTGGAGGGAGCCAGGATGTGAATCATGGGAGCAAGGAGCATTTCCCACCGTTTCCATCATTCTCTGCTACACATCCACTTCCTGGTCCAAATGTGGTCATCTCAAAGGTCCACAGTAGGTGCTCAGTGCCTTAAGGATCCTTGAATGGTGTTTTGAAACTTCATCATTTCCTGCCCCTAGTTGTTCTCCCAATTCAGACCATGTCAGCTGGTTTAGAAAAGAAATAGGTTTATTGTGCTGGATGGGTTTTGGGGTGCTTTCCTGCCCATCTCTCACTCTAGCCTCTGTAGGAAGTGCTGGGTTTAAAAGTGGAGGTGGGACTTCCCTGGTGGTCCAGTGGTTAAAAATCCACCTTGCAATGCAGGGGACGCAGGTTTGATGCCTGGTTGGGGAACTAAGATCCCACATGCCACAGGGCAACTAAGCCTGTGGGCCACAACTGCTGAGCCCATGCACCACAACTAGGGAGCCATGCATCGAAGATCCACATGCCACAACTAAGACCCGACACAGCCAAATAAATAAATAAATAATTTTTTAAAAAGTGGAGGTGTCCTGGGTCCCCAGGTCCCTCCTTACTGCTCTCAATAATTGGAGCAGGGGTGGGCACCTGACCTAAAGACAGGCAACTATAGACTGGCTAGTGACCCAAGGCCTTGCCTGAGCTAGAACTGGGCCAATTAGATCCCTGTCTTGAATCTTAGCTGGGAAACAGAAGCTGGACCTGGTGGCAACTCGGATAGTAGCTGGTAGGGAATCTGTGAAGCTGAGGATGAAAAGCCAAAGCCTCCTGCAAACCAAAGTTAGAAGGGAGCTGAAGAAACAGAGTGGAAGAAACCATTGGCAGAGAGAGGACAATGGTACGGACATCCAGAGGGGAACAGAGCAACTTCAAGACGGGACAAATGCTGCCACCATCTCTGTGGCTTTCCCATTTGCATTCTGGCTCTTGACCCCTGACCACATATATCCTTGTCACCCACTCCCCTTTCCTTGGGGTGACTTAAGTGGTCTCTGTTCCTTGCAGGTACCTGAGCCAGATCAGAGTAGAGGTCCATCCTGCCCGTTCCTGAGAGCCCAGTGCCTGCCTTCCAGCATCTTTAAGATAGTGAGATTTTCCCCAGGACTCTGAGCAGGACTCAGGAACGTGTTTCTCATGCATTGCTTTGTCTTATGCTTCTGGCGAATTAGGGGCGACGTAGGTTTTGGAAGTATGGCTGGGGAACTAAGTGCTTTGTGGGAAAATGAAGGTTGAACTTGAAACAACCAGTTGAACAAGGGCCTTGGAGGTTGGGGCCTGAGCTTGGTGTTCTTGTGCAGCTTAATTGGGATCTCACTTCTCTCTTCATTGCCTTTCCTCGTGATCCTAAAACCCTACTCAAGTCTCTCTCTCTCTTATAAGATCGTCTGTCTTTCTCATTGTCTTGGAACTCTGCCTGTCCTACAAACATCATCTTCTCTTCATCCCAGAACTTCTTTTTTTTTAATGAAAAAAACAAAACCCATTTATTTATTTAGCTGTGCCAGGTCTTAGTCTCCTCATTCAGGGTCTTTTTTTTTTCTTTTTTCTAATTGCAGTATATGGGATCTAGTTCATTGACCAGGGATCGAACCCAGGTCCTCTACACTGGGAGAACTGAATCTTAGCCACTGGACCACGAGGGAAGTCCCTGGAACTTTTTCTTGTGTGTGTGTGTGTGTGTGTGTGTGTGTGTGTGTGTGTGTGTGTGTTTGGATAGCATTATTTTTTTGCAATCATCATTCTCCTGATGTCCTGGTACTATATTGTTTATCATATTAATATGGACCTTTAAAAAAGCAATAGAAAATCATCAAGAAGGAAATATTTATTTGATTAAGAGAAAGTTGGAATTTGTAAGATTCTTCAAGTGACTTGAGTAAGTGCACTGCTTGCTTTTGTCTGATTCAGAGATTTCATCAAACCCTTATTTTCCAAAATCTTGGCTTGAGATGCAGCAAGTGTCTCTAAAAGAGACTCCTCCAGCTTGGCTAACTGTATTTTCTTATCTTCTTCCTGTTGTAATAGTTTTGTTTTCTGTTCTCAATCTGGTTTCTCATGCTAAATAGTTAAAACCAAGAGCTGTCGCTTTCATAACCCTCTTATTGTTCTTAACAAGTTAACCTCTGTAACAATGGAGAATGCCTTGGTGGAATAACAGGATTTGGGTTTCTTGTTGACCAAAAAGGCAAAATTCTTCACTGTAGTTGATAATTTGGTCACCTATTGGTACTACATAATGTGGTCCTGCTGGTCTTGGAGGGTCTTCTGGGGATGCAGGGGGTAAATGTGGTTCACTCTGGGGACCCAGACGCTGATGATGGAGACTTTGAGGAGCTGTCATCCATGTGAACTCCTGCTGGAGTTAAACATCCTGCTCAAGTCATTTAGCATCCCAGAACTTCTTGAAAGCATCATCCACTTCCTCACCTCCCATGGATTCCTCAACCCTCTTCCCACCATCCCATGAAGACAGATGTGGGAGTCCATGGATTGAGTGGAGAGGCAGACTTTGGTGGATTTTGAAGTTGATCTTACTAGAGCCATTAATGACCTCCTGGGCTTCAAACTACAGTTTGGTTCTCATCTTCATGTCCTCATTGCTCTGCTGCATGGAATCCTTTTGCTTCCTTTTGTCTATCAGCAATCCTGGTCCCCTGGATAGCACTCTTTCCTGCTCTTATTCCTCCCGATCTCCTCACTGGCCCCTGGTCTCTCATCTCTTTCCACTCTTCCTCTGCTGGCCTCTCTTCTTCAGCTCTCTTCTCCCTATACCCTCCCTCTGGCTTGGCTCATCTGAGCCCATCTGTCCTTAGCTTACACGGTAATATCTCCAGCCCCAACTTTGTCCTGAACCCATCATATCTCCTTTTGGTTATTTCATCTGCACATCTTCCATTCACCCAGAGTCAACAAGTCCAAAATGGAAGGTACCCACTCTTCCCCAACTAGCCCCTCCTCTCCTATTTCTCTGTTTGGTTTGCTGTTGCTACTGTGTATGTGCGTGTATGTGCATGCTGTGTTGCTGCTTCAGCTGTGTACGACTCTGTGTGTCCCTATGGACCATAGCCTGCCAGGCTCCTCTGTCCATGGGATTCTCAAGGCCAGAATACTAGAGTGGGTTGCCATGCCCTCCTCCAGGGGATCTTCCTGACCCAGGGATCAAACATGCATCTCTTATGTGCGCAATCACCTAAATCAGAAACCTGGAAATCAAGGTAGACTTTTCCCTCTCCCTCACTCTTCGTGTCTACTTAGTCGCCAAGGTATGTAGCTTCTTACAGAAATCTCTTTAACTCCATCCCTGCTTTCCATCTCCACCACTGCTGTCTTGGTCCATGACTTCATCTTTTCTCCCTTAGATTATTGCTCAATATCCCAACTGACTTTTCTACCTCCACATACTTCCAGCTTCAGTCCCCCACTCCACAGCTGCCAGCATTCTCTTTCTAAAAACAGATCAAAAAATGCCATTTTCTGTCTAAAAACTTTAAATAGTTTCCCATTGCCAAGAAAATAAGATCCAAATTTTTACCTTAGCACACAGGGCCTTTCTTTTTTTTTTTATTTTTATTTTTTCTTTCTTTCTTTTTTTAAAATTTAATTTTTTTATTATTTATTTGGCTGCTCCAGATCTTAGTTGCAGCACTTAGGGCCTTTAGTTGCAGCGCGCGAACTCAAGTTGTGGAATGTGGGATCTAGGGATCTAGTTCCCCAACCAGGGGTTGAACCGTGGCCCCCTGCGCTGGAAATACCGAGTCTTAGTCCCTGGACCATCAGGGAAGTCCCACACATAGGGCCTTTCACGGTCCACATCAAGTTTATCTTACCACCTCCTTCTCCCATCACTGTCCCTCCCGCACACTTTGCCCCACCATCCAAGCCTCTTCCCATCTCCATCATGCTGCCTTTTTTTATACTCTGCCCTCATTTGTATAGGTATGCTAGGGACAGAATGCTTGCATCCCCTCAAAATTCATGTTGAAATCTAGATCCCCAGTCTGATGGTGTTTAGAGGTGGAGCCATTGGGAAGCAATTAGGTCATAAGGACTGAGCCCTCATGATCAAATTGCTCATGCATGCTCAGTCACTTCAGTCATGTCCGACTCTTTGTGACCCCATGGACTGTAGCCCTCCAGGCTCCTCCATCCCTGGGATTTTCCAGGCAAGAATACTGGAATGGGTTGCCATGCCCTCCTCCAGGGGATCTTCTTGAATTGGGGATTGAAACTGCCTTCTGAGTCTCCTTCATTGCAGGTGGCTTCTTTACCCACTGAGCCACCTGGAAAGTCATGGTGATATTCTAATTGCTCATTTATTTCTTTTTTGGAGAAGTATCTATTCACATCCCCCTTCGTGGATCACAGCCTTGTCATGGTGAAGCGGCTGTGTAACTCAATGAAGCTATGAGCCATGCTGTGCAGGGCCACCAAAGACAGACAGGTCGTAGTGAAGTGTTTTGAGAAGAGGTGGTCCACTGGAGGAGGAAATGGAGATTCACTCCAATATTCTTGCCAAGAAAACCCCATGAACAGTAGGAAAAGGCAAAAAGAAATGGCACTGGAAGATGAGTCCCCCAGTTGGAAAGTGTCCAATATGCTACTGGGGAAGAGCAGAGGGCAATTACTAATTGTTCCACAAAGAATGGAGCATGATCAGATTAGTGTCCTTATAAGATGAGACCCCAGAGAGCTCCTTTGCCCTTTCTGCCATGGAAGAACAAGAACCAGGAAGTGGGTCTTCACCAGACACCAAATCTGCCAGCACTTTGATGTTGGACTTTCAAGCCTCCAGAGTTGTGAGAAATACACTTCTCTTATAAAACCACCCACCTGCTGTGTTTTTTCTCATAGCAGGCTGAACAAACCAACATCAGGTCCTTGTCCGAAAAGCGCTAGTCTGTCAGTCTTCTGGCATGATTCTACTTTGATGGAATTCAAGGCCCTGCTCTGCAATGCCCTCCTCCCACCACCACCACTGTCAGCTCAATAGTTGTCCTCTCTAAATTCCCACATTCTTTTGTCTCTAAAGAGCACATGACATTTCATCTTGCAGTTATTTTTCTATGTCTGTCTAACTCGACTGGATCTTGAGGCCAAGGATCATGAAGGATTCAACCAGTGCCCAGCAGCAGCTTTCATATACAGGTGCTCAGTCTGTGTCTGTTATTGAAGGAAGGAAGGAATGAACAAAACAAAGCATGATTTTAATGTGTGTTTGGCCTAGCTCTATCTCATCTGTGGCTATCAGCTGCAGTGGGGGACAGGGAGTTGGAAATATATTTCTCACATGCTATTTATCTCCATCTCCCCAGGACGGTGTCTGGTTGGTGGATCAGATGTGTAAAAGGTCTTGGGTTTGGCCTCACTTCTTTGAAATGAAAAGCAACAAATAGACATTCCTCTCTCCATTCTACAGATGAGGCAACTGAGCTTAGAAAGCTTGCTAAACTCTTTCCAGGTACATGGTAGCATTAGACTTTCCAAGGGACAGGGAGCCAGGATCCATGGACCCCCTTGGTTCTGAGTTTCTGACCAGCACAGAGCCCTCAGCACATGCAGGATAAGAGTGATCTCCAGCCGAATTTGCGTAGGCATGGGCATGTTCTTCTCTGTAAGCCAGACCTCTTCTCCCAGGGGGTTCCTGTACTCCAGGAAGTGGTCGTGTGTGTCAGGCCCAGGTCTAGGATGAAGGGTGTGGGCATTCACTACAGGCCCAAAATATAATGAGGCACCCAAAACTCAGTAATCAGGAGAAATACAATTTAATACAATATTCAAAAAGATTCAGCAACTAAGACTCAGTGTAACCAAATAAATAACTATTTAAAAAATTATCTATCTTGATTTCTGAGGTTTTGGGCACCCCCTTACCTTCTGTAGACTTCCTTGGTGGCTCAGACGGTAAAGCATCTGCCTACAATGCGGGAGACCTGGGTTCAATCCTTGGGTCGGGAAGATCTCTTGGAGAGGAAATGGCAACCCACTCCAGTATTCTTGCCTGGAAAGTCCCATGGACGGAGGAGCCTGGTGGGCTATAGTCCATGTGGTCGCAAAGAGTTGAACACGACTGAGCGACTTCACTTTTACTTTCTGTGCCCCAGGCAAGGGCCTCACTGATCTCCTAAAGTTTGCTTCACTGTCCTGGAGACCCTGGGTCCCAAGACTGGCAGATGTAGGTCACCACCAGGCCCCCAGGCTTCACTCCCCTGGGTGCCTGGTTGACCACTGGCCTATATGAAGGAGCTATGGGCCTGGACGCTTTCTGTCTTTCACAGATCGTGGCATGAGGTTTTACTTCTCATTCCTTAGGAAGTTAGGTCTCCCCTGGCCCACCAATGTTTGATTATTGAACAGTTCCCATCTGCCAGCCACTGGGGGTGACAGAATTGGGATTCTAAATGCCTTCTAAACCCTGCCCTTCCCTCCAGTCCCTCTGCCCTGCCTTATCCACCCCTGTTCTCTCTTCTGACTGGTCCCTCTGCCTCTAGACTCACCCCTTTGCACCCCTGCTTCCACAGTACTACCAGGGTCACTGGGACAAAGTGCCCATCTGACCTCAGTGTTCCCCAGTTAAACTTTCCAGTGCCATGGGCATAAGACCCAACACCCTAAACAAGTCCCGTTCCTGAGCCAGCCCTGCCCTCGAATCCCATCTGTGCTCTGGGCTCACGAGACTCCTCAGGGTGTGGCTGCGTGTATGCTCCCTTCCCTCCTGCTCCTCTGTCTTTGCATGTATGGTTCTTTCCCCATGAATGCCTTGTCCCCAGAACCAACCCAATGGTCTTTTCCTATGTGCTTTGTGACTCTCCTCTGTTTAGGGTTGTGCTCCCCCCACCAAACTGTGGGCTCTTGGAGGGCAAGTGATGCCCATTTTGTACTCCCCTCCCTCTGCCCCCTAGTCCCACACCCCCAGGACAAGGCCTGTCACATGATAGGCTCTGAGTGAATGAATGAATGCAAGAATGGAGAGGACAGTCTAGGGTCTGCTATACTTGCAGCAGGATTTTGCACACAGCCCTGATCCCTGGCTTTATTCTAGAGCTCGCAGCATCAGATTTGGAAGTTAGGGATTCCTGGTGCCCCAACACCAGAGAGGACAAATGAGAAGACACTTCAGGAGAGCTGGGTCACTCCAGGGGAGGAAATGAAAGCTAAATTGAATTAATTAGTGGTTGTATTGAACCCTGCTTCTTGAGTGTGCTAAAAGTCTGATTAAACAAACAATAAAAAAGATAGAATTGCTTAGCTACATTTTTTTTTTTTTTTGTAAGAGAAAAGAGAAAAAAAACAAAACAACCAAAGATGTTGATTTAAGATGCGGCCCAGGGCTGGGGGCCCAAGGGAAACCTGGTGAAGGCTCCTGTTGTTTGGGGTCAGGGGTCGCAGGAGCAGCCGCTGCCTGGGGATCAAGCTCAAGGTTCTGGAGTGATGGAAAAACCTGGCCTGACGCTTTTCCTCAGCGGACCCTTAACTTGCTAACAGGAGCCAGCTGAGTGAACACAAACAGAGGCGCTTTGCCGGCACCGGTCCCAGCTTCCTCTGAAATTTCCAGGCCTCTTTTTTCCTGTCGGATTCCAGACAGATGAAATTTTCCTGGCCCCAGCCCTGTTCCTGGCAGCATCTCCCCTCTGAATCACCATAAATCTGGGCTGGGGGCGAGTGATGGGATTTTCCTGATTGACAAGCCGCTACCCTGGTAAAATGGGAGCTTCGTTTCCTAGCCTAAAAATAGCTCTGGGGTGGGGGCCTGAGTCCTCCCCATCCCAAATCCCGGTAGGTATCCGCTTTGGATTTTAAATATTCATATCTGTCTGTGATTATGATTGCATCGGAGAAGGGCTGTGGACGTGCAGATGTGAACCGCTGGGGGCCACAGTGGTCGAAAGCGACACCATTGTTCGCGGGATCACTTCAGGGGGGCGACGCATTCCTCAGAGCCTCCATCATCCATGGAGCCCCCAATTAATTTCAATACAAACACCGGATCTGGCCTCCCCCGCGCCTCTGCAGCCATAACACATGAGGTCATGCCGTTTTGGTTAACTGGAGAAGTTTTGGGAGTGAGGTGGGGGCAGGGGGGGCGGTGTGTGCTTCCAAGTCCCTGGGGATGTCTGTCCTGCATGGCTCAGACTGGGCTGTTTATGCACAGGGTCCACCTGCACACTCAAACTCTCTTTCTCACCTTCCTTTTCTCAGAAACTCTGAGATTTTTTATTCTTTCTCTTTCCCCAGCCCCTCCAGCTTCTTGACAGCCAACCCCATTGTCCCTGCTATTCTTTGAAAACACTCACAGCCGCTCATCCTCTGTGCTCTTTCTTGCACGGCTTCATCCACCCAGGGGCATATTTTTATCCCTTCATCTGGCTCCTTGTTCTTTTTTTTTTTTTAATTTATTGGGCTGTGCTGAGTCTTAGTTGCAGCATGTGGGATCAAGTTCCCTGACCAGGGATCAAACCCCAGGCCCCCAGCATTAGGAACATGAAGGCTTAACCACTAAGCCACCAGGGAAGTCCATGGCTCCTTGTTCTTGAAGATTCCCTACAAGAGTTTCTTCCTGCAGGAAGGCTTCCTCATCACTCCATTCAGGGTCAGTTACCACTCTCTTCTCTGTATTCCTACCCTTGTGGCTCAGCTGGTAAAGAATCTGCCTGCAATATGGGAGACCTGGGTTTAATCCCTGGGTTGGGAAGAACCTCTGGAGAAGGGAAAGGCTATTCACTCTAGTATTCTGGCCTGGAGAATCCCATGGACTACATAGTCCACAGTTCATGGGGTTGCAAAGAGTTGGACACAACTGAGCGACTTTCACTCACTCACCATTCTGTATTCCTATAGCTCCTTGGTTCTCAAACACTAACCCGCCTCCCAGTCACTTGGAGGATTTGTAACAATACAGATTTTGAGACCCACCCCCAGTTTCTGAATCAATAGGTCTGGAGCAAGACCTGTGATTTGTATTTCATTCTTTAAAAAAAATTTTTTTTTATTGTGGTAGAAGTCACATAATATAAAGCATGCTATTTTAACTATATTTAAATGTACAGTTCAGCGGCACTAAGTACATTCACATTGTTGTACAAGTCTAACCATCCATCTCCTGATGTTTTGCATCTTCCTAAACTGAAACTCTGTATCCAGTAAACACTAACTCCCCATCCCCCACCCCCACCCCCTGACATC
This sequence comes from Okapia johnstoni, assembly GCA_024291935.2. Lineage (NCBI taxonomy): Eukaryota > Metazoa > Chordata > Mammalia > Artiodactyla > Giraffidae > Okapia > Okapia johnstoni. Next base: position 18,468,511 of record CM044306.1, on the reverse strand, counting down.
TACCAATGTACTTCTGACTCTATGAATTTGACTATTCTAGGTACCTTGTGTGCATTTTTTTTGCATTATGTGCATGCTCAGTTGGGTCCCACTCTCTGCCGCTTCATGGGCTGTAGCCCTCCAGACTCCTCTGTCCATGGAATTTTCCAGGCAAGAATACTGGAGTGGGTTGCCATTTCCTCCTCCAGGGGATCTTCCTGACCCAGGGATTGAACCCACATCTCCTGCATCTCCTGCATTGGCAGGTGGATTCTTCATTACTGAGCCACCTGGGAAGCCGGATAGTGACATTATGCCCTGTTATATGGGTACAAGTGGGTTTGATTCCAGCCCCAGATGGGGTATTTGTTCCTCCTCCTCTGTTCTCCCACCTCTAGCACCTTCCTGGTTTACAGTGGGTGCTCAGCTGGCTCCTCTGCTTTAAAAAAAAATTATTTATTTTTTTGATTGTGACAGGTCTTAGTGCGGCATGCGGGATCTTTAGTTGTGGGATGTAAACTTTGCAGTATGTGGGATCCAGTTCCCTGACCATGACTCGGATCTGGGCCCCCTGCATTGGGAGTGTGGATTCCTAGCCACTGGACCACTAGGGAAGTCACTTCAGTTGGGGACCTTTGAACTGGGTCACATTTGCTAATCTCCAAGGATGTGCTGGTGAACAGGACCAGCTTGGGGCAACACTGACCATGTAAGTGCCAGGGCTGCTTGGCTGAGCAAGGGGTCTCCTCCCTTCAACTCCTCATTCCAACGAGGAACCTGTCTAGCCACAAGTTCAGCTGAAAGGAACAGCATGTTGGCACTGAGTGGAGTAGTGCCCAGAAACCCCCAAGTCCAGTGGCAGATAGTTCAAAGAAGATGTTCTGCTTCTTCCCACCTGTGTCAGCTTAAGCAGATTATTTTTGTCATCGAGCGTCAGTTTCTTCCAGCTTCCCTGGTGGCTCAGCTGGAAAAGAATTCGCCTGCAAAGTGGGAAACCTGAGTTTGATTCCTGGATTGGGAGGATCCCCTGGAGAAGGGAACGGTTACCCACTCTAGTATTCTAGCCTGGAGAATTCCATGGGCTGTATAGCCCATGGGTTGCAAAGAGTTGGACACGACTGAGAGACTTGCATTCACTCACTTAGTTTCTTCTTCTGTAAAATGGGGATAATTACCCTTCCTTCCCAGGGCATCCCTGGTGGCTCAGATGGTGAAGAATCTGCCTGCAGTGTGTGAGACCTGGGTTCGATCCCTGGGTTGGAAAGATCCACTGAAGGAGGGCATGGCGACCCACTCCAGTATTCTTGCCTGGAGGGTCCCCATGGACAAAGGAAGCTGGTGGGCTACGGTTCATGGGGTCACAAAGAATTGGACATGACTGAGTGACTAAGCACAGCACAACCCTCTCTTCCCAGGCTGTGGTAAGGAATAAAGAGGATAACATCTGCCAGGCTTCCCGCACAGGCCTTGGCACGGCTGCCTCCCCTTCTCCGCCAGAGCTTCAGAACAGGGCCCTGAAGTTTTCTCTTTGTAAGTTCCATATCCTCTCCTTCATTTTCTTACAGTGACAGAGGACGGCAGTCTGAGAGGGGAATCCATCAGAGCTGGAAGCAAGCTGTTTCACCCAGGCCAATTTCAGCTGGAAAACCAGGCCTTAGACAGGAGGGAGGAAAAATTATTAAAGGATTAAATCCAGAATAATCCTATAAGCCCCAGGAGACTCAGAAAGCAATAAGCCACAGACTTAAAATCTGATCTGTGAAGTTACGGGGGCGGAATCCACATCGGAAGGCCAAGAGTGGGTTTCAAATGTACAATGCCGTTAGATCTTTTCAAAAGGTGGCTTCATTTTTGCTTGGACAGTGTTGGTTTTTTTTAAATTTTTTTTATCCCTTCTTGTCGTGGTTTTTAATAACAATGAGCAAGCTGCAGGAGTGGGGGAACTTTAACTAAAATTCCATAAAAATAAAAATTTAATTAAAATACACAAGTCATGAAATTCCATCCTTGTAAAGTGAGATGTCTTGGGACCCTGCCGCAAGCAGATCTTGCTCTCCAAGGCCCCTGGGTTCACACTGGCTCCTCCTCAGGGGGCCATGACCCGAGCGTTGCCAGCTGAGCAAGGAGTCGCCTTCTGGGCCCCACAGCTCTCATCTGGATGAAAGAGGTCCCCATTGTCCTTCCAGAAAGGCCGGGAGGGCCACGGGGCTGGAGTGGGGGCGTTTTACAGGACTGGAGGCAGGCCCCATGTGTGGATTTCAGGAAAGACAGCACTGTGGGCTGGGGGGGCAGAAGGGGCCTTCTCCACATTTTCCCAGGCAGTGAGAAGAGCACAGACCTGGCCACCAGAGCCTCAGAGTCTTAGATTCTGGTCCCAATAATGTCACAACGAGCTGGACTGCTTGAGCAATTCTTTTTCTAATGGGCCTCAGTTTCCCCATCTGTAAAATGAGTTGATTGGATCCAGGGATTTTCCAAACTGTCCATTGAGGAGATTTAAAGATCTCACAGAACCTTTCTTAGAGCTTCTTTCATGTGTTGAACAGTCAAGGCTGCGGCTTCCCTTCACCACTTTTCCCTACCTCCTTTTGTCTGTTTGCAGACTGGGTTTTCTGGTAAGATTTTGTTTGAAAAAAGGGTGCTGAGGCTGAAAATGTTTGAAAACCTCTCAGGACTCTTGTGATTGCAACAGTGTGCAATCTGCACGGTAATGTCTGACTCCAGCCTCTGTCTGGCAGTGAGTTCCTCTGTCCTGCTCTAGTATGTGAGGACCACCACCCCATGCCCTCTTTCATCATTCTATTTTCTTCCATCTTATTTTCTGAGTCATGGAACTCTGAATTGGATGACAATGACCAAACTTCTGTCCAGAAAAATACAAATAGAAAAAAATACATGCACACTATGAAAATATAACTATTTAAGCATTCAGATGCCTTTGGGGAAAGAAAATGTCTTCCTTTGGGAAAATGACTTGATGGTGCTACAGATCCCAGAGTGGGGCATGAAAGGGGTGCCCTTAACAAGGGAATGACTAACTGTGCTGTATAAGAAAATGGTTCTGTTTGCAGAGAGTCTCAACGCCCTGCAGGTACTGCTCTGGGTTGACCCAGACTGGAAATCAGTCCCTCCCCATGACTTCAATACGAAAAAATGCATTGCAGACTTGGCCAGAGTTTTGAGGACCAGCAAGGTAGGGTAGATGGAAACCCTTTCTATATTCAGACTTTTGGTAGCAAGTGATTAAACCTCAACTCAAATTTCTTAAGGAAAAAAAACAGGAAAAATGAAATGTGTTGGCTTGCCTAGCTGGGAAGTTGACGGGTGGAGCCATGGCGCCCCTGAGTGGTACACCTCAAGGGGGCACTGTTCACGCTGTGGCAGCTCACGTGAATCCAGGGACTCAAAGGACACCTCCCTTCTTGTCCCCCTGTCTCTCTTGGCATGTCATCTTTTGGTCTTGGCTTCATTCTCTTCCCTGTAGAGAAGCCTCTTCCTTAGAGTTGGGAAAATGGTCCCAGAAGCCCCAGGCCTACTTGAATCAGCTCAGTCACCTTGGGGATGGGGTCCCTTAATTGGATTGGGCCAGGCCTGGGTCATGTGCTCAGTTTGGTGGCTGGTGGGCTGGAATATTATCTATGGCAACACCTCCAGAAACACAGGGGGCTTCCCAGGTAGCTCAGTGGTAAAGAATCCACCTCCCAAGCAGGAGACCCGGGTTCGATCCCTGGTTCGGGAAGATCCCCTGGAGAAGGAGATGGGAACCCACTCCTATATTCTTGCCTGGGAAATCCCACGGACAGAGGAGCCTGGCAAGCTACAGTTCACAGTGTTGCAAAGAGTCAGATGCAATTTAGCGCCTAAACAAACCACCACCAACCAGAAACAAAGAACTGGGGAAAAGCAGTTATCTGTTTTTACCAGATGGTGAAAGAGACACTGGGCATATAAAAAACACACAACACATGCACAAACACCATCAAAGCAAAATAATGCCATACTTGGGTATGAGGGGCTTTTGTGTGTGTACTGAAGTCACAGAGAGGGGCTGATTTCTCTGTCCACATCAATCCAGAGGAGAACAAGGGCAATACCTGCAGGGTGGTGAGATACTCCACAGACTGAACTAAATTAGAAGACCATAGAGCCAGTGATAAACAGAAAAGTCATTATCCAGATCCCAGAATTCCTGGAGGGGCTGGGAGGGGTGTGTGTGGGAGAGGGTAGGCACTGATTTTATTTTATTATTTCTTCTTTTTTATTTATTTTTTAAAAAGATTTTGTCTTTTTTTTTTTTTTTTTTGCTACATCTTGCAGCATATGAGATCTTAGTTCCCAGACCAGGGATGGAACCCACATTCCCTTTATTGGAAGGCGGAGTCTTAACCACTGGACTGCTGGGGAATTCCAGCACTGATTTTATTGGAACTCAAAGGATCCGGTGTTTTAGCTGACATCTGGATCACACACATACCCCTAAAATATTACATACAATTCTGAGGATGCAGGCTCCCCTGAAACCCATCCATTGGAGACACCCCCATCTCAGACCTGGCCTCTTCTTCTGGACTTTATTTCCTTCCTCCACACTTACTCATGCATTTCCTCTGGTGCAGCAGATTCCAAAGCTGAGGCTCCAACCCCAACAGTCAGCTCCATGTAAGTCCTCTCCGACGTGACACTTACACTTCCATGGGAATTTTCTGGACTACGGTCAAAGGACTACTGGGCAAGCCTATGTCCTGCATTGGCACCAGTTTTCTTCCCCCCTCAGGAAGAGGTAGCAATCCCAGGAGACAAAAAATCCCAGGAGACAAAAAAATGGAGACAAAAAAACCCCTCACCCCTTCCGTTCCCCCTGTGAAGAACCCTTCTTCCTTGATGACGTCATCTCTGGCACAGGAGCCTCAGCGAGAATGAGCAGCTGTGGGTCACCCGCTGCTGGCAGCTCCTAGCAGGGGAGCTGCCGTGACTTGGTCCCAGGCCTCAGCTGCTGCAGGATTTACTGCTACCTGCTTTTTTTGGATCTGACAAATGCAGGAATGGTTGGAGAAAGATTTTTGAATTTGTCCCAAGGAAATAATTTAGAAGAAGAAAAACACTGCAGGCAGGAAGGTGTTCACTGGTACGGTAGTGACATCAAGAAGCAGTATCGCAAGAGTCCAATGATGAGACTAGTCAACATGTGCCCTGCACGTCTCTTAGGATTACCTCGTGTATGGGGTGCATGTGTGCGGCGTGCTCAGCTGCTCAGTCATGTCTAACTTTAAGCGACCCCATGGAGCCCGCCAGGCTCCTCTGTCCTTGGGATTTTCCAGGCAAGAATACAGGAATGGGTTGCCATTTCCTTCTCTAGGAGGTCTTCCCAACCCAGGAATCAAGCCTGAGTCTCCTGCATTGTCAGGTGGATTCTTTACCATTGAGCCACCTGGGAAGCCCCATGTGTGACGCAGATGCCTCATTTTACCACTTGCTTTACACTAGTTAGCTAAGGATGCCTTCTATTTTTCCAATTTATTTTATTTACTTTTTAAATTGAATTTTTATTTTATACTGTGGAGGAGGCATGGCAACCCACTCTAGTATTCTTGCCTGAAGAATCCCATGGACAGAGGACCTGGTGGGCTGCGGTCCACGGGGTTGCAAAGAGTTGGACATGACTGAAGCAACTAAGCAGAACAGTTGATTTACAACATCATGTTAGTTTCAAGTGTATAGCAAAGTGATTCAGTTATGCATATATCCATTCTTTTTGAGATTCTTTTCCCACATAGGTTATTACAGAATACTGAGTAGAGTTTTCTGTGCTATACAGTAGGTCCTCGTTGATAATCTATTTTATATATAGCTGAGCGCCGAAGAATTGATGCTTTTGAACTGTGGTGTTGGAGAAGACTCTTGAGAGTCCCTTGGACTGCAAGGAGATCCAATCAATCCATCCTAAACGAGATCAATCCTGGGTGTTCATTGGAAGGTCTGATGTTGAAGCTGAAACTCCAATACTTTGGCCACCTCATGCAAAGGGTTGACTCATTGGAAAACACCCTAATGCTGGGTAGGACTGGGGGCGGGAGGAGAAGGGGACAACGGAGGATGAGATGGTTGGATGGAATCACCGACTCGATGGACATGGGTTTGGGTAGACTCCGGGAGTTGGTGATGGACAGAGAGGCCTGGCGCGCTGCAATTCATGGGGTCGCAAAGAGTCGGACACGACTGAGTGACTGAACTGAACTGAACTGAGTGCGTATGTGTTAATTTCAAACTCCTAATTTATCCCTCCTCCTCCTCACCTTTCCCTTTTGATAACCATAAATTTATTTTCTAAGTCTGTCAGTCTGTTTCTGTTTTGTAAATAAGTTCATTTGTATTATCTTTTTAGATTCCACATATAAGTGATATCATATGATATTTATCCTTTTCTGTCTGACTTAACTTAAACCTGCATGTCCATTGACAGAGGAATGGATAAAGAAGATGTGATACATATTATATACAATGGAATATTGCATGCTAAGTCACTTCAGTTGTGTCCGACTCTTTGTGACCCTGTGGACTGTAGCCTGCCAGCCTCCTCTGTCCATGGGATTCTCCAGGCAAGAATACTGGAGTGGGTTGCCATGCCCTCCTCCAGGGAATCCTCCCAACCCAAGGATAGAACTCCAAGGGCAAACTCAACTCTCTTATGTCTCCTGCATTGGCAGCCAGGTTCTTTACCACTAGTACCACCTGGGAAGCCCCAGTGGCATATTACTGAGCATAAAAAAGAATGAAATAATACCATTTGTAGCAACATGGATGGACCTGGAGACTATCATACTAAGCGAAGTAAGTCAGTAAATAAGAATGCCTTCTATTTATTGCTGGTTTGCTTTGTGCTGGAAACTGTGCCAGACAAGCCTATATTTGTGCTCCCAAATCCTCACCAAGCACTGTGAGTTGGATGTTCTTTTACAGATGAGGAAACTGAGCAGGTAAAGTTATCCCCCGAGCCACAGATGTACTTTTAGTTTGTGTCTGATTATTACCACTTGTCAGCTGAGTGTCATCATCAGGGGAATGGATGAAACTGACAGCAGGGTACGTGACTCTGGCACCGAAGCACCTAGCGAGTACCCAATAAATATTGGCTGTTGTGAAAGGACAGGAACCTTCTGTAACTCACAGCTGTTTCTGTAGCTCGTCCTGGAGTCTTGCACTTGCTGTGGACCATCAAGTTTTTGGATGGCCAGGAGGGCTGTGGGCTGGGGCTGGGAGCAAAAGGCAGAAAAGCAGAGGGGATCTGGCTTTCCCATTCTCAGAGCTTCCCCCTCACCCAGCAGCTTGCAGAGACCCTGACCATAGCACTTAGCATAATGAAATACATGTTGTTTCCCCCCATACCGTTAAATAATTCTCTGAGGACATTTGACTAGATTCTGAAACTGTCTACCTGGAGACAGCATCAGATCCCAGTCCAACAAGTCTTCTAACCCCTCCACCTCCAGATGCCGATCGAAAGTCCTGGTTGTCACAGGTAGACGACTGACTGGCCATAGATTGGAGGTTTCAATGACCCTGTCCTTGGGTTTGATTAATTTTCTAGGGTGGCTCACAGAACTCAGAAACATTTCACTTACTCAACGACTGGTTTGTTATAAGAGGATGTAACTCAAGAACAGCCAAATGAAAGAGATGCCTAGGGCAAGATGTGGGGAAAGGGCATGGAACTTCTCTGCTGAGTGTGCTGAGCACTCCCTCCATCTCCATGCGTTCACCAACCCAGAAACTCCACTAATTCTGTCCTTTTTTTATGTTTTATGGCTGCTTTATTACATGGGCACGATTGGTTACATCATTGGCCATTGGTGATTGAACTCAATCTCCAGCCCCTCTCCCCTTTCCAGAGGTCAGGGGATGTGGGATGAAAGCTCCAGTTCTCCAATCACAAGACTGCTTCCTTTGGGGACGAGCCCTCATCCTTAGGTGAACCAGGGGCTTCTCAAAAATCACTTCATTAATGTAACAAAAGACACATTGACCACTCTCCTCAGGAAATTCCAAGGGTTTTAAGATCTCCATGCCAAGAAGGAGATAAAGACCAAATATAAGACCAAATATATATATATATAATTGTAAATCACACTATCTTATTGTGTTAGAGTGTCATCATTTATTTATACATCTGTCCCTCTCCTTAGCCTGGAAGTGCCTTAGGATTTCTGTAGCCACAGCACTTGGACCAGTGCCTGGCACAGGATAGGCAACTTATAAATGACTGTTGACTAAGCCAGCTGATGAACTGGAAAAGTGAGAGTGGAGAGAAGGATGGATGGGGACAGGACCAGGGATTAGAGGTGCCATAGCCCTCTGTATTGGTCAGTTTTGCTGCAATAACTCTCCATGATGGGGCATCTCCAAACACTGGCTTCCAGTAACCAGTGTTCATCTGTTTCCCTACTCATGAGTCCTGGGGTTGCCTGGCTCTGCTGGGCTCAGCTGTCCTGGCTCCAGGCTTGTACTCAGGTACATTCCACATGTTTCTTCACTTTCCTGGGCAAGTTGCTGTTTGGGACATGTCCTTGTGGTGAAATGGCAGGAGCAGAAATTTATGGTGCCCTTTAGACTTTGGCTTGGAATTGGCACACTGCCATTTCTGCTCACATCCCATTGGCTAAAACTGGTCAAACGGCCAAGCTCAATATTGAGAAATATATTTTGCCCATTCTCCTGCCCCAAGGTCACAAGGTAGGTGAGAATGAGGAGCTGAAGGACAATCTACCATAGCCTTGCTTAAAACAAAGCCCTGAACCTTCTTTATTCCTTGGGGAGAATCTCTAGAAGAGTCCCTACCGGTCCCAGAGTTCCCCCTGTAGCCCTGATACCACTTTCCTTGGGGCTTACGGCAGAAAGTGACAATTATCCCCATTATTCACTGCCCCTTTCTTCTTTTTTAGTAATAAGATGCCCCAGGGTTTAGTTGGGCACATGGCGCCCACAGGAGGCCACATTTCCCAGCCTCCTTTGCAACTAGACATGGTCATGTGACTAAGCTGTGGCCAATGTGATGAAGCAGAAAAGCTACAAGCATTCTGTATGAGAATGCTACTTGCCTTCTCCTTCTCTCTTCCCACTGCTTTGGGCTGGAAGGTAGACTCACCTGGATGACAACACCCTAGGGAATGACAGGGCAACACAAGAAAAGGAATCTGGATGTCCGGGTAAACTTTAGGAGTTGACCCTGTCTGCCTGCCTAGCCCTGGTCCACAGTATACGTGTTAGTCACTCAGTCGTATCGGACTCTTTGTGACCCTGTGGACTGTAGGCTGCCAGGCTCCTCTGTCCATGGAATTCTCCAAGCAAGAATACTGGAGTGGGTTGCCATTGCCTGGGTTTCCTGAACCTGGGTCTCCTGCATTGGTGGGCAGATTGTTTACCATCTGAGCCAATCCACTATGGCTCCACAGCATGGGAGAAGAATGAAATGCCATATTTTTGTTTTCTCCGGAATCTCAGCCTGTACCTTAATCCCTACAAGACCACTTGCTTGCCATCAATTCTCCCCTACTCCCCAACTTGGCCTCTAAAGGCCTCTGGTCTACTCTTTGTCCTTCATTCACCAAAATATGAACTCATAAACCTTTTTTTAATTTTCCTTCGCAAAACTGAGACAGGATGGATTTTTTTTTTAAAGGGATTTCATGAAATAAAGAGAAGTTGAAGGAGAAACAAAATCCAGGAAGCGAAGCATAAACCAATCTAGTTTCTATCACAAGAGATACCTGACCCAACCACAGCCATGACCAGGGCAGACTGACTGAGGTTTTTGCCTGTGGGGCTGGAAATTTAGAGGATGTGAAATTTAACACTGTAGTTCCAGAAGGTGATAAAATTTTAAATGTTGTGAAATATACATACTGATAGCACATGTGCTCCTTCAGTGACACAGAAACAAAGGGATTTGACTCTTCATAGGAAGCTTCTAGAGGCCCATTATTAATGACACCCCCTTCATGATTCATAGATGGAAAATGAAAGCTGGCTTGACTATGTGTTTCAGGCCTAGCCTGAAGCAGCCAAAGTGCCGGTTAGACCTCTGTGTCCTACCAGAGGTGACTCACTCCACCGGCCCTGTCCCTTTTCACCCTTGCCTTTCAGAGTTTCCACCTAGTACAACTTTGTGGCCACTTTATGGAGTCTCTTATTCCCTAAACTTCAGTTTGCTTCTATCCAGCCAGCATCATCTTTCCTGCCTTCTCTGGCCTTGGCTTCTGGCCACATCGTTTCTTTCTTGTCCAAGACCAGGAAAGTTCCCTCTAGCCCCTTGAAATCCCTGCTCTTCTTCCCTTCTTTTAACCATTAAAAAAAATGGAAGGATAGTTAATTTATAATGTTGTTAGTTTCAGGTGTATGGCAAAGTGATTCATACACATATATGTGTACACATGTATATATATATGTATATATGTATATATGTATATACATATACCCATTCTTTTTCAGATTCTTTTCCAAGAAAGTTTATTACAGAATACTGAGTAGAGTTCCCTGTGCTATACAGTGGGTCCTTGTTGAAGATCTGTTTTTGTAAAAATTATTTAATTATTTATTTTTATTTTTGACTGTGCTGGGTCTTTGTGGCTACATGCAGGCTTTCTCTACTTGTGGCGAGTGGGGGCTACCCTCTAGGTGTGGTGTGCAGACTTCTCATGGTGGTGGCTTCTCTTGTTGTGGAGCAAAGCTCTAGGGCTCACGGGCTTCAGTAGTTACAGCTCTTGGGCTCTAGAGCATGGGCTCAGTAGCTGTGGTAAACAGGCTTAGTTGTCCTGCAGCATGTGGGATTTTCCTGGACCAAAGATTGAACCTGTATCCCCTGCTTTGCAAGGCAGATTCTTAACCACTGGACCACCAGGGAAGCTCCAGGTGATCTATTTTATACATAGTAGTGTGTATATGTTAATCCCAAACTCCTAATTCATTCCTCTCTACCATCCCCTTTGGTAATGATAGTTTGTTTTCTATGTCTGTGAGTCTATTTCTGTTTCGTAAATAAGTTCATTTATATCTCTTTTTAAGATTCCACATGTAAGCGATATCGCAAAAGATTTTACTTCCTCTGTCTGACTTACTTCACTTAATACGGTAATCTCTAGATTCATCCATGCTACTGCAAATGACATTATTTCATTCTTTTTCAGGGCTGAGTAATATTCCATTTTATATATTCAGCATATCTTGTTTATCCATTCGTCTGTCAATGAACACTTAGTTGCTTCAGTGTTTTGGTTATTGTAAATAGTACTGCTATGAACATTTGAAACCCCTCTTCTTAATTCTTGGTTTTGTTTAGAGTGACTTGTGTTAACCCTAGGCTATGTCAGGACTCTGGTGATGAAAATGACAAATGACCGGTGACTCCTCGTTTCCCAGAGTTGTGGGAATTTGACATTTGTAAACCCTAAAGTCTTACTTTAATTATACAATATCCTTTGCATCCATAGGAAGGAGGGAGGAAGGAAATAAATGAACATCTACTATATGCTAGGTACTTTCCCATCTAGCATGGTAACAGATGAGATCATGGAGGCCCAGAGGAGGCCTTGTCCAACACCACATCACCATGGGATTTGAGCTGAGGTCTCTCAGATTCCAAAGCCTGGGCTCTTCCCTCATGCAGCAAACAAGAGCGTGCACAGATGCTCAAGGCTGTTGAGGGGTATTCGGTCACAGATGCAGGAAGATAGAGAGATAGAATGGGAGTGGACTCAGACAGTGGAGGAGGGAGTTGATGGAGAGGGAAGGTGACAGGCTAATGATGGAGGAGGGAGGTGATGGGAGGGTCAAAGGGTTCTGCTTTGACAAGGGATTTGGGATTCCGGGCAGGGAGCCTTTTTTTCCATACTGTGCCTTGCTGGAAACACCTCACATCCCTGCATGCGATGAGCTCACCCTTCTGTTGGCACCGACTCACATCCCATCTTGGCCCTGGATGAGCCACACCAACACTTCTGCAGGAGGAATAAAGCAATAACAGGATTCTCATTTTTCTCCCTAAAATAATACCTCTCTGTTCTGCCAGCAAGCAGGGAACTGCTCCTGCCAGCAGTCCTGTGGGAAGCCTGTTCCCAGTCCTGCAGGATTAGTCTGATGCTGGCGTCCTATGAGCCCCCTCAGCAGGTAAGGCAGCCCTCAGGCGACCTTGAGCTTCTGGCTGCAGATCCCTGCTATCTTTCTCAGTCCTGGGGGAGGTCATTTATCTTCAGGTCCCCATCCCTGGCTCTCCAGGGCAAAAGCATGCTGCTCTAACCAGTGTGGGCCACACACTCCCCTAGCCGGTGGCTTCCCTGGCATGTCTTCAGGACCTCAGCGATTTCCTACAAGGAAGGGATCATTGGAAAAATAATTTTTAACAGGAAGAATTTAATTTTTCTGTACCAGGCTTTTTCCTCCTTAAAAAAGAGAGAGAGAGTCCTCACCTAAAGGCCTGAGCGCCTGGAAATTTCTTCTCTATGTGCACATTATACCCACTTCCTGGCTGCAGGGATGGAAGGACTCAGAGAATTCGGAGGATATTAAACAGATTCATAATGGACCCAGCAGTATAAACATGTCTCGAGTGCAGACAGGAGTGCCACAAGCTCCTCTTTGGTTTAATGTAAAACATACACCCGTTGTGTCTGCGTTCCCATTTTACAAATAAACAAGGTGAGGAGATGGACTCCAAAATCATCCCCAGGGAGCCAGGTGCCTTCATTCCTTGTAATTTCCAGGCTTCTCCTGCCCACAAACAACTCAGAAAAGAACGCTTAATGTAGCCCTACAGATCACTGCCAAAAGGTAGAGCAAATGGGAGAGGCCCAGCCAAATGGTCTGCAGCCATTCCCACCCTTCAGGCTGATGCTGCAAATGGCTGGGGGCACTGGGGCCTGCAGAGAATGTTACCGGCAGAATGTCCAGGCAGCAGGGTATATGCTGGATGGTGCATCAGGAGACATGGGTTCAAATCCCACCTCTGGCCCCCACTGCCAGCAGGCTGTGCCCTTCCAGGCAATTGCATCTCTCTGCCCCAGCTGGGTTTCCTCACCAGTGCAATGGGGTGACAGTCCCAACCTGTGTATCTCACCGAATGATGGTGAGTCCCCCAAGAGAGACAATGGCTCATTATCCTTGGATAGGATGTAAACAATCCCATGGCCATATTCCCGTTTTTAGTCAAAATCTGTATTTCCTACCACTGCTTCTTTTAAACCCAGAGGCAGAGGTCCATGTCACTCTCAGAAAGTCTAAACATGTTGAAGCATGATCACTGACTCAAGGCCCAACATGACTAATTTGGCCCCATAACTAGTGTGGTGTGGGGAATACCAGCCAAACCAATGAGCTGGCTGGATTGACTGGCAGGATCAGTCAAAACACACCGCCTGATGGCTCCAGCAGGGGCACGGCCCCCATCTGGCCAGGGAGCCATCCAGAGGCTGGACCGTATGGCCAGTCGGCCTGGATCTTGCTGGGTGAAATTCCCCAGCCCTCCTATGTCCCGGATTCTTCATTTGCCAGATGGAAAATAATGGAAGACCCCCTCAAAGGGGATTATGGGAATGAAATGATGTCACATGTGTGAAGAGCTTTGGACAGTGCCAGGCCCTCAGCAAGTGTTCTGCGAGTATAGCTATTCTTAGTGTCAAGGGAGCTCTGGGCTTTAACAGTGAAATGTTTCTAGAGAAGAAAAGAAATCATTCAGTTGAGGAAACTGTGACCTGTAAATGGGACATGATCTGCTGAAAGTCACACCAGTTCAACTAGCATTTTTTGGAAAATGTATATATTTATTTATTTGACTGCATTGGATCCCAGTTGCAGCAAGTGGGGTTTGATCTAGCTTCCTGACTAGAGTTTGAACCTGGGCCCCCTGCATTGGGAGCACAGAGTCTTAGCCTCTGAACCACCAGGGAAGTTCTCAACTAACATTTTGAATGATGTTTTCCAGGCACCATGATCACAGTAACAATCACATGGTTAACATGTGCTGATCCTTTCTCCATTCCAGGCACAGAGCTAAGCATATCTCAGGCTTTAATTAAATCCTCATTGCTACTCTGTGATGAAAACACCCTTAACCCCATTTTACAAATGAGGAAGTTGAGGCTCAGAGAGGGAAGAGACTTTGCTGGTCAGTGGGATTAGCAGAGCTGCTATAGGTCTGGGGTCTTGAGGGTCTGTGTTCTTCTTCCCCAGAACACCCACCAGCCCTTCATCCAGGCCCAGCACCTGGTTCTTGACTCTAGGTCCAGACTTCAGTTCTTCCTGTGTTTCTCCCTGTGGCTTTTTCCTCTCGACTCCAGGCTCCCCAGGGCCTGGGTGTACCAGCTCACCTGATGTGAGAACAGAGACAGGAAGGCTTTGAGCTTCAGCCTCCCTGCTGGATCTCCTGTCCAGGTGGGCGTCAGAGAGTCTCTCCAAATGTCCTCATTCAACACTCCATATTTTATGGTGCTTGGTGAGTGCTTGGAGCAGTTTTTCTCCCCTAGGTTTTTGGCCATGCTCTTTTCTAAGGCTCTAAAGATTCTCTGTTTTCAGACAATAAATTACAAGCGTCTAAGTCATCCAGAGATGTGGGAAGGGAGAAACTCAGCAACACCGAGGCCGGAGGAAGCTTTGGACCTTACCCAAGAGTTCCTGGCATCCTGGTTCACCTGTCCCCTAAGGCATCTACTCTCCCACTTCTCTGACCAGCTGGCGTATAAATTATCCCCTAGTTCTTCCCAAGGACAATAGAAAAGCAAGGTATGGGGAATCAGAGAGAGACAGAGGAAGACCTGGGGGAGAGATCATTCCTCCTAACTTGTGATTGCTTTAGAGTTTAGAGCAGCACCTAGCACCTTAGATCAGGCAAAAGGGGCCCCTGATCTGTGTGCTCAGCTTCCTCCAGCCACACCCTTCTCCATGGGGGTGAGCAGTGGGCAGGGCCAAGGGGGTGTGCCCATTGGTGTCAATGCTCCCCTTCTACACCACGGTGGGCGTACCTGAGACCCGAGTCCAAGGTACTCTCCCAGGATCTGCACAGGCTTCTTCCCCAAATCCATTCTCCCTAGACTCTCTCCGAATGTGAACCTCTATGTTCCCAGCTATTTGCAGTGTATATGTGTGTGTGTGTATAGGTTAGAGGCTGGCACTAGGCTGTCCTCAAGCATCTTCATGAAGCTCTCACTGAGCAGGATGGAGCCTCAGTGGGAAAGGAAAGGGGCTGTGGGCTGTGGACTGTGGCCGGCTTCCCCATGCTGTGCTGTTCCAAGTTTCACTCCAAGGAGTCCAGGAACTCTGAACGCAGACCCAGCTTTCCAGGTTACGATATTATATTAAATGTTAGGATGAAATATTTGTCAAGATTGGACGATAAAACATTTCGTTTAAGAGTTTGTTAGACTTGGTTTTTAACTCAAGGATTTAGACACACACAGATGAGCCGGCATCTGTACTGTGGCCCCAGGCCCCGCCATAGCTGTGGGGGTCCTGGTTCCCCAAACACCTCTGATTCCCTCCTAGCCTGTGAGCTGGGGCTGATCATTTTCACTTCCAAATGAAGACTCTGAGGCTCAAGGAAACTAAGACACCAGCTTAAGTCCGCATAGCTGGAAAGCGGCAGAACCTAGACGTGAAATCAAGCCCCCCAACCCCACGTCTGGCTCTTCCTACTCCCTGAATCCCCTTCCTGCCATGGCGAGCCGCTTCTCTTTTAGGAGGTGGTGTCTTGCTCCTTGGTGGGTGCCCAGGCCGTGGTGAGCCAGGTGGAAGGGGGCACTTGGAGGTTGCAGACTCACCCCAGCAGAGGAAGCTATAAACTGGGGTCAAGCAACTGGAGTGCCTACTTAGAAGAAAGAAAAATGAGAACCTTGTCGCCTGTCAGATTGGCAGGTCCCCGGCAGCTCCTATTTCAAAACCATAACCTCATCAGGCTCCCCCCTCCGCCCCCCTAAAGTCTCCCCTCTCCCAACACACCGAGAGTTTTCCATTGTGGAGAAGGGAAGAAATGCGTCTCTAATCCTCTTTGTTCCATGATTTCATCTCCTTCTCTCTCTCCTCCCTGGGGACTCCAGGCAAACAGTTGGGGGAGGGAAGGTGGGGCAGGGAGGGAAGCCAACACTCTTTTCATGGTCTGGGGGGAACATTCTGGGCTTTGGGCAGGAGGGAGGGGAGCTGGAAGGGATAGTTCATCCCCTCCCCCAGCTGCCAACAAAAGCTGGAAACCTGGGAGACTTCCAGGAGGTCACCCTCCCCTTCCCTCCGCCCCAGCCCACGAGCCACTGAGTTCACCTCCTTGACTCTGTCCTCAGTGATCCATCACGAACTCGCTCCCTGCCTGAGCATGAGCCTTATCCTTCCTTACCGGATTTTGCAACAGCTGCTCAAGTGGCCTCCCAGACTCCAGTGCCGTTTGCCTTGGGTCCATCCTCCAGTCAGCTGCCCAAGTGAGCCTCAGAGGCTCCATATAACTCCCAGGATAAAGCCCAAGCTCCCAGGTGATACCAACAAAGAGAACTCCTGTCCTCCCCTGCATCCTCTCCAAACTCAGTTGTCACAGTGTCCTACCACCTTTTTCTTTTTTTAAGTCATCTACTTACCTCTCATCCACTAAGTCTCTTGAAGAAAGGATCTTCTCTATATTTTTTTGCTTTCCCAGACCGTAGCAAAGCTCCTGGCCAGTCAGCCTTATCCTCTCATTCAAGGAAGCCAGGCAAACCCTCTACTCCCAAATCCTGTCTCTCATTTACCTGCTCCCTGTCTTTTCCTGGTGCCTGACATGACCCCACAGCAGAGCTCTTCTTTTCTTTTGTTTGAAGATGGCAAACGAGGGAATTCCATGGTGACCCAGTGGTTAGGACTTGGTGGCTTTCATTGTCAGGACCCAAGTTTGACCCCTGGTTGGGAAATTAAGATCCCTCAAGCTGGGCTGTGTGCCCCCCCGCCAAAAGGCAAATTAATACACACATATCAACTTTTGTTGTTGTTGTTCAGTTGCTAAATCGTGTCCGACTCTTTACGACCCTAGGACTGTGGCATGCCAGGCTTTTCTGTCCTTCTCTATCTCCTGGAGTTTGCCCAAACTCATGTCTGTTTAGTTGGTGATGCCATCCAACCATCTCACCCTCTGTCATCCCCTTCTCCTCCTGCCCTCAATCTTCCCCAGCATCAGAGTCTTTTCCAATGTGTTGGCTCTTTGCATCAAGTAGCCAAAGTATTGGAGCTTCAGCTTTAGCATCAGTCCTTCCAATAAATATTCAGGACTGATTTCCTTTAGAATTGACTGGTTTGATCTTCTTGCCATCCAAGGGACTCTGAAAGAGTCTTCTCCAGCACTACAATTCAAAAGCATCAATTCTTTGGCACTCAGCCCTTTTTATGGTCCAACTTTCACATCTGTACATGACTACTGGAAAAACCATAGCTTTGACTATATGGATCTTTGTCAGCAAAGTGATATCTCTGCATTTTAATATGCTGTCTAGGTTTGTCACAGCTTTTCTTCCAAGGAGCAAGCATCTTTTGATTTCATGGCTGCAGTCACCATCTGCAGTGAATTTGGAGCCCAAGAAAAGAAAATCTGTCACTGTTTCCACTTTTTCCCCATCTGTTTGCCATGAAGTGATGGGACCAGATTCCATGATCCTAGGTTTTTGAATGTTGAGTTTAAAGCAAGCTTTTTTATTCTCTTCCACCCTCATCAAGAGGCTCTTTAGTTCCTTTTCAATTTCTGCCATTAGAGTGGTATCATCTGCATATCTAAAGTAGTTGAAATTTCTCCCAGCAATCTTGATTCCAGCTTGTGCTTCATCCAGCCCTGCATTTTGCATGATGTACTCTGTATATAAGTTAAATAAGCAGGGTGACAATATACAATCTTGTCATATTCCATTCCCAATTTTGAACCAGTCCATTGTTCCATGTCCGGTTCTAACTTTTGCTTCTTGTCGTGCTCACAGGTTTCTGAGGAGGCAGGTAAGGTGGTCTGGTATTCCCATCTCTTTAAGAATTTTTCAGTTTGTTGTGATCCACACAGTTAAAGGCTTTAGCGTAGTCAGTGAAGCAGAAATAGATGTTTTTCTGGAATTCCTTTCTTTCTCTATGATCCAGTGGATATTGGTAATTTGATATCTGGTTCCTCTGCCTTTTCTAAATTCAGCTTGTGCATCTAGACGTGCTTGGTTCACATACTGCTGAAGCCTAGCTTGAAGGATTTTGAGCATTACCTTGCTAGCATGTGAAATGAGTACAATGGTACGGTAGTTTGAACATTATCCAGCACTGCTTTTTCTTGAGATTGGAATGAAAACTGACATTTTCCAGTCTTGTGGCCACTGCTGAGTCTTCCAAATTTGCTGGCATGTTGAGTGCAGCACTTTAACAACATCATCTTTTAGGATTTGAAATAGCTTAGCTGGAATTCCATCATCTCCATTAACTTTGTTCATAGTAAAGAATGCTTCTTAAGGCCCACTTGACTTTACACTCCAGGATGATACAACCCTACCCTCACCCCATATAAGGAACCAGCTCCCCATATCCTTTCAGGGAGCAAGCAAGATGTCTTGTTGCTTGTTTTCACTCCTCCCCTGCTGCAGCAGGGGCTCCCATCAAGCCTTGCCTGAATTTCCTGTCTGGCCCCTAGTCAGTATCTATTGATTGAGAAAAGTCAAGGAGTGCCACTGGCTGGTGATAGGAGCACATATCAGAGGTTAGTGCAAGTCACCCTCTGAGCAACCTTTTCACTCAGGCCAGCTAAGTCTGATCATTCATTCATTTATCAAATGTTTATTAAATGCTAGTTTGGGTGTAGGGTAGAAATAAAGATGAGTAAGACACAGTTCTCACCCTCAGGGGACTGACCTCCTGGTAGGCAAGTAATTAACTGTCTGTTTTCATTCAGGTAACAGAAAGATCTAGCCCTTTCCTTTCCTCTCTCCAGAACCACCTTCCTCTAGAATATTCTAGAATATTCAGGGAAAGGGTGCTGTCTCCTTGGGCTCCTGGGCCATTCAGTTCTCTGTGTATCTCCCGTCTCAGCTCTCATCTGGCTCCACCTTCCTGAACTTGCTCAGTTCTCTCTGGGGCCTTGTACAACTTGCTGCTGGTCATCAGAGCTCCCCTAACAGGCTTGTGTGTTTTACAGATTTTCACTCCAGGTTTAAGATAGTATGGGGTTTCCAGACAGGTAGTAACTTGAAATTGAAAATTATCTATTGCTAGACCAAGTGTCAACAAACTTTTCCTGTTAAGGGCCAGATAATAAATATTTGAGGCTTGTGGACCAACAAGCAAAGTCAAGCATATTATATATATGCTTGTATTAACAACAGAGGAAACAAAGTTCCATAAATTTTTCATCAATGAAATTCAAAGTATAGTAATAATAGAATACATTTCTTTGTAATACAGCTTTACTAAGGAGACAGAGGGGCTTCCCAGATGGTGCTAGTGGTAAAGAATCTGCCTGCCAATGCAGGAGACTTAAAGAGATGCAAGTTTGATCCCTGGGTCAGGAAGATTACCTAGAGAAGGGCATGGCAACCTATTCCAGTATTTTTGCCTGGAGAATCCCATGGACCAAAGAGCCTGGCAGACTACAGTCCATAGGGTCTCAAAGGGACATGACTGAAGCGACTTAGCATGCAGGAACGCAAGGAGACAAATGGAATTATTTTGGAAGATATAACATTTTGCTTAGTTGGTTCAAAGTTAATGTTCCTTATCATCAGTGAAGTTGCTCAGTCGTGTCTGACTCTTTGCAAACCCATGGACTGTAGCCCACCAGGCTCCTCCATCCATGGGATTTTCCAAGCAAGAGTACTGGAGTGGGTTGCCATTTCCTTCTCCAGGGGATCTTCCCGACCCAGGGATCGAACCTGGGTCTCCCACATTATAGGCAGACACTTTACTGTCTGAGCCACCAGGGAAGCCCAAATTGACTTATCATCAAATTGACTGCAAATGAGCATCTGTGAAAAACAGTTTTAGCTCACAAGCCTTACAAATACAGATGGTAGGTGAGGTTTGGCCCATGGACCATAGGTTGTGACCCTGGCCTAGACATACATCAGCCATTCCCTGCCTCCCTCACTACTTTTAGGTGTAGACATTGGTCTGTCTTCAAGTTGTCTCTTCCAGACCTTTCCTCTCATCTTTTCTCCACCTACCCCCAGGACCCCATCCTGAAGTGTTTCCTTATTATTCAGAGCATTTAAATCTTGTTAGGTTAAATCTTTCCTATCTATCAGCAAGCTACATCAGGAGACAAATCTAACCTGCTGTCTGTTACTGTGCAGTCTAGGAGCTAAAAACAGATGTATATTTTAACAGCTTTTTTGGGGAGGGGGCTTCCTGGGTGGCTCAGATAGTAAATAATCTGCCTGCGATACAGGAGACCTGGGTTCAATCCCTGGGTCAGGAAGATCCTTTGGAGAAGGGAATGGCTACCCACTCCAGTATTCTTGCCTGGAGAATTCTGTGGACTGAGGAGCCTGGTGGGCTACAGTTTGTGGGGTCGCAAAGAGTCCAACACAACTGAGCAACGAACACTTTAACAGCTTTATTGAGGTATCATTCATATACCATATAATTCACCCATTTGAAGGGTACGTGTTGTCACAGATATACGCAGCCATCACCATGGTCAATTTTAGAATATTTGCATCACTACAAAAAGAAACCCTATACCCTTTCACTGTCACTCCCTTCCCCCCAACTCTCCCATTTCCCTGTCCTAAGCGATCACTAATCTACTTTCTGTCCCTATTAAGAATGGTTTTTACATTTTAAGGTGTTTTTTCTGTAAGTCAAAAAAGATTTCATGACATGCGAAAATTACATGAATTCAAGTTTTAACGTTCATCAATAAAGTTTTATTGGCACACAACCAGTCCATTTGTTTGCATAATTGTCTAGAGCTGCTTTCTGAGCTAGGAGGGCAGAGCGGTTGCACCAAAGACTCTGTGGCTCATAAGCCTACAATATTTACTATCTGGCCCTTGACACAAAAGCTTGCTTTCTCACCTCTAATGTGGGCTGTGACCTGAGTTGGGGTTAGGGAGACCTCATGTCTTGGGCAGAGTGGCTGCCTCCCCTGTGTTCCAGGGGGACAGGAACACAGTGCTTCAGAGGCCCAGATCCAGCCAGCCTGGCTCTTCAGAGAGAACTTTCCACCTCTTCTTCCTCTGTATTATGAAAAATAACAAATGTACAGAAAAATGAAAAGACTAGTACAATGCAAGTAGTATCCCACCACTTGGACCTGACAGCAGTCAGCATTTTGCCACACTCACTGTCTTTGTTTCTCTCTCTCTAGATAGCTTGTTGTTCTTGAGTTGCTGAGTTGTATTCGACTCTTTTGTGACCCCATGGACTGTAGCCTCCCCGGCTCCTCTGTCCCTGGGATTTCCTAGGTAAGAATAGTGGAGTGGGTTGCCATTTCCTTCTCCAGGTGATCTTCCTGACGCAGGGATTGAACCTGAGTCTCGTGCACTGAGGCTGATTCTTTCCCACTGAGCCACCAGAGAAACCCATCTCTATATAGCTAGATAGATTTTAAATAATTTGGGTGTACAGTTCTATGAGTTTTAGCACATATATTGATGTGTGTAACCACATTGCAATCAGGATACTCAACAGTTCCATCACCTCAAACTCTGCCCCTTGGCATCACCCCTGAATAGATATCCCCTTTCCCCATTGATAAGCTCTGGCAGTCACTGATTCGTCCATACAGTTTTGTCTTTTTGAGAATATTGTGTCAATGGAAACATATACTATGTGACTTTTTGAAACTGGCTCCTGGCACTCAGCACAATATCTCTGAGCCTATCCAAGTGTTTGAATATGTAAGTAGCTTTTCCCTTTTTATTGCTGAATAGTCCTCCATTGTATGGACGTACCACACTTTGTTTATTCATTCACCTCTTGAAGGATATTTGGGTTGTTTCTAGGGTTTGGTAATCAGGAATGGAGCTACTAGAAACATCTTGTAAAGGTTTACTTGTGAACGAAAGATTTCCTTTCTCTAGGGTAAGAGAAACCTAGAGTAGAAGCTGGGGTGCAGTTGTCAGACTGATCATACGGTAAGGGTATGTTTAACTTTGGGCCTCCCTGGTGGCTCAGTGGTAAAGAAGCCACCTGCAAGGCAGGACATGCAGGAGATGTGGGTTCCATCCCTGGGTCATGAAGATCCCCTGGAGAAGGGCATGGCAACCTGCTCCAGTATTCTTGTCTGGGAAAGTCCCATTGACAGGGAAGCCTGGAGGGCTATGGTCCATAGAGTTGCAAAGAGTCAGACACGACTGAAGTGACTGAATACAAGCACATATCTCGTGTAGATACTGCCCCCCCCAAGAATAAAAGAAAGAAAAATTGTTTTTTCCTTGTGATGAGAACTTTTAGGCTCTGTTCTCTCAGCAATATTCAAAAATATCATACAGTGGTATTAATTCTAGTTATCAATTTGTACATTTTCATACCCTTATTTTTAGATTTATCACTATGTTTAGAATCAGAGCTCTGAATTGGAGTTCATGGAGGATAACCCTGAGGTCTGTTCTGTACCAGCTCTGACCAAGAGAAGTAACGCTTAGTTGCTCAGTCATGTCCGACTCTTTGCAACCCCATGGACTGTAGCCTGCCAGGCTCCTCTCTACATGGGAATTCTCCAGGCAAGAATACTGGAGTGGGTTGCCATGCCTTCCTCCAGAGGATCTTCCCAACTAAGGGATCGAACCCAGGTCTCCTGCATTGCAGGCAGATTCTTTACTGACTGAGCCACCAGGGAAGCCCCTCACATTTTCAGGATTCAGTTGATAAAGGATAGCGCTTATGCATGGGTAATTTTCTAGAAAACAAGGCGTTTGGCGTCTCAACCTCCAGTGTATCACAAACTTCCTATTATTTGATGCCCAACCCCTCTAACTCAGCCATTACTGTTTCTATGGTAACCGACAGGGAAATAGCAGTCTGCCTAATGGCTTTTGTAAGTTTTATAGTAGCCACATGAAAAAAGTAAGACTAAACTGGTGAAATTAATTTTAATAAGATATTTTATTGATTTAAAGTATTATTAATTCAATGTGAAAACAACAAAATAAATTATTAATGAGATATTAGGTATCCTTTCTCTGTCCTTAGTCTCTGAATTGGTGCGTATTTGATGAAGCACCTCCTGATTCAGACTAGCCATGTTTCAGGTCCCCAGTAGTCACAATGGCCAGAGGTATGGCTTTGTTGCTAGGATTCATTCCCTCGTGGCTCAGAAGTAAAGAATCCACCTGCAATGTGTGAGACTTGGATTCGATCCTTGGGTAGGGGAGATCCCCTTGGAGAAGGGTATGGCACCCCACTCCAGTATTCTTGCCCGGAAAATTCCACAGACAGAGGAGTCTGGAGGGCTACAGTCTATGGGGTCACAAAGAATCGGACATGACTGAGCGACTAACACATTTTACACCACTTCGTTGCTATGATCTAAATAAGTCTCCCTGTGTCCCTTGTGTGAGTGGACCTCGGTTGCCTACAGTGGGCACCATATTGTGTGTGACACATCCTTCAGGGACCCCTTTCTCTTCCTTAGCTCAGTCTTCTCTCCCCTACTGATACTTCCTGGCCTCACTTCCCAAATAAACCATTTGCCCTCAAAGCCTTGTTCTAGGGTCTACTTCTGGGTGAACAAGACCCCAAACAGGGGCTTCTTTCATTCTCCACTTTAGTGAAGTCAGGAAGAAAAGGAGATGTTTTTCTTCCTATTCCATAGAAGGGATGTTGGAGTGCAAAGCTGGCCTGAGGCTTGCCGGCAGGCCCGGAGCAGAACCCAGTGCAGGAGATGAATGTTCTTCCCTGCCTGTTTCAACCCACCCTGGACTTTTTTATTTATCTATTTTAAACCAGGAGAACAATGTTCCCATGGTGGCAGGGAGCTGGGTTTGTTTCTTGTCCTGTGTCCCATCTTGCTGCCTCACAGGGTAGACAGTTCAGCCTTGCGCTGGCCCTGCCCCTGGGTAAGACCCTGTGGAGTCTGTGGACACAGACTGAGATGCTCAGAGGACCAGCAGCAGCTGGGAGGAGATGGGGTCCCTTGAAGGGCGTGATGGGAGGAATGCCCCTGGGTCCCTCCCAGCTTCATATATCCAGCAAGAGGAGGAGACCAGATCTACTGGAAGAGGGGAAAAGAAAGGAAAATAAAAAGTCTTCCATCTGTTGAGTATTAACCTCTGAACCATTTAACCAAACATTGGCTTCTCTTGTCACTTGATAAGGTGTATCCAGCCAAGGGAGATGAGAAAATTGGGAGGTTATTCTTTTAAATTACATCAGCACGGGGTTTGTTCCTGCCGCAGAGCTCGGAGGGTCCCGTCTCAACCATCACATCACCACCAGCACACTCAAGGACAGATTTGAGTGCTTTCCTCTGCCTGGGCGTTCAGGCATTCACAGGGATTTAACAAAAAGCAAGAGGGATTTGAAAGTAAAGCCCGTGCACGGCAGGCTGTCTGCCCTGAGCCAGCACTGCAGCGAGGGTGATTACGGAGGAAGGAATGGTTTGTGTCACCGTCACACAGAAATGTCCAACGGCTTTTCTGCGGAGACAACACCTCTCAGTCTTCCAGAGACTCTGTGTGCAGACTTCCGGAGCTGTCGGGGACCTCCAAGGCCATCCCACTCGCCCCAGCCTGCCTTGAGTTGAGTTTCTCGGTAGGATGGGCCAGCAGGCAGTCTAGACAGATAGGGACCTCCAGGGCTGGCCAGCCAGCTTCTGTGGGCAGATCTGACCTGTGGAGAGGACATCAGGCCCTGGACAGAAAGGCAGGAGCCCAGGCTTTGGCTCTTGTCTCTGGTCTAGCTCTTCGTCCTCTCCTTCTTGACTGCCAACTCACAACAGCCGGTTATCTCCCCAGGCCTCACTCAGGTCTCCTGGCAAGTGAGCTGAGCACCGGAGGGAGTCAGGAGTCTATCACAAAAGGCTTTCATGACCCTGAACTAGTCCTGTCTCTCTGGGCCTCAGTTTCCCTGTGGATCAAAGGAGCTGGAAGAACTGGTCTCCGAGTCCTTGCCAACCCTGCCATATGGTGATGTTTGTTCATAGGATTCCTCCAATAGAGAGGAGACAGACGCTCTGTTTCTCCCAGTGACTCACAGCGTCAGTCAGAAGTCTTCTCTGCCATCTTTTCACTGAAGCATCACTCCTTTTCCTTTCTCTGGTCCTCTCCCTTTGGTTGGCAGAACTAATGAGGTCTCACCTGCCTCCTCCCCTGGACTCACGAGTCTTGTCTCTCTTTTGCCACTTTTTCCCTGGGGAAAGAGAGCTATCCATTCTTTCTAAGCACTGACTAAGCTGGGCTGGGCTCTTTCACACGTCAGCTCATTTAATTTTCACAGCAGCTCAGAGCCATGGATGAGTCTCATTTCAGATGAGTAAACCGAGGCTTAGAAACTATGGCTTGGGAGACTTCCCAGGTTATTTAGTGGCTAAGACTAAGTGCTCCCAATGCAGGGGGACTGAGTTTGATCCTTGGTCAGGGAACTAGATCCTGCGTGCTGCAACCAAGACCTGGCACAGACAAATAAATAAATATAAGTAACTATAAAAAAAAAAAAGAAGAAGAAGCCATGACTTGGCAAGCTCCCACCCAGAAAGAGGTGGAGCCAGGATTCAGACCAGGTGTGTTTGACGCAAAAGGCCAGATTCTCTCCACTGCACCATACAACACTTTCTCTTTTTAAAAGATGTATTTATTTTCGGCTATGCTGGGTCTTTGTTGCTGCATGCAGGCTTTCTCTAGCTGAGATAAGCAGGAGCTACTCTTTGTTGAGGTGCCTGGGTCTCTCATTGTGGTGGCTTCTCTTGCTGTGGAGAATGGGCGCTAGGGCTGCACCGGCTCTGTTGCCCCGCGGCATATGGAATCTTCCTGGACCAGCAATAGAACCCATGTCCCCTGCATTGGCAGGCAGATTTTTAACCACTAGACCACCAGGGAAGTCCCATATGACACCTTCTTGTGTCACTTAGCCATCTGGGTCCTTCCTGGGCGAGGCTGCAGGTGCCTTGAGGACAGTGAGGGAGAATGGCCGAGCAGGCAAACATGGAGCCTTGCTCTAAAGACCTAAGTCCCTGGCACACAGCAGAAGGGGAAAGGATGTGCTCAAGTCTCAGAAACAGTTGGGACTGTGACAGCGGTGAACTTGATCCTCAGGCTCTCTACACATGACTTTACACCTGTTCCATTCCCCATCTCAAGTCATGGCCAGCTTCACTGACAAGTTTGGCTTGCCAGAGAAGGCTCTAGAATGAGTCCCACACAACAACCCCAAATGACACAAGGCCAGGTCCCATCTTTCCCAACACAAAGTAGCCATGTGCCCTTGGGTGATTCTTCCAACAATCAAAACTTTGGTTTCCTCTTCTGCACAATGGGCATAAGATCCCCCACCCACCTCCACTGGCAGCAACATGAAAAGAGCCACCTCAGTGGCTCTGATGTAAAATATACCATCTTTCTTCCTCTCTCACAACCCCCATCATAGGGACACCCGTAGCTCACGCCTGGCAGGTTATCTTTTGGGTGGAAATTAGTCACCATTCTTTGGAAAATGTTTGGAGTTTGCTGAATATTTCCACACCTTATATTCTTTATTTTATTTATTTTTTTGGCCACGTCGTGCATCATGTGGGATATGAGCTCCCCAACCAGGGTTCAAACGCACGCCCCCTGCATTGGGAGTGCAGAGCCTTAATCCCTGGACAGCCAGGGAAGTTCCCACACCTTAACTTCTTTAATTTTCCCAACCGACCTTTCAGAGGGCAGGGCTGCCTTTGCCCTCGGCCCCAGTTTACAGGTGGGGAAACCGGGGGCTACGCTTTTATGGCTCCCAGCTGCCTGAGGGGTTGTGGTGACTTTCAGAGCCCTCTGCTGACAGCGCTCTGTCTTCTTGTCATTTGGAGAGAATAGACCTGTAAGGGCAGCCAGCTGTGGCCCAGATGTAGAGGCCTGGCTGGCCACAAAGAAGGTGGGTGGGTGGGGACATCCTCCCATTTCCTCCCCTTGAAGATGAATGGCTCGGGGGCCATGGAGGCCCTGTCGGCTATGGCTGCCTTGGGAGCCTCCCCGGAGCCCCCGTGAGGCGGGCACTGTGCTTATCCTGAAAACGGTTCCTGTATGTGAGGTGGCTACTTGGAGGATGAACTCAGAGGGCAGGGGCTCAGCTGCCTGCCCTTCCCCTCACAGGGGCCACAGGTTCAATCCCTGGTAGGGGATCTAAAATCCCACATGCCTTGCAGCTCAGCCAAAAGAAAAATGTTTGTTCCTAAGGGCCCTCATCCTAGCCCGGGCAAAGGCAGGCATGCTAAATTAGGGTGCCATCTTGGCCAGCATTTTGTTTGGCTAGTTTGTTTTTTTTTTGGCCTGGAGGTGGGGATGGGTGGCAGCATTTTGAGCTCTTTTTCCTCTGGCCATGGAGTGAGTAGACACACACACACATATAGAGAAAACATACAAACAATGCACACACTTATGCACCCGTATACATGTGCACACATATATACACATACACCCATGCACGTGCGTACACACATGCACATCCACACTTCCCAGGAGAGACCGTGGGGCTCCCTTAAGCCCCTTGGGGGCGGAGGGAAGGAAGCTGGGTGTCGTATATCTTTTCTCTTGGAACAGGCAGTGTCCTCTGCCCGAAGCGGGGGTGGGGTGGTCGGCAGCCTTGAACTGGCCTCGGGAAAGGAGCCCCTCTGGCCCATATTTCACAGACACCCCAGACAGAGCCCGCTGTCAGGAGCGCTGTCTAATTTCCTCCCCTGCCTGCTGGCCCAGATCCCCCCACAAAGAGGGCCATTGTATCGTCCTCCCACCCCTGGCATCTGCTCTGCAGAGATCCGACGTGGGGAGGCGGGTGCTCAGAGGGGATTTGCGGGATGAAGGCACTGCATCCTGAGCTGCAGCCCACAGAAGGACCACAAATTTTTTTTTAAAGCTTTTTATTTATATTTTTGGCTCCCCTGGGTCTTCGTTGCTGTGCGCAAGCCTTTCTCTTGTTGCAGTGATCAGGGGCTACTCTCCAGTTGCGGTGTGTGGCGTCTCACTGCGGTGGCTTCTCTTGTTGCAGAGAATGGGCTGTAGGGTGCGCAGGCTTCAGTAGTTGTGGCTCATGGGCTCAGTTGCTCCACGGCAGGTAGAATCTTCCTGGACCAGGGATGGAACCCATGTCCCCCGCACTGGCAAGCGTGTTTTTAACCACCGGACCACCAGAGAAGTCCAGCCACAAATTCTTGGGCAGAGAAAACCTAGTCCTGGCTGAGAGGTCCCCTAGCCTCACAGGCACAGCCTCTGCAGCATCCTCCCAGGCGCGCCCCCTCCCCACGCTTCCCGCCCAAGCCTCTGGAATAGCTGCTCCTCAGGCCTTTCAGGGAAGAGGTGGGCAAGGAAAACACTGAAGGAGTGGTGACTGAGGATGAAAAGGCATTTAAGGGGACTGGAACACCATCTTCTCCCAGAAGAAATGCCCTTAGCCTTAGGTCTCCCTTCTCAGTGAAGAGAAGGCCAGGCAGTCTGGGAAGAGGCAGCTGTGCTTGTTTTTTTCTGCTCTAGACCTCCCATGGGTTGGACATTCTGGGGAGGGAAAGTGGGTCCTTGTGGGCAGTGTCAAGGGAAGACAGAATGAAGGGAGAGTGGGCTGGTGAGAGAGGACAGTGGGGCCGAGAGCCTTTGCAGGACTTCCCAGGAGAAGGACTTCTCTGGCAGTTCAGTGGTTAGGACTCCATGCTTCTCCTACAGGGGGCACGGGTTCAATCCCTGGTCAGGGAACTAAGATCCAGCATTCTGCATGCTGTGAGGATGGCCAAAAAAAAAAAGGTTTCCCAGGAGAATTCTGTCCAGCAGGGCACTGGGCATTCATTTTCTAATTCCCTCAAAAGAACCTCTGAAGAAGCTGCTTTTCCCCAGGTGCCAGGCTACTGGATCAAGATCTGAGTGATGCCTCTGCTGGTGAGGGGAGGTGAGGGGAAGGATGCTTTAATAACTAAATTGCTATCACAGGGTTTGCTGGGGGCTGATGTGTATAGCCATAACATGGCAGTGGGCAGGAGTTCTGCTCTGGGCCAATGTATCAGAATCAGATATGTTCTGATTCTAGACCCAGAATCCTGTAAACCCTTTACCTTCATTGCTATCCCCTACTGTCTCTCAGCAGTGCTTTTTATCTGGAAACCTTGGTGCTTTGAAAACTTTCTGCCTGTGGTATCTGTTTATCTTTGGTACTCAGAGCAAGGTATAAGATTGTTTTGTTTTTTTCAGACCTGGAAACTGGCCCAGAGTGGGTAAGTGGCTTGCTTAAAGTCACACAGCAAGCGAGTAGGACAGCAGATGCTAAAACCCAGGCCTCCATCTCCTTGCTCTGTGCTTTTAATGTTGCTGGGTTGCAGTGTCCCCATAGAAATAGAAGAAAACTCTGTCTAGAATGTGGTGTGTGTGTGTGACATGTTGGGGAGGGGAGGTGAAGCTGGGGGAAGAGAGGTGGTAAGGAGTAAAGGATTTCTTCTCCTGCAATGCAGAGCATATTAGAAGAAAACAGCCTGAAGAAAGCCTGGTCCCAGCAGACAGGCAGCTGGCCAGCTCAGACACAGGTCTGCAGCTCCCTGGCCAGGTGTGCTGGGTGCCTTAGAAAGGATTTGTGTTCCTGAAAAACTGGGTTTAAATCATTTTTAGAAAAGCAAATAAAAACCATCCTTTACAGGCGCTGGGGAAGCCTGCAGCTTGATAGGAGGCTGCAGCCATGTTTTCTTCAGTACCATCAAGAATTCTTCAGAGACTTAAAATCGCTTGACTGGCTTTTCTCAAAGCATGGTAAATGTGCTGGATGGGAGAGAAAACCCAGCATCAGGCTCTGGGCCAGATGAGCACAGGCTCGATGGTAGACGCCCTTCAGGGGGGCTCTCAGACCCAGCTGAGCCTGCTCCTTTTCCAGTGATGCCGGAGTTCAGCCCAGCCACAGGCCCCAACTCTGGGGACAGACTGGAGTCCCGAGCCAGGAGCTCCAGTTAGGAAATTAAAAAAGAAAGTGAATCTCTTGCAACCAGGCCCATGGTGAGAGACGAGTTAGGTCATGTCTCTTTCTTTTCAGTCGGATATTAGTCCCGACCCTGATGTCACTTTCAAGCTATTAAGCATCACCCTCAGAGGCTCACATTAGCTGCTCACAGACCTCTTATCAGGCGTGCTTCTGAGTCTTGCTGTTGTCAGGGGTTGGCCCTGGACACTGTTTCTTTGTCCATTGCAGGTCAAAGGAAGCGGATCTTTTAGATCTCAGGGCTCAGGGCAGGGAGTAGGGGAGTGAGTGACAGAGGATTTGGTCCTGTGGCCAGATCAGTTCCCTTGAGCTTCAGGAACAGGGTGGGTGTCTACTGTCCCCCTTTTGGGCAAGGGTATTGCCTGCCAGACTTGGTGGGTGCTAAAGGTCTGGACTGCATCAAGCCAGCTGGTTTAACCAGCATCTTGGCCAGAGATTCTGCTATGTGGTCCATGTGGCCAGCAATGGGCACTTGTGAGCTGAGAAGCTAGTAGACACTACTAATTTAACAATTCACCCTTGCATCCATCCATTCATCCATCCAGCTAGCCAGTGAGCCTTCTGTCCATCCAGCCAGTCATACATCCATCCATGCCTCCATCCATCCATCCATCCCTGCATCCCTGCAGCAATCCACCCATCCCTGCATCCATCTATCCACCTTGTCCACTCATGCAGTATCTCTTGAACATTTATTATGTTTCAGGCATCATGCTAGTAGGTGGGAATAAGTGATCAGAGAAACATAATTCATTTTCTTCCCTCTAGCTTGGAATACAGACCACAAGTGAATAAACAAACAACAAGTAAAAGAATCATAAATTGTGGTAACAGCTATAAAGGTACACACATAAGGTGAGAATACACAGATCAAAGGACAGTGGTGGCCAGAGATGATGGTGGCATCAGAGAAGGGCATGGATGTGAGATATTTTTTGAAGTTATATTCAGGGTTTGTAGCAAATGGGACTGAGAAGTCACAACCAGTGAGAGAGGGAACATGATGAGAGCCCAGTGCTATGGTGGCCAAGAGAGGACACCATTTGCAATCGCCACCTTGGTAGTTATATGGGATTAGTTGGCACAGGCCCCTCTGCCTGGCTGGGGAATATATAGCTCTTAGTGGAAAATATTTCTACTCAATATAAGGAAAGAAAGTCACCCACCATGGGCTTTCTTGTTTACTGGAGCTGTGGCACTTTGGGGTTCCAGACAGGAAAGAAGGGATTCCTGCCTGATACTGGTTCTCCTCTTTGAATAGAAGAACTGTTAGGAATGCATCCATCACAGGGTTTGTCCTAGGCAGGTGGGTAGATTTCTGAAGGCCTGAGTCCTTCCAAGCTCTTTCATTTGGAAATAGATTCTTCTATCTTGCTTTCTTCTCTCTCCCTCTCTCCAAAGGGCAGTCACACATTTGCTTGTCCTTGATGCTCTCTGAAGGATGGAGAAACCCATTACTGAAGAGTTACTCTCAGAGAATTCTTGGTTGTTTGGATTCCTCCCAAGCCACCATCTCTTGTCACAGTCACTGGTTCCCATCAGGGAGTCCCCAGTGGGTGGCCTTGCTTCCCTTGTATAGCTTTGCACTCGAGAAAAAAGCAGGAGGTTTTTACCAACTTGAGGAGCAGTTGGTCCCAACCACTGTTCATCCAGCACTGGCCAATCAAATGCCAACACTGAAGAGTGAGAGAAGTCAGGGAGTGTTCAGAAGAAACCAGAAAACTTGACTGATGTGTGTGGTTGTTGCTGTTCAGTCGCTCAGTCGTCTTCGACTCTTTGCGACTCCATGGACTGTAGCACACCAGGCTTCCCTGTCCTTCACTATCTCCTGGAGTTTGCTCAAACTCATATCCATTGAGCCGATGATGCCATCCAACCATCTCATCCTCTGTTGCCCCCTTCTCCTCTTGCCTTCAATCTTTCCAAGCAGCAGGGTCTTTTCCAATAAGTTGGCTCTTCTCATCAGGTGGCCAAAGTATTGGAGCTTCAGCTTCAGCATCAGTCCTTCCAATGAATATTCTGATGTGTGTCTGCACCTTTAATTTCATGATTAGATTCTCTTCAATGGATTTATTAACTATTATTAAAGAAATTAAATTCTCATATCAAAAGAGATTTTCTTCTATTGACTTTAGAAATTGGATAATGTTGCTTCCTCATGTCAAGCATCAGCTTCCTGTTGAAAATTGGGCCATGCTGCTGCTAAGTCGCATCAGTCGTGTCCGACTCTGTGCGACCCCATAAACGGCAGCCCACCAGGCTCCGCCGTCCCTGGGATTCTCCAGGCAAGAATACTGGAGTGGGTTGCCATTTCCTCCTCCAGTGCATGAAAGTGAAAAGTGAAAGTGAAGTCGCTCAGTCGTGTCCGACTCTTCGCGACCCCATGGGCTGCAGCCTACCAGGCTCCTCCGTCCATGGGATTTTCCAGGCAAGAGTACTGGAGTGGGGTGCCATTGCCTTCTCCAACTATCCCATTAAAACTTCCTCTGTGTTCCTTTCAAGCTGTGCTGTTAAGTGCTAGTAGAATACCTAAGTCCTTATGGGGTCCAAGTCCAGGAGATCTTTCCAAACAGAAAGGAATGAGAAGTGGATATAGGCAAGAAATCACATTGCATGTGCATGCATAAGGAAGAGTCAGTGGTTTGGGATTGCTAGAGCATGGATTCTGTGGCACGGGGTACGATGAGATTGTAGAGACATGCGGGGGCCAGAGCCCAGGAACCCTGAAGGCATACAAAGGGTTTTGAATTAATTTTGTCAGTGATAGGAAGTCATTGATAGATTTTAAATCAGAGGTAACAAGGTTGAATTTCTATGTGTGCAATTCCTTAGGGGATGGACTTTGAGAGCTACTAGAGGCTCTAATTCAATTGGGAGATATTGACAGCCTGAACAAAGGCAATGGTGGCTGGAAGGCAAAGCATGCACAGGTGTAAGAGAATCTACATGTGAAGTGAAATCAACAGGATCAGGTAATGATTGGTTCTGCAGAGTAAAGACGTTATTTTCAAGGATGTGTCCCAGGTATGTAGCATGAGTGAATGGGTAGGTTGTGGTGTTGCCAACTAAAATACATGATTCAGAATGCAGGCAGAGGAGCCAGCCTAATCTGAGGTTTCCCCTTCAGGTATTTTGAGTCTGAGGAACCTGTATGTGGCAAAGGGCAGTTGACAGCAGAATATTAAACATGAAGCTCCCACTGCAGGGGTGGGGAATGTTGGTCTGGTGCCAGAATGCCAGGATGCAAATCTCAGTGTCATCAGTGGAGTGGTTGGTTTCCATGAGGTGGTGCCCCAGTGACAAATGACCCTGAAATCCCAGTGGCTTACAACAGCTAACTTCCATAACCTCACTGACAGAGGTGAAGGTTATGGGCTGGCTTTGGCTTTGCTCTATGTCTTTCTCATTCTGGAACCCGAGGTAATAGTGGAATCCCCATCTCAGCCTCGAGCAGAAGGAAAATAGCAATGACAGAGCCACATGATGACTCTCAATCTTCTGCAGCAACAGGGCACCCAGCTGGCAACATTCTATTGGCTGGAGCAGGTCACATGCACAAGACTGAAATCAATGGGGAGGGGCCACACACTGCTTCCACAAGAGTACAGCACACGGCGATGGTCAGGGAGCCATATTCATCTACAGGAGAGGAAAAAGAAATTGGGACCCAACCATATGATTATGGGGGCTTCCCTGGTGGCTCAGTTGGTAAAGAGTCTGCCTCCAATGTGGGAGACCTGGGTTCAATCCCTGGGTTGGGAAGATCCCCTGGAGAAGGAAATGGCTACCCACTCCAATATTCTGGCCTGGAGAATTCTGTGGAATATACAGTGGTCCAGGGGGTTGCAGAGTCAAACACAACTGAGCCACTTTCACTTTCATATAATAATGGGCTTTCCTGGTGGCTCAGAGGGTAAAGAATCCACCTGCAA
The DNA here is from genome assembly GCA_024291935.2 of Okapia johnstoni. Taxonomy (NCBI): domain Eukaryota; kingdom Metazoa; phylum Chordata; class Mammalia; order Artiodactyla; family Giraffidae; genus Okapia; species Okapia johnstoni. The sequence continues at coordinate 18,434,516 of CM044306.1, read as the reverse complement.
TGTGGGAGACCTGGGTTCGATCTCTGGGTTGGGAAGATCTGCTGGAGGAGAGCATGGTAACCCACCCCAGTATTCTTGCCTGAAGAATCCCCATGGACAGGAACCTGGCGGGCTACAGTCCACGGGGTTGCAAAGAGTCAGACACGACTGAGCGACTAAGCACAGCACACATATGATCTGTGATGACCACTAATTGGCTGTAAACCTTGGGGGACTTATTCATCTTCTCTGTTTTGCTTACCTTATCTGTAAGACAGGAATAGAAGTACTACCTCTCCGGATTATTAAGAGAATTATTAATTACTAATTTAATTTGTCCATGTAAAGCACTTAGAACAGTGTCCAAGTGACTTCCTTTATGGTCCAGTGGCTAAGACTCCGAGCTCCCAATGCAGGGGGCCTGGGTTCAATCCCTGATCGAGGAACTAGGTCTCACATGCCACAGCTAAGATCTGGCACAGCCAATAAATAAACAAATATTTAAAAAAGTAGAGAAAGAGATAGAAAGAACAGTGCCTGGCAGAGAGTAAATGCTGTTTAAATGTAGGTGGATGGAAGGAAGAGGAAAGGTAGGGTTACTGTTTAACGGGTAGCAGTTCAGTTTGGAAAGATGAAGAAGCTCTGGAGACAGTGGCAATGGTTGCACAATAGTGTGAAAGTACTTAATGCCACAGAATTGTACACCTGAAAATGGTTTAAAATTTATGTTGGGGGCATTTTACCACAATTTAAACAAATGTAGGTAAATGAGATCATCTGGGGAAGGTAAGAAGAGGGAGAAAAGGGAAGTGGACAGAAAGAGAAAATCTTGGAACTAGGAATGCAGGCAAAAGCAGTGAGAAAGGGAAATTAAGTCTGCATGGGAAACAGAGAAGGAACATTCTAGACAGACAAGAAAACCAAGAGAGAGGTTGATGTCCTCTGAAGCCACAGGAATTGAGTTAGCAGCGGGTGTTGGAATGCCTGGGGTGTCTGCTTTGCTTGGCTTTGAACCTGAACCTTCCCTTTGGCACCTTGATTTTGGTGGGTCTGCTTTCTTCCGCCAGCTCCTGATGATGTCATTTCTGGTTACTGCCCACACCGGGCCCAGACAGCCTCAGAGCCAAATCCTGGCCAGGACCTCCTCCGAGCTCCCTCCCTCCTCTCTGTCCAGCCAGGCCTATTTTGTCCATTGCTGACATCTTGGTGAGACAAATCCCTTGTAATTAAAAAGACACAGAATTGAGGACACTTTTTCTCATGTCATTTTTATTACTGTTGGTGTATACTGTTGCACCCTGAAAAACAAAAACCTCCAAACAATGAATTTAAAAATTAGGGATGGTTAGTTTTATGGTCAAGTTTCCTTTATTAACAAAGGAGTTCACCTTTTGTTTACGGTACTTTGTCTATTTGATAAGCCACAGGTTAGGGAAACTGAAAGCTAAAATTTTTCAATGGGAAATGAAGACAATACAGTTGCAAGGAAGACAAGACTTTTTTTTTTTGTAAACATCCACTATATTTGTACCCCTGTGTTTTGAAGAACCAAGAGATACATTTGTTTAGAGGATTTCTGTTTTTTTTTTGTTTCTAGATCTTGTCTGGCTGATGATCACATGAGTATCAGAGGACTACATACAGACATGTGATTCTTAGCTCTTCCAGGAAGAAAGACCTAGAAACTCTGCTCTTTTTTTTTTTTCTTTTTATTGATTTTATTTCTCGAAGAATTTTCTTACTAAGTGAATTGATCTTACACAGTTAACTTGATGTAATCTAGAGAAAATAGATGAAGTATACTTCAGAAAAAATTACACATGCTCTAACCAGCCATCTTACTTGGCAATCATTTTCCACAGAGTCTGTCCTTTCACGATAGGGAGGTGGGTTTTTTGTTTTTGTATTTTTTTTACACATGAATGATTACGTCTGCATACAAGAACTCAAACTCTTGCTGACCTCCCTCTGCAACACCAGCTGGTGTTGGGGGACAAAGCACTGAGGCAGGCAGGGGCCTCTCTCACGGTGTCAGTAGCCCCAGGTTGCTGGGCCAACAGTCCTGGGAGGGGGGGGTGGTTGGGCAGTCCACACACATAAATGTGGCAGCTCCTCCCGTCATAACAGCATTTGTGGAATGCACACTTCGGAGGGCCTCAGATGCATCCCATGGAGAAAGTAGGACATTTTCTTGGTCCTTTTGCAGCCAGAGTTCTTTGAAAGCACAAGACCCTGCAGCCAGAGAAAGAAACCACGCCAGGGTCCCACATTTCTAGGCCCTTACCCAGTAAACAGCCCTAGGAGGCTGCTCCATCCTCAGAACACAGGGACCCTCTCCAGCCCTCACTTCAATAATGTGAGCATCTGGATAGTTTTTCCATCCAGAAATTACAGATTTAAAAGGAATAGCTGTTCCAGTGATCTGGGATCCGGCTCAACAATCCCAGGTATGTCCCTGAATTGATTTTGAAGAAGCAGGTGCTGTCCTGGGTCCCTTCTCACCCACCTAGTCAAGCCAGCATCAAAGGCCTGTGTGGGGCCCAAGCTGCTCTCTTGACTGTCTGCTTCCAGCCAGTGCTCATGAACTTGCCCACGGAGCCAGTCAATTTGGATCCATGGATGGCTTCTGATTTGTAGCAGCTACGTTTCTGTCTTCAGACTTCTTCACACTGATTTTCCCTGGGGTTTTGGGACAACTGAGGTCCCCCAAAGCCTCAGAACTAAACCCAGAAAGGAGAGGTGGTCTAGGGTGTGTGTGTGTGTGTGTGTCTCCTTGCCTTTCTTTGGGGGCATCTGCTTTTGTGACTCACCAGCTGGTCTCAAGGCTCCTCTCTCATCAGGCCAGGTGTCCAGAACTGGAGGAGGTCTGGCCAGTGTGGGAGGAACGTGGTGAGAAGGAGGCGTGGGTGGCAGCTTAGACCTGAAGAAACAGTGGAGCTATTCTCCGAATTCACTTGGGTCAGATCTGGCCGCTATATGATTGACTCCATGAGAATTGTGGGAAGCAAAGGCCCTGGGGAAGGGGCTGCTAAAGACAGAGTAATGCTGGACAGAACTTTCTAGAAACTTCAAGGCTCCCAGGAATCCTGGGCAGCTTTCTATCCAGGAATCACTGTGAGGTGTGGAGAGGCTGCCCTGGGAGAGTGGGAGAAGGTTAAGGTGGGATTGGGGTGGGGGGGTCGTTGGTAGGGGGCTCAGTCCTCAGTCTTTTTTTTTTCTCCCTGGAGAATCTCACTCTGAACTTGGAGAGGCGGCAGAGTCCCCATCCTCGGGGTCCTGCCCGTGGGGGGAGATGGGCTGACCCCCCTTCACGCGCTTCCACTTCATCCTTCGGTTCTGGAACCACACTTTGACCTGATGAAGGAAGCAGAGGAGCCCAGTCATTTCAGGGCAGGTATGACCACCTCACCAATACTGACGCTCAAGGTACCTGGGGTGCAGCTCCAGGGAGACCAGCTCAAAACTCTGCTTGCCTGTCCCCATGCCTCCAAAGCCTCCAGGTATTGAGACCAAAGGGAAGACTCATCAATTTGCTCAAAGACCTGTCTTATGTCTCCAGATGAATAAAACCTCACAGACAGAAAAACTGGTACTAAATGTCACTTTGCATTGGCCCCACCCCCTTCACAAGCCCCGCCCCCTTGCGTGGACACTCCTCCCTCAAGCTTCTATTACCCAAGGATCTGGGAACACAGAACCACCAGCCTCTCCCTTAAGCACATTTGGAAAGCATTTTTCAGCTTAGCTCTGGTCTGGGCATTTTCTCATCTGAGCTTCAGTATTTACCTGCATGTAAACCTTCAGGGTGGGGTTATGACCCAGGTTTACAAATGGAAACCAGAGAGGTTAGGAGAAGATGTGATCCAGAGGTCCCAGGGCTATGAAGAGGTAGAAGCAAGATTTGAATCTAAATCCTCTGATTCTAAATCCAGCACTCCAGCAGATCGCTTTCTCAACTGAAAGCTGCTATCAACTATTCTTATATTTTACTCCACATCAGAGCATGAGTATGCGTGGAATGCTCCGAAGAAAAGGCCAAAACAAAGGGCAAGGAAGTTTTTCTCAGAGTGTGCCCAGGAATCAGCTGCATGTCCAAATCACCTGTAGAACCTATTAGAAATGCTGCTGCTGCTGCTAAGTCGCTTCAGTCGTGTCCGACTCTGTGCAACCCCGTAGACGGCAGCCCACCAGGCTCCCCCGTCCCTGGGATTCTCCAGGCAAGAACACTGGAGTGGGGTGCCATTTCCTTCTCCAATGCTAGAAATGCAGATTCCCTCTATTACTCTTATTACTGCACTATCGCACTGTGGAACCCTGAAATCTGCATTTTAAACAAGGGCCTGGGTGATTCCACCGCACACGCATGTTTGGGGATAAGCAGAGCAGAGGTTTCAACCCTGGCTGCAAGTGAGAATCACCTGGGGGACTTTTTATTTTTTTAAATATTTATTTATTTGGCTACACCAGTCTTAGTTGCCTCATGTGAGCTCTAGTTCCCTGACCAGAAATTGAACCTAGCCACGTGCATTGGGAGCAGAAGTATTAACCACTGGACCACCAGGGAAGTCCCAACCTGGGGGACCTTTGAAGAATTCTGATGCCTGGACTCCACCCCAGACCAGTGAAAACAATCTAGGGGTGAGCTCTGTACACCGGCCTTGTTAGAATCTCCGCAGGTGATTGACAGGTACAACCAGAATGTCTGGATTGGGCGGAGGGAGAGGAGGAAGGAGAAGGTTCCAGGAGAAGGGGGCAGGGAAAGGGGGGATGAGAGAGCACAGGAAGGGAGGGATGGCCAGAAGAGGAGGGGCTCCTCCATGTCGCACCTGCCGCTCGGAGAGGTCCAAGTTTACCGCGATCTCATATCTGCGGAGCCGGGTCAGGTAGTTGTGATGAGCAAACTCAGCCTCGAGCTCCCGCAGCTGCTCCTTGGTGAAGGCCGTCCGCTCCTTGCGGGCCTTGCTGGCACCCTCTGGCTTCGCTCGATTCTCCTGGTTGTCTGGGGAGAGAGGACCCCAAACAGGAAGACATGAACCGCAGGGACCTTGGTTCCCTTTCTTTTGTCTTCAAGCAGAGGTGCAGCCTTTCCCTGTTGCTCTTAGCTTTAAAGGATGCTGAGAAAGATCCCACCGTGTCCCTTTATCATTCCTTCTAATGTCTTAAACCTCAGAGAAATGGAAAGAATTTAGGATCCCAACCTCAAGTGCCCTGCCCCTCAAACAACTATTTTTAACTTTCAGAGCACAAGAAGCTGCCCTTGGCTGCTGAATGACCTCTGCCGCCTGAGCCACCCTCAACTGGACATTGGTAGTGGCTGTAAGCTTGTGGGGCAAGATGCTTTAAAACTGAGGTTCTCTGTCCTCAGGGAGATCAGCCCCATCTAGGAACTCATTATGAATGCAGATCCTTGGGCATTACCACACACATACCTGCTGAATGAAGAACTCTGGGAGTGGGACCCAGTGATCTGTTTTAACGAAGCTTCCGCTGATTCAGACACGGGGTCAGGGTTACAAAGCACTGCTCTAAGACCTGGCTTCTCAAAGGGTGGTCTGGTGGCAGTAGCAGCAGAGCCTGGGCGCTGACCAGACTTGCAAGATCTCCTGCTGCCCACCTCCCACCCTCAGATCTACTGAATCAGAATCTGCATTTTAGCACTATCCCCTTAGGAGTTAGGGCTTCCCTTGTGGCTCAGACGGTAAAGACAGCCTGCAATGCAGGAGACCCAGGTTCGCTCCCTGGATGGGGAAGATCCCCTGGAGAAGGGCATGGCAACCCACTCCAGTATTCTTGCCTGGAGAATGCCATGGACAGAAGAGCCTGGCAGGCTACAGTTCATGAGGTTGCAAAGAGTCCGGGACACGACTGAGCGACTAACACTATCACTCACCTTAGGAGCTGTATGCACATGTAAATTGAGAAGTGTTGCTTTAAGTTTCTTCCTGGCTTCCAAGACCTACCAGGTGCTACCTTTAACACCAGGAGGGGCCCAGTCTGGAAAGTTCATTTATGAAAGAGGCTCTGAGTTAGACATAGCAGGGGCTCAATCACAGCTGCTAACAGGGGTGCAGGGACCAGGCACTTTAGGTGTATCAGCCACTTAATACTCACAGTAATTCAGCCAGGTGAGTTCTAGGACGAAACCCATTTTACAGACCAGAAAACTAAGCACAGAGAAGTGAAGTAAATTGTTCACTTGGCCAGTGAGTGGAGGGGCTGGAATCCACTCAGGCAGTTTGACTCACACACAGTTCTAATGAAATACATGTAGGAGGGCTTTACAAACTGTTAAGTGCTGTATACATAGAAGGGACTGTATCGTGACTTCCTGAGCAGGGTAAGAGGCGGTGGTGGGTGGAGAGGCGTGCAGGAAGGAGACCAACACACCCACACAATGAACTACCAACGCGTGCCACGTGGCTGGGAAAGGGCTCCAGGAAGCACGTTTTACGCAGGGCTCTAAAAATTAGAAGTCTTTCAACTCACTGTCCTTCCAGACTGGGAAGCTGGCCAACCCGCCAGATAGCCAAGCGGGGTCGAGATACAGAGCTCCCTCGTCCACTCCGCGTTCCGTTGGGAACTTCGGCCTGCCGGTTCTTTCTAGCGCTTTCCACGCAGTCCCTTGTATTTCAGTCGGCGAGTCCCCCGCCGGGAGCCCGGGAGAAGGGCGGGGAGAGGCGGCTCAGGCGCGGGGAGGCGCGCGGGACAGAGATGGGGGGGCGCCTCCCGTCCCGGCCCGGCGTCCTGGGGAAGCGGAGAAGGCGGAGGAGGACCGCCCCCGGGGGTCCCCGCAGCCCCGATTCCTGGACTCCCTGCAACCCCGATGCCCGGCTGTCCGCGCCGGGTCCGGGTGGGCCGCCCACGGGGCGCGCCCGGGGGCTGGGAAGGGAGGGGGCGAGTTCTCCGGCCGGGCTGCTTGCCCGGACCTCTCCGGAAGCGTAGCGGGGGCTGGAGAGAAAGGACGCGCTGCCCGGCCGAGGTCCCCCAGGAGTCCTTAGCCTTGGCCGTCGAGACCCAGGGAGGGAAGGGCGGTCACGGTCACGCCGCGGAGGGACGCCGCTCCCGGAGCACGTCCCCGCCCGCGCGCCCGGAGCGAGGCCGCGAAGCCTGGCGCGGTTCCCATCCGCTCCTGCCTGGGGGGCTCAGTGTTACCCAGTCCTTTCCTTTCACAGCAGCGGGTGTGTCAAACCAGAGGACTTGCGCCAAGGTTTGCATCCTGGATCTTCTTGCTGGAGCCTCTCAGGAAGTCGCTTAACCTTTCTGGGCTTCAGCCTCCTCCAGAAATCTACCTCCCAGCGTTATTGGGAAGCCTGGACAAGCTGCTGTAGGTGGAAAATGCTTTTAAAACTTCAAAGCACTGGAACGAATATATAGTGTTCTTCTGATTCTTCAGTTCCTTGAGATGCCATCTGAGGGCCTGGGGTAATAGCAGCTGTCACTTCTTAAAGTCTTCCCTGTGCTAAGATGCAGTCACTGGCTTTAATCGTCCACACATAACACCGGAAGGAGTAGGCAGTATTATTATCCCTTTATCTTTATCATGTGGATTTGTGTGATAATTTGATTAATAGCTCTCTCTCCCCAGGGATGTAACTGCTTTTCTCACTTGCTACTGAACCTGGCACATAGGAGGTACTTGCTAAATGTTTGCTAAATCCTTCTCAGTATACAGAGGCAGAAGCAACCTCAGAGAGGCCCGGAAACTTGGCTGGGCAGCTTTGGGGCAGCGGAACTGAGATTTGAATCCAGATCCAGCTGACCAGAGCCATGGCCATCATCAGCCCTGGTGTCAGGTTCTGCATCTTGTGTCTGGCTGGCTGGGGGGTGGACCTGGACTATGGCAGCTCTGTACATCTCCATCTCCAGGGATCCCAGAAGCCTTGTCCTGGGTTGATGCTCACACCCCACTCTCCCCTTCTCCCAGGCCTGCTTAGGTGTGCATAGGTGCCCTATGGACACCTCCCACCCAGTAATACCGACCCTACACACACATACAGAGTCCTGCACATAATCCTTCCTAGAGAGAAGAGGGGAGATTGGGAGACGAGCCCTTTGTAGCTGGTCTTGGACTGGTTAGGGGGACAACAACCAGGGCAACCCCTCCCTATCCACTCTCCTCTCTCATCTCTTATTATCCTGATTTGGTTGAAAGAACCACCAGAAGGGGTTCTACTGGGGATGATGTTGGAGACATTCAGCTGAGACTAGCCACAGAAGGGGTTCTACTGGGGATGGTGTTGGAGAGGTAGCACAGGCAGAGGTGAACATGCGCTTCTCGGGGTACCACGTCTCAAGAACTGTGCGAAAGGATGCCTTTTCAACGTCTGGCCTTGTAACTGTTTTCCCTTCCCCCAGTACTTTAGCACATCTGTACTTGAATCTGTGTCACTATTGCTTCCAGGCACAGTAACTAGAATTGATCTGCGTGAGGAGCCACATCAGTCCTCCTGGTCCTGATTCTTCCTCGGGGCCAAAGAGTGCCTCTTCCATGACAGCAGAGGGAGGAGGCTGGCGTTCAGCAAGCTGCCTCTGTGTCTATGGAGGAGCCACGTGGCCCCGCCCCATCCTCTGCACACCCTCAGAGGGAGCAGGGCCGTGATGGAATGATCCAGAGTGCCCAGAGAAATGCAAACAGGATGTGTGTGTGTGATATTGCGGTTTCCACCACGAGCTTTTACACCATCCAAGGTAAATTATTTCATAAATAGCTGTCACGTTTGGCAGGCCTTCTTAAAGTCAGCAGACAGCTTTATCAGGACTAGAGGGAGGCTCAGACAGACTTTGGGGAATGTGCCTTTTTTGGAGCCCTGTATTCCTACTCCCCAACTCTCACAGCCATTTAACATAAATTTCTATCCAAGACCAGATAGATGGTCACGTGCCCCATGTTCAAATAGCACGTTGCAGTTGACAATTGACAATGGGTTTCTTTCCCCCAGAGAAAAACATCTTTTGTGCTTTCCTCTGTACTATAAAATCATAGAATAGCAGACCTAGAAGGGGACTTAGAGATGATCTGTTGTGGCCTTTTTACCTTACAGGTTAAGGTAAGAAACTTGCCTAAAGACATACAGCAAGTTAGTGGCAGAAGTGAACTGAGAACCCAGATTTCCTTAAGAGGAAGCTATTTCCTTGCTATTAAGCTGCTTCCTATTAGATCCTCTTAATTATTCTGTGAGGTAGGTAAGATACACATTAGACCAAAGAACAAATGAGGAAATTGAGACCCAGAGCCTAAATGGCTTGCCCAAAGTCCCCTGGGACCCGTCCAGGCTAGGTCACCCTAGCCTGCGGGGACAGGGCTGTGGGGACAATGAGTATGGAGATGTGGTTACTCCAAGGATGGCAATCTGAATCTGGGTCCAGGTCGGCCTCCCAGGGACTTCCATAGGTGAGACCTTGGCAAATCCTCTGAAAATGGTGCCTATAGTTTCCTGGGCTACAAGACCAGAACTTTAATGTACTCATTAGCTGTGTTTTTTTTTTTTTTTTTTAATTTGACCACACTGTGCAGCATGTGTTTTTTTTTTTTTTTTTAAATTTGACCACACTGTGCAGCATGTGGGATCTTAGTTCCCTGACCAGGGATTGAACCCACGTCCCCTGCATTGGAAGCATGGAGTCTTAACCACTGGACCACCGGGGAGATCCCCTGCTCATTAGTTTTGATACTTTCAGCTTCAGAGGGAGGAGTGAAAGCCCTCAAAATAGACAAGACCTGGATGGACCCATTCCCCAGATGCGTTTGTATCCAGACCTCTCTGGCTTCCTTGGACTGGCCAGCCTCTCTCTCTGGGCCCTGCCTCACTTCAATGTCTGGACTCTTTCTCTCTCCCGTGGGGGCCTGAAGAGACATGGTAGGGCTCCCAGCCTCTTTGAGGAGCCCAGCAGCAGGCCTGGGGAATTTAGGCTATGTTCTCTGCAATGGGAATGCCTAGGGCTAGAGTTGTGTTTGCTGAGTCCCAGGTGGGGGGGTGGGCAGGCAGTGAGGGTGGGCTCTGATGAGGGGGAATGGAATGGACTGAGTGAGGAGATGGGGTGTGGGGACCATGGAGGATTGCAGCAGAGAATTGGAGGGGGGAGAGGCAGTGAAATTGAGAAGTAGGAGCTGCAGTGAGCTTCTGAGATGGTTGGGGAAGGCATGGGCAGCGCTGGGCTTTGTGTTTATAAGTTCCAGATGTTACCCTCAGCTGTCACCAAAGGAAGTGTAGGCTTCAGGACCGAGGCCCCACTGCTCACACGGTTCCTTCATCATTGAATTCAAGGAAAATGGGAAAACATGAAATAGAAAAGGCTGGAGTGGGGGTGGGAGCTGGGAGAGGCCAGGGCAGCCTGATTCAGTGGGCAGAGTGGGCATTGAGGAAGCTGGCTCTAGGGGTCTCCAGGGACCTCGAGCCTTGCCCCTCAGAGGTGGATGTGGATTTGCGATCACTGGGTGTGATACTCAAGAGTCATGCTCATGACCCAGGTGACACTTACTGAGGTTGTCCATTCGTTTTGTTATCACGTCCTTTCCTTCTTTGTCTGTCAAACACCCTGCTTCTTTAGGGATTCATTCCCAAAACAATCTCCACTTTTTCTTCTCTCTTTGTGGGAAAAAGATAAGAATGCCAGGATTGGGACTTCCCTGGTGGTCTAGTGGTTAACACTTCACCTCCCAGTGCAAGAGATGCAGGTTTGATCCCTGGTCGGGGCACTAGGGTCCCACATGCCTCGTGACCAAAAGACCAAAACATAAAACCGAAGATATTGTAACAAATTCAACAAAGACTTCACATAACGGTCCACATAAACAAACAGACAAACAAACACAACTTAAAAAAGAGTGCAGGATCTCCTTGTGGCCAGAAGCAGCACCTTATAGGAATGGAAAAGCTCTAGTGGCCAACAGACCCTGGACCCCAGGCTAGGGCAGCTCTGAGGTCCTGCCAAAGGGGTTTATAACTGGAGCATTTGTGCCACTGCTAGAATCTTGTCCCTGTTTCCTCTGTTTATGGGCCGAATCGTGTCCCCTCTATCAATTAATATGTTGAAATTCTAACCCTCAGTACCTCCGAATGCGACTGGTTTGAGATAGGGTCTTTCAAGAGGTGATTAAGTTAAAATGATGCTGTTAAGTACTTTCACAGAAGTGAAAGTCGCTCAGTCATGTCCGACTCTTTGTGACCCCATGTTCTATACAGTCCATGGGGTTCTCCAGGCCAGAACACTGGAGTGGGTAGCTGTTCCCTTCTCCAGGAAGGCTGTTAGCGTGAGCCCTAATCCAGTCTGACTTGTGTCTTCATAAGAAGAGGTGAGGACACAGAGAATAACCACGAACAGAATGACCAAGTGAGGACATAACAAGAAGGTGGCCGTTTGCCAGCCAAAGAGAGAAGCCTCAGGGGAAACCGAACCTGCCAACGTCTTGATCTTTGACTTCCAGTTTCCAGAACTGTGGGAAAATAAATGTCTGTTGTTTAAGCTACACAGTCTATGGTATTTATTATGGCAGTCCAAGTGAGCCAAGATGCCCCCCACCTAACTTCCTACAGCTGTGCTTACCACTGAGGAGAGAGAGGGAGCAAGGCCATGATGGGTACAAAGCTGACGCAAGACCGTAGGGACCTCCCTGCAAATTAGAAAAAGGTGTGCTTTCCTCTAGACTGGCGAGCACAGCCACTTGTTCACGCAGCAGTTGGGCCCTCTAACTGCCCAGCCAGGAGCCCCCCTAAGTGCCTGACCATGGTGGGTCCCCTTTACTGCTCAGCCATAGCAGCTCCCCTTGCTGGACCCAACCCCAGTGCCCTGCAGGGGATTCCTGTGAGTCACCCAGCCTGCATGTGGATGTTTACACATCTTTCTGACCCCAGCACTCACCCTGAACTTGCGCTGGTTTTATGATTGAAGTCTGGCTCTCTGCACACTTTTTCATGAGTGAGACTATGAAAGTCCTGATGCATTTTACAGAAGCACATCACACATGGTGAAAACCCCATGCCAGGCGGTGGAGCCACTCTCAGAAAGTGAGAAAATGAATGAGTGAATGCCAGATTACAGTAGAGGCTATTGGCCAGACACACAGCTTCTGTGTACAAATGTTACAGTAGGTGCTAGTGATGCTGCACAGGTGAATCAGATAGCATTCCAGCCATCTAGACACTTCCGTTTTAAGGAAAAAGGCCACTGTATGCATCTATAACTCTGGATATAAGCCAACTATAGTTTGATGCTAAAATGGAGTTGTCAACAGGGCATGCTCTATTGGAGAGCGGGGTGTTTGGAGAGAGGGGTCACAAAAGGATTCTTGGACACTCAACAAACCAGGAAGAGAAAGAAATTACCTCAACATAATAAAGGCCATATACGAAAAGCCTGTAGCTAATATACTCAGTGCTGAAAAACTAAAATAGTTTTCTGTAACATCAGGAACTAGGCAAGGATTCCCATTCTTACTATTTCCATTTGATATAATGCTGGAAGTCCTAGCCAGAGCAATCAGACCAGAAAAAGAAGTTAAGAGGCATCTAAGTCAGAAAGGAAGAAATAAAATGATCTCTCTTTGTAGACAGTATAATCTTGCATGTGGAAAACCCCAAAGATTCCACAAAAGGCTTTAAGAAGTAATACATTCAGCAAGGTTGCAGGATACAGAATCAACATGCACAAGTCAGTTGTGTTTCTATACATGAACAATAAACAATCCAAAAGGGAAATTAAGAAAATAATCCCATTTACAATACCATCAAAAAGAATAAAATACTTAGGAATAAATTTAACTAAGGAGGCAAAAGACTTGTACGATGAAAATGAAAAACATTGCTAAAAGAAATTAAAGACACAAACAAAAAGAAACACATCCTGTGTTCATGGATTTTGAAAGGCAATATTGTTAAAATGTCCATACTACACAAAGTGATCTACAAACTCAATGCAATCTCTATAAAAATTCCAACAGCATTTTTTGCAAGAGTAGAAAAAAAATCATCCTAAAATTCTTAGGAAATCTGAAAGAACCCTGAATAGTCAAAACAATCTTGAGAAAGAAAAACAAAGCTGGAGACTTCCTGCTTCCTGATTTTAAAACACATTACAAAGGAACAATAATCAAAACAGTGTGATACCGGCATAAGAGCAGACACATGCATCAATGGAACAGAACAGAGAGCCCAGTAAGCCTTCACATAAATGATCAAATGATCTTCAGTAAAGGTGCCAAGGCTACACAATGGGGAAGGAACAATCTTAAACAAATGATGCTGGGAAAACAGGATCTTCACAAGCAAAAAGATAAAGTTGGATCTTTTCTGTACACCACACATAAAAATTAACTCAAAATACATTAAAGGCCTAAAAACGCAAGACCTAAAACTAGACAACTCCTAGAAGAAAACATGGAGAGAATGCATTTGGCAATGATTTCTTGGATAGGATACCAAAAGTATGGTCGACAAAAGCATCCATAGGGAACACAGTATAGTGGTTCCTCAAAAGATTAAAACAGTTACCATATGATCCAACAGTTCTACTTCTGGGTATATATCCAAAAGAATTCACAGCAGGATCTTAAAGAGATTTGCACATCCATGTCCACTGCAGAATCATTCATAATAATCAAGAGGTGGAAGCAACTCAAGTGTCCATTACAGAAGAATGAATAAAGAAAATGTGCATGTACACACAGCAGAATATTATTCAGCCTTTAAAAAAATAAATAAATTCTGTCATATGCTACAACACAGATGAGGCTTGAAGACATTGGGCTAAGTAAACTAAACCGATCAAGAAAAGACAGATACTGCTTGATTCCACGTATATGAGGTATCTGAAGTAATCAAATTCTTAAAAACAGAAAGTTGAAGGCTGGTTGCCAGGGCCTGGGGTGGGGGGTGAGGGGAAGAGGGTAAAAGGAACTGTTTTCCAATGGATGTAGAATTTCATTGTATAAGATGAAAAAGTTCTAGAGATCTGTTACACAAATATATATGTATATACACATATATATATAGTTAACGCTACTGCACTGCACACTTAAAAGTGGTTATGATGGTCAAGCTTACATGATGTGTTTTTGATTACAATAAAGAAAAAACAGATTTCAAATATTAGATGTTTGATGGTAAGAAACCTCAGGAGAGCTCCTTTATGAAGTTACAAACTGTATTTATAAAATCAGCCGCAGGTTCTAGTGATACTGTCATTTGAAACTTCTAAACTGTAACTTTCACTGAAACGATGCCATGTACAAGTGGAATCATGAAGGAAGGATGGAGGAGGGAAGGATCCTTGGAGTAGATGGCTTTCAAGCTGGATGTTAAAATAAGGCAGAAGAGTGTGGGAGGAAAGGGTGTTTGAGGCAAGGGGAAGCATTGAACAAATTGGGGTGGTGGGGAGAAAAAGCAGGGTGCCTTTGCAAGGCAACGAAATTGGCTTGGTGGCTTGTTGAGTGGAGATAGAAGTGGGAGGGGTGGGCTGTAGAGGGAAATCAGGTGGGAGAGAGGCCACTTTGTGGAGGGTTTTTCAACCTCAGGGGAAATTGAGAGTATGCGTAGCTGGGCAGGAGAAGGAGGAGCCTTGGGAGGCACACATGTCGGAGCTTCAGGAGTATGGGGTAGAGGACAAAGCAAGTCTGATGAAGACAGAATGAGTATGGGAGAGCATCAGCCAGCTGCAGGGATTCCAGGCACGGAGGCCCTCCCAGGCGGCTGATCAGATTCACCTGTTGCCACCGGGGTGATCACACGCGACCTTCCCTTGAACCCCGTCAGGAAATCACCGTGAAATCCTTCATTCCCATTAAATTAAAGACGACCACGGTAGCCATGACAGATTGGGGGGCAAACAGGAGTGGCAGCTGTCCTTGCCAGCAGGGGTCTTTAACGCCCCCTGGCCCCCCGGAGCGGGAGTGGTTAGGGCAAGTTAACAACACAGCCAACTCCTAAATCAGCTTTGTGCTGTGAACCAACAGAAAGTTTCAGAGCGGGGTCCAGGGAGCCCCGCTTTCCTGACCATTTCCTTGAGCAAATCAGCTCCACTTCCAGTGATGGCAAGTGATGGGAAAGCAGCTGGGACTGGCAGAGCTTTGAAGGAGACTGGGGAGCAGAGAACGTTCCTTTCAAAACGAACTTTCAGTAACTTTCTGTTACCGGACCCTCTCTGGCCAGGCCAGCCAGCATGAGACATGTTCACCAGGCACGACTCACTCCCTCCCCCAGCTTCTCTGGTGGATCTCTGAGTTTCAGGCTCATAATTGATGGCAACTGGATTTCAGGACCAACAATGATTTTGAGAAGTTTCCACATTTTATACCCCAGGCTCAGGAATTTCTGAGACAACATATTTGAAATGTTCAATTCCACTGTCCCCCAAAACAAAGGGCTATTTGTCAGGTTCTATGTTCTGGAGACTAGTTCTGTAAAGACAGGCCTGATACCATTCATAGCCATTATTTATCAAACTCACAGGCCAGGCACAGGGTTCATCTCACGGATCACAGCGTTTAACCTTCACAGGGACTCTATGTGGAGGGTGATACTGTTATAGTCCCATTTTACAGCTGGGGAGACAGAGGCTCCGAGAAATTAAGAACTTTCCCAACGTCAAGCAGTGGGAAGTGGCAGTGCTGACCCATGACCTGTCTGCCTGATTGTGAAACACAATGGAAAACACATTTCTAATCAGTGCTGGTTAACCTTCCAGCGATGGCCTAGCAGAGGCCGCCGGGGTGAGACACCCATGTTGAGTACAACATGCAAGGGGTGCCAAAAACCACAGTAATGAAGAGAAAGAATATTTTAATGCGATGTTTAAAAAAATAAAAATTCTTACAAAAAGTCCACAATGAACAGGATGTCAAAGTGTAAAATAGTCCAACCAGTGGATCAGGATTGATAGGGTGGGTAGGGGTTCTTTGTTTTGTTTTTCAACATTTATTCTGGCTGTGCCAGGTCTTAGTTGGGACATGCAGGATCCAGTTCCCTGACCAGAGATCGAACCCCGGCCCCTTGCTTGAGAGTGTGGCGTCTTAGCCACTGGACCACCAGGGAAGTCCCAGGGTGGTGATTCTTTGTGGATTTGTCTCTTGTGATCTGAATTCCAGACTCCTGGAGTTAGCTGTGAGCCCTGCCCATCACTTTCCCTTTCCTTTAGGTTCTTACAAAGCTGATCTTTCCTGCCTCTTTAATTAAATCCCAAAGGACGATGCAAGCCACTGGGGGATAAAGATTTCCATGTTGACCAGAGAGGGTCTGGAACCCCAGAGAATGAATGAGAGTCAGCTAGCTGTGCCCTGCCTTGTGTGACTGTGGCTGCCAGTGCTGCTTCTGAGAAGACCTTGAGGGAGAGCTCAGGGCCCCTCCTGGGTGGAAACCTGTCCTGACCAGAAGTTGATCCTATGAGGAGGGTGCCCTGGGGTGGCCAGCTGCTTGGCACGTGAGCAGCACCATCCATGGGCTACTCATCAAAAGGAAAGATGGTGCATTTGGGTCCAGCTGAAACATGGAATGACCTTGTCTAAGCCTGGCCCTTGGCTTTGTCCATGCCTTCCCAGTACCCTTGGATCAGCTCCCTGGAAAGTGGCTGGATGCAGCCGAAGTGGGTGTGGGCAGAGATGGAGGAGTTACAGTGGCAGGCGCCGTAGAGGGGCAAGCTCTTCAAATAGGCACAGAGCCAAGGAGCTGAGAGTTCCTTGGAGAGGAGAAGCAGAAAGTGTCCCATTCTAGGCACATCTCCAGCCAGGCCTAGGAACAGTTCAGGGTTTAACCGGCTGAGGATTTAAAGAGCCCTTCTATTCATAGCATTCAAGAGGGCTATGTTTTGTTTTGCTTTGTTTTTAAATCAAGGAAATTATTATTTTATTTTACTTTTGGTCTTGAAGCATAGCACTTGGGATCTTAGTTTCCTGCCCAGGTATCAAACCCTTGCCCCCTGCAGGGGAAGCACAGGGTCTTAACCACTGGACCACTGGGGACTGTGGTTTTTATCATCCACTGTGAGCACACATTCTTCAAGCATGGAGACCAGATATTTCAAAATGAGGACTGTGTTTGAGATCTACTGAAGGGTGTGGGATTTGGGGTCTAAAGTCTGGGGTTTGAGCTTTCTTCTAGGGTGACCAACTGTCCTGGGGACACTGGACTTTCAATGCTAAAACCAGGAAAGTGCTGGGTACATTGGGATGAATGGGTCACTCTCTTTTAACTCTGTGCTAGCAGAGCTCCTCTCAAGCTGTTCAGTCTCTTCTTTTCCATGAGTAAAGAATCGAGGAACTGATAATACCTAATGGAGCAAACTCGAACCTGTGAGACTCAGAACTATCGTGTGTTTCTTACAGCACCTTGAATCCCCTCAGTCATAGCACATCCACTGCCAGTGGCATCTACTGGCCTCCTCTCCCTCTCAGTTTGAGCTGTTTGGGGGTGAGACCACCTTATTCATCCCTGCAGCCCCAGGACCTCTGCCAAAACTCGGGAAACAGAAGATGCTCGGGAAATCTGGGCTACTTTGAAAGCGCTTCGTAAACTAAAGCAGAGAGTGTTCTCTTTGGTTGGTCTCCTCACTTGCTGCCTACCCCTCATTAGCTCCATGAAAACTCTTCTGTAGGTTCAGACAGATAGATGTACCCTGAGGGCAGCCGTTAGGAAGACACAGTCGGGCAGTGGGTGCAGGAGGCAAGGGCACTGTCTTGTTCTGGTCAAGATAGAGACGGGGAACCAGACAAAAGGTGAATGGGTGGTGAGAGAAGCTGGGAGGTCCCATGGGGAGATGAAGAAACAACAGTCCCCACTACCAGGAGGAGATGGACATTAACTGGGGTCTGAACAAGCAGGTCAGCTCCATCCTCTGGCCTCTGAGACTCCACCAGTGCTTACCCTCTGCTGCCTGCCTCTCTGACTCTCCCCAAGATTGGTGACTCCTCAGGAGGGCTCCTCTGAGGAGTGGCCTTTGGGAGATCACCCAGACCTTAGCAGGTTGTGCTGCCCCTCGGCCTATGCACACAGCCCAGCAGGGCAGCGCATTCCTCACGGGCAGTCTGCCCCAAACCTTAGCGTTTGCCTCTTGCATCCCTGCCCTATGTCTGCTTTGCTGCCTCTAGACTCCCAGAGACACAGTCCTGGTTCTGTTTGACTGCCCATGGTCCCAGCCTTGGTCCTAGCCCTCTGAGCCTTGGGAAGTAAGCTAACTCGCCTGGAGAGTAAGCCCTGGGGCTCTTGGGGCCATTTGGAACCGGCTGGGGCATACTGGGGAGAAGTGTAACCCAGACGCAGTCCAGTTCAGAAAAGCCCCCTCTAGCCTTTGCCAACCTGTACCCGGAGGTTCCATCCCACCTGCCCTCCAAATCTTTGTGGATCCTGTTTCATTCTATTGCCACCACATCCTTCCTGGAACCCAGGAGAGGTGAGGACACAGACACAGCCCCCATCATCAGACAATCCTAGAATTCTGAGCAGAAATAGCCCCAAAGGTAATTGGTTTAAGTCTCCTGCTTTTGGGGAGGTTAGATCATATTATCCCCCATTCACACCCAGGCTACCAAGGCTCAGAGAGGGCAAGCAACTTCCTCAAGGTCACACAGTAAAGGAACAGTCAGCTGTTCCTCAGCCACCTACCTGAATTCTCCTTTTTCCGTCTGGTTGACTTCTTCTCCGTCTCGTTGGCAGTGCTCCCAAGGACCTCATAGTCCTCGCCTGGGCCTCCCGTGGTGTCCACCAGGCCTGGGCTGCTGGCTCCTATCTCCTTGGAGCCCCCTGCGGGGCCTGGGTTGAGCCTACGCCGGGCCTCTGAGACAGGGAAGTGCCAGTCGGGGGGTTGTGGGAAGGCAGGGTGCTGCTCAGTGAAGCCTCGCTCCTCCCGGGGCAGGCTGTGTGGGGTGGCCGCCAGGCAGGAGGCTGAGAAGTCGGGGTACGCAGCTGTCGCTGTTGCTGGGAAGTCTGGTTTCTGGTGGAAGGAGAATGGGGTTGGCGGGTAGTGGGGGAGCCCTGAGGCCCCAGTGCCTTCCGAGTGGGGGTTTCGAAGGCAGCCCCAGACGGGGGCCGGGGGGTGGGGGCCCCTCATGCAGCTGCTGGCCGCTGGATCCATCTGCTGTCTGTTGCCCGCCTCAGTCCTTTCAAAGGTTGGATTCTTACACTTTGTATATTCAAATTGTCAAGAATGCAAAAAAAAAAAAAAAAAAAAATTTTTTTTTTCTTTTTTTTAACAGGAGAGCAAAAGTGTTCAATAGAAAATTTGCCCCAGGAACCAAAATAAAAGTTCCTCCTCAGAGTACGCACACGTGTGAGCGGCCACACATACGTGTGCCCGCGCCTATGATGGATTTGACTCCTGGCTTCCTGTTTCCCCTGGCCCACCAGCCTGCCTAGTGGGGTCCCCTGTACGTGTATTTGTCGCCGATGACACTAAACATTTTCACTGTCCCAGCCCAGACGCACCGGCTGACGAGGGCTTGTCCTGGAGCCCGCAGCAAATGCCTGCAAAGAGCTAGTCCAGGGCTGCTGAGACACACTTTTAAATCCTGCGGTGGGGAGAGAGTGACAAATTTCTGAAGTGAAATGTGAGAGAGGAGAGGGAGGGGTTAACCAGCACACACACGATCCCCTCCAACCAAAACCCGAGCAGGCAACTATTAATCATCAGAAACCTTATATGCACATCTAATGGGATTTGCAGATGGAGTCTTTTAAAGAAACATTGTCTGTATTTTTTTTTTAAGGAAAGAGACCAGCACACACACGCTTTCTTTAATGTGCCTCCTATAACACTATGAAGTTATTTTATCGCACTGTTAACAAAATTCCCCAAGTCTTGGATTTGAAAAAAGCCTTAAGTCAGATCCAGAAACCATCAAGTGCCAGATTCCAGGGAGTGAAGCGAGGAATAAGTGCAAGAGACAAGTTTGCTGATAGCATTTGATTTAAAGGCCCTTCTACTGCTGCTTGCAAAAAGGAGGGTGGATTAAAAGCAATCTTTTTTTGCAAGTCTCGGTGGCCCACTACAGTCTGTAATAGAAAGAGAGACACACTCCAGAAAAAAAATTATTTCTCCCGGCCCACAGTGACATTCTCACTTTCTCAGTAACTTAAAAAAACAATCAGATTCTTCCTTCCGCTCTTTAACCCCCAACTTACATGCCAATTAGCCACACTCTTGGCTAGTGGGGTTTCGAGTCATTTTTCTCCAAGGCAAAGGAAAGACACTTAGGTAGGTTCCTTGAAGTTTCTCCAGGCTTCCCCCACCTGCTCTCTGGCCCTGTAACCTTCGCCCACCTGCTTTGTCTTCCCCACCCCCAGGGGCCAAGTTTTCCATGGAGTCTGTGCATGGGAATAGGAATCAGGAGCTTCTCGTCCCCAAAGAGTTCTCTCTCTCTTTTTAAAAATATTTATTTACTTGGCTGCACCAAATCTTAGCTGCGGCACGGGAGATCTTTGATTTTCATTGCAGCACATGGGATCTAGTTCCTTGACCAGGGATTGAACCCCGGGCCCCCTGCATTGGGAGCGTTGGAGTCTTAGCCACTGGACCACCAGGGAAGTCCCCAAAGGGTTCTCTTTGGCAAACAGTCTCATGGGCTAAGAGCTTCCCTGGTGGCTCAGAGGGTAAAGAGTCCACCTGCAATGAGAGCAGGAGACCAGGGTTCCATCCCCGGGTTGGGAAGATCCCCTGGAGAAGGAAATGGCAACCCACTCCAATTTTCTTGCCTGGAGAATTCCATGGACAGAGGAGCCTGGCAGGCTACAGTCCATGGGGTCACAAAGAGTTGGATGCAACTGAGGGACTTTCACTTTCTTATGGTCTTACAGGCTGGTGCCCATCATAGGAGGATCCATTGCCATTTCAACTGGCCAGTTTACTCAGTCCCCATGGTCTGCTGGTCTCTCTGGAGGGTTAATATAATTTCTTGGAGAATGACATTCCAAGCACATAGGGTCAGAGCTCCTTGCCCACTGAATTATTTATATGGTCTAGTGCAGCAGGATTGCGGCTGAAATGGGAATGGACGGTAAGAACAGTGTATATGCTGGCTGGTTCCAAAGATGCCCAAGGTTCCCCGAGGAGGGGCCATGGGTCTCAGATCTGAAGTCTGAAGCCTGGAGGCGGCACACGTGCTGTTAATTAAACAGACATCTCATCTTCCAGAACAGGCAGCCAGGGTGTTGCAGGCTGGTGGAGGAAATGGGGTCAAAGCCACAAACCAGACTCCCTTCTCCGCTTTGTCCAGGACTTAACCCATTGCATGTATATCTCTCCTCTGAACCTTACAACCCTCCTATTTTGGGTAAAGACAGAATTACACTCTACGTTTATACACATGAAGAAACAGAGGCTCAGACCGATTATGTAAGCTGCTCAGAATCACATAACTAAGAAACGGCAGAAGCAGGTATCGCCCTCAGGTGGCCGGCTGTCCAGTCTGGAGCACTCTGATGCCAAGGAAGGGGCACAGACTTTGGGGTTAGACAGTTCAAAGTTCAAATCTGGAATCCGCCACTTCCCAGCTGTGTGCCCTGGGACAAGTCACTTCATCTCTCCGAGCTTCCATTTCCCCTAACCTGGGATGGTCCTTATAGCTTCCACTCAGACACTGATCTTAGCACCTCAACCACGTTCCCCAGTGGATGCTACAAAAGCCCACTGAAGCAAGTGCTTTTATAGTGCTTCTCCATCTTTTATAGGAGGAAGCACAGAGAGACTGTGTAATCTGCACCAGGTCACACAGCTGGGAAGTGGAGGATCCAGGATTCAAACCCAGGCAGCTTGGCCCCACTGCCTCAGAATGCCTGCCCCACAGACGTTGGAGAATTCGAAATGAAATCGTTTATGCAAAGTGCGAAGTAGGTAATGGGTAAAAGTGGCTCCCTTCCCAGTCCATCTAGTTTTCCTTTACCTGGATGATTCCAAATGGGACTGGGGGGGTGGGCACTGAGGGAATTCCGCAGAGAACAGCCTGGGGAGGTCCCTCGAGGGGCTGCAGGCTGTGGGGGCTCTGGAAGGAATCCACAGGAGGCTGGAGGGGGAGAGGAACCTTCCTGGGGTCTGGACCGCAGGCTGTAACCGGACTCCAGCTCTGTCCTCCCCATCTGGCCAGAGACCCCATCCCAGGGAGGCCCAGGGCCTGGCCCTTTGCCCCTGGAAGGGTGGGTCCTGGGTCGTGGAGGGGGGCTGAGAGGTCAGGAGGGGTTCGGGGAGGGGCGCAGGGGGCCCTCTGCGCTGAGAAGACAGGGCCCTGGCACCCTGGTGCCCCCACAGCTGCCGGCGTCTGTCAGCCTCCTGCGGGGCGCGGCCGGGGGCCTGCTGGCCTCTCCATCTTCCTGACAGTCTCCTCTTCTGAGGCCGGGAAAGAACAACAATGGTCCTCTCCTCACGGGGACCCATTTGTTAGATGAAGGCCGGGCACCAGCACCTTTAACCTCCTCAAAGTCAGTGTGTCCCCGCCAAGGCCCCGAGGCCCGCAAGACAGAGATGGATGGACGTGGCTGTTTGTGGAAAAAAGCCCTGAGCGGCCAAGGGGAGCAGGGTTTCCAGGAAGGGAGGGGACCCCGTTTCTGGTTGTTGTTGGGGGAGTTGGAGAAGGAAGAGGAAAAGCCTGCATGAGGAGGAGGGTCCCTGAGGAGGACGGTGGGCTTGGCCACACCTGAGCCATCCCAAGGAACTTTTGGAATTTCCCCCATTGTGCTCAACACGTGGGCGAGTCCTTGGCTTCCGCAGACCTGCTTCGGAATCCCCCACCGCTCCCCTACCCCCGACCTGTGCCTGCAACTCGCGGGTGTCAGGGGAGAACCTGGGCCTGGAGGCAGAGTCGCGAGGTCAACATGTGGCCTTGTCCTTCTTCTGCTATGTGGCTTTAGGCATGACACATCCCTTTTCTGGGCCTCAGTTTTCTCGCTGTTGAAGCAGAGATGACAGTACTCGCCTCGTGTGGCTGTTAAGAGGATCCACGATCCGATGTCTGTGAAAAGAGCTGGCTGACCATAAAGGGCAATGCATGTGGGGTATTACTATATCTCCCCCTTCCTTACTCTGCTGGACTACGGGGCAGATCATGACTCCATAGAGGATGAAGACAGCACATCCAGCTGCCCCCTAACCCCCATACCTTCTTCTATGGTAACATAAAAGGGTCAAAGTCATGGCCTTGGGAATCAGGAGAGTGTGGGTTCACACTTAGCTCTGCCACTAACAAACTGAATGGCTTTGGGTAACTCAGTTTATCACTTGAGCCTCATTTTTTTTTTTTTTTTATCTTTTTTTGGCTGTGCCGCGCAGCTGGTAGGATCTTAGTTCCCTGACCGGGGATTGAACCTGGGCCCCAGCAGTGAAAGCTCTGAGTCCTAACCACTGGGCCACCAGCGAATTCCTGAGCCTCAGTTTCTTCATCTGTAAAATAGGAATGATTTTTTTCTTCTTTCCCTTCTTTCTCAGTTGGGTTGCTGAGAAGTGAATGAGGTATTGTAGGAAATCTCGTGCCATAGCCTGGTGTACAGTGTTTAGTGGTAATGTCTGGATGATGACGATGGAAATACCTGAGGTTTTTACCTTGAAGACAACTTCAAAAGGCCACTTGAGAGGGAGAAGACCATTAGCATTCACTCACGTAGTAGAACAAGAATCAGATAAGACACCTGATCTCCAGCAAGACCATGTAGGGATGAGAGGGGAGACAGACAAGCTGTCTTCCAAGGATGGAAATCATTTTGGACCAGAACGTTTGTGGTTGGTCCTGGGATTCATTTGGAATGTATATGTCCTTGGCTTCTTGGAAGGCTTTCAGGTATCAGGGTCACTACTGACCTCTAGGACTTTTGTGAGGCTCAATCAGTTCGATGGACATATCGCAGTTGAATAAACCACAGAATACTGTCCTCACGACAGATGCTCCCAGGAAGCTTGCAGGACATTCCACGCCAAAGACCCAATGACAGGGTCTTTCCTTAAATTCCGGAAAACACTGCATTAATGTTAGAGACAATTTCCTCAGATGAGTTTCCTCTCTTGTGTGTAAATTTTTGGTGCAGCCATCACTGGTCTGCACCGAGACTGTGGGTAGATGACCAGAAAACACAATAAGGCACTGAGTCACCTGATTCTGAACTCCAGCTCCTGAAGGTCACCTGACCTCGGTCTCCTCAACTGTAAAGTAGAAGCTCATTGTATAGACAACCCGTAGACACTCAGCAGGTGCTCAGTAAAGGTGCCCTTTCTAGAGCTTCTGTTCCTGAAAGAGGTAGAAGCATGTGGATCTCAAGGGCAGGCTCAAAGTTAGAGCAGCCAGGAAAAAAAAATACAGGGAGCCCAGTTAAGTGTGCTTTGTGTAATATTGGTGGCTCAGTGGTAAAGAATCTTTCTGCCAATGCAGGAGACACAGGAGACGAGGGTTCGATTCCTGGGTTGGGAAGATCCTCTGGAGAAGGAGATGGCACCCCACTCCAGTCTTCTTGCCTGGGAGATCCCATGGATACAGGAGCCTGGAGGGTTACAGTCCATGGGGTTGCAAAGAGTCAGACATCACCCAGCACGCAGCCACTCAGATATAATACTGGGGACACACTTAAGCTAAAAAGGAATTTTTTATTTATCTGAAATTCAAACTCAACTGGGTGTCTGTCTGTCCCCCCCCTGCCCCCCCCACCCCGCTAAGTCTGGAAACTGTCATCCAAGACAAATCTAATCTTCAACATGGAGAAGACTCTGGCCTTACTTTCTGAGTCTGGATATCTGCACTTTGACAGAAGGCCCCGGAAGGGCACTCTCAAGGGGAACTTCAGAGGGAGGGTGGTGGTCGAGCAGGTTTTACTTTGTCTTTGGGCTTTCTGGTTGCAAGAGGAGCCCAGGGTCCCCCAGGAAGTTCTCCTGTGGAGGCCTTGGGAGTGAGACAAAGCAGACAGGAGGCAGGAGGAGGAAGGGCGTGCAGGTGGAAGGAGTGAGGACAAAGGTGAGTGCCCCTGGGCAGGAAGTGCTGAATGGGAGAAGGAGGGAGGCCTGGGCAGGGCGCCAGCCTGGGAGACTCCGGGGCCCACTTCCCTGGGTGCGCCTTTCCAGCCCCTGATGCAAGGCAGCCGGGCCATTATTTGGGGGAAAAACCAGCTAACTAGATAGGACAGCAAACCGGGGATTTATGTGGTGTGGGAACAGCTTGGGTTTCCCTCACTGTTTATCCAGCAGTATTTTTTAAAACAGAAATCAGCACGGGTAACCACAGCTGTGAGTTACTGGCTCTGGCTGCAAGGCCCTTGAGGGCTGAGGAGAGTGGAGGGGGTCTCCTCAAAGGTGCTTTGCTCTGCATCGGCTTAGAAGTTGCTAAAGGAATGTGTCCTTACAGAGCCTGGGGCCAGGCGGGAAGAGCAGCCCCGGGCAGGCCCCAGATCACTCTCTCTCCTTAGGACAAAGGCCAGCATCCCTGGGGGAACCATGACTGTCAAGGCCTGAAGCCTTAGAGACCTCTGGGTCTAGGGGTCATGAACCCTCAAGGGGCCAGGCAAGTAAACACAAGCTTGGGAAGCCAGCTGGGATACTCAGGCTACAATGAGAGACGTAGGGGGCCCAAGAGCTGCTTAGTAGTAGTGGTTTAGTTGCTAAGTCATGTCCGACTCTCGCGACCCCATAGACAGTGGCCTGCCAGGCTCCTCTGTCCATGGGATTCTCCAGGCAAGAATACTAGAGTGGGTTGCCATTTCTTTCTCCAGGGAAGAGCTGCTTGACACTGGCCAATTTTGCCTTGCAAGAACTTGGGCTTGGTTTTACCAGATCTTTCTATTATTTTTTTTAAAGTCAGGATTCTAAATTTTATAGATAATTTCTCAATTTTTATTGATATTTATTTATTTATAAATGCTTATTTATTCATCTGGCTGCACCAGGCTGTAGTTGCAGCACGTGGGATCTAGTTCCCTGACCAGAGATTGAACCTGGGCCCCCTGCATTGGGAGAGAGGAGTCTTAGCCACTGGACCAGGGAAGTCCCTATATTTATTTATTTTTAATGGAAATATAGTTGATGTACAATATCATGTTAGTTTCGGGTGCACTACATAGTGATATGACATTTGTATACATTCTGAAATGATCACCATGATAAGTCTCCATCTGGCCCCATACAAAGTTATTACAATATTATTGACCATATTCCTTATGCTGTGCATTGTATCCCCATGGCTTATTTATTTTATAATTGGAAGTTTGTAGCTCTTAATCCCCTGTACTTATTTCAAATAAACGGCAAACACCTGTTTGTTCTCTGTATCTGTGAGTCTCTTTTTATCTGGTTTTCTTTGTTTTGCTCTTTAGATTCTACATATAGGTGGGATCATACAGATTCTGTTTTGTCTTTCTCTGTCTGACTTATTTCACTTAGCATAATACCCTCTAGATCCATCTGTGTTGTCACAAACAACAAGATTTCATTTTTAATGGCTGAGTAATAGTCTCTCTCTGTGTGTATACACACACACACACATATATATGTATGTTTTTGTTGTCCTTGTTTAGTCATGAAGTTGTATCCAACTCTTTCCAACCCCATGGACTGTAGCCTGCCAGGCTCCTCTGTCCATGGGATTTCCCAGGCAAGAATACTGGGATGGGTTGCCATTTTCTTCTCTGGGGGATCTTCCCAACCCAGGGGTTGAACCCAGGTCTCCTGCATTGCAGGTGGATTCTTTACCATCTGAGCCACCAGGGAAGACAGGTGTGTAGTGGTATCTAATTGCAGTTTTGACTTGCATTTCTTTGCTGATTAATGATGTTGAACATCTTTTGAAGTGTTTGTTGCCATCTGTATGTCTTCTTTGGGAAAATGTCTATTCAGGTCCTCTTCTCACTTTGGGGAAGGTTGTTCGGGGTTTTTTGATGAGGTAGTTGTATGATCTCTCAGTTTTTAAATATTGGTGATGAATTTAAAACACTCCTAGTCCAGGAATTACCTGGCAGTCCAGTGGTTAGGACTCAGCACTTTCACTGCCATGACCCAGGTTCAGTTTCTGGCTGGGGAACTAAGATCCCGCAAGCTGAGCGATTTGGTCAAAAAACAAACAAACAAAAAGTCCTGTGGGCACAATTTGGTTCTTAAACTGCCAATTTGCAATCTCTGGTCTCCTCCAAGCCTGCCTGCTCTCCATTTTACAGATGATGAAGCCGAGGCTCAGAGAGGCCTAGTGACCCGCCCAGGGCTGCACAGGCCACTGTTGGGAAAACCATGGGTCCAGGAAGCCTGTCCAGTGCTCCTTGACCAAGATAGCAGATTTGTTGGCTGAGCCCCAGGTCTTAACAAGCAATTCTCAAGTGCTTCCCATGTATCTCTCATTTGCACAGAGGTTTACAAACACACTCATAACCTACTTGATTCTAGCAATGGCCATGAGGGAGCAGGGCTGGCATTAATCCATTTTCTTTTACAGGTGAGGAAACCGAGGCTGGGAGAGGCTGTGACTTGCAAGGTCAACAGTCTTAGAAAGGGATGGAGTTAGGGCCTCCAGTAATCCTTTTATGATTTTTCTACCCCCAAACTCTGTCATATTTGGGAGATTCAGCCTGAGATAGAAAATAAACTCCTAAAAGGGAACAGTAAATGAATGGGATACTTGGGTAAACGGAATATTCTTCGTAACTTAAAGTTAATTGAAAATCCATAGGTTATCAATTTTCCAAGCAAGCGAATAAAACAGAAGATATTTCAGAGAGCAATTACACAAGCAACGTTTAATCTTTCTTTGATGATTCCAAAGGCATTTCAGGGGAACGTAATACCTTGGAGCATCGTTATGAACACCAATAATTACCGTGTAGGGCTGTGAGATGAGTTCTCATCAATTTCCTCCTGGCTATTTGGGGGTGTTCTAGAAGATTGCAGCCATGGTGGTGAGCATGTGTCTGTGTTCCTGTTGCTCCTGTTCCATCTTTGCCCATTTTGGGGTGGCCTTGTGGAAACAATAGTGACTCATGAAGGATCTTGCTGCCCTTCACCTGTAAAATGGGGATAATACTGACTCCTTCTATACTCACTGTATAGGTCCTACTGAAAGGACCTCAGATCTCACAGCATCAGAGCAGGAAAGCATTTTCGATCATAGGATACATCAGTTTCATTTTACCATGGAGGAGTATGAGACCCAGAGAGGTTAGCAGCCTTGTCCAAGATCACACAGCCAGGGATGGGGTGTTGGAATCTGGTTTCTCTTCTTCCTAGACTTTCCCAAATACCACACTGAGGCAGAAAAGACCTATAGGAACTGAAAGATTAATCATACTTGCAAACAAAGACACATGAGGTCTCTTTGGCCACAGAGAGGAAAAGTTCAGATCTCCCCAGCCCAGTTTGGGGAGGCAGTGAACTCCTTAGTTCAGGGCAGGGAGTTACCTAGGCTGGGGAGGTAGCTGAGACATCATCATCTTGTGAGATTTATGGTTTCATGAATGTCAGAGCATTTTAAAATTTGGTAATTTCAAGTATGCAGTCTCCCAGGGCCCTTCTTCTTTTAATTGAAGAAGTAAGCAATCTCCCCTAAGGAATGCTTGGCCAAGGGGAAAGGCAGGTGCAACGTTGACTGAGGACAGCGGCAGCCCGGGTGGACACAGTGTCATGAAGAAGTCAAATGGCCAGAGAGCTAGCTGGCCTGGCCTGAGCCCAAAGAGAGGCAGGTCACAGGGGGTACACCACACATATGAACATGCAGACACACGTGCACACCTCCTGCTCAGGCCCTGAGTCCCGACAGGAGCACATACATGCAGCCACCTGCCACACAACATCCAATCTAGAGCGGCTCAGCACATGTGTGTTTGTTCTTGACGGATGCTCTCAGAGCAGCTAGTGGACATACCTATTTGCCCTTACAGGGTTTCCCAGGTGTTGCAGTGGTAAAGAATCCACCTGCCAATGCAGGAGACACAAGAGATGCAGGTTCGATCCCTGGGTCGGGAAGATCCCCTGGAGAAGGAAATGGCAACCCACTCCAGTATTCTTGCCTGGGAAATCCCATGGACAGAGGAGCCTGGTGGGCTATAGTCCATGGGGTCAAAAAGAGTCACATGGGACTGAGAACACACACACACACACACACACACTTAGGGCAGAGCCCCCGTCATCTGAGCAGAAATACCAAAGCAGGGACAGACACACACAGCGCAGCCACAAACACTTGATCCAGATACTCCCACTGACACACACACACACCCACCCACACACACACATCTAGATGCACTAGAAGGCACATCAGGATGGAAGTGTCCCCACATTTGTTTCCCTTTCTACATACGAATGTTCGCCATCCGCGACCCCTCTAAGGAACAGTTTTATCAGTCCACGCTCTCAGACGGTTGGACACAGAGATGAGCTCTGAAATTCCAATGCACAGTACATGGGCTCTCTGGTCACACACACACACACACACACACACACACACACACACACACACACACGTGCACACACGCAAGCACACAGTGATGCATGTCCTCAGCCTTTGAATTAGTTTTGTTGGTTTCATTTTCAGACAGTAACACCACTCATCTCCTCTGTCAGCTTAACCCACATCCCAACTCTCACGTTCGGCACACAGTTAATGTCCCAGTTCTTAGACCTTCAAAACATCTCACACTCGGGTCAAAGGATCCTGCCTTATAATCTCCAGAGGAGCTTACACCTATAAGGAAAGGACGTAAAAAAAAACTGGTTCAAGGGCTTTATAAGGTTGAAACATTTTCGCAGAGGAACGGACTCTGGTCATTATGGCGCCATCTGCTGGTTTTAAGCAGAACTGCAGTGCGTTCTGCTTAAATTGGAGAAGGAAATGGCAACCCACTTCAGTTTTCTTGCCTGGAGAATCCCAGGGAGGGCGGAGCCTGGTGGGCTGCCATCTATGGAGTCGCACCGAGTCGGACACGACTGAAGCGACTTAGCAGCGGCAGCAGTGCATTCTACAAGGTTCGCTCAGTCGTGTCAGACGCTATGGGCTGTAGTCTGGGCTGTAGTCCGCCAGGCTCCTCTGTCCATGGGATTTCCTGGGCAAGAATACTGGAGTGGGTCGCCATTTCCTCCTCCAGAGGATCTTCCTGACCCAGGGATGGAACCCGCATCTCCTGTATTGTAGGCGGATTCTTTACCTCGGAGCGACCAAGGAAGCCCCGTTCTACAATGGTGGTGGTGGTTTAGTCGTGTCCGACTCTTGTGACCCTCTGGACTGTAGCCTGCCAGGCTTCTCTGGCCATGGGGTTCTCTAGGCAAGAATATTGGAGTGGATTGCCATTTCCATCTGCACGGGATCTTCCCAACCCAGGAACTGAATCTGGGTCTCCTGCCTTGCAAGCCGGTTCTTTACCGACTGAACTATGAGGGATGATCATTCTACAATGAGCTGAAGCTTAAGCTTCAACCTCTTCCAGAGTATGAGGACCTGCTTTTGACCCTAGATTGGTGCGAGAGGGTTGGGATGTCAAGCGCCTATGGTCCCTGTGACCGCCTATGGTCGCCTATGGCCGCACAGCTGCATAAAGACAGAGAGTATGGGAAGAGAGCTCCCCGTGGATTAGCGAAACTCTCCCCTTCAAAGCACCCCAGGCTTGTGTAGGTCCCAGCTTCTGTTTTATGGATTTTAAATGGAAGGTATATGAAAGCCAGTGGGCTGTACAGTTGTCCATTCTACAGGCCCACGGTGTCCCCTTCCAGTGGCAGAGCTGGGAGGCAGATGCTCTCAGGACCTGTGTCTGCCTTATTCACCTGCCCAGCCCCAACAAAGCACCTGGCACAGCACCTGCCTCAGGTGGGGTCTCTAATACGGAGAAAAGAATTCCCACCCTACTAGGTTCAAGGGCCAGGTGGGGTGGGGGCAGGGGACAGGCAAGACTCAGGGAGCCACTGAGGGGCTGTAAGGACAGGAGTGGCATGGTCAGATCGCTGTGTTGGAAAAACCCCTTTTGGTGCTGTTGCTGAGAGCAGTTCCATGCAGCAAGGTGATGATAACCATCACGTGGCTGTGAGCCAACACGTCCAGTGTTCTGTGTCAGGGTGTGGAATTCTCAGGACCTGATTCAGCTAAGGATCTGAAATGATCAAATAACTAATCACCCCGATGGTCAGCACGTCAGGGCAAGTGTGGGCAGCGCAGGTAGTGTGCACAGGCCACCAGACCGGGAGCCAGGTCGACCTGTGTTCGAGTGCTTGGCCTGCCTCAGGCAGGCCACATGAACTTGGGTTTGTGGTTTAGTCTATTTAAGGTCAGTTTTCTTGTCTAGTGAATGGGGATAACAGCTAAAACCTAGATTAGATCATGTAGGTAAAAGTGCCCTGCCAACTGTGTACAATTATGGAGGTTTTTTTCCTTTTTAAAAGTGTTTATTTGTTTCTAGAGTTTTCCTTAGATCTTATCAACTGGCAGGTACAGACATGGGTTAAGCGAACAATTTCTCCCCATGTTTCACAGGCACTGTCCCCACTGGCCACACAGGCTTCAGGCAGGGTGTCACTCTAGCTGTCCCTGAAATAGCTGTGAAAAGAAGGGAAGCAAAAAGCAAAGGAGAAAAGGAAAGATATACCCATTTGAATGCAGAGTTCCAAAGAATAGCAAGGAGAGATAAGAAAGCCTTCCTCAGCGATCAATGTGAAGAAATAGAGGAAAACAATAGAATGGGAAAGACTAGAGATCTCTTCAAGAAAATTAGAGATACCAAGGGAACATTTCATGCAAAGATGGGTTCGATAAAGGACAGAAATGGTAGGGACCTAACAGAAGCAGAAGATATTAAGAAGAGGTGGCAAGACTACACAGAAGAACTGTACAAAAAAGGTCTTCACGACCCAGATCATCACGATGGTGTGATCACTCACCTAGAGCCAGACATCCTGGAATGTGAAGTCATGTGGGCCTTAGAAAGCATCACTATGAACAAAGCTAGTGGAGGTGATGGAATTCCAGGTGAACTATTTCAAATCCTGAAAGATGATGCTGTGAAAGTGTTGCACTCAATATGCCAGCAAATCTGGAAAACTCAACAGTGGCCACAGGCCTGGAAAAGGTCAGTTTTCATTCCAATCCCAAAGAAAGGCAATGCCAAAGAATGTTCAAACTACTGCACAATTGCACTCATCTCACATGCTAGTAAAGTAATGCTCAAAATTCTCCAAGCCAGGCTTCAGCAATACGTGAACTGTGAACTTCCAGATGTTCAGGCTGGTTTTAGAAAAGGCAGAGGAACCAGAGATCAAATTGCCAACATCCGCTGGATCATCGAAAAAGCAAGAGAGTTCCAGAAAAACATCTATTTCTGCTTTATTGACTATGCCAACGCCTTGGACTGTGTGGATCACAATAAACTGTGGAAAATTCTGAAAGAGATGGGCATACCAGACCACCTGACCTGCCTCTTGAGAAACCTGTATGCAGGTCAGGAAGCAACAGTTAGAACTGGACATGGAACAACAGACTGGTTCCAAATAGGAAAAGGAGTCCGTCAAGGCTGTATATCGTCACCCTGCTTATTTAATTTATATGCAGAGTACATCATGAGAAACGCTGGGCTGGAGGAAGCACAGCTGGAATCAAGATTGTCGGGAGAAATATCAATAACCTCAGATATACAGATGACACCACCCTTATGGCAGAAAGTGAAGAAGAACTAAAGAGCCTCTTGATGAAAGTGAAAGAGGAGAGTGAAAAGGTTTGCTTAAAGCTCAACAATCAGAAAACTAAGATCATGGCATCTGGTCCCATCACTTCATGGCAAATAGATGGGGAAACAGTGGAAACAGTGGCTGACTTTATTTTTCTGGGCTCCAAAATCACTGCAGATGGTGATTGCAGCCATGAAATTAAAAGACGTTTACTTCTTGGAAGGAAAGTTATGACCAGCCTAGACAGCATATTAAAAAGCAGAGACATTACTTTGCCAACAAAGGTCCGTCTAGTCAAGGCTATGGTTTTTCCAGTGGTCATGAATGGATGTGAGAGCTGGACTATAAAGAAAGCTGAGCGTCGAAGAATTGATGCTTTTGAACTGAGGTGTTGGAGAAGACTCTTGAGAATCCCTTGGACTACAAGGAGATCTAACCAGTCCATCCTAAAGGAGATCAGTCCTGGGTGTTCATTGGAAGGACTGATGCTGAAGCTGAAACTCCAATACTTTGGCCACCTGATGCGAAGAGTTGACTCATTTGAAAAGACCCTGATGCTGGGAAAGATTGAGGGCAGGAGGAGAAGGGGACGATAGAGGATAAGATGGTTAGATCGCATCACCGACTCGATGGACATGGGTTTGGGTGGACTCTGGGAGATGGTGATGGACAGGGAGGCCTGGCGTGCTGCGGTTCATGGGGTCGCAAAGAGTCGGACATGACTGAGTGGCTGAACTGAACTGAACTGAACTGAAAGCCCACGGGGCATCTCTTGAACTTTGGGTTTGCTCTGCTTTTACTCGGGAAGGCATTTGAGGGCTTGTCTTGTTTTACAATACTTTGCCACATGATGCAAAGAACTGACTCACTGGAAAAGACCCTGATGCTGGGAAATATTGAAGGCAGGAGGAGAAGGGGATGATAGAGGAAGGATGGCATCACCAACTCGATGGACATGAGTTTGAGCAAGCTCCAGGAGTTGGTGATGGACAGGGAGGCCTGGAGTGCTGCAGTCCATGGGGTTGCAAAGAGTCGGACATGACTGAGTGACTGAACTGACTAATTGTCTTACAAAGGGATGGGCAGGGATGCTCTTTCCGAAAAAGTGACATATGAGCAGAGACCTGATGGAAATGAGAGGGGGAGAGAGGGTTTTGATATCCAGGAGAAGAGCAATCAGGGCCAAGAGAACAGCCTGTGCAAATGCCCTGAGGCAGAGGAGCTCACAGAGAGGAATGGTAAGAAGGCTGGAACAGAGTGAGCAAGGTGGAGAGCTGCCAGAAACGCAGTCAGGGGCATAGCTGGTGGAAAGAAGGAGCACATAGGGCAGGCCACTGAACACTGCTACCTGTCTTGTTCCAAAATGGAAATCAAGGCTGCTCTGGGTGATCCCCATGGAGACACTGCCCGGGACTCAGTACCACCCTGAATGCTTGATGATACAAACTGATTAGCCTGGTCCCCCTGTCTGTCTGTCACAAAGTCTGATTTCAGAGATGAGACATATACACCTAAAGAAATAACAAGGGATGTAAGACACACACTAAACCATGTGGCATCCATAGGCACTGGATGCCTGGTAGGTCATTTGGTTCTGGAGTGGTCCTGGAAGTCATTGTGGAGGTGTGAGCCTAGCATGGCCGTATGGAAGACAGGAAAGAGTGCAATCAGGAGCAGGTTACAGTCCTGGCAAAGGATGGCAGGGGCTAGGAAGTGTCATTTTGAGAGTAAATGTGCCACGTTTCAGGAGCAATGGTGTCTTGATCATTTATTTAGCAGGTATTTATTGAGCCATGCACTGTTCCCCAGTTGAGCCACTTACTGGGTGGGTGACCGATGGCGAGTCCCCAAACCTCTCTGAACCTTAAGGCAGTATGGTAGCTACACCACCATCAAAGCCAAATGCACACATTCAGCCCACAGTGACGGGCCAAGGGTTGTGGTGGGGATAAGGAGGCTCGCCTGGAAGGAGTTCATAGTCCAGAGGAGGGAAGGTGGCAGCTCTGTTAAGTGCAGATTATGCCTTAACTCAGTCTCTGGTGGAGACTGAGGCTTGCTGCTGAGAATGGGTGAGCAGAGTGGGCCTTGTGGAAGCACAAACGGCCCAGCAGGACAGGGCTAGGGGGCCACACTCAGGATAAAGGGCCTGCCTCTCCTGAAACACACTCTCAAAGCAGACTTGTGCTTTCAAAAATTCAAGAGTGAAAATTTCAGAGAACCTATCTCATTCTCCCTGCGCTGCTCAGAGAAGATTGTAAATGAGAGAAGACTTGTCAACCACAGACAGGGGCTGAGCACCTCCCTAGGAGATCAGAGAAGAGAACGTGGCCTGGGAGCTCCTGCAGGGGGTTCTTGGGGGCCCAGCCAGGTCTTGAGGAAGAAGAGCTAAGGGGGTGAAGGAAAGGGTGCTGGGACCCTTGTTCAGAGGAGAGAGGTCTCGGGGCAGGGCCAGCCCTGCCCCGGGAAGGTGAAGGGAGGCTGAGGTTGGAGCAGGACAGGAGGGAGGGGTAGGACTCGGGAGGCTCAGAGGAGGGAGGCAAGTATGTGAGCAGGAAGTGGTGCGGCTGCCTGTCAGGAGGGCCAGAAAAGAACAAGAATGCGCGCTGGGCATCCTAGAGTCAGGGCAGCAGGGAACAGGAACAAACCGGAAGGGAAGGTTCTGGTGGAAAACAAGGAGAGAGAATGGTGGAAGAGTCGCTGAGAGTCAGAATGGAGAATTCGGGCTGGGGGTGGGAGGAGGAATCAGAGGGCACAGAAGATGCTGAAGTTGTGTGTGTGTGTGTGTGTGTGTGTGTGTGTGTGTGTGTGTGTGTGGCAGAGTGGGGGGCATGATGGGGGGCTGGGCTGCGGGGGAATCCAGGCGGTGGGTGGTGGCAGGAACAGGAGGGGATGGCAGCAGGGAGGCCAGTGTCCTTTCACGCTCCCACGGGAAGCAGCTCTGACTTCAATGGATCTCGGGGATTTGCTGCTGGAACTCTCCTCCGGCTGCAGAAAGCTCCTTGAATGAGTGCCCCAGGCCCCCGCTACCCCTAGTCTGGGGGTCTCATAAATTCAGTGGTGGGGCACACCTGTGTTTGTGGGGAGCAGCCCAGTCCCCCTTGCCTTTTGTCACTGAACAGGTCACTGAACTTGCAGAGCAGTCAGATCCCAGGCAGCGGGGGCTGGAGGGCAGAGCAGACCCTCCTTCCACCACCACCCCAAGGATGGGTGTCTGCCTGGTGCTTCTCTGGATGCAGCTAATGCGTCTGCTTTTCTTTCTTCACCTGGGGATCAGAAAAGAAGGTTCGAGGCCTGGCTTTGCCCCCTTGCTGCTCTGGGACGGGGGTCACCTTGGAGCCTCCTAGCTCCTGTAAGCCCGCCCGCCATTCGAGGAGGCAGCTGCTAACATTACCTTCAGGGCTCTGAATTATCTGGTTTAAAACCCTTTCTCCTCTGACAGGGACCCTCACCCCTTGTCCCCCTGCACTCATTTTCACCTCAGAGAGGTCAGACTGGGGTGAAAGGTCAAGGTGAGAGGTCATGAGACCTGCTGCTTCCCTGGGGTGAATAGGATTCCCAGGCGGCTTCCCCCACCCTCCCACCCCCACCCCCCTGACTCCAGGGAGGCTCTGAGGCCCCAGGCAGCCCGTGCAAAGCTGCCCCAGGGCCCAGTGAGGGATGTTTGCGCCTCTTTCCTTGCCAAAGGAGGGCACTGTGGTGACTGCTCTCAGGTCCCAGGCCACAACAAGGTCCCTTCAGCTCCCACCACGGTGCACTTGGCCTCTTCCAGGCCTGGGTCCCTGTCCCTGCCCTGAAGAGAGTTGCACTGAGTCCCTCCTCGACCAGGGGAGGCTGATCAAAGTCACAGCCACTGGGGCCCTTGCGACCATGTCCCAAGCACTTTGATTTTTTTTTTCCAGAGGAAGCAGAACCTATGAGGCCTCACCCTTCAGCCCCATTTCATTCTTAGAATAAAGCCCTGTTTCCGGTAATTAGGTTTGATGGCTTTGGCGGGGGAGGTGTGGGCAAGACACAGAACACCAGGCTAAGGGAGGCTTGTGACAATTTCTCCTTAGGGCGAGAGGAGTAAGCCGGGTACAAAACACTGGCAGGACTGGGAGAGCTAGAAGGGAAGGCTGACTACTAACACCAGCCCCCAACTCCCATGGACTCTGTGAGTTGACATTTATCAAAGGAGCTGCATGTACTCGCATTTAATTTCTTCTCCCGTATTGATCATCGGGGGCCTTTCCTAGTTCGGGATCACAGAAAGCACCAGTGTCTGCCAGGTGGTCAGCCCTTAGCACGTGGGTCACTGTGGGCAACTGTCTAGAGGGTAGATGAACCTCTTCCATTGGGTTTTCTGAGATAGCAGAGGACAAGCGCCCTCCCCTCCACACACACCGCCTTCAGGGATTCAGGGATCTCAGGTGTGCTAACCCTGCGATTTCACAGATCAGGAAACAGAGGAAATACTCAGCGTTTCTACCACCAACTGGGACCAGATCTCTGGAGGCAGGCACAGGGAAGGTATCCCATTTTCCGCAGTCGGCCTGAGCGCCGTGGCGCTGTCCAGGGACTCCCAGGTTCCCCGAAGCAAGAGAAACGCCCTGGCAATGTTTGGCCCCCACCTGCCCACAAATTTTGGCTCCAAGGAGCCTTGAAGGGAGAGGAGCCGTAGGTCCCATTGGTCCGGGGCTCTAGGGGGTGAAAGCCTACGCCTGGTCGCACTGCAGCCCCGCCGGCCGCCCACGGGCTCCGTACTCCCCCTGCTGACCAATCCCAGAACTACACCCCCCGCTTTGCTGGGTGCAAACCCCTCAGAAAGCAGCGGGAAGTGCCCACCGGTACCAGGAGAACCATCCTCTGTCTCATTATGGAAACTGGCCTGTTTTAGTTTCCTTCCCTTAATTTACTGATTATTTTTGGGGTTGAAGTTGAGAGGAGGGCATGACTCCAACAAGGTTGGTTACAAACGCTTCTCTCCTTCCAGGGAGGATTTGAAGACCAGTCCTCTCCATTTTTAGAAGAAGGGGAACTGTCTGTCTCAGGTCTTCCCTGGTGCCTCAGCAGTAAAGAATCTGCCTGCGATGGAGGGGAGGTGGGTTCAATCCCCGGGTCAGGAAGATCCCCTGGAGAAGGAAGTGGCAACTCACTCCAATATTCTTGCCTGGAGAATCCAATGGACCGAGGAGCCTGGCAGGTTACAATCCATGGGGTCGCAAAGGGTCGGACACAACTGAGTAAAACTAAACAAAAACAACAGCTGTCTGTTGCCAGTGATTTAGATTTGACTTTTAATGGGCCATCAAGATATATCATAAAGGAAAAGTGAAGGAGAGTTTTTTCTGTGAAGGACCGAGCAAGTGTAAGGTTGGACCCCAGGGGAGAGTGAGGGGAGAAGTAAGCAAGGGGATGCTAGGGGACCCCAGATTTAGGGACAAATCTGGAGAAGGGGTTCATGAAGTTCCTCCTGAGTCGGGAGGTGCTGCTGAGTGGACAGTGAAAAGGGTCATTGAGAACACTGTTTACCAGAGTCATCATCCGCCAATGCCCACAGCAGAGACAGCCTTACAGTCTGTGCCCAGGGACCTGCTATTGGATCTCCCAGGCTGCACTCAGGACGGGAAGTTACTCTATCTCCACCCCATTACCTGTACCCCTGGAGTGCTAAAGCAAGTCTCTGGACCCCTAGGCAGGTGTGGAGAAGAGTTCTCATGCTAGTACCTGGGAGGAAGTTTAAGGGGAACACAGGGAACCCCCTGACAAGAATCTGCCTGCAATGCAGGAGACCCCGGTTCGATCCTGGGGTTGGGAAGATCCCCTGGAGAAGGGAAGGCCTACCCACTCCAATGTTCTGGCCTGGAGAATTCCATGGACTGTATAGTCCGTGGGGTCGCAAAGAGTCAGACACGACTGAGCGACTTTCACTTGTTTCACTTCACAGGGAACCCCCTTATACACAAGATCTTCTGGAGGGTCTTGTTCAAGAACTGAGCCCCCTGGGATGAAGGGGTCATGCCTTCATTTGAACTGCTCCACAAGTGGTCCCACCCCAGGGAGGGCCTGGAGGGGGAGGGGGAAGAGCTAGGTGAGGGTAGGGGAGGGAGGAAGGGGGAGGGGGGAGGAAAGGGAGGGAAGGGGGAGGGGATTTATGTTAATCCTTGACAGAGAGTTGAGGGGTCGAGAAGTGGGGGGGGGGGTTGCAAGCCACTTTGCTGCTCCTCGAGGGTTTCCCTAGCTCTGTGTATGTTGAGGGCCAGATGGCCTAAGGTTAGGTCACACCAGAGTGGCCTTACTGCCCCTCCTCTGCATTTCTCAGCATTGTTGGTCCAAAGAGACTCTCCTTCAGAGAAGAACATGGCTGGCAGAAGGTGAAAGATACTGCAGAGGGAGGGAAGCGCAGCCCTGCTGCCCTGAGTATTAATATGATTTAGTAGATACACAGGTCACCCTCTCATGACTGAAAGCCATCCTGGAATGCAGGTTTGCAGCCATTTCTAGGCAAAACGGTGTGATGAGATGAAATAGCTCAGCTTCTGACCATTAAGTCACGAAGGCCATGGCCGTCGTAAATCTCAGTGTCTGCAGCCTTCGCTGTCCTACATGGAAGCACAGCACAGCCAGTGCCAGCTGCCTTGGTGGGATTCTCATGGTCCTGGCAGTGCCTCTGAAGACTGGGCAGGCTTCAGAACCAAGGACTATGAGGGCACTTGAAAGCCACACTGAATGTTAATTATTTTTCCTGGAGGATCTGGAGTTTTTCCTGATCTGTACTAGCTCAAATCCTCTACAACTCACATCAGACAAGCTGGCCCTGCCACTCAGATATCTGATCACTTTGGGCAGGTAAGCTTATCTCCCTGAATCTTTATTTCCTCATATAAAAGGATGAGCAAGGTAGTTTTTGAGGATGAAATGATACAATAATATCCCGCAGTAACGAAGTTAGAGCTGCAATTCTTGCTACTCCTGCCCTGCCACACCCTGTGATGACATTTACTGGCATCCCTAAGAATCTGCCTCAAGGACTATGAAGAGCAAGTTCAATTCTTCACAGACTTAGGTACTTTAGAACTAGTAATATGACACCTATGACATACTTCAAGATGGTGTGTGGTGACATTGGAGTTGAAAAGCACTGGGCTAGAAATGCTGAGAAGCAAAAACTCTAGCGAGGAGGTTGTCACTGTTGAGATTTTCCTGGTATCTTTTCAGAGAGGCAGAAGAGGGGAGTAATTAAAAGCATGACTCTGGAGCCAAACTGCCAAAGCCTGTCTCCACCACTTATCAGCTCTGAGAACTGAAGCAAGATTTACCCTCCCTTTGCCTCAGTTTTCTCATCTGGGAAAGGGGAGTCTTACTAGACCAATCTCTTCTGGTTGTTGGGAGGATTAAATGAGTTAATACAGTGCCAGGTGCTGAATCAGTGTCTGCCCCATGGCAAGGCCCGAGTAAGTATTAGCTCTTATTATTATTAGAAGAGGCCCCAACTTACCCACTTGCATCAGATGTTAGGTTCAGCGTGTTGTTCTTTTAGGATCAGACAAGGAGGATTTCCGTGGTGGTACGGTGGATAAGAATCTGTCTGCCAATGCAGGGGACATGGGTTTGATTCCCGGTCTGGGAAGATTCCACATGCCACGGGGCAACTAAGCCCACGTGTTGCAA
Source organism: Okapia johnstoni (assembly GCA_024291935.2). Lineage (NCBI taxonomy): Eukaryota > Metazoa > Chordata > Mammalia > Artiodactyla > Giraffidae > Okapia > Okapia johnstoni. Next base: position 18,394,319 of record CM044306.1, on the reverse strand, counting down.
CTAGTGAAGCCCACACGCCTGGAGCCTGTGCTCCACAGCAAGAGAAGCAAGCCACTGCAATGAGAAGCCGGAGCACCATAGCTACCGAGCAACCCCTGCTTGCTGCAACTAGAGAAAGCCCACATACAGCAACGAAGACCCAGAACAGCTGGGTCTTTTTAAATAAATAATAAAAAACAAAAATAAGAAACATTTAAAAGAAAGATCAGACATGGAGAGATGGTAGGAAAGAGTTGATCGAAACAGAACTCTCATCTCATGGGTGGGCCTTGCCTTAAAAAGGCTTCGACTTCTAGTCTCATGCTCTTCTGTTGCTGTCTTGATAGTCTTAGTCAAGCATGAAGAAAGAACCTTGCATTTTCATTTTGCATTGACCTTGCAAATAACATAGTGATTCCTGCAAGCAGCTTCCTTTGAATGCAGAAAGCCCTTGCCCTCCTCTTCCTCTTCTCACACCAGTTCCTTTCTCCTCCCATCACAGGCAGGCCCTCTACCTGGGGAAGATTTGCCTCAGACTGAGCCTTTTTCCCCCTGCAACATTTTAAAGAAAAGGTCTCAAGAATCTAGCAATGCTGAAAGAATTTTAGAGTGAACACTCGGAACCTGCCACCAAGAGCATTTCCTCTGTTTGCTTCATTATCTCTTGCTAACCATGCTAAAGCTTCTAGCTTTTAATCTGGACCGAGAAAGGCCCCTTGGGGTTCGGGGTCAGATGATGGCCTGCAGGAAAGGACACTGGGGGTGAGAGGGGAAGGTGGTTGGGGGTTCTGGAGAATCTTCTGGGGAAAGGCCCTGTAGAAAGGAGGTACAGCACCAATTAGGGCAAGTTCTAGAAAAGCAAAAAGCAGCCATGTGCTCACTTGTGTCCCTTTGCAGCCCCATGGACTGTAGCCTGCCAGTCTCCTCTGCCCAGCGGATTTTCCATGCAAGAATACTGGGGTGGGGTGCCATTTCCTCCTCCAGGGGATCTTCCCAACCCAGGGATCAAACCCCGTGTCTCTTGCGTCTCCTGAATTGGCAGATGGATTCTTTACCACTAGCACCAACTGGGAGGTTAGAAAGGCAAGGAAGGTGTCATTCTGGAGTTTGTGGACTGAGATTTCCTACTTGTGGCCATAGTTCTGGTTAGTTCATCGTATAGTTTCTTTCACCTTCCATGCTCTTCCAAGTGTTTCTAACAACGAGGTCTGGTGGGCAGCCCCTGGCAGCCCCGGGAGGGGGCAGGGAGGAGAGTCTTCTCCCCACATTGCAGCTGGGGAGACTGAGCCTCAGGAGCTCCTGGAATCACCTGCCCAAGGCTCTAAGAGGCAGCCTGGGAACCACGCCCAGGCCCTCAGACCCAACGCCAGGTCTCTTTCCTTTGATCCCATGGAGCGGGGGTGGAGACAGCAGCAGCACCACATTCCCCTGGGTAATTTGAGGGGAAAAAAACCCCCAAACTTTCTCTCTTGAAAATAGAGGGTGTCTGGGCTGTGATTTACCTCTGAGAGTGTAGTTGGGCCGGGAGAGATCCCATTTCAAAGGGTTTCTCTGGACAGGGCTGGCTTCTCCCTGCCCGCCCCAGCTCCCCACCCCCCTCCTGAGTGCCACAGGCGGGTGACACCTGTATTATTGCTAAGGGTTAAAAAGCCCCCAAATCAATAAAAGCCATTAACGAGTGTTGGTACCTCGAAGGCTACAGATAAACCCCTTCTGCTCGGTGAGTTCAATCCCATAAAACAGCTCTCCCCTTTCGATCCTGGCATTCATTCGATAGAAAATGTGGAGAAATTTTTAAAAGGTGACTTACTAATTGCCTGTAAAATAAAAGGCAGATGGAAGCTTTATTACAGTTGAAGGAAGTCGGGAATATTAAGGTAAAATGTCAAATAACAATTGATTTTCCTCAGACATAAAGGGACGATTTATGGCTTCCTAGTTACTACAAATGAGAAATTATTTGAAGTTCTAAAAAGTATGAGGCGAAATAAAGATTAAGTAGAAGATGAAATCATAGGGATTTCTTGGGGAGGTGACTTCAATGCCCCTGGGACTAGGATTCATGTGGCTAGGATTCATGGGGGCCCAGGCAGCTGGGGCTTCACGTGGTAGTTTCAAGATTTGGAGGCGAGACGTCTCTAAGGAGTGTTTGCTTTGTTGGAGGAACTAAGAAAGGAGATGGGGCAAGAGACGGTGCTGGTTAAGGGTGATTTCAGATGGAGGGGGTTTGGCATCCAGAGAAATGGGATTATTGGAGTTGGGAGTTCAGCTCAGCTCTCTGGCAGGCAGATGCTCAGATCTAAGAAAGGAAAGTGTGGGGACCACAGCGGGTTTCTTCCAGCCAGCCCCTTCCTTGTCCTTCCAGGCCACAGCACAGCCCAAGGCCCTGCACTGACTTTTCCTGATCTGGTCTAACCTGATCTCCACACTGAGAGCCAAGGAGAATTCACTTGCTTGCTGCCAGACCCTATTCTAGGGCTCATCTCCACCTGGAGTCCCCCAGAGACTCCTTGCCAACCCGAGACAAGGAATCAGGGCAAGTTGTTTATTTGAGAGTTGTGTGTGTGTGTGTGTGTGTGTGTGTATGTTAGTTGCTCAGTCATGTCCCACTTTTTGCGACCCCATAGACTGTATCCTGCCAGGCTCCTCTGTCCATAGAGTTCTCCAGGCAGGAATACTGGAGTAGGTAGCCATTTCCTTCTCCAGAGAATCTTCCCCACCCAGGGATTGAACCTAGGTCTCCTGAGTTGCAGGCAGATTTACCATCTGAGCTACCAGGGAAGCCCTTATTTGAGAGGTGCTCACAGCCAACTCCAGCAGGAGAGCTTGGAACAGAGGCAGGGAAGGGAAGGCAGCTTACAAGGGCTGTGTTATCAGCCTGGAGAATGTTATCACGCTGTGGGTGATGGGAGTTTAATCTCACTGGGGGACTCAGGGAGCCAGTGGGGGAGCCATACCTCAAAGTGATCTGCCTGAAGGACAAGGGAGCTGGAGTATTTATACAACAAGTCCATTCTGTCCTTGGATGAACGTGCTGAGGGAGCTGGGAGCATTCATGCTGTGGCACTTCTGGGCCCTCAGACAGTCACAAGTTAGGTCCTCTGGGGCTTCCCTGGTGGTTCAGTGATAAAGAGTCAGCCTACTGATGCAGGAGACACAGGTTCGATCCCTGGTCCTGGAAGACTCCACGTGCCTTGGCGCACCTAAGCCCGTGAGTCACAACTTTTGAGCCTGTGCTCTAGAGCCTGCGTGTTGCAGCTACTGAAGCCCTCATGCCTTGATTACTTACTGCTCCGCAACCAGAGGGGCCGCTGTGATAAGTCCTTGCACCGCAACTAGCCGGTGCAACAACGAAGACCTAGAACAGCCTAAAACAATTCTTAAGTTTTCTAAAAATTATTAGGTCCTTTGGGCTCCAAGATGGTGAGACGCCGAGGGATATGGGCAGGGTAACTACAGACTCTGCCTCCGTGCTTCATGTATGTATATCAATCCTCAGCATTCCCATTATGTGCAAATCAGAGCCCCCACTTTATGGCAGGGACACTGGGGCGTGGACAGGTCATATAACTTTCCCAAACTGGTAGGGCTCAGCTTGGAGTGGCTGAGCTCACGCCTTTCCCTTAATAAAAAAGAGAGGAGTCCAGGGATAAGCTGCCAGGCAGGCTAGGCAGGCCACCAGCTAGACTTCGAGGATGGCCACCACAGCCACTGCTCACCTCTTTTTCACAAATTTTCACTTTCTCTCTTCCCCTCAATTTGGGTCTGTTTCCCGGGAGCTCTCCTGGGAGCTTCCCTGAGCCACTTCCCTGTCCCTGAGGACCCAGGATGGAGAGAGGAGTCACTAGACTGGAGCAGGACCCCAAAGAGCCATCGAGAAGAAGCCTTCTGGCTCTGTGGCTCCTGAAGCCGGGAGGGGCGGCGGGGGCTGGTGGCTGAGAACAGGAGAACCTGCGGGGGAGGGGGCACTTTAGGGGAGGGGGGTGCCTCGCAAACAGTCGCTGTTTCCTTAGTTTCTCAGAAAAGAGGAGGGAATAGGGGGCATGTATGTAGTGATAACCCTTGGAGGAGAGTGGCTTCCTCTCCTGACTGAGGTGGGTTTGCGATGGCTGTTTGGTCGCTTAGTCTTAAAGAATACACCTGCAATGCAGGAGACGCATGAGATGTAAGTTCAATCCCTGGCTCAGGAAGATCCCCTGAAGGAGGAAATGGCAACCCGCTGCAGTATTCTTGCCTGGGAAATTCCATGGACAGAGGAGTCCGGCAGGCACAGTCCACGGGGCCGCAAAGAGTCGGACACGACTGAGCGACTGAGCCCACATGGAGAATGACGAAGGCATAGAATAGAATCTCTAGTCAACCCATGATGACCACATACCATGAGTGAGAAATAAACCTTGGTAATTTGAACAAAAAGAAAAAAGCCTTTGCTCCCTTTGCCTTTTCTGGCTTCTAGAAGCCGCCACACTATTCTAACCTCTGTTCCCTTCTCACTTCTCTGACTCTCCTGCCTCCCTCTTTCATTTACAAGGACCCTTTGGATATTGCACCCGATGAGGATAATCTCCCCATCCTCTGTTTAATCACGCCTGAAAAGTCTCTCTTCCCATGTAGTAAGTAACATATTCTCATTAGGGCAATGAGAGGATTAGGGCATCTTTTGAACGTCATTTTTTTTTCAGCCACCCATGCTGCTTGCATGGGGAAGCCTGATGCAAAGAACTGACTCTTTGGAAAAGATCCTGATGCTGGGAAAGATTGAAGGCAGGAGGAGAAGGGGATGACAGAGGATGGATGGCATCACCGACTCGAGGGACATGAGTTTGAGCAAGCTCTGGGAATTGGTGATGGACAGGGAAGCTTGGCGTGCTGCCGTCCATGGGGTCACTAAGAGTCAGACATGACTGAGCAACTGAACTGAACTGATGCGGCTTGCATGTCTCCCAACATGATCTTAGCTTCCCAACCAGGAATTGAACCCACACCCTTGGCAGTGAAAAAGTGGAGTCCTAACCTTTGGATGGTTCAGACTAACCTAGGTTAGGTTAGTCCTAACCTCTCAGTGGTTAGTTCCTGGGATGTGGACATCTTTTAGGGGTTGGAATAAAGACCAGAGTTTCTTGTCTCATTTATTGGCCTTGGGCCGATTTTGGTGACTGTGACCGTGAGTAAGGCATGTCCCCTGTCTGGGCCTTGGTTTCCCCACCTGATTGTAATGAAGATGGACCTCTCCAGCTCCTTCAATCTGCTTTTTTCACTGGGGGAGTACCTTGGGTGCCAGGGTATAGTCATTCTATTTCAAGACCTGCCAAAGGCCCACAGCGGTGTGCGCTAGGCCATGTGTGTATATATTTAATTTTTTACATTTGGATGTGGTCCTAATCCAATAAATGCTTAGGAGGTTTCTACAGAAGAGATTAATTTTTACTAGAAAAAATATAATTGGTGGATGTTAAGGCGACTGCCCTGACAAATCCACCTTGGCCATATATCTAAGAAAGTAAAAGACCCGATATGCTTGCACATAAATATGCCATCCTCCCCGCAGGCCCCGGCAAAGCGCTCCAGGGAGGTTTCCCTTGGTGATTTATTCTTCATTAATAAGCTCAATGCTATATTAGGATCAGATTTATGACTCTGCCTTTCCAATATTTCTGACACTTCATCAGCCAAGAATTACAAATGAAATCTTGAAGCTTTGTCGCTTCTCCCAGCTGGTGTCCAGGATGGGGAGGTCTGAGGAGCAGGGCACAGAGGCAAGTTTTAGAAGAAGGGACAGTCAGCTTGACTTTGGATGACTTTATTTTGTTTATAACTAATTAATTTTGGGCTGTGCTGAGTCTTCATTGCTGTGCATGGGCTTTCTCTAGTTACGGCGAGCAGGGGCTACTCTTGGTCACAGTGCATGGGCTTCTCATTGCCGTGGCTTCTCTTGTTGTGGAGCACGGCCTCTAGGATGCGGGTTCAGTAGCTGTGGCACATGGGCTTAGTTGCCCCGCAGCATGTGGAATCTTCCCTGACCAGGGATCAAACCCATGCCCCCTGCATTAGCTGGCAGATTCTTAACCACTGGACTACCAGGGAAGTCCTGGGTGTCTTCAGGATTGGATGCAGCTTGAGACGTGGGCAGTTCAGGCTGGAAAGTTGTGATCACAACCACAGCAGTTGCAGTGATGCCAGTGACATTTAGTAGAGGCCAGCCTTGCTGCCAGGCACAGTGATTCATTCATTCATTCGACAAATACTTATTGGGCCTTTACTGTGTGCCAAGTGCTATGTGAGCTGCTTGATGACTGAGATCCAGCAAAAGACAAAATGAAGCAAAGACGAAGATCCCGGCCTTGATGTGGACGATGCCTAGCGATGGTAAGGGATGCTAATCAGAAAAGTGTGAACATGATAAATCTAAAAATATATAGTATGTTTGCAGATAATGAGGGCTTTGCCATAAAGCAGAGTAAAGGGAGCCAAACATGCAGGTCATAGTGTTGATTAAGGAAGCGCTTCAACTCATCGACTCAGGGGACTGCGATCGTTCCCATTTCACAGATGAGGAAAGAAGTGGCTCAGGTGGACAAGGAGCCATACAGTGAGACGTAGAGACAGTTTGCAAAGTGCTGTCTCAGTCCTCAGTGTCCATTCTTCCCTTGGCTGCACACCGGAATCCCCTGGCGACCTGAAAAATATTGTCACCTGGGTCACACCTACAGAGGGTCTGGGTGCAGAGTGGGACTTGGAAGTGTTTAAAGGGCCCACCCGTGATGCTATTGCACCACGAGGACTGAGAAGCCCCAGCCTCAGGGTCAAGTTTAGGTGTTAAAGGCAGAAAAGACTGCCATTGAATTTCATTGCTGCCTCTCCACTCTCCATTTTCTCACCTGTAAGATGTAAGATGTGGGTAAAAATATTTGGTTCCAGGACTTCCCTAGTGGTCCAGTGGTTAAGACACCACACTTCCATTGCACGGGGCATGGGTTCGATCCCTGCTCAGGGGACTAGGGTCCCACGTGCTTCAGGGTGCAGCCAAAAGAGAAAAACATTACTTTCATGTCCTGCAGATGGCATGAGAGTGGCATGTGGTCACAGCGCTCCAGTCCCCTTGGCCTCTCCTCCATGTCAGCCCTCCACTCAAGCTGGCCCTCCTGACCCTAGAGTGACTCTGTTATTTCACTCCTGGAGCCAGAAAGCAGACCTGTGGTCACTCTGTAGTGCTGACCAGTGAGCGCCTTTAGCGGTCACAGTAGCCTGTAGTGATTTCTGCTGATGCCCCCCAGCATGTAAGGTGGCAGGAGGGGCCTCTGTCAGTCACCCCCATTCTGTTCATAAACTCACAATGGGTTCCAGCATGGATGGTGGCACCCTCTTATCTACCCACCCCCTCCTGTGACAGAAGGGATGAACAGAAATATCTCAAAAAGTTTAAGGTGCTGGGCAGAAAGGGCAAAATGGTGGGTGTATGTGTGCGATATGTGTAGGGAAGGGCAGATAGAAGGCAGTGACAGTCTGTGACTGTACTGCTGGGCAGTGGATATTCAACCATAGCCAGGGAGGCTTCCTGGAAGAGGAGGTACTGGTAGAGGCTGAAGAAGTGAGGTTGGCTATGGGGGTTTGGAGGGTGTTGTGAAGGGGACTCACTGCCGGGACCCCCCAACCTGAAGAGGACTCCTTCTATTCCCCCCCTCGTTCTTTTTCCTCTAGGGGGTGCTCGCTCTGCAGGGGAACAGCTCAAATATCAGCAGGGAGGCGGGGAGGGTTAGATAGAGCCCAGCTGGGAAGAGCCAGGAGATACAGGTGGAAAGAGAAGATGGTTCCAGGCTGTGTGGGCCTGGATACCAGGCCTATGTGCACTTGGACTTGATTGCTGGGGAGCCAGAGAAGCTTCCTGAATAGGGGAAAGGGCAGAATGACAGTCCCAACTAGGGGGTGAGGGAGGAACTGAGTGGCAGCAGGTCACATGAGAACACCACACAGATGCTCCTGCTAACGTGCTTTGTGGCTTGAGGTGTCATAACTGCCCAAGCCTCAGACTCAGGCTTATTTGTTTAAAGGGAGGTTATAGTGATTGGGAAGAACTAATTAGGTAAATAACATGAAAAGTGCTTTGGAAAGCATAAACCACAGTGTGAGTTCTGCTGTTGCTAGTGTTTGAGGGACTCATCGAGCTAGTCTCTGCTGGTTGAGAACCACTGCAGTAAAAAAGAAAGAAAAGAAAGATGTTTGTGTCTTCTGCTCATGGGCTAAAATTCATTGACATTGATCTAAAATGACGAATTCCATATGAACATTTTCTTTATTAGCTGCAAGTAAATATGATATATATATATATGTATACACACACACACACACACACACACATATTTGACTGCACCAGGTTTCTTAGTTGGGGCATGTGGGACCTAGTTCCCTGACCAGGGATCAAACCCAGGCCCCCTGCATTGAGAGTGCAGAGTCTTACCCACTGGACCAATAGGGAGTGCCTATTAGCTGCCATTTTATTTCCTAATCATGGACTCAATGGACATAAGTTTGAGCAAACTCCGGGAGACAGTGAAGGACAGGGAAGCCTGGCATGCTGCAGTCCATGAGTTCCCAAAGAGTCGGACATGAAGTAGCAACTGCACAACAACAACAAATCAAATTTAAGGTGCAGGTAGATTTACTTTTGTAAGTAGGACCTAATAGATTTAGTTTTGCCAGCAGCCTAAAAAGTTCCACAGGCTCAGACAGGAGCGAGACACCAGCTGGAGGTGCTGCAATGGACAAGGTCTTCTGACCAGCACTCTGGCACCTGTTTCTCAGCTAGACTGCTGTAGAATTCCCTGAGCCTAAAAACCAGATTTCCCCCTCTCTCACCTTGAGGTTCTGTTTCTCTAAGTCTTGTATGAGGCCCTGAAGCCTGTGTTTTAAAAACTTTACAAAGATCTTAGATGACCATCTAAGTCTAATATTTATAGTATTTCCCCTCATTCTTCATTGTCCTCTTAAACCACCCCGAAAAGTGTCCCGCTGGGGTGCAGTTCTACAACTGGCCACAAGATGTCGCTTTTCAGCCACAATTCCCCACCGTGTGACCGGGCAGGGAGGCAGGTGCCTTCTGCGGAGAAACGGTGGCCTTCCCCGAAGGACCAAGGCCTCGATGTCCTGGTTCCTTCTCGAAGTACAGCTTCTCCATGGATGTGAACTGTCCTCGCTGCCAGCCTGCCTTGCCTCAAACAAAGACTCTCAGCAGACAAGAGCTGGGAGCAACCAACCGAGCTATTACTAGTTCCTGTTGTTCGTTTGGGCTGGAGAAAGGAACGGCAACCCACTCAAGTATTCTTGCCTGGGGAATTCCAAGGACAGAGGAGCCTGAAGGGCTACAGTCCATGGTGGGGCAAAGAATCGATCACGACTGAGTGACTAACACTTCACTTCATTTCATTGTGTTTGGGGCTTCCCTAGTGGTTCGGTGGTAAAGAATCCACCTGCCAGTGCAAGACTCTTGGGTTCAATCCCTGGGCTGGGACGGTCCCCTGGAGAAGGGCATGGCAACCCACTCCAGTATTCTTGCTTGGGAAATCCCAGGGACAGAGGAGCCTGGTTGGCTACAGTGCATGGAGTCGCAAAAGAGTCAGACACAACGACTAAACAAGAACAAATTGTGTTCAGAGCCACCAAAGACAAAAATATTAGAGCTAAAAGGGACCTCGGAGGAGTGCAGTGGGTTTTGAACTTAAAAAAAAAAAAGATGTGGTCTTGAACAATATACTTGGTTGTATATTGTTGTATCTCTGCTTCAATTTCTTCTGTAAAATGGGATAAGAATATACACTGTGTGTATAGTCGATATGAGGACAAAGAGAATGAATGCATGCAAAGCACACGGTCATGGCCTCCGTGAGTGGAAGCCTTTGTTGACATTATAGTTTTACATATGGGTTCCCCGAAGCTCCGTGAAGGGAAGTGACTTGCCCAAGGTAATATAGTCAGGGCGTGTTGGATCTGGGGGCTCCAGCTCAGAATTCCTGCTTCTCATTCTATCACCCCTCTCAGTGCTCTGATTCTTCCTTTAAGGAAAAGTCAAAACCCCAGAAGATCGTGATTCTTTGCCACCCCATGGACTGTAGCCCGCCCGCCAGGTTCCTCTGTCCGTGGGATTCTCCAGGCAAAAATACTGGAGCATGTAGCCATTCCCTTCTCCAGGGGATCTTCCTGACCCAGGGATCAAAGCTGTGTCTCTTGCATCTCCTGCATTGGCAGGTGGGTTCTTTACCACTGAGCCACCAGGGAAGCCCAGAAGATAGCACAAATGATAATAGAAGATGGCTTTTGAGGAAGTTGAGTTCTACCTGAAGAGGGGAAACGCCCTCATCATGGCTTGAGGACAGGGTGGTGAGTTTCCCTCTAGCCTTTCTCTGGTTTGTGGATGAGAATGAAACTCCATCTCTGGGACCATGAGAAGCATAGTGGCTGCGCCATCCAGGAGTGCAGTGAGGATCAGACCAGAACATCAAAAAGACTTCTCAACGTTCAGTGTGATCAGAGAGCTACAAACCCTTACACTGCACGCCCCCCATCCCTAAGAGAGGTAGACCCTCTCAGGAGGCCATGAACCCAAGATGTGGCACCAAACTGGGATCCCAGAGACCTCAGCCTAAATCTGGTTCTACTGCAATTTGCTCTTTGTCAAATCACTTCCTAGTTTGTCAACTGGGGGAGTTGAATGAAATTATTTGGGGGGTTTCCCTCTGGCTCTCATAATCCTTACGTGCTCACCACATCCTCTTCGATTTAGTCCAAGAAACAGTCCAAGAAAAGGTTAAGTCTTGGCAGTCCCCTCCTAGTGGTGGCAGCCCCTCTCCCTCTTTGGGCAGGAAGGTCAGGGGTGAGGCCAATACAAGAGGCAGCCACTGTTGCTGGAAATGATAACATTGACTTCCTAGACTCACACTTGTCCCCTCTGCCTGAAGCCTCGCCTGTGGTACCCTCATGAAGACGTTGGCTAGGAGCAGGAGAGCATCTCAGCCCTTCTCTGAAATGGATACGCTGGTTGCACCAGCTCCAGGCTGGTCTCATTTGCCTTCTTCATTTTTAGACACATTCCAAACTTTTCAGCAAATTACAGTGTTTGCCAACTGGCCGTCTGGAGCCCAGGAGAGATGCTATTTATAGGGCACTGGGACGCCATCCCAGAGCAGCCTGTAAGAAATTGGGCCAGAGTGGCTGGGGGTGGCGTCCTGCTCCCTGGGGACAGGCTGGAGCTCTTGCAGTAGACTGGCAAAGCTGGGAAGCCCATGGCAAGACCCACCGGCACAAGTCCATACCAGGGACCTGGGGCCTGCCCTCTGTGTCTTGCACATCCGAGGGCTCTTCAGAGACTCCTGAGAGACTTGGAGAGACAGAGGTACTGCTATGACTGCTGGGCAAAGTCAAGGTTAAACCTCGTTATGGATCCACTCTTGTTCATGCTGATCGCTGCCCCATTTCACTCCATTCATTCCCTCTCTCCCCCATCCCTCAGGGCCTGGGCATCAGCTCTGTCACCACCCGGGAGTGTCAGGTCACCGTGGTGAACCTTGATTTTCCCCATTAGTGCAGAAGGTGGATCTGAGCTCCAAGTGTCCTTCTAGCTATCCATGTGAGACCCAGGCAGGTGTCTAGTACACAGCAGGTGCATAATGAATGTGTTTGTGTTCCCATCCTCTCCAGTGCTGGGCATAAGGGCACACAGAGAAGAAATATGAATAAATGTGGTTGTTGTCTTTGAGAGGTGGGGCACAGGTCAGCTGGACATGCACAGGACAGAGCATGCCCTCATGTTTGTCCTGGACCTTGTGATTTGCAGAGGGATTTGTGCCATGTGCTGCTTCCTATGAAGTGTGGCCATGCCCTTTCTTGCTTTCCTTCTTTGGCTGCATCGGGTCTTAGTTGTGGCATGCGAGATCTTTGTTGCAGCGCACAGACTCTTTAGCTGCAGCACATGGGGGCCATGCCCAGTCTCACGGGAAGCACTGCATCTCAGAGAGGGTGAGGATTGGCAAGTGGGGAGGTAAGTGGGGAAGGAGCCGAGACCTCCTGGTGCCTTTTGGAGGCTCTGCTTTCCATTTTAACATGCTTTCTTGGAACTTCTGCATGCTGGGTCTCTCCTCTGTGGGGCCCCCCGCTTTCCAATAAGAACTCAACTTTCCTATGCTCTTTCTTCTCTCTTCTCACCCTTGGAAAATTCTTCCCGCTCCCAGGAAAGGATTTGGTTTGGTTGTTTGCGCCATAGCTCACGCCCAAATTACTGTGGGGTCCCAGGTGCTCAAGAGACTTGGCGTGGTGCGGGAGAAGACTTTTTGAGAGTCCCTTGGACAGCAGAGAGATCAAACCTAAAGGAGATCCTAAAGATCAATCCTGAGTATTCACTGGAAGGACTGACACTGAAGCTGAAGCTCCAGTATTTTGGCCACCTGATGCGAAGAGCCAACTCATCGGAAAAGATTCTGATGCTGGCAAAGATTGAGGGCAGGAGGAGAAGGGGGCGACAGAGGATGAGATGGTTGGATGGCATCATTGACTCAATGGACATGAGTTTGAGCAGACTCCGGGAGATGGTGAAGGACAGGGAAGCCTGGCTGCTGCAGTCTGTGGGGGCGCAAAGAGTGGGACGCGACTGAGCGACTGAACAACAACCCAGGTGCTGGCTTCATTTCCCACTGGGGAAATCGAGGCTGCCCTTCTCTGCTAGGAAGGGGTGTGGAAAGCCAACTGTTAAAGACTTCTTTTTTGTTCCAGATAATCTGATTTTTTTTTAACCACACCATACGGCATGTGGGATCCTAGTTCCCTGACCAAACCCGTGCCCCCTGCATTAGGAGCCTAGGTCTTAACCACCAGAACGCCAAGGAAGTCAACATCTTTTTTAAAGGGAAGCTTTAACTGTTCTTACATTATAAGATTTTTTTCTTCTATCTTTTCTGTGTTTTCCATTTTTCCACGATGAGTATGCATTATTTATTTATTTTGCCAACAAATTAACAACTTATTTAATATGAATGATATCAAAGACAAATTATAAAAATTAACTCAAGAATAAAATCTGAATAGCCTAATATCAATTAAGGAAATTGAATCAGTAACTAAAAACTTTTAAACAAAGTAAAAGCATCCATTACTTTTACAATTAAGAAGAAAAAGGAAATTTTCATCTAAAAGAACAATCAGACGCAAGGCAAGATATACTTAAGTGCCAAGCAGCCAAGTGGCAGTAGAGATCACTTGGTCACTGAGGCTCTGAGGGGCCCTGCCTGGAGGAAGCGGTGGGAAGGAAAAGATCGGGGAGGGTGGTGGGGGCCCCCTGGGGGGCTCCAGGGGCTGTAGGCTCCAAGAAGATGGAGGTGGAGTCTGCTGCGAACCTCTCTGCTCCTCAGCACCCTGGACAATGGCTTGCTCGCAGTAGGCCCTCAGTAAATACCTGTTGAGCTCAAGGCAAGGGGAAGACGGAGGTGAAAATATGCTGGCGGTCATGGCAGAGGAGAGGGTCCCATTAAGCTGGAGGGGAGGGTCTACCCAGGGAACGAAGGTGACCTGAGACCCAGCTGGAGAGGCTCTTCAATGCTGGCCCCAGGAGTGTTTCTCCATCTCCGGGAGAGAGCAGCCACCCAAGGCGGGGGCTGAGGAGTGCCGTTTTGAAATTGGCATTTTATCAAAATGGAACCGGTGGCCCAGGGGTGCGGACCTGTGAACTTGAATGGACTCTGGTCGTGGGGAGGGGATCTACAGATCTCCTGGGTCTCAGACAGTCTCTGAGAGCCCTCCCCTGGGGATGGCCTTAGTTTAGGCCAAGTCTGGAGTGTGAGGCTGCCTTGGGTAACACAGCTAAGTAGGGAGCTCGTGACGGAATGCCAGGGTCCCAGAGAGAAGATGGGGCTGGAGAGCTGGGAGTCATTCCCACCTTGAGAGTTGACTGAGGGGAGTAGGAAGTGGAGGGGTGGGTGTCAGGAAGGCCCAGTGAAGGGCTGGGGGAGCAGAGAAGGCACTGGGGGTGTTGGAGACACAGGAGGGGAGTAAGCGTAAGGAAGGGTCACCGAGGCAAAGGGTGGGGAGAGCCTCACAGAAAAGCAGGAAGATGAAGCTGGGAGAATGCCCCTGGACACTGGCCGGATTGTGGCCCACAATGGTCCTCTCCTTGCAAGTCTCAAAGCAGGGGGCTCAGCCAGTGACCTCCCCACCCCTCTGCCTTTGCACATGTTCTCAAGCTCTTTCATCAGACTGCTTACGAGTTATACTAGATGATGAGAATAAAAGTCCACATCCTTGCCACAGGGTCTGGTCCCAGCACCCTTCATGAGCCGTCTTGTGTCACCCCCACTCTCCCCTTCCATTGGCTCCTGCTCCTCCAGCCTCAGACTTGCTCTTCCAGGAAGCTCATTCCTGCCTCGGGACCTATGCACTTGCCATTTCCTATGACCGAAATTCCCTTCCCTAGATAAAACCACATGATTCATCCCCACTTCCTTCCCCCAACCCCTTATCAGAGAGTCTTCCCGGGCTGCCCTAGCTCAGCGGCACCCACTGCCCTCTTCCTCTTCTCCAACTTTCCTTTTCTTCCTGTCTCTATCACCCCCTGACATGGTGCATTTACTTGTTGGCTGGTTTTTGTTGTCGCTGCCCATCTTAGTCAGCTATTACTGAAGCAATGCTGTGTAACAAACCACCCCAGGACTCAGGGGCTTAAAACAATAGCATTTCTTTTTCTTGTTTGTGAGTCTGTGGGGCTGCTGGGCAGCACAGCTCTAGCCTGTAGATCCAGTGCAGATCCAAGTAATTCTTCATTGTCCTTGGACCAGTGGGACTTAGCCTTTCCATGGTGGTGAACGGCAGGAACTTAAAAGCCAAGTTAAATGTCACAGCACATTTAGAGATGCTCATAGTGGTGTTGTTGTTCAGTTGCTTAGTCATGTCTGACTCTTTGCAACTCCATGGACTGCAGCACATCAGGCTTCCCTGTCCTTCATTATCTCCTGGAGCTTGCTCAAACTCACGCCCATTGTGTTGATGATGCCATCCAACCATCTCATCCTCCGTCACCCCTTTCTCCTTCTGCCCTCAGTCTTTCCCAGCATCTTTTCCAGTGAGTCAGCTCTTCGCATCAGATGGCCAAAATATTGGGGCTTCAGCTTTAGCATCAGTCCTTCCAATGAATAGTCAGGGTTGATTTCCTTTAGGATTGACTAGTTTGATCTCCTTGCTGTCTAAGAGGCTCTCAAGAGTCTTCTCCAGCACCACAGTTAGAAAGCATCAATTCTTTGGCACTCAGCCTTCTTTATGGTCCAACTCTCACATCCATACATGACTATTGGAAAAACCATAGCTTTGACTATATAGACCTTTTTTGGCAAAGTGACGTCTCTGCTTTTTAATATGCTGTCTACGTTGGTCATAGCTTTTCTTCCAAGGAGCAAGCTGCTAACATTCTACCAGCTAAAGAAACATCATGGCTAAGTCTAATATCAGCAGAGTGAGGAAATATATACCCCTCACAACAAGTGTGTGGAAGTATGGGTGGGGTGGGTGGCGGTGTGAGAGGGGAGTGACTCTTTCCATAACCACAATCCAAACTATCACATCCCCTGGGAACTTCCCTGGTGGTCCACTGGCTAAGACTCCAAGATCCCAGTGCAGGGGGCCCAGGTTTGATCCCTGGTCAGGAAACTAGATCCTGTCTGCCACAATAAAGATCCCATGTGCTACAGCTAAGACCAGTGCAGCCAAATAAATATATTTTAAAAACTCCTAAACTGTCACATCTTTCAATAGAACATATACAGGGGCTGGAGCTGGGGCCCTATCCAAGTTTTATCCCCAGCATCTAGAATAGTTCTCAGCACATAGTGAGGGTGCAATAAACACTTGTTGAAGAAATGTATAAACTAACCACTTAGCATTCAGATGACAAAGCTGCCCTTCTCCTCCCAGCTCCTGTGCCCAAAAGGTTGGTTGTCTCCCCATCTCCCTAACACAGCTCCCCTCCCCCCACCAATCTGGGCCCAGGGATTGGTGCTGTCACAGGAAGCATGGGAGCCTCCTGTCTCCCTTGGGCTCCCAATACCTTTCAGAACCAGTATTCTCTGCCCGCAACGCACCTGGACTCCATCCTCCGGGATCCCCTGGAAGAAGTTTTCAGGGCTCCCCAAGCTTAGCCAGGTCTTATATCTGGTCTCACTTGCCCTCTCAAGCTTGGCCTTGTTTTCTGATCATAGCTTCTTTCCTCCTATATGACTGCTGGTCCTGGCCAGCCTTGAGGCAAAGGGCAAAGGGGACCTGTTTCCTGGGACCTTGACTATTGAAGAGTTTGTCCAGCTGGATTGAAACATAGAGCTGCTATAAAGGATGGTATTGGACAATCAGTGGAATTAGAAAAAGGACTGGAAATTAGATCATAGTATTGCATTGGTATTCAACTTCTTGAGATTGAGCATTTCCCCGTAGGTATGTAGGAAAATGTCCTTGGAGTATTTGAGGAGGGGGCAGATCATGATCTCTGCAACTTATTCTTAAATGGTTTCGCAGAATAAAAGACTAAGAATAGCTGTGTATTTTATTATATTAGATACATGTATGCACAGCAAGAAAGAATGAAAGCAAATATGGCAAAATGCTAAGAATGGGAGAATTTAGGTGACAGGAGTTTGGACATTTTACAACATTGTTGCAACTTTTCTGTAGGACTGAACACTTTCAAAATAAGTTTGATAATAAAAACAAAAGCTGACAGGTGGAGCCTTTCAAACATTCTTGGAGGGAGCTGATTCCCCGTTTTTCTGTCCTGTCCTTTTCTCTCAAGCATCCCTACTCCCCACCCAAGGGCCCAGGCTTTTGTTTACTAAACACCTCAGCAATGAGCTCTCACCCCCTGATTCCATCAATTATAAATGTGCTTGCAACTCACCACAGGGCAATTTGTGATGGACTGTGGTTTGTGGTGAGAGTAGCACCATCCAAGTTCACCACAGCCTCGAGTAGAGGTGAGGGTTGGGGCCAGACACAGGGCTGTGGGGGCGGCAGGGGCACCCAGGCAGCCCTGCCACCTTCCTGTTTGTCAGCCGGGAGAGGCTGAGGAGTGCAATGTGCAAGTGGGTCGCTGCTCAGGCTGGCTACTGCTGCCAGGCCAGTCCGGGCAGGTCTGTGCCGCCAGAGCCAGAGGCTTCTCCAGAACCTTCTGAGGTGTCCTGGCTGCTGGGAACCATGGAAACACTCCCTCCTTCATGTATCAATCCGTTTAATCTGCACAACAAATCTAGGAAGAGCTATTGTTATTATACCCATTTTGCTGACGAGGAAACTGAGGCATAGAGAAGTTAAGAAACTTCCTCAAAGTCATTGGTAAGTGACAAAACCAGGTTTTATTCTCTTAGCCATTATGCCATATTGCTAAGTGGTTTACATTAACAGATACTATGTATGTTTAACTGACACCTAATGATTCTAAGTCATGAGTAGCAACAATTTCACTGCTGCTACTCATGATTTATAATCAGGAGGGACTCACCTCCCTGCTGATCATGTCTTTTCCCTGGGTCATCTATTAGCTCCTACCGTCACTTTATAAAGTAGAAATCCATAATCTGTCATACAAAGCCCTCTTTCCTATCTAATTTCCTATTTCTTCTTTCCCCTTTCTGGTAATAGCCTTTTCCCTACCAGCCTTACAGGTAGTTCAAAGGAAGCTGACCTCACTTTGCCATGCTGCAGACCAATCACGTGACCAGGCTTGGCCAATCAGGTCACAGAATCCCCCAGCCATAGTGGCTGGTGTAGGGAGGGACACATGACCTGCCAGAGCCAATGAGGATCTATTCTGGGACTTCTCTCTGAACTCTTAGGGAAAGAAAACCTCTCCTAAAGATGGAGGGTCTGGGAGACTGAATGTGAGCCAAGAGCTCCCACAGTCACTGTTTCGTTTCAACCTCCAAACAATTTTCACTCTTTTGAACAATTCCAAATCTTAGTTTTTCCCTACATTCTTCCTTTCACCAATACTATCATGGCACTGAAGGGCTTACGTGGTTTCTCAGATTTATAGAATTTCACCTTCTGGCTTCCCTGGTCACAGTGACAGTCTGAGCCCTGCTTGCTTTCTGCTGATGGTGGAGAAGGCTTTAGCCCACCTGCCCTTCTTCCTCGGTTAGTTCTCAGACTGCAGTGCACTGCCTCACTCTTCTCCCACACAGGTAACAAAAGAGAGAATCAGATCATGCCCCTAAATATTGCAGAGGCTGGTGGTGAGGCGGAGAGAGTCCAAAATTGGGGTTAGAAGACTTTAGTTCAAGTCTAAACTTTGTGATTTATGAACGGAGTGTTATTATGCATGATAGTTAATCTCCCTGAGGCTCAGTTTTCCCATCAGTAAAATGGGTAGTGCCAAAGGTTAAAAGAGATGTGGTCTTTTGAAGTATTCTCTAAACTACAGGGCACTATGCTTCCTGATTGTTGCCTCAACAGGATAGAGATGGGTTTTCCCTCACTCTGGCTGTTTTCTAACTTCTGGTCATTGTGAGATGCGTGGCTGAGTGCAGGTCTTTCAACACCCAGTTGAGGCTGTCTTCTGTGTTTCTGGAGCATTCCCAGCCAGTGCCAACCACATATGGACCCTGGACCAGAGTTTGCAGAATGAGTGAGTACATGAGAATGTGCCAGAAGACAAACGTAGACACTGTCTTATTTTAGTCAACATTACTCTAAGGGGCCATTCCTGCTACAGTAATATTGTGCAGAACCCAGAAATTCGAGCATGTGAACTGAGACCATGTTTGTGACTTAAAGTGACCTTAGGATTTTCTCTTACCTAAGAGTGGACAGAAAAATCATGGGCCTTCGAGGTTTTTATTCAGAAAGAAGGGAGATTCTCTCATGAGAGAAAATTGAAAGGAAAATGAGGGACAAAAATCAAGTCGTGTTTTGATGATACTAGGAATTGTGCTTGTTCAGTGTGTCAGTTACACCTGCCATCACAGAAGTTAGAAGGGCACCTGGGAGTCTAAAAATTATGTTCATAGGCCTCTGAGGCCATGGGAGCAGGAGGCGAGGGGGTCCCTTGGCTAAAATTGTGTCTGAAACCCCAAGAGTCTTCCCAGCCGCTCGGCCCCCGTCTCTAGGGACCTTGTCCTTGAATTTCACTGCTTCTCCCAGGCACTGCTGGAAGCCTGAATTGGTCCCCCCAAGCCCCTCCCCCAGGCCCCAGTTGTGGGAAGGGGAGCCCCCAAGCAATAGGCCAAGCCCTGCTCGGCTTGGACCCAGATTCCCATCCATGGGGTGGTCTTGGCAGTGGCCAGCCCAAGAGTGCTAATTACTGCCAAGGTATGAGGGAGCTAAGGTGGATCCCCCAGGCCCCCACCTCCATGTGGGCAGTGAATGGCCCTGGCCCCAGATAAAATGGTGTCAGCAGGTGCCTGCCCAAACCCTGCTGGGTTCCCAGGCCCCTGGAGCCCTCTCATAATAGGAGCCATTTGCCCCACAACCAGTGGGTGACCAGGTTTTTAATCTTGGAGGCCCCTTGCATCTCAGCTGGGAAGTGGATTTGTCATTCGGGGAGGGGAGGGCCCGTCTGGGAAGAGGGCTTCTCAGCAGAAGGGGGTCGTCCTGGAGCAACATGTCTCCAGTCCAGATCAGTACCCCCGCGTCCCTCCAACCTCCTCCAAACCCAGAAGACGGCTCTGCACCTCCTCGGTGTCTCTGACACACCCAGCAAATGCCTGAGTTCAAAATCAGGGCGGCTTATTTTGTACTAACTCTGATACATGTCAGATTGGGCTGCTTCTTGGCTAAATCCTCATTCTCCCTTCCTTGAAACTGTCTCTAACCTTCTGCCTGTCAGCAATTGCCCTGTAAAGACCCTCTCCCGGGCCACTGAGAAGCTGCCTCCCGGCTGTCAGGAAAGGTGAGAAGAACACCAGGCCCAAACCTGCCTACTCTCTGCCACAACTTGCTGTGTGATCTTGGGCAAGTCACTTCCCCTCTCTGGGCCTAAGTTTTTAAAAGCAGGGGGACGGGAACTCCCCTGGTGGTATAGTGGCTAAGAATCCACCTGCCAATGCAAGAGACACGGGTTCGATGCCTGGTCCAGGAAGATTCCACATGACATGGGCAACTAAAGCCTGAGTGCCACAGCTACTGGAGCCCGTGTTCTAGAGCCTGTGCTCCATAACAAGAGAAGCCACTGCAACAAGAATCCCACGCACCACAACGAAGAGTAGCCCCCACTCGCTGCAACTAGAGAAAGCCCACGAGCAGCAACACAAACCCAGCTCAGCAAGAAGTAAATAAATAAATAATTTTAAAAAAAATACGGGGACGGACTTGGAACTTCTTAAGTGTCCAATATGTACCGTGTTCTCAACATGCATGATCCCACACAAGCCCTTGCCAGTGACCTTGTGACACAGCCTTCTTGTTCTCACCTTATAGGGGAGTGGATGCTGCCTGGCAGAGATGAAGCAGTGGTCACGGGCCACACAGCTAGTTGGGCGGTGAGGGCCACGATCTGAAGCCAGGTCTTTCAGACTCCACTGCCTGAGCACTTTTTCCTCCTCAGTGACCTCCAGATGATCCTGAGGACACCTTCCAGCTGAGATTTCTGCACCTCGGGTCCTCGCCACCTCTCTGTGGCCTTTGCAGTCTGACTACCTAGTTCCTTTTCACTAAGAAATTGCTCCTCCCATCTCCTCTTTCCCAAATTTGGGGGCATGTCCAAGCCACCCAGGGTTTCACCTCTAAGCCTCCGTTTCTTAATCTGTAAACTCAGCTTTCTAGGGAGGGTTGGTAACTTCAGATACCACCTCCTCAGTGAGGTCTTCCCTGACTACACTGTGTGAACCCAAGCCATCATTCTTGCAGGGGGCAGATTGTTTTATCTTTATTTGCTCCCTACCAGCTGTCTTCTCCCTACAATGGGAGTTACACAAGGGCAGGCGTTTGACCTGGTACTTTCACTGTTATATCCCGTGTGTTTTGTGTGCTCAATTGTGTCTGACTCTTGGCAACTCCATCAACTGTAGCCTGCCAGGCTCCTCTGTCCATGGGCTTTTACAGGCAAGAATACTGGAGCAGGTTGCCATTTCCTATTCCAGGGGAATCTTCTTGTTCCAGGGATCGAACCCGAGTCTCTTGCATCTCCAGCATAGGCAGGTGGATTCTTTTACCACTGCACCACCTGGGAAGACCCGTTATATCCTATATTAGCACCTAAACCATGCCTGGCACCTGTAGAGCTCAGCATGTATGTGTTGAGTGGACAAATGAATGAATTTATAACAATACAGCTACCAGTTCTGGAAGGTTTACTATGTGCCAGGTGCCATGTCAGTCTTCACAACAGCCCCATAAGGAAGGTCAATTATACCCATTTTACAGATCCAGAACCTAACTCACTCAGAGGGTAAATGACTTGTCCCACATTTTATGGTCTGGCTTTGAACCTCTGCCTGTCTGACTCTGGTGCTCATCAGGTTGCTTTGTCAACTCAAAAGTGCCCCAAAACTTAAGTGACTTATATCGACATAGCTTCCCTCAGCCTTGCTAAGACCTGGGCCTCTGATATCCGTGGAGCATTGTGTGTACCTGGCCCTGTCCTAGGCCTCTTGCTCTTGCCAAAGGAACAAGCACTGAGACCCCACAGAAGTCCCGAGTACAGCGACCTGGATCTTTTCCCTCTCGTGGGCAACGGTCCAAAATTGAAACAAACACTTTAAAATAAAAGCCATATTAAAAAACAACCCCAAATTTCTGCCTTAAAATATGGTGAGCCAGGGGGCAATTAGCAATTATGCTGTATTTTATTATGAGAAGATGAAATTCTAATTGGACTGATTTGAATTCCACACACCTCCACAGATTGTTTTGGGAATTAAGGTATCAGTTGTATCAGTAATTATGGTTTACCATTAAATTACCCCCCCACAGAAAACTGTTAAATTGTCTGTGACAGGGTTTAAATTTAGCCCAGACCCATGTCCAATGAAGACTGCGCGAGTCAATACAAGCCACCCGGAAACCACTGGGTGCCCTGTGCCAGGTGATAATTAAGGGTTGAGGTTTCCAAAGTTTTACCTGAGACAGCAGAGACAAGCCCCGGGCTGCAGGACACTCACGTGGAGGGCTTGGCCGCCCCCCTAGAGCAATGTTCTAGGAGCCTGCCAAGCTCTGCAGGGCCAATACCTGAGCTGCAGTAGGCATTCTGGAAAGCGATGTAGTTTCAGCTGATGGGCAATATCGATACTTTGGTGAGGTATACCAGCACAGAAGGAGCCCAAGAGCAGTGGAGGACAGTGTATGGCATAGAGACATTGCAATCAGACACTCTGGGATTGAGTCCCTGCTCTACCTTTTAGGGAGGAAACTCAGGATAGCCACTTCATCTCTTTGAGCCTCTGTTTCTTCATCTGTCTAATGGGTATACTCCCCTGCCTCATGCATGGGTTATTATGGAGATAAACTGAGAATAGCATGGTGACAACAACCATCTATGGTCCCCTTGTGATGTGCCAGCCATGTGCATTCATCTTTAATCTCTATGACAAATTTATGAGTTGGATAAAAGTGCTGTGTTGGGAGGATTGTTTGACTGAAAGTCATTGACTTGGGATCCAGTGAACTTAAGCAAACTAGGGACTTACTGGAAGGACAAAAGGGAGCTCACAGAATGGAGAGGGGAGTTGAGAAGAGGCTCCAAGCAGTCAGATTCAGTGAGTGCCATGGGCCTCAGGACCTGGAACTGCTCATTATATTCTCCTGAGTGCCCTGCTGCTGCTGCTAAGTCATGTCAGTCGTGTCTGACTCTGTGCGACCCCATAGACGGCAGCCCACCAGGCTCCTCCGTCCCTGGGATTCTCTAGGCAAGCACGTTGGAGTGGGCTGCCATTTCCTTCTCCAGTGCATGAAAGGGAAAAGTGAAAGTGAAGTTGCTCAGTCGTGTCTGACTCTTCGCGACCCCATGGGCTGCAGCCTGATGCAGCTCCTCCGTCCATGGGGTTTCCGAGGCAAGAGTACTGGAGTGGGGTGCCATTGCCTTCTCCGTCCTGAGTGCCCTAGAGGAACCAAAAAACTCTAGTCGTCTCCCCCATCCCCGGGCTCCCATTCAAGACCCCAGTTGAGCTGTAGAGGCCCCTTGGCCCTACGGGGGCGGGGACAGCAAGAAGAAGTTTCCAAGGGCAGGCACCTGGGTTTCCCACTCCTCAAGACAATACAAAGAGCATGAGGGCACACTGGGGTGCTGGGGAATGGATACTGGGCACGATTCTTACCATCCCCATTTTATAGACACATAAACCAAGGCTCAGAGCTGTGAAGCCACTTGCTTAAGTTCACACGAACAGTGAGGAGAAGAGTGGAGACTTGGATCTATGGCTCTCCTAGGAAAGGGCTTCCTCCCTTCAGTCCCCAGTCTGGACTTTTCCAGGGCAGGACTGGACATCAGCATCCTTATTCAGTACTGTGAAGTCTCATGCAGATGTCAGCCTGGGTAAGAAAGCCTCAGAATGGAGGGGCTGCTACCCTCACGCAACTCATAAGACCAGCCTGTCAATGAAAGAAATTTCTCTCTGATCTTTCCATGTTCAAACACACGGCTGTCAGGAAGCATCGGGAAGAAAGAGATTTAGAGGCTTTCAGATGATCAGGGCTTATTTTGAGGTGCAAAAGGGCTCTCCCCTCTCTTACCTCCAGCCCTTGATATCTGCTGTTTCTTCCACCTGAACTGATGTTTCCCCATCAGAATTTTACAGTCCTACATGTTCTTGAAAGCTGGGCCCAAATTCTACTTTACTGAAGAAATTTTCCTGATTCCTCAACGAGGGCAGACCTGTCCTTCTTCTGGCCTTTACAGATTTGCTCTCATGGCTCTGGCCATGGTCTACACAGAAGTAACAACATTGGATGTGCATTAAATTGTACTGAGTCTATTTTATATTCTGTTCTATAAATGAGGATATTGGGGCACAGAGGTTAAGTCCACTTGCCAATGGTCATAATACTATTAAATGAGGTGGCTGGGTTAGTACAAAACCAGCATGATAGATATCCTCTGCATCTGTCCCTCTGTCTGGAAGTGCCATGAAAGGACCCAACCAAAGCAGGAGGCTGTATTTGCTCCTTTCAAGAATCCCCCCTCCCCACAAAAGATTCTATGGGCAGTTCCTCTCCCTTGAATACAGAACTAAGAAGTGGTAATAGGAAAGTGACTTTTTAATACCACGATGCAAAGGAATGAGTTCTGCTGGAGTCTGCTTGATGTGACCTGATAGAGCAAAGGGTAAGACAAGCCACACCCAATGAACTATGGATGGGATGGGAAGATGGAGTAGACAGGGAATCCCACAAGTCCTTGCAGAAGATAACCACTGGCAGGACAGGACATGCATGCTACTTCTGTCAGCTTCGGTGGTGGATACATGGGCTCTGGTTCAAGCCCTGGTTCTACCAGTTTCCTAGCTGTGTGACCTTGAGCAAATCACTTAACTTCTCTGATCCTCAGTTTCTTCAAGCAATCGTGATGATTCAAGGAGATAATAAATATGAAGTGAAAAGTGAAAGTGTTAGTAGTTCAGTTCTGTCCGACTCTTTGTGACCCCATGAACTGTAGCCTGCCAGACTTCTCTGTCCGTGGAATTCTCCAGGCAAGAATACTGGAGCGGGTAGCCATTCCCTTCTTCAGGAGATCTTCCCAACCCAGAGATCAAACCTGGGTTTTCTGCACTGCAGGCAGATTCTTTACTGTCTAAGCCACCAGGGAAGAACCAATAAATATGAAGCGTCCTGTATAAAGGTTGTCATTTACTAAGTTTTTGAGAAAGACTGGCTATTTTTCTGCCATACGATTTGAGGCTTCTTCATCTCTGACACAGCCCCCAGTCCACTTGTGTGCCCTTTATCCCTACCACACCAGGCAGCCATGATGACCTGAGCATGCTCTGACTTAGTCGTGCCTCCGTGCTTTAACACATGCTGTTCCTTCTGCCTAGAATGCCCTTCCCTTTTTTCTCCCTGTCTTGAGTCCACCTACTGTATCTTAGACCCAGCTAGATGGTAGCTTCTCTGTGATGCTGTTGTAACAACTTGGCCAGCCTACTGTTCCCTTGGCCGTTAGCCCCTTTAGTTGAGCTCTGACCACAGGGAGGATTAAATGGGATGATGTCTGAGAAAGCCCGTGGACAGTGCCTGGCATGGAGTGGGTGCCCCTAAATGACAAACAGATCTGGGATTGCTTTCCCACCAGCCTCCCTGCCTGGCTGGTGCCTGGCTTCCTCATGTCCATATTCTAGCACCAGAGTAACACTTGGCAGATTCTCAGTAACTCGAAGTGAAAGTTACTCAGTCATGTCTGATTCTTTGTGACCCCAAGGACTATACAGTCCATAGAATTTTCCAGGCCGGAACACTGGGGTGGGTAGCCTTTCCCTTCTCCAGGGGATCTTTCCAACCCAGGGATCAAACCCAGGTCTCCCACATTGCAGGCGGATTCTTTACCAGCTGAGCCACAAGGGAAGCCCTTAGTAACTTAGACATTTATCATTTGGCGTGCTGCTCAGCATCCCACATTGGTGTGTGGAGTCTCCTATGGAGTAGGCCTGGTAGGGTGAATTGAGGATCCCGCCCTAGAAGCTGGGGAGGCCACATCCCTCCACTTCTGTCTGGGGTTGAACATGCGACCCAGGTTTAGCCAATTGAACCCCCTCCGACCCGCCATTTTGCCCAGAATTCACACTTGGCAGTGACTTCCATAGTGATGACAGGAGTGGCCAGTGGGGGTGGTAACTGGGCAGTACCCTCCTAACCCCAGTTCCTGAGGTGTGATGCTGGCTTGTTTCCTCTGCCTCCCTTGCCCATTCTATCCTGGTATCCAGCCTTCCTGAGCCTCCCGTGCTCACTAATATTTTTCCAATCAACTCCTTGGCTGCTTCTTGCCAGTATCAGTTTCTCTCAGTTGCAATCAAGACCCAAGTCAGGTTCAGAAGGCGATGGATACACAATTGAAATGGATCAATATGCATTTCTGTGCATGCTCCAAGAAGCAGGCCCTGGGCTGGGCGATGGATACACAATTGAAATGGATCAATATGCATTTCTGTGCATGCTCCAGGAAGCAGGCCCTGGGCTGGGGAGCACCATGTTCAAGCGATGCATAAGACACCGGCAGCACCCACAGGGGTCCTGATGTCCCAGGGAGACAGATGATGCACGAGACCGTGAACAAGGCAGTGAAGTGAAGCTGGGTTTCACTGGGCCTTTCAGACATTTGGAGGAGGGACGTTGAGTCCTCATTGGGTGGTGCCATCACAGAGTAGAAAATGAGTTAGATGGTGAGAACTGGAGGCACTGGGACAATGTTCCGGATTAGGGACTTGAGCCAAAGGGACTGAAAACAGCTGAGTAAGATGGAGCAGGAGGGATGCTTGCTAGCAGGCGGTGCTTGTGGGGAAACAGCCCACAGGAGGAAAGGACTGACCTAAGAGTGAGCGCCCAGGTCCCCTATTTACACCCATTTTCACCCAGCAGGGACTAAGGGTGAGCCCCATTACCAGTCTGTGGAGCCCGCCTGTCTGTGAGCTTCTGCTTTGCTGAGGGTCGTCAGGGAAGGAGCTGTGCTGGGATTCCATGAGGTACCAGCACCGTGATCTCCAGGTAGCTGGAGTAATAACGGCTTCCCTCTGTCTTCTCAGGCAGGGCAGCCCATGAGCAGGAACTTCACCTGAGGAGATGGGGATCAGAAGCACAGCTGGATCTTGGCATCTTGGGATGGACAGGTGTGATTCTGAGCGTGACACCCTCCGGGATAGCGTGGTGACTTTCCAGCGGTCCTTCAGGAAGCAGGCCCTGAAGACAGGAGCTGTGGACCTGCGGGGTCAGAGCAAAGCACAGTGTTACCTGGATCTGGGCTCTCCCTGGCAGGTAACAGTGTATCCCAGGAGTTTTCTGACTCCCTGTCCTGCCCTCTCCCTCCTCCGTCAGGTGTTCAGATCTGTGTCACTTCCAAGTCTCTGCCTCACTGTCACCGCAGGGTCCCTCCCTCCTGCCAGGGCCACTTTCTGTCCACGTCTCCATGGTGCAGCCATGGGAGGAAGACGTGGGAGCATAAACCATACTTTGTCGAGGACTTTAGGATTTTAAGGACAGTAACGATGTGGCTGATCCGTCCAGAATTTGGTCTTGGTCTTGTCAGAAAAGTTGGGACCCACGTTCTCTGAGTGGCTTGTCCCAAGAATACATGGGTTACTACAGAGAAGAAATCAAGTCTTGTCTTCCCTTTGTCCATCTGGCCCCTACAAGTGCTTTCTTCTCACAGTGTTGCCAGGAATGTAACAAAACAGTGCAAGGGTGTCAGGTGGGATGACACCAAGAGCAACTATGGGAGAAATGACTTCAGTAAATCGGAGAGTTGGGGTGGAGACAACATGTTTTGTCTTCCTCCTTCGTCTTTGTAAACACAGAAGTTTCCACCATCACTGAACCCAGCAAGGACCTGGATGGTCTGTGAGATAGGAGGTTTCTCCTACAAACTCCGCTGCGCTCTCCCTCCCACCCCAGACTGTCACAGAGGCATTAGCTCTGCAGCACAGAAAACAAAGATGCCAAGAAGCCAAAGGTGCAAACAGCTCCCATCTCATGATAAAGCTGGCTCAGCAAATCCTGCTGATTCAGGGCCAAAATTGGGCCAGTTCCCAGGTGGCCCTGGCAGGAGGAACTCTGAGGATGGACACTGAGGGCTTGGGAGTGACAGCTCTGAACAGCCGACAGAGGGAACAGACGAAGCAGGAGAGAAGGTCCAAACTCCAAGAAACCTGCCCTTCCTGAAATTACCGACACTCGACACTTGACACTCGACACTCGGGTGAGGCTCTCCTACCCCTCACTCCTCATCTGTACTTCCACCCCACCCCCACCTGCAGCTGCCCCTAGGGACCTGCTTCCTGACCCCCAAGGTCATGTCCTTTGTATGTGGCTAAGGAAGCACAGAGTACACCTTTGCTGAGCTCCTCCTTTTGAACTTATAAATCATCAGACACAACCCTTTTGGAAATCAATTTGGCAATAATATCAAGTGACATAAAAATGTTCATCACCTTTGGCCCAATAATCTTCCTCCTGGGAATCAAGCCTAAGGAAATAATTCACCAGGAAGCGAGAACAATTCTGTATCTACAGAGACATTTACTGTGATGTTATTTATGATAGGGAAAATTGGCGCCAACATAGGGGGATGGTGCTATAAATGATGTCGCATCCATCCAATGAAATATTCTGCTACCAGTAAGGATGGTACATTGGAAAATTGTGTAACCACCAGAAGTACTGTTTAGAAATGAAAAGCAGGTGGGAAAAGGAGCATAGGATTGTATATACGCCATGATTATTCCAAAGCCGACAAGTGTATATGTAGGGGCGAAGATTCGCCCCAAGCTAGAGACATCACAGTAGCTGTTGAGGGACTTCCCTGGTGGCTAAGACTCGGTGCTTTCAATGCAGAGGGCCCTGATTTCATCCCTGGTCAGGGAACTAGATCTCAAAGGAGGCAATTAAGAGTTCTCCAGCTGCAACTAAAGATCCGCATGCGCAACTAAGACCAGTGCAGCCAAATAAATAAATAAATATTAAATAAATAAATATTTTATTTAGTTTTAATAGCTGTTGTGTTGCATATAGGGGAGGGGACGGCAGGTGTAACGGTATTTCCGTTGCCCTCTTCCATGGATGTAGAGTCCTATTGAGAAGTCATTTTTGGAAAAATTGTAATTTGTCACTTCGGGTTTTGGCTTTCTTACTTGCCTCATGGGAGGTATTCGAAGAACCCCATCTCAGACCAAGTCTTGTTTCCCGGCCCTTCCTCCATCCGCCTTTCCTCCCCCAAAGGAAGATTTTGTAGCCGCCCCCCCCCCCCAAGTCTCTGTTTGCAGTCTCCCACTTTGCTCTGAGCTGTCGGTGGCAGACAGAGCCTCGAGGCACTTTTTCATGATCATAATTCAAATTACCCGTTTAAGTCGGTCAAATGAAAAAATAGCCGCTCCGCCCGCACGCGGGCCCTGGCGGGGGCGCAGGGAGCGCCGGGGCGGCTGCAGCGCGCTCCCCGCGGCGGCCCGGCCCTGAGCTCATTTCCTGGGGCGCGCGCGCCGGGCTATTTCAGCCTGGCTCTGTGCAAACAGGACAATTTACTGCGGCCAAAAGGCGCCCAAATTACAATCGTATCACAGACAAATATCCGCCACACCAGGCCTCCAGAAGCCGGGAGGGGCCTCTCTCCCAGCGCGGGGGCCGGGGAGGTGGGGGGTGGCGCGGGGTCAAGCGGGTCCGCGGGGCTCAGCCAGGCCGGGACCGCGGTCCCTACTGCGCCCTGGTAGCATTCGCCAGCAAGTGTGCCCCCTCTCTGGCAGCAGGAAAGGAGACCCGGAGAGATCGTTCCTAGCTGGGCTCCAGTACAGAAAACCTTGTCTCTTGGGTGGGTGGGTGGGTGGGGGTGGGGGTGGGTGGTGTTCTCCCTGATTTAGGGCAGCTTTTTCTTTGGCTGCTCCTCTGCGCTTAGGATGAAAGCATCCTTCCATCCAGCCACACGAAGGTTCAAAATCGTATCTCCAGGACTTCCTTGGTAATGCAGTGGTTACAGCTCTGTGCTTCCACTGCAGGAGGCACATGTTCAATTCCTGGATGGGGAAGTAAGATCCCAGATGCCACACAGCACAGCCCCCGCAAACAAAACGAAACTCCAAAATCGTTATCTCCTTGCTCAGTACTTCTCTATCACTCTTGGAGAAAAGTTCCTAATCTCTATCGTGATGGTCAAAGAGGATCCCTGTCCCCTGCCCAGTTCACCTGTGCAGTTAGCAACCCCCATCCCCTCCCCCGACACCCCCCCTCCCCAGCAGGCTTTTCCACAATCCCATGCCTTGTCATTTCCCTTTCCACTCTGCCAAATGTTTCCTGTTTTCTCTTCCAGAACTCTTGCACATTCTTCAAGATCCAGCTAATAGGTCACCTCCTCCAGGAAGTTTTCCTTGCCCTCCAGGCAGAGTCAGCCCCTTTCCCTTGCTAGCTGTGTAGAAGTATATGCTACTTCTCCCAGCCTGTAATTATCTGCTTGCTGGCCTGGGCTCCACTGTCCTGTTGTTCACAGATATTTCCTCCTCCTCTTAGGAGAAGAAAACTACTTCCCTGACTCACTGGCCTCACTCAGGCTTGACCATGTGACTTGCCCTGAGCTGTGAAGTGGGACTCATGAGTCAGTGAGGAACAGAAGCTTCCAAGGCTAAGTATGGTTCACCATGCTCTCTTTTCCCTCTGTTGCAAAGGATGGCAATGCCCCATCCAGAAACCGCGCGGCCATCCTGGCACTGGAGTAAAGGAAAGTGGAACTGACTCATAACATACATGAAGCGTGAGAGAGAAATGAACTTGACTGTGATGCATGAGGCCTCTGGGACCGTGGAATCATGTGTTACTGCAGCATAAACCAGCTGATCTTGGCTTCTCCGACCTTTGCCTCTCTGCCCCGGCTTTACCAGCACAAAATCAGGAATCTCATCTTACTCGTATTACAGGGCGGACCTTCAGCCCATGTTCTTTGAGTGGCTGATAATATTAATAGGTAAGGTTTGCTGAGCACTGATCGTGTGCTCGGCACTGTGCTGTCCTCTTGCCAAATGTCACCCCATTTCATCCTTTCAATAGCACTAGGTAACTATTCTTACATAGAATTTGCAAAAGAAAAAAAGGGTGAGACTTCTCTGGAGGTCTAGTGGTTAAGAGTCAGTACTTTCTGATGTGGATGAACCTAGAGTCTGTCACACAGAGTGAAGTTAGGCCAGAAAGAGAAAAACAAATATCGCATGTAAATGCATATACGTGGAATCGAGAAAAGTGATACTGACAAAACCTATATGCAAGGCAGAAATAGAGACGCAGACATAGAGAACAGACTTGTGGACAGAGAGTGGGAAGAGGAGGGTGGGACGAATAGAGGGAGTAGCACTGACATATATACACTACCATGTGTAAAATAGCTAGCTAGTGGGAAGCTGCTGTATATAGCACAGGGAGCTCAGCTTGGTGCTCTGTGATGACCTACAGGGGTGAGACGGGGGTGGGGGTGGGAGCGGGAGGGAGGTTCAAGAGGAAGGAGATATATGTTTACATATAGTTGATTTATGTTGTTGTGCAGCAGAAACTAACACAACAGTGTAAAGAAAGCAATTATACTGCAATTTAAGAAAAGAAAAATGCTGCAAAAAAAGGACTTCCAATGCAGGGGGCACCCATTCAATCCTTGGTCCGGGAACTAAGAGCCCTCATGCCACGGGGCACAGTGGAATCTAAGAGTCTAAGGTGCACGATTTAATCCACTGTAGGGTTCCAGTTTGCAGCCCCAATGGGAACCAATACCCAGGACACATTCCGTTCTCTCTCCTCCCCGTGGGTACCACACCATACAATCCTTTGCTGAGATGTGACAGAGGAAACACAATCATTGATGCAACCCCCATGCTATCTGCTGCAAAGTCCCGGCAGAAAGACAAGATTGGCCTCAGAACAAGAGGAGAACAATGTGGGGCAGCTGGGCGGCAGCTGCCCCCTGAGATGGATGGGCATAACTCTAATTTATGGATGCATCTTGTTTGGAGAGGGCCCCCCTTGCCATCTTGGCTGCCCCTACCCTCTACCCCTCCTCTTTGGCTAATAATGAATGACAAGCAGTGGACATTATTAATTAAACTGCCCCAGTATCCAGTGTAAAACCCAAGGCAACATGCAGAGAAGGCATTCAAAGTATTTTTGCTGCCCCCGCTCAGGGCACAGGCCACAGACTCGTTCCTGCCCTGGCTAGAGCAGGCCCTGGAGGCAGCAGCCTCTCACAACAGGACTTCCTAGGAACTCTCTGGGCTCCGCTTGGTCAAATAGAAATCAGCAAGACAGGCCACGCAGTAATTAAACTCTTGGCATTCTTTTGACAAAAATGATTTCTCTTGGGATATTCCCACAGGCCACTGAAGGACTGTCTGGGGCCTGCAAGCTCCCAGCTGATTACCAAGGGATTTTTGAAGTTGGCCTTGACTGGGGATCAAAAGGGGATGGGGAGTTCAGGCTGTGAATATGGGGGTGGGAAATGCTTATAATTAAATTTATCATCTGGTCGTTCAGCTCAAAGCACCAGCTCCTGCTTTGCCAGGACCAAGATAAAAAAGAGGCCTTCAGGGCCCATTTATTTATATTCCTATTGTTTGTTCACTGATGTTTCTTTAGCATCTAAGAGCTTGGCATATAGTAGGTGTTCAATAAATACTTGTTGACTGATCAGCCAGTGATATGTTGATGCCAATTCTTCACAAAAGCAGCAATCAGGAGCAATTCGTAATGAAGGTCCTAGAGCCAGTGGCTTCTGTGTTTGAAGCCACAAGATTATAAATGTGTTGAAGATAAGGCCTATGTCTTATTCAACTGGCTGTCCCCAGAACGAGGCATGATGCCCAGCTCAGGACTTGCATGCAGTGGCTTCTTACTTTTTTTAAATTTTATTGAAGTATAGCTGATTTACAACACTGTGTTTAATTTCTGCCATACAGCAAAGTAATTCAGTTATACATATTCTTTTTCATATTCTTTTCCATTATGGTTTATCACAGAATATTGAAGATAGTTCCCTCTGCTATATAGTGGGACCTTGTTGTTTATGCATTCTACATATAATAGTTTGTATCTGCTAATCCCAAACTTCCAGTCCTTCCCTCCCGCATACCCCCTCCCCCTTGGCAGCCACAAGGCTGTTCTCTATATCTGTAAGTCTGTTTTTGTTTTGTAAATATGTTTGTGTCCACATTTAAAGTTCACATATAAGTGCTATCACATAGTCTTTGTCTTTCTTGTTTTTTGAGGAACCTCCATATCATTTTCACAGTGGCACACAGTGGTTTCTTAGCAGGATCTTTTGGCTGAAGGACTCACATTCCAGATCTGGTCTGGCAAAAGTCCACTAGACATGCCCTGTGTTTCTCTAAGTAGTTCCTTGAGCTGTAGCAGCAGTGGCAGCTACAAAGTCAAGAAGTCTGGGAGGTCAGACCCATAGCGAATGTGCTAGTTGGAAAGGCCAGAGACCTCAACCAGCTCCTGATTGAAGAGAAAGAAGAAATGAACTAGTTATAATTGGGGGGAGGGGGAGGATGCTTCTAGAAAACGTAACTTTATTTTCCTATATCTCTCTTTCGAGAGCCCATCCCACCTGGTAGCAGCAAATTTAAGTTACTTGTAATCAATTTCAGCTGAACTCAGAAATTTAAGATTTAAGTTTACCTGTTCAGGATTTTCTCATCTGTCTCCCCAAAGCAGCTCCTTAGTTCCAAGGGCTTCTGTGGCTTGGGACAGGGTGCTGGAGGACAGAAGGTGCTGAGCCATGGCCTTTGGTATCTGTCTTCACCAGCTCCAGGGGCATGGTCACTCCACCTCACTGGTGTCTGCTAAATCCACATCCTTTTTCGGTGACCATCAGTCCATGAACTCTGCCTCCTCCTCATCCTGCCCACAAGACTCTCCAGGACCACTGCCTTGCCCAGCATCTCCCATGGCCTCCTTGGGACCTTGGGAAAGCCAGGTGACCCTTTATTACCCCTAAGGCCCAAGGAGGCTCCCATTGCCTCTGGATGCCATGATAAAGTAGGGTTCCCAACAGATAGTGGATGCACAGTCCCCTCTGCTCTGGTAGTTTCCAAACTGGTTGGTGCCCACACTCCATTTTGACCTTTGTCTCTGTTGTGAGCTGTGGCTGCACATAAAAGGGAGGGTCACCAGCAACACAAAAGGGAAGAAGTTTGATACTGTAGACTTTTATACCCTGAATGTCACATGGGGAAATGGAAGATTTAAAAAGTAAAAAAGACTCACACTGATTCCGTGTAATGTGAGTGAGTAGCGGTATCAGGCCAAGATCCTGGGACTTGGTAAACCACTTCTGAACCCTCCTCCTAAACCAAGCCCCATCCCAGGTTCTATCACAAGCTACTGCAACTGACGGGATATGCACAACAGTCTTAAAAACATGGCCGCAAATTCTTTGACACTCTTCCTCTTGAGATGTAGGGTCTATGTCTCCTTTCCTTGAATATTGGCAAGCTTGTGATTGCTTCAGCCAAGAGTACAGAGAAGCGATGCTATGTAATTCCCAAGTCTAGGTCATCACAAGCCATCAGCTTCTGGCTTGTTAACTGGGGAAGGGAGTCCTTGTGTTTGTAGCCCTGAGACTTCGTGTAAGTTCAGTTATCCCAAGGCCACCATGTTGTGAGGAAGCCCAAACCATACAAAGAGGCCATATGTAGATACTCTGTCATCACTGAATCATCCCAGCCCAGGCACAAGACGAGTGAGAGAAGCCCCCAGATGACTTCAGACCTCAGACTTTCAAGCCACCTCCAGCCATTTGAGTCTTCCCAACTAAGGCCACTGGCATTGTAGAGCCAAGACAAGCCACCCCATTGGGCTGGAATCCAGTTCCTAACCCTCTGAATCTGTGAGCCTAATAAAATGGGTACTGTTTTATGCCACCAAGTTCGGGAGCTTTTGTATGTAGCCATCAGATAACTAGAACAGCGTAGGATCCCCTAGTCTCTGAAATCTATGTCTCTGCCACCCATTAAGCCAGCCTGCCACAAGGCCACTAAGAAGGCCAGTGAGTGTGTGGTGGTGACCCTTGTTCTAGGGGACTTGAGTGAATGAAGTTGTTACTGTGTATGGCTGGTAACAAAGGAATGTATATTCTAGATGGAATATATATGTGGAGAAGAGACCCTAGAAGTATCTTAGGGAAGTAAAGTAAAGGAATAATGACTCACTGA
The DNA here is from genome assembly GCA_024291935.2 of Okapia johnstoni. Classification (NCBI taxonomy): domain Eukaryota; kingdom Metazoa; phylum Chordata; class Mammalia; order Artiodactyla; family Giraffidae; genus Okapia; species Okapia johnstoni. The sequence goes on along the minus strand of CM044306.1, from coordinate 18,359,520 downwards.
CAACAAACTCCGTTCCTGGTCCTGCCCATCCTCATATCATTTATTCAACAAAGGACAACTGCTAAGTGCTAGGCCCCACTGGGCTCTACGACATGAACATAGACTTGGAGCCTCACAGTTCTCACAGTCCAGCAAAGACAAACATTAAACAATTATTTAATGCGTGCACTTTGGGTGACAAGTGTGGGGTGTCCTGAGGGTTGGGCAGAGATTTGTTTCATCCTCATAAAATCCTTCTGAAGTGGCCACTATCAGCTCTTTTTTGCAAAGGGAGGCTGAGACTCAGAGAGGTTAAGTGACCTTCCCAAGGCTAATCAGCAAAGGAGATATCAGCCTGAAGAGAAGCCTGAGTAAATCCCTCAAGTCCAGCCAGAGAAAGTACAGGCACAAATGACCAAGGCAGCTGGCTAAGTGGGAGAGATCTGGGCCAGTGCCCTCAGACTGGCAACCCCTAAAGGAACAGCAATAACCCTGGGAAGGCAGGGGTACCTCTGAAGCCAGCAGAGTCACTCCCATCTTCCCAACAGAAGGTGGTCTTCTACCATGAAGCATGGACAGGGCTCCTAAATCACCTTCAAGTTCCTGGGCAGCCACACTCATCATCTGTTAAATGGGGCAGGAAAGGCCAGCTGAGGTATCACCATCCAGAGGCAACAACTGGGACCGCTAACCCCTGCCTTATTATCAAGAGACCAGGGACCAAGGGAGAAGCATTGGAAGATGACACAGAACACCCAGAGTCTCCTGGAGATACCATGTGTGCTTAGTCATGTCCTATTCTTTGAAACTCCATGGATCGTAGCCTGCCAGGCTCCTGTTCATTGGGTTCTCCAGGTGAGAAAACGAGTGGGTTGCCATTTCCTCCTCCAGGGGATCTTCTAGATCCAGGAATCAAACCCACATCTCTTGCGTCTCCTTCATTTGCGGTGGAATCTTTACCACTGTACCACCTGGGAAGCCTGGAGATGCTATAAAGAAGTGAGTTCCATTCCTTGGGGTATGGAAGAAGCATCTGGAGAACAGATCAAATGCTTGGCTCCCCATCCCTACCCTTGCCCCTACTGAGAGATTTGAATTCATTAGGCCTGGAGGGAAGCCCAGACATCTAGATTCAAGTTCCTCCTGGTGTTCTGATGCACAACACACATACCCCAGCCTTTGGGGACCACTGCCTTAGAGAATACTCTCCTGTGCCCTCGGCAGACAGAATAGAAAACTGAAGCCAGAGAAGGGATCGTCAGCACAGGCTTAAGGCTTCCCTCCCCTGGAGAGGGCAGATGGGAGGGTCTTGTATGGACATTTAGCCTCTGCATCTGCCCCTGCCCCAACTCCAGCTTTGTCAGATTTCAGGGGGAATCCTATCTTCCTCCTTTCATTGAAAGGGGAGCTTAAACTCATGGGCAGGGGGCTCGGATTGGCTGGATATGAGTCCCAACTCTGCTACTTACCAGCAGTGGGCCCCAGTAGCTTTGAAAAATAATCAGCAGACTATTTTTGAAATATATTCTGAGATGAATTTTTAATAAAGCCCTTAGAATACTCAAAGAACAGGGAGAACTAGGACACTCAAAGATGCATGCAGGTGATTAAGCAAATAAATCATTAGACAAATTGGTCTCAGGATAATGCTCCCTCTCTATCCATGATATTGGGCAAATTACTGATCCATTCCGAACTTCAGTTTCCACACCTGTACAATGAGGTTAAGAAAACCTATTTCACAATTTTGTTGTAAAAACATTGTAAGGAGATAAATGCCAGGTAGATAGTAAACGTTCAATAAATTCGACTTCCCTCCCTTCCTGAGCCTTCGGACCACACAGAGGCTGCCCCTGCCCTTGACTTTGGCTTTAAGGAGCCTGTGGTCACAGAGAGGATTTCACACTGGAAGTACATGCATTCCAAATTGACACCTAACTGTATATTTTCTGGTGTAAACTATACATCGACTCTAACTTTAGCCTGGGGGAGTGTTATTATTTGTTTCTCTTTCATGAAAGCTGTAATAGAGGGAGAGAAAACCCTGCCTCATACATTCCAGTTTCTAAAATACACAGTTTCCTGGGATATTATTTAAGTCTATTTTAGCTCTGGAGTCTCACCATCTCAGTGGGGTGCTTATTTAAGTTTTGGGTGGGCTCTGGAAAGGCCTGGAAAGTCTCAAAGGTGGGGAAGAGATTCTTCCCATTCACTGACTAGAAGAGTCTGGGGTCTCTGCAGGTTCTGGAAGATTCTGGAAGCCTCCCTAACATCAGCTGAGGGATCCCAGCAGAGGGGCCGAACTGACACCGATTCCTACTTCTTGTGACCTGAACCTTTGACATGACCTGGGCTTCTTCCTGGTTTTCCCAACTTCTGCTTTGGCTGGAGGCTCCAGCTTCCTCCCTTTCTGATGATGGACATAGGGCTCGGCTGGGCCTCCAGAAGGATAAACACCTTCTGCCAAATGGTCAGTGTCTACCTCCCTCTACCTATTTCCTGCCCTCCAGTGCTGTTCTTGGGTCAAGATCATTCCTGGCATTCAGTGGCAGGTCCCTAAGAAGGTCCCGCCTTGCTAAACACCCTCCCTAGAGGACATTTCTTCCTGACCCTGTGGCCAGTGTTGTCCTTAGCAGTGGAGGGTGGAATGGGGCAGCATGCTGGGGTTCTTGCCACTTGTTCTGATTACAAGTTGTAAACTCCTGTTGTGGAATGCCACACTAGGGTTCTCCAACTTCAGCGTGCAGAAGAATCAAATGTGCTTTTATTTATTTATTTGGCTGTGCCACCAGCTAACGGTGGGATCTTAGTTCCCCAACCAGGGACTGAACACAGGCCATGGCAGTGAAAGTGCTGCGTCCTAACCACTAAACCGCCAGGGGAAGTGTACTCTTAAAAGCACCCCCAAGGGATTCTGATGCAAGTAGACATTTGGAAAAACAGTGGTTGATAAAGTTGCTAGAAAGATGTTCCAAGTTTCTGGGTGTCTTTGAACTGTTCAAAGTGAAAAACAAGTAGGCACCCTTTATGAAGGCAGACTGGAGGATAGCGGAGCCGTTCCCAAGGAGGGTGGGCCTCTGAGCTCATTAACAGCAGCAGCCAGGGACGTGCCTGAAGATCCAGTGGTTAGGATTCCAAATGTCCACTGCAGGGGCTGCAGGTTCGATCCCTTGTCGGGGAACTAAGATCCCACATGCTGCACCGTCTGGGGGGGGCCTCCCCCCACCAAAAAGAAAGCAAAAGAGCAGCTAACTGAGAACGGCACTGAGCGCCGGGCACTGTTCTACGTGCTTGTGAACCACAGCCCCGTGACGAAGGTGCTCCTCTTGTCCTCACTGTATATGAGAGGAAACAGGCACAGAGAGGTTGAGAGCTGTACACAAGGGCCAACAGCTACCCGGGGGCCCACAGACACGAGCAGTCGGCTTCAGAATCCCTGCTCTTCCCCACACTCCAGAACCAACTCAGGAGTCAGTGCCTGTACTTCAGGAAGGACCCGCAGGAGGGTGAGAGGGCGAGGGCAAGCAGAGCCTGGGTAGGTGACGAGGAGGACTGTGGGGCTGGACATCGACTGGGAACATTTCAAGACCAAGAGATGTAGTTGGCAGAGTAGTTCCCCTCCCTCAGAGGTCCACATCCTAATGCCTGGAACCTGTGAATATGTTACCTTCTGTCGCAAAAGAGACTTAGAGATGTGAGGAAGGATCTAGAGATATGGAGAGCATCCTGGGTTAACCAGGGAGCCCAAAGTGACCACAAAGGTCCTTCAGTGTGTGAAAGAGGGAAGCAGAAGGGTGAGAGTCAAGGGATGCGATGTGAGAAATCTCAGACAGCCATTGCCAGCTTTGAAGAGGGAAGGGGCCACGAGTCAAGGAACGTAGGCCATGTCTAGAAGATGCAAGGGGCAAGAAAAGTGTTCACCTGCAGATAGGAATACAGCCTTGCTAGCATCTTTTTAAATTTTTATTTATTACTTTTTTAATTAATTGATTCAGTTGATGTATTTATTTTTGGCTGTGCACGGGCTTTCTCTAGTTGTGGTGCGCAGGCTTCTCGTTGCGGCAGTTTCTGTTGTTGCGGAGCACAGGCTCAGTAGCTGTGGCACACAGGCCTAGTTGCTCTGAAGCATGTGAAATCATCCCAGACCAGGAATGGAACCCGTGTCCCTGCATTGGCAGGCAGATTCTCAACCATTGGACCACCAGGGAAGTTCCCCTGCTGGCATCCTGATCCATTGTGGACTTCTGACCTCCAGAACTGTAAGGTTATAGATTTGTGTTATTTCACACCACTAACTTTGTTACAACAGCCTTGGGAAACTAATAACAGGAAGAAAAGGAGCCCTTAAGAGAGATTTAGCACTTTGCTTTGAACAGTGGCTGAAAATAGACGAGAAAACAGGAAGATGATACCCTAGAGTGGAAAGAGGGAGAGACAGTCTCCCCCAGGACTGGAAAAGAGTGGGGCTTCCAAACAACTCTCAGGAGTTTGTGTTATAATGCCTTTCAAGAGAGAGTAGAAGTAAATCAAATTTCTGTGCTGTGTCTTCATATAGAATATTTCTTGGGGAAGATTTATAATGAGTCATTTGTATGTTTTATGAATACTTGCTTCTCCTGGTCTTCCAAATATCTGTTGGAAACCTGGGGTTCAAATCTCATTTAAAAGCTGATATCATTTACCTTGGCACATTCTTTAAAATGTACACAAAATATCTAGGAAGACTTCATCATGACAGTTAATGGCAATCAATTGCTAATATGCAATGAGTGTTTGCTCTTTGCCAGATGCTGTTCCAGGCACTTTACATATATTGTTTCATTTTGGTTTTTAAAATGAAGGTTTATGAGAAGATGAATAACAGGATGAGTAACTGGGATTCTGGAAGAATAATCCAGCAGCCATGGAGACTGGCTACAGTCCCTGACTCCAAGGGCCCCCGGGCCATTCAGTTTCAACCATGACCTGTAATCCTGGACACCGAAGATGAGAAAGAGCAGCCAGAGAGCATCCCTCATATATTGGTGGGATTGAAGCCATCTCAAAGTAGGCAGCCAGGAAGCTGCAGAAAATACTCACTTCCGGGAACAAAAGGTCAGTTGGTTCTTTCTGGTTCACCCTCTGTAGACAATCAAGCATCTGGAGCCCCTTTTCTAAAGCTTCCTGTGCTCTCCAGCTTTTCTTTCCAGCAATAAACACTGGGAAATTGTATTTCAACATTTCTTGAACACCCCCCGGTGCTGCGTGCTTTTTCTCTCTGAATCTGATTTAGCCTTCACTGAAGCCCTACCTGGGGTAATGACTTAATCCCTGGGCTGCCTGACTGGAGCCATGAAGTTCAGATGGATTTTGCAAGACAAAAACCTAAATCTATTTTGTGGTCGCTGATACACATTCTGACTTCACCACATCCGCGGTCATTCCAACCACAAACACAAAAGGTGCTATAAATTCTTTTCCATGCGGTATTTGATTGTCTCTGGTATTATTCACTTCTTGATAAGTCAGCCAGTCAAAACAGCCAGTTCAGGTCGGTCACTAATCCCAAGAGCCCCATTGTGGTGTCCTTGACTGTGTTCCGTCTTAATTGTTAGCAGCAGTTTTTTAATGTGTTTTTTCTCTCGTGAGCTCTGTTTTCTCATTGACTTTGATGAGGGAAAAAAGTCGAGAGAGATATTATTGAAAGTTTAACTGCACTCAAAGAAGCAGCAGTCTTTTTTTTAAATTTAATACTTTTATCAAATAATGGGCTTTAGAGAAAAGAACACAAAGTACCTATAATTTCATAATGTTTTGGTGTGTTTTCTTTGAGTCTTTTTTTCTCTGCACACACAGATGCTGAAACTTAACTGGGATTATCTGTTATATGGTTTCATCCTTGGTTCCAGCAAGTAGTTTGAACTATTACTACTTTTCCTTTTTTTTGGCTGTGCCAAGTGGCATGGGAGATGGTTCCCAGACCAGGGATTAAACATGGGCCTCCACAGTGAAAGCAACGAATCCTAACCACTAGGGCACCAGGGCATTCCCTACATGGCTGTAAATTTTGTAGACATTCTTTTTTTTTCTTTTGCATAACTGAAATTTAATAGAACATTGACACAAGGGCATAATTTAACTAAAAAGCAAAGCTTAGGAAGTTTTACAGACATTTCCATAGAAATACAAATCTCTATTGGGGAGCTGTGAAACTGCTTTCCACTAGGACTGCGTTCACCCTTTTACATTCCAACCAGCAATGTGTGAGAGTCTTAATTCCTCCACATCCTTGACAACACTTATTATTATCCTTTTTTTTGGATTATTGTCATCCTGAAAAGTGCAATTGTTAGTCACTCAGTCATGTCTGACTCTTTGGAGCTCCATGGACTGTAGCCCGTTAGGCTTCTCTTTCCGTGGCATTTTCCAGGCAAGAATTCTGGAGTGGGTAGCCATTTCCTTCTCCAGGAAATCTTCCTGACCCAGGGATCAAACCCACATCTCCTGCATTGTTGGCAGATTCTTTACTGTCTGAGACCCTAGTATGTGCCTAATGGTATATCATTGTGGTTTGTTTCATATTTACTTAATGTCTAATAATGTTGATCATCTCATCACATGCTTATTGACCGTTTGTGTATCTTTGGAAAAAATGTCTATCCAAATCCTTTCCTCATTTTTAAATTGGGTTATTTATCTATTTGAATTTTAAGAGTTTATTATATATTCTTGATGCTAAATCTTATCAAATATATGACCCGCAAATATTTTTTGTAGTTTGTCTCTTCGTTTTCTTTTTTTTTAAAAAAATGTGTGGTTTTTTTTTTTTTTTTCAATTTTTTGGCTATGTCACGTGGCATGCAGAATCTTAGTTCCTTGGCTAAGGATCGAACTTGTTCCCCCTTCCAATGGAACCACAGAGTCTTAACCGCTGGACCACCAGGGAAGTCCTGTCTCTTCCCTTTCTTGATTTTGTTCTTTGATACACAGAAATTTTAAATTTTGGCAAAGTACGATCGATGTAGTTTTTAATTTTGCTGCTTGTGCTTTTAGTGTAATATCTAAGAAGCTATTTTCTAATCCAAGGTCATGGAGATATACATTTATGTTTCCTTCTAAGAATTTTATACTTTTAACTCTTACAGTTAGGTCTTTGACCCGTTTTTTAGGTTAGTTTTTGTATATGGCATGGAGTACAGGTCCAAATTTACTCATTTGCCTGTGGCTATCTATTTGTCCCAGCACCATTTGTTGAAAAAACTATTCTTTCCCCATTAAACAGTCTTGACACCCTTCTCAACCAGTTAATGCAATAGTATCAAAAAGAATAAAATATTTAGGGATAAACTTAACCTAGGAGGTACAAGAACTTGTACACTGAAAACTGCAAAATGTTGCTGAGAGGAAGACACTGAAAAATAAAAAAAAATCTCATGTTCATAGATTGCAAAGCTTAGTATTATTAAGATGTCAACACTACTGAAAGCAATCTATAGATTAAGTGTAATCTCTATCAAAATTCCAATAGCTTTTTTCTTTCAGAAATTGAAAAATCCATCCAGAAATTCATATGAAATCTCAATGGATCCTGAATAGCCAAAATAATTTTCAAAAAGAAAAAAGTTGGAGGTCTTACATTTCTTGATTTCAAAAGTTACTACAAAGCTACAGTAATCCAACAGCACTGTAAAGACATTTAGCACAGACATCTAGACCAATGGAATAGAATAGAGAGCCCAGAAACAAACTCGTATATATAGAGTCAAGTGATTTTTGACAAAGGAGCAAGGACCATTCAACGGGGAAAGAAAAATCTTTTCAACAAGTGGTACTGGGAAAACTGGACTTCCATATGCAAAAGAATGAAGTTGGACTTTGACATTATGCTGCTGCTATTGCTTAGTCACTTCAGTCGTGTCCGACTCTGTGCTACCCTATGGACTGCAGCCCGCCAGGTTCCTCTGTCCATAGGATTCCCTAGGCAAGAATACTAGAGTGGGTTGCCATGCCCTCTTCCAGGGGATCTTCCCAATCCAGGGATCAAACCCAGGTCTCCTGCATTGCAGGCAGATTCTTTACCACTGAGCCACCAGGGAAGCCCTTCACATTATACTATATTCAAAAATTGACTCAGGTAAAAGACCTAAACATAAGAATTACAACTACAAAGCTCTTAGAAGATAACACCATGGAAAAGCTTCATGACATTGTATTTGGCAATGATATTTTCTTGGCTATGACACCAATAGTACAGGCAACAAATACAAATAGATAAATTGGACTACATCAAAATTAAAAATTTAAGTGAATCAAAGGTCATAATCAGAGTGAAAATGCAACCCACAGAATGGGAAGACAAAATAAAAGGATAAACCAAATGAATGACAGATGAATAGATAAACAAAAGGTAGAATACAGTGGAATATTATTCATCTTAGAAAGGAAGGAAATTGTCACACAGGCTACAACATGAATGAACCTTGAGGATAGGTTAAGTGAAATAAAAAAAGAACAAACACTGTATCATTTATATGAGGTACCTAGAAGCAGTCAAATTCATTGAGACAGGAAAGTAGAAAGATGCTTGCTGCGGTTCAGGGGAGGTGGAAAATGAGAAATTATCGTTAAATGGGTATAGAGTTTCATTTTTGCAAGATGAAGAGCATCCTGGAGATGGATGGTGGTAACGGTTGCACAATGATATGAGTGTACTTAATGCCATAGAATTGTACACTTAAAAACAGTTAAGGAACTTCCCTGACAGTCCAGCAGAAGACTCCATCTTTTACTTCCACCCATGGAGGGAGCAGGAGTTCGATCTCTTGTCAAGGAACTAAGATTGTGCATGCCGAAAGGTGTGGCCAAAATGAAAAGAAAATGGTCAAGATGGTAAAATTTATGTTATAGGTATTTTGCCACAATTAAGACATTTTAAAAATAAATTGACTGTATATATATATATATATATATATATATATATATATATATATATATATATATATGTAAGGGCTTCCCTCGTAGCTCATTTGGTAAAAAATCTGTCTGCAATGCAGGAGATTTGGGTTCGACTCCTGGGCTGGGAAGATCCCCTGGAGAAGGAAATGGCAACCCATTCCCATTCTTGCCTGGAGAATCCCATGGACAGAGGCCTAGTAGGCTACAGTCCATGGGGTTGCAAGAGTTGGACACGACTTAGCAATGAAAGAAAAAGTGAAAAGTGAAAGTGCAGTTGTTCAGTTGTGTCCGACTCTTTGTGACCCCATGGTATGTAGCCTGCCAGGCTCCTCCATCCTTGGGATTTTCTAGGCAAGAATACTGGACTGAGTTGCCATTTCCTTCTCCAGGGGATCTTCCTGACCCAAGGATCGAACCCAGGTCTCCTGCATTGCAGACAGACTCTTTACTGTTTGAGCCACCAGGGAATCCACTTAGCAACTAAACCACCACATATGGGTTTATAGAAGCTTTCAAAAAAATACTTCAAAGGACACCTTTCAGATGTACAAGGAAAATGCTATCCTTAGTTCAAAATAAATCACAAGAACACGTTTAAAGTGAAGTTCTAGAACTGTGGTGGTACTTTCTAGAACTTTCAGGGTTGCATTCTTGTCACCTTCCCAAGGCATACCTGTTGGTGACTTTTGTTTAAAGAGTAGTTTCTGCACCAGCAGCATCAGCATCACCTGGGAGTTTGCTAGAAAATCTTTGGCTCCAATCCTGATGCAATGAATCAGAATTTCTGGGGCTGGGGTCCAGGAATCTGTTCCATCAACTCTCCAGGTGATCCTTTGATCACCAAAATTAGAGAGGTAGTTAACTTTTCCTGTAAAGGGTCAGAGAGATCATTGATGGAATCAGAGTAAATATTTTGGGTTTTGTGGGCCTAGAGACAAAAATCAAGAATGTTATGTGTGTACTTTTGTAACAAGGGAGTAGACAAATTTTCCACAAATTTTTATTGACAAAATTTAAAATATAATCATAATATTCTGGAACAATTTTTTTTGTAATACAGGTTTACTAATGAGAAGAATGGATTTTGAGGGGATAACTTTCACTGAATTGGAATTCATCAAATCAATTTCAAATGTTCATCTGTATAAACCATTCTTAGATCACAGGCTGTTAAAACAAACAAAAAGCAAAAAATAGGCAAAGGCTCAGATCTAGCCTGTGACCATACTTTGCCAACCCATCCTAGCACATGGTAACCTCCAGTGTGTTAGTAGCTTGGCTAGTACTGCTTGCTTTCATCCTAGTTTCAATTTTTTTAATTAATTTATTTATTTTTGGGTGCACTGTGTCTTCGCTGCTGCACACTGGCTTCCTCTAGTTACAGAGAGCAGCGGCTACCCTCTAGTTGCTGTGCTCGGGGCTACTCATCGCAGCGGCTTCTATTGTTGCAGAGTGCTGGCTTCAGTAGTTGTGGCGTGCGGGCTCTAGAAGGTGGGATCAGTAGCTGTGGTGCACGGGCTTAGTTGCTCCAAGGCATGTGGGATCTTTCCAGACCAGGGATCGAACCAGTATCCCCTGAATTGCAAGGTAGATTCTTCACCACTGGACCACTAGGGAAGACTCCCTAGTTTTAATTAAAAAAAATATATATATATTTATTTGGCTGTGCCAGCTCTTAGTTACAGTATGTGGGATCTTTAGTTGCAGCATGGAAACTCTCAGTTGCGGCATGTGGCATCTAGTTCCCTGTCCAGGGATTGAACCTGGTCCCCCTACATTGGGACCACAGAGTCTTAGCCACTGGACCACCAGGGAAGTCCTTCTAGTTTTATTTGAACAGTTACCTCTCTCTTGTTTCGTGGAATTCTGTTGTGACCGTTGTCCTAGCTAAAGCAATCAGACTTGTACCCCAGGAATTTGAATCTGGAAGAAGTCATTAGTGGGGGACAGCAGTGGCCACAGAAGCCTTCTGATGGCAGGGCCCTGAATTAATTCCTGCCATGAGGATCACACTGCAACGTCAAGGCCTTGTGGGATTTCTGAGAATAAAACCCCATCTGCCTCTGCTCTAAGACCTTTGAAGAGTGTGCTATATCCATTTTATCAATTAGGTTTAGCAACATCTACTAATGACCTTTAAATCCTGTGCAAATGTATTTGAAGTGGCCCCAGGGGTTACAAATCCAGATGTTCTCTCTCCAGCAACAGCATGCTGCCCCACTGCCTGTGGGATTTTCCATTCTGCTTGCTATTAAACATTTATTTATTGCATATTAATATGTGCCCGGACAGGGACATTTTTCTCAGTCTATTTGGGTCATGGGATTGTAAACTGGTACCTGTCAGCTGGAAAGCAATCAGGCAGTCTGTTAGGGAACCACTGAAATGTCCCTCTCCTGGAAAAAAAATAATCCTAAATGGAGAAAAACCCACCTGGGCAAAGATGTTCAATGTCCAACGTGGGCACGACCACCTGCCTTGCATTCCCTCTGTCCTCTGAGTGGAGGACCCTCAACATAATTAGACTCTCTGATTATGGTGTATTCTCAAGGTATCATTGTAATGATCTATGATGTTAAAAGACTCTCTCTCTGGACTTCCCTGGTGGCCAAGTGGTTAAGACTTCATCTTTCAATGCAGGGGGTACAGGTTTGACCCCTGGTGGATAAACTAAGATCCCACACACCTCCTGACCAAAAACCCAAAACATAGGACAGGAGCAATATTGTAACAAATTCAATAATGACTTAAAAACAATTTTTTTAAAACAAAAAATAAAGACTCACTCTCCAGTAGGGATGACGACAGAGAGGGGAAAGAGGCTGGCAGGGCCAGAGAACCCCATCCACCATATTTATAATAATGAAAATATTATAAACCATCAGATGTTCCGAATGCTGACTTGCACAGCCAAAGGTGTGACCCGGGGCAGCATCCCAGGATCTGAGCCTGATGGGGGAGGTACTCAAGCAAAAAGGCATGAGATCTGAGGATGGAAGCCATATTCAGCCTGAGAAGGTACGTCAAAGGCCAGTTCTAGAGAAGCATTTTGAATTACCTTATTTTTTTTAAACTGTGTATGAGCATGGGGGCTGTCTGGAGAGCCATTGTCACAGGCCTAATATTCTCAATGTGTCTCAAATTTAGACTTCTACTATTATTTTCAAATGCAGTTGCATGCTTAGTCCCAGGGAGCAACTGTGACAAGACTGAAAGAGGACATTTGTCACTTGGCCTTGATCTTGTCTTCCACCCCTGGACAGTCAGTACCACCTGGGATGCATTATGGATTTGTACATTCCTTGTGAGTTTCATGACAGTGTCCTAGCATATTATTATCTGATAAATGTATCAATCTGTTCAGTGTAAACATTAAAATAGTTGGCAATCTTTATAATCCTCTTGTGTAATAGCTTCTGTTTGTAATGTACTAGCAGTCTCACATGGATGGGAATTCAGGTTTTTCCTGAATTCTCTGAGTTGTCAGTTCTGAGGGATGAGTATGACATACCAACTGGGAGATAAAGGGAAAAGTCCCTAGCAGTGAGAATTCAGGAAGAGGTCAGAAAGTAAGGGACCAGATTGAGAGGACCAGGGTTTGGGTCCAGAAGCAGATAGGACATTGTGACTAATGGGTGAGTCACAGGACAATAGTCAATTTTTAAGGAAACCATTGCCCACCATCCCAGTGGCCTGGGCAGCCATCAGGAGTAATGGTTATAAAGACTGTGCATTGGGACTTCGCTGGTGGTCCAGTGGCTAAGACTCCATGTTCCCTATGCAGGGGGCCCAGATTTGATCCTAGGTCAGGGAACTGGATCCCACGTACTGCAACTAAGTGTTAGCGTGACACAGCTAAAGATACCACGTGTTGCAACTAAGACTTGGCTCAGCCAAATAAATAAATATTTTTTTAAAAAAAGAAGGCTCTGTAACAACATGGAAAATGCTTACATTGTCATGAAGAATACATAACTTTATGGACCGGCCATCATATACACAGAAGCAAGACTAAGGAATTACACCTGAATGACAGCTGTGCTTGTGTTGACTGGGAGGGGTGGGGTTATTTGCTCTGTGTTTAATTTAATTTATTTATTTTCTGCTTCAGGTCTTAGTTGCATGATCTTTTGTTGCGGTTCACCCACTCTCTAGCTGTCCCACAGCATGTAGGATCTTAGTTCCCCGACCAGGGATCGAACCAGTGTCCCTTGCATTGGAAGGTGGATTCTTAACTACTGGGACCATCAGGGAAGTCCCTGCTCTGTATTTTAAATAAAATAATGGCCCAGGTTGGGAGATAACTGAGTCAGCATCCCATCCAGCAGCCCCCTGGAAGAAGCCAAGGACACGCCAAATTCCCACTACCTGGCTGAGAAGGTCTGGAAGGGCAGAGAGTCTCCTCCCCTTGTCCTGGGGGCCTGAGTCACTTTCTTTGAAGGACCAGGCAGATGTTGAATCTGGCAAGGCCCAGCTCTGTGGGAGCCAGCATGCTCTGGCTCCTGCCCTGGTGCTAGCTCCTTCACTGTCAATCTTCTGCAACCTTGAAGCTGGCTGCCTCCACCCGGCCCATGTCCTCATGCCCAGCAAACTGGGCCCAAGGTGCCTCCAGGACACCAGATCTTTATCCCTGATGTGATAGGGAAAGAATTTACTTCCTGTTCCAGCTCCCTGGGAGACCCGCAGGGGAGGTCCTCAGAGCCTGCGCTGCTGCGGCACGTGCTCTGGGCCCCACCCATGGGCCTGAGTCCACCCACCATCCCCTCAGCTTTTCTCCACTGATGCCTTCTCTGAATGTCTCAGCATAGGTTCCCAAGTCGACAAGAAGATTTTCTTGCGGTCAAGGTGTTGTTGGGCCTCTGTGTCCAGGCTGGGCCCCTGGTAGGGCTCCATACAAATTTTACATGTGTCTCCACCAACTTTTCCTTGGCCCCCCCATTTCCAACCCTTTAGGAAATGTGGGAACTTTTAAATCCCGTAGTCTGGCATCAGCGCTTTCAATGAAAGCTGAATAAGACCTGTAGGGACTTAGAAATATTTTGACAGTAAGTGGCTTTCCTTGTGGCTCAGATGGTAAAGAATCTGCCTGCAATGCAGGAGACCCAGGTTCAATCCCTGGGGCAGGAAGATCCCCTGGAAAAGGGAATGGCAATCCACTCCAATATCCTTGCCTGGAGAAGACCATGGACAGAGAAGACTGGCAGACTACAGTCCATGGGGTCACAAAGCATCAGACATGACTGAGTGACTAACACAAGCATTGTTAATAAATTCTGTAAAAGTCATTTATTTTTCTGTTACAAGAGATAGAACTTTCCTCTATAAAAAAAAATCAAACTTCTTTTTAAAAAAGAGCTCAGGGATATTCCTGGCAGTCCAGTGGTTAAGACTCTATGCTTCCACTGTAGGGGGCACGGGTTCAATTCCTGATTGGGAAACTAAGATCCAACATGTGTTGCAGAGTGTGGCCAAAAAGGAAGAAAAACAAAAAGGCTCAGCCCAAACAGAAAGAGTCAACCTCCTGTGGTGGGACTGCCAACATTAGAATCATTCACCATGTTTGCTACAAAATGCAGGTTCCTGGGCCCAACTACAGAACTACCCAGTCAGAACTCAAGGAGGTGAGGACTGGGAACCTGAATTTTGAACAAGCTCCCCAGGTTACTCTGAAACACAGCAAAACAAACCAGTGGCTGGGTGGCTTCTGTGCTGGAGTGCCTGGCTTCCTCCCTGGAGCCCCCCTACACCCTACCCTATGCTGGACACAGGCTCGCACTGCAGGCTCCTTGTTCCTTAGATACTCAGTGACCTGGGGATGAGAACGACACTGCAGGCAATGGGAGGTGCAGTATGGGTTTGTCCCAATGTCCTCTGGGAGTTCAGAGGAGAGCAGGAATCTCAGACAGGAAAAACTTCTCAGGGATCTTCAGATCCTGAAGTCTACGTAGAGTGAACCAGCTCAAAAAGGGAGCAAGCATGGGCTTTGCAGATCAAGGGCACAGGAGGGGCGGGACATGACGGGGAAATGTAAATAGGGGCCAGGGCACCAGAGGAGATGAAGGAGAGGAAGCTGAGGAGATGAGGGGCAGATCCTTATGCTGGCTTGTATTATGGCAACTTGGTTAATCTTGGAATGAATGACACTTCCCAGAATCCCTTTCTCCATATAGGTCTGGGGTAGAGTAGGTCAAAGGGGAAATTTTGTGAGATTTGGAAAGGTGCGGTGAAGCTGCACTGACTCTCAGCACCGTGACTGTCAGAAACGAGAGGGACAGGGACCAGAGGTGTGCTGGTCCCTGTCCCAACGCTGGCCTTGTGGAGCCACGGCTCCCACCGATGTCCACACTAGCTCGCATCGCAGCCCCTTTGGCAGATGGACGTGCTTGGTTTCTCAAGTTTCCCTGCAAGCTCAAACTTGTCAGCCACTCAAACTTGCCACAGTGTTGGTGGCAAGACTGGTGAGTGGAGGGCTGTCCCTTGGTTTGTCTTCCTGGAATGCAGTCATGCTGCTTGAAGACAAGAGCAGACCACAGGATGCCTGGGCCTCCTCCTTTCCCAGGGATCTTAGGACTCTGATTCTGGGAGATCAGAGCCTCCTGGCTGGGCTCCCGAGGCAAACCTGGGTCAATTTTATATTCTTCCAGTTTGACTGCTCCTGTACCTCCAAGTCACAGAATTTTCAAATCAGAGTCTTCTCTGCGGCCCTGAGCAAGACAACCTGGCCCTGTCCTCATGAAGCTTCCAGTCTAACAGAGAAAATAAGCAGTAAATTGGCCATAAAAGGACACCATGCCAAGGGCACAAGAAGGGAAAGTACACTCTGCCCTGAGAATTCATGGGAGGGTCCTGGCCCAGGTTGGGAAAATTGGTGGTGGGAGAACTTCCAGGAGAAAGTGATGTAAGCTGAGGCAAGAGTAGCAGGTGATGCAGGAAAACGCTTGTAGGTGAGCGACCAACTACGTAAAGGCCAGAGGTGTGAGAGGGTGTGGGTCTTGTGGGAACTAAGAGGGGTCCAGCAAGGCACCTGGGAGGTTGCCGGGCTGTGGGAAGAGAAGGAGCTGGAACTGGTAGGTCTGATCAGTCTGGCCCAGGGCCTGCTGAGGTGAGGGATCACCATCATGAGTGGTAAGTAGAGGAGGGGCAGGATCAGATTCCACACCTTTGAATAACTGACTTGGAGGAGGTTAAGGCCAGAGGCCTGGAAAACCTTGGAGGTGGGAACAGGGGAGAGGGTGGCTAAAACAGGGGATGGTGCTGGAGAGAAATGAATGGACTCAAGGGCTATTAGGCCTAGAGAAGGAGGTAGAAACCACATACATGGTGGTCGTGGGCTGGATGGAGGGAATGAGGGGGCGGGGACGTCCCAGGTGTCTGGCTGCAGCTCCCGAGGGGCTGGAGGTGCCCAGCTGGTCAGCCAAGCGAAAGGTGCAGAGTGAAGGAGCCCCACCCTGACTTCAGAGGGTACTCCTGGGTCTCCCCCAGACAGAACACTGGACCAGGAGAACCACGAAATGGATTCTATGAATGGTATTGTTATAAAATGAAGTCTGATGAAGGAGTAAGTACTGGGAACGGGGAAGGGAAATACAGTGATTAAGGGAAGGAAAGCATCTTGTGCTAAAGAAATAAAGGATGAGAAATAGAAAAGCTTAAAACATTTTTCCAGGTCTGGGTCTCTTACCCACTCTCGGGGAGGAGGGCTGTGTGAGCTGACAGCAGCTCGGCTGTGACTGCGATCCGGTATTTAAACAATGCCTGCAATAGTCCTCTTAACATGAGTGGTAGGTGTGTGCTGGCGGCCCCCTTGCCCCTTGCCAGTTCATTCATTTGCAAACATTTTCTGAGCCCTGCTGTGTGCCAGGCTCCTGGTCTCAGCACAGGACACGGTGGGAAGGAGGCCAACTCAGCCCCTGCCTGATAGAGCTTACAACTGGGCAGCCAAAGCAGATGCGACGTGACACTAATGCAAAATGTCGCATTGTGAGAAGGGTTGGAAAGAGACCAGCAGAGTCCTGTTCCAGATGGGGAGGTCAGGGCAGGTCTCTGAGGAGGTGGCATCTGAGCTGAGACTGGAGTGCAGAGAATTCAGGAAGAACATTCCAGGCGGAGGGAACAGCATTGTCATTAGCTACGAGCAGGTGCTTTTGAGGAATTCAGTGTGGGTGGAGTGGGGAGCCAGGTGGAGGTGAGGGACAGCTGGAGAGGAGATGGAAGCTGGCTGTGCAGGAATTGGAATATTTCTGCAAAGTATGGACCAAATGACTTCTCAGGTCCTTTATTACCCAGGATTTCAGTGACGTTTCTTTAATTTTTGCTGATGTATAGTTGCTTTACACTGTGTTAGCTTCTGCTCTACAGCAAAGGGAATCAGTTATACATATACAAGCATTCCCTCTTTTTTAGATTCCCTTCCCATTAAAGTCACTGCAGAGTCAGTGACATTTTAGAGAACCATCCTGACCCCATCGGTCATAAAAGGCTTGGGAGTCTGTTTCCAACTCCAACTCTTCTTTTAAGACAAAGACATCAGGCTATCATGAACAGGTGACCCAGAAAACAAACCCTTGGTGCCCTACAAACTGTCCAGCAACATTTTTAGAAAATGTTCCCCTTTAGATCCAATTTCTCCTAGCCAAATTGAACAGGGAAAAATAAGTCCCTCCAAATAGCGATCACCAGCCAGCCAAGAGAGTCATTATCTTAAATTGAGGCTGGTTTCTAAGAAAAAGGGGGAAAAACACCCCAAATGCCACTCGGCCAAAACCTCACACCCCACCCACCCTAGTGCATACGTGAGGACTGGTGGCCCCAGCATTCTCTTTGCAAAGACAGGGCTCAACACCAACCTCTGTGTGAAGGAAGGAAACAGGCAGAGGAAGGCAGGCCAGAGATTAGAGAAGCTGACAGATGTAAATAGCCTCAGAGGAGCCACGCTGTCCCGGCGTTACTCCCCAGGGAGCCTTTTGTACCAAGGAATCTGGTTGCCTGAACGAAAAATGATATCATTTATTTCTTTAGTCAGAGCTGAGCTGTTTTCTTCAGACATAGAAATAACCTCACACCACAACACCAAATTGTTGGCCAAGTGATAGAGGTGTCTGTAATTTGCATGCTTGATAATTTCCTGGGTAAACAACCATGGCCTTGGTTTTCTTGGGAGGGGCCCCACTGCCCCCAACAACATTGCAAAGCTACGGAACTTGAATGAAGGAAATGCTTTTGGAAAGGTTGGCCCAGAGCTCTTGCCTGCTGCTCAGCTGGAAGGATGCTGGAGTTTTCATTGCTGCTCAGATCATGCCCTACTGTCCAAACATCCATTAATTCAATAAACAAGTATTAAGCATCAACTCTGGCCAAGCCTGTGCAAAGGCACTGGGGCTACAGATGTGCAAAGCCTGGGACCCTGCCCTCCATAGACTCACATTTGATAGAAGAGGTAGCCAGGTTCAGCCCATGCGATGTTCTGTGATGAGGTGTGTACATGGCATGGTGGTCTGCTCCCATAAGGAGGCAGCATTTGAGACTTGAAGGTCAAGAGGACTTTCTAGACCAGAGACGTGGAAGGAGAGTGTCCTAGGCACACTTACCAGCATGGGTGAAAGCCAGTTTTCTAGGAAAGGGGTTTGTAGTGGATGCTGCCACATGAGTGTGCCCCTTGATGGGAACGATCTTGTCCAGTTTCTAGAAGTAAGAACAAATCTTTCAGAAAAGAATTAATTTCTAGACTCCTACTTCCCCTTCAGATCTCCATCCCCTGATCCAGGGTCTCAGAATAAACATGTATACTTCTACACATGTGTATATGTCTGGGTTAGAGCCACGGCAAGAAGGAATAATCAACGTGTACACGTTTGCATTTTCCCAAGCTGAGTTAGTCCTTGCTTCCAATCCTGGTTGAATTTTGCGGGCATCCACTAAAAGAAAGCTGAGGACTTTCTTATATATGAATTTCATAACATATGTGTGTCCTAGAAAGAAGGCATCTGTCCAATGCCCACAACTTTAATCAAACCTATCTTGTGCTTTAAGAATAAAGGCTTGAATAGTTAATTAATAATTATTTATTAATTAATAAATAATTAATTTTTAAAAGATTTTTTTTGTGGACCATTTTTAAAATCTTTATTGAATTTGTTACAATATTGTTTCTGTTCTCTGTTTTGGCTTTTTGGCCACTAAGCATGTGGGATCTTAGCCTTCCTGACAGGGATCGAACCCATAACCCCTGAGTTGAAAGGTGGAGTCTTAACTGCTGGACCGCCAGGGAGGTCCCATGTGTGTATGTTCTCAGTCACTCAGTCATGTCCAACTCTTTGCAACTCCATAGACTATAGCCAGCCAGGTTTCTCTGTCCTTGGAATTTTCCAGGCAAGAATACCTGAGTGGGTTGCCATTTCCTACTCCAGGGGAATCTTCCCAGCCCAGGGATTGAGCCCGCATCTCTTGCATTGTGTATTGGCAGGCAGATTCTTTACCACTACCCCACCTGGGAAGCTCAAACCGCTGGACCACCAGAGAATTTTCTACATAATTAATAATATGCAAATTATTCTTTTCTGGGAGTCACTTGGTTTTTAACATACAGAGACAGGAGAACATACAAAGAGAGAGTCTCTATTTTATACACACACAAACACACACACACACACACACACCTCCCTACTATAATTATAATTACCAAGCTGGCTTCCAGATCAGGGGTTAGCAGCCTTGGCATGGAGACGCCTGAAAGGCACCCAAGGCAATTAGTGGTGTCGCTTCTCCACCCCCTCCATACCTTCAGGGCCTTTGCACTTGCCGTTCCCCTCCAGGCACACACATCACCCCTGCCCCACCCCATCCTTGTGTGGCTCACTCCCCCACTGCATTTGGGTTTCATCTCAAATACCACCTCCTCAGAGAGGCCTGGCCTGGCCACCTCCACGGTGCTCTGTCTACTCACCAGCTTTATTTTTCTTTACAGAACTTTTCACTCCTGGGCATCATGCTCTGTATTTCCTTGTTCTCTAACATCCACCTCCCTGCCAGCACTAGACCGTGAGCTTCGAGAGGCTCCGTGACGGCGACCATGTGCCCAGAACCTAGGGTGATGCCTGGAATGCTGCCGGCACCCAGTCAATTTCAGAGGAATGAATGAATGATTATGTCTCTTCTCCTTCCCATGTCCATCTTCTCCTTTCTCCTACTTCCTCTCCTGCCCCCATCTCTCCTGCCTCCGCCTTCAAACTGCTGGCAGGATCAGCCCTCAGGAAGGTGTCAAGCAAGTGAGGTTTGTGGTCTGGGCTCCTCTTTTTCCATCTCTTTTTCCTACTGTCCCTCCTGGGTACTAGTCTCCCACCTGCAGTTGCCCACTGCCAGCTCTGGCCTTCTCGATGGGCAGGACCCAAGCTCAGGCAACCCAGGCAATTGGAGGAAAATTGGGAACTGGGGCTGAGGGAGGTTGTAAGAAAGTTGGGACTTAGTCTCCATAGCAGCACTGCCAGGCTGGTGGAGAACAGAATATTGCTTGGGGCACCCCTTGGCACCTGTGATTCAGCTCCTTGCCTTTCCCCCGGGAGCCAGTGCCACATTTAGGGGGACTCAGCCCCTCCCCCTTGCCAATGGATACCCCCTCTCTCCTGCCATGATAGACAGTACCTACCCCTGCCCCCATCTTTCTCTCCTTCCTGGCTTCTGCTTCCTTATGTAATAATCATAGCTAGAGAAAGCCCACTGTATGCCAGCATCACCACCGCTCCCCTCCCAGCTCCTTTGCCTTCTACTGCCTCTCCTCGCTGAGTCCTAGCAGCCTTCAAAGCTCAGATGGAGCCTACCCCTGCCTTGTTTCCTCAAGCCCCCCACCCACTCCTGACTCTGCCACTCTGATGGCAAATGGTCACATACTTCACGATGGTGCCTAGTGCCCTCGTTTTCCACTTGACCCTGAGCAAGGTTAGAAACTGCTTGATGGTAAGAGCTGTGTCTTATTCTCAGAAACCCAATATGAGATAATCTTGTCAAGCCTCTCCCTCCTCCCACCATCATCCATACATCCCAGTCCATGCCATCCACCTAATCTCGTGCATGTGTGTAAGTCACTCAGTCGTGCCTGACTCTTTGTTACTCTATAGACTTTAGCCCGCCAGGCTCCTCTGTCCATAGGGATTCTCCAGGCAAGAATACTGAAGTGGAAGACTATGGAAGACAGTATGGAAATTCCTTAAAAAACTGGGAATAAAACCACCATATGACCTAGCAATCCCACTCTTAGGCATATACCCTGAGGAAACCAAAATTGAAAAAGACACATGTATCCCATTGTTCATTGCAGCACTATTTACAATAGCTAGAACGTGGAAGCAACCTAGATGTCCATCGACAGATGAATGGATAAAGAAGCTGTGTACATATACACCATGGAACATTACTCAACCATAAAAAGAATGCATTTGAGTCAGTTCTAATGAGGTGGATGAACCTAGAACCTATTATACAGAGTGAAGTAAGTCAGAAAGAGAAAGATACATATCGCATACTAATGCATATATACAGAATCTAGAAAAATGGTATTGAAGAATTTATTTGCAGGGCAGCAATGGAGAAACAGACATAGAGAATAGACTTATGGACATAGGGAGAGGGGAGGAGAGGGTGACATATGGAGAGAGTAACATGGAAACTTACATTACAGTGTGTAAAAAAGATACTCAACAGGAATTTGCTGTAAGTCTCAGGAAACTCAAACAATGGCTCTGGGTCAACCTAGAGGGGTGAGAGGGAGGGAGTTGGGAGGGAGGGTCAAAAGGTAGGGGATATATGGCTGATACATCATGAGAAACGCTGGGCTGGAAGGAACACAAGCTGGAATCAAGATTGCTGGGAGAAATATCAATAACCTCAGATATGCGGATGACACCACCCTTATGGCAGAAAGTGAAGAAGAACTAAAGAGCCTCTGGATGAAAGTGAAAGAGGAGAGTGAAAAAGTTGGCTTAAAGCTCAATGTTCAGAAAACTAAAATCATGGCATCCGGTCCCATCACTTCATGGGAAATGGATGGGTAAACAGTGGAAACAGTGTCAGACTTTATTTTGGGGGGCTCCAAAATCACTGCTGATGGTGACTGCACCCATTAAATTAAAAGACGCTTACTCCTTGGAAGGAAGGTTATGACCAACCTAGATAGCATATTTAAAAGCAGAGACATCACTTTGCCAACAAAAGTCCGTCTAGTCAAGGCTATGGTTTTTCCAGTGGTCATGTATGGATGTGAGAGTTCGACGGTAAAGAAAGCTGAGCGCCGCAGAATTGATGTTTTTGAACTGCGGTGTTGAAGAAGGCTCTTGAGAGTCCCTGGGACTGCAAGGAGATCCAACCAGTCCATCCTAAAGGAGATCAGTCCTGGGTGTTCATTGGAAGGACTGATGTTGAAGCTGAAGCTCCAATACTTTGGCCACCTCATGCGAGGAGTTGACTCATTGGAAAAGACCCTGATGCTGGGTGGGATTGGGGGCGGGAGGAGAAGGGAACGACAGAGGATGAGATGGTTGGATGGCATCACCAACTCGATGGACATGGGTTTGGGTAAACTCCAGGAGTTGGTGATGGACAGAGAGGCCTGGCGTGCTGCAATTCATGGGGTCACAAAGAGTTGAACACGACTGAGCGACTGAACTGAACTGAACTGATGGCTGATTCATGTTGAGGTTTAACAGAAAACAACAAAACTCTGTAAAGCAATTATCCTTCAATTAAAAAAAAAAAAAAGAATGCTGGAGTGGGTTGCCATGCCCTCCTCCAGGGGATCTTCCAGACCCAGGGATGGAACCCGCATGCTCTTAGGCAGGCAGATTCTTTATCACTAGCACCACCTGGGAAGCCCACCTAATCTCATGAGGAAAGAAATCCTATAGAAACTGAACAATGACTATGCAACCATGATGCATATGAGGTGCCTACTGCATGCTGGGTACTGGGGGTGCCCTGGGGAGCAGCGCCAGACAAAAGAGTCCCTGAACCCAGGGAGCAGCCCAGGGAAAGGACCAGCATTTAGAAATGGGTAACCCCAGCCACTCCACAGAAAGTTGTGTCTCTTAATAGCAGGGGAGCCAGATAGTTTATTGTCCAAATCAGGACATTTTTGAAACTAAAAAGGGAGCTATTAATAATTACATTGAGCCCATAGGTGTCCTGGACAAACCAGGCACATGATTGCATTAAGAGCAACAGTCCCCCTGTCTTCTGCCCCTCTGGCCACTAAAGGCACTTCAGCTACTGGTTAAAGCTGCCAGATCTGACCCCCTCTGCCTGCCCGTGGACAAGGGAGAACACAGAGGATGCGTTCCAGGAAGGGGGAGGGGCAAGCAGGAAGGACTGCAGGGCCCAGAGCTGGAATCAGTGATCAGGAACTAGGGCAAGCCTGCATCTGGTAGAAGGGGTATGGGATACGGAGCCAGCCTACAGCTGCCACATCTGGGAGCTCAGCTCACATGCAGGTGGCTTTTGCAGGCTCTCCACCCTCCCCAGCTGCCCAAGTCCTGCCTGCTTCAAGGAAAATAGGTTCCTGTGACTTCTCTGAGTTACTTCTGCTCTACCTCCTTGTGCAAAGGTGATCTGGTCTGTACTTGTGATATAGGTAGAGCCCCCAAGAAGTGTGTGTGTCTGAGACAGAGACAGAGAGACCTATTAATATTTCCCTCTGTCCTTCTGTCTGTCTGACTCTCAGACTATTAATACAAGCCCCATGTCTGGCTGCACCCCCAGAACGTAACACTCCCACAGCACAACGCTGCCCTCCCAACTGAGCCTGTTGTCTGTTCTGTTTCTGATCGGCGCCAGGCTCGTAGACCCCATGTAGGTAGAATATAACTTTCCATAAATAACCCTTAACCCGACCTACAATTTAGCCTTTGGGTTTTTTTTCCCCTCGTGGTAATGGGATTATAGCCTGGGTCATCCCTCCTAAATCTCTGGGTCCCAGAAGCAGACCCTAGGTGTTAACTCGGGGTTAGGGGGTTGGTTTGAATCCTCTGTTCCCCCACATTGCCTCGCACATGACAAGGACTCAGTACACATTAAGGAACTGAGTCTCCTCCGCCCATGAACCTTCAGCCTCAGTGTCTTGGCTGGGGCCATGCCCTCTGCCTAGAATGTCCATGCTCCCTTCTCTACCTGGTAAACTGCTAATCCACCCATCTGAAACCCTCCCTAAGCTTGATCCCTCATTCCCACTCACCACAGAGCAAATTACTGCCTGTAACACTTGGTCCCTGTAACACTTTGTACAGAACAGTGTGACCTGATTATTTGCCCACGTGCCCACCAGGCTCTGAGCAGCTCGAGTGGGTGTCAGGATAAGGATCTGAGCCCACGGCTGGCTGTGAGCAAAACATTTAACCCCTTGGTGCCTCTGTGTCCTCATATTCAAACACCAACCTGGTTCCCGAGTCCATTGCCCACCCAACTGTGCTACATTACCTCTGGGGGACTGGATGGTGCATCCATCTCCCACCTGAGCTCGTGTTCTGGGCCCTGGGACTCTCCTCACGATGCATGGATTCTCTACAGGGTCTCACTGAGGTCTCCTGGGGGCCTGGAGGCAGCAACATCCACTGACACCTATCAAAGGCTTGTGGATGATGATAATGAGTTTAGGAGGGCTTATTGGGAGTTAAGGGGGAAAATTACAGGGAAGATCTTGGGGTGGGGTTACCCCAAGATGGGCTGGATTCAAACCTTTGTAAAGGGTCATCCCTTCTTATGGCAAAAGGAGAGTATTTCTTGAGTCTCTGTTAGTGCCTAGCACTATGAAGTGAGACAAGAGTTTTGAAAGAAGCACAAGTCATGGTCCTTGCTTGTGAAAAGTTTACATTTTCATCACAGAGGCATAAGATTCACATTTGGGAAAAAGTTTGACTGAGCTTCTGTGAGCTGGTCCTGATACTTGACTTTGTGTCTATTCTGGTACTAAACATGGCTTAGCTGGGTGGGACAGGTGACCCATGAAGGAATGCTAAATGGAAGACATAGAATCTGAAGTCAAAGGAGTGACAGGGACAAAGGGGCCAGACATCTGGGGAGAGGGGATCAGCAGGAGTTGGAATATTTCTGGAAGGTTCAGGGAAGGGGTGACAAGGAACATGAACCCCAAAGAAAGAGCAGGAGGTGTTGGGGGTGGTAAGCGAGGGCAGTAAACTACAGGTCGGGACAGTCTGGGGCCACTTGGGAGTCATTAAGGGAGTTTGGGAGAGTGAGGGATGGGGATCAAACAGTCTTGTATGTCAGACTGAGAAGCCTGAACTTGATCCTGGATAGGAGGAGCTATTGAAGGATTTTAAATATTTGTATTTATTTGGCTGCACTAGGTCTTAGTTGCGGCACGTGGGATCTTTGATCTTCATTGTGTCACCGGGATGCAAACTCTAGTTCCCTGACCAGGGATTGAACCCAGTCACCTTGCATTGGGAGCAGAAGTCTTAACCACTGGACCACCAGGGAAGTCCCGAGGAGTTTTTGAACAGAGGTATGACATGAGGAGAACAGTGTTTTTGGAAGACAGTGTTGGGGCCAGGCTGCAGAAGGGAGACTAGGCTGAGGATAATACAATGGCCGAGGTGAAGGGATGAAGTCTAGGTTTGGAAAGGAAGGGATGAACATGACCTTTCAAAGGAAGGATGTAATTGCCACAAGGGCCACCATAACACTGTCAAAGGTGCCTCCCAGGTTTGAGCTCTAGTGACCAAGAGAAGAATGTTAACGTCGACAGAAATGACCACATGTGGTTGACAAAACCAGACCACATCCTCTCCGCAACAATTCGTTGTCTTTATTAACAATGCCTCTGGATTCTGAAAGAACAGACTGGTATTTCATAAAGCAATATTAACGTCATTCTCTACAAGAAAAACTTTTGCATAAATAACTTAAGTGAGAAAATAAATATGTAATTTAACTCTTTAGAAAAAAAACAAAAACTGCTACTTTCATTCTTGTGGACAAATTCCACTTGAAAAGATTGCAAAAACAACCAGCTGGGCAGGCTTTCACATGGCATGTGCTTCTGTTTAAAAAAAAAAATTTTTTTTAAGCAATTAAAAACTGCACAGAAAGTAAGTGGTGCCTGGAAATGATTTTCCAAAAGATTTTTGGATGGTAGCTATTAAGCTTTGCGGTTTCTCAGCATATATACAGCACTTGTAATTTTTTCCCCAATGATATTATTTTAATATAGGCTATGCCATCACACGTAACAGCAGTAAGAAGCTCTTTTCCAAACAGAAATGTGTCCTTGAGTTGTAGGCAGGAGGAGAGTCTTGAAATGGACCCTCTGGTCTTTGAACGGGTGGAGGCTGCTCACTTGGGCCCACAAGCCCAGTGTACTGTGACCTTGGGCTTCTCTATGGAAGATGACCTTAAATAAAATATGGCCATGATGGGTGAGGGATGGGGGGGGGAGGGTGCTCTTTGAGTACAGAGAGTAATCTCTGTGCCTCCCGCCACCCTTGGGACCTTCCTCTCTATTCCAATGGATGATGCTGTTTCTGTGTCCTTTGTGATGGAGAGTGGAGGTAGCAAAACATCTGGGATCCCAGGCTGGGACACACCACAGCTTCTCCCACGAGTCTGTCAGCCATAAATAGACTCTTTTCCTTTTTTCATCTTTGGCTGTCAGATCAGAGGATTACAACTCTGAATTCTGGAAGCGACCCCATCAATGATTCAATCCAAACTCTCTCTCCTCTGCCCATTCAAAGGGCACCCGAGTCCGTGGAATCATGTGACAGCAGATTGCTCCAGATGCTTACCCCACCCCCACTTCCATTTTACAAAGAGGAACTCGAAGTCCAGGAAGACAAGAGCGTAATCATCCGAGATCACCTGGCACGCTGGGGGCAGGGGTAGGACTAAAAACCCCATCTAGGGACCCAGTCTTATGTTCTGGGCACAAGGCACTCAAGGCTTTTCTGCCTGGCAGAGAGGTGGGGGAGGGGGAACCGTATCGAACTCTCTTAACCAGTTCCTGGGCTTCTCTCCACTGCTCCCTTACAACTCCAGGGCAATGAAATGCTTCCTTTTCCGCCTCCCC
The DNA here is from genome assembly GCA_024291935.2 of Okapia johnstoni. NCBI lineage: Eukaryota > Metazoa > Chordata > Mammalia > Artiodactyla > Giraffidae > Okapia > Okapia johnstoni. The sequence goes on along the minus strand of CM044306.1, from coordinate 18,332,543 downwards.
TCAAGTGGGACCATCAAAAGTAGGCGGCTCCGGCGGGGAGGGGCTGCGTGGCTCAGTGTCTGTGACTCTCAGCGCCCTCCCCTGCCCCCGGGACCCCCTCGGCGCGGGCGGGAGTAGGGGAGGTGGTTGCTGACCCCGGGATCCACCAGGCCTGCAGCCAGGAAGGTCTCAGCACCCCGCCCCGGCCCCGGGTTGCAGGTATTAAAAAATGAAACACAACCGATCAAACCGCGCGCAAGGGGCGGAAACCTGGGGCGCCTGGGTTGGGGGCCGCCCGCGGGGCGGCGGGCCAGCTCTAATAGGCGTTCTCCAGCTCGGCCCGGTTGGCTTTGGTGCCCCGGGCGCGGGGCCGCAGCTTCCGGCCGGTCTGCGGCCGCGCGGCCTCGGGCCCGAAGTCCTTGAGCTCGGACTGGTTGTGGAAGCGAGTGAGGCGCTTGCACTTGCAAGAGGCCACCAGGCGCACCTTGCGCGCGCGCGGCGCCGCGCCGCCCGGACACAACAGCTGCACCCGCTGTGCACGGTAGCGGTCGGCGGTCGGGGATGCAGCGGAAGTCGGGCCCGCTCGGGCGCCACCACTTGCCGCGGCCGATGGCGTTGGGCAGCAGGCGCGCCGGGCCGCACTGGCCCGAGCACACCAGCTCGGTGACCGGCTTGGCGCTGCGGCATGGCCCGTCGGTCACGTAGCGGGTGAAGTGCAGCTCCCGGCAGCTGTACTCGGAGGCGTCTGCGGAGAGAGGCGCGCATGAGGGCGGCCACCCGGCCCGGCTCCCCCCAAACCACCCCCGCCCACCGTTTCCAAACCTGCCTCTCCCCGGACGCTTTTGCCCCTGGGGGTCTATTATGGGAAGGGCCCAGATACTCTGGAGCTGGTGGAAAGATCACTGGTCTACCCTCTCGCCCTAAAACTTTGGAGCCAAGTGACTGCTTCAGTTCGAGTATCAGTTCCATGACTGTGTGACCTTGGACAAGTTGCTTAACCTCTGCGTGCTTCCTATCGGTAAAATGGGTTGTCTTGAAGATTCAATGAGCCAATCCTTTACATGTATAATTCAGGGGACGCTGTCTGGAACACAGTTAAGAGCTGGAAGTGTTGGTGTTATTACAGTTATTATTCCTCTCCAAGGGGGCCCTCTTCACTAGACTTAAGTCACATCTGTCCCACAGGGCCCCTGGCCTCAGCAGAGTAGTTATTAGACACACCTTCTGAATGGCTCTGACTTCTCCCAAATTCCTTTTCTAGCAGGTTGGGAGGGGTGACAGGGTGCAGAGGGGATGGAGAAAGGAGTAGGGGTTAATTGACGGTGATAAATCAGAGCAGCTACTGAGGAGGAGAGGGATGGAAGGGGAGGTGGAGAGGAGACTGAAGTCCTTAGACTTGAAAGGAGCCGATGGCAGCACCCCCAACCCCCTCATTATCACTGAGGCCCAGAGAAGGAAAAGCTCTTTCCAGAGAGGCAGAGCTGGTCTCCTGACTCTGCGCCTCTGAGGCCCCTGCACCTCCAGGCTCCCGCAAAGTGGAAGTTGTGTGCCTGGGCACCGTGGGATGTTGGGCAGAGGGGTGGGGGGTGCCAAAGGGCTGCCTTTTACTACTTTTACTACCGTTCCTTCCCTATCACGGGCCGAGATCTGACTGAAAACCTAAAGCTTCAGTTGCCACAAACACTTATTAAGTACCCAGTGTGTACCAGGCACTGCACTGGGCACATCTCTTCTGTGCTATTCTGTGGACACCCAGTGGTGGCATAGACCTGCTTCCTGGGCGGGGGAAGACTGGGCTCTAAGGTCTGGCTTGATGCCTGAAGACACCTTGATCGTGTCTCCTACTATGGACTTAGACTGGTAGGAGCTTTTTTAAACAGCTGGTCCTCATGTGAGCACCTGTCCATCCCCAAGGGTCTCAGAGGGACAGTTTCAATGTGACACAAAGGGATGAAAAATAGTCCTATGACCAAAACCAGAGAGGAAACAGAGAAGGCCAGCCCCCCACGCCCCTACCTTGGAGAACAAGCACAGCAGCGGGGGATGTGGGGGATTGCCTTCCTCCCCCGGCTGGCCTTTTGGTTTCTGGTCTGGTTTGGCACCCTTGCCCCTGCTCCTAGGCCCGCAGGGGTGTTGTGTGGGGGCAGCCTGTTTGCCCAGGGAAGGAGGCTTGGGGCTTTCCAAGAACAGTACCCCTAGGTCAGGTACTTCCTCGGCACAGGGTGACTCTGGAGCACGTGGCTTCCTCTGCGCCTGTGGCTTTCATGGGAACCCAGAGAGGTGGACGTCTTGCGTTCCTTACAGCCTATCTCTTGAGTTTACTTGATCTTCCCTGGGCAGGAGCAGGGGAGAGGTACGCCTGCTCTGGGGTGCCCTCTGCAGAGGCCCCATTCTCAGCTGGTTGGGAGGTGGGGCAGGGTGGGATGCCAGGGCCGGGGTGGTGAACTCCTCTCCCACCTGGACTGCAGCCAGAGGGCCTTCCTCTGAAGCATCATTCCCGCCCCGACCCCCAGCCATTCCTGCCAGCTGCAGAGCCAGCTGCACACACTGCCCCGCAGGCTTCTCTGTGCAGACCCAGCCAGGGACCCAGGTGGGGCCTCTGCCCTTCCACTAGGGTCAGGGTCCCTCCCAGGAAGGAAGCAAGGCTGGGTCTAGGGTGGGGACTCAGGACAGACGGTGCCACCTGTGTCCACGCCCGGCCCCAAGGATGCTGCTTCCCCTCCAGGGCCCCCACCCAGGTAGCTGCAGCGCCCATTCCTTCAAGGGCCAGCTCACTGGGTAGATCATGGGTGGTGGGGGCTGAAGGGGTGCTCCTCTGGCATCCCTTTCTCATTGCTTTGCCAGGATTCTCTGTGACTTTTGGCCTCCGACATCCCCCACGCAGTCCCCCACCAGGGCTGTCTTGTAATTGGGTCAAACTGGCTTCAAATCTCAGCTGGCTTAACAAGCCACTTCATCTCTGAAGCCTCCTTGGGAGGAGGAACTTGGGAGTTCCCTGGGGTATGGTTCAGGCATAGTCCATGTAGTGTCTGCATCTAGCAGGTGTTCACAGATGCAAAGCTCCCTTGCTTTTCCCCTCCCCAGTGGTGTCAGCAGTTGGGCCCTACTCCTCTTTTCTCAGGAGGGGATTCTTTGAAATCTCCTTTGTGTGCCCCTGAGCCTGTCCCAGTGCTGCACCCTCACCACCTCAGCCTCCTTCCTGCTCTGGGCTTTCACTCCCAGGACCCTGTCAGCCCCTCACCCTTGCACTTGAGTTCCAAGGATACAGCTGACATGCCATCTTTCCCTGGCCTCCTGGCAAAGTTGTCCGTCCACTGGTGCTGGTAACAGTCCCAAAGAGAACCTTCCCAGGACCCTTACGCTAAAAATACTCTCCTGTGTCACATACCTTTGGTCTCGAAGGGGTGGTGGGGAGGTCTCCCTCCGTTCTCCGCCCGGTTCATGGTCTTGTTGTTCAGCTCTGGCAGGGGCTCGGGGTACTCGCCCAGCTCAGGGATGATTTCCGTGGCATCGTTCTTGAAGGCCTGCCACCCCTGGCCCTCCACCACGCGGAAGGCTGCATGCACCAGCAGGCAGACAAGACACAGGGCAAGAGAGAGCTGCATAGTGCCAGCTGGAGGAGGGCACTCGGCCTTCCTAGTAGCACAGGCTCCGGTCCCCAGCCTGGACACGTTTGCCTTTTTAAAGCCCCCTCTGCCTCGTGCCAGCCAATGAGGACAGGCTGGGGCAGGGCTGGTCCCATGCTTCCCTCAGCCCAGGAGGAGGGAACGGGGTGTGCTCCAAGCAAGCCCTCCCCAAAGACTCCTCCTCGAGCTCAGAAATCTCCCAAATTGCTGCCGGTGCCCCCAGGTGACCCACGGTGAGGGGGGCGTGTGAGGCAAGCCTCCCACGTGCAGGCGGCTGCAGTTTTCGGATATCAAAACGAACTCCAGCTCCTCATCTCTACCTCTCCAGGCCCCTCAGGCTTTCTCAAAACAAACTTGGGACCAGCTTAATGAAGCAAACTACAGCTCCGAGTCCTCCACAGGTCTTAGCCCAGCTGATCCCATCTCTCAAGCCAAGTTCATTTGTGACCCCACCAAAATAAAATGGCCCCTAACATGGACCCAGGCAGAGGCAGAAGGCAGCTTTTCAAGAACTCCCATTGGTCTACATGTGGCTCAGCATCAATTATCCTGACCAAGAAGGCCCCTCTTGTCATCATCCCTCTGGAAGGCAAGAGGGAAATCTGGAGGGTCACAGCGAGGGCTTCCACTTCTGAGGGGGCAGGGATTCTGGTTTCCAGGCCAGGGTGAGAGGTCAACAGGCTCTGGGGATGGAGACAAGGAGGAAACCTCGGCTCAGGCTCCTTGGGGATCTTGTGCTTGGTGACAGGCACTTCTTGGCAGGCTGATGTGCCAAAGGCAGTTATTTCCCGGGCCAGGCTGTGGGGAGAAGTGGAGAGCACAAAATCCCTTTTCTTAGCAAAAGTGGAAGCCAGCATTTTTAGTGCTGACATTTTTTTTCTTGTTTCCCAGCCCATTACATTCTTCAAAACCAGCTTTGAGTCCTGTGTGGAAAACCTTATTTGTGCAGAGCATGGGATGGATGTATTCGGTGAAGCCGTACCAGGTCCAGCTAGCCACAGAGAACTCAGAAGGAATTGCTACCTTTCCCTGGTGGCTCAGATAGTAAAGAATTTGCCCGCAATGTGGGAGACCTGGGTTCCATCCCTGGGTTGGGACGATCCCCTGGAGGAAGGTATGGCAACCCACTCCAGTATTCTTGCCTGGAGAGTCCCATGGACAGAGGAGCCTGGCAGGCTACAGTCCATAATGTTGCAAAGAGTTGGACACGACTGAGTGACTAAGCACACACACACACACCCTGGGAAAGAAGGAGGGCCCGGGGAGGGGGAGGAAGATTCACACCTGAGGTGAAGGAAAAGAAAGTAGCACCCGCGGAAGCTTTCGTGGCAGATGGATTGTTTGAGGAGGCACACTCGCTCCAGGCCCCGAAGGAGGCTGGGAAGTGGGCTGTGGTATTTGATATTTTCACTGGGCAGTGAGTCAGCACACCCCACCTGCAGAGCCTCTGCCACCTGCCTCGACTTGTAAGTCACTGTGTCCATCCGCGGCCGTCTGCCCCTCCTTTCCATCATCCATCACTCGACACATAAATGCAGCTGCTCTGACAGTTTTACAAGCCAGACAGAAGTCCCTGCAGGAAGGGCCCCCTCTGATACCTGCTTCCTAAGTCAGTTTCCTTCAGGGCAGACGAAAACAGCTGTGGCCATTGTTGCGGGCGATCTATCTCTCCCAACAGAGCTGGCCGTGTTGTGAGAAGGGGGCCCTCCGAACCCTCTCCCCTAGTCTGTGACCTTCCAGTCTCCTTTTCCCTGACTCTGGAATGTGGACCGTTAACCCTATTGTGGCCAGACTTCTTTGCCCTGGAGTTCGGAGAGGGCAGTTCTGATGTCTGGATTCCTTGAACTGGAGGGACTTGATGCTGGAGCCCCACCTGCTGTTGGGATCTGCGGCTCATCCCTAGGAAACGGAGACCGTGGGGACCATCCTTGTAACACTTCTGCCACCTGCTGGAGACGGGAGGAGGAGCCAGCAATCAGGATGGCCAGGCACGGGATTTCATCATTTGAAACTAAATGTTTTAGAGAGAGTGCTGCGGCTGCTGCTGCTGCTAAGTCACTTTAGTCGTGTCCGACTCTGTGCAACCCCACAGACGGCAGCCCACCAGGCTCTGCCGTCCCTGGGATTCTCCAGGCAAGGCCACTGGGGTGGGTTGCCATTTCCTTCTCCAATGCATGCAAGTGAAAAGTGAAAAGTGAAAGTGAAGTCGCTCAGTCGTGTCCGACTCTTCGGGACCCCATGGACTGGAGCCTATCAGGCTCCTCCGTCCATGGGTTTCTCCAGGCAAGAGTACTGGAGTGGGGTGCCATGAGTGAGAGGGAGAGAAAAGGAGGAGAAGGAAGAGAAGAAGGATCCAGTGGACTTGAACCTGTAAATTATCTCCATTCTTTTGAATTACTCTCTGCCAAGGTATAGCCATGCTTTTCAAAGAATGGCTCAGTGAGAACCTGCTGTGATGCCATCTGCTTTTTCGCTGAACACTGATTCAGTTTTATATTTATTCTGTCCACAGACATGTCATTGTTCAGAGCTAGACAGTACTCCCCAGAGTTAAACCCTCAGGGTTTTAGCTGACTTCTGTCATTGGTAGTTTAGGTTATTTCCGATGTTCCTCTATCATCAGCAGGGATGCTATGAACATCCTTGGACAAAGTCATTTTTTGAGTTAAACTTTTTATTTTGGAGCCATGGTCAATTCACATGTACTTGTAGGAATATAGAGAAAATTTCCTGTCCCATCTGCCCATTTTCTCTTTATGATAACATCTTGCAAAAGCCAGGATACTGACATTGATACAGTCTACCAGTCTGATTCAGATTTCCCCAGTTTTATTTGTAGGTGTGTGGGTGTGTTAGTTCTATGCAACTTTATCATGTATTGGTTCAAGTAACCACCATCACGGTCAAGACAAAGAACAACTCTGACTACAAAGATGCCTCTCACTGCCCTTTTATAATCATGCCCTTCTCCTTCACTTCTAACCCTACGGCACCACGAATCTGTTCCCCATTTCTACAGTTTTGTCATTTCAGGTATATAAATGGAAACAGGATGTAACCTTTTAGGATTGGATTTTTTCACTCAGCCTCATTCCCTGGAGATTCATCTGAGCTGTTGCATGTATCAACAATCTGTTCCTCTTTTTTGCTGAGTAGTCAACCCTAAAGGAAATCAGTCCTGAATATTCACTGGAAGGACTGATGCTGATGCTGAAACTCCAATACTTTGGACACCTGATGAGAAGAACTGACTCATTGGAAAAGACCCTGACCCTGATGCTGGGAAAGACTGAAGGCAGGAGGAGAAAGGGACAACAGAGGATAAGATGGTTGGATGGCATCACCGACTTGATGGACATGAGTTTGAGTAAGCTCCAGGAGTTGGTGATGGACAGGGAAGCCTGGCATGCTGCAGTCCATGGGGTTGCAAAGAGTCGGACACGACCAAGCAACTGAACTGACTGATTCCATTAAGTAGTTTTTTTACCTGTAGGGTTATTTCTGAAGTGAATGCTGGGTCTGAGAGAGCAAACAGTCCCCAATCTCAACAGTGACATACAAATGGGCATGTGTCTTGTTTGCTAGCGCTGCTGAAACAAAGTACTGGAGACTGAGTGACTTAAACAACGGAAATTTATTGTCTCATAGTTTCTGGAGGCCGAAGTCTGAGATCAAAGCATTAGCAAGGTTGGTTCCTTCCAAGGGCTTCAAAGAAGGGTCTGCTCTGTGCCTCTCCCCTCATTTCTGGGGGCTCACTGGGAATCTTTGACATTCCTTGGTTTTGCAGAAGCTTTGCCCCTGTCTCTGTCTTCATCTTCACGTGCTGTTCTCCCCGTGTGCCTGTGTATGTCCTAACTCCCTCTTTTTATAAGGGCATCAGTCATGTTGGATTATCACCCACCCTGATGACCTCATCTCAACTAATTATATCTGCAACAACCTTACTTCCAAATAAGGTCACATTCTGAGGTCCTTGGATTCAACATATGAATTTTGGATTCATAGTCAATCAACAATTCAATCCATAACAGCATGTTTTTCTACAAGGCTGCCAACCTGAGTATGGGCTGTTAAATTTTTTTTAATTGAATTTATTTATTTGGCCACATCACGCAGCATGTGAGATCTTAGTACCCTGACCAGGGATTGAACCTGTGCCCCTTCAGTGGAAGGGTGGAGTCTTAACCATCAGACCATCAGGGAAGTCCCTTAAATTGAATTTAATAATTTAAATTCAATTATTAGTAGTTGAATTTCTAGCAAGACTGTTTTTCTACAGGATGATTTACTGGTTTTTGTTTCTACCAAGCTGCCTGTTCTTAAGTTCACTTGTCAAACATTTAATGAAGCAAGTCCTCAGGCACAATCAACTGATATATACTCCCCACCCAGGAGCTCCAGTATCAGGGAAGGAATGAATTCTTCATCCACATAACCCCAATACCAAGTAGAAAGTGATTGGTGCCACTAAGGAAAGGTTCAGATACATTCTTTTAAAAGGACAGAGTATTTGGGGCCTTTAGAGAAAAGAACCACCTCTTCTTGCTGGGGTGGATCTGGGAAGATGCGGCATTTGGACCAGACTTTGAAGACAGGCCAAATTTGGAAAGTAAGTTATGCTCCTCTGACTCCTCAGACTTGTAGAATATTTAATCCAAAAGTGTTGGCAAAGCTAAGTTAGTTTCAGTCTCTACTTGGTTCCCAAGCCCCCTGTCTCTAATTCATGGAAACTGAGGACTCTGAGTGGCTGCATTTTTATTTGTATTTTTTCAAATCTTTTTTCCTTATCTGTGTTTCTCTAGTCTTTTAAAAAATATTTATTTTGATTTATTTGGTTGATCTGGGTCTTAGCTGTGGCACGTGGGACCTTTGATCTCTGTTCCTGGTTGTGGGATCTTTAATTGCGGCGTGCAAACTCTAAGTTGCAGCATGTGGGATCTAGTTCCTTGACCAGGGATCAAACCTGGGCCTGCTACATTGGGAGCGTGAAGTCTTAGCCACTGAGAAGTCCCTTTGCTGCATTTTTAAACAGATTTTGCTGCCACAGATCAGTGGTAAAAATGGAGGATCTGGATTTAGAGGGCAATCTCTGTTTATAGACAGTTGTCTGCCCTGCTGCTGCTGCTGCAAAGTACAAATCACCCTGTCTTTATTCACAGTTGAGAAATCATTCTCTGTAGAGGGCAGGGTCTCAGGACAGGTGGAAATCTACTTGTTGGTTCAGCAGCTCCCAAGGGATGGCACTAAAGAGCCTGTGTCATTCACCCTCCTGCTTAGAATAGGCCAATGGCTCCCCAGCCCCAACACTATTAAACCTCCACTTCCTTCTGCCTGGCAGAGCGGGCTGTTTAAGGTGGGGCCCTGAGTCATCCCCAGAACTTAATTGCCACCCTCTGCCTGCAGGAAGGCCCCTCTGTAAATCCTTGTTTCATACGATAAATAAGGGACTTTCCTAATGGTCTAGAGGTTAAGAATCCGAGTGCCAGTGCAGAGGAAAATGAAGTCACTCAGTCGTGTCTGACTCTTTGCAGCCCCATGGACTGGAGCCTACCACACTCCTCCGTCTATGGGATTTTCTGGGCAAGAGTACTGGAGTGGGTTCCCATTTCCTTCTCCAGGGGATCTTCCGACCCAGGGATCAAACCCGGGTCTCCCGCGTTGTAGGCAGACGCTTTACCATCTGAGCTACCGTGCAGGGGACTCAGTGCAATCCCTGGTCTGGGAAAATCCCATGGAATTAAGCCCGTGCGCGCAACTACTGAGCCCATGTGCCACAGCTACTGAAGCCTGTGTACCTAGAGCCCGTATGCAACGAGAAGCCACTGCAATGAGAAACCCGCGCACTGCAACTAGAGAGTAGCCCCCACTCGCTGCAACTAGAGAAAGACCATGCACAGCAACGAAGACCCAACACAGCCAAAAAAAAGAAAGGCAGGTAAAGACGGAGGTGGGGTGGGGGGTACCATCATAACAGGTATAGGGACCACTGCAATAGGGTTGTGTAGTGGGGAAGACAGATTGGACTCAACTCTGAATATAACAAGGAAAGTGAGAATTTATAGCCAAACAGCAGGGGTGGGGGGTGGTCAATGAATGGAAAACTACCAAGAGGACACATCGGGGGTGAGGGAGGATTCTGGCAAAAGGAATCTAATGAGATTCTTGCTGAAGGCAGGCCCGGGGTGGTCAGACATCACCTCGGGATGGTGTGGGGTGAGGAACCTGATCAGGTATTGAAGGTGACCAGATATGGAGGATGGGGAATTCAGGCTAAACTGACTTGGCAGGATTCTTGCTAAAATGAAATAATACAGAGATGACCGTAAAAGCCTAAAAGAGAAGGAAGGCCTAGCTGAAGAAGGGTTCAGCGGGGCCTGACTAATGAAGTTGACCAAAGAAGACTCTGTCACCCCTTGTGTTCGGAAACGTCTGTCCCCTCAGAAGCGATTCCTTCCCTTCTTTCTGCCCTCCTCCTCCTCCTCCTCAGGGTGGCCCCCCAGGCGCTATATGCAGTCCTCTGGTTCATGGGCCTTCAAACTAGATCCCCCAGAACCCCAGCTTCCACAGAGATGGCTCATGGTTTAAAAATCATGTACATTTTAATTAGTTAAAAATATAATAGGGAATTCTCTGGTGGTCCAGTGGTTAGGAATTGGTGCTTTCACTGCCAAGGGCTCAGGCTCAATCCCTGACTGGGGAACTAAGATCCCACGAGCCACATGGCCAGCCTAGGTAAATAAATAAAAACATGATAAATATACACATCATAACAATGTGGTGTGCATCTGCTTTGAATAAACTGGCGATAACCCACTCATGGTATTGCCTGCAAATTAACTCAGTTTGATGTAGACTTAAAAAATGCAGTCTTCATGCATTTGAACTTCCTATAAATGGGATCATCAATTCAGAAAGCCATAGCTCAGAGACTGTCTTTTTTTTAAAGTTAGCTTGGACATTTCCACACCCATGAAATTACACAAGGGAGCACAGAACATCCTTCCTTAGTTCTGAGTATCAGGCTGTGCCTGACACTGTTCCACCCCAACGGGCAACAGAAATTAACTGGATACAAAGCGGATAAAACATTGTGATTATCACTCATGAGTCTCATTTTATATTTTGTGCTCATTAAAGCAGACTGGACCTTTAAAATAACAGTATACAGAAATCACAGTTTGTCCACACACAATGGATGCTAGGTAGCTGGTAAAATGAATAGGAATATAAGAAACAGAGGGTACAGTATATTGTTTAGCAAAAAAAAATCAAAGTGTAGAATATTTTCCATTTATGGGGAAAAGGATATCTACATACACACATGCACTTCCCTGGTGGCTCAGTGGTGAAGAATCCACCTGCCAATGCAGGAGACTCAGGTTCAATCCCTGGGTTGGGAAGATTCCCTGGAGAAGGAAATGGCAACCCACTCCAGCCTATTCTTGCCTGGGAAATCCCATGGGCAGAAGAGCCTGGCAGGCTACAGTCTATGGGGTTGCAAGAGTCAGACACAACTTAGTTGACTAAACAATAACAGCATACACACATGTATCCATACATGTGCGCTTGCACATGCATGGCGCTTTTCTAAAAGGATATACTTAGAACTGGCTTTCTCTGAGGGAGAGGTATTGAAGTTTTGGGGTAAGGTTTACTAAACCTTTTTTGTATTATTTGAATTTATTACTGTTCCTATACAGTATTGCCTTTTTAATTAAAATGTTTAAGTTCCATTTTAAAAATGTTGCCCATTTTATATATCAGTGCTTTTGTATCAAAATATGAAGCTTACGTTGCCAAAGAGTTTTGAAAATACTGAGCTAGTCTAATTGCCTCCTGCTGTAGATGGTGAGCTGGAGACCAGAGAGGCTCTTTTTCTACCTAGGCTCTTTCTGTCCAGAGGAAAGTCACCCAGTTTTCTCTCAGTTTTTTATTCAGAGGGGGAAAAAAAACAATGCTTCTCATAAAAGAGTTAGTGCTAATGGAGGAATTTAGAAAACCTCTAAGGGCAGGGGATGGTTAGGGACTGCCTGTTTGCAGGCTCACTCACCTCCTAAAATGCCACGTAGTCATCTTCATGTGAGGCGACCCTGAGATGCACCCCATCCCCTTTCTTAGGAACATAAATCTTACCTGCCTCACTGGCGGTGGTGGGCCACTCCAATCAAGAGTATTCCAATCCGTTACACAATTAATAAAGCTGGAATTTTTAAAAATTAAATAAAAAGATTATTCCTAAGCCAGTAATTTTCTGGTACTTGAGAGATGTTCAATAAATATTTACTGCATGAATATAATCATCACAGAACCTATAACTAGATCAGGAGGGTGAATTTTTAAATGATGACCATTAGAAAAAGCAAACATAAAAGCTAAGCATAAAAGTATAAAAGAAAATCAACTATGATAAGAAGGACAAAAAAAGACCATTTCTTTGTAATATATTTATTTTGGTTACAGTTTTAGTGTTTTAACACTGATTTGTGATATGACAGACATTAAACTTATTTTGTTTTAAACCAGTTTAATACCTTTCCCTTTTATGTCCAGAAAATTGATGCTTTCACAATCAAATTACCCTAAAAGCTGACAGCAGATAAGTTAAGCTTCCAACCAATCTGTTGTCTCAACCAGAGATGGCCTCTCTTTCCAATCAGGATAAAATCTTGACTTGGAAGGACCATCGTTGTCAGCTCTTCAGTGATTCTTGATGCCGGTTTTATGACAGAAAATTTCCTGCGAGAATAGCTAACATCTTCATATTTTAAGATCAGTGCTTATTTCGATTAAAATATTAGCATCTTAACACTGTGACACAAAAGGCACCAACATTTTCCCAAGCATCCGTCACCATGGGTGGAACACAGCGCCACCTGCTGGTCATCATATTGTTACACACCCTATAATTTCCAGGTGGCGGTCCAAGTCAATGGGGATTCTTGTAACCACGCGATGGTGTCAGAGCCAAAAGGGACCTTAGAGGTCTTCAAGTTTAGTCCCCTTGCTTGAAAGATGGTGATTTCTGCTCTCCAGCTAACTTGGAGTGGCAGGGAAACAGACCAGCCTGTGGAAGATGGACTGCTTCAGAACTGAGAAGAAAACCATTTGGTGCTCTCATCTGGTCTAGATGGGGTCTCCCAGTCAAACAAAGAGATCAGGTCAGAGGCGGGGATTGAGGCACCCTGAGTTCCTACTCCATCACTTCCCGGTGGCACAGGGGGAAGCTGTCCAGATGGGCATGTGTTGGCTCTTACACAACAGAAGTTGATTCTGTTTTTACTCAAAGAAGGAGCCACATCTCATGAAGGAAAGATAGGGTTTCTGGGACTTAAGACTATGAAGAAATCCCAAGTTATCAGCAGAAAAGTAGCCCCAAAGTGACGGCAGTAATTCTCCCCGTGGCCTTTTCTCCAACATGTCCCCACAAAGAGGCCTTCAAGAGGTCCTGTCAGCAGACCTAAGTAGCTGAGGCTGTCCCGTGTGAGGACCACTGCCTGGGCGTGGGAGAGGGACTGCAGCCCCAGCTCCTGAACCTCTTCCGGAAGTGGAGCAGAAAGCTCTGACTTAGGGATGCTACGTGTTTCCGAGAAGAAGAGCCACATATTCTAACCCAATTGGGGACCCACACTTCTTATTTTTCCTGCAGCAGGCCCCCCTCCCCTCCCCCGGCACCACGGCTTGAACTGTTGTCCTCTGGCTACAAAGCTAACTGGCCTTCGTGCACAGGGGCTGGGTCAGCAGCATGCGCAGCACACCTACCTTCCTGAGGGCTCATTTCTTGAGGAGGAGTGCAGTAGGAGAGGAAGAATTCAGCTTCAGAGAGCAGTCAACCTGAAGTTTCACCTCAGCTCTGCCTTTGAGCTGGGCAGCCCTGAGCACCCCACCCCTAATCACTCTGAACCCCAGTTCCTTTCCTTAAAGGTACCAATACATGAATGAGCCCGACACCAAGTTAATAAGGTTATCGTGAGGATCAAGTTAGATGAAGTGGAAGAGTTATCTGGCCTCTGTGAGGGACACAGTGGGGAAGAAGGTTGTTTCACTTGGGTGGGTCTATGGGGGCAGCCTGGTATCTGAAAAAGAAGACCGATTCTAGTCTGTTCGGGGCTGCTGCAGTCACAGAGTAAAGGGGACATCAGGCTGGGTGGTGCTGCTTCTGTCAAGATAGAGATCATTACCCCTGGGTGTTAAGCCCCGGGGCACACCTGCCTCTCCTCCACCTAGCTGGAAGCTTCTGGTCAATTCTCAAAAAGGCACATTTTCCACCTCCACATGGTCGGAACCACTGCCTGAATTGAAACTTAAAACTAAATTTTAAATATTCAACAAAATTCCCTGATATTTCATTTCAGGTAAGACTCCTTTGCAAATCCTTGCAAGGGACCCTACCACCAAGTCAGGCTTCTGGGAGCTTGATAGACCCACCAGAACAACGCCCTGTATATATTTGGTGCTCAAGAAAAGAAAAAAAAAGTTTAATTCCACAAACTTTTATCAGACATCTATGTGCTAAGTGCCAGGGGGCAGAACTGAGGACCACCTCTCTGCCATTAGGGAACCTGAAGACGACGGCACTGCATCGTTTGCCCTGATGACAATCATGCCAAGTTCTAACAAGACTGTGTTCAAAACAAAACTCCTCTATTCTGACAAATGTGTACACATGTGAGTGTGAGTGTTCATGGCTTCCAACATCATCCTAAAAAGTCCTTGCAAAGGCTGTTTCTTTTTGTTTCTTTGCTCTACCATCAATAAAGGTGCCATTTGGATGTTCTGCCATATTTCCTTTCTGCCTGGCTGAGTCATTTTGGCTGCCAAGGCTCCAGGACCTTTTCTGGCAGCAGAGAGCTGTAAGAACTACCTGTGAGTGGGCAGGGTGTCAGCCTGGGCCCGTTCAACCCCCTGCTTGTCCAGCCACTGGCTATGCTGCTCTCACACACGCACACACAAACAACACATGTGCTATAATTGGCCAATTTCCTCCTCCTGTTCTTGGAATAGCAACTGAGACAAAAAGCAGTGAGCACGAGTGGCTTAGGCTCGCCAACACTATAATTTAGGACAAAACCCTTGTAATTCTCCAAATGGTGGGGTTTTTAAATAGGCTGGACTTCAACACCCTGTTTTCTAAAAAAGAAAAATAAAACTCTGCCTAAGGAACTACTCTTCTAACGGACCAAGGGACTGAGAGCCGAGTATCCCTAAAAGGTGGATTCTGAACTCAAACCTTCTAAGGAGTCACATTTTTCAAACTACTGATCTAGGAGAGTCCTTCAAGGAGTGGGATGTGTTTGCCCATACAAGGGCCTCTTTGTTTCAGTATCTTTAATCCTAAGGAAATTGTAAAAATGCAGTTACTTTATGAGAATTTCCACCCATGGACAACTGACCCCAGCCAGCTTCAGACCTCATGACGTGTCTCTGTGGGCAGGGCGTGGACGGCTGTGAGGACATGGGGGGACAGACACAGTGAGGGGAGAGGGGCCCTCGTTTGCATAGTTCCTTTACAGAGCCCCACTCAGGAAAGGGCCCAGGGGTGGGGGTTTGGAGAGGGGGTGGGGGAGGTCAGGAGGGGCCCCTGTGAGCATCTCAGGCCTTACACTTCCACAGACCTCTTGCCCTGGGTCGTCCAGGAGAAGCACGCCTGTCACAGGCCTTCCCCGTCTGGGCCCCCACCTCAGGGTGAGGACGTCATAAACTGCAGGCACAGGACACGCCAGGGAGCAGGATGCCCTCCTCAGCAAGCTGCTTTATATGCTCCCCAGGGGGAAAGCGGCCCAGGGCTGTGTTGGGACAGACATGTGGGCAAGTGCCTGGTGATGCTGGGAGCAGGGTACACTGTGTTTCCTAAACATGGCAGCTTGTGACATCACAACCAGGGACCCCCACCCCATCTGACCTCTAGAGAAGAGGCAGTGGGGGCGCCCTAGAGTTTCAATTTTCCCTCCTTGATGAGTCTGTCATTGAGCTGGCAGAGCTGGGCCAGGAAACCGTCGTTGGGGCCGATCTCACGGTTCTGCCTGACGATGCTCAGGGCAGACTTGACATCCATCTTCTGACGCATCATGAGGTACGCGATGACGAGGGTCGGGGAGCGGCTGTAACCCTCACGGCAGTGGACCAGCACTCGGCCTGTGAGAGACGGGGATGCGGTGAGCTGGGGCTGGCCCGCCACACCTCAACTCCAGTCAAAACTCTTCCCAGGAAAGGCACATGCAAATTACACTGCCAGGCCATCCTGGACCCACCAGAATGGCTAAGACAGAAAAGATAAATACAAAACACACAAAGCACTGTCCAGGATGTGGAGCATAGCTAGGACTTTGATCTGTGGCTGGGGAAAGTAAAAAAGAGAGTGATAGTCGTTCAGTCATGTCCAACTCTTTGTGACCCCATGGACTATTCAGTTCATGGGATTCTCCAGGACAGAATACTGGAGTGGGTAGCCATTCCCTTCTCCAGGGGATCTTCCCAACCCAGGGATCAAACCCAGGTCTCCCACATTCCAGGCAGATTTTTTACCAGCTGAGCACCAGAGAAGCCCAAGAATACTGGAGTGGGTGGGTAGCCTACCCCTTCTCCAGCAGATCTTCTCAACCCAGGAATTGAACCAGGGTCTCCTGCATTGCAGGTGGATTTTTTACCAGCTGAGCTACCGTGGTTGGAGGAGGGGGTGTAAATTGGCACATGGCTTCGGGAAACCATGTGGTGGGATGTACTCAAGCTGACCATGTGCATCCCCCAGGGCCTGACAATTCCATCCCAGACCCACGGCAGATAGGACTGCATACACACGTCTGCTGAAACAATCCCACCAGGATGTCACAGGCAGCACTAGTCACAACAGCCCCAAACTGGAAACTCCCAAAGGCCCGTCAACAGAAGAGTAGATAAATACTGAGTCTGAATAGTCTACAACTTCCCAGATAAAAACTGGATGAAACACACAAACAGAATGTGTATGATCCCACAGAGTAGAAGAGTCAGGGGAATTCCCTGGTGGTCCAGTGATTAGGACACGGGGCTTCTACTACAGGGGGCACAGGTTCAATCCCTGGTCAGGGAACTAGATCCCATATGCTGTGAGGTGTGGCCAAAGACAAAACTGGAAAAAAAAAAGGGCCAGCAAAACTGAGCTATGTGGTTCGAAGTCTGGATAGTGGTGTGGAGGTGGGAGATGCGACACTGGGAGGGACATGTGGGGGTTCTGGGGTGCTGATCAGGTTTAGTTTCTTGATCTGGGGGCTGATAGTGAAGGACAGGGAAGTCTGGCATGCTGCCCACGGGGTCGCAAAGAGTCAGACACAACTTATCAACCAAACAACAAAAACACGGGTGTGTGCAGTGCACTGATCTACACACTGCGATAATGGGTACTAACCTACATGAATTTTCTATTTCAAGCAAAAGCAAAATATGAAAACCACCCAAATGTCTTTCAACAGGTAAATGAATAAACAAACTGTGGAATGTCCACCCAACAGAACACTACTCAGCATTAAAAAGGCATTCCTGATACGTGCAACAGCATGGAAGAAACAAAAGAATTATGCTGAGTGAAAGAGGCCAGACCGAAAAAGCGTACATACTGTGCAACTCCATTTACATGAAACTCTACAAAATGTACACTAATGTCTAGTGATAGAAAGCAGATCAGCGGTTACTTGGGAATGGAGGAGAGAGAGGAGCAGAAGGGAGAGGTCACAAAGGGATGTGAGGGAAATCTGTGGGGTGATGGGTAAACTCACCATCTTGGGTGAAGTTTTATGGCTTCACAGATGTATATATATGTCAAAACTTACCAAACTCTACTATGTGTAGTTTAGGGAATGTCGATTAATGCCTCAACAAAAACATTTCAAAATAAAAGGACCATGAGTGTCAAATACAAACAGAGAATCACAACAATGTATGTATGTGTTAGTTCAGCTATGTTCCACTCTTGCGACCCCAAGGACTGCAGCCTGCCAGGTTTCTCTGTCCATGGAATTCTCCAGGCAAGAATAGTGGAGTGGGTTGCCATGCCCTCCTCCAGGGGATCTTCCTGAACCAGGGATCTAATGTGGGAGACCCAATGTACATTGCAGACAGCTTCTTTAGGGTATGAGCCATCAGGGAGACTACTAAATCCACCTCCTCCCCCTGCCTCTGACATCATCTCCTCGTTCCCCTCCTCCCTCCAATCCAGCCAGCCAGCCCCTTGGCCTGGGAAAAGTGAAAGTCTTAGCTGCTCAGGCGTTTCTGACTCTTTGCGACCCCATGGACTGGAGCCTGCCTGCAACACCTCTTTTCCCAGGTGTTTGCTCCCGTGTCCTAGGAAGGTCTTTCCTGCCCACCTTCTAAAGCCACAATCCCACTCTCTATACCCCATCATCCCCTTTCTCCCTGCTTTAGTCACTCCCTTCCCCTGACGGGCCACACATCTTTTTCACTTGTTTATTGTCATCTTCCCCCAAAATGTAAGCTCCTCGAGGGCAGGGATGACTGTCTGTTTTGCTCCTTGTTGTATCTCCGGCATTGGATGAAAGAAGGAAGGGATGGTCAGGAGAGGCCAGAGCATCATCGGCAAGGTTCCCCCAATATTTTATCAAAGTGGGGAGGCCCCTTGAGCAAGAAGCCTTGGCTTCTCTTATCCCTACCCTCTCCTCACACAGAGTGCTCAGTTCAGGTCTTCATCATCTCTCACCTCTGCCCCTTCACCTCCAAACTGAGCTTTCCCTCCACCAACCTACACAACAGCTGGAGGGAGCTTTCTCAAATATAAATGTGACCTATCATCATTAGTCGGGTAGTCTAGTCACCAAAGTGTTACTTACCAGGCTAACCACCCACAGCCCCAACACCTTTCCAGGCTATTTCTCACCTCTGTGCCTTCGCTCATACTGTTCCTCCTACCTGGAACACCCTCTCCCTCTTGGCTACCTGGCAAATTCCTACTCATTCTTAAGACCCCAGCTCAACTATTTCCTTTGTCAGCATAGGGACTGAGAACCCCAATCCTTAAAGTCATGGGAATCTGGGTTTAAATTTTAGCTTGCTGGTTGTGATGGTTACATGTGTCAACTTGGCTTGTCTATGACAAGCTTGGTCAAACACTAGTCTACAAGAGATTTTGTAGATGTGATGAGCACCTCCCATCAGTTGACTTCAAGTAAAGGAGATCACCCTTGATAAGGTGGGTGGACCTCATCCAATCAGTTAAAGATCCTAACAGCAAAAAACTGAGGGTTCCTGGAGAAGAAGGAATTCTGTCTGCAGAAGTCCTGCCTCAGTTTCCAGCCTGCCCGACAGATTTCAGATTTGCCAGCCCCATGATCACATGAGCCAATCCCCTAAAATAAATAATATATGTATATTCATTCTATTGGTTCTGTTTTCCTGGAGAACCTGGGCCAATACCCTGGTTATCACCCTATGACCCACTAAGAATACTGTGCCTTAGTTTCCTCCTCTGAGCTAATATACCCATGACCCAAGATGGCTGAAGATTCAGGGAAGAGATATATAAAAGCCTCAGACTAGTGCCTGGCAGACATGAACATTCAATAAATAAATATGAGCCAACACTACAAGTCTTCTGCTGGCAGCTGCTGCATCCTCTTCTACAGCAGTCCAGCCCTGTGTTTCTGCTGGTCACACACAGACCAACCCTCCTCTGCCAGAGTGCGAATTCCTTAAGGGCAAGGACTATAGGGTACTGACTCTGAATACCCTACAATTCCCAGCATACACTAAGTGTTCAATAAATATTTGCTGATCAGCCGAGTGAATGATTCCCCACCAACACCTCTGCATGGGCATTCCTCTGAAGGAAACCTGCTGA
This sequence comes from Okapia johnstoni, assembly GCA_024291935.2. Classification (NCBI taxonomy): domain Eukaryota; kingdom Metazoa; phylum Chordata; class Mammalia; order Artiodactyla; family Giraffidae; genus Okapia; species Okapia johnstoni. The sequence continues at coordinate 18,313,115 of CM044306.1, read as the reverse complement.
CCCAGAGTCAAACAGTCACTTCTATTCCCATGATCCTAGCCCCAAAACATAACCTTATTTTCCCAATGCTCTCAGGGTAGAAATGGGGAGTTCTCCATGTCCCTGCCCAGTCACTCTCTGGCCAACGGACCCAAAGTATTCAGAGTAGGGCTTTCCGTGCTCCCAGCCTGGCAATGTGACCCTCTGCAGAGCAGCTGCCTCATTACCTAGAACCTGGAAAAGACTCAGCATGCACAGAACTCATAGAGCCAATAAGCAAGGGGAGAGGTCAAAGTCCATCCTTCTAGGCCCTGCCCACACACCACCTCCTCCAGGAAGTCTCCCTTGATCTTCCCAGCTGGAAGTGACTGCTTCCTTCTCTGAGGGTCCCTGGCTAATTCCCCCAGCCAAAAATGATGGGCCCCCAGCTCCCTGGAGCCCTGCACAGTGTTGGAGGCCAGTGTATTTCTGTTGGCTCACTTGACCAATCAATCCTATAAGTATTTTCACTGGGCATTAGAACCCATGGAATTTTTTCCTGTCACTGGTTCAGTACTCCAGTGTACCTGCTACATGCCCGATCTATGTCAGGTGCTAGGGAGACAGACAATGGACACAGTAGACAGACCCAGACCGTGGGCAGGTTTCATAGATGAATGGACACTATGTCCAGGGCTCAAGCATGAGGCAGGGTCTGCCAGAGGATGGGTCAGGAAGATATAGAGAGATCCTTCCAGACAAATGACCCAACCCATGTGGGCTAAGGCAGGAGGTCACACAAAGTCCGAGTATGTTCCCAGTTGCATGGAAAGAGGAAACCGTCAGGGAGCTCTAAGTTCCCTGAATGAATGACCAATGGATACACGGGAAGAGCAAAATCCATCCCCTTAACTGGGCCCCTCATTCTTGTCTACAGTGGAGCTCAGTATAGCTGGAGAGGAGGCATGTGATGCGTACGAGGCTGGGGAGGACCACAGAGGGCCTGATGATTGAAGATATCCCAGGCAATCAAACCTCCCTCCTGGGCCCCAATTGTGTGATAACCAGTGGCTAGTAAACTCTGTCCGCTGGAAATCATTGCTGTAAGGAGGCTGCTGGGCTAAGTAGCATCAAGGCAGCAGAGACAGGCTACAATCAGGGGGACAGGGCTGATCATGCCTCAGTGGGAGTCGCTCCTCCTGGCCAGGTTTGGGTCGGGAAGAAAAAAGGGGCTGGAGAAAGTGGCAGGAAGGTAAAGGCAGCTGCTGAGAGAATCAAGCTAAAAGCAGAAAGGGCAAGCGGCCCAGCCTGCTCAGCTGCTGTCTGCCCTCTGGCCTTCTAGGATTTCTCTCTGGCATGCCTCACCTGACAGCCAGCACTCCAGCAGTTCTGCTTCAGTCCTGCCTTATATTTTGGACCTGCAGGAAGCATTTAAAAACTTGGCCAAAGTTTGCTGACTCCCAGCCTAAGCCAATCAGGGCTGCTCCCCTCCCCTCGCCAGGTAATGCTTGTAACCCACCTCTCACCAGTGAGGTGGGGGGGACTCCACTGGGCGGTTTCCAGGGACTGTTTTATTTGTTCTTAAGAAAAGAGAAGGGGCATCTCTGGTGGTCCAGTGGCTAGGACTCTGTGCTCCCAAAGCAGGGGGTCCAGGTCCCATCCCTAGTCAGGGAACAAGATCCCACATGCTACAACTAAAGACCCCATGTGCCTACATATTAGACTAAAGATCCTACATACTGCAACTATGACCCAGCGAAGGCAAATAAGGAAGTAAATATTTTTAAAAAAAGAAGAAGAAGAACAGAGAGAAACATGAGGAAGAGATGGCGGCCTCATCTATCGCTGCACTTTATCCTGTTGGGAGGTGGTAACCAGATCTACCACAGCCGTCTTGGGACCATCAGGGGAGTCCCCAATACTGAGGGTGGCAGAAGAGTCCTGAAGCCACCAGAGAGCTACTGCATCAACCAGCCCTGGAGCTGGTCACCTCGGGATTTCTTATCACAGAAAATAATAAATCTTCATTATTGCAGCTATCTGAATAGGGGAGGAGGGCTGGCAATCAACCCTCAGCCAAAGTCAATGCAAACAAGAGGGCCCCGAGGCGGCCATACCTTGTGTCACATGTGGTCACTTAACAGGCAGCCAGGTGAGCAGGGAGAGACCCAAAGCTCTCGGCCATTCACACAAGAGCCAGAAAACATCAGGTTTTCCAAGAAGAGGCCTGTCATGTGCTTGTTTTCTAAAAAAGTCAAGTCCAACCTGCCCTCCCAGTAAAGCAACTCTACTCCAATAAAAATTGATTTTAAAAAAAGCTGCCTCCCACCGTCTCCCAGGTGGCAGGTCCCTTACCGTTCTTCTGAGCCAGAGCCTGGTCGATGAAGTCTGCTGCCTTTTCAAAGTAGGCGCTGAGGTTGAACTCCTGTGTGTCATTGGCCTTAATGCCCAGGTAGGTGATGCCGGAATCCTTGTAGAAGTTGGCATTGGTGTTGACGTGCATGAATGACCTGCCCTCGGCCGCATTCAGGACATGGGTGATGCCCAGCTTCTGCAGCTTGGGGATGTCCTGAGCCACAGACCTGGACAGGAGACAGCAGCAGGGGAGGATCAACTGACTACCTGGCAGCTCTCAGGGGAGGAAGATGGAGAAGACCCTAAGCCTCTTGGCTCAGAAAGGAACCTTCCGTGCTCTGGCCTCTGTCGGCTTCTCCATCCTCAGCTTATGACCCTCTGCCCTCACTCCAGCCAGCTCCAATTACCTGCCACAAATAGCCTGGGGGCTTTAATGCCCACTCTGTTCCCGCTATCTGGAATGCCCTTCTCCACCTTCTTCATAAAGGTGTACCGTCTCATATCTCACTTCCCTTGGCAGCATTTCCTGATCTCCCCTTCATCCAGCATCATGCTCTCGATACTGTGGTGGTGATATCACCAAGAGGCTAAAAATGAAGCCAGACTCCAGACAGCCCTGTCACTTACTAAGCTTGAACAAATCACTTAACCTTTCTATGCCTCAGTTTCCCTGTCTCTAAGATGAGGATGATAACAGTACCTATTCCTGGGGCTGTTGTTAGTGTTAAATGAGCTGTTCTGTAGACAGAGCCTGACACTGTGGTCAGGGCCACTATCCTAATGCCTGACTGTGCTTATTTGTTTGGATGTCCAGGCTGTGACCTCCTTGATGGAGGAACCATGTCTGCTTCATGTCCGTATGCCCTGCACGTGCTCTGGTACCTGGCACACACAGTAGGTACCGAAGGAGTATGTGGTGAATCAGTGAAAAATGAAATCAGCACAGCCCAGCAGCCTTTTTCCTTGGATTATAAAGTACAGCAGCCCCCTTCCATCCCCTAGAGGGATCCTTCCTGCCATAGTCCCCAAGCCACGTCTCTGAAGCTTTCCTGGGTGAGTAAGCACTTAGGGAGCCAGTGGAGGTTACAAAACATTCGATCTGAATAGTCAAAGGGCTGCTTTATTTCATCTCACAACAACGTCCCAATTCAAACAGCAGTTTACACTTTACACAAGGCCTTCTCCTGCCTGATCTTGTTTGCCTGTCACATCAGCCCTGGGAGGAAGGAAGGACGGAGCTTCAACTCTGGCCCGACAGGACAGATGAAGGATGTGCATATGCTCTCAAGGGCTGCTGCATGGCAGGGCTGGGAGGAGGCCTCTTTTCTCCCGACACAAGGCCTGCTCTATCTTCCCCCTCACTCTGCTTCTCATGCCCACATCAACCACAAATCTCGCGAGGCAGAAAACGGGGCTCCTCCAGGTTTCACTCTGCCCTGTGAGCCCTGATCAGGGGCCCTGATTTTGCTAAAGCACTCGACTGCAAGGGGTGCGGGAGAAATAGGTTACTCAGTCAATCCTCCCTGCGGAGCCCTCCCCATGCCCCTGTGTCAAGGTCAGATTTGCTTAAGTGTTTTCTACAGTGGCCATTGGTATGTGCCACCCTTGACTACCACCAGATGTTCACATCTTTGGTTTCCACCTTGGAAGTGTTGACAGCTGACTGAGCCAAACTGCCCAAGAAAGCAGGGTTTCCAAGAGTGCCAAGGCCCCTTGCTGCTTGGGTGGATGGAGAGGGGCTTATTCTCAGAACTCGGCAATTACTGAGGACTCTGGATGAGATTCTGGTACCCTTTGTTAGCTATCAGGACACTGCACGCAACTGTAAAGTAGTGGCTCATTAAAAAGGCTCTAAAATAACAAACTCTGAAGAGTCACTGCTATTCACCTTCCTTCTCGAATACTAAGTCAACATTCAACAATTTTACCATCGCTCCTGTGAAGGATGGCTTGTCTGGTGGCTCAGACAGTAAAGAATCTGCCTGCAATTCGGGAGACCAGGGTTTGATCCCTGGGTTAGGAAGATCCCCTGGGGAAGGGCAGGCTACCGACTCCAGCATTCTTGCCTGGGAAATTACATGGGCAGAGGAGGCTGGTGGGCTACAGTCCATAGGTGCGCAGAGTCAGACACAACTGAGCAATTAACACACACACTGTGAATGAACCTTGTTCAGTGCCTGACACCAGTGATGCTCCATATGGTGAATGAGTGATAGATGGACGAGGCTGGCCTGCATGAAGCTGGGACCTGCCTTCCAGACACCCTAGTTCTGTGATGACCCCCATTTTTGCGGCAGTCCTTGGCAAAGTAAGCATCAGGTGCTAGTCCAGGACCTGGGATACAGACATGAACAAGATATTGACCCTAACCTCACAAGCCCTCACCTGCTCTGGGCCACCATTTCTTCCTGTGAAAAAGCAGAGAACCGGGTTAGACATGCAGTCTCTGGGCCCGTGGAGCTTAGGACCTCAGGGTCTCATGAAAATCCAACCTGCACCCTCTGGAGGCTACACAGGAGTGGGAATCTATTTTTTGCTTTTGGCTGAGATTTCAACACCTCTCAGAATGGCTATCACTAGTTCTCTCCCGCTGCTGAGAAATTCTTACTAGTAGCTTGACTATGAGAAAATCGATTTGCTAAGAACTCCTAAGTGATAAATAATAAATGCATTTCCTGGTGGCGAGAAGGTCGGCAGCCTTTTCTAAGTGATGGCTCAGGTCCTCAGGGGTTTTATCATTGGGTCGTTCTAGAATTCTAGGTAAATCAAACCCTAAGTGGAAAGTAGGGGGAGGAGCGAGGAAACCTGGGCCCAGATCTCTGGACCCCCAAGTTTGGGATATGTCAATTCTCCGATCTAAGCCTGCCTCGCCGGGAAAATTCCACGCCCGAATTGTGAACGCCGGGGCAGCCGCGAGCGAGGGGAGAGCGGCCGGGTCAGCTGGGCGGGGGCTCCGAAGCCGGGACCCGCCCCGTCCCGCCCCGGAGGCGGGCCCGCAAGGCGCGGGAAGCGGCAAAGCGCGGGCGCCCAGGCGCGCTCAGCTCCGGGAAGTATGCGCGCCGCTTGGCCCCCGGCGGACGCGGGGAAAGACTTCTGGGCCTGAGTCCGGGGGGGAAATGCTGCCACACCAGAGTTTCGGAGAGTCCTCTTCCCACCCCCTGCTGAGGCATGGAAGTGCAGTAAGTCCACTCGACTAAATTCAGGGCGCAATAAAAGTTTTTCTTGACCGGGGATACACCCAAGTGTCGCTTAATTTTCTCAGGATTACAAGGACACCCGGGTTCCGATTGTGAGCTCTGACTGCCTGCTGCGGACCAGCAGCGTTGGCTTCACCCGGGAGCTGGTCAAAAATGGAAAATCTCCGCCCCAACTCACACCTGCTGAGTGAGGATGTGCAATTTTACAAGCCCCGCTGGGGATCCCTACGAAGGTTAAAGGCTGAGAAGCCCAACTTGGGGGCACATTTCTTCCAGCCTTCAGTGAGAGTCGGCATCGTGCCTAAAGCTTGGGCTCTATGCAAACAAGCATGGCATTCCGGCCCTGAGCAGTGACTTAACCTCTCTGAGCCTGTTTGTTGAAAAAAAAAAATGGAGTTAATAAAAGCACCTAACTCCTAGGGCCTTTTGAAAGATAAATATAACATTCCAGGAAAGCGCCCAACTTTACATAGTGAGCACTAGGTAGGTGTTCTCCCTCTCTTCAACAGCAAACGTGTAGCGCACCCACTAGGTGCTACAACCTCCTAGAGCAGCTGCCAGCCCACTACAAGCCACATGATGTCAGCAACTCATCATTTACTGAGGTCCTGCTGCCAGCAAATGACCATCCTTCTCCACTGGCATGAAAATGGCAGATCTCCCCACCCTCCAAAGCGCAACTGTGGTGCTGGGAATTTAGGAAACCCATATCCCGAGCCCAGTTCTGCCACTAACTTTCTCTAGAGCAGTTTGGTTGTTGCTCTGGACTTCAGCTTCCTCATCTGCAAAATGAAGAAATTGAATCAAATTATCATTAAGGGTCTTGTATTGATATCTCCAACAGCTGTAGTCTCACACCTTCAGGGAAACCATTGCAGTGGAGACTAAACTTACAGCCCGAGGTGTATAACCAAGGCTGGTTTTCTCCAACCTCCCACCCCCACCGCATGCCTTCCCACCCTTTCCCAGACAATACACTTTTTCCTGCTGCTGTTGGTGGCACCTGCATTCCAGGCAGGTGGGAAATCTTCTGAGCCTCAGTCCTCATCTCGACTTGGACCTAGGTTAACTTTCAAAAGAGAAGCCCAGGGACAGCCAGGCATGCTCCACTGCTCCTCTTTCTTCCCCGGGGACCTGTCCCTGATGTCATAACTGGGTAGCTATGACAACCCATCATGGACCGCTAAGTACCTCACAGAGGAGCCTGGGTGCCTCATTTCTGAAATGAGACTAGGAAGAGAAGATGAACAATTCCCTGGATTATCTGGCCTACCCTGTAATTGTCTCTAATCATAGACAGAGCACATCCTTCAGGAAGAAGCTGGACTTTGGCCACTACGCATTTCATATGAATAGAATACAAATAGGTATGTGGAGCAATTTAAATTGGACACTGACTAGGATTCTGAAAGGGCTCACCTTAGAGATATTGACGGTAAACCAGAGCAGTACACAGCTTTGCAATGATATGGCCTTATCTGCTGAGTCTGGTCAAGAGGGCATTAGCGTCAGTGACAAAATTTATCTTCCACCAGGGAGTTCCTTTGATGGAAACACTTATTTAAGCTCTTTAAAGTCAAAAAGCTAGACAGAGGCTGAGACTGCAGCATTCAGTAGCCAGGCTAGTCATATTGGGAAAGGGTGGGAGAAAGACTCTTTCATTAGCTTCAAGGAACATTTATGTCTGTAAATTTTATTTTTCTCAGCCCTCATCATGCTTTCATGTCTGCTCAAAACTCTTCAAAAAGATGTCAGTTTGGGAAAGTCAACTAAACCAAGATCCCTGAACTGAATTGGTTCAGAATTCAAACTTGTAATGTTTTAATCAGTGTCATTGTGTAGAATGTGAGCAGAGTCTCTAAGGCTACTAAGAGGATACTTGTGACATAACATTGCTCTCTTTCCTTCCTCTCCAGTGAAGCCTACTGTTGATACCAAACCTCCAGCAGCGCACACACATCACATTTTAAAATTGAGCAAACTGCAGGTATTTGTTCTTGCCATCTGCAGATGTACCTTGTCTATGTCCCAAAGAGGTACAGTTTCCCAGAGCCTTCTGAATACTCACCACTTTCTCCTCCTCCCTATACACCACCCCTGGATTCCTCAGCCCTGCTCCCAATCTCCACTGCAGCCCCCAGTTTGCCCCTTTCCCATAATCGCACAGAAGGGGGATGCTCAAGCATTGTGAGAGGAAGCATCATGTAGCGATGATGTCACCATGGTGGGGTGGGGTTTCTCACCAGGGTGAACAAAAGAGAATTGACAAAATCGAATACGAAAACAAGCAACTGTGTCAAAAAATCGCCAACGCCCACCGAGGCCCCGCCAAGGTGGATTGCTGGAACGAATATTTTTCCAAGAGGTAGTATTATTTCTCTTCATTTCATTTTCCGAAAGTCAAAACTGACTTCCCCCTTGTTGGGTTTTAGTACTAGAGGCATACTTAAGGAAAGTTATCCTGAGGGATAACCAAAGAGACCATGTTAAGGAGAAAGAAAACCACCCCAAACAAGAACCTTTCTCTAACGTTAAAGAGCTAACTTTTATTCCCTGAGACTCTTTGGAGTCCTATTTAGAGTTTGTCACAGGAAAGTACTTTTGTAAAATGGTGATGATAACTGGGATTTTAATATAGCATTCTTAAAATTGTTTCTGCAAATATTTGCTGAGCAACTACTATGTGCTGAGCACCAGGAATACAGAGGTGAAATGAGATGTATATTTCCTAACCTCAAAAAATGCAAGGTCAGAGAGAGGGGACATTTATGCAAATAATTATGCAGTATAACCAGGGCTACAAAAGGAGTGTATACAAGGAAAGATGAGTGTTTGTGTATCTCTGTGTGTCAGTGTGTAGGGTAGAGTGTCAAGATGTCTTTCCTGATCCTTGTGTATCTAAAACTGAGTTGAAAGCTGAGGGGAGTAAGGTGAACCAAAACTATTACCAGCTATTTGTGATTTCTGGGTAGACAAGATCTTCATCACCTAAACCAGAGATTCTCAATCCTGGTTTCATATAATAATGCTTGGGGAGCTATTGCAAAATGCTAATCCCCAAGCTCCATCCCAGACCAATAAAGTAGAATCTTCTAGTTGGCTGCAGGGCTGAGAACCACTGGTCTTAACCTAAAAAAGCTTTGCACGTTTCCCAGAATGTGGTCTGGTTCAACAGGTTCTCAGGGCTCCGTGGAACAGCAGGCTCCCTGCACTCAGGCAGCCTGGAATTTCTGACATAATAACTTCATCTTCCCCACTCCCATCTGGAAGGAGAATTTTATTCTTCACCTATCTTAGGATTTGTTGTTGTTGTTTTTTGTCCCAGCTTAAACAGAGAAACAAGGAACCGGGAGCTAGTGAGAATCACTGTGGAAAACCAGGGCATTCTGAAGAGGCTTGGTGATCGCAAACCACACTATGACCGCAAGTCGTCGGAGTTAGATTGGCAGGCACGTGGGTACTCTGTGATAGTTTTATTCACTCACAGAATCTGGCTGTGTTCAGAGGAGAGTCAGTCTCAGGAGAGACCCCTAATTGTTGGAGGACAAAATCATGAGGAATGTAACAATCTGTAAAAGAAAAACTGCCCAGAGCCTACAAATCTAACAACAGGAGCAAACCTTTCACCAGCTAAGGACATCTCCTTGGTAGCAAAGCCATTATGTGACAGCTTCAGAAAATATCTGGTAACATCTTCCATCATCCCTTAATTCATTTAGGTTGAATGAGCAAGCAAAGAAGATGAAGGGTATACAATTCAGTATGTAGTTGATTTGTTTCATGTAGGGACAATCCTGCAAGAGGAGGAAAAAAGCCATCTTCAGTGTTTTTATAAACTTCCACTCTCTGGCTTTGGTCTGTAAGCCTTTCCTAAGCCCCGTAGCATTTAGAACTTCAACTTTCACACCAGCACCTGGGCATTGACATAAATCTTTCTGATTTTTTTTCCTTCAAGAATTCAAGGCGCTATATCAGAAATACAACCAGATATCTTCTCTCCCGAGATGAATAGGTATGTCTTCACATGGCTGCTCTTTATCAGAGAACACGGTGATCACAATTGATGCCAAAGCCCTAAAACCCATGTAGATGGAGAACGAGGGGCCCAACCAAGGGATGAATTTTGCTCTTCTGTAATAATGATTGGCCATCCATTCAGGGACTAGACATCCGTCTTTGTTTCCTCTCTCATTATAAGTAGAAAATGACTGCCTTTTGTCACCAGCTTTGAGGCTTTACGTGAGTCTAAGGGGAAGTGATTTGTTTCAGTAAGACATAAACAGGGGGTCTCGTGGCTTTAATATTATGCTGAAGTTACATTACGGGTCTCTCACTGTTCAAAAGTACTATTGTGTTGGCATTTTGTATTATTTCATATTATTAGTAATGACTAAGTTTCCCTGCCCTGCTGCTGCCCCTAGGGAGGAGGATAAATGGACACTCTGGCTTTTCAAAGAATAGTTCTGTATAATTGATGGCTCTCCATTTCTCTCCCTTTCCTCTCCTTGAATGCAAGGTTACTCACCATGGAAAAGACAAAAGAAGGCCCTAGGATTTCTTAGCTGCTTAAGATTTCAAGGCACTCCTAAGTGGCTGAATGCTCAATCTTAGGCTGCTACAATAAAGCTTGGAACATAAAATGAGTAAGTTACATGTAAAATACCCAAAGGCATTAAGTTCCATCCCCAAATGGAGACAGAATGGGGCAGGCAGAAGGAAAGATCCAACAAGCACTTTTATTGGGGGCTATGAAAAATCTTAATGAGAGAGAAAGTGACAGCTTTTTAAAGCGTACACCACTACCACCACCCCAAGCGGGAAGAATACATTGGGTGAGATGATTCAGCCACAAGCTCAGTTCTGTGGAAATGGAAAACAAAAAGCACATGAGGAAATTAAAGTTCAGACAACACAGAGAAAAAACACCATTAGTTTCTCTGTAAATGCCCAGGATTGGAAAAGAATGCTTCAGTGAGATTTTCATGGACTCCATTCACTTGTAGGGAGAAGCAAGGTTGAAAATGTCAAAAATATCTCTAAACACATGACAAGACAATGTTGCATGGCTTCTGGGATTGGTCATGCTGGTTTTGAGCCTTTTTAAAGGTTTTATTTTGAAGGAGAGGAGATCTTATATGTTCTTATCAGAAATAAATGTTTTATTTTAAAATAATTAGATTTACAGGAAGTTACAAATAAATGTATGGTGAGGCCTCCTGCGCCCTTCACCCAGCTTCCCCCAATGTTAACATCTTATCTAAATATAGTACGGTGTCTCTCCAGGAAGTTGACATTGGTACACTCTATAGAGCATATACAAATTTCACCACTTATACAGGCGAAGGTCGTGCTTTTCCGCGAGGCGCAGCGGGAAGCGGCACTCATTTGTATGTGTGTGTATAACTCCATGCTGTTTTTATCATATGTGTGGTTTTGTATTAATACAAACACATTCAAGACAGTTAACTGTACCATTATTGAAAATACGGTACCACCCCTTTTGGCCACAGCCAGCCTCTTCCTCCCAGCCCTAAACCCTGGCAATTACTAATCTGTTTTCCATCTCTATAATTATGATGTTTCATGAGTGTTACATAAATGGAATCATGCAGTATGTAATCATTCTTTTCAGATTGTTTTTTCCACTCCATATAATTTCCTTGAGGTTCATCCAGGTTGCATGTGTTGATAGTTCATTCCTTTTATCGCTGAGTGATATTCCATGGGATGAATGTACCACAGTTTATTTAACCATTTACCCATTGCAGGATATTTGGGTAATTTCTAGGTTTTTGACCGTTATGAATAAAGCTGCTATCCACTATTATGCACAAGTTTCTGCATGAAAATAAGTTTGATTTCTCTGGGATAAATGCCCAAGAGTGTACTTATGGGATTGTATGATAAGTCCATTTTAAGAGAAATTACAAAACTATTTTCAGAGTGGTTATACCATTTATATTCCCACCAGCAATGAGTAAGCCAGTTTTTTCATATCCTCATCAGCATTTGATGTTATCACCATTTTTAGTTTTGGGCATTATAACATGTGCAGTAACATCTCATATGGTTTTAACTTTCATTTTTCTAATAATTAATGAAGTTGAACATCTTTCATATGTTTATTTGCTATTTGCATATGCTCTTTGGTGAACTATTGGTACATTTGCCCATTTTCTAATTGGATTGCTCTCTTTAATATTGAATTTTGAGATTTCTTTACACATTCTACACCCAAGTCCTTGGTGTTGGATATGTGATCTGCAAAATATTTTCTGTGTAATTTGTATTTTCATCTTTCACAGTGTAAAGCATTTAAATTTTGATGCCATTCAATTCATCAATGATGAACTTGTTCTGTATCTTGACTCTGTCATGCCCATCTCCTGGCTGTGATACTGTGTATAGTTTTGCCAAGTGCTACCACCTGGGGGAACTGAGTAAACAGTACACAGGATCTCTCTGTATTATTTCTTTCACATGTGTCAATGTATAATTACCTCAAAATAAAAAGTTTAAAGAAAAAAAGTGTGTGCAAATACAAATTCAATTTTAAACTGATTCCAGTTCATCTCATTTTGAGGAGCCATTCTTCTAGACATCCTGGTGAGAAGCCTGGTGGTCATCCTTTACTCCCTCTCTTTCATCCCTTCCTCCTCCCTGCATATTTTAAATCCACCCATCCTCTCAGTCTTTGTAGGTACTACTGCCCATTTCAGGCACTTGTGATTTACAGCTGGTATTATTAATGGAAAAATATGCCCATATCACTTTCTAACTTCACACTTTCCATGATTTGCCATTCCTCCCAGAATGAGCCACACGTTTCAATATGGCATACACAATATGGGCCCCCCACGATCTTGTTCCTTCTGTCTCAGAAGCCTCTATCAACAGGAATTTTTATTTCAAGCAACATAAATTGACTTTGTCTGATTTTAGTGAAAAAATATATAATTTATTGAATGAAATAACTAACAGTATTTGCTAGAGAACTGCAGGACCCAGCTTCAAGTGGCACATTCAAGGAACGATGCCCCAAGTCTTGCTGTAGAATTGGTCTGTGGTGCTGTAGCTCACACAGTTGCCCCTGTTCTACCTGGAATGGAACTGGATCTTCCTGACCTGCTAAGTTTTCCTTGATCTGAAGTCTTTGTGTCACTAGCTCTCAACTCCAAGTCAGTGAAGGTGTATCTGATTGGTGTAACTTAGATCATATGTACCCATTCCTTATCTGCAAGGGAGGTTGGAAGAGTATTTGCATTTTTCCAATTCTGAACATGGGTTCTGCTTCTCATTCTCACCAGAATAGGGAATTCTCCCCTAGTTACAATAAGGTTCAGATACTAGAATTTCACAAAAATGACAAATGCCTGCAATCTTACATCTCATCATTCCTTGCCTTTTTCAACAAACAGAAAACATGTTTTCTTCTCATCCCATTCATCTGTTTTCCCCTCTAGCCAGAAAATCCATAGTTCCATGTCTTTATCCGGACAACACCTATACATTATTTATACAAGAGAGTGGTCCATTCTCTAGGAAGTTTCCATGAACTGTTAAGGTTATATCAGGTGTTCTTTCAAATGATTTGGAGATTTTCCTACTGTCTTTCTGTGACTGAATTTGAGTCCATTATGGTCAGAGGACATAAGCTATAGTTGCAATTCTTTTAAACTTGTAAATATGGCCTACCTCGGTGAATATTTCATGGGCATTTGAAAAGAATGTATATCGTGCTGCCATTGAGGGGAGTGTTTTATAAATGTCAAGGAGATGCTCTTATTTGATGGTGTTCAGTTCTCTTCTGCCCTGGATAACTTTCTGTTCTAATTCTATCAGTTGCTGAGAGTAGAGTATTGAACCCCCCAATTCTATCTGTAGAGTTGTCTATTTCTTCATTTAGCTCTATCAGGTTTTTCTTTCTCCTTTTTGGCTGCACTGGGTCTTCACTGTGGCGCATGTGGGCTTTTTTTGTTGTGGAGTGCGAGGGTTTCTCTTGCCGCAGTGTGTGGGCTGAGTTGCCCCGCAGCTTGTGGGATCTTAGTTCTCTGACCAGGGATTGAACCCACATCCCCTGCATTGGAAGGTGGGTTCTTAACCACTGGACCACCAGGGAAGTCCTTAGCTCTATCAGTTTTTGCTTCATGTATTTTAAAGCTCTGGTGTTTGTTGTATACGCATTTAGGATTGCTCTACTTGGTGGAGTGATCCTTTTACCATCATATAATGTCCTTCTTTGTCCCTAGTAATTTTCTTTCTCTGAAGTCTACTTTATCTGATAATAATATAGCCTTTTTAAATTATGCTTTTAAAAAAACTGTTTGCATAATATATGTTTCCATCCTTTCCAACTACTTATGTATACTTGTAGATGACATATAGTTGGGTCATTTTTTTAAAAATTTATTTATTTTTGGCTGCTCTGGGTCTTCGTTGCATTGTGCAGGTTTTCTCTCGTTGCTTTCTCTAGAGCAGGGGCTGCTCATTTTTGTGGTGCAAGGGCTTCTCATTGTGGTGTCTTCTCTTGTTGTGGGTCCCAGGCTCTAGGCATGGCGCTTCAGTAGTTGAGTTGCTCCACAGCATCTTCCTGGGCCAGGGATTGAACCTGTGTCCCCTGCATTGGCAGGTGGATTCTTGTCCATTGCACCACCAGGGAAGTTCAGGTCATGTTTTTTTTTAATCCACTCTGCCAATATCTTCCTCACTTTCAGAATATATCTTATGTATTTCCTCTATGCACACTGAACACTGCATCAGATGGTAAGATAACTTTTGTTATCCAGAAAATATGGATAAAGAAACTCAAGAGGTGAAGAATAACCTATTTACTTCTAGTTTTACATATTCAGTTGTTTTTTTCTTTTCTGAATGTCCCAGCCTTCTGCCATTTTGTTAGTCATTCTTTAAGGGCTGGTCTCAAGAAATTCTGTTAGTTTCCCTTTACTGGAGAATGTCTTTATTTCCTCTTTGTTCCTGAGGGATAGTTTCATCACATTTAGAATTCAAGGGTGAGAGTCTTTGCTGTCAGCACTTGATAAATGTCATGTCACTTTTTCGGGCCTGCACAGTTTCCTTTAAAGTAATATTAAAATAGAATTTGCGTTGGTGTTGCTTCCCGTTATTTCTCCCTGTTCTTAAGTTTTGGGGGTTTTTTTAGTCTTTAGTTTTCAGGAGATTAATTATGATGTATCTTGGTATGGATTTCTTTGGGCTTATCCTATTTTGAGCTTATCAGCTTCTTGAATTTGTAGATTTATATCTTTCACCAAACTGGGGGAATATTTGGCTATTATTTCTTTGAGTGCTTTCTGCACACTTTCTCCTCTCCTTATGGGGCTCTGATGATACAAGTGTTAACTCTTTTGTCTGTAAGGCTTCTTTCCAGTTATTTGTTCACATTGCATAAATTTTATTGATCTGTCCTCAAGTACCCTGATTTGATCTTCTGTTGCTTCCACTCTACTACTGAGTCTACTACCTGAGTTTTCAATAAGTTTATGCTTATATCATTTCCATATAGTTATTTTTCATAACTTCTATTTCTTTGTCAGATTTTCTGTTTTTAAAATTTTTTCTAGAGAGAATTTGTTATCGATTGTTAAAGCATTTTTATTACAATTGCTTTAAATTCTTATTAGATAAATTCCAACATCTGAATCATATCATACTGGTATTGGTTGATTTTTTTTCTTATTTAGATTGGGGTTTTCTTGGTTTGTGTTATGTAGAGTAATATCTCATCACATTTCTCTCTCGTATCCTGGATATTTGGGTGAGTATCTTAGGGGTCTCTTAATCCTATTTAAATCTTCTATTATAGCAGATAGCAGTCCAGTTTAGGTGTTGGTATAAATTTCTGCTTCTTTTATGTATCTTATTTTCAATGAATTATGGTTTTCTGAGCCTTTGCAATACTATTCTCGTCTGCTTATTCTTTGGGTACTGCCAGGACTCCCACTCAGTCCCTTCTGGTGTCTTCTGCAGTGTGGGAACATGCTTCCCTGGGCTGCACAGTGTCGCTGGGCTACCTTCTGCAGAGGGGTGGGCAGACACTGCTGGGCCTGGGTCTCCTTTTGTCGCTAGGTGGAAGGCAGGGAGACATAAGGCTTCACTCCTGCTATGAATGAACTGGGCCACCTGCTGGTACCCTGGTGTGGAGCTAGGGTTGGGGCTCCCTGGTAGGTCTCTTCCAGGCTTCCTTCCCCTTTCCTGTCCTTTGGCAGAAAAAGCAAACTTTTCTTTCTTTCTTCCTGCCTCACTACCCCCTTCTTTCTCTTCCTTTCTTCCTCTGTTTCTTTCATTCTTTTTCCTTCCCTGTCTCTGTCTATTGGTGGTTCTGGGTTGTAGGCCTTTCCATATCTCAGTTGGGTGTGGGAGATGAAAAGAAAGCCCAGGAAAGTCACCACATTGTCGTTCCTCAAATCCTGAGTTTCCCTACTCAACCCATTTTCTTTCCATCTTTCAGAGTCCTTTAATCATTGTCTTTTTAATAAATTCCTAAGGTTTTAAGTTGCATTTGGAGCTGTGGTAGTGGTGTGTACACACATGTGTGTGCTCAGTAGTGTCCAACTCTTTGCTACCCCATGGAATGTAGCACGTCAGGCTCCTCTGTCCATGGAATTTTCCAGGCAAGAATGCTGGAGTGGGTTGCCATTTCCTCCTCCAAGGGATCTTCCCAACCCACAGATCAGACCCACGTCTCTTGTGTCTCCTGCATTGGCAAGTGGGTTCTTTACCACTGTACCACCTGGGAAGCCATTTAGAGTTGAAAGTGAACGTGAAAGTAACTCAGTCATGTCCAACTCTTTGCGACCCCATGGACTATACAGTCCATGGATTTCTCCAGGCTTGAATACTAGAGTGGGTTGCCATTCCCTTCTCCAGAGGATCTTCCCAACCCAGGAATTGAACCCAGGTCTCCCACACTGCAGGCAGATTCTTTACCAGCTGAGTCACAGGGAAGCCGAAGTATACTGGAGTGGGTAGCCTATCCCTTCTTCAGCAGATCTTCCCAACCCAGGAATCGAACCAGGGTCTCCTGCATTGCAGATGGATTCTTTACCAACTGAGCTACCAGGGAAGCCAGATTTAGAGTTGAGGAGGAGGGAAAAAATGATTCTACATCATCTTGCTCTGAAACCATAAGCCTGACTTTTAAAGGAAGCAATGGTTTGAGACTGTATTCAGAGGATAGGAAAAAAAAAAAAGATTCATATTGACTCCACCAGATAGAGAAATGCTGCTTATTGTTTCTAAACTCTATGATTCAAGAGGGCTTTGTGCATATGCTGGTCAGTAGTTAATAAAAAAGTCAACAAATGCTTTCTTTTTTTTTTTTTTTGGCACGTGATCCTGTGATTGGTGGCATAAATGGTGTAACGCTGGATAAAGTGGATGTAAAACTGTGATGAGTCACATGTCTTAAAGCATGTATGTATTCAATGGTAAAAGCACAATTGGCCAGTGTTTAACATAGCTAAGCATTGTCTGTGAAAGACAGATGGTTGTAATTTTTAAAAATCCACTTCCTGCAGGGAGTAGAGTGGATGACAGAGAAGGTTAAAATTGCTGCATCAAGGATGGCAAACAAGATTAATTCACTTGCCAGTTCTGCTCAATTGAGACCAGATACTATATCCTGAAGGGAGAAGGCAATGGCACCCCACTCCAGTACTCTTGCCTGGAAAATCCCATGGACGGAGGAGCCTGGTAGGCTGCAGTCCATGGGGTCGCTAAGCGTCGGACACAACTGAGCAACTTCACTTTCACTTTTCCCTTTTATGCACTGGAGAAGGAGATGGCAACCCACGCCAGTGTTCTTGCCTGGAGAATCCCAGGGATGGGGGAGCCTGGTGAGCTGCCATCTATGGGGTCACACAGAGTCAGGCATGACTGAAGTGACTTAGCAGCAGCAGCACTATATCCTGAAATATCCAAAAGCAGTATCTACACTCGGCAAGATAGTGCTGTGATCAATTAGTGATGTCTGCTGTGGGTGTATGGAGAAGGCAGTGGCACCCCACTCCAGTACTCTCGCCTGGAAAATCCTATGGACGGAGGAGCCTGGTAGGCTGCAGTCCATGGGGTCGTGAAGAGTCGGACACGACTGAGCGACTTCACTTTCACTTTTCCCTTTCATGCATTGGAGAAGGAAATGGCAACCCACTCCAGTGTTTTTGCCTGGAGAATCCCAGGGACGGGGGAGCCTGGTGGGCTGCCGTCTATGGGGTCGCACAGAGTCGGACACGACTGAAGCGACTTAGCAGCAGCAGCAGCAGCTGTGGGTGTAAGAGTGGGTGGTGGCAGCTTATTGGCCCTACCCCTCTAACATCCTTGACCTAGAAAAAAGCCCTCCAGAGCTCACCATATTCTCTCTGGTTGGAGACACAAGCAGAGACCTTACCAGCTATTGAGGGCCCAAGTGGGAGAAAAGGGACATCCTGGGAGGTATAAAATAAGTAGATTTCTTGGTGTGAGACCCAGAAAGACAAACATGCAAAAATTTTTCCCAGAGACTCAGAACGTATGTGCTATTGGCTAGAATGGGACTAGGAACTGAATTTATATATAGTCCACCAATATATATTTGTAAACAGGTTTGTGTTTTTTTTAAAAAAAAACAAGACTTTTATTTTTACGACCAGCAAAAACACTTTACAAATGACCTGTCTCTGGGGCCCTATCCATTCTACTCTCACAGATTTTGTAGCAGGCAAACAGCTGTCAACACAGTTTGCCTTCAGGGTGAGGAGATTGCTTAGACAGGAAATAAAAGCAGGCATCACATTTTAATGCCTTGCTTCACAATATACATGAAGAGAAAGATGAAGAGATGAAATAGTCATCTGACAATCATTAAGAAAATATTAAAAATAACAAAATGCTAAGTTGTTTGAAATTAAAAAAAAAAAGCACATCTGTTATTCAACCATTGTGCTCCTACAATGGGGGAGAAACCACCCAGTTGGGCCTTGCTAAGAGTTGGTTAGGATCTCCACCAAGGGGCCACCCTAGAGGACACCCTAGAGGACTTTTCAAGAGTAATTTTGATTTACATGTTTTTTGCCTGAGGGCTGATTTTAACCCTTCCCTCCTGTATAATGGGGCTTCCCAGGTGGCTCAGAGGTAAAGAATCTGCCTGCGATGTGGGGACTCGAGTTTCATCCTTGGATCAGAAGATTCCCTGGAGAAGGGAATGGCTACCCACTCCAGTATTCTTGCCTGGAGAATTCCATGGACAGAGGAGCCTTGTGGGCTGCAGTCCGTGGGGTCACAAAGAGTCAGACATAACTAAGCGACTAACACGTTCACTTTTTTCTTTCTCCTGTATAATATACACAACTTGGTATGTGCCACTCAGCTTCAAAGAGCAGCTGCCTTCCCCACCTGGTTCTATGTGGAACAGCTAAGACTAATTTAACTTGGGCAGAATCCAGTACTTTGTAAATACATAGAGGTCCTCATCCTTTTGCTAGAAAGGTCTGAAGAATGTGATCCTGTTCCATGGACCTACCAGGTTCATGAGCTATGTGGGTTGACCAAAAAGTTGGTTTGGGTTTTTCTGCAACATTGTAATGGAAACACCTGAACCAACATTTTGGCCAACCTAATAGAAAGTGGAAAAGGTATCCTTGTGTAAGAAGGCAAAATGGGAATTTCTAAATAGGCAGCAGATCTTCTCCCTGGTGCTTCGCACTTTACCTCGCCTTCTTTTTTTCTCATGAGGAAGAGCTCTTTCAAGAGCTGTAAGCAGCCTCTTTCAAGTCTTAGAAGTTGCAGCCATACTGCATATTATTGTAAATTCTAGCTGAGAGCACATTCCTCACTTCTAAGTCAATGGCTTAACAGGCAGACTCAGTTATGGGGCCACAAAAGTGAGGCAGTATAGTGGTTAATGAGCATCGCTGGTATTAGAGTTGGACTCTAATATTATGGCTTTGGCATTTTTTAAAGCTGTGTGAACTTGAACACATTATTTAAACTTTCTTAGCCTTGTTTTTCTCATTTGTATAATAGGGGTGATAAGAATCCTACATCAAGGAATTCCCTGGCAGTCCAGTGGTTAGGACTCTCACTGCCAACGGTACTGGTTCAATCCCTGGTTGGGGGACTAAGATTCCACAAGCCATGCTGTGTGGCCAAAAAGAAAAAGAACACTACATCATAGGCTTGGTGCATCTGTCAAAGTCATGTAGGTAAAGGCCTTAGTGTAGACTCCTGGCACAGAATAAAGGTTTATATACATTGGCTATTAAAAAGAAATACAATTTTCTGAAGTTAAGATGTATCTCAAATCTGTTGTAATATGAAACAATTTTGCTCAGAGACAACCCATCAGGCCCACACTCAGAGTCTATATACTTAAGATTTTGACGGTCAGGACTGATTTATTGTGGTTGAGACATAGATTTGACGGGGGTGGGGGGTGGAGGGCGGGGATCATCTGTTTTTCCATGACCTAGCATGTCAGGAGCTCCTATAATCTGAAGGAAGGGACAGATGATAACCAGGGCAACTGTCAGTAACAACAGAGACAAGTGACAGAACAGAATAAATCAAAGCAAGCAAGGGTCAGTTTTTGGAGTCTGAGGATATATAGAAAAGGCACAATAAGCCTTACATTCCACAAGAGTCCCTGAAGACACCACCGTATCATAGAATAGTACAATAACTCATGGTGACAGGGAGGCATATCTTAGTCTGTCAAAAAAGTTTGTGAATGCTCACTATTCAAGAAGACAGAGAACCACATTTTCCATTGCCAGGCAAACACAAACTTTCAAAAACTTTAAAAAGATCAACATTTTAGTGCCTAAAGACAGGTGAACTTCAATTGCATGTTAAGTCTTCTTGGGTAAAACAACTCAACTTTGGACAAAGCCCAATAAATGAAGTGTCAGTCTGTTTATAAAGCTTAAATTACCTCTGCAAATTGGTACTGCATATATTCACCACCACCTCCCCTGCCAAAAGACAGTGGCTACTCAACTTTGGTACAGAGAATCAGGGTCAACTTGCCTGTGATACTTTAATGAATGACATGTGTTATATTGTGATATATACCCCCTTTTGCCTCATATTTTCTGCTCCAAAGGGGTGCAGTGAAAAGCAATGGACAAAAACCAATGACAAACAAGACTTCCCACAGAGACTCTTCTTGAGGATGGAGTTTATGGAAAATTCTGCCCCTCTCACTTGAGATTCCTTGATGGTAGCATGGGGTAGGCTGGGCCAGGTGGTCTTCCAGGTCCCCTCCAACCTGGATGTTCTAGGATACAGTTACCTGACCCAACTAATAGGTACCCAGTGAGTGTCCTTGCTCAGCCTCTCTAAGAGCGCTCTGAGCTGGCTGTATGCACTCTGGAGGTCCTCCTTTACCAGCACAGCATCCACCAGGTGCCCATAATGCTGGTCTATGAAGGCAGCAGAGGCGGCCATCTCTTGCTGCTCCTCATCCTGCAAGGAAAAGGGTAGTTAGGGAACAAGTGGGTTGTTATCCCCCCGACAAGTAATGGACCTACAACCTTTGTCCTGGGCACTGTTGCAACCTCTGATTTTTAGGTGATTAGTGGATGAATATGGCCCTTGAATAATCAACTGGGTACACAAGAACAGGGTGTAGTGAAGCTAGCCTATCCAACGTCCAAGAAAAGTTCATGAGTTGTAGCCATAATCACTGTTCAGTCATTCAAAAGATATCTACCAAGGACCTGTTAGCTGATATGAAGTGCTTTGGGTAGATGCTGAGTCTATATCTGTGTGTATATATATGTCACTATCACACTTCCTGTCTGAAGGTATTTCCAAAGTAGTACAATTATGGTGCATGGAAATTTGGTTAAAATAATTACAGGAAAGAACCATAAATAGTATTTGCTATACAAAAGTCAAGTAAGCATTTCTGGAATCGACGAGGGTAAAAAGGAAAAGAAGTAATTTGAACGCCCTCAGAGGATACCTTAATTCACCTTGTAGAACTCAGTTCTTCTTTTCATTTCCTCAAACCAGAGCTAAACACTTGCACAGTAGACAAAGGAGAGTTATTTAAGAAAGTCTGGGACAACCCGGACCTTATTTCCTTAGGATACCTGACTTTTTCTATCAGATTGCTTTCCCGACACCTAACACTAAGGTATAGACAGCCAATGAGCCCTTCTTCACCCAACCTATGCAAGTGTCTGCATCTTCATTCAGAAATACCTCCAGTAAGTAGAATTCCAAGCAGGTAGTTCGCTGACAATGAACTTGGGTTTTGGAAGACAGGAAAGTGGCAGGATCCTCTCTTAAGTAAAACTGCAAAGTGAAATTTATCACTGGCATTCATCCACCTCCCTTTCTATCTCTTTCCAATCCTCCATTGCCTTTTCTCCTCTGCTTCTAGGGCTCAGTGCTTTCATTCTGTCATGAAAGGGGGTGAGCTGTCCCCCTAAAAGAACATTCCAGAATATTCCCCCCTCCTCTTCTGTCACCAATCAAAACCAGATTCCTACTTCAGTGACAGTGTCCGTACTTTCAGAAAATATGTTCTAAAGGGCTAGGAAACAGTTTTTGCCTGCTACCGTAAAGATAGTAGAGACCTACAGGAAGGCTGAGATGACATCTTCTTCTTACTTCTAATCCCCTAGGAGGGGAAAAGAAAAACTATTGAGTTGGCCCAAAAGTTCGTTTGGATTTTTCCATAACATCTTGTGGAAAAACCCGAATGAACTTTTTTTCCAACACAATAGATTACATTGGGTCGAGCTTCCCAATTCTTTATGGTATCTTGTAGGGCTCCTCTCCTACTCAAAAGCACCCTGCAGCATCCCACTGCTGTGCTTGGATCTGACATCCTGCTTATCCCACCCCCTTACACACACATATCCTATAGAACTGTCCACCACTTCTAGAGTTTCCACTCCACCAGGCACCCTCACAATTCATCCTGGAAGCATATCTATTCGAGAAATTATAGAAGGAAATTTTTTTTTTTTTGCCCCTAAGTGCCTCTATCCTCCTAATAAATATCTGTGTCTTGAAAGAACTCAAGTAAATCTGCAATGGAGTAAAACGTGTGACGTTTGTTTTGCAGCCGTCAATCCCTTGAACCCTTTTCCTGACCTGTAAAGGTGGAACTCAACCACCTGAGGCTTCAGCAAGAGAGCCTCAGCCCTGAGTAGCATGTAGGGAAGACTCCCCCTGCTGCCCCTTGCCTCCATCTTGGATTAGCTTGCTGGACCTGAAGTTGGTGTTTCAATTAAAAATTATTCGGGTTTGACTTAGGAGTTCAACAAATTATTGTGGTTTGTCACACTCAGATCAGGTGCCTGAGAGAGGTCAGTCCCTTATTTTCTGAGGATGCTCATGTGAGGGGGTGGAGGGTGGGGAACACTGGTTAAGCCACCCCTGTGTGAATCGGGCGGCGTTTCCAGCTGCCCCAACTTAAGCCTTCCAATCATCACATGACATCTCAGTCCGGGCAACAGGCAAAAATGGAAAGATGGTCTCATGCAGAAGGTACATCTGCCCACATGCAGCTGTAACAGGCCCTTTTAGGCCTTGGGAGATGAAATGATCAACTTGAAAACTTACAAGTGTGGCTGCTGCATCCTCACAAGCTGGGGACATGGGTGGTGTCTTCCTTTTTTCCTGAACTGCAGGCTTTACAAATATAACATAGGGTTTAAACTCTGAGGTCCTCAGTTGTTGCAGTGCCTGAAAAAGAAAGTTCAGGAATGTTATATACTTCGAGAATATTTTATACTGAAATGTATTTCTCGAATGCTCAATAACGGTGTGCTTCATCACATCACCCCAATGACAAAGGTCCTGATTATATGGTCATATGACAATTGACTTCAATCACGCAGACCACCTGCTCATTTTCCCACTCTTCACTGTGACACTGGGCTCAGCTGGGCCCTGGAGGCTCACTTGCTGAGAACAGAGGTTCCAAAGCCTCAGTTCCGAGAGCTGCCATCTCTCTTAGCTCTGCCCACCCTCCCCCAAGCTGTAATTAGCCTTCATACGCCCTTCTTTGCCTGCTTACTCCTGAAGGAAT
This sequence comes from Okapia johnstoni, assembly GCA_024291935.2. Taxonomy (NCBI): domain Eukaryota; kingdom Metazoa; phylum Chordata; class Mammalia; order Artiodactyla; family Giraffidae; genus Okapia; species Okapia johnstoni. The sequence continues at coordinate 18,289,562 of CM044306.1, read as the reverse complement.
AATGCATGTATCTATTTAGTCAGACGTCATCAATTTGGATTAATGCAAAATTTGTGCTATCACACAGGCCTCCTCCTTATGATATTCAAAGAAGAAAAAGTTTGTTAAGCAAATGAAGAGACTAAGAGAATCCCTTGAAGTAAACTGTAAAGGCTTTAGGTTTTCCATATGCAAATTGTCCTGTTCATTAGCTCATTTTATTTATGATGTGAGGGCCTCTATTTGGACACACTGGTATTAAACTCCTATATATAGAGTTTGCATCCCCCCACCCAAATCATAAAATCACTTCTCAAAAAATTTTTGAAATTCAGACTTTTAATTTTGACTACAAACTCCCAGGAAGTCCAAATTAGTGAGGACTTTCCTTTCTGGACATAAGGTACTTTTGGGAATCTGTTTCAAGTCTAGTTCTGTAAAATAAAACCTACAGTTTACATGATAAAATCAGAACTCTGTTTCCACAGAGGGGAAAAAAAATGCCCAGACTGGGTTCAAAGCTTAGAAGTTTCTCTCAAAGACAAGGTGAAAAAGATGGTTAAGCCCCTGCGGGGTGTGCGGGACTGGAAATGTTTCTGAAACACTTCACAAGGTCAAGTCTGCCCTTTTTCCCTTTCAAATTGCTCTCCTGACTGCCTCCCTCAGTGGTCCTCTAAGCCACTGACTTCACTTGTCCTAATTGGGAAGGGGGTGACCCAGCTTTCACTGGTGCATTTATATCTAACTGATGGTCCAGAAGAGCCTGGCAGGCTACAATCCACAGGGTCACAAAGAGCCGGACACGATTTCACGACTAAACAACAACCCTGACTGTCACATCTAATGGACCAGTTGGTGCCATCATCTGCTGCATGATTTATCGCATGCAGTCTATCCCAGGTCTGTGGGTCACCAAGAGAGTCCCTCCAATTAAGGGAGTTTCTGCATAGAGGTGCACATTTTGGGGTACAAAAGCTTTCATTAGTCAAAGGGATACCCAAGGAGATGTTTGGGGTTTTGTTTGCTTTGGTCGCACCACATGGCAGGCAGGATCTTAGCTCCCCAGTCAGGGATCAAACCTGCATGCCCTGCAGTGGAAGCACGGAGTCTTAACCACTGGATCACCAGGGAAGTTCCAAGGAGACCCAAGGAGATGTTAACATTCACTGCTCTGGAATAAAAAGCCCCTTCACTGAGGTTGAATGTTCTGTAAAATGTATAGCCCCATAGTTTACAAATTCCATTAATGGGAAATTCCTAACTGGCCCCAGGAACTCACATCTGGCTCCACGTCCACCAAACAAACTTTGTTTTTGGCCATCACAACCCGAATGGCTTCCAGGCTGGTTCCGTAGAGGTTTTCCTTATATTCACCATGCTCCAGGAACCTAGAACACCAACCACCACAGGGGAAAAAAAAGGCTTTCAGCTCCCGAGCTCGCTTGAATTCGCCCAGAAGGTGAATGCAAAGTGAAAGTCGCCCAGTCGTGTCCGACTCTGCGACCTTATGGACTATACAGTCCATGGAATTCTCCAGGCCAGAATACTGGAGTGGGTAGGCTTTCCCTTCTCCAGGGGATCTTCGCAACCCAGGGATTGAACCCAGGTTTCCTGCATTGCAGGCAGATTCTTTATCAGCTGAGCCACAAGGGAGGACCAAGAATACTCGAGTGGGTAGCCTATCCCTTCTCCAGCGGATCTTTCCAACCCAGGAATCAAACCAGGGTCTCCTGCACTGCAGGTGGATTCTTTACCAACTGAGCTATCAATGGCTGGCCACGATTACCACCTCTGCCCCAGCCCCACTTCCTCTGCCTTTTCCTGGGAAGGCCTCTGCCTTTCCCCTCCTGGGAAACCTTCCCAGGAGGTCAGGTGGAAGATTGGTCAGATGAAGAGACACACAGCTGCACGGAGGCCCCACTGGCCCATCAAGACGACATACTTGTTGTGATGCAAGTCGGCCTCAAATGTCTGCTTAGAGACGAAGTGATACTCTACTCCTTCCTTCTCATGGCTCTTCCGGGGCCTGGTGGTATCTGTGAAAGATAGAAGGACCACTGGGCAGAGATGTCATGTCACAGCAAAGCTGTGCTCTCCTTCCTTTCAGAGGTTCATCGCTGATTTGTGTATGAACACCCACTTCCCTTCATCGAGGGTCCCTGTGTGCAGGTTCGCCGTTGATTGGCACAGCTCTGTGATGTAGGCAAAAGAAGGCCCCAGTTTTGCAGGTGAGGAAACTGAGAGGTGCAGAGGTTAAGCCCCGTGCGGAGGTCCCAAGGCTGGCAGGGAGCAAGGTCAGGTTGAACACACTCTGTCTCAGGCCAAGAATATGCCCCTAACCCCTTAGCAAAACTGCCTCACTGATGCTGTGGGTTTTTAAAGAATTGCTAAAGGAATTCCTAGTCCTCTAAGTTTTTATTTCCCAATTGTTTTTCTTTTTTTTTTTAATGTTTTAATTTCTTTATTTGGCTGCACCAGGTCTTAATTGTGGCACACAGGATCTTCTATCTTCACTTCAGCATGCAAATTCTTAGTTGCAGCATGTGGGATCTAGATCCCTGACCAGGGATCGAACCCAGCCCCATGCATCAGGAGCTCAAAGTCTTAGCCACTGGAGCATCAGAGAAGTCCCTCCTAATTGTTTTTCTTTTTGAGAGCCAAAGAGGCAAAAACTCAGATGACCCTGCTGTATGCTTTTAGTTCTTTATTCAATTATTTCTCATTTTTAGAGGAAAAGAGACATGAAGACAGAGAGTCCCCTTATGGACTCGATGTTTCTGCACAGCTGGTTCTTACACAGTTTTAAAGCACATAGTGTTTTCCCTATGATTTCCATAATAGAATCAAGGTGCACACCTCTGGGGAAAATCAGATTCCCCATAGAACAAGGAACATATTCAAAGCAGTACACAGCTTTTTCCAGAGCATTCTGAAAGAAAAGAGGGGGTCTCAGAGGGCAGCCACCCAGGAGATGCTCTGTGCTTTAACGTGTGACCTCTTTGTCCAACCTCTGGCAAAGCTGCTAGAGTCACTTGTGACCATGTCCTTGTGTTAATACTTTTATTCATTCACTGATTACATTCCAAACACCTTAGATGAGTATATGAGACCCTCTCGATCAACCCAGCCTCCCATTCAGCTTCATACCACCCTCAATCACCCACACTGAGCTCCTCACTCCCTCACACTGCTACACTGGGTCACATCTTCACACCTTTGCATTTGTTCTCTTAATATAGAGAATTCGTCCTTCTCTGCCTGGAAAACTCCTATTTACTCTTCAAAACCCAGCATAAAAGTCACTGCTGCTGGAGTCAAGGCCCCAAGAAATCTTCGTGTGCAGACACACGTGCATGCATGCACACACACACACACACACTCAGGTCCTCTTACGTGGAATGGCAACACCGAAGTGCTGAGGGTTCTCTGCCACCACCTTCTGCTTCAGCTCGTGTAGTCGGGCTCCCAGAGACCCTGAGAAACAAGAAGAAAGCTGCCAGGTCCCAGCTGGGCTCCCTCCCTTCCCTGCCAGGGAGGAAACCAGCCCATTGTCTGGAGATGTCACCTACCGATCAGAACCACCAGGCGGGGCCGCTCGCCAGGCTGGTGCTGGTACCTGGTCACCTCCTCGTAAGTCGGTAGCTCTGGAGACTCGGCCACTGCAGACGTCTTTCCTTCCTGCGGGCTTCCCAGTCTCTCTCTGCGGCCCAGCCGGAAGCTCCTCCGAAGACCAGCTTGGAGAGAAGGGCAGGGGGACACTGTGGCATTTGTCCCAGCATCTCCCTATAGACTTTCTCTACCTGGTCAGACCTGGAGGTGTGACTGACAACCACTGACCTCTCCCAACCACCTTCTGCTGCAGGATGCACAGTAATATGACAAAAGGGGGACCACTTGGCATCCAAAATTAAGGTTCAAGGCTACTATCTTACTTGGCATGTGACTGACTTCAGGCAAGTCATCACCCCTCTGAGCCTAGTTCCCCTGTCCATGAAAGGAGATACAAATCTACAAAAGCAATGGGTGCTCCTATATTGGATCTTGGGTCAGAGGAAATGCTCTAAAGGACATTATTGGGACAATGGGGAAAATGTTGATATGAACAGCATAAATTAAAAAAAAATAATAAAATAAAAAAGAAATTCCCAGAATTTGATAATAGCCCTGGATTATAAGAAAATATCCTTGTCCTTAGAGAACACATGCTGAGCTATTTAGGGGTGAAGGCACATGATGGCCACAACTAGCTCTCACATGACTCAGGGTGGAGGATTAAATGTGTATATGCGGGACTTCCCTGGTGGTGCAGTGGTTAAGAATCTGCCTGCCAAGGCAGGGGACATGGGTTCAGTCCCTGGTCCAGGAAGATCCTATATGCCTCGGGGCAGCTAAGCCCATGCACCACAACTACTGAAGCCCATGCACCTACAGCCTACACTCCACAACAGGATAAACCCCTGCTATGAAAAGCCCTTGCACCACGACTGGAGAGTAGCCTCTGCTTTCTGCAACTAGAGAAAGCCTGTGTGTAGCAATGGAGACCCAGGGCAGCCAAAAATAAGTACTTAAAAAAAAAAAAAGACTTATTAGTCTTAAAAATGTGTATCTGTAGAAAAAGAGAATGATAGAGATAATATGGCAAAGTGTTAACGTCTGGTGAACTGAGGTGTAGAATATATGGGAATTCTTTGTACAATTCTCACAGCTTTTCAGTAAGCTTGGAATTACTCCTGAATGAAAAGGTTAAAAACCCTTCGCCTGTCTCTAAAGGCCTTTGAAAAGATTTACCAAAATAAAAGATGCAAAGGTACTTCGGAGACTGGTAAAAGGTCCCACTGCTGTATGGGGGTGGAAGAAACACTGAATAAACTACAACTGGGGTTGTGGTAATAACAAAATTGGTACTAAGGTAGGGGTCCTTTTCCAGGGGGCTGCTCCCAGTGGCTGGATGAAAGTTGGGGGCAGGCCAGGGAAGGCTCAGCTTGGCCTCTGGCCAGCAGAGACTGAAGGGAAATGTGGGTCCCACAGATTCAGCTGCTCTTGAGGGGCTCCTGGGTCTCAGTCACCTCTCCCTGACCCAAGAGCCCGTGATGGGCTAGGTTATGCATGGATGGGGAGGGGTGTTAAGGCAGGGGCGGGGGAAGAGCCCCCGTTACTTACCCACGTAGTGTCCTTTGAAATACCCCTCACAGTCACAGGTCTCTGGGAACCAAACAGAGAGAGGGAGGCCGGTGAGCCAGGCTGGACACATGCCCCATCCCAGAGGTACCCGGCTGCGGATGGCCAGGCAGGACCCTCTGGGATGGAGTCTCAGAGGGGCTTGGGACAAATACCATGTCCCAGTCAGCCCTATGTAAACAAATTCCTCTTTTTCACCCAGTGCTCCATGCTTAGGCCACAAACAGCCCTTCCAGACCTGGTAAGGGTTTGGGGTCAGCAGTTCCCATTCCAGCCCCTCTGAGTTAGGGCCTGTGAGGATAAGGAGGAGAGATACACTGGCCCTGCCCTGCCCTCCTGTCTCCTGCCTGCTGCCCAGGCAGGTCACGTGACCAGCTCAGCCAGAGTCCAGGGAGGGCTGGGCCCGTGTCCCCATCAGCTCTGCACGCCTGAAGGAGCAGATCGGTCTGGCTGGCAGAGCCAAAAGAGAGGTGCCAGGAGGGGTGCCCGAGGGGCACAGCCCCCCAGGAGGAGGGGGTGGAGGGGCTTGTTCAGACAGTCTACAGAAAAGGGACCTTGTCCATGCGCACAGGGGACAAATACCAGGCCTACCTTTGTCACAGGGCTCATCATCTGCGGTTTGCACAAAAGACAGATGGAGCAGCGTTAGCAGAGGGGAACCGGGGGCCCCGCCACCGAGAGGCAGCCACACTCTCAGGTCCTCAGGAGCCCTCCATCTGTCCCCTCTTTCTCTCCTCCAACAAACCTGTGATCTGAGCTGCGGTGCATTATTAAACCAAGACTTGCTCTAATTAGTCTTCCTGTGTGTGTCTCATTAGCGGCCCAAAGAAAGCCTGCTCGTTACTGGCGTAAGTAAGCAGCCTCAGGGCCAATGTACTCAGCAGCCCCTCTGACTTGAGAGCAAGACTGGAAAGGCAGCCGCACAGCGCAGGGAGCAGCTCACTGAAGGGTGTCTGTGGCGGACCGGGACCTGCTCCCACTTTTCTGGGGTTTGAGACTCGCCTGGGCAAATGCAGATGCAGGTGATGGCAGAGCACAGAGCAGGGCAGCAGGCCAGCTGTGCTCCAGTCACCTGGTGTGGTTCTGAGCCCCACTCTCAACCCCTGGCTAGAGAGGCCATCCCCTGACGTTTCTGCACCACCAGGGGTTCTAACCTGGGGACTCCGGAACCCTGCTCCCAACCCCACTCCCTTAACTATCTTGGAAAAAAGGATGACCCTGACTCCACTACAAACCAGAGCTGTCGCGAAGATTAAAAGGCAAGAAGGTAAGAGAATGTGTTTTGTAAAAGGTAAGTGCTGCACAGAGTAAAATTCCCAGGTAAAATAGAAGACACTAAGTTAAATGTGAATTTCAGATAAACAATAAATAATTCCTTAGTATAAGTATGTCCCAAGCTTTTTTTTTTTCTTTTCCCAAGCTTTAAACTTTTTGTTTTGTTTGGGGGTATAGCTGATTAACAATGTTGTGGTAGTTTTGGGTAAACAGCGAAGGGACTCAGCCATACATATACATGTAGCCATTCTCCCCCAAACTCCCCCCCACCGCATCCAGGCTGCAACACAACGTTAAGCAGAGCTCCATGTGCTATATAATAGGTCCTTGTTGGTTAACCATTTTAAATGTAGCAGTGTTTACATGAGAATGTCCCAAATATTGCATGGGATATACTTATATTAAAAACCGATTCATTGTTTATCTGAATTTAACTGGGCATCCTTTACTTTTATTTACCAAATCTGGCTGCTAACACAGAGGCATGAGATCACTCACAGCCATCTCCAACCCCTTCCAGCATCAGTGGTTCTTACGTTGTCAGGGTCAGGGGGCCCCTTGGGGATCTAAGGAAAGCCATGGAGCCTCTCACAGACAGACTTCACAGACACAACACAACACACACCTACAGTCTGCACCTGATTCTGGAAGCAGCATCACCATGCCCTACAGTGTTATCTATGGGTCCCCAATACAGCAGCTCCTCTCCAGGGAATAGGTCCCCGCCACCTACCCCCATTTCTCCTCCTTACCCCTCTCCCTAGTCCCTCCTCCCTCAGGAGGCCTGAGAGCTCAGACAGGAGTACCCCCTCTAGCCCAGCGCTTGCTTCTTCCCCACAGGACATCCCAGGGTCCTAGGGTCCTAACCCCAGCCCCTCCCTGGACTGCTTCCCTGAAGTGCCATCCTGCCAGACTACTCACAGGGTGGCTTCTTGAGGCTCTGGGGACTCGGCAGGGTGCCTGTGGCTCTCCGGTAGTTCAGTCGCCTGTGGGGACAAAAGGGGATGGGCACGCTAATGAGCTGGACCAGAGAACCAGTCAGAGGGAACCTTCTGGAAAACTCAGGGAAACCAAGGCCTGGATCCCACAATGGGGTACAGCCTGGCACTCTAAAGGCCTCCTGCCTTCACACTGAGTTCCAGTGAAGAGGGACATTTGCACTGGTGCTCACAGGTTCGTGAGGAAAAAACTAAGCTTCTTGTTCTGAAAGAAGTTTGCCCAGCCTAAGAAGGTCAGTCACACAGAGGGGGTACAGCCCAGTCCATAGTCAGTGGTTGGTTGTTACTTTCCCAAAGCTGATTCTCAAGGAAAGGAAGCCCCTTCTCCACAGTCACCCGGCCTCCCCATCTCTGAGGAAGCCGGAAAACAGCAGAACAACTCTTAGGAGAAGTCGAGGGCGAAAGCGACTCTAATTTAATGCCCTAACCACCCTCCCCGCAGCCCAATGGAGAGCTCAGCCTGGCACTTTATTCAATGTGGCCTTCAGTGGAGAAGCAGTTTCCAAGGCCTCATCTCTGAGCTGAGAAAACACCCACGGCTCCTGAAGGTGTCTAGATTTCCACAATTAAATGCAGCTAGAGCGCCTTCCCCCATGACCTGTGAAGCCAAAGATGCAGATGGGTCTGAGGCTGCCCTGAGGAAAAAGAGCAGTGGTCTTCAAACTCCAGCCCCTCAGAATCACCTGGAATATCTGTTAGAACACAGAGCTCAGACTCTGGCCCTGGGGTCTCTGATTCAGCAGGTCTGGGGCAGGGCCCAGGCAGGGACTGGTTTTTCTAACAAATTCCTAGGGGATGCTAATCCACACATTAGCATGTGGTCTCCTGGGGACCACACCAGCAGAGCCACTGAAATGGATGAACCCTGAGGTTTGTAGATACAGCGTCATTCCACACCCCCAAAATGGAAGAGGGCTACATATCTCAGGTGAGGCATTGCAGCTGTAAATGCCACACCCTCTGACCCAGGGTTTACACTTTTGGAAATCTAGCCTAAGGAATCAATTTGAAATATGAGGACCAGACTATGTGCAAAATAATTATTACAGACTTATAGCAGTGAAACGTTGAGGAGACCTTCAAAGTACAGCCACAGGGAAGAGGAACCTGAGAATAGTCACTTGAGGCATGACTTTCACCTTCACACTCTTCACTATGAAGACCCTTATATAAAGTGACTCGTTTGAAACAGTGTTCTTTTGAACTGTGACTTTTCAGCTAAAACTGTCTTAATAAACAGTACATCTCCTGATGAAATATTATATTACTATTAATTAATATTATATTGCAATTAAATGGGCTTCCCTGGTGGCTCAGATGCTGTTTAGTCCATGGGGTCGCATAAGTGGTGAGACTTTGGTATAGTAAAATACTTTCTTTTCCTCACCAAAAAAAAAAAAGGCAAGACCTCTCGCTGCACAGGAAGGAAATTTTTAGATAGTGGTTTAACTTTTTTTCAACTTCTCCCATAAGAAGAAGCATTATAAAATATACATTAATTTAATAGTACAGATTTATATATATTGACTAAAATCTCAAACAGCCATCACCACTGATGAGAAGAGAAGAGCCAACACAAGTACAATTGGTACTTTGCTTAGAAAAGGACAACCCACTGCCCGCCCCCCCCCAGGGGGAGTATGCTAGCAGAGATTTGGGGCTCTGTCATGTACTTATGCCTCCGGCCACTCTAGAAACACACCCCCTTACAATACACCCCAGACCCACCTTTCCTGGAACTGCTTGGAAGGGATGAGGCCAGCTCGAAGGTTGGTGTCCCCCACTCGCTTGGCCTGCCACCACGTGGGATCATCCTGACTCACCACTTCCAGGACCTGCCTGCGCTGGAAGGGCAGGCCTGCCTCCTGGCAGGGAATGGCTCGGTCTTCCCGAGGGTTGTAGTGGAAGAGGGCACGCATGAACACCTGCAGGGGAGGAGCGAGGTGAGACGGCCCGAAAGCACTGACGTGTCTATGCCATATGGAAGGCCGAAGGAGGCTGTTCACAATTAGGAAGAATTAACAGTGTCAAGAATAGAAGGCTAATCAGAAACCCACCACACCTATTTTCTTACTGTTCTCCAATCATTTTTAATATCCCACTCGGGAAATCCATCAAGAATCAAAAAACTGGGGACTTCCCTGGTGGTAAAGTGGTCACGACTCCACCTTCCCAAATGCAAGGGGCCCAGGTTTGATCCCTGGTCGGGGAACTAGATCCTTCATGCTGCAACCAAGAGTTCACCTGCCACAACTAAAGATTCTGCATGAGGTCGCAGAGAGGATCGAGCTGATTGCTGCAGCTGCAGCTGGGACCTGGTGAAGTCAAATAAATAAATAAATGCTTTAAAAAACATCAACTTGCTAAGCAATTTAAAAAAGAAAGAATCAGAAAACGATTCATGGATTTCCCTTTCCAACCTAAACATCTCTTTATTAACCTGACCTGCTGTCCTTACAATAGCCTCTCAGCCTACACAAAGCAACCATTAGTCTTGGGAGCAAAAAAGCAAAGGCAAGCACAACTTCTAACTCAAATGTTATTTCTGATATGCTAACTGCCCCTAATGATGTCAGCAGCCATCTGTTAAATGAGTAGTCTAGATGTTTTGGTAAGAACACAAATATCAATGAAACTACTGTTACCGATTCTTCATCATCACTTTTCAGTGGGTAATTGACAAAGTCACGTCTTTGACAGCCGAGTCCTGCCTCATCAGTCACATACTTGGCCAAGCCCAGCTCTCTTCTGTACCCAGAAGCCATCCCTCTAGAGAATAGGATGGGAACAGCATTTGGTCCCATTTCTTCATTCTCTTCTATACTTCAGTGGCATGGATTTATTTATTCCTACTTCCAAATCATTATGGCCCAGTTTCTTTAACAGCAAATAGGGGGGAAAAAAGGCCAGAGATTTTCCTTAGACAAATCCAAATCCTTTAGGTGCCAAGCAAAGGAGATTCAGTTAGACAATAGTACAAATTTTCTGGCCATATATTAATATTATGAGGACAGGGACCCTCATTTAGGCATACATGTCACCAGGCTCCCCGGCACTCAAAAGAAGGCCAGCCTTGATCTAGCATCTAGCTAAAAGAAAAAAATTCAGAAAGGATGGACTAAGAGACAGGCTACCCATTTTGTCCTCCAGGAAAACCAAATCATCTTCCTATATCAAGTTAGAACCTGCAAAAGCTGCATATGGAGACCATACCAGCTTGTCCCAGGAAGAATAACCTTCCATCAGGTATTATGTGTGCCCTGGGATTTAACTGAAGGCGCAAATAAGAAATCAACATATGAAGATGATTTCTTCATTTGTGTAAAAAAAAACTGTCAAAGACATTGTCCGCTATTAATTGCCATTCATCAAAATATTTATTGACATCTACTCTATGCCAAGTGTTTTCATGCCCTATCTTTCATGCTCCTGGTCCTGGGAGGTGGGGGCGGAAAATTAGTTTTCTTGAAAACTCAGCATGCTTCTTTCCATCTTCCAATGAGAAGTATGTAATTCATTGTTCTCCTTTTTGCCTTGGCTGCCAGAAAGTTCAAACCCAAGTTTACTGGGAAGTCAGAGTAATGCCTCTTCCACCCTCCCTACCACCACTTCAGCTCAGGGCTTAACAATCTCTCACCTGGGCTTTTACAAGAGACTCCTACCAGGTGCCCTGGACCCCATCTCCACCCTCCTCTGCTCACTGCCTTAGGGGGAGCTTTGTAAATCACAAATGTGATTTCCATCACTTCCCTCTCAGAACCAAACACGGAAAGAACACCAAAAAACTAAATACCTTTAGGAGCTTCTCACTGCCTATGAGGCTGTTACTTGGCCTGTGGGGTGCCTTCCCACATTCCCCGGGGGCCTTACCTTTTCAGTGCACCCCACCCTGACAGCCTAAGGGCTTCCTCCAGCCAGTGGGATCTGCTCTCCCCTAATCCAGCACGGAGGAACTGCTGGGAATTAACCCCTGGGGTACAGCCTGGTGGGAGTTGGTGTCTAGATCCCCCGCCCAGCTCTCCCAGCTCTTAGGAGGAATGGTGGAGGCATGGTCTACAGGGGACACGAATTCTGAAGCAGGATTAAGCTTTGGTTGTCTGCGGTGGTAACTTGCTGAGAACATACCCTTTGTAGCACTGGCTGCCTTCCTTTCCCCAGCCTTATTCTGGTGTTTCCTGGGGTCACTGCCAAATACACAATTTGCACTCGAATCCTTGCATCGGGGTGGGCTTCTGAAATCTAAGCAGGGATTATGCCAAAACCCTGAACAAACCATTCAAGGACATTCAGAAGAGAGCCTTAACCCACCTCCCCAGCACAACCCCCCGCCTTGGAGCCCCACACAGTGTGCTTTCTCATGGACCTCATACTCCTCTCTGCCATGTCCGTGAGTCCCTGCCTATGCAGACCCTTCTGTCTGCCCTTCTCTTCTCCCTCTTCTTGTAGGCTCACTGCCAACCATCCTATTATGTGCCACCTTCCAAAGTGCCTAGGGACTTCCCTGCTGGTCCAGTGGTTAAGAATCCCCCTGCCAGTGCAGGTGACACGGGTTCAATCCCTGGTCTGGGAAGCTTCCATATGCCTCGGAGCAACTAAGCCCATGTGCCACAACTACTGAGCCCTAGAGCCCCATGTTCTGCAACAAGAAAAGCCATTGCAATGAGAAGCTCGTGAAACACAACTAGAGAGTAGCCCCTGCTCACTGCAACCAGAGAAAGCCCATGTCCTGCAACGAAGACCCAATGCAGGAAAAAAAAAAGGGCCTAGAATTCTGCTGCATTTCATGGGGTCACAAAGAGTCAAACATAACTGAGTGACTGAACTGAGAACCCTGCACAGAATCTTCCTGAAGCACTTATCACGTAACAAGGAGACACTGGGTCCCTGGCCTCCCCTACTGAAGCAGGAAACCTCTACGCCATTAATCATCCTGGTCTCCAGCATCTGGCAGGCACAGAGCAGGTGCCCACCAAAGGTAGGCTCCACCAGGAATTAAACAAATGGCAGTTACTTAATCGGGCCTGAAGCCGGAACATTTGGTATCTTCTCCTCCTCTTCATGGCCTGGCTTTTCTACTTCAATTAGAAGAACTTTGTCTTTTATTAGTAAGCTACGTCAAATCCTGTTTAGAAGAGATGGGGTACAAACAAATGAATCACTTGGTGACTGAATTACAGGTCTCTACCGAGCACTTGCTCCAAGGACCAGATGGATGATCTCTTCCCGAGTGACTGTTTCAAAGGCAGGGCTGGAGTCCCGCCACCCCCACCACCTCCCCTGCCCACTCCCCTGTCTTCAGCTCCCCCATACCTTGCTGTCCTTTAGGCGGTCTTCCTCCTGGGTGGCTGGGATGATTTTCAGGGTGATGGATCCCTGGGACTGTGCCTGAAAGGAGACAGCACATGACCATATCATCTCCCAGGTCTAACCTTCCAGGACATCACATGTTACCTCCCAGATCTGGAAACTCACATGCAGAAGGAAAGTTGGATGTGCGGCCTCCCCTATGACCCGCCCTTCCATGGTGGCACCCAGATGAATTAACTCAAGCATTTTTATGGGACAAAGGGACAGAACACTTTTCTCTCTCTCTTTTTTTTTTTTTCTGGCCATGCCACGCAGCTTGCAATATCTTAGTTCCCCGACCAGGGATTGAACCTGGGCCCCGGAGAATTGACGGTATGGAGTCCTAACGACTGGAGCACCAGGGAAGTCCCCAGAAGATTTTAAATGAGAACTCGAGAACAATGCATACAACAAATACAGCTCTCCCTCTCCTGACCTCTAGTGTCCCCAAGAGCCTTGGGTTATTTTCATATCGTCGTTCAATTTCATTTTCCTCCTTCCTGCCTGATTTGGGGCTGGTTCCCAACCAGCACTTCCTGTTGACCTGCATCTTCCCCAGTCCCAGGTCCCCCTCCCTTCTACCACAGACAGATCCTGCACCCCACATGGGGGCCCATTAGAGCACATCTCACCCAATGCTGTCCCTGATCCCCCCTCACTCTGGAACATGGGAGGCTGGTGCCCAGAACCAGGGGAAGAGGAGAGGGGGCAAAAAGACTGAAGGGTCTGCCTGCCACCAGTGTCCCCTGTAGCGGGGGCCTTAAAGAGTGGGCCTCCGAACTTGAGATCTCATCCCATTTATGCCCCCCCAAACCATTAGAATAAGTTAGCAAAACAGTGTCATGTTAAGTTAGCAAACAGTGTCATGTTGGGAGAGGATGCCTGAGGATTATAGAGGTCAGAACTATGACAGGGGCTTTTTATAATTTCAGTTTTGACTTGAATTCCCAGAATGGACTGAGAAGGTTGTTTCCATCCCAGCACTGGCTACCCTAGAATCCCCTCGCAGTTGTGCCTCTTCCGGATGTTTACATCCTAACGATAACCGTGCCTTGGTTGAGAAACCATTCCTACTCTTACTGTACAGGACAGGAAATCAAAACTTGGTGATTTGATGACTTGTCCACCAAGGTTGCACAAGGCACCCCTAGTGGCTCAGTTAGTAAAGAATCCACCTTCCAATGCAGGAGACCTGGGTTCGATCCCTGGGTAGGGAAGCTCCTCTGGAGAGAAATGGCAACCCACTCTAGTATTCTTGCCTGGGAAATCCCATGGACAAAGGAGCCCGGTGGGCTACAGTCCATGGGGTCACAAAAGAGTCAGACACAACTTAGCGACTAAACCACCACCACCACCAAGGTTGCACAATTGTAACGTGATGGAGACAAGATTCTAACCCAGGACCAGCTGACCCCAAAGCCCTTGCTGTCCTGTGCTACAGCCTTTTACTCCATATTCCTCAGCTCTTTGGAAGAGGGGACCCTTTTGAGAGGGTCTTCTAGAAGGGTCCTCAGGAAACAAGGCTGGGGGTAGGGAGGATGGCTATGCCGAGGACAGGGTCTGAGAGAGGCAGGTGGTCTGGGCACTCTTCTCCTTCTGTCCCCGACACCCCCCCCACCCCAGTGCAGGGCACCCTGTTAAGGTCACTAGACCTGCAGTCTCCCCATGAAAACAGGGAGACTGGGCTAGATCAGCCCTGGCTCCAGGAAGCGCCCTGCTCTGGGTTTCTGAAGAACCATCGCACCCCCAGCTCACGCATGGCACGGACCAGAATCTGGCTAATCTCGTCAGGCCGCTTGTGCAGGACTGTGATCCCGTTCACTTCCCGGAGCTCATCTCCAACGTGGACCAGGCCTAGGAGACACAGGGGCTGACCGTCAGCACAGCAAGGAGGCCAAGGTTCCCAGAGCACGAAGTTCTAGGCACCTCTGGCACCTGACTACAGAACCCAAGCAGAGGAGATTCAAGACTTAAAGGTAGTGAACAGGACTGGGATGAACTTATCCCCAGGTATTCTGGGTGGCTCACCTCGAATCACAGCATCACAGCAACCTGGTGAAACCCCCCAGTTTACAAACAGCTGAGATTCAGAAAAGCAATACAGCTTGCCCAAGGCCACACTGCTAAGAAATAATGGATCCAGTGCACAGACCCAGTTACTTGGCTATAGAAAGCCTATGTTCTTTCTGCTGTCACCTCTGCTTCTTTAAAAATATCACTAACTCTTCCCCTTCCTGGGTGTACAGACATAACTCCAAGGACATCCTTCTCCAATCTTACATGAAACTGCAGGGCACCAGAGAAGATGGAGTCAAGAGTGTTAGACACACCTGTCTGTTGGCCTCTGCTTTAATGACAAGCATCTCTGCATATGGGGCCCTATTTGCCACTCAATATGGACACTGGTCCAGAAGCAGCAGCATCACCCTGGAGGCAGAAAGGGCTGCAGAAGTCTTGGGCCCACCCAAGATCTACTGAGTCAGAATCTGCATTTTAATAAGACACTCGGGCCATTTCCGTGCTTGTTAATGGGAGGCACTGGTCTTAGGGCTCCCACCACAATGGTCCCCAGACTTTTGGGGGCAACACTCCCCTACACCAGGAGATCTGCCTCCCAACTTAGTTCCTCCACACACCAGAGATTCTTTTTCTTTTAACTTTTTATTTTATATTGGAGTATAGTTGATTAACAATGTTGTCAGTTTCAGGTGTACAGCAAAGTGATTCAGTTACATACATACATGTATCTGTTCTTTTTCAAATTCTTTTCCCATGTAGGATATTACAGAGTACTGAGCAGAGTTTCCTGTGCTCTATACAGTAGGTCCTTGTTGGTTATCCATTTTAAATATAGCAGTGTTTACACGTCAATCCCAAACTTCCTATCCCTGCTCCTGCCCATCCTCTCCGGTAACCATAAGTTTGTTCTCTAAATCTGTGAGCCTGTTTCACAACAGTGATTTTTAACCTGTTTTCTACTCAAACAAATCTGGGACATGAACACCCTCCCCGCAGTAACTGAGGCTGGCTAAGGCAGCTGGGGTGTCAGGAAAGAATGTCTTGCTCCCCAGTTAGGATTTACCTACCTAGCTCAACTACCAGAATCCCCAGGCTAAGCCAGTCCACAAACCCTCCTGATCACCCTCAAAGGGCTCCATGCCTGACCTATTTTCAAACAACTAAATTTTCTATTGGGCTTGGGGAGGAGAAGAGAATTCTAGTCACACTCCCAGAAAGTAAAGCACATCCCGAACAGGTGAGCCAATGGGAGAGGGAAAGGAGACCCATGACCAAAGGAGGAATGCTGGGGGGACCATGGCCATCACTGTGGCCAGGCCGGCACTGATGCCACTCACCGCTCCGGTCTGCTGCGCCCCCTCTCATGATCCTGGCCACCACGACAGCCCCTGAGTGCTCATCCCGCCGGATGGTGGCCCCCTGCATCAGAGACAGAGTGGGCAGTCCCCTGAGAAGCAGCCTCGAATCTCAGACTGACTCTGTGGACCCAAGAGAGCCTCCCCCTCCCACCCCTGTTCCTCCCTCTGCCACCCCAGTGGGGACAGCCCAGCAGGCACCTTGCCATGCTGAGGACAAAATAAAACCAACATCTCAAATTAGTATAGCACAGCACTTTAAACAAAGCACGATTATAATGCTGTCACAGCCTCATGTGACAGATAAGAGACAGGGGCACAGAGAAGGTAAGCAACTTCAAGGTCACCCAGCTTTCTGGGATGCCAAATGCAGTGTTTTCTCTATCACATCACAGCCCTTGCCTCTTGCAAAGACATTTAATCATGAGGAGAATACGTGCCAGCAAATTCTCAACCTGCCTTGAGCCAATCACGGGGCTACCAGGCCTTCTGTTGTTGCCAAGGGGAACCACCTATGCCCCAGTTGGAGCTTCAGGACCAGGACTTGGCCCCCAAAACACGGCAGAAATGATGTCTAGGATGAGAAGGGTACTAACGAGCTCTCAGCAGCAGTCAGGAGTTGGATGGCCCTGGGTTTGAATCCACTCTGTCATTTACTAAGAACAATGGCCTTCCTTTAGCAAGGAAGCCCCTCATCTCTGCAACTGCTTCCTCTGGGGTGTGGGAAAGCATTTGACTCTCGGGGTTGTTGCAAGGTTAACGTCAGATAACACAGTCCAGGCACTTAGTACACAGTAAGCACTCAATATGGGCTTCCCTGGTAGCCCAGCTGGTAAAAAATCCGCATGCAATGCAGGAGACCTCGGTTCAATTCCTGGATTGAGAAAATCCCCTGGAGAAGAGATAGGTGACTCACACCAGTATTCATGGGCTTCCCTCGTGGCTCAGACGGTAAAGAATCTGCCTGCAAGGCAGGAGACTTGGGTTTAATCCTGGGTCAGGAAGAGCCTCTGAAGAAGGGCATGGCAATTCACTCCAGTATTCTTGCCTGGAGAATCCCAATGGACAGAGGTGCTTGGCGGGCTACAGTCCATAGGGTTGCAATGAGTCAGACACAACTGAGCAACTAAGCACAAGTGTTCAATACATGCTAACCACTAATTATTGGCTG
The DNA here is from genome assembly GCA_024291935.2 of Okapia johnstoni. NCBI lineage: Eukaryota > Metazoa > Chordata > Mammalia > Artiodactyla > Giraffidae > Okapia > Okapia johnstoni. The sequence continues at coordinate 18,272,241 of CM044306.1, read as the reverse complement.
TAAGTGCAAACACACTGGCATAGTTAATTATTAACTTCATTTGAAGTCCATAAGATGAATGTTGCTGGAAAGAGAGACCAGCAGCTAAGAACCCTGTGGCTTCTTGCCCCTCAGACCATCCAACTTGCCAGCATCTCTGTCCATCCTCTCCTCCTTTTCCCCAAGTCAGCAGAGGGGATCCTCCTGGCTAGGCTGGTCCCTCCATCTCCCTCCCTCCCTCTTCTGCATTCTCAATGCCCCCTCCCCAGTGGCTCCTTCTCCAGGTCCTAAAAATTTTATCAAGCCTGTCCCATCATTAAAAATGTGGCAACCCCATCCAGTGGATGCCAGTCTCCATTCCTTCGGAGCAAGTTTCTCAAAGAGGCAGCACGCATCTGCTCTGATTCACTCCCTGCCGACCTCAAGTGCACCAGCAAAAGGACCACCGACCCGCGAGCTGCCATTGCAGTTGCCACACTCAGTCTCGTCTCTCTGATCTTTTGATTCGCCCTTTCCCTGGAATGCTCTCTTAGCCTGCGCCCTGGTGACACCTCTCTCATGGTACTTCTCAGTGACCAACTGGTGTCCTTGGCTGAGTCTTCCTATATCTGTCTTTTAAATGTTGATTAAAGGGCCAGCACTTGGCCTGTGTCCTCTCCTTGTCTCTTTCTATACACGCTTCATCCAGGTGGTTGCAGCCTCTCAGGTAGGGTTGTAACCCCTTCTGGATGCTGGCAGCTACCAAGTCCGCATCTCTACACACCTAGGCCTTTATTTCCTGGACATCTCCACTTGCGGGCACCCAGGCCTCTTGAATTCAACGGATCCTAAGTTTCTCTTTATTGCCCCTTTTGAATCACGGTCCCACTGCCCACCTGTCATCCTAGCTGGACACCTTCGCCTTATATCCAAGATGCCTCCCCAGACTCCTGCCCAAACTGGGGCAGTCACAAAGTGACATTAATTTCATTTCTGATGTATTTCTTGGATTCCTCTTCCCTCTTCCCACAAACCAAGGTCAAGCTCTGTCTCTGAACCATATGTATTTGGCCCCCACTCTCAAACAGGTCCTCTGCTTCCGATCTCACCCTCCAGGTGACTTTCTACTTCATAGCCAAGATGATCTTTGAAACTGCAAGTCTGACCATTTTATTTCTTAGTTAAAACCCTTCAGTGGCTCCCCACTACCTTCAGAGTCCAGGCAAGCAACTGCAGGTGCCAGTCTTTATGCTCTCCTAATGATCTGGCCTCACCTCTGTCACACTTGACCTCCAACTTGGCCAGTTCCCTGAATCTACCACACCGTTCACCTTCCCATGGCTCTGCTCATGCAGTTCTACTGGTAGAATGCCCTTCTTCTCCCCCTTCCCTCCGGAAAAATTCTGTTCTTTTTAAAAAAAAAAAATTTAGCATGGGCATCACCTCTTTCAGGACACCCCAGTTACTACCTCCTGTAAACTCTCAGAGGGCGACGACTAAGTCTGTTAATTTTTTTGGCTTTGCCATGGAGCACGTGGGCTCTTAGTTCCCCAACCAGGGATTGAACCTGCAGCCCCTGCATTGGAAGGATGGAGTCTTAATCCCTGGGCCACCAGGGAACCCCACGGACTAAGTCTTAATCCTCTCTGAATTGCCCGCACCTAACATGGTACCTGGCACACTGGAGGGTTCACGATGTGTTTGCTGAGTGGATGGATGACTGCCCCCATTTTGAAAGTAAAGAACCAAAAGCAGAGGAGAACCCTGGCCAGTTTGCAGAAGCGGTTCATCTGAGGTCACTTGGTGAGAGTTGACAGTAAGAAGGCCAGCTGTGGTATTCTCTAGGGCATGCCCTCAATTCTCTGGACTGCTTCTACTTCCTTCCATCTAATAAACAAACCTGTCCCTTAGCTCGGTAAATCAGTGCTGAACTGGGACCAAAATGATAACAATCTGTCAGCTGCAAAGAAGAATGGCTGCTATCCTGGGTTTCCTCAGAATTCAGAATAGAGGTTGGCCAACTTTTTCTGGAAAGGATCAAGTGTAAATGTTTTACGCTTTGCAGGGAACATGGATTCTGTTGAGTCTGCCATTGCCATGTAAAGGCGGGGCCCCCAAATGACATGTAAATGAACTGGATGGCCAGGCACCAATAAAACTTTATTTACAAACACTGAGTTGGGTTTGGCTGTTGGATCATAGTTTGCCAACCTCTGGTTCACAGCATGATGATCAGGGCTGCCCTGAACAGTTGTGCAGGTTCTCGACTGCACAAAGGAGCTTGGCCACAGCAAAGGGAGGCTGAATCTACCCAGAGAAAGGAGTACTCTGCACACAGTGGTGTCACAGGGACTAGTGGCAGCCCTGACAAAGCTGCCATCACTTACTCCAAATACTGCAGTGGGGGGGTCCCTTCCTGGGTTTCTCAGTGGATGGGTGGGAAACAGGGAGACCATGGGGAAGACCGGTGAGGACCACATACCAGGGGTTCCTTGTTTTTCACCAGGCGGACAATCTTCACTGATTCTTCATCAAAATCCTCGTCAATATTATCGGGCAGAGGGGGGAGAACGGGGTCAAAATTCTTCTGAGCGACTGTGTCGTGTACCATGAGCATGGCCTGTCATGAAAGCAAGACAACAGAAGGGCTAGCCTCCAAAGCACACGGGGGTCCAGGGGACCTGGCCAGGGGGCAGTGGTTTGGGGTCCCAGATGTCATGCCAGAGAGATGACCTCCCTAGACACTTAGGCTGAGGAACTCTAACTCAGAAGTCTCCTGTCCTCAGTCCCAGGGCCAAGCACTCCTCCTATCCCCATCCCGGGAGACACAGATGCGTGGGTGGGCAGGGACTGCGGCGTGACTACCCTGAGGTGGGGGGTAGACAGCAGCTGGAGAAGCTCCCTCTCGTCGCTGTGCACGGAGGTGGCCTGCAGCTCCTCCATCACCTGCAGGGGAAGGAGAGAGAAGGCCACAGATGGCTGCAGGTGCTGTGAGCCTCCTGCGAGTCACCCAGGGGGAAACCCTGCTCCCTGGGCCTCCCAGCCACAACTACAGCACCAGGGGGCATTGGACCCTCAGTCACCCCAGGACTGTGGCTCCCAGGGAGGTCATTCCAGGGATCAGAGAGCATAAGCAGCCTCTACAGGCTAATCCTAATGGGGGCTAATTTATGAAGGCTTTCCTGGGTGCTGTTTGCCTCACGTGGTTAACTCTCACAACAAACTAGATGGAGCAGGTACTATTATTTGGCCATTTCACTGGTGAGAAGTAAATGAGAGATTAAATATTATGCCCAAGGTCCCCAAGGTAGTGAGTGGCACCACCAGGACTTTGAACCTGGGCTTATCTAGCTCTATTGTTTCTACCTTCACCATATTTTCCAGATGAGGAAGTTGGGGCTCAGAGAGGTTGAGTGACTTGTTTAAGGTTACAGAGCTAATATTAGAGGCAGTGCTGAGCCTAGGAGCCTAGCAACCTAACCTGCTCCTAATAGCATCTCACAGGCAAGAAAGGCAGGGAATCTGCCCCCATCCCTCGCCAGGCTATCTGCTGGGGTGACATGATTTTATTCAGAAACAGGCTTTAGTAATCAACTAGGACAGCTTTTCCAATCATGTGACACAAAGGACAGGTCCACAAGAACTAAGGAAGGATTCCTTTAAAAAACAAGAAGCCTGCCTATTAGGAGGCCCAGAAGGTGAAGGGGAGGAGACCTTCTTCATCTTGGGGCTCCTGAGCCCTGATGGTCCTTTGCTAAGCAATGGCAAGCAGGCCAGATGAAGGAGCTAGGGGTGGGAGAGGGGCTGAGGCCAGAAGGAGAAACTGGGGGCTTACATCCTCGGCGAGGGCCACAGCGCTGTGCAGGACGGGGGTTGGACTTTGCCTCTCGTAATAGCGAAGCTTCTCGTGAATCTGCAAACACAGCCGAACTCAGGCTGGGGCCTCCCAAGACAGTTGCCCAGACGTACCCTGGATGTCACACAGCCCACAGCTGTGAGGATGCCTGGGGCTGCAGACCAGGTCATTCAGAGGGCAGCAGGAGGGACAAGACCTTCCTGGGGCAGAAAGGACTTTACCTTCATTAAATAACTGAGGCTTTTTTCACTGAAAACATCCCTCAGGAAGCCCATCTCTTCCTTGTGGTTGGAGTCAGGTCTCAGCTGAGAGGTCAGCAGTGCCAGGGTTTCATGCAAGCCTGAGGACGGAGGGAGAAAAACATAGTACAGCCAATGCAGTGAGTACTTCCTGCCCCATGGGACCCCCAGCGGACCCCCCAACAGTACGTCAGCCCTGCCCGGGGCACATTTTCTCCCCTGGCCCTCATTCCCAGGGCTCCCAGCCAACACCGGTAGCAGCTGCTTTCTTTGCTGCCCCGGGTTGCTGGGCAGACTGTTGTCTTCAAGACTGTGGCAGGCCCAGCCCCGGGAGATACTCACCGGAGTCCTCAGACAGCACCGGCATGTCTGTGCTGCTTGGATCTCTGCCTGCGGATTCTGGGAGAAAAAGAGAGGGGATGGGGTGGGATGTGAAACTCTGGCAAGCTTATTCATTCAACAGTGATTACACGTGTACTGTAACTGTCCATGACCAATCTGGGGACAGAAGGGATGGGAACAAATTCTCCACTCAGTTTTTTCAGAGAGGAAGGAAAGAAAACCAAGCTTGCTGAGTGCTCCCAATGTGTCAAGCATTGTCCTGGTGATTTCATATGACATTTTTCTTAATCTGTTCAAAGCCCTGAGGAATGGCCATTAATATTTCCATTTACCTGATGAAGAAACAGAGGCTGTGGGGAGGGGCATTCAGTAAATTGTAGATCAGAATCTATACTCCATTGGCCCTTCCAGGCAGGTATCAGGTGAGAAGTGGTCCCTGCCTGACAGCGGGTGCTCTCCTCCACAGCGCCCCCCTCCTCTGTGGCCTTCTAAGGGGCCTCTCTCAAGTCTCAGGACTGTCAACAAGTACCTGGCTGGGCCTACAAGCCCCTCCTTCCCCACCATCCCCAAGCCCCAACCAGAAGCGATCCTGCCCCCAAAATAGAGCGTAGAGAGGAGGTGGAGAGAGGAGAGCGTGTCTACTATGCCGGCGGGGGGAGCCCTATCTCGGCAGGCCCCCCAACGTGTTTTGCAGCACGTGGATCTCAAAAAGTCCTCCTTCAGAAGGGGATAAGGAAGAGTAACGATTCATTCATTCTGCAAACATGGAGCCAGCCCCACAGCGCCCGCCCGAGTCCCGCGGACACCAAGATGCAGAAGAATGGTCCCCGGCCCTTCAGCCACCGCCCCGCCCCCCTCCGCCAGACTCACCCTCTGGCTCCTTCGAGCTGTGCCCCCCACTCCCCCAGGCAGCCAAGCACAGACTCCGACTCGCTTTGGGAAGGAACCGGTGGGACCAACAAGGAGCGCGGCTGGGAGAAGGCGAGGCAGGACCTGGGGGACGCTGGGGGCTGTCTCGGAGGATGCGGGCCGGCAGGAAAGGAGCGGTGCGCAGGGAGGAGGGGGTGGGCGCGGAGAGGAGGCCAGGGACGGAGGGGCGGGGACTGAGGCCCCCCGACCCCCGCTCTCACCGAGCTGGGGCGGGGGGGGTGTTCCCTGGGCCGCGAGGCTGCCTGTGCAGGAGAGGCGGGTCTCAGCCTATCCTCCCCTCCTGCCCGGCCCCTACGGCTCCAGGTCCGTGGTCCATCGCCCGCGCCGGTTCCTACCTGGGCGAGCCGGGATCTCAGCTCCAGACCCAGAGCCGCGCGGGTGCCGGGAGCCTCGGCGGCCACTGGCTCCGCCTTCCCGGCCCCTCCCTGCCGCGGCCGCACGGGCGGGGGTGGAGGAGCCGGAGGAGGCGAGGCGTGGGGAGGAGGCGGGGGGAAGGGGGAGCGCGGGGGGAGGGGGAGGGGGAGGGGCGGAGGGCGCCCGCCGCGTCTGGCACCGCCAGTCCCCTGCCGGCCCGGGCTTCGCTCTCCTGCGTTGTACTCCCTCCTCTGTATCCTCCCACCCGAGCCTCGAGGAGCTCCCTGCCTTGTGTCCCCAACCCGGGCACACAGCCAGCCTTCCCTCCGCCCCCATCGCCCGCACACTACCTACCCCCGCTCCCCCCACCCCCGACACACACACACACCGAGTGCTGAAAGGTGGACGCTTGCTTAACACAGATTTCGATTTTGCAAACATTTATTGCGCGCCTTCCAAGTGCCAGGCGCTGTGCCAAGGGGCTGGGGGTTCCGCGAGCACCCAGCCAGGGATCCTGGATTTGAGAGACTCCCAGGCCCGGAAAGGAGGACGGGTCAGACGCTAGGGCAACTCGCTGTAACAATACAACGATGCTGGGAAAGATTTATCGGTGCGCGGGGCCCTGGGAGAGCGGAGAAAGGAGAGAGAAGTCGAGTCGGGAAGACTGCAAGGCTCGATTCTGCCCCACTGTAGTGGGCGGGGGTGGAACTGCCCGGAAACGGCGGCTCGTTTGCAGGGGCTTCTCCTGGGGGACCTGCTCTGAAATAGCCCTGATGATCACTGACTTTTATAGTGCTGTCTCTACGCCCGAGATACTCCTCAGACCATTTCGCATCGCATTAACTCCTGAGCTAGAGACCATTATTATTTCTGTTATGTGATTGAGGAAAACTGAGGCTCAGGAAAAAGGACGTGTCTGGAGCGAGAGGGTAGGAGCTGCGGGATGAGTGAGCAGGTGGTTGTGGGTATTCGAGGGTGAGGAGTGGGCCAGTGAGCCCCCTCCCCGCGCCCCCAGCACGCAGCACATACCCCGAGCGTGGACCTAGGGGTTAAGCATGGGAGTCCGTCTAGCGCTTCGTCATGGAAAGGAAATGGATCCACAGGCCCCCGCAGCCCGCGGTGCCTGGGGAGGCTGTCAGTGGCAGAGTATGTCATGATCACATTTCCCCTCCTTCCTCAAAAATTATCTACACCAGTGCTTCTCAAAATGTAATGTGATTACAAATCATCTGGGGGTTGTGTAGGGCTGGCGTGGCGCCAGATGCTGCATTTCTAACAAGCTCCCAGGTGATGTGATGCTTCTTGTCTTAGGACCTCACTTTGAGTAGGGAAAGACTACTTGAGACACGTTTTTACCAGGGATGCTTAGTCAAAGAGATATCACGAGCATTCTAATATAGGGTCAGCTGACTTTTGACATGAGCACCAACAAATGTACCGGAAAATCTAGATATTCTGGGATGGAGGAGTTAAGTCCAACCTCACACCACGTACAAAGTTCAGTTTGAGAGGGACCATAGGCATAAACATAAACTAAATTGAGAAAGCTTCTAGAAGAACGCATAGAAGAATATCTTCTCAATCTTTTGGAAGCCGATGATTTCCTAGAAAAGACATAAAAAGCACGGACTCGAAAAAATCTGACAATCAAAATTTTAAATTTCTGTTCATCAAAAACACACTGTCAAGAAAATAAATAGGCAAGCAGCAGACTACTCATAATTTATATATGACAAAGGATTTGTACCCTGAACAAAGAACTCCTGCAACTCCATGATAAAAAGGACAAACAACCCAACCAAAAATCAGGCAAAAGATATAAACACATGCTTCACAAAAGATGATGTATAAACAGCCAATAAGCAAACATATGAGAAAATGCTCAACCAACATTATTTGTCTGCAGGGAAATGCAGAGTAATCCATAAGCAGGTACCACTTTGCATACACTGGAGGGTTAGAATGAGGAACACATGAGGACCTGGAACATTTGAAACCCAAACTGCCATATTACGAGTATTTCACTGTACAGTCACCTCCAAAAGCTGTTTGGAAACTTCTTCAAAAAGTTAAGCAAACATCTCTACCATGATCCAGCAATTCCACTTCGAGGTATTTGTCTGAGAGAAATAAAACTTCTGTGTACAACACCTGTACTAGAATCTTCAGTACATCTTTATTCATAATAGCCAAAAAAGGGAAACAATTAAGGATGTCCATAAACAAGTGCATGGATAAATCGTGGTACATCCTACAGTGGTATATTGACTCATCAGTGAAAAGAGACTATCAACATTATTCAAAGATTATCCCCACAGTGCAACAACATGGGTGACAGCCAAAACAAATTATACTGGGTGAAAGAAGGAAGACATGAAAAATACATACTGTTTGATTCTTGTGGGGTTGTGATCTTGATGTTGTCACTGCACTCAGAGGCCTTGACTTGGCTGGCCCAGAAACTCAGTTTATTATTATTATTATACAAATTACCCCCAGAAGAGAAATACTAACAGACTGACTTTAAGGGGAGGTGTCAAAGAATTGTTTCCTCAAGAAGTACCAGATGGTTCTGCAGAAGAACTCTACCAAACATTTAAGGAACAGTTATCCTGAACTCTTCTAGAACATAGAAATAGAAGGAAATCTTCAAAATTCTTATTATGAAGTGAGCATAGCATTGACACCAAAACCTGCCAAAGAAAGCAACACACACATACATCAACCCTAGACACCAGTTTCATTTATTTAAAAAAAATTTTAAAAACTATATTGGGCTTCCCTGGGGGCTCAGACGATAAAGAATCTGCCTGCTATGCAGGTTCAATCCCTGGGTTGGGAAGATCTGGAGAAGGGAATGGCTACCCACTCCGGTATTCTTGCCTAGAGAACTCCATGGACAGAGGAGCCTGGTGGGTTGCAGTCCATGGGGTCACAAAGAGTCGGACATAACTGAGCAACTAACTTAAAAACTGTATTAGCTGACAGTGTCACCAAAACACCAGAAGAATAATACAAAAGCTCAAGTAGAGTGTATTCTAAAAATGTTTTAATACTTGGAAATTAAATGGCTTAATATCTGGAAAATGTTAACTCCATATAAGGTAATCTATTAATAGAATAAAAAGTGAAATTTTCATATTATTATGTCCGTAGATTCTGTAAAGGCATTCTTATATGATTTTTCAAGTATATCTTTCAGGGAATTCCCTCACGGGATCCCACAAGATGCGTGGCAAGGTAAGCAAACAAGCAAAAAACTTTCAAAAATATATATCCTCTCCTACATATACCCAAAAGAAATAAAAACGCAAAAACTTATACAAGAATGTTGAAGCAGTATTATTCATCATAGCCAAAAGTGTAAAAAATCCAAAGGTCCATCAATTGATAAAGGGATAAAGAAAAAGTGGTATAACCATACAATGGAATATTATTTAGCAATTAAAGGAAACGAAGGGACTTCCCTGGTGGTCCAGTGGTTAAGAATCCACCTTGCAGTGCAGGGGACACTGGTTCGATCCCTGGTCCAGCAAGATTCCATGTGCTGTGGAGCAACTAAATCCGTGCACCTGTGCTCTAGAGCTGCTCCACAACAAGAGAAGCCACAGCAATGAGAAGCTCACACACCACAACAAAGAGTAGCCCCTGCTGGCAACAACTAGAGAAAGCCTGCATGCAACAAAGACCCAGCACACCCCAAAATAAAATTCATTAATTACTTTTTTAAAAAGGAAATGAAGTATATGTGCCACAACATGGAAGAACCTCAAAACATAATACAAAGTGAAAGGGGCCTGTCCCAAAAGACCACATATTGGATGATTTCAATAATATGAAAATTCCAAAATGGGCAAATCTATAGAGGCAGAAAGTTGGGAGGATAGAGGTTGGGAGCGATTGATAATGGGAGTGAAGTTTCTTCCTATGATAATGACAATGTTCTAATTAGATTTATAGCGATTGTTTTACAACTGTGAATATCCTAAAAACCATTGAATTGTACACTTTAAATGCATGAAATTTATGGTATGTAAATTATATCTCAAAGTTGTTTTTGTAAAAAGTAAATGGTCTATAGCCTCCAAATAAAAGACAGAGACTGTCAAGATAGATTTAGAAAGACTTAACCATATGTTAGCTAGCAGAAACTCACTTTAAACACAAAGACACACATGTTAAAAGAAAATGAATAAAAAAAAGACTTAGCTGGGAAGTACTGAAACTAAATAAAGAATAAGAAAGCTGAAGTGACTACATTAATATAAGGCAAAGTGTTAGGGGCTCAGTCGTGTCCAACTCTTTTCGACCCCGTGGACTGTAGCCCGCCAGCCTCCTCCACGGGATTTTCCAGCAAGAATACTGGAGTGGGTTGCCATTTCCTTCTCTAGGGCATCTTCCCCACCCAAGTATCTAACCCATGTCTCCTGCATTGGCAGGTGGATTCTTTACCACTACATCACCTGGGACGCCCCAATATAAAGTAAAGTGGACCTCGAAACAAGGACTACTGCCAGGGATAAAGGGATAAACTGATGAGGGATCAGTTAATCAAGAAAATATATCAACCCCAAATGTATGTGATGTCATAGCCAAATCTCAAGGTGCCTAACCATCACCAGAGTAATTTAACATCACTCTTGGTATGTTGGCCAATATGGGTAAATGAGAAAAAGAAATAACAGGCACAAATACTATAAAGAAGGAGGCAGCACAGATGATACATGTTATATGTAGAAAACCAAGGGAACTGACTAAAAGTAGAAATAGAAATGATGGGAAAATTAAATAAGATGTAATTGGACACAATTGATATTAAAATTCAATGAGTTTTCTATGAACAAAAAGAATTATAATTCATAATGAAACTAAAATATTTAATCAACCAAGATTGGATTAAATACCAAGTTCTAAACTGCAGAAGAAAAGTAATAATAAAAGACCTATTGATACATGGTAAAGGACAGACACAACAAACTGCAACTCAGGGAAAAGCACAGTTCGATACCATAAATACATCAGCTCATTCCCAGATAATCTCTAAACCCAGTGCAACATCAATTAGAATATAAAGAGAGTTTGCAGAAGGAACTCATTAAATGGTACAAAAATTCATCAGGAAAAATAAGCATTAGTGAATAGCAGGAAAATTCTGAAAAGGAGAAGTTATGGGACTGGACTTGTGGGTGGGAGTGGCACTAGCCCTTTCAGATACAAAACATTTCTGAGATGAAAACTATTTTTTAAAATTTTGTGCAGAAGAAATGGTCAGCGGCTAGACAAATAGAACAGAATAGAAAGTACAGAAATAGTCGTCATGTATATGGTAATTTAACTTTTAAGAAAGATGACATTATAAATAAGTTGGGGGAGAGAAATTACTAAAAAAAAAAAAAGATAATGTAACTACATGCAAAAGAATCAAACTGGACTACTTTCTCACACAAGATACAAAAAATTAGCTCAAAATGGATTTAAGACAAATGAATCCATAAAACTTCCAGGAGCAAACCAAGGCAGCATACTCTTTGATGCTGGTCTTTGCAATATTTTTTTGGATATGTCTCCTCAAGCAAGGGAAGCAAAAGCAAAAATAAACAAACGGGGCTACATCACACTAAAAAGCTTTTGCACAGCAGAGGAAACTATCAACAAAAAGCTGCCTACTGAATGGGAGACAACTTTTGCAAATGGTACATCCGATAAGTGGTTATTATCCAAAATATTCAAAAATTCATACAACTCAACATCAAAAAAAACAACTCAATTAAAAAATGGGCAGAGAACTAGAATAAACATTTTCCCCAAGACAACATGTAGATGACCACAGACACAGGAAAACAGACCCTATGTCACTAATCATCAGGGAAATGAAAGTCAAAACCACAATGAGATATAACCTCACACCTGTGAGAATGGCTACTATCAAAAAGACAACAAATAAATGTTGGCAAGCATGTAGAGAAAAGGGAAGCTTCATGCTCTGTGAGTGAGAATGAAAATTGGTGCAGCCATTACGGAAGACAGGAAGGAGGTTCCTCAAAAAATTAAAAACAGAATCACCGTACAATCCAGCAACTCTACTTCTGGGTATTTTTCTGAAGGAAAAAAACCCACTAATTCGAAAAGATATACGCATCCCTATATTTAATGCAACATTATTTACAACAGCCAAGATATGGAAGCAATCTAAGTGTCCATCAATACATGAATGAACAAAGAAGATGTGGTATATATGTATATATATAATATATATAATGAAATATTACTCAGCCATAAAGAGAATGAAATCTTGCTATTTGCAACAACATGGATGGACCTAGAGGTATTATGCTAAGTTAAAGCCAAACAATGACAAGTACTATATGTGAAATTGAATGTGAAAGTACGAATGTGAAATCTAAAAAGCAAAACAAATGAACAAACCTAAAACAGAGAAAGACTCATAGATGCAGAGAACAAATAGGTGGGTAGCAGAGTTGGTGTTCCCTGGTGGCTCAGACAGTAAAGAATCTGCCTGCAGTGCAGGAGACCTGGGTTCGATCCCCAGGTCGGGAAGATCCCCTGGAGAAGGGAATGCCTACTCACTCCAGTATTCTTGCCTGGTGAATTCCATAGACAGAGGAGCCTGGCGGGCTACAGTTCATGGGGTCACAAAAAGTCAGACATGACTGAGTAACTAACACTTTAACTTTCAGAGGGGAGAGGGTAGAAAAATGAATGAAATATGCGAGAGAGATTAAGAGGTAAAAACTTCCAGGTAAAAAATAAATGAGTCAGGGAGATGAAATGTACAGTGTGGGGAATATAGTCAGTAATATTATAGTAACTTTTTATGGTGACAGATGGTAACTAGACTTAATATGGTGATCATTTTGTAATATATGGAAATATCAAATCCCTATGTTGTGCACCTGAAATTAACATAGCGTTAGATGTTTGGATGAATGAGAATTTAGAGCTGGAGAGCTGAGGAGAGGGCCGAGCTCCAGGACAGAAAAGGTGACTCAGGTCAGTGTTGGCCAAGACGATTGGAAGCCCAGCAGGGTCACCCACCCAGGGCTTGATCAAGACTCTCCAGCCAGGGCAGCTACAGATGGAACAGGAAGATGACTCGATGCCAGAGGAATGAATGCCTTGGGGTGGGGGGTGGGGGTTTATCTTTGGAGAAAGAGAAGAGTATAGGAAGCACACATTTCAGTGGTCCCCGATCCTCAAAGAGGTGACAAAGAATCTGCTTCAGGCTACAGATCTGCATCCTTTGGTTTGGCATTCATCCCGGACACTGAAGGGAACAGGGAATAATTCCAAGAGGAGAAATGGGCTGATTCCCAGACATGGGCTCACCAAGAGAGTGAGTCAGAAGGTCTGAATAAAGGGTGGGCTCAGCCAATTTACCTGTCAGTGAGAATTAGGGAAAGTACTGTAACTTTGCCGGGGGAGGGAGTGAGATCTTTCTTTTAAAGGAGTTATTTATTTTTGGCCGTGCTGGGTCTCAGTTGCTGTGCGTGGGCTTTCTCTAGTTGTGAGGAATGGGGGCTACTCTTCATTGTGGTGTGTGGGCTGCTCACTGCAGTGGCTTCTACTGTTGTGGAGCACCGGCTCTAAGCACTAGCTCAGTAGTTGTGGCAGAAAGGCTTAGTTGCCCTGCGTCCCCTGCATTGGCAGGCGAATTCTTAAACACTAGACCATCAGGGAAGCCCCCCATTTTTTTTTTTTGGAGATTTCTGACAACTTTTCCTCTTTGTTGTTTTTATTACTCCATCTCCAAAAAAAAAAAACAAAGTTTAGATTTGTAAAATAAAATATCCTCACAGGGCATAAACAAAACAATTTCACAAATTAATAAAAAGTAAACATCTATGTAGCTACCCCCCCATGAAAAAATAAACTCTTCCAGTCCCAGAAGTCCCCGAGTGACCTCTGGAGATCACAACATCTTTCCACAAAGACAGTCACTACCCTACCTTAACTTTTATAGGAATCACTTCTGCTTTCCAGTTTTTCCATGGAAGTATGTATGCATGCATGCATGCGTGCTAAGTCCCTTCAGTCATGCCCGACTCTTTGTGACCCTACAGACTGTAGCCCGCGAGTTTCCCCTGTCCATGGGATTCTCCAGGCAAGAATACTGGAGTGGGTTGCCATTTCCCCCTCCAGGGGATCTTCCCAACCCAGGGTTTGTACTCGCATCTCTTATGTCTCCGGCACTGGCAGGCAGGTTCTTTACCACTAGCACCACCTGGGAAGCCCAAGTATATATATCCAACAAAATGGCATTGTATTGTGACATATATTATCTGTTTTTAAATTTCATCTAAATGGAATCAGGCTTTTATATGCCTGGCTTCTTCTACTCAACATTATCTATTTTTAACGCATTATCTATGTTGTCTGTAACATGCATGACACGTGCATGTAACGTGCATGACACTCTGTGGGTGTGTCTCTTTGCTCTTCATGGCATCTTTTGATGAACACTTTTTCATTTTAACGTGATCTGATTTATCAGTCTTTTCCTCTGTGGCCTCTGCTTTCTGTGTCTGGTTGAAGAGCTCTTTCTCTACCCTGAGGCCATGAAGATATGCTCTATAATCTTTGAAAAGCTTCATCATTTTTCCTTTTACATTTAGTCTTGTAATCTGCCTAGACTGACTCTTGTGTATGATGGGAGGCAGGAATCAAGTCTCATATTTTTCCTACATGTCCCAATACTGCTTACTGAAAAGAACACCCCTGCCCCATTGCTCTATTGTGCCACCTTTGTCACCCCTCTAATGTCCATATTGTACGTCCTTTGGACCTAGGGAAAATGGATCATGCCCCAGGACACAGGCTTTAGCACCTCACATATTATAAGCAACAAACACCTGTTAAAAAACACTGAAGGTCCGGTGGTTAAGAGTCCGCTTTGCACTGCAGGGGATACAAGTTCGATCCCTGGTCTGGGAAGATCCCATATGCTACAACAACTAAGCCCATGTGCCACAACTACTGAGCCAGGACTCTAGTGCCCATGAGCTGCAACTACTGATACTCATATGCCTAGAGCTTGTGCTCTGCAACAAGAGAAGCCACCTCAATGAGAAGCCTGCACACCAAAATGAAGAGTAGCCTGATCATCACAATTAGAGAAAGCCTGTGTGGAGCAACAAAGACCCACCACAGCCAAAAAGATTAAATAAATAAATCTAAAACAAAACAAAACAAAACACCAAATGTGTTTCTTCACATTTGGAACATTACTGCCTGTGTGACATCCTCTGTTTTCTTTCTTCCCATGTCTCCAATAAAACATATTGATCCCCCATTTCCCATATCCTCATTTCTCTATTTCCCATCCTTTTGTTTCTCTCTCTGCTTCATCCTGGATCATTTCTTCTGATACATCTTTCTGTCTATACATCTTTCTACACTATAATCATTTTCCTGGATCGTTTCTTCTGATACATCTTTCTGTCTATACATCTTTCTACACTATAATCATTTCAGCTGTGTCTAATTTGAAACTCATCCGTTGAATTCTTAATTTAAATGATTGTATTTTTTCAGTTCTAGAATTTTATGCTGCTCTGTTTCAAACTGCTATGTCATTTTTTATACTTTTCAGTTCCCTGCCAAAAATCTCTAGCCTGATTTTTACCTCCTTGAACATAGTGAGGCTGGTTGTGTCAAGGCTGTTTCTCCTGTTTTCAGTATCGGGACTCTCCAGGGGTCTGTTTCTGTTGTCAGCTGTCTCTGCACACGCTCACTTATGGAGTCCTGTCTCCTCATGCATCTGATTATCCTTGATCACATATGGGGTTTTATTTGAAAAAAAATTTTTTTAAATAATTGGAGGCTTATATTGATGCTATTTTCCTCCAGAAAGGATGTTTCATTGGTATCTTTATGATACCTAGAGGTAGGGGCCAGGAGGGTGTTACCAGACCGGGACCATTTTATTACATTTATTTGAGTATAGTTGATTTACAGCATTGTGCCAGTTTCTGCTGTACAGCAAAGTGACTCAGATATATATATATATATTCTTTTGAAAAATATTTTTTCCATTGTGCTTTATCCCAGAAGGTTGGATATAGCAGTTCTCTGTGCTATAACTGTAATAGTTTGCCTCTATCAACCTCAACCTCCCAGTCCATCCCTCCCCCTTCCCCACTTCCCTTTAGCAGCCACAAGTCTGATCTCTATGTCTGTGAGTCTGTTTCTGTTTTGTAGATAGGTCCATTTATGCCATATTTTAGTTTCCACACATAGGTGATATCACATGGTATTGTCTTTCTCTTTCTGGCTTACTTCACTGAGTGTGATAGTCTCTAGTTGCATCCATGTTGCTGCAAATGACATTATTTCATTCATTTTTAATGGCTGAGTAGTATTTCACTGTATATATGCACCACATCTTCATTACCCATTCATCTGTTGATGAACGTTTAGCTTGTCCATGTCTTGGCTATTGTGAATAGTGCTACTATGAACATAGGAGCACGTGTATCTTTTTGAATTATAGTTTTATTCAGATATATGCCCAGGATTCGGATTGATAGATCATATGGTAATTCTATTTTTAGCTTTCTGAGGAACTGCCATACTGTTTTCCATAGTGGCTGCACGAACTGACATTCCCACCAACAGTGTGGGAGGGTTCCCTTTACTCCACATCCTCTCCAGCATTTGTTATTTGTAGACTTTTTAATGATGGCCATTCTGACTGTCCCCTTCATGGATCACAGCCTTATCATGGCAAAGGGGCTTGAAGAACTCAATGAAGCTATGAGCTATGACATGCAGCGCCACCCAAGACAGATGGGTCAAAAGAGAGATAAGAAAGGCTTCTTAAGGGGACAATGAAAAGAAATAAAGGAAAACAATAGAATAGAAACGACTAGAAATCTCTTCAAAAAAATTGGAGACATCACAGAAACATTTCTTGCAAGAATGGGCACAATGAAGGACAGAAACAGTAAGGATCTAACAGAAGCAGAAGAGATTAAGAAGAGGTGCTTAGAATATACAGAAGAACTATACAAAAAGGTCTTAATGATCCAGACAACCATGATGGTGTGGTCACTCATCTAGAACCAGACATCCTGGAGTGTGAAGTCAAGTGGGCCTTAGGAAGCATTATTACAAACAAGGTTAATGGAGGTGATGGAATTCTAGCTAAATTATTTAATATGCTAAAAGATGATGCTGTTAAAGTGCTGCACTCAATAAGTCAGCAAATTTGGAAAATTCAGCAGTGGCCACAGGACTGGAAAAGATCAGTTTTCATTTCAAACACAAAGAAGGGAAATGTCAAAGAATATTCGAACTACTATACAGTTGAGCTCATTTCACATGCTAGCAAGATTATGCTCAAAATCCTTCAAGCTAGTCTTCAGCAGAATCTGAACCGAGACCTTCCAGATATACAAGTTGGGTTTAGAAAAAGCACAGAAAGCAGAGATCAAATTGCCAACATTCACTGGATCATAGAAAAAGCAAAGGAATTCCAGAAAAACATCTACTTCTCCTTCATTGATTACACTAAAGCTTTTAACTGTGTGGATCACAACAAACTATGGAAATTTTTTAAAGAGATGGGAATACCAGATCACCTTACCTGTCTCCTGAGAAACCTGTATACAGGTCAAGAAGCAACAGTTAGAACTGGACATGGAACAACAGACTGGTTCAAAATTGGGAAAGAAATACATCAAGGCTGTATATTGTCACCCTGCTTATTTAACTTATATGCAGAGTACATCATTTGAAATGCTGGGCTGGATGAATCACAAGCTGGAATCAAAATTACCAGCAGAAATATCAACAACCTTAGATACGCATATACCACTCTAAGGGCAGGAAGTAAAGAGGAACTAAAGAGCCTCTAGAAGAGGGTGAAAGAGGAGAGTGAAAAAACTGGCTTAAAACTCAACATTCAAAAAACGAAGATCATGGCATCTGGTCTCATCACTTCATGGCAAGCAGAAGGGGGAAAAATGAAAACAGTGACAGATTTTCTTTTCTTGGGCTCCAAAGTCACTGCAGATGGTGACTGCAGCTATGAAACTAAAAAATTCTTGCTCCTTGAAAGGAAAGCTACGACAAACCTAGACAGCGTATTAAAAAGCAGTGACATCACTTTGCCGACAAAGGTCCATATAGTCAAAGCTATGGTTTCTCCAGAAGCATGTATGGATGTGAGAGTTGGCCCATAAAGAAGGCTGAGTGCTGAAGAATCGATGCTTTCAAATTGTGGTGCTGAAGAAGACTCTTGAGAGTCCCTTGGACAGCAAGGAGATTAAACCAATTAATCCTGAAGGAAATCAACCCTGAATATTCACTGAAAGGACTGATGCTGAAGCTGAAGCTTCAATACTTTGGCCACCTGATTGGGAAGAGTCAACTCATTGGAAAAGACCCTGATGCTGGGAAAGATTGAAGGCAAGAGAAGGGAGCAGCAGAGGATGAGATGCTTAGATAGCATCACCAACTCAATGGGCATGAATTAAGCAAATTCCAGGAGACAGTGAAGCCTGGCATGCTGCAGTCCATGGGGTTGCAAAGAGTTGGACACAACTTAGAGACTGAACAATAACAAATTCTGACTAGTGAGAGGTGGTAGCTCATTGTTTTGATTTGCTTTTCTCTAATAATTAGTGGGGATTTCCCTGGTGACTTAGCAGTAAAGAATCCGCCTGCCAATGCGAGAGATGTGGGTTAGATCCCTGGGTTGGGAAGATCCCCTGGAGAAGGAAATGGCAACCCATTCCAGTATTCTTGCCTAGGAATTCCCATGAACAGAGGAGCCTAGTGAGCTACAGTCCACGAGATCACAAAAGAGTTGGACAGGACTTAGTGACTAAAACTACAAGAACAATAATTTGTGATGTTGAGCATCTTTTCCTGTGCCTACTGGCCATATATGTCTTCTGTGGAGAAATGTCTGTTAAGGTCTTCTGCCCACTTTTTGATTAGGTTATCTGTTTTTTTCATTGTTGAGTTGAATGAGCTCTTTGCATATTTGGAGATTAAGCCCTTGTTGGACCAGGACCACTTAAAATTCAGGTTCAAAGCTTGAAGTTTCCTAGGATACCCAAAAGACAGGAAGCTGAGTCAAGTCCATGGTGGCTTGGTTTATTTGCAATTCATCCTCCCCCAAAGTGCAACGCTTTGAAGTCTTAGCCTAATATGATAAAAATACATACATAACAGATTCCTCACCTTTAGAGGGCCCTACACTCTTAGCTCACTTCTTCTGAATCAGTAAATGCTCCCAGAGACAAAGGCACCTTGCCTGCATAGCTCATCTTTCTGGGTTTTCTACTTGCAGACCTCAGCTTGGTAATCCCTCATGCTCTTGTTAGCTTTTCGCTGCTTGCTTTTTTTTTTAACAAATATAATTTACATTGGGGAATGATTCTAGATTTCAAAAACTTTGCAAAGTTAGTACAGAAAATCCCCGAATACCATTCATTCTGTTTCCCCTAATGTGTGTTTCCCTATCTTACATAACCATGTACATTGGTCACATCTAAGAAATTAACATTGATGTTACTATTAACTAAACGCCAGACTTTAATAGTATTTCACTAGCTTTTCTAATGTTTCCCTGGTGGCTCAGTGGTAAAGAATCCACCTGCCAATGCAAGAGACTCGGGTTCAATCCCTGGGTTGGGAAGATCCCCTGGAGAAGGAAATGGCAACCCACTCCAGTACTCTTGCCTGGGAAATCCCATGGACAGAGGAGCCTGGCAGGCTACCAACCATGGGGTCTTAAAAGAGTTGGACACAACACAGCAACTAAACAACAAGCAACAAGCTTTTCTAATATTCTTTCTCTGTTCTGGGATCCAATCCAAGATACCACATTGCAGTTAGCCTTCAATGTTTTTGAGAATATTTAAAAATATGTCTGTTGCATCCAGCTTCTGAGAGAGGATGGTCCTAATTACTTCCATCTTACATTGCTGCTCTCCCCCATCGTTTCACTGGCATTCCTAGAAATGAAAAAGAAAATCCTTTAAACAGTCAACATAAGCAGTTTTCAGATTGGTATAGTGGAGGAAGTTGAACAACTGAGTTTGCACTGGCTGGGGACAAGGGAGCGGTAAGTGGTATAGAGGATGAAACGTATTTGAGAAAACAAAAACCTTTGTGTTGGCTTAAGCTACACCCCAAGGGCTTCCCTGGCGGCTCAGATTGTGAAGAATCTGCCTGCAATGCAGGAGACCAGGATTCAATCCCTGGGTTTGGGAAGAAACCCTGGAGAAGGGAATGGCTATTCACTCCAGTATTCTTGCCTGGAGAATTCAGTGGACAGGGGGGTATCTTGTGGGCTACAGTCCATGGGGTCACAAAGAGTTGGACACGACTGAGCCACTAACACTTTGACACTTAATACACTCCAGAAACAAACAAACTGCAACATCTCAGTGGCTAAACACATTAAAGTCTATCTTTTGCTCACACGAAGTCTGCCGCTGGCTTGGAAGAGAGCTGACTCTCAATCCAGGCTCTTTCCAGCCTCTGGCTCAGTCATCTTTGTTGGGTATAACCCCTCTGATCTCTCTCCACACCTTCACTTATTTGACTGATGAACTGGAAGGAGGAACAAGGCATGTGTCACCCAGCCCTCTTGTCTTTACTTTTTCTTTAGAGCTGGCTTGCCTGAAGAGACTGTGTGTTCTGGGCTGCCTGTGACTGTTGCTGTTTACTCCCATAGTCGTGTCCAACTCTTGTGACCCCACAGACTAGACCTGCCAGGCTCCTCTGTCCATGGGATTTCCCAGGCAAGAATACTGGAGTGGGTTGCCATTTCCTTCTCCTTTCTTCTGCCTGTGACTAGAGTCTTCCTAACTCTGAGGTTCAGGATGAGAAAGCTCACTCTCCTACATCTAAAACCTGGTTACTGCACCTGTGTAAGCACAACTGAAGCTCTTTTTTTTTGCCAAAGATTCATGCATCATCTAAGACAGTGGTTCTCAACCCAGAGTAATTTTGCCTCCCAGAGAGACATTTGACAATGTCTAGAGAGTTGGTTCGTGACGTTGTACAGGAGACAGGGAGCAAGACCATTCCCAAGAAAAAGAAATGCAAAAAAGCAAAATGCCTATCTGAGGAGGTCTTACAAATAGCTGTGAAAAGAAGGGAAGCGAAAAGCAAAGGAGAAAAGGAAAGATATATCCATTTGAATGCACAGTTCCAAAGAATAGCAAGGAGAGATAAGAAAGCCTTCCTCAGAAATCAATGCAAAGAAATAGAGGAAAACAATAGAAAGGGAAAGACTAGAGATCTCTTCAAGAAGATTAGAGATACCAAGGGAACATTTCATGCAAAGATGGGCTCAATAAAGGACAGAAATGGTATGGACCTAACAGAAGCAGAAGATATTAAGAAGAGGTGGCAAGAATACACAGAAGAACTGTACAAAAAAGATCTTCACGACCCAGATCATCACGATGGTGTGATCACTCACCTAGAGCCAGACATCCTGGAATGTGAAGTCAGGTGGGCCTTAGAAAGCATCACTATGAACAAAGCTAGTGGAGGTGATGGAATTCCAGTTGAGCTATTTCAAATCCTGAAAGATGATGCTGTGAAAGTGCTGCACTCGATATGCCAGCAAATCTGGAAAACTCAGCAGTGGCCACAGGACTGGAAAAGGTCAGTTTTCATTCCAATCCCAAAGAAAGGCAATGCCAAAGAATGCTCAAACTACCGCACAATTGCACTCATCTCACATGCTAGTAAAGTAATGCTCAAAATTCTCCAAGCCAGGCTTCAGCAATACGTGAACCGTGAACTTCCAGATGTTCAAGCTGGTTTTAGAAAAGGCAGAGAAACCAGAGATCAAATTGCCAACATCCGCTGGATCATCGAAAAAGCAAGAGATTTCCAGAAAAACATCTATTTCTGCTTTATTGAGTATGCCAAAGCCTTTGACTGTGTGGATCACAATAAACTGTGGAAAATTCTGAAAGAGATGGGCATACCAGACCATCTGACCTGTCTCTTGAGAAACCTGTATGCAGGTCAGGAAGCAACAGTTAGAACTGGACATGGCACAACAGACTGGTTCCAAATAGGAAAAGGAGTCCGTCAAGGCTGTATATTGTCACCCTGCTTATTTAACTTATATGCAGAGTACATCATGAGAAACGCTGGGCTGGAAGAAACACAAGCTGGAATCAAGATTGCTGGGAGAAATATCAATAACCTCAGATATGCAAATGACACCACCCTTATGGCAGAAAGTGAAAAAGAACTAAAGAGCCTCTTGAAGAAAGCGAAAGAGGAGAGTGAAAAAGTTGGCTTAATGCTCAATATTCAGAAAACTAAGATCATGGCATTAGGTCCTATCATTTCATGGGAAATAGATGGGGAAACAGTGTCAGACTTTACTTTTCTGGGCTCCAAAATCACTGCAGATGGTGATTGCAGCCATGAAATTAAAAGACGCTTACTCCCTGGAAGGAAAGTTATGACCAACCTAGACAGCATATTAAAAAGCAGAGACATTACTTTTTCAACAAAGGTCAGTCTAGTCAAGGCTATGGTCTTTCCAGTAGTCATGTATGGATGTGAGAGTTGGACTATAAAGAAAGCTGAGCACCGAAGAATTGATGCTTTTGAACTGTGGTGTGGGAGAAGACTCTTGAGCGTCCTTTGGACTGCAAGGAGATCCAACCAGTCTATCCTAAAGGAAATCAGTCCTGGGTATTCATTGGAAGGACTGATACTGAGGCTGAAACTCCAATCCTTTGGCCACCTGATGCAAAGAGCTGACTCATTTGAAAAGACCCTGATGTTGGAAAAGATTGAAGGCAGGAGGAGAAGGGGACAACAGAGGATGAGATGGTTAGAAGGTATCACCGACTCAATGGACATGAGTTTGGGTAAACTCCAGGAGTTGGTGATGGACAGGGAGGCCTGGCGTGCTGCAGTTCATGGGGTCGCAAAGAGTCAGACACGACTGAGCGATTGAACTGAACTGAACTGAAGAGAGTTTTTGATTGCCTGTACTTGGGGGGCAGGGAGGAGACTGACGGCATCTAGTACTCACTAGTGGCCAGAGATGCTGCTACACACAGGTTACAACCCCCTCAGATAACAGATAACAAAGAATTATCTGTTCCCAAGTGCCAATCATGCTGATCTTGAAAGCCCTGATCCAAGGGGAACAAATGACCACCTTAGATCAACAGAAGTGACTTAGTCCAAAGCAAGTCCAAACCAGAGGGAATGGATGGGGGTGACAAAGTGGCACGTGTCAAGCTAGGCCCTTCAGGGCCAGATTTTGTCTGCCCTGCCAACAGGCTTTTTCTAAATCCTGCCTGGCAACTGGGACTTCCATTTCAATCTGGGTCTTTCATTTCAATCTGGATTTTCTCAAATGACTCAGGGTAAATTTGGTCTCTTTAGGGTTTTCTCTGCTCCTTCCTTCCCCCGTGTGTGTGTGTGCTGAGTCGCTTCAGTCATGTCAGACTCTTTGCAACCCTAAGGACTGTAGCCCGCCAGGCTCCTCTGTCCATGGGATTCTCCAGACAAGAATACTACAATGTGTTGCCATGCCCTCCTCCAGGGGATCTTCCCAACCCAAGGATCAAACCCGTGTCTGATACTCTCTACCCCATTGGCCAGTGGATTCTTTACCACTAGTACCACCTGGGAAGGGACTCTAAACCTGGAGGTCTTTACTTACCATCAGGGCCTAGATCACTAGAGGGCAGCCTTCCTCGTTGTCTGCCAGTGCTAGCATCCACTGGGCTCCCCAGTTTCTGGTGGGCTGCACTGTGGCTGTTTCCTCCTCCCCATGGCAGCTGCCCCATCCCCTCATCCCAGCCATGGCACCAGCAGGCATGGCCAAACCACCCTTGGGCTTATGGATGTCGTGAGGATGTACTGAGGCTGCCGAAAGCCCATTGGTCCAGGAGCCCTTTTGCCCGCCCACTCTCCTATCCTGGGATGGGAGGGCACCTCCAAGTGCTCCAGGTAAGAAGCAGGGCACAAGTATCCTTTCCTCTCAGATCTCCAAACCTATTGTACATGGAGGGGTTCGTATCCATTGTCCACCCCCCGTACACCATGGGGCAGGATCAGGTGCAGAGCCCAGACCAGTGCCTCCCTCCAGGGTCTTCTCCCTAGGATCTTTTTCTTTTTTGAAAGCTATTTATTTATTTATTTTTGGTGGCACTGGGTCTTCATTGCTTCGTGCAGGCTTTCTCTAGTTACAGCAGTTGGGGGCTACTCTCTAGTTGCGGTGCTCAGGCTTCTCATGGTGGTGGCTTCTCTTGTTGAGGAGCACGGGCTCTAGGATGTACGGGATTCAGTGGTTGCAGCAGGCAGGCTCAGTACTTGCACCCTGCAGGCTCTAGAGCCCAGCCTCAGTAGTTGTGGTACACGGGCTTAGTTGCTCCATGGCATGTGGAACCTTCCCAGACCAGGGATCGAACCCATGGGCCCTGCATTGGCAGGCAGTTTCTTAACCCCTGGACCACCAGGGAAGTCCTGCAGGATCTATTTCTTACAGAGTTGTCAGACCTCCTCTCCTGGCTAAGTGTGGAGCTGGTGGGGTGGAGGGGAAGGACATCATAACACACATGAAGAGAATAGGGGGACACACAGTAGACACCACTCCCTCTCCATCAAATAAAAATTTGGGCGCACTGTCTTTACTCTCCCGAAATACCATAAATGACATGCTTTCTCACACACTTAATTTTAAAAAATGACAGTATAATGCCTGGGCCGTAACAGAAGGGGAAAAAATCATAGGAAAACAATTTGTAACCAAATAACACATATTTCAAAGTGTTGAGTTCCCTGATAGCTCAGATGGTAAAGCGTCTGTCTGCCTATAATGCAGGAGACCCTAATTCAATCCCTGGGTCAGGAAGATCTCCTGGAGAAGGAAACGGCACCCCACTCCAGTACTCTTGCCTGGAAAATCCCATGGACCGAGGATTCTGGTAGGCTACAGTCTACGGGTTCGCAAAGAGTCGGACTCAACTGAGCGACTTCACTTCACTTTTTTCAAAGTGTTGATGCTGAGGCCCCATGACACTATAATAACACAAGGAAGTGTCAGATGCTTGCCCTTGCTTATAACAAGTAAGTTAGGATTTAAGGAAAACAAGGTCAGAAATTATTCTGTATAAGGACCACCCCCAAAAAAGAGCTGATACACTATCAAACACTAGAATTAAAATTATTTTGATCTGTTTTTAAAACTATGATTATCTTTCGTAGTCTGAGATTACAACAGAATTCTCACCCTTTTGAACTCCCGTCCCTGCCCGTTAAATGCCAGCAGCTCCCCCCACAATGTTGTGAAATTAAAACATATCTCCTAATTGACACAACACTGTAAATCAACTATTTTGTTGTTTCTTAGTCGCTAAGTTGTGGTCCAACTCTTTTGAGACCCCATGGACTATAGCCCACCAGGCTCCTCTGTCCGTAGGATTTCCCAGGCAAGGGTACTGGAGTGAGTTGCCATTTCCTTTTTCAGGGGATCTTCCCAAACCCAAGAACCCATTGGCAGGCAGATTCTTTACCACTGAGCCACCAGGGAAGCCCCCAAATCAACTCTACTTCAATGAAAAATAAAAGAAAATAAAATGTAACTCCCACATCACCAAAATCACACACACACAATCTCCCTTCCCAGAACCACTGAGTTAATTGATGCTTCAAATATTAGCCCAGCAAGTGGGTAAAAGTTCTACCTGTACATATGGAAATATATATGCCAAAATATTAACAGTGGTTTTCTAAGAAAAGAGGGGAATAACAAACACTCCCATTCTTCTCTCTCTCTCTTTTTTTTCTTTTTTTACTATTTCTGCATTATGTAAAATTTTGCTTACAGCATGTATGACTTTGCAGTCAGAAAAAACAACCGACAGAGCTATTTTGGAAAAACGATATGCCAGGACTCCCTCCAGCGTGCGTGATTATTTTGTTCCCTTTCAAGAAGGATTCAGTTCCACCGTGGGAAACCTCTAGCTCACTTTTTAAAATGCCAAGAGAGCTCAGCGCGCCTGGGGAGCCCAGCCTTTCTGCGTGGCCTGCAGGTGGCTCCAAGTATCCGGCTCGACCCAGCCGGACTGCTTCCCTCACCTCCGTCTGCACCGCCGCCTAGTGGCCGAGGGCGATCCTGCGCCCTTCGGGAAGCGATGGGGATAAGGGGCAGTTGGCACTGCCTCTGAGCCCCCTACCCTCTGTATCATGGACCATTGTTGAAACTTATGCACCACGTCTGAGAATAATGGTCTTTTAAACGAATACAACAAAATATACGTTTAAAAGAAAACCAATAATATTGAAGAGGTTATTAAAATATTTATAATTATGTAACACTGTAATAAAGGTGCTTTTTCATTAGCACTTTAAATAACTTACTGCAGTGGCAGATCTAACAACTAAGTGGGGAGGTGCACACACAGTATTTCACGCTATCGGTGACAAGTTGAAGTGCTAGTGTCGTGATTTTTAATTAGTGACAGTCACAGAATCCCCATGGACAGAGGAGCCTGGCGGGCTACAGTCCACAGAGTCGCAAAGAGTTGGACACGACTGAGTGACTAAGCACAGCACAGCACTGCGAACACGACTCGTGAGGAAAAGATAAATGTTACTTCAAGGTTAGTGAAAGTAAAGATGTACTATTTTCCCACCCAGATTCACGGCCTCCCTGAATTCTACACACAGGCCCTCTGGAGTGCTCGACGGCGAGCATGGCAGAAGCGCTCCGTGGGTTTTCAGGGGTGGGGTGGGCGCGTGCTGAGGGGCAGGAGAGGGAAGAGCTGAGGCGCCTCCTTCGTCTCCAGGACCCGCACGGCCCCTCCCCTCCCTTCCTGGTCTCCATCTGCCTCTGGAGGAAGTGAAAGCCCGAGGCAGCCAAGAGAGGAGCTCCCAGTTGCCCAGCCGTGCGCTCCCGAGTGGCCCGGCGCTCACCATGCGGCCCCTCCTCATGCTATGGGGCTGCCTCCTGCTCCCAGGTGAGATGGGGGCGAGGGTGGAGGGATGTGGGGCTCATCCCCAAGCTCGCCCCCTGGGTCTGCTAGAGGGACCTCCTGAATCCACATTCTCCGTGGCTGTGACGCAGCCCAGCCGCCTGATCTTACAGGCTTCGCCCCACACTACTCCTCGTCCGCAACCCTCAGAGGGGCCATTTGCTGCTCATGGAACCGAGAGCCAGGTCTTCCCCTAGACCTGTGAGTCCTGGACCCCTCATGGCTGAGTGGCTGTGAGTGTAGCTTTGCCTCTTTTGTCTTCATTTCCTGACTCGGTGCCAGCCAGGGAGCTGAGAAGACACCCCTTATACTAAACTCAGCAAATATTTCTTGAACTTCTGCTATAGCACTCACAACAACCCTGAGAGATGAAGAATTATTCCATTTCATCAATTCACAAGCCTGCTTTTCTTTTTTCTTTTTAATTTTTTAACATAAAATTTAGGATGTATCTTATAACTGATGTCAGTTTCATTGACTTTTTTTTAGTGTTATATGAAATCATGGTGGCTCTTACATATGACAGCATCTGAATTCAGTGACATAGGACATATTATCTATAGGTGAGAAAACTTAGAGAGGTCAAGCAGTTTTCCCAGGATCACACAGCTACTAAGCAGCTGTGCTGGGATTCAAACTCCCGGCTGTCTGAATCTAGAGTTTCCCCTTCACCAGCCTTCAATACGCCAGGTTTAGGGAAACAGTAACAGCCCTGCCCCGAGGTCCCTCAGTGGCAGAGTGGAATACCAGCTCTTACTAGGGTTGTCCCAAGAAGGGAGTGACTGAGGAAAACCTTCTGGTCTTGACCTTGGGACTTAAATCAGGGAATTCCAACCTTCACACATGCTGCGGTTTCAGGTTATGGATTGGTGGTGGACCCGAAGGAGATCAGTGGCTTCGAAGGTGACACTGTGTCCCTGCAATGCACCTATGGGGAGGAGCTAAAGAAGCACCAGAAATACTGGTGCCGCGAGGCCGGGATCTTCATCTCCCGCTGCGCTGGGACTGTCTTCTCTGGAGAATACGGCCAGGAAGGAAGGGTGTCGGTCCACGATAACCCGCAGGAGAACAGGTTCACGGTCATCCTGAGGAACCTCACCCTGAAGGACATGGGGAAGTACTGGTGTGGGGTCAAAAAAGTGGGCTTCGATAAGTCTATCTCAGTCTCTCTGCTTGTCTTTCCAGGTAACAGACATCCCTCCTTCCCTGGGAGGGATTCAGGGTCATGGAGTTGGGGGTGGGGGAATTGCACCTCCCCACAATAGAGGACAGACTGCAACGCAAAAGAGGAGTGTTCCTGAGGTGTGACCTGCTTGTTCAATACAGTTTCTTCTTTCTTTATTTTTTTCGCTGTGCTGGGTCTTCATTGATGTGCCCAGGCTTTCTCTAGTTGCAGTGAGCAAGGGCTACATTTTGTTGCAGTGCACGGGCTTCTGACTACACTTCTCATTGCAGTGGCTTCCCTTGTTGTGAAGCACAGGCCCGTGGGCCCAGTAGTTGTGGCTCAAAGGCTTAGCTGCTCCAAGGCATGTGGGATCTTTCCGGACCAGGGATCGAACCCATGTCCCCTGTACTGACAGGCAGATTCTTAACCACTGGACCACCAGGGAAGTCCTCAAAACAATTTCATTGGGACTTCCGTTTGGGGTGCCCTGTAGCTGGGGAGGTTCTGAGAAATTGGTCCTAGGGAGACTAGGGCTCAGGGGTCAAGGGTCAGAGGTCTGAGGATGCTGGGAATCAAGGATCAGGGAAGGTGCTGAGGCATTGCTTTTGGACTTGTACCTTCTCCTGGTCTCCTCCTGACAGTTGCCACAGCCAAGCTGGGGAAGACAGAGGCTGAGGCCTCTCCGTTCACAGGGACCTCCCTGTCCAAGCACACAGCAGCCTCTCCGTATGCAGCGACCTCTCTCCACCCAGCAACCTCTCCGTATGCAGGGACCTCTCTCCACCCAGCAGCTTCTCCATTTGCAAGGATCTCTCCTCACCCAGCAACCTCTCCGTATGCAGGGACCTCTCTTCACCCAGCAACCTCTCCGTATGCAAGGACCTCTCCTCACCCAGCAACCTCTCCTCCTGCAGGGATCTCCCACCCAGTCACACAATTGGACTTCACCTCAACAGAGGACACCAGTTTTGTCCCCAGCAGCAGCTCCAAGCCCAGGTGAGCCCCAGGTGACCAAAGCCAGCTTTCAGGTCAGCACTAAACTATGAGATGCCTCTGAGCCAATAAGAACCCAGTACTCCTTCCTCTGGGTCGCAGCTGCTCACAAAGGGTAGATTCTGCACCATCCCACCCCCTACCCAGCACTACAGAGGCCAGCAACCTTGTTGCCTTGGACATGCAGGCCCCCATGGCCCCCAGTCCCCACCTCACTCCCTGCCCAGTTTTAGGGAAAGCCACCCTAGTCCAGCAGCTTTTGCCTGAACACTTTGCACTGGGCCCCGTGCCAAGCATGAAAATGTGGAACCAAACAATATGATTTTTTCTTACCCAACTGGAGTCCCAGCTGGAAGGACTGGCTCTTGGGGGTTTATAAACAAACTACGCTTCTCAGGTGGCGCTAATGGTAAAGAACCTGCCTGCCAATGCAGGAGACACAAGAAATGTGGGTTCAATCCCTGGGTAGGGAAGTTCCCCTGGAGGAGGGCATGGCAACCCACTCCAGTATTCTTGCCTGGAGAATCCCATGGACAGAGGATCCTCGCAGGCTACAGTCCATGGGGTCACAAAGAGTTGGACACAACTGAGTGACTGATCACGCACACATACTCCATTACTGGTAGCCAGGCAACTGCTCACAGGTTCACACCCTTCTGAGAGTGTCTCCTGGGGTTGGCGATGGGGTCTGAGGCCCCTTCCATTGGGACTAACCAGATGTTGTGGTCCCTGGTGCTCTCTGATCTCTTTGGGAGAGATGAGGGATGTACCAGGACTCAGAATAAGAATGCCCAGTGTGTCACTGAAATCTGGTGACAGCCACCAGCTTCCTTCCATCTCGCCCACAGGGTGTCCATCCCACTGATCCGGATCTTGGCCCCAGTCCTGGTGCTGCTAGCCCTTCTGCTGGCCACAGGCCTGGCCGCCCTCGGCAGCTGCGTGTTTCAATGGAGAGAAAAAGGTGAGCCATGTGGATGGGAGGGGTAAAGGGCTCTCAGCCAGGGTTCTCCCTGAGACCCACAATCCCCCCACGACCCCAGAGAGACCTTGTGAGGCTCAGTGAGTGCATCTCAGACATGGGTGTCAGAAGCCCTGCTCCTCTTTTCTGAGGGACCCGTGGGGCAGTCCACAAGCAATTCAAATGGGGGAGCAAGAGACTGGGGGGCTCTCATCTTGCTCTGATCTGTCCAGTCAAGCTCATCAGCCACATCGCTCCCTGTTGATCCTACGAACCCATCCGTGTCCAGTCTCTGCAGGCTCTGTCCTTGTGTGAGGACTGACTACAGGGTGGAGTGCTGGCCGGAGCACTTGAACAGGATGTACCTTGAGGCCCTACACCTGCCGCTGGGTCTCTAGAGATGCTCATTCCCTTTCAAGGCTTGGCTTCAAATTCCCAGCTCTGCCATTTTTTAGCTGTGTGGCCTTGGGCAAGTCACCTAACTTCCTTGAGCCTCAGCTTCCCCAGATATATGGCCTACAGAAATAGAATACAAGCCACATGTGTGGTTTAAAATTCCCTGACTGAGTAGCATGGAAACATATACACTACCATATGTAAAATAGACAGTCAGTGGGAATTTGCTGCATGACTCAGGGAATTCAAACCAGGGCTCTGTGACAACCTAGAGGAGTGGGATGGGGTGGGAGGTGGGAGCAAGGTTCAAGAGAGAGGGGACATATGTATACCTGATTCATGTTGATTTATGGCAGAAACCAACACAATATTGTATAGCAATTATCCTACAATTAGAAATAAATAAATTTTGTAAAGATTTCCCTAATAGTCACACACAATAAAGAAGAAACTAGTAAAGTTAATTCTAATAATAAACTTTATTTAACATGATACATCCAAAACTTTATCATTTCAACATGGAATCAATATAAAATACTAATTATATATATTCTACATTCAGTTTTTCATATAGAGTCTTTGAAACCCAGTATAATTCAAAGTAGTCACATTTCCAGTGCTCAGTGGCCATGCGTAGCTCCTGAGGTGGACGGCACAGATAAAGAGGGTTTAACTAAAGTAACAGCACTGAGAGACGTCTTGTGCCAGGCACTGTGGTGTGGCTTATGTTGTTTTTATCTCCTTTAATCTCAATACTGTGGAGTTCGGAACTACTTATTATAAAACCTGGGCTTCCCTGGTGGCTCAGCGGTAAAGAATCCGCCTGCAATGCCGGAGCTGCAGAAGACAAGAGTTTGATCCCTGTGTCGAGACTATCCCCTGGAGGAGGGCTTGGCAACCCACTCCAGTATTCTTACCTGGAGAATCCTATGGACAGAGGAGCCTGGTAGGCTACCATCCATAGGGTCGCAAAGAGTCAAGATATGACTGAAGCAACTTAGCATGCACACATGCATTACAATAACTACAAATACTCCCATTTTACAGGGCAAGAAACTGAGGCACAGAGTGGTTAAGCAGTTTGCCCTCGGTATAGCTGGGAAGCAGTACAGCCAGGAAGCCAAATTTGCAAACTGGCAATGTTATGCCAGTGCAAGTGGCTGTGGCGGGAAACGATGGGCCTGCCACCCACCTCCTCCCTGTGTGGCCCCCAGGAAGAAATGTCAGCTCTGCCCATGTCCCAAGACCCCCTCAGAGCAGTCGGGAGGAGCCCACAGGGTGAAAACATTCCAATCACAACCTCAGAGCCTCGTAGCCCCTTGCCTCTCAAATTGCAGTCCCCAGCTGGCAGCAGCGACATCCCATGGTAGCCTGTTAGAAATTCAGACTCTAGGGCCCCAACCTCAACATACTGAATTAGAATCTGCATTTTAATAAAATTTCCTATACACATATTGAGGTTTAAGAAACAATGACCTGAGCCCACAGAATCACTTCCCTGGCCAGTTTTTGGCCGACACACAGGGATTTCCCTGTAACGATCTCAAAATCCAGGGTCACTGCCAAGGGGTTGGGCTTCTCTGCTGAATCTTCCTGCCTGGGAAGCCCCGGGTGCAAGAGGCTGTCCATCCCTGTGGGAGCAGCCACAGGCTAGTCCCAGCTTCAAGGTGCTCCTTCTGGTCTCTTCCAGCTCGACTCGCCTTGGAGACACAGAAGAAGGACAAGGTCCATCTCTCCCACTTGGTAAGGAAGGAAGCAGGCCAAAGCTCAGATGCCCCTGAGGCCGGAAGTCAAGACTCACCCTGACTTCCCATCAGGTGCCAGCAGGTCTCTGCTTCTGGCCTAGGGCCCGGTTCTCATCCCTCTCTTTGTAGCATCAGAAAACATTGGAGCTGGATCCACAGCGGGTCTTTGAGATCATCTAACCCAGCCTTTCTCTAAGATTGGTACAAACACCCTTTCAAAACACCTGGGGGTGGGGCTGGGGGTGGGGACCTATTAGAAACGTTCTCTTCTACACCAGTCCCAACCAAACCCTCTAGGGGTGGGGGCCAGGAACCTGAATTTTAAACACAGCCCTGGGGGATTCCAACAGCACACTGGAATATGACTACCAATAGATGCTAGTCTGCTTTTGCAGAAGAGAGCACTGAAGCCCAGAGAGGGAAAACGTCTTGCCCAGAGTCACACAGCAGGCGGTGGGTGGCTCCAGAGCTCTCGACCCCCATTTCTCCTCTTTCCAGAGCACCCTTCTCTGAGCTTTCCTTGGTTTTGAGACCAAGGCAGTGTGCTACCCTGACATTCAGACTGAGGGGCCAGGGGGCAGGAAGAATGGGGGGGTCCCTGTGCCCATTTTCCGGGAGAGAGGCTACTGCTGCCAGGCCCCTCCCTTATCCCTGCAAGGAGAGACCCCTGCTTTCCACACCAGCACCCTCGGAGAGAGTCACCCCTTAGAAGATAGCAGCCCCACCTGCCTCCCTCACCCCACCCCACTTGATCTCTCCTTCCTCAGCTGTTTACTGAGATGCCTCCACTC
Organism: Okapia johnstoni; assembly: GCA_024291935.2. Classification (NCBI taxonomy): domain Eukaryota; kingdom Metazoa; phylum Chordata; class Mammalia; order Artiodactyla; family Giraffidae; genus Okapia; species Okapia johnstoni. The sequence goes on along the minus strand of CM044306.1, from coordinate 18,239,509 downwards.
TGATTCCCTTAAACACTAGAGCAGGAAAGGGGGACTGCCATTGCCTTCTTTCCTGGCGCCAGCAAGGACAAAAGACTCAGGCCGGATCCCCCCAGGGAGGGCCTGCGGTGGGATGGGGGTACTGGGCCGTCCTTCGCTTAGGAAGCAGCTGTTGTTGTCTCAGGAAGCTCAACAAGACCAAGGGGGGGTGGACGGGAGTGAGGGAGAGATCACGGAGACAGATGCAGGGGCTGACATGGCCACCGCCAGGACTCTCCTCCTGGCTCTACATCCCGGCGCTCGCCACGCCACTACCCCCCCCCCCCCCCCCGCCCGCCAACTCGGAAAGAGAGGCTGGGCTGGAAGGAGAATCTCCATGCTGCCTCATTACTTGTTTTTCTAGAAGCTTCCCAGGTGGCACTAGTGGTAAAGAATCTGCCTGCCAATATAAGAGATATAAGAGATGTGAGTTCAATCCCTGGGTCAGGAAGATCCCCTGGAGGAGGACATGGCAACCCACTCCAGTATTCTTGCCTGGAGAATTCCATGGACAGAGGAGACTGACAGGCTACAGTCCGTAGGGTTGCATAGAGTTGGACACGACTGAAGTGACTTAGCACATGCAGAAATAGAGGCTCATATAGATCTCGTATAATACAATCCAGAAAATGCCTCTACGCTTGCTGGAACAGCCCAGGGTCTACCGCGTGGGCAGAGGGACCATTGAGAGATGTAGATGCATCTCTGCATCTGGGGCAGAGGGCAGGGGTCCTGGCATAGCCTACATATGTGGTTTGGTCTCTGCCCCCCTGAAGTTCTTTTCTCAAATTTGGTCACCCCTGAGTAGGTGACATTTCTGCTGCCGTTGATGGTCAGTGGTCAGCAGTGGCTGGGTTTTGACCAAATTCCAAAGCTGTCAGTATGGGATTCATGGGAAATGGAAGTGACCTCAGGAGCTCTCTGGTCCAGCCCAACTCTACCAGGTCCTCCCCACAGGCAGGGCTGGGCGGACAAGGGCCATGAGTGACAGCATTTGTGACATCTCTCCCCCTCCCCCATGCCTTCAGGCCCTCATTCCCCCTAGTCACATCTCACCTGAGAAACTCTGTTCTGGCTCTTACCTTGTCCCCATCAGGCTGCAGGTGTCACTAGAGGTGACTCACACGTCCACCTCTACCCCCACCCCCCACAGCTAGGGTATTGCTCAAAGCCAGGGCCCAGTTAGTAGACAAGAGACACTCTCACTAAGAGAAGTGTGCAAGAGGCCCTGCCAGGATGGCAGCACAGCGTAGGAAAGAGCTTGGATCTAAGGTCAAATAGTCACAAGTTCAAGGCCCGGCTCAGCCACTCACCTGTTGTGTGACAAGTGACATCTGTCAGTCTGGTGAGTGACGTCACCTCTCGGAGCCTCGGTTTTCCCACCTCTCAGGACTGTGGTTAGAACAAGTGAGATGAGCCATCTCATAGTTATCCAGGAAATGGGAACTTCTTTCCTTGGCTTCAGTGCCCATCAGGCCATGGGATCTGCTGGCTGGTTCAACTCAGGTCAGCTGTACCTTTAGGAGAAGTGGCTGGGGGCCTTGGCCAGCTCCAGCCTCTGCTCTGCCCAGCTGCTGGGCAAGAGAGTGAGAGGTAGAGGGGCCAGCATTCAGACCGGAGGACCCATGGGAGCAGCTGAGTGTCAGGAGATGGCTGCCCCACTCATTCTAGACTACCCGTCTCTCTTCCCTGGGCCTCGGTTTTCTCATCTGATCAAGGAGGGGTTGCTCGGACGGACGATCCCTAAAGAATCCTTCCTGTGCTGTTTGTTATTCAGTGAGTCTTTGAAGTGTCCAACTTTGCTGTCTCTGGCCTATGACAGAGCCTGCAGCCTGCACAGTCTTCCTGCTTCAAGGAGAGAAATAACAATCATGGAAACAAATTAATCACTCCAAGAGTTCCCAATTGTTGAGTGTGATAAAACATTATCAGAAATGTTTATTATTTTCCTAAGGGAAATATTTCTCTCCCCATTTTACAGCTTGGGAAACCTCACCCAAGGTCACACTGAGACGTAGTAAATTAGCCGTAAGGACTCTGACTCCACAGCCCACCCCGCTGCCTGTCCCTCCTGCTGCTCCGGCTTGCAGCCCATCCCTGCGGCGAGAACAGGCTGTTCTGACTGAATCTCTGTTTCAGGTGCTGGGGAACAGCTGGGTCCCGGACTCCGCTGTGATCAAGCTTGTGGAGCCCACTGGGCCTTTCGCCAGCCCTGAGCCCTCCCCCAGCCCCAACACGGAGATCCAGTGCCTGAGCCAGGTGTGGACAGAGGGCTCCAGGGGCCCCGAGCCGCCTAGCCTGGCTCCACTCTGACAATGCAGGGAAGTGGGGGAGGGCCCTGCTCTCAGCATCCACCCACCGCCCCCACCATAACCAGAGTCTAGGTCATTTCACCCGGGAAGCCAGGGCTCCTGACCTCACATCCTCTTTTTGTTCTGACCCAGAAAAATTCTTGAGTAGCATGGAAGGAGCGACAGCTTAAAGAGTTCTGGGCTGGCAGGATTCCCACGTCTGCAGTCAGAACCCGGCCTGAGGCCATAACGGTGCTCCCCCAGGGATTGGAGAGATGGGGATGTGTGAATTAAAGCCTGGGGGGTCCTGGGGAGGAGGAGTGGTTAGTCCTATGTCTCAAATGGACAGAGGCCCAGAGCTTGTGGGAAAGGCCAGAGTGGACCCAGTAGCTGCCTGGAGATCCCTGAGCTGGGCTCCGATTTTCACCCCCCACTGTTGTCTTTACAGACTTCAGAGGATGACGAAGCCTCTCAGCAGGACCCTGAGAGATACATGACCCCAGGCTCTACCCTACCCATGTCTGGGGACGAGCCGGACTTTTCAAAGTTCAGCTCAGTCTAGCCACTGAACGCCCTCCTTGAATCTCTGGAAGGGCTGGACTTGTACTAACTTGGACAAGTTTTCTGCTATGACTTCAGAATCCTGCTGCCAGAGTCCAGGTCTCTCCCCCAACCTCCCCAAGCTTTTCTCCTGCTCATCTCAGTTCACCCGTCAGCCCTGGAACCTGATACGGTGGCCTGACAGTTCCAACTGGAGACTGGGACCTCCCCAGGATGGTCACATCCCTGGGCAAAGCACACAGTCGCTAGACCTTCGAGGGGTCAGGCAGAGCTCAGAGGGTCTGGTCCAGTTTGTGTCTGCAATGGGGGGTCCCCTGGGCCTGGGTGCCCAGTCACAGGCCCTTCCTAACTCCCCCTCCAGACCCCACCTTCTCCTCCCTTCCTTCCATCCTCAGACTCAGGGCTAAGTTCTCCCATGTAAGCTGGTGAGGAGGAGGGAGCCTGCAGCGTTAGCCTGGATTCTGATTTCTCAAAGCCAATTGTGAACCACCTGCATCCCAGTCCTTCAGCAAGCTGGTTAAAAAGATGATTCTGGGGCCCCATCAAGAGCTGCCCAAACCAGAATTTCGCTGGTGGTCCAGGAATTAGGACTCCATGCTTCCACTGCAAGGGGCACTGGCATGGTACAGCCGAAAAAAAGAAGAAAATAAACTACCAAAACCATCTCTAGGCTGGGCCTGGGACTCTGCATTTCTTACAAGTGCACCGGTGATTCTAACACTGGTGTTTGAGTACTACTGGGCTGGTTAAACTCTCAGGTCCCTCCAGCTCAGAGATTCGACATTTGGTGTGTGGAGTCTCCCCCTTCTCCCTATAGGGCCTGCTCTGCCCACCACACCATGGCCCAGCTGGGGGCTTTCCTGGACCTGCCTGAGTCCAGGCTCAGGTCAAGTGCACATAGAAAGGGGCAAGCCCAAGACAGGCCAGGAGTGGCTGTCTATCTGATCTTGAGGTAGGAGACAGATGGGCTCCAGGCTGGGCATTTATAACTGGCCTCCTCCTATTTAGATTTCTTGGGAATGAGAAAAAGATGGGCTTCAGGCCAGACACTTTCAACTAGCCTCCTGTTTTCATTTCCTGAGACAGGAGAGAGGTGGTCTCCAGGTTAGGCATTTATAGTCAGACTCCTGTTTGCTCTCTGAAATGGAAATAACAACAGAAACACGGTAAATAGCCAGGATTTGTCTCATGTGGACACTTTAAGATAGCAGTCTTGACAAGAACAGAGAGGGACTTGTTGGAGCAAAAGATCAAAAGATCCCATATTCCCCCTCCTTTAACCTCAGATACACAGATGACACCACCTTTATGACAGAAAGCAAAGAACTAAAGAGCCCTTGATGAAAGTGAAAGAGGAGAGGGAAAAAGTTGGCTTAAAATTCAACATTCAGAAAACTAAGATCATGGCATCCAGTCCCATCACTTCATGGAAAATAGATGGAGAAACAATGGAAACAGTGACAGACTTTATTTTTGGGGGCTCCAACATCACTGCAGATGGTAACTGCAGCCATGAAGTTAAAAGACGCTTGCTCCTTGGAAGAAAAGCTATGACCAAACTAGACAGCATATTAAAAAGCAGAGACATTACTTTGCCATCAAGACTCTGTCTAGTCAAAGCTATCATTTTTCCAGTAGTCACGTATGGATGTGAGAGTTGGACTATAAAGAGAGCTGAGAGCTGAAGAATTGATGCTTTTGAAATGTGGTGTCGGAGAAGACTCTTGAGCGTCTCTCGGACTGCAAGGAAATCCAACCAGTCCATCCTAAAGGAAATCAGTCCTGAATATTCATTGGAAGGTCTGATGCTGAAGCTGAAACTCCAATATATTGGCCACCTGATGCAAAGAACTAACTCACTGGAAAAGACCCTGATGCTGGGCAAGATTGAAGGCAGAAGGAGAAAGGGACAGACGGAAGATGAGATGGTTGGAGGCAGAAGGAGAAAGGGACAGACAGAAGATGAGATGGTTGGATGGCATCACCGACTTGATGGACATGAGTATGAGCAAGCTCTGGGAGTTGGTGATGGACAGGGAAGCCTGGCGTGCTGGAGTCCATGGGGTCACGAAGAGTGACTGAACTGAATCTGAATCTGAATGGGGCAAGGGAGACAAAAGGAAGAGAGGCCAGCCCATAGGCCTCTGGGCTGGAATCCATCTTGGCTGAGGGGTGTGTGCTCACCTAGGGGAGGGTCCTGAGACAAATTAGCCGGGGGGACAAAACAAGACAGTTGGCCAGAGGGGAGACAAAGACCTGGATAACTGCCTCTTTATAAAGGATTTAAACTTCCCAAAGGCACGACTCTCAAGACTCTCGGAGTTCGCCCATGCTTCTTTCTGCATGTACTCTGCTTTTCCAATAAACGTTTACTTTTCTCTTTACCTTCTGCCTCCTCTTCAGATTTCTTTCTTGTCAAGGCAGGCAAGGACTGGGGATTTAGGCCCAGTGGTCTAGCAGTTAGGACTCCTGGTCAGGGAACTAAGCCAGCTGCTGCTGGCTGCTGCTTACTGCAAGCTACTGTTCACTGTTGCATGAGTCCAGAATCACTCTTCCTACTCAGCATGCATTCCAGGCTTTGGAAGGAGGATGGAAAAAATCTCGACTCCTTCCTTGTCAAGAAAGGATTGATTGCCTGTGGGTTCTGGCAGCTATGAGGAGGCTAGGATGACAGAGCGCAGGTGGAGGTGGATATCTAACAGGGAGGAGGGAGACTTGCCTGGTGGTCCAGTGACTAAGGGTCTGTGCTCCCAATGCTGGGGGCCTGGGTTCGATCCCCAGTCAGGGAACTAGATCCCAAATGTCCCAACTAAGATCCCGCGAAGCCTAATTAATTAATTAAAATATTTAAAATGAGTAAATAAAGGGGGGAGTGAGGGGACGGGACAGGACAGGACTCTAAAGGGAACCTGAAAGTGACCCTGAATTTGGTCCCCTGGATTGAGGGGAGGGGAGGTAAAGTAACAGAGCTACCACTTTTTTCCCTTTTTCTATTCTTTGAAAAATGAACCAGGAGCTGCTCAGTATATAAAACCTAGAATTATGGGGGGGATAAAAAGGAAAAAACATATCACTCGTTGTCTCACTGCTACCCGAGACCATCGTTACCGCCTTTTGTTCTTTCTTTCCAGTCTTTTTTCTCCACATCACTTGCTGACGTGTTTTTACAAATTATTTTGTTATACAATTTTATATCCTGTTTTTCACACTTAATTGTTATATCATTAAGTGTTCATGTTTTTGCATAAGGTTTTTACAAACATTTCATAAATTAAAGTTTATTGGCTGCATAATATTTCATGTCAATTTATTTCAATTCTCTCTCACAGACACTTGTTTCTATTTTTGCTGTTATAAGTAACAGTGTGGTGAACCTTTGCACACTGCTTTGTCTGCATTTGGAGATTTCTTTCAGAAGGATTTGCATATGTGGATGTGCCATGTCAGAGGGCATAAATATTTTTGAAATTACTGATACTCACTGCTGAACAGCTTTCAGAAATGGTAGAACCAATTTCAACCCCACCAGGGCCTGTCAGTCAGCATTTCTCAAAGTCCTCAACAGCCTCCACCCCTGCCCCTGTGGCTGTGGGAGGAGAAACCACTTATAATGCCCCAGAGGTGAGGGCCTAGAGGGCTGGGCAAGGTGGAGCCAATCTTATGATGCTAAGGAAACTCACCAGAAAGTGGCAACCAGTGCGGGGGGGGGGGCGTCACATGGGGAGCACTTCTTACCTTTTCCAAGTGGAAAAGGAGCCCTAGGTCTGAGCTTTTGGGACTCTCTCTGCTCAGGATTCTGGCACAGTGTGTGACCAAATATTGGGGGAGATAGGAAGCAGTAAGTTACAGATGGTCTCAGAGAGACCTCAAAAGTTCCTCCAAAGCAGGCTCCCCCTATGAAAAATCCCTCAGCTAGAGGCTGGTGAGAACGGGGGCTTCTCAGGAGGGAAAGAACCTTCCCATCCTCTCAACCTGTCACCTACAGCAGCCAGAGCTTTGGAGGGGACTCAGAGTAGTCAACCAAGTCATCCCAGGCCCACCCCTTGCCCATTTTCAGACAATGTGCCCACTAAAGAGATTTTATGTCTTTAAAAAATTTATTTATTTATTTGGCTGCATTGAGTCTTAGTTGTGGAATGCAAACTCTTAGTTGAGGCATGTGGGATCTAGTTCCCTGACCAAGAATCAAACCTGGGCTTCCTGCATTAGGAGCTCAGAGTCTTAGCCACTGGACTGCCAGGGAAGTCCCAGACTTTATGTCTTTGAGAGGTAAAACTCTCTCCAAGGAAGTATAGGATTGATATCCTCAAGATTCAAAGTTTCTATGGATTTATCAGAAACTGGAGCATTCTTCACAGACCCTGCCACACTGTCCTAGCTCCCAGCACTGTCACAGTGCCAGCCTGGGCAGGGCAGGAAGTCCAACCCCCACTAGCTGTCACTCTGCAGTCCCTCATCCTGATATACCTTGGTTTTATATTCGTACACCCAAATCTTCAGCTCTGTGAGCTACAAGAGTCTCTTGAATAAAAGAATTGTAACAAACCACTGCTTTCCAGCCTGGGAACCTGCTGAGAGATAAAAACTATGGGAACATCAACATGGCTCACATTCTGTTTTGCCAAAGTGGGACATTAGCTATAATAATAAATTATCTTAATCTTCTCATCTGTTTCTTTCATAGAAATATTTTAACACCAAAAGGAGTATTGACGGTGAAAATAAATGATTTAAGATTTAGGTCCTTCCCTAACTTACCCTTCTACAAAGATTTGGATGCTATGATTCTAATCCACTGAAGCCTATTGAAGAGAGATTTTCAATAATCTTTCTATTACAAAAGGGGAAGGTGGGGAGAGATAAATTAGGAATTTGGGATTAATAGATACACACTACTATATAGAAAAGAGATAACAAGGATTCACAGTATAGCACAGGGAACTATACAGTGTTCAATATCTTGTAATAATCTAGAACGGAAAAGAATTTGAAAAGAATATATATAATACATATGCTTTTCATAGAGGCCCTTTACTGGGTTGAGAAAATTCCCTTCTAGTCCTAGCTTACTGAAGTTTTTTTTTTTTGATCAGAAATTGTTGTTAAGCAGGGAATCCAAAGCCAGTGAGTGCTCTGTGACAACCTAGAGTGGTGGGTTGGGGAGGGAGGTGGGAGGAAAGTTTAAGAGGGAGGGGACATGGGTATGCCTGTGGCTAATTCATGTTGATGTATAACAGAAACCATCAAGATATTGTAAAGTAATTATCTTTCAATTAAAAATTAAATGTTTTTTAAAAATTGATGTTGACTTTACCAATGATTTTTCCACAACTATTGAGATGACCATATGTTTTTTCTTTTTTCTCTTTTAGTCTATAAATATAACTCCATTCTGTGATTTTCTAACATTAAACCAACCTGAGTTTAACTTGACTTGTTCAATACTGGTATGTAATTTTCTTTTCTTGTTAAGGTCTCTACCTGGTTTTGGTGTCAGGGTGCACTGAGAAGTGGTCTCTCATCTTCAATTTTCTGGAAGAGTTTATGTAGAATTGGTAGATTTTTTATGTGTTTGGTAGAATTCATCAGTGAAGACATCTGGGCCTAGAATTTTCTTTGTGGAAAGGTACAAATTAGACATTATTGCCCATTGCTACTTTACATAACATTAACTTGGATTCTTACATATCAGCTTTTCTTTTTAAAACATCATGTAAGTGGTAAAGTCTGTCAGTTTTTATCTGAAAAACTCTACTTTATCAAAATTCTTGAAAGGATTTTGCTGGGCATGCAATCCTAGGTTTACAGCCATTTCCTCTCGGCATTCTGGAAATACTATTGTTTCGTTTTCCAACTGTAAGTGTTGCTGCTGTCAGACTGAGTAATGTGCTGTTTTTTTCTCAGACTGCTTTTCTACTTCTTTTGGTGTCCTGCAGTTTTACTCCTGGCCGCAAACTTCAAATTTTAAAAATATGTATATTTACTTATTTATTTGGCTGAGCTGGGTCTTAGTTGCAGCACCTGAGATCTTTCTTGTGGCATGTGGGATCTATTTCCCTGACCAGGGATCGAACCCAGGCCCCCTGCATTGGGAGCTCAGAGCCTTAGCCAGGGACCACCGGGAAGTCCCCAAATTTTTCTTGTTTGGTACAAATCCTTATATCTGTGGGTTCATACATTTCATCTGTTCTGGAAAAATATTTATCTTCAAATATTTATCTGTACTTCATTCTTTTTAATGTCTCCGTTGATCAGGATAAAAATTTTTTAGACCTTATCTTTATAGCTCCTTTTACCCTTCCATATTTCCCTTCTTATCTGTTATTCAATTTTATTTTTTCAGCTCTATCTTCTAGTTTAGTACTTCTTAAACTTGAAAATGCCTATTAATTACCAAGGAATCTTGTTAAACTACAAAATCCTTAAAAGAAAAAAATTGTTTGGCTACACTGGGTCTTAGTTCCAGCACTCAGGATCTTCAGTCTTCATTGGGGCACACAGAATTTTAAGTTGTGGCATGCAAACTCTTAGCTGTGGCATGTGGAATCTAATTCCCTGACCAGGGATCGAACCTGGGCCCCCTGCATTGGGAGTGTGGAGTCTTAGATGCTGGACCACCAGTTGAGTTCAGTTCAGTTCAGTCGCTCAGTCATGTCCGACTCTTTGCGACCCCATGAATCGCAGCACGCCAGGCCTCTCTGTCCATCACCAACTCCCAGAGTCTACCCAAACACATGTCCATCGAGTTGGTGATGCCATCCAACCATCTCATCCTCTGTCGTCCCCTTCTCCTCCTGCCCCCAATCCTACCCAGCATTAGGGTCTTTTCCAATGAGTCAACCCTTCGCATGAGGTGGCCAAAGTATTGGAGTTTCAGCTTCAACATCAGTCCTTCCAATGAACACCCAGGATTGATCTCCTTTAGGATGGATTGATTGGATCTCCTTGCAGTCCAAGGGACTCTCAAGAGTCTTCTCCAACACCACAGTTCAAAAGCATCAATTCTTCGGCTCTCAGCTTTCTTCACCGTCCAACTCTCACATCCATACATGACCACTGGAAAAACCATAGCCTTGACTAGACGGACTTTTGTTGGCAAAGTAATGTCTCTGCTTTTAAATACGCTATCTAGGTTGGCCATAACCTTCCTTCCAAGGAGTAAGTGTCTTTTAATTTCATGGCTGCAATCACCATCAGCAGTGATTTTGGAGCCCCCAAAAATGAAGTCTGACACTGTTTCCACTGTTTTCCCATCTATTTCCCATGAAGTGATGGGACCAGATGCCATGATCTTAGTTTTCTGAACGTTGAGCTTCAAGCCACCTTTTTCACTCTCCTCTTTCACTTTCATCAAGAGGCTCTTTAGTTCTTCTTCACTTTCTGCCATAAGGGTGATGTCATCCACATATCTGAGGTTGTTGATATTTCTCCCGGCAATCTTGATTCCAGCTTGTGTTTCTTCCAGCCCAGCGTTTCTCATGATGTACTCTGCGTGTAAGTTAAATAAGCAGGGTGACAATATACAGCCTTGATGTACTCTTCTTCCTATTGGGAACCAGTCTGTTGTTCCATGTCCAGTTCTAACTGTTGCTTCCTGACCTGCATACAGGTTTCTCAAGAGACAGGTCAGATGGTCTGGTATTCCCATCTCTTTCAGAATTTTCCACAGTTTATTGTGATCCACACAGTCAAAGGCTTTGGCATAGTCAATAAAGCAGAAATAGATGTTTTTCTGGAACTCTCTTGCTTTTTCGATGATCCACCGGATGTTGGCAATTTGATCTCTGGTTCCTCTGCCTTTTCTAAAACCAGCTTGAGCATCTGGAAGTTCATGGTTCACGTATTGCTGAAGCCTGGCTTGGAGAATTTTGAGCATTACTTTACTAGCATGTGAGATGAGGGAAGTCCCTAAAATCCAAATTTGACTCGGTAGCTCTGGATAGGGCCTGAGAGTCTGCATTTTCACAAGTTCCCAGGATGATGATGCTGCTAATCCAAGGACCATACTTAAGAGAGCAGCTCTTTGATTCATTCATCTCTTTTCAGTAGTGTTTGATTTGCTGTTAACTCCTTCCAATTAGTTTTTGTTTTAATCAATGTATTTTTTTTATTTCTGGAAGTTCTGGATGGTTCTCCTTCAAAACTGACCATTCTAGTGTCTTGTTGCTTGTTAATTTTTATAATGCCATCTTTTATTTCATTAAATGTTTACACATACGTGGTTAGTTTACATTTTGTGCCTAATATCAGAAGTCCTTGGACCTATAACTATATTGTTGTTTATGTTGACTGTTGCTCATGGTGGTCTGTTTCTCTGTGTTTTGTGATCTCAGGTTGTGAGCTCATGTTTGGATGAATCTATGGAAAATCTGGAGGCTGAAGTTGAGGATACTTTCTTCCAGAAACAATTTGCATTTGCTTCTGTCCAGAGGGGTCCAGAATAGGATAGCAGCTTGGGACCAGGTCCCTAACATACCAGAATCTTAGGTTGCCGTACCTTGACCCTGGCTTAATATCTAACTTACCAAATGTGATGCTAATATTGGCATTTGCCTTTAGCACAACTCCACCTTTCCTGTCCACTCATCATGCCTCAGAGGGCTGTTTTGTTTTGTGACCTCTCTGAGATTTCCCTTCCCACAAATCCCAGCAATGCGATAAAAATTGTTCAACATTGGATCTCATTGTTTAAAAACAAGGTCACCCTGAGTTTTGATGTCTTAGTGATTTAGTGCATAGAAGCTTAGTTCGTATTTTGAAGCAGATTCCTAAAACATTGTCTGCATTTTCAAAATAACTGAGGATTTGTAGATATGAAGATACATGCATGAGTGTATATGATCAGTCGTGTCCGACTCTTTGTGGCCCCTTGGACTGTAGCCCACCAGGCTCTTCTGTCAATGGGACTTCCCAGGCAAGAATACTGGAATGAGTTGCCATTTCCTCCTCCAGGGGGTCTTTCCAACCCAGAGATCAAACCTGCCTTTCCTGCATTGCCGGCAGATTCTTTACCCCTGAGCCATTGGGGAAGCCTGTGAAGATACACAGGGACCAGTCTGTAGCAGCAAGTACCAAGGGAAAGAAGAGCAGCTGGAGAGTGAGAGAATGCTGTTTTTTGTTGGCTGTGCTGGGTCTTTGTTGTGGCATGTGGGCTTATTTGCCCCGAGGCATGTGGGATCTTAGTTCTTAGTTCCCGTACCAGGGACTGAACCATGTCCAATGCATTAGAAGGGGCATTCTTTACCACTGGACCACCAGGGAAGTCCCAAGAGAATGTGTTTTGTACATAACTTCTAACAAATGCTTGTGAACGTGCCTTAGCTATGCCCTGTAAGTGTCGAAATAAAAAGCATTCTAAAATTTAAAAAAATAAAAAAATAAAAGCACAAGGTACCTTGTTCACTCCACCTGAACTAAAACCCTGACTCTCATTTTCCAGGCACCACGTAAGGTCTTTAAATTTTCGTGCGACGCTAGGAAAGCGAAGAAACTCTCCAAAATAGGATTGAGCTCTCATTTCTTTCCACTCTGATGAGCAGGGATTCAGGGAAAGATTTCATTCAGGTTAGAAAAATAATGGAGTGTTTCTTAACACCAGTGTGTGATGAAATAAAATTCATAATCATCACATCACAGTAAAGGATAATCCTTAAAAGTAGATATATTCAGTTTAATGATAAACTTTCCTTTTGTTCTTAATTTTCTCATCTTGCTGCCAGTGAAATGGTCCATAGACCAACACTTGGGTACTAATACTACACAGCAAGAGGGCAGGTTTATGGGAACAGCAGAGAGAAAGGAAGATCTCTTTCTGGAAGGGAAACCAAGCCCTGATAAAAATAAAAATGGGTGGGAGCAGGCTGAAACACTCAGATTATTTGTGAAATTGTCAAGCACTGTGCCAAGACGTGCACACATGAAATAAGAGAGGAGACAAATATAAACACCCAGATACTGCCTACACTGCACTTTCTCCTCCTTGGTTGGGGACGGTGGTCAGAGGTGTACACTCATGCCTCACACCTGGCATATTTGGTTCCCACAGTGCACTGCAGCTCCAGGATGGCATTTTTCCAGACCATTCCGCTGCTTCTGTGAGCTGGACTCCTGCCAACTGAAAGATGCCCTCGGTTAAGTGGGTTCAATGAACCCTCTTAGTCGTCAGCTCCATCTTCTGGCAACTGTCCGTACACTTTCCCTCAGGGCTCACTTCCTGAAAGCTTTTCTGCTTGATTCCTTAGCCTAGAATAATTTTTCTAATTCGCTCATGACAGAAGTCCTAAAAATGTCTATTGTTATTCATAACTATTACAGTCATTATTGAAATAAACAAGTAGATTGAAACATCCCTCTAGTTGACCAGACCCCTCCCAGGTGTGGGGATGTAGCTGGGAGTGTTTTGTGTGTGCCTTTAAAGTTTACTTGATTTGGGCCAAAGTTACCTTTATCCTTTTGTGTTGTCCCAGAAAGGTCATACTTCAGCTCGAGAAACAGAACAAACGCTTGAAGAAAGAAAAGAAAAGGCTGGCTGCAATTGCCCTGGCTTCTTCAGAAAATAGCAGTGGCCCGGAGGAGTGTGAGGAGACAAGTGAAAGACCCAAAAAGAAGAAAAACAAAATCCCCAGGAGGCTCTTCAGGAGAATGGAATGGAAGACCCATTCTGTTTCTTTTTCCAAACCCAAGAAAAAGAAATTGTTTTCCAAGGAAGAGCTAGTTAGTAGTGATCTTGAAGAGACAGCTGGTGCTGGAAGTCTTCCCAAGAGAAAGAAATCTTTTCCCAAAGAAGAACCAGTTACTGACCCTGATGAGTCAGGAAACAAGAGGGTCCCCAAGAAAAAGCGGAAATTGTCTTCCAAGGAGGAGCCACTCAGCAGTGGACCTGAAGAGGCTGCTGCCAGCAAGGGCAGCGGCTCCAAGAAAAAGAAAAAGCTCCGAAAGCTATCCCAGGAAAGTTAGAATGGACATCTTCCTACTGGGGCATAACTTACAGAGGTAAGACCCAATAAAATAAAAACAAATTAAAAAAAAAAACCCAGAAAGTTCATGCTTCAAGGTGTTTCTAAGTCCTTCTTCATGAATTTATGCTGAGGTTTGATTAAGTTATATGGTAATAGAAAGAATGAAGCCTCTGTTCCTAACCAGCTTCAGAATTCAGAACTTACACACCCCGGGTCTACTTCCTCCCTGTAAAAGAGAGACATCACACTGCATGTTATAAAACCCTTTCCTGTTCAGAAGGACAGAGATCATTGCCCAACTCATAAATATTTAAGGGGAGAAAATGTCTACAGATGTCAGCCAATTGTTTTCCTTGCTCAAAGAAATGGTTTTCACTTGATTATAATTGTATATACTAAGGCTTTGTGCCAAAGGACAAGAAAGCTTGGACTCTGCCCTCTAGGAACTCTTAGTTATGGGGAGGCCAGGAACCATATAAACAATGACCACAGTGTCCAGATGGTGTTGATGGGGTTCTTGGAGGGTCACAGAGAAAGTGAACAGCAGGCACTTGAAACTGTGGCTTTGGGTCTTGGAAATTTTCTAAGGGACTTAGAAATTCTAAAGTTCTTCCGGGACTTTCCTGGAGGTCCAGTGGTCAAGATTCCACACTCTCAACGCAGGGGGCATGCGTACAGTCCCTGGTCAGGAAACTAAGATCCCACATGCCACATGGCACAGCCAAAAAAAAGAAAGAAAAAAAAGAAGTTCATGTACGTGGAGATCTGTCTCATAAGCAATTGCAAATAGGGTTTGGGAGTCTTAAAGTGTAACTGAAGCACACAGATTAACTGAGATTGTGGATCCGCTGGCCCAGGAGCCCATGTAGCAGAGAAGAAACAAGAGCTGAAGGCAGTATAACATTTCAGAGGTTGGCTTATGGGTAGTCTCATTTCTTCCCACTGTGTCTCTCTTAGAAGAACACAGCTTTATCTTCTGCATTAAGTAAGTATATGGAGATACGCCTTAACTCCGATAGGCAATAAGAGGGGCAGTATCTTAATCCAGGAAGTCTCGGTGTCTTAAGTCTGGCCCCAGACCAGGGTGGGCTGACAAACTGAGGGGAGGGACATTCCCTGCCTAACTGGGACATTTGTGACTGGAAGGTAGAGGGGAATCAGTGATCTGTGCCTTAAGCAAAAACTCCATGATCACCACCCTCCCCTCACACATGTGCATACACACTCGGAGCCAGGATTCTGGAGGAGAAGAAATTCGATATCAAAAGTACCAAAATACCTATCCTTTTCCAGTGTGCAACAAGCATTCATTCATTCATTCACTTATTAAACATCCCCGTATGTTTGAGAGTTCGCTCCAGCATCAGCACCTCTTGGAAATGCTTTTTGATGCCCCCATGGGCTGATTGAGTAGCCATTTCTCGGTGCTCCCATAACAGTTTCTCATTACAGAGTGCTAATCAGGACCTTCTTCCTATCTCCTCCCTTAGACTCTGGGCCTCTGGATGTAGGGACCCTGTCTTGATCAATGGTACTCAGTAGATGATTGTTCAATGAATACATCCACCCCAAACTTATCCTTAGTTTTGATTACCTGTGGTCAACCATGGTCCAAAAATATTAAATGGGAACCTCCAGAAATAAACAGTCTTCAAGTTTTAAATTGCATGCCATTTTAAGTAGAGTGATGATGCCTGTCCCAGAGTGTGTTAGCTGATAGTCACTTAGTAGCCTTCTAAATTAGATCGACTGTCTTGCTACCACATTGCCTGCGTTTATTTTTCTCAAAATCACCCCAAAGCACCAGAGAAGTGATGCTGGTTATTCAGGTTTGCCACAGAGAAGCTGTAAAACATTAATACTTCCTTAAGTGAAAAGGTGAACGTGCTCAACTTTAAAAGGAAAGAAAAAAAACCAAACACTGTGGTTGCTAAAATCTATAGTAAAAATGAACCTTCTATGCCAGAGATTGTGAGGAAGGAAAAACAAATTTATTCCAGCTTTGCTCTCACACCTCAAAGTGCAAAAGTTACGGCCACACTGCATGGTAAGTGCTCAGTTAAGATGGAAAAGGCATTAAATTCATACAATAAGATATTTTGTGTATATGAGAGATCACATTCACATAACTTGTATTAGTTGTTGTTTAGACACTAAGTTGTATCCGACTCTTTTGCAACTCCATGGACTATAGCCCTCTGTCCACGGGATTTCCCAGGCAAGAATACTGGAGTGGGCTGCCATTTCCTTCTCTGGGGGATCTTCCCGAACCAGGAATCAAATCTGTGTCTCCTGCACGGCAGGCAGGTTCTTTACCGCTGAGCCACCTGGGAGACCCATTAGGATGAGTACAACTTCCCAAAGTGGTTTTTAACCTGCAACTGA
Source organism: Okapia johnstoni (assembly GCA_024291935.2). Lineage (NCBI taxonomy): Eukaryota > Metazoa > Chordata > Mammalia > Artiodactyla > Giraffidae > Okapia > Okapia johnstoni. Next base: position 18,223,296 of record CM044306.1, on the reverse strand, counting down.
GTTTGAGACCCTCTGCTTTGAACACTTGCTAATTCACATGTGTTCCATGAAGAGCAGCACACAGGCATGACCAGGAACAGTTTAGATATGCAAAATCTCTGGTCCCACCCAAGATCTACAGAATCAGAGCGGACATTTATTACAGTACACTGTTAGAATCATTTTACTTTATTATTATTGTTGTTGATCTCTTACTGTGCCTAATTTATAACTTTAACTTTAGCCTAGGTAAGTATATATGGGAAAAAACAGTATTTATAGGGTTCAATACTATCACGATTGCAGGCATCCACTGGGGGTCTTGGAATGTATCCCCCACAGATAATGGGTGACCAGTGGACTTAAAGTCCATGCTATAATTTTTCAAGGAACTGGATAGTTTATTAGAAGATATAATGGGGGGGGGGGTGCCACGAAATCTTGTTCACAATAGCAACCCCAGTACAAAATACTCAACAAAACTCAGGACACCTATATAACTAAACCTAGCAGGGGATATAATTCAAACTTCGAGATTTCACACATCAGCAAAACTTCCAAAATACACTTTATCAACGTAAGCATTCAGAAATAAGAAAATAATTCTAGGGACTTGCCTGGTGGACAGACTTCTAAAAAAAAAATTCTAATTTCAAAGCCCTTTTATAAAAGGGAGACCATTTTAACCCCAAAGTGTAGGGAGAGGAGAGAGAATTTGGGGACAAAGGGCAGTTTGCGTTGTTGTTGTTGTTTCTCTGGACACACAGTGAGGCCAGTGGGATCGTTAATTCTCCCACCAGGCGTTGAGCCCAGACCCTTGGCAGAGAGAGCACTGAGTCCTAACCACGGGACAACCAGTGAAGTGTTAGCCACTCAGTCACGCTCGACTCTTAGCGACCCCATGGACTGCAGCCCACCAGGCTCCTCTGTCCATGGGATTTTCCAGGCAAGGATACTGGGTTGGGTTGCCATTTCCTTCTCCAGGGGATCTTTGCCACCCAGGGATTGAACCCGGGTCTCCTGCACTGCAGGCAGATTCTCTGGACAACCAGAGAATTCCCCAAATGGCAGTTCTTTGAGAGGAATGAATTTTCTTTAATAACAAAGTCACTGTGTTGTCCTTTTTATCACATTGCCACTGCCTGGAAACATGCCAATCTAAACAGCATTGCCTCGCAGACAGGCCGCTGGGGACCCTGGGCTGGAGGGAGGCCTGAATATGTGGAGAGGCAGAACACAGTCCTAGACGGCAAGATTAAAGAGCCGTAATTCCTCCTAGATTGTTGTTCAGTCACTAAGTTATGTGTCTGGCTCTTTGAGACCCCGTGGGCTGCAGCACGCCAGGTGCCTCCACCATCTCCCGGAGTTTGCTCAAATTCATGTCCGTTGAATCAATGATGCTATCTAACCATCTTTTCCTCTGCCACCCCCTTCTCCTTTTGCCTTCAATCTTTCCCAGCACCAAGGTCTTTTCCAATGAATCAGCTCCTCACATCAGGTGGCCAAAGTATTGAAGCTTCAGCTTCAGCACCAGTCCTTCCAATGAGTATTCAGAGTTGATTTCCTTTAGGGTTGACTGGTTTGATTTCCTTGTTGTTGTCCAAGGGGCCCTCAAGAGTCTTCCCCAGCACCACAATTTGAAAGCATCAATTCTTTGGCACTCAGCCTTCTTTAGGTCCACCTCTCACATGCATACACGACTATCGGAAAAACCATAGCTTTGACTTCTAGGGCTTTTGTCAGCAAAGTCACATCTCTGCTTTTTAATATGCTGTCTAGGTTTGTCATTGTGGACTGTTTTAGTGCAATTCCAGTTAAGATCCCACTTGGAAGAGGAAATACTCCAACAAAATGAACCTGGAGCTCCCCCTTCTAGAATAAACAAACAAGACTAAGAAGAAAAATAATCAAGAGAGGAACTGGAAACGTTCCTTACTATTAGGTTGGTGCAAAAATAATTGTGGTTTTGCACTGCTGAACTTTGCTGTTTGATATTGAAATGCATTCTTGAATAAATGTGGTTCTGTTATACATCATTTTGATGTGCATTTCTCATTTTATGGGTTTTCTTTTTTTGCCAATTACATTACTTGCTGTTTATTTTACATTTGTTTTAGGCTAGGGGAATGATGTTAAACAAAAAGCAAATTCAAGAAATTTTCTTATTTGAGTTCAAAACGGGTCATAAAGCAGCAGAGACAACATCCGACATCAACAAAACACTTGAGCCGGAACTGCTAATGAATGTGCAGCGGGGCGCAGTGGTGGTGCAAGAAGTTTAGCAAAGGGAGACAAGAGCCTTGAAGATAAAGATCGCAGTGCCCGGTCATCAGAAGTTGACAACGACCACTTGAGAAGATCATCGAAGCTGATCCTCTTACAACTACACGAGAAGTTGTCAAAGAATTCAATGTCGACTGTTCTATGGTCGTTTGGCATTTGAAGCAAATTGAAAAGGTGAAAAAGTTCCATAAGCGGGTGCCTCATGAGGTGACTAAAAATCAAAAAAATAGTCATTTTGAAGCGTCGTCTTCTCTTGTTCTTCACAACAAACCATTTCTCAATCGGCTTGTGATGTGCAATGAAAAGTGGATTTTATATGATAACCAATGATGCTCAGTGGCTGGACTGAGAAGCTCCAAAGCACTTCCCAAAGCCAAACTTGCACCAAAAAAGTCATAGTCACTGTTTCTTGGTCTGCTGCCTATCTGATCCACTACAGCTTCTGAATCTCGGTGAAACCATTACATCTGAGAAGTATGCTCAGCAAATCAATGAGATACACTGAAAACTTCGATGCCTGCAGCTGGCCTTGGTCAACAGAATGGGCCCAATTCTCCACAACAACGCCTGACCACACATTGCACAACCAACTCTTCAAAAGTTGAACTAATTGGGCTACGAACTTTTGCCTCATCTGCCATACTCACCTGACTTCTCACCAACCGACTACCACTTCTTCAAGCATCTTGACAACTTTTTGCCGGGAAAACATTTCCACAACCAGCAGGAGGCAGAAAATACTTTCCAAGAGTTCATCAAACTTTTATGCAACAGGAATAAATAAACTTATTTCTCATTGGCAAAAATGTGTTGAATGTAATGGTTCCTATTTTGATTAGTGAAGATGTGTTTGAGCCTAGTTACAATGAGTATGAATTTCCCAGGCAGTGCTGGTGGTAAAGAATCTGCCTGCCAATGCAGGAGACACAAGAGATACCGGTTTGATCCCTGGGTCAGGAAGATCCTCTCTAGTAGGAAATGGCAAACCGCTCCAGTATTTTTGCCTGGAAAATCCCATGGAAAGAGGAGCCTGGAAGGTTACAGTCCATGGGGTTGCAAACAGTTGAACACAACTGGACAACTGAGCACAGCACACGATATGATAAGAATCCTTTCTGCCCTTCAAAGCACAGGCTACTGTGCCAAGAGGGAAAAAGGATTTAAAAAAAAAAAAAACTAGCAGTAGAATTCCCTTTAGAAATTCAACTGTCAGGCTTCCCTTGTGGCTCAACTAGTAAAGAATCCGCCTGCAATGTGGGAGACCTGGGTTCGGTCTCTGGGTTGGGAAGATCCCCTGGAGAAGGAAAAGCTACCCACTCCAGCATTCTGGCCTGGAGAACTCCATGGACTATACGGTCCATGGGGTTGCACAAAGTCGGACATGACTGAGCAACTTAAAAAAAAAAAAAAGAAATTCAACTGTCTTTATTAGGAAAATACTTTGGTGACAATTTGGAGCCATAAGGAAATTCCCTCCACCTCAAGGGTATGGCCAAAATAGATGGGCAGTGGTTGGCAGATTTGGCTATACATTAGAATCACTAAATGGCAACCCACTCCAGTATTCTTGCCTGGAAAATCCCATGGACAGAGAGAAGCCTGATGGACTACAGTCCATGGGGTCGCAAAGAGTCGGACATAACTGGGCAGCTAACACTTTCACTTAGAATCACTTGGGGCACTTTAAAACATACTGCTTCCCAGGTTCCACTCTCAGCCTCAGAGAGACTTGTTAGACCCTGTTTCCTCTTCCAGAGCACTGAGAAAGACTACATTTTCCAGCTTCCCTTGTAATAATCCAGGAGACTAGATCCCTGAATCATTGTTAGGAGTGCCACCCAATCTCCATCAGATGTGATGTGAGCAAGAAATGAATGAAAAAGTTGTTAAACTATTAAGCTGTGATGCTCTGATTGTTAGTTACAGCTGATAGCCTTTCTTGAATTTCTGATTTAATTGCTCTGAACTGGCATCCAGACAATTGCTTTTTTTTTTTTTTTAATTCTCCAGGCAATTTTAATGGGTAGCCACTGTTGAGAACCACTGAGGTGGACAGAAATACAAGTGCAGGGTTGCTGGTATAGTAAAGAAAGACTGAGTTTCCAGGGGTGCCCCTGGAGATGGGAAGAAGTTTGTCCACAATAAGAGAAAGAAGCAGGAGAGGGACCAGCGACATGAAGGGAGGAGCCAAGGAGGAAAAGTTGGCTAAGAAAACATTCCCTGAGCTGGGAATGGTCAAGGGACATTTTGGAATTGGAGTGTATGATATTCAGTTCTCAATTCTCATCAGAGCTGTTAGGTGGGTGATATGAGGCCCCATGGCTGCCTCCAAATTGCCAGTCAAGTTGGCCCCACACTAGTCCCTGTGTGAGTGGATGCTTTGGAGAAATCAAAGGAAGGCAGCCAGTTCAACACTTGGTCGTCGTAGAAGGGAACAGCCAAAGCCCTTCTTGAGAATGTTCAGTGAGCATCCTGGGATAAGGAACCTGACCCTTCAACCACACACTCATGGAGACATTGGGGTGATATTTCAGCCACTCTCTACAGCCCCTGCTGCTGAGCACCTAGAACCAATCCTAGCATTACCCCAGGAGAAGCCATGACACCTTACAGAGGATGGACCTGAGGTCCAGAGAAGGGGAGGAACCTCCCTAAGACCACACAGCAAGTTCTGGGTAAAGCTGAGTAGATTAGCTATGGGTTCCCTGAGCTCCCCGACCCCCATGGATGGTCACATACTCCTGGATACAAGCCTTTAACAAAAGCATCTTCTGGGGCTGGGGAGTGTGGAACAGTGGAACATCAGAGAACACAAGACATGTCACTCCAGCTTCCATTCCAGAATCACCTAAGCTGTGCTCCCCCCACTCTAAGCCTTTCCCGAAGCCATCCACTCAATCCCAACAAAAGACAGAGCCCAGAATCTTTGCTTTCACGTTTAATCAAAGGAAAGAAAACCAGTCAGAGAGAAAGCTCGGGAATTAGATGGCTGAGGGATGGGACAGGGGAAGGACAGCTGGGCTGGGGCTGGGCGTGGACGGGGGGACAGGGTCCTCATTATCCTGAGGTTCCTCAATACAAGCATCCACAGTGGGAGGGGGGAGGATGAGCACAAACACCTGTTCCAACCCAGCCCTGGTCCCCCGAGCGGGGCTGAGGCAGGGGAAGAAGGATGCTGTTCAGAGAGGGATGGAGACAGGAAAGGAGGGGCCCAGCCCTGACCCTCAGGCATCACCAGAGGTGAAGATGGAGATTCACCCGGAAGAACCAGGTACCGACTCCTCAGCAAGATATCCAGCGCCCATTCCCACCCAAGAGGATGGTCTTCTAATCAGGACGCTCTGGAGCATAACCAAAGGGAAGGGGGTGGCTGTCTCTATTCCCAAGTCTTCTGGGTGAGGTGGGGATGGATGGACAAAGGAGGCCATGGCCCCGGGCCAGCAGGAGAACACCCATTTTCCTCCCACTCCCAGTCTCCTTGGGCTAAGGTTGAGGGTGAAGCAAGGGAGAGCTGAATGGAGGATAAATTAAAAGAATGCTGACTAAAGGAAAAAGAGGAATGTAGAGGTGCATAGTGGATGCAGAGTTATGCAAATGAGATGGGAGCAGGCTTGACCGTCACATCTCACTTGCATACCTAGGCAAATGCAAATGAGATCCCTAATATAATAAATATATTTCTAACTTTGTAATAAATATTCTGTTTCTTCTCCCTCCCCATCCCTAAGAAATGGGCACACAGTGGTTCAGGGGCCAGCTTGGGCTGACACTGCAGCGAAGACGGACTAGACACTCAGAAGAACTGGGGAACACAAAGGCTGGGGGTAGGGGTAGTGGGGGAGGTCCCCTACAAAGGACAGGTTCACCCCAGGAAAGGTCACAGAGAAGGATGAGGGATGAGATGCCTGGGGAAGTCGAGGACAGCATTCTTTTCTTAAAAGGGATTCTCCTATTTTACACAGTCGCCCTCCCCGAGGACTGGAGGGCAGGCATTTAGGGTCAGGAGACAATAGGAGAGTTGGAGGAAGATATCTGGGGAGGGCCAAGCCTCTGGAATCTGGGCTAAGGGTCTCATAAGAAAAGGGAGCTGATGGTGAGCTCCAAAAAAGGGGGCCCCCAGAGAGTGACCTCCAAAGCAAAACTACCATTTGCTTCTCCCTCTCCCAAAACCCAGCCTGACACACACACCAGTGGCAGAAACACAGACCAGGCACCACCACAAGGGGAAACATAAACGGTGCAGACTACAGCGTGGGTGGCGCCCCCTGGAGTCATGCAGGGAGCCTGCTGGGGCACAAATGTCCTCTGAGCCCACACTTCACGGCCCGGCCCTCACCTTGCCTCAGCCCTCAGGCAGCCCTCATGCCACCCGGACCCGGCCAGAGAGGCCAAAATGGACAACAACTACGGACAGGGAGCTCAGACATACCCCCGCCACGGGCCACGGAGGGCTGGGAGTTCTCCCGTCAGAAGCTGCAGGCTCCTCCTCACTGGGCTTGGCCTCCAAACCACCCCAGCCTGGGCTGAGCCCACGGACCCTGCCGGCCTTGCCCTGTGGGGAGCAAGAGCTGCCCCATCAGGGTCACCTTGGAGAAGTCTGTGGAGAGACTTCGGCAGTGAAAAGCTGTGGATGAGGGAAGGGCAGGGACCCAGCCCCATTCCGAGGGGGCTGAGGGCTGCACGGCTCCCTGGCTGTGGCAACTAGCTGGTGCTTTGGCTCCTCCAACCTCTGGGATGGCAGCAAGCTGGCACCACCGCCTGGGCCTGCCTGGTTGCCAGGGAGTCATGTACCACCCCTGGGCACTGGGAACCAGCCTAAGGCCTGCTCCTAGGCTGCGGGGGTGAGAAGTAGGAGGAGCCTAGGAATGGGGTGGGGGTGGGGCCAGTCCAGAGGAGGAAAAGCGATTGGAGAGGGGACTGGTGGGAGGGGGCGGGCAGTGTACCTATGACCACGTGGTCCCAAAGCAGCTTTTCTCTCCTCTGGACTGAGCATTACGGAGATGACTCTGACACCCTCCTGGGCACGGTCTGGCTCCCACAGAGGGACATCTAGTGGCCAATGGACATAGAGAGTGGGCAGCACCTGGGTACAGGGGTACCCCACGAACACCCACCTCCCTGGCGGTACACACCTCTGCGCTGAAGCCAGATGAAGCGCCCAGACCCAGGAAGAGCCAGAACTCCAGGGACGGGAGCTGAGGATGGGGGCTGGAGGTCACGGGGGGGAAGGGGACGGATTCAGGGTTCTGGTTATGACCCAGAGAGCCGAGGTCCGGGTGAACAGGCTCAGTACACCCAGCTGACAGGCACCCACTGGGGCTCCGTGCGCAGCTTCTCCATGGCGGCCTGGAGCTCACGGAAGGTCCTCTCCAGGTTGCTGTTGACCAGGCAGAGGTCGAAGTAGTGCCCGTAGCCCCTCTGGATGCGGCTGCTCTCCTCCACTGTCCGCCTCAGGTCTGCCTCCTGCCGGCACAAGGGGGCCTACCACCCGTCAGTGTCTCCCAGACACCCCCCCACGTAGGGGACCCAGAGCCTGCATCATCTAGGCCCTTCCCCAGAGCCCAAAGTACCAACCATAGTGGCTCAGAGTCTCTGGATGGGGAGGCAGCAACCCCTCCCTGCATGCCCCCTGGCAGCTCTCCTGTAACCATGGACAGACAGGTGGGTAGAAGGAAGGAAGGAAATAACCTTTAGGAAGTGACAGGCGTTAACACCAAACACTTTGTAACCTGCATAATCTTCACTCCAGCTCTGCAAGTAGGACTAATTATTCCCATTTACAAGAGAGAAAACTCAGACACACAGAGGCCACACAGACAGCCAGTGGCTGCACAGGGTCTGCCTGACTCCAAAACCAGTGCTCCCTTCAGTCTGACTAGGCCCCCTTACCTAGGCAGCCTGAGGGGCACATCCCTTGTGTGGCCCAGGACAAACCCGGTCAGCAGAGGTGGGAGGAGAACTTGAATACTGACTTATAAACCTCAGGCAGGAGCTCTAGGACTGGCCCAGCTCTTTCTGAGGGGCTCCAGGAGGCCCTGTTTGTGGCCAGGGCGGGGCCTGTAGCGGGGCGGCGGCTTTGTGCTGCAGCCCTGGGGAGCCCAGCCCAGACCTTGCTCCTGGGCCTGCACAGTGCTCCGAACTGAGCCTGAGAGCTGCAGTACCATGTGTGGCCAGCAGAGGGACGCCTGGGTTCAACTCTCTGCAAACCCTGCACCTGCAGGGTAAGACTGTTCCCTGGGGACCCTGGGAGCTAAGGGGTGCCTTGGAGTCGTGCAACACCTGACTTGAAGCCTCTCCTCCATGCACTGCCTCCTCCCTGATGCAACCTGGTCCCTCCAGCCAGGCTTCCAGTCTCTAGCTTCCGCCCTCCCTTCAGCCTTTTCCCCAGCTGTCAAGAGCACACCTCTGCTCTCTGGCCCTCTGGTCTCCCTAGAGTCAGCACTCTGTTCCCACAGAGTGGACTAGGTAGGGGGCCTGGCAGAAGCTCCTGTGCCCCGGACTAGCTGTGTCCCTTCATTTCCTTGCTCAGACCCTTTCCACACCTATAAAGTGAGAATTGTTAGTCCTACCTCACTGGGTGGGTGCCTTGGGTGGGCGCCTCTCCCCTTGTGGACACCATCTCCTTCTCTTCCTCAGCTTTGGCTGGCCCCCACCCCCAGGCAGCCACTATGCCCCTCCCAGCATACCTCAGAGGCCCTCACCGTGAGCTGCTTGGTGGACACCCCGCTCTCCAGCGCCGCCCGGTTCATGGCCCGCAGGGTCTCAAAGTCAGGGGCCTCAATGAACACCACGTAAGGGACAAACTCAGCTGTTCTCAGCACCTTCACTGCCTGCAGAAGAGGAAGGCTGGGAGTATATCCCCATGTACATCTGGGGTGATGGGGTGAGGACAGGTACCTAGGAACAGAGGAGAATGAGGGACCTGGGCTTCTAGAACATGAAACCTGGGAGTGAATGGCAGAACAGCTAGCAGATGGCTGGGATGGGGTGAACTGGAGGAAACTAGAAGAGTAGGGGTGCAGGAGGCTGAGAAAGGGGTTCTGGGTGGGCTGTGGCCCTAGCAGTAATTGAGGGGTTATACTGGGGTGTGTGGAAATACACAGGAAATACTGGGAGCAAGCAGAGTACCCAGAGAGGTACTGAGCAGGCTGGGAAGGAGCGGGCCAGCAGTACCTGGGGGTTGACATCCAGCACGCACACCCGGCCAGCAGCCACCACGCCCCGGATGGAGTCGATACGTGTGCCGTACAGGTTGCCCTCGTATTCACCATGTTCCAGGTATCGCCCAGCACGGATGTCGGCCTCCATCTCCGCACGGGACACAAAGCTGTAACCCTGGCCTTCCCGTTCTGAGTCCTTGGGCCTCCGGGACGTGTCTAGGGGGAAGGATTGGCCGATGGGCACAGGCAGGGCACATCACCTCAGACACAAGGGCTCGTGTTCTCTGAGAGCCAAGAAGCCCTGTGCCCTCCTGCACACCTGGCCCTCGTCCTCAGCACTGCCACCCACAGATTCAAGATGTCCATATTGAGAGGACCTGCAGAGATCACTGCTCTAACCCAGTGTTCATAGATGCAGGGCTGAAGCCCAGAGAGGGCGATATGCAGCCCAAAGCCACACAGCAAGGCCAAGCACACCTGGGGCCAGCACTCAGGTTCCTGCCTCTAGGAGCTTTCACACCCAAGCTGCCTCTGTCACCAAGAAGCCCTGTCTTAAACAAGCCCACGCATAGCTTATAGCTCTGTTTCACTATGGGCTTTTAGCCCAGCTGGGCTTTTAGCAAGTGAAACATGAGGAAAGGCAAGGCAAGGCTAGCACTGCCCACCTGGCCAATGGGTCCTGAGACAGTTCTCCGCGCCCTCCCAGCCTGCAGTTCCCAGATTCACCCACAGAGGGCGCACACCATACACCTCTCACCCAAAGGTATCACTTCACCTGGGGCAGATGCCCATTTAGAGGCCCAGCCCTGGCCCCCAGGACAGTCCCTGCTCCCTCGCCCCCAACCCCCGACCCTGCAGGGCCCGGCTCCCACTCACAGGGCACTGTGGTGCCGTAGCGATCTGGATCCCACATGATGAGTTTGTTCTTCAGGCTGCGGCGGCCCACGCCCTGAGCCCCGATCAGCACTAGGGTTTTCCGGCGGAAGGGGGGCATGCGGGCCACCTCCTCGTAAATGAGCAGCTCGTGGCGGTCAAACTCTGGACACAGGGAGATGGCACTGCTCATCAGGTGGAGGGGGTGCGGCTGGGCTCTCAGGGAGGCCGAGGGTAAGAGGGTTGGGGTCAAGGGCAGCAGGGAGAAACAAGGCAGGGTTTAGGGACAGGACTGGCAGCCTCAGAACCAACAGATGCACCAGTTATTGGTGAGGAAAAGGGGGCATTAGAGGAGGTCAAGGGGAAAGGGGTGCCCAATACCCACCTGCATTCTTGGTGGTCAAATACATCATTCGCTTCTTTTTCTTTCCTGAAAGGCTGCCACATAGGGTCCCTGGCCAAAAGGAGATGGACCAGTGAGGCCAGGCAGGGCCACATCAGATCTCAGATTTGGGGTCTTGGGGGAAGACTGTACCTGAGGTGGGTGTCAGTTCCAGGTCCCTCTTGACAAAGGCTTTCCGCTTCTCCTCCAGCAGCTGGCTGGGGATGAGCCCTGCGCTGCCCCCTTCCACATGGCATGCCTAAAATGACCATGGACAAAGATCTGCCTAAGTGAGCCCTCACCTGCCCGACATGCTATGTCTGGGGAAACTACATGGGTGACCAGCACTCACCTGCCACCAGTTGGCATCATCCTGGTTTACAATCTGAAGCAGGTCCCCAGCACTGAAGCGCAGGCCTGCCTCTTTGCAGGGGATCAGGCTGTCTCGGGTCGGGTCATAGTCAAAATGGCATTTCACAAATACCTGGCCAGGGATTTGCCGAGAAGAGTTAAGGGCAGAAGCAGGGGAAAGCTGGAGGAGTCGGAGCCCTGTCCCATTGCCATCCCCTACATCCAGAGTGGGAGCTGGGAGTGAAAAGAGTCCCCCTCTTTTCACAAAGATGAGAGCCTAGCACTGCCCATCTAAAGGCATGATGCTTGAAGGCCTGCCTAGCCCACCTCCCTGGTACCAGCCTCCCTTTGCATCCAGAACAAAAGGACTCAGAAGCACCAGGGATCTGCTCAGGCCTGGGGTATGCATGACCCTAATGCAGGATCCCTCTGTCCCCCCTACACCCTCCCCTCCCTCGGAAGAGAGGGCACCTCTGAAGAGAGGCCAGACAACCAATAGGAGAGGTGGGCAGAGCACCAAGCCCTCCACAATCCACCAACCAGGAGGCAGCTGTATGGGACACGGGACCACCGGATGCTGAGCACCCTCGAACACACATAGCACATAGGGGGCTACAAGCGACGCAGGAATTCACTTGTACACTTGGGTACCCCAGGCTTTAGATGTGCGCATGTCCCTTGCACATGTGCATGAGTGCCCAAGACTAGGGCAAGTGTGCAAGCGTATTCACCAGGTGCAGAGGCCTGTAAGTGGCTGGATCTGCCAGATCCCATCCCCCACTTGCTCTGAGCACACTGATTGGAGAGGAGCTGTTCCCACCCTGAGGCCGGTGACCCTGGCGGCTGGGAGGCTCAGCCACCCCTTGGGCCTTGTGCTGGGGGTAGGGCTTGGTGAAGGGGCCCACCTGGCGGGGCAGATGGGGCTCCTGGTAGCTGGGCAAGATCTTGAGGATGACACTGCCGCTGGCGCTGCGCAGGAGCTCCTGCAGCGCGCGGGGGTCGCTGCCCACAGGCTGCCCATTCACCTCCTTGATGATGTCGCCTACGTGTAGGAGTCCTTGCTGGGCCACCATGCCCCCATGCAGAATGCGCGCTATCACCAACTCGCCACCCTCCACGCGGAATGTCACACCCTGGAGACAGAGGGCAGGTATGTGAAGCCCCAACTGCTCCAAGTCAGAATCTTCAAATGGGTGTCCTAAGAGCCCCTACATTCTACCCTTCCACCCCCATGGTCACTTTCTCTGCCATTGTCTCCCCAAACGCTTCACCTACAGGAGCACTAAAGGACCAAAAGTGGGCAGAATAGAGATGTGTGCGCCCAACACTGGACAAAGCTGACCTTGTCTTCAGGCCTCCTCTGACCTGACTTGATCCCGCTGCTTACTCTCAACCCCCCCCCAAGATTCCCCCTCTGGCACAGCCGGGCACCCTCACCAGATGCTCTCCAGCTGTCTTGCGGATGCCCACCATGCGCACGGCGTCGGGAGGCACAGGCTGGTTGCTGAACGTGGGGTCCAGGCCAGGGCTAGGGGGTGGTGTCTCATAGGTCTTTGAGGCCACAGAGTCATGGGTCTCCAGGAGGGACTGGAGAGGTGGGAGGAAGGGGAGGAACCATGGGGAAGTGCCCTGAGGTTCCTTCCCATCCCAGTCCTAACTTCCTGCCGCCCCACCCCAGGAACCTGGGAGAGGACCAAACCTGGAAGTGGGGCTCCTGGAGGATGCGGGACAGCTCGGCCGCGGTGCTGCTCTGCTCCGCCAGCTGTGCCAGGTCCCGTAGGATTTCCTGCACCAGCTCCAGGTTGTTGTCCCGCACTGCCTCCAGCTTCGTCTCCTCCAGCCGCTCATGGGCCTGGGGGTAAGGGTGGAACAGGTGAGGTCTGATGCCTCCCCAAGGGCCCCAGGGTACCAAACTGTGCCCCCTCCTCTGTTCCCAGGCATCTTCCCACCCCCAGATCCGGACTTTAGACCCTGCCCACACCACTGCTTGTGGTATTAGCCTCAGAGCCTCACTCACTCAGATACAAGCACACTCACAAATACGCACATGTGCCCTGCTATCTCCTTTATCCCCCAAGAGCAATTGGGACCCAGTCTAGGGAAGAAAGAATCCAAAAGATAACACCTCATTTCCATCTCTTGCCACAAAGAGCCATTAAAGTCATCAAACTGTCCCCAGCCACCAGAACCCCATAAGCATCTGAGTTCAAGGACAGCTTCTCCCACCCAAAATCATGGTAGGGTAGGGTCTTGGACACCCCGTGGCCCAGAATAAGGAAGCCAGGGAAGTGGAGTAGCTTGTCCAAGGTCACAGGGACTCGTACTTGGGTTTCTAAGCCTTGAGCTCAGTGTTTCCAGTGAGGAAGGGGACAAGATGTCAGTACATGGCACCAGGAGAGGGCTCTGCACCTACTTGTTGCTCTACTGACTCTGGGCTCCATGACAAGGTGCTCTGAAAAGGGAAAAAGAAGTCTCTGCCAGTGACCAGCCCAGCAGGAAGAGTTATGTTAAGTGGGAAGAAAAGAGTCCCCTTTCAAGGATATATATGGAGACTTTTTTTGCCCTCTGAATCATTTGGAAGATAGTTGCAGAGACAAAGTACTTCACCCCGAAGTACTTCAGTATGCATCACCTAAGAACAAACAGGATGTCTGCTACATAAACTACAATACCATTATAACATGCAAGAAACTCAACATTTGCATACCAACATAATATTATCTAATAGACAGTCCATGTTCATGTCACTATTGCCTCAAAAATATTCTATAGGGCTTTATTTTTCTGATCCACAGTCTAATCAAGATCAGATGTTAACTTTGGTTGTCACATCCTCTTAATTTCCTTTAACCTAGAACAGACCCTTTAGTCTTTCAGGACATTTTTAGAGTCCAGGTCAGTAGTTTGTGGAGTGCTCCACAGCTGGATTTATCTGTTGTTTCTACATGTTTAGACTCAAGTTAATCTTGGTGGCAAGAGTTCTGTATAAGTGATCTTAAGGTTTCCCCACACTTTGAGACCATGAGACTATTCGGTTCCCCAGTAATCATTCACTAATGGATTTAGTCTCCAGTTATGAGCTTTTGCCTGAATCAATTGTTATTATGTTGGGGTTGCAAAATAGTCATTATCTAACCCCAGCATTCCTTCCACATGCATTAGCTGGCACTCTATTATAAGAAAGAGCTCTTCCTTTCCCCTCGCACTCCTCCTCCTTCTCTCTCATTCGGCATCACTATGAGCTTTTTTATTCAGTGTGTTCTAACCCATCGTCATTGGTATCTTAATTGTCTCAGTTTACCCCAGATTTGTTCAGGGGAGCCCGCAGGGCGCCTTTTGACTTGTTCCCATTATGAGCGCCTTCTTCCTTCCATCACCAGCTCACCTTGTACTTTCCCTACTCCAGAGGTGGAATCAGCAATTTCCCCAAGGAAACCTGACTCCTTTTGCTGGGGAATGGTATTCAGAAACCAAGATCTGGGCGCTCAGTGCTCACTGATTCTGGGTGTCATAACTTCAGCAGACATTAGCTGATACTGACTGCTCTAATTAAAGTCAAACTCTACACGATTTTCCTTGCCTTCTCCCATTCCATATTTTATCTCCCTTCTCCTTTGGTGACAATTTTCTCCCAAGAACTTTAATATATTTACTTTTTTTATTCTGTCCTTCAATGTTCAGAAAGTTTCAGAATTGCTACACTATTGCTACTATCTATCACCTTAGGTATCACCTGCTGTATATTTTACCCAAGTAAAAATCAAGATTTACCTGCATTCTTTTTGTCCCCAGAATAGTTTAAAAAAAAAACTCACAACCTTAATGTAAACATTCTATATCTGGGCTGTCTACTGTGGTAGCAACTAGTCACATGTGGCTGTTGAGAAATATGACTAGTACAGCAAAGAAACTGAATTTTTAATTTTATATCAGCATTTCAGCTTCAGTATTTTAATTTAAGTAAAGTATTTAAATGAGTACGCACCTGGGGCTGGCTAGTGGCTACTAATATTAAATAGTACAGGCTTAATAAATGTCCCACTTAAGGCATATAGTCAGAATTTTGTGAAGTTACTTAAATTAATTCCTTTCTCTGTCCTGCTAACAATTTGATATATGAATAGACTCATTTATCTGCACTTAGTTTCAGGGTTAGATTTTTTCATCCTTTTTAAATATAATCTTATTTTTAATATGTACGACACTCACACGGCTACAATCTTAAATCTATATAAAAAGTAAACTCGAAAAGTCTTACTTCCATCTTCATCCCTTCTGCCCCATTCACACCGACACTCCAAAAGGCACCATTTCCGTTAGTTTCTAGTTTATTCAGTCTGCGTTTTTTCCACAAAAATAAATAAATATTTCCCTTTCTCTCTTATATAAGAGGTATGTACACTCTTTGATACTTTGGGGGTTTTGTTTGTTTAAGTGGTTTGGTTTGTTGTTTGGGTTTCTTTCTGCTGTTTGTTCTTGTTTTTTTTGGCTGACACCACACAGCATGCAGGATCTTAGTTCCTCAACCAGGGATCGAACCCATGCAATGGAAACAAGGCTTCTTAACCTCTAGACCACCAGAGAAGCCCCTGTTTTTTTATTTAACAATATGCCCTGGAATCACTCTGTGCTGCTCCATGGAGACCTTCCTTTATTATTGTTATCTTTCAATCACTGCATTTGCCTGACTTCATGACTGGAGTACCACAATTCATTCAACTACTCTCCATAGGTATGGAGGTTGTTTCTAATATCTTACTATTGCAAATAAAACTGCGGTGAATAGCCTTGGCATAGCCATTCTATATTCGTGAAGTAGATCTTTCATGTAAATTCCTAGAAGTCTTGCTGGGTCAAGCAGTAAATAAATATGTGGTTTTGTTAGATATTGACAAACTCCCCTCCATGGGGCTTGTGCCACCTTGTCTTTCCACCAGCGTAAGAAGAGAAACTTTCCTGAAGCCTTGCCGCCAGAGTGTGTGATCAAACCCTTGAATGTCTGCCAATCACATAGATGAGAAGCCATCTCTCAGTGGGCCTTAATTTGCATTTTGCTTATTATGAGCGAAGCTGAGCATCTCTTCATATGTTTAAAGGCCATCTGTATATCTTTTTCTGTGATCTGTCTGTTCACATCTCCTGCCAATTTTTCCATCAGATCTTGTTTTTTCTGTTTCTCACTTCTTAAAACATTCTCTATATTAGGAAGATATGCCCTTTATCTGTAATACCTCTTGCAAATATTTTCCCCCAGTTTGTCATTTATCTTTTGACTCAGCTTATGTTTTTTTTGTCAATGCAAAAACTATGTATTTAATTTAGTTAAATTTATTAATATTTTATGCATCCAAATTTCGAGGCATAGTTTTAAAAAAAGGCTTTCCTTTACACACAGATCCATGTTTTCTTCTAGGATGTATATAGTTTGTGTTTTCAATCTCTGACCTGCTTGGAAGTTTATTCTGATGAATGGTGTGAGGTATGGATCTGCTTTGGTATCTTTCCAAATGACTGTCCAGGTATTACAATACCATTTAATAAAAATCTGTAAGAAAATGATTGCTTAATTTTCTACGTGTAATAATGGTAGTGCAAATATTTTTTTAAGAACTTTTAACTACAACTATTGAAATATTTCAGATAAAATTCTGTCTGAAACTTGCTTCAAAATAATTCAGGAGAGAGAGAAGGAGGTGGAGGTATGGATGCAACAAGATTGCTCTTTAGTTGTTCAATGTTGAAGTAGGGCAATGGATGATGGGGGTTCTGGAGACATTTTTGAAAATTTCCATAACAGAAAGTTTTTCAAGCCCATGAGATGAGGAAATTTTAACAACATCTCATAAGGATACTCTGAGGATTTGATGAGATGGCACAGTGCCTGGCACACAGCAGGTGCTCAATAAAGGCTAGCTCCTTTTCTGTCTTCTCTAGCCCCAAACAGGCCAGAGAAACAGCTTCCCATATGGGGGGCCCCCTAAATCACCCTCCCCTGGGAGGGCAGCCTTTCAGACTGACTCCCACAGCCTGGCTGGACAGAGCATTCCTGCTGGGGAAACAGACAACTGAAGGGCCAAAGAAGTAGTACTTGGAGACCTGTTATGCCTCGATGATCCTCAGAAGCCAGAGGGCAGAGAAATGCCCCAGGAGATTCTACCAAGAGCTGTGTGATCTTCAGTCATTAACTCAGCACAGCCCACGGAGGCCCTGGCTCTGTTACCAGTGTCTAGACAACGCTAAGAGCCCAGGGCCCCAGGAACTGTGTTTCAAGAATAAACGAAGGCACTCAGACCTGCAGCCCCCTCACCATGGCAACTCTGGCCAGGCTCCTTCCAGTTAATGGGGTCTAGCTCTGGCCCAGGTGACATGAGCAGCCTAGAGGTCGTCTGTTTCAGCTTTAGCATCTTCTGCTCTATGATGCAGGCATCAAGTTTCCCGAAGAACCCTCACCTAACCAAGCAGGAAGCCAGTGTGTCTTCCAAGTCATTACCTCCCCTCTTTTACTTAATGACCCCTCCCCCTAGACTGATCCATTCCTACCCCTGTGGCTGCCCCTGGAGATCTTCCCCACAGACAGAAGAACACAGCTCTCCAAGCTCAACCTTCATGGGCCAGAGGAAACTTGAAACATTTAATCATTCCTATACAAAAGAAATACTACCAGCAGGCTGATTGACCAATACTGAGAATACCAAACATGTATCACAATTTGCAACACTCTTTTCTGGGACTTTGAGAACTCAGAATTGGATTAATCATATCCTTGGCTCATGATGTGTTCTCATCCTTGGTTCCTGCATGACTTCTTTTTAGTCAGCTGCTATTAAACTAGGTACTTTTGTAATAATATAACAAGGATGCAAGAACCCACCCACCACTTAAACCATAAATAAGAATCTTGACACTATCCTATGTCTAAGCACATGTCCCCCACACCTATGCACCCACCTCCCCTACTCAGAAACCACCATCTTGATTCCCTGTGTTCATTATGCCCTGGCTTCTAATTTTATATAGTTTTATTGTATCTATACATATTCAATATATTCCTAAAATAAGTACTGTTTTTAGTTATTTTTGCCTTTAAAAAAAGGTAATTGTGCTATATATAATTCCTGAAGGCCTGATTTTTTTCACTTAGTATTAAGGAGGAAATTATTACACTTACTATTTTTTGCAAAGATTTTTCCTTATTTTTCATATTAAGTGAAAATATGTTCACATAATATTATTTTCCATTTAATGCCCCATTAGTTTGTTCATTTTAACGGCTATATTATATTCCATCATGTGACTATGCCATATTTGATTCATCTCCTCTCTCTCTGAGAGGCCTCTGGGTCATTTCAGGTCTTTACCATTCCAAATGGCAACGAACAAAACTACTATGGACACTCTGGTCTGTGTCTCCTATTGCACACATGAGTTTTTCCCAGAAGCAGAATTGCTGGGCCATAGCAGGTAGTGAGGGCTCAGTCGTGTCCAACTCTTTGCAACCCCATGGACTGTAGCCCGCCTGGCTCCTCTGTCCATGGAATTCTCCAGGCAAGAATACTGGAGTGGGTAGCCATTCCCTTCTCCAGGGGATCTTCCAAACCCAGGGATCAAACCCGAGTCTTCCGCATGACAGGCAGATTCTTTACCATCTGAGCCACCAGGGAAGCCCAAAACTTACTTGATGGTAAAATAACACACTTAAAAGACTTTCCATTTACTTTTTTTCTATAACAATAGTTGTAGATTTCAACACTCCTCTCTTAGCAATGAGCAGAAAAAGCAGATGGAAAATTCACAAGGATATAGAAGATTTTTAAAACACTATCAACGAACTTGACCTAATTGACATTTATGGAACACTCCACCCAACAGCAGCAGAATCTTCCTGGTACACAGGGAATGGTCCCCAAAACAGACAATGTTTGGGGTCATAAATCTCAAATGACTCCGTTTTTTAAATACTTAGTCATATCTAATATGTTCTCTGACATATGGGGTTAAATTAGTAACCAACGTTTACAATAGCCAAGACATGGAAGCAACTTAAGTGTCCATCAACAGATGAATGGATAACCATGTGGTACATATAAACAACAGAATATTACTCAGCCATAAAAAAAAACAAAACAATGCCATTTGCAGCAACATGGATGAATCTAGAGATTATCACACTAAGTGAAGTCAGACAAAGACAAATATCAGATGATATCACTTACATGTGGAATCTAAAAAAATCCTACAGATGAACTTATTTACAAAACAGAAACAGACTCACAGACATAGAAAACAAACTTATGGTTACTAGAGGGGAAGGGGAGCAGAGATAAACTGGGAATTTGGGGATTAATAGACACACACTACCATGCAAAAAATAGATAAAGAATAAGGATTCACTGCATAGCAAAGGGAACTACATTCAATATCTGGTAATGAATAAGTATAATGAAAAAGAATAAAAAAGAATTAGATATATATGGTGAGAGAGATAAAACTGAATCACTTGGCTGTACACCTGAAACTAACACAATATTGTCAATCAATTATACTTCAATAGACATCTCATTTAAATGTCAAAATGATGGTAAGATTAACAGTATAAAGGCCATTTTCCCAATAAAGAACCTGAGGCTCTAACAGGTAAGATGAATTCCTTTGCACTACTCCTGGGTGCACAGCAGAGATGCAAGTCAAAGTTTCCTGAGCACCCCCACAGCTGTGGTGTCACTATCTGGGCGCCTGTTTTTAGAAAGTGTTCTCTTGCACAGCACACACTATAATATTAGGAGCATGAGGCCCCACAACCAGGAAAGCAGTTTTGAATTTCTGAGGTAACCACTTGCTTAATTCTGCTCTGAAAAATCACCCTCAGCCCAGCACACCCTCAAGCTCTTTACAGACCAGAAACTTGGGCCAGGTTCACACCCGGCTGACGGAAAAGCTGGTTCCTAATCCCAAATCTGCCAGTTCCCCATGCAGAGCCAGATGTAAATTGCAAATGCAGAAACACACCACAGCCTTTCTTTGAAAAACTTTTCCCTCTACCTTTCCACTCCAACTTCTCTGATCAGGAGATGGAATTCCCACTTGAAGCCCAAGCTCATACTTAAGTTAATTCAAAATCTGAAAGCATGGTGAGCCAGAAGGTAAAGGGACTCTTCCACCTGAATTTGGCCGTGTGATTTGCTTTGGCCAATGAGATGTAAAAGCAGAGGCTTGAAAAGTGCCTAGGACTGAGGGCTGGTCTTTCATTGCTGCTGAAACCACCATGTGAAGCAATCTGGGCCACCCTCCTAGAGGATGAGAGAACACATTGTCCCAGACAGTGCAGCCTTCCCGGCTGAGTCACCAGACATGTGACTGAGGCTGTCCTACCCCATCCCAACTGGGCAAGCCCAGACCAGAAAACCACCCAGTCAATCCACAAAATCATGAGACACAAGTCACGCCACTATGCTCCGGGGCAATTTGTTACACAGCAAAAGCTAACTGATGCACTGGGCTCCCCACCATGTCCCCTGGTCAGAGTTTCCATCTTGGTGACCCTCCTGGTCCCTCATTCTTTTAAGACCCTGCCTTTCTTTTGCCAGCTATCTCACCTTCCCACCACCACCACAGAACTGGGTCTTCCCTCTGAATTCCAGTCCAATGGCCAAACACTTCCACATCCATGACCTCCCCCTCTCCCGACCACAACTCTGAGAGGTAAATATCGTTATCCCCATTTCTCAGAAGAAATGACTGAAGCTCAGAGAGGTTGTCAGCCCTACTAAAGTCACACAGCTGGTCAATGAATCTGACTTCAAACGCTGTTTATTTTCTTCTTCATCTCATGTGGATTAGTTCACAGGCCTCCGAACTGGCAGCTGTCTCCACCGATAACAGTTTACCTAAATTTCTGAATGGCATCTGCCTTTGATTCCTCACCGTGGCCCTGCCTGTTGTTGGAACACCTGCTACTGGGTCCATGTCAGCGCTCCCAGATGTCACCCACCTGCCAGGACTGCCACCTGCTCTCTGTAGCCAACCCTCCGGATTTCCAATCTGCCTGACAGATTTGACTTCCTTCAGAGCCGGTAACTCTCTGGGTTTGTCCCCTCAGGGCCTGCTCCTCCCTGATTCCAGATCTACCCAAGGCAGCCCCTCCCACATGGTCTGGCATCTCCCTGGAGAGGAGAGTCAAGTCCATGTCATCAGGGAAAGGGAAGGAGATGAACCACATGGGTTTCTACCTGGGCTCCACTCCTGTGGGTTTCTGGGCTTCTAAGCTTTTGCCGCTATATCTTTGATCAAATTACTTTGTCTAACAGGTTTGAAATTGATCTGTGTATACGTAATCATTAAAATGGGTGAGAAGGAGTAAGATGTAGGTCTGGTAGTCCAAAGTAAGTCATGTGGTCAAGCCCAGATTGAAGAGTGGAGAAAGTTTACCTTTTGATGAGAGGACTGGCAAAGTTGCATTGCAAAGGGTCACATATATAGGGGGCGGAGGGATTTTGTCCTGAGCTGACTCTTTGCAACCCCATGGACCATAGTCCGCCAGGCTCCTCTATCCATGGGGATTCTCCAGGCAAGAATACTGGAGTGGATTGCCATGCCTTCCTCCAGGGGATCTTCCCAAACCAGGGATCAAAACCAAGTCTCCTGCATTACAGACAGATTCTTTACTGTCTGAGCCACCAAGGAAGTCCTTACTGAGCTCAGATGCTCCCTTATGGAGATTCATTTCCTGTTTGTTTCACAGCTAGATGGAAAGAACATTCCTGGAGTAGGAAGTTTACTTATGTAAACTGACACAGTACATTGGTAACTTTTCAATCAGGCTGTGGTCCCAGGACTAGGACACTGCTGAGCTCAGTGAGAAAATGACAGACTCGGGGCTACCCTCGGGAGAAGAATAAACTATCTGAGGTTTCATTGCCACCACCCTAGCACTGTGCCTGGCCTTGGTGAGCACGCAAGAGTTATCTGTTGAATAGAGGACGGATGACGGAACGACTGAGTGAATGACAGAGCCATCCAGCCATCAATCTCACCTTTGTAGAGCTGTCAGATGGGTTCCAAGAGACCACCAGAGAGGAATGCTATGGAGGTGGGGACGGGGGCTGGGGTCCCACTCTGGAGGGTTCTGGCTAAAGGACCTTCTAACCCCAAGGTTCTGCATCCCGAGAGATCCTCCTTATTTCACTGCTATTGCTAGAGTGACTCAGAGATGGTGTGGTTTAATAAATCCAACTGTGAAGTCAGCTTTGGAAGGTTATAGATGTTGAGGTTCAAATGCAGGTCCTCAGCAATTCCACTGCCAAGTGTCCACCCTAGAGAAACTCTAACCCACGTGTAGAAGCAGATGGATATAAAGATGTTCACTGCCATACTGTGCTTAACAGAGACAAGTCAGCAACGGTGTACCTGTCTCTCAGTAGGGGAACCAGAAAACGAATACACTGGGCTCTGTTCACATATTGGAGAACTACACAACAATTCAAATGAATATATATCTCTATGCATGTCAGTAACGATATTACTTATATGAACAGCTGCTGCTGCTGCTAAGTCACCTCAGTCGTGTTCGACTCTGTGCGACCTCATAGACACAGCCCACCAGGCTCCCCCGTCCCTGGGATTCTCCAGGCAAGAACACCGGAGTGGGTTGCCATTTCCTTCTCCAATGCATGAAAGGGAAAAGTGAAAGTGAAGTCACTCAGTCATGTCCGACTCTTAGCGACCCCATGGACTGCAGCCTACCAGGCTCCTCCATCCATGGGATTTTCCAGGCAAGAGTACTGGAGTGGGGTGCCATTGCCTTCTCCACTTTTACGAACTAGAAATCTCAAAAACCATAGCTGCTTCCACTATCATTCCATTATGTAAAGTTTAAAAACACACATAACAGGGGCATGTAGTTTACATCTAAATACATATGTAGTCAAGATGGGCAAATATTCAGGGGCATGGTATCATCAACTCCAGCCACGGGTCACCTGTGGGCAGGGACAGCAGTGGAAATGAGGAAAAGGGGAGAGGCATTCACTGGCTTACACTTTTTATTTCTTAAAAAGAAAGAGCAAGAACTAAAGCAAACATAATCAGCATTCACATCCTGGAGGTGGGTACTATGTGCTTTTTCTGCACACTTTCTTGTATTCATTCATTCAACAAACATTCAGTGAGGACCTACTATGTGCCAAGCACCTTTCTAGGCTCTGGGGGACACAGTAGTAAACAAAGCCGACATCGCTGTCCTCAAGGAGCTCATATTCTCTGTTTGAAACATGCATAACTCCTCGTTTTGATTTTTAATACGTAAGTCTAATCCTTAACCACCAACTGAGAAGCAACCTGCCTTTTTCCAATCTCCTCGGTTTTCTCTTCCCCAGAACCTCCCACTAGCACCTGGTCCCCTTCCAAGCCCCACGTCAGGAAAGGCCACAGCTGTCCTGTGACAGAGTCCCCACCTCACCCTGTGGAAGACCCACCACCTAGCTATACTCCCCCACCCCCCACCCTTGCCATCACTACCATCCAACTTCATGGTCATACCCACCACCATTTACCGGAGACCCTGGGGCTGCCTCCAGTGTCTCCCCACCCTCATGCCTGTGTAGACACCCCATCCCACACCCGACCCATCCTTTCCTAGAATTCTTTAACACTGGTGGCCTCTTTGCCCCCCATAGCCACATTCAAAATGTTATCACCCCCAGAACTGTCCTCCTTGGAAACCATTCACTTCCCACCTCCCTCTCTGACCTCAGCCTTCTCCTTTTCCAGCTGTACACTCTCTCCCCCAAACACTGAACCTAGAGAAGCCCCAGGACTTTGCCTCCATGTTCTCCCTGCCCTTCTGTTTCTTCCTGGCCACTCTCCCCTCCCCTCCCAGCCTCAGCCCCAGAGGTGATGCTCTGAGCCAATCTCACCTCTCCCTGCATCTCAGCCTCCCACAGCCCCCATCCAGCACAAGCCCTGGACCAAAGCCACCCTCAGTAACTCTGGACTGAGTCACCCCCACCCTGGATTGATGATCTGGGGCCCTGTTGATCCTGCTCCCTGGCTTTCGGTAGGTTCCCTCTTTCCCCTTTAGTAATTAATTATTAGTTGAACCTTCACTTCCAAATCCCACCCTCCGCCCCCACTCCACTCAACCCCTGATCCTTAATTCTCAGCTGAAGACAGCCCACCCCCCTGAGAAATCTGAGCAATTAACACGATTCCCTGCAACTCCCAGCCTTGCCTCCACCACAGCTACTGGCATCATTCTCACCTCCTCTCCTCCTCCTCAGAAAAGGGGTTGCCCCCTCCCCTGGTCCATTCTTGCTTGTTGTCTCAGTTGAAGGCGTCACCAGCCCTTCCCCAGTGCAGAATCTCAGGTGCCTGGCTACCCCCACCCCGACCTTCCACACCCAAGCATCAAGTACTGCTGATATATTTCCTAAATATTTCTTTTGTCATCCCCTCCTTCAAGAACTGTTACCACAGGTCTAATTCAGAACGATCCCTGACTCCGGTCTCTCCAACTCCAGTCATGACCCTCCAACCATCCTAACTGCGGCTACCAGAGGGATGCTCCCAAAACATCCATGTTCCATCATCACACGCCTGCTTAAAATCCACAAAAGGCTCCAAGTTGCTCACAGGGCATCATAGGATGATGCCCAAGCCCCAGGCACAGCTCCCAGGGCCCTTCATCAGCTGCCAACAGCTGCTGACATCTCCACGGCTCACACTCCCTGTTTCACACCTAAGGCTCCAGCCTCACATCAACAGTTACAGCCCCTGTACATTTCTAGCTCCCAACACTTACAGCCCCTGTACATTTCTAGCTTTCTCACCTCTGTTCCTGTTGAAGTTCTCGTGGCCTGGAATGCCCTTCCACCCCTCCTCAATCTTCAAGACTCAGCACAAGTGACCCTTCCTCCAGGGTATCTTCCCTGCCCACACTGGGTTGGGTCAGGTGTCTGTCCTTTACCCTCCCCAAACACCTAGTGCATCTGCCTCTATCACAGTCATTACCAAAGTGGTTTATAACTGTCTCTTTCAGTGAGTCTCTCCTCTGCCTGATATATGGCAGGTGACCTTAGAAAGATGTCTGCACAAAATGTCCAGAGACAGAAGGATAAGCAGGCTGAACTTAGAGATTCTACAGCATAGGCATGCTCGTTCCCAACCAATCATACCCTCCATAAGCTGGCAGTCACCAAACATGCATCCACATGGGCATGTCTCCACACTCAACAGTCAGGAATGGAGGTGGGCCCCCACCACCTGCAGTGGTTCAGACTGATCACCTGGGCATGGATGTCCATGCATACTCCCCTCCCAGGGTCTCAGGTGCCACCTGCCCCATTCCCAAGGCTCCCTGTGGCTAACATCCCACCCCCTGCTATGCCTCCCCAGGCACAGTACCCTTGTGTCCACCTCCCTGGAGCACACTACCTTGGCCAGGGATCTCACTATAGGACTTTCCATAATGCCTCGAAGGAAGATCAGGTCCAGTTCGGCTGCTCCCGTGGCATTGGGGAGAGATCCCAGGTTGTCCAGGACTTGCTGCATGGCTGGAGGGAAGGAGCAGACAGTGAGACACACAGGCACCAGCTGAGCACAGGGAACCCAAACACACCATAGAAACCCCACCCCTCTTACCCTCCATCCCACAGAAGACAGCCCCTCCTCACAGCACATCCTTCCCCGCCTGGCACTCCAGGCCCTAGAATGCCTGGGGCAGAGGCCCTAAGAAGGGAAGGGCAATTTCCTTGGCCTGTTCTCTAGGCCCTAGGTAATATTAGCCTGGGCAGGTGGAAAGCTCCCAGCCCCAGGAAGTGGACTTTGAGGTGGGAGAAGGGGAGAAACGGAAGCAGATGTCGGGTTCCAGTTTCTGCCCTAAACCAGAGAACCACATCGTTCAATCTCTGGATGGGCTGAAGCCATAGGACTCAGCCACCCACATGTGGCAGGCTCAGGGGTGAGAGAGATGGCGCTTGGAACACGTCCCTGGAGTGCGAGCCTGGAGTCAGCAGGCAACCATGCAGGAGGTCAGGGTCTACCCGCCATCCACTACCAGCTGTGCCACTAATTCAGGATGATTTTACACAAGTCGCTGTCCCTCACAGGCCTCAGTCTTTCCCTCCTGTAAAATGGGTAGATTAAACTGGATGGTATCTACAGGGCCTTCAGCTCTGAGAGATAATGACCTGGAAATTAATACAGATCACAGGAAGCCAAGGCTGAAGCCCAGGACACTGGTAGAAGCTGGAAGAAATAGGCACTTTGGGGCTTGAGATGGCAGTGGACACCCGAGGGCAGAGGTCAGATCAAGTCATCCTAGGGATCAGCAAACCCTCAGCCTGGGATAGGACATCAGCAAGGGGAGAACACTTGAAGCTGGGCCACTGCTGAGGGGCTCAGCCTCAGGTAGGGGCTGTCTTCCCCCACCAGCAGAGGTGGGAGCTCCTGGCTGTGGCAAGTTCTGGGGGAAGGGAGGCAGAAGCAGAGTGTGCCCAGCTGGGGGCAGAGATGGGCAGGGGGTATCATTACTCTGCCACCCTGCCACCCACGCCTACATCTGCATAACAGCACCCAAGCTGGGGAGGAGGAGGGTGAGTACAGCCCCTGGCACCTCTCACTGTTCTCAGCCATGCCCCCTCCTCCAGGAAGGAATGGGGGTGGGCTGGAGGAGGCTCTAAGATTGAAAGCTGGCAGCCACTGGTCGGGGACCCTTGGCCTCCCACACTCTTCCCTCTCATCCTCCCCACCTTTTCCACAAATGACATTCATGTCTGCCCTCCAGACCCCTCCTGCTCATGTCTGGGCTTGGCATCGGTCAGAGACCTGCAAGGTCCTTAGTGGACTCAGAAAGAGGCCAGGGCAGGAACCCTTCCCACTCTGCCAGGATATCCTGGGACCCTTCCTCTCCCGTCATTTTCACACACAGATTCCCCAGCCTGCCAGCTATGGGAGGGGATTGAGCAAGGGAGTTGGTGCCCTCAGTCCAGGTCAGCTCTCCTGGGGGACCGCGCCCAAAGACCCTTAGGCTCCGGAGAGCCCGCTCCTAGGGTACCCTCTCCAGATGCCCTAAACCCCTCAGGACCAGACCCCCGCCTCGCCACTCCACCTTTCCCTACCTTCCCTCCGGAGCTCAGCTTCCTCAGAGGAGCCCAGGGATATACCCTCCAAAGAGGCCCCGCTCCCTGGGCTGCCGGCCATGGCTGACCCCCTCCGGGACCTGGGCTGTGGAGTAGCCTCCACGCCGCCCGCAGCCTTCCCAGCCAGAGGTGGGCAGCGCTGGAGGAGGTGGGGCTCGGGGAGCGCCCTCTGCAGGATCAGCCAATAGTAAGGCTCAGCCGCCTGACCGCCTTGTTGATTGGCCAAAGCCGGACAGGGAGCAGACAGGCGGGAGGGGGCCGTGAAGGAGCTGGGAAGGGGCCGTGGAAGGGTCCTCGTCCCACGGTGGCCAGATTCCCCTGTTTGAATACCTACCACTAAAAGGCGAGCAGGCAGCTGAGGAAAGGTTTCTGGCCGGGGGGTGAGGGTGGGGGGTGTCGTTAAGCTTCCCCCGCATCAAGACTGGAGCGGTGCTCCGAGACCCTCCCCTCCCAGAAACTCAGGGTGGGTGGGGACTTGGCCCCATCTTATTCCAGTCCCTCTCTTCTAGAAGTCCCTCCTCAATTACACCGCTGGCCACCTCCTCCTCGAGACCTTTGACCCCTCCTCTCGGTCCCCTCACCAAGCCCAGTTTTCTTTACAGTGACCCCCTCAGGATCAAAGGAAGCCCCCAAGAACGACTCTCATGACGAGGCAGTGGCACAGCCCTCAGACCCCCCATCTCAGGAGTAGCTTCTCCATCCCCATCTCCAATTGCGCCCCCCACTTGCTTCTGGGGGCAATGCCTGTGGGCAAGTCAGGCATCTTGGGACTGGGGTACTGGGGACTTGGGGAAAGGTGAGGGGGTATTCATGCAGCAGAGATTAGCGTGGGCAGGAAGGGAGGGGTTTTGAAAGTTACTCCAGCCCAGAGCCACCATTCCTTCCTCTGAGACTCTGTACCCTTGAGGCCACCACTAGGCACTGCCGCTGCCACCAGACTGCCATTCCCTGAGGAGTGGCACAGGGTCACAGCACACCCTGGTTGCCATGGCAGCAAGCAGGATTACACACTAGAACATTAACCCAGAGATTTAAAGGGACAGCTCCACCTGAAAGCCCCACATCCCAGCCTTAATTCAAAGAAAGGAGGGAACCCAGTGAAGAGGCAGAGCTTCAGGTCTGGAGTCCAGGGGCAAGGTGTCTAAACTCTCAGCCCATGCCAACACCCATACATCTCCAACCCTCAGGGAAAGAACTCCTCCACCTTACTAGAAATGGAGTTAGGGTCTCTCTGCAAGAGGAAAACACCCATACTATCTCGCTCTCTCCACGATGATAGTGGCCATATTGATATGTGGATCAGGGTAGAAGGACCCTGCGAGCTTCTATCTCTGCAGAGGCCAAGGCAAGGATCTCTGGGGGAAGGTAGAGAGGAGGGGGCGTGAACTTGACCTTAGAGGCAAGGGTACAGCTGTCTATCAGACCCGTGGGAAGTGTAATGACCACCAAATGAGAAGGGGAAGAAGCCACCATTATAGTTTTGAGGTCAGGAGCCAGTCCAACCTGGGGGCAGGCACAGAGGGCCCCCTGAGGGAAAGACAAAGGTTCTGGCCTTTGAATCGCCTACCACCTCTTTACAGAGGAAGAAACGCAGCCTCCAAGAGGTTAAGCAACTTGCTTCTATCTTTCTTCTTTTGGATACAGAAAGCCCGTGACACAACACCCAGGGGAGCAGGTGCCCCAGGAGTCCTCAGAGGAAGCAGACCCTCACACCTACCTCCTGAACTCCACTCCCTACCCTGTCCCCCACTCCACCAGGGCCCATCAAGTGGCCTGCAGCAGGGAAACCAAAGCATTGGGCCTTCCCCTCCCTCTACACCCCTGCCAGGCACCATTAATGGGTTTACTGGACAGCCCCAGATTGACAGGCCTTTAATCACAGGCTCAGGGATGGGCTTAATTAACCCCTAAGCAGCTTACAGAGGGGCCCAGGCAGGCTGGAGCAGTGGGGAATGCACTGAGCCCTCCAAGGCAGCAGCAGCCAGGGGACATTGGGACAGTCTGGCCACTGCATGGAGAAGAGGCCTTTCCTGGGGGGACAAGGGTGTCACAGTTTAGTTCTGGCCACTCACAGCAGCCTTCACTTTCCTGCTTCAGTTTTTCAGAGGGGAGGGCACAGAGGAGTCAATCTAACTGAACATGGAGGCCTCGAACATCTTGCAGAAGCAATAGCAGCACCTAGAGAGAGGGAAGGGGCTACATGGTCAGGAGGCACCCAGGCAGGGATCAATCAGAGAAAAACAAGAACAATTCACAATTGTTAGGGCCCTCTGAGAGCCTGAGCACAAGGCACTTCACCTGGTGGGTCTCTGCATACACTCAGGGTGTGATCCCTGAACCCCTGGAGTGGAATGCAGACTTCGTACATAGAAGCCTTTGTCTATGATGAAGGCCCTCGGTTTGCATAAGATTCTCAGTAGGATCCAGGACCAATACAAGTTAAAAACACTGATCTTGTCCCATCACCTCATTCTACAGATGGGGAAACCTAGGTCCTCAAAGCGAGGTGACTGACTCAGGGTCACAGGTTAAAGAGGTAACAACAACTCAGCAGGACAGCGTAATAATTGTGAATATCCCTAATGGTAACATGCTTTCCCTGTTATAGCCTTTGAGTTTCACATCACCTCTTGACAGAAGAAGAGACACAGGCTCCAAGAATCTAAGCAGATTGTTCCTGAGGCTTCCTAGCTTGTCTGGGTGGCCCACAACCTTGCCCTAAAATTTCCTACAGAGCTAAGCCAAGGCTTCCTGACCTGGCCTTCTCCACAGCCCAGCACACACACACTCCCATGTGCTGGTCCACTTTACCTATCTGGGGGGCGCTGCACTGTGGACGTCTCCAGAGCATGCATCCCCCTCCATGGAGGTGAGTTGTGCTCTGTCTCCAGCCCCACCCTGGGGCAGGTGCAGCAGGGTGATAGAAGTTGCCCAGAGGAAAGGCTGAGCAGCTGGATGGAGCAGCTGCAGCAGGGGTCAGTTTGCTCTTACAGGGAGTTGTGGCAGTGCCTGACTGTGCTCCCCAACCTGCCTGGAATCCTCTGGACCACTGATATAACTGACATCCCTACCCCCACTTCTTACCAGTCTCGGAGTTGGTGGCTGCAACCGGCATGGTGAAGTCAGCAAGGGCTCCTGGAGGAAGGGAGAGAGGAGTTTGAGAAGGCAGAAGGGCAAAATAATGGGGAAGGAATTAGGAAGGACCTCCCCCTCAGGATGAGCCAGTGGGGTAGGGGAGAGGGTACCGCCCTGACACTAAACTATCCCATAGTTCTGGGAGGCAAGAAGAGCAGACGTGACATGCTCGTCTCTCCAAGGAGGAGGAGATAGAGGATCAGAGAGGTTAGTTGATTTGTCCAAGGTCACAAAGCTAATAAAGAGAGTTATGGGGACTTCCCTGGTGATCCAATGGCTAAGATTTTGGGTTCCCAATGCTGGGGGCCTGGGTTCGATCCCTGGCCAGGGAACTAAAACCCACATGCCACAAGTAAAAATCCCACATGCACAACTAAGACTCGGTGCAGCCAAATAAATGAATAAAAATATTTTTTTAAAGAAAAGGAGAGCTACAGTGAAACTCCAGGTTTTATGACTCAAAAAACAATTGTTTCTGCCTACCAACTGTCTTTTTTTTTTTTTTTTGAGAGAGAGGATGGGGGAAAGTCCAGTGTAAGTAAAAAGGCAAAAAGTAAGAAAATGGGTGTTCCCTGACTTTAAGCTCCATGAGTCAAGAATCACATCTGTTTTATTTTGCCTCTGGATCCTAGACCTAGCATAGTGAAGATGCTCCACAAACATCTGTTCATCTCTCTGGCAGAAATGATGTCATACCTCACTAGGGCCTCTCTTGCTTCCTCTTTCTCCCTCTACCCCTTCTTAGTCCAGAGCTGGGACAAGGAGAGCAGGGGGCTCTGGGCAAAACCCATCATGGAATTTACAGACCCAGTTTCCATCCCAGGTCCTCCTGGAATGGGGTTGGATCCCTTATTCTCCAAGGAAGGGTGCAGGTGGGTAACCCACCACCCTTCATCCCTTTGCCTTTCTGGGCCTGTGCCACTGGAGAAAACCCTAATTCCCGGTTGCCATGACAACAGGAGGCACGGTGGCTCCCAGCAGGGGTGGGGGAGTGGAAGAAAGCATCTGGCAGTGCCCACTTTAGGACTGAATGTTACTGAGCCCTGGGGGTGGGGGAGCCACGATTTCACCTCCCCCTAAAAAGGTCCCTAGAGGGACCACTACCTGATTTTAATGAAATCCTCTCTCCTCCTATCACCTTCCCAGGCCTGAGCAGGTCATCTGAGCTCCCTGCTACTTGTAATTTCAAATAGCAAAAATGACAAAAGTGGAAGGATGGCTCCCCTTCCTCCTGGATCTGCCCCTGAGGACGAGGAAGAAAGGAGCTTTGGGGAAGAGGAAGGACATCCCCTGTCAGGCTAGCACCCAGGCTGGGAGCAATCCCCAGGATCCACTGTGCCAGCTAGTGCCCTGGGCACAACCCCTGCCGCCCCTATTCCTAGAGAGCATCAGAGAGGGATCCCTTTCTCCCCACCCCCCATCCCCACCTCCCGGCCAGTCCCGGGTCCTAAGGACTTGGAACCTGCAGCTCTCTCCTGCTGGCACTACTCTCCCAAGTCCTCTTCCCCAGAGGGCGGAGGGTGGGAAGAGGCAGAGAGGATCCGGTCCCCAGAAGTCTTGCCCAGCCTGCCTGGGTTTTCTCCCGGAGGAGTCGGTTCCCACGGGCATCGGCTAGCTCTGCCCTACCCCCACCCCAGCCTCTGGGAGGGCGGGGCCGGCTGTGCCCACAGGAGAACAGCAGTACCAGGCAAGCCAGCCTGGCTCCGAGTCAAGGTCCGGAGCCGAGGCATCTGAGAACTCGCACCTCAGCTTCCAAAACCCTGGGCCCACTTGCCCTCTCACCCCTATCTCCAGGCTACCCACACCACCCAGGGTCGATAGCCGATGTGGGCCCACCGAGAAAGGGGGAGGTTTCCTCCAAGCTCTGTCAATACGGGTACAAAGAGATATAGAGGAGAAAGGTCTGACAAAGGAGCTTTGAAGATCGACAGGTCGTGGGGAGGGGTAGACAGACTGAAGGATGGGGTCTAGTGGCCAGGCGGGCCTGCACGCACCGACGATCAGAGCGCCCCCGCCCCAAGAACCCAGCCCTAAAACGCTGGGCGCTAGGACCTGGGAGGAGGGGGGTGTGTTGCGGCCATCAAAGAAGACTCTGCGTGAGCGCCCGGCGGAGACTAGGGGATGAGGTCACTGAATGGCTGCACACCCCCCACCCCCGCCCGCGTCCTCACGCTCCCCGCTCTGAGTTGACCTAACTTCCTGGCCCTGACTCCTCGCTCCTGTCACCGATCCCTTCCCAGGTCTCTAGATTCTAGTCCTGGCCCCCGACCCAGACCCGCCCCCTCTAACAACCTGGGAGGCGAAGAAGCAGCCCACCCCCTTCGCAGGACCCCCTCCCAGGAGAGATTGAGGTGTTGGCCTCCCAAGGTGGCGGGGAAGCCAAAGGGACCCACACAACCTAGGGGTCTTGCGCCCCCACCCCCGGAAGAGCTAATAACGCGGTTCTTACGTAATGCCCGGCTCCGAAGTCCCCAGAACCCGCACAGTCCCCGGAGAAGCCGCGCGGACACTCGGGCCCCCGCACAGCTCACCAGGCTCTGTGCCTGACGTCACTTAGGAGCCCTCACCGCAGGGGCGGGGGGCCAGTGTCCACGAGCAGCGAGGTCTGATCTCTAGGAGCCCCGAGAAAAGGGGAGTGGGGGCGGGAGGGTGAGAGGGAGGGGAGGGGCCGGAGGAAAGAGGCCAGGGAGGTGTGACGCAGAGAAGAGGGGCCCAAGTGCCTTGCCAGGACCAAGCGGGCCCTCGGGTGGGTGCTGGCTCGGGGGCCGGGGGGCGCCTACCTGCGCCCGGAGAGGCCCCTAGCTCCGGGTGGCTCCAGCGCAGCCAGGCGCTCCGCGTTTATTGCTTGTCAATCGCTACCCCGGCTCTTAAAGCGGCGAGGCCTCCTCTGCGCGAAGGGGCGGAGACCGAGAGACCAGAGGAGAGGGAGGGGGATATGGACGCCGCAGGACCACCCGCAGGAAAGTAGCCTTTCCGAGCAGCTAGTGGGTAGGCGAGGAGGTGGTGACTTAGGAGACACTACACAGCCCACGATCCCCCGGCCCGCAGCTGGCTTCCTACTCGGGGAAGCAAGGACTGGGACCTGTACCCACTAGTCCCTCGGCGCCCAGCGATTCCCTTAAAAGGGCGATGGTAAGAGACCCGCCCCCTTCTCTCAGCTTAGACCCGCGTTCCGATTCAAGGCTTGCCTCACCTTTCCTCATTATCCTGCTTCCCAACTGGGTAAGGAAGCAGGAGGAGTTCAGGGAGACCCCTCAAGGAGCAGGAGACCCACCCCCATAGGACCTCAAACTCAGGAGCAGCTTTTAAGGATTCATTGGTGGATACCTGGATCCTAGACTGGCTAGGCGAATTTGCAAAAACAAACAAACAAACAGGTGCGAGGGGAGGGCGCTGAGACCCTATTTCAAGCCTGGACCGGAGAGCTGGTCCATACCCCAGTCTACGGAATACGGAACAAGGTGACTCGCCATCCTTCCTCGTAGTTCCATCTCAAGAAATAAAGACAAACCCAGTTTTCCGCCTTCACCCCAGCTTCTGGCTCCACTGTAGACCTGCACTTAGTTCTAGCCTTGGAGTACTGAAAGCTCAGTCGGAAGACTACGCTTCGCTAAGGGCGCGGTGCATTCCGGGTCAGCCAAGGTACTACTCTGGCCGTGGTATTCGCACCCTGCACCTCTCCAACTGCTTCCTAGAATATGCAGGTCTCCTAAGATCAGAAATGCACTGCATTCTGGAAACTTGCTTGGAAATCTCAGAAATGGGTTTGACTTGGAAATTGATCCTGGAAGCAGGGGGGACTAGTCCCCTTGTTGCAGGAGGCTCCGCTTGCCCTGAGCTCCGGCGATCATACGTTTGAGTATTGTTCTTGCTGTTTAGTCACTAAGTCTTGTCCGACTCCTTTGCGAACCCGTGGACTGTAGCCCGCCAGGCTCCTCTCTCCATGGGATTTCCCAAGCACTGGAGTGGGTTGCCATTTTCTTCAGGAGATCTTCCCGACCCAGGGATCGAACCCAGGTCTTCTGCACCGCAGGCAGACTCTTTACCTATACTGAAACCTAGCTTTTCCCCGTGGCTCAGTGGTAAAGAATCCGCCGGCAATGCAGGAGACGCAGGTTTGATCCCTGGGTCGGGAAGATTTCCTGAAGAAGGAAATGGCAACCCACTCCAGTATTCTTGCCTGGGAAATCCCGTGGACAAAGGAGCCTGGAGGGTTACAATCCATGGGGGTCACAAAGAGTCGGACACGACTGAGCGACTAACACAAGCCACAAAACCACTGCCAAGCTCTACAGAAAGCCCTGATGTTTTTCGGTGGTCTCCTCCCTTATTACTGAGCAAGGAGAGGAAAGTTAGTTAGGGACCCCAGATGGCAGGGACTGGAATTACAGGATTCCGTCTCCAACCAAAGAACTTGCTGGAGCAAAATGCTTTCTGCCCTCTCTTCTGCCTTCAAGCCAAAAGATCTTCCTAATTCAATTTAGGAAGAAGTCCCCAGGAGTTCCCTGGTGGTCAAGTGGCTAGGACTCTGCATCCCCAATGCAGGGGTCTGGGGTTCGATCTCTGGTCAGGGAAATAGATCCCACATGCTGCAACAAAGAACAGCAGTAGCCAAATAAATTAAAAAAAAAAAAAAGAGAGAAGAAGAAGAAGTCCCCTTCCCATCATGAAAGCTACCCTCCACTCTAACCTGTCAACCTGGCTATTTGGTGGTGGGGAAGTGGAAGTTATCTTGAATCTCTCCATAGTATTAATTACTTCTCCTCAGTCAGGCAAATATTACCCCATAGCAACATACAGCAAACTTTTAGTTTCATTCAAGATCCCCAGAACAAGATCCCCAGAACAAGGATCCCTGCTTTTGGCCCTCTAGGAAGATGGAGCCCAACTCATTACTCTTACCAGCTGCCTCCTCACACTCCCCCTCTCCATTAGTCAGTCAGCAAGCATCTCTCTTGTAAGGGCCTTATAGAATGCCAGCTCCTCACATCTGTTCAAGACCTTACGATTGATAAATTGTTTGATTCTCACAACAGCCCCATGAGGTTACAGAGAGAGGAGAAACATTTCCTGATACAGAGTAGGATGCTCTTATTCTGGTCCAGATAGGGTGCTAGCCTCACTGATACTGTCAGATACCAGCTACAGGGCCAGCATCAGTGATTCCTGAAGGTGGAGGTCCGGAAGGGGGAATGTCAGACACAAATATTACTTTCTAGTGGTACAACTGAATGTCATAATAGATGTGCTGTACCAGAGATCAAATTGCCAACATCCGCTGGATCATTGAAAAAGCAAGAGAGTTTCAGAAAAACATCTATTTCTGCTTTGTTGACTATGCCAAAGCCTTTGACTGTGTGGATCACAATAAACTGTGGAAAATTCTGAAGGAAATGGGGCTACCAGACCACCTGACCTGCCTCTTGAGAAACCTGTATGCAGCTCAGAAAGCAACAGTTAGAACTGGACATGGAACAACAGACTGGTTCCAAATAGGAAAAGGAGTATGTCAAGACTGTATATTGTCACCCTGCTTATTTAACTTATATGCAGAGTCCATCATGAGAAACGCTGGGCTGGAGGAAGCACAAGCTAGAATCAAGATTGCCAGGAGAAATATCAATAACCTCAGATATGCAGATGACACCACCCTTATGGCAGAAAGTAAAGAAGAACTAAAGAGCCTCTTGATGAAAGTGAAAGAGGAGAGTGAAAAAGTTGGCTTAAAGCTCAACATTCAGAAAACTAAGATCATGGCATCCGGTCCCATCACTTCACGGCAAATAGATAGGGAAACAGTGGAAACAGTGGCTGGCTGTATTTTTGGGAGGCTCCAAAATCACTGCAGATGGTGACTGCAGCCATGAAATTAAAAGACGCTTACTCCTTGGAAGGAAAGTTATGACCAACCTAGACCACATATTAAAAAGCAGAGACATTACTTTGCCAACAAAGGTCTGTATAATCAAGGCTATGGTTTTTTTCAGTAGTCGTGAATGGATGTGAGAGTTGGACTACAAAGAAAGCTGAGCACAGAATTGATGCTTTTGAACTGTGGTGTTGGAGAAGACTCTTGAGAGT
Organism: Okapia johnstoni; assembly: GCA_024291935.2. Taxonomy (NCBI): domain Eukaryota; kingdom Metazoa; phylum Chordata; class Mammalia; order Artiodactyla; family Giraffidae; genus Okapia; species Okapia johnstoni. The sequence goes on along the minus strand of CM044306.1, from coordinate 18,186,919 downwards.
CCTTTGGACTGCAAGGAAATCCAACCAGTCCATCCTAAAGGAGATCAGTCCTGGGTGTTCATTGGAAGGACTGATGTTGAAGCCGAAACTCCAATACTTTGGGCACCTGATGCGAAGAGCTGACTCCTTTGAAAAGACCCTGATGCTGGGAAAGATTGAGGGCAGGAGGAGAAGGGGACGACAGAGAATGATATGGTTAGATGGCATCACCGACTCAATGGACATGGGTTTGGGTAGACTCAGGCAGTTGGTGATGGATAGGGAGGCCTGGCGTGCTGCAGTTCATGGGGTCGCAAAGAGTCAGACACGACTCAGCGACTGAACTGAAGTGTTCTAAGCAGGGACCCAAAGGAATGAGGGTGTTACTGATGGGAAATAGGGTAGCCGGGGTAGGAAGCAGGTTTGAGGGGTCCACAATGCATTCCATGGCAGTTAGAGGCTGCCCCCTCTGCCGGTGGGATGGAGGAATCGGGAGAGTAAGGAGAAATGACGCGAGGGGTGGGGAGGGGCAGGTGGGAAAGTGAGAGGAATGAGTCCTCCTCCTCTGAGGTCTGTATGTAGCTCAGTCTTCTTCTCTGCCTCCACCCCAGAGGTCACAACCGTGCAGGCAGTGTCTCTGCTTTCCCTCAAATTGATATTTTCCTCTGGTGGATATTCATTCCAAGGCTTTGGGATTCAACGCACGGAAAGAGATAACACTAGGAGCTGGTGTTTTAAATTTTCAGCAGAAGTGAAGTGAAGTGAAAGTCCCTCCGTCGTGTCCAACTCTAGTCCATGGAATTCTCCAGGCCAGAATCCTGGAGTGGGTAGCCTTTCCCTTCTCCAGGGGATCTTCCCAACCCACGGATCGAACCTATGTCTCCCCATTGCAGGCGGATTCTTTAGCGGCTGAGCTGTCAGGGAAGCCCTAAAAGAGCCCGTGTTATATTGAGTGATGTTGCACTTCCGGTGATGACCAGCAGGGGGCGCCAACCGTTATCTCGAGTCTTCGTTTCAACACCCAACTGCTTCGATCCCTTAGCCCACTACCGCAGCAATTCACCAGTCTTGTTCTGGAAGCCTTTTCTACTGTCTATATCTCTCAATTAAAACAGTTTGGAACCATCACTGTAAGTATACTTATATTTATATATTATTATATGTATGCTACTGAACTATTAATATGTATATTAAAAATCACACTCAAAATTTTTTAACGATTATTTTTAAACTATAAACAGAAGTTAAAGTATTTTCTTACTACACCCTAAAGGATCATCTGATGCACCCCTGGGTGCGTTCCCCACTTTGGAAGCCAAATTTCTAAAGAAAACCAAATTTCTATGAGAAAGGATGCTCTTATTCTGTTCCAGATAGGGTGACAGCTTCACTGATACTGAGTCAGATACCAGCTTCAGCGCTAGCATGACCCAAGCCTCAACAGGGCATCTGGACAGGTAGCTGTGCCCCCCTCCAGGATCAAGCCAAATTCTCCCTGGAGAACCAAGTGTCCTGGGCCCTGACTCCCATCACAACCTCAGACAGCCTGAAACCCCCTCCACCACCATCACCACCCACCAGCCACACACCAACCAGCCCTGCCCCCACATCAGATACCGGTCTAGAGGTCCAAAACTTCTCCCAGAAGCTGCTGTGTTGCCCTCCTCCCCCCAACCCACCCCTGACCCAACACTTGCACTTTGCCCTGCCTCCGTGCTTTACTCTGCCACAACCCCATGGGGTGGGATGTTCTGGAACTAGAGAGCTCTGCATTGAAATCCTGGCTCCGCCATGTGGCGTATGTGTCCCAGGTCAGTTACATAACCTCTCTGAGCCTCAGTTTGCCTCATCTGTACAACAGGAATAACAGCCTCCACCTTGGGAGAAGGCAGATTGGCTGCCACAGTGCCAGGCACACAGAAAATGCCCTAAAACTGTGGTTCCTTCCTGGGAGTAGGTCTGAGCAGGCTCTCACTAGATGCCAGCTGAGCAGTGGGTGGTTAGTCTCTGTCTCTGGCTGTCTGATGTGCCCATAACTGACCTTGGGTCCTCCTGGGGAAGACGGTGGTCCCCCCAGGGCTTCTGGAGCCCCAGGTATCTGATACGGACAGCATGTCCTCTTCCTTCCTGCCCACCTGTTAGTGGCATCTTGCCTAGTCCTAACTGTGCCACCCACCTCACTTATCCTCTTTCCAGTGCCCAACCGAGGTGGCAAGAGCTTTGCTTCGGGCACCATGTAAGGGGACCAGGCATAAGTAGTCCATCGATAGAGTAGGGACGAGCTCACAAAAGGCTTCCCTGGTGGTTCAGATGGTAAAGAATCTGTCTGCAACGTGGGAGACTTGAGTTCAATCCCTGGGTTGGGAAGATCCCCTGGAGAAGGGAAGGGCTACCCACTCTAGTATTCTGGCCTGGAGAATTCCATGGACTGTATAGTCCATGGGGTCACAAAGAGTCGGACACGACTGATCGACTTTCACTTTCTTTCGCTTCACAAAAGGCAGTGCAGGCTCTGGGCATGGGAGGAAGTCCTGATGTCCACCCCAGTAACCCAGTGTCCACTGCTGGAGACTCCCACACGCCAACTGGGCCTTGGAGTGCCCCTGCAGACCCTGGACAAGGAAGGAAAGTGGAAGGGTCAAAGATGAAGGAATGAAAGGAGGCTGAGTTTAGAAGAAATGAGGGAGATCTTTTCTTTCCTCTGAGTCTGACGCACCTGCCTCCTCACAATTCGCCGCACCGGTTAGATCTGCATTCTTCGATTTTCAGAAAGCTTGCTCATAATTCAAAATTTTATCTTGCAATTGTGGGTTGATGCTCTGTGCTCTAAACATCATCCCTGCCAGAGCCACCATTTGTAAGCACGGTGCCAGGCACAATTCCTGTCTCTTCACATGTGTTCATTTCTTTGATCCTCATAATTATATACCGAGGTGGGGAATACTATCACCCCATTTTACAGATGAAGAAACTGCACACAGAGAGGTTAAGCAATTTGCCCAAAGGCGTTCCACTGCTAAGTGGTAGAGCTGGGATTTGACCTCAGGTCAGAGTCGGACACGACTGAAGCGACTTAGCAGCAGTAGCAGCAGCATCTTGGCTCGGCTGTATGCATGCTACTCCTCACTTCATAGCTACTATTATTAGCTTCCTTTTATAAATGAAGAAACTGAAAGCCAGAGAAGTTCAGTGACTTGCCCAAGATCACCCAGCAAGCAAGTGGCAGAGTCAGGCTTAGTAGGTTTGGTTAGTAAAGAGATCTGCTTGGTTTCTCACCAATTATTCTTCATTTTCCAAAAACATGGTAAGTCACAAAAAGAGCTGAACTTAAATAACATTTAAATTGGACTTAATTTAAGATCACTCATATAATTATCAGCCTTAAAAGAAATAAATACTTAAAAGCAATTATAATCTTCCTTGCTAATCCTCAGCTGTTATTCATCACAGCTTAATCTAATCTTTATCTAAACTTGATTACAATACTAATGCGCCCTAAATCTTTTATTAACTTGGCATCAGACACTAGATTGAGAATGGCTTAGCAGCTCTCGAGAGCACCTGGCAGGGATGCCAAACTGCAAGCAAGAGTCTTCTAGTTTTCGGAGAACACCTTCCACCTCCTGCACAGAAAACATGGCCATTTCACCTTGGTTTTCTCATCTGTAAAATGGGAGGATTAGTGAACTAAAATCCCTTCCAACTCCATCCGTCCATGTATCTCAAGAGATCACCTTCCACTCTGCTCATAAAGGAGATAAAAACCTTCTTTCCAACAGGGATTTCCAAAAAGTAGCCTCTTGATAGATATTTTTTGAAATATTAATTATTCTACTAAGTAAGTACCTATTCTCATTCCCTCATAGCTCAGTAGGTAAAGAATCTGCCTGCAGTGCAGGACACCGGGGTTTGATTCCTGGGTCAGGAAGATCCCCTGCAGAAGGAAATGGCAAACCACTCCAGTATTCTTGCCTGGAGAATCCCATGGACAGAGGAGCCTGGCGGGCTACAGTCCATGGGGTCGCAAGAGTCGGACACGACTTAGCGAATAAACCACCGCCGACACCCACTACTGTAAAGTTCTTTGAAGATGGTGAATGTAATTTATTAACCGTGTAATTCCAGCACCTAGTGGAGCGCTTGACATCAAGCGGGTGCTCTGCTAACATGCGTGCAGGCTCTGGGGGCCCGGGTCACACAAAAGAAACTTGAAGAGCTCCCAGGGGACTCCAACATACAGCCAAGGCTGGGAATAGGTTCGAGGCAGGGATTGTCAGCAGAAGATGTGGCATGAGGCCCTTGGGTGTAAGACTGGGGCTACGGCGTGGACAGGTAAGGACTACCAGGTGACTAGATGCAGAGATGACCCCCAAGGCCTCTTTCCTGAGAAGGCAGCTGTGAATGTGGCAGGCAATGGGGACAGCAGGAAGAACTGAGGGAACCCAGGGGAGGGAGATGAATGTACCCTCAGAGCCAAGGGAAGAAAAGAGGCCATCAAGAACTGACACTCCCATCTGTGCTCTCTACTGCTCACCTGGGAGGGGAGCTTAAGGTTGGTGTCTAAGGACTCAGGAGCCCAGAGAGGTCCATGACTGGGCTCTGGCCACACCCAGCTGGGGCTGCAGGGTCTCTGGTCCTCACTGTCCCTGGCACAGCATCTGAGAGCAGGGGCAGAGCTGATGCCCTCAAGAGGAGTCAACTCCATTCCCTCACTCAGGAAGACTGTCCCTCTCCTTCCAAAACTGAAAGTGAAAATCCTACTCTTTGCCACCCCATGGACTGTAGCCCGCCAGGCTCCTCTGTCCATGGAATTCTCTAGGCAAGAATACTGGAGTGGGTAGCCACGCCCTTCTCCAGGGGATCTTCCCAACCCAGTGATGGAACCCAGGTCTCCCGAATTGCAGGCAGATTCTTTACCATCTGAGCCACCAGGGAAGCCCTCCTTCCAAAGGGACATGCAAAAATGGTTGATCGGTATTTGCATGATGAAAGATGTTTCTCTTTGTATCCTGCTTTGTATAAATCTTATTTGATATAAATCTTAATTGTATAAATCTTAATTATGTTGAATTGGTTAAAATGTATGTTTATTTTTATGAATTTTAAGAATATATACTTTCATAATGTTTCATCAGACTCTTTTTTTTTTAATTGAGGTATGGGCTTCCCTGGTGGCTCAGACAATAAAGAATCTGCCTGCAATGCAAGAGACCCTGGTTCAATCCCTGGGTCAGGAAGATCCCCTGCAGAAGGGAATGGCAACCCACTCCAGTATTCTTGTCTGGAGAATTCCATGGACAGAGGAGCCTGGCAGCCTAGAGTCCATGGGGTCAATAAGAGTCAGACATGACTAAGCGACTAACACTTCCACTTTCGTAGTTGATTTACAGTGTTGTATTAGTTTCTGGTGTACAGCAAAGTGATTCAGTTATAAATATATTCTTTTCCATTATAGGTTATTACAAGATGTTGAATATAGCCTCCTGTACCTTAGAGTAGGTCCTTGTGGTTTACCTATTTAGCAGACATTTTTATTAAGTCAATGCCAAATTCTTTCCCACTTCTCCTGGGTCTGATGTGAAGCTAACATTCCTCTTAGAGGCACCCTTATTTGGATGGGAGAGGGGGGCTGGGAAAGGGATACATTAGGCATTTGTTAGTTTGTGATACTAAGATAAGGGAGCTGTCTTCCTTCTCTTCTCGGGTTTGGGGATGAAGGCTAGGAGGGACTTCCCTGCCAGCAAAAATTCGGTCAAAACAGCTCCTCCTCCATATATTGTGCTGTGTGCTAAGTCGCTTCAGTTGTGTCCAACTCTTTGTGACCCTATTAACTATAGCCAGGCAGGCTCTTATCCATGGAATTCTCCAGGCAAGAACACTGGAGTGGGTTGCCATGCCCTCCTCCAGGGGAATCTTCCCAACCCAGGGACCAAACTCCTCCATATATTAAGTTAACCTTAAAAACACATTCCAACACACAGTGGGTATGGACAACTACTGTTTGATTCCACTTATACAAGGTACTGGGCTTTCCTGGTGGCCCAGACAGTAAAGAATCCACCTGCAATGTGGCAGACCTGGGTTCGATCCCTGGGTTGGGAAGATCCCATGGAGGAGGGCATTGCAACCCACTCCAGTGTTCTTGCCTGGAGAATCCCATGGACAGAGGAGCTTGATGGGCTATAGTCCATGGGCTCACAAAGAGTCAGACATGACTGAGTGACTAAGCACAGCACACATACGAGGTACTAAAGTACCTAGAATATAGTCAAATTCATAGTCAGAAAGTACATTGGTCGATCCCTGAGGTTGGGGGGGAAAGGGAGAAGGGAGAGGGAATGGGCAGTTAGTGTTTAATGGGGACAGAGTTTCAGTTTAGGAAGGTGAAAATTTTGGGAGATAGATGATGATGAGGGTTGTACAAAAATGTGTACATACTTAGTGCCACTGAACCATAAAGTTAAATATGGTTAAAATAGTATGTTTTACATTATGTGACTTTTACCACAATAAAAAAACTTTTTAAAAAATAAAATCCAATTAAAAAAAAAACCAGGGATTTCCCTGGTGGTCCAGGAGTTAAGAATCTGCCCTGCAAGGCAGGGGATGATGGTTTTATCCCTTGTGGGGGAGCTAAGATCTCAGACGCAGCTGGGCAACCAAGCCCGCACACCACAGTCTGCAACTAAGACTCAACGCATCCAAAATAATAAATAAATATTAAAAAAAAAAAAACCAGCTCCTCCTCCTCCTCTGCCTGCACAGGCCTCAGGAGTCACGCACGTGGGCATCTTACCACTGCTCACGCTGACAATGAAGCCAGAACCGGGTATCCCCTGGGACTGAGAATGTGGCCCAAGATGGAAGGTTCTGGAGGAAGCAGTTGTCTGTGGTGGTTTATGAGAGAATGTAGCTATCAGGTTAAGAAACCAAGTAGGTTATATATTGAGCCCTCATTAGTAGACTGAATATTCAAACAACAAGAATGCAAATAATATCCTCTTAAATTGAGGCTGGGAAACTAAACGCTGGTTGGGAAATTACTGGTATTTTGTCTTACAGGAAAGATGACAGTCAGCTCACTAGTTCTCACTCTGGTCTGGCCCAGGGGAGGCCTCCCTCAGCGAGAGTGCATAGAACAGATGGCGCAGCAGCCCTGTGGGAAACAGTCTGGCAGTTCCTCAAAATGCTAAACAAAGACTTACCATATGATCCAGCAATTCCACTCCTAGGTGTGGACTCAAAAGAAGTGAAAACCTAGGTCCACATATAGCAGGATTATCCATTATAGCCAAAAAGTGGACATAACCCAAGTATGTATCAATTGATGGATGGATAAACAAAATGTGATATAGCCATGAAATGGAATGTTTTTCAGCTATAAAAAGAATGTGTGTTGTAAAGAACTTAACCTTGCAAAGTTGACTGCTGGTTGTCTAGGGCTGGGAAGGATAGAAGGTGACTGCCAAAGGGCATGGAGTATCTTTTGGGAGGTGATAAAAGAATACTCTGAAATTGACTGTGATGACAACTGCACAGCTCTGTGAATATACTAGAAACCAGTGAACTGTGTTCAGTAAATGGATGAACTTTATGATATATGAATTATATCTCAATAAAACCTTTGAAAGTGAAAGTGATAGTTGCTCAGTTGTCTCTGACTCTTTGTGACCCCATGGACTGTATCTCACCAGGCTCCTCTGTCCATGGAATTTTCTAGGCAAGAATACTGGAGTGAGTAGCCATTCCCTTCTCCAGGGGGGGTCTTCCCTACCCAGGGATGGAACCCCAATCTTCCGAATTGCAGGTGGAATCTTTACCATCTGAGCCACCACCCCCCAATAAAAGAGTGTGAGTGGGACTGAAGCTCCTAAAAGGGGAACTTTATTGATTTCATGATGTGCCCCAGTGCCTACAACCCCTGCAGGCAGACAGGTGCTCAATAAACACTGTCCAATAAACGTGCCAAGTGGGGACTTCCCTAGTGGTCCAGTGGCTAAGACTCCATGCTTCCAATGCAGGTAGCCCAGGTTCAGTCCCTGGTCAGGGAACTAGATACCATGTGCCACAACTAAGACCCAACGTGACGAAATGCATATTTTTTACTAGCTTGTCTGGTAGTAAAAAAAGCACTCTCCGCCCCCTTCTGATGTCTATGTCAGAAGCTTTTTCTATCTCTTTTTCACTGTAATAAAACTTTTGCCACACAGAAAGAGAAAAACAAATGCTAAGTGACCTCTTGAACTAAAGCAGGACCCTGAGGGCTCCCCGCTTGGGATTTTCCAGACCACTCCCCTTTGCATAAACAAGAACTGATTTTAGAACCCCGGCACCCCCACTCTGCTTTGGGATGCAGTCAAAAGGCTTAGCTAGATGAGGTCAAGGCCTGTGGCCTAAGACTGAGGTCAAGACAAAGAGGGTGGAAGGACATCAAGAAGATTAAGCTACTAAGTCCCAGGCATGGGAGCAGCCCCGCCAGCCTCCCACGAGCTAGCCCAGATACCCACATCATCAAAGAGATTCCTTAAGGCAAAAGATTTGAGTCTGAAGCTCTCAGCTCCATAGGCTGTGAGGAGAGAGCTAGGCCCGCCCTCTTTGGAAGGAGTCTCAGGCTTGAGCAAAAGGGTCCCTGCCAAGTTCAGGCAAGAAGAACCAGACTCAAGAACTGGCTTCCCCATTTCTCTCCGAGGTTCTCTGATCCTTCCCCAGACGGCTTTGGCCCCTTCTGGGAGGTGGCCTGCTCTGCTCTCCCTCATCCCTTTGGGAATATTCAAAGAAGTGAAACTCACATCCTGATTTTTCATATTCTGCTACCCAGGCAAGGTAGTTAACAACTAACCCCAGGCATCTGTTCTCCAGGCACTGGGCCCTATCCGTGGGATGGGGAATGACTAAGGCACTGTTCCCTCTGCTGGAGTTCAGGCTGGCACGAGAACCAGACGTGGGCATCACCTGCCAGCAGACCCCAGAAACACCATCACAGTCACCAGAGCGGAAAGAGAAGCCCCAGGAGCCCAGGGCAGGGCGGGGAGGGGACCAGGGAGGCCTCACCAAAGTGGAATTTCCCCTGGGGCTGGGGGGCAGGGGTGTTTTATCAGGCAGAGGAGCAGAAACAACTCATTCCAGACAAGTAGCAGCACAAGCAAAGGTGGAGGAATGTGAAAGTGCAAGGCTGTCTAGGAGACCATTGGAATCTAGCAGGCAGAAGGCTAGACGGGTACAATGAGCCAGGAACAGCGGGAATGTGGTTGAAGAAAGTGGACTGAAATGCAAATGGAGAGAATAGGGGGAAGATAAACAAACTGTGATACATCTCACAAAGGAAGAGTACCACTCAACAAGAAAAGAGAACAAATGGCCAAGATGCCAAACACTGCACAGAAATGTCAAAAACGTGATACTGAATCAAGCCAGACACAAAGAGAACACACTGTTTGATGCCATTTATACGAATGGTGAGGGACAGGGAGGCCTGGTGTGCTGCAGTCCATGGGGTTGCAAAAAGTCAGAGAAGACTTAGCGACTGAACAATAGTATGAATGGCAAAACTAAATTAAAATAGGCAAAACTAATCGATGGAGATCAGATCAGCGCTGGCCTGGGGACAGATGAACTGAAAAGGAGCAAGACGGAACTTGCTGGGGTGGTGGAAATGTTCTTAATCTAGACTGTGGGGGTGACTACATATTTGTCAAAATGCATTCTATTGTATATTTTAAATGGGCAGGTTTTTGTGTTTAAATTCTTCTATAAAGTTTTTACAGGTTTTTCATTTTCTTTTTTTTAAAGTAGGTTGAGTTCAAATTGTGAAGGACTTTAGACATCATGCTAAGAAGACTGGACTTTATCCAGGAAGTAATGGGAAGTTTTTCAGTTTTCTTTGGTTTGGTTCACTAGTCGCTCAGTTGTATCCAACTCTTTGCGTCCCCATGGACTGTAGCCCACCCAATCTCTTCTGTTCATGGAATTCTCCAGGCAAGAATACTAGAGTGGGTTGCCATTTCCTTCTCCAGGGGACCAGATCTTCCCAACCCAGGGATGGAACCCAGGTCTCCAACACTGCAGGCAGATTCTTTACCATCTGAGCCACCAGGGAAGACTTTGGTTGCAAGTAAAAGTCCAACTCAAGCCAGTTTAAGCAAAAGAGGGAATTTCTCTGAAGGGTCTGGGGGCAACACACAGAATTCAAGGCAGATTTGCAGCTTAACACCTGAGGAGCCTCCTCTCAGCTTTGCCTCCCAATAACCTCGTGACCTAGCTGTGTGTACCAGCCATAGCTGAGGACATCGTGCTCAGAGAAGCAAAGTGACTTATCCAGGAACACACTGTCACAGGCAGCACGGCAAACTTGGAGCTCAGGTCAGTCTGATGCTGATGCCTGTGTCTTGCCTGGAGGAACAGGGAAGCAATCGCTCGAAAAGGCCCCTGGGAGAAACAGCCAAACAGATGGAAGGAGACTGGGAAGGGGAGGGGCACAGAATGCAACCAGCACCCCTGCAGGAGTTAGGAGCAGTAGATGGGTGAAGGAACTGGGAGGCAATGGAGCGGGACTCAGGACAGCAGATGGCTGGAGGCCTGAGGGAAAGAGCGGCATGTACCTGGCTGGCGGCAGCTTTCCAAGATGGGACTGCTCCTCCAGATCCAATTAGGTAGGTCTCAGAACTTCTCTGTTTCCTCTAATGCGAAAGCAGTTAACAACGCCTGCCTGGATCATCAAAATATAGCTGCTGTAACAGAATGCTCCTCCTGGTACCCGGCACTGAGCAGCTGCAATGACTATCAGTTATCAGTATGTAACTCTATACTCATAGAGCTACTGTTATTGATAATAATACAGAGTTCTTTAGGCCTCCTCCCTCAACCTGCTCACCCCACTGAACATTTTCTCTTATCCTGGCTCAGGAAGGAGGGGAGACGAGCACCAGCCCTCAGAACTTGAGGGCTCCTGGAATGAACTGAACCCAGAAGAGTTAGGGACTGAAGGCCCTGGGTGCCCGAGGAGGAGCCCAGGGGTTTGTAAGGGCAGCCTGGGTTCTCACAGCCAAAGCTGAAAGAGGACAAATACTGGAGCTCTTTTGGAGATGGGGTATCAGAGCTGGGCTTGCGCATGTCCAGCTCAGTGTAAGTCACTTCAGTTGTGTCCAGCTCTTTGTGACCCCATGGACTGCAGCCCGCCAAACCCCTCTGTCCATGGGATTCTCCAGGCAAGAATATTGGAGTGGGTGGCAATGCCCTCCTCCAGGGGATCTTCCCAACCCAGGGATTGAGGCTGTGTCTCCTATGTCTCCTGCATCAACAGGCAGAGTGCCACCTGGGAAGCCCTGGGCTTGTGCCTAAGTGGAATAAATAATAGCCTATTTGTTGGGATTTGAGGTACACTGGCCCCTAGATCTTTCCTCTCACCTGTACTGTGGAATTTTATCATAGGAATCTCATTTCTTCTCCTGAAGATCCTTGGCTCCATGGAAATGTAGTCCTGGTCTCACTTGGCTACTGCTGCCACTGCTACTGCTAAGTCGCTTCAGTCGTGTCCGACTCTGTGCGACCCCATAGACGGCAGCCCACCAGGCTCTGCCATCCCTGGGATTCTCCAGGCAAGAATACTGGAGTGGGTTGCCATTTCCTTCTCCAGTGCATGAAAGGGAAAAGTGAAAGTGAAGTCGCTCAGTCGTGTCCGACTCTTAGCGACCCCATGCGCTGTAGCCTACCCGGCTCCTCCGTCCATGGGATTTTCCAGGCAAGAGTACTGGAGTGGGGTGCCATTGCCTTCTCCCACTTGGCTACTGAGCCATCCCATAAACTTCTATGATGCTGACACTGAGTTTCTCACCACTTCCCCTGAGGGAGAAAGGCAGATGGAGGTGGGGGGAGGGGGGAGCATATCTCGGAGTGGGGGGCCTCATACAGGCTAGTCACTTATTTGTGCCAGGAGTTGTCCAGGGCTTCAGCTGCATCATCGGACTCAGTTCTCACAATAGCTCTGTGCCATAGGTGTAGCCAGCTGCATCGCACAGACAAGATTGCGGAGGCTCAGGGGAAATAATGTCCTTTGATCATGGTCATATGGCCAGGAAGTACTGAAGTCAGGATTCCTACCCAGAAGCCCCTGTTCTTCCTACTGTGCCCCTTCTGGGAGTAAGGTGGGCATGAAAAAGCATCAGCCTGTATTTCACAACCTTACCCCAGAAAAGCAGCAATGTTGAGCAGTTGGAGAGGCCCTAACAGGTCCACACAGCCAAAACTCTGTGACCCAAGGCAACCCAAGGCCTCAGTTCATCCTTCAGGCAGGCAGCCAAGACCTACCACCCTTCAGAAGGCTCTGCGGATCATCCAGCGGGGGCTCCAAAGTGGCTGAGCAGGCCAGAAAATCCTCCAGGAAGAACAGAGAGGTCTGCGATCCTGAAGGCAGAAACCTCAGCTTCACTGCCACACCCCCCTCCCCAGGCCAGAGGCCCAGAAGCCAGGAGCAGGGGTGCTGAGGCCTCACAGTAGCCCTGCGGAGATGGGAGGCATCCTGGAGGCTGCTAGAAGGTAAGGGGCACCTGGCCTCTCAACATAGCTTCCTTCCTGTGCTTAGTCGCTCAGTCGTGTCCAACTCTTTGTGACCCCATGGACTGTAGCCCACCAGGCTCCTCTGTCTTTGGGGATTCTCCAGGCAAGAATACTGGAGTGGGTTACCATGCCCTCCTCCAGGGGATCTTCCCAACCCAGAGATCAAACCCAGGTCTCCCGCATTGCAGGCTGATTCTTTACCATCTGAGCCACCAGGGAAGCCCTCCTATCCCTGAAAATAGCCTCTGGGAAAAGCACTGTCCCCTCTCAACCCCAGAGACAGTTCCTCCCTGGGATCTGTAGGCTTGGAGCAAAATTACCTTACTCCCCAGTGCCTCTGCCTCTGCCACCCACACTCTGGGCTTCTGGCAGGGACTGTGCCCTGCTCAGGACAGCTGGCAACCCATGTGCTTCCACCCCCACCCTCTCCCTGTTCCCAACTCTCAGGTTAAGACACAGGGCAGGAGGAAGGGTGGAGCCTTAGAGGGAAAGAGGGCATGGATGCCGAGGAGTATAAAGAGCCAGGGAGGTCCTGGGCAGAATCCTTTTGCCGTGCCACTCTGCACCTGCCCAGCACCATGGTAATGTCTGGTGGTCCCTGTCAGCTGTGCTCTCCCGGAGCTTGGGATGGAGACTGGCACCCAGGGGCCCTCCTCAAGCCATTGACGGCATGAAGGAGTGAGGCCAGGGCAGCCCCCTCTGCCAGGACAGTGCCAGGGTTGCCTGTCCCTGCTTTGGGTGGTGGGGAGGAGGGGAGTTCCTGGTCAAGAGAGGGTTAAGGGTCTCAAAGTCTCCAGCCATAAGTAGCACATGTATGGGCATCACAGTGTGTCAGTCACTGGGTGTGTCTGAGTGTTGCCAGCACAAAATTTTCTGTGTGTGACGGGTGTGCATGGGGACCCTTGGACTATCATTTCTGTATGCAATTGTGTTAATCTTTCATTTAACATGTACTATTGAGCACCCAGGCTTCCCTGGTGGCTCAGATGGTTAAGATTACACCTGCAATGCAGGAGACCCGGGTTCAATCCTTGGTGGGGAAGATCCTCTGGAGTAACAAATGGCAACCTACAATATTCTTACCTGGAAAATCCCATGGGACACCTACTAAGCGTCAGGCACTGTTCTAGGTGCTTGTACTATATCAGTAAACAAAACAGGCAAAGGACCCAGCTGCCCATCCCCTTAGCTGCCAGGTGCTTACACTGGTGGAGGGGTTACCACTGGGGATTTACTCATTAAAAAAAAAAAGCATAGAATACAGTAAATTAGAAGTTGCAAGAGAGGAAAAATAGCACAAGATGAAGAGATGAGTTGCAATGTTAAATAAGGGCATCCGAGTAGGGTTCATTTAGAAGGCGAATTTTGAGATGATGCTTGAAGGAGGCGAGGAAGTTGGTCATATGGATACCTGGGGGAAGGCTCCAGGCAGAGTGAATAGCATGTCTGACACTTTTGAGGAACAGCAAGGAGGCCGGAGAGCCAAGAGTGAGGGTAAAAGAAGTTGCAGAAAAAGTCAGTGAGGTCAGGGAGCTGACCAATTGCTCTATACCATCCCGGTGTGTTCATCTCAGGGTGTACCTCCCAGTCCATCGCCAGGGTCCTCGTGTACCTGGTGCTTTGTGCCCATCACTGTGCGTGGGCAGGTGTGCACCATTCAGCCTGGGTACCTGGAAGTCCGTTACAGCGCTCGTGTACCTGTCTACGTCCCAGAGTCTGAGCGTCGCTGGGTCTGAGCGCCCGGGTGCACCAGCTTACGCCTCCAGCCAAGTGTCTCGGGTCTGGACGTCACGTGACCGCCCCTCCTCTGTCTGCCTCGCCCCCTCCAGCCCACGGCTCTGCGCTGCGCGTGCGCACTCGCACTGGCGTGCCTAGTGGTGCTTCTGCGACCAGACCGGGTAGTCGGGGAGGAGCTGCAAGGACAGCAGCATCTGATGCCCCGGGCTGCCCGTTGGCTGTCCAACTTAGGCCACTTCAACAAGTACATAGAGAAGCTCTTCAATAGCAGGTGGGCAGGGGGGAAGGGAAGGGGATGGGAGGAAACAGATGCCACCTGCCCCCCTGCTCCACCCCACCCCACCCAGCTCCCTGCTCGTCGCAGCCGGGAACTGGGCTCGCAGAGCAGCCCCATGGCTTCTGAAAAGACGTGTTCCCCAGCAAGAAGTCCAAGAACACCAAGAACTCTAGTGACGCGAACAACCCCAGAAATAATACGAAACTCCCCGGACAGAAAACCACGAGCCCCCCACCGCTGAACGCCGCGAAACCCCAACCACCAGCCTCCTCCCAGGGCCCCAGGTAGGAGAGCCTGGGCTCGGCTGGCCCCAATCGGGGGCCTCGGAACTGGGGGCAGGTTGGACGGGAGCGAAAGGAAGCCCTGGAGGCTGGGGGGACCCAGGGGATTCCCGGGGACTTCCTTCTCCAGACTGGGCTTTGACTTCCGAAGCCCAGCTCAACTCTCCCCGCCCACCGACCCTCTTTATATTATGAGAGGGGCCCTAACTCCTGCCCACCCCGCCCTCAGTGAGAACAATAAAGAGATACGGAATCTCTGTTGCTTCCTTGACCTCTGTGAGCCCTGGGCGGGAAAGGACCTGTCCTTGGAGGGGAAAGAGGGGTTCCAGGAGCTCCTACCTAGAAGGGAAAGACCTGGGTTTAGGGGTCTTCCCTGCCTCCTTCCTGCAACCCATCCACCTTCCCCCACCTCAGACACTTATACCACTTGGGGGTGGGGGAGGCGGCTGTGGAGGCTCTAGCCAGGAGGGTTTGATTTTAAATGTGATTGCGCTACTCCTACGGTCTTGCTGCGGCTTCTCCTTTGCCTTTGGACGTGGGGTATCTGATGCGGGCAGGATCAGATCACTGGCAGGAGGAGAAGGGGACAACAGAGGACGAGATGTTTGGATGGCATCACCGATTCAAAGGACATGAGTTTGAGCAAACTCCAGGAGATAGTGAAGGATAGGGAAGCCTGAGAGTGCTGCAGTCCATGGGGTCGCAAAGAATTGGACACGACTGAGCAACTGAACAGCAACCAAGAGGGAGAGCAGAGGTGAGAGAAGTGGATCCCAGCAACCTCAGAGGAGTGGCTCCAGCCAGATTTAACACCTGCCCCCCCAAGTTTCTACACAGAGCAGTGCAGCTGTGATGCCAGCCTGCAAACAAACAGCACCCACCCCACCCCCACCCCCAGTGTGCAGAGCATAAGTCCTGCCCTGGCTCCTGGGATCATCTTGGCCCCTCTGGCTGTGAGCAGAGCAAGGGGAGGGCAGGAGCTTACCTAGGCCCATCCCTAAGAAGCTGTCTCCTCTGGGGGCTGGAGGCCATCAGAGAGGCCTGGGCAGGGGCAGAAGCCCCATCCTCATCCAGCTCTCACACAGGGATGCTCTGAGTAGTGTCCCAATTCCCGCCTCTGGGAAGTATCTACACCTCTCCCCACTCAGAACCCATCCCCTTAGCTGCCAGAGAAAATTCTGGGACTTACGGCTCCATCATCCAAACTGTTCTCCTGCTGAAACCCGCCTCCCTCCCGGACGCCCCCTTGCCTGAACCATGCGCTTGCCCAGTGTGGTATCCTCACCAGCCCTTTGACTTTTAGGGCCTAGGTCCACTTTTGAGTCGTTTGCACGCACCAGACACAGCCAGCACTTGAGGGGAACCACGACTCTGGTGTCCTTGCCATGCGTTCAGTATGAGGTGCTGAGGCCAGGAAAGTGCAGGCCTCATCCCTTCAGGCAGAGCATGTGAGGGAGGCAGGAGGAGCCATTCCAGGAACCAAAAAGGTTTGCATTCTCTCACTTCTCTCTCTCAGCCCCACTGTGACTATCCCTTATCCACAGGTGCTCCCGGGCCAGGAAAAGAGGAGAGAGGTGAGGTCGCTCCCTCCCAGTCACACACAGACACACATCCCACCCCCCTTAATCAAGATGCCTGAGAAGAGGCAGGCCTGGCAAAGGCCACTAAGACCCCTTCCCAGCCCAGGCCTCCCCAGGCAGGGTCCGGGTTTTCTCCCTCCCTGAGCTGGAGCGTGCAGACCACAGATTGGTCTCCTGGAGGTGGCCATCGCTCAGCTAATCCAACCTCCTCCCTGTAAGGTCAGATTCCTCCCGCAACCTCCCCTTTTGCGACTTGGCTTGAGGAGTCCTTAAACGCCCCAGAGTTCACTGCCTCTCAGGACAAGTTCTTCTCAGTTTTCTGGTTCTTCAGTGATGCTTCCTTACAGTCAAGAAAAGTCTGCCTTCCGGAGCCCCTTTCTGTAGGCACACGGAGTTAACCCTAACCCTGTTCCATAACCTAAAGCTGCGTTTGTTTGAAGACCAGTCATCCCTCTGCTCGTGTCTTTCTGCCACACTTCATGGAAACAGCCGCTTGGCTGCAAGTCTGCCCCTCAGAAGCTCTGGTCTGCTGAGTGCTTTCCTGGGTTAAGAGCCATGCTAAAAACTTCACATGCATCATTTCACATGCATCATTCCATTATCATAGAAATCTCATTTCTTCTCCTGAAGATCCTTGAGTGAAGTCGCTCAGTCATGTCCAACTCTTTGCAACCCCATGGACTGTAGCCTACCACGCTCCTCCGTCCATGGGATTTTCCAGGCAAGGGTACTGGAGTAGGTTGCCATTTCCTGCTCACTACAACCCTATCATTCTTCCCATTTACAGATGAGGAACCTGAGGCTCAGAGAGGTTATGGTGCACACAGAGGGAATATGGCTGATCCGGGATTCAAACCCAGGTTCATCTGACTCTAAAGTCGATGCCATGTCCCTGTATTGGATTACCATATGCTGCCGGGCCTTGGACAAAATACTGGACCCTCTGAGCCTCGGTTGCCTCCTCTGTGGAGTGATGATAACAGTATCTCCCCCCTCACAGAATTGTTGAGAGGGTTAAATGCCCCTGGCACACAGAAGCTCATTTTCCCAACAATTTCACGTGACACTATCTCCAGACCTCTCCCCATCTCTGTCCCCCTCTTCTGGCCATGCTTCTGCTGTGTGCTGTGCCTGTGAGGGGCCACACTTCAGCCCATTGTGCACAGTGACCCACCTCTCACCACCCCGAGGAGGGCAGCTCCATTGCCACTGATGTAAACGGTGACCATCTTAACCCCAGTTGTTCCTCTGGGCTGGGCTCTCGCCTCTAGTATAAATTAGCACTTCAGCTACTGCCTAGGCTATAAGGAAACATTGGTGGGGATCCATTTGGGGGCAGGGCTGCCATCAAGCCAATGATCAGGAGGATCTAGAGGTGCTGAAATGGGATGATTGAAGTTTCACTGACTTGCTGAATGACCTTGGGGGAGTCCCTGTCTCCCCCTGGGCCACAACTTGCCCCTCTGTGAAGTGGACAAAATGAACTGAATGGCTCTGATGACTCTCCAGACATTCTGGATCATTCATAACACCCTTGGTTCCCTTCTCCTCTCTCCCTGCCCCTTTCTTCCTGTGCATTTGGCCTGCTCTTGTCCCGACCAGGGGTACACAGAGACACAGAGAGAGTGAGGCTAAGAACTTTGATGTGCTTTATTTAGCCAGTATGGGAGCAGGGAGCAAGCTACAGCCAGAACCAAGGGTGCAGATTGGGAGAGCTGGGCCGGCCTCGCCCTGGAGTCAGAGGAGCAGGAGGTGGCATTATGAGTCCATTGTACTGATCTCCCTGCAAGAAGAGAGCAAAACACGGCAGTGTGAGTGGGTAGTCCTTGTGCCCTCAGGAGACCTCAGGCCAGACCTGGGCGCCTGTTCTCCCCGTCCTACACACCTCCATTTCCTGCCCCAGGCATCTGGACACACAGGACAGAGAACGAAACCCACCTGGGGACCGCTGAGTGGGGAGACCCGCACTCCAAGAAGTCCAGCATGCCTTCTTTGTCTCTTTTCCCATACCTGGGAGGGGAGAGACAGCTGGGGCCAGCACTATGCCCAGGTACCAATTCACCTGCCTCATGCCTACCGCTGGGCAACCATCCTGCCCGGGGCACAGGGGCCCGGGCCAGACCGTAGGATGCTGTGCTCTCAAAGAACATGTAAGGGGCTGGGCCTGGGGTCTTGGCTGGGGCCTCTCTCCCCATCTCACACTCACCTAGGCCTGGTCAGCATGTTGAGGTATCTGCGGAGCTCAGCCGCATACTGGGCCATCTGTTCTGGCGTGGCATTGTCCCCCGGATACTCTGGCTCCAGCAGGGCCCCCAGGGCACCCAGGGGTGGCTGCAGCAACAGAGCCACGCACGTGGACAGGAGGAGCAGGAAGAGGCAGCGGTGCGCGGCGGCCATCTGAGGAGCCAGGATCAGGGAGATGGAGGCAGCATAGAGCCCACCCTGCCCCC
Source organism: Okapia johnstoni (assembly GCA_024291935.2). Lineage (NCBI taxonomy): Eukaryota > Metazoa > Chordata > Mammalia > Artiodactyla > Giraffidae > Okapia > Okapia johnstoni. The sequence goes on along the minus strand of CM044306.1, from coordinate 18,168,063 downwards.
CACCCCCTAGCCCATCACCCATTTCTCCAAGCCTGGAGACCACGGGGCAAAGCAAAGGGCTACTGGGACCTGACCACTCCACCTCCTAGACCTTGCCCTGGAGAGCTCACCAGCCCCCTCTCCAGAGCAGCACAGCAGCTGGAGCTCAGCCAGGGCCTCGGCAAAGCAGAAAAGTGTAGCAGAGAAGCGGGGGGTTTGGAACTTGGGTAGGAGACCCAGGACTCCGGACACCCAGGACCTGATGGCTCTGAAGAGGCAGCTATGGGTGGGAGTTGGAGGGGAGGGGCTGTGGGAAGTAGGGGTGCTCAAGCTCCCCTACAGAGTGGGGGCACACAGAAGGAACTTGTGAACCAAGGGGCAGAAATCCACAGCCTGTGGGTGTGCTGTTCTTCCACCTCACTTTCCCCCAGCCTCTCTGCCAGGGGTAGACATGCAGACGCAGGTCCTGGAGAGGCCACTGTAGCCCGTGTCACCGAGCAGGAGGTATGGGCACACACGCGGACTTGTGTTCACAGCCACCACCCCTTGCCTGGCGCACACCTGCAGGCTTCTAGCCAGCAGGCTGCTCTCCCAAGGTGATGGATTTGTCCAGGTGTAGAGCCAGACCCAAGCAGGACCTCAGGCCGCTGGAGGCCCCCAGCCCTGCAAAGCACCATCCTTCCACACAACCCACCCCTGGCCCCTCCAAGCCCCCCAGCCCCAGAGCTAGGAGCAGGCTGAGCCCACTTACCCTGAGTCCTAAGCGAGCGGGCGCTGGACAAAATCCGTGCCTGCCTCAAGCTGGATGGACCCCACCCCGTGCTTGACTATGGCCCTTTTATAGTCCTCAGCCCCCCGAGTCCCCGCCTCCTGTCAGCCTCTCTCCCTCCCCAGCCCTCACCCCCTCCTCCCACCATCTCCCTGGTGCCTGCAACGCCAGCACCAGGACCAGGGACAGGAGGGGGACAGGGCAGTGTTGTGGGTGTCACACTGGCAGCATAATGGGTAAAAGTGGGCCACGATCAGTCTCCTGTAGGCCCCTGTCTGCCTTTGGGCGCCAGAGCAGCCTTAGTTCAAGAAGGATAGGGTCCTGGGAATATAGGATAACTGAAAGGTTCTGATTGCAGAACTCGGAACAGCTCTGCCTGTCTCCCCAGGATTAACCCAAATACTCAAGCAGATTCCCTCCGGGCAGAAGATTGAGGCTGTGGCTCTGAGACTCCAGGGATGAAGGCTGGAGACTCAGGACTTCCCGTGCATCTGTGATTAGAACAAGATGGAACGGGGGAGATGCCTCAGGAAACCGGGGAATGTGGAAAGGAGTGGGGACCCAGGTAGGGAGAAACCCTCTCCCTGGGTAGATGCAGAATGAGAACTGATGTGCCTGTTCTCATTCCTGGGTTCAGGGGAGAGGGGGCTGGGAGGCCAGTATCTGGTATCCATTTCCCAGTGCCTCCATTCCAAGGTAAAGATAAAAACCAGAATCACTTGTAAAGCCTTGAATTTTCTAAAGTGCTCCCAGCTCAATCACCTCAGTGAGTTCCTACAACAACCCATTTTACAGATTCAGAAACTGAGTCTCAGAGGCATTAAGTAACTAGCCTCAAGCCACATAACTAGTCAGTGGAGATCCAGGGTTTGAAACAAGGTCCAACTCCAAAATCTGCGCTCTTTTTCTTTTTTCTAAGTAAGGCTGTTAAAGTAATGCTATACTTTCCCACTTTTTGACTAAGAAACGTGAGGCTTAGAGAGACGAAGATACTAGCTCAAGGTCACACAGCTGTCTAAGACTCAAGTTCTGACTTAGATTTCCATCCCCACCAGTGCCAGCAAACCACCCCCACCCCACCCCTGCCCTGGTCCCAGGAGCCTCTGAGTCTCCCCATCTCAGTGTCTCTTCCCCCACCCCTGGCTCCCTCCCCAGCTCAGGGCTAGGAGCATAACTGACTGTGTCTGAATGACTCAATGAAGCCCGAGTAGTGAGCAAGGGACTTCTCATCCCTGAGGTTCCACCATCTCAGATCGCGACACCAAAAGAGTGTGTTGGGAGAGGACCAGGGGCAGGGGTGGGGTGGAAATGAGGACTGGAGGTGATGCTGCACAGATTTAAGCTTTGATTTTCCTCAAGGTAATGAGCATAAAGGAAGGCTCAGAAAATGCCAGAGTTCTACCTTCCTCCTCTCAATTCTGATTTCTGGCAACAAGAAGAACAATAATGCTCCACCCAATTCCACAAAGCAGAATGGAGATCATTCTGTCTCCAAAAGCCCTGCTGGCCCTTCTCTGGGCCTCAGGGTCCAACTTGGTAAAACAAGGCTGGTGAATTAGTGGCTGGTCTCCTAGGCGGGTTGGGGCTGCCCAGGTGGCACTAGTGGTAAAGAACCCATCTGCCAATGCAAGAGACATAAGAGATACGGCTTCAGTCCCTGGGTCATGGATATCCCTTGGAGGAGAGCATAGCCACCCACTCCAGTATTCTTGCCTGGAGAATCCCATGGACAGAGGAGCCTGGTAGGCTGCAGTCCATGGGGTCGCTAAGAGTCGGACACGACTAAGCCTGGTGGGCTGCCGTCTATGGGGTTGCACAGAGTCGGACACGACTGAAGAAACAGCAGCAGCAGCAGCAGGCGACTTAGCATACACACGCCAATAGGCGGGCCTCTGGTGAGACCGGCAGGGGCTGCAGGCTGCCACCAGGGGGCGCCAGGCTCCAACCATAGTTCAAAGGGTCTGGGCTCCCACAGGACTCCAGCTGCTGTGGGACCAGTTATGGCCATCACCCAGGTCAGGTCCCAGCTCCTGCGGACAGACGGTAGATCTGGGGATTGGCTCAAATCTGAGGCCATCTATAGTCGTGTGCTGTCACAGAGGTAAACAGCTTTGTCAGTGCCTACAAAAATGACAGTTACTCCACAATGTCAGCTGAACCTACAGCTTTCATTTTTCTCCTTTGCGAACAAGAGATTCTTCTTCTGGGTCCTCTCAGCGACGCTGTGACAATTGAGAAGGAGTGGGCAGTGGATGTGCTTTCTCAACCGTATGGTCACGTCCATACTGGGCGATGCTTCTCAGTCACCATTTGTTCCCAGTGCTTGCCATGGAGCTCTGCTTCGAGAAGCACCAAGGACGTACCTGCAGACAAACTGAGAGTGGTCCCTCTCCCCTGCCCAACCCCATGCTCTCTGGGACAGGGACGGTGGCAACTGGGAAGTGTTAGGATGGAGTGAAGGTTGCAATAAGACCAGAAAAGGAAGACCCCAGAAACACCTGAGGTCACAGGGGGAAGGTGATCCCCACGTATGGGACTGCAAAGGCAGGAATGCGATTAGCGTTACATACCCCCTCCAAGAATTCCTGCAAAGCAGCCTGGGCCAACTCTTAGGCCACTGGCTTAGTCTGACACTGGGTTGGCAGCAGCGAGGGAGCAGGGAAAGGAAATGGTGGCCAGCCCCAGATACCAGGAACTCAGGGGGTCCCCCATTCCCCAGGGAAACCCTTGGGGGTTGAGGTTTATCTCTCTCTCTCTCACACACACACGCACACACACCTGGGGACCTCACTCAGGACGAACTCAGGCTCAACTAAGGGCTCAGGTCATTAATTTGAAACCTGGGTTCTGTCCCCACTTCTGTCCACCATGAGGATTTCGTCTGTCTCCAGGGTCCCCTGAAGGCTCAGGAGGGCTCAGTAGTGCTCCCTGCCCGCAGTGCCTACAAAAGCAAATCCTATCATTGTCAGCTCAAATTTTTCCTGAAGAACAAGCCTTTTTTCTTTCTAAGAGACAGGCTAAACCAATCCATATAATAAATTATTGCAGGAGAGGGATGGTTGAATGGGGAGGAAAGAAAAACTGGATGTGGGTCAGGCAGGGGCTCTGGGTCACATAGGGGCTGGGTGTGGAAGGAGGAGAGTTTTCCCCTTGGGGTGGTTGGAAGGAAACAGTGTCAGAGCCGTTTTGAGATGGGTTAGGAGTGAGTTTTTCCCTGGTAGTTCAGCTGGTAAAGAATCTGCCTGCACTAACAAACACATGAAAAGATGCTCAACATCACTCATTATCAGAGAAACGGAATCAAAACCACAATGAGGTACCATCTCATGCCGGTTAGAATGGCTGCCGTCAAAAAGTCTACAAACAATAAATGCTGAAGAGGGTGTGGAGAAAAGGGAACCCTCTTACACTGTTGGCGGGAATGCAAACTAGTACAGCCACTATGGAGAACAGTGTGAAGATTCCTTAAAAAATTGGAAATAGAACTGTCATACAACCCAGCAATCCCACTGCTGGGCATACACACCAAGGAAACCAAAATTGAAAGAGACACATTTACCCCAATGTTCATTGCAGCACTGGTTACAATAGCTAGGCCATGGAAGCAACCTAGATGTCCATCAGCAGAAGAATGGATAAAGAAGTTGTGGTACATATACACAATGGAATATTACTCAGCAATAAAAAAGAACGCATTTGAGTCCATTCTAATGAGGTGGATGAAACTGAAGCGTATTATACAAGGTGAAGTAAGTCAGAAAGAGAAACACTAATACAGTATATTAACACATATATATGGAATTTAGAAAGATGGTAATGACGACCCTATAAGCAAGACAGCAAAAGAGACACAGATGTAAGGAATAGACTTTTGAACTCTGTGGAAGAAGGCAAGGATGGGATGATTTGAGAGAATAGCATTGAAACTTGTATATTACCATATGTAGAACAGATGACCAGTGCAAGTTCCATGCATGAAGCAAGGCACTCAAAGCTGTGCTCTGGGACAACCCAGAGGGATGGGGTGAGGAGGGAGGTGGCAGGGGGTTCAGGATGGGGGGACACATGTACACCCATGGCTGATTCATGTCAATGTATGGCAGAAACCACCACAATATTATAAAGCAATTCGTCTCCAATTAAAGAAATTAATTTAAAAGAAAAAAAAAAAGAATCTGCCTGCAATGTAGGAGACCCCAGTTCAATTCCTGAGTCAGGAAGTTCCCCTGGAGAAGGGATAGACTACCCATTCCAGTATTCTTGGGCTTACCTGGTAGCTCAGATGGTAAAGAATCCACCTGCAATGCGGGAGACCTGGGTTCAATCCCTGGGTTGGGAAGATCCCCCAGAGGAGGGCAGGGTAACCCACTCCAGTATTCTTGGAGAAGGAAATGGCAACCCACTCCAGTATTCTTGCCTGGAGAATCCCATGGACAGAGGAGTCTGGCAGGCTACAATCCATGGGGTCACAAAGAGTCGGACATAACTGAGCAATTAACACTTTCACTTTTCGGAGTGAGTAGGAGAAGAAAGAAAAAAGGGGATATTCAGAAGCATGTGCCAGGCTGTGTCAAGCTTACCTGTAGACTCAGCTCTCCTACTCACTGGCTCTGACATTCATTAGCTGTGTGACTTTTGGCAGCTTACATAATTTCTCTGAGCCTTAAAACAGCGAACTATTATTATTGGATTGGCCAAAAAGTTTGTTAGAATTTTTCCATAAACTTATGGGAAAACCCAAATGAATTTTTTTGCCAATCCAATATTATTTAAGGTGTGAGGATCCCTGTTTCATCAGTGAAGAAATAAATGCAGTGACATGAAATGACTAGGCCAGTCACACAGCCAGTGAATGATAGACATGGGACTCAAATCCAGATCTTTTGTCTCTGAGGCTTCTGCAGCAACTGAGGGGTTCCCGCCCTTGAAAGATTCATGGTATAAGATAGAGGTGCTTTTAGGATAACTTGCTATACAGCACAATGACCAGCACAACTGCCCTTTCTCCCTCCCTCCCTTCCCAGTGGCTAGAACAGGGGTGCAGCTATGAGCCAGATGGGCTATCTTCAGTCATTTAGATGAGGACTTGGGGAGATCACAGAATAGGCACCTGGGCTGTTAACACCCCCATGGAGCAGAGCTGCCAACACCCCAGATGAAAGTTGCATTTTATATAAGAGAGAAATAAATTTCTTTCTTAAGTAATTTTTAATTACATCTCAAGTTTAAAAGCCAGATCAATACCGTGGCCATATAATGTATGTAGAACAATTAGCTTATTGTCTAACACATAAGTAAGTGCTTTTTTTGGCTGTGTTTTGAAGCTTGCAGGCTCTTAGTTTCCTGACTAGGGATCAAACCCAAGCCTCTGCAGTGAAAGTTCTGAGTCCTAACCACTGCACCACAAGTGAATTCTCAGTAAGTGCCTTTTTTTTTTTAAGTAACTATTGATATTGGCATCATTAATGTTACATCTAAGGTTCCCTCCAGCTCCAACATTGGTTGAGTCTGATCAGCAGTGGATTAATCACCTCTCAACACTTCCCCCAGTGGACTTGAAGCAAACCCACGTCACCTACGGTGAACCAGACTTGTCAAGCTGGGCAGAAATTTTCTGTGGCCATATAATTTATATCAGAGGTCTCTTCTATTAGCTTCAAATTGACCACAGCTCTCCCAGCATACCAACAGACAGGAGACATGGACACAGACACAGATTCACATCCTCCCACACCTCCAACCACAAAATGAACCAAAGTTTGTAGCAGCCATTGCATGCTCCCATCCTACCTCTCCTGGGGTTGGGCTGGGGACTTGATCAACTGGTTAGAATGGTTAGAGTAGTGGAGTGGTTAGAGTAGAGGAGAGAAGACAGGAGGAGCTGTGATGGAAAGTGAGTCTCAGAAGGTAGACTGTTGTAGGAAGAGCAAACCAGAGAGAACTAACTCCACCCCCCAAGGAATCAGGGCAGGCTTCTGGGAGGAGGTACCCACTACCCTGAAGCTGATCTCCAGACTGAAGAGAGGGAAAGGGATCTACAGCAGGGGAAGTGGCCAGGCCAAAGGCTTAGAGCATTGGAGTCTACATGGCCTGCGACCTGACCAGGCCCTTAACCTGCTTTCGTCTCCCCCTTCCACCCTACCTTTTGGGAGACTAGAGGGCAGTGCAGGGAAGGGAAGGTGGTAGAGCCCCAGGGACCCCAGGGCAGGTGGTGTCTGAGCAGGGGCCTCTCCTCCAGCAATGGCAGGGCCAGCTTGAGGCTCCTCTCCCAGAGCCACCTCAGGAGGGCATCCCTCTCAAGACCTTGTCCCCAGGACACCATGCTTGGTGACTTATCTCCTGAGTGTGAATTCAGAAAGGGGAGGGCGGCGGCTGAGAGAAAGGGCAGCCTCCACACTCCCACTGCTCCTGCCCAGGCAATGGGGGTGTTGGAAGTGACCCCTTCCCCCAGCACACACGCCCACCTCACCCCACAAATGACTCACCCTCCACAGCCCCTGCTGGGGTCCTATCTCCACTCCCAGCCACTACAGCCCCCGGGGGTTAGTGACACATCTCCTCGGGGTAACCTGGGATGTTGGTGCCAAGCCCATTCTCCAGCCACTTCCCTCTTTGGGGGATGGCACAGCTCTGTCCCCCAGCTGCTCTCCTGGGCTGCCTAGCCTGCTCCTTTCCACACCCTTCACCCTCCAGCAGCAATTCTTTCTGCTCCCCCTAACCCTTTGGAAGAACTTTCAACCTGCCCCCACCCCAGCTGACTAGAGTGCCAGAGGACCCTTGTCTGGGTGCCATCCACTCCTCACGCTGGGGGGTGGCGTTTTCTCTTAGCCCAGAGCAGAGAGAGCCCCTCACTCCACCCCAGCCCTGGCCTCGGGCTCCTTTGGTCTCAGGTGTCATCTTCTATCCTCTCAGCTCTCTCCCCTCCACCCTCCACTCCCACCTGGATGCCACCTCCACGAAGGACAAGAGACAAGATGTAGAAACGCACAATTTCCAGTTCAGTGAAATCTGCACTTTATTTAGAGATCAAGGAAGGACCACATCCAGCCCAGGGGCGGGGACACGGAGAAATGGAAATAAGGACCCCACCCCGAATCCTCTTCAGACACAGCAAGCCCTGAGAGGAATGCAGGCTCCGGGGTCAGGAGCAAACATGGAAATGGGGTCGGTGTCTTAGCACTTCTCTCTGTGGAGGCCGTCAAGTTCTTTACCACAGGTAGGCTCCTTCCGGCCTGTAGGAGGGAAAGGAAAGGAGTCACAGGGAGCCAAGCTCAGCGTCGGATCTGGGTAGGCGAGATCGGGGGAAAGTACTAGGCGGCGGGGATAGGGTCGCAGGAGGACCAGGCTACCACCCAGGGGACAGGCGTCTGGCGCGGCACTGTTACCGCGACTTGACCGGCCGGTCCTCACGATCTGGAAAGAGCAGCAGGGAGAGAAGAGCTTCTGAGAAGTCGCGTTTCCCAAACCTGCGGGGGGGCGGAGCCAGATATGGGTGGGGTCGTGTCTGGCCACGCCCCTGGTGGCATCCCGGCCCCGCCCACCCCGCGCACGCGCTCACCGTTGCCGAGTGACCAGGTTGAGGTAGTGACGCAGCGAGGTGTAGTAGCGGTTCAGCTCATCCGGCGAGGCGTGTTCTCCGGGAGCCTGGGGTTTGGAGGGGTAGGCGTCGACCAGCTCCCCCAGGCAGACGAGAAGGGTCAGTAGCACTGTGGCCATGGAGGGCCACGATCTGCGCCCCGACATCATCTGGAGAGGGGCACTAGACTCAGTCCGAGCATCTGCTCGGAGGCAGGAGGCTGAGGCTGCCATCTAGCCGAAGCTTCAGTGACCTGTCTGGGGCTGGTACAACCAAGGCTTAGCCGCCTGCTTACTGTGTGTTCTCAGGCACTGCACCATCTCTGGCCTCAGTTTCCTCATCTGTTAAAAGGGCATATGCCCTGCCTGCCTCCACCACGTTTACCCAGAAGGGCAGATGGAGGAACAAGGCTATGCTGGCAGCGGGGACTCCCCAGCTTTTCTCCTTCCCACTTCCGCTGACCCCCTTCTAAACCAGCTTCTCACCACTCAGTCTGTTTCCACCTTGCCAGCTTCAGTTTCCCCACAAAATAGCCTGGGATCCCCCGACCAGACCATTCCTGGGCCCCAGGCCACTCACAGCGACAGCTCCAGAGGCAGAGTGGTCAGGAGATGGAAGGCCAGAGGAGTCCTAAGGGCTGGACTTCTGCAGGTGGGGCTGTGGCCTCCTCAGCGCAATGCTTTCCCTGTGGGGCTTATATCCTGGTCTGAAAGGGGAGGGGAACTGCAAGGGGAGGGCTCTCCTTCCTCACTCCACCCCGAGGCAGATCGCTGAGCTTACATTCAGACAGTAAGTGATGTCTCCACCTCCAAGGAGCCAACGGGGAGCCCCCACACTTGGATTCAGGGTACCTCTGGACAGGATGCCTAGTCAGAACTCCATCTTCACCCTACAGCCCCTCCAACAGCAGGTGTAGCTTCCTGAGGAAGTGAACCATTTGGTCTAGATACCTGGGAAGACCCCTAGGACCAGGGTTGACATTCCTTCTTTCCTAGCCAGTATATGGTTGGGAGGAAGGTGCAGGCAGGAGTCCAGATCCATATTTTCCAGCCTGTGGGACCTATGACCACTCCTTCCAAAAGCCAACCTTTTCAGCCTCTTCTCCATAATATGTTGACAGGACCTGTGGGGAAAACCTCTTGCCACTGGAGGCAGGATGGGAGCTATAACCTTGGCTTTTGACCTGCTGTCTGTGAAGTCTTGGAGGAGGGACCCCTCTGGACACCCTACTATGTCTCCCTCTGTTCAAGAGTTGGGAGACGGGGTGGGAGGAGGCAAAGGTCAGTCCCCTCCTCAGAAACAGCTGAGTCAGCCACCTGTACACTCAGCCTGACACATACACACTCAGGTCCAGCAGGCCTGGCATACAGACCCCTTGCAAGGCAATGTGCCCCCCATTTCCATCCAGGGGTCACTCGGGCACAGGACTGAGTGATGCCAGGAATGCCCAACAACATGCCACCATCCCCAGCCCATTACAGTCTCCACTGGGCTCAGGGTCCAAGATCCTCACCAAGGAAAGGACTCTTGTTTGTTAAGCACCTACTGTGTACTGGGTAGTACATGATTTCAGACACAACAACACAATGAGCTGAGTTTCTCCCCATTTTACAGATGAGGAAACTAATGTTCTAAGAGGTAAGGAAACAACAGCCAAGGTCACCCAGGATTCAAACCAGAGAAAAGGGCTGAGGCTGACTCCAGGGAGAGGCCCACTCAATCATGGTGGACAGAAAGGCTTACTATCTCAGACAATCATGAGGCTTAGGAGTCAGGCATGCCAGGAGGGGAAGGGAAGCTAAGTAAGTATGGGGTCTACCAACCCTATCAGACCCACCTGCCTCCAACAGGAAAAAAGAGGGCTACAAGGAAGTCTCCAGTGAACATTTCTAGCTCCCTTTCTCTGCCCTGGCTGGATCCTCTAGCACTTCCAGACATCCCATCAGCCCATGAGAGCAGGAGGGGCCCTCTGGTTCAGGCCGCTAGTTCTGGGCCAGCCCCTCCACCCTCAGGACAGATGGCCATGGGTGTTATTTTTAGAGCTCTCTCTGGAAGTGGAGCCCCCGGCTCTCTCAATCACCTTTTTATGGGTTCAGTCGCCTGCACTCTCCGGAAATGGCTGCTTATCAGCTAGTTGGGCCTTCTGGGCCCCACACGTCCCAAGAAAGGCCAGGTGGGCACACTGAGCGTGGATGTGGAAGATGCCCTAAGGATGAGGGGTCATGAACCCCATCCTCAGTGCGGGGCGAAAAAATCTTTTTTCTTAGGAGGTCATGTCTAAAGGGTGAGACCCAACCCTGTTCTCCAGAAATCCCAGGTCACATCCTTGGGTATTCCCTGTCTATGGTGAGAGGAGCAGCAGTTTCATTGGGGAGCCCCCATCTGAGGGCAGAGATATTCCATCATCCTTGTGCAGCCCCAACTGGAGTAGTTCCCACAACACAGGGACAGACAAAAACATGGGAACAAGCCTGTGTCCAGTTTGGAGAGGAAACAGCAGAAATAAAAGAACTCCACTCTTCCAGAGGCCTTGGGAAGACAAAGACAGGTGCTTACCGTGGCAATGGAGAGGGTGGCCACGGAGCTCATGAGGACAGCTACAGTCCCAGGGGTCAAGATCTAGACAAGGAGCCTGCAGGCTAAAGGGATCAGGGACATCTGAGCCAGGGGCTGTGTGCTCTGCTAATACCGCAGCACCAGCTAGGGTGGTGACGGGGCATTTCTAGCATTCTGACCAAGGCAGAGAGTGATGACATGAGCTGTGAGATGCCCACAGGGAATTTGTGGCATCCCTGGAACTCAAACATCTTGGGGAGGGTGGAGTCTAGGGGTAGATGGCAGAAGTTAAGAAGGTATGGGCAAGGGCTCAGATTCAGGTTCAACCTCTCAATAAATCACTTTCCCTTCTACCATTAGAGTGAAAGCAAATGGGACCAGAAGAGGTCCCTCAGGGTGGGCCAGAAGCCAGACTCCCACTGCACAATTACAGGGCCAGCCAATTGATTCATTAATCACCACTGCCTCATTGAAGAGTGTTATTAACTTGTTGATTGGTGGAGAGGATGTCTCAGCCATTGATCAATGGACTCAGCTATCCCCCAACTCACACACCCACCATCATTGACTCTTGATTCAGTCGCTATGAGACATGTCCTGATGGTGGGGAACTGACATCTGAGAGAGGAGAATCTTCCAAATAGCTGTTATTGTAGACTTGGGACCAGCACCTTCCTCCAACTTGTCCTCAAAGGGAAGTGGGGACAGAAACACTGAGGTTGCCTTGATCCCCATTCTCAGAACACCTAGCAAGGCCACCCTAGGGGTCAAGGATGCTATGGACTTGGACCCCTGTTGACCATTGTTCTTCCCCAATGGGCTCAAGGGCTACTCATCAGGAGAGGGTAGCCCATGCCATTCATCCCTAGAGTCTTAATTTCATATATCCCACCACTGCCCACCCTCCCCCCCTCCCCCCCACAAGGCCTCTCTCTGACGTCCCATCCACTGGGCAGCACTAGTCCATCACCTCCCACCCTCACGTGGGGCCTCATGTCCAGGGGTCTACACACAGCACATGGCCATGTAGCAAGAGTGATCGGTCCTCACTCAACGAGCACTTCTTAGGTCCCCACTATGAACCAGACACTCTTCTAAGCACCAGGGACCGAGCAGTGAACAAACAGGCAAAATCCATACCCTCGTGGAGTTTACATTCTAGTGGCAGATGTCAATTACAAATTGGCACTTGCTATCTACCTCTACAAGGATTATCACGTGCTGCTGCAGCTGCTGATCTTCAACACCCCCTGAAAGGAGCTCACGGTGGAGAGAAGAAGTGAGGCACTCTGTGCCCAGGGAAAAACTGACAGAACAGTTCTTCATATAGATATTTTCACGAGCCGATTTTATGAGACCGATTCCTCATATCTAGAAAAGCACTGAAGTCCTTTGTGGTAACATCTGCCCTTTGTGACTAGCAGAGACTTTCTGTCAAAAAATACATGCTTGACTGTCTGTACTCCCCCTTCACCAAATTCACATGTACACGGACCTTTACACACACACACACACACACACACACACACACACACACACACACACTCACTTCTTTGGAGCAGTTTCTCAGAGCTATCTGAAATGCTGCCTCAAATAAAATTTAACTGACGAAACTCACATTTGCATTTTTTAATAAGTCAGCTATTATGGGATCCATGAGGAAGGGATCCAGAGTGGACTTCTGTCCTTTGCCTGAACTCTATGAGGATCCAGAGCCCTCATACCAGCAGAGGTCTCTTGTGCCCATCTGTCTCCTTGGAGAGTTCAGACTAATTTGGGTAAGTCTCTTCTGGTTCTCAGATCTGCCGTATTTGTTGATGATCTTTAGTTTTATTTAGCAGTGCATAGCAGGTACCTAGGGCTTCCCTGATAACTCAGTTGGTAAAGAATCCTCCTGCAATGCAGGAGACCCCGGTTCAATTTCCCGGTCAGGAAGATCTGCTGGAAAAGGGATAGGCTACCCACTCCAGTATTCCTAGTCTTCCGTTGTGGCTCAGCCGGTAAAGAATCTGCCTGCAATTCGGGATAACTGGGTTTGATTCCAGCCTTTCCTTAGAGAAGGGAAAGACTACTCACTCCAGTATTCTGGCCTAGAGAATTCCATGAACTATACAGTCCATGGGGTTACAAAGAATCAGACACGACTGAGCGACATGTACCTGCCCCACTCCAGTGAAGGAGACTGGTGAGGCGGAGTCGGTGGGGGATGCCAGGGTTTGCTCAGTTGTAAGAAACTGAGTGGTCTGTGCTGAGTGGTGAGGTAAGATCTGATGCTTTTCCTCAATTTGACTGCCTTAATAGAATTTGTTGGAATAGAAGTGAAGATATTACATGAAAGCTCCAAAGAAAAGGAACAAGACTCCTTCCAGCTGGTTGTGGCTTTCTCAAGAGACTGAGAAATTTACAGGAGTGGTGGAGGCAGAGCCCTCATACCATGCAGTGGTCCCATAGGGAAACCCCATTCATTAATTAAAATGTTTGCTCACTGGTGGTCACAAACAAGAATTGGACATTCAGTGATCTGAGCACCCATGTTGGTTTTAGACCATAAAAGGGAGAAACTAAGACATGCAAGAGGACTGAAACGACACTAGGGTGACACATGCAGGAGTTATGCTCACAAGCAGCCCACTGGCTCATCACACAATTTCACTAGTAAATTTTGTCCTAGACAAATAAATTCAATTTTAAAAATGGGAAATAGAGCCTCTCAAACACAGAAACAAGAGGCATCAGAAAGCCAGTCTCTAACACCCCAGCCAGACTTATGTATGTACAAAACTCACAGTTACAAGTAGGTAATTAATTGGAAAATTATACTAAAGGAGATCTCAACCTAAAATGGCCAAATTGGAGTTTTCAGATATTCCAAAATCACTATTTTTTGTGCACACAGTTAGAAAAAGCCTAGGATCAAACCGACAGAATGGAATGCTTACTTTGATTGGTACCTAGAAGATTCTAAAAGAGAAATGATAGAGTAACTTCTTTGCAGGAAATCAACAATTAATTGCTTGAAACTATATCAGAACTTGACAAGGTTGCTAGCACTCTGCCTCTGCCTCTCCCTCTGCTCCTCCCACATATTCTCTTCTATCCGAATTGCCTGTTCCAGACACTATCTCTTTTTCTCTTCCAACTCTTTTGCCTCTTGCTGTTCCCTTTTCTAGTAAAGGAGGATTTTAAAAAAAAAAATCAGAAGTGATTGTAGCTCCCTTTAAGAAGAAACCTATTATAACAAGAGAGAAACCATCCTTGGTGCTTATGTACATACTCTGGACCAAGCAGAACTTAGAACCTTGGTTAAGGAATTTCCGAATCCAAGTCAGGATCCATTGAGGTTTGCTAAGGAATTTATACTTAATATATATATATAATAAGGAATTCAGTTAACCATCCTGACCTGAGAGCCTAGGTTTTCAGATCTGTATCCGTTAATACATCTGCTATTTTCTGAAAGCAAAGTGTTAGTCGCTCAGTCATGTCTGACTCTTTGCAACCCCTTGGACTGCCTTTGATTCCTCTGTCCATGGGATTTTACAGGCAAGAATACCGGAGTGGGTTGCCATTGCCTCCTCCAGGGGATCTTCCCAACCCAGGGATCAAACCCATATCTCCTGTGTCTCCTACAGTGCAAGCAGATTCTTTGCCCACTGAGCCATCAGAGAAGCCATCAGAAAGCAAGGGAATAAAGAAAGAAAGCAGGATGGAAACATCCCTGAATGGATTTTGAACCACAAACTCGCACTAAATGCAAGGAATTAGTTCAGAAATTGCTCAAATTTATCTCAGAGCTTTTCCCCAAAATTGTAGACTGGACAGAGATTCAGCAGTTCAAGCAAAGATCATACGAATCCATTTTGGACTATTATGAAAGATTTGAAAAAACCTTTAAATAGCATTCTGGTTTGACACCTGAATCATTCTCTAACCACCATAATGAGCCTTTGCTTGACTTCACATTTTTAGATGCCTTAGATGAGGATATGGCTACTCTAGGCAAAAGACACAACCTAGATTGGTCTGAGTTACACACACTCCTGTTACACAGACTGACCAGCTTTACAAAACCATTAAAAAGGAAGTAAAGGGGCTATCTATGAAAATTATGAACCTTCAATGATGCCAATTAAGTACATAATGCTAGCTGAACTTTAACCTACCCCTGCTTAATTCCCAACCAGCATAAAAAGCTAGATTGAAGGGGGGAAATATATCGCTTTAGAATTCTGACCCTGAGGGAGTAAGTCCTACTAGAAGACACTGATTTTCTCTCCCTGTACCTTGAGACCAGAGCTCTCAGGATAAAGTATCTTATCTAGATAATCTCTGATTTCTGAGACTGAGAAAAAAAATGAAAAGAGGAGAGAAAAAATTATTTTAAATTTAACTTCTTCCAATTATTATTTACAACTAGTGAGTCATATTGTGATAGCTGCTTCATGACTAAGTTTAGAAAATGGATCTGTGAGATCTCTCCTTGTGTCTGCCTGGATATATGTATGTCTCAGTAGGCGTCTTTGGAGAACACTGCTGAGGTTAATTTGTCAGTGAGCTCTACCTAGTTGGATTGAAGAAAATTAAGGGCTTGTATAAATTCTGAAATATACAGAAGACAACTGGCCAGGGACTCCCTTGTGGTCCAGTAGCTAAGACTCAGCCCCCCTAATGCAAGGGACTGCAGTTGGATTTGTGGTCAGGGAACTAGATCCCACATGCTACAACTAAGTCTTCGCATGCTCCAACTAAAGACCACACATGCCCCAACTAAAACATTCCAACTAAAGATCCCACATGCCACAACTAGAAAAAAATTCTGCATGCTGCATGCATGCTCAGTTTGCAACCTTATGAACTGTAGCCTTCCAGTCTTCTCTGTCCGTGAGATTATCCCAGAAAGAATACTGGAGTGGGTTGCCATTTCCTTCTCCAGGGGCTTTCCCAACCCCAGGATAGCAATCACATCTCCTATAGCTCTTGCATTGGCAGTCAGACTCTTAATGACTGAGCCATCTGGGAAGCCCCCAGCATGCTGCAATGAACATCAAAGATCCTGCTTGCCGAAACTAAGACCCAGCCCAGCCAAATAAATAAATAATTAAAGAAAAAAAGATGCTATGTGACTTCTGAGGCCAAGTCACAAAAGGTAATTATTATGAATTAAAGTGTGTTCTGCCCTCCTCGCTTTCCAATTCATATGTTGGAATCCTAACCCACAGTACTTCAGAAATGTACATTACTTGGGAATAACGTCAATGCAGATGTCATTCATTAAGGTGAGGTTATACTGGAGAAGGCACTGGCACCCCACTCCAGTACTCTTGCCTGGAAAATCCCATGGACGGAGGAGCCTGGTGGGCTGCAGTCCATGGGGTCGCTAAGAGTCAGACACAACTGAAGCGACTTAGCAGCATACTGGAGTACGGTGAGCTCCTAATCCAACATGACTATTGTCATTCCTGAAAGAGAAATTTGGACACAGAAGCAGACAGGCATACAGGGAAGATGATGTGAAGAGACACAGGGTAAAGACCCCCATCTAGAAGCCACAGAGAGAAGCCTGGCACACATCCTTCCCTCACAGACCTCCAAAGGAACAAACCCTGCCAACACCTTGATTTCAGACTTCCAGCCTCCAGAACTGTTGTGAAACCACCTAGTTTGTGGGACTTTGTAATGGCAGCCCCAGCAAACTAACACAGCAAGGCATTCAACCTCCTGGTTCTCTTGGACCACTAGCTCTAGGAGCCATTGTTCTGTAAGTCCAACCACTGCAAGACATCAGGCTGGAGACGACACATGTAGGTGTCAGTCTGTGCTCCCAGCCAACACCCAGCAGAACCCACCAGACATATGAGTGAGCCTTCTTGGGTATCAGACTCCGAGTCACAACAGCCTAGTCAGGTCCTTCTCAATTTCCACAAAATCATGAGTGAAATACAATGGTTAAGTCACTAAGTTTTAGGTTTACTTGTTACACAGCATAGTAACCAGCACACCTACCCTTTCTCCTTTCCTCCCTCCCTGGTGGCTAAAATACAGATACAGTGATTGTGGACCAGGTGAACCATCTTCATTCATGTAGATGAGGGCATACGGAAGCCACAGAATAGGAAACTGGGCTGTTGGACATTCCCAATGGAGAAGAGCTGCCAACTCCCTGGATACTACTTGCATTTTATATAAGAGAAATAAAATACTTTCTTGTTTTAAGTCATTCTTAATTCTGTCTCAATTATTAAAATCAGATCAATACCCTAGCAATATAATGTATGTAAAACAAATAGCTAGTGTCTAGCACATAAGTAAGTGCTTTTTTTTCTATTTTTGGATGAGCTGCACAGCTTGTAGGATGTTAGTTTCCTGACCAGTGATTGAACCTGGGCCCCTGCAGTGAAAATGCCAAGTACTAACCACTGGACCACTGATGAATTCCCAGCAAGGGCTTTAAAAAAAAAAACTATTGATATTATCATCATCAATATTACATCTAAGCTTCCCTCTGACCCTTAATATTGGTTGAATCTGATCAGCAATGAATTAACTGCCTCTCAACATTCCCCACAGTGGACTTGAGGCAAACCCATGTCTAGCTGGGCAGAAATTGTCCATGGTTATATAATTTATACCAGGGTTCTCATCTACAAGCCTCAAACTGACCACAGCTCTTCCATGCAGACCAATAGACAGAAAACCATGGACACCAACACAGATTCACATCGTCCCACGCCTCCAACCACAAAATGAACCAAAGATTGAGGCAGCCATGGCATGGAGTGGTTTTAGGGGTTGGTTAGAGTAGAGGAAAGAAGACAGAGAATAGTGGCAGGAAATGGGTCTCAGACAGTGGAATGCTTTAGGAAGAGGAAACCAGAGAAAAGAACTAACTCTACCTTTCAAAGCAATCAGGGTAGGCTTATAGGAGGAGGTAGCCACTACCCTGAAACTGATCTCCAGAATGAAATGAGAAGGGGATCCACAGCAGGGGGAGTGACCAGGCCAAAGGCTTAGAGCTTTGGTGTCTACACGGCCTGCGATCTGACCAGGCCCTTAACCTGCTTCCGTCTCCCCCTTCCACCCTACCTTCTGGGAGACCAGAGGGCAGTGCAGGGAAGGGAAGGTGGTAGAGCCCCAGGGACCCCAGGGCAGGTGGTGTCTGAGCAGGGGCCTCTCCTCCAGCAATGGCAGGGCCAGCTTGAGGCTCCTCTCCCAGAGCCACCTCAGGAGGGCATCCCTCTCAAGACCTTGTCCCCAGGACACCATGCTTGGTGACTTATCTCCTGAGTGTGAATTCAGAAAGGGGAGGGCAGCGGCTGAGAGAAAGGGCAGCCTCCACACTCCCACTGCTCCTGCCCAGGCAATGGGGGTGTTGGAAGTGACCCCTTCCCCCAGCACACACGCCCACCTCACCCCACAAATGACTCACCCTCCACAGCCCCTGCTGGGGTCCTATCTCCACTCCCAGCCACTACAGCCCCCGGGGGTTAGTGACACATCTCCTCGGGGTAACCTGGGATGTTGGTGCCAAGCCCATTCTCCAGCCACTTCCCTCTTTGGGGGATGGCACAGCTCTGCCCCCAGCTGCTCTCCTGGGCTGCCTAGCCTGCTCCTTTCCACACCCTTCACCCTCCAGCAGCAATTCTTCCTGCTCTTCCCTAACCCTTTGGAAGAACTTTCAACCTGCCCCCACCCCAGCTGACTAGAGTGCCAAAGGACCCTTGTCTGGGTGCCATCCACTCCCCTTGCAGGGCAGTAGCGTTTTCTCTTAGCTCAGAGCAGAGAGAGCCCCAGCCTGAACTCTGCCCCAGCCCTGAGCTCCGGCTCCTTTTGTCTTAGGTGTCATCTTCTATCCTCTCAGCTCCATCCTCCCCTCCACCGTACAACTCCCACCTGGATGCCACCTCCAAGACAGACTAGGTAAAGGAAATAGATAAGCACACTTTCCATTTCAAAGAAATTTGCACTTTATTTAGGGAACAAGGAAGGACCATTCACAGCCCTCCAGCCCAAGGGAAGGGACACCGAGAAAAGGAATGAGGACCCCACCCCGAACACTCCTCAGACACAGCAAGCCTGGAGAGGAATCCAGGCTCCGGAGTCAGGAGCAAACACGGAAATGGGGTCGGTGTCTTAGCACTTCTCTCTCTGGAGGCCGTGGGGGTCTTCACCACCCTTAGGCTCCTCTGGCCTGCAGGAGGGAAAGGAAAGGAATCAAGCTCGGCCTCGGATCTGGGTAGATGAGACTGGGGGAAAGTACTAGGTGGCGGGGCTAGGGTGGCAGGGGGATCAGGCCACGCTCCAGGGCACAGCCACGTGGCGGGGCACTTTTACCGCTACTTGACTGGGTGATTCTCGTGATCACCGAAGAGCCCTTTGGAGAAGAGAGCTTCTATGAGACCAGGGTTCGCGAGTCTGTGGGGCGGGGGCCAGAGATGGGCGGGGTCATGATTGATCACGCCCCTGTCGTAGACCCTGCCCCGCCCACCCCGCGCAAGCGCTCACCGCTACCGATTGGCCAGCTTGAAATAGTGGCGCAGCGAGGAGTGGGAGTGGTGCTGCTTATCCCGTGAGGCTTTTTCACCTGAAGGCTGGGGTTCGGAGCCGACGTCGACCAGCTCCCCCAGGCAGACAAGCAGGGCCAGCAGCACCGTGGCCATGGCGGGCCACGATCTGCGCCCTGCCATCATCTGGAGAGGGGCACTAGATTCAGCTAGAGCAACTACTCCCGAGGCGGGAGGCTGAGGTTGCCATCTGGCCCAAGCTTCAGCGACCTGTCTGGGGCTGGTACCCGACCAAGGCTTAGCCACCTGCTGGCTGTGTGTTCTCAGGCACTGCACCATCTCTGGCCTCAGTTTCCTCATCTGTTAAAAGGACACATGCCCTGCCTGCCTCCACCACGTTTATCCAGAAGGGCAGATGGAGGAACAAGTCTATGCTGGCAGCAGGGACTCCCCGGCTTCTCTGCTTCCCACTTCCGCTGACCCCCTTCCAAACCAGCTTCTTGCCACTCAGTCTGTTTCCACCTTGCCAGCCTCAGTTTCCCCACAAAATAGCCTAGGATCCCCCGAGCAGACCATTCCTGGGCCCCCGGCCACTCACAGCGACAGCTCCAGAAGCAGAGTGGTCAGGAGATGGAAGGCCAGAGGAGTCCTAAGGGCTGGACTTCTGCAGGTGGGGCTGTAGCCTCCTCAGCGCAGTGCTTTCCCTGTGGGGCTTATATCCTGGTCTGAAAGGGGAGGGGAGTTGAAGAGAGGGGGCTCTTCCTCCTTCCTCCCCCCACCCCACAGCAGATCGCTGAGATTACACTCAGAAAGTACATGATATCTCCACCTCCAAAGAGCCAAGGAGGGATCCCCCATACTTGTACTCAGGGTACCTCTGGACAGGATGCCTAGTCAGAACCCCATCTTCACCCTACAGCCCCCCCCACCACCACAGCAGGTGTAGCCTCCTGAGGAAGTGAACCATTCCGTCTAGATTCCTGGGAAGACCCCTAGGACTAGGGTTGACATTCCATCTTTTCTAGCCTGTCCATGGTGGGGGAGAGGAGATACAGGCAGGAGGCCAGAGTATTTTTTCCAGTCTGTGGGACCTGTAGCCACACCTTCCAAAAGCCAGTCTTTTCAGCCCCTGCTCCATAATATGTTGGAGGAGAACTGAGGAGTGACAGGACCTGTGGGGAAAAATCTCTCTCTACTGGAGGCAGGATGGGAGCTATAACCTTGGCTTTTGACCTGCTGTCTGTGAAGTCTTGGAGGAGGGACCCCTCTGGACACCCTACTATGTCTCCCTCTGTTCAAGAGTTGGGAGAGGGGTGGGAGGAGGCAAAGGTCAGTCCCCTCCTCAGAAACAGCTGAGTCAGCCACCTGTACACTCAGCCTGACACATACACACTCAGGTCCAGCAGGCCTGGCATACAGACCCCTTGCAAGGCAATGTGCCCCCATTTCCATCCAGGGGTCACTCGGGCACAGGACTGAGTGATTCCAGGAATGCTCAACAACATGCCACCATCCCCAGCCCATTACAGTCTCCACTGGGCTCAGGGTCAAAGATCCCCTCCAAGGGAAGGACTCCTGTTTGTTAAGCACCTACTGTGTACTGGGTAGTACATGATTTCAGGCACAATAACACAATGAGCTGCATTTCTCCCCATTTTACAGATGAGGAAACTAATGCTCTGAGAGGTAAGGAAGCAACAGCCAAGGTCACCCAGGACTCAAACCAGAGAAAAGGGTTGAGGCTGACTCCAGGGAGAGGCCCACTCAATCACGATGGACAGAAAGGCTTACTATCTTGTATGACCATGGGGCTTAGGAGTCAGGTATGGGAGCAGAGTTAGGGAAGCTAAGTAAGTATGAGGTCTACCAACCCCATCCAACCCACTTGCTCATAGCACTACAAGAGAGGAAAAGAGCCAGATGCCACTCCACAATTACAGGATCAGCCTATTGATTCATTCATCACCACTGCCTCATTGAAGAGTATTAACTTGCTGATTAGTGGAGAGGATGTCCTAGCCCTTGATCAATGGGCTCAGCTACCCATCCCCCACACCCTCAGCGCCATCATTGACCCATGATTCAGTTGCTATGAGATATGTCGGAGGGTAGGGGACTGACATCTGTGAGTGGAGAAACTTGCAAATGGTTGTTATTATAGACTTGTATTCAGCACCTGCCTCCAACTTGTCCTCAAAGGAAAACAGGAACAGAATCACTAGGGTTCCCTTGATCCCCATTTTCAGAACACCTAGCAAGGCCACCTTAGGGGTCAAGGAGGCCATGGTCTTAGATACCAGTTGACCATTGCTCTTGCCCAGTGGACTCAAGGGCTACTCATCAGGAGAGGGAAGTCCATGCCATCCCTGCCCTAAGTCTCAATTTTGTATATCCCACCACCTGCCCACCCTCCCCTATCTCTCCCACTCTCTGATATCCCATCTATTGAGCAGCACTAGTCTACTACCTTCCACCCTCAGGCAGGGCCTCATGCCCAAGGATCTAAACACAGCAAATGGCCATGCAGCAAGAGTCATCAGTCCTCACTCAGTGAGCACTTATTGGGCCCCTACTATGTGCCAGACACTCTTCTAAGCACCCAGGACTGAGCAGTGAATGAACAGGCAAATCCATACCCTCTTGGAGTTTACATTCTAGTGGCAGGTATCACCTATATGGCACTTTCCATCTGCACTTGACATTTACCTTTACAAGGATTTAAATCATGTACTGTTGCAGCTGCTGACCTTCAACACTGCCCGGACAGAAATTCAGAGTGGAGCAGAAATGAGGCACTCTGTGCTCTGGGAAAATCTGGCAGAACAGATCTTCAGTTAGTTAGATATTTTCAGGAGCCGATTTTATGAACCCAATTCTCATATCTCCTCATATCTAGAAAAGCACAAAAAATCCTTCATGGTGACAACTGTTTCTTGTGACTAACAGAAACCTTCTGCGGAAAAATATGTGCTTGATCATACATACTCCCCCTTTACCAAAACCACATACTTACTGACCTTCCCCTCCTGCCTCTTTGGAGCAGTTTCTAAGAGCTACCTGAAATGTTGCCTCCCAGGCTATAGTCTTCATTTTGCCCCAATATAAGGTAACTTGTAAATCTCATGTTGTGCATTTTTTTTAAAGTTAGCACAGGAATGAATAAACAAGAAATCATATATTAATATTATGTCTGATTTCAATAAGTGCTGTAAAGTAATTAGCCTCCAATTAAAATAAATTTTAAAAAAAGAGAGAGAGAAAAATAAGTGCTCTAGAAAAAAAAATCCAGATAAGAAGGATAGAGTGCTGGGTGCAGGGGACTTGTTTGAGGTTGGATGGTCAGAGAAGACCTCACTATAAGATGGAATTTGAAGGATGTAAGGAAGCAAACCGTAAGTCTACCTTAGGAGGAATGTTCCAGGTGGGGGAAAGAGCAAGTGCAAAGGCCCTGAGGTTGAAGTCAGGTTGACAGTTTGAGGAATGGTGAGGAGGCCTGTAGAGCTGAAGTGGAATGAGAAGAGTCAGAAGGAGCTGAGTTAGGGAGGCCATTTCAAACCTTGTATCTGTGATTCCTGAAGTTTCACGTGGAACTGGCACATCATGGGCATCTAGGAAATGGTCACTGAATCGATCAATGATTCAATTAGCTAAGATGCGTGTGTGCTCAGTCGCTTCACTCATGTCTGATTCTTTGTGACCTATGGACTGTAGCCTGCCAGGCTCCTCTGTCAGTGGGATTCCCCAAGCAAGAATATTGGAGTGGGTTGCCATGGCTTCCTCCAGGGGATCTTCCTGACCCAGGGACCGAACCAACGTCTCCTGCGGCTCCTGCATTGCCGGCAGGTTCTTTACCGCTGAACCACCAGGGAAGCCCATTAGTTAAGATAGAGCTGCCTTATAGAGACCGAATAACCGTAGCTTAAATACCACTGAGGTTTATTTTTCTCTGACATAAGAATCCAAGCTGTACACCTGAAACTAACACATCATTGTAAATCAACTATACTTTAATTTTTTTAAAAAAAGAAGAATTTAAAGTCTTTCCTGACCTACAGGATATACTAAAACATGTCCATAGACTATAGTTTGCTGACCCCCAGTATGAAAAAACAGGACTCTCTCTGTATTGACTTGTATGTTTACCAAGAGTAAGCTGGGTGTGTTCTCTTGCTGTTTATACCAGGTATACTTTCACTGATATAACAGTATAATTTATTACTACACACACTGATGCAATGTGAGTGCATAAAGAATCAGTTCCTAGAAAACTAAGTTGAAAGCTTTGGGAAGACTCAACAAAAGGAATGACTGAAATGTGAGATTAGGTGTGAAAGATGACTATAAAACAGGGAAAATCCTAACAAATCAAGGCAATTCTGTGTGGGAGAATTTCACATGTCTCTTTAAATTCTCAGCCCATTTGGTGAAACTGGAAATAGTAAGTAATGGATTGTGGGACTGTCAGTGTGATTTATGCAGGAAAGAAAAGGGGAGCCTGAGTCAGGAGATCCAGAGAGAGGTGGGTACCTGAATGTGCATGATATGTTTGAAGTGCAAAGGAAATGACTAAGGCATGTTTGCGTCTCTTTTTCTGATTGCCCGACTTTAACTGCATTCTTCAAACCCAATGCCCCAGGCTTGCTTATCTTCAAACAAGAACTTCTCCAGTATGTTATCCACTTTCTATCTATAGTTTGCCAACAAAGGCCCATCTAATCAAGCTATGGTTTTTCCAGTAGTCATGTGTGGATGTGAGAGCTGGACCATAAAGAAAGCTGAGCACCGAAGGACTGATGCTTTTGAACTGTGGTGTTGGAGAAGACCCTTGAGAGTCCCTTGGACTGCAAGGAGATCCAACCAGCCCATCCTAAAGGAAATCAGTCCTAAATATTCATTGGAAGGACTGATGCTGAAGCTGAAACTCCAATACTTTGGCCACCTGATGCAAAGAACTGACTCACTGGAAAAGACTCTGATGCTGGGGAAGATTGAAGGCAGGAAGAGAAAGGGACAACAGAGGATCAGATGGTTGGATGGCATCACTGACTCAATGGACATGAGTTTGAGCAAGTTCCGGGAGTTGGTGATTGACAGGGAAGCCTGGTGTGCTGCAGTCCATGGGGTCACAAAGAGTCGGATATGACTGAGTGACTGAACTGACTGATCTATAGTTTGAATGTTCTTATAGGGTGTATATACATTATATATACTGATCTATAGTTTGATAGATCTATAGTTTGAATGTTCTTATAGGGTGTATATACATTACTTTAATAATTTAAATCACAGTTACATTTTTTTTAACTAAAAAACTTTTAAATGCTGGCCTGTGTTGTGAATCTTGGAACAAGATACTGTAAGGAGCCCTGGACTCCAGCCCTGCCCCACCCCCAGGTCCCTGTGCACATCGCTACCATGTAAGCACTCCTGTTATTAGGAATGAGCCTCCTGTCTGAGTCTGAAACTCCTCAGGGGCCAAGAGTCACAGGAAACTTGTGCTGCTGGTGCAGAAACTCACTTTCTGAAAATGGTGTGAAATGAAGGACAGTCGGCTCCCTGATCGCCCAGCATTTCAGACCTTGTATCTGTGATTAACGATGTTTCACATGGGCTGGCATATCGTTGGCACTAGGAAATGGTCATTGAATCAATCAACAGCGACCACATTAATTAAGATATAGCTGCCTTCAGTTCAGTTCAGTTCAGTTCAGTCGCTCAGTCATGTCCGACTCTTTGCGACCCCATGAATTGCAGCACGCCAGGCCTCCCTGTCCATCACCAACTCCCGTAGTCTACCCAAACCCATGTCCATCGAGTCGGTGATGTCATCCAACTATCTCATCCTCTGTCATCCCCTTCTCCTCCCGCCCCCAATCCTACCCAGCATCAGGGTCTTTTTCAATGAGTCAACCCTTCGCATGAGGTGGCCAAAGTATTGGAGTTTCAGCTTCAACATCAGACCTTCCAATGAACACCCAGGATTGATCTCTTTTAGGATGGATTGATTGGATCTCAAATAGCAGTAGCTTAAATACCACTGAAGTTTAATTTTCTCTCACATAAGGGTCTGCGCTGGCAGACAGTCCAAAGGGTGGATGCCTCTGATCCACAAGGAGCCCAGACTCCTTCTGTCTTGTTACCCCAAGACTGTTGCACCCATCTGCATGGTTGAAGAACGTTCATCCCCCCACATCCCCATTCTAGCTCATGGAAATGAGAAAAGAGGAAGTAGAAGACAAGCATTTTCCTTTTAAAAATTTGATAGGAAAGCTGTACACCTTCCTTCTGCCCCTACCCTAGTGGTCAGAACTTGGTTGCATCCATCCCAAGCTGGGAGGGAGACTGGGGTGTATAGTTCCCACCATAAGGATATCATTTGCTGCTAAGTCTCGTCAGTCGTGTCCAACTCTGTGTGACCCCATAGACGGCAGCCCACCAGGCTCCTCTGTCCCTGGGATTCTCCAGGCAAGAATACTGGAGTGGGTTGCCATTTCCTTCTCCAGAGGATATCATCTACCCCTATGGTTTTAACCACCTCTGGGGTGTTTTCAATACCAACAACCAATTCTCTGATTCTCCTGACACTCACTGGGTATTCTGCAATTCGATTCAATTCTGACAGTAACTACCTGAAGTTAACACAGACCCAGAACTTACAAGCTCCATCCCACAAGACTGTCCTCCCCATATCCCTCGAGAAGCATCACAAGTCTTGGGCCTCCTGTACTTGGCCAACTGGTTGTAAGTTGAGAATTCCCTCACCCCCTCCTCAGGTTTGATATTTTGATAAAAGAGCTCAAAGAACTAGGGAACACATTTTACTTACACATACTGATTTATTATAAAGGATGTTATAAAGAACACAGATAAAGAGGTACATAGGGTGAGGTCTGGCATGTTCCAAGTGCAAGAGATTTTGTTCTATGGAGTTGGGGTACACCACCCTCCTGGCACATGGATGCTGTTATCAACTCGGAACCTCTCCAAACCTCATCATTTAGGGAGTTTTGTGACCACATTAGGAGGTGGGGGCCTTTGGTGGGTGATGAGGTCATGAGTCATGAAGGTGGAGCTCTTATAAATGGGATCAGTGCCCTTATAAAAGTGACTCCAAAGAGCTCCCTCCCCTCTCTGCCATGTGAGGACTCAGTGAGAAGATAGCCTTCTTTGAACTAGGAAGGGGGCCCTCACCAAAGACTGAATTTGTAAGTGCCTTGATCTTGGAATTTTCAGTCTCTAGAACCATGAGAAATTAAAAAAAAATTTTTTTTTGGTTGCACTGTATAGCATGTGGAGTCTTGTTCCCCGAACAGGGATCAAACCTGTACCCCTGCAGTAGAAGCACAGAGTCTGAACCCCTGGACCACCAGGGAAGTCCCTACAGTTTGCTTTTTAAGCCACTAAGTTTGTGGTAATTTGTTACAGTAGGATGAACCAACTAAGATGCTACTAGAATGTTGGTTCCATGAGGACAGAGGTTTGTCTGTTTTCTTCAGAGACATATGTGTATCTAGAGTAGGGTCTGCCACATAGTGGGGGTCTAGCAATACTTGAATGAATGAATTCACATCCTCACTTTCAGTGGCAGCACAGTTTCCACAAAATCACACATATAAATGTGTATACATCCATACACATGCATGCTTAGTTGCTCAGGGCCCCTCCCTGTGATCCTCACGGCATAGCCCTCCACACCCCGCATCAGGAGGACAGAGGTATCTGTCCATCTGGACCCTTGACCGTGGGCACCTTACATGCAATGCCTTTGACTTACTCCTCTCCATCCTGGCCACAGCCCAGTGCCAGGGCAGGGAAAAGCCTCAATAAATGTGTGTCAGATGAAGACATGAATGAGTCCCCATTTCACAAAAATATGAAACACATGGAAGTTAGCTGACTTGCATTACCTGAGGTCACCTAATAAATTTCTGACCCTGGGCTCCCTGTCCCTGTGCAGATACGGTGGGATGTGCTCTTTGACTCTTCCTGGTGACCCCCAGTTCTCTTCTTTATGAGTCAGAGAACTCCTGACTTAGCTATCACCTGGTCATCCATAAAAGAACAGTCTCAGCCTCATTTGCAGTTAGTTTTGTATATGTAACCAAGTTCTGGCCAATCAATTGCAAATGGAAGTGCTGATTATAACTATAATTTCCAGGAAGTTTCTTTAAAAATATTTTAAGGCACCATAATGACATGGGTTTTGGGGGTTTTTGATTTTTGTTTTTTTCCTGCTTCTTCCTGTTTCCTGTTTGCTGGAGGAAGACTTAATTGTTGGAGCTCAAGTAGCCACAATGAACCATGAGGCAAGTGACACATGAGGCAGCCAGAAAGAAAAGTTTGAAGTACTCTGGGTCCTGACAGCTCACTGCC
This sequence comes from Okapia johnstoni, assembly GCA_024291935.2. Taxonomy (NCBI): domain Eukaryota; kingdom Metazoa; phylum Chordata; class Mammalia; order Artiodactyla; family Giraffidae; genus Okapia; species Okapia johnstoni. The sequence goes on along the minus strand of CM044306.1, from coordinate 18,140,309 downwards.
ACACCACTTGGGTTGCCAACTTCTGGGCTTTTTATATGAGAGAATAAAACCTTGTGTATTTATGGCAGTCATTTTTCAAAGTGTGGTTTCTGGATAATAGCAACGTTATCACCTGGCAACTTGTTAAAACTACAGTCTCAAGGCCCATCCTAGACCTACTGAATCAGAATCTTGGGATGCGGTCCAGAAATATGATTTTTTTAAAAAATCTCACACTGTTTATTTTATTGTTTTAACTTAAAAAAAAAACTTGAGATATAGTTGATTTACAATAGGTAATCTGTGTTTTAACAAATCCTCCATGTGATTCTGATGCAGCTCTAGTTTAAGGACCACTGGCTTAAGGTGTTGTTGATTTGAATTTATCTTCACTCAAAGGGAACCTAATTCCAACTGATAAAACATCAAATGGGAAATAAGACTTCCAGGCAAGGACTGCACTTGCCTATACAGCATCTTTGTGAAAAACAAATTTAAAGCATTCCTTCCTCTAACAAAAAAAATTAATATATTTGGATATAATTATATGACCTGAGCAACCAGAAGCAGGTTGCTCCTGGAAGAAATGAGAATGTGGGCATCTAGATGAGGTCCAAGAATAGAAGAGGGCAAGGGGATGGGGGTGGGAACAGAGCAGAGAGAGTTTAATCAGTGGTGTAGAGCTGAAATTCATCCAAACAGGAGCTCCATAAATGTTAAAAAAAAAAATCCACTTTTTATTTGAGAATAGTACCCACACATTAACATGCACAAATTTTAAATGTTCACTTCAGTGTGTTTTCTTTTTCTTTTTTATTTATTTGCCTGCGCCAGGTCTTAGTTTCAGCATGTGGGATCTCACGTGGAATCTAGTTCCCTGAACAGAGATTGAAGCTGGGGCCCTTGCGTTGGGACCTCAGAGTCTTAGCCACTGGACCACTAGGGAAGTTCTTCAGTGGGTTTTCAAAAACTAAACACACCAGTGTAACTTGCATCCCGCACAAGAAACAGAGCACATTACCACTGCCCTCCCCCAGAAGTCCTACTAGCGCCCCCTCCCATCATATCCCTGCCTAGTCACTTTACTTCTCACCTAGCAATGGAATCACATAGGTATTCTTTTATGTCCAGCTTCTTTCACTAAACTTTATGCTTGTGACATTCATTCTTGTATGTAATTATAGTTTGTACATTCTCATCTCTATATAATATTCTGGGAATACCATGTGGATATGTCACAATTTATTTCTTCATTCTAATGCTGATGGGTATTTGAGTAGTTTCGAGTTTGAGGACATTATGAAAAGTGAGGTTATGAACATCCTTGGAAGTGTCTTTGGGTGACCGTGTACACAGTTCTTTTTTTAATTTAATTTGTTTTTGGCTGTGCTGGGTCTTCGTTATTGTATACAGGCTTTCTCTAGTTGCAGTGAGGGGGCTACTCTCTAGCTGCGGAACAAGTGACCTAGGGTGGACAGGATCCAACCGCTGTGGCACACGGGCTCTAGAGCACAGGTTCAGTGGTTGTGGTGAACGGGCTTAGTTGCTCTGTGGTATGTGGAATCTTCCCAGACCAGGGATCAAACCTGTGTCCTCTGCATTGGCAAGCAGATTCTTAACCACTGGACCACCAGGGAAGTCCTATGTGTACACATTTCTGTTGAGTGTATATCCTTAGGAGTAGAACTGCTGGATTTTAGGGTGCATATGTTAAGCTTTAGTAGATAGGGAAGACAAACAGTTTTCCCAAAATGGTTGTACCAGTTTATGCTCCCACCAGTAGGATAAGAGTCCTGGTTGCTCCACATCCCTGTCAATACATAGCATTTTGGCCATTCTGATGGATGTGTAGTAGTAGCTCATTGTGGTTTTAATTTGCATTTGCCTAATGATTAATAAGGTCTTCCCCTGTGGCTCAGTGGTAAAGAATCAGCCTGCCAATGCAGGAGACTCCAGTTCAATGCCTGAGTCAGGAAGATTTCCCTGGAAAATGAAACAGCAACCCACTCCAGTATTCTTGCCTGGGAAATCCCATGGACAAAGGAGCCTGGCAGGCTACAATCCATGGGGCCACAAAGAGTCGGGCACTACTTATCAACTAAGCAACCACAACAACAATCACTGATGAAGTTGAACATCTTTACATATGTTTATTGACTTCTTCTGTGAAATTCCTGTTCACGCCTTCTATCCAATTTTTTTTATCAAATTGTCTTTTTCTTATTGATTTGTACAAGTTCTTTATATATATTTGGATATGAGTCCTGTACAAATCTCTTCTTCCACTCTGTGGCTTGCTTTTCCACTCTCTTAGTGGTATGATCACTACAGTCCAATGTTATCAATTTCCATAAACATTTTAAGTCGGCAGTCAAAGAACATATGCATTCTTTAGGGAACTGGATGAAATTATCACTGCATAGACACACCTCCAGCTCTGTCCAGCTCTCCCTGGGAAGGGATGGGGGTCTCCAGGACCCCAGAGGATGGAAGCCCTAGCCACATCCACACTTGAACCCACTTTCTCCCCCCCCCCCCACATTTCCCCAACCCTGAATCTGAATGGCAGGTCAACACTAATTGGCAAGCATCCCCACTTCAGAGTGAATGGGCTGAGAATCACATCTCAGAGTGGCAGGCTGTCAGAAAAGGCCAGAAGACTCTGGAGCACAGATTGGATGGGGTCAAACCACTTGTGCGTGTGTGAGCCATTAGCGTGTTCCCCATGCATATACACGGCCCTGGGTGCCTGTGTGGCCTCCCCTCCTGATCAAGGACTTCATGGGGAGGCCGCTGCATGCTCATATACATTACTCTATGTCTACAATGTGAACGGTGCCCCTGAGAGTCAATGCTCTTGTGCAGTGCACAACCTGGATCCTAGTACTTGGCTGTCTTGCCTTCAAGCAGGAATAGGGCAAAATCAGAGAAAGTTTGAGCCATGGCTCTAGTCAAAGTAAGGAAATACAAAACCAGACTTAAGTATGTGGCAGGCTTCTGTGTCTGCTCAGACATGACTGGACGGAACTGGACCATCTTTCAACCTAATCAGACGTCAGTAAGTCTGTTGCTGTTGTTTAGTCGCCAAGCGGTGTCCAGCTCTTTTGACCAGCTTGGGCCAAACTGGACTCTGTACTCAACTGGGCATCTGGGCCGTATGCCTATGACCCATCCACGTTTGGCAGGTTTCCCTGGTCTGGGGCAGCTGCTCATTTTGTTCTAGATAAGATGGTTTCTCCCGCAGACAACCCTGGGCAGGGGGTGCCCTAAGGAGGAATAGGAGGGTGGTGGCCCCAAGTCTGAGGTCCCCAGCAGTATGTTGAGATCCTGAAGGCAGCTCGGAGTGGAAGATGGGGGCCAAAGGAGGGATGTGGGGACAGAGCTTACAGCCCTGGGACAGAGGAGGAAGTGAGACATGGGGGTGGCCTTCCAGGGGCTCTCTGGCCCTGACCCCTGCCTGGTAACACCCCAAACTCTGGGGTCTGCTCAGTGTCCCCCAGTCCCAGCCCTGCTGGAACACAGCCTGAGCCTCCCACTCCTGGAAACCCAGGGGTGTGGGTGCCTGTCCCCAAGGGCAGGAAGGTGAGGCTTGTCAAGGGGCAGTGGACAAGTAGGTCCCCGCAGCCTGGCTGGAGGGGACGTGCTGGATGTGAGGGCTGTGCCCTGGGGGCTCACACACCACAGGAGGCCTACTAGTGCCCACTGCCAACACCCCGGCAAGCTAGGCACCCAGCTCTCATCCTCAGGGACATGGATGCCGCACACACGCTTCCACTCTGACCCACACACACTCCCCCGGGCTCAGGAGGACACACTCCAGAAACTGACAACGCCCCACAGTTTGCCGCATGCCCCCCCCCCACGCGCTCCCATCCCTCACACTGCTCAGCTCTGGCCAGGAAGCCAGGGTCGCGCCTGCCGGGGGTCCTGAGCAGCCAGGCGAGCGGCGCCTGTTTGCGCAGCTAAGTGGCGTCTGTGTACAGAGCTGCGCGCTTATCTCTTGCAAACACAGCTCCCACTGCCTGCCTGCATTAGGCCCGGGCCCGGAACCCTTCGTCCTGCGCGCTCATCCGGCCATCGCTGATAAGGAGCGGGTCGAGTGGAGGGCACCACCTCTCCCCGGCACCCCACGGCCTCCGATCGCCCCGTGGGGCCAGGAAGAGTGACCAGATCCCTATCGGTGGAGCTCCAACCCGGAGGAAGCCCGAGTCCCTCCAGCGCCTCCCCCGCAACTGCCCATACCTGCTCGGTCAGCCCTGATCCCTTCCTCTCCCGACGGCTGGGACTGTGGCCATCAGCCTGGCTGCCCCTCGGACGCCTGGCTGTGCTGGCCTCCTTCTCCTTGTGGTACCCACGTCTTGACCGGGATTCTCAATGAATGGGAGCAGGAGACTCAACAGGAATTCCTAAATATTACCACTCCCCACCCCTACCCCCACTGCTGCTGCTGCTGCTCCAACTACTACTGCCACTACTAAATAATACCATCATCAAAAAAAAATCTAACTTGACCAAAGCTTAACTGGGGCACAGGGCTGCCTGAGAAGCATCACTATCATCTGATTTATCTTCCCAGCCATTGTCCAACAGTTGAGTGAGGAAGGCATTGTTATTCACCCCAGATTACAGAGATGGAAGGGCCTCCCTTGTAGCTCAGCTGGTAAAGACTCTGCCTGCAATGCAGGAGACCCTGGTTCGATTCCTGGGTCAGGAAGATCTGCTGGAGAGGGGATAGGCTACTCACTCCAGTATTCTCCAGCTTCTCCGGTGCCTCAACTGGCGAAGAATCTGCCCGCAATGTGGAAGACCTGGGTTCGATCCCTGGGTTGAGAAGATCCTCTGGAGAAGGGAACAGCTACCCACTCCAGTATTGTGGCCTGGAGAATTCACAAACAATGGGACATGACTGAGTGATTTTCACTTCACAGAAGTGAAAACTGCTGACTTAGAGAAGTTGAAAAGCTTAGCACACAGCACTTAATCAAACCTGATGTTGCCTGAATCCAGAGCCTGCACCCACCTCCTCACAAGAAACCAGCAGGTTCATCCAGCCTCCGGAGTCTACCGAAGTGGAAACTGAGGCATGATCAGGAAGGCAACTCCCAGACAGCCCGCGGTGTGCCACGTCTGTGCCCTGGCCACTGCATTCAGGCCTCAGGCAGCAGATTGACTCTGGGGTTGCTGATATTGATTATCTAAGTCTAGATCTGGACCTGTGACATTGTTACATCTCAGTTTTGCTCTTAATTAAATCCAGTCCAGTCAAATAAGTCCATGAAAAAAGTCAGAGACCCCTGTTTTAAACTGTGAGGAAGGGTAATGCACAAATAACTTACAAATGGGAATTGATTCTATTCCACTATTAATAAAAAATGCAAATTAAAACAAATCCATGGGTTTTTTTCTATTAAAAATTTGTGGCAAAGATTTTTTTTTATGATAATGCCCAGTGCTGCCCAGGCCCCTTTGCAAACACTAGAGATAAGACTACAAGAGAACTTTTCAGAAGGCTGGTAACATGTGTGTAATCTTTCATCCAGAGTTTCCATTTCTGTGAATGTAACCAATGGATACATTCAGAGATAAGCATCCGGATACACATCACACCCGCAATTAACAACAGCACACACACAATAAGCGAAACACAAGTCCCCCAAAGTGTCCAACAACAGGCAAATTATAGTATGTAGGAAATATGTACCATTTTAACGGAGCCATTAAAAATTACGTTTTAGAAAAATGTTAAGTGATATGGAAATGCTTATGACATGTGCTTAAATGGGGGGAAAGCAGAGTACAAAAATCATTCATATAGAATGATTCTGAGTTTGTAAATATATTATGTATATATATGTACTTATATATACATAACCTGGGTTCAATACCTGGGTTGGGAAGATCCCCTGGAGGAGGAAATGGCAACTCACTCTAGTATTCTTCCTTGGAGAATTCCATGGACAGAGGACCCTGGCAGGCTACAGTCCATGGGGTCGAAAAGAGTCGGACACAACTGAGCAACTAACACATACATATATATTTATAGAAAGGAATGTTTCTATATATCTATTTCTAGGAAGAAATCCTGCAGGGATATACTATACATTAAAATGTTCATATATGTATAAGTGATTCACTTTGCTGACGCCTGAAACTAACACAATATTGTAAATCAACTATATTCCAATAAAACTTTTTAAAAAATTAAAATTAAAACAAATATTAAGAGTAGGTATCTCTCGGGATGGAATTATAGATTTTTTTTCTTTACATTTCTCTACTTTTTCTAGCTTACAATGAATATGTATTTAGAATCAGAAAAGTGCTAACTGAAAAAATTAAAAACGAAGGAAAGAAATGAGAACAAAAAACGTGGGACTGACCGCCACCTTCCGGGCCCAGTGTCAGAGTCCAGGCCCGCCTCCCACCTCCTCCAGTCTCTGGTCAGGAATGAGGTGCCCGAGTAGGATCAGACCCCAGAGGGACTGTGGTCTCAGCTGGGAAACAGTAGCGACCAGACTCCGGACCGGGGAGGAGGAGAGACCCATGATTCGCCAGGATTAGGTAACAGGGTAGGTACACCCCCAAGGGGAGAAGGCAATGGCACCCCACCCCAGTACCCTTGCCTGGAAAATCCCATGGACGGAGGAGCCGGGTGGGCTGCAGACCATGGGGTCGTGCGGAGTCGGACACGACTGAAGTGACTTAGCAGCAGCAGCAGCACACCCCCAAGGCCCATAGAGAAGTGAGTATCCAGCTCTTTCTCTCCTGAAGACACATGCCCAAGTGTATGTCCAGGAAGAAGGCCTGTGGGGTGACTGAGGAGGAGGCTGGGTGCCCCATCACTTGAGTGATGGGGCCTTGTGAACGCCAAGTTTCTATAGCCTTCCAGCCTAAAAGAAAGGGCCATTTGAGGAATATGGTACCAGACAGGCCTAAGCTAGAATCCCAGCTCACAACCCTCTGGTTTTCAGTAAGACACTTTGCCTCTCTGAGCCTCAGTTTCCTCATCTGGGCATGAGAAAACCCTTACAAGGATCATTGCAGGGACCACACATAATGGGTGTGGTCCCATTATATTTGCCATTATATTTTTCACATAATGGGAAAAAAACAAACAAAAAAAAAACCCACAGAGTAAGTGTCTGTTAGACAATACCCGAGGCTCTTGTGCCTGCCCCAGGACTCAGAACCACAGACCACCATCAGGGCAGCCTGCAAGTTCCCTATTCCCCACATGGTCATCTGCTCCCCCAGGGACTCTCACACCCAGCTGTCACAAACTACTTTTTGGATCCCAGCTCTACGTGTGTGTGCTGCTTGGTAAACACTCTGCTCACTGTTTTACCTTTAATCTCCAAAGCAGTCCTGTGAGGTCCGAGTTATTAGCTCCATTCTACTGATGAGGAAACTGAGGCTCAGAGAGGTGAAGCAACTTGGTCCAGGTCCCACCCCAAGCAGATGGCCATGCCAGTCTAGCCCTGGCCAGAGCTCATTCCTCTGCTTCAGGCCGCCTCATGGAGTCAAGTGTCAGCATACTCCTGGGCTCCTGCCCCTCTGGTGTCAGCACAATCCTGGATGACTGAGGCTGTGAAGCCGTGTCTCTATTACCTATATTCCCAGACTGGGCAGAGCTCTGCCTTCCTGTGCCCTGATTAATTACACCGAGAGCCTCCTGAGAAAATCAGGCCCTTCTCCCCCCACCCCTGCTGCTCTCTGGCTTAATTACTTCTCCTCCTGGCTGTAATGAATGTCTCGGAGCCTCCAGACAGGAAACTTCATCAGGAGCAGCCGCCTCCATGACTCAGCCCCACCCCCCAGCCCCATCCCTTTGGACCCAGACCCAGGCCCAGCCTCTACCTCTGACCCGCTTCAGCTACAGAGAGCATCTGTGGGAGGGAGACCCCCAGCCCCTCCACCTCCCTGACCCTGTTCGAATGCAGACCCGAAAACCAGACACAATAGATCTGCCCCAGGTTGGGGGGTTTGGATCCTCAGCATGCCCCCGAACAACCTACCCTCAGGCTTTGGAGCAGATGCTCCGAATGGCAGCTCCTCCTGGCTCCCTACTTGCCCACACCCCCCATAGGATCAGCCCGAAGAGGCCAACCCTTCCTTCATTCACCCAATATTCCCTGAGCACCTGTTTGGTGCCAATCCCTGTTCCCAGCACTGGGGACACGACAAGGAGCAAGAGAGACAAGGTGTGTGTGTCCTCTAGGAGCTCACAGTCTAGCAGGAACACAGCCCCAGACCAGCAAACAAACAGAAAAATGAAACTACTTCTGAGGAGGTGGAGAGTGGGAGCAGAGAGAGAATGATAGCTTGGGTGGCAGGGGATGGGCAAGGACAGATGGCACATACACCTTCTCCCCATCTTGCTTGATTCTTATCCTAAAAGTTCTTAAAGCAGTCTGCTCTGCATCTCTCATCCTGTTGGGCCAACATGGTCTTACTGGATCGTCACCTCCGATGACCTAGTGCTTCAGTCACACACCCACCCCAGCTACCCCCTAAAAGAACCACAGAGAGTAAAGGGTGATCTGTGGGAGCCCGGGAGCCACCATGTCAGGAATGAAGACAGGGTTCCCTGCAGTCACCCAACCTCCCCTGAAGGTCTCTTTGCCCTTTCACTGGGGTCCCTGATCCCCACATCAACCACCAAAATAATTTTCAGGTAGATCAGAGAGTTAAATGCAAAAATAGACTGAACCCTAGGAAACCAGGAAGAAACAGGATGATCGGACTTCTTGAGGAAAGAGCTCTTTACGAGCAAGCATAAAAGCACTGGAAGAAATCACAGAGAGAAAGGTCAACAGCAGCCATGCCCACGGAAGCGTTAAGCGTGTGTGCCCATCATAAAAGCATAGCCAATATTACAACTCGGATCACCTCCCTCTGCCAGGCTAACTCCTAATGTGTTCTAGATTCAGTCCCGCAAGAAATTTCCCTGACCCCCACCCCACCCCTTACCCACTCTGGGTCCCTCTGGATCGGCTGTAACCCCTGAATGCTCTCCGCACCCCAGCTTCTCGACCCTCTATCAAAGCAGAGATGAAGCTGTGCTGAGAACAGTGGTCTCTACTTTGATCTTCATGGTCCGTGGGCACCTTGATGACTTCTTGTGTTTATTTTTATTTCCGATGTTGTTGTTCAGTTGCTAAGTCGGGTCTGACTCTTTGCAACCCCATGGACTGCAGCATGCCAGGCTTCCCTGTGCATAAGATTCTTCAGGGAAGTCCTAGGATGTTATTTATAATTGTATGTAAATTGCATGCAAATTGTGCATTTAATAATAGAAAGCTGATTAAGTCATAAATGAGAGAATTTTACCCTTGTTGAAGTCTTAAGCAGTCACTACAAGGCACCGTTAGGAAGTGCTATGTGTTGAATTGTGTCCCAAAAAGTTATGTTGAAATTCTAACCCCTGTACCTTGTTGGGAAATAGGATGGTTATAGATATAGTTAATTAAGATAAGGTCATACTGGGTAGGATGGCACTTAATGCAATATGATTGGTGTCCTTATAAGAAGAGGAGAAACACAGGGAGAAAGTAGCCAGGTGACCATGGAAGCAGAGATCGGAGGGACGCATCAACAAGGCAAAGAATGTCAAGGATTGCCAGCAAACAGCAAAAGCCAGAAAAGGGAAGGAAGGCTTGCTTCTTCCCTACAAGTTTCAGAGAGAACACAGCCCTGCTGACACCTTGATCTTGGACTTCTAGCCATCAGAACTGTGAGACAAGAAGTTTCTGCTGTTTTAAATCACCTAGTTTGTGGTACTTTTTAGGGCGATCCTAGCAAATCAATTTGTTGTTGCTGTTCAGTCGCTCAGTTGTATATGACTCTTCGCAACCCCATGGACTGCAGCACCCCAGGCCTCCCTGTCCTTCACCATCTTCCAGAGTTTGCTCAAACTCATGTCCATTGAGTCGGTGATGCCATCCAACCATCTCATCTTCTGTCGTTCTCTTCTTCTCCTGCCTTCAATCTTTCCCAGCATCAGGGTCTTTTCAAATGAGTCAGTTCTTCGCATCAGGCGGCCAAAGTATTGGAGTTTCAGCTTCAGCATCAGTCCTTGCAATGAATATTCAGGACTGATTTCCTTTAGGATGGGCTGGTTGGATCTCCTTGCTGTCCAAGGGACTCTCAAGAGTCTTCTCCAACAACACAGTTCAAAAGCATCAATTCTTCGGTGCTCAGCCTTCTTTATGGTCCAATTCTCACATCCATACATGACTTCTTCCAAGAGCCTGGCTGGGATCTAGCCACTTTCCTCCTCAAAAGTCCTTCACTGGCTACTCAGGCTCTTTAATCTGCACCCACAGCACCGGCCTCAACCCACCCTCGAGCTGTGCTCTTCCCTCCCGTTCGCCGGCCCCACCACACGCAAAGTCCAGGCAGCAACACTGGTTCCCCAGGGTTTCTCAGTCCACGGACTGAGTTTTCAGGGAAGAGGGCTGGAGTAACTATCCGAGAGAGAAGCGCTAAGATGGGGTGTCTCTGGGAAGGTGCTGGCTCAGGGTGGGGGTGGCCAGAGCTCGCAGAGAGGGGCGTAAGTCGGGCCACGAAGGACCCTGGGGTCCACCCCCAGATCCACCGCTCGGGGTACGCTCCCACCGGCCCCTCGCGCAGATCGCTTGTCTGCAGAGATCGCTACACAGGCGGATGGGACGCAGCCAGTCGGAGGCTCACCAGGATCTCGTACCGCGTGGCCGGGCCGGCGTCACCCCCTCGTGGCAACAGTGTGTAGTTACAGCCTGCGGGAGCTCAGGGAAATCCGCGTCCACCACCCGCTGAGGACCAGACGCCAAGTTTGGGGTGTGGAGCTGCGCCCTGAGTTCCCTGAGTCAGGAAGGCTGACTATTCACCCTTAGGACAGTTTCCTGAACCTTGCTGCCCCTTAACCCCCACCTACACATTAACCTCACCTCTAGACATGCACATCTCAGGATGAACCCCATGAAATTTCCATTAGTTGACCTTTTAAACGTATAAAGAACACACAAAAACATCTTAGTACAAATGACACGTATGAACTCTGTCCCACATCTCATCTTCATACATGCAACACACACACACACACATTCCTCTCTCCTCTGGAGAACACAAGAGCTTTCAGCCAAATGACACAGAAATACCAAGTAGCACCACAATACCTTAGCCCCGAGTGCCACACAATACCTCAGTCCCCGGACGACCATAAGCACACACACACAACATCCCTTGGTCCAGCTCCCCAACCCCAGCCTCTTCACCTCTCCCTCTCCTCCTCCTCAAACTCACTAGGGACCTCCCCATATCGAAAACCACCACTTCTGACCTCTAGGGACCAGCCCATGTCTCTACAGCACTGCTTTTCAGACTTTAATGTCCATAGAATCCCCTAGGGGTCTCATTAAACTGTAGATTCTCACTTGATAGGCCTAGAGTGGACCCCAGATTGGGCATCTCTAACCATCTCCCAGGTGATGCCACGGACCATTCTTTGAGTTCCATGGCCCTGCTTCTCTCTCCAGCCTCGTTTTCCCCAGGATTTCCATGCTATGGTCTTATCCCATGCCCCTTCCCAACTCCCTACCACCTGACTCCCCACCCTACCTCTCCACCACCCCACTGAACAGTCACAGATGAGTGAAGCCAATGGCCCTTTCTCAGGCTTTGGGACATCTACACAGAGGGCTGCCCCTTCCTTCTCGGAACATCACCATCCGCGGATTCAGGGTGACTGCTGGTGGGCCTCCTGCCCTGCACTCCCTCTAACCTCTCCTCTTCCTACAGCCCTCCTTGGCAGCTCATGCCCAGGGCAGAGGGGCTCATCTATCACCCTCTCCATGCCTCTCCAGCCTTGACCTCTCTCCTGAGTTCCAGGCCCCTTTTCCAATTGTCTGCTAGGAAGCTCTGCCTATACCCTGAAAGCACCTTACGTCCGCTTGTCTGAAACCAGCCTCCTAGGATCTCTGTAATAATGATGGGAATTCCCTGGTGGTCCAATTGTTAGGACTCTGTGCTTTCACTGCCAAGGGTGTGGGTTCAGTCCCTGGTCAAGGAAATAAGATCCCCTAAGCTGTGTGGCATAGCCAAAGAAAATTAATGCCTAACTTTGTGGCCTTGTGTGAGAATCAAGTTAATACATATCACATGCTTAGAACAGGAAGAGTTTGCCTTGTTTGTTTTGCTGTGCTGCACAGCTTGTGGGATCTTAGTTCCAGACCACAGCAATGAAAGCACCAAGTCCTAACCCCTGGACTACCTGGGCATTCCCAGAATTTGCTATTATTATACTGCATGCTCAGTCATGTCCAACTCTTTGCGACCTCGTGGACTATAGCCCTCCAGGCTCCTTTGTCCACGGGATTCTCCAGGCAAGAATACTGGAGTGGGTTGTCATGTCCTCCTCCAGGGGATCTTCCCGACCCAGGGAATGAACTCGCCTCTCTTATGTTTCCCGCATTGGCAGGCGGGGGTCCTTACCACTAGTGCCACCTAGGAAGCCCATTGTTATAGTAGCCCTTCCTGAAATAAAAATCCCCAATACCTAGAGATTATAAACTCAAGGAAGACCCTTCTTATCATAAGGCTATGGACAAATCTTTCTTCCTCCCTCTGTTTCCTTCTGTCATCTCAGATAGAAGGGCTCTATCAGATGTTAACATGTCTGCATGTCAGCCTCATCTTTGTTAAACTGCGGATAGTTTATTCCTTGTAACAAATTCCCAGGACAGCAGGGAGAGTGAGGCAGAGAGTAGAGAGCCCCCTGCTGGACAAAAGGCTCATGACACACTTAGAACTGAAAATCGTAAAGCCATAAATCTGCGGGTTTCCTCCTCCACCTTGTACTATGTATTTGTGGAGTATTTAGCATTTCACATATTTAAGCCTTGGAGGAAAACTGCTTGGAAGGAGAAAACTAGTTATTATTAAGCGTTGACATTATGTCAGACTGGGAACATGCACATATGGGAATTCATTGAATCTTGTATTTTGCAAATGTCCAAGCATTCATAAAAGTTGAGATTATATAGTGAATCCCCTGGATCCATCACCCAGCTTCAACACATATCAGCTCCTAACTCATGGTCAGTCTTGTGGCTTTGTTCCTCCACCCCACTTTCCGTTCTCTTGGCTTTTTTGAAGCAAATTCAAGGCATCTTATCATTTCATTTATAAATATCCCATATGTACACTAAAAAACATGGGATCATTTAAAAAACATTAATGCACAATCATATCAGACCTAAAAATTAATATACCAAATATCTTTTGTGCTCCAATTTCCCTGATTGTCAAAATGCTTACTGTTTGTTCAAATCAGAATCCAAATATACAATCCTGTTGTATAGCACAAAGAACAATATTCAATACCTTATGATAAACCAGAATAGAAAAGAATATGAAAAAGAATATATATATTACTACCCACTCCAGTACTCTTGCCTGGAGAATCCCATGGACAGAGAAGACTTGCAGGCTACAGTCCATAGGGTCACAAAGAGTTGGACATGATTGAGCTACTAGCACACACACACACACACACACACACACACACACACACACACGTATATAACTGAATCACTTTCCTGTACAGCAGAAATTAACACAACATTGTAAATCAATTATACTTCAATTTTTTAAAAAAGGAATCCAAATAAGGACAAAAAGGGACTTTCAAAATACATCTTTTGATTTATAAGTCCATCGTTTCCCCTCCTCCTCTCTTCCTTGAAATTTGTTGAACAAACCAGGTTGTTTGCCCTAGAAAATTTGCCAGGAATTGGCTGACTGCATGCCCACCGAGAGCTTTACATCTTCACCATGATGCAATGAGATTAAGTTTTATGATCATTCCCCCATTATACAGGTGAGAAAAATGAGGCTCAGAGAATACATGCCTTGCCCAAACCTCTATAACCAAAGAATTGGCAGAGCCCAGGCCTCCTGTATTCCATTCAGGAAAAAAAAAAAAAATGGAACCTCATCCTCAGAGCACCTAGTTCAGTACCTGGCATGTACTGAACAGGGAAGAGGACTGCCTCAGGGTAGCCTGTGAACAGATTCCACAGACCCAGGAAACCATGAAGCCAACCTTTCCTTGCCATGGTCTCCGCTTTTTATTTTTATTTTTTGCCACACTACAAGGCCTGTGGGATCTTAGTTCTCTGACCAGGATGAGATCTGCACCCCCTGCATTGGAAGCACAGAGTCCTTAACCACTGGACCACCAGGGAAGTCTCATACAGCCTCTGCTTCTTTCTCTCTATTCTCTCTTCATTAATTCATCCAATAAATAGTTGCTGAACACTTTTCACATGTCAGATGCCATCACAGCATGTGAATGAGTGTGGCTGTGTGCCTCTGCACATGTGTAGATGGGTGTGGTCTCGAGGAGGAGTGGAGTGGGCTTCTAACTCTGGATGTTGCATATGTGTGTGTGCATGTGTGTGTACACAAGTCTGTATACATTTGAATCTCCAAATCTACATGTCCCTGAAACTGTCCATGACTGCAACTGGGTGTATACCTGCATGCTCTCAGTATCTTTGCACATATATGTGCATGTGTTTCTATGTATGACACAGTTGCTGAGAAAGTCTCTGCAAATATGCAAATGTGTGTCTGAGCAGACCTGTCTCTCTCTGTACATCTGTGTGTCTACACTTGTGTATCTCTCCATGTGCACATGTGTGTCTGTGAGACTACAGATGCTGGGAGTCTCCAGGTTATGTACTCGGTGTCTCTGTACATCTGCGTGCATCTTAATGGATGGTGTGGGTCTCTGCTTTTGTCTGCTCTGTGTATCTGTGTGTGTGTGTGTTTCTTCCTGTGCTATGATCGGGACTGTCAGCTACCAACCCTGGCCCCTCACCTGCCCAGATTCCTGTTACCTCCGTTCCACTTATACTAAGTGGCAGCCAAGGAGGACTCTAATGGGAGGGAAAATCTTGACCCTTCAAACCCCTGTGCCCGGGGCTGAGGCCCCTGCTGAGGGGAGGTGTCTGGAGGGGTTGGAAGGTTGTGTCTGCTCCCAGCATCTTGAGGACCCAAGACCTGATAAGTGCCCTGGGATTTCCCTGATGCTCTAGTAGTTAAGAATCCACCTTGCATTGCAGGGGGCGCAGGTCGGATCCCTGGGCAGGGAACTAAGATCCTACATGCCTCGATGCAACTAAGTGTAGCTCGCTGCCACTACTGAGTCCCCAAGCCACAACAAAGGCTCCCACATGATGCAACAGAGATCCTATGTGCTGCAAGTAAGACCTGACGCAGTCAAATAAATAAATATTTTTTAAAAAGATGGGAGCCCAATTCTGAGCCCATTGGCAACAGGTTTTGCTCTGAAAAACGAAACATCAGCCAGTTCCAGAGGGAAAAACATAAAATTCAAGCTGGAACCATAGACCAACAGTGATCCTGCAGGGCTTTAGGTCAGAGGGGTGGGTTAGGTGAGGGTGCTGACCCCACACACCTCCAGGAGGCAGGGTCAGTTCCCAACTGTAGGCTGGCCTGCCCCAGGCATAGTGACCCCAGGGTCATCTGGCCTGGAGTTAATCATCTACTTAGGGTATCCCTGGATCCCATTGGCTGTCTGCAGACACAGCCCTCTGGGCTGAAGCCCAAGGAGAGGGAAGGAGATCCCCAGCTAGCGTCAGCCCCACCGGCCAGGGGAAATGGGGCAGATGGTCTTGGCTACTGGGTCTGGTGGGCCCTCAGGAAGCCCCCAGCTGAGGAGGGAGACATCAACTCTGCCCTCAGGGAGCCCAGTCTGAAAAGAGAGGTTGTCCTTGCCCTCACAGGGGCCCCGAATTGGCAAGAGGCAGGACTCAACCGCAGCTGGGGGGAAAGGACCTGGAAGGGGTACACATTTGAGTTGGAAGAATTGATGAGGGGCCAGGACAGAGGCAGGAATCCAGAGCAGCAAAGGCGGGAGAGACCTAGAAGTGGGAAAATGAGTAGGGAGGGGTTGGGGAGGGTGGGCACTCTGAGGAGGGGCTTGGATGGAGAAACCAGGAAGGGAAATCACATTTGAGGGTGGGGCTCTCTGAGAGCAGAAAGAAGGAAAATCAAGATGCCCCACTGGATTCTGGGAAGTGGGGGGGGGGTGCAGAGTAAAGAGGGAAGAGAAAGGCGGTCCTGGAGGTGGCCCCTCAGGGCAAGGTGTACAAACCCTCCCTCTCATTGCTTCAGTCTCTGTTGGAACCCAGGATTTCGAAGTAGGAAAATGGAAAAGTCAGCAGAGATCACAGAGGTCAGTTCCCGTCTCTCGCTGCCAGGAGTCTCCTGCCCAGGACAGTACATACATGTACTGTGCTGCGTGCGTGTTTGTCTGCTTGTGTAGCGTGCACCTGTTATGGGAACGTGTCTTTTGATGGGGGAGGCCCAGGAAGGGTCGGTGCACTCACCCAGCATCCTCTGCGGTACTCAGGAGAGAAGAACCCAGACTATGCTCCCCACGCAGGCAAAGCCCCAGGAGTCCTGACTTCCAGCACAGGGAACACAGAGCTGTGTGGGAGTGAGGTGGGAGGACCGCAGTATGCCAAGGGTCTGGCCGTGACACTAACAAGCTGTGTGACCTCAGCCAGTTCATCACCCCTCTGCAGTTGTTTCACCCTGCATAAGGACAGAGGGTGGGACCCCATCGGAATATAGTGTACCTGAGGGCAGGATGTGTACCACTGATTGCGCACTGGGTGTTTTTAAGCAGCACACGTATACAGTATTAAGCAATAGTGAATCACATCCTATGAAAGTTTTCAAGTCCTTTGCACATCTTGCTTAATAACATGAATCAGGAACAAAATTGCTTTGCCTCAAAGACCAGCTCCACTGCTCATGAACTGAGCGACCTTGGCCCTCACATATTTCTGTGCCTTAGTCTCCTCATCTATAAAATGGGTATAATAAGAGTGTCCATTCTGGAGTCATTGTAAGGCTTCAGTGAGTTACTATTTGTGAAGTGCTTTGCACAGGGCCTGGTGTTCTGCATGTGTCAGCAGTTATTCTACCAAGGAAGAAGCCTCAAGCTTGCTATAAGATCTCTACCACCTGGCGCTTCCTAACCATCTTAAGCAATCAACACTACCCAGCTGGAATTTATAACATTTTTTAACCTCTTTATTTGTAAGGCTTTCTTAAAGTGACATTGGCCTTCTAGTTACAGTCCTGATGTGGATAAATTCACAAAGACAAAATTCTTCAAGGTGGCACCAAGTAGCTGGGGTTTGGCAAACCCTGGTAACCTCCATGTGATTCCATCTTCTTTGAGCTCAAACAGGGCAGAGGCTTCCCCGACCTCCGGGCTTTCACTCTTGCCCTATTAGCCTCCTTCCTTGGTCAGGCGGCTGCTCTGCCCTCTTGCCCTAGTCAGACTCCTTCTTGATTGTTCAAGACCCCTCAGCGCCAGAGCCACCTTTGGCGCCCCTGAGCCCTTCTGAAACTGGCTTTGGCAGTAGATTAGACACGCAGCCACCCTTTATCTCGGCCCCGTGACTCTCGCTAGTGGGTTCCGCCACCCCCCTCAGGGGCGGGGAATCCTGTCAGCGCCGCCCCCCTGACCCATGGCCTGACCCGCGCCCCCCACCCCGTCGTCGCCCCCCGCCCCGGACGGCCCAGCCCCGCCCCTCTGCAGGTTAAGAGGCCCCTGAAGGCAGGAGCTCCTAACAGACGGTCACTTGTGGGGGGGCGATCCGGTCTGGTTGTCATGGCGACGGTGCGGATGGCCTGGGCCCTGTGGGCCGCGCCTGCGGGCAGGAGGCTCCGGGGCCCCCGAGGCACCGGGAGCGCCCGGAGGCTGAGCTGCGGCGCGCGGCGGCAGGCGACCAGGGGTACCAGCCCGGGCCGCCGGCTCAGCACGGCTTGGGGGCCGGCCCAGCTAGCCCAAGAGGAGGCCGAGGGAGCCAAGGACGACGTCCATCCGTCTGCAGCGGAGGAGCCGTTGTGGACGCCGCCCCCCGCGCCCCCGGTGCCCCCCGATCCCCCGGGGTCCCCCTCGGGCCGCTCCCTGGTGCAGCGAGACATCCAGACCTTCCTGAACCAGTGCGGGGCCAGTCCCGGGGAGGCGCGCCACTGGCTCACGCAGTTCCAGGCCTGCCATTACTCCGCCGACAGGCCCTTCGCCGTCATCGAGGTGAGCGGAGCCCGGGGTCGGCTGGGTCACAGACCAGGGGGTGGGGGCTGTGTTCCGACGTGTCGCCGGGCCTGGCAGGACGTGCTGTCGATTGGGAAGGGGAACCAGGAAGGGGATCGATGGAGCCCTAAGGAGCGCCCAGGACTGGGAGAGGCCGCGGCCCTCGAAAAGCCTGGCTCCCAGCCCGAGTGAGGAGCCTGGGGTCTCCAGCCCATGGAATGTGATGCGCCAGAGTAGTCCTCCCACCCTGGGCAGAGTTAGGGGTTCAGTTCGCCATTGGGGAACCTGGAGAGAAGCCGGCTGCGCCACCCTTCCCCCTAAGGTGTCCTAGAGTCCAAGGTCGCAGGGAGGAGCCGAGCGAGGAACGCTAGTGTGAGATAAGAGGATGATGGCAAGACCCAACGGGGCAAAGGGCAGAGCAGGTGGGCGCAGGTGACTAGAAATGGGGTCTGATAACTCCTGGGCAGGATGGAGACACCACCCCCGCCCCCGCCCCGAGAGGGGGCCCTGAGGACCAGGCTGGAGGAACAAGCGGGTGAGGAATGAGTCAGGGCAGGCGTCGTGCCCCCTCCTGAATGCCCACGCCTCCGCAGGTGGAGGAGGAGGTGGTCAAGTGCCCTAAGGCCGTATCCAGCCTGGCCTTCGCCCTGGCCTTCCTGCAGCGCATGGACATGAAGCCGTTGGTGGTCTTGGGGCTGCCTGCTCCCACGGCGCCTTCCGGCTGTCTTTCCTTCTGGGAGGCCAAGGCACAGCTCGCCCAGAGATGCAAGGTGCTGGTGGACGCCCTGCGGCACAATGCGGCCGCCGCCGTGCCTTTTTTTGGCGGTGGGTCTGTGCTGAGCGCTGCTGAGCCAGCCCCCCACGCCAGGTGAGTGCCGACCCTGCCTGTCCCGACGTCCTTCGATCACGCAGCTCCGCCCACGCACCCCCAGCCCCGCGGGGCCCGGAGGCGATCTCCTTGAGCCCCACGTCTTGGTCCACAGCTACGGCGGCATCGTCTCCGTGGAGACCGATCTGCTCCAGTGGTGCCTGGAGTCCGGAAGCATCCCCATCCTCTGTCCCATTGGGGAGACCGCCGCGCGCCGCTCGGTGCTTCTGGACTCGCTGGAGGTGACCGCGTCTCTGGCTAAGGCGCTGCGGCCGGCCAAAATCATCTTCCTCAACACCACAGGCGGCCTCCACGACAGCAGTCACAAGGTGTGTCTCCTCCTTTCGGGGCCCCAGTCCGCGTGACTCCGCGCCTCTGCTGAGCTTCTCTCTTGCGGCCCCTGCACGCCTCCCCGATGGGCCCCAGAGTCAGTCTTTCCGAAGCCGCATGGGTCGGGAATGGAGTGTCAGGGAGGGATTCAGCCTATATGGTGTTCGATCTGAGCCCTCCCTAGCAGAGGACTCCAGGAGGAATTTAGGCAAAAGGGGTTAAGTGAGGAGAGATCCGTAGGGCAGGGACGTAGTCCTGGTGCGGCTGCAGATCGGAGGCTCACCCCCTAGTCCGGGACACAGGTCCTGAGTAACGTGAACCTGCCCGCCGACCTGGACCTCGTGACCAATGCCGACTGGGTGAGCACTAAAGAACGCCAGCAGATTCGGCTCATCGTGGACGTACTCAGTCGCCTGCCCCATCACTCCTCCGCCGTCATCACCGCCGCCAGCACGTTGCTCACGGAGCTCTTCAGCAACAAGGGTGAGGGCGAGGGCAGGGGCACGCCGAGGTTTGGGGCAGGGGGACAGGAGAAGCCACAGTAAAGGCTTCCTGCCCTTGCCAAACCTGGGGGAGGTTTGCAAGGAGGTGGACCGGCCTGGGGTGAAACTTGGGTGGAACTAGGCAGGTGGGCGGGACTTGGCTGGGTGGGAGGAACCACAGACCCAGCGGACCCAAGTGGAATGGGTAGCTCAGCTGGTAAAGAATCCTCCTGCAAGGCAGGAGACCCCGGTTCGATTCCTGGGTCGGGAAGATACCCTGCAGAAGGGATAGGCTACCCACTCCAATATTCTCGGGCTTCCCTGGTGGCTCAGACGGTAAAGAATCCGCCTGCAATGCGGGAGACCTGGGTTGGGAAGATCCCTTGGAGAGGGCATGGCAACCCATTCCAGTATTCTTGCCTGGAGAATCCCCATGGACAGAGGAACCTGGCGGGTTACCTTCAAGGGGTCGCAAAGAGTCCGACACGACTAAGCGACTAGGACACGCACAGCACAAGAGAGGTGGGCGGGGCCAGGAGCCGGGTGGGCAGGGATGGGCGGGACTAGGGGAAGTAGGTGGAACCACAGGTGAGGGGGGGATCTCGAGGGACGAACGGCCTAGAAAAAGCATCTCCCTGAGTGAAAAGCACAGACAAGTCTATGCAGACCATAGGAAGCATCTCATTATGGAGAGCTCCCAAAGAAGGTAATTGTCCCATCAGACACCTTCCTATCTGGAACCTCCACCAGGCTGCGCAAACGTAGGAGTGGAGGGGATCTGGATCTCCGGCTGAACGAACTCCTCCTCCTTTATCTCACCCCCAGGTTCGGGGACGCTGTTCAAGACCGGCGAGCGGACGCTGCGAGTGCGCTGCCTGGACAGCCTGGACCAGAGCCGCCTCGTGAACCTGGTCAACGCCAGTTTCGGCAAAAAGCTCCGGGATGACTACTTGGCCTCATTGCGTCCGAGGCTGCACTCTGTCTACTTCTCTGAGGGGTGAGCCTGAGGCCCCCGAGGGCAGGGGCCACGGGACAAGCCGGAGAGTTTTGGGTCAAGAAGAGGTCCCAGCCTGCCTCTCCCCCGCTGCGCCAGGTACAACGCGGCCGCCATTCTGACAACGGAGCCGGTACTGGGGGGCACCCCGTATCTAGACAAGTTTGTGGTGAGCTCCAGCCGCCAGGGCCAAGGCTCCGGCCAGATGCTGTGGGCGTGCCTACGGCGGGACCTGAAGACACTTTTCTGGCGCTCCCGGGTCACCAACCCCATCAATTCCTGGTAGGTTCTGCCCTTCCCCTCTCCAGCTCTCACCAGCCATGCCGGGGAACCCCAACCTGGAAGGCTGGGCCTCCCCTTCTTTCATTAGCCACCCTTCCCCCATGAGAGATGGCCTGCTCATTGTGGCCCCACATTCCCCAGGAAGCAGACCACACATGGAGCCTGAGATTTCCCTAGAGGCAGAGCACAGTTAACTCTGCTTTGTCCTGTTAAGGTAGATGCCTTGAAGACAGTCTGCACCAGGGACGCAGCCTGCCTCTCCCAGGGTCTGGAGAAACTCAGCCCCTTGGGGTTTTAGTCCAGGCCCAGTCAGGCCAAGCTCTGACCCCAGACCCACCGCATCTCCAGTGGGACACCCCCTCCTCTTTTTCTTTCTGCAGTTATCCCCTCATTCCCCTACTACTCTGCTCTGTGGGCACCAAGAAGGGAACAAGAACCCCTCCCCGGGCTGCACAGCCAAGGCAGTGTGGAGAGAGGAAAAGGGAGCCTCACTCTAACCCTCTTAGCTGTGTGACTCTGGCTAGTTAGCTAACTTCTCTGAGCCTTAGCTGCTCCTCTGTGAAAAGAGCATAACACCAGGCTATTGGCTGGTGCTATAAGGATAAAATCAGATTACAGACCTCAGGTCCTAGCAGAGTGTTCAGCATATACAGGCATACCCCAGAGATACTGCCAGTTTGGTTCCAGACCTCCACTATAAAGTGAATATTGCAATGAAGCAAATCACATGGACATTTTGGTTTCCTGGTATATATGAATGTTTACACTATACTGTAGCCTGTTAAGTATGAAATAGCATTATGTCTAAAAAAACAATGTACATGCCTCAAATTTAAAATAGTTTTATTGCTAAAAACTGCTAACCATCACTTGAGCCTTCAGTGAGCAGTCATCTTTCTGTTGGTGGAGGGTGTAACATATTGCAATTACCAAAATGCAACAGAGAGACATGAAGTGAGCAAACGCTGTTAGAAAAATGACAGATAGACTTGCCCTCCACTGGGTTTCTGCAAACCTTCAATTTGTAAAAAACACAGCATCTGCAAAGCACAATGTGCTAAGTTGCTTCAGTCATGTCTGACTCTTTACAACCCTATGGACGGTAGCCCGCCAGGCTCCTCTGTCGTTGGGATTCTCCAGGCAATACTGGAGTGGGTTGCCATATCCTCCTCCAAGGGATCCTCCAGACCCAGGGATTGAACCCAGGTCTCTTATGTCTCCTGCACTCGCAGGCGGGTTCTTTACCACTAGTGCCACCTTAGTGAAACACAAAACGAGGTATGCCGGTAGTAGGTTCTCAATAAATGAACCAGTGGGTAATGAGCCCTGGCCTTGCCTAAAACCTATCTCCCACCCCCACCAGGTACTTCAAACACAGTGATGGCAGCTTCTCCAACAAGCAGTGGATCTTCTTCTGGTTTGGCCTGGCCGATATACGGGACTCTTATGAGCTGGTCAACCATGCCAAGGGGCTACCAGACTCCTTCTGCAAGCCAGCTTCTGACCCAGGCAGCTGACCCTCTCTACCAGCCCTTCAGGCCCTGGGACAGCCAGTGTGGACCAAAGGCCATGCCTGCTGGAGGAGACCCAAGGCAGCCACAGGCCGGACCAGACATGCTGGCTGAGTGAAATGCAAAGGAAGCAGCAGCCGTTACTCTACCCTGCCCAGAGAAGGGCACCCAAGGGAGGACAAGCACAGGAAGGAAAAGGGCCTGCCCAAGACCCCCCACTTGCTCCAAAGCCACAACCAGATGGCCCTGAATTTTCAGTCTAGGAATTTGGAGGGAGGAGGGCTTGCCTTTAAGGGCTCTACTCAAGGCTGAAGGGTGGGCCAGTGTCTTTGACCACTGTGCTGTTTTGAGGCTTCCTTGCCCAAAATATCACCCGCATCTGCCTTCTATTCCACCATTCATTTTAATTCCTTCGGGTCTTGCAGCTTCTCAGGAGGCCTTGATTAAAATGCAAGTACTTGTCTGAAAGTCAGCTCACACTTGAAAGGAAATTAGCACTGACCCTCTAGAAGCAACATCTTGAGGGCTGGGGAACCAGGGGACTCCTAGAGGGAAGAGAGGAACTAAACAAGGCCGAGGCCCTGAGACGAATGCTGCCACCACCTCCCTCAGCCAACTGTCAGCAGCCCCCAGAGGGGCTCCCCTACCCCTTGGTTAGGAAACATCTTCCATTTCACAAACTGGACTGACAGCAGCCCCATCTCCCTTGCCAGCCAGGGCTCAGACCCAAGCCCAGACTCGGAGGTCTTCCCCTAGGCCCCCCTGGAGGTTGTGTCTCCATCTTTGCAGGAGCGGGACATCTCAGGCAGGCGAGAGTCCAAAGCCTGAGGTTGCATTGGACATTTCTGACCCCTACAATGTGCCAGGCTCCACACTGGCTGCTGAGGCTACTTTGTCAGGAGGTGTGTGGATGTGTAGGGAGGGACCAGGGGCTGTTGAGAGACCAGCCCCTAGAGCAGCCTGTCTTCCCTGAGGAGAGGGGTGGCGTCAAGTATACAACTGGGTGTGGGCTTTAGACAGACCTGGCCTGGAATCCAGTTCTGTGGCTTTAGGCTAGTGGCTCAACCTTCTCTGAGCCTCCATTTCCTCATCTGTGAAATGGAAATTCCTCGGCCTCAGAGTGGACCCTTTCCCTTTAGCTGCCCTTGCCAAAGATTTCTCTGAAAAGAGTTGGTACCAAATAGGGAGGAAAAGATAGGCCACGACAGGGACTGAATGAAAGGTCAAAGTGTGTACTGCAGGGAGCATTTGCAGACTTATAAAGAGAGCCCAAGGACAGTGGGGACTCTCAGGACAGGGGAAAGGTCATGGGCGGGTCAAGGTGAGGCTTACCCCGGCATGGTCTTTCAAGAAACCCAAGATCAATCCCAGCCAATGGCAAAGTGCCCCGTGGGGAGAACAGAGAAGCAAAGCCAAACATCTATATAAAATGTTTAATTTTGGAGGACTGTGTGGTCTGGTGTTTGGGTGGGCACTCACCCACAGCAGGTCAACCACGGAGCTGGAAACAGAAGGCCAGAGGCAGGAAGCTGGCCACTGCCTGCCCCACCCCTGCACACTCTAGAGTAGACTGGGGCCTGCTCTGCCCTCGAGGTGGGTGACAGCTAGTGTTGTGTCTGCTCCTGGCACACCCTGAGATCCCACGACTTCCGTAGTGCCCAGCCCCTCTACTCCACCTGGGCTTGATCCATGTGTCAATACACACACTCGGTCTCAGTCTCAGAAAAGCACTGCAGAGCCTAGCTGCATCTGCCAGGCTCAAAGAGGGATCTTTCACACTGGTTCACTTCTGGTTCTTGGTCTTCCTCCGTCTGTCTCCCACTCTCAGTGTCCCCTGCCTCCAACCCCATAGCCCTGCCCTACTCCGTTTCCTGGGACGGGAGACCCAGGAGAACAGCTGGCCTCAGCTCTCCTCAGAACAAACAGGAAAAAGAAACCTGTAGGGCAGAGTCATCAGGGCTCCCACCCCAGCAAGGCCTGAGCCCAGGAATTGGGGAAGAGACCTGCCTCTTACCGACATAACACACACACATGCACATAACACAAAGGATCAAACAGACCAAAAAGCATAAATAAACGTAACTGGGCCAGCAAGGAGGAATGGAGGGTGGCCTTAAGTGGCTCCCTGCACCCATTCTCAGACTCCCACTGTGCAACTCAGCCGTCAGTGGCCAGGATGACAGCGGCCCCGAAGATGCCCACACTCTCTCCAAGGAGCTTCATCTGGTTCCAGAACTCAACGCGTCGCGTGTTGTGCCAGTAGGCCACATTGCCGTCAATGAGCAGCATGACCGGGGGCAGCAGGACGGCCAAGATCTGGGCAGCCAGGGTCACGTAGTAGCCCGATAGGAAGGCCAGGGCCAGGACGCCATAGAGCACGAAGAAGAGCTGGACCATCAGCTCCCCGCCCGGGAGATGGTTCAGATACGCCAGCCGGTCCTCCTTGCTGTGCTGCAGTGAGTAGGCCTAGAGACACACCGTCCTCTGAGGCTCTGAATAGGCTGAGGAGCCTATTCTGGGAAGGCTTCCCCTGAGATGCAAGCCAGCCCCTACCAGGTGGGCTTCGGACTCCCCTCTCAGACTTGGGGCTTTTTGAAAGTAAGGGCTGTCTCTCCCCTCGGACGAGGGAGCTCCGTGAGGTCAGGGTCTCTGTCTCTCCTGACCCTGAGGGCTCAGAAGAAAGGAGGGTCCACAGTCAGACTGGGGCTCTCACCTCTGAATACAGAGCTCTGCACATGGGAGATGGTGCTCCGTATCTAAGATGAAGCTAAGTGACTTGGGGCCCATTCACATTCCCTTCCATGTTGGCCCCACTCCCAGCACCAGGGAGGATGTAACTGGCTCTGCCAGGCAGCCCCATCAGCTCTAAGTGGCAGAGCCCCAGCTGGGACCTGAACTCTACCAAACCTCTTCTTTGTCCCCTCTCTCAGTCCTCTGGGGGGTGAAGCCATGAGAGGCCCAGTCCCTCTTGTCCTCCTGGCTCTCAGGCTTGGGACTGAATGGTCAATCCACCCTCTTCTCTCCCTGGTGGCAATAATGTTGGAAGAAGGGACTCTCAGCCAGGTCTCAGGTACTTGAAAGGTCCCCAAGGCCCAGAAGCCGGAGCAGGCAACTGCTGGGAGTCAAGCCCTCAGGAACTACATGCAAGCCTCATCCTGTCCACCTCCCCGGGTTCTGCCAGGCACCACGGCATCGGTTCACAGCTCACTCCCAGTAAAGCACCTCCAGTCGACAATCCCCCAACCTACCACACAGACGAGGTAGATGCCCAGGAAGACCTGGCCGGTGGACTGGAGGGAACGGCTGCGGGGTTTCCGACGGTACAGCTCCCCAGCACCGCTGGCCAGCACAAGAAAGCCACCGATGATGGCAACTGTGCGTGAGTACATACGGACCTAGGCCAAGGCGAGGGGACCCCGATCAGAAACTGAAGCCATCGCACTTCTCCTGGCTGCCCAGAGCGCAGAACTGCCCATCTCTACACATCCTGGTCCATCTGATGAAGCCTCTTACCATTGCCAAGTGTAGTGGGCAGGTAGAGCAAAGAAAGATAATTCTTTTTATCAGAAGTGGAAATTGAGGCCCAGAGGGGTTAATAAAACTTGTCCAAGGTCCTACAGAAAGTGGCAGAACCCAGATACAAAGCATTGCCCCTCTCCCCATCCCCAGGCCTGCACATTCAAAGTTCAATATTTTTTCTGCCATAGGGTATACTCTGTTCCCAAACTAACCAATATCTCACTGTCCGGTGGCTATTCTCACATTTGCCTCCCCTAATTGACTGCCAGTCCATTCCTTGTGGGTAATGCCTTGGTCCAGGCTCATCTCCAAGCCTGTAGTGCCTGGCATAGGTCCTGGAATCCACAGGATTAAATGCTGCCCTCAGATTAGGTAAATTTCATAAAATCTCATGGGTGGACTAGGTACTCTCTAAGGTTCCTTTCGCCCTGGTTCTGATAACTAAACTAATGGTGTCGAGTTCTGGGTGACCTGGGTTCTGGTCCCACCTGTAATGCTAACTATGGTGTAATTTTGGGAAAGTCTGTTTACCATCTCTGGACCTCAATTTCTGCACTCTGAGGGGGAGGTTTGCTGGTCTCTAAGGTCCTTTCATTCTTATGGTCTGTAATAACCGCTACAAACCAAGGGGTTCAACTTTCCTAGGCTTCGCACTGTGCTCCTGGCTAGTACCAGACAATGTCCAGCTGTCCAGGCACTGGCTCCCCCGGCACTACAGCCAAGTCCCGCCAAGGGGCGAGGTGCTCACCTTCAGCCAGTCCCCGTAGTGGACGTAGCCCCCGACGTAGGCTGCATAGGTGCTAATGGCAAGCTGGAGTGCGGCCCCCAGCGCGAACCAGCGCCGCTTCACTCCAAAGGACATGAAGCTAGCGCACAGCACGGCCGCCCCCATGTCGAAGTACAGGTAGGGTACTGGGATGTCGGGCTTCCTGCGAGTAGGGAAAGGGGAAGGAACGAGGACAGAGTGAAGCACAGGATGAAGCGGGAAGAAGAGCCTTGAGACCCCTCGGGTTCCCGCAAGCTCCATTGCTTCTCCAAACCTGAGACCCCTCTCATGGCTAGGACCCCCACACTACGCTCGATGCCCAACATGCTCCGGACCAGAGTCCCTAACAAGTCCGAGGTCCCAGTTACTCCCAGTCCAAGGGTCCCAACTTCTAGGCCGCAACTTCTTCCCTACCCGACCGCACCCCCGTTCCTGGGACGGGCCGGACCGCCCCCACCGCGTTCGGCGACCGCACGGACCCGCTCACCGGCGCGCCTCGGCCCTCTCAGCATACAGCATGAGTTGGCTGAAGCAGCCCCAGAAGGGGCAGCGTGTGAGCAACACAGAACCCAACTGCATGATCAGCTGCAACATCCACCGTCGCGAACCCATCTTCGACGCCATCTTGAGGAAGGGCAGTCCGCCGCAGCCTCACCCGGCGGCCAGGAAGGCCGGCGCCAGGATGCGACGCGCAACTTCCGGGTCTCGCGGGTTTTTTCTCCCCCCCCCCCCCCCCCCGCTTCCGTTGGGAAACAAAGCTCCCACTCTCTAGTTCTGGAGTGAAGAAAGGATTGTAACTGCAGGGTTCCGTTATTCTTTCTGCCCAAGGAGGCTCAGGGGTCCTTTCTTATAGCTGCAAAATTGAAAACTAGAGTAGAGGAAGGAATAGTAAGCGAACTAGCCTTTGAATACCTTTAAACCTGGGCTCCAACTCGAACGCAACTCTGTGACTTTCAACGTATCTCCTATACTTCCCAAGATTCATCTAGGAAACGGGAATGACATCTACGTCACAGGGTTGCGAAGTTTAAAGGTTGACAGTGTTGGTCCTAGCACATAGTAGGGGTTCAGTGAATGGTGTACACAACACACACACACAGAGGAAATCACACACACACACACACACACACACACACGAAATCCCTGTGCTTCTGTTTTAAGTCTAGAGTAAGAGGTTCTCCTCAGAGCCACTCGTAGAGAAATTTGGTCTTGGTTTGCCTTTCTTCTGTCCCCTGAGAGAAGAGAGACCTGACGAGGACACATGGGTCATCTCAAGCAGTCCGTTTCTCCGGCTCTAGCGCTCCGACTCGAGCCCAAGCTACCCCTTTTTGTCAGTTTAGCTGCATCAGGCTTCCGACTGGTCTCCCCCACTTTTTCTTTGGCCTCGTTTGTTCTCAGATCCTCTGTTTTGTTCTCATAACCATCAGGCACCTCTCCCTTGACTCACTTAGTACATTAGCGATTGTATATTTGTGATTTGTCTATTGATGACTAGATTAACACTAGATTGTCAGCTCCATGAGGGCAAGGACAATGTCTGGTTTCTGCCTACTATTATATCGTCAGGGCCAGGTAGACGGGATGCATTCAGGAAATGCGTGCCAAATAGATAAGTAAATGAACAAAACTATATCATGTCTCAGTAACTATTTGTTGAACAAATGAGTGAAAGTTCGGGGCACTCTGGGATTGCCACCACACGGCCACCCCCACCTATCTTCCTGCAACCCCTCTACCACCCTGCAAACATACAAATTCATCTTCTAATATTGAAGACTCTATGAGCACTTTCATAAGGTCCTTTAATTCAGGTGTGTTTCCATTTCCCTGGGGAAGGGAGAGGGAGCTTATGTTCAAGTAGCATTTCTGAAGATATGAATTTAAAATTCCCAATCAGCCAGTGAAATCTGGACAACAAAACACTTTTCACATCTAATTTTTTTTTTACAAAGTCACTATGATTAAAGTCTGGGTGTATCAGAAAGAATGTGAGAAAGGGATATATCCAGGCAAACAACTAGGGAATGAGATTGTGTAATTGCTGGGGTAGGGAGTTGAGGGTGGGAAAATTCCAGTCAAAGAGAATGAGAAAAACAATGGGTTAAAGGTTATTTTGGCTACCCTTCCTAACCCCTACCACCACGAGGCAAGTTTTTACCAAAATACAGGCATGCGCACGCACGCACACACACACACAATACAGGCACATACTACAGTATCAACTTTCCAACTGTTTTTCTTTTTCCAATCTCCTCACTTATCCCCGATTCAAATGAAACAAAATGCACAGCCATCAGGAAGGAGCAAAAGTGCTGAGAACTGGGATTAGTGTATGTCCACAAAATAGTTCTGGAAGCCTGCCTGGCTTGTGCCCATGGGAACAATACCCTTACCCACCCTACCTCCATCATAACTTTAGCAACCAGCTTCTGATCAAGTCCCCAGCAGCAGAGGCCAGGAACATGTGTGAGCAAGAGAAAGATTAGGATGAATGCTTTCCTTATAGGGCTTCCCTGGTGGCTCAGATGGTTAAGAATCTGCCTGCAATGCAGGAGGCCTGGGTTCGATCCCTGGGTCAGGAAGATGCCCTGGAGAAGGGAATGGCAACCAACTCCAGTATTCTTGCCTGGATCATTCCATGGATAGAGGAGCCCGGTGGGCTACAGTCCACGGGGTCGCAAAGAGTCGGACATGACTGAGCGACTTTAACTGTACCCATCCCACCCCAGTTCCCTCTGGTCTTTGTACCTTTTAGTTCCCTCGTCCCCAAAGAGGTGTTGAGGACTAGGGGCCAGACTGCTCTTCCCAGGGCTGGGAAAGATGAGAGCATTGTGCTAGATCAGGGGGAAATAGGTGAGGGAGCAGTGATCGGTCCTAGGCCCTGAGAGTCGAACACAGCCATTTCTCTCTCCCCTCCCACCACTCCTCCCACCCTGCCTGGGCAGACAACTGAGCCCCAAAGACCTCTAAGGACCACCCCTTTTCCAGTCTCACAGCTCCATCTTCTCCCCCTCCCCCAGCTGCCTCTCTAGAGAGCTCCCCGGCTCTCTGGTTCCCCCGGGGCCTCACCTGCACTTGCTCTCAACCATAATCATTGTCACAGCCACAGTGACCAGCCCAGCCGGGAATCCACACTGCTCAGCACCACCCCACCAGCTGCCCAGGGCCACAAGTCAAGTAACCCAGGCTGGCTACACACAAGTGCCACAGGTCATCCAGGTTCCCAATGGCCTGTTGCAGGTCACAGTCACCTACCCAGGGGTTTGAGGCAGCAGCAGCATCATGCCTGCTGTCCAGATGCCCACCATATCTTGAACTTGAGATGCTGCAGTCGGTTTACAATAGAGAGGAGGCCCAGTGTTCAGGGGGCTACAAAGGCCTCGGCCTCCAGCTGACTAATGTCAGTCCCAGCCAGGGAGCACTTCCAGGCTGGTATGGGGGCCAGGGCTGCACCCCCGACTTGCTGTGCTGGTTCCCAGCCAGCTCTGCCAGCACAGGTGGAAGAAGCCCCCGACCCCAGCGGTGCCCAGCCTAGCCGGGTTGTGGCTCAGGTCCAGCTGCCCCAGGTTCCCAGGCTCCACAGGATGCAGGGGTCCAGGCTGGCAAGCAGGTTATGAGAGGTCTAGACAGAGTGGAGAGCATGGGCTGATGGAAAAGTCTGGGCGCAGGGGGCCCGGCTGGTGTGGCTGAGATACAACTGCTCCAGGACACCTAGGCCCCCCAGGGCTCCACCAGCCAAGTCCCACAGGACACTGGGAGACAGCAGCAGCACCCACAGTCCACACAGGCCCTGGAAGGAGCCACTTGCCGAGTGGCCGAGACCACTGTGGCTCAGCTCTGACAGCCAAACTATCAGGGAACCTGGAAAGGGTCTAAGCAGGTGGAGGCCTCCACAGTCCACACAATGCCCAAGGCTGGGCAGTTTCATGGTGCTGGCCCCAAGCAAAGCTAATGCCCCCACTGTGGCCATGGCCACACCTGCTCCATCCTTGCCCTATGACGGGATGGAGGGAGGATGGCGCCAGGCAGTCATGGATGCTGAGAGCTTGTGTTACTCTCCTCCATCCAAGATATTGGGAAGCGTGGTGATGCTAGGAGCGAAAAATAAATGCAAACATGACTCAGGACCTCACTATATGCCAGGTCCCCAATGTGGTCTCAAGGACACCTTCCCTCATCTCTCAAGATCTTACCTGCTTACCTAGTAGGTAACAGCTAGGTAAAGAGCAAAAGCTATTTCAGCCTGAGATTCCAGCCTCCTGACCCTCCCATCCCCAGCCACCCCTCATCCCATTATTCCTACTAGGATGAAAAGCAGTCAGGGAAGATCACCTTTTTAATTCTCTAGACCTTTTTTACTCCCACTCCACACTCCAGCTCACTTATTTCCCACACGATCACAGAAACTCCCCCTCCTCCTGCAAAGAGCTTCAACTAGATCTTGGCCTAATCTGACCACCGAAGTCAAGGCCTCCAGCAGAACCCCTGTGTACTCAGCCTCTATTCCTGGCACTATACTTGCTGAGTGCAGCAGCAGCAGCAGCAGCAGCAGCTCAGGAATGGAAGAGGAATCTCAGCTGTAGTTACCTGCCTCCCTGGCCTCCTGCCAAGCCCCACCACCCAAAGCAGAAGCCATCAGCTCTCAGGAAGTCATCATCGTGAGGCTGGGGATAGAGGACAGGTTGAGGAAGTCTCCAAGCCCTTTTGGCCTTCTACCCAGGGGAGCAGGACCCTGCCCCGCTTTTCTAAGAGGTGTTCCCCCTTCCACCTCCTTCTCTCTTCTGGAGCCCCAGGCCCTCTTCTATTTCTTGTCAACCATGGCAACTGGGAGAACCCTTGGAGCCCTCCCTCAAGTCATAAAGCAGACAAGTGTCTCTTTTTTTCATTCCTACTTCCTGCCTAAGACAACTGGACACAAAGGAAGGGAATGTTCTCTCTTGTTCTCACTAGGCCAAAGATCAAGTACTCCTCTCTGGCCCTCAAGGAGTGCCCAGCCTTTCCTTCTGAAACACGGGCCTGGGTCCAGGGTACCCAGTGCTTCTGCCTTGCTCTGGGAAGCCAAACATGTTACTTTCTCTCTAGGTTCCTAAGTGTGCTCAGGAGCTCCACCCAGCAAACTCTTAAGAGAATAATAACGGCCATATGGAAGAAATGGTTACCAAGGGCCAAGCAGCTCATTAGAAGCTTCATTTAATCCTCAACTGAGACACTCATTTCACAGATGAAGGAACTGATGCTTGGCAAGTGTAGGTAAGTTGCCAAGTCATACTGCTAATTAGTGGCAGAGGTGAAATCTGACATGACTCAGGCCTGTCTGAATCCAGGCAAGCACCTGACCACTAAGCTACAGTGAAAGAGTGGGCCATCATCCCTCATGGGCCATCATCCCTCATGCTGTCCAAACAGCCCCCTAAGATGTCAAGGTCACAGGTGAATAGTACATATGATGCCCAGAATGGTAAGGGCAGATGAGCCACCACCAACCTAGGATATTAGTCTCAGCTTGTGGTTGATCAGACTTGAACCCCTTTGATTTAATTCAAGTGATCTGGTTCGAGCAAATTATACCACAAAAACTTGAGGAATCACTATCAATAATCTTTGAGAAAACATTACAAACAGAAGGTTGCCAGAGACTAGAACCAAGCACAAGTATCAATTTTTAAAAGTCAGTTGAGTGTAACAACTGTTAACAAAATTCAGAGGGCTCATGAAAGTCTCACTAGTTTACCTAAAACATGATGGCCACTAGGTGCCCACATGAGTCCACTAAAAACAAGTTATACCCAAACAACTTTATTTCCCTTTTTGAATAGAGTTGTTAGATGGCTATCACAGATAAACATCTGGATCCTATTAAAGTCTCTCATGCTATCCCTTTAGATACTATGAAAACAGTTTATAAAAACTGGAACACAACACTGGGATAGATAACTAGTACACCGGACTGTAGCACCAGGATTTTTTAAAAGTTCTTATAAGAGGTTGGACTAGTTGGCTTAAAAAGACTACTGCAATGGAGAAGACAAAACAGCTCCCAGTCATTATCTGGCTGCTTGGCTGCTTCAGTGCCCCTCACTCAAGGGAGTGAAGAGCAAGGACCAGAACGCAGGAGACGGGAGCTCTTGCCTCAGTTCTAGAGCCACTGCAGGGAGGACAAAAGGGTGTGGTACAGCTAGTACATGTTGCTTCTCAAAGTAATGAGCTCCCCATAATAAAGGTGTTCAAGTAGGGGCAGCCAGGCAAGGATGCTGTAAGTGAGGATATTTAAACTGGGAAGCAGTTTAAATATCCATAGAAGCTCCAAGATCATGGGCATTTCTAAGTGCTAGGATACCTGTGCTGAGCTTCAGATACCACACATGGACCACCCCTAGAACTAGAAGCATGCTGTCTGCACACTGTTCATGTACGGCCTTCTGGAGTTACACGGCTGCATATCCTTCCCATAGCCATCACATGCGACTGACAGCAAGACACTTTCATAAAGGCTAATCTGAACTAGAACTGAACTGTATTTGACACCAGCCATGCACCTGGAGGGGTCAAGGGGCCACTGCTATAATCACCCTCTCTTGCAAACATCCTCAGCTGAAGTCCTTGATAAACCTCCTATCCTGCTTATACCCAAGAATCCACCCTCTGTGTCTACACCAAGTCACAATCAGTACAACTCACCCAGTGGCCACGTGGTTACAGCATAACACGTGAGCATGCACATCTAAAGGGCACTTAGCAACTTATGGGAGTTCTGTTGTGTGTTTACTGAGCCACCAGCCACATACTCTTTCACCCTCATCTCCCTGCAAAATCTACAAACACACCTGCAATGGCACTGTCTTCTCTTTGGAAAGACCCTGATGCTGGGAAAGATTGAAGGTGGGAGAAGGGGGCGACAGAGGATGAGATGGTTGGATGGCATCACCGACTCAACAGACCTGAGTTTGAGTAAACTCCAGGAGTTGGTGATGGACAGGGAGGCCTGGTGTGCTGCAGTCCATGGGATCACAGAGTTGGACATGACTGAGCAGCTGAACTGAACTAAAAGGGCCCCATTCAATCAGAGGCCAAAACCTCTACTGTGGCCACGGATCTCACCCATTTCTCAGCGTTCAGGACAAGGTCACAGCTCCTAAATGTCTAGCTCCAGTCTGGTCCTATCTTCTGAACTCAAAGCTTGTTACCCATTCACCATTGGTTCTTCAGCATTTCATGGGTGAGACAAAATAACAAAACAGAACCCCATTTTCCCACAAGCCTTTCTCTCCACTGTTCACCACTCACCGAGAAGTCACTCTTTGTTCCTCTTTCCCTGACCACCTTGTCCTCACATCCATCAGCCAGTTGTCTTGTACTCATGTTTGTCACCTCTTGCCTGAACCACTGCAATAGCCTCTTAATGCCAAGTCTTTTATTTTTCTTAAATTTAATTTTTATCTTGGAATATAGTTGAACAGTCTTTCTACTTCCACTGTTGCCACTTAACATTAGCCTAAGTCCCTTGACAGCTTGAAACCCTTTAACGGCTCCCACTCTGTCAAGAACAAATTCCGCTCCCTAAGACAAGGGCTTCAAGGCCCTGCATAATCTGGTTCCTGCCAATTTCTCTGCTGTGCTCACTAGGCTTCAGCTGCCTATAGTCTAGCAGTTCCTAAACATTCCAAGGGCTTCCCAGGTGGCATAGTGGTTAAGAATCCACCTGCCAATGCAAGAGACAGTTTCCATCCCTGGGTCAGAAAGATCCCCTGGTGGAGGAAATGGCAAGCTGCTCCACTTTTCTTGTCTGGAAAATCCCATAGACAGAGGAGCCTGGAGGGCCACAGTCCATGGGATTGCAAATAATAGGATGCAACTGAGCGCGCACACACACACACACACTCACACAAGCATTCCAAGTTCCTGTCAACCTCAACTTCAGTTCCTGCTGGTCCCTCTATCCAAGCACCCTTGGCTGGCTCCTTGTTCTTCAGATTTCAGCTTAAATCACACCTCAGAGGCCATTCTAGAATATTTTCTTTAGAGTAGTACACGGACCTCCCTACAGTAAGCATAAGCAACTACTTTAACGTAGGAGACAGACCAGAAAGGAGGCCAGACCAGAAAAAGCAGCCACCACTTCTTAGTCCCTATGCTAAAGACTAACTGCTGGAGTCAGCATGAGGATTCGTTTAGGGAAAGAGAAGAGAGGCTGGCTAAAAAGTCACTAGAGAATTGCCTTACCCTCACCTTACTCTAACAAAACTAGAAATATGGGAGGCCACAGTCTGACCTGCCTTGGTCCTAGCTGCCAGTCTGCTCTTGAGCAACCTGCTGCTTTTCAAGCTGAAACCAGGTATACCTACCTTCCCAGTTCCTCCCATGTTCTTTACTGGTCCCTCATCCTTTTTCTAAACTTGACCCCAAGCTTTCCTCAAAACTCAGTCAGCCTGGACCACTTTTCACCTTGGCTCAGGCAACTCAACCAGTTATTAAAATGACGGCACTCAAAATGACTTGTTACGTCAATGGCTGAATGCTAAGGAGTACTACATTATCCTTATCTTAGGGCCTCAAAATTCCCCATCAGACCATTAACGATAAACCACAATAATTACAGTGCAAGTCATAAATGCCACATATGAGTGATACAAATCTTAGGAATCACTTTCCATTTTCACTGTCAAGGATGGCCTCACAGGTGGCACTGAAGCAAAGCATTGTAGGAAAAGATAGAGAAGACAAAGCTGAAGATTATTGAGGCTGTAAGTAATCTTAGAGGTCACCCAGCCTCATGCCTTTCATATATGTTAATTCTAAGATGCCCACAGGTTACAGAGTGCACCCCTGGACTGGGGATGAGGGAACTGGTTGGCAGGTTTCTTTTGATGCGTGAAGCATGCTGTGTTTTCAGAAATGTTAGGGGCAGAGAGAAGGGTGTTAACATCGAGAGGATATGAAAGACGTCAATAATGTTCTGGGCAGTCCTGGATGGAACGTGTTAGCCTTGCTTTTTTGTGTTCCTATAATGAGCCATGTAAGGCTTTTATAATATTAAAAAAACAAACTCATCTTGAAACTTTATTACCCAGCAGCAGTCTATCACCAGTGGATGGCAGCCCCACAGCACCCCTTTCTCACCTGTAAGGTACTTCAGGGGTTACGTTAAACCCCTGAAGTTGAGGCAATACATGCCAAATTCAAGTTTCTTAAAGGGGAATGCTCTGGCACCAGCAGCCGCCAGCAGTGATCGGAAAGCAAATCTGCTATGTAAACAATGACCATCCTCCAACCCAGATGATGAATCCCAGTTCCCAAACTCTGGTCCCCACCCCTCATCCCGTACAGTGCAGCTTCTAATAGCAAACATTCCCATTATACAATCTCAGCATCTGCCATACTGGCAGGACAGGAGTCTCTTATGTATGACCGAAAGCCTCCTTGATCTTCCTTTATCTCTTATGGGAAAACAGATTTTGACACATTTGTAGTTTCAAAAACATCAAGGAGCCTTTACCTTGAATCAGTGGTTCCCAAGCTGCAGCCCTTTAACTAATATTGAAGTGCTTGAGCAACTTTCAAAACACCGAACAAAAATCAGCAATGAGCTGTTCAGACTTACACAGCACAGATTCAGTATCAACACATTGTGGGAAGGCTGTTTATACCGTACTGACCAGATGCTCTAAATAGAAGTAAACCCAAAGGCACAGATGTGGCTGTGGGGTGGTGACCAGGCACTGGGATGTAAGGGTTTGTGTGTGTTTGAGGAGAAAAGAGAATGCCTCAAAACCAAGGAGACACTGCAAAACCACCAGTTCGGGTTCTATCAGAGATGCAAGCCCTCAGCACTGCATTATTTCTTCAAATCTAGGTGGCAATTCTTACCACACTCACCAGTCTTCTCTGTACTCCACCCCAAACCTGGCTAACAGAAGTGAGCAATACAAAAATGCCATCAGTTCGCCAAGTCCCAGGGCAGCATTAAAGAGCCCACGAGTGCATAAAGCCTGGGGTTCATTCCAGCTCTGCCACTGTGGGCAGCAGCGGTACTCCCAGCAAGTCACTTAGCCCTGGTGGAACCCACTCACTTTCTGTCAAGTGGTTTTCATATAATCAAATTCCTCAGAAACTTCAGTGAAGAGGTAGAAATGAGATCTGAGAGACTGAGAGGGCAGGGCTCTAAGGACCCCAAATGTTTTACCTATTAATCTCACTTAAAATGACATCTAGACAAAGACTTCTAAAACAAAGTTGGAGCTTCTGAAAACCAGTTAATCCAGTCTCATCTCCAGATTTAACCACCCTAGGAACAAGTTAAAATGCATACTAACGTTTATAGAGGACCTTCTACGTATTAACCATTTTAAGTATCTTATTTGAACCTTTACAAGCAACTCTAGGAGATGAATATTAGTTTCATGTTCACAACTGGGGAAACGAAAGCTTGGACAGGTAAAATGACTTATCCAGTCAGGAAGTGAGGAGATGGAAGGGCAACAATTTGAAACCAACTATTTTTTTCTCCAAAGCCCTTGTTCTTCCTTCTACACTGCTTGTCTTTCCCACCACACTAATTTCACCTCTTGAATTGCTCTAAGTTCCCCCACATCATTTCATAAACTGAAACCAGAGTCAAAAGTGCTTCCTACCAGAACAGTTGGTACCTGCTGCCTCCCATTCACAGACCTAGAGACTAATGGGGAGGAAGTGATGACGTGGAACACATGACACAGAGCTTCTTTCCAGGACTGCCATTTCCCGTGGATTACATTCACTTCTTTAAATGCATCTCTCAGGTTTTCTAGACCTTGCGAGGTAGGTCCCCTCTCTGCTCCCTCTTTTACCTTCTCCAGAAGTCTATACTTCCATGCAGACTAAATCGAAGGCTTGGTACTTTAAATTAAGTTCTGGCCAATGGCAGGTGATATGAAAACATACTTCTGTCTTCTCTTTTCCTCCAGTCCTGGAACAAAGGTCTTACGTATGTACCCACCCAATTCATTCCTCTACTCCACTTACACAGAACTCCCAACCCTGGATCCCCTTCTTATGTACTTGGCACTGTATTTCTGGATGAGTTCTCAGGGGTAGAAGGAGAGAGGGTAAGAGTAGGAAGCAGAGAGTTTAAAGGGAAAGATTAAACCAAACACACACATCCTCAGACCCCTCCCTCTGGGGCCTCTAAAGCACGCACAAACCCGAGACATGAGTGATGGTTAAAAAAATTTGGGTTTTATTGTTTTTGCTAAACAACACTAAAAAAAAAAAAAAAAAATTCATTCTGAAGGCAGGGCTTGAATTATTTAATTTTGATCCATTTATTTAATTAAAAAAAAAAAGGAAGGGGAAAGAGATCATGGCCAAAAAAATATTCATTAACCCCCACCCCACCCCCAAAGCTCTAGCCAGTCACATGAGCATCACCCATGTCCCACGCCACAGTGCCTGATACACACTCTGCCCCTCTGGACCGCCTTGGCAGAGGGGCAAGGGTGCCAGGTAGCTCTCAGCAGGTTAGTCAAACCAGACAAACTGGTGGGCTAAAGTCCAGAAATTCTTCCCAGGTTTTCTGCCCATTGGCTGAGCACATACAAACTTTCATAAGCTTGTAAAATTTAAGGGGTGGTGGGGAAGGTCATAAGAGCAGTACGTTGGCAGAAGAGAAACGGCAGGTCACCCAAACTTTCTCTTGGGCTAGTGGCTCTGGATACAGACTTAAAGAGAAGTCAGGATAGGTGGACTCTGGTTTCTTATGAAAGAAAACCATCCTTCGAGGAGAAGCTGAGATGTGCCATGCAAAATAGTTCTTCCTACAGAGGGCACAAGAGACGGGGCAGCTGACGCTCCCATCGAGGAGACAGGAGGGTGGTGAGAAAGTTCTTCTAGTACCATGAAGAAAAAGGCAGAAGGAGAATCCTGAGGTTTTTGCCAAATGTGACACTGGTACACGTATAGTTAGAAGACTAAAAAGCCACCAGGAACCCTCAAAGCCAGATCCCATCTGCAAACACTGGCTCTACAAAGTGCTGCGGGAGATCCTCGCTGTGCACTAAGTCAAGTTAGATGCCTGGCTATGGGCGGTGGGGAGGACAATACATTTTTATTCTCAGAGGGATGAGGTGGGACGAGTGGCCATGATCTAGTAAAAAGAGACCTGCAAGAAGCAGAAAATATTTAGAGAACATTTTAATATATATTTTCATATATATATTTAAAGTTAAGAAAAATAAAACTAATTCAAGCCATGCCCTGTGCAAAAAAAGAAAAAAAGAAAAAAAAAAAAAAAAAAATTTAAAGTGAGACCTTTGTCTGCTGCTCTAGTCTCAACTTAAGTATCACAGTCAGCTTGTTACTTTTATTTTGGAAGAGAAGATGTAAAAGTTTCTTTCAATCACTCGGAAGGCAAGTGTAGCCACTTATAAAAACAGAATGGCAGAGACAGACTGGGAAAGGAAAGTCAGTGGTGAAAGGGCAGAGCAGGAAAGGAATTTTCAAAAATAAAATTAACAAGGTGACTGTTCCAGAAGGGGGCTGTGTAAAGGACATGGTGGACCAAAGTCTGTTAGTCAAGTAATGATTCAACTTTTAAATTATTCTCTTGTTCTTTTTTGTTGGGTGTTTTGTTTGTTCAAGTCTAAGATTTGGAAACGCTGACCCTCTGTTAACAAGAGCCAACGGGAAATATAGGATCCCTTCCCTCCCCCGGCCTGCCTCCGCTGAAGCCACCACCATTGCCTCCTTGGCTGGATGCTGGAAGAGTCCTCCGTATATGTGGACTCAGGATGACAGGGCAGCCTCCTTCTGTGGTTGC
This sequence comes from Okapia johnstoni, assembly GCA_024291935.2. Taxonomy (NCBI): domain Eukaryota; kingdom Metazoa; phylum Chordata; class Mammalia; order Artiodactyla; family Giraffidae; genus Okapia; species Okapia johnstoni. Next base: position 18,100,667 of record CM044306.1, on the reverse strand, counting down.
TGGGCTTGTGAACGCTGCAGTATCTTTTGGCTTTCCACGTCTCTAAAATGTTTTTCAACCTGAAAGACATCAGTCAGCCTAGATCAGAAAAACAGATGGGCACACAAGGCCTCCCACACAGTTCATGCTTGACTTCACCAGCCCCGTGCTGGCTGTCCAGCTCATCGATCATTCAGCACCGCTCCCCTTGCTGTCTGTTGGCCTTCCCAACAAGGGAGGTGGGGGTCCTCTTGTATCAGCCACACTTTTTTGCAGCTTCAGATAAGACTGTCTGAAAGAAGGTAAATCTATAAAGTAGGACACGAAGGGAGACTATTGTAAGCCAAACTCCCTCTCCCCTCCTTACACAAGTGCAAAATGAAAAGCAGGTAGGGAATTACAGTCTTAAAACTTTTTACACCCACAATGTTGGTCTCCCAATACTCAGTTTGTTTTTACAAATGCTGCGACTCAATCTAGAAAGTCAGGTGACATATGCAGGGTCATGGATTCCAACAGCCACTGATGTATACCAACCAGCCATTCCTGAGAAGAATACAGCCTGGGATGAGAGGAACTGCTCAGGCCCAAAACCATGGAATGCTCTGAATAATTCCAAAAAGCCACAGTGCAGGGAACATAGGGTTGACCACTTGCTTTATTCTGCATTGCCTGGTGGTTGCATCCCCACAAGAGTACCCACACCATGGGTGCAGAGCCCCAGCGAGCAGGGAGGCAAGGTGGTCAAGGCTGCTCACAGGCTGGCCATCAGAAGGCAGGGACTGTGGCTAACGTCCTGCCCTGATGCTGGAGGGGAGAAGGCCGAGCAGTCATTCTCTTCCTACGGCTTCTCGGCTCCTTTACTTACTATTTTGCGTACATGGCTCAGTGCACTCCCCTCTTTGCCTTTACAGTTTTCCACTTGATATGGGGGTGTAATAACAACTTCTTCCATGACTACGATGTTTTTTTCTTGCCATTTACAGTCTTTAATGCTGGAAGGAAAAGAGAGCAGGTGAAAGTCACCTCTTGAGAAGCATCCCACACTTCCTGCCTGATGAATAAATAACTCCAGAAAGCTAACCCCAAGTTTCTAGCTTACTACTCAGTCAATAACTAGATGCCAGCAGCCCGCAGGGAGAAGTAACCAAGAGACACTTCCTGGGTACCACTGGCTAGGAAAAGCACTGGAACTGATGAACACTTATTCCAAGGATGGTCCAAAGTGTTACTCTGAAGTTTTAGGGGCCTGAAAAAACACAGAAAACTTGGTGGCGGCCTCAGAAGTCCAAACTAATTTAAGTTACAAATAAACAGCTAGGCTCAGCCCACTAGATCCAATTTAAATAGCAGCCTAGGGCAGGAGTTGGCAAATTCTTTCTATAAAGTGTCAGGTAGCAAGTATTTCATGCTGTGCAGGCCATACACTCTCTGTCACAACTATTCTTCTGCATGCTGTACCTCAAAAGCAGCCACAGATGATACATAAACACATCAGGAGATCTGGCCCGCTGGCTGCAGTTTGCCAACCTTCGGCCTAGGGTGAAATGGCACCTTTAAAAAGATAGGAGAACAAACTCCCGCATCTTACTGCAATCTCTCCTCTGCTCCCTACTCCATAATGCCGCTCCTCAAAGAGGTCCCTCTCAATTATCAGACAGCTGGGTACTCGCCAGACGGGGAAAACCCATCCCATTTCACACTTGGGGGAACCCAGGGCAGCTGATATTACTAAGCGAGTTCCTTCACATACCTGTAAATGTTCAGATACTCACACCATGGCCTCAAACGGCTCTGATGCCAGCTGCCATCTGTGCACCAGACCCAGGTGGTTAAATAGGGTAACAGAAGGCAGCAGGGGGGAGGGGGAGTGTCAAATGTTTCAGTTTTTCAGCAGCTAGGGAAGCTAGTGGAGAGTCAAATGACTTCTGCTGTGACAAAATGTCTTTTATGAGGTGGTAATAAGGTGGCCTTCTGCTCTCCCTAATTCCCTGTGTTCACCCCAATGTATAATTGGGGAGAGCGAGATAGATATAACTTTCCCTTACTAAAACTGCATCAGCTTTAAGAGAAAGGTACAAGATCAAAACAGTAAGAGAGAAAGAGATCACTAGTTCTAAATTATGGCATACAAGGTATGGAAGGGACACTCAGTGATAATCTAATCCAAAACTAAGTTTTACAGATGAAGACACAGAAGCCCAGAACAGATAACCTGTTAGTGATCTTCCAAATGGAAAAGCAACAAGCACCACATCCCTGGATGCGAGATACTGCCAACACACTACCCAACTTCCCTGGTGACATTAAGAAACACAACTACCCACAAATCAGCCACCAGACAGCTCAGCCAGGCAGCATCCCCGGGGCAAGGGACCCCTATGCTCCCCCCAACTCACGTCTTGTGTATGGTCTGGAAGAGCTGCTGGCCCTCTAGGGAGACACCAGCGCTGATTGCATAGGCCTGGCTCAGCTTCTCCTCCTTCTCTGTCCGTGCTTTGCTGGCAAGCTAGGGTGGGCGAGAGGAAAGAGACTCAGAAAAACATTCACCTTCATCCTTCCCAACATCAGGACGTAAGCTGAAGAAAAGATGCTGGAAAAGACTGGTTTGGGTAAAGTCAGTTTTCTCAGAGATCAAAAGTGAAACAAACAAGGGATTTTTCCCTGACAGTCCAGTCATTAAGACTCCGCACTTCCACTGCAAGGGGCACACGTTCGATTCCTTAGTTTGCTCAGGGAACTAAGATCCCACACGCCTCACAGCATGGCCAAAAAAATTTTTTTTAATTTTAAAAAGTGAAACAAACAAAAACCACACACAATATACCTGAATAGTTACTGCTATTCCTGGCAAACATCTATTACTTCCGATACTTACTGAATGCCTACCATGTGCCAGACATTCACTATACTAAGCCAAAGATACAGCACTGAAAGGGGCAGGGAGACAGGCAATAAACAAAAATATAAACAAGGTAACTTCAGGGCCGAGTGCAGGAAGGAAACAGAGCAGGGCAAGGCTATAGAGAATGACTGGGGGTGGGGTATACCTGACAGAAAGTGATGGTCAGAGACAAAAGGCAATGCAAACATTTCTATGAAAGGAGAAAACTAAGGATATTTATCAGCTACTGTGCTGGAGCCTCAGGATTAGAAATTAATGTCTACCACACCTTCAAAGACCAGGATTTGAGGTTTTAAACACTCAACCATGCTAGTACCGTTATCTGTGCTCACATGGGGAGCCAGGACTCAAGGAAATCTAACCAGGCACCGTTGACTTGGGCTACAGCTACTAGGCTCTTTAAAAAATAGAATGATCTACATTCTATCTCATGTCTATTCCTTAACTGCCCACTAGTGAAACAATCATAAGCTGATCAAGAGTTGCAGTAAAATCTAACAGTCTACTCAAATCCAGTAAATCGCTCCCAGTAGGGTTGAGTATCAGGTCAATCCCTACTGCCCCTCTAATACATTTCTGGTCCCACCCCACACTACCGGCTGCTGGATTACAAAAGAACAAATGTGTCTGAGTGCAAGACGAAATATACTGATAGTTAAAACAAAGGGCAGACAATGCATCTGAAAGTCAAACAAATGACTTGGAGATTTTTGAGATTCATGAACAAGAACATATACTTAGTATGCTGATGTTGAAGTATACTAAAGACATATGCACAAACATACACACGAGCACAGACAACCTGGCCCCAACATCAGCTCCTTAATGCAAAGAGAGATCATACCTCCAGCACTTTCCGAAGTATCTAGATGCTTAAGAGTTCTTAAACATTCATATTCTGCCTTAAGGCTAACCCTTGACACCATAAACCAAATATAGATCCACCAGGGGGGAAATAAGCAAAGTGTCTAATTGTTGGCAAAATGAAGCACTTTATTAAGCATGAGTTTGACTATGAAGAAGAGAGAAAGCAGCCTTCAATCAGGTTATGGGGAACTGAGGAGTCTCAACTGACTCTGAGTTTCAAAGACTGTCTGAGAGGAGGAGGTGTGAGCACAGCTCACACATGCTGTCATTTCCATCTCCTTAGGTAAAAGAGGGAAGAAAAGCCAAGACTCTGTAGGGATTTAAAGCCAGAGCTCCCTTTTCACTTGGTCCCCAGGACATGGAGAGAGACAGATACAGCAGCAGTAAATAATCTTTCAAACCAGGGCCTGCCACTCTGGACCCACCAGGCAATAACTTTACAGAGAAGGAAATGCACAGGGCTGACAGCTTTCGGTGAGCACTGGCAATCCCAACTGCGGCAAGGAAGCCTGTGGCTTGAAAGCAGTCACCTCCATGGTACAAGAACAGGTAGGGGTGCATTTTTAAGCAACAACAAGCAAACCTTACTCGGTCACCAAGAAAACCCTGGTAACAAGGAGTTTCCTTGAGTCTCACTTTCCAAACAACCCTGTAGGAACTCTGAAGTCTCCAAGAAAAGAAGGGAAAACTGGAGGGAAGCATGCCCTTGGATTCACCAAGCTCCTGCAGATCTCCTGGGAAATGGCTCATGGTCAGGCAGATGTTTACCCCAAGAGCAGGCAGAAGGGTCTCACTCTGAGGTCTTTTTAAAAATATTTGTCCCTGAAGACCAAAAACACCTCCCAATGTGAATCATACAGAGCTGCTTCTATAAAGCTTGTGCTGACTAGACAGTCACATCACCCATTCAGGAAGACAAGAGTTGGTTCCAGAAAACCAGGCATCTATGCAGAATATTTAAGAGTGAAATTGACAAATTAAGCTGGGGGTGGCGGGAACCACTGGAACAAGAACCACTTTTCAATTTTTGCCAGAGGCAGAATAAAACGGATATAAATCTCAGCTGGAAGTGATCTGTTTGGATGGCCTGAGTTAAAAGCAACACAATGGTTATAGAACAATGATTTGAAAGTACACACTACCCCCTCCCCAAATACATTGCACAATCTCTTCTAAAGACTTTTAAAGCAAAGGAGAATGGACCAGATGATTCTTCATGTCAATCCACGGTGCAGGCTGATCCCAAATACTAAATGATACAAAGGAGAGCCTTGAAAAAAGTCAGCAGAAATCAGTGTAAACTGACTGTATTTCAATTTACCTCAATACCCTCAGCTATTCCACCTGTACCTGCAAATGTGGTCTGAGGACTTAAGATTCACAGCAAACCCTGAAGCCTTCAGTTGTTGGTTTATGAACTATATTTTCATGGCAATCTGAAAATGCTTAAATCTGATATTCAACTACAGAGATCTGCTTCACTAAGAAGTTGTATAAACGGGGTAAATTTCTCCCAGAGAGGACTGCATTAAGTAGGCATGAGGAAGATTACCTTCACAAAAATAAACTAGAAACATTTTTTTCTCAAAATTGGGGTGAGAGGGGAAGGGAGATTACCTTGCTCTTTTTAGACAAGTTCTTGAAAACCCATGAAAAATGTGGACAAGCCTCCTTTTGCAAAGCAAGTGACTCTCTATGCTCAAGTCAGCCGTAGCTCTACATTTCCCCATATTGTATTTCTGTAAACTAATGCATATCTATAAATGGTCCAGTTACTCCAAATTAGTAAGTCTGTGGTTACCGTCAAATCACCAGAGAACCAATAAAAGCAGCTTCCAACAGAGAAGGTGTCGGATGTGCCTTTTAAGCACGGGAGGGTCATCAGGATTGCAATTTTTAAATTTAATAACTATCACCATACTACTCCCATTTTCAATGCAAGCCTCTTCCAACTAAAACTGAAGCACTAATTGGTTAGACTCTTAAAGAATGTTAAAGGCACCAACTTTAAAAATACACTGGGTTTAGGCAAACCTCAGTTTGCCTAAATCTACAAATACATGTTACTAATGTGCATGTGGCCTAACTGAAATAACTGCACAAGACAACCTGCCTTTACCTTCCTTTCCTTTTATTTTGTATGATTCCCAATGAAAACATTCACTCCTTGTCTACAAACCAGTGCTGCCTCCCTTGTCCATTTTATATACAGGACCTTGATGTGGGCAACAGAGAAGTCCATGAACTTGACACCAAAGCACATCAATATCAAAAGGCTTCTAGTCGCGCCTGCTGCTGGGTGACCTCGAGTGAGTGAATCAATGAACACTAACAACATTCTCTCTCTTCCTGCACTGTGACAAGAGGAAGCAGCCCCAACAACAACATAATCCAGGCATCTTGCCTCATCTGTTACTTGGTCACCAGCTGGGCCATCTTATTTCCACATACGCAGACCAGGAAGGCACAGGTGCTGTGGGGGATCCAGAGGGACTCCTACTGCAAGTATTTAACAGGCTGTGACAGCTGATCCAACAAGGGAAGCAAAGTCCAGAGAAGAACCTGCTGGATGTGACCTACTGACTCCGCTAAGCCATTCTGGGTTTGTCTTCCCTGTGTAGACAACCAGCTGTCCTCACAGAGGGGTTGGGAAGCACTGCAGCAGCTGCCCAAACTGCCAGTGCTGCCTGCAAGGCCTGGTGGAGGGTGAAGGGCAGCAGGCCAGAACAACTGTCATCCGAAGGGCCCCGCTTGCTCCTGCCGTTTTCATTCTGGGGAGTACTCTTGGAAAGCCCTCATTCTTAGTCAGCAATAGGCAGACTCAAAACTATGTCTTCCAACTATCAGTATTCCCAAGTCTCCCTGCTCCCAAGATGAAAGGTTCTGTCTGAAAATTTCTAATAAAATAGTGTTCTTTACAACCTCAGATAGCTAGGAACTCAAAAAACAGAGGACCCTGCTTGAAATCATGTCCCAGGATACCTAACAGTGAACCAAAACACTGAATCAAACGGGGGAACAGTAGAGCCAAAGAGGCCTGGCAGTTAACACTAAAATCCTTAAGAGCCAACTTGCCGAGTGAAAACTTACTCCATGCAATGCACTAAGCTACACTTTACATGTATTAAACATTTAATCTGCCCAACAATTCTGTGAAATAGGGACTAAAATTACGCCTACTGAACAGATGGAGAAACTAAGGCACAGCTGTTAAGACACCTGCCCAAGTTTACCAAGTCATAAGTGGGAGAGTCTAGATTTGAACCCAGACAGACCGACTCCAGGGCGTGTGTTCTGAACTCTGCACTATACCCAAACAGTTCCACCTAAGAGAAATAAGTCTAAATTGTTGAAAACACAGTTATAAACTTGAATGTAAAAGAAATGTTTTTTAAAAGAGAAAATATGTTAAAAGACTCAGCTGTCATCTTATCAGTGAATTCTGACATTTCCATCAAGGTCCCCTGTCCAGAACACAATTGTCCACCTTTTAGTGAAGGGCTCCAGTCTTGCCCTAAATCTCAAGAACATCCTTTATTTGTTTTGTTAAAGGTAATTCATAGGAATGCTTTTAAGAAAACAGATCCTGTGTGAGAAAGCATTTCGAGCTGATAATGATAGGTACCCATCATTTCCTGATGAGCCAAAACTAGAGAAGCTAAGTCAAGCAGGTCTCCTGCACTACGAAGTTAAGGTACCTTAAGTGCTTTGAGCTGTGATGAAAAACACCCTGCAAATCCAGAGGCCATATAATAGAGGTCAGCCTCAAGTCAGTCAGCACAGGCCATAAGCAAAGTCTATGGCTCACTTGGCTTCGAACAAAAACTAGTCGTTGGCAAAGTCGATAGTTTTCCTTGATTATTTTTAATTATGTCACCAAAAGCTGTTCACAGTTACAACAGACAACTAAACTTCCTAGACATCAACAGAGTAATTTTCTAGTCCTGAGACCCTGACACCAGCACTACTGTGGAACCTCCACAGGACTCTGCCAGGAAAGAAAACCAACTGGCTGAGATGTAAGCTGAAATTTGACCTCAACAACCTATCTGTGAGAGTGTGCACTCGTATTAAACATCTCACACATGGCCATGAGGAATAACATGGGTGAAAGCACTAGGTGAGCTGTAAAGCACTGTTCAAATAGCACTGTTAACATTATTATTATTAGCACAGAGAAGGTGGCTTGTAGGTTATTTCAAAAAAATTCATATAATCCAACCTTCCTTTAGCCAATGAGCTCAGGCCTTGCTCTCTTCTGCTTTCTGTAAGAGCTGCTACAGAGGCTATAAATCCTTAACAGAATCTCTTCCAAAATACAACTGGAATAGTAAGTTGGAAAATGCACTTTATGTGCCAAAATGGGCGCTTCACTTATAGAATAAAGAGCTGATTTTATTCAGAGATAGTGGAAGAACCATGTGCTGTCGTTTCCTGGGCTCTAAAGAGGGCAGAAAAAGCAACGTAAAAAAGAAAAGCCACCCCCTTGTTTCTTACCCCCAAACAAAAGAGATTCCAGCTCAAATCCCCACCTACCACTCCCCAGCTGCATGAGTCTGAGCAAGATGTATAACTTCTCCTGAGCCTCAGTCCATTCATGGAGGCCCATCCTAAAGGCTGTTCCTAGAGTTCATTAAGATATCTACCTAACACCAACAGTGCCAGTACAGCGGCATTAGTCCTCTCCCTTCCTTCTGAGAACCACCACTGGTTTAGCTCACTGACAAAACAGCAAAAGTCTTTAAACTGCAGAGATGGACAAACTGATATCAATCCAAATCAGCCTGATTCCATTTAACTTCCCTCCCTTTATCTAATTAATTGTCATTTATTCTTCAAGACCCTACTCCATTGTCACATCTGAGAAGCCTTTCCTAAAATGTTCACTCCTCTATGCCAAGCATTGGCAAACTATACCTGTGGGCCAAATTCATCCAACCACCTGTTTTAGTTAAGTTCTACTGGAATGGTATCACCCACTGCTGCTTCTGCTACAAACGCAAAGTTGACAGTCGTGACAGAGATGTATAGTGCACAAAGCCTAAAATATTTATTATTGGGCCCTTAACAGAAAAAGTCTGCTGCTCCCTGCAAAAGTTAAACCCTACTGCCCCTCACCACTCCCAAACATGAGATTCTTGAGGGCAAAAGCAGTGACTTAGTCATCCTGACATACCCAGCACCAGGAAGGGAGGGGTAGGGAGAGGGAAGTGGGATAAAAGGAAAAGAAACCTTGACTATCAGAGATTCACAGAACTAACAGTTCCCAATTGTTAAGTGACTAACACACGGTCACACAATTCATTAGCAGCTCAGCTGTGAAAAGAATCTAGTTCTTCAGACTCCCCACATGCTACCACACCAGACTGTAGCTTTTAGCACGGTATATAGCCCCACTGATTTTCTAGTTCATGTACAATTTGCTTCACTCTCCAGGGTAGTTTCTGGTATTTACCTAAGCTAGTCTTAAATTCCAATGCTATAACTTGACTGCACTATTTGTTTTTTCTTCCCCCCGAGCCTGATCTCTGCCAGGAAACTTTCAGTTACAATGCCCCTTTCTTAACACTGTAAGAGATACCACCGCTGACATCAGTAAAGTGCTTGTTTGAATCATCCCTGTGTCAAAGAGACAGAATGTAGAGGGGGCTGAAGCAACACACATGGCACATCTCTGCCAGTCGCTCGGACCCAGCAATTTGTGTCTTCAGGTGGACGAGTCTCCTCCTCTCCATCTCCCCACCCCATGATGTCAAGAGAGCCCCCTTCAGAACCAAACTCTTGACCTAAGGAGGCCCCACCAAGTCAGCAGGCTGCTGTGCACTATAGCCTGAACTGAGTCATGAGCCCTAGCCTGGAATGCTGCATCCCCTACTATGGCTATGACCCAAGTTTGAATGCTACTGAACGTGACCTCCTTCAAAGGCCAGTGATTTTTAAAGTGGCATCAATCACCCTACCTCTGATTTCATCTCACACCACTCACTACTTATTGGGCCCCATTAACTTAGCAATGATAAGGTCTTCCTCTTCACCCTACACTTTTATCTTCATGACACTTCTGTGAGGAAGCAGCTGTCCGCTCAAAGCCAGATGCAAAACTTACTGGTAGGCTCTAACCTGGGACTGTGGCCTTGACAACATATTCTAATCAAGTGAGCCAGTAGGTAATATGCAGCTTCCAGGAGCCAGAAATTTTCATCTGATAAAAGAGTCTTGCTTCCCCTAGACAAGCAGTTACTTCCCTTCCTATTAAAAAAAAAAAAAAAAAATTATTTAATTTATTTATTTGGCCGCACTGGGTCTTAGTTGTGGCATGCAAACTCGCAGTTGCGGCCTGTGGGATCTAGTTCCCTGAGCAGGGATTGAACCTGCACTGGGAGCGCAGTCTTAGCCACTGAATCACCAGGGAAGTTCCTTCCCTTCCTACCTTTATACATAATATGAACATATTCTACCTTTTACTAATATATCTATACCTACGCATAGGGTGGCTAGGTCATCTGATCCTACTTGGTGACAAATCCATACCTCAATATATTAGGGTCAAGATATGGTCAAGGGCCCAGTTAACAGACTACGTCCATGAGTACAGGCCACGATGCTGTAGCTACCAACTACCTCAGGAATTTGCTCATACTTGAGAAGTATCCCTCACATCAACAAAAGCCATAAGGGTAATCTAAATGTTAGCTTTCAAACTTCTTTGAACTCAAAACAAAAACCAAGCGAAGTCTTCCCTGTGTGACACCATCCCTAAAGGTAAGCAAGATCAGTTCCTTTTAAAAGTGAACGTTGTGACTTTCCCATTTTCTCAGCCTTTCCAGGCCCTTCCACAGACCAATCTCCAAGTGTCATTTTTATCCAAAGGCAGCCAACTTATTCTTCATTACCACTTGCTGATGAAAAACTCTTTAAATCTCTTCTTCCTGGTTCTTCTCCATTTAATCAGCACTGTTTAGTAAGGTATAATTGGGTAATAAATACTCACACCAGGCTGATAAATCAGTCAGTAGTTTGGTAAGGGAGGTAGATGCCTTATCTGTGAAGTTCAGTTTTCCATGCTTTGTCTCTTTTCCTGCCTCCCCTCACAACATACAAATATCTCCTCCAGAAAGTCTTCTCCAAGTCAGCAAAGTGATAAAACAACTTATACCTCATTTGATGTACTGGAGGCATTTATCTAAACAGATGAATACATACACTTGCGTTGGCTGTCTCAATGAGTTTTTTACCTAAGAGTCTCAGAAGTTGAAAGCACAACCTCCTAGGTTCTGTGACTGCTCACTCTAACCTTCTGTACAAGTGTTCGCTTAATTATGCCACTCGATAACACTGCCCTAGAAATTCAAGTTAATTCTGGTCACCAACGAGAGGAATCCATATACTATTTTGATTTTTCCCAGTCTTGAGATGGCAAGTTCTGATACCTGAATGAATGTCAGATCCAGTATCAGGAAAGACTGACATAGTAACTAACACTGCCCATGTTCTTGGCTGCTCTCCTTTGTCATGATGCCCTCCTCCCCCCATCCTGCTCCTACACCACAATTCAAGGAACATCCACCCACTGGCTGCACACAGCTAATTCGGGAGAATAGGACTAACATGTGTCAACGCTGGTCAACCTGAACCAATCCTCCAAACAACTCTATGAGATATGTACTAACATGATTCCATTTCTATGGTGAGAAAACTGATGCTTAGTAAAGTTAACAGGCAGAGAAGTGACATAAGAGACATAGCCACTTGCTTCTAATGTCCTTTCTGACCATACAACACAGATGTTTCTCTTTACTCAGAAATATTACTTAGGATTATAGACACTTACATACTCATTTCATTTCACCAACCTACTTTGTAAGTTCTTTGGGTAAGCACACAGAAGCAGAAAATACATAGGACTTTGCTATCAAAACATCAGACTTCAGTTCAAGTCTCAGTTCAATTACTTACTAACTGAATGACCTGAAGCTAGCGACTCACCCTGAGACTCAGTTTACTCTTCTGTAAGATGGTGATGGTGAGTGAAAGTGAAAGTCACTCAGTCGTGTCCGACTCTTTGCAATCCCATGGACTATACAGTCCATGGAATTCTCTAGGCCAGAATACTGGTATGGGTAGCCTTTCCCTTCTCCAGGGGATCTCCCCAACCCAGGGATCTCCCGCATTGCAGGAGGATTCTTTACCAGCTGAGCCACAAGGGAAGCCCAAGAATACTGGAGTGGATACCCTATCCCTTCTCCAGCGGATCTTCCCAACCCAAGAATCGAACCAGGGTCTCCTGCATTGCAGGCAGATTCTTTACCAACTGAGCTATCAGGGGAGATGGTGATGGTACCCACATCATAAGAACTATCGTTAGAAGTAAATGAGATGTTTGCTGATTGCTATTTTGGAGGGTGGCATGTAAAAATATTGATTCCCACGCTACTTGCCATATAACTTAGAGCAAGTCACTTAAACTGCTAAGCCTGTTTTCTCATCTCTTAAACTAAAAAGAAAAAAAGTACACTCTAAAGATCACAAAGCATGGTTGTGAGGATGAAACAAGATGTGTCAAAGCTCTTTGTAAACTGTAAAGCACTAGAAAAATGTAAGGAATGGTCCCCAACAGAGCTTACCACAATGCTGTGCATAAAATAATTTTCAGTAAATGTTTGATAAATGCTACCAACACAAAACTTTCTTAATGTTGACATGAACCAAATTATCTGAAAGCACAAATAACTCATGGTCAATCTTTATGCCCAGAGAACAAGATGTGGAGTCAATTCAAAAAAACTTAAGAAACATTTTACTTCACTCTACCACACGGACCCTGGACTCTCATTGTCATGTAATATTTAAACCTTTCTCATGAAAGGAAACTAATAAGGAGATTTCCCTGGGGGTCCAGTGGTTAAGAATCCACCTTTCAATGCTAGAGGCAGGTTTCCAATGCATGGGTTCAATCCCTGGTCAAAGAACTAAGATTCCACAAGCCATGGGAGCAACGAAGCCCATACCACAACTCCTGAGCCCACGCTCTAGAGCCCACGTGCTGCAACAAGAGAGAAATCTGGCGCCACAACTAAGACCCAACACAACCAAACAAAATTATTTTTTAAAAAGTAAACTAATAAGCCAGACGTCAAATAACCTGAACCTCACTTTTATTGGCTTTGGTGTACTTTTGTACTTTTTAAAGTCAGGAAATTCGAAACAATTTTTACAGAGTACAATGTTACTGTGGAGTAGATAAAACAACATTCAAAGCTTCCACCTTCTGCAACCCACTGTCCTCTTTCAAGCCTCCTCTTACATCCCACTGCTGTGGACAGACATAGGACATCTTAGCTGCAGTGAAAGTGCCAATCGAAAGCAAAACAAGCTCATCTCCAAGAACTGCTAGTTCACACCATCCTCAAGTTGAGCTGGAATTAAGTATTTCCTTTAAAAGGCCTGCTCTTCCATTTCCTGTTGGGTCAGAGTAAACATTCAGTTTGTATCAACAGGTTTAAATGAACACAGCACTTACTATTTCAGCAAGATGAGCCATCATGTGATGGGATCTCCCACTACACAGGTAGTATTCCCCAAGACCACAGTTTTCTTCCAGGGATTTCGGGGCACTTTTAGTTCCCTTCTAAAATGCTTAAACAATCCTCCATCTTAAAAACAAAACAAAACAAAACCCACGCTCATGCTCTTAAATGAGATGAACTTTTCATGTCCTTCCAGCAACACGCAGCTACCCAGATTAGCTGTTTTCAGTAACATAAAGAGTCCAACAGGCTCTTCTAACTGCATCCCAGCAAGAATCACAAAGCATCCTCAAAGGTTCGTTTCAAGGGAAAACCAATATAGCTTACTCATAAACATCTCAACGAATGAAGAATAAATAAATGAAACCCAAAGAGAGCTCTTCAACCTAATTTTAGTCTTAGTTTCGGACTCCTTTTTCAAGACTTGGCAATCAGACCTTGTGGTAAGGTCTGAGAGTAAGAAAAGGAAAGATTTCTGGTATTCCCTAACCTATTACCTCCTGCTGTTTTCTGAAAGAGTGAGTAAACAACTAGTTTACAATAATGCTAGAAGACAACTGATCAGCAGAAAGCAAAACCTTAAAGGCAAAGATAATCCGCAAACTAATAACCAAGAACTATTTATACCTGAGGTCAAATGTAAGCAAAGAACTGCTTCTTAACAGCTCCCACATTTAACAGTCCCATCCACACCACTCCAGCCTCTCTCACACAAATGGTGGCACTTTGTGGTACAAGAGCAGAATCCTAGTATCTTTTAAATTTGAAAAAAATCTATCTTCTTTCAGATAATCTTTCCTCAAGTACTTACTAAAGGCTGCTACTTAGTGGCAGACTTCTCATACCCTACCAACACTAAAGAGTAACATAGAGCCTTTTCTCCCTTCAACAAACCAGGCATAAGCTATTTTATTTGAATCTTTTAAGATCTGATCTCTTCTGCTAATAGATCATCCAAAGATCTCTAGGAGGAGTAAGCCAGGGTTTCAAAAATCCACAGGTATAAGAATGAGATAGTCTGTATGCAACAGCCTTTAATATGAAACCCAAGACCTTTCTGAATCTGTCCTCAGACATCACTGAAAAAAAAAAAAAAAAAAAAAAAAAAAAAAAAAAAACCCACACGGAGCATTTCCTTGGAATTTAGAAAAAAGGGAGCTCCAGATTTGAGGTAACTACATTCTGCCAGCCTCAGCTACCCTGTGTTGTTTCAGCTGCCTGAGTGTTCCCTTGTTTTGCTGAATTGTAGCAAACACACTACATTCCCAAGTGGGGCAAAAGAATATACATTATTATAACTTTTATAGAGGGAAAAATTTCATCACACTAATTCGACAGACTTAACAAAAGACAGCTGCTACAAAATCTGAAGGCCTAACTTATTCATTTAACAAATATTTATGAAGCACCTACTCTGTGCAAGGTTCTGTACATTCAGTGATGAACAAAACAGGTATACTTACCGTTCCCACGAAACAAAAGTTTGGTGAGATAGAAAAGTATACACAATCATAAACACAAAAAAGCTATGAATAGGATAACAAGTCCCAATTTGCCAAGGACACACCAATCTAAACTTGTCTCAGTGTAAAACAAAAAGCACTGCCCTCCTCTACTCATGAAAATGTCCCATACTGGACTGGAAATGATACGTCACCTTATCTCTGAAGACTAGAGTACTGTAAGAGAAAATAATGGAGGCATCACTTTAGCCTGGGTGATCAGAGAAGACTTCTTGAAAGAGGTGCCATTAAACAGTCCTGATGGATAAGGCTCTAGTCATTCTGAGAGTGTGTTCCAGGTACAAAGAACAGCAGAAGTCAGACAGGGCTTGGGTACCAATATTGATCAACATGAACTTCGGCTGATGGAACTGAAGAATCAGAAAAGTTATTTGAAAGTTCCCAGAGACCAATTTATATAGCCAAGATTAAAATATCCTAAGCCTCTAAATTTGTTAGACCTCGAAATTCAAGCATAAAGATAAAAATGAAGCTCTATGGCAGCAGTTTTCAAATTTTTGTAGGTCATGAATCCCTCTGAGAATCTGAAAAATACTCCAGATCTTCACCCAGGAAACACATGTATATTCTTGTGTGCACACATACACAATTTCAGGAGGTTCAGAAGGAAAGCCCATACCCAACCCCACCAACACTGGAACTTCACACACGGACTACAGGTTAAGGGTGGGGGAGAGCTCTCTTTCACAAAGAACAAAAGCCAGCTCTCAACTCTATTTCTCTCTTCAGGCATTAAGATATTTCTTAAAATTTTCTGAAGATATCAGGGAACAAAGAGATAAAAACTACAGTGATATATATTTTTTAAAAATATGTCAAAACAAACCAATTGTAAATCACTGAAAAAAATGAAAAAAAAAAAAAAAAAAAGGACAATATATGTACCATCAACAGTCAATGAGACCCAGAATTACTCTCAAGTCCTTACCTTACTAACGTTGAGTGAAGCTAGGGGAGGAGGGGTTTCTGTTCGGTCATTAATTATTTCCACTTCTGAAACATACTGTAAGTTTATAAGCAAGATGTCTGCGTGGTTGGGCTTTCCACTGGAAGAGGGACATTCTGGTGAAAAAAAATAAAGTTAAGGAAAACAGGGGCAAGCAGAGCACTGGCACATCCCAAAGGGGCATGGAAAACACATGGCTTGTGTAAAAGGTGTGCCACAAGCAAGACGGGGGAGTCCTACAAGAATCACAGCTCTTCTCAGCAAATCTTTGCCTGTCACCTTCCTCCCGCTCAACCCCATAACCAAAAGATCTCAAGCTTTTCAAAGGCAAACACAATCCAAAATTGGATACCTCAACAAAGTTTCCATCACCTTCTCTCTACTGGTTTTACGAAGAGGCTTAATGTAGTTTTAATGCTGTATGTATACTGTCTGTCTTGAACCTAATGAACCACACAGGAGAGCAAGTACCTTCTGTTCTTGGTATACTTCCTATATCTGAACAACTCTTTTCACTTTTTCTGATTTGAGCCTTTCCATTTTGCAGAGGCGAAAACTACAGCACTGGAAAGGAAGCTCACTCAAGGTGACCCAGCTAGTTAACCCACTCATCCATCCATCCATTCTCCAGCCATTTCTCAAAAGCATATTGCATGTCAATTGAAAGAGTAATTCCTCCTTCCAAAATCCTTTCAACTAAACCACTAATGCAAAAGATCTTATATGGTTCAGGTACGAATTCTCGTGTTTAAAAAAACTGAGAAAACACAACTATTTGAGCTGTAATTAGTTTCAAAGGACATTTTCCTAAGCTAGAAATCGACAACTAGTGTTTAAATGAAGCGGTTAAGTGAAATAAAATACTTGCCAGTCAAAGGCAGCAGACCCAGTAAGAAACTTCCTTTTGAAAGGTGCCATAAAAGATAACTCTTAAGAAAAAAAAAAAATCCAAATAAACCCACCTGTGGCTCAAATATAAGGGGAAGGAGATGGTATTACAACCAGGAAGTATTTTGTTTCCAAGATTGAGCTTCCTGGAGTAATTCAGAAATCATTTCCACACCAAAGAAAGAGGCCACCTTTTCCATCCTGTTTAACACTGCCACATTTAAAAGGCAAGGCTACTACTGTGGAGAAGTCAGGATTCTATGTGCTGGCCTGAGCAAAAGATAACTTACTCTTTCACCTGTAACCCACAGGTCATACACAAGCCCCTGAAAAACGTGGTCCTCTCTCTGGAACAGGTTTCCAGTACAAACATCTCCAAAAGAGCAACTTCCAAATGACTGAGAAGCCTACAGTTCAGCACCCCGTCCCCAGTGGCACCACGCACACACAAACACCAGCAAAACAAGCCCCTACCCCCAGTTCTGCTACGCACTCTGTCCTGCAGTTACTCTCCCCCAAACAAGCGAGGCCCATTTGGTCACACACCACCGCCCTGCCGTGGACCACATCCCATCAGTAGACAACCAACCCCTCCTGAACTCCATACCCATGTCCCACTCACTAGCAGTTCCTTACTCAACACACCCCCTCCCCACTTGATTTCACCCGCCCCCCTCCATCCGGGCTCCAATCACCAGCCCTCTCCCACGACCACCCCTCTCCTGATCACTGGGTCCCCTCTCCTAGCGTTCCCCCCGAAAAGCCATCCGCGTGTCAAGTCCCCCTCCACCCACCCTCGTTCACGGCCCAGCTCCCACAAAGGGTGGGCGACAAGGGTCCCCAAGGCGGACCAAAGGACCAGGGAGAGGGGGAGGGGAGCTCAGGGTCGTGCGCATGCGCTCCGGGCGCCGCGGTAGCCGGTAGACCCTAGGCCCGGAGAGGGCCCCAGCCACCGCCGTCGTCCCCCGCCCCCCCACCACCGCACACACACGCCGGGCCCGGCCTCGGGCTCCGCACAGGGAAGGATACTTAAAGCCAGCATTTTGGACTGGTAGTCGAAGGCTACCACCTCGCCCTGCAGCCGCTGCTCCTGGCACGTCCGGCACGACACCTGGCTCCCAACGCTGAAGTACTCGCCCGGAGGAGCCGCCATCTTGGGAGAGCAGCCGCGGCCGGCGGCGGCGGCGGCAGCAGCGGGCGAAAGCCGGGCCCCCAGTGAGCGCCGCGCCGCGACGCACGGGGCGTGGTGACGTCACACGCCAGGGCGTGGCCTGGACTGGGTGGGGCGGGAGCCTAGGTGGAAGAGCAAAGGAGAGGAAATAAAAGAGGAATCTGAATAATTATGTGTGTGCAGCTGCGCCCGCTCGGTAAAGTGTTTGCAAGGTCCATTTTAGAAGTTAAAGATAAATGACCTATGTGGAATGAAAAGGGGAGACAGGAGAGAACTCCAGTCTCCGTTACATGCACACCTTGACACGAGTTTAATGAATGAACTCTGTTTTACATATGAGGAATCCGAGGTTCAGAAGACTAAACGAAACTTGCCCCAAACGATTACGCCTATTTACAAAGTGGTAGTGGAAGGGACATTGGCTACAGAATTAGCTAAACCAGAATCGGAATTCCACTGAGTTACATGACCTTGAGCAAATGACTAAGTCTGATTCTGTTTATTCCTTCTGTACTCTCACTATCGAGCATCCAACAACCCTTCAATGTAGGAATCAATATCCTCATTTTACAGATGAAGAAACTAAGTCTTAGACTAAACTTTGTCCAGGGTTGCACAACTAGCAAGGATTCAGTCTGTTTCCAAAGATGGTGCTATTAATTTTTATGCTGTATTAGGTAACACTTCACATAGTAGTTAGGAGGAGTGGAAGATAATGAAATAATGTGTACAAATGTATGGCATGTAGTTACTACGTGGTAGTTCCTCCATGATCACCCATTACTGTTGAAACTCAAGATGCTTCCCCATCACTCCTCTTGCCCTGTCCAGAGCCAGAAGGAGGAGCAGTGATAATGACAAAGGAAGCCTTGGGGCAAGAGTTTTGGGGCCCCCCATTAATGACTATCTAATATACAAAACAGTTTTAACATGTAAGTATGATGCAGATGCATTTTCAACCCTACCATCACCAGTCGCCATCCCTAACCCAACTACCCCTCCACTATAGAAATTCTAGAGCCTCATGTAACAACTGGCAAAGAGAAGACGGCAAATGACCAGTCCTGGCACTATTTAACATGAACAAATTTCAAACGTGTTTTCATGCCTTGCAAGGGACATCAACTTCATATTAGTACAATCACTGTAACAGAAATAAGTATATTTGGGCTTATTTCAGAGAACTTTCATGTCTCCCCCATAACAAGTCACATGTAACTGCCACTCAGCTTTTCATATAACACTGTGATTTTAGGTTCTCAGGCACAGAGCCAGCAGGCACTGTTAGGAAAAGCTTCCCGGAAGAAGTGAAAAATCTGAGACCTGACAGACAAGCATGGAAAGAGTGGCCAGGTACCAGCAAGAGGGAACTGCAGATGCCAGGACCCATAAAAGGAGAGAACTTGGTGATTTCAGGGAGCATAAAGTAGCTTAGAAATATATCATTAAACAGAGTGTGGGACTGGACTGATAAAGGCTATCTTAGCTAGAGCACAAGCAAACTTTCAAAAGACTTAGAAAATGTGAACTTTTTCCTTGGAGCAATTGAAAAACATTTAGCAAGGGAATGAGATTTGAATACAGTTTCCCTTCCCCATACCTTTTTAATTAGTGAAATTAATCTCTTTCCAATTAGAACCCAGATTTACATCCTTATTTTCACCTCTCAAAGAACTCACAAAGAACAAAGTTGCTTGAGGTAGGGAAACAACCACTTCAACAATCTCCTCCCACCTCAACTCTGCCTCTAGGCAAGACCTCGCCTAGACTAGCTGAGATTTCCGTTTTCTGTGTGTGTTCCTCCAGAGTATTATTCCAGTTTTTGTCGTAGGTGTGTGCTCCTTCTCCTCTCTTACCAACCTAGCTATCTCAAGGTTTACCTGCCCAGAGGGGTTTTGGAAGGCAAGATGACAGGATGACGAAAGGAAAGGGGCAAGGCGAGCTTAGAACTGGGAGGAAGGGTGACTTAAGTCTGTGCTACGTGTAAGAACTCTCAAGCCTTTAGGGACGACCCCTCAAAATCAAGAGGCTGATCTGTCGGCCACCAAATCCATAGCGGATGAATTCAAGCAGGAGAGTCTTGGACTGGCGGAGGAAGGTGTGGATCGGGTTAGCCACCTGTGTGTGCAAATTTAGGGTCCCACTTCAGCGCCGATCGGGGATGCCTGGCTTCCCGGAGCAGGGGTTGTCTCTAGCCTTCTCTCCAAGAGATCTCCAAATATCTTTGGAGGGCAGCGGTACTGGAGGAGAAAGGTCTGGTCCAGAAGGAATCCTAGCTCTGGATATTACATGTCCGTCTTCACAGCAGCAAACTAAGGACCCTGGACGCACCGCCGATCCTCAGGTTAGTCTGTCCCATGACCCGGAAGAGCAGCAAGAGCCGCCTCTACGCCCTACGTCCACGTGCCGGCAATAGCAGCCACGTGGGGCTCTGCGGAAACGCCTTCGCAAAGATTTGTCCCCTACGCTGCCCAGTAAAGAGGAAGGGCTGGGAAGAGCGCAGGAGGAAACGGTACCGGCAGGAGGCCCGGCTCACGCGAGCCTAGGGCTGCGAGGGGCGGGGCCGAGGGCGGGGTTTTCACTGGTCACCGCCAGGGGGCGGGGCCTCGTTTCCGAAGGGTGGGCTTTGGAGGGCAGTGAGCAGCAGTTTTCTTCGTCACCTGGACTCCTCGGCTTCCGCCCTACATCAAACCCTGGCCGGACCAGCCCGGGAGTCGCCATGGAGTCCACGCTGAGCGCGGGCATCGCGATGGCCGAGGCACTGCAGAACCAGCTGCCCTGGTTGGAGAACGTGTGGCTCTGGGTCACCTTTCTGGGCGACCCCAAGAGCCTCTTTCTGTTCTACTTCCCCGCGGCTTACTATGCGTCTCGCCGGGTGGGCATTGCGGTGCTCTGGATCAGCCTCATCACCGAGTGGCTCAACCTCGTCTTCAAGTGGTGAGAGAGCAAGCCCTCCGGCGTCCTGGTCCCCCACCCCCAAGGGCCCTGAGCCTTGTGCAGACCCTGATTCCTCTCAGAAACTGCCTCAAAGGCCTGACTCCCCCCTCCACCCCTACCCCCACCCCCGGGGAACCTTAAGACCTCCCAACCCCTACCGCATGGCCACTGACTTTTCCTCTTTGAGCATCTTTGTGCATCTTGGACTCAGACCTCAGAGTCCCCATCCTAATCATTAGACTAGTTTTTAACGGGCCTAATCAGATAAATCACTTAAGGGGGCGTGTTTAAAATGCAAATATTCCATCCCACCCCAGACATACTGATTTTGAAACTCCGGAGGAGAGCCTGGGAATCTGTATTTTAAAAAAAACATCAATGGTGACTTAAGTAGCAGAAAGTCCTGCTTCTCAACTCACTCTTTGATTCATTTCTTCATCTATTTGACAGAGTTTTTAAGAAGCTTGCTTTGTGCCAGGCTTCAACACTGGCTGCTCAGGACAGAAAAGGCTTCCAAGTTAAGGTGTGGTCACTGGGCCATGGCCAGCAACATAAGGAGCATTTGAAAACTTGCTAGAAATGCAGAATCTCAGGCTCCAGGTCGGAGCTCCTGCATCATTATCTACATTTTAGCAAGGATCCCAAGTGGTTCGTGTGCACAGTAAATTTCAAAAAGCACTGGGGCTAAAGCTTTGTTTTTTAGGGAACACTTTCTCTTCTCCCTTTTCACCTTCATTCACTAGTAGGCTCTGACACAGACTTAGAAGCCAGGAATCCCAGGCAAGTGGGTAGGGCCCTTGGGGCTTATCTCTTTGTGCCACCTGTTCTCTTGGGTGCAGAAGGGAGCTATACTTCCCGCTGGGCGTGCAACTGCACCTCCCCTCACCTCAGCATCTATGGCCATATTGTCAGCCTGGGGGAGGGAAGGGAGGTTCATAGGAGACACTTGAATGGGCTAGAATGACTTGCTGAAAAACCAAATACCTTCCCTTCCACTTCTCTCTGCCAGGGCTTCATCCCTACTACAAACGGTAAAGCAGTCATCTAATCATTTCCTTCCTACTGAATTGCCCTTTGCTTTGTGCTGTCCTCCCTCGGAGTCTGTATCAGCCTTCCTGTCTTGTCCTGTTCCCCTAAGACCATTGATTCCCACATGGCAAAGCCTCTATTCATTTCCTAAGTATGTGTTGAGCATCTGGTGTGTGAACCAGGCTCAGTTTTAGGCGGGGAGAGGCAGGTCCCTTCTGTACCTCCTTTCTCAGCCGTTGGCTTCCTGGCCAGCATCTCTGCTGTTCTCCCAGCTTTTCCCTTTCTAGCCACAGCAGCCTCTGCAGTGTGTTTTCCAGGGTCCAGCGAAGCACCTAGCTTAGCCAGGGGATTTTGAACTGTTTTGTCTTTATTCTCCCTCAGCTTCCCTATGCATTCCCCGCCTCCATTTTTTTTTTTTTAATAGAAGGACTTTATTTATTTATTATTTTGGCTGCACTGAGTCTTCATTGTGGCGTGGGAGCTCTTAATTGTGGTGCATGGGCTTTCTCTAGTTAAGGCACATGGGCTTCTCCTTGGGGGATGCTCAGGCTTCTCTTGCTGCGGTGCGTGGGTTCAGTCGTTGCAGCACATGGTCTTAGTTGCCCTTCAGCATGTGGGATCAAACCCACATCCCCTGCACTGGAGAGCGGATTCTTAACCACTGGACCACCAGGCAAGTCCCTCCCCCTTTTCTTATATTTGTTTTATTTATTAGTTGGCTGTGGCAGGTCCTAGTTGTGGCACATGGGATCTTTAGTTGCAGCATGCACACTGTTAGTTGCAGCATGGGGGATCTAGTTCCCTAACCAGGGCTCATACCGGGACCCCCTGCATTGGGTGTGTAGAGTCTTAGCCCCTGGGCCACCAGGGAAGCCCCGCCCCCACTGCCATTGTCAAACATGAGAGACTTGCCTAAGTAACTGAGGCTGGAATTTGGGAAATGGAGAAAAGAGAAGCAGCAGAGCGAATGAGGGTCTGGGAAGGAAAGAGTCAGGTCCGGGCTCTCTATAAATGACAAGAGCAGAGCTGGCCTTGCAGTGGGAGGGTAAGAATGGGACTTGTGAGCATCTCAGAGCACGCCCATGCTCACCACAATCTCTTGCCTCCTTATCACTTTTTTTAAAAATGCACACTTTCTCCTGTTCCAAGGTAAAAAACCGTGGCAAGGCAATGACCCAGAATCAGATGTCCTCTCTGACTCCACCCTATAAGCCCTTCAGAGTATTCCAGGTGTCCATCTGCCTCACCCCCATTCCCCTGGCTTTTGTGTGTCTGTGTGTGTGTGTGTTATGTATAGTGGCATCTGCTCTCTTCTAGGTTTCTGTTTGGAGACAGGCCCTTTTGGTGGGTCCATGAGTCTGGGTACTACAGCCAGGCTCCAGCCCAGGTTCACCAATTCCCCTCTTCTTGTGAAACTGGCCCAGGTGAGAAGCCCCAAACGTCCCTTGCCCAATGTGGTTAGCGTTTAGTGAGTGTTCGATAGTACTTTTCAGCCGGGACCACCTAATCATCAGAGGCCTAGTCTCCCAGTTACTGGGCCAGAGAACAAAGAAACCCAGGGAAGAATTGTAGGAGAAAAACACCGGTGGCCAGTGTGCCAGTTGCTCACCTTGTATCGACTAGAGCCAAGTTGTCAAGGCAGAAATCTGAGAGCAGTGACTGCATGCTGGGGGACGGGGAGAAGGCTTCAGGGCAGAGGGAGCTATGGGCCAGTGCTGGAGGCAGGCTCTCTCGTGGCCACAGGGAGGCAGCTGTGTTGAGCTATCTCCAGGTGCACCTGGGCTCCCACCAAACTCAGCTCCCACCACGAACTGAGTTTCCGAATCCCCCGGCAGGCAGCCCTTCCGGACACTGTATGATCACAGGAGCTGCCCTCTGGCCCATAATGACGGCCATCTCTTCCCAGGTGGCCACTCGGGCCCACAGGTACACCTTGGCATCACCCACCAGTGGGGGTGGGGTGATGGTACCCTGGACCCAAAAGCCGCGCAGCAGGGCGGCCTGGGAGCTGGAGTTCTGGGGACCCCGGGTTATTTGGTCAAAGTGCCTGGGTGTTCAGGGAAGCCCAGCAGTGCATGGACATCTCATGAACCATCTGCTTCTCTTCTTTTTAGCCGCTGGGTGAGGGTGATTCCTAGCTTGGCTTATTGCACCTTCCTGCTGGCGGTCGGCTTATCCCGGGTCTTCCTCTTAGCACATTTCCCTCACCAGGTGTTGGCTGGCTTAATAACTGGTGAGCAACTGGGGCAACGGGGTGGACCCAGAGGGTGCCATTGACAGTGGGAGGACCAGTGTATGATCTTTCCATTGTACAGCCAACCCCAAGGCCCCCTTCTGACAAACTACCCTGCTGTTCGGGTGAGGGTCATATCCCCAAACTTCTTGAAGCTGTTGTCACTCTGCTTCCCTAGGTGCTGTCCTGGGCTGGCTGATGACCCCCCAGGTGCCCATGGAGCGGGAGCTAAGTTTCTATGGATTGACCTCGCTGGCCCTCTTGCTGGGTGCCAGCCTCAT
Organism: Okapia johnstoni; assembly: GCA_024291935.2. Classification (NCBI taxonomy): domain Eukaryota; kingdom Metazoa; phylum Chordata; class Mammalia; order Artiodactyla; family Giraffidae; genus Okapia; species Okapia johnstoni. The sequence continues at coordinate 18,076,381 of CM044306.1, read as the reverse complement.
CTACTGGACCCTCTTTACACTGGGCCTGGATCTTTCTTGGTAAGTTCTGCTTTGAAGCTTAGGGAAGTCGGGGTCTGTCCTGCGTCCCCTATATCTGGCCTGGTGGTTCTCTGGTTTGCTGTTGTTAAATAGGGACACGTTGCCAGTTCACATGTCTCCTGAACATGGCAGTAGGCCCCAAAGGGATAAAAAGCCATCAGCCCTCTGGGTCCCAGGGGAATCTCTCCCCTGGCAAAGACTCTTGGTCTCCACAGGTCCATCAACCTAGCCTCTAAGTGGTGTGAGCGGCCCGAGTGGGTGCACTTGGACAGCCGGCCTTTTGCCTCCCTGAGCCGTGACTCAGGGGCTGCCCTGGGTCTGGGCATCGCTCTGCACTCTCCCTGCTACGCCCAGGTACGGCGGGCACACCTGGGATATGGCCAGAAACTAGCCTGCCTTGTGCTGGCCATGGGGCTGCTGGGCCCCCTGAACTGGCTGGGCTACCCACCTCAGATCAGCCTTTTCTACATCTTCAATTTCCTCAAGCACACCCTCTGGCCATGCCTGGTCCTGGCCCTTGTACCATGGCTGGTGCACACGTTCAGTGCCCAGGAAGCACCGCCCATCCGCTCTTCCTGACTTTAGGTGCCTCCTACACCCACCTCCCCTCTCACAAAGCCCATGCTCTGTGACCTCCATCCTTGGGAGGCAGCTCCGTTCACTCCAGCCCCCAGCAGGCCCTGCTCATGTTGAATTTTCTACTTCTCCCACTACCTGATCTCAGTCCCAAAGAAGGGCCTTTCCTCTCCCAGCAAGGTCTTCCTGCCTTCCCTCCCAAGTCCCCAAAGAGGAAAGGCAGCAGTGAGAACAGTGGGTTTCTGCAACACTGTGAGGGGCTCAGAGCAGCCCCAATAAAGCCCTTCCACACCTCTGGACTCCTCTCTTGCCTTCATGAACATCTCCACTGGACTTGGCTATGCGCATGCAGGGGAACCCTTGCCAGACAGCTTGTTCTGCACCCACTCCAACCTTGTGCCCACCGAGGCTGAGAGTCAGAAGGAAAAGCAAGCCCTTTAGCTCTGGGCCCCATTCCCACCACCACCACCTCGGCCACACAGAGGTCCCAGGAGATGCTGTGGCTATGTTCAGGGAAACCTTGTTCTTAACCTACGGGACAGAGATCCCTCTCCCTCCCACCCCAGCCTATGTTTCCTAAATTGGCTAGTCCAGGGACTGGAGAAGAGAACAGTAGAAAACCCAGAGAACAGAGACATTGGCCCCAGAAGGCGCTGCCAGAAACAAGTTTATTTCCACAAGGACACACAGTGTAACAGGTTACAGGATACTTAACTGAAATCTATGTCCAGGGAAACAAAGCAAGGAGTGGGTTTACATGAGAACCAGACAGGCTGTGGGAAGAGGGAGGGGAAGGGGCCCAGAGCTGGGGCTCAGCCCCACACCCCAGGAAGATCTAGAACACGCTAACAACACGCAAGACACAATGCATGATGAACCTGTGGTGGTGGGACTCTTGCCCCTCCCCTGGCTCCCTCAACCCTGCTCAGGCCCCCATTAGGATAATAAATATGTAAACAGATTGGTGGGGCCCTGGGGAGGGGAAGAAAGAAAGAATATGCGGGGTTGGGGAGAAGGAGGGAGGAAGACTCAGCCCCCCAGGAGCTTCTTCCCATCTTTGGTTTCCCACAGGCTGGACCGCATTCCCTAAAAGTCTTATGGGCTCCTAGCCCTGGAAACAAGGCTAGGCTGGGCTCCTGGGAGAGAAAGGACAGCTCCCAGCCTCATCCAGATCTTAGTTTTCCTGGGCGTGGCCCACAAAGGAAGCCCAGAGGAAGGGAAGCTAAAGCTGAGGGCAGACTCCTGGGTTGTCCCTGCTCCTTCTAGAACCCCCACCCACTCTCACCCTTGGCTTCAAAGCCAAAGGTTCTAGGAGGGAGTTGGGCCCTGACCCTTCTGCTTGCAGTATGCTGGGTGGCTGGGGAAATCTGGTCCTGAACAGCAGGGGGGCTCTCACCAGCCTGGAGTCCCCCTGCAGGGACCACCTTCTCCCCCTCCCCAGACCCTGCCAGCAGAGGGGCAGGGAGGCCGACAGATTACGAGGGAGAGCTGGCCTGGTTCCGTGGCTCCTCTTGGTCCCTCAGAACCCGAGAGTCCAGCCCCCTCCCTCCCCACACACTTTCCCTCTCTCCAGCCCCTGAGAAGGGGAAACAGGCACTGAGGAGTGCAAGGCAAGGCTGCCCTGCCCACAGACCTCAGGCCTACATCCTAGAGCACAGAGCTGAGGCCGGGAGAAAAGTGGAGGAGAGGGGGCCTCTGTGGAGATGGTGAGGACACCAGGAAAAATGGTGAGAAGCACAGGGCAGGAGCCCACCTCCCCTCCCCTCCACATCTTAAGACTGTAGAGGGACCCTCGGGATCCTCCCCTGGGGCTGGAGAAGGAAGGTGAAATTAAGGCATTTCCCCCTAAGTCAGCTGAAGCCAAGGCACCAAACTTGCTGTTCCCTCCTCACTCAGGGAACCCCCAGAGCCAGAAGGTGCTATCTGGGCCCCGTGCCCACCTCGAGCTGGCCCAGGCTCCAGGGGGAACAAGGACAGGACGCAGGAAGTGGGTGTGGGAAACAACATGGGAGAAGGCCTGGACGGGGTACCCCTCACCCTCCAGAAAGAGCGAACTTCTAAGCTAAGACATGGGCCACGGAGGCGGAAGGGGGGCCTGAGGCAGCTTAGAGGAGCAGCAGGGGCGAGGCTGAGAGACCCACACAGCACACGTTGTTCAATGTGTGACTTTTTGTTTTTAATAGAAAAAATAAACAAAATCACAATGATGAAGCCCAGAGAGATGGGGGCCAGGGCGTCACAGGGCAGGCTCCTGTTCCATGGGCTCCTCTACCGGCCTGTGGGGACAAGCACAGGGAGGGGTGTTGAGGCAGAGGTGGGGGGGCAGCTTGGGCAAGGGCTGGGAGGTGGGGGGCGCCTCACCTGGGGCTGTGCTCCCGGGCTGCAGCCGCCTGGGCCTGCTCGGCCCCCACCGACAGCAAGGCCATGGCGCTCACAGTCTCAGCCTCCTCTGTCTCACCTGCCTGGGCCTCCCGCAGGGAACGGCCTAGGCCAGCAGCAAACCTCTGCACGCAGCTCCAGTGTTTGCCTGTGGATGAGGGGTGGGCAGGGGGTCAAGGAGGGGCAGAAACCTCCAACAGTATGGACTTCCCCAGCCCTGGCATGCACTCAAGTTTTTCGCCTCTACTCAGCAAGCTGGGGCCTGAGCCCCTCTGCCTGTCCCCACGTACTCTGGATCTCGATGACTTTCTCCAGCGTGGCCACTGCGTTGATGTTGGGCTTTTGCTGCAAGACTGCCTCGTCCAAGGGCTGCAGCTGGCAGGCGAAAGAAGAACAAGCTTAGGGCTGGGAGTGGCTGTGGGGTGGCCATGGCTGCCCCTCTAACCACCCTAGACAGCCCCACGACAGGGGCAAGCAGAGCCTTTTGAGAAACCTCTATTCAGAAGGCCTCTGGCTACCAGCTATCCTTGGGAACCAAAAAATAAAAAAGCCTCCCCCAAGGACCCTGGGTGCTGCCTGACCCAGGAAAGCATCCCTCCCCCACCCGACTGGCCCCTTGGCCCCCGGCCTACTGGCCTACCTCCCCCAGCCCCTCTGTGCACCCCTTACCTCCACACTGAGCAGTGCCGAGACACAGGCCTCAGAGGCATCACAGATGGCGGTCAGGTCGTGGCCTCCCTCCAGGGCCAGCACCACCCGGCCCCCTGCCAGTGTCATCAGCTGCCTGGTCAAGTGGCCAAAACCTTCAGGGAAGGGTGAAGGGAGGAGGATGAAATGGTTAATGAAAGAAAATTAACTCAAGAAAAAGTAAGAAAGGAGAGAAAAAGAAACACGAGAAGAGACAAACAACACAAAGTAAGATGGTGGATTTAAACCTAAACAGATATCCGTAATAAAACTCAGTGTCATGGATTGAATGTTCCATTAAAGACAAAATGAAGAGGCTAGAAACATCCAGTTGTACATCTCCTAAGGAGAAACCACCGCTGAAACATGCAGGGTCATCAGGCTCCACCCCTACAGCTGCACGAGGAGGTACACTCCCCCACCTGCTGGCCCCTCAAGGCCAGGGCTGGCAAAGGGAGAAGGGAGGATGCTGCCAGGATGATTCCAAGTCTTAGACCTGCCCCAGCGCTCCTCCCAGGGCTTCCCAAGTGGCGCTAGTGGTAAAGAACCCACCCACCAATGCAGGAGACCTGAGTTCGATCCCTGGGTCAGGAAGATCCCCTGGAGAAGGAAATGGCAAACCACTCCAGTATTCTTGCCTGGAGAATCCTTTGGAGAGAGGAGCCTAGTGGACTGCAGTCTACAGGGTCGCCAAAGAGCTGGACACAACTAAAGTGACTTGGCATGCAAGCACGCACAGCGCTCCTCCCAGCTTCCCACTCATCCCCACCATCTTCACTGCTCCATAGCCTCCCTCAGTCCCCCAGCAGGCTCACATCTGGCGGTGACAGAGTAGCCACCCAGCGGAGACAGGTGTCCCTCAACAGCATCAAAGCCAGCGGAGACCAGGACCACGTCAGGTGAGAACTCGTGGGCAATGGGCATCACCACTGTCCTGCAAAGGGAGGGCCCGAGCTGACCCTGGCAGGTGACTCGGCCAGGCCTGTGTCCCCACAGGGCCAACCCCCTCCACCCAGACCAAACTGCGTGCTTTCTGCCCCTCCCACGGCAGGGCCCAGGGGCTCCCACCCCTCCCTGGGCTCTTCTCAGTCCCCACCTGAAGGCCGTTAGGTACTCCACGTCTCCGATGGGGGGGTCCACACCTCCCGTCCATGCCACGTTCACATTGTACCCCACGCCCGGCCCTCCGCCAACCTGGCAGCACGGTGGGGGATCGGGGGTTACTCGCCCTGCCTGAGGAGCCCAGACGTTGCCCCGCCCTCACCCTGCCTCCAGCCCTTGCTCCACTGACCTCTGTTCTGCATGGAGGGGCAGCTGGCCGACGTGGTCCTCCCACTAGGAGCCCAGACTCCCCAGGTTACCAGCACCACCACGGGCCTCCACGGCTCCCTGCCAGGTCCCATTCTGCTACCTCCCCGCGGGCCCTGAGTTTGAGCCCAGGAGCTGTACCTCTTCAGGAGCCCCGGAGCCCGGAAAGAAGTTCCCGTTGTCATAGCGATGCAGGGAGATGTAGAGCACGGAGGGATCGTTGTAAAATGCTTGCTGGGTGCCATTGCCATGGTGAATGTCCTAGCAGGGAGGGGTGGAAGCGTCAGGAAAAAGGCCCAGGCTCTGACCCAAAGGTCAAAATTCGCCTTGCCCCCAACCCTCACCCTATGGTGAACTCTGGGGGTGCAGCCTGCCCCTAGATACAGGGCATCCATGTTCCATTCACAATGAAAGCCCCCCACGCTTCTTTAACCCGGGTCCACGGGCGGGGATGTAGCACTGCACAGAGGAGACACAAAGCCAGGGGATGAATGGTGGTGGCTCTCCCTGCAAGCCCCCTCTACTCAGTGCAGAGAGGGACAGTACGGTTAGCCAGGAATTGAAACATTCTGAAGAAGAATCCAGTATGATGAACTCTGAAGCCCAAGCTAGGCTTTAGAGAAAACAGATCCCTTCTTGCCAAGGCTTGCTCCTGGCTACTCCCCAGCTCACAAGGAGCGGTAGGGGCCTCTCCCTCTGCTGAGAGACACGGGGGTGGAGAAGCTAAGTGACCTTACTTGGGTGAGTCCCCCAACAGCCCCGTGTCTCCCTTTATCGAATAGACATCCTACTTCTTAGGAAGCGAGGTGTCCATGAAGCAGTACCATATGTCAGCCCCCAGTCAAGAGGAGTTCTAGCAATGGCAGGGGGTATCTCTATCACTCAAGGCAAAAAAACCTCCTCGGGGGTGGGGGGGGGCAGCAGCTAAAACCACTTTCGAGTCTCCCCCAGTGAAGAGGGAGCCCCAGGGGACTGGGAGGGCTGGGCTAGCACCCCAGAGTCAGCAGCCCAGCCCCATTCTGGCCCCTAAGGATGAAGGGACAGGATTGGGGTGGGGGCTTCCTAAAGGCTGACCCTGGCCCTGCCAGGCACTGCCTACCCAGTCCACGATGAGAACCTTGCCCACGTTTAACTTCTGCTGCAGGAGCTTGGTCGTGATAGCTACTGAGTTGAAGAAGCAGAATCCCCTGTGGGGTGGGGGAGAAGAGGGCAGGGCGTTAGCCTTATTGGATGTTGGCTCCAGGAGCCACAGATACACAGTGTTGGCTCTGCTGAGAGGGAGAGGGGGTGAGGGTGGGGGGTCCAGGGCAGGGCTGAGGGGGCACTCACATGGCTGTGGATTCCTCCGCGTGGTGTCCTGGGGGCCGGATGATGGCAAAGCCATTCTAAAGAGGTATGGACAGAGGGACAGAGAAGAGAGGCGGACAGGCGGGCAAGGAGGCCATGGATCGGGGTAGACACAGAAGAAGAGAAGCATAAGGCAGGAAAAGAACACATGTGAGAAACATCAGTCACACAACCTTTAGGAGTGTGGCCAGCCAAGGGCCACATGGGCCAGGAGCAACCTATGGCCTCAAGACCCACAAAAGCACCAGACATTAGTGCCTCGTGGTTGTCTCTCTTTACCCCTCCCCCCCTAGCCCGCTTGGAGCTGTCACCTCCTCCTCACACCTGCACCTGAGAGGTGAGATAACAGTGGATGGTGCCCTACCTGTGGGAAAGCTGAGGCTGCCCCATCCCCTGCTGCTCAGGCAGCAGAACCAAGTCGTTCCCCCCCTACCCCCACCCCGGCCAGCCCACACACACTCACCTTGAGCTCCCCTGCGGCCACCTTGAATGCCAGCTCCACCAGGCAGCCCACCGCCATGCGCACGGCGCTGGAGGAGTGCATCTCGTTCCACACAGTGTCGCTGTCCACCTGCAGGGGCAGGAGAGCAGGCTTCAGCGTGCCCCCTGCAGGGGGAGGGTGAGAAGGGGGAGCAGCCGTGGTGGGGGAAGGGAGGGGCTGGAGCTGGGAGCACCGCCCGCCCAACCCCACAGGCGGATGCCCTACTCACCCCAATGCCCCCACAAGGCAGCATGGCATACATCTTCTGGCTGATGGGGCCTGCAGGGAAGAGGGACAGAGCTACACTAGAAGGCACCTCCACTGCCAGGGCCGCAGGTGGGCATGTGCAGTGGGCAGGGAGCTCAGTCACAGAGAAAGAAGGGCAGACCCTAGCAGAGAACAGGCCACTGCCACCCACGCCAGGTGGGAGATGACTGTCCCCCGTCCTGACGGGTGATCCTTCCCCAGGGGAAGGTGACGGGGAGAAAGGGGCCTGACATGTGAGGCAGAAGGGCACAGCCCATCACCAGGCCTGACCGGTCTCCTCCACCCTCCTGCACGCACCCCACCCACATGCTGTAGTCTGTGTGAATGGCGCCCTCTGGAGGCGTGTGCTGTGGCACCCACACCCCTGGAGACCCACCTGCCTACCAGGTAATGATCTTCCTGACAGCCCCAGTCCCATCTGGGCAGCAGACCCGGCCTGGCCCACCACCCCTCCCTGCTGGCCGCTCAGCTCACCGAGCAGCTTCTTGCTGTCCAGCTTCTGCCGGTTGAGGGGGCTGGTACCGTAGAGCAGGGTGTGGTACTCGGAGTGCACCGTCTGGATCTCGTCCAGCGTGGCTTTGCGACCCCGGATTCGCTGTCGGGAGAGAGGGGAGCAAGAGGGAGGGGCTGGTGATTAGGCTGGCGCTGCGGGCCCAGCACCTCTCTCCACCCCACAGTCTGGGCACATGAAGCCACCCTCTAGCCTCAGGAGATCCAAAAGTGGTTGTGGTCTATTTTTTTTAATCAATCGGACATTGCTATTCTTTTTATTTTTGGCCATGCCGTGCAGCACACAGGATCTTAGTTTCCCAAGCAGGGATGGATCCCGGGTCCCCTGCACTGGAAGCGCCGAATCCTAACCAATGGCCCTCCAGGGAAGTCCCAGGAGATGCAAAGTTTTTTGAGAAAGTATGCCCTGGTCCCCCAGGGACCCCAGCCCAGGACCCTCCCCCATTCAGCTGGGGACCATGGGGGCACCAGGCCACAAAGGATGGAACTGGGAAGCACATGGGGGCCTGGCCCTGAAGTCAGGGGTTGTAAAGAGAATGAGGAAGAGACACAGACAGAGGCATCCTCGACAGAAGAAACACAAGGACTTTCGCTGGGTTTGAGGTGGAAGCTGGAAGGAGGGGGGACCCCCTTACCTCACACTTGCTGAGCAGGCCTGTCTCCTGCAGCCGGGACCAGATGCTCTGGATCCGGCCAGCGTGCTCGGGGTGCACGTGTGTGTTCCCGCACATGCACTGATGCTTCAGCATGAACGTGTCGTAGACCACACCTGGGCCGGAGACACACCTGTCAGCCAGCACAGCTCTGGGCTCACAGCCCACCCGCCACCCTCAGCGGAGCTCACCGAGCTCCCTGGCCCACCCTGGTCCCAGCCCTCCTCGGCGCCACTCCAGCTGCCTTCCCACACGCCTGCTCCTCTTCTCTTCCTGAAATTCCTTTCCCCCATCACCGCCTGTCAGCAGTCCCCCTGCTCCTCAAGCCTCCACCAGGCTGCCTGACGCCGCCATCGGTTTTGACCTCACAGCACCTCCTCCTTCCCTTTCTCCCCCGTCAGAGCCTCTGTGTGCTGCCCCCCACCCCCACACCCTATTGGTGAGTGGGGACCATCCTCAAGTGGGGTCCCTCAAGGGGACCATCCGTGCCCCTACAGAGCCCAGCACTGGGCGGGTTCACGTGGAAGAGCCTTCTGGAATGGACTGAGGCCTCATTCTTAACTTCAAAGGGAGGAGAAAGAGCGAGAGGAGCACGGCCCCACTGAGACAGCGGGCTCCCTCCACCCAGGCCTCCAGGGCAGAGGCAGTGAGGAAGCAAAATCAGTGGTCCCTCGGTGTGGGGTGGGGGGCCCTGAGAAAGATGCTGCTCCCAGAGTACATGGACATTCGCCCCCACCTGCCCAGTGAAGCACAGGCTGCCACCACGACCACAGGTGGCTGTGCACACAGGGAGACAGCCAAGGCCTGTTTTCCCTCCCTTCAGGGTGTTCTGAGGGTCCCTGGCTGTCCCTCCAGGGCAGAGGTATATCTCATCCCTTCACAATGCCCAATACCGGATGCCATGCCATGCACAGCATGCCATCCCCCACAACACACACAATGGAAAGACAGCTCATGGGGGAAGGGCTCACCTGTGGTGAAGAGGTGCTTGGTGGGCTGGTCTGGGGGGCTCTTCATGCCCCCAGGGGCAGCAGGTGAGGACTGGGTGCGGCCCAGGGCCTGGTGGGGCACAGTGGCCAGGCTGAGGGGTGCCTGGTACACCTGCAGCGGCTGCAGCTGCTGGGTGTCTGCAAATGCCTGGGAAGGAGAGAGCAGGAGGGAGCCTGGGTGAGGCTGAGGCTGAGACGGAAGTGAGGACAGGTGCCCTGGGGCCTCCCGGGGGGCCTGAATCCAACCCTTCTCTTCCAGATCTCCTCCTTCCTCCAGCTCTTCCCTCCAGGGACCAGAGACACTCCAGTCTTAGCCATCTCCATCCCGGAGAAGATGGGGAGGGATGGGGGGGACGAGATGAGTCATGCTACCAGAGGAACATTGAGGTAAGCGGCTGGGAGGGATGGGGGCGTGGGAGGGGGTGGGATGAGTCAGGCCCCAAGGGCTCAGCTGTGTCCGCCATGAATGGAGTGTGCGCTCCCTCGGCGCCAGGGCAGACTGTAGTAACAGCGGGGGTGGGTGTGTACACACGCAGGCACGCAGAGACCGACGCACAACCAGCCCTACGTAGGCAGAGACGCAGATACACACAGACCACGTGCATCCAAGTGTGCGTGTGCACACGCACACACACACACAGAAGCAGACAGGTGGGGGCAGTCACAGTCAGAGGGAGGGGCTGGCAGACGGGGCAGAGAGAGCTCTAAGACTGACATCAGCTCTCTCCCTTCCACAGCCCCTTGTCTCTTTCCTGCTCCCCTGGGGACAGCCTGGAAAATGCAGACTGCCGAGAGGGAAGGGCAAAGGCGGAAAGAGGCGGCGGGAGGACAGACGGGTGGTGATCAAGGGCCGGGGCACAGGGGGCCACCTTTTTGTAACCAGCACTGGACTCCTCCAAGTCAGGCCCCTCTTCAGCACCGCTCTCGCGCTCCTCGTCCTTGACCTGGATGCAGTCCTCCTCCTCCTCCTCCTCTTCCTCCTCCTCCTCTTCCTCCTCCTCCAGGTCTTCCTGGGTGCTCTCACTCTCCGTGGAACCTTCTCGGGGTATGGTCAGGGCTCCTTCCCCCAGCAAGGCCTCCTGCTGCTCAGTCAGCTCCTCCTCTGTCTCCTCGGGGTGGGTGGTGGGCTGCCGTGGCAGCTCCCCCATCTTGGTAAGGATCTGGGAGCAGAGCCAGGAGGCCCATCAGCTGGGAGGGGGGCACAGCCGTGCAGCCCGAGGCCTGGGAGAGTCTATTCCTGCCCTCCTCTCTCCCCAGCGGCCGCCCAGCCCATACAGAGCTTTGATGTGGACAGAAAAAGGCAAGGTGGGGACTTCCCTGCTTCTCCAGTGGTTAAGAATCCACCTGCCAATATGGGGGACCACAGGTTCGATCCCTGATCCTGGAACTAAAATCCCACGTTTCAGAAGCAAACTAAGTCCTCGCACCATAACTACGGAGCCTGCACTCTACAGTCCATGCCCCACAACAAGAGAAACCACCGCAATGATAAGCCTGTGCACTGCAACTAGAGAAAGCCCATAGCCAAAAATAAATAAGTAAACAAAACAATGAATTTTAAAAATGAACAAATATTCTCCTCCAAAAAAATACAATATATCCTCTTAAAAAAAAAAAAAAGGGCAAGGTGACTCCTCTGATGCAGCAGGGAGTGGCCAAGGTGGTCAGAGGCGCCTCCGTCTCTGCCAGCCCGGCACCCTCTGTGTCCTGCCCCTGGCACAGCCCCGGATGTCAGCTTCTCCCGGCTCACCTTGCCCAGCCAGCCCAGCACCCTTGTGTCCTGTCCCCAGCACAGCCCCGGATGTCGGCTTCTCCCGGCTCACCTTGCCCAGCTGCAGCTGCTGCTGCTTCTGCTTCTCCAGGAACTGCTGGTGCTGCTGCTGCATGACCAGCTGTTGCAGGGCCTGGGGGCTCTGGGGCAGCGGCGAGGACTGGGTGCGGCTCAGGGGTCGGTGCCGCGGGAGCTTGCCCACTGTCCGCATGCTGGTGGCCACGCGCTCACCCGTCACCAGCGGGGACTGCCCGTGGAGCGGCACTGTGAGGTGTGGGAAGGGGAGCAAGCATTACTGGTAGGGCACCAGGCTCCCGACTCCCACCCGACTCTCCTTCTGGATCAGCACCACCTACCCACTGGGGCGGGGCGGGGTAGGGGGGAACCTAGGAGGGGCCTGGAGCACCTCTACCCCCAGACCTGAGCCCTATTCTTCCTCCTCCCCACAACTGAACAGTCTTGCTGCTCAGTCACCACCTCCAGCAAGCCTTCCTGGATTCACTGTTCCCTCCCTTTAATTCATTTAGTCAAACTTTTATGGTAGGCCAAGGAACATTTTTACTAACATATCAGAGTTCCTGGGCTTCTCTGGTGGCTCAGATGGTAAAGAATCTGCCTGCAGTGCAGGGACCGAGCTTCGATCCCTAGGTTAGGAGAAGGGAATGGCAACCCACTCCAGTATTCTTGCCTGGGAGAATCCCATGGACAGAAGAGCCTGGCAGGCTACAGTCCGTGGGGCCGCAGAGTCGGACATGACTGAGTGACTAATACACACACACTACATACTCCCTTTAATTCACTTACAACTACACAGTTTTGGGCCCTCCATGTGCATTAACAATGACTAGTTCTCCCCAGCTGTAAGACCTCCCTGATCATGAACATGGATCCCACCTGGCTGAGAAGCCTAGGCACCAAGACCATGAGACTTGTAAGCAGAACCTCTTCTGATGCCGCCAGCTCCTTACAGGCTGTCTGTCCAAAGCTGTGCTGTCCAATCCCATAGCTGCCAGCCCCACATGACCACTGAGCACTTGCAACATGGCCTGTCTAAACTGAGATATGCTCTAAGCATGAAATACCCACCAAATTTAAAAGACAGTATGAAAAACAAAATAAAATATTTCACTGCTAACTCTTTATATTCATTATATATTCCAATAATAGCATCCTAGATAGACTGAGTTAAGTACATGTTATTAATTTCACCAACTTCTTTTTGCACTTTTTAACATGGCTGCTAAAACAAACACTTCAAAGTACATGTGCCGCTTGTATTACATTTCTACTGGATTGCACTGCCCTGGAATAGAAGCTCCATTACAATGGTAGAGGTTAGGTACAATGCCTGATTGGCTGCAGGGACTCAACAGCATCTGTAGAATGCGGAATAAATCAATGATGCCATTGAGGGGAGCTGTGACACGGCTGGTGAGTATCCCTGGCTACTTCTCCTGGACAAGTGGTCCTTCCAGCTGAGCCCTCAGGATGGGGTCTGACCACGCCCCCTCCCCACACAGCTGCCTGCCCACTCACCAGCGATGAGGGTGCTCTGCTGCCGGGCTTGTTCCAGCAGCAGCACGTGCTGTAGCAGTGAGGCATGCCCGTGGGGGCTCGAGTCGCCCTCCAGTGCCACGCCCAACAGGCAGCCAGGGATGGAGGATGTGCTCATGAACTTGCCGGTCAGTGCACCACCCTGCCGCAGGGACTGGAGGGCCTGCCTCTCGGCCTCCTGCTGCGTCGACAGCTTCGGGGAGGCCTGGGGTGGGAAGGGAGATGGCAATGAGGAAAGGGTTTATACTGCCCCCCAAGGTCTGCCGAAGTTGGACCAGCATCCCTCACCTACCCTCTGCCCACCCCCACCTCCAGCTTTGGGGAGGACCTTCTGATCTCCCTCAGGACCTTGGGAGGACAAAAGCGCCAGCTGGGGACATCCAGGACCAAAGACCTCAACACCTGAGGGGACGTGCCCCGTACTCACGGTGAGGTGCGAGTTGGTGACAGTGACCGTGGCCTGTAGCCCTAGGGAGATGTTGGGCAGAGAGGGAGACGTGTAGAGGCTGAACTGGTTGGGGGAGGTGTCCGGAGGGAGGGCCCGGTGCTGGGGGAGCATCTGGGAAGCAGTTGGGAGAGACAGGCATGAGAGCAGGCAAAGGGCGGCCACCTGGGGCCAGGGCCAAGGCGGAGGGCTCCGAATGGCACCCACCTCCCACACCAAGCCCCACCTGGGGGGAACTGAGAGGTCAGAGCTGTGCAGAGGCCCACAGGACACATCCCACTTCGGGGCAATAGGTCCCTCCAGTCTGTCCATGCGGGGCAGAAAGGCCCCTCCTGGGCACTCTCAACCAGACAGACCGCACGGGACAGGAAGCAGCTCTGGCCCACCCGCCCAGTCCCTGGTGGGCCTGTACCTCGGTGGGGATGTTGGGAACCGAGCCTGTAAAGCCATTCTCCGCGATGGTGCTGTGGGAGCTGTTGGGAGAGCTGGGGCCAGAGCCTGGTGCACTGTTACACACGGCAGACACTATGGGAGAGGCAGCTGTCACCTGGGCCTGCTCGGAGCAGCCCCCCGACTCCCCGGCCCTCAGAACAGGGACAAGAAACGAGCCCTTACCCCCAGGTCCAGCACCTGTGATCTCAACAGCTCTCTTCTTAAAGGTGCTAATGACAGTCCCATCCTTGCGACGCAAGAGGGGACTGCTTCTCCGCTCGGCCACCTTCTGCTTTAGCCTCGAACGTACTTTTAAGTTGGGTTCGGAGGCTGGGGAGAAGGCAGCCGGGGCTCAGACACATCGGCACAAGCGGACACACCTGCAGCCTGGCCCTTCCACATTCCCACCTCTGCCTAACCTCGCCCCGCCATAACCTGGGCGGCCAGGCTGTACTCACCTGTTTTGCGGAGGGGGAAGTCATCGCGGCTGTCGTAGGGCCCAAGCAAAGGCAGTTTGTAGGAGGGAGGCGTCCCAGGGGGGCCGCTCTGGGGAGGGGAACTCTGGTCCAAAGAAGCATGGTGGGTTCCCCTGCAGGGTGGAGAGAAGGAATGCAGACATGTCTAGGGGATCACCCAGCCTTTGGGGTGGAGGAAGGGGACAGAGACAGGTCTAGGGGATCATCCAGCCAGCTGTACCCACCACCGAGCAATCTACGTTTATGAAACATCCACTGCCTATGGTGATACGAAATGGATCTTGGGGAGGGCAGCGAGGAGAGAAACCAGGAGTGGGGGGGTCCCATCTCCTAGGAGAGATTGCAGGGTCCCTACATGACTTCAGCCCAGGAGCCCCATGCCAGCTCGTAGCCAGGCAGCCCTTGAGCTGGGCACCTCTGCAACCTATGCCTGTCAAGGAGCGTACCAGCATTTGGGATGCTGTGGGAGGGAATGGTTGAGGCCGCCTGGTGTGGGCTCCTTTGACTTCGACAGGAGAAATTCCTGGAGCCGTAGCTTCACCTCAGTGCTGGCGATGGCACCTGTGGGACAGGGCACGGCTGACCCAGGAGCTGGGGGCCAGGACCCCATGGCAACCCCCCACCTAGAGGCTCCCCAGCCTCACTCTCTTTGCTCTTCTCCTTGTTTCGAAGGATGAGCAGCTGCTGCTCGAGCCGCTGCTTCTCCAGCTCCTCCTGCCGCTGCTGCTCCCGCTGCCGCTGCTGCTCCAGCTCCTGCTGCCTCTTGGCTGCCAGCATCTCTTGCTGCTGCTGCAGGAGCAGTGGGGAGGCAGGGTGAGCTGAGTGCAGGGCGGGGCTCAGAGGTCTGGATGCCCCGGCCCCCGCGCTCACCTTGAGGTGCTTCTGCAGCTGGACTTCATGCTGCCGGGTCAGGTGGTCATGCTGTTTCTGGAACTCAGCGAACAGGAGCTGCTTCTGCAGCTGCTGCTGCTGCTTGAGCGCCAGGAGCTCCTGCTGCAGTTGCTGCTCCCGCAGCGCGGGGTCCACGGGGCCTGCCAGAGCCCCCCGCAGCTCCACGGGGCTGGGGCTGCCTCCTCCCCCGCCCCCCATGGAGTTGGGCATGGCTCCTGGCAGCACCGGCTTCACCTCTACTGCAGAGAGAAGAACCAGGAAGGAGTCAGCAGGCCATCCACACTGGGCCCTGGCTGCCATGCCTGGGGTCCAGAAAGCTACCAGGCAGGATTACTAGACCCCCAAGAGAATGCGGGATGGGGTGGGGGGAGTCAAATCCCTCTGCTCCGTGAATATAGCCTTCTGCCTTCATTAAATGAGACTGAAGCCATGAACTTCACTACAAAAATGTGCATAAGCAAAGCAGGGTACCTGGAAGATCATGAGTATTGAACAAAGACAACCACTGGACATTTTATGTGAATTATTTGGTGTGTGCTAAGTCACTTCAGTCGTGTCTGACTCTGCGACCCCATGGACTGTAGAGACCGCCAGGCTTCTCTGCCCATGGGATTCTCCAGGCAAGAATACTAGAGTGGGTTGCCATGTCCTCCTCCAAGGGATCTTCCTGAATTACATTCATGATAAGGAAACTGAGATTTTAGAGAGGTTTAAGTAATATGACCAAAGACAGCCCAGGTGATCCATGAACCAAGATGTGAATCCAAATCCTATGCTTTTAACCACCATCCTTCCTGTGCTTCCTCCCCCACCTCTCAACACCACACCGTCCCTGCCAAGAAGCCTATAGTACAGGAGAAACCAAGGCATTGACGTTGGTTCTAGAACTGATGGGGCTGGCAGCCAGGGGCCTCAGTAAGCCTAGGAAAGGTCTGTGGACACCCCCAAGGACAATGGACAGTCTATCCATTCTCCTGTTCCCTGCCTCACACTCAGCTAGGGCAGATGGGGTGGGAGGGTGACACTATGGGAACAGCGGGTGGGGTGGGAGCAGGAGGCTGCAAGGGAAGGGGGTGCAGGGCGGCACCAAACCAGGGACTGGAGGGGGCTGGGATTCAGACTCGCTTCCTTTGCTGGATTATCTCCTTTCAACAGTTTTATTGTAATTACCCTGAAAATGCCGCTATATATAGAGTGAGCCAAACAGCAGCTGTGCCTGGGGGGAGGGGGGAGGAGAGAGAGAGAATGGGCGGGCAGGCGCAGGGAGGAGGTGGGAGGAGGAGACAGGAAAGGAAAGGGAATCAGACAGGAAGAAGGGTAATGGCAGGGGTGTGGGGGGCTGGAGCCTAGGCAGAGATCTCAGAACTCCAGTCCCAGGGAGAACCTGCTGGGAAGAGAAAAGGAGCGGAGAGACCTGCTGGGCCCCCAGAACTTGGGTCCAGGCCCCCACGTGGACAATGGGCCAAGGGGCTCCAGGGAATGGCAACAGATTCCAATGGACTTATGGGAAAAGATGGGTCTCGACCTCTTGATCCCTGTACACTGTCCTCTGGCCACTCAATGTCATCCCTCCCCACCACTGCCCTGTGGTTGCCAGGGCAACTGGGCAAACACCACACCAGCAGGGAGCCCCAAGCCCAGGCCACACCCCACAAAGCCTTCTGACGCCTGCAGGAAAGGGAAGGCAGGCTACCCACTGCCTGGGAAGGAGGAAGCGAGAGACGCAGAGCCAAGCCGTCTTGTTCTTTTCCATTTCTTTCTCCAAAGACAGCCCTCACTTTCCCCACTCCGGTCCAGGGAGGTCACGGGGAGCTGGGATGACGTTCCAGTGGCAAGAAGGCCCACGCCAACCCAGACCTGGAGACAGAAAGCCCCTACCATCCTGATGGCAGCCAGAGTCCCCTGCCCTCGCAAACAGGCCCAGGCCTCTACCACCATCCCTTATCAGGAGTGGAGATGGAGCCAGGAGGGGGGTGAAGGGCTGAGCTAATAAGAAAGTCTCCCACACTCTCTGCAGTCTATGAGCCGGCTCTCTCCAGGGAGCCTGAATGAATGAGTGTCATCAAGGAAGGGGCAAGGCCTGCTGAAGGCCAAGGTCATGCTATCCTCAAGGCTGAACGTGGCCCCTGGGACCCGCTGGAGGTGGGAGAGGGAAGGTAGCATGAGCAAAGGATCTCCCTCGCTCCCCACCAGCACTTCTTCCCCCAGCACAGCCGGGCACATTCCTCTGTGGTTTGCCCGCCAGCCACACTGACGACTCTGCGGCCACAAGGCCAGAGCCACATCTGCAGGAGTGGCCAGATGTGGCCAGGAGGGTGGGGTTACACACACACACACACACACACACACGCTCACTCACTTTCCCTCCCAACCCATGTCCTGCCCCAGCACCAGGAGGAAAAACCCTGGGAAACTACAGAGACCCTTTCTGGAGGTGGCTGGTCCTGTCTGGGATACAAAAGCAGGGTGGCAGCAAGGAGCCAGCAGCCAGCCTTGGGTGTCCCCAGCCGTGGAAATACCCAGCAGGGCCCCAGGCTGGCTGGAGAGTTATCTGTTCCTCGGCAAGGCTGGCTTGGCCTGTGGCGCTCTGATCACTCGGCCAAGAGGTGGACAGGCTTCAACCTGCTGCTCCCGGCAGCGCCAGGGCTGCTGGAGCCGGATGCCAGCCCGCCCGTCCAGGGAAGGGCAAGGGTCCAAGCGCTCCTGGCTCCCAGCAGATAACCCTGCTTGGGCTGGAACTGCTGCCAGCAGTGCTGGCTTCCCCTGCCGGAGCCCTGTAGAGAAGGCACGGGCTCGGGCGAGGGGACTCTCCCACCGGGGCCCCTGTGTGGCCGCTACCACCACAGCAGCAGTGGAGATGCTGGGCCCTGCGCTGCCATCGCTGCCGCGGCCCCATTGGTATGCAGGTGGTGGGGCGGCCAGCGGGCTCCAACGCACAGTCTTGTTCCCACACTAGCAGGAAGCACAGGCGACTGGGGAATATTAATCTGCAGGCCCTCTGGGGCCCAAACAGGAAGCGGCACCCCCTGGGTCTGCCAGGTAGTAAGCCAGCTCCATCCAAGACGGATGGTGCCAAGACTGGACAGCTAGAGTCAGGGAGGTCGGCAGTGGGGTAGGGAGGACACAGAGCCCCCCCAGATGTAGTTTTCTGGGCACAAAAGCTAGAGCCTGCCACCCCTCGAGGATCTGCGCCCTCGGCCAGTGTGGCATGAGCAGACCAGGTGGCAGTGGCGGCCATGAGAACCGAACACCTGGAAGGGGAAATGGGTGTGTCACGATAGGAAGAAGCTCTCAACCGCCTCCTGGTGGACAGAGAAGGACAGGAGGACTTCTGGAAAGGGAAGAAAGGAGATGCAAGGACGCTGGTCCCCAAGAGGGAAGGCTGGGGACCGTGGCTAGCCAAGGCCAGGGAAGGGATCACGTGGGAGGGCACGGCCCCCTATCCCATGCCTCCGCCTGACAGGGTTGCAGAAGTCGAAAGGAAGCCAGCAACTGGCTCAGGGACCTCCTGCAAAGGGAGACAGAAGGAACCAGGTCTGCCCTGCTCTGGGAGCTCTGACCTTGCCTCCTGGGAGCCACGGCCATAGGAACAAGCAGTAACAGCATCCTGTCCCCCAGCTTTCGGCAGGACTAACCAACACTGTCTCCCTGGAGCAGCCCCAGCTCAGGCAGCTAGGTGGGCAGCCATCAGAGAGTGGCACCGCACACATCAGGCTCTGGCTTAGAGGGAACCACTCTGCCCTGCTCATGGGGACAACTGAGCAGCACTAGTGACACTTCAGTGACACTTCCTTCCCATCTCGCTGGGCTTCCGGTCTCTCCATGAACCCCATCAGCCCAGTGGGGGCTCCCACAGCAGATTCTTTGGGTAGTATAACCAAGGATAGCCTGGCTCCTGGCGCGCCAGAGGGTGGGGGGGGGGGGACAGCGGGGGGGGGGCGGGGGAGATGACGCAGGTGCTGACAGGGTAACCTCTGGGATGACTGCCAGCACAGGCTTAGACTAAAAAGAGAGTGCCCAGGCAAAGGGACACTGCCCCCAAGAAGACAAGGGATTCTAGGACACGAGGAGCGGGTTTCAGCAGCACCTTTGGGAAACGGGTTCAAAATAAAAAACAGATGGAGCCGCCCAAGGGCAAGGTCAAGCCTGCCTCCTGCTCTAAACAGACCACAGGCTATGCCCTAGCTCCCAGCCTTCTCTTGGAGAAGTCACCAACTCCAGTGTGCCTGTGACCCAAACTCTGCTGCTGCTGCTGCTAAGTCGCTTCAGTCTCTAGCAGCAGGGAAATGGTACCTGGAGTTCCCCCTGGAGAAAAGTCCTGGGGCACACCACAGTGTGTGGACCCACCCGGCAGACCTAAGAAGCGTTAACACTTGACTCTAAAAAGACCCTGCTCCTGGAAGCCCCCAGCCACAGAAGGCTAGGGGAAGGAGGGGAGCCAGGGCACAAAGAACGTGAGGGAAGATCGCATTAAGCAGTGTGGAATGTCTACACACCCCCAACAATGAGAGGAGGGACTTCCCTGGTGGTCCGGAGGTTAAGACTCAGTCCTTCCGCAAGTGGGTCCCTGGTCGGGGGACCTAAAATACAACAGGCTGTGTGCCGTGGCCATACAAATAAATTAAATCCCCAAAAAAGAGGGGAGAGGAAGAAAAGGAATTCTGTTTCAGCCAGCTTGTAACATGCATGAGGAGACCAAGCCTCTGAGGCGGCTCTGCAGGAGATCCCTCCAAGGAAGTAGCAGGGCCTCAAAGCCAGGTGTCCTGACTCCCGGCTCAAGCGGGTTCACGAACCCCAATGCCGGCCATCCCCGGCCCTGGAGAACTGACCCTTCTGGAGAATAATGGGCTGGCAGCCCACCCTAGAGGACAGTAGCTTCCACCAGCACCCAGGCCCCCAGGAGCTCCCTCAGCAGGCCGGGGAGTCAGCAATTTCCTTAAACGTCCAGTGACCTTGTTCTGCCCCTCTGGAGAATGGGGAAAGGCTCTCACCCCTTTCCTGGCCTGGAGGGATTTTGGAAGAAGGCAGGGAACAGCATTTCATACTCCTCCCCGTGACGCCGATGACCCCTCCCCAACGAGGACGGTTTCCCATGATCTATTTCTGTGCTCTTACGTGACTAGTGAGGCCAATTTAGGTTCGACAGGTTCTACCACAATGCAGACAGTATTTCCACATGTGCGAGCTGGGGATGACTCTCACCTAGCAATTTTCCCAACTCCTCCTGCAACGCAAGCCAACACACATCACGTAATGGTGAAGAGCGAGGGTTCTTGGGTAAGAGACGCCAGGGTTCAAACTGGGTACTTTGTGGGTCAAGACACTGAGCCCCCTCCCTGCACTCCAGGCGGGCATCTGTGAAATGGGAGGAATCACCCACCTCCCAGAGCTGCCGGGGCTCCAGAGAGATAAGACATGCAGTGGAGCTTGGCACAGAGCCTGGGAAAATCTCAGGAGGTACTGGTGGAGGCTATTAATGGCTCCTGACATTTTTGGTGTGTCCTGGACCACTTGGGCAGTCTAGCAGAGCCTACGGACCACTTCTCAGAATGTTTCTAAAGTGCATGAAATAAAATACTTGGGATTCCGTGGGGACAAGTTCATAGATGGCCTGAATTCTAAGGAAATCAGGCTCAGACCTCTGCCAGGATGAAGCCTTAGCTTTCTCATGTCAGACTGTCCCAAGGTCACTCTGTGGTCCTGTCCCAATCAAACCCCTTCCGGTGGGCCCTGCACAACACAAGCTGGCGTGGCTGAACTGGATCCCAGAGCTAGAGGAGGCACCCCTTGGGAGGAGCCCTCTCCCAATGGCAGCATGTCTCTCCCGCCTCCCTTGCCTTGCTACCTCCAAGAAGGACCACACTGTCCTCTGAGGCTCACCCCCCAGCAGTGGGGCCCCTCCGTCCCTTCAAAGCAGTTCTTAACTGAGATGAACACAAGTTTTGGTCCATGCTCTTGGGGAACCAGTTTCCAGCAGGGGGAAAGCCTATAAAGGCATCTAACTTTTCTGTACCTGCTCCAGACAACACTCCTCTCCCCAGTACCATTCTACATCCTCCTGAGGCCAGGACTCAGGGGACCCTAAGCCCCTTCTAGTCAGAAGCAACATGAAACCTAGAGGGGTGGGGTTTGGTAGGAGGTGGGAGGGAGGTTCAGAAGGGAGGGAATATATGTGTATCTATGGCTGATTCATGTTGACATATGGAAGAAAACAACACAACATTGTAAAGCAATTATCCTCCAATTAAAAATAAATAAAATTTTTAAAAAGCAACATGAAACTGATTTCAAAGACTCTTAGAATGTCACTGAAGGAAGGGCCAGCAGGATCTGTGACTCAACTCCCCCAGGTGACAGAAGAGTAAAGTAAAGCCAGAGATAGAAGAAATTCATCCAAGGTCACCTGGACAGGAGGAGGCAGGGCTATTTAATCCTGGGTCTTCTGGTTCTCTCTTGTTGCTGTTGTTCAGTCGCTGAGTCGTGTCTGACTCTTCTGTGACTCCCTAGACTATAGCCGCCAGGCTCCTCTGTCCATGTGATTTCCCAGTTAAGAATACTAGAGTGAGCTGCCATTTCCTTCTTCAAGGGATCTTCCTGACCCAGGGATCAAATCCACTTCTCCTGCATTGGCAGGCGGATTCTTTACCACTGAGCCATCAGGGAAGCCCAGCTCTCTCTTACTTCCACCAAAAACCAAGAGAAATCTAGAAAGTTGTTCCTAAATTTAATGAGAGATGGAGCAGAGAGCTAGACTCTGTATGAGGGGTCGAGGGATCTAGACGGGGCACCTGGCTGGCCCCCAGAATACCAGAGCCAGGAGTGCAGGGAAAAAGGAGACCAAGTGAAAAGAATCCCAGAAACCTTGAGGTAGACTGTGCCTCTCAAGGGCAGCAAAGTCTTAAGCATAAGGGATGAGAGCCCTGGATGTTGTTATTGCTCAGTCGCTCAGTCGTGGCTGACTCTTTGCAACCCCATGGACTGCAGCATGTTAGGCTTTCATGTCCTTCACTATCTCCCGGAGTTTGCTCAAACTCATGTCCATTGAGTCCATGATGCCATCCAACCATCTCATCCTCTGTCACCCTCTTCTCCTCCTGCCCTCCATCTTTCCCAGCATCAGGGACTTTTCCAATGAGTTGGCTCTTTACATCAGGTGGCCCAAGTATTGGAGCTTCAGCATCAGTCCTTCCAATGAATATTCAGGGTTGACTTCCTCTAGGATTGACTAGAGCCCTGGTGGAAGGCACAAATCATCTCTCACTAGCAAGGACGGAAGGAGTCACTGGTCTTGGGCTGCTCTCTGGAGGAGAAGTAGATTCACTTCTCTCAGCCCAGCCATTTTCAGGAACCACTCAGGCACTACGCTAGAGGCAATTAAAAGGCACACTAAAGACATTCAGAGTCTGCAGCTGTTGCTGGGACTGCTTGCTCCACACCTGGGGTGGACAGCAGGGGCCCCAGGACAGGAGCTCTGTCTCTCCTCCGCAAGCACAGCCCAGCCCTGAGCATCCAGCAGGGCGCCCTGTGCCCCTGGCCACTTGCCATAATCCCCAACCCCGCTGGCGTTTAGACACCTGCTCCCCAGGGTCTCAAGATGCCCTCCGTCTCCAGACTGCCAGGCTGCTGGGGGCTGGATTTGACTCTGTCCGGGGCAAAGGCCTCCATGCTTCTGTTGTAAGCCCTTCTCCCAAGAGTCCCAAAGCTCATCGAGGCCTTCTAGGGAGACAGGCGACACCCACTGGCAGGCTGCTAGGCCCCACGACCCCTGTCCACAGGACCCCTGTCCACAAAACCTTTACGCCAAGCATGGTCTGAGCCTATTTACTCACATCGGAATCATCTGAGATGTGTTAAAAATGCTGGTTCCTGGGCCACCCTGTGGAATCTGAAACTTAGGGTTGGGGGGAGCAGTACGGTTTGGAAATCTGCATATTAACATATCCGCTTGGTAATTCTGTGGCAACTGGAAGTTTGAGAACTACTTTCTCACAATGTCCCCCTGGCTGTCGACACTCATTTCTGCTGCCAACCTGACAGCTGTTACAGCTGTGTGTGTGGACACAGTTAATTTGATTTCCTGTCTGGCAGCTGTGTAGCAGGGAAGGGACAGCTGAGGGTCTCAAAAACAAGAGGAGGGGATGAGGTAGGAGGGGACGGGGGCAGGGGAGGTTGTCTGAATGGGACAGGGTGTTCAACTTTGTTCCTGAGCCTGCTCTCTCCCTTGGGTCGAAATCCTTATGCGGAGGCAAACAGCTGATCCAGTGGCCCCCAGTATTTAGAGAAAAGAATCTCCTCTCAGAACCCTCAGGAGTCCTCAAGGCCAGACTGGTCTCTCTTGTCGAGGAGCATGAACTTTGGGAGCACAAAGACGGGCACACCACGTCCGGTGGTTCAGGTTGTGACTGTACAAGGGCACCCAACTAAAGCGCCAAGTTGCGGGCTGAAATCCAGCCCATGCTCCAAGCGCACTAAGCCATCCACTCTGGTATGAGTATACAGCCACCTGGAAGAAAGGCTGCCTTTAAAAAATTTGCACAGGGAAGCTCTTGCGTAGGTTAGCAGTGGCCCTACACAAAAACCTGGGTCCAAAGCCCAAAGTCATTTATTCTGCGACCTTCAGCAAGTTCCATAGCCTCTCAGATCTTTCTCAACTGTAAAACATAACCATTAATACCTTTCCAAAGGAAACAGGTAAGGAAAGCGCGGATACCCATTATTTAATACATTATAATATTAATTTCCTTCCCACCTAGTTTCGCCCTTTCGATCTTCCCACACCCCAACACCTACACACCCACCTACCTAGCCAAGCTTGGAATGGTATGAAGAATGTGAACAAGAATGTCCAGGGGAGAGGACTATCCAGGGGGTGGTCCAGTGGCTAAGCATCCAAGCTCCCAATGCAGGGGGCCTGGGTTCCATGCAGACCCCACATGCTGCAACCAAGAGTTCACATGCCCTAAGACCTGGTACAGTCAAATAGATAAATAAATTCTTTTTTAAAAAAAGAATGTCCAGGGGAAACCCCAATAACAAACACAAACCCCACAGCACTCCCAACATCCACAGCATCCCTTGCCGGCATAAGCGGAATTCACACCCTCCCTCACTAGGGAAAGAGAACTCCTCCTCCATGCCTGCTTTTAACATCCTGCACGTTGCCCAAGC
Organism: Okapia johnstoni; assembly: GCA_024291935.2. Taxonomy (NCBI): domain Eukaryota; kingdom Metazoa; phylum Chordata; class Mammalia; order Artiodactyla; family Giraffidae; genus Okapia; species Okapia johnstoni. Next base: position 18,052,408 of record CM044306.1, on the reverse strand, counting down.
AGCAGCTCTGCCCAATCCAGGCCAGAGGGAAATCCAAGGCCCAACAGAAGGGAGGCAGGGGAACCCCCAGCACCGCGTCCCTGGGAATCTCACAACCAGAGTTCAATCTCCTGGGCTTCCTGAGCTGAGACCAAGCCTGGATAAGAAGGGTGCCCATTGTGGGCTGGGGGGGGAGCCAGGCAGAGACCCCATCCATCGGGGAAGCCCTGACGGTACTAACAGAAGCTATGGTTTGTCCTCCTTCAACAGGAACAGTGGAGAGCACCCTGCATCCTTCATGGGCTCGCCTGCCAAGACTCTGGCTCACCCACTGGGGCAACTTACCATATCTGTCTATTCACCTAGAGGGCCAAGCCTGAGAATAGAGCCCAGGGATCCTGCTGTCAACCAACCCTGGATGCCAGCCCCCTCAAGCAACATTCATCCATCCACGTGCCAGGCACCGTGCTAAGAGTGTACAAGACAGTCCAGAGAGCCAAGGATACCCCTCAAATAGGGTTTCAAAGACCTGCTGCTAGAGTGGGCAAAGAGCTCAGGGCAGACACCCACCCTGGAAAGCCCCCTTTCCTCAAACCCTAGGGCTGGGGAGGCCTGGCGACACACACTGCCCACGAAGTGCTCCTGGACACCTGCTTTTTTAGCCACAGGCTTTTGCATCCTATCTGGAGACTGATCAAGAGATGGGGAGAGGGGGCAGGGTGGGGAGGGGGGTGGGGAGGGAGGAGGGGATAGTGGGGGGGAACACCAGGCTGCCTGGGCCCTCATGGCCATGTTTATCCGGGGTGGATTCTTTTTTAACCCAAAGGTTAAAGTGTTTCTATTTGAAACATCTATTTACATTCCAGAGTCCAAAAAAAAAACAAGGCAGCCGAGATCCAGGCCTATATCTGTCCCCAGCCGCGTCACAGACACAGCATCAGAGCTGCAGAGGGGGAACATTCTTAGCCCTCTCCCCGAGCCGCTGAGGTGACTCACACCTCCCTCCTGCCAGCATGGACCACGCCACTGCTCAGAAGGCTAGGCAGTGTGCGCGTGTTGGTTTCGGGGTGGGGGGGGGTGCCCACAGGGATCTAGAGAGCCGGACTGGCTGCGGGGTCTGGGGGGGGGGTCTATGCAGAGATGGGGAGCCTTTAGGAAAGGGATGGGGGCAGCAGGGATTCAGCCTGCAAAGATTCTGGGGTCCAACTTGAAAGAAGAGAGGACATGCTGAGGAGGAAACTTCAGGCCAACAGCCAACTGCTTCTGGAAGGCAAGGAACAGTGGGGATAGGGCACGATGGGTGGACTGATACGGCAACTGCCAAATGTGGTAGAGCCGCCCCGCAAGCAGAGATGCTCTGCACAGTCAGCCCTTTGCTCTCCAAGAGACCATCTTGACTCCCAGGAGCTTCAAGGCAGAAGTCAGCAGATAGGGTCTTTAGCTAGAGCTGTGGACTCAACTGGACCAGGGCTAGACTGGCCCCCTGTGTTTAACCCCCTCCCAGGGGACTATGCACAGACTCTGCACCGCTGGCCCTAGGGTTCCAGTCCCATCCCAGAGGCCTGCATGGTGGGCATCCTCAGGGCTGGTCCCCAGGGTTATGCCACTACCTTAGGAGACCGCATGGGTATCCCTGCCCAGGCAGATGGCTGGCCTTGTTTGAAGGGTTTTCCAATCTTCCCCAAACCTTCATCCTCTGACACATCCCAGTCCAGCTGCAACCTTATCCCTGGACAGCTTATAGCCAAATCAAGGGTGCCTGTACAGGAACATGGCTTCCACCTTCCGATCCAAAGCCTGGGACCCACACCCACCTACCCAGAGGCAAAGACTCCCTGTACATACACACACAGACACCCACACCCAAGTGCCAAGCCACTGCCAGGAGGGGCCAAGCGGGCATGGGTCCAGCAGGCCCCTCCCTAGAGGAAGCATCTGGTGGTGCCGGCCTGGTGGGGAGGCTGTGCCAGGAAGGCCTGATGCTGCCAACAGGTTCCTGGGAGGGAGGGAGGGAGGGAGGGAGTGGCTCAGCCCTGGGGGATCCCACCCCCAGCCAAGAGTCCCTGCTGAGAAGGGGGCAGGGTTAGGGAGTCCTCAAGCCCTGTGAGCCTGAGTAACATTCCTACATCCTCTTGTGTTGACAATAAACCAAAGCCTGGGGAAAGGAGAGATATGGGGGGTGGGGGTGGTCAAGGGAGCCAAGGCCCCAACATCCCAGCTGCCAGCCTCTGCCTAACTCAACCAGAACTGGACAAGCCTCCTCCCCAGGTGTCTGATTCCCAGGACACTCCCGCCTGTGGACCGGCAGGAATCAACGCAGTAGACCCTCTGACCCCAAGAACCCACGAGAGGAGATGGGGGGGGAGGGGGAGACTTTATTCTTATGGACACTCCGGCTCTAGTTTCTTCTCTTGTCCAGACCTGGGAAGCGGCTGGCTTGGAGGCAGGTCACTGACCCACTTCCTCCCCTCTTGACCATGGTGCCAACTAGGCCAGGATCGTCTAGTAATCCACAGCCCCCAGCAGTGGATGCCGACCCTGCCAGCGGCCAAAGAGATGCTGCGCAGTGCAGCTGGAGAGCATGGTGGGAGGGCAGGTCTGGGAGAGCAGGGAAGCCCACCTCAGAGAGCACAGCTCCCCTGACTGCACATATTCTCAACAAAGACCTCCAGAAAGATCTAGGCAGGACCCCACCTGGGTGAGACCTGGAGCCAGACGCTCAGCCGCAGAAACGGGGATGCCCAATGCCAGAGGGCAGGCGGGGACACGGAGGCACTTACCTGTCACGGGGATGCTGTGCAGAGGGGTCCGGGGCAGGATTTCCAAGGCTGGTTCCCGGCCTGGCATCCCATCTGCTGAGAAACAGGATTCCGTCTCATAGATGGTCTGCAGCATCTCCACCAGCCCCTGAGCCTTGGGCACCAGCAGCATGCCCGGGAGGGGCCGCCCGAGGCGGGGAGTCAGCCACGGGGAAGGTGGTCAGGCGGGGCCCTCGCGGCTGCCCAGGGGCTCCCTCAGGCCACGGCTGCTGGGACCAGCACGATGGGGAGGTGCTTCATCCGGCCTGGGCACTCCTGGCAGCAGGAGGAGCCCGGAACCCCGGAGTTACAGGCCCAGCGCCCCTCTAGAGGGGCATCCGACCACGGGCCTCTCCAGAGCTCCCAGGAGCGGGGTCTGGCTGAGCACTCAGGGGACAGGAAGGGGAGCTGGGCAGGCAGGCGGGCTCTCTGTGTTCCCTCCCAGCCCTGGGTGACAGCTCTGGGCCCGGCTCCCTGCTCCTCCTTCCCGAATGAGCCGCCGGCAGCTGGCAGGAGACTGAAATAGCAGTTGGGGGAGGGCCCTGTCTATAAATAGGTGGAGCATGCTCAGGGAGCCGCCGGCCGGCTGCCAGGAGCCCGGGCCTGGCGGAGGCCCCATGGGGGGGGGGAGGGGGAGGCGCGTTCCACCCCAGGAGGAAGCGCCAGGGAGGGGGATGGGAACTGGGAAGAGCCTGCACTCAGGGCCAAGGCCACACAGTCGGGTGGCCAGAGGCTGCGCTGGGGCAGGGCTCTGGCTGGAATAGCCACACATCTGGGAGCAGCTCTGGGACTGCTCTTGGCAGGCGAGGGGCTAGAGCCCCCAAAGCCCAACTCTGTCCTCTATGTTCCCTCGCACCATCCAGAGCAGATAAAGCAACTGGAAGGGTCTGGGATAGGTGGGCAGACAGGGCCACCAGGCCGAACTGTGCCATCTTCCCAGGAGTCCCTCTAACAGCCGATGGGAGCTGATTTACCTTCTGCCCTTTTTCAGACCTGGGAGGTGCCTCCCCGCCCCCCTCGACCAGCAGGGAGAGCCCTGAGCAGCAGCTAAATGGTAGCTCCCTCCTACTTATTGGGGTGTCACTTCCAGAGGCCGCTCAGCTTCCTTCTAGGGGGCAGGGAGACCCTTCCGGGACAGGCCTCACCCCACCCAGAGAAGGGAACCTGGGAGCACCTGCCTGTACTCAAGAGCACAGGTAGCTCTTCCCCTGGCAAGTGCAATGCTAAGTAGCACATAGGTCACCTCGCTTATTCTGCACGATGACCTTGGGAGAGAGGTGCAGACGGGGAAACCAAGGCACAGAGAGATGAAGTCACTCAGGTCATACAGCCACTTGAATGGTAGGGCTGGGACATCTGAAGTTCATGTCTGAGTTCTAACCACCACAGCCCCTGCTTCCTGCATGGGGGGCATGTGAAGCTGCCCCAGGGTTTCCATTAACAGGTACAATGACAACCCCCCCCAGGACCCAGGTAGGAGGAGACCTGGGGTTGTAGCCCCTGTAAGAAGAGTCGAGGGGCTGCCAGCATCCAGCCCTTCCCCATCAGCCCCAGGCCTGGCAGAGCAGGGCCCACTTCTGAGGCCCTGCTGGGACCTGAGACTGGTGTGCCATGAGGACCGGTGATACCCCCACCTACGCTTCCCACTGCTGGCCCATCCCTCCTCCTGAGATTGTGCCTCCCACTGATATAGAAATCCCACTTGGCCCCCTGACCTCACTGGAGCCTTTTAATAGCCGGGTTATTCCTGGGTCTGTGTCCCCCTCCCCCTTCCTGATGTCACAGCTGCTATTTTGGAGCCCCCTCCTGGCCCCTCCTTGCCCCCAACTCTAGGCATGGAGCCAGGGACACCTGTCCTCTCCCTGGACTGGATGACCTCACCCTCCCATTGGGAGGCCAGGAGGAGCTGGCCAACCAAGGACACAAGAGATGTGGCTCCTGCCAGCTGGGGACAGCAAAGGGGCCTCCTGCCTTCAGGTGGGGAGATCACATGGACGGGGAAGGGGAAGAGGTGGGCTGTCCCAGGCGCTAGACTGGCTGGTAAGATGGGTATGAGGGAAGCTGGAGGTTAACAGGAGCTAAAGAAAGCTCTGAGCCTCAGCTTCTCAGTCAGGACAGACTCCAGAAAACTGGTGATGGGGCAGTGCTCCCCACAGGGGTCTGGAGTTGGTGGACACTTCAGAGTAGGTCTGGGGACTCTGTTCAGCACTCTGTGCCCGAAACTCATCCTGGCCAACCAGGCTCCCCAGAGAGCAAGGGGAGGGAAGGTCAAGGTCTCCTCAGCGGGGTGACAGGCAGCAGTCTCGAGGGAGCCCAGAAAGCTGGGGGCAGCAGCCTGGCCCAGCCAAGACTCCACCCACCCACGCTGAAAGCAACCAGAAGGGCTGGCTAGCCCTGTCCTGGCTCTCTCTCTGCCTGCCCCAGGCACAGGAGAGTATGGTAGAGGAACCCTGCTCTGGAAGAGAGGAAATCATCAGTTACAATGACTCAAAAGGCAGGGCCCCCAGAACGTGGAGCAGTCAGAACCCTAAGGAAACACAGCTCCCTGTTTAGGGAAGCTGGGAGCCCCTGAGAGGCTGGGCACCCAGAGGTGGCCAGAGCCAGGGGTTCAGGGCAGTTCCCAGCACTGCTACGACTTTCAGCAACAGCTTGAAGTGGGAAGTAAAGTGTCAGACACAGACAGACGATCCTCAGCGTAGTTCCCAGAATCCTCCAGGGCAGTAAGAGAGGAGGCCTGGGATGGGGACAAGTGTCGTTTTTTTTCTTCTGAGGTTCAAGTGATGCAACATCTTCCTAACGTCTAACCTCAATCCTTCCTGCTTTATTAGCTCCTCTCCTCGGGATTCATGTCTCTTCTCCATGCCCCCTCCCCAGCTCTCCCATGCATGCGTCACCCCACTGATCTGACAGAGCACCCGCCAAGAATGGGTCACAGTAGCCTCATGAAAAGCAGGCACCATCCCCTCCAGAGCCACGATGACCTCGTTTGCTCCCTCCCTCCCTCAGAGGCTGGGCTGAGGCCTCCTAACCCTTTAAATGTGGAGAAGGAGAACCTAAAGTGGTTCCTTGAGCTTGTGAAGGCTCCCATCTTCTGGGCCCAAAAGACTGGGGTGGGGCCCTGACTGTAAGGAAGAAAGCGAAATCCGCTTTGTGCAGAGTATAAAAGCCGAGGGTTGGTGGGGGGGGTACCCCGGATGGAATGCAGGGTGCAAGCTGCCATGGGGCCCTGGAGGCAGGCCTGCCTGCCCTCCCGTTCTCTCCTGCCCTCAGAGTCCAGTCATGCTGGAGCCTGTCAGCACGGCCTGGGAGCCGCCATGTGCCAGGTCCCATGCTGGGTGCTGGCTGAACCCTCTCATTTAAGACCCAGCCCAGGGAAAATGTGAACACCTACTGTGGCATCTTCCATATCCCCTCGAGGTTGACCCTGCCTCCTCCGACCATTCCATGCTAAGCCTTCAATCCCTCTGGAATGGTGGGACAAGGGAGGGTGGCGTCGATCTCAATCCACAATGAGTTCAGAGGCATGCCAGGGGGCATCAAAGTGGAGAAGGAACACCAGAGTCCACTTCCCAGACCCCTGCCCCATTGACGCCTCTGACCCACTTTCTCCTCCTTCCCCGGGGGCGCAGAGGCAGAGGCTGAGCCTTAGGCTGGGAGGCAGGACACCAAGGTTCCTGGCTCCACCCCACGCCTATGCCCCAGTTTCTCTGGTCACCCAGAAAGGAGGGGGCAGCCGGGAAAGAGAAGGAGAGAAAGTGTGCAGCGAGCTGGGAGGTGCTGGGCAGAGGTGCTGGGCTGGCAGGCGTTGTCATGAAGCTTGTCTCCCTCCCACGCTGGGGCTAAGGAACCTGGTCGCCTCCTCCTGGGGCCCTGTCGCCATCTAGACTGGCTCAAGGGACGGGCCTTCCCCGTGCCCACGCCTCTTGGCCACAGCACAGAGGACAGGGCAGTGAGGGACCAGAGTGGGCCCAGGCCCCAGAGTAGCTCCTCCAGGCTTCAGGGAGCACATCCTGTCAGTCCTTCACACCCAATGATGGGAGCAGGAATGAAAATGAAGCCTCACTCCTCAAGCCTCCTGGGGCCCGAAGAGAAACCAGATACCAGGCAGCAGCCTCCTCAGGGAAGCGGGCAGCCCCATCAATGGCCTCTGCTTGTCCTCCCAGGACTGCAAAAGAGGCAAATCAGGTCAGATGCTGGCATCCGGCCCAGCCCAGAGGGAAGTGGATCAGCTCCCACTCCCCAGGGAGGACTGGGGAGCCCCAGAAGTAAATCTCTCGAGATCATCTCCACCTGCCACCCCTCACCTGGAAGACACCCTCTCACTAACTTGTCTGCTGTGAGGGCAGGGATGGATCATCTCCTACTTTTCTTTTCCAAACAGGAAAGCTCCTGCCCTGAGACAAAAGGAGGGAAACTGCCCCTCACCCAGGCCTGCCCTTCTGAGCCCTGACGGAGAGAGGGGTGAGTCTTCAGGGACTTGGGAGAGGGTGGGGGTGCTCAGACACCTGGGGGACTAACCACTCTCCTCATCCCCACCTTTAGCCCCAGGCCTGCGGCCTCATGCTCTTCCTAAGCTCCCTGAGAGGGACACCCAGCTACAATTCGTGGTTTCACTGTACTCCCGTGGAGTTCAGGCAAGCAGTTTCCAGGCTTCTGCCAGGCACCCAGCACCCACAGCCTCAGCCCAGATGCCACCCTGTGCTCTTGGAATGGCAGATGCTGGGCCCCTTGATGGGGGGGGCTGTGCAGAAGTTGGCCCTCTCCCCCGGTCACAGCAGCTGGAACTCCACAACAGGGAGAGGCAGGCCTGGAGCCCCAGAAAAACTCGGTAGGAAGGGACTTGGGATGCTGCCCCTGAACAATGATCCCAGTCTGAGCCTGGCAACAGTCCTAAAACCAGCTTTCCAATCTCTCGCCCCTTGTCCTTCTCCCTCCTTGCTGAACGCAAGCAGACGGCATCTCCCCCTGCTGGGGGGAGCGAGAAAGCCAGCCAGGAGGCGCAGCCAATTGGATGGGCCCCTCCTGGCCGGGCTCAGGGTTGACGGACCCTTCCAGCCCCTGCCAGCTCTGGGTCAAGCGGCTACAAGGAGGATTCAGCCCACCTGCATCTGGAAAGACAACCCACTGACCTGATCTGGCTGAGGTTATCATCTTAGCCTTTCACTGTAAGGCACTAAAATCCCAAAGCTGGAAAACATCCTTCTGGAGCGACCAACAGATGCCTCTGGCCAGCTCCCCTTCCCCTGGCCAAGAGTTAGACCCCAGGCCTGGTGTGACCAGATATGGCTCCCAAACAGGTCAGTGTTGTAGCTCAGAGGAAAGAAGCAGTTGGCACTCTTGTTAGGCACAACCGACCCTGCAAGGGGCACCATCCAGCTGAGATGGCCAAGGGACTGTTGAGAACCCACCAGGCCTCTCCTTCCCCTTCGTCAGCCCAGCCTCATAGGAGGAAGCAGGAAGTCAGGGTAGCCCACCCTCCAGCACCAGAGATACACAGACCTCTTTACGTCTAACACCTAGCATAGTCCCTTCCCTGTAGGGGAAATGAAGGCAGGCACTGGCAGGAGGTTTGGAGGGGGGACCACAATCCCAGCAGGAGGGGGCCCATCGACAAAGCTGACTTGGTGAATCTCAGGAGCCCAGCCTTCCCCAGCTGGCACGCTACTCTGTCTTGTGCCCGGACAATGTCACAATGGAAAGGGCAAGAGGAGGGGGCACAGCCTTGACCAAAACAAAGGTCACAAAGCCAACCAATCCCACCAGCTTCTGGCTTCCCTGAATCTGTTGGCAGCCCCAGGACTGTGGTCAGGGCCACACGTCACCAGCACGCGGTCCTCACAACAGGAAGCCACCAGATCGAGCACAGTGATGATGACAGGGAATGAGATGGGCCTCGACTCCTCCCTGATCCTGCTCTACATCATCCTGCTGACCAGTTTCGGTCTCCAGGCCCTAGTTTCCCCGTCTCTGAAAGAATGAAAGGTATCTCCCACCCCAGCAGAAAAAGATGTAAGTAATAGGAAAGGGGGGTGGGGAGCTGCTGGTTAAAGTTGAGCAAGATGGACTCTGACCCTTTTAAGTCTGTGCAGAAAGAGACAGCCAAGGAGGGAAAGCAGTTATTACTCTGACCACACTGACCCATGACCCCCTGTGAAACCCTGAGGGTCCAGCTCAGGCCGCTTGGACACATCCACATGGGCACACATCCAGACTCACCCGTGCACAAAGCTGCCTGGAGTCCCACCCACAGACTATTTCTGGCAGCACTAGGCAGGCTCCTAGGAGCAGAGGGGAATAAGAAAACTCAGGGCTGGAGACCCCAAATTAAGAATCTTCCCTGTCCAGGGCATGTCTACCTGGACTCAAAGGAGAGAGCCAAGTCTCCTCTGCCAACGTATCACTGCCCACCCCTCACCCCAATACCACTTATCCCAACACAGGCTAAGGCTGGAGGCCCTGCAAACCTCCACTGAGAAAAAGATATGGAACACAGAGTATGGAAAAGAGTGTGGAACTTCAGCAAGAAGGACGGACACCACCACGACAAGGAAGCTGGATATTCAGCTATCAGAGGGAACTTCTTCCAACATCATCCCCAGACCTTCCGGAGGGGTTCAGGGGCACACAACCCCCTCACCCCTGCCTGTTTTGGTGAACAGGGGCAGGGTGGCATGGAACTGAGAGCCCCTGAGTCAAGAGGGCCAGCCTGGGATCACAGTTGGACCCATGCCCTCGCCGGGCTAGGCTAGACCATCAACCCATCAACTTCAGGTCTACCCTTTAGTCAACCACTCTGGGCTTGCCTCTGTCCTTTTCTCACCATGCTTCTCCACTCCTGACCCCTCGCTTCATTATGGCTCAGACCCTGAAGACCAGCTGGCCTGGGGTGGATATACCCATACACCCCATTACATCCAAAGCCACCCCAGGTGCCTTCTCCGCCTCCCAACTCTTACCCGACTCGGTGGGAGAGTTCATGCCGGCTCTGGGCCTGCAGGAAGCTGGCGTTGGGGGCTGGGACGGGAGGGGGTGGAGCTGCGGTGATGTCAAGAGAGACAGACGATAACAGACAGACGGACGGGACAGGAGCCCGGGGCCGCTGGGCCTCTAACGCCCATCCGAGGCCATCCTTCGGGGCGAGGCAGTCAGGCATTCAGAACGGCATTCCTGGGGAGAGATGGAGCAGGGTTAGCGGGCCCCAACTCAGGAACCTGGGGGTGGAGGGAGACCTTGGAGCTTGTCAGTTACACCTAGGGAACAGAGGGAGGGCCACCTGCCCAGCAGCACGGCACTGGACCAGACCTAGTTTCTTCTCTTTCTAACTAGTGAGGCTGCCAGCTCTCACGGGAAGGGAAATGGCTACGGTAACCACATCCAAACTCCCTTTCAGGTGACCATGTGCACTGCCAGGTGGGGAGACCTCAGAGACTCCCAAGGGCGCCAAAGGTGAAAGTGCAGGAAGGCATCTGAACTCTATCCAGGGCAGTGGAGAGACACAGGGCTGATCTGGAGCCCCTCGAAGAACTTAAGGGAGAGACTGGTCCTCCAGCCCCATAGCCTGAGCTTGGATGCTCATCTTCTCCCTACTCCCAGATCCTAGTGTCACCCAACCCTGGAAACGCCACGTGCTTCTGTCTTGGTCTCCCTCATTCAACAACAGGTTGCCCTCAGAGAAAGATGGCAACAACTGCTCTTTCTCTACCCATTAACCGTGCTGTTTCCAAGAATTTCGAAAGACAGAGACATTCATCCCACATCTGGTGCCCTCTGGACTAGGGGTCCAAGGCCCATACCCAGGGCCTTGTATGTGTTGTATAGGTTGTGCCCCGCGCAACGAGGTCTGAAATCCAGCCTCTGCTCTGCCTGCCAAGCTACACAGGCTGAATCCACCCAGAATAAGGGATGCTATTTTCCAGTTTGTACAAAGACACCAAGAGACCCAGCAGCAGGCCTGCTGAGGCCAGTAGAGTAAGAGAGGATGTCCCAGTATTACAGAACCATGTGTTTGCCAACTGTCTCCACTCCTCCAGCTCCCCAACCCCCTCTAGCCCCACAGCTAGCCCTCAAGCCTCAGACACTACACATGCACCCACCTGGGCCCATCCCTAAAGAGTTCATGATCCACCCTAGACATGATCTCATTCATTTTTTTCCAAACTAAGGCAGGCCTTCCAACACCTAGTAAAATGGAGGGAGCAGGAAGCAATAGGAAGGGGCCAAGTTTTAAACCCTAACTCTGCTCCCCAAACTAGGAAGAGGCAGTCACTTCTGCCCCTGGACAGCCTACCTCCTGGCCGGATTAATTCTTGGTAAACTTTGCATTCTCATCAAGGATGGCCAGGCACGAGGTCCATATGGGGCCGAGGAGCCCAGGAGTCAGCCATGGCAGGGACACAAGAACACAAACATTGACACACACACAGGTATACTGCACATATACTAGGAGGATCTCAAGTCTTCTACTGCTCCCTGGGCTTTGACTCGGTAGCCAGGGAAAGGTGCACTCAGATGGGGAGGTGGGAGTAGGCCGAGAGAAGGAGCTGAGTAGCTCCCAGCAGGCACAGGTGTGGGGCAAGGTCAGAAGAGGCTATGCAGGGTTGGGGCCAAGCTCAGGAATGCAGCAGGTGGGGCTGTTGGTGCCCTGGCAGGGCCCGCGTGGGCAGACAGCTCAGCCCATGCCCACCCCAGGGCTGGCGCCCAGTCCTGCTCACACCCTTTCCCGTGGGCTGGGGAACACAGTTCAGAATTTCCCACGATTCCCAGCAGCCCAAGTGACCCAGCCCATCTCCTCAGTGAAAGGAACCTCCAAAACAGGGCTCTCAGGAGGGGCAGAGTCTCCACGGGCCAAAAACTAGGTTAAGATCCATCCTGAGCCCCCATCAGTCTTCAACCCCTGGAGAGAAGAGGAAGGGAGGGGCTCCCAGAACTCCCAGGAGGCTTGGGGCTCTGAAAGGCTGCACTCTGGCCCACCCTACCGCATGTAACAGGACTCCTGGGCCCCCATCCACCTGGGGAGAGTGTCTGCCAACACTCCCAGGAAGCCTCCCTGGGAAACAAAGCAGCGTTCACTTTGATCACTCATGGGGACAGACACAGATATTTGACTGGGGGTGGGGGGAAGGGCTGAAGGGGGAAAGGGGGAGCTTAATGGGGAATACCTGAGCTGTCTGGTCCCTCCTCAGCCAGAGAAACTCACTGCTGACCATTGTTATAGAAAGGTCGGGGGTGGGGGGCAGTTGGGGACCAAGAGCTCCATGGCTCCCGGCACTCTGATGCCAAACCAGTGAGCAGCCTGGCTTACAACACATCACAAGCAACCAGACCCCAGGGTCCTGTCTGAACCTCCTGAGAACTCGTCTTCCAGTCAGACCTCTGTCCCACTCCAGGATCCAAACCCACCTCCCACCTCCAGCCAGGGCAGTAGAAAACCAGCTGCATATCACCCTCCAAGCTCATGGCTAAGCTGGGGGAGGAAGGGCAAAACACCCTAGGGTGATACACTCCACTCCATTCACAGGCAATACAATCTCCAGTGGAGGGTGGGAGGAGAAGGGCAGACAAGTGAGGGGCAGGCGGAGGATGCACTGCCTCAAAAGCCCCAAGTTCACAATGCAGCCCCACAGGTATCTCATCCCTCAAGGAACGTGAACTCCACCACCACGAGCCAGTCCCTTCTGCCAACACACCAGCTCTGGCCCTGCTCAAGACAGGCCCAAGTCCTGAGCACTGAGGCCGGGGACCCCTCCCCAGGTGAGCTGTCAGAACCAAATCCTGTGAGACTGCTCCCAGCCTGAGATGTGCCCCCAAAGTCTTCATCAGAAAGCCACAAGCCCAAACATCCCATCCCAAGGCACAAAGGAACTCTCATCTTGACCCCTCCTGACCAGGGCCCCGGCCGATCACTTTCCCCAGACTGAAGTCTTCCTCCAAGCTGGCCCACCAGAAGCCTGGAGGCTGATCAGAGCCAGGAGGGGTGGCTGACTTGGATGTCAGGGCCCAAACTAAGGGAGGGAGGAGGGCGACAGGGGAGGAAAAAAGGCACCAGGCTGACAAATTCATTTTTGCAATCGGCCCATTTCTGTTTGTCTGCTCAGACGCAGCTCCAGGCATCTGCACAAGCCAGATGGAGGGAGGCTGCTATTTCTAGAAAAAAGAGGGGGGGGTGGTGAGAGGCGAGGGAGGGACGAGGCAGAGGGCAGAAGACCGGATCTGTTTGCCCTAAAACCTCAGGCAGAAGGATACCCCCTCACCAACACTATCAGGCAGGGTCCCCATTCAAGAAAGGGCTGGGGCTGGGGTGAGGTGAGGTGGGGGACAAGAAAGGCAGAGAAAGTTTAATTAGCCAAAGTCGGCTACAATAGGCCCCCTCACGGGCTGCATCAGGTTTTCATTCATGAGCAAGCGACAGTGCTCCAAAAACGCCAAGAACCGCCCCCCCCTCGCCGTCTCCCCCCCACCCCCCACCAAGAGGAGTGCATCCTCTAGCAGGCTGGCTGAGCCTGATGCCGTGTTCCAGACATCCCTCCTCAAAGGGATGTGAGTAGGAAGAATTAATTATTAAAGAGCAGCTGGTACTTCAGCACCAACTGCACTCCCCCCAGCTCCTATAGCTGTTGCCCCCCTCCCCCCTGCAGAAACACAAACTACCAGTGCCCCCGCCAACATCCCCAGGCCCCATTTCTAAACACACAGCTAACATGCCACCCCTAGGGAAGGGAAAGCAAACCTTTGTCTCTGCAGCTACTTAGAGTGGGTGGGGCATGTGATACTGCCAGCCCCCCCCCCCATTACTCCATCCAGCCACACAGGAGGGTATACTGGGAAGGGGAGGCTGGCACAGAGCTAAGGTATCCTCCATCCTTGCCCCCAAGTAAACTGCACCTGGTATCTGCTCTCCGGCCCCCCCCCCTGCCCCGCATGGATACCTTCCCAGGATAGAGTGGCGATGCTGGCGGACCAGTCCTCTAACTCAGAGACCCCCACCTGCTTTGTCTGGACACAGCCCACAATCAAGTCCAAAGGGAGAAAAGCAAAGGGAGGTTTCAAGAGAAGGGACAGAAGGCAAACCAAGAGCTCCCCAAGCTTTGTGTTTAGGAGGAAGAGGAAGGAGGGAAGACTGAAACAAAAAAGCAGGCAGCCCCCAACATGGCTCACCCACCATCCCCAGCCCAGCCCAGCGTCTCAACAGCCAGCACAGGCTGAGGAACTCTGGTGCCTAGAACTCAAACGGAGCACCCTTCCTGCCTACATCCTCTAAACCTGAAGAGGCCCAGGACAGGACCCAGCTCCAGGCTCCAGTCCTCCAAAGCAGACTGGTCCGGGGTCCTTCTGGCTAAGACTCCTGGATCTCTCATCCCCTGCCTCCTTTTGTTCCTATGGTCTGACTCTATCCTTCCCTCCCAGTTGGACCTTGAACCCAGTTACCACCAAACCCAGTTACCCCAATGGCTGAAGCTAATTCCAGGCCCCAGAAGCACAGTGGTCACTGTCAGAGTGGTGGGTTTCTTGAGCACCCCAAAGCAGCTGCAGCTGCCACCCTTCCTTTTTAGGGATACACCTCACCTCAGAAGGCCAACCGGGGAGTATCAGGTGGTCACCTCCTCCCCAAAATGAGGCACTCCCACCTTCCCCTCTTCTCCCCCACCAACCAGCCTCCCAGATTAATTCCTTATTACCCAGCCAGTTCTCATCTCCCCCAGGTCCCCAGAGAAGGGTGGAGTAGGGAAGCAGCTCCCCTCAAGTTAAAAGGCACGGGCAGCGCCCCCTCCCTCTGTGAGACACAGACCCGGGATGAAAAATGGGGGGCATTCACCCCAGACAAGAAGTGGGGGGGGGGGGTAGCTTTCATCTCCTCGCTCTCTCTCTGGCTCCAGGGTGTCAGACGGGAGAAGAGGGTGGGAACAAACGCAGTAACGCCTCACTAGGGAGACGGTGCGAATAAAGGGAGAGAGAAGTAAGGTGGGCCCGCCAGCCCCCTCATCGGGCATGTAAGTCAAGGACACAAAAATCAAGGATGCGTTCCGAGGTATGGGTAGAAGCGCTGTGGCGTGGGGGCGCCCCTCACCTCAGAGTACCAAGAAAGGCTGTCCAGCGAAGAGGGGTCTGCACAGAATCCGGGTGCAGGGTTCAAATCGCTCTGCAACGCACAGCGCGCCGCCCGGGAGAGGGCAAATCAGACAGCCCGGGCCGGTCTCCCGGCCATTTGGGGGTGTGGATCGCGGGAAGACGGACCCCTCCCTTACCTGTAGGGAAGGCGCCCCTGCCTGGGAGGGGCAGGGAGGGGCGCGGGCAGAAACCCCGAGGACCGGCTCCCGGGCTGGCGATGCTCCCGGGGGGCGCCGCCTGGCACCCGGGCGCCGGGAGGAAGGAAGAGGGGCGCGGAGCTCGGCGCGCGCTCAGGGAGCCCGCGGGCAGCGACGGCAGGAGGAGGGGACGCTGCGTCGCGTCCGGGGAGGCTGGGGGAGATGGGATCGGGGCTGGTGCGGCGCGCTCACCCCCTGCGGCTCGAGCACCGGCTTCGCGGGCGGCGGCGGCAGCAGCGGCGGCGGCAGCAGCGGCAGCACCTCCTGGACGGCTCCTCCATCTTTGCGGCGGCTCCTCCGGCTCCGCTCGCCGCCGCCACCAACAACAACATTCGGAGACGTCACTCCCGTCACGTGACCCCACCCGGTGCTAAAAATAGACCCAGACCCCCCCACACACACCGACTTCAGCCACCACCAACCCCTCCCCTCTTTCTTGGCCCTCCCCGCCGGGCGGGGCCAACAGCGCCACCGTGACAACTTTTTAAAGGGCCAGTACCCGCAAAGGGCTGGGATGGGGAGGGGGAGAAAGGCAAGGGATCCGAGCCCTGTGAGCAGTGTTGGAAGGAGCGTTGCGGGCTTATGGGTTTGGTTCCTGGGGGCTCGGCCCTTGGGATGCACGATTTTCCTCCCTGCGCTTCCTCCACTTCCTTTTCAGACCGTGGATGGTGCAATCGTTGCCTGCCTAAGCTTCTCCCTAACACGCCCTCCCTCGGTGGGGGAGGGGACCTGGGGATGGATTCCTAGGGGCTGGGAGGGCCTTGGAGGCCCTAGCTAGGGGGCCATGCTGGGGGTGGATGTCTGGGACAAGCCTCGAACCCGGCAGCTCCGACCGCACACACTAAATCTGTGCCAAGCCAAAAAAAAAAAAAAAAAAAAAAAAAGACTGGGAAAGGCCAGGGCAGGGTTGTAATAGTCCAAGGCCTTCAAAAGGAAGACTTCCGGTCCCTGGCTTCGGTGCCATCCTCTTCTACAACTCAGTAACTCAGTAATTCCACTAACGAAAATGTATCCTAAGGAAATAACATTGTTGTGCTCAAAAATGAGTATGGAAAGAAAGAAATTGCTTCTAATGATGTGAAAAGTTGGAAACAACCTAAACATCCATCAAGAGAGGATTAACAAATAAACTAGGGCACATCCACTCAGTGGAATCCCATCCAGATCCAGACATTTAAAATGATACAAATCTGTATAGACCTTAAAAGATGCTCAAGATACGTGGTTTTCTTGAAAATCAGGAAACAAACAAATACTACAGAATTGTTCCATTATTTTTTGTCTCTCCCCCTTCCATTATTATAAACAACAAACTACATACTACATCCATATGTCTGAATATGTATGTGTATTAATGAGCCTACAAGAATTTACGCCAAAATATTTACCTTTGCTTTCCTCTTTATCTTTTTCTGTATATCTGAAATTTTGCAACTATCATGTATCACTTACCGGAAAAAGTGAATATATAAATGTTTCTATAATAAATAATAAAGGTTCTTCCTACAAAGTTGCTCATGAATAAGTCTCACCCGTCTTCATCCCCACCCCTTTTATGAAGTCAAATCATCTCTCATTTGCGATATTCTAGCTGCCGCCCTGGCCACTCCACTCCCTGCATCATCCCATCCATCTCCCAAAGCCAGAATGACCTTTTCAGAACACAAATTTACTCAAGGGGGGGCTTAAAAGCTGTCTACTTTTGTCACTGAAATCTGTATCTGGCCCAGAAAACTAGCTTTCAAACTTTAGGGTACTTACAAATTACCTAAAGAACATGTTCAAAACTCCTGAACCCTAGTGACAGTGTTTGTTTTTCAGTGGGGATGGGCCTAGAATCTTCATTTTTAGTAATTTTGCTGCAGCTGGTCCTCTCCCATATTTGGGAAAAAAAAAAAACAGCCTAGAAACTTCTACATGATCTGGTCCCACCTCACCTCTCTTCCTTTAGCTCTCTGTATTTCAGCCATTGTGGCTTTCTCTTCCATCATTGAAAAGCTAGTCTCTTGTTCCTCAGGATCTTTGCACAGGCTAGTCAGTTTTTTCTCTTTCTGAAGTGCTCCCCTCCCCTCTTCTCAACCTGGCTAACTCTTATTCATCCACAGAGCTCAATTAAATATCACTTCCTTAAGACTCCATGCTTTCACTGCCAAGGGCCTGGGTTCAATCCGTGGTTGGGAAACAAAGATCCCACAAGCTGCATGGGAATGGTCAAAAATATATATATATATATATATATATATGTATATATATAAAACTTCCTGTAAGAGGCCTTCCTTCGTCCTTTTAAGTTGGATCCTCTTGTTATCTTAAGGTTGTATGCCTTCATTGACCCTGACAACAATTTGTAAATATACATCTGTTTATAGCATTATTGGATTAGTGTCCATCTCTTCCTCTGAGGAGTATTAAATGATTAAGCAAAGGTGAGCAGTTTTTTTTAAAAAAGGATAACTTCTTTTTTAAAATATTTATTTATTTGGCTGCATCGGGTCTTAGTTGCTGCTCACAAGCTCTTCGTTGTGTCATGTGGATCTTTCTTCGCATCAGGCAGGCTTAGTTGCTCTGCAGTTTGTGTGATCTTAGGTCTCCAACCAGGGATGGAACCAACATCTCCTGCATTGCAAGACAGATTCTTAACCACTGAACCACCACCAAACTCCCAAAGATAAACAATTTTTTGACTGTGGACTCTGAGCAGAAAGGCCACCTCAAAAAGTCATTCCATGTCACTCCAAGACAGGGGTCTTCTTGTGTCTATCCTATAATAATGGTGCCATTTGCTGTCATTCTTGTTTTTTTACTAGCCAGGACACACGGCATGTGGGACCTTAGTTTTCCCACCAGGGATCAAACCCATGTCCCCTGTGTTGAAAGAAGGAGTCAACCACTGGACTGCTAGGGAAGTCCTGCATTTGCTGTGATTCTTATGCAATCTTATGACATCTCTTGGGTGGTTAGGTTCGGTTGAAGTTTTGCTTTTCAGTGCTTATGTTTTGCCTCCCCAAGCAGAGTAGGAGTTGCCTGGGAAAAGCAATAAGATCATATATATATATTTTTTGCCTTTCTAGCACCTAGCACTCCACCTGAAACATAGCAGATACAGGTTCAGGGACATTGAAGACTCTAGAGTTTTTTCTCTCAGGATCTCAGAACATGGGGAAAAAATCTTCCCATAAGGTACAATAGATGTCAATAACTGTCTTATGGCCAACCCTTTCCCATTCCACAGATGAAGGGACTGAGGCTCAGAGAAGCTAAATAACTTGCCCAGAGTCACAGAGTTCATGCAAGCAAGAACTCGGATTCAAACTCAGATCTCTCTGGCTGTCCCCCAGATACTAGGGAAAGGACCTGGGGGAACTTGACTCCCAAGTTCAACACTCTAGCCCTGATCTCTGGAGGTTTCTGAGATGAACACATTGTCCCTGCCATAGCCAAATGCCCCAGAAGTTAGAAGAATTCACCATATGTGGCCCTGATGAGTCTTCAGATTTTTCCTTATCTGGTAATTGGGATTAAATATTTCCCCATGAATTCTTCTTGTTTCTTGAGTATAAACAGAAAGTGCTGGAGATATGGAAATGAAACTACCTTTAAGGATCTTAGAGGTCTCTCACAGAGAATAAAACTATCTTTTGTTATGAGTCCCTGTGCTGTGCTGTGCTTAGTCACTCAGTCACGTCTGACTCTTTGTGACTCCATGGATTGTAGCCCACTAGGCTACTCTGTCCATGGGGATTCTCCAGGCAAGAATACTGAGTGGATTGCCATGCCCTCATCCAGGGGATCTTCCCAACCCAGGAATCTAACCCAGGTCTCCCATATTGCACGTGGATTCTTTACAGTCTGAGCCACCAGTGAAAGTGAAAGTGTTAGTTGAGTCTGCTCTTTGCAACCCCATGGACTGTAGCCTGCCAGGCTCCTCTGTCCATAGGATTTCCCAGGCAAGAATACTACAGTGGGTTGCCATGCCCTCCTCCAGGGGATCGTCCCCACCCAGAAATCGAATCCAGATCTCCTGCATTGCAGACAGATCCTTTACCAGCTGAGCTACCAGGGAAGCCCTAGGAGTCCCTAGGGTGAGCCATTGCCAGGACCATTCACCATGGAAACGGGAATTACAAGGTTGTCTCCTTAACCAGCACCTCAGATTCCCCATCTAGAATGATGAGGCAGAAGGGAACAACTAGCTGACTGGAAAACTTCTGACCCTGGGACCCAGTAGTGAATTTGGACTCTTGGTAGAAGGAAATTAATCTTGGAGAAGAGCCAAGTGTTTAACCTATAACCTGACGGGTTGGCAGCACCATTGGACTTTGAGAAGGAGGCATCGGGGCTGGGAAGAGGAATGAGGACTGGTGAGCAACACTGCTAGGGGCTCTGGGAGCTCCTACTCCTGTCTGAAGTCACCAGAAATGTCCTGGCCAGTTCTTGGAGCCAGACAGAGGGGAGCCTTCCTCCCTAATCAGTGGATGCTATGGAACTCACAGATACCCCCATCTCCTCCACCCGCCTCTCACTCACCCAGAATCTAAGTCAGCATTGCCTGGGGACTTCCCTGGTGGTCCAGTGACTAAGACTCTATGCTCCCAGGGCAGGGGCCCAGGTTCCATCCCTAGTCAGGGAACTAGATCCCACATGCTGCAACTAAGAGTTCGAATACTGCCGATTCCACATGCCGCAACTAAAGATTAGAGATTCCAAGTGACGCAACTAAGATCTGGTCCAGTCAAATACATATTTTTTTAAAAATGAATAAATAAAGTTAGCATCGTTTGGAGGGACAGACGAGGTACCCAGTACCAATGTGCCCTCACCTGAAACTCTCACCCAGATCCGGGGATAGAATTCTAGAGGCTGTGGGGCAACCCTTATAGAGTGTTCCAGCCTACAGTTCTGGTCTCCAGTGGAGCATCACTTTAGGTGGCCCTGCTGGCCTCCAAAGAATGCCTGGTAGGGAAATAGTCACCACAGCTGTGCCTAAATACAGCATCAAGTGGAAAATAATACAGAACGAGGAAGAACTAAGCTGGTAAACTCATGCAACATACATTTACCAGACATTTATCACAGGAAGTAGTCATTCTTTAGCACTTTTGTCAATTACCAAGGGCAGCTTGTTCATAGAAACATGTTGTTTCTAGTTCATTCAGCAAGAATTTATTGACCTCATTGAAAAATCATGAGGTCAGCACAAGACTAGTTACTTTGGGGATGGCAAAAAATAAGAAAACAGGACAGGAGACAAGAAAATCTGGGTCCTAGAATCACTCAGGGCTTTCCTGGTAGCTCTGCTGGTAAAGAATACACCTGCAATGGCAGGAGATCCCAGTTCAATTCCTGGATCGGAAAGATCCCCTGGAGGAGGGTATGGCAACCCTCTCCAGTATTCTTGCCTGGAAAATCCCCACGGACAGAAGGCAGTAGTCCATGGGGTTGAAAAGAGTCAGACACAACTGAGTGATTAAGCACAGCACAGCACAGAATCACTCCATCCCGGTGTGCTATTGGATAAGTCCCTCTGGGCCTTGGTGTCCTTATCTGGGAAACAGGACTGGACTGCCGTTCTCTGTGGTCCCTTTCAGTTCTGACCCTCTGAAAATCCAAAATTAGATGTGATGACAGCATCCAGAGTAGTGCTGGGCTTCAGAGTTTAGGCTGGATCTTCATTCCTTCAGGGTGCTTTAAGGTTCAGTCCTGCCCATGGGTGATTTACAATATGCCCAAGAGCCAAGGGGCTTCCCAGGTGGCACAGTGATAAAGAATCTGCCTGCCAATGCAGGAGATGCAAGAGATGTGGGTTCAGTCCCTGCGTCAGAAAGATTCCCTGGAGTAAGAAATGGCAACCCACTCCAGTATTCTTACCTGGACAAGTCCATGGACAGAGGAGCCTGGCAGGCTACAGTCCATGGGGTTGCTAAGACTTGGATATGACAAGCGACTGAGCCAACACACAAGAGCCAAAAATGAGTTTATTTCAGGGCAAACAATTCATGTGCTCCAAGACACAAAGCAAAAGGCATGTCACAGAGAATTGTAATGCAAACTGCGTCTCACTGAGGCTTCTTACCCTGCTAGCAGCAAGACAACGAGCAGGAGGTCCAGGGGGCCATAGCTGAAAAGGAAACCTACCCTCTCCTCCACCGCCCTGCTGGGACCTGGAAGTGAGGCCCAGATTTCCTGAACTGTACGGGGTTCCTGCCTGCCCGCTCAGGATTCAAGGCCACGTGAACACAACAGTGCAAGGGCAGCTCTGGCCAGTCACATCCTGTATGTTCGCAGTCCCTCTAGAGTACGGTCTCTGGGCGGGGCATGCACACCAGGGAGGGGATGGAGGGTACAAACGTGCCTGCCCTCTGGGAGCGTATGAGCCTGTGGAGACAACAGAACCCCAAGAAGCGGAATGAAGCAGTGGTAAAAGAGGGAGCTGGGAGACACAAGCCAACTCGGCCTCTAGAAGCTCAGGCCAACCATTTGCCCTCTCTGAGCCTCAGATTCCCCTCTGTAATGGGAGGACTGGACGCTTTGATGCTGGGAGACCCTCTTGGCCCTGAGGTCATGAAACAACAGAGACCAAGACACATGGAGGGGCATGGGCCCAGCCACACAAAACTGGTCCAGTTGGCTTCCCTCCAGCAAGTCATCTATGGTTGACATACATTTTGCCCCCTTTCTGCATAAACATGTATTGAGAGACTGCCTTTTGGGAGGTTCTGTCACATATATTACTATTCTCACCACAATTCTACAAGGTAGATGCTATGTATTCCATCTTATAAATACGGAGACAGAGGCCCAGTGATGTTAAGCAATCAGTAAGTGACAAGACCAGGGCAGAGGGAACTTCTTTGGTGGTCCCGTAGCTAAGACTCCGTGCTCCGTGCAGGGGGCTCGTGTCCAACCCTTGGTCAGGGAACTAGATCCCACGTGCCACAACTAAAGATCTTGAATGCCGCAAGGATCAAAGATCCTGAGTGCCTCAACTAAGACCCAGCACAGCCAAATAAATAAATAAGTAAAATACTAAAAAAAAAAAAAAAAAAAGACCAGGGTAGGACCCATGCTATCTGGGTTGGGTGCCAGATGAGGTCTCCCCAGGTTTGAGGGGTCTCCTCTGTATAGGAAGAGACATCTGTGTCCTCTTTCTCCTGGGAACTCCTTGCGGACCCAGACACCCCAACAGGAAGGCCCTGAGTTACGTGTCTGGAAGGCACATTCCATCATCTTTAAGTAATAGGGGCTCTCTGGCATATCCACTGAGGATTCATCCTGTCCATCGGACAGCACAGCAGACTAGACTTTACCCACCCCATTTGACTTCATCCTGCCAACTCCTCAAGATGAGTGTTGTTGCTATTGTTATTATTATCATCATCCCCACTTTAAAGATGAAGGATCCGAGGCCCAGGAGACTTAAGGAACTTGCCCAAAGCCACAGACTCGGTAAGTTAAGATACAGGGATCTGACCCCAGGTTATCAGAGCCCAGAGCATGATTAGTTTAACCACTGGACCCAACCCCACTGAAAGGGTAAAGATCTAGACCTGGATTGAGGCTCTGCCACTGAACCAGCTATGTGAACTTGGAAATTCATTTGATACTTTATCTCTTAGAATTTCCTCACCCATAATAAAGGACAGTAACCTCCACCATTCTGGGTTTCCAGAGCAGGACATGGGGGTACTTGTGTGAAGAGCTGGCACAGGACAGGGCAAAGGGTAAGCCCAACCCTCATCTCCTGCCTTGATGTTATCACCCCTTGGTTTGGGCCAGCTGAAATGCTACTGCCACTCCCACTCCCTGAGTAAGGAACTCACCTTCTACACCAGAAATGACCTCTGCCCCACACTTTCTCACCTTGCTATTTGCAGATCCTGGGTTCCCATCCCACTCTCCCAGACATTGTAGAATTGCTCTAGGGGTGGGTAGGCATGCAAGCCCAGATGCCCCAGAGATGCTGTAGGAACAAGGCTTCCAGACTAGGGTTGCCAGAATTAGGAAAAAAAGGAAAGAAAGGCTGTGCAGTTAAATTTACATTTCAGATAAACAAGGAATAATTTGTATACTTATAGAAAGAGTTCATGCCTTTAAAAAACTTATATTATTTATTTTTAAACTTATATTTAAAAAATTATTCCTTATCTGAAACTCAGATTTAAGTGGTTGTCCTGTGTTTTATCTGACAGTCCCTACTCCTAGACCTCAAGGTCAGGTTGGAAGATAGCCCAACAAATAATTTTTTTGTTTTGTTTTAATAATTTTATTTATTAATTTATTTTTGGCTGTGCTGGGTCTTCGTTGCTGCAGAGGCTTTTCTCTAGTTGTGGTGGCACGTGGGCTCAATAGTTGTGGTTCCCCGGCTCTAGAGCACAGGCTCAGAAGTTGCTTGTGGCTCAGGGGCTTAGTTGATCCACAGTATGTGGGATCTTCCCAGACCAGGGATTGAACCTGTGTCTCCAGCATTGGCAGGTGGATTCTTTCCCACTGAGCCACCAGGGAAGCCCCCAGGAAGTGGTTTTTGTTAAGAAATTTTAAACAAAAGAACCCATTTTAAGTATACAATTCAACATTTTCTAAGTAAATTTACCACGTGTACAACCGTCACATAATCTGGTTTCAAAAACATTTTTATCACCCAATAAAATGCTCATTTACAGTTAATTCCCATTACCTCCCCCACAAATAGCCTTTTAAAATATTTAATAAATAAATAGTATTTTTCTGCTGTAAAAATTCATACACTCTTAATGTAGAAACAAGGGGTGGGAGTGAGATCAGAGAAGTACAAAGAAGAAAATAAAATCACTCCTAAGTGCATAATTCAATGAGAACAATTATTAGTAATTGGGTAAATGCTTTTCTAATTTTTCCCATGCTCATATTTTTTCAAGAAAAATTATATCACATTATATCACACAGTATCTTACTATTTATTTTTTTGTAATACATCATGAAAATATTCCCATGGCATTAAATCTTCTTCCACAGCCTCATTTTTAAAGGTTGAGCAGTATTCCATTGTTTCTTTTTATTTTAAAAAAATATTATTTATTTATTTGAGCTGGGGGGTTTTAGCTGCAGTAGACATAAACTTCAATCCTCCTTGAGGCACTCAGGATTTTTAGTTGTGACATGAGAACTATTAGTTGCTGCTTGTGGGATCTAGTTCCTTGATCAAGGATCAAACCCAGCTGCCCTGCTTTGGGAGCATGGAATCTCAGCCACTGGACCACCGGGCAAGTCCCCCATTGTGTTGTTTTACCAGTTTCTTTATTCAATCCCTTTCTGATGGACATTTGGGTTGTTTTCAGTTTTTCACTATTGTAAATAATGCTGTGATCCACCTTATTATAGCTAAATCCTTGCACACATCAATAATTGCTTTCTTAGAGGTGGAGCTGTTTTGTCAAATATCTTGCATGCATGCACTTGTGCCTGCTCAGTCGTGTCCGAGTCTCTGCAACCCCTTGGACTGTAGCCCGCTAGGCTCCTCTGTTCACGGGATTTTCCAGGCAAGAATACTGGAGAGGGTTGCCATTCCCTTCTCCAGGGGATCTTTCTGACCCAGGGATTAAACCCGTATTTCTGGCATCTCCTGCACTGGCAGGTAGATTCTTTACCACTGAGTTACCTGGGAAGCCCATTTTGTCAAATGGTCTACGCACTTTTAAAGCTTTTGATGATTTATTTCCCACCTTGTAAGGGACGCCACCCTGGGACCCAGTTGTCCAAGTCAGAAGCCTCAGGTGCAGTTCAACCCTAGAGA
This sequence comes from Okapia johnstoni, assembly GCA_024291935.2. Classification (NCBI taxonomy): domain Eukaryota; kingdom Metazoa; phylum Chordata; class Mammalia; order Artiodactyla; family Giraffidae; genus Okapia; species Okapia johnstoni. The sequence continues at coordinate 18,027,560 of CM044306.1, read as the reverse complement.
AGAAGGCTGGCTGATACCTGGTGGTGGGATTCAGACTGGTCCTTGGAGGAACCGGTCCCGGCAGTGCAAAGGAGAGAAGCTACCGGATCCTGAAGATTGTCAGGTACTGGGGGGACTCTGTGGGATCTCCCTGGAAACCAGAAGAATACTCTTGCCGTTACCCCATCGCCTCCTCATCACCAGCCACAGGTGCCCGAGACAACAAGCTTCAGCAGCTCCTTCCCTGCTGCCCCCTGTTTGTTCCCCGTGCTCCAGGCAAGCTGGACATGGCTCGCAGGAATCTAGCCAGCTGCAGTCTGCCCTGAGCCCCGCCCTCCCCCACAGTCCGGAGAGTCAGCGTCGCTTCCAGGGGCCGATCTTGGCACCCCCCACCCAGGGGTCCAGCCTCCCTGCCTTCACCCCGCAACCGTGGAAGAAGACCGCACGCGGAAGGCTTGGGGAGGTGGGTGTTGGGATGGAGGCGTAGATCTTGTGACGACTCACATGCCAGCGGAGAGGGAGAAAGGGGCTGGGGGAATGAATGGATTGCAAACCAGAGGGGAGGGGCCAAGGAGAAGAGCTCTGGTGCCTCGATTCCACCGCGTCAGTTTCTTCAACATCTGCAGTGCGTGGGGCTGAGCGATCCCACTGGGGAGTTAGGGGGGGTGGGCTGGCTGACGTTTGCTTCCCGCCCGCTGGGTTGGCCCGAGCAGTTCATGAATGACTCACCTCATTGTCAGGCTGATTCACTGCTCGCCTGGGGACTTGCGGGAGGGTGGGGGGATTGAGGGGAGCTGGGGCGGGGGCGTGAGGGCGGGCCGGGGGAGGGGAAGCGGCCGCAGCCTCCTTGCTGGGGTCCGGACGCGAAGGATGGGTTTCCGGGATAAGAAGGAGGGGCGTGCACATGACTTGGTCCGTGGAGAACAAACTTGAGGTTCTGTCATTAGTCTACCTGTGACTATTTACACTTAAATTAATTAAAATTAAATCCAATGAGAGCTTCAGTTCCTCAGTGTCACCAGCCACACTTCAAGCTGTCAGTAGCACGTGCTGTTGTCAACAGCCACTCTATCGGATAATGCGGAAATGTTCTATGCGACAGTGCTGGTCTACACAGCCTTCACACACACACAACGCCACACAGACCAGACCTTCCGCCACCCCCGTACACTCAGACCCACCCCACCCCCCCGTAGGCAGCACATAACAAACACAATTCCACACACATTCCACACCCTCATTCAACATGCAACAGCCACTTACCGACACATCCCCGCAGAACTCTCAGTACGTGTACACACTTCCGGTGTATGCCACTGTCCATGGGAAGACAAATGTAAACACATAAACGTGCATCATCACTGTGAATTGCATACAACTGTTCATACGATCAAAATACAAATTAGGACGAAATGTATTTGCAAATATGCTGAAATAGATACAAACTCAAGCCATGTGGTTCCCATAACAAATCTCAGCACATGTTTGCAAACTGGAGTAGGGGGGAAGGGAACCCACATTGTTGAGCCTCTGCCAAGGTGCTGGGCATGGAGTTAGCCATTTCAATGTGTTAATTCATTTAATTCCACAGCAGTCCTGTGAGGAAGTTGTATTATTCCATTTTCATAGAGGGGACAGCTAAGTTCAGAGAGGTAAAGTAACTTACTGAAGGTCACACAGCCAGTTAGCAGTATGGTCAAATATGAACCCCCATTTATCTAACTCCATAGACAATGCAGCATGCTGTCTCCAAACACTCCCTCTAAACACACACACACACACACACACACACACACACACAAATACAGGTGTGCTCTCTCCTGTACTTAAGAAGGTGAGGCTCCTCATCCAACAAGTACAGGTATTTGGGGAAGTGAGCATGGAGTTGCCTAGACTCCTTTGTACTTGCTTCTGACAAATAGCATTAGGTCATTCAACAAACGCTTACTAGTCTTCTGTGTGCTAGGCCCTGTGCCAAGTGCTGGCTCACAAAAGTGAAAAGTCATGGTCGGTTGCTCTGAAAGAGTTCAAAGGCCGGCAGGGAGGTATGAAGGAAACTTGAAGACAATACAGGGCATGCAAGAGACCTAAGCTATCACAGCCCCCAAGTCCAGGGAACCAAGGAGAAGGAAACCTGAGTCAGTCAAAGAAGGCTTCTTGGAGGAGGCAGCATGTGACCTAGGGCATGAAGAGTGAGTGGGGTGGAGAGGGATTGGTATTGATTGGGACATTAGTTGAGAGATGAGATCACTTCCCAAGTGCAGGAGACACAAGAGACCTTGGTTTGATTCCTGGGCTGGGAAGATGCCCTGAAGTAGGAAATGGCAACCCACTCCAATGTTCTTCCCTGAAAAATTCTCTGGACAGAAGAGCCTGGCAGACTATAGTCCATGGGGTTGCAAGGAATCATAGCACAGATGCACATGAGAGATGAAATAGGACAGGAGAGCAGATTCCGGGGCATTGTAGGTGCTGGGGAATTTTTTTTTTAACCCCACCATGTGACATGAATCTTAGCTCCCTGAGGAGGAATCGAACTGGTGTCCCTTGCAGTGGAAGCATGAAGTCTTAACCACTGGACCACCGGGGAAAAAAGTCCCAGCCCTGGGGATTTTATATATCATCCTCAGGTGACTGGAAGTGATTGAACATTTTTTATGATGGAAAAAATAGTATCCTATTTGCATGTTGGAAAGAATGGACAGAAGGGAGGAGAGCTTGGACTAGGAAGACCGTGCAGCAGGCTATGGGGATTGTCCAGGCAGGAAATAGTAAGGCTTGATGTAGAGTGTAAGATCCGGACAAGATAAGGGATATAGGGGGATGAGGGATCAGAGTGTATCCTGGCCCTGAGACAGTGCAAGGCAACAGCTTTCCCACCCATTAAAATGTAATGAAAGCTATGATTTTCTTTCAGAGCAAGGCATATGTGCATAGGCATGTGATGTTTTGGACGTAATTATAGGGGATTCGTATTCCCTGAATCCCCAGTTTAAGAGCCCAGTTCATCGGAATTCTAAAAGGCAAAACAATGTAGTGGTTAAGCTTGTGGATGCTGGTGTCAAACTGGCTGGTTAATTATCTTAGCTGCAACACCTATTAGCAATGTGGGCTTAGGCCAGACATTGCCCCTTTCCTCCTCTGTAAAGCAGAAGTGATCCTAGCACCTATATCAAGACCTGTTGCTATGAACAAGTGAGTTAATTCATGTAAATTAATGAACCTTGCCTGGAACACAGAAAGTGCTCAGGGAAGTCCTGGTGGTTATTACTATACACTGTTGTTGTTACTGTTTAGTCACTTGGTCATGTCTGACTCTTTTGTGACCCCATGTACTTTAGCCCACCAAGCTCCTCTGTCCATGGGACTTCCCAAGCAAGAATACTGGAGCAGGTTGTCGTTTTCTTCTCCAGGGGATCTTCCAGACCCAGGTATTGAACCCTCATCTTCTGCATTGGCAGACAGATTTTTTACCACTGAGCCACCAGGTAAACCCATTACTATAGATTAACTCAGTACTAATGAGACATTCCCCTTTGTACTCAACTTCACAGCTGAAGTTCTGGTGTCTTCTGGTATGGGTCCTCCTACCTGAGTCCTAGAACCCACTTTTCCATTTCCCAGAATCTACCCTTCCTTTTTGGTCTGAGTCTCCATTATCCTCAACCCTGGTTATTAGTAGTAAGCCCACTAACCCCTCTTCTAAGAGAAGGAAGAAGAGGACCAGACTAGATCACCATGGGTATCTAGCCTTTGCTTTTACTTTGGAGGAAAGTGTCAGGAAGAAGACCTGTGACTTGGGGAAGAATCCTTCAGCATAAGAAAGTGAAAATCACTCAGTCGTGTCTGACTCTTTGTGACACCATGGACTATACAGTCCATGGAATTCTCCAGGCCACAATACTGGAGTGGGTAGCCTTTCCCTTCTCCAGGGGATCTTCCCAATCCAGGGAGCGAATCCAGGTCTCCTGCATTGCACATGGATTCTTTACCAGCTGAGCCACCAGGAAAGACCAAGTATACTGGAGTGGGTAGCCTATCCCTTCTCCAGCGGATCTTCCTGACCCAAGAATCGAACTGGGGTCTCCTGCATTGCAGGTGGATTCTTTACCAACTGAGCTCTCAGGGAAGCCCAAGTCAAATCAGCATGACTGTCCTCCCCAAATTTAAAATCATAGACAACTTCCTCACTGTGGCCTGCCAGCCCCTCTCCAAAATGTCCCTGGCCCACATTTTCCATTTACTTCAGCCACCACTCCCACCCCCATCCAAGTTCTAACAGGAGGTAGGGGTGGCATTTGCCAAGTTCACTGAACTCAGAAAGGCAGTGGAGGAGAAAGCATAGGACTTCCAATCAGAAGAGCCACCAGCAAATGACTGTGTGACCCTGAGGGAGTCCCTTCCCCTGTGGGCCTCAGGTTCCTAATCTGTAAGTAATACCCACCCTTCACTCTTCGTGGAATCTCGTGAAGACAAAATGAGCCAATGGTTAAAACTGGAAGATGGAAACTACGGTGTGGGTAGGAGTTGATAGTACTCCTTTCAGCCTTTGGCCTCTGTGATGTCCCTTCACCTGGAGCTTTCAGAGCCCAGATCCACAGGAAGCCCTGTAACTGGGTCTCCAGGACTACCCAGTTGGGGGGCTGGGTTCCCTGGGAGGAGAGGGGGCCTGTAAATGGGAGGATTTGGGGCCTGTCCCCTAGTTCAGAAGCACAAAGGCCTTGGAGGAATTCCTAGCTTGGATGAGAGTTAGAGGTTCAGGTGTCCTCTCTCATCACCATTCTGGCCTCCATTCTGACCTATGACAAGTTAACTGGTCCACAAGGAACAATGATGGAAGTCATAGGCTTCCAAGAGGTCAGACCAGGCCAGGCAGTCTGCCCTTGGGAAGATGCATGGCCGGTTCAGATCAGATAGTTAAGAACTCACATCAGCTACCTTCCTCCTGCCTTTTAAGTCCTCAAAACTGTGCAACCTGTGCTGTCTCTCAACTGCTTCATGATAAACAAGAAGGAAAACTGAGGTCAGGCTGAATCAGTAACCACAGTAGGCTTTAGTGATAACAACTGGACTTCCCAGATCACTAGGCCCTCTCCTGGTGTCTATCTTTTGTTCTGTATCTCCCTGACTTGTTCATATTTTATTTATTTATTTAATATATATATTTTTGGCCACTGCGTGGCTTTCAGGATCTTAGCTCTCCAACCAGGAACTGAACTAGTGCCCAGGGCAGGGAAAGCATGGAGTCTTAACTACTGGACCACCAGGAAATTCTCTCCCTGACTTGTTCATGAACTTGAGAGTACAAGGAGTCATTCATTTCTCTATCCCCAAAGTTAAGCACTGTGCCTGATACATAGTAGTCGCTGTGTCTTTCATTTATTAATTCTATAGAGCATTGTTCTAAGTGCTGGGGATACATAGTTGCACAAGCCAGACAACATCCCTATCCTCATGAAGCTCATATTCTAGTGAGGAAGACACACAATAAAGATGTAAACCATGACGATTATCAATAATGAAAAATGCTGAGAAGGAAATTAAGCGTTGTGATGGGGCGAGGGATGTTACTTGAGAGATTAATGTGACAGGGAAGATCTGACATCTAAACTGAGACATGAAGGATGAGAACAGCCTGACCGCGAACATCTTGCTTAATAAATATGTGTGGCAAGAATAGACGGATTGATGGATGGATGGATGGAGAGATGAAGACAAACCAACAAGGTGGATTCTGGTGTGAATGAGAGTCACGCTGTTAATACTCAGTCCCTAGTATGCTTAACACAAGAGAAGAAGGTGGGCAGGATGGGATGTAATGGGCCCCAAATTCCCAACCTTGCTCACCCGAATGCGCATTGAGCAAGCGGATTGGATCCAGGGTCAGCTGGGGGGCGACCGAGAGCGCGTGCCTTTCCCTTTAAGGCTGGGGCGGAAGACCGCGGTGAAGGCCTTTGTGTCGGCGGTATAGAAATAGGCCCGCCCCTTTAAGAGGGCGGAGAAGCTGAGTGGCGGCGGCTTCGAACGCGGCCTAGGGAGCCAGCCCCCAGGTTCCCGACCACCCTCCTTCGGCCCCCACCTGGGTTGCAAAGACGCCTCTCTCCGACCTCGCCCCAGAGACACTGTCGCCCGGACTCTGACCCACCCACGTGGACCAAGGCCGAAGCCCCGGCGACCCCTGGAGTCAGGGTCTGTCCGGCCAAGCCACGGCCGGAGCCTACTGGCGGTCGCCATGGTAATGCCGCGCCTGGGACCACCCGGCCGCTGGGTCCCCCGGCCGCAGGGACCTGTCTTCCGGGTTCCAGCCTCTCCCTCGTGCGAGCTGCAGGATCGGGTTAGGGTTTAAGGGAGAGCTTGGTGGGGTCGGGACGGCTGGGCTCTAGTCAGGGCTCGGCTTGGACACGCCCGGGCCCCCAAGGAAGGTCGCCACCCACCTCCCTCAGGGCTTCAGCTCCCCGTCTCTAGCCTTCCGTTTCACCAAGGAAGACTCCGGTTCATCCTTACCCTTGTACTCAAACGTCACGCCTCCCGGGCTCTCCCCCAACCATTCCAGTCTGGTTTTTGACATTGGGCGATAGGTCTCCCTATCTGTAGCTCTTGCTGCTTTGGCAGCTGGAGTTAGGTACAGCCCTTGGCTCTAGTGTTGACACACTTTTAATGCCGGCCACAGCAGCCCTGCTGTCCAGAAAGGAGGATCTGTGGGGACGGGTCGGGGTGAGGGAAAGGTGGAGGGGATACATCCTACCCTCCCAGGACCCTAGCTTCTGGGTGTTAGATAAAAGGAAACCACTGATTTGTCTTTCAGAATCAAGGCCTCTGTGCTGGGCATGCTTGGATTTATGGTAGTATCCCTTACATCTGACAAGGGTTCCCCAGGCCAAGCCTTTGGGGTTGGGGCAAAATCCTTAGACCCACATGCCCTGTACTGGGTCTAAAGAATGACACAGGCTCCCTTGGGCAGCCTTCCCTTTGCTTCCTCCCTCTTATTACAAGATTAACGCAGATAGACCTAAAGGAATTATTTTATAAGACAGGATTCTAAATCATCATCTAAGTCTTTAAGTAAACCCCATCTCTCCTCATCCTTTATTCCTTCCCCAACACGACAGTAAAAAAAAAAAAAAAAAAAAAAAAAAAACCAAGCAAACAGAAAACAGTACACCTGATGTCTTGTTAGAATTAGGAAAAAGCAGAGTGAAGACAAAATGTACTTGCAAATGGTATTTCTCCTCCAGCCTCAATTGCTTTGTTTTCCTTTCAGGCATGCAGCCTGCAGAAGCTGTTTGCTGTGGAAGAAGAGTTTGAAGATGAGGTAAGGAAGTGTTTGTGATCAGAGATGGCACCCAGGCCTAGAACCCAAGTTTCCTTTTACCTGACATGTGTATCTTTTTTTCCTTTTTTCTCTGTGAGAGGCTGAGAGATGATGAGAAATATAAACAACCCACTTAACCGTCTTAGAAACAAATAAAAAACCAGAGAGATGAGCTGCTTAACTGTCATACCTTTAAATTATAAGGGCCTTTGCCTGGAAGCTGTGTCACGTGGATGATTGGATCCACCTTCACGATGACATACTTCACGTGGGAAGAAAGTTTATAGAGAGGCAGAGACAGCGCAGCTACTAGACAGCAGGGGGCCCAGGGTCACCAACTGGCCACCTGAGCCAGGGCAAAATACTTCATTCTCTGGCCTTCCATTTTTTCCCTTATGACATGAGGGATGTTCTTCTGCCTCAAACATTCTTCCCTTCCCTCCTCTCTCTGGAGAAGATGAGGGATTAGATTAGACCTGAAGCTAGCATCTTAGAATCACCTCTGCTGAGTCCCTGCCACATACACAATAAATCAGAATTTCTGGGGATGGGTTCAGGCAGGGGTATTTTTAATCTCTGGGTGCAGCCAGAGACCACTGAACTAGTGATCTGCAACACTGTCTTCCCACTCAGATCTAACAGATGTAGTTTCATCTGGGTGGCCCAAAATTGTTATGTCAAATCCTTTTCAGAAAGAAACAGGATTTAAGTGAATAAAGCCCCCAGAGGTAAATTAAATTGCTTAAGAATACAACACTGGGCTTCCTTGGTGGCTCAGTGGTAAAGAGTCTACCTGTCAATGCAGGAGAGATGGGTTCGATCCCTGATCTGGGAAGATCCCAGATGCTGTGGAGCAGCCAAGCCCGTGCATCACAACTATTGAGCCTGTGCTCTAGGGCCTGGGAGCCACAACTACTGAGCCCACGTGCCAGTTACTGAAGCCACATGCCCTAGGGCCCCATGCTCCGCAACAAGAGAAGCTACCTCGGTGAAAAGCCTGTGCACTGCAACTAGAGTGTAGCCCCTACTTGCCGCAACTAGAGAAAAGCCCATGCAGCAACGCAGGCCCAGCAAGCTAAAAAAATAAAAAATACAGCACCAATACCCAGCACCAACATTAGACATGACTCCAGTCTAATGTACATGGAAACTACTAAACTATGTTTATAGGATAGAGTTGCTCTGGTTTATCAATGACAAGCCTTTCAGAGCTACTTTTTGACTCCCAGTGGTTTGCTTTTAAAAAATCACTTTTAGATTTGTCTGGATGCCTAATTTGTGCCTAGTGAGATGGTGCACCAGGGACCTTTGTGGCAGCCACAGCCCCACACTTCCCTCCCTTTGAAGCTTTTGAAACCTGAGGTTTGAAGGGAAAAACAGACCTTTTAAAATTCCCTCTCTGGCTTGTCTCATACCCTGAGGCCCCAAGACATAGTGACAGAGGCATATATGAGTTCCAGTCCTGGTTCTGTGAAGTTACTTAACCTGAGTCTCGGTTTCTATATCCATAAAACCGGGATGATAATAGTACCTATTCATAGGGTCAATGTGAGAATTCATTGAGAGAATTCTGGTAAAATGTTTACATGGTACCTGGCACCCAGTGAGGTGCTTCACATGTTAGGTGTTTTGTTATCATTTGGGGACTTGATTTTTGTTTTTAAAAATAACTCAAAACTGCCAGCTTTGTCAAGGAGATATGTGTCCTTGTCTTTGTCTTTCAGCTTTGGAGATGTGTAATTACAGACTGAAAGAGTGACCCTCCTGGGTCTTACCAGGTCAAGATAGGACTGCTAGGCTAGTAATGGAATTAAGAGTGAAGGACTCTGACAGCTCAAGTTTCTGTTCCATGACCAGTCCCTTCCCCCTTCCCAAGGCAGATGACATCATGTCTGAAAGGGAGCTCTTCAGGGGAAAAGGGCTCCATCAACTCCCAGGGTCATCAGGATTTTATTCCTGCTGTAATTCAAATATTATTATTATTACTAAGTCTTAAAGTAATCCTGTTGGAGTATGCTAGTCTCCTGATAATACACCAAGCAGGAGAGATCCTTTCTCTAGCCTAGACAATCTAGTGCGGCAGCAGGGGGTGGGGGTGCAGGGGACCTTCCTGTCAGTTAAATCAGCAGTTCTGACTCAAAAACACCCTCGGAACAGGTCTGTTGCTCTTGAAGGTGTCAATCTCACCTTGCTTCCCAACTGGAATCCATACTTAATTTAACTTGCCTGAAAAGCTATATTTAACTTCTGCCTATTTTGCTGGATCCAAGGCCTCTTTGACTTACCGAAGACTATGTGTGTGTGTGTGTGAGAGAGAGAGAGATGGGGGGAGGAGAGAGTTGAGGACCTGAAGCAAGACCAGCTCCTGAGTGCACAGGCTGGACACCAGAAAGCTGATTTCCTTGAGACAGGTGTGTGCCCTGGGGAATTTGTTTAACTCCTTGGTGACCTGGTTCCTTTGCTTCTCTTACTGCTCCAACTGCCACCACCACCACCCCTCCTCTCCTCTCCCCCTTGAGACTGAATAAAGAAAGAAGCTACCTGAAGACTTAGCCTTAGAATGTGTCTGGCAGAAGCCTGTGGCAGACTCTTGGGTGAGGTCAAAGGTGGTGAGAGAGTCTACAACTGCCGTACACGTCTTGGTTTCCTGCTTGTGTGTATCTGCACACACAGACACACCACATGCCAGAAACAGTAAAAGCACAGTGCTTCTTGATTTCCAGATGCCAAGACCCATTGTCTCTGCTTCTTTGTAGGATTTCTTGTCGGCTGTGGAGGATGCAGAGAACCAGTTTGCTGGCTCACGGCCTGTAAATTCTGGGTGCCTAAGACCTGTCTCCTCCCGGCCACAGGAGGCCCAGCTGCTGCCTCGAGTCACTGCCCCAGCAGAGGCTGTGGGCCCGCCAGCCCTGGAACTCCGCCTTCCTACCTGCGGTGGGCCTAGGGCCACTAGGGGCCCACCTCCCACAGGAACAGCTCCCCTAAGGCCTGCCTCGACATCCAGCAGCTGGACTGGCAATCAGGGAAGAGTGACACTGACAGAAGTGCTTGAAGAGCCAGGAAGACCTCAGGCCTCAGCCTCCCACCCCCAGCTCACCTTCAGGAGCAAACAGCAGGTGATTGGTGGCTTCGAGGGGCCTGAACAAGATGAATTTGATAAGGTCCTGGCAAGTATGGAGCTGGAGGGGCCCAGCTTGGAGCTGCAACTTGGAGTTCACAGTGAAGCCACAGGAATCCTGCCCAGCTGGCAGCAGGAGGACTCCACATTGGCTAAAAAGGCTCGAGTGGCTGATGTGAGCAGACCTTGTCAAAGGGGGCCTGTGCCTGCCCCCGACGTAACTGGTATCCCATCAGCCCAGGATGCACCCCCAGATCCCGCGATCCTCTGCAGGACTCCACAGCCTCACTTGAGACCTGGTGCCGCGGGTAACTTTCCTGTCCCAGCTACCTCAATGGTTCGTGCTCAGCCACCCCATTGGGAAGTCTCTCCCGCGGGTCCCCCTCCTCGAACACCCCAGCCTCTCCAAGCTGCTGGCAGGCCCATTCAGAGCAGCCCTCAAAATTGCTTCCCTACTCAGCCATTCCGGTATCCAAACACCTGTTCAAGTGGCAAACTCCGTTTTCTTAGACCACAGACTCCCAACTCAAGCTGTGCTGCTCCTTCAAAGACCAGCTGTGGACTGTTTCCTCAGGGCCCACTCCAACCCCGAACCCCAGCATCTTCGGTCCTGTCTCCTGTCTGCACCCCGAAGGGTCCTGGTCCCTCCCTGCTCCCTCAAGCTGCTCTGCAGACACCCATCGTCACCAACCACCTGGTGTGGCTGGTCACTGCTGCCAGCCGGACACCCCAGCAACCCACCTGCACCTCCACCCGCACCAAGATGCGCCGCTTCCCTGGCCCAGCAGGGCTCCTGCCTCACCAGGTGAGTGACAGCTTTGCTCTGGCCAGAGCCAGAGCTCCCCAGGCAGCTCCCCAGGCCACTGGAGAGCAGCCAGGTGTGTCCCAGCCCTGCCCAATCCCAGAGGATCTTCACCCCCCCCCCCAGGAAGTGGAGGAAGGAAGGGCAGGGGTTTGGGGCTTTTCAGAGCTGTGGGAGAAGTCAGAAGTGGGGAGAACTGAATGCCTGGAAACCCACACATGGTGGAGATGCCTAAGGCTCTAAGAACATCACAGTTTCCATTCATTTGTTGAGCACCTACTGTTTACTGACCCTGGGGCAGGAAGACCCTTTCTCTAATATTTACTGAGGACTAGTGTGTGTTGGGCCCTTTGTTTGGACCTGAGGATACAGAAATTAACACAGAAATAGCTCTCATCCAGCAGTTTCCAGGGGAGTGGAAGAAGGAGACATAAACGATTATACTTAAAAGGGACAGAGAGAGTGGAGATCATTCCCTGGGTGCTGGGGAGACACTGGCCTCCTTGTGCTTCCTGGGTGGGCTTTGGATGGATGAGTAGGAGATTTACGGAGGTGCGTGTTGGACCGCTGTGTCCTGGAGAACATTTCAGCAATGGAAGGATGGGAGAGAGTGTGTGCAAAGGCACAGATTCTCTAGGAGGTCCAGGGAACCACTCAATGTGGCTGGTGTGTGGGGTCATCACCGTGTGGGAGTTGGGGCTGAGCCTGGAGTGTGGATTTTGGCAGCAGTAGAGAGACAGGGTCCCTCAGACTACTCTTGGATCCAATCCCAGATAATTGGACTCTGAGAATCTGGTCTGGTTGTGATAGGTTATCCCTTTTCCTCACATATGAAGGATGTTTTCTTCAATCAGAAACGATTTCTACCCATTTACTTGCTCTTCCCTGGCACTTTAAGAGAAATCCAAGGAAGCCATGTACATTCCTCCTGGGTTGGATCCCTGTCAGGAAGGGTGAGGTCCCCCAGAAGGGGTTTGGGGAAAGCTACACTGTTACTTCAGGCCTCTCTTCAGGTCATCACCCCCTTCAGGAAGCCCTGGGGTTTGTTCCTGAGCCAGCTCCAGCTTCCTCACATTTCCCCAAACGGTCCCCAAAGCATCTTTTTTGAGCTGCCAGCGAGGCTCTTGAGACTTCGTTAGGAGAGATGTAATATGTGTTAATTGTCCCTGATAGTTTCCTGAACTCATTATATAACCCAGACAAGAAGCTGTACTTGTAAATAACAGCTGCTGAGCTTGCTCTCACCTTCTCCTCCTCTCTCCCCTCATAGCATAGCGGGAAAAATCTGGACGACATCATGGTTTCCACGCCCCAAACTCCGACTCACGGTGCTCTGGCTAAATTCCGGACAGAGGTAACTGACTCCATGCAAATGTTAACTTCCTGGGACTCATTTAAGAGTGAGGGACATCCTTGTGTGTTTCAAAAGCTGAGAATAAGAATCAGTGCTGCTCAGCCTATTTTCTGGGGTTACACACCATAGCGCGTTGAGGGACGCCTGTCCTGATGCCAAAGGGGTGTTAACTGATGCCGTGGGTTCAGCCTTCTTTTCCAGCTAAGAAAGAACAGCCCGGCTAACTCCATCTGCCCTCAGCAAAGGAGAGTGTAATAAGTATCAGGAAAGTGTATCTTGGGAACCCTTCCTCTCAGGTTTCTGGGAATCAAGCTGGGGAGCTTTTGCCTTCACCTTGCCTCTGGTGGGTTCCCTCGTGGTGGGTGAGACTCAGCCTCCCTCCTCCCTGGGATTCTGGTTGACCTGCTCTGCCCCCCAGACCCACTTTTGCTTTTAATTCTCTCTAGAAGTTTTTCTCTTTGCTATAGCTATGTATATCCACCAATCCTTTTCAGCTCCAAAACAGTAAATACTCATCTGAATTTAAAGCATTTTTTAATATAACTAGGTGTACCGTTAAAGCCAGAGGCATCTCAAATAAAATATAATTGATTTCAAAATTGCCTGGAAGCCTATAAATGTATGTGGGGGCTCACTAGCCCTGAGACTTTTCGAGTTCATTACAAGGGACAAGCGTAGCTAGCCTTTTGCATTAATATAATTAAAGTCAGGTCCTGGTTTAAAATAAACTAAGTTACAGAGCACCTTTGCTCTTGTTTCTCAGTGAAAGATGTGATATGCAGCAAGTTTTCACATACACTTTTCTGAACCTTGAGATAAATGAAGGGAGAAAGCATGGCCACCATGCTGCAGAGAATTCACCCTTGCTCCCCCACCGCTCCATCCTGGCTCAGTAACGGTCTCTAGCAAAGTGGACCCATGAACACCAGGCTCTCCTTCTGCTCTGTTGTGCCAGGTTGTTACTAGTTCCCAGGCATCGATGGAGGAGGACTTTGGACGAGGGCCCTGGCTGACCATGAAATCTACTCTGGGTCTGGATGAGAGAGACCCTACTTGCTTCCTCTGTACCTACAGCATCATCATGGTGCTGCGAAAGGTAAGGGTTCTGGACGCTGAGACCCAGAGGAAAGGCTGTTTTTATATCTCTCCCAAACCTTCCCTGCTCCACCTTAGGAAAGGGCATTCTGTTTGCTCCCTCCTCCCCTAGGCCTGTCTCTGAGCAGCAGCATGAAGATACTGTTGGGTTGTATCTTCCACTCACCTACCTTTTCACTGCCATCCACAGTATCAGGCACAGGCCGAAGTGGGTTACGGGCATGTCTCCATACATCTGAGTCCTGAATGCGGTAGGGTAAGCACACTGCTCCCTTTAGAGCTCCCCATAGGTCAGAGGTCACGTGCAGACGCATGTTAGTGCATATTCTAACATGTTCCTGCCTGTAGTCTGCGTGATAGAGATCTATATAAATATATACACATAAACACATAAGAGAAAGGAGGCGGGGGAAAAAAATGAAGGACCTGCCAGCTTCCAGTCTGCCAGAGGGAGATGGCTGAGCCCTTTAAACTGCCCCTTGGTCCTCCACAAAGGAAGATCATCACCACACTGGTACGCTGCATCACCACCGCCACCCCCACCCCTCCCCAGGTTGCCCTGGCTCACTTGGGAACCTTACAGATGGGACATGGCTGGCTCAGCAAATGCCTCTCCTTGTAACCAGGCAGCCCTGAAGCAGCTTCCTGGGAACAAAGTCCCCAACATGGCGGTGATGATCAAGTCCCTGACTCGGAGTGCAATGGATGCCAGTGCGGTTTTCAAGGACCCCACGGGTGAGGAGTTAGGTTCTGGGAGTGTCTGACGAGTGGCCCCATTGAGGTCAGCAGGTGAAGAGGAGCCACCCTCTGCATTCACAGTTAGGAAAACTGAGGCAGCGAGCCACCTACTTGCCAGCTGGGCCCAGACCAGGCACTGTGCTGCCCTTGACCCTGAGACTGATGGGCGGCATGGTGTTTGCAGGAGAGATGCAGGGCACGGTACACAGGTTGCTGCTGGAGACGCGCCAGAATGAGCTGAAGCCTGGCTCAGTCCTGCTGCTCAAGCAGGTACTCTTCCCTTCCCTCCACGGAGAAAGCCCCGGTCATCTCTCTGATTACCTGCCCTCCCAGGCCCCAGGCAGAGAGTGACTGCTGTGGTGCTAGACCCTGGCTTACTGGAGCCAAGTAAAGGCCTGACCTCCATCCTTCAGGGGGTGGGTAGTAGTGGGAGTGGTCTGTGAAGGGCCAGGGGTGGGTAAGTGTTTCTACTCTGGCACCAGGGCTGAGGCAGGAGTGATTTCTGTGATCCTGGTGCAGAGGCCACCAAGGGAGAGGCAGGCGGGACCAGGTGGCCATCGGTACTCTGTCAGGACACTGGACCCCCCACCCACCCCTTCTCTCCTCCAGATCGGAGTATTTTCTCCTTCACTCCGAAACCACTACCTCAATGTGACTCCCAACAACCTGGTCCATGTTTATAGTCCAGATTCTGGAGATGGGAACATCCTCAAGCAATCTCAGTCCTTCCCTAAGGTAAGAGGAGCAGGATGGAGCGGGGATGGGTAGAGCCGCTCTCCACCTGGACCTTCTGGTTTCTTCCCGTCCTCCACCCTGGGGAGCAGGGATGTGAAGTGGACAGTTGCCCTAAGGTGAAAAGATGCCTTTGGGGACAGGGCCATTGCCTCCTGTCCCTGGTCCAGCCACCTGCCAGATGGCACGGTAACAGGACCTAGAGGAGCAGCTGGCTTCTGAGTGATCCCTGAGTGTCTGATGGCAGACTTGAATGTCATGGAGCATGGGAGTCACCTGAGAACTAACCAAGGTGACAGTCCACAAGGGGGCGGGGCCCTCAGTGAGTGACTGAGGGTTGGACTTGCTGCAGGGGGCTGTGCAGAGAACAGACAGCTACAGATGGTCTGTCAGGTGAGCCAGCCCTTGCTCGACATCTTTCCCCCTGCTAGGTGAGGGGACACCAGCCCAGAATGCCTTTGGGAACCAAGAAAGACAGTTCCAGGCAGTTCCACTCCAGGGTGAGGGTGCAGAGCCCAGCCTTGACTTGGCACACAGTGTCCCCTCTGTGGCCACCTGCACCTTTGTGGGATCCTGGGTTGTTGTCATGGCCTGGCCTTGGGGTCAGAAGACCTGGGTCATGTCCCTGCTCTGCTGAAAATTTGTAACATGACCTTGGGCAAGTCTTGTCCCTTCTCCTGCTGTTGCTTTGTCTATAAAGTGAGTCTATAAAGTTATACTCAATGATGTCTAGTCAAGTTATGCTTTTAACTCTAACTTGCTACTTCTCATCTTTCTCCCTAACCTTTTACATTCTCTCAGTATCACCCCTTTCTAACAAAGCATCTTGATTTCCTTTTAAATTTCAAGTCACCCCTGGGCTTCCCTGGTGGTCCAGTGGTTAGGATTCCTTGCTTCCACTGCAGGGGGCACAGGTTCAGTCCCTGGTCAAGGAACTAAGATCCTGCAAGCCAAATGGCATAGCCAAAAAAAAATCCAAGTCATCCATACTTGTTGAAAAAAAATTGAAATGGTACAGAATAAAGAAACATAAAACTGACCCTTCCCTGTTTACATTCCCTAGGGCTAACCGTGGTTAACAGGTTTAATTACTAATTTTAATTACCTATTCATATATTAGCTATTTGGGGGATTGTTAACAGCTCATTTTTAATTCCAGCCTAACTCCTCAGTATATTTCTGAATGGCCTCTTCACTATCTCCTCCAGTTATAGAGATCCCTAAAACATCAGATACCAACAGAATTAGAAAAGAAAATCAGCCAAAAAGTTTTTTGGTTTTGTTCTATTTATTTATTTTTAAATTATCTGCTCTTTGGGGTGTTTGGTATTTCAGCTACCTCCCCAGCGTGGGCTAGGTGACTGGCCACTGCCGCATTCCTCTGTCCTGTCTTTCCTGAGCCCCCACCTATTCCTTTGAGCTCGTCTGGGTGGAGATGGTACTGTACAGAGAGACTTCAGGGGCACAGGTATTGGTAACCAGATCCTCTGTCCCCAGGATCTCGGAAGTTTCCATGAAAGCCTCCAGCAAGAGAGTGAGAAGCCTGGGAAAGGCCTCCAAACAGCACAGAACCCAGAGGCAGGGGCGTCCCCCGAGAAAGAACTCCCAGAAGCAGGTAAGACCGTCAGTCCACCCAGGAGCCAAAAAGATTCTCCTTCTATTTCCTCTTGAATAGTTCAGGCAGATTGTTCTGGCTGCATCTTGTTCCTCCTCCCGTGAATCTTTGGATCTTACAGAAATTAGATGTGGTGTCTTTCCTGGCAAGGCTGCAGGCCACAAACTAATTAACACAAAGAATGTGATCATCAGCTCCCGCGTTTCCAGGCCATGTGCTGTTAGCCACGAGGAGGAGATAGACTGGCGCCGGCCTTGAGTCTTCTGTGGGCTGATGGCTAAACCACAGAGGCAGATTTCTCCATCCTGACTAAGCTCCGAGGCCCTCCAGGTGGTGCTAAGGGGTCCAGCATCCCCGTGGTTAGGGTGGGACCAGGATACAGACCTGAGAGGCCCAAATACAGACCTCTTTGTGGAGGGCCAACTTGTTCCTCAGGAGGGAGCCTCACGCAGGTGATGCTAACACAGTCCAGGTCTGGTCCTTGGCTCTTGGATCCCACAAATGCAATCCTCATGGAATTATGGGTAGGTGTCTCCATGTTAACCAAATTCACAATAGACCATGGATAAGCCACAGAGCCCATTTATTTATATTGTATGAAAAAGTATCTACCCTGTATGCTGGAATCTTCTCTAGAATCTTCCACTATCTCCTTGTAAGTCAGCTTGAGGACAAGCCAAACCCTCCTCAGAAGGTTGCTGGTGGTCATGGAATAAGAGTGAGGCGAGCTGCCTGTAGAATGTTGTGGTTGGTGTCACATCTCCACAGCAGGGACAGACCTGCTAGGCAGGCAGCTGCTGGTGGTGGCCAGGCAGCACTGGGAGACACAGATGCGGATTCCTGCTCTGAGTCCCATTCTCCTTGACTCACACTGGCTGCTCACTCCCCTTCATTTACCCGACTGTTTCTCCAGACAGTGTAGCCAGTGAGCAGCAACTTTTTTGTTAAAATCAAATTCCAGCCCTACTTCTCTGGGTACAATGCTGGTCACCCTACTTAAATTTAAATGCCCCCAAACTGACTTCTGGGCTTACCAGGTGGCACAGTGGTAAAGAATCTGCCTGCCAATGCAGGAGTCGTGGGTTTGATCCCTGGGTTGGAAAGATCTGGAATAGGAGATGGCAACCCACTCCAGTATTCTTGCCTGGAAAATTCCATGGACAGGGAAACCTGGCGGGCTACAGTCCATAAGGTCACAAAGCCTCAGACACGACTGAGCATGCACACAGACTGACTTCTGCCCTTCTAAGAGCAGTATTTGTCCAGTGTTCTGTGCCAGACTGGGAGCTGGCCTCTGCAGGTAGTTTCCAGCCTGACTGACGCTAGGGCTGCCTAGTTCCATCCGTTCAGTGGGCGTTTTCTAGTTGGAAGCTGTGGCTCTGGCGTCAAATGGATGCGCACTTGGGCAAGTTGTCGAGCTCTTTAAACCCTGTTCTCTTGGGCAAAGTAAGGATTGTAACAGGAACCACCACGAGATGCCCTCTGCAGGGGCCCTGTGAAGCCAAAGTGAAGTGATGAGTGTAACGTGTGCGGGCCTGTGCCTGGCACCAGGTGTGCCCCCAGTACATGTTAGCTGCTCTTGTTCACAGTCAGAGCAGCAGAGGGGGTTACTGAGGTCAGCTCTCTTTCCAGCTTCTCAGGCAGAAGTACCCATCTGAGAACTGTAGTCAGGACAGTTACTTCTGTCCTCTCGGCTCACAGAGGCACTTTCGGAGAGGGGACGGTGACTTCTCCCACCATGCAGAGTGCAGATGAGAGACCAAGTGAATGAGCTGTGTGGTTCTGAGCATATCTAAGGGCTTTTCCCAGCCTTCTTTCTCCCTCTGCCCAGTCAGACGGTTGCACTAGGAGACTTCTGACGCCTTTCTGCTCAGGCACTGTGCTTCAGGATGGAAATAAGAACCATGGAGGCCCAGGGGGAGCCCCTTTATTTGCAGGGTGACCTGGGCATTTTGCCTCTGCCTTTTGTTGAGTGTGGGGAGCGGAAAGGAGATGGAAGGCAGGCCAGCCTCAGGCCCATCGATGTGGGAACCACTGCCCAGAGAGCCCCCTCCCTAACTGTAGCTGGGTTCAGACCCCCCTGAAGGGTGGGAGCTTCAGCTCTGAGTCACAAGGAGCCCTCAGGTTATCACTGAGTCTCCCCACCCTCCCTGTCCTCCCCTGCAGATGACCTGGATGGACTCCTGAGCGAGCTCCCTGAAGACTTCTTCTGTGGGACCAGCAATTGGGACTGCCCCAAGGCAGGGCACCCGCCGTGAGCTGCCAGCCTCTTAGCACCGTGGCAGAGCTCCAGTTGTGTCTGATCACATGCCTGGGAGGGAGGAGGACCAGCACAGCTGGAGAGCAGACAGACTTCTGGGACCTCTGTGGTTGTTCCCACCCTGGACACTTTCCCCAAGAACACCCTTGTCACTCGGATTCTGCACTGTCGTCACTTTGGGTCTTCCTTTGGCAAGCGGAACTCTGCTCAGGGTTGGATCAACTGTCCTTCAAGCCCTTGGGTGCATATCCCTTCTCCTCCTCCAAAAGGGAAGGTGTGTCACTGTCCCGCCTTGGCTTGACTTTAGAGGATGCTGGGCCTGGTTCCTTGACTCCCTAGTCCCAGGACAGCAGAGGCGCCAAGAGAAGCCACACCATAGCGGTGGTGAACTGTCCCTCTGGACAAGGAAGGAACACACTCTGGCTTCCCTCTGCTTTGTCTCTTGAGGCCTGTAGCTGCCCAGCTTACCTGTGCATCTGGGGCTCATCTGGGGCTCCAAGGTGCGGGGGCATGGGTGTGGCTGGGGCATCTTATTCTGAAATAAAAGCAGCCGCCTGCTTCACCCACCTCCCTCTCTTTCACAGCCTCTCAGCTCCTTGTCCTATCTGCCCTCCCCCTGGTGCCTTGGCCTGGACAGAGCCAAAGCTACTCATTTTCTTTTTCTTTTTTCTTATAGACTTTTTTTTTTTTTTGCTGCATTGGGTCGTAGTTACAGCACATGGGATCTTTAGTTCCAGCATGTGAACTCTTAGCTGCAGCATGTGGGATCTAGTTCCTCAACCAGGGATCAGTCCCAGGCCCTCTGCATTGGGAGCTCAGAGTCTTAGCCACTGGACCACCAGAGAAGTCCCTATAAACTTTTTCTTTTAGACCATTTTAGATTTACAGGATTATTGCAGAGATGTTACAGGGAGTTCTCCTTTACCTCACAACCAGTCTAAGACCCAGTATTGACACATTATTAACTGAACTCTATGCTTTATTGACATTAACCCAGTTTTCCCCTAATATTCGCTTTCTCTTCCAGGATCCCACATTACATTTAGTCATCTTGTCCGTATAGACTTCTCTTGGCTGTAGTAGTTTCTCAGACTTTCCTTGTTTATTAATGACCATGACAGCTTCCAGGAGCACAGGTCTCACTTCTTGTCAGATGCCCCTCTATTGGAATTTGTCTGGTGTGTTTTCATGATTAGACGAGGGTTATGTGTTTGGAAGAGGAAGAGCATAAACTTGAGCTCCTGTTCTCATCGCCTCATATCAAGGGTTGGTGTTGACCTTGATCACCTGGCTGAGATAGGGTTTGTCAGGTTTGGTCAGGTTTCTCCACTGTCAACTCTTTTTCTCCCTTTCCACACAATACCCTTTGGAAGGAAGTCACTCTGCCGCCCACACTTAAGGAGTGAGGGGTTATGTTCTGCCTCTTGAAGGGCAGAGTATCTACATGGATGATTTTAAATTCTGCATGGAAGATTGGTCTGTTTTCCCTTATTTTTTGTTCAGTCACCCATTTATTATCAATATGGACTCATGGATATTTCTTTTATACTTTGGGTTAGAGTCCATTACTACTTTATTCTGTTGCCAAGCAACTCTTCACCACTGTAGATTCTCGGTACCACCTTGAAGGCAAGAATTGGACAAGGGTCATGGGTGGAGTATAAAAGGTCTAATTATACCAAGTAACCAGCCAACCTTGTTTTCCTTTATGGAATGAAGGGAAAAGGGGAAGATGCTGTCAACATATGGTTGAGGGGATGTGAGCCCAGTTTGACGGCCAGCTTTGCCTCCCTCTGCCTCGGCATTCACCAGGCAGCTGTGAGTCAGGGCCTCCAATAGACTTGGCACAGCTCTGGGGAAGACGTTATTCTCCCTGTTTCCAAAGAGATCCCATGGATCCCAGCCTCAAAGCTGAAGGGAGCAAGTGCCTTAGGAACTCCATGTTCACCTGGCGGCTGGTGGCAGTGGGACTCTGTTCTAGAAGGCCTTTGTGGCCCAAGCCCAGGAACGGACAGGAGCTAATTCACCAGCTCTGCCCTTTCACACTCTCACTTAGTCTTCCTGCTTGAACACCTACCTGAGGTGGTTGGATGGCTTCACTGATTGAATGAACATGAATTTGGGTAGACTCCGGGAAATGGTGAGGGACAGGAAGCCTAGAGGGCTGTAGTCCATAGGTTCAGGAAGAGTCAGACACGACTTGGTGACTGAACAACACCTGAGCACACCACGTACTTCCTTCTCTTCCCCCACTGCTAACTCCCCAGCTCTGCCTCTCTAGCTAGAGAGGGCTAGATCTGGGCCAGAGCCCTTCTACTCCAGTGGTCTTCGTGCACCTAAACCACCCGTTCCCCCGGCCTGTGTACCCATCCCCCCTCAGCCCCTTGGAGCTCTGGTCTTCACTTCAACCATCCTGGCAGATGTCCTGGTTTCTTACGTGCTCCATCACCCCACAGGCTCTGAGCTCCCAGAAGGCAGGCTGGGTATCCAGTCACCTGGCCCTGTTTCTGCCAGTAAAACTGGGCTCCCTGTGGGTTCATGTGTGGGTTGAAGTAAAGGCCTCAGGAAGTTAATGCTGCACATAGTTTTTCTGCCCTCAGGAAGTTAAGGCTAAGGACAGGACACAGAACATATGGTGTCTCTGGGGACTGAGCTGTAGTCAGCACCTTCAGGCCTGTGACAAGAAGGCTGCAGAGAGGCTGGGGAGGTCAGCGCAGCCTCAGGCCCCGCTCACAATGACTACTGTGAACCTCGGAGAAGGCCCTTCTTGGCCGCACCCACCTTGCCAACTCCCAACCCTGGGAACCCAGCTGTGGGTGCTCAGCCGGGCCGTTGGTGGGGCAATTAAAACACCGAATGGGTGCCAACAGGGTTAATCACAGCTGCATTTATAGGGGCACCTTTCTCTGAGGATCTCCAAGCCCTCGCTGGGCATGATCTCATTGCTCCTCTGGGATCCCCCACCCTGGAATATCACCAAGAAGCTGGGGCCAGAGTGGGTGAACAGCAGGGTAAGGGCAGAGCCAGAAACAGCCCAGGCTGCTGCCACATGTGGGCAGGCAGATGCATGTCCTCTCTGGCAGAGAACGGGGGCCTTCGGTCGATATGCTGCACATAGGCCAGCCTGCGGCAAGACCTACTGTGTGCCATGTCCTGCTGGGGACCAGAAACCCTACTGAATCCATTCAGGTCCTGCTCTGGAGCCCATATCCAGTGCAGCAAGCTGTGGGCCACAATACATGGGCACACATGAGGTCCTCCAGGAGCATGGATGGGGAAGGGGCTGGAAGCTCAGGGGTGGGAGACCTGAGCAGGTGTCTCCCAGAGCAGGTGACCTTTGAGGTGGACTTTGAGGGATGAGTCAGAAGGGACTTCCAAGCAGAGGGAATGGCAGAGAGGGGCGAGGAAATGTGAGGGGAATGGTTCCTGACGCAGAGCTAAACCAGGGTATGGGGGTTAGTGGGAGAGGGCAGAAGTCAGCAAACATTTTTAAGCTGGGAAGTGAACCATTTCAGACATTTCATCCTTCCCTATGGGCAGTGGAGCAGAAGAGGGGACACCAGGTAGAAGGCTAGGCTGGTCCAGGTTAAAGGTTTCTTTTTTTTTTTTTTTTTTTTTAAATCACGGAGATTTTTTTTTTTTTAAATCTTTATTGAATTTGTTACAATATTGTTTCTGTTTTATGTTTTTGGTTTTTGGTTTTTTGGCCACAAGGCATGTGGGATCTTAGCTCCCCGACCAGGGATCGAACCAGGCACTCCCTGCATTGGAAGGCAAAGTCTTAACCACTGGACCACCAGGGGAGTCCCCAAGGTTAAAGGTCTTGAGATGGTAACTGAAAGTGTGAGAATGAGGTGGAGAGCGTGCGCGTGTGTGTGCGTGTGCGTGTGTGTGTGTGTGTGTGTGTGTGTGTGTGTGTGTGTGGGCTGGGGCAGCCAGGGCGTGCACCTACAGTCAGGGCAGGATGGGGACAGGCCAATCCTGAGGGGCCGAGCGGCCACCCTCCACCCACGAGCTGAGGAGAGCTTCTGGGGCCAGGATTGGCCAGCCTCCCTCCCGCCCTCCGCTTCACTGCTTGGAACCCACAGCAGCTAGTGCTATTTCCCGGCCTCATTCCTCCCCCTAGAGGCTCCTGAGAGCAGAGCCACTTTGGTGAGTGGTTTTGCAGCTTGAAGGTCTCCACGGTCCCCAGAGCTGTGAGGTCAAGCCCTTGGTC
This sequence comes from Okapia johnstoni, assembly GCA_024291935.2. Lineage (NCBI taxonomy): Eukaryota > Metazoa > Chordata > Mammalia > Artiodactyla > Giraffidae > Okapia > Okapia johnstoni. Next base: position 18,004,339 of record CM044306.1, on the reverse strand, counting down.
CTCCTCAGGCAGGTATGTGAGCCCTTTTAGGAGCTAGGGGAAATCAAACAAGAAAACTCTAACCAAGATTCACTGAAGGCAATGTTAGGGACCATGCTGTCCTGCTTGGAAGGTGGGGAGAGGCGTTCTTACTGAATCACTCCATCTCTGGAGTCAGACCCACAGAATCCCAGCCTGGCTCCCCTTCACAAGCTGTGACCTGGAGCAAGTGGTTTCACCTTGCTAAGCCTTAAGAGCCTGATCCATGAAACAGACATAAGACCACCCATCTCAGAGGTGTTCAAACTGTGATAATCAGCCTGATCATATAATTTATTGTCAAAACCAAGGTTGCTGTTTACCCGGGGGGAGCCAAGAAATCTGTATGGTGACCTGAGTAAAGGTGGATATAAAAACAATCTGAGTATTGTAAAGCCATGTGCAGAGTTAGTGTTGTTAATGCAGATGCTGAGCAGAGCTGTTGGAACTCTTATGTGACCTGCCAGTATTTCCTGGGCTGGGGTCTGGTCTCCAGCCAACATCAGAGAGGCCTGTCCAGTCCATTTCCCTGATTGATTCACTCACCTCGGACCTGGCCAACCCAAGATACTCACTCCAGAAAAGTGGGAGAATGCAGACCTGGGGCTCAGCTGGGGGCCAGCTCCCCAGTCAGAGGGTATCCACAGGGGCCATCCCAACCCTGGGCTGGGGGTTGGCCCAACACTTTCTCTGCACCAATATCATGACTCTGGGCAAACCCTGTTTACCAGAGCAGCGAAGGGCCTATTTATAGCCTCAGCTGCTCCTTTCTCTGGGTCACGGGTGAGGGGGAAGGGTGGCTCCTCAGAGCAAGGGTGGCAGTCAGGCGAGGGAACCAGCCCTGCCCAGCTGCTGCCACCCAGACTCCTAGATCCCCCGCCCTGGGCCCCCCTGCCATGGCGGAGGAGACCTTCCCCTTCACCTCCTCCACCTTGCGCTCTCTCCGCCTGCAGCGGGAGTGGCTGGAATGGGAGGACCGGCGGCGGGCAGCAGCCCAGCAGTGCCGGAGCCAAAGATGCCCCCCAAGTTCCCGGGCCCGGCTCACTAGGCCACGTCGCTCCTGCCGGGACCCAGCTGTGCACAATGCCCTGTTCTCTGGTGACCTGCAGCAGATCCAAGCCCTGTTCCAAGATGAAGACGCTGCCAACATGATTGTGGAGACTGTGAGCAACCAGCTGGCCTGGTCAGCTGAACAGGGTGAGGAGCACCGCGTGGGGGCAGAAGAGGAAGGGTAGGGAGGAAGGTAGGGGTGGGGATGGGAGAGAGCCTGGGCCCAATCTCCCCTCTCCAGACCAGAGAATAGACCATCCCCTCCCACTGACCATTTTAGATCCCTCCTAAACAGAGCTGAGGCATACTTAGTGGTTTGTATGTCTTTTCAGAATTAAAGTTATATTAACATGTTGTTGGAATTACATAGAAATACATGTACGTGTGCCAAGTCTGACTCTTTGCGACTCTATGGACTGTAGCCCGCCAGGCTCCTCTATCCATGGCATTCTCCAGGCAAGAATACTGGAGTGGGTTGCTATTTCCTTCTCCAGGAGATCTTCAAGATCCAGGGATCGAACCCATGTCTCTTGAGTCTCTTGTATTGGCAGGAGGGTTCTTTACCACTAGCGCCACCTGGGAAGCCCACATAGAAATACAGTTATATTCTAATGCAATTTTTTTCTCTGGATATATATGCACATGAATATTTTTTGTCTTATAGAATGAAATTATACACCAGATGCTATTTATAGCCTGATATTTTTCATGTAACATGTTTCTGTGGCAATAACCGTAAGTCCATATAATATTTTAAATAGATGCATAAATTCTATGGTATGGTTGGCCCATGATTTATACAGTGTTAGTCTCTCAGTCATGTCTGACTCTTTGAGACTCCATGGACTGTAGCCCACCAGGCTCCTCTGTGCATGAGATTTTCCCAGCAAGAATACTGGAGTGGGTTGCCATTTCCTTCTCCAGGGGATCTTCCCAACCCAAGGATCAAACCTGGGTCTTCTGCATTGCAGGTAGATTCTTTACCATCTGAGCCACCCAGGGAAACCCAATAGATTGGTTAGATTAGGTTCCTTTTAAAAAATCTACTTTAAAAAACAATATGACCAACATCTTTGTATCCTTAGGATCTATTCTGACCAGAGTGTTTGTCCATGTAAGCCAAATGATAATAAATCAACTATCTGCCAATAAAAACTAATTTAAAAAAAGATCGCTCCATTCTTAAGATTGACAGGAGAAAAGAAGAAAAAATAAAGACCAAAGACAAAAAAAGAGGAAAAAAAAACCCAGCACACACAAAAAAGAAAAACTGATTAATAGGAAATTGCCTCAACCCCCACGTATGGATTTGGGGGTTCAAAATCCTTGAAGAATTTATGCTGTTAGTCACCACTGGCTCCAAAGTCCTTCAGGTGTTAGAGATGTGACCCCACCAAGGGCATCTCGATCTCATTCTGCAGCACGTCCCCCATCTCCCAAATGGAACTTGGTCCTAATTTCAATCTTAATAAAAAACAAAACACGTTTTACCCAAGATTTAGGAAACCCAGGGATTCACTTCACTACAATGCAAACAACTGACAGCCGGATATTTGGTATCTGTGTCCTTCGAACAAGTTCTTGGCTATTTCTACAATTTGGATCCAACACCAGTCCCATGATCAACCCCTCCTCCTACCCTTCCTTTCCCCACCCCCACCTCTTATCCCCCTCCCTCCACCCTTCCCCACACTTTCACCCCACCCTCTCCACCCCAGGAATATCCTAGGACTTCTTCAGTTTTCCTCTGGCTACTCCCCAAGTCAGTTCCAGGCCCTCCTGTGCATAACTCCTTCCGCTCCCAAATATTAGAGTGCCCAAGTTAACAAAAAGAGCCAAGGACTCCACCAGCAGCTCAAAGATCCAGAAGTTTCCTTAATACGATTCACCTCCTTAGCTGCTCTTGTAGTTTTAAAGAGCAATTAAGGGAATTTGCTGGTAGTCTAGTGGTTAGGACTCAGCACTCTTACTGCCAGGGCCCGGGTTCAATCCCTGGTCTGTGAACTAAGATCCCACAAGCTGCTCAGTAGGGCCAAAAAAAAAAAAAAAGAGCAATTAAATGTTTCTTTCTATGACACATATGTTTTTCACAGACTGACAAACTGTTCTAAAGGCTGTTCCAGATTACACTCCCAAATGGGGGCTTGAGGGAGCCCCTCTCCACAAGTACAGATGGGCACAGGGTTTGCGCTCAGCCCAACGTGCAGAGTTGTACATGACAGCATGCCCTGCCCGCTGGCCTCTTACACACCCCCCTAAAACTGCCTGCTCTCTACAGGGTTCTGGGTGCTGACCCCCAAAGCCAAGCACACTGCACCTCTCACCATCGCTGCTGCCCGAGGCTACACCAACTGCGCCCGCTACCTGATCCGGCAGGGAGCTGAGCTGGATGCTCGGGTTGGGGGCCGGGCAGCCTTGCACGAGGCCTGTGCCCGGGCCCAGTTCGACTGCGTGCAGTTGCTGGTGACCTTCGGCGCCAAGGTCAACGTGTTGTCCGAGGAAGGCACAACCCCCTTGCACCTCTGCACAGTCCCCGAGTCCTTACAGTAGGTGCCCAGGGGCTGAGATGGTTTTGGGAGGCGGAGTGTGTGCATGTGTGTGTGTGTGTCTCCAGCTCACATAACAGAAAACATCTCCTCACAGCAGCTTGGGAGACAGGTCTCATTCTATGAGGATAAAACTCAGACTCAGAAAGGTTTCGTGACCTCTCCAAGGTCACATCAGCTAAGCCCAGGAAGCAGAAGCCCTGTTGCTTTGGAGAAAAACTCTTTTCAATTGCAGTTTCCTATTGCCTTGGAACCCTTTGCAGCCACATTCCTAGTTGTTTAGAGGTAGGCATCAAGAAAGATCTGACCCAATGTTTTCCCATCTTAATATGAGGCACACCTCCTCTTCCACCTTTTTAAGGTCAACAGGTTTTTGGACCCTCTACATGATGATATTTGCACTTTTACAAGTCAGGTCCACAGATAGGGCTGTGGGGGTAAGGAGTCAAGGGCTCCTGGAAGACATTCCACAGCCCCAGTGCTGGGGCCCTCTCTCCATGTAGATCTAGATCAGTGATGAACCCAGAAGTGATCCAAAATTTCCAGTCCTTTCTTGAGTTTTTATGGGCACATGGTGTACTTTCTAGCAGACTTGATCCTTTTTCACCCTCTTTTATTTTATTTCTGGCTGCACTGGGTCTCCCTTGCTGCCTAACAGCTTTCTCTAGTTGTGGTGAGTAGGGGCTACTCTCTAGTTGCAGCACTTGGGCTTCTCATTGGGGTGGCTTCTCTTGTTGAAGAGCCCGGGCTCTAGGCATACAGGCTTCAGTAGCTGCGGCACGTGGGCTCAGTAGTTGTGGCACACGGGCTTAGTTGCTCCATGGCATGTGGAATCTTCCCGGAACAGGAATCAAACCCATGTCCCCTACATTGGCAGGTAAATTCCAACCACTGGACCACCAGGGAAGTTCAGAGTTAATCCTCTTAAGTGAAATGAGAATGGAACCTGACTGAGCGAGCTTCTTGGAGTTATTTAAATTTAGTACATACAATAGAAACAAACATTAGTCTATGATTAGAATTTACCAAGGAAATAAATTATGTAGTTTGTGGCTGGCTAGATGCTGCTCAACTCTTGGTCCCCGAGCATGCACTGAAGGGAGCTGTAACTCCGTTTTGGGGAAGGACACTTGGTCATCAGGGTTTCACTGGAGTCTGACGGATCTGCTCCTGAGTTTCCAGTGGCTACTGTTCTGGCTTTTAAAATTACTGTTAGTTTAGTGTCATCATTAATTTAGTTTGCAAGCATGTTTGGTTTACCCCGTGGTGGTTTAACAATGTGTATTTGCCTCAACACTGTTTGACCTATAATTTTTCCAGGAACTAGAAGACTGAACCAGTGTTCCCTAAAGCTGTGCTGCCTATAGACTGTGCTCCCTAAAATCTGGTTTTGGTTGTTTGGGTTTGGTTGTTTTCTCTAGAGGGCAGTGGAGTAAGGGGAACACCCAAGTGCCTTTCCTTTGCTGGAGTGGGTGTGGCTGGCCAAGAAGGGTGGTCTTCATATTTGGGAAGCCCTTCAGGTTCGGAGGCAGGAAGAAAATACTAATTAGGACTTTGGACTTTTGTGGCAGGGGGGGAGGGGGGAAGGGTTACACTCAATTTTCTATGCTTCATAGCGTACAGATCGGAGAAGGCAATGGCAACCCACTCCAGTACTCTTGCCTGGAAAATCCCATGGATGGAGGAGCCTGGTAGGCTGCAGTCCATGGGGTCGCTAAGAGTCGGACACGACTGAGCGACTTCACTTTCACTTTTCACTTTCAAGCATTGGAGAAGGAAATGGCAACCCACTCCAGTGTTCTTGCCTGGAGAATCCCAGGGACGGGGAAGCCTGGTGGGCCGCCGTCTATGGGGTCGCACAGAGTCGGACACGACTGAAGCAACTTAGCAGCACCAGCAGCAGCATAGTGTACAGATTAGGGGGTTTTCAAAACTTTTTTTGAAAAGTGGCTATCAAAATGTTAGGAGTAACCACTCACAAGTGATTCAGAACCAGGCCTTGGGGTCCCAATCTGATGGGGGTATCAGGTTGGACTCTGGGAGGGATGGTCTCAGGCAGTGAGTATTAATTCCCCTGCAGTCACTAACTTGCTGTGTGTCCTGAGCTGCACCACAACTTTTCTGGGCTGAAAACCGAAATGCTCTGGGTAGGTTGGATGGGCCGTCCTGCTCTTCTGTCTAGTCATGGGGCCTCTGTGAGTCTGGCGGTGGTCACCAAGCTCTCCTGAGCCAAGAGGGGTGGGAAGAAGGGGTCAGGGATGATAGGATTTGCCTCGGGGGCCTTGTACCCTGTCCCCAGGTGCGCCAAGCTGCTGCTGGAGGCGGGAGCGACTGTGAACTTGGCCGCCCGAGACAGCGAGGTGACGCCCCTGCACGTGGCGGCGGCGCGCGGCCTGGAGGAGCACGTGGCTCTCTACCTGGAGCACGGCGCCGACGTGAACCTGCGCACCAGCCAGGGCGAGACGGCCCTGAACGCGGCGTGCGCTGGGGCCGAGGGGCCGAGCAGTAGCCGACACCACCAGGCCGCAGCGCGCCGGCTTCTGGAGGCTGGGGCCGATGCCCGGGCGGCCGGACGCAAGCGCCACACGCCGCTGCACAACGCCTGTGCCAACGGCTGCGGGGGCCTGGCCGAGCTGCTGCTGCACCACGGGGCCTGCGCAGCGGTCCCCAACGGGGCGGGCCACACGCCCATGGACTGCGCCCTGCAGGCTGTCCAGGACGCCCCCAACTGGGAGCCCGAGGTCCTCTTTGCTGCGCTGCTGGACTATGGGGCCCAGCCTGTGCGCCCAGAGGTGAGAGGCTCCTGGCGGGTAGGGGGTGCCTGGAGCTGAAATTGCCCAGCCACCAGGGAAGAGAGGCCAAAAGATAGAGAGCCCATCATCTATGCCAGAGGTCGGTCCCCATCTTCGGAAGGACCAGCGAGGGTTATGGAGGAGAGTGTCTAACAGAGAAAAAAGCCCCGGAGGAGATTGGAACACACTTGAAATGTGGGATAAACTGAGGCTAGAGAAGGATTAGGAGGGACTCAGATCTTGGCATCTCAAATTTGGATGTAACTGTAGTGGCCAAGGCTGGTTGGTAGAAGCATGGTGCCCTTAAGAATCTCTTTTGGTTTCTAGATGCTGAAACACTGTGCCAACTTCCCTCGGGCCCTAGAAGTCCTGCTTAATGCCTACCCTTGTGTCCCATCCTGTGATACCTGGGTGGAGGCCGTGCTCCCTGAGCTGTGGCAGGTATGTCCACCCCTCAGGCACAGCTGCTTTCTGGGCTCTGGGGGAGGTAGAGAGGAAGGGTGAACCCTAGGCCTATACCCCCAGGATGGGCTTCCCGGAAGCAGGAGCAAGGGGAACCCTGGGCTGGAGGAGGATGGACAGAGTGAAACCTCTGGGTTCCCTGCCCCCTGGCAGCTTAGAACAACCTTTAATTACACACATCTCTCTAGCCTCTCTCTTACCTGCATCAGTATAGACATTTATCAGGCATCTCTGACTCAGTAGACAGCACTGTTGGAGTTGGGGGGAAGTGGGTGTAGACATGGCGGAGACCCTGCCCTGCAGTGTGGTCTCAGCTCCCAGACCCCTCCAGGGCCTTTGGTTCTGAATCTGAGTCCTGTGAGATACACCACATGCCCAGGTGGATCCATGTTGTAGAATCTCAGGGCCCCACCACTAGGTCACCCCCAGAGGGAAGGGCAGAGTCAGAGTGTTGGGCCATCTGACCCTGTTCCACTCCTGGCCTAGGAACACGAAGCCTTCTACAGCTCGGCCCTGAGCATGGTGAACCAGCCAAGACGGCTGCAGCACCTGGCCCGGCTGGCCGTGCGTGCTCAGCTGGGTAGCCGTTGCCGACAGGCTGCCTCCTGCCTCCCACTGCCCCGGCCCCTCAAGGACTACTTGCTGCTGCGTGTGGAGGGGCGTATCCAGTGAGCCCCATGCCCAGCTGCTCCCAGAGCTTGTCCTGCCCCCTCCATCAGTCATCCCTCCCAACCCTGGAGGACCAGTCTCTGACCTTCTTGTCCACACTCTCGTCCACATGGCTTCCGGGGCCAGCTCATCCATTATTGTCTTCTTGAGCCACCTGCTGACCTCCAGCCTGACCTGAACTTCAGCTCCTCTCTCCAGTGGGAAGGTCTACAGATTCAACCTTTGCCTGCGTCCTCCTCCTTTGCCTAAGTGGATGATGGCCCCTCCATCCAGGCAGATCCCAAGCCAGGAGGAAGTGATCCTGTCATCCCCTCTCTCCTGCTCCCCATGTACCTGTTCAGCCTCCTAAAGAGGGACAGACTCTGCCTCTAGCTGTACTGCTAATGCCTGATCTACCTTTGTCACCTTGAAGGAGGACCTCACTGACTGGGCTTGAAATCCCCATACCCTGCAAGGATGCTGGAATGACCTTTGGGAATCAGAGCTCTGATCATGACCTTCAGTGGCTCTACACTACCTTCAGGCTAATATCAAAACTCAACAAGGCAGAATAAGTATTTAGTCCCTGCCTCCGCCAAGCTCTCTGGCCTCTTGATCCCCCTTTCCCCTTCTAAGGCTTCTGTAACCCAGCCTTAGCAAATGAATTACCGGATGAGCTGCTCCCCTTAGCTTCCATGCATCTACTTGTGCTGTTCCCTCTGCTTGGTCTACCCTTCCCGCAACTTTTTTTGTCCTGGTTGAAGCTGATATGATCCTCAAGACTTAGCCCAATAGCCCTCTCTCTGTAGAGCCTATTTCTACAACTCCAGTAGGTAGCCTTCTTTGGTATTGTACTTATTTATTTAGGAACCTATATCTGCCTCAATGACACTGAGACTGGACTATATTCCTTAAACAGGCCTTTCAGGAAATGTCTGTTGAGGGAGAAAGAAATGCATGATGCCCACGACCCATTATGGTTGTGTTTCCCACCCCTCACTGATGCACCGTGTCTTAAACTATGGTCTTTGTGGTCTTTGAGGGTACATGACAGGAGAACCAGCCTTCAGCTTTCCCCCACTCTCTCTTACTTCCTCCTCTGGTCTCAGAGTCAAAATTACCACCATTCATCCTTAAGAGGAAGCTTTTTAAGCTAAGCCAGTTTTTATGAATGCAAATAAATGATTTGTGCACAGACCAAAGTGTGGCTGTTGTTAGGTTGAAATATGCCTGAGATACCTATCACTCCGTGTTTATTCCCCATCCTTTGTACTCTTCTGTGATTCCCAAGTTTTCTGCACAGATCAGTTGTTACTCTTGTGATAGGAAGAAGGGTGTAAGAACAACACAGGAGGACTTTCCTGGTGGTCCAGTGGTTAAGAATCCACCAGCCAATGCAGGGGACAAGGGTTTGATCCCTGGTCCAGGAAGATCCCATGTGCCTAGGGACAACTAAGCCCATGTGCCACAACTACTGAGCCCACGCACCAAGAGCCCATGCTCTGCAACAGTAGAAACCACCGCAATGAGAAGCCCACACACTGCAACTAGAGAGTAGCCTCCGCTTGCCACAACTAGAAAAAGCCAGTGTGCAGCAACGAAGACCCAGCACAGCCAAAAATAATTACTTAATTTCAAAATTGTGTGTTTTTTTTTTAAAGTATAACGACAGGAACCTTTCCAGACCCTGAACTTGCAGTACCCACTGGAGGAGGTGGCTGTCAGCAGCCTGTTCTCCTGTCCCTTTGCTGAGGTGAGGGACTCTGGGCTCTCTACTGTCACTGCCATGTAGAGTCACATGGTAGAGATGGATCAGGAGTTCTGGGTCAGCCTCTTGCAGCTGCTGCCCAGCCTCCCCTCCTCTGCAGAGAGTTGCATTTTTAGGTATTTCCTTTCAATAACTGGAAGATAGTCTTTGACCTTGTTATACAGAGTAACAACCTCTCCTTTCTGGATGAAATTTTTACTTTAATTTCACAGATCCAAAAGGCCAAGTGAAGAGAGAGAAATACCCTCACTCTCAGGGGAGGATGCTAAGCTGCCTCCCCCTTTAAAGCAGGCAGACCCCAGTGAGCGTGGCTTTTTCTGTTATACTTACAATGACAAGATACCCAATTTAAAAAGCTCCAAAGACGCATGTGATTATGTATCTGGTTTGGGGATGAGATTTTTCCAGGTAAAAGCATAAAAGAAAAAAGACTCATCTATCTGGATACAGAAAAAAATTTAAATTTGGTTATAAAAAGACTGAATCATAAACACAAGTAAAAGGCAGAATGTTGACAAAAGTATCTGCCACTAAAAGATTTCATTTCCTTGATCTCTAAGGGCAGGAATGACATCTGTTTTATTTACCATTGCTGACTTGGTGCTTGTACAGTGTCTTGCAGAGAGTGGACACACAAATATCTGTCAAAGTAATGAATGGTCATGCTCAACCTCACCAGTAATTAAGGAAATGCAAATTAAAACAGCAATAAGTATAATTCTTATACTAGATTGAGGGATTGTTTTTTTCTGGCTGTGCCACACAGTTTGCAGGATCTTATTTCCCTGACCAGGGATTGAATTGGGCCATTGTGGTAAAAGCACCAAGTCCTAACCACTGGACCACCAGGGAATTCCTTCGGGGGGTACATTTTAAAGACTAATACGCAGTGCCTGTGACGATTTGGAGACACAAGTTCTTGCTCATCCTAGGGGGTCAGAAAGGAAACTGCCTCTTCGATGGTTAATTAAGCAATGCCCTTCAGTTACTCCCCATTTACACCAAAGGCTGGTACACACGGCAGTATTCATCCCAGCCTTGCTTGCAACAACTCAACATGTGGGAAATGGTAAACAGATCCACACTGTGGAATACAATTCAGTCCTTACAAAGGGTATACCCACAGCAGGAGAGATCTGGGCAGACTGGGAAAGATTACCAAGACTATTACCAAGGTTGAAATATAACATGTACAGCAAGCAAAACCAAACCTCATGATTGGAGATGAATAGAAAAAGGCCTGAAAGGCAGGTGTCCAAGAATTTCCTCTGAGGAGGAGAGAGGAACTGTGCCAGTGGGGCTTTTTATGGTCTGCATTTGAATTTTTGACAAAGGGGTGTACCCATGGATTCTTGTGAAATTTAAAGAAAAATTGAGGGGAAGAAAAGGCAAAAGGCCTAACAAGGTGGTTGATGAAACGTGACAAATGTGCTAGCTCACTAGCAATCCTGTGAATGTAAATTAAAGGAACAGACACCCCTCTGCCTAGCAAATGGGCAAACATGAAACAACTTCTCTAGTGGTTAGGGAAGGAGTACTTTCTGATTTTTTTATAAAGTGGATTTACTATAAATGTATTTAGTTAAGGCAACATCCAGGATTCACAGATACATTCATCACTCTATAGCCATCATAATATGACATAAAGGTATAAAAACACCCAAGTTCAATATTTTAGGAAAAATAAACAGATAAGGACCTAAGACCCATTAAAGTACTGTGTTAATTTTAAATGATTATTACGTATAAGAGGCCAGCTTTAAATAGTGATATAGTCCCAACTGAAGTCTTCGTTCTTTCCTTTCTTTTCCCCTCATAATTCCTCCACCGTCAAAAACATAACCCCGGGGCTTTCCTGGTGGTCCAGTGATTTAAGAATCTGCCTGCCAATGCAGGGTATATAGGTTCGATCCCTGCTCTGGGAAGATCCCACATGCCACGGAACAACTAAGCCCATGCACCACAATCACTGAATCTGCGCTCTAAAGCCCACGAGCTGCAACTACTGAACTTGTGCAGTAGAGCCTGTGCTCTGAAACAAGAGAAGCTACCATAATAACAAGCCCATGTATGGTAATGAAGAGTTGCCCCAGCTCACTGCAAATAGAGAAAGCCTGCATGCAGCAATGAAGCCCCGCCACAACCAAATATATATATGTATAATACATCTTGAAAAACCCTAACCCCAGAAGCTCCTCTTTCAAAATGTGACCCTAGTGGTAAAGAACCTGTCTCCCAACACAGAAGACGCAAGATGCAAGATGCAGGTTTGATCCCTGGGTCGAGAAGATCCCTTGGAGGAGGCCATGGCAACCTATTCCATATTCTTGCCTAGAGAATCCCATGGACAGAGGAGCCTGTGGGCTACCATTCTTAGGGTTGCAAAGAGTCAGAGTGACTTAGCATAGCAGGACTCAAAACACCCTTAACTGCATCCTGCCCTTTTCTGTACACATTCACAAAATGCATCCCTATCTCTTCCCTCATCTTCTCTGAATGCATCTATCATTCACTTAATAAATTTTTATCAAGTATTCGCTGCATGCAGGCACTGGATAGACTTTTGGAATACTGGAATAAAAACAAAACATAGTTCCTGCCTTCAAAGAATTTGGTAAGACAGAAAAATGAAAACTGACATGTAGTGTGAGGAATGGTATATAATACAGGGTGTATGTCCCTAATCCCAAATAGATGGATCCGGTATCTGGGGCTGTAGGCAAGACAGATTTCCCACATCCACTGTAGGGCAAGCCCTAGTTGCTGGCTCAGCCCTTCCTGGCTTCAGAGGCCGCTGCTCAGTCATTGATTCCCTTCTTAGATTGCATTTATCTTCACTTCTCCCCTTCTCCTCTGCTCTTTCCTCATGGCTTATAAGCATCTTCAGGATTCTCATATTTCTCTAAACCTCCCCCATCTATTCCCTGTTCCTCTCTAGCCTCTACGCTGTTTGGGGGGACAAGAACATTATTAGGACTCTCCTCACACTGTTGATGGGCATGAAAATAGGTACAACCTTCTAGAGAACAACGTGGCACCATATGTCAAAAATCTTAAAAATGTGAACATCCTTTGACCTAGCAATTCTATTTCCAGGAATTTATCCTAGGGAAAAAAAATCATGGATGTGTACAAATAACTACCATCAAAGATGTTTATCAAAGTGCAGTTTAAAAACAAAGTAGTGGGCTTTCCTGATGACTCAGACAGTAAGGAACCCGCCTGCAATGCAGGAGACGGGGTTCGATCCCTGGGTCGGGAAGATCCTCTGAAGAAGGGAATGGCTACCCACTCCAGTATTCTTACCTGCTGCAACTACTGAAGCCCACATGCCCTAGAGCCAGTGCCGCACAACAAGAAAAGCGACTGCAATGAGAAGCCCAAGCATTGCAAAGAATAGCCCTTGCTCACCTCAACTAAAGAAAAGCCTGCACAGCAACAAAGACCCAGCACAAACAAAGATAAATAACAACAAAAAAGTAGTGGACTTCCCTGGCGGTCCAGTGGTTAAGACACCGCTTTTCCAATGTTGGGAGTGTGGGTTCTATCCCTGAGCTAAGATCCTACATGCTATGCGGCGTGGTCAAACAAAACAAAAAGCAGCAAAGTACTGAAAACAATCTGAATGTCTATCTAAATGAGACGATGAATTTAAAAATTACAGTGCAACATGGAAGGTAATACTGTTGAATAGCTACTTAAACTGTTCTGTGATGCTCTAAATATATTCGTTGACAAGTAGAATGCTTTCTTAAATTAATACTTTATTGGAATATAGTTGATTTACAATGTTGTGTTAGTTTCTGCTGTATAGAAAAATGAATCAGTTATGCATAACACATATATCCACTCTTTTTTAGATTCTATTCCCATATAGGTTATTCAGTTCAGTCACTCAGTCGTGTCCAATTCTTTGCGACCCCACGAACCGCAGCATGCCAGGCCTCCCTGTCCATCACCAACTCCCGGAGTTTACCCAAACTCATGTCCATTGAGTAGGTGATGCCATCTAACCATCTCATCCTCTGTCATCCCCTTCTCCTGTCTTCAATCTTTCCCAACATCAGGGTCTTTTCAAATGAGTCAGCTCTCCGCATCAGGTGGCCAAAATACTGGAGTTTCAGTTACAGAGTATTGAATAGAGTTCCCTGTACTGTTCAGGAAGTTCTTATTAATATACACTACTATATATAAAATAGATAATTAATATCTATTTTATATATAGTAGTGTGTATATGTCAATCCCAACCTGCCAATTTATCCCTTCCCCTTCCCCCTGCTGGTAACCACAAGTTTGTTTTTTCCATCTGTGACTCAACTTCTGTTTTGGAAATAAGTTCATTTGTACCATTTCTTTAGATTCCACATATAAGCAATATCATATGATATTTGTTTTTCTGTCTGTGAAATGCTTTATGGTAATACAATATATACAAGTTGCTTCAGTCATGTCTGACTCTTTGCGACCCTGTGCACTGTAGCCCACCAGTTCTCCTCTGTCCATGGGATTCTCCAGGCATGAATAATGAAGTGGGTTGCCATGCCCTGCTTCAGGAGATCTTCCCGACCCAGGGATCAAACCCATGTCTCCTGTGTCTCCTGCATTGGCAGATGGGTTCTTTACCACTAGTGCCTCCTGGGAAGGCCACATAGAAACAAAGTTATATTCTAATGCAATCTTTTCTCTGGATATATAGCCACACAAGTATTTTTTCTTTCATAGGATGAAATTATCCTCCATATGCTATTTATGGTAAAAGCTAAAGAATAGGAAACCAAACACTGACAATAACATCATATATATATATATATATATATATATATAGCTGGGCTGGAAGAAGCACAAGCTGGAATCAAGATTGCCGGGAAAAATATCAATAACCTCAGATATGCAGATGACATCACCCTTATGGCAGAAAGTGAAGAGGAACTAAAAAGTCTCTTGATGAAAGTGAAAGAGGAGAGTGAAAAAGTTGGCTTAAAGCTCAACATTCAGAAAACTAAGATCACGGCATCTGGTCCCATCACTTCATGGGAAATAGATGGGGAAACAGTGGAAACAGTGGCTGACTTCATTTTTGGGGGTTCCAAAATCACTGCAGATGGTGATTGCAGCCATGAAATTAAAAGACGCTTACTTCTTGGAAGGAAAGTTATGACCAACCTAGACAGCATATTGAAAAGCAGAGACGTTACTTTATCAACAAAGGTCCGTCTAGTCAAGGCTATGGTTTTTCCAGTAGTCATGGATGGATGTGAGTTGGATGGTGAGGAAAGCTGAGCACCAAAGAATTGATGCTTTTGAACTGTGGTATTGGAGAATACTCTTGAGAGTCCCTTGGTCTGCAAGGAGATCCAACCAGTCCATCCTAAAGGAGATCAGTCCTGGGTGTTCATTGGAAGGACTGATGTTTTTTTTGTTTTTTTTTTTTTTTTTACTTATTTTAGTTGGGGGCTAATTACTTTACAATATTGTAGTAGTTTTTGCCATACATTGACATGAATCAGCCATGGGTTCACATGTGCTCCCCCTCCCGAACCCTCCTCCCACCTCCCTCAGGAAGGACTGATGTTGAAGCTGAAACTCCAATACTTTGCCACCTCATGCAAAGAGCTGACTCATTGGAAAAGACCCTGATGCTGGGAAGGATTGGGGGCAGGAGGAGAAGGGGATGACAGAGGATGAGATGGCTGGATGGCATCACTGACTCGATGGACATGAGTTTGAGTAGGCTCCAGGAGTTGGTGATGGACAGGGAGGCCTGGCATGCTGCGATTCATGGGGTCACAGAGTCGAACACAACTGAGCGACTGAACTGAACTGAACTGATATATATCTATCGTTTTCTTTCTTGAAAGTCACTCAGTCGTGTCTGACTCTTTGTGACACCAATATTCTCCAGGCCAGAATACTGAAGTGGGTAGCCTTTCCCTTCTTCAGGGGATCTTCCCAACCCAGGGATCGAACCCAGGTCTCCTGCATTGCAGGCGGATTCTTTACCAATTGAGCTATCAGGGAAGCCCTACATATATATATATATATATATATATATATAGCGGGGAGTGAGTGAGATGGATGATTTTAGCTACACCACTAACTGTATAATTTGGACAATTATTTGATCTTTCTGAGCCTCAGTTTCCAAATCTGTAAAGTGGATAAAATATGATATACTTGATAGGGCTCTCTGAGATAACGTATGTGAAGTGCTTAGTACAGAGCCTGGGACATAATAAACTCTCAAAACATTAAGTGGTTCAACTCAGTGCTTCTTCATTCCCTCAATTATTTACTGAGAGCCCTTGAACTTGCTATCCTGTTTGGAACTTCAGTTGGTAAATCTTGGTACTCAGTCTTCAAAATTTTCTTTTTGGCCATGGCATACCACTTGTGGGATCTTAGTTCCCCAGCCAGGGATCGAACCCGGGCCACAGCACTGAAAGCACTGAGTTATGGAGAAATTAAAACAGTACCTCACAATCATAATATTGATCAAAAGAAATCAGACAGGAGCTTCCCTGGTGGCTCAATGGTAAAGAATCTGGCTGCCAGTGCAGGAAATGCAAGTCAGATACCTGATCCAGGAAGATCCCACATGCCATAGAGCAACTAAACCCATGGCCACAACTACTGAGCCTGTGCTCTACAGCCCAGGAGTCGCATCTACTTAAGTCCGACCACCCTAAAGCCCGTGCTCCGCAAGAAGAGAAGGCACTGCAATAAGAAGCTGGTGCAACTCAACTATCAGGTAGCTCCCGCTAGCCACCCAGCAAGCCAAAAAGAAAGAAAGAAAAAAAAAGAAAACCCTCAGACAAAAGAAGTGCAAACGGGCTAAAACTAATACTTGTACATCGATGTTCACAGAAACATTACTTGTAATACCCTAAAGGTGGAAACATCTATCAATGTCCACTGATAGATGACTGGATTAAAAAAAAGTGATATATACATATAATGGAATATTGCTTAGCCTTAAAAAGGAATGAAATTTTGATACGGCCTACAACATAGATAATCCTTGAAAACATCCTAAGTGAAATAAACCAGACAAAAAGGATAGATATTGTATGATTCCACTTACATGAGTTACCTAGAATAGACAAATTCACAGAAGACAGAAAGTAGAATGAAGTGGGGAGGAGGAAAAATGGATACAAGGAAATGGATAGTAATGATGAGTCCACAACACTGTGAATTAATACCACTGAATTAGACACTTTAAATAGTTAAGAATGGTAGGTTCTATTTATATTTTACCTCAATAAAAAAGGCTGAAAAAGAAAGAAAGAAGCCACACACTAAGAGCACATACTGTTTGATTCCACTTGTACAAAATACAAAACCAGAAAACTAATCTATGGTGGCAGAAATCAGAATAGTGACTACTCTTTGGAAGTTAGTGCTGGAAGAGGACTGAAGGGCCGTTCTGTGGTCATTTTCTGTTTCTTGATCTGAGTCCTGGTTCCACTGATGTGTTCAGTTGGTGAAAACTACCGAGCTCTTCGCTTTTGAGTTTGCCCGTCTGTATTATTTATACTTCAATCAATAGTTCACCGGAAAACAACAGCATCCCCCCCATCCCGCCACAGAACGTCTTTAGAACAAATTTTAACGGCAAAAATCCTCTTGTAAGTGGAACCTTTTTCCCCTTTCTTGGGGCTCCTGCTTTTCCCGTGCCCTAAGCTTGCAAGAATCTGTGCCTTCTTTGAAATGGTTTCTTGCCTTATTTACCAAGGTTGCACACTACCTGGGGCCGCATTCTCGGAGCACCGGACGGTGATTAAATTGTCTGTCATCTCGTCTAGCCCCGAGTCGAACTCTTGGAGGTCAGAAAGACCAGTTTCGGCTGATTCCGCTAACCCAGAGCTCAATGCGCGTAGCGGACTCGTAATAAATCCAACCAGCCCGAGAGGCTTGGAGCAAGGCCGGAAGAAGAATGTTGCGAAGAGGAAAAAGACGCTCTAGTCTGCCCAGCGGTGCCAGCCTGCTTGTAGTTCCAGATGCGAAGCCCGGATCAACCTAATTTCCACTAGGCTCAGCCCATTGCTCCGTAGACTGCCACGGGAGAACCCGGATCCCGCCAACCATGACTCCGTACCCTGGAAACCTGTAGAAAAGAATACGTTTACGTCAGCCCGCTTTAGCGTCAGCAAAGCCCGAAACTCCTGTCTCTGGTTCTAACAGCTTCCGGGAGAAGCCGGAAGAGACCGTACCCTGGGTAGAAAGGCTAGAGTCCACAGGGTGAGTCCACAGGCCGTCTTGGCGAAGTCAAAACACTTATTCTGGCCGTTTCAGGTGAGGCCTTCCTTCCTTATCCAGGCGCAGTACCCGTCCAGTCCCCCTTTAATTTCCCATGTTCCTCTGCGTAATCAAGCCCCGCCCCAGTGTCCCAGCCCCGCCCCGAAGTTTGAGGGGTGTGGATGGTTTGTGACCCCTTCCCCCGATTCTACCCCTCACTTGCTGGGAGAAACGGGTTTGGGTACAGCAGTAGGAACTAGGCAGCCTTTTGGCTCGAGTGGCCCCACGGACCCCTCTCCAGCGCCGCGGGAATAGGACCGCCCAAACGTGGAGCCTTCGCGTCAGGAAAGGCAGGATCGGAGACCCCTCCTCACCGTGCCATCAGGGTCGCTCACAGGTTGAGGAGAGAGCAAAGGCCTCTGAGGAGGGAAACCTGGGGTCCTCCCCGGTCCCTCTCCTCGAAAGTTCCCTGTGCCTGTGCCAGTCGTTTTTGCCTCTGTTCGTGGCAGTTTCCTTTTCTGTAAATCAGGGTTAATGACAACCTTCTTACCATCAGGGGTTAGTTGTGGGAGTGATAAATAATTGGTACTGTTTGTTTACTAAACAAGTGCAGTGTGCCAGGCATTGTTCTAAGTATTTTGCTTCGATGATTTCCCGTCATCTTCAAAACAACCGTATGAGGTAGGTACTATTTTTAACCCCATTTTACTGATGAGAAAGCTGAGGCTCTAAGAAAATCGAGGTTATAGAGCTAATAAGAGGCAAGACTAGGGTTATAATTAGTTTTGGGGTTTCTGTTTTTGTTTTCCTGACTCCAGGGCCCACGTACCAAATTAGGAGGTGAAAAACTATTCACATGTTGGTATGTTTCACAAGTATTTTTTGAGCAACTGCTACAGGATTATGCTGGGCACTGTGGTACATAGAGAAATACATGTGATCTTGGAGTTTAGTGGAGAGATGGGCAGGTGGGTAAGTCGCTGTGAGAACAATCAGGTTATGATAATCATCAGACTGGATTTGCCCAAGGACAGCTGTGAAAACAGCACATTCACCAAGGGAAAGAGGTGCTCCAAGGAGCAGAGAGATCCTACCTACCTTTCTAAGAAACTGGCGAGGAAGAACACATTACAAGAAGGGAGACTGCGATATGGGCTGTGGGAGCCATTTTGGAATCTTTTCTAAATCGGTTCCATGAATGTAGTGGTTTTGTAGTTGTGAGCCTACGGTGACCTAGGAGGGTGGTGTTTCTGGTATCTGTCCTGCTTTGCTGCCAGAAGAATTTCAGAGGAGATACACAGAGTATCTGCTGATGGTCCCTACAGAGGTGTCCCTTTGGGATGGTCTGACTTTGCTCTTGATAAGTTGATTTTCTTTGGCTCTTGACATCTGGACTTAGATCCATGACTGAATGAGAGTGGGTTCAAATGGCACAATCTGGCAAGAGTGGGTCTGCTGTGCCTCCAAAGGAACTCCCAAATAAAATATTCCAGGCTTTTTTGGTTCCTCTGAAGCCACCTTAGAGGCATCTCAGGGGAGCACAGTTGCTTTACCAAGAGAGAGAGAACTCCTAGAGAAACTCAGGGCTCAAAGCAGCAAGTGTTTTTCCCCACCTCCCCAAAAAGCAACAGACAGTAGCAGCAGCAAGAACAAAGCTATAACGTTTTCCTGATGATCCATGCTTCCTGGGGGGTTGGAATATGAGAGAGGAAGGGTGTGGAACCTGAAAGCCAGCATTTCACAATAGAGGCAAAGATTAAGTCCTTAGCTATAGATTGGGGGTCCAGAGTTAGGTTTGTGTCTCTTTAGGATACTGAACTGCATTTTCTTTCAGGGCCGCGTCAGTTAGAACCTAAACAAACAAGAAACCTGGTTGCAATCTCTCATGCCCTGCTGATACTGTCCCCCTTTGTTCCTGCAGTGTGGACCCAGTCAGCAGCCAGGCCATGGAGCTCTCTGATGTCACCCTTATTGAGGGTGTGGGTAATGAGGTGACTGTGGTGGCAGGTGTGGTGGTGCTGATTCTAGCCTTGGTCCTAGCTTGGCTCTCTACCTACGTAGCAGACAGCGGTAGCAACCAGCTCCTGGGCACTATTGTGTCAGCTGGCGACACAACCGTCCTTCACCTGGGGCATGTGGACCATCTGGTAGCGGGCCAAGGCACCCCAGAGCCAACTGAACTCCCCCATCCATCAGAGGGTAATGATGAGAAGGCTGAAGAGGCTGGCGAAGGTGGGGGAGACCCCACAGGGGAACCTGGAGCTGGGGGTGGTGTTGAGCCCAGCCTTGAGCATCTGCTTGACATCCAAGGCCTGCCCAAAAGACAAGCAGGCCCAGGAAGCAGCAGTCTGGAGGCACCTGTGAGATCGGAGGATAGCACCTGCTTGCCTCCCAGCCCCAGCCTCATCAGCGTGCGGCTCAAATTCCTCAATGACACGGAGGAGCTGGCTGTGGCCAGGCCAGAGGATACTGTGGGTGCTCTGAAGAGGTACGTGGGCTGGGAAGTGTCACATGCAACCCCTTTGGGGCAGGCAGGGGAATCCTTCCTTAGAAACCCACCCTGCAATTTTCCCCCAACCCCCCAGCACCTTGCCTTTCGGCCTTCTCATTCCTCGCCCTCTGTCTTTCCTTCTGTCTCTCACCCTTACAGTAAATACTTCCCTGGACAGGAGAGCCAGATGAAACTGATCTACCAGGGCCGCCTGCTGCAGGACCCAGCCCGCACACTGCGTTCCCTGAACATTACCGACAACTGTGTGATTCACTGTCACCGCTCACCCCCTGGGTCAGCTGTTGCAAGCCCCTCGAGCTCCCTGGCCCCCTCCTCAGCCACTGAGCCACCCAACCTCGGCGTCAGTGTGGGCAGCCTCATGGTGCCTGTGTTTGTGGTGCTGCTGGGTGTGGTCTGGTACTTCCGTATCAATTACCGCCAGTTCTTCACAGCACCTGCCACAGTCTCCCTGGTGGGGGTCACTGTCTTCTTCAGCTTCCTAGTATTTGGGATGTATGGACGATAAGGACCACAGGGAGAAAATGAAAGGCATGGTTTTCCTCTTTTATGGCCTCCCCCCATTCCTGGCCAGAGCTGGGCCAAGGGCCTGGGAGGGAGGGTTGGAAAGGATGTGGTGGATCCTCTTCCATAGGGAACAGGAGGCAGGCACGGGCATTCCCCTCACGTCCACGAGGGGACAGACATTCCCTCTGTGCAAGCACAACTCAGGTAGAAACGAGAATGTCATCTTCCTTCACTTGTAAGGTCCTGAAGTTCAGAACTGAGCTGGTAGCCCAGCTCAACAGGGAGCCTGGGCTCTTGAGGATTCCCTCCCAGCCGTGGCCCTAGCTTTTCCCATTACCCTGCATGTTTGCTCCTCTGCCCCCAGGGCTGCTTGCCAGGGCAGCTCAGCATGGCCCCAGCATTTCTGTAGGGAACCTGGAGTCTCTCTGGGTTTCCTGGTGGAACATCCTTCTGAGCCTAAAATCACACAGGCAGGAGTGAAGTTTGTGTCAGCTTTCCCTGTGGGCACCTGGCCGCCTCTACCTTCTCCCACCCCTTAGCAGGAATAGGGTGTTCGCTGTGTTCTGGACAGTTTTCAGTGTTCTCCCTTTTTTTCAAAGCACTTTGCTTACATTGATTTTTTTTTTTTTTTTTAAATAGTCCTTTATAGAGCTCAGTCATGAAGGGGACTGGGGCACAAAGCCAAGCCCCCAGCACTGGGAGGGGCCAGGCCACAGCTGCTGCTACCCTAGGCCTAAGGCTGTAAGCAAGAGGCAGTTCTGGCTGCCAGCCAGTGTCCTACCCTGCCCAGCCCCAAGGACAGCTCTGGGTAGGGAGCACTGGGCCCCAGGCCCTTGCCTCTGGGGCTCTTGGATGGAGGGTCAGTATCTGTGACTGAATAAAGTTCCATTCTGTGGCTGTGGAGTCTCCTGTGACACGAAGAGAACGCTGGTTGCTCTGCCCCCAACAACATGGGAATGAGGGTGGGCAGGCCGGGCTACCAACGGGAGATGCAGTTTATTTACACCAGCAGCCATGGGGGCAGGGGGAATACACAGCGTTTACAAAGTTAGCTACCTGTACAGGATGGATTACATATGCAAAAATAAAAATCTCAAGACCACAGGACAGCGTGAGCCCCACCCCCCTCCCCCAATGACCCCAGCATGCGGTAATGCCAGGCGGGTGGCCCCTGGGCATGCGGGGGGGAGTGATGCATGGAAGGAAAAGCCACCTGCCATGGAAATTAGTACAGAACCCCCCCCACACACTCAGACACATGATAGGATACAGGGTGGACGACACCTAGCCGGGGTGGGAAGGATGGGAATTGAAACCCACACAGCCTGCTGTTAGAGGGAAGGGAGTGGAGAGCTCCTAGCCCCTGTTCAACTACATGGTAGGAGGGCACACTCTCCCCAGAAGGAAGGGGGTTTGCTCCCTCAGGGTCCCTGCTGGACCAAGCCCATCTCTTACCCAGCCTGGGCAGGGGGCTCTGCCCTGAGGGCGGGCCAAGGAACAATGGGGAAGTGGATGTGGACAAACCAGTTCCCAAACTACTTCCCACTTCTCCCTCCTCCAACCAGAAGGGGGAAACGGAGAGGCCAGAGGGGAAAGGGTGTATTAGGGCCTGAGCTGCAACTGCCTCTCAGAAGAGAGAGTGGCCTGTGGCCTTCCTCCCTTCACCTCCAGCCCGCTCCCAGGTCTTCATCTGGAAGCAGGCTGGAGGCTGGCTGAGATCCTCCTTGCCCTCTGGCCTCCCCGTGGAGGGGAAGGCTGTGGAGGGGCAAGAACAGAGGAGCCCAGGCCCCAGGCTTTATTCTAACTCCTGCCAAAATCTGTTTGGCTTTTTAAAAAATAAGCATAATTCTTGGGTTAAAAATCAATTTGTAACCAGGTGTCAGCCACAATCAGAGCCACCCCAGGGGGAGATTGGGGTTCCAGACAGGGTACTGCAGCCCCATCTCTGTTGTTCCCTTAACCCTCTAGGGTCCCTAACCCAGATCAGTCCGACCAGTCCTGGGTACTAACTACCCAAATGTGGGATGGCTCCTCCTAGGAGGAGGGCAGGAGTCACATCCAGCGAGTGCCAGAGAACATGGTTCAGGGTCAGCTCCATCCCTGGGGCTGTCAGTTCTGCTCCCAGCCCAGACTGAAGTCCTCCAGCTCGGTTCCTGGGAGTGATGGTGCCCGCGTGGAGGTTGAATGATACATCTCTTCAGGATGTAGACCAGGTGGTGGGCACGCTGGCATGACAGTCACGCAGGGGGGCACTGCCCAGGCATGGCACCCCGCCCCCTCTGCTGACAGCCCAGAACACAGAGACCACCCTCTCTTCCCACCCCACTCCTAGCAAGGGGGGAGAGGTAAAAGATCAGGATTTTCCTCAGAGCCCCAAACCACAAGTACAGAATAAATAACTTAAAAGCGGCAAAAGGAAGGGGAGACAGGGCAGGCTTTGGAGGCAGGAGCATCAAGAGAGGAACTGGAGCTGGTCAAAGTGAAAGGGGGGGTGGCAAGCAGCAGTTGGGAACTTGGGCTGCCCCGGGAGGGCAGGGTAGGCAGGAGGAACATGGGGCCACCCCAGGAGGGTGAGGCTGGGCCCCTTCCTGGGGCAGGGAATGAGGTAAGAAAACATTTCAAATAAAGCAGCACCTCACCTTGGGGCCCCACTCCTCGCCAGCCCTGGGTCAGGGAGGAGAGGTAGGGGGGGAGTCATCCTGATACACAGCTCCCTCTTCCTACCCTCCCCGTGCCCGTTCCTTGAAGCTGTAGAGGCTGGAGGCCCTTTCCTGGCACCCAACAACAAAAGGACAGCTCCTGCTGCCAAGGAGGCCCCCGGGGACTGAGGGGAAAGGGCTGCCCCTGTGAGGGGCAGGGAAGGCGGCGCTAGTTCGGGACGCCTACCTCAGCAGACATGCCGTTCGCCATGCCTGCCTCCCCCTGGGATGGGGGCATCTGATAGGATTCTGCACACAGACAGGACACGCCCAGCCCTGCCCCTCAGCTCCAAGCACCGGACCCATTCACATTGCTGAGGGCAGCTGGGGGAGGCCCCCTCCAGGCTCAGCTTCCAGCCCACGGCCTCCCGGGTAGCCACGATGCTCCTCGGCAGGGCTTAGTCCAGTTCCTGGGATGGGGGGGGCGGCAGTGCCCTGGCACAGTGCCCAGGTCAGGCCCCTGGCCTAGCTGGACATCCAGTAACTCACAGAATAAATAGGAAAACCGCCTCCCCACCAAACTTATGTCCAAGGCATAATATGTCCAGGTCTGAGTCCTGCACGCTGAGGGCTCGTGCTCCATCACAGAAGACCCCGACACCCCCCAGGGGTGCATAATCGGATCCTCTGCCTGCCTGGCCCACCAAGCTTCCCAAGCCCAAACCCCCAGCAGCCGTCCATTTGCCAGGCTGTGCCGCCTGGGTGGGGGTCGGGAGAGACGGCTCTGCTCAGCCAAAGGCTATCCCCTTGTACCCAAGTCAGTTGATGTCATCGTAGATGCTGGGCGTCGGGGGCGCCGGTGGCTTTGGCTTTTTCTTCTTGTTGGAGCCCAGGCCGGAGGCAGTCCCTACCAGGCTCAGATGGGATTTCTTTTTCTTGGTTTTCCGTGACTCGGAACTGTTGGTACCTGAAGAGGAAAGAGGCAAGAGGGTTGAGGGGAGGGTTGTGACAGGGGAACACAAGGCAGAGAGCCCCTGGGGCCCGGCTGTCTCACCTACCTAGACCCCACGCCTGACTCTCACTTGTCTTGGAGGAGCCTGAATCAGAGGGTGAGAGATCAGAGGAGCCGTCCCACTGAAGCCGGCTGATCAGGGCCTGGCTGTCAGTCATGTCGAAGCTGTCATTATCCAGGGAACTCTCGACCTCTGGAAGGACACTGGGGAGGAAGAAGTCAGAGAAGGGCTTCAGGGATGCTAGCCATCACCCTCATCTTCCCCAACCCACTGCCCTTCCTGGAGGGTCACTCACGCTGAGGGTCCAAGGAAAAAAATCCGCACGGCTCGCCGCTGCTCATCTGTATGCTGGGGGCAGCGTAGGGACCTGCTGGGGAGAGAATGATCAGACCCTGACAAGGCAGGGAGGGTCTGAGGAACACAGGCGAAGCCCCTCCCCTCAGCAGAGGCGGGAGGGATGGACAGACAGGGAAGGGATGAACGAAGAGGCCCCAGATTGTGGCCTAAGGCCTAGAGGAGGGGAGGGGGAGGGTGGGAGTCCCGTTGCTCAAGTCCAAGGTACTCCTGACCCGTGCCCAGGATGAGGGCGCCGGAGGGCCCCCTGACCCCCTTCCTAGGTTCTGAGCTCACCTTGTGCACATCTTCTTGGTGTGTTCAGAAATCACCCCACATTGCTGGAAGAGGAATATAAGCTGAAAGGAGGGACGGGGGAAGCCTATTCTATAGCCACTAGACACTCTCTTCTGTACAAATGCTAGACTGTGCGCTCAGAAATGGCCCAGGGCGTCCATGGCAGACGGTCCCAGACCACACTAGCCAGGAAACCTAATTCAAGAGAGACCTAGATGCCCTCACTGCTGTGTAACCAGCCTCTTCCATGGCCTCGACCACTGCCTGTGGCTCTGCCCGCTCCCAAGGGCTTCCCCACTTCTCTGATCCCTCACCGTGGTGAGCAGGCTGCGCAGCTCCTCCGGCCCCAGGGTCTCGTAGCTGATCCCAGTTGAGTTGTTATACTGGGTGAGAACCAGAGATATAGGTTAGAGGAGAGACGGCCAAAGAAGGGAGGGTGGGGGTGTGGAATGGGTCCCTCTCGCCCCTCCCTCAGTCACAAGGCCTTAACATTGCCCGCAGTTTTCCAACAGTTCTTTCCACCGCAGCTGCACCAGGGTAAGGAATTAGGACCCACAAAGAACATGAATACCCAAGATCTAAACACCCCATCTAGTTAGCGTTCTGATCCCCACTTGTCCAAGTCCACCCGACTCACAACGAGGCAAATATTGAGAGGGAACCTATGAGGAGTAGCCCCTACTCACCTTAAAAGGATCCGAATTGCTAAGTTCCCCTGAAGAAGAAAAAAGAAGGGGAAGGGTGTTTGATGCAGAGGTACAGACAGAGAACCCTGAAAATAACCAGAGAGGAAGTGGGGGTGATAGAAGGATCACAGGCCCTCCCTCGATACCCCTACCCCTCCACCTCCACCTCCACCCTCCAGCAACAAGTCCCAGAAGACATAGTTAGAATCACTCCCGTTGTTCCAGCCCCACTTACCATTTTTGTGTTTTAAAGACTTGGATCTTCGAGGGGAATTGGGGTTCTGGAATGGGAGATACCATAGCTTTGGGGAAAGGGTAACGATAAGGGGGAGCCGAGAACCCAGGGAAGGAAAAAAGATTTGACAAAGAAACATCCTCAAATTCCTACTCTTCCCCACCAGTAAGAGGCCCTTCACCCACACTCCCTCCTCCCACCTTTTCCCACCCAGGCCTCTGCTGCCCTCCTGCCCACCAGACACCCTCAGCCCTGAACCCAGAGAGGTACCCAGTGACCTCAGACTTGAGTCAAGACACCCGAGGACTCCCTGCCCAAAGGGGAGGGTATCTGTCCTTGGCCCAAATCTCCCTCATGCTTGCCCCGGCTCTCACCTTGTCTGATTTTCTCTTCTTGGCTGTGTAGGACAAAAGGGTAAAGGGCAGGGTCACTTTTAAGTTCCCAATCTAAGGGCACCTAAAGAAAAGTTACAAAGCTACACTCTCTTCCCTCATTCAGGATAACAACTTGTGACTGTTACACACCCAATTCCTGCCTGCCTGCCTCACCCCGATGGCCCTCCCAATTCCCCAGATGCCCAAACACCTTTCTTCTCTGAGCCATAGGACCAGTCGTTGTCATTGATGTCATCATTATCCTCTTGGTCACTCTCTGACTTGTTCATGTTGTTGCTGTTGGCAATCCTGCCGAGGGGAGGGAAGAGGAAGGGTCAAGGTTGCCATCTCTCTCTGCCCCTGATTTCACACGTAGAGGGGAGCGTCTGGGGCCAGGCATGACCCAACCTCTATGCCCTCCAAATGTCCCTTGAGGGGGAGGGGAACTCCACCATGGGACAGGCTGCGAAAGATGGGCACTCTGGTTCTAGCAGGGGGAGAAGCCCTCACCGGCGGTTGGCAATTCGGCTGCTGTTCCGACCCATTCCTAGGCACTTCTCCAGGTGGGGAGCAAAACGGGAGGCGGCAATGCTACGGCTGCAATTGGGACAAACACACTCCTTGCTCTTCCACTGGTTGAAAACCTGTCCAAAGATGTCCAACCCCGGCTGGTCCACGATCTCTGGGGACAGGAGAGACGTAGCGATCAGGGCAGGCAGGTACCCTTGCCTCTCATTCCCACCCACGGCCCTGTGGCCTCTTCAGAGCCCCTGCCTAAGCTCCCAGGAGCTCCAGGTTCTACCTCTGGTGTGGTTGCTGGAGGAGGACCCTCCAAGGACTCCCAGGGCAGGGCTAGGCTGCTCTCCTTCAACCCTGACGCTCACCAAAATCCTTCATGCTCTCAGGGTCCGTGTCATCCAGGAAGAAGTAGCCACACTTGACAGCCCGGTGTACCTCAAAGCAGAATCCCAAACAAGAATCCTCGACCAGGTCCGCATATATCTCCTGAGCGATGGCCTGGGCCCAGGGGAGAATGTCCAGGGTCACGAGAGTCACAGTCCCATGGACTGAGCGCAACTCTCACCAACCACATCTCCTGCCAATTCGCCCCGGCCAAAAATGAAGCTTCCTTTGCCTTTTTTCCCCATCTTGACTTTGAGTTCTTTCTTCTTCCAGATCCTTGGGCCTTCTTAGCTGGCTCTTCTCTTTAAGGAACAAGGCTGACTACCCAAATTCCTTTCTGGTGTGGATGCCAGATATAGCGAAGGAGAGACATCAAGAGAAAGAACTGGAGGCACACGTGGGGGAGCCCTCACCTCTAGTTTGCTGTTATCCAGGCCAGACAAAGACATTTCCTCCATTTTCATTTGTGAACTCTTGTGGAGACGGTGCTCTGACTGCTCATAGCACAGCGGGCGGCAACACGGCTGCACACATGCGGGGGGGGGGGATGTTGGTGTGAGTCCAAGGCACCTCCGATGACTGCCACCTCCCCTCCACACCTCACTGCCCAGAGGTCAATGGTGGCATCAGGATCTATCTCTCCCTAAGGCCTAGGCTAAGTCTTGATGATCCTGCAGGGCCTGAAACCCAAGGGCGGCCTAGTCCTTCCCAGGCCTGAACTCAGGCCCTGGACTCTTACTGCCAATCAGAGTCTGGGTCTACAGGAGGCAGCAGCTCACCCCAGGTTCCCAAAACTCAAACCCCTCTTCCATACCCATGGTGCAATGCAGCAGGGGGAGGAGAAGGAACTCTAAGGCCTCAAAGCAAACCCACAGGGTGTGGCAAAGAACTGCACAGACTCCTAAATACACTCTCCCCCCCTTTCAGGCTCTCCTCAGAGTCACCTCTGCTTTCAGCCAGGATGTCCACTTGGGGGGGTACTGCTACCAGAAGTAGGAATGGCCCTAGGACCCTACAACCTTCACCCCACTGTCTTCCCTTGAAATAAGCCTGCCACTACAGACGGGGAGCAGAGCCCGAAGAAACCTAGAGCTAAAAGGGCATCCTAGCCACCATGAGCAAGAAAGAGAAGGTAGAATCCGGTGGGATGGCATGCCAGGAGTGGGCACTCCCCTTACCTGTTCTTCTTTGAGATAACCACCCTCCCTCCCTCAGGACCAGCCCGGAAGTCTCTCCAAGAGCCCCAAAGTCCAGGAATCCCCACCAAAGGATTCAGAAACAGAGCACACAGTCCGGGGCCCCTCTGAACGGTGGGTACGAGTTTAAGGAGCTGCCGGCCTAGAGTGGGGTGGGGACTGACAAATGAGCCGGGGGCACTGGGGAGGGTAGGAGGCCGGGCCTCGGCTCTTCCCCCGTCCCTGCGGCACTGCTGCTGCATCATACCGACTGGGGGGAGGAGAGCCGAGCCGCCGGAGGCCGGCGCCGGTCCGGGACAGACCGACCCCTAAAGAGTGGGCAGAGTGGGACACGTCCCGGCCCCTCTTCTTCCCCGCCCGCCGACAGCCCCGGCCGGCCGGGGAGAGGAGTCCGGGAGGGTGTCTCTATTGTCCCGGGGGCTGGGGCCTGGCTCCCTAACAAAGGCCCCGCGCCCCCTCCCCGGCCGCCCCTGCCCCGCCCAGGGGGGACCCAGACAGGGGGAGAGCTAGGGGCCCCGGCCGGGCCGGGAAGCCGGGGGAAGCCGGGCGTTTCCGCGTCGGCCCGGGGGGAGGGGAAGGGGCGCTGACCCAGACCTGGGGGGAGGGGGCCCAAGCCCCGCCTCGGGCCCCGCCCCCCGCCCCCCCGCAGGCCCCTCCCCCGTCCCCGTCTCTGTCCCGTACTCACCCCGCCCGGGGGGCCGCGCCGGGGCCCGGCGGCCTCTCAGGGCCGCGTCCTCCTCCGGCGGCGGCGGCGGCGGCGGCTGCTCCGGAGCCCCATGTCCGTCGGTCCGTCCTCGCCTCTCCCCGGGGCCCAGGGCCCGGGGCCCGGGGCCGGGGGGTCGGGCCGCCCCCCCGCCTCGCCGCCTCACCGGGCGGCCATGGCCCCTTCCCCTCCCTTCTCGTCCCGTCGCCGCCTCCTCCTCCTCACCTCACCCCGCCCGCGCGCAGTCCGCGCGCCGTCCGCGCGCCCCTCCCCCCCCCCCCCCCCCACTCCAGCCCGCCTCTCCCGAGCGGGGGGTGCGGCGCGAGCCCGGAGCGCGCGCGCGTGCCGCGACCGGAGGATGGATGGATGGAGCGAGCGAGAACGCGAGCGTGCGCGCGCGCGCCCCCTCTCCCCCTCCCTTCGCGCGAGCGCGAGGCCAAGCGCGAGCGCGCTCCAACCTCCTCCTCTTCCTCCTCCCCGCCCCTCCTCAACACCCCGCCCCCGCCCTCCCTTCGGGGGGAGCGGCGTTCAAGGTGAGGTGCGCGGTGCGCTGGGGGCGGAGACGTTGTGCCGTCCCGGCCGGCTCCGGGGCGGGGGCAGCGGGTGGCGTCGAAAGAGAGCGCCGGCTTCCAGCCGCGCCTGGGACGCCTTCCGGCCCAGGCTCCCCCGCCCTTCCCTCCGGGCTCCCGGCTCTTTTCCCCCCAGCGCCACCACCCCGGAGTTTACTTATGTGAAGAAGCCAGAGTTGAAGTGGGACGCAGTTATCACCTCAGGGCAGAAAACCGAGGGGACTCATCCGAGCCTCGGTTTCCCTTGTTTCTGGGCTGGTCTCAGCCCACTCCGGGCCTCAGAACCAACAGACGCCCTAGATGAGGGTCGTCAGCTGAGGGCGGAGGCCGAGCTGTGCCATTCCGAGTGGAGCGCCCTCCCCGCCCTCATCCTAATTTAGATCCCACACCTGCTCGCCTTTCCTGCTTCCGGAACCCACGCTGGACCCCCCCCCACCTCTCCTCTCCGCAGCCTGGCAGGCAATGGCCAGACCCTTCCTCCGACCCAGTTCTCCCCTGTGTGTACCCACATTCGCGCGCTCTCACAGTCCCTCTTCTGGAGCAAAGGACCTTTCCCAGCCGCAGCAGATGCCTAGACTGGCGCTGCCGTCTTGGTTACTCTATGTCTGGAGTCCTGGAAAGGGTGTACGACAGCCCTCTTCCGCAGAAGATGAGTTTAAATGAAGAAAGCGTTAAATCATATACTTTGGGACCATCATTGACTCTTTAATCTCCGGCAGGCATTTATTGAGGCCCTAGTCCTAAGTGGTTAAGCCCAGGAATCGTCTGAATTCAAATCTGTGGACTTGACAAATGAACTTGAGTAAATGAGCTCTCTGTTGCCTCGGTTTCCTCTCTTGTCACTGAGTATGATGACAGCACTTGTCTCATTAGGTTGTGGGAGTTGACAAGTCAGTACATGAAAAACTTAGTTCAATGTAAGTGTTTGGTGAATCTTAGCTGTTTTTTTGTGTTAACGCAAAGATAAGACACACTTCCTCAAGAAGTTCACAATTTGTGGGGTCGACAGACCTGTAGGAAAGTAATTGCCCAACAGTGTGATAAAAATAAGAGAGCGAGGGACTTTCCTGGCCAACCAGTGGTTAAGACTGTGCTTCCACTGCAGGGGCCACAGGTTTGATCCCTCCCTGGTTGGGGAACTGAGATCAAATACACTGTGTGGCGTGGCCAAAAAAAAAAAAAAAACTAACCATAGCGGACAGAGGTGGCTAGGAGGAGGAATCAAATGATGTAAAAGAGTTTCTCAGAAAAGTTTTCTTGCACTGGCTGAAACATAGGAATTGGTGAGGAAGTCGCATGAAGTAAGCAGAACAGACCACACAGGACTAAGGGTATGCTGAGAAGTTAATGGGATTTAACCCTACAGGTTGTCAGTAGTCCTCAAGGGGAACCGTTTGACCAGACTTGACCAGACTTAAGCAGATGTTCTGGAGTGGGGAGTCTGGATAGCTTAAAAGTAGTAGGTTTTTGTCATAGCTTGAGATGTGTGGGGTGAAGGAGAGAGACAGCCTGAAGACATTGTTAACCAAGATGGGGAACTCTGGAAAGGCGATGTGAGGATACAGGAGAATGATGAGTTCAGTTTGAGATTCTTTGGGAGTTATACTGTGGGATTAGCTGGTGGAGACTCTCAGAAGGTGTTTGAATGAGTCTAGAGTCAAGTAGGAGGCCAGTACTTCAAGTGTCTTAGTGTGAATCAGAAATCCTCCACTCCGACAATGCTGATCTGCTTCTTGGTCTCAGAATGTGTCCAGTATATCCTGCCGTAAGGAATTTACATATGCCCAGGAAGCCTTCCTGTCTCCTCCCTGTTTACCTAAATCCTTCCTCACTTCTCCACCCAGGCCACCCTCACAACAAATTCCTTTAAAACTGGATTGTACTCTTCCTTTGGCACTTGGCCTGAGCGGCTCTGTGGTGGTGACCTCTTTGGGCACGTGCCCGGTCTCCACAGTTAGCACCAGTCAATAAACAGCACTACACTGGTCCAGGCTCTGGGTGAGGCCTTGGGGTTACAGCAGTGAGCCAGAGAGACACACAGACCTTGTCTTAGTGGAGCTTACCGCCCAGCAAAGCCTGATGTGGAAAAGAAGGTTGAATGTGGAGGCATTCAGGCAGCCAAAGAAACAAATGGGTAGAAATCTTTTGGTCAGGACGTCAGGGCAGGCTCCCTGGAGGAAGTGATCTTTCAAGTGGAGCCTTGAATTAACTAGAAAGAGAGGTTAAGAGGAGCATTCTAGGGAACAGTTATGTATATAGGCAGAATGTGTAGAGGCCTGAGAAGAGAGTGTGGTGTGTTTGAGTCTGGGATGGTTTGTGCAGTTGGAGTTGGGCAGAGAGAGGCTATGTATAATATATAATATTATATATATATGACATTATTATGGGCCATTCTTATTCCCTTGGCTGTGTTGCACAGCATGCGGGATCTTTTTTTTTTTTTAAGTATTTTGATTTATTTGCCTACACTAGGTCTTAGTTGTGGCATGTGGGACCTTTTAGTTGCAGCATTTGAAATCTTTGTTGCAGCATGTGGGATCTAGTTCCCTGATCAGGGATTGAACCAGGCCCCCTGTGTTGGAAGTCTTAACCACTAGACCTCTAGGAAAGTCCCTTAATGAATGTTTCTTGATTGTCAAATGTATGCTATGTATGCTCAGTCGCTCAGTCGTGTCCCACTCTTTGTGACCCCACAGACTGTAGCCCGCCATGGTGTCCAGGCAAGAATACTGGAGTGGGTTGCCATTTCCTCCTCCACGGGATCATCCTGACCCAAGGATCAAACCTGTATCTGCTGCATCTCTTGTATTGGCAGGTGGTTTTTTTGTTTTTTAACCACTGAGTCACCTGGGAATGGAGAAGGCAATGGCACCCCACTCCAGTACTCTTGCCTGGAAAATCCCATGGACGGAGGAGCCTGGAAGGCTACAGTCCATGGGGTCGCTAAGAGTCGGACATGACTGAGCGACTTCACTTTTCACTGTCATGCACTGGAGAAGGAAATGGCAGCCCACTCCAGTGTTCTTGCCTGGAGAATCCCAGGGATGGGGTAGCCTGGTGGGCTGCCGTCTGTGGGGTCGCACAGAGTCGGACACGACTGAAGCGACTTAGCCCCAGCACCTGGGGATAGGTGCTGGGATTACTATAATGAAGGAACACATAAGTTGTCTCTACCAGCTAATCCCACTGTAACTCCAACATATCTCAAACTGAACATGTTTTTGGTCTGGGGAGATAGACAATGAACAGGTAAATGAATACAGAAACAAGGGGATGTAGGATAAGTCCTCTCTAGAGAGGGTGGTCAGGCAAGGCTTGTGAGGTGACATTTGAGCCTAAGTCTGAAGGATGAAAAAAAGCTATCTGTAGTGTTGGGGGAATGGCATTTTGGGCAGAGAGAACAAGTGCAAAGGTCCTGTGGTAGGTATGTTTGAGGAGCGAAAGATATATCCCTTGGTTGGATCCTTGTGAGTGATTAGTGAGAGTGGAGTGAGAGAAAGGAAAGGGAAAACAGAGGCCAGGCCTTGTAGGGTCATGTTAAGACAAGACAAGTTGTAAGTGCAGAAGTTACCAGATTTGTTTTTAAATGATAGCTCTGGTTGCTGTGTGCAGAATGGACTGTAGGGGGCAAGAGTGCAAGCAGGAAGATGAGTTTTAGGTTTTTGCAGAGGATGAGCAATGGTGATGGCCTTGAATAGGTTGGGGATGTAAACAGGTTGACGGATTTGATAGATACAAGAAGTGGAACAAACAGGTCTCGGTGAGCAAATTTCACCTCCCTTCACTGAGAGACGAAATAGGGAGAAGAGTTAAGGCTGATACTCTTGGTTTCTGGATTGAATGAGCAGATGTTTAGTGCTCATCTGGGGTCTTGAGGTACCTGTAAGATATCCCAGAGGATATCTGCCCTGCAAGATATCCCAGAGGATACACTGAAGTCTGTACTGGTCTGCAGCTTTGAAGAGACATCTCTGTAGAGGCCACTTTTTGGAATGGTTACTATGGGTGATAACTGGAAGTTCATAGAGTGACGTGAACACCTATGATAGAATGAGGAGGCGGAGCCAATGCCAGCAGAGTAGACCAAGAAGTCAAGAGACACAGAATTATCCACTGGGTGTAATGATGAACATATTCCCCTCAGGGGAATAGTGAATGGAAGGTGAGGAAATAGAAGACCATGAGGGGCAAGGAGCTTTTCGGAAGTTTGGCAAAGAGTGAGAGAGGGGTGTGGGGTGAATGGAGAGGTCTTCCATGGGCCTGGGTCTTTAGCCCTTGGTGTTTCTGGGAACCCAGCCAGTGCCTGTGGAGGGAAGGCTGTCTTCCTTAACCTCAGAGAGTGAGTCATCTTGGCCCAGCCCACTTCCCATCAGATAGGAAAAAATTTGTTTTCTCTCAGTCTTAGTGATCACCCTACACCCCACAATGTGAAGGTAGGTTGCTATGTGAGCCTTCACTCTGAAAACACCTCTGCCACCACTCCCACTTCAGAACCCCTGTACCTAATTCCAGGAGCAGGACAAAGAAAGGGGAGTGGGGAGTAGGGAGTGTCCCCTAGCTCCTCCCACCCCCAGCACCACATCTGAGGCAAAGCAGATTATCTATCTACCTTCCTCTGTGAGCGGGACCCACCTTTCCCACCACATCTCCTAGACAAGAGTTCTTCCTCTTGCCTTTCATTCAGAGAGGGAGAGTGGAAAAGCACAACCCCCCAATTAAATAGGTCACTGACATGATTGTTTAAAAAACATTTGATCAAAAGCAACAACAAAAATTAAACCCACAGAGACTAGGTGGCTTGGCTTTTTGAGAGTCCAGGAATAGGGGTTCCAAAATCTGGGGGATGGCTGGGAAGGGTTAGGACAGCTGTCAAAGCAGCTTTTGCAGACCTCTTCCTCAGCTGTGGGTTTGGGGAGATGGGGTGGGGAAAGGAGCTGACCTGAGAAATCAAAGGAAATGGGGGTGGGGTAGCTGGAGGATATGGGGGGGAGGCAGGAGGGGTATATAAGTTAAGAGCTTCCAACACATCTTTTGAAGCCCAGGTTCAGAGCCGATGGTGGCTGGGTGACCCCTCAGATGTGCTGGAGAGGCCTTTCCCGCCAAATCAAATATTTAAGGTTCACCTGGTCTGTCCCCCTCCCCACTGTCCTGATGGATACTGGAGACTAGCAGTAGCGCCAATGGCCCTGGCTGAGGGAAACCAGCAGAGGAAGCACCAGAGTGGCTTCAGTACACCCGAACTGAATCAGAGATCAGGCAAAGCAGAAGATACGGAGAAAAGGGCCACCCCAACCTATCCCCACCAGGGTCAGTGTCTCCACAGCCCTCACAACCCTTTTACCTTCTCTTACACGCACAAATACACGTGCCTTTGCACACATCCACAGGTGCACCCATGCTATGTACAGGCCACACGCATACACACACGCACACATGCACACACACACTTTTCCATACACGTCAAGACCGTTTTAAAAAAGCCCCAAACCTACCCTCTAAACCCTCCCTCTCCCAGAAATGACAACAGAGACGGCAGCCGAGATCGGTAGGAAACGTCTCGTTGACAGCTCAGAGCTTAAAAAAAAAATATATACACATATATAAAAAACACTTCTGCCCCCTCCCCCCCGCCCCCGTGAGTGGGTCCAGGCAGCTCCTTCCCGCAGGGGGCTGGGAAGAAGAGGGCCATTGGGCAAGGCCTATTTCTTCATAGGCGCTCTCCCTCCTCTCCCATGTTCCCTGCCTCCAGTTCCAATGTAGGGGTCCAGGCTGCAAGCCCCTCTGGAAAGAAAGGGGTCTTCCTCAAGCTTCCACCCTCCCTTGGGTTGGGCTGCAGGTGTAGGGGGCCTCACTGAACTCTTTGGGACCCCCGTCCCACTCCCAGGTCCATTGTCCATGCCGGAAACCGCAAGTGCAGAAGAGGGGGTGGGCTGGGCCAGTCCGGTGGTGGCTCAGTCTGAAGGGTACGCTCCCTGGAGGGCCCCCCAGGGCTGATGTCTCTGAGGCCGCAGAGTTCTGGCCTGGGCGCCTCCAGCGCTTACCCCCCACCGTGTTTTGTTTTGTTTTTTTTTTTAAAAAAAAAGAAAGAAAGAAAGTGGGGGAGGCCAAGGGGCAGGGGACGGAACATGGGGGAGAAACAAAGGTGACCAGTTGGGGAGGGGAGCCCCGGGTGGGGCTGAGCCTCAGTTGGAGTCAGAGTCCGAGGAGTCCCCCGAGGAGGAGGAGCTGGAGCTGCTGCCCTCGGATTCGTTGTCCTCATCCTCGTCATCATCCTCGTCATCGTCCTCGTCCTCATCATCCTCCTCGTTCTGGGAGACAAGGAGAGTGCAGTCACCAGGGGGCCGTCCTGCCAGCCCCCCAGCCCCAACCATGCCCCATCCACCCCACCTCATCCCCATCCTCGCTCTCATCCTCGCTGCTGGACTCAGAGGAGTCCCCGCCATCCTCAGAGGAGTCCCCGTTCTCATCGTCTTCCTCCTCATCATCCTCGTCATCTTCATCCTCATCTTCTTCATCGTCATCCTCAGACTCCTGGGAGGGATGGAAGCACATCAGTGGTCCCTGCCATGCCACTCCAGGCACCTCGAACCCCCTCAGACCAGCGCCCCCCTTCTGGGAGGGCTCCTTACCGACTTAGACTGCAGGGCAGTCCGGCTGGACTTGGGGTTCGGGCCTCGCAGCTTGGTCATGTTCTTACGTTTCTGTAGGAGGGGATGGGGACATGGGCAAAGGGAGTAGCCAGGAGTTCTGTACTGCTCCCCCCAGAAAGTGAAAGTTGTGTCCCACTCTCTGTGACCGCATGGACTCGGGCTCCTCTGTCCATGGGATTCTCCAGTCCAGAATAATGGAGTAGGTAGCCATTCCCTTCTCCAGGGGATCTTCCCAATCCAGGGATCAAACCCAGATCTCCCAAATTGCAGGTGGAGCATTGCAGGCGGATTCTTTACCGTCTAAGCCACCAGGGAGCAACCCCCTAGCCCCCACCCCCGCCACAAGTTCCCTCTTTATCCCAACGGCACCCTGCTCCCAGACTCACATTAGAGATGTACTCTTTATATGCTGCACGTTCCTGGGGAGACAGACTCTGGAGGAGACAGAGGAGGAGGTGAGGGCGGGAACATGACCCAAACTACTGCTGACTGAGCACACTGGTCAAGCGCCAGGCAGTGGGCTCAGCTCTGACCATCATGCCACTTGTGCCCGTCCCAGTCTCCTTGGGTCTCTGCAGAGAACCCTAAGGACCTGAGAACACAGCTCAGTATTTCTGCTTAAGATGTTCCAAAGCCTTTTCTAAGCTACCCCGTCCTAAGACTATTTGCTTTCATGTCTGTCCTGTGCTCTACCCAAATAGAGGGTCCAGAGTCAGGGCCTTCCTCAACTCAGAGAAGCGCCCCCGGATGACTGCCATAGCGTGGCTTAATCACTTCTCCCCAGAAGCCAAGCCCAGAGCCACTGCCAAGGCAATCTGGGGCTCCCCAAATGTATGGAACCCTTAAACCCTACTATTCCCCCTGGGTCCTTGGCCAACCCACCTGGGTGGCTGGGGAGGACATCAGTGACTCTCCCCACTTTACAGATCTGACTGCTCAAGCAAGGCACAGAAGGGGAGCTCAGAGGCTAGGGGCTGAGCCAGAGTCTTGGAGACAACCCCTGGTCCCAGCTGGAGGGAGGAAAAGGCAGTCTGATTTAGATCTTCCTATTCCCTGGCTGTGTGACCTGGGGTAAGTTACTTCACCTCTCTGAGCCTCAGTTTCCTTATCTCTGATAGAAATCATTACCCTGAAGGACTGCTGGAACGCTGAATGAAATCATGAATGCAGACCAGCCAGCATGATGCTTCCTAGTGTCCCCTGCCCTCTCACCTTGATCCAGAGGTCCAGGTTCACTTTGTACTGTTTCTGCTGCTCCTCGGCCTGCTTCTTGTAGTGCTCCTTCTGGCTCTGGGAGATGCGGTGCCAGCGGCTGCCAATCTCCACCATGCGCTCCTTCAGCGGCAGGTGGTTCAGTTGCCCGTTGGACAGCAGCTCCTGGGAGAACTTCTGATAACCATTCCTGGGAGGTGTGGGTGTCACAGGGAGGGTCAGGACATCAACCAAGCAGTCCCGCCACCCTGACCCTCCCCACCCCTGAGGATGGACTCTAGCCCCCAGACTCACATGGGAGGTTTCTTGGGTTCTCCCTGGAATTTCATCTTCTTGGAGGAGTTTGCAGCAGCCGGGGGTGCCCGCCTCTCACTCAGCTCTCTCTATGAGGACACCCAGAAAGGTCACTTCTCTCCTGTCCCATACCAGCAGTCCCTAGCTGACTCTCCTTTTAAGTGCTAGGAAGGAGGAGAAACTGAGGCACAGCTAGGGAGCAACTTCCTAACAACTCACGCCTTCGTCGGGTAGGTCCTGCCGTCTGAAAGTGCTTTCATAATTGCACTCACATGATTGGTATCCTCACCCTCATTTTACTGATGCATGACTGAGGCTCAGAGAAGGAAGTTAAGAGACTTACTCAGGGTCACACAACCCAAGCCGGGACTTTTGGCTCCAAGTCCCACGCAGTAAGGAAAGCCGCCCACCCGAGAGGATGCTCCTGAGTTTTAAGTGGGGGGAGGTGGCCCCAGCTCCATCCTGCCCCACCGAGCTAACCAGAAGCCCCTTTCCCACCTCATATCGCTTTTGGTCTTCGGCTGCCTTCTTAATCCACATCAGTTTCTCCTTCTTTTCCATGTTGTTCCAAGTCATCTCCATGGCTTTCAAGGCCTTCTCCCGGTCATTCTGGGGACAGAGAAGGGTGTCAGAAGTGGGAGGGGTCACCTGGGGCTGCCCACTGTGTGGGCAGTGGCAGAACAACCCCTTTCTGAAGAGATTAATGATAAAGCAACTACTTATCCACAAAGAAAGAAAAGGAAAAAGGCCCCTTTCCCACTGCCTGCTACCTTGAAACGGGCCAGGTAGTCGCCGATGACACTCTGCTGCCAGATCTCCTCTGCTCTCTTGGGCGACTCCGGCAACTTGCCTGGCTTCCTCTCCGACTGGGCCTTCAGCGCCGCCTCCCGGGCCTTGTACTTGGCCTGCGGAGGGACAGCAGAGGCGTCAGCCTTCCGGCCACCCCCAGGGGGCGCGCACGGCCCGTCCTGCAATGGAAGGTTCTCCCTGTCGCCACCAAAGGCATGGGTGGGGTGGGGTGGGGTGGGGTGGGGTGGGGCGAGCGGAGGCGTGGACTGGTGCAGATGTCTCCAGCCAGGGGCTCAAGCCGCCCAGCGGCCCTGCTCCCCAGGGAGCCCACAGCCCACAGCTGACAGCTTTCCGCCTTCCAGCTCGCTGGGTTCCCAGCCCCACCATCTGCGCTCAGGCGCTCAGGCCGCTGTGTGGCTCACACCTCACACACACACCCGGGGCAGGGTGAGGAAGTGCAGCTAGCCCCTGGGGGGAGAAGCGGCCCAGACTCTGCCTGGCAGCCCCTTCTGGTCTGGCAAGCCTGACCTTTTTCTTCTCCGACAGGTCATTCCACATGCGGGCCAGCAGGCGGGTCAGCTCGCTCTCTGAGAGCTCGGGCCGCTCCTCCTGCAGCTGCCGCCGCTTCTCTTCCGAGAAGATGAACATGGCTGACACGGGCCTCTTGGGCTTCTCCGAGCCGCCCTTGTAGGTGTGCAAAGAGGGCCGGGGTCCACGGGGGTGCTCACGGGGAGCCCCGCCTGTTCCCCTCCACCCCACCTGCTGCTTGGTCATGCCCCCTGCCCACCTTCCCCGCTTCCTGGGAGGGCTTCTTGGAGGCTGGGCTGGTGGCTTGCTTCTTGTTGATGTTCAACATCTTCTCTTCCCCCAGGACCCGCTGCTGCTCCTCTTCAGGCAGGCTCTGGTTGCAGAAAAAGAGGGGGCAGCACGGGGTTGAATGTGTGGTCCCCAGGCTGTGTCTGTGTTGTCCTAGGGGCCTTGCTCACCAACCACTCCCTGGCCTCTCACTGCCCACTGCCCTCCCTGAAGGAACACTCACCTCTAGAAAACGGAGCAGGTCTACCTCATAATCCTTCTTTTTCTGGGAAAGGAAGGGGAGTCATGGTCAGTCAAGGGGCAGCCTCGCTGGAGACCTCCTATGCTCCAGGGATAAACAGTAGCCTCTCAGCAAACCGCCCAGAGCCTGGCCAGGGCCCAGTCTCCCTCCACAGCTGGTAAGCACAAGGCCCGAGACCCTGCCTTAGTCAGCACAGACACTAAACCGAGCACACCACCACGTGTAAAGCGAGGGCCCAGGGTCAGACTTCATGCTTCAAAACCCCAAGGTTCTCCGGGAGTCCTGCCACTCCAGGGCTGGCTCCTGCCCTGGCGCACCTGGTCGCACTTCTTGTGATAGGCGTCCTTCTCCTTCTGGGAGAGCAGCTTCCACTGCTGGCTGCATAGCACCATGCGCTCTGTGCTGGGCACGTCCTTCATGTTGGCCATCAGCTCTGCACAGTACAGCGAGTAGCTGTTCCTGTCACAACCGGCAGCAAGGGAAGAGCATGCCTGTGAGTGACTGGGGAGGCCCAGGGCAGCGGCCTCCTTACTTCCAGAGCCTGGGCCAAGGTCCTTCATCAGCCTGGCTCCCTAGCTGCCTGCCTGCTCAACCCCCAACCCCCGACCCCAGGGCAGTGCTCACGGAGGTGGCTTGGTGGGTCGCCCATCAAACTTGTCCTTGAGCTGGCGTTCGGCCTTGGTGAGGGTGGACTTGGTGATGCCCTCCTCACTGATGTTGAGCTCGGGGTGCTTCTGGATATAGTCACGCATAATCTCCTGCAGAGTGAGGTGCGGGGGGATGGAGGGCAACGGGGTTTGGGGTTAGCCGGGGCCGGGGGGGGTGGGGGAGAGCCGCTGGGGAAGGGAGGCAGGGAGCCAAGCTGGGGGGTGGCCGTGCATCTGCTGTGTCACACAAGATGTGGTGCCCTGCCCTGCCCTAGCCTGAGATCTCATGGGGGGGGGGACGGGGAAGGTAGGGGCAAAGGTGTGAGGGGCCCAGAAGGCCCCTCCCTCAGTGATGGGATGGGCAGTGACTGCCTCCCGCAGAGTGCGGAGGCTGCAGAGTCAGAGGGCAGAGGCTCGTGAAGAGCCGGATGGGGAGGAGCGCAGCGGAAGCCTAACCTCGTACTCCTTCCGCTGCTCCAGGGCCTTATGAATCCATTTCAGCCTCTTTTTGTCCGAGAGCTGAGACCACTGCTTCCCCAGGGAGTCCTTCACCTCCTTCGTAGTGGCCTGCAAACCAAAAGCCGTCAGACACACACAGGCAGCCAGGGGGAGGGAGGAGGGGGAGGGGAGGGGGGACACAGAGGCCCCCGCCCCCTCAGGCCACAGGAGGTCACGAGAGTGTCCCCCACAGGCCAGGAGGGGAAGGCAGAGAGGCGGAGGGTCCCGCCAGGGTGCGAGGGGACAGGCTCACACACGCACACGCACGCACTCACACGCCAGCTGGCCCAGGCCCTGTCCATGCAGCCCACCCCTGGGGAGGGGCCTCCTCTCCTGCTCCCCTGCACCGTGCCCGGCCGACCTGGCGCGGCTCCCCCCTTGCCACCACCGTGCGCCCTCCCCCCCACCCCTTGGCCGGACACTCACATCTGGCCGCACTTTGAGATACACCTTCTTCTCGTGAGTGTACCACAGCTGCTGGGGGGTTTTGGGCTTCTCAGGGATGTCCGACTTCTTGGCATTCTGGATTAGGTCTGGGTGATCCTCCCTAGCCAGGGCGCAGGGAGTGACAGTCAGTGGTGGTGGGGGTGGGGGTCCTGCCAGGGCAGACCCTGGCTAGCTGTCCCACTCGCTAAGGCTCCTCAGCCCATCAGTTGGGGTCTAGTGGACCAGCGGTTAGCTCCCAGTCTCTGCCCCTGAGCCTGAACCACTACGGTCAACAGGTGACCCAACCATCTTCCATGCCTCACGGGCGGTGAGCACCAGGCTCTGATCCCCTTCTCCTGCCACACCCAGCACCCTGTGGCCTCCTCTGGGCTCCACTGCCTTACCTGAATCGGGCGAGGTTTCGCTCGAACTCCTGTTTCTCCCTCTGGAAGTCCTGAATATATTTCATCTGGGGGGAGGAGGCGATGGGGTCATCCATGACCCAAGAGCTGAGCCACAAACCCCACCAAGTCCTCCTTGCTAGCTATTTTGCCTCCCTGTCGGTGATATGTATGGAGAATGTCATGAGTGGGAGAGGGTGGTGGGAGATGGTGGCCTGCCTTCCAGTGGGTTGGTGGTGGTGGGGGCTCTGTAGTCCAGACACTAGGAGCTACAGGGGTCTC
Organism: Okapia johnstoni; assembly: GCA_024291935.2. Classification (NCBI taxonomy): domain Eukaryota; kingdom Metazoa; phylum Chordata; class Mammalia; order Artiodactyla; family Giraffidae; genus Okapia; species Okapia johnstoni. Next base: position 17,962,596 of record CM044306.1, on the reverse strand, counting down.
CCAGAACACATCCCATCCCCTCCCTTTAAGAAAGGGAGAGTCCCAGGATGGGGGTGGAGGGGGAGTGAACACACGGTAAGCAGTGACAGCGCTGGGATTCCTCGAGATACTCCCCCTCTGCCTTTCCCCAACACCAAGGAAACCCCCAGTGAGGGTGTCAGGGGAGGGTGTAGGCCTTGTCTGTCGCTCGCTCCTTCTCTGTCTTTGGCAGCTAATACTAATGGGCCCTCTCAGGTGGCCCACAGGGCCAGGGGCAGGCTGAGTCCCATTTCTAAGGCACTGAGGAGAGACTTAACTGACCGCAGCCCAGAGTGAATTGTCTCCTGAATCTGGATTGTTTTCTCCCCCATCTGCTACCTTTGGGTCCCTGGTTGTCCTTGGCAACCCTGACACCATGCCTGCCACAACCCTCAGTCATGACCACTTTCCCTGCCTCCAATCCCTTCTTCCAGGTTCTTGGCTCCCTGCGCCCTCCCTCCCAGAGCCTAGTCCTTCTCCTCTACAGCCTGGCTTCCCTTCCTTCTCTCACCCTGGTCCTCCCTTCCCACCATCCTATCTGCATCCCTGCATCCTTCCTGCCTCCCTGCACTCCTCCCTGTTGGACTTCTTTTCCAGCCTGTCCCTTTCCCTTCCTTGTCTACCTCCCCTCCTGGCCCCAGCTCAACATCGCTCTTTCCTTTCTCCCTCTTCTTCCCAGATTCACAACCAGAATAGCGCTGGAGGAGGCCAGGGACACATGCTGCTTGAGCCCAACCTCTGCCTCTCATCAGGAGTGAGAAGCGAGGCAGCTCTGCTTCCCTCTGAGGTTTCCACAAAAAAACCGAGAGCAGAGCCCTGCCTCCTTCGCCCCAGTCTCAGCTCTCCTCTCACAGAAACGGCAGCTTTCAGAGCCAGAAGGCACCACCCAGATCAGGCTCACCCTCCACGCCTCAGATCAAGACCAGGCCCAGAGGATGGAAATGACTTACCGAAGGGTACACACACGGCGATGCAGTGGCAGTCAGGGGAACAGGCCCACTGTGTCCCCTAGGCCGGCACCCTGTCCACTGTACCTCAGTTTCCTCTGTCCCGCCCTGGTCCTGAGACCCTCTGCCTCTCCCTCTCACCCAGTGGGAACGTCTGGGTGTTGTGTCTACAGTCAGCTCTGCAACGGCCCCTTTGGAGGGGTCAAGAATAGTTCCAGCGATTCGTACTCTGGCTTGGTTCAGGCAGCAGCTGTAGACAACTGGACTGACCCAGTCAAGCGAGCTCCTTTTTTTGGGTACAGGACCAGGCCATGTGAGCCTGAAGCCAGGGTGTGCAGACTGGGACAAGGGCTACTCCCAGGGCTGGTGCCCTCCTGAGAGCCAGCTGCCTACAACCGTCTCCTCTCCAGCAAGTGTGCCTTCTTGTCTCTTCTGCTGCCCCTTGCTACCATCTCTCCCTGGCTCCATCTCACTGCGCAGTGTCTCCTCTGTGCGTCTCTCTCTGCCCACCGCCTCTCACTCTTGTCCTACCTGCAGGCTCCTCCGATGCTGTGCTGCCTGTTTCTCCCCGGGACCACACGACCTCACTGTGCTGACCATGTCCACCCCTGCCTGGGAGGCTGGGGTAGCCTCTGCCCCTGGGCTTGCCAATCTGGGACAGCACAGGGCCACAAAGGACAATGTGTGTAAGGGAAAGGAAGTTCATGTAACCTGAGGACGCACCCGTTACCTTCCTAGAGAAGCGGGCTAGGCAGGGAGCCTACACGCTAAACCATGGTCCTGGGACACGACGCCCTCCTGCACCCCAGTTTCTCTGACTGCAAAATCCAGACCACTCAGTCTCCTGGAGTTACCTCTATGAGCATCAAATGAGACCATGTGGGAAAACATCAGAAGTGAACAGCTGTGCAGGCCTAACAATGAGGACATGTGTGTGAAAGAATGTTACGGATGTCTGTCTTGGTCATGGTTACATCTGTAGCAGTGCCCACACCTGAGGGTGTGTGGGCCCGGGAGGTGATGATCAGGTGGGCTCCCCGAGGCCCTACTCTTCTCTGCTGACCCACCCACGCCCCTGACGCCAAGTCCCTCGGTCTAAACCCTTGCTGCCCCCTCCCCCCAGACAGATAACCTACACCATACCAGCTTCTCCCCACCTCTTCCCTCCGCACCTTAGCCTCCCGCCCCCCACCTTCTTCTTCTCCGGCAGTTCCTTGTATTTCTTGGACAGAATCTTGGTCAGGTCCAGGTTACTCATCTCCGGGTGGAGTTTAGCATACTTGGCCCGCTTCTCCATGAAGAAGCGAAAATAAGGGGTCAGAGGCTTCTTTGGGAAGTCCGGGTGTTTCTGGAAGGAGGGACAAGGACACGGTCTAGGTGAGACACTGTTCTTTGGGCCTTGCTTCTCTGAACTCTCGTGCTCCTCCACCTGGAAACTCACCTTGAGTTTTTTGCCTTTGTAAGGATTTTTAACATGTTCCTGAGCATCAAGGATCAATTCTGTCAATGTACGGAACTTTCTCACCTGAAGGAAGAAAGGAGGTGAGGGTAAGGGGAAGCGCCGAAGAGGGGAATGCCACCCAGGAGCGTAGCCTCGTTTTCCAACAGGCCTTCTCTACTTTCCACTAGACTGAAGTTATCAAAGGAGAAGGGCTGGGGCCAAGAGCGACACAACTCAGGCTGTGCTGACACCCAGGCACTGGCCTGTGTTTACTGCAGAGGTCCGGGCAGTTGGTACACATCGTAGGACAGCGACAAGGCGACCACCTGACCTCGAAATGGTTGTCCATGTCAGCACCTCATTCAATCCCCAGAACAGTTCAGGTGACAGATGCTCTAAGACGGTAAGTATTCAAGGCCACATAGCTTAGAAAGTAGCAGAACTGAGAAGTCTTGGCCAGTGCTGTCAACCGTGCCAACTCCCGAAATGCACAAGGGCGACCACACGAGCACCTCGCCTGGTCTCTTTCCTTCCTGTTTATAGACTTCTGTTTCATCTCCCCCACCAAGAAGGTTGAAGCAAGAGTATATGGAGATGTGTGTTTGAATGTGTCGGGGAGGGAGGGGGAATCCATTACCTCGTTAGAAATCTCCACCCATTTCAGCTTGCACATGTCTCCAGAAAAGTCTTTAAATGCTACTTTTTCCCAGTCCATATGTGACTCGGTGGTTTTGAACTTGGAGCTGTCATTGGATGGAATGTTGTTCTTCATGCATTCCAGCAAAGTCAGCATGTCTTCCTGGGACCAGCGGTCTGGGGAAGGGTAAAAGAAAGGCCATCATGCCTGGCTCATGCCAGCCCCCATCTGTTTCCCAGTCCTTAAGCACTCAACCCTTCCTTCCCAGAGCATCTCAGACCCTTCAGATGTTATCTCCCATCTGAAGGCACAGACAACACATGGCCTGGCCCTAAGGAAAAGCTGTGGCCATACAGATTAGAGCAGGGACTCCAGTCCAGACAACATCACGCCTAGAAAACCAGATGTGGACTCAAGTCTGGCTTACTTCAAAGCTATTATCATTTCTAACGTGCCAGCCTGCCATGGGTTACAATTTATCATAGGGAAGGGGGGAGGGGAAGGAAGCCACAGTGATTTGGGACCCTGTTGGAGAACTGCTAGCTTACTGCAGAAGAAAGGGAAACAAGGAGGCCACACACCTAAATGTGAAGCTAAATCAGTCCCAGTTCTAGGTGGCTACCCTAAACGTGCAGACTGAGGAAGGGGTGTGGGCCATAAGGAGAACCCACGCCAATGTTTTGCTTCAGCATAGCTGGAGACTAACATTAGAGATGTGAGTATCCCACCGTCCTACTCTCTCTCTCAAAAACGACCAAAGGAGACTTTGGGGCAAGTAAAACAATGGTAGAGCCATACACGGCAGCTATGAGGCAAAGCCGGCAGGTGGGCAAAGGGTGGGCCCTGCTCCAGGGAGGGACCCCCCCACCTCCTAGAATTCTGAGTGGTCTTCTCAGCCCAGCTCCCCATGCAAGCAAAATAAAAAAAGGAGTCTGGACCAGCTATTTCCAGCCACTGAAAGGCAGCTCCATTGAGGGCTCTCTGGAGGCGGCTACCCGGGAAGGTGAGCTGGGATGATAGCTATCCACAGCTAGGAGTCAAGAGGGCTCTTGACTTGCATTTACATCTGGTCACCTGGGTCAGGGTTTTTGCAGGAGGGTCACATGAACCCATAATCCTCTCTCCTCTCAGTGCCTCACAGGCATTGCCAGATGCTCAGATTCATCCTACTCCCCCCCTGCCACCCTACAACTTGATCCCCACTGGATGGGGTATAGCATAGTTAAGTATGTTTGAGATCTCCAGCCATCAAAACCCTTTCTCTCCAACCCTCCTCACCAAAAACTTTGGCCTCTTAATAACAATTAAAAAAAAAAAACAACCACCAATCCCTCTCATCTCCCCCTTCCTCCCACATCCCTCGTCTCTCCTCCCATTCCAGGACACTGCTGAGGACACACTCGGGGTGCCTGGGAACCCCAGAAGGAAGACTTGAACAGGCCTCCTCCTCCCTCTCTAACCTGGGGGGGAAATGGAGTGTGAAAAATACAGTTTGTAGGTTCAAAGCCAAATAATTTGGGTTCAGCCAAACACCCAGTGTGAGGGGTGTTTGACACTCAAGCGGCTTCCTCCCATTTCAGTTCAGAGAATCCAGATGGGAGAAAAGCTTCAGAAGCGGAGTGGGCCTGCAGACCTACGTGAGAATGGAGGGTTTAAGTTAAAGAGGGCTGAGGGTGGGGCTCCTACCTTGGCCTTTAGGGGCGGCCATTTCCAGGTCTGTGGGGCAGTCGGCTTCTCCGTTCATTCTCCAGCCGTCCAGCCACCTCCTCGGTCGTGCTGGCCAGGCAAGCCGGGCTCAAAGCCACCTCACCCTTTAGAAGAGACACCAGTCTCCACTCAGGCGGGCTGAGAGGTGGGGGACTGTCTATCACTCCCTCCCCGAAAGGGGAGGGGGACATAACCCCACACTCTCAGAGAGACCCAGCCAAGACTCCAGAAGACTTGATAAGTTGGTGGGGGTGAGAGTGCACTCCTCTACCTCCTAACCCCACCCCCAGCCCCTACAGCCTCTACAGCCCCGCTCCTGGGCGTGCGCCCTCCGCTGCCCACGCGAGACACTGCTCCGCGCTCCAGCGCGCAGCGAACGCCCGCCCTCCGCCCTCCTTCCCCCACCCCAGCCAAAAAAAAAAAAAAAAAAAAAAACCTCCTCCTCTTCTGTGCGCCCCGCCCCGGGGAGGCCCCAGGCTGGAGGGCGGGGGAGGAGGAAGGGCGGGTAAAGGGCGCGCGCGGCGCGGAAGCGGGCACGCGCCGCAGTCTCCTCCTCCCGCTCCCCCCGGCCGGTTCCCCCCGCCTCCGCAACCCGGCGGGGACCCGGACGCAGCGCAGCCGCCGCCAGCCCCGGAGCGCAGCGGCCGCACCGCCCCCGGGGACCGGATCCGGATTCCCGCCGCCCTCCCCCTGGGGCTCCCGACGCCATCCCCGCCCGCCTGGGCGGGCAAGCAGCCGGAGAGAAGCGGCCTGGCCTGCCCCCCGCCCCCGAGCCACCCACCCCGGCCAGAGACGCCGCCACCGCCCAGCCACCCCGACGCGCACGGAGGAGCCCGGCGCAGAGGCGCGACCACGGCGGGAACCGCCGCCTCCTCCCCCGAGCCTGCGGCCCAGCCCCGCCGGCGCCCCCGCCCGGGCCTCCGGGGAGCCGAGCCAAGGAGAGGGCGGGAGACGGCGGCCGGGAGGCGGGGGAGCAGCGCTCACAGGCCCCGCCGCCCCCTCCGGCGGCCGGCGAGAACTGCGCCTGCCGGCTCGGAGAAGCGCGGGCTCCTCCGCCCGCGGCCGGGACTCGGCTTGGGCCTCGCTTCCTGCCCTCCCCTCCCCCGGCTCTCGGCGTCCTCTCCATTTGCCCTGGTCCTCTCTCGCCCAGTTCTCTGCCTGGAGGTCGCTCCGGGTCTCCTCCGGGCGTCCACCGCACCCACGGCTCGCTCCCTGCCGCCTGGCCCCGGCCCCGACCCGGCGCGCGACCTCAGCCGCCTCGGTTACCCGGCGCAGCGCGGCCTCCGGGCTTCCCGCTCCGGCGGCTCCCTCCCCGGCTCTGAGCGGCGGCGCCCTCCCCCGCTCGGCCGGGCACAGCCGCAGCTCCCTCCCGCGGCGGCAGCGGCTCCTCCTCCGGGCGCGGCGGCGGCGCTGGGGCGGCGGCTGCTGCTGTGGCGGCGGCGGCTGCGGCTGTGGCTGCTGCCTGCTGCTCCTCGCGGCGAAAAGCACAAAGCACAGCGCCCTCCGCCTGCAGGCAGCCCGCCCGCCGCCCGCCCGCCCGCCCGCCCGCCCCCGCCCGCCGGCCCCGGCCTCAGCTCGCGCACCCCCCGCCACCGCCGCAGCCTCCGCCGCCGGAGCGGGGAGGAGGAGGGAGAAGGGAGGAGGAGGAGCGGGAGGGGGGGCGGGAGAAGCGGGGCAGCGAGCGCGTCCTTCCCCGTAGAGCGCACACCGACCCCCGGGGAGCGAGCGCCAGCCCGCCCGCCTCGCCGGCTCCGCTCCCTCCCACAGCCTGCCCGGGCGGGCTCCGCGGGGGGCAGCTGGGAGGAGGGGCGGGAGCTGGGGGGACCCGGGCGGCCGAGGCGGAGGGAAGGAAGGAGGGGAGGGGGGTAGTGGTGGTGGTGGAGGTGGCGGCGGCGCGGCGGCGGCTGCTGCCGCCGGGGAGGGGGGGGGTCGGGGCAGGGAGACACGCAGCCGCCCGGATGGCGGCGGGGCTCGGAGCCGAGGCGGGCGGGCGTCGAGAGCGACCTCGCCAGACCCGCGGGGGAACTAGCAGGCTCGGCCGGCGCGGGAGGGAGGGCGCGAGGCGCGACCGCAGAGAGGGTGCCCGGAGGGCCCCCCGGCAGCTGGAGAGGCTCCGGGGGTGTCTGCAGCCCGGCTCCAGAGCTCTCTCCCCCAGCTCAGATTCGGGCTTCCACTCCAGCCCTCACCCGCTCACTCGCTCGCCTCCTGGAGCGGGCGGTTCGCGCCCACCCTTATCCCCGGAGCGTAGCCACCGGCTTGGGGCGCACGCAAGCCAATCGCCGTGCCAGGCTTCGGAGCCTGCCTCGCTGCTAAGCGGCACACACTAAACTTTAAAAAAAAGACAAAACCCTAAAAAATGTCCTCTTTGCAAATTAAAACAAACAAACAAAAATCTCCCTTGCTCTTTAATTCCCGCAAACGGCGAGAGAGCGACGGGACCCGGCGGAGGAGCCTCTCTGGGAGCTGGTTCAATCCAGCCCGGCATGGCTCCCCAGGCCTGCCCGGGCGCATGGAGATCGGCGCCGCCGCCACTCGCAGCAACCCCTCTCCCCCGAAATCTGCGGCGCCAGGGCTCACTTACCGAGCGTGTGAATGGGAGCACGGGCCAAGGGCACCTTAGGGGTGCGGCGGGCCGAAGAGCTGAGCCGCAGCTCCGCCGCAGCCGACGCCGGGGCAGCAAGCCGCCAGACAAAGCCCGAGATGGCGAAGCGGAGCGACGGCTAATGGCGAGCCCCACGCGCCGCGCTCCGCCCGCCCCGCTCCGCCCGCCCGCCCGCCCGCCTCGGCGCAGCGCAGCGCCGCTCCGAGCGCTCGCCCGTCAGAGCCGCCTCGGCGCCGCCGCCTCCCGGGCCACCCCGGCCTCGACTGGCCCCTCCGCCTCCTCCGGGCGACTCAGCCTCACCCCTTCCCTCCCACCGCGCTGGGGGCTGCACGAAAATAAAAAAAAAGAAAAGGAAAAATGCTTTTGTTTTTTTTTTTTTTCCCCTCCCTTTGGCAGGGCGGGCGTGTTGAGACTTTCGAGTCTTTTTGCCCCTAGCTCGCACTCACCTGCGGAGCCGCCGGGAGGGCTGGGGGTGGGGGCGCGCGGGGCTGGAGCCGGCGAGCGCGGGTTGAAAGCTAGCCAAGCTCTGCAGCGCCCGACCCGGGCGTATACGCCGCCGCCAGTCCCCGCAGAGAAATCGTCCTCCTACCCCCGCCTCCATCGCTCTGCGTTTCTCTTCCAATCAGCCGATCGCTTGGCGGCTCCTCCATTCTCCGGCCAAGCCTGCTGCCTAGAGCGAGCTCCACTCTTCCATCTGCTCGCCCGGCTCCTCGCTCCCCTGCCGGGGCCGGCGAGGCGACGTGGGGCCGGAGGGGGATTTGCGAGGGAACCTGCCGGCTTCCCGCTCCCATTGCTCCCTCCCCGCTGCCTCCTGCTTCTCTCCTGCGTCTTTCCAACTCTCCCCTGTCGCCACTGGTGTGTGTCTGAGTGTATGCGCGGGTTTCTTTCTTTTTTTTTTTTTTTTATTGCTCTTTGCTTTTGCAACCCTGGAGCCAAAGCAGGATGGCGGGGGGAGAGAAAAAGGGGGGGAAGGGTGTTACCAAAAAAAAAAAAAAGCCAGCAAGAAAAGCTCTTAGGTTTGCAACACATTGGAAAACCGGGCGAGTGCCCCGCCTCGTCCGTTCTCGATGCCCCGCGAGGGCCTTCCGGGTTTTAGAGCGAACCTCTCGCTATTCTCAATGCCCCTCACCTCCTCCGAGTTTAGGATCCGAGGAGTCCGAGCAAAGAGTTCTCCCCTTAGGCCAAAGCAAGGGGTTGTCAGGGTGAGAGTTGGGGGCATTTCTCAAGAAGCAGCAACCGTCCGTCCCACCCCGGCTTCGGTAGCTGGGCCGCGGGAGTCTGGGTTGAGAGCAAAAATCCCGGTGGGTTTAGGCGAAGGGGATTCCGGGGCGAAGAGGAGCGCGAGACCGAGCTTCGCGCATCTCCCCTTCGGTCTCTGCCTCCAGTCCCCGGCCTGCTCCCCCTTTAATTCCCCCCCCCCTCCTTTAATCTAATTTCTTCCAACTCCACCTTTGTTGTTAACCGGCGTCACGCCCGGACCAGCCAATCCCCGGCACGCTATCAGCTTGTCAAAAAGGCTTGGCCAGCCCTGGGAAAGCAGGCCGCGGGCGCTGCCCCCCCTGCCCCTCCTCCCCCCGGCGGCGGCGGGGAGCCTGGCACCCCGGCCTCGCCGCCAGAGCCGCAGCGGGTCAGCCTCCCCGTAGGCCTCCGCTCTCCACCATCCTGCGGGCCGGAGATCGAAAGGCCTAGGCGCGACCACCGTCTACCCTCCCGCTGCCGTCGGCTGCGGTTGTCTGTCTCTGCCTCTCCTCTACCGAGGAAGGTTTATCTGGACGCAGGAAGTCACAAGACCGTCTGAAGAATGCCTGCTTCCATCAGGCGAGCCTACGGTTTGGGCCGTCGCTCCGGGGCGGCGCCATCGCCCCCGGCTCCCAGGATGCCAGTCTACCACAGCGGCACTGCCAGCTGGGCCGCCGGCCCCTTTGGACTCTTCCCCTGTCACGCAGCCTTCTCCATCCTCACACCACGGCTTCGCAGCTGCTGTAATTTCTCTTGTCTCCTGGGAGAACTGAGAGTCCTTTCCCAGGACTTCCACAGCCCACATCTGCCACGTTTCACAAACCGGGAGGAAAATCTTGTCAAGATCTGGTGTGTCCGGATTTTTTAGTGGGTAGGAGGGGCCGATTTACCTTGATGCTAATGAAGCTTAAGCTTCAGGGCCCCTCATCGCAGGCCCTCTCTTTACTTTTGATTCATCAGTTGGTATTATTTTTGACTCCCCCCTCCCCCTCCCCACAAAGTCAGTTCTGCCCTTGGAACCTACAGAGGGCATTTTGTGAAGGACCAAGCCATGTCACACTGTACTTAGAACCTGCTGCTGCTGCTGCTGCTAAGTCACTTCAGTTGTGTCCGACTCTGTGTGACCCCACAGACGGCAGCCCACCAGGGTCCTCCGTCCACAGGATTCTCCAGGCAAGAATACTGGAGTGGGTTGCCATTTCCTTCTCCAACTAGAACCTGCAGGGAATGACTTTCTTGTTTTGACTTCGAAACAGCAAAGGGTTTGGAGTCAGAAGTCCCAGGTTCCCAGCCTCTGGGCTTTCCCACATGAACAGTGTGAGTTTGATTAAATCTCTTAACTTCCATCTGATCCCAGTTTTCTTGTCTATAAAATTAGAATAGCAGTCCTGTGTTCTCTGCTTTTCTCGCCAGGGGTTGGAGGGTTGAGTAAGATGATGTATATAAAACTGTAAAATACTCCACAATGTCACTTGCAACATTTACAATGGGAGCAACTTAGACCCCAAGAAAGTTCCAAGTCTTCCACACACAGATCTAGTGTCCAGGTGTCCTGGCTCCTGGCCCCGAACTTCTTGGCTGGGCCAAGGAGCCTTTCGGTAAAGTGCTTTGGAATAACACAGGGTGAACATGAATCATAAAAATGATTATTATTGATTTTTCATTCCTTGGGCAGCAAAAATCATGGCTGGCACTCTTCCCACTTGAAAACTGACTGGCTTGTTTTACATCTACTGTGTCTCTGGTGAGGTCAGGAGTCTAGACTTGGGCTATAGGCCAGAACATAAGAACCTACCTACACCCCCTCTCCCAGTTTGTTCCCCCCTTGCTCCCAGTTTTCTGCCCTGGGCCTCCAAGCAGAGCCTCAGCATTCCACAACCCCAGCCAGGCTGGTGACAAGGCATAATCCTAGCTACACATTCTGCACTTGGCCCCAGGCTTTCCCTGGGTTGCCAGTATCCCAGCACTAGTTCATATAAAATCCCTGCTGTGCCTGGAATGCATTAACCAAAGTGTGGCACTTCAATTCCTAGTGTACATGGAGTAATTTTAGATGGTATACAGATGAACATACTGTTTTCAAAGTTATGTATCATAATGTGTATTTGGAAATGTTCTGTTTTCTTTTGTTTTTTTGTTTTAAGATAGTGACATAAAGCTGCTGCTTCTTGTTTGGGTGTGAGGAAGCTACTGTCCCTCTTTTATTTTTTTCTTTTTTAATTGAGGTATAACTTTAAGATAGTAAACTGCACACATCTTAAAGAATACAACTTGATGCGTTTTTACATATGTATACATAGTATACATGTAACATATGTGTATATATATACACATACATACACACATATACATATATATATATATACATACATACACACATATATATAATGTAACTAACACCCAGATCAAGATATTGAATATTTCTAGCATTGAGCAACCTCACTCAAAGTCAGTATTTCCCTCCCATTGTCACTAGTATTCTGAGCTATTGCCATAAGTTTAGTCTGTTTTTGGAGTTCATATACATGGAGTCATTCAGTGTATATATTTTTACATCTGGCCTCTTTCACTCACCATTATGTTTGAGATTAATTTATGATGTTGCACATAGTAGTGATTGATGCCTTTTCATTGCCATACTGTAGTATTCCATTGTATGCATCAATCAGTTCAGTCACTCAGTCGTGTCTGACTCTTTGTGACCCCATGGACTGCAGCGCACCAGGCTTCCTTGTCCATCACCAACTCCCAGAGCTTACTCAAACTCACGTCCATCAAGTCAGTGATGCCATCCAACTATCTCATCCTTTGTCGTCTCCTTCTCCTCCCGCCTTCAATCTTTCCCAACATCAGGGTCTTTTCCAGTGAGTCAGTTCTTCGCATTAGGTGGCCAAAATATTGGAGTTTCAGCTTCAGCATCAGTCCTTCCAATGAATATTCAGGACTTATTTCCTTTAGGTTGCAGTCCAAGGGACTCTCAAGAGTCTTCTCCAACACCACAGTTCAAAAGCATCAATTCTTCTGCGCTCAGCTTTCTTTATAGTCTAACTCTCACATCCGTACATGACTACTGGAAAAACCATAGCTTTGACTAGATGGACCTTTGTTGGCAAAGTAATGTCTCTGCTTTTAAGTAAGCTGTCTAGGTGGGTCATAACTTTTCTTCCAAGAAGCAAGCGTCTTTAAATTTCCTGGCTGCACTCACCATTTGCAGTGATTTTGGAGCCCCCCAAAATAAAGTCTGTCACTGTTTCCATCATCTCCCCATCTATTTGCAATGAAGTGATAGGACCGGGTGCCATGATCTTAGTTTTCTGAATGTTGAGTTTTAAGCCAACCTTTTCACTCTCTTTCATTTTCATCAAGAGGCTTTTTAGTTCTTCTCTTTCTGCCATAAGGGTGGTGTCATCTGCATATCTGAGGTTACTGATATTTCTCCCAGCAATCTTGATTCCAACTTGTGTTCATCTAATCCGGCATTTCTCATTTTGTACTCTGCATATAAGTTAAATAAGCAGGGTGACAATATACAGCCTTGACGTACTCCTTCCCTGATTCGGAATCAGTCTGTTGTTTGATGTCCAGTTCTAACTGTTGCTTCTTGACCTGCATACAGGTTTCTCAAGAGGCAGGTCAGGTGGTCTGGTATTCCCATCTCTTTAAGAATATTCCACTGTTTGTTGTGATCCACACAGTCAAAGGCTTTGGCATAGTCAATAAAGCAGAAGTAGATGTTTTTCTGGAACTCTCTTGCTTTTTCGATGATCCGATGGATGTTGGCAATTTGATCTCTGGTTCCTCTGCCTTTTCTAAATCCAGCTTGAACATCTGGAAGTTCACGGTTCACATACTGTTGAAGCCTGGCTTGGAGAATTTTGTTTCAGCCGGGTTTCTGGCTGTGGGGGGAACCATTCCAGGTGAGGCATCCACCATGGTGAGGCCCCTGAGACGCTGCCCCCGTGACCCACCCCCCCACCCCCGCCGCTGCTTCCTGACCCTCAGTGCTGCTGCTGTTCCTCTGCCTGCTGTTGCTCCTCCGTCTCCAGATTGGATCGCAGTGAGGGAAAGATGAGTGAGGAGAAGGTGACTTCTGATAACAAGGTACATTTTTGGCGTAAGATGGAGGAGTAGGAGAATGTGTGCTCATCTTCTCCTGCAAGAACTCCAAAACTACAACTCGCTGGTGGACAATAGTCAACTGGAGAATGTTGGATCCCACCAAAAAAAGATACCCCACATCCAAGGGCAAAGGAGAAGCCCCAGCAAGATGGTAGGAGGGGCGAAATCACGTTTGGAATCAGACCCCTTACCGGCCAGAGATGCTCAGAGGGCTTAAACAAACCTTGTGCGTACCAGGACCCGGAGACCCCACAGAGACTGAGCCAGAACTGTGTTTGAGTGTCTCCTGTGAAGGTATAGGTCAGCAGTGGCCTACCACAAGGGCAGGGGCTCTGGGTGCAGCAGACCTGGGTATGGCATAAGCCCTCTTGGGGGATGTCATTAACCCCACCATAGAGCTGCCAGAACTTACACAGGACTGAGGAAACAGACTGTTGGGAGGGCACAAACAGAAACTTGTGCGCTCCAGGACCCAAGAGAAAGGAGTAATGACTCCACAAGAGGCTGACCCAGACTTGCCCGTGAGTGTCCAGGAGTCTCCAGTGGAGGCGTGGGTCGATGGTGGCCTGCTACAAGGTCGGAGGCACTGGATGTGGCAGTGCAGGCCTGGGACCTTTTGAAGGAGGTTGCCATTATCTTCATCACCTCCACCATAGTTTGGCCTTGGGTCAAACAACAGGCCCCTCCATCAACAGAAAATTGGATTGTATGCATATGTGCGTGCTAAGTCACTTCTGTTGTGTGGGATTCTTTGTGACCCCATGGGCTGTAGTCCACCAAGCTCCTCTGTCCATGGGATTCTCCAGGCAAGAATACTGGAGTGGGTTGCCATGCCTTCCTCCAGGGGATCTTCCTGAACGACCCTTGTCTCTTATGTCACCTGCATTTGCAGATGGATTCTTTACCCCTAGAGCCACCTGGGAAGCCCGTTCCATTATATAAATATACCACAACTTATTCTTTCTAATTTTCATGGGTATACAGGTTATTTCCAGTTTTTGACTACTGTGAGTAAAAGTTTCAAACATTCTTGTGCATATCTTTTGGTATATATATGAATTCATTTTTCCTGTAGATTTCTAAGAGTAGATTTCCTTTATCACAGGGTATAAATATATTGGACATTATTAGGTATTGCCAAATAATGTTGTCAGTATTTTTGGATTTTGATCATTTTAAGTGTGTTCTTTGTTTCAGTCTCATTGTTTTAATTTGCAATTCCTTAATGACATGATGTTGGGTATCTTCTCATATGCCTAGTTGCCCTCTGAATATCTTTTTTTTTTTTTAATTTTATTTGTTTGGCTGCACTGGGTCTTAGTTGCAGCATGTGGGATCTAGTTCCCTGATCAGGGTTCGAACCCTGGCTCCCTGCATTGGGAGCTCAGAGTCTTAGCCACTGGACCACCAGGGAAGTCCCTGAATATCTTTTTTTGGTGCGATGTCTGTTCAGATCTTTTGCCCATTTTTTAAATCAGGTTGTTTTCCTTTCATTTTCTTTTCTGACCGTGCCACACGGCACGCGGGACCTTAGTTCCCTGACCAGAGATTGAACTGCCAGGGAAGTCCCTGTTTGTTTTCTCATTGTTGGGTTTTAAGAGTTCTTTATATATTTTGGCTAACAGTTCTTTATCAGATGTGTCTTTTGCAAGCATTTTCTCCCAGTTTGTGGCTTGTCTTCTCATTCTGACCTTGTCTTTCTCAGAACAGAAGTTTATTATTTTAATAAATTCCAGTTTAGTGGAAGAGGTTTGAAAATGTAATAAATCACTCTAAATTACAAAATAAATAAATAAATAAATTCCAGTTTATTAATGATGTCTTTTCATGCCTTTGGTGTTGTACAATACCTAAAAAACCACCAGTATACCCAGGGTCACCTAGGTTTTTTTCCTGTGTTATCTTCTACGCATAGAAGATGTACAGTTTTATGGTTTTGTGATTTAGATTTAGGTCTGTGATCCATTTGGGGTTAGTTTTTTCTGTAAAGGATATAAGATCCATGTCTAGATTGATTTTTGAAGTTTTTGCATGTTGATGTCCAGTTGTTTCAGCGCCATTTTTTTGCGGGAGAGGCTTTGCCATGCGGCTTGTGGGATCTTAGTCCCCGGATCAGGGATTGAACCCCTGCCCACAGCAGGGGAAGCACCCAGCCTAACCACCACTGGACCACCAGGGAATTCCACACACCATTTGTTGAAAAGACAGTCTTTGCCACTTTGTATTGCCTTGCTCCTTTGCCTAAAATCAGTTGATTATATATATGGGGATCTATTTCTGGTCTCTCTATTATATTCCGTTGATCTATTTGTCTATTGTTTCAACCATACCACACTGTCTCGATTACTGTAACTTTATATACACCTTGAACTGGAGTACCATCTGTCCTTGAACTTTATTCTTCTTCTTCAATATTGTATTGGTTATTCTGGGTCTTTTGTCTCTCCATATAAACTTTAGAATAGTTTGTTGACCCAGGTGGTGCAGTGGTAAAGATCTGCCTGCCAATGCAGGAGACGCAAGAGACATGGGTTTGATCCCTGGGTCGGGAAGATCTCCTGGAGTAGGAAATGGCAACCCATTCCAGTATTCTTGCCTGAAAAATTCTGTGGACAGAGGAGCCTAGCAGGCTATAGTCCATGGGGTCGCAAAGGGTCTAACATGACTCAGCACAGCACAGCACACACACACACGCATATCCACAAAATAACTTGATAGGATTTTGGTTTGGATTGCTTTGAATCTATAGACCAAAATAGCAAGAACTGATATCTTGACAATACTAAGTTTTCCTATTCACGAACATGGATATTTCTCCATTTATTTAGTTCTTCTTTGATGTCTTTCATCAGAGTTTTGCAGTTTTCCTCATATAGTTCTTACACATATTTTGTTAGATTTATACTGAATACTTAATGTGTTTCATTCTTTTTGAGTGCTAATGTAAATAACACTGACTTTTATTTACAATTCCTCTTGTTCCTTACTGGTATATAGGAAAGCAATTGACTTCTGTATATTAACCTTGTATCCTGCAACCTTTCTATAATCATTTATTAATTCCAGGAGTGTTTTTTAGTTGGTTCTTTCAGATTGTTTACATAGATGATTGTGTCATCTGCAAACAGAGATAGTTTTATTTCCTTCCTCCTAATCTGCGTTTCTTACTTCCTAATCTTTCTTTTCCTTTTCTTTTTCTCTTCTCCTTATTTAGGATTTCTAGTATGATGTTGAAAGGCAGTAGTGAGAAAGGACATACCTACCTTGTTCCTAATCTAAATGGGAAAGCTTTAAGATACTCACCATTAAGTATGTTAGCTGTCCATTTTTTTTTGATGTTCTTTATCAAATTGAGGTGCATACTCTATTCCTAGTAGGCTGAGAGTTTTTATGATGAATGGGTATTGAATTTTGTCAAATGCTTTTTCTGCCTCTATTGATGTTATCATGTGATTTTTGCCCATTAATGTGATGAATTACATTAATTGATTTTCAAATGTTGAACCATCCTTGCATATCTCCAATAAATCCTACTTGGTTGTGGTGTGTAGTTCTTTTTATACATTGCTGAATTCTTTTATTTTTTGGCTGTGCTGGGTCTTCGCTGCTGCACAGGCTTTTCTCTAGTTGCGGCAAGTGGAAGGCTACTCTCTAGTTGCAGTGCGCAGGCTCCACATCGTAGTGGTTTCTCTTGTTGTGGAGCACGGGCTCTAGGGCGCTTGAGATTCAGTCATTGAGGCACGTGGGCTCAGTAGCTGTGGCTCCCAAACTCTAGAGCACAGACAGGCTCCATGGTTGTGGTACACAGGCTTAGTTGCTCTGCAGCATGTGGTGGGATCTTCCTGGAGCAGGGATCGAACCTGTGTCCCCTGCATTGGCAGACAGATTCTTTACCACTCAACCACCAGAGAAGCCCTATACATTGTTGAATTTGATTAGCTAACATTTTGTTGAGAATTTTTGCATCTATGTTCATGAGAGATATTGATCTGTAGGTTTTTTTTTTCTTTCTTGTAATGTCTTTGGTTTTGGTATTAGGATCTGAGTTAGGAAGTAGACTGAGTTAGGAAGTAGACTGAGTTAGGAAGTACAATTGTCCCTTGGTATCCACAGGGGATTGGTTCCAAGACCCCCCCCCCAGATATAAAAATCCACAGATGCCCAAGACCCTTATATAAAATGGGGTATTTTTGTATAAAACCTATGTATGAATATACCCTCCCATCTACTTTAAATTGGGCTTCCCTGATGGCTTGGTGATAAAGAATTCACCTGCCAATGCAGGAGACGTGAGTTCAATCCCTGGGTCGGGAAGATGCCCTAGAGAAGGAAATGGCAACCCACTCCAGTATTCTTGCCTGGCAAATCCCATGGACAGAGGAGCCTGGCAGGCTACAGTCTATGGGGTCACAAAAGAGTGGGACATGACTTAGTGACTAAACAGCAACACACTTTAAATCACCTGTAGATTGCTTATAATACCTAATACAATGTAGATGCTATGGAAATGGTTGAAAATGCATTGTAAATGCTATAGAAATAGTTGCTGGCACACAGTAAATTCAAATTTTGACTTTTGGAGATTTCTGGGAAATTATTTTTTGGATTATTTTCAATTCACGGTTAATTGAATCTGTAGGTGTGGAACCTGGGGACACAGAGAGCTGACTGTCTTCCCTCTACTTCTGTCTTCTCGAAGAGACTGCTGCTGCTGCTAAGTCGCTTCAGTCATGTCCGACTCTGTGCGACCCCATAGACGGCAGCCCAGACTAGAGAACTGTTATAATTTCTTTTTTAAACATTTGGTAGAAATCAATAATGAACCCATCTGGATCCTTGTTGTTTTGGAAGGTTAGTAACTATTGATTCAGTTTCGTTAATAGACAAAAGACCTATTCAGATTTCTTCTTGTGTGAATTTTGGCAGATTGTATCTTTTAAGGAATTGGTCTGTTTCATCCAGGTTATCAAATTTGTGGGCATGAAGCTATTTATGATATTCTTGCATTATCCAAAAAATTATTTATTTTTGGTGGAGTCTTCATGCTGCATGTGGGCTTTCTCTGGTTGTGGTGAGTGTGGGTTACTCTTCGTTGCGGTACATGGGTTTCTCATTTTGGTGGCTTCTCTTGTTTCGAAGCACAGGCTCTAGGTGTCCGGGTTTCCATAGTTGCAGCACGTGGGCTCAGTATTTGTGGCCCACGGGCTTTAGTTTCTCTGTGGCATGTGGAATCTTCCCAGACCAGGGATCGAAGCTTCTGTGTCCCCTGGATTGGCAGGCAGACTCCTATCCACGGTACCACCAGACAAGTTCTGATATTAGTAATTTGTGTCTTCTCCTCTTTTTTTCCTTAGTTACCCTGGCTAGAAGTTTATCAATTTTATGGATCTTTTCAAAGAACCAGTTTTCGGTTTTGTTGATTTTCTCTGTTGACTTCCTATTTTCAACCTCATTGATTTCAGCTCTGATTTTTTGTTTTTTAGTATTTCTTTTCTTTTGTTGAATTTGGATTTAGTTTGCTCTTTTTGTTCTTGTTTCCTAAAGTGGAAATTTAGATTATTGATTTTAGATCTTTCTTCTTTCTAATACTATCTGCATTTGTTGATATAAATTTGAGCAATGGTTTTGCTAAATCCTACAAATTTGGGCAAATTGTTTTTGTTTTCATTTATTTCAAAGTATTTTAAAATTTCTCTTGAAATTTCTCCTTTGTCCCGTGTGTTATTAGAAATATACTGCTCTGTCTCCAAGTATTTGGGAATTTTCCAGCTATCTTTCTGTTGTTGATTTCGAGTTTCATTCCATTGTGGTCTGAGGGTAGACATTGTATGATTTCTAATCCTCTAAACTTATTAAAATGTGCTTTATGGTCCCAAATATGGTATACCTTGGTGATTGTTCCATGTGTGAATTTGAGACCAATGTGTTGTTGGATAAGTAGTCTATAGATGTCAATCATATATAGTTTATTTATAGTGTGGTTGAGTTTAACCATGTCCTTACTGATTTTCTGCCTGCTGGATCTGTCCATTTCTGATAGAGAAGTGTTCGAGTCTCCAACTGTTACAATGGAGTCATCTATTTCTCCTTGCAGATCTATCAGTTTTTGCCACATGTATTTTGACACTCTGTTACTAGGCCCATACAAGTGAAAGATGGTTGGGTACTTCCCTGGTAGTCCAGTGGTTAAGAATCTACCTTGCAACGCAGGGGACGCAGGTTCAGTCCCTGGTTGGGGAACTAAGATCCCGTATGCCGTGGGGCCACTTGGCAACAAAGACCTGATACAGCCAAATAAGTTTTTGTTCTTGTTTTAAGGATTGGTACATCTTCTTGGGGTAGTGACCTTTTTATTAATTAGTAATGCCCTTTTTATCCCTGGTAACTTTGCTTGCTCTGAAGTTGGTTTTGTCTGAAATTAATATATCTATCCTCACTTTTTTTTTTGGCTATGCTTTGCAGCATGTGGGATCTTAGTTCCCCAATCAGGATTGAACCTGGGCAACAGAAGTGAAAGCACTGAATCCTAACCACTAGACCACCAGGGAACTCCCTCCACTTTTCTGTTGATTAGTGTTAGCATGGTATATCTTTCTCATCCCTTTGCTGTGAATCTATATGTGTACTTATAATATTTACAGTGAGATTCTTGTAGATAATATATAATTGGG
The DNA here is from genome assembly GCA_024291935.2 of Okapia johnstoni. Lineage (NCBI taxonomy): Eukaryota > Metazoa > Chordata > Mammalia > Artiodactyla > Giraffidae > Okapia > Okapia johnstoni. The sequence continues at coordinate 17,943,215 of CM044306.1, read as the reverse complement.
TCTTGTTTTTTTACCCTCTCTGACCATCTTCGTCTTTTAATTGGTGTATTTGGACCATACATGTTTAAGGTGATTATCGACATAGTTGCACTCATATTTGTTACTGTCTTCTATTTGTTACCTTTGTTCTCTGTTCCTTTGTTTCTTCCACACATTTTCTGCCTTTTGTGGTTTTAAGTATTTTATATGAATTCATTTTCTCTCCTTTCTTGGCATATCATTATGCTTTTCTGCCCCTATGTTTTTTAGTTGGTTGCCCTACACTTTGCAATATATATTTACAACTTTCAAAACCACTATACCACTTCATGGGTTGTACAAATACTTTATAATAACAAAATATTCCTAATTCTTCCCTCTTTCTTCCTATCCCTCCTATCATAGTTGTCATTCATTTCACTGATACACAGGCATACATAGATATGTATATAAGCATACGACCTGGGTTCAATCTCCAGGTTGGGAAGATCCCTTGAAGGAGAGAATGGCAACCCACACCAGTATTCTTGCCTAGAGAATTCCATGGCCAGAGAAGCCTGGTGGGCTACTGTCCATGGAGTCACAAAGAGTCAGACACGACTTAGCGACTAACACACACACACACAAGCATACATAGTCAAATACACTGTTTCTATTATTATTTTGAACAAACTGTTATGTTAGGTTATTTAAGAATGAGAAAAATAATTTTTTTAAAAAAAACTAAGAAGCATAAATGTTTTCCTTTTACATTCACTTATTTTTTCTCCAGTACTCTTCCTTTCTTTATATAGATCTGAATTTTTGAGCTACCATTTTCCTTTTCTCTGCTGAACTTCTTTTAACGCTTCTTACAAGATAGGTCTACTAACAACAAATTCCCCCCATTTTTGTTTGTCTGAAAAAAAATCTTTATTTCTTGTTCATTTTTAAAACATAATTTTATTTATTTATTTATTTTGGCTGTGCTGGGTCTTCATTGCTGCTCAGGCTTTTTTGTAGTTGTGGCAAGTTGGGGCTACTCTCTGGTTGCAGTGGGCAGGCTTCTCATTGCAGTGGCTTCTCTTATTGCAGAGCACAGAGTCCAGGGCACGTAGGCTCAGTAGTTGTGGTGCACAGGCTTAGTTGCTCCATGGCGCATGGAATTTTTTGGATCAGAGATTGAACCCATGTCTCCTGCATTGGCAGGTGGATTCTTTACCACTTTGCCACCAGGGAAGCCCTCTTATTCACTTTTAAAGGGTAATTTTGCAGAATACAGAATTCTAAGTTGGTGTTTTTCCCCTCTCAACACTTTAAACACTTCCTCTCCTTGCTTGCATGGCTTCTGAGAAATCAAATGTAACACCTATCTTTATTCCTCTATAGATCAGGAGATTTTTCCCCTCTGGCTTCTTTCAAGATATTTTTCTTTAGCTTTAGTTTTCTGAAGTTTGAATAGGATATACCTGTTCCTATTGCAGGGTTCTTTTGTGTGTATGTATGTGTGTGTGTGTTTTGTTGGATTTGTTTTTTGGCAACATCAACATCTTGCTTGATGTTCTCTGGGTTTCCTGGATCTGAGACTTGTTGCCTGACATTAATTTTGGGAAATTCTAAGTCTGTACATACACATGTATATCTGTATGTATTTACTATCTTGCTGCAGTTGCACTGGGTCTTAGTTGCGGCATGCAGGATCTTTGTCATACGGGATCTTTCGTTGAGCTCCAGAGCACACGGTTTAGTTGCCCCTTGGTTCAGTTCAGTTCAGTCGCTCAGTCGTGTCCGACTCTTTGCGACCTCACAAACTGCAGCACGCCAGGCCTCCCTGTCCATCACCAACTCCTGGAGTTTACTCAAACTCATATCCATTGAGTCAGTGATGCCATCCAACCATCTCATCCTCTGTCGTCCCCTTCTCCTCCTGCCCTCAATCTTTCCCAGCATCAGGGTCTTTTCAAATGAGTCAGCTCTTTGCATCAGGTGGCCAAAGTATTGGAGTTTCAGCTTCAACATCAGTACTTCCAATGAACACCCAGGACTGATCTCCTTTAGAATGGACTAGTTGGATCTCCTTGCAGTCCAAGGGACTCTCAAGAGTCTTCTCCAACACCACAGTTCAAAAGCATCAATTCTTCGGCGTTCATCTTTCTTTATGGTCCAACTTTCACATCCATACATGACTACTAGAAAAACCATAGCCTTGACTAGACGGACCTTTGTTGATAAAGTAATGTCTCTGCTTTTTAATATGCTGTCTGGGTGGGTCATAACTTTCCTTCCAAGGAGTAAGCTTCTTTTAATTTCATGGCTGCAATCACCATCTGCAGTGATTTTGGAGCCAAAAAAAATGAAGTCAGCCACTGTTTCCACTGTTTCCCCATCTATTTGCCATGAAGTGATGGGACTGGATACCCATCATTAGTTTTCTGAATGTTGAGCTTTAAGCCAACTTTTTCACTCTCCTCTTTCACTTTCATCAAGAGGCTCTTAGTTCTTCCTGACTTTCTTCCATAAGGGTGGTGTCATCTGCATATCTGAGGTTATTGATACTTCTCCCGGCAATCTTGATTCCAGCTTGTGCTTCTTCCAGCCCAGCATTTCTCATTTTATACTCTGCATATAAGTTAAATAAGCAGGGTGACAATATACAGCCTTGATGTACTCCTTTCCCTATTTGGAATCAGTCTGTTGTTCGATGTCCAGTTCTAACTGTTGCTTCCTGACCTGCATACAGGTTTCTCAAGAGGCAGGCCCCTTGGTGGATGGGAACAAATCCTTAAACCTGTGGCCCCTTGCATTGCAAGGCACATTCTTAACCACTGGACCACCAAGGAAGTCTGAATTCTTAATCATTATCACTTCAAATATTGTTTCTTTCTCTATTTCTTCTCCTTCTGGTATTCTATGTGTATGTTGCAGCTTTTGTAGTTAAACTCAATTCTTGGATATCCTGATCTTTCTCTCTCTCTCTGTTTTACTCATCATTCTCTTTGCTTTTCAATTTTGGAAATTTCTGTTGTCATATTCTCAAGCTCAGTGATTGTTCCTCAGCTCTGTCCAGTCTACTAAGGAGCCCATCAGAGGCATTCTATAGTTCTGTTACAGTGTCTTTGATCTCCAGCATTTCTTTTTTATTCTTTTTCAGACTCTCCATCTCTCTGCTTATATTATCCATCTTTATTGCATGGCACCTACTTTTTCTATTAAATCTTCAGCATATTAATCATAATTTAAAAAAATCCTAAGCTGTTAATTCTAACATTCATGCCATAGCAGATTCTGGTTTGTTCTGCCTCGTCAAACTGTGTTTTTTGTCTTTTAGTGTGCTTGTAGTTACCTGCTGCAAGGCAGATATGAAGTGCTGGGTAAAAGGAATTATGGTAAATAGACCTTTAGTAACGTGGTGGGAACGTGGGAAAGCATTCTGTAGGTCTGTGATTAGGTCTCCTCTTTTGGTGAGCCTGTCCTATTAGATTGTGAACCTCACCAGTCCTTTTCAGGTTTTTCCTCCCCATGGGTGGGGCAGGATGACTACAGGGGGCTGGAATTGTTCTATTCTCTCTTAAATTAGTCCCTGGTAAAATCCCAGCAGGGGGACTTCCCTGGTGGTCCAGCGGCTAAGACTCTGCTCCAAATGCAGGGGGTCCAGGGTCCCATCCCTGGTCTGGGAACTATAATAGATCCCACATGCTACAATTCAGAGTTCTCATGTTGCAACTAAGATCCAGGTACCCAAATACAGAAGCATTTTTAAAACACAAAACAACTGCCTTCCCCTCTCCCAGCAGGTTAGGCTCTTGCAAAATAGTTTCTCCTAAGGGCAAGCCTTGTTAAAAAGAAAGGAATGCTCTAGGATATTTCAGAATGGTTCCTTTCCCCTCCCGGTGTCAGAAGCATGAGAGGATTTTTCTCTGATGTTCACTGTGAGAACCTGGTAGAGCCTTTGGATATAAAACTCACAAAAGTTTGGGTCCCACTATAACTGGGTTGCCTTGGAGTTTTAACTCCCAGGCATGTTTACACTAAACTTCCAGCAATTCGTCAATCACAGTCCAGATTTTCCTTGTGGCGTTGGTTCCAGTGCTGGTTTCTGCTCAGGTTAATTGCGATTCTCTATCTGTCTGTCTGTCCTTCCAATTTTGGGGGTGGGGGGTCCACAGTGGTTTGCCTTGTGACCTTACTTCTCTGGCAGATCAGAGAATTGTTGGTTTTTCATTTGGTCTTCTCTTTACTTGTTTTTAGGACAGAATGAAGATATCTAGTCTTTCTATATGCTGGACCAGAAACCAGAAGTTCTCTTTCTTTTTGTTGTTCTCTTGTTTTTTCCTTTGCTACACTATTTAATTCGTTATTTTCCCCAATATGTATAACATAAAGTTTACTGTCTTAATCATTTGTAAGTGTGCACTTTAGTGATAGTAAATACATTCCTAATATTGGGGTACTATCACTACCATTCATCTTTATAACTCTTCATTTTGTTGCAGGAAGAGAGACCCCTTCCAGGGCCCAAAACTGGGCTCTTGTCTAACACTCAGAAATGAATTGTCCGAGGAGACACGTGCTGACAAAGCAAGAGATTTTATTGGGAAAGGGCACCCAGGTGGAGAGCAGTAGGGTAAGGGAACCCAAGAGAACAGCTCTGCCTCGTGGCTCACAGTCTTGGGATTTATGGTGATGGGATTAGTTTCCGGGTAATCTTTGGCCAATCATTCTAATTCAGAGTCTTTTCCTGGTGGCGCACGCATCACTCAGCCAATATGGATGCTAGCAAGAGGGATTGTGGGAAGTGGATGTACACACCGTGTCTCCTTTTGACCTTTCTCAAACTCTTCCGGTTGGTGGTGGCTTATTAGTACTCTTTAACAGGCTCTCCTGTCATGAAACAACTCATGCGAATGGTTACTATGGTGCCTGACCAGAGTGGGCGGTTTCAGTCAGTGTGCTTCCCCTAACAATTTTATGAAACAAACTCTATACCCATTCCACAATTACTCCTCATTCCTTCTCCCTCCAGCTTCTGGCAACCACCATTCCACTTTCAGCCTCTATGATTTTTTTTAAAGCATGTAAACTTGTATGTACATCAAGAAGCAACAGTTAGAACCAGACATGGAACAATAGCCTGGTTCAAAATTGGGACAGGAGTACAAGGCTGTATATTGTCACCCACTTATTTAACTTATATGCAGAGTACAACATGCAGAATGCTGGGCTGGATGAATCACAAGCTGAAATCAAGATGGCTGGAAGAAATATCAACAACTTCAGATATGCAGATGATAGCACTCTAATGATAGTACGTGAAGAGGATCTAAAGAGCCTCTTGATGAGGGTGAAAGAGGTAAGTGAAAAAGTTGGCTTCAAACTCAACATTCAAAAACGAAGATGATGGCATTCGGTCCCATCACTCATGGCAAATAGATGGGGAAACAATGGAAACAGTGACAGACTTTATTTTCTTGGGCTCCAAAATCACTGCAGATCGTGATTGCAGCCATGAGATTAAAAGATGCTTGCTCCTTGGAAGGAAAGCTATGACAAACCTAGACAGCATATTAAAAAGCAGAGATATCACTTGCTGACAAAGGTCTGTCTAGTCAAAGCTATGGTTTTTCCAGTAGTCATGTTATGGATGTGGGAGCTGGACCATAAAGAAGACTGAGCGCTGAAGAATTGATGTTTTTGAACTGTGGTGTTGGAGAAGACTCTTGTGAGTCCCTTGGAAGGAAATCAGCCCAGAATATCTATTGGAAGGTCTGTTGCTGAAGCTGAAGCTCCAATACTTTGGCTACCTGTTGCGAAGAGCTGACTCACTAGAAGAGACGCTGATGCTGGGAAAGATTGAAGGCAAAACGAGAGGGGAGCAACAGAAGATGGGATGATTAGGTAGCATCACTGACTCAATGGACATGAATTTAAGCAAACTGCAGGAGATAATGAAGGACAGAGGAGCCTAGCATGCTACAGTCTCTGAGGTCACAAAAAGTCAGACAGAACTTAGCTACTGAAGAACAACGAAACTAGTGTTCCCGTATAAATAATCTGGAGGAAAATAGTCTAAATTATTAACAATGGTTACTGGAGGAGGGTATTGGAGGCTTTTATTCTCAATGTTAAATAGTTCTGTAATTTTAAGTGTTTTATGATATGCATGTGTTAGGGGAAGCACACTGATTAAAACTGCCCACCCTGGCCAGGCACCACAGTAACCATCTGCATGAGTTGTTTTACGACAGGAGGTCCTGATAAGGAACACAGAATTAATAAGCCTCCACCAACTGGAAGAATTCAGGAAAGGTTAAAAGGAGACACCACATGTCCGACCTCCTCCCAGAATCCTTCTCTCTGGCATCCATCTTGGCCAAACAAGGCGTGCACCACCAGGAAGGACTCTGAGTCAGAATGATTGGCTAAAGACAACCCGGAAGCTAGTCCCATCACCATAAAACCCGAGACTGCAAGCCATGTGACAGAGCTGTTCTCCTGGGTTCCCTTACCCTACTGCTCTCCACCTGGGCGCCCTTTCCCAATAAAATCTCTTGCTTTGTCAGCACATGTGTCTCCTCGGACAATTCATTTCCGAGTGTTAGACAAGAGCCCAGTTTCGGGACCTGGAAGGGGTCCCCCTTCCTGCAATACATGTATTATTTTTGAAATTTGAAAATATAAAAGTGCCCTCAAATGTGTCCTCCCAGCCTGCAAAGCATTCTCTGGTCCATCTCAGAAAAAAGGGAGCTCTCTGCCTGTCCCATCCCGCTAAGCTCCCAGACCGTGGCTTCTACCTCCTGCTTCTCTTGCTTATCAGCCCTTCCTTCCTCACCTCCTGTCACCTGGCTTTGGGCCCAGGTGCCTGGGAAAGAAACAGTTTTTTGAGGTCACCATGTGACCTGCCAGCCCAGCAGCCTTTCCACCATGTGACTTGACTTTGTTGAGCAAATTTCACCCACTTTATCTTCAGATTATGTCTCAATGTTTTCCATTGTCCAGACTTTTATTCTCTTAAGATATTCCCCCTCTCTCATCTCTGGCCCAGCTCTTCCTTTTCCTCAGGAGTCAGAGTAAATGTTTCCAGGTAGCCTTGCCAAACCCCAGTCTCCTCTGCTCCCAGCACTCCCTGAGAATACAGATCACTCTTGAACCCTGACTCCTATGTGGACTGGAAGTCCTATGAGGGTTGGGATGGCATCCACCTGCCTCTGCTACTGACTCACCTACATGGAAAGATTCCCAATTTACCTCTTTGGAGGCAACCCCTCCTGTATATAGCTCCCAAGTAAATCACTTTAATCGTGTCGTCCCCAGTTCTAGAACCTGCCATGACTCCCTAGTGCCTACTGAATCAAATCCAAACTCTTCTTCTTGTGTATATTTAATTACATCAAAATTAAAGACTTTTGTTCAATGAGGTGGACAAAGTTAAGAGAGAGATGACAAAATGGGAAAATATATTTGCAAGATCCAAAACTAACAAAAGATAGACTGTTTCAGATCTCCTGCAAATCAACCTCCAAAAGGGCATCAATAGAAATATAACGCAATGATATAAAAAGACTGTTAATGTAAGAGGAAATGTGAAAGACTAATCATCAAGTGCAGAGATGCTCAAACTCTTTAGTGAGCGACCAGACAAATGCAAATAAAACAGCAATGAGACAATACCGCAGTCAGGGTAGGAAAAATCAGACAGCTGGATAACATCAATCATATGGGAATATAGGAACCTTCTGCTCTGTGTGTGGGAGTGTGCACTGGGCCAGACACTGAGGAGAAAAATATGTCTGTACTTAGTCAAAGGGAGACATATATTTACAGCTTATGACCTAGCAAGTCTACTCCTAGCTTCCACATATACAACCCAGAGAGATTCTCACTGAATACATAGGTGAACAGGGCTGAGGGTATGTACTGCAGCACTGCTTGTTGGAGGGGGGTTGGGTGCAGTCGGATGTCCCTCCCTGGGATAGTGGAGAGGCCAAAGTGGGGGGTTGCCCCCACAGCGATGAAAACACCTCAGTGTTCACAGGGCAACCTGACTGGATCTTAAAACCATAGTGCTGGGTGAAAGGAGGACCAACAGAACAAGGCCTAGAACACAGTGCTGGTAATGTATAGAGATCAGTTCAGTTCAGTTCAGTCGCTCAGTTGTGTCTGACTCTTTGCTACCCCATGGACTGCAGCACACTAGGCTTCCCTGTCCATCATAGCCTTGTTTAACTCAATAAGACTATGAGCCATGCCATATAGGGCCACCCAAGACGGACAGGTCATGGTGGAGAGTTCTGAGAAAACGTTCTGACATCACTGGAGTCAGGGGAATGGCAATGGTCCACTGGAGAAGGGAATGGCAAACCACTGGGAATGGTCCACTGGAAAAGGGAATGGCAAACCACTTCAGTGTTCTTGCCTTGAGAACCCCATCAGCAGTAATGGATAGAGACACACATGCTGTATGGTCAGGCCACTCAAGATGGCTGTTCTCTTGCCTAGTGTACATCCCCTGCCCGACCAGTCCTGCTTCATTTGCACCCTCCTCACAGGATTGACCTTCCTACGTACTTGCCCCAGGGCCCAGCTAGTGATAGCTTATCAAAGGGGTGGTGAGGAGCATACCTCTCTGCTGGTTTCCCTGGTAACTGATGACAAACCAGATGTCGATTCCCTCCACAACTGGCAATCTCCTCTTCCCCACAGGAACGAAGACTGCAGCCAAGTCCTGCCTACTGTCCGCTATACATGGTAGGGTGTTGCTCTGGGACTTTGCTTCAGACGTTTAAGCTCCCCCATCCATTAAACCACTGATGTGCTTATTGCTGACTCCAGACTCTCTTTAGACTTGAAGCTGGGCAAGCACAGCCTTTGTAGCCCAGTAGGGTGCAGCCCAACACACACACACACACACACACACACACACACACACACACCCCAAACCAACTGAAAACAGACATTCTGAGATATTTGGTTCTGGATTGGATAGAGATGATGGTGGTGCAATTAGGCAAGAAAATGTATAATGTTGGGGGGATGCATAGCTGAAAAATACAGGGGTAAAATGGCACAATGTATGAAATTTACTTTCTAGTGGTTCAGCAGAGGGGAAAAAGATGAAACAAATGTGTTGCAGGAAGAGATTTAAGCAAGATTTTAAGGTAAAATCTTGATAAGTTTTGAGTCTGAAAGATGAATATATGGGGAGTTGTTGTACTATTGTCTCTGTTTTTGTGTATGTATTAAAAATTTCATAGTAAAACAAAATAGCATCAATTTTGATACATATTTTCAAGACTGTGTTCACATAGTCCTTGACGGTTCAGCGGTTACAACGCCATGCTTCCAGTGCAGGAGGCACAGTTTTAATCCCTGGTCAGGGAACTAAGATCCCACATGCATCGAGGCAACTAAGCCTGAGCACACACAAGTAGAGAGTCCATGTGCTGCAGTGAAGATTCTTTGTGCTGCAACTAAAACCCAACACAGCCATGAAAATAAACAAATTTATTAATTTTTTAAAAAAACCTGCCATGGTTTCCTTTTTTTCTTTTTTTAAAGTAGAAAATGAAGACAAAGGGGAAGGAAAGACAGAAGAAAGAAAACAAGAGTGATCAATGAAAATCCCATTTGTCCTCAGGAGGATTATTAACTAAACCTTTTGCACCTAAAGTCCAATAGGAAGGAGGAGGACTTCTCTGGTGGTCCTGTGGTTAACAATCTGCCTGCTAGATCCCCGGTCTGGGATGGTCCCACATGCCTCGGGGCAACTCGGCCCCTGAGTCCTACAGCCCATGCTCTGAAACAAGAGAAGCCAGTACAATGAGAAGCCCTCTCACCACAACTAGAGAATAGCCCCTCCACTCGCTGCAACTAGAGAAAGCCTGCACACAGCAACAAAGACCAAACACAGCCAAAAACAAATAATTAAAAAAAAAAAAAACAGAAAGAAATTGATACCCCCTATACCTCTACCACTATGGCATTTTAATTATTTCTGTCTAAGCCTCTCCCCTTCCTTCCTGTGCCCATCTTACTTTTCCACCTGGCTGTCACCATGACGGTCACATCACCATATGCTTTCCTTAGAAACGAGAATGCCCTTCTGCTTACTGAGCGCCAGCACTGAGCTAGGACTCACTGGTGTGTGATCTCAATTCATCCTCTCAGTAACATTGTGAGTGAGGTCAGGCCCGTGTCCTGGTCTCCATTTTACAGATGCAGAAAACTGAGCCCAGGAATGTGGTTCTTAGCTGGAATTTCAAACAGTTTGGTCTCAGATGCTCAGGATCCCTTGAGTGTACCAAGCTGATCCAATCGATTCTTCATCATCATCATTATTTTTGAATGAATGAATGTGAAGTCACTTAGTTGTGTCCGACTGTTTACAACCCCATGGACTGTAGCCTTCCAGGCTCCTCCATCCATGGGATTTTCCAGGCAAGAGTACTGGAGTGGGCTGCCATTTCCTTCTCCAGGGGATCTTCCCAACCCAGGGACTGAACCCGGGTCTCCTGCATTGCAGACAGACACTTTGCCATCTGAGCCACCAGGGAAGCCCATTATTTTTAGGGTCTGCCTAGTAGTCCGTTATATTGATGTAACTCCCTGTAATTTACTAACAGCCCTCCTATTGCTGAGTGTTTGGGCTCTTTGTAGTTTTTTACTTTCATCAACTGTCCTGCAAGGCATATTTTTGGGTATAAAGCTTCTGGATTCTGTGGCATTATTCCCTTACAGGAGTGGGTGAGGGTTAGGTTAGTTTGTGTTCACACAGTAGACCTCATTATGGCAGTTAATTCACGTTGAGGTAGTTTTCCTGAGAGGAAATGCAGGCATGGGGGCAGGGCATCTGTGAGGAGAGAAGGCAGGAAATGTAGAGGGTGGGGAGGTGAGGTCTCAGGCCAGGCAGGAAGTTGGATCCTGATTGATTTTCGTGGTCTTCACGCTGTGGGGGTATGGGTAGGTCTCTGGCAAGCCCCAGGGACTGGGCAGGCCTGTGGGATCTGAAGCTGCTGTGTGTTGGCGGGGAGTGCCTGTGACCACTATCCCTGGGGTCACAGCAGCTCTCTGGCCCTTTGGCAGCCGCCCTGGCCAGCCTGGGAGGGGTCAGCTGGGGATAGGCAGCATGTAAATATAGATCCGGGGAAGGAAGCCAGGCAGCCCAACCCTGACCTCTCTTGGGAAGGTTGGAGGGCTGTGGGGGTGGGGGGGGGGAGGGATTATGTCTTGGCATCTTCCTTTCTGGGCATGGGTAACCCCTGACCCAGCAGCCCCCTGGAATTGCTGGAAGTGGCTGGGGGAGGGGAGGGGACAGAGCCTCCAAGGGGATCATAGTGCGGGGCTGGTGAGAAGGTGGTCAAGAGATGCTGTTCTTCTGTGACCCATGGCAAATTGCATTTTCTCTTTGGCAATTTTTTTCTTTTCTTTTTCTTTGTATTTATTTGGATGCTCTGGGTCTCAGTTGTGACATGTGGGATCTAGTTCTCTGACCAGAGATCAAACCTGGACCCCCTGTATTGGGAACGAGGAGTCTTAGCCACTGGACCACCAGGGAAGTCCCTCTCTGGCAATTTCCCTTAGAGGTGCTGTCCAGCCTGATGAGTCCCAGCTAGGAGGCTAACTGGCCCAAAGGGACGTGGGGTTCACTGTTCAAGGGGCAGGGCACAAGGCCCCCGGAAAACCCCTCTCTCCCCACCTCCATGAGTCTTGCTTATTTTGCAGAGGCAGGCTATCGGGGCATAAACTTGTCTTCCTTTGCTCTCCCACTCCCTCACTGGGTGCTGGCCCTCCCCACCAGCCCTGCCTCTTCCCCAACTCTAGTGCCACTCCCCTCCCCCAGCCCGGCCCGCCTTGCCCCGCCTCCCTCCCAGGGCCACAGCCCTACCCCAGCTCCACACCATACATTCCTTGTCCGCCTCATCCAACCCAGACCCCTGGGACACCCCCAGCTCTGGGAGGGGAATTCCAGCACAGCCCTCACTCACTCTACCATATATGCATTTATTAGTAAAATCTATTTCCCACCATCAAGTGGAAGGATGCTAGCAGAGTGACTTTTTTCACTTGGCAGTGATCAAGGAGCAGAGGGTGGGGACAGGGACATCCCATTCAGAATAACAAGACCAGTGGCTAACTCTGCTGAACTTTTGCTTAGGGGTCTGTGCTAAGCAATCACTTTACAGGCACTGTGTCCTTTAACCCTTATAATGATCCTACGAAGTAGGTACCATTATCGTCCCCATTTTACAGATGAGAAACCTGAGGCATAGAACAATGAAGTGGTGGGAAGCAGCTGTCAGCCTTCAGGAGGTACCCAAGAGTCCTCTCTCAGCCTCCTTTCTTTTCTGTCACACCCCAATCCCCAGTTTCAACCATCTCTCACCACTTCCAGTTCTTTCAACTCTTTTTATATTTTTCTTTTGTTAAAAAAAAAATAGGTTTTGCCCATATTCTGCAGCCACCACTGTCTCCTACCCCAGTTGGTTGAATTGGGATTCTCCCCAAGATTTGGTTCAAGTGGAGTTGAGGACAGTGGGTCTTTAATCAGGGTATGCGTGTATGCGTGTGCATGTGCGTAAGTGAAGTACAATGAAAGCTCTGAGAATATACAAGGTATAAATTACAAACCTCCCTCCCTCCCCCTTCCCATCTCCTCCCTATCTTCCCATCCTCCCCCCAGCCCCCTCCAAATCAAGAAGACTGTACACTGCCCCCCACTCCCAACCCCAGGGCGAGGTCTTGTCTCAGTCACCTCTGTGGCCACAGGGTCCAGGGCCCTTGGTACATGTTTGTGGAATGAATGAATGAGTGAATGAATGACAGCATGGGAGAGAGAGCAAGCACTTAGGAGTCCTGAGTCCCAGCCCTGACTTTGTCCTCACCTGACCTTGCCGTAACCAGGATACCTCCTCCACCCAGAGGAAGAGGGCCCCAGTATGAGCAGAGAAGGGGAAGAGAGGGACCAGCAGGCACATCTCTAAGCCTGGAAAGGTGGGTGACTGAAGTAGACTCTGGCCTCAGAGGTCAAATTCCAGCTGCATGGCTCAGGAGCTGGGTAACCTTGGGCAGGCTTGAAGAATGATGACTATTGTCTAATAGTCTGTTCAGATTTTACAGAGCCCTTTTTTCACATTTATCTTTGGTCCTCAGAAACCATCCTGTAATGTGGGTAGGATTATCAGTATACCGGTTTTACAGATAAGGAAGTAGAGGCTGGAGAGATCCAGGGACTTGCCCAAGGTCATAAAGCAAGCAGGAATTTGAATCCCCACCCCCCCTACCAACTCCCACCTTGTTACTGCCCCTGCTGTGCCTTGAGGAGGTAGGACTTAGATTTCATTCTTCCAGGCTGGGACCTTCAGGTAGCAGTGTGGCCCAGGATGGGCTGCACAGCGAATCCCCTACTTTGGGCCCCACTGGTCATTTCCATCCAGAAAAGCCAGTCTACCCTTCATGCAAAGCTTCCCAGACACCTCTTCCTTCCCCCACCCAAGTCCCCAGGACCTCGACTGCTGTCCATTGGGCACCTGGGAGTCCATGGGGTGCCCAGGAACTTCTGCTTTTCCTGGGAGAACAGGGAAGTGGAATGGTGGGGGGGGCTCCGGGGCCCGGGCTCTCCCCTCACACAGGCATGAGCACCTCATCATATTCATCCTGACCATTCTGCTCATCTAAGTTCGGTTTGACATCGTCAGCATCCAGCTGTGAGAAGAAGGAAGGACAGAGCGTAAGCGGCTGAGGGGCCACGTAAGCCCTCCCCACGGCCCGGAGGCACTTCTGGAATCAGCAGAGCCTGTCTCTCTCTGAACCAGGGGCAAGTCTCCCATCCTGTCTTTTCATCCCCTAGGGATGGTCTAGATGAGGGATTTCCTCAGGGTGAGGAACGCCCGGGAATCTGGCCCCTGGTGGGGGAGGGCCTCCAGAAGGCAGGCAGGAGAGCCCTTCATGTGGGCAGTGCCGCAGTGACCTGTGTCACGTCGTGGAAGCATTCTGTTGGAGGAGTGACTGTCCAGATGGTGTGAAAGACCAAGGGCTAGCCGCTCAGTGGTCAGGACAACTCACAAGCAACACACCCGTGAGCCTCTTAGCCCTCTCACCAACCCTGTCACTGTTCCTCTCTTTCCAAGCGAGGACGCCTGAGGTACAGAGCAACGAAGCCACTTGCTCCAGGTCACCCACCTGGACGTGGCAGGGCCGGGATGAGGAGGCAGGCCCAGATACCCAGACCTTGATCATGGCGCTCTTCTGCCTTCCCTAGTTCCCAGACTTCCCAGACCCCTCCTCCCCACATTCTCCCAGCGCCACTGATGACCCCTCTCTGCCCCCTGCCCTGGAGTTGTGCCCTCTGGTCAGAGGAAATGGGTGAGAGGGATGGGGGTGGGAGCAGAGACTCACAAACTTGAGCTCCATGTCCCGGAAGATGAGTGGTAGCAGGTAGCGGCGTAAGGGCACGGTGAGGATGAGGACGAAGGGGAGGGCCAGCGAGACTTCTTTGATGCTCCTCACTACCCACAGCACCACCAGGCAGACAATCTGTGTGATCGTGAACATGTGCATGCGCCAGGTTTTCACCTGCGGGCAGAGGCTGGGGTCATCGCCTGCCCGGCCCGGGCACCCAGAGCCCCCACTCCACCCCAAACTGGGCATCCGAGACGGCCGCGTACCCTCATGGCGTAGGGCACATCTGGGTAGTACTTGCGCGGCTTCAACAAAAGCAAGATGCGGTCAAACAACTGGATGCCGCTGAGGGATGTGACCCCCATGTAGAGGAAGATGCCGAAGAGTACTGCCAGGGGGATGTGGCGGAGGATGGATCCCATGAGGATGGACAGGCCTGCAGGGAGAACCACGCACTCTTAGCTCCCAAGGATCAAGGATCGGCACCAGCAGGGGCTGAGGAACGAAATCACAGGGACTATATGGAACTCCTTCTGTGGATTCTCTTTTTTTTTTTTTTTTTGGCCGTGTCACATGGCTTGTGAGATCTCAGTTCCTCTACCAGAGACTTGAGCCCGAGCCCACAGCCGGGAGAGTGCTAAGTCCTAATCACTGGACGGCCAGGGAACTCCCTGGATCCTCTTGATAGATGTTATCCCCATTTTACAGGTGAGGAAACAGATGCAGAGAGGTGAAGCAACTTACCTAAGGCTACACAACTAGTAAGTGCAGATCAGGGAGTCAAACTCCTGCCTGCCTGATGTCATAGCCTACTCCTTTAATCGAGGGAGTCACAGAGGTCAGAGAAGCCCACCTTTCCTCTTACCCCAGTCCAGAATGCCTTCATCACCCTCCACCTATCCAAATCCCAGCTCTCCTCCAGCTAACATCAACTTCGCCTCCTTCAGGAAGCTTCCCTGGCCTCTCCAACAGTGACTGTGGCGCTGCCCGCACACGGAGCCCGTTGGACTCTGGGCTGCTCCAGAACTCAGATCCCTGACCCTCTATCTTCACCTCACCCATCCCTTGCTGCAGGAGCCTTGCTCTTTATATCAGTCACAGAGGGGCTGAGCTTGGATGACCTTGGGCATCTAATGAACCCTCTCATGGTGAAGACAGGGAACTTGAGGCCCAGAGATGAGATGGGATGCCTGGTCAGCAGCCAGTCAGGGCTGGAATCACAGTTCACTGAACTGTTGGAGAAGCTCTGACTACAGGGACTTGTCTAGAGAAGGTTCCAGCAAGTGGTCCCCCCACGTGCCCTACACAGATGCCCATCTCAGTGCCTGGGGTATTTCCTCCAGAATTCCCTCATGTGAATAACTGACGCTGGGGAGATGTGGGCAGCGGGTATTTGGGGAGACCTGGCTGCAGGGCCAGGGCTGGAGGGACACTAGATACTAAGAGGAAGAGTCAGCGGGTGGTGGAAAGTTTGGAGAGTGTGGCCAGTCTTCACTCACCCACGAGCACAGCGACCAGAAGTCCACTGATACGCTGTTCCTTGACTCCCTGAATCTGGGATGCAGCCCCTGGAGTGCTGTCTTTGCTCATGACAGTGAGGGCATTGGCGTGGGTGACAGTGCGCACAGTGGTGGCGCTGAGCCAGGGCATTCCAAAGATGGCAGCCACCCCACCCATGCCCATGATCAGCAGCAAGTCCAGGTGGAAGCCAGAGCCCTTGACCATCTTGCGCTCCGGTTTGCTGATAATCAGCCTAGGGATGTGGAAGGTCAGGAGTAAGCAGGGCTCTCCTTCACCCCAACCCCCCTTCACCCCTCTTTTCTTCCCCAGACTTGGGTCCCTCTACTTTAGTTTATCCTTCTTTGCCCTTCTCCCTTGGAGTTCCATGCTCCGCCCCTCAACCCCCACCCCATCTTGAGAGTAGAGACTCTAAGAACAGAAATGTCTTCATCATCACCTAGAACACCCATCAGCAGTTCTACTCGGAAACTGAAGAAGCATACACTTCAGAGAACCTCACCGGTAAAGGCCCTTTCCAAGATCTAGCACCTAATTTTACAGTTTTCATTTTATACTCTTTTTCTTAAAAAGCATCCCTCAAATAATGCCATGTCAGGTCCCACAAAATCTGGACCTGCCCCTGCCCACCCATCATTCCTCTGAGCGCTTAGTCCCTTGCCTGCTTGGAGCTTGTCCCTTTCTCTGCCTCAGACCCTCCCAGGCCCCATCCCACCCTGGCTCTTACGTGGTAATCTGGGACTCAAGGAAGATGAGGATAAAGACCAGCAGGGCAGGCAGGGCAGAGGCAAACATCATCCAGATGGGAAATTCGACATATATGCCTAGTGGGTGGATAAGCCAGTCTCGCTCGGCGGGGTTAGATACAGAGAGGCCTTCAGGTACATTGAGTTTCTGTGGGAGGAGAATGCTGGTGAGAACACTTGGGGGCAGGAGGATGGGGAAAGGTGGGGCTGAAGGAGCCAGGGTCCTGGGCACTTGGGAACTTACTTATATTGAGCATCTACTTTGTACTCCATAACTGCACTAGGCCCTTGACATACATTTTCTTATTTCCTACTTTATGGATGAGGAAACAGGATCAGAGAAGTTATGTAGCTGGCTCTGCATCGCACAGCTATTTGGTAGCAAAACTTAGATTCATACTCAGGTCAGCCTGGGCTCCAAAGCAGATTCTTTCCTATCGCCCTGGACTAAGGAGTAAAAGGAGGCCACCTGACCCAGGCCCTTGCTGCAGCCAGAGGGGTCCTGAGGGGCTGTGGGAAGAACACGGGGCTCCCAGGGGAGGCAGGGATGGGGGAGGGGTAGTTCTAGCTGGCTTCAGGTGTGGGAAGGTGGTTTGGGGGAGGGGGAGTGCTGGGGGAATGAAATAAGGTGGCAGGGTGGGGAGAGAGAGGGTCACCTGGGTGTAGGTGTCGTGGACGAGGGCATCCACCATGACCATGATCAGGATAGAGATAGGAACCCCGAAGTCTCCAATGATCCGTCGCAGCTGAGGGCAGGTGGAGGGGCCAGCGGTCAGTGCTCAGTGGCTTCCCACCTCCTACCTTCCACGTGGCCCCACTCCTGCCCCATCTTCACCAGGAGGCGCCCACTCTTCTCAGGGAGTCCCTCAACATCTAATGACCTGTCCTGCGCCTCTACATACCTGCCTCCTTTCTTGTCCCCCTGGCCCAGCTGCACCCCGGCCCCACAGCTTCTCCACCCCCTTGGCTCCCCACTTGGGTCCTCAGGCCAGATGTGCTGAGAAAGGGATTGTCTCAAGGGTAAAATCCTAAGTGATGAGGGGGCCAGCAGAGATTGGAATTAGAAATGGGAATCTAGGGTAAAAAGGGGAAATGATGGCACTGGGAAAGCTGAGGCGAGTGCTTTGGAGTTGGATGGGGCAGTAAAGGCAAGGACAGGTGGGGAGGGTGTGCTGACCCTGCCAGGGAAGTAGGAGCTGTTCTTGAACTTGCGCAGCATCATGGCGAGGAAGAAGGTGCCAGCCATGAGCACAAGAGAGAAGAGGGCTGTGTTGGGCAGGGCCGCCTGAGGTTCGGGTGTTGTCACACTGTGGTTATAGTTCTTCTGCAGTGGATGGTCCTTGAAGATCTGCAGCAGAAAACCAAGGTATCCTGTTCCTTCCCATCCATCCATCCTCCAACCATCATTTATCTATCCATCATCCATCCATGCATCTCTGTATTCACCATTTATCTCTCTATACAGCATCCATTCACCAATTCATCATCCATCTACCTATCTTATTCCTCAGTTGTCATGGAAACAGAGAGGCGATGGGATTCCACAGCTTGGTTTTCAGGACTGAGGACCAAGCTAGGCTTGGGTGGGGCAGACTATGGAGGAAATAAGTCTGTGTGTGTGTGTGTGTATGTGTACCTGCATGCAGGGCCTGGGAGCCATGATAAGGCTGGAGGGCAGGAAACAAGTGCCAAGGAAGTTTCTAAAAAGACTTGGGCTCCAAAGTCTTGAAAACAGAAGTACCCATCAACCAGCACAATCAGGGGTAGACGTACAGTATTCACCCTTCCTCCATGTAAAATGCAGACCAGAGGTAGGTGTAGTTCAAGGTGACAGAGCTGAGGAGGCAGGGCACATGCTCTGTAGGCCCTGTGGTTCTTAAGGGCAACAGCAGGAGAGGGAGTGGCGGGGTGGGGCTTCAGAGCCTCTAGGACCTCTGCTACCATGCCATGCCTATTTGTTCCCACATTCAGTCTCACACACATGAAAGTGAAAGTGCTAAGTCACGGCCAACTCTTTGTGACCCCATGGACTGTAATTCACCAGGCTCCTCTGTCCATGGAATTCTCTAGGTAAGAATACTGGAGTGGGTTGCCATTCCCTTCTCCGGGGATCTTCCCAACCCAGGGATCGAACCCAGGTGTCCTGCATTGCAGGCAAATTCTTTAGCATCTGAGCCACCAGGGAAGCCCATTAGTCACTGTATGTGATTATACACATGGGCCTTTGCAGGCAGAAGGGCCCTCTCATGCACAGTCATGGTGAGAATACCAGCCCACAGACAGCTGGTGTCGACATGTATGTGGTCACAGTCACATTCCGTGAAAACATGGCCACATAAATGCCAAACAGACACTAGCGCAATGACTCCCACAGTCACATAGCTTGTGCACAGTCACACACACACACGGACACACACACACGGACGCGCACGCCTCTAACACTCCTGCAGCCCTCACCGTGACCAGCTTGGAGAAGGTCTCATAGATGAAGATGAGGGAGATGAGGAAGGAGAAAATCTCCTGGGTGTAGCGGGAGATGAAGCGGACCAGAAAGCTGCCCTCGAAGGCCACCACTAGCACCACCAGCAGGATGAGCCAGAAGCCAATCCACACACGGCCCACAATGTACTCCAGGTCGTTAGTCTGGCAGAACTGTAGGGTGGTCAGAGGGAGCTGGGGTCAGATACACGGGCCCAGGCACCATTCATTAAGCAGGTGGGGCCGGGGGCCAGTTACAGGGTCACAGTGGGGCCAGAATAGAGTTACCGAGTAGAAGGCTTCCTCAAACACAAGCAGGGGTCCCGAGAAGCCCAACACAAGCAGGGGCTGAGCCCCCACCAGGGAGAAGAGGATGCCCTGCAACGCGGTGGAGAGGAGCAGTTCCGACACCCCCATCATGTTCTTGGTCTTGTCTCCTGTGGGTGGAGGTGTGGTCAAGGTCAAGATCATTTCCAGAGGCTGATAGATCATTTCACGGGTGAGCTGACATAGGGGTCCAGAGTGTCAGATCGGGGCAAAATCGGGGCTGATAACGTAGGCCAGAGGGTCAGAGGTGAGGGTTAGTGGGACACATGGAGGCACTGACCCAGGAGGCCGCCGAAGGTGATGGCGGGGGTCAGGGCAGCAAAGTAGATGAAGATGATGGCGGACAGGACCTGAGGGTTAAAGGTGTCTGTGATGTCACTCAGGTAGTGGGGGTAGCGGCGCCGGATGTCACGCACCAGTCCCCCGAAGAGCCTTCCTGTCCGCTGCAAAGGGTCTTCTGGGGTGTCCCTTGGACCTTTCTTTATATCTGTAGTGGAGGGCAGGACCATGGTCACAGAGGATTGAATAGGGAGGTGAGGGGAGAGGGGACTCGAGGAGGAGATGCTTGATGGGAATGGGGTCATCTGGGAGGCTGGGAGGGATGAGGACAGGGAGAGGGGAGCCAGGGGCTCACAGGGCCGTGCTGGGGGTCTGGGGGCTCAAAAAAACTTGGGCTGGGCAGGGCAGGGCAGGTACCTAGGTCCTTGAAGATACTGGGGTCGGGCTTGGCAGAGCTGGGCAGGTAGCGTCTTTTCAGCAGCTCTTGCTGCACGGGCACCAGACTGAGCAGGGCCTTCTCAGAGAGGGCGTCCAAGGGAGGCAGCACCAGGCTGCAGTCGAGGAAGCCCTCCAGGGATTGGACCAGCGTCTCCTTGCTCTGGGCCAGATATGCCTCATTCCAGAACACCTGGGGGCAGGAGAGAAGGTCAGAGCCACTAGGACCTGCTGGATTAAAGGACCCAGGAGTCCACAGCCAAGGCCTCTGGGGATCAGAATCCTTTCACCCAGCTCCTGCCAGCTAGGATCTGCTTTTCCTGCCCTGTCCCTCCACCCATCCACCCTCTACTGAGAAAGGGCAGACAGGGCCCTGAGTGGGGAAAGCAGAAAGAACTAAAGTGAACCAAGTGGCCTGTAGCAGACCAGATGGAACGAGAGCCGACCAGGCCAGACCTAACCAGGTAGAACCAGGCCAGAGTGGGCCAGACTAAATCAGGCCTGATCAGGCAGGCTAGGCCAGAACGTGGGCCCGGACCCCCCTGGGCAGACAGGATAGATCCAACTGAATGGGCCGAACTAGTGACATTAAAGTAAGCCAGGCCTCCCCTGCCACCCAGGGCCCCCGGCTGCCCCGGCCCTCGCCGGCCCCTCCTCACCCTCTCCGACATGAGGGTGGCGGCAGCTCGGCCCAGCTGGGTGTAGTCGATGTTGGGGCCCTCGGGTCCCAGCAATACAATGAGGAAGCGCACAGGCACTGCCGGCTCCTCCGACCCCTCTGGCTTTGGCTCCGGCTCCATCGGCTCCTTTAGCCTCACAAAGCCCAGCACCGGCTGCTTCAGGAAGCTGGCACGGCCTGGTGGATGGACGAAGTGAGGTGCTGAGGCCCGTGGGGGAGGTGGAGGGCATGGGGGCAGGGCGTGAGCAGTGCTGGTGGGGTCCAGGCTTAGGGAGGGGCAGTGCCAGGGAAGGGATGAGGGAAGGAGCCCACTGGCCACTTACCCACTAGCACCAGGGTGGCCTCCCAGTCCTGGGGACTCTTTCCCAGAATTTCAGATGAGTACCTTCCCGTGCCACCCTCTCCCTGTTGGGAGGAGGTGGTGAGGGGAGTCCTCGGCCACTGCGGACCCTGGACACCCGAGTGTCCCACCCCCTTTCCCCCACCCACTCTCATTCAGAACCACGTTCAGGTTGGGAGCCTTCCAGCTCTCCTCACACGGCCTCAGCACAGCCTCGGCACAGCCTCACCTGTTCACAGAAGAGCTCTGTCTCCGGTGACGGATGCTGTAGGAGCAGAGGCTCTGAAGCGTCCCCAGAATGTGTCACAACCACAGGCTTCACACCCCCCAGGGCCTCCATGTCGCTGGCGTGGCTGCAGGACACACAGTGGACATGGGATGAGTAGGCTGCTTAGGCCGGGCTGTTAGCAGAGTGGAGACTGGGACTCACCAGCGGCCAGACTAGAGAGGCCCAGGGGTGGAAGGAGAATTGGCCTCCTCCAAAGGACATT
This sequence comes from Okapia johnstoni, assembly GCA_024291935.2. NCBI lineage: Eukaryota > Metazoa > Chordata > Mammalia > Artiodactyla > Giraffidae > Okapia > Okapia johnstoni. The sequence goes on along the minus strand of CM044306.1, from coordinate 17,921,570 downwards.
GTGGTTGTAAGTGGGTGGCCTCAGTCTGGACTGACTAGGTAGAGCCAGAAGAATGGATGGACGGAGGGACTTTGAGAGTCTACCCTCCTGGGGACCAGTGGCCCCCAAAACTGAGCATGGAGACATGGTCACCGCCTGAGAGGTGTCGGAGGCAGGAGCCATGGTGCAAGAAAAGTGGGACCCAGCCCAGTGGGGAAGGGCTCCTGGGGAGAGCTTGGGGCAGGCGGGCTGGGGAGGTAGGCCCTGTGGGCGTGGGGTCCAGGCCCAGCAGGCAGGGGCACCTGTGTTTCAGCAGCAGGACCCGGAGCAGACTGTCTCGGTCATCTGGCTGGATCTGCCCCTCGAAGATAAACCTGTCCAGCAGTTGGTTGGCCACCTGGGCCAGGGATTTCTCCGGCAGATCCAGAAGGACAGTACCTGCAAGCAGTGGAGGGGTGAGCTGGCTGGCCCTGCCCCCGCCCCCCCCTCAGCAGGCTTTACATGCAGGGCTGCAGAGGGTTCACCCACCCTTGGCGAAGGCTTTCTGCAGCTCCAAGAGGCCCCAGAAGTTGAGGTAAGGCAGGTGGGGGCGGCCCCAGATCCCATCTCTGCCCAGGTTCTCCTCCAGCCCCACCCAGTGTGCTGTTTCCATCCATTGCATCTCTTGGTTCTTTTCATCCATCACCAGTTCCCACAGTTCCACGCACACCTGCAGCCCCACAGGCTTGAATTAGTCCCTCAGGCCCAGGGCAGGGCTGTAGGGGGACTGGAAGCCCAGGGCACGGTGGGCACTCCAGGCCCTGAGGAGTGTCTCTCAGAGGCCTCGGGTCCTGGGGCACTCAGAACCAAGCCTGAGCTCAGAGGGGACTGTCAGAGGCTACAACCTGAGGGCGTAGAGTGAGATGTGACATGTGGGGAGATGCTCGAGGGTCCCCTACCTCTGCCTCTGTTCCCTAACTTCCTGACCAGGCCCCTCCCCCCATTTCAGAGGCATTTGAAGATACTCAAAAGGGGCGTTAGAGTGGGCACGGGAAAGGAGAGGAAAGCCTTGGGAGTCACTGGGTCTGTCTCTTGCCTCTAGGATTTCTGTGTGGGCTCGGCATGCCCTTGGGTTTCCATGAGGCCAGGGGCCCACTCTCAGGGGCCTAGCTGAGGGCAGACCCAATTTCCTAACTGGCTACACAGTCTGGTGCCCAGCAATGACATGGGGGGCCTGGGGAGGGAAATCTGGATTGAGGAGAGCATGCATGTAATTCTGTGCTTCTCCAGGGGGCACCTGACAGCCCGGCCTGGGCCAGCGGACCTGGGGGCTCAGACCTCCAGCGGTCAGTTTACCTCTGTTCAGGGAGCTCCCCATGAGTGCAAGGAGGCCCAGGTCTCCCCCGTCACCGGGAGATGTCCTCTTCTAACCTATTTCCCAGGATGCCCGTTCTTTCTCTGTTTGTGGAGTCTCCCCATCCCAAAGCTGTAGCTCTCCCTCCGTTCCTCCTCTCCCCTGGTAGAATGATGGGTCCCAGGGGCAGCATAGGAAAGAAGGTTGGGGGAGGCTGGGGTGCTCACCTTGTGGGTTTCTGGGTGTCGTGATGTGGTGTGGTAGTCTGTGTCTGTCGGCTGGGTGACCCGAGCTGAAAACCCCAAAGCCAGTTAGCAATGCCCCCAGACAGTCCCCCCATGACCCTCCTGCCCCATCCCCACGAGATGCGCAGACCACACAGGATGGCGCTGTCACTCTCCATCTGAGCCCTGTGGAGGACCCCAGGCCTCATCCCCCTGCGCTGACAGGAGGGTCATCTCCACGGGGATTGGGGAGTCCTAAACAGCAGTTTCTTCCCTCTCCTGCTACCTTCTGGGACCAGATTCCCTTCTTTTTTCCCACCTGCCTCAACAATCTTACTGGCCCAGCAGCTTCTCACCACCTTCAAACGGAGCTCTGGGAGCCAGGGTGGGGGCTGCCTTTATATTGACCCCCACACACCCCAGCCCTCATTTCCCAGAGGGGTCTCTTATCTCTTATATAAATTGCCAGCACTTAAGTCCAGTTGACAGTAAACAGGTCCCCTCCCAGAGCTCCCCAACCAAGACCTTGGACAAGTCCAGGAAGGTTTCCTCATGTCTCTCTGCCCTGAGGGTCCCCGCAGCCCCCCATTTCTCAGGGTTTCTGGACTTCCAAACAGAACAATATTCTCAGAACAGGCCCAGCACCTGGCCCGGAAGCTGGATGGGCACAAATGGCATGGGGGCTCATGTCCTCATTCCAGACAGGGCTGACTGCCCGCTCACAAATCTACGGGCACAGTAATGGGTGACTGGTCCTGCCCCCCCACCACACCTAGTCACCTCCTGTGATCATTTCAAACAAAACTCTGTTTATCCTTCAATCAGCCAGGATTGTGGGAGAACTGGCCCTGGGGCTGGGCTGGTGGAAAGGGGGAAGAAAGCAAGGGCAAGTTCCCTACCAGTCAGTGATGGGCTTCAGAGGCTCATCCCAACAGGAGAGTGGGAGATGGGCTCACCTTCTGCCTCCTCCTCCTGAATTGTGTCACCTTCTGCCTCTTCCACTGTGATCGTGGTGGAATCATGGTCTTCATATTCCTCTTGCTCTAGACTCTCCGGCAGTTTATCTTCATAGTCCTGTGAGAAGCTGCCATCAGGGCTAGGCTGCGGGGGGCTCTGAAGGTGGGAGTCCAGGGCTGGGTTCCCAGAGCCCCCAGGTGGGAGCCCTCTAGACACCACCAAAGACTCACCTCTGGATCCCCCATGGTGCTGTCCCGATTTTTCAATTGTCTGTGGTGATCTGAGCCCCCAGCATAACCCACGCTCGGAGTTCCTGTGGTGGGTTGGGGGGAAGGTACAGGCTGGGTGAGGCACGGGGCAAGCTGGGGTCTCCCCTTCATCCCCCCAGGGGGCTGCATTTGATCAAAATGGGATCCTTAGTATTAGGAGACAAGGGGGGGGCGGTCAGAGAAAAGAAGTATAAGTGGGGGGTTGAGGGGAGGAGCTGGGTTTGCAGGAGTGAGGGCAGGTGTGCAGGGGCCGCAGACAGTACAGTGCAGGGAAGATGAAACTTGGCTGGCATCAACCTAAGGGTGTTTGGGAGGATGGGGGTTGTTCTTCAAATAAACTCCTTCCTCCATCCGCCAGTCCTCACCTAACTTCCTTTTCTGCCCCTCCCCAGGAATCAGCTAACTTCAGGAGATGCCCTGTCCCTCTTTCAGGGAGCTTAGCTGAGAGTCTCCACAAAACACCGTCTTCTGCCAGAAATGGCTGCTTCCTGCTGGGCATAGGGCTGCGGTATCCTTAGGAGTGGCTCACAGACCCTGGATGATATGGCCTTTCTTCTCTCCCCTACTCCATCTTGAACTCCATTTCTCTTGCTCTCTCACCACCTATTCCACTGGCCTGCTTACCAAGCCCTTTCCTGCCCCAGGGCCTTTGCACGTGCTTTGTCCATGTCCTGGATGTCCCTCCCCCGACTTCAGCCCTTCCCATTCTTCAGCTCACATGCCAGCTCTTCAGATTCCTTTCCTAACCACCCTAACAATCACTAACCCAGTCTGTCATTTTCTGGTTTCTTGATTCATTTGTGTATATATGGTCTGAGTGAGTATTAGTCATTAAGTTGTGTCCTTCTCTTTGCGATCCCATGGACTGTAGCCCACCAGTTTCCTCTGTCCATAGAGTTCTCTAGGCAAGAAGAATGGAGTGGGTAGCCAGTGCCTTCTCCAGGGGATCTTTCCGACTCAGGTCTCCTGCATTGCAGGTGAATTCTTTATTGTCTAAGCCACTAGGGAAGCCCATGTATGGTCTGAGGATGCCTCTAAAAGGGAAGCGACATGAGCACTGAGATCCTGCATGTCTCAATCCCCACCAGATCCACCACTCCTAGCAGAATGGTTGCCACGTAGTAGGCGCTCAATAAATACGTGTTGATTACTGTGTATAAAATAGATAACTACTGAGAACCTATTGTGTAGCACAGCGGACTCTACTAGATGATCTGAGGTGACCTAAACGGGAAGGGAATTCAAAAGAGAGAGGCTATATGTATATGTATAACTGATTCACTTTGCTGTAAATCAGAAATTAATGCAATGTGGTAGAGCAACTATAATAAAAATTAAAAAAAAAAAAAAGCACGTGGAAAGAGTGGAAGAATGGCTCCCCCTTGCAGGCTTGGGGCTCTGGGGCTGGGGAGCCAGGATAACTAGGACCCAGCCAGGAGGCCATGGAGTCCTGCACCTCCGTTTCCTCAGTTGTGTCTCTAGTGGAGAGGAAGGACGCCCACCCCAGGAATGTGAGGACCAGCCCAAGAGAACCCGGGGGTGTCCTGCTGTGGCCCAGACTGGGTGTGGAGGGATATCCTTCACCCCTTCACCCACGGCAGGCTGCATAGCGTGTTGTAGCGACACGGATTTGAGTCAGATTGACAACTGTGCCCCTCCACGCCTGGCACAGAGCCTGGGAAGCTGAGATGAACAAGACACTGTTCAGCTCTCCGGAAGCTCACAGCCCTGGCTGGGGAGACCAGCCAGGAACACGTGACAGGTGAAGAGGTTCAGGAGAAAACACGTGCCCCAAACAAATGCAAGTAATGAGCAGACTGTGCTGGTTGCCAAGGATGTTTGTGGCAGGAGGGAGAGTAGGACTTGCTGATGGGGTGGGGGGCAGAGTGTCCCTGAAGGAGGGGACACTGGCGCTTGCCCCAGAGCACTGGTGGGATTTGAAGGGTTGGGAGATGGTATGGGCTAGTCCAGGTGTTAGGAATGGTGGCAAGAGGGAGAGAGAAGACCGTGTCAGAGAAGGCTGGGCACTGTGGAAGGGAATAGGACAGGGAGTATATACCGAAAGAGCTGTACACAGAGCTCTGTTTCTGAGGAATGGATAGTCCTGCAGTCCTTAGAGATAGAGAAGGGGCATGAGCGAGCCCCTGACCCAAACTGAGGTAGGCAAGGGTCCCTGCCTTGGGGTGGTTGTAGGGCAAGTGATGGCCATGGCAGGGAATTCTAAAGTCTGAGGATGGGGTGTCCCTACTGCAGGGAAGTTGGCATTCAAGGTCTCTGGTATTGCAGAGAAAACTTATTTTTTTGAATTATATTTTATTATTATTATTATTTTTAAAATATTTATTTATTTGGCTGCACTGGGTCTTAGTTGCAGCATGTGAATTCTAGTTCCCTGACCAGGGATCAAACCAGGGCCCCCTTCATTGGGAGCACGGAGTCTTAGCCACTGGATTATCAGGGAAGTCCTCATGCACCTTTTTTCTCTCCCTCTTCTGTCCTTCCCTGTCCCCTTCTCCTTCCTCTTCTCCCATATTTAACCTCTCTCTTCCTTCTCTGGTCTTGTCGCCACCTGGGCCTCAGATCTCTAGCCGCTTCCACCTGATCGACCCTGAGGTGCTAAACACCGCCCTCCTTGGGCAGGCACTGTGATCTTAGTTTCCCATCTGAGAGGGGAGAGGGTCCCTCCAGAGCCAGAGCACCCAGAAACATCCAGGCTGCCTCTCTGCCACTGACTGGCACCACCCAGACTCTCTCTGAGGCTCAGTCATCCCGTCTGTACAATGGGAGGCCCTCCTGCTGGGGTCCTGAGACAACAGTGAGAGAGAAGAGGGGAGAACGTAGGTGCCTCGAGCTCCTCTGGGGCCTTAGAGGGTGCACTCGTGACCCAGATTGCTGCCTGCCCCAGGCCCAGCCACCCCCCAGCTGCAGGCCTTGCTCTGCAGGCACTGATAAGAGCCTGGACCTCGATGGCTGACTTGTGTCTGGAAGTGCGCCAAACACTTGGCCAGCCCACCAGCCAGGGCCAGGCAGATCATCTGGGGCCCAGGAGGTGGAACACAGCTGGAAGAGACTGGGTGGGGGGGACCAGATGACAGGGAAGGCTCCCTGGTAGCACAAGACACCACCTTTGTGTAATCACCCCGACACCATACATAGCTGCGCTGTCTTATCTCTGATGATCCGCAAACCACACTGTGAAGTGGGTAGTGTCATTAGCCACACTTTACAGATGAGGAAGATGAGGTTCAGAGAGGCTTACCTGCCCCGGTTCCCTAGCAGGTAGATAGCAGAGGCAACATTAAACCCTGGCCTATCTTGCTCCAGCTACCGCTCTAACCATGGTGCTGAGTTCCCTCCCAGAAGACAAAATATCTATTAGCTGGTTTAGTATTAGTGACTAAGAGTGTGGGTTCTGCAGTCAGGCTGCCTGGGTTCAAATCCCAGCCCTGCCACTCACTGTGTGACCTTGGGCAAGTAACTCAACCTCTCTGTGCCTCAGTTTTCTCATCTGTAAAATGGGGGTAATCATAACACTACCTCATAGCTCAGTTGGTAGAGAATCTGCTTGCAATGCAGGAGACCCGGGTTCAATTCCTTGGTCAGGAAGATCCTCTGGAGAAGGAAATGACAACCCACTCCAGTATTCTTGCCTGGCAGGCTACAGTCCATAGGATCGCAAGAGTGGGACATGACCTAGAGACTAAACCACCACCACCATAATGCCATCTACCCCATAGACCTATTGCAGCATTAAGAAAGTTCATGCATATAAAGCACTCAGAATAGTGCCTGGCCAGCCTGGATGGGAAGGGAACTGGAGGAGAATGGATACATATATATATGTATAGCTGAGTCCCTTTGCTGTTTGCTTGAAACTGTCACAATATTGTTAATCAGCTATATCCAAACATAAAATAAAAAGTTAAAATGAAAAAAGAGTAGTGCCTGGCACATAAAGAGCTCTCTTTGAATGTTTGCTATCATTAGCTCTGCTCCTAGAGATGAAAGGCAGACTTGCTGTCTTCATTCCCTTCTGATTTTCCTGCAGTTCCCATGGAATTAACCTGGGTTTGGAGACCTTCAGTTGATGGGGGACTCCTCCTTTCCCTCCCAACACCCCCGAAGATGGGGACAGCTCCAGGTCTCCTTGGCTAGAGTCCCTGGAAATGTTTCAAAATGAGCAGCGTCAGCTGACAATTTTCCTCCTAAGTAGGAGACAGAGTGGCTTGGGGATCCCCATACATGGAGGAAAGAGGGGGCTGGGCAGCTGCGAGACCCTAGCCTGTGTGATTCAAGGGACTGGTAAATAGGGGCCTGACAAGGACCCACACCTGGAGGGGAATCAGGTTCGCCCCTCCACACACACACTCACACACCTCTGCTGCCACGTGCCAGCCCTTTTTCCCCTAACACCTGCCGCCCCACTCTTCCCAGCTGCAGGTGCCAATGGGCCTGTGACCTGAGGGGTAACAACACACATGGTAACATTCTCACCCCACCACCGGCACCCCTTGGAGGGCTAGCGCCTATGCCCGCTTGGGCCCATATTCAGGTTGGGCACCTGCAGAGACCTTCAGGACCGGCGCCTCAGGACACCCCAGCCCCTCCCTGCCCTGCTCACCTGCTCACAAGCCTCGGGGGTCCCTCGGCGAGCTCCTGCAGCCTCCAGTGGCCTCTGCGCCCAGATGAGCTCACACCTGCTCCAGCCTGCAATAGGTCCCGGCTCCCGCGCCCCGGGGGCAGCTCCCAAACCCCTGACTCATGCCCCCGCCTCCTAATCTGCCCGCCCCACAGGCCCTGGGAGCCCCTTCCACCCCTCCTGCCCAGCTCCTGCTGGGTGCCTGGTAAACAGAGTTATCTCTCACCTACATCTGGACAGCTGTGAGTCTGGCCCACCCCACCCAACCCCACTGGCCAGCCCTTGAGGCCTCCCAAGGCCCTCCTGGCCCCTACGATTCTCCTGGGTCTTCCTTCGTGGACTAGCCTTTGATGGCTGGGTTCTTGGAGCGCCCAGCCTCCCAGCAGGTCCGTCCCAACCTCCGGATGCTCCTGTCCTGCCTCTGTCCATCCTCACTCTGGCCAGGCCCCTCTGCTCAGGCCCCAAGCTGCACGGGTGCTTGCTTTTTGCCTCTCTCTGTCCTGGTGCCCTCCCTTGAGGGCTCACTCACTCTTCCTCTGTAGCCTTCCCCTCCACCCCCAGGGGAACCAGCTCAAGCAGCCCCTTCCTCTTCTTGCCCCAGGCTAAGGCAACCCAGCCACCCTCTCCTCAAGACCGCAACTGGCTCTAAAGAACTGGCACCTGGACGCTAAGACGCTGCCTCTCCGTCAACCTGAAACAATCTCAGGTCAACAAAAACAACGTCCCCACACGGTGCTCTGAGCTCACAAAGCTCCAATGTCTGGGCACACTGGCTCCTCTGTCGGCAGCCCAGCCTAGGCCCCCAGGCCAGAGCAGCCGCATTCTCGGCCTCCTCCGTGGCCCTCCCCTCACCCCCCAGCAGGGCAGTCTCTGCTCTTGAGGAGTGGGGGTGTTGCTGGAGCTGGTCACCTGTTCCTGGGCTGAAAGATGAGTTCAGATCGGCAAGGATGAACAGAGGTTTGAAAGCAGACAGAAAGGGGGTTTTGTGGACACTGCGGAGAGGGAGGAAACCGTGTCCCAGTCCCCTTGGAACCAGCCTGGTTGTGGGACGTGGGACAAGTGCCTGCCCCTCTCTGGGCTTCTGTGACCTCATCTGTAAAGGGAGAGTGCCGGTTCCTCGGCCACCAGCCTGGGGATTTCCTGCTTGGGATTCGAACAATAGCAACCCAGAGACCAGGTCAGAGAGGTGGCATACCCAGCAATTCCACAGCCATTTCCTGGGTCTCACCATGAGCCCGCACGTGCCCAGCCCTGGCAGAGGGAGAAAGGGAATCCTGTTTGCGAGGAATCTGCTCCAGGCACTGCCCTGCGGGCCTTCACCTGGTGGTCACACTTAATCCTTACAGCAACCCCCCCACCCTCCATTTGACAGAGAGGTAAAGTGGCTTCCCAGTAAAAAGAATAACCCATGACGGGACTTCCCTGGTGATTCAGTGGTTAAGACTCTGCACTCCCAAGGCAGGGGTCATGGGTTTGATCCCACACGTCACACTGCTCAGTCAAAAAAAAGAAGGAAAGAACAACCAATGAATGGACACCCGCTCTGTTCAGGTTCCTGTGCCCGAGGCTTCACATACAGCATCTCTCTGAGCTCTGCAAACCCCTTCGAGGAAGGCGCTGTTTATTATTGTTCTTTCCCTCTTACAGATGAGGAAGCTGGGTGGATGACTCCGCCCGGGCCCCTCCACTGGTGTTCTGCTTGATGTCAAGCCCTGGGCTCCCTCCTGCCAACCTTGGCCTTGGTGCCAGTAGAAGCAGAGAGGTCCTGGTGAAGGGGCCTGGGGATGCCTCCCAGTGCTCCACATTGGTGCCCAGTCTCCCAGCTGGTGGCATGTGTCCCAAGGCCTAGTCCAGACTGGGCCATTTCCTGTGGTGCATGGCAGCGAATGGATGCCAGCTGTAGGCCCTGCCTTCCCCGCACAGCCCAGGGGGCCCAGGTGCCTAGCCCTCTGCCTGTCCCAGAAGCCAAGAGGCAGCCAGGTGAAGGAGGCAGCCAGAGAGCACCTCTCCCGGGGCCAGAAAGGACCGGCAGCTAGCTAGGCGGGAGGCAAGGAGATGGGGGATGACATGGGGATATCTGGCTTAGGAGGAGAATCTACCCAGCTGTTCTGCAAGTACCAGCCCCCCGCAGCCCACCAGTCACCCAGGCAGCATCAGAGCAGATGGGCCTCTGGTCCTTCCTCCCCACACCACATGCTCTTGGTCATTCTTGTCACTTTGATTGAATTTGGTAGATGTTCCCCCCAAATCTGCCCAACGTCACATTTCTCTTGTTTTAAAGATTTTCCAAAAAAATAAATAAATAAATAAAGGTTTTCCAGGAAGAAGTGATGGCTCTTCTCGCTCATTTCATTCCAGTGTGGACTCGGGTTAGTTCAATTCATCTGAAGGTTCCAGTGCCAGGCACTGGGGAAATAAGACAAGAGAGAGGCCCCCCTCCCCTTGGCCATGCCCCTGGGCCGGATGGAGATAGTCAGAGGCCTGGACCGTGGGGAACTGAGCAGAGCTCCAGGACATCTTGAGAGGACATCAGACTGGCCCCCCAGGGTCACACCCTGTAACCCCCTCATCTTCATCACTTACAGCCCCTTTTGCCGTCCCAACCCCACCATTTCCTACAGCGTGAAGGGAGACACTTACCTGGTCCTTCTCCAAGGTCCATGGATGCCTTTGTCAAAGTTTGGGTTCATTGAAGTCAGCGCCAAGGTCAAATGTGGCAGGAATGAGGTGAACCGAGGGTGGATCCCCAGCCTCGGCCGGGGAAGTCGCCTGGTAACTTGGTTGCAGACCCATCTGATGTTATTCCAGACCACGCAGTCTGGATCCATGGGTTGGCACAGGTTGTCCCTGAGGGAGGCCCTGTGGACTGGCTGTGATATTCTCCTGAAGGGAGGAGTCCTTCTTATTTTCAGTCAGCTTGGTACATGGTCAGTCCTCAGTGAGAAGTGAGGATTTGGCAGGGGACCGAGAAAGGGAAGGCTGCTTTCTTTCTCTTGGCCTGAAGGAACAGAGGCTGAGACTGTGAGGGGGTGGGGTTGGGGTCATCGTGGTTAGGTGACCTGCCCCCTCAACGGGCGTGGCAGTGAGGTGTTAGATGGGCCACTGACCACCAAAGGCATACCCACCTCATAATCTCACACCTGCTCTTCACTGCCCAGCAGGTGATCCTTCGATGCTCTCCCCAGAAATCCCACAAAGAAAGCGTTGCTGGACAGTTCCCCTGTGGGAACAGAAGGAAGGGTCTGGGCCCAAGTCTAGAGCAAAGCAGCCATGATGAGCAGTGGCAGTTAAGGTGAGTGGATGTCCAGATAGCATGGGGTGACTGTTGAAGGGGACTGGCAGAGGGGACAAGTTCTGACCAGATGAACTGGACTCATGGGTATTGCCTAGTGAAGACGTGACTTCCTGTGCCTTCTCGGACTGGGGACTTAGACCACTGGGATTTTGCCTTAAAGGCACATGCCCCATGGCTAGAGGACATTTAGGTTCAGTGTGAACGGCTGTGTCAGGTGGCTCTGCCCTTGGTTAGGTGACCTTGAGCTGATCACCTCCTCTCTCCCATGTTGGTTTTCACTCTGGGCCATTGTGTGGACCAAATGGGATGACAGATGGAAAGGGGCTTGAGAACATAATCTGCTCTGGATGCAGGTAAGGGACTGAGTCATGAATGAGGAAAATGAGCCATGGAGACTGAAGGTCACCTGTGGCTCAGGTGACCAGGGCCACGCAACATCCGTCCTCAAGGAGTTCAATGGAGACAGCAGGTGTTAGCACATAACCAGAGTGTGACGACAACAAGGGGTGTGAACAAAGAACGGGGGGCCCGAGGGAGGAGTAATTTAGGAAGTGAAGATGTCTCCAGGGAGTCCTCTGAGCTGAGTCTTAGGAAAGTCCACGGGACTTCCCTGGTGGTCCAGTGGTTAAGACTCCGCTCTTCCACTGCAGGTGGCACGGGTTCAATTCCTGGTCAGGGAACTAAGTTCACTCATGCCTCATGGCATAACCAAAAAAATTAAAATGGATGAAATAACAATCAGAATAATAAAATAATCTGAAAAAATAAGGTTTTAAAGAAAAATCCATCAGGAGAAATGGAAGCAAGCCTTCTCAGGTGGGAGGAACAGAGGTATAAGGTACAGCACGGATTGAGGATGAGAGCAGTGTTGGGGTGAATGGAAGTGGGGCAGTAATCCTTGTAGCTGTGAATGGACCAGTCATCCTCACAGAAAGGGATGAGGGGTGAGGGGGTGGGGAAACAGGGAAATTGGACTGGAACTGGAAAGGTGTGTTCAGAGATGAGCTGGTCCAGCCCTCCTCTCCTGGAATCCTGTACCCCTTGACTTGCATCCCTCACACCTTAGGCTGGCTTGGGGCGGGGGCGGGCATCCTGCAAGAAAGCTTCCATCTATCTAGGGGCAGCCAGGTCAGATCTTGTAAATATAAGACACTCAGAGATATGAACTGGGAGTCAACAGGATCCGCTGAGAGCTGAGTGCTCAAGGAAGAGGGGGAGGAGCGTTCCAGCAGGGCCTTGAAGGATGGGTGGGGTTTCTCCAAGAACAGAGGAGGAGGGCAGTCAAAGGGGGGCCTTGGAGAGCTGTGAGGCCCACCTGGCTCTCCAGAGATCACAGGGTAGGGGATGGCATGGGGGGTGGCCCAGGGAAGAGAATCTGTTCAAGGGGCCTCAAGTTGGGGTTGTGAGCTCTCTCAGAGAGTTGCTCTTCTCTGAAGGTTCTGTGTTCTCTAGGTTTCTAGGTCTTTTTTTTTTTTTTTTTTTTTTTGGCTACATGGCTTGGCTTGCGGGATCTCAGTTCTATGACCAGAAGTTAAACACAGACTGTGGCAGTGAAAGCCTGAAATCCTAACCACTAGGCCTTCAGGGAACTCCCTAGACTTCTGGGTCTTTACATATGCTGTTCCCTTGTCCTGAGGCTCCTTTCCTTTCTGTATCTGCTGAACTGAAGCTTCAGGGCTCAGCTCTTGCATCCCCAACTCTGTGAAGCCTCCTTCCTCCCACGCTCCTCACCCCTGGCAGCTTGAAATGGCTCAGCCCAAGCCCACCTGTGTCATAGCCCATCTGGGCTCTACTGGGGTGATCCATGGCCCTGTCTTTCTCCTCCACAGACTGTAAGCCCTAAGGACAGAGACCATTTCTCAGTCCATTAAACCTTGTCTACAGCTCTGCCCGAAGTTGATAGTTCATATGTGTTGACTTTGAATGGAATCAGTGCAAAAATCGGTCCCTTAGCCTACTGCCGAAAGCATGGATGAGACAACTACTATTTGAAAAAGACCATATAGGTGATACGCATTCACAGTATTGTTTAATTCTAACCTTTACCCCTAAACACAAATAAGTAAAGAAACAAACTCTGGGCCTTGTCCAGTCTTCACTTGGTTCCTCATGCCCCAAATCGAGGCACTTCCTTGATTCTTCTCTTTCCCTCACCCCGCATCCAGCCACAGCTCATTCTATTGGCTCCACCTCCACGGTCCCATCCTCTTCTCTCCATCTCTACTGTTTCTCCCCAGGTCCACTGTCCTGCTCCTCCATCACCCCAGGAGCCTGGAACCTGGCCTCCTGGATTCACTTGGGGCCCTTACAATGCAGGGGCCACCTGGCATTCAGAGTGACCTTTAAGAAACAGAAATCAGAAGACATCACTCCCCTGGGTAAAATCCTTCATGAATTCCCCACACCCATTCCCTGCTCCGGGCTATTCCTGCCCTCCTCTCCCCTCTGCCTTTCTGCTCTGTCAGGGCACCAGCATCATTCCTGCCTGGGTCTCCCCATCCTGCCTGGATGCTTCTCCCCAACCTCTCCCTGCCTATTCAGGTCTCAAATCAAATGTTACCCCTACATCTTTTATCATCCACTTAGAAAAAACTCCAACCACTCTATCCCATGTCAAGGAAAATCAGGGTGGGCCATGTATGAGAGAAAATCTCAAATCGTATTGGCTTAAGCAAGACCAAAATTTATTTCTCTTTGATGTGAAAGTCTGGATGTAGATCTAGGGGCTTCCCTAGTAGCTCAACTGGTAACGAATCTGCCTATAATGCAAGAGACCCCGGTTCGATTCCTGCGTCAAGAAGTTCCCCTGGAGAAGGGATAGGCTACCTACTTCCATATTCTTGGGCTTTCCTTGTGGCTCAGATGGTAAAGAATCCACTTGCAATGCGGGAGACCTGGGTTTGATCCCTGGGTTGGGAAGATCCCCTGGAGAAGGGCAAGGCAATCCACTCTAGTGTCCTCACCCAGAGAATTCCATGGACAGAGGAGACTGGTGGGCTACAGTCCACAGGGTCACAGAGAGTCAAAGACAACTGAGCGACTAAGCACAGCACCGTGCAGGAAGTCTAGGCTGGTCCCCCATAGTGCCAGGAACCCTACCCAGGTATCTTCCATCTGTGGCATTATCAGTGGGTGTTTCTCTCCTCCTGGTCCCATATGGCTGTGTGAGCTTCAGCCATCACTTCTGCATTCCAGCCAGCAGGAAGACACGCCCGTTTCTTTAAGGATATTTCCCAGTGGTGGCTTCTGCTTACATTCCTTCAGTTAGGACTTAACCTCAGGGCTACACTGAGCTTCAAGGGAGCCAGCCATCTGTCCAGAGTTACACAGGAAAATGAGGAGTGGAATTGCCTGGGGATCCAGTGGTTAGGACTCTGCTCTTTCACTGCTGAGGGCCCAGTTCATTCCCTGGATGGGGATCAAGATCTTGCAACCAAAAAATGAGAATGGAAATCTTAGCCAGTAATCTTAGCCAGGATCACATCACCTGCTTTTTCTTATCAGCTGATAATTTCCTGCTCAGTTTATTGTCATCTCTCTCCACTAGACCATGAAATCCATGAAGAAAAGTTCTTTTCATTTTATACTTATTAAAAACTTACTGTAATAATAGTTGACTTACAATAATATTTAGTTTTAGGTGTACAACATAGCAATTTACAATTTTTAAAGAATATATGCCCTTTATAGTTATTATAAAATGTTAGCTATATCCCCTGTGGAGTACAATATATGCTTGTAGCCTATTTATTTTATACATAGTAGCTTGTTGAAGACAAATTCTTTGCTAGGCTTGTCCATCACTGTACCTGGCACAAGGTAGGCTCTGAATTTTTATTAAATGAAAGATTGAAAGGCTCCCCACAGTAATTATATGAGGGATGCATTCTCATTCCCATTTTACAGATGGTGAAAATGAGGCTCAGAGAGATTAAGTAACCCACCTAATGTCACACAGTAGGTAATAGGGCCAAGATTTGAACCTTGCTCTCTGGGGTTCCAGTGTTCTTTCAACTTTCACTCACATGCTGGCTTCTCTGTTCCTTCAGCTCCACCCTGAATTAGTTAGAAGCCGGGACACAAACACCTGGAGTCTGTAAATGTCATTTCCCTAAGAAATTCTGTCTCAAACTCTCACTTATACTGCCTTCAGCCTCAATGGGATAAACACAAGGAATGGTTGGGAAAAGTTTCTGTAACCTTTCTGCTACTCACTAGGTGAGGCTGTTACATAGGATCCATGAAATAAATGCCTCCTTGAATTAAGCACATTTCATTCTTCCCTCCCAGGGCTGTTAGGAGGATTAAATGAGCTAACATATGGGAAAGCTCTTTAAAAAAGACTCCGTGGTCATCCCCTACTACATGCAGAAACGGAACACAGCTCACCGAGGCTAAGCTGCAGCTTCTTAGGCCCCAAGAACTCTCTAGTAAGAGAATGAAGCAGTCAGGCAAGGCTTCAAGGAGGAAGCATTCCTCCCCACCCCCAGCCCCTTGTGCTGCCTGGCCTGTGGGATCTTAGTTCCCGGACCAGGGGTGGAACCTGGGCCCTCGTCAATGTAAAGCACAGAGTCTTAACCACTGGACGGCCAGGGAATGCCCAAGGAGGACGCATCTTGAAAGATGGTATTCTAGTGTAGAACATTTCACCGTATTATCTCTGTTCCCTGTGTGCTGACCCTTGAGGTCACTACCTTTTTCCAACCTGGTCCGCAGGAGCCTGCATCTTCCCACCCTTGCCAGGACTAGCTCATCCATCTCTAATCCCACCATCTAGCCCCAGGGGTGAAAGCACAAACCACAAGTGGAGCTAGCAGCTCTAGGGTGCTCACATATCCCCAGAGACCACAGGGCTTCAAAATGAGGAAGATCTGGGGACTTCCCTGGCAGTCCAGCGGTTAGAACTTTGCCTTCCAGTGCAGGGGGTGTGGGTTCGATCCCTGGTTGGGGAGCTAAGATCCCATGCTTCACAGCCACCCCTCCAAAAAAACCAAAACATAAAACAGAAGCAATATTGTAATAAATTCAATAAAGACTTAAAAAAAAAAGACTTTAAAAATTGTTGTTGTTTTCAGTCACTAAGTCGTATCTGACTCTTTGCGACCTCATGGACTGCAGCACACCAGGCTTTCCTGTCCTTCAGTATCTCCCGGAGTTTTCTCAAATTCATGTCCATTGAGTCCATGATGTTATCTAACCATTTCATCCTCTGCTGCCCTCTTTTCCTTTTGTCTTCAGTCTTTCCCAGTATCAAGTCTACATTTTTATAAATCTTAAAAAAAAAAGGAAGAGTTTAGTCTTATAATAAGCCCCAGCCCAGGGTGGGACACTGAAATCTCTCCACCTCATCTTTTTCCCATTAGTAGCAACCCCTGACCCTCTGCTTCCTCATTCAGACAGCAATATTTGATTGCAGGGCATAAAGACCACCTTTCATAAGGTAAGCTATCTTTACTCACAGGCTGTGCAACTGTTAATCCTCACAAAACTGGAAGAAAAGGGAGGGCACAGAGAGGTCATGTAACCAGAGGTCACACAGCTCATCGCCAGCCACCTGGAGCAGCATTCGCTCACAGATAGCCAGGGTCCACAGCTTGGGATGGGGACAGGGAGGGAAAACTCTCAAGGAAATGGCTCTTCTGGGTCAATGAGAGTTCAAGGCCACACCGTCCAGGGCCCAGGAGCAGGGCAGGGGCGGGGCTGCAACAGACTGGAAACTGCCGCCCACTAGACTGACCCAGGCCTGCAGGGCGGGCTGGCCAGAGTTCCTTGGATCCACTGGGAGAGGCTCAACACCCCATTCTCACCACTGGGGGCCCAGGTGACCCCAGACACAGGCCTGAGTGGGGCGCTCTATACCCAAAGGATCTGTGGGGAGGTGCAGAGAGCCTGAGGGCTGGGGAAGAACCTGCTGGAGTCCAGGGAGTGGGGGCCTCTACGGGGGAGACAACACGTCCTGGGGCCTCTGTGCATGAGAGCGGGGATCCGGGCATGGGGAGCCCTGTGTGGGCAGAGAGCCTGTAGAGAGGGTCCTCTCTTCCTTCCCACATGCTCCAGGGACCCGCTGACCATGCACGCCTACCCCGCCCCTGCCGCCAGCCGCTCCTGGCGTCTAAGGATAAAGTCCAAATTCTTCCTTCTGACCTCCGGGCCTGGTCTTCCTGTCTGAACTTGCGCCTGATCCCAGGCCTTGTCCAACTGGTCCTCGCCTCCATGCTCTCCCTTGACCTGGTTAAAGGTTAAAATTGAGCTCAGTCCCTTCCCCTGTCCAGGCAGCTACTCTTCGGTTGACCTAGCACAGATGACCGCCAGTCCTCCTGCGGGGATCTCCTCCCGCGGGGATCTCCTCCCCTCCCTGTGGGGTCCCCATGATTGTCACCCTCTGCTTTCAGGACAGGCCTGCACCCAGTAGGAGCTCAGGACTAGGGGTGGCAGGTGGTGTATTTAAAAAAGTAAAATGGAATGAAATAGAACTACGGAGCAGCCACTTTTGCCGGGTGGAAAGGGGTGGGAGGGGGTGGGGGGATTTGTGCCTGCCATGTCTGTGTTCACTAGTGAGTGTCTGTGTGACAAGACAGGCGTTGGTGGACCCTGAAGGAGAGGAAGAAGGTGGGAAGGTATCAGCTTCCACCCTCCCTCTGTCTTGCCCTTGGCCCATCTCTCACTTATGTTCTCTGGGATCCACGGTGGACCCACCCCTCCTCCGGGCAGGTGGGTCTCCCTGTCAGTCTGGGCCTCTCCTACACCCCAGTCGGTGAAAGCTTCTTTCTCCATCCCTGCTGGAGGAGGGGTCAGATGGCTTCTTCAGAAAAGAGCCCAGCCTGACTTGGGGGACTGCCCCTCCCTCAGCGAACAGCTCCACCCCTTCTTGGCCTCTCCTATCTGCTGAGCCAGATGTGTAGGGCCTCTGCCTGACGGCTGATGGCAGAGTCTTTCTCCAGGGGCCTGGGCTCATGGGTGTGTCTCCCACTGGGTATGTGTCTCTGTGTGTATGTGTGTGGGCAGGGGGGCGGTGGTGGGAGGAGTTGTAGTTAAACCAATGGCTTTGGAGTCCAACCAGCTGGGTCTGGCCTCTTACTAGCTGTGTGACCTTGAGTAAGTTTCCAGATGTCTTTGAAGTCTCGGACTCTTCATCCATAACATCCAGTCTCCTGGAGAGGCTGTGCAGGTGGAATTAGATGTTGTCCAGGAAACGCTTAGCACAGCTGCAGTCCCATAGTAAAGTCTGATAAATGGTAGGTTTGGTGGTTAAGAGAAAACCCCAGTCAGCAACACAGTCCTTCCATATGTTGGACCCTGAGGTCTGATGCTCCTGGCAGGTGAGGGTAGATGCCCAAAGGCCTGGCCGGGTTCCCCAAACCCTGGCCCTTGCTTCTCCTCCTTCGGGAACTATTCCTATCAGGGGACCTTGAGCTGCCCACTCCCCCACTCCCAGCAGGAAGGCTGAACTCTGGGGAGACTTTAGGAGGGAAACCTCTGTTCTCCCCATGAGCCCCTGGTCTTCCTTGAGGGGAAGCCAGCCAGCTCCAGCAGACCCAGCTTAATAACTCAGCTGTCTCTCTGAGAGGCTGGACGAGGGCAGGGAGCCCGGACGAGGGCAGGGAGCCCCAAAGCGCAAACTGCTTCTTGTTTCATTTTTTTTTAAGTAGCACTTTTTAATTTTTATTTTATATTCAAGTTGATTTACAATGTTGTGTTAGTTTCAAGTGTACAGCAAAGTGATCCAGTTATACCTATACATGTATCCATTCTTCTTCTGATCCTTTTCCCATGTGGGTTATTAGAGAATATTGAGTTCCCTGTGCTATACAATAGGTCCTTGTTGATTATCTATTTTATATATAGTAGTGTGTATATGTTTATCCCAAACTCCTGCCTTGTTTCTTTCTGAATAGACCTGGAGCAGCCAATCAGGAACCAGAGCCTTAGCTCTACACTTCCATTGGTTAATTTCAAGTGGGGCCTGACCAGTGGTGCTGAAGGGTCCTGGGTGGGGCAGGGTGGGGAGTACAAAGCAGTGTCTGAACAGGCCTGGGCCCCTATCTAAGGATCCAGCTTTGTCAGCTGGGCGATTTGGGAGGGGAACCACATTAACTCATCTTGTCTGGGAGGAAAACAACACTGGCTCTGATACCTGAGGGGAGAGAAGGATAGGAGAAGGGTTTCCAGTCTGCACCTTAGTTTTTAGTTTAATTTAATTTATCTGGCTGTGCCTGCTCTTATTTGTGGCACATGGGAGCTTCTGCTGTGGCATGTGAACACTTAGTTGTGGCATGTGGGATCTAGTTCCCTGACCAGGGATTGAACCTGGGCCCCATGGACTGGGAGCACAGAGTTTTAGCCACTGGACCACCAGGGAAGTCCCTCTGCCTCAGTTTTCCTTTGGATAACTGGAGAAGATGGGGTTTTCTAAGCCTCAACTTCGAGAAGATGAGGAAGTTAGTTCACTTATTCATCCAAGAAGCAGGTCCACAGCATTTATTTTGCATCTATTAATGTGTCAGGCACCCTGCTAGGTGCTTGGGGATACAGAAAGCCAGGCGGACAGGCCTGGTAACCTCAGAGTCTGGGAGAGAGTAAAGACTGCAGTCCTGGGACTCTGCGGAGAATGACAACAGCCCAGAACCCATGGGAGCCTCCTGTGTAAAAAAATCACTTCATTTTGGCCAGTAAACCCCAGGAGGGAGCAGGGATTCCCTCTTGTGGTTTAGCAGAGAGGTAAACAAATGCACTCAAAGCAATACAGCAGGTGTGTCTGTGAAGGAATGAGTCCACAGCGTGGGGGATCTGCCGTCTCTTTATCTTAGATAGGAAGCCCTAGAGGGTGGATGCTAAGAAGGCCTGCCAGTAAGTACAATGCATGGGCACCCTCATCCTTCTGCCTCATCTGCCCACAGATCCCAAGCCTTGCACGACCAGAGGGTGTCCTCTCACACCCCAGGCTCTGGTGCTGGAGGATATTGTTCAGACCAAACTTGGCCCGACTCCTGGATTTGGCTCTCAAATAAACTCTTCAGTCTTTGTGTGTGAGCTCAGTTGCTCAGTCGTGTCCGACTCTTTGGGACCCCATGGACTGTAGCCTGCCAGGCTCTTCTGTCTGTGGAATTTTCTAGGCAAGACTACTAGTGTGGGTTGCCATTTTCTTCTCCAGGAGATCTTCCCGGCCCAGAGATTGAACCTGAGTCTCTTGCGTCTTGTGCATTGGCAAGCCCACTTAAGTTCTTTGACCAAAGGAGATATGATTCCCAGAGTGATAGTGGCTTCCATGTCCTGGGGTAGTGAGAAAACTTTCAAGGATATCAAGGGGCTGTACTTAGAAGTCCTACTGGGTAAGGACAGTGTGAGCATCAGAAAGATAGATATAATTAGGCTAACTTGAAATAAGCCAGGTGTGAAACACAGCCAGGCACCGCAGACAGGATGCCCTGTGGGTCAAAATGTGCTTATGGCACTGGACAGGCCAGTGCAGGAGAAATGGCCCTCTCTGTGCCCAAGGGGGCAGAAAATGAAGTTAAAAAAATGAGCAAGGACATAAGATGCCTCTACCCGCTGGCTGCAAGCTCCCTCTCTTCATTTTGTACTTTAAAAACAGAGTTTAGGGACTTCCCCGGTAATCCAATGGCTAGGTTAGGACTTTGTACTTTTACTTCAGGGACCCAGGTTCAATTCCTGTTCAGGGAACTAAAATCCTGCAAGCCACATTGCACAGCCCCCAAGCCCACAAAACACAGAGTTTAGATCATCAGGAAATGACCATTCCAAACAGAACCCTCAATTTTCCTGACAACCAGATGTAATACTTTTGGAAATAATCATATTTGTGTATGTTTTGCAAATCGTTTACGTGTTCAGAGAAGTCAGCCATGTTTTCATTATAGTATGTAATTGTATTAATAGTAACATCTCTATAGCTCAAGTGACTGAGTACAAATCTAACACTTACCAACTCTGTGACCTTGGGCAAGTGACTTCACCTCTCTGGGCTTCAGTCGCCTCAGCTGCAAAATAGAATGAGTTAGTCGCTCAGTCGTATCTGACTCTTTGCGACCCCGTGGGCTGTAGTCCACCAGGCTCCTCTATCCATGGAATTCTCCAGGCAAGAATACTGAAGTGAGTAGCCTTTCCCTTCTCCAGGGGATCTTCCCGACCCAGGGATTGAACCCAGGTCTCCTGCATGGCAGGCAGATTCTTTACCATCTGAGCCACCATAACTACCTTCCTTGAAGGGCTGTTGTGAGGATTAATGAAGTAATATGTGTAAGGCACGTCAAACAGTGCTTCGGGCATAATAAAGACAATATACAGTGTTACCAATTTTTATCATCATTGTATTGGTAATTCATGTTTAAAATGTTAGGAGAAATTTAATTTGTCAAATTCCTAAGTGTTAATTTGTGCTTTGGTGAGTATCAGAGAGGTTGTTTGTTTGTTTTTATTTGCTTATTTATTTTTTTGACTACACTGTGTGGCTTGTGGGATCTTAGTTCCCTGACCAGGGACTGAACCCAGGGCCACAGCAGTGAAAGTGCCAAGTCCTAACCATTGGCCCACCAGGGAATTCCCTTTTTTATTTTATTAATTCTATTTTTTGATTGTTTAAAGTGATGTCAATTACTTAGTAGATACAAAAGGTTAATAAACTGGACGCGAAACAAAGTTCAGGTAATAGTGAGGATTTCTCTCCATCAATAAAGATTCTTAAAGATTCTAATAAACAACCTTGACTGCAAGGAGATCCAACGAACCCATCCTAAAGGAGATCAGTCCTGGATGTTCATTGGAAGGACTGATGTTGAAGCTGAAACTCCAATTCTTCGGCCACCTGATGCAAAGAGCTGAATCATTTGAAAAGACCCCGATGCTGGGAAAGATTGAGGGCAGGAGGAGAAGGGTACGACAGAGGATGAGATGGTTTCCTAACTCTATGGACATGGGTTTGGGTGGACTCCGGGAGTTGGTGATGGACAGGGAGGCCTGGCGTGCTGCAGTTCATGGGGTCGCAAAGAGTCGGACACGACTGAGCGACCGAACTGAACTGAACTGAACTCCCACAGTGCCTGTAAACTTGTCTGCAGTGACACCACCGATCCTCTAGGGGGCGCAGGCTGTTCCATGGGACACTCAATTTCTCTGGAGCACTCCACTCCCACCCTGAGGCACAGGCCACTCTGGACTTCCTCCCTCTGTCCTCCCCACTCTCCCTCCCCAACGTATTCCTTCCCCATAGCCCTAAAGGAGCTCAAGTCTATCCGTGGAAATAACCAGACAAGCTTCTCTTGACCCTAGAGAGGTTGCTCTGTTGCTCTCCTCACCTTCAAATGCACAGCACTCCCCTCACTCTCTCACCTCTCATTCCCTCCTCTGCCCAAGACAGCTCAGCTTCTCCTCTCTCTCCCCTTTCCACTAACAACCTGCAAACTGTCAAGTCTTATGAACACTGCCCAGCTCCCCAGCGGGATCTCTTCGTAGCATTTGCCATGTGCAGCGTCTCCCTTCTTAGAGATACCTGCTCTCACTTCCCCTCCTATCTGTTGGATGGTTTCTCCTCTATCTTCCTGGCGGGCTCATCTTCCTCCTATCACCTCCCCCCATGTTGATGCCCCCCAAGTTCATCTTTCTTGGGCTATCTTCTTGCTCCGCTCTGCATGCTCTTGCAACTTGGCCCTCATCCAAGGTGACCTAGCTCAGCCAGTGACAACCCAGTCTACCCAATGCTCGAGCCAGAAACCTGGGAGTGACTGCAAAGCCTCCACCTTATCTGGCCAACTACCAAGGAACTGCCCATTGACTTGTCTATAACTAATGACCTTTTGAAAACCCAACTTGGAGCCTGTCACTCCTTGCTAATATTCAGAATTCACAGTTGGGGGTTGAGGAGAGAAGAGAAGGGATAGTTAGGGAATTGGGGACTGACATGTAGACACTGCTGTGTTTAAAATGGATAACCAACAAGGACTTACTGTACAGCACAGAGAACTCTGCTCAATATTATGTAATAACCTAAATGGGGAAAGAATTAAAAAAGAGAGATACATGTATATGTAAAGTGGAATCACTTTTCTGTACACTTGACATTGTCACAACATTGTTAATCAACTATACTCCAAAATAAGATAAAAAGTTAAAAAAAACCCACTAATGTTCAGGAACTTCCCTCCTGGTCCAGAGGTTAAGACTCTGGGCTTTAGCTCCTGGGGTGGGAAACTAAGATCCTACATACCCTGTGGCTTGGCCAAAAATATTTTTAAAAAATGCTAATGTTCAAATCCTGTAGCTCTGTATAACCTTGAGTTTCATTCTTCCTCTTCACTCTCTCCTCTTATATACTAAACTACATGTAGATTCTATATGATTAGCACAGGCTGTGGCACACAGTAGGTACTCAATAAATGTTTGTTGAATGTGCATGCTGAAAGGTGAAGATAAGAAAATGGGAAATACATATACCATGCAGTTTCCAGTGGCCAAAGCTAGAATAATTTGAACAACAAAATAGAACAAATATCCATGAGTCCATATTAATATAACTAAGTAATTGCATAAATTAATAAGTGGAGCAGGAGACAGATTTCCCATGTGGAAGAATTCCAAATAATGTATCAATATATTGATGATACTCCTCTCTCAAGGATGGGAAGCTTGATTCCCCTCACCCCCCTTTTAAACCATTTAAAAAAGTTTTTATTGAATTTGTTATTAATATGATACTGCTTCTGATTTGGTTTTTTGGCCCTGAGGTGTGTGGAGTCTTAGCTTCCTGACCAGAGATTGAACCTGCACTGGAAGGTATATTCTTAATCACAGGACCAGGAAAGTCCCATGACTCCCCCTGCTTTAAGTGTGGGCTGCACATAGTGATTTCTTTAAAAAAAAAAAAAAAAACCTTGCAAATTACAGTGGAATAACTTGACAAACACTAGCTCAGCCAGCAACAGGGTCAACATCATCAATCATAAATTATGTTGATATTATGTACACTTGAGATGATGGGATGAAAATGGGACTCTGTGATCTTCCTCCTCAAAATTCATAACTGAGTCTAATCATGAGAGAAGTATCAGGCAGACAACAGCATGATGCTTAATTCCATGTGTCAACTTGCTTAGTCCACAATACTCAGCTATTCCATCAAACCACTAATCTAGAGATCGCTATGAAGGTATGGGATTAATACCTACAATCTGTTGACTTTAAGGATATTCTGGATGGTCCTCATCCAATCAGCTGAAAGCCCATAAGAAAAAAACTAAGGGTTCCTTGAGGAAGGAGAAATTCTGTGAATTGCAATGTCAGTGCCTACCCTACAGATTTCAGACTTGTCTAACCAGCCCTCACAATTGACTAAGTCAATTCCTTGGCAATAAAACAGTAAATCAATCAATCTTCTCTCTTTCTCTGTAAATATTTATCTAGAAATACACAAATATCTATATTTACATACAAATATCTATCTATATTTACATATATATGTCTGTCAATATATATATATATAGAGAGATGTTTATATATCTATATGTATCCACCTACTTGTTCTACTGGCTCTCATGAATTAAAGAAGAAACCATAAGGAAATTATAAAATGTTTTGAAATGAATGAAAAAAAATTGTGGGATATGGCTAAAGCAATATTCATAGAAAAATTTATAGCCTTAATTGTATATATTAGAAAATAAATATATAATGGACAATCTAAGTTACCCATTTCTTTTTTTAAAATTACTTTAGATATTTATTTGGAATTAATCCTTGGGAGGAACCAGACTTATTCTTTCTTGTATCCTCAGCCTACTTCTTGGGGCTTTCTTTTCTTTTTTTTTTGCAGGATCTTAGTTCCCTGACAAAGGATCAAACCTGTGTCCCCTACAATGGGGATGCAGAGTCCTAATGACTGGACTGAGGAATTCCCTAAATTATCCATTTCTATAATTTAGCAGGCGCTTCCAAGTGGCACTAGGGGTAAAGAACCCACCTGCCATTGCAAGTTAGACATAAGGGACACATATTTGATCCCTGGGTTGGGAAGATCCTCTGGTGGAGGGCATGGCAACTCACTCCAGTATTCTTGCCTGGAAAATTCCATGGACAGAGGAGTCTGGCAGACTGCAGTCCATATAAATGCACAGAGTCGTACACAAGGGAAGTGACTTAGCATGTACGCATAATTCAGCAGAAAAACAAAATGAGTCCCTTAAAAGTAGAAAGAAGAAAAATAATAATAAAAATATATAAAATATAGAATGAAATATCAATAAATGGAATCAATAAAGACAAAGGTAGTTCTTTAAGTAGATTAATAAAACTTAAAAATCTCTAGTGTGATTTATCATGAAAGAAAAAGATCACATACTGCAAATATCAAAAATGAAAAGAGTTTCATTACCAAATTTAAGGACATTTTAAAAAATAAGAGAATATCACGGATACATTTATCTTATACCAAAGAATTTAAAAATTTCAACAGACAAAGTCCTAGAAAGTTATGATATCACAAACCAACTCAAGAAGAAATAAGGGAATTATATCTCATCATGATGGAATTATTGAGACTTGCTGTCTTGCAAGTGGAAACAGTGGCAGACTTTATTTATTTGGGTTCCAAAATCATTGCAGATGGTGACTGCAGCCATGAAATTAAAAGAAGCTTACTCCTTGGAAGGAAAGTTATGACCAACCTAGAAAGCATATTAAAAAGCAGAGACATTACTTTGCCAACAAAGATCCATCTAGTCAAGGCTATGGTTTTTCCAGTGGTCATGTATGGATGTGAGAGTTGGACTGTAAAGAAAGCTGAGGGCCGAAGAATTGCTGCTTTTGAACTGTGGTGTTGGAGAAGACTCCTGAGAGTCCCTTTGACTGCAAGGAGATCCAATCAATCCATCCTAAAGGAGATCAATCCTGGGTGTTCATTGGAAGGACTGATGTTGAAGCTGAAACTCCAGTACTTTGGCCACCTCATGCGAAGGGTTGACTCATTGGAAAAGACCCTAATGCTGGGAAGGATTGGGGGCGGGAGGAGAAGGGGACGACAGAGGATGAGATGGTTGGATGGCATCACCCACTCAATGGACATGGGTTTGGGTAGACTCCGGGATTTGGTGATGGACAGAGAGGCCTGGCGTGCTCCAATTCATGGGGTCGCAAAGAGTCAGACACGACTGAGCGACTGAACTGAACTGAATATCTGTCAGCTCAGATCCTGTACCCAAAAGCCTCGAAAGAGCTGAGTCTTTCACTAGTGTACAGTTGTTCTGAGAAATGGCTTTGGAGGAGGAGTGAGATAATTACTAGGATATAAGCTTGTTGTGGCATTCCAAGATTCTTCCTGAAGGGCATGGTCCTCCCCTTTGATTAATGGATTCTGTAGCTGAAAAATGGCTAGGGTCTGGAAACTGGGTGGTGGATTGTGATTTTCTCCTTCACAGTGGCTGACATCAGCCTTCTGTTTACACATTATTGCTTTTTATATTAAAAAATTATTTATTTGGCTGCACCAGGTCTCAGTTGAGGCACACGGGATCTGCAATCTTCGTTGAGGCATGTGGAATCTTTAGTTAATGCATGCAAACTCTAAATTACGGCATGTGGAATTTAGTTCCTTGACCAGGGACTAAACCCAGGGCCCCTGCATTGGGAGCAAGTAGTCTTACCCACTGGACCACCATAGAAATTTCAACTTGTTTTTGGTTATATAAATCCAGAAATACCCTCATTGGCTGTCCACCTACCTAGGAAGACCATGGTCTTCTGTGTGAAGACCATTAGTGATCATAGTAGATTACAGTTTTCCATTTT
The DNA here is from genome assembly GCA_024291935.2 of Okapia johnstoni. Classification (NCBI taxonomy): domain Eukaryota; kingdom Metazoa; phylum Chordata; class Mammalia; order Artiodactyla; family Giraffidae; genus Okapia; species Okapia johnstoni. The sequence goes on along the minus strand of CM044306.1, from coordinate 17,895,082 downwards.
GGTCTTTTTGCACATATGATAATTACATCCAGCTTGACTCTGATGACTAAGTGCCATCACCTGGCCTCTGTTCTGGGTTCCTGTCATACCCATTGACTTTATGAAGCCCTGTTCCATAGCCATGTCCACTACTATCAACTTTGGCCTGCAGACAATAGCGCCTACTGAGTGGCAAATTATGCCAGTGTCTCTCCAACAACTGGCACGTTTCTTTTTTTTTTTTTGGTTAAATTTTATTATTGATTGCACTGGGTCTTTGATGTGGCACACAGGCCCTTCATTGCTGTGTGTGGGCTTTCTCTAGTTGTGGTGATCAGGGGCTACTGTTTAGTTGCGGGGCATGGACTTCTTGCAGTGGCTTTCCTTGTTTCGGAGCATGGGCTCGAGGCTCTTGGGCTTCAGTAGTTGCAGCACAAGGACTCAGTAGTTGTGGCACATGGGCTTAATTGCCCCACTGCATGTGGAATCTTCCTGGACCAGGGATTGAACCAGTGTACCCTGCATTGACAGGCAGATTCTTAACCACTGGACCACTGGGAAAGTCCCAATAAAGCACATATCTTTTCACTTTATTTAAGGGAGTGTCTTTGGGTCCTCATGAGGAACACAGGAAGCTGGAGGGTTCTCTGGTCTTATATATGTAATGATAATAATTTCATTCCGGTGAGCTCATCTTTCTGAACCTTTTGACCTTTCCCCATTACTCTGTCAAGGAAATGCTAGCATCTTCACCTCATTTGCTGTAACACATGGTTTCCTCCTGTGCCGTGCAATAATCTCACATATGCAGATGACACCACCCTTATGGCAGAAAGTGAAGTGGAACTAAAGAGCCTCTTGATGAAAGTGAAAGAGGAGAGTGAAAAAGTTGACTTAAAGCTCAACATTCAGAAAACTAAGATCATGGCATCTGGTCCCATCACTTCATGGCAAATAGATGGGGAAACAGTGAACACAGTGAGAGACTTTAGTTTGGGGGGCTCCAAAATCACTGCTGATGGTGATTGCAGCCATGAAATTAAAAGATGCTTACTCCTTGGAAGGAAGGTTATGACCAACCTACACAGCATATTAAAAAGCAGAGACATTACTTTACCAACAAAGGTCCGTCTAGTCAAGGCTATGGTTTTTCCAGTAGTCATGTATGGATGTGAGAGTTGAACTGTAAAGAAAGCTGAGGGCAGAAGAATTGATGCTTTTGAACTGTGTTGTTGGAGAAAACTCTTGAGAGTCCCTTGGACTGCAAGGAGATCCAAGAAGTCCATCCTAAAGGAGATCAGTCCTGGGTGTTCATTGGAAGGACTGATGTTGAAGCTGAAACTCCAATACTTTGACCACCTGATGCAAAGAGCTGACTCATTTGAAAAGACCCTGACGCTGGGTAAGATTGAGGGCAGGAGGAGAAGGGGACGACAGAGGATGAGATGGTTGGATGGCATCACCGACTCAATGGACATGAGTTTGGGTGGGCTCCGGGAGTTGGTGTTGGACAGGGAGGCCTGGCATGCTACAGTTCATGGGGTCGCAAAGAGTCAGACATGACTGAGCGACTGAACTGAACTGATGGCTTCCTCCAAACTTTGACGCTCTATCCAAGTAGCATATTGCAATTGGCTTCAGATGTCCTTGCTAGGGCTTTAAAATATTAAATGCTTAGTCATGGTAGAGTATCCCAGACCAATATAAACTCTCCACTCTCCAGCCTTTTATTCCACTCCCTGACCCTAGGCCAACACCCTCAAGAACTGTTCTCAAGCATGTTCTCCCAATTTCTGCTGCTACCTTAGCCAGAGCCTGCAGCACTTTTTGGTGAGTAATTCCTTTCTCCCTTTAGCTAGGATAGTACTTCCCCACTTGCCCCAGGTTGAGACTTGCCCATGGTCATGTCTCTAGAATCCTGGAGTGGGATCAGGGCCAGATCTTGAAGAGACCAAGTATCATCTTGTGAGGCATCTGCCTCAGGTGAGGACTTTGCATCTTATCTGGCAAGGAGACACTGCTCTCTTCCATTAAGGGAGAGAGGCCACGTCTACTGGCCTTATTGGTTCAGGATAATATGGGGATTCTAGAACAGATGTTTCCATACCAGGTCTCAGTGTCCCACTCCTTCCCTCCCTCTTGCTTCTTTCACAGCAATATGGGATTGATTTTCAGCACAGTGTAGCCACACTGGCTGCAGATGAGAACTTCCTTGAGTGTTGCCCTAGAAGACTCCTGGGTTTTACACTGTATCCTGAGTTAATAGCCATTGTGTGTCTGTTGTGTTTTTTTCTTTTAGCAATTCGATGGCATTTACCAATGACTGACTGACTCCACAATCCTTCTAATTCCCATCTCCCTCCCATATCACAATTACTAAGATATGCACAGGTGGTGTGTTCCTATATTCACCAGGGTGAGAGTTTTAGTAATCGTGCTGGTGCTCTGGGTATCAGCACCCTACTTACCCCAGCCACGGAATTCTTGTTGTCATTTGGATGGTGAGTGATCCAATTCCAGAATCCCATGCAGGGGATCTGCTTCCTAGAATCACTTTAGATACCAACTGGGTTTGGCAGGGAAGGGAGGTCCCCCTAGGAATAAAACCTCAGTTGAAGATTTGAAGGCATGTACATTTTTTGAGGTTTTTTTGGCTTTGTTTTGTTTTGGCCATGCCATGAGGCATATAAAAAATTTAGTTCCCCGATGAGGGATAGAACCCAAGTTCCCTGCAGTGGAAGTACAGAGTCCTAACCACTAGACTACCAGGGAATTCCCATATTTGAGAACTGATGCTAGTGGTAAAGAACACACCTCCCAATGCAGGAGAGGTAATATCCCTGGGTTGGGAAGATCCCCTGGAGGAGGGCATGGTAATCCATTCCGGTATTCTTGCCTAGAGAATCTCATGGACAGAGGAGCCTGGTGGGCTACAGTCCAGAGGGTCACAAAGAGTCAGACACGACTGAAGTGACTTAGCATGCACACACATGAGGAACTACCTCCAAGTAAGTGAGAAAGTGACACAGAAAAGAGAAGAAGGCTGATAAAGGCTGCACTATCAAGGAAATTAAGCATGTGGACTGGAACTTAGTCCTGCTGGGGACTCAGGAAGCCAGTAATGATGAAGTCTCAGGACTATCCCACCAGATGGCTGAGAGAACTGAGGTATTTATCCACCAGTCACCATCAGTTATTGCCTGAGGGTTGCTGAAGATGGGAGTAGAATTCCTCAGAATGTTCTGCCTGCCTAGCATCTGAGTAGTGCAGCTTCAGTGGCCAGAGAGAGCCCTTGGGTAGCCTTGCAGTTTCTGGCAGCTGGAAGTTTGTCCACTGTAGCCCAGTGCTTAGGGAGTATGGGAGGGATGCTGATAACATCTGCTACACCAAGGGGAGGAATCCTTTCACTAGATACAACAATGGTTCCACTCAACTGACAGCAATCCAATTCTGAGGATCTTGATTCTTCACGAATGAAGTGGTCACCTGACATGGTTTAAAAAACAACAGCCAACTGAGGTGCTGGCTAAGGGCAAAGTGAAAATGAAATGAGTAATGGAACGGGAAATTATAAATATCAACTTCTAACCAGTTACAGAAATAAAGACTGTATAAGCTATGGGTATTTTCTTGCTTGCTTGTTTGATATTATATACTCTGTGTGTGGTGTGTGTGTATCTATCTATATATATAATTTTTTCCTTCCTTCCTTTGCGTTATTATCTTATAAAAGGATTGTTGTTTGTAGTGAGCTTTATTATTTTGCCTTTAGGTTCCTTTAGAGAAAAGTATTTCTCTTTAGAGAAAAATGTTTCCCTGGGGCTCAGTGGTAAAGAATCCACCTGCCAATGGAGGAGATGTGGGTTTGATCCCTGGCCAGGAAGAGTCCCTTAGAGAAGGAATTGGCAACTCACTCCAGTATTCTTGCCTGGGAAATCCCATGGATATCGAAGCCTGGTGGGCTACAGTCCATGGGGTCTTGAAGGGGTTAGACATGACAGCGACTAAACAACAACAAAAGAGAAAATGTGGCTGAACTCAGAAAGGTGTTATCATCACCCAGAGATGGATATTGTTACTGCAGAGGCTTTGCAACTCCACTTTGTGGGGAGGGTGCTAGAGCACAGACCTTTGTACCAACGGCCAATGACAATTACATCTTTTTTTTTTTTGGACAATTGCATCTTAATGGGCAAAGGCATGAAGTTGTTATTGTTCAAACATGTATAGAAAAGGTATAGAAAAAAAGGTATAGAAAACATGTATAGAAAAGCACATGCTGAGCAGAAGGTCCCTGCTTTTTCTGGGCGGGTTATTTACTTCTTGCTTTCCCTGGTGGCTCAGACAGTAAAGAATCTGCCTGCAATGTGGGAGACCCGGGTTGGATCCCTGGGTTGGGAAGATCCCCTGGAGAAGGGAATGGCAATTTCAGTATTCTTGCCTAGAGAATTTCATGGACAGAGGAGCTCGACAGGCTACAAATCATGGGGTTGCAAAGAGTCGGACATGACCGAATGACTAACACTAACACTTTTCTGCTCCAAATTCATTCATCATGACTCTCTTTTCACTGATGCTGGTAGGGGAGAGAAAAAGTCTGCAAATTTGTTGCCCAGACTTCATTACGAACTGACTTCCCATTAGGTTCTAATAGGAGGCACTAGAGGGAGATGGAAGGCAGGAGGAGAAGAGAAGAGACATCTTCCTGTTTGAGAGGTTTTGTTCAGGGTCACTCTGTCATTGGAATTTGGCTCCAGCCTTCAGCTTTTTTCTGTATTCTGAGAATCAGCTTTCTAGATGGCTCTTTTTGTAGATGGCATGCGGCACACCACTGGTGGCTCTGGCTGAATCTGAGCCCTACCTGTGGGCTCCCACTTCTTCCCCTGTGTTCTCTCAGCCCTGCTGCTTTCTCTAGTTACAAGTTCCACTGCTTCCATGTTGTCTGTGCTCTCATTCTCTTTTCGCTTTTTTAGTCTTCCACTGTGACCAAATCTCGTCTATTTCAAATACATCATATGGTTTCTGTTTTTCTGACCTGGCCCTGTCTGGTGCACAAGGTGACCCTCAATGGTAAAGCAGATAAATTATGGTAGAGATATACACTGGGATAGTATACTGGGGAAATGAATCTCCCTAATATGATACTGAAAGAAGCAAATTACAACTGAATTCATACAGTATGACTCCATTTCTTCAAAGCCTAACCACTGGCAACATTGAACTGTATTTTTTTTACTGATGGATGTGTAGGTGGTAAAACTACAAAGAAAAGCAAGAAAATGCTCATTGCAAAAGTCTGGATAGTGGTTATCTCTCACAGGGATGGATGAAGTTGAGATCTGGGAAAAGCATTATGAGAGGTCCTATGGGGCTGGTGATGTCCTATTTCTTGATCATTGAGGCTATGACATAGCTGTGTGCTTTGTAAATATTCTTTAAGCTACACATATGTCATTTAGGTGCTCTTCCACGCATCTGATATATCTTGCAATTGAAAAACAAAAGAACAAACATCATGATTGCCCCTGGCAATGAGTCTGGAGGAAGGAAGACGAAGGTGAGGCAAGAGGGAAAAAGCAGAGAGGAAGGACTGAAAAGACTAAGTCTGAGGCCCTGGAAGCCAAGAATTGAGGCTGAGGTTGAGTGAGCAGGAGATCTGTGCTGGAGTCAGACCTCAGGGAGTCAGACCAAGATTGGGAATTTCTATAGGTCTTGCATCTCTCCCTCCTCTGTTTGTGCTAATGGAGGGTCCCTGCCTGCTGGTCATTTTCAGATGTGGGTGCCCATCTGGATCAATGTGGAGACACTGACCAGCCACTATCAAGCAGAGTCAACCCAGAAAGTGGGCAGAGTTGGAGAAAGGACATTCCTGAGGCCAGATGGAGAAACTGGGTGAAGCTATTGTGATCAACACAGAAAGCCTTTCCGTGGGAGCTAGGGATTTCAGTGGTTGAAAGAGAACAGGTTAAATAGAGGAATGGAGCATGTGGAGCAGTGATGTGAGGGAGCAATGGGTAGTATGGAAGCCAGACTGTCCCTCTGTTTCCCCCACCTTCCCTAAAAGATGCAACCACCTAAAAGATGCAACCAGCACTGTAAATCAACTATACTTCAATTTAAAAAACACAAACACGGAAAATGGATGCAACCAGCTTTTCTGGCCTTGAAGAGAGGGTTGATGGCACCCTGCAGCAATTCTGGCAGCCAATCCTCAAACCAGCTGCCTCTGGGGTAGTGTGAGGAGGTAGGACTCAGAAGCAGTTACTTGGCACCACTGTGGGCATCAGCTCTACTGCTGGGAACCTCCACAGAGCCCAGGCCCTTAGCTGCCAGTCTACTCTCCACTCATTGTCCCGGGGGTCCCAGGCGCAGGGCTCCTACGGCTTATTCTGGATTCCCATCCCCCACCCTAGAGCGGTGGACTCCGCCGGCTGGTGCAGACTAACCAAGCCCGGGGGCAGACAGATACGCAGTTTCCGACTGCTCCTTGGTCTCCAGGGTCGACAGGGTAGGGCCACCTGCGCGCTCTGGACGCAGACCTGGCCTGGCCTCGCTGGGAATGCCGATAGACTACGGGTGGGCGAAAGGGGCCCGGATAAAGGCGAGGAGAAATGAGAAGACATCTGAGATCGACACCACAGATCAGAGGTCAGAAACAAGGGAGTAGAGGCTTCGGGACGCAGAGACGCGAGACGTGGGGTCCTGGGCTCTGAGCCTGGGGGTGGAAGGCAAGCCAGAAGCCCCCTTTCTTCCTTCCAGTCGCTGCCTCTCCCTGGGACCCTCTCGGCGCTCCCTGAGGCCCCTGCCCTCTCCCCTCCCCCCCCCAATCCTGCACCCTCTGCGGATTGGTCCCCGGCCTGCCGGGGGGCGGGGCTCGAGGGCTTTGACGTCACCGGCCGAGGGGGGCGGGCGGCTAGGGGAGGGGGTGACGGGCCCCGGCTCAGCACCTCGGAGAGTTCCCTCCCCGGCCTTGTTTTGCTTCGGAATCGCCGCCGGGGGAGGGAGCCAGGGGGCCGGGCAACACGCGCAGAGGCTGGAGGATGGCCGTGGAGGGATCGACGTGCCCCGGCGGGCAGAGGGCCCAGCGGTGATCCGGCGAGGGGGGGGGGGGCCGGGGCGCCGGGCAGGGCGAGGGGCAGCTGGCGGCGGCAGCAGTGGCCACACATCTGGATGGAAGCGAGCTTTGTCCAGACCACCATGGCTCTGGGGTTGTCCTCCAAGAAAGCGTCTTCCCGCAATGTGGCCGTGGAGCGCAGGAACCTGATTACTGTGTGCAGGTGGGCACCGCCGGCGGGCGGGGGTGGGGTGGTCAAGGAGAGGCGACGGGGCCGGCTGGATGCGAGGATGCACAGCAGAGGCGAAGAAAGGGGAGGCAACAGAGGGTTACGAGGAGCCCCAGGCTTGGAGAGGGTCTGGAGGTCTGATCCCTACCCTTCCAGGCCAGGCCGGGCAAGGCCTGTGCCCAGCCTGGGGCCTGGAGGGTGAGGGGTGTTTAATTGGCACTGCAGCTTCCTGTGAGAACCAGGAAGTGACATTGTCTGTGAGGGGGAGGGGTGGGGAGGGCTGGCTCCCTTGCTGGGGGCGGGAGCTGGGTGGGCAGAGGAGAACTGATGGGAGAGGGGAATGAACGCCCTCCAAGCATGTCCTCACTCCCACCCCTGCTAACCTGGCCTCTCTGGGGTACCGCTTTTCTGGGAGATTTCCCAATGGTCAAATCCTGGAGCAGGGGTGGTGCCCTCCTCCATTTCTGGGCAGTTGCAGCCCATGGCAGGGTCAACCAGGCATGTAGGTGAAGTCCCGGAATCCATCCAGTGAAGGCACAGCACTGCCCCTGTGGTGGGAAGGACTAAGGGCCTGACTGCAGAAGCTAGGTTCTCCTGGGTTCAAGGGGAGGAGATTGGGAGGGCCAAGCCCTTGGTTCCCAAGGGTGGGGTTGTCGCAGTGTTGGGAAGACTTGCCCGCTCTCTTGGGGCCCAGAAAGTGAACCTTCCCACTCCCCAGCCCTGCAGTGGCTCACTCTCCCTGCCCTGAAGCCAGGAATAACCAGACCTCAGCCTCCACCTGCACTCATCTCTCCCCCTCGGAGCCCCCTGCCAGGTGCCTTCTCCACCTGCAATCTCCCCTCTGCCCCACACCACCTCTGAGGGCTCAGCTGTCTTCCCTTGCCAGCCCCACCTGCCTGCATACCAGCCTTGCTCCTTCCCCCAGAAATCAGTGCCCACCTGATGCCCTGGGTCTGTCTCCTACAACTCTTCCAGGTTCCTGGGTGCACACCCAGCTCTACTACGCCTGTCTCATACCATTATATCCCCAGTGCCTAGCATGGTGCTGTGCACACATGACCTCTGTAAAAACGCCTGGAACATTAGAGAAGGAATGAGTGTGGCAGTGGCCCAGCCCAAATGCAGGCCTCTGCCTCCACGCTCACCTCCCAGGCCCTGCCAGTGTGGTGTAAAACAGACAGTCCTAGGTTCAGGCTCTTCTTCAGTTATTAGCTGTACCACCTTGGGGAAGTCTCCTAACCCCTCTGAGCCTTGGGTGTCTCACTATCTCCATCGTAGATGTAACTGCCACACCAAGGAATGGTAATGACATGATGCATGTTGGAGCCTAGTCCAGCGCCTGGCACACGAAAACAGCCTGTCCCGATGCCATCCTTCCTGTCCCTCTCATCTCTCTTGACCTCCTAGGTTCTTCTTTCTCCTGCCTGCCAGGGCAGCTGGGACTGCTGAAAGTATAGGGAAGGGACGAACGCCCCTGGGCCTCAGCTGCAGAAGCAGACATTCTGGGGGACTGGAAGTGGGGTTAGAGCCGGAATGTGAGGGATAGAGTTGGCAGGGGGATTGGGAGCATGACAGAGGCTCAGAAACCCTTCTGGCCCCTGCCGCCTCATCACAGTCACATGGTTCGCCTCCAGCTCCAGGAACAGTTCCCTTTAGCAGGAGGAGGGCTCCCCTGGGCCCTGGCTGCCCTGTCTCCATGGTAACCTGCAGCAGCCACTGCACCTCTGAGTAGGGCACACACCATGGGACTCCCGGGGGCGATGACCAGCTCCACAGCACCCCTGAGGACAGATGGCAGATGGCTGCCATGCTGAAACCAGCCGCAGGCCCCCACGGAGGTCTGACCCAAATGACCAGAAGATATCACAGGAGCGGGGCTGTATAATAATGTCCAGATAATGCCCAAAACACAGACTCCTTCTGGCCATGCCATTAATGGCCCAGTTCCTTACCACCACTGCCCCATGGCTTGCTCACTCACCTTCTCCCAGACTTTTCCTGGATTTTGAGCCAAAATTTGATGAGACAGGTACTATTATTCTTGTTTGCACCTGGGGAAGATGGGCCTTGGAGAGATTAAGTGACTTGTCCAAGGCCACAAAGGTACCACAAGGACACAGGATTTGAGTCCACCCAGGCTTCCTCCCCTGGTACAACCCCATCACTGACCTGACTCTTATCTCAGGCCAGACCAACTCAAAGGGAAGGGAGTGAAGTCTGTGGGCTTAGTTGAGCCATTGACCTAGAGCCTTGGAGGCCAGTGTTCAAGGGCTGGAGCATGGAGTGGAGGACAGAGTGTGGAGGAGGCAGGGGCTGCTTGGGGCCTCAGTGATCCTGACATCCACCAGGAGGCCCCAGAAAGAGCAAGGGCGTTGGGATCAGACATACCTGTTGACACCTCACAAGCGGTATGACTTTGAGCAGATCAGTCAATCTCTTAGACCCTCAGTTATCTTATCTGTAAAATCGGGGTGATGGTGATACTAAGAGGACCTTCCTCCCAAGGCTGTCAGGATAGATGCGATGACACATACAGAGTATAGTGCTGGGCACATTACAGGACTGGATGGGTTAGAGAAAGAAGGATGGTTCCAAGCAGCCCGCATATCCCTGGATACATCTCCCCCTGATGTACCACCCACAGAGGGGCCATGATGGGATGCTGGGAACCATGTCCTCATCCCTGCCCCACCCCGCTGCAGCGATGGCAGGTGGAGACTGCAGGCGTAGGGACTGCAGAGGGAGCCCAGGCTCTGGGTGGATTGGAGGGAGGGTGGGGGCTGCTGGGCTCCAATCTTTCAGCCCCATTGGCTTCCCTTGGCTTCCTTCCTCTCTGAGAGGCCAGGTGTCCAGGCCCTCAAGCCGCCTTCCAGAGATCTGCTGCCAAGACCCCCTCCCACCCACTGTGTGTGTCAGACCCGCACCCTGCACCTCCCCCGGCCCAGCTCTGCACTGCCTGGTTCTGGGCAGCTGGTGTGTGGGTGGCCGAGCTAGGAAGGAAAAGGGGGAAGGGGGGCATCCGTGTGCTGGGGGTCCACCTGGCCCCCCATGCATGCCCACGCTCCATGTGCTTGGTACAACTCACATGCTCTGGCACAGGTGACCCCACCCCCACCCCAGAAGGGACTGGAGAATGTTCTAGCAATAGCAGAAGGCAGCTCAGGACAGGGGCACAAAGCAGCTCCCACCTCCGAGCCAACCCCCACCCTTCTCTGACAGAGAGAATGCAACTCCAAAGGGTGGGTGATCGGGAAGAGGCTCTAGGCTGGCCCCCTGGCTCTAGGTGCCTCATCCTTCTACCTGTTGTTTCATCCCCTCTCATACCTTGTTCCTGAAGCTTCCCTTCTCTGCCTGTCACCTCTCCATCACCCACTCTGTCAATCTCCCATCTGCCACCCTACTCACCCACATCACAGCCCCTCTCTGGTCACTACAGCCTCACTTGTCCCCCACCCTCTTTCCCTCTGCCTCCCTACTACATCCATGCTCCTGGTGATCTCTTCTTACCCTGCCTTTTACCCCCATTACCCTGTCTTCTCACCTGACACCCCACTGCCCCTTCTCCCTCCCTCTCACCCAGGTTCTCCGTGAAAACCCTGCTGGAGAAGTACACAACGGAGCCCATCGATGACTCATCCGAGGAGTTTGTGAATTTTGCAGCCATCTTAGAGCAGATCCTCAGCCACCGTTTCAAAGGTGGGTCCAGGTTCCTGTCCCCTATTGCTCCCAGCTACCCCCTTCTGATCTACTCCATGGCTGTCTGAACCCCATCATTGACCCTGGTCCCAATTCTAGATCATGCACAGAAGCTCAAGCACAGAGCTGGGAAGGGGGGGTACAACACAAGGGGTACCCACAAGCCCCAGCAGTGAGCCTTGTGTGTACATGCATGTGTGGGTATGTCTGTTTGGGGTAGGCACGATGCACGTGCATACCCCATTACATGGACCCTCTCCAAACTCCCTGGTATTGCTGAGCCCGCTCCCTGCCCTGGCTCAGCCTGTGCCCCAGCAGGTCCGGTGAGCTGGTTCAGCTCAGACGGGCAGCGAGGCTTTTGGGACTACATCCGCCTAGCCTGCAGCAAAGTGCCCAACAACTGTGTGAGCAGCATCGAGAACATGGAAAACATCAGCACTGCCCGGGCCAAGGTGAGGGGCCTGCAGCGGGCAGGGCCAGGGCAGCTGCTCCCTCCTCTGGATACAGAGGGGCTGCTTGCTCCTTGGTCCTCGCCCCAGCCCACAGGCACTGGGGAGAAGGGCCACAGGAGGTCCAGACCCAGGGGCACACACATGGGTCCCTCTGGGGCAGCCAGTAAAAGTGAACGTGTTTCCAGGGCCGGGCATGGATCCGAGTGGCACTGATGGAGAAGCGCATGTCAGAATACATCACCACAGCCCTGCGGGACACTCGGACCACCAGGTCAGCGCCCCTCAATCAGTGTGGACCACAAGCCCCAGGGTGTACATTCATTGCCTAAACACACTTGATCCTTAGCAGCAACCTTCAGTACCTGGACTACAACTACCAGCATGCACTGCTAGTTTCCCAGCTGGGCCAGCGCGTCCCAGAACACACTTTTAGCACCACCACCATCTCTTCCAAGTCAAATTTATTATCCTCCATGACCCCCAGAGCTGGTCTCATGCACACAGCTCTGGACAAGCCTCAACTATGTATGATTTTACTTGTTGGCCTCGTTCCATGACCTATAGCACACAGCTCTACCTGCTCTACAAACAATGGCAGCAGTCTGTACTTGCTACCCATGGACTACAGAGTCCCAGAGGACAGAGTTTCGGTCCGTACACTGTGGGTCTGCATAGATATTGGGTTTGGCAGGCAGGGTCACAGGCAAGATGTGCCAAAGGGGAAAATGAGTACAGTGGGGACATGTGCCTTGCTACACCCCTCACGTGGTCACACCCAAACTGATGTTTTTAGCGGCACTGTATCTCTGGTGCGTCCTCACATTTTAGGATTCACATTAACATATATTTTTAAAAATCGACTCTATGCCAAAATACTTCCCTGGTATCTCAGACGGTAGAGAATCTGCCTACAATGCAGGAAACCTGGGTTCTATCCCTGGGTCGGGAAGATCCCCTGGAGAAGGGAATGGCAACCCACTCCAGTATTCTTGCCTGGAGAATCCCATGGACAGAGGAGCCTGGTGGACTACAGTCCATGGGGTTGCAAAGAGTTGGACACGACTGAGAGACTAACTTCACTGTACGCCAAGCACTGTTTATGACTTGTTTCCTGATTTTAAGGATCTGGGTGATTCTGTACTTGGTGGAGAAGGGGTAGTTCAGAGGGATGGAGGTCGAATCTCAGGGGACACGAGTTTTGATAGGTGGCAGACACAGGCGCTATCCCCAGTGGGCCCCAGTCTGAGGGGGAGACAAAGATCCACAGTGAGTGGTGAGCAGCAAAAAAGATACCTCCTTCCTCCTGGCAAGATTTGTGATAAGCCAACAGGAGAAGCCCTGAGGTGTGGGGCTCCCTGGGAAGAGTACTTTGCCTGTACCTCCCCTCTCCCCACAGACGCTTCTACGACTCGGGAGCCATCATGATGCGGGAGGAAGCCACGGTCCTCACTGGGATGCTGATCGGACTGAGCGCCATAGACTTCAGGTGGGATCTGGGTGGCGGTGGCGGTCGCCGTGATGGTGGGATTGGGGTTGTTTCTCTGCGAAAGCCCACACTCCCATCCACTCATACCTGCCCCCCACCCTGTGGCTGCTCTGCCCCCAGCTTCTGCCTAAAGGGCGAAGTGCTGGACGGGAAGACCCCCGTGGTCATCGACTACACGCCCTACCTAAAGTTCACTCAGAGGTGAGCACCCCGATTGTTGCGGAGGTGGGTGGTTGCGGACAGACGACCGCCCTGAGGGGTGGGGATGGCGGGCGGGAGGCAAGCGGTCTGGGCAGCATGCCGCCCCCCACCCGCCCCCGGCCCAAGGGGCTTGTCTGTGTAACTGTGTAATCTTGGCTGTGTAACTGCTCCCTCCCTCAAGCTACGACTACTTGACTGACGAGGAGGAGCGGCACAGCGCCGAGAGCAGCACGAGCGAGGACAACTCGCCCGAGCACCCGTACCTGCCGCTCGTCACCGACGAGGACAGCTGGTACAGCAAGTGGCACAAGATGGAACAGAAGTTTCGCATTGTCTACGCGCAGAAGGTGCGCGGCGCGCGGCGTTGGCGGGGCGTGGGTGGGGCGGGCGGCCGCGGGGACCCCCTCAACTCGCCGCCCGGGCTGAGCCGGCGCCCCGCAGGGCTACCTGGAGGAGCTGGTGCGTCTGCGTGAGTCGCAGCTGAAGGACCTGGAAGCCGAGAACCGGCGGCTGCAACTGCAGCTGGAGGAGGCGGCGGCGCAGAACCAGCGGGAGAAGAGGGAGCTGGAAGGCGTGATCCTGGAGCTGCAGGAGCAGCTGTGAGTGCCGCCGCCGCGGCCCTGACCCCGGTCCCCCGCCACCCAGACCACATCCCCCCCGCTGACTCTAACATCACCTTTCCTGATACCAACCATCAACATCAGACCACTGAGCCCGGTACCGCCACCCTGAGATCCCCCTCCCCGGGCGACCTAACTTTATTCTCAACGTAAGACCCGCCCCACCCCCCACCTCCACCCTCTGCCCCAAGCCGGCTCCCCACTTCACCCTCAGCTACCCGACACCAGCTAGAATGGCCACTCAACAGTACTCTTGGGATTTCGGCACTACAGGAGCCCCAATATTACTCACAAGAATCTCTAATTAATAATATTCAACGCCCTTCAACATGATTGCATCATTCCCTCTGTTCAACACATCTGAACAGCAACGTAGGCCCACTGAGCATCATCACCCACAGTGACCCCTGACCTCACCTCTACCCATCCTTCTAACAGTTCCTCTTTAAACGTTTTCATCACCCTGAGGCGTCCCAGCATGATCCCCTGACACCCCATTACTCTTCATGATCCCCCGCACTGCTCTGCACTGACCAGCCCAACACCCTGACTCCCCCGACAAACCCCAACATAAGTGCACTAATTCCTATCACCCCTCTGACCCCCCCAGTACACTCCACTGACCCAGGATCTGCCCCACTGACTCTCAACATTCCTACCGTTTCTGCCAGCCAGGTTTCAATCCTAGCCCCTCCCCCACCTCTCTCTGAGCCCCTCTTCCCCACTTCTGCTCCCTCTTCCAGCCAGGCCTGACCCCCCCTCCCCATCCCAGGACAGGTCTGATCCCTGGTGACCACGCTCCCCTGGCCCAGGGTTCCAAGGACCTCACCACACGCCTGGTCAACCAATGGCCATCACTGGGCACACTCAGTGGGGCCGAGGGTGCCAACAACCCCAAGCTCTACCGGAGGTAAGCCCCAGCCAGACTCAGCCTGGCCTCAGTGCTGGTCCCTCCTCTCCTACGGAAGAGGGGCGCTAGGGGCTGTGGGCCTCTGTCCACCCACTGGCTCTCTCTTTGCTTTGCCACAGACACAGTTTCATGAGCACGGAGCCCCTGTCTGCTGAAGCCAGTCTAAGCTCGGACTCCCAGCGCCTGGGAGAGGACAAGCGGGACGAGGAGCCCTGGGGCCCCATCGGTGAGCCCCCCCAATCCAGCACCCAGTACCCACTCCAGAAAGGCTGAGCCCAGGCCTTGCGGCTTGTAGTCAGGCCCTGGCCACTTCCCTCATTCACTCAACCCTGCCTGGGAACTTAGCACAGCAACTGAGAGCTTGGTTTGGGGTGTCAGGCAGATGCTGGCACAAATCCCAGCCGCGCCTTCTCTCGTCATGGGAGCTTGGTCATTAAGTCCACCTTGCTGAGCCCTTCTCATCTGTAAAATGGGGGTGCTGATTAGAACAGTCACCAGTGTTGGCAAATGGTGAGGGCTCCATGACATCCTCAAAGGCCCCACAGAGGCCCCACAGATCCTTCGGGAGTTCTTTGCCTAACTATTTTGCTCTTATTTCCTGCACTCTATGAACCAATTGCCTGACCGTTGTTTCCCCCTTCTCTTTGGCTGCCAGGAAGCTCAGAACCAAATTAGTGGCTCCCTTCAAGCGAATGTCCAGGACTTCAACGCATGCATTTTGTGTTGCCCTCCCTCCCTGGCTTCACCTGGCTTACCCACCCTAGTTTCCCTGGTGCCTGCCTGGACTGCCTGTCTTTTCTTTCTAAAATCCACACCGCACTGGATGACCCTAGAACTTCTTTGAGATGAGGCAGGCTATGGACGGTGGAACCCCGCCACACTGTGTCTGTGATTGTCCGTGTGTCTGTCTCCCCACCAGACTGTGAGCTCCGTGAGGGCAGGGACCGTGTCTCGTCCCCTCTCTGTATCCCCCGCACTTGGAACCGAACAAGTGCTCACCACGTGTTTAATAAACAAAGAGAGGATGAACCCTCGGGGGGAGACAGAGACATAAACTGACGATTACAATACAGTGTCTGTCCCCAGCTCTGTGCATGACGGCAGCAGGTGCTCTTCCCCGGTTTCACTGCAAAAGGCCAGCGCTCCAGGAATGAGGAGGGTCTCCTGGCGGGTGACCCGAGGGCTGTCCCTTCACTGCCTGCACCCGAGCACCGCCCACCACTCACACGGCCTCACCCGCCCTCTCTCCCCAGGGAAGGACCCCACGCCCTCCATGCTGGGCCTCTGCGGCTCCCTGGCCTCCATCCCCAGCTGCAAGTCCCTGGCGAGCTTCAAATCCAACGAGTGCCTGGTGAGCGACAGTCCCGAGGGCAGCCCGGCACTGAGCCCCAGCTGAGGAGCGGCGTGGGCAGCGCCAGCCCCACCTGCCGCCCTTCCTCAGAGACTCCCCAGCCCAGGCCACCCTCCAGAGAACGCTGCCCACTCAGCTAGGAGTCTCTCTGGAGACACCCTTTGCTTCTAGCCCAGTTCAGCTTTTCACCCACGGAGGCCGGAGCTGCTGAGGGAGGCCGCTGGGGCCGAGAGGCAGGGGCACCAAGGCCACAGGGAGCCCTCAGGAAGCTGCTTCTTCCGGTGACCCTGATGCCTGATTAGCTCCCAGCCGGACTCTCCTTCGCTCATCACCCCACCCTCCTCAGGGGCTGGCGGCCCAGCCTCAGCAGCCCCACCTCCTATGCCTCTTCTGTCTGCTCCTGTGTATGCCCTGGAGTCACTCCTTCCTCAGCCCCCTGGCTGGGGGCAGGGGGCAGCTATGAGGGTATCAGGCAAATAAAAACCAGAGGACAAAGGGCAGCCTTGTCTGTGGAGGGGCTGGGACAGGGGGCCTGGTCCTGAGGTTGGCAGAATGTGGTGGAGTTAGTGCTGGACCCACTAAAACTTGGGAACAGACTGATCGGAATAATTCAGGGAGCGGGTGGCTTTGGTATGAAGTGTCTGAGATAGGTCAGCCCCGGGAAACACCAAAATGTGTTAAGGGCCCCTTGGATAACTCATCTACCCCAGGCAGAGAAGATGTTGGACATCCTGGGCAGGGAGTGGGGGGTAGAGCAGAGATGGAGAAGGCAAGCCCTGGCAGGGCCCCATTTCCCATCCATTACCCTAAGCAATTCAGCTTTGGCCTACAGGTCCAGACTCTTCCATTAGGCCAAAGCCTGGCATTGAAGCCACCTTCCCTGCTGGGTTGTCACCTAAGTGGGCCCTTGGGTAGAGGTCTCACCCCCACCGGCTCTCATAACATCGTAGGAGGGCTCCTCTACAGGGATGCCACCTGGGCAGCCAAAGCCAACGTCAAGGTCCCTTCCAGGCCTCTTCTGTGCAAATCGCTCACCAAGCCCTGCTTTCCCACCCACTCCAGACACCTCCTGCAGTCACAAGCATTGGAAAAAAGTTTATCATCTTTAGACTCAACAAATTAACAGGGGTGGGTGCAGACTACGCCAGGCCCAGGGTTTTGTGGCTCCTCGAGACAGGCTCACTTACAGCAAACCCACAGGGAAATGAGGGGAGAAGTGAGCAATTTGGTCTCGAACTTGAGGGGAGAGAGTGATGATTCTCGGGGCCGGGGAATGGGGAACAGCAGGAAGAAAGTAGTCAGGGGGCTGGGGGGGCTCTGGGTGGGTGCAGAGGGGCATTCCCCTACCCCTGGGGCTGAGTGGGGAGGACAGAGCAATGAGGCCCCTCCCCTCAGTGCTGAAGGAAAAGGCACTTGGCTCAGTCTCCTCCTGCCCCACCCTGTCCATGGAAGAGGTGGGGTCCTCATCCCCTCGCTCCTTTCAAGGGCTCAGAAGCTGTTCCCTGTTGAGCCTCTGGAAGAAGCTTTTGCCGAACTCATAAGTGCTGATCATGATGGCACAGGAGGGGGCAGCCTTGATGATCCTCGGGAGGAAGCCTGCGGTGGGAGGGGGAGGCCAGGGTCAGAGATGGAGTCCCAGGGAGCACCAGCTTCACCAGGGTCTGGACACACACACAAAGACGCCCACCTGCAAAGAGGCCCCTGGTGCCTGACTCGGCCAGGATCCTCCGTAGCAGCAGCCAAGTGGAGTCGGCGTGTGGGGGCATCACTGCAAATCCAGGTGTGGCCCAGTAAGACCCCGCTGGGCACCCCCAACCCCGCCTGCACTGCCCCACACTAGCCAGGGCTCCTCACCTCTCACAGCCTCCACTGCTCCTAGCGCGACCTGGCGTTGAGTCTTCACCACGTCGAAGGGTAGAGTCAGGGTGGCCGCCACCTGGTGGGGTGGGGACAGGCCTGTCTCCACTCCCAGGACCCCCATCCCTTGCATCCAACCAGGGCCTCCCGGCCTTAGCTAGACTATCACTAGGGGAAGGGGGTGAGTGTACCCCTGGACAGGTAGGCAAAGATTCTTTTCCAGAGCATCTCCAACAACCTTCTGGTCACCTCAAGGACACATCAATGGCCTCACTCCCAGCATGATCGACTCACCGTCCCTGAGATGCCGCCAGCGACAAAGCTGATGCCCACGGAGGTCTGGTCCTTTGGCCTGAGCCTGCTCAGCCAGTTCTTCACCAGCTCATAGTTGAACCAATACAGAGCTTGGGGGCAGGGGGGTGCACTCGTTAGAGACTGGGAGGGCAGTGGGGTAGGCCCAGACCTCCCATCTCCCATGGACCTACATCACAACTACTCCCTCCCAATTATGAAGCCTGCATGCCATGTGCCAGTGGATTTAACAGGCCGTGGGCAGGAAGCGTCTCATGGAAACATGGGGCCCACTTCACACGTGAGATGGATACTCATGACTCAGATGAGTTACATGACTTATAGGTTAGTAGTAGCAAAACTGGGGCTTAGCTGTAGACCTCCTGGGCCCTCTCACCCCAACCCCTGCACTCCGGATGCCTACCTGAGAAGGGCACATCCCGAAGGGCAGTGGGACCCCAGCCCAGCCAGAGTGAGCGCCAGCCACCCTGAGCCACAGCTGCTCGGACACAGGTGCCCAGCTCCCGGTATGACAGGTGCTGAGCCTGCAGCTTTGTCCGCACCAGCTCCAGGGGGCTGATCACAGTAACGGTGCCCACTGCGGGGAACGGGAGGATGGGTCAGCTCACAGGTCCCAGTGGCAGCCCTCCCAGAGTTTGGGGGCCTTGAACATCCCCCCCACCCCAAGGCTAACAGAGGTTGGGTGTCCGGACTGGGCCCTGGCACGTGGGGTGGTCAAAGGGAGATGGCGGGCCCAGGGCTGTGCTCACGGCGGGCCAGTGCGCCAGCCACCATGGGAGCGTAGAGGTCAGAGGTCAGGGCTCGACCACACAGGAAGGCCTTGAGTTGGTCGTAGGCGGTGAAGTAGACAGCAGTGGCTGGCACAGTCATCACCCTGGGGGTGTGTATAGGTTAGCCAAGACTCTCCAAAGCTCCCAAACCTCCCAAGGTTCCCTGGCCCCACTCAGCCAGCCAATATTGGGAGTAAGAGATTGGAGTGGGGGGATCGGGGGAGGTAAGCCACAAAACTGTGGTGCTCACAGGGTGGCTGGGAGGCCGCTCCACAGGGTCCTGGTACCCTCATGTCGCACAATCTTCACAAAAGCATCCTGGTCACACAGACACCAGCCCAGAAGGAGGAAGGATGAACATGAACAAGGCTTGTGGCAGGGCTGGCCCAGGCTGGGCCCTCACCTGGTGCCCTCGCTTCTACCCAGGAGCCCCTCAAGCCTCCACATATGTAACGCCCTATTTGACTCCAAACAGACTCCTATTTGGGCTTCCCAGAGAGTGCTAGTGGTTAAGACTATGCTTGCCTATGCAAGAGACATAAGAGACATGGGTTCGAGCCCTGGGTTGGGAAGATAACCTGGAACAGGAAAGAGCAACCCAATCCAGTACTGGTGCCTTGAATATTCCATGGGCAGAGGAGCCTGGTGGGCTACAGTTGATGGGGTCTCAAAGAGTTGGACACGACTGAACATGGAACAGGAGAGACTCCTAATCACCTTTCAAAACCTTGTGAAGGCCCTATCCCCTCAGGGGAGCCCTTCCCAAAATGAACTGGCCATCTCTATGTGCTTTAGGCTACCCACTGTTTTCTGGGTCTGCTGCCCGACCAATCTGTATCCCTCCGAATACCTAAAGACCCAGCCAGGGGCACAGCTGCTCCTCACCATGGTACCAGTGAAGCGAGTGGGGTCCTGAAACCAGGTGGCACAGCGGGCACCATTTGGGCACAGGTAGAGGGGCTCTAGGACACCATTGCAGTACAGGAGGCACTTCCCTGTGGATCCGAGAGAGGAGGGCACTGGGGAAGGGGTGGGGGCATCAGAAAGACAGGGCCCTGGGACCTCACTGGGAGGTGGTGAGCTCCCATTCCTGGAGGGCCAGCAGACCATAGGGTCCCTGGGTGGACGTTCTAGTGTAGGACAGAGGGCTGGCTGATAAGATCTGGGAGTGTTTGCCAGTCCATGGCTGTAGGGCCCCCATGTGCCCTGAGAGACCGGGACACTCCCTCCCCTGAACCCTTACAGGTTCCCCGTGGTGTGGGACACTCACATTTGGCGTAGGAGAGGCTCCAGAGTCTGGAGGAAGGCATCAGTTCTAAAACACAAGATGGTACCTCAAGTCAGAAGTGTCCCCCACCTACTCCCAGACACCCCATCCCTGGGGATCCCTGCACCCCCATTGGCTCCAAGGTCAGGCACTCACCACTGGCCACTGAGGGGCGCTGAGACTGCAAGCGTACCTTCACCACATCCAAGGGGGTCACTAGGGGAGGAGGGCAGGACTGGAGGCTCCTTCAGGATCCCTCCCTGACCCCTCATCCAGAGCCAAGTCACTTGTCAACGTCTGGTCTGCCCCAGCCCCCAGCTGCTCCCACCCCCCAGCTGCTCCCACTCCACCTCCCCAGGTCTTACTGAAGAGGGAGGTGACCACAGCCCCTGCGCCGGATGCCACCATTTGTTGGAGGGGGCTGATGCCCCCTGAGTCCTGGTCAGCCATCTTGTAGCTTCAGTTCTGAAAAGCAAGTGTCAACTGGAGCAAAAACCAGAGTCAGGAAGGGAAAGAAAGGAGGCAGGGGTGCCTGGGGACACTACGGGCCACTCTCACCCCATTCACTCACTGAGTATGAGTTTCTCACAACCACTTTCTAAAGCAGTTATTCTCAGCTTCACCTTGCTGGGGGCGTGGAGGAGGGGAACAGGCTCAGAGAGAGATGAGTTGACCGGCCCAAGGTCACACTGGGAGTAGTCAGCAAGGAAACTGGGAGAGTCACCCATTAGTTAATGGACAATAACGGCCCACCGCCATTCCCTCTCCCTCGCCACACCGGCTTACTGTGCTCCAGTTCAGTGCAGGTACTCTGGCAGGCCTGGGGACCAACGATCAAAGCGCCTGAGCCGCCCCCCTACGCCCCTGACTCCAGCGCCCAGGCCCGAGATGGGTGCATGCGAGCCTCGAGTCACACAGCGTGGAGAGGTGAGGCCGGGCGGTGAGGGAAAGGTAACAAATCTGAGGGCGGCGAAGGGTCCATCCCCTTTCCTGAGACTAAAGGTGAGGACGCCCAGACCTCCCACGCACACGTCCTCTCGAGGCCCGAAGGGCCAGACCCCGGGTCCGAAAAGTAAAGACAAAATTTCTCTGCTCTTTCTCCCTTAAATTCTCTCTCTCTCTCTCGCGAGCGGGGGGAGCGGGGGCGGTGGGGTGCGGGGTAGGCTAGGTCGAAAGTGATTGAAGTAGGGATAGGACGACAAGATCGCTCTTCACTCCTCAGAGACATTCTGTTCCGACTCCTCGTGCAGGGAGCGCCCGGTGGGGCCGACTAGGTCGGCCCGCGATTCCCGGCCCCCGGCCCAGGCCCGCCCGGCTCAGGCTCCCTCGGACCCCTAGGGACCCAACTCCCACCTCTGCCTCCAGCTTGGCCCTCAGCCTTGGTCCAGTCCCGCCCACCTGGCTCTAGGCCGGTGATCGAGCGGCGCGGTGCCCGGGGCCGGGCGGGCCCATAGCGGCTCCGCCGCCAGTGCGGGCTCCGCGCGCGCTCACTCGGCCCTCAGGCCGACTCGGAAAGTGGCCGAGCTCGCCCCGCCCCCGCTTGGCCCTGTGAGGCCCCGCCCCCGCGGGCCGACCGACCGTTTGCCCGGAGTGACGCCGGCCCGCCCACTCGCGGCCTCCTCCCTGTCCCGCGCTAGCCCGAACCCGCGCGGCGGATGCCCAGCCCCGCCC
Source organism: Okapia johnstoni (assembly GCA_024291935.2). Classification (NCBI taxonomy): domain Eukaryota; kingdom Metazoa; phylum Chordata; class Mammalia; order Artiodactyla; family Giraffidae; genus Okapia; species Okapia johnstoni. Next base: position 17,873,227 of record CM044306.1, on the reverse strand, counting down.
GCACGCCAAGGTCGCGTGTCTCCACGCCGCGCTCGACCTGGCGGCAGCGCTGTACTTGACAACTTATTGTCCCCAACACCACCCCACTAGTACCCCGGCAGAGCGCTGCTCCCGCAAACTTTCCAGACGAGCATGGGTAAAGCACTCGATCCGTTTTCTTCATTCGCGGGCCGGAAGAGATTTGAAGCAATTCTTCCAGGACCGCGAGCGCGATCAGATAGTGATGGCAAACATTAACCCACCCGGCTCTTTATTGAGGTTTTTACAACTTCATGACGACCGTGTCAAACAGGGTCGTCCCCGTTTAACAGACAATTCACCGAGGTTGCAGCGCCAAAACCACTTGACAAACTGCGAAGTACCATGCGGGTGTGGGCGATGGAGTTAACGAGTAAGCAACTGAAGCCAGAGAGGCTGGCCCGAGGAACGGCTGGCCCGGGAGCCCCTGGGAGATCTGGGTTTAACCTGGGCTTCGTCCCATCTCCTTGTGACCCTGGGCAAGTTACAGCGCCGCTCCGGGCCTCGGATTTCTTCTTTGCACTGAGATAGGATCGAGTAGGGGGAAAGGGGACCGACATTTCTGTGTTGGTTACTCTCACAAAACCTATTTCTACGTCTCAACAGTTTTAGAAATAGATTATTATTCGCCTTCCCCATTTTACGAAAGACGAAAGTAAGAGTCAAAGTTAAGAACCCGGAATTCGGACTGGACAAATACCAAACCCCTCCCCTCAAACTGCCTCCCCGGGGTGACAGGTTGGCGTAAATCCTGTAACGACGTCTCCGATCCCTCTTCTCAGGAGACTCATTTTTCTCCCGGGCCAGCCCCGTTAGCCGAGACCCCACCAACTGCCTCGCTTTTACAACTTTTCGTTTTCTCACTGACTTATTTGTTCTAACAGAAAAACGAACACGGGCTATGAGCCTGCCACTTTAAGAAGGGTAGGCCGTGACTCTGACGTCACTTGCTTCTCCGCCCCTCACCCCCGGAACGGTTGCTTCCGGGCCGGGAGTAACCCAGCCAGCCGGTGCACGGATTAGCACGTGGATTCCATGGGGCCAACCATGCGCTTTCCCTGAGAAAAGGCTTTGCGGCTCTCCGAGGCTAGGAAGCCCGAAGTGGGGGGCGGGGAGTGACCGGTGAAGTGCTGCTGGTCTAAAGGGCCCCGAGAGAAGACGCCATTTACATTCCCCTCTTGTACCAAGTGAATTTTGGAACGACACAATCATTTTATAAACTGTCAGGGAGACAGCCCAGCCCCAATTAAGGTCCTTTACCGCCTTAAAGACATGGCTTACGAACAGTTTCACAGCCAACGGCCAAGAGCTATCTCTTCCCATTTTACAGAAGAGTAAACTGAAGTCCTTGTGTGTAATGACTCCTGGTGTGGAGTAGAACCCAGACTTCTCCCATGCACTCTTCCCATTTTATGGTGAGAAAATGAGGACCCTAGAGGTCAAGTTGCATCAAAATCACATGAATGCAAAAGCTAGAGTTCAAACCCCCACCTTCCTCTGTCCAGAGGACCTCCCACCCCAGGCTATTCTCGACCAGGGCTCTCTGCTCCCCGCAAAGGTTTACTCAGGCCTAAGGTCCCAAGAACTCTAAGATACAGCATATGCAGGCCCGCACCACTTACCTGCCTCAAGATCAGAGTTCTGGGAGGCCAGGACCTGGTTCCAGTCTGAGCTGCCTCCTGCAGCAGCTGTGGGACATCTAGCAAATATCTAGGGGTCTTTAAGCCTTAGTGTCACCCATTTATAAAATGAGCTGATAGGGATCAAAATAACCCCACATCCCAGGAATTTTGTATTTAATGAGTTAATAGCTCTAAAGTGCATAGAGCCCTGTCTGGCACTTGGCAAGAAGTCAGTGATTGTTACTATTACTGTTGTTGTTTAGTTGCTAAGTCCTGTATGACTCTTTGCAACCCCGTGGACTGTAGCCTACCAGGCTTCTCTGTCCATGGGATTTCCCAGCCAAGAATACTGGAGCGGGTTTCCATGTCCTTCTCCAGGGGATCTTCCTGACACAGGAATCAAACCTGTGTCTCCTGCATTAGCAGGCAAATTCTTTACCACTGAGCCACCTGGGAAAAGCACTATTATTATTCATTGTCCCCTCCCCCTTGGCACAGAAAGTTCTGGAAAGGGTGTTTAGAGCAACCAGGATTCTGATCCTACTTCTGCCTCTAAATGCAGGCGCAGATAGTGATGCCTCCTCGCATGCCTTCTTCCCCAGAGCAACGTAGCTCAACCAGGAATCAAACCTGGTGATCTCTGAGCCTCAGTTTCCTTTACAGAGGAAGGAGGGGCTTGCACTCCTTGCATTTCTGAGTTTCTTCTTGCAAAAGGATGCCTTTGAAGTTTGTCACTACACCTCAGTTTCCTCAACTGAAAATAAAGATGAGGTCACCTGCCTGCTGATTTACAGACTCTTAGCTAAAGACAGGTCTGTAAAAAGCTAAGTAAAGAGCCAACAAATAGTTCTGTGGCCCCACCCAGAGCTGAGCAGATCACAGACCCTGCCATACCCTACAAGTAAATGCTTCGAGGCTGAGAAAATCTTGGGCACCGAAAGTCACCACACTGGCAGCAGTGTGGGCAGCCGGGAGAAGTTATCTACCACTGGAGCTGATGGAGGTGCCATCCAAGGGCAATCAGAGCAACTGCAGGGTGGAGCCACAGCTTGAGACGCTCACAACTTTGGGGCCCTGGCCAGACTGGCCTGCCCTGAGAAGCAAGCCTAGAGTCTTGAGGAGGAGACTGTCCTGGCTGACTCAGCCATGGTTCACACTGACCAGGCACTCAAAGGTCCTTATAGAGGCAGCATGTGGCCCCATGTGGCCATCACCAGCCTCCTTGTCAGTTGGAAAAAACAGATACTCCTTTCAACTGTAAAAGGGTTGAGAAAACAGTACCAGCGCCAGGGGTTATCTCAGGGACCGATGGACAAGTCCTTGCCTGGCACTGGGAAGGGATATAAACAGAAGATAGTTTATTGTGAGGCTCAGTTCTTCCAGGGCAAGCCCCAGCTTGCACCCCTAGGGCCTAGGAAGACATTTAGGGCCCTGAAGTAGGGCTCAGTTCCCTCCCATGGACTCTACCAGCACCTCTGAATTTAGAGCCAGAACTGTTCCCGCCTAGAAGTGCCTTGCCAGAGGCCAGTCCCCAGGCTGCCGGATCACAGAACCAGAGAAGAGAGATCCCAACTCTGGTGGAGGTGGCTTAGCTGCTAAGTTGTGTCCGACTCTTGTGACCCCATGGACTGTAGCCTGCCCGGCTCCTCTGCCGAGTTCTAGGCCCCCAGCTAAATGCCAAGTCAGGTGGGGAAGTTAGTATTGTATTGTGTATTGTTTAGTCGAGCCCGACTCTTTTGCAACCCCATGGACTGTAGCCCACCAGGCTCCTCTGTCCTTGGGATTTCCCAGGCAAGAATACTGGAGTGTGTTGACATTTCCTTCTCCAGGGAATCTTCCTGACCCAGGGATTGAACCCACGTCTCCTACATTGGCAGGAGGATTCTTTACTACCGAGCCACCAGGGAAGCCCGGGGAAGTTAGAAAGGACTTTATTGTGACAACTAGAGAAAACTGAAGAAGGCCTGTATGGTCAATATTATTTTATCAACATTAAATTTCTTGAGTGTGATACCATACAGCGGGTTTGTAGGAGCATGTCTTTGTTCTCAGGAAATGTTCTGCAATATCTGCAACTTAGTCTCAAATGATTCAGCAAAAAGAAAGAAATAAGGCCAATGTAGCAAAATGTGAACAACTGTGGATCAAAGCGAAGGGTATGTGCTGCTCACTGTACCATTCTCAAAATTTTTCTGAAGTTTTAAAAGGTTTTAAAATTAAAATCTGGTGGGGAAAAGGATTTATCCCTCTGAAATACGTGTGTATTGTATATGTATATATATACACACACACACACACACATATATATAGTGCTAGTGGTAAAGAACCCACCTGCCAATGCAGGTAAACATGAGACCTAGGTTCGATCCTGGGTCGGGAAGATCCCCTGGAGAATGAAATGGCAGCCGATTCCAGTTTTCTTGCCTGAAGAATCCCATGGACAGAGGAGCCTGGTGGGCTGCAGTCCGTAGGGTCACAAAGAGTCAGACATGACTGAAGGGACTTAGCACACCTGTACAGAATCAGAAGGCCACAAAGTTGGGAATTCCCTGGAGGTCCAGAGGTTAGGACTCCGCTTTCACTTGTGGAGGGCTTGGGTTCAATCCCCGTTCGTGGAACTGTGCATAAGAAAAAAAAAAAACATACAACAAAACTGTCTTTCATTTTTTGAAGGTTAAAAAAAATAAGAAATAAATGTTATAGCTAGAATCAGCCCGCCTGTGGAGAGTCCTCTATTTGACCGCCACCCCAGACCTCCCTGGCCTGAGAAGGTGGGCTAGGGAATTTTGGGACACCCAAGGCTTGAATGGGGGGGACCTGGGTGTGGTCTGAGGGGGTGGCCTCTAGTGGGGAATAGTCCTGGCTAAGACTCTGTAGAATTGCCTTCCCCCATCCTGCTGGGAACTCGGGACAGGCTCTCTGTACTCTGCTGGAGGAATGTGGATTAATCTACATCGGCGGAGGGCAGTTTTGAGCCATAGCTATCAAAATTCCACATACCCAAGCCTGGCGCTAAAGGTAAAGAATCTGCCTGCCAATGCAGGTTAGAAGATGGGAAAGATGCTCTGGAAAGGGGAATGGCAATCCACTCCAGTATTCTTGCCTGGAGAATCCCATGGACTCAGCCAGGTCACTTGTGAGCCTTCCTCTGTTGATTGGCTTGCTGCTGTTCACAGCACCTCTCCTTGACCGTAGCCCTGTGTGTAACAGCAGAAAGCCGTGGAAAGGGACTGCTTGACAATATCCCCGTATAACAAACACCACCCTGAAAGGGATGGTGATCTCCCAACTCCGAGTGTAAAACAACCTCAAAGGTAAGTGTTAAATTGAAAAGCGGGCAGTTGTTCTCGATCGGAGCTCTACCGCCCCCTAGGGGAAGTTTGGGGAATTTAAGAGGCCGTCTATGGTTTTCACAAGTTCCCGAGGCCCTGGCATTTTGATAGAGCGCAGGGCAGGGATGCTCAGTGTCCTGTAAAGTATAAGACAGACCGACACAACAAGAATTTATCCCCATACACCTCTCAGCTTTCCTCTGTCTTTGTGGACAACCGCATACATTCTTCCCTCGGTGTTCATGGAGGACTGGTCCCAAGAGCCCCTGCAGATACCAAAATCTAGGGATGCTCAAGTTCCTTAAATAAAATGGCCTAGGAGAGTGAATACAGCTGGCCCTTTGTATCCGCGGGTTTCACCTCTTTGGATTCAAAAAAATCTGTTGGTAATTATCTGACCTGGAAGCCAGCTCTATTTCACCCGTGCCCTGAGGTGCTAAGTCGCTTCATTTGTGTCGAACTCCATGCGACCCTATGAACTGTAGCTCACCAGGCTCCTCTGTCCATGGGATTCTCCAGGCAAGAATACTGGAGTGGATTTCCATTCCCTTCTCCAGGGGATCTTCCAGACCCTGGGATCGAACTGGCATGTCTTACATCTAACCTTCACTGGCAGGCGGGTTCTTTACCATTAGCACCACCTCACCCACATCTTCTTAAATGATTTTATAATATATTGAATTTCCCAGAAATAAAACGATCATGCAGTCTTCAGGAAGACATGTCTTTGTCTTTGTTAGAACTTTACCAAAGATCACTGACCATTCAGAATGTCTGGTCTGTTGGCCACCTGGCCTGTGTGAGCTGAGAAGCTGACACAATACTCCAGCCCAGTCTCCATTTCCGGTTCTCCATCACCAGAGATTCATGGGCATCTGCAACTTTCTCTTCTTACATGGAGTCAAACCTGAGCTTTCACGCACAGAAAATACATATTATTTTATTCTAAATTACTTTCTTTTATTTTTCCTCTCTATTACAGGTTGTATTTCATACAGATTTTTTTTTAATGTGCATAGGAAATTATACTATCTGTACATTTCGTTTCTGAAAATTTACTGCAGGAGATTTGAAACTATATTACCAGAAGAAGACTTTGGATCTGACTTTGTTGAGAACCTCAGAAAGGACCAGGAGCTAACCAAGCACCGGTGGTCCCATGTAGTGGCGTTGCCTCCTGGGAGCTGCAGGCTCTGCTTCTCACTGTGACCGAGTCTGCCGGGAATATGTCAGCCTCCAGAACAGGGTGGCCATGGCAGGGCTGAGCCCATATCTCAGCGACCCAAACAGAGAAAGTGCTGTCCCAGCTGGGCCCAAACCAAAGGCCTGACCTGTATCCATCTCTCCCTCTCTCCCCCTCTCTCTCTTTGATTTTTTTTCAGTGTTGGTCTTTTTCTCTCTTTAAAAATATTTGGGACTTCCCAGTGTTTAACACTCCATACTTCCAAGGCAGGGAGTGTCGGTTTGATTCCTGATTGGGGAACCAAGATCCCATATGCCTCAGAGTGCAGCTAAAAAAAAGTTTGAGCATACTGTTGTAGCAGGGAACAAGCCTTTGGGGTCCCTGCTCATACTTTTAATGCAGGAGACACACAGAAACAAGTAAACAAGACAATTGCAGACTGGGAGGACATCTGCAATTTAGTGAAGACACTGAAACACGTCATGTGATGGAGAGGCCCTGAGATGGCCTAGAAAAAGGGAGAAGTGGGCGGTCAGGGAACATTGATGGAGATTAACCCATGGTGAAGGCCAAGAGAGGGCGGGGCAGGCTGGGGTGAAGGGCAGTGCTCGGATGAGGGCTGGGATGTCATAGTAACTTACTCTGAAAGAACAACTATGATGGTCACAAACACAGGCTCCAGACCAGACCTGGGTCCAGTTTCTGGCTTCACCCCTTCCCAACTGCAGAGCCCCAGGAAAGTTGCTTAACCTCTCTGAGTCTTTCTCCTTTCACCGTAAAATGGGACTGATAATTGTACCTCCCTCACAAGGTTGTGTTAAAGATTAAAGGAGAGCTTAGTACAGGATCTAGCACAATGTGAGTCTCCATAAACATCAGCCAGAACTACTTTTTAAAAACAGGAAATCCAGTATACCAGCGACCATCCTAACCTAAGAAATTGAGTTATCAAGTCCCTTGATGTGTATTTGAGAACAGATTTCTCAGCTAACTTGTTGGGGAAATTTGTCTCTTTTCTGGGCTTCATTTTCGTCATTTTTGAAATGGAAACAATAATTCTCTCAGCCCTACTTCCCTTTCAGGACTGCTGAGAGGTTTAAGATGACAGATGAGGCGTGTGAAGGAGGTTTGTGACCCGGAAAGGGTGACCGGGGTTGAGGAGGGGAGAGTTTCCTCCTGTCCTACCTCCTCTCTCTCTTCCTCCTTGGGCTCCTGGACATGACGCTGACCTGACTTCTCTGAGTTTTCTGGGGAAGGCAGTTTTCCTTACTGGAGCCCTGGTCCTATGCTTCAGAGGCAGATCATGAGATTAACAAGAGGAACCTCTTTGATGTCCTAAAAAGAACTCCTCCTCCCATTTAATGCGCCACTTTACAAGGTGTCATCCCGTGTGAATCTCTCGTGACTGTGTAAGAGAGCATGTGGGGGTTACTGTGTACCCATCTTACAGATGAGGAAACAATCTCAGAGGAGTGAAGTGACTTGTCCAAGTGACTTGGAGCGGGTGTCTCCTGACCTCTACGGGGGACTGCCTGGAGAAGGGACAGAGAACTCAGGTGGGCTGGAAGGTCTCGGGGCGGGGTGGGGTGGGGGACAACCTGGTTGAACTGGCGTCAGCATCCAGGAGAGCCTGGAGATGCCGGCAAAAGCTCTGAGGTCTGATCAGTTGAACTCGGATACTGTCACCACCGCTCAGTAGCTGGATGACCCTGGACAAGACCCTTAGTGTCTCACACATCCGTGAGATGGAGCTAATATTCTGCGGTGTTGTTAGAAGGACTCAGTGATGTGAAAGAGATGAGCCAGGCAAAACGTGGTCCTGATTCTTCCCTCCACTCCCCCCACCCAAGTTCATGAACATTCCAGCCCTAATTGTCAATGAGTCAGCAGTGCCCACAACCCAAGTTGTCCTTTCACTTCCGTGACCCAACCTGTCTACCTGCTGCCCTTGACAACAGCCAGGCGCCAAGTCTGGGAGTCCACAGGCAGTGAAGCAACCACTCAGGGGCACAGCTGCCCCCAGGGCATTCTCAAGTTCAGAAAAAGGCAACAGGTGGGGAAAGTTTCTCCCTGTACCCACAGGGAGGCATAACTCTGGCAAGACCACCATTGTTGCCAAGCCTTTCCCAAGCCTTCCAGGGGAGGGACGGGGTGTCCCTAGACGTGGGTGCAGGGCAGTCACCCTGAAGGAGCTTTGGAAGGGTTTGGAGGAAAGTAGGCCTCTGTCTTTGGTTTGGTTGGATGTTTTCTTTTTCACTTGAGTGGCCTCAGATTTTTACATCGTTGATTTTGTAATTTTTGATTGTTTCTTGTTTGGGTCATGCTGAGCAGCTGATGAGATCATAGTTCCCTGACCAGGGATCGAACCTGGGCCCTCAGCAGTAAAAGCATGGAGTCCTAACCACTGGACCACCAGGGATTTTCGTGATTTTGTACATTTTGTTTGGAAAACGAATTTTAGTCCTGAATAAATGTGGTTTAGTCAGAATTCTCTCAAGCATAGGAGTTGTGGAGAAGGAGATGACAGCTTATAAAGGACAACTATGTGCTTGGCAATTTTCATAGGTCTGTGAGCATGTTCCATTCTCCTGAAGCCCTGGCAGGTAATTATGATTACTGCATTTCACAGATGAAGGCATTTGGGGTCAAAGAAATAAGCCAAAGTCACCCAGCTGGCAAGAGGCTGAGCTGGAACTTGAGATCAACAGGCAAAGATGAGGTCTTGCTGCCCTGATCCCAGGCCACTGCCCAGGTCTCCCGAAAAAGCTAATTCCCATCTTCTGGCACTAGGCACCTGCCTCTCCCGGACACCACTCTGGCTTCCTGGAGAGTCGTGGGGGACAGTCCTTGCCTCAACCAGGAAGTTCTTCTCCAGGTCACCCCCCTGCTCTCAGCACGTTAGAAACAAACTTTACCTGGGAAGGTGCCCTCCTCTCCCTCAGAAGCTGGGTGCTGACTCCACATCTTGATGGAAGAAGTCAGCCCAGCTCACCCTACCCCGTGTCTCTCTGCCTGGACCCCGTACCTGAGGGGTTGATAGTTCCTCTGTCTCCTCCATCCTGGTCTGGCTGAGGGATCCTGATGGTTTCAGCCTGAGGGGTGCCCTTCTCAGGAGTCTGAAATGGACAAGGTGCAAAGAGCCCCTACTGGACAGGGTCCTGGACCCTGGACCAAGAGGGTGCCGTGGGGTGCAGCCAGGCACGTGGGGGATCCAGGTGAATTTCTGGGAAGAAAGATACACGGAAGAAGAGGGTGAGGTGGGCTGAAGGATGGGTGGGCAGTTGCCCATGCTAAGGTGTGTGTGTGTTGGGGGGGGGGGCCTGAGAGGGTCCAAGGGGAAGTATCTCGGTTACAGTGGCACCTTCCTGAACTGAGCACATTCATGGCTCAGGCGCCAGCCTGAGGACTCCTCGGACAATACCTCATCCGGAGGGAAGTGGTCGATGTCCTCAATGTACAGACCATGACGCTGAGGCAGAGAAGTTAAGCCAAGTCACACAGCTTATAAGAGGAAATGGGACTAGAAGGGAATGTCCTCACTGGTTCTTCATTGCATAGAAAGGGGGTCCGGTGAGATGAGGGGCTCTCAGACCTGCACCTCAGCCCTCTGCTGCTGCTGAAGCTCCCCAGGTGGGTCTGACAGGTGCTCGGGATGCAAACGCTGGGTCAGAGAATCCCTGAAGCTCCCTCCATCCAGGGCCTCTGCAAAACCAAGTAATTGATTTGCCATAGCTGCCTTCCTTTCCTGCTTCCTTCTCTTCTCTCTCTCTGTATCCCTACCCTGCATCCTGCACCCCGAGAGCCGGATTTAAAGGAACCATCCAGTATCAGTCTGCCTGCACAGAGGAGTAGTCCTACCCCCACCCCACTCCACCCCGGGGCCAGGTGGAGCAGCCACCACTCGGTGTAGACTCTGAATCTCCTAACTGACAGAGGGCAGAACAATGCTCACTCACTGCCCAGATGAACACATCGAGACCAAAGAAAAATTAAGAACTCACATACAAGCACACAAGGGAAAGTCACAGAAGAAACTGTTAGAGGATTTGAAAGTCTGGTGTGGGAAAGGAGAGGATAGCAGTGCTGTTTTGTGTGGGACCTTCCCTGGTGGTCTAGTGGTTAGGACTCTGAGCTTCCACTGCAGGGAGCCTGGGTTGGGGAACTAAGATCCTGCAGGTGTGCAGCACAGTCAAAAAAGAAAAAAGAGTGCTGCTTTGTGTTATAACTTGACTATAATTTATTTGCATGTTATACTTTGTTAAAAAATAGTCATTGATTAAAAAACAACAAGGGAAGCACCCTGCCCACTGGCACTGGGCAAGTTCAGGGCCTCTGCTCGGGCAGGAGTCCAGATCTGGCGCCTCTATTGCCAAATATCCCGCCACAGACTTGGGTCTGGGCGCTGGCCGGTTCCTGCCTCCCCTCCCCCACACCTACCCAGCTAGGCTGGAGGGCTGAGCCGAGCCCCACAGACACCAGTCAGGTGCCCCATGATGAGGGCCGGCGCCGCAGGAACTGGGCAACAATTGCTCACCCTAAGATGACTCAGGCAGGAAAGGGAAGGAAGGAGTAGGTGTGTGTGAGGCAGAGGCCATGTCTATGCCCTCACCCAGGCCTCACTGTTCAGGGCTGCCAGATTTAGGAAATAAAAATATAAGATGCCCAGTCAAATCTGCATTTCAGAAACACAGGGATAAAATGTTTCATAGCCACACCCCCGCAACAACTTGTGGGATCTCAGCTCCCTGACCAGAGAACTCCCAAGGAATAATTTTTTTTTCATAGTGAAAACTTTTATATTTGGAATTAGCCAGCTGTACTCAGTTTAGATGATCCCAATTTTGTTGGCAACATCCAAAGCATTGTAGTCAGGAGCCAGTCGAACATATGCCTTCTTCTCTCCATCAGGCCTGATCAGGGTATTGACCTTAGCCACGTCAATGTCATAGAGCTTCTTCACAGCCTGTTTAATTTGGTGCTTGTTGGCCTTGACATCCACAATGAATACCAGTGTGTTGTCTTCTATTTCCTTCATGGCTGACTCAGTGGTGAGGGGGAATTTGATGATGGCATGGGGGCGCTCTTCCGAGGATATTTGGGCTGCCTCCTGAGCGCAGTGTTTTGGGCCACCTGAAGGTGGGTGATGTCCGGATCTTCTTTTTCTTGTGGCTGTGGACACCTTTCAACACTGCTTTCTTGGCCTTCAAAGCCTTTGCTTTGGCTTCAGCTTTAGGAGGGGCAGGGCGCCATCTTCATGAAAAGGCAAGGAATAATTTTTAAGTGTAAGTATGTGTTGAATAAGGCTTCCTTGATGGCTCAGATGGTAAAGCTGCTACTGCTGCTAAGTCGCTTCAGTCGTGTCCGACTCTGTGTGACGCCATAGATGGCAGCCCACCAGGCTCCCCCATCCCTGGGATTCTCCAGGCAAGAATGCTGGAGTGGGTTGCCATTTCCTTCTCCAACGCACGAAAGTGAAAAGTGAAAGTGAAGTCACTCAGTCGTGTCTGCCTCTTAGCGACCCCATGGACTGCAGCCTACCAGGCTCCTCCGTCCATGGGATTTTCCAGGCAAGAGTACTGGAATGGGTTGCCATTGCCTTCTCTGCAGACAGTAAAGAATCTTCTGGTAATGTGGGAGACCTGGGTTCGATCCCTGGGTCAGGAAGATCCCCTGGAGAAGGGAATGGCAACCCATTCCAGTATCCTTGCCTGGAGAATCCCATGGATAGAGGAGCCTGGTGAGCTCCAGTCCATGGTCTTGCAAAGAGTCAAACATGACTGAGCAGCTAACACACACACGTGTCAAATATTGCATGGGACATACTTATGCTTAAAAAATGTGTCTTTAATCTGAAATTCAAATTTAACTAAGCATCTGATATTTTATTGCACAACTCAAGATCTTGGTGTGGGGCTTCCCTGGTGGCTCAGTGGTAAAGAATCTGCTTGCTAATGGAGGAGACAGAGGTTTGATCCCTGATCCAGGAAGATCCCACATGGTGCGGAGCAATTACAACCGTGCACCACAACTATTGAGCCTGTGCCCTGGAGCCCGGGAGCCACAACTACTGAAGCCTGCGCGCCCTAGAGCCCATACTCTGCAATAAGAGAAGCCACTGTAATGAGAAACCTACAGATGACAACTAAAGACGAGCCCCGGCTCACCATAACTAGAGAAACATCTGAGAAGTAACAAAGACTCAGCACAGCCAGAGGTAAATAAATCAATACATTAAATTAAAAAAAAATCTTGCGGGGAAAGGCTCCTGCCCTGGGGCAGCTGTGACTCTTCTATGAGGGCAGAACTGGAAGTCTGAATGAAGAAAATCCTGAAGGAGTGATGGGCAGAATTGGAGAGAGGCTGAGAGTAGCAGAAGGGGGGAGAGGAAGGGACGCTGTCCGACCCTGTATCCAGACCACCACCTCTGAAAGCAACCTTGCGGCTGACCGGGAGGGACTTCTTAGCCAGAGTCACATCCAGCACTGTGTCTGACCACAGGAATCTCCTGTCCCTGTGGTACCTCAATCCAGGCCAGTGCCGGCATTTGAGGTGGGACCACAGCAGGAAGAACATATTTCTAACTTCTTAAGCAAGTGGGGTGGTAGGGGGAGGGAGAAGCCACAAAGGAAAAGATCGATTGCTAGATTTCAGATGACGTAACAACACGACTTCTGACCACAAAAGACACCAAAAACAAAGATAAAAGACAAATGACAGATTGGGAGGAGATGTGTGCAATGCATATAATATCCAGATTATATACAAAACTCCCCGAGTTCAGTGAGCAAAAGAGAAACATGGGAGAAAAATGAACGAGGATAATGTGATGGTTAGCTTTTTTATTTATTATTGAACTACAGTTGGTGTACAACATCATGTAAGTTACAGGTATACAATGTAGTGATTCAAAGTTTTTGAAGGTTATACTTCATTTATAGTTATTATGAAATATTCGGGGGCCTTCCCAGTGGCTCAGTGGTATAGAATCTGCCTAGCAATGCGGATTCGACACGAGTTTGATCAAATTTGGACAGGAGTTTGATCCCTGAACTGGGAAGATCCCACATGCGGTGGAGCAACTAAGCCTGTGCGCCACAACTGCTGAGCCTGTGCTCTGGAGCCCTGGAGCCGCAACTACGAAGCTCACGAGCTGCAACCGCTGAAGCCCGTGTGCCCAAGAGCCTTGCTCCGCAAGAAGAGAAGCCACCAGAATGAGAAGCCTGCGCACTGTAACTAGAGACTAGTCCCTGATCTCTGTAACCTGCAGACCTAGCACAGCCCAAAATAAATAAAGTATTTTTAAAATATTGGCTATATTTCCTGTGTTGTACAATATATCCTTGTAGATTATTTTATATATAGTAGTCTGTACCTCTTAATTCCCTATATTGTCCTTTCCCTTTTCCTCTCCCCACTGATAACCACTAGGTTGTTCTCTATATCTGTGAATCCATTATATGACGATTAGTTTTATGTGTCAACATGGCAGTGTTTTGGATGAGATTAACATCTAAATCGGGCTTCCCTTGTGGCTCAGTTGGTAAAGAATCTGCCTGCAATGTGGGGAACCTGGGTTCAATCCCTGGGTTGGGCAGATCCCCTGGAGAAGGGAAAGGCTACCCACTCCCATATTCTGTCCTGGAGAATCCCATGGACTGTATAGTCCAAGGGGTCATAAAAAGTTGGACATGACTGAGCGACTTTCACTTTCACTTCAACATCTAAATCACTGAATTTTGGCTTTAGCAAATTGCCCTCCATAATGTGGGTGGGCCTCATCCAATTAGGTAAAGGCCTGAATTGAACAAAAAGACTGGCCCCTCCTGGCAAGAGGAATTTCTCCAGCAACTGTCTTCAGAGTTCCTCTGCTCCATCTGCTCTTCTGAATCTCCAGTCTGCTGGTTCACACTGCAGATTCTGGACTCACTAGCTTCCTGAACCATGTGAGCCAGTTCCTTTTAGTAAATCTTCTTCTATACACGCATCAGCTGGTTCTGTTTCTTTGGAGAACCCTGACTAACATGGATAAGAAAGGCATTTCACAGAAGAAATACACATGCAGAATAAACATACATAAAAATGCTCAGCTTCCCTAGAGATCAAGGAGATGCAGATAAAACAACCATGAAATATCTTCTGTCATTAGATTGGCAACATTTTTTTGATTTCCTGGGTTGGGAAGATCCCCTGAAGGAGGGAATGGCAACCCACTCCAGTATTCTTGCCTGGAGAATCCCATGGACAGAGGAGCCTGGCAGACTACAGTCCATAGGGTGGCAAAGAGAAGGACATAACTGAAGTGACTTAGCACATATGCACGCACATCCAATGTTAGTGAGTATATGGGAAAAAAGTTCCCCCAAATACTGAGCCTGGGAGTGTAAACTGGAAAAACGTTAAGGCAATTGGGCCTAAACATTTCAAATGTGCATACTCAGGTAGCCAGCAACGTTAACAAGTTAACATTCCTAAAAATGTGTGCTCATTTAGTTTTAGGAATTTAACCCCCATATGTGTACTCAGACACACGTTCAGAAACATTTGTTGTATAATTATTTGTAACCGCAAAAAGTGGAAACACATAAAAGTCCACAATGACACTGGTTAAGGGAATTCCTTGGTAGTCCAGTGGTTAGGACTCTGTGTTTCCATTGCAGGGAGCATGGGTTTGATCCTTGATTGGGAAACTAAGTTCCCACAAGCCAGATGGCATGGCCAAAAAAATTAAAAAAGAGAGACTAGTTAAATAAATATGTAACACCTATAGTGTGGAATGCTTGGCAATTGTTAGAAAGAAACTGATAAATAAGTCAAAAGACATCCCGTGTTCATGGGCAGGAAGACTTAATAACTTAATATTGTTAAGATGGTAATATACCCCAAATACAGTGCATTCTCTGTCAAAATCTCAGCTGTCTTTGCAGAAACAGATTCTAAAATCCACATAGAAATTCAGGGGACTTAGAATAGCCAAGACAATCTTGAAAAATAAGTTAGAGGACTCCTACTTCTCCTCATTTCAAAATTTGCTACAAAGCTATAGTAATTAAGACAGTGTAATACTGACCTTAAGGATGGACATATACATCAATACAATAGAACTGACTGTCTAGTGTCCATTCCTCATATTTATAGCCAGTTGATTCTATCAAAATAAAAAATTGAAAGGCCTGACCAAAGGAGCCTGGGAGGAGTCAGGGAATAGGGAAAAAAGGGATAGACTTTTTGATATCAAATCTTTCTGTGACTCTGGAAATTTGCTTCTTCTCAGTCTACCCTATTCACAAAATGATGCTTCCTCCTTAAAAGCAAAAAGCAGAGGGAGAGAGATTCCTGACTTGGGAGGTTTAAGGACATGCATGTTGAGGAATGTGGGAGAGATTTTTTTTCCATCTTTGAGGGAACTGTACCCTCTCCACTGAAGTGGAAGTTCGCTGCATCCAATTTGACAAGACTTGTAGTCAAGATACTTTTAGTAACTATCTTACGTTTCTTTGCTACAGTAATCAAAGTAACTGCACAGGATTAAAATTTTCCTACTGCTCAGGCTTCTACTGTTCTTTAAGATCAGCAGTAAGATCCATTGAGTTGTCCAGGACTGTTTGTCCCTAAACTCAATGTCCCCAGGACATTTGGCTTCTAAGTTCTTCAGTCTGCTTTTTGTAATTCTTCCTATTGAATGCTTTTAATCCTTGCTAAACTGCAAGTGACTGCTTCTAAAATACTTCAACGCATAAATCCCCTGATCTTTCGGTAATCTACTGATGCTGGGAAGTCAGGTGACAGCATTTATTAAAAGTATATAAAATAAAAGAGGCACTGCATGAGGGACACCTAGTGCTTTCATGGAGAACATTTATGATCCTTCAGAGAGGGTTTCTTAGCCTCAGCACACCTGACATTTTGGGCAGAATAATCTTTGTTGTTCTTCCCTGGTGGCTTAGAAGATAAAGAATCTGCCTGCAATGCAGGAGACCTGGGTTCGATCCTGGGTTGGGAAGATCTGCTGGAGAAGGGCATGGCAACCCACTCCAGTATTCTTGCCTGGAAAATCCCATGGACAGAGGAGCCTGGGGGGCTATAGTCCATGGGGTCACAAAGAATCGGACACAACTGAGTGACTAACACTTTCAGTGTTTGTTGTGGGGCCATCCTGTGCATTATAGGCTGTTCAGCAACATCCCTGTCTCCTGCCCACTAGATGCCAGTAGCATCTCCCCACAACTGTGACAGTTTAGAATGTCTCCAAACTCTGCCTAATGTCCCTAGTGGGCAAATCACTCTATTATGGATTTTGTGCTATTTGTTTCAATCATTCTAGGTTGATTTTTTTCCCCTCTTTGTGTATTTTTTTTCTGGTTCCGTGTAGTCATGATTATAGGTTCATTTATTGATTTACCAAACATTGCATGGTATTTGTGTATCTGTGCTTGCTGTGTCCACAGAAGCTTATGGATATATGAAACAGGGAATAAGCATAGAATCACCAGTATACAGACTAGTCCTGATTCTCAGCAGGAGCCTTATCGACCTTTTGGACCCTCTGCAGGCCCAGGCTGAGCACCACTGTCACACAGTTCCTCAACTCTGCCACTTCTTCCCTACACAGACTCCCACCACCCCTGAGTTTGCCTATTTGTCCCCAACCCCAGCCTCATCCCCATCCCAAGCTCTCTGCTTAACCTACAGTGCTTCCCATATACTTGGCAACCAAACACTGCCCTTCCTCCAAGACCCGGCATCAGGTTTCCTCTAGTATCTCCTGGTACATCTCCCATCACCCCTCTTTGCCTGGGCCAGGCCCTGTAAAGGGCGCTGAGGAGTCTAGCTCCTGCTTCTGGTGCATCTGTTCTGTGTGGTATATTCTCTCTCCCTCACTGTCTTCCCTGGTGGCTCAGATGGTAAAGAATCTGCCTGCAATGTGCAAGATAAGGGTTTGATCCCTGGGTTGGAAAAATCCCCTAGAGAAGGGAATGGCTACCCACTCCAGTATTTTTTCCTAGAGAATTACATGGGGAGAGGAGCCTAGAAAGCTACAGTCCATGGGGTCTCAAAAAGTCAGACACAACTGAGCGACTAACACTTTCACTTTTGGGCTTCCCTGGTGGCTCAGTGGTAAAGAATCTTTTTGCAGTGCAGGAGATGCAGGAGACTGTGGTTTGATCCCTGGAGAAGGGAATGGCAATCCACTCCAATATTCTTGCCTGGAAAATTTCATGGACAGAGGAGACTTGTGGGTTATATAGTTCATGGAGTCGCAGAGTCGGATAAGACAGTACACACGCTTGCGAACGAGCGCACGCGGACATCAACAAGTCAATTCCTGAAAGGTAGGGCTTGACTGAAACTAAGGAGCTACTTCCGGTATGCACCCACACCCACAGCCAGTCCAGCCGGGTGCCACACACCCAGCAACTCCACAAGTCCACTCCACTGAACCTGGCACTCAATCCCTGCCCAAGGCTGCCCTTCCTATCTGGTTTTCTAATGCTTTTCCCAATACCCACTGTCTAGCCACTTCAACCCCTCCCCACCTGCCACTTAAAATCCTCCCAGACTCAGCTCCAAAAAGTGCCCCCAAGGTGGAATTAAGTCTTTTTTTCCTGCTCAGATCTAACCTACTACCTCTTCTCTGCACACACCTGGAGCACCTGGAACACGATTCTCCAACCCCCACCCCACCCCCTGCTGTGAGCACCTTGAGGAAAGGGCCTGAGGTCTGTTTATCCTTGCCCTCACAACTCTCCTTCAGTCCCCTTTGGGGCCCGGCTGCCCAGCATTAAATCTCCATGGGATGAACAGAATAGAGACAGGATGCACAAATGTTCTAAATCCAAGAGACACCCCTTAAACGCTCTTGAACGCACCCACTAAGGGACAGATCTCTTGACACTCAGTGTCCCCGGAAAGGAGCTGACCCTCGGGATGGGTCAACAGAAGGCGGCATTGCGGGCACCCGCAATCAGGCTGAGCCGTCCCAGGGCGTCACATGATTCTCCAATCACATGATCCCTAGAAATGGGGGGTTGGGGAGAGAGAGGAAGGAGGGAGGAGAGTGAATTGAATAGGGAAAGAAACACAGGATTCCAGGTTGGCACCGCCTTTACGTCGACGAGTAGCCAATGGGAGTGCGACAGCCCGGACACCTGACCAATGGAAATTGAGGTGGGTGGGCCATCGAGCCGAGCGACCCAAGTCGATGAGCTGCCTGACCGCTGCTACCCAGCGATCGCGGACCCCGACGCAGGTAAGGAAGGTGGACCTCGCTTGCTCCTTCCCAGGGGCCCAGCCTGGGGGACGTGGGAGATGGGGCTCCTCTGGAGTGTCAGCGGGGATACAAAAAAAGGTTCCCTTATAGAAACTCCGATGCACTGGAGGGAGTTTTATGGGTGGTGGGAGTAAACAGTAATTGCACTGACCCCCATTAGAAGGGGCTGTCTCTCCCCAGCACCCCTGGAAGCTACAGCCCCTTCTCCCAAAGCAGAGATCATTCTGTTCTTGAGTCGACTCCGCCCCCGTCGGCAGGTACTGGTGGGCAGTCCCCGCGGTGGCTGGGAGCAAGCGAGGCTCCCGACCCTGGCCCCCGAGCTCAGAGGGCTGTGAGTGGGGCTTGAGACCCTGGCCTCCTCAAAGACAGTAGGGACTTGAGAGTGGTGACTGAACCCCTGGGCTGTGTCTGACTCTCTCTAACTTCCTCTCGTGGGGGGTGGGACGAGCTAACTTCCGCCTCCCCTGGCCACTTTTTCCTGCTCTCTCAGCTTGACTCACCTTTTGGGAAATCTCTCTCCTGGCACTCGAAGTGGGGGGCTGCCACCTAGTGGAAGATGATGGAGTTGGGGGCTTGAAGAGGCTCCTGTCCTCCCTCTGTAGTGGCAATGTCGGATGCGGGTGAGAGGTCGCCCCTTGGAACCCTACTGAGATGAACTGGGTTCCCTCTTCCCCATCCTGGTCCTGAGTGTGTGTGTGCGCGCGCGCGTGCATGCATGTGTATTCAGTAGAAGTGTACACTACTTTCGAACCTCAGGATACCCCGGAAGAAGGATGTGCCTAAATGAATCACTAGGGTGCTGAGCAGTCAGAGATGTGTGCAGACAGGCATTCCTTCTGGCCAGCACAGCCCAGCGAGCCTGCGGAGGGTTATGGTGGGACTCCTAAAAAGCAGGGCAGCCAGCTCCCTTTCCAGGGAGCTATGGACATTGGGGAAGAGAGTGAAAGCGCTGAGGTTCAGGACCAGTCTTCGGCGGCCTCACCTGTACAGGAGATAGCCTCCTGGGGATGGTCTTTGAGTTGGGGAGAGGGCAGTGAGGAAAGCCAGGTGAGGGAGAGAGGATATGAGTGACCGTGTGTGTGCTATGCCTGCCACACAAAGTGTGCAGTGTCCACACATAGGCTCACTGAGAACTGAGGCCCAAAGACAGGAAGCAACTTTTAAGGCCTTCATTCTAGCACTCATGTGCAGTATCCAGGCAGCCCTGGTACCCCACATTTCTACCCTGGTCCAGTCCACCTGCCCAGAGAAACATTTCCATCCCTCTTCTCCGGTTGGACACCAGGCCTCTATCCTCCTTAGGTTTGGGGGTCAGTCCCCAGGCATTGCCCTTGGTACCACTTGTGAACCCAGGTCCAATATACTCTGGAGCCATCGGAGCCTGTCATCTCTATGTCTTGATATATGACATGGGCGGGTTACTTTCTATCTCCTTAGAAAAGTAAAGGTAATAATTCCTACTTTGGATGGTTGTTACAGAAAAAAAAAAAAGAAAATACATAGAATGTTGTCACTGGCTTCTAAAAGGTTCAGCACACGTGACTGTTTTGGCCCCTCTAGACAGGGTAAGATCTCCTGGGATGCGGATGCGGGTGAGAGGTCGCCCCTTGGAACCCTACTGAGATGAACTGGGTTCCCTCTTCCCCATCCTGGTCAGGGTAAGATCTCCTGAACTAGCAGGGCTGGCTGAGCCTGGGGGAAGAGTTGTTCAGAAAATGAAAGGCCACTCCTCTTCAGAGAATGAGGCTTGCTTCCTTCTGCTGATGCAGATGGCAGCCTGGTCGGCACACATGGGCTCTCTACATGCAGCTGGGTTTCTGCTCCAGGATAGGGAGAGGCGGAGGGGAAGGGTGGTGGGTATGTTTGAGGATCCTGAAAGGGCCTGGTGTGGGACTTCCCTGGCAGTCTGGTGATTAAGACTCCGAGCTCCCAATGTAGGGGGCATGGGTTCAATCCCTGACCAGGGAACTAAGAACCAACATGCTGCATGGGCATGGCCCCCAAATTTTTTTAATTAAAAAAAGAAAGGTCCTGGTGGTATTGGGAGCCCATGGAACACAGGTGTCCCAAAGGTTGACCAAGCCTGTGTGTCTCCTTTGGATGGGGAGGGGACAGTCAGCGGGCAGGTGGTGGCTGGCCTTTGGGGAAGGCAGCCCAGACTCCGTCAACATCATACTTCCTTTTTCACAACTTTCTCAACCCCGTGGTTGCTCATGTCATCATGTGACCTCCCCTCCGCTGCCAACAGGCCTTAGCAGAGGGCAGGTGTGAGCACAGCATTGGGCCAGGAGGCAACTGGAGGGGCTGGCTTGGGAAGTGAAACCCTGGCTTTTCTTCAAGGGGAGACTTTAGTTCTGTCTTCCTAGGGCAACTGATGTCTTTCCCACCCCCGTGGAGGTGGCTCACGTCCCCACAGTTCAGGCCCACAAAACCCACAAATCTTCCGGACTTTCACATACCCACATCTGCACACACTCAGCCACAGAGATTCAACTGTTAGGCCACGTATTGGGGACACACATACTCATGCCAGCATTCATGCTCATGGGTGTACACTCGCTGGTGCACGTGTGACCCCCGCACAGGACACACGTAGGAAGCTGAGCCTCAAGCCCCACATCTTTCTTCCTGCCCAGACAGGCTGTTGTTGTGGAGGCTCAGGTGGTCCTGGGCCTTCGGCAGGGGGGAGTGACTAGTCCCTGAATCAAGGGTGGCCTCGGCTTAAGCCAGTTGCCAAATGCCTCTTGGGACTTTGCAGGTGGACCATGTGGACCTTGGTGATCTGGGTGGCCTTAGTGACAGGGCTGGTGGCTGGAACGCAGTGCCCAGACGGTCAGCTCTGCCCTGTGGCCTGCTGCCTGGACCCTGATGGAGCCACCTACAGCTGCTGCAATCCCGTTCCGGTGAGTGCCCTACGGCCCAGGCAAAGAGCTGGCAGCCTGGGATCAGGCCTCTTGGATTGGCCAGAGGAGCGGGCCAGGCTCGGGTCCTTCGATCTATCTCCTCATCTTGCTTCCCAGGACCAGCGGCCGTCCATGCTGAGCCAGCGTCTGGGCCAACCCTGCCAGGCCAACGGCCACTGCGGTCCTGGCTTTTCCTGCATCCTCACTGTCTCGGGGACCTCCAGCTGCTGCCCATTCCCAGAGGTGAGGGTGCCGTTAGGTCTATGGAGAAGCTTGGGTCTGCATTTGCACATTTCCTGCACTCTCCCACCCTCCCAGGGAAATGGGCCTCGGTAACCAAGGCACTTCTGTGTCCCATAGGCTGTGTCATGCGGGGATGGCCGCCACTGTTGCCCCCGGGGCTTCCACTGCAGCGCTGACGGGCGGTCCTGCTTCCAAAGATCAGGTGCGGCAGAGGTGGAGGCGGAGGGCAGGGAGGTGAATCTGGAGCATCCAGGAGCCCAGCCAGCAGGGTGACCTTGATTCCTGCCTTTGTGCCCTCTTTCGTGTGACATCTGTACTAAGCAACACCCCCCCCAAACCCTGCTTTGGACAGAGGGGCAAGGAGGGGTCAGAAGAGAATGCAAGACCCCAGGCCCAGGACCAAGCACTGTGGGGGTGAGGACAGGCCAAGCTGAACTGTTTGGTTTTAAGATTTTTTTTTTTTTGATGTGGATGATTTTTAAAATCTTTATTGAATTTGTTACAATATTGCTTCTGATTTATATTATTTTGTTTTTGCTTGGCCTGAGGCATGTGGGATCTTAGCCCCTGATCAGGGATCAACCCAAACCCCCTGCATTGCAAGGTGAAGTCCTAACCACTGGACGCCAGGGAAGTCCCAAAAACTGCACTGGTTTAATGCCTACCCAGTCAGTGGATGCCCTTGCCCTGTGGCATATTGCTGGTACAAGGACTGGCCTGGGGGAGAGTGGGTTAAGAGAGCTGGGGGAGCCAGTGCCAGCTGAGCCCTAGTTCCAGCCCCTGAATCCTCCTGTAGCTGGGCTGGAAGGCGCTGGTGCCAGCAGCTCCTTGAGTGATGGGGGGAATGACCGTCACTGACTGGGCAGAGTCCTGGGTCATCCCGTCTACAGATACCAAGCCCCTGGATGCCATCCAGTGCCCCGACAAACAGTTCCAGTGCCCCAACTCCTCCACGTGCTGCACCATGCCTGATGGCTCCTGGGGATGCTGCCCCATGCCCCAGGTACAACTCTGGGAAGACGTAGGGTGGCGGGGGAAGGCAGTGTGGGCAGAGGAAGGGGTGAAGGGAGCAAAGACAGAGTCAGGGCCATCTCTTCTCAGGCTTCTTGCTGTGAAGACAAGATACACTGCTGCCCCCTCGGCACGTCCTGTGACCTGGCTCATGGCCGCTGTCTCTCGGCCACAGGCACCCACCCCTTGGCTAAGAAGATGCCTGCACACAAGACTAAAAGTTCAGGTAAGGAGGTATGAATCTGGGGTGAAGAGAGGCCTTTTCTAACTCCTAGCTGGAGAGACTGTCCCCTCCACCCTGGCTGCCCCTCACCTTTCTCTCCCCTTCCAGTGGTCTTATGCCCAGATGGACAGTCCCAGTGCCCCGATGGTTCTACCTGCTGCAAGCTGCCCACTGGAAACTATGGCTGCTGCCCGATGCCCAATGTAAGTGAGGGGCTATAGTCAGCTGGACTGTGTGCCCGCGGTCACCTGGCCTGGACACCCACCTACCTACCTGGCAGTGACTCCAGGGGGTGGCGCTGGCTGGCTGGCATCTGGGAGTCTGACTGCTCAGGACTCATGCCACCCCCTAGTGGTAGACTTGGGGTAGTGCCTGCTGTCGGCCTGGCTGCTCCCTGAACCCGGGAGACTGGAAATTCCAAAGACCCACCCTGCCCTCACCCAGGCCATCTGCTGCTCTGACCACCTGCACTGCTGCCCCCAGAACACTGTGTGCGACCTGACCCAGAGTAAGTGCCTCTCCAAGGAGAACGCTACGGACCTCCTCACCAAGCTGCCCGCACACACAGGTACCGGGGGAGACCACGGACCCCATTCTACCTACACCATGAGGAGTGAACAGATATGGGGGTGGGGACTGATGGCCGCATACATGGAGGGGCTGAAGCAGGGACAGTCCCCTTCCTTCCACACTGGGCCTCGCCTTAGGATCACTGCCAGGGGCGGCCTGAGCCGTACGCTCCCTCCACTGCATCTGGTTCTCACTGTGGAGCTGGCGGAGGGGGGGCACCCCCGAGGGTCCCCAGTGCCACTGCTGACCCGCCGCCTCACCTGGCTCACAGTGCAGGACGTCAAGTGCGACATGGAGGTGAGCTGCCCAGACGACTACACCTGCTGCCGCCTACAGTCCGGGGCCTGGGGCTGCTGCCCTTTTGTGCAGGTACCGAGGAGTGGGGAGTGGCCTGGGCTGAGCAGAGGGCGGCCGCCAGCCAGTCCCCCCAGGCCCACCAGCCCCTCTCCCTCCACCCTAGGCTGTGTGCTGTGAGGACCACGTGCACTGCTGCCCGTCCGGGTATAGGTGTGACACAGAAAAGGGTGTGTGTGAACAGGGGACCCGCCGGGTGCCGTGGATGGAGAAAGCCCCCGCCCACCTCAGCCTGCCGGACCCCGGAGCCATGGAGAGTGACGTCCCCTGTGATAATGTCACCAGCTGTCCTTCCTCAACTACCTGCTGTCGACTCACGTCTGGGGAGTGGGGCTGCTGTCCTGCCCCAGAGGTGCCTGGGGAAGGGGATGGTTTTGGGGAGAGGGGCAGTGTCTTGGCCTGGGCACGTGGCCAGGCTCCTGTTGCCTCGCTCTTCTGCCTTCTACCCAGCCCATGGGGAATACCAGCTCAGTCACAGTCATGCCCAGCTGGAGGAGCTGAGCAGGAGAGGCAGGGTGGGGGCTGCAGGGGCTCAGCGCTCCGGCCCAGAGTAGCTGCCTAGATCACCCTTTTCTGCCACCTCCCCAGGCTGTCTGCTGCTCGGACCACCAGCACTGCTGCCCCAAAGGCTACACATGTGTGGCCGGAGGGCACTGTCAGAGGGGGAACCAGGTGATGACCGGGCTGGACAAGGTGCCTGCCCGCCTGGCTTCCCCGTCCCACCCCAGAGACATGGGTTGTGACCAGCACACCAGCTGCCCGGTGGGGCAGACCTGCTGCCCGAGCCTGAGGGGGGCCTGGGCCTGCTGCCAGTTGCCGCACGTGAGTGCCCACCTGCCCACTCCTGGTCAAGACGGGGGCCCCATTTCAGGTGGGAGGGGACGTTAGGGGGGGTGAGAGTGTGAGGCCCCTTTGTCCCCCACAGGCCGTGTGCTGTGAGGACCGCCAGCACTGCTGCCCAGCTGGCTACACCTGCAACGTGAAGGCCCGATCCTGTGAGAAGGAGGTGGACTCTGCGCACCCTGCCCTACGCCTGGCCAGCGGCTCTCTTGTGGGCGTGGGGAACGTGGATTGCGGGGCAGGACACTTCTGCCGTGATAACCAGACCTGCTGCCTAGACAGCCGAGGGGGCTGGGCCTGCTGTCCCTACCGCCAGGTCAGTGCCACCCCCCACCCAGGGGCTGGGTAAGGGCCTGGGTCAGGTCCTGCCACGTCCAACTCTCGCCCCCTACTCTGACCATCAAGGGCACCTGTTGTGGGGACAGGCGTCACTGCTGTCCCAGTGGCTTCCGCTGCGGCGCCAGGGGGACCAAGTGTTTACGTCAGGAGGTCCTGCGCTGGGACGCTCCTTGGAGGGACCCGACACCGAGACAGCTGCTGTGAGGAGGGACTGAGGACTGAAGACACTTGGCAGCCCTCAGGACCCTGCTCAGAGGGTCCCCACCGCTCAGGCCTCCCCAGCACCTCTCCCCCACCACATTCTCCCAGACCCCCTTCTGAGTCCCCCATCACCCTGGGAGGTGGGGCCTCAATCTAAGGCCTCCCCTCTGCCAAGGTGGGGGGGCTGTGGCGAAAGCCACGTTTCAAGCTGCCATCCCCTCCCCCAATTTCTGTCAACCCTGTGGCCAGGTGCTCTTCCTATCCACGGGGGTGTGTGCGTGTGTATGTGTGCGTGCGTGTGCGTGCTGCAATAAAGTTTGTACACTTTCTTAACAGTGTCTGATTTGGCCACTCTGCCTGCCCTCCCCCGGGGAGCCCCTGAGCCAGGGCCCCCATCCAGTGTCCACATTCCTCCCCCCGGCACAGAAAGACACACACCAGGTCATCTCAGCAGTTTTATATTTGCTGTTGCCCACAGCGATCCCATCACATTACTCCCTAGTCCCCGGAGCCGCCCCAGCCTCCAGCCCTGTGACATCGCAGCCCAGAAGTGAGCTAGTCAGCAAGCAGCATCCCCTCCCCTCCCAGGGGTCCGCTAGAACGCCCCCTCCCTTCCCGGCCCTCAGGCTAGCGGCTGAGGCCTCGTGGCCCCTCCTGCTTTCCCACGATAGAGCTTTCTATGTACAGCCACGTTTATACAGGCACTGCTTCCCCCCACCCAGCCCTCCTCCCCAGCACCTCCCATCGGGGGTCTAGTCCCCCCTCCCTCACCTCCCTCTCGGAGGCAGACACGGGTCCCTCCCAAGACATCACCCAGCACATACCACCGGACAGCTCCGCAGGGCCCCGGACCCCTTTCCAGGCCGGGGCTGGGGGCTAAGGGCGAGGGCCCCCGCGGCCCCCCGGAGCGCGCACCCTGGGGGCTGGCCCGGGCGGAGGGGGCGGGGGCCGGCCCGGAGGCGGTGCCAGGCCCGGCGCTACTTGACGTTGAACACCATGAGCGGCCGCTCTTCCCGCCGCTGCCACGGGCTCTTCTTGTCTCCCGCCTCGTCGCCCACCTCCGCCCCCAGCTCGTCCTCCGGGCTGGTGAGCGAATCGCGCCGCAATTCGCTGGCGCTGCTGCGAGAACTGTCCCCGCGGCTGCGGCCCCGCCCCCGGGGTACCGTGGCCGCCCGGCCCTCTGGCGCCGCCACCTCGTCCAGCAGCGGCGTCAGCGAGTTGTCCTCCGGGGAGCAGAGGCCCGTGCGGCTCTCGCTGCTGCTCGGCTCCGTGTCCTCGCTGAGCGCCAGGCGCGGGGGCGCCGGCGGGGGAGGCGGCGGCGGCGGCGGCGGCGGGGCGGCGGCGGGGGCGGCGGCCGGGGTGCGCTCCCGCTCCTCCCGCAGGGGCCGCCGGCGCGCCGGCCGCGCCTCGTGCACGTCGACGCCCGAGTCCAGGCTGGCGTCCGTGCTGCGGCCGCCGCCGCCCGCCTGCAGGTCGATGTAGGAGTGGCGCACTTGCGAGTTGGAGCGCCCGTCGAGGGACACGAACCAGGCGCGCGGGTGAGGCTTCACGCCCAGTTCGAGCAGCTTCTTCTCGGTCAGGGCCTGCAGCTCCCCGTTGAGCTGCGCCATCGTCGACTCGTTGAACAGCACCGGGATGGTGACCGAGCCGCTGACCGGTGCCGAGCGCCCACTCCCCCAGCCCTCACCGCCGCCACCCCCGCCGCCCTCGCTCCCCGCGCCCCCGAGTGGCCCGGCATCAGAGGGCGCTGGGGGTCGGGCTGGGGAAAAGGGCGCGCGGGGCCGGGGGCCGCGCCCTCGGGCGGGGCCAACTCCTCGCCTGCCCCTGTTGCGCCCGCCTCGCCGCCTAGGCGCACGTAGTGCGCGGGGATCACCAGGGTGGGCATGACGTTGCGGTAGACGCTGTCCTTAAGGTGGTCGATGGAGCCGCAGAAGATGAGCTGCCCGGCCTGGCTGAGCGACGGCGGCCGCGCCAGCTGGTCCACCGACTGAGACAGCAGGAAGTCGGGGGTCTTGCTCTCGGCCGCCCCCTTGTGGCCCAGGTAGTGCTCGAAGGGCGGCGGCGGCGAGGGCGGCTCCTGCAGAAAAGCCGGGGTCCCGGGGGGCCCCCCCGCCGATACTCCTCGAGGCCTGGCTCCAGCCCGGCGGGACCCTCGACGGAGCGGGCGCCCTTGAGCCCGGCGCCCTCGCCCCCCGCGGGCACCCGCAGGCTCGGCGGCCGGGCGGCTGGCGGAGCGCGGCTTAGCACGGAAGAAGTCGTCCCGGGAGGCGGTCAAGTCCCGGGAGCTGGAGAAGGCGGAGTGGAGGGGCCCTGGAGGTGGAGCCTCGGGGTCCCCCGACGGCGCGGGCTCCAGGGGTCCCCCACAGATGAGGTGGAGCTGGGACATCGAGGTGGCCTGGTCTCGTTTGTTACCGTCAGAGGGGCCGGAGAGCTGCAGCTTGCGGTGCTGTTGCCTCGGCTTCAGGCAGCGCCTCCTGGAGACAAGGGGGCAGATTGGGGTGTCAGGAAAGGGTGGGGGTCCCTGACCCTGAAGTTGGAAGATGGGGTTAGGTGTAGTTGGAGGGATCCTAACAATGCCTGGGACTCAGGAGAGAGGTTGGGGAGCCCAGGTGGGTCCTGGGAGAGGTTTGTGGACAGAGTTGGAGTGTCTGTGGGAGGCCCAGCAGGCAGCAGTATCCATCTGGGTTTCTCCTCTGGGTAAACCACACTCTGTGGTTCATGGCAGGTGCAGTGAGAGCGGAGGAGGAACCTAGGCCAACCAGGGGTATGTGTGGCCTGAGGCCCCCTGAAAGTGGGGGCTGGGGTGGTAGAAGCAGCTGCAGATGGTCTCTGGAGGAGCCTGGCCTGCAGCTCCTGCCTCCTCTCCCCCTACTTCTCTGAAGCCACCAGTCTTTCCAGTCTTTACTTATGCATATGCATATGTAGTGCTTTCCTGGCAGTGCCTTAAGAATCCCAGTAGTGTTTTATGCATCTCTGGGGCCCCAGCACCTGGCTCAAGACCAGGCATGGAGCAGGCCTCAGGCCATGGCTGGAATGAGGGGGCTTGGGCATCGGGAGGCAGTGGGAGGGGATGGGGGGCACTCACCGACAGTAGTAGACGAGCAGACACAGTAGAATGAGCACGAGCAGGGCCAGGGCTGCCAGGATGGTGAGCAGGAAGATGGTGTGGTAGGTGCCGATGTCCTGGATGCCCGATGTGATGGTGACCAGCCCTGTGCCAGGTGAGGGCTTAGCGTTCCCAGGGGTGGCTGTCCCTCCTGCCATTCAGAAGGAGTCCACCCTCCCCGCCTCCCCTTCTACCACCGCCCCCAGTCCCTGCTTCCCCCGACTCCACTCTCACCAGCCGTGGGGGAGGCCATGGCGGCTGCCCAGTACCCCAGCTGAGGTGAGATGAAGGTCCAGTAGAGCTGCCGGCCTTCCTTTCGGATCACACCCGTGCCGTTGCGTACCCACAGCCCTGGGAGAGGCAGGGCTTTCAGCAAACTCAGTGTCCCCAACTTAAGTCCCACTTTCTTTCCCCAAACTCCAGCACCTGCACCTCCCCTCCCGATGCACTCACCACTCTTGGGATCGAACCTCCAAGCTGGAATGCTGGTGCCCACGGCGAGGGCACGAGGTTCCGAGGGCACCGGCAGGGACAGGTGAATGGGGCCTGAGAGCGGCACCTCTGTCCCGTTACCTGCCAGCAGGTGCACGCTCACAGCGGCCACGGGCATCAGCTCCAGCCAGGAGCCATTGCCTGCAGAAAGGGGACACAAGGGCTGAGGGCTAAGTCCTCGTGGTGGCGGGGGGCGGGGGCAGAGTCCCTTCCGTGGCTGGCACCCAGCATACCTGAGCTGGAGGCCTCCGTGCCCAGGAAGGCAGGGAAAGCCCTCATTTCCTGCTGGGTGCTGGCAGGTGTGAGTGAAGCCCAGAGCTGGCTGTAGGTAGAACTGACGGGCAGGCGGGCAGCCCGGCGTTGGAACTGCACCCAGGGCTGGGAGCGGGCACCTGGATGGAGAGAGGGGCTGCAGTGGCCTGGCCAGGGACCAGCTGCCCCAGAGACCAGAACAGAAAGCAAGTATCTGAGGCAGGGGTCCCCAACCTCCGGGCCACGGACAGTACCTCCTGTCAGATCAGCAGCGGCGTTAGATTAGGAAGAGAGTGCACAATAAAGGTAATGAGCTTGAATTATCCTGAAATCACCCCCAAGCCCCGTCTGTGGAAAAGCTGTCTTCCACAAAACCAGTCCCTGGTGCCAGAAAGGTTGCGAACCACTGATCTAAGGAGAAGGGGAGCCAATGGGTCAGAACACGTGGGAAGGCCGGGAGGGTGGTAACTTGGGGAGAGAACTGGGCAGGCTTAGAATGGTAACTTGGAAGGGGCAGGGACCTGAAATCTGCTCCAGTAACTACTCGACACACAGGGCTGTTAAGCACTTGACATGTAGCTAGTGGGACTGGGGAACTGCATTTATTTTTAACTCTTAAAAAGTTTAATGAATTTTTAATTTATTCAAATTTAAATAGCTACACGTGGCTCCTGCATTTGACAGCTTAGGTTTTGGA
This sequence comes from Okapia johnstoni, assembly GCA_024291935.2. Classification (NCBI taxonomy): domain Eukaryota; kingdom Metazoa; phylum Chordata; class Mammalia; order Artiodactyla; family Giraffidae; genus Okapia; species Okapia johnstoni. Next base: position 17,843,573 of record CM044306.1, on the reverse strand, counting down.
TGTGTGTGTGTCTGTCTGTCTTGAAGCAGAGGGAATGTATAAATAATACTCCAATATAATATGGCAATAGCTAACATTTACTAAGCTTTAAGATATACTGGGCACTGTAAGCAGGTTACTTATATTAATCCCTGTAATTATCACAACAGCCCCTGAGGTAGGTGCCTTTATTATCAGCCCCATTTTAAAGATGCAGAAATAGAGGTGGGAAAGGTTCAGTAACTTCCCCAAGGTCACTGGAGCCTGATCGAAGCCCAGGCAATCGGGTACCAGGGCCCCTCCCCTCACTCACCATTACATCCTGCCTCCCTCTTGAAATAGCAGGGTGCAAGGGGAACTTGCCTTGCCCATCTTGGGAATCATCTATGGAGCCCTGCAGGGTGAGTAAGACTCAGGCAGGAAAGAAAGTGGGAAGGGACTTCTCAGAGGACTGACAGGAGGAAGGCCTGGGGCATGAGGCGGCTGGCTGGTCGGGGGAAGACAGGTGACTGGAGTGGGAGGCAAGCAAAGCAGCCAGCAGTGCACAGGCTCCTGGAGGGCGCTGCCAGCTTTGTGAAAGAGTCGAGGCTTTCTACTGAAAGCAGTGGAAGCCGTGGGAGGGCTTTCAGCTAGGGGGCAATAAAGGGTTCCTCTGGCATTTTAGAAACTTCCAAAGACATTTTAGAAGCCTCTGGTTCAGGATCAGAGAGGAGATGAGCAAACAAGAAGAGTAATGTGGGAACAAGGATTCAAGCTAAGAATATAAATTGGGGAGGGGAAGCACCCCGTCCCAAACCCATGTTGGCTCCCTAGTACTAGATAGATGGAAGCTACCCTCTACATCAACCAGTCTACACCAGGCACCCCTCCTGTACAGCCAGACCAGAACACCTTTACAGTCCCTTTCTGCCCCTGCATCTTTTTTTTTTTTTGCAGGGTGGGGGGCGTGCTGTGCTGGGTCTTGTGGCTCACGGGTTCTTCGTTGCAGCATGCAGACTTTCTCTAGTTGCAGCACACAGGCTCTAGAGCATGTGGGCTTAGTTGCCCCATGGCATGTTGAATCTTAGTTCCTGGACCAGGGATCGAACTCCATCCCCTGCGTTGGAAGGCGGATTCTCAACCACTGGACCACCAGGAAAGTCCCTGCCCCTGAATCTTGATTCCTCTCCAGTGAAGGTGCCTTTGCTCCCCATTCGTGAGCCAACTTGTCCCACAGCTGCCTTCGCCAGATCCTCTCACCCTGCTGTTGTCCCACGTGAGGGTCCTCTCAGTATTGAATGCAGCTGCCCTCCACTCCACTGCCCTGCCTACTCTGTAGTTAATTCAGGGTTTGCAACGTTCTGTCTTTCTATTTGTTGGTGAACTCCACTAGGCGAGGAGCCAGTCTGCTCTTCCTCACCATTATCCTCCAGCACCAGACACAGTACCTGGCACAGCACAGGGGCTGCAGGAAGTATCAACTGGGTGAGACTGAATGTCTAGGGGTGGACAAGGTCCATTGTGGGATTGCTCCAGGCCTCGCACTTGATAGGTGTTCTATGCCTGTGGAATGACCCTAGCATCGAACATAGCTAGGCACCCAGTAGATGCACAAGAAGTATGTATAAATCCACTGAAGATAAGGTGGCAGGAAGTAGGAATTCTAATGGTAGGAGGAGAGGGAAAACAGAAACCATGAGAAAGCCCCCAAACAGCAAGCATTTATTGACCACCTGTGCTGTTTTTCACATGCCTGATGCCATTTAATCCTTACCTCAATTTGACAGCATAGATACTATCAATATTCATATCTTACTAAGGAACTAACTGAGGCTCAGAGAGGTTAAGTGACTTGCCCAAGGGCACCCAGCCAACCTGTGGCAGAGGGGAGCACTCTATACCCAGGTCAGGGGAGGGAAGGGAGGCTGGAGTGGGTGGAGGGGAGGGGACTGGAGAAGGGAGAGTCTTACCAGGAGAGCCCAAGAGGATGTGCACCAGGTCCTCATAGAGGATGAGGGTGGCCGGCCGCTCAGGGAGCAGGTAGAGGCTGACTGACGCATACACTGCAGGAAGGGTGGCCTGTCAGCTTCAGAGAAAGCCCCCCTCCCCCAGGCCAGGCACTCCCACCATCTGAATCCCAGTGATTTCATCCTCTCTCAGCCCCTTCTGCGTACCCCAGCCCAGGCAGCAACTGCTAGAAAGCCTGCCCCTCCGCCCCCAAGAGCTATTTTGGGAAGGGGCTGATGGGGTCAGCTGCTCCCCCACCCCCTCCAGCTGCCCCTGCACTCACAGGGCAGCTTGTCAACACGCCAGGGCACAGAGTTGGTGAGGAAGCCAGGGCGGGCAGCAGTAACCAGCACCCAGGTGCCCAGGCGATAGCTGAGGGGCAGTGTAGCCACGCCCTCTGAGTCCGTGGTGCCAGCAGCCAGCAGCATCCGGTTTCCAAACACATCCACCGAGGCCCGGGCCAAGGGCACCAGCTCCCCGCTCACATACACCTGCACCTTGATCAGGATCTCTGCGGGCAAGATCGGGTGAGGGGAGTAAGGAGGAGGGAGCCTCAAGATCAGAAGAGGGGGCTGTGGTTGGGAGTGGCTTTGGGACCCAGGCTAGACAAGGTTATTAGGAGCCAGCATTTATAGAGCTCTCATGTAAACCTCACATTAGGCTTTGAGGTAGGCGGTACTATTAGCATATTTCATCAAGTCTAACACATGCACATTTTGACGCTTTAACATTGTGAACTCAGGCTGTGCCTAGGATTGATGATGTCATAATTGTAATCGGCAGCATTTTTTTTCTTTTTTGCTGGCACGTGAAATAAACAGTGGTGTATGTTACAGTCAGTGATGCATTAGACCCAGTAAAATATGCTTGTAACCCATTTTATAGGTAAGGAAACTGAGGCTCAGAGGGTTTAGATTCTTGCCCTACAGTTAAGTGGGAGATCTGGGATCCAAACATGGGAGTCTGTCTCTAGACCCGGATCCTTAACCACTGGACCCTATGGGGCTGGTGTCAGGGAGAGGAGAGGGAAGGAGAGGTGAGAAAGGATGAATAACCAGCGGTGAACCAGGGATCTGCAAGTGGAGCGGAGAGGAGAGTGGCCAAGAGTCAGTCATTTGGAAGGGAGGAAGAGGGGTTGAGGCAGAATTTGGGTTCTCAAGAAAAAAACCCGAGAAAGGGACACCAGCTAGCTGGCCATCCCCATCACTCAGCCTCTTCCAAGAATCCTGTGCATGAGCCTGTCTCCCTTCAGATTTAGGGACTCACACAACCCCTGAGCTCCAACAAGTACCCCCTGACCCCGCCCCCTCACATGGACTGCCAGCCCCCTCCCAGCTGGTCAGCTACAGTCAGTCACCATGGCAACGCCCTCATTCGTCCCAGGAGATGGGTAGCGAGCTGGGGCCCTGGCAAGGGGAAGGAGATCTGGGGGGCCGACACGGGCTCAAGGGTAACCAGGGTGGAGGGGGATGGGAAACGAAGTCAAGTCTTTCTTTCCAGCCACCTTGGCCCCTGGTCCCAGGATGGTCTGGCCAGGATGGGCCTGCAGGTGCCCTGAGCTCAGAGGGGCTGACAGAGGAGGGACCAGGCCAGAGTTGTTCTCATGGATTCTTCAGCATCCTCTCTGACCCACAGCGCTAACTACCCCTTCCTACTCAGCGCAGTTCTTCCTCAAGAACATCCTCACCCCTTGTTGCTAAGAATGGGAGTAGGTGTCTTGTCTGAAAAGGTACAGAGGCCTCAGTGTGGGTGCCCTGGGGGAGTGGGCAGAGTGCTGGGCACAAACCTAGGCGAGTCCAGGTACAGAAGGACGAGCCCGGAACTGAGGGCAGCAGGGCATGAGGAGGTCATGGGGCCTCACGGGTGGAGCCTGACACTCAACAGCGACAGGTGTCTCGTCTCAGGCTTTCAACCAACCCCAGGGCCAGCGCCACGCCTGCCCTTGGCATCTCGTCCAGCTGTTCGCCTGAGCCCACCTCCCTCTTGCCTCCCAGGCCAGAGCCCAACTCAGAGGGTGGGTGTGCATGCACTCGACCTTTTCCTGCTTTCTGGTTCTCCCGAGTACTGACAGCCTGTCCACACTCCCCCTCTCCCCACCACCACCCAGCAGGAATTCTGAGAAGCTAGAGGCGCCTGTGGGCTCCCCACCCCTACCCCGGGCTAGTAGCAGCTGGATGGAGCAGCTGGGAAGAAGGGACCTGGGAGTCTGGAATATGGTCATTTGAAGGAATGCCTTGGGTTCAAGGGCCAGAGCCTCAGAAGAGGGGAGGGGTCCTAGGGAATAAGACAGGGGTGGGCAGGTAAGGCCTAAGGAGGCATCAGTGCCAAGCTAGGGAGGGGGTGGGCAGGTGCCTAGCAGAGTCTCCCTTTCTCCTCAGCCTGGGCCCCTTGCCAGCAACCTGGGAGAACCCCTTCTTCTGGCTCATTTCCAGCCAATTCCCTGGGCTCCCTCCCCAGGCATGCAGCTCTTGAGGAAGAGGCTTCCTGAAAAAACAGGGCCCCTTCCTACCCATCAAAGCCTCCAACCCTGCAGAAAGCAGGGGAGACTGAGGCCGGGGAGATCCTTCCCCATTCCTCAAAGCTTGACATTCCATCCAGGATCCGCCTGTCCAGGCTTCAGCCCTGCCTCATTCCAGGAGGAAATCGGACCCCCTCCCTTCATCCGGACCTTACTTCCCTCATCCAGACACCCCCCCCCCCCCGTTTTTTCCTGCCAGCTCCTTGGTGGAAAGGCGAAGAGTTGAGAGCACCACGTCAGGCAGAGATGGGACTCAGAGGCAGGAGTTGGGAGGACAGTGGCTGGGGTGGTGGGGTGAGGGGCTAGGAGGCAGGCGCAGGGCTGGGGTGGGGTGGATGCCGCTGAGAACCCTGGAGTCGGTAGGGAGTCACGGTCTAGCTCTCCCGCCCTCTTCAGCGGCAGAAGCCAACCCTGCCCCCACCTCACACACCCACCTGGGCCCGTGAGGCGCTGGGAGGGTCTCCTCCACTGCGATGGAGAGGTAAGAGGAGGAGGAGGTGAGCTGGGGGCGGGCTGGGACAGGAGTGGCTGGAGGCTTGCTGGACGGGGACCCAGGCACCTGCCCTTCCAGCCGACACTGCCCACAGCCAGTTAGCCAGTTCAGCATGGCTCCTCCACCAACCACAGCCCTGCCGTGCACCTCGAGCTGGGAATCAACGTACCCCTTTTTCCAGACAGCCCCCCAACTGCAGCCCCTCCTCCATCACAGGCCAATCGGCGTTTCTTTGGTGCACCCCAAATTCTGAACCTGGGGGGCCGGCGGGGGGCTGTCAGGCTCCAGGGCGAAGAACCTCATTCGAGCAGCCAATTCACCCATCGCCTCACCCACTCCCCCTTCTCCCCTCCCCCCTTCAAACCCAGCTCCAGGCGCCCAGCCCCCGTTCGGGCCCAGGGTGGCAGCCGCTGCCTGCGCCCCCAACCCAGCGGGGGTCGGGAGCGAGGAACCCGCTGGGGGCTGCGGAGCGGGCGCCCGCCCCAGCCCGCCCCTGGGCGGGTGTCTCGGATAGACAATGGCTCAGGCAGCAGCGCCTCGCGGACCAGGAGGGAGAAAAACAAGGCGGGAGGGGGCGGTGGCGCGGAGCCTGGGGACCCCGGCCCTCCCCATTGTGCCTCCCCGAGACCCCCGTCCGGCGGTCTCCCTCTTCCTCCCTCCTCTCCCCCGTAAGCGGCGACCCCAGGTCGCCTAACTCCCCCCACCCAAATCCATGGAACAGAAGACCCCTCAATTCACAAGCGCCGCGAAGAAGGGGCTGGCTGGCGGGTCCCGACTAGGGGTAGGGGGGGTACGCAGGCCCAGGATCAGTGGCCCTCCCGGCCAAGACTCACCCTGCGGGCTGGGGGGCTCCGGCGGCGACTTGCCGGGAGCCCGGGAGGCGCCGCCGAGCAGTAGCCCCAGCAGCGGCAGCAGCCGCGCGAGGACGCTGGGGCCACTCGGCGGCGGCATCGCGGGGCTCGGCCCGGCCCTAGCGGCCCATGGCTCCTGCCCGGCCCCGCTTGGCCGGCCCCGCTCAGCCCCAGCTCAGCCCCAGCTCAGCGCCGCGCCGCGCGGCTCGGGCTCCCGCTCTGGCTGCGGTGGCCGCTCAGCGCGATTGTCTCCGCCCGGAGCCGCCGCCAGCGCCCCCTGCAGGCGGCGCCCCACCCCCGCGGGCCTCCGGGCACCGCCCCCTCGATGCCCGCAGCCCACTCCGCAGCCCCTGCTGCGCGCCCAGACCCCCGGCTGCAAAGGAGTGTAGCGAATAGGGTCCGACCACTGGGGTTGTCGGAGTTCCAGAGCCCTCAAAACTGGGTGCAAAATTTGGGGAGGGAGAATTGCTGCTGCTTACAACACAAAGAGTTGCTCATGAGTGTCTCCAAAAACTGTTAAGAACTGCGCAGTCCTCTCCGCACAAACAACCTGCGCGGTGTTGGGAAGGAAGGTCGCAGTCCCGTTGGGAATAACCCCTGTCCGGGTTCTTGTCTAGCTTCTTCCTCCTCTTGAGTTCTAAGCAAGTTCCTTAGCCTTCTGCTCCACAGCCTTCCTTTAAGATGAGAGTTGTGGTAATCTCTGCCTTGTAGGACTATTGTAAGGATTAAAAGAGATAATTATGTAAAGGGTGCTTTACTGGAGCGCAACAGATGTTGCTATTGGCTCAGGGTGAGGTTCACCCTCAGGGTGAGGCTCACCACTGCCCAGTAGTATATTCATCCCTGGGCAAACCAAATGCTTAGAACGCCACGTTTGAATCCCACACTGGAAGCTTGCCCTGACCTCCACCAATCTCCCCTTCTTTCCAGTTTATGGTCATCCTTATCATCCAACTTGGTCAAATCCTCATCTAATCTGTATCCCTCTTCTGGTTTTCTCTTGCTTGTCACCTTCTTTCTCACAATATGGTGCCCTGAGAGGGCCTGGACACTTAGGGCAAGGAACTCCCATCCCTCAGAGGTCAGGCTTTTTTCCTGGTTAGGTGCCTCTGTTGGGTCTCCTGACAAGGACATGTAATTATGAGCTTGTGAACAAAACCACCTGATTGATTCTTTCTCTCTTTTCCTCCCTCCTTCCCTTCCTCTCTCTCTCATTCTCCCTTCCTCCCTCCCTCTATCCCTTTTTCTTTCTTTCTCACAAATTTCCATCTATTCATATTTACCCCCGTCTAATTCTTATGTAACCAATTTTTTTCACAACCTCAACACAGGATTTAGCACTCATTCCTGGTGAATTTCATCTTGTTGGTTTCAACCCAACTTTACAATCTGTCAAGGCTGCCTTGAATCTGCTTCATCACCCATTGTATTGGAGCTGCCTCTCAGCCAGCAGCCATCTGCAGGGTGAAAGCAGCTTTGCTGCCTCCATTCACGGGACTCATGGCAATACCAGGCAGCCCAAGGAGGGGCTTAGGGACGCCCCCACAGAGATTGCCTCTGCTTTATCAAAATTGTTCAGTTTAAAATCCGTATCTCTATCATCCAGGTCACATTTCTGTCTTGTTTATAAGGACAAATGCCAAATGCTTTGCTGGATCAAGATAAATTGTCTGGGGCCATCCAATTACAATGGCGAAGGGAAGAGAGGGTTTGGCTGCTATTCAAGGATCACAGCTTAATCTTTTCCTAAATGGTCACAGTCACCCATGAAGAAACCTGTTCTGGAACCTGCCATGCATGGATGTCAAGTTGTTCTCTTAACATAATTTACCTTTTACCCCTTTGGGTAAAATCAAATGCCATCAGCTCTTGTGTGTAAGTCTGTCCATCAATGGCTTCCCCCAACACTCAGCATCAAGTCCAAAGTTCTTCCGCATGGCTGCAAACTGCTTCATGCCTGCCCCCACCCCTGACTTCATCTGGATTCCTCGCCTGCCTACAGCCCAAGGGTCTCCTTTCTTTTGCTTGAATACATCAAGCCTGCTCCCACTTCAGGCCTTTTCTGTTCAGTTCAGTCGCTCAGTCATGTCTGACTCTGCGACCCCATGGACTGCAGCATGCCAGGCTTCCCTGTCCATCACCAACTCCTGGACCTTATGCAAACTCATGTCCAGCGAATCAGTGATGCCATCCAACCATCTCATTCTCTGTCGTCTCCTTCTCTTGCCTTCAATCTTTCCCAGCATCAGGGTCTTTTCCAGTGAATCAGTTCTTCACATCGGGTGGCCAAAGTATTGGGGTTTCAGCTTCAGCATCAGTTCTTCCAATGAATATTCAAGATTGATTTCCTTTAGGATTGACTGGTTTGATCTCCTTGAAGTCCCAGGGACTCTCAAGAGTCTTCTTCAACACCACAGGTCAAAAGCATCAATTCTTCGGTGCTCAGCTTTCTTTATGTTCCAACTCTCACATCCATACATGACTACTGGAAAAATGACAGCTTTGACTAGACTGACCTTTGTTGGCAAAGTAATGTCTCTGCTTTTTAATATGCTGTCTAGGTTGGTCATAGCTTTTCTTCCAAGGAGCAAGCGTCTTTTAATTTCATGGCTGCAGTCACCATCTGCAGTGATTTTGGAGGCCCCCAAAATAAAGTCTCTCATTGTTTCCATTGTTTCCCCATCTATTCGCCATGAAGGAATGGGAACAGATGCCGTGATCTTAGTTTTCTTAATGTTGAGTTTTAAGCCAACTTTTTCACTCTCCTCTTTCACTTTCATCAGGAGGCTCTTTAATTCTTCGCTTTCTGCCAGAAGGGTGGTATCATTTGCATATCTGAGGTTACTGATATTTCTCCCAGCCATCTTGACTCCAGCTTGTGCTTCATCCAGTCAGGCATCATGCAATTTTGCATGATGTATTCGGCATATAAGTTAAATAAGCCGGGTGACAATATACAGCCTTGACATGTTCCTTTCCCAATTTGGAACCAGTCTGTTGTTCGATGTCCAGTTCTAACTGTGGCTTCTTGACCTGCATACAGATTTCTCAGGAGGCAGGTAAGGTGGTCTGGTGTTCCCATCTCTTTAAGAATTTTCCACAGTTTGTTGTGATCCACACGGTCAAAGGCTTTGGCATAGTCAATAAAGCAGAAGTAGATGTTTTTCTGGAACTGTCTTGCTTTTTCGATGATCCAACAGATGTTGGCAATTTGATCTCTGCCTTTTCTAAATCCAGCTTGAACATCTGGAAGTTCATGATTCATGTACTGTTGAAGCCTGTCTTGGAGAATTTTGAGCATTACTTTACTAGTATGTGAGATGAGTGCAGTTGTGCGGTAGTTTGAACATTCTTTGGCATTGCCTTTCTTTGGGATTGGGATGAAAACTGACCTTTTCCAGTCTGTGGCCACTACTGAGTTTTCCGAGTTTGCTGGCATATTGAGTGCAGCACTTTCACATCATCTTTTAGGATTTGAAGTAGCTCAACTGGAATTCCATCACCTCCACTAGCTTTGTTAGTAGTGATGCTTCCTAAGGCCCACTTGACTTCACATTCCAGGATGTCTGGCTGTAGGTGAGTGATCACACCGTTGTGGTTATCTTGTTCATGAAGATTTTTTTTGTACAGTTCTGTGTATTCTTGCCACTTAATATCTTCTGCTTCTGTTAGGTCCATACCATTTCTGTCCTTTATTGTACCCATCTTTGCATGAAATGTTCCCTTGGTATCTCTAATTTTCTTGAAGAGATCTCTAGTCTTTCCCATTCTATTGTTTTCCTCTATTTCATTGCATTGATCACTGAAGATGGCTTTCTTATCTCTCCTTGCTATTCTTTGGAACTCTGAATTCAAATGGGTATATATTTCCTTTTTTCCTTTGCCTTTAGCTTCTCTTCTTTTCTCAGCTATTTGTAAGGCCTCCTCAGACAACCATTTTGCCTTTTTGCACTTCTTTTTCTTGGAGATAGTCTTGATCACTGCCTCCTGTACAATGTCACGAACCTCCATCCCTGGTTCTTCAGGCACTCTGTCTGTCAGATCTAATCCCTTGAATGTCTTCATTCATCTCTCTGCTCATCTCATCACAGAGGCTTTCCCTGACCACTTTCCCTAAAATATCAGCCCTCTCCCAACACCTTTTATTCAATCACTGTCTCCTTATCCTTACTTTGACCCCCACTGATCATACAATAGTTTGTTTGTTCTTTCCTGCTGGTTCAATGTAAGTTCCATGAGCTCAGGGACTTTGTTTTATCCCTTGCTCCATCCTAGCACTGGAACAGGACTAGGCACATGGTACGTGCTCCATAAATATTTACTAAATTCATGAACCAACACATCTCTCAGGACTCCAGGAGGACCCCCCGCACCCCCAACCCCCACTAATCACTGGCTCCAGCCTCCACGGTGGGATGATTGTGTTCCACTCTGAGCTCTCCTGCAAGCGCCCTGCCTGGGCCCTCATTCCAAACTAAAGACCCCTCCCCTTAGTGGGGAAGAAGGAACAACTATCAGCAGGGTAGCCAGAGAGCAATGCCTGCTTGTCTGTCCCTGCTGAAACTCTGCCTTCCTCAGACTGAGTGCTTACGCAGCCTCGCTCTGCCCCTCCTCACTCTGAACAGCTTTTTTTTTTAAAGATTTTTTGGGGGCTTGGCTTCCCTGGTGGTCTAGTGATTAAGAATCCCTCTGCCAGTGGGGGGACATGGATTCCATCCCTGGTCAGGGAAGATCCCACATGTCTGGAAGCAACTATGTCTGTGTGCCACAACTACTGAAGCCCAGGTCACTGCAAGGAAAAGTAGTCCTGGCTCCCCGCAACTAGAGAAAGCCCACGTGTAGCCAAAAATAAAAAAAAAATAATAAATAAATCCTACAAAACATTTTTATATGGACCATTTGTTTTCTCTTTACAGAATTTGTTACAGCATTGCTTCTGTTTCATGTTTTGATTCTTTGACCACAAGGCATGTGGGCTCTTAGCTCCCCCACCAGAAATCAAACCCACACTCCATGCATTGGAAGGTGAGTCTTAACCACTGGAACACCAAGGAAATCCCAGAATACAGCTTTAAGGACCTTCTTTTATGAGAGTGGAGACAGCGTATTACTTCCCCAACTCTCAACTCATCTTGGGGTTTATTTCCTCCAAGATCATGGAAAAAAATATTGTTTAAATTCACCCACCAGGGACTCAGCCTCCCTTTTCTGATGCGCCCAACCCCTCCCCCCTCACCCAACCACCCTCAGACACCCCATCCCCCTCCAGTCTCACTTGGAGGCTCTGCCATCCCTTTTCCCTCGTTCCACTCTCTAGCTCCTGATACTCCCCAAAGACAGTAATTTGCACCCTAACCCTGGCAGAGACCTCTCTGCTCACACTTCTTCCAGTCCTAGATTCCTCAGCCCAAACATCACCTCAGGCCCCTCTCCTTTTCTGACCCCCAAGAAGAGGCAGCATGCTGCGGAGGTGGGGTCCAAGTTGTTTATTAGGCAGCAGGAGAGGGGTGACTCAGCTCTGATGGGAGGGAGAGGACATCAGGAGGCAGAGAGAGATGGTGGCCCAAGTAGATGACTCAGGGTCCATCTGATCTCCATCTCCACTATTAGAATGTCACTCTCCCAGCCTCGGGCAACCAGAGATGGGGGGCACTCGTTGGAGAAGGGACACAACATCACACCCAGCCTTGCTGCCAGGACAGAGATGTGTGGGCTCATCACTCCTCTTCATCATCTTCTTCTAAGGGTGGACGATTCCGCTTGAAGAAGCCAACCTGGGGGGTGCACAGGGGCCAGGGATGGGGTGTAAAGGTGATTTTTCAGCCCCAGAGCAGCAATGGAGAATGTATGCTAGAAACCAGCCAGCCATGAGGTCCTCACCCTGGACCAGCACAGAACACAATCCCCACTATATGATCAAGTGGAGGCATTTCCCATTTAGATATAACGCATGGAACAAAAAAATTTTTTTAACATTTTGCTTTTCATTTCCTGAATTTTTCTTAAGTACTGATGATTATGTCTCTATATGACTCAAGCACGTGATGGCATATATTTGATTATTATAAGTCTAATGTATGTTTTCCCTAAAAGCACTGTGGCTTTCTAGGGTTTGGACACTTGAGCGAGTTTGAGAACAGTGCAGGTGTTCTCCAGGGGCAGAGGAGGGAGGGACCCACCAGGGACACATCAGAGCAGGAAGACCTGGGTCCTTCCTCGGGAGCGACAGAGCAGGGAGGAGGTGAACATTCTCAGGGGTAAGTGGATTCCAGAAGGCAAGACTCAGTCCCTGGGACTCTTGCTCTCAGGGGGAATGGGTCTAAAGGCCTTAGGATTTCAGGTGCCACCTCTCCCAGGGACCTGTGCCCTGGAAGAGATCCTCTGGAGGATGATATTCTAATAGTGGAGATGGAAATCAGATGGACCCTGGGACATCTACTTGGGTCACCATCTCTCTCTGCCTCCCTGTGGGATTGCCTGCCCTCCTCACCTCACCTCTACCCCCACCCCCACCACCTCAACCTTGCTTCATGCCTCACCTTCCACATGGCCAGGATCAGGAATGTGAGCAGCAGCAGGCCACCCAGCACGCCTACCAGCACCCACCACATTGGAATCTCTCTCTCCTCCAAGACCCGAAGCAGCTGCGTCTGCACCTGAGGGGAGACCCGCGGGTCTCCTCAGTCACCGGTACACTTGCCTTTCCCAGAGACTCAGACTTGCGAGCGGGTGACTTGTCCCACCTCTCAGATCCAGGCAGTCCCGGCTGGGCAGGGACTCAGGGGAAGACCAGTGGGAGACCCGCGGGACCCTTTCTGCCACCACCCTTCCACACCCACCAGAGCTTCTCCGCTTGGCAGGCTGAGGGCAGGCACGGAGTAGGGGAAGGAGGAGACGTTGAACGAAGCGTGAGACTGCAGCAGAAACTGATCCAGGGGCCTCTGGACGGGATGGAGGTGAAAGTCGTTCACACGAGGCCTGTTGGTTACGGGAGTCCCGGCCTCGGACTCCGCTGTAGGGAGATCCGCCCCGGCCTAATTCTGTCCGCTCCAAATTAAACCCAGCCCTCTCTCCCAGGCCCTAAGGCCCCGCCTCCTCTTCTAAGCCCCGCCCCAAGTAACTCGGTCCCTGCTTCCAGAAGGCCCCGCCCACCCTCATCCTGGTTCACCTCTTGGAGGATGGGCAGCGACAGGAAGGCCAGCACCGTGACCATGACCCGCTGCCCGCGCGCCATCTCCTGCAGCTCACACTGCACCACAGTACAGGGCGCCGAGTCGCAGCTCTGAGGGGATATGTCATTGGTCCCCAGCCACTACTGACCCATTACCACCCCCATCATAGGACCCAAGACAGGGGGCTGCGGGTCAAAGAGCTTAGGCCAGGCCTCCCTGTCGGGAAGGGCCTCAGATTCAAGCTTGGGACGTTATCTTTGAATGGGATTGCTCACACTGTCCCAGAGATACAGAGAAAGGGTGGGTCAGTTGTACAGCGTTCAGCCTTATTGTAACCCTGCTTTGGCATTTATTCATTTTCTTTAATGTACTGGATACCTTGAAATACACAAGTGCCCCCCACCCCACGCCAGACACAAGAGGAGCACAATCCTTCATATTCACCCTGAGGTTTCTGTGAGACCAAGGGGACCCGCACGAGGTCCACGTCACACCCTCCTCTCTCCTTGCCTCCCATCCCCTCTGCCCCTGGGCCCCACGGTGGCCCCAGCTGGAGATCACAGAGTGTGCTCACCACCGAGATTGGATCTTGGAGCCTTGAGGGCCGCTTCTCCTCTGGCAGGACCACCTGTCTGCGATCCCGGTTGTGATGGGCCGGGGAAGGGCTAGGGGTGGGCAGCCTCCATTCCAGCTGAGGAGGCAAAGAGGCCCTTAGGCCTCACGCTCTGCCCACCTGCCAGCCCTCCCACAGGGGCCCTGGTTGATGGGCTAGGGATTCACGTGGCCTGTCACCTGGAGGGGGTTGGGAGAGGGCTCTGAGTTGCACTGAAGGCCTCCCTGTGGCTGAATATCCAGGATGTAGAGCAGGTCTGAGGGCTGGGACTGGCTGGGGAGGTAGAGGTTGAGGCGGAGGCCACTTACAGCACCAGGACCATTGTTGTGGAGCTGGCGGGGTGGTGGTAGCAGGATGTTAGGAGGCTCAGTACCAAGACCAGCTCCTGGGACCCTCCCACCCCAGTCTGGGGCCCGGAGCCTCCTTCCTACCTCGTAGGTGTGCTCCACTTTGGAGCCCCAGATGTCAGAGCTGTTCTGCCCACTGCCTTCTTCCGCAGCCACCACCAGGGAGGCTGGAAAGGAATTCCTGAAGAGGCCCGAGACCCCCAGAGTGAGCCTGATCCCCTGACTTGCCTGTGGGGGTTTGCCCAGGACCCCCTGAGCCTCAGAGCTATGCCTGCCAACTCCCTTTTGCCTCCGTGGTCTCTCACCCTCTCAACTCCACGTGGGCTGCTGCCCGGACTGGTACATCCAGCTCCACCATCTCACTATTTGGATTCTGGCTGTTCTTGCTGTAGCAAGGGGGCCAAGGAGAAACAGATCAGGGACACCAGCCCAGTGAACATCAGAACTCTCAGGACGGGGGGCAGGGGAGGGAGGGTAGAATATCAGAGGGCTCAGGAAGATCTAACTCCACAAACAGCACCCACACTAAAGTTAGTTCCTTTAGGGCTCCAAAACTCAGAAAGAAGTCTCTGAGGAAAAAGGAAACAGGGAAGTCTAAGGAGCATGCCTCCCAGAGAACACTTCTGTGTGGCAGGCATCTGAGGGTCTCTGTGTGGGGATCAGACAGGGGGAGGGAGTGCCCCCCAGTCTAGTATACCTCCTGATCTGCAGCAGGAAGGACACCTGCTCCCCAGTCTCTTCCAGCTTCCCCACGCTCACCCACATCATGACTTCTATCTGAGACACGGAGAGGGCCAGAGTCACTGTCCAGACGCCCACTCTGAATGTGGCCTCCAGGCCTCGTCTTGAAGACTACTCAGAGAGGGAGTCACTCACCCAAGACCACACAGCCAGGGAGTGAGAGGACAAGGATTCCAGTCTGGAGCCATCTGACTTCAAACCCAGCCCCTGAAACCCAGCTGTCTATGAACCCCTGGTAGAGGAGACCTAGCACCCAGGACTGAGTGGCCTCACCTGGGTGTTACTCTTCATGGGGTTGCCCAGCTCACACAGCACCACCTTAGTTTCATTCTCCTTCTTCTGGTTACAGATGAGCCTCTCAAAGCCCTTCGGAGAAGCAGTCCCGAGAAAGAAGATGGTTACACAGCATCCCTTATACATTTAAGCTCCCTTGGAAAGTCAGGGTGGGGAGGATTCCAGGGTGGGATGGAGGGTTTCAAGGAGAGGTGGAGTTCAAGGACTGTCACATTCCTCTTTATGTATTACTGTAGCATCTTATTCTTTTTAATGAATTTTTAAAAGTAAAACCCACAAGACATCACATGGAGGGTAACTCCATTGTTATAAACTGCATCAGTAAAATAAAAAATAAATATACACCTATGTAAGTATCCACGTCGAGAAAAAAGAATGCAAGGAAATCCAAATTTAACAGCAAAGAAATTTAACAGAAATCCAAAACCAAATCTAAACTGTGGCTCTTGTTAAGTTATTTCCTTATTTTATAATCGAGTTCTTGAATTGTATGCCATTAGCAAATATTCCTCTTCCAAATTAGAGGGGAAGAAAAATCACAGCTCTTGAAGGAAAGCATAGAGAAACGGGAGCTCTCAGGTGGGAGATGAGAATCAAAGCTCCTGCCCTTCCCAGGTCCCCACTGATGCCCGGGTGGGGGCCTCACCTCCATGCTGCTGACAGCCCGCATGTAGTGGGCGCCTGGGGGCAGGAACACGGCCAGCTCGGCCTCGTAGGCTCCCTCACCCTCATTGGCTGCATTCATTTGCAGCTCCAGCACGTTGTCGGCTCCAATTAGGAGTGGGGAGCCCTTCCTGTGGCGATTGAGAAGGGAGTAAAGCCAAGGAGGCAGGGTCCTGAGGTCTTGGGGTCCCAGGGTCTAGGATGAGGAGACGAGCTGAGGCTAGAGTATCAGGATCCAGGTGGGGAGGGGCTGTCGTCAGGGTAGACAGGGCGGCGGGGGGCGGGGGGTGGTGGCGGTGCTTGGGGGTGGAGGGTAGGGGGGCAGTGGGCGGTGTTGGGGGGCAGTGGTCGGTCTTCTTACACGCTGGCAGTGAGCTGCAGCTGTGGCACACACAGGTCATCGTCCCCACAGTCCAGAATGATGCGGGTCTAGAAGGGACATGTCATGTGGGTGGGTAAGTTTGGGGATCACAGTGGGGTTTGGGGAATTAGAAGATCTGAGAAGGACAAGAAGGTTGGCGATGACATCAGAGCTTTGGGGTTTGCCTCAGGGTTTGGGATGAAGTTAGGGCTTTGATGATGCAAAGAAATCCATCAAACATTAACGGAGGTTCCTGTTAACATGTATTTCCAGATTTTATAATTCAGTTCTTGAATTGGATGCCATCAGCAAATATTCCTCTTCCAAATTAAGAGGAAAAAAAAAATCAGAGCTTTTAAACGAAAGCATGGAGAAGTGGAAGCTCTTATGTGGGAGAAGAGCAGGTAGACATCAGGGTTTAAATGAGAGTTTAGAGGTGATGCCAACATCTGAGGTTTATATGAAGGTTTGGGGGTATTGAGATTTGGCAGTTTTCATTAGGGTTTAGAGTAACATTAAAGATTAGAGGTGACATCTAGGTTTGGATGTCTGTTTGGATGTCAACATGGACACTAACCCAAACTCTGACAATCTGGCAGGGGTCCTCCCCCTCCCCTGCCTGCACCTGCCCACTCCTACCTGTTCTTGGATGTGGGTGTCTCCATGCAGCACGAGAGCAGGGGCTCCTCCATCCTTCTCGGGCGGCAGGGACACACTAAGGCTGAGCACGATAGGGCTTAGCTTGTCCCGGAAGTCAGCCTCATCCTAGGGAAGGGGGCAAGAGACGGGCCGTCTTGCTACCACTACTCTACCCTGCTGACCACCCCTGCAGCCTCCAGCCCAACGCCCCGGGGCTGGATTAACAGGCTCTACACACCCAGCCCTGCTCATCCCCACCCTGGGCGTACTCGGAGGAAGGCTGTGGTGTTGTGGCAGATGGGGCTGTATCTGCCTCTCAGATCCAGGTCCAAGATGGTGCCCGCCTGCTGAGAGTCCAGCAGTAGGACCCGGCGACCCTGGCGGGGCTTCTGCCGGTCCAGCTGCAGCTCGGCATTCAGGTCTGGCCCAGGCAAGCGGGGCGCATCAGAATCTCCCAGGCCAGCCTCCAGGGGGGCCCAGGCCCACCTGCTTCCTGTCCCCAGGGTGCCACTCACGCAGCTTCTCGGGAATGTTGTGCCCAGTGGCTCCCACACACATCTGGATGTTAAAGCTGCAGAGAGATAAATGGGGCTCAGGGGCTAGGGTCGCCCCACTGAGGTCCCAAACCCTGCCTGGCCCACGCCCTCCGTCTCACCAGCTCACTGGGGTCTTGGTCTGGGGGAGGACACAAGTCTTCACGGCAGGGTTCAGTGAATCTTGCACCAACAGCTGGACAGTGGCCATCACCACCGGCTGAGCCCTGGCAGGAATCGGGAGGCTTGCCTTGGCGGCCCCTCCTGACTTAGTCTCCTTTGACGGGGTGGGTTCTTCCCCATCCCGTCCCTGGAGCCAGCGCTCACCTGTATACCACGACCTTGCTGGCCCCGTAAGCTCCCACAAGCAGGTCTATAGACATTGTGGGAAGGAGGGGAGGTGTCAGAATCATTAATTAGAGAGCTATGGGGTCCTCATCTCATTTTCTCAGGGGGTTCCCACACTACCTCCTCCATAGGTTTGATCTGGCCCCCCAACCCACAGAGTTCTCAGTGGGGCACCAAGTCAGGTTCAAGCCCTTTGCTGTGTCTCTCAGTATCTCCAGCTAACGCCCAAGGGCCCTTCCTGTCTAGCTGGAGGCAGTCCAGGGGCACCTGGGTATCCATTGTCATCGATATCTGTGGCACCTCGAAGGGAGAAGCCAAAGCCAGAGCCTGTGGGGAAGGGGCTGTCCAGGACCTGGGAGGGGGATGGGTTAAGCCCCTCACTCTGACCCAGGTACACCAACACTTGGCCTTGACCGCTGGGACCCCCGTAGGGGGCGGCTACTGCAACATCTGGAAAGAACAACAGAAAGGGAGTGGCTATCTGTTATCCAGTCTCTCCAGGCCCTGTAACACTTTCCTGAGCTCCTTCTCTGGGCAGACCCCAAGGGACCAGGAGAGGAATGCAAGGGTCCCAGTCAAGGAGGCAGCTGCCCCACCCTCCAGGAGTTTACAGTTGGGTGGGAGGAAGACCCATCAAGTCAGGTTATTGTAAAAACAGTCTAACAATCCTCACTATCTATTGAGGACAATATATTGTCATGATTTCTTTTAATTCTGAAAACTAGACATTATTATTCCCATTTTAAAGAAGCAAATAGAGTCCCAGAAGATTAAGTAACCAAAACCTGCTAAATATTTGCCCCCTCTTCAGCTGGGGGGTCTTCACCCCATTCCACTCCCACCATGTAAACCCAGGGTCACACCATGGGCTTGTCATCACTGACAACTTTAATGATCACTCTTGAAAATGTAATCATCATTAATAACAATCATTAATAATCTTATTAATCTGTAAGAATTCTTTGCATGTGATGGCAATTAAGATCTTTGATATATATGTTGTAACTGTTTTTCCCTTGCCTTCTGACTTCATGGTATGTTTTCTGTGCAGTTTTTTTCTTTTAAAGATCTACTGGCTTTTCTGATAGACTCACACCACAGTCTCATCCAGTCACCTGATCTCTGGCTTCCCCATCTCTCCACCTATTTTCTAAACATTTGATTACCCTTGCCATATCCTCAGCCATCCCACCCCATTACCAGTCCTGGCCAGACCCCACCACATCGGGCACCATGAATTCCTGACCTCCAGCCATCACTAGGGGCCTTGGTGTATGCCTAACAGTCCCTCAGGGTTTTCTGCTCAGCACCTATTTCAAACCTCCATTCAATCAAGCTCCCTGCCTCTCACTTCCTTCAGAAAGAGAAGCAACCCAACTGTTGTGCTTTTTGCTCTTCTCCCCATTTGACTCTAGAATAGTGTCCCTCCTACACTGGCCACTGGGCTGAGCCCCCCTGCCCTGCGTCTCTCAGGCATTCCAGGGACCCACCTCCAGCTCACTCCCTGCCTCTATTTCCCCACAAGATCATTTTCCTCCACATTCAACTTACTCCATAGTCTTTAAAATAGCCTTCCTTTGATCCTCATCTCCTTTCAGTAATCACCTTTCTCTTTCCCCTTTCACAAACGGGTCAAAAGAGCAGTCTACTCTGGCTGCCATCAATTCTTCCCCTTCATTCATACCTTGCACCATGACCTTCTGGCTTTGGTCCCTAGCTAGCCCTGAATTGGTTCTTGTCACTGTCACCAATGACCTCCTTCTTACTAAAGCCCAGGAATACTTACTTCTCCAGCCCCATCTAATTGTACCTTTTAGCAGCATCTGGAGCCACTGACCCAGCTTCCTCCTGCTTCCAGCACTCTTCCTTTGAGTTCTGGGCCATCAGATCTCCTAGTTTCCATCCTACCCCTCTGAACATCCCTCTGTCTCCTTTCCAGACCCACTTTCCCTGGGAGTCTCTTAAATGCTCTTGCTCCCCAAGGCTCTCTCCTGGGCCTCTTCCCACTCTGCAAGCTTCCAGGACCTCATCGACCCTCCCCAAGCCCCTATCTCCCACTCAGACCTCTCTGCTGGAAATGGGGGAAGTCACACCCAACTGTTCTCTGGATACGTCTGCCTAAGGCTCCCAAGCCTTTCATGAGCGAACAAGTCCAGGGGATTCCCTGGCGGTCCAGTGGTTAGGACTCCATACTTTCACTGCCAGGGTATGGGGTTCAATCCCTGATTGGGGAACTAAGATCCTGCAAGTTGTGCGGCATGGCCAAAAAGAGAAAAAGAAAAAGACCACACGAGAGCAGAGCTGAACTGCTGATCTCCTTCCAGGCCTGTGGCAAGACTTGAGTTTCAGGCAGTGAAGGGCACCACCACCCACCCAACTCCTCTCTCTTAGCCCCACCTCCAGTCACCCATCAAGTTCTAATAATCTAAGCAATAACTATCTAGAAATCACCCTCATTTCTAACTCTGCTGCCAAAGCCCACATCCCGGTGGTCACCATCTCTTGCCTGGACTAATCCAAACAAATCCCGACTGGTCTTCTTTAACTGTCTCCTGCTCAAAGCCCTTCCTGGCTCCCGCTGCCCTCAGGTCAAGTCCATGTCATACCTATAAACCCCTTCTCTCTTCCCTTACCATTGTAGCCATCCTGGTTGAGGTCGCCCAGAGGTGCGATGGCTGAGCCAAATCGCCCATAAAGCTGTGTGCCAGTCAGCAGGAGGTTGGGGGCCCCCAGCATTCTGGCACCCCGAGTCTGCAGGAACAAGTACACACGCCCCACCTCGGCCAGCTTGCGGTCAGCACGGCTCTCCATGTACAATGGTGCACCCACCAAGAGGTCATGCCTCCTGTAGGCCCAGCGGGTGGTTATGTGGGGATGGGCTAGAGGGATGCTGTGGACCTGAGCCAAGGCTTACCCATCCTCGCCCTCCCGCTCCCCTCGGTGGTCACATGGGAGTGAGGGCTTGGAAAGGAAGAGATCAGAGACCAAGGGCAGTGAACACCTCTGGTAATTTGGGACCCAAGTGGGTAGAGGTGGGGGCGCCCGGCTTCTCACCCATCCCCATTGACGTCAGTGACAACCACTGAATGCCCAAAATACGAAGCCATCTGCAGGAAATAGGGCACACCTTAATTTCTGTCCTCATACTCACACTTCGATCCCACCATGTCTTGTGGAATATTCCAGGGCCTCAATTCCCTAGCCTTGGTCACGCCCACCTGATCCTCACCTGCTCTCCATGCAGCCGGTGCAGCATCTGGTGGTGTGAGTCCAAAATTTCCACCTGCTCGGAAAACATACAGGAGCGTGTCACAGTTGACCCCACCATGGAAGGACAGGAAGTTTGGGGCGGGGGCACGGTTCAGGCTGAAGAGTGAAATCAGTGAGGGGTGGACAGAGGGCACTCACCGCTCCCAGGGTCCAACTCCAGGTGGGGGCACCAAAGACATACTCTGGGGAGAGCCAGGCCCAGAAAGTGAGGTCTCTGGAACCCCCACCTGCCTCCCGCCCGCCGTTCCGCATCCCAGGGAGATTTCGATACGGGTCTTGGAAGTGCTCCTTTCCGGGCGGGACTCCCCAAACCCCACCCCTAAGTGAATTTCTTGCCTGTAGTTTTGGGATTTCCATCGAAGTCGCCCACGGCTACCGAGTACCCTGAAGGCACAGTGCGAGTTAGTCCTTCCGGGAGGGTGAAGCAGGGAATGAGAGGGGAGGGGACTCAGAGACCACCCAGTTCAAACTCTGCATTGGGGAGATGGGGAAATCGAGGCCACCGAGAGGTCAAGACCTGCCCGAGGCCGCGAAGCGAATTCAGAGCGAGAAGTCGATGTGCTCGCCTTTGGGAGCTGGGCAGTCTGCAGAGGGTAGGGAGAGGGAGCTGCCTGAGCAGAGTGGGGGCGCCTTAGTCCTGGGGCTGGCCAGCCAGAGTTGACAATAGGGCGTTCCTGCAGGGGTAGGACCGGGCCAGCGGTGACACTTGAGTGCTGGGAAGCTTCGAAGGGAGGTGCCACGTTACCCCGGTAGCCGTCGTAGTACTGTAAGTTACTGTGGTCGTAGGTGAACTGGGTGCGCACGTGCCACAAGAGGGTGCCCGGGCGGTAACTCGAGATGATATCGGCGATTGGAGCCCGCGCCAGGAGACCTAGGGCGCGTGGGAGAGTTGGTGTGGGCGCCCAGGAGTCTGGGATCTGCCCGGATCGAGAGAAGGGAGGGAGGTGTACCGATGGGCACGTACCTACGAAATAGTAGCCGCCAGGAGCCCCAAGCACCAGCTCCCCAGCCTGAAATAGAAGCTCTGGAGGTCAGAGGGGGTCCTGTTTGGGGGGGCCACCCCCAAGCCGTTTATGCTCCCTACTCGCCTGAGTGACTACCGAGCTGAAGCCGGCTTCGCAGTAACGCTTGTCTTCTCCTAGAGGAGGCAAAAAGGGTCAGCGAAGAAGCCTGCTTGGCGGTGCGGGCGGGGCGGGGGGGGAGTTGGGGGGACGGGAGGCGGAGTCAAACGGGGGCGGGGCCACAGGGTAATACGGGAACGCGGTTTAATGTCAACATCCAGTGGGCAGGACACGAGGGTGGAGTCAGGAACTGGGCCATCTGGGCGACCCCAGATTGCAAGCAGGATTTGGGAGAGCTGGAGGCCAGGAGAGATCGGGTGGAGGGCGGGGCTAATGGATAACGGCCGCGAGTGGGAGGAGCCGAAACGGAGAGCGGAGCTCACTGAAAGTATTTCTCTCGTAAAACTGGCTCATTTTGTTGGCCCGGCAGGGCGAGTACTCTACGCGGTTGCCGTTTTGGAGCTGAGCCACGAAGCAGCCACCTACGGGCGTCTTCTGAGCCTCCTCCTCGTTCCTATCTAGGACGTTCCAGTGCTGCCAGGGGGCGCAGGCCTGAAGCAGAGCCACAGCAGAGTGGGGAAGGGGCGGGACTCGGGTTCCTCCCTCCACGTGTCCCCGCCCTCCGCCTGCTCCCTGATCCCCGTCCCGTAGCGCCCACCACAATGCTGTCTCTCCAACTAACGACCGACGCCCCGAGTCCTTGCCCGGCCTTGAAGGTTTGGAAAGTTTGGGTGCCTATGCTTCGCGTTTCATCATCTGGAGGGCAGAAGAAGGTGTAGGGTGCTGAAGCCCGGCTGTCCGCTCTCCTCGTAGCCCCTCCCTTTCTCTTCTTGTGCGAGACTCACAGAGGTCGAAGGGCAGCGAGCTGCACTGGCCGCCCACTGCCTTCCAGGGGCACAGGAAAACGCCGCCGGTCTCCTCCTCGCTGCGGCCCAGCATCCGTGGGGCGCCCACCACGACGGACGCACTGCATAAGAGACCTGGGTGAGCGCTCCGTGGATTCTGGGGTACCTCGTGCCCCAGTGCCTGGGCTGGGAGCACTCCTCCTCGGAAGGGCGGTGTGCCTTGAGGGTCACTGGATCATCTTTTCTCAGTGAGACGACACAGACCATAGAGGCCAACTTTTTCATTTTATGGCCAGTGAAACTGACTCCCAGCGAGGAAAATCACATACCCATCAGTAACCGAGGGAATTATGGATAAAACTGAGAATATAACCATTAGGTTTGATTTGAACACGAAGGGTTTGATAGGCTGGCTAAAAGAGACCTCCTAAACTCTGTACACTGTCTACATTCCCCAACACTTGGCACGAAAAGCCAAGGGTTTACATGCACCGTAATCTTGTCTGAACTGTCATCAGATCTCTTTCTGAGAACCAGTTTTACCCAGGAAATATTAAGCTATTCTTTAGAGGTGGGCACCTCTAAAGTGGGTGGTGGGGTGCTGACATTTCTAGGGACTCTAGTAGATCTAGGTTCAAATGAGAGCTCTACTGTATATAAAAAGTGGACAATATCAATCAATGCTGTTAGGAGAAATAAATGAAATAAACGCATGAGAAACATTTATGCCAATGCCAGCCAAATAATACATAACGAGGGCTTCAAAGATGCTGTAATTTTTTTTTCTTTTTAGTTTGCAGGATGTTTACTAAGTAGTGCCTATGAGACCAGTATCTGAAAAGGAGGAGAAAGAAGCAGGAGCGGGCAGGGGGCATTGAGTTGAGATTCAGACCAAATAACAGCCATGGGTCAATGCCCTGGGAACTTTGGAGCTAGAAAGACCCTCAGAACTGTCTGGAGTTGAGATGAGAGAGTCAGACCCTTAACCTCTCCCCTCCCTTCACACTCCTCATTGACTAGTCATTGTTCCTGGGCCACATTTGGAAGTGGGGGAGCTTTGAGGGCAGTGGCCCTCTTCAGCAGAGGCAACTCCCCAAGGTGCTGATACTTAAAGTTCATCTGCTATTGCTATGCCCTGAAGCTGGACCTTAGTGTCCATCTGAATAAGGAACTAGCTCAGGGTTGTTCCTATAGAGAGAAAGAGCCAGGACTCTAATTTTAGCAGTCTGAATTTGCAGCCTGCTCAATCCCAACCAATAATGCTCTATTGCTTCTTTTCAAATAGCAATCATTTTGCCGTGTTGAGGGGATTGGAATAGAAAAGCAAAGTGGGAGTAGACAGACAATTTCACAGTTCTGCAGGTCAACTTAAGACATGTGCTCCTTTCTGTATTTCAAGGGGATAAGGGTGGAGTGGGTATAAAACTGACCCTTGAGGAAAAAATAAGGCATCAACATGGGTCTCCTCTCTGTCTTTGCTCTGCCCAGCTCCCCACTGGTGCCTCTCGCTGACACCCCAGTATTCCTAACAAGAACTCAGCCCAAATAGACCTTGGAAATCACTTTGCTCAACCTCTATCACAAATGGGGAACTCAAGATCCACAGAAGCAGTGATGGTGGGGGAGTTTCCCAGGGCTCACCTCCCATTGCTGTTCTTGTAGAAGTCCAGTGAAAACCCAAAGTGGCTGCCATTAGGGCCTGTGTAGACAGTGAGCTGCACTGGGTCCAGGTTCAAGGCCCAGGTTGGAGGCACAGCACCAGGTCCCAAGAGCAGCTGCACCCACTCCAGAAGCCAGAGGGCACGAAGTAGACATAGAGCTCTTGCCATGTTCCTTCTCCCACAGCCTCCTAGGCAGTAATGGGTTAGTGGCTTCCTCTTTCAGTTCCACCACAGGAAGTCTTTTCTTATCAAGCTGAAACCCACTTGCTGAGTAGTAGGCAAAGTCTTGGGCTATTTGGTTTCTAGGGTTTCTGGGAAGAGGGTAAGTCCATCCTGGGGGTGGATGCTTATGGCTGAAAGCCAATTCTTCCCTTTTCTTGAACTTATTTTATCATCAAGTCTTGCTGGTTGTGCTCTTCAACAGTCTCTTGAATCTTCATTCCATTCCTCCTACCTCCACGCTAGTCTAAACCGCCATTGCTTCCTGCTTGGGATGTGCCAACGCCTCCACTCTAGCCCAGTTCTATAGGTCCTTCTCCCCCCACACAGTTTCCTGCGCTGTGGAGGCACATTGTGACTTGGTCAGAAGTGGGGGAAGGAGTGAGGAAGCTCCTGGCCCCTGATAAGAACTGAGGCTGCTGTATCCTTAAAAGGATAAGGCACTTATCCACTTCCTCCTTCTAGGACCTTTGGTGGCTTCACTCGGTCATATTGGCACAACAGCTTCCTCACTCATCCTCCATCTGGGGCCAAGTCTTAATGTGGCCACAGCAATGTAGCCAGTGCTGGGGGAGGGGTGGTGAATGGATCCTGGCTGAAGGGAGGAGATGGGGATAAAGTGGAGTCATCCCAGGGTGTTCTGGCTCACAGGCTCTGAGATTTGCACCAGCTGTTCAGTTGAAGGCAGGTCTAACTCCTTCTTGGGTGACAGAGCTCTTGTCCAATCACTAAGACTTGATTCTAATGGGGTCATTGCCTAGGGGATGCCTCCCTCAATTCCTCGGGCTGGCACTCTGGGGTTAACACACAGAGGTGCGGCACTGATCACACTGCTTAGTCACGGTCTGTTCACTGGATTTTGTCCACGGGTCCCTTGAGAATGAGGTTCCTTTCTGGTGCCCCAGGACCTAGCCAAGAACCCAATATACTGTAGGCACTGCTGACAGACTGAATAGCAGCAGGCACTGAGGATTGAAGATACAAATGCAGGCTCACACGGTGGAAAGAAAAGGAATAGTTTTGAGCAGAAAGGGCATTTTTAAATGGATGTTCAGAGGACGAGGAGTGCCAAGCAAGTCTTACTGGCACTGCATTGTCTTCCCAAAAAAGCAGGTTGTCAGGAAGGAAATTTAAGAGATCTGCTGGGGTAAAGAACATAGTCACACTGCTTTTGCTCATATTTTCTTTTTAAATATTTTATTTATTTGGCTGCGTTGGGTCTTAGTTGCGTCATCTGGGATCTTTCCTTGCGGCACATGGATTCTGTAGTTGCGGTGTGGGAATGTTGATCCCGGCGTGTAGGATCTTAAAGTTTCCCAACCAGGGATGGAACCCAAGTTCTCTGCATTGTAAGATGGATTCCACTGGACTACCAGGGCTGTTACATTTTCTTATCAAACTTAACCATCATCTTATCCTGCCCAACTCCCCCAGGCCATTCTGGAATCCCTTCAGCACCACCTTTGTCCTCATAATTCACACAGCTCAAAATCCTATCCCTTTCTAGGTTAGAAGCATCTTGAACTTTAGTCTGGGCCTCCTTCACTGCTGAATTCCCAGTGCCAAGCTCACAGCAGGCACGTAATACTTAGTCGTGTACTTACCTTCCACCCTCCCCCTGTCCTCAACTGAGTGGAACTGTAATACTGGTGTACCCTGTGTAGCCCCAAATCAACTCACACTTCACCAAGGTTTTTAATAAATTTTCATTCTGTTCAAGGCATTGAGTGGTAAAGAGATACAAAGACAACTGTCAAGGATCCTTAAAAAACTTAGTCCTGAGAGAGTTAAGACATGACATGAACACATATAACTGCAGCAGGAGGATAGTAAATGCCTTGAAAAAGATAGGGGTGATGCCTAGCTGAAGTCATTTTTATTATCAGCTTCTTCCTAACAACCCTATGCATTAGCTACTATTATGCCCATTTTAGAAATGCTAAAACTGTGGCACAGAGTTTTAGGTAAATAGTCCAAGTGTACACAGAGTGGCAAAAACTATGTGTCAAACACAGCTGTGCTTGAATTCATGTTCTTAACCATTGTACTATATTGCCTTTTGTCAGAGAATGAAGGGGTTTTTCAACACAGGAAATAACAGAGAGCAGAAGAACACAGAGGTCAGTTATAGAGAAAGGTAAGTAGTCAACACAGGGGAGGACTGGGGCATGAGGCTGGAATGAAGGCTGGGGTCTCATCACTGCAGGTCCTTGAATGTCTGAGAAATCTGAACTTTAATCCATAAGAGATGGAGAATCATAGATTTTTTTTTTTTATTAATAAGTCAGAGAATAAGATACATGATCAATGGTGCTCCAATCAGAATTATACTAGCTGCCTATGGATAGAAGGGACTGGAAAAGGCAGGACTTAGTGGGAAGATCAGATGGATGGTGCCTACCATCCTCTCAGTTAAAGGTGATGAGGCCTGAACCAGGGTACTGGTGGCAGAAACAAAGGAGAGGGCAGAGATTACATGATCAGTAACTGCCATGTGGTAGGGAGGTGTCAAAAGTAATTCAGAGCTATTATGGCTGGCTGGTCGGAGAAGGCAATGGCACCCCACTCCAGTACTCTTGCCTGGAAAATCCCATGGATGGAGGAGCCTGGTAGGCTGCAGTCCATGGGGTTGCTAGGAGTCGGAGACGACTGAGCGACTTCACTTTCACTTTTCACTTTCATGCATTGGAGAAGGAAATGGCAACCCACTCCAGTGTTCTTGCCTGGAGAATCCCAGGGACAGCGGAGCCTTGTGGGCTGCCATCTATGGGGTCACACAGAGTCGGACACGACTGAAGCGACTTAGCAGCAGCAGCAGCATGGCTGGCTGGTAGGATGGTAGTATCATTAACTGAAATAGGATCAGACTCCGGAAGAGACAGTTTTGATATTCAATTAAGATTCTATTCGTTGTGGGAGTTCTGTTGGGGACACAGCTGGGTTGACAGTAGGCAGAGGGCTGGCACATTGCTCTCCCTTTTTCATCCCATCAGCCTAAGTCTTTGAATCTCTCAATGAACGTTAAGGCTTCATAAAGTCAACAATTACTGAACTACCATGGCTCTGGCAGTGAGCTAGACAATGTGGAGGATATAGAGAAAAATCATCTTTGATATTTCCTTGCTAAATCCTGATGCATAATCCTGTTATTAATAGTATTTTGCTTTATCTTTCTTGAACATATAATCAAAATGTTACTGAAAGTGTTCAATTCCTAACACTAGTCTAAGGGATTAAGAAAAAAGAATTGAAGTGTAAGAACTGGTCCCTGCCCTCTCAAGAGTTTACTATTTTACTGGGAAGCACTGAGTACTAAATGAACCACAATTCTGAAAATCCAGTAGATCCTAGAGTCAGGGAGGCCAGCCAGGAAAAGGCTGCAATAATTCAGACACGTGATAAGGAGGTGATGGTACCCCTGGCAAACAAGAATGGAAAGGGTTGACAAGGCCTGAATTAGTCACTGAGGGTGTAGAGGAGGAAGAACTTACATGTTGCAGCCCAGGCAGCTGAGGCAGGTAGCAGAACCCCTCCTGTAATCAGGCAGCCACACAGACCTTCACATGGAGGATCTCTACAGGTCAGTCTGCCTCTTTGCTGACACCTTGCCTGCTCAGAACACCACTTTTCTTTTTTTGGCTGTGCCACAAGACTTGGGGATCTTAGTTCCCTGACTAGGGACTGAACCCAAGCCATGGTGGTGAAAATGCAGAGTCCTAACCACCAGACCACCAGGGAATTTCCACTTTTCATTTTCTAACATCCTTTATTTGGGGGTGGGGATTTTGCTATTTTAGAGAAACAGGCAGATCTGAGCATCCAAACCAAGGTTCAAGTTGAATCGCTTCTCTTTCGTCAAGGGGAGAATACAACTGTGTAAGAGTAGGAAAATAGAAATAAGACACTGTACTGTTCCTTCCTGAAAGGCTGAAGAGAGGAAACTAATTATCACTACAGGACTATGGTCAGCATTTGATGCACAATTTTCCCTGACTTTTGCATACGAAGAGTAGATAATTTTATCTGCTCAGTAACAATTAGCACATCCTTCCTTTTACCAGGTAGCTCTCTAGCACTGTACTCATAGTAAAGGGTTGAGAATAACTCAGGACTGGTACTGGAGGACTCAGGACTCTGGAGGGGAAGGCCAGGCAGGTGATTCATCTCATTGCCCTGAAGTCCACTCAAAAGCCCCCAAATCGGGACTTCCCTGGTAGTTGTGATTAAGATTCCATCCTTCCGCTGTAGGGGGTACAGATTCAATCCCTGGCCAGGGAACTAAGATCCTGCATGCCACTCAATGCAGCCAAAAAGAAAAAAAATAATCTGGGAGAGTTGGTGGAAAAGAGGTATACATTCTAAGACATCTACATAAGACTGACAGCAACTTTACCTCACTTCCTCCCACAACATAACCTTTCCCCTCTACTTGCGCAGGGTGAGTTTTGAGAAGTACAATCGAAACATCATAAACAGCTGGTTCATAAGAATCTATCCTTTGACCACTTCATATAAGATGTTATTTGTGACCCATAACTCTATCCCTTCCCCACTGAGTGGATGGGGCAACAATCACGACAGACTCTAAAGTTTCCACAAATCATTGGTTTATTAGAAAGTTCCTTTCCCTAATTTTACAGCGTATATCTCTCTATCATATGTGATAAAGTTAAATACAATCTGTTATGCTTGTAAGTAAGGATAGATTATCTTGATTTTCCTTTTTTTAATTTTAAAATCACTATTGTGGAAATTAAAGGAAACTGCCCCCAGGAAGGTAGAGAGGCAGCCAGAGTATGGCTCAATCTACACGCTAATGGGAAGCAGCACAAAAATGTTAATACTGTAGTATTTAAATATTTACATGAGCTGAAAGCAAAGAAAAATGAGTCCCTTCACTTCAAACAGATGATTTCATTTTCCAGTGCTATTTATCAAAAAAGTGATGCTTCTGAATCACATGAGGAGCACTGAACAGGTAGAAGGCTCAACAGAGTCTTCGTTTGCCCAGCACTTGCTCGACATGAACTCAAAGCCTTTCTGTCTTGGAAATTGAAGAAGAAAGGCAGAACGCGGAGCCCTGGCCCATGTACGCAGGGTTTTATATTTCCTGTCAGGTGACCACCCAACCAATTCTAGCCACAGGAGTAGGTAGGGAAATGCCCAACAGGGAAGTTCTAACTACATCAAAGAAGATGAGATCTACAAGATGAACACCTTTGGGCCATCGTATTAATTAGGACTGAGAGCCAGGTCAAAGGTAAGAAGAGGAGGAAGAGGAATTCAGGTGGTATTTCCTCTGCTAAGTGTCATGGGAGAAAAGAAAAAAGGAATCTTTACTGCCTAAACTAAGCTGGGTAGAGGCATGGAAACTATGAAGCAAAAAAAATCTGCAGAATCTAAATATGTGCTCACCTCTCAATAAGAAGAGGAGGAAGACCATCCCAACTCTACCACGTTCCAGTTTACTTCTACTTCAGTTTCTAGTCAACCCAAAAGGCACATTAAAAGTTTTTGTCAGAGGGGGCTAAGTACTAGGAAGGCAAATGGACTGCCTGGGACAGGCACCCCAGAAACCCAGGAATCCCCCAGGACCATCACTTTGAATCTCACTGCTTCCAGAGAATAAAGCTCTTGAATCTCTCTCTCCTCCTCTGTGGGGCCCACCAGTTTCTCTGTACGAAACAGCGAACCACATAAGGGAGACTGTCAAAACTAACTATTCCTCAACACCCCTAGCTGACTGCAGCCCGTTAGTTCAAAACTCCCAGTACTGGCGGCACCACTTACTGCAAATTATGTCTCAGCAAAAAAAAAGTTAAGCAATGTTCCTCTTTTTAACATTTTTATGGTTTGTAACTTCAAAAAATACATGAGCTTGATAAAATATACATGCTTAGTCATTTTTGCATCTAGCAGAAAACAAATACTTTATTTTTTTTTGTTTTCATTTGATAACCTTTAAAGTTTCTTAATTCACCTAGGGCAAACATATTTACACAAAGCCACCAGAACAAGGATCACTTAAAGAGCTGGATGTAAAAAATATTATTGCAGTATACTACAAATATGGAACCTTTTTTATATGAGCTACAAAAAGCAGCATTTACGTTTATAGAGTTCAGTGCAATTTTTTACATTAAAAAAATCCTATAAATTAAGAAGGAAACATCAACATGACAGAAGAAAATACACCCTTCAGACACATGAGCTCCTCTCTGTTCTGCAGCTTCTATTCATGATACGATCTTTTCTGGGATATGCAGATGTCTCTTCTGGGATGAGGGAGAAAGGACAACAGTGCCAAATGTGTGGCTCTGTTTGTGTGGGAAGTGGATCAAATGACAGCCTGAGTGGCATCTGGTTCCAGGTCAGACTCCCTTTCCACCTCACCCGGGATAAATAAGGTCACCAAGGTCAAAGACACTGAGAAGGCAGGACTGGATGGACAACCCACCAGCCAGAGAGGAGGAAAATGTTTTAAAATTTATACACAGAAGTGCAGAGGATAAAAAGTAGAGGGAGGAGGGGAGTATCTAAACTTGACAGTTTGGGGATGTTGCCGAAGAGGGGTGGGTAGCACTTACTGGTGTTCCCTAGCCTAGAAACACAGGAGAAGGAGGGACAAACAGAAAAGGAAAAAGGGGAAAAAATCCCTGATAGTAAACCCAAAGCAAACCTCAAATCTAAAACCACCCCTGCAAGCCAAAACTCAATTCTTTGGCTGTCAGACACTGCCCATTCCAGCTACTACTTGCTGGTATTAATGGCTCGACACCCCAAAGGAAGATGCATGGGTCACCTTCCCTGGCCCTATCCAGGCTCCTATCCCCTAACTCATGTGCCATGGCTGGGGGGGTGCTGCAGGTCCTGACCTGAGAAGATGGGGTGAAGTAGTGGGTGAAGGTGGAGGGCAGTGGCAGCTGCTGCAGCAGGCCGGGGAGCCAGCAGGGTAGGGTAGAGGGCAGCGTGTGGAACAGGGTGGAAGGTGAAGGGCCCGGGATGGATGGCCGAGGCGGGAATGATGTGGATGGGGTGGCTAGCCAGGAAGGTGGCGGGATGACCAGGGATGATGGAGTGAGTGAGGTGGGACAAGGAGATGGGGGTCAGGTGGGGCTGGGGGATATGATGCACTTGGGCTAGTGGCTGGGGGTGAGGGTGAGGGTGAATCCCAATGGCGGCGGCGGCTGCTGCGGCATGATGCTGTAGGATGGCGTGCTGCACAGTTGTGATGGAGGTGGCAGAGGCCGTGGCCGGCTGCTGAATGTGGATGGGCTGCAAGGCTGGAGTGGCTGGGGCCAGGGCGGCCGAGGCGGGAAAGGCCTTCACCTGCTTGGCCAGAAGCTGCTGCTGGATGTGCTGCTGTGCAGCCTGCTGGAGCTTGCTGTACTTCTCCATCTCCTCGGGAGTGAAGGTGATGGGCTGGCTCTCCAGGGGGGCAAGGGATGCATCCTCGGCTCCATCAGTTGACTCAATACTGGGTTCCCCACTGGGCGGTGCGTAACCCGGGAAGGGCTCGAGGTCTGATGCTATAGGCAGCAAGCTGGACTCCACAGGGCCTGGCTGACTGCCGCTATCCAGGGACTCAAGGGTGTCCCCGTCGCTGGGGTCAGGGAGGTAGTTATGGGAGATGGATGGGTCCCCAGGATAGCAGTCAGAGTGCACTGGGGTGCCTAGCGGAGCCACAGGGTGATCAGCAGTAGCTTCTTCAGACTTTGGCTCTTCTGGGGGTGGGTCTGATAAGGGGCCAGCTGTTTCCTCTGAGGGGAACTGATGTCCAAATGGGGCATCACTATTCCCTGGAGGCCCTTCTTCTGTCTCTGACTGTTCTTGCTCTTCTCCCCTTTCCAAGCCAGACTCTTCACATTTCTTGGCGTTGGGCTTTCGGGTAGCTGGGAGCTTCCCTATTAGAGGAAGGACAGGCTTGTTGCCAAGAGAAGGGGGGAGCTTGGGTCCAAAATAACCTTGTGGGGGATCCTTGAGCTTCAGCCCGGCTTTATTAGGGGTGGCCAGCACCTCCTCACTCACACTCGGTTTCCTCTCCACTTTCCTTGACTGAATCTTTTCCAGTAGCAGCTTGGCGGTGACGGAGTTCTTGTCCTCAGGGCTGCAGTCACTTTCTGACCCTCTTCCTGGGCCAGCGCTGCTGTTCTGGGAGAGTGGGCCTATCCCCTTACCATCATCTCCTCTGCCATCTTCTTTCTTCTTCTCCCCAGGACCTTCTCCCCGGCCTGATCGGAAGTAGTGGGGAGACTGGGAGCGGTAGATTTTAGAGCGAATGAAGTCTCGACGACCAGAACGCCTCTCTTCAGGGCTCTCGTGCCCCCATGATCCCTTCCTGGAGCCTGACCTCTGTGAAGGACTCCGGGTGCTGCGGCTGCGGTCCCGGCTATAGCTCCGACTCCGCTGCCAGCTGTGGGCTGTGGTGCTGCGGCTTCTCCTTTTGCTCCGGCTGCGACTACAGCTGCTGCTGCGGCTGCGGCCCCTGGATCTTGAGCGCTCTCTGGTATGACTCCGAGATCGGCTTCGGGACTGGCTGCCACTGAGGCTATAGTCATCATCAGAAGATGAATATTTGTGCCGCTTGGACCGGTGCTTGGAGCTGGCATAGTCTGAGTCATCAGAATCGTGGGAGCGCTTGGAGTGCCTTCGTGACCGGTCACTATAGTCACTATAGCTGTCATCAGAGTAACTGTGTTGTCTACTATAGCAGCTCTGGTCTGAAGAAGCATCTGAACTACTGGAGTAAGACCGCCGGGAGGAATGGCGAGAGGAATGGTGCCGGCCAGACCGTGAGCGGCTTCGGGAATGCTCACTGCCTGACTCCTCCTCTTCCTCTTCTTCCTCCTCCTCCTCCTCCTCACTGTACTGGGATGGAGACTTCTGGTGCAGCCGGCGTGATGACGCATCATCACTGTCTTCATCTCCACTACTGGGTCGACTTCGATGGCTGGATCGGCTGCTCCGTTTGGTGCCAGTTCTTTGCTGGCAGGATGACGTGGGAGGTTCACCCCTGTGTTTCCTCCCACCATGATCTTGGGTGCTCCCACTGCCTCCGCCTTCATCCTTCTTGCCACTGCTCCCTTCTTCAGCTGGAAGGGATCTCCGCTGGGAATCATCCTGGGCTCGCCGCCGTCTTCTTGGTGGTGCAGGGCTACCACTACCAGGGGGTTCCGGTTTGGGCCCCCGTTCAGAATCTGCTGGGGCTGATGACTTATTCTTTTTTCGTTTGCGCTTCTTGCGCTTCTTAGACTTCTCCCCAGATTCTGCCTTAGAGCTTTTCTCTTCTGGGTCAGCCCTGTGTTTCCGTTTATGTTTGCTTGATTTTTTGTGCTTCTTTTTCTTTTTGTGTCGGTGGGACTTCCCAGATCGTTCTTTCTTGCTAGGCAGGCTTCTCCCTGTGTCTTCTGTCTCTGATCCATGGCTACCCCCAGGCTCCTGCTTATTCAGGCTGCTACAGGCAGCCCCTGAAGCAGGTGCATCGATTCTGCCTCCTGAAGAATGTTGGACACTCTCTTCCTCCTCCTGGCTTTTATGTAGCTCACTAGGATCAAGGCCTTGGAGATGGTCCTTTGAGGAGCCTCCTATGTCCTTTGGCTTTTCTGTCCCTTTTGCTCTGGTATCTTTGTTCCTTGAAAGCTTGAAGTCAAAATACAAAGGGTTACAACTGTACGAAATGGAGGGTTCTGCCTTCGTGAAAATCAACAGTTCTGATGGCCACTGGAGGGCAGTGCTTTCATCTTTGCTTAAAACGGGAAAGAAAGGACCGGTTGGATGTTTGGGTCCCTCCCGGCTTTCTCTTCCTGCTGGAGTAGCCTGAGAAGTTTCTTTAGGAGGGTCCGACTCACACATTTGGATCTCTGAATCCTTCTGACTGTCTAAACTATGCTCACTTACATCCCCTCCTGAGGGCTTCTTTGTCTCAGCTTTGCTCCCAGGCTCTGAGGGCTCAGCCGCACTGGTTTCCATCTGCTGTTCGGAGACTTCACTAACTGTCTTTTCTGCTCCTTGGCTTGTCGTCACCTTGATGCACCCTTTAGGCTTGGGAGAACTACTTTTTTTGCTGTCTAGGGCATTCTTTGGGTGTGTACTATTATCACCTTCCATTTGTTCACTGGCTCTCATAAAGAGTAGAAAAGGAAAATTAGGTTTTACTTTGCAGTGTGCTGGGGGGATGTAGTGGTAATACTCTGGCTCTGTAGCCCCGGCTCCTTCTTCTCGCTTCATTCTTTTTAACTTAGATAATGTTGAGGCAAGGGACCCTCCGTCCTGCGGGTCTTCATCCTCTTTTTTACCATCGGGGTTACTGCTACCATCAGAATCTCCCACCTTCTGCAGTCCTTGGTCTGTACCCTTTTCATCAGCTTTTGCTCCATCTTCAGAGGTCCCTTCCTCTGCGTGGTCCTTGAAAACTGATGCTATTGATTCGAGTTTGACAGGAGCCTTCTTGGCAAAGGAAAATGACACTCCCAATTTTTGCAGTGGGGTTCCCAGATTATTCTTAATGCCAAAGCTGATGCCTTGAGAGGCTGGCCCAGGAGCCTGTGCCAGCCCAGTGGTATTAGTGATTTGTACTGCAGTGAATGGGCCTCCTTTATCTGTGGAGAATTCAGATCCAAGGCCACAAGTGGCGGTGGTACTTGTGCCACTGTTTGCTGCTGATTCTTCTTTCTCATCATCTCCACCTTCTTCATCTACAGCCACTGTGGTTGGTCTGAACATGGGACCACTTCCAGGTGCACTACACAATGGTTTAGAAAAATAAGAAACAAACAAAAAAACAGGTTTAGGGGTACATTTGATACTACTTTATTTTTTTGGCCTGCCATGAAGCATGCAAGATCTTAGTTCCCTGAGGAGGGATCAAACCCATGCTTCCTGCAGTGGAGGGGCAGAGTCTTAACCACTGGACCCTCAGGGAAGTCCCTCATACTTCTAAAACACTTATCTCTTATGTTTGACCATTCATCACAGGCAGATCTTAAAGACACTGAATGGTGGTCCTTCCTCAGCCCTATGCTAATGAAAGGAAATTGCTCAGTAAGGTAAGGCAAAGGCTCATACTGCTAATCTACCAAGCTACATTCATAGGGATAGCCAGTTACTGCTGTTTCTTCCTAAGCTGTCTAAATACTGAGGTTTACCTCACAATTTGAAGACACTATCATTACCATCTGGCATAGCCCACCTGTCTTGTAACTGTTCTCAATTTTTACTGTACCATCCTACCCACCAGTATGCTACCAAACATATGGCTGAAAATTTATTCCCAAAGGTTGCACAGTTCACCCTTGAATGATATGGGTTTTCAGGTTTGAAATGCAAGGGCCCACTTATACAGATTTTTTTTAGTATATACATGTCACATAATTTGCAGCTGACTGAATCTTTGGATGTGGAACTGCAAATACAGAAGACTGACTATAAAGTTATACACAATTTCTGACTGTGTAGGTGTATGAGTTTGTGTGGGGGCTGGGGTCATTAGCACCCCTAACCTCCACATTGTTCAAGGATCAACCGTACTTTGTACATCTAAAAAATAAAACAAAACAAAAACACAACCCTAAATTTCTCTGCTTTCAAATTTCAATTTTTTAAAATGTGCCTATTCCCTGAGTTGAACACAGTCAGAAACCTCCACCGTGCTACTCTCTGATGGTCTGTGGTTAGGTTAGCATGTCTGTTACAGAAATGAAGAGTCTGTGTCTATTTCCTGGCACCATGTCCAAGCATTTGCTTTGGTTTTGTGACACCTTCTGGGCACTCCATACAACGATCATGCTTCTACCAAGTACTTTCTCAGCACTGAAAACAGAAACACCAAGGAGCCTCAGAGCCAGTGTTTTAAACTCCTATCATGTCTGAAATTTTTACAGTGTGTGGGTTATACAGGTATCTCTCAAGCCAAACTCAAGAACTGAAGACAATTATTTGGATGAAGTCCTCTTAATCTACACCCTAACTACTAGCTGTCCTAACCTCAGAGACCAAATATACTCAGATAATATGGTAACCCCTTTGCCATCTGAACTCTTGTTATTGGAAGATGGAACCCACCAGATTAGGGTAGCAAGAGAAACTCTCACTGTGTCACAAAATCCACCCCATGGCAAAGAAACCTTCAAACTGAAATAAAAAAGAATTTATTGTGACCTTTTGCTTAGTCTTTGCCATGCAACTCCAACAATACTATGGGGTCATGCATTACTCCTAGGACGATGACATATACCTGATGGTGGGTCAAAACCTTCTTCTATCTTCCCAAGAGTTTACTTGGTCATCTTTTAACTGTTTATTTCTAAAACAGAACTAATGCTGCACAGTGTGACTGAATAAATAAATAAAACAGAACCAAAAGTCACCAATGAAGAAAAACACGTATTAAAATATGTCTGAAACTAAAAAGTGGTCTGGTATATATTTTTTAAGGAAGTATTCTTACAACAAGTCCAAGAGGAATGTATTTATTACATAAAGAACTGCTAAAGAAGGAATCAGAATCAGTTTACAGGCATTGTAACTCAATATTAGAGCTCATGGGTTAATTGTTTCAAAACTTACACTGTATGTGTTCTCCTCCTTCCTCCTTCTTCCAAAGCACAAGAGAAGTTAATAAGTAAACAAGTATCTCAAAATCTAGAAAGGTCACGATCTTGAAAACTCTGGCCTCAACTTCTGTAAACTTTTAAAAGTCACATAGTTTTTCTTTCCCCTGTAACCAGTTCCTCTTATTCCTGGCGAGCCATTAAAAACAAACAGAGGGACCTAAATCCTTCAGATTGAGGCACATACCTCATGAATTCTCAGATGCTCAAAGACTAGGTCCACCAAAGACTAGCTGCTTGGGAATGCAGCCCCAGGTGGGGCTTAGGGGTGCTAATTACACCTAAGGCTAAATACCAGTCCTATACTTATCATCAAGAACCATGAAGGAACATTATAAACAATATTCAAGAAGGCAGGAATCTGTAGAGAGATGAATAGAATTTCCTAGGCTTTACTGCTTAGTACTAACTCTACAGTACTTGGAAAGACAGTTAAAACACTTAAATCTGTGTTCCAGTAGAATATTGTACGGTATGTGCTTCTCTACATAAGAATAATATGGGAGGGGAATTCCCTGGTGATCAAGTGGTTAGGACTTGGCGCTTTCACTGCTGTGGCCTGGGGTTCAACCCCTGGTTGGGAACTGAGATCCCACAAGCTGCACAGAGAGTCAAAAAAAAGATGGAGAATGGGAATAATAGTTGCATAATCTACTGATTTACTGAGCATCTTCTATGTGCTAGGAACTCTTCTGTAAACACTTTGATGTAACAACTTAATGACTTCTCACAACAACTTTAAGAATTAAGTTATTATTATCATTTCCATCTTACAGATAAGGAAACTGAGGCATAGAACTTAGATAATTAAGGTCACACAGATCATAGGATATGGCCTCAGGAACATATATTCTTTTTTTTTTTTTTTTTAATTTGGCTGCGCTGGGTCTTAATTGCAGCATGTTGGCTCAACTGCTCTGATCTATGTGGGATCTTAGTTTCCCTGTCAGGGATCGAACCCACATCCCCTGCATTGCAAAGCATATTCTTAACCACTGAACCATCAGGGAAGTTCCAGGAGTGCATATTCTTAATCAGTATATTATACTCCAAGTATAGATATTCTTTTAGTTTGAAAGAAGGATCTATTTAAAATTTAAGGATTATATGTCAATTATACCTTAATTTTTTTAAAAAGGATTATTAAATTCTTAAATCTTAAAGATTATTAATTATTTGTAAGCCCTCGGAGAGACAATGTCCTCACCATTCAGCTTGTTTTCTTTGCTCTGCCAACTCGTGGAGCCGCCGTAGGGCTTTCTCCTGTTTCTTCTCATCTTTGCGGGATCTTGAGGAGACATTTCGAGCAAACTCTCTCTGCTTGAGATCTTTCAATCTCTGAGGTAACAAAAGAAAGGAACAGGGAGTGGGTGATTTAGAATAACTTGGGGATCCTGAAAGCAAGGCCTTCAGAATTTTTATCCATAATCAATGGTTATAGCATAGTGTAGAATATACATTGTTGTACTCTCTTATGGTAATTGAAAACACAATGGCTGATTACTCTGGGTAAAGCACCTGGAGTATCTGCATTCCTAATTAGGATAGCATACCATTTGCTTTATTGGCCAAAATTAAATAATTTCAGAAGCAACAAACAAATTTTAGAACACTAGGAGACAAGAAAAGGGACTATTTAATCACCTGCTCTTTCAGGATGCAAAACTAGACAAATAGAATATGAGTTAAATTGTAATAACACAAGCCAAAGAGAACAGAAAGGGGTTAAGCTAGTACAGAAAATTACCCAGGTGTAAGATCCTAAAAAGCAATGTACAGCTTACATGGGAAGGTTATCTGAATCAGACTAACAAACAGAAAGCCTACTTTGATTTCACCATAAAAAGGTGCTATTCTTTTCATCATGAACAGTTTTCCTGTGAATTAATCAAATCATCTTCCAATGCTTGCATGTTCAGAGCTCACCAGTCTGACCACTTTCATCTGGTCAGTCTGCTGAAATTAGAAAGTAATAGGTGTGGCTTTTCATTCCTTCATGGCCCCAAGAGGAACAACCAGGGAATGAGATGGGAGAGTAGATAAGCCAAAGAATTTATTACTTAAAATCCTGATGAAAGAATGGGTCTTTTATTCTCAGAAGATACTATATGTAACTATCTGTAAAACAAAAACAACAAAGAAAAAATAATAACAGTGTTATGACACACTGATGACCAGAGTCTAGACATATCTATCTGCAATGAAGACAGAATGAGAATTAGTTTCAACATACTAGATAATATAAAAGCAAACAAACCAAAACAAAACACATACATTAACCTATGCTTTTTACAACAGCATTGAGAAAAGGAATCTGACCCAATATAAAGTGGACATTGCTTTGTGGAAAGGCATGATGCTGAACAGACAGAGGAATTTTCTTATCTAATATTTATGAAATGTGTTTTGAGTATTTTTGAATTGGGAGAGGGAAAGGGTGGAAAGACACACACAGAAAAAGATATACAGCTAAAGACACTAGTAGAAAAACTCACTCTTGTGATCTGGGCTCCCAAATTAGAAGGATTTGCTTTCAATACATCAGCTG
This sequence comes from Okapia johnstoni, assembly GCA_024291935.2. NCBI lineage: Eukaryota > Metazoa > Chordata > Mammalia > Artiodactyla > Giraffidae > Okapia > Okapia johnstoni. The sequence continues at coordinate 17,803,823 of CM044306.1, read as the reverse complement.
AAAATGTCACATCACAAAGAAAAAAAGTAAAAAATAAAACAAGAGTGGAAGAGAAAAAAAATAAAGCAAGCATTACTACACAAGCTCTCTTAGTGAATCCGCAAACTATTATACTAAACAATCAGGGACAAAGCCATCAACTCTAAAACGTCTGAGGAGAGGGAAGTATCTGAACAAACATGTATGTGTACATACACACAGACTGACACAGCAATCATCCCTCCTAGGTACGTGGGGCCGTCTCCACTCCTTTAGGAAAATGGTTACAGAACTTTAGGAGAGACCACAGCGGTCTAAAAGTAATTAGTCTTATTTCATTTACTTTTATTTGGGGGATATTCAAGTAACCAACAGCTGGCAAAATTGTTTTACTGAGGCTGGCTGCTCAGAATTAAGCTTTTTATAAAAAATACTTCAAGATGAAGGAGTGACTATTTTAAATGAATATGAATTCCAAATTCCTCCTTCCAAGGAGAATGGGGCAGAGAGAGTCTGTCAGGTCTATTGAATGATTATTTTAGGCCACAAACCTAGTTTTTTTCCTGACCCAAACACTCAACAGGCTCTCTGGCCAAGATTTAAATAGAATGTCATATTTTTTCTCATTTCTACTGTCTTTTCTCCAGCCACCTCATAGGCCTGGAAAAATCCGCCCATGCCCAGTCATTCCCTTCCCTCTTACACTTTTAGGAGTTATTTCCCAAACAACTACAGGACCCTGTCTAAAAGAATGAGCATTTTATCAAAGTCTTGAGCCTCCAGGCCAAGTCAATGATTTCCAGTCATTCAGCAGCCACTTGGTACAAACTTGAAGTTGAAGGGACAGACCATTTCCACATCATCCTGAAGACATCCCATCTTAAATTCCCACCCACCACAATTAGAAGTAGGGAAGGAAGAAAACAGGATGATACCAATAAAACAAGTGCAAATCCCAATCCTATACAAGGTATAGGCAACACTCCTATATCACCTCTATAAACTCTATGGTGAAGTTTGGGGTTTTAAAAAGAGAACTGGGAACCCTAGAATTCTAACCCAAATCTTAAAGACAAGACTTGGCAACTTTCCCAAACCCAAAATGTGTATTTGAGGTCTCTCTTAGATAAGGGTGTCCCAATGGTAAAAAGGGATTCCTAACCCCAAGTCTCTTCTTTCTATTCAGGGTCAAACTGAATTCCCCTCACAAAGTTTCTATTCATCCCTACATAAGACGGGATTCTTTTTCTTTCTGAACTGTCTTATTAGCACTTTGTTCTAGTGCTCACCTAGCAACCATCATTTTGTCTGACCACTTATTCCTGTCTTTCAAAAGGGCAGTGTGTACAAAATTTAAGTTTCACCTCTCTTGAGCTCAAAATCCCTCATTAGAAAAACAGGGTTATATAGCAATAGATTAACAAGATTAAGTGTCAAAATAAATACATGTAAAACACTTATTATGTCTAAACTGTTAAAGTTTGCCCCTTCCCCTGTATCTGGGGCAGGAACTATGGCTTGTCTTTATAATCAAGCCTGCACTGTTAAGGAGCAGCACTAAACCCACAGACTGCATCTGGTAAGTGGCTGGTGAATAATTTGGCTTAAACACTGGATCCTTGATTTTAAACAATTTTTTTTGTTATCAACTATAGGAAAGTTTAGTATGAAATATTTTCCTATATTTACTAGAGACATAGTCAAGTTAAATAGTATGGTTTTCCTAGGTTTCACTCTGTTATAGTAAGGAAGTCTTACTCTTTTTTTTGTCCAGTGATACTGCTTCGCATGTGGAAGGTTAAGTTCCCCAGTCAGGGTTTGAACCCAGGCACTGGCAGTGAAAGTGCTGAGTCCTAACCACCGCATTGCCAGGGAATTGTCATAAATCTCATTCTTTAGAGAACCAAAAGGTCAGAATTTTAAGCCCCTTAACTTCTGAAGAGAATTGGACCAATGGCAAAAAAAGGTATTGACCAGAAACTTCACAATTTCCAATCTAAAAAGTAATTTTTTATAAAGGTATAAAACCCTAATTCGGAGTCAGTTTTCCAAAGCTGCCTATTTTATTTCAAAAGGCTACCAAGCTTGGCTCATTTGTCACTGAATACCCATATGAAATTCCTCCTGTGACCTGTACTTTTACTTTCCACTTGAATTCTGAGGGGAACTCAACTTTAGATAACCTTTTCTAAACAAGAATAGAGGAGCAACATACCTGTCTGTCAAAGAAGACAGAGTTCCAGTAAGGAAACCAAAAAGTACAGATGTGTCAATCAAAAACTGTTTTCAAAGGCTGAGCAAATTCCATACTGTACACACAAATTCAAGTAAAAACCTTCAAACTAGCACACAGTCTAATCTGAATGGATCTAATTAATCATTTAGGTGACTCCAAAGCTACTATGTCCTATATATTATCTCTGAAAATTATCAAGTATAATTTCTGAAGAAAATTGCTAATAAATTTATTTATTGAACTATTAGTGCTTATTAATATAAATTTAAGCCATATAACACAATTTTAGCTGGAAAATATTTGATTCAAAGGAAAGGAGACCAAACTCCATTCATAATGAAAAGGTTTGAAGATCCTGTTTTTCCAAAAAATCAACAGCAAATGTCCAAAAAAGTACACACTTGTGGCACAGGACATAATTTCTCATTGATTTCCATCACATGGTAGCTGGAGTTTCCATTAAATTTCCCAAAAGACCAGTAGAGGGACGAACTTAACAAATAACCCAGAACTTAAAATATCCATCCACAGTTGGGCTAAAGACCACTTCAAATGTAAATGACATTTCCAGTTCTTAAAACCAGCTAAACCACAGTGTACTGGCAGAAAAATATCTGCTCCAGACACAAAATCCTGCTCCACCTTTCAACTCTGTTAAACCAGGGAAATGAGAATCTGGTATAGCTTACCAGGTTTTTAGTGCAGGTGATAAATTTGCCCACACTATTAATAATGTGGAGTGTCAACAGTAAGGAGTGGTGATGCATGTGAGCCAAGAATCAATGAGCCATATACTTCTGCACACTGTTTTCCCTACCAACAGAAGATAGTAAGGACCTCAATCTAATAAAATACTTTTTTATCTTTTAATATCTTTTGATGCTACACTTCTCTCTTGAACCACAACAAAATTTGATGCTAGAAGCTTATATCTGACTGAATATACTTCACTAGGAATACATCTATTATCTTTCTCAAGTATTTTAAAACCTATTATTGCACTTTAAAGAATAAAACCGTTATTTCCATGGGAAGAGAATTCCAGGCATTAGAAAATAGGTAGAGAGTATTTTCTATTGCCACTAAACATCCTATGTTCCAATATACATGCAATTCTAAAGAGAAACCGAATTCTATCTCTTTGGGGTCAGAAGATTATCTGTGATTTCTTTCTCTCACCAGACAGCAATCCCTCTCTCCAAGAAGACAGACTGCTCTTAGTCTTCCTTCATAACTAACCCTCCAACACACACCTTATCTATGGTATAGAAGACATGCTCAATAAACATTTATCAACCTGGTTTCAGTTTTAAAATCAGCTGCTGCGAAAGGGAACATAAACACATACTTTCATATGTTATTTGTTGGTTCACGAACAGAGATGGAAAATAGTGAGCAAAGAAGCAGTGGTTGTTTGTAACTCAATCTTTTTTTTTTTGCCCAAACATCATCCAGCCTTTAAGCTTCAACTACTCCCTTTCCATTATGTCAACGATCCCACATACCCCTAAATCCATGGCTCTTCTCCCCACTGTTCCTAGCCTCTCTCCAATGACAGAACATTAATGAGGAACGTCTCTCCTCTCCCAAATTGGAGCAGTCATGCTGCAGTTACTTGGCCAATTCAAGATTCAGTGTGTGTGATGCCTCTGGATGAGCCAGTCCAGGAAATCACCGTGCAGTGAGGCAGGGAAAAGACCAGCAGAGAACACAGAGAGCCTCAGCAGTAAACCACTCAGGGAAAAGAGATTCGAGTTGAAAGGTTAAGGAAATCCAAGTTACTGGTCAGTAGGTGTAAATTCTTCTTTTAGCACATGCATATCAGTAAGTGATGAAAATGAGTTTTATTCAGTAATATAGAAACCCAAATGTTTTATAACAGAAAACTAAAACTAATGCTGATTACAGATACTGAAAAAAATCAGAGGGGAAAGAGACAAGTATACATTTTTTTTGGCTAAGTAACTGTTAATTCTAATTAGTCATTTATGGCAATACTTAATTTGTGCACAATTACTCTGAAACACTGTAACTTAATATCATTTGGTGAATGTCAAATTAATCTGTCATCAAATCATTGCATTACATTTATGTTCTGAAATTCAGCAAAAGCCTTAAAAGTATGGTATTAATAGCATCATGTGTATACTTTAAGGTATTTTCCACACACCCATACCTAAACATACGCACACACATCTATGTACATGAAGTCACCATCATCATTACCAAAAGTTAACTTTGATAATGAAGCTTTAAAACTTAATTCTATTAATATGTATTTCATATATCATAAAATTCATCCATTTAAAGTGTAAAATTTAGTGCGTTTATTAGCACATTTTCAGAGTTGTGCAACCAGTAGCACTAATTTTAGAATATTTCCATTATCCCCAAAGGAAAACCCAACCATTAGCGTTAATTCCTCATTGTCCCTTTCTACCCAGTCTGTGGAAACCTGAACTATATTCTCCATAGATTTGCTTATTCTAAACCTCTCATATAAACAAAATCATACAATATAAGGTTTTTCTGTGACTGGCTTCTTCCACTCGGCATAATTTTTCAAGATTCATGCATGCTGTATTTATCAGTCAGTCATTCCATTTTATTGCTGAATAACATTTCATTGCATGGCTGTGCCACATCTTATATATCCATCACTTAATGGATATTTCAGTTGTTTCCACTGTAAACAAACCTGTACAAGTTTTCGTGTGGACATATTTTTATTTCTCTTGAGTATATATCAGTCATATGGTAGCTTTATGTTGAACATTCTGAGGAACTATCAACTGGTTTCCACAGGGGCTGCACCATCTTATAACCCCTCTAGCAGTGTAGGAAAGTTCTAATTTCTCCATATCTTCTCTAGCACTTACTGTATGTCTCATTTTGGCAACCTGAGTAGGTGTGAAATGGTATACCATTATGGTTTTGCAGATAACAAGTTTTAAGAATATCTATGTAATCCTCGAGATATATCTGAAAACAAAGATTTACCCTCCATGTAAAATCTGAAGGAGCATAATTCAGAAGAGCTGCTTAGGCCAAAGCAAATGAAACAGCAACATCCTAGTTCAGAGTTCTTTTTTCAGTAATATCATTCACAAACTTATCATTCCTAAAGTTGCTTTAACTTTTCAGACTACAACAGAACATAGAGCCTCATATGCCAGAATCTCCCACGGTGCACCACTGTGATGAATGTATGTGTACAGGAGCAGAAAACCAGTTGAAAGTTACAGAACGTAAATAAGGCAGAATCACTTCTATTCACTTTGGAACTGAGTGCCAAAAGGAAGAACAGAGTTAGAAATACATACTAACAGTATTAGAATACAAGGTTTACCAGCAACCTTAGCTCCGAAAAGGTCTGCTTAGGGTTACCCGTGATCACAAAAGCAGACAGCTTCCCTGAACAGACAGAGAGTTTTTCAAGATTAACTATGCTGTGATAGCAGGGTTTAAGGAGGAGTCTATTTTCAACAAAAGCAGAGGTGGTGGGTAAGATTTAACAGGTGAAAAAGCTCAAATCATGCTCAATTTTTGGGAGACTGGCCAAATGAAGTCATTCTTTTGTTAACTAAAACAGTCCCAAAGAAAATGGCATCCATAGCAGTACAAAACACAACTGAACCTAAAATTTTCACCTGTCTGCTGTAGGTTATTAAAATACAACTACAATATGCTTAAATTCTGAGATACATTCCTCTCATCACATCTGCTTTTGCTTCTCAGAGAAAAATCTCTTCAGAAGTGAACTGTGCTCTTTAAGTCAATATCTATAAAGCTTTGGCATTCATAAATACTTTATGATTTTCCTAACCTTTTCCACATTTTTACAACAATCAATTTATGATTTTTCTAATTTATAATTTTCTATAAACACTTCAAATATACAGCAGCTATGAAATATCTTCATGGTAGCTAATCTTAGTGGTTTCACTTAGAATGATCTTTTTCTTTTTACTTTAGTCCAAGAATTATCTTTTCTCACCTTGCCTTTTTAGTTTTGTTTTTATTGATACTCTTCTGTGTCCCATCCACCATGATCCCTGCACTGAATTTCATAAGTTGCACTGAAAAAGGAATACAGTTACATTTCATTAAATCTGCAGTGTCTTGCCAGAGGTTCAACTGGCTTTGGTGTGCTTACTGTCCTGATGCAATAAGTGCCAAGCATAGAGGACTGAATGTATCTTGGCAAAAACCGGACCAGTAAGTAGTGAAATTTCAAGTGGAGAGTACACTAAACTTGAATGAAGCCCATGTGAAGTCCAAAAATGATCATTCCTTCCATCACCAAACAATATCTCAGAAAATACTTCAATTCAGAGCCTATTTTATTTTTGAGAGATGAGGAAAACTCTTTTAACATTTCTGGGTTTTGGTACACATTACCAGGTGCTAGTCAACTAAGAGCAAGCAATGCTGTCAGAAAGTCAACAGTTTAGACAAAGTTAATTTAAATCACGTACTAGTTACAGATTCTACTCTGTACAGTTCAGAATAGAGAAGTCACTAATACCTGTTACAGGCTTAAATGGTTTAATAATTTAGTTCAGTCATTTACAAAGTTCAGGAAACCATTATTTTTACAGCTAAAACAGACCTTGGTATTTCTTTTCATACTGAAGCTATTTTAGCAGGAAGAAGAGGCAGGCTGAAAGCATTCTTTACGCAGATGGAGATACTGATTCTTGGAACAAGTTAAAGGAATTTCTCAAGGCTGCTTTACAGTACCAGATTTTGATCACTGGGTCATACTACCACATGGTTTTGAAACCGCAAGGAAGTTGTACCAATACTAACTAAGCAGGAACAAGCAGGCATCTTTTCAATGTGCTACTTCCCTAGCATCAACTACAACCTATGGAAGCTTGTGTAGAGATGAGGGAAAGGTCTAGGCCTGGGTCACAAACTCAAATGTTTAGAGGGATTTGACAGGTAACATAATGAGTCACACAGGTTGGTGTAAGAGAGAAGATGAAGCAGAAACCATATATAATTAGAGAAGGAGCACATGCGTTTCTAAAGAGAAGGTAAGCTTTCAGCTTTAGCCAACTGTTATGTTGATTATATAGGCCCAATGTTCTCAGAAGCTTCAATTTTTCAAGTTAAGTCAAAACCTGAATTATATAACATCTCATTTTAAAAAGTTGGGAATCAACTGAAATTAAAGGAGAAAAAACTACCACCACAAATACCAGACAAAACATAGTTGACCCTTGAATAACATGGGTTTGAATCATGCAGATCCACTGCTGTGTGGATTCTTTTCAATAGTAAATACTATAGTACTTTATGACAGGATTTTCTTCAATAGTAAATACTACAGTAAAATAATAATTACTACAGTACTACAGATCTGGGGTTGGTTGAATCCACAGACATGGAACCATCAATAGGGAGAGAACTCTCAGGTATGAAGGGTCAACAACAAATCATACACAGATTTTTGACTGCATGGAGGGTTGGCACCCCTAACCCCATGTTGTTCAAGGGTCAATTGTGCATGCATCTGGGGGAATCTGTGATCTCTAGTTTATGTACTGGAAGCTAGTGAGGAGGGCCCCTTAGAGGCACAAATAAAAGAGTAAGATTGGAAGAATCCTGAATGAGTAACAAGGCACTAAGAAAGCAAAACTAAAACACATCAGTGTTAAAATAATGCACCGACCACTGTGCTGCTACAAATTTACCTCTGGGAAAAGAGACTATTCTTTGGAGTTTGGAATTTAAATCTTGCAAGGCTAAAGAAAACAGTTTCCACTGTATATCCATTAGCAGATATGTGTTTTTAAAAGCTATGTAAAATAAAACGGCACAGAAGTAGAGATGGAAAAATGTTTTGCTTCACAGTCAACTTGAACTTTTATAACTAAGCCAACAAAGGTAGAAGATGAATACTAACGTTTACTGAACACTCAGGCATATGAAACTAACATATAAAAATGAATCACAGATTGGATTACCTCTTGAGAAATGGAAGGCTTACCCTTGGAGATCTCAAAATGTACAAAATTATCACTATTAAAGGTGTTAAACTGCTAAAAACAGCCAAAATGTCTAATTAGGATTTTCATCTCTGAAAATCAGGCTGGGTCTTAATACTTGTGTATTAATGACTCTCTTCACAAGGTATCTTAGAAAACTGAGAAAAACTAGTGAATAGTGAATAGTGAGATGTACAAAGCACCAAGGAGGTGGGGAGGATTAGAAAAATCACCACAAATGAAGGTGACCAAATAGATCCTTTTTGAGAGATTGTGTGTGTGCGCGCTAAATTGCTTCAGTCATCTTCAACTCTTCCCAACCCTATGGACTGTAGCCCACAAGGCTCCTCTGTTCATGAGATTCTCCAGGCAAAAATACTGGAGTGGATAGCCATTATTCTCCAGGGGATCTTCCGAACCCAAGGATCAAACCCGTGTCTTTTATGTCTCCTGCACTGGCAGGCAGATTCTTTATCACTAAGCGATTATTTGTGCTTAATAAAGATAAGGGCATGTTCAGGATCCTACCTATACTAGGAAGTTTACCACTAACATAACAGATTATTTCTCTGGAAAGTTTTAATGGTGAAACTTTGATAGAAGATGCAAACTAGGGATTACTAATATAGGGTTGAATGTACTTACCTATTATCTCAGATTCATAATAATCCTGTGTGCCTGCCTGGAAGACAAGACAGGGTGTCTTTATGATTTTAGAGCATAAATTTGGAAAATGGTAGGTCCACTTGTATGGTAAGTTCATGTCCATTAAAGAGGAATGAAAAATAGGACCTATCTCCTTCTCTTAGGAGTTATTTAGCTGTTTTGTACCAAGGTCAATTAAAGTCCCCTTAGAAGTCCTAAAGGCAGGAAAAAGTAGACCTATAATAACAAACTTATACTGCATCTGTTCTTTGTTTAATACCTAAGATGGGCTTTTGATCAAGATGAAGAAATCAACTTACATGCATTCATTAATCATACCAGCTAAAGATTTTTTTTGCCAGACCAGGAATCACAGATATATTCTATATTAATGGATAAGGTAATTCAATATAAGAAATCCTTAATTTTTTATTTTCATTTTGATGATACTCTAAAACAGAGTAATACATGAATATCTGAGATCATTTAGATGAGAACAGTATAAATGTTTACAACATAACTGGGGGCTTAAAATGATAAGAAACTGGTCCGTACCAAACAAAGGCCACACAGTATCATGGGTACTTGAAAGTTTTTCAATAGTTCTAAGAAAACAGAGTTTCTCAACCTCAGCACTACTGATCAATATTCTAGGCCAGGTAATTCTTAATTGCAAGGAGCTTTTCTGTGAATTGTAGGATGTTTAGCAGTATCCTTAGTCTCTACTCACTAGGTGCCATTAGTACCATCTCTCTAGTTGTAATAATCAAAGATGTCTCCAGACATTGCCAAGTGTCCCCTGGGAGACAAAATCTCCCCAGGTGAAGAATCACTACAGAAGACAAAAGTGGTGAGAGAACTGAGTCCACACAAGGTGCACAGGAGAATAAATATGTGAAATTCAAATGAACCAGAGCTATAATAATTTTACTACTCTCAAACTGAGAGCACCATTACTCATCACATTAATTGTTGTCGATGTGAATTTTATTAGTTTTGTAGTTTTCTCAGATTTAATTTGCCAATCTGTTTTGCTCTGACAGAGTTTTTTTCCTGTTATAAAGCAAGTCAACACATGATTCAAGTTGGAATCACACTTCCTCATTCATTGTTTTCCAAGAAAGGGAAGTCAAGAAACTTCTTATCAACTAGAAATGTAACCTTTCTTAATGTTCTTTTGGTGTCTAAAGTTTCTTCTGGAGTCTTAATTTTTTTAAAAAAAATTTATTTTATATTGGAGTATAGTTAATTTGTAATGTGTTAGTTTTAAGTATATAACAAAATGATTTAGTTACACATATACATGTAACTATTCTTTTAATTAATCAAATACAATTCTTAAAGAAATTTCCTAAAGAAATTCTCATGAGCCCAAAATGGTAGACATATATTTAGATGCTAAATGTCTTTGTTAATTCCAGAAAACAAAACAAAAACAAAAAAGCTCCCAAATTTGACTTACACACACACCAAAAAGCTGAAAAAAATTATTGGATGCAATAAATTGGATGCAACAGTCACTGTTGCATTTGTCTCTCTTGAGATATGCTTCTTTGAAATAGTAAGGTAATTGCTAATATATCTTGTCCATATATATGCTCTCTAGATTTCTCTTCCTCAAATCAAGCAGAGCTGACAATATATTAAAACAATGTCCAAAGTTGTATATAAAGTTGAAAAGTTGTCTTCAATACAACTCTATTAATGGAAGATTCTTAAATCTTAAAATGGTTAGGTGTGGTTAACTATGGAAAAGATTGCTGCAAAAAAGTGAAGACCACAACTAGCTTATAAACTATTCCTAGGCTAGTAAAAGAAAACTTGGTCAAAGCTTGCCTTTTACATGCACTGAAATGGTTGGTTGGAAGATGAAGCAAAGATTAGAAAAATGGTTCAACATGTTCAGCTTAAAAGAATATTTCAGCAATGCTCATAAATCTTACAAATTTATCAAATACAACTACTGTGCCCCTAAAAGACCTGGCAAGTTCTGCTAAAGTCACCACGATCAAATGTCTCAAAATTCTTTAATAAGTCAGAATTGTCCTACAGGTTTAAAGACTCATTTCCTCCTTCTAAAATCCCCCAAGGGAATTACTGCCACCTTCTTTATGCTAGTAACTAGTTAGGAATAATTTACTTTTCTAAATCAATGAACGGAAGAAAGAAAAAAGGCCATAAAGAAGGTGTAATTTGTTTTTCAGCAAGCTCTTCAACATGCAGCATCAGAATTTTTTATTAAAGTTAAAATAGCATCTAACTTTATTTCCCTTCCCAAGATTTATCTATCTTCCAAGGTATACCAAGTAACAAAATGACTTACTGATAGAAAATACCCAACACAGCATGAATTCTTAGATAACAGAAGATGAAATGACCAAAGCCTGAGATAACTGTTCAAAGTTTAACAAGTTCAGGAACAGGGAGAAAGGGAAACAAAGCTCCCAGAGGATCCTTAGCTGAATTATCAAACTAAATACAAATTTAGAAACCATTCAAAGCTAAAAATTTTATGCATGAAGCTCACAATTCTTCACTCTACAATCTTAGAAGGATGAGGCCTATGTCAGGACTTCTGTCACTGAAAAAAAATCAAGTCAGTCAGATGACCTCAGATAAAGACAGGCAGATACAAGAAACCACAGTCAAGAAGTTTTGGGGAGTATACTCATAAAGTTTAACATTTATAACAACAAATAAAGTATCTTTTTCTTTTTTAGAAATTAACTATTCCTCACCTGCTTGTGTGCATGATCATAGGAGTTGATATGGTTGTCAAATTCCTGGTGTTTCTGATACTGCTTATCACAGAGTTCACAGTAAAAGTTGGCTCTAAGGTCTTCCAACGCTTTGGCAATGGCCTTCTCTTTGTCAACATAATCCTACAGGAACCACAAAATAAAACAAAAAAAAATGAACTTGGTGAATGTTACAAAAAAGTAGTCTTACTGGAAGAGAGAAAAAGGGCTTTTCATAACATTTAATGGTACCAGTTAAAGTCAGATAGAACACAAGTAGCAATTTGGTGGGGTAATTAGTGTGTGGTCATACTAAGAGCTGTCTTCAAATAAACAAAAGTCTAAAGAACTTAATTTCACCTTTGCTTTTGACAGTCTGGTGGACTAGATACCGTGGCATCCCCTACGCCTATCTCTGGCTAAAAGACCCTCAACCAACCAGATATAAAACACAATTTTCACTGTATTGCAGGAACCATACAAAGAAAAGTAAATCTCAAGAGGGGCAATCAAACAAGAAAAAAAACAAAACAAAATTTAAAAATCAGCTATGACCTGAAACTGAAATTAGAGTTGTGATGGGCAAGGGCTCGCCTTAGGACCATATGGGTGACAATGGTGCTTGAGGTTTGAGCAAGGTGGTGCAGCTAAACCTGAGAAGCCACACTAACAAGGAAAAGAACCTGGAAGTGGGCTGGAAATTTCAGCATCTCTGGGTCTTGGCAGAAGGGATAAAAAATGTTCTCAGAAAGCATCCTCTATTCTGGAACCAAATTTTTCCCTAGATTAGGATCAGCAAAATAGGAGTTATAATCAAAGATTATTACACACATAAAAGGAAATAAATCTATCACAAGCAAGAATCACAAAAAATAAGCAACAGATTTAAGCCTCCAAGAACTAATTCTATTATAAAGTAACTATAAAATGTTTAAAATATAAAATGGAATTACAAATATGAGCAAACATAAAACACTATTATAAAAAACAAAACAAAAAACTATGCAAATTGCAGAAAGAACCAAATGAGATTTTTACAACTGAAAAACCTAATTGTAAAAAATTTTTAAATGCATTAACTATTTAGGGGATGAGTTAAAAGACAGTCAAGAAACAGCTCAAAATAGATATAGCAGGGGTGGTGAAAATGTGCTGGAATTAGACTGCAGCAATAGCTGCATGACTTTGTGGAATATACTAAAAACCACTGAACTGTACAATTTAAAAAGATGAGTTTCATGGTAGGTGAATTATATCTCAACTGATATAATGGCTGAAAATTTTTCAGAAGTGATAAAAGGCAGGATTTCACAGGTACACGAAGCACAAAGTAAACCACACAGGTTAAATAAAAAATAAGCACCTAATACATGCTAGTGAAACTGTAAGTTATGGGATCAAAGACAATGAAATCATAAAACTACCCAGAAAAAAATTAAGGATCACCCATAATCAGACTGATAGCAGATTCAAAAGCAATAAAAAAAAAAGATAGAAAATAGTATGCTTCAGTGTGAGAGAAAACATTTTCAATTGCATACCAAAAGAAAATTTTTTTAGAAATGACGAAATAAAGGCATTTCTAGATAAAAAGAGAATTTACCAACAGATTCATTAAAAAGGACCTCCCTAAAGCAGAATTTTTGAAATCATAGATTGTGACCCACTAGTGGGTCATGACATTGATTTAGTAGACTGTAACAAATACAAATATGATGCTGTGGAAGCGCTGCACACAATATGCCAGAAAATTTGGAAAACTCAGCAGTGGCCACAGGACTGGAAAAGGTCAGTTTTCATCCTAATCCCAAAGAAAAGGCAATGCCAAAGAATGTTCAAACTACCACACAATTGCACTCATCTCACACACACAACTGAAGTGACTCAGGAGCAGCAGCAGCACACACTAACAAAGTAATGCTCAAAATTCTCCAAGCCAGGCTTCAACAGTATGTGAACAATGAACTTCCAGATGTTCAAGCTGGTTTTAGAAAAAGCAGAGGAAGCAGAGATCAAACTGCCAACATCCACTGGATCATCGAAAAAGCAAGACAGTTCCAGAAAAACATCTACTTCTGCTTTATTGACTATGCCAAAACCTTTGACTGTGTGGATCACAACAAACTGTGGAAAATTCTTAAAGAGATGGGAATACCAGACCACCTGACCTGCCTCTTGAGAAATCTGAATGCAGGTCAGTAAGCAACAATTAGAACTGGACATGGAACAGACTGATCCCAAATCAGGAAAGGAGTACCTCAAGGCTGTATATTGTCATCCTGCTTATTTAACTTATATGCAGAGTACATCATGAGAAATGCTGGGCTGGATGAAGCACAAGCTGGGATCAAGATTCCGGGAGAAATATCAATAACCTCCGATATGCAGATGACACCACCCTTACGGCAGAAAGCGAAGAAGAACTCAAGAGCCTCTTGATGAAAGTGAAAGAGGAGAGTGAAAAAGTTGGCTTAAAACTCAACATTCAGAAAAGTAAGATTATGGCATCCGGTCCCATCACTTCGTGGCAAACAGATGGGAAGACAATGGAAACATTGACAGACTTTATTTTCTTGGGCTCAAAATCACTGCAGATGATGACTGCAGCCATGAAATTAAAAGACACTTGCTCCTTGGAAGAAGAGACAGCATATTAAAAAGCACAGACATTACTTTGCCAACAAAGGTCTGTCTGGTCAAAGCTATGGTTTTTCCAGTAGTCATGTATGAATATTGAGAGCTGGATTATAAAGAAAGCTGAGCACCGAAGAATTGATGCTTTTGAGCTGTGGTGTTGGAGAAGATTCTTGAGAGTCCCTGGGACTGCAAGGAGATACAACCAGTCCATCCAAAAGGAAATCAGTCCTGAATATTCACTGGAAGGACTGATGCTGAAGCTGAAACTCCAATACTTTGGCCACCTGATGCAAAGAACTGACTCACTGGAAAAGACCCTGATGCTGGGAAAGATTGAAGGCGGGAGGGGACGACAGAGGATGAGATGGTTGGATGGCATCACTGACGTGATGGACATGAGTTTGAGAAAGCTTTGGGAGTTGGTGATGGACAGGGAGGCCTGGCGTACTGCAGTCCATGAGGTCGAAGAGCTGGGCACGACTGAGCGACTGAACTGAAATGAGGAATACTAAAGGGGGTAAGATTAAGAAAACTTCAATTTTATAAAGGTAATACAGGCCAACAAAACAGAAAAATTAGGAATATAGAAAGTAAAAAGATGTAAGAAACAGACTTACAAGTAATCACAAGAAATGTAAATGCACTAAAATAAAACCGTCAGAAAAATTTAACTACATGTTGATTACAAGAGATATCCCTATAATATGAGGACTTTGAAAGTTAAAGGATAGAAAAAGATATGCCAGGCAAATTACTAACCAAAAGAAGTTGGAGTAACTATTAATGTTCAAGTTTTTAGACTTTATAGTAGAAATTTTTAGTTGAGTTTGTGGCCAGCTATGGACTTCAACATAACAAGATTATTCTCCAAATAAGTGGCACTGTTAAGTTTGAAAAGCGAACATAGATATGCTGGTTTTACATTAGTCTTAATGAGGTTTTGGCTCAAAACTGTGGGACTGGCCCAAAGAAGTGGTCCGATTTGACTCAGCAGCTCCACTTAAAAAGAGATCAAGAGACATCTCAAAGCAAGTGAGTTAATTCATTTGCTATAAGGTAACACAGAAGAGTGAGAAGGGGAAAGGAATGATACATGATTGCTTTGCTAGCCTTTTATAGCAGAGTAGGTGCCATTACTCTCATGAGCAGTTCCTTCTAGTTAACAGACCTAAAGATAAACCTCATTGCAAAGGTTCTACAATCGGTTTTTTATTCGGTTTAGTATCTTTTGGACACTTTCAAAGCATCGCTATCATCTAACATCTCTCTACCACTTCTCAAGTTGAGCTACTTAATTAGTAAGCAAGAAAAGGTTGCTGTATTTTGTGGAAGACCAGTACTGAACTAGTTTGGACAGACTAGTTAAGATTGAAAGATGAATATGTGGCACATCATGATTTTTTCCCCTATTCAGTCCTTCTCACTAGTTTTCTCTAAGCATCCTGGACTACTTCATGTTGTCTGGCTAAAAGCAATTTGTGGATATTCTTCCTTATCAGTGCTGGTTTCCCAGACAGAAGTCGGAAAGCTCACTTGCCCAATTTTCCTTAAAACTAAGGTGCAGACATATCATCTACCATCTCTTCTTGTGAAATGTATTTGCATGAGACTTTGATTTAAAAGTGAGCAGTACAGAGAAGTGCCAAGTGGAATCCATCTTCTAGCAATGGTGGCTGCAAAAGCATATTGATTACAAGAGATTCCTTATTGTATCTCAAGTCTTTCAATGGGAACCGCATTCTTTCTTTCCTAAGTACTTTCTTTAAAATTTCTTTTAGATGAGTCTTTTGCTGGCAAATGGATTTTTTTTAATCTGAAAATTTATTTTTAATATTTTTTCTTAAAGATATTTTTGCTGGGTGTACAATTATAGGTTGATGATTGTTCTGAGCATATTCAACATTCCATTAGATCACATCAATAACAGAACTGACACTGTATTCAGATTTCCTTGTTACTATAACAGTTCTTCAAAGACTGTCTTTTGTTTGATATTGTACAGTTTTACCAGGATGTGTCTATGTGTACACTTCCTTTTTATCTTGCTCGAGAGATTCATTAAGCTCCTCGAATATGTGAGTTGTGTCTTTCATCAAATTCTGGGATCTCTTGTTTGAACACTGCCTCTGCCATTTTTCTTTCATTCTGGAACTCTATCTAAACACATCAGTTTTACATTCTTTATCATATAACTCAATTTTTTTCATGTATTTTCCTTTTCTCTTTTTCTTGCCCTCCCTCTCTCCACTTTTTGCT
This sequence comes from Okapia johnstoni, assembly GCA_024291935.2. Taxonomy (NCBI): domain Eukaryota; kingdom Metazoa; phylum Chordata; class Mammalia; order Artiodactyla; family Giraffidae; genus Okapia; species Okapia johnstoni. The sequence continues at coordinate 17,787,336 of CM044306.1, read as the reverse complement.
ACATTCTTCAGATGTGTTACAATTCAAAATTCAACTTTGTGTAAAATGCTATTAAATCTTCTCCTTAAGTCAGGTGCCCTTCCTTACTCATAATCTCAATTCTTTAAAAAAACATTTTTTAAACAAATCCACATTTATTTATTTTTCAATAAGTTTAAATCCTCGAAGGGCAACAGCATCACACAGAGTCTGGATCCAATGGCCTTAGCAGGAAAGATTGTTTTGGAATTGGCATGAACCATGTCACTGACTCCATGAGTGTGAGTTATCCTTCCCCAGATTACTCTGGTTTTATCAGGTTTTCCACCAGGAGCTAGTGAGTTGTTCTTTGCTTTGCACACATAAGCACATCATCTCTTGCCTAGATAGAGTTCAGTTTCATCTCAAGCATGTACACTTTCAATTTTCAGGAGAGTTGTGTGGTTCCCTCTGGTTCCATAGATCCTGCTTATAGCCAGCAAAAATGGCCCCAGACCACAACCTTCCAGACATATTTGTTGTTTTAGAAGTCCTATTCCCAGCAAGCCTCCAGAGTCCAAGATGGTTGAAAGAGCCCGATTTATTCTAAACGTACTAAATATGCTTGTCTTACATGCTTTAATCTGTGCTGACAATTTTAGTATCTTAAGTCTTAAAGAGGTCTGACTCATCTCTCTTTTTTCCTCCATTAATTCTAGCCCATAGTGTCTAGTTTCTCAGTTGGATTTGTGATCTGACTGTGATCTCTTATTTGGGGGAGCTTTATCTAGGAGTTCTTTTCTTTCATGTGTGTGACTAGCAGGATTTTAGTTCCCCATTCAGGGACTGAATCTGGGCTATAGCAGTGAAAGCGCCACTGCACCATCAGGTAAATTCCCTTTATAGGAGTTCTTTGAGGCCTAAGTTGTTCCAGAGAAGTTTGAATTTTCTTCTTATCAAGGGCCTGAGATCACTTTATCATGTATTTCATTTGTTTTTAAAATGTCCCACTTTTTACTTTATGTTCCACTAAAAAAGAAAAAACTTCTCAGTCATTATCTCTACTTTCTCCTATTAGGATTTTGAAAATATTGCAATAAACTGTTAGGGTATTACCCATTGATCTTAGATACTCCGTTCTTTGTTTTTTTTTTTAATGTTTTCTTTCAATTTCAGTTTGGATAATTTCTATTGACTTGCCTTCAAATTTACAGATTCTATCCTCTGCTGTGTTTAGTCTGCTGCTAAATTCAATCTTCATCTCTGATACTATATTTTTCCTTTCTCCCTGGGTGATTTAACCCATTTTCATGACAATAACATCATCAATATGCTACAAATCTCCCAGTCCAATATTTCTTGCTGAGACCAACAAAAGAATGCAGCTATAAAGAGGAAAAGAAGTAGGGGAAGGGAAGGTGGGAGAAAAGAGAAGACAAAATAAGATGGCAGATTTAAATCCAAATATACTTGAAATGACTTTATCTATTACTAGATTAAATATTCCAATTAAGAAAGACTAGGAGGAAAAAAGAAATCAGAAGATAAACAGACTAGATAAAACACCCTTAAATAATCCAATTAAATACTGATTACAAAAGTTAACAGAAAAAGGGTGAAAAAAGATGCATTCTCTATGAATAGAAGGGAACTTCCTCAGTCTGATAAAGCCATCTATGAAAAACGCCAGCTAACATCACACTGAAAGACTCAAAGCTTGCCCCCTAAAATCAGAAGAGAGATGTCTGTTCTAGGACAGTTATCTGCTTTTGCCATTTCACTGCTAAATGAGTTTAGCAAAGTTGTAGGATACAAGACAGGATACAACATCAACATAAAAAATAATATCATAAAAAACTAGAATGTATGTGTGTGTGCCTAGTCACTCAGTCGTGTCTACTCTTTGCAACCACATGGCCTGTAGCCCGCCAGGTTCCTCTGTCCATGGGGATTCTCCAGGCAAGAATATTGGAGTGGGTTGCCATGCCCTCCTCCAGGGGATCTTCTCAACCCAGGAACTGAACCCAGGTTTCCCACACTGCAGGCCGATTCTTTACCATCTTAGCCACCAAGGAAGCCCAAGAATACTGGAGTGGGTAGCCTATCCCTTCTCCAGGGGAACTTCCCAACCAAGGAATCAAACCAGGGTCTCCTGCATTGCAGGCAGATTCTTCACCAGCTGAGCTACCTGGGAAGCCCAAAAAACCACAATACGTAGGATTAAATTAACAAGAGAAATATAGAACTTAAACATTGAATTTGTATGGAAACACAAAAGACCCCAAACAGCCAAAGCAATCTTGAGAAAGAAAAACAGCTAGAGGAATCAGAGTCCCCGAGTTCAGACTATACTACAAAACCAGAGTAATCAAGACATGATGGTACTGGCATAAAAACAGAAATATAGATCAATGATACAAGGCAGAAAGCCCAGAGATAAACCCAAGCACCTATAGTCACCTCATCTATGACAAAGAAGGCAAGAATATACAAGGGAGAAAAGACAGCCTCTTCAATAAGTGGTGCTGGGAAAACTGGACGACTCTAGGTAAAAGAATGAAATAAGAACACTATTTAACACCATACACAAAAATAAACTCAAAATGGATTAAAGACCTAAATGTAAGATCAGACACTATAAAACTCTTAGAGGAAAATATAGGGGAAACATTATTTGCATAAACCACAGCAAGACCTTTTTGACCCACCTCCTAAAGCAATGAAAATTAAAATAAACAAATGGGATCTAATTAAACTTAAAAGTTTTTGCATGACAAAGGAAATCATAAACAAGACAAAAAAACAACCCACAGAATGGGAGAAAATATTTGCAAACGAAGCAAGAGACAAAGGATTAATCTCCAAAATATACAAACAGCTCATGGAGCTCAGTATCAAAAAATGAAAAAACAATCCAGTCAAAAATGGGTAGAAGACCTACACAGACATCTCTCCAGGGGAGACATACAGATGGCCAAAAGGTACATGAGAAGATGCTCAACATCATTAATTATTAGAAAAATACAAATAAAAATTACAATGAAGTATCATCTCACACAGGTCAGAACGACCATCGTCAAAAAATCTACAAACAATAAATGCTGGAGAGTGGAGAAAACGGAACCCTATTACATGTTGGTGGGAATATAAATTGATATAGCTTCTGTGGAGAACAGTATGGAGGTTCCTTAAAAGACTAAAAACAGAACTATCATATGACCCAGCAATTCCACTACTAGGCATATACCCTGAGAAAACCAAAATTCAAGGTGACACATGTTCACTGCAGGCCTATTTACAAAAGTCAGGACATGGAAACAACCTAAATGTCCAATGATAGATGAATGGATAAAGAGGTGGTACATATATACAACTGAATATTACTCAGCCATGAAAAAGAACAAAATTGAGTCATTTGTAGAGATGTGGATGGACCTACAGTCTGTCATACTGAGTGAAGTTAGTCAGAAAGAGAAAAATATCATATATTAGTGAATACGTGTGGAATGTAAAGCAATTATACTTCCAATTTAAAAAAACTGAAAGAAAGAAGATCTAAATGAATGAAAAAATATCCTGTGTTCATGGATTGGAAGACTTAACAATGTCAAGATGGCAATACTCCCCAAACCAATCTACAGATTCAACATAATCCTTATCAGAATCCCAGCTGGGGGATTTCCCTGGCAGTCGAGTGGTTAAGACTCTGTGCTTCCGGACTTCCCTGATGGTCCAGCAGTTAAGAATCCGCCTGCCAATGCAGGGGACATGGGTTCAATCCCTGGTCCAGGAAAATTCCACATGCTATGGGGCAACTGGGCCCATGAGCCACAACCACTGGAGCCAGTGTGCCCTAGAGCCCGTGCTCTGAAACACGAGAAGCCACCACAATGCGAAGCCCACACACTGCAACTAGGGAAAGCCTATGCACATCAATGAAGACCCAGCACAGCCATAAACAAACACATAAAAAATTTTTTTAATTGAAAAAAAAAACAAAAACTTTGCGCTTCCAGTGCAGGGGGCACAGGTTCAATCCATGGTCAGGGAACTAAGATGCCACATGCTGCAAGGGGCATCCAAAAACAGAATAAGTAAAAAGATTTAATAAATAAATAATGAAAGAACTGCAACTGCCTTCTTTGTAGAAATTGACAAGCTCATTCTAAAATTCACATAGAACTGCAAGGGACCAAGAACAGCCAAAACAATCCTAAAAATGAACAAAGTAGAAAGGCTCACACTTCTCAACTGCAAAACTTGCTACAAAGAAACAGTAATAAAGACAGTGTGTTTCTCCGAAGGCATGTAGATCAATGGAATATAATTGAGAGGAAAAAACCCATATATTTATGGTCAACTGATTTTTGATGAGGTGCCAAGGCCATTCAATGGGGAAAAAATAGTCTTTTCAACAAAGAATGCTGGGACAACTGTGTAGGCACAGGCAAAAGACTGAATTTGGACCCTTTCCTATTAATTTCGACATGTAAAAATTAATTCAAAATATACCAAAGACCCAAAGCTGTAAGAGCTAAAACTATAAAACTCTTAGAAGGAAACATAGGTGTAACTTTTCATGGCCTTGGATTAGGAATGGGTTCTTAAATATGATATCAAAAACACAAGCAATGAAAGAAAGATAAAAGGGACTTCACCAAAATTTAAAACTATGAGCAACAAAGGACATTATCAAGTGAAACGACAATAAAAAAAGGAAGAAAATACCTGCCAATCATACATCTGACAAAGATCGCATTCCCAAATTCTTATAACACAATAAAATGACAATTAATAAAACACAGTCAAAAGACAGACCTCCCTGGTAGTCCAGTGGTTAATAATCCTCCTGCCAATGCAGGCAAAACAGATTTGAGCCCTGGTCTGGGCAGATTCCACATGCCACGGGGCAACTAAGCCTACGTGGCACACACCCTAGAGCTGGTGCTCCACAACGAGAGAAGCCACCACAATGAGAAGCCCTTCCATCGCAACTACAGAGTAGCCCTCACTCAGACCCAGCACAGCCAAAAATAAAACAAATTTAATTTTTTTTTAAGAAATACAGTATTATTTTTAAAAAATGCACAAAAGATCTGAATAGCTATTTCTCAAAAAAAACATCATTAAAAGGTCAATAAGCACATGAAAAGGTGCTCAACCAAAACCACAAGAAGATACTGCTACTTCATACCTACTACAATGACTATAATAAAAAAGAAAACAAGAATGAAGAGAAATTGTAACTCTCATATAGTACTGGTGGAAATGCAAAATGGTGCAACCATTTGTGGAAAAGAAGGTGGTTCCTTAAAAAGTTAAACACTGACTTACCATTTAACTAGCAATTTCATTCCTAGGTATACGCAAAAGAGAATTGAAAAATGTATTCCCACAAAAACCTGCACAAGATGTCCAAAGCAGCATTATCACAATAGCCAAGAAGTGAAAGCAACTCATATGGCCATTAACTGATGAATAACTAAACAAACTATAGTATACTCATACAATGTAATATTATTCAGTCCTAAAAAGGGATGAAGTTTTGATACATACTATTTATTTACATGGGTGAACTTGGGAAACATTATGATAAGTAAAAGAAGTCAGATACAAAAGGTCACATATTGAATGATTTATTAATAATTTACAAGAAATGATCAGAATAGGCAAACCCATAGTGACAAAAAGTGGTTGCCAGAGGAGGGAGATCTGGTGGGGTGGGGGGAAGAATGAGGAATGACTGCTGAAGGTACAAGGTTTCTTTTGGGAGTAAAGTAAATGTTCTAGAATTAATGGTGGTGGTTGTACAACACTGTGAATATGCTAAGTTACTAAACTATATATTACACATGGGTGAACAGCAGCAAAAAAAATCTACCTGAAAAAACATAACTGAATGATAAACACAAAATTCAGAATAGCGCTTACCTCGGGAAGAGGAAGGAAATGGGATGGGATCATAAAGTTATTGATAATGTTCTTTTTCTTAAATAGAGCAGAGTGTTGAACACAAGTGTCTATAGTTGCTTTTTATATCTTACACATATTTGCTAAATATCTTATTAATATTGATACTAAGGGTATCAAAATAGGACAGCATTTTTTTTCCCCGTTAAAAGTGTGGTAGAGCTATTTGGCTTTAAAACTATGTACAACTTTCACACACACACACACACACACACAAAGAATATAAGGCAGTGAGTGTAGACTATTCTTTCAAAAATAATAGCTGCAGTGACTAAGAGTCAACAGAGTGAAGTTTATTTTGGTTTTAGTGGTTCCTTTCCCTTAAGAATGTGTGAGTATGTTTACTGGTGATAGGAAATGAATGAGTTTGCCAACACAAGAAAGATGTAAACTTCTTGATAAGACAGAGAGGATTAGGATCCAGAACTCAGACGTAGGTAGGAACTTCATTTGACAAACGATGAAATGAGGGAAAAACATTTAAGGATGGGAACAGACAGACCAAAGTTTGATGGCAGATTTATAGGTAGAAGAAAACTGTCTCTATGCTTCTACTGGGAGTAAGAAAAGATGCAAGAAGGACAAGGGTAGCTGAGGGAAGGTGAGAGCTTGAGGATCAATGTTTGAGAATGACAGCTGAACAGACTAAGAGGAAGATAATGCATGAAAGGATTCCTTGGCAGTTCTGAGAGTCCACTGAGTTGGCACCAGTCCCAGACTACACTACTGCAATCATGCAGAAATGAGGGATACAAGTATTTGTACTGAGTGGAGATAGGTTCTTGGTAAGCAGGCATGACAAAAAGGACTAGGAAGAAAGGAAGCTAGAATTGAAGTGTTAAGAGAAGGAAAAAAAATCAATCTGTGGTGTTCAAGAACTATAAATTAAGGAGTGGCTAAGTTACTAAAGTCAAGATTCTAAGGTCATGTGAAGGTGAAGAACAAATATAAAATAAAGGAGTGAAACATCAAGAAAGGGAGAGGGTTTCAGGAGCTGTATAATTCAAAGTTGGTAAGATTTCTGAGTAAAAAAAAATCTGAACAATAAAATGAGAATACGTAATTCCTGTTCTATCTCCACAAAGAGTTCAAAAGTGAAATAATTTCTTGGTCAGGGGAGAAAGGGTCTCAAAATATAATATATAATTTAATGAGGTTGTGTACTATTCAGATATTTCATGTATTAGTTACTTGATAACTTTTACTTGAAAAACAATAAAAATGTATTCTCTAAAATGTTTATATTCCTGACAGTGTATCAAATGAGATGACAATTAAAACTGCAAACTACACAAGGAAACAAATCACTGTGAGAAAGTTAGAAGCAGCAAATTACAAAAACATTTATGAAGTACTTCCCCAGGTATCTCAAACAGTAAAGAATCTGCCTGCAATGCGGAAGATCTGGTCTGATCCCTGGGTCACAAAGATCCCCTGGAGAAGGAAATGGCAACTCACTCCAGTGTTCTTGCCTGGAGAATCCCGTGGACAGAGGAGCCTGATGGGATATAGTCCATGGGATCACAAAGAGTTGGACACGACTGAGCGACTAACACTTTATGAAGTACTACAGATAATAAGAGACTTGAAAGACATTATAAAATAAGAAAATTTAGAATGTTTTAAGAAAAAAAAGGCAGAAATAGTAACTAAAAGGCAAAAGTTTTGTGTTCCAAAAACTTGGCAATTTTGGGGAAAAGAATCAAAAAGATATTTTAAAAGGCACTAATTCTCAATACAGTTGTTTTTAAAGAAGTCATTGAAATATAATAAAACTATTATAAATATTAATTTTGGAATATACATGGTAGGTATATAAGTATTCAGTGTATAAATCTTTAAATTTTCCTGTATGCTCAACAATTTTCATTATAAAGTATCACTGAAATAAAAATAAGTAAATGATAAATTAGGTACAACTAGAAGAGAAAATCCTGTATGTTTTTTCCTTTTATATTTAAATCTTTAATCCATTTGCAGTTGATCACTGTACAGTATAGGGGTACAGCCTCTTCCAACAACACAAGAGAAGACTCTACACAGGACATCACCAGATGGCCAATACCAAAATCAGACTGATTATATTTTTTTCAGCCAAAGATGGAGAAGCTCTACACAGTCAGCAAAAACAAGACCGGGAGCTGACTGTGGCTCAGATCATGAATTCCTTATTGCCAAATTCAGGCTTAAATTGAAGAAAGTAGGGAAAACCATTAGACCATTCAGGTATGACCTAAATCAAATCCCTTGATTATACAGTGGAAGTGAGAAATAGATTCAAGGGATTAGATCTGATAGACAGAGTGCCTGAAGAACTATGGATGGAAGTTTGTGACACTGTACAGGAGACAGGGATCAAGACCATCCCCAAGAAAAAGAAATGCAAAAAAGCAAAATGGCTGTCTGAGGAGGCCTTACAAATAGCTGGGAAAAGAAGAGAAGCAACAAACAAAGGAGAAAAGGAAAGATATACCCATTTGAATGCAGAGTTCCAAAGAACAGCAAGGAGAGATAAGAAAGCCGTCCTCAGAGATCAATGCAAAGAAATAGAGGAAAACAACAGAATGGGAAAGACTAGAGATCTCTTCAAGAAAATTAAAGATACCAAGGGAACACTTCACGCAAAGATGGGCACAATAAAGGACAGAAATGGTATGGACCTAACAGAAGCAGAAGATATTAAGAAGTGGCAAGAATACACAGAAGAACTATACAAAAAAAAGATCTTCATGACCCAGATAATCACAACGGTGTGATCACTCACCTAGAGCCAGGCATCCTGGAATGCAAAGTCAAGTGGGCCTTAGGAAGCATCACTACGAACAAAGGTAGTGGAGGTGATGGAATTCCAGTTGAGCTATTTCAAATCCTGAAAGATGATGCTGTGAAAGTGCTGCACTCAATATGCCAGAAAATTTGGAAAATTCAGCAGAGTTTTCAGACTGGAAAAGGTCAGTTTTCATCCTAATTCCAAAGAAAGGCAATGCCAAAGAATGTTCAAACTACTGCACAATTGCACTCATCTCACACACCAACAAAGTAATGCTCAAAATTCTCCAAGCCAGGCATCAACAGTACATGAACCATGAACTTCCAGATGTCCAAGCTGCTTCTAGAAAAGGCAGAGGAACCAGAGATCAAATTGCCAACATCCACTGGATCATCGAAAAAGCAAGACAGTTCCAGAAAAACATCTACTTCTGCTTTATTGACTATGCCAAAGCCTCTGACTGTGTGGATCACAACAAACTGTGCAAAATTCTTAAAGAGATGGGAATACCAGACCACCTGATCTGCCTCTTGAGAAATCTGAATGCCGGTCAGGAAGCAATAATTAGAACTGGACATGGAACAACAGACTGATTACAAATCAGGAAAGGAGTACGTCAAGGCTGTATATTGTCACCCTGCTTATTTAACTTACATGCAGAGTACATCATGAGAAATGCTGGGCTGGATGAAGCACAAGCTGGAATCAAGACTGCCAAGAGAAATATCAATAACCTCAGATATGCAAATGACACCACCTTTATGGCAGAAAGCGAAGAAGAACTAAAGAGCCTCTTGATGAAAGTGAATGAGGAGAGTGAAAAAGTTGGCTTAAAACTTAACATTCAGAAAACTAAGATCATGGCATTTGGTCCTATCACTTCATGGCAAATAGATGGGGAAACAGTGGAAACAGTGAGAGACTTTATTTTGGGGGGCTCCAAAATCACTGCAGATGGTGATTGCAGCCATGAAATTAGAAGACGCTTACTCCTTGGAAGGAAAGTTATGACCAACCCAGACAGCATATTAAAAAGCAGAGACATTACTTTGCCAACAAAGGTCCGTCTAGTCAGAGCTATGGTTTTTCCAGTAGTCATGTATGGATGTGAGAGTTGGACCATAAAGATGAACGCTGAAGAATTGATGCTTTTGAACTGTGGTGTTGGAGAAGACTCTTAAGAGTCCTTTGGACTGCAAGGAGATCCAACCAGTCCATCCAAAAGGAAATCAGTCCTAAATATTCATTGGAAGGACTGATGTTGAAGCTGCAACTCCAATACTTTGGCCACCTGATGCAAAGAACTGATTTATTTGAAAAGACCCTGATGCACGGAAGGATTGAGGCCAGGAGGAAAAGGGGAAGACAGAGGATGAGATGGCTGGATGGCATCACTGACTCAATGGACATGAGTCTGATCTGCCTCTTGAGAAATCTGAATGCCGGTCAGGAAGCAATAATTAGAACTGGACATGGAACAACAGACTGATTACAAATCAGGAAAGGAAGTTGGTGTCATCACCCCAGGAGTTGGTGATGGACAGGGAGGCCTGGCATGCTGCAGTCCATGGGGTCGCAGAGTCGGACACGACTGAGCAACTGAACTGAACTGAACTGATGGGGGTAGAAGTTCAAATTCACTATTTCCCATATGGATAACCAATTGTCTCAGAATCATTTACTGAAAAATTCATTCTTTTCCCCACTTATTTGCAATATCACCTTTCTTTTATCAAGTGGTCAAATATGTAAGAGTCTGCATCTGGGCTCTCTTTTCTGTTCCATTGGCCTACCCTTGTGTCACTATCACATCTTAATTACTGTAGCTTTCTATCTTATATTTTAATAATGCTTTGACTATTCTTGGCCCTTTACACTTCCATATAAATTTTCGAATCAGCTTATCAGATTCCATACAAAATTTTGTTGAGATTTCTATCTGACTGATTTGAATATATAGGAAGTTTGAGGGAAAACAAATGCCTTTACAATACTGGATCTTTTAATTCATGAACATAATAAAAAAAAAAATCTCATTTTTTAAATTCATTGTTCTTTAATGCCTCATTGAAAATAATGCTTCAGAATTTTTCTCTTAAGTCTCCCACATTCTCATTAGATCTATACTCAAATGCTTCATATACTTGTTTGCTTTTACAACTGATGACATTTTGTTATCTCCAGCTTCTAATTCTCCATTGTTGATATACAGATGCCACCCCTTGGAGGCTCAGATGGTAAAGAATCTGCCTGCAATGCAGGAGACCCAGGTTCAACTCCTGGGTCGGGAAGATCCCCTGGAGAAGGAAATGGCTACCCACTCCAGTACTCTTGCCTGGAGAATCCCATGGACAGAGGAGCCTGGCAGGCTACAGTCCATATGCAAATTTAAATTTGATTTTGTATCAAGCATCCCGCTAAACTCTGTTATTTGTAACTAATCTGTAAATTCTCTTGGATATCTCTGAACATAATCATAGCTACAAACAAAAGACAGTTGTCTCTCCCTTTCACCTTATATCTTTGTTTCTACATGTCTGCCTTACTGTCTGTGCTGCTTAAGACCTCAGCACAATATTTAATAGAAACAATGACAACAGGCATCCTTGTTATGTTTCCCTACCTCAAAAGGAAAGTTTTCAACTTTTCAATATTAAGTATGATGTCTCCTGTAGAGTTTTTGTAGGCATTCCACCTGGTTAAAAAAGGTCTTTTCTTGGTCAGGTGGACAAGACGTTACATCATGAATGAATGCTCTATTAAGATGATCACATAATTTTTTCTCTTTAGTCACTTAACATGGTTGACCATATAAACTGATTTTAACATTAAATCAATCTTGCCTTCCTGGGATAACTTAGTTATGGTATATCCTAAATTAGTTCTAGTATTTTAAGATTTGCATCTGTAACCTATGTGCAGGGCAGGAATAGAAACTCAGACATAGAGAGCAGACTTATGGACACAGTGCAGGAAGGAGAGGGTGGGACAAGTTGAGGGTAACACTGAAATATATACATTCAGTTCAGTTCAGTTCAGTCACTCAGTCGTGTCCGACTCTTTGTGACCCCATGGACTGCAGTACGCCAGGCCTCCCTGTTCATCACCAACTCCCGGAGTTTACTCAAACTCATGTCCACTGAGTCGGTGATGCCATCCAACCATCTCATCCTTTGTCATCCCCTTCTCTTCCCGACTTCAATCTTTCCCAGCATCAGGGTCTTTTCAAATGAGTCAGTTCTTCGCATCAGGTGGCCAAAGTACTGGAGTTTCAGCTTCAACATCAGTCCTTCCAATGAACATTCAGAACTGATTTCCTTTAGGATACACATTACCATGTGTAAAACAGATAGCTAATGGGAAGTTGCTGTATAGCACAGGGAGCTCAGTCTAGTGCTTTGTGACAAACCAGAGGGGTGTCAGATGGGGTGAGAGGTAGGAGGGAGGCTCAAGAGGGAGGGGACAAATGTATACCTATGGCTGATTCATGTTGATGTACAGTAGAAACCAACCAACACTGTAAAGCAATTATCCTCCAATTAAAAATAAGTTTAAAAAAAGAAAAAAATTTAAAACTGCATTTGTGTTATATGTCATATAATTAACTGTCCTCGTCAGGATTTATCTTCAAGATGCTACTTTCTGTTGTTTTTTATAGTCACTAAGTCATGTCCGACTCTTTTGTAATCCCCATAGGCTACAGCCTGCTAGGCTCCTTCTGTCCATGGGATTTCCCAGACAAGAATACTGGAGTGAGTTGCCATTTCTTTCTCCAGGGGATCTATGGTACTAGTCTCTTTTATTAAATGAGCTAGGATTTTTTCTTCATTTTCAATTCCCTGGAAGATCAGGAATACCTGCTGTTCAAGGCCAAAGTTATTTCTTTTATGATTTTTGATAGAACTCAGTAGTGAAGTTATTTGGGCTGTATGGAAAGATTTTTCACTACATATTTAACATATAATTTATACACGTTATAAGATTACTGAGGTTTTTTATTTCTATTCAAGTCTATTTTAGGGAGTTATATATTTTAAGAATTTGTCTACTTAAAACTATCTTTACATTCAAAGCATAGTTATCCATACTATTTTTATCTTTTACTGCCTGCCACATCTGCAATGATATCCTCTTTTCATTATTGATATTGGTTTTCTATGTTCTTTTCTTTCTTAATATCACAAGTATGTCAAAGAACAAACTTTTGGATCTGTTGTATATTTGTTTTCTGTTTCATTCATTTTTGTTCTTATCATTATCTTCATTACTTCTTTTTTTTAACATTCTTTGGGTTTATTTTGCTAACTTCCCAAGAGAAACGTTTACTTCATTTATTTCTTGCCTTTCTTTTTTTCTAAGGTAAGCATTTAAGGACATGTATTTGCTATAAAATATCAGATTGCTTTAGCTTACCTTACAAATTGTGATGTGTAACATCTTTCAGTCCAAAATATTTTGCAATTACTACTGTGATTTCTGCTTCTACTGGCAGGTTAAATAAAAATGTACATCTTAATTTTGTAAGGTTGTAAAAAGCTTTTTAAAAAGCAAATTGTTTTGTGGCTTGATAACTTGATTTTCCAGGTGCCGCTAGTGGTAAAGAATCCGCTGGCCAATGTAGGAGACACAAGAGAGGCGGGTTTGATCCCTGGGTCCGGAAGATCTCCTAGAGGAGGAAATAGCACCCCACTCCAGTATTCCTGACTGCAAAATTCCATGAGAGGAGCCTGGAGGGCTACAGTCTGTGGGGCCGCAAAGTGTTGGACATGACTGAGAAACTAAGCGCACACACACACACAAAACTTGATTTCAGTTCTCTGAAATTTGTTCATACTTTATGACACCAAACATGGTAGAAAAATTATGTTTAAATAAATGTTTCATATATGTTTGAAAGTTGCAAAGTGATTGGACACACAGCTCTATAAAAGCATTAGGTGAAATTTGTTAAATGTGTTGTTCCCATCTTCCAAACATCCTTGCAGGTATTTTTTTCCTCTACTTTTATCAATTACTGAGAGATGTATATTAAAATCTCCCATTATTGTGGTAGATTTAACATTTCTACTTGTAGTTCTGTCAGTTTTTGCTTTATACATTTTTTTAAATGGTAGAACAGGTTTTAAAAAATGAATCCCTTTTCTTTCTGCTCACCTTAAATACCAAGACCAAAATCAGTTTCTATATAATTTTCACTAAGTCTGTTTCTTATCTTCAAATTTACCTGTTTCATAGTAGAGATTGAACTTACTCAGTTCAGTTCAGTTCAGTTCAGTTCAGTCACTCAGTCGTGTCCGACTCTTTGCGACCCCATGAATTGTAGCACGCCAGGCCTCTCTGTCCATCACCAACTCCCGGAGTCTACCCAAACCCATGTCCATCGAGTCGGTGATGCCATCCAACCATCTCATCCTCTGTCGTCCCCTTCTCCTCCTGCCCCCAATCCTACCCAGCATTAGGGTCTTTTCCAATGAGTCAACTCTTCGCATGAGGTGGCCAAAGTACTGGAGTTTCAGCTTCAACATCACTCCTTCCAATGAACACCCAGGATTGATCTCCTTTAGGATGGATTGATTGGATCTCCTTGCAGTCCAAGGGACTCTCAAAAGTCTTCTCCAACACCACAGTTCAAAAGCATCAATTCTGCGGCGCTCAGCTTTCTTCACCGTCCAACTCTCACATCCACACATGACCACTGGAAAAACCATAGCCTTGACTAGATGGACTTTTGCTGGCAGAGTAATGTCTCTGCTTTTAAATATGCTATCCAGGTTGGCCATAACCTTCCTTCCAAGGAGTAAGCGTCTTAATTTCATGAACTTACTAAAACATCTTAAAAGGCAAGTACCTTGGTCTTTTTTTTCCAAGAGAAAAACAATCAGAAATTTATTACTGGGGGCATCATGCATACACATCTGAGTACTCAGTGATGGGTAACTCAAAAGGGGTGGTTAGAACTTGAGCTTATATGCATCTTAACAAAATAACAGTAACTTTTTAGAGAAGTGACAAGACAAAGTAAAAGGACTTTGAGTTTCTAGAGCAGCAAATGGGGGAACTAATGGAAGATAACAGTTAGTAGAGGTTTGCTTCCCTGTTGGTGCTAGTGGTAAAGAACCTGCCTGCCAATGCACGAGACTTGAGATGCAGGTTCAATCCCTGGGTCAGGAAGATTCTCTGGAGGAAGAAATGGCAACATACTCCAGTATCTTTGCCTGGAGAATCCCAAGGACAGAGGAGTCTAGCAGGCTACAGTCCATGGGGTTGCACAGAGTAGGACATGACTAAGCAACTGAGCACACAGCATGATAAAAGATTTGCTACGTAGATCTCTCTGGTGCCCATCTCTGGGCTGATTAGGGTCTAGAGTTGTCTCTGGTGATTAATTTCTGTCCTCTTGGTAGAGAAAGGAAGGGGGATGCCTTGGTGAGTCATTTTGAAAGCTAACTTATGTTCTAAAGCTACAGTTTTCTATCACTATCAGCTTAAAAAGGAAGATACTGATGTTCTCAATTGTTACTCTTTAAACACCTCATCCATTAAAAAAGGAAAAAAAGGTTATCAATAGGTATCAAGCTCTCAAAGGACTCACCAATTCTTATTATTATTACCTAATGTATTCCAGGCATTGTTTTCAAACACTAATGTAATCTCCACAGCAGACATACAAAGTGGTTGTTATTATTATCTCTATAGTTTTTATATAAGCAATAAATAACAGAAACCTGAGGACTAAGGCTAATCAACACCAAATGGCAAACAAATATTGCTGTCAAAGGATTGTTTTCACCGAAATGAATATCTCAGTGTGAAAGCCCCACACGCAAGAATGATTTCATTTAAGTACCTTGTACTTCTGCCTCAGTTCTTCCGTGTCTTCTTTTTCTACTTCTAGGACACGTCGCCGTTCGGTAGCATCTTCAGCATAATCAAGCTTAACAAAAATAGATACAATTAGTCTTAATTGCCATAGTACTCCCATCTAGCCATAAAAAAGTCATTTACACAACTACAGTAGTATATGAAAATAAAAAACTGTAATTTGCTCAACTACCTCCTGCTTTACTGTCACACCACAGAGAAAAAAACATGCAAAATAGTTCATTAATCCTTTCATGATGGTGGTTCCCAACAGGCATAGTTGATGCTAACCGACTTTATTTACTACAATGTTCAAGGCCAAAGATTTAGCAGTAAATGGAGTATAATATTTCAAGCAATGGAAAGAAGGTATCACAGATGAGAGCAGTACACAGCTCTATTGCTGTTCAGTCACTAAGTATTGTCCAACTCTTTGCAACCCTAAGAACTGCAGCAAGCCAGGCTTCCTTGTCCTTCACGATCTCCCGGAGTTTGCTCAAATTCATGTCCACTGAGTTGATGATGTCATCCAACCATTTCATCCTGTCGCCCCCTTCTCCCTTTGCCCTCAATCTTTCTCAGCATCAGGGTCTTTTCCGATGAGCTGGCTCTTCACATCAGGTAGCCAAAGTATTGGAGCTTCAGCATCAGTCCTTCCAATGAATATTCAGGATTGATATCCTTTAGGATTGGTTGGTTTGATCTCTGTGCTGTTCAAGGGACTCTCAAGAGACCAGCACCACAGTTGGAAAGCATCAATTCTTCAGCGTGTGGCCTTCTTCATGGTCCAACTCTCACATCTGTACATGACTACAGAAAAAACTATAGCTTTGACTATATGAACCTTTGTTGGCAAAGTGATGTCTCTTCTTTCTAATATGCTGTTTAGGTTTGTCATAGCTTTCCTTTCAAGCAGCAAGCATCTCTTAACTTCATGGCTGCAGTCACCGTCCGCTGAAAATAAAATCTGCCACTGTTTCCATTTTCTCCCCGTCTATTTGCCATGAAGTGATGGGACCGGATGCCATGATCTCAATTTTTTGAATGTGAGTTTTAAGCCACCTTTTTCACTCTCCTCTTTCACCTTCATCAAGAGGCTCTTTAGCTCCTCTTCGCTTTCTGCCACCAGAGTGGTATCATCTGCATATATGAGGTTGTTGACACAGCTCTGTAGGGATAAAGCTTCTACCACAAAAAATATTTCAAGATTTGACCTATGGTGCCTACTGAAATGAGCATAAGGGCCTGGGTTTAAGTCTGATCTTGTCTTGTGGCATAATGCTGGGGCAATCACTCAACTTCTTTATAAAAGGGGCATTATTTGCCACTTACCTACCTCAAAGACAGCACTAAATGAGAATATAAAATAAATTTTTAAATTTTCCCTCAAAAATATTAATATTACACCTGAATTTTGGAATTAATATCCATTTTAAATACCCCATAAAACAAGTCAATCAATGAGACCAATTTACCTCCATTTCCATGCGACCCATGCCCATGACATCATACTTGACGACGATTGGAATGGGATCTGTTCTCCCTGTAACAGGAACATATAATCAAGGTGAGATGTAAGGCTAAGCCAACAGCTCACTTTACACATTGGGTTTGGGTGGTTAGAGATCTTGCCTTGGAGTGCAGAGACCAGAAAGCTACAGTGAACCAAACACAAGCCATTCTCACAGCTTACAACCAAACCTACCTCTCCAGTTTAAGCCCAACTAACCACCTTGGCTGACCTTCCAGTGGGGGATGATTCCAGATTACTAAAGCAAAATTAAATAAGTAATCCAAAGCATTTCTAAGCAATGGCACCAGGAAGTTTAAAATCAAAAACACTAGAAATTCCTTTTTAAAAAGACTCCCAAATAACTTTCCATCAAGAATCACTTCACTATTACTGTTCACTGACATTTTCCCATACACACTTTTAAAACTGGTAATAAATATGTCAACTGATATGTTTAAATCAGGAGAGCACAGTTTCAAATATGACACAGGAAAATTCAATAACTGCAACTCAGCGTGTTTAATATTTCTTTGTATTCAAAAGATGCTTTACAATTAAAAGAAGAGGTGAAAAATAATTAAAAGGAACGCAACAATTAGTTGCCCTGAGGAAAGAACAGTTTTACTTTTAAACTGGTGCTCTAAGGTCCCATTTTTCCAGAGTGGATTTAACACTGACTGTGGCAATCAGTAAGCTGTGAAAAGGACTAGTTGCGAAGAAAATTGACTTTAAACTAATTGATCTATGCTGGAGATTTTTAAAAATGTATATTTAATCCACTCATAACCAGCCAAACAAAGCAAAATGGGGCAGACAAGCACTTTACTACCACAGCTGTTTTACATCACAACTTGCGCTGTTTATTGTGATGTAAGCCCACTGAAAAGAGGACTTACCTTATCCGTTGTATACCTTTAGTGAAAAAACACAATGTTTACTTCCCTCATCATTTCACTCAGGCTGGTGTAAACAACTGTTTTTTTATTTTTGTTTTGGTTATACACACATATATATTATACCTTTGGGCTAAAAGTTGAGTTTTGTCAGGCTAAATCTGAGATATTACCAAAACTGAATTTGGGGGGTAAAAAAAAAGCAATAAATGCCACGCCCATGACTAGGATTAGTCCCAGAGGGGGAAAAAACTTTCCAAAGTGACCAGCAACCACTTGAATCTAGTTGCTCTGTATTTGTGGGATTGATTTTTGTTTCAAAAAGAAATGAAAAACAAATTCAGAAGTTTAATTACTTATCACCAATCTCCCATTATTGCTTTTAAACAATAAGAAGTTAATCAAGAAAAATTATCACATGAAAAAAAAATTTAATAAAGAACATCTCACACCAGAAAAGAGAACAAAGTTGTAAAACACAGCCTTATTTTAGATACTATCAAACGCTGCCAGTTAAACAAAATAAAAATGTATTACTACCTTATGCCCAATGGTATAATAAATAAGCAGTGACTGCAATCTTTAGCAAAAGGACCAAATTAAGACAGGTTATAAAAATGACTTCCTAGGTGCAATATCACTTTCATAACGTCTCAATCAGGGATTTACTGGTAAAAACAAACGGTCCAATGAAAGAATTGAAAAGAAATGTCAAAGTTATTTTTTTTGTTTTGATATCTTTTTTGATCTGTAAGAATTTGCTTTGTTAAGAATCAAGAAAATTTTGGTAGAAATTCACTACCTCTGTAAACCCCTGTTATAAACTCTGCATTAGTACTTTTGCCTTCTAAGGCAGTCAAAGTTTGTTTTAATTTATTTATAAATTGCAGTAGCAAGTGCTAGTGCCCATTATATTGTGGGGAAATCAAGTTTTTACAGTATTAGAATTTAATGTTTTAACTGATTTTTTTTTTGGCAATTCTAACATGAACAGATACATCCCTTCTTAACATTACCCTTTAATGAACAAGGATCAGACAAGTTGCATAAGGAAAGGAAAGGAAAATGAAAAAGACCAAGCAGAAGGATGAAGGCTACAACAGAGAAAGTAAGCCTAACATATTGGTGCACTGATGACAAAGGAGTAATTCAGTCTGAAAATAAAAAATTACCACTGCTAAGTTTACCATCACCACAACAAGTCCAGGATCATAATGCTGTAAAAAAGAAACACCATTTGTTAGGCAGAAACCATTAGGGTAGGAAACAGGCCTTCTAGCAGGCAGACAGGATGGGGTAAAGTAACAAACTGGGCTTTGTCCCTCCCCCAATTTCAGCTGGGGATGCAGGAAGGACACTTTGTGCTACCACAGTTGTTTTCATACTGGTTGGATCAGGGTGTGAGATTTTTGTACTGCTACTTGAGAACAGAACAACCTCTTCTACAACAATGCAGGGGCTGGGGGGAAGGTGGGAGAAAGTGAGAGAACTATCTCTCCCTTCCAGTCTCTCATTTAACTACTCATTCTGGTTGAATCAGTATGCAAGGCCCAAGGTGGGACTTGTTCCTTAAGGAAATAACACCAAAGACAGATCATCAAGTGATTATCAAGTCACTGGCTGCACTAAAAGAACTCTAAGAGGACTGCCTCGTGGAGGGGATCATCAAGACCTCACTATAATAATTCCAGACCAAGGAAAAATCCCATTGGGAAAAGACACTGAAGAATACATACATGAAGACGCTGCAGTATTTAAAAAAAAAAAAAAAAAAAAAACCCTCCTTTATTCATTTGTGATCAATCCTATCATAAAGAACACTATACTGTGGAATACCTGAGTAACAACCTATAGCGATGACTTTTCAATGGTAAATAGCAAAAGAACGTTTGCTAATATAATAATCCCCTAGAAAACTCAACTTTTTAATACAAATTGAACTAAATCCAGTTTCTCTTATTTCTTGGTTTCTCTTAACAGGGACAAGTATTTCTTAAAATTCATTAAAATAAGAACATTTTGTTGTTTATTTCATTTCAAAGGAGGCAACTTCAACCAGAACACTAAATACTTTCCTTAGAAGAAACTGTCCTCCTCAGCCAAAGATCTATATATAGATACTCTGACTGTGATCTAGCTGACTGGACAAGGGTGGGAAAAAAAACACTACTTATAGAAAATTCCACTATCAATGTATTCATGTGAGTGGAAAAAACTGATACTCATATTTTCTAAATAAAAACTTTAAATATAAATATACATATACAAGTATTGAATCATTATGCTGTACACCTGAAACCAAAATAATATTCTGTATCAACTGCACCTCAATAAAACTTTTTTTAAAGAGATGGAAAAAACTTTTAATGAGATTTCATTGACCAACTGGTACTGTACACTCTATATTTTAGAAGGTAGGCTTACTTCTACAATGACACATGTGCTGAAATACTCATGTACGCATCTCTTGCTAAAATGTAAAGGTATTATAACTTATCTTAACTGAAGAGAGGATAAGGCCAAATATGAAAATTCACTGATTGCTTATAGCCACAGTTTCTGAGAATGAGCCCTTCCATTTATCAGTTTTGATTCTCAAACACTTAGGATACTCCAATCTACAAAACTAGCCCAAAGAACTGGACTGTAGAGAAATTACTTTAAAAAAAAAACAAAACAAATACTATTTTTAAACAAACTCCAGGAGAAGAACAACTGGGGAGAAAATATTAAAGAACAACCATAATCTGGTAAACAGCACATTTCAGAAACAGAAGACACATGACTTCTCCACAGAAACAAATTAGAAATGAAGAAGCTTCCAGTTGGATAGTCAGCAGATAACACCACAATTTACCTCTGCTGCCTGTTCTTTTGCTGAGATTCATCCAACAACAAATAATTATTGAGTTGCTTCTACATATCAAGCACTACTGGAAGGCTTTGGGCATATTTTTATGACAGTAATTAAAACAAAGTCCTATAGCCCATGAATTATCTATAATTTGGCAAAATAATCTTATGAATTTAAACTTCTGGCAAGAGGGAGTAGAAAATAACATTTGTGGAGCCAATGCACGTATAGTTCAAAAAGCTTTAAAACGTCTAACGCCTTTCAAAGAAGTCTAAAATTGTTTTTAAAGACTGACCCTAATAAGGCAGAAGTAAATATAAAAGCCATCAAAAAGTCACAAATTCTACTTCCAAAAGGCCACTAAATTGATAAAAGCCAAGAATCTGACCCGACATCTTAAATTTATTTCTTACTTTAAGCAACTTAAATATATATGTGAAAATCAAGAATACAAAATTAGGATGGTGACTATTCTCTGATTTGTAAAACTACTCAAAATAAGACTCTATAGTAAGCTATGTTAGTGTGTTTAAATATAATTTCATTCATTTAAAAAAAAAGTGATTACATACCACTTTCAGAAATACTTCCTGGGTAAAAAGTGGTATATGTATTTCCAAACCAAAGCTTTACTTCTGCAAATTTCTCCTTAAAATAACAGTCTTCAGTAGCATAAAAATAATGATCACTTTCAGCATCATTTAGATATCTTTTTCTTAGTAAATATCAAGTATGTTAATTATACCCTATGGCTTTTAAGTTGTTGGGTTTTTTAAAAAGAATTCCTACTCAAAATAGAATCCAAATTCTCTAGTGCTACAAAATTTAACTATATTCTTGCCACAGACTGTTTAATGATCTATACAACAACCAGGTTATTTTGATTTTCAGGCACAAGTGTTTTTTTTTTAAGGGCACAGAAGTTAAAAAAACTGTGACCTAAAAATCCTTCCATCTTCCCAAAGAATCAGAGCTACTTTCCGGCACAAAACAGTTCAATTTTAATCATGTAATCTAATATATTAAGAAAAGGTTAGTTTTGTTTTGTTTTTCCTGGTTAAGCATACATATATTTATTTCATTGTTTTATCAGCTGACAGGGCCTCAAAACAATCCCCTGGTGGCTCAGTGGTAAAGAATCTGCCTGCCAATGCAGGAGACGTAGGTTTGATCCCTGGGTCAGGAAGATCCTCTGGAGAAGGAAATGGCAAACCACTCCAGTATTCTTGCCTGGTAAATCCCATGGACAGAGAAGCTTGGCAGGCTACAGTCCATGGGGTCACAAAAGAGTCAGACACAATTTAGTGGCTAAACAACAATGTAGATAGTATAGTAGCTAGTCCTATAGTATTGTAACAATCCAACAATCCAATGTTTTCTTAGAGTTGTATTCACTTACTATTAAGTTATTCTATAACTACACTGAGAATTGCTTAATATTCCAAGATCACTCTTAAACCCCAAAATGTTTTCCAGCTCCATTTAAACTGCTCTTCCTTAACCGTACACCTCAAACCCTCCTCAACTCACCTTTATTTTCCTTCTATATTTTTCTAGGTAGTCCCTAAAAAAGGTGGCTACAAAATCTCAGTTCTCTAGTAAGAGGTAACTTCTAAACACTTGTGTCACTCTGGACAACTAGCGCGTGAGTCTCTGCAGCCTCTCCAGAAAGATGGAGACATCATCTCCACCTTCAGGACTGGCACGTAGATCAAAACAGACAACAAATAAAAGACGCTTTGTAAACCCTAACATTTCACTATGATGCTGCTAAACTCTAACACTGTTGTCTTAAGGCCTCAGAAAATGAAAAAATCAATTTGTTCTTTCATTTCCGAAACTGGCATTTTAAAATAACTTAAAATTAAAGATACTCTAAGAAGCTGTGATAGATTCTAATGTTCTACCAACAACTTGGTGATAATGAAACAGTCCTATTTACTGAAGGAGAAAATTATCATTTCCCCTAAATCCTTCCCATCTTATCATTCCATTAACAAGAGTGATCACTGAGTTTGAAAAGGTTACATAAATATTAAATCTCAGCCAAAAGAATGAAGTATACTTTAGCAAGACTTTCTCCAAATTAAAACAGATCACCTAAGAAATTTATCAGGTACATTTATCAGGTACAAGCGATTTTCTTAGGTACAAATCACCTAAGAAAATTAATTAAGCCGAAACAAAACAGAAACACTTAAACACTGTCAAAATGCTTACTATTTTACTATTACTGTCACCTGAGAAATACACTAACACCTATGTATGTGTACTGAATAGTAAGTTATTAATCCACTGTATGCCAAATTTGTAATAGATGAAGTCCACATAGAATGTAGAAGTAAATTCAGAAAGTCAAATAGATTGAAATTACTGAAAAATCTCCCTTATTTCCTCTAGAGTCTCGTCTAAGTAGCCCAGAGATTCTAGGTTACCCACAGAAATTTTCTTTTCCAGTTCTAAAGTCTATGATTCCATATAACTTTGAAGGCATTTCTGTCTCCTCTTAGTTTTGACTTTTCAAATATTGGCTAACCAGTGAAATTTTATATTTTCAACTGTTTCCACCTGACTGGACCACTCTAATTACAATGAAATCATGATGATATACTAATTTTATATATTGGTATATTTTAGACACTAATTTTATATATTGCTAATTTTAAGTTTCTTGGACATGCCACTCTCATAAGAAGTATGAGAAACCAGTTTCCATGCAAACCAGTTTCATTTTAATCATGCAAACTAATCTAGGGCAAGAAGTCCATAAGTAATAACATAGGAAACAGTGTGAATCAGGGTAAAGATAAGATTATAAGAAAAATAAATAGCATTATACTAAATCAGACTAAAAATTACTCCTCTATTTTGGATGAGCAAAAGAACCAACTGTCTACCCCTACTTGCCACGGTGAAGGTTAACACTCTCAGAAGCTTATTTTATTCATATGATCTAAAGCAAATTACTTGAGGAACTTATTTAAAATGTAATTTCCTGAACCCCACCACAGACTGATCAGTTGTACTGGTTGGGAATCTACATTTTTAACAAGCACCCAAATTGATTCTGCTGCTCACTAAAGCTTGAGAATCACCAGTCTAATGGTAAAAGTACTAGAGTAGAGGTCAGAAGATTTATGTTATAAACACAGCTACTATCCTCAGCAGTTTGACCATGGATAAACACTTAAGTTTCTCAATCTATTTAAAGTGGCATTATCTCCCACCCTACTATTGGAGAGGAAAATGCTATAAGATACAGATATAAAGCTTATATGCCATCATGTTTATTTAATTCCTCAGACAATTCCGAAATCTTTTAAAGGTTTCAGTATGCTGAGGAAAGGTCACACCACTTACTGGTTGCATAGCTTGAATTTAAACCCAGCTCAAATTTCAAATGAGGTCATAAAGTAGTAACCTGTGAATCAAATATAGGCCTTGCATATGTTTGTTTATCTCAGATTATTTTAAACTTTGAGCCAACATTTATCAATTACTAAGTTTCACCAGAATATCTGGATTTCTGGTTTTGTTTTTTAAATTCACGTCTGGCAACACATGAGACTATATTCCTACACAGTAACAATGAGCAGGAGCTAGCTGAGTGGCGGTTATTCCTCTCCAGACATGGCACAACTCACACTACTTCCTACTGCCTCAAGTTCAGTGGGCTTCAACTGTGTATGTTACCACCTGGCCCCACCAGGCATCGGAGCTTCCAAGTCCTACTCCTAAGACTGTCCTCGGCTCTCTCCTTCTAAGCTCCAGCTAGATTGTCTCTGTAACTCATTTGGTTATGGAGTTATCCACGTCACAGATTTCAAAAGACTCAATAAGACAGAAAAGGCTGAATTTAGAACTAATAAACCACATTTATACATGTAAGATATTACTTTGTTCCCTTTTCTAAATGTACAATCCATTACTTGAAATTTTGGTAGCCATTTTTAATAAATATTTTCGGTATTAGCTTTCTTCTTAATCAAAATATATTTCTCACAAAACATACTTTTAAACTTTGTGTTCTTATGTTTATATTGGGTCTACTTTTAAATACTAGTGCTTCTTATGGAAGAATGTGATGATTCCATGTATCAACTAACAAGTATAGTTGGGCAGGTGCTAACACAGTTGTTTGCCTCCTTATTCTCACAATGAGATCTTTCACTTATTAAATCATTCAAGAAATAGCTTAAAATTCTTTTTTTTCCCAAGAACTAACTTAAAATTCTAAGTTATGTTTTTCAATTCTCTATTAATCCCCCACTGTACCTTTAACTTCACAATTACAGAATTATACTGCACTACATTTATTTGTTACACTTGTGTCTACATTAGACATAAACTTCTGGGGACAAGAGCTACATCTTATTCATTCCTTAACTCTTAAGACTTAGTACAGATCTGGCACATTCTACAGTTCAGTAACTGCATGCAGAATAAAAAAAACATATTGAAAAGCAACAACAGAAAACACATAAATGCCTAGTATTATCAATTTAGGAGTTTATAGTCTAATGAGAGTTAAGAGGCACATAAATACAAATTATTCAAAGTAGAATGTTAAAAATACCACAAGTGAAATATAAAAGTATAAGAAAAAATAAAGGAGGAAATTATAGTATGAGACAAGAAATTACAGTATTCTCTACCATTGGAGATCAATTATCTATCACTCCTAAAAATGTGGCCAAGGTTCTTACTACTCAATCTAGCCTCAAGTTTCCAGTGAATTTACACAAATTTATATTTATCATGAAGAACATAAATGACCACTTCAAGTGCTCTAAGAAAAAATATCACACTCAAAGCTACCTACATTTTTTTCAACCAGAGTTAACTATTGCACATTTCAATTATGCAGTACTTTATTTCTCACCACCATCACATTTCTCCAGAAGACAGAAGTAAGCCACCACACAGCATTTAAGTACATTATAGATAGCATACTGATTAAAAGCATAGGTTTTTGGCAACATGATTCTACTACTTATGTGCTGTAAGATTTTGGGCAAAGAGTTGCTTAAAACGTCAATCTCCTCATCTGTAAAAAAGGAGTAACTACCCCAGAGAGGACTTAAACTAGACTATACATGTGCAAACACTTTGTAAACACTTAAATGCTAGCTATTATAAAGCATTAACACTAAACCCAGTGAACAAAGGCTTGCTAGCAAGAAACATGCATGAATCAACTGTATATTATGCTTCATAGTTGATTTATCATCCTTCATAACTACACTTTCCTTTCCAGTTCCACTGCTATCACTTTATTCTATGCCCTTATCAACTCATACCTAGACAACTTTCTAAATGGTTTTACATCTTCACCTTCAGTCATACTTTGGCTAGATTCGTACTTAACTTCTACCACCAATGTGCTAATTGGTATAATGGAAAGAACAATAGATCACAAATCAAGAGAACTACGGACTGCGTTTCAACATTCTGGAACCCTAAACCTACATTTCTTCATCCGTAAAATGAATTTCTGATTAAATTAGCTTTAATATTTCTATCTGCTAGATAAATCTATACCTCTCTTCTAATCAAAAACCGCCTATGGTTTACAAAATAAAGTTCCAAATTGGAGCAGCCTTCTACATTCAATGTGGTAGTTAGTTAGCAGCATGGGTTTTGGAGTCAGAAAGGCCAAGGTTTGAATTTTGATATTGTCATTTACTGACGGTTTATTCTTGAGCAACTTGCTCAACTTCTTTAAGCCTCAGTTTCCTCCTCTGCAAAGCCGGAATAACATAGTCTTGCTTTAAGAATTAAATGTGTTAGACAGACAGACAATGGGAGAAGCTGCTATATGGGGACAGGGAACTCAACCCAGTGCTCTGTGACAAAGTAGAGGAGTGGGGTGAGGTAGGAAGTGGGAGGAGATTCAGGAGGGAGGGGACATACGTGTACTTGTGGCTGATTCATGCTGTTGTATGGCAGAAGCCAACATAACATTGTAAAGCAATTATCCTCCAATTAAAAATTTTTTAAAAAAGAATTAAATGAATGATTAGTTAAGATAATATTAGATTTGTGCCTATCTGAACCAATTTACCATTACTGCTTTCTAGTTATGGTTTCTCAACTGCTCTTGGACACCCAGAACCCTGCTTCAACCAGATAATTGTGGTTTTTTCCATCCTTTCTCTTATATATTAAAGTTCATCATTTTAAAAATATGTATTTTGATAAGTTCTTCTGCTTTTAAAATGTGACATTCACTGCCGAATGGACATTTTCTGCTCTAGCCAGCCATACCTACTCTTTGCCAACTGTAATCACCTTGTATACATCAGTATCTCTTTCTTTGGTAATACCTATTCCTCCCTCCTTAAGACTTCATTGTGAGGTCTTCCCTAGCCATTTATCCTTACAGAGTTTACTCTTAAGGTTTCTTCCACTTATCTCCTAAAATAAATGGCAAACTTACGAGAGTAAGGGTAGTATCTCACAATGTCATGCATACTCTTTATTATGGTCTCTTGAACATGGTAAGTAATAAAAGTGCAACTATTTTAATGTAATTCTTCACCAGTGAGTGCTTCTTTTAAAGTAATCTACCTTGATAATGTCCAAACTGCTTCTATAACTGGTCTACTCTTTTCTTAGTAAAAAAGTATCTGATCTAAATTTAGAAAAATTTGCTACTTCCTTTCTAATTATCTTGCATGAACTTGATATATATTTAATGTCTTCTGATTAAATAACACCTTAACATACATTTAATGTCTGTCTTTAAATGCAACAATCTCTATACTGAGAAACAAGTAGTCTATACAGCATCTGAGTTCACCATTTCCCCTTCTCCTCTCCCCCAATCCCTTTTCATTTCTACTCTACCCTAAAATCTAGACCTTTTACAACAGTCAATTCTGACTAATTTTGTTGAATAACTGGATTCAACTCATTTGTTTATAGTAACTAAATTCCATTAAGATAGTCAGAGGTTATATATAACCTGTATCTTACTAAATTTGATACCTGAATCACTAAAATCATGCTTACCTTTGGAAATGCATCAAGACTGCACAGCTCATTCAGTTACCAAGGAACAAAGATCATTATAGCTAGCAGGCTCCTTCAGCTAGACCAGCAACAAGTATAACTAAGCCTTTCTGACAATCCATACTGACATGCAGAATGCTCAGATTCTAGATTTGGCACATAATCCATGAAAACAAATTTCAAAGGGAAACTAAGGAAGAAGGACAACAACTCAGCTTTTAACAAATATCCTTTCCAGAACATTTATCTATGTCATCACAGTATTAAAGAAGACCTATTTTTCCCCAGCCAAAGAATGATTTTTTTTTTTAGAAGTTAGTGTGGTTTTAAAAATCAACATTCTAACTTAACAATAAAGTCCAAATTTTAACACTACATATTTCTATTGTATGGAATTCAAATCCAGTTTTTCTTTAGTCATAAAATGTATTAATACAAGCACTGTTGGGGCTGGGCTAATGCGGAGTTTACCCAACTATATTTACCATTTGTCTGCTAACTGAAAGTAGAGTGGGAGGGAAGGATACACACATAAAACCAAGGAAACACTAAAGAAACCGACTCGACTCTGCTTGGATTCTGTCTACTCTGAGTCTTTTTCAAAACAATTCTTTTCTTTCTACATTTTTTAGTAGTAATAGTATATCATTTAAATTTTAAAAGGATACAGTAAAAAGCAACTCACTTTCCCTTCAGTCTGCCTTAATGATTTTTCTCTGCAGTCAAGCAAATAAGAAACAAATATATGCACAAACCCCACAGAATGTACCCTTTTAATGTTTCACAGTGAAATGCTTTAGTTCATCTTTCTTGATGCATTTTCCAGCCAATGGATTTCATACAATAAAATTTTTATGCTTCAATCTCAAAAATCGAATTCAACATTTTTAAGAAAAAGATATGTGAGAAACCTGGAGATATAATACATTTCATATACAACTTGTAGGACTTTGGGAAAGCTGCTTAAGTATCAACAAAAGCTATGGACATGTTACAACAGAGAAAGCAACTGTTAAGAACCATAGTAATTATTTGGAAATCAGGAAGAAATGTATACTTTATATCTTAATATTTTTTAAAAAATCAATAAACAGGCAGCTATGTTTCAGAAGCTGGTTAGCAGCTGGGTTATGTGTATTTCACTTAAAATACTGGAAAATAGAAGCACACTGTTTTATGTGCCACTAAGAAATTTTAAAAACTGCCATTATAACTTTAATGCCATTAATAAGGTACATCTGATTTTACCTTTATTAAAATATGAAAAAATGTCTTAGGATCAAGGAAATATGGTAGACTATTTCTAATCTTTTATCACAGTGGTATAATGAATAACTTCAATCATACATTATTTTGTGCATTTCATGAATAAGTTAAAGATAGAAACAGAATTGTTGGATCTAAGGGTACATGCATTTTAATCTTTAAGTAATTCAAATTGTTCTCTATAGTGGTTTTATCAATTTACAGTCTCACTGTCTACAATATAAGAACCTATTCTCCCCAAATCTGACCAGGCTAGTCTTTTTTAAAGCCTTTCCAAGCCAACAAGTAAAAAATGATATCTCATAGTTTAATATGCATTATCTCTAATATGAGAAGAAATGAGAATATTTTCATATGTCTAAAGGTCATCTGCAATACTTTTCTATAAGCAGCGTTCATAGCATTTCCCCTTTCTATTTAGGTTACAAGTATTTCACATACCGATAAATACATAGAGAAATCTGTCCTCCGTCTACAATGAGATATTACAGATATTTTCCCCAGTTTGTTTAGTTGTTGTTCTTTTACTTTATTATGATGAAATACAGTCAAATTTATCCTTCTTTTAAGGATTTCTGGGTTTGAAGTTGAACTTAGAAAAGTTCTCCTTATTATAAGATTATCTTTAATAATTATCCTATTGTTCATCTTAACAATTTTATGCTTTTATTTTTTACATTTAAATATTTTATTCATCTGGAATATGTTTTGGGGTAAGGTATGACAGTGGGGATCCAACTTCTTTTTTCAGGTTACTATACAGTTGTCCCAACTCCACTGCTTAGTGACTGAGGCTCTTTTAGATGTAACTAAGAGCTCAGAATTACTGAAACAAACAGCAAAATTAGGGACTTAGGACCCTAAAACATACATAGCATTAAAAGCACAGAACTGGGAGTCAAATAACTAGCACATATTCAGTTCAGATCAGTTCAGTCGCTCAGTTGTGTCCGACTCTTTGCGACCCCATGGACTAGCACACCAGGCCTCCCTGTCCATCACCAACTCCTGGAGCTTGCTCAAACTCATACCCATAGGGTTGGTGATGCCATCCAACCAATAATAGCACATATTAGTATATCAGCTACTACTGTTACAAATTCTGGGAAATAGAGAGTAGCAAGATAGAGGCTTCTCTATGATTTTTATGATACTTAGGTTTTTGATGAATACCTAAAGAGTAACTCAAATTCAGTTAAAATATCTAAACATACACCATACAACTGAGGTGTTAATAACAATTAGCATTTATATAGTGTTTTACAGTTTGCATTTATATAGTGTTTACAGTTCACTTAGTTACTTTATTCTCATAATCACTGCGAGAATATAGGCAGAGATTTTAATCCTCATTTATTGCTGAAACAAATAATTCAACTTGTCCCTTTACTTAAAGTAAGTGGCAGAGCCAAACTCAAACCTAAATCCTAAGTTTCCAAATGCTGCTCACACTGCTTCATACCCTATACCAAGTACTTCTAAACAAAAATAAAAGAGAATCCCTACTCTCAAGGAACTCAAAGCAATTTGTCAATTAAGTATTCAATTGATCACATACTAAAAAATATAAAACATAGTCCCTGGCCTCAAAAAACCTTCAAAAGTGTACCATAAGTTTAAAAAGCAAGACTTAAGAGGACTGGAAAACAAACCTGAAGAGCAGGAACAATCTTATTTACTTTGCCCACGAATTACATTATTTACAACTGGTACAACTAGAATACATTATTATCTCATAGCTGAGCTGATGCTGGTTGACTGTTACTGACTGAACCCTCTAAATATGGAATATGAAATATATCATACCTCTTCATTTGTCTCAGGGGATGAACTTTTGTTTGTGACAAAAAAATCAGCCAAATCATCAAACAGCTCTTAGACAATATAACAAAGAAAGTTTAGGAACCACTTCTGGGCTACATCTACTTACCTATTTCATAGCAAAATAAAGATTTTGAGCTACATTCCATTCCATTTCAAAGCTGCCAGAAGGTCATAAAACAATTCCAAGAACCAAAATCCAATTCAACAGCCACAAAATACAACAATTATTTGCTGTTGTTTATTCCAAATTAAACACACCCTCTGCCTCCATTAAAAAAAACAAACAAACAACTGTTCATAATATTTCTCATCAGCAGGCCTTTCTTTATTGTCGTTTCCTTCAGGTATCTTGTCAACAACCTTTTCTACAAGGCTTTTATTTTTTTAATACTAACAATGACTTATCTGTCACACACAAATTTTAACTTTTGAAATATTTTAATAAACACTGTGATGTGTGCTAAATCGCTTCAGTCGTGTCCAACTGAGCGACCCCATGGACTGAAGTCCTCAGGCTCCTCTGTCCATGGGACTCTCCAGGCAAGAATACCAGTGTGGGTTGCCGTTCCCTTCTCTAGGAGATCTTCCCGAAAGGGATCAAACTAGTGTCTTTTATGTCTAACCTGCATTGGGAGGTGGGTTCTTTTACCACTAGCACCACTAGGTAAGCCCTTATAAATATTAAGGGAGAACAAAAGGTGAGTAAGGGAAATTCAAGTACAAAATTAAACCCAACTAACAAAGTTGAATTTTCTATCGTGCCACAAAGAATTCTGTTTCAGAGTTAGCATACCCTATTCTCCAACCTATCCAGTGACAAGTTATATACACTGAAGCCCCAAAGACTAGCACTCTGTAAAGTCTCGCAGGGCTTGCAATAATTTTTAAATGTTAACAAAATCTTGAAAAGATCAGGTTTAAATTCAGTGGATGACTGCATGTTAAAAAATGTTAGAGCCTAAAATCAAACAAAAGCAATTAAAAGTTGACAATAAACAAGTAAATACAAAGAACTTACAAAGCCATGAACCTAGAAATTATTTGCAATGATTAGTCTATGCAGCAGTAAGAAACCATTATGATTTTTTGCAGAGCAACAGGGCTTTCTTCAGTGGTTCTTTATAGCAAAGGTTTGGTACAACGAAAAAAATTTGTCATGAATTATCTCAATATGCCATACATGTGGCTATATTCTAGTCAAACTATGTGGATATTACAGAAAGAGCTATGTAAGAGACATCAACTCAATGCCTGTACAACGTTGAATGTAACACGAAAAAAATAAGAGTCATTTCCAAGACAATTAAAGTCACCCCTTAATGTTGGCAGGAGAATAAGGTCCCATTCTTTTTGAAGGGAAGAGACTGTACTAGCCATTCAAGACAGATGGGCTTTGAACAACAATGTGAATTTAGTAAACACTACTGAAACGTACACTTAAAAATGGTTAAAATGGCAATTTTATGTTATGTGGGCTTTGCCACAATTAAAAAAAAAAAAGGACGGGCTTTAAATTTCTCTTTTATTTTAAATAAATAATGGGTTGATGAGTTATTGAGTGCTTATTACATGCCAATCACCACAGAGATGAATGTGAAATATGGATAAAATCCGATTTCTCTTTTCAAGGAGTTCCAAGTTTAAAGAGACCCAAATTTGAAAGTATTCTTAAAATGAAACAATAATTTTCCATCACCCAAAAATAGTTAAGTACCCATTTACCTAATCTTTTTTAAAATTTTATTTTATTTTTAATTGGAGGATAATTACTCTACAATATTGTGATGGTGTCTGCCATACATCAACATGAATCAGCCATAGGTATACATAGGTCCCTCCCCTCCTAAACCGCTCTCCCACCTCCCTCCCCATCCCACCTCTTCAGACCATCAAAGAGCACCTTTCTCAAACTTGCTTGCTATCTGTCTCTCTCACTCTTTTTCTCTGCCAGTTTTAGTTGTACTTTGAAGTCCCCAATGTTTACAATGCAAAACTCTGGGATTCAAACAGATTTGCTAGCCCCCTATGTGATGTCCCCAAATTATACTCCACTCTGTACCTGAATAAAAACAGTAACAATCAACAATGCTCCTGGGAATCTCTGAAGAGGAAGAGTGGTTTCAAATAGTACAGGAAAAGATCAAATCCAATCTTCAGACCTTATTCTGAACTATCACCTCCATTCAACCCAACCCAACATTCAACTGTGCAAACCACTGGGACTAAACCTATCAAAAAGTCATTTCTACTTTAGTCCTGATGACCCTTTCTCTTTTCTGGTCTCTTACAAAATCTATGGCCTATGCCATACAAACTGCTCTCAGTTGTTGAGTATTCTTTATACTGTGTACAATGAGTTCTTGCACCACTGGAAAACAAGTTCAGTGGTGATCAAATCTTTCTACCTCCCCCAAAGGATAGGTTAACGCTTAGTAATAAATACTAATTTGAAATATACTTTTGAGCATGTCTCATGTCACCACTGAATAGGATTTGTGGATGCATACTTTAAAAAGCAAAGGTTTTAAAGACTGAAAACATCCTGTTTCATGCCCCTTCCTATTGTGCCCCTTAATACAGACACTTGAACTGATTAGACTGCCCACTCATATTATGGAAATTAATTTCCCAAATTCAAAAAATTAGTCAACAGTAGTGCATCTCTCCCCAAAGATCCCTTTATATAACGAGACCCTTCATGATCAAATGTAGAACTGCAATGATTTCCATCATTTCTGAGGTACTGTTCACATCTGCAGAGAACAGCAGCCCTTGAATACAAGGGAGCTAATAAGTGAATGGAGTTGATTGAATGGTTTTCAATTAGCAAGAAGTCAGAAGCAGAAATGTTAGCATTGTTTGTTATCCAAATGATTAGTATAGTTAAAAGAAAAAAATACATGCAATGTAAACTTTAAACCATACATTTCCCATAGACTGACCTGAACTTCAGAAATGGCCTCTCAGAGAACCCTAGGAAATCTCTGTTTCCATTTTATGTTTCACATAGGTTAATTATTCTCTCTACTATTGCATGGATTCTGATTAGAGGCAAAGAACCAGGGCAAGCACCAGCTTCAGGAAGAATTCAGGAGGGCAAAAATTAAACTCTGTTGTTGAAATTAATCCTCTTTAAAATACAGCAGCCACAATACATCACTAAGTGATACAAAGAAAGTATATTCTGATACTACGTATTTCATTTACTTTACCCACCCATCACTTCCACCAAAAGAAATTAAAAACAGATTGAGCCATACACAGTATGTTTGACCTGAAAGTATTCATGACACAGCAGCTTACTCTTGCAAATTATTAGCTTAATAGTGACTTCAAATACAGTTATAGGAAAAACAGACTACTCTAGGGGATAAAAGGTGGGGCCGGGAGGGGAAGCCCAAACACTTTTTAAAGAAAGACAACAAATATATTCAGGCATAAGATCTGCATCAGAAACATTTTTTTCTTTCTTTTTTCTTGGTGTATTTAAAAAACTTACCCTGAAGAGATTTTCCCAATCCCTGGCCCAGCTTCCACCCATGTTTCTGGAGTAAGCGATGTCCAATATTATCCTGACAGACAGAACAGAGAGACAAACCAAAAATATTCCAATAATATATTCTTCCCTTCCTAGTGATATTTAACAGGTGATGAACAAGAGATAATTCTACATATATGCATGCAAAAAAGGTGCTAATAGGGGAAATGTGCCCAATAAAGGGGGCATTAATGTAAAAAGAAATACTGGCTAGTATTTTATACAGGAAGAACAAAGAGGGTAAGGGCCCTTTCTGATGGTGTGTTGGGCAATTTTTACAAACAACACTTTTAAAAAGAGAAAAAAGGGAAGGGGAAAGGGGGAAGAATACACTTATGAAGTTTAAAACTAACATTAAAAAGCATAAAATCAAAGTACTTATACAATCATATCCACCACCTAGACAGCACCACTTTAAGAGCTTTTTTTTTTTTTAAAGAATATCTACATTGTGTTTAGTTATTTTGCTTATGTGTCAGGCTTTCATGATACAAAGTAAGTTGTAAGTGTAAGACTGCCCCACCACTAGAAATGAAAACACAATCAGAGCAAAATCCAGGCTAGACTTGATTGGTTTTTTAATACATATATATAAAATATAAATATTTAACTAGCATGCAGCCAATATTAAACTGAAAAAACAGTGAGGTTAGTAAAACAAGAAATTAAATTGATTAAACAGAAAAATAAAATGAGCTCAAGCACAGACTGAGTGATGCATTTCAACATGTAATCTAACAAAAATGCTAAAATGTTAGAATGAAACAGGCCTAGCAATAAGTTAACAGTAAAGAACCATTAGTGCATGTAGGGGGGAAAAAACCAATATACATAATGTCTCATCTTCCTAGGAGCACAGTGGAAAAGATCTTTCAATGTAAACCACATATAAAGACACTAGAAACAACAATTAAATGTCAGCTTTTGCGTAAGGTTTTAAAATCTTAGAAACCTCTGCAGACCTTTGTCCAATTCTTTGCTTTTTACAAATACAGAGAGAACACTAAAATAATCATTTAACTGTATCTGATAAAATGATGTTGCTTATCAAAAGGAAAACATTAAAAAATTGTAAACAAAAAGTGTTCTGTATGCATTAAAATGTAATTTATATTAACTGGGTATCACCACTTGAAAATAATCTCATATTTCCTGAAATCAAATTATGAAGTCAACTAAACCATAAATCTGAATTAAAAACAAACATCTCATATTAAATTGATTTTTATCTTCCAGCTACATATTCAGTGGTAAAATGCTCTGGAATTATAGAAAAAATTATGTTATTATTATATTCTCTGATAGTAAGTTACAAGAGGAAGATTAGGTCTCTTCAATGCTCTGAAAAAAAAAAAAGGTCAACTTCCTTCTATGAGTTTTATGACAGGATGCCAACTAGAAAACTGGACTGAGTAGTTTATTATTTTATTGATTAGAGGAACAAAGATGAGGATACTTGAAAAAATGCGGCAAATGATAATGAAAACAGTTTCTATAACAAAACATGCAACTATTTTAAACATACATATACACAATCATTACTGTGCACAAAAGGTCACTAGAGATTATTTTTTGCTAGGAATTGAGAGAATGAGAAAATGCTATGGTTATATGTAATCCCAGTACTGAAATGCCTAACTATTTATAAATAACTTTATAGTAAAAAAAAAAAACTTCCGTAAGTCTTAACACAACTAATGTTAGCAGAAAATGAAGATAAAGAGAGAGGCCTTTATAGTACTACTGTGGAAATAAACTTACCTGTACATAAAATTCTTGTTTTATATCATAACTCCTACAACTAAATTAACTACGGAAAGGACAAGGATAGCAGAATGACTCTAAGATAATGTAGCTGAATAAAGTATTGTTTAATATCTTAATAGGCTAATTTTATAACTAGGCACCGATTTAGGGTATTAAACCATGCTGACAAAAATTGTTGTCCCTTTTTTTAAATTAAGAAAACTCTATCTTTTGGCTAAGTGGAGATGAGACATTATGCTGACCGTGTTATATTATGAATGCACTAAAATAAACAGACAGATGAAGCAGTATGCTATTTCCAAAAGCAGTGCAAGTGGAGTGAAAGCATTTCCATACGAACCTGGCTTTAAAAACTGGGCTGTCAAAAGAACAGTTAAATGTAACACAAAGTAAGAAACTGTCCAATCACTAATGGTCGTTTTTTTTTTTTTTGTCTTGTTTTCAATTCACTGCTTGCAATTAATGTATTTATTAAAGAAGAGTGAAAGCATAAGTAAATTCACGAGTCAAGACCAGCTGAGAGATTCAAGAGCAGCGTGTTGTGACTGACAACAGTGAAGGGAAAAGCAAATGTTAAAGGGAGAGGGAGAAAAAAGAAAAATTTAGGGTTATACACATTAGCATCACTTTTACAAAACCACTCAAGATGGCTGTCACCTTCTCAAAAAAAAAGCTATTGATACAAAATGGCAGTGGTACTTCTCTTCTAAATCTTTAAACAAAAACTGTTCTTTAATTAAATCTACTTCCCTGGTGGCTCAGACAGTAAAGCATCTGCCTACAATGCAGGAGACCCAGGTTCAATCCCTGGATTGGGAAGATCTCCTGGAGAAGGAAATGGCAACTCACTCCAGTACTCTTGCATGGAGAATCCCACGGACAGAGGAGCCTGGAAGGCTATAGTCCATGGGGTCGCAAAGAGTCGGACTCACTTTCTTTCACTTTCCCCAAGTATGAACAGGGAATGAAATGTCAGGGGTTATGTATTAATATTATTAATATGCCACTCTGTGTCCTTGCAATTATAACAAAAAGCAACAAAAATAACAGGCGTATTTCCCAGAAAGTCTTCCCCTCACCAACCCCTTAGATTAAGTGAATGACTACTACAGAAAGTCTGAGCCTTTCCTATCATTTCAGACTATCTGTTTTTGGAGAAAAAAATGGCACTTCTGTGACTCTGCAGAAAGGACTAGTATTCACTATGGTCCCTTTTCCTACCAAAAGAAAAAAGAAAAAAGTTTTATAAAGACTAGTCAAAAACCCAATAGGCTAAGGATGATGGGTAACACAAGAAAGGCACGTCAAAATACCTCATAACAAAGTATTCATAGAACAAAGCAGACTTGTCTAATCTGAAGTAATCAAACTGTTCACTGAACTTTCACTGTGAAGAGCAAGGAATTTAGTGGCCAACTCGTGATAATCATTCGTCTCTTTGGTTAGGGTGTCAATCATTCCTATGAACGTCATTTATAACAGTAAACTCCAGTAATCTGTAGCCTCAACTGGTAATCTAGACATAACAAGGGCAATGAGCACTACTTAACTCCTGAAATAACAATTTATTATTTTGGTTACTACAAAAGTGGCTAAAATAACTTCATTTTTTATTTTTAAGCAAAATATATAATTTGAAGTTTAGTTATAATCTTATAGAACTGAAAATAAATATATTTTTTTAACACAGCCTGGTTTGTGACTGACAAAGGGGCATGTATAGTGATAGGCTGTTTATAATTTAAGTATACATGGAAGAAATGCAAGGAAATACTAATTTTAAACAATTAATAAAGCAACTAATTTTCCCCAAGGGAGGTAGGCAAAAAGGTGGTTTTCTGGAACATTCATAAAGAGTTCCCACAACCTATTTGTTGTTGTTGTCCGGCCGTGCCACATGGCCTGTGGGGTGTCAGTACCCTGATGAGGGATTGAACCTGGGTTCTTGGCAGTTAAAGTGCAGAGTCCTAACCACTGGACCGCCAGGGAATTCCTCCCATGACCTATTTATTACTCGCTGTCCTTAAGACTCCAAAAATGGTGCAGTGTGGCATTTTATTTGGTTAGGAATGAAGTTCTTCTTAATTCTGGTTAAACTATGAAGCTGAGCTAAAAACTCAAAACTTTTTTCACCTAGATTACCTAAATTGACCCTTATAGTTTTTCTATTTCTAAACTTAAATGTAAATTAAAGTGCTATATTTTAATCTGTACTAAATGCGCAAGAACAGAGGATATAATTTTTAAATGGGAACATCAATAATAGCAAGAAATGTGTATTAGAAACAACTACCAATATGCTAAAAACACAATACCAGCCAAAACAAAAACAAAAAACCATCTCATTATTGTTTCAGCCATTCCTCAACAATTTTATTAATTAAATACCAAGTAGAAAACTTTCCCAGGAACTTCTCTCTGCTCCCTGAAGCTGTATACCATCAAAGAAACAATGACCATTTGGGAAACAGCCCCCAATGGGAGTCTGCCAAAATATAGACTAAAATTCACTTCATTGTGTGGGGCTGATTCTAAGTTTTTTAATAGTAGGAAACAGAATACCAAGTCTCGAGAAAACTATACTACAATTATGGCAGTGACTAGACGAATACTAATTCCACACTGAATTTTCTTTTAGTTGACAGCCACATTCAATTTACACCATTTAGCTTATTTTCAACAGTGACAAAAATGGCAAATCTCTTGAGTGGATTGTAAGTTTTGCTGATTGTGTATTAAAGACTCTAAGCAAAAACCAAGTGCTACTAGGTGAACCCATGCAAACAAGAAGTTGTAAAAATTCCCCAAACAAAAAAATCTATAGCTCACTACAGATGACACAATGAAGACTAGAGAGAAAAGCCATATAGTAATGCTACACCATTCAGCTCCAAGAAGCACATTATTTATAGTGCAGTCCACATATGGTCACTGCTAAATATCAAATCAGCAGTCTTATAATAGAGTTACAGTTTGGAACTAGTGGAGTCCACAGATCTAAACAGATATGCAACATGACAAAACCCACTTATACATATACTTCTAAATCCTTAGATATGCAAAGTAAACATCAGCAACTGGAATTTGAAAGCTTACATTAATTTTTTAAATCTGCTCAGTCAACCTGACAACTATAAACACAGAATTTTAATCAGTCAGGGAGAACAAAGACCAAGTACTGGCTGACGGGCAGTTTCATTTCCAACTGCAACAATGACAACATATTTTAAGTCTATGGTGCAGGGATTTTGCCTTTTGTATAGCTTACAATCACTCTCCCATCTGATTTCTCATCTTCTTTCTATGGTAAAGATCACAGAGAACCATATACCCTAAGTCAGATCAACCAATTCTTGGATCTATGGTGGAATCCTAGACTGGGTTATGGTTTTAAGATTTTTGTTTTTTAAATGCTTTATTTTTCAGTATAAAGTGGAGATCATAATTATAGCTGGGACCTAACCATCTCATAAAGCAGCTACATTAAAACATAAATTTTAAAAAGCTTTCTGTAATTAGAGCAAAATGTTTATACTTTCCACCTTTTCTTTAATTCAAATAAACGAGATATCTGGCAATTCTTTAACAATTTTCTTGGAACAGTGTTTTATTGTTGACCAGAAACTTCACTGAAAGATATCTGGTTGGTTGAAATAAACAAGGGAAAAGAAAAATTTATACCAAAGATAACAAACTATTTCATTAATGCTGGATTCTGATGTATTTTAAACATTTCTGGATTGAAACTGAAATACCTGTATCATCTCAGGAACAAATCTAAGCTTCAGGAGTTTATCATAATCATAATGTATTATCGCATCTTTGTATCTCATTTCCCATCTTGCTGGTTTGCAACACATTTACCCTATTACAAAACAAAAAGACCTTAATCCTATACTCACAATAACCCTTCACATGGGCATATTCTTGGCACAAACCTGTGCAGACTTCCTCGGTTACCAGCTGCTGCAGATTACCTTTGTTTAAAAAAAAAAAAATGACTAGACCTTTAGCTCCTACAATGATCTGTAGACTCCCAAAGCTGCATATTTCCAGCCACTTTTGAGTTGCATGCTGTAGCAAAACAGTCAGCACCTCTCAACAGATATTGCTGCAGAGAAAGATTTTAATTCAGCAGAGACTCTTTCTGTGTGTTAGAAGCAACTGCTATTTCCCCCTAAGAACAAGATAGCTCAATAGCTCAACAAGATAGCCAGCCAGCCAGACATGTAACTAATACACACTTACTTGGTGGGCATTCCTAAGGTGATAGGGCTCTTGGAGGTTACTACACTATTTTTATGCCAATCATTTTAGGACTTTCTTTTAAAACTTTAAATTTCCCCCAAATGATTGGGGAACAGAAATAAAATCCCTCTCTTTTTGCTCCACGTCTATCTAACACCGCATTGGCTGTGAAGCACCTTACTATTACTACCTAAACTACCACATCACAAACAATGCATGTTTTAATGTGTTTCAGAAGTAAATTTTCATTAGAAGTACAATTTACTACTATACATCTCTGAACTTATTCATAAAAAATTAAATATCCAGTCCAAGGACATTTGCTATTTTTAGTGGAGAAGATAATACTATTTAATAAATAAGGCATACATCAATTCCACTCCTACTCACTGAGATTACTCAGTCAGACTGCCTTCTGATAGTGTTCTTTCTATGACATATGCTGGGAAAATTCCTGGACATTGTGAGAGGAAAAACAGCACTAGTCCCACATGCCAAAGGAATGAACTTTCCAAAACCTTTAAATGCAGTCCTAAAAGAAGGCTTTTAAAATGTTAAGTATCATTTAATTTCCTGCTTTTATTAAAACTTTCTTGAGTATAGTAATAATGAATACTAGGCCGCAAATTTAGTCCAGCTAAATTTCCTACTACTGTTGAGTCAGAGTACCCACTGAATTATAGCTTGTATAATATTAATCAACTTTGTACCTTGTAGAATATGGCACCCGGGCCTTTCTTCTGAAAGCTATCTATTCTTAAACTTTGACCCAAAGAAACATTTAAATGATATGGAAATGTTATTTTTCAAATATAAAATACTGACCTAGCTAGCCCATAGATTTCACTGTAAAACTCCACCTTGTGGTAATTCCCAAGACGATAGTAATATAAGACAAAAACTTCAAAGATTTTTTAACTCATCAAAGTGGGCCTGGCATTTCATCCGTAAGTCAAAACACAAGACTGGGCTTTCAGCACAACAATTCATCAGATGTGAATTCTCCCTCTGCAGCATTATCACATGCGTCATCAATTACTGCCATGCCTAAGTCTAGCATCATGCCAGCACATTAAGACAGAAGGTACTATATGCAGTGTTCACTGGACCAGAAGAACAGAAATAAGAAGGGGAGGTAGGGGAGAAAGAAACCCTAGAGAAGAAATTAAAAAAAGGCAGACCGTGCAATACAAACCAGATCATGGCTGCTTAGCTAATATGGGCCAACTGCTGTGGAAGAAAAATGTCGAACACCCCAAGTTGTGTAAATTTCTGTAAACATCTAAACACACACACAAACACACACAACACCAACCTAGTTAGGAACATAAATATATGTTGATCCTTTACTATGCTACAGCTATGAAAATAAAAGCTAAAGTTAAAATATCTGTATTCTCTAAATTGCCTTGTTTTCCTGAGGAAGGAGAAGCTAGTATTTCTTAAAGGGAGAAGGGGGAATGTCTTGACTGTTATAGAGACTCTCTCTTCGATGACTTTCCATTCTAGTTAACCAATAATTCTCTGAAACCCTTATTAAATACATACACTTAAGAACAAATATTAAATACTGACGATACTGACAAATTTAGACATTTTAACAATGGACTGTGTAATCTGAAAATAAAGGGCTTTTCAAAATAAAAATAATGTTCAAAAATTAAGAGTCAGGAAAATAAATCTCCTTGTTCTGTTGCGTTGTATCAGTATTTAAAATTAAGTCATGTGAATAGATACAATCAACTTTTGACCAAAACCAGACATCTCTTAAACCACAGAAACCAAAGTTACCATGTCTCACAAGAGTCTGGTAAATAAAAATATTAGCCCCTAACTGTTCCTAATGGAACATTTCACACATGATTGTGTTGCCAGGAAAGGTGAAGTTTTTTAAAGGATCAAAATACATTTTACTCCTTCATTCAATTTACAAAAACTTCAACTAAACTTAAACTTGTTATCTTTAACAGAATATCAGTATGGGCCAAAAACGTTATTTTTCCATCAAAATTCTAAAGTGTTTCTAGATTTTTTTCACTGATTTCCTAACATATTAAATATTAGATTACAACTCAAACTCCACTTGATTACTGTTGGGCATGCAAGAAAACAGCTCTATACTGTACTATAAGTTAATTAATAAGTTTAACTTCATTCACATCAAGTGTCACACGAACACTACCTAACTAACTATCTATGACCCCAAATTAAGCACTGATCTTACCGATTCTATAGGCTTGTCAAGGGATGCTTGTTCAATTTCCAAATGTCCTTCTTCATATTGATCAAAGTGATTACCCTGAAAAAAACAAGACTACAGTTATTTTTCTTGAAAGCAAATGCCAAAATTATTAGTGAAACTAATCAAACTAGGGGGTTATTTTTAATTTTTCATTCTTTTTTAATAAACAACCAAAACTGTCACAAATTCAGGCTTTCTTAAATCTGTAAACACAATTTATGAAAAGTCTAGATCTGATAATACGAACTTGTCTTCCTATGATAAACATTGAAATTGCTAACTAAAACATTAACCATCATTTGGGATAGCAACTCCTTCTTAGACTGACTATATTAGGAAGACTGCAGAATCTTAAAAACAAAGGGCTGTATTGTGTTTTACTTTTCCAAAACAATCTTGTGCTACAGAAAACAAACCCTGACAGCAGAATGCAAATAAAATCTGTATTACAACACTGTTCAATGTTGCTAACACTGTCTTTCACTAAAACTGCTAAAATATTCAACTTTAAATCATCAATTTCCAACTCCAAAGCTTCAAGGAGTTCAGAAACACAATCTCTTGACATAGTATCCTAAATACAGCTATTCCTCAAATGATCTGCCAAAAGACACAAGCATGCCTGTATAATGCCATATTTGACCATAATCAAGGAAGCTGTCACACAACTAGAATAAGTCAAAATAGCTCGATTGAGGATGGGAACAGACAACTAGGAAGTTCTCTCTGTTTTTTTCTGCTCCATGAGAAAAGGAAGAGTTCATAATTTAGTTTTAAATCAGAATATCAATTTTTCAGTTTCCTTCTTGTTACAAAGTAACAAGTATCAA
The DNA here is from genome assembly GCA_024291935.2 of Okapia johnstoni. Taxonomy (NCBI): domain Eukaryota; kingdom Metazoa; phylum Chordata; class Mammalia; order Artiodactyla; family Giraffidae; genus Okapia; species Okapia johnstoni. Next base: position 17,743,788 of record CM044306.1, on the reverse strand, counting down.
ATCTGGGTCTCCAGCACTGCAGGCAGATTCTTTTACCACCCCCAATACAGCTATTCCTCAAATGATCTTACAAAGTAGAGGGCATGAGGTTTTGTGAGTCCTGAATTTATGTAAGCCAAAAAGACTAAAGATTTCAGTCTAGCCTAAGTTTAATTCAGGTATGGAGTGGTAGGACAACCTGGATGTTAACCTAACCTAAAATTACTTTGCTCTTTCAAAGTAAAATTTTAGTTGAACGAATACAGCTTAATCATAGCAAGCTCTGACATGTAATTTGCCACACCATATCGTAAACATTAGGTTACGTGTTTTCCTCACCAGATTGTGAAGTCCTTAAGGACAAGAATGGGGTGTTGTAGTGGTGAAAAAGTTCGGGAACTAGACAGTGGTAATAATGGTTGTATAACACTGGTAACGTATTTAACGCCACTGGACTATGCACTTTAAAATAATAAAAATGAAAAATGTTATCTTATTTGTTTTTACCAGGTTAAAGATAATAAAAGTGTATGGCAGAGTCTATCCAAAAGAGGAAAGGAGTAATAGGATAGGAGTAGGGTTTCCAAAGATAAAAGCTAATCTTAAAAATGGAACAGGATTTAAGAGCAGGGGGGCTCAGACGGTAAAAGGATCCGCCTGCAATGCAGAAGACCTGGTTTCGACTCCTGGGTTGGAAAGATCCCCTGGAGAAGGGAATGGCAACCCACTCCACTATTCTTGACTGGAGAATCCCATGGACAGAGGAACCTGGCAGGCTACGTACAGTCCACGGAGTCACAAAGAGTCAGACATGACTAAGCAACTAACACTACCACTCTCCCTTCCCAGAATGATGAAAAAACAACCATCAACAAATAATATAAAAAAAGAGCCATTCATCCTGAAAGTCTGTCTTAATCTCCAATATTTCGTCCAATGACCTCTTTAAAGTAACACCTGCCTCTTGGCATTTAACTTCTATTCTAGCATTTAAAAGTTTAATAGTTGGGGTTTCCCTGGTGGTTCAGTGGTAAAGAATCCACCTGCCAATGCAGAAGACATGGGTCTGATCCCTGATCTGGGAAGATCTCACATGCTGCAGAGCAAGTAAGCCTAGGAACCACAACTACTGAGCCCACACGCCACAACTACTAAAGCCCACACACAGCAACTAGAGAAAACAATGGCGCAGCAACCAAGACCCAGCACAGCCAAAAATAAATAAATAAATATATTTATTTTCTAAGTTCAATAGTTACTTAAAAGTTGTTAACTGCAAAGTACATCTAAATTCCTAAATAATAAATATCCGGATAAATTAGATTAACCCAAATCTCACAGTACAGGACACCAAAGTGAAAGTGACAGTCGCTCAGTTGGGTCCAACTCTTTGCGACCCCATGGACTATAAAGTCCATGGAATTATCCAGGCCAGAATACTGGAGTGGGTAGCCTTTCTCTTCTCCAGGGGATCTCCCCAACCCAGGGATCGAACCCAGGTCTCCCACACTGCAGGTGGATTCTTTACCAGCTGAGCCACAAGGGAAGCCCATAGGACACCAATGTCCAGCCAAATTTCATAATTCTCTTTTACTCTATCAGTCAGTCAGTTCAGTCACTCAGTTGTGTCCAACTCTTTGCAACCCCATAGACTGCGGCACGCCAGGCCTCCCTGTCCATCACGAACTCCCGGAGTTTACTCAAACTCATGTTCATTGAGTCGGTCCTTTTACTCCATAGCTTGATATAATTTAATTATAAAAGAATAATTTCAAACTACCAACAATAATTGGCTACTATTTTTTAAAGGAGCTAAACATTTAACTTAGGACAATCAATTAATTTGATCTTCAACAAAGGTTCAAGAACAATTAGAGAAACAAGCATTTTCAATATATGGTGCTAGAACGAGGTACTCATATGCAAAAAAGTCTCAATCCACACTGTACACCATATTAAAAATATAACTCAAAAAAATGTATCACAGACCTAAAAGTAGACCTTGGATGAGACAAGGATTTAAGATGCAAACCCAAAAGCACAACTTAGTAAAGAAAAAATTGAATTGAGAGAAAACATTCACAAATCTCAAGAGATTTGTATCCAAAGTATATAAAGAAGTCACAAAACACAATATTAAGAAAACCTAGTTCTAAAGTAGGCAAAACTTTGCTGGTAGGAATGTAAAATGGTATAGCCACTTAGGAAAACAGTTTGGCAGTTTCTTATAAACTTATATACACACTTATCCAAATAACCTATCAATATTGTGCCTAGGTATTCACACAAGTAAAACAAAAAACTTATCTTCACACAAAACCTGCCTGTGAATATCTGGAAATTACTCAAATGTCCCTCAACTGGGAAAGGAATTTAAAAACTATAGTACACTCATACACAGACAAATACTCAGCAATAAAAGGAATAAACTACTCATATAAGCAACATATGTATGAATTTCAAACACATTATGCTAAGTGGAAGAAGTCATGCTGAAGAAGTTACCTGATTCTATTTATATAGCATTCTGAAAAAAGCAAAACTAGAGGAAAACACCAACTAGTGGTTTCTTTAGCACCCTAAGAACTGATTGATTATAGAAGTTAACTCAGAAACCCGTTTAGCAGACAAGAGATGAGACAGAGGCCATTTTTAACTGCATGTTTTTCTTTTGAATTTTATACTTACCTACCCAATACTCAAATATCCTAACAGGAATCACAATCATTGTGTTTTATCTCTGAATATTTAAAATGAAAGCTATATGTATTTTTGAGTCAATATCACTTTAAAATAAATTTTAAAATATTTCCCCAGAAATTTTAAATGGTGTTGATTCAAAAATACACAGTTATGTATTATGCTGTGTTACTCTGGGAGTTTTTTCCCCCAGAAGTAAAAGGTAAGAGGGGGGAACACTGAGAGAAGAATATCACATTTTCCACAGCTATTACAAATTTAAAATGCAGATGATACTGTAGCATTTCTCTTTTGTTTTAAAAAGTAGAGACCAATGTCCAACAGGGGAAGAGTTTAATTCTATTTTATTAATGCAACAATTAGGGAATCATTTAAAAGTTTTAAAACTATGTAGAAGTATGTTAACTTGAAGTTAAATGGAAGGGAAAAACTCAAAAAGATTGTGTGAGACTATGTGGACAAAAATTAAACAAGCAATGTTATGTAAATGTGACAGGAGCTGGTAAGTATTTCTGGGAAAAAAAAAAAACTAACCAACATCTAAAGTTTAGTTTGTTCTTTTTTAAGTATCTGCTGACTTTAGTGATAGCACTTGAATTTAAACAGCCTGATATCATAACTAACTTAGGGAATTGAGAGAGATCACTTCTCAACATTTTGAGTATCTGATTTGCCATAATGAACCAAACAATTAGCATCCTTGTTTGGTTTTTATTACTATCTTGCTACTTGGCCTCATACAAATCATGTTATAGTTTTCATCCATTCTATACTCATTTACAAAATGAACTTGAACAAGACACTCATGTCATTTCTTGGCCTAAAATTCCATGAATTTGCAGATTTAAAGTATCCTACAGGGGAAAAAAAAAACAACCCTGACATTTAAAATTTGCCACTACAAAAACCTAATTACTACCAAAAATAAAATGTTAACCACAAAGCTAATAAATAATCCCTAGTTGTGAAGCATAAAACATTTTTCATCTATACCAAAATAAATATACGGACAAAATAAATATAATGACATGAAAATCAAGTAAAAGCAAGCAATAAATAAACTAAGTGACCCTGGGTTTGGTGTTGACTTTTCAGATACAATACCAAAGGCACAGGACTTCCCAGGTGGCACTAGTGGTAAGGAACCCGCCTGCCAATGCAGGAGACTCGGGTTTGATCCCTGGGTCGGGAAAACTCCCTGGAGGAGGAAATGGCAACCCACCCAGTATTCTTGCCTGGAGAATCAATCCCACAGACAGAGGAGTCTGGCAGGCTATGGTCCACAGGGTCACAGAGTTGGACATGACTGAAGTGACTTAGCACAGCACAGCACACAAAAGGCATGATGCATAAAAAAAATAATTGCTAAGGATTTTATTAAAATGTAAAACTTCTGCTCTGTGAAAGTCACTGTCAAGAGAATAAGAGGACAAGCCACAAATCAGGAGAAAATATTGCAAAAAACCACATCAGACAAAGAGCTGTTATCTAAAATATACAAAGAATTCAAACAATAAGAAAACAAACAACTCAATTAAAGAATGGGCAAAAGATCTAAACTGATACCTCACCAAAGAAAATATACACACAACAAATACTATACGAAAAGATGCTCAACAACTTATTTCATTAGAGAACTACAAGTTAAAATGAAATGACACTACATACGACAATGGCTAACATCCAAGACACTGACAACATCAAATGCTAGCAAGGATGTGGGAGCAACAAGAATTCTCACTCACTGCTGGTGGGAAAGCAAAGTACTACTTCTGGAGACAGTTTGGCAGTTTCTTACAATACTAAACATACTCTTACCATACCATCCAGCAATTGCATTCCTTGGTATTTATCCAAATGAGTTTAAAACTTACATCAAACAAAATCTTGTACATGACAGTTAGAGTAGTTTTATTCACAACTGCTAGAATTTGGAAACCAAGATGTTGAAGAGATGAACAGATTAACTGACCATGATACATCTATGCAACAGAATATTATTCAGCACTAAAAAGATGAGCTATCAAGTCACAGAAAGACATAAAGGAGTCCTGAAAACATATTACTAAGTGAGAGATGCCAATCTGAAAAGATAACATATTTTGACTCCACGTAAGTAACACTCTGGAAGAAGCAATACAATGCAAACAGTTACGGGCACACACACATACAGTATGTGGCTGTCAGGGGCTTAAAGGGAAAAAAGGGATAAACAGATGGAACATAGATTTTTAGGACAGTGAAACTATTCTATATGATACTGTAATGGTGGATACATGTCATTATACTACATTTGTCAAAACTACAGAACTACACCAAGAGTGAACCCTAAGATATACTAGGACCTCGGATGATAATTAGGTGTCAACGCTGGTTCACCTCTTGTAACAAATGTACCACTCTGGTGGGAAGTGTTGATTACAGTTGATGTGAAGGAGGGAATGGATATATGGAAACTGAACGTTGAGTTCAATTTAAAACTGACTTAAAAAATAAAATCTATATATTTCTTAAAAAGTAAACAACAAAAAAGTTAATAATCTGAGTAAACCCGTAGTCAAAATTTCCAAGGCATTTCTTCAAAATAGTGTGTTCATTTTAAAACTTGACTACAAAATTGTAAAATTGATAACAATGATTATCTCTAAGAAATGAAATAAAGTAGCACTTTCTTTCACTTTTTCCTTTGTTACAATGTAGCCTGAAGTTTTAACAATATCCACTTTAACATTTGTACTACTTGCTCTGTTTTAGTGGGTTTTTTTTTTCTTTTTGCTTTTTAATTGCTTTATTAACTTTACATTTTTCTATGCAAATGGGTGAAACTATACTGTTGACAGAAACTTAGATTGGGTACCATGGCAATGTCCAATTAGAATCTGGTAACATCTGACACATGGAAATTACAAAAGGTTCACAGCAAATGTATCAGTAAAGACATTATCAGGAAAATGCAAGGGAAAAGAATCACAGTATTAATCTCATAGGAAATGGCAGGAGTCAAGGCATAAGCCAAAATTCATCATGATGGTCATGGTGACTAGAGAGACATTCATTAATGCAGAAATAAATGTGCCGTACTAATGTAAGATGTTCGTAAGGGGGGAAACAGGCACAGAGTATATGAGAGGTGTGGTGTATAAAAAAATTATGTACTATTTTAGCAAAGTTTCTGTAAATCTAAAACTATTCTAAAATAAAAGGTTTATTTTTAAAAGTTTTGGGAAGGATCAATACCATTCCACACACAGACATGTATAGCTTTCTTTAGCTTTATAAAATCCTTTAGAAACCTTACCCTAATAAGCTCATGATATATTCAATACAGGATTTGGGAATCAGTTGAATTTAGGGGATTTTTTATCATCTCTATTTTACAAACAAGAGAACTGATACATAAACTGATACAGAGATTGTCACAAATTCACAAAGGCTTCTGATTCTTAGTCCCATATTCCTGCCACTGTATTCTACTACACAAAACCCAAAGATTAAAAAAAACAATAACCTTGCCTCCATAATTCGGAAATAATATTCTTTATAGAAAGCAGAAATAGTCAAAACTTAGTTATCAATACATAAAACATAACTGATAAGAACCTGTTGTATAGATGGATGGATGTATAGCATAGGGAACTCTATTCAATATTTTGTAATGGCCTATATGGGAAAAGAATCCTAAAAAAAACACAACAGTGGATATATATATATGTATATATATATAACTGGCTCACTTTGCTGTACATTTGAAACTAACAACACTATAAATCAACTATACTCCAATAAATTTTTTAAAATTTAGTTATCATAAAAGATATGGAAAGACTGAGGATGAATTACAGATGACAGAAGACAACCAAAAAACAGCTAAATGTAAACAATGTGGAAACCTGGATGGGATCCTGGAACAGAAAAAGGACATCAGTGGAAAAACTGGTAAAATTCAAATAAGGTCTATGGTTTAGTTAATATTATCTTACCAATGTAATTTCCTAGTCTTGATAATTGTTATGGTTATTATACAAATATTGTAGAAGAACTTGAGTGAGTAGTATACCAAAACCCTCGACACTATTTTGGGGACTATTCTATAAATCTAAAATGAGTTAAAAATAAAAACAAAAACCTTTTAGTTATCATTATTATTGAAAGCATATTATGAGAAAAAAATCAAAGAGCTAAAAAATGTACCTTTGGAAAGACAGAATGGAGACTGCTTGTATATATTAAGTAACTCTGAAAGAATCCACATATAATTAGACAGTGGTCGCCTTTGAAAAGAAGTGGTTTAATTTTTCACTCTGAATCCTTCTGTCCCTCCTGAATGTTGTACTAGAAAAGCAAAATGAAGAAGGATGGAATATAAAAAGTGATTTCAAATTCCCAGGGCACAAACTACAGTAGCAGTAGCGGTGATGATGATGATAATATTTCTTGCCTTTTTCCCCAACAAAAATTTTTTTCAAGTCATTCTGATGAACTTAGTAAGATTCTTCTTTCCAAAAATAATCAGCAAGGCATCTGATTATCTGATGGCCTCAACAAGGATTTGAAGAGAAGTAATTTTTTCTGCTTTACCCTGCTTTCAAAACCACATTTAGATTTCTGAAATCCCATTAGAGCTAGGATGACTGTATCATACAAACCAGGTCACACTGAGAGGAAGAGGGTGTGCTAATCGTAATTACCCCTGGACAAGAAGTATAAACTAAACATACAGTCATCCTGGTGAAAATTCACAGATCCTATGAATATTAAGGCATTCTTAAAATTTGATTTCAATGATCACTGCTTTGAACAGTTATTCCATTGTTCAAATCAATTCTTCCTTTCTAAATATTACGTGCTTTTAGAGTGAAATACAGCTTTTCATTTATGCTGATCAGAAATATAAGTTCGAAAAGATCAGACACACACACAACGTGTCCAAGATTTTTAAATGCATACCCACGTATACATACAGCCAGCTGACTTACTTTTAACTGCCTCTTCTCTCAAAAAAGGATCAACTTAGGATAGGTCTTAACACAAATGAATAGAACCTGACTGACCTGCATATTACTGAAGTACACGGTAGCTCTAGTTTCTTACAGATCAAGGATTCTGCTTCCAAGCACAGGACAAACGTGGAAATTTTCTATTACAAATTTAGCTGTAGTGATCATTTCAATATAAATAGAGACAAAGGTTGCCCTAAATTTATCCATATAAATGAATCTTGTTATTTGCTAACCAGTGCTGATTTTGGAATCTACATGATCCCACAGCTTTTCCAGTAATTAACTATATGGTAATTAATATGGAAAATAAGAAATAAAGAAAAGTGTGGGACCGTTCTTTAAGGATCACAGCCAACAACCCATAATTTCAAACAGCAAAACAAAATATTTAAGACCCTGAAGAGGTAAGCCTCTTACACCTTCCTACAGTTATTAAAATTTCATACCATTTCTAAAAAAAAAAATTTGATGAAAAATATTACTCATAGTAAAAGTCCGCAGATCCAAAGTTTCCAATTTGAATCAAATCCATTATTAACAGGAAGATTATACAGACTGAAAATTTAAATCCTGTCTGGCTTTCCTATCTAGACTAGGTATGAGCCAAGTTTAAAGTTTTATCTTTGTCAGCTTTATTGTACCACTCACGCAAACCCATCTTAGCACCTGGCTCTGGCTGTTAAGCTGCCTATTGTAGATGTTCCTGTCTCTGCTCCAAATCTCCACAATCAAAATTTATCTTTTCTACTGTATTTACCATTATCCCCTTAGAGACTGTCCAAAGTCACAAAGTGGATATATTAATCGTAGCCCTACGTCACAACTCAAATAATATACTTGTTTATAATTTGGACTTCCTAAATTCAAAACATACAATGATGCTGATTTCACCTGCCATGGATTAAAAATGGTTTTGTTTAGCGTATAGAGCCAAACAGAACAGCTTCATATTTCATCTATGAACAAAACCCGTCCTCCTCTGACAATACAAATAATGAGAATTCATCTCTGTCTCCCTTTCCCTTACCCCTGCCAAATAAACTAATTCTAGTATGGTCTCAAATCAGAAAGAAAACATCTCAGGATGAAAAACATATCCAAAAAGTATGGACATTTGGGGAATCCCTTAGTGGTCCAGGGGTCAGGACTCTGAGCTTTCACTGCTGAGGGCCTGGGTTCAACCACTAGTCAGGGAACTAAGATCCCATAAGCTACATGGCTTGGTCATAAAAATAAAGAAATGAACATCCTGGGGGATTACTGATGTCATTTTATTAGTAAAATAAAATTATATTTAAATTTAGAAACACCACAGTGGTCAATTCCTCAAAAACCCAAGTTCTTCACTATTGTTTTCATCATCATACAGTCTGATTGCCAATGACTTTCAGTACATTACTGTAAAGCCAAAGATCTCTGAAGTCAGAGACACCAGAAATCAAATCATTACTGTCTGATAGCTGTGTGTGCATGTGTGTGTGTGTGTGTGTGTGCGCGCGCGCGCGTGCGCGTGCGTGTGCGTTTAGTCACTCAGTTGTGTCCAATTATGTGACCCTGGGCTGTAGCCCGCCAGGCTCCTCTATTCATTGGCTTTTTCAGGCAAGAATATGGGAGAGGGTTGCCATTTTCCTCCTCCAGGGGATCTTCCCAACCCAGGGAATGAACTCGTGTCTCTTCTGTCTCCTGCATCGCAGGCAGATTCTTTACCCGCTGAGCCATCTATAACCTTACGCAGATTACCAAACCACTCCCTGGACTTAGGCCTGTTTCCCCAGCTATCAAATCCAGATGATGACACTACAGTACTACTGAACAGGTTTTGAGATTTAAAGAGTTAAAAAAAAGTAATAAATTATTATTTCAAGACAATGTTGAGGCCAGTCAGTAACCCAGAAAAATAAATCCACTTACTAAATTTAATTCTATGTAATTTGGTAGGAGAGATAATTGGCTAAGCAATCTCAGTAAGTATCTAAGAACTTGAAAACACACTACACTGAGTCAATGGTATGAGCATATCACACCCTCGTCTAAAAATACATGTACATCTGTTTGACATATCAAATTTTCTGGATAATTGGACTAGACCAAGAAAGGACTGGTTTCCAAAAACTCACTACCCTGAAAAATTGGTAACTTTTAAAAACCCCACAGGAGAAATCAACCTTTCTCAGAAATGCAGGCAAAATCAGGAAACAATTTCTGAGGCATTCAAAAAGATATGGAGACAGTAGTTAAGAAGTCCTGTGGGATCCACATCAATGCTTATTATTTCTTTCATCACTAGCTGGTATGATAAATGTCTATTTAGACGTGTGACAAAAATTCTGCACTAGTCCACAGAGAAACAATGTGTATATACAATATGACACACAAAAGAAAACTCACAACTAAGATTGCTATAATTAATATACACAATATAAAATAAAGTGAGATTACAACTCTCCATAAGACAACCTCCATTCCTGAAATATCCTTCAATCGGCTTTATAGCCTATCACAGAACTAACAGTTCAACCTAGATAATCCACAGCACAGCAGGAAGTTGATCCCCCAAGTTGGACATAATCCTCAGACCTTACGTAGTCTTTGCTTCCTACATATGTGCCTCTACTTAACCATTAATTCAAATATCTGAGCAACTAGTAGGTGCCAGACCCTGAACCAATTCTAGAAAAATGAATGAAACAAGGAAGAGTCTGCGTTCAAGGAGTTCTATATCCAGGGGGATGAGATAAATTATAAGTATTATAATATAACAAAATAGTAAGTATCATAAAAGTATACAGTAGGAGAGATAAAAAACAACACAGTGGTTAAAGGCTGAGACTGGTCCAAACTACTTGAAAGCTATCTCTTTGACTCACTAGCTGTGTGAAGTGGGTAAGTTTTTCATTCGTAAAATGGGGATAAAAATAGAACCTACCTAACTGGGAGATTGCATGAGATAATAATGCATAACATAGTGCCCAACAGAGAGCACTATTGTTAGCTGCTACTATTACTAATAAAAGCGCTGTTACTGAAATATGACCAAAGAAAATAAGCAGCTAACTGCCTAGGGAAGACGTCAGAGACACAACAAATTGAGTCTTGAAGAATGAGTGGCAAGAATTCCAGACAGGTAGGAGCATATGTAAAAACAAAAGCAATAAAAAAGCCTAGCAGGTCCAGATAAAAACAGAAACTACAGGATGGCAAGACAATGACCGGGCAAGAAAAGAAATACATCTGTTACAATGGCACCAGATGCTTAACAGTCTTAAAAGCCAACTTAGTGCATTTGGATTTTATTCTTGAAACAATCAGGAACGACAGGAAAAGTCGTATTTTAGGAGAGAACAAGGTTCAAATCTGAGTTTACTGTGTGGCCTCAATTTCTGTTTTCTCTTCTGTAAAGTGAAGGATATTACCACCTCACTTGGATGGTTACTTAGACAAATATCTCCAAAATGCCTTGGCACAAGGCCTGTCATTTAATACTATTCAACAAACTGTAGCTGATAGTTTCATCACTAGATTCCACAGCAGTCAACTTTTGATGCTATAATGATCATGGATACGTTTTGACACCCTATTTTGACAGTATCCAGTAGAAGTACCACTCTTCTCTGCCACCTACTCTTCTACTGCAATAAATGAAAAAAATACTAATTTTTTAAAACCTTCTTTTCTTATCCTTTTTTATATTTTATGATGCCGTGCCAACAAACAGGAGCTCAATAAATGATTGGGAAATGGAATGGAATTTCTGGTAGACCTATTAACAGCAAAAAGGCAGGCAAGAAGTCATAAACGACCAATTAACCTTATAAAGGTGAGATATTCCTGGGGGGAAAACAATTAACAATAAGCATACCAACTATTTCCTACTAGTTAGTTAACTGGTAGAAAATGCTGCAAAGTATTAAAGACAAACAATGCTTTGCATAATGTAGACAATACCAACACTCATCACCTCAAAGAGGCCAATCTATAGGTCACAGCAGAAAGAATGTCATAAAAGAAACCAGAAGATTAAAGTTCAAACCTCAGGTCTGTACTAGACAAATACTAAATTTAGTCTCAGTTTCTTCATCTATAAAAGACTTACTACCTACTCTATTTACCTTGCTGAGTTACTGGGAGAATTAAACAAGACTGTATACAAGGGCAGTTATTAAACTGTCATGACAGTATGCAACTACACAATATTACCATTCTAATATCCAGCTTACATGATTTTACAACATGCTGGTGCCTCATTTTCCTAACTTCCTTTCCTAAATTGATCCTGACCTCCATTCTACTGTAGCCATTTCACTCTCACGGTCATTACGATTTCAACTCCTCCATTACCTCTATTTCAAACACTGTGCTCTCTAGCCACAACCTTCTGTCTTTCCAACTCAATTCCTCTAGAACCTCCTCTTCAAGAATCCTTCAGCCTCATCAGAACCTACAACCCATTGATCCAACTTTCTCTACCCTTCACCCTCAAAGTCCTCTCTTGTCTCTCTGTCAAGCTTAGAATCACATAGCCCACTATTATAATCATTCCCTTGTATACACCTTGTATACTCTCCTCTACTCCCTTGCCCCCATTCACATTAATTCTGGTTAATGGAGACCGGTCATCACAGCTTTAACTGTATGTGTAGCACATCTAACCCAACTGTATCTAAATCAGTCTTCCTACGTCTATTCCCCTGCCTAACACCTTAAATAGCTAGTACATGCCTGCTTACAGCATTAAAATAAAACTTTTGTAGCCCTAGCTTTTCCTTTTCCCCTGTTCCCAATGGTTTATTCATTGCCCTAAAAAAAACAAACAAACCCACAACCAATTCTGCTAGTTCCATCTCTACACTTTTACCCTGGCTATTTTTTCCAGCTGAATGCCTCCTAATCTTTTCCTTTGCAAGGATGCAAACTCATCATTCAAGACCCAGTTTAAATGTTTCATAAAGGCACACTTAATCATCCCACTTTAAGGGTTCTCTTTCTTCTTAGGGTTTTGCATTTATTTATAATACTATTTATCTGTAATACTATTTATCTGATAATCATGTTAGTCTTGTGTATAATAAACGTACTGTTTTAGTATCTCTCCAGCTATAACAATAGCTCCCTGAAAAACACCACTTCTTAATCAACTCCCCCAAAGATATAATCATATACACCATTCTTAAACACTTCAAATATTGTTTTAACAACTTTTCAAAAAATTAACTTATATTCTAAAAAACATTTCTGAAGTAAATATACCTTTTTGTATCTCTTGTGCAGATGAATCCCTAAAGTAGTATTAAACTAATTAGATTTTCTACTACTTTTGTCCCTTTTATACTCCATAATTTTACTCACAGCAACAAGGTAAGTTAATGACAGTACAGCATATAATCCACAAGCATCAGCTTTAGTTTCTTCTATAGTCAAGACCTAAAGTATCAAATTAATTTATTGATTTTATCAGTACTGCCTATAAAAAGGGTGAAAAATTAAGCCTCTCTCTATCAACTCTGGAAAAATAATATCGAATGAACCATGAGATGTGTCATGGTTCATATCATCTCTGACTTTTCCAACAATCATTATTTAAAATGTCAGATACAAAACATGATCAATGACTTTTCTCTATAGCAACTTTAAACCTGGAGAGCTATTTTGTATTTCAGTTCTAATAAACAGAGACATAAATTGAAATCCCCCCTTGAAATCAATGTAATTGCTTTAGCAAGGATCACAAAAATAATTGGAAACTCATGAGACGAGAGTAAATGTACTATTACAAAGGTAACTTTCCGGTCGCTTGAGTGACACAAAATACAAGATTTACCTTACTTTAACATTGGTAAAAAGAAGAATTAAGGCAAATAACAGGAAACTGGGGCCCGAATGTTAATTTCTTAACTCACTACAGCACTTACTAACACATTATGTGCTATTAACTTGTGTACAATGCCAAAGTAACTTTAGCTATACTTTTTTTTCCCTTACATTCGTAAATTAGATATAAAATACTAAGTGTATGCTAAATCTCAAAGAAATCATTTTGAATAGGCATAACAATACAGTATATTCAGCTTGGGCATATTTAATTTTTTGCACTGATTAACACAGTATGTATTAAGCACATTTGGTTAGACTTCCACAGTTAAATGGACAATTCACTTTTTATAACTGGAAAATCATTACAACATCTTCTGGTATTCACAGCAATATCAAATCAATGCCTTCTTTCAGTATTTGTGGTGGTCATTTGTAATGCTTTTGGTAACTGCCATGAGTCAGCTTTCACTTAATACTAAATGGCAATGTTAATATGAAAAGAGAATGCCAGACATACAAGTATCAAGTAGTTTCAAGGAAGGAATTTTAACAGAATTCAAGAAATGGATGTCTACCTCAAGCTGGAATTCATTTTCATTAATGAACTATTAGAAACTTATTAAGTCACAAGAGCAAAGAAGAAACCTCTACATGGAGGAGTTCAAGATTTCATGAACTTTTGCTTTTTTTCCGAAAATGGTAATTTGGTCACATCAAGAAAACAAACTATCCTTTATTCATTTTATCATGTTATCCAAATAGATTGAATTGATATGGAAATTATCTCAGCGATGAAGCAGCACAATTGAGGTAGCCAGTTATATACGCTTTAAAATTTTTTTTAAATCACAAATGTTAGTTCTGGTTATTTAACTTACAACTAGACCGGAGAAAATGTGATAAAAGAATCTCTTGCAGTACTTTAATAAGAATTTTGTGACACATACAGAATAAAAGGAAGGACTACAACAGGAACACTTATTTTTCCATAACTTTATTGGCACTCAGCCTAATAATACATTTATCTAGATCCCTTTCTTCTTGGTCTTCCACACCTACTTTAAAATGAAATAAGTAGAAAAAAAAGAAAAAACAAAAAAACAACAACAAAAAAAAAAAAAAAGAAAGAAATAAGTAAGGCTGCCATCAAATGAAGCCCTATGATCACAGTTCTTGCCAACCCCATCCTCCCTTCGAGGCAGGTTATAATAAATGTCTTTCTCTCTGATGTTATTTCTTAATACGTCTCATGTTTTTAAATGCCTTTTGCCTTAAATATATACCCTGTACCCTTCAAATAACAAGCAGGGAGACTTCCTTTATGTTGACCTTACTTTGGTCCCTCTTAATCCCTTGAAAATATACTAAACAGTAATTGTGCATTTGCTAATAACCATACCAATTCATCGTGAGTACACTGAAGTTTGTACAGCCTTGATTCCAGTCCTTTCCACCTATTATCATGTGAATGGGAATGATTTTGTGTAAGTTTCAATATCCTAAGAAAAGCTGACAATGATTTTCACAGCTAGTGGTATCTTTCAGATGATAGGAAACAGAGGTTAGAACATTTGCCCATGTGTGATCTCTGGCATGTCTGCATTAGAATGCCAACTTGTATTACACAGTCCCACATAGAAAATATATTAATATACTTCTATGACCTAAATATTTAAAACTGAAAACCTCCTGACAATGGTCTCAATTAAGAATTATCTGAAAGTCACATCATGGTGTCACATATGAAACACAAAAAACATACTACATAAAAGTAATACAGCTTATTGCTGTGTACCACTATGATTACTATACACATTACACAAAGTTCTTGGGTAATTTTTACACTTTTATTATGACCTTCAAGATTGTTGTTTTTTTTCATTACTTTATCACTCACTGATCTATTACTGTAGCTCCTTTTCATTAGAAATCTCAAGCAGAATGCATTCAGAACAAGAAGAAATGAGAAGCTACTCGAAATCACCAGTCCTCTGCAAGCACACAAGCTGAAGAACATTTCCTCACTAACATTCAGCTGCATCATCATTAATAGCTGCACAACCACTAAATGCAAAGCAGTGTGTATATATCTCATCGCTGTACATCACAGTACAAAAAATACTTTCTTTAGTGAACTTGGAATTCAAAATGTTGAATATATCTACATTTGTCAATTATACCATGCTATTTTCCACTAGTTTCTGTAACATTTCAATCTGTGAACAAATATGCCTTAATCTGGTAAATGTAGGCAGAAGTCATGTCTCATTCAGAAATTGAGGTCAGATTCTTAAAGAAGTAGTTAAAACTCTTAAAACATTTAAAAAATAAATACATCAGCCCAAACCACAAAGATTTCCAAAAATAAAACACCACTTAAAGGGGGTATTTTTAAAGAATGTCAGAACTAAGACAAGAGCTAACAATATATCCTCTATGACAAAGGGTAACATCACTGTCAGAAGCCTCCCTAGAAGCCCTTGGGAGACCAACAAGAAACAGGTCCGGACAAAATGCAACAGAGTAGAAACTGTAATTGTATGACCTCTCTGAAAGCTCATTTATTCTTTGTGGCATTAAAGTTTATCCTCCATATTTGATGACTCAGTTACAGTTACATAAAATGTACAATTGCCAGTAAAGTTATTGGTCATGAGCACAGGTTCAAAAGTCAAAAAGCAGGAGTCTGAATCCTAGTTCTGCCATTGCCAGCTGCGGATACTTGGCCAAGTTATTTAACTATCTGTACCTGAGCTGCCTTCTTTGAAAGTAACACTATGCACCTCACAGAGTTATTGGAAGATTAGGAGACAACACACGTAAAGTCCACAGAATAGTACCTGTTTATTATTAAAACGAAGCTATCAAACATTTTCAAACATGTCCCTGATAATAATGATTACTCTTTATATTCATAAGTGCTTCAAGTAACATGCCAATTAGGCTCCTCTCTATATTATATAAAACATCTTTGAAACTTTTAAATGTTCACAAAATCTATTAGTGAAGCCTCCGACTCTATACTAAATTCAAGAGACAACACTTATACTCCCCAAAATTTGCACCTAATGGTAAATTGGTAAAGAGTGAAATTCTACAATTCTAAATTCTCTTGCCAAATTAAAGGCAAAGAAAATGATAGTCATCTAGAACTTACCAGAGAAGGTGCACAGAAAAATTTCCACTGCTAGAAGATCTGTTTAAAGAAACAGGATCTATGTACTGTATCTGGAAACCTACTTTGGATTTGTTTTCAAGTGCACTCAGTAGCTTCACCTCATTTATCACTTAAAGCCTTAAAAGGCCAAGTTAATTTTGAATAACCTGACCTTGAACAATGTTTCAGATATACTATATGCAGGAGCTTCCTAGTGCGTTTTCTCTCCAATAACTTTAAATCAAATGACATCATTAATGAAAATTCAACTACATTTTCCCCTTTATTGAAACACCCAGAAAAAATAGTACTTAAAATATTTTTAAATGAATGATTAAAAAAAAATGTTAACACAATAATTTACAGAAGTTCTAATATCCTGTTATTTTCTTAACAGGTTTTCATTACTAATATCCTATTTACCCATAACGCTGGGACATCTGAATCTTAAAAACCAACATTTACCTGGCTGACACAATACAGCAGAAATCGGCTATAACAATATAGAAGCAGTAGGTAAAAACATCGGAGAAGGAAATGGCAACCCCCTCCAGTACTCTTGCCTGGCTAATCCCATGGATGGAGGAGCCTGGTAGGCTGCAGTCCATGGGGTCGCTGAGAGTCAGACACGACTGAGCGACTTCACTTTCACTTTTCCCTTTCATGCATTGGAGAAGGAAATGGCAACCCACTCCAGTGTTCTTGCCTGGAGAATCCCAGGAACAGGGGAGCCTGGCGGGCTGCCGTCTATGGGGTCGCACAGAGTTGGACACGACTGAAGCGACTTAGCAGCAGCAGCTGGTAAAACATATATAATATCTTCAAAGGCCTACCAAGCAACCAAAAGCATATTGTATATACAACTAAAGCATGAGAAGAGAAAGTCACTTAACTTGAAAAAGGAGAAGCTTTCCTCAATTTATTCAGGTGACTGCATTAATCTTCTGCTCTCCAGTTTTCAAATCTTTTAAGGTCCTGAAAATCCTGCCTGTTCAACACTGCTGAAATACTGTGGTTAACATTTTCCCACAAAACTTATTTGTCCGTATTGTCTACTTTCAATTTTAGGTGACCTTCAAATTCTCTGTTGAAAAGCACTAGAAGATTTTAATTATCAGCATGTCTCCTTAAAAACTACCAATAAAACCCCATCTTGCAGCCTACTCTTATTTTGTGGTGCTCCCTAAAAAACAAACAAAAAACCTCACCTTTCCCAAGGATCAAATAGCTAATAATAACTGCTTTAAACTTCCCAGGACCTGCATTCCATCCTTAAACACCTTGAGATCCTGTACTGTGCTGCAGCTATTCAGCAGGCACATGATCACAAGGCTTTACAACAGCCTTAGGATCTTCTACTATTGCAAAACTTCTCTTCAGCGCTCTGGGTGCTAGATTGTTACATTGTTGCCTTCACTACTTTACCTGTTTAGTTACCACCCCAAACATCCCCTGGAATTCAAACCCTTCAAGCTACCTTCCTAAACCTGTCTAGAGTATTCCCATGTAACTTTGAGAAAGAGCTGCAGGGGATAATATCTTGAGTTCGGACGTTCATCCCTTGAACCAAACTGCTGTTGCCAGGGTCTGCGGTAGTAATGCAGGGGTTTCTTTGAGGCTAAGGACGTCTTCTACCCTAGAAACAGTCCATTTCTACTAAATCCCTTTTAGTCGCTGAGATTTCTGCGGTAACAATCCTCAACAGGAAGGTACTCGAAACAGCCGAAAGACGTTTTGTTCTAATTTGGCCTTAATTTTTTCCTCAATCATGCTGGCCACGGCAAGCACATTTTTCCATACAACGTTTGCAACTGAAGAAAGAAAAATTAGGCTCTTGGTAGCAGTCACCACTTGCTTGTAAAGTCCATTATCATGATGGTTTTTACAAATCTCTCAAGGTAGGATTTGGGGCTAAGCTTACATCGATCATCCTCCTGTAATTTCCTGTTTTCCAAGCCCATTTAACGACGTAATGACAACAGCAACATTTACGCTCAGGGAAATCTCAATGTTTGACTAACCACGGAGGCGTCTGATAACTAAAGCCCCCTTTTTCCGGATAAGGAAATGGAAAAATAGACAATGAAAGCGCTTTGTTACAGTGAGCCAAGAGGGAGAAGGACCCCATGAAGAGCCGTGCGAGCAAAATCCAGGAGTTTAGGAGCCCCAGTCTCAGCAACACTCGCCCCAAAACCTCCCACCCCACCTCACCTCACCCCCGCCTTCCCCTGGGAGCCAGCCCAGCGCCCGCACACGCTGGGCACACCCGAGGGCAGGCTGGGGCTCCCAAACCCGCAGCCCAAACAGGACGAGGCCGCAAACCCAGCGGCCTGAGTTAAAGACGTAAGATACAGAGTGAGAGAAGATGCGGCCTCGCCTCAAACCTAGAGGCCCCTAGAGGAATCGGAGGCGGGAGAAAAGGGAGCAGGTTCGGAAGCCACAGCAGAGCCCCGAGAGAAAGAGAACTGGGCGTGGGGGATGAGGAGGTTCTGGTTCGGCCAGAGCCTTCCCCGGACCTCGGCGACGCCCGTGTTTACCTGAAAGTCTCGGTCCTCGTTGAAGCGGGAGAAGCGGTCCGCCATTTTGCCGCCTTCACTCCTCTAAGGACGACGCTCTCCGGTTCGCTCCTTCCCTCCCGCGACACCCGCCCCCTCGCTCTCCTGTGTTCCCCGCCTCCTCCCACGCCCACCCGCGCGCGCAGACGAGGGAGGGAGGAAGCGAGAATGCGTATCCCGACCAGAGCCCCGACGGCGCAGGCGCCTTTCTGTGCTGGAGGCGGAACCTTCCCTCGCGTCTCGGCTTCGCGCGCGACCCAAGGCGACCCCGGCTCCCGCGCGTGCGTACTCGCGCTAGAGGGCCGCAAGCGCTTCCGGAGAGAAAGGTCACGAGGGGGCGCTGAGCGCCTGGATCCGGATGTTTTCCTTCTGCTCACTTCTGTTAGTGGGTTATCTCTTTTTGTCCGCTTGTTTGCCTGAATACACAGAAGCCCACCCTCTGCTTTCTTCACCAAGTAACTGCATAATGTAGTGGCCGAAAGCGCGGATTTTGGAGCCAGACTACTTAGTTTAGAATCCTGGTTTATCTTGAAGATTAATCGTCGAACAAGGCAGGAAATACCCCTTCTCTCACAAGACCTACATCCCAGTGGGGAAAAATCAGATAAATAATAAAATAATTACATAATTTTAAAAATTAATGAGTGCGAGGGGGGGGAAACACCTAAGGGCTATGAGAGCAACGACCTTTGATCCAAGGAGCAGCAAGGGGCCTGCAGCTTTGGGACAGAGAGACCCTTAGACCCAAAGGGCCAAAGACTGCTAACATCATGGCATTTTCAAGCGATCGCTTGAGAGTATATATCAAGAGACCACAGTTGATTCAAATCAACTACAGCTGTCTGGACTTTTGTTTGGTAATCTCTACTGCCCCTGCCCAGCACTGACTTTGTATGGTTTATGAATCAGATTTTTCCATCCTTTGACCTTCCTGAGCACCCCACCTAGCCCTCCAACCCCCTTAGCCAAAATACATAAAACACCAGAGGTGGCAGGGCTTTTAAAATGAGTGTGATGGAGGGTGGGACGTTCTGGGACAATAGCATTGAAACATGTATATTATCATATGTGAAGCGGAACACCATTCCATGTTCTATGCATGAGAAAAATGCTCAGGGCTGGGGCAATGGGATGACCCAGAGGGATGGGATGGGGAGGGAGGTGGGAGGAGGGTTCAGGATGGGGAACACATGTAAACCCATGGCTGATTCATGTCAATGTATGGGAAAAACTACTACAATATTGTAAAGTAATTAGCCCCCAACTAAAATAAATAAATTTATTAAAAAATAAAATAAAATAAAATGAGTGTGATGTGCTAAGTCGCTTCAGTTTTGTCCAGCTCTGTGCAACCCTGCCAGGCTGCTATGCCCATGGGATTCTCCAGGCAAGAATACTGGAGTGGGTTGCCAGTGCCCTCCTGCAGGGGATCTTCCCTACCCAGGGATAGAACCCACATCTGTAACTTCTCCTGCATTGGCAGGCGGATTTTTACCACTAGCACCGCCTTGAAAAGAGTAGTTGACAGAAGTCATACGTTGGAAAAATGGCTCTTACTCTATCCTGAGAGAGTCAAATGAAATTTTTTGAGAACCTGTATAGCTTCTATTCCTTTGTTACTACCCTCTGTCTCAAGTTACCCCCAGTCCAAGCAGAATACAGTGCTAAGCAGTAAAAAGAGCTCCCTATTTAAGGAGAGGCAGAAGCTGGTTTTAGAAAAGGCAGAGGAACCAGAGATCAAATTGCCAATATCTGCTGGATCATCAAAAAAGCAAGAGAGTTCCAGAAAAACATCTATTTCTGTTTTATTGACTATGCCAAAGCCTTTGACTGTGTGGATCACAATAAACTGTGGAAAATTCTGAAAGAGATGGGAATACCAGACCATCTGACCTGTCTCTTGAGAAACCTGTATGCAGGTCAGGAAGCAACAGTTAGAACTGGACGTGGAACAACAGACTGGTTCCAAATAGGAAAAGGAGTACGTCAAGGCTGTATATTGTCACCCTGCTTATTTAACTTATATGCAGAGTACATCATGAGAAACACTGGGCTGGAAGAAACACAAGCTGGAATCAAGATTGCCAGGAGAAATATCGATAACCTCAGATATGCAGATGATGCCACCTTTATGGCAGAAAGTGAAGAACTAAAGAGCCTCTTGATGAAAGTGAAAGAGGAGAGTGAAAAAGTTGGCTTAAAGCTCAACGTTCAGAAAACTAAGATCATGGCATCTGGTCCCATCACTTCATGGGAAATAGATGGGGAAACAGTGGAAACAGTGTCAGACTTTATTTTTGGGGGCTCCAAAATCACTGCTGATGGTGATTGCAGCCATGAAATTAAAAGATACTTACTCCTTGGAAGGAAGGTTATGGCCAACCTAGATAGCATATTTAAAAGCAGAGACATTACTTTGCCAACAAAAGTCCGTCTAGTCAAGGCTATGGTTTTTCCAGTAGTCATGTACGGATGTGAGAGTTGGACGGTGAAGAAAGCTGAGCGCCGCAGAATTGATGCTTTTGAACTGTGGTGTTGGAGAAGACTCTTGAGAGTCCCTTGGACTGCAAGGAGATCCAATCAATCCATCCTAAAAGAGATCAATCCTGGGTGTTCATTGGAAGGACTGATGTTGAAGCTGAAACTCCAATACTTTGGCCACCTCATGTGAGGAGTTGACTCATTGGAAAAGACCCTAATGCTGGGTAGGATTGGGGGCAGGAGGAGAAGGAGACGACAGAGGATGAGATGGTTGGATGGCATCACCGACTCGATGGACATGGGTTTGGGTAGACTCCAGGAGTTGGTGATGGACAGGGAGGCCTGGCGTGCTGCAATTCATGGGGTCGCAAAGAGTCGGACACGACTGAGTGACTGAACTGAACTGAGAACACACAAAATTGAAACATTGTAAAGAGACTTGAGGGTAAATAGGGTAGATTGAATTCCATGCAATCACAAGACACATTTACCTCTTCTCCCTCTGCCAACCCCACTGAAATGCCAGTTAAAAGGATGAGAAGGGCATAATCTCCCATGGACAAAGAGATCTGAAGAAGGGGCAATAGCAAACAAGTGATGTCAACAACATTTGGAAGCTGGAGACCATAAATAAATGGAAATGGCTTTAGCAGAATGGAGAAAACAAAGTCCTGGAGTAGGGAAGCTAGGAAGCAAATTGATTGAGGCTAAGGTGTAGCAGAAGAATCGATGCTTTTGAACTGTGGTGTTGGAGAAGACTCCTGAGAGTCCCTTGGACTGCAAGGAGATCCAACCAGTTGATCCTAAAGGAAAGCAGTCCCGAATACTCATTGGAAGGACTGATGCTGAAGCTGAAACTCCAATACTTTGGCCACTTGATGCAAAGAACTGACTCATTGGAAAAGACCCTGATGCTGGGAAAGATTGAAGGCAGGAGGAGAAGGGGATGACAGAGGATGAGATGGTTGGATGGCATCACCGACTCAGTGGACATGAGCTTGAGTAGGCGTTGGGAGTTGGTGATGGACAGGGAGGCCTGGCCTGCTGTGGTTCATGGGGTTGCAAAGAGTTGGACACGACTAAGCGACTGAACTGAACTGAACTGAACTGAAGGTGTAGCAGAAAAGCTCAAGAATTAGAATCGCCAGGTACCACTGAAGGTGAGAGTGTACGTGGGGTGAAAAACAAGAGGACTGGTTACAAAGCAGTTCAGGGAGCAGTTAGACTGTAAATCCCTTCCCATCCAGGTAACAACTGGAGGGTTCTTCTCTGAAAAGACTGAACCAGTGAGCCTTCATGTGATAGCAAAAGAGGGAGATTTGCTGAAAATGGGAAGTTTTGGTAGAAGAAAACATTCTGATCACAGAGTTGGGCTTCTCCCAGTGAGAGACTATACTATCTGTAGACTGAAGAAAAAAAAAAAAAAAGCACAACCTAAAAGTTAAGAGTTAATGCTTTATTCTGGCTTCCCTGTTGGCTCAGAGGGTAAAGAATCTGCCTGCAATGTGGGAGACCCAGGTTCGATCCCTGGGTTGGGAAGATCCCCTGGAGGAGGGCATGGCAACCCACTCCAGTATTCTTGCCTGGAGAATCTTGATGGACAGAGGAACCTGGCGGGCTATGGTCCACAGGGTCACAAAGAGTCAGACACAACTGAGCGACTAAGCACAGCATGTTTTATTCAGCAGATATCCTGAGGACTTCAAGCCTGGGAGATAGGTCTCAGGTCACTCTGAGGAACTTCTCTGAAGGGGGGGAGGGGAGGAGCCAGGATCTATAGAAGTTTTTGCAGTAAAGACCAGGTAGTCAGGACATCAAAAGATTACTATTAATTAAAGAAAACCAGATATCTCAAGTTAAAGAATTTAGCACTTTTGTATGTATGGGAAGAGCCAAGGGTCTGGGCTCACTGAAATCATTCCATTGATATGCACCTCAGCTCTCTGGCGCCAGTATCCTGTGCTTTCTCATCCTGAGTTTCCTGAGGGTGAACCGTTAGTAATGGCTGCAGCCATGGACATTCTGTTAACAACCTGAATTCCCTTAGGGCTCACTGTTAGGGAGGCTATAATGTCAGCTTGATGGATGCAACATCCTTTGTTTACATCTCTTCCTGTTGGGATCCTTGTTCATATTGTGAATGAATAAATGTTGCCTGCCATATCAGGTAGAAGATAATGCAGCCCTCAAGCCACTACATCCCCTCTAGGTGAGCCCTGAAGGGATTTATAAAAGACAGAGGAACCAGAGGTCAAATTGCCAACATCCATTGGATCATAGAGAAGGCAAGAGAATTCTAGAAAAACATCTACTTCTGCTTCAGTGACTATGCTGAAGCGTTTGACTGTGTGGATCACAACAAACTGTGGAAAATTCTTAAAGAGATGGGAATACCAGACCACATTATCTGTCTCCTGAGAAACCTGTATGCAGGTCAAGAAGTAACAATTAGAACCAGACATGGAACAATGGGCTGGTTCAAAATTGAGAAAAGAGTTCATCAAGGCTGTATATTGTCACCCTGCTTATTTAACTTATATGCAGAGTACTTCATGCAAAATGCCAGGATGGATGAATCTGAAGCTGGAATCAAGATTGTCAGGAGAAATATCAACAACCTCAGATATGCAGAGGATACCACTTTAACAGCAGAAAACAAAGAGGAACTAAAGAACTTCTTGATGAGGGTGAAAGAAGAGAGTGAATAAGCTGGCTTAAAACTCAGTATTCAAAAAACTAAGATCATGGCATGTGGTCCCATCACTTCATGGCAAATGGATGGGGAAAAAAATGGAAACAATGACAGACTTTATTTTCCTGGACTCCAAAATCACTGTGGATGGAGACTGCAGCCATGAACTTAAAAGATGCTTGCTCCTTGGAAGAAAAGCTATGACAAGTCTAGACAGCTTATTAAAAAGCAGAGGCATCACTTTGCTGACAAAGGTGCATATAGTCAAAGCTATGGTTTTTCCAGTAGCCATGTACTGATGTGAGAGTTGGACCATAAAAAAAATTGAGTTCTGAAGAATTGATGCTTTCAAATTGTGGTGCTGGAGACTGCACCCTTGGACTGCCAAGAGATCAAACCAGTCAGTTCTAAAGGAAATCAACCCTGAGTATTCATTGGAAGGACTGATGCTGAAACTGAAGCTCCAGTATTTGGCCACCCCACATCAGGCTTCCCTACTGGGGATAGAACCTGTAGACCTCAGGGCTATGTCGCCTCAGGCCAAACAATAGGGAGGGAGTGCCACCCCACCCATCAGCAGATAATTGGATTAAAGCTTTACTGAGCAAAGCCCTGCCCACCAGAGAAAAACCTAAGCTTCCCACTGCCAGTCCCTCCAATCAGGAAGCTTACACAAGCCTCTTAGCCGCCTCCTTTAGAGGGCAGAGAGGAGAAGCAAGAAGACCCACAATCTCACAGCTAGAACAAAAACCACATTACAGAAAGTTAATTGGGATGAAAAAGCAGAAAGTTATGACCCAGATGAAGGGACAAGGTAAAACCTCTGAAAAACAACTAAATGAAGTGGAGATAGGCAACATTCCAGAAAAAGAATTTAGAATAATGATAGTGAAGATGATCCAGGATCTTGGGAAAACAAAGAAGAAGATGCAAGAAATGTTTGCTGCTGCTGCTGCTGCTAAGTCGCATCAGTCGTGTCCGACTCTGTGCAACCCCATAGACGGCAGCCCACCAGGCTCCTCCATCCCTGGGATTCTCCAGAAAAGAATACTGGAGTGGGTTGCCATTTCCTCCTCCAGTGCATGAAAGTGAAAGTGAAGTCGCTCAGTCGTGTCCGACTCTTCGCGACCCCATGGGCTGCAGCCTACCAGGCTCCTCCGTCCATGGGGTTTCCCAGGCAAGAGTACTGGAGTGGGGTGCCATTGCCTTCTCTGCAAGAAATGTTTACCAAAGACCTATAAGAACGAAAGAACAAACAGAGATGAATAATACACTAGAAGGAATCAATAGCAGAATAACAGAAGTAGAAGAACAGATAAATGACCTGGAGGAAAGAATGGTAGAAATCACTGCTGCAGAACAGAATATAGAAAAAAGAATGAAAAAAATGAAGACAGCCTAAAAGAACTCTGGGACAACATTAAATACACCAAAAATCACATTATAAGAGTCCCAGAAGGAGAAGAGAGAGGGAAAGGACCTGAGAAAATATTTGAAGAGATAATAACTGAAAACTTCCCTAACATGGGAAAGGAAATAGTCAGTCAAGTCCAGGAAGCACAGAGAGTTCCAGGCAGAATAAATGCAAGGAGGAACCCTCCAAGATACATAATAATCAAACTGACAAAAATTAAAGACAAAGGTAAAATATAAAAAGCAACAAGGGAAGAACAACAAATAACATACCAGGGAACTCCCATTAGGTTATCGGCTGATTTCTCAACAGAAACTTAACAAGCCGGAGGAGAATGGCATGATATATTTAAAGTGATGAAAGGGAAGAACCTACAGCCAAGGATACTCTACCCAGCAAGACTCTCATTCAGATTTGATGGAGAAATCAAAAGCTTTCCAGACAAGCAAAAATTAAGAGAATTCAGCACCACCAAACCAGCTTTACAACAAATGCCAAAAGAACTTCTCTAGGCAGGAAACACAAGACAAAGAAAAGACCCACAGAAAACAAACCCCAAACAATTAAGAAAATGGTAATGGGACCATCAGTTCAGTTCAGTTCATTCGCTCAGTCCTGTCCAACTCTTTGTGACCCCATGGACTGCAGCATGCCAGGCTTCCCTGTCCATCACCAGCTCCCAGAACTTAAGCAAACTCATGTCCATTGAGTCAGTGATGCCATCCAACCATCTCATCCTCTGACATCCCCTTCTCCTCCTGCCTTCAATCTTTCCCAGCATCAGGGTCTTTTCCAATGAGTCAGCTCTTTGCATCAGGTGGCCAAAGTATTGGAGTTTCAGCTTCAACATCAGTGCTTCCAATGAACACTCAGGACTGATCTCCTTTAGGATGGACTGGTTGGATCTCCTTGCAGTCCAAGGGACTCTCAGGAGTCTTCTCCAACACCACAGTTCAAAAGCATCAATTCTTCAGCGCTCAGCTTTGTTTATAGTCCCAACTCTCACAACCATACATGACTACTGGAAAAAACATAGCCTTGACTAGACAGATGTTTGTTGGCAAAGTAAGGTCTCTGCTTTTTAATATGCTGTCTAGGTGAGTCATAACTTTCCTTCCAAGGAGTAAGCGTCTTTTAATTTCATGGCTGCAGTCACCATCTGCAATGATTTTAGAGCCCCCAAAAGAAAGTCTGCCACTGTTTCCCCATCTATTTGCCATGAAGTGATGGGACTGGATGCCATGATCTTAGTTTTCTGAATGTTGAGCTTTAAGCCAACTTTTTCACTCTCCTCTTTCACTTTCATCAAGAGGCTCTTTAGTTCTTCACTTTCTGCCGTAAGGGTGGTGTCATCTGCATATCTGAGGTTATTGATATTTCTCCCAGCAGTCTTGATTCCAGCTTGTGCTTCATCCAGCTTGGCATTTCTCATGATGTACTCTGCATATAAGTTAAATAAGCAGGGTGACAATATACAGCCTTGATGTACTCCTTTCCCAATTCGAAACCAGTCTGCTGTTCCATGTTCTGTTCTAACTGTTGCTTCCTGACCTGCATACAGATTTCTCAAGAGGCAGGTCAGGTAGTCTGGTATTCCCATCTCTTTCAGAATTTTCCACAGTTTATTGTGATCCACACAGTCCTTTGGCATAGTCAATAAAGCAGAAATAGATGTTTTTCTGGAACTCTCTCTCCTGCTTTTTTGATGATTCAGCAGATGTTGGGAATTTGATCTCTGGTTCCTCTGCCTTTTCTAAAACCAGCTTGAACATCTGGAAGTTCACATATTGTTGAAGCCTGGCTTGGAGAATTTACATATTGATAATTACCTTAAATGTAAATGGATTAAATGCACCAACCAAAAGACATAGACTGGCTGGGCGAATGAAAATATGTGCATCGGGAGGGGGGTTCAGGATGGGGAACACATGTAAACCCATGGCTGATTCATGTCAATGTATGGCAAAAACCACTACAATATTGTAAAGTAATTAGCCCCCAACTAAAATAAATAAATTTATTTTAAAAAAAAGAGAAAAAACATGTGCATGTATGCACTTCCACTTACTACATCACTCTGCTTGACGCCCCCAAACTGTATGTAATTATTTTATATTGTTAGGTTAATCATGTTCCCATTATGGCTTGCAACTGTAATTATCTTTTTTTGGGGGGGGGTTCTGGCTATTGATTGTGAAAACTGACAAACATCTTTTACTATTGTGATTATGTAACTATTACTCACTTAATACTATTGTATCATGATTGGTCAACAGAAAAACAATAGAACTCTATATCAACAAGTGAAGTGAAAGTTGTTCAGTCATGCCCAACTCTTTGCAACCCCATGGACTATAACCTGCCAGGCTCCTTTGTCCATGGAATTCTCCTGGCAAGAATACTACAGTGGGTAGCTGTTCCCTTCTCCAGGGGATCTTCCCAACCCAGGGATCGAACCCAGGTCTCTTGCACTGCAGGCAGATTCTTTACCGTCTGAGCCACCAGGGAAGCCCAAGAACACTGAAATGGATTGCCATGCCCTCCTCCAGGGGATCTTCCTGACCCAGGGATCGAAACTGTGTCTCTTACATCTCCTGCATTGGCAGACAGGTTCTTTACCACTAGCACCACCTGGGAAGCCCCTATAGCACCAAAACTAGGATCTAATAGAAAAACCTGTAATCACTTTTGAAAATCCAGATGCATATCAGAATTATCTTGAAATTTTTTGAAAAACACAAATGCTCAGTTATTGCTTTTTTCTCGAGTTCCAGATATGTTTCTAATGAGCAGCCATGTTTAAAAACAACTGGACTGTATGATGATCATTTACTTTTATCTAGTTTGTCCCACTTTTTCTATTTCATATTCAGTGCTCCCATTTCATTTAGTTTGTTTCCCAATTTCTCCATCTCCTTTTTTTAAAAAATTCTTTCTCAAGCCTTTATCAAGCATAGGAGAAAAGTTTTGTGTACATATATGTAAATAGTATGCATATTATGTATCTTAGAAAAGTTACGAATTTTTGCCTAACTAAAAAGTTTATGATATTTTGACTCCACTTGTTTGACTTAGCATGAGTAGAATGCTAGATTTTTAATTTAAAAAATAGATATGCAACAAGCAACAAAGATTTACTGTGTAGCACAGGGAACTATAGTCAATATCTTGTAATAACCTATAATGGAAAATAATCTGAAAAATTATATATGTGTATATGTATAACTGAATATATACCTGAAATCGTGTAAGTCAACTATACTTAATAATATATACATATTATAAAATTTTTAAATTAAAAAAAATCCTCATTGGCTAGATGAAAAGGCAAAGGTCAGAAAGGTCAAATCATTTGTTTTTGGTCACACAGTTAATCAGATTCAAACACAGTTTGTTCATCCGTACTCACTCAGAGGAAAGATAGGAACTTACGTGTGAGACTTGGGATAGAATTAAGGCAATGGGAGAAAAAGAGCCTATGGCATTCGCAACACCCAAAGGATAAAAAGAAAACACTGGGGGCTTCCCTGATGGCTCAGTGGTAAAGAATCCACCTGCCAACGCAGGAGACACGGGTTCAATCCCTCATCCAGGAAGATCCCACATGTTGCAGAGCAACTAAGCTGGTGCACTACAACTATTGAGCCTGGGCTCTAGAGTCTTGGGAGTCACAACTACTGAAGCTCATGAACCCTAGAGCCTGTGCTCCCTAACAAGAGAAGCAATTGCAATGAGAAGCCCGCGCATCACAACTAGAGAGTGGCCCCCTGCTCTCCACAACCAGAGAAAAGCCTGTGCAGCAGCACAGACCCAGCACAGCCAAAAATATATAAGTAAATAAAATTTTATATATATATATATATAAAGAAACACTGTTGGCCATTGGATTTCCCCATGGCAGGTGATCAATGCTAGACCAGCTTCCTGGAGTGTGTTAGCACATTCATTCCTTTATTCATCAAATATTTATCCTGTACCTAGTCTGAAGTAGCCCTGCTCTAGCTGCTGGAGATACAGAGCTGAGCACAGCAGGAAAGGTCCTTCACTGACCTTATATTCTGGTCATGGGGAGAAGGTGGGGAGAGACAGACAATACTCAAGTAAACAGATGAGATCATTTCAGATATGGCCAGGTGCTGGGAAGAAAATTATACCCAGGGATGTGATAGAGAAGAACTGGATGAGCCTACTTTAAATTCAGTGTCAATCAGGTGACACCTCTGATGAGGTGACATTTGAGCTGAGAGCTGGCTGTTATAAACTGGGGCAGACAGTTCCAGACAGAGACAGGGCCAGTCGCACAAGGATCTGTACTCAGAACGGCTCTTTGCTTGGTTTAATGCTCTGCTAATACATCTTGAAATTCTCAACAATTTTTAAATAAGGCCCCTACATTTTCATTTTTCACTGGGCCCTGCATGTTATCTAGCCAGGCCTGGTTAGAGGTACTGGAAGAAGTGGGGAAAGAGGCTTTAGAGGTTAAGTGGAAATGTTGCAGGAAGGGGGACCCAGGGCTCAAGAACGGACTCTTGTTTTACAGTCGGAAATGAATTGTTCAAGGAGACACACATGCTGATAAAGCAAAAGACTATTGGGAAGAGGCCCCCAGGCAGAGAGCAGAAAGGTAAGAGAATCCAGGTGAACTCCTCTGCCACGTGGCTCACAGTCTCAGGTTTTATGGTAATGGGGTTAGTTTCTGGGTTGTTTCTGGCCAGTCATCTCGCTTGGGCCATATTGGTCTGACTCAGGGTCCTTCCTGGTGGTGTGCATATCTCTCAGCCAAGATGGATTCCAGCACAAAGGAGTCTGGGAGGTTGGTAGGACCATATTATGGGCTCCCTTCTTTGGGCCCCTCCCAAGTCCTCCTGGTTAGTTTTGGGTGGCAGCACCATGTTATTTATGTGAAGTGAAAGAGTCGCTCAGTTGTGTCTGACTCTTTGTGACCCCGTGGACTGTAGCCTGCCAGGCTCCTCTGTCCATGGGATTTCCCAGGCAAGAATGTTGGAGTGGGTTGCCATTCCCTTCTCCAGAGGATCTTCCCAACCCAGGGATCAAACCCACGTCTCCTGCACTGCGGGCAGATTCTTTACTGCCTGAGCCATCAGGGAAGGAGAAACCTCCTATTGTGAGACAGCTCATGCAAGTGGTTATCATCAAGCCTGGCCAAGGCAGTGGTTTCAGTCAAGGGTCCTCTAACAGAAAGGGAGGCAGGGACTGTCTTACCTAGGAGGACCTCGAAGTCATGGCAAGAAGCTGGAGCTCCACACAGGGCGGGGTCTTTGACAGATCTGGAGGAAAACAGCAATGTGATGACCCTATTAACATTTTCAAGAGCTCCATCATTGCCTGTAAGGAGTATGGATTGTAAGGGGGCAAGAATGGAAGTGGGAAGAACAGAAATGTAGCTACTGCAGTAAATTCCATGAGAGATGATTAATGGTGATGGCCTGGACTAAGGTGGCAGTTGCAGTCCATGGGGTTGCAAAGAGTCAGACACGACTGAGAGACTGACAGAACAACAGATATGGAGAGAAGGCAACTTAAGGTACATTTTGAAGAAGGATTGGTAAGATAATGGATTAGATGTTGCTAATAAGAAAAGGAGGGAATCAAGAACAGCTTCCAGGTTCCTGGTATGAATAACCAATGGAATGTGGAGTCATTTGCTGAGATTGGGAAGGTTGGGTGGGTGGCAGACAAACTTAGAGGGTATTAAGAGTTGCATTTTGGATGTGATAAGCCTGAGATGTCTCAGAATTAAAATGGAGATGAAAAGAAATTGTCTATGTGGATCTTGAGTTTAGAGGAGATTCTCAAAATGGGGTCAGAATAACGCAAGAGTGCTGTTTAAAATCCAGATTACGGTGTCCCCTGTCTCTAGTTCTGCCAAATCTGAATACCACCTCTACCCCCCAAAACATGATTCTGATGACCATGAAAATCTGAAGCCTGCTACTCTACGAGATTCTATGAGGCCAGAGGCCATAGCATCTACTTCCTTTCTGCAGATTCTTCAGGCTGAGCAATGAACCAGGCACTTGGGGAGACTTATTGAATATTTAACCTTTGGCTGACCTGTGTGACCTGTGTGCTGGGAAAGATTGAAGGCAGGAGGAGAAGGGGACGACAGAGGATGAGATGGTTGGATGGCATCCCTGACTCAATGGACATGAGTTTGAGTAAACTCCAGGAGTTGGTAATGGACAGTGAGGCCCGGCGTGCTGCAGTCCATGGGATTGCAGAGTCTGAACTGAATGACTGAGCAACTGAACTGAACTGAACTGTGATAATAATGGCCCATGACCTGCAGACTTTGTGGGAGACAAACGTGATTTAGATATAATTCTTAATGTCCCCGGAGAAGGCAATGGCAACCCACTCCAGTACTCTTGCCTGGAAAATCCCATGGACAGAGGAGCCTGGTAGGCTACAGTCCATGGGGTCGCGAAGAGTCGGACACAACTGAGCGGCTTCACTTTCACTTTTCCCTTTCATGCATTGGAGAAGGAAATGGCAACCCACTCCATTGTTCTTGCCTGGAGAATCCCAGGGACGGCGGAGCCGGGTGGGCTGCCGTCTATGGTGTCGCACAGAGTCAGACACGACTGAAGCGACTTAGCAGCTTAATGTCCCCAGGCCAGGTGTAGGGATAGGAAGGAGCTGTAAGGGGCACGGTGTGGGTTCAGGGGAAAGGTCAACTCTTGGTTGTTGTTACTTTGTTTTGTTTTTTGGGTTTGGGATTTTTTTGGTGCTGAAATCTGGGAATGTCAACTCCTTTTCATAGGAGAAGATGTAAAAGAACATGATGAATGTCTGAAATAGATATTTTCCAATTTTATTCTTGTCAAATATGTTTATTTTTTCCACATATCAGCATAAATAATTTAATCTACACATACGAGTGTAATCTTCCCCCAAATTTTTAAAGCAGTCTTCTTCTTAAAAAAATAACATGGTTTTCCCTCTCCTACTTCCCCAACCAGCTAACCCATATCTACAACCCCAGTTTGTATTCGTTCTTTTTTTTTTTTGGCCACACTGTACTGTTTGTGGGATCTCAGTTCCCTAGCCAGAGACTGAACCCAGGTCCACGGCAGTGAAAGCACTGAGTCCTAACCATAGGACACAGGGAATTACGTGTATTCATTCATTAAAAAAAAAAAAAACTCATATAATTCTATACTCACACATATATATACACATGTATGTGAAATATTTTTGTTGTTAGTCTTAAAAATACATGTTCACATTATTCACACTTTCCTGCATCTTGCTTTTCTTATTCAACCATTCCTCATGAGGATTGCTCCAAGACAACTGGTACCGCTCTCATTCTTCTTAAAAACTGCATAATATTCCATTGTGCGTCATCCTTGATTCAACCACTCACTGATGGGTGTTCACTGTTTCCAGTGTCTTTGTCATTAATGCTACACTAAGCATCTTTGTACACTTGTCCCTGTGTAGTGGTGGTTTCATTTCCATGAGATAAATTCACAAGAGTGGGATTGCTCAGTTAAAGAGTAGAAGGGTTTTAAATTTTAATAGATATTGTCAGGTTACTTTTCAGAGAGGTGGCACCACCTCCTTCCCTCAACAATACCCAAAAACATCCTAGAATACAACTTTATCCATATTCCTTCGAGAAAGTGGTGACTTGGCATCCTTCGATTTGGTCAGTCTGGTGGGTATAAAGTGACATGTTATTTTGCTATTTGATTTTCCATTTCTCTATCTACTTATGAATTTCAAGTAATTCTTCCATGAATTTCAATGGCTCAGCGGGTAAAGAATCTGCCTGCAATGCAGGAGATGCAGGTTTGATCTCTGGTTGCAAAGATCCACACAGTCAAAGGCTTTGGCATAGTCAATAAAGCAGAAATATATGTTCTTCTGGAACTCTCTTGCTTTTTCAATGATCCAGCAGATGTTGGCAATTTGATCTCTGGTTCCTCTGCCTTTTCTAAAACCAGCTTGAACATCTGGAAGTTCACGGTTCACATATTGCTGAAGCCTGGCTTGGAGAATTTTGAGCATTACTTTACTAGCGTGTGAGATGAGTGCAATTGTGCAGTAGTTTGAGCATTCTTTGGCATTGCTTTTCTTTGGGATTGGAATGAAAACTAACCCTTTCCAGTCCTGTGGCCACTGCTGAGTTTTCCAGATTTGCTGGCATATTGAGTGCAGCACTTTCACAGCATCATCTTTCAGGATTTGAAATAGCTCCACTGGAATTCCATCACCTCCACTAGCTTTGTTCGTAGTGATGCTTTCTAAGGCCCACTTGATTTCACATTCCAGGATGTCTGGCTCTAGATGAGTGATCACACCAACGTGATTATCTGGGTCATGAAGATCTTTTTTGTACAGTTCTGTGTATTCTTGCCACCTTTTCTTAATATCGTCTGCTTCTGTTAGGTCCATACCATTTCTGTCCTTTATCGAGCCCATCTTTGCATGAAGTGTTCCCTTGGCGTCTCTAATTTTCTTGAAGAGATCTCTAGTCTTCCCCATTCTGTTGTTTTCCTCTATTTCTTTGCATTGATCACTGAGGAAGGCTTTCTTATCTCTCCTTGCTATCCTTTGGAACTCTGCATTCAGATGGGAACATCTTTCCTTTTCTCCTTTGCTTTTCGCTTCTCTTCTTTTCCCAGCTATTTGTAAGGCCTCCTCAGACAGCCATTTTGCTTTTTTGCATTTCTTTTCCATGGGGATGGTCTTGATCCCTGTCTCCTGTACAATGTCACGAACCTCTGTCCACAGTTCATCAGGCACTCTGTCTATCAGATCTAGTCCCTTAAATCTATTTGTCACTTCTACTGTATAATCATAAGGGATTTGATCTAGGTCATACCTGAATGATCTAGTGGTTTTCCCTATTTTCTTCAATTTAAGTCTGAATTTGGCAATAAGGAGTTCAAGATCTGAGCCACAGTCTGCTCCCGGTCTTGTTTTTGATGACTGTATAGAGCTTCTCCATCTTTGGCTGCAAAGAATATAATCAATCTGATTTCGGTGTTGACTATCTGGTGATGTCCATGTGTAGAGTCTTCTCTTGTGTTGTTGGAAGAGGGTGTTTGTTATGACCAGTGCATTCTCTTGGCAAAACTCTATTAGCCTTTGCCCTGCTTCATTCTGTACTCCAAGGCAAAATTTGCCTGTTACGCCAGGTGTTTCCTGACTTCCTACTTTTGCATTCCAGTCCCCTATAATGAAAAAGACATCTTTTTTGGGTGTTAGTTCTAAAAGATCTTGTAGGTCTTCATAGAACCGTTCAAGTTCAGCTTCTTCAGCATTACTGGTCAGGGCATAGACTTGGATTACCGTGATATTGAATGGTTTGCCTTGGAAACGAACAGAGATCATTCTGTCGTTTTTGAGACTGCATCCAAGTACTGCATTTCAGACTCTTTTGTCGACCATGATGGCTACTCCATTTCTTCTAAGGGACTTCTGCCCACAGTAGTAGATATAATGGTCATCTGAGCTAAATTCACCCATTTCAGTCCATCTTAGTTCGCTGATTCCTAGAATGTCAATGTTCACTCTTGCCATCTCCTGTTTGACCACTTCCAATTGGTCTTGATTCATGGACCTAACATTCCAGGTTCCTATGCAATATTGCTCTTTACAGCATCGGACTTTGCTTCTACCACCAGACATATCCACAGCTAGGTATTGTTTTTGCTTTGGCTCCATCCCATCATTCTTTCTGGAGTTATTTCTCCAGTGATCTCCAGCAGCATATTGGGCACCTACCGACCTGGGGAGTTCATCTTTCAGTGTCCTATCTTTTTGCCTTTTCATACTGTTCATGGGGTTCTCAAGGCAAGAATACTGAAGTGGTTTGCCATGCCCTTCTCCAGTGGACCACATTCTGTCAGACCTCTCCACCATGACCCATCTGTCTTGGGTGGCCCCACACAGCATGGCTTAGTTTCATTGAGATAGACAAGGTTGTGGTTCATGTGATCAGATTGGCTAGTTTTCTGTGATTATAGTTTCAGTGTGTCTGCCCTCTGATGCCCTCTCGCAACACCTACCGTCTTACTTGGGTTTCTCTTACCTTGGACGTGGGGTATATCTTCACGGCTGCTCCAGCAAAGTGCAGCCACTGCTCCTTACCTTGGACAAGGGGTGTCTACTCACTGCGGCCCCTCCTGACCTTGAATGTGGAGTAACTCCTCTCGGCCCTCCTGTGCCTACGCAGCCGCAGCTCCTGTGGAAAATTCTTAAAGAGATGGGAATACCAGACCATCTGACCTGTCTCTTGAGAAACCTGTATGCAGGTCAAGAAGCAACAGTTAGAACTGGACATGGAACAACAGACTGGTTCCAAATAGGAAAAGGAATACGTCAAGGCTGTATATTGTCACCCTGCTTATTTAACTTATATGCAGAGTACATCATGAGAATCGCTGGGCTGGAAGAAACACAAGCTGGAATCAAGATTGCCGGGAGAAATATCAATAACCTCAGACATGCAGATGACACCACCCTTATGGCAGAAAGCAAAGAAGAACTAAAGAGCCTCTTGATGAAAGTGAAAGAGGAGAGTGAAAAAGTTGGCTTAAAGCTCAACGTTCAGAAAACTAAGATCACGGCATCTGGTCCCATCACTTCATGGGAAATAGATGGGGAAACAGTGGAAACAGTGTCAGACTTTATTTTTGGGGGCTCCAAAATCACTGCTGATGGTGATTGCAGCCATGAAATTAAAAGACGCTTGCTCCTTGGAAGGAAGGTTATGGCCAACCTAGATAGCATATTTAAAAGCAGAGACATTACTCTGCCAACAAAGGTCTGTCTAGCCAAGGCTATGGTTTTTCCAGTAGTCGTGTATGGATGTGAGAGTTGGATGGTGAAGAAAGCTGAGCGCCGAAGAATTGATGCTTTTGAACTGCGGTATTGGAGAAGACTCTTGAGAGTCCCTTGGACTGCAAAAAGACCCAACCAGTCCATCCTAAAGGAGATCAGTCCTGGTTGTTCATTGGAAGGACTGATGTTGAAGCTGAAACTCCAATACTTTGGCCACCTCATGTGAAGAGTTGACTCATTGGAAAATACCCTAGTGCTGGGAAGGATTGGGGGCAAGAGGAGAAGGGGATGACAGAGGATGAGATGGCTGGATGGCGTCACCGACTCGATGGACATGGGTTTGGGTAGACTCTGGGAGCTGGTGATGCACAGGGAGGCATGGCGTGCTGTGATTCATGGGGTGTCAAAGAGTCGGACACAACTGAGCGACTGAACTGAACTGAACTGAACTGAACTGGAAAGATTCCCTGGAGAAGGAAATGGCAACCCACTCTAGTATTCCTGCCTGAAAAATCCCATGGACGGAGAGCCTGGCAGACTATAGTCCAAAAGGTCGCAAACAATTGGATATGACTGAGAACGAGCATGACCTTGCCCTTTTTCCATGGGGTTGTCTTGAATTTGTAAGAATTTTCTGTATGGTAGGGCTGTTAACCTATGATTTCCCAACTGTATGGCACATTTAGAAAAAAATCTATTGTTAATCTAAACAACTGTGTTTATAGTCTATTTTTCCATCCAAAAATGGAACTTTTTTCAGTTTTAGTGAAAGTTGCTCAGTCGTGTCCAACTCTTTGCGACTCTATGGACCCCATGGACTATAAAGTCCATGGAATTCTCCAGGCCTGAATACTGGAGTGGGTAGTTGTTCCCTTCTCCAGGGGATCTTCCCAACCCAGGAATCGAACTGGGGTCTTCTGCATTGCAGGTGGATTCTTTACCAGCTGAGCTACCGGGGAAGCCCTTTATCAGCTTTACTGAGATATAACTGACATATAACATTGTGTAAGTTTAAGGTGTACATCATGATCATTTGATAGATGTGTATATTGCAAAATTATTGGTTTAACATATATAGTTCTATTACAGCTTTGGGGTTTTTAGTCTTGGTTAAGATTTTCTCATTCTTACATTGTACATGTAGGCTTCTAGATTTTCATACAAGATTTTGTGAAATTATTTTGAGATGCAATTGACATATAACATTAAGTTTAAGGTGTACAATATATTGGTGTGATACCTTTACATATAGCAATATGATCACTACAGTAGTGTTAGCTAAAACCTGCATCATATTTATCATTTCATTTTTTGTGTGTTGAGAACAGTTAAGATTTAATCTCTCAGCATTTTTGAAGTTTATAATACAGTATTATTGCCTATAATCACTATGTTGTGAATTAGATCTCCAGAACTTATCTATCCACTAGTTGTAAAATAAGTCACTTTTTTACATTTACAAATTTTAATGCATCTAAAGTTCTTTTTTGTATTTGGTGTAAGA
This sequence comes from Okapia johnstoni, assembly GCA_024291935.2. NCBI lineage: Eukaryota > Metazoa > Chordata > Mammalia > Artiodactyla > Giraffidae > Okapia > Okapia johnstoni. The sequence goes on along the minus strand of CM044306.1, from coordinate 17,705,677 downwards.
TAAAGCTCTAGTTTTATTTTCTTTCATTTGGAAAGCCTGCTTTTGCAAAATCATTTTCATTTTTTTCCCTGGTTAACTTAACAACCCCTTGTGTTATATCTTAGAAACTCATGTGTGTGTGTGTTAGTCGTTCAGTCCTGTCAAGACTCTTTGCGACTGCATGGGCTGTAGTCCGCCAGGCTCCTCTGTCCTGGAATTCTCCAGGCAAGAATACTGGAGTGGGTTGCCAGTCCCTTCTCCAGGGGATCTTCCCAACCCAGGGATCGAACCTGGGTAGTGGGACTTATTTCTGGATTCTCTATTCTGTTCTGATCTGTTTGTCTATTCCCATAATAATGCTACGTCGATTTAACTCTGGAGGCTTCATAGTCTGTAAGGCAAGACCTCTTTCATTTTGCTCTTTTTCAGTTTTCTTGGCACTCATTATCATCAGTAAAGTTTAAGATCATTGTAATCAATTAAAAAATTTTTTTTGAACTTAGAATGGTTAAGACAGTGGATCGAAAGAGTGAGCATTTGAGAAGACAGTCAGCAAGGGCAAAATTAAGTAGGGAAAAAAAACAATACTGGACAGGAGACGGGAATTTGGTGGGGATCGCCGTAGCTCGAAGCCTTAGGGAAGAGGAGACAGGGAGAGGGTTGGAGAAGAACTTGTTTACTGTATTCTGTTTTGGGCACCGGGGACTAAAAGGCAGTCCAACTTGGGGCAGTCACATTCCTTCATGCTCGGTTCTGTCCTAGCCCCACCCGGAAGTCCGCGAACAGCTGCAGGGCTGCAATGAGAATGTGTGTGCTGCCACCTACTGTCGACTAGAGGCAGTGCAGACGAGCCTCCTCGCCCGACTCATGGAGATCTCTGACTAGACCAGGCAAGTCCAGACCAGAAACAATCTCTCCCAGAAGCCTTCAGCTCTGGGCAGAAGATCCTGTGTGTGTGTGTGTGTGTCTGTGTCTGTGTGTCTGTGTGTGTGTGTCTGTGTGTGTGTCTGTGTGTCTGTGTGTCTGTGTGTGTCTGTGTGTGTGTGTCTGTGTGTGTGTCTGTGTGTGTGTGTCTGTGTGGCGGAGAGGGGAGGAGCTCTTAGCCTGCACCTCCAGATGTCTAGTCAGACCCAGAAACGGCTTCAAACTTCCTGAACTCGAATCTCTCCCATCCCCACATCTTCTGATTTGCTAGGATTTGGAGCCACTGGTAGGGTCTTTTCCCGCCTTTCCTGAGATGATCATCTAGTGGGGGAGATAATAAGTCATTCCCCAAATTGTTTGATAAGTGAATCATGCAAGACAAGTCCCAGGGTGCTGCCGCTGAATGGGGTACTGTCAGTTCTAGTTCTGCGGTAGGAAAGCTCTAAAGGGCAGGAAGGGAAAGGGCTGGTGGAAGGGAGCCAGTCCTCGGAGAAATGGCTCCAATTTGGGGCAGCAGGGAAGGGAGAATATATGACAAACAGGAGAAATGAGGATAAAGGACTTCCATTTCCAGTAATAATGGGCTACTGTTAGACCAACCTTCCCACTGAAAACAACTGCAAATGCTGCATAAAAGACTTTTTAAATCTTCTCAACGATATCACAGATATTTGACAAGAGAGTTAATGAATTTCCAGGTGAAGCATAAGGTGAAGTGGGATCCCCAAAAGGCATTGGAAGATGGAGCAGAAGAAATTACCCAGAATGTGGAAAAGAGGGGCAAAAAGAGAAAGGAGACTGACAGACATGGAGGATAAAGTTTAAAAAGTCAATCATAGATTAATAAGAGTTCTAGAAGAAAAAGACAGAGTGTGGCAAGGGTAAGATTGGAAAGATAATGACTACAAATTTTCCAGTATTGATAAGGCATCAATCCACAAGTTCTAGGAGTTCAAATACCCAAATAGGATACATAAAACAGAACCTGCATGTAGATACATCACAGTGAAACTTGAGAATGCCGAATCTAGAATGAAAACCCTCAGTGTAATCTTCTCAACCCAATAATGGAATCCAGAAGACAGTGGAATGAATGATACCTTGAACAGGCTGGAAGAAAATAGCTTCTGACCTAGAGTTCAAGAGTAAATTTTCAAAGAAAACTAGTAAAACTAAGAAAGTTTGCTACCAGCAGAGCCTCACTAAAGGAAATTCCAAAGGTTGCAATTCAAGCAGAAGGAGAGTGATGCCAAATGGAAGGTCTAAGATGCAGGAAGGAATGAAGTTCAGTTCAGTTCAGTTCAGTCACTCAATCGTGTCCGACTCTTTGCCACCCCATGAATTGCAGCACGCCAGGCCTCTCTGTCCATCACCGACTCCCGGAGTCTACCCAAACCCATGTCCATAGAGTCGGTGATGCCATCCAACCATCTTGTCCTCTGTCGTCCCCTTCTCCTCCTGCCCCCAATCCTACCCAGCATTAGGGTCTTTTCCAATGAGTCAACTCTTCGCATGAGGTGGCCAAAGTATTGGAGCTTCAGCTTCAACATCAGTCCTTCCAATGAATACCCAGGATTGATCTCCTTTAGGATGGATTGATTGGATCTCCTTGCAGTCCAAGGGACTCTCAAGAGTCTTCTCCAACACCACAGTTCAAAAGCATCAATTCTTCGGTGCTCAGCTTTCTTCACCGTCCAACTCTCACATCCATACATGACCACTGGAAAAAGCATAGCCTTGACTATACGGACTTTTGTTGGCAAACTAATGTCTCTGCTTTTAAATATGCTATCGAGGTTGGCCATAACCTTCCTTCCAAGGAATAAGCATCTTTTAATTTCACAGCTGCAATCACCATCAGCAGTGATTTTGGAGCCCCAAAAAATAAAGTCTGACACTGTTTCCACTGTTTCCCCATCTTTTTCCCATGAAGTGATGGGACCAGATGCCATGATCTTACTTTTCTGAATGTTGAGCTTTAAGCCAACTTTTTCACTCTCCTCTTTCACTTTCATCAAGAGGCTCTTTAGTTCTTCTTCACTTTCTGCCATAAGGGTGACATCATCTGCATATCTGAGGTTATTGATATTTCTCCCGGCAATCTTGATTCCAGCTTGTGTTTCTTCCAGCCCAGCGTTTCTCATGATGTACTCTGCATATAAGTTAAATAAGCAGGGTGACAATATACAGCCTTGACGTACTCCTTTTCCTATTTGGAACCAGTCTGTTGTTCCATGTCCAGTTCTAAATGTTGCTTCCTGACCTGCATATAGGTTTCTCAAGAGACAGGTCAGATGGTCTGGTATACCCATCTCTTTCAGAATTTTCCACAGTTTATTGTGATCCACACAGTCAAAGGCTTTGGCATAGTCAATAAAGCAGAAATAGATGTTTTTCTGGAACTCTCTTGCTTTTTCGATGATCCATTGGATATTGGCAATTTGATCTCTGGTTCCTCTGCCTTTTCTAAAACCAGCTTCAACATCTGGAATTTCACAGTTCACGTATTGCTGAAGCCTGGCTTGGAGAATTTTGAGCATTACTTTACTAGCATGTGAGATGAGTGCAATTATGTGGTAGTTTGAGCATTCTCTGGCATTGCCTTTCATTGGGATTGGAACGAAAACTGACCGTTTCCAGTCCTGTGGCCACTGCTGAGTTTTCCAAATTTGCTGGCATATCAAGTACAGCACTTTCACAGCATCATCTTTCAGGATTTGAAATAGCTCCACTGGAATTCCATCACCTCCACTAGCTTTGTTCGTAGTGATGCTTTCTAAGGCCCACTTGACATCACATTCCAGGATGTCTGGCTCTAGATGAGTGATCACACCATCGTGATTATCTGGGTCGTGAAGATCTTTTTTGTACAGTTCTGTGTATTCTTGCCACCTCTTCTTAATATCTTCTGCTTCTGTTAGGTCCATACCATTTCTGTCCTATATCAAGCCTATCTTTGCATGAAATGTTCCCTTGGTATCTCTAATTTTCTTGAAGAGATCTCTAGTCTTTCCCAATCTGTTGTTTTCCTCTATTTCTTTGCATTGATCGCTGAGGATGGCTTTCTTATCTCTCCTTGCTATTCTTTGGAACTCTGCATTCAGATGGGAATATCTTTCCTTTTCTCCTTTGCTTTTTGCTTCTCTTCTCTTCCCAGCTATCTGTAAGGCCTCCTCAGACAGCCATTTTGCTTTTTTGCATTTCTTTTCCCTGGGGATTGTCTTGATCCCTGTCTCCTGTACAATGTCACGAACCTCTGTGCATAGTTTATCAGGCACTCTGTCTATCAGATCTAGTCCCTTAAATCTATTTGTCACTTCTACTGTATACTCATAAGGGATCTGATCTAGGTCATACCTGAATGGACTAGTGGTTTTCCCTACTTTCTTCAATTTAAGTCTGAAGACTTGTATACAAAAAGGGAAACAACCCAAATATCTATCAACAGATGAACAGATAAACAGAAGTGGAACTTCCATCAATGGAATATTATTCAGTCATTAAAAGGAATAACGTATTGATGTATGTTATGATACGTATGAATCTTTAAAACATTAAGTTAAATAAAAGAAGCCAGATATAAAAGGTCACATACTGAGTGATTCTGTTGATATGAAATGTCCAAAATGGGGAAGTCCATAAAGACAGAAGGTAGATTAGCAGTTGCCCAGACTAGGGTAAGAAAGTAATGGGGATGACTACTAATGAGTACAGGATTTATTTTGGGGGTGATAAAAATGTTATGAAACTGTCTAGTGGTGATGATTGTACAATCTTGTGACTGTATTAAAAACCACTGAACTGTACACTTAAAATGATGAACTCTCTCAATTTAAAGAAATTTTTTAAGAAGTGAAAATATATGTACATAAATCTAAATAAGTATTGATGATATACATAATAATAATGTCCAATGAGGTTAAAGAAGAGAATTAAAATGTGCAACATAAATGATAAATTACGTTAAAGAGTTCTTTGGTCCGGGAGGAAAGCAAGTAAATATATTGATTGTCTTTAGACTTTGATGCACAGTGTAGTGTTTAGGGTACAGGCCAAAACAATATGCCCTCTATATAATTATATAATTTGTAGAATCGTCAATAAAGGAATAGAAACAAAGGCATGGAAACGGCAATCAGGCCTGGTGTGGCCAACTGGGGATCCATCTATTCGCAATAACACCTAGCTGCCCGGGACTACTGTTACTGGTTGGAGCGGACAGAGATTAGAGGAATCACAAGCAGGACCTGAAGGGTTGCCTGATTCTCCCCTCTCTTTTCACGTGATCAGGTATGTGGTGGTTCATCCTAGGCTCCACGCATGGTGCTGAGCGGCGCTGGGGCCACAGTGGTGCCTGGACTCGGCTTTCATGGAACTGTAGGTCCCGGAGAGGAAGCTGGAGTTCTGAACCAGAGCCCAGCCACACAGAAACTGGTAGGTCAGAGCAAGGAGCTCACCACTGATGCCAAGGGCAGTGGAAAGTCATTGAGAAGTTTTGGGGAGTGGATGATGTGATCATGCCAGCTGGGGTGCAGAATGACTTGGGAGGAGATGTAAGTGGAACCATGCCAGAGATCTCACTGAGAGACGGCGAGAATGGAGCGCGTTGGGCAGACGTGGGAGAGTAAATCAAGAGGACTGGGGGGATTCGGGGGAGGGGGTGAGAAGAGGAGTCCCAGGAACTGAGAGGCAGAGGGCCAGGGACTTCCCAGGCTCCTCAAAGTGCTGGTGGCTGAGCCAAGGCTGAGACTGGACCAGGGTCTCTTCACCACAATGTAGCATGTAGCATTAGAGACATGCTAACACCCGTGTGGAAATACAGGCCCATGAGAATCAGATGGTCGGGAGCCAGGAAACCCAGATTTAGCATCCTCAGCCTGCGAGGGACAGTTGAACCTACAAGAGGCCGAGTTGTCTGGAGAAAGAGCATGAGGGAAAGATGAGAACCACGGCGCAGAGCTGGGCTAGCCTGTGGATGTGAAACTAGCAGAGAGCCGAGTAGCAGGCTTCCAGCACAGCCCTTAACAGACCCCAGGCTTTACCGCTGTGGGATCTCAGGCCTCTCCCTAGCCTCTGCTTCTGTGGTGGACAGACTCTAAGATGTCCCCACCTCCTGGGGTTTATGTTCTTCTGCGATCCCTTTTCCTTGCTTGTGAGAGGAGCCCTCTAGTTGCTAATTGTGTAGAATCTGGCAGAGGGGATGGGATGCGAGGCCCATGATTGGTTACATTTATATATGATTTATATATGACTCCTTGCTAGACAGCTCACTGGAGAGACGCTGCTTGCTGGCTTGGGGAAGCAAGAAGCCATGGGAGGCGTGATGGCGAGTGTCACGTGTCAGCTTGGCCAGGCTCTAGTACCCCGTTATTCAATCCCATCCACTTAGCTAGATGTTTCTGTGGAAGTAACGTCTGGATGTGGTGAATACTATAGCTGATTCTAAGTAAAGGAGATTATTCCTGGTAATGTGGGTGTGTGCTGTCTGCTAAGTCTCCTCAGTCATGTCTGACTCTTTGCAACCCCATGGACTGTAGCCCGCCAGGCTCCTCTGTCCTTGGGGTTCACCAGGAAAGAATAGTGGAGTGGGTTGGCATGCCCTCCTCCAGGGGATCTTCCCCACACAGGGATCGAACCTGCATCTCTTATGTCTCCTGCATTGGCAGGTGAGTTCTTTACCCCTAGTGCCACCTGGCCTCATCCAATCAGTCAAAAGGCTTTAAGAACAAAACTGGGGAATTTCCTGGCAGTCCAGTGGGTTAGAACTCTGGGCTTACACTGCAAGGGACAGAGGTTCCATCCCTGGTCAGGGAACTTGCAAGCTGTGTCAAACAAGAAAAAAAGAAAAAGAAGAATAACAAAACGGAAGTTTCTCTGAGGAATAAAGAAATTCTGCCGTAAGACTGCAGCTTTAGCTCCTGCCTGACTGTTTCTACCCTGCTGATCTGCCCTATGAACTTCATACTTGCCAGCCCCCTTTTGGATGTAAGCTAATTCCTTGGAATAAATATCTTTATACCCACACACACATCCTACTGGTGCTTTTTCTCTGGAGGACACTGACTGATACATTGGGAAACCCCTTGTGGAAAGGAACTGCCTTCCGCCAACAACAGACAAGAAACTGAGATGGTCAGTATATCTTGGAGGAAATGAATTTTGCCAAAAACCTGATGGAATTTGGAAACAGAGTCTTCTCCAGTCAAACCTCCAGATAGGAACACGGTCCAGCTGACACCTTGACCGCAGCCTCGTGAGACCTTGAGCAGAGGGCCCACCCACTAAACCATGCCTCAACTTCTTTTTTGCTGCACTGCATAGCATGTAGGATCTTAGTTCCCCGATCAGAAATCAAACCCTCAGACTTCTGATACGTGTTGTTTTAAGCCATGAGGTTTGTGACAATTTGTCATGTAGCGACAGACAACTAATACACTTCCTCATCTGTAAAAGAGGGGAGATTATAGTAGTCATGTCATTGAGCCATTAAAGAGCTTCAGTGAGATAAACCAACAGCATGCTTGGCGCAGGGCCTGGCATGTATTTAGCACACGACAAATCAATAAATGTTAGGCCTGATTTTTCAACATCAGTTTGCAGTGGTCAGAGACTCAGAGGTAAACTCAGAAGGTTCAGATTCATGGAGCACACAGACTTATCATATCTCATGAAAGGGGGAAAGCAGTCCTGAGCATGTAAGAGAGGCAGTAGGTAGCATGGGGCCTCCCAGGTGACTCAGTGGGTAGAGAATCTGCCTGCAATGCAGGAGATGAAGCAGCCACAGGTTCGATCCCTGGGTCAGGAAGATCCCCTGGAGGAGGGCATGGCATCCCACTCCAGTATTCTCGCCTGGAGAATCCCATGGACAGAGGAGCCTGGCAGGCTACAGTCCACGGGGTCGAAAAGAGTCGGACATGACTGAAGCAACAGAGCATGCATGCACATAGGTAGCATGGTGGTTCAGCAACACACTTTGAAGCCAGACTGCCCAGGTCAGCCTGGCCCTGCCATTTGTCAGCTGTGTCACATCAGGCAGGTGACAAGCCTTTCTGGGCCTCACCTGTAAAACAATAAAAGAATGGCACCTGGCACTTATTAGGGCTATATAAGCATTAGTATATATATATATATATATATATATACACATATATATATATATATACATATATATATATATACATATATATATTGGAGAAGGCAATGGCACCCCACTCCAGTACTCTTGCCTGGAAAGTCCCATGGACGGAGGAGCCTGGTGGGCTGCAGTCCATGGGGTCGTTAAGAGTCAGACACAACTGAGCGATTTCACTTTCACTTTTCCCTTTCATGCAATGGAGAAGGAAATGGCAACCCACTCCAGTATTCTTGCCTGGAGAATCCCAGGGACGGCGGAGCCTGGTGGGCTGCCGTCTATGGGGTCGCACAGAGTCGGACACGACTGATGCGACTTAGCAGCATATATATATGTAAAAGCATTAATGGCTACTATTACTACGATTTGCCTGTGACACATAGCTCTCCAACTCCAAAGCATTAGGAGGTGAAATTAGTATGTATACATTTATCTACACCGACTGAGCAAAGAAAGATGATCCAATAGACAATTACACCTTGGGGGATGCTCATTTTGCTTAAGCTTCCTATATTCTTGTCAAAGGATTCCGTTTGTGTGACTGCCTCAGTGGTGTCTGGGGATCAGGAAGGACCCTATCCTGCATAGAACTTTCCCCTCCCTTTATCCCTGGCAAAGAATCCGCCTGCCAATGCAGGACACGCAGGTTCGATCCCTGATTCGGGAAGATCCCCTGGAGAAGGAAATGGCAACCCACTCCAGTAGTCTTGCTTGGGAAATCCCATGGACAGAGGAGCTTGGTGGGCTGAAGTTCACCGCACACGACCTGGCGACTACACAGCAACCCCTTATTTCCAGCACTTCACACGGCTACCGCTGCCCCAGGTCCCCGTATCCAGCAGAGGGCGCTACGGCCTCAAAATGCAACCGGCAGACGCTTTCGTTTCCTAGGAAGCCTGCAGCTAGGGAGGGAGAGTACCTGACGGGGTGGGCCTGACTCCAGTCAGACCCTTTGTCCCAACTAGCCCCTTTCACCGCGCACTGGGCAAACTCTCTGGCACCCACCACCAGCTCGTTTTCCAGACTTCACGCTGCTCCTTGAAGCGTTTACTCAAGGCTGCAGCCCTCCAGCCCTCCCCTTGTTTGAACCCCTGAAGCTTCATTTCAGCAGTGAATCATCCCAGCCCTGTTACTGTTTCCAAATTCCATGACAGCACAGCCGTAAACCTCGGTCTGGGCCTCGAAGGAGCCTACTGCCAGCCACCCACAGCCTTGTCCTTTTCCATCCTATTCCAGCTTCTCAAGAAAAAACTCACTCACTTCATCCAGCTTACTTCTGCCTCAATCTGCTGCAAGGCAAAGGACTATTTTTTTTTTTTTTTCATTCTGTCTTTTAGCTTAACAATTGTTTTGGGCCAAAGTTAGCCTCCCGCAGAAATGAAGATGTCTAATCTTTATAGAGCAACTACTACTGTGCCAGATATTGGTCTAAGTACTTCCTATAATCCTATGAGGCTTGTTAGACCCATTCTACAGATGAGACAATTGAGGCACAGCAAGGCTCAGGTGCATATCTAAGATCATACAGCTAATAGCTGAGCTGGTAGTCAAAGCCTTCCAGCCTATTTCAGACAACCAGGCTTCTTAAACAAGATGCTATCTGAACCTTCAGCATAGACCTGGGGCTCCATCCCTGATTTCTATAACTGTGCTACCCAGTGTGGATATCCAGTATGGTAACCACTAGACACATGACTACTGAGCGAATCTAAATTGAGAGGTGCTGTGAGTGTTAAATACACACTGAATTCCAAAGACTTAGCTTGAAATACATATGTATATAATATACAGCAATAAAAATTTTAGTAATGATTGCATGTGGAAACGATCATATTTTGAATCTATTGAGTTAAATAAAATCTATTATCAAAATTAATTTCACATGTTTATTTTTACTCTTTTTAATGTGACTACTAAACCTTTTTATTTTTTATTAATTTTTTAAAGAACTTTTTAAATGGCATAGGTGGCTCACCTTTTATCTCCATGGGAAACAAAAGAGCTCTAGGAACTCTCACCTCGGTGGAAAGACAGACAGGCTCTCAGTTCTAAAATAAGGGAAAATGAGGCTTGTGTTAGGACAAATGAGAACAAGGTGGTGTGAAAGGAGCCCAGGGCCGCTTTCAGCGTGGAGGTCGCTTTGAGTCAGACTTCCCAAGATCCTGGAGAGGGAGCGGTGGGGGCAGCAAAGGCCAAAGCAGCCAAGCAGCCGGAACAGCAAGTCAAGACTGGGAGGCTGGGGCAGCTCATGCTCCGGGGATAAGTAGTGGAAGCCAAGGCCAGGAGACCTCAGACTGCGGGGGGCTTTGACTGTGAGGCCAAAGGCTCTTGGCAGGACGGAGCTCCAGACAGTGAAAGTTGGGGAGAGCCTGGAGGGGCCGGGGAAATTGCCAATGCGAGGCTCGGGGGGAGATGGGAGAGAGGGCGGGGCAGTGAGTGCCAGGCCCCGCCCCCTTCCTCCTCCCAACTTTCTCTCCCCTTCCCAGGTCGCCCCTCCTCCAGCTCTTGGAGGGGAGTGCGGGCGAACAGACTCCTCCGAGGAGGTTAGTTGTGGGAGGATGGCTCTTAAGGAGCATTTCCTGCCTTTGGCTCACAACTACTTCCTGCCCAGAGCGCCAAACCCTTGACCCCCATTAAATCCCTTCCTCCCAGGGGAGGTGGGTGGCCACGAGGGCCTCATGGGTTTCTCAGGTCCTGAGAGCCCCACCTCCGCCGCAGAAGGAGGCAGGATCCCAGGTGTCCAGAGGCCTAACCTCCCCAGACCCTTCTGAGGACCTGGAGTCCAGGCCTCGCAGTGAAACTCCCAGAGAACAGATTTTGGAGAGGAGAGGAACCGACCCTGCCTCTCTGCCCTGGGGCGAAGATCTCGCTTTCCTTTCTTTGGGCCTGTTTACCCCTGTGCGGCCCTCAGCTATGGGTGGGAACTCACATCCCTTCTTCATCTATGGGGTAGGTTTTCTTCCCCAACAGAGGATCGGACTTTGTGAAAGGGGTGTGTGTGCAAATTCCGCAGGAAACAGTGCTAAGTGATTCCTTCCCTAGAACCACCTGGGGCCTCCATTTGCAATTTCCTTCCTGGTTCTGCTGCGAGGCTCCTCAGTTCAGTGGCTCAGTCCTGTCCAACTCTTTGCGACTCCATGGACTGCAGCACGCCAGGCTTCCCTGTCCTTCATTATCTCCTGGAGTTTGCACAAACTCATGTCCATTGAGTCGGTGATGCTATCCAACCATCTCATCCTCTGTTGTCCCCTTCTCTTCCTGCCTTCAATCGTTCCCAGCATCAGGGTCTTTTCCAAAGAGTCAGTCCTTTGCATCAGGTGGCCCAAGTATTGGAGTTTCAGCATCAACATCAGTCCTTCCAATGGACACCCAGGACTGATCTCCTTTAGGATGGACTGGTTGGATCTCCTTGCAGTCCAAGGGACTCTCAAGAGTCTTCTCCAACACCACAGTTCAAAAGGATCAATTCTTCAGTGCTCAGCTTTCTTTATGGTCCAACTCTCACATCTATACATGACCACTGGAAAAACCATAGCTTTGACTAGACAGACTTTTGTTAGCAAAGTAATGTCTCTGCTTATTAATACGCTGTCTAGGTTGGTCATAGCTTTTCTTCTAAGGAGATTTCCTTCTTTTAATTTCATGGCTGCAGTCACCTAGGCTCCTAGGTCATGAGGTCATGAGGCTCCAGTCATGAGGCTCCTAGGATGTGAGTTTTGAGAGCCCACTGAAGGTTGGTAACAGGGGTGGAATCTTCCTTACTTCCCAAGCCTAAACCATGCCCCCCACCCCCACCCCCACACACAATGACATGGGTAGTATAATATCAGTACTTAAAACAGGGAGCCGAGCTGTACTGTGCTCAGTCGCTCAGTTGTGTCTTACGTTTTGCAACTCTATGAACTGTAGCCCGCCAGGCTCCTGTGTCCCTGGGATTTTCCAGGTAAGAATATTGGAGTGGGTTGCCATTTCCTCCTCCAGGGGAGGGGGCCACCCAAAGCCACCCAGCTCATCTCAGCTCAACTCTGAATCCCCTGCTCTACTTCCAAGTCATCTCCGGGGATGCTCAGTCGCGGTCCATGGGGAAAGGAAGGCGGGTGGGTGCAGGGAGGCCGCACTAGCGATCGAGTACAGACTCCCCGTCGGCTCCGGAGCCCCTCCTGTATCCAGGGCGCCTCCTGGCGGCGACAGAAAAACCTACTACTAGAGACTTGGACCGAAGGGAGGAGAGGACCAAGGAGCAAACTACTAAAGGACTAAGGGGCTTGGAGCCCGCCCCTCAACTCACCCCCACCCTCCGCGGTGACCAGACGCCAAGAAATGGATCTGTGTAAGCCTAAGAACTGATGCTGAAGCTGAAACTCCAATACTCTGGCCACCTGATGCGAAGAACCAACTCATTGGGAAAGACCCTGATGCTGGGAAAGATTGAAGGCGGGAGAAGAAGGGGACGACAGAGCATGAGATGGTTGGATGGCATCACCGACGCGAAGAACATGAGTTTAAGTAGGCTCCGAGAGTTAATGATGGACAGGAAAGCCTGGCGTGCTGCAGTCCACGGGATCGCAAAGAGTCGGACACAACTGAGCGACTGAACTGAACGTAAAAAGGGCTCTGGGATCCGATCTCACCTTTTTCATTTCCCTAGCGGCAGCACCCTCCCACTGCCTGAATCAGGGTCTAGGCCCCCAGCCCTACACTGAAGCTCCGTGAATGAAGGGGGAAACCCAAACTGCAGCATCTCGGCGGGGATGGGGGTGGGGAGCCAACGGAGAAAAGCCGAGTGTCCGACTTTCTCTGAGACCGAGCCTCCGCCTCCCTCATCACCTGGTACTTGCACCGCCGCTCACCCTCTTTCCTGTCCTCAGATCTCTAAAAACTTCCTTCAGTCTCTCCGCTCCTCCAGACCCAAAAACTAAGCCTGCTACGGAGAGGCGGCGGCAAGTGGGAAGAGAGGAGGAAAGAAGAGGCAGTGCAGTGTGGGTTGAGGAGGGGGTCTTCTCCACCCCCGCCCCACCCCTAACCAAGCCGCCCCTGGCTTGGCACCTCTGGGTGCTTCCTTGTTTGGAGAACTCCAAGGAAGTCGACGGACTAGCGGGAGAGCTTGGGGGTGGAGCAGTGAGGAGGGGAGGGGTGGGGAGGGAGGAGAGAGGAGGGGGAAGGGGAGCCCAGGCAGGGAGGCTGGGTTTGCGAGGTAAGGGGGCTCGTCCCCCTCAGCCCCGTGGGTTGCAAAGAATTGCTAATTGCAACTAAACGAGACCTCGGTGTGGGGGAAGGGGCAGTCTCCCGGCTGTCAGGGGCTACCGTCTCTTTGAGTGCCCGGGGAAGGCCAGGCCAGTCTGCTCTTCTCATGTAAAGCAGCTTTTTGTCTGGGGGAGCCAGGGCTGGGGCCAGGGGCTGGGGAAGGGGCCCAAGCCGTTAGCAAGCTTCTTGTTCCCCAGAAAGGGAGAAGGGTGCCGAGGCCTCCTTGGAATGAGGACACCCCCCTCCTGCGCCACTCTCAAGCATTTTGCGGTGGGGTTTGGTGGGGTGCTGCCCAGCAGGAGGGGGTGGGCCTGGGATCCCAGCACCCCCCTTACAGGGCTGTGGGAAAAAACTGAGCACAAAGAAGGGGGCTGGCCCAGCCGAGTTGGGAGACAGGGCAGCTCTGATCCAGGGATGCCCTGAGCTTGAAGTACCCATGGCTGGAGCCCCTTCTCCCCAGAGAATGGCCCCAGTGGCCACGTGTACCTTCTCTGACTTCCTTATCCACTTTGCCAACCATTCAACCCTTCTGCACCATGGGGAAGCGTCTTGAGATCCAAGCCTGCTTCCTGTCTGAGCCCAACCTAGAAGGAGAAGGAATAAAACCTTGAGAGAAATCCTCTAAGCATAGTAACAGAGGAATAATGCTTCCAGGCCCTGGGGCCATTTAACCTCTTAAAGACCCAAGATTAGAGTCTTGCCTTCTAATTTGGATGCTCCATTATATAAGCTTCTATAAACCTGGATAAGAAATTGCATAATCTTATTGAGCCTCACTTTTCTCATCTGTGAAATAGGGGGCAATAATATCATGCTCTAAATGTCCTTGTAAAGATGGAAAGAGATGGAAAGCACCCCACGTGGCGGTCTCTATTCTCCATGTTCTCTCCCCTCCTAGGAACGCTCATCATGTTACACACACACTCCAGGGATAAAGATGTCTTGGTGCTTGTGTGCATGCTAAGTCACTTCACTTGTGTCCAACTCTTTGCAACCCCAAGGACTGTAGCCTTACCAGGCTCCTCTGTCCATGGGATTCTCCAGGCAAGAATACTGGAGTGGGTGGCAATGCCCTTCTCCAGGTGATCTTCCCAACCTAGAGATCGAACCCACATCTTTTATGAATCCTGCATCCAGCAGGCGGGTGCTTTACCACTAGCACCATCTGGGAAGCCCACAGGTGTCTTGGTATCTTACATTTAAACTTCCCAGACTGCCTGTGTCAGCTCTTGACAATACACAAAGTGGAACAGATTTTTTTCTCCACAGTTGACTGGTGATGAAAATGAAATTCAGCGGGACAGTCTGATCTCCTGACTCCTCCACCACTGCTCACCCCACTCCACAGTGTGGCCTCAAGAGATATTATCTCACAGATTAGACCATGGGGCTGAGGGCCAGAGTGAAGCCAGTCCCCGTGGCACAGTCTGGGCACCAGCCGGGGTTTCTCAGTCAGACACTTTGTCTTGGTGGCCACCTGGACTCTTCCCCTAAATCAATGTCTGTGTGGCAACTTTAGGACCAGGTGAGTCCCCTTCATTTTATTCCATATCAGGGTCCCTGAGACGCAGAGGGGGCCGTCTATGGGTAGGAAGGGTTGTTTGTTTCCCCTCCACCCTGGGAGGCTCTGAGAGGAAACTTTCCTCTGGGAGGTAGCAGGGAGACCCAGCGATTTCCTGTGTCGAAGAGCAGGGTCTATCGGCTCTGCGTCTTCTCCCTTTTCTTACTAGAAGTTGGTTAGTTCATTCAGGAGTATCTCCTTCCCCCTTTTATTACAGGGACCCCATGATATCTCCTCAACACAGTGTGTCACCCTGACTGGGCCCCCATCCTCCCCGCCCCTTGTCCAGGTGGAGCGCGCTGACCCTCGCCTGCCAGACACCGAGGGGCTCCTGATCCCAGAGGGCCCTGGGCCAAGGGGCTCTGGCTTTGGGCCAGTGCCTTTCTTACTGCCTGGCTCCCTCCCGACAGGCCCCTAATCCATCTCACCCAGCAGGAAGCCCTTAAGCTGCCTTTTCAGTGGCCTTCCCCAGCCCGCTGTGGGCTCTGTGCCTTTCTATATACCACCCTTGGCAGGAGCTGTGTTATACAAGCTGGAGAGAGTGGCCCCTGCAAAGAGGTCATCGTGCCTAAGGCAGCTTCCAGCTTCAGCAGCCTGTCCTCTCTGGTCACCTCCCCAGGGTTTCCCCCTCTAATGCCCTGCCTGGGCATCCGTGGCCACTGACAGCCCTGGCTAACTCACATCAAAGCCCTAGGCTGGATCCAGGTGGAGGGAGTGGGGAGGAATTCCCAGGGGACAGCGGGCAGGAGGCCAGGGGCTGGGGAAGTGTGGCAGGCAGGAGGGGGCCTCTCTGGCTCGGTGCCTTTGGTCCTTTTGGCTGGTCTCTCCAGCCCCTGCCCTCCGACTCCTCAAAGCTCATTTGCAGCCGTCTCAGACTCAGCTGTACAGCCCAGACTGAGGACTGGGAGCGTCTGGCTCCTGGAGGGGTGACCAAACAAGACGCTCCCTGGCCCACCACGCCCCAGTGTTCAGAGAGGCAGAGAACGCTGGGGGTGGGGTGGGAGGGGGAGAGACTGGATTCTTTCTCTCCTCGTATATTTGGGTGACTGCTTGCACTCCTGGGGTGGAGACCTTACAGCTAAGGCCAGGCTTGATTTCAAACGCCCAATCCCATGGTCCCTGCCAGTATACTCTTCCCAGTTCTGATTTGGGGTTTGAAAAAAATATGGTTTTTGTATGGCCTAGTCCCTACCCTGCCCTCAATCCTTCCCCCCACCCCATCCCTCTCCAGGAAAAGAGTCCCCCCACTGAGGCCCCATCTCCAAGCCCAATGTAGCCCAAACCCCATCCCAGCCTCTCAGTCCCGGTCTCCCGCTCCAGGAAGCCAGTCTTTAGCTGCCTTGGAGTGGTTGGAGGAGAGTGGGGGGTGCCTCCGGGAGGTCTGTTTGTAGTTCAGATTCTTTTCATTCCAGGCTCAGCAGGCTCTCTCTAAGGAAAGGGCCTGGGATGGGGCGGGGGAATCCTTAGGGCACCAGCTGCAGGGTAGGAAGGCTTCCTGGAGAGAGGAGGGAAGTGGATTTTCTCCTCCCAAAGACCCCCACCCTCTAGGTAGGACCTTCCTCTCCCAGTTCTATCCTTGGTGATACACCTCCCCCTCCTGCAAAGGCACCCACAACAGGAAGGCCCTTACCAACAAATGGAGGTATTTAGAGGGCTCAGGAGAGGTCCTGATCGCTTTTTTTGCTTTCTAATGAGTCAGCTTCTCTCCTTTTGGGACGCTTAGAGATATCTGGAGGAGTGGAGGAGGGTGTCAAAAGACAGCCGCCTGGAGAACGACTGGGTCAGCCTCAGCTTCAAAGAGGCCTTGTCACCCTGTCCCCCAAACTGAAGTCCCTTGTAGATTTTTACTTTAGCCCAACATTAACATATTTGTTCATCTATGTTGCCAGTTCTCAGACTACAGAATCCCTCAAGGGTTAATCAGAGTGACCCAGCCATGGAGCAAAGCCTCCAGAACTCCTCAGGGCTTATTAGAAGTCTGACACCTGCTCCAATTTTCCTGGAAGCCTCCCCTCCAGCTGCCTCTACCTGATGGAGGGAGAGAAGAAAATATAAATCCTAACGACTTGTACCAAGTGTCCACTAAGGAACGTTACAGGTCACTTACCACTTCATCTAATCCTCCCAACCCTCAGAGAGAGAAGGTTAATGTCCCACATTGTAGATGAAGAGACTGAGCTTCAGAGAGTGTGAGTGACCCATCCTGGGGAATGTAGCAAGGAAGTGGAGCCAAGATTCAAACCTCCTTCTCCACTGTGGAGGCCTGTGCTGGGCTCCAACACACTGCCTTGTTAGGAGGTCCACCTTGTGTGCTTGTGTTCAGGCCTCTGAGTGACCTCTGCCTGACATTCTGCTTCCAGGTTAGAGAGTCAAGTGTCCCTTCCCAAAGCAATTGTTCCTGCAAATCCATTTTATCATTCAGTCCTCAGATCAAAGGGAATAAGATTTATTACCCATTTTACAGATAGAGAAACTGATACTCCAAAGCAAAGTGAATCATGGAAAATTGGAGAGCTAGGAAGTAGGTCTGCTGCTACTGCTGCTAAGTCACTTCAGTCATGTCCGACCCTGTATGACCCCATAGACGGAAGCCCACCAGGCTCCCCGGTCCCTGGGATTCTCCAGGCAAGAACATTGGAGTGGGTTGCCATTTCCTTCTCCAATGCATGAAAGTGAAAAGTGAAAGTGAAGTCGTTCAGTCGTGTCGGACTCTCAGCGACCCCATGGACTCTGCCTTGAAGAGATTCTGTGAGGATTCATTAGAATACTGCAGGACATGCATAAAGCCAACGA
Organism: Okapia johnstoni; assembly: GCA_024291935.2. NCBI lineage: Eukaryota > Metazoa > Chordata > Mammalia > Artiodactyla > Giraffidae > Okapia > Okapia johnstoni. Next base: position 17,688,044 of record CM044306.1, on the reverse strand, counting down.
ATGGGAGGAGCAACTTTCATTAGGAAGAGAATGATGACTATTTTTTTTCACTAGTTTATGAATTCCTGGAGGGCAGTGACAGCTGTGGCCTATTAAGGCCAGGCCCTGAGCATTTAGATTTCCTGGGTCCACTTCATGAGTTCTCACCATTATGTCAAATTTGTTGTTTATCCCTTCTAAGATTAGGGACAAGAACATGTTTGCAATTAAATATGGCTTCAAGGAACTGGATAATCTTGTCAAAAATGCAGACTGGAGACCCAGGCCTGGTTTGCTCACTTCTCTTCCTCAGAGCTTAGCTCCTCCCCCTCTGAAGTATAGGTTCCAGAATGGGACAAGGTGGTCAGGGTAAGGGACCTGGACTGGGGCATCCGGAGCAGGATGCTTGAATCTCTAGACTACTTAACCCAGGAAGTGCTTCAGGCTCTGTCCTGCTTATAGAGGGCATTGATTCCTTAACAAATGTTTGCTGAGCACCTACTATATAAGCATGGGGTGTGTATAAAAACTAGGACACAGCCTGTGCCCTCAAGAGATGATCTTGCTGAGAGTGGATGCTAGTTAGATGTCGTAAGTAACACATACCAAATGCTCTAATTCATGGGTAAAGTCAGGATTCAGTGCAAGAAATGAACACCATTCTAGGTGCTTTATGCAGAAGGATATTTAATACTGGTGATATGGACTGAATTGTGTCCCCCTGAAATTCACATACCTAAGCTCTACCCTTCAATGTGAATATTTTTGGAAAGAGGGTTTTTAGGAGGTAATTAAGATTAAATGAGATCATAAAAGTGGAGTCCTAATCCGACAGGATTGGCGGTTTATGAGAAGAGGGAGGGATTTCCCTGGTGGTCCACTGGCTAAGATTCCATGCTCCAATTCAGGAGGCCTGGGTTTGATCCCTGGATGGAGAACTAGATCCCACATTCCACATCTTAAGAGTTTGCATGCTGCAGCTAAAGATCCTGCATGCTGCAACGAAGATCAAAGATCCCTCCTGCCACAACTAAGATCCAATGCAGCCAAATAAATAAAAATAATACATAAATTTTTTAAAAAGAGAGAAAAGATTTTTCTCTCTTCTACAGGTATGTGCCAAGGAAAGCCATGTGAGCACACAGCAAGAAGACACCATCTGCAAGCCAGGAAGAGAGCCCTCACCAAAACCCAACTGTGCTGGCACCCTGATCTCAGACTTCCAGCCTCCAGAAGGGAGACAATAAATTCCTGTTTTTTAAGCCGTTTGCTCTATGGCATTTTGTTACGGCGGCCAAAGCAGACTAAGACGACAGGGAATTAGAGCTTGCAAAATTGTGAGAGGGACTGGAGGAGCAGACTTTCTAATGTAGCCGTAGAAATGAGCCTCCAATAGGAGCAGTCTCCTCTGCCAGAATCAGGTAAGGAGAACCACGATGAAGCTGCCACTGGAGCAGAGGTCATACATACACCTCTATAGCCTCACGGCCCCAGAGTAATAGGTGCCAGGCTGCTATTGTCATCAAGAGACTGAATGAGGTGTTGCTGCTGGAAAAAACCCATCTCTAGGACTTTGCCTGCCAGCAGAAATAGCCAGAGCAGTAAGAACATGGCCTTATCGCCTTACCTCCCTTCCACGTTCCAAGTCTTGAATGAATGCATTTTGCATCCAGAACTCTAGCTGCAAGGGAGGCTGAGAGATGAGGTTTTTGGCTTTCCAACCTCTGCAGTACAGGAAGGTACCTAGAAGAAGGTGAGAATGGATGCTGAGGGCCAGTCCATCTTGTCCACAATGGGGCAAATGCAGGAGAAATTATTGCTGGAAAGATACTTCAGGGTCAGATTTTTTGAATGGGTCTGCCATTTGCCATGGAGGACAGAGCAAGCCTGGGCAGCTGCCAAGATTAACCAGGGCTCTGAAAGCTAATTGAGTGGTCTGGAAAGCAGAGAGCTCTAGAGTGTGCATAAGAATCAATTGGGAGGAATTCCCTGGGGGTCCATTGGTTAGGATTGTGTGCTCTCACTGTGGAGGGCCTGTAGTTCAATCCCTGGTAAGGGAACTAAAATCCCACAATCACTTGGGGATTATAATTAGGAGGGCCCAGGAATCTGTATTTCTAATAGGCCAACCCTGCCTGGGTGTCCTTCTCCCATTGACTCTGATGCTTGTGGACTCTCAGTTCAGTTCAGTCGCTTACAGAAATATTGTCCTGGGGCAAGAGCTCTGATGGGTCCATCCCACAGAGTCCTACGAGCTCTAAAAAGTTTCAGTTTGGGGAGGGGGCACACGCTGAACTGGGCTTCCCTGATGGCTCAGACGGTAAAGAATCCGCCTGCAATGCAGGAGACCCGAGTTTGATCCCTGGGTTGGGAAGATCCCCTGGAGAAGAGAATGGCTACCCACTCCAGTATTCTTGCCTGGGAAATCCCTTGAACAGAGGAGCCTCTCGGACTACAGTCCACGGGGTCACAAAGACTTGGACACGCTGAGCGACTATCACTTTCTTTTTCCTCTTCTTCCTGAGAGTTAGCCCTGAATTTGGGATGCTTGAACCCTGAAAAATACCAATGATGTGAGTGTGCAGGGGAAGGAGTCAGGGATATAACCCCCCACCCCTTGGAGATTCCCTGGCAGTCCAGTGGTTAGAGCTCCATGCTTCCATTTCAGGGGGCACCAGTTTGATCCCCGGTTGGGGAATTAAGATCCCACAGGCCCATAGCACAGACCAAACCAAACCAAACAAAACCAACCCCTCTCCCCCACCAAGGAGGACCAGGTGGTCAGTCAAAAACCTGCACAAACATTTCCTAGGACTGTGATTCACTTTGATCTCTATTCCCACCTGGCAGTGGTGTCTAGGACTCTTGAGACCCTATTCCCATTGGGAGCAGAGGCTCCTTTAGAGAGCTCTTACACCTCAAGGAATTTAAGGACCTGACTGAGGAAGAGCAAGGTGAAACAGAAAAGGAGGGGTGAGGAGGGGAGGAGGGAGATGGCACTGCCATCTAGAATGGCCTTGAGTCTCCCCTCAAACCCAGGGGTGTCCACAGCCCATGCTGAGCTTCAACACAAACAAATTCACTCAAGTAGATTTTCCTTTTCTTTTTCGGGTTCTTACTTTCCACTCCAGGTCCCCAAATCCCCCATTCTGAGGGAAAGGCCACAACAGATGAAGCAGCGGCGGCCTCCTCCTGTCAGCAACCCCAGCCCAGCCCCACATCTCTGGGGAGGGAGGTCGAGTCAAGCCAGAGCAGTACTGAGTCTGTGAGGCTAGGCTGCCTGGACTGAGGGTCTTTCCTCCTTCCTGGGGGTCCCCTCCCACACCCAGCTCCTTTAGAAGCATCTGCAGCCCTGCTCAGCCAGGGTCCCCGGGGGTGGGGGGCGGCCTTGCTCCTCCAGGCTGGTTCTTCTAGGACAAGAACAGGCTTTCAGGCTCGGGGAGGGAGTCAGACCTCCTCATCTCCCCAGTTATCACCACAAAGCAAAGTCCAGGGAAGGAGGGGGAGGGGGAAGGGCCCGGGTTGGGGTGTGGGTTGGAGAGCCAGGTCCTTGCTAGTAAATCAATGTTGGTTTCCCAGATGGAGCTGCAGCCGCTTTGATTTCTCAAGTTGCCCCCCTCCCCCTCTGCTCCCCTCACCCCCAGCTCCATGGTTTCAATTCCTCCCTGAAAAGCAGTGGGGCCTCCTTTCAAACCAGCCCAGCTCCTCCAACTCCCAACAACAGCTTAAGTTACAGGAAAGAGAAAGGGGAGGGGGGCGAGGTGGCCCAGCCTGGAGGAGAAGGAGAGAAATTCTGGGAGAAGGGAAGGGGACAAGGGAGAGAGGGAAGAAGAAAGAAAGGAAGAAAGAAAAGATGAGGGGAGAGCAAGTTAGGAGATGGGGTGCGGTCCTAGGAAAGGAAGGGCATGCTCTGCAGGCCCAGGAGGGGAGCTCCCGACCCAGAAGCAACTTTGTCTTGGTTCTCCTTTCCCAGTGAGCACCCCCACACTCATCCCCTCTGAGGGCCCCTCCACATCTACAAGTCAATGATTCAGGCTCCCCCATTCCGATCCTCTTGACATGCAGTTCTAGAAGTTTCCGGGAGAAAACTATCTGTCTCATTCACTCCCAGGGACACTTATTTCCTGGGCCAAGAAGGCAGAGTCACCCCTAAGAACCTCACTAACCAAACTCAGCACTGCTTTTTCCAGCTTGTTTTTTCCCCAGTCTGCTCTGAGCAGCCCACACCGTGCTTTTGCTTGTGCTTTTGCTTGGCCGAGGCCTGGGCTAATTAAAGTCCTTAATTAATAGATCATCTGTTATATCTGTTTAATCCTTTTATGGCCCATTTTGCCATCCAGAGAGCTTGGGGGAAGAGTGCTGGAGAGATAAAGAGGATAAGAGCTATACTCTGCCAATTCCCCACCCGCCTCTGTCCCCAGAGCCGAGCAGCCTGGGAAGTTGGCAGGGGGAAGGCTGAAGTGCATTGAAGGAGATCTACAAGTGGGGCTTCCAGGAGTCCTAGACCTCCTGATTATTCTGTGCCTGAAGGGCTGGTTCTCTGAGAACTAAATGGAGGATGGAGTTCAGGGAGAGGGTATTTGGTATCTCACCTGAAGGTGGATTCCAGGCTCAGGGAGGAAAAGGAAGATTCTGCAAGAGCAGAGGAATACCTTGTAAGTTGAAGATGGGAGTAGCCAAGTAGAGTCTCTGGAGACTCAAGTCTGTTTTTCACCAAGCATCCAGAACCTACCCCCACTGAAAACAGAGTATTTTTTAAAAATATTTATTGGGCTACACTGAGTCTTAGTTCCGGCCTCAGGATCTTCACTGTGGCATGAAGATCCTCATTCTCAGGGCTCAGTCTCAGTCCTCCTTGTCCTGAATGGATACACACCCCGCTTCCCTTTAGGGTGGAGGGACCTCAGTGCTTCTGGAGGGAAAGAAGACTGACCTACTGACCAGAAGTTGAGGAAACAGAGGGAGGACCCCTAACTCCCCCAGGCGGGATGATTTCTCTATAAGGAAGGGGTTCTGATGGGAAATAAGCAAGGAGACAGGGACACACACAATTTCCAGGACTCTTCTTGGCAAAATGAAAGGTCAGAAGGAATTCCCTAACACTCCAGTGGTTAGGATTCTGCGCTTTCACTGCTCAGGGCCCAGGTTCAATCCCTGGTCACAAAACTAAGATCCCACAAGCCTGGCTGTTTTTAAGAGCGAGGAGCCCTGGGCACACCACTCCTCCCCGGCCACCCACCCAGGTTTCCTTAGCTGGGAGAAGTTCCCAGTACTCTCAGTACACCTGTGGTGTGTTGGCTATTGTTGACTGGCTCAAGCACACAAGCCTTTCGCCTTGTCCAGGAGGCACCTAGTAAGGACAGCTGTGATGATCCCAAAGTATTATTTTCACAGCCCCCTACATCTGGCCCAAAGGTAAAATCAGTAGATTTTTTTTTTTTTTAAATAATCCCCTCATGCAGATGAGGCAGTTGATGTTAAACAAGGAAGATGACTTGCCCTAGGTCACTCAATAGGTGTGGGTGGAGCCAAGCCTGCAGCCCCAACACATTCTGAGCCCCAGAGCAGACTTCTTTCCTCTCCACCAGCTGTTTATTCAGCTCTCCTGTCGACTTGAGACTTCTGCTCCCATGGAATGGAGTGGGTGGCATCTTTCCAGTGGGCACTCAACAATTATCCTAGATACCAGATTTGTAAGCCAAGAGATAATTGACAGTAGTGTCCCAGGGTTTGGGGCAGAAGTGGCAGCGGCATTGGAGGCAACATGGGCTCCCAATCTATTGCGGAAGCCCCAGACCATCCAGAAATATTTCTCAGGAAGGAAAATCAGCCTAGTTCTCCGCAGACCATCACCCCCTAGACTTTATGTCCCTGAACCTGCAGCCTAGGTCTCTGCAGATTTAGTCTACTTTGCCTATAGTAGATGCTCAATAATTTGTTGGATTAAAATAATAGCTATTACTTACCAAGCTTTTTGCCTAGCATTAGGTAAAGCGAGTGCCATAATCTGTCTCATTTCAGTCTCACAACTGAAGCAAGGCAAATAAAAAAAGTCTGACTTGAGGCTCTCAAGACTCAGGAAAAACAAGCCAGGAACATTCTCCTGTTGACTAGAATGTCTCCTGGCCCCACTGCTCCTTCTCTGTCTCCCTCTTTCACAGCCCATGGTCCTTAAATGTTGATGCCCCCAAAACTTGAGTCTTCCCATTCAATCCCCTTCCCCTAGGTGATCTTAGCTGCTCTCATAGCTTCAACTATAGCTAAAGATACTAGATCTAAATCCATCAAGAGCTTCTTCCAAGCCCCTGGGTTAGAACGTGCGTGTGTGCTCAGTCGCTTCAGTCGTGTCTGATTCTTTGCGACCCCATGGACTGTAGCCCACAAGGCTCCTCTGTCCATGAGATTTTCCAGGCAAGAATACTGGAGTGGGTTGCCATCTTCTTCTCCAGGGGATCTTCCCGACCCAGGAATTGATCCTGAGTCTCTTGCTTCTCCAGCATTGGCAGGCAGATTCTTTACCATTGCCCCACCTGGAAAGCCCTGTGTTAGAATAGTGAACTTCTGTTGAACATTCTATCTTCTTTTGGACATAATATAGGCTTGACCTGGCTTGACTGTGCTCATTACTTTTCAGTCCCTGCATTTCCTATCCTGGTTGATGACATCAGGTCATCTAAGTCAGAAACATTGGTTGGGCTCCTCCCTCACTCTCGCTTCATCTATACTGCCTCAGCTCAGTTCACGCTCTCAGCATCTCTTGCCTGGTCTCTTACGATCTATTGCTAATTGGAATCTCTGACTTAGCTGACTCAAATCATGCTCCACCTAACTGTCCAAATATACCATCTAAAACTTAAGAGGGAAAAAACACTTTGCTCCCCTAAATATGCCAGTGCATCTCTATCTCCAGGAGTCCAGATTGTGTGCATAGTATCTTAGGTCTTGCCTTATTTAAAACTTCCTCTGCAGTCACTCTCCCAGGTGTACACGGGTCTCTAACAGGGCCAAAGTACTTGTACACTTGTGCCTCCTGCCCAGTCCATCCATTTCACCACATTACACCCTTGCACATGCTATTCCCTCTGTCTGGAATGCCTATCCCTACCTTGAGATTATAAGGTCATATTTCTACATCTAGCACCTAACACTTGGTTTGCAAGGCCCTGCAGGTGTGACACCTGCTGACCTCCCTTTGCTTCATCCTGTTTAACTCCTCACTCCGATCACAGAGGCCTCCTAGCACCACCGCCTTTCCCTTTGTAGCACTGAATCCTGTGGCCATTTTACATCCATTTAAGTGACTGGGATGATTGCAAATCTCTCCCACAACTTCTCACTCCTCTGCCCTCTCCAAACTCAGTCAAATTCCCTTCCCAATTATGCTTCCCACTATGTAAGTTGCTATATTATCATATTTTATACATGGTAATGTATATATAGATCATGCTTCCCTGGTGGCTCAGACAGTAAAGAATCCGCCTGCAATGTGGGAGACCTGGGTTAGATCCCTGGGTTAGGAAGATCCCCTGGAGAAGGGAATGGCTATGCACTCCAGTATTCTGGCCTGCAGAATCCCATGACCAGAGGAGCCTGGCGGGCTACAGTCCGTGGGGTTGCAAAGAGTCATTCAGGACACAACTGAGTGACTTTCACTTTCACTAATGTATATATTACAAGGCTACTCTCTCAGTTCTTCCCACCCTCTCCTTCCCCTGCTGTGTCCACAAGTCCGGTTCTCTATGTCTGTGTCTCTATTCTTCTGCAAAATAGGCTCATCAGTAGCATTTTCCTAGATTTCATATATATGTGTTAATATATGACATTTGTTTTTTCTTCTTTTGACTTATTTTACTCTGTATGACAAGCTCTAGGTTCAACCACCTCAATTCAACTCTTCAAGGGCAGGGATGCTGCCATTTTTCTCTGTCTTGGCCACAACCTCTACCACAGTGGTGTAAAATCGGAAAACTCAGTAAAAGTGTGATGCATACAGAAAGGTTGATTGTATGAATGAATGTCTTTCATTTTTCTTTTTTTGCAGCTTCAGCTCCCGCTTTGCCTTAGGGGTGGAAGGGATAACTGTCACTCAAGCCTGGCCCTAGGGTAGGAAAACAGGTTTGTCATGGAAGGAAATTGAAGATGCTGCATTTCTATTGGAGATTTACTCTCAATTTCCTATCAGACTGTGAGCGCTTCCTGAATGGAGTGGAGGAGTGTGTTTTACTCTTTTTTTTTTTCACTGCTCAGCTCAGAGGCTTGGTACCAGCTCTAGATGTCCTAGGGGCAGAGTAGGAGGGGAGATTTGAAGGCACAGCACCTTGGGCTTAGTTTGGGCCCCACAGAGCAAGACAGCACAATTTTCCCATCCCTAGACTGCTCTGGGGTGAAGGTGGACTTGTGGGTGAAATGAAAATAAAACGGAAGAGCTAAGGCATAGCCTCCCTGATTTTGAAGGAACTCTTTCTTCCGAGAGCTGTGCAAAGTCAACCTCTCCAGGAAATGATAAGGCCAATTTTCATGTTGTAAAGAACCTGAAAATCTGTATTTCATTCAACCAAGGAGGAGGAAAAAATTGAATCCTATCAAACCTGGATCCATTGTTTGTATCTGTGACTGAGAATTTTCTTTCCTTCTTCCTGTTCTCTCCTTTTTTTTTTTCCTTTTAGGTTTCTTTTTGTTGTTGTTTGGTTTTTTGTCTTGTTTTTAAAGCAATCCTTTTCTAGATTGAATTAGGAAACAGCTCGCTAGGCTGGGCGGATTTGGACCTTATAGAGAAGCAAAGGAAGTTTTCTAAACTCAAGTTTCTTTCCTCTTTTTAAGTGCACCGCCCCCCCCCCCCCGCCTCTAACTGAGAGACAATAGAAATAATTGATCCATCATCCAACACCAGGCCCAGGAGATTTACATGCAAATTCCCTCTTTTCTCCCCAGAACTCCCTCCCCACCAAACTTAAAATCCAAGAATGAAGGAAAAAGAAGAAAACCTTTCTAAACCAACCGGAACCCTGCTGGCCACTGCCTTCCACCCCCCAGTCAGGTGAGAGAAGTGTGTGTGTGTGTGTGTGTGTGTGTGTGTGTGTGTGTGTGTGTGTGTGTGTGTGTGTGTGTGTGTGTGTGTGTGTGTGTGTGTGTCAGGTGAGAGAAGTGTGTGTGTGTGTGTGTTGGGGGGGCAGTTCATCCACCACAGCCCCCAGCTTCCTTTCTCGCCACACACACCACCCCTTTCTGATGTGGAATCACTTAAGATTTGGGTAGAACTCCCCTCTCTCCCAGGAGACCGTATCTGGAAGCTTTTAGGGGGCGGAGGCAGAGGTGGAGAGAGAGGAGGAAAATTCCCCCAAACGGCCTAAAAGAGCCATCTCTTCCCTGAAAACTGCTCGTCATCCCCCCACCCCCCACCATTAACCCCCGATTAAGACCTCCTCGTTATGGCAACTAAACTTTACTTTGCATAATTAAGATTTGCCTCGGAAGAAAGGGGAGGGAGAAGCCGCAGCTCTAGGCCATTCTCCTTCATCTCACCCCCTCCCACTCCCGCCCCAGCCTTCCAGCTCAGGGCCTCCGAGTTCCTGAGTTTTCTCACTTTGAGGTGCCACCGAACACAAAGAACCATAATGGGCTCCTTTGTGCTCGCTACGGGGCAATTACGCCCCGGAGTCCAGGCTCCTTTAAGAGCCTCTTAAAGAGACAAGCTCTCATTTTTCAGAGGGTTATTTAAGGGTGCACGTAGAGGGAGGAGCGAGGCAAACTCCCAGAGGTCTACATACAGGGCAACGTGCAACTTTTGTCTGGATGCCATGAAAATGGGCTGAGAGAAGAGTCTTTGTAAACTGTTAGCTTAATTTTTTAAAAAATCTCTCCCTTAAACAATTTTTTTTTCAAATTTGACTTTTTTTTTCCACTTGTTCTGAAAAATTGGGCTGAAATAAGTCAGGTTCGAGGAGCAGGCGCGGAGGCACGGATTTAAAGAGGCTCTACCCCTAGAGCTCCGTGGTCCCGGGAAGAAGAGTGATCCAGAGCTGAGCGACGCGGGCCCGCCGCAGTTCTGAGGAAGGTGTGTCTCCGAATCTCGCCGCCCAGACTCCAGAGAAATCCCGCGTTGGGCAAAAAGCCCTTAATATAATAATAGCTTGTCTCTTTAAAAAGCAAAAGGAGGGGGGGAAAGTTTTGTTGGCATCTGGTTTCTGATCTCATTATGTTGTGGTTGACCAATCCAGCCCTCGGGGCTGGTCCTCGGGTTTAAATCTCATTGGCCGAGAGAACATTTTGGGATGGTGCTTAGAGCTCGACGGGGCGGTTTCAAGGATCCCTTTTTTGGGGGGCTGAGGAGAGGGCGGGGCCGCCGGCGGGGGCCCCCTTGAAACCGACTAATTGGGATCGGAGAGGCCGAGGTGAGGGCTGGAGGAAGGCACAAAGGAGTCGAGGGGCGGAGAAGGGAGGGGAGAGGCGAGAGGAGGAGGAAGAGGAGGAGAGAGGGCAAGCCGCGCGCAGTGTCTCCGGCGGCTCAGTCCGACCCCGGCGAGCTAGCGGGCAGGCGCGCCGCCCCCTCCCCCGCCCGGGCTCCCCAACTAGGCAGCCGCGAGCAAAGTTTGCAGAGAGGCGCGGGAGGCGGCGGCCGCGGCGAGGAGGCGGCGGGGAAGGCGCGCGGTCTCCGGGCTGGGGGCGGGGGCGGGGGGGCGCCCGGGAGCCGAGTGGGGGGCGGCGGCCAGCATGCGGCCCCGCAGCGCCCTGCCCCGCCTGTTGCTGCCTCTGCTGCTGCTGCCTGCCGCCGGGCCGGCCCAATTCCACGGGGAGAAGGGCATATCCATCCCGGACCACGGCTTCTGCCAGCCCATCTCCATCCCGTTGTGCACGGACATCGCCTACAACCAGACCATCATGCCCAACCTTCTGGGCCATACGAACCAAGAGGACGCCGGACTGGAGGTGCACCAGTTCTACCCATTGGTAAAGGTTCAGTGTTCGCCCGAACTGCGCTTCTTCCTGTGCTCTATGTACGCGCCCGTGTGCACCGTGCTGGAGCAGGCCATCCCGCCGTGCCGCTCCATCTGCGAGCGCGCGCGCCAGGGTTGCGAGGCGCTCATGAACAAGTTCGGTTTCCAGTGGCCTGAGCGCCTGCGCTGCGAGCACTTCCCCCGCCACGGCGCGGAGCAGATCTGCGTGGGCCAGAACCACTCGGAGGACGGCGCGCCGGCGCTGCTCACCACCGCGCCGCCGCCCGGCCTGCAGCCGGGTGCCGGGGGCACCCCGGGCGGGGTGGGTGGCGGCGGCTCGCCCCCGCGCTATGCCACGCTGGAGCACCCGTTCCACTGTCCGCGCGTCCTCAAGGTGCCGTCATATCTCAGCTACAAGTTCCTGGGCGAGCGCGACTGCGCGGCTCCCTGCGAGCCGGCGCGGCCGGATGGCTCCATGTTCTTCTCACAGGAGGAGACGCGCTTTGCGCGCCTCTGGATCCTCACTTGGTCCGTGCTGTGCTGCGCCTCTACCTTCTTCACCGTCACCACGTACCTGGTGGACATGCAGCGCTTCCGCTACCCTGAGCGGCCCATCATCTTTCTGTCCGGCTGCTACACTATGGTGTCGGTGGCCTACATCGCGGGCTTCGTGCTTCAGGAGCGCGTGGTGTGTAACGAGCGATTCTCCGAGGACGGCTACCGCACGGTGGTGCAGGGCACCAAGAAGGAGGGCTGCACCATCCTCTTCATGATGCTCTATTTCTTCAGCATGGCCAGTTCCATCTGGTGGGTCATCTTGTCGCTCACCTGGTTCCTGGCGGCCGGCATGAAGTGGGGCCACGAGGCCATCGAGGCCAACTCGCAATACTTTCACCTGGCCGCGTGGGCCGTGCCCGCCGTCAAGACCATCACGATCCTGGCTATGGGCCAGATTGACGGCGACCTGCTGAGCGGCGTGTGCTTCGTGGGCCTCAATAGCCTGGACCCGTTGCGGGGCTTCGTGCTGGCGCCGCTCTTCGTGTACCTGTTCATAGGCACGTCCTTCCTCCTGGCCGGCTTCGTGTCCCTCTTCCGCATCCGTACCATCATGAAACACGACGGTACCAAGACGGAGAAGCTGGAGCGGCTGATGGTGCGCATCGGCGTCTTCTCGGTGCTCTACACGGTGCCCGCCACCATCGTCATCGCCTGCTACTTCTACGAGCAGGCCTTCCGAGAGCACTGGGAGCGCTCGTGGGTGAGCCAGCACTGCAAGAGCCTGGCCATCCCGTGCCCGGCGCACTACACGCCGCGCATGTCTCCCGACTTCACCGTCTACATGATCAAATACCTCATGACGCTCATCGTGGGCATCACGTCGGGCTTCTGGATCTGGTCCGGCAAGACGCTGCACTCGTGGAGGAAGTTCTACACACGTCTCACCAACAGCCGGCACGGCGAGACCACCGTGTGAGCCCGGCGCTTGTGCGCCGCGTCCCTGGCCGGGCCCGCACCGCGCGCTCACCGCCCGCGGGGAGGGGGTGGGACGGGGGCTCCTACAGACTCCTTATTTTATTTTTTTAAATAAAGAACAATCGAAACCATTTCTTTTTTAGGTCGGTTTTTAAAGAAAACTCTGCCCAACAGCCCCACCAGGTTTGTAATTAAAACTGTAAATAGTCTTTGTAAATTTAATTATATATTTTGTATTTAAAAGAAAAAAGGGGGGGGGCGGAGAGAAGCAAAGAGGGGCGCCAGGCCTGAGGAATAGGTGATGGGGGAGCTCAGGGGTCCTCTCCTTTCTTCAGGGCCCTTTCAAACACCATCCCTGGTTTGACAGGGCCGGGCCTGTTGGAAGAGGTGTTGGCTCTGAGGAGTTGGCACATTCAACTTCTCAAGCCAAATTTGTGAGCTTTCTCACTGACGCTGGGCCTATGGAAGCTGTTGGATAGTTTTGGACAAGACTTGGATTCGGTTTGTTTCGTTTTGATTTCCCTTTCCCTCTTTCTCTCCTCACTTGTGCTGTCTCCTTCACTCAGTCTTTGGAAACCTCCCAACGGAGATGAAGACGTGGAGAAAAAAAAAAAAACTCCAACCCGAACCGACGGGTGGGGTGGTGGGGAGAGGGCGGAGACCGAGTGAGGAATGGCCTCCACACACCCCCATCCCAGGCCCACTCCCCTGCTGGCAGGAAAATCTTTCTCTTCTGACTTTTCTTCTTTTCAACTCGTTGCCCTGAGCTCTTGGAGTGGGCAGAAAGTGCTTTGTGATGTGTGTTTTGAAACAACCCCCCACCCCCACCCCACTACGTTGAGTAGGGATCCTGACTGCCTCCATTTTTAGGGGGAGCATCATCAAGTTCGCAGATGTAGGGGTTTGGAGATACCCTTGCATCTCTGTCCTTTCCCCTGCTGTCTGCTCCACGCCTCCTCTACCCACCTCCACCCCCTGCCCCCAACTGAATATCTCCTCTGGCATCCAGGTTAGCCGTTTGTGGGGTGGTTTGTGTGTTCCGTGTGGGTTTTTGTTTTTTTTCAAAAAGCAATAAAATGGGTTGGGTTGGAGGGAGGGAACGGATGGATGGGCTGGTGGGATTTTTAGTTTTTCTTTGACAAAAGACTGGTTTCTTTTCAAATTTGCCCAGAAAAGGGAGGGGAGGGGAAAAGTGGGTATCTTTGCTTTGGATACAGGCTCTGGGCAGGCTCTTTGTGACTGTGGGGATGGGGTTGAGTGTTTACATGACATTCTATATCACAAGATTGATAGAATGTTTGTAACAGATGTTTTCTGTCTTCCCCCTACACCCCCCCCAAATAAAAGTCAAGACTTTTTTTAAAGTATATTTCATGCTGGTATGAGAATTACAGTTTCCAATACACATCATTTCCCTCAACCAAATATTTGAAGTATGTTAGAATTTTAATTCCAATGGATTGATCTGAAGATCAAGGGGTGGGGTGAAACAAGTTTGCCCCATAATTCAACTTTTCACCATCTCCTGTGTCTTGATAATAGTGCAAATTAAAAGCTAATAATCATCATAATAAAGTGCATTTAATTATCTTCTAGAGATCTAGCCCTTTAATTGTATTTAACAGGGTTGTAACATTTTATTAGTTTAACCAAACCACACCTCCTCCTTCCGTCTCCCCCTGACCTAGTTGATTGGGGCTAGGATGGAGAAGAGGTTCCTGGTCCCCATCTTGCTTTTTTATCTAAACGTTTGGTGGTAGGGAAGATGATGCCTTAACGCCCTTTGTTGGCAGTCTTTGGGACAAGGGGGAAAGTAAGTTAGAACCCCTAGTTCGAAGTGTTGGCGTGTGTTAGTTTATGTTGGGGGAGGGGATCTGGAAATGTTTGGTGGTAATTGAACACGTATGTGGGGCTTTGTTTGGAATTGAATGAAGCCTGGGGATTTCAGCAAACCCCTCTTCCCAAAATTATAACCCTCCCCTAGATGATTTGTAGCCGTGGCCCATGTTATAGGTTAAAACTAGCCGTTTCTCAAATGATGATATGTGTGAAGTCCCAATGGGGAGTTACCTTCCACTATCAAAGAAGCAGGCCAGGGAGGTGGTACCACCCTGTAGCTCCATTTGTTGCAAGAATCTAAAGGAACCCCACAAAGGCTGCAGGAAAGAGTTAAATTACAAACAAATTGTGAGCGCCTCTCCCGGAAAGAATGGCCAAAGCTTGCGAAAGGGGGGATGGGGGGAGGGTGGTTTCCAGTGGCTGAGCTGGAGCCCAGTGGGAAGAGGAGTGTTGGTCTTTGCTGAAGATTGGCGAAGAGCCTCTGCCTCCCAGCCCTCAGCCCCCTGTACCCTGGGTACACTTGTCAGTGGGCCCTCACGCTGAGGGCAGGAGAGGGTAGTAGACTAGCAACAATTACCTTTTACTTTCCGTAGCCCGGTGGGAGGGAGGGAATTTTGGTAAAGATCCTTCTCAACCCTCCTCCCTCAAAGTCTGCCAACAGAGGGAAAAGAACCTGAGAAAACTGGAAAAATAGGTTTTACAGCTAGAGAGAGGATAGATAATAATTGTCTCGCTAGGAAAGGATACCTCTCTTAGATGCCCTCCCCTTCTCCAGAGGGGTAGCTTAAGACTGAATTACCTTAGGGAAAGTGGGGAGCTTTCTCTCTGGCTGCTCTCCTTGGTCTAATGAAATAACCCTTACAGTGAGGGTGTAGAGCAGGGGTCCCCAACCTCCAGGATCTAATGCCTGATGGTTTGAGGTGGAGCTGCTGGAATAATAATAGAAATAAAGTGCACCATAAATGTCTTGTCCTCGAATCATCCCCAAACCATCCCCCACCCCACCCTGGTCCATGGAAAACTTGTCTTCCATGAAAACTGTTCCCTGGTGCCACAAAGCTTGGGGACTGCTGGTGTACAGGATTTAGGGGACAAAGTGCTGTGGAGCAGAGACCCATAAGTGAGCTCACTGCCACCACTGCAGAGGGATCTGTCTCCACTTCCTGGCAGGAAAAACCTAGTTAAACTCATGAATCCCGAGGTCTGCTTTCACAGATTTCTGGGTCGCCCTTTAGGTGGGACACGGTTTACCCCTTGTCAGTGGGTTGGTCCCTCCCTCTGGAAGAGGGCGGCTTTGTCTGGTGGAGGATCAAGGGCCAAGTAAGCAAGCCCTTCACCTGGGGCCCCCAGGCCTGGGCAGGTGTCAGACCACAGCGGCTTTCTACCTGCCCTCCTTCCCGCACCCCCTCCCACAAAGCAGCAACAGTGCTTGGTCCTCCAGGCTCTCCTGCTTCACTGATGAGACTCCCCCCATCGCAGACTCCCCTCCTGAAGATGCTTCCTTTCCCTACAAATTCTTTGTCCTTTAAAGTGCCCCAGAAAAGAACAGTTAAGGTTTTCCAAGACAAAATTATTCTGAACATCCCCAAAGAATGAGAATCAGCGTAATCTGTAATTTATATCATTCCAAAAAGCTCTCCAAGAGGGTGTTGGGATCCTAGACCAAAGAATGAGGATCAGCGTAATCTGTAATTTATATCACTCCAAAAAGCTCTCCAAGAGGGTGTTGGGATCCTAGACCCGGACTGGATTCTGGAATTGGGGAGATGCTGTCCCAGGGGGCCCCGAGGAACATGTCTGGGGGAGCAGAGCCCAAGTTCCTACCATTTCCAAGGCATTGTCCCTTTGGTAATCTCACTACTCACTGTAGTAGGTCCCTTCCTTCTCCAGACATAGTCTCCTCACCTTGAAATGAATCTTAAACTTCCAGGGCCACTGACTCCTCTGAGAAACTGCAATATCTTTGGGCATTCTCCTGGGAAAAAATGGCCAGACTTCGGTGAAAACAATTTTGCATGTAACTATAAAGGGTGTCAGAGAAGGCAATGGCACCCCACTCCAGTAGTCTTGCCTGGAAAATCCCATGGACGGAGGAGCCTGGTAGGCTGCCGTCCATGGGGTCGCGAAGAGTCGGACACAGCTGAGGGACTTCACTTTCACTTTTCACTTTCATGCATTGGAGAAGGAAATGGCAACCCACCCCAGTGTTCTTGCCTGGAGAATCCCAGGGACGGGGGAGCCTGGCGGGCTGCCGTCTATGGGGTCGCCCAGAGTTGGACACGACTGAAGCAACTTAGGAGCAGCAGCAGCAGCATAGAGGGTGTATGGTCTGTCTATCTGTGCACGTCTCCTCCCCCATCTTGCCTCCAAGCTGATTTTTCAATCCCTGGTTTAGACATTATCCAGTCTTTATCACTGGGGCAACCTTGACCTTCTCAGACCCCAGTGTCCCCCTTTCCATGTGTAATTTCCTCTGCTATGGAAAAGGGGGGCTCTGGAGGGCAAACCATCAGACCTACAAAACCAGGAGCACCCCCAAACCAGATTATTCTCTAGATCCTGTCTCTCCTGCAGGTATCAACATGAAGCACAGTGTAATAAACATGTAAAACTTTTATAGTTGAAGGAGAAAAGGAGAAAGAGACAGATGTGTGTGGGGAGTTACAGGCGTTGGCACGACACAGCGCCAGCTGTGAGCCCTTGTGGATGTCTCCTAACCTCTGAGACTCAGGCCTCATCTGTCTGGCAAGGTCGTGGTGAAGATTGGGTCAGATGATGCATGTAAAGAGCCAACATATTGTAGAAGCTCAATAAACTGTAGCACTCTTCTCTACTTAGGATAAATTCCTAAAAATGGAATCACTGGATCAAAGGACGTGCATCTCTTGAGGGCTTTTGGACTTACGGTTCCAGGTAGTTTTAACAAAGTAGAATGATCTCCTGTGCTCCCACTTGCTCTACCTGACTTGGGGTGCCTGCTCACGATCTAGAGGATCCCCAGAGTGGCAGTGGGCAGAGGTTTTCTCCCTCTCTCTTCTCTGATTAGGACAGAAATGTCTTACCCGCCTGAGTGAGCAGGGCACACACGCGCGCCGGCTCTCTTGCTGGCCGGCTTTGAAGCTGGCTAATTAGGGTTAGGGCTGTCACAGCTGGCTTCCCTGGTGCCTCCCCCCTTCCCTCTGCTCAGCCCTGTCCCCAGCCTCACAGCCTGAGAGCCCCTCCCCAGCTGCCTGCTTCCACTGTAGACTTGCGGCTGGTCCAGGCCACCTGGGAAGGTCCTGGGATTCAGGACCGGGAAGGACCAAAGTGACAGCAACCAAGAAAGGACAAGATAGGACCCGGGACATGGAACAAGATCACGGGCCACTGATTGGGTTTAGAGAGAACTGCCTATGGCCTGGGACCGTCCTATTCTTTAGCCTGGAGAGGAGCCGGCCTGGGCTGGGGGCTGAGCCCTGGGCCCTTTGTTTGAAAGCCAAGTTTTCTGAAGGCTCCAGCCTCCCAACCTGGCCCTTATAATTAGCCCCAATCAGAGTGTTTATGTCGGTGCCTCGTGCGGAACTCAGAGCCCCATGATTTCATTCCAGACCTTGCGGGGAGAGAGGGAGGGGAGGGACTGGGGTTTGTGTGGGGGTGAGCCAAAAGGAGGATAGGGGTAGGAAGTAATGAGAAGGAGACTTGAGGTGAGGGGCACAGGAGGAGGTCCTGGAGAGGGGAGGACCTCTACCCTCCATCTGACCATTGCAGGGGTCAGGACCCCTCCCAGGGTAGCTAGTGCCCTAGCATCCTGACCCTGGGCCAGGCCCACACGCCTCTGGGCAGGCTCTGTGGGTGGGTGGGCTTGTGCCAATCGGAAATGGCTTGGATATAATTAACCCGGCTAATCACCAACCTCAGCCTGGTGGGAGGGGAGGGTACAGCCCGGAGCCTTGGCTCCCCCAGGGAGCTCTGGTCTCCCTACTCTCCTTCCTCTGACTGTGGCCTGGAGTGTGCCAGGCTCTGCGGTTGCTGGGGATGGTGGAGTCAGAGGGTGGGCCGCAAAGGGACGTAGGAAGGAAGGATACTTAATTCTCATCTCTGGCCTTACCTGGCATGTGACTGACAGGAGGGAGTGTACCTGAGGTGGCCACAGCAGTGGTGGGGGGAGTGGGGGTGACAGCAGGAATCCTGGACAGGAGGGAGAGATGTCTGGCCACTGCTCCAGGTGGCCCTGGATGTGTCCCAGAATCAATTAGCTTCTCCCTCCAGGTCTAGGCCTCCTAGGGAACTCTGGTGTGAGATGTGGCTTGTAGGGAATTAAGTGTACTGGGCTTCATGTCCTGTGAGGTGGGGAGCAGGCAGAGTTTCTTTTTTTTAACATTAAAAAAAAATTTTATTTATTTATTTTTGGTTGTGCTGGGTCTTGGTTGCTGCATGGATTTTTCTCTCGTTACGGCGAGTGGGGATGCCACTCTAGTTGCAGTGAGCTGGGTTTCTCATTGCGATGGCTTCTTTTGTGGCAGAGCATGGACTCCAGCAATACGGGCCTCAGTAGTTGCCGAATGTGAGCTCAGTAGTTGCAGTCCTTGGGCTCTAGAGCACAGGTGCAACAATTGTGGTGCACAGACTTAGTTGCTCCAAGGCATGTGGGATCTTCCCGGATTGGGGATCGAACTTGTGTCTACTGCATTAGCAGGTGGATTCTTTACCACTGAGCCACCAGCAAAGCCCTTTCTAAAACATTTTTGTTTATTTATTTATTTGGTTGCGCCAGGTCTTAATTGCAACATTCAGGATTTTTAGTTGTGGCACGTGGATCCCTGACCAGGGATTGAACCCTGGCCCTCTGCATTGGGAGTACAGAGTCTTAACCAATGGACCACCAGGGAAGTCCTGGGATCTGAGCTTCTAACTCCCTTGCTTACAATTCTACAAGGCCTCCAAGGAATGTCCCAGCTCGTGCCCTGAGCACATACAGGTTTCCAAGATGTGGGATCACATTTCCTATATCTCCAAGTCTTATGTCCACTCATTCTTCCCTACACTCTTATATTGCCAGCCTTCAGAACCTTCAGGTCCTCAGACCAACCGTGCTCTGTGACTTTGCACATGCTCTTTCTGTGGCACAAATACTCTTCCCTTCCCCTACCCTGGATATTATTAACTCCTAGAGCCTCAGAACTTACCTGAGGTCAGGGGGCTCTCCTGCCCAGCGCCGGAGCCCAGGCCAGTCCTGTCCCCACGCTGTGCTCTCATCTGTCACAGCATAACACGTTACTATTACTTGTCTCCTTTCTTGACTGTGACCTCCTTGAGAGAGAGTCTGTGTTTGGTCTTTTATCTCTGTATCCCTGAGCCTAGGAATATGCCTGGAACATGGTAAATGCCCAAGATCACAGGTTCTGGAGCCAGACTACGTGGTCTTGAATCCTGGCTCAGCCCCTTGCTAGCTGTTGACCTTAGGCAAGTTAATTAACCTCTCTGTGTATTATCTGTAAATGAAGATAGTGGTTATATTTACCATGCAAGACTGGATGGAGAACTAAACAAACTAACTCAAGTAAAAGGCTTAAAATAGTGCCTGGCACATAGTAAGTGCTTAATCAATGCTAGTTAAGCTTATTCATTCCTGTGTTGATTCAGTATATGTGTATTTAGTGGTTACCAGGAGTCAGGCACTTGCTAAGTTCTAGAAATGCACGCCTGCAGTCCTTGCCCATATGTAGCCTACCATCCAGTCCTGAATCAAAGAATGGAAAAGTATTAGGTGCGGTACTTGTGAGTTTGGTTGTTACATGTCTTCTTAAACTAGCTCACTATATAATTGTTTGAAAATGTGTGCAGGCTCAAATATGGGATCATGATGAATCTACTTGGTTTGTGTAAAACAAGCAATGCAGTTGGGGACAATCCCTTAATAACCTGACATATGTAATCTGGTGTTAGGAGCACATGGGAAAGCTTGCCCAGGACAGAGGGTCCTAGAAGACTTCTGCTCAATCTTCAGTGCTAATGAGAATGTTTAAAAAATATTTTTTCTCCAAGAAGAATAATTACTTACAGAAATATACAATGAACACATCAAAAGTTTCATTTAACTCCTTAGTAAAGGTGAGACATTCAAACTAGAATCCAAAGAACAGAACAAATATAGGCCATCAAGAAATAAATTCACTTAATGCAAAACTGAGCAGCTTCCAACGGGCAACAGTCAGTTGTATTGCAGACACAGTTTGCATGGATGAAAATCATTTCCCTTACTACCAGTCGTCTTGAGTTGTACAATAACTGAACAATAATAAAACTCAGAGATAATCTTCAAGGACATACAGCAATATTTTTGACCACTTCAAAGTCTTCGTTTGCTTTGATAAGAAGTTCTGAACTCAGATACCTCAAGATAACCAGTGCCACCACCCCTCCCAATCAATGAGGTATAGTGCCAGTAGGGAGCCCAGTTCCATCCAAAGAGAGCTGGAAATCTCCCAGCCATCCCCAGGCTGGCACAGCCCTTGTCCACCTTTTCTTCTCCACCTTTATGTCTTTGGCTCGTCTCTCTCCCTTGACTTCCTCTTTCCCACCCCCACTACTCACAGCCCCTCTAATTGTGCAGCTACTCCATTCATCCTTCTATGTAGTAGTCATCACTTGTTGAATACTTTCTATATGCAAGACACTGTGCTAAGGTCAATACATTCATAATAGCATTTAAGGTTCAAAAGAACTATGAAATGAGTCCTCATTTCAATTACCTCAAATTATAGACAGCGTATTAAAATACCTGAGGGACTTCTCTGGTGGTCCAGTGGCTAAGACTCTGCACTTCCAATGCAGGGGGCCTGGGTTTGATCCCTGGTCAGGGAACTAGATCCCACATGCCACAACTACAATCTGACACAGCCAAATAAATAAAACATTAAAAAAAAATAAGTACCTGAGATTATGGAATCGGCTCTTCTAAGAGCATCGAGCTAGTCAGAGCAGAGCAAAGGCAATCAGACTCTTAACCACAATATCAGAAATAGCAAATAGAGTCACTTATCATGCCAACTGTGACTGATCGGTAGTGGCTACCTGGAGAACTGTGTTGAGATGGATTCTGAGGCATCTTCTTGGTTCAATGGGTGATAGTGCTGGATCTATCTAGATAGTGATGTCTGTCATGGTCTCAGAATCAGGGAATGTAAAGTTTAGCAAGCATTCCAGATGATTGTCAGGCTGATTTTATACTATACTACCTCTTGCATCATCTCCTGCATATACATATATATATATATTTTACATTGCTGATGACAGCCTATTCCTTTAATGAGTGGGCCCTGAGCCCTCCTGGGATCTCAGTGCCACTTTTCAAGGTCATGGCTGCTCAAAGTGTGATTCCATCTGCTTTCTGCCCTGCCCTCCTAGCCTCCCCCCACACTGAGCAGTGCCATCACCTAGGGGCTTGTTCTTCTTTTATCTTGGGTCTGACCTCATACTTACTGAATTAGAAGCTGCATTTTAACAAGATTCCCAGGGGATTTGTTTGCACATTCAAGTGTGAGGAACCCTGCTCCAAGAGACCTCTTTACTCAACTGTACCTGCCCCCACCTTAGTAGCCAGAATCAGCTTCTAGAAAAGTGTTGGCTCAAGTACAGGTCTACTTATTCCCCATGGACCCTAATACTTAACCCAGCAAAACCAGATGTGTTTTTGGACAATTTCTTTCTTTTTTAAAAATAATATACTTTAGCAAACCAATGCTTTATTATTTATTTATCAGCTGCAAGGCATGTGGGATCTTAGTTCCCTGACCAGGAATTGAACCTGTACCTCCTGCAGTGGAAGCATGGAGTGTCAACCACTGGACCACCAGTGAAGTCTCTGGATTATTTTAACTGAGGTATAAGGACTTTAGAGCCATGGCAGTGGCTCAGCAGTAAAGAATCTGCCTGCCAATGCAGGAGATGTGGGAGATGCAGGTTCAGTTCCTGGATCGGGAATATTCCCTGCAGTAGGAAATGGCTACCCACTCCAATATTCTTGTCAGGAAAATCCCATGGACAGAGAGCCTAGTGGGCTACAGTCCATAGTGTTGCAAAGAGTTGGACACAACAGAGCGACTGAACACTCAACACACACACAAAGACTTTAAGACATCTTCCCTTACTTTGGAAAAATCTTGCAGGGTTCTCTGGTTCTTCCCACTAGGGATGTGGGTGCCTCTAGGTCTGTAGCTCAGCACCATGTCCTTTTCTGTTTTCTAAGATTCTGCAGTCTGCCTGGGGCCTCAGGAATCCAGCCTGAACTTTCCACTCAAAGCTTTGAGACCTTTGCCCCTTCTCACAGGGACCCGAGGAGTTGGGTTGGAGTTGGATGGACCACGCAGAGACATGGAGAAGTGGTTGCTGAATCTGAGAGCAATAGCTGCTCGTTCAATCATTGGTTCAATCAGTGTTGTTAAGAACTGTTCTGTGCCAGGCACTGGGGACACAGCAGTGAATAGAGCATTGGTCTCTGCTCTTGAGGAAAGTGAACATGTAACCAGATAATTGCAATGGCAAGTAATACAAAAAAGCACACCCTGGCACCGTCAGGAAAAAGACAGGGGTATTCTGTACAGAGGGAATAAGATCGGCAAAGCCATGGAAGAACATGGCCTGATCAGGGAACAGGGAGGAGAGAGGGCCTGGGACATAGGCTGAGTGTGGAGGAGAGCGGCAGGGCCCACCTAAGTGAGGATTTGGGCTGATCCCCAGCAAAATGTAAATCTCACGGTGGCTTGGCCCTGTAGCACATGTCTGAGCCATTTCTGCTTGCTCTCAATACCAGATCTCATTTCTTTACCACAGAAGCCAATTAGAATCAGGAGACATTTACACATACACACACACACACACACACACACGACATGTTTAAAATTTTTATTTATTTATTTGGCTGTGCCAGGTCTCTCAGTTGCAGCCCATGGGGTCTTTGATCCAGCCTGTGGGATCGAGTTTCCTGATCAGGGATTGAACTGTGCCGCCTGCATTGGCAGTGTGGAGTCTTAGCCATTGGACCATCAGAGAAGTCCCTAACAGAGCATATTAAAGCCAAATATTAGTGGATTTAGGACCTAAGCCCTCCCTCCCATCAATGACTGGTTCTATTCTTACCAGTATCCCCTTTCCATACAAGTAGGAGCAAGAATGGGATCCCCTGCTGGCTCAGCTGGTAAAGAATCCACCTGCAGTGCAGGAGACCTGGGTTTGATCCCTGTGTTAGGAAGATCCCCTGAAGAAGGGAAAGGCTACCCACTCCAGCATTCTGGCCTGGAGAATTCCATGGACTATATAGTCCATGGGGTCACAAAGAGTCACACACGACTGAGTGCCTTTTACTTTCAGGAGCAAAAATGGTCAGTGAATTAGGGAAAGAACTTTAGGGCAGGACTTTGGGTCTCATCAGGCTTCCCTGGTGGCTCAGAGGGTAAAGTGTCTACCTGCAATGCAAGAGACCCA
Source organism: Okapia johnstoni (assembly GCA_024291935.2). Classification (NCBI taxonomy): domain Eukaryota; kingdom Metazoa; phylum Chordata; class Mammalia; order Artiodactyla; family Giraffidae; genus Okapia; species Okapia johnstoni. Next base: position 17,664,357 of record CM044306.1, on the reverse strand, counting down.
GGTTTGATCCCTGGGTCAGAAAGATCCCCTGGAGAAGGAAATAGAAACCCACTCCAGTACTCTTGCCTGGAAAATTTCATGGGCGGAGGAACCTGGTGGGCTACAGTCCATGGGGTCACAAAGAGTCAGACACGACTGAGCGACTTCACTTTCTTTCACTATTTGGTCTCATCTAGAGACGGGGGCAACCTTGGCTACATGTATGGACCAGATCTGACTGTGTGACTGTGCCTCCGAGTGTGTGTGTTTGCATGCATATGTGTCAGTGTACACATGCACACCTCTGGGGTTGGGCAGGAATTCATTCAGAATCTCAGGAGATATCATTCCAATTCCTTGTCAGAGAAAGAGAGAGACAGTTTCATTGACACCCCCCCTGGCATTTACAGGGGAAATTTCTTTGAGGCTTGAAAAATGAAGTGTCTTTAATACATAATTTCAAATTACTTAACACTCCTAATGAGAGGTGAAGCCTATGTCTCCTCACTTTGCATCTGTGCTACTTGGACCAATTGAGTATGATGGAAGTGATGCTCTGTGACATCCAAATCTGGATCAGGAGAGCTCAAGTAGTTTCAACCATGTTTGTTGGAACCCCTTGAGAGGCCTGAGCCACCATAAGAAATCAGACTGGCCTGAGGCCACAATGCTAGTGAGGCCACGTGTAGGTGTTCTGCTTAATAGTTCTAGCTGAGGGACTTTCCTGATAGTACAGTGGATTAGAATCTTCCTGCCAATGCAGAGGACAAGGGTTCAATCCTTGGTCTGGGAAGATTCCACACGCCTCAGAGAAACTAAGCCTGTGTACCACAACTACTGAGCCTGTTTGTGCTCTATAGCCTGGGAGCTACAACTACTGAAGCCCATACACCCTAGATCCCACACACCCTAGATCCCAACAAGAGATGCCACCACAGTGAGAAGCCCATGCAGTGAGAAGACTGTGCACCACGAGGAAGAGCAGCCCCCACTCGCCACAGCTAGAGAAAGCCTGCACACAGCTATGAAGATCCAGCACAACCAAAAATAAATACGTAAATAAATTATAAAAAAAAACCATTCTAGCTGAGCCCAGACATGTGGGTGAAACCATCTTGAATCCTCCAGACCAGCCTATCTGCTAGCTGAATATCAAGTATCCTCAATGATGCCTTGTGGAACAGAAGAATCACCCAGCCAAGCCCTGCCCAAATTCCTAATCCATTAAACGGTGAGATATAATAAAATGATTGTGGTTTTAAACTACTAAGTTTTGGGGTACATTGTTATGCAGCAATAGATAACTGAAAGTGAAAGTTAAGTCTCTCAGTCATGTCCGACTCTTTGCAACCCTGTGGACTGTAGCCCGCCAGGCTCCTCCATCCATGGGATTCTCCAGGCAAGAATACTGGAGTGGATTGCCATTTCCTTCTCCAGGGGATCTTCCCAACTCAGGGATCGAACCTGGGTTTCCCACACTGCAGGCAGACGCTTTACCCTCAGAGCCACCAGGGAAGCCCCAGATAACTGAAACAAGTGGAAATAATAATTAAGTTTATTAAATACTTACTATGTGTCAGGCACTGTTCTAAGTATTTGACATGTATTAACTCACTTATTCCTTTTTTTTTTAACGTGGACAATTTATAAAGTCTTTATTGAATTTGTTACAATACTGCTTCTGTTTTATGTCTTCGTTTTTTTGGCCATTCCATATGTGGGATCTTAGTTCCCTAACCAGGAATAGAACCCACACCCCCTGCACTGGAAGGTGAAATCTTAACCACTGTACCACCAGGGAAGTCCCTAACTCATTGATTCCTAAGAAGAGGATTCCTAACTCAAGGGACTAGCTCATAAGTGGGATCACTTAGAATTGAACCCAGGTTAACAAAAACCCAGGTAATTAGCAAGGTAATGCTCAAAATCTTTCAAGCTAGGTTTCAGCAGCATGCGAACCAAGAACTTCCAGATGTACAAGCTGGATTTAGAAAAGGCAGAGAAACTAGAGATGTAGTTCCCAACATCCATTGGATCACAGAAAAAATAAGTGGATTCCAGAAAACATCTACTTCTGCTTCATTGACTACACCAAAGTCTTTGACTGTGGATCACAACAAACTGTTGAAAATTCTTAAAGTGATGGGAATACTAGACTACCGTACCTATTTCCTGAGAAACATGTATGCAGGTCAAGAAGCAACAGTTATAACCAGACATAGAACAATGGACTGGTTCAAAATTGGGAAAGGAGTACAACAAGGCTGTATCTTGTCATCCTGCTCATTTAACTTATATTCAGAATACATCATGCAAGGTGCCAGGCTGAATGAATCCCAAGCTGTAATCAAGATTGCCAGGAGAAATATCAACAATCTCAGAAATGTAGATAATACCATTTTAATGGCAGAAAGAAAAGAGGAACTAAAGAGCCTCTTGAAGAGGGTGAAAGAGGAGAGTAAAAAAACTGGCTTAAAACTCAACATTTAAAAACTAAGATCACGGCATCTAGTCCCATCACTTCATGGCAAATAGATGGGCGAAAAATGGAAGCAGTGACAGATTTTGTTTTCTTGGTCTCCAAAATCACTATGGATTGTGACTGCAGCCACGAAATTAAAAGACGCTTACTCCTTGGAAGAAAAGCTATGAAAAACCTAGAGAGCATATTAAAAAGCAGTGACATCACTTTGCTGACAAAGATTCATATAGTCAAAACTATCATTTTTCCAGTAGTTGCATACAGATCTGATAGTTGGACCATAAAGAAGGCTGAGCACCAAAGAACTGATGCTTTTGAAATGTGGTGCTTGGTAAGACTCTTGAGAATTTCTTGGACAGCAAGGAGATCAAACCAGTCAATCCTTAATGAAATCAATCCTGAATATTCATTGGAAGGACTGATGCTAAATCCCCAATACTTTGGCTACCTGATGTAAAGAACCAAATCACTAGAAAAGACCCTGATGCTGGGAACGATGAGGGCAAGGGGAGGGGGGGCGCCGACAGAGGATGAGATGGTTGGATGCCATCACCAACTCAATGGACATGAGTTTTAGCAAACTCTGGGAGATGGTGAAGGACAAGGAAGCCTGGTGGACTACAGTCCATAAGGTCACACAGAGTCGGACACGACTGAAGCGACTTAGCATGCACAAAGATCACATGACTGAACTCCTTTATTTTACAGATAAAGAAGGGAATACCATTAAATTCACCCTTGTAAAGCATATAATTCAATGGTTTTAGTGTCTTCATAGAGCTGTATAACCATCAGCACTATCTCATTTTAGAGCATGTTCATCACCCTGCAAAAAAAGAAACCCTGTATCTATTAGCAGTCACTCCCTAATTCCACTCTCTCCTCAGAGTCCATCTCTATAGCGCACCTATTCTGGATGTTTCATATGAATGATATCATACAACATGAGGCCTTTTGTGTCTGGCTTCTTTCACATAGTATCTTTTCAAGGTTCATCCATGCTGACTTGTGTATCTGTACTTCATTTCTTTTTATTGCCCAATAATATTCTATTGTATGGACATGCCACAGTTTATCTGTTTAAAAAATGAAGCAGGAGAATTAAACAAAGAACCCCAGGGGACTTCCCTGGTGGTCTGGTGGTTAAGAATCTGCCTTGCAATGCAGGAGACACAGGTTCAATCCTAGTTGGGGAACTAGATCCCATAAGTGGTGCTTTAGTCACTAAGTCATGTCCAACTCTTGCAACACCGTGAACTATAGCCTGCCAGGCTCCTCTGTCCATGGGATTCTCTAGGCAAGAGTACTGGAGTAGGTTGTCATTTCCTTCTCCAGGGGATCTTCCTGTCCCAGGAATTGAACCTGGGTCTCCTGCATTGCTGGCAGATTATTCACTGACTGAGCTATGAAGGTAGCCTAAAGATGCCATAAGCCACGGGACAACTAAGCCTGTGTGCTGCAACCACTGAAGCCCACACGCCATAACTTTTCCTTGTGCCACAAGGAAAGATCCTGCATGATACAGTGAAGATCCTGCATGCAATGACTAAGACTTGAAACAGTCAAATAAATAAATATAAAAAAAGTAGAAGAACATCAGGACCTTGCAGTCTCTTTGTGCCAAGTCAGGACCAGATCCCAAGTTTGCTGACTCTCAAGTTTATGGAAAAAAACAGAATGGAACATTCTTCTATCTCAAAACCCCCTTCCTGGAAGAGAAGGGGGAACGAATTGAGAGAGTAGCATTGAAACATATACATTACCATATGTGAAATTAGATAGCCAGTGGAAATTTGCTGTATGACACAGGGAGCCCAAATCTGGTGCTCTGTGACAACCTAGAGGGGTGGGATGGGGTAGGAGGTGGTAGCGAGGTTCAAGAGGGAGGAGACATATCTATGGCTGATTCATGTTGACAGATAACAGGAGTTGCTAGTGGTAAAAACCCCACCTGCCAATGCAGGAAACTTGAGAGATGTAGGTTCAATCCCTAGGTCTGGAAGATCCCCTGGATGAGGGCATAGCAACCCACTCCAGTATTCTTGCCTGGAGAAGCTCATGGACATAGGAGCTTGAAGGGCTACAATTCATGGAGTCACAGAGTCGGTTATGACTGAAGCAACTTAGCTCACACACGTGGCAGAAACCAACACAATATTGTAAAGCAACTATCCCTCCAATTAGAAATAAATAAGTTTAAATGAAAAACCCTTTCCTTTTGGACCATAGTAACTGCCTCTTGTCCCAGGGTCGCCTTACCAAAAATCTTGGTTTCAATCTCAGCTGTTGACTGTAGATGTGCAAAAATCTAGCTCCTTCTCAGGGCTTCTGGGTGCACATACACACACACTTTCATCAGAGGAAGGTAAAATTTATGTTGATACTATCAGTGATCAGGAATCTTTTTCTCAAAGGCATTAACCTGGCTCTAGGTCCTGCATTAAGGAATTTCTCTTGTCCTCTTTTTTTCTCATTCTTTCCTCATGTCATCTAAAGTGGAAAAACTCTATGACCACACATGGTGAGCAACTTCTAAGTTGGCCCCATTGATGCCTGCTTCCTGGGGTTCCTTTCCTTGTGTAATCTCCTTCCAAAAGGAACTAGGGCCTGCTCACCTCCATGTGAGTGAACTTGAAAGCAGATTCTCATCCCCTAGCCCTGCCCCAGTCAAGTCTTTGAGTAAGACCACAGCCTCAGCTGGCAGCTTAAGTGCCACCCCATGATGTTTCACCAAAGACACCCACCTAAGCTGTACCCAACTTTGTGACCCACAGAAACTGCAAGAGAATACACGTTTGTTTTTTATTTTATTTTAAATTTTATTTTTTGATTTGCCTCTGGTATGTGAGATCTCAGTTCCCTGACTAGGGATCAAACCTTTGCCCCCTGCATTGGAAGCACAGAGTTTAAACCACTGAACTGCCAGTGAAGTCCCTGCTTGTTGTTAATTACTAAGTTTGGGGTGATTATTTACATAGCAATAGATGATACACTACATATTGAAGAAACTCGGGGGTACAAATAACATATATGTTAAGTAAGAGAATTCTTTCCTCAATCCACCCATCCATTCCTTCACTCTTTCTTTCAACTTACTTTGCCTCTAGGAACATGAAAATGATACCATTTCTGCCCCTAAGGAAATTCCAACCTAATGGGAGAGGCAATCTTGTAAATGAATTCTTGAAATTTTAGTGAAAAATACTGATAGGTTCAAGTTACCTGGACAACACAAAAGAGGAAAAAAATAATTCTGCCTGGAGATATGAATAAAGCTTCATAGGAACATTTGATTTGGGTTTTGAAGAATGAGTAAGAGTTTGCCAGACAGGCAATGGGAGGAAGGGCATCCCAGATAGCAAGAACTACAGGTACATAGACTGAGAGGCCAAAAAAGTCCAGTATGTTTGAGGACTCACAGGTCATCCCATGTGGCTAGATCTTAGACCACTAGGTGACAAGGGGAAGCTGACCAGGCAGATAGGGGGCTTGGTACCAGCCTCAGGTTTTTTGGCTTTTGTCCTAGAAACGGAAGAACAGGTGGAGGTTTTAAGCCAATGCACGTTGTGATCAGATTTGTGTTTTAGAAAGAGAATTCTGAAAGGTATGGAAGATGTTGGAAAGAGGATGCTGAAGTCAGAGAGGTCAAGTAAGATGGTGATTCTAATCCAAGGGGGGCTTCCCTCATAGCTCAGTCGGTAAAGAATCTGCCTGCAGTGCAGGAGACCCAGGTTTGATCCCTGGGATAGGAAGATCCCCTGGAGAAGGAAAATGGCAACCCACTTCAGTATCCTTGCCTGGAAAATTCCATGGACAGAGGAACCTGGTGAGCTTCTGTCCATGGGGTCACGAAGAGTTGGGCACAGCTGAGTGACTAACACTTCTAATCCAAGGGAAGGGTGATGAGACGTAGACCAAGCATTGTCTGTCAAAACAAGAGGAAGGTGAAGAAGAAAGGCGCAAGGAACTGAAGGTGGTTTCTAGCTGGGATGATAAGACATTCACCAGTGAAAGGAATAAAGATCACACTGGGAGAGTGGAGAATCTATTAGGAAATCTCACCAGCTTAACAAAACAAAGGTCTCTTGTTTTCTCACTTGTATTACAGATCCACACGGTCAGCAGGGGTCTCTACGCCATGCAATCATTCAGAGACCGAAGCTAACAGGGGCTCTGCCATCTTGTAGCTACACCATCTGGAACTTGTGGCTTCTTCAGACACCTCTTCAGTTACATGGCAAGAGGAGAGAGAGACTAGAAAATCATGTATGGGTTTTTTTTTTCACTACTCCAGTCCTCACATTTAATTTGCCAGAACCAGTCTTGTGAGCTGTCCTAACTACAGAGAGTTGGAAAGTGTTGGGGAGCATATGGGATACCTGGTGAGCATGATTATCTCTGCCACGTGGAGAGAATGAACTCAGTTTTGAACACATTTACTTTTTAAAAAATATTTATTTATTTATCTATTTATTTGGCTGTGCCAGGTCTTATTTGCGGCACTCAGGATCCTCAGTTGCAGCATATGGGACATAATTCTTTGACTAGGGATCGTACCCAGGCCCCCTACTTTGGGAGTTTTGAGTCCTAGCCACTGGACAACAAGGAAAGTCCCTGAACACAGTTTACTTTAAGGAGGAGATATCAAGTAGGCAATTGGAAATGTGATTCTGATGCTCAGACGAGAGTTGGAAGCTTGAGCTGTAGGTTTGAGCTTACCAGTATTGTCCCTGCTTACATTCTAGACAGGAAGAGAAACATACAAAAATAGCTGTATCTATAAGAAGTCAAGTTACATGCTATCTGGCTATGAACAAATAACCATGAAAAGAAAGATGGAGGAAGAGTGAATCCCATGATGGTGAGTAGAAGTTCCTTAAGCAAACAGCAATGATTGCTGACCTCTCAGTAGACTGACAGACCTGGGAAGGTAAGGAGTTTGTGGAAGCAGCATAGTATGGTAGATTCCGGGAGAAGGAGCACAAGCAAAAGAGGTAAGCGTAGAAGGGCAAGGAGTGGGCAGATAGTGAAATATTTCAAAGCCAAGTCAAGGAGCCCAGGCTCCATGCTGTAGTTACAGAATAGCAGGAAAGCTCTGGGAGGAGACAGGTTGATGTGTGAAGAAAAGTTTTTGCATACTTTTCTCCTTTTAGTATAAACCAGCTCCCTCTTTCACTACTGCCCACCCCACCACACCTTTTCTGCCCAGATCCCAGCTCTATATCTTAGTCCTAGATTATAACTGATTCATCACTGTTACCAGCTAGGCAGTTTACCTGAATTTCTGGCCAGATAATTCCTTCCTTCCTTCCATCCTTCCTTCCATCCTTCCTTCCATCCTTCCTTCCTTTCTTATTGAGATATGACAGAGTAAAATGCATAAATTGCATTTTAATATTAAGTGGAGATTAATGAATTTTTACATGTGTCTACACTCATGTAAACACAACTTAAATCAAGACATAGGACAATTTCCTCCTGCCATGTTCCAGTGAGTCCTGGTCTAGAGATAACCACTATTCTGACTTCTATCACTATAGGTTAATTTTGCCTATTCCAGAATGTCTAGAAATGGGATCCTATAATATGCCCTCTATTGTATCTAATGTCTATGAGATCCATCCTTATGGGGGGCTCCTGACCACATTCTGAGCCACTCCAGCTTTTAAACCCACTTGCCTTTCTTCTCTTCCACTTTCCTCCTTTTCTTTCTTCCTTCCTTTTCCACTTCCACTGATGTGTAGTATTATAAGTAGGAACATTGGCACAGGTGATCAGGAAACAGCAGTGAGCAAGGCAGACTTGGTTCCTGCCCTACTAGAAGTGTGTGCCTTAGTAGGAAGGTCAAGGTGAAGCACCAGATCATTACAATACAGTACAGCTTGATGAGCACAGTGCTTGTCAAGTCCAGGGCACCATGCAATTCATAGAATAGGCGTCCAACCCCAACTTTAGGGACCATGGAAGACTTCCTTCATCTTCCGTGATGGAGGAAACATCTAAGCTGAGGCCTGAAGGATGATTAGAGTGTTGTGAGCAGTCACCTGTGTAAAAGCTACAAAGCAAAGAAAAAATGGTGCTTTCAAGGAACTACAGGAAGTTCAAAGTACTAGTTTTGCTTGGCTGGAGCACAGAGTGCAAAATGGGTGATGAGGTGGCAAGCCAGGAGGGGCAGATCATGAAGGGCTTTCTAAGCTCCATTAAGAAGTCCAAATTTTATCTGGGAGCCCTGGGCCATCACTGAGAGTCTTTCATTAGAATGGTGAATGAGGGCTTGGTTTATTTTACCTATTATTAAATTTGATTTTGAATCATTTTTTAAAGGTATTTTAGTTTTTAGTTTTAGGGTAGGTACACACATGGTAAAAAGGCCACATGATGTATAGAAATGCAACAGATTTCTGTATATTAATTTTGTATCCTGCCACTTTACTCAATTCATTGATGAGTAATTTTTTGGTGACATCTTTAGGATGTTCTCTGTATATCATGTCATCTACAAACAATGAGTTTTACTTCTTCCTTTTCAGTTTGGATTCGTTTTATTTCTTTTTCTTATCTGATTGCTGTGGCTAGGATTTCCAATACTATGTTGAATGAAAGTGGTGAGAGTAGGCATCTTGATCTTAATCCTGCTTTTAGAGAAAATGCCAAAAGGGCATATAATGAAGCACAGGTCTCTTTAGCTCTTCTGTCCCAGACTTGCCCTGCTCCCCATAGATGTGGCTTTTAGAATGATCGCTCTGGCTGCACTGTGCTAAGCAACACAGCAACAAAGCAAGGGTGAAAACAGGAGAATTTTTAGGAAGCTGTTGAGCATTACAGGTAAGAGAGGATGGTAGCAACCATGAGAATGATTAGAGAGACTCTGAGGAAGCAAAAACAACAGAACTTGGGCATTAATTAGACATGGGATATGAAAGAGGGAGGGGTTAAAGATGACATCTCAAGGAGGAGGAGAATGCCCTTCAGTGAGTCAAGGGGGAACTAAAGGGGGTACAGTTAAGGGAATGTGGCAGATAGTCTGCAACATGGCCACCAAAAATGCCTTTCCTGTACTTTCATCTGTGTTTCTGTCTCCTTGAATCTGAGTGGCCTTGTGACTTTCTTTGACTAACAGGATGTAGCAAAATTGATGCCCTGACAGTTCAGGTCTAAGTCTTAAAAGGCTTGGCACAGCTTCCTCTTTTGCTTTCTTGGAAGCCGGTCACCATGTCAAGAAGTCCAAATACCCTGCAGAAGAGAGAGAGGTTACATAGAAAGAGAGGGAGAGAGACACCCTCTGGAGGATGAGAAACAACGAAAAGAAAGAGGGAGGTCTAGCCCGCCCCCATGTCTTCCAGCCACGGCAGCCCAGGCTTAAGTCAATACCGCGTGGAGCCGAGATGAGCTGTCCGCACCAAATCCTGCCCAAATTGCAGAGCTGTGGGCAAATAAGAGATGGCTCTTGTTTTAAGCCAGTCAGTTTTGGGGTGTATTGCTACTCAATAGACAGTTGAAAGAGGTAGAAAGGGGTGGGGGAGAGAGAGAGTATGAGTTCTTACCTGTTCTTGCTGTTGATGTTCAGTTGCTAAGTCGTGTCTAAATCTTTGCAACCCCTGGACTGCAGCATGTCAAACTATCTCCCAGAGTTTGCTTAGATTCATATTCATTGAATTGGTGATCCCATTCAACCATCTCATCCTCTGCCGCTTCCTTCTTCTTTTGCCTTCAATCTTTTCCAGCATCAGGGTCTTTTCTAATAAGTTGGCTCTTTACATCAGGTGGCCAAAGATTGGAGCTTCAGCTTCAGCACCAGTCCTTCCAAGGAGAATTCAGGGTTGATTTCGTTTAGGATTGACTGGTTTGATCTCCTTGTAGTCCAGGGGACTCTCAAGAGTCTTCTCTAGCATCACAGTTTGAAAGCATCAATTCTTCAGTGCTCAGCCTTCTTTATGGTCAGCTTTCACATCTGTACATAACTACTGGACAAACCATAGCTTTGACTATATGGACCTTTGTCAGCGAAGTGATGTCACTGCTTTTTAATATGCTGTCTAGGTTTGTCACAGTTTCCTTCCAAGGAGCAAGCGTCTTTTAATTTCATGGCTGCAGTCACTGTCTGCAGTGATTTTGAAGCCCAAGAAAACAAAATCTGTCACTGCTTCCACTTTTTCCCCTTCTATTTGCCACGAAGTGATGGGACTGGATACCATGATCTTAGTTTTTTGAATGTTGAGTTTTAAGTTAGCTTTTTTCACTCTCCTCTTTCACCCTCATTAAGAGGCTCTTTAGTTCCTCTTCACTTTCTGCCATTAGAGTGATTTCATCTGTATATCTGAGGTTGTTGATATTTCTCCCAACAGTCTTGATTCCAGTTTGTGATTCATCCAGCCCAGGATTTCGCATGATGTACTGTGCATATAAGTTAAATAAGCAGGGTGACAATATACAGCCTTGTCGTACTCCTTTCCCAGTTTTGAACCGGTTTTGAATCTCTACCTTAGAGTTCCATTACCAGAGTCAGCCGCTTCTTTCTTTTCATTGTTAAAATCGCCAATATCTCTGCTAGTCTACCTGCAGCTTTATAGTCTGGAGATTTGATCTAGGAGGTTCAGGTGTCCTGTACTCTTGTCTCTCCCATGTCCACACCAAGAGCTCTGACACCCATTGTGGATTGATAACTGTTTTCTTAAGTCAGCCTAGGATTGGTTCCAACTCCACCTTGGATTTGGGGGAAGGAATTTTTTTCTGACATCATACCCCTGGGGGAAATGTGATTTCTTTGTAGTCTTCATTTTCTAATGCAGGCCTGAATACAAAGTGGCTGTTCTCTCAATGCTAAATGAATGGCTAATGAGATTTACTAGGAGAGCATCCTGTGTGTACATGCGTGTTAGTTGCTCAGTTGTGTCTGACTCTTTGCCATGCCATGGACTGTAGCTCACCAGTCTCCTCTGTCCATGGACTTCTCCAGGCAAGAATACTGGAGTGGGTTGATATACCCTTCTCTAGGGGATCTTCCTGACCCAGGGATCAAACCCGAGTCTCCTGCATTGCAGGCAGATTCTTTACCATCTGAGCCACCAGGGAAGCCTGGAGAGCATCCTAAATGAGTTCCACTTCCTGAGTTTCAGTCCCCAACTTAAACTCTCCAGCTTCTCTTTTTATACCAGGAGGAAGGTCTCATCTCACTCTCTCCATCTCAGGAAGGAGCTGGAGGTGGAGATGAGTAAGGAAGAGTTAAATGGCTCAGGTATTGTCCCCTCTGTGCCTCCAAGAAGGTATTTCTTCCTTGTGGCAGGGGCCACAAGGAAGCAGGTGATGTGATGTGGGCAGGTGATTGATGGGGACAAAGACCTGAGAGGTCTGTTTGCATTCCTCAGCAGGGGCTGGGGTAGGAGGGCATGTGTGTTTGCTGCATGTCCATGACTGACCACAGGCTTTCTGTCTCAGTGACCCTCTTCTCTTCTAACACAGGACTGCCACCAAGAACTCAGCCTGCTGGGAGAGTGTCTGCCATTATCTGCCTCCCTGTCTAGTGGACTAGACGTGTCTAGTGGTTCCCCGGGGCAGGGACTACCCCCTTCCTCTGAATTGCCCCACTGTGGATCCTCCATGAGGTTCCTGTTGACTCCTCTCTGTGGCCTGCCTAGAGCCCATTTCTCCAAGCTCCATGGGGATGGAGCTTCTTTCCTGTGCCCCTAAACTCAGCTCTAGTCACCATGGAATCTAAGCATGGAATATAAGGAGAGACTAGTTAACCTTCTCATATTCAAGATAAGGAAACAAAGTCCCAGTTCAGAGAAGTCACTTGTCCAAAGTTTCCAGCTGGTTCATGGAAGAGCTGAGGCCAGCAGCCAAATTTCTAAACTCCCAAGCTGGTGCTCTTGGCCTCCAGCTCTGCCCTCTCTGAGTTCCCTTTTCTTTTTAAAACATGTGCAACTGAGGGTCTCATGACACAGAGCTGTTTTTTTAAAATACATATATAATTATTTACTTGACTGCACCAGGTCTTAGTTGCGGCATGCGGGATCTTTGTTGCTGGCATGTGAACTCTTAGTTGCAGCACGTGGGATCTAGTTCCTTGACCAAGGATGGAACCTAGGCCCCCTAGGGGGGGACGCGAAGTCTCAGCCATTGGACCACCAGGGAAGTCTCTCCCTTTTCTCTTCTCTGCTTCTCTCCAGCCCATGGCCCAGGGTAAGGGCACTTCCCCCGGGGGAGGGGTGGCCAGCAGGCAGTCTTTCCTAGTCAGTGAGGAACTCACAAAGCCCACTTCTGCACACTGAGAGGTGGACGTGCACAGGCACACGCACTCCTCCACCTGCAAACACCGTCAAGTGGTGCCACTTAACACAGCTGTTCACACTCTGGCACTGAGACACTGTGCACACCCAGAAAGGTACACATATGCCTCCATGGGGGTCCCCTGTGCTCTCCGCAGTCACCCCCCCATGCACACAAACCCTGGCACAAACACAAGTCACAAGGCTCCTCGCCTGGCCTCAGCCCTTGGTGTCCCCCAAACTGGCCTAACTGGTGGCACCTGAGCCAGGACAGCTGAATGACCAGCCCTGGCCCTGGATCCAGGGGTGGGATCAAGAAGATAGACAGGTGCACGGCGGTCATCAGTACAGGCGCAGCTTTGTCCACCCAGGACTCCTGCCACTGGGTCCCTGAATGTCCCTCCCTGAGCGGGGAATGAGAGAGTAAGCCCCCCACTTTCCTCCTTCTTCCTGCTCCTTTTGCCACTGCCTCCCACTTCTTGATAAGCATCTTGAGTGAAGCTCCTGTCAGGACATGGCTGGATCTCTTAAAACACAAGGGGAGATGTTTATGTTTCCTCTCCACCCTGCCGGGTCACCTCCTCCCAGGCACTGCCAGCCAAGGGCACTGCCTGGTGAGACGAAGTAGGTAAGACAGAGTCGGGGCCCCTGGAACCCAGGACTCAGAATGTGAGTGCTGTTGGGGAGCAGGGTGGGCAGCAAGGCGGGAGGGGGAGGGGCAGGTAGGGCAGGAACTCCTGAGGTGTCCCTTCAGAGTTTGTTCACCTCTTCCCTTCTCTCTGCCTCAACACTCCTCTGGGGGGGGGCCCCCACGCTCCCGCCGGCCCCGCCCCAGCCATTCCAATGCCCCCCACCTCTGGAAAAGCTGAATTGGGATTCGATCCCCAGCCAGTTGCCGGAGTTCCGGAGCAGCTGTCCCAGACTTGGGGGGAGGGGGCCAGGAATGCTGGGGCTGAGGCCTGGTCCGCCCCAGACAGAGCCGGCTCTGAATTCTGGGAATGTTTGTGCAGCTGGAGCCCATTAGGGGAGGGAGCTGGGCCGCTTATTAATCCCAGCCTTGTTCCCTGGGAGGGGCCAGGGCCCCCGCACACGAGTGGAGGGGTATGAGGCTCTGCTACAAGAAGGGGTGGGGGGGCCTAGGCCAGCCCCCAGTCCTCAGCCCCCTGCTCCAGTTGAGTCTCAGACAGGAGCTTGGAGATTTGGACCCCGACACCTCCCTTGGGAGGTGTCCATGTGCGTGTGTGGATGGAGTGTGGGCCCTTAGAGGGGGACCCGTGGGGGCCATGGTGAGGTTTGACAGAAGTGCTCCTACCTGGGGAGGTGGGAGGCACCCAGGGGTCCTGGAATGTGGTGCTGTGTCCTCCTCAGGGATCCTCACACAGGCCTGCAGGAACTCTCGCTGGCTGATACCCTGGCAATGAGAGAGGAGGAGGAGCAGATGAATTGCTGTTGTCCCAACTGCTTGAATGTGTGCACAGAGCGGGCTGAGGTGAGAGTGGAGGCAGCCACATGAGTCACAACCTGCCACAACTCCAGGGGGTGCCATCTACCAAGGAGACAGAGGTCCAGAGGGAGGGATTCTGCCCTGTGTGACCTGCTCAACCGTGTACGGTGCTCCAGCATGTAGGGATCCTGGGCCCTGGTTTTGATTATCTAGCACTGCTACAGGATACAGTACCCCAAAGACCTGGCATGGTGTTCCATCTCCACTGCTTAGCTGTGGAGCCTTGGATGCATTTCTTACCTCTCTGAGCCTTACTTTCTTTACCCTCAAGTTGGGATAGGATCTGTCCTAAACACCTTGTTATTATTGTTGCTTAGTCACTAAGTCATGTCTGACTCTGCAACCGCATGGACTGTGGCCTGCCAGGCTCCTCCATCCACGGGATTTCCCAGGCAAGAATACTGGAGTGGGTTGCCATCTCCTTCTCCAGGGAATCTTCCCCAACCAGGGATCAAACACAAGTCTCCTGTATTGGCAAGTGGATTCTTTACCACTGAGCCACCAGGGAAGCCCTCAAACACCTTGCAGGGTTATCTACATAGGTCATGTTCCTTTACTTGTCCGTGTATCCATCCATCCATCCCACAGACTTGATGACTACAATGTGTCACGTGCTCTGCTGGTTACAAGGTCCACAAAAGTGAGTAAGGACCCTGACCAATAGGAGCTCATCCTTTGGGCTTCCCAGTGCCTCAGTGGTAAAGAATTTGCCTGCCAATGCAGGAGGCACAGGTTCAATCCCTGATCTGGGAAGATCACACATGCCATGGGGTAAGCCTGTGCGCCACTCCACAACTACTTAGGCTGTGCTCTAGAGCCCGGGGGCTGCAATTGCTGAGCCTTCGTGCCACAACTGCTAAAGCCCGAGAGCCCTAGAGCCTGTGCTCTGCAATAAGAGAAGTCACCTCAAGGAGAAGCCCGAGCACCGCAACTAGAGAATATCTCCCGCTCCCCACAACTAGAGAAAAGTCTTCACAGCACTGAAGACCCAGCACAACCAACAACTAAATAAATATTTTTTTGAAAATAGAAATGAAAGGATTTAAAAAAGCTCATTCTTAATAGTATGGCCTGGGGTGGGGTTAGTCACACACACACACACACACACATACACATACACACACTGTGAATGTGAACAGGGCTCTAACTCTGTGTGGAAGGGAGTGGAGGAGGATGCACTACTAGCCAGCCTGTCACCTGTGTGTTCTTAGGATGACATCTGTGGAGGCGCCCAGTACGCTGTGAGGCCCAGCATAGTGTGGGAAGAGGCTGTGGCAGGATCCTCTGCGAGAGGACCGAGGTGTCCTGTGTTGACTGCTGTCACTCAGATCCTGCCACATCGTTCTCTGGGGGCTGAGGTCATTAGATGCGCAGGGTGACGATAATACCAAAAAGTTCCAGAACGAACTCTACTCGAACTTTGGTAGGTTGGGAGCTGTGACAAAAATTTCAGCACCCTCTTAAGGAAGCAGAGAGGAAGGTTCTGTGACCGATTCCTTAGAGGGTAGGTTAGCTTTGATGTCTTTGCTGAACTATCATTGTAACTTGTCATGGGAGATGGTGGGGAGGGGCTGGAACAGATGAGAGAGGGAAGGTCACTGGGGGACGGTGGCCTGGAGAGCTTTGCGGAGGGGTCATCTGCCTTAGCCATCCCCAGGCATCAGCCATGGGAGGAAGGTAGGCCTCTCCTTTCCCCCTTCTTCCCCACCGGACTTGCTCGGTTCACAGGGTCTGCAGCTTAGGGAGGGAGAGCTTCCTTCAAAACTGAGAAAATTTCTCGGGAGGGTGGGTGGCACAGGAACCACCTAACATCAAGGCTGGTTTATGAGTGTGACAAAAATTTGGAATCTGGGGATGGGCAAGGAGTGGAAACAGCTGTCACAATTCCCGAGTCCCAAAGCCATGGCCCAGTGACTCCAAATGTCACTAGCCATTCTGGGCAGAGATAGTCTTCAAACTGAGTGCTCCTTATTCAAAGGCCTCTGTGCTCTTAGGTCCCAGACCACATAGCTAAGGGACTAATAGCAGGCTGTGTCTGCTGAAGAGAATCATGTAGGTGAAAGGAGGCCCAGAGAATTCTGGAGAATCATTTCCTGCTTTCAGGAAACCCCAGTCTAATAGGGGAGATGGCCTCTGCCCTAGGGGAACTTCTATTCTCGTGAAAGGGAGACATCATTTTTCCCCTAGGAACGCCTAGACCGATGGTAGAGACAGATCATCTGTCCTTGGGAAACCCCCAGTCTGATAGTGGAGGCAATTTTTATATATACATTGCCTGGAAAATTCCATAGACAGAAGAACAAGGCAGGCTACAGTCCATGGGGTTGCAAAGTGTAGGACACGACTGAGCACACACACACACACACACACACACACACTCCTCAGACACAAAAAGTTATAAACATGGAGTGAATAGAAGATGACCTAACAAACTTTGCATCATTCGTGGGCAGTTAGGAGTAGTAGAATGAGAGATGGGGGAGAAGAAATGTGCCATTAATTCAAGGAAGACCCCGTGGAATTTAGGGGATGGTGCTTTTCGATGCCTGGATGCCCGGACTCTCTCTGCTTCTGGGAGAGGGTTGTAAATTGTCCAGACTGAACCGGTTGATCCCTGAGATCCCTTCCAGCTCTAACAGCCTAGGCTTCCTGACCCCAGCCCTCTCACCCCAGCTTCCTCTCCCTCAGAGCCTCCCCCGCCCCTGCCCTTCCTCCCCGCCTTCCATTTGGTCTCTCCTGAGGCAGGTGGCCCAGCCAGCTGCTTGGCCTGTGTGGAGATGCGATCCCACCCACAGTGTGGGGTGGCGTTCAGTGGGGGTGGGCTGTGACCTGAGGAGCTGACAGCTGGGTCTAAGGCTCAGGCTGGAGGCACAGCGGGCAAGGACGTGGCTCCTGACAGTTTTCCCCAATACCCTCAAGAAGGGGAGGTCTGTGGGGAAGGAGAGGAAGGTTTGGGAGATGTCATGGGTCCAGGCTGTGGTAGGTCTGGGAGCATCAGGGAAGAACAGGTTGAACTCCACTTCCCCGGAGCTGGGGGACAGTGGGGTGGGGAGAGTTGGGCCAGGCTGGGCTTCCTGCAGCTGCTGGGTGTGCTTGCTGTGAGGGAGCTGGGGTGTGGGGGTGCAGTGTGGATTGGAAAGAACAGCTGGGTCTGCCAGGAAGCCCCGCCTGACACCCCTCCTGAGACACTTCCCCTCCCCCACCCCCACACACCCCTCTTGAGACACTTCCCCTCCCCCACCCACCCCCACACGGACTGGGATGGGACCCCCACCCAGAACAAGAGGCCAGACAGGGGCTGGGGAGAGACTGGGGGTAGGGTTGGGCCTAAAACAGCCATGTTATTTTGATCTCTGTGCCTTTCCTTCAGAAAGGCTTCCATGAAAAGAGTACCCAGCCATAGGTAATGGCTGGATGGCTGACTGGATGGTCAAATAAGGATTCAACTCCTCACTTCCTGTCCCTCTACACCGCTGATTCCTAAACTTCAGCCTTCCTGGTGGGCCTGTTAAAATACAAGGCCATAGTGGTCATTCCCTGGTGAACCAGTGGCTGAGACTCCATGCTCCCAAATCAGGGGGCCTGGGGTTCAGTCCCTGGTCAGGGATCTAGATCTGGCATGGCGCAACTAAGAGTTCTCATGCCACAACTAAGACCTGGTGCAGCCAAATAAATGAATATTAAAAACAAAACAAAACATGATGCTGTAGAGGCCACCTCACTTCAAGATTTTGATTCACGAGGTCAGGAGGTCAAGGGTGGGGGCTGGGAATTTCCAACAAGTCCCCAGGCTCTGCTTTGAGTAGGACTCTGTTCCTTCTCCCCCCACCACCGCCCCCGCCGCCCCCCAACTACTCAGCTGTCTCAGCCCTTTCTCAGCCCTTTCCCAGCCCTGCGGGCTGGCCCCTCCCACCCCCAGCACAAGCCATCCTAGCTGTTAGGGGCTAAGCACAAGACTGGGGTGGCAGAAGGTCAGCATCAGACCTTGCAGGAGGAGAGTATATGGATCTGGGCTCAGTCTGGCCTTTTCCATCTGACCCAGACCCTGGAAACACACAGAGGGGATTCTCTATCCCCTAATTCCTGCTCTTCCCCAATGCAGTAACCTTCCACCTATGGGGGCCCTGGGCCAAACATCACCTCTAGATTGCACAGTTTCCACTGTCTCCCATATCTCTACACTCACTTTGGTTCAGTTCAGTTGCTCAGTCGTGTCTGACACTTTGCATCCCCATGAACTGCCAGGCCTCTTTGTCCATCACCAACTCCCGGAGTTTACTCAAACTCATCTCCATTGAGTCGGTGATGCCATCCAACCAGCTCATCCTCTGTCATCCCCTTCTCCTCCTGCCTTCAATCTTTCCCAGCATCAGAGTCTTTTCAAATGGGTCAGTTCTTCGCATCAGGTGGCCAAAGTATTGGAGTTTCAGCTTCAGCATCAGTCCTTCCAATGAATAGTCAGGGCTGATTTCCTTTAGGATGGACTGGTTGGATCTCCTTGCAGTCCAAGGGACTCTCAAGAGTCTTCTCCAACACTACAGTTCAAAAGCATCAATTCTTCGGCACTCAGCTTTCTTTATAGTCCAACTCTCATATCCATACGTGACTACTGGAAAAACCATAGCTTTGACTAGACGGACCTTTGTTGGCAAATCCATGCACTACTGTTCTTCAAATATGTGTGGGTGCTGTCGTGGTGAAAAAACATAAAATCATTTAAGAGTCTTAATGAATTTTTGTTTTCTTAAATTAAAAAAAATATTCATATTTATAAACCATATTGGAATTTTGTCAAGATGAATGATCCTTAACACAGCCTAGGAGACCATGCATGGCTTGCTCTCTAAGCGGGCTTGCTCATCTAAGTTCCCTCTAAGTTCTCTCCTCACCACTCAAGCGTTTCTTCAACTATAGGGAAGGGCCTCCCTCCCTCTGGCCCCAGGGCCTTTGCCTATACAATTCCCTTTGTCTACAACAATACAATAATGTCTTACATCATCACACCCACTCCCTCTGCTCCTGGGTCTGGTTAACTCTTACTTTTCCCTCAAACCTAGACTAATCACTTTCTTAGTGAATCTTTCCCATCCCCGACCAAGTTAATTCCCCCATTTGAGGCTCACACCATACGTATGTATATTCCTCTGTCTGAAGCACTCAACGATGGTTTGTTGGTTTTTTGCCACATGGCTTGTAGGATCTTAGTTTCCCTACCAGGAATTGAACCTGGGCCACAGCAGTGAAAGCACCAAGTCCTAATGACTGGACCACCAGGGAACTCCCTTGTTTTAATTTTATATTATGTATGCGGTTTTGATTAATTTCTGACTCGCCTATCAGTCTGAAATTTTCATGAGGCAGAGCCTGTTTGTTGTAGTTCTAGAGCCAACCGTGGTGCCTGGCACGAACAGGTATTTAATAAGCATCTGATAAATGATGTAGTCAGTTATCAACAGATAAAAAGTCCCTCCATCGCTGGAGGCACCAGCCAGGGGCTTCTTAAAAACAACTGGTATACCTGTACTGCTGCTTATCAGGATTTTCTGACCACCTGTTCTCATAGGTGGACCCTGGTTCTGACTCCTGCAGTGGAGGTGAGAGAATAGCAGAGGTGACTGGCAGGCAGCCAGAGTAGTAGGAGAGGGGAAGAAAAGAGGAAATTGGAGGGAGAAGGGCAGAGGGGGGAGAGGAGAGAGATGGAAAGGAGAAAAAAGATCTGCAGAGAAGCAAGAGGACAAAGCCCTCTTAGGACAAAGTGAAAGGAACAGAATTTCCAGAGATCAGGATGGGGTCACGAGGTGGGGTCAAAGGGGTGTCATTTGGCTGCCTGGCTCTGTGACCTCCTCCACCCTGCTCAGTCACCCTCTCTCTTTCCTCATCCCCTGCTCCCTCCCTCTTTGCCCCAGGAGCTGGGCTAGTTTATTTTGCTTGGGAAGGCTTCCTGAAAGGGGAGCCTGGTTTTCCTGACACATGAAAAGTGTCTCAGACTGACATCTGACCCTTCCTGCAGAGTTCCAGCTCCAGGGAGTTTGTCTGACATGCAGTCACACACGTGGACACACACATATATCCTGGCACACGGTACGCACAGGCACCCAGGGACCCCTGGGTAAGTCTGGAAGCTGTGTGACCACAAATGTGTATGCACACAGGCACCCTCTCACATATACGTAAGAAGTAATGTACATAAACCCAAAGCATATCCCCTACATGGGTGCCTGGTATCTGTGTTTGCATGCTCAGCTTGTAACCTCACTCGTGTGTGTGTGCATGTGTACTCAGTCATTTCAGTCGTGTCCGACTCTTTGTAACCCCATGGACTGTAGCCCACCAGGCTCCTCTGTCCATGGGATTCTCCAGGCAAGAATCCTGGAGTGGGTTGCCTGCCCTCCTCCAGGGGATCTTCCTGACCCAGGGATCGAACCTGTGTTTGCTGCAACTCCTGCATTGCAGGCAGATTCTTTACCACTGAGCCACCAGGGAAATGTTAGCCCAGACACCCAGTGTGCCCATTTCCACTCTTTGCTGTACTATTGGTGGTGAGAAGAGTTAGAGTGATGGACACATGTGGTATGGCTGGCGGCATGAGTGGCTGGTGTGGCCCAGGGCCAGCTGCTGCCTCTCCCTGAGTCAGAGGAGGAGCTGGCCTAAGAGACCACCCACTGTGTTGGCGTGGGTCCTTCCTGCGCCTGTCGGGGTTGGAGGGGTTGTTTGTGTCCTCAGGGTTCCCTGACTTCAGGCTGTTTTGGTGTCCTTACACCATCTGTACTTCCATAGAGGGTCCCTGGGGATTGGAAGGGAGTTCTCTCTTTGGGGTGTGTGTATGTGTGTGTGCGCACGTGCACACACACTCATGCTTGCTGCCTTTCCCTAGCCTCATTCTCCCCTCCTTATCTGGGCAGCTAGTCCCAGGGCTCCTGGCATCTGAGAAGAGCCTTTCCTGGGAGTGGAAAGCTGAGGGATTGCTCTGCCCTCTACCAGATATGGGACGTTGCAAAAATAACCTCGGCATCTACTACATCCCACTTGCCAGATATTAATATTTCATGCACCATATCTCATTTAATACTTGCAGAAAGTCCGTGAAGAGTCTTATCTCCTTCCTATAGGGACGGGAAACTGAGGTTTGGGGGGATAAAAATCTTGACCCCTTCATACAGCTCAGGAGGCCAAGAGCGGGGATTGTTCCCAGGTCTGTCTGCCACCCAAGTCCCTGGTCTTGAACCCTGGACCGTACTGCCTCCAACTTTGCTTACCTCACCCTCTTCTTGGCTGAAAAATACCTACTTTAAAGGCTTTTCAGGAAGGAACTGAGACGACTTCTGTAAAATGGGCTAGCACACTGCCTGGCACTTGAAAACTCAGTTTTCTTTCTCCTCTGGGTTCCTATTTGGAGGAAAGGGGGACGTGAAACACTCCCCTGACCAGTGGGAGGGGACTTTGGCAGCAAGGAGTGAGGTGGACAGAGTAAGTAAAGAGGTAAATTGGAAGCAAAGTCCTCCCACCCAGCTCTCTGAGCTCTGGAACCTGGCCCTTGTGGGAAGCTAAAGAAACCAGGTTTTTTTTTTTTTTTATTAACTGCACCCTGCCCAATGTGGGATCTTGGTTCTCTGACCAGGGATCAAACCTGCAGCCCTTGGATTGGAAGTGCAGTCTTAACCACTGGTCCACCAGGAAGGTCCCCAAAGAAACCAGTGATCACCATCCCACGGCCCCAGCACTCATCCACACCTAACCCCCCTCCACGGGATGGAGGAACACGGCTAGAGAGGGCAGGGAACCTCCCCACCCACAGCCAGTCCACCTTCTCTCTGACACCCCCCCGGGAAAAGGAGGCATTCCCAGACTCAGACAGAAGGAGGAAGGGGAGGGGCTGCGAGGAGGGGAGGAGGGGCCGCCACACACTGAAGCCTTTGTGGGATTCCCAAGCGTCTAGGTGGAAACACTTCATATATCAAGTGTGTTTGTCCCTCCCCGGGGAAGGTGGAAGCAAGAGGGAGGGAGGAAGGGGTGGAGGCCGGGAATCGCCTAGGGCTTAAGGCCTGAAATAGGAAACATCAGTGTGTAACTCGAGTAGATGGGGAGGGATCTGCCCAGAACCTTTCTGGAGGAGGACCTGCTCTTGGCTTCTGGGATTCCCATTGGAGGGTTTCCCTCCCTTTCTCCAGGCCTCTACTCTTACTGAGCAGAAACTCACGCACCCGTCACTCCGTCCGGATCCTGTGCTGGTCCTGCCACGCTCTGTAGCTCCCTTCCCTGCATCCCATCCCTGGCCTGCCCCTTGGTCGTCCCAGAACTAGCTCCATCCTCCCTTCCCCATCTCCCACTACCCTAAGCCGGGATCCCCTCCCCCTTCCTCTGGTCTTCCACACCCTGCTCTGCTTGAGCCTCTGAGACCCCTGTCCATCTCACCTGGATCTCCCTCACCCGCTCTTCAAACACAGCCTGACCTCCTTCCGCCCCCAACCGGTCCAGGACCCTCACTCTCCTCTCTAACTCTTGACACATTCCCTGCCTCTGTGCCTCGACTCATGGCCCTGACTCACAAGGTGATGATAACAAGGATGCTGGGGCTGCACTGAGAGTCTCTGTCCCAGGAACCTTGTGATGGGTTTGACTGTGATGATTGTGGAAGTTAGTGCTATTCGTCTACTTATTCAAGAAGTATTTATTGAGCACCTGCTACATGCTAGATCCTCTGCTAGATGCTGGACGCCCTTCAAGGAGCTCACAGTTAGTATGTGTCAATCCTCAGCTCTAGACAAGAGGGCCCTTTGTTCTGCGAGCCTCCAGGTGCTTTACACTCCATAGAGCAAAGAGTCCATGAGATGCACATACCCAGAGTCTACACGGCCCCCTCTACTCTCTCTCCTAGACCATTCTCTGGGTTCCTAGTCTAACATGGTGTGGAACCAGATTGAAATCTGAGTCAAAAAGAAATCAGTAATACTGAATGCATCTTTACTAAAATTTTTGGTGTTTTGTTTATTATGGGTCATTTATATTAATTTTTTTTAAATATTGCCTTAAAATATTTAAAAAATATATCCTCAGGGGTTTCCCTTTTATAATTTTATTTGTTAATTTTTGGCTGCACTGGGTCTCCATTGCTGCACATGGGCTTTCCCTAGTTGCGGTGAGTAGGGGCTGCTCTTCCTTGAGGTGAACAGGGCTTGTAATTGTGGTGGTTTCTCTTCTTGCGGAGCACAGGCTCTGGGCGCACGGGCTTCGGTAGTTGCAGCACACAGGCTCAGTAGTTGTGGTGCACAGGGTTAGTTGCTCCACGGCCTGTGGAATCTTCCCGGATCGGGGATCAAACCCGTGTTCCCTGCATTGGCAGGCAGATTCTTATCCACTGCACCAGCAAGGAAGTCCCTATTGAAATATTATTTATTATTATTAATGAGTTTTATGGCATCCCTTAAATTTTGTACCTGAGCTGAGGGCCTCGCTGATCCTCAGAATTTCCTATCTAGGCGACCCCAGACTGTTTCCAAAGCCTGTGGGCCTCTGTGTCCATCCATCCTACCCAGTGAGGACAGGCCAAGTGCAACTGCACATACGCTCAGGGCTGATGGTGGTCAAGGGCAGGCTGGCTTTGGGAGTGGACGGGATTTGCACATGGGGACTGGGAAGGTGTCCTCACCTGAGTGGAGCGGAAAGGAACTGCTGGCGGGAAGAGAAAGTGGGTAGATGGCGAGGGCGTGGTGCCGCCACATTCCACCCCTAAACTCCAGTGATTGTGAAAGCAGATTTGTCAAAGTAAGAGACAGATCTTTTTAAACATTTGATGTATAACTTTTATTTCTTTATTAATTTTTATTTAATTTCTTTATTAATTTTATTTAGTTAATTTATAATTATATAATTACAATGATATATACTATCAGATCAGTTCAGTTCAGTCACTCAGTCGTGTCCGACTCTGCGACCCAATGGACTGCAGCACGCCGCAGGCCTCCCCGTCCATCACCAACTCCTGGAGTTTACTCAAACTCATCTCCATTGAGTCAGTGATGCCATCCAACCAGCTTATCCTCTGTCGTCCCCTTCTCCTCCTGCCTTCAATCTTTCCCATCATCAGGGTCTTTTCAAATGAGTCAGCTCTTCGAATCAGATGGCCAAAGTATTGGAGTTTCAGCTTCAACATCAGTCCTTCCAATGAACACCCAGAACTGATCTCCTTTAGGATGGACTGGTTCGATCTCCTTGGAGTCCAAAGGACTCTCAAGAGTCTTCTCCAACACCACAGTTCAAAAGCATCCATTCTTCGGTACTCAGCTTTCTTTATAGTCCAGCCCTCACATCCATACATGACTACTAGAAAAACCATAGCCTTGACTAGACAGATCTTTGTTGGCAAAGTAATGTCTCTGCTTTTTAATGTGCTGTCTAAGTTGGTTATAACTTTCTTTCCAAGGAGTAAGCATCTTTTAATTTTGTGGCTGCACTCAATATCTGCTGTGATTTTGGAGCCCCAAAAAACAAAGCCAGCCACTGTTTCCACTGTTTCCCCATCTATTTGCCATGAAGTGATGGGACCGGATACCATGATCTTAGTTTTCTGAATGTTGAGCTACTATAATTATATATATATAATATAAATTATAATTATATAATTTATAATGTGTTAGTTTCAGGTGTACAGCAAAGTGCTTCAGTTACACACCTACATATATCTATATTCCAGCTCTTTTCTTATTTAGGTTACATAATATTGAGCAGAGTTCCCTGTGCTTTACAGCGGTTCCTCATTATAACTTTTAAATATTTAGAAATTTTTTGTTCACGGCTTTTAAAAAAAATATTGATTTGTTTATTTTTGGCTGTGCTGGGTCTTTGTTACTGTTTGGGCTTTTCTCTAGTTGCGGTGAGCAGGGGCGACTCTCTAGCTGTGGTGCATGGGCTTCTCATTTTGATGGCTTCCCTTGTTGCAGAGCAGGGGCTCTAGGGCACATGGGCTCAGTACTTGTGGTTCCCGGGCTCAAGAGCAGTGGTGCACCTGCTTAGTTGCTCCGCTGAATGCAGGATCCTCCCGATCAGAGATCAGACCCGTGTCTCCTGCATTGGCAGGCGGACTCTTTACCACTGAGCCACGAGGGAAGCCCCTGTTCTTGGCTTTTTATTGGTTCTCTTGCCCTAAGCCCCACAGATGTTAAGGGCGGGCCTGCTTACAGGAAGGGCGAGTGGGCAGACAAAAGTTATCAGGATGGAGTAGACCAGCCTGATCTCACTTCTGCTCAATGCCCACCTGTGTACCTTTACTCCTGTCCTTCCCACCACCAACTCCTACCCACCCTTCAAATCCCTCTCCTCCCTCTGAAAAGTCTTCAGCAATTCCTGCTGTCCTTGGTGGCTTCTCCCTCCTCCCAGCTGTGTTATTTACTCCCCATACCACTCCCTGAGTCCTCCTTGCCCAGCCTGCCTGATATCAGTCCTCTAGAAGCTATTTTGTGCTGTCATCTAACTGTTAGTGTACGTGTGTGTGTATGATGTCCTGGGTTATCAGTGTTTTAATGGTGCTGACGATGTACTATTTTACTCTTTAAGTTCCCTACATTGTTAGGCTTTGGAAAGAATGAGTTTGGAATTAACCAGAGACCTTAGGGTTGATGCTGGCCTTACCCCTTGTTAGCTATATGACCTTGAGCAAGTTAACCTTCCTGAGTCTCAGATTTCTCTGTATAAAAAACAGGATAATAAAACTTGCTTGGCAGGGTGTTATGAATACAAGAGGTAATCTATATAAAGGGCCTGATAAAGTCCAATGTGGGGGGTGGGGATGGTGGTAGGGGTGGTGTGTGAGTGTGGTGGGGGTGGTGGCGAGGGTGGTGTGTGAGGGGGGTGGTGGTGGTGGTGGCTAAAGGTGACCATTGGTGCACTCAAGATAGTTCCTTTAGAGACAGCAGAGAGGAAGTTAAGAAGGCAAGAAGGGCAGAGCCTGGGTTGATGAAAGGAGAAAAAAACAGAAGTCAATGAGGTGGTGGAGGGAGAGTAGACATGTTAATGAGGGTGTGGAGATGCCTCCGGCTCTTAGGAACTCCCTGGGAAGAAGGTATTTGACTCAGAGAGGACTGTCCTTATAGCTCATGGTTGTAAATTTTTTTTAATAAAGGTAGGTTTTTTTTTTTTTGGCTATGAAAACATCTTACTTCTCTCTTTTTCCTGTGGGATGTGGGATCTTAGTTCCCCAACCAAGGATTGAACCCAAGCCCTCCAAAGTGAGAGCTCAGACCCCTAACCATTGGACCTGCCAGGGAATGCCCCTGGTTGGAAACTTTAATGTTCAACAACTGCTTACCAAACACCTAGCCCTCTTACCATCTGTCTTCTTTTCTTCCTCTCTCTCTCATTTTTGTTCATGCTCTAGTGAACAGCTAAGGCCTGGAGTTGGCTTAGGCTTTACTCGGTGCAGATTTTTCTTCAGGGTCAGTCCTTGGAGCTCTACCTCCATCCTGGCCACCAGCCTTGTATCCTTTGCCATCAGCTTCCCCGAAGGCAGCGCCTCCATCCACCACCCAGACAGAGCATGCCTCTTCTCTGTGTGCACATACCACGCCAGGCACTGGAGAATGGACCCCAGGAAGGAGGAGTCCTGCTAGAACTGGCAGGAACTCAGAAGTAAGGAAGGTGCAGATTCCAGAGCCAAATGGAGCCAAGTGTCAATCAAACTGCTGAGCACATGTTCAACCAATCAGATTAAAAGAAAAACCGGAGAGATTCTTTAGAACATGGCAAGGAGGTGTAGAGGAAGCTGGGGTCCAGGCCCAGGCCCAGAAGGACTAAGATGGGGAGGCGCAGAGTGGAGAACTGTTGGCTTGGAGAGAGTCCATGGGTTCTGAGGTGAGGGCAGGGCTGGGATGTGGGTTGTGGGAGGTGGCATAGACTTGACCCCTAGAAGGCCAGATTCAAACGTCTGGCATAAATTTGAAGGGAACGGAGGCTTCTCTGTGGGGCCCTGAGCAGGTGAGAAGGCAGCTTGCCTTCGTGCTCTCCCCGGGCAGAGACAGGCATATGGGCGGATAGCATCAGGGGGAAAGTTCCCGAGGACACTGTCCGGTAGCCCTTCACCCAGGCCAACCTGCTGTCTCTATAATCAAGAGCCCCAGCGACCCCTCCTATGCCACCCCACACAGCCAGTAACAGAAGAACCGTCTCTGAAATAAACACCATATAAGAACAACAACCCCCAGAAACTCCAAAGGGGCTTTGATGTTGGGGCCAAGGGTTTTGACTAAACAAACTGGAAGCGATTTAGGCCAGAGAATGCTGGCGGCAGCTCTGAGGCGGCAGCACTAGGGTATTGAGTCAGGTCGCCAGGAGCTAGTGGAGGACTCTACCCTCCCCACCCTCAACCAGCCACCCTGGAACCTCAGAGACCAGTGCAGAAAGGCGAGGGTGTGTGCTGTCTCCCATCTTCCCTTCTTCCTACTGCCCGAGGGGCTGGACCATTTAAGAACATCGTCTCCACCCAGAGAATGCTGAGCTGTGAAGCTGACCCCGTGAAGTCCTCCCCTCCTCCCCCTCCAGCCCCAGCACACACAGTCACTGCCCTCCACTTCCCCCGCATCCTCTCCTCCTCAGCCAGTCCTTATCTTCAATGTTTTTATAAGGAACAACGAATTCCAGGAACAATCTTGTCCCAGCCTGAAAAGTCCCTGATTCCATAACAGCCACGTCGCTCTGGCACTGAGGGGGGTCAAATCCCAAAGAGTGGGCAGTTCAATCCTTGGACCATCAGCAGTCTCCTAGAGGGCAGAAACTGCAGGAGGGCAGAAACTGCATCTGGTTCATCTCTGTGTCCCCCATGCCTAAGAAAAGAGAGGGGTTCAGTCCCTGTTTGTTGAATGAACAAATGAACGATCCCTTGGGGGAACCACAGAGGGTTAAAGTCCTGGTTCTATCATAAGCTTCAGTGTCCTCTGCCAAGAGGTATTACCCAGCTCATAAGTGGTTTTATGAAATCATACATGCACACACACATCCATATATAGACATACTGTTGATACAAAAACTATGTAAAATGTGCAGCCCAGAGTCCAACATGCAGCAGGTACACAATGGCGGGGTGTAAATGTTTCATGATTTAGGTTACTTCCCTACCGGTCTGTGTCTCATTTGTAGCCAAAAGAACCTACATTTGTGAATCTGCACAGAAGGGCTCAGAAGACTGGGGCTGATAATCTTTCTAGGGCGGTGATTCCAGCAGGAAAGCAATAGTAGCTCCCTCCCCTGCCCAACCATGGAAACGTGGAGAAAGCTGAACCTTTCTGGACTTCTCTATTAGAGAGATGAGGGGGAGGGGCTGGGGTTTCATCTGTACCCCTTAAAAGAGACCCTCTGCTCTGTAAGATGGTCCCCCTCTGGTTTCCCCCCTGACTACTCTGGCTGTTTCTCTCCCTCATATCCTCTCCCTGAAGGCCATCTGCCTTCCTGCCTTTTTTTTTTTTTATCTTAATTATTGTTTTACATTTAATCACCAAGTCTTGAGTAATAGTATCCTAAAGAGCTAGTGAGATATCCCCAGGCTGGACTGACTTTCACAAAGGAACATAACAAGGGAGCCACTCACAGAGAGCCAGACACGTGCTTACACACTTTCTCTCTCACACACACACATACACAGAGTCCTATACATAAAAACAAAAAAGGACAGGAACATGGGCGTGCCACACAAACACACAGGCACACACACTTAGATATGTACACACGCTGTCTCAAACATAAGCCTACACACATACATTCACTACTAACAAAGGAACTCCAAAAAGCAGCACATACACATGCGCACGTGCGCACGCGCACACACACACACACACACACACACACACACACACACACACACACGGACTTACAGGAGGCCCGATGACTGTACTTCAAGCTTCACCTCCCAACCCAAGCCCAAAAATCTGTCTCCAATTATCTGGCCCGTGTTGGGAGCAACAGGAAATCCAGAGCTGCCTCTGTCTTCTGGGGGAGATGCCGGGATTTCAGCCATTTCTCCATCTTTGGAAAACAAAAGCCTTCTGGTCTTGTCTCCTTCTCCCTGCTTCCAGGGCAGCTGGGGCTAGAAGGGTGTGCATGTGGGTGGGAGGGAGGGTGTAAAAACTGAGCCTCAGAACCTCTTGGGAAAGAATAGCCTGGGAAAGTGGCCAGGGGTCTCTGAGCTCTGAACATGAGCCTTTCCAACTTCCCCCAAAACACTGAACAGGGCAGTTGCTTGGGTCAAGGATAAGGGTCTACAGTGAGGACCTCAGAATCAGCAATGACCCCAGGCACCAGCCTCATAGAGTGACCAGCACAAGAGTGCAACAACCACCAGACTTCCAATCAGAAGACCTGGGCTCAAGTCCCAGATCTACAGCGAGCCAGCTGCCAGTGACTTCACGCCTCAGAATCTCACTTAGGAAATGGGGGTAAGACAGCGGCATGCCTTACGGGGTGGTTGCGAGCAATCAGTGAGCTGGTCCAAGTGCTTGTGTAGCTGTTGGCTATGAGATGGTGCCCCAACC
This sequence comes from Okapia johnstoni, assembly GCA_024291935.2. Lineage (NCBI taxonomy): Eukaryota > Metazoa > Chordata > Mammalia > Artiodactyla > Giraffidae > Okapia > Okapia johnstoni. The sequence continues at coordinate 17,634,612 of CM044306.1, read as the reverse complement.
TGTGTGAGTGGCATCTCCCCCCCCAAACAAAAAGCTGTCCTTGTCTCTTCCACATACATTTGGCTATTCCCACAGAAGAGAAAATACTGTTTCAAGAAACCAAAGATTGAGACTTCCCTGGTGGTCCAGTGGCTAAGACTCTGTGCTCCCATTGCAGGGGGCCCAAGTTCTATCCATGGTGGGGGAACTAGATCCCATATGCCACAACTAAGAGTTTGCATGCCACAACGAAAGATCCCGAATGCTGCAACAAAAATCTAAGATCCCACTTGCTGCAGTCAAATACATAAAATTAAATATTAAAAAAAAACCCTGGATCGGCTTCTTTAGCCTTCTTCCCTTATTAGTCTCCCCATCTTGCAACTTTCTTACTTGACTGCACAACCCACCCCATTGGATTTGGATATCTTGTTTTTAAAGATACTTAATCCAGGGGCCCCTGGAGGAGGGCATGGCAACCCACTCCAGTGTTCTTACCTGGAGAATTCCCATGGACAGAGGAGCCTGACAGGCTACAGTCCATGGGGTCACAAAGATTTGAACAAGACTGAGAGACTAATCACAATCCAGCAGCAGCTTCCCCTAATTCAGCCCAGGGTTAATTTCCCCAAATAATGGATACTCTACCTGGCTTTGCTTAGGGGAGGGTTAGAAATCATGACTACGTAAAGGCGATAGTTCCCTCAATGGCTTTAAGGAAGGAACTTTTGAAAGTATTTGTTTGTTTGTTTGGTTGTGCCAGGTCTTAGTTGCAGTGTATGGGATCTTTTGTTTTGGCATGCAAACTCGTAGTTGCAGCATGTGGGATCTAGTTGCCTGACCAGGGATCGAACCCAGGTCCCCCTCATTGAGAGCGCAGAGTCTTAACCACTGAACCACCAGGGAAGTCCGAGGAAGGAACTTTTGAAGGACTCTTGCCACCATCCCAACCACTCTCTGGAACTTCAGGGCTTTGTAGGATTTATACTGCTTTGTAGGATTTAAACATACTTCTCTGGGAAATATGATTTCATTGTTTTTATCTAAGTTTCTCCACCAGATAGGGAGTTCTGGGTCACCTTCTCAACACTCCAAGCATGCCAGGAGAGTGGACTTGTGATGTGCCAGACTGGCAAAGGGAAATGGTTCAGTGGCCCCTCCCCGGGCCCCTGGGATGGGACAATCTTGTTAGAGACCCAGACTCCAATGGGTGCTCAAATAGAGGGAATTTGAAGCCAATAGAGTAAGGTATAAAAGGAAGACTTTTCTCACCTCTCTTCTTTATATCGTGAACAATCTTCCTTGGTAGCTCAGCTGGTAAAGAATCCACCTGAAATGCTGGAGACCCCAGTTCAGTTCCTGGGTTGGGAAGATCCCTTGGCGAAAGGGTAGGCTACCCACTCCGGTATTCTTGGGCTTCCCTCGTGGCTCAGCAGTTAAAGAATCTGCCCGCAGTGTGGGAGACCTGGGTCTGATCTCTGGGTTGGGCAGATCCCCTGGAGGAGGGCATGGCAACCCACTCCAGTATTCTTACCTGAAGAATCCCACGGACAGAGGTGCCTGATGGGCTACAGTCCATGGGGTCGCAAAGAGTCGGACGTGACTGAGCAAATTTCACTTTCTTTCTGCCCTCTCTTCTTTATATCGTGAACAATCTAATGGGCTGATTTAGTGTTTGAGAAACAGTAGGGTGATGGGAAAGAGTATGTGGGGGTAGAAGAGAGGAGTGAGAAGAAAGGTACGTGAGTACCACAAGGTCAAGGAACAGTCTTGAACATGGAGAGGAAATTTATGAGAGCGTCCCTTGGGGTGGAGCCACTTGATTCTCACCAACTCCAGAGCTGGGGTTTGGGTCCCCCTAGCCAGGCAACAGAGCCCAAATCTTTGGGGGAGGAGGGGTCAGGAGCTCAGATACGTCCTCCTCCTCTCTTGACAAGCACAGAGAGGACACCTTTCCTTGCCTCCTGCAGGGTCCTGACACATGACCCTTGAACATGTGGAATCAAGGGGCGTGAAATAGTCCAGCTCAGGAATGAGATCCCAACCCTGCCTGCCCAACCTGGCCCTCAGAGGCTGGCTCAGGGGGTCCACCCACAGTCCGAGCGGCCCTCCTTTGAAGGCCGGGCTAAGAGGTTCAGCTTTCCAGACTCTGGCGGCAGGAGTGAGTCATGGTCTAACAATGTGATCTGTCAAGTGCTGCAGCTCCCTGGGCTGCTTGTACCCACAGCCTCCCGCCGCCCGGATCCTCACTGGGTGTTCCTCAGTCTGAAAAACTCAGAGAGCATGCCTTGGCCCCCCACCCTCCCCCACCCCAAATCCAGTTGTTACTTCCCAGAGAGCCCATCTGACAGGGACACCAGCCAAAGAGATGGGTCAGAGGTGGAAAATTCTGAAAGTATGGGGCAACTTTTCCAGAATTTGAGTCCAGACTCTTAGGGAGTTAAGAATTAGGATGATGGGCCTAGAGTCTGTCATACAAAGTGAAGTAAGTCAGAAAGAGAAAAATCAACATCATAGATTAATGCCTATATATGGAATCTAGAAAAATGATACCCATGAACCTGTGTGAAGGGCAGGAATAGAGATGCAGATGTAGAGAATGGACTTGTGGACGCGAGGGGCACGCCGAGGGTGGGACAAATTGGGAGATTGGAATTGACATATATCCACTACCATGTGTAAAATGGCACACATTTCTTCTAGTGGCTAGTGCGAAGCTGCTGTATAGCACAGGGAGCACAACCCAGCGCGGGTGATGACCTAGAGGGGTGGGATGGAGTGAGGAGGCAGGTCCAAGGGTGGGGGGATTCATGTATACATACAGCTGATTCACGTGGCTGTGAGGCAGAAACTGAGACAACATTGTTGAGCAATCATACTCCAAAAAAAAAAAAGAAGGAGAATTAGGGTGAGGGGAGTGCAAAGGAAAAGGAACTGAGTCTGGGTGGCAAAGAAGGCCCAATTAGTCTGCTGCTTGATACGAGAGGTTGAGTACCTTGTATACCAAAGCCCACTGAATGGTACACTTGAAAAGGGTGAGCTCATGGTATGTATCAATATATTACGTATATCAACAAAGCTGGTTTGTTGTTGTTTCCAAAGAGTGTCTGAGTGGGAGGCAGGTGAGTCTGTCTCCAGAAGGAGGTAATGCTGTCTGTGCAGGTGGGTGGGTGGGGGGAAATGGACAAGAGGGTTAGGAGGACGTGGCTGCCTCCAGCTTCAAGTGGATCTGGGCTGGACTAAAGCAGTAGCATCTATGCCATGGGGATAGTTGGGATCAGTCCCTGCCCACGGGGATCCAGGGCCCATCCAGGATGTGTCAGCCCTGCTATGAGCCTTCAGTCTCCATGCTGAACACCCTGAAACACCACCACCCCAGTGACCCCTTCCATAGATTCAAATAACACTTTAGTTTCCCAGCAAAGCTTGAGATCCACCTGTAGCAAACAAGGGGTCCCTTTTACCTCATTTGGGGCTCATTATATTGTTACTCTTTTTTTTTTCTTCTGCTTTTAATCTCTCTTTTAATTTATGCTAACTTACACCTTCAAAAACATTATTTATTTTTGACAGCACCGCATGGCTGGTGGGATTTTTAGTTCCTTGACCAGGTATGGAACCCAGGCCCTGAGAACACAGAGTTCCAAGCACTAGTCCACCAGGGAAGTCCCTTCTGTATCTTTTAAGCCTCTTGGAAATCCATTACCCCCAACAAAGCAGAGTACACATAGCATTTTTAAAAATACAACTTGCAAAACACCCTCAGGTCCATTTTCTGTTTTAGGGTTGAGAATAGCCTATGTGGAAGGCATTAATAGAGAAGGTGAAGCTATTTCTATTTTTAGGTTAAGAGAGAGATGAAGAGACTTGGTCAGGGGCATCTGGCTATTGGATGTGGAGTGAGAGCTAAAACTGGGGTCCTGGAACTCCAAGGTACCACTCTTTCTTCTGTGGAAAGCAGCAGAAGAAAGCCCAGGAGAAGGCTCACCTCCTCCCAGGCATGCTGACAGGACTTTTAGCAGAAAAGTGCCCCAGCCCATCTGCTCAGTGGGGGAGGCCAGGGCCAAAGGAAAAGGGAAAGATGACTTTCCAATTCCTTTTCCTGGCCTCATCCCTTCCACGGACTTGAAGTGAATAGATGCTCCTCCTTTCGGTCACTTACACGTGTAACCACGGTACCATCCCTCAGGACAAGGGCAGACAGGACAGTTTTTTCCCAAGTCCCGGGCATAGGTGCCCGCTGTTCTATCTGGAGTTCATTTCGGAAGATATGGTATGAAGTTATCTCCTGACAACAGTGGGGTAACTCTGAGCCAAGAGGAGACTTCTCCTATTAAAAAAAATTTTTTTTTAATTTTTGACATAGCAGCCTTTATTTATTTATTATTCATTCATTTATTTAAATATTTATTTGGCTGTGGTGTGTCTTTGTTTGGAGGGGAAGCGTGCATTTTAAAAAACTGACTTATTTACTTTTCACTGTGCTGGGACTCCCTTGTGGCACATGGGATTTCTCCAGTTGGCGCACCGGCTTAGGTGCCTCAGGGCATGTGGGATCTCAGTTCCCAGATCTGGGATCGAACCCATGACCCCCGCACTGGCAGGCGGATTCTTAATCCACTGGACCTGCAGGGAAGTTCTGCGTGGAATCTTTTAGTTTAGACATGCTGGATCTCCCATCCTTGGTGCATGCAGGATCTTTAGCTATGGCATATGGGATCTAGTTTCCTGACCAGGGATTGAACCCAGGCCCCCTGCATTGGGAGCACAAAGTCTTAGCCATTGGACCACCAGGGAAGTCCTGAGATCCCTTTTAGAGGAGGGTCTGAAGGAATGACTGTGAAGATCACCGGGACAGGAGCCAAACTCTTCCCATTTCTCATACTCAGAGTGAAAAAGAGAACCCTCAGCCTCGAGAAGGGGCTCCTCCCATTTCAGCGAGACTTAACATACTTTGCGGTTCACAAAAGAGCCCCACCCAGCTCTGCTTTCCAGCACTTGCTCTGAGGTGGGGTGGGAATGAGGGTGCAAGATAGAGCATCATCAGAGACACATAAACAGTCTGACTGGGGAGCTAAGGAAAGGAGGGAGTAGCCTGCTACGGATTTGAACAGGAGTCTTTGGGGGCAATTACATCTGAGAGGGACTTGAATGTAAGCTTAATTTTCTTTTAATTTTTTAAAACGTGATAACTCTTACTTTGTGTTTGTTCATCTAAGTTTTAAAATATTCTTTCTTTTTTTTGACATCAGTATGTACTACAAAGCAATCAACACCAAAGGTCTAGTCACCCCCCCCATCGCCATTATACAGTTGATCTGCTTCACTCATTTCACCCTCCCCCAACTCCATTCCCCTTGGGCAACTACCAATCTACTTTCGTCTCTATGAGTTTGGTGTTCTTGTTTTTTGTGCATTTGGGTTTTTGTTTGCTTGTTTTGGGGGTTTTGCTTTGGCCACACTGCAGCACATGGGATCTTAGTTCCCCAGCCAATGATTGCACACTCGCCCGGTGGGTTGGAACAGTGGAGTTCTCATCCCTGGACCGCCAGAGAATTTCCTGTTCATTTGTTTTGTTTTTTTCAGATTCCTCATAGGAGTGAAATCACATTGAATTTGTCTCTCTTTGTCTGACACACCTCACTTAACATGATACCCTCAAGGTCCATCCATGTTTTCACAAATGGCAGGATTTTGCTCTTTTTCATGGCCAAGTAGTATTCCACTGTGTGTGTATGTGTGTGACAACCTCTGTATCTATTCATCCATCCATAGACACTTCGGTTGTTTCCATGTATATGTTGGCTGTTGTAAATAGTGCTACAGTGAACATAACAGTGCATATGTCTTTTCAAATTAGTGTTTTTGTGCTCTTTGGATGAATACCCAGAAGGGGAATACTAGATCATACAGTAGTTCTGTCTCTAATTTTAATTTTTTGAGGAATCTCCACGCTGTTTTCCATAGTTGCTGCACCAATTTATAATTCAACCAACAGTGCATAAAGGTTCTCTTTTCTCTACATCCTCTCAAAAACATGTCATTTCTTGTCTTTTTAAAATAACAGTCATTCTGACAAGTATGAGGTGATATCTCACTATGGTTTTGATTTGCATTTCTCTAATAATTAATAATTAATGATGTTTTCATGCATTTTGTTGGCTATCTATATTTCTTCTTTGGAAAAATGTTTATTCAGATCCTCTGCCCATTTTTTAAATCAGGTTGTTTGGGTTTCTTTCCGTTTTTTTGCTATTGTTAAGATGTATGAGTTCTTTATATATTTTGGATAGTAATCCTTTATCAGATATATGATTTGCAAATATATTCTACCATTCAGTAGGCTGCCTTCTGTTTTTTTGATGTTTTCCTTTTTTGCACAGTTTCTACTTCAGTGTAGTCCAGTTATTTAACTTTATGTTTGTTTCCCCTTGCCTTTGTAGTCAGACCCATGAATATATTGCTAAGATCAACATCAAGAAGCTCCACTTATGTTTTCTGAACGAATTTTATGAATTTTATGGTTTCAGGTATTACATTCAAGTTTTTAATCCATGTTGAGTTGATTTTTGTGTATGGTGTAAGATAGTGGTCTAGTTTCATTCTTTTGCATATGTCTGTCCAGTTTCTCCAACGTCATTGATTAAAGAGACTGTCCTTTCTCAATAGTATGTTCTTTGCTCTTTCATTATAAATTCATTGATCATATATGCATGGGTTTCTTTCTGGGCTCTCTGTTCATTTCCATTGATCTGTATGTCTGTTTTTAATGCCAGTACTATACCATTTGGATGACTATAGCTTTGTAGTATAGTTTGAAATCAGGGCGTGTGATACCTCCAGCTTTCTTCTTCTTTCTCAAGATTACCATGGCCATTTGGGATCTTTTGTGGTTCCATACAAATCTGAGAATTCTTTGTTCTAGTTCTGTAAAAAATGCCATTGGAATTTTGATAATGATGACTTATATTTTTTAAACAAAGGGTGGAGTGCGAAGAGAGAGAGAAGAGGGCATCAGTGATGGAAGGAAAACAAAGAGGAAAGTGTTCCAGGCAGAGGAGGACTGCCAAGGACACAGGCAATGCAGTGGAATGTGGGCACACTTGAGAAATATTGAGTAATTCTGCTTGATTGGAGCATGAGGTAGTGGAAAAAAGGACTGGAAAGGTAGGCTGGAGCCCTATCAAAACAGAGGCCCTTAAATTCCAAGCTAAGGAATTTGCATTTCATTTAGTAGGCCATAGGGAACCCCTACAAGTCACTGGCTTCGAGAACGGTTTGGGAGGAAAACTCTGGCAGCTGAACGTCTCTGGAAGTCTCTGTAGTTAAGTTACTAGAGAATGATTCAGGTTTTTGTGAGGTTGCTGTTCTTGGGAACTGGAAGGCCGGAAGATATTCATTTTAAATGCCTGTGCGATGATTCTGCCTTTATTCTAATGAGAGATACAAAGATGAACAAAGACACAGACTGTAGTTGATTCCTAGCCTTGTGGAGAAAGCCGACAAAGGAGCAGTTACCCTGCGATGAGGTCAAGTGTGCTGGGACCCCAACAGAAGGAGGATGTGGGAAACAGTTCAGAGGTTTCTCTCCAAGAAGAGAACAGTGATCCTAATGTCTTATCTTCCCACTTTAATGTAAATAGTCCTATTCCTGGGCTTCCCTGGTGGCTCAATGCTAAAGAATCTGCCTGCCAGTACAGGAGACACTGGTTCCGTCCCTAGTCCAAGGAGATCCCACACACCGTGGAGCAACGAAGCCCATGAGACACAACCACTGAGCCTGTGCCATGGACCCCAGGAGTCCCAACTACTAAGTCCATGTGCCGAAACTACTGAAGCCCACGGGCCCTAGAGCCCGAGCTCTGCAGCCAGAGAAGCCACCACAATGAGAAGCCCCACTTGCCACAACAAGAGAAAGCCCATGTGCAGCAGTAAAGACCCAGTATAGCCAAAAATAAATAAATAAAATTATAAAAATAAGTAACTAAATAGTCCTGCTCCTAAACATATTTTACATTTAGGGGGCACCTTGTCTGAGTCACGAACCAAATAACATCTGCTGAACGAACACAGACAAGTGTCCAAGTACCTGTTTTCTGTTTTCCTTTCTAACACCCCAGAGTGTGAGGCATTGACTAACCCACTAGACTGGGTGGGTCTGAGAAGCCCAAGGACCCAGGGTTAACTCTGACCTCAAGACACATGTCTCCCACCTCTCAGCTTTGCTTAATTGGGTTATAGGAATTAGTCCCGAGAAACAGAGAAACTACATTCTCCTCACTCCTAAGCCTCTAAAGAAGAGGTCAAGCGAGGTCGCCCCTGCTTGACCTGGTGAGGATGGCCAAGCAAGGAAAATAGCTTCTTGGAGGATATGGTAGGGCAGGCCAGTGCAGGGCAGGCAAGAGAAAACTGTGGAAGTTGGACCAGGGAGAGCTGAAGGAGGATGCTCCAATTCAGTGCCTAGCACACAGGAGACACCTACTAATTATTTATGGATTGAATGAATGAATCTCAGAAGTCAGAAGGCACTCATTTTCAGAGAAGTGCAATTAAATTGCAGTGAGAAACCATCTTTCACCTATGGGACAGGCAAAGATCAGAAAGCTTGAGAAGATCCTGTGTTAGTAAGAGTGTAGGAAACAGACCTTCACATGGCCTGCCCATGCAGCCGTAAGTGGGTAGTTTCCGTGCAAGGCGAGCTAGCAATATCGATCAACATCACAAATGTGTGCAATTTGCAAGCAAGCAATTTCATTTCTGGAGATTTATCCTGCAGACATACATGTGTGCAAAGTGATCTGTGTACAGTTGCTTCTAATTGCAGAAGATAAAAAATAACAAGGAGCTGACAAAACTGATGATGGCTTATCCATCCAATTAAATACTGTGAATTATGATATGGACTGCTTTGCAAGATGAATTACTGTAAAAAACTAGAGGATGAATAGCAGATGTAGTAGGGTAACATTTGTGTGAACAACAAAAAAACAATGTGTGCATGTTTGTATGTTCTCATTTGTGTGGGAAGAAAAATACATATTTGGTTATATAAATATAGAATACTTTGAGAAGGGAACAGGAGAATACTTCCTGGGTTTGCCTTCAGCATGGTGATCTGGGTAGCTGGGGAGCAGGTACATCGTACACAAACTCATTTGTACCTTTAAAATTTTATACTATGTGCAAGTAGTGCTTACAAAAACATTTTTAATATAAACAAATTAAAAAGAAGAGAGAGGCTTGTGGCTGTTTCCTTCAACAGGGTCTCCCGGGGCAGCACCTTCCTTGTGAGTTGGTCTACAGCGCCCTCTGCTGCTGTTTGTAAGTAATGCAAAGTGGGTGTGGGGATGACCCGCAGGGGATTCTGAGGGAACACTGAGATCTCTAAACACAAAGAAGAAACAATAGTGTACAGTGTTGAAGCTGCAGGAGATGAGAAAGGACAGGCTATGCCGTCTGGTATCTGACGTATAATAGGAGGGGCACCGGGAATGAGCAGTACTGGGTTCAAGTCCTGAATCTGCCCTCGCTGGCTGTGTGCCCTGGGACACGCGACCTTTTTAAGAAGTCTTAGCTCTTGCCCCGTAAATTGGGCTAATAATGTCTACCCTTAGGGTTATTGTGAAGATCAAATAGGTACGGAATGTGAGCAGTGGTTTAGAATTGGAGAAGTGCTATAAAAATGCTAAGGGATTATATTTAATTAGCCCTATTCCTTTTTATGAGAAAATAGACGCAGTTTAGGGCAGTGGTCAAGACAAAGGACTCTGGAGCTAGAACTGCCTGAGTTGTAAGCCCAGCTCCACCATCCCCTAACTGGGATAATCCAGGATAAACTACTAACTTTGAAGACCTCCTGTTTTTCCATCTGTGAAATAGTGTTAAAATAACATTTTCGGATGGTTGTTGTGACAGTTAAGTGAATAGGTGTTTCATTTGGTATCATGCCTGGCACACAGTAACTGCTAGTTAAGCATGTGCTGTTATTGATTTCTTATAATATATGCAGTGCTTATATACTTTCAGTTGTTGTTTATAGTTGCTAAGTTGTGTTTGACTCTTTTGTGACCCCATGGACTCTAGCCCACCAGTCTCCTCTGTGCATGAGATTTTCAAGCAAGAATACTGGACTGGATTGCCATTTCCTCCTCCAGGGGAATCTTCCCCACCCGGGAATCGAGCCTGTGTCTCCTGCATTGGCAGGCAGATTCTTTACCCTTGAGCCACCAAGGAAGCCCATGTACTTTATGTAGGTGCTTTAACTAGTCTTACCATTTTTTATGCGAAGAGCCTGAGGCTTGGAGAGGGGATGTGACTTGCCCAAGCCACTCAACTAATGAATAGTAATGATTCCAGAACCTTCCGGATGTAAGTACTCTAGTTTAGAGGGCATTTTCGGGTGGGGCTGTATTTAATCCCAGCAACCTGAATTAGAGCCAGACTGGAGAGGGGATGAAGGTTGGGGGGACAGTGCAGAAGAGAAGCTTTAGTAGGAGGAAGACGCGGAGAAGAGGAGGACTCGTGGGGAGACCCAGGGACATGTTGTGGCAGGGTCTGTAAGAATTCAGCTGTAGCACTAATAGGAAAGAGCTGTAGCACTAATAGGAAACGGAGTGGGAATTAGGAGTATAGAACACTGGAAGGACTTTAGAGGAGAGGATCAAGGATGAGGGATTTTAAGCTAAATTCCTGGGGGTGGGGTGGGAACTCTGAACATGATGATAATCATCCTCACTGGGAATAAATATTTCTGAGAAAGGCAACATGGTGTAGTAGAAAGAGCACTAACAAGTATTTGTTCCTCATCTACTGTGCCACGCTATCAACCAGAGAGTAAAAAGACTGCTGTTTGCTAGCTGGGTGCCCTTAGGCAGATTATTAAGCTTTCTGAGCCTCTGTTCTCACAACAGGCATCATGATACTTGACTGGTAGGAGTGGCAGTCCCACTCCTGGGCACATATCCAGACAAAATTATGACTCAAAAAATTACTTGCGCCCCTATGTTCATAGCAGCACTGTTCACAAAAGCCAAGGCATGGAAACAGCCTAAATGTGCACCAACAGATGAAGGGATAAAGAAGATGTGGTACCTATGTAATACAATGGAATACTACTCAGTCATAAAAAGGATGAAATAGCGCCACTTGCAACAACATGAACGGACCTAAAGATTATCATACTAACTGAAGTAGGTCAGAAGGAGAAAGATAAATAGCATATGATATCACTCATGTGGAATCTAAAATATGACACAGATGAACTTATCCATGAAACAGAAACAGACTCACAGACGTAGAGAGCAGACTTGTGGTTGACAAAGCAGAGAGGAGGTGAGGGAGGGATGGATTGGGAGTCTGGAATAAGCAGATCCAACTGTTAATATAGAATGGATAAACAACAAGGTCCTACTGTATAGGAAGCCTGGCGTGCTGCAGTTCATGGCGGGGAGGGTGGTTACAAAGAGTCGGACATGACTTAACAACTGAACAACAACTGTATAGGAACTCTATTCAATATCCTGAGATAGACCATAATGGAAAATATTATGAAAAAGAATGCATATATACATATAGCTGAATCTCTGTGCTGTAGAGCAGAACTTAACAGTTCAGTTCAGTTCAGTCGCTCAGTCGTGTCCGACTCTTTGCGACCCCATGAACTGCAGCACGCCAGGCCTCCCTGTCCATCACCAACTCCCGGAGTCTACCCAAACCCATGTCCATTGAGTCGGTGATGCCATCCAACCATCTCATCCTCTGTCGTCCCCTTCTCCTCCCGCCCCCAATCCTACCCAGCATTAGGGTCTTTTCCAATGAGTCAACCCTTCGCATGAGGTGGCCAAAGTATTGGAGTTTCAGCTTCAACATCAGACCTTCCAATGAACACCCAGGACTGATCTCTTTTAGGATGGATTGATTGCATCTCCTTGCAGTCCAAGGGGCTCTCAAGAGTCTTCTCCAACACCACAGTTCAAAAGCATCAATTCTACGATGCTCAGCTTTCTTCACCGTCCAACTCTCACATCCATACATGACCACTTGAAAAACCATAGCCTTGACTAGACGGACTTTTGTTGGCAAAGTAATATCTCTGCTTTTAAATATGCTATCTAGGTTGGCCATAACCTTCCTTCCAAGGAGTAAGCATCTTTTAATTTCATGGCTGCAATCACCATCAGCAGTGATTCTGGAGCCCAAAAAAATAAAGTCTGACACTGTTTCCACTGTTTCCCCATCTATTTGCCATGAAGTGACGGGATCAGATGCCATGATCTTAGTTTTCTGAACGTTGAGCTTTAAGCCAACTTTTTCACTCTCCTCTTTCACCTTCATCAAGAGGCTCTTTAGTTCTTCACTTTTTGCCATAAGGGTGGTGTCATTCGCATATCTGAGAACTTAACACACCATTGTAAATCAAATACTTCAACAAAATTAATTTTTTAAAATATTGTTAGGTAATAATGAACATGAAAGCCACTCACAGTGCCTGGTAGCCTGTGCGTACGCACAGGTGTTAGCTGTATTTGAGTTGAGGAACTCTATGCAGGAGACTGAGCCAGGCGCTGTGAGCTGTCCAAGAAACCTGAGGTGGGAACTTTGCAGCCAAAGGGCTTAGAGTCTAGTTGGAGAAACAGGACAGATGCATAAAAGATTTTAAAACAAAACAGAAAAACAGTATCGTACATTTCAAGGACTGGAAAGGAGCAGCCTCCACCAAGGGCGGGGCCGCTGAGCTGGGCTCCCTGAAGACATGTAAGGGAGACCTTGAGGGACTTAGACAAGTGGAGAAGGAGGTGGGACAGCTGAGATGGAGGAGAGCAGGGGGAGATGAGGGACAGGTGAGCAGTGAGCGGAAGTATGTGTTTCCTGAGCATCTGCTCCGTGTCAGTTACCATGCCAGGGGCTTTCCTGGATCTAATCTTGCTGGATTCTCACAGCAACTTGTGAGGTACTCATCTGTCTCATTTCATAAATGAGAAATGCTGAGAATCAAAAATAACATCACTTGCTAATGGTCACCCTTAGTATATGGAAGAATCAACACTCAAAGACAGAACCCTGACCACAAAATCCACATAAAGGGATAAAAGTCAGAAAATATCAAGGGGCTTCCCTGGTGATCCAGTGGCTACAACTCCACTCTCCCAATGCAGGGGGCCTGTTTTTGATCACTGGTCAGAGAACTAAAGATCTTGCATGCCACAACTAAAAAAGATCTTGCATGCTCCAATTAAGACCTTGTGCAGCCAAATAAATAATTTTATTTTTAATTTTTAAAAAAAGAATCAAAGATTGGTGTATGTATAAAGGAGACAGAGTCTTGAGCAAAGGTGGGTGGTGGTGGGGGGCATTCCAGGTAAAATTGAAAGCACCCAGGCCTTAAGGAAGAAACGTAAGATCACGTGAGGGAGGCTTGTGAAGGCAAGAGGGTGCCAAGATGAGGTTGGAGAAGCAGAACAACCCTGCCATGCACACCCTTGTATTTGTATATCATGTTCAGAACTGGAGCTTGATCCTAACTTAAGGAGAAGCCAGTTTAAGCAGGGGAGTTACATGATTCAGCTGATTTCTCAGAAAGCTCATTCTGGGATGTTGTATGGAACAGGGTTAAAGTGGCCAGGATGGAGCAAATTGCAATTGTCTTAGAAGGCTGGTGACGATTTGAATGGGGCTGGAAGCGTGCCTTCCCTGGAGGAGGCCATGACAACCCATTCCACTATTCCTGCATGGAGAATCCCCGTGGACAGAGGAGCTGGGCGGGCTATAGTCCATGGGGTTGCTCAGAATCAGACACAACTGAATCGACTTAGCAACAAAGCACACAGAAGTGTGTCTTAGGAGTAGCAGTGTGAGGTCAGTCTTGATGACGAATTGGCTATGAGAAGGGTAAGGAGAACATGTTGTCAAGGTTGACAGGAAATGTCATTTCTGAGATGGAAGAACCGAAGGAGGAGGAGGTCTGGGGCGGCAGGGAATAGATCGGAGTTTACAGCAATGTGGGCCAAGAGAAGGCTATAATGTCAATTTACTTTGAGACTGTTCAATCCTGTTATGAAAGGTAAGTGTGTAGTATGTAAAACGTGAGTGAAATATTTTAAGATGTTTTAAGGATAGATAAGTAGCTAGTAAGCAAAATGTTTGTTAGAGGGATGTAGACGTCATCATTAGCACATAGTTAAACAGCAAGTAACGGAGAAGGCAATGGCAACCCACTCCAGTACTCTTGCCTGGAAAATCCCATGGACAGAGGAGCCTAGTAGGCTACAGCCCATGGGGTCGCAAAGAGTTGGACACGACTGAGCAACTTCATTCCACTCACTTCACTCACTTCATACTTTATCACTGGAGAAGGAACTGGCAACCCACTCCAGTATTCTTGGCTGGAGAATCCCATGGACTGAGGAGCCTGGCAGGCCGTGGTCCGTGGGGTTGCAGAGAGTCGGGCACGACTGAAGTGACTGAACAAAAAAAACAGCAAGTAAAACGTGTGTGTGCGTGTGAAATGTAGATAGGAATTAGCTCATATTCACTTATTCTTTCTTTGAATTACTAGACTATGAGAACCTGAGGGCAGAACCATGTCCCTTTAGAGTATCAGGTTTTTAGACTTTTGAAAACCATAGCCCAGACTTCCCTGACAGTCCAGTGGTTAAGACTCCATGATTCCATTGTAGGGGGTGTGGGTTCAATCCCTGGCTGGGGAACTGTGATCCCACATGCTGCATGGCAAGGCAAAAAATAAATAAACAAAATGGATAAATAAAAGCCATAACCCACAGCAAGAAATATATTTTATGTATGTCCCAGGTAACATATATTTATAAAAATACATAAGTGCATTGGGTTTCCCTGGTGGCTCAGACAGTAAATATATAAGTGCATCAAAAGTTTCTCAAGGCAATATGTACTTACTCTTCCTACTGGTTATGCACTCTGATCTTTCCTATTTGATTCTCTTCTATTTTTTTTTCCCAACAGAAGATCTCATATATTTATTACTGAGCCAAAGTGCTAGTGCAGAATCACTAACACAAAGAGAAAAATCATTTTCCCAATAAAACACGTCCAGCTGTTCAGAAAGTGGTGATGTTCTCAGAGTAATATGGTAAGATCTAAGTGACCTTGTGTGTGTGCTCAGACACTCAGTCATGTCCGACTATTTGCAGCCGTATGGACTGTAGCCCGTCAGGCTCCTCTGTCCATGGGATTTCCCAGGCAAGAATACTGGAGTGGGTTCCCATGTCCTCCTCCAGGGGATCTTCCCAACCCAGGGATCAAACCCACATCTCTTACCTCTCCTGCATAGGCAGGCAGATTCTTTACCACTAGTGCCACCTGGGAAGCCCCAAGTGACCTTGACACAAGCATAAATCTGTGTGCCACCTCGTGTGCAAGGCTCCTTAGAGACCCAGCTTGGTTCTTCTCCAATGTCTTCCCTTGGAGTTGTACCTGATTCTGTTACCAGTTTTGATTCCAATTCATTGGGGAAAGCGACGACTCTGCTTTTATTTCTTGGCCAGAAATCACTTGATCCTGAAAGTCTTGTGAGAAGACATGGTGAGGAGCAAATTCACCACACACAGGATGACACGGAAGAGAGAAGGAAGCAGGTGGGAGGACGTGTGTAGAACCTATTTTCTTTTTCAGCGATGATTACATCTCTGACTGATTCTACAACTCACGAATGGGTTGTAACTTGCGGTTTGGGAAACTGCTAACAAGTGTGTGGGGTTTCCCTTGTGGCTCAGTGGTAAAGAATCTGCCTGCCAATGCAGAAGATGGAGGTTTGATCTCTGGGTTGGGAAGATCCCCTGGAGAAGGAAATGACAACCCACTCCAGTATTCTTGCCTGGGAAATCCCAGGGTCAGAGGAGTCTGGCAGGCTATAGTCCACAGGGTCACAAAAGAGTCAGATGCAACTTAGCAACTAAGCAATAACAAGTGTGTGAAAAGAATGAAAAGCTGAGTCTGAACCCTACTTCAGCCATTTGCTATATGACCTCAGGCAAATTACTTTGTCTCTCTGGGCTTCATTTTTCTGACCTGGAAAATAAGAAAACTGGACTTAATGATTTTTTGTCTTCCTTCCAGCATTAAGGTCTTTTAGCTCATTACTACTCCCAATACTACACACATACTCCCACCCCCCATATACACTCATACATAGCCCCCAGGATTGGGTTCCTGTTATTATTGACAGAGTATGTCACCTAGGAGGCCAGTCTGATGAAGGGTCATCTAATAAAAATAGTTATTGAAATTAGCGTTTATCTAAATTCTCCATGAAGGAAAAATCTTATAGCCATTTTACAAATTGCCAGCACATTTTTAAATTTTTTGGCCATGATGCTTCCCTGATCAGGGATTGAATCCATGCTGTCTGCAATGGAAGCATGATCAGTGTCTTAACCAATGGACCATCAGGGAAGTCTCAAATTGTCAGTGCATTTGACCAAATTGGGTCATTATCATTACTCATTATCTCTCCAAAGTCTTTATTCTGCAGCTAAATAATAATGACTTAATAATTTACAGCAAACTGTAACCTTTGCTGACAAAGATCCGTCTAGTCAAAGCTATGGTTTTTCCAGTAGTCATGTATGGATGTGAGAGCTGGACTATAAAGAAAGTTGAGTGCTAAAGAATTGATGTTTTTGAACTGTAGTGTTGCAGAAGTTTCTTGAAAGTCCCTGGGACTGCAAGAAGATCAAACCAGTCAATCCTAAAGGAAATCAGTTGGAAGGACTGATGCTGAAGCTGAAATTCCAATACTTTGGCCATCTGATTCGAAGAACTGACTCATTGGAGTAGACCCTGATCCTGGGACAGACTGAAGGCAGGAGGAGAAGGGGATGACAGAGGATGAAATGGTTGGATGGCATCACCGACGCGATGGACATGAGTTTGAGCAAGCTCCAGGATTTGGTGATGGACAGGGAAGCCTGGCGTGCTGCAGTCCATGGGGTGGCAAAGAGTAGGACACGACTGAGCAACTAAACTGAACTGAACTGTAACCATGATGTCATGAAAAACTTCATCAGGTAAGAAAGATCCTATCACCATAAACCTCCTCTTTGTTTAACAGGTGAGGAAATGTACTAGGACCAGGTGTATTGCAGGTCACAAAGGTCACATGGGGTGCTAAGTGGTGTTGCTGCACCATGAACCCATGCCTCCTGCTTTCACATCTGGGGCCTCTGCTTCCTGAGAACACAGGCTCAGGACCATACCAACCCAGAAGTGGGCTGTCTTTCTGCACCTGTGGGGGTGGGGGGCCGGGGCTGTGTGATTAGGATTTGCTGATAACCCTGCCTTGCAATACTCCAAGCCCAGCTGATTGTTGTCCCATTTATTTTTCTTTCCACTTTAAAATGTGAATTTCTTCTGAGGGAAAGCCAGTCCACATGTTTCTGATTTGTCTGCACTTAATTTCTCCAAATAGTGCTCTCTGATATCCCTGAGCTTCACACCTTTCCTAGACGATGCTGAGTGAGCAGATTGAGAAGAGATGGCACTCCCAAACATCCCCTTAGGCAAATGATGTCTCCCAGGCTTGCAGTTGAGGCTGTACCTGGCTTCAGCTGCAGATATCAGCTCCAGCTCTAGCCAAGGAGACAGTTAAACAGCTGGGCCAGGGACTTTCTGGTGGTGCAGTGGCTAAGACTCTGCTCTCCCAATGCAGGGACCTGGATTCCAACCCTGGTGAGGGAAGTAGATCCCACATGCTGTAACCAAGGTCCCCCCTACCACAACCAAGACCTAGCACAGCCAAATAAATAGAAAACAAAGCAAGCAAACAAAAAACATCTGGGTCAGCCAGCATGGGACTCCATTCAGAACCCAGAATATTATGAAGCAAGGGTGACATTGATCCCTGATAGCTTGGCCAGGGCGTGAAGTAAAGTCCTGTATGAAGTAAGCCTGGTACTCCTTGGCTGTCCTAATCATATACCTCGGGAGGAGTGTTTAGATGTTTCCTCTGAGCAAACTTGACTATAACTGTGGGAGTGAACTGGGATGGATAGCCATTCCCCCGAAGGAGGGTTGATCTGTGGGGACAACACAGCATGCTAGAAAGTGCTAGATAATCAGGGGAACCTGACATCCAAGCTTGAATCTGACATTCAGCCCAGGGACTTTAGCTAAGTTACTTTACCTCTGTGGATATATATCATCAGTAAACCCCCACTGCAGATTGTTGTAAGGATTAAATGAGACAATGTGTATGACAGGAGAGTAAATAGGCACTTAATAAATGGCAGCTAATTGTTTCATATTATCTGAAAGTAAAAGACTGTATGTTTAATTCCCTCTTAATTCTCATTTAAATCATGCTCCGGACAGCCTCCAGGCACCCTGCTGAGTCCAATATGGAAAATTTTATAACAATCAATCAACAATAATTTAATGAGAATGTGACTATAAATCCAGGGCTGGATGCTCTGAGGGTGGGCTGGAGAAGAGAAAAAAAGTGGGTTTACAAGGTTATTGAGGAGTTCCTTGAGAAAAATGTCACAGATGCTTGAGAAAAATCACAAAGCAGTTTAACAGATCAACAGAATACAAGTTGAGTTTGGGAGGCTGGGGATAAAGAAGCCAGCTGGGGGGATGCAGAGGCATGCTGGAGTAAGGCCTTAACTGGGGAAGCCTTCTCCATGATCCTGAACTTGGGCTTGAATTTTAAGCTTCCTTAATACACAGTAGACAGGAAATCTGAGGTTGTATAATAAAAGATCAATTTTTTTGTGGTAAGAATTTATGGATGGGGAAAGGAGGGAAAACTGCTTAGTGGAATGGGGTTTCCTTTTATGGTGATGAAAATGTTTGGAAACTACTTAGAAGTGGTGTTTACTCAACAATGGGAATCTAAATGCCATTGAATTTTTCACTTTAAATTGGTTAATTTTATGTCATATGAATTTCACTTCAATTAAAAACTTATGGAGTTATAACCTAAATGAGAAAAGAATTTGAAAAAGAATAGATACATGTGTGTATATATATATAGCTGAATCACTCTGCTGTACATCTGAAACTAACACAACATTGTTAATCAACTATACTCCAACATAAAATAAATTTTTTAAAACTTGTGGAAATAAAAACTAGTATTTTTAAAGGAGTAGCCCTACCAGATGCTAGAATTTTCTTCTTTTTGGCCACACCACACAGCTTGTGAGATCTTATTCCCCCTACCAAGGATTGAACCTATGCTCCTGGAAGTGGAAGGCTGGAGACCTAACCACTGGACTGCCTGGAAATCCCCTAGAAAATATTTTTAAGCTACAGAAATTAAAACAGTGTGTTATTGGCACAGGAATTAAACAGTAGATAAATCAAGGGAACAGAGTCCAAAGTAGACTCAAATGGCTTCCCTGTCCATGGAATTCTCCAGGCAAGAATACTGGAGTGTGTTGCCATTTCCTTCTCCAGGGGATCTTCCCAACCCAGGGATCAAAACTGGGTCTCCTGTTTTGCAGGCAGGTTCTTTACCATTTGAGCCACCAGCGAAGCCTATTTGGGAAATTAGTATTTGCTAAATAAGACAGTAAAAATCAGGGCAGAAAGTATGGATTATTCAACTGTTCAATAAATGTTGTTGGGACAAGTGCTAACCATTTGGGAAAAAAATTAAAGCTAGACTCATACCTCACAGTTTATACCAAAATGAATTCCAGATGGATTAAAAGATTAAATCCAAAAGAATGGAAGTGTGAGAGTTCTGGAAGGAAAATACGGTAGCACTTTGTATAATTCTGGGGTGAGGGGTCTTTTTTTATAGGCTTGACATGAAGCCCTGTAACAACAACAACAAAAAGGATTGATCAATTTGACCAAACACAAAAAAACACAGAAATGGCAAAAATTACTATAAACAAGTTTGAAGGACAAATGACAAATTGGAAGAACATTTGCAGCTCATAATATAGGTTAACTAATTTCTCCTATATAGAAAGAACTTTTACAAGTTAATAAGAGAAAGCAAATCATTTCTATTGAAATAAGTGTAAGAAAAACTGAATGGTCACAACATATGAGAATATGTTTAACCTTATTAGTAATCACAGAAATAGAAATAAAATCAACAAGGAAAGTATATTTATTGCTGACCAAACTGATGAAGAAAAAAATTGTTCCCAGACAATATATCCTCTGCATTTTTGTAAAGATATGAAATAGTACATTGAACTTTCCTGGAGGGCATTTTGACTTGTTTATCAGTATATTAAATGAACTTGCTCTTCAACCCAGAAATTCCACTATATGACTTTATCATTGAATTAATAAGTCAAGTGAACAAAAATACAATGTGAAAATTAGGGAAAACCTAAATGTTAAATCAACAGAAGCCTGACCCATACTACTGGAATGCTACAAAGTCATTTAAAGAGACTATGTACACTGATATAAGTTGTACTATGATATTGGCTGGAAAAAGTAAGCTACAGAGTCATCTTATACCTTACAATGGCCTTATTTTTGTAAGAATAAATTAAAAAATGTATATTGCTTGCTTTTTTTTTTGTATCAAAAGTAAAAAAGTCTGGAAGGATACATCAGTTCAGTTCAGTTCAGTTCAGTCGCTCAGTCGTGTCCGACTTTTTGCGACCCCATGAATTGCAGCACGCCAGGCCTCCCTGTCCATCACCAACTCCCGGAGTCTACCCAAACCCATGTCCATCGAGTCGGTGATGCCATCCAATCATCTCATCCTCTGTCGTCCCCTTCTCCTCCCGCCCCCAATCCTACCCAGCATTAGGGTCTTTTCCAATGAGTCAACTCTTCGCATGAGGTGGCCAAAGTATTGGAGTTTCAGCTTCAACATCAGACCTTCCAATGAACACCCAGGACTGATCTCCTTTAGGATGGATTGATTGGATCTCCTTGCAGTCCAAGGGACTCTCAAGAGTCTTCTCCAACACCACAGTTCAAAAGCATCAATTCTACGACGCTCAGCTTTCTTCACCGTCCAACTCTCACATCCATACATGACCACTGGAAAAACCATAGCCTTGACTAGACGGACTTTTGTTGGCAAAGTAATGTCTCTGCTTTTAAATATGCTATCTAGGTTGGCCATAACCTTCCTTCCAAGGAGTAAGTGTCTTTTAATTTCATGGCTACATACCATACTATTAACAATAGATACTCCTAGAAGGGAGTGGAGAAGATTGGGGGAAGAAACTTACCTTGTAAATTTCTGTAGTGTCTCAAAATGTTCTGCTTTTATAATCAAACAAATTTGAGGGTTAATTATAAGTTATAGAACATTTGTGTAAGGGAATGCTTCAAAGGACTATAGATCTCTACAGGTAGCTAGATAGAGACATAGGAAGATAGATAGATATCTTTCTAAGTCTATAGATAGAAAGATATCCATAAAATATTGTCTGGTGAAAATGGGATGCATGCTCAGTCACTAAGTCATGTCCGACTCTTTTTGATCCCACAGATTATAGGCCATGAGGCTCCTCTTGTCCATGAGATTTTCCAGGCAAGAATACTGAAGTGGGTTGTCATTTAGATCACAATGTGTCCCGATCTCTTATATTTTTCGAAGAAACAATGTAGTAACCAAAATCCCCAAAGGGAGGATAAAATTTTTATAAATTCTGAATCTAATGAAACACACATACACAAAGATGTACATGAATGTGATAGCATATGAACTTGCCTACATAAATTGTAAAATGTAATTTCACAATTGTCAGAACAGAAACTAAAAAAAATAATAATCTTTAAGCACCATCTCATGGAGATAGTACCACTACCATTTTCAAATATGCCCCAGTGTTTCCATTTTTGTGATCTGGGGAAGAAGATCAGCATACATGCTTGTGTGTGTGTGTGTGTGCGTATGTGTACACATATGCATAGAAGAGAGAGACTGACGGCTTTGATAGTATGATGGAATTTCTAGGGATATTTTTCCTTTTTCTTTAACCTATTGGTCTAACTTCTTTACACCAAGCAGTGTTTTCTTTGTAAACCAAAAATAAACATTTTTAAGAAAGAAGTGAAAATTAAGGTAAAATGTATATATATTTCTTCAGTTGTTTTAGTAACTACTCCCAGCATGGGCAATTCCTGTAAATGTTTTCTAAGAGTGCACTGGTCAAAGAATACATCAAGGTCATGATCCATATGACTCCCTTCTCCCTGCCCAGTGTTTGATATTTCCCTAGAGCCAAAAAGAAAGCTCAACAAACAAAAATAAATAATCAAGATGGGGGGTATGTGAGGCTGGGCGTACTGGGTAAACAAAAGCAGTTGAACTCTCCAGGCGAGGTTTGATCTTAACATCCAATGGGAGTGACCTGCAAACCACATCACCACAATCCCCTTAATTCCCTTTGAAGATCATTGAGCAGCACTCACTAGTACAGAAAATAGCTTCCCACCGGGGCTAATCACCGGGAGCCCTCCTTTCTCCTAAATCAGAACAGATGACCAGACAAAACCACATCATACGTGGGCAAGTCCCACTCAAGTACTGTTTATTTGAGGATTTTATCTGTACACCAAAACTGCTCCAAAATTGGTGGCATTTACTCCGCTCACAAAAATAAAGTTAGTTAGGCATAAAATTAGTGTGTAAAATATCAAGATGATCCATTAAAAAGTGGGAAAATTTCAGGAACAATGGAGAGGGGAAAAGAGAATTTTTTTTAAGGTAGAATTTTTTTTTAATTTTTTTTTTTAAATTTGACATTTATTTGGCTATGTAGAGTCTTAATTGTGGCATGCAGGGTCTTACTTGTGTCTTGCAGCGCATCGACTCAAGCTGTAGCACATAGGCTTAGCTGCTCTGAGGCGTGTGGGAATCTTAGTTCCCTAGTTCCCTGACCAGGGGTTGAACTTGTGTTCCCTGCATTGCAAAGCAGATTCTTAACCACTCGTCCACTAAGGAAGTCCCTAAGGTAGAAATTTCTTTTACCAGAGTCTTGATTTTTTTTTTTTTAGATGGAAACAGTTTTTAAGGTGGAAATCTCTTATACCAGAGTCTTGATTTACTCTACATAATACCAAATAATTGACTTTGATTTTTAGCTCAAGAGATTGTTACTTCTCTTTTCTTCTAGTAACTATAACTAGGCTTCCTAAATCAATCAGATGTTTTTACGTTGTAGGCACATTAATTTAGTGGGCAAAAAAGCCCCCAAAAAATATAGTCTGTAGGAAAAATTATTGTCTTAGAGTCATACTTATGTTAGCAATTGCAACTGGCTCTTGTGAGCATTGATGTAAAATCCCCACCATTGGTCTGTACCACATTAAAAATTACGATCTTCAGCAAATCTTTTTTTTAAATAATTTATTCACTTATCTGGGGCTTCCCAGGTGGTGCTAGTGGTAAAGAATCTGCCTGCCAAAGCAGTAGTTGCAAGAGACATGGGTTCAATCCCTGTGTCGGGAAGATTCCCTGGAGGAGGTCATGGCAACCCACTCCAGTATTCTTGCCAGGAGAATCCCATGGACAGAGGAGCCTGATGGGCTACAATCCAGAGGGTCAAAAACAGTCAGACACAACTGAAGTGACTTAACATGCACACTTTCCTTTACTTATCTTAGGTTGCTGTTTGTGAGCCCTCTCCAGCTGGGGCTAGTTGGGGGCTACTCTTCGCTGCAATGCATAGGCTTCTCACTGTGGTAGTGCCTCCTGGTGTGGAGCACAGGCTCCAGGGAGTACTGGGCTCAGTAGTTGCCTCCCAGGCATTCACTAATTGTGACTCACAGGCCCTAGAGCACAGGCTCAGCAGTTGTGGCCCATGGGCTTTAGTTGCCCACAGAATGTGGAATCCTCTTGGATCAGGGACCAAACCCATGTCCTCCGTTTTAGCAGGCAGACTCTTATCCATGGTACCAAAGGGAAGTCCAAACCTTTTTTTAAAAAATTTATTTTTATTTGTTTATTTGGCTACGTCAGGTCTTAGTTGCAGTTGTGGCAAGTGGGATCTCATTCCCCGATCATGGATCGAATGCAGGCCCCCTGCACTGGGAGAGAGGAGTCATAACACTGGACCACCAGTGATTTGAAAGTCCCTCCAGCAAATCTTTAAGAAAAAAAAAAAAACAGTGGAAGATTTCATTCTTAACCACATTGTCTCCACATATGAAGTCTTTACTTTCCATCCTTATTCCACCCATTCCAGTTCATCTTAGTTCACTGATTCCTAGAATGTCAATGTTCACTCTTGTCATCTCCTATTTGACCACTTTCAATTTGCCTTGATTCAGGACCTAACATTCCAGGTTCCTATGCAATATTGCTCTTTACAGCATCGAACCTTGCTTCTATCACCAGTCCCATCCACAACTGGGTGTTGTTTTTGCTTTGGCTCCATCCCTTCACTCTTTCTGGAGTTATTTCTCCAGTGATCTCCAGTAGCATACTGGGCACCTACCGACCTGGGGAGTTCATTTTTCAGTGTCCTATCGTTTTGCCTTTTCATACTGTTCATGGGGTTCTCAAGGCAAGAATACTGAAGTGGTTTGCCATTCCCTTCTCCAGTGGACCACATTCTGTCAGACCTCTTCCCCATGATCCATCAGTCTTGGGTGGCACCATACACCATGGCTTAGTTTCATTGAGTTAGACAAGGCTGTGGTCCACGTGATCAGATTGGCTAGTTGTCTGTGATTGTAGTTTCAGTCTGTCTGCCCTCTGATCCTCTCTCTCAGTGCCTAGCATCTTACTTGGGTTTCTCTTGCCTTGGACGTGGGGTCTCTCTTCACGGCTGCTCCAGCAAAGCGCAGCCGCCACCCCTTACCTCGGACGCGGGGTAGCTCCTTTTGCACGCTGCCCCTGACCTCAGGTGCACAAGAGTGAACATCGACATTCTAGGAATCGGTGAACTAAGATGGACTAGAATGGGTGAATTTAACTCAGATGACCATTATATCTACTACTGTGGGCAGGAATCCCTTAGAAGGAATGGAGTAGCCATCATAGTCAACAAAACAGTCCAAAATGTAGTACTTGGATGCAGTCTCAAAAACAACAGAATGATCTCCGTTCGTTTCCAAGGCAAACCATTCAATATCACAGTAATCCAAGTCTATGCCCCGACCAGTAACGCTGAAGAAGCTGAAGTTGAACAGTTCTATGAAGACCTACAAGACCTTCTAGAACTAACACCCAAAAAAGATGTCCTTTTCATTATAGGGGACTGGAATGCAAAAGTAGGAAGTCAAGAAACACTTGGAGTAACAGGCAAATTTTGCCTTGGAGTACAGAATGAAGCAGGGCAAAAGCTAATAGAGTTCTGCCAAGAGAATGCACTGGTCATAACAAACACCCTCTTCCAACAACACAAGAGAAGACTCTACACATGGACATCACCAGATGGTTGACACCGAAATCAGATTGATTATATTCTTTGAAGCCAAAAATGGAGAAGCTCTATACAGTCAGTAAAAACAAGACCAGGAGCTGACTGTGGCTTGGATCATGAACTCCTTATTGCCAAATTCAGACTTAAATTGAAGAAAGTGGGGAAAACCACTAGACCATTCAGGTATGACCTAGATCAAATCCCTTTTGACTATACAGTGGAAGTGAGAAATAGATTTAAGGAACTAGATCTGATAGACAGAATGCCTGATGAACTATGGATGGAGGTTCTTGACATTGTACAGGAGGCAGGAATCAAGACCATCCCCAAGAAAAAGAAATGCAAAAAAGCAAAATGGCTGTCTGAGGAGGCCTTACAAATAGCTGGGAAAAGAAGGGAAGTGAAAAGCAAAGGAGAAAAGGAAAGGTATACCCATTCGAATGTGGAGTTCCAAAGAATAGCAAGGAGAGATAAGAAAGTCTTTCTCCAAGATCAGTGCAAAGAAATAGAGGAAAACAATAGAATGGGAAAGACTAGAGATCTCTTCAAGGAAACTAGAGATACCAAGGGAACATTTTATGCAAAGATGGGCTCAATAAAGGACAGAAATGGTAGGGACCTAACAGAAGCAGAAGATATTAAGAAGAGGTGGCAAGAATACACAGAAGGTGCTCGCTTCGGCAGCACACACAAAAAATAAAAGGATACACAGAAGAACTGTACAAAAAAGATCTTCACGACCCAGATAATCATGATGGTGTGATCACTCACCTAGAGCCAGACATCCTGGAATGTGAAATCAAGTGGGCCTTAGAAAGCATCACTGTGAACAAAGCTAGTGGAGGTGATGGAATTCCAGGTGAGCTATTTCAAATTCTGAAAGATGATGTTGTGAAAGTGCTGCACTCAATATGCCAGCAAGTATGGAAAACTCAGCAGTGGCCACAGGACTGGAAAGGGTCAGTTTTCATTCCAATCCCAAAGAAAGGCAATGCCAAAGAATGTTCAAACTACCGCACAATTGCACTCATCTCACACGCTAGTAAAGTAATGCTTAGAATTCTCCAAGCCAAGCTTCAGCAATACGTGAACCGAGAGCTTCTAGATGTTCAAGCTGGTTTTAGAAAAGGCAGAGGAACCAGAGATCAAATTGCCAACATCCTCTGGATCATCAAAAAAGCAAGAGAGTTCCAGAAAAACATCTATTTCTGCTTTATTGACTATGCCAAAGCCTTTAACTGTGTGGATCACAATAAACTGTGGAAAATTCTGAAAGTGATGGGAATACCAGACCACCTGACCTGCCTCTTGAGAAACCTGTGTGCAGGTCAGGAAGCAACAGTTAGAACTGGACATGGAACAACAGACTGGTTCCAAATAGGAAAAGGAGTACGTCAAGGCTGTATATTGTCACCCTGCTTATTTAACTTATATGCAGAATACATCATGAGAAACGCTGGGCTGGAAGAAACACAAGCTGGAATCAAGATTGCCGGGAGAAATATCGATAACCTCAGATATGCAGATGACACCACCTTTATGGCAGAAAGTGAAGAACTAAAAAGCCTCTTGATGAAGGTGAAAGAGGAGAGTGAAAAAGTTGGCTTAAAGCTCAACATTCAGAAAACTAAGATCATGGCATCCAGTCCCATCACTTCATGGCAAATAGATGGAGAAACAGTGGAAACAGTGGCTGACTTTATTTTTCTGGGCTCCAAAATCACTGCATATGGTGATTGCAGCCATGAAATTAAAAGACGCTTACTCCTTGGAAGGAAAGTTATGACCAACCTAGACAGCATATTAAAAAGCAGAGACATTACTTTGCCAATAAAGGTCCATCTAGTCAAGGCTATGGTTTTTCCAGTGGTCATGTATGGATGTGAGAGCTGGACTATAAATAAAGCTGAGCACAGAAGAATTGATGCTTTTGAACTGTGGTGTTGGAGGAGACTCTTGAGAGTCCCTTGGACTTCAAGGAGATCCAACCAGTCCATCCTAAACGAGATCAGTCCTGGGTGTTCATTGGAAGAACTGATGTTGAAGCTGCAACTCCAATACTTAGGCCACCTGATAGGAAGAGCTGACTCATTGGAAAATACCCTCATGCTGGGAAAGATTGAGGGCAGGAGGAGAAGAGGATGACAGAGGATGAGATGGTTGGATGGCGTCACCGACTCGATGGACATGGGTTTGGGTGGACTCCAGGAGTTGGTGATGGACAGGGAGGCCTGGTGTGCTGCGGTTCTTGGGGTCGCAAAGAGTTAGACACGACTGAGTCACTGAACTGAACTGAACTTATTCCACACCCAATTTCATGCAGCCTCAAAGCTATCCCATCTTTTTTCAGGAGTGGAGAAATTGCAAAGAGGGCTGCTAAAACATTTATTTCACAGCACAGTTATTATGAGTTAGTTAAGTTTCTGATTATATAGTTACCAGACTACTGTGAGAACGGCCATGATCTCTCGCTCTTACTTGAAAGGTTACAGGAAGCCAGGCTTGTCTGTCTTTAAGATGCAGAAGCTAAGAAGTATGGGGTTTTGTTTCCAACTAGGAATCTTGCAAAACTGAAGTGAAATCTATGGTGGGATCAAAGTCATTATTATCTCAACTATTAGGTAAGCAACTTCCATGAGGATATTTCCTAGTTTTTCATCCTTAGACCAAAAGAGGTAAAATTGCATAATGGTTCGCCTTTTGTATATGATGATAGTGTTTAGTGCAATAGACACTTGTTTTCTAAAAGTGTAGACAGACTTGCATTGCTATGTCCACATTCTCTTATCTACTAACACTTTGAACATATTTGAAAAACAGCTGGCTGGCATTACAAGGACACGTTGTGGTTGAAGAGCAGTGACATTAAGGGAAAATTCTAGTCCTCTAGGCCAAATGACCACTGAAGAATATCCATTGTTTGAAATCAAGCAAACTTTTGCTGAGAAGATTGTTCTAAGAGCAAGAATGATACAGTCACTAGCAAACCATGTTGATTTCATTGTCGTGGAAAGCATTGGGAGGCTGGAGGTCAAAGTTCAGGTCCTGGGACTGCTGTTAACAGCTATGTGGTCATGGACAAAGCAAATCACCTCTCTGAGTCTTGGAATAAGAGGGGTACCTTTTCTGATCTCAAACTTCCCTGACCAAAGCTCTGGGAAGCCCTGATCTCAGCTGAGGTAGTGTTTACTGTGATAATAGGATGGCGAAATTCTTCTTGATCTGGCTTACAGGGAGCAAAAATAACAGCGATCAAATATATCCCATCTGTAGAGAAAAGGGAACTCTCTTACACTGTTGATGGGAATGTAAGTTGGTGTAGCCACTATGGAAAACAGTATGACGGTTTCTCAGAAAACTAAAAAAAGAACTACCATATGATCCTGCAATCCCACACCTGAGCATATATCCAGGAAAAAAAAACCATGTACCCCTATATTCATAGCAGCACTATTCACAATAGCCAAGATGTGGAAACAACCTAAATGTTCATCGAGAGATGAATGGATAAAGAAGATGTGGTACATATGTACAATGGAATACTTCTCAGCCATAAAAAAGAACAAAATAATGCCATTTGCAGCAACATGGATGGACCTAGAGATTATCGCACTAAGGGAAGAAAGTCAGAAAGAGAAAAACAAATACCATATGATATCACTCATATGTGACATCTAAAATATTACCTAGGGACTTCCCTGGTGGTCCAGTGGTTACGACTCTGTGCTTCCACTGCGGAGGGCACAGGTTCCATCACCGGGCAGGGAACTAAGATCCTGCATGCTATCAGAGTGTCTAACAAATAAATAAATAATAAAGTAAATAAATAAATAAACAAAATATGACACGAATGAACTTATTTATGATACAGAAACAGACTTTTGGTTGTGGGAGGATGGTCAGGATGGACTGGGAATTCGAGGTTAGTAGATGCAAACTTTAGCATATAGAATGAATGAACAATAAAGTCCTACTATGTAGCATGGGGAACTATATTCAATATCCTGGGATAAACCATAATGGAAAGGGATCTACATGATGTTAAAACATCTAGGTGAAAAATAAAATTGTATGCAAATGAAATATTTGGTACCATGTACATTTTAAAATTTTGGTTTCAAAAACTTAAATTTTTTCTCTTAAAGAAAAAAAAGTACTGTGTATTCCCTGGTTGCCTAGTGGTTAAGGTTCCAGGCTTTCACTCCCTTGGCCTGGATTCAACCTCTGTCTAGTCAGGGAACTGAGATCTTGCAAGCCTTGAGGCACAGTCAAATAAATAAATACATTTCAAAAAAATAAAAATAACAACAACAAAAAGAAACCTGTACTAATGTAGTCCCATCTGACCCACATTTTATTGATAACTTCCAAAAAGATAGCAGCACTACACTTTAACAATTCAGTTCAGTTGCTCAGTCGTGTCCGACTCTTTTCAACCCCATGGACTGCAGCATGCCAGGCCTCCCTGCCCATTGCCAACTCCTGGAGTTACTCAAACTCATGTCCATTGAGTCGGTGATGCCATCCAACCATCTCATCCTCTGTCGTTCCCTTCTCTTCCCACCTTCAATCTTTCCCAGCATTAGGATCTTTTCCAATCAGTCAGCTCTTTGCATCAGGTGGCCAAAGTATTGGAGTTTCAGCTTCAACAGCAGTCCTTCCAATGAATATTCAGGACTGATTTCCTTTAGAGGAAAACTATGCTGTGTAGTAGGAAATTATCTCAGGGATCGATGATGATGATTACATGAATAGATAATTATGAGATTATTAAGAGGCTTAACTGCAGACAGAGTTAAAAACAAAGTGACTGTGATCTTATAAATATCCCTTTCTCCAGGAGGCAATCTTTGTGGGAAACATGAGTTTTGTCTTTTGGGTTTTTTTTTTGTCCCCCTCTACCCCTCGCACACCACACGTGGGATTTTACCCTGATCAAGGATCAAACACATGCCCCTGCTGCAGAAGCGCGGCGTCTTAACCACTACACCACCAGGGAAATTCAAATAAACGTGAGCTCAAGAGTCAGCTCTGGCACCACTCGCTCTGTGATTTGGACTTCTCATCCATACATTTGGTGCTAGAGAAGACTCTTGAGAGTCCCCTGGACTGCAAGGAGATCAAGCCAGTCAATCCTAAAGGAAATCAAGCTTGAATATTCATTGGAAGGACTGACGCTGAAGCTGAAACTCCAATACTTTGGCCACCTGATATGAAGAACCAACTTGTTGGAAAAGACCCTGATGTTGGGAAAGATTGAAGGCAGGAGGAAAAGAGGATGACAGAGGATGAGATGGTTGGATGACATCACCAACTCAATGGACATGAGTTTGTGCAAGCTCCAGGAGCTGGTGATGGACAGGGAAACCTGGTGTGCTGCAGTCCATGGGGTGGCAAAGAGTTGGACATGACTGAGTGACTGAACAATCTGTACACTTAAGGATTTAGTGAAATGATCTTCAAGGGCCCTTACAGATCTAAAATTCTATGGTTCTATGTAATTCTATGGTTCTAGTAACTTGAATTGTTCTATATTCTAATTTTGTGAAAAATAAAAATTGTTAATGAAGCTTTCAAGAAGTAATTTTAATTATATATTCTTAATTCTCCCCAATCTTATCTATAACTCCAGTGCTGTACAATGATTATAAGAATTTGGAATCTATTCTGAAGGCATTATAAGAGGGCAAACCAAAACTTTATTTTATGGTTATCATAATTCCATTGTTGGGCATTCTAATTGCATAAATATTTGCTAATGCATAAATGGTATATAACTATTTCCATTTAACTACCATATGAGGGCAGGAGGAGAAGGGGACAACAGAGAATGAGATGGTTGGATGGCATCACCGACTCAATGGACATGAGTTTGTGCAAGCTCCGGGAGTTGGTGATGGCCAGGGAAGTTCATGGGGTGCCAAAGAGTCGGACACGACTGAGCGACTGAACTGAACCATATGGAAAATAAGTGTAATACTCCATTACCTGCTTACTCTGATTAAATGAATCTTTCTCTTCTGGGGAATTAGACAAGTTTTTATTTATGGCAGTTCATTAACATTACTCAATCTTTGAATGACAAGGGCAGAGATTATTGTTTCTAGGTTAAAGAGGGGGATGTGGAGTCAGGATAACGTACGAGTTGGAAGGAAGTTTAAGGCTTATCTAATTAGACCCTTTATTTTACAGATGAGAAAAGTGAAACCAAGAGAAGGTAAAGGCCAGAAATTTGGTGATCATCTTGGACAAGAGCTGGAATAAAACACTAGACTAGGAACTTCCCTGGTGATCTGGTAGTTAAGAATCCACTTTGTGATGCAGGGGATGTGGGTTCCGTCCTTTGTCAGGGAACTAACATCCCACATGTTGTGGAGCAACTAAGTCCAAGCGCCACGACTAAAGAATCCATGCACCACAACGAAAGATCCCAAGTCCCACACCTCAGACCAGACACAGCCAGATAAATAATAAATAAGTAAATAAATAAATCAAATCAAACACTAGACCACTTGATCCCCCAGCTTATTTTCCAACAGCAACCTTTGATAGATTTTCCTCTTGGTGCCCAATATTTAAGATGAGTTAGATATGAAAAGCCAGATTTTTTTAGGGTTCACATATGGGAAAGGATTCCTACCTCTTCTTATCCACATCCTAGGGCCTAAATTCAGTTCAACTACAGAATCTAAGATACTTATCTAGAAGAGAGAGTTCTTTTTTTATTTTTCTTAAAATTTTTTTTAGATATGGACCATTTTTTTAAAAGTCTTTATTGACTTTCTTATGATATTGCTTCTGATTTATATTTTGTTTTTTTCCCCCAAGGCACATGGAATCTTAGCTCCCTGATCAGGGATAAACCTGCATCCCCTGCATTGGAAGGCAAAGTCTTAACCACTGGACCACCAGGGAAGTCCTGAGAGAGTTCTTAAGTGAACAAAGATACAAGACCCCTTCTTAACTTGGACAGTGACCTGTGGTTGAAATGGGGAGCAATACCTCTCAGGGAGGCCCCTTTTAGTCATTGATACTCACTCCATTACAATGTCCAGGGAGCTTGCTTACAAACTAGTTCATATTGGAAAGTTAAGCAGTCATAGGTGTAATCCATAGAGCAAAGAAAAAAGGAATGAAGGACGAGTGAGAGAGAGACATACACAGAAAGAGAGAGAGGGAGAGAAAATCCAGACTGGTGTCCATCTACTAAGAAATGATGTTATTATTATGGGTAGAAGGAGCAGGTTAAGGAGGGAAAGGCAGAAAGAACATGACTGCCAAGAATTATTACCAATTAACATCTTGGAAACATAGTCATACTTCTCTTGTTTTGGGAGCCTATAAAATGAGACCATAAAGATTCACTGAGCGAACAAGGCTTTGGTTGCATGTTGGTGTAGGTGGTAGGGAATAACAATCAAGATGCTCACAAAGGGATCCAGGCATCTGCTTCACTAGTGTGGAAAAAACATCATGGCAATTTCCACAAAAGATCTGGCAGAACAAGGTGCCACAGAAGCCATCTGAACTGGCTGAGAGTAGCCAAAACTTCATAGAGAGTTTTAATTCAAGAGGTGTTACTGAGTAGTGAAAGAAGTGGGCCAGCCCTAAATCATAGGCTCACCTCAATCTGATAGAAATGTCAATTCTGGGTTCTCTTTGTTTTATGAAAAGGAAGGCCCCAGCTTTGAAGAAAGAAGCTACGGAACATCTCCCTGTTCCTTTTTGCTGGGTCCATAAGTTCCCAGTGCCATTCTGGAAGGCAGGAACATTTTTTGCCTGCCTCTTTGTTATGTAAATAATGGATTGGTCAAACCTTGTAACCTCAAGATTCTACTGAGAATTGGGCATAAGTGTCAAGGAATTGGACCTAAAATTTAGCGAGGACTTTCCCGTGGTCCAGAGGTTAAAACCCCATGCTCCCAGTGCAGGGGGCCAGGATTCTATCCCTGGTCAGGGAACTAGTGCAGCCAAACAAACAAAAAAGCTTAGTAAAGAACAGTATGTGGGCATGCTAAGTCGCTTCCATCATGTCCGACTCTTTGTGACCCTATGGACTGTAGCCCAGGCTCCTCTGTCCATGGGATTCTCCAGGCAAGAATACTGGAGTGTGTTGCCATGCCTTCCTCTAGGAGATCTTCCCGACCCAGGGGTCAAACCCATATCACCTGTGGCTTCTACATTTCAGGCAGATTCTTTACTGCTGAGCCACAGGAGAAGCCCCAGCAAAGAACAGGGTCATAAAAGCAGGGCCCTCTCCCAGAGAGTATGTGGAAACTAACAGTCTAGTCTAAAGGTCAGCAAATTTTTCTGTAAAGGATCAGATAATAAATATTTCAGACTTGCAGGCCATAGAGTCCTTATCACAGCTACTCTTCTCCCATTGTAGAGCAAAATCAACCAAAGACATATTCCAATAAAACTTTTTTATGGGCAGTGAAATTTGAATTTCATATAATTTTCATACCATTTTTTGTAAAATTTATTTCCAACTATCTTAAAATTTAAAACCATCTTAGTTCATGGGCCATGCAAAAGTAGACAATAGATTTTGGTCTAAAATGTGCCTGTGTGCTAAGTTGCTTCGGTCATATCCAACTCTTGGTGACCCAGTGGACAGCAGCCCACCAGGCTCCTCTGTCCGTGCGATTCTCCAAGCAAGAATACTGGAGTGGGTTGCCATGCTCTCCTCCAGGGGATCTTCCCAACCCAGGGATCAAATATGTGTCTCTTACATCTCTGTATTGTCAGGCAGGTTCTTTACCACTAGCGCTACCTAGAATAATGTGGTCTAATAAAAGTATGATGAGAGTCACATATATAACTTAAAATTTTTTAGTAACCCCACTAAAAGCAAAACTAAAAAGAAACAAGTGAAATTAATTTTTATAATTTATCTTTTTACCCCAATATATCCAAAATAACCCAACATATCCAATGAGCCAACTCACTGGAAAAGACCCCAATGCTAGGAAAGATTGAGGGCAGGAGGAAAAGGGGGTGACAGAGGGTGAGATGGTTGGATGCATCATCAACTCAATTGACATAAGTCTGAACAGACTCCAGGAGATAGTGAAGGACAGGGAAGCCTGGCATGTTGCAGTCCATGGGGATGCAGTTGGACACGACTGAGCAACTGAACGACAACAGCAATCCAAAATATTATCATTTCAATGTTATCAATATAAAAATTACCAATGAGATTACCAATTACCATCTTTCTCTCTTTTCATACTAAATTTCCAAAATCTGCAGTGTATTTTGTACTTACAGCACATCTTGATTCATTCTAGCCATACTCTAAGAGCTCAGTGGGTACATACGGTTGGAAGCTACCATGTTGGACAGTGCATGTCTGGAAGGATGTCTTCAAACTTTAACTTGTACCAGAATCACTTGAAGAGCTGTTAAAATACAGATATTTGCAAACCCCCCCCCAAGAGCTTCCCATTCAATTGGTTTGGGCAAGGCCCCAAAACTTGCATTTCTAACAAGTTCCTAGATGGTGTTGATAGTGTTGGTCTGGTGACCATACCTTGAGAACCACTGAGAACACCTTGAGAAAATGAGCAGTAGGAGAAAGTAGAGAAACAGTTAGGATCCAAGAATACATAAAAGCAAGACGGAAAAAAATGAACACTAAACAACAGTGAGGCATCACTACACACTCAGTTCAGTTCAGTTCAGTCCCTCAGTCGTGTCTGACTCTTTGTGACCCTATGGACTGCAGCACACCAGGCCTCCCTGTCCATCGCCAACTCCCAGCGCTTACTCAAACTCATGTCCACTGAGTCGGTGATGCCATCCAATCATCTCATCCTCTGTCTTTCCCTTCTCCTCCTGCCTTCAATCTTTCCCAGCATAAGGGTCTTTTCCAATGAGTCAGTTCTTTGCATCAAGTGGCCAAAGTATTGGAGTTTCAGCTTCAGCATCAGTCCTTCCAATGAACACCCAGGACTGATCTCCTTTAGGATGGACTGGTTGGATCTTCTTGCAGTCCAAGGGACTCTCAAGAGTCTTCTCCAACACCACAGTTCAAAAGCATCAACTCTTCGGCACTCAGCTTTCTTCACCGTCCAACTCTCACATCCACACATGACCACTGGAAAAACCATAGCCTTGACTAGATGGACCTTTGTTGGCAAAGTAATGTCCCTGCTTTTAAATATGCTATCTAGGTTGGTCATAACCTTCCTTCCAAGGAGTAAGCATCTTTTAATTTCATGGCTGCAATCACCATATGCAGTGATTTTGGAGCCCAGAAAAATAAAGTCTGACACTGTTTCCACTGTTTCCCCATCTATTTCCCATGAAGTGATGGGACCAGATGCCATGATCTTAGTTTTCTGAACGTTGAGCTTTAAGCCAACTTTTTCACTCTCCTCTTTCACCTTCATCAAGAGGCTCTTTAGTTCTTCTTCACTTTCTGCCATAAGGGTGGTGTCATCTGCATATCTGAGGTTATTGATATTTCTCCTGGCAATCTTGATTCTAGCTTGTGCTTCCTCCAGTCCAGCATTTCTCATGATGTACTCTGCATATAAGTTAAATAAGCAGGGTGACAATATACAGCCTTGACGGACTCCTTTTCCTATTTGGAACCAGTCTGTTGTTCCGTGTCCAGTTCTAACTGTTGCTTCCTGACCTGCATATAGGTTTCTCAAGAGACAGGTCAGATGGTCTGGTATTCCCATCTCTTTCAGAATTTTCCACAGTTTATTGTGATCCACACAGTCAAAGGCTTTGGCATAGTCAATAAAGCAGAAATAGGTGTTTTTCTGGAACTCTCTTGCTTTTTCGATGATCCATTGGATGTTGGCAATTTGATCTCTGGTTCCTCTGCCTTTTCTAAAACCAACTTGAACATCTGGAAGTTCATGGTTCATGTATTGCTGAAGCCTGGCTTGGAGAATTTTGAGCATTACTTTACTAGCATGTGAGATGAGTGCAATTGTGCAGTAGTTTGAGTATTCTTTGGCATTGCCTTTCTTTGGATTGGAATGAAAACTGACCTTTTCCAGTCCCGTGGCCACTGCTGAGTTTTCCAAATTTGCTGGCATATTGAGTGCAGCACTTCCACAGCATCATCTTTGAGGATTTGAAATAGCTCAACTGGAATTCCATCACCTCCACTAGCTTTGTTTGTAGTGATGATTTCTAAGGCCCACTTGATTTCACATTCCAGGATGTCTGGCTCTAGGTGAGTGTTTACACCATCGTGATTATCTGGGTCGTGAAGATCTTTTTTGTACAGTTCTTCTGTGTATTCTTGCCACCTCTTCTTAATATCTTCTGCTTCTGTTAGGTCCCTACTATTTCTGTCCTTTATCGAGCTCATCTTTGCATGAAATTTTCTCTTGGTATCTCTAATTTTCTTGAAGAGATCTCTAGTCTTTCCCAATTCTGTTGTTTTCCTCTATTTCTTTGCAGTGACCGCTGAGGAAGGCTTTCTTATCTCTCCTTGCTATTCTTTGGAACTCTTAATTCAGATGGGAATATCTTTCCTTTTCTCCTTTGCTTTTCGCTTCTCTTCTTTTCCCAGCTATTTGTAAGGCCTCCTCAGACAGCCATTTTGCTTTTTTGCATTTCTTTTCCACGGGGATGGTCTTGATCCCTGTCTCCTGTACAATGTCACGAACCTCTGTCCATTGTTCATCAGGCACTCTGTCTATCAGATCTAGTCCCTTAAATCTATTTGTCACTTCCACTGTATAATCATAAGGGATCTGATTTAGGTCATACCTGCGACGCGGCAGCTGCGACGGACTGCGCAGAAGCGTGGCCGAGAGGAGCTACCCCACGGCCAAGGCTGGGTGCAGCGGCGGAGAGGAGCTACCCCGTGCTCGAGGCCGGGGGCGGCCGAGAGGAGTTACCCCAGGTCCAAGGAGCTGCGGCTGCGTGGGCACAGGAGGGCCGAGAGGAGTTACTCCACATTCAAGGTCAGGAGGGACCATCATGAGTAGATACCCCTTGTCCAATGTAAGGAGCAGTGGCTGCACTTTGCTGGAGCAGCCGTGAAGAGATACCCCACGTCCAAGGTAAGAGAAACCCAAGTAAGACGGTAGGTGTTGCGAGAGGGCATCAGAGGGCAGACACATTGAAATTATAATCACAGAAAACTAGCCAATCTGATCACATGGACCACAGCCTTGTCTATCTCAATGAAACTAAGCCATGCTGTGTGGGGCCACCCAAGACGGACGGGTCATGGTGGAGAGGTCTGACAGAATGTGGTCCACTGGAGAAGGGCCATGGCAAACCACTTCAGTATTCTTGCCTTGAGAACTCCATGAACAGTATGAAAAGGCAAAAAGATAGGACACTGAAAGATGAACTCCCCAGGTCGGTAGGTGCCCAATATGCTACTAGAGATCACTGGAGAAATAACTCCAGAAAGAATGATGGGATGGAGCCAAAGCAAAAACAATATGTGGATATGACTGGTGATAGAAGCAAAGTCCGATGCTGTAAAGAGCAATGTTGCATAGGAACCTGGAATATTAGGTCCATGAATCAAGGCAAACTGGAAGTGGTCAAACAGGAGATGGCAAGAGTGAACGTCAACATTCTAGGAATCAGAGAACTAAAATGGACTGGAATGGGTAAATTTAGCTCAGATGACCATTATATCTACTACTGTGGGCAGGAATCCCTTAGTAGAAATGGAGTAGCCATCATGATCAACAGAAGAGTCCGAAATGCAGTACTTGGATGCAGTCTCAAAAACGACAGAATGATCTCTGTTCGTTTCCAAGGCAAACCATTCAATACCACGGTAATCCAAGTCTATGCCCTGACCAGTAATGCTGAAGAAGCTGAACTTGAACGGTTCTATGAAGACCTACAAGATCTTTTAGAACTAACATCCA
The DNA here is from genome assembly GCA_024291935.2 of Okapia johnstoni. Taxonomy (NCBI): domain Eukaryota; kingdom Metazoa; phylum Chordata; class Mammalia; order Artiodactyla; family Giraffidae; genus Okapia; species Okapia johnstoni. The sequence continues at coordinate 17,596,427 of CM044306.1, read as the reverse complement.
AAAAAGATGTCTTTTTCATTATAGGGGACTGGAATGCAAAAGTAGGAAGTCAAGAAACACCTGGTGTAACAGGCAAGTTTGGCCTTGGAGTACAGAATGAAGCAGGGCAAAGGCTAATAGAGTTTTGCCAAGAGAACACACTGGTCATAGCAAACACCCTCTTCCAACAACACAAGAGAAGACTCTACACATGGACATCACCAGATGGTCAACACCGAGATGAGATTGATTATATTCTTTGCAGCCAAAGATGGAGAAGCTCTATACAGTCAGCAAAAACAAGACCGGGAGTGGACTGCGGCTCAGATCATGAACTCCTTATTGCCAAATTCAGACTTAAATTGAAGAAAGTACCAAGCTCCTCTGGCCATAGGATTTTCCAGGCAAGAGTACTGGAGTGGGTTGCCATACCCTATGGCCAGAGGAGCCTGGTAGGCTACAGTCCATGGGGTCGCTAAGGGTCGGACACGACTGAGCGACTTCACTTTCACTTTTCATTTTCATGCATTGGAGAAGGAAATGGCAACCCACTCCAGTGTTCTTGCCTAGAGAATCCCAGGGATGGGGGAGCCTGGTGGGCTGCCGTCTATGGGGTCGCACAGAGTCGGACACAACTGAAGAGACTTAGCATCAGGGAAAACCACTAGACCAGTCAGGTATGACCTAAATCAAATCCCTTATGATTAATTATGTGTACTGACTTGAAATTATATGATTGCTTTCTATGGAGGATTAATTCAGAGTTCGCTCTTTGGCATTGAGGTTGTGCCTGTAATACACCTTGAACTTTCAAAACTAAGTGCTTGATTTGAACTTTAAGTTTTACTTGGGAGAATAATGAAATCTTACTTATTTTATTCCTCAAAACATTTCTACAGGGAAGACTTCCTTTTTTTCAATGAGACAAATAATTTATTTTTATTACAAAACAAAATGTTTAAATATCTGTGAAAATATAAAAAGAGTTTCATTAATGTAAATAAAGAGTACCACAGTGTACACTGTCTTCCAGAGTTGCAAAAAAAAAAAAGGAGGGGGAAGAAGAAGAAATTAACCTTGAAATATATTTTAGAGGAGAAAGTCTGAAGTCTGCAATAAGTTTTCAGGATGAAATAGGTTTAAATTATTCTTTAAAAATGTTCTTAAATATCTTTTTAAAAAAACAAAACATCATATGGACTTCCCGTGGTGGTCCAGTGGTAAAGAATCTGCCTGCCAATGTAGGGGGCATGAGTTCAATCTCTGTCCAGGAAGATTGCACATGCCACAGAGCAACTAAAGGCCAAGCACTACATCTACTGAGTCCATGCATCAGAGCTAGTGAAGCCTGCATGCTGTCGTGCCTGTGCTCCACTACAAGAGAAGCCACCACAATGAGAAGCCCATGCACCACAACTAGAGAATAGCCCTGGCTCACCACAACCAGAGAAGGCCCTCTTGCAGTAACAAAGATCCAGCACAGCCAAAAATAAATAAGCTACTAACAACAACAACAACAACAAATCATAAATTCAGATTCACTTACTTATCCCAAAGATAGCAAGAAAAAGATGAATTTGTTACTTGAGGGCAGCATTATTCTGAGCTGGATCAAAGTTACTGAAATGTGGTCATCTTATGTAAAGATCATCCCTGGTTATTCCTACATAGGAACATTCAATAAATGAAGAAAGGTCACCATTTCCCCCCTAGAACTTTAAATTCAGGTGAAAGCAGAGAAGACATAAAACAATTATTTGAGTATTTCTAACTTCTTACTGTAGTCTGAGGTTCGTATCCATCTTTAGGCAGTTATGAAAACAATCCCATCTACCTCTCAACCTGTCCATTCAGAATGAGATCTTACAAGAAAGAAATGCAAGAGATGAAAAAAAGAACCAACTATACACTAAATACTTGTTTTTACTCCATAACCAAAATGATCCCTTTTCTAATGTATTCACTTGAGTTCAATGGGGTTGAATTGAGTTCCATTTTCCTGTAGCCTTCATTTCCAAAAGAAACCATATCAATACTAAACAAGACAATACAATCTCAAAAAAATGAGCAAAGGATTTAAATAAATATTTCTCCAAAGAACATACACAAATGGTCAATAAGCATATGAAAAGATGCTTAACATCATTAGTCATAAGGGAAATGAAAATCAAAACCACAGTGATATACCACATCGCAACTTCTTGAAAGGCTATTAAAAAAAAAAGGAAAGAAAAATAACTGTTGGCAAGGATGTGAATAAACTGGAACCCTGGTGTACTGCTGTGGGGATGCAAAATGGTTCAGCTTCAGTAGGATAGTTTGGTGTGGAAAATGTTGAACAGAATTACCATATGAAAGCAATTCCACTCTTAGTTAAACATATATCCAAAAGAATTGAAAAAGGAAATCAAATAGACATTTGTACACTAATGCTCATTACAGCATTCTTCATTACAAAGAAAAGGTGAACACAAGCCAAGTGTCCATCAACTGATTAATATTATTCAGCCATAAAATGGAGTGAAGTTCTGACATGCACAACATGAATCTTGACATTATGCTAATGAAATGAGTCACGAAAGGACCAATATTGTATGATTCTACTTATATGAAATACCTAGAACATGTGAGTTCACAGTAACATAAAGTAGAATAGAGGTTCCAAGAGAGTGGAAGGAAGGGGAAATGGGAGTTATTTATTTTATTAGGTACAAAATTTCTGTTTGGGATAATGAAATATTTCTGGATATGGATAGTGGTGATGGTTGCATATGGTAACACTGAGTATAATGTCATTAACTTATACATTCGAAGGTGCTTAAAATGGCAAATCTTATGTATATCTTATTACAATAAAAAAGATACATAAAAGGATTCAGTTTTTCAAAATCATTCTGGGTGTTATGGGAGAGAGAAAAAACAGTATGCTCTAAATGTAAGGAGGGAGTAAACTCCAGGTTAGCAACTTTAAGGGTGAGGTAGGGAAATAAATATAATGAATTGGTACATCCAGGTCAACTAACAAGCTTTCTTAACTCAAAGCTGAGTTGGGATCCAAAATAACCATCAGGGCAATAAGGGCCAAAAAGACATGTTCCCCTATCCTATTTCCATTTATGCTTGAGTTAAAAAAAAACACCTTCCACTTTATTGATCGCTTCTCAAATTTTGATTTTAAATATACAATAACTAAAGGTGGTAACTGTGCTTACTTTGATCGTCTTCAATATTTCAATGCACACAAAATTGTTTAGCATTTTCTGGGGACAAAATCTTTGAGATATCCCACCCTCAAATGGGACCATCTATGTGAATGGCCTATTTGGTACAGGTCAGAGTGAAATTTATTCAGGGGTTCCATAAGCACCAAAATGCCTTCACCCCCACCGAAGCGTGGGGCCTAGGACAGAGAACAGCTCTCTTCCTTCTCAGAAGGGACTTTCCCAACAACCCCCAACTCCTTAACGGGTTCCTCATGCTCCGTAAGCTAGCCCAGGTCTATCATTCTCTGAGGCAGCTCCAAAGGATTCTGGGAGTTAGGGGCAGGACCAGGGGCAAAATGAAATGTTGGAGCAAGGTGAACAGCCAGTAAGTTTAGGATTATCCGCCGGTTGCTGAGCGACTTCTCAAACCTTCCTGACCACTTCCATCACTTCTCCCACCTGGTAGGCCCGAGCTCCTAATCCTCCTTCCACGCCCCGCCCCTCAGCTGCTCTACTAGCCAATCATCAGGCGGGTGCTTGACGGACTGGGCCAATCCCGAACACGTTCATTTTGAGCGGGAAAGGCTCAGAAACGCAGAGAGAGCGAGGTCGCCTTAACGGCTGGTTTTTGGCCTTGTCTCTAGTGGGTAACAGGCCTCGGAGGCCGCCGCCCATTGGCCGGGCAGCGGGCCAATGAGGGGTGCGAAGCGGGAGACGGGCCTCCCAGGAGGGGGCAGGGCGGGCCCGTGCCCGGTCGCGAGCCCCTGGTGGGCAATGTAACGGCCTCTCACCAGCCTCTCCCTCCCAGCTCCTGCTCCCGCACCCACAGACCGGCTCCAGGCAGCGCCCGGGGCGGAGGCAGCAGCGGCGGGGTGCGGGTTGAGGGAGCTGGGCCTCGACGCCCACCCCATCCTCGTACCCCGGGAGCTGTGCCTAGTCCAGGAGGGGCTGGGAGGCCCATGGAGGTGAGCTGCGGAGACCCCCACCCGCCCCCTCACCCCCCAGGCCTGAGGGAGGGACTTGAGGTAACTTGCGGGGACTGTCGGGGTCTGGGTGGCGGCCGGGCCAGGAGGATGACGACCATGAGGAGAGACAGAGCGGGCGCGTCCCCGGACGCGGGTCTCTGAAGCGGCCGGGCGGGAGAGGCCGGTCGCCGGCGAGGAGCCCTGATGGGGCGCCCAGGCTGCGCCGCAGGGGTGAGCCTGGGGCTCGGCGGCCGGTGGAGTCAGGGCCTGGGGACGCGCCGTGGGCTGACAGAACTGGCGGCGGGGAGGAGCAGGTGACTGGCCGCGACACGCAGGCTGCCGCTGCCTCCCCAACGTCGAGCCGCGGCGGCGCTGAGGCGGAGGCCAGCAGGGAGGGCCTGTCAGGCGCGCCTCGGGGTCCGGGCGGGAAAAGGAGAGGGAACCCCGGGGGCGGAAGCGCGGGGTCCCCAAATGAGTGTTCTGGGAACGGATTCCGGGTGGAGCTAGGCGCACAGCCGACGTAGAACCGTAGAAGCCGTCGTCCGGCCGGCCGTATCGGTCTGGCTCTACCCTGCGTGACGTTTGTCTCCTGTTTCCTATCCCCGTTTCGTGCAGCCGAAAGTCGCGTTCCGTGGAGGTGCGAATCGCTGCTGGAACCTCGGTGCGGACGCCAGCAGTCGACTAACAGATGTCTTCAACAGCGTGATGCTGACGGGCTCCCCTTCCTTCTATGACTGCTACAAATCGCAGGTCCGTTTCTCCGCTCTGCCCTTTGTTAGAGGATTTATTCTCCTTCAAATCCGACCCTAACCCCAGCCCCCAGCCCATTCACATTGGCGTTTAAATTGCTCCACGTTTAGGACCAGACAATATTAAATACAGAGTTTGTAGAATACAAACTGGTTTTGAAAGCAAGTTAAGGAATAAGATTTTTCATTGATTCTTGCTTTTGCCTTGTCCTCAGCGTGACATGATGCCAGAAATGTAAGAAAATCCGTATTTGCTTAGACCGTAAGATAATTTTCCCTTCCAGCATTTATTGGAAGTCGGTGCAAACATACGTTCGATCATTTAAAGGGGAAATTTTTCTATACTTTTTTATTCTCTGGCTCTAACAATGTCTTAGATGATGTGGTACCTTTTTACCTCACCTAAAACATTTAGTTTTGTTAATTGTGTTAAATTAGCTTAGGATAATATGTCATTTTCATTTGAAATTATTTAACCAGCACATCGCTGTTGATATTGTTATATTTTGAATTATAACTGTGTTCTGAATAAATAATTTTATTTAATTCACACGACAGCCTTGTATAGTATTATACCCATTGTACATATAGAGAAACTGAGGCCCAAAGAATTTGACTTGTGCTGTAAGTTGACTCCAGGTCTTTTCACTCCCAAGACCAGCATTCCACTGCTCTCTATAATGTTTGCTGCTGCTGCTAAGTCGCTTCAGTCGTGTCCGACTCTGTGCGACACCATAGACGGCAGCCCACCAGGCTCCCCCGTCCCTGCGATTCTCCAGGCAAGAACACTGGAGTGGATTGCCATTGCCTTCTCCAAAGCGTGAAAGTGAAAAGTGAAAGTGAAGTCGCTCAGTCGTATCCGACTCTTTGAGACCCCATGGACTGTAGCCTAGCAGGCTCCTCCGTCCATGGGATTTTCCAGGCGAGAGTACTGGAAGAGGTTGCCATTTACTTGACTACTAAAATTTACTTGGATTAAATTTCAGTTGATTAAGCATAGCAATAATAAAGTGAGACATTTTGCAATTATCTAGACTAATTAGTGTACCAACCCTAAGCGTTCACATATTTAACTTCCAGAAATGTTTTGACTGAAAAGGATCTAGATAGCCACCACATTACTTTAGTTGCTTGTTTAATCCTAGAACATTAAAATTAAATCAATCTTTTAAAAGGATTTAATTTTTCTAATACTTAAGTCTTTAAAATATAAAGTATATTTGAAATAATATTTGCTCAATATATTTTGTTTCAAATACTGTTTACCTCATTTGATATTATATCATCTGAAAATGCTCATTTTGTTTAAGCAACTCTTTCAAAAAGATGAAAAATTATTTGTATCACTTTGGACACTTCACACCTAAAAGAAAGTTAGGTTGGGCCTGTCATAAAAACTTCAGAATTGAAGGAATAAAATTATGAAAGGTTTTAACCATAACAGCCTTTGTAAAAGTTACTGCTAACTAACAGAATTTTTGGAAAGACAGTTTTTAGTGGCATTTTTAGCAAAATCTCTTCTGTGCCTCAGTTTCTCCAACTTCAGAACAGTCGACAAAATAGTAAGCTATAAACAAGAAAATTATAATACGTAGGTTTCAAATAGTATTCATAACTAAAATTTAACCAAATGGCTATAAAATGTTTGAGATTTGTGAAGGTTTGTGATTATATGGTATTAATTTTCATATATTATTGGTATAAACTCAGTGAATGTTTAAAAGGTTATTTTTCAGTTATCATGTCCATGAAAAACAAAAATTTAGGAATGTTTTGATCTAAACATGTTTTATCTCTTTTCACATCAATTTTGATTGAGAATAAAAGCAATTAGAAATTATTTTTAACCAGGATTATATACCTTCTATATTTATAAGAAAATACCCTTTCTACTGTGTCTGGATATTTATAGCTATTACATCTCAGGTTTTAGTAGCTCCTTATTTGGAGAGTTAAAAATTGTGAATCTATATTTTCAGACTATTTTAAGTACTTAAAATTTGAGGTGCAGTATTTTCATTGTACTTCAACCCCTTTTTTGGAAGGAGACAGGACTTCAAATAATTCATTAAAATCTTCAAACTCAAACCTTTTACCTTACTTACTCAAAATTCATTATAGAAGTATAAAGAACAATGAACTTGTTTTTTCTCTTAACTATAATATCTTTAAATTTCTTAAGATAAAATATTTTATGTATTGTCTCATTTTTATACTTCCTCTTGAAAATAAACTAAGCTGAAAATTAAAGATACTGTTTTAAAAGGCCCTAGTGTAGGAGTAAGACAGCCTTGAGTTTGGGTTTTAGTTTTGTCACCTGTTAGCTCAATAATTTGTAGCCTCATTTTTAAACCCATTATAAAACACCCATTTCCTCATTTTTAAAATACAGAGAATATTCATGTCATAAGGTGACTGAATACAATAATGTGTGGAATTTCTTTGAAAATTCGATGTACATTCACTTTTTTTTTTCACAGATTAGGGGCATTAAGACTGAATTTTGTAAACGATTTATTAAAAATAATACTAAAATAACACAGCTATGGTCCACATAGTGCTCATCTGTTCAAAAAATTAAAACAGCAATAATTGTAGGTGTTCGTGTCCTATCTCAGGGATAAGCAACAGCTATTGGACAGGGGCCAAATCTGCTGAGTGGCTGTTTTTGTAAACAAAATTTTGTTGGAATAGCCACAGCCTCTAATTTACACATTGTCTATAGTTGCTTTGGTGCTAGGAGTTTCAACAGAGACCTTAACACAGGAAACCCTAAAATATTTATTATCTGACTCTTTACAGAAAAAAATTGCCAACTTACTGTTAAAGCTTAAGTGGCTAAGTCTAGATTTGTCTCTCAACTTTTACACATGTTATTTCCTCAAATTTCTTATTATTTCACTAATATTCTGTAATAAATGTAGTTTTGATTGTATCTGATATACAAACATGTCTTTAAAATTTCAGAATGAAGAGAGTGTTGACCTAAGGCAGACCTATGCTCCACTTTCTTCATCAACGGAATATGGAAGTTCTGTAGATTCTTCACTTTTCTATGCACCATGGTCTACATATGGAGATGATATTAAACAGCCCTCTAATTCTCAGATCAATGTAAAGAATAGGTAAATTAATAAATTAGATTTCTCAGGCTAAACAAAGTGTTCTTAAGTTTGATTACGTGGGAACCTAGTTGTATTAGCTCTTTGTTCCCTATATCAGTATTTTTATATCATGACATTGTAATTTTATTTATCAAACTTCTAGGAAATCTTAAAAGTTATGTGTCTATTTGCTACTTTCTTTCATTAATTAGAAGCAACCCTAAGTGAGTACATCTTACATTCTTCTTTCTAAAGATAGCATATAAATGAGTTACAGTTTTTCAATCTGTTTTTTAATCCAGTTCTAAATTTTCAGTAATTCTTCCCTTACAAGTATGCAACAAACAGGATTTTATCAAATGTAAGATACTTATTTTCTATTCAGTTCCACTAATAATGAGGGCTAACTCTATGTCAGATTCTCTCCTATTGGGGATATTAGAATTAACATGGGAAATATTATCCCTGCCTTTATAGATCTTACAGTAATGGTGATAATTATGATAATTTGCCAGGCACTGCAAGTGCCTGGTACTGCAAGGTAAGGTCTAAAGGAAGAAGTATAAAATATGGGAGCTTATTGCAAAGAGACGCTTAAGGGAGTGACACTACCTTTATATTAATTATAATAAGGGAGCAGTTAAAAGAGACTGATGTGTCTTTAGTTTACCAGGAAATAATTATTTTTAAAATCTAGTAATTAAATAATTGTTAAAAATTTAGAAATTAGTTTTAAGTTCTCTAAAATAGATTTTATTAGGTAGACTATATAATATATAACTCCACACAAAAAAGTATTTTTTTAGTTAATACATGTTCATTGAAAAACTTCAGACTTTACAGAAATATGTAAAGGCAAGCAAAAGTTTACCTTTACCCTGCCTTTCCACCTCCTAGTAACAACTATTAACAGTTTGGTATATATTACATTGAATATTTTTCTAGATATATACTAACATATTATTATACAAAAAGTTTATATCGAATCTTTTTGAAATAACAAGATGTAGTGGGAAAAGTATTAGACTTGTAGGTAGACCATTTATTCAACAAGTATACAGTAAAGCATGGCAAATGATAAACCTTTGCAAAATTCAAGTTTTTTAATATCATGATTATTTATTCAGTTTAATGATTACTAATACCCATCTCTCCTATGTAATGAAGATCAATGAAATATTTGGATGTTATGCAAGTATAAGGTATTTTTATTTCTAAAATGTCCTAACACTATGAAATGTTAGACATAAAATATTAGAAAACAAGAAGTTACAATTTAAAAACAATATATAACTTCTAGGAACAAATTACCTAAAATCCATAAGAGGTGAAAAGGGACCAGTATATTCCATCTTGTTGTTTTTTACATTTTGTATTGTTTAGATAGTGTTGGTCACAGGTAGGATTTCATCTACATGGAGCACCAGTCACTTCTTTGACAAAGACTTAGGGATAGCCCCCAAATCTTTTACATTTAAGGGACAGCTGCTGCATTCTTGTGATATTTAGGATGACCATATCACTGTACTTTTTAATCCAACTTTTAGTATAAGAGTCACAAAAATAGAGGAGCAGGTTCATATGATTTTCAAATCACAAATGAAAAAACTTAGCAAGTGTTGATGTAATGATGTATAGTAGGACTAGACATGCTTTCAGAAGCAGCCATGGTACCAATCATGTCTATGACATTATAGATTAGAGATTTATATCTTGGTCACCTAAAATGAATAGTATGTGTTTTGGAGAAATAAGAGGTAAGCATTCATTGGGAACTAGACATAAGATTTGGAATGAAGGAGAAATATTTTTGTAGGATAAACACTATGCTAAAGTGGAAAATATTCTTGAGTTCCTATTCCCTCTTTAGTTGAAATGAAGGTATAGAGTTAATCCAAATATTTTATAGAAAAATAAGTCAGAATAAGTCTGGAAAAAGAAATCAGTATATTATGTTTCAATATGAGCAAAAGAATTTACATGTGATACTCGTTGATTTTTAGGATTCAAACAGAAAGAAATGACTACGGTAGTGAAACAGACTTATATGGACTTGTGTCTAACATTTTGGAAGAACAAGATAAATCACAGCCATACTTTGCTGAGGGGTTAGTATATTACATAACCTATATAGTGTGTAATAAACTTTTAAATTCCCAGGTACTAGATCATTAACTTTTATTTTTACTTAATAGAGGATCATCTGACATTTCCTGAGGTGCTTGCCATACAATTGAAAGTTTAATTTGCTATTAAGAACTTGCATTTGAAAAATCATTCTTCCATAACTGAAAGCTATTTCCCTTGAGTTTATGAGCTAAAATTTGGCTTAAAGAGTATAAATTCCAACGACTTTTATACTTATACCTCCAAAAATAAAACTATCGTTGATTTTGTGTAGAAATATGTATGGATTTTATTCATTTAGTAAAAACTTTTAAAGTATGCTTTAATTGTTTCACTTGGGTGTAGAAGCCATATTATCCAGATTCCCTATTTCATAAATAGAGAAATATGTAGCATACATCTAACCAATGAAAATGTTTTCATTTCAATGAGAGTACATCTTTTTTAATTAAAAAAATTGTGGTCAATAACACTTTTGTATTAATCTTATATAATAACGTAAGAAAAAACTTATCTGGTTTCTACTTAGTATATGTAAACAGTTCATGTAAGACCATGGAATCACCAGCCTGAAAGACCATGGAATCACCAGCCTCAGGCTTTAGTTTATGTCTCCTCAAAAAGTATACTGAAGACATATTATGACTAAAATGCATATTTATGCAGCATATAGCACATTTTAAGTGGCAGAAAGTTATTTGGATGTAATGGCAGCTTATAAGGCAAAGTTGGAAAGGATTAGAGAATGGTGAAATGGGGCAATATAAATGTTTTGAAAGCCTTTCCTCCCTTCTCCACTAAGGAAATAAAGACTTTTAAAATCTAAATTGTAATTAAATATATTTGCTTGTTCTAGGACCTGCTCCTCCAATTTAAAGTCAGTTTGGCCAATGAACACAAGCAGATTTGCAGATCACCATGACCTCTTAACAGAAAGCAAAAGGCCAGTAGATACAGCCATCTCTCAGCAAGCTTTTTATACTGGTGAATCTGTGTCAGGAGTGGAAAAGCAGTACCTACATAACAGTAATCTCATACCACAACAAAAAATAGATGAACTTTATCATGGATTTACTGGTTTAGACCTTGAAGAACAATGGATGTACCCCTCACGAAGTGATCATTCTAACTGTTACAATATTCAGACAAATGATACAGCTAAGACAGCATTTCAAGAATATCCATTTATCAAAAATTGTTTTACACCACAAACTGGTCTGTCTGACATCATGAAAGAATCAGGAGTTGATACTTACTCTTACGGAAGAGAGAAAATATGTGCTAAAGGTCTTGAAGCACCATTACAGCAAAAGAGGGCAGAGATATTTCTTTCCCAATTTAATAGGTACAGTGAAAATCCAGATTATTGTAGATACCCAGAATATGCTCATCCTAATAAGGCTAAGCTGAGTAAGTGTTCGAATTTTAGTGTCCAAGATAGTAAAAAATTAGCTAGTGCCACACCTGAAACACCAACTGTAGAAGCAGACACCTACACAAAGTTATTTCAGGTAAAACCAGCAAATCAGAAAAAAATGGAGGAGATAATACCTGACCAGCAGAATTTCACATTTCCAAAAACTACACCACATCTGACAGAAAAACAGTTTGGAAAGGAAGCAGCATTTACTGCTGATTTTGGCTTAAAACCAGAATATGGACTAAAACCTCATACAACTTGTCCAGCTAATAATGATTTTGCTAATGTCACAGAAAAACAACAGTTTACTAAACCTGACCCCCCAAGTTCTGAGTATTTTAAATCAGTGAATTTACTAGCAAATTCAGCAACATCTTCAGGAGGTATCACCTTAAACAGACCAACATGGATGAATGTCCAAACAAAAAATAACACTCCTATTCTTTATCGAAATCAAGGTAACTTGATGAAATTAAATTCTCATTTAAGTGCCGCTTCAAAAGGTTCTAACCATTCTTCAGATTTCCCCCAACTATCATCTACGAATTTAACCCCAAATAGCAATTTATTTCAGAAGTATTGCCAAGAAAACCCTTCAGCATTTTCTAGTTTTGATTTTGGTTACAGTGGTGCAGAAAGAATCCAATCTGTCAATCACATGGAAGGACTGACAAAGACTGGAGAAGAAAATCTCTTTGAATCTGTTACCGATAAAAAAATAAAGCGGCCAAATGGATTTTGTGATAACTATTCAGCTCAGCAGTATGGGATCATTGAAAATGTAAACAAACATAATTTTCAAGCTAAGCCCCAAAGTGGACATTATGATCCTGAGGAAGGGCCAAAGCATCTAGATGGCTTATCTCAAAATACGTATCAAGATCTGTTGGAGTCACAGGGTCATTTTAATAGCCACAGACAGGGAAGTGGAGACAATATTAATAGCCGTGTGAATCGCACACAGGCGTCATGCTTTTCTAATAATTATATGATGGGAGATTTGAGGCATAATCAGAGTTTTCAACAACTTGGTTCAAGTGGGTTTCCGCTAAGATCCACTCATCCATTTGGCCATTCAGTTGTTCCACTGTTGGATTCGTATGATTTGTTTTCTTATGATGACTTAAGCCATTTATACCCATATTTTAATGATATGATGTATGGTGATAATTCCTTTTCTGGTTTCGTGCCAACTTTTGGATTTCAAAGACCAATTAAAACCCGCAGTGGACCAGCCAGTGAACTTCATATTCGTCTAGAAGAGTGTTACGAACAATGGAGAGCATTAGAAAAGGAGAGAAAAAAGGTAATACAAAACTATCCATTTAAGCATAACTTATATCCATATCCCCTTTTGCCTATTTTCATTTTGTTTACCCTAGTGTAGTTTAAGAAAGAGTACTTATTTTTAAGTTGACTTCTTCTATAATGTGTAGTATTTGTTAAGTCCATGACTATACAGAATTAATTAGGTGACTTAGAGACTAAAAATGCTTGGGGCTTAAAAAATTTTAAAGTTTATTTTGCCTGTTAGGTAGACTTTTTCCTTAATGGGTTGAAAGTTTATTTATTTGAATTTTCTAAGTATTAAACTATTGGAGTGTTAAGGTATTTTATGCATTAAGTGTGACAGAAGAGTACATGGTACTGTGGCCTGTATTTATTGCCTTTTGATACCAAAACAGAATTTTTATCTAAAGGAGTAATTTTCAATTTTCTTTTTAGGCCTATAAGAAATATTATTCATGATTGAATCATATTTAGAAAATTTAGTATCTAAAAGTTATATAATTTTTTTACAGACTGAATTGGCCCTTGCAAAGAATTATCCAGGGAAAAAAGTATCCAGTACTAACAATACTCCAATTCCAAGGCTGACCTCCAATCCATCTAGAGTTGATCGGTTAATTGTGGATGAACTTAGAGAACAAGCCAGAGTAAGCTGTGAAAATATCTAATAGCAGATTTTTTTAACTGTTTAATAAAATTTTTAAATGCCTCAGCAAGTTAGAGTTCTGACGTATTCTTAAATCACATTTATGTGTAACTCTCTGAAATATATATTCTTTCCCATGTTTGGACCTATAACTATTAGTTATTTAGGAAAGGGAAAATAGCCCCACTCGGTCATTAAAATAGTAAGTTTAGTAATCTAAGAGATTCCTCTTCAAGAAATCCAGATTAGCAATGGAACTAATCCACAAAATAAAGAAAAAAAAATTAAAACAAAAACCATTTTGAATATTATTTATAGGGAAAGTCCCATTTCTTAATCATAAACATTTGTTTTCTGGCTTCACAAAAAAGCTTTGCTTATATTATACAAGGTAGTAAATTAATAGGAAATTACCTTATTTCATTTTCTTGACCCTGTTCTCTTGAGTTTTTTAACAAACTTTAAGTATATCTAGCAATGTATTAACTACTAATAAACTGAAGCAAAGAGTCGGACACGACTGAGCAACTGAACTGAAACTGAAGTATGTAGGTGTATGCATAATTTTATAAAATAGCCTTATTTTGGAAAAGTAGTATATCACTTCAGATCAAATGTAAAGAATCTTGATGTTAATTAAAAAATATTTTCCTATTATCTCCTTTGTAATTTCAGAATATTCTAAGCAACTGTAATAGAACAGGGTAGCTTTTTCATTCTGACCTTCTTCTTTTAAAAACTTGTTTTCTGGGACTTCCCTGTGGTCCAGTGGCTAAGACTCCATGTTCCCAATGCAGGGGATCCTGGTTCCATCCCTGGTCAGGGAACTATATCCCTCATGCTGCAACTAAGAGTTCTCATGCTGCTAGGAAGATTCAATATGCCGAGTGCTGCAACTATGATGTGGTGCAGCCAAATAAATAAAATAATTTTTTGTTTTCCTCCTGTTTTCCAAATAAAATTTGATAATGATTCCTAGGAAAAGGCATACAGTGAAACAGATTACATCTATGATTGAATAAAAGCCATTTAAGGAATTAGAAAAAATCAGCACAACAGAGTCTTATTTTATTGATCATTAGTTTCTTACCTATACTATGCTGTCTTTAAAATACAGATATGAAATACTTCAGTGGGAAAATATTGATTTTTACCTAGCTTTCAGCCTTGATCAGTTGTAATTTTTAATCAAATTCATAAGTTTGTACAACAGAATTTATCAGTGGTGTGGTCAGATATAGCCAAATGTTATAAAATTAAGTCTTTATTTTTTTAAACTCTTCCAAGTTAAAATTTTTCTCAGTAATGTATTTCTAGGCAATAAATCAAAGAATTGCTAATGTGAGTATTAAGAAATACACTTTTTCCAGACTTATTTAGGCTTCACCCTAGTTTAGCATATTTGTAGCTGTTGAAATAATTTTGTTTATATTTAGCAACATTAGACTAGTAATATACAAAGGGCAAAAATATTTTTTATGTGTACTACTTCTAGTTTTCTGGTTTTATAGAATTCTGAAAAAAACCTTTGAAAAGTTTATTAAAAATCACTTGTGTAAATTTTTTCTTTATAGTTACTCAAAATGACTATCTTATTTATTTTTTTTTTTTTTTTTAGACTATCTTATTTTTAAAATACATAATTTGTAGTTCACTGGAGTTTTTACTGTGGTATTTTCTTCTTGTGTTGTCTTATTTTCCCCCTCAAGAATCTGGCTGGTTGTACAGTTAGTTGGGAGGAAAATATTTAATACCTGTACACTTGTGTTTTCTCCATGGGCTTGAACTGGCATGGACTTATACCAAAGAAATTTGATAGGAGTGTGAGGTTAGAGGCATTCATTCAGGTGCTTATTGAGAGGTATTTTTCTGCTCTTTCCAGTCACTGAATTATGTGAGTTTTAAATCATTTGGCTCCCAAAGGCAGTTACTGTATTTACTAGATGTTCAAATCCTGTCTACTCAAAAGTTCTCCTTCCTTACTCCTTCCAAGTTTAGAATTTGAAACTTTAGGCATATACAGCTATGAAACACTCCTCTTACTGATCTAAGATATATAGTGCCCTTTTTTAAGCTTAATTAACCAGAAGATTCTTCTACCACCAGAAGATTAAGACCTCCTAATTTTCCTTAGCAATTTTGACACTTACAGGATTTGTTTTGTTACTTCAGCATAAATTTAAGTCAGTATTTTCTGGATTATGGACTCCTTAAAACTAACACTAGCCAATATTATTTCTAACTTCCAAAAGGGAGAACATTGAAGGCCCAGAAAGGAATTGCTGAGGTCAAAATTAATCAGATCTAGAGACTGATTAACCCTTTTTAGCTCAATTTTTTTTCTTTTAACTTCAGTAACTCCTAATAATGCTCTTTTGGCAGGCTATTCTCTTACTTACCAAAAAGAATGTCAGATTTTATATTTGCACTTACTGTTACTAATATGGATATATTTGAATGTTTGACTTTTTCATTGTTGCTTATTCTCAGTAACTGACTACTTTTAAACCGTCTAGAATTAACATATGTACAAAAGACCAACTTTCCATCTTTGTTTCTCCCAGCATGGTGTCAGGATATAGTAAGCTAGTGAAGTGAAAGTTGCTCAGTTGCATCCAACTCTTTGCGACCCTATGGACCATACAGTCCATGGGATTTTCTAAGCCAGGATAATGGAATGGGTAGCCTTTCCTTTCTCCAGGGGATCCTCCCAACCCAGGGATGGAACGGGTGTCTCCTGCATTGCAGGCAGATTGTTTACCAACTGAGCTATGAGGGAAGCCTAAACATTTACTTATTACTGAATGAACATTATTCCTCTATTCCATCTCTATTCTGCTTCATTGATGATTTGTTTTAAGTTAATGACAGGGCAGTGTAGTTAAATGCCTCATCAAAATTTAAAATGTTTCCCTCAGGTTGTGACTCTTCTGGGCAAAATGGAACGTCTTCGAAGCTCTCCCCTTCATGCCAATATCTCTACAGCTCTTGATAGACACTTGGAGTCCATTCACATTGTACAGTCACGTAGAAAGGATGAAATTGTTAATGCTTCAAATCGGCAAAGGCAAGGAGTTCCTAGATGCCAAGATGACAGAGGTACAAACATTAATGCATATCCTTTTGATAAGGCAGAGTTAATTTGAATGTTAATAAAATCAGATTCTGAAGTTAAAAAGGTTGGATTTCTAACATTTACACTTATCTAAAGAATAAATTGTTAAATGGTACCTACATAATTTACTCCAAAAGTGAAAGTGAAAATACTTTTTGCTAATTTTACCCATTTAATTGTAATAACTCTGTCAAAGTCTGTGTTCTACCCAAAGCATAGTTATGGTCATACAAGTCAGAAATAAAATACAAGTGTAAGACTATTTTTTACATTAGTATTTATATTTAAGGTGTAACACTTTTAAATATTAAGTCAAGTACTTTGATTAGCTCAGTCTATAGCCATCTTTCTTTTATAAAAAATAATGTTTGATCATTTAGTAGCACAGACTGGGTTTTATAAGAGTTAAGGAGTACTTAAATGGTATTTAATTTGAACTGACCACAAATGTTTCTTTTACAGATGTTTTTGCGCTAGCTTCAGCAATTAAAGAGATGTGTGTAGCTACTCGGAAAGCGCGTACTACCCTGTGGTGTGCACTGCAGATGACCTTGCCAAAAACAGCCAGTACAGCTGGCCAAACAGATGTAGAAAAGGCTTTACAAGATATAGTAAACTGAAGACAAAGTCCGTGAAAGCCTAAATAGTAGCAATCCAATGAACCAGAGAGGTGAAGCAAACAAACATTAAGGAAATGGCAGCAGAAAGAAGAATAAAAAGCTGATAAGTAAATGTATCAAGACATGCTAAAAAATTTTAATGAACTTGTCAAACTTGAAAATTTCATTACATTAATTGTCTTTCAGTTAATAATACCTTAATGAAGTCTAACTTCTATTTAAAAATCTATTTGGAATGAATCAGATGTAGTTGAGAGTGAGGCAAACGTAAAGTTGACTATTCTAGGGCAACTAGGAATTCCCAGGTAGTCAAAGATAACAAGTTTAAATTTTTCCTAACAGCTGAAGTATTGCTGAAACTCATTCTGCAGTGCAGGGAAATGCAAATATGAAATTCTTCTAGAAGATAAGTTTCATTTAGGTCTGCCTTAGCAAGTATAATTCTAAATAATGAATCTTAAGTGACTTGTAACCCAATTATGGCTACAGTCTAGTAACCAAACCAAGTTTTGATTGTGATATAAGAATGTTTTCCTTACAAAACTGGATAATACCTAGGGAACAAAGGAAAGAAGGATGAACCCAATATTCATGTAAAAATTTAATATTTAAAATACTACCATATTTATAAATTTGAAATCTTAGTGCCTAAGTATTTGGAGGGAAGTGCATCTGATTCTCCTAAATTAGTGATAAAAGTGCCAGTGTAAAAACCATGCAAGTTACTGAATATAAAACCTATTCAAATCATTTGTGTATATTATTTACATTTTAATTACACTATCAATTATTAAATATTTCCAGTTTTAAAGTATTTTAATTGAATCAAAAAACAAAACATTTCCTTAACCTGGATCTTTTAGACTTGATGCATAACTAAAATAATGACTATCGTTTTAATACCCTTAGTTTGCTGCCTTTTTGAGGGTATCACGAAGTTCTAAAATGTATTTTCTTAAGGTTAATCTTTAACTAGTTTAGTTTGCAATTGGTTAGTGTATATTTTCTGTAGTTGTGTTCATTAGTTTGCTTCTGAATTTTTTTAAAAGAGCTCTTGAAAGCTTGGCTTTTTCTGTTTCTCATCACTTAATATCTTTGTATGGAACCCAAGTAATTTATTCAGTAATATGAAATGTTGGTATTATGTGACTCAGAAGATCTTGGGTTTTAACATTTCTAGCATGAGTTAAACTATAATGTACTGATGAAATTTAATTGAACTACCCTTGACTAGAAACACTAATGTTTTAAATGTTGGTGTTTTTCTTAGTTTTAGAAATCCTGGTATCAAAAAAAAAAAAAAGAGTGTAATCACACCACATAAATTTTCTTTAGATGATGTGCGGAAGAAACTGATTGAGAATGCAGGAGTAACTGTAGGGAGAAACATTTTGATCACTGAAATGCATGAAAACTACCCAAATGAATTACATTGAGGGTAGTCACATAAAATAGATGATCACACCACAGTCACTGCATAGAAAGTGGTTAAGTTTGATATAAGACATGTTGGATGTTATGAAAACAAATATTGTACTGAATTTAGTCTCTCAAGAAAAATAAATTGCTTTGTTGAAAATAGTTTTTTTTTTAAGAGTTTGTATTAGTTTCTAACATTGACTCACTCGTCAGAAAACCAATTAAAGTTCACTTAACTGATAAGAACTGGTGCTAAGTTTTAAACTTCATTATTAACACATAAATAATGTTGGTAGATAATAAACCAACACCATTCAGATCTCCTTGGCTTTAACCTGACCTCCTTCAAATATGAAATTTTTGTTCTGCCTTTGTGCTAATCCAGGAAAACCATAGTAAAACTTCCAGGGAAACTTTTACATACAGTGGTCAGAAATGAAACACTATTAACAAAAAACACACAAAAATTATTTGAAATTTTGTTAATCAAGTCACACTGCAGATAACTCTCAAATTAGTTGGTTGTCCCTTTCTATTGAATACCCTCTAATGGATGGTTCTTATGTATTATACTTCTGAATTACTACTTATGAAAGTGTTATAAAAGTTATGACAAGATTTACAGTCTGATCAAACTGATGCTTCCATCATTTCTAATCCAAAAGAATTTGGAATACTCAATTTTTTTTAAAATAGAAAAAGCATTTTTTTATAAAGGTGGTTGAAAATTAGGTACCTTGAGTTACATCAATGTCTTTCCCACTTGAATAGTCTGGTACTGTAAGGTTTTAGAAGGTTGGGGAATTAATGACTGAAATTCCAAATTTGGCCTAAAATGTCCATCATATCGTAGAAAACATTGTTGTTTCAAATTTGCTTTTTCCAATATTGAATATTTTAGACATAAAAGGTTTATGCACCTGAGTTACGTGGATAACCTTACTCAAAGCCTAATAAATTGATCCTTTTCTTCTGTTTAAACATTAGTTCAGGTGTACACTTAACTGTGACCTAACAGAGTCCTGGAAGAATGAATTGACTACTCTTAAAACAGACTGAAACCACTACCCTTCAGCAGTCTATAGATATAACCTGACTCTGCTTCAGAGACTAAGATCAAGGTGAAAACAAACCAAAAATCCAAAATAAGGGTTATTAAAACAGGCTCTCTCACATGCCATCTGTAGCCACAGCCACATATAAAACTAAAATGCCAGCAGTACTCGAGAGATTTCAAAGCCAACCTGCTGTCCAAAAAAGAAGGTAATCTTTCTGATCTCCTAATATCCAACCTCACAGAAAGGAAAACTGAGGCAGAGAACTTATGGATTCCAGGAAGAGGGTCTACTAGTAGAAGAGATTATTGGGCTAATCAAAACATAAGTAAAATTCAAACAAATTTCTAAGGGACTATCCACACAGAACTCACTTCTAGCTGGAAGGAATCAAAGTAAGTCAAGATACTGATTTAAATAGTTTATTTTTTAAAAAGGTGGTTATTTTTTAAAAAAATTTTACAATGACATGGCTATAGGAGTGTATAGAGGTGACACATCATTTCCTTAACCATGTTTTTTACCTTCTGCGGAATGGTAAAAATTTTTGTTAATCTCATAGTTAATGGTATAAAACAGAGGTCAGCAGACATTTTCTCTGAAGGGCCAGGTAGTAAATATTTTATGCTTTATAGGTCACATAAGGTCTCTGTCACATGTTCTTAATTTTATAACCCTTTAAAAATGTGCAATCCATTGTTAGCTCCAACCATACAAAAACAAACTACCAAATTTGGCAGTAGTTTGCCCACCCCTGGTATAATGTATCTACTTTCTGTCTTGACAGACAAATTGCTCTCTTCAGGCTTCTTGACAGTCTGCTTCCTGAAGTAGAGAAAGGGCTGCTTACAACCAAATGTGGTTTGTGACAAAAGTAGAAATGGAGGAGAGTTGCTACTCACTTTCAACTCTCCCAAGTAGTTTTTCCATTCACTCATTCATTCAATAAATTTATTGAGCACTTATTATGTACACTCTTAAATATCTTTGTGTTAGCAGAGATTTTCAGTGTTTTCCCTTAAAAGGGTTTCTCTAAACCTGTAATTATCAGGTCCTTGTATGTTTTAGGGCAGATCAGGGTTAAAATCTCTACTAGCACTCAAGAGGATTCATGATTATAAAAAAATGAATCTAGCTAATGATGATTCCCTGCACTCAATACTGACACATCCTTCTTAAAATCACAGCCTAGATGAGGAAAAATATATATCTCTTACTAAAAGAAACTTTGTTTCCTATCATAGGCTGAAACTTTTAAAAAAAATCTCAAATGCAGAACATCCACCAAATAACCTTTTCTTATTTTCCTATTTTGTTGCCATTTAACATAAAAGTCTGGATCTGGGTAGGGCTCTTCATTAGCTTCCTATTTCAGCCATAAAACCATTTATTTAGATGTGAATAATACTTCTGAAGCAATTGACACTCCTATAATTCATCTCAGGGAAGGAGTAGTCATGATTCAGCTCCTTCAGGACAAAAACTGTCAGCTTTCTGAATATTCCTGCTGTTTATCCAAGGTAAGGGAAGACTTTTTAAAGTGGTCAAAAGGAGTACAGGACTTCAGTATTAAAATAGAAAGGCTGTCCCCATCCCAGATCTTTGGTTCAGACATCAGCTACAATAATCTGATTACCCACACCACAGAGACATGGCACATTTTGTAATTAGCTAGAATTGTTTGTGATTTTCCTTGTGACCATGTAAAGAAAAGGGGAAATGCCTTGGGAAACTACCTGGCAATGTTCTCTCATTTCTCTTAAATACACAAATGCATAACCAGGTCTCCCTTTGACCAAGTTCATTAGGAGAAATAGAGTAACCCAAGGTTATCGCTTTCGCTCCCCTCTTTGTGTCCTTTTCTTTTCCTTTTCCTTGCGTTCCTGCTTGGCTAGTTTGTCTCTCTCCCTCTGCAGCTTGTCCTGTTCCTTCTTCCTCTGGGACTCATCTCGAAGCGTGTCTCTCTCCAGTTTTCGGGCATTGAGGACATCTTCCACATTGGTGTTTCGAAACAGAGCTACAGGTGAGTTAAGGGATAAGGGTCCAAGTCACACAGGTCTCAACTCCTGCTCTCCTCATTCAAGCCAAGTTTCAAATACTCTCTATCTATCCTTCATCTTTAAAAAACAAACAAACAAACTTTATGTTTATCTTTAGTCCAATGGAAAATCCTACAACTGCCATTAGTAAAAAAAAAAAAAAAAATCGAATAAAAATCTCATTCAGACTTACCTAAATTGAGTGTAAATATTTTATGAAAATGAAATCTCATTCTAGAATAAGTACTCATATCATTCACTGGCAGAATATTGTTGGAGTATCCAGGCTAGTTTTAGTGACTAGAGTATTAAAGTAACTGGCAAAATTTTCCTGTACTCAGCACTATTAAAATGCTTGAAAAGAGTTTAAAAAGTTGTTTAACCTTACTAAACTTTATCAATTTGCTTCTTTTCCTAGACCACTAAAGCTTAAGTGAAAATCATGTTCTAAAGAAATAGCTTTAACCACAGTTAGAAAATAGGTAGCCAAAAAATTTACCCCTCATTTCTTATGACTTTAAAACATAACCTGTTACTACCAGACAAGCTCCTTTTTACTCTTTCCACATAATTTTTTTCTGCCTTTAGTGCTTTAAAATGAATAAGTTTCCCTGAAATAACCCCCCTTTCTCAGAAAATAACCTCCCTTTCAGAAAATCCACCTTACTCCTCACCTTTAAGAAGGTGGATTTCTAAATCCACCTTCTCTATAAGCTTCTCATAAGTGATTTTGTTGGTAGGGACTTTCTACAGCACATATGTTTCAATTTGTCCATATTTTCACTTCAAGTATTCAGTGCTTTTATTCTCTGTCCAATGAGTTTCCCAGGTCTTTGAGGACAAGGACCAAAACTGCAATATTATTCTGATTGCTTCCACATTGCTAGGAAACCCAACAGTATACACAAGGAGTACAGATTCTCATTTTCCCTTAGAAATCCTTTCTCTAAACTAACCCCTTCACAGTTCATGTCAACATATTTTCTTTGGGGGGAAATTCTTGCTAAATTGACTATTTAGCAGTCCAAGGACTGGGGCTCACAATGTTGACCTAACATGTGTTCTTGGAGGTAGAGACAGCCCCCAGCAATGACAGTGAAATACAAACTGACCCACAAGAAGATCCTATGGAGCAACACCTGGAGATGGACACAGAGAAGGATACATTTGTCAGAACCAATGCTCATCGTGGTGGCACCCGAGTCATCCTTCTCATCCGCTTCGGTGAGTGGGGTTAAGGAAACTCAGATGTAAAACAAAGGTTAGCACATCCCATCACAACATCAGAAAACACTTACTAAGCTGATGGGAAGGAAAAGCAGGCTTCATGGAAGGACTCTGACAGGGATGTGATGGTAAATCCAGGAAAGTCACCTTTAGAAGTCTCAACTTGGGGAAGACTGCTCAGAGCTCCTGTAGGATCCTTATCTGTTAGGGTCTGAAAAGAAACTGAAGCTGGTCTGGTGGACTGCCACATTACCTGGGAGCCAGGGGATGGAGAGATGACCTCTGAAACAGTGGTTCTCAAAGTGTGGTTCCCAGAACTCCCTAAGAGCTTTTGAGAAATGCACACCGTTGGGCCCCCCTCTGTATCTACAAAATCCAAAACTGTGGGGCACAGGGCCCAGCAATTTGTGTTTTAACAAGTCCTCCAAGAGAACTACTGCTTAAAATGCTTTTTCTAGCCCAGAAAACGAGATTTTTGTAATTGGAACCCCAGTTCTGCCAAACCTAGCAAGAAAAATCATGAGAGAAAACAAGAAGTTGACTCCAAAGAGCCTAAGAATTCTTTCCTAACCTAGTGATTAGAAAGCAAACATTTCTGATACAACAGCCACTCCATTCAAGCAGGCTCAGTAAGTTAAGTATTCCCTAAAGAGATTTCAGATCCAGGTTTGGAAGCAAACCTGTTCCTACCAGCAACACTTTCTTTTTACATAGTCCTCACTCAAATTCCAGGTTTATTTTGGTGTCACTTTATTAATTATGTAGTCACTGGAACATCACTCATTCATCTCTTATTGCCTCCATTCCCTTATCAACTGTGATAAAAATTACAAAGATGTATTATACACATAACACTGTACTTCATAGAAAGGTATTATATAAATACGAAGAATCATAATTGTAAATCAACTATTTCAATTAAAAAAAAAAAGAATCATAGCTAGATCTTATTTTCTGAAAACACAATAAGAAATGGTCCATTCAGGCATTATTTGTTTCACACTGAAGTTTTCAAGAACATATATGTTGCAATAGTCCAGTATCAACTGTTCCAGCATCATTCCTCATGCCCGCAAAGGGCTACAATCTCTGCATTTTAGAGGAGAATATTAAGCTCTGGTGGGGTGGCGGTGGAGGGTGTACTTCCCTGGTGGTCCAGTGGCTAATATTCTGTGTTCCCAATGCAGGGGCCTGGGCTTCAATGCCTGGTCAGGGAACTAGATCCCACATGCTGCAACTAAGAGTTCGCAATGGTGCAACTAAACAAATCCCACATGCAGCAACTAAGACTTGATATAGCCAAAGAAATAAATTTTTATTTTTTTTTAAATAAAGCTATAGAGGGGGATTGGCAACTTCCCAGAGTTCAGTGAAAACCAGCAAAGGCTTTTGACTTGAGCCTCAGGGAACGGCGCCGAGACTCCAGAAAGGATATTCCTCTTCATCTGTCACATCAGCATACTGGGCCAGGAGGGCAGCTTTCCTCTGCTTCTCCTCTTCTGACACCATTCTGGGCTTCACCACGATCTGCGCCTGCTTCTCAATGAGGGTGGCAATGGCCTGGACCTCATCTGGGAGGTGGTGGGAGGGGAGGGGGGGACAACAAGGTTGTATGTGAGAGGAAACATGCTTCCAAACCACCAGTCCACCCAGGCAGTGCTTGGAGCAAAAGCAATGGCAGCTGCTGACTCCTGAGAGCCCTGAGGTGCAAAGGAGATGCCTCGGGGGCCAATGAGAAAGGCAAGGAAAGGCCATGCAGGCCAGGCTTTAAGTTTCATATCCATCTTCAATCAGAGCAGCCCTGCTTTTACTTTTATTATATACTGAAGTTCTGCTGCTTTAAGGAGAAAAAAAAAAAGTTGAAAAGTACTGCATTAGAACCAGAGAAAATCAAGCCTCCAAACATGCAACTTTCTCTAGGTCTCAAACCGTAAGCCTAAGAAGGAATCTAGCATTAACTTAGGCTGGTCTATCCCATAGTGATAATTATGCCAGGTGAAACTTAGATTATTTTAAAAACAAAATTATCTTTTGACTTCTCCATGCTCAAAGAAAGGAGGCAATGATGTCAAGCAGTGACTCTCATGCCTGGATGCATATTAGAATGATCTGGGGGAGCTTTTGAAAAAATAACAATGCCCGGGTCCACACCCCAAAGAGGTTTATATAATTAGCCTATGGTGCGGCCTGGGCACTGGCACTTTTAAACATACAGCAAGCGATTCCAGTGTACAGCCATGACTGAGAACCAGCATGTGAATAGCTCAGAATAGATTCTATTCAAGTTTGGATTTCTGTTTTGAGCTGTCTGTAGCTGATTTTTCATCCTAATGAGATCATCTTTTCATTTGAAAGGATGGAGGGTTTAGCTGAATAAAGCAAAAGACCAATCACAGTCTGTGTTATGAAATGAGAATAAGAAAAGGGTGGGAAAATATAGTTGACCCCATAGCAGCAGAGCAAATATACACAGGGGAGTGTAAAAAGGAAAGAGAAAGAAAAAAGGAAAGTGTAAAAAGGAAAGAGAAAGAACAACAGTGAAAATAGCCATGGTCAGCTGAAGTGGAAAAATGTAAAAGAAAAGAAACCCAACCTTCAGTTAAAAAGTTAAAATAAGCTGCCAGGTGTTTACCGGTTTAGCGCACCTGAGTGAGGAAAACTAAAGACTCTTAACAGCTGTACAGAAAAAGTAGTTGGAGGTTAGACATAAAAACTCCAACTCTACCTTCTTTTTTCACTTTGGTGACAACATTCTGAGTTTCTGACCATCGTTCCACAATCTCCTTGCAGATATTAAGGAGGGAATCTTCTTCCTAGTTGAAAAAGTAGACCAATTAATTTCCTGAGAGCCCTCAACCTAATGGAGAAGGAAATGGCAACTCACTCCCGTACCCTTGCCTGGAAAATCCCGTGGACAGGGGAGCCTGGTAGGCTACAGTCTATGGGGTCACAAAGAGTCCTACACCACTGAGCGACTTCACTTGCACTTTCTCAACCTCATCAAGTCTAGGCAAAGGGCAGAGCTCCCCCTGCTGGTGATGGGAAGAAATCACAGGGTGGGTTTGGGACCCACAGAGTAGAGATGATGATTCTCTTCTGAGGCTCCCAACACAGAGGGAATCCTATGTGAGTCACAAAAGCCACACCTGCTAGAGCACCCACTCCATCCTGCCAAGCTCCAAAGGAGAGGATTCCCACCAACTCAGGGCAGTCCTTCTCCTTTTGGAGCAAAAACTTGTTGAGTCAAAATGCCCCTCTATGAAATCTTCCTTGGCCAATATACGCAATTCAGTACATTCTCCAATGTACTCACTGATCCATAATAAAGACAAGTTGAGTAGATGGTCTCCTATCCAGCCATCCCTCTGTCCATTTTACATAAGCAAACATATTCTGCACATCAACCAGTCTTCCTCTTTAGCATGGTATGACAAAAAGGATGCTGGCTTTGGTGCCAGACTTAGTCAAATTCAAATCCAGATCTGTGAGCAAGTTTCTTTTCGTAGAAAAAGGCTGGTATATGAACAGCTGCCACAAAATGTAATATCCTGCTCACTAAACTCACTGTGATAATAATTTCATGATGTATGTAAGTCAAATCATTATACCGTACACCTTAAATTTATGTAGTGCTGGTATGTCAATTATATCTCAATACAACTGGAAGAAAAAAATGTAACATCCTACTTAATGTAATGACCCTACTTAAAATTGCTCACCCTCCATTCTACTCCCAATTCTCTTACAATGCTTCTTTTTCTCCTAGCACTAATCATTTTCAAATACCCTAGATAATTTATTGATTATGTTTTTCTTTACTGGAATATAACCTCTCAAGGGCAGGGATTTCTGTCTGTGTTGTTCCTTGAAGTACCCCCCTAAGCACTTAGGGCAGTGCTTGGCAGAAAAGTAATCCATCAATAAAAATTTGAAGAATCAATCAATCAGCATAAGTGCAAAGAGAAGAAACAAAGAGAATGACAGGAAGCTTCTGTCTACTGTCATTTTCCCCCAACCATATATACTGTTCTTAAGTCTTAGCTCAAATTGTTGCTGATAAGCTTCTAAATTCCTAGTAATGAATCCTAGCCCAATATGGCGACTAACTTGGCTATCTTTTGTTTTTCCTAGAATGGGATTCAGTATAATAGTTGGGAGCTTTTATACCCAGCCCAACTGACTAACAGTAAGTAGCACTATAAGTGATGTTTGGTGTCTGCCATATTCATTGGCCTTGCTGCTCTATAAGGTTGCTCCCAAGTTGTTTTGTGCACAGGACCCTTGCCTCACCATATTGATCCTGGCCAATTTTTTTCAAAGTTATTTTCTACACAGAAGGGGCTGGGGAAATTACAAGAAAATTAAGTAGGGTTTGTGAACTGGGCAGGGGGAGGAAGGAAAGTCACCTTAAAAGTGAGTTTGTCTTGGAACTTCCCTGGTCGTCCAGTGGCTAAGACTCTGCACTCCCAGTGCAGGGGGCTTTGGTTCTGTCCCTGGTCAGGGAACTAGATCCCACAAGCTGCAACTAAGAGTTCACATGCCACAATTAAAATGATCCCCAAGCCTCAACTAAAGGTCCCTCATGCTGCAATGAAGACCAAAGATTCTGTGTGCCCCAATTAAGACCCAGAGCAGCCAAATATATATATATATATATATATATATATATATATATATATATATATACACACACACACATACATATATATATTTTAAGACTCAATTATTTTTTAAAAAAGTGAGTTTGTCTCTGCAGTTTATGCAAACAAGAGATGCCAAAAAAAAAAAAAAAAGAAAAAAAAAAAACAAATCTGGTCTAGATAACTCTTCTACTAAGAGACTGTTAATAGTCTCAGGCAAAATTCAGGTCTACGTTTATCAGCAGACATACAGTTCTAAGTAATGATACAATGAAAAGAACAAGTCAAGGAGCTGGTGCCAATGAGTACCCAAGTCACTTGAACTTCTTTTTCATGGACTCTTTAGGAACTTACCAGTGGGAAATTTTTTTAAGGTAACTTAATTTGTTTGCCTCCTATTCTTTCCAATTACAACCTGCAATGTAAGGATTCAGGAAAAGAATTTATTCCTCTGTGTTGTATTTCCAGCAAACTTATGAGCTGCATCACAAGCTGTGTTAAGGCTTTCCGATTTATAGGTCAATCTCAGCAGGGCAGGTTCTGGAATTAAAAAGGGGGCCCTTGCCAAGAGGCCCTAGGACAGCTGCACTAGTGTTTCACCAAATAAGTGTAAATAGAGATGAAGGCAGCAGAAACGGTCAGGTTGGAAAAGTGTGGACATCTTGATGACTTACTACTTAAACACAGTTTAAAGCACACATTTCTGAAAGCCTGGATCTGCTTCTAGGAGGCTAAGGATCGTGTTTATTTCTCTTAATTAAAATTCTGATCTCTCTTATTCCTCCACCCACTCCCCCCAATGATTACTGCATTTCTAAATACAGTAAAGGATCAAGCCCAAATTTGCTTCCATTCTGCCTAGGCGTGAAAAGACCTTTACTGTCTAAACTGATCTTTTTTTGAATCCTACCTCCAAAATAGGAAACCAAGAGGGTACTTCTTGCGGGCTTTTGTCAGGGGCTCTGCCTCCTAAGGGGCACAGACATCCCAGAG
This sequence comes from Okapia johnstoni, assembly GCA_024291935.2. Taxonomy (NCBI): domain Eukaryota; kingdom Metazoa; phylum Chordata; class Mammalia; order Artiodactyla; family Giraffidae; genus Okapia; species Okapia johnstoni. The sequence goes on along the minus strand of CM044306.1, from coordinate 17,567,836 downwards.
CACTTAATTTCCCCCTCTGAACACTGTCAACGGACGGGAATGAAATTGGTTGTTAGATGTTTGAGAAAACTCATTTCAATGCCTTTGGAAGAATACTCACCCAGCTGACCTACAGGCACCTAAGAGGGCCTTGCCCTCAGAAATAAGAGAAAGCCTTTCCTCTCTCTGCACCTGCAACCTTCTGGCTCCCAAAACCCTGGATGAGAAGCAGCTCCCTGTCCCCGAGGCCCAGGGCTCAGAAAAGTATTTCTCTTCCAGGTGAGACCGCTAATCCTCTGGGACCCGAGGTAGGGGAAAGGTGATACGAAGTACTAACAGGAAACGCCTTAAGAGGCTAAAGGAATGTATCTGGGCTTCTCACCAGGAAAGCAGAGAGGATACCCTGCAGAGCATCCAGCTTCTCTTCTTCCTCCTCCTCCTGCAGGACACCCAAGATGTAGGCGCCATAAACGGCTCGGTCCACTCCCAGCGCCTCCAACCGTCCATCTAGCCACGATTCAAAGCCGCTGCCCCCTCCATCTCTCTCGCTGGAGGTAGCAGCAGCCACTGCGCTGGGCGCCGCCATCTTGGAGCCAGGGACCTGCCAGCCCCCAGGGCGCCTACCGCAGTGCCTGACGGGCCGCGCCGCGGGCCCACTGCGCATGCTCAGAGAGGAAATCCACGCCCCCGGCGTGCCAGGCTTAGAGCCCAGTCGACCCGTAGTAACCTGCTGGTGCGTTTTGTCCCTTCTAAATAGAGCGCATCCTGGCTTAGGCACGGTCATGCGGTCTCTCAGGAATCCTGGCCGGTGAGTATTCTTAACAGACTCTTTTTTTACAGTTGGGGAAGTTCAGTGACTTGGCCAAAGTCACGCGGCTACTAACTAAACAGGACGAACTCGGCTTCGATTCCAGCGCTTTGACAGGCCTCACCAAGCTGCCCTTTCTCGCCAGTCGTAGAAGGCTAAGCCACCCGCTCCCACACAGCTTTCAAGGAGGAAACCGCCGGCTCTGTGGAATATGCACTATGGCTATCAACTGCCACCTGCGCCTTTCCAAGATCCCCCCGCCGCCGCCCCCACCCCCCACCCCCCCGTCAAAACTCAAACTCCAGAAACCTTCCTTGATTCCCTGCAATCTGTGTTAAATTAAGTCCTCTCCAAAGTGCTGCGGTTGCTTCTCTGCACCTAGCATGCTTGCTTAACGCAGTACCGGACACATAGTGGGTGCTCAATAAATGAACTGGCAACCTCCAGTCGCTTCTTTCATTCACCCAGTCAACACTTAAACAAGTATCTTCGAAGAGCCTTCTTTACCCATTTCCAAGCGTTATCCAAGAGCTTTTGAGGCATTGCTGCTGCTGCTGCTAAGTCGCTTCAGTCTTCTCCGACTCTGTGCGACCCCATAGACGGCAGCCCACCAGGCTCCTCTGTCCCTGGGATTCTCCAGGCAAGAATACTCTAGTGGGTTGCCATTGCCTTCTCCAATGCATGCATGCATGCTAAGTCGCTTCAGTCGTGTCCGACTCTGTGCGACTCTATAGACAGCAGTCCACCAGACTCCTCTGTCCACGGGATTCTCTAGGCAAGAATACTGGAGTGGGTTGTCATTGCCTTCTCTATTTGAGGCATTAGCTCTTATAATCCTCCTAACAACCATGTGAGAAGATGCTTTTATTGTCCACATAGTAAAAATAAGGAAAAAACACACTCACACATTTACAGGGAGCCTAACCAGAAGCAAGTGCTCGTTTACATCAGCAAGAGTCTCAGCTGATTCTCAAAACGCTTGGCTCTGGGCTGAAATGAATTACTCAAGAACCCAGGTTGGCTTTCCCTGAACTGCAGAGGAGGCTGGCAAGTCAGTAAATATTTATTGGCATTGCTGCTGGGCACTAAAAGACAAAGATGAATGTCACAAAATCTCTCCCTTCAAAGGATCTTCAGTGGGTTGAACAGACATGTTTAAACTAATAATGGCAATACAGTGAGATAAGTGTTTCATTATCTAATGGAAATTGCGGTAGGATGGCTGGAAGAAGATTAGGTTAACATTGCCTGTTGGATTGAAGTTGGAAACTGGAGATGAGAGATGGAGGAAGGCTTCCTAGTGGAGGTGAGGCCTTCTCTATTTTGAAGACCAAGTGTGAGTCCTTTAGGCAAAAAGACTGGAAGAGAAAAGGAGCAGACCCAGATGCAGGGAGCTGTGGGGGGCCCTCCAGAGAATTATGGATGGCTTGAACTGCAGAGTTCGGATCGATGATATTCAGGGGGTGACAACAAAGGGAATGGAAGGGTCTGGTATAACTGGCAAAGGGCCTCTTGAGAGAATTCTCTACCTTTATTATCGTTGGGATAATGTAAATGGATGGACATGGAACACTGTAAAGCTCAGTAGAAATACAGGAATATGGGCCTGTTAGCCTCGTGGCTTCTGTGTGCTCCCTGAGTTAGAATGTGACAATAATGGAGTCAGAGGCCAGAGTCAGCCCCCAAAGACTTGTCCCAGTTTCAGGTTCTCAGATGTACATTTTAATCTAGTGACTGTCTTGCAGGTGGAGTTTGTTAGGTAACAGACTTGGGAGCCGTCATGACTCAGGGATCACAGTTTGATGTCAAAGCCCCCATAATCAGAAAAGGACCACAAATTTTGTTCTTTCTTAACTTTTTAATTTTAAATTATTCCAGACTCACAGGGAGTTGCATAAGTAGTACATAGAGACCTGTACACCTTTACTCAGTTTGCCCCCATGGTAACATCTTGTATTAGTATCAGGAAATCACTATTAGCACAATGCAACAAAGGCTTTTTGAAGACACATACAAGCTTCTCACAAAACTGAGGGAAGGCTCTACAGATCCTGCAATTAAAAGAATCCTCGCTGGCTATTTTATTACAAAAGTAATTAGCTCATAGTTCAAAAAACCAATTCATACCACTGGACAAATGACAGAAAACTTATAGAAAAAAATCAAGATGGCTTTTTACACTATAGCATCACATTTATAATTTTTTAAATATGCAAACAGTGACTTCCCTGATGGTCCAGTGGCTAAGACTCGGAATTCCCAATACAGGGGGCCCTTATTCAGTCCCTGGTCAGGTAACTAGATCCCACATGCCGCAACTAAAGAACCCGCATGCTGCAACTAAAGATCTCTTACACCACAATGAAGATTGAGGATCCCACATGCTGGAACCAAGACCTGGTACAGCCAAATAAACATTCTTTAAAAAATAAATAAAACACGCAAATTAAACCTGTAATGAGATACCATGTTTTCTTCTCAGAGTCTGATAATACAAAGCGTTGGTCTATGACTGGGTGATATAGGCACTAGGAAATGTTGCTGCAGCAGATAAACTGGGAGAGTCTTGCTGGAGGGCAGTTTGAAAAGACTCAACATTTCTCCTTCTGGGAATTGATTATAATACATGCAGGCATGCAGAATGACATTTATAATAGGATATGCATTGCAGTGATGCTTATTGTAGTGAAAGAACAGAAATAGTTTACATTTTGTCTACAGAAGACTGACTCAAGCCACAGAAACAGGGATTGTGCAGCTATAAAGGTGGAGGAAGCTCTTGATGTACTGATAACAAACTTCAGGATACATTGTTAAGGAAAAAAAGTGAGGCACAGAATAATATGTAATGTTTGCTACCGTTTGTGTTTAAAAAGAGGAAGGATGGGGAGAAATACATCCACATATGTGACCTGGCATGTGCATAAAATATCTGGAAAGATACACGAGGGAATGTGAAGATGATTGTCACTGAAGAGAATTCAGGGAGACTTGTTCTAAAAGTACAAGCTATTGGGATTTCCCTGGTGGTTCAGTGGTTAAGACTCCATGCTCCCAATGTGTGGGACGCAGGCTTTATGCCTGGTCAGGGAGCTATGAACCCCCATGCTGCCCAATGTGGCTGAAAATAAATTAAAAAATAAAGTAATATAAAAAATAATGTTATTTCTTACATTAATTTACCTTGCATCTTTTGTTTTAAATCTTTGCTTCCTTCCCTACCCAGAGGTAACTTCTGTTCCTGAATTTGGTATTTGTCTTCCTCTTGAATGCTTTTAAACATAGTACATATTACTGCATATGCATATGTAATATGTATGTATCCATGGGTATGTATCCATAAACAATATATCGCATTGTTTTACATGTTGGACTTTTCTTTCTGTGGTATGCTTTTTTCATTTAAGATCTTGAAAATATTTTCCTGTGTTGATACATGTAGCTCTTATCCATTCATTTAAACCACTGTGTAATGTCCCATTGCTTGAATATAGCCCAGCTGATTCATTCCTCTGCTGATGGCCATTTAGATTATTTCCCAGTTTTTCAAACAGTGCTTCAAGTCCCATTCTTATATGTATCTCCTTGCCCACCTGTGAAAAAATTTCTCTGGGCCAATGACCATCAAACATTTTTGCTACATACTTTTAGCAGTGAAAATATTTTTGCTTTGCATACCTAGCATATGAATATGTATTTATGAATTACATAATAGTGTAAACCACTATACAAAATTAGTATATACATCATAAGATATATAAAAAGGTAACTTAGAAAGGGTGGTTAAGGGACTTCCCTGGCAATCCAATAATGAAGACTCCATGCTTCCAATGCAGGCAGCCCAGGTTAGATCCCTGGTCAGGGAACTAAGATCCCACATGCCACAGGGCACGGCCAAAAAATAAATAACAAAAGGTTGATTTAAAAGAGAAATAATATGTTATAAATATTTATTTGTTTGTAGTACCAAAATACTTAGTGAAAACAATGTGGCTGAATATGCTTCATTCCTTTCCTACCTTATTACTATTTAAAATTTTTGATTGTAAATGCTCATAGCATAAAATTTACCATCTGAACCACTTTCAAGTGTACAGTTGAGTAGGGCAAAGGATTCATTACTGGCAAGAGTTCCTCTTGAACTTCAGTGATTTTTCTCAACCATTGGCCAGCTGACTCCTCACTGAACCTGAGAGTTTGTACCTGGAGTGTTCACTTGTGTGTGTCATTTGGATTATTTGTAATCTTAACTTTGCTTCTTTGGACAAATCTTATTAAGTCTTTTGTTCACTTCTGGGAGTTAGGAAAATCCAGATAGCATAATCTGTAAATTTATCTGGGGATATGTAAATTGTGGAGAACAGTGTAAAACCAACTCATGCCAAACTCTGCAGAGAAAACACAGACAACCTGTCTAGATAGGAAGCTCCCTTACCCTTTACCCAGATAGCTCAGTTGCTTTACTGTGTAAGCCAGGATCTCTGACAAGAGCATGGGGAGGACACCAGTGTTAGCCTGCTTACTAAAGATTATTAAGCTTACTTGTTTTTCTCTAAAAAAATATATTTAGGATTTCCCTGGTGGTACAGTGGATAAGACTCCACCTACCAACACAGGGGACACAACTTCAATCCCTGGTCCAGGTAGTTTCCACATTTTTTTGTTGTTTAGTGGCTAAGTCGTGTCTGACTCTTGTGACCCCATGGATGGTAGCCCTCCAGGCTCCTCGGTCCATGGGATTTCCCAGGCAAGAATACTGGAATGGGTAGCCATTTCCTTCTTCAGGGGATCTCCCCAACCCGGGACTCAAACCTACATCTCCTTCTTTGCAGACAGATTCTTTACCACTGAGCCAGCCGGGAAGTCCAGATGCCACAGGCAACTAAAGCCTGAGAGCCACAACTACTGAGTCCATGCTCTAGGGCCCAAGAGCCGAAACTACTGAAGCCTGAGCACCTAGAGCCTGTGCTCTGCAACGAGAGAAGCCACTGCAATGAGAAGCCCGTGCACAGCAACCAAGACCCAGCACAGCCAAAAGTAAATAAATATTTAAATACCAGTGCTTTCTTTTGGCACCTCTGTGAATATCTTGTGTCTGAGGGGTGCACACCTCTCTTCAGAGACCAGGATATATCAAGAAACAGAATCGCTGGGTTGAAGGGCATGAGCCTTGCTGACTATCACTATATTGCTCTCCCAAGCGCTTGTCCCAGTTTACATTCCCTTGCCTTCATGTTTTTACTAAAACTTGCTTTTAATATACTTTAATTTTTGCCAGTGAAAAGGGTGTGAAAGAGCTTCTAATTGTTTAATTTGCATTACTAGCTTGGGCTTAATTTGCATTTAATTACAATTGAGTCTGAGCACTCTTTATATATTTATCAGCCATGAAAATTTCCTCATTTTTTTCAAGTGTTTCTTTTGTTTATCTATTCATTTGTTTGTTGGCTGCACCAGGTAGCATTCGGGATCTTAGTGACCAGGGATCAAACCTGTGTCCCCTGCGTTGGGAGCTCAGAGTCTTAACCACTGGACTGCCAGGGAAGTCCAAAATTACCTCATTTTTGAATTGCCTGTTTATATCCCTTGTGGGTTTTTCTATTAGATTATTTGTCTTTGTCATGCTCATTTGTAGGAATCTACTTTTTCTTTCCTTTTTTTCTTAATTTTTTCTTTGATCTTTTAAATTTTTCTTAATTTCATTAATTTCTGTCTTTTATTATTTCTGACCATCCATAATCTTTGGGCGTACTTTTCATTTTCTGACCTCTCAAGGTGAACACTTACCTAATTCATTGTCAGTCTGTCTTATTTTCTAATATAGCATCCACATTTAAGGTCATACTTTCTCTCTAGTTACTTTAGCTGAATTTTACAGCTTTTTAAAAGGAATTCAACAGCTTTTGATCTATAGTTTTTCATTGGTGAGGTTCTAAATATACTGCAATTTCCATTGTTTTATTCTTCGATCATGAATTATTTAGAATGTGCTTTTTAAAAATTCCAGAGTAATGTGTTTTGTTTTACTCTTTTTAAAAAAACTTAACTTTTTGTTATTGATTTCTAACTCCATTTTGTGGTCATAGGATGTGTTCTGCATGATATTGGTATTCTGGCATTGGTTCATACTGTAGTGGCATAGTTCAAGTCAATTTTTTTAATGTTTCATGTACTTGAGAGTATTTTCTGATATTTATATATTAAAATTTGTTAGTTATATCATTGAATCTTTTATTTATTTTTTAATTTTTTTTTTTTTGGTCCTCCTGAATGGCGCATGGATCAACCCCTGCATTGGAAGATGAAGTCTTTACCACTGGACCACCAGGGAATTCTCCTCATTGAATCTTTTATATGTTACTAGTCTTATTTTATTCTTGTTTCATCTATCATCTATTTTTAGGAGAAAAGTATCTTAAAATTTCCTTGTATATTGTAGATTTTATAGTTTTCCCTTCCCTTTCTGGCTTATTTTGATGTTGTTAGAGTCATGTAAGGACTAGGTTATTTAGTCCCTGGTAAACTGTTTATCATCAAAAATGACATCTGTATTCCTAATACTCCTTTATCTCTCAAAATCTATTCTGTCAGATTTTAAAATCACTGTATCAGATTTCCATTTACCCTACATTGAGAAGCAGCGGAAAACAACACTAAGAGCATGGATTCTGAAGTCAGGCTGCTGGGGTTCAAATTCCAGCCCTAACACCTTTTAGGTATGTGACCTCAAGCCAATTTTTAACCTCAATATGAAATGGGTTTAGTTACTACCTACCTCAGAGGATTGTTATGAAGATTAATTACTATTTTTAAAGCACTTTGAACATTATGCATTCCATATGTATTTGTAGCATTAAATAAATAAATATATGTGCATCCCTTTTCTGTGTCATTATTTTATAGATATTTGTCTAATAAACACCATATAGCTGCTAGATATGGTAATGCTTCAGTAAATACCTTTATTACAGAAGTCATATCCCATATGTATGAGTGTATCTGTAGAAGAACTCCTAGACACAGGACTTCTGGGTGGAAAGATACGTGCATTTATAATTTTCCTAGAGCTTGCCAAATTGCCTTACACAGGAGTCTGGTACAAACCCTACGTAAGGCAATTTGGCACTCTCTCGAAAAACTGACCTTTGTCAGTCTGTTAAGTGAAAAACAGTATTTCGATATAGATGTCATTTGCATTTATCTTATTTTAAGTGAGGTTGAGCATATTTGAATGCTCTTTGTATTTCCTTTACTGTGACTGTTCCCATACCCATTTTTCAATTGGGTGGTTGATCTTTTCTGGATCTATCTGTACAAGCTTTTTAGATATTGAAAAATCAATCGTTGCTCTATGGTATGAGCTGATTTTTTTTCTAAGCACTTGCCCTCAGGAATCAAAAAAAACCAGGATGAACAATTTGAATTATTATCTCAAAATATTTTCTGCCAAGTAGTAAATATTCTTTCCTGGTGGCTCTGATGGTAAAGAGTCTGCTTGCAATACAGGAGACCCAGGTTCAACCCTTGGGTGGGGAACATCTTCTGGAGAAGGGAATGGCAACCCACTCCAGTATTCTTGCCTGGAGAATTCCATGGACAGAGGAGCCTGGCAGGCTATAGTCCAGGGGGTCACAAAGAATCGGACACAACTGAGTGACTAACACACACAGTAAAAGCTACCTTTTTCTGTTCACAGACTTTGCTAAACACATCTTTAATCTTTAAAACCTCACTGCCTGGTAGTTAATATTATCTTCACTTTACAAATGAAAAAAAAATGAAGAGCAGAGAGATTAATTTTTTTTCACTCATTTAACAACATTCATTAAGAATGTACTACATTCTTGGAATTTCCCTGTTCATCTACTGGCTAAGACCCCATGGTCCCAATGCAGCAGGCCAGAGTTCGATCCCTGGTCAGGGAACTAGCTCCCACATGCCACAGATGAAGACCTGAAGATCTTGTGTGCTGTAATTAAAACCTGGCACAGCCAGATAAATAAGTTTAAAAAAAAAAAAAAGAATCTACTACATTCTTACTTTGGGGATATAGCAGTGAGTAAAACAGAAAAGGTCCTTGTTCTATAAACTTAAATTTCTGGGGGGAAATATAGACCACAAACAAGTAAACTACCATTAGGTTGGGCAGTTTCAGAAGTCCTATCTGAAAAAAAATGAGATTTGATTTGATGCCTAAAAGGAAAGAGAAGATCTGGGAAATGGAACCATTAGTGCAATGGTCCTAAGGCAGGAATGAGCTAGGTTTGTTCAAGACTCAGAGAAATTTGGTCTGAGGAGCAAACTGGAAAAGCCACTGGCCACTGGAAGTTTTTGAAAAGAGTAGTTTGATCTGATTTTGTCAGTGAGGATAAGGTAAGTTCTGGTTTTAGGCCCTTTTCGTTTTTGTTTTTTGGCCGCACAGCTTTTAAGATCTGAACCCGGGCCCTGGGCAGTGGAAGGCCAGAACTCTAACCACTGGATGGCCAGGGAATTCCCTCCCTTTTGCATTGTTTGAAATGGAGAATCCCAAACAGCTTTTTTGTTCATGTGTATATTTGTTAATCTGTTGCTGTGTAACAAATCACCTCAAAATTTAGGGACTTAAAACAACATTAATCATTTATTTTCTCAGTTTCTGTGGGCCTGCAACTTAGGAGCAGCTTGGCTGGAATTTTTCTGACTTGGGGTCTCTTGTGAGGTTGCAGTCATCTGAAAGCTAGACTGAGAATGAAGGATCTACTTGCCAGATGGCTCAGTCACAGATGGGGAAGTCGGGACCAGCTGTTGGCAGGAAGCCTCAGTTCCTCTCCACAAGGAGCCTCTCCACAGGCATACTTGAGTGCCCTCATGTTATGGCAGCTGGCTTCCCCCACAGCGGGCAACCAAGAAAGAGCAATGAAGATATTGAGATGTCTTTTATGACCTAGCCTCCAGAGTCACACGTTGTCATTTCCTCAATACTCTATTGGTACAGGGGCACCCTGGTGGTTCAGTGGTTAAGAATCCATCTGCCAGTGCAGGGTACATGGGCTCAATCCCTGGTCTGGAAAGATTCCACTTGCCACGGGGCAACTAGGCCTGAATGCCACAACCACTGAGCCTGTGCTCGAGAGCTTGTGCTTCACAATAAACAAGCCTCTGCAGTGAGAAGCCTGCACACTGGAACTAGTGAGTAGCCTCTACTCACTGCAACTTGAGAAAGCCTTTGTAGCAATGAAGACCCAACACAGCTGGACATAAGTAAATATTTTTAAAAATACTATTGGTATATAGGCTTACTGGATGTGAGTATGACTATCAGGGGGGCTTCCCTGGTGGTTCAGTGGTCAAGATTCCACCTGCCATTGCAGGAGACTTGCAGGAGACTTGAGTTGGATCCCTGGGTCAGGAAGATCACCTGGAGAAGGAAATGGCAACCCACTCAAGTATTCTTGCCTGGGAGATCCCATTGACAGAGGAGCCTGGTGGGCTACATTCCATGGGGTCACAAAAGAATCAGACAAAATCTAGCGACTAAACAATGACTATCAGGAGTCAAGGATAGTCATTGCAGGCCATCTTCAAGACCAACTACCACCATGTGGGTATCTTTAAATTTGTATTAATAAATATATTTTATGTATTTGTGTATATAGTTATAAAATCATATTTGGTACTTAACCATATTAGAAATTAAAACAAGTTTAAAATGCATTTATTCATTTAAAAATAAGCCCACTGGGTGTTAAGATAAATGATGCATTTTCTTAAGCACTTAAAAAAAATTTTTTTGACAGGTACACACTACGATAGTTTAAATTTATTTTTGGCTGTGCTGGATCTTTGTTGTTGCACGTTAGCCTTCTCTAGTTGCGGAGAGCGGTGGCTACTCTCTAGTTACAGCGCATGGTCTTCTCACCGAGGTGGCTCCTCTTGTGGAGCACAGGCTTTAGGCACACGGTTTCAGCAGTTACGGTGCCCAGGCTCAGTAGTTGTGTGCAAGGACTTAGTTGCTCTGAGGCATGTGGGATCTTCCTGGATCAGGGATCAAACCCATGTCCTCTGCCTTGGCAGGAGGATTCTTATCCACTGCACCACCAGGGAAGTCCCAATGATGCATTTTTAATGGAATTGAAAGAGTGGCATTATTTTACATTTCTGCAAATCTTTTAAATATCTGATATAATGAAAAAGTGCTAGATTCTCATTTTTGCTTTTGCATACTCTACTGAACATTCATGACACATTGACAGCAAAAATGAATAATGATTTTAGTATCATTGTAAAAACAGTTTTGACCTCATAGAACCTTCTGAAAGGGCTGAACCACACTTTGAGAAACTGGAGCTAGATTCTGGTTGTTGTTGTTTAGTCACTAAGTTGTGTCTGACTCTTTGCAACCCCATGAACCGTAGCCCGCCAGGCTCCTCCGTGGGATTTCTCAGGCAAGAAATAACTGGAGTAGATTGCTATCTCCTGCAGGGGATCTTCCCGACCCAGGGATCAAACCCTGCATGTCTACTGCAATGTCTACTGCATTGGCAGGCAGATTCTTTACCACTGAGCCACATGGGAAGCCCCAGGTAATAAATGATGCCCAAATCTCAGTAGCTTACAACAACAAAGGTTTATTTCTTGCTCATGCTACCTGGAGAAGGAAATGGCAACTCACTCCAGTATTCTTGCCTGGAAAATTCTATGGACAGAGGAGCCTGACAGGCTATAGTTCATGGGGTCGCAAAGAGTCGGACACTACTGAACGACTATCACTCATGCTACATGTCAGTTATGGCTTGCCCACGGTTTTGCTGGAAGTCTTCTTCACCAAGGAACCCATGTTGACAGGGTACCCTCTGGCTGGACATTGCTAGATAAGGGAAAAGAGAACTTGATAAACCAGCCTGGCTTTTAAACTTTTTCTTGGAAGTGATGTGTCACTTGTTTTCTTTTTATTTTCATCAGCCAAAGCAAGTCACATGGCCAAGCTTGAGTTCCCCAGGAACTCAAATCTTCTGCAGGGAGAGGCCCCACTGGAAGGGATACAAGGTGTTTGTGGTATATACACTTCTACCATGGGTTTAATGAATAATGCTGGTTGCTCATGGAAAATGAATTATATTGGGAAGAGGTAGAAAGCTATTTAAGTGTAGAAGTTATGTTAGGAATTAACTGTAGTACTTCAGGCAAGAAATTACAGTGGCTGGGTCTGATTCAAGAGGTACTTTGGAATTGGTAGAATTTGTTTTGGGAGTAGTGTGGGGATAAGGGAAAGTTCTGAAAGATAACTTAAAATTTTTATTTTTTAATTTTTTTTTATATAACATTGGTTTGAACTGAGTGGATAATGAGATGGGATAAGGATAGGTGAGGAGGTTTGTTTTTTTTGGGGGGGGGGCGGCAGTGGAACAAATGTTGAACTTGTTAAGCCTGAGCTGCATAGTCTTCACCTAAATGGAAATGTCCAGTAGGTACTTGACCATATGTCTGGAGATCTGGGGAGAAGTCAGAACTCAGGCGTTAACACAGAGCTGAACTGTAAAGTTACAGAGTTGGAAGAGATCTCCCTGGGAGAAAGTGTTAATAGGAAGAGAAGAGGGCTAAAAGCTAAAGCCTTGGTGCACACCAACATTTGTAAGTGGAAGTGGCATCGGATCCAGCAAAAGAGATGGAGAAGGAGCCCATTGAGGTAAGGTGAAAATGGGTAGAAATGGAAGCAAAAGGAAGAAAGTGTTTCAAGAAGGAGGAAGTAGTCTGTTTCAACGTTCTGGAAGTCAGCTAGGATTGGGGAAAATGGAGGTCACAGTTGGCTGGGTAAGGACGGTTTTGATGCGAGAGGTGAGAATCAAGCTCTAATTAGGTGAACTGAAGAAAACATGAAAGTGAGGAATGGAGACACCACTTTTGAGATTTTTTTTTTTTTGGTTGGGTGGATAAGTGGAAAATGAGGGGAGACAAAAGATGTGAAGATGAAATTCTATGCATGTGAAATCTTTATGTAAACTGTAAACGCTCTATCTATGAGCATTCGGTTTATTTTGTTATTTATTATTGAACCCCTAGGAATTTCAAACTAGCTCAATGTGAACAATCACTAAGACGCTACTGCTAGTCCCCAGCTCGCTGGCTATTAAACCTCAGAAGATCTCAAGCCTATGAAAAGTGGACAGATGAAGAGACAGAGCAGAGTGAAAAATGAAGGGGAAGAGAGAGGTTGACCTAGCTAATATTGTCCTCCGAGGGCCTCCGTATGGCAGTCTCGCAGCTCTTACGTAATTTTGGGGGCGGGGCCAACAGGAAATTTAAACCGAACCCGCGGCCCAGGGCGCCTGGAGAAAATGTTGTAGTTGCAGAAAAGCAGTCGGTGCACGGGAGCCTGAAAGAGCCGATGGAGCCCGCGATTGGGATACGGCGGCCTTGAAGGAGTACGGAGACCGGGAAAGAGCAGAGAATTGGAGGAGGGATCCGGGAAAGGGTACGGATGCCGAAAACGGGAAGGAGGGATAAGAAGGAAGGTGGAAAGGGTCAAAGGAGTTAAAGAGGGGTTCGGGGTTGGGAAGTGGGCACAGGAATTGGGAAGCAGATAGGTTACGGGAGCTGGGGAGGGTAGAGGGACCGGAGAGGGGTCTTAGGAATTGAGGGGACAGAGGTCTAAAGGGGCGGAGGAACTGGGGGAACAAGAGCCTGGAAGGAGGCCCGCAAGTTGAGAGGGGATGTGGGTTGGGATGGAGTTGAGTCTTGGGGTTCCCGGGAGCCTCGATGGAAATTGTGCAGGATTTGAGAGGTTGGAGGAGGGGATGATGGAAGGTCGAATATTAGTGGAGGTAGTTCACCTGATGTTTTGTCCTTTTTCAGGCAACGATCGCCTTCAACTGGAGAGTTCAATGGATGAGAGGAGGCTACGGGCTGCGGACCAAGGTAGGTAACAGGGCCAAAATGAGGGTTTTGAGGTCACAGTTGGAACTCCTGCCCCAGAGTCTCTTGAGAAGAAAAGGCCATGAAATGTTAGCTCTCTTGGGGTTTTCTAGTTACTGTGTGTGTGTGTGTGTGTGTGTGTGTTGGGAGGGGGTTGTTTGTGTTGAGGGATGTCATGGATCATTAAGGAATTCATGATAAAGGTCAAACAAGAGTTTTCCCTCTGATATTATGAGCAGATGGAGAGTCAGGACGGAGTAACTTATTAAACCTATATTCATGGTTACTTTTACCATAAAATTCTTAAATTTATTGATAAACTTAAAGAGCCCCACCCAGTTAGATAAGTATTTTAGCACTAGTCACTTCCCTCAATGCTCCCTTCTGCCCTCTTAGTATCATCTAGTTTGAGTTCTGGATTTTTACAGATATGCCATTTCGTTGTTGCCTTTTACACGGTGATATATTTCACTAAATTATTTACTCTCCCTTCCCATGTGGTGTTGCTTTCTTCTGGCTCTAGTTCTCTTTTTGCCGATGAACTTCCTCCAAGCATATTTTCAAAAGGGGGCTTTATGTGATAAACTTTTTGAGGCTTGTATGCCTGAGAACATCTTTATTTCACCCTTGTATTAAAGTTCTTGAGTCAGTTTTTTTCCCTTCAACACATTGAAAAGTGACAGTGGTCTCTTCTTGCTAAAAAGTAGATGCTGGTGAGAATTGATGTCAATCTGATTCTTGTTCCTTAGTGTATGACCTGCTTTTCCCTGTAGAAGATTTTAGATTATTCTCTTTGTTCTTAAAATTCACAATAACATAACTGTTAATTTCGGAGGGTTTTAGTTTTCATAATAATGAAAATACAAGAATTGAAAACTTGCAGGTCAAGAAGCAATAGTTAGAACCAGACATAGAACAATTGACTGGTTCCAAATTGGGAAAGGAGTATGACAAGGCTGTATATGCAGAGAACATTGTGCAAAATGCCAGACTGGATAAATCACAAGCTGGAATCAAAATTGCCAGGAGAAATATCAACCTCAGATATGCAGATGGTAACACTCTAATGGCAGAAAATGAAGAGGAACTAAAGAATCTCTTGATGATGGTGAAAGAGGAGAGTGAAAAAAATGGCTTAAAACTCAACTTGCAAAATACTAAGATCATGGCATCTGGTCCCTTAGTTCATGCCAAATAGAAGGAGAAAAAGTGGAAACAATGACAAATTTTATTTTCTTGGGCTCCAAAATCACTATGGACAGTGACTACAGCCATGAAATTAAAAGATGCTTGCTCCTTGGAAGAAAAGCTATGACAAACCTAGAGAGCATATTAAAAAGCAGAGACAATACTTTGCTGACAAAGATCTGCATAGTCAAAGCTATGGTTTTTCCAGTAGTCATGTAAAGATTTGAGCGTTGGACTGTAAAAAAGGCTGAGCACCAAGGAGTTGATGCCTTCAAACTGTGGTGCTGGAGAAGACTCTTGACAATCTCTTTGACTACAAGGAGATCAAACCAGGCAATCCTAAAGGAAATTAACCCTGAACATTCATTGGAAGGACCGATACTGAAGCTGAAGCTCCAGTATTTTGGCTACTTGATGCAAAGAGCTGACTCATTGGAAAAGACCCTGATGCTGGGAAAGATTGAAGGCAAAAGGAGAAGGGGGTGGCAGAGGATGAGACAGTTAGATAGTATCACTGACTCAATGGACATGAATTTGAGTAAACTCCGTGAGAGAGTGGAGGACAGAGGAGCCTGGCATGCTGCAGTTCATGGGGTTGCAGAGTCAGACACGACTTAGCAACTGAACATCAACCATTCATCTGCAAATGATTGTGCACATTGCTCTGTTTTTTTAAATTCTTATTTATTTATTTTTGACTGCACTGGGTCTTCTTTTCTACTCAGGCTCTTTCTAGTTGCGTCCAGGAGGGTTACTCTAGTTGCCGTGCACCAGCTTCTCGTTGCAGTGGCCTCTCCTGTTGCAGAGCATGTTCTCAAGGGCATGCGGCCTTTAAAGCATGGGCTCAATAATTGTGTCTCGGGCTCAGCTCGAGGCATGTGGGATCTTCCCGGATCAGGGGCCGAACCCGTGTCTCCCGCGTTGGCAAGTGGATTCTTTACCACTGAGCCACCAGGGAAACTCTAGCTGGGATTACTTTTTAATGTTAATCTCTGTTGGGTGATGGGAGTAGTGGGTTCTTAATCCACATGACTAGTATGAATTTGAACTCCGGTCTCTTGGGAGGCTTTGGATTTGCAATGAAGATTTTCCTTTTATGTGGAGCCCAGGCTAAGGTAGGCAGTATTCCTTTTTGTCTTTTCTGGTGGATGGATTATTTTCTGGCTTCCCTTTTCTCCTAGATTCATGCAGGAGTTCTCAATCCTCACTGCCCACTTTAGGCTTGCACAAGACCTCATCTCCAGGGCTCATTTCAGTCCCAAGCCCTTTGCTTTTAAGTCCACAGACTCCCTAAGGGCAGTCAGCATTCGCTCTCACTTGTGGTTTTCAACTTTCTCATCATATGGGGCACTCTTGTTGTCTTCTTACTAATTTTGTGGACTTAGCAGTTAGATGGGATTGGTATTTCTATTTCAGCTGGTATTTTT
The DNA here is from genome assembly GCA_024291935.2 of Okapia johnstoni. Taxonomy (NCBI): domain Eukaryota; kingdom Metazoa; phylum Chordata; class Mammalia; order Artiodactyla; family Giraffidae; genus Okapia; species Okapia johnstoni. The sequence continues at coordinate 17,551,543 of CM044306.1, read as the reverse complement.
AGATATTTGTGTTAGGAGGGCTTTTAGGTAACCTGCTCTCCAATATTACCTGAAATGAAGCCAAAATCCTCTCTTTCTCTTCAACGTCCTGAAATTTCATGAATAGTGTGCCATGGGACTTTTTTCATTCATGGAGCTAGCACTTGGTGGAAACGTTCAATCTGGAAGTTCATCTTTAGTTCCTTTGTGTGGATTACCACATTTTATCCATTCATTAGTTGATGGACATAAGAGTTTTCTGTTTCCTGGCTATTATGAATAATACTGTTATAAACATTTGTTTCCAGGTTATCATTTTTTTCTTTGAATGTATACCTAGAAGTATAATTGCTGGGTCCTATGGTAAGTCTCTGTTTAACTTTTTGAGGAACTGGCGACTTTTCCCATTGGCTACACCATTTACATTCCCACCAACAAAGTATGAGGGTTCCAGTTCTGAAGGTCCTCACCAACACTTGTTATTATCTGTCTTTTTTTTGTTAAAGCCATCCTAGTGGGTTTGGCATGAGACCCTAAAGCTCAGGGTTTAGAGCACTGGTCTTATAAACCAGGTGTCAGGAGTTCATATCTTGCTGGGGCCTGCTAAGCAATTCTCTTATTGAACTTCCCTTGTGGCTCAGATGGTAAAGAATCTGCCCGCAATGCAGGAGACCTGGGTGCAATCCCTGGGTTGGGAAGATCCCCTGGAGGAGGGCATGGCAACCCACTCCAGTATTCTTGCCTGGAGAATCCCCATGGACAGAGGAACCTGGCAGGCTAAAGTCCATGGAGTCGCAAAGAGATGGACACGACTGAGGGACTCAGCACACAGACAGCGGGTTTGAAGTGGTATCTCTTTGTGGTTTCAATTTACATTTTCCTAACAAGGCTAATGACCTTGTGTATCTTTTCATGTGCTTATTGGTCATTTGTATACCTTTGGAGAAATGTCTGTCTGTTGCTCATTTTTAAACTGGATTTTTTTTTATTATTTGAGCTCTTTTTTAACTATTGTATTTTTTATATCCTTTATCTTCAATTAATTATTTTATTTACCTGCTGTTCTTCTTTTATGTTTCTAGTATGCTCCTTGCCTTCTTGAGATATTTATTATGCTTTAAGATTCTTCTTTCTGTCTGGTCCATTACTTGTGACAGAAGGACAACCTATGCCAGAGAAAGCTTCTTTTATAGTACTTGCTTTCTTCGGTTGCCTCATATTTTCTTAGAAGCTAATGTTCCTTTGAGACTGCTAGCCACTCTAACTGACAATGTGCTCCTGGAAGGAAGATGCAAAAGCTTAGGTTCTATGTTATGCTCCTCCTTTGAGTTCAGAGGTTGGGGTTTGGGTAGAAGAGGAAAACCACCCCAAGGTGGGGAGCCCCTGGTTCCAGTGTGGGCTCAATCACCACCCCCCCTCTAATACACGTGTTGCCTTGTACAGCTCATTTGCAAGAGCTGCTGTTTTCCTTGAGTTGTAATTTCCTAATTCACCAAATGAATAGTGAGGAGGGAGGGAAGCTCATTTGTGCCAGCCAGCTCACTGACCTCCTTGACTTCACAACTCCCCTTGACCCTGACCTTTTGTTAACTGCTTCACACACACACACACACACGCACATTCCACCACTGCCCTGATGTTACCCTACTGTCTCTGGTTGGTGCTGGACTGCTTACCTGGCACTGGCCACAGGCAGGCAGGGACCTGCTGAGCACAACTAGAAGCCATTCTCTAGTCTCACCCTCTTGCGAGTCCTGGCACTCTTCCGCTCTAGGCTTGCTGTTCACCCAGCGCAGCGCCGCCCGCACCCGCACGCCAGTGTCTGACTCTGCCATTCATCTCATCTAATTCCTTCTTTCTTCAGAGATTTCCCTAGGATTAGGTCCTGTGGAGAAAGTTGTAGGCCTGTGTGAATGTCAAAAGGGCTTACTCTGAGAAAGCCTTCTATACAAATATTGAATCATTATGTTGTATCCCCTGGAGCTAATATAATGTTGTGTGTCAGTTAGACTGCTCAATAAAAGGAAAAAGAGGACCTTCCCTGGCAATTCAGTGGTTTAGACTTCACCTCCCAATGCAGGGGTCCTGGGTTCAATCAGTGGTTGGGGAACTAGATCCCACATGCCACAGCTAAAGATCCCACCTGACAAAACTAAGACCCAGTGCAGCCAAGTTAATTAGAAAAAAAAAAAAAACCTCTTCCCCAAGTAGTTTTCAGTCTAGTGGGGACCTAAAGGAGTGAGTAAACAAGAATATGAAGCTGAAAATATTACGAGGACAGATAATAAGTCATTTGTAACTCAGAAAAAGAAAAATAGTATCTCATCAGGGCAAGCAGGGTTTAACTGAAGAGGTCCAATTAAAAGCCTGACTGGATGGTAGATAGGAGAGTTGCAGGAATTTCTGGAATCGAAGAGTTTCAGAAAATTTTTTTAAATATCAGGTCCAGGGCCTTCCCTGGTGGCTCAGTTGTAAAGAATCCACCTGCCAATGCAGGAGACACAAGTTTGATCCCTGATCTGGGAAGATCTCACACACCTCAGAGCAACTAAGTCTGTGCCGCACAACTATTGAGCCTGTGCTCAGGAGCCCGGGAACCACAACTGTTGAGCCCATGTGCCACAGCTACTGAAGTCCACATGCCCTAGAGTCCATGCTCCACCACAAGAGAAGACACCGCAGTTAGTATCCATCCTTTTAGTTTTTTCAGGCTAATATTCTTGTTTACTCTCTCCTTTGGGTTCACCTCTGACTTCATTAGACCAGGAACTATTTGGGGAAGAGAATTTTTTTCATTCAGTTCAGTTCAGTCGCTCAGTCATGTCGACTCTTTGTGACCCCATGGATTGCAGCGCACCAGGCTTCCCCTGTCCATCACCACTTCCTGGAGCTTGCTCAAACTCATGTCCATCAAGTCAGTGATGCCATCCAACCATCTCATCCTCTTTTGTCCCCTTCTCCTCCCACCTTCAATCTTTCCCAGGTCTTTTCCAGTGAGTCAGTTCTTCATATCAGGTAGCCAAAGTATTGGAGCTTCAGCTTCAGCATGAGTCCTTCCAATGAATATTCAGGACCGATTTCCTTTAGGATTGACTGGTTTGGTCTCCTTGCAGTCCAAGGGACTCTCAAGAGTCTTCTCCAACACCACATTCAAATTTCAAAAGCATCAATTCTTCAGCGCTCAGCTTTCTTTATGGTTCTGCTCTCACATCCATACATGGCTTCTGGAAAAACCATAGCTTTGACTAGATGGACCTTTGTTGGCAAAGTAATGTGTCTGCTTTTTAATATGCTGTCCAGGTTGATCATAGCTTTTCTTCCAAGGAGCAAGCGTCTTTTAATTTCCGGGTTGCAGTCACCATGTACAGTGATTTTGGAGCCCAAGAAAATAAAGTCAGCCACTGTTTCCACTGTTTCCCCATCTATTTGCCATGAAGTGATGGGACCGGATGCCATGATCTTAGTTTTTTGAATGTTGAGCTTTAAGCCAACTTTTTCACTCTCCTCTTTCTCTTTCATCAAGAGGCTCTTTAGTTCTTCTTTACTTTCTGCCATAAGGGTGGTGTCATCTGCATATCTGAGGTTATTGATATTTCTCCCTGCCATCTTGATTTCAGCTTGTGCTTCATCCAGCCTGGCCTTTCTCATGATGTACTCTGCATATAAATTAAATAAGCAGGGTGACAAGATACAGCCTTGACGTACTCCTTTCCCAATTTGGAACCAGTCCATTGTTCCATCTCCAGTTTTAACTATTGATTCTTGACCTGCATACAGGTTTCTTAGAAGGCAGGTCAGATGGTCTGGTATTCCCATCTCTTTAAGAATTTTCCAAGAAAAGCACCAATACAGTATACTAATGCATGTATATGGAATTTGAAAGATGGTAATGGTAACCCTATATGTGAGACAGAATAAGAGACACAGATGCATAGAACAGTCCTGTGGACTCTGAGGGAGAAGGTGAGGGTGGGACGTTCTGGGACAATAACATTAAAACATGTATATTGTCATATGTGAAGTGGAACACCATTCCATGTTTTATGCATGGGACGGATGCTCAGGTATGGAGCGTTGGGATGACCCAGAGGGATGGGAAGGGGAGGGAGGTGGGAGGAGGGTTCGGGAGGGGGAGCACATGTGAACCCATGGCTGATTCATGTCAACGTATGGCAAAAACTACTACAATATTGTAAAGTAATTAGCCCCCAACTAAAATACATAAAAAAATAAAAAATAAATAAAATAAAATAAAAAAAAAAGAATTTTCCACAGTTCGTTGTGATCTACACAGTCAAAGACTTTGGCATAGTCAATGAAGCAGAAGTAGATGTTTTTCTGAAATTCTCTTGTTTTTTCTATGATCCAACAGATGTTGGCAGATTTTATCTCAGGTTCCTCTGCCTTTTCTAAATCCAGCTTGAACATCTGAAAGTTCTCCGTTCACGTACTGCTGAAGTCTGGCTTGGAGAATTTTGAGCATTACTTTGTTAGTGTGTGAGATGAGTGCAATTTGCGGTAGTTTGAACATTCTTTGGCATTGCCTTTCTTTGGGATTGGAATGAAAACTGACCTTTTCCAGTCCTGTGGCCACTGCTAAGTTTTCCAAATTTGCTGACATATTGAGTGTAGCTGTCAGGGCTTCCCTGATAGCTCAGTTGGTAAAGAATCTGCCTGCAATGCAGGAGACCCTGGCTCAATTCTTGGGTTGGGAAGATCTGCTGGAGAAGGGATTGGCTACCCACTCCAGTATTCTTGGGCTTCCCTTGTGGCTCAGCTGGTAAAGAATCCACCTGCAATGTGGGATACCTGGGTTCAATCCCTGGGTTTGGAAGATCCTCTGGAGAAGGGAAAGACTACCCACTCCAGTATTCTGGCCTGGAGAATACCATGGACTGTATAGTTCATGGGATTGCAAAGAGTCAGACACGACCGAGTGACTTTCACTTTCACTTTTTTCATAAATTAATTAATTTGGCTGCCACTGGATCCCTATGGCATGTAGGATCTTAGTTCCCCAACCAGGGATTGAATTGGTATCCCTTGCATTGGCAGGCAGACTCTTAGTTACTGGACCACCAGGGAAGTCCTGATAGTTCATTGGTTTTTATTGCCAAATAGTATTCCATCATATGAGTATACTGCATTTTGCTTACCATTTTATTCACGTTTGAATTGTTTCCACTTTGGGGCTGCAGTGAATAATGCTGCTATGAACTTTATCTGGATGTATGTTTTCACTTCTCCTGGGGGTATGCCTAAGAGTGGGATTGCCAGGTCTTATGTGTAACTCTATACTTAACCTTTTGAGAAACAGCTGCACTGTTGTCTAAAGTGGCTGCACCATTTTACATTCCCAACATCCATGTATGAGGATTGGGTTTCTCTGCATCTGGGCTTCCTGAGGGCAGGAGCAGGAGTCTCGTGTCCACCTTGGTGCTCAGAGCCTGGCTGGGCACCGCACAGGGGCTGTCGGCAGCAAAGGCTCCTTGACCCCCAGGGCTCTCTCTTATCTCAAGCTTCTCACTGTCTTCTCCTTTACTGTTGTTTTCTAGGAGCTCAGCTCGGAGTTTCAAGTTGTCTGGGAAAATGCCAGAAGAGCTCACCAGATGCCAGGAAGCAGCCCTTTTCTGGAAAGTCCTTCTACTTGGATCTGCCCGCTGGCAAAAACCTCCATTTTTTGACGGGGGCCATTCAGCAGCTGGGTGGGGTAGGTAACGTGCTTCTCCCCTGTGGTGCCACGTGCCTTCTCGGGTTGTAGGGCAGGAACTGGAGAAGGGTTCTGCTTGTGACTTCCAGGTATTTTCAGAGGTATCACTGCATTTTCCAAAGCAGCTTAAATGTAAACCATTTTTTAAAAGTAAAGTAAAATTTTTTTTTCCTAATTAGAAAAGTAATTTCTGTTCATTCTAGAATTCTGGAGAACTGGAACTGTTCCAAGTAACAACCATCATTTTGACGTGTTTATTTTCTTCTGGACTCTTTCCTTTCTTTCTTCTCTCTCCCTTCTCTTCTCTTCTCATCTCTTTCCTTTCCTTCTTCTTCCCCTTCTTTCCGTCCTTCCTTCCCTCCTTCCCTCCCTCTTTGACGACTTTATTGAGATATAATTCACATGCCATACAATTCACCCATTTAAAGTATACAGTTCAGTGATTCTTAGTATATTCACAGAGATGTGCAAATTGTGTGATTACACAGTCAATTCTAGAACATTTTCATCATCCCCAAAAGGAAACCCCATACCTATTATCAGTCACTCTCCATTTCCCTTGACATGCCCAGCCATGTATAACCTCTCATCTGCTTCTTTTTATTTAATGCTTATTTTCTGTGTAGCTATGATCATGAATACATTTATTTTCTGATTTTTTTTTTGCTTTTTTATTTTGGGGGGATCAGTCCACTTTATTGAGCTATTTTATTTTTATTTTAGGGGGATCAAGCTGTTTTAATGAGCTTAAGGGAAGGGTTGAAGGGCTGGTAGAACAATGAGGTCTGACGCCCTTCTCCTATTCAGGATCTCCCCAACTTCACAGTTGCTGAAAGTTCATGAATACATTTTTTTATTGCCAACTTTTCACCCATAACCTTGAAACAATAGTACTTTCCTATCATTATTACCCCTCACAGACATTCTTTGTAATGAGTATATAGTATTCTTTTGTGTGGACTGTTTATTTATTTAACCATTTACCTACAAATATTTAGATTATGTCTAAATTTTATCTTTTATAAATAGTACTGCTGTGAACAACTTTGGGGGAAAAAAACATTTGCTGTATTTGAGTCCATTAAATTATTTTATAGAGCACGTGTCATATAATACTCTTAGTAAGGGGTTGACATGGGTATCTGTGTTTAGATAATAGGATGATAGCACTTAGGCCAAAGAGGCGGGTAGCCGGGGAAACTTCATAAATAGGCTCAGAATGCAGAGGCTCTTTGCCATCAAACGAACAGAAACTCAGGGATGTAGAAACTCAGCAGTGGGAATGGACAGAGTGAGGATCATACACCCAAACCAGCCCCAAATTACATTTTGAACTTTTAGTCTCTTCTGTCACTTAGTCTTTGCTGTGTGAAAAACCACCCCAGGGGACTTCCCTCGTAGTCTAGTGGTTGAGACTCTGTGCTTCCAGTGCAGGGGAGGCAGGTTCAATCCCTGGTCAGGGAACTAAAATCCCACATGCTGTACTGTGTGGTGCAGCCAAAAAATTAAAAAACAAGCAAATACCCCAGAACTTGGGTTTAAAAGAGTTTATTATTTCTCACTGTACTGTGAACTGGCTGGGTGGTTTCCCTGCTGATTTCATCAGGGCTCACTCTTGCAGCTGCATTTGGCTGGAGGGTCAGCTGGCTGGAGGGACCAAAGATGACCTCACTCACTCAGCCAGCGGTTGGTGCTGCTGCCTCTCTGCGACTTCTCATTTATTATGTGAGATGCAGCTTACATACATCACGTGTAGATGCACCATCATGTATACGTACAGTGAACTAGAAGAGCCAGTTCACACGGTGGTCTCAGGGCAGCTTTCCCGGAAGATGATGGGAAAAGCTACAAGGCCTCTTGAGGCCTAGGCTGTAGAACTCACATGTTTCTTTCACCACATCCTATTGGTCAAGAGGAGTCCCATTCAAGGCAATGGACAAGTAGGCTCCACCTCCTGATAGGAGGACCAGCAGAGTGGCATTGCTAAGGAGTGGGTTTGTTGGGATAGGAGAAATGTGTGGCCATGAAATCATTATCTTTTTGCCATATTACAGAAGGTAGACAGACTTACTCCTTCAACCTATAGCTTTAAAGATTTTTTAAAATTGTGATAAAATTTATATGACATAAAATATGCCTTTGTAACTGTTTATAGGTTCATTCTTCTTAATTTAAAAAAAGTTTTATTTTATTCTTTTAAATTTTGGCTGCCATGGGTCTTTATTGTGGCACACAGGCTCAGTAACTGTAGCGTGTGGACTTAGTTCCCCAACCAGAGATGGAACCCATGTCCCCTGCATTGGAAGGCGGATTCTTAATCACTGAACTAGCAGAGAAGTCCCTGTAAATTAATTATTTTTAAATTCATGGACATTAATTACATTCACCCTGTTGTATAACCATCACTCTCTGTTTCCCAAACTTTTATCACCCCAAACAGAAGCTCTGTAGCCTTTAAGCAAGAACTTCCCATTTCACCTCCCCCTACCTCCCCAGAATTCACATCTACATTATGTTTCTGAATTTGCCCATTTTAGATACCTCGTACCAGTGGGATCACTGATGTTGGTCCTTTTGTTTCTGGTTTATTACACTTTAACGTAGAGGTACAAGGCTCACGCATGCTGTAGAGTAGATCAGAGTTCTGTTTCTCTCTCATGACTGAAGAGTGCTCCATTGTGTGGACAGACCACATTTTGCTTATCCATTCACACGTTAATGGACACTCAGTTTGTTTCTGCTTTTTAGCTATTATGAATAATGCTGCCGTGAACATGGGTGGACAAGTGTCCATTCGAGTCCCTATTTTCAATTCTGTTGGATATATACCTCGGAGAGGAATTGCTGGGTCACGTGGTAATCCATGTTTAGCTTTTTGAGGGACCTCAACTTCTTTTTTTAAACCTAAGTGCCAGGTTTCTCCAGTCACACTTCAGAGAGATCATCCATCCTTCCTTTCACAGGCATGCTGGAGCTGGCTGGTCCTGGCTCATGAGAACCAATTGTTAGCATCTCTTTCCAGTTCCACATTCAGTGATGTCATATGGCTACCTTGAAATCAGCCCCAGTAGTATTTTACCCCACAGAAACCAGCAAACACTACAAAGCAGGGTTTTTGTTTTGTTTTGTTTTTCTTTCATCCCAAGAGTCTGGCATTAAGCATTTGCCAGCTCACTACTGCTTATTTCCATCTTTTCTTCTTCCCCCAGACATGAGTTGTGTCATTGTGTTTCCAGCACTGTTTTGGGTTTCTTAGGATGAGTCAGACCCTCTCAGTGTCATGAAGGGCTCGCAGGGAAGATGAGCGGATACTTATGCAGCTGAGTAATATCCAGAACCCAATTTTATTTCAGGCTCCTCTTTGTAGTATGGTCTAGATGACAGACGCAGCATCTGGATGGCCCGGTGTATCTTCACAGCACAATCACAGCTTAGCCAAGCTCTTGATCCTCCAGTCCCATCAGTGTGCTCTCACTCTGGGCAAACCTAACTAGTCAAATACTCAGAGCCCACAAGGTTCTGCTGGGAGGAGCTACAGTTCTGGAGTCAAGGACCTCTGTCCTGTACATAAACCTTATTATATTTTGGGATGATGTCTTCTCGGGGGCCCAGCACAGGATTGCATCTGGTCTATTTAAGGACATTGATTCTGGAGTTTCTGTGAGCCGACCTGATTTCCTTCCTTGACCTCTTAGTATTAATGATTCTACTTCTGCCTTTTGGGTTTCAGCCACCTCTGTGATCTGGTTTCAGGTAATTGAGGGTTTTCTGAGCAAAGAAGTAAGTTACATCGTGTCCAGCCGCAGGGAGGCGAAGTCCGAGAGCAGCAGGACAAGTCACAGAGGCTGCCCCAGCCCCAGCGAGGTCACAGTGGACACACCACCAATGGCCAACCCAAAAGGCAGCTGTGCCAGGCCCGCCCAGAAAGCCGTGGACCCAGTAAGAACCTCGTGGGGCGGGAAGGGTGTGTCTAATAAATGAAGGAAATAGGCCTTGGTGAGCCCGCTTCGACAGTTTCTGGTTTTAGTTTCATCTGGCTTATTTTAATCTCTCATTTGAATTCAGGGGGTGAAACTATCTTATCACAGCTCTGGATCAACACACCTCAGCAACATGCTGTCCTGATGCCCTCCCTTCTGTGATAAATATTCACTTTTCCTGGGACTTCAGAGTCTGAGGTTCAGAAACAGTAGGGGAGGACGTCCCTGGTGGTTCAGTGGTTAAGAATCCACCGCCAATGCAGGGGACATGGGTTTGATCCCTGGTCCACGAAGATCCCACATACCACGGGGCAACCAAGCCCATGCACCGCAACTACTGAGTCTGTTCTCTAGAGCTTGTGCTCTGCAACAAGAGAAGCCCACACACCACAGCTCAAGAGTGGCCCCTACTTAGCACAACTAGAAAAAGCCCACGCGCAGCAATGAAGACCCAGCGCAGCCAAAAATAAATAAACATTTTTTTAAAAAATAGGAAAAAGAAAGAAACAGTAGGGGAATAAACCAGAGAGGGCTTGTGAGGATTGACCGACACTTGTCTGCTGGGGAGTGCGAGCTTTTAAAGAGAGGTCTAAAAAAATAACAAGAGAAGAGAGGTCTCAGGACCTTTGTAACACTTGACCTCGGGTGAATTCAAAATGGCCCTCACCAGGCTCCAGGCCCCCCGGGCTGCAGCTGCCTGTGAGTGACCCGAACCTGAGGACAGCTTTACCTTTACCTCTGGAAGATTCTCCCAGCTTTCACTTCTGCCACTGCTCAGCTGTCCCTGCTCCCAGCTTTCCGAGGGACATGACTCCCAGACGTCCTGGCCAGCCCCTGTGGAAACGTGTGTTTGCACGCAGGTAGTCCCCACAGCTCCCCCATCACTCCCTTCTTCCGCCAGGTGCCTCTGAGCAGAGGGAAGGAGCTCCTGCAGAAGGCCATCAGAAACCAGGTGAGCCGAGGGGGCCGGGCTGGAGGCCGATGTGTCTGGTGCAGGGAGAGAATGAGCCCCGCCTCCGAAGGCTCTTCTGAAGCACTGACCCAAAAGGCATGCCCGGCCAGACTTGTAGCACTGTCGTGATTTCCTCCTTTCTGCCCAGGAAGTGGGGCTCAGAGGATTTAGTCATCTGTCCAGAGTTACCCCGGCAGGAGGTGGAAGAGCCAGGTTTTGACTCCATGATCTTAAGAACCTGGGAGAAATGCGGCGGGGTGTCTTTGACACATAGCTATTTATCCCTTCTGTGAGGACCCAGGGCCACTACAGTTGAGTGGCAGCAGAAGGAGTTAATGTGATCTTGCAGAGGAGTGGTTCAAGTGCCGGAAGGCGGGTGCCCCGGCCGTGGGCTGTGACGCAGGAGGGTGGTGTGGCCAGCATAGCTTCCTGTTCGATGAGGGTGACTGTCACTGGTGTTTATTGTGTCCCTCCTGTGGGCTCAGAGCGTTCCTCACAGAGGCTCTCCTGACAGGCTGCTCGCATGAACACACATATCCCTTCCTGGTCCCGAGGTGGCCGGAGCAGAGCCAGCAGCCATATCAGCCATCCCTCCCCTCCCGAGGTGGCCAGCCCGTGCGGATGACAGGGTCCTCCCAGGGGTTGGGGTCAACTCTCCAGGCTCTGTGCTTGGTCCCCGGCCCATCTTCTCACAATAGCCCTGCACATGGATGACCCGTAGCTCCCAGAAGCCAGGCCAGCCTGTCCCCAGATGGTTGAGCCGCAGGTGGGGGCTTCGTGCTCCTGCCTGACTCCGCTTGTCTTTCCAGGGCAGCAGCAGCGGAGGTGGCAGTGGGCACAGCAGCAGCCTCCTGAGCAACGCCCGCTCCTGGGGGGTGCAGATTCTCCACGTGGACGGTACCCTTCCTGCCCGGGGCCGCAGAGGGGAGGGTTGGCAACTTTGCCTGGGAACCTGGGCTGCGAGAGGGGTCCGAGTCGTGTACTGGCTGAAGCCAGATGTACTCAGTCACTTACTGTGTTGGTCCGCAGAGGTGGAGAGCAGCCGCAGCAATAGCAGAGCGTGGGTGCTGGGAAGGGCTGCTTCCTTTAACCCCAGTGCCAGCTCTCCTCAGCAGGATTGAATAAGAACCAATCCTAATATCCCTTACCCCTTATCAGGTATTTACAATGCGCTAGGAAGCACCTCATTTAATCTTCACCACAGTCTCTGCCCATTGTACAGATGAGGAAGTTGAGCCTCAGAGAATAGATTGTGTAAACTGCCCACAGTCTCACCAGGCCCACATTCCCCCCTAGTTTGGCTCAACTACATTTCCTATTCTTTCTTTCCTCTAGGGTTTGCCACACATTATAACCACCTGTGTGCAGGCTGTAATACATCATTTACATGAGAGTAGCTGTCTTGAATCTGCTGGCAGTGGCCAGCCCTCCCACCCAGCTCCACTTTGAGTCTGGCGTTTTCTCTGACCCACTAAAGGGGGCAGGTCTAGATCCAACCTGAGATCTGCTGGAGGGCAGGGAGCTGTGCCAGAGGAGGTCCTGGTCTGGGATGGTGGGAGTTTCCATCATCTCTGGAAAACCAGCCATTTCTGACTTGATCTAATTTCCTGCCTTTCTGTGTATTAGAGAAGCTCCAGCTTGTATAGCTCCTGCTGGGTCTCCCACCTAAGGATATAACTGAGTAAATGCCATGGCTTGGTCTCACCCACAAAACTGCTCTTCAGTAGCACCTTAAAGCCCTTTATGGGTCATCAGGCACCTCCTGTTCAAGACTTGTATTCAGTGCTTCAAAGGAGCATGCAGCCAGCATAGCTACTTTTCCAGGGATAGGGGACCCTGCATTCTCTTTTATTATCAGCAGGTGCAGAGATGACACGTAGCCAGAAGGTGGCAGGCAAGGCTGGTGTGATCTAGTGAGCCAGGCCAGGTGGGACATTCAGTCCCCCGGCCCCAGGACAGGGCTGTGCTGGGAAAACGAGAAGAGGAAGCCTTTGGCCACAGCCCTCTGTTTCCTCCCCAGAAATGCTGATACGGGTGCAGCAACTGTCTCTTGATGCTCCACGTGTGAAGAAACAAGGGCCGAAGAAGCCAGAGGTAGGTCATCCCCTTCCAAACCGCAGTTAAACGGGAAAGTCTATGACAGCATTAGTAAATCCATGACCTGCCCCAGCCACCTCCTCCTGGCCTTGCTGGAAAAGGTGAGAGGAACACAGCCTCTCAGCTCAGCCCTGGTGCCCACAGCCCTGTGTAGGGCCAAGGACTGCCTGCAGGTAGTCCTCATGGCCTGCTGGCCAGGTTGCCATTCTGGGGATAGTTCTTGGCCTGGAAATAAGCCTGCAGATTGCATGGGTGGTGGCAGGGGGGTGGTAGCATTTGAAATAGCTGCCATATTCCAAATTCTTGTTTGGCTTTTCCTTGTTTTGCTGGGGTTAGAACTGTGTACCACCTTAAGAAAGCCCAGACTGATTTAAAGCCACAGGGTCTTCACCCAGCACTGAATTCAAGGAAGAATCAGGCCCTACAAGTCCGTCCAGGGCCTGGCACCCAGGAGAGGGACCACATCCAAACCAGGTGGAGCGTTCAGCCTCACCACCCCTTGCCCCACCCCCTCTGGTCTGGGCATCTTTCAGGTTTTGCTGTAATGTATACAGGGCTTCCCTGATGGCACAAGCATTAAAGAATCAGCCTGCAATGCAAGAGACCAGAGTTCGATCCCTGGGTCGGGAAGATCCCCTGGAGGAGGAAATGGCAGTATCCTTGCCTGGGAAATCCCATAGACAGAGGAGCCTGGTGGGCTACAGTCCATGGGGTCGCATACATTGAAAGTCTCTTTACCCTCCAACTTTTGCTCCCCAACCACCAAGCTCCCTCCCTGAGGTCAACAGGGAACAGTTGCGCAAATGTCCTTCCAGGACTCCCAAGCATCTACAAGCAGATACATCGAAATTCCCCCCTTTTACGCAAATGTGTGGTATTATTACTTTGCTTTGTTCGCTTAATAATCTCTTTTGTAGCTACTTGGGACTCTTTTGGGGCAAGTTTTGAGTCTGCTGATGGGGGAGGGCCTGTTGAAGGCTTCTTCAGTCTGTGTTGGCCCTGGTGGCATGGTCTGGAAGAGAATCTGGAATCCCCTTGGGCCCAGAGGCCCAGACAGTTACGTAGCCACTGGATCTCTCATTCTATCCACACCTCCCAACTCTTTAGCTGACTTTTTAAAAATTTGTTTCATTTGGTTTAAAGCATTAGCTTTGTTTGACCTTGGCCTGAAAGCCAGTTTTGACAAACACAGTCAGGGTGTGTAAAATAGGGTACCGAAAACCAAAAGGCATTGTCTTCATCCTCATCCTGTCAGCTGCCCTGGAATGGCAGCCGTGCCCAGAATATACGGGCTACCGTCAGGGAGCTCCTGCTCTGCGTCAGATGTGTCACCCGCTGCAATTTCATCTGTGCCACATCCGAGGTGTTAGGTGGGAACCCCGAACATCATGGGCAGCATGGGCCCCATTCCCATGGTGGTGGGGGTTGCTGCACAGCCCTTGCTTGCTCTTTGCTCTGCCCTGCATTTCCTGCACAAAGTCAGGGCCCTTGAGATTCACGCACAGAGCTCACCATGCAGGGAGCATGGTGCTCAGGTCTGCTCCAGCTCAGGGTCCAGCCGTGGGCAGAAAGCTAAAGTGGGGCAGATGAGCAGCAGCTCAGCTCACTGGGCCCAGTTCCTCGACCCCCCTAGCTCCCTCACATCCTTAACCTATTTTTCCTTTCCATTCAGGGAACATGTCCAGCAGAGTCAAGAACACGGAAAGGTCAGTGCAAGAGCTCTTCCTCATTTAATTGCCATCCCTCCCTCCCTAAACGCTTCCCCACGACTCCCTCTGTGGCAGCATCTGCTCACTTTTCTGCGGCAGGTTGTGTACAGCCCCGTCCTGTTGCCAGGCCCGAGCTTCAGAGAGGAGGGTGGCGGGAGAGGGATGTCTGTGAGCAAGTCCAGGGCTGCTGGGCCGGGCCTACTCTGTAGAGCCAAGACCTCCTGCGGTCGCTGTGGCCTCTGCAGCCTCTGGCTGTTCCTGGATATCAATGGAAGTTCAGCATCCTTTTCTTTCTGATTCAGGAGCAGTTTGGGGTGGGCAGTTTGACAGCTGCCTACTACTTTCAGAAATGCCAAACTCCCTGAAATTGACAAATAGGCAGATTGACGGGCCCAGCTCCCGGCTCCTCTTGGACAGCAGGGAAGTTTCTCCCCCTGGATATTTCTCCCAAAGATGCTGTGTCGGTGGCATTTATTCATGCACAAGCGGGAACTAATAAGGAAAGTCACTTGGCACCTCTTATGCTTGCAAATCAAGGAAGTCTGTGGGAGAATTGATTTTAATCACTGTGTCAGTTAATTAGAAAGACGAAGAGTCACCCCCAAAAAGTAATTAAGGAAGAAAGGCTGCTTCTGCTAGGGCACTGGGAGCTGAGAAGCGCCAGCCTCTTGGGGATTTGGTGGCAGCTAGCTGTGCCCAGCCTTTTGGTGCTTCAACTGCCCTTTTTGACAGGACTTCTGGTTATCGTGGGAGGGCAGAAGGGGTTTATAATGCCTCAGAGAATCTGTAAACAACTGTGCAGATAGCCAGCTAGTAGGGGACAAATCTGTTGATTAACTGACTCTAAATCTGTTTTCCCAGCACCCCTTTGCCCTATTTTTTTCAAGAACCAGATTTCATTTTTGGGTTTTAACTGTCCTTCTGCCAAGACCTCAAAACACTCTTCAGTTCTCCTCCTTGCTATTCCTCCCCTCCAAAACCCCAGGCTCCTCATGGAGAATTCTGTCTGAGAACCATCCTCAGGCCCCCTTGGGATTCTGAGACACCAGGAGTTAAGTTCTGGGAAGGAGCTGAGGCTCTTAGCAGAAACGAGCAGGGGCCAGGTTTCTCCTACCTGGCCAGGTTCCTGACTCTCAAGGTTGACAGCCTTCATCACCCACATGCAGGAGGCTGAGGGTGGGCACATTTAGGACCCTGGGGCACCCTGTAGCCTCTCCCCCCAAGAGTGGTAGAGGCTGGAGGAGATGGGAGCAGGGGCCTCACTCAGCCAAAGGAAAGGCACACCTTGGGGCGGTGAGGGCTCTGGTTCTGAGAACCTCTTGGGCTTTGGCAGAGCCTCATCTCTCTGAGCATTTCCTGCGGGCAGAGCTCAGGCTCTGCACCAGGGCAGACAGATGGCTGACGGGCGCACTCTTCCTTCCAGTGGCCAGACTGCAGGCACCGTTCCTCAAAGTCGAAGATGAGAGCAGGTGAGTGGATCACCAGACCTGCATGGAAGAGAGGTGCTCAGGGGCCCCGGGCTGCCATGGGAAGGTCTCATATAGATCAGAGGAGCCATGCCCAGCTGGCACTCCTCTTGGTCATGAGTCAGAGGTTAATAATCCTGTGTGTGAATTCCTTCCTTATTTGTTTTTAAATTTATTTATTTGGCTGTGCCAGGTCTTAGTTGCAGCATGTGGGATCCAGTCCCCTGACCAGGGATCGAACCCTGGGCCCCCTGTGCTGGGAGCTCAGAGTCTTCGCCACTGGACCACCAAGGAAGTCCCTGAATTCCTTCCTTTCAAAACTCTGATTTTTTGAGTCTGTGATATTGCATCCAGGCTGTTTGTCTCCCCATTTCCCCCATGTGTACACTGACACTCAAAACCAAATCATTGCTGGTGTTAGTGCTGGTGCAGTCTTTGCTAAAGTGAGGATCTCTGGGGTGCTATTGGGGTTCCCTTGTCAGACCACCTTGTATCAACACTTGACCAAGCCTTTCCATTTGCTGTGTAAAACCCTTTCCTGGTATGTGTTATCTCCTCATAGCCATGGGTAAAACTGCCATGAGAAGAGTCCATCCTCTTTCCAGTGGGGAAACAGAAGTCAGAGACATTCAGGGACATGAACACAGCCACTTTGCTAGTGAATCTTAGTCTGAGGCTAGAGTCCACATCCAGCCTGGGGCCCTCTCCCCTCTGTCCTGTCTGTCCCCATGAGGGCCCTTTCTTACCTACAGCAGGAGGGTCACATCAATGATAACCTGACAAGCTGTTAGCCACCTGGGTTGTCACTGACTCTTCGGTAAGTACCAGATTAAAAGTTTGTGAAAATCTAGAATTAACCCCAGAAGTTTTTTTAAAGCCCATGTGTCCCCAGAAGAGACTCCTGGGTCAGAATGCTCTGTGTCCCTCAGCTTTGGGCTGGCCACCGAAAGACCCAACCCCAGGAGGCTGGCAGGCCTGCCCATCCTTCTCATGACAGCAGCACACAGGACAGAGTTGGCGCTGGCGGCCCAAAAGCCAGTGGAAAGAATCCAGGAATGGAAGGAGGCCCTCTCATCTCCCCTTCCAAGGGGGATGGGGCAGGGAGGGCGCGGGAGGGGGCATGTCCTTCACAGTCCGCCCCTTCACAACCAGCTGAGTACAAGTAGTCATGACTGGAACGCTGTGGCCGAGACACCACTAGGGCCTCAGTGTCTCTGCACATGGAGCTGAGCTTTCTCTCGATCCTTCTTTGCATGCTGTTCTAAAGCAGGCGCTCTTCAAAGCCCAACTTAGCCACACCAGCCTCAACTTTTCAACCTCCTCAGCAGAAACAAAATAACACGGAGGAGGGCGAAAGGTGGGTACCAAGGAGACTTTATTTTGGCTGTGCCAGGCACTCTGCAGGATCTTAGTTCCCCAACCAGGAATCGAACCTGGGCCCCCTGCAGTGGAAGCTCGGAGTCCTAGCCACTGGACTGCCAGATAAGTCCCCAAGAAGACTCATTGGTTAATTTACTCCTGAGGCCGCAGGGTCTCACTATGCCCCTGGAACCCAGGGCCTGCTTTCCCCTGGAGCACCGTCCACTGCACCCCAACATGGTGTGGTCAGGGGCTGCCGAGTACCCACAGATCACCACGTCTGGCTCTGAAAGTCTCCTGAATATGAGCCACTTAAGACAAACCACTCAGTGTAGGTCTGACTGCCCAGAACCTTCACTGCGCCTCTCTTTTCCGTTCAGAGCACCACCCCTCAGATAACACAAAGGCCCAGCCCAGAGCAAAAACATTCCTCTTCATGGAACAGGAAGACCACTGAGCTGGTTTTAACATCCTTGCGTTTACATTCTGCCAGGCTCGAGTTCTCAGAGGTCACTTGAGGGTCGAGAAACAAAATGGAAAGGTGGGAGGAACTAGATCAGGAGTTGGGAGATGTGGCTTCCCGTCTGGACTTGGCCGCTTATAGGTCATGAGCCCTTGGGCAAGCCACAGAACCTTTAGGGCTTCATTTCCTCTTCTATGATATGAAACATGAAAACACCGTTGTTCTGCTCAGCTCAGAGGTTGCAGGATTTGGGGGAGGCAGTGAGTGTAAACAGGCTTGGAAAGTAGACAGGAAGAGTGTTAATTTAAAATATTAATCTAACCCAGTAAGGCAGATGAGAATGTTGTTCTAGAATTTAAAAGCTGGGCAAGTGAGGGACTTCCCTGGTGGTCCAGTGGTTGAGATTCTGAGCTTCTAATACAGGGGGCACGAGTTTGATCCCTGGTCAGGGAACTAAGATCCTACATGCTGTGTGACATGGCCCAAAAAAGATGGGCAGGTGAGAGTCTACTTTATCAAGATGGGAATTCTCAGGAGTTGGGCTGGCCCCTCTTCCTCACCTTTTCCCTTCCCCACTGGAGTCAAAATGTAAGTTTTGTGTGTTTCAGGAAGTTTCGTCCTTTCCACCTTCAGTTTAAATCCTTTCCTGAAATTTCTTTTCTGGGACCCAAAGCCGCCAGTCCTTTTGAGGCCCCGATGACTCTGAGCACCTCGCACCACACCAGGTGGGTCTTTCTGGTTCCTGAGTACAAGGGCTGGTTCCAGGCCAAAGTCCTCCCCCCGGGGGCCTGCTGGTCAGACTGGGGAATGGCCATGTGTTAGCTCCTTAGGCAAAGTCTATTCTGGGAACTTAGCCCAGAGAAGAGGGACACCGGGAGTGTTCATCCGTTTTATCTGGTGTTCTCCATCCATACTGAAGAACTTGACCTATGTCCAGAGGGCACGAGGCTGGTTTCTGAACCTCGGATTATAGACCTCCTTCCTTAGAGTCTCCTTATAAAAGTGAAGTCACTCAGTCATGTCTGACTCTTTGCAACCCCATGGACTGTAGCTTAAGGGAGTCTCCTTGGGGGCCTGTTAAAAATGCAGGTTCCTGGACTCCACCCCTGCAGAATCACAGTCTCTAGTGATGGAGCCCCCAGAGCTCCGTGTTCCCAGGCTCCCCGTGTGGTTTCAGTGCACGTCCAAATTTGAGGCCTTTGAAGCTACACATAGTGGGCAGAGGGTCTGGGAGACCTGCCACACTGTGTGGCCTGAAGTGACTTGTAGGCTGCTTGGTACTCCTACTCTGCAGATAGGTGAGTTTGACCCTTCATTGACCAATGTGCAGAAGGCATGCAGTTCAGGTGATGACCTGGACGTCTTCCCAGACCTTTCTAACTTACGGGCCAGGAGAATAGAGGGCAGATGCCCAGCCTGAGGGTTCCCAGTGCCAGGGAGTACCTGTGGTTTCCATCAACAGACAGGGGCTAAGAGTCAGGAAATAGTGCGAATGGGAGGAAAAACAAAAAGGGACTGTGGCAGTAGATAAAGAGCTGAGGAAGGCAAGAACAAGCCAGAGTGAAGTCCAGGGGCCCTTCATCCTTTTCCCAGAAGATACAAGGGACAGAAGAGGGGCAGCCTAGAGGCTGCCTGGGCTGGGGCTGCAGAGGTGCTCCGCCTGGGAAGGCCTAGGGATGGCACAGGAGCTGATAAAGGGAAAATGAAGGGTTTACAGTGAAACGTGTGTATTCTGTGCCCATCCTCCAACCTTGAGACCATGAGTCTCTCCAGAGAGAGTTTATGGACAGTACATCATGTACCCTTTGTTCTCTCTTCTCACAAAGAGTAGCAAGATATTCACTGTGCTGGATCTTGCTTTTTTTTCCACTGAATATTTCTTAATTTCCTATTAGTACTGAAGAGCATCTTCATTGCCTTTAATGACTGCAGGGTATTCCATGGTATGGATTTACCGTATTTTATTTAACATATGCGTGGATGATTTCCAGTCTTTTGCGGTGAATAGTCTTGTTCAGAGTAAATTTATGATTGTTCAAGTATATTTGCAGGACAAATTCCTAAAAGGGGAAATGCCGGGTCAAAGGGTGCCTACATTTATAATTTTGAGAAGTGCAGCCAAATTGCTTTTCATGGAGGTAATGCCAGGGTACACTTTCACTCACAGTGGAACAGAGCCCATTTCCCCATCCCCATGGCTAAGATAGTCAGACTTGTGACTTCAGCCAGTCTGATAGATCAAAAACCATATCTCAGTGTAATGTAATTTTCATTTTTCTCTTTATGAATGAGCTGAAGTATGTTTTCCTATGTTGGATCATTTGAATCTCTCTTTTTTTAAATCTCTTTTTGTGTGAACCTTTTTCATATCCTTTGCCAGTTTTTCTATTCAGTTATTGATCACTTATTGATTTGTAAGGAGCCCTTTGCTATGTTATTAGTTATAAATATCCTCCCCAGTTCCTGGTGTGTTTTTTTGAGTTTGCTTATATTTTCTACCACGCGTATATATTTTTTAATTGTTTGTCGTTGAACTTATCAGCTTTTTTACCGTTTCCTGGGTTTTGTGTCATACTTAGAAAGTCCTTAGGGAACTATTTTGGACCCACTGAATTTGCTCAGTCAAATACCAGTACCCTACAGGCCATTTAAAAATGCAGGACTGACTACAAATAATAAATGCTGGAGAGGATGTGGAGGAAAGGGAACCCTCCTACACTGTTGGTGGGAATGTAAATTGGTGTAGCCACTGTGGAAAACAGTATGGAATTTTCTTAAAAAATTAAAAATAGAGTTGCTATATGACCCAGCAATCCCACTCATGGGCATATATCTGGAGAAAATGCTAATTCAAAAAGATACTTGCACCCCAATGTTCACAGCAGCAATATTTACGATAGCCAAGACACGGAACCAACCTAAATGTCCATCAGCAGATAAATAGATAAAGAAGATGTGGTATATATATATATATATACATATATATATGTATACACACACACAGTGAACTACTGCTCTGCTCACCCATAAACAAGACTGAAATAATGCCATTTGTAGCAACATGGGTGGACTTAATAGAGATTATCATATGAGTGAAGCAAGTCAGAGAAAGAGAGAGATCATATGATATCACTTATATGTGGAATCTAAAAAATAATACGAATGAATTTATTTACAAAATAGACTCACAAACAAATTTATGGTTACCAAAGGGGAAAGCAGATGGAGGAGGGATCAGTTCAGTTCAGTTCAGTCGCTCAGTCATGTCTGACTCTTTGCAACCCCATGGACTGCAGCACACCAGGCTTCCCTGTCCATCACCCACTCCCGGAGCTTGCTCAAACTCATGTCCATCAAGTCGGTGATACCATCCAACCATCTCATTCTCTGTCGTCCACTTCTCCAGCATCAGGGTCTTTTCCAATGAGTCAGTTCTTCGCATCAGGTGGCCAAAGTATTGGAGCTTCAACTTGAGCACAAGTCCTTCCAATGAATATTCAGGACTGATTTCTTTCAGGATTGACTGGTTTGATCTATTTGCAGTCCAAGGGACTCTCAAGAGTCTTCTCCAACACCACAGTTCAAAAGCATCAATTTTTCGGCACTCAGCTTTCTTTATGATCCAACTCTCACATCCATACGTGACTACTGGAAAAACCATAGCTTTGACTAGACAGATCCTTGTCAGCAAAGTAATGTCTCTGCTTTTTAATATGCTGTCCAGGTTGGTCATAGCTTTTCTTCCAAGGAGCAAGCGTCTTTTAATTTCAGGGCTGCAGTCACCATCTGCAGTGATTTTGGAGCCCAAGAAAATAAAGTCCGTCACTGTTTCCATTGTTTCCCCATCTATTTGCCACGAAGTGATGGGACCAGATGCCATGATCTTAGTTTTCTGAATGTTGAGTTTTAAGCCAGCTTTTTCATTCTCATCTTTCACTTTCATCAAGAGGCTCTTTAGTTCCTCTTCACTTTATGCCATAAAAGTGGTATCATCTGTGTATGTGAGGTTATTGATATTTCTCCCTGCCATCTTGATTCCAGCTTGTGCTTCATCCAGCCCAGCATTTCTCATGAGGTACTCTGCATATAAGTTAAATAAACAGGGTGACAATATACACACTTGACATACTCCTTTCCCAATTTGGAACCAATCTGTTGTTCTTTTTCCAGTTCTAACTGTTGCTTCTTGACCTGCATACAGGTTTTTCAGGAGGCAGGTAAGGTGGTCTGGTATTCCCATCTCTTTAAGAGTTTTCCACAGTTTGTTGTGATCCACACAGTCAAAAGCTTTGGTGTAGTCAATGAAGCAGATGTTTTTCTGGACTTCTCTTACTTTTTATATGATCCAACAGATGTTGGCAATTTGATCTCTGGTTCCTCTGCCTTTTCTAAATCCAGCTTGAACATCTGGAAGTTCTCGCTTCATGTACTGTTGAAGCTTGGCTTGGAGAATTTTGAGCATTATTTTGCTAGCATGTGAGATGCATGCAATTGTGCAGTAGTTTGAACATTCTTTGGCATTGCCTTTCTTTGGGATTGGAATGAAAACTGACCTTTTCCAGTCCTGTGGCCACTGCTGAGTTTTCCAAATTTGCTGGCATATTGAGTGCAGCACTTTCACAGCATCATCTTTTAGGATTTGAAATAGCTCAACTGGAATTCCATCACCTCCACTAGCTTTGTTTGTAATGATGCTTCCTAAGGCCCACTTGACTTCACACTTCAGGATGTCTGGCTCTAGGTGAGTAATCACACCATCGTGGTTATCCAGGTCATTAAGATCTTTTTTGTGCAGTTCTTCTGTGTATTCTTGCCACCTCTTCTTAATATCTTCTGCTTCTTTTAGGTCCATACCGTTTCTGTCCTTTATTGTGCCCATCTTTGCATGAAGTGTTCCCTTGGTATCTAATTTTCTTGTAGGGATCTCTAGTCTTTCCCATTCTATTGTTTTCCTCTATTTCTTCAAATCAACTATACTTCAGTTAACAAATCAAAACTCAAATACAGGACTGGAATTCAAAGAAGTCAAGCTCGAGAAAGATGTGAAAGTCCTCAGAGAAGGTACAGCTGTGTGGGTCAAATGACCCTGGGTTTGGGTATGAGCACGGAGCTGGAACATTGTCAGGGATTCTTGCCTGTGGTTTGAGGTATGTGGGTGGGGTCAGGAGGGAGCTAAGATGGGGTACTCACAGAGAGGCCTCTCCCTCCTTGCTGCCTCTCCTGCCCCCCTTGTACGAGTGGTGCCAACTCTAGGCAGGCCAGCCCATGCCTGCCCTACTCTGGCCATTTTGGTCCGTCCCCCTACACTGGCCTAGACTCCTGGCCACAGGGCTGCAGTGCTCGCTCGAAGGGCCCCAGAGGTGACCAGTTTCCCCCACCCTGTATTCTCCCCAGAGAAGCCAAGGACCAGGAGCCAAGCCGGCAATCGGCTGCCTGCACTGTGCTCAGGAGGAGGAAAGGGTACTGTGAGTGCTGCCACGAGGCCTTCGAGGAGCTGCACAGGGTGAGCTCCTTCCCCACCATGCAGCTGCTCCCAGACAGTCTCTCCACCCTGGTGAGATTGGGTGGTCTACTTGTGTCCCGTCCCAGCCTAGTCTAACGCCCCCCTGCCTCCTCTCACCCCAAGCAGCATCTCCAGAGCCCCCGGCATCAGGGCTTTGCCCTGGAAGCCCACCTGTACGCCGAAGTTGATCGGATCATCGCCCAGCTGAGCCACAGCTTTGCAGACGTCCCCTCTCAGGCCAGCCTCCCCGGGTAAGCACCGCTGTGCCACCCTGCTGCGGGTGGCGGGCACGACCGCCTTCTCACCTCTCCTGCTGCTGCCCTGCGGTGGAGAGGAACCCTTGAATTGGCGACAGCAGAGACCAGGCTATGGTCCCTCACCTTTCTTACTCCTTCCTTCCCTTTCTTTCCTGCCATCCTCTGTTCTTTAGCGGGGGGAGGGGGTCAAGGGAAGGCCTCTATTTGGGGCTTCAGCCCATCAGATCAGGACGGACCCCAACCAGAGCTCCCTTCCTAACGCCACAGTTGGGGGCACAGGGGGAGCAAGTCAGCTGTCACTGCTCCTGGCATGTGTCTGGTCACGGCTTCTAGAAGTAGGGAGGGGGATTCCTGGGTCTTTCCTGTGTAGGTAAAGAGGAAGGTCTTCCTGCTTCTCTAGAAGTTTACCCCAGAAAGGATGGCAGGGGATTTGGCAGAATCCCAGAGCCCTCTGAGCACCACCCTCCTTGCTGCCCACCAAGGAGCTGTGGCTTCATCCCACACACCCCCAAGTCTCCACCTCAGGCAGCCTCCCTGGGCTCAGGGTGGACCGCCAGGACCTCTGCTGCTTTCTCTAGCCACTAAAGGGCAGCCTCCTCCATGACTGCCTTATTAAACAGAGCAGCCTCTAACCTGTTCCTCTGGCCAGCCCCGACCACAGGCCGCAGAGCCAAGAATAGGCCTTTCACCTGGGACCCAGAATGGCAGCTCTTTTCTGAACACCAAACCCCAGAAGGGTAGCACCATACGGGCCTCCACTGTGCCCCCAGCCCAGGAGGACCCCCACTTGCTCTGGAGTTGAACTCTGTGACCCACTGGGTGTTTCTGTCCCCACAGGCAGCCAGGCTCCTTGGCTTCCGACTGTGACCTTCTGTGTTCTGAGCCTCCGCCTCCCCACTGGCCCTCCCCTCTCAGGGCAGTGTCTCCCTGGAGGAAGAAAGACGATCATCACCAGGCCCCAGGTGCCACCAAGCATGGTGGGACCGTGGGTGGCATGAAGGCAGCAGCAGAACCTGTGAAGGCCGGCGAGATTCCTGGACCGATGGCAAGCTGCCAGGAGCTGAGGGGGTCAGCTGACAGCTTTGTGGACCCCCCAGAGACACCAGGGTCTGGGAGCCCTGCTTACCAGGGCCTCCTAACCAGCTCTGGACTTGCTGAACTCTCCTCTGGCCCAGACCTACCTCTTTTTGGCCACAAGCGGAAGGTTCAGTTCCCCAGTGGCAGTGCCGAGAAGAGGCCGGGCACATCCTGGCCGCAAGCCTCACTCTTTGTCCCGAGAGCCCCCAGCTCCCGTGGCTTCAGGACAACCAGCTGCGAGCACCTTCCCCTTCCAGGCCATGAGCCCAGGTCCCTGGCCTCCCTCCAGCCTGTGTGCCACCCACAGGGAGAGACCTGCCTCTCCCTCCCAGGCAGCCTCCCAATAGGTTGGCAGGGTGCTGGGACACACAGGCCCTCTGGCCTGGGGGAGGAAGGCCCCCATGATCTAAGCGTTCTGAGGGTGCCACCCCTGGCCCTGTCTCCCAGCAGGCTGAGCAGCTCCGGGCCAGCTGCCAGCCCACCTGCCCTCAGCTGCAGGCACAGAGCCCCCAGGAGGACCTGCAGAGAGCCCGGCTGCCTCTCCCCGCCACCCTCTGCCAGCCAGTGGAGGGACCGGCTGCTCCCGATGGTTCTGGACCTCCCAGCCTCTTCCAGGCCCCTGACTCCCAACCCCAGCCCACCGCCAACAGAGAACTACTTCGATGAGTCCCCGCCCACCCCTGGGCATGCAGCTCTGGGGCCAGACAGCTCCCAACTCGAAGGCAAGTTATACGTGAGCTGAGGGCTGCACACCCAGCCCAGGCCGACCGGACGCACAAGGAGGAGCCGACCCGGAGTCTGGCCCTGGACATCTACGTGAGAAGCCATGGTTGTGGCCGAGCTCTGTGCACTAGACAGAGCCAGTCCTCCCAGCCACCAGGTCTTCAGGGCTGGGGGCTGCCCTCTCCCCGACCTCCAGCCACGGATTGTGCAGCCACGGCCAGCTGCTTAGGCCAGGAGGCAGGGGCAAGGTTGGCATAGGGAGGGCCCACAGAGAAGCCAGAGCAGCAGGAGCCCTGGCCTGGCTTCCTGTCCCTCTGCAGGCACTTGATCAGCCAAGAGGGTTAGTTGTCAGTGTTCCCCACCCCCACCCCCACCTCAGCCTCCTTTCCCACAAGCGTGTGGCTCTCCTGCTTTCCGAAATGCCTGCGTGTTGTCCCCTCCCCCAGCCCCCCACGCTGGTGCGCACAGATCCTCAGGAACATATGAAGCAGAGGAGGGGCTCGGCTGCGCCATTTCCAAAGCTCCCTCCCTGCCACACTTAACTGAGGGCCCAGCACTGACCCCTCCCCTGAGCCCAGGACGTGGCCTGAGCCCCCTCTGGGGATCCCTCTCAGCTCTTCCCTGCCGCCTCAGCTCCTGCTGCCCACCCAGAGTTCTGTTCCAGGGTCAGTGGCTCACCTGCCAACTTCTGCATCCCCCTCCTTCCCCCAGGACCTCCCCCCATTTCTTTCAGCTGAGCCATTAATCTGGAGACAGATGAGTTTGCTATCGATTCTTTGGCCACTTTTTTTTTTTTTATTATTGCATCTTGTACTGTGGTTCTTCTCATCCTTCTCTGCCTCTAGGTTTGTCTCTTTAAATGTTGAAGCTACCAGAAGCCTGGTGCTATTCTGTATCTCATTTCGGAGGAAGAAAGTGGTGGGGGAGGCTAGATGCAGGTGAGGACCTGAGTTGTTAGTTTGGAAATAGAACGGCTATGTGTACAATGCTCACAGAAATCAGGTTTGGCCTTTTCATGCCATCCCGTTAAATTTCACAATTAATCTTGGTTCAGGAGATGTAAAATAAATTTATTAATAACAAATAGCAAAGAGATGGGGCTGGCGTGTGATGTGTCTTGATCTGCCCTTCCGGGCCTTGATGTGCCCTCCAGGGACCCATGCAGGCTGACAGCCCAGCAGATACAGACAGAACAACGGGGTAGCAAGCTGGTGCCACCTGCAAGTGGGAGAGCGAGTGTGAGTGCCACCACCCTCCATGGGCCTAGCTCCAGAGGGCTCAGGGCAGGTAGGGGTATGCCTGTCCAGTCTGCTCAAGTCACTCACTCGGCCCGCTGCCCACATCGTAGTTGCCTGAAGGGGGCACACTTGCTGCCCACTCCCAAGGAAAACGCCTTTGCTCTAATGAACCAGGGCTCCAGGTCCTCCTCTCCGCCCGGAGCCCAGACAGTAGCTTCTTTCCTGGCTCCATGGGTGCATCTCTTCTTCTGCAATTCAGAGGCATGCCTCGTCCCCCACTGCCTTTCCCGCAACACTGCCACTTGAGTAGGGAGCTCCCCTGCCCCTTTCTCAGACCTCTGAGAGCCTCACATGCTATTCACTCAAAGACCGACGTACCAGGTCCTGACGCCCTTATCACCATCTGCCCAGGACCCCGCATCCAACTATATGGCCTTCCCCTCCCATTTCAACAACTTGATGTGCGCTCTGGACATCACATTGCTGCCAGGTCAAGCCCCAACGTCACATCTCCCTGCCTCCAGGTCTCTGTTCTGGCTTCTAGGATGTCAGTTGAGAGAGGAACCCAGGCCACCCGAGCCCAGAGCCAGGACAGCGAGGCGCTGCTTGACATAAGCCCCTCGGTGGCTCCTCCACACGAGGACTGTTCACACCTCCTTCCCCCCCACCCCCCCCCCTTCGTCTCAGCAGATGACCTTGACTCAGACTCAGCAGGGCAGCCTCAGCCCGCCCTGCGTCCCCCTTCAGTCTGACTCGCAGAGGAAGCAGTGTGCCTCCGTCTGCTCTCCGGCCCACTGGCAGTGTCCTCCTCCAGCTCATCACCTCTCCTTCCCTCTGCCCGAAAACTCCAGTCTGGAGAACACTTACATTGATTCAGCAGCTTAAAGAGAGCTCCCTTCTGTTCTCTGGCTACATCCTGCGGTCTACAGCCACTGCCTCCGTGCCCGAACTTCCTGCCCCGTCCAAACCTCCGCGGTGGCTCTACCCGAAGCACTCCACCGGGATCGTCCCTTCCAAGGTCACCAGAGAACCTGATAATGGCCAAAATTGGCATCCTTTTCTTTTTTTCCACCTTGTTGGAACCTGGCTCCCCTGCTCCCGCTGACCTCAGGTTCCCCACCCTCCTCCAGCCTCTGCCTTCTCTACCACGGGCATTGGTTCCCTCGGCAGCCCCAGCCCCCTGCCCCCCAGCCCTCACTGCCTCTCCAGATGTGAGTCTGGGCCCTTATTCTCACCTCCCAGCACTGGCTCTTTCAGTGAATTGGTAGCTCCACCCCAGACTCCCTTCTAAGTTCCAGTCTTCACCCGGGCTGGGTGAGAAGGCAGGAGATTTAGCCACACTCAACACAAGTTCCTTTACTACCCTGGGTCTCAATTTCCTCATCTTTAAGTGAGAGGCTCATGTGAAATGATTTCAAGGGTCCTTTCTCCAACAATAAATCACCACCTCCTGTGAATCCCTTGTATGCCTCCTGTCCTACTTGCCACAGAGGGACTCACCTAGAACTCAGTCCCGGTGTGAGAACCACTCCCCTGCCTGCCCACTCATATATCTCTCCCACTTTCTCTAGAAGCCCCAGGCCCTCCTGTTCTCTCTCCCTGTTGACCCTCCTCCCCTTAACCCACCCTGCCTCCCTGTCCTCTCCACCACCTCCTGCCAGACCACCCTGGGCCATCCAGCCCCCGTGTGCTCTCTCTTAGGCCCTGACCTGACCCTGGACAACACCCAGAATGCTCAAGGCACAGCCTCCATATTCTCCGTGAATCCTGTAGACCTCAAGTCACGCAAGCCTGAGTTCAAATCCAGATCCTGCCACTTTGTGACCCTGGGCAAACTCCTGAAAGTCAGCTTTCTAAATCTAAAGAATGGAAGTAAGAGTCATTGCCACCTTACGAGGGAGTCAGAATGAAATCTTGGTCTTCCCCTTATGGCTCAGTGGTAAAGACTCCACCTGCCAGTACAGGAGACATGGGAAGATCCCACATTCCTCGGAGCAACTAAGCCTGTGGGCCACAACTGTTGAGCACGTGCTCTGTCGCCCGGGAGCTGCAACCACTGAACACACGTGTCACAGCGACTGAAACCGGTGTGCCCTATAGTCTGTGCTGCAACAGGAGAAGCCACCGCAACAAAAAGACTGCCCACCACAACTAGAGAGTAGCCCCGCTCGCTGCAACTAGAGAAAGCCCACGCAGCAACCTAAGATATAGTGCAGCCTAAATAAATAAATAAGCAAATAAAAAGGAGGTGGCCACCCAGACAGCCAGGAGGGAGGAGACTGAGGCTTCCCTCCAAGAGATACTCGAATGACAATAGCGATCCTTTCCTGGTTGAAAAGGACAGTGCTGGACAAGATGTGGGAGGTGGCAGAAGGAACTCCTTGTTCTAGTGCTGTGGGCATTTCCCTACTCCCCATCCCTCAGTATCACGTCATCAATCTCCCCGCGTGCTGGGTAGAGGGGACACTGAGACCCCTAAGCCATAAAGGAGTCCCTTGGGTCTTGGACAACAGCCAGGAGCTAGTTTCTTCCTTGGCACTGCAAGGGCGACATGAACAGTGCGAGCTTAGGGGGAGTGAACCCTTCTGTCACCAGGCGCTGTTCTGAGCTCCAGAGGCTTGTCCACACATTTATCCCTCTGCAGCACTGTTGGGGGGACACTTTTGAAGCCCCATTTCCCAGAAGAAGAAACTGAGGCTCAGAGAGATTGGAGGACTTGCTCAAGGTCACAAAGCTGTTAACCAGGATTGGGACCCCTGTGGGTTTCCTGGAGCCCCTTCCCACCTCGCATCCTGCGTCCTTGCCTGGCACGGCCTCTGCTGCAGGCCTCTCAGCCTAGGTGGGGGCCTGGGGGGCCTCTGTCAGCAGGATCGCTGCCCACCGAGCCATCCCAGGGTCTGGGCAGCAGACTCCCCTCCCTTACCTGCAGCTGCTGCTGGGTGGGACTCTGTCTTCACCCTGCATCAGCCCACCTTGGCCTCTGTGCAGGAAAATTTGAAGGAAAAAATTGGCTGAAGGGCAGGAATAACTGCACAGGGGAAGGAGGCCCCAGGCTCCTGACGGTCGGGGGCTCCTGAGGGAGGGCTTTGGGGGGGAACAGAGCCTAACAGCTCCCCCAGAGGGTGGCCCAAGGGTGGTGTCAAGACGACAGTGGCCACCAACCTCTGGCTTCTTCTGAGCGGGGGAGAAGCGATGGGCAGAGGGTCGAAAGGAGCTGCCACAGCTGTAAGGTTGGTGGGGGGGGGGCGGATCTCCCTCAGGAAAACAAACCTCTCTTTGAGGGGGATGCACAGGCCCTGCCCTCAGGGCCCCCAGGCTAAGTAGAGAACCCATCCTCAGCGACAATCCCCACCCCACCTCTCCTCTCCCAGTCTGAGGAAAGGCCACCTACAGCCCCCGATCTCAGCAGGGAAGTTGGGTGAGGGATCTGAAAAAAGCCGTCTGCTTGGGTGAGGCGTGCAGCTGGCAGCAGAGCTAACCCTGAGGACAAGATTCAGGGAGGGGCCTCAGGGCAGGGAGTGGGATATGGTCAAGGGAAGGTCAAGAAGTCCAGCTGGGCTTGTTCAGAGCTGGGAACCCGGGGAGATAAGGGGCTACTGGAGATCAACGGGCCGTACACTTGAGCACCACTGGAGATGGTCCAGAAAGCTACCAGAGATGCATCACTCAGGGTCAGCAAGTTCTCCCCAACAAGCAGCCCCAGGAACCACAGCCCCGGGCCACAGAGTTAAGAATGTGCCTCAGCCTAGGAGGTCAGGGCCACAGACTGGGGTCTCTGTGTGATCTTGGGCATGTTGGGGGAGGGGATCCAGACTCCCACAGGCCCAAGGCCCTCCAGTGTGAAATGACAAACCCCATCTCTCCTGGAGGCCCTGTAGCATGGCGAAGGTAGGATACGACAGGCCGGTGAGGGGGGTGAAGGGTGGGCTAGATGGAGTAGATGGGCCAGTCCCTTCTAAGTCCCAGAGAGAAGGCAGAGGTGAGGATACGGGGAGGAGGGGGACCTTAGAGAATGGGATATGCCTCTCACTGCCCAGCTGTTTGGGAAACTCTCGTAGCCTCTTGGAGCCTTAGTTTCCCTACTTGTAAAGTGAGAAGCATGGTCTCCCCGTCCTGGGTAATTGTAGGTTTCCAGGGAATATCACACAGTAGGTCCTAACTCCCCAGAGCCCCTACATCCTGGAGGAGGTTTCCAAGATGTCTCCAGGATGAAGGAACAATCAACCCAGGCTTGCTGAGCATCTGGGTCTGGAATGGTAGGTGGTTGGATGGGGGGGAAGGGGAGTCGCCCTGTTCCCAGCATTGATGTCAGAGCCTCCTGGGAAATCGCCTTCTCACTTTTCCTGGGCCTAAAATAGAGCTGGGGGGGGGGGGGGTGCTGTCACAAGCTAAAGGCAGCACCCTCCCTGACAGAGGCCCTGGGTCCCCAGGGAAGCAGAGGACCCAGCAAGGGGCTCCCTGTGTCCACTCCTGCTCCTCCCTCAGTGACCTGTGGTTGCCCACTGTGGGTGCAAGGATGCTCTGGCCTGGGGCACAAAGTCAAGGCGAGGCCTCACCAGCAGAGCTCATGTCTTACCTCACCTTACCCCCTCTCTCAGAGTCCGGGGGGTCCCTCTGTACCCTCGCCTCCCACCCCCTACGAACCGACGGGTCCTCGCAGCTCCCTAAGCAAGGGCGGCTGAGGAGAGGACCACGAGGTGGACACCGGCGCGCCCCGCCCTGCACCTGTCTAGGGGGCCGAGGGGCGGGAAGGCCAGTCCCGGGCGGGCGCGGCGCCTCTTTTGTCCTCGCGCCGCGGCCCCGGCCCTGCCCGGCTGGGGGGGCCCGCGGGGGGCGGGGGCGGGCCCTCGGCTCACGTGCTCGCCGCTCGGCTCTTAACCCGGCCCGCCGCCCCGCCGGGATGGCCGCGGCCGGAGCGCGCTGAGCCGGGCGCCCTACCCGCCCGCCTCCCTGCCGGCCCGCGCCCCCCGCCCGGCGTCCCCGCCCGCGCCGCCCGCAGCCCGCGCCTCCCCGCCCTCAGCTCCTCCCGCCCGCCCGCGCCGCGCGCCGCCGCAGCCCCCGGACCCTGAGGATTATGAGCGAGCCATGAGGCGGCTGCGGCGCTGGGCGTTCGCGGCGCTGCTGCTGCTGCTGCTGCCACTGCTCCCCTCGCCGGGTGTGAGTGACCCCCGCCCGGCCCGGCCCCGGCGCCCCCCTCCCTGCCTCCGCCCCGGGTTTTGCGGCAGTTTGTGCTGCAGCCACCTTTTCTGCAGTGCTCGGGGTGACAGCCGGTCCAGATCGCGGAGGGCGGGGGGCGGGGGAGGGAGGAGGGGGCAGGCACCCACCTGTCCCCTCTGGCCCCCACCGCGGCCAGCCCCCTGTCGCCGGCCGTGGAGGCTGCAGGTCTCTGCGGCTTTGGGAGGAGATGGGGTGGGGGGGCAGTCGTGACGGCCGGGCTGGAGTGCAGCAGCTCCTGGCCCCTCTCCCCTTCTGCAGGGCAGCAGGTCCTCCCACCCAGAACCGCCCCCCACCGGGCTCCAAGGGCCACGGCAGAGTGGGGGAGGGGCGTGCCATACCCACCCCGTGCCCTGGTCTCTTGCCCCACCGGTGGGCATCCGTCTGCAGCCATGGCCTTCTCTCCCCAGGTGTGGGGACCCGGGATCCTGCTGGAGCTCTGCGCTGGAGGGTCTCTCCACACTTGGGGGTCCCGGAAGCCCCGGAGGTCACAGAGCCCAGCCGTCTGGTGGGGGAGAGCTCCGGGGGAGAGGTCCGAAAGCAGCAGTTGGACACCAGGGTCCGCCAGGAGCCTCCGGGCGGCCCGGTGAGTGGGGCGGGCGGTGAGGCCAGGGGGCTGCAGCAGGCCTTAGAGCCCAGCGACAACCACGGGGCAGCCTGGGCTTGGGCGCCTCCCCAGCAGCTTCCCCTTCCGTGCAATGGGCTACCCAGAGGGTGCTGGAACCCACTAGTGGGAGCACCTGCCTGCCCCTCTCCAGGCCCCCTCCCATCAGGGTGGGGATTCCCTGCTTTCAGAGGACCCAGAAGGCCCAGGGCTCAGTCCAGCCTTGGTCAGCCTTCCACCAGCCCCTTCTCCTGTCCAAAGAAGCAGTCCTACACCACACAGAGCTTGGGGAGGGCAGTGAGAGGCAGGAAGAAGCAGCTAAGCCCATTCAGGGGTTAGGGCTCCCGGGTTTCTACCACAGCCACTCTCAATGGGCTTTTGGGGGGAACCAGCTTAGTGCTTGCTCCTGCCTCAGTTTCCCCCTGTGCACTGATAGAACTGCTGTTCTCCTCCCCATTCTCACTGTGGGTGGGGCCTTGGGAAAAGGTTCGAGGCACCAGGCTCACTCACAAATGCCAACTCCACTCACCCCCCTGTCCCTTTCAGCTGCCAGGCCCCTCCTGCCTCCCTGAGGAAGGTTAGAAATGAAGGAGATTAATTGCAATTAATAATTAATTAATATCATGTGAATAATAATCACCCAGATGGAATATTCATTCAGCATGCCTCGGTTCTCCAGGAGCTCGGAGCTGAAAGTTAGCCAGGCCAACGGGGGCCGAGAGGGCGGGATGGCGAGGCGTGGCAGAAACAGGAGGAGTAAAGAGACTCAGAGGAAGGGTACCACCAAGGTCTGGGAAGTTTTGGCAGCTGGGAGTGGTGGGAGGTGAATCGAGCTGGGCAGAGGGAGGAAGGAGAGAAACGGAGGCTAGCATTATGGACATCTGTCAGACTGGCATCTGGCCCTGCCTAATGTACTTGGTTAAAAGCCCTTAAGGGGGGGTGGAGGGGGCTGTGGGGGTGCAGGGGGAGCTACTCGGGAAATGGAATGGAGCAGGAAGGCAGCATGCATAATAGATGGACCATCACTCAGGGCAGTGCCTGAGAGAGCAGGGGAGGGGGTGTTTAATGGTCCTGAGCAGGGAGGCCTAGGGGAGGGGGAGAGGAAGGTGGGCTAGGAGGGAGGGTAAGGGGATGGAGGCTGCCCAGGCTCCCTGGCAGGTGGTCGATGGGCAGTAGGGATGGTCCCAGGGCCAGGGATGGGGTCATCCTTGCTGAGTTTGGTCCTCAGTCCGACTTTCTCCCCTGGTGCCCCCCTGCCTGTGAACCATGACTGGGAGCTGACTTCCGTTGCAGGCTGCTGGGTCTCCTGACTGGTATCCTAGGGGATGTCCAGATTTTAGCATGGGATGTCGCCACAGTGGGATCAGAGGACAAGGATGAGGGGAAGCTGGGGGGCCAGGGAGGAATGAAAAGTGGGTGCTCCTTCAGCTTAGTCCTTCCTGAAGTCCTGCCTGAAGTCACGGGCAGGATTCTGAGGTCTGGTGGTGCCTGTGAGGGAGGAAAGATCAGGATGGGTGCAACTAGCTGGATGGGATACACAGAGGGTGGGGGAATCTCTTTGGGTGTTGCTCTGCTGGGTGAATGGCTGGCGTGTGTGTATGACCAAGTCTGAATAAGCCAAACAGGGTGTCTGGAGGGCAGGAGTGGAGGGTTCTGTGGATCTGTGGGGCAGTGGTCACAGTCACCTCCTCCAGTGGGGATCTCTCTCCCTTCCCTTGGACCTCACCTCAGCCTCCCTGGGAGACTGACTCGTTGCCCTGCCTTGTGTGTACTTGTTTCCCCTGAGGTGGACTTCTCACAACTCTGTAAGGTGGGTAACTTTTGTCTACCCATTTTGCAGATGCACAAACTGGGGCTCAGAGATGTTAAGTAACTTGCCCAAAGTCAATGAGATCTTTTATATATATATATTGATCTGGCTACACCAGGTCTTAGTTGCAGCATGAGAACTCTTAGTGCCGGCATGTGGGATCCAGTTCCCTGACTAGGGATCGAACCTGGGGCTTTAGGAGCACAGAGTCTTGGCCAATGGACCACCAGGGAAGTCCCAGTCAATGAGACCTTTATCAGTGGAGTAATTTTCTCCAAGACCAGGGCTCTTCCCATGGGGCTGTTCTGCACTCTCTGGATTTAGGCACTTTCCAACCCCACCCAGCACAAGGTGGAGGAGGACCAAGGGAGACAAGATGAGATGTCTGGAATAGTCCTTCCTCACCGGAAGGAGCCCCTCCTGCTCCTGCTGGGCATCTCTCCCTGGAGCACTTTTGGCCTCAGAACCTCAGGGGCTCTTGGTGGAGCCTGTGCAGCCCTGAGCTCAGTGTCCCAAAGGAAGTGCCCCCCAAACCCTGCCACTGTGTGGTTTTGTTCAAAGTTCTTGCACCCGTTTGGGACCTCAAGCCAAGCAAGTTGTTGGGGCAGCAGCAAGATCTCTGTCTGCTATGGGTCACATGCAAGTTTGAGGACACATGCTGGCTGGCAGGGTGGGATGGGGGATCTGGGGTGCTCACCTGCTCCAGCCTTGGGCTGGCCACCACACCTTTCTGAGCCCTAGCTTCTGTATCCCTCAAATCAAGATGATCAGAACATTCATCTCAGACCCACCCACTACCAGGAGGTGGGGATGGGGAAAGACTCCTGACTTTTGTGAGCGGGGACCAGGGAGAGGGAAGCTGACCAGGCAGAGGGGAGCTGGCCAGGAAGGAATTAGAAGCTACAGAAATTAAAGTTTAAATTTGCTGGGCCCTTGGTGGGACAGACACTGTTCTGCCTTTGTGTGTTATTAATTTATTACATCCTTAACCCAATTCCAGGAGGTGAGGATATTATTATTCCCATTTCACAGATGAGGAAAGGCACAGAGAGGAGAAGTACTCCAGGTCACACAGCACTTCAGTAGCATGGTCCAGATTGATTTCAGGGCAGCCCTCTTAGCCAGTGCATGCTGGCCTCTCACTCAGGGGTACAGCAAAGAGGGGGCTAGGGGACTCTGCCCTCTTTGCCACAGATCTCTTCAACACCTCACTTCTGTCCAGTTTGCAAGCAGGCTGGGCCTAGGGCCAAGAGATGGGGGAGCTTCTGGAAGTGCAGAAACTTGTGATTAGCGGGAGGCTGCAGCTGGGAGTGAGGTGGAAGAGTGAGCTGGGCCACAGTGTACAGTCGAGCTGGTTGTTCACTGCACAATGGTACCTGGCTCAGTGGGCTAAATGAATTGGAGGCTATATGTGTTCTGAGGGGATCAAGCTGCTATGTGGGCTGTGCCTCCCCCTGGAAAAACCAAGCCTCCTTCAGAACAAAAGGGAGGGCAGGATGTGAGTTAGTGAACAGAGGGGAGAAGGGTCCCAGGGCCACGAGTCAGCTGGGGGAGGGGACCTCAGTCATTGGGTTGCGCTCCTGTGAGGGCTGTCCCAACCGTCAGTTGCCACCTGGAAGCCCTTGACCAAGGGTGTGTGCTGCAATGTCCATGCTATCTTGCTGCAGAGGGTTGGGGGACAATTAGGCAAGCCTTAGTTCCCCCGCCCTTGCAAGGTGGCAGTCATGGGCAGGGAGCCACAGGATCTGTGCCTGAAGCCCTAGTACCCGCCCTGGGCCAAGGCTGTGCTGTGGTTTCTACGGCCAAGGTCACAGCTCTGCCCTGGGGTCAGAGGCAGGAGAGGGTTCCTGGAGGAGGCTGGTGGCTGGAAGCCAGAGCAAGGATCTGCGCTGAGTCCAGCTTGCTCCAGGGAGGGCCGTGAACCAGCCCTGCCTTGAGGTTGGGCAGAGAGACAATTCATTCAGGAAGCTCAGTTTCCCTTTGAAAGGCTGCGCCTGTGGCTTGAGGCAGGACAGCTTCAGTGGGTCCTGGCTCCCCTGCTTCTGACTGAGTGACCTGGGCAAGCCTTCTGAACCCTACCTTCCCCATCCATGAGATGGGGGTAACAGTGGTTGCCAGACTGCTGGGAGGATTAGAGGAGATGACGGGCGTCAGGTGTCCTGCCTGGGATCCGGCAAGAGCAGATGTTCAACATCTGTCAGGCCTGCCCTCCCTCCAGGACCAGGTGTGGCAGGAGCGCTGGGTGTCAGAAACAGGAGCTAGGGCGTTTAGGGTTACCTGTCAAACTCCGCGCAAGTTTGCGGCAGGGGGCAACATGGCAGGCATCTTGAATCCTCCCCAGCCAGACTAGCCTGTGGACTTGGCCTCACCTAAGCACCCCTCCTGATTGCCTAGAGGGACCCAGCTGCCCAGACTCTGTCCCCAGAGAGACTAATGACCCTGTAAGGAAGTGACTCTGTCTTCAAGCATTTAGGTCAGATTCCATTATCAGAAATTGGTCCAACTGTGCTCACTCCCCAGGACTCCCATGGTCCTGCTGAAAAGTGGAGCCTCATTGCATCTTGAGGGACCAGGGCAGGGAACAGGGGGGATTTCTCTCAGTCTTTCTGGCTCTTCCCCATCTGCCACCACCAGCCCACGTGGTTTATCCAATTCCTCAAAGCCCAGTTCTGCTGGAACATTTACACTTCCTTCTTCATTTATTATTACTAACCCTTGTGAGGTGGCTCAGACGGTAAAGAATCCACCTGCAATGCGGGAGACCTGGGTTCGATCCCTGGGTTGGGAAGATCCTCTGGAGAAGGGAACAGCTACCTACTCCAGTATTCTTGCCTGGAGAATCCCATGGACAGAGGAAACTGGAGAGCTGCAGTCCATGGACTCGCAGAGAGTCGGACATGACTGAGCGACTAAGCACAACCTTTGTGAGAATAACATGTTAAAGAGGGCTTTCCTTTAGTCCTCATGACAACATCATTTTACCAGTGGGGAGACTGAGGCTCAGAGAGGGTAAGCAGCTCACTCATTCTTTCTGATGCCTTTCCTACAACATAAGTGTAGGGGCTCCTGGGCAGGAAAAAGGGCAGGTGCAGCTGGAGCTCCAGGAGCCTATGCGCCACCCCTGTGAAAAGCTGAATCAGTGACCAAAGAAATCAGTGTACTCGAGGGCCCAGGAGTAGAGGGGAGCCAGAACCCTGTGGGGAAGATCCGCCGGGAAAGGGAAAGGCTACCCACTCCAGTATTCTTGGTCTTCCCTTGTGGCTCATCTGGTAAACAATTCACCTGCAATGTGGGAGACCTGGGTTCAATCCCTGGGTTGGGACGATCCCCTGGATAAGGGAAAGGCTACCCACTCCAGTATTCTGGCCTGGAGAATTCCATGGACTGCTTAGTCCATGGTATCACAAAGAGTCAGACACGATTGAGCCACTTTCACTTCACTTCAGAGCCCTTTTGGGTGGGTGGGTGGAGGCTTGTGGTCACAGACGAGGGTAGGGGTTCAGGTTGCTGTGTGAGGAGTAGCGCCTGGATGTTCGAATTTGGGGGCATTTGGGAACCAGAAAGGTCTTTAACCTCCTCTTCCCCAAGACTCCCCAAGACTCCTCCCCAAGACTCTACACCTCCCCATAGGTGTAGAGACAATGCACCTGTATTGTCATTCTAGAACTTCAGCAGGATCTTTACCTCCTGACCTCTGCATCCTCTCTGGTGGTGGGCAAGCAGATGCCTGGAGAGTGGACCAACTGGTGATGGGGAAACCTCGGGGTGGGCAAGGTCACCGCAGCCAGGTGGTCACAGCGGCTGTGAGAGACAGAACACCAGCCCGAGGGTGAGCCTTGACCCAGCGCCTCCCCAGTGTGGCCCTGGGCCAGTCACCTCCAAGTGTCCCTCTCTGGCACTTATAAAATGAGCACCAGACGGCCTGGGCGGGTTGAGATCAAATGAGCCTGAGCACATGGGAGCCGGTGGCCGGAGAGCAGAGGCAAGCTCAGGGCGCGGGGTGGAGGCCCGGTCGGCTGTCACCAGCAGCTGGGTGCAGGGGAGGACGGCAGTCAGGGACACTAGGGGCTCCCAAGGGAGGGACCGAGGGATCACAGGGGTCAGGGCCGGGCCGGGCCGGGGCAGGAGGCCAGCCACGCCAGGAGCAGTTGGGTTAATAGAACACAAGCTGAAAGCTTGACTGGGGGTGGGGTGGGGGAGTTAGGACTCTGGTGCCAGCAGAAGCCCCCTTCCAGCCACCTGGGGTACAGAGGTCCTGGGGACTGAGGTGGGTTTGCCTGATCTTTCCCTTCCTGCAGACAAGGGGTGTCCCCATCATGTCCCCCACATTGGCCCAGGTCAGGCAGACCTGCACAGCTATGCACTTTCCCTCCCCTTTCTCCTGGGCCTGCCTCCCAGCCCCCACAGCAGCCCCTGCACTGCCCCAGGACCCCTCCTGGCCTGAGCCCTGTGTCCTGCTGGGACTCAAGACACGAGCTGCTGGGGAGGCGCCCAGTCCCCAGTTAGGCCCTGCCAGGTAGGGAGGGAGCCAAGGCCTCAGCAGGCTGCAGAAGGGCTGGGGACAGAGAGGACCTGGGGTCTGTTCCCCCACTGATCTGACTTTCTCCAGAGGGGTGGTCAGCTTTGTCCGCACAGAGAGAGACGAGCCTGGTGGGTTAGCTTACTGACTTCCTAAGTGGGGGAGATTCTGCAAGCACCAGGGTCACCCCTTCCAGAATCCTCCGAGCCCAGATAGCCTCTGCCACACAAGCCAACCTCACAGGCTTGCATCTTATCATTTTCAGGGGGAAAAATCTGAACTCAGAGAGGTGAGGCCACTAGCTTCTGAGAGTGGAATCAAGGCAAGGGGCCTGGACAGGTTGCTCACTTGGGTGGCCAGGCCAGCACAGGGGCAGGAACAGAGGCTTGTCCCTGGGGCTAGAACGAACAAATAGAAACAGACCTAAGGGCAGGAGAGAAAAGAGGTGGTCCAGACAGGGATGGGTGGGGAAGGCAGAGATCGTCTAAGTCCCACAAGGAGAGAAGGAGGGCAGGGATGGGCCAGACCAAGGAGGTAGGGTATTGGGGACAGAGCTGGTCGGGGCCGAGGGGCAGGGGGAAAGCAGAGATGATCCAGGCCAAGGTGGGGAGGAGGAAGCAGTGACTCCTTGTCCTTGACTTTCTATTTCAAGTCTAATCGATGCTCTAGGGGCTTAGGATGGAGCTTGGAGCTTCAGTCAACCTGGGATGGGGTGAGTCCATGTCCTTGGGGCTCAGAGGGCTGCAGAGCCAGGCTCTGGCCCTTCTCCACTCTCACCCTGATTCCCAGGACCTCTCATGGACATTGGGCCATTTCCACCTTACGGGGTAAAAAGGCCCCGGAAGCTGATTCCTGAGGCTTGAGACCCAGCTCTACCACTTCTTAGTCTTATGACCACGGGCAAGTTAGTTAGCCTCTCTGTGCCTCAGTTTCCCCATATGTCAGATGAGGATAACAGTAGCATCTGTTCCATTGGGTTGTTTGTTGAGAAAATCAAATATGATGATATTTAAAGTAGTTTGGGCTTCCCAGGTGGTGAAGGGGTAAAGAATCTGCCAATCCAGGAGATGCAGGAGGCACAGGTTTGATCCCTGGGTCGGGGAGATCCCTTGGAGAAGGAAATGGCAACCCACTCCAGTATTCTTGCCTGGAAAATTCCATGAACAGGGGAGACTGGCGGGATACTGTCTATGGGGCTGCAAAGAGTTGGACATGACTTAACAACTGAGCACGCACACACGTAAAGTATTTAGAACAGTGCCTGGCACATACTAAGGGCTCATGAAGAGCAGTAGTCTAGGTAGTTGACCAGGAAGCTGCCTTGCTCCAGGCTACGGGATTTTCTGACATTGGGTCTCCCCTCCTTCTTATAACCTACTCCCCCCCCCAAAAAAGACAGCCAACAAACTTCCTCACATCTGTACAGCTTGGTGGTGGGCCCCTCATCTGGGGATCTGGATTTTAGTCTTCTTGAATGGACGAGCATGAGGGGCCTAGACCCCTCTCCTGCTTCCAGATCTTTTGTAAGACCTAAGGCTTGAGGTGGGCATGGGAGCTGAGAAAGCCAACTCCCACTCAGCCCAGACTCTCCTGCCCCTTGTTATCTCAGGGTCGCTTTCCTTCCAAGCTCACTAGCTTCAGCTCTGGAGTCCCCACCCCCCACAGTAGCTGGGCACCCAGGCCTGGGAGGGCAGCCATCTTGCTCAGGCCTGGTACGTTGCCATGACAACCTGGAGCTTCCCAGCCCCACTGCAAAGGCCCCTCTGAAAAATTTATCGGGAAAACTTCCGTGTTTAAAAATTAACCATGGGATTGAAATATTAAAGATGAGCTGCTTTGGGCGAGGCAGAGGGCAATGGACTTGAGGGTAGAGGAGCCAAGTTCTTTCCTCCTGACGGGCTGGTATTTGCCCATCACCCCAGCTTCCAGGGGCCCTTTGATCAGTTCTAACCCTGTCTGCAGCGTACAAGGCCCCCTCCATAAGTTGAGGCTGGGGCCAACGTAGGGAGGGGGATGTAGGGAGGAAGTGAGGGTCCTACTTCAGTGAGGCCCCCGGGTCACACTGCACCCTATCTCCTGTTTGCCTCTTTCCCATGATACTTCTAGGGGCCTCCCTTTAGTCCACCTGGCAGTGGGGGTGGCCCTGCCAACAGCAGGGAGGGTCTGGTGTGAGGCAGTGGGCAGGCTGAGCTGCCTCGGTCCTTCCCTGCTGCTCCTGTGGACTGGCCCCACGGAGGCACCTACACCAGAGAAGGTGGACTGGCACCCAGAGAGCAGGGAGGCCAGTGCCCATGGATACCCACACATGCCCCTCCACTCAGGAAAGGAACAGGGTCTTGGAGGAAGATGAGCTTGGAGGAAAGCATCTTCCCTCCAAATCAGTGGTCCCCACAGCTACAGGGGCTGGGCCATCCCCTCCCCAGGGCTTCTCCCTGTACCCGGGTTTCCCTGGCCCCCCAGTTCCCACCACCAGACCTCCCCAGGTCGACACCCCTTCTGCCTTCCCTCCTTTCTCCCAGCCTGTCCATCTGGCCCAGGTGAGCTTCGTCATCCCAGCCTTCAACTCCAACTTCACTCTGGATCTGGAGTTGAACCAGTGAGTGTGGCCTGGAGTCCGGGAGCTGAGCAACCCGCGGGCAGGCGAGGCATGGCCTGGGCTTGGCATGGCCTGGGCTTGGGTCTGGGGGCTGGGCTGGGGCAGGGGACCCAGATCTGAGCAGGGTTGGATCCCAAGCAGGACCCAGCCCCACCTTGACCCCCTTCTTCCTCCTGCCCATTCTGTCTGTTCCAGTCACCTTCTCTCTTCACAATACGTGGAGCGCCACTTCAGCCGGGAGGGGCCGACCCAGCACAGCACCGTGAGTGCCTTTGGAAGGGGCCGGGGAGGTGGAATGACAGGAGAGGTGTCTGGTGGAGATGGGCTCGGGGGTATACTCTGCACTGGGGATGGGCCTGGCCCCTCCAGAATCAGAGTTGGGGCGGCCTGTCAAATGGTGTGGAGCTCTGAGCTCCCCTTGCCCAACTCCAGGGGACAGGCCCTCAGCCACCTGTCTGCCAGCCTGGAGACATTTCAGGACCCCCAGTGCTCCATGGCCAGAATCTTGCTCAGCACCAATGCCCCAGGAATTCCTGGCTCCCTGGGACCCCAGGGTCCCAGGCCTGAAGGCCCAGGGGTGTGAGCAAAGATGAATGAGTGTCTATAAATAGCCTCGGCCCTCCCCCTCCAGCTTGTTCAGTAACTGGAGCACAAGTAATTCTGCAGGAAGCAGAGGCGAGGGGGTGTCAATCCCCTCTGACCCGTGAGCCGAGCCGGGAGGACACACGCTGCTCGGTTCCTCAGCCGCAGACCATGTGACCAGGGGTGGTCCACAGAGGCTGTGGCATCTGTGAACACACTATGTGTGAAATGGTGTGTGTGTGTCGGGGGTGAGCCCATAGCTTGCATCTGATTAAGCGAGCTGGTCCATGGTAAGCGCTTAGAACACTGCCTGGCACCCAGTAGGTGCTTTGTGAATGTCAGTTAGTCTTCTCAAAGAAGTCTGTGACCCCTCTACCAGCCCCAGTTCATGGTTAAGGGGCACTGATGTGCTCCAGGGTCCTCATGTTGTAGATGAGGTAAAGGAGGCCCAGAGAGGGCTAGGAACTTGCCCAGGGTGCAACAGCCAATTAGGAGCACAGCCAGAGCAGAGCCAGGCTCCAGGTCCCCAGATTTCCAGATACCCCGGGATTTCCAGGTCCCCAGATTTCCAGCCACCTGCACAGCACACGGGGCAGCTTCAGTAGCCTTCATGCCTTCATGCCGGGAAGGGGGCAAGTCCATCACGCTCTCTGCTCCTCTAGGGTGCTGGAGACCACTGCTACTACCAGGGGAAGCTCCGAGGGAACCCCCACTCCTTTGCTGCCCTCTCCACCTGCCAAGGGCTGCAGTGAGTGTGGGGAGGGGCTGGGTGGTGGGAGGAGCCTCCAGGCCTGGGGACGGGGACGGTGGGGAGCTGCGTTTCTCTCACTGCAGTGGGGTCTTCTCTGACGGGAACTTCACCTACATCGTGGAGCCCCGAGAGATGGCCGGGCCTCGGGAAGACGCCCAGGTGAGCCCCTCCCCGACGGCCCTCCCCGCTTGTCATCCCAGTGGCTGTCATCTCACTGGCTGCAGCTGTCTCCGCCCCCCTCCCACCCCCCTCCGCCTTGGTAACCTCAGCCTCACTGCCCTCTGCAGCGACCCCAGCTCTGGTTCCCTCCTCCTGTGCCCCCCAGCTCCAATGTCCCCTCTGTCCTCCAAGTAACCTCCCACCAGGCTCCAGTGTCTTTGCCCCTGTCTCTCAGGGCACCCCCAGGTCTTGACCCCGGAATCTGAGCATCTGGGAGACCAGATCCGACATGGGAGCTCCGGCCAGTGCTGGGTCACCCTGGGGTGGGGTGGGGGGAAGGGCTGGAGATGTCCCCCCACAATGGGGCTCAGAGCAGACCTGGCCGGCCCCCCCAAGAACTCATTTCCCCTCATTGCAGGGACCCCTTCCCCACCTCATTTACCGGACCCCTCTCCTCCCAGCCCCCCTCGGATGCAGGGAACCAGGTAAGGG
This sequence comes from Okapia johnstoni, assembly GCA_024291935.2. Taxonomy (NCBI): domain Eukaryota; kingdom Metazoa; phylum Chordata; class Mammalia; order Artiodactyla; family Giraffidae; genus Okapia; species Okapia johnstoni. The sequence goes on along the minus strand of CM044306.1, from coordinate 17,508,303 downwards.
AGGAAAAGCGGGGCTAGGGAGGGGGCCAGCTGTGCCCCCCTCACCGGCACCCTCCCCCCAGGCTGCCTGTTTGCTGCCCCGGACCATCCTGCTCCTCCAAACAGGCCGAGGCTGAGAAGGAAAAGGCAGGTACGGGGGCCCGTACAGACCTCCCACTGCAGAGACCTCGGGCAGTGGTCCAGACAGGATACCCCCATCTGTAGCCAGGGCAAAGGAGGGCTCTGACTGATGTGGCTGGAGGTCAGAGAACACCCCTGGGAGGAAGCCCCCCACCCCACTCCCTATGGCCAGTGTCTACACACGTCCCCACGGTGGGCAAACCAAGGCTGCCTGCCTCATACCAAGGCTGGATGGGACCCCCACCAGTGGGGAGCTGGTGCTGTTCCTGGCTGGAGCCCAGCCCCTCTCGAGTCTGTCTATGGCTTGACCAGACGTGGAGGGTACTGATTCCAAGTGCCCACCCACCCCCCAGGTCCGCCGGGGCCACCCTACAGTGCACAGTGAGACCAAGTATGTGGAGCTGATTGTGATCAATGACCACCAGCTGGTACGTTCCCAGGCAGGGTGGGGTGGTGACTTTGGGAGGAGGGAGTGGAAGCAGCCCTGCCCTCTGCCCACTCTCTTCTCTTCCAGTTTGAGCAGATGCGGCAGTCGGTGGTCCTCACCAGCAACTTTGCCAAGTCCGTGGTGAACCTGGCAGATGTGGTGAGCAGGCCGCCCTCCCCTTCCCTCTCCTCCCACGCCCCACACTAATGCACACATCCTTGGGGTGAGCGCTCAACGGCATAGTCAGCCTGTGACCCCCACTTCCTGGAGGGACAGATTGACCTCCAGCCCCCTCCTCATCTTCTCCCTTCCTGGCACAGATGTACAAGGAGCAGCTCAATACCCGTATAGTGCTGGTTGCCATGGAAACGTGGGCAGATGGGGACAAGATCCAGGTGCAGGATGACCTCCTGGAGACCCTGGCCAGGCTCATGGTCTACCGGCGGGAGGGCCTGCCTGAGCCCAGTGATGCCACCCACCTCTTCTCGTGAGTCCGCCACTCCATGGACCCTGCCAGCCTCTGTTGGTCATTGCAGATCACAGAGTTACTGAACATGGCTCTGGGCCAGGTGCTCTTGCAGGGCGAGGGGACTGGGATCCCCTTGTACCTGCCCTTGCAACAATGGCTGGTCATCTTCCCCTGCCTCTTAAGCTGAGGCCCCTTTTCCCTACCCTGGTGACCTTCCTCTGCCCATTACCTCCCCTTCGCCCTGCTTCTCCTTTCAAGTGGTCCCAGCATCCCTTTCTCAGGGACCCAATGCCCCGGTACGGGAGAGAAACCTGATAAAAGGTCCTTGCAATTAGAGATGACCTATTAGAATCCTTCATTTGGCTTATGGGCAAATGAACCCAAAAGGGGAAAGGGGCTTGCCTGAGTCACACAGGCTGACATGAAGGGCACTGCTCATCACCTCCCCATGGAGGGGCTCTGGTACGAGGGTTCGCCTGTCTCCCCTCACAGCCCAGGCTAGCCACCAGGGAGAACAGGCTAGCCAGTTCTCCTGGCAACCCTCTCTCTTCCAGGGGCAGAACTTTCCAGAGCACCAGCAGCGGGGCTGCCTACGTGGGGGGCATCTGCTCGCTGTCCAGGGGAGGGGGCGTGAACGAGGTAAGCTGGGTGGGGGTGTGGCTGGGGTGGGGGGTTGAAGGGAGGGGGCTGCGAAGGGCATGAGCATTGTGCCTTTTGGAGGGATGTAGACGTCCTTGTGTTCCATCTTCTTCACCCCAAGTATGACAACATGGGGGCCATGGCGGTGACCTTGGCCCAGACGCTGGGGCAGAACCTGGGCATGATGTGGAATAAACACCGGAGCTCAGCAGGTATCAGTGAAGATCCCACCCCAAGCCCAGACCCACATTCTAGAAGTGAAGAGGGTGTCCATACAAGGGGAACTGTCTTTCACCCGCCCTTACATTCACCTGGCTCAACTTGCAGGGGACTGCAAATGTCCGGACAACTGGCTGGGTTGCATCATGGAGGACACTGGGTGAGTTCTTGGGCAAAGGGAGTCGCAGGGCGAGCATTGGGTGACATTCTGGAACTGGCTGCCTCAAGAGACCCCGCTCTCGGGACCACTCAGAATTCCAAGAAACGCAGTTGTCTGTGGACACTGTACAGGGAGACACACACATGCCCTAGCCAGACGCCAGAATTGTCCAGGCTGCAATGCGAACAGTGGCCACTGGGCGCCGCCAAAGCCTCGTTTGGAGGCCCTTTCCCCACTCGGCGCGCAAACCTCCGACTCTCTCGGAGTCCTGAGGTTTCCGGGAGTCAACTAGAGCGGCGTCCCCGGCCCACTGCCCTTTGATGGGCAGGCGGGAGGATTTTCGTGCAGTGTCCAGGCACATAGATCTTCAGCCTCCTCGAGACAGTGACCGAGTCCTCTGTGCACCCCATCCCAATCTTGAGAAGGGGCGAGAGGGTGCGCCCGCGGGCACTCAGCAGCACGGTCCCCTCACCCTTGCCCAGGTTCTACCTGCCCCGCAAGTTCTCGCGCTGCAGTATCGACGAGTACAACCAGTTTCTTCAGGAGGGCGGCGGGAGCTGCCTCTTCAACAAGCCCCTCAAGGTATAATACCTGCCGCAGGGCGAGGAACGTGGGAGCGGGGCTTGGGCAGGGTCCCGGCCAGACTCGCGACACCACACCCCTTCCCCGTCCAGCTCCTGGACCCGCCTGAGTGCGGGAACGGCTTCGTGGAGGCGGGGGAGGAGTGCGACTGCGGCTCGGTGCAGGTGCGAGACGGGTGCGGGCGCCAGATAGGAGGCGGGGGACGCGGGGTTGGGTGCGAGGGAGGTCTGGGTGGGGAGGGTCAGGGCTCGCCTTCTCTCTGTGTCGCTCAGGAGTGCAGCCGCGCGGGCGGGAACTGTTGCAAGAAATGCACCCTGACTCACGACGCCATGTGTAGCGACGGGCTCTGCTGTCGCCGCTGCAAGGTGAGCGGTACCCACCGCAGGGGCGGAAAGGCGGCGGGACCGGGAGTACTGGGCCGAGTAATGTAGGGGGCGGCACTTAGGGAGGTGGGGCCGCCGGAGGCTCGGCAGGGCTTAACACGAAGAAAGCGCCAATGGGAAAGGAGAGGGGCGGAGTGTGCGGCGCCCTATGTTCTATTGAGGGCGGGGCTACGGGGAGTGGGGCGGAGCACCTGCTGATAAGTGGTGGGTGGGCGGAACCGGGAGCGGACCTGGGGGCGGTGCGAGTGGGCAGGGAGCGGTCCCGGGCGAAGCCGAGCAGAGGGTGGGGCAGAGGAGGCGGGAAGACGCGGGAGTGCGTGGTTCTTGCTTGAATCCCGCAATGCATGCCTTCTCTAGTACGAGCCGCGGGGTGTGTCCTGTCGAGAGGCTGTGAACGAGTGCGACATCGCGGAGACCTGCACCGGGGACTCGAGCCAGGTCCGCCCGTGCCGGCTGCCCTGCGGACCCCCAACGAGGCAGCCAATATCCCTCTCCTGGGTGACTGTTCGCGCCCCTCCTCTGGGCTGCTGGCGTCGCCACCGCTGATCAGGCTGTTTCTCATCTGAGATAGGAGTTTTTCATGCCTCCTGGCTTTGCTCTTCCAATCATTCGACCAGTATTTATAGTCTGGCTAGGTGCCTGGAGTGTACTAGGGATAACAGTGGGTAATAATATTATTTAATGTCTAAATTCTTATTACATGCCAGTCATCGAGTACTCCCAGTCCCGTGAAGTAGGTGCAGAAAACTGATGGAGACTGGAGAGGCTTTGGGACCTGCTAAGCCATGTTATCTGAGTTCTCTGCTCTTGTCTTTGACATGGAGGGGCCCTGGGGCCAGAGCCCCCACCTGGCAGGCCTTTATTCTTCCCTGGAGCCGAACTTAGCTCCCAGTCCTGGGGCAGCTCTATTCAGTCCAGTGCCTCTCTCCACAGTGTCCACCTAACCTGCACAAGCTGGACGGTTACTACTGTGATCATGAACAGGTATGAAGGGATGGAGGTTCCGCCTCGTCTGGGTCTCTGGCTCAGTGCAGTGTCCTGTCTTGTCCTCAGTGTCTCTGTCCCTTGTCTCCTGACTGTCCCTCAGGGCCGCTGCTACGGAGGTCGCTGCAAAACCCGGGACCGGCAGTGCCAGGCCCTTTGGGGCCATGGTGAGTCTTTGGCTGGAGATGGGAGAAGGTACTCTGGAAGACTGAAATTGAGAGTCTGGAGAGGGGGCAGGCTCTGGCTGAAAACCCCTCCAACAGATGTGCAGCCCCCCAGGATCTCAGTGACTCAGCTGGACTTGGAGTCAGGCCATTGTTGGAGATGCAGGCCCAAGGTCCAAGGTGGGTTCTGGAGTGGGTGGGGTGACACTGGCCTCCTCTCCCTACAGCGGCTGCTGATCGCTTCTGCTATGAGAAGTTGAATGTGGAGGGGACAGAACGTGGCAACTGTGGGCGCAAGGGGTCAGGCTGGGTCCAGTGCAATAAACAGTGAGTCGTCAAAGCTTCTGGTTGGGCCATCCCAGTTTAGGGGCTCGGGCTCTGGGGCTGGCAGGGTTTTTTCAGAGATGGGGCAAGCTGTTGAGTCCTAATGCAAGACTCTGAAAAATTGGGGGATGGGGAGACGGCAGACACGAGGTCTGTATTTGGGTCTGAGGTCAGACTTGGGGCCCACTGTCTCCACACGAACAGGGATGTGCTGTGTGGCTTCCTCCTCTGTGTCAACATCTCTGGAGCTCCTCGGCTGGGGGATCTAGGGGGAGACATCAGCAGCGTCACTTTCTACCACCAGGGCAAGGAACTGGACTGCAGGTGTGGCTGGGACCATGGCTGGGGAAGGGGAGGTTCCAGCTGTGTGGGGGTGGAGGGCAAGGGCAGAGGTTGGCTGTGCCGTCTCCCCAGGGGTGGTCATGTGCAGCTGGCTGATGGCTCAGACCTGAGCTATGTGGAGGACGGCACAGCCTGCGGGCCCAACATGTTGTGCCTGGACCATCGCTGCCTGCCAGCTTCTGCCTTCAACTTCAGCACCTGCCCGGGCAGCGGGGAGCGCCGGATCTGCTCCCACCACGGGGTGGGTGCCTGGAGGCCAGGGATCGCGGGAGGGGCTTATAAGAGGGGACTGGGCCCTGCTCACCTGTACTGGCCCCACCCCATCTCTAGGTCTGCAGCAACGAAGGGAAGTGCATCTGTCAGCCAGACTGGACAGGCAAAGACTGCAGTATCCACAACCCCCTGCCCACGTCTCCGCCCACGGGGGAGACAGAGAGATATAAGGGTGAGGATGAAACTGGCCAGGGTGGGGCTCTGTCTTTCCTGTTCTCCATGCCTGCCCCTGCCAACCCCACCCTGCTCTCCTCCCCAGGTCCCAGCGGCACCAACATCATCATTGGCTCCATCGCCGGGGCTGTTCTGGTTGCAGCCATCGTCCTGGGCGGCACGGGCTGGGGATTTAAGTAAGACATGAACACGCCCCCTACACCCCCTGCATCCCCCAGGGTTATCAGAACCCCAGGCTGTTGGAGCTGAGGGGACCTCCCTGAGAGGTTAGCTAAACCAGAGCTTACACATTGCAAGCCACGCCAGCCCACAGGGTCTTGTTTTTACATTTTAAAAAATCAGTTACTCAGACTTTTAAAACGGAGGGATTTTACATTAAGAATCCCGATTTCCAGCTTCTCTTGAAAAATGAGAAGATTGGGTTCCCCTGTTCTTCAGTGCATCCCAGCTTGGCCACAGAGTGGAGCTGAGCAGGGGCTGCCCAAGTCCCCAGTCCCTGGGCCTTACCCAGCCGTGGCTATTCTGTGGGCACCCACATTGTAGGCCCTCAAGCTGGTGTAACCCCTCACTGTACAGACGAGGGACCCAAGGCCCAGGGTCAGGCAGTGAGTTAGCTGCAGTCAGGACTCAAATGCAGGACTCAACTTCAGTAGGTTTTCCTGGACCAGCTCCTTTTTTGTTTTCTCTGAACATGAGACAAACATCCCTGGGCTTGTCATTAGCGTCTAGGGATAAAGGAATGTCTAGCATCTCTGAGGCAAGGTGTCTCCTGGGAGCCAGAGGCCCCTCCCTGGGAGAAGGGGAGGGTCACGGAAGGCTTCTTTTCCTTTCTCTGCCTCGCCTCGCTTTGGCTCCTGAAGAAACATCCGCCGAGGAAGGTACGACCCGACCCAGCAGGGGGCAGTGTGACGCCGGCCACGTTCTCCCTCCCGCTGTCCTTGTCTCCTCCATCTCATTCGCCACCTCGCATTCTGTTGATGGGGAGCTGGGGCCGGTTCCCCCACCCTTGCAGTCACGGCTGTCACTCCCGGGGTGGGAGAACCCCGCTCCAGGAAGAGAGTCCTCAACGTGCCCCGTGCCCCCTTCTCCAGCCCACTCACCCTCTCAGGCCTTGGTCCTTTAACTCCTGCCCTTCCAATGGTCAGCCCACCTCTGGCCCCGTGGACCCTGGTGCTGTGCGCGCCCCCCCCCCCCCACTCCTCCCCAGGGAAGGGAGCCTACCTCTGCGTCCCATCCGTTTTGTCTTTCATGTCGCCACTGTCTGACTTCCCGCCAGAACCCTTCTCTGTCCAGCCTGTGACTCTCTGCCTCCAGGGCCCAGCACTGACCTCCCGGGGCCGGCTGAGGTGGGGGTGCTCTCCCTCTGGGCCCTGCCTCATATCCTCCCCTGATGCCCCCTCTCCGTTCCAGGTCCGGAGGGGCCTAAGTGCCACCCCCACCTCCCTCCGAGTCTGGCACCCACCATCTCCGCCCAGAACCAGGAGGCTGCCCCCGCCCAGCCACGGAGGGAGGCACCATGCCAATGTCTTCCAGGCCCAGCCCTTCAACTCCTGGCCCCACAGGGGCTTGGGGCCGGGTCGTGGCCCTGCCCTCACACCACCAGGGTGGACCAGGCCTGGAGGGCATTTCCCTCATGGTCCCCCACCCCACCTCATGCGCCTTTGGCCTTGCACACCAACTCTCCTCCTGTGAATGTAACCTCCATCATCACAGATTGCCACAGCTCAAGTTGGGCGGGGGGAGGGCACGCAGCCAGCGATGGGGGTGGCCTGGGGTGGCCCCGCCTCAAAACCAGGCAGCTGGGACCTCAAAACCAGGCAACTGGGACCAGGGAGGGTCTAACCTCTCTGGCACCTAGGGGGAGGGAGCTGACATCAACCTTTTATTTTTTATTTAATTTTTTTTTTACTGAATCTCAACTGATGAATGTAACTTTGGGGGTGCTTGGGCCAGGCAGCTGTGGGGATATTTCGACAATTGCAGGAGGGACTAAAGGAGCTGAGGCCTGGTCATCCCTCTGGCCCTCCCCACAGGGGTGGTCACACCTAGCATCTTCTCACTGAACGTAGAAGTCCCCAAGCCAGGCAGGGGCCTGGCAACCCTGTGCGCCCCCTCCGCCCAGCCCTGCTGAGCTTGGAGACAAGTCCGAGTGCTGAATCAAACCAAAGCTGCCTGTTCCGTGCCCAAGGCCTAGGTTATGGGTACGGCGACCACACGTCCCAGATTGTCTTCAACTTCAAAACAATCGTCCTGCTCTCCCTGCCAGGACGCATGTATTTGGGAGGAGGGTAGGGTCCTAGAATATATTGTCCCTGAAATAACATGGCACCTTCCCCCTTTCAAGAAGGGTGATGCTGGGGCTGACTCAGGGTTTAGGTGCCCCTTGGCATGGCCTGGAGGTCCCAGGCCATCTGCTGGGGGAGGCTCTCCCAAGGAGGGAAGGCCAGGGGTGGCCCAGTGCCTGGAGGGTTAGGGGCTCCGCCTGTGATGTGCAAGAGGAAGTAGGAAAAGGCAAGTCTCACGTTTGATCCTCAGCTTCCAGAAACGTCCTTAAGGTCCTGTCAAGCCCATTCTGCTCCTTAACCCCACTCCAGGGCTGAGTAGTAAGTTTACAGTCATTTTCCCCATCAGTCCTCCGATCTGATCCCCACTGCAGCCGAACCTGAGGCCGAGGCTGGGCAGAATTCCTCAGTCCCCCCACAAACACAGTCCTGCCCATGGCCTTTCCTCATGACCCTCACTTGGGACCTAGGAGCTCTGGCTCCTTGACTTCTAAAATCCAGCCAGCGGGGGCAAGCTGGGGATCAAGCTACCTTCTGGATGAAAGCCACAAATGAATGGAGCTCCTCTGCCCAGGGGTACCCCCAAGCCTCCCCAGGGGTTTCCGAATACCCCCAGGGTATTTGAGCTGCCTGTCTTAGTCCCTCTGGGGCATCTGTGAGGAGGAATCATGGAAGAAATGGCTCCCTGTTTATCTGTACCACCCCTCAGGGCAAACTGTGGACCGAGGCCCACTGACACCCTTTAAGGTGGCCGGATGAGGCTGCAGTGGGGTCCTCAATACTGAACTCCAGCTGGCACTGCCCAAGCAAGGGGGTGGGTGGGGTACCCCTATGGCCAGTCCTGCCCCACCAGCCAGCCACACAAGCTGAGGCGGGGGCGGGAGGCTAAGGGCTGGGTTTTGCACTATTGCAGCGGTACCCTAAGGCATCCTCTGTGGTACGCACGTGCACACAGGTGGTACACACGTGCACACAGGTGGCGATGCATCTGGCACAAGCATTTGGCTCCACATCTCCGCACAAGCGTGAATACCTCTGCACACACGGTCACGTCTGTGTGTGCGTGCACATGCGGTGGGGGTGGGGTGTGGAGAACCCAAGACTTCCTGTGACCAGTCCACCTGGCTCCCAGCTGTCCACATCCTCCTGCCCCACCCTGGCAGCCCCCACCCTGGCGGCGCCCAGGGAGGGGTGGAGGCACACTGACGTGGGCCTGGAACTGGCTCCAAACAGCATCCTGTAAATATGTCATCTGGGGCTCGGGGTGGGGAAGCAGGGACAGGAACGTCCATTAAAGATCACGTCCCAGGGCTCCCATGGAACTCACACCAGCCTGTGTCTCCTTTCTGTGAATGACCACACTGTGGCCCAGGACCCTCCCCCATGCTCTGTGGCCCTGGAGGAAGTGTGATGACTGGACACCAAAAGTGGGAAGGGAGCACCCAGGAGTGGGCGCTGGGAGACTGGGAAGAAGGGGCGTAGTTTTCCATTCACGGCCAGGAAATAGGCACCGACTGGGTGGAGGGCCTGGCCCTTCCGCTTCCTTGCTCTCCCAACAAAGAGAGCTGTCCTTTCCAGTTTCAGCAAAGTAGATGGGAGTTGAGCAGGAAAGCATCCTAGCAAGAGGCAGAAGATTCAAGTTCCCTTTTATGGTTGAAGCCAGACTCCTCACCTCCCAAGAGAGTCCAGAAAGCTGGATCAAACGGCTCTCCGGTCCCAAGGGTGCTGTGCTTTCAGGCCTTCAGAGAATTGGCTCTTGCCTCACTGTGCCTGGGGCAGGAAGGGGCTGAGCACAGCCAAGGCCAAGAGCCCTCCCCCCACTGGGGGCCAAGTTTGAGCCAAGAACCTAGTCTTCCTATCCTGGCCTCCGGAGTGCTTTGGGCCCGGAGATATCTGGCTCTGAAAGTCCTGCTTGTTCAGGGGAAAGATAAGATGAGAGAGGTTGGGGTGAGGAGGAAGGAAGGGAATGGGAGAGAGGAGATAACGGGAGCAAGAAATAGCAGCAGTAGGGACCTGGGGAGAGTGAGCAGCTAGCTGCTCACCAGGACAGGAGCCCCCAGGACCCCTCCGGTCACGTGCAGAGAGAGCAGGACTCCACCCGGGCAGTGCTGGCCTGGGTTCCTGGTCCCCACCCTGTTCCGGCATCTCAGTCCCCCAGCACATCTGGAATCTCTGCCCCCAGACTCCCCCACTGCAGAAGGTCAGCTTTTCCCCCAGTGGGTTCACAGGCGAGGCAGCCTGACAAGAATCCATCTCCAACCTCAGTCATGACCTGAAGTCTAGGCTTACCCTCTCTTCTCTCTTCTGGGCTGCAAACCCTACTTACAGCATCATCGTTTCTGCCTCTCAACTGTTCCATCCCTGTCTGTACCCCTTATCAATTACTGATCCGTGGTAACCTTCAAACTTGGTCTGATGTGTATACAGCTGACACTTCAGATAGTAAAAAGTGTGGCTGTTGGACTTCCCTGGCAGTCCAGTGGTTGGGAATCCACCTGCCAATGTGAGGGACACAGGTTTGATCCCTGGTCTGGGAAGATCCCACATGCCGAGGGGCAACTAAGCCTATGCGCCACAACTATTGAGCCCACACTCTAGAGCCCATGTTCCGCAACAAGAGAAGCTGCCGCAATGAGAAGCCCGCTCACCACAGAGAGTAGCCCCCATTCACCACAACTAGAGAAAGCTTTCATGCAGCAACGGAGACCCAGTGCGGCCAAAAATAAAAATAAAGTGTGGCTGTTGGCAGACAGTGGCGGGGGACTCAGGGGAGGCTCAGCACTTGGCTCTTGCAGATCAGTGCTCAGCCACTCACACCTGCCTCTCAACCTCAGGAACCCCTTGAGCCCCCTGTTATTTACATGGGTGCATAGTGATGCAGGAGGCTGCAGAGGGGAGCAGGTGCGAGGGGGTGCAGCGAGAATGCCAGGAAGGTAGCACCTCTGATGCCAGCACCCCTCCCATTTGCCCAGGTATCAGACTCTATAGGCTGGCATGGAACAATCAGACCTGGCCCAGACAGATAATCGGAAAACTACAGGCATCCCTCGTTTTTTGAAAGTTCACTTTATGCCCTTTTGCTTTTACAAGAGACCTGTGTTAGTACCTGTTTCCCTAACTGAAAGAAATTTGAAGAGAATTTTTGATTTAATGAAATAGCATGCAGCATCTGTTTGCAGCAGCTCTTACAGAGGCCTCGAACACCCCAAGGAGTGAGAGTGACACCAGAAGGAACCACACTCAGCATCCAACAGCCATAGCTTTTTCTGTTCATTTGGGTTTTTCTTTTTTTGGCCACGATGCATGGCAGGAGGAATCATAATTCCCCTGACAAGAGATCAAACCTATGCCACCTGCAGTGGAAGCGCAGTGTCCTAAGCACTGGACCACCATGGAAGTCCTTTTTCTTTTTTTAAACCGCCATAGCTTTGAACTGTGAACATCTGCACTTTATCTCAATTTATTTTGTGCATCTGTTAGCAAGACGTTTCCTAAGGTAATTGCTTCTTCACTTTACACCATTCGGCGTATGAAAGGTCTCCTAGGAGCGCTCTAATTTGGACACTGGGGAAATCTGTACTTACTTTGGCTTAGAACATGTCAGGCAGTTCTGACAGAGTGGTGCCTAAAAAGTATGATGTGGAACCAGAAATTAAACTTGCTCTGAAGACCACCTATTGAAGGAATTCCCGGGTATCTGGTTTTTCAAAAGTAGAAGCAGGAAAGTAGATAAAATGACTCCCAGTCTGTGTCTGAATCTCCCTCTCTAAACCAGGACCTACTTGCCGAGGATTTATTTATTTATTTATTTATTTTGGCTATACCACTCGGCATGTAGGATCTTAGTTCCCCTGCCAGGGATGAAACCCATGCCCCTTGCAGTGGAAGCAGGGAGCCCTAACCACTGAACCGCCAAGGAAGTCCCTGTTGAGGATTTCCGGGTGGATCATGGGTGCAGATTTCAATTCCCAGTTCTATTTGTTTGGGATAATGTGTGGGTCCCCTCATTGTCCTCATGAGTTGGAGGTGACCAAGATTTAAAGCTGGGGACATTGGCACCTTGTGGTTGCTTAGAGTCTACTCGTGGAGTTGAAGGAAGGATTTCAAATTCATTCTGGCTCATCCCAGTGTCTAGACCAACAGAATTGAATGCAGTCCAACAGAATTGAATGCAGTCCACACATACAAGCTACGTATGCATTTAAAATTCTTCTGGACTTTCCTGGTGGCACAGTGGATAAAAATCCACTTGCCAGTGTAGGGGACACAGGTTCGATCCCTGGTCTGGGAAGATCTCACATGCCGTGGAGCAACTACGCCCCTCTGCCTCAGCTATTGAACCTGGGCTCTAGAGCCCGGGAACCCCAACTACTGCAGCCTTTGTGTCCCAGAGCTGGGGCTCTGCAACAAGAGAAGCCACTGCAGTGAGAAGCCCGCACATCACAATGAAGAGTAGCCCCATTTGCTGCAACTAGAGAAAACCTGGCCCCCGGGAACTTGCTGTAAGTAGAGAGTCCAACTTCTATCAACATTTTCAGAAGGTCAGCGGGAGACAGGCAAGCCTGGGCCTGAGGCTTGGTGTCGAGGACACCTCTTCTTGCTGAAAGGAGTTCATAGGCTGTCAGTAACAGCTTCAGAGGAAAAATTCAATAAAATTAAAAAATAAAAATTTATAGTAGGTAAAGTCAATACATTTTACTAAATCCAATATGGGCTTCCCAGGTGGCGCTAGTAAAGAACCCTTCTGCCAAATGCAGGAGATGTACCCTGGGTCTGGAAGATCACCTGGAGTAGGAAGTGGCAACCCACTACAGGACTCTTGCCTGAGAAATACTATGGACGGAGGAGCCTAGCAGGCTACAGTCCATGGGGTCAAAAACAGTCGGACACGGCTGAAGTGACTTAGCACGCAAAGCCACTATATCCATAATTTCATTTCAACATGCAATCAACATAATCATTGAGATGTTACATTGGTCTCTTTGGTTTTTGGGGGGAGGGGTTATTTGCTTTCCGCACTCTGTCTTTGAAATCAGGAATGCATTTTCACTTAAAGCACATCTCAATTTGGGTGAGCCATGTTTCAAGCGCTCCATCGCCACCTGTGGCCAGTAGCCACCAGAATGAATGGCTTAGGTTCAGACAATAACTAATGCTACTCAGTTGCAGTATCAAACCCAGGCAACTTGGAAATCAGGCAAGGACCGGAGTGATGAAACAAAGTACAGCAAGAAAGACCTCCTGCCAGAGGCAAGACCTCACAGAAGGTCAGAGAGATCCTGGGTGTACCTTTCTAGAAGGCAAAAGAAGGGCTAGGAGGACTTTGACAGGATTGGGGAATTTTAACTTAACCTAGACTGAGAGTTCTGGAAGCGTCCTGCCCTCTTAGCGGCTCTGGCCCCCGGGAACTTGCTGTAAGTAGAGAGTCCAACTTCTATTAACATTTTCAGAAGGTCAGCGGGAGACAGGCAAGCCTGGGCGAGGCTTGGTGTCGAGAACACCTCTTCTTGCCTAAAGGAGTTCATAGGCTGTCAGTAACAGCTTCAGCTTCAGCATTTGGCCTTTGAAGATGAAGATTTATTCTCATTTCTTTAAAAAAAATATATTTATTTCTTTGACTACCCTGGGTCTTAGCTGTGGTATGTGGGATCCAGTTCCCCGACTAGGGATAGAACCTGGGCCCCCTGCATTGGGAGTGTGGAGTCTTAGCCACAGGACCACCAGGGAAGTCTCATTTCTTGATGTGCCACAGACACATTTAAGGGACTGAGGTCTGCTCAGGCCCCCAGGAGTTCCCACCCAGTCCAGAGACCCTCTGAAACCTGACCTTAGCTCTACATTCATGGGGGCTCTTCAGGCCTCCTGATGTCGAAAGCAAGGTGGGAAATAAACGTCGGTCAGCGCTGTGACTCAAGCTGTCATTGTCCTTTTATGACATTATGACCTGGATGCCATTCCCCTGGTGACAGCTCCAGAAACGTGCACTGGCAGCCTTCAGGGCAGGAGTCACCCAGAGGGCTCACTGTCACCTGAACTTGGCAGAAGCCTCTCCCTGCTTCCTGAGGTTGATGAGGCTGCAAAGCCCTGGCCACCTCTGCAGTCCAGATGAGCTGTAAGGGCACAAGGCACACTTGGTCCCCCCAAGTGCCGACAGAGCAGCCCTGATGCTTGACTGCCCTTTGCTCTTGCATAAAGATATTCACATGGTCCATCTGACCATGAATCAAGATTCCCCCATGACCCTTCCACCCCATCCTGGAGGGATGCTGGGAGTGTTCAGTACATTGATGGCCCCAGGGCAGCCCCCAGGGTCCCTGGGCTCGAGCCTCGAGTCCCCACTGCCTTCCTGGGCTCCAAAGTGTTAACTGCTGCCCTCACCCCTCCCACCATGCGACCCCTCAGGCAGAGTCCTGGCCTTCAGCCACATGAACCCCTGCCCACTTGGTGGCCTGCAGCACTCCTGACAAGTGTCTGACCAGCTGCCAGTCTCTGTTCTCCCCAAGAGCCGTCTGCTCCTTCCTGGCAGCTGGAGTGCCCACTTGGGTTTAAAAATAAACTCCTGCTCTGCCTTTCTTCAGCCTGACCCCTGCAACTTCCTCCAGGTTGAGCCGCCAATCCTGGCTGCTGCTGAGAGTAAGGGCCACCATCATCCCAGAGGCCACATCAGGAAAGTGTTCTGGCATCTTCACTGAGGACAGACTGTATGAAGTTGACCCCAGGAAACTCTTGTTTCTTCATGAGATGATTGCCATTTCTCTGGGGGTCATTCCCAGGTTGAGGTGTGGTTGAGGGTACATGTGTAGGGTGGTGGGAGGCAGGGCTGATCTTAGGGGGAGAGAGACTCCCAGGCTTGTCTAAGTTGACCTCATTACAAAACCACAGTCTCAAAACAACCTAAATGTCCATCAACAGATGAATGGATAAAGAAGATGTGGTACATATATACAATGAAATACTACTCAGCCGTAAAAAATGCCATTTGCAGCAACATGGATGCAACTAGAGATCATCATACTAAGTGAAGTAAGTCAGAAAGGGAAAGACAAATACCATATGATATCACTTATATGTGGAATCTAAAATATGACCCAATGAACCCATCTACAAAATAGAAATGGATGTAGACAACAGACTGGTGTTTGCCAAAGGGGAGGGGGTTGGGGAAGAGATAGGGTAGGAGGTTGGGGTCAGCAGATGTCAGTTTGGTTCAGTCACTCAGTTTGCGACCCCATGGACTGCAGCACACCAGGCTTCCCTGTCCATCACCAACTCCTGGAGCTTGCTCAAACTCATGTCCATCAAGTCGGTGATGCCATCCAACCATCTCATTCTTTGTCGTCCCCTTTTCCTCCTGCCTTCAATCTTTCCCAGCATCAGGGTCTTTTCAAATGAGTCAGTTCTTCGCATCAGGTGGCCAAAGTATTGGAGTTTCAGCTTCAGCACCAGTCCTTCCAATGAATATTCAGGACTGATTCCCTTTAGGATGGACTGGTTGGATCTCCTTGCTGTCCAAGGGACTCTCAAGAGTCTTCTCCAACACCACAGTTCAAAAGCATCAATTCTTTGGCGCTCAGCTTTCTTTATGGTCCAACTCTCACATCCATACATGACTACTAGAAAAACCATCGCTTTGAGTAGATGGACTTTGTCGGCAAAGTAATTCTCTGCTTTTTAATATGCTGTCTAGGTTAGTCATAGCTTTTCTTCCAAGGAGCAAGCGTCTTTTAATTTCATGGCTGCAGTCACCATCTGCAGTGATTTTGGAGCCCAAAAAAATAAAGTCTGTCACTGTTTCCCCATCTATTTGCCATGAAGTGATGAGACCGGATACAGTTAGCAGATGTAAACTATTATAAATGGAATAGATAAGCAACAAAGTCCTACCATACAGCACAGAGAACCATATTCAGTGTCCTATGATAAACTGTTGGAGAAGGCAATGGCAACCCACTCCAGGTTCTTGCCTGGAGAATCAAAGGGACGAGGGAGCCTGGTGGGCTGCCGTCTATGGGGTCACACAGAGTCGGACACGACTGAAGCGACTTAGCAGCGGCAGCAGCAGCATGATAAACTGTAATGGAAAAGAATTTTTAAAAAAGAATGTACATATATGTATAATTAAATCACTTTGCTGTACAGCACAAATTAACACATTATAAATCAACTATACTTCAATTTAAAAAATAAATTAATTAATAAACGAAAACCAAACCAAAAAAGCAACAGAACAGCACAAACACACCTGCATTTAGCTGGTCAGTGCTCGTCCCACTCCCCATTGTTTAATCCCACCTCCTTTGCTCCCTACAAAACTCACCCCATCCTGCCTCCGCGCCCCTCCTACTTTACACTCAGTCTGAAATCCTCTCTTAAGACCCTGCCAGAGTCTCACCTGCATTCTTGCCAATGTTCTTGGGTCCTCCCCACAAGGGTCAATCCCTCTTTGGTTTGAACACCAACCCCTCCTACCTTCTCAGGACATTATTCTGCCACTTCCTAACCCTCTCCCCTGATATCTTCTAGTTCTTCCCAAACTCAAGACCTTTCTATCTTTGAAAACAAAACCACCACCATCAGAAGACCCCTGGCCACCAGCCCTGCATCTTCACAGCCACACTTCTTTTCTACCCTCCACCACCCTCCCCAGCCCTCCCTGCATCTCGCAGGATGCAAGATCTTAGTTTTCTGACCAGTGATCTAACCCATGTCCCCTGCAGTGGGAGTGCAGAGTCTTAACCACTAGACTGCCAGGGAGAATTGGCTGATCCCACCATCATGCTTCTTCATCAATCATTCAGTCCTTCGATCAAACATTGGAGGTTGTCAATTATAAATTCATCTCCTTCTCCATCCCATCATCTGGATCCTGGTGATGGCCAGCTCCACTCCTCCAGCCATGCCCTCTCCAGTCCCTCCTCAACCCAGAGTTCTGGCTCACCTGTCCATCCCTTACCTGCCTCTCCAGCTCATTTCGGGTCCACCTTCACCCAGACTCCAACCTTGCAAATCTCTTTCAGTGCCTTGAAGTTTTTTATCCCGGGAACTTCTCCCTATTGTCTTGACCCTCATTTTATCCAGCTAATGCCTATTTATGCTTTAGGTCTCAAAGTATGTGGCTTGCTCCAGAAAGCCAGCCTGGGTTGGGTGTCTTCCCAACATGTTTGTGAAGTATTTTAAAGTTCTCCTTCCCTAGGTCAGAGCACGCAGCACATGCCATCATGAAGCTTGTCCTGCTCCCCCAGACAGCATCAGCTCCCTGATGGGTGAGTAGAACCTGCCTTTTACAGTGTCATATTCCCAGCATGTAATCTAGTACCTGCAATACTCATGGTACTTACTGTTTGTCAAGTGAAAAAAAAAGCAGTGCCATCCAAAGGCTGGATTGGATGGTTGAGTGTTGGGTAGGGGGCAAAAAGTAGAAAAAAGGGAAACATAAAATTGGACCTGAAATCCAGATTGGCTCACAACTGTCCTGTTTGTTAGTCAATAAGTTGTGTCTGACTCTTTGCGAGTCCGTGGACTGAAGCCCACCTGGCTCCTCTGTTCATGGAATTCTCCAATCAAGAATACTGGAGTGGGTAGCCATTCCCTTCTCCAAGGGATCTTCCCTACCCAGGGATCAAACCCAGGTCTCCTGCATTGCAGATTCTTTACCATCTGAGCCCAGATTGGCTCACAACTATCCTGTTTAACTGAAGTTTAATCTGGAATTTGAGTGATCTTTGGGGTGTGGAAGCAAAACAGTTTCATTTGAGACATAACCCATGGGATGTGCTCATTCTGGAAATTTATTTCCCAACATACAACACAAAGAATAACTGACTTGTTACTGTAAAGAAAGAATTGGGACTATATTCCCGATTTCACAGCCTCTCCCTCAACCAGCTTTCCCCTGCGCCTTTCCAGATTTATTGGTGGAAACACCAATCTTCTCATCAAGCACCCTCACGTCTGAAGCATGAGAGCTCCCAGCCCCTAGTTGGTGAGTGTTTACTGTGGACCAGGCACCAGAGTGGCATCTCAGCAGGTATGCACACTCACCAAAAGCAGCAGGGCTATTTTAGCCCCACCTGATAGACACAGAAACCCAGGCTTAGAGGACATGCCCACTTGAACCCACTATGTTGCCTTCCCTGATATGTCTTCACTATGTTGGGCTTCCTTGATAGCTCAGTTGGTAAAGAATCCACCTGCAATGCAGGAGACCCCAGTTCGATTCCTGGGTGGGAAAAAGCTGCTGGAGAAGGAATAGGCTACCCACTCCAGTATTCTTAGGCTTCCCTTGTGGCTCAGCTGGTAAAGAATCTGCCCACAATGGGGGAGACCTGGGTTCGATCCCTAGGTTGGGAAGATCCCCCTGGAAAAGGGAAAGGCTACCCACTCCAGTATTCTGGCCTGAAGAATTCCATGCACTGTATAGTCCATTGGGTCGCAAAGAGTCGGACACGACTGAACGACTTTCACTCACTATGTTGCCTGTAACACTCATCTGTCACTGTTTTTTGGTTTGTTTTTAAATTTTTATTTATTTATTTGGCTGCATTGAGTATTAGTTGCGGCATGTGGGATCTAGCTCCCAGGCAGGGATCGAACCCCAGCCCCCTGCATTAGGAGCACAGAGTCTTAGCCACTGGATCATCAGGGAAGTCCCTGTTAACTTTGATGTAAAGGTCCTGTTTTCTGCAGTTCTGTGATGGCACCCAGGGAGTCTCATTTTCCCTCTTTTTGCATCTTCCACCGTTTTTATGTGGGGCCAGCTCATATCCCTGGAGGTGAGGTCTCTAACACATGACACCCTGTGTCATTCCTGAGGCCCAGGACAGAGCTGTGGAGCTGAGAGGCAGGACAGGCCTGCTGCTCTAATACAAGAGCCAGCCACTTGCTTCAAAGGACTTCTGTGTGTTCATCCCTTTTCTGAACAATTCATAAACTTCAAAGATTTATAGTGTTTACTTACTAAAATACTTTCCAGCCTTTCTAGGAGCTTCAGAGGGAAAAAGAAACAAACCCTAACAATCAGTGTTGTTGAAAAGGGGATGGAGACTAAAATCCTGTTTATTCAGATAGAGTTGTAGAATGTGGAGATGAGAGGGACCTGAGAAAGTATCTGTCCAAATTTCTGCTCGATTCCTCCTGTATAACCCCCAATTTAGCCTTTGTGTGAATTCCTACAACGATGGGAAACACACCACCTCAAAACCCTAGAGAAAATTTATCAGAAAAATGGAAACCACATTCTGCCTCTCTCTGGTTTCTCCCCACTAGTGTCCTTTTCCTAGGGCACTTTTTTTTTTTTTTTTGCCACGAGATCTGTGGGATCTTAGTTCCCCGACCAGGGATCGAACCTGTAGTAGAAGCAGTAGAAATGAAGAGTCCTAACCACTGGATCGCCAGGGAATTCTAACTGTGAAGACCACTGCTATTTCCCAGCGCAAGTCTTCTGTCCCTCAGGCTAAAGATCCTTTTGGATTCATGAGACGTCCTTCGAAGGCCAGGGAGCCAGGTCCTGCCCTATTACTCTCCTCTGGACACCCTTCAGCCTACCCATGTTCCTCCTAAAGCATGTGGCCTAGAAACAGAATACTCTAGCGTGTCAACCGGGAGAGCCAGAGCAGCGGGCCCATTCCCATCCTTGATGAGGAAACTTCACATCTACAGAAGCAGTAACTGTGCTCTGAGCAGACCACACTAGGAATGTGTTTACTGGCCTTCATCCCGCCATGATTTGGCTTAAATCTGTAGACGTTAAATCTGATAAAGTGATGTGGGCTAAATTTAATACAGCTTTTAGTTTTTAGGAAGGGGCCAAACCTACATGTCAGTCCTTGTTCAGAGAATGTATTACACAAAGAAGTTAAGGCATTACACTTGGAGAGACAGCTGAAGACACTCCCCCCCTCCCCCATCAAGCACCTGCATGGTCCTCCGTTTTGGTAAGCGCCACAAATTCACTTCTGGGAAGTGATCTCTCCTGGGGAGAGGACACTGTGTGGAGGGTTGCTGGGAGCAGAAAGTAGGAAGCTGAAGGCATCCATCCACGGTTGTGCCGAGTAAAGTGGTCATTAGAACACTGAAGCAGGTCTACAAATGATGTGCAAAGTGCTCCAAAATGTAGGAAGTGAAAAAATAAGACATGGAGGTTGTCTGTAGGATGACACCTCATATGTAAGCTGACATATGCACAGGAGAAACCAGTGGTAATTTCTCAAAAAAGGACCAGCTGTTACACCTGGGAAGAAAAACTTGAGAAAGGGATATTTACTCTTCATCCATTTAGCATGTTTTAGTACTTGAATTTTTAAGACACATGCATGTATGCATGTGCTTAGTCACTCAGTCATGTCTGACTCTTTACGACCCCATGGACTGCAGCCCGCCAGGCTCCTCTGTCCATGGGGATTCTTCAGGCAAGGATACTGGAGTAGGTATCCAGGGGATCTTCCCAACCCAGGGATCAAACCCAGGTCTCCCACGTTGCAGGCAGATTCTTTACCGACTAAGCCACCAGGGAAGCCCAAGAATACTGGAGTGGGCAGCCTATCCCTTCTCCAGGGGATCTTCCCACTCAGGAATTGAACCAGGGTCTCCTGCATTGCACGTGGGTTCTTGACCAACTGAGCTACCAGGGAAGCCCACAAGCATATATATTCCTTTTTAAATACCAGCAAGGAAAATCTGAGTGTGGCAGCTATGGACTATTCTTATTTCCTTCATACTTTTCTGTGTTTCAAGATAAGTGCCTGCGTGCTTTTGAAGAGAGACAATGATAATGGTTTTTTAGGGAAGGGCAACAGTCAGTTTTTCATTTTCTCTGTTTCTAATCCAAGTTTTTTATAAGGAGTGTGTAAACACACTTTTATAACTGGGAAAAATGTCGTTAAAACAGAGTAATCAGGGACTTCCCTGGTGGTCCAGTGGCTAAGACTCCACACTCCCAATGCTGGAGGCCCAGGTTTGATCCCTGGTTGGGGAACTAGATCTCACATGCCACAACTAAGACTCAGCCAGACAAATAAATAAATCCATATTTTTTAAGAACCCAGAATAACCAAAAAACACCAGGCAATGGTATTTGCAATAAAAAAAAGACACAAGTCACCGAAAACGGGTACATTTATTGTCTGTTAATTATGCTCCATAAAGTTAATTTTAAGAGCTTAAAAAATCTTTAGAGCTCTCTCATTTCAAAGTCTGTATTATAGTACGTTATCATCTTCATGGAAGATTAATTCATGTACACTAGCAGATGTTCCTGTTAAATTTCAAAGTGTTCCCTTTCCAGACAATTAATTAAACTTAACTAAGTTCTCTAATTTTGGTGCCACCAATTTTAGACTTGAGGGACAGTAGTCTATTAATAAAGACAATTGTAATTCTGTTGAAGAAATGTTTTGCTAAACGAAGAATAGGCACATGTATATGCCTGTATGTGCAAAAACATTTCTGGAAGGAAATGCTAAACAGTGATTATCTCTGAGGAACATAAATAGGATATGAGGGAGCATTTTACTCAAAAAAAAAAAAAATTATTTACTTGGCTGCACCAGGTCTTTGTTGCAGCACATGGGATTTAGTTCCTTGACTGGGGATCAAACCCAGGCTCCCTGCATTGGGAGTGTGAGTCTTAGCCACTGGACCACCAGGGAAGTCTCAACATTTTACTTTTTTAGATCCTTTAGTATTGGTCAAAATTCTTTTATTATTTTATTCAGTAGGTTTATCCTTTTTTAATTGTAGTTACAAAACATATCATGTAAAATTTACCTTCAGTGATTTTGAAGTGTACAGCTCAGTGGTGATGGCTATATTCACATTGTTGTGTGACACATCTCTGCAACTTTTTTATCTCACAAAACAGGAACTCTCAACATTTCCCAGCCCCTGGCAATCACTATTCTACTTTGTTTCCCTGATGTTGAGTACTTTAAATAGCTCATGTAAGTGGACTCATACAGTATTTGTCCTTTTGTGACAAGCTTATTTCATTTAGCATATTGTCCTCAAGGCTCAACCGTGTGACAATCCTTTCCTTTTTCAAGGCTGAACTAGCCCATTATATATATGTACCATATTTTCTTTATCCACTTACCTGTTGATGGACATTTGAGTTGCTTTCATTTCCTGCCTATTGTGAAAAATGATGCAAGTTACAGTGGTGGGTAAACATCTCTTCGATTCTGCTTTCAATTCTTGGGTAGATACTCAGAAGTGGGATTGATAGATTAATAGGTTTGTGTGTGTGTGTGTGTGTGTGTGTGTGTTTAAAGGTAGATGGTTGCTGGCCTGAGCTTTGCTTGACATGGTTATTAAATTGTTACTAATAAAATTATAAATCCCCCAAGCGGTTTGCATCGAGAGAATTGCTACAAAGATGGGAGACCAAAAAGCACTCCTCGTTGGTCGTTTCCTACTTTCCATATGAAGTGGCTCAGACTTAGCATATGGCTTTTGTTCAGTTTTTCTGAGAGTTGACTAAAGTCTTTTCCATCCTCTCTCTTTTTTTTTAATGTTTATTTTTATTTGGTTGCACCGAGCCTTAGTTTTGGCACACAAGTGTCTTTAGCTGCAGCATGTGGGATCTAGTTCCCTGACCAGGGGTCGAACCTGGGCTCCCTACCTTGGGAGCTCGGACTCTTAGCCACTGGACCACCAGGGAAACCTCTCCATCCTCTGTCATCAAGCCTCAGAACACATGTCTGAGTTGCATCAAGGTAGGTTTGCCAGTTTTAGCAAATAAAAATACAGGACACTCAGTTACATTTGAATTTCAGATAAACAACAAATAATTTTTTAAATATCAGCATGTCCCATGTAATATATACTATTGACCTGAAATTCAAATGTAATCAGGCATCTGTGTTTTATCTGGCAATCCTAAATCAAGGGTGATGGGCTCCAGGACATCTATTCCAGGTCAATCTACACCGACCTTCTCTGGGAGTACCCAGCTGTGATATGGTGGCGTTTCACAGTCCTTACCACACAACCGCCCCTCCCCCACCCCTCCATGCCCTTAGCTTGGGTCTATGCTGAATGCTCTACCCTTCTTTCCTGCAGCTATTTCCTGGGATCACAGATGACAACTCAAAGAGCTGGCTTGAGTGGCTGCTCACTGCCTAGGGTCAATTAACAAAAAGGAAAAGCAGTCCCCACTCCACACTTTGTCTCTTCTAGGTCAACGAGACCCTAAAGCAGATGACTGGAATTCAACACCACAGTAAGCTGGTCTGTAATTACAGCTGGTTCAAAGGCTATAGCTCCTTTGTCTGTGATTATTTTCCCATCTGAATGTGGAGTAAACAATTCTTTGACAATTCACACTCACCCTGTTTCCATGGCTTTTGGCATTAAAAGTGTCTTAAGGAATCCCAATCCTTGTGCAGAGGGCTCTGCAGTCAGAGGCTGAGGCCTGTGCCTGCTCTCAGCAGCACCTGGGTCCAGGATCAAACATCAGTCTCTGCCCTCTGGGCAGAAGCCACAGCTGCAACACGCTTTCCAGAAAATGGGCCAGGCGGAAGGAGCTCCCTGTCAGTGTTTTTCAGGGTTTCCAGAGCAAAGATAAAATTTCACTTTCACCGCACTGACTACACAAACTAAAAATAAAATTGAAAAAAGCGATCTAGTTCTGTATCATTTTTCCCCACGGTCAGGTCCCATTCAGGTCACTGGCTATGCACTGAAATCGGTTATGAACAGTTGCTTGGCTCTGCCTTGCCTGGAGTTTAAGGCTGTCAGCCAGCCCATACCGTGTGATGGCCCCGCAGAGCAGACAAGGCTACTTGTGGAAGGTTCGGCCGAGGGTAAAGAGGGAATCTGGTCAGCTTTTCCTCGAGGCTCTAGCAGTGGGCTTCCATGGGCTTTTTTTCACAATCCCCAAATCTCAGTGAAAGTAGGCACAGCATGTCAAGGGCACAGCAAGGAAATGCTGTGCACTTCCTTGGAACTGAGAAGGCCGGAGAGAAAACCAACTGACAGCAGATGCCTGTCACCATCATCTCTTTTCCCTTTTGTTTTCCAACCTGAGTCACTTCCTGCTTCTACTTTCCTCAAAGAAGTCATAAAATGTAGGGTGGAGAAACTCCGAAGCAGTGGTACCAACTCATTCACATACAAGGTGGGATGGTTCTGGGTCTAGTCATAGTGATAAAGTGGAAGTCTGGAATGCCTATCGGAAGATGTTTTGAAAAGTTATGCTTTGTGGAGGTGGGGAGGAGGATAAACTGGGAGATTAGGATTGACATATACATACAGTATATAAATAGGTAACTAACAAGGACCTACTGTACAGCACAGGAAACTCTTCTCAATACTCTTGTTTTAGTTGCTAAGTCATGTTCGACTCTTTGGCAACCCCATGAAGCTCCTCTGTCTATGGGATTTCCCAGCCAAGAATACTGGAGTGGGTTGCCATTTCCTTCTGCAGGGGATCTTCCTGACCTAGGAATCAAACTCATGTCACCTGCATTGGCAAGTGGATTCTTTACCACTCAGCCACCCGAGAAGCCCTCTCAGCTCTCTATAATGACCTATACGGGAAAAGAATCTACATATATACATACGTATAGGTATATGTATACATATATATAACTGATTCACTTTGCTCTACTGCAAACAAAACACTTTAAGTCAACGACACTCCAATAAAAATTTAGAAAACATGCTTAAACATCTAGTTGGAGACAGCATTCTTCCTGGTAGCCCCTGCCCCTCACTTATGGATTATTCAGCTGATTCCAGTCTCTGAGTCATCTCCAGTCCTCCGCTCCAGCCATCATTCTGAGCTGACACAAGACGACATTCATATGCTCTGTCTGGTTTAAACCTCCTTGAACAGTGATCACTCAAAACAATCCCTTTCTCCCTTTTATTCTGGCCCACACTTCATGTTTATATTGTTTTCCTAAGTGGTTCTCACACCTTAATATACATAAGAATCACCTATAGAGAATTTTGGAAAATATAACTATTCTGTATCTTCCAGTGGTTAGCTACTCAATGCACGAATCTGTAACTACACGCTCAAAGGGTGAATTTTATATCATGTAAATTATACCTTAATAAAAGATTCTAAAAAAAACACCTGGAAAACTTTTTAATTCTGACTATTTGAGCCTGAGATGGGTCCAAGGAACCAACATCTGAAAAGGCATTCCCTGTTACTTCTTCATTGGTGGTCCCCAACATCTGAATAGGCATTCCCTGTTACTTCTTCATATGTGGTCCAATGGTCACATTTAGGAAAAAATGCTGTGAACACAGCAAGGTCCACCAAGCAGGGTCCACCCCCAGCCACCACAAGAGCCCCACCAACAGCGGCTTCTGCACTTCTCCAGGAAAAGACCAAAGGATGCTGGATCGAGCCACTGGGCAATCAGAGTGCAGACCCAGATCTGTTCTCAGTTCTGCCTCGACCTCTGTATGCTCTGCGCTCCTGGGTAATATGCTTCTAACCCTAAAAGCATTACATGTTAAGATTGGTATAAGCCCTCAAAACCTTAGAAAAAACTGTTTTAAACTCTACATGGCAAAGAAAACAAATTTTAACTTGGATGCAACACCGTTTCCAGGTACTTGCCTCTGTTCTGATGGCAAATCTGCCGAAGAAACCTCTTTTCAAACGAGCAGCTCTAACAGCTTTCAAATGGCTCACACGTTTATTACCAAATATGGCTGGCTGACCAGTTTACAATCTGTGCTGCTGAGGGTGTGCTCAATGAATGACCTGTTCTGTCCGTCTGTCAGCAATTCTGTGTCTGGGGGAACAGAGGGCATTGTTGCAGTAAAGGCTACCCTCTCCTCAGCCCGCCCCCACACCATTCTCTTCCCAAAGAGTGGATGAGTCACACCAAGACTGGTCTACATCTGTGAGGAGCATCCCTCTCGGAAGGCACTCCTCTTCTCCAGGCGTCCAGAACCGAGGGGAGCCAGAGATGGGGTGTGTTCCCAGGGGCTGTGCTTAGACCTTACCCCCACTCTCTCAAGGTCACCTACCCTCCCCACATGGAGATGCCACAAACATGCCAAACCCTTTCAGCCACAGCAATCCCAGAGGAATTCTAACACAGCTATGAAAAATCAGGGGGTACCTTTTGAGCCCAAGCCTCTACTTTGAAAACTGCCTGCTTCTGTATTCCCACTGAGATCAACTTACAGGTGAATGTACTGGAAGAGATTTTCATATCAGGTTTCCTGTGTAAATCATTAAGCTCTCGGGCACTATGTTATACACAGGATGGGGTAAAAATCCTCAATATGACACTTCCTGGCAGTTGAGTTTTCAAGTTTGGAAAAAGATGCACAGACCACAAATGAATCTTCTAAACTGTATTTGGAAATGACAGAAACATTCAGAACCAACAAAAATCTTCCTAGAGACAAGGCCCTGAGAGGAGTCTGTCCCCACTGTGTAAAGTTTTACATTAACTGTACAGAATGAAGTTAGCAACCAGTAATCTTTGGCACTAGAATGGGTAACTCCTTAGTTGTTCATACAATATTCAAACTGCACATTACATGACGTTAAATTGCTAGTTAACAGCTGAATTTTACATTTAAATTACCTTTAAAAGTTTGAAGTCCTAGCTAAGGTTTTCAGTATCAACATGCTAATCATATCTAACAGTGCCTGAGGTAGAGACTTCCGTAAGAGATTTATTGAAGAGAACACAATTGAGAGTATAATGAAGAAAAACACTTCCGGTCTTGGAAGCGTATTATAGCCAGTGTCTTTGCTGGTTCAACAAGCCAAGCCTGAAATGCAGAACTCTTACTTCTTTCATTTCTGTAGAGACTTTGTACAGGGGCAGGGCTCTCTTTTGTTTGGACTCCTGCAATTTGGAATACACGGATTGCTTCTTTTAAAAGTATGATTCTTAACATGGAATGTGCATGAACCAAACTCAACACCATTATTAAAAACAACAAAGACAACACAACTGCATTAGAGACAACAAAATCTTTTAAACTCTCCATGATATATGGCCAGAATGAGTGACAAGTATGCAAGTCAACCTAATGATTCTAACACTTGATGGTGACTGTGAATTATTACAGATTTATGATACATAGGTGAGTTGAAATTTTATTTCCAAACTCAGCACTGTGTAAGTGCAAGGGCTTTATTATTTTCAGGTGGTAAGACTCTTCGTGAAATTACATGACTTTATGAAGATAAAATCAATATCTGGAACCTTCCAAGCAAAATGACCAGCAACTGTGTATCTCTGACTTCAGGTACTTTACCTCACAGTCAGGAAAGACCTTTCCTGTATAAACAGGCATTTCTTGAAGTAGGTTCAAGTATAACACACTTGCCTTTTACCAAACACCGGCTGGCCAAAAATTTATCCTCAACTAAAGATATTATTTTTAGAAGCGTACAGTCCCATAAATGAGATGGAAAACACAAAGCCTGGACATTTATAAGCTTAACGGGTAAACCACAGGTATGACTAACAGCCATAACATTTAAGTCCATTCTCAGAATACGCTGCTAGAGCAAGTTCAGTGTTTTCAACAACTGATTCCTGTGATAAAGAGCACCAAAGGACATCTTACTATATCACATAGTTCTCTCAATGATTTTTTTGAAGCTCCAAGCTCAGACAATGACCAACAGTTGGTCTTTTAATACCTTTCACCAGAGGCTTTCTCTAACTACTCCATAACACTTCTGAGAGGTAGGTGGCTACTGGAACTTGGAAAAGTAAAGGGAATTGCTTAGTTTCATACCACAAAGAAATGACAGTTAAGGTACCTAGTGATGACATTTTTCTTTTTAAAGACATAGGTATCCTTCTTAAAGACAGATGTGTGGGAGTTCTAACCTGTGAGAACCATTTTAGATGGCAAAGTTCATCTTTATCAAAAGTAATTCTATAGCTGTCAGTCAAGGAAAATCCCCAGAAAAACTGACTTCTAATGAAATAGCACGCTTGTGGTTTTAAATGAACAAATACAGAAGCTAGCAAAACTAAGGCAGAAAGCAAAAGGAAGCCACAAAATGAACATTAACATTTCTCTAGAGGAAAATGCTATCTAATTCTTCCCTCAAATTTGAACTAAGAAAAAAAAGCCTGTTTGCTTTATAAAGGACACGCATCTAAATAAATCCAATGGTGTATTAAGGAATATAAACATGTTGTTGACCATATCCTGATTAAAGTATGTGAAGGACTAAGCACTCAACTACTCAACTACTATTTAGAGAACCACATGTCATAAGACATAGCATGTCTTATGCAGCAATTCAAAGGAATGTGATTTTGATAGGAAAAAAAAAATGCTGTTTATACAAACACTTGCAAGTTCCAGAACAGTACCTGGAACAATATTTTTATCCACTCAGTGGGTTAAGCCAGACACTGAAAGGGCCATTTCTTAATGTAGGTCCATGACATGTTATTAAGTGAGAATGATTTTGGCAAACTTGTATGTTCAAAGGCTAAAAGAAATGGACTAAGGAAGTAGTCACAGCCGGGAAATCTATGTCATAATTAGAACTTTAGTGAGAGAATAAAAACAGATTTGAACACATGTGAAGGTGACCTAGAATATCTTTCTATGTACTTGAGGAAGTTGAAGAATTATCCAGACACAAAAGATAACATTCTCATCAGAACAAGCCAAGATGAAACACGGGAGGCCCTGCCTGAAGAAACTAAGTGGATGCTTCTGGCGCCGAACGTCTGCCTGGCATTTCTGCTCGACTCTGTCCCTCCCCTATCATTCAAATCCCCAACCCTCCCCATGGCAAAGCCACTATGTTCTCCCTCAGGCTCTGAATAGATGGACATGAACCTACGTGTATTTTTTTCTGTCCTTCAATTCAGACGTATGCATGAAGTTCTACTGATATAAGGATTACTGGTAGTTCTTTATCTTAGCCAGCCCGAAGTATTTAAAATCTTGCCTGTTTTAGAATAATTACTTGAAATTCTTTATTAAACACTTTGTTTGAAGGAAACTGTGCAGATCTGGGAATTATCCAGGATACATACACATATAAGTCATTTTCTGACATTTTTCCTTCAGTCTCACTGGAGTTGACCTTTTCCTCAAGTGTTTAGAGATCCTGAGGAGCTTCTCTTGGGTAAAATTTACAGATTAAAAAAAGCAAAATAAATGTAAATGCATGGATAGAAGATAAGCTTAAATTTTCAACTGAGTTTCTTTTTGGGGGGAGGGTGAGAAATGGAGAACAAAGAAAAAAGAACTGTACACAGGATGCTGTTCTAAGACCCTCCTAAATAATAAAGAACTGACATTTAAAAATTAAGAGCAAAAACAAAACAAAACAAAACCCACACTCTTGGAATTTCAAAGTTACAGGTGGCTTGCAATTAACTTTCTGTTAGAGAAGAGTGAGATGTCCCAAATGAAATGCTCCCTGGTGAAGCAAACACTCCTTCCTTTAAATCTTTACCAAGCTCTTACTCAGAAGCTCTTAAACTGTAAGACAAATGATGTGAACATGACAGAGAGAACAAAATTATCCAACAGAAGGTTGAAAATGGCAGTTAAATACTACTGCAAATTATGAGTGTTATGTGAACATGAATGCTTGTCACTGACAAACAGATATGCCTATAGTGAATAAATACTGAAATTCTCTTTCCGACTATTTACAGATAGAATCCCAAGGGTCTGAACTGGTCTTCCGGGCAGAAACCTACTTTGGCAGAAGTAGGTAAATTATAAAAATTCCATGGTAAATGATAAGAAGTAAGGAAGTTGAATTTAGGCCTTCTGCCACATGCAGTATAAGTGGCTTTGATTAATTTTTAGCCTAGAAGGGAATCTTCATATTTTTACTGTTAACATATAAAGAAAATATTCATCACTGGCATCTTAAGAAACCAGAGAGAGGCAGATTTTTTGATTCAGATTTAAGGCAAATCAAACAGGCCCACAACTAAACACCAGGGCTTATTTCCTAGGCATGGCTTTGCTTGGTGATAGAGGAATCTTAGAATAGTTCTAGCCAGGGTCTCCACACTGCTACTGGCTGAGGACACCTTTGTGTATCAGACTTTTGAAAGAACTGACGTTATATACACACCATCAAAGCAAGGCTTGGTATTTAAAGGACTCCTGCAGTGAATCATTTGAAAACAAAAATAGCTTTTCGAAGACTAGATACAACTCTGGGCATATGAAAAAGATTCAAAGATTTCTCAAGTCAGAGAGAGATCTCCATCTCCTTCTACCATGGACCTCTCCGAGGCTGAGAACTGACTCATCCCTCTTCGGCTCCTCACATATCTGAAACTGTCTGTCCCTGTAACACAAGAGGCACTTTTTATTAGGTGTGTAGCATCTATTAAAACTTTAAACCCCGGGTAGAGTTTGCTCAACAAAGTAATAACACTAGCCTAATAGGCATTACCTTAAGGATTTTTTTCCCCTTTAATATAAAAGTATAACTACAGTGGTCCAATGTACAAATACAAAAAAAAGTTCTCATACTAAAAAAAAAAAAAGTACCATAATACTGTACATACAAAAACTGTTCAACAAGAATGATTTAAATATATCTGTTCTTTTCCAGATCTGGAAGACACAAATGTAAAGTTCTGCAACTGTATTATTGCTGGAACTCATGTCCAGGAATGCTGTGTTTCCCGTTCTCTCCCTCTTGTCCCAGCCCCACCTTCAGAGTCCCCTGAGCTTGGATCATGAGCCAACAGCATCCCTGAAGATAAGCAGAGCCAAATGTTTACTCAACGGAAGTCATTATTCAGTGAGCCGCTGCTTACCATGAACTATGAAAGCACAAGCTTTAAGCCCAGCCAAGATTAAATCCAGACGGAGGTCTTCCCATCCCCTGATTTGCTACTAGCACTGCTTTTGTTGGACCCAGCTTTGGACCCCACTTTGGCTTTTTTTTCCCGGGAACCATGGGGGTTGTTTTGGTGATTATAGGCCTGGATGGCCAGATCCAGGCGTTCCTGAGCCATTCTGATTTCCCTCTGCAGAGTCTCCAGGTCAGGTGGGAGGTTGTCCTCATGGCTGCCGTACTGCTGTTCCTGGGCGATGTTGGCCTTGTTTTGCTTGTAGGCAATCTTAGCGTTGGACAGTTCGGTGTATTGGATTTGATCTGGTTTGACGGCAATGTTATAGCCAGGGGGAGCAGATGGCGTATTCCAAGTGAAAGGATAATTATAAGCACCCGGATCTTCCAGTTCCCTCCTTTTACTGTTTAGTGAGTCTCGAATTGTCCCAAATCCTAAATGAAGCATCTCCCAAATGTTAAGCAATAGGCAAAGGCCTGTAACACCATACATTATCAGAAGAAAGATGGTCTTTTCAGTGGGTCTAGAAATGAAGCAGTCTATCTTATGAGGGCAAGGGAGTCTGCTGCACACATAAAATGGGTGGACTTGGAAGCCATACAGGAAATACTGCCCAACCAGGAAACCCACCTCGAACACGGTCCTTGCCAGCAGCTGCAGCACATAGATCTTCATAAGCCCATCCTCCCGAATCCGCCGCCGGCCATCATGCTTAGGTTTAGATTGGTTCTGATCTTTATTTTCTTTCTCACTTTCTAATTCCATTTCCGGATACATCATGGGATCCTCTTCATGGTCCTCTTCTGTTTCTTCCAGAGCCCGGTGCTGTTTCCAGCGCATTGCGTAGGGCTTGCTGCGAGCGGCCTTCTTATCCGCATCGCCGTGCTCCATCTTGGCAATCTTATGAATGGCATAGCCCAGGTACATGACCGAGGGGGTGGCCACCAGGATGATCTGGAACACCCAGAAGCGCACGTGAGAGAGGGGTGCAAAGGCGTCATAGCAGACGTTCTCGCAGCCTGGCTGCTCTGTGTTGCACACAAATTTGCTTTGCTCGTCGTAATAGATGGATTCTCCTCCTACAGCTGTAAGGACAATCCGGAAGACAATCAATACCGTGAGCCAGATCTTCCCTACAAACGTGGAGTGGTTGTGGATCTCCTCTAGCAGGCGAGTGAGGAAGCTCCAACTCATGGTGACTAAGTTGGTCCGCCCTGACAAAAATGAAAAATATCAAAGGAAGATCAGCAAATATTAAACTCTTACTTTTTTTTTTGTTGATGATATCTTTAGGAACTACTTCTCTACATACTTGATATCTAACTTCAAGGCTCATACTAGAATGACTTAGAATAAACAGCACCTCACCCACCATACCACCATCAGGAAAGGCCATTCACTTCAGTCTATGAGCACTGGTTTATGCCAACAGGGTCTTAGGGAAGTCTGATTTGTTTTTATGCCTTCTCTAGTTTAAAAGGTAAAATTGTAGCTGTCATTTGAGATACATTTCTTAAAGTATACTGGATGTTTTACATGTAGTGTTATTTCTTAGAGTTTCTGAATTTTGTGAGATAGAGGGAAAAGTACAGAGGTACACTTATTCAGCTACGGTAAGACTGCCACCAAGAACGTGATGGGGATGCCTGGGCTGGACTCCACTGTGAAGAGGTACCTTATTAGCAAACTCAAATACTGGATCTGGTAACAAAGTATTAGAAAGAATTAAGGAGATGGTACAGCTGCAAATATTAATAACTGGCAAAGATCAAGAACTAAAACAAAAGACAAACTCACAAGCCTTAGCTAGGCTGCATCACATAGCAGATTCTAGCATTCTGTATTATACTTCCGTATTTTATTTATGGTTGATGTTAAAAAATGCCTGCAGACAGAAAATCCAATCAATAGGTAAATCTACTTAAAACAGCATTCCAAAGGCTAGTTTTATTCTGAGATTCTTAGATCTACGTCCAGAATCTTGGTAAAAATCATCTAAACGTGATAATATATGTAAAGTCCCTAATTCAACCCCTGACACAAAGTACACCTAGCTTTTCTCCCCTATCTTTCCTCTCTTGGTTTACTTCTGCAGATTACAGTTGATTATCAGCATCATCAAAGAAATTTAAATACTCTTTTTACCTGTTATCCAGAATTTCTGCTATCCAAAATTTTCTTAGAGAAATGATGCTTTGTTTACAACTTTTCCAGATTTTCTCTGGAAGAGAAACAGAAGAGAAGGCCATAAGTTTTCTCCCACAGAAAACAGTAAATCACCAGAAAGCCATTTTCAGGGAGAAACAGTTTTCCATGTACCACAGGAATCAATCAGCATGAGATAGAAACAGGACTGAGCTTGAATATCACTGTTCTCTCCTCCAATACATTGTGGTAGGAGAAAATACCTAAAAGTGACTCGAAGATGCTTTAGTCACTGTAGTCTAAGAAAATATGACAGGAAGATGAATCATTTGTGAAAATCTGAAGCAGATGAACTCTGGCATCTATAGGAAAAAGCCACAGCAGAAAATCACAACGAATTTAACCCAGGTCATTGGAGGCGTTTCAAAAATCTTCACCCCGCGCGCTCTACTCCTGCCCTCTTCTCTGGAGCAGCAACTAGGAGCAAGCTGTTTATTGACAACACCCAACAGCTGGCTCCCCGTCACTGGGACACCCATATCCACAGGAGGTGATTCCCAGACTCAATTGCTCACAGAAAGAAAACATCTGCACCTGTACTGTGATCGTAAGTGTACATACATAGGACAAATTACTTCTCATTATCAAGTTCTGCCAACTATGGGATAGCCATGGTCACGAATCATCCTCATTTGCTATCATTTAATTTAATAAATAAAATGTAAAACAAACCCTGAGTGTTCAAAGTTATTATATGCTCAAAATAACTTAATAAAAAATTTTTTGGGTAAGATATATGAAAAAACCCCAAAACAATTCCCAAAAAGTCAATGAAGAAGAAAAATGTTCAGAGGCATCTACATAACGTGCAAGTATCAAGATTTACATACAGAAGAATCCAATCACGCAAGTATTTCACCACAGGACTTCAAGTACAACTCTCATTTCCAGCACTGATGTCCAACTGGAGCTCAATAGTTCTCCTCTCACTCTATACACAAGTTATAAAACCAAAACAAAAGTAAATAATAAGCAATCTTTAAATGGTGATGTAAGCCAGGTTTCCATAATCAATCACATCCACAAGTCTAGACTCACATTTTTCCAAAATGCCATGTCTAAAGCATTTCCCTTAAAGCCTGACATTCTTGTTCCAATAAGCCAAAATCATGAAGGTGCAACCATTGGTTAGTTAGAAAACTCATTCTCTACACTTCCATCTGTACCAAAGATAAATGGATATCTTTTTAACAATTATTGCTATGAAATAATTTTGCAACAGTTCAGTATCGCATACAATAATCTTAACTTTTTTGGGGGGAAGGGATCAATGGCAAACCCTTCAAAGCCTGTAAGTTATAGAGCAGTCACTTAAACACAACTAGAAACACACATTCCATACTGGGTAAGCTGCAGGCCTACACAGCGCTGAACACTCAAGAGCCTGGTTTTCCAAAGGGTTTATAAGTGCCACAGCACCCTATGCCCAAACCTTGAGTATAAATGAAGTGTACAGTACTGTAACTTCAGCATCTCATAAAATGGATGATGGGTGGTTTTCTTTCTAAAGTAACCACAGGCTTCCTAACCGAATGGCACTATCACCACTCTTTGGATCTACTGAGCTGTCAGTGGGTTTTTCCTTCGATACTCTTTCCTTTCCAATCCCTTTCCTCTCCTTGTAAGCATTAAGAGAAAAGCTTAAACATCAGAGTACACTACTCCAATCTGTGGGGAAGGGTAGAAAGAGAAAGTGGGAGGGAGTGAGAAGGGAGAAAAAAGTCAATTAGTGGAATTGTGGGTTCTGGAACTGACATTTCTAAGCAAAACTGTGTGACTGCCAAGTGTGGTCTCACTGTGTTGTTGCACCACTAAAACTTCCTTTTCTCATTATCACTTTTTTGCTCTGCTAACAGACAAAACAACAGGGCTTCCCTGGTGGCTCAGGAGTAAAGAATCCGCCTGCCAATGCAGGAGACGCACGTTGGATCCTTGATCCAGGAAGATCCCCTGGAGAAGGAAACAGTAACCCACTCCAGTATTCTGGGAAAATACCATGGGAAATACCATGGACAGAGGAGCCCAGTGGGGCTACAGTCCACGGGGTCGCAAAGAGTAGGACACAACTTAGCAACTGAACAACAACAACAGGCAGAACATAGTCTTCTTTGACATCCCTGCTTCAGCAAACAAACTTGGTTAAAGAGTAAGGAGTGAGAGTGTACAATTAACTGTGAATGGCTCTCATGAAAAAATAAAAATTTCCGTATTCTGTCTATGAATGGAAAGTGACATGGGAACATGTGATGAGTAGTGGTGGGGGTGGGGGGAGGGATGCTGAACAACTAAATGCTTTTTGCCAATTAGGAAAGCCAACAGATTTATATGTATTTTGACACTTAATATCTTCTTTATCTTCTTGAGTATATCCTTTATGCATTGAAGGCTGAATTTATCTATAGACAAATCTAGGAAGTAGTAGAATTAGGACACAATAAATGCAAATCTGCATGGTTCTTGCCCTGTACTGTCATTTGAGTTTCTAAAAATGTTCTAGCAATTTACAACGCCTGGCAATGAAGTACAATTTTACCTCAACCCCATCAGCACTGTCTGTTATGCTACTCTGCTAGATGCAAAGTGGAATTTCAAAAGCATCTCAATTTGTATGTTTTTAACACAGCAGGATACATTGCCCCTATATTCTTCCTTCTTCATGAACTATTCCTATCCTTCTGCCCATTCATCTGCAGAATGTATTCTGCATTTGACATTTAATATAAATACCTGTTTGTTTTCCTCCAAAATTTACTACTTTATATAGTCACACCAGTCAATCTGTTAAATAAATATTCTTTCTAGGACAGCTTTTTAAATAATCTGCAAAATTCTTGGTAGCTCATAATTCAAAAGGATTCTTGATTCTATCCCCACCCCACAACACAGCACATACTGAAGAAAATCATGTTTGCTTACATAAAATGTACTGGACAGAAATCAAACGTGCTATTTTTGGTCAGTTTTCCAAATAAACTTTCAAATCTACCTTGTCTTACACTAGAAAAGAGAATTTTAAAAATTACTTGGAATCAACATAGTAGTAAATCATGTAATCCCCTCCCAAATTATTTATATTTGAAGAGTTTTCTATCAGCTATATCCTAAACAGGATCAAGTCAAAGTTTACTGCTTTTTTTCTGTAAACTAAAAGCATCTTTGGAGATCAAATGTAAAAGCTCATTATTTGGATTATCTCTGGAGGTAGATTATAAGATCAGATCTATTTAACAATGAAGAAATGAAGCCCAGAAAGGTTTTAAAATTTCCCCAAGATCACCCAGCTATTAAGAGGTGAAGCTAGAATCTGAAGTCAGCTCCAGATTCCAGGCTTTGAACCACTAGTTAAGAATTACATTACAGCTGAGTTGGAACCAGGTACAGGTCCCATGTGAACACAGATGAGGGCACCTTATCCCAATCATCGGGATCAGAATTAGACTAAATGATAAAGTAAACTCACAAAGATCAAGGGGGAAATTTCAGAGTTTAAGATCTTATACACAGAATGAACTGCAAGTTAACAAAACAAAACAAACCCCCCAAAAACAACAAAATAAAAAGCCCCAAAAGAACTTCAAGGTTTCTTGGCAGTTGGAAGAGAAAAATAATGATTTCACTAAGAAGGATAATTTCTTTGGGCATTGAGAATAGGGACTAGAGAAGTTGGTAAATTCAGTTGTAGAGTTGTTAAAGGGGAGATATACATGTGTTCAGATGTGCTCAAAAATACTGTAGATAAATCAAACTGAATTCTAAGGAATGTTCAAGTAACTATAGGAAAATGGAAAAAAGCAAACACATAAACAGAGTGGACAAACAGAACACAAAAAATAATTTTTTAAAAAAATGTTTACAATGGCTAAAATTAAAAAGAATGACCATGGGAGGAGATCCCTGAGATTCCGAAAAGCTGAGAGAGAAAAAAAAAAGACATTCACTAGGTAGGAATGACTGTGCCCCGCGTTGGTGAGGATGTGGAGAAGCTGGTACTCTAAAACACTGGTCAGTTTGCAAAAGAGTCTGGCAGTGGAGCTTGCTGTAAAGAACCTGCCTGCCAATGCAAGAGACATAAGAGACACAGGTTCAATCCCTAGGTGGGGAAGATCCCCTGGAGGAGGGCATGGCAACCAACTCCAGTATTCTTGCCTGGAGAAGTCCATGGACAGAGGAGCCTAGTGGGTTGTAGTCCACAGGGTTGCAAAGAGTTGGACATGACTGAAGCGACCTAGTATGCATATGCAAACATATATCAACTGTGTATGATCCAGCCAGTCTGATCCTAGGCAAGAAGTAAAACCCTATGTCTATAAAAGGACTTGAACATAAATGTTCACAACATTTTATCTTTAATAGTCAAAAACTGGAAACAACACAAATGTCTATCATCAGGTTGATAAATAAACAAATTTGTGGTATATTCATACAGTGGCATACCACTCAGCAATAATGTTGTAACATGGATGAACCTCAAAGTCAGGCAAAAAAAAAAAAAAAAAAAAAACACTGTATGATTCCATTTATAAAAATTCTAGAAAAGGCAAACTAATCTATAATGACATAAAGCACATCAGCAGTTGCGTGTAGTGGGGTGCAGGGAGGCATTGGCCAGCTTGATATCAAACTCTCCTGGCTATTCTTTTTCAGTTGCTATTTGTCTCACTTCTCTTTTCCAAACTTCTAAATACCTGTCCTGATATTTGTTCTATCTTATTAGCCTATCCTTTTCAGCACTCTTTGTTGATTCCTTCACCAGAATTCCAGCTGTAAACGATGTCCCATTTGCCCCAACATCTCCCTGAAAGTTCAGACTTGAAATTCAACTGCTGCTCTACATCTTCTCTTGGATGTCTA
The DNA here is from genome assembly GCA_024291935.2 of Okapia johnstoni. Classification (NCBI taxonomy): domain Eukaryota; kingdom Metazoa; phylum Chordata; class Mammalia; order Artiodactyla; family Giraffidae; genus Okapia; species Okapia johnstoni. The sequence continues at coordinate 17,470,913 of CM044306.1, read as the reverse complement.
ATAGGCACCTGAAACTTAACATACCCCAAACCAATCCTCCCCTCCTCCAGAGAGTTATTTTTACTCTGTCTGCAGTTTTTCCAAACTCAGTGTAAGTAGTTTTGCCATTCATGACGTTTTTAAGGCCAAAACTTTCAAGACAACATCACTCCATAGCCAAGCTATCAGCAAATCTTGTCAGTTCTATCCTCAAAATATATATCCACAGTCCAACCACTTTTTTCAGTCTCCACCATCACACTGATCCAACTCACCTTCATCTCTAGCCAAGATTACTATAAAAGCAAGAGTCTTCTAATTGATCCCCGAGCTTATCCTCTTATCCCTCCAAGTCTCTTCTCCAAAAAGCAACCAGAGTAAAGCTTTTAGAAAACAAGTCAGATCATGTCTCTCTTCTGCTCAAAATTCTCTCAGGAAAAACACCCCAAATCTTTACCACAGTCTATGGCACCCTTTATCACACAGCTGGTCTCTCCACCTTCCGTTCTTCCTCTTGCTCACTCTGAATACGGAATACCTACATCCTCACAATCCTCTGTTCATACCAGTCATGCCATACTTTTGCCTCAAGATTACTACTTGTTATTTTCACTGCTTTGAACTATTTAATTTCATAGATATTAGCAGAACACACTCTCACTTCATTCAAGTCAGCTCAAAAGTCATCTCCCTAATGACTTCCTCAGGCCACTTTCCTCTAAAATAACACCTCTCATTCTCCAGTCTCTTTAATTTTTCTTTATAGCACTTACCCCTCACATAATTTTTATTTTATAATTTGTTTATAGAAGGTAAACTCCCTGAAGGCAGGCTTTTGTTCTTTTATCCCCAATACCTAAAACCCCACAGCCTGAAAAAAGGTAGTAGGTTTTCAATAAATTGTGTGTGCATGCTCAGTCACTAAGTCCTGTTCGCTAAGTCGTGTCTGACTCTGTGTCACCATGGACTGTAGCCCGCCAGGATCCTCTATCCATGGAATTTTCCAGATAAAAATACTGGAGTGGGTTGCCATTTCCTACTCCAGGGGATCTTTCTGACCCAGAGTTACCCAGGGATTGAATCCATGTCTCTTAAGTCTCCTGCACTGGCAGGCAGATTCTTTACCACTGCACCACCGAGGAAGTCCCTCTCAATAAATATCTGTTCAATAACAATGTCCCTGATGTATTAGCTGGAAATATAGGGCTCAGAACAATATTATCCCAATACTGTGAAAACAAATAAAACTTATGCATCACAAAATCCTAGAAGAAAAACAAAAACGTAAAAAAAAAAAAAAATAGTCCTGAAAGGATATAAATGAATACCCACTCTACCTTCTCCCTTCTTTAGCCTTTTTCCTGCATCTCCACTAGAATTCTCTCTCTAAAATGGATGTGTTCCTCCTTTGCTGAAAAGCTACTAATGAAAGTGGGCCCTCAAACCAGTGGGGCCAAGATGGATGTTTTAAAGTATTAGAATAAAACATAGTTAATATCTGTTATAACTCTGGGCATGAGAAGAAACGATGACTCTGAGTACAAAAAAATAAAAAGTGTCTCCACAGTTAAAAGAAAAAACAATTTAACTACTGAAACACAGTGACCTGGAGAAAGAGGTTTCAGTCATTCTTTTATACACAAAGAGCTAATCTCTAGTATATGAAGAGTTCAAAACAGACATTTCACAGAAAGAAAAACACAAATTCCCCTTAAAAAACACAACATGGATGAACCTTGAAAACATAATGTTCAGTGAAAGAAGTCTGACACAAAAGCCACCAAGTGTATGATTCCATTTATATGAACTGTCCAGAATAAGCAAATCAACAGAGACAGGTTAATTAGCGGTTGTTAGGGCCTATGGGCTTCCCTTGTGGCTCAGTTGGTAAAGAATCCACCTGCAATGTGGGAGACCTGGGTTTGATCCCTGGATTGGGAATATCCCATGGAGAAGGGAAAGGCTACCCATTCCAGTATTCTAGCCTAGAGAATTTCATGCACTGTATAGTTCATGGGGTCACAAAGAGTTGGACACACCTGAGCTTCACTTCAGGGCCTATAGGAAATGGACTGTGACTGTTAATGGGTATACATTATCTTTTGGGGATAATGAAAATGTGTGTAATTAAGACAATGGTGGTGGTTACAAAACCTTGTGAATATACTAAAACCACTGAATTGTATACTTTAAAAGGACAAATTTTAGGGTATATAAATTATATCTCAATAATAAACTACTCTGAGTTACAATTCTATCACACTGGCAAAAATCCTGAAGTGGGAGAGGTTATGGAAAAACAGACCTTTTCAAATACTGCTGATGGGAGGGCAATTTGCTAGTACCTATCAAAATTATAAATGAATCTGTATCCTTTGACCCAGTAACCTCACTTTTGGGAATGCTCAAAGTAGAACACTGTTTCTATGTAACTCAATGTCCACTGTCAAGGGAACAGTTAAATGCACCATGGCCTATTTGCACAACAGAATACCACGTGGCTGCAAAACATAGAAATGCTCTTCTTGTACAGAGATACTCAAGACATTTAAAGAGTGAAAACAGCAAAGTATATAAGTGTATATATGTATACATCTTTTCTATAAAGAGAAAAAAAAATCTGTGTTTTTTGCTTAGATTTCTATAAGGAAACACAAGGATACCTTTTCTTTTTAACTAATAAAAGTGGAGGAGGAGACAGAGAGGGATGGGATAGAATCAAGAGTTTTATTATGTATCTTTTTATAGTCTTATTTTTTGAACCAAAGGAATATATTGTCTTTTTGAAGAAAACACTCCAGAAAACATTCCTTGCCCTAGAGAATCAAGTCTGCTTGAGATTTTTAAATAAATCTTTGGTAAACTTTTTAAAGTTAAAAAAACTTAAATAAAATCCCTCATCCTCTCTACACCCTTGCCCTGTCTTTTTTCCTTCAGAGCACTCAACACTACCTCAAACACTAATTTGTTAACTTGTCCATCATCTGTCACCTCAATCAAATAAAGACTTTGTTCTTGTAACCGTGGCACTTAGAAAAACTATTAACTGAATGATTTAATAAATTTGAATCTCTGCTCATTGATTTTCCTCTACTTTATATGGTCTTTCCACAATTTCCTACTTGGGAAAAATTTTTTATCCTTTAGGATCTAGCCTAAAGGTCACTTCAAGTTTTCTAGATCTCATTTAATCTCCTCCTCAGAAAGTCCGTAATAAATTTTTATTCCACCAATATCAGGGCTTAATCTAGTAAACTGAGGCTAGTGGTATCGGTTTCTTCTGCTGCAATATTAGTTTCTTGAGAGGAAAGTCCATGCTTCTAAAAACTCTGAGCCCTCATATATAACTCAATATACGTGTGTTACATTTAACAGAAGATCTAAATCGATTTATAGGAGGCAGAAAATATAAAATATGTCCATTGTCCACTAACACAATCATTTCAGGGTAGAATACAATGAATGGAATAGAAGTACAAAATGTGAAAATACTCAAGAGAAGGAAAAGAGACTAATTCCTATAGATTAAAAAGTATAAGTTGTCAATTATACTGCAATAAAGCCAGGAAAAAAAGTTTAAGCTTACTGCAGAAGACAAGTGGGTCTCTGAAGAATGGGTATGGTTTCACCAGGCAGCTGGGGTGGGAGGTAGGGGCAAGGTGGATGGAGAACATGATGAGAATGAAAAGTGGCACAAGGCTCTTAGACTGGAACATGACGGAGGATGTTTGAGAAGCAGCTGCAGAGAAGGCTGAACGGGGAGGTCCAAGACCAGTCTGCAGAGGGGCTTAGCACACCATGAAACCTGAAAGTAACGCATCTTAAGTAATGATGAGTAAATGTTCCTCAAATGTGGTCCACAGACCACCTTCATCAGAATTATCCAGAGTGCTTGCTGAAAATGCCGATTCCCAGGTCCTACTTACCCAATTTCCACTCCCAGGTGTACTGAATCAGAATTTAACACATCTACGGTTAAACATTTAAGTTGTTTACAAAGATTTATGATAATACTTAAAACCGTGTGTGTGTGTTAGTCGCTTTGTCGTGTCCGACTCTTTGTGAACCCATGGACTATAGCCGGTTAGGCTCCTCTGTCCACGGAATTCTCCAGGGAAGAATTCTGGAGTGGGTTGCCACTTCCTTCTCCAGGGAATCTTCCTGACCCAGGGACTGAACAAGGTCTCCTGCATGCCAGGCAGATTCTTTACCATCTGAGCTAAAGGGAAGCACATCTCCAATTACATATTTAGGATTAATTTATAAAAGAATTTCTTAGTATAAAAGAAATTTGTACCAAGTTGTACAAATTGTGAAAAACTTTGTGTTATTAAGAAAAAGTCAGTTTTTTTAAATATACTATCTCTCCAAAAATTTTTAATATGTATTACCAAATGACCCCTCCAAAAAGCCAGTACCCGTTTATATTTCCACTATCAAGGATATGAGAATGCTGTTTTCCTAACTCCCTCACCAATGATTCGAATGCATTTTTAAACAAACAAGGCTTGGGTTAATCTGTGTTTAAATTATAAGAAATTTTAAACTGTCATTAATCATTCAGTTCAGTCACTCAGTCGTGTCCGACTCTTTGCGACCCCATGAATCACAGCACGCCAGGCCTCCCTGTCCATCACCAACTCCTGGAGTCTACCCAAACCCATGTCCATCGAGTCAGTGACGTCATCCAACTATCTCATCCTCTGTCGTCCCCTTCTCCTCCTGCCCCCAATCCTTTCCCAGCATCAGGGTCTTTTCCAATGAGTCAACTCTTCGCATGAGGTGACCAAAGTATTGGAGTTTCAGCTTCAACATCAGTCCTTCCAATGAACACCCAGGACTGATCTCTTTTAGAATGGACTGGTTGGATCTCCTTGCAGTCCAAGGGACTCTCAAGAGTCTTCTCCAACACCACAGCTCAAAAGCATCAATTCTTCGGCGCTCAGCTTTCTTCACCTTCCAACTCTCACATCCATACATGACCACTGGCATTAGGGAAATGCAAATGAGACAAAAAATGCATAGTGAGGTACCATTTCATACCCAAAAGGATGGGTACTATTAAAAGAAATGAAACAACAGCTGAAAAGGTTATGGAGAAACTGGAATCACTGTTGTGCACTGCTGGGAATGTACAATGGTGCAGCTGCTGCAGAAAACGTTATGGTCATGATTTTTCTCAATATATTATATACAGAAGTATCATATGATCCAGAAATTCTACTTCTGGGTGTCTACCTGAAAGAAATGAAAGCAGGGATGCAAACAAATATTTGTACACCCATGTTCACAGTGTATTATTCACAACAGCCAAAAGGCAGAAGCAACACAGTATCCACTAACACATAAATAAACAAAATATGGTATATACCCATGTTATTCAGCCTTAAAAGGAAGGAAATTCTGACACATGCTGCAATGCTGGTCAACCTTGGAGACAGTCATCTAAGTGAAAGACGTCAGTCACAAGAGGACAAATATTACATGTTTCTACTCACAAAAGGGCCCCCAAATAGTCAAATTCATAGAGAGAGAAAGTAGACTGGTGATTGCCAGGGGCTGGGAGGAATGGGGAGTTAGCGTTTAACGGGAAGTGAGTTTCAGTTGGGAGATCAAGCTCTGGAGACAGATGTAGATGATTACTGCACAACAATGAAAATGTTCTTAATGCCACAGACCCAAGACAAATGTCATGCTAAGGGTATTTTACCACGATGAAATAAGTGGGGGAAACCCAAAAGCTAAAATTCACTCATACTACCATCAAGAAGCTTGCAATAAAGTATTAATAGTTCATAAGAAATTACACAAAAAACCCCGCAAAAACACACACACACACACAAAAAAGCCTACAAAAAAAACAACAACAAAAAAGAAATTACAAACACTTAATAAAACTACAGTTGCATTCAAGAGGTATTTACGAACATCCCTGGTGGTCCAGTGGCTAAGACTCCAAGCTCCCAATGCAGGGGGCCCAGGTTCAATCCCTGTCCAGGGGACTAGATTCTATATGCCACAACTAAGACTTGGTGCAGCCAAATAAATAAATAAATTATATATATATAAAGAGGTATTTAGTGTTATATATGCTATACAACAAAAGACTAGAAGAAATAACTGGAATCATTTGTTAAAGTTTAAACATTTTTATAGCACAGTGACTCTACAGGGAAATGCTTTACTTTCCAGTTTATCTGACTCATTTTTTCCATTACAATCTCTTTACTATAATGTTGGCCACAAAAATACCATTAATCCAAAAATATCAATTTTATATATTTCTTTGGAAAAGTTTCTCACAGACTCATGGAGAGGGGGGAAAAAAAAAGCTCCCAGGGGATTTAGATGAACTAAAAAAGTATGTAACTTTTCCCTTGTCAATTTTTAAATGCTCACTAAACTGAAATAACTAGGAAATTTAAGAAATTAAAATAAGTGGTGCTATTTTAAATGTTTTGCAAATGCACAATCAAGTTGGGTCAGAGCCAAGTTTTAATCTTTTTTTTTTTTTAATATTTATTTAACTGATCTGGGTCTTAATTGCAGCATGTGCGATCTAGTTCCCTGACCAGGGATCGAACCTGGAGTCCCCTGTGTCGGGAGTGCAGAGTCTTAGCCACTGGATCACCAGGGGAGTCCTAATCTCCTTCTAATTAAAAAAAAAAACTTGGGCTTCTCTGGTGGCTCCGAAGAATCTGCCTGCAATGCAGGAGACCTGGGTTCAATCCCTGAGTTGGGAAAATCCCCTGGAGAAGGGAATGGCTACCCACCCCAGTATTCTTGCCTGGAGAATCCCATAGACAGAGGAGCCTGGTGGGCTACAGACCATGGGATCACAGAGTCGGACATGACTGAGCGACTAACACTTTCACTTTCACTTAAAAAATCTTAATTCCTTTTCTAAACAAAAATCCAGGATGAACTAATATTTTAGAAAAGTGATTCTAACCTTGACTTTTATGAAACTGAGAGTAAGCAGTGACCTGAGAGCCAAGAGATTCTATAACAGGCACTTCAGGAATAAATATTTCTTTCCACTTTTTCATTTGTGAATTAAGTGAAAAATATCACATCTGATCATTATTAAGGTCCTTTCCATTAACAGTTGATGAAAGTCAACTCAGGCAGAGCACTTTTCACAAAACAACCAATAAATTATGTGGAATTCAGAACTCCAGGGACAGGAAAGAAGCAAAATAAGAAGCAGTGAAATTGAACAATATTAAGACATCAAATTTTCAAAAAGGCATTTTCCAAACAGTCATCCCAGAAAATCTGTGGTTGGACTAAACTGAAAAATTTCCATATTGACTCATCATGATTCTCAAGTATTAACTATCTGGGCCTCCCAGATTATGAGCTGAGTGATCCACTAAGAACTGTGCTAGTGATTCACACTCCTGAATGAGATTGCTTTATGTGCAGACACAAGGAATCAATTAAAGGGTTTACAATGAAGTTTTGTTTAACTGGAACATTTTAAATGGAAGTTAATTCTGCATGAGTGATAATAGATATTTAATAACTAGCTAGTGACAATTTCTCAGCAAAACCATTATGGCAGCTTTAATCTATGTATTACAAACAGGAAAACAATGTGATTTTCAAAAGAGCTCTTGGCTGTGAACCATATTTAAAAAACAAATATTTAAAATTTGTTGTAAGTCAAATTATAGAATAAAGGAGAGAAAGTATCTTGGCCCTATTAACTAACAAGGAAACAAAATACACCATTGTGGGTTGAAGTGTCAATTTGTGCTGGCAAAAAGCCATTCTATTTCAATGTAAGAACCTTCAGGAACCAGCTGGAGAAGTCTGAGGAACCTGGGATAATGTGTTCATTCAGAGTGCATCATAAGTGGTACTGTCTTCATGTAAAAAAGGACAGTATTGGTACACTGGTCCAAAACAGCTTAAAGCTTAGGTCAAATCAAGTGAACAACAAACAGTCTAGGAAAATGACATGTCTAGCAAAAAATAAAAATAAACATATAACATTTCTGATACGACTAGGGTCACAATACAAAATTTGCAAAAAACATTATCATACAGTGATGGTGAGGCTGGACTGGTACAACTTTTTGGAAGGTATTATGGTAATATTTACCAGAAATTTTAAGTGTTTTATGTCCTTTAATCAGTAACACCACATCTAGTAATTTACCTTAAATAAATGCCCAATAAAAGAAGAATTTTATGTAATTTATGATATAATCTCTATGAAGAAATACTGCACAACCGTTATAAATCTTGTTTTTAGTTCAGTTCAGTTGCTCAGTTCTGTCTTTGTGACCCCATGGACTGCAGCACACCAGGCCTCCTTGTCCATCACCAACTCCCAGAGTTTACCCAAATTCATGTCCATCGAGTCAGTGATGCCATCCAACCATCTCATCCTCTGCCGTCCCCTTCTCCTCCTGCCTTCAATCTTTCCCAGCATCAGGGTCTTTTCCAATGAGTCAGTTCTTCACATCAGGTGGCCAAAGTATTGGAGTTTCAGCTTCAACATCAGTCCTTCCAAAAATCTTGTTTTGGGACAGAGATTACAAAATTCATACAACTATACAGGGACAAAAAGTAGATTAGTGGTTGCCTAGGACTGAGAAAAATGGGGAGGAGTAGAGAGTAACTGGTAACAGGTACGGGGTTTCTTTTGAAGGGAATGAAAATATTCTAAAATTAAACTGTGGTGAAGGCTACACAATCCAGTGAGTCTACTAAAAATACTAAAGTACATTTTAAACAGGTGAACTGCACAGTGTGTGAATTATACCTCAGAAAAGCCATTTAAGACATTTTCTATATGTTTAGATACCAGTAAGTGATACAAGTAACTGAAACAGAACAGTGGGGCCTGGACAACACAAGGACCAACTAAAGGGGCTACTGCTTATCAGCTCCAGCCTTTGGAGTCATCAGATTGTCACAGCTTTCAAAATAAGTCTTTAACCTGGATTTTTATGTGAAGCCTGATTTGGGGATAATTTTTTGATTGAAGTATAAAACACCTACAGAAAGGTAAAAGTGAAAGTCTCTCAGTCATGTCTGACTCTTTGCAACTCCACGGACTATATATAGTCCATGGAATTCTCCAGGCCAGAATAATGGAGTGGGTAGCCTTTCTCTTCTCCAGGGGGTCTTCCCAACCCAGGGATTGAACCCAGGTCTCCCACATTGCAGGTGGATTCTTTACCAGCTGAGCCACAAGGGAAGCCCAAGAATACTGGAGTGGATAGCCTATCCTTTCGCCAGTGGCTCTTTCCGACCCAGGAATCAAACCGGGGTCTCCTGCATTGCAGGCAGATTCTTTATCAACTGAGCTACCAGGGAAGCACAGAAAGGTACATAAACAGAACTGTGCAGCTCAATGAATTTTCACATAACCATGTAACCAGCACTGAAATCAAGAACAAAGCACTACCAGCCATAATTATGCCCCCTTCCTACCTAAGAGAAATCATCATTATTGACAGACTGGGTAATATTTTGTTGTGGGAAATGGTCCTATGCATTGCAGAATGGATTGCAGCGTCCCTGGCCTCTTCCAGCTGTGACAGCCAAAGATGTCTCCAGACACTGCCAAATGCCCCTTGGGAAACAATATTATACCACACTGAGACTCATTGGTTTAACCTATCCTTGACCTTTACATAAATGGACTCACAGAATGAACTCTCTTATATCAGAATCATAAAGAATACACTTTTGTGTTTGATTCAACATCTGCTGAGAGTCACCAGTCTTGTTGCATCTAGCTCTGGTCTACTCATTTTCTTTTTATTTATTTTATGTTTTAAATTTTACTTTACAATATTGTACTGGTTTTGCCATACACTGACATGAATCTGCCATGGGTATACATGTGTTCCCCATCCAGAACCCCCCTCCCACCTCCCTCCCCATTCCATCCCTCTGGGTCATCCCAGTGCACCAGCCCTGAGCACCCTGTATCATGCACTGAACCTGGACTGGCAATTCGTTTCACATATGATAATATACATGTTTCAATGCCATTCTCCCATATCATCCCACCCTCGCCCTCTCCCATAGAGTCCAAAAGACTGTTCTATACATCTGTGTCTCTTTTGCTGTCTCGCATACAGGGTTATCGTTACCATCTTTCTAAATTCCATATATATGCGTTAGTATGCTGTATTGGTGTTTTTCTTTCTGGCTTACTTCACTCTGTATAATAGGCTCCAGTTTCATCCACCTCATTAGAACTGATTCAAATGTATTCTTTTTAATGGCTGAGTAATATTCCACTGTGTATATATACCACAGCTTCCTTATCCACTCATCTGCTGATGGACATCTAGGCTGCTTCCATGTCCTGGCTATTGTAAACAGTGCTGCGATGAACGTTGGGGTACTCCTTTTCTTTGCTTTATTATTTCACCTTTGTGTGTATATATTACAATCTATCCATTCTACTACTGATGGGCATTTGAGTAGCTTCCAGTTTGAAGCTATTGTGCATAATGCTACTGTGAACATACCAAATGTGTCTTCCAGTGAATGTATGTATGTTTCTGTTGAATGCCTAGACCCAGAAATGCGAGTTGTGTGGTCCACATATGTCAACCTTGGTAGATTAGTTCTTTTCCTAAGGGGGTTTATCAATTTGCACTTCTACCTGTCTCCTTTTTTATCCTTTTTTCATGTTGGCAACTAATAAGAAAAATAAATATTTAAGTAATACTGAGCCAGATACCTTATTAGCTGAATAAAGCCTGCCAATTTGCAATCTGTTTTTTAAAAATGTTTCATTGTGTGGGAAAATGCTCATATGTAGTAGAGAAACAAAAAAATCAAACAAAAAAAAATTCACAATATATCTGAATGGAAATATGGATGGATATTTGATAATTTCTGTTTTATTTGCTTTTCAGTATTTTCTACAATAAACATGTAATAATGAAGCTGACAAAGCTTTCGTATGCAACAAAAGCCCCAAGAGAAATTTAAAAAATAGGTCAGGGTACAAATTCCATAATATTTGCATACATACATATTTTACATTCATAAGGACCTAATTAAATAATGACTATATCACAGAAAAGTTAACTATCTCATAGAATCTTTGATACAATTACTACACTGCTCCTGCATAAAGGGAACCAGGAAAGAACTTACATAAAATTTCACCCTGGAGCACAACATAGGATGATGAGACAACAGGGTAATTCTTAATTTGTAAGAATATATCAAAAGTTGTTAGTACTCTGACATATCTTATACAGCAGTTGGCATCATAATGCTGCTCTTCTCGTTTCTTTAGAGGCACACTCCAAAGTAGTCCAGAAGCAACACAGAAAATTAACATCCTCAATACTTCCTTGAAATGCATAGTTGTTGGCACTGTGCCATTGCTACCTGCTGGTTATGAGTGTCTGATACTGAATAATTGGAGCTACCTCTATTTGAGAAAATGATTATTAAAACAGCCACCAAAAACGTCCCAGTGTCCATTATGAATTCTATTAAATGTTTGTTTGGCATGTGAAAATGTTACAAAACTCATACTTCCTGTCCTAATCACTTCACATCAAGGATTCTTCTGTTGGGATAAGAATGTGCCCATGAGACTCAGTGCAAACGCAAAAGATTTATCTCCTGAGAGAAGGCACTGAATGTTAATATACTGCCCTAAATGGAGTTTTTAAAACCAAAATAACCTGTTACTTTAAGGCTTTGCTAAGGGAACTCTTCAGAGCACCCATCTCATCTCCATTTTCCTATCTCAAGAAACTACACTGGGGGGACGTCCCTGGTGGCTCACTGGTGAAGAATTCGCCTGCCAGTGCAGGAGACATGGGTTCAATCCCTGATCCAAGAAGATCCCACATGCCACAGAGCAACTAAGCCTGTGTGCCTAAAACAAAAAACAAACAAAACAAAAAAAAAACTACACTGGTGTTTCCCTGGTGGAATCAGCCTGCCAATGCGGGGGACACGGATTCCATCCATGGTTTGGGAAGACTCCACATACCTCAGGGAAACGAAGCCCATGCTCCCCAACTACTGATGCCTACACGCCTAGAGCCGGTGCTCCCCAACAAGGGAAGTCACCACAGTGAGAAGCCCTGGCGCAGCAACCAAGAGCAGTCCCTGACCAAGACCCAGCACGGTCAAATTAATTAGGAGAATATATCACAGCAGAGTTATCATAGCTTTAAAAAAAAAAAAGAAAGAAACTATACTTGGACATGTATGTAAGTTTGAACCAAAACGCAAAAAAGTTTTCTGAGGCAAAATAAATAAAAAAGCAGTAGCAACTAAAGCTTCTAACTACTAGAGCATTCTACCTGGGGTTCAAAATGCTAAGGTCACTTTAAATTTCTCCCTGAACTAATAACCATAACTAACTGGCAACCAAAATAAATATATTCAAGCTACATATACATAATTTTCGTCCCAGGATATACCTCAAATCATAAACATATTTTCCTTTCCCACCCTTAAGTATGATAGGCGACAATGGCTTCAGACACACAATTTAGTAAGAACTGAGACATTCCGCCAATTTCTACTAGTTTTTCCAAACTCAAAAATAAATTTCCTTTCCAAGTAAATCTGAGAAGTGCACATCTGCTTGAATTGCTCAACCTATAATAAATACAAAGCTTTCACTCTGAATAATGAGGATGTGCATGTGTGCTAAGTTGCTTCCCACTCTCTGCGATCCCATGGACTGCAGCCCGCCAGGCTCCTCTGTCCGTGGGATTCTCCAGGCAAGAGTATTGGAGTGGGTTGCCATGCCCTCCTCCAGGGGATCTTTCCAACTCAGGGATCGAACCCGTGACTCTTCTGTCTTCTGCACTGGCACCAATGCCAGAGTATGAGAGTAATACCCATATTTTACTAAAGAGAATACTAAAGATCATAATGACTTGCTTAAGATCACCCAACAAGTTAGCTATAAAGCCTAAAACACAATTCAAGACCTAATGAACTTTTTCCTATACTATGTGAATTTAGTATTTAGTTTTAAGACCAAACAGAGGGTCACTGAAAAAACTGACAGTGATATACAAGTTATATAACTAAAGATTCCACTTAAAATAGCAACAGATACATGAAATACTGAGGAACAAGCTTCACAAGAAACATACTACCAAGGAATACTACCAAGTAACAAGAAAGACTTAAATGCTTAAAATACTTGACAGACTTGAAGCATTATGTGTTCTTGGATACAAGAGCAATCATAAAAATATTAGTTCTTAAATTAATCTAAATTTAATTCAATCTTGATTTCTAAAAATACCAGTAGAATTTCTCTGGAACCAGACTAATTCTAAATTTAATGTGTAAAATTAAATAGTAAGAATGGTTGGGAAATTTCAGAAAGAGAAACAAGGGCACACAAGCTTCTCTAGATATATACTATGAAGTTATAATAACTTTAAAAGGTGGAATTGGCAAAATGATTAGAAGACTGGAACAGAATAAAGCTCAGAAGACCTAAATACATCTGAGAAAATGTATGATACAGGTGGCATTTCAAACTAACAGGAAAAATATGGAACATTCAATAAATGATATTGAACTACTATGGGTAGCTATCTAGAAAAAATTGAACATAAAAATTGGATTTTTAGGTTCCAAATAGATCAAAGGTTTAAAATTAAAAGCAAAGCAATAAGCTAGATGAAATGAACATTTTTCTTAATAAGCTAAGTAGTGAAGACTTTTCTAAAATGAAACACATCTTAGACGTCAAATGAAAGAATTGACAAATTATATTAAATATAAATTCTAGAAAGCTAGAAAATACTATACAGAACTCAAAAGATATACTAAATGCTTAAAATTATTTGCAATTCTTAAAAGAAAAGGCTAACTTGTCTAACACATAAAGAGCTCCAACAGATAATTAAAAAAAAAAAAAAAAAAAAACCTCAAAAGAAATATGCAATGCAGACACAGAAAACAAACTTATGCTTACCGAAGGGGAAAACGGAGGGGAGATAAATTAGGAGTTTCGGATTAGCAGATACTGACTACTATATATAAAACAGATAAATAGCAAGGTCCTACTGTACAGCACAAGGAACTATATTCAATATCCTATGATAAACCATAATGAAAAAGTATCTGAAAAAGAACACACATAAATATACATACCTGAATCCCTCTGCTGTACACTAGAAACTAACACAACATTGTAAATCAACTACACTTCAATTAAAAAAAAATCTGCAATGAAGAGACAATTCTCAGAAAAAGAAATATAAATGGCTTTTAATAATATGGCATGAAAAATTTTCAATATCACTTGTAATTAGGATTTACAATTAAAACTGTACCAATATACTACTTTTCACCTGTCCAATTGGAAAAAAATTTTGAATTGATAACAGATCACTGATAAGGTGTGTGCATGCTCAGTCGCTCAGTCGTGTCTGATTCTTTGTGACCCTGTGGACTGTAGCCAGCCAGGCTCCTCTGTCCATGGGGATTCTCCAGGCAAGAATACTGGAGTGGGTTGCCACGCCCTCCTCCAGGGGATCGTCCCAACCCAGGGATTGAACCCAGGTGTCCAGAATTGTAGGCGGATTCTTTACCAACTGAGCCACCAGAGAAGCCCATAAATAACCATTCTTTGTGCTTTACTAGAAGTGGGGTAAAACGGTAAGCTTCTATAAAAGACAAGGTGGAATATCCATCAAAATTGAAAATGCACATACTTTCTGATCCAGCAAGCAATTCCAGTGCTCAATTTATCTAATGAAATGTTCAGATATACAAAATATTGCACAAGAATATTCACTGCACTACTGTTGGTAACAGGCTGGAAACAATGTAAAGGCTATCAGTAAGAGACTCAGTAAACAAATTACAGCACATCTAGTAGTGAAAAAAAAAAGTCAGCTGTATCGGTAATAATATGAAACAAACTAAGATATATGAGTGAAAAATGCAAGATACAGAACAGTGTGTAGAGTATGCTATTTTGGGGGATACTGAGTGTATGGATAACTCTGAAAGAATTCACATGCAAAAAAAGCAAACAGTAATTACTTCAGCAGAAAGAAATCTAAGTAACTGAGAAGAGAACAGAGGAAGGCTTGTTTTTCACTGTAAATCCTCTCACACCTTTGATTTTGTACTATGTAATTACCTATTTAAAAAAAATTTTTTTTTAATTCAGTGAAGCGAAATCAATTCAGTTCAGTCGCTCAGTCGTGTCCGACTCTTCGCGACCCTGTGAATCACAGCACGCCAGGCCTCCCTGTCCATCACCAACTCCCGGAGTCTACCCAAACCCATGTCCATCGAGTCGGTGATGCCATCCAACCATCTCATCCTCTGTCGTCCCCTTCCCCTCCTGCCCCCAATCCTTCCCAGCATTAGGGTCTTTTCCAATGAGTCAACTCTTTGCATGAGGTGGCCAAAGTATTGGAGTTGCAGCTTCAACATCAGTCCTTCCAATGAACACCCAGGACTGATATCCTTTAGGATGGACTGGCCAGATCTCCTTGCAGTCCAAGGGACTCTCAAGAGTCTTCTCCAACACCACAGTACAAAAGCATCAATTCTTCGGTGCTCAGCTTTCTTCACCGTCCAACTCTCACATCCATACATGACCACTGGAAAAACCATAGCCTTGACTAGACGGACCTTTGTTGGCAAAGTAATGTCTCCGCTTTTAAATATGCTATCTAGGTCGGCCATAACCTTCCTTCCAAGGAGTAAGCGTCTTTTCATTTTATTGCTGCAATCACCATCTGCAGTGATTTTGGAGCCCCCAAAAATAAAGTCTGACACTGTTTCCACTGTTTCCCCATCTACTTCCTATGAAGTGATGGGACCAGATGCCATGATCTTAGTTTTCTGAACGTTGAGCTTTAAGCCAACTTTTTCACTCTCCTCTTTCACTTTCATCAAGAGGCTCTTTAGTTCTTCTTCACTTTCTGCCATAAGGGTGGTGTCATCTGCGTATCTGAGGTTATTGATATTTCTCCCAGCAATATTGATTCCAGCTTGTGTAGTACAAAACTATCAATGCCAGCCTTAATGTATGATTGCATAATATGTCCAAGTTTCTTTGGACATTATTTATACTGACTCTTGGTCCAGCAAATGGGAAGAAAATAAAATCAGAACTAGGTAAACTATGTAAAAAAAAAAAAAAAACAACCAAAACTAATCTTCAGGACTTCCCTGGTGGTCCCAGTGGCTGGGACTCCAAGTTCCCAATACCAAGTGCCAGGTTACATCCCTGGTGAGGGAACTAGATTTTGCGTGTTGCAACTAAAGATCTTGCATGCTGCAACTAAGACCTGGTACAGTAAAATAAATAAATAAAATGTCTTAAAAAAAAAGAAAAAACTAATCTTCAATTTCTTTATTCCATCTGACAGCCTGCCTAAGCCTAGCTGTGATTATCTTCCTGCGAGGCAAGAGTCTCCACTATGTATATTACATCATAGGTGATCATAGTATTTTGGTTTATTAAAATCGCTTAAGACTGATCAGGCCATGGATACAAGTAAGTTTACATCAGTAAGTATTTACTAAAAACCTAGCACTGTATTGGCATATAAGACCAAAACTGCAAAAAAAAATAATACAATAATAAAACTTCTAGTTAGAACAAAAACTCTGACAGAAGTTACTTCATTACCACCAGTAACTACAAATAAAGAATAAATTAGTAAACATCCAAATAATTGTTGAATACATAAATGAACTACGAGCTAGGTGCTAGGGATACCAGCCATCCAAGACAGACATTTCTCTTGATTTTATGGCATATAAAGTATAGTCTAGGAACCCCCTGGCAGTCTAGTGATTAGGACTCTGAACTTCTACTGCTGAGGCCTGAGTTCAATCCCTGGTCAAGGAACTAAAATTCCTCAAGCCAGGAGGCATGACCAAAAAAAAGTATAGTCTAATGATGAAATAGGTACTATACAAATAATTAAACTAATTAAAATTGTAATCTATCCTACATAAGGGAAGTGCAAGGTGCTATAAGACAGTCCTAATCTAATATGGGCTTCCCTGGTGGCTCAGACAGTAAAGAATCCACCTGCAATTCGGGAGACCTGGATTCAATCCCTGAGGTTGGGAAAATCCCCTGGGGAGGGCATGGCAATCCACTCCAGTATTTTTGTCTGGAGAATCTCCACAGACCGAGGAGCCTGGAGGGCTACAGTCCATAGGGTCGCCAAGAGTTGGACATGACTGAGGGACTAAGCACAGCACAGCACACAGTGAACGTTTTTCTGCAGAAGTGATATTTAAGTAAGTTCTGAAGAATGAAGAGCTGCCTTCCGGGCAGAGAGATTAGCTACAGCATGTAGAAAGGCTGTTGGGTGAGCTCTGAACCTTCAGTGAACAGGGGGAAAAAAAGATCTGTATAGCCAGACCATATACTACAAGAAAGCAAGTAAAAATAAATGATGCTGGAGAAGTAGCAAGGCCAGATCGCACCCTGTTAAAAATGAAGACTGAAGGCTTTAAACGGAGAACAACAGAAGTTTTCAGATAAGTGCTTTTTAAAGACAATTTTAAAGACAACGTTAGCTGATGTGAGAGGAGTAGATGAGAGTACACTGCTTAGGAGTATATACATACATAGTAAAAGTATGAAGAAACACAATAGAATAATAAATTCAGGTTGGTGATTACCTCTGGTTAGGAGAGGAGGTGCAATCAATCAGGTAAGGAAACAGAAGACTTCAACTGTACTGGTGATACTGTATTTTTTACTTTTATTTAAACAGGAGTGAAAAAACAAGGAAAGACCATTTAAAATTGACTACAATAATTGTCTTAGGAAAAGATGGCCAAGACTAAGATGGGGAAACTAGAGGTGGAAAGAAAACTGCAAGAATCTGGCTTCAGTAAGTTGTTGACAGAGCCACTTAATGGAACAGGGTACAGTAAAGAAGGTGTAGGTTTGCAACCAAGATCAAGAGTTCACTCTGGGCAACTCAATTCAAACTACCTGAGTATCTAGGTGGAGATGCTGACTGAGCAGACAGCTGGGATCAGAAAAGGGGTCTGAACTATATATAAAAAATTGGTTGTATTAAAAATATATGGTGGGACTTCCCTGGTGGTCCAGTAGCTAAGACTCCACAATCCCCATGCGGGGGCTCATGTTTGATCCCTTGTCAGGGAACTAGATCCCACAAGCCATAACTAAGAAGTTTCCCATGCCGCAGCTGAAAGATTCTGCGTGCCACAACTAAGACTTGGTGCACCCAAATAAATAAAAATAAATAACTATTAACAAAAAAACCCCCAAAATATATGTGGTAACTGAAGGCACAGAATGGTTAAGATTAGAGAAGGGAGGCAGACTAAGGACCAAGACTTGAAAGAGACCGTCAATTAAAGATCTGGGTGGGGGTGGAGGAGACCTGAAGGAATAGCCAGAGAACAGGGAAGGAAAATTAGAAAACTAAGAGAAGAAACTATTTCAGGAAGGAAATTTTCGAATCCAAATAAACAACTACTCTAGATGGGCAATTAGGAATCTAAGGTCCAAGAATGAGTAAAGGGGAATTCCCTAAAAATAGTCAAGAGTCCAGACCCACTTCACTCTGAACATTCCCAAAAGGAATGCTGTAACTTGGTTAAGTAACAATAAATTCCATCACACTTGCTAAATCCCTCAAAGATGTAGTTGAAAAATTTTATGACTATTTGAGACTTAACTACAATTTAGATGAAAATAGGATGTGGAGTTGATTCCATCTCTATAGAGAAAAAACAAAACCTCTGAAATCCTGTACATTTTTTTGTTTCAAAGATTTTACATAATTTCCAGATTGCTAAACCTTTTTAGCATGTTAAACTCTTAAGCATTTTGAAAACAACATCCACATAACATTCATCTTTGAATCTTCAGCATCTAGTACAGGGCTTACCATAGGTACACGACTGAAAAGAGAATTTCACTGAATAAGCGGGCACCAGAACCCTTTTGTCCAAATTCTGTTAGTGTCACAGCAATAGAGCCTCACAGAACAGGCTTTAACTAAGAGTTCTACTCATTCTACAGAAATAAAGATCTCATCCTTGTCTTCAGGGGATAAAAAACAAAACTCATTGGGCAACATTATTGACCTGAATGATAAACCCAAGTGTTCTCTATCATCTGCCAGTCAGGATGACTGGTCATTCACTCTTGACAGCTGTAGAAAATATCAGTGCTCAGACTTAACCAAATAGGTCCTTATTTCCACACAAACTAAATTCATCAGCTGCAGTAATATGCTAGAAAAACAACTGCTGACACTTTGCTGATATTAACAGCTCAAAACTTTTCTATGTGTAAGTTTCAGGTTAATGGTATCAGCTAAAACCCATCTTATATGTATTCTCAAAGAAATGGTCCCCAAAAGAAAATAAAAATTGTTAACTCCATCCTATCCTTGCCTAAATTTTTGCTAGTATTTTGGATAGGAGCCACACATACTTCTATGCCACACAAAAAAGCACAAGTTCAGAAATAAGTAATGACACTTTCAGCTGCACTCAACTATCCAAATTAATATTTAAAAAACAAAATACAAAACACTTCATTTACTTCAAAATGTGAACTTAAAAAAAAGTTCAGCTTTTTTGGAACTCATCACTTTGCACTGAATAAAATCATGGAACAGACTAGGTATTTATTGAGAAAAAGATGCTCTGAATTTTAATTATCTATTTTGTAGTCTAGGATCCCAATTAATGAATTGATAGGTGAATCCTGAAGGTGGCTGTGAGGCAAGGAGTAGCTAATCAGAGACCTACGCAGAATCCTTTCACTTTGGCTAATTTATAGATATGAAATAATAAAAAATAGTAAAGGACAGCAGCATTTATAAATAAGATTATTATGCTAAAAATATGTTAACTTCTTAAAACCTTTTCAATTAAAGGCTGAAACTAAATTCTATCTTCATGGACTGAACAGAAAGTGACTCAGTTCTTTGCTCCTTTTTAAGAGCATTGTGCCTGCTAGCACAAGTAGAAAACCAATTTAAGGGGCTTCCCTGGTGGTCCAGTGGCTAAGACTCTCAGCTCCCAACGAAGGGGGCCTGGATACCCGGTCAGGGAACTAGATCATCCCACATGCCGCAAGGGAGACCCAGTGCAGCTAAATATATAAAAAAAGAAAACCAATTAAAAATTCACACGACCTAAAAAGTTACCAACACTGACATTTGGAAAGGATGTTTGAAATGCTTTGGAAAAGGACAGAATAGTTTATTAGTAAATAGCATCAAACCATTCTTTATAAATCAGGACAAATAATAAAAGGAGAATTTCATATAACTACCATATATTCTCTTCAAAATGTCCTTTTCCTACAACACTCTGCTCACAATGATCTGGTGAAAAGTAAGACACAGACTTGTTTACCAGAGCTTTTTACCTTTTACCCAGAAGACTTAGTTCATATTTCTTTAATTCTGCCATTACATAACACTTAGGGAATCCAAAGGAACTGCAATACACAAAACTATGGTAAAATCCAAAAAAATAAACACACACAAATGCAGCAAACATAATCACAATTCACATACTTTTAGTCAGGAGCTCAGGAGTTAAGTTTTCTTTTTCTGCATTCTTATTCTGAATGATACCTAAAGCCCTCTTTTGGGGTAAAGGATTTGATTCCTAAATTACATTAAGTCGTTCTTTTTCTACAGATGTTAATGTACTCCGTTGATAAGGGAATTAAAATCCTTTTCACATATAGTTTGATTTCTACGACACTTTCACATATATTCACTGGAACATGTATACAACACGAACGTATGATAATTTTTAGACTAATCAGGCATACAAGATAACGCTTATCCAAAACTTATTGTAACTTGATTCATTCGATCCCACAAAGTAGTCTTGATGCTAACAAAGTAAAGCGCGAGCACAATGAAATCTGTACTACTGCAGGTTCTCAATGAACAAAAATTCCTTCAAATGGTAAATCAAACCCGCCCATTTCCCAAAGAAAAAGTAATCCCAATCTTAGAAACAGTCGCAAAAAACAAAAAGAAAGAAAGAACAAACAATTCTAAACCACACCATCACGTAAATCTTTTCAACTCAAAGCTCCAACAGCAGCCGCCAACTACACAACTGGCCACAATCACAGCGTTAGCGCCTTCCTGTAATTTTGAATCTGGAGACAGAAGGGGAAAAAAAAACAAAACAAAACACAACAACAGAACATACCGGTCGTTCAAAGTTTCACCAAGCGGGAAAAAAAAAATCATTTTAAGTTTTAAAAAAAAAAAAAAAAAACGTGTTAACCGAGGGGCGGTCCCCTCACTTCCAAGCCCGCGAACTCCATCTCTCAAACATTCACGGAAACAGGAGTCCCGGCAGGGATGTTCGAGGAAAGAGCCAGACGAACGGCACGCCGCCCGGAGAGATGCCAGGGGCCGAGCATCCGGAGACAAAGACCAGCCCGCGAAGCGCCCCGGCTCGGCCCTGCGCCCCTAACCGCCCGAGGAGTTGCGAGCACCGCCGACGTGCGCGCCCAGGTCCTCCGGGCTCCCCGCCCACCCCCGGCGCGACCGCCGCGGCCCGGGCCCACCCCCGAGCCGTTTTCCCTCCCAATTTGGGAACCGCGCGCCTGGGGACAAAGAGGGAGGACGCGCCGGGGGCAGCGGCGGACAGCGGGTCGCGACACCCCCTCGGGGCTCGGCGGGAAGCCCTCGGTGGCGTCCTCTCCGTCCCCTCGCCCGCCGCCGCACTCTCCGCCGGGCCCCAGACCCCTCTCCAGCCTCCTCACAAGTTCTCCCGCCTCCCCTCGGGCCCCGCCCCTGGCCCGCTGCCTCTCAGCCGGCCCTACGGCCGCCCCTCACCGGCCGGCGGGGTCCCCCGGAGCCGCCTCCTCCGCCGGGCCTCGGCCCGTCCCGGCGGCCGCCGCCTCATGTGCCCCGCGTCGCCATCGCCTTCGCCGCCACCGTTGTCTCTCCTCCTCCACCTCTTTCGCCGCCGCCTTCGCCTCAGTCTCCGGCCGAGGCCGAAGCCGCTCCCGCCGCCGCCGCCGCCTCCCGCTCCCGCCGCCCGGAGCCAGGGGGAGGCGCCTGCGCACTGCGCGCTGCGATGGGGGCGGGGGGCGTCCCGCCGCGGCCTGGGAGCGGGGGGCGCGCGGCGAGCGGCGCTGCGGTGGGAGGGGGCGGGCGGCGGCGGGCGCGAGTGTTCAACTTTCCGCGGTCGGCTCTGCGCGCTCCCCAGCTGTCCGGGACGCGGCACGTGTAGGAGCGACCCACCAGCTAGGAATCTAGACCCCGGGTGGGCGCAGACTTCGCCTCCGGGGCAGGTCATTCCTCCAGCTTGGTTCTCGGGACAGGAACCGCCCCCGGCCGGCCGTGCCTCACTTCGAGCGGGCATCTAACGGCGCCTTGAAGACAGGCCTTACCTGGGTATCCTGGGTTGGTCCAATGAGCCCCGGAGTTGTCTTCCGTGCTGCGCTCGGCCAAGGCCAGGGGATGTAACACCGGACGGTGATTCCCGGTTCTAGGTTCTGCTCTGCAGTTACTCGAAGATCCTACTGGCCTTCGTCGGGTTAATGGTCGTAATTCTTTCGAGGCTTGGCTGTTACTGTTCTAGATACTTTTGAGGTCCTGGACTTCTCGAATTAGCAAGACCCTAATAGGCCATTTCCTCTTAACTCTCTGCATCCCGGCAGGATCTCATTTTCGAAGGACTTTTTAAAAACTTGTACGAATAGGTAACTCGAACCTTGAACTGCACCGTAGGAGTATGAAAACTCCTCAAATGACTTGAGGGGTCCATGCATAACAATGGAAGTCGAATTCAGGAAATGGGGGAGTACTTTACTTTGTAAAGTGCTCCTAAATTATCTTATTGACCATCACCATACGGAGGGATGGGTTTTTATTTTACCGTTTTGATCACAGAGGAAATTAAACTCTTAACCAGCGAGATGACTTGGTATAGATCAAACCTCTCCCCCCACCCCACCCCCGCGCCCCGACGGAAAGCCAAGCCCTTATGGCCAGTGGAGAGGTTGAAAACAATCTTGAGGGCTGAGCATCTGGCCCACTGACAGGTGTTTTGTTTGGCCAGTAGGACGTTTTCCGAAATTGTCAATTAGTTGCCAAATTTTAAAAATCTGTCTTTCTGGCTTCTCTCTAAAAAGTCAAAAGTTTTACTCACTTTGAGCCTCTATTTTCCCCTGGCAGTTACTTCTGAGTAGCATCTGTCTACCAGGCTCAAGCTCCTCTCCACTCAGCAGCTTGAATCATTTTCAATAGCTGCTTGGCCTCGGTATTTAAATTATCTTCCCACTATACTCGCTGTGTCCTGAGAGCCGCATGCCCTCTCCACTGTCATTGTTACTTCTCTACAAATGTATTTAAAATTACAAGTGTGGGGACTTCCCTGGTGGTCCAGTGGCGAAGACTCTGTGCTCCCAATTCAGAGAACCAGATTCCACATGCCGCTAAGAATTTGCATGCCACAGCTAAAATTATCCTGCATGTTGCAAGTAAAGATCCCACGTGCTGCAACTAAGACCCAGTGCAGCTAAGTAAATAAATAAAAATATTTAAAAGTTAAAATGACAAGTGTGAAGACCCTGTAAATATGTGAAAATAGGAATAAAGTACAGATAACACAGGACACAACATCGTTGTAAAACTGACTACAATATTAAAACTCCCAACTATTGCTAGTACAAGTATAAATTGGTGCAAATCACTTTGGGAAACTGTATGGCAGTCAAGGCTATGGTTTTTCCAGTGGTCATGTATGGATGTGAGAGTTGGACGGTGAAGAAAGCTGAGTGCCGAAAAATTGATGCTTTTGAACTATAGTGTTGGAGAAGACTCTTGAGAGTCCCTTGGACTGCAAGAAGATCCAACCAGTCCATCCTAAAGGAGATCAGTCCTGGGTGTTCATTGGAAGGACTGATGTTGAAGGTGAAACTCCAGTACTTTGGCCACCTCATGCGAAGAGTTGACTCATTGGAAAAGACCCTAATGCTGGGAAGGATTGGGGGCAGGAGGAGAAGGGGACGACAGAGGATGAGATGGCTGGATGGCATCACCGACTCGATGGACATGAGTTTGAGTAAGCTCCGGGAGTTGGTGATGAACAGGGAAGCCTGGCGTGCCGCAGTCCATGGTGTGGCAAAGAGTCGGACATAACTGAGCGACTGAACTGAACTGAACTCATAACTGATGAACAATGTTGTGATAGTTTCAGGTAAACAGCAAAGGGACTCATACGTACACATGTATCCATTCTCCCCCAAACTCCCCTCTCATACAGGCTGATGGACATGGGTTTGGGTAAGCTCCAGGAGTTGGTGATGGACGGGGAGGCCTGGTGTGCTGCGATTCATGGGGTCGCAAAGAGTTGGACACGACTGAGCCACTGAACTGAAAACTGAAATGGCAATGAATGTCTGTTAAAGCTGAACCTAGGAATGCACTATGAATCTGTAGTTCTACAGAAATTCCACAGAAATGTGTACAAAGTATTTGTTCTAGAATATTCATGGCAGTACTATTTGTAATAGCCAAGAAACTGGAAACTACCCAAAATGTCCATCAACCACAGCAAGCATAGACAAAATGTTACATTCACACAATACACAGCAATGAGAATGAACAATTTTTACAGACAGCAATAAGATAGATGAATTTCGCAAAACTTTCCATTTATATGAAGTTCAAAAACAGGCAAAACTAATTTGTACTGTTAGAAGTAAGGATAGTGGTTATCCTAGGGAAAGGATAGTTACCAGAAGTGAGTGGGGACTGGTCTTGTTCTCTTCTTGATCTGAATGCTGAATACAAGATACACAGGCATGTTTAGTTGCCACATTTGAGCTGTTCTCTTTCAATAGGGGTAGTTTACTTTTCTATGGTATGTTAAGACCAATTAATAACCTTTTAAAACATTGGGTTATTTAAGTATATATATATATATAAACAAATATGTATTATATATTATACATGTAAATTATATATATATATATATACTGAAATGTTTATTAGGTATTATTTTCCTATAAATTCATGGATGGACATGCCTGGGAAGCCTCTCCATCTTTTAGCATTACCAGTTCTTCATGGAGATTGAGAACCAAACACTTCCTATATTTGTTATCTTACTCTCAAGCATGCAGCTTGTCTCTGTCCAGGTAGAGCAACCAGTTTTTTGTTTGTTAGGTTTTGTGGGGTTTTTTTGCCACACTGCTTTTAAGATCTCAGTTCCCCCACTAGGGATTGAACCTGCATCCTCAGCAGTAAAAGCGCAGAATTCTAACCACTGGACCACCAGGGAATTCCCTAGAGCAACCTTTTAAAGATGGAAATGAAACCCGAGGAAGCTAAGCTGTTTTACCTGCGGATAGTTTAAAAAATAGAAACGTAGCCAGACTCTGTCTCCTGGTCAGGACTCCTTCCTCTCCTCTATCACCTTGCCAGCAACAGACATCCTTTAATCCAGTTATAGCTGAGCTGAGGCCAGAAACCTAAGCCAGCGGTCCACGCATTGACCAGGGTCCGAGCAAATCAGGGCAACTGCTAGAATATGAGCTCTCTGGAGGCAGGGAAGCTATATCACAGCTCCTAGAGCCCAGCCCAACACATAGTAGGTGCTTGGCAAGTGTATACAGAGTGAATGTGTGAAGGAAGGCTCGCCACTGTGGCTAATATAAAAAGGCTACCAGAGGGAAGGAAACATAAAAAGGATACCAGTGGGAAGGAAAAAAAAAAAAATCCTCAAGTTTCAAATGGGGGAATGATAGGGAAATGGGTCTGGTGGTTTCCAGCCTCTGGCAGGGAGCAGGGGAGCCGGGTGCTGTGAGAACCACGTCACTTTTTATTCACATGGGGCTCAGGCAGGAAAGGATCAAAACCCAGTTGGAGAACTTGAGAGTCACCCTGGGGCTCTGTAGTTTGGGAACTGTAGGGTCAACTTGAAGGCTGCAGTGTGTCACTATTTCCATTACACATTTTCCAGGGTCTCCACTTGGCTGGTAGGTTCAGAGCCCATTCTTCTGTCCTGGGGGATGAGACCAGAGACCTAGAGAGGTAGGATTTGGGAAAGCTCCCCGTTGGCAATAGGAAGCCCTGCCTCCCACAGACAGGCTGAATAAGAAGCTGTTGATTCCTTCTGCTATTGGAATGGGGCATCTTAGTATCACAACCCCCTCCCCACTATAATCCCCAGCAGTCTAGGAGAAGGCAATGGCAACCCACTCCAGTGTTCTTGCCTGGAGAATCCCAGGGACAGGGGACCTGGTGAGCTGCCGTCTATGGGGTCGCACAGAGTCAGACACAACTGAAGCGACTTAGCAGCAGCAGCAGCAGGGAGGGGAGTTGCGGGACCCTCTGGCGGGCCCCACCCTTTTGAGCTACAGAATGAACTGAAACCACAAAGTGCACATGGTTTGTGGAAAGGAATTTAAACAGTCTAAAACAACACACAATGAAAAGTGTCTGTGTCAATTATGACCTCAAAAAATAAAAACACTGCATTCCAGCTGAAAGAAAAATGTTTTTCTCCTAATAAATGAAGCCTACTCAATCTAGAATCGAGAGACCTACTGGCATTTAAATAAACGTGTTGTGCTTAAAAAAAAAAACAAACCCCAGCAGTCTCAGTTAACATGTAGTTGTTGTTGTTCTGTGGCTAAATCCTGTCCGAGAGATACATTATACCACTCCTTCCTGCCACAGGGGTTTTGTTTAAAGCAGATTTTTTTTTGTCAAAGAATTTTTTGAATGGGTAATACAAGTAGTATAAAAGAAACAGCAAGATGACTCCTTACCAGTGTTTCCCAGAGCCCAGCTAGCAGTTTTTTGAGTATTAATGCTGGATTTCAAGTTAAGATCAATTTACTTGCAAATGAAGGATGGGTGAAATATGCTCAGGAGTTGGGGGTGGGGAGAAGGATAGGGGAGATGAAGAGACCTCCTCTGGTACCACCCAGACAGGGACTTTTGGACACGCCCAGAACCCAGTGTGCTGGGTCACGAGCTACCCTGCCTTGGTGAGAGTCCTTGAATGTCTGAAGGCCCTGGGTCCAGAGGTCTGTCCTGCCCAGCTGTTTACCTTCATTTATGTGTACCCCCTTTCTCTCTCTTTTTTTTTTTTTTGCCACTTGGCATGTGGGATCTTAGTTCCCAGACCTGGTATCCAACCTGCGTGCCTTGCATTGGAAGCCCAGAGTCTTAACCCCAGACTACCAGGAAAGCCCCCCATTTACACATATTTCTAAGATGGTGTGAGTGCTTAGCACTCATGTGCTCAGTTGTGTCTGACTCTTGTGACCCTGTGGACTGTAGTCCCCGCAGGCTCCTCTGTTCATGGGAATTTCCAGGCAAGAGTACTGGAGTGGTTAGCCATTTCCTACGCCAGAGTATCTTCCAAACCCAGGGATTGAACCTGTGTCTCCTGTGTTTCCTGTATTGGCTTGCAGACTCTTTACCACTGTGCTGCCTGACTTTTGCCTAAGATGGTGTGAGAATGTGATGAAATGTACAGGAAAACACGTTGTCATATGTTAAATTTTCATTGTAAGGTGGTCTATAGTGATTAGCATTACTGGTTGGATAGCGGAGCCATTTACCTGTGGTATGATATGGTTGTTACTTAACCTCTCTCAGCCTTGATTTCCTTATCTGTAAAGTGGGGATAACGATATCTACCATTGGGGCTGTTGTGAAGATTAAATATGTGAAGTACCTAAATCTTGTAGGCTCTCGAGACATTAGTCCCCTCTCACAGTGTGCTTTGGGGGATTTGGGTATTCAAAAGCACCCAACACAGAACTTCAGCAAAACATTTCAAGTCCTCTGGCACGTCCATTTGTTAGTACTGGGGTATGTGCTGGTGTCATCCACAGCTCAAAATTCTTCATTCATGAGACATGACTCTCTTCTATCACTACACTCTCATTCAGCCTTCCCATCACCATTATCCACACCCTCTTAGAATCTTTAAAATATGTGAGCAGTCTCTCCAGAATGATTGTTGTTGTTGTTCAGTCACTGAGTCATGTCCAACTCTTTGTGACCCCATGATCTGCAGCATGCCAGGTTTCCCTTTCCTTCACTATCTCCCAGAGTTTGCTCAAACTCATGTCCATTGAGTCAGTGGTACCATCCAACCATCTCATCCTCTGTTGCCCCCTTCTCCTCCTGCCCTCAATCTTCCCCAGCATTAGGGTCTTTTCCAGTATATCAGCTCTTCACATCAGGTGGCCAAAGTATTGGAGCTACAGCTTCAGCATGAGTCCTTCCAATGAATAGTCAGGGTTGATTTCCTTTAGGATAGACTGGTTGGATCTCCTTGAAGTCCAAGGGACTCTCAAGAGTCTCCTCCAGCACAATTTGAAAGCATCAATTCTTCAGCGCTCAGCCTTCCTTATGGGCCAACTCTCACATCCACATTCCATACATGACTACTGGAAAAACCTTAACTTTGACTATATGGACCTTTGTCAGCAAAGTGATGTCTCTGCTTTTTAATATGCTGTTGAGGTTTGTCATAGCTTTTCTTCCAAGGAGATTATTCTTTCAGAATGATTAGTGGGTACCAAAGGCACTTTCTTGGCCCAAGCCTGTAGCTCTCGAGGCTGTCCTTGAACAAATGCTGCGAGGTCCTTGGAACCAGTGCCTGTTTTTAGAAAGAGAGGGGATGTCCCCACCCTCCCTACCCCAGGTACCTTCTAGAGGCTGCCTCAGCCTAGCCGTCTCATCTGGAAACTTCCACTGCCCTGGCCTGTTCCTGCTACCTTCTCTTTACTCCTCAAGCCCCCGACACTACTCTGTGGCCCAGTGTTTTCTCCTCTATAATTACCCGAGCCCTTCAGCCTGGGTCTTTCTCATCCTTACCCCAACTCAGGGCATTCTCTGTTCCTTGTCCAGTTCATTCATCATCACCCCCTCACTCATAGCACTCCTTAGCTCAAGGCAAAAGCTGCACGTCCCTCGCTGCCCTACTCTTGTCACTCAGCTTCCTCGGGCTATATATAGCACAGCTGTGTCTTTAGATTGTGTACAGCCTCAAGTCCAAGTCCCCCTCCCCCACCCGTTCCCTCCCCCCAACACAATCAGGAGAACAAACCTGAAGCTTCCAGTTAGGGCAGGGAAGCCCCTTCAACAGGGAGGACAGGGTTTGCTGAGGGATGCCAGTGTGCTGAATTCAGGACCACCCAGAACATGGCAAGCTTCCCATCTGTTGTCAGGGACTTTCCATTTCTCCCCCAGCCTGTTACCCATCCCCCCACCTTGCTCATTCTGGAAGAAAAGGAGTAGGCAGCATGAACGGGAATTCTAACAATCATGTTATTTAACCCTTGCGTGCGTGCTCAGTCACTCAGTGGTGTCCGACCTCTGTCCATGTGATTTTTCTTCTCCAGGAGATCTTCTGGACCCAGGGGTTGAACCCACTGGCAGGCAGATTCTTTACCACTGAGCAACCTCGGAAGCCCTATTTAACCCTTACATAGATCCTATGGGTAGATGTTACCTCCATTTTACAGATGATGACATAGACTCAAAAGAGGTTGAGTGGTATAAGACCAGGTGTTTAGAGAGCTGTTGGTTAAGCAGCTGACCCCACGTCTGACTCTGACCCGCACTCTGGGTTCTTAAGTCTGTCTGCATCATTCAATTAGACCCCTCTAAATTAGAATTTATATTAGTGTGACCTGATCTGGAAGAAAGAGGTTTATTAAGAGAATTACTAGTGTAGAAATGTTAAATCAAAGTAATTATTAAAAACTTGGCATAGTAACAAAAACGGTATCATAATTTTACCTTATCTGTTTACTAAAACAGGACTCTACAGAAATCTGTTCTTTGAAGTTTTGGTTACTGTGTGTTCTCAGAGATTTTTGAAATAAAAAGCAATTTTATTTCTTCTATTTCAAAACTTTCCCTCCACATTTTAGTGTTTTCAAGCTTTGATTTTAGAAATAGTTAGAAGTCTAGTGCTTTTTGCGTCACTTACTGTGACCTTGAGCAACATATTTAACTCAAGCCTTAGTTTTTCATCTTTTTTGTTAATTAATTACTAATTTATATATTGACCTCGAGGCTTGTGGGATCTTAGTTGAGAGTCCTTTGGACAGCAAGGAGATCATCTCAACAGGGAGAAGTTGAAACTCGCTCTCCTTAGCTTGGCCCCTCTTCTCTAAAGTACTCAGAGTTGATCCTGATTCTTGCCCCGTCTCAGCCAGACATTTCCACTCTCCCACTTCTGGCCTAGACCATTGATCTCTGGAGAATTCAAGCCACCGTTGGGACCAGGAGAGGCAGCACAGGAGTGTGTGTGAATGCCTGGGAGGAGAGTTCCCAGGGACGCTGGGGATATGCAGAGGCCCCGGGGGAGCGACTGTGACCCTGGGTCTCTCCCTGGAGTAGTGAGGGCTGGGGAGAGAAGAGAGACATCAGCTGCTGGACACATTTCCAGTGCTGAAAAGTCGCTTTAGGACAGAGAGTAATCTGGGGGAGAAACAAAGGCCTGGGATGGGGTGGGAGTCTCTACAGTGCACCCGGTTTTTCTCCATTTCTTAGCAAGAAGGTTCTCTGGAGCCAGCCAGACCCAGGTTCTAAACATGACGTTCACTAGCTGTGTGTGTGCACGCTCAGTCATTCAGTCATGCCCAACTCTTTGTTACCCCATGAACTATAGCCCGCCAGGCTCCTCTGTCCATGGGATTATCCTGGAAAGAATACTGGAGTTGGTTGCCATTTCCTCCTCCGAGGGATCTTCCCGACCCAGGATAGAACCCTCGTCTCCCGTGGCTTCTGCACTGGCGGGTGGGTTCTTTACCACTGAGGCATTTGGGAAGCCCTCATTAACTGTGTACACTTGGATAACTCATTTAGCCTCTCAGAAGCTCAGTTCCTGGTCCAGAGACAATCTGCTACTTACTGTGTAGAATGGTGGAAAGTTCTGAAATATGAATACTTGAAACAGAATAGGTGCTAATGATGGCCATGGTCCTCTCCATAACCTAAGCATCAGCCTGCAGGCAGTAGAAAGGGTTCTGGAGATGTGAGGGAAGTTACAATTGTTTCAAACTCTTGGACAAATTTCCTTGGTTCAGAAAACATTCTTGGAGGGGTCAAGACCAACACCAGACAGCCTGTCTCCCACAATTAAGGCATTTTATTTACATCCCACATTGTTCTTAGAGTATTTTCAAAAAAACATTTAATTTTTGGCTGCGCTGGGTCTTCACTGCTGCATGGGCTTTTTTCTCTGATTGTGGCTCGTGGGCTTCTCATTGCAGTGTCTTTTCTTGCCGCAGAGCACAGGCCCTAGAGTACTTGCACTTCAGTAGTTGCAGCACATGGGCTCAGTAGTTATGGTTCCCAGGTTCTAGAGCACAGGCTCTGTAGTTGTGGCATGTGGGATCTTACTTGACCAGGGATTGAACCCTTGTCTCCTGTATTAGCAGGCAGACTCTATACCACTGAGCCACCAGGGAAGCCCTAAAACAACTATTTAGCTCTGCCAGGTCTAAGTTGGGCCATGCAGGATCTTCAATCTTTTGTTGCAGCATTCGGGATTTAGTTCTCTAACCAGGGATTGAACCCTGGCCTCCTGCATTGGGAGTGTGGAGTTTTAGCCACCAGACTACTAGGGAAGTCCCTCTCTTAAAGAGTATTTGAGGCCGTATAATTTGGGGGAGAACTCAGGATCTCTGCTCACTTTTGCCTGTATATTCCTATCTCAGTTCTCCAAATCAAGTCCACCTCTGATCCAGCCACAAACCTCCACAGGATTAAAAGACTGAATTGAGATAGGGGATCCCCTCCGTCTGATCTTTTTTTAACTTTACAGTGCTTGGAGTTTCACAGGATGGCGCTAGTGGTAAAGAATTGGTCTGCCAATGCAGGAACTCTGAGAGACGAGGGTTCGATCCCTGGGGTCGGGATGATCTCCTGGAGGAGGAAATGGCACCCCACTCCAGTATTCATGCCTGGAAAATTCATGGACAGAGGAGCCTGGGGGGCTTCAGTTGCAAAGAGTCAGACACAATTGAGCATCTGAGCACGGTGCTTGGAGCTCCAGCCTGGAACTCAGCAGATGGGGGGTTAAGACTGATGTCCTGACCCATCTCCTCCCCTCTCCATTCCTGACTTCAAAGTCTCCTTAAAACCGGATACTGTGTCCCTGACCCCATAGTGGCAGCTCCATCATCAGCTCTTGGCCGATTCAAAACAGCAGACGCTGAGCCTTAGCTGGACTGCTTGCACTCCACTTTCTAGCCATCTCCTAGGGTAAGCACTGGCATGCTGAGGACCTGTGGGGCCAGTAGTCCTTGCTTCTCCAGGAGGGGAAAGGCAACTAGGGGTAAGAAGTCTCCTCAAGCAGGGACTTTGTCTTGGGGTTAGACTTAAAAGGCACTCAGCAGGCAGAATCCCTGGTCTGGGACTCCATCTAGTTTGTGCTAAGAGCAGACATTTATAGAGGTTTACAAGTAGAGCAGTAGGGGTCCCCAGGACAGGGAGGAGGCAGGAGGTTGGCAGCTGAAAAGAACCTGGCAAGAGATGGACCTGGAGACAGAGAATAGCTCAGGGACCAGAATTTGCCCCATTAACATTAATGTTTAAAATCTGCATGAAACTATACACAAGTCCACGCCTAATCATTTCAATCTCTGGCTCTGGTGGTTTGGCCACCACTGCTGTAAAACTGGGATGGCTCTGGCTGCCCAGGGCCAGGTCTTCCTCTGCACCTCCCTTGGGAACAACCATCACATACTCAAGGCCCGTGGGGGACCCAAGGTTAAAGGCCTGTTCCTCTCATCCTCATCTGAGGATTTTTCCAGCTGCTTTTCTTGGCCCATGGATCATTCCCATAGGGACACAGATGGTAGAGGGGGAGGCAGAGAAAACAGTGAAATTGGAGTGAGCTGGGGAAAAGAGGCAGATGTTGAGAGGAAGAGATGGGAGAAATGGCACTAGTGGTCCAGCCATCTGAGACAGGATGGCCGGAACAAGTAGCAGCTATGTCGGGCATGGTAAGAGAGGTCTCAGCAGGCAACTTCCTCCTTCCCAGCCCAGACTGAGGAGAACTGGAGTTCTCATTGTTGCGGGTGCCTCTTTCTAGGACTGGGCTGAAGCCTAAGAACCCCAGCTGTTAGCATCTGGGGGCAGGATCATGTCTGCTAACAGAGGCTGGTGGGCACCACCCAAGGGCGAGGACAGTGTGTCTGAGAAGCTCCTGAGGAAGACGAGGGAGTCTCCGCTGGTGCCTATAGGTGAGTGGGAAAGCAAGGAATGGGGGGCGAGGAGGGGGCCTTCTCTTGGAGAGCACGTGTCTCCTAGTCCTTTCAAAGAACGAAGCCCCGAACTCGAGTGGTCCTGCCTACTGACTAATCAACAGCTAAGAGGAGCGAACCAAGACCAGAGGTGACACATCTGACAATAAACAAGGCAGTCTGGGTGGGTGGAGGTGGCAGCCAACCAAGTGTATGCGATGCCGACACCAGTGTCAGGATGGGCAGGAGCAGTCTGGGGTCCCCTGGGGCTCCCTTCCCCCAAGGCCCTGGGAGGGGAGGAGAACAGCTATGGGGGCTGGCCGTGGTTGGAGAAGAGCTCAGGGAAGTAGGAAAGTCATGATGATGGGCTACTTGTACAGGGAGGTGGGGTGGGGGGAATTATTGCAGGGAGGCAGTCACTTTGAAAAAAGTCATTGAGAATAGCTCAATGTTCTAATGACAGCCCCTACCCCACCAACCACTCCCCAGGCCCCTCAGGTGCCCCCTGCCCCAAAGCAGCAGCAGGAAGCCAGCTGGTTATCCAGACGCCCAGGCGGCCTAGTGTCTCTCTTCAGGAGAGCGATGTGCTTGGTGACTGAGGCCCACGCATCACGGTCTCTGCCTCTGTAGGCTTAGGAGGCTGCCTGCTGGTGGCAGCATACCGCATCTACCGGCTGAAGGCTCGTGGTTCCACCAAGATGTCCATACACCTGATTCACACCCGAGTGGCGGCACAGGCCTGTGCTGTGGGCACAATCATGTTGGGTGAGTAGCTGGTGGGGTCGGGGGAGAATGTGGGCAAAACCGACGAGGCAAAATCTGGCTGTGAGCCCTGACAGTTACGGGGACATGCATTCAGTCCCTGTTCCCTACACTAGGCTCCACAGCAAGGCCTTGGTGAAACCCTCATAAGGAGACATTTTCTGGGTTCCCTGTTTATTCTCCCATGTTCAGGGGAAGGTACATAGTCTGTTTCATGAGTCTGTCCCGAGGTGACAGAACCAACTCCAGGCCAAGGAAAATCTTCAGGGGCAACAGACCAAGGCAGAGGTCAGAATGTTCTGTTCACTTATAAAACGTGTCTAAGGTCAAACTTTTACTTAAAAAAAAAAAAAATTTGATGTAAATCCTGAAAACAGGGGTTCTTGGGCAACACTTCCAGCCCCTTCTTCCTGGACCCTGAGTTCTTCTCTGTTCTCTGGGAATGGAGCCAGGCTGAGGCCATAGGAGGAACCAGGAGGCCCAATATTCCTCCCTCTGCGCTGGAGGCTTGGGGGCTCCAGGCTTGCTGAGGACGGCGACAGCAGCCCCAGACATGCTCTGACCACGTGGAGTCTGAGTCCCACCAGGGCCCAGCCTCAAGTCCAGGGTCTGGCTCAGCGTGGGGAGCAGGAGCTGTCAGGAGGCCTGGCGCTCACATGGGGTAGTTGAGCACCACATCCTGCTTGGCGAGCTCCAGCAACATAGGATCATCGAAGAACTTGCTGATGCTCACGTCCTCGCTCAGACCCTGCAGAGTGGGGGCAGATGCAGAGTCCTGTGTGACTGTGCTGTGCTTGAATGGGGGGGGGGGGGGCCATGTGTCGGCTGAGCTATTTCGGGAGTCCTGCCGTTAGGGTATCATCACAGGGCAGGAGAAGGCTCTCCCTTCCCAGGCATGAGGCCCCAGGCCTGGGTGCCTGAAGCCTGGGAAGACCACGTCTCCCCACGCTGTGCACTAAAATGTCAGTCTTTGGGAGGAGGGCCCAAAAGCAAGAAACAGAGTGATCCAGCTCCTGGCAAGACCACCTGGGCGTGGAGGGACAGCCGTGGGCCTGAGGACACGCACCTTCCTACGACGAGTTTTGATCATGAATTCTCGAGCCAGGTGTGGAGCTGGCTGTGGCTCCAAGGGGCGGATGACAATGCTCTTGTCCAGAGGGTCACCAGGTACAATCTGAAAGGCAAAGCGGTTTCAGAGCTCAGGCTGAGAAGCAAGATGCTTCTCTAGGATGCTGGCGATCCCCCTGGGGGCGCCCAGGTCAGAGGGGACGGCCTTGCAGAGGTGGGAGACCACAGTGGCCAGCCTGCACCATCTTCTTACCTGCCAGTGGTGGAAGACAGACAAGGAAAAGGCCTGGCCCTGCGTGTGAGTTCGCAGATCAGTCTCAAAGCCGAAAGAGTCGATGGCTGGGATGAAAGCTTTGATGGTGTAGAGAGGAGAGCCTGGGATGGGTGCATCCTGAGTCACGTGTCCCCTGAGACAGAAAAATAAAGGCTGAATTCCTACCACTGCGGAGGCCAAAGGTAGAGAAGCAATGTACCCCCAACCGTTGACCATCAGAGAAAAGAATAACCGCAAGTGCCCTACAGAGGGCAGAAATGACTCAGGCTCTTCCCATAGCTCCCCATGGAAGTCAAAGGGGCAGCGACCTGTGGGCAAGAGTGGAAGATTGACAGGACAAGGCCCTGCAGACCCTCCCACCACTGACTGACATCCCCCAGGAGCTCTCTGAGGAGGAGTCCGAGGAGAAACCTCAACCTATGATGTGTAGTAAGGCTGGGGATGCCTCATTCCTTTCCTGCTTCCTTCTGTAAACCTAGGCCTCAGAGTGGAGAGTGTGGGGAGGCTAGTGCCTCCGAGTTCCTTCTCACTGGAACTCCGGCTCGCCGCCCCCTTCATCAGATGCCTGGCAGCTCACCTGCGCCTGGCCAGGACCGTGTAGACAGCAGAAACACAATCTGCGGGGGCCTGGACCTCGACGAAGTAGTAGGGCTCCATCAGACGAGGGGTGGCCTGCAGCAGAGTGGGAAGACAGGGCTCCTCAGCTTGGGCAGGGCTGGGGGACAGCAGTCTCAAGGCCCCGTCAGGCCCTGAAGCAGAACAGCCCCCCTCGCTTACCATAAGGAAGGCTGAGTAGACAACTCTCCGGGCTGTGGGGATGATCTGGCCCCCACCCCGGTGCAGGGGCTCCTGGGCAACCACTGCATCCAGGATCTTAAACTTGACATTCCGAATCACTGAAAAGGAGAAGGGGGAGCTGCCTAGGGAGTGGGTCTGGTGCTAGTCAAGGGCCCAGGGGCCGAGCAGCAAGGAGCCTCTTGAGGCACCAGAGCTGTCTTGTAGCCACAAGGGATGTGGTACAGAATCAGCCTGCAGGTGTGTATTCTAACAGTGTACATGGAGGTCAGAGGGTAGGTGTATGTTTGCAGTGTTGGTCTCAGGACACACTCAGACCACATAAAGTGTCTCGAGAAGTTTGTGTTTCTTTTCCAGGTATTTGATTATTTTTGGATGTAGAGTAAGTTTTAGGAATTGCACATTTGTTGCCAGTGAGTCCAGTCCTGCTCTATAAACCACTTCAATCCCACCCTCCTGATATCCGTCCTCAAACACATTCCAGGAATGAAGAGCCAATGTCCACCTAGACATGACTTCCATTTCTAGGATGTACCAAGCCATAGCACCAGGACAGGGAAGGAGACAAGAGGAAGCTGGCCCAGGACACAGGCCGGCCATGTGGGCCCTAAGTTGTGTCTCCTGCCAGGTCCCAAAGATGAGCCCACCTGAACTGATATACCCAGATGCAAGGAGCCCAGAGGACAGGGTGGAGAAGGCAGAGGCGCTGGCTGACTTACACTCATCACAGAGGGGCCCCTCCCTGGTTCCCCACTGGAAACCTTGAACGATGCTGTCCTTCACCGAGCCAAGAAGAGCCTTGTCCACCTACACAGAACGGGAGGGCCCCTTAGCAGTGACCCTGGCCACAGCCAGAGTTTAGAGGGAGGAGAAAGTCGGCACACTAGTAAAACGATCCTCTTCTTCACCAGAAGACACACAGTACTTCCGGGAAAGAAGAATGCTTTGGAGTTTCTTCCACTCAAAAGCTAATAAGCAAGGGCTGAATGGTCCCCACCAGTCCTGCTGTACCTCCGAGGGCAGGGTATCATCCACCAGGATGTTGGGGCCAGTGGCATCGGGGCCGAAAGCCCAGATGGAACGGGCAGCCAGCAGATCCCAGTCATACTTGGTCTGAAAGAACTCTCCCAGCTTCTTCCTGGAGAGGGAGGGAGGGGAATGACGGTGTCAGACAAGTCTGGGACTGCCAGTTCCCGGGCCATGGATCCTGCCTTTCTGGGCGACAGTGCCCTCAGCTACCCACACTGTGCCCGGGACAAATGCGAAAAGGGGGAGGCAAAATCACTTCCCTGAGAGGGGGATGTGTCGCGTTAGAGGCTCACCAGGTTAGCTGTTTGGCCCTGGAATTGGAACCACGCTCTCACCTGTTCCATGTGATCTGGACCACCTCGTTCTCTATGTCCTCTGCGAGGCCCTTCTCAAGAGGCTCGGCGATCATGGTGATCTTGTTCCTGATCAGAGAGGAAACAGGTAATGAGGAGGGTCAGCAGGACTAGCAGGAGGGTCGTTCCCAAGAAGAGGGTGACAGAGGAAGGAGCGAAGGCAGTGACATCAGGGAAAGCCACTGGGGCAGAGCAGAGCAGGAGGGGCTTGTCTTCTTTCATTTGAATCCATCACTTTTTAAAAAAAGTAAGGCTTGGAGAGGATTCTTCTTTTTTAAAGCTTTAAGCAGTATTAGTATATTAACCAGTCAAATAGCAGAGTTGCTGCTAGAGGAGATTTTAAGATAGTCCCATTACACAGAGAGGGGAAGTGTCCATTAAGACACTCACCCTGGGAGTAACTAAGGCAAAGAATTCCACAGCGTTGTGAACAAAGGCAAAAGGGATGGGAGGGCTAGGATAAAACTCAGGTATTTGAAGCACCCTCATCTCGAGACTCAGGGTCTCTATTTTCACAGTGCTTGTGGCTAGGGTGGGCTTGAAGGGAGGGGAAAGCGACCCTGGGAATCCCACTAGGACCCCTAGCATTCTTCTCCTACTTTTATTTTTGGCCGTGCTGCGTGGGTGGCATCTAGGATCTTAGTTCCCTGACCAGGGTTCGGACCTGCACACCCTGCCATGGAAGTGTGGAGTCCTTCCCATGAGACCGCCAGGGAAGGCCCCCCGCAACTTACTTCTTATTGGGAGTTTCAGCGAAACACTTGAGGGAGGACGTTTCCACCACCGTCTCACAAAACGTGACAACAGGGTCAGCCACCTGAGACATAACATATACTGTCAGGCAAGGTGTCACTTTCTTGCAAGGACAACCTTCTGCCAAAGGGGACTGCAAGGTTCCCCTGGTACTATCTCTGTGAGAACCCCTGTCCTGATCAGAATGAGTGACCAGCACCGTAGCAGGCTCAGGCTAAAAGTCTGTACCTCTGAGGAGAAGCCTGGAAAATTGAGCATAGTGCACAATTTATGTTCCTGAGCCAAGAGCAAGTGGAGGATCAAATAAGGGCCTTAGTTAAGAGTCCCTCAAAGTATCTCTCAACACCCGTATAGCTGTCCCACCACCATTCACTGACACCTGTGAGTCTGTCAGCACTGGCTCGAGAGACTGACTGGTGAGCGCCCATTCCATCTTCAAAGACCCCTGGCAGCAAGGCTTCTCCTGGAAGCTCCCACATGGCCCTCTATCGGGACACCGGGTGTCTTTTAGAGCGCCAAGCCTGGCTAAGATGGGGTACTTGAGGGCACTCACTCCCACCCCCCACAGCCTTCGATACAATGTGTCCACTGGGACACCAAGACTGCGACAGGCAGTTTAATTCAGAGGCTATATTAAGATTTCACAGGGAATCCAGAAAAGCCAGTCCCCGCTTCCTCCTTGAAACCATTCATGCTGAGCCCTGGTCATCACAGATGGGTTAGTCGTCCAACTATTTTCTTAACAAAAGGCCAAGAATAACTCAGGCTTGGGAGCCTTGGCTTTGAACGCAGACATTGAGAATAACACCCCCCGAAGAGGGCAAACCTGATCTCAAATCCTTCCCATGTGGGAAGCAACAGTTCCTGCTTTTCCCACGCAGACCACCTCCCGTAGTGCACCCTTCTCCCCTTGGACCTTCCCAGGGTATCAAAGGTTTGGTTGCTTGAACAATCAGCCTGGAGCTATGAGCCAAGCTCCTGGCTAAGCAGGTGTTCAAGACAGCAGCGGCTGCTTCACCTTGATGTCAATCTCAGAGTACATCTTCCGCAAATCATGCATCACGCAGTCCAGGTAGAGCTCCCCAGTGCCCAGGATCACATGCTCACCAGACTCTTCCACCTGAAAACACGACAACCCTGGTGGTCACAGGCTGGACTCTCCTGTGCCAGCCACAGAGACAGAATCGAGGCTAGAAGCTGAGAGGACGTGCCGAGCCCACTATCGGAAAAGCCACTACTGTGTTGGTTCCATTCCCTTTGGAAAGGATTAGTGGGGAGCAGCGACCTATGAGTCAGTCCTCAGGACACCTGGACCACCGAGCACAGCGCTACTGGGTGTGAGGTCATGGACTGAATTCTCATCACAGCCATTTAGGAAAAAAACATTTA
This sequence comes from Okapia johnstoni, assembly GCA_024291935.2. Lineage (NCBI taxonomy): Eukaryota > Metazoa > Chordata > Mammalia > Artiodactyla > Giraffidae > Okapia > Okapia johnstoni. Next base: position 17,431,279 of record CM044306.1, on the reverse strand, counting down.
GTGTCTGTGGATATAAGCTAACCCTTTAGCCCTGGCCAGCTCCTCTGAAAGATATGTTGGCAGGTTCAGAATGACTCACTCTTCCCTGCATATCTTCTGGAAAATCAAATCAACGTGTGCTTTCTAGACATCGGAGTCACCTGATGAATGCGAAGCAGCAGTGGCACCAGCAGATCCTTCTGCCGGGGCTCTTGAGGCGCAGCAGCAGCTGTGGCCTCCGCCTACCTTGGTGGTGAGTGACGGGTAGCTCTTGTTGACCTTGCGCAGGCCGTCCAGCATCTTAGGCAGCTCAGAGGGATTGACTGGCTCCACGGCAATCTTGATAACAGACGTGGTGTTGAACTTCAAGGGCCGGAAGATCTGAGCCTGAGACCCAAAATACAGCAGAGCCGTGAGGACACCTGGCCTGAACAGGTGCAGACAGTGCAAAGGTCAGGGAGAAGCTGAGGGCCTGCTGCGGGGAGGACTATCCCTCTAACCCGGCCCCGGGAGCCAGGGCACTGCTTGGAGGCAACCTGCAGGGCCATGTCTTCCCATGTATGCTGGCAGAACAAAAAGAAGACTTAGAATAAAAAGAGCACCTCCAGGACTTCCCTGGTGGTCTAGCGGTTAAGAATCCACCTTGCAACGCAGGGGACATGGGTTCGACCCTTGGTCAGGGAACTAAGATCCCATATGTCATAGGACAACTAAGCCCACGTACCACAACAAAAGATCCTCCATGACGCAACAAGAATCCTGCATGCTGCAACTATGATCTGATGCAGCCAAATAAATAAATATTAGAAAAAGAGAGAGAGAGAGAGCTCCTCCTAATTCCTAGGAGCTGAGTCCAAGGATAATCCAGGGGGATCAGATCTAGAAGGTAGAGCCCATGCTGAGGCCTGGCAGCAGGAAGCAGCAGTGACTCCAGTTCATGGCCCCCTGAGTTTTGCTGCTTGTCGCTCACGTGTGCTAGGGCTCCCTGTGATCCTCCAGCTTAAGCTAACCCAGTTGCCTTTTCAGAAACTCTACCTCCTCGTTGCCTCGGGGTTCGGTTATGGTCGCCGTCTTCACAATTGGTTGATCGACACCTTCAATCAGGACCCAGTTGCCAGCAGGAACACGGTTCACTTCGATGTGGTACCTGGAACAGCGTCCAGCAAGTGGCAATGAAACTTGGGAGCAGGGTGTTCATTCCAGAAAACTTAACTGAGCACCAGCTCTGCACCAGAAACTGAGCCAGGAGCAGGGTCAGCAAAAAAAAAAAAAAAAAAGCTAGATACATTCTACCAGGGAAGGGATGCAATTAAACAATTATATAGCCAGCCACACATACGTGTGGCTACAAACTGAAGGTGCCATGAAACAAAAAAGCAAGGTACTTCATGCACATAACACAGGCAAATCTAATTCAAGCTGGATGTGTGCAGTAAGCAAACCACTGCCTCAGGGGTGGAATGTAAGGAGATGCCAAAAGCACCACAGAACATACTGCAACTCTCCTGTTGTTCAGTCGTTAAGTCGTGTCTGACTCTTCGAGACTCCATGAACTGCAGCACTGCAGTCCTTCACTATCTCCTGGAGTTTGCTCAAACTCATGTCCATTGAGTCAGTGATGCCACCCAACTATCTCATCCTCTGTCGCCCCCTAACTCTTAATTTTCTAACTCTTCTAACTCTTTAATTTTCTAGAGAATGGGGTACATCTGGAGGGGGTGGGGGAAGGGGCTGTTGGAAAGACGCAGCAGCCACCCTAGGAACAGGCCAGGCTCGGTTCTGCTTTCTAGCTAAAATGCCAAGCTGATGAACTGATGAGCAGCCCCCAGGTCCAAGCGAAGTTTAATTCTGCAGATGGGGATGCTCCAAGGGATTCAGCAAAGTTTTCTCTCTTGGTCAAAGAATAGCTAGTGGAGGCTGGGAAATAATGTCTTTTGGGAAAGAGACATGCAGGTTATGATTTAAGGAACAGAGAAGAGGAAGAGAGGCTTGAGATGAGTAAGCATGGAAATCCTGCTACAGGAATTCATTCAAAGCATCCCAAAGGCAAAGGCAGGTCTCCTGGCATCAATCCCAACAGTAGCTGCCCTGTGACCCCAGCAACCTCGGACAGTAAGAGCTAGAAGTCAACACATCTGCTGAGGGAGGGTCACCTTACCCCCATCACAGGCAGCCAGCAGCTTCTGTGTGTCCAAGGAGGACCACCCCTCCACCCCTTCCAGCTTGCCAGGGCAGTCCCAGTGCAGAGGCCCAGGCATGCGTCTAGGGGCTCTGGATGGCAGTACCTGGCCACGGAGATCCAAAGGCGGCCCACGGTGCATATCTGGGAGTCTTCCTCATCCTCCAGGGTGTAGTTCTCCCCCAGTACCTTCACAGGCTGCCCAGCATGGATGGTGCCACTTAACACTCGGCCAAAGGCATGAAACTGAACTCCATCATCTGTGCTGTACATCTTGGTCGTGTGGCACATCAGGGGACCCTGGAGGTGGGGACAGAGTGTCGCCTCAACTACACACACTCTGGATAAGTTCCACCGTCTCCCCCTCCCTTGTCAGCAATGACCTGAGCTCCATGAGGAAGCAGCCCAGACTCTTGAGAAGATAACGTGGTGATCTCCTGAAAAAATTCCAACCAAGGCCTACCCCCGGCTGAGTTAAGATGTGTCACGGGCATAGCAAAAAAAGCCTCTTCCTTTTTCCTGCGGGGGATGAGGGCACTGGGGAAGAGAAGCAGGCTTAGGATGGCAAACTAACACTGTCAACTTGCAAGACTACAACATTAACTGGTCCCAAATTTCTTCAAAGAAGAAACTCATAATTCTCAACTGGCTGTAATGTTTATGCCAAGAAACTAGAGAATGCCTGAGGAATGACTGGGAAAAATTGTTTTAAAAGCCAGGACCGGTGAGATTAGTTACCATTCATTGAATCTTTCCTATCTGTCATGCACCATGCTAAACACAACCACAACCCTTTCTTAAATCTTACTTACTTCTCATAATTTCCACATATAAATTATTATCACTCTATACACCAAAATCCTCAGACTCAGAAAACCTGAACAACGTTCCCAAGATCACATCGCCAGGAGTGGTAACATTGGGCTCTGAATTCAGGTCAGTCTGACTATGCCCAGGGGGAGGGCCATGCAAGGATGGAGAAGGGATTACTCCTGCAACTGAAAAAAACAGAGTTCCCACAAAGGAGGGATGGAAATCAGAGAACCAGGGGGCCATGTTCCTTACGTCGGGGTCACAGTCGCTCATGGCCTCGCCAAGGTCGGAGTCCACACCCCCGGTGTAGGTGTGCTCGATCTTGGGCTTGGCGCCCACCTTTGGAGAGGGGATATGCTGCACACACATGTCCACAAAGCCTGGGAGGGAGAAGAGATGGACATTAGTATGAACTCTCACAGGGAAAGGGGGTGGGGAGTTCTGATCCACTCATGATGGTCAGAAAACTAACAGTGAGAGACTGATGTTCAGCTCTAAAAGCTACGGTTCTTGATTCTGGGCAGACATGATACCGTTTCCTGGGCGCATGCTGCTAAAGGATTTGGAGTCACATGGATGCCAGGAAGAGCAAGAAGCAGGTCTAAGTGGCTCCTTGGAACTGAACTGACAAAAACTTGGAAATATCCGTATCAGTCCATGACCTTCAGTGAACAGGCACTTACTGAGCTCTTACACGATTAAGTACCTCATCTCTTCTTTATAGATCTACTTAGAACAATCTCCAAATGGACTCTTCCCTCCGGGAAATACTGCACATGTTTCTGTTCAAATAGCTATTCTGTTTTTCTAACAGCCAATAAGCCATACAGGAGAGAACCTCCATTAGCACCTTGGGGTGCTAGCATGTCTGCTTTAGTTGGGATCTCCTTTGAACCATTAAAATTATGCACTTCAGGGATTCAGATACCTAATTCCCAACAGACTTAGAACCAAGCGATTGCTAAGCGAGCCCTGCGGCATCACCTTTTCTGCCTCTGTGATTTTACAGATGAGCAATCAGTCCCAGAAGGATTGAGTGGCTGACCCGGGATGACCTCATGGGACAGGGCGGAGGCAGATCAAGACTCAGGTCATCTCCCAGCCAGTCTAGGCCTTGTTCTACTACAGCACCTGCCTCCTGCGTAAGTAAATAACCAGAGAGAGGAGCTCAGGGGAAAGAGAGATCTGAGTCTATAACTCATCTCCCAAGTCCTAGTTGGGGGCTCTCCCCACTATTTCACGACATCTATGAGTCCACCTTCTCGACTGCCCTCTGGCAAAAATACCACAACTTCAGAATCTGCTTCTCCATTCCCTTTTACTTGCATGCTTCTCCTGGAAGGGAAATTTAATTGCTTTTGTTTTCCCAAGATAGAATTTCTGGTACCATCCACTAAGTAAAGCAGCTCAGAAAAAAAACCCAGGTGACCAGTATTCTGACTGTGGGTTAAAGAAGAGTTCCCATGATACACGTGGAGGAGATGGTGATAATGACGAGCTCCTGACCTGTGAACTCGCCAAAGAATTTTTTGCAGACCAGCCTGAGCAGGGGGCGGATGTTCAGCTTCAGCTCCTCCTTGGTCAGGTGGATGCCGAGCTCATCCAGAGTCCTCGGGAGGCTGGTGTCCACATCACCCACGACCTGCGACGGCATCAGACACCATGTCAGCTTGGGTGACCCAAAGGACCAGGGAGGACGAAAGGGCAATAGGAAGGGTCACTGCACTGCGTTCTCTTCTACACAGAGAGCTCTGGGCAAGAGTACCAATTTGGTTTCAGGGAAATTTTTGATACAAGCTCGGTTCAATGCCCACACCGGCCGATAAACCTGGCTCTCTCGGACAGACCGGTGTCAGTGCTGCCCCCTGGAGTCTGAAAAGCAGCATCTCATCTCACTCAGGGAATCCTTACCCTTCCTTCCCTCTTTAGAGACTTCTCAGATTTAGAGGATCACTGCCATGGAAGGAACCAAAAAAGGTCACCTAGCAGTCCATCGGCTGTCAGGATGGGGCCAGGCTAAATCACCCCCAGCAAACTTGAGGTCTCTGTGCAGACAGGGGCTATAAATTTCTTTTATTAATCCATTCTGGTCTGACACAAGTATTTTCCAGCACTAATAAATTTAATCATGTTATTTTTGTCTTGTTGCTAGGTTTTCACTGTTTTGTCAATTGGAATGGCCCCACACGTTCTGTGTATGTGTGTGTGTTCACTGTGCATGGTGCTTATTAAACACCTGCATAAACACATAACACAGTTATAAAGTGTAATTGTCTTGGGAGAAAAGGCCTGTATGAAAAACTCCTCTCCAACATTATTGCCCTTTTAGTTCTGCCTTTCAGAGAGCACAAATTCATACAAATGCAACATTATATTCTTTTCTTTGGAGCATCCCATGTGTTTAACTACATCCTTACCACCATCTGATGCATGCTTTTCAATCTGACAAACATCACATACACACATGCCCAAAATAGTCATTAAAATCAAGCTCATACAATCATTCATCTAATGGCTATAAAATACTTCATTTTATGGGATGTACCATAATTCTTTCATCAGATTCTCACCGATGAACACTTATCGCCAGCTTTTTTCCTCCTTTCCTGATATTATAATGCTATAACGTATATATACATCTTAATACATATATATTTTTATGTATGTGTAAAAATAAGAACTGGAGAACTTTGAGAAACAATTTTATCTGTAAGTCAAAGCCCTATAACTGAAACTATTATTTCTCAAGTGTCACATTCTATGGAATAGTCAAAATTTTTGTACATTTCTCTAGGCTGTGCCTTTTGTGTTCCTCCTTTACTCTGACCTCAACAGCACTTAAAAGGACTGGAGTGTTCAAGATCCAGAAGACTGACTAACCGTCCTCACACTGAGTAATACAAAACTAAGCAGGCTCAGGGCCAGGGAGAAGTCCAAGTTAACCAGCTTTTCCACCTTGTGCTTAGAAGGGCAGACCTGAGCCAGGGGACCTGACATACTAACCTGGGCGAGGATCTTATAGAGGGGCTCCAGGATAAACTCCACAAAACTCCTCTGGGAGCTGCTGGTTGGGGCCTTTTTGGTGAACTTCCGCCTAAAGAGATCAAGAGTTATGGGAGATCCAGAAGGGATAAGGCAGTGTCACCAACCCCAAGGGTGTACTTCCTAAGTTCTCAATCTGAGCAAAGCCAAGCTGAAAGGAAAGAATGTGTGTGGTCACCAAACCTCCAAATAGGAACACCTGAGAGGGCCTGGGTCACGACCCTCACGCACGCCTGGGCTGTGGGGACCTCAGGGGAAATGACTCAAACCCTGTTGGAGCACATGGAGCTGGATCACTTAGAGGAGGCAAGATGGTAGCTCATGTTTGATTAAGAAGTAGGTTTTCATGGCAGGAACTCATTCTCTGTTTTCACTTACTGGGAGGATGGATCACACCTCCAGAGAGTTCACTTCCCACACTCTACTTACGTCTTAGGGTTGAAGTAGATGTCACCCCAGAGTCTTTTAGCAAACTCCTGGTAGTTAATGTCACCTGTAAGAAAAGCCATACGATGATAATCTACCTAACAAAGTACTGTTTGAAATTCTATTTCATGTGCCATCAGTGATTTCCAGCTTAGGAATTCTAGCACTTTCCTCTCCAAGGTCCAGACATTCGCTTCTATCCAGGCAGACAGGTAAAGATACTGAAGCACAAGGGACAGGACTGGTCCAAAGCTGATAAGGTGATGCTGGAGCCAAAATGAGCACCCAGGTAGCTCCATCTCCAGGCAGCTTATGACTGAGCTATGGACAAAGGTACAGTTTATATTCTTTCCTTTAATGGAACAGGCTCAACTGCCTAAATTCTATCCTCTGCCTGCACCTAAACCTGTCCCTTCTGCAGTGATGCTTAGAATTCCTTCATTCCTTCCTGATGCATGGAAGTTCTACTCCACTGCCGGTGTGGGCAACCTTCCAGCAGCAACACCACATCGAGGCTCCAACTAGCCCTTCACACTCTAGAACCCAGCGCTCTGGAGAGAAGACACCAAGGCCCATCTTTGTGTCATCTTTTTAGTTTGACTGCCACTCCTAATCCTCACCAGAATGAACCAAGCCACTGTGGCTTTTTTTTTTAAAGAAAATTTTATTGGACTTGTTTATCCCACAAGGCCTCAAAAAATTAACAGGAAATACATGGTTTATCCCTCTATATCTCTACCTAACCGAATCTTTATGTGTGTTTAGTCACTCAGTCGTGACTGACTCTGCAACCCCACGACTACAGCCCTGCCAGGCTCCTCATAGGAATTCTCCAGGCAAGAATACCGGAGTGGGTTGCCATGCCCTCCTCCAGGGGATCTTTCCAACCCAGGGATCGAACTCAGGTCTCCCACATTGCAGGCAGATTCTTTAACGTCTGAACCAGCAGGGAAGCCCAGGAAGAGAAGCAAGAGTAAGAATAAGAATGCCATTGTGGCTTTTAAAATTCACCATCTTCTAAGTCCAGAGCTCGTTGACCATATTTTCCTTTCCTTCCCATGTTATTAGTTACTAAAACTCTCCCTCTCCCGTGAACCACTGTGGCTTTTACACGCCTCTACTCCTACACTTAACACACACTATACTATAATCACTGGACTGAGCTGTGTAGGCAAAGAACCAGGCCCAGTGTGTGACAGAAGTTAAATAAACACTGACACAAAGAATGAGCGAACATCTCTCTAATCAACCCCCATCCCCCACCCTCAATCTCCCAGTCAACATCAAGCCAATATTCCCAACCCTCTATCTGATACTGGTGCAAATGTGTAAAGAAACCTCCCTTCCCACATCCTTTCCTGTCTGGCCAAAGATAGGCCAGCCCTGCACACACCATCCCACCCCAATCTTTATTAGCTCCTAATTCCCTACAGGATAAACTCTAAACTCCTTAACCCTGCATTCCAAACTCCCTCCGTGTGCTCCCAACCCAAGCTGCTAGGCCTGCTTGAACACCTCTCCTTGATGAAGAATCCATTGTTCCCGAACAGCTGCCCCTGCATCCTCGCCTCCTCTCCCAACCCAGGGAGTCTGGAACCCCTGACTCCCTACTCTCTACCGTCCAAGCCCCCTCTCCTTTAGCCTTCTCAGACCCCTGGGCCTTTGGAGCTGAATTCCCTCAACCCCACCCGCCTACGGCAGCCACCAGCACTCTGCCCGCACCACCTTACTGTCATTCATCACTGTGGAGTTCTGTCTACCCACTGGAGGAAGTTCCCTGAGGTCAGAGATCATTCACCATGCCTTGCCATCCGGGTAGGAGGACATGGTTTCAATTCTGGCAGGATTGTGTGATAGAGAAAGTATAAGGTGCATTCTCGTTCCAAGCCCACCAGTAAGTTCTGTGTCCCTGGCCAGAGCTTTCCCACATGGAAAATGATGGGGAAGGACTCGATGATCTGACTCTTTCCAGGACCGACATTCTACAAGTCCATACATGGTGTCTTAGAATGATCTTGGGGCCCAGAGCTGGTGTCTACATAAACAATGGGTTCAAAGGATGAGTAATAAATCTCGCCTCAGGCTCAGGGCCATTTTCAGTCAGAAACTGAATCATCAATGTAATATAATTACATAAACAGTCTTGGATTTTGCTTCATATGCTGATTCAAAGAACATTCAGAAACATAAACTGGAACCCTGTTCAGATGATCTTCATTTATTGTCCATCTAACTATTTTTTTTAGGAAGAGCCATCTGGAAACAACCAAAATAGATGTTTAATGATGAGAAAGCAGACATCCATACAGTGGACCAACGGGCAGTTATATAAAATCGTTTTTTTTTTTCCGCATGTGCCGTGCAGCATGTGGGATCTTGGTTCCCCAACCAGCGATCAAATCCACATCCCCTGCACTGGGAGCGTGGAGCATTAACCACTGGACTGCCGAGGAAGTCCCAAAATAGTATTTACAGATAAGATTTAAAAGACAAATTCTTATGATCTAATACTAAGTAAATATTTATCTTATGCAATTATATTACACATGAAATAAGATCCCACTGATGTAAAACACGGAACAGAGAAAGAAGGACCTGTATCTAAATGCTCACAGTAGTTACGGTAACGAGGTTATGGGTGAATTTTGTTTCCTTGACTAGATTTTACTGCATTTTTCACTTTTCCAAATAAGGACCCAGTAAATATATACACGTTAAAAAAGACCAAGTTTCAATTGGCCCATTACTTTCCCCAGAGCAAACATTTCTACACTGAGAGTGAGGCAGGACCACTGACTGGTGTGAACAGAAACACTGGCGCCCTAGGAGGCACAGAGGTGGAGCATGTGGGACCGTCTTGAGAGTTGGGAAGTTGGCCCCAGGGCTTGGGTGCTACGGCTCCAGGGACCTACATATAAAATCATTCTGCTGGGTGTCCCAGTGGGCTATGAATCCAACCTCAGTTCTCAAGTAGGCCTATGAAACATCTATGTGCCTGGTAGCGCTGGTGGCTCAGTCGCTAAGTCATGTATGACTCCTGCAACCCCAAGGACTGTAGCCCACCTGGCTTCTTTGTCCATGGGATTTCCCAGGAAAGAATACTAGAGTGAGTTGCCATTTCCATCTCCAGGGGAATCTTCCTGACCTAGGGACTGAACTCGGGTCTCCTGCATCGCCAGCATATGCTTTACTGACTCAGTCACCAAGGAAGCCCCTTAAGTGCCTGGATACAGTTGGAAAGACAGCTTGAAGCACCACTCGTGAGAGAGATTCCATCTTTGGGGAAGAGGCCTGCATGGCTTTGGGAGCATGGATAATCTCTTTGACAAAACCTGTCTCACTTGAGGAGATTCTTGTTCCTGGTATGAGCCCCCCTCACCCACTTCTCCCCAGGCACCTTTACCCTCCTACTGTTTGGAAAGCACTGAGCCTGAGAAGAGAGTCTCGGGGCCAAAATGAGCCCCAAATGTGACCTGGTAACAGATGATACAGCACGCTCTCTGGCAGGGACTCTGCCGTGCAGCCCACTTCTGAACTGTTCAGCAGGAAACGCACACAGGACTCTGGGGAAGCGGGTGAGACAGACTGCCAGCCAGAGCTTACCGAAGGTGTCAGCATAGATCTTGGCAAAGGAGCCCAGCGTGAAGCAGATGCTGTACTGGGAGCTGGAGAAGCAGACGTTGCCCAGAAGCGGGGAAAGGATCAGGTTCTCATCCGTGGAGTACATGCTGAAAGAGAGACGACCCTGAGTGTGGGGCTGGGCTGGGACGCAGTGTGGGCACGAGGCAAAGGGTGAAGGGCAGGACTCAGTATCACAGCCTCTCTCCAGCAGCTGCCCTCAGAAGGGGGCTGCGTAACACACACAGCTTCGCCAACAGCCGGCTCCAAGAAAGTGACATGATGGAGCCGTTCCCTAACTCCCAGTAACAAGATGATTTTCCAGAGCTAGAAACACACTGCATGATCCTGGAGAAGTTAACTGTGCCAGACAAAGGGAAACTTGAAGGACAAACACCTCAGAACACAGGAAATTAAGCTACTTTGATAAGATAGGAGTACATTTGAGAAATCTGTTTCACAGATACAAACACAAATACCAGTATAAGTAAACGAATGAATGAATGGAAAAAAAAAAAAAAAGGAACTTTGCTCCCCACTCTCATATGGTCTTGTCTGGCTTTGCTTTATAAACTCAGGTTAAAACATTTAGTCTTAAGTCATACAGAAGCCACAGTACTCCCAAGGTCACTAGCATTTATAACAAAACCAGCAGCACATAGGAATCAACCCTAGCCTTCCTGACACACTGCTTTATGGAATTTCTTAATCTAGAAATACAAGTACTGGCTTCTACAGAGCACTCCCCTACCACACTCTCAAGTTATGCTCCTCAGAGGCAAGTGTTTTCAACTTCTTTAAAAGCTGTTTCTAGAGCATTTACCTCCATATTTCTAAACAATATATTTATGGTGATATTCCTTGTTTGGCCTTGAGATATGACTTCTTGACTTCCTATTCTAGTAGATCACGATTTAGCTTTACATAACCCCTGCCCTGTCTTCAGAGAAGTGAATCATTTCATCTTTTGGACTCTGGCTGTAACACTGGGATCCAGTCATTCTCAGCCTCTCCAATGTCAGGGAGAAGATACCCCTGTTGAGAACCAGCACTGCAAACTGGGAGTGTTCCTGAAGGTGAACTTGTCCCGGGCCACGAGGGGTCTGTCCTGGATCCTCGGGTAGAGAGGAGTTTTCTCAGCTGGACAGGCTCCTCCCAGGCCCTGCAAGGGGGCTCAAGAAGTTATCCCGTACATCTTTCCGCTACATGTTAAACTGTCTTACGAAATATTTAACCTATTCTTCAAAGCCACCATGATATTGTATTCCAAGGTCTCCCAACCATCATTCATACTTATTAACCTAAACCCCAAATCCACCTTGTTGAAAAGCAGCTTCAGTAAGAAACAAAAGCCAATAGTTCCTTCTCTTACTGAGTCTGTGCTAATAAGATAATAGCAGCTGACATTATTCACCCATAGGCTATTATCACTGAGCACGGTTATGTCAGCTATCTACTTAATTTCTTGTAACATCTCATTAGGCAAATACTACTATTCTCTTTTTATAGAAGCAGAAACTGAGGCTCTAAGAGGTTAAGGAATTTGCCCAACTTTCCATGGTTGGCTGGTGAAGATGAGACTCACTCTAGAGCTCAGGGAACTGACCGCAGTAATAAACTGAGGATGTGTGGCGAGTTGCCTATCTGGTTAAGGAGCAGAGTTAATGAGGCCAAGGCTGGAGAGTCAGTCACTGCAGAGTCACAGAATGTTCCTCCAGCTGTGTCCAACAAGCTCATCAATGCATGCCAAGAGCTCAGATTTGCCCCCCAGAGGTGTTCAAGGTTAAGATTTATAAAAACCACAGTGCCGGGGACAGGAGGCTTACTCCGGGGGCTCCTTTACCTTATTAATCCGTTGACCTCATCGACAATGTGACGCAGCTTGTAGTAAGCATCCGTGGGTGGCAGCTTCAGCTCCAGGATCAGCCGGTCAATCTTGTTGATGCACACGGTGACTGCCAGCCTCTCCTGCACTGCGTGCTTGATCAGCCGCTCTGTGTTCAGCATCACCTGAGACACAGAAGGTGGGGATGAGTGCAAAGAGGGCAGAACAGGCCAGCGCAGAGTCAAAGAAAGTTCTATTTTAAAATGTGAAGAATGTGGAAGAGAGGAAACAGATTATGAGGGGCAAGCAGAGGCTGTCTTATTCAATGGCAGAGTCAGAAACTTTAAGAGGTGACCTTGTAGGGTTGAGAAATGAATAAATACACTGATGATTTTGGGAGCCAAGTTTCTCAGTGCCAGAGAAGGAACCGAGAGAGGCTTACGAAGCTGTGGTGCTGAAACAGAATTGCGGGTATTAGGGAAATTCCCTGATGGTTCAGTGATTGGGACTTGGTGCTTTCACTTAGTGGGCCCAGGTTCAATCCCTGGTCAGGGAATTAAAAACTAAGATCCCACAAGCCTCGAGGTTCAAATGAAACAAACAAACAAACAAAAAAGAACTGTGGGTATTAAGACAAATTGATTTTTTCCTTTTTTACTACATTAATGTTTTTTAATATATATGTATAGAAACAGTTATGTATGGGTGGAGATTATCTGTGTTCAGTGAGAAGTTTTAGAAGTAATGTACCCCAGATAGCATATTTAAAAGCAGAGACATTACTCTGCCAACAAAGGTCCGTCTCGTCAAGGCTATGGTTTTTACAGTGGTCATGTATGGATGTGAGAGTTGGATGGTGAAGAAAGCTGAGCACCGAAGAATTGATGCTTTTGAACTGTGGTGTTGGAGAAGACTCTTGAGAGTCCCTTGGACTGCAAGGAGATCCAACCAGTCCATCCTAAAGGAGATCAGTCCTGGGTGTTCATTGGAAGGACTGATGTTGAAGCTGAAACTCCAATACTTTGGCCACCTAATGCAAAGAGTTGACTCATTGGAAAAGACCCTGATCCTGGGAAGGGTTGAGGGCAGGAGGAGAAAGGGACGACAGAGGATGAGATGGTTGGATGGCATCACCGACTCGATGGACATGGGTTTGGGTAAACTCCGGGAGTTGGTGATGGACACGGAGGCCTGGCGTGTTGCGATTCATGGGGTCGCAAAGAGTCGGACACAACCGAGCGACTGAACTGAACTGAACTGAACCCCAGTAGCCATGAACATACTCTGAAAGACAACTGACAAAATCAATGGCCTATATTCGCCAAAAATGCCAATGTCATAAAAGACCAAGAAAGATAAAAGAACTATTCCAATTAAAGACACATGAAAATTAAATGTTATGCATCATCCCGGATTAGGAAAAAAAATTCTATAAAGGACATTTATTGGGACTGACTAAAGTCTATAGGAAAATTTCTGTACAATAATTGTTATCAATGTTAAGTTCCCCGATTTTGGTAAGCCTATTATGGTTACATAAGTGATATCCTTGTTCTGAGGAAATATATTCTGAAATATTTCCTTTTCATATGGTACAAGGAGAAAACACATACACATGTGAGTGCATATGTATACGTACAGGGAGAGAATTACAAATGAGGGTGAGTTCGCTGTGTTACTGCAACTTTTCAGCAAGTTTGAAATTATTCCAAAATGAAGACAATTTTAAAAAAGGGCAACTCTGGCTCCCTCTGCTGGCTATCTCACTGATGACAACGTGAATGCTATGCTATGCTAAGTCGCTTCAGTCGTGTCCGACTCTGCGTGACCCCATAGACGGCAGCCCACCAGGCTCCGCCGTCCCCGGGATTCTCCAGGCAAGAACACTGGAGTGGGTTGCCATTTCCTTCTCCAGTGCATGAAAGTGAAAGTGAAGTTGCTCAGTCGTGTCCGACTCTTAGCGACCCCATGGACTGCAGCCTACCAGGCTCCTCCGTCCATGGGATTTTCCAGGCACGAGTACTGGAGTGGGGTGTCATCGCCTTCTCGGAACGTGAATGAGGTTAAGTCAAATGACCGCATCTTTCTATTTAGAAATATAAAAGACACCCTGGATCTTTCAACTTCAAACTCTCTTTAGCTTAGACAAACTCATTAACATTTCAAACTCTCCTCCCTCCCTTTTATTTACCTTTGCCATTTTTGTGATCATTTTGAGCCTCACTGGGCAGGGAGTGAGGGACTCATGAGAACTAACTTTGACTTTCATTTGCTCCCCTCATTTTTACAGCAAACGTGAACCTTAATCCCACAGACTCTCAGGTTCTCTAGCTCCCAGCTCACTCAGAGCTCTGGGCATCATGTGGGGCAAATATAACAGGGAGGAGAGGTCTAAGAGAACAGAGCCGGACTCACGCCCTCAGCAGCATCGATGAATAGGACCACTCCATCTGAGATGCGCAAGCCAGCCGTGACCTCATCAGAAAAATTCACGTGTCCTGGAAAGCAAATACCAAGTAAGTCGCAATTTGTGTGGTGGCAAGATGGGGTACAATTAATTTGTACGTGATTGGGGGTGGGGGGGTGCAAAGCCCATGAGCCCACAAATACTCTCTTTCCCTTCTCCCCACAGCTCCCTGCAGGGTATAAAATTCCACATCAGAGTCATTCAAAGCTTGGATTAAGCTTTTATCCAGGAGACCCTCTAACACGAAGGAAGCATTTTACCAGGGAGGGCATAAGGCATTCACACTCACAGACCAGTCTCAGCAGTGAGTGGAGTTCTGTGAGACATAAGACAATCTGGAGGCAGGAAAAAGGGCAAAGGAGGGCCTGTAGCACAGGAGCTGGCTGCTGGTAAGGTGGCTGGTGGGTGTGGGCTGGGAGTCGGGGGCTAAGAGGTATGAGGGCATTGGTCATCTGACGGGGCAAAGAAGGCCAATCTGTCAAAACCCAAATTTTCCTATTTGAAAAGGGGAAAGCCTTGGACTTCTCTGGTGGTCCAGTGGTTAAGACTCCACCTTCCAATGGAGGGAGTGTAGGTTCAATCCCCAGTAGGGAAACTAAGGTTCCACATGCTGTGGACAAAAATTTAAAAAAAAAAAAAAAAAAAAAAAAAAAACCCTGAGCTGCATCTTTCCAAAGAGAAAGTCAGCCACAGAGCAATGCATGGTAACCTGTTCCCATGGTAACCTGCAAGTCCCCCAGCCACCAGTGTGTGCTCCCCCAGTCTCTTTGAAAAGACTGAAAGACTGAGACTGCCTGAGCCCAGGACCATGTGTGACTCAGCTTTGCTGCCCCAATGAATACATGACTATAAGATTCCCCCAAATTTAAATCTTGTAGAGCAGAGTCAAAAGAGGAACAAAACAGAAGGCCTGGAGCAGAGTGCTTGCTAATTAGCTCACTAGATGCAAAGGAGACAGTTAAAAAAGGAAAATTATCTCAATGAAGGCGAAGGAATGTAAAAACAAAGATGCAACACTCTGTTCCAGGAAGTGTGGGACCACGAGAAGCAAACTAGGCAAGGTTCTGAAGGTAAAAGGTCAAGAGATGTCCTACCTGGAGTGTCCATGATGTTGAAGAGGTAGGATTTTCCCTTGGTATCTGGCAAGACCACTGTCACAGGAGTACTTTTGATGCCAACACCCCTCTGCAAGGCACAGAGAAAGAGGGCAAGAGTGATCAAGGCTTCCTCCTACGCAAGAGGGGTTCATAGTGCTCCTGGGTCTTTCCAGTTGCTAGTAAATTATACGGATATCTCTCCTTGTAATGGGTGTGATTTTTAACTAGGCCTCTAACCAGAATGACCTTGAAGATGAACTACCTGGGTGTTAAACAGCATGGCGGGGGGGCAGTTGGTTCAAATACAAAAAGCTAAAAATAAATGGAACAAGCTAGCAAAGCAGTAAATAAGTGTTAGTCGCTCAGTTGTGTCCGACTCTGCAACCCCATAGGACTGTGGCCCGCCAGGCTCCTCTGTCCATGGGATTCTCCAGGCAAGAATATTGGAGTGAGCAGCCATTTCCTTCTCCAGGGGATCTTCCTGATCCAGGGTCTCCTGCATTGTAGACAGATTCTTTATTGTCTGAGCCACCAGGGAAGCCCAGCAAAGCAGTATTAAACTTTAATAAAGAATCCAGAGTCCTAAAATTATATCCTCATACAGTGTAAACAAAAATAATTAAGCACCATATAAGTGAAAAGAAACAATCTGGGGTATTTTAGGTTTTTAAATATATATATATATATGAGAAAAGGAAATGGCAACCAGCTCCAGTATTCTTGCTGGAAACTCCCATGGACAGAGGAGCCTGGTGGGCTACAGTCCGTGGGGTCGCAAAGAGTTGGACACGACTGAGTGACTAAATCAAACGATATATATATATATATACGCGCAATATATATATTATTATAAGATATAATATATAATAATATATACGACTTATATGTATGTATACATTATTTTTTATATATACATATATATTATTATATATATATAATAATATATACGACACGACTCAGTGACTAAACAAACCATATATATATAATAAAATATATATTATATATTACAACACATATAATAATATATACAACTGATATATATACGTATATATTATACATAATATATACGACATGACTGAGTGACTAAACCAAACCATATACAAAATATATAATTATATAATATATATGATATATATAAATATGTTAGATATATTATAAAATTTATTATATATTTATAAAATATATATTATATTATATATGTTATATATCAAATACATTACACTATATATTATACACCATATTATTTAATATTATATAATAAATATTTATGAATATATAAATTAAATATAAATAATACAACATATAAAATATATAATATAATTTAATATATATTAATATATAATTATAACATAATTTAATATATATCAATATATAATTATATAATATATAATTATAATAATTTAATATAATAAATATATTATATATATTAAATATTACATATTATTAAATATATTATATATTATTAAATATTATATATAGTAAATAATAAAATATATAATTATAAAATAATAAATATATAATAAAAGTTATAACAGAAAGTATTAAAACAACTTCAGTCACGCAAATATATAAATATATTCATATATATAAAAACAACAGCTAATATCTGTTGAGTGCTTAACATATGCCAGGACGGTTTAAAGTTCCTTTGGCCAATCATACTTACATTTTTGTGCTTTCCATGTGGTCATTTAACAGAAATAGAAATAAAGGAGACAGGGAAACAGAAGGGGTTGGAGGGGAGGGACAAAGATCCAGGTGGAAAGAAAGCCCAACCAGGTGGAATGGCAAAGACAAAGATGTATACTCACTCCTTTAATCAGAAAGAAAAGCACAAAGACAGACGAACTCATTCACCAAGAGAAGCTACTCCCAGAGAGATCAACATATGGATGGAGTCATCTTACAGCAGATTTTAAGGATGATGTCATTTGAAACATCCTGATTAGCTTCTGCAAAACTTACAGCATAAATGTTCTCAACACCTCCTGGCACTTGCCATATTAAGCTAAATTATATCCAGTCAAGGATACGAAGGTCCCCCTTGTACCCAACAGTTTGCCTACCCAGCTGTCTTTCAAGTCACAGATCTTGGGAGGACTAGGAGAAAAAGGGAGATAGAGAGGTGAGGGGGGGGGGAGTGAGAGAGGGGGCAATGGTATGGACCAAATTGTTATCATAAAGGCTCCTCTACATTCCCTACAAAACTACTACTGCTGTGAACAACAATCAGATTCCCAAAGGCACACTCACCTCTTGTTCTGTGAAGAGGATGTCAGTGTAGCACAGCTAAAAATAAAAATAATAAAGAACTGTGGTTACCACCTGAATTCAGACTCCTCTCCCACACAAACCGTCAATCACTTTCCCTCACCACCTCCCTGCTCCAGAGTCTCTCCCTCAGGAGAAGAGATGGAAGATAACAGGGTGTCCCTACAGGCATTTCAGCAATGAGACTGGTGCCCTGCCAGACAGAAAATGCTCCTGGACGTGTGTTTTCTTGGGGAGTGGGGGGAGTCACTAAAGACCAGGTATGGCTGGAGAGCTAAATTATATCAAATGCACTGAATTCTTCGCAGTGGTACATGGAGACATAGCAGGCCTTCGTGGAGCCCCCGCAGGTCAGAACAGTTGATCTGGCGGAGACTGAACATTTATTGCACTGAGACTTACAGCCACACTTGGCCTCATTCACAGGCATTTAAATTTATCATGAAAGCAACAAGGTCCAATTGTATTATATTTATAGAGTAGGCTATTAATACTATGACAGGAAAGAATAGGCTATAAAGGTCAGGATATATCAGAACAGAGGAGCGATCCCAAGTGAAGAACAGATCACCCAAAAATACTGCAGGTTAACATTCTCTATGTTCCTGAGAAAGCTGAAATCATTTTCTTAAGGGCTATTCACAGAAATTACAATTATAAAGCAGCACATTATAAGGCACACAATCCTAAGGCATCATTATTTATAATCAAAGTGGCAAGGTGGAAGGAAGGGGAAGGAGAGAGACACCCACCCCTGTATATTCTGAATGGTTCATCCCAAACCCTGAACAGGATTTCTACTTACATCTTGGTCATAGCGCTTTCTGATTTCCGGGTGAGTCTGCTCTATTAAACAATCTACAAAACATGTCTGAAAGGGAAGAGAAAGTTATGTTCTGCCGGCCCCACCAAGGAAAATCTATTCTACCCTTCCCCCAGTATACCGTATAATTTAGGAATAAAGAGAGAAAGAGGAGAACAAGGAGGATTATGGCACAGCAAAGAATCAACAATGAAGCCACAGGATTATTTTCAAATGAAAGATGAAATCTTTCTTAGACAAGCATCCCCCAGGAAATAAAAACTTATAAAACCAAAATCAAAGTAAGGCTCAATTTCCCCTCTTCTGTCTAGATGTAGACACAAGGCTCAGGCATGCCAGTGGCTTAGCTTTCCCTCTGCTGCTCAGAAAAAGCTGGAATTTCACAGCTCAGTTTCACAACAGGCACGGGGGCCCCCAGAGTCAGGAGGTCCAGCCTTTAGGCCTCAGACCCCAACATGTGACTCCAAGGGCTGAAAAAAATGAGCAGAAACGAAGAGCAACCCTGTTTCAAGTAGCCAAAAGCCTGCTTACCTTGCCATGGTGCAGATGGCCACAGAGAGTCACATTTCTGATGAGCTCCGAGTTATCCATCAGATCTGCCAAGAAACTGAAAGGACAAAGGAAAAGAGAAAAGGGGGCTTTGGCAAGTTTTCAAAATGGAGAGTGGCACAAAGGTGTGTTAGGTATTTTTGATCAGGGACAACTTTCAGACCAACTGTAGAATAAAACTGAAAGCTGTCAGTCTAGATCTGGCTGCTGCGGCTGCTGCTGCTAAGTTGCTTCAGTCGTGTCCGACTCTGTGCGACCCCAAAGACGGCAGCCCACCAGGCTCCGCCATCCCTGGGATTCTCCAGGCAAGAACACTGGAGTGGGATGCCATTTCCTTCTCCAGTGCATGAAACGGAAAAGTGAAAGTGAAGTCGCTCAGTCGTGTCCGACTCTTAGCGATCCCATGGACTGAAGCCTGCCAGGCTCCTCCGTCTGTGGGATTTTCCAGGCAAAAGAGTACTGGAGTGGGGTGCCGTTGCCTTCTCCCTAGATCTGGCAGCAGGTAGCAACAAAGTCCCAGCACAGCCAGAAATAAAATAAGTGGAAAAAAAAAAAAAGAAAGTATGAACAACGGCAGATGAGCTGACTGTTTCAGAAGGGACCTCACTCCTTCAGACAAGATGTCAACATGTTTTTGTTTTTAAAAAAAAAAGTTTCATTATCTAATAAAAGGTCACAAGTGTCTCAATACAAGGACCTTATAAGTGCATTTCATCAATGAAAATATTTTCAAACAGTTTGCAGTATGAATAGTCTAAATTATTCTACACACATATACCTACTTGTGCCTCCTTTTCAAAATAAAGAGTTATGTTCCCAAAACACTTCGCAACCTTACCGAGTCAAAATAGGCTCTGGTGGCCCTAACAATGATAACTACAATACCCAGTGTGTCTCAGAGGCAGGCTTCCAATACCAAACTAAAGGTTTGGAAGAAGAGAAAACAGCTGAGATCTGTCGGAGAGCCACGAAGAAAGTTGAGATTGAGCCTAAATATCTCAGCAACCATATAAGATGATGGAAAATTTTGGCAAATTGTAGGAAGTGATTTTTGCTTTCACAGTAATTCACTGGTGCACCATCATGGGTGGACCTAGAGATTATCATACTAAGTGAAGTAAGCCAGACAGAGAAAGACAAATATCATATGATATCACTTGCATGTAGAATTAAAAACATACAAACGAACTTATCTACAAAACAGAAATAGGCTCACAGACATAGAAAACAAACTTACGGTTACCAAACAGGAAGAGGATGATAAATTAGAGGAGTCTGGGATTAACATATAAACCCTAGTATATACAAGGACCTGCTGTACAGCACAGGGAACTATACTCAGTATTTTGTAATAACATACAAGGGAAAAGAATCTGAATCACTGAGCTGTACACTGGAAGCCAACACAACACTGTACCTCAATTTTTAAACAATAAACTAATTAATAAATAAGCAACAGTTCATGGATATGCCCTTTTACCTACCAAATAAGGCTGGAAGCTGTCAGACTAGATCTGGCAGCAGGCAGCCACAGAGCTGAACCTGGTCACAGAGAGAAGTCAGTAAAGTGACTCAGGTACAAATGGATGCCACTGCTCTCACCACCTCTTGCCCCCCAACTCACTGGCTACTTCAACTACAAACTACCTCCAACCTCCATGAGAAAATGAACCCACAATATTCGTGCAGAGGCCGCAAGACCTTGTAACTTACTCCATTTCGTACACCGTGACAGGTAATGTCTGCTCCATCAGAGTGAATTTCTTGGTTTTCACTGGCTTAATAATGGGTTCTAGGAGGAAGAAAAAAAAAAAGGAGCGATGTACAGGTAGACATAAAGCATAAAAATAAATGGCCCTATTCCATGAGACTCAGCTTTTGGAATGGATGATATAGGACACCAATTTATATTATTCTCGAGGACCACTCAGGTTGTGAAAGTTCTGGGAATCCTGTTTGGCACGAGACAGTGAAGGATCCTAAACTGTGGACTGAGGTGTTTGGACTTCATTTTGTGGGAGGAGGGGAGAGGGACTGGATACAGGACAGGATGAAGTGAATGCAGCTCAGAACTCCCTTTGAATTTATAAAATGCAACTACTTTCCAGAAGATCAATGGAAATTACTAAGGAAGTGCAATATAATCATTAAGAAGACTGGTTAAAGGAACTGGCATTATTTGGATGGGAAAAGAAAAACATAACAGACTGGAGGGGGGAGCTTAAAAACAGTCTTCAGGAACCTAAACAGGTATTAGATAAAGAAGTAACTCATATTTGTTTAGTAATGAGCTGTTTTATTGAATATCAAAGCACGGTTAACTGAATCTCAATCCAGAAATAGCACCTGAAAGAAAAATTAGTCAGTTCATTCAGCGAACTTTTTCAGACTGCTTCTGGCTACGAAATGCAGTTTTCTAGTTCCGATTTTACCTCTCACACCCAGTGCCTCGGACTCACCCGTGAGAGGCTGGGTGTCCTCCTCCTGAACTATGGTCTCCACTTCAGGGCCATATACCTCCTCAGCTGTAGGGTAGTACTTCTTGTCCTCGTGCAGCACCACCTCCATCCCAGGGTGGTCTTCGTCGTGATCGCCAACATCATCGTCATCCTCATCCTCCTCGACCTGAAAGCAAAGGCGGGAAGGAGTTTGGAAGAGGCATGCCCTCTTCCTGCTCAGTGACTGACTACACTACCCGAGTTAAAAGCAGTAACGTCACACGCCTGACAGCTTCCTGAGTTCCGCACTAAGGAGTCAGCAAGGCAGGTTCTACTCTTGCGTGATCCTCCACAATGAGAAGACTGTAAGCCATGGGCATAGACCACTCTCCTGATTCAAACGAACCCTTTCTTGGGACCTGTGCAGAGGGGCCAGCTGTGGACTCTGGGCAGATGCAGCCGCAGGACTTGAAGGCAGAGCATTCTTAACCCTCCTGAAGACAGGAAATTAGTGGCAGACAGTCTGTGCAGAGAGTTATTAGATGCCTTGATCTGAGTGAGAAACTTTCCTCCATTGGGACCTCAGAGGTCTGACAGCCACTGTGCCACCAAGTAATGAAAACAAAACCGCAGGGGAATAAATTCTACAGGCACCAAAGGGACACAAAAAGGTGGCTCAGTGCCTAGGAAGTCACACAAAGAAAAACAATCTGGATCCTCCTGAGGACACTACATTGAGTGACAACGTCTTCTTAGGCTTCTCTGACTCTCCTTGTTTTTGATGGCCTCCAGTTTTGATAAGGCATTTTATAGAAAGTTTCTCAATGAATTTGATCAAGTTTTTCTCATAAGTAGGATTGGGGGATCTTAAAACCTTACGGGATTTTGAAAGGACCACAGAGGTACAGAGCCACTTTCATCCCGTATGAAGAACATATACTCTCAGCATGACTTATCAATGTTGATGTTAACCTTGATCACCTAGCCAAGGTTTTGTTTGCAGGCTTTTGCACTGCAAAGTTACCCTCTCTCTCTCCAATTCTGTGCTCTTTGGAGTGAAGTCACTGTGTGCAGCCTGTACTTAAGGGGAGTGGAATTATGTTTTTTGTTGTTTACATTTCTGCTGGCATACAGTTGAATGCAGGGTTGTGCTGGTTTCTGCCGTGCAGCAAGTTGGATCAGTTATACTTATGCACAAATCCCCTCTTTCTTGGATTCTATCCCCATCTGGGTCATTGCAGAGTATTGGGTGAAGTTCCTTGGGCTATATAGTGGGTTCCTACTGGCTGCCTATTTTATATAGAATAGTGTAGAGCTGTGGTATTCTTAAGGGTGGAAGGTTTACAACGGTTAATTGAAATCCTATGGAAAGAAATTGGTCTCTTCATTCATTAATTTATACCATTATGAACTCAGGAATATTCATTTTATGCTTTGGGAAAGAACCCGGTAAAACTTAAAATTTTGTTCAAACTGTTGTATCTTTGGTCACTAGGAACTCTGAACAATTGGCTCCTGTGTCCCTTCAATATGCTTCCATTGTTGTGTGGTTGTTTTTAAACATGTCTCACTTTACAGCACCAGAAGACGCTCCAGGTTCATCTTATATTTTTCCTGTCCAGAGTTAGCCATTTATCTAAGGAGTCATGGTTCCTTCACTGGAGGATGGTATTACAGAACCAAGATCTGGGCGCTAGACATGCACTCGATTGTTCTTGTTTAGTTCCTAGGTCTGACTCTTTGGCGAGCCCATGGACTGAAGCCTGCCAGGTCCCTCCCTCCACGAGATTCTCCAGGCAAGAATACTGGAATGGGTTGCCACTTCCTTCTCCAAGGGATCTTCCTGACCCAGGGATTGAACTCGAGTCTCCTGCACTGGCAGGCAGATTCTACTACTGAGCCGCCAGGGAATTGCTTAGAGGCCCTGTCAGCTGATACAACAAAGAAATAAATCTATGTATCCTAACCAAGAAAAACACAAAACAAAACAAAACTAACCATTTCTTAAGGGCCACTGGTCACAAGTGGATGGAGATGGAAGGCACTTTTCTGGAGCCTGCGCTACGCCTCACACATCAGGAATCCCACAGGACGGGAGCTCTGTAAGAACTAGTCAACTCTGTGCACTCAATTCACAGCCTGGCACACAGCCAACTCTATCAAATGAAGGAAGTCTTTCCACATATTCCTACCCTTGTTGAATACTTCCAATAATAATAGCACTTACTCACAAGACAGCCCAGTTTCCTGTTGGAAGACAGGATGGTGAGAGCTCAGTTAATAATGGGAGAAGAGTATGAGCTGAGATTACACAGCAGGTGATCATGCTGGATCCTCTGGATCATTCTAAGTGATCTGACTTTATGGCAGTGCTTCTCAACAAAGGCAATTTTGCCTTCCGGGAAACATCTGGCAACATCTGAAGGCATTTCTGGTTGTCACAACTGGGTGTGTGTGTAGGGGACCTAGTGGGCACGAGCCAGGGATACTGATCAATATCCTATAAAACACAGGACAATTCTTGCAATGAAGAATTACCTGGCCCCAGATGTCAATGGTAGCAAGGCTGAGAGGTCCGGTTCTAGAAGTTCTGAGTAGAGGAGTGATACAGTCAGGCTTTTGTTTTAGAAGAATCACTCTGGTTCTCATACTGAGAATATACTGGAAGGAGGGAGATTAGATAGAAGGCTACTACAGTGAAGTAGGAGAGAGATGGCACTTACGGTGACTTACATCAGAGGAGCAGCTGGGAAGGTGGTCAGAAGAGGTTGGATTCTGCATATATGTTTAAAGATAAGAGTCAAAAATATCTTCTAGTGAATTCAAAGTGGAGTGAAAAAAGAGAGGGAAGGTTTTTGATCTGGGGAATGTACTGTCTTTACTGAGATGAGTAAGACAGTAAGAGTAATTGGAGGCAGGAGCAGGAGACAAGGGGTGGGGAAGTTCTGTGTTTAGGTCTTAGATATGCTAAGTTTGAGATGCTATATTAGATATCAAATAGAGATGCCAAATAGGAAGCTGGACATACCACCTGAGGTTCAAGAGAAAAGTCCAGGTTGGAGATAACATTTGAGAGTCCTCAGTTAATAGAAGGTATTTGATATACTAGGTAAGATGAGCAAAGGAGTGAGTGTAGACAGAAAATAGATATCAGTAATAGAGCTTTGGGACCTGTTGACAGTTAAGAGGTCAGGGAGTTGAGGAGGAACCAGCAGCAAAGACTGAGAAGGACCAGCCAGAAGAGAGAAGGAAAGTCCAGAGGTTCCCTGGAAGTCGAGGGAAGAGAGTGTTTTAAAGAGGGAGTAATTAGCTGGGTCAGATGCTGCGGGCAGGTCAGGTAGGGTGAGAATGGGGTCTGACGCAGAGGTCACTGATGACCTTGACGACAGCCATCTCTGTGGAATGGGAGAGGCAAAGAACTAAAGTAGGTTTGAGAAAAAAAAGGGAGAAAAGGATTTGGAGACAGCAAGTAACAACTCTTCGGAGATGAGCCGAATTGGGAAATAGGGAAATGGGAGGTAATGGAAGGGAGCTCTGGGGTCAAGAAAGGACTTTACGATGAAATAACAAAACCTTTTGGTTCCTGCAAACTCCACTCCTTTCTAGAACAGCCTTCCTTCTTCCCTGTCTCCATTATTAAAATCCTATGTTTTTCTTCACGGTTGTGCTGTGCTTAGTCACTTAGCCATGTCCAACTCTTTGCGACCCCACGGACTGTAGCCCACCAGGCTCCTCTGTTCATGGGGATTCTCCAGGCAAGAATATTGGATTGGGTTGTCATGCCCTCCTCCAGGGGATCTTCCCAACCCAGGGATCAAACCCAGGTCTCCCACACTGCAGGCGATTCTTTACCATCTGAACCACCAGGGAAGCCCAGTACTGGAGTGGGTAGCATATCCTTTATTCAGGGGATCTTCCCAGCCCAGGAATCGAACTGGGGTCTCCTGCATTGCAGGTGGATTCTTTAGCAGCTGAGCTACCAGGGAAGCTCTTCACTGTTACACACCTCCATAAAAAGTCTTTTTAAAAAAATCTATGCACCTATGTGGACTAGGAGGCTAGAAAGAGTATGGACGAGTACAGCCACACTGAAGAGTAACCTGACAGTATAAACACATTAAGTATATATACAATCCAATCATCAGCAACTCTGCTTCGGGGAATATAATATAACCCACAGAAATGTTCACATGGAGCATAACAGGATATACCTGAGAATATTCACTGCAGTATTATCTGTGATGAGAGAAGGCTGCTGGCAGGTATCCTGGGTGATGTACACCAGGGAGAACGGAGCAGCAATCAGTTGCCACAAACTAGACAGATGCACAGCAACAGGGAAGGATCCTAAAAATACATCACTCATCACAAGACTGAGTGGCAAAAGCAAAAAACAGAATGATATAGACAACATGATACCATTTACCTGCATTAAAAATACATGTGCACAGGGACTTCCCTGGTGGTCCAGTGGCAACGACTCTGTACCCATAGTGCAAGAGGCCTGGGTTCGAGCCCTGGTCAGGGAACTCGATTCCAGATGCCACAAGGTCAAAGATCTCTTGTGTTAACAACTAAGAGCGCAGCCAAAGAAACAAAGATTGAAAAAAAAATTCAGGTGCACCATGCAACTAGACACACTTTGTAACTTCTACAGATTAAAAAAAAAGCATATGTACACTAGAATTCCTGTGGTAATGGGTAAAAGAATGAAAAAGAAAGGGATTCGTGTTCATTAAACAAGGGGAGAGCCTTGCCCGAGCCATAATACTGAGGAGCTTCAACCAGGGTATGATTCCCTCAACCCTCTGGACTGAGGTGAAAACATTCAAACATCACGTAACCATTTCCCCCCGCTTTTAGTTTTAGTTTATGTTGTCAACAGTTTTAGTGAGATAAAAGTCACAAGCCACACAATTTGCCTAGAGTTCAATGGTTTTCAGTAGACTCACAGTTGGGTAACCATCACCACAATCAAATTTAGATTATTTGTATCACCCCCCACCTAAAACCCTTGTACCCTTTAGTCATTACCCTCCTAGTTCCTGCCCCCAGCCTGGGCAATCACTAATCATTCTAATCATTCTACTCTCTCTCCCCTCACAGATGCCTACTCATTCTTCAGGTCCACTTTGAACGTGACTTCCTCAGGTATTTTTCGTGGTCAATCTAGACAGGAAATGACCCTTCCTTATACATTATTACTAAAAATATGAGTTTTTTTAAAATTATTTTTATTTGGTCGTGCCAGGTCTTAGTTGCAGCACACAGGAGGGATCTTTGATTTTCTTTGCAGCATGAGGGATCTTGGACAGCAAGGAGACAGAACCAGTCAACCCTAAAGGAAATCAACCCTGAATATTCACAGGAAGGACTGATGCTGAAGCTCCAATACTTTGGCCACCTGATGGGAAGAGCCACCTCACTGGTAAAGACTTTGATGCTGGGAGAGATTGAAGGCAGGAGGAGAAGAAGGGGATGACAAAGGATGAGATGGTTGGATGGCATCACCGACTCAATGGACATGAGTTTGAGCAAGCTCTGGGAGATGGTGAACGACAGGGAAGTCTGATGTGCTGCAGTCCACAGGGTCTCAAAGAGTCGGGACACCACTCAGCAACTGAACAACCACGTGTAGAATCTTTAGTTGGGGCATGTGAAATCTTAGTTGTGACATGTGGGATGTAGTTTCCTGACCAGGGATTGAACCAGGGTCCCCTGAACTGGAAGCACAGAGTCTTGGCCACTGGACCACCAGAGATGTCCCTACAGATACAAGTTACTAGGACTTAAACGGTGCTGGTCCTTCCCTGTATCCTATTATAAACCTTGCTTGTACTTCATCTCTCCTGGCAAGGAGCCTGTGCCTGGAGGGCATGGATAGTGCCTTGGCTCCCTCCTGCATCAGGATTTCCTGCAAACAGTAAGTGCTCGACAAATACTAAATGACTTCGTGGACTTCATTTAGCTCAATATTCAAAGATTCAAGTTCAAGAATCTTTGACCTTAGATTCTGTTATCCAGTATATTGGCTGGATATATACCAGAATACATACACACACACACACACACCAGGATATATACCAGAATACACACACACACACACACACACACCAGGATATATACCAGAATACACACACACACACACACACACACACACACACACCAGGATATATATATATACCAGGATATATACCAGAATACACACACACACACACCAGGATATATACCAGAATACACACACACACACACACACACACCAGGATATATATATATATACCAGGATATATACCAGAATACACACACACACACACACACACACACACACACACACACACACACAGGATATATATATATACGAGGTGGCTCAGTGGTTCAGTCCCTGTGTTGGGAAGATCCCCTGGAAGGCAACCCACTCCAGTATTCTTTCCTGGAGAATCCCACGGACAGAGGAGCCTGGTGGACTGTAGTCCATAGGGGCATACAAAGTTGGACATGACTTAGCAACTGAGCATGCATCCAGTATACTAGCTTATGTCATGTGCAAATCTTATACACCTCTCTTCTCTATCTTCACCTAAGTCATTGATAAAAAGACTAAAAAGGACAGGACCAAGCATGGATGCCCAGGGTATGTCACAAGAGTTCTGGTGGTGATCCAGTAACTAACACTCTCTGGGTCCCACTGTTCAAGTGGCTGAAACCTCTCCAAATTGTATTGTAACTCAGCCCATTGTCTTTCCATAAGGATGTCATGAATTACAGTGGGGAAAGGGAGTGAAATGAAATGAGGACCAAGGAAGTCTTCCAATTTGGTTTGAACTGGATTCATGAGTTACTTGTATAATGAAAAATAATCACTTTAAAATATTTTTAAAAAGAAAAAACTGATTTAAAAAAAAAAAAAATGCCTTGCCCAAATCAGGATATACATAATATCCACAACATACCTATGACTTATATGTAGTAATGGGATCAAGAGAAATTTATTATTATAAAACTCATCCTGGCTTCCTAAGTGTTCAACAGTCATCTGTTCTAAAATTCCTTCCATAATTTTTACCATGGATGCATAGCACTCACTGGTCCGTAGTTTCTGAAGGCAGTATCTTATCTTCCTCTTTGAAAAGCAGGAGTTGCCCGATTCACTTTTTCGCGCCATGGCCACGCCTCATTTTCTTAAGCTTACTAGCCTACCTCTGCAATGTTTCCCCACCATCCACCCAGGATACAATTCATCTGGGGCTTGGAGACTTGAACTCATCTAAAGGTGCAAGCTACTCCCTTTTCACCTACATGGTTTCAATTTTCTTTTTCCAGTGTTGATTCTATTTTTTCTGGTTTGAAGGACACTTTCTCTGGTGGAGAAGACAAACGGCAGTCAGGACTTTTGTCCTGCTCCCCTGCTGTCCCATTAGTATCAAGCCTCCACTAAGGAGCAGTGGGCTCATCAGTGTGCTTCTTACTCATTTTGTTCTAAACACTGTTACAACATAAAAGCTGCCTTTGGTGTCTTCTGCAAGCTCAAAACAGTCTGAACCTCATCCTCTGTAACTCTCCTGAAGAGGAGGCACGGAAATCTGTGTCTTCCCTTTCCACTGCTTTTATGTATTTTTTATTTTATTTCTTCTTCGTTGCTGCTCGCCGGCTTTCTCTAGTTGCGGCGAGTGGGGGCTACTCTTCGTTGTGGCTCACAGACTTCTGGTTTCAGACAGGCTTCACTAGTTGCAGCTCAAGGGCCCTTGAGCTTTGGCTCAGTAGTTGTGGCGCACGGATTTAGTTGCTCCACAGCATGTGGAATCTTCCTGGATCACGGATCAAACACATGTTCCCTGCATTGGCAGGTGATTCTTAACTACTGGATCACCAGGGAAGTCCCTATGCATCTTTAAAACCTGAATTTATGAGGGAGCTCCCAGAACAGCAGCCCTCGAAAGAGTTGACTACCTTTTCTAAGTTAGAACTATTGATGATAGCCAAAAGACACTTCAAGCAAATGGAAGAAGAGCTACTACCTGAAGAACTAGAACTCAGACTATAAAACCACCCTACCAATGAAGTTACCTTATATTCTCCTTTGGAACTTCAAGCTTTCTTAGGAGCAGTGTAAGACCCAAATTAAATCATAATAATTATAAAAAGGACAATGTTAGAGATAAATACAGGTTACTACAGGAGCACAGAGGATTCACTACTTCATTGCTTTTTTAAAAACAGATGAGAAAAGTAATATATTTGTTTTACCTCATCAAGATCTTTGGTCTCTCTGCCCAATTCATCATCATCTTCATCAGAATCAAGCTCTGGTCCGATATAATTCCCAAACTCATCATACAAGTCAGTATCCATGGTGCTAAAATTCAACAGGAGAAAAGTTAGGTGCTGGTGAGGGAACCGAGGCCTCCACCCTAGGCTATGGTTGACCATATCCCTTCATACACTCTCCTCTCCAGTTACATCAACCCACCAACTGCTCCTCTAAAGCTCTGTACTTTTCCCTCCTCTCTGTCCTAATCCTGTGTCTGTTTACATATACTTTGCCCACTTCTTCCCCTCCCCTCCACCAGGGCTTGAACCCATGCCCCCTGCAGTGGAAGCATGGAGTCCTAACCACTGGACTGCCAGGGAAGTCCCAGCCCACTTGGTTTTTTTTTTAATACTAAACAAATTTTAATTTTAAAATAATTAAATACAGGAAGTTGCAAAAACAGTGCACATCACTTCTTCCTAAGTTATTTGAGAATAAGCTGCTGACACAATGTCTCATCACCTCCTCAGACTTTAGTGCAGGAGTTGGTAAACTATAGCCTGTGGCCAAATCTGGCTGTTCTCATAACGGCCTGGAAGGTATGATTTTTTTAATATTTTTAAACAGTTGGGAAAAAAATCAAAAGAATAGTATTTCATGATACATGACAATTAATTCTATGAAATTCAAATTTCAGTGTCTATGAAAACAGCTTTACTGCAACACAGCCATGCCCGTTTTTTTATACTGTCGGTGGCTGCTTTCACCCTGTAACAGCTGAGTAGCTGCCTCTGAGACTATATGGCCCTCAGAGCCTAAAATATTTACTGTCTGGCCCTTAATAGACAAAGTTTGCCAACCCCTGCTCTTAGTGCATGGGATTCCTACAAACAAGGACATTCTTCTACATAACCACAATACAACCATCAAAATCAGAAAATACTGACACATTACTACACCTAATCCACAGGCCCCCATACAAGTTTCAGAAATTGTTCCACTAATGTCCTGCACAGCAAAGGATTCCATGTTTTCATCTGGCTATCATGTCTTTAGTCTATTTCAATCTGGAACAATCCTTGGTCTTTCCTTGATTTCTATGACTTGACACTTTTGAAGACTATAGTGAGTTTGTACAATGCTCCTGAATTTAAGTTTGTCTGATGTTTCCTCATGTTTAAAGTCAAGTTATGCTTTTTTTTTTTGGTAAGAATATCACAGTAGTGAGGCTCTGCTCTTTTCAGTGCAACTCCTAACAAGTGGCATATGATTTTAATTTCTTCCATCAGTGGTGATGTTAACTTAACCACTTGATTATGGTGGTGTCTACCAGGCCTTTCTACTGTATAAGTTACTTGTTTTCTCTCGGCAATTAATAAATATTTTGTGGGCTGTCTCCACTTCAAGTATTGAAATTCTATTCAAAATAACTGTTCAAAGACCATTTCCTTCAAGTCTTCCTAGAGCCTCAATTTCTCACTCACCTATGATGCTCCAGCCTTTCCTGTCTTTATCAGCATTTACTTCTGTCATGAACGGTAGTTAACTGCACTAATTACCCTCAACAACAACTCTACAGCTTACAAGTAATAGACAACAGACCAGAGCATGGGTTACTGGTCAGCGCTCTAGAACTGGAAGACCTAGATTTGAATCCAAACTTTGTCACTTAATAACTATAACTGTGTTACTTTAATTAAGTTATTCACCTCTCCAAGCCTGTTTCTTCAATTGGAAAATAAAGTGATTATTTTTCATCACATAAAGCGTTATGAGTATTAAACAAAATAGGCTGTGTAAAGAATTCATCACGGTTCCAGGATCAATCAATGTTAGCTGGCATTATTTTTTAGCCATTCTTTTGTCTGTTTTATTTGTATTTTTTAGTTAAAAAAAAAAACTTTTTTGGCCATTCTTGAATACAGGAACCCTGTGCTCCTTGTGCCCATGTGCCAATGCCCAAAACAGAACTTCATATAAGTAGGCACTGCTTAAGTGTTAACTGACCAGAACGTTCCATTTTGAGATACTGGTATTTCTTCCACAAGGGTAATCCCTCCACCTCCTTCAGTGCCCCTTTTTGAGTGCTGACTGGGGATAAAATAAGAGAATTAAGAGCTCCACTACTAATAATTAAACGTAAATTATCATGGAAACTTTCATATGCATACTCTTTTTATTCCCAAAGAGCTATCACCTCTGTGCACATTTCATTCTCCCAAAACTCCCATGAAATGACTGCAGAAATTTCTATAGAAGGCTGTTCATGAAATAATCCAAGTCATTTCTGCTTCAGGGCCATTGCACTTACTCTTCTCTTCCAAAATGCTCTTCCCTTGGGCATGTATACCTTGTTCCTTCATCTCATTCAGGTCTCTACTAAAACAGCACGTTCTCGGAGAAACCTTCCTTTGTCACTCTAAAAAACTCCTCCCCCATACACACTCTCCAACCCCTATTTTCAATGTCTTATTATTTTTATTAACATTTATCATTAGCTGACAAGTGTCTATTAGTGTATTTACGGTCACCTCTTCAACTACAGTTTAAGCAAGGACTGTTTTTGTTTGTTTTCACTTAATGCTAGGAAAGATTGAGGGCAGGAGGAGAAGGGGACGACAGAGGTTGAGATGGTTGGATGGCATCACCGACTCAAAGGACATGGGTTTGGGTAGACTCCGGCAGTTGGTGATGAACAGGGAGGCCTGGCGTGCTGCGCGGTTCATGGGGTCGCAAAGAGTCGTACACGACTGAGAGACTGAACTGAACTGAGAAGGGGGTCTGGCACAAAACAGAACCACTTGCTGAATGACGAAATGTATGGCTCCAACAAGGCACAGAGAAGACAGCTGACCTGCCCACAGGTGCACAAAACTAGTGAATTTAGGTACCAAACTTCACTGCAGCTTCCCGCTACAATGCAGGCTCTCGAAGGAACACAGAGTAACGACGGAGGGAGCTTGATAGTGAAGTGAAGGCGGCACAGTTGGAAGAGAGAGTAAGATGGGGAATAGACACTGCAAGAACGACCCCTGCCCAGGGAAAGGGTTTTATAGACGGACGACATGCAGGGAACCCAGGAATCGGTTGGGGGGGGGCGGGGGCGGGCTTTCATTCTCTATCCTACTCCACGCCTCAATTTACCCATCTGTAAAGTGAAAGTGGCATATAACATATAGTATCTCTTCCAGATCTGACATTTAATTTCCCATTCCACCAGAGCAAGCCTCCCCTGACACTGACCAGCGCCACTCACCTCCCGCTGCTCAGCCAAAAACTCCGAGTCGGCCGCTGGAGACCGTGCTTCCGCCCCACGCCGCCTCACCGCCTGCGCCCGCCGTCCGGAAGGACCCCACCGGCGCCGCGGTCGCGTTTCTTCCCGGGAGGGCAGCCCTCTGCCTGTGGACCAGCTCGGAGGGATCCCAGCTGCGGACACAGGAACCTGAGAAGCGGAACTGTGGGTCCCCAAACCACGGGGTGGGCTGCTCCAAAGAAAGCGAGGCCTGAGGAGGCGTGAATCTGATCAGGCGCCTCGGGGCCACCCTGACCCGGGGCTTTCGGGACGGTCACGTGGGAGGCTGTTGTAGCAGTTGCTAGGCAACCACAGCTGCTGGGCGTGGTCTACGCTGAACAGATTTCGTCCGGCAGTATCTGGGCATCCCCAAAGAAAGAAAGGAAACCGAGGCCCCGGCTGCTGGGGTGAAGGTCAGGGGGCAGGAGGATTAAGTGTTCTAGATTTTCAGTGACTGGGAAAGGCTCAGAACGAGGCAGGAGTCAGGACACCTGAGTTCAGTTCCTGGCCACCCCATCCTACTTCTTGGTCTTTCGCTTACCCATGTTAGGGTGGATGGTTGGTTTCAGACCTCCTGCTTCCGTGTTGGGGCTTCCCTGGTGGCTCACATGGTAAAGAATCTGCCTGCAGTGCAGGAGACCTGGGTCAGGAAGATGCCCTGGAGGAGGAAATGGCAACCCACTCCAGTATTCTTGCCTGGGAAATCCCAGGGACTGAGGAGCTTGGTGATGATGACTTTGCCAAGTGATCTTTAGCTAATAGCTCAGGGTACTAGTAGTCAGATTCAGAAGGGTCTCACAGCAGTAAATGCGGATCAGAGATTAAAACCCTTATAGGTGATCTCCCTATAGAACGAATCAATGAGCCTCAGATACGCGGAAGTTGCAGAAGTACATAGACAGAACTAAAGAGGTTGCCCAAGTACCTAGAGATTTATGCTCCAAGCTTGGGCTGGACAGAGGGATTTGAGAATGGGAATCATTAAACCCCTTCCTCTATCGCGTCTACTTGATTTCCTGCTCAGTCATTGCATCTGGTTTTGGGTGGAAAGTATCTTTCCTCATTAAAAGATATTTAAGGATGGATGCTTCCCTGGTGGCTCAGATTGTAAAGAATCTGCCTGCAGTGTTGGAGACCCGGGTTGGATCCCTGGATCGGGAACATACACTGGAGAAGGGAATGGCAACTCACTCCAGTATTCTTGCCTGGAGAATTCCATGGACAGAGCCACCTGGTGGGCTATACAACCCATGGGGTCGCAGCTGCGACAGAACAGAATGACTAATGCTTAACTTAGCAATGGGTGAATTTTTATCCCTGGGCTCAAGAATAGCTTACAGTAGTTCTGATTTTGTGTGAGGGCCTCTATCACAACTTGTGTACAGTGAATCCTTGTGGAAATGTGAAGGAACTAAATTCTGAAATCAAAATGCTTCCTCAGCCAAAGTACTGATACTAAAATATTTTTAGAGGCAGAATAAAAAAGAGTGAAAAATTGCCATTTAAAATAACATGAATGGACCTAGAGGTGTTATGCTAAGGTGTTATAGGATATTACAGGGTATTTTAAGACAGAAAAAGTTAAATACTACATGACTTCACTTATATGTGAAATCTAAAAAACAAAACAAGGAAAACAGAAAGATTCATAGATACTGAGAACAGACTGGTGGTTGCTACAGGGGAAGGGGGGGGAATGGATGAAATAAATTAAGAGGCACAAACTTCCAGCCATAAAATATATTGTTATGAGAATGTACCATACAGAATAGGGAATAAGTCAATAATATTGTAATAACTCTTAAATTATGACAGATGGTAACTAAACATTGTGATGATCATCTGGTAGTATATATAAATGTTGAATTACTGTGTTGGACACCTGAAACTAATATAACATTTAATGTCAATTAAATTTCAATTAAAAAATATTTTCAGAGGCAGAGAGCAAAATTAAGATAAGGCACTAAACTAAAAGTCAAGACTGTTTTTGGTGACAACAAATCTTAAGCAAGACCTCACTGTGTGACTCAGCTCCCCTCTGTAAAATAGAGAACTAGATTTTTGTAACACCCCCCAAGATAAGTGACTAGATGTCCAGAGTGCTTTGGGGTTATTTTGTTGGCTGGCAAAGAATCCAGATGCAAACACCCCCGCCCCCCATCCCTGATGTTCGCCTTCTGTTTGACATTCATTCCCGTTGCCTTCCTAGGCAGGGGCCATGAAAAGGAATGACATCATTGACTTCAAGGCTTTGGAGAAAGAGCTGCAGGCTGCACTAACTGCTGATGAGAAGTACAAACGGGAGAATGCTGCCAAGTTACGGGCAGTGGAACAGAAGGTAGCTTCCTATGAGGAATTCAGGTCAGCTTAATGCCATTTTTCTCAGCCTCACCTGTTCTGGTTTACTGTAGTGGATAAGAGCGTGCACCTGGTGTCAGACCATTCTGGGCTCAGTCTTAGCCCTACCTTCTGCTACGTGTGTGATCTTATGCAAGTTATTTTCCCTATCTGAGCCACTATTCCTCATCTGTAAGAGAGAGTAACCACTGTCATGATTAAATGCTATTGCACATAAGATTCTGAGCACAATACCTAGCACATGGGAAGTGCTCAAAAGTTATCAGTTACTTTTGCTGTTGTTATTGTTCTCTAATGGGCTTGCCAACAGGTCCAGCATGTTTCATGCAGAGTCCAGCCACCTCATACTTACAGTCAGCATTAGGTCCATCCCCTAATCTCTGGCCTTTGCCCATAGGGGTATCGTCCTTGCATCACATCTGAAGCCGCTGGAGCGGAAGGACAAGATGGGAGGAAAGAGGCCTGTGCCCTGGAACTGTCACACTAGTCAGGGAAGGCCCTCCCAGGATGAAACCACTGAAATCTCCCCGGTAGGTGAGGCCCAGCAGGAGTCTCTGCCCTCAGCCTCCTGTCCTGTCTTCTTACAACACATACGTTTTCCTTGTGTCTCATGTAAAGCCAACAGAAGCAGCCTTCTGCCTCCAATTCCAGAAAGAAAAGCAACCAGTGGGTGATGAGGGCAAAACCTGCCAGATCAAGTCAGAAAGGTAGACTTGGCAGGCCCCTGTCCATCAGCCCTTGGCTTGTATTCCCAGATCAGATTTGGAGTGCCCTGCCTTGGGTTATATGGTAGAGAGTCTGATCCTCTGGCAGGGCTGGGAAGGAGATACAGCCTGTCAGATCCTGAACACTTGAGTTCTTTTTTCTCCTGAAGTTTCCAAATACCTCCCACCCCCACCCTGCTCAGAGTGAAGTCTGACTTACTCTTTCTTGTAGAACAGGGCTATGTCCACACTCATCAGTAGGAAAGTCCTGGTACAGCTGAGAATCTCACATCATGGTCTGCGTTTTTTTCCTCTTGGGACCCTCCCTCCCCATCCCATCCCCTGTTCCTTCATCTGAAAATGAGGCCCATAGGGACTGCGGCCTTGCCAGTGCTCAGAGACCAATACCAGAGCTGAAAACCCATGGGTTCCCCTCGTTCTCGCTGTCACAGAGAAGCTGGAAGAGCTCTGGACTCTCTTTCCCTTCCTTTGTGATCCAGGAGAAAATGCTCTTTCAGCCTGAGACCTCAGCCGAGTTCTACCGTGACTGGCGGCGACACTTGCGCAGCGGGCCAGAGCGCTACAAGGCCCTGCTGAAGCTAGGGGGCCCGAAGCTGGGCCGCCTCTTCCAGATGGACGTGGGGTTTGGACTTCTAGGGGAGATGCTAGTGGCATTGGCCGATCATGTGAGGCCAGCTGACCGCTGGGTGGTGCTGGGGATCCTGCACAGCCTGTCCAGCACTGGGCGCTTCACCCTGAACCTGAGCCTGATGAGCCGTGCGGAGAGAGAGAGCTGCAGAGCCTTGTTTCAGAAGCTGCAGGCCATGGGCACCCCCAGCCCGGAGGGGCAGGGTCTGGGGGAGCAGCCAGGTGGGCTTCAGGAGGAGGAAGGTCTGCTGCAAGAGCTGTTGATGCTGTACCAGGTGGACTGATGGGACCATTTACCTTCAGAGGCCCCCAGTGGTCATTAGAGGCATTTTTTGATGGTCTTGGGGGCTCTGCAGGACTCTAATCAGAAGCCCACAACTGATTCCCTTTTGGATTTGGAATTTTCACAACCAAAGCAGGAACTGAATTTTCCCTTTTCCCCCAGCCCGTTGGGGGCTCCATATTCTGAACTTTGTAGATCTACAGGATGGTCAAGGGCCAAGTTGAAAGACTTTTGCTTCCCACCCTTAGAGTCTGCCAGTCTGCTAGCCCATGGCCCTGAGATACGAGTGAGCACCCAACCAAACACTGGTACCATCCAATGCAGCCTCCACTCAAAACAAGGAAAAAACAAAATTGTTAATCCTCCATGGTTAACAAATACTGATCTCCATAGTTCTTTTTTTTTGAATTGATTTTTATTGGAGTATAGTTGCCTTACAATGTTCTTAGTTTCTTCTGTATAGCAAAGTGAATCATTTATACATATATATATATACATCTCCTCTTTTTTAGATTTCCTTCCCATTTAGGTGACCACAGAGCATTGAGTAGAGTTCCCTGTGGTATACAGTAGGTTCTCAGTAGTTATCTATTTTATACATAGTAGTGTACATATGTCAAGCCCAATCTCCCAGTTCATCCTCCATAGCCCTTAAACAGGAGTCTTCATCACCAGAAACCAATGAATGGACATTTAGTCAATAAATGATCAAATGCTACCTCATTTGAGCTGGAATATTTTTCTCTAGAGGCTGAGTTCCCATGCAGGGTGGGCCTGAGAAAGCCCCAAGCCTTGAGCTCAGGCCTGGCCAGCCGCCCAGGTGTCTTCAGATGGCCAGATGTGCAGGTGGGAGGGTTTCCTTCAACTCCTAGATTAACCAAAGGGAAGACCTTTCCACCAGGCAGGCGGGCAGGGCAGAGTCTGAAGCAGAAGGGCAGAGATTTGCCCGAACTTGTACCGGGGCCCTTGTTTCTCCTCCTGGCTTCCCCTGACCTGGTGTTCTAGAATGTTAGAGTTCTAGAAAGGTGAGAGGGAGCCAGATTCTAGAATGATTTTTCTCCTCAAGATCACATCTGGAACATGAGAAGGGCATCTTGTATGTCAACTGGGAGTCAACTGCCTTGCCTATGGCAGCTTCCTCTGCAGACTGTTGCTTCTTTCCCTGGCTGCTTAATCCTTTCCTCCTATAGATGCCTCCTCCCAGCAGTGATTTCTAGAAGCCCCATACGCCTTTAGTGTCTCGGGTTTGCCCTGCCCGCTCTGACCCTTCCCTTGCGCAGATATGAGCCTGGCCCACATCACTGTGCTCCTGTGGGCGTGGGGGAGCCTGCAGGCCTTTGAAATAGTGGAGAAAGAGAACATCTTTCAGAGGAGCCCCTGCCCGGCTTTCCTGATGTTTGACAACGCAGCCTACCTGGCTGACATGAGCTTCGAGCTCCCCTGCCCCTGCAAGCCGGAGGAGGTGTCTGCTGTCGTCTGGTACTATCAGAAGCACCTGGGCAGCAGCCACACCAAAGTGCTGACGGACTTCGATGGGCGGCTGCTGACGGAGGCAGCCCAGGTGCGCGTGGGCAGCGACATGCTGGTCCGCTTCAGCATCCGCATGTTCAGCCTCTTGGTCTTCCGGGCGCAGCCGGAGGACTCGGGCTTGTATTTCTGCGGCACCCGCAAGGGAGACTACTTTTACGCCTATGACGTGGACATCCAGAGCAGTGAGGGGATGGTGGCTACCTTCAAGGACCAGGGCCAGGAGCCCTTGGAAGACGAGTACCACGAGAACCTCCGCGTCTTCACCACCTTCTGGGAGTGGACCCCCTGCGACCGCTGCGGGGTGCGTGGGGAGCAGTGGCGTATCGGTCTGTGCTACCTGCAGAGCCCAGATCTCTCTCCCCGCTACCGCAAGATACTGCCCAACGTGGTGTCTTGTGGTTCGAGGGCTGTGCCCAGGGAGCTCCGTGCCAAGGCCAGCGACCACAACCCCGAGCTGCTGGTTCGGAGCTGCCTGGTACCCTGTGAGAAGAAGAAGAAGGTCCAGGAGGGTGTGATAGCCATCTTGAACTATGTGTCCAAAGTGGGCAGCCGGCCCTGGTTGCCCCAGGTGCCCATTCAGTTCCACCAGCAGAGGCTGGGCCACGGACTCATCATCTCCTGTCCCGGGGCCCGGCCAGAGCACGCCGTGGCCTGGGACAAGGACCACCAGTACCTCTACCGCACGCAGTACCTGAAGGGCGTCAACCGGTCCATGAGGGTGTTCATCGACCATGGCCACCATCTTCACATCCGCTTCACCCAGCTGGAAGACCGGGGCATCTACTATTGCTGGCGGCAGGGCGAGCGCATTGCTGGGTTCCGACTGGGCGTGACATCTCCAGGTCGCTACGCGGTCTCCTTCTCCGACCCTGAGACTCGGGCCACCCTGGGGCTCATTCTAATAGGCTACATGCTCATCACGGTCATCTTTGTCAGCATTCACCTTTGTCATTGTTGCTGTTACTTATTCCGCTTTTGTCCCAACTTCTCCCCCAGGCTCTCTCTCCCCCAGCTCTGAAGACCAGCTGTGCTCAAATGTGTTTGTTAAATGGTACCAGATGCCTTCTGGTTGGGGATGGGGCATATGAAACTGCCCCCCATTTTCATGAGCAAGTCTGGAACCTCATCTGGGAATCAGGGAAGCCTGAGCAGGTGGGAGATGGGGAACTGAGTCCAGGATGGAAGCAGCTGGAGTGTGTGTGTCTTCTGACTTCATGCTCAGAGAAGGAAGAAGTGAACCTAATATTTATCACCTATCTGGTGTTGACCGTGTTTGACGTGCTTTATTTTCTTGCCTTCGTGGATTGCCAAGTGGGTGCTGTTTGAACTGAAGGTAGCAGAGAGAGGAAGGAAAGAGTTGGGGTACCTAGTATATATCCTCTTTGCCTTCTTTCCCAGCCTCATCCCAGGACCGGCAGGTAGAAATGGTGAGTTTGGGAATAAAGGTAGGGACCAGGACAGGGGGAATGGGTGAGGAAAGTGGAGATGGAATTCAGGACTTTCCTGAGAGATGGCACCCAGGCTGGGGGCTGGGGGTGAGAAGAGGAGGAACCGGAAGCAAAGGCAGTGGGTGGGTGGGGCACCAGGGCTGGATGGAGAGCAGAGCAGGGTTGGAGGTGGGATTTGTCATGTGGCCACTGCTGGGGATGCCGGGGGCCCCAAGATGATCAGTGATAAGAAGCAAGTTGTGTCTTGCCTGAGGCTACTTCCTGTCGTCTGCCCCAGCCTCAGCCTCCGCTGAACAGATCAGAGTCCACTCTGGGGAAGGCCACAGCAGTTGTCTTTATTTGCTGCATTTATGTCAGTGACTAAAGCCCGCAGTGATGCCCCAAATGTTAGCAGCAGTGGGTGGCAGGAGGGAGTAGGGGAAGGGTATGCAGTCAAGTCCCTCTGACTTGGAGGGAGATGGGGACCCTGGAGTGGGCTTCGGAGCCCCACTTGTGGGCACTGATCATCTCATGCCCACCAGTTTCCCTGTGAACAGCAGAACAGGTAGGTGCTCAGGGTGAAAGGGTCTGCCCCAAGCTCTCCTGCCTCCAGGCTGCGGGAACACAAACCAGTGTCTTCACTCTGCATGGGCCTCAGGTTCCAAATCATAAAATAAAGTGCTACCTAAAACATGGGGAGGGGGGTACGTTTTGTATTTGACTAAGAGGGGACTACAGGGGCCTTGGTTTAGGGAAGAGTAGTGATCACTGTGGGGAGAGGAGGTTGGGTGGCAACAGAGGCTTCATCTAGCAGTGTTTCCTGGGGTCAGGTAGCAGTTGCAGGGGCTCACAGGCCTGGGTGGACAGGGTTTTTGCAGCAAGGAAAGGGCCTTGAGAGCTGGGACAAAGCAGGCCCCGCTCCCATGAACAGCAGCCTTTTCCTTTCCTATGTCAGCATCTTCAAGAGGATGAGTCACTTTCTTGATTCCCACGACCCAAAGGCCAAGTGTAACTGCTCACCCACAACCCCCACTCTGATATCTAACGTCATCCCAAGCGCCGCCCCCACCATCTCTACCTGCCCCCTCCAACCTGTGTCGGGGGAGTCCTCCTGGGCTTGACCTGTCTGTACCCACAGCAATGGGCAAGGCCCCCTTCTACTCCTTCCCAGCACCCTTTTCCTCTGCACTTACACTATACTTCCCCCAAGTGCGGAGAATCAAGCTCCCACGGGCCCACGGCATGCTCACGTGGCAGCTCAGTGGGGCTGAGACCCTCGACACATCACTCAGGAGGCCCCTCTGCGATCTGAGCAGGCCAGGAATTCTGTCTGCTGACTCTCTCAGTTGGCAGGATAGCCCCACCCACCCTCAGACTGGTCAGAGTCAGTCTAGAAGAATAAGCCTCTGGCCAAGGCCACCTTGCCTTGGGGACTTCCTCTGCTTGTCTCAGACTCTCAGTTTTCCTCCAGCAGCCCAGGGAAACTCAAAGGCCCCATTCCCAGATACCCCCAGACACCTCTGGCTCTGGCAACAGTTGCCATGACAACAGAGGTTCTGGATACGGAGGGTAGGGTGATTTATGAGGTCTCCCTGCCCTCCCTGCCTTCTCTCCTCCCTCCCAATTCTAACCCAGGCTGCTGGCCGTGCCCCTCCAGGCCGCCCTTTGGGGTGAGTGCCCTGTTAGTGTTGCTGGGTGTGGGGGTGGGTGCTGTCTGACAGGCTTAATGCTGATGGGGCCTAGGGCGGCAAGCTGGCATAGAGATGGAGCGGGAAGAGGAGCAACTGGATTGGGTGGGAACTCGACTCTGGGGAAATTAACTAGCAGAGAAGGGACAGCTATCCCGACTCCTGCTGCAGACCTCTCAAACGGTGGGGCAGGGACCACCAGATGGGTCCTGCTCACATCACGTCCTTGTGCTCCTGCTTGGACTCCTTAATGACCTGCAGGGGACAGAGAAGATGCCACCGTTAGGAGCTCACACAGACTCCAGGTCCACCACGGCTAGGCAATGTGACTCGGCACAAGTTCCCAGCCTTCCAACTTTTCTATGATAGTAACCAGAATGCCGCCTTGCAGCAGTCAGAGGGAGAAACGAGCTAATCCTGTCAAACATCTAGCAAACATCTGCCTGGCAGTTGTGAGCCACTGTTGTAAGATTAGCTAGTTCTGTTGCTGGTACAGTGGGGAGGGGATGCCCCCAGTCTCCTCTTCCCATTCTTCTGCCAGGTCCCTTTCACCAAGCTGAAAGTTAGGAGTGAAAGTTACTAAATTTAATTTTCTTTCTCTCTCCCCCAGGCCTGCTGTGGGGGCATCTGAGTCTGAGGGTGAGAAAGGGAGAAAGAAAGTCAGGACCTCATCCAGTGGCCTAAGCATCTAGGCTCCCCTTAGTGTAGGGGCTGGGGAATGGAATTATATCGGGCTCCTTCCCCTCTTCCAGAGCCTCCCAGAGGAACTCTTGGGAGTTATCGAGAACCTTCTATATGCCAGTCCAGGCTTTCTCCCAGAGCCTGCTGGGGCCAGAATCTTGGGCCTGCCCTCCTCACCTCTCCATCTCGCATCTCCACGGTTTTCACCACAATGTTCCTCTTGAGGTGGCCTTCTGAGACAGACTTGGTGTCCAGGCTGGTTTCTGCAGACATGAGGAGAGGAGACCTTCATAGGCTCTCAGGGCCCTAGACAGCTTCTCCCACCCTTCGTTTCCCCTTGAGACCCCTAATCGTGAGTACAAAAGCCTATCCAACCAGAGAAGTCCTAGGCTCTCCCAGAGGGGCTGGCAACCTCCTGAGTCCCCACGGTGCCAAGCAAGTCCTCACTGCCCTGCTTGCTCTCCTGACCTGGCTGCATTTCAGTCCCTCTGCAGTCCCTCACCTGGCCCCTGGCTCCCTGACAACCCAGCATTATGCCAAGGAAAGAGCAAGTGGTTATTGAAGTCAGGCAGGCCAGAGCTCAAGTCCCAGATCAGCCACATGACTGTGGGCAAGTTAATTTACCTCTTCCAACCTCAGTGCCCTCATCTGCAAAATGGGGATGCTCCTGCCTACTTCTCTAGGTGGAAGTAATGAGTCAGTTAACTGAAATAATGTGTGTAAAACAATGGGCACATATTCATGTTCTGTACACATGGGTCCCTCTCCCATCCCTCTTCCCTTTTCCTGCTTCTCTCTGCCACTTCTAGGACCCTTTTCTGTTGCGCATGTGGCAGTATTGCCTCTACCTGGTCTGCTGGTTAACTCTTCTGATACTGACCTAAGCCCTAGGATATGCATAACTAATGTTCCTAAATTTC
Organism: Okapia johnstoni; assembly: GCA_024291935.2. Lineage (NCBI taxonomy): Eukaryota > Metazoa > Chordata > Mammalia > Artiodactyla > Giraffidae > Okapia > Okapia johnstoni. Next base: position 17,387,970 of record CM044306.1, on the reverse strand, counting down.
TAGTCCAGAAGAATTATTTTTTCCCTTAGCTGAGAATTATTTGAGGGCCACATACAAGTAAGAAGTAATTTATTCCCCCCTGCAGAGAGAGAAATATAACATGTCACACTCACTAATGTTTAATATTAAGAGCAGCGGACATAAAACTTTATTCACCCCAAAAGCAGCAGTCTAGAGGGAAATAATCCTCTGGGCTGAATCAGCCCTGAGCTGAACAACCGAGCCTCAGGGACAGAGGAATCAGGCCAAGAACCTGGCTGCCAGGCACTGCGAGACTCTAGGGGCCCTCCTGGTGATGGGGAAGAGGTGAGGCAGAAGCTGGTGTTTGCTCAGAGGCCCAGAGCATCTCAGCTGAGTACCCGAGGACTCAGCACCTTGAACACCAGCCAACTCTACTACTTTAATGTACATTTACCCTGTGCCAGGTCCTGGACTAGGTGCTGAGATTGCTGGGGAAATGATACAGGCTTGGCCCTTTAGGGAAACCTGGGAGGAGGGAGCCCAAGAAGATGGGGAAGGTGGGCTTGGTGAGCTTGCTCCCTATCAAGCTGAGAAAAGCACCATGTCTAAAAGGCAGGCAGCTAACCGAGAGCCGGCGGGGCTCCATCTACAACCTGGTGAGCCTGAATTGGTATAACTTGTATTGTGAGGCTTTTGAGATGTCTTGTGACCTTGTGACTTTCCCCTTCATTGGTGCTTTTGCCCCCTGTAGTGACAAGCAGTTAAAAAAAACACACAAACATCAAACACTCAGCTGGACAGAGATCTGCAGACAGGAGAGAGGTTAAGACCCTCACTCAGTTCTGCAGTGGCATGGGGAGTGGGCATGGGAGGAGGGACAAAGGGCAGAGCAGGACAGGAGTAGCTGCAAGCCCCACCTGGAATGCTCTGGGATGGTGTATTCTGGCTGGACATTCTGCTGTGAATAATGAAGGTCCCCACAGAGAGCATTGGGCCCCTCTGCCCTGGTCCCCCGCCTCAGACCAGAACAGCAACCCACAGGCCTGGGGGAGGGGGTGGGAATCCAACACTCTGCCCACAAAACCCCGTTCTACTGACCTCGGATCTGCAGGTTGGAGAAGGTCTGCACAGGAATGGTAATGCTGAAAGACAGCAGAAGGAGAGGGGTGACCAGCCTGCCGGAGGACATTCCCAGGCCAGATCCTGGTCCAGGGTCATCATGATAGCTTCGAGGCCCTTTTCCTTGACAGGAAAGGCGGACCCCCATCTCTTAGCTTATCCAGCAGCCAACACATTCTCTGGGGCTGTAAGAGCCCTGGGTGTTATATGCAAGGGGAACATCTCCATTCAAAAGAGAGTGAGTGCTCCGAGGATGAAGAGGGGAGGGGAGAGCGGTGAAGAGAGTTCACAGGAGGCAGAGAAGATTGGTCAGCAGAAAAGAAGCCCGGTTTTTGTTGGGAGGGTGGAGAGTGAGCCTCTTAGTTTGGAAGATAACCCAAGTCCTTACTCTAGGACCTGATCAACATGGGCTGAATTGAATCCATCCATTCATCAGGCATTTACTGAATACCAACTGTGTATTAAGCGAGCACTGTGCTGGGCACTGGGATAGGAGGGGGCTGGTCACGAGGCTGAATAAGACAGTCCCTGATGGGGCTTCCCAGGTGGCGCAGTGGTAAAGAACACATCTGCCAAAGCAGGAGACATAAGAGACGCGGGTTCTACCCCTGGGTCGGGAAGATCCCCTGGAGAAGGAAAAGGCAACTCACTCCAGTATTCTTGCCTGGGAAATCCCATGGACATAGGAGCCTGACAGGTTACCGTCTATGGTGGTCGCAAAGAGTTGGACATGTCCGAGTATAAATGCACGCGTGAAGGGAGCAAGGCGACTCTGGGACGGGGCAGTAGGGCAGGCGGCTGGTCTGGGCTCACCGGTTCTCCTCGCCCTCCAGCAGTTTCCTGTAGGTGGCGATCTCGATGTCCAGGGCCAGTTTGACGTTGAGCAGGTCCTGGTATTCCTGCAGGTGGCGCGCCATCTCGTCCTTGAGGCTCTGCCCCTCTTCCTCCAGCCGGGCCAGCGCCTCCTGGTAACTCGCAGCCTCCCGCGCGTGGCGCTCCTCCTGCTCGCGCATCTGCCGCTCCAGTGACTCGTTCTGTGGGTGGAGGCGGACCGTTCCCCGAGGCCCCGCCCCAAGTAACTTTTCAGAGCTCCGCCCCCAACCAGTCTTTCTCCAGCATCTGCTAGGGCTGTAGGTCCCAGCGCCGGCTCGCGGACCCCGTCCCCCTCCCCGCCTGCGGCCCCGCCAGTGCTCACCGTGCCGCGCAGGGACTCCAGGTCGCAGGTCAAGGCCTGCAGCTGCCTCCGGTAGTCGTTGGCCTCGTGCTTGGCCTGGCGGAGCAGCTCCGCGTTGCGGGCGGCGGCGTCGTTCAGGTCCGCAAACTAGATGATGAGAGGGCTTTATGCTGAGGAGTGATCTGGGGCCGCATATCGCAGGAGCTTGGTGGGCCCGGGGGGTTGGAACGAGGCTGGAGGATCAGGGAGATGGGCCGGACAGTAGGGTTGTTTTCCAGCCCACCTCGCGCCATTGGCACTGGATGGGGTTATTCACAGTCACTGTGGCCCATGGACCCAGACGACACTGCTACTTCTCTAGCATCTAGCCCAGTGCCTGATGAGGGAACGCATGAATGAGCAAGGAGTGCCACAGAACCCAGACTCTCCAGCAGCTCCATCCTCGGGACAGAACCCTGTCCTCCTCCATCACACACAGGGAGCTCTGGTGAGTAGAGACCAGGTTCTAATAACCATCTCTCCCTCAGCCTGCACTGAATCCCTCATGGCTCCATCATGCCTTAACCTGCTCAGAACCATCACTGACTTCTGCCCCTTACACTCCTCAGCTCCATGCCCTGGGCCAGGATCTCCGGGCCCCCACTTTTCTGTGCTTTATGGCCTCTACTCAGGCTGTGTCCTGCATCCTGAATACCCTTTCTCTCTTCTCTTTATGTTCATAGGCTGCCAGTCCCTCGTGGCCCCACTGCCCTCCCATGAAATCCATCCTACCCCCACATTGCGTATAATCCCTGCCCTGCGGTGTTCTTCATAGACATTAGACGGAGTGACATCACATCTCCCTGGTCAGACATGTCTCTGTATGCTGGGCAGAGCCTGGCATGCAGTAGATGCTCAATAACCCAGGATGCAGATGGCAGAAGCATCAAGAATGTGGGCTTGGGACCTCTCTGGCAGTCCAGTGGTTAAAGCTCTACCCTTCCAATGTGGGGAGCATGGGTTTGATCCCTGGTCAAGGAACTAACATCCCACATGCTTCGAGGCATGACCAAAAAAGCCCTCCAGATAAACAGTTAAAAAAAAAAAGTACAGGCTCCTAAGTGAGACAGCTAGGGTTAGAAATCCAGCTCTATTGCTTAGGAGCTGTGTGATTTGGGCAAATTGGTTACCGTCTCTGGACTTTAGTTCTTTCATCTTTCAAAGAATAGTAACTACTTCATGGTAAGATAATCCTTGCAAAGCACAGGGCCTAAAACACAAGAGTGTTGGCTAGTAGTCAATAGCAACAGGCACTAATAAGTACTTATTGGAAGTAATAGTGCCTGTATGACCCTGGGCAAGTCGCCTCTCTTCTTTGGTGAAGGTCAGTCACTCAGAGAGGATCCTCTCCCAGCTTCCTCCACCCTCCTTCCCTGATTCTTTTGTACGGAGCCAGGAGTGCTGCCTGGAGGAGGCAGGCTGTCCCAAAGTCAGGGATACCTTGGACCGGTACCACTCCTCCGCCTCATGCATGTTGCTGGACGCCACTGCCTCATACTGTGTGCGGATCTCTCTCAGGGCCGCTGTGAGGTCAGGCTTGGCCACATCCATCTCCACGTGGACCTGCTGCTGGGCCAGCTGCTCCTGGAGCTCCCGCACCTCCTGGCCAGGGTGAGAGAAGGGTTGCCAGGCCTCAGGGACCAGCTGCAACTGGGGCTTCCCCATAACATCATGCCCTCTTCTGTCTGCCCCTTGGACATGGACGTTGGCTAGGGGAGATAGGATGTTCCTAGTCGGAGGAAGTGGCGCTATCCAGGATAAGGGAAGAAGCAGGTTAGTCTGGGGGCCCTGGGGTGTCCTCCTCCCAGGCCCGGAAGTCAGGAGTGCTGGAAGCACATCTGTGTTCTCATGAAAGAGTGTCTGAGTCCCTGTGGTGTGGGTGTGCCTATGGGTTCCTGGGTTCCCTGAGCCCATGGATTCTGAATCCATTATCTGAAGTCAGAGCTCAGTGGGGTCTTTTTTTTTTTTTTTTTTTTAATGTATGGCTGTCATTTCAATGGAAACAGGTGGCAGAGGGAGTGGAGTCATAGAGACCAACTATGTGACCTTAGCACATTCTTTAACCTCTCTGGGCTTCAGGTTTCTCCTCTGTGAAAAGGAGATAACACTAGAACCATCCCTATCTCACAGGGTTGTAGCTAAGAAGAATGAGGCAACAGGACCCACAATAAGTGGAATGTGTGTCTCGGTGCATTTTACTAGGGGCTGGGGGTGCTCTCTTATCTGTCTCTAGCTCTGTCTCCCTCAGTCTCTCTCTGCATCTCTTTCTCTGTCTCTCTCTCATTTTCTTTCTCTGTCAGTCTGTCTCTTTCTCTCTGTGAATATCTGTCTCTGTCTCCCCATCTCTTTCCCTCAGTTCCAGTCTCTGTGTTGGCCTTTTTTTCCCTCTTTCCCGATCTTACCTCCTCATGGATCTTCCTCAAGAACCGGATTTCCTCCTCCAGAGACTCAATCTTCCTCTCCAGATCCAGACGGGCCAGGGTGGCTTCATCTGCTTCCTGGAGCAGGGTGGGGCAGAGGGCCACTCTGACCCCAGACTTGTCCTCTCTGCTCCCTAGTCTAATCTGATCCCTGCTTTTGTGGCTGGTGGGGGCGGGGAGCAGCACGTTGCTCTGGAGGGCTGGGCTTAGGAACTGTGTTTGGGTGGGCTGCCATCAACATTTTCCCCTCCCCGATCCCTCCCCTCCACCACCCTGACCTGTCGATAGGCAGCCAGGTTGTTCTCAGCCTCCAGCCTCTGGTTGGTTTCATCCTGGAGCCTGGGGTACGGAGACACACTCCTGGGTCTGGGCTCTTCTGACAACTATGGGGACCCCTCCCCTAATCTCTCTGCCAGAGAGATACTCCCCAACCCCTAGGACCAGTGGAGCGGAAGGAAGAGTGAGGGGCAGAAGGATTCTAGACAGAGCCTTGGCCAGAAGGGTGAGCAGACAAGAGCCTGTGCTTTAAGTCATTACCAAGGTGCCTTATCAGGGTTGCTGCACCTGCTCCTGCTCACACAGGTGCTTCCAACCTACACTCATTCCTGCCATACACACACACACACATACACAAACACATACACACCACACTCACACACACACACGTCTTCTCGCACTTGAAGTCATGCATACTCTGCCAGCTCGGCAAGGATCATGCCCCTGGCATTTCCTCTGACCTTCGGAAATGGGTTTATTAAGATCTCCACTTTATAGCTGTGCAAGTTGAAGCACCTTGACTAGGGTCATAAGCTGGGGACAGGCAAAGTCACCTGTGTTCTGAAGCCAGGCTTGCCTGCTCTCTCCCCTATTGCTTGTACCCCAGCCCAGTCCTCCTGGTGCACCCCCATCTGCCCTTCCAATTCCTTCTCTAGACAGAGCTAAGAATAAGTGTATTCCCTGTCCACAGTCAGAAGGCCCTGCAGTGAATAAAACTCAGAGAGCCTGCTTGCTGGGGTCCCTGACTGTCCACAGCTTTCCTCAGTGGGAAGGTGCTGATGGTACCCCAGCTCCCTGGCAGAAGGTGTTTGGGAATCAGATCCCCGGGAATCAGACTCTGGGCCTCGTCCCAGGTCCTCCATTATCTGGGAACAAGAATCGCCCTCCCTCCTAAAGGCGAGAAACGGGGGAGCAGGAAGGCAGAGCCCTGCCAGAGACCTATAAGCGTCCCCTCCCAGGACTCAGTCCTCCTGGTTCAGGAGGCCCCTCTGCGGCTCCCCTCCTCACTTCTGCCTCAGGGTGCCCAGGTCCTGTGCCAGGTTGTCCCTCTCCACCTCGAGCCGGGCGCTGTTGGCCGTGAGTTGATCGAGCCGCAGGCGCAGCTCGCGCAGCTCCGCCTGGTAGACGTCAGCCAGCTTGGTGGGCTCCTTGGCCCGCAGCTGGTTGAGCTCAGCAGCCAACGCCTTGTTCTGCTGCTCCAGAAAGCGCACCTTCTCAATGTAGCTGGCGAAGCGGTCATTGAGCTCCATCATCTCTGCCCTCTCGCTGGCCCGGGTCTCCTTGAAACCGGAGTTGAGTGCCCCGGCCAGGGAGAAGTCCACCCGGGCCGGGAGTGGAGGCGGCATCCGAGCCAGGGACAGGCGGGTGCCAGGACCCAGGCGGCGGCCCCCCACCACCATCTCCGAGGAGGAGACGTAGGAGCGGCGAGTGGCTGAGGTGACCCGTCTCCTCTCCATCCTGGCCTGGCTCTGCCCGCTCCTGAGATGTGCGGGCTTTAAGGAGGAGAGGACCAGCCTGGCACAGCCCAGGCTGCCCCTGGCAACGCCCCCTGGCATAGCCTGAGGGGGTGGTGCTGGGCCACAGCCCAGCCACGGGGAGAGCGCCTCTCACCCCACCGAGGCCACTGTGCCCCGAGGCAGGGCCACCAGAGCATGCCAGCCCCAGTCTGGCTCCAGACAGAGCTGCTAGTGGGCAGTTTCTGGGGCCGATGCTGTGTCTGAAACCCTGACCACTGAGCAAGCTGGGCTCACCCCAGCCTCCCTGCACCCCCTCCTGAAGCCCAAGCCTTGACAGCTCCACAAAGCACTTATGAAGCTTCACTGGCTGTCCCCCAGCCTCCCACCCCCTTGAAACTGTTCCTGTAATATCCCCATTTCAGCCTCCACAAAGCACTTATGAATGAGCTGGCTGTCCCACCTCCCATCTTTGTTCCTGTAATATCCCATTTCCCTGGCTCCCCCTCACCTCACTCTCACAGTGGAGATTTATCTCTTTCAAGTTCCCACACAACAGGCTGAAAGGCTGGGAAAGGCTTCTGGGGATGAGTGGGTTTGGGAACCGAGGAGCCAGTGGTTCTGAACTGGGAGCCCGGGCCCAGTGCCCTGTGGCCCCTTGATTCAGATCCATCCACCCCTTCTATCTGGTTGCCTGGGGGTCCACCCAGGCCCTCGACCCATCTGTGCCCCTGGACTTCTGGGAAGCGGGCAGCCTTCCTCTCCTGCACCACCCCCTCTTGCTGCCCACTGCCCATGCCTGGGCCTCTGATCCCTTTTCCCGGGCACTTGCTGAATGGAGCCTTGTTCTCCACCACTGGTGAGGGCGTTGCTCAGCGAGGGCAGCCCCTGCGGGGGGCTGTGCTGTTTTCATCCCAAGATGCCAGCCCGTTGGGCGGGGCGCAGCCCAAGCCCCTTGCTCAAAGAGCTTCTCGGAAAGCATCTGAAGGGAGCTGGGGTGCCGCGGGGAGCAGGCTCTGTGCCCACCTCAACCATTGTGTCTGTGCCAAGGTGAGTCATTCAGTGGGCACCAGGAGAGGCCCTGGGGGGTGGCCCAGCAGTGCCAGGGCTCCAGCACTGCAGACAAGGCCTGACTGCTAGTCCCCTCCCCTGCTCTCAGAGCCAGCTCAGCCCCTGAGGCCCTGTCCCAGCAATACCCCTTCCTCCTCACCAAGGGGGATGCTCTTCATTTGGGCATGTTTTATGGGCTGCTTGATGAGATTTCCCTGTGAGTCCCAGGCAGAGAAAGGGGATGAGAGTTCCTAATTTTGGGGGAGGGAGGTTCTGTGCCACGCAGCACCTGCCATCTTAGTTCCCTGACCAGAGATCAAACCAGCATCCCCTGCATTGGAAGCACAGTCTTAACCACTGGACCACCAGGGACTTCCTAATTCTTTAGTGGAGTCTGATGCTGGGCCTGAGCAGTATCATGGGGAGGGGAATCATGAGAAGGGGGCACCCGGTGACTTGATCCTTTTGTGGTTTGGGGAGCTGAGAAAGGATGGGGGTGGGGAGTGACCTTAAAGGAAGAATAAGACTGAGGGCAAACCCTTGTCCCGACTCCTCTCTGTGGCTTGGAGTGGCTGTGCACTTCCAGCTTGCCAGGGAAGTCACAGTGTGGCCTTTTCTCTTTGTCCAAGTGAAATCTAGTTGAAATGAGTGCAGAGCAGTCCTGGAGGAAAAAGTTGTAATAGAGCAGAAAGGACTTGTCAGGAACGCTCAGTAAACTGTTTTTGTGAAGCACAGGCTTGTTTCAGCAGCAGCAGGTGAGGCCCCCTCCTCACCCGTTTTAGCCATCTCACTGGGCCCCCGTCACCCACCTGCATCCTCTCCCTCTATCTTCAACCCCTCTCTCTCCTTCAAACCCACCCCTACATTCAGCCCTTATCTATCTTATGTTCACACATAGAAGCAAAGAGGTGGTGGACAGATTTGGCCATGGTCGTTTGTCAAAACTTCATTGCTTTTTATTTACATGCATTGTAGAAAAATCAGAAAATACAGATAAGCAGAACAAAAAAATTAATTAGCCGTCATTTTGCCACCTGGAGATATAAGCAGATTTTTTTTTTCTACACGTATAAATTCATTTTTAAAAAGTAGGCTCATGCTGTACAAATTATTTTGTAATTTGCTTTTTTTTACTCGACAATATGTTGTGAACATCTTTTCATATGCATAAATATTTATCTCCATCATCATTTTAACAGTTACATGGTTTTCCACCATGTGCATGAATGTGCATGACTGCTAAGTCGCTTCAGCCGTGTCTGACTCTTTGTGACCCTATAGACTATAGCCTGCCAGGCTCCTCAGTCCATGGGATTCTCCAGGCAAGAATACTGGAGTGGGTAGCCATTCCCTTCTCCAGGGGATCTCCCCAAACCAGGGATCAAACCCAGGTCTGTCTCCTGAATTGCAGGCAGATTCTTTACTATCTGAGCCACCAGGGAAGCCCGTGCATGGATATAACCAGGCCCTATTGTTGCACAGTTCTGTCCCCTCTCTCTGTTTGTTCTAGATTACACTGTGATGCACATTTGCTCCACGTAGACATAGCTCCCAGCCTCTACCTCTACTCGCCTCCTCCCAGCCTGGCTGAAGCCCCATTCTCCATGGCACCTCCTCACATGCTTCCCTAATCTGAAGCCTCATCAGCCAAAGCCTCAGGCCAGACCCTGGATGGCCTTCTGGACTGGACAGCAGAACGCTGCTGGCTCTGGGAAGAGGACGCCTGAACACCCCTCCCCACAGCTTTCAGCCAAATCAGGTCCTGGGACAAGATGACCTCCCACTCGCTATGCCCATCCTTTACATCAGAATCTTCCAGGAAGACCTCCTGTTTACAGCCCAAGTACCTTCGGGACAGATCAACCCTCCACCTAGCCTCCACTCACACAGAAGGTGCCAGCCTCCAATTCAAGGGGCCCTTTTGTCCCTCGACTGCTGCCCACTGTCTCCCTGCTGCTCTCCCAGTGCCTGACACAGCATGGTGGTTGGCAAGCGTGAGTGGGACGGAGGGAACATGGGTCTCTGGCCAACCCCTTGAGTCCATGCACTCCGGGACCCATCCCTGAGGAAGGGAACTGAGCCCTGGTGGCCACTAGATGGCAGTGCTGAGCTGCCCAGATCTGAGTGGCCTTGTGGCCATAGCCCTTTGGAGGCAGGAAGAAAGCTGGTTTCAGGCTTTCTAAAACCCAAAAGTGCATCACCCAGAGGGGTCACTAGAATTGCCTCTGACTGCTATGGCAGCACCCTCTAGGGGAGAGAGCAAGGCCACTCAATAGCTATATGATTGTGGATGACTCAGGAACCTTCTCTGAGTCTCCATTTCCACATCTGTATAATGAGGTCTAGACAAACTTCATTCCAAGGTAGTTGTAAGAAAAACTATCAGTGAAAGCTGGACACAGCAGGTGCTCGACAAATGCTAGCTTCCATTTAATAACACCTACCAGGGGATTCCCAGGTGGCACTAGTGGTAAAGAACTCACCTGCCAATGCAGGAGGTGCCTGAGACACGAGTTCGATCCCTGGGTTGGGAAGATCCTCTGGAGAAGGGAATGTCAACCCACTCCAGTAGTCTTGCCTGGAAAATTCCATGGACAGAGGAGCCCGGCAGGCTACAGTCCATAGGGTCGCAAAGAGTCAGACACAACTGACGTGACTTAGCACATATGCACCAAGTGCTGTACCTGTTTCCATGTTAGCACATCTCTGATGGGGTGGGCCTGGACGGGTGGGAGCTGGGTCTTCTAGGGGAGCTGCCATGTCCTGTCGACTCCATTGGGGTTGGGGCAGGGACAGCATGTGGGCAGGGACACCCCACAAAGGGCAGTGTGGACAGGATGTGGAGGAGGGGGCAGCCAGTGAAGAGAAGGTGGGAGTCGGCACTCTTCACCCCCAGGCCACTAGCTGTTTATAGCTTTGGGTCTCCCAGGGAACACGTGAGAGTTAGGTCCCACTGTCCTAGCGGACACTGAATAGAGGCTGTTTCCCACCCTGCTTTCTCATCTCCTTGACTCCCTCAGTGAGCTGTCCTTCTATCTTTGCCCTTCCCCAACCCTTGTGGACTTGAGACCCACAGTTCCATCAGCTTGAGAACCTCTTGGTGTGTCAACATCTCCTATGGGGATGGGTCTCTTCTACACTTGAGCCTGAGGCTTCCCAAGGACAACGCCCTCAGTAAACAGGGTCTTCCCAGTGCTAGATCTATGTCTTCCCGTCAGACTGGGATGCATCTAAGGGTAGGGTCTGTCTCCCACTTCAGACTCAGGCACCCACAGACCGAACCCGCCTCCTAGGGTAGGAGCCATCTGATTAGAGGATCCATGGTTCACTGTCAGCTGGGAGCTTCTGAGTGCAGGGGACGTTTTTCTGTTGGAGGATGGCTGCCTTGGGCCAGGGACGGTTCCTTCTCCCATCCTGAGCCTGTGCCCAACCTGGCCCTGCAGGTTAGAAGGATCCAACTCCTGTGGCTGCAGAAGGGATCTCGGCTGAACACCTAGACTCCTTCCCCTTCTCTTCTCTGGTCCCTCAGCCTTTGGAGGCATCAGCTCATTCACCTTCACAGACCCAGGGGCCAGCTACTGCTTTGGGGTTAATAAGTTTGGGCCCTTCTCTGCCCCCATCTCCCCACCCAGCCAGGGCCTGCTCCAGCCTACCCCCCACCTCCCAGCCTCTAACTCTGAGACCAGCTCTTTAATTCCTTTCCTTGATCTGCTCTGCTCCCTGCTCCCTTCCGTCTCCCTGGCTGACTGCGTCCCTTTGAGAAGGTGAGAGGCGGAGACCAGATGTGTACCTGGAGGGAGGAGAGGGCTGGCGGGCAGTGTGTTATTTCCAATCCGGTGGTCTTCCAAATGGACAGGATGAGCTAGGAGGGCAGTGCTGTGGGCAAGCCAGGGGGAGCCCCAGGATGAGCTGGAAGACACAGCCATGGTCTCCAGGTTCCTGGGCATGACTGGTTCCTTCCTCCCCCCTCTCTCCCACAAACTCCATCCCAAGGTCTCCTGGTCCCTGTTCACAAAAAAAACATGGAGAAGGGGAAGACAGCTAGGACCTAGATTCTATCTGGGAACCAGGATCCCCCAAAGTCAGCCAAGAGCCAAAGGAACATTCTGGAGGAGTCTGAAGACTGATGAGGAGGGGTCTGGGAGGCAGGATGCCTGAGTTTAGCAGCTGCCAAGGAGGATCCCCATGCAGTGATGAAGTTCCCTATGGGTGCCAAGCCAATGGCTGGGGTTGGGGAGGACCCAGTGGAAAAAGCCCAGTCCCTCCCTCCTGACAGGTCCTGACACTGATGGAGGTTTGAGCTGACGCACAGGTGACAAGGACTCCATCCTTACTCGTCTTGTTCTGTGTCTGCAGCTCCTGGCACTGAGCCTGGGTCTCTGAACTGGGGCAGGAATTTGTGCCCTGGGGTGGGACCCAGACCTGAGCTGCGGGGCCTGGGGTGGGTGTGAAGATCAAGGGAAGAGAGAAATTCTGAACTCCCTAAAGTAGAGCCAGCCCCCCCTCCTCATCAAGGCTGAAGAGGCAGGCTGAAGCGGGAGGGGGCCTTAGGGCAGTGGATGGGGGAGCCATCGATTGCCGCCTCTCATGGATGACTCTACGCGAGAACAATCCGATCTCAGAGTGTCATCGCTGCCCACGGAGGTCAGCTGGGAGCTGGTTGTCAGCTTGCTGCCCCCACTCCCACCCCCTAGCCCCTGCCAGCTCCCTGAACCAGCCAGGCTGCCTCCTTGTGAGCTGGACCCCTCAGCCCTACCCCCTGTGATTGAGGGCAGGAGCCCATGTGCTTAACTCCATCAGCAGAGTCTTTGTACATTTAATGGGTCACCTGAGAGCACATTTTGCACCACAGAGCCATGGGTGTTTGCCTAACGAATGGTCGGCTGCAGAACAACCTTGTCAAGTGACCTCTTCCCCTTGTGAGCGGCCCCCAGCCCAAGTAACTTCAGCCTCCTGCAATGGAGCCTGAAGCTTGCCCTCCTGGCCCTGGTTACCAGCTGCTTTGCTCTGTGCCTGCCCGCCTCTGCACTTGCAGGGGTGATGGTGATGATCAAATGAGATAATGTATGTGAGGGCACCAGGAAATGGGGAAGTTATTCAATGTCGATCCAACCAGCAGGAAGCGAGGCCTCCTGAGGTCAAGGCGTCACACCAGGCTGCTGGGGGCTCCAGATGTGAGGTGGTGACTGTTTCTGAGGGAATCATGGCACACAGGGGGAAAAAACTCATTAAGACTAATTGGAGAGGAGGAAATCCCTGGCTCGCTGAAAGAAAAGATGTCTGCTCACTTGTAAAGGGAAGCAGCTCAGTGTCATGCATAGATCCAACCAGACCCCGGTCTGAGACCTGAAGCTGCCACTTGCCATCTAACCCCGGGCACATTTTGTTAACCTTTCTGTCCATTTCCTCATTATACTGTGTAAGGCTGTGAAGCTGTGAGCTGCCTGCAGTCAGTAGGAATGCAGGGTACCCATTTGCATGCTCCGCTCCTCCAAAAAGGCACAGAAACTGAGCAGGGAGGGGTGCCCCAGGTAGAAGGGGAGGAGGTACCCCTAGAGCAGTTTGAAATTAGCGGCATTATTTACACACTACTCACAAAGTGCTAAATGCGTTTAACATGTTTGTTTTCAGAAGCAATTTAAACACAAGATTCTTGTAATTTTGTTTACGCTATTCATTCACACAGTCAGCCACGTCTTCCTGGGCAGACAGAGGTAAACTTGGGTTGAACTGTCGCAATCCGAATGAGTGGAGAGGAGAGCCACAAATAACATGAGGAGTGGACTTTTGGAGCTTGAGGGGGAGGATTGTGGTGGGTTCAAGCAGGTGGGGGCTCAGCCTGGAGTCTTACTAAGACCTGGGGACCACTGAAACTCTTTCCTTGATGGTGGAACTCCGGGCAACCCACGCCCAGGATGTAGGAGGATAGAACGAGGCTTCAAGTACGATCACACCTTCACTCACTAAGACAGACCTTTAGTAGAGGGTGGTGCTGCAGAATAAGGGGCAGGTCTCACTCGGAAGGGTGCAAAAGGAGGCAGAGGGGGGATTTTTTTATACTCAGTCGTTTCTTAAAAAAAAAAAAGATTGTTCCGGGACTTCTCTGGCAGTTCAGTGGTAAAGACTCTGCATTGACGCTGCAGTGGGGCAAGGGTTCGATCCCTGATCGGGGAACTAAGATCCCACATCTCCTTAGGCCGCACGGCCAAAAAAAAATAAAGTTTCTTGAGGCCTTAAAGGGTCAGAAGAGGTTGCTGTTCTATCTAGGTATACAGAGAGAAACACACGCCAAGGATGGAGATGGTTTATTGATCATTATAATAAAAAAATATATATCCACCTATATATATGTGTGTATATACGCAGAAATAAAGGATCAGAGGATATACACCCAAGTATTAATAGCTCTTACATCTAGGTGGTAGCATTAAGGTTTACACTTCTTCTTACACTGAGTGTGTATCCTGTTTACAATAGGGTAAAAATGATAAACTCTTTTCATTTGGAAATCAAGGCACCATTATCGGCATCATAGGCAGGACTGCTGCAGGGGGCTGGGCTCTTGCTTCAGGCTGGGGGGATGGGGCTGAAGAGGCCTTTTTCTCAAAGCCAGGAAGAGCCTAGCTGGAACTCTCCCCCATCTGCTCCTCTTCCCATGCTCACTCCTCCTCCACTGCACAGAGCCCTGTGTTAGATGGCGAGGGCAGGGAGGAGGATAGGAAGGAAACAAAGCCCCCCATAGCTAGCTTCCTGCATGGAGGGCATTATAAACTAGGGGGGAATGATGGCAGCACCCTTTAAAATAGCAACACGTTAACACTCAGAAATGAATATATACACGCTGAGAAGCTGAGTGTAACTAGAGATTAATAAAGAGGGTGAGTAGCAGAATGAACGGCTGGGGGAGGACTGTTAATAAAGGAAGAGGGTGTTGGCGTTAATTGCTCTGAGCCAGGAAGGCAGGTCAGGGCTCCTGATGCAGGCGGCTCCAGGGACCAACAGGGGCCAGGCGGTCAGGACACCTTGACGGAGCAGCTTCCAGCTGACAGCGCTTCCCTAACCCCCATCAGTTCCTTCTGGCTCTTCTGGTTTCCAGGGTAGTGGGGACTGGAGGGGGGCTCTGCAGGCCAGTTGGATGAGGAGAGGTCGGGAAGAAGGAGAAAATGAGACTATATCCCACCATTCCCTTCCCCCACCCCAAAACCCATGTCTCCCCTCCTACCAGGGTCCCTGAGATGCTTGAAAGGACCCTAGGCCCTCCTCTCGCCTGGGTCTCGGCCCACCCTGTCCCCTCCTACTTGTCTCCATCTGCCACTGTGGCCCAGACCATCCTGCCCCCAAATGCCAGTCACCTGGGATTGCCAGGGGCCCAGCTGGCCTCTTCAGAGCGGTACTGGAAAGGCAGGCGATGCGGCTGCGGCCCCGGGCGACTCCCAGTGAGCGGGAGATGGAGGAACTGCAGAGGGGAAGGAAGGAAGCAAGGAAGGAGGGTGGGAAGGTCACAGCCAAGTCTGTGGACTATGGGGGGGGGGGGGGATGGGGGAATGGGTGGTAGTGGTGAGAGCTAGACGCCGAGCCTTGGGAGCAGGGGGAGACTGAGCATCAAAAGGAAGGGGAGCTGAGTGGGGTTTGGAAGGGAAGTAGAGGTGAGGGGTGGGTAGTCCACTGCCTGGGTTATCTAGTGAACACTCCATGTCTCCCTCGTGGAGAGGAAGCCTGCAGCCTTTACCAAAGGAGGGAGACACCCACCTCTAGTATAATCCCGTAATAGCAGGAACCCGGAACCCTCAGTCAGACAATCAGACGCTGGCCCTGCTCACAAGAGACCCCCACACTACTGGCTCCAAGGGGTTTACACATACACACACACACACACACACGTGCAGGGCCTGTAGTTTGCCTGGGCATCCGCTGCCCTGGTAAAAACTCTTTCTCTGCCCCCACCCCACACATCCCCCCTACCTCACCTCACAGCATGCCTCTTCTTGCGGGCTGAGGTCCCGGGGAAGGAAGATGCTGGCTTGGGGCCCTTCATGGTGAACAGGGGCATGGGGCCGCTGGGGAGGGAGGGAGATGAAGGATCAGAAGGGAACCAGAAACGGGTGCCAGCCGCTCCCCCCTCTGGCACCCGGGCTGGCGGGGCCGGGAGGGTGGACAGGATGACCTCTGAGGTTTCCTCCTCCTAAGAGGCTGATTCCTCTCCCTGCCTCACTCAGACTCGGCTGACAGCTGAGTGACAGCCCTGTTCTGGGAGAACATCCAGGTGTCAGTTTGTGGCGTGTCCGGGGAGCTGGAGTTCAGACAGTTTCACCCTTCCACCTGCCTGGCTCTGAGCTTGTTACCAAGAGGGGGGTTTGGGCTGTGGGAGGGATGGCGGGGAGTAGGCAGCCTGCCACCCTTGGCCTCCTGAGTCCAGGTTAGTCTGCAGCGTGTTTGTGGTCCTGAGCTGGCCGCTGCTCCCCCGCCCTGCCATGCGGGCAGAGGGCGAGGGGGAGAGCAGCTTTCCACCGGAAAATGCTGAATAAAGTTTTCTCAGGATTCCCCCTCCCTTCCCAGTCCCAGATGCTGGGCTGGATCTGGGGTGGAAGTGGCGGAAACGGGTATTTCTCAGAGGAACACTCAGGCCAGGCCTGAGTGACACAGAAGAACAGAGTGGGGTGGGCACCCCGGGTTAGTTCCTACTCTCTGCTTGCAGAGGGCTTCTGTGAGCTACTGTGGGCACGTCACAAACCAGCACAGAGCTGGTGGCTCCGAAGTATAGACAGACAAGGCAGGACCCCCAAGAGAAGCCACACCCTGACAGAAACTCATCCTCTGCTCCCCTGGGCCTGGATGCTGGTCAGACCGAAGGGAGAGAGACGTAGAGTCAACTCCAAGAGCGGACTGTCTCCTCTTCCCTTTGGCAGCACCTTTGGCCCTCGCTGACCCCTTATCCCCTGTTGGGAGGCTGGAAGGGAGACTCACCTGGGGATGAAGGGCTGATCCAGCCTGTTCAGCTCCTGGGGCACATTGTCCCAACCAACGCGTTCCTGGAAGCCCATCTTTGCAAGGGGCTCCTCGGAGAGGTCAAAGGTGGCGTTGAGGTCCCGAGAGGGCAGGGGCAGAGGAGTGGAGCAGTTCTGCAGAGCGGAAGGGCCCAGGGGTACCCGGCTTTTGATGACCGTGGCTGGGCAGAAGCGAGGGGATGGGCAGGGGGAGAGGGCCCTCTTGGCCGTGGGGGTGCTGGGCCCACATGGAAGCCGAGCCTCAGGCAGGGGCCCCCTCCTCAGGCAGGGCAGGAGGGACTGGCGCTGGCGCTTGGTCCCCAGTTTTGGGGCTGGGGGGCTGTCTGGCTCTGAAGGGCTCGGTCTCCTCCTCTTCTTCTCTGTGGCCTCCCGGGATGCCTGGGGTGGGGTGCAGTCTGGCCTGGGTGGGACCCCTAGAGTGTGCGTGAGGCCACTCAGTTGCCTTGCCATGGTCCGAGTCACGGGGCCCGAGTATCCTGTAGACTCTGGGCAGAGAGGAGGAGGGTGTGGAGAGGGATCAGGGGTTGATGGGAGGAGAGTTTCTAGAATCTGGGGAGACACGAGACAGGCAGGAGCACCTGACTCCTCAGGTCTGCATGACTCCTGGGCCTCTGTGCAGATGCCCATGATCCCAGGGGTCCAGCCTCCCACCAAACCATGCATCTGAGGCTGTGGCCATCCCTTGGCAGAAGGAGGCAGAGCAGGGCTGAGACTCACTTGACTCTGAACGCAGCTCTTGAACCAGAGGTGCCTTCCTGGCTGGGCCAGGCTCCCCAGAAGCCTCCCCTCCAGGCTCAGCATTTTCCTCTCGCACCAGCTGCTGCAGCGTCTCAAACTCTGCAATCATGTCGGGGGTCAGGAGGTTGGCTGCTTGGAGCAGGGAATATTGGCGCTGGGCCAGGTACAGCACCCTCAGGGCCAACCTGGAAGAGAGGCAAGGGGGTCCCCGCCCCACCTCAGATCTCTCGGCCATGAGTAGCACACGTGCACTGGACCCCTTCTGCCTTGAAGGGACTGCCTGGCCAACCTCATCACCCTCCCAGTTGTGCTGAAGATCAAGGCTGGTGGAGATGACCGCGGGTAATGGTGGGAGGCTTCACCCACTAAATATGTCCCCTTACAAAGACAGGACTCAGAAAGTAGGGAAAGGGCACTAAGTGACCTCAGAACGCCTGAGTTTCCTCTCAGCTCTGCCACCTATGAGTGCTGTGATCTTGAGTGAGTCCGTTTCCCAGGGGCTATGAGAGGTCTCAGAGAAGAGGCCTGCTCAAGCTAGACCAACAGCTCAAATTCCAGCTCCAACACTTCCCAGCTGTGTGACCCCTTGAATCACCTCACACCTCCAGTGTCCACATCCTTAAAATGAGGATAACACAAGCAGCTACCTCATAGGATTGCTGAGAAGATGAAATGGGTTATTTTTAAAATTTTTGGCCATGCCTGGCGGCTTGCGGGATCCTAGTTCCCTGAACAGGGATTGAACCCCGGGCGCTCAGCAGTGAAAATTTAGAGTCCTAACCACTGGACTCCAGCGAAGTGGACTCCCCAAATGGGTTATTTTAGATATAAAGTGTTTAATGAGTACTTGGTACATACCCAGCACTGTAAGGTGAGCTAATTATTATTTTCTGTATAATAATAATAATCATGTCATCTACCTCATTAGGGTAAGAGGAGATTAAATAAGACAGGCCATGTTGATCTTGGTTCTGAGGAGACCCTCAAAAATGCATTCAGCCTGCACTTTCTATTTAACAGTTGGGATCCTGAAAGAGTGTGTGTGTATTAACACGTACTTCACATGCACTGAGGGGCTATTTAAAGGAAATTATGAGGATAATGTGATTATTGATGTTGTAAATTTAGATTCTAATAAAGCAAATTTTCTTTCTGTGAGGCACACCTATGATAAAAGAATAAACACAATTATCTCGGTGGGGATTATTCATGGCCAATCATTTATCCTTGGGTAGCACTATCTGCCTGGGCATCTCTGAGCCCCCTCCTCTGCCCTCAATGCGTGCACAGGGAGCCCAAACTCATGTTATAAAGCAGCTTCCAGGCCCCTTTGAAAGAAGGCAGGATATAAATTAAAAAGGACACCTCAGAAACTCATTCTATATCTGCCTGAGCCACAAATTATATGAAAATAAGACAACTGAGAAAAGTGAGCATCTGGAGACAAATGCTCTGACTTGGCTGTCAGATGACCCAGGTCTGACTTTGTCCCTCTCGTCCTGTAGCCCCGGCAAATGGGGAGTTGGTCTATATCACGAGTTTTCAATTTAGGTTTCAAGAAACCCATCAGAGGACATTTTTAATGGAATAGCTCTGCTTTATCTGTTCTACATATTAGACCTCAGGATAAGATTTCATTTGAAGACAGGGCTTTGCCGCTAAAAAAATTCTGAAAAACCACTGAATTGGAAAATCTAAAATCTACTCAGTGTCCCAGTGGCCTAAGATTCTAAATTCTAAAGTCAAAGTGAAATTATTTTCGATTATCTGGTTGTTAGGGTGTTTCCAAGTATCAGGGGCTGCGGATCTAGAATGTTCCACAACCCCTGATACTTTGGGTCTTCCATCACTTTTATTAGTATCTGTTATTAGCTCTGCTTCCCTGGTGGCTCAGTGGTAAAGAACCGCCTGCCAGTGTAGGAGACGCAGATTCGATCCTTGGGTCGGGAGGATCTCCTGGAGAAGGAAATAGTAATCTACTCCAGTATTCCTGCCTGGGAAATCCCATGGACAGAGGAGCCTGGTGGGCTACAGTCCATGGGGGAGCAAAAGAGTCAGACACGACTTAGCGACTAAACAACATTATTAGCTCTGGACTGTGATGCCCAAATCGTAGCCAAGGTTGAAGCCACTTGTCAGAAACCACAAAATCAGAGGCAAAGCAGAAATGAGAACCCTGGTGTCCCCCATCTTCGCAACGGGGGACTCCAGGCCAAGAGACCCTGAGTCATCAGTGGCAGCCCGTGGTTGTTCCCTGGGGTCCAGGGGGCATCCCGCCAGTACATTCCTGCCACTCTTGGGCCCTGGGGAGTCAGCAGTAGGAGACAGATAATAAGCCACTGATTATTCAGGCTGCAGCATTTTTGCTGAGTCGGGAACAGACACTCCTCAACAAGAAATAAAATTAAACAGGCCCTTCTGTCCGGAAGCTTTAAATACACTGCCTAGCGTGAGGCATGCTGTGGAGGGAGGTGTCGGGTTGGCAGCAGCAAAGCTAAGTGGCAGAGGATTTATGTTCTGGGGGCCAAAGAAGAAAATACAACCAGCACCTCTCTATTAAGCACGGAAAGAATGGTCCAAAAGCCATTTCTCTCTGGGTTTGTATTTACTCCTGAGGAGAAATAGCCTCGGTCAATCTGTCGATGAGACAGACGACAAACACCTGACTCAGGAAGGCTGTCCCATCCTCAGCGGCCGCCCAGCTTCTCTTGGCTGAGCACAGGCAGCTTGGCCCTTAGACTGGAAAGTATAGCTCCAGCCCCAGGCAGCCCTGCCCTACCTTGGCATTCGCCAGCTGTGTGGATGGAATTTGGTGTTTTGCTTCCCTCTTGTCAAACTGCCAGCTACACAGAGTAATAAATAGAGAGGCTGCTACGTAAACAGAGTAGGCGATAATATGAAATTGTTGACAGCAGGTATGGGACAATTGGATGATAAAACACTTGCCTCTTGGACTTCCCTGGTGTGGTGGTTAAGAATCTGTCCGCCAAGGCAGGGAACACGGGGTTCAATCCCCTGATCTAGGAAGATCCCAAATGCCTTGGAGCAACTAAGCCTGTGAACCACAGGTACCGAGCCTGCTCTCTAGAGCCCACGAGCCGCAACAAGAGAAGACTCTGAAATGAAGAATATTCCCTGCTTGCTGCAACTGGAGAAAGCCATGTGCAGCAGCAAAGACCCAGTGCAGCCAAAAAAAAAAAGGCTTGCCTCTTTAACTAAAATACAAACAGAGCTTCTATGATATGCTTGGCACTACTTTCCTTCCAGGGAGAATTCCATGGTCAGAGGAGCCTGGCAGGCTATAGTCCGTGGGGTTACAAAGAGTTGGACATGACTGAGCGACTTTCACTTTTCTGCTTCCAGGGGGCCTGGAACCCATCACCTCCCGCCTTGGAGCCTGGAGAGGAGCAAGAAGATACCTACTGCTTAGAACAGTCCCTGTCCAAGTTCGGTGGTGGGAGGTGGTCCACGACTGGCTTGGGCTGCATGGTCAGGTCAGGACCCCTGGGCGATGGGTATCTGAGGTTCTGTTCTGGCACCTGGGTTGGAATCTAGAGAGGAAGAGTGTCACAGGTAAAGAGCCCAGAGCAGCCTCCCTCACTTTACCTGCACAGCTCCTGAAACCCACCCATCCTCCAAGAGCGGGAATGACAGCTCCTGGAAAGACCTGGTCCTAGTAGGGTCCTTCTCTCTCCCAGTTCATGTCGTCCCTCCCTCCTCCCCTTCTGGTAACAAACAGGCTCCCTGCTTTCAGACACACCGGATCTGACCAGTTCTTCCTGCACAGAATCTGAAAGTCTTCCAATGACTGAGATATAAGTCATCCAAGCAAAGAAGCCAGGACTGAAGGGACCCATGAGTTAGGGTAGATTTTCTTCCAATATTCCACCAGCTCCAAGTCCTACCTCCTTGGCCGGGCCTTCGTCCCTGTTCTCTGGGGGCTGTTCCCTATTTGAGGAGTTCCCATCCACGACCTTCTCCCCAGGGGCCTCTGACCCCAGGCTCTCCTCTTGAAGGACTGCAGACCCTGGCTGGCGCTCTGGGGTGCAGTGCTGGCTGGGGAGGTGGGACGGTGAGGGGCAGCTGGGGAGGCTAAGGAGAAAAGGAGAGGTTTGCGAGGCATGAAGCAGGGGCAGGTGGGAAGAGCAGGATCCCTGTGGCTCCAGGTGGTACAGAGTCTATAAGGTGTTGGATGCTCAGATAACAAGTGGGCAGTAGCTGAGGGTGAAGAAGGAGTCAAGGATTTTCTGGTTTAGAAAAAAAACGACATGCATGCGCGCTAAGTCGCTTCAGTCGTGTCCGACTCTTTGCGACCCCATAGACTGTAGCCTACCAGGTTCCTCTGTCCATGGGATTCTCAGGCAGGAATACTGGAGTGGGTTGCCATGCCCTCCTCCAGGGGATCTTCCCAATCCAGGGATCGAACCTGCTTCTCTTACCTCTCCTGCATTGGCAGGCAGGTTCTTTGCCAGTAGTGCCACCTGGGAAGCCCAGAAAACAATGACACCCACCCCTTGAATGCACCTTCTTGTGAATAGCAGATCCTGCTTATATGGACTGGGGTGTGGTTTACTCCTTCAGCACAGAACATTCTAGGTGACAATCAGAGAGCTGGGCACTGAATGAGAATCCCAAACCAAAAGGTGCCAGAACAGAACTGAGGACTCCAATCCCAGGGACGGGGGAGCCTGGTGGGCTGCCGTCTATGGGGTCGCACAGAGTCGGACACGACTAAAGCAACTTAGCAGCAGCAGCAGCAGCCCTCCACAGGCTGGGGAAAGGACGGGGCAGGAGAGGGTGACAGAACTCACAGTTGATGTGGAGGGCCTGGCTTGCGGGGCCGTGGAGGGTCATGCGGTGGGGCCTGGGCTCCTGCCTCGTACACCCGGAGCCTCTCCCTCAGGGCGGCCACCTGGAACAGAGCGCCCAACCCCTCAGAGCCCCGGCTGAGCGCAGGGTGGGGGCACCCCGGTGCTCCTGACCTGCCCCCAAGGGCCCTGCCCCCTGGTCAAGCTCCCCAGGCGGCTCCTCACCTCAGCCTGCAGCTGCTGGCAGATGGTGGCGTACTGGCTGATGTGACAGTCCAGGCTGATCACGTTGCTCTTCAGCTGAGGTGGGGACACAAGGGAGAGAGCTGTTTGTTTATTCCAAGCAGCTTTTGGCAACTACTTCCAACGGCCAGACACTATGCTAGGCACTCACTCACACCCCGGCTGCTCACCCTCACGACTGAGGAACCGGGGAGGCCAGGGCTCACCTAACACAGCAGGAGGAGAGCTTGCATTTGACCCCGAGACCCCGGGCTCCCTGACCCACACGCTCTGCCCGGCCCAGGGGCTTTGCAGCAGTGGATCCAGGAGCCCCGGGGCTCCCTAGGGGAGGCGGGGGAAACCAGGCAACTCGGCTTCTATCTGCATTATATGTTGTTTTGCCAAAAATAAGGGCCTGCTACTAAAAACAAATCTGACAAAGTGGCTGACACTCGGCCACTCCCTTCTGTTGCCTTCCTCTTGAGATAATTCAGCCTCAACCATCCCAGTGCTGTGATATTTGAAAGACGAAGACTGTGTCACCTCTCCTCCGGGCCCTGTGGCAATGCTCGCTCCAGGTACTGGAGGAAGCGGATGGGTCCTGTCCCCTCCTCCTCCCAGTCTGGGGGCTCCCCCGACACCCCTACCCCCCCACTCCAGGCTGGCCGTCCCGGCTGGCACGCACCGAGAGTTTGATCTCCTTGGCCCGGTCGGCATACTTGAGGGTGTTGTAGGTGTCCTCGTAGGTCAGGCTGGAGGGGCTGACGGCGGCGATCATCACCGTTCGGCAGTTGCCCCCAATGGAGTCCTTGAGGAGGCGGGTCAGCTTGCTGTCCCGGTATGGCACGTGAGACTTTCGGCCCTAGGGATGGTGGGTGGTCGTGGAGTGAGTGTCTAGACTAGACAGAGCCAGGCTGGGACTCGGCAGCTTTGGGGTTTCTTGTTTTTTTAAATATATATATATATTTTAAAATTTATTTATTTGGCTGCATTGGGTCTTCGTTGTGGCATGTGGGATTTAGTTCCCTGACCAGGGATTGAACCCAGGTCCGCTGCATTGGAAGCATGGAGTCTTAACCACTGGACCTCCAGGGAAGTCCCTGTTTTTGTTTTTCCAACTAAGCTGCTGGGCTTGCAAGATCTTATTTCTCCAACTAGGGATTGAACCCTGGCCACTACCGTGAAAGCACCAAGTTCTAACCACTGGACTACCAGGGAATTTTGACCCAGGGCTGGAGGGAGGGATCTTCGGCCCTGGCACTGTATTGCTGCCCTGGGGAGGAGCCTGGTTCCGTGTGGCTTTACCTTTGCGTCTGCCAGAGCGTTGAGGACATTGATGAGGGCCAGCAGCGAGCGGTTGATGTTGGCTCCCTCCCGCAGCCGCTCCCCCTTGGCATGGGTGCTGGATGCCCGCTCCGAGCCAGCCAGGTCAATGAGGCTCATCTTGGCTACACAAAGGGCCTGGGTCAGACCTGGGATCCGGTCCTGCTGCTTCACAAAGATCTGGGGGCAGATGGCCAGGGTGAGGGGGTGCTGGCCACCAGGAGTCCAGACTTAGGTCCTGGCCTGTGGCCCCTGCTCACCTGGAAGATGGCGTGGGAGCGGGAGGACGTAGCATTGGCGTCAGTGGGGTGCTGCGTGCGGTTACGGTTCCCCCGGGTCAGCATGCCCAGCAGTTGCTCGGCGGAGGTTGGCTGCAGAGGAGACACAAAGCAAGGGGGCTGTGGTCTCTCCACCCAGGACTTTTCCCCAACAGAAGGGCTGCTCTTCAGAACCAATGTCACCCCCGTCCTATCACCACTGCCACCCTGACAGGATCCAGGACATCCCCAAACTGCCTGGTAAGGGGATCCTGGAGGACCAGTGGGGCTGCCCGTCCAACCTAAGCCCAAGTCTTACCTGGTGGAAGGAAAGTCCTTGTACCACTACCCCTTTGTCGGGGTCCTCACGGATGACAAGGGGCCCCTTGGGCTCCAGGAGGTCATGAATCTGCTCATTGTACACCTGAGGAGAAAGGAAGCCAGAAGGGGCCTGGTGGAGAGGCTGGTCAGGAAGTCTCTCCCCTAGGGGGCTGGGGGAGGGCAGAGTTTCTGGGCCAGGGAAAAGGACAAGACATGCTTGGTGAATGGCCCTTACGAGATGATGTCATGTGACGAGTAGGGTCAGTTCACACGCAGTCTCTCCTGGAGCTGTGTCCGGCCTCTGGGCCCCCGTCCACCCACTTCCTACTACCCTCTGCCCCTCCTGCCTACTCCACCCCACTCCCTCTTCAGGTGGTCGTGAGAATGAGGGATGAAGCTGCCCCGTCCTGGGGTGCCAACAGCCGTACCTCCAGGTAGCTGATGAGCACCTCGGACCTCTTCTCCTCCTGGCAGGCCTCGAGTCTTCTGTACAGCTCCATGGTAGTCAGGTACATGATGCCAGGGTCCCCTTCTCTTCCCAGCATGGTGTGTGTCTTCCCGGCCCCGGTGGCCCCATAGGCAAACACTAGAGAGGACGGAGAAGGAAGGAGAGGGGTGAGAGGGCTTCCTCCAGTACATTTCCATCCAGTCAGCCCCTCTCCTCCTCCAAACCCCTTTCCTTCCTTCCGTGTGCTTGGTTACACTGCTCCCACCCACCCGCAGCCCCCACGTTCCCAGCCGTCGAGTTCTCCGTGTCCATTCCTGGTCCCCCTGTAGGCCTGTGGACTTGAGGGTGCAGGGGTCTCCACCATGGGTAGAAGCTCGTCCCTTCCTCAGGGCACCTTCTCCAGCCTGGGTTGCTTCCTCTATGAAAGGCTCACAATTCTTTCACTCACTTCATGTAGCTCAGTTGATAAGCACCTACTTGCAGGTGTGATTTTGAGACGTGTCTTCTCCCCACTCTAGACTGTAAGTATCCAGAGGGCAGGAACCCTGTCTGTCTGACCTATTGTATCCCAGGGCCCAGCAGAGTGGCCCCCACACCGGAGAAGACTGAGTGAGGGGCCCACAGAGAAGGCAGGGCCAGAGCCTTCCTCATCTGGTACCCAGTGGAGGGGCAGGCGGGCTCACCTGAGCAGTTGTAGCCTTGGAGGAAGCTGTCCAGGATGCTGTGGGTGGTGTGCTGGAACACATCCTGTTGGGTGGCCGTCTCACCGAAGACCCGGTCAAAGACAAATGTCAGGTCTTTGCCCTTCTTCTTGGGGCCATCTTGGGCACTGCCCCATTTCAGGCCAAGGAAGCCCCCATCGGGCTCCTCAGGGTCGAACACCAGCACCCGCTCATCCACCACCTGAACCACAGGCCGCCGCTGACTCTCCAGCTCCTTCCGAGTCGGGGGCCGCAGCCGCACCACGACCCGCAACATGCTCTCCTCCACCGCCATCACCATGGCAACACCTGGGCAGAGAGGCGATGGAGATGAGGACCAATCTGATTCAGGCCTGACCGGGTATCCCTCAGTCTAGTATTCAGGGGCCTTCTCCCACCTCCTCTACAGCTCATCTCCATTTTATACCTCGAGAGAATAAAAATATTGATGCCAGCACCAATTACTAACAAATATCTTTCTTCTTCCCTGGTAGCTCAGCTGGTAAGGAATCTGGCTGCAATGCAGGAGACCGCGGTTCAATTTCTGGGTAGGGAAGATCCCCTGGAGATGGGATAGGCTACCCACTCCAGTATTCCTGGGCTTCCCTGGTTGCTCAGACGGTAAAGAATCCGTCTGCAAAGTGGGAGACCTGGGTTCGATCCCTGGGTTGGGAAGATCCCCTGGAGGAGGGTGTAGTAACTCCAGTATTCTTGCCTGGAGAATCTCCATGGACAGAGGAGTGTGGCGGGCTGCAGTTTGTGGGGTCACAAAGAGCCAGACACAACTGAGCGACTAAGAACAGCACAGCACATCTCTTTTTCTCTTGAAATACCACCTTTGCCATATCCAAGTGACTGTATTGGTGGGCTTTCTATTACGTTCCATTAATCTGTTTATTTCTGTGCCAACACAATAGTTCCTTTTAAAAGGAACACCATTCCTTAAAAAAAAATTTTTTTTATTCATTTATTTGACCACAGTGGGTCTCGGTTGTGACATGCGAGATATAGTTTCCCTGACCTGGGGTCGAACCCAGCCACCCACAATGGGAACATGGAGTCCTAACCACTGACCACCAGGGAAGTCCCAACAGTTGCTTCTTATCCAGCAAGGCAAGACCTAACCCTACCCCCAGCTTACTTTTTCATGATTTTCTTGGCTATTTTCAATCATCTTTTTTCTATTTTACTTTAAGAATATCTTTATCAATTCCATCTCCATCTCAGAACTAATTCCCCCTCAAAAATCCCGGTCGGGACTACAATTGGAATTAATATTAAATCTACATAATTATTTTATATTAGATGTTTTCATATAAGAACATGGCTATTGCCTTTTGATTTGTTCAGGTATTTTTTTGTAGATTCAGATGTTTTCTGTCATCTTTTTTTATGCCATTGTTCTTTTAATAAAATTCCCAAGTACTTTATGGACTTAATTGCTATTATGAATGGAATACCGTCCCCAGTCTCCATTTCCAGGCGGTAAACCCTAGTAGGGAAAAACATGATTGATTTTTACATATTTGCCTTTTACCTACAATCCTCAAACTCTCTTATTAATTCCAACTGTTTTTTATTAGAGCTTATTGAGCTTTCTGAGTACACAATTGTATATCACAAAATAATTTTTTTACCCTTTCTTCTCCACAATTATAATAAATATTTCATTTATTGTCTATTGCATTCCCTTGAGTTAAATGATAATGATGATAATAGGCACCCCTGTCTTGTTTTTTATCTTAAAGTATCTTGATCTTTACTGCTTCACTATTTAGATATTAGTTTTCGACTTTCAGACAAATAGGTCATTATCATATTAGTAGTTTCATCTATTCTTATTTTCACTCAGAGTTGTTATCAGGAATATCTAGAACTTTATCTCACGCTCTTTCAGCATCTCCTGATATGATTATATATGTTTTTTTTCTCCTTTATTTTGTTGGTGTGGTAAATTACTTGATATCATTCTTGGCATCAAATCAATCATGTATTCCTTTTAAAAAAATATTTATTTTTATATATTTATTTGGCTGCACCAGGTCTTAGTTGCAGCATGCAGGATCTTCCATCTTCATTTTGGCATGTGGGATTTTTAGTTGCGGCATGCAAACTATTTAGCGGCATGTGGGATCTAGTTCCCTGACCAGCGATTGAACCTGAGCCACCTGCATTGGGAACAGAGTCTTAACCACTGGACCACTAGGGAAGTACCCCAACTGTGCATTCTTGAATAAATATCCTACTCTGGCCATACTTGAAATTTCCAGTTTTCAAATGGTCAAATATGTCAACCTCTTCTTTTGTTATTTTTATGTCATATTTAAGAAGACAGTCCTTTCCCAAAGTAATAAACACTTTTTAAAAATATTTCTAATACTTTTCCTTTCTTACATTTAGGTCTTTATCCAGATGGAATTTATTTTTGTGTGTGCGAATGGCATGAGAATATTTCTAAATATCTTTTCTTTCCAAATGGCAAGCAATTATCTCAAGATCATTTATTAAACAGTGCATTCATTCTCCACTAATTTAAATGCCACATTTAACATAACTAAATTCTCATATAAACATGAATTTGTTTCTGGATTCCCCATTCTGTTCTCCTTTTCCAGGAGCTCACTGTTGTAACTATTGTGTTCTTACTGTTCTTTTGTTTCTGGATTCCCCATTCTGTTCTCCTTTTCCAGTAGCTCACTGTTGTAATTATTGTGTTCTTACTGTTCTTTTTCTTGGCTATTCTTGGGCAGCTTATCTTTATATGATTTTAGAGTCAGCTTATGAAGTTCTATGAAAAATCCTGCTAAGATTTTAATTGGGATTATTTTGAATTTATAGACTAATATGAGAATTAGCATCTTTATAATATGAAGTCTTCCCATATAGGAATATTGTATCTCTTTTTATCATTCACAACTTTATAATCTTTAGTAAAATTTTATTATTTTCCTCACATAAGTTTTGTAAATTTCTTGATAGATTTAACAAATAGTTACTGTACAGTCTTTGCTACATTGGAAATAGGCTCTTTTAAAAATTACATTTTCTAATTCGTTTTGCCAGAACGTAGGAAAGCTACCGATTTCTGTATGCGGATCTCGTATATGCGGATCTCGTATCTGGCCACCTTGTTGAACTCCCTTATGAGTTCTATTAGATTGTCATTGATTCTCTTAGGTTTTTCAATTAAATGATGATAAGTTTGCAAATAATGACAGTTACTTTCTATTTTTAGCTCTTCTATATTTAGTTCCCCACCCTCCACTACCCATTAGGAATGGGTGCTAAATTTTATCGAATGCTTTTATGGCACTTGCTAAGATGATCACACGGTGTTTCTCCTTTAGTCTGTTACTGTAGAGGGTGACATGGATAGATTTCCTAATGTTGCCCTGGTAGTCATTCCAAAAGCTTATTTATGTATTCCCTCTTGAATTCCCCTCAGACCTTTCTGTGTGCTTTTTTCATTTCTCCTTCAAGCCAGCCTACCAAGGGTAGAGATGGAATTTCTGGAATGCAGGAATCACAGATATTCCTGGAAAAGTTCAGCTCAAGTCTAGGAATATATTAACAGGGATAAGAAAAGGCGGGGGGAGCTGTTCGAGGTGGGGGGGATAGGAATAGATGAATACTTTCCTAGGAAAGACTAAGTTCTGCCAACGGGTCACTATTACCAAGGTCATTCAGCAAAGAAACGTGGGATTTCTACCTAATACTCCAGCAAACAACTCATGTTGTCCTTGGAGGATGAGGCAGAACTGAGTTGATTTCAAACTCTTGTCTTTCACCCCTAAACTTCCCAACTTCTTCCCCACACAGAACAGAGATGTCAACCAATGATTATCTTTTGGAGTCTAATTAATTCTATTCCTGTCTCAGCCATCAGGCCATCACAATAATAAACATAATAGGTAAGCGTCCGTTCTGTCAGGAACTGTTCTCAACGCCTTACACATTTCATCTCCTTTCGACTCTGTTGCAACCCCACAAGATAGATACTATTGTTATTACTTATCTATTTTTTACTTTTGGGCCACACCTGGCAGCGTGAGGCATCTTTGTTTCCAGACCAGGGGATGGAAACCTCGCCTCCTGCAGTGCAAGCAGGGAGTCTTAACTGCTGAACTGCCAGGTAAGTCCTAATAGATATTATTCTCATAGTTATTCTTCAAGGACAAAATTGAGACAGAAAGGGTTAAGCAACTTGCCCAGATCCCAGTGGTAGTGAGTGATGAATTCTGGTTCCAACCCAGGCAGTCTGGCCATAGAGCCTGCTACACTGTCTCGTAATGACATTATATACTACGCTCTCACACTCACATTGTTGTAATAGTCCCTTATGTTTGTATAATAATTATAATCCCTTTCATGTAACTAGCATTATGCCTTCTGCAAACACTTTCAGATAAATGGACTGGGCCTAATTTTCAACACTCAGAATGCCTGTTTCCTATCCTTGCATCCCCACCTCCAGGGAACTTCACTTTTTTTTGGTTTCACCACACAGATTGCAGGATCTTAGTACCCTCACCAGGGATCGAACCTGGGCCCTTGGCGGTGAAAGCACGGAGTCCTAACCACTGGACTGCCAGGGAATTCCTAGGAACCCCACTCCTGTGACCAGGCAAGTGAAGGCAGAGGGTGCCTGGTCCCACCGTCTGAGTCTATACTGGCTGCCTTAAGGCCAGTCCCAGCTCCCTGTTGAGAGGGTATTAGCTGAGGAGGAACCACAGAACAGCGTCACATCCAAAGCAGGAAATTAAAAAGGGCACTGGCAGCAGAGTGCACCTAACCTTTACAGTTCTCTCCTCTCCGCCTCCTGAGGGCCAGTGAGGCAGACTGTTTGCCTAACGAGATGTTTTTCTTCTTCCTGAGAAAGTGCTGGGGGAGTGGGGTAGGAGGTGAGGGGGGAAGGGTGACACTGGCATGGCCCCAGTCAGGACACCTGGGTCCTGGTCTCTGCTTTGGCCTCTGACTGCTGGGGAGGTCTTTCCATCAGCCACACCTCATGGATGTCACATCAGCTTCTCCCTTTGAGAGCTGGAGAGAACAGCTACTGATCTGCGCCTGCCCCAGGGGGATGGGAGATTAATGAGAGAACGTTTGTCAAGTTTGCTTTGATCCTCAGTTGGAAAGAGCATTTCAGCCCAAAGTACAAGGGAGATGATTCTTTAATAAGATCTTCAGGGTTCTGAGCGAGCCACAGTCACGTCCTGTTTCTAACCTGGGGCAGCTCATTAAAACCCGGAGGCTAGTTCGCTGCCAAGCTGGGGCTGGGAAGCCAAGATTCGGTTGTTTTCAGGGTAGCTTCCTCTGCCCACCATCATAGGGACGGATAGAACAAACCCATGCTCCTCAGAAGCCCCTGGAGAAGAACGCTTGAGGACTTGAGGGGGTCTGCCTGCAGACACTGGGAGCTCAGAAGGCAGGTGCCTATCCCTGGGTGTTGTACTTTTTATAGCAGTTGTTGTGGCTCCCGTCATAGCTCCTTCACAACTCTGACACAGTGTTTCTTGTCTTTAAACTCCAAGAGATTAGGACCCTCTGCTGATACAGTCTGTGCACCCCAGATAACTCGGAACCAAATCCAGAACACAGTACATACTGTGTAATATTTGTCCTATGAATGAATAAAGGCCAGAAAAAGCAGGCTGAAGCCAAAAGCCTAAAAATAATTACGATTACATAATAGCTAACATTTACTGAGCACTTACTATGTGTCATGCACTATGCTAAGTGCTTTACAAGTGTTTCATTTAACTTTCACAACAATGTCATTCTGTAGTTATTGATACAATTGTTACATCCCTACTCTACAAAGCAAACTGAGGCTCAGGGAGGACATCCTCATGTGGGTGCTAAGGAGCAAGGCCAGAACTTGACTTCGTTCTGTCATCAGAGGCACTACTCTTCATCCAAGGCTGTTCTGCCCTCTACCTGGGCTTTTGCAGGTCCTACTTCCCCTCACCCTAGTAGCCACGGAAAAACGGCCAAAGATGACTGTTTCTATGGGTGGTAGTGCAGAGATAGCACTGTGTTCTTTTGTTTTTTTAAATAGACAAAACTGTAACTAAGGACAGTTTTGTTTATTCCTTTCTAATCATTTTTTATTCTTCTTGTCTTGCAGGCTAGGACATCTATTTTTCTTGTCTAGCTAGGACCTTGGGTACAATTTTGAAAGCAGCAATAGGGGCTTCCCTGGTGGCTCAGTGGTAAAGAATCCACCTGGCAAGGCAGGAGACACGGGTTCAATCCCTGGTCTGGGAAGATCCCACATGCTGCAGAGCAACTAATCCCTTATGCCACAACTATTGAGCCTGTGCTCTAGAGCCTGGGAGCCACAACTATAGAATGCATGTGCTGCAACTATTGAAGCCCTTGAGCCCTAGAGACTGTGCTTTGCAACAAAACAAGCCACCGCACCACAACCAGAGAGTAGCCCCTGCTTGCCACAACTAGAGAAAAGCCTGCACAGCAAAGAAGACCCAGCACAGCCAAAAATAAATAAATAAATAAAATTATATACACTGGAAAAAAAAAAGCAGCAGTAGTGAGCAATCTTGTCTCTTTCCCGATTTTATAGGGAATGTTCCTATTATTTCAATTTTTGTTGGTTTAAGGAGATTTGCCTCTATTTCTGAAGTGAAGTTATCATCTCTCAGTCGTGTCTGACTCTTCGCAACCCCATGGACTATACAGTCCATGGAATTCTCTAGGCCAGAATACTTGAACGGGTAGCCATTCCCTTCTCCAGGGGATCTTCCCAACAAAGGGATTGAACCCAGGTCTCCTGCATTGCAGGCAGATTCTTTAGCAGCTGAGCCACAAGGGAAGCCCAAGAAACCTGGAGTAGGTAGCCTATCCCTTCTCTAGTGGATCTTCCCAACCCAGGAATTGAACCGGGATCTCCTGCATTGTAGGCGGATTCTTTACCAACTGAACTATAAGGGAAGCCCTCCTCTATTTCCAGCATACCATTAAAAAATATATAAATGGTTATTGACTTATAGTTTTGTGCCTAATGGAATATGTTTTTTCTTTAACCTGTAAATGTGTAAATTGTATGAATAGATCTTCTAGCATTGAACTATTCTCCCATTCCTGCAATAAATCCAATATGATAATGTAGTTTTTTTTTTTTTAATACATTGTTGGCTTCTGATTACTAATATTTTATTTCAGATTTTTACTACATTTATAAAAAAGAATGACTTGAAATTTCCTTTGCCTCATTTTTGGTATAACAAAATAGACTGGAAATGTTTTCTTTTCTTTTTTTTAGGGAGAGTTTGTAGACGTTTAGATGCCTGTGTATTTCTGGTGGAATTTGGTGGGGTTTTTTGATGTGTTTGAAGGTAGGTGGCGCTAGTGGTAAAGAACCTGCCTAGCAGCGCAGGTTAGACGTAAACAGCCCGTTGGATCCCTGGGTGGGGAAGATCTCTTGGAGAAGGGAATGGCAATCCACTCCAGTATTCTTGCCTGGAGAATCCCATGGACAGAGGAGCCTGGCGGGCTAGAGTTCATAGGGTCGCACAGAGTTGGACACGACTGAAGTGACTTAGCACCCACGGCATGGCACAGAAGGTAGTTTTTAAACTAATTAAATTTCTTCAGTAGTCCCAGGTTTGTTGAAAATTTTCATAGCTTCTTGAATCAGTTTTGGTGAGTTGTTTTTCTTAGAAATTTGCCCAAAAGCAATCATCAAAAAGAGTTCCCATTGAAGTCTTTCTCTTTTAATCTTTGAGTAACCAAAATTATGTCCCTATTTTAATTCCTAAGGTCATTTTTTTCATGTTTCTTTTCTTTAGTCTTAATATTACCAGAGGTCTGGCTTTTTTATTAGTCTTTTCAAAGATACAGTTCTTGGCTAAGTTAATCATCTCTATTATATAGTAAAATTCTATTTCATTAATTTTTGCCCTTAACTCATTTTATTTTCTACACGTTTATTCTGTTGTCCTGTTCTAGCTTATTAAAACTGGATATTTGTCTCACTTTGAGCTTGAAAAAGAAAATGTTTTAATGTAAGCATTTAAGACTATAAATTTACCTCTAAGTGTTCTTTAACTGCATCACCCAAGTTTTAGAAACAGCATTATCACTGTTTCATGCTAATTACTTTTTAATTACAATAATGATATCTTGTTTGACTGAGTCATTAAAAAAATTTTTTTAAATCCAAGTGTGGGTTTATTCCTTTTTCTTTTGTATCTTAAGCTCAACTGATTGTGGAAATAGAATATGGTTTTTACAGTACTCTGAAAACTCTTTAGATTCACTTTGTGGCCAGATAGAGACAAATTTTACAAAGACCTCTAAATACATGCTACTTGCATACTTTTTTCTTTAAAAAAAAAGGTAAAAATAAAAAATGGAGCTAGGCTAGATAATAAATATAAAGAGCAACAAATTGAGACACTTTAAAGTCTCTGAGGGTGGAAGCATTCAACCATGAAGTAGGCAGAGGACTGGATATGTTGGTAGTTGTTTGAAGCATGGAATTTGGTGACCAGAAAGGATAGTGATGAGACAAGAAAGCAGGGTAACATCCAGGAGAAGCTTATACAGAAAAATGTTGTGGATGTTCTCCTCGGAGCTAAGCTTAATTTCTCTGCTTCCTATCCTGTAAAATGTAAATATAAGTATCTATGCCATTGGGTTGTTGTGAGGATTAAATGAGTTAACTCAAACTTGGTAAGTCAATAAATGTTAGCCAACATAATCAGAATTGATATGACCTACTGGCATTTCCCCCTGATACCAGAAGAACCACAGTCTGAAGTTAAAACAAACAAACAAAAAAACCTATTTCCCATGACAGACCAAGCTTATGTTTTCCGTGTCACTTCAATACATTAAAGAGTCAAAGCTAAGAGAAAGGGCATCCTAGAAACAACAGCAGAAGGCCTGGTGTTCTGTCATGCAGACGTTCTTTCATTCCTTCCTTTATTCAATCAAATATTTACTAGGTGCCCCAGTAACTAAGTTATGGCCCCTGGCACAGCTCTGCAAACAGTTCTGCATAGATGTACAGCGAGGGTCTTAGCTACTCCATACAGATGTGCAGAGTCCCAGGTCTCCAGTCCTAGCGCGCAGGAGGACCCAATTCTTCCTTACGTGTGAGTAAGACCTTTCCCAGAGCGGAAGTACATAGGGCTGGGCCGAGGTGCAGACGTGCCGGCCCCAGTCAAGGTCGCGTACAAATAAGCAGAGGGTCCAGATCTCCCGTGCAGGCCTCGAAGGAAGCGACCTCTCCCCGCACCGCCCCACGCCCTGTTCGGAGAGGACCACCCAGGACCTGATTGGTCTTCAGGCTGCACCTCCGAGTACAACACAGAGGCCCGGCTCCAGCTTCCGCAGCCGCCAGCAGCTCGGTCCGCGCGTCCAGACCTGAGCGCAGGAGACCGCGAAACAGGCTCAGCCGTGGGCCAGTGCTTACCCTTCGTCGGTTCTCCGTCGCTGGTGTCGCCGCTCGCTGCAGGGTCCCGCCGCAGCAGACCGGAAACCCGGACCACCAGAGATCGCCCCCTCCCCAAGTACCCCACCCGCGCCAACCTCCGGCCAGCGCCGCGTGTTCAAATTAGCCGGGTCGGCTCTTCCGCGTTTCCTATTGGTCGCCGCCCGGATCGCTGATTGGCTGTTTCCTAAGAAACAAAGTACAGCTCGGAGGTGGCGGGCGTTGTCCACAATGCGCTTGCGCACTTCTCCTGCCTGCTTGCTGGAGGTTTGAGGCCGTGTGCCTGAGGCTGGACCCATCGGAATGAGCAGCAGAAACCAGTATGGGGTAGGGGTACCCAGGGGGGCAGTTATGGCCTGTCTCAGTTGCCCCTGGGACTGAGTTCGTCACCAAATGCAGCAGCCAGACATCAAACACGTTTTCAAACCTGCATTTTCTGTGGTCTAAGTTGGCGTCCACTTATCCAAAAAGGGATTTTCAGTTGCTCTCCAGGGTTTCTTCCTTCCGCGACCATCCAAAGAATGAACTTCAAGCCGGGAGAGGCAGAGACTGGCACACTTGGCTTTAACAGTGTCAGGATTATCATGGACAGACTGTTGAGTATGAATAGCACACTTTAGGGCACCGCTGGGCAGCACTGTCTCCATCCTCCACAGCGGCCAGCTACTTGGATTCTGGTGAGCCACAGCCATGCTGATCCCCAACCCCGGGGTTTGTGGAGGTCGAAGAGAGAGCCTTGCACTGGAGTCAGGAAGTCTGATTCCAATCATTAGTGACGGAATCATCAGTTAGTGCTGAGACTGTGGAAGTCACTTCCGCTTCTCTGCCTGCTTCTTTCTCATCTATAAAATGGGACAAATATCCTGCCCTTCCGACTTATCAGAAAAGCATGGATGGAAAACCATCTTAAGCCTCATCATGTGTAAGGGGATAGCTATCTAGTCTGATTAGGATGAAGCAGTGGTGGTTGTCAGTAGCCAGTTGCTCCACCCTTTCATTAGTCTGATATGCCCCAACACAGGACCATAAGCAGGTCGAGGCATGCAAGAAAGCAGGAGACATAGTTCCCTAGCAGATCTACTGTGAAGATGGTTCAGTTCAATTCAGTTCAGTCGCTCAGTCGTGTCCGATCCTTTGTGACCCCATGGACCGCAGCACACCAGGCCTCCCTGTCCATCACCAACTCCCGGAGTTTACCCAAACTCATGTCCATTGAGTCCATGATGCCACCCAACCATCTCATCCTCTGTTGTCCCCTTCTCCTCCCACCTTCAATCTTTCTCAGCATCAGGGTCTTTTCAAATGAGTCAGCTCTTCGAATCAGGTGGCCAAAGTACTGGAGTTTCAGCTTCAACATCAGTCCTTCCAATGAATACTCAGAACTGATCTCCTTTAGGATGGACTGGATGGATCCCCTTGCAGTCCAAGGGACTCTCAAGAGTCTTCTCCAACACCACAGTTTAAAACCATCAATTCTTCGGCGCTCAGTTTTCTTTATAGTCCAACTCTCACGTCCATACATGACTACTGGAAAAACCATAGCCTTGACTAGATGGGCCTTTGTTGAGAAAGTAATGTCTCTGCTTTTTAATATGCTGTCTAGGTTGGTCATAACTTTTCTTCCAAGGAGTAAGCGTCTTTTAATTTCATGGTTGCAGTCACCATCTGCAGTGATTTTGGAGCCCCAAAAAATAAAGTCTGCCACTGTTTCCACTGTTTCTCCATCTATTTGCCATGAAGTGATGGGACCGGATGCCATGATCTTTGTTTTCTGAATGTTGAGCTTCAAGCCAACTTTTTCACTCTCCTCTTTCACTTTCATCGAGGCTCTTTAGTTCTTCGCTTTCTGCCATAAGGGTGGTGTTATCTGCATATCTGAGGTTATTGATATTTCTCCCAGCAATCTTGATTCCAGCCTGTGCTTCCTCCAGCCCAGCATTTCTCGTGATGTACTCTGCATATAAGTTAAATAAGCACAGTAACAATACACAGCCTTGTCGTACTCCTTTTCCTGTTTGGAACCAGTCTGTTGTTCCATGTCCAGTTCTAACTTTGCTTCCTGACCTGCATATAGATTTCTTAGGAGGCAGGTCAGGTGGTTTGGTATTCCCATCTCTTTCAGAATTTTCCACAGTTTATTGTGATCCACACAGTCAAAGGCTTTGGCATAGGCAATAAATCAGAAATAGATGTTTTTCTGGAACACTCTTGCTTTTTCGATGATCCAGCGGATGTTGGCAATTTGATCTCTGGTTCCTCTGCCTTTTCTAAGACCAGCTTAAACATCTGGAAGTTCATGGTTCATGTATTGTTGAAGCCTGGCTTGGAGAATTTTGAGCATTACTTTACCAGCGTGTGAGATGGGTGCAATTGTGCGGTAATTTGAGCACTCTTTGGCATTGCCTTTCTTTTGTGATCAAGATGGTAGAATCACTATATAATGACTGGTTGATCTGACCCAAACTCCATTCACCTACCTGAACTTCTCTACTGCTCTTTGTCCAGTGGGTTAACACTGTTGGTTTGCTGAGAACAAAACGAGACAACAGTGCCAAGGTGCTGTTACAAAGTTACAAGAAAACAAGGGTATTCTTGCCATCTTTGCTACCCAAGAGAAATAAAACTGCCAAAGAATGACTTTCAGGGAATTCCCTGGCGGTCCAGCGGTTAAGACTAGGGCTTTCACTGCCATAGGTCTGGGTTCCATCCCTGGTTGGGGAACTAAAATGCCACAAGCCAGGTGCAGCCAGAAAAAAAAAAAAAAAAGAAGGAATGACTTCCAGCTTAAGGATACCCCCCCTCCTCACAGGGATATGCATTTTAACAGAGGTTTGGAGTATGGTTGAAGGCTTGGGGTCCCCAGGAACCACCAGGGGAGTAGGAGCCTTTTGTGCCCTATAGCCAGGTCTTTCCTGGTCCTATTCTGCCCCTGACAATTAGCTGGAGATGATGAGGTAAGTCATAGTGAGGCAAGGAGCCAAGGCTGGCCCTCCTATGGGCAGTGGAAAGGGGACACTTAATTGCTCGATCTTTTGGGGCAAATCAGTTAGCCTCTCAGAGCCTCAGTTTCTGCAGTTATTTAAAAAAAAAAAAAAAAATATATTTAGCTTGTTACAAGGATTATAAATAATATAGGTAAAGCAACTTGCAGACATTCAATGAAATGGTAATGGGGGTTCTTATAATCATTCATTCAACAAGTATTTACTAATATGAGACAAGCTAAGAAGATAGGGAGGTTGATAAACACCCACCTCCTACACTCATAGAGCACGTAGTCTATGGAGAAATCACCCTATTAAACAAGGACTAACAATGACGTGAGAGATGGGCTATAATGAAAACATCTGAGGATGTCAGAAGGAAGTGACACGAAACTGAAGTCTGAAGGGGAAGTGAGCTTGTTTGACAAATGGATCACAGAGGCCAAGAGAAAAGAATTCTGCTTTATAACATACAAATAGTGTCTCATGGGACTTCCCTGGTCTTCCAGTGGTTGAAACTCTGTTCTTCTAATGCAAGGGGTGATATTTTTATTAGGCCCATTTTTCAT
The DNA here is from genome assembly GCA_024291935.2 of Okapia johnstoni. NCBI lineage: Eukaryota > Metazoa > Chordata > Mammalia > Artiodactyla > Giraffidae > Okapia > Okapia johnstoni. The sequence goes on along the minus strand of CM044306.1, from coordinate 17,349,644 downwards.
ATGGAGAAACCGAGGCTCAGAAAAGTGAGTGTCTTTTTCCTGAAACACAAACATAGCCAGGACTTGAGCCCAGTTTTTCTAACTCCAGTTGCTGCATGTCTGTTGAGTCCTGTTGTGTTAGGTTCTAGCTCTGACCTTAACTAGCCTGAGCCACCTGGAGTTTCTCTCTGGGTCTCAGTTTTTCCAGCTATGTATTGGGAGTTACCCATTCTGTGGCTTTGATTCTCAGTTTTGGCGGATGGGGCAAATAGGGAGCATATGAAAAGCACAGAGGTGGGGAGCCCTCTGGTCCCTTTTCCCTCACCCTCCCAGCTGCCACCTCTCAGTAACCCTTCCGCGCCCTCCCAGTCCCAAACATGTGTAGACTTTTCACTTCCACTTTATTATCACTTCATTTGTAGGATTTTAAGGTTTGTTACCTGGAAGGGAGCGAGGAGCTCACACCTCCAGTTCCGCTTTTCAAATATACCTTCATCGCTTGTGAAAATAACCTTATTAACAGCATCTAACCTGCTACCACTTATGGGGGCACCTGGATAAGTACATGCAGAAGGAACCATAGCAGGGGAAACAACACAGCTAGCTGAAGTGGTGCAGCCTCTGGACCCCTAGGGTTTTCTCCCAGCTCGTGGGTGTCCTGGAGCTGTTGTCAGGGTCAGCAGAATGTGGGTGAGCCCCAGAGTAGCCTTGAGCAATTTGTCCTTGCCTCCTGCCTCCTCTTCTGGTGCTGAGATCCTCCGGGAAACAGCTCCCATGCCTCCGAGGCTCCCCTGTCTCCTGGACGCTTGTCCACGATTGATTCTCTGGGCAGCTTCCCCTCCGAGCAGTAAATGAAATATCAGTTACCAGGAGTGAGGCGGGAGGCAATTAACCCCTAGACCTCACCCTGGCAGATGTGTTTGTAGCAAGCTGAAGCGGAGAGCTGAGCGCACCTGCCTGGCCTTCCTGCAAAGTCATCCAATTAGGGTAGCCCCCAGCGGTGGGCTCCTGGTGCCTCCTCTGCTTCCCATGACCCCAGAAACCAGGGTGGCACGGACTCTGAGGGCTGACAGCCGTCTGGGCACAGTATGGCCTGCCATTTCTCATGTGGGTGAACTCCAGGGGCACTGCCACCCTCACACTCCCTTGGCAGGGAGATTATTCGTTAATTAATCACACATATTTCTAAAGGGGAGGCGGCCTGGGGAGGCGTCTTCCTTCCTTCCTCCAGAGTGGAACCGCCATTCTGCCTGTCCAGCCTCCTTCCTACCTGCCAGCTCTGCCCCATGGAATGTTTCTATGCCAGAAATGCCCCTGACTGAGGAAGAGGGGAGACACACGCCTGCTTTCAGGGAACCCCCAGTCCCAGGGGCTGGTCTCAGAAGGCCCCAGTTAAATAGAAAAAGCACAGTGTCTACCCTTGGAGCCACTGACAGGGCAGCCACACTCTTTGCAACTGGGAAACTGCCCCCCACCGCATCCCCAGTCTCTGGGGATGCACACCTCACCCTTAACTCACCCAAAACACTATCTTTGAGGACCCCCACCCCCGGTCTGATGGAGGAGGCACAGTCTCGCCTTCAAGTTTCCCATTCTGAGGGTAGAGACGAAGTCATTGTCCTCAGGTTGGCCAAGTCTGAGGGGTACAAAAATAGATTTTGCCCTTGAGAGCCCCTGTCTGATAGGGGAGATGCTCCCCAACCAGCTGGCACTGCCAGACACTCCCAGTGCCCTGCACAGAAAAAAAAAGTCCTTGGCTTTAGTCCTGTCCCAGTTGTGTCACAAACTTGCAGCATGACCATGGACAAGTCACGGATTTTCTTCAGATCATGCTTTCCTCATCTGCAATGTGGAGATCTTAGTCCCATCTCTCAAAGTGACATGAGGATCGGCCAGTCACCAGAAAGAAAAGCCAGCCAGCCAGCCAGCCAGCCAGCCAGGCACTCCCTTCAGAAATGATTAACATGCTTTTCGCTGTAGCAGAGGTCCTAGGCCAGTACCTGTGGTCTCTGGGAGAGGGCTGGGGAGCCTCCCAGGAGCAGTGGCTGGATAATTTGGGGCCAGCATGGCCATTAAAGAATCATGAGGCTGTGGGTGGCACTGGGGGGGTGGGAGAGGGGGTTGCTGGCTAATCTAATCAGGCTTCCCAAGGAAATTCTCGTTCCAGCCAGACCTGCCAGGGGTTTTATTGGGTTTGTAGGGACCTGCAGATTTCAATCTCCAGACCCCACAGGGAAGGAACAAGTATTAAGCTAATTTTATTAAATGGCCACAGCTGGCAGTAGGGGGAAGTAGGGGAGAGGGGAGAGGATAAAGAAAGTCATTCAAGTCTGCCAGCCATGACAAGGGTCCATACATGGGGCCTGACTGGGAGGGAGGCCACCCCTCCTTCCTGTCTCTCCAGCTGAGCCAGCAGGGGTTGGGAGGGGGAAGCCAGATGGGAACTTTCCCTCAGTGTAGAGCCTTGGGATTCTCCAAGAGGCTCACCCCATGGCTGCCGCCCAGGGCAGATGCTTGTAAATCCCATCAAGCCTCCACAGGACAGTGCTGGAGTGGAAGCGCTGGGCTGCCTCCAAGTCCCCCTTCCTCGGTTCTGCTTTGGAAACACCAAGTCTTTATGATATTCGGTGTGCTGGGTAAGAGGATGGTCTTTGGTTCAAATATTGGCATTTGCTCCTTCCTAGCTCTGTGACTATGACAAAGTATTTATCCTCTGAGCCTCAGTTTCCTCATCTGAAATGGATAAAACAGCATCCATGTTAAAGGGCATGGGAGTATTCCTTGTCAATCCACTCCCACCCCATACACATTTCCATGAGATAATATTTATAAAGTTCTTATATGGTGTCAGACACAAAGTGGATGTTCTCTAAGCATTAGCTATTATAATTTAGGAATGCCCTGTGTGCAACCATCATGGCCCCAGTTATAGGAGATGAGGGAGGCAGTGACAGGGCAGAGATTTGGTGTGTTGTCTCCAGCGAGCAAGGGCTTCTTGAATTCAAATGCAATCAAGAATGTAGTGATTGTGTCTTATTTAATAAGCTATTTAACCTCTTTTGAAGAAGAGTAAAATCTACTCATTCAACCTCCCAGTGCTCTTGGAAGACTTGGATGAGAAGACATATGAGAAGACTTGAATGAGAAGAAAGTGTCCCTCACTTTCACTTCAGGTATGTGAAAGTGTGTGTCAGACGGACTGTGTTGGACTCTTTGCGACCCCATGGGCTGTAGCCTACCAGTCCATGGAATTCTCCAGGTGAGAATACTGGAGTGGGTAGCCATTCCTTTCTCCAGGGGATCTTCCCAACCCAGGGATTGAACCCAGGTCTCCCTCATTGTGGGCAGATTCTTTACCATCTGAGCCACCAGGAAGCCTTTGGCAACTTTTAAAGTGATGTATGAATAATAAAAGCTGTGTTTATTGAGCACATACATGATACCTCTTTAACCTCAGTGAGATAGGTCTCATTATAATGAGAAACCTGAGGCCCAGGGGTGAAGTGCTTGGGTCAAGGTCAACCAGCATTTAATACAGAGCTTGTTCCTTTCATTGCTATCACTAACCCAGAACTGAGTCAGAAGACAGTGACTTAGCCAGCATCCTACAGGGTGGCACTAGGGCCAGAACCCAGGTCTTCCAATTTAAACCTGGCTGTGCCTGTGCAATGCTGATGCAACCTTCAAGGTCAAAGAGATGGAGCCTTTCCACCCTGGAAAACGATGATGTACCTAGGCTATCTCCTATGCCTCTTATTCCAGTTCCCCGGGCCCTCTTGGGCCATGGTGGGCTTTGGGCCCCTTGGCCCACCTCTTCCTGGAGCACCTCTGACTCTGGCTTTTCCCAGATCCAGGAGAAACTTCCAGTAGACTCATTCCCCGTCTGGAGGAGTGCAGGGTTCACAGTCCCCTCCTGCAACTCCTCTCCAGGGCACAGTCAGAAAGTCAGCGGGGTGGAAGTGTTTTATTATAGCTTTGGTCAGACGGGCAGCAGCCGGCCAAGGGCTGTAGCTGGGAAGCCATCCAGCCCCCAACCAACCCCTCCCCCAGGCGGCGCTACCCCCAGAGCTGGTGGGCAGCGCATCCGAGCATGGGGAGGAACCCGCCGAGGCCTCTCCCCCACCCCTGCTGGGGTGGGCTGGTGGGTAGGGTGGGCAATAAACAATCCTACTGTACAAATATACAGCGCGGGCCGCGGTGGGGACGGTCAACATCGCCTCCCCGGGAACCAGGACAGGGCGCGTTGGACCCGGCTCTGCGGTGAGCCGGCGGGAGGGCTAGCTGCGGCCCTGAAGGTGGTGAGGACGGGCCAGGGGCGTCATAGCCGGGAGGGCTGCGAGGGGCTGGGCGAGGACGGGTCATCCTTTGCCCCACCCGGAGGGGAAGCCCCGGGGGGGATAGGGGATGAAGGAGCTCAATCGGAGTAGATGATGAAGCCGGAGAAGGTGCTGTACTTGTTGCTGTTGCCGCCGTGTGCTTTGCCCCCATCCAGTTTGATGAAGACCTCGTCCCCCGCGTCCAGGTGCAGGATCACGCTGTTGCTGGCATAGTCGTAGTTCTGGTCTGCGTCCTGGGCGATAGCGCTGGCCCGCACCTGCGGGGGTTGGGCCGTTAGGAGAATAAGGGTATGTGTGAGAGGGTAGGGGAGAAGACGGGAGAGAAGTGGAGTCCGGGAGGGAGGGGGTTTGTCAGAGATAAGGCAGCCACAGGGAGAGAATCTGAAGGGTCCCAGAGCCCCACCTGCAGCACCATCAGGGCTCTCAGCCTGCTTTCCTCCCATCATCCCAGCACCACCCTTTTGCAATCATAATTGTGTGTTTTGGGAGGGAGTTAGAGAGGAGCCTTGGATTTCTAGGGCAGGTGTAATCTGGGTCTGAATTGGCAGTGTAATTCAGTGTAATCAGCTTCCTTAACTCTCCTAGGTCTCACTGTCTGGCTAACACTGAACTGTTAGCCACTCAGTCATGTCTGCCTCTTTGCGACCCCATGGACTGTAGCCTACCAGGCTCTTCTGTCCAGGGATTTCTCCAGGCAAGAATTCTGGAGTGGGTAGCCATTCCCTTCTCCAGGGCATCTTCCCAATCCAGGGATCGAACCCGGGTCTCTTGCATTTCAGGCAGATTCTTTACTGTCTGAGTCACTAAGGAAGCCCCACTCACTGTCTGGCCCATTGAGGCAGTGTCTCCAGGACTCCCCAGTCTGGAACTCTTGCTTGCAGAGAGGAATTCTCTGGACCCCCAAGGGATGGAGGGCCATCCCCTCTCATCATCCCTTTTTCTCTCCTTTTTAAAATTGTATATACATATATATATATATATATATATATATATAATTTTTTTTTTTTTTTTGGCCAGGTGGCATGAAATCTTAGTTCCTAACCCGGGATCGAATCCATGCCCCATGAAATGGGAGTGTGGATTCTTGACCAATAGACAGCCAAGCAAATTCCCCTGCCCTGCCACCCACCCTCTGCTTTATTGCAATAATGATGCTTACATTTCAGCCACATCCACCCATTCTTATGTCAGTTGCTGGACAGAAGGGTGCCCCTTGGCCTTACAGGTCCAGCCTGGATCAGTACCAGGCTACTAGTAAGCAACTGAGATCTTCTGTGTGGATTCCTTGTCTGAGGTCCATTCTGTGTCAACTCCCTGTCTGAAGTCCATTCTGGAGTCTTTCACACCAGAGCAGTGAGATGGAAGGCCTGGGAATCATTTCCCCTCCCAAGACTCAGGCTGGGCCTGCATCCCACCTCAAGGAGTGGTAGCTATACCTGTGACTGTTACCCCATCCCAAGAGGACTTCTGGATCCTCCGGCATCACCCCCACGGTGGTAGAAGGTGGTAAAAAGGAAGTGGATGGGAAGAAGGGAAGCAACCCTTCTGAAACCTTACATCCCTCTGTGATCCTCAATCTGCTCTGATATCCTTGCTGGTCCTTGTTTTGATGGAGGAGGGGAGGGACAGGCAGGAGCATCAGGAGGGGCAGGGGAGCGCCAGCCTTTGGATTTGAAGTCTGACACATCATTGGCAGGGGAGAACTATAATCTAAGATATTGAGGATGTGGGGTGATGGACACATTCTCTTCAGTCATTCCTTCCCAACCATTGAGGCCAATGCAAGTCCTGAGCCCTCTGATCTGGTGCCTCTCCTGGATATTCTGAGTGGAGGATGGGCAGAGAGTCTACATTGAATGGGATCCTCTCAGCCAGGCTCCTCAACAGCCCCTCTCCATCCTGCCCCTTCCTGGAAGGCAGCACAAAGGCTGCCCAAAGGCTGACAGTCAGGGCTGGACCAAGCCAGATCAGGAGAGGGACCCATCCCCCCTCCTGGGCAGGAGGGAGCACTGTAGGTAGGCTGTGCCAAAGCTGCTGACTCAGCAACAATGTTGTACCGGAAGGACCGACATATTTGCATGCAGTCTGCCATTGAAAGCCCAGATCCCTTCAGCCCCTTCTCACCCCTCAAGCTTTTCTCCTCCAACCTGGGAGGGAATTGTTTGGGGGCACTTAGTTGGGAAAACTCCTGGTCCAGCTAAAGGTGAGGTGAAATCAAATGAGAGGGGTGCCGTCTAAGGAGCTCGGTTTCTCTGTTTAGAAAATGGATGAGATCCTGCCTCACCCACTGCCACCATTGTAAAAGCCTTTTGACGGCAAAAGAAAAAAATTTTTTAATCTTGATGGGGCTTTGAGCTACCAGGAAAGAGCTGAAAACAAGCAGCCAACTTCTGTATTGTTCCCAGGGCCCTAATCCTGTTGGTATTTATTATTACACATGCATTTCATTATCTTTGCTAATAAATTACTTCTAATAACAATTATTTTTATTACCCAGATTAATTTAGCCTTAACTCATTAAAACAGTGTGCTTCTTAATAGCCAGATCCATCAGAATACAGTCATCTGTCATCAGGAATCTCCTGGTGATGTGACAGGCATCAGAACTGTTATGCTTATGTTTATTATTTATTCATCACCATGATTGTTGCTGTGATTATCCTAATTATCCATGGAGGCACGGAGAATTAATGCTCTTCCATCCGTAGACGGTGGGGGAGCCAGCAATGGAACCCAGGGGTCCTGATTCTCTGCCCAAGACTGGAAACAGTAGAGGCATCCTGTCCTTCCCTGGGGTCGAGGGGAAGTCTGGGGATTTCATTTTGTTGTGGAAGTGGGAACGCAAGTCTGGGACTTGTCATGTGGGGGTGTGATAGAAGCACCTCCTCAAGGGCTGCCAATAAGTGAAACTGAGGCATTCGTCTGATTATAAGTCTGGAGTGGGGGTGCGGTGAGGGCCAAGAACCCAGGAAATGTGCCCCTGCCCCCCAGAGCAAAGCTGGGGTCTTGGGTATGTAGATATGGCTCCCATGGGCAGCCAGCCTGGCCCCTGTGTGCTTTCACACAATGCCTGGGTTCCTACTGTGCCAGGCGCTGTGCTCTGTCTTGTGAAAGGCATTAGAGGCCAGAGAGGACAGCGGCAAGATGGGGGGACGGGAGGGCAGGGAGGTCATATCCCCCCATCAGAGACGCTGATTCCCAGTCAGGTCTTCGCACCACAGTCCCCAGTTTACACACCCCACCACCTCCCCCCTCACTCAGACTCTGGTGTCCAAGTCCCTGCCCATTTGTAATACTCCTGTTCCCACAGCCCTGACTGTCCCTGCACAGCTCCCTTTCCCTAGCCAGGTGTATCAGTTTCACATCCTCTGGGACCCAGCTGAACTTTGGATCTTAGAAGGAACCACAGGGAGCTCATCTCACTCAGGGCACTGGCACCAGCCTAGAGTCCCTTCCTCAGGCTCCTCAGGTCCTGTGTCCTACGACCTGGCCTTACTGCCATCTGGCCGTGCAGTGGTGACTCAGAGCTACCCCCAGGGAGAGGGCCTCGGCACCAGGCAGGAAGGTGCTGACTCCCCGCTTTCCCCATCTTGCCCAGGGAAGGATCAGGGCCCAGATGCGGCTCTGCTTTCTACAGGAAATTCTGGAAGTCTGTCTGCAGGCAGGAAGCCAGGAAGGAAAAGCACAGAGCCCAGGGCTGCCCCTGGTCTTGAAGGCGTGGGAGGAGCTGGCTCCTCCCTTCTCTTCCCACCCATTGCCCAGCCCTGTCATTTTTGCTCTCTGCTCGCTTGAATGTCCTCTTCCACCTCTGAGCCGGCCTTTCCCTACACTTGACCTTTCATTTTCTCCCTAGCTGTGTCTTCTCCCCTGTGAGACCCAGGTTCATCATCCTCCCCCCCGACCAGGATGGTCTGAGCTAGGCCCCAATGAATCACTCCCTCCAGCCAAAACATCTGAGGACAGGAGTGTCAGTGGGCTCCCGTCTCCTCCCCCTCACAGTAATGGCTGGGGCGTGTTATTGTGTGGTTACGACTGTCTCCCCTGCACAGACCATGCAGTCCTGGAGGGCAAGCAGACTGAACCCCTGGAACCCCAAACCTGGCTCTTACTCAGAGCTCAGAACTAACATATAGAATGACTAATGAGTCTCTTGGACAATCTGGAAGAAGTCACAAAGGATGTGGGGGAGGTCCAGGGCCTATCACCCACCTGTCTGTCTTGGATTTGTGTGTGTGGGAGGGGGGCAGGAAATGGTCTGAGTAAGTGTTAAAATACTGAGTCTCTGAAACCCCTGGTTAAAGTCACCTCCTTTCTTCTACCAGCCTGTGGTGCCACCTCCTTGTCAGGCTCTGCCAGTGCCCTGCCCCTACTAGAGGGGTAGGAAGAGCCTTTTGAGTCAGTTTCACCTCCCAGTGACTGAAGCAAGTACACCTGCCCCAAGCACCCACCATCTTTGAGGCCTCCTCTTGTCTCACCTCTGGGGCCCTGCTGCACCCTCTTGCACTCTGGGGCAGTGCGGCACAGTAGGGCCCACTGGTGGCCTGGTGACCACTTCCCTATCCAGGCAAGCTGTGGTCCCAGCCCCCTGAAACCTCAACTTGGTGCCAGCCCAAACTTTCTTTGGGAAAGGAAGAAATTCCATTGAGGAAGGTGACACTGTTGAATCCCTTATTGGTGATTAATAAGGGGAATTGTGGGGCTGTCTGCAGAGAGAGTCCTCACTGGATACTGGGGCCTCCCATTTGGTCAAGAATGAAGGACAAAGAGGAGAGACACAGGAAGCCTGACAGACACAAGTGGGAGAGAGACACCAAGGAATAAAGAGGGGGATTAAATACAGGGGTGGGGGACCAAAAACCAAGGGAGAGACAGATCGGACTGGTAGACACAGGAGAGAGGCAAGCACAAGAGATGAGGAGAGGGAAGAAAGAGGAAGAGGAAGGGGAGAGGCAGAACCAAGAGGGAGAGCAGGCAGGGGAGGGAGGAGAGGGGCACACTTACAAGCACCTGGTAGGCTTTTAGCTGACTCTCAGGCCTGTCCTTTCCCCACCCCTAAACGGGGTCCACCTTGGGTAGTGCTGCAGTGGGAGGGTTCCAGCAGGTCCTTGGGTCTCAGTCACAGGAGATTCCCTCCCAACTCCCACTAAAGCTTTAGTTCTGATCCGCACAGGCACCTGCTTCCACAAGGATGCTCTGCTTGACTACTGCAGGGGCCCCAGGTCATCTGTGGTCTGGGAGCACTGGGAAGGGAGGGGGAATCAAAGCGAAGAGAGCTGGGTAAAACTGTCACCCTGGGGCAGGGTTAGGTCAAGATTGGTCCTGGGGCAGCAGTTCCAAGGAGAACACCAGGCATTTCTGGTCCCAGGTACCAAAGACCTCATGAGCTTGGTGCCTGCCGCTCCGGTCTCTCTGATGGGGGGATAGGGAAGGAAGAGGATCCCCTGACACCCCAGGAATCAGGAATTGCAGCTGGGAGGCCAAGAGGAGGGGGAGTTTCCACCTCTTTGTCCTGCCTCAGGAGGAAAAACTTTTCCCTTCTGGCCATCTTTTTGGGTGCTTAGCTCTGACACAGTAGGAAGGGGCCGCGCAGTCCCGGGTTTTGCAGAGGGTGGCAAATCTGCCCAATGGTCCCTTCCTAAGGGCAGGGTATGTATTGTAGCTAAGGCTTTGTGCGCTTGGCTCCCTTCGCCTTTGTGCGCAAAACATCTCCTACAGCTCGCCTTCTCCGCTTGCGCGCCTAGCCCTGCGCCCAAGCGCCCGCGGGCGCAGATGCTGCCTTTCCCCAGAGCCCATCCTGATTCGGCCCCTCACCGCTAGCTGGTATCAACCAGAATCCTAGCTCTGAGATGCTGTTTCCCACGGGCCAAGCCCCCAAGGGCCAGTCCGCGCGGCCTGCGCTCTGATTATTAGTTGGATGTATTTCCCGCATTTCCGCGCCGCAGGTGCCCAGCAGCACTTGCCTTGGAGCCGGCGCCCAGGAGCCGAGGAGTCAGGGGTGTCCGCTAGCCTGGATCATCCCCGCCTGTAACGCCTAAGCCGCTCCGGGTCTCCATCTGCGCCCGTCCGTACCCATGGGCCCCGGGCTCCCTGGGTGCCCTGCCCCCAGGCCAGCCAGCCCCATGCCCCCAGCGGGCCCACCTGGCCGTTCTTGCAGAGGTCCGCCCACATACTGGTGCCGTCGCCGCCGCGCATGAGGACGTGGTAGGTGAAAAAAGTAGGTGCCGGGAATATTGCACGTAAACTTGCCACTGGTCGCGTCGTAGTTGTTGCCGAGGTTGGTGACCACGTCGTCGAACTTGAGCACCTCGTAACCCTCGTGAGGGTTCTTGAGGCCGGCGTAGAAGGCCACGCGCGGCACCGTGGTGTAGGTGGCCGTGCTGATGGCGCCGCTGCCCCCCCGCGCCCGGCAGCCCGGGAGGGCCGGTCTTGCCCGGCTCACCCTTCTCCCCGGGTGGCCCCACAGGGCCCGGAGGACCTGGGTCCCCTGGGGGCCCAGGGGGGGCCCGGCTTGCCTGTGCGTCCCGGCTTCCCCTGGGGGCCCTGCACCAGCGTGGAGGGCGGGGGCGCGCCGCTCTGCTCGCTCAGGGCGTCGCCGCCGCCGTCGGGCCGCGCGCCGGGCGCCGGGGCCCCGCGCGCGGGGTAGGGGTCGCACACCATGCGGCAGGTGCCCAGCATCTCATAGTGGCCATCCGGGCCTCCCGAGCTCACCAGCACGGGGATGAGCACCACCAGCACCAGCAGCATCACCACGCCCGCGGCGGCCGCCAGCAGCGTCTTCCGGCCGGCGCGGAGCCTGGGGAGCGCCGGGCCGCCCGGCCGCGCCGTCGGGGCAATGGTGCCGGCGGGCGAGGGGCGCGGGCTAGGCGCCCGCGCTCAAGGGCGGTCCAGCTGGACTGCGGGCATGGGGCCGGGCCGGGGGCGCCGCGCTGCGCTGGATGCGCTGCCGAGCCCAGCCGCCGGCTCCTGCCTCGCGCCTCCCTCCCGCTGCGCGGCCGAACTGAGCGCGGCGGCCGCCGCCTCCTGCCGAATTCCTCCCGCCTCCCGGTGCTGGAACCACCGCCCCCCTCCGCGCGGTCCAGCCCCGCCTGCTCTGCGCCGCGAGGGGTGGGGCTGAGGGCTGGGCCGGCGCCTAATTGGGTCGCGAGAGGTGTGGCTCCGCCCACTTAGAGGGGCGGGACCCGGGGCGGGGCCGCCGGGTAGAGGGCTGGAGCCGAAAGACCCAAGACGAGCGAGAGACTGAGCGTCGGAGATGGAGATGGGGCTAGAGTCCGGGACACAGGAGAGGCTCCCCTAGAGAAGGGAAGAGTAGGGACCAAAGGACGAGTGGAAGAGGGGGCCATAGGGAAAGCTAGAGAGCGCCGAGGGTGATTGGGAGAGGAGAGGCCTCGAGGGTCGGATATGAGGAAAACCGAGAGAAACAGGAGCGAGGGGCCACTGCCCGCAGGAGGCGGGGGCTGCAGTAGGGCGCCTCGGTCTTCAGGGGACAAAGAGCGATTGAAAGGAGGACGGAGAGGGGAGCAAGAAGGAAGGACAAAGAAGAGTGTTATGAGCGGGGAGAAGAGGGGAAGGCAGGAGGGCGTCGATGGGGCGAGTCCACACTCAGGCCTCGCAGATTGCCCGTTTAGGAGATGGAGGTGGGCCGATACGCCTGTCAGGGTACTCACAGAATTCCAAGTACTAATCGAAGCTGCTCCCTCCTCTTTTTTTTTTTTTTTTGGCACCTGGATGTTCCCGGGACCGCCTTACCCCAGGAGGAGCATGATCTTCTACCCACACCTCCTTAAACTCTGCTTCTTCCTCCCTGTGCTCCAGGCCAGGTCAGGCTGCTTTTTCCTGGGGATGGGGCCAGGGACTCCTCCATCTTACTCTGATCAATTCCTTTCTCCCTGCTTTTAGACAAGGGGGAAATTGGGGCACTGAGAAAGTGGGCACCCCAGGTAATTTCTCCATTATGACCAGTACAGACACGTCCCTGGGTGGTGACACCCCCCCCCCTTTCCCAGCCTCCAAGAGGAGAGGTTGATCTCACCCAGCCCCTGGGCTCTGCACCCTCCTTCCCCGCCTCCAGCCTCCTAAGCTTCTAACTCTTTTCTCCATCAGATTGTATGAGGCAATCCTTTTCCTCAAGTGCAGTAAAGTGTCTAGGTTGCATAAACTAAAAGGCGTCTGCTTCCATCAAAATATTTGTCACATTATTTGAAGCCCAGTTCGTGCTGCTCCACTGCTCCTCTCACTCTCCTGTATCCAGTCTACCCGGGAGGGCTCTGCCATTCAGAGGCCACTAGCTGCTGCTACAGGATGACCCTGCAGCCCCTTTCCTTTCTTCCCTCCCAAAGCTGGGATTGATTAACCCCCACCTGAGCCACGAGGAGGACAGGGACAAGAGGATGTCAACTCAGGGTCGGTGAGATAGGACCTTTCAAGCACAGATGAGCCCTGGTTAGAGTGATCCCCTCACCATGGAAGGAGCTAAAAATGCAATCAGTAGCATTTATTCAGTGCTTACAGTGTGCCAGGCCCTGTGTTGAATGCTTTACATATGCCATCACACCAGATCTCCACTGCAATTCAAAGAGGTAGAGCCCATCATTATTTTCATTTCACAGAGGGAGCACTGGGCGCTAGGAAGTTAAGAGATTTGCCCAAAGTCACGCAACTATTAAGGGACAGAGCTGGCATTCAAACTGGCAGCCTGACCCCAAGCTCCTCCAACCCTCCTGTTGGGTCTTTGGATAGCGTTTACTGCCCAAAAGGAGGTAGGCTTCGAGCGCAGGAGGAGGAAGTCAGCGAGACCTCCCCAGGCTCTGGAAGAGGAGCCCTGACTCGGCTGTCAGCCCCGCCTCCCGTCTACCACGGAGGTTTCCCCATTGTGACTCCCCCCAAGAGTGACAGGCTGGTGACCCGAGGGACAAGTGCGCGGTCATCGGCATGTGATATATACAACCCACCTCCCGCCCCCTAATTCGCGCGCACACGGGTCCCTCCTCCGCTATGCCGCTGAGGCTCGTCCGCCACCGGGAGTCCTTCCAGAATCCGCCGGTGAAACTGCGGCTGGCTGCCCGAGGCCGCAGAGGGGCGGGAGCACGCACCCCCGGCCTCGCCGGGTGTCCCAGGGCGCGCTCGGCGTGGCAAGGCGGCCCACCCCCCGCCCCGAAAGAGCGCCCGCTCCCCCGGCACGGTGTGGCGTCTCTGTCAGCCCAGCCGGATTCTCCCCGCTTCGCTGGAGTGGAAAATAACGGCTTCAAACTTTGCAGAGAGGAGCTGGTGCCAGCACTTTAATTAACAGCCATCTTGGCCTGTGAGCCTGGGCCACCACCCCGTGCCTCCCGGGGCTCGCGGGTCGCGCCCCGGCCCCGCCCAGGTCCCCGCAGGAGAGGGACCCCCGCCGCGGCGCTCCGAGCCCCTTTATCCCGGAACGCCAGGGCCTGACTAATTGCGGGACGGGTGCTGCCTGGGGGCCCCTCTCCCCAGGTTCATCTCTACGGACCTCCAGCCCTTCCACCCCACCCACCCTCAACTCTAAATCCTGACAGTTGATGATTCTGGGGTTGGAGACCTGCGTGCCAGTCTCAGCTGGTGATTTGGGGCTAACTAGCAGCGCCTCAAGGGTATTCTTCTGGAAAAGGGTTATTCTAAGGATTAAATGAGTTATCATGAAGGTAGCAAAGCACTGGCCTCAGTATCTGACCCTTATTAGGCGCCCAGTAAAGGGTGGCTAATATAATTATTTCACATTAAGGCCCTTCCACCACTCCGGGCATGGGGTCTCCTTGTCCTGTCTTTTTTCCTACAAATTGCTGTGCTGGTGCTAGGAGAGGAGGAAATGGCCTACTATGAGCCTGGATTCAAAGACAGGACTAGATGAGTGAGGAAGGAACCCAGAAGTTCTGGCTCCCAGGCCTCTTCTTCAACCACCTGCCAAGCCCCAGGATCCAGGTTTTCAGCAGAGGAAAGAGGTGAGCCCCAAGGAAGGGAGGAGGGGAGTGCCATCTGTAGCTGGGATACTGCCCATGCTAGGAGCTAAAGGCCCAGCTTGGCTTTCCTTCCTCCTACAGCCCCTGTCATTCCAGAGGTGAGGCGGGGGTACTAGGCATTGGGGGGGAGTATGGTGGATGCAGGAAAGTGGGTAAGGCTCTTCTTTGATGTATGGCTGACATCGGGAAGCTGGGTGGTTGTTCTGTGGTATTTTGGGGTTCTTTGAATGGATGTGAGTGGGTGTGAATGTGTGAGAGACTGTTTGCGTTAGTGCGTGTCTGGGTTTGTGAGTGATGAAAGGGAATGCAGTGCCCTGACTCATTGGCTGGCAAATCTGCATTCATTTCTTCACTCAGTAAACATTTACTGAAAGCACCTAGCTGGGCCCTGGAAGGTGGTAGTGGTGGTGTGTCCCCAAATGATCAAGACCTAAGCAGTATTCCTGAGGTGCTCACGCTTTGGCAGGGGGAAAAGGCAGAAAGAAATAATAAATACTATGATAATTATTAACTTTTTAAAAAGTACTTACTAAGTACAAGATATTGTTAAAATTGATTAATTTATTTTAATTGGAGGCTAATTACTTTACAATATTGTGGCAGTTTTTGCCATACATTGACATGAATCAGCCACAGGTAAAGTACAAGATTTAAAAAAAAAAATTATTTACTTATTTGACTGGGCCAGGTCTTAGTTGTGGCATGCGAACTCTTAATTGCAGCATGTAGGATCTAGTTCCCTGGCCAGGGATCGAACCCAGGACCCTGTGCGTTGCAAGCAAAGAGTCTTAGCCACTGGACCACCAGGGACATCCCTAACTATGAGATCTTGCTCTAAGCACTTTACGTGGATTATCTCATTTAAATTTAACAGCCTATTAATCATAAGTTAAGAACTATTACACAGCTTATATTAACTATTACATAGCCTGTATCAATAACACCCACCAAGTAGATACTATTATTTCCTCCATTTTACAGCTGAGGAAACTAAGGCTTGGGTAGAGGTTTGCACTAGGTATTCTGAGGTACCCATGGAAAACTCCCTGCCCAGAGGACTCTACAGGAGAGGTATTATTTTTTCCATTTGTTTATTCATCCATTTGTCCATCCTCCATTTACTCTTTAAGCCCATATTAGTTGATCTCATATTATCACAAGATATAGTGATGAACATGAAAAGTCTTCTGACCCTGTGTAGTTACAGCATATGGTAGAAACTTGGACACTTAAACAAACAACTGCTATCTAACTGGACGTGCTGCCTGGGAATGTGTGGGATGCTATAGGAACACGCAGCAGTGATGCCTAAATTCATCTGGAGGTGGGGAATCATGGGAAGCTTCCTGGAGGAGGTGACGTTTAAGTTAAACCCTGATTAAAGAATAGCACTAGTGAAGAGGATGGCTGCCAGAGATGGAGGAGAGAGGGAGGGAGGAAGGGAGGAAAGATTATTCCAGGCAAAGGGAACAGCATGTTCTAAGGACAAGCTTGCAGGGCCTCATGGGCTGTGACAAGAGATGTATAATTTATCCTAAGGGCAATTAGAAACTACTGAAGAGTGTCGGGTGAGTGGTATCAGATTTTTTCAGATTAGAAGGATCACATTGGCTACTGTGAGGAGGAGGGATTAAAACAGAAGTGAGAGCTGATAGTGGCCTGATCTGGATGGGAGGGAGTGAAACAGGGAACAGGAGACTTGCAGATTTCTGGAAAGATTAGGAAATGTTTATGAAATTAATGAAGGGTGGATGAGTGTTTTTGCCATTACCTGGGTACCAATATGTGCCAGACTCCTTATGTACTCTTTCACTTAATACTCACTGGAAGTGTAAGGAATAAGCATTGTCATCTTTACATTGGAGATGAGGATACTGAGGCTCAGAGAGGTGAAGGTATTTCTCTGGGATCACACAGCTAGGAGGAGAGAGAGTCAGAATTAGAACTTGGGTCTGTTTGACCTTGAGTGGGGGCTCTTTACCACTCGGCCCAGCAGGTGTATACCTGGTGGATAAAGCAAGGATAGATCCTTTAGGGATAAAGAACAGCTTGAGTTAAGGCTCAGTTGCATAAAAGGGCATATTTATGGTTTTTGGTTGATGCCACTGGTCTACAGTCCTGTCTTGGGCAGAATGGGAAACTGGGCACCAAGAGGCGGAAACTGGCTCTCAATGCCCAGTTAGGCCACCAACTTGCCTTGTGTGTTTGGAGAAGTCTATCACATTTTAGGGCTTCCATTTCTTTCTGTGGGCTGGAGAATTATCCAGGGCAGCTCTGAGAGGTTGTGGTTCTCTTTAAAAGAAAACTCCTCATTGTCATCTGTTAAAATATTTAAAATCCCTTCGTGACATTTCAACTTAGACACTTGCAGATCCTCCAGGGGAAAAGCCTCCATAATTGCAGCCCCTCTTTAGAGAGGGGGCATTTGGGAGAATGGAAGTTGTGTTGTCATTTGGTGGGGAGGCAGGACACACCAGGCTGGGACTCAGGTTGGTGAGGAACCTCCTTCAGGAGCCCCTCTCCCAGCCTCATATCCTAGGAGGAGAGAGTAGGATGAAGTGGTCAGAGCCCAGGTACTCAGGTCACAGGCAGGTTTTCTGATGCTCCTTTGCCGAAGGACTCTGGCTCTCCTGCCCGAAGATTCTAGGTACCTGCCTAGCCCTGGGCCTCCTCCCTCGCCCTCCCTTTCTGATGGGCAGGCCATCCCAATCCAGCTCCAGGGAGGCAGTGCTGAAAAGGCCCTGGCTGTGGGAGGGGAGACCTAATCGGAGGGGCCGTCTCCCTACAGCCCAGCCTGCATCTCCCAGCTGCATGTATAAGTAATGAGGTTCTGCAGCCCCAACAGGAACCAATATAATGGCGGGTGCGCGGGGTCAGCCTGAGAGACAGATAGCGGGACGCAGGAGTGACAGGCAGTGCAATTATGCTGAGCCTCTTGCAAAGGCAGCAGAGGGAAGGCCCCGCCTGGCCAGCGCAGTGCACTGGCTTCCCACCCTCTCTGGCAGGCCTCAGCTCCCCCAGAGCCCCCAAATCCCCGAGACCCAGGTGGGGGAAGGCAGGGAGGAGGAGGAGTCCTAGGGAGAGGGCGGAGGAGGAGGGACCTGGCTGATGGAGATCAGCTGGTTTTCATGCCTCCTGGGGAAGACACTCCCAGGCCTGAAGATGGGGGTGTAAGGGAGAAAGCCTCCTGCTCCCCAGGAAGACTGTGGAGGGCTTTCTCCCGGGAAGCCCTCCCTCTTCTAGAAAAAACCTTTCCTTGCATTCTCACCCAGGAGAACTAGAACTTAGGGTCTAGAAAGGTCTTAGAGAAGTCTCCTTCAACAGACAGGGACACCAAGGCCCAAAGAGGGGAACTGGCTGGCCCAAGGTCATTGGCCAGTCTGAGACAGAGTCAAATGGGACCTGCAGGGGCTCTTTTTAGGACCCCACTGGTGGGGGTCAGGGAGCAAGGAGAAGAGGATTGATTGCTCACCCACATCCTGGGTGATCCCCAAAGACCCTCTGAGGGTAGTAGTGGAGGCTGGAGCTCAGGGAAGGGGTGGAACTCTGGCTGCAGTATTCTTGGAGAGTCCAAGTCAGCCAGGGCTGGGAGATGGTCCAGCCTCCCTTCCGTGTTCAGAGACGGGTCTTTGAGCACCTCATCTTCATACATTTGAGAACAGGAGTGACTGAGAGGGGATCTCTGAGGTGGCAGAGCTAGAAGGGCAGTGGAACAGAGCAGTGGGTGTTTAGGAAATGTTGGTTAAACGCACCCTGACAGTGCCAGCTTCGTGGACATGCAACCTGTTTACTGACAGAGACCTGCACTCAGAAGGGATCTTCACTTGGTTTAATGCTCTGCTAGCACCATCTTGAAGTTGTTAACAATTTTGATCAAGCAACTCCACGTTTTCATTTCATTCTGGGGCCAGTAAATTTTGCAGCTGGTCCTGCCCTGAAAGGCAGCTTGGCTCCTCCCTGCCCCAACATTACCCCTAGAGGCCCCAGGTGGAGGGGAGCACAGAGCTAGGAGAAGCTGGTGTTCGATGAGCTTCTGAGGGGTCCCCATCCCCTTAAAGGCTGACCCTTTCAATGACCCAGGTTGGGGCTTGTTTGGAGGGGGCTGCTACAAGATGCCTGGTCCCAGCAGGAGTTCCCTGTCTCTTGGGAAGATGTGGCCCCTCTGCTTAGTCTCATCCTCGCCAGCTAAAGTAGGAGGAACTGATGGAGAGAGGGAGGCTTAATTAGCAACCCCAGCCAGGCAGCAGGCGGTGGGCACAGAGCAGGCTGACTTTTCCTGCTATAGATCTGCTCTCCAGGAGAGGCACTAGCCGGCTGGCTTAGGCTCTGGCTGGACTATTTTAGGAATATTCTTAACTCTTCCCACACCACTGCCAACACTGGACTTCTCTTCCAGAGGGCATGCCAGCTCCGGGCTGTCTTCCTTCTGTTCCCTCCTCCACTACCCTGGCCCCTGCTCTTCCTTTTTGGCAGCTGGGAAGGACAGTTTTCTGGGGGTGGGGCCAGGTGCCTTTTGCCAAGGAAAGTGCCCATCTGTGGCCCCTGAACCCTGCACTCCTCCTTCTCCCTCTCATCACAGCTCTGGCCTAAGGAGGTTGGCCGTTTTCAGCATCATCCAGCCCTTCCCCCTCATCTCATGAAATCGGGATAGTTAGGCTCCCTGACCCTAGTGAAAACAGCTGGTCTGCGCCCCCGAGAGGGAGATGGGAAGCCACAGAGCAACAGCTCCTGCCAGCCTGACTTCGATACTGCATTAGGTCTGTGTTTCCAGCTGGGTGTTCCACACAGCAGCCAGAGCCCCCACAATATTGTGGGGGTCCCTGTCCTCCTTTTTCTCCCACTCCAGTGTCTGACTTCCTGGACAAACCAACACCAGGATGTAGGTATTACCTGGGCAAGGCCAAGGGGAGTCCCACGGGCCAGGAAGGTCCAGTAGGAACAAATCTGAAATTCTAGCCAAGATGGGGAAGCGAGCTCAGCTTACAGGAGTTCCTATCTGCCTGTGCTGGGATGCCCTGGACACCTAGGACTGTAGGGCCACTCCTTAGGCACATGCCCTGTAGGACTAGGAGCTGGAAGCTGGGAAAACTTGCTTTGGACATCCAGGAACATGATTGATGACTCCACACAATTGCCAGAGGACTTGTGGTGTGTCTGACCCTGTGCTGGGTGCCAGGTATAGAGAAAATAATCAATAATAAATCTCTCAGTAATCAATAATCAATCTCTGCCTGACAAGGGCTACTCTCTTGAGCTGGTTCACCAGGGTGTCTGACCACCAGCCTGGGCCATGGTGTTGACAGGTCCCACCCAGCCCCTCCTCCTCCTAGTTCCCACGAGCAGCCCAGCTCTGAAAGTGACAAGGGGTGGCACGTGAGATCAGATGAGCATGCTTCAGCTATCCTCAGGGGCTACTGAGGGGGCTCTTGTGATGGGGAGGGGTGACTGAACAGCGAGTCCTCCAGCCTCCAATTTAGAAAGATCCAGATGGATTTAATAAGGTTGTTGTCCTGGGGAAGATTTTGAGTGGAGAGAAAAAATACCTTCCAGGGACTCAGGGAAAATTCTCCATGTTTTTTCAAAAGGAAAACCCCTCAGGACTTCCCTGGTGGTCCAGGCTTCCAGGCTGGGAGCCCCAGCTGGTAGAGGATGCCTCCAGCAGTGAGACACCCCACCTCAGAGGATGTATCTGTCCATCTGCCCCCCACCATGGGCTCTGCTTCCACCCTCAGAGTTACTCCCTCATCGTCAAACCTGCCACCCTCACCCCAGCCCACTGGTGCATCCACGCAGCTATCACCACGCTGACTCTGCCCTCACACACAGTCTTGCAAGACTTGTACTTTCAGTGTCACATGCAGGCGAGTGCACGTACAATTTCTAACTCCCACGTCCACGTTGATGCTTGCTCTCATACACACCTGCTTTACACATACACCAGTTCACACTCACAAACCCATTGGAGGCCCAGATCCCAGTTACTCTTCACAGGTCTTAATCAGAGGTCCCGGGAGAGAGCTTCCTGTTTTCTGTCTGAGGTGTGTGTGTGTGTGTGTGTGTGTGTGTGTGTGTAAGCAGGAGGGACTAGGCCCTGAGGTTAGGGGGTGAGGGAGAGGGAGAAGGTGTGGACTAACAGCCCCTCAGAGCTGCTAACAGCCCATAACTGAAGTAAGACAGAGGCAAAGACAGGCCAAGGGAATGGAGATGGACAAGGGTCAAAGCAGACAGGGCGGGAACTGGGGACACAGGGCCCCCTCCCTCCATGAGAAGCTGTCACGTTGCTGCTCCAGTGGCCTGTGAGACCAGCACCAACCCCCAGCTGGAGCCTCTCCCCTCTGGATCTTGTCACTGTGGTTTTGCTTTGCTGCTTGGGCAGCCGGGAGTGGTGACAAGCAGGGAAGACAGTGCCCAGGGCAGCAAGCTGTGCCACTCCAGCCTGGCTGCCAACTCACCCATCAGTGCCCATCTCATCACCCACAGGGACTCAGATGAGACCAGTGACCAGCCTGGCTGTCCTTACCTCTCAAGGCCACAGAGGGGGAGGGAGGCAACCAGATCCCCCTCCTCCCAAAGCAGGCAGTGAAACTGAACCTTGCCCAGGCCCTCCGGCCTGGGCTTGGGAAGCAGGGCCTACTCACTGTTCCCGGGATTCCCCGGACCTAGCAGACGTGGACAGGAACCCACACCTGAGGCAGGGGCTTGAGGGGAGGAAAGTCACTGGGAGGAACTAAACATATTTTTGGCATAAACTTGTATTCCATTTGCTTTCCCGCTCGCACAATGATGTCCCCACACTTTGCCCCTGGGTGCTGAGTTAAATAATCATACTGCTCGTCGTGGGTCCGTCTCAGTGTATTAGTTCTGGGGCATCAATCAGTCAATTTGTGCTCTGCCATCTGGGAGCAACCATTTCTATAAAATTAGAAAGGCAAACAAATAATAATAATGAAAAGCATGAAAAACGGGGAAACTTAGGCCAACTGCCGTTTTCCTGTTTTTTAATCGTCAGTGCAGCTTTCCACCCCTGTTTTGAGGTCCTGATTAATTCATGCTTTCATGGATTCATTCATGTATCTGCTCAACAACCATTACTCACGGAGGTGCCAGGCCGTGTGCTGCATCCTGGAAGCCAGGGCAAATGCCAGGCAAGGTTCTAGCCTGCATGGTGTTCACATGAGTGTGTGCATGCTCAGTCATTCAGTAGTGTCTGACTCTTTGAGACTCCATGGACTGTGGTCCGCCAGGCTCCTCTGTCCACGGGATTTTCCAAGCAAGAATGCTGGAATGGGTTGTCATTTCCTCCAGGGGATCTTCCTGACCCCGGGATCGAACTCGTGTCTCCTGCGCAGGTGGATTCATTGCCACTGAGGCACCTGGGAAGCCCACATGTGTGTTTAGAGTCAATCAAAGAAGATAAACACATGCACAACAAAGCCTGGTGCCCCCAGGAGGCCAGGAAGCAATATCTAGGGCCCCCACCTGGTGACCCAAAATATCCTGCTCTTGTCACCACTTAGCTGGTGGTCCAGTGGTTGAGACTCTGTGCTTCTAATGTATAGGGCGTGGGTTTGAGCCCTGGTCGGGGAACTAAGCTCTCACATGCATGCACCCAGCCCAGCCGAAAAAACACTAAAAAACAAACAACAATGACAAATCCAGATGTCCTGCTCTTGCTGCCGAATGTTGTGAAAATGACACATAATCCCTCTCTCATTCCAGGATCAGAGCCCTTCTCATCCCTCTCTACCTCTGCACGTCTGCCTTCCTGGGCAGCCATGTCCTCTAAGCCTGGCGGAAAGAGTGTAAATGTGAGACTGACTCTTGGCTCGGACACACACTTCCCCGGGTGACTTCAAGCAAATCGTTCATCTCTCTGAGTCACAGTTTCCTTCTCTTTTTAAAATGCAGGGACCTCCCTGGTGGTCCAGTGGTTAAGAACCTGCCTTGCAATGCAGGGGATGCCAGTTGAATTCCTGGTTGGGGAACTAAGATCCCACGTGCCACGGAGCAAACTAAGCCCCCGTGCCACAACTACTGAGCCCATATATCACAACCAGAGAGTCTGTGCACTGCAGCGAAATAACCACATGATCTAACGAAGACCTTATGTGCTGCAGCTAACACCCGACATGGCTAACTAAATAAATAAATACTAATCAATCAATCCATCAATAAAATGCAGTTACTTAAACCTGTCACAGGGGTACCCTTAGCATCAAATGAGATTAAGTATATAAAACACCAAAGATTAAGTGTATAAAGCACCAATACACCTAATATTAAGTATATTAAGCCTGGCACACTTCAGGGGCCTCAACTCATGCTAGCATCTTCTTCTACCCCTTTGCCAGAAGTCTGCACTGCTTCTCTCCTCACTGGCAGGGAGAGGAAACTGAGGGGAGGTTTGGGGCTTGGGGAGTCCTGACAGTCCATGCACCAGGAATCTGCACTTCATGCAGTCCCCCCGGGGAGTCCAGTTCTACTCCAAGGGAAGCCTCTTATTTGCAGGTAAGAGAGTGGAGAGATCTGGCTTTGCCTCCTGGACCACCTGCACATTCCAGAAAACAGCCCCTTTCTTCAATCTGTGTCCACACTCTCTGGCTCTCAAGTATAAACAAGCATTCTTGTGTGTGTGGTGGTTGTGGGATGGTGGTGGTGGTGATGATGATGAAGTTGGTGATGATGATGAAGTTGGTGATGGAGGTGACAGTTCTGGGGATAGTGGTATTGGTGGGTGGTGGTGACGGTGGTGGTGATGCAGGTGATGGTGGAGGCTATGATGTGTTGGTGGGGATGGTGATGTTGGTGAAGTTGGTGATGGAGATGATGGTGGAGGTGAAAATGGTATTGATGGGGATGGGGCAGTGATGGTGAAGGTGGTGATGGAGGGTGATGGTGGTGATGGTGGAGGTGACGGTGGAGGTAAAGAGAGTATTGGTGGGGGTGGGGTGATGGTGGAGGCTGAGTGGTAGAGGTAGTGATAGCGGTGGTAGGAGCTCATTTCAGAATCCTGTGCTCAGATTTTTGACAGCTGGAAGAAGCTCAGTTCCAGCTACTCTGTTGAGGGCCTACTACGTACCAGGCCCTGTGGGGCTCACTTCATTTCCACAGCAGTGCACAGAGATTGCTGTCTCCTCTTACCGATAAGGACACTGAGTTCAGAGAGAACAAGTGACCTGGCTACCAGCTCACAGCTAATAAGACATAGAAAGGCACTTAAGCCCTGGGTCCTCTGACTCCTAGCCCCAGGTTCCTTCTTACACCACATGGACAGTAGGGAAATGGAGACCCAGAGAGGTTAATTGATTTACCCAAGGTCATGCAGCAGTGAGAAGCAGAGCCTAGCTGTTTCCTCTGTTCCAGATCTCAGCAGGGGCAGCGGTCTCACTCAGGAGGATGGAAGGACCTCCAGTGTATCCCCCTGCAGCCCTGACAGACGCACAGAGCCCAGGCCTCATCAGGCCCCGAGGGCAGGTTCTGTATCTACCATCCATCCTCCTGAGCCTCTACATTGTCAATTCCAGTCTGCTTCCCCAGCCTCAGAGTGAGAGTGACAGACGCCCAGCTGCTGCCTGACCCGTTACACTTGACACCCTTCCCCCAGATCTGACCGTGGGCTCCTCTGGCCTGCTCACTGGGCTGCAGCTGCTCTGACTGGCATTGAGCTGGAGGGATGGGAACTGACATCCTCCACCCTCACCCCTGTCTGAGGTCTGAGGTGGTGAGCATGGGGGTCTGGTCTTCATCCTTTTCTGGTCCTGGATCTTAGTCTCCTGCTCAAAAAAAAAAAAAAAATGGGTAGCCCCACCTTGACCCCCAGGAATTAGTGAAAAGGGGAAGAGGAGACAATGAATGGTGCCCAGGTGGCACATTGTCCGAGGCTCCCTCCCCCAAGAAGCCTGCCAGGACTCATTCCATACAGTTCCACTCTCTCTGACCCCTCCGATCATCCTTTCAATCTCAAAGCTATGTGTGTGACTCTATCTGAGTCACAGTGATGATGGTGGTGGAGATGATGGTGATGGTGATGCAGGAGGTGGCACTGGAGGTGGTGGTGACAATGGTGGTGATGGTGATGGTGATGATCAGAGTAAGGTAGGGCCTCCTGGAGGGAAGGGGGTTGACTGATCACTACCTTCCTCTATATCTTCCCCGCCTCTTTAGTAATAGCTACTATTATTGAGTGTCATTCACAAAATAGGTGCGTGCTCAGTACTTTATACATAACAGTTCATTTAATCTTCCCAACAACCCAATGAGGCAGGTACTAATATTTTAGAGATGAGACAACTGAAGCAGAGTGAGGTTAAGTAACTTGCCTGAGATCAACATAAAAAGCAGAGACATTACTTTGCCAACAAAGGTCCATCTAGTCAAAGCTATGGTTTTTCCAATAGTTGTGTGTGAGTGTGAGAGTTGGACTATAAAGACAGCTGAGCACTGAAGAATTGATGCTTTTGAACTGTGGCCTTGGAGAAGACTCTTGAGAGTCCCTTGGACTGCAAGGAGATCAAACCTAGTCAATCCTAAAGGAAATCAATCCTGAATATGCACTGGAAGGACTGATGCTGAAGCTGAAACTCCAATACTTTGGCCACCTGATGGGAAGAACTGACTCACTGGTAAAGACCCTGATGCTGGGAAAGATTGAAGGCAGGAGGAGAAGGGGACAACAGAGGATGAGATGGTTGGATGGCATTACCGATGCGATGGACATGAGTTTGAGTAAGCTCCGGGAGTTGGTGATGAACAGGGAAGCCTGGCGTGCTGCAGTCCATGGTGTGGCAAAGAGTCGGACATAACTGAGCCACTGAACTGAGCTGAACTCATAACTGATGAACAATGTTGTGATAGTTTCAGGTAAACAGCAAAGGGACTCATACGTACACATGTATCCATTCTCCCCCAAACTCCCCTCTCATACAGGCTGCCACAGAACACTGAGCAGAGTTCCAGGTGCTATACAGTAGGTCCTTGTTGGTTATCCGTTGTGTTTATTTATTTATGGCTGCACTGGATCTTCATTGCTGTGCTTGGGCTTTCTCTAGTTTCAGTGAGCAGGAGCTACTCTCTAGTTGTGGTGTGTGGCCTTCTCATTGCAGTGGCTTCTTTTGTTGTGAAGCACACCGGCTCTAGTAGTTGCTTCTCTTGGGCTCAGTAGCTGAGGCTCTTGAGTTCCAGAGAGGAGGCTCAGTAGTTGTGGTGCAGGGGCTTAGTTTCCCCATGGCATGTGGGATCTTCCCGGACCGGGGATCAAACCTGTGTCCCCTTGCATTACAAGGTAGATTCTTGACCACTGGACCACCAGGGAAGCCCTGGTTATCCATTTTAAATATAGCAGAGTGTATATGTCCATCCGAAACTCTCTATCCCTTGCCCCCCTCCTTCCCCTCACCCCCCACAACCATTAAGTTCATCCTCTAAGTCTAGGTCTGCTTCTGTTTTACAAGTAAGTGCATTTGTATCATTTCTTTAAAGGATGTTGCACAATATTTCTCTTTCTCTGTCTGACTTACTTCACTCAGTGTGACATTCTCTAGGTCCATGCATGCATGCTGCAAATGACATTGTTTCATTCCTTTTTAATGGCCGAGTAATATTCCATTGTATATATGTACCACATCTTCTTTATCCATTCTTCTGTCAATGGACATTAAGCTGCTTCCATGTCTTGGCTATTGTAAACAGTGCTGCAATGAACACCGGGGTACATGTATCCTTTTGGATCATGGTTTTCTCCAGATACATGCCCAGGAATGGGAATGCAGGGTCATATGGTAGTTCTATTTTTAGTTTTTAAGGAACCCCCCCACACACTGTTCTCCATAAGGGATGCACCAATTTACATTCCCAACAACAGTGTGGGAGGGTTCCCTTCTCTCCACACCCTCTCTAGCATTTATTCTTTGTGGATTTGTTGATGATGGCCATTTTGACTGGCCCCACCAGAGACTTGACTCGTGCCCTCTACTTCTGCTTTCGGAGGGCAGAGCTACACAAGGGAGGAGAACTGGTGGATAAGTATGTGTGTATGTCTGGGACTTCGGGGGGCTCTGCTGTCTTGGGGTTTCCATGGCCAGCAGGGCCATTCTATTTTCCTGCCTTAACATCTCTCAGGAGCCCTGACAGGGGAAGTGAGGATCATGGGGTGGGAGAGGGGCTGAATTTCACCAGATAGTGGTCACAGAATTTCTGGGGAGGGTGAGGGGCTCTGCCTGGTCCATGGCAGGTGGCTCACCCCACCTCCTGGCTCCAGCTCCCGCCCTTGGGAGCTCCATCCTGCTGGTCTCTCTCCCTCCCAGGATCTCATTATATCCCTAAGAGAAACTGACAGCCTCAATATCTTACTTTGCAAATATAGTTTATTCCTTCAATAAAGCCGCCTGCGCAGGGGAATGTTTAAGCCCCGCTCTCCCCTGAGAGCCTCATTTGAATTTCTAAAGTCTTTAGTCGGCTCCTCCAATGGGGCAGCTGGGCAATGAAAACGCAGCCGCTTACGGGGTGTGCATTTCCTGTCCAGTCGGGTCTCTGCCAGGATGCAGGAGCTGAACTGACGGAAAGAAGAACCCTGGCTACCAGGATGCTGGGGGCAGGCAGAGGCAGGAAGGCCTTGGCATGGGCCTGAGCACCCAGGGACCCCTCCACAGAGAGTCTAGGTTCAGGGACCTCTAGAGAGCATCTCTTAGGTGAGGGTGGTCCCCCAGAGGCACAGCCCACCGATCCTGGGGTGGTGAGGCCGCCCACCTGGCCCGATCCTTCTCTCTAGGGCAGCCTCTACCCCTGGCCCCCATGGGAGTCTCTAACCGAATCGGCTGGGTCCAGCAACTTCAGGGAAATTTCTTGACCCTGCTCAGCCTCAGTTACCCTGGGGAGCACCTTACTCACGAAATGGGAGTAATAACAGTACCTGCCTTACCAGAAGGGGTGAAAATTCTAGGAGACCCTCTGAAGCACCTAGCCGAGTTGAAGCTCAGAGAGAACCTTGCACTCACACCCACGGGGCAGATGTGGTGGGGCAGACAGGTGGATCAGAGAGGGGACAGTGCGGGGGTGGGGGGCTGGGGGGTCCCAGTGCTGCCCTCACCCTCCCGTTTCCCATCACCTTCTGGGGGTTTGACTCTGAGTCACCCCCCCCCCAATCTGTGCAGCCTCACCTGAGATGACCGAGTCCCCCTGGTCCCCGCCCCCACCCCACACTGTTTCGGGGGTACATGCTTTCCAGCGACGTCTCACGCACCCAGAGTTACACACAGCCAATTACACAGAGTTGTACACAGTCTGCACGCCCCATTACACACAGTTTCACAGAGTTTCTCCCACAGTTTCAGCCCCAATGTCGTCTCCCGCAGTGACACATGCCAGCTCCTCCATCCACACACCGCCCCCCCCACCCGACGCTCGCACACATGTGGTCACTCTCGGGCTCACCTGCTGGCCCCCCACCCCACAGAGGTGCACACCGGAGGCACACGTGCTCACACACGCACACACACACACACACGCACGCTCACTCCCGTTCCATAATAATATTAGACATGCCATTTCTTTTGCATGACAGTTCCAGTGGAGATGCTCAGAGCTGTCACTTGGATGAAAAATAATGCATAATCCTCGTCTTCCTTCCTTCCCTTCCCTTCCCTTTCTTTCTTCCCTGTTTAATGAGCTCCTAAAAATATTCCTTGCTGTCTCACCACCACCACCAAGGCTGTGGGCTAAGTGTGAGTCAAGCCTCCCTACCCCCTGCCCACCCCACCCCCAACCCCTCCCCTGATCCCCTGGGTGAGCTGCAGGGTGAAAGGTCAAGGGCGATCTCAGGACCTGGTCAAGCCAAGGTCAGGCAGAAGAACTCTCATCCATCCCAGAGGCCTCCCCAAATCTCTGACTCCCTACTGCTCCTCCCCCTCTTAGCTAGGCCACCAGAACTGGGCAGGGAGAGGCAGGGGAGACACCGGTGGGAAGACAGGCAGGAGCTGCCCTCTGGTATCTGACCACCTCCCTAGCTGCAGACAAATTTCACAGGAACCCCCTTTATCACCTCTCCCACCTCTGAGGGAGAGGCCTGCACTTAGCTGAGGTCCCTTCTCCACCTCCCTGCACTCTGCTTCCCAGGACTCCTTCCCAGAGGAGAAAGGAGGAAGGGACTCCCCTGAAACCCCAGCTTCTACTTGGACCTGAGCCAACTCTGCTGGGCAAACTGCAATTGTCACAACATTCTCCAAATCATCCTTCAAGCCCCAGACCAAAGTCACCTCCTCCGTGAAGCCTCCTTGATTCACATGGAAGGAGTTGCTTGCTCACTATACATGTTGTACACACTTTAATAATATTAAACGTACTGAGAAGAGACCATTGCATGTCTTGCCCAGTGGGAACTTTGTCTCTCTGTGGGACTCTCTCTACTCTGTGTTTTGTTTCCTCATTTCTGTGGGTCACTCTCACCCTATTTTAGCCCTTTCAGGCTGCGAAGTGAGCCTTGCCTGCTTGGAAGGATAGACAGATGCGAGATGATGTGAAGGGAGGAGCTCAGGGTCATGAGCTCCTGAATGCTCATCTGGTTTCTCTGAATATTCACCATGACTTTGGGAAAGGCAGAAGCCTTCTCTGAGCCTGTTTCTCTATCTGTAAAATGGGAGAGCGGGACTGTGCGGTATCTGAGGTCTCTGGCAGCTCCAGCAATCCTCATTCTACAATTCTCCATAGTGTCAGATGGAGTAACCCTGTCTGCAGCCTCTGAGACCGGGGGACTGTGGTGAGCCTGCAGGGGCCATCGCCACAGCTCTCTGAGCTGGGCTTTGTCTTCTTGCCTATCCTCTGCCTCCCTCCTCTTCTACTCTTTCTTTGTTCACCTCCTTAATTCCACTTCTATATCTTCCTTTCCTTCTCTGTACCCCCTCCTTTTTTTTTTTTTACTTTTTTCAGGGCCTGCATCCTACCCTTTAGGAGCTCAGAGCTTGTGCCCCCGCCTTTGCCTCCCTTCCCTTCCCCGGCCCCACCTGCTTCAAGAGCCCCCTCCCATGGGCCTCCCCATCTCCTCCCAGCAGCTCCAGTCCCGAAAGGTTAAGCTAATAGCAGCTCCTTTCCCATCAGCTGCTCTTGTTTGCTCTACATAATTGCAGGAGAAGGGGGCTGGGAGGGGGACCAGACCCTCTGAGTGGTAGCGGGTATAGAGGGAGCGGGCTGTGCAGCCTTGTCCCTGGGAAGGGGGGCCTGTGGGCAGGTGGCACTTGTGAAAACGGGATGGTGGGCTGTGTGGGAGCTGATCACATGGGGCAAGGATTGGGCAGAAGGACCAGCAGTGGCGGAGCTGCCTGGAGAAGGGGGAATGGGTCCAGAGAAGAGTGTCAGAGACCTTGCTGCTCCTGGGCAGGAAATAATAGCAACAATAACAAGAGTCATGAGGACTTCCCTGGTGGTCCGGTGGCCAAGAGCCCGAGCTCCCAATGCAGGGTGCCCAGGGTTCGATCCCTGGTCTGGGAACTAGATCCCACTTGCTGCAACTAAGACCTGATGCAGTCAAATACATACATAAATAAAAATAAGTATTAAACAGAAAAACAAAAAACAGGAGTCACGAGTCGTGTTTCCCAAGCACTCCCTGCATGCCAGGCACTTTACTGGCTTTATCTCCCTGGTCTTCACAACAACCTCAGGAGGCAGTTTAGCTCTTGTGTCCTTTTATCCTCTTGTGCCCATTTTACAGAAAACTGAGGCTCCAGGAAGTAAAATCGTTGCCCCAGGTCACATGTCGCTTAGTGGCAGAGCCTCAAGATACTGTTCTGTGCCATTCCTTCTGCTCAGAGAGGGTCAGCGCTTACTGGGACCCAGGGGGCCTTTGGATCCAATCCACCCATTGTCCAGAGGGACAGAGGGAAACAGGCTTGCCCAGAGTCCCAGAGCAAGTTGTTACCACAGCTGGGTTGAGGATTTGAGTCTGATGCAGAGGGTGTGTCTCCCCATCTAAGCCTGGCCCCCTGGAGATTTCCTGTGGCTGGGATGCTCAGGAGACGGGGCATGAGGGAGACCCTTGGGCCTCCCTGAGAAGAGGTCATGGACCCCAAGCAGGCGTGGTGTGCACACGTGTGCTCCGTAAAGGAGGCACACCTGGAGCATGCCACCTCTTGGCCAGGGAGTGGCGGCCTTGTCCTCCTGCTGGTTTGAGCATCTTCAATAATTCATCAGGGACAGACCTGTGAGCAGAGGATGGGGTGGGGAGGGGCACAGCCAGCGGTGCTGAATTTAGGCCAGCACTGGAATGGTGGAGACCGGAAGTCAGCATGCCTGTTCCTCGGCCTGAACCCTCTCAGCTGCAGACCTGGGGCCATGCTGGCCTCCACCTTCCTGCCTCCGCTCTCAGGTCTGGGGCACTGCCTGTCTGCTCCAATCAGGACAACTTGCCTCTTGTTTTCCTCCCCAGGGATGGATACTCTGGGGGGTAGGCACTGTCTCCCCCTTTAGACTTGAGGGCTCCCCAAGGCAGAGACTATATCTCTCTCATCAAATCGGGCTCCCAGGGCAGGAACTGAGTCTTCCCCATTAGACCAACCTTCACCTAAGGCAGAAATCATGCTTCCCTAATCAGATTCCTCCCCCTCCAGCCTCTGCCCCTGTGATCAGCAGCTCTAGCTTTGGCTCCATCCTGAACCCCACCCCCAGCCCCACCTCCCAGCAGTGAGTTATCCTGTCCCTTCCTGGCTTCTGCCCGAGGACCCACCGGATTTTTCCTTACAGGTACCTGCTACCCATGGGAGCAGCTCTCCCAAGTTGTCACTCTTTCTTGAGCCTGATCCCTTAGCCAGGATGGTCAACAGAGCCACCACTCCCCTTGCCCTTCATGGGAACCATCCAAATGCCCCTGGCTGGTTATGGTCATTTCCCACCATTCACATCACTCAGGGGACTCTGATGACCATATGGAGGCAGGCTAGTGGGAGGAGGGTGCCTCAGAGACCATCTTTGTTGAGAGAAGGGTCTTCCAAACTCTACTTGGACACCTCCAGTCCATGGCATTCAGTGCCTCTGGAAGTAGGGAAGTTTTCTCTTATGGAGACAGCCTGGTTTTCTGGAGAAATTGTCCCCACTGGAAGCCAAAATCCATCTCCTTGTGACCGCCCCATGCAAACCTGGTGTTCCCTTCATGTCTGCCTACAAATCTGAGGCTTTTCCAAAGCTGGGGTGCTCCATTCAAGAATGGCATCTCACGGCCTATCAGGGGTACCCCAACGCCCACATCTGCAGCTCATTACATGCCCAGGAGCATATCCTCCACCCCTCTCCCTCAGCACTGTAAGGGGCAGCTGTGAAGGGCCAGGTGAGCAGATAGTCTCATTTGTATTCTGAATGGCCAGGCTACGCTGTCGCTTTCTCCATGAGAACCCCATCCTCTCCTCTGACTCCATCTTTCGAAACTTCTCCCAGCAGCATCAATAATGGGAATCGATTCATCAATGAGCATCCTGGCCTTGAGGCCCACAGCCTCTGTGGAGCTTTGCTGCATCCCTAAGCACTCCAGCTCCCAGCCCGCTCCATCCCCCATGCCCTCCATCGCTTCTAGGTTGGCCGCAATCCCAAGAGATTAAGCCCCCTACCTCAGCCCCAGGACAGCTTTGCTATGACTGAGCTAGGAGTGTAGCCTGGGGCTGGAGGAGGCCCTGGGGCAGGGAACCAGGAGCTGAGCTTCAGCTGCTTTATCAGTTACCATGCAAAGTCACACAGATCGTGCCATGGCCTCAGACTGTGGAAACTGACCACTTTGTCCTGGTGGCTCAGACCGTAAAGCATCTGCCTACAGTGCAGAAGATCTGGGTTCAATCCCTGGGTTGGGAAGATCTCCTGGAGAAGGAAATGGCAACCCACTCCAGTATTCTTGCCTGGAAACTCCCATGGACAGAGGAACCTGGTAGGCTACAGTCCATGGGGTCGCAAAGAGTCGTACACTACTGAGCGACTTCACTTTCACTTTCACTTCACACACTGACTTCTCAACATCTACTCTTTACTTTTAAATTTAATTTATTTTAGTTTTGGCTGCGCTAGGTCTTCGTTGCTGAGTTCGGGCTTTTTCTAGTTGCGGTGTGCAGGCTTCTCATCGCGGTGGCTTCATGTGTTGTGGTGCATGGGCTCAGTAGTTGTGACACCCAGGCTTAGTTGCTCTGAGGTATACAAGATCTTCCCGGATCAGGGATTGAACCTGTGTCCCCTGCACTTGCAGGCAGATTCTTAACCATTGGACCACCAAGGAAATCCCAACATCTACCTCTTAACACTGACTAATCAAGTGACCATCCCCAGCAGTACTGACCAACCGTCAACCCAGCCCAGGCTCCCAGTACTGATGACCCAACCAACTGTCCAATATCTGCCACTCCTGTTGGCCTGACATCAATGTGCTTTGCTGTTCAGTTGCTCAGTCGTGTCCGACTTTTTGCAATCCCATGGACTGCAGCACCCCAAACTTCCCCATCCTTCACCATCTCCCAGAGCTTGCTCAAACTCATGTCCGTTGAGTTGGTGATGCCATCCAACCATCTCATCCTCTGTCATCCCCTTCTCCTCCTGCCTTTAATCTTTCCCAGCATCAGGGTCTTTTCCTGTTTGCATTAGGTGGCCAAAGTATTGGAGCTTCAGCTTTAGCATCAGTTCTTCCAGTGAATATTCAGGGTTGATTACCTTTAGGACTGATTGGTTTGATCTCCTTGCAGTCCAAGGGACCCTCAAGAGTCTTCTCTAGCACCACAGTTTGAAGGCATAAATTCTTCGGTGCTCAGCCATTTTTATTGTCCAGCTCTCACATCCATACATGACTACTGGAAAAATCATAGCTTTGACTATTCGGACCTTAGTAGGCAAAGTAATGTCTTTGCATTTTAATAAGCTATCTAGGTTTGTCATAGCTTTTCTTCCAAGGAGCAAACATCTTTTGATTTCATGGCTACAGTCACCATCTGCAGTGATTTTGGAGCCCAAGAAAATAAAGTTTATCACTGTTTCCATTTTTTCCCCATCTATTTTCCATGAAGTAATGGGACCAGATGCCATGATCTTAGTTTTCTGAATGTTGAGTTTTAAGCCAGGCTTTTCACTCTCCTCTTTCACCTTCATCAAGAGGCTCTTTCTTTCCTCTTTGCTTTCTGCCATAAGGGTGGTATCATCTGCATATCTGAGATTACTGATGTTTCTTGATTCCATCTTGTGCTTCATCCAGCCTGGCATTTTGCATGATGTATTCTGCATATAAGTTAAATAAGCAAGTTAATACATTCTTTTAACACTGGCCACACATCAGCAACGTGTTTACCTCAATATCCAGGAATGACTCTCTGTACAGATCTCTCAGACTAACCACTTAGGTTGACCCCTCTTCACTGACCATGTAAGATGCTACCTAAAAAGGTCCCCACCCCTATCACTGACTACTTGCTGTTGCTTTCTGCTGGACTCTGTGCTTTTGCAGCTCTTCAGATGTCTACTGGTCACAGCTAGACTGCCCTAACCTGACCAGCACTAATCTGAACTTCTGCCAGCTCCTGGGACCCATCCAGTCAGCCCACAGTGGCGCCTTTGGGTCTCTTGTCCTGTTCCTCTCCATCTGACCAGTCCAGTGACTCCTCCCAGCCAGCACTGCAGAGTGTGATTGGAAAGGGCTTTTCTCACTGTCCCTGAGCCATCCTCAGAGAAGTCTGGCTGCTGCTTGCTGGACACCTCCATCACCCTCCCAACTCTCAAGTTAGGATGTTAGTTGCTAGAAATGACCATCTATGGAAGGTCATGGCTCAAGGCTGGGCTGAAAAGTCCCAAGACTGCTTCCCTTGGGACCTCTCTGGTGGTCCAGTGGCTAAGACTCTGCCCTCCCAATGCAGGGTCCCAGGTTCGATCCCTAGTCAGGGAGCTAGATCCCACATACAACAACCAAAGATCATGACTGTCTCAATGAAAATCGGAGATCCCCTGTGCTGAAACAAACCCAACACAGCCAAGTAAAAAATAAACAATAAATAAATAAATATTCAGAAAAAAGATTGCCACCCTTGATGTGGCCTGTAGCTGGAAGGGGGCACCTTCCGTGCCCACCTCCTCTCAGACCCAGACTCCAAGGAGAATGAGACAGGGAAGGCTCTGAGAAGGGGTGGAGGATAGATGTAGAGGGGGCCTGTAAAGGCAGGGGATGGGCGCTGACCTAGGCAAGGGGAGGAGGAAGCAAGGAGCTAAGAAATGGCGAGGACAGGAAGGAAGATGAGAGGGGGCGGCGGGCACAGTTATCAGCACGTGGCATGTGTGCTGCCCAGCCCCTGCCATCTGTCCTGCTGCCCCTACTTAATGGAAGACTCCGTGGAGATTCCAACAGGCCACTGCCTGTGATCCCCCTTCATCAAATCCTCAGAATTGGGGCCATTAATTAGTTGAGGGAGCAGCTGCTCTGGGGCCGAGTGACAGGAAATCACTCTGTCCCTGGAAGCTCTGGTCCAGCCCTGGCCTCAGGGTTGGGCAGCTGTCTGTCCATCCTCATCCTCTGCAGGGCCCATCCAGGGACCTGTGTGAGCCAACTGCAATCCCTGCCTATTGCCATCCTTGGTACCAGGGCCCAGGAGAATCCATACCCCAGATGGGAAACCAGCTCCTGGATTTGATTCTGATAGGCTGTTGTATCCATGGTGAAGTCATGTCCTTCAGTTTCTTTCTTTCTTTTCTAAAATTTTTTATTTATTTATGGCTGTCTGGGTCTTCATTGCTGCCAGGCAGTCTTAATCTAGTTGCGGCAGGCAGGGACTACTCTCTAGTTGTGATGCGCAGGCTACACATTGTGGTGGCTTCTCTTGTGGCAGAGTGCAGGGCTGCAGAGCGAGTGCTCAGCAGTTGTGGTGCATGGGCTCAGTTGCTCCTCGGTATGTGGGATCTGCCCAGACCAGTGATCAAACCCGTGTCCCCTACGTTGACAGGCAGGGTTCTTAACCACTGAACCACCAGGGAAGTCCACGTCCTTCAATTTCCCCATCATTCCAATGAGGAGGCTCAGTTCCTCCCTCGAGGAACGGTGCTGCCCCAGGCGCCCTGAGGGGTGATGTCCAGGCTCCTCCTTTCCCTTCCTGGGCATGGCCCCAGGGCTGAGCCTGGTAAAGTCTCCTGTGTTCTGGACCCTTTTTCTGCTCTCTAGCCCCATCTTGGGGACCCAAGGAGAGTCACTGTCTGCCCAGGTGGCTGGAGGGGTGGGGATGGAAGGGATCTGGACTTGGCTTGAAAGGACGGTGGGTTCTCAGGGGTGGAAAGCTGCCCAGGGTTTGCTGGCTCAGAACAGAGGGCAAATCAGGGAAAACATGAGGGTCTTTTTGAGCTGAAGGAATTAGAACTGGAGGAAACAGAAGACGGAGCAGGAGTCAAGATACCTGTCACCCCTAGACGGTGGGGCAGAAACTCCTAGGGTGATGCTGGGACTGCTTCCATCACTAGAACTTTCTGAGCAGGTTTAGTTGCTAAGTCATGTCTGACTCTTGTGACTCCATGGACTGTAGCCTGCCAGATTTCTCTGTTCATGGAATTTTCCAGACAAGAATACTGGATTGGGTTGCTCTTTCCTTCTCCAGGGGATCTTCCCAACCCAGGGATCGAACCCGCATCTCCTGCATTGACAGATGGAGTCTTTACCGCAGAGCCGGGGGGAAGCACCGCTGCTGTGGTACCTTCCTGCTCCATGACTCTCTGAGGCCTAAGACTGACCATGGAGCAAACAAGTGCTGTGCTGTCTGCTGTGGGGGTGAGAACGATGGGGATGGTTAAAACGTGGCCCCTGGGAATTCCCTGGTGGTCCACTGGGTTCAATCAACCCCTGGTTGGCGAACTGAGATCCCACAAACTCCTCAGCATAGTCAAAAAAAAAAAAAAACAACAGATGTTGGCCCCTGATGGCCAGGTCCTTCCTTTTCCACACTCTTGCTGAAGAAACCACAGGAGTGCAGCCTTCTATGGACCTCTGCATGTGAACATTCACACTCACACACACTCAAGGGAGATGGCAGGAGTGAAGTGTGGGTCCTGTGTGGGTCCGACCACAGGAGGTCAAGAAAAGAAGGAGGCTGCCAACAGCCAGAAAGTATCAGCTGGAGGCAGGAGTTAGTTGAGTCTGGGTCTTTAGGACTGCATAAGACATGGATTCCTGGAGAATTGATGGAAAAGACCCTCCAAGAAGAGGGAACAGCCTTGCAGACAAGGAGGGGAAGCTGGGAGACCCTGGGGGGAACATGGAACCAGTTCTAAGAAGCCTAGCATGCAGGCGAAACTGAAGGAAGTGGGTAGAGGACCTCCTGAATACTCTTTCACGGCATGAATATTATTTTCTTTCTTCTGGCCTTGGCATGCAGCCTGGCTAGAACCCCAGCCACGGCAGTGAAAGCTCGGAATCCTAATCACTAGTCCTCTAGGAAAGGCCTGAAGCTACTTCCTAATCCCCAAATCAGAACATTGGTGTGAATGGTCAAATGTGCTTCAGGGCCTGATGGGGCCAGATGTTTAAAATATGGGTCATCTTGAAAAAGCAGGCACTTTTGGCTGTGGAATGTTTATTTCTTGTGTCTTTTTCCACTCTTCCCTGTGGCAGGTCACACCAGTTAGATTCTGAGGCCTGTCTTCCAGGAAACCTCATCCCCAGGGGCACACAGAAGTGGGATGTGACTCTCCCAGGCACACAGTCCCTGGTACCTTTGAGGCTCAGGGGCCTGCCTCCTGGCTTTACCAGCCTGCCTTCGGGCGAGCTTGCCCTTTCCACTTCCCTAGTTAAAACCCAATCCCATTCCTGCTGGTCCCAGCGCTCCCCCCAACAGGACAGAAATCAATGATCAATTTGCTGCTATTTGTAGATCTCCTTTCTCTGCCAGCCCCCAACCCCAGCCAGTCCTGACCAGGTTCGGCTCTGCCTCCCTCTTCAGTCAGATGAACTGGCAGTGCGCCCAGCCACGTGGGACTTGGCACCTGGTACCTGGGGGTGGGGATGGGGTAGGGGCGGGAATGGATCACAGTCTGGAGGCCGCTGTGGTGGGCAGAGCAGATTCTCTCCCTGTATAAACTCCCGAGAATCTAGAAGAAATTACACAGCAAAGGACTGACTGGCCCAGGAATCTGTTTTATTTTATTTTTAAAAGTTTTGCTTATTTGGCTGTGCTGGGTTTTAGTTGTAACAAGTGGGATCTTTAGTTACGGCATGTGAACTCTTAGCTGCAGATTGTGGAATCTAGTTCCCTGACCAGGGATTGAACCTGGGCCCCCTGAATTGGGAGCACGGAGTTTTAGCCACTAGATCCTGGGATCTGTATTTTTAAACTAATCTTATTTATTTATTTATATTTAACTTTCTGGGTCTTAATTACTGTGCAGACTTTTCTCTAGTTGCAGTGGGCAGGGGCTCCTCTCTAGTTGTGGTGTGCAGGCTTCTCATTGTGGTGGCTTCTCTTGTTGTGGAGGTTCGACTCTAGGGCGCTCGGGCTTCAGCAGTTGCGGCACATGGGCTCAGTAGTTACAGCTCATGGGCTCTAGAACACAGGCCCAATGGTTGTGGCGCATTGGCTTAGTTGCTCTGCTTCCCAGGTCAGGGATCAAACCCGTGTCTTCTGAACTGGCAGGCAGACTCTTCACTACTGAGCCACCAGGAAAGCCCTGGAATCTGTATTTTTAAACTGCCCCCCAAGGGATTCAGACGGGGCTGGTACAGGCATTGCTGGGAAATTAACAGCATTGGCCATTGTCAGCCTCCTTTCCACCTGCTAGTTGTGTGGTCTCACTGACCTTCTTGATGTCTCAGCCTCCGCATCTGTAAAATGACAGCAACAGTAGCTCCAGCCTCCGAGGCTTATCCAGAGGATTAACAGGGAAAATGCAGGCACAGGGCTTAATTCAAAGCCTAGTACTTAATAGGCATTCAATAAATGATTGATGACCTTAGCAAGCAAGTCTGAGGGCTCTGAGCACCAGTACACTGGCCTTCCTTGGGGGTCCCTGAGTGGGTAAGCCTGGTACCTGCCCCAGAGCACAGTGCCCATGCCCCCTCCCACTCCACTGAAGGCTCATTACCAGTCCCTGGGTGGTGGACGGGAGAGGGAACATACATGGGTGGACTGGACCTCTTGGTATGAAAGGAAACAAAAACTTTGTCTCCCTGAGGGTTTCCAGTCCACCCATCAGGATGCTACTTTAGGAAGCTACAGAGATGCTTCCTTTTAGATGGGTCAAGGAGGGGGCCTAAGCGGAGACCAGAGACTCCCAGGTGGTCAGTTCCCAAGGTAACAGAGAAAGCCATAAGGCACCTGGGATGGTGGCAGGACAGGGAGGGACAGTAAGGCCAATGAAAGCTGGATGCTTCCTTTCTGTGGGCGCAGGTAATCAATTGTAGAACCAGGGCCCTTTCTCTTGCTCAAAGGGGCCTGAGGTGACCACTGCATGCTGCGTGCTAAGTCACTTCAGTTATGTCTGATTCTTTGCAACCCCATGGACTATAGCCCGCCAGGCTCCTCAGTCCATGGAATTCTCCAGGCAAGAATAATGGAGTGGGTTGCCATTTCCTCCTCCAGGGGATCTTCCCAACCCAGGGATGGAACCTGTGTCTCTCGCATCTCCTGCATTGGCAAGTGGGTTCTTTACCACTAGTGCCACCTGGGAAGCCCAAGGGGCCTGGTACTGAACCGCTATGACTTCAAGAGACACAGGGTAGAATAGTTATAGGTGTGGATTTTAGTTCAGCTTACCTGGGTTTCTTTTTTCAACTTGATTGAAGCATCATTTACGTACGATAAAATGTACACATTTGAAGTGTTCAATCTGATGAGTTCTGACAAATTTATGTGTACCACTACCATCGGGATATAGAACACTTTCATCATCCCCCAAAAACTCCCTGGTGCCCCTTCCCAGTCGAGCCCCACCCTCCCC
Source organism: Okapia johnstoni (assembly GCA_024291935.2). Classification (NCBI taxonomy): domain Eukaryota; kingdom Metazoa; phylum Chordata; class Mammalia; order Artiodactyla; family Giraffidae; genus Okapia; species Okapia johnstoni. The sequence goes on along the minus strand of CM044306.1, from coordinate 17,310,448 downwards.
CCAGCCCCAGGCAACTACTGATCTGCTTTCTGTCACTAGAGATTAGATTTGTCTTTTCTAGAGTTTCATATAAATGGAATTATGTAATATGTACTCTTGGCATCTGGCTGCTCTTCACTTTTCAAAATGTTTATGAGATTCATCCATGTTGTTGTTTTGCCAGTAGTTTATACCTTTATTGCTGCGTGTGATCCCACTGTTGGAATATATGACAATTTGGCCACCTGTTGATGAACATTTGTATTGTTTCCAGGTTTGGGCTGCTGTGAATTTAGCTGCTACAAACATGGGTGCACAAGTCTGTGTGTGAAGATGTTTCTTGGGTGTGTGGAATGACTGGGTCCTATGGTAACTGTATGTTTCACTTTCAAAGAAATTGATCAACTTTTCTAGAGTAACTGTACCATCGAACATTTCTATTCCTGGCCTATGAGAGTTCCAGTTGTTCTACAACCTCACCAACACTTAGCATGGTTAGTCTTCTAATGGATGTGTGGTGGTAGTTGTTGTGGTTTTAATTTGCATTTCCATGATAATATCTGCACATCAAATATCTTTCATGTGCATATTGGCCATTCGGTATCTTCTTTGGGCCATTTAAAAATTAGATTGTTTGTGGGGCATTCCCCGGCAGTTTAGTGGTCAGGACTCATGCAGCCTGGGTTCCACTCATGGTTGGGGAACTAAGATCTTGCAAGCTACTTGGTGTGATCAAAAAGAAAAAAACTAGATTGTATTCTTGTTGTTGAGTCGTGAACATTCATTGGGTATATGTCTATTGTCACGTATATGTGTATCTTTTTGTACCTTTGTCAGATACGTGTATTACAAATATTTTCTCCTTGGCTGTGACTTGCCTTATTATTTTCTCAGCTGTCTAAATCTTGATTCTGCTATTCCTGTGTGTGCAGTCTTGAGCAGGGAACGGTCTTTTCTGACCCTCAGTTTCGTCATCAGTAAAATGGGGATAATAGGAGTAGAGTACAGAAGTGTTGAATTGGCATCACTGATTCAATGCACATGAACTTAAGCAAACTCTGGGAGATGCTGAAGGACAGGGAGACCTGACATGCTGCAGTTCATGGGGTAGAAAAGAGTCGGACATGACTGAGCGACTGAACAACAGCAACAACAGAAGTGTTGTGACATATAGCTGAGTTCCGGTGTATGCAGTGCTGGAACCCAGAGGAGGTCCTGATGTTCTTACTGCTATTATCCTCAGGCAGTCAATGGCCACTCCTTCACCTCTCCTGGATCTGGCCCTGATAGTGTCATCTCTTTTCTGTGCATCTGACTCCTGAGGATCCCAAGGCAGGGGTGGGATGAGGGCAGGATGACTTGTGTCATCATCCCAGTGAAGCTGGGCCTCCACCCATCCTGGTTGTTGGCCGGATACAAGATTTGGGGTCCACAGGGTTCAGAGCCCGGGGTCCACCATCTTGGAACTTCAGAGAGCGGGAAAATGTCTGAGAACCCACAACTCCTACCCATATTTGTTCATGCACAGCCACCACCCCTTAGTCACCAAATCTACACCCACCCAAGCATGCCACCCCCTCGAACTCCACCTGGCACCTGCACAGACTCACTCACACCAAGAGTGATGGCAGCAACTGCCTCCTCCCAGTTCCCCTTGCCACTGATCTGGAGTGGCGGGCTCACTGGCCAGTCCATGTATAATTCAGAGGTTTGGCTCAAGATAGTTCAATTCAGGTCCAGCCTATTGGATAGGAGAGGAGAAGTAGCAAGAGTTAAGAAAGGGGTGGAGACAACGACCTGGAGGAAGAGTCTGGAGTCTGCCTCCCACACTGGGCAGAGCCTCCTGGAGAGAGTGGGGAACTTCAAGGGCTGCCTGTAAGCTTCCCTTCCCAAGGTGAGAGGCCCCTCTTCTCCCTTCCCCTCTCACATCCCCAAATCCTCCAAACTGGGGAGACAGTGTCCCCGGAGGGCCAGCAGAGAGCTTTACTATCCACATCAGGCCATTCATACCTGCTGGGCCCTGGAGTCTCCAACTGTGTCTTCAGCCCCGCCCCCCACCCCCGACACTTCCCCAGGGGCCCAGGGTGAAAGGGACACTGCTTAGTTCTCAGGCATCTTTGTCCCAGGTCTCCTGTCTGACTGCACCAATCAATCAGTTGATAAGTCCACAAATATTTACTGAGTTCTCGAGTGAGCAAGGCTGGGGCCTAGGACATCAGAGGGTACATAGGCTGTGGACAGAGAGGCTCACAACTTGCTGAGAAGGCAGGACATTCACAGAAAGAACAAGGACAGGTCAGGGAGGGACAGGCCACTGGGGTCAGGGACAGGAGCTACAGGAAGGCGACTGGCTGAAGGCCTGACATGAGTCAGGCCTCCTGGATGAAGGGTCAGATTTGGGGAGACAGGAAGGCAGAAGGTGGTAGTGTGAGCTGGACGAGAGGGTGGAAGGTACGAGGCTGTCTGGATGTTAATAAGAGGACTGGCTGATGGAACCGCGGTCTTCTGAGGACATCACAAGGCCAGCCTGGTGTGTCCTTCATCCTTTTGTAGTTCAGCAAGGACAGGGACCACACCAAATACAATTCCTTGAGATTTTCATCCAAGATTCTGTCACATGGTATTAACCACTTTGCTTTGTAGTCAGTCTGCTTGCGTTCAAATCCTGACACAGCTACTTCACTGCCCCATGACCTGGGAAAAATGGCATAACTGTGCTTGTTTCCCCACCAGCGACAAGGGTAATAATAGGACTTACCTCCTGGCCTTGTTGAAGAGATAAATCAGAGATGCACAGATGGGACTTCCCTGGTGGCTCAGTGGTATGGAATCCTCCTGCCAATGCGGGGAACACAGGTTCAATCCCTGGTCCAAGAAAATTCTAAACGCCACGGAGCAACTAAGCCTGTGGCCCACCACGACTGAGCCCGAGCTCTAGAGCCCATGCTCCACAACAAGAGAAGCCACTGTAATGAGAAGCCCATGCACCTCAACTAAAGAGGAGACCCTACTTGCTACGACTAGAGAAAGCCAGCACAGCAACAAAGACCCAGTGCAGCCAAAAGGAAAACAAACAAATAAACAAAAAAATTTTTTTTAAAAAGAGAAGAAATGTACAAATGGTGGTCATCTCCCATGCTTTCCCTACCTGTCCAGAATAGTGATACGGAGTCCCTCCAGTACCCAGGTAGCTGACCAGGGGAGGGCGCTATTACCCAAAGGTAAAGAGATGGTGAAAGTCAGTCGTGTGTGCGACTCTTTGAGACCCCATGGACTATATACAGTCCATGGAATTCTCCAGGCCAGAATACTGGAGTGGGTAGCTTTTCCCTCCTCCAGGGGATCTGGAAAGAAATGGTACTGCTGGACAGAAACCAAGAGGGCTTCCTGGCAGAGGAGGCCTTCATGCTGTGATTTGATTCAAAGTGTCTGACTCCAGAACTCCTCTGGGCAAAGTGGAACTTTGAGACTTCACAGAAAAGATGGTGAAGAAATAAGCCCTCAGACACTCAGGAGCTGTCTGTCTCAAGAGGACGAAGCCAGGTGGACTCCTGGCAGAAGGGGGTCTGAACCGGTCTGGCCGTGGGGAGGTTAGTGGTCTTTCTGAAGGACCACACAGCTGAGATGCACAGGGAGGAGAGGCAGAGAGAGAAAGAAGGGAACCGGCACGTTCATGTTCACATCTTGTGTCTCACAACACTCCTTGGACTAGTGGGCTTAGCGTTCTGGGGCCCCCGTTTTCCTTAGGACACAACACTCCCCATGGAGCTGTGAGACTCATGGGGCTTTGCATTGGCTTTTGCTGTGTTTTCTCCCAGAGGAAAGTCAAAGTGTGCGCTTTGGCCCTGGGTTCCAGAGGGCTCCCTCCCTCCTCTCCACCTCAGTCTCCATCCATCTCTTGGGGCCTCTGGCTTGGTCTCTCCATCACTCTCTGCCTCTATGTCTCTGAGTCTCACTAATTTTGTCTTTCCTCCCGTCTCACCCTCCCTCCCTCGTGCCAGGTCTCTCCCACCTTCTCTACCTCCTCTGCTCTCCAGGGGCCTCCCCAAACTCTGCACTCTCTTTCTGGGAGGGAGTGGGGAGAGGGGGGTGCCTGGCTCTGAGAGGCCCACCCCAGGGCCAGCCCTATCGATTAGGGGTTTCTTCAGAGGAGGGGAGACATCAATGACTCCGCGACAAGCCTCGCTAGCGCTGCTAATATTAGCCCGGGAAGGCAGCTCACTGATGGATTAGGAGAAATTAAGAATTCAAATTCTGTAATTTGAATTGGAGGCCGCTGCTTGCTGACAGCTCATACTTCCCCAGAAATTAATGAGTGAAGGAGGGATGGCAGCGCCGGTTTTCCTCTTTGACAATATAATTTTCCCCTGTGATCTGCGCCTTTGAAACTCCATTCCTGAGCAGGAGGGTGGGGACCTGTTTGTCTCAGATCTCATTCCTTCAGTCTCCTGGATCCCAGAAGCTCCCGGGAGACAGGTTCCTGATTTCCAACAGAGTGCTGGGCTTCTGCCTGCTGGTGTTCTCAGTGTGAGGTCAGCCCAGGGGACCCCAGAAAGACAGGTTGTGGGGCACAGGCAGACCTTGCTTCCTGTCCCTCATAGCTTTGCATGACCCCGGAAGTGTTTGAACCTGTTTTTCAGCTCAGGACCCTAATCTGTAAAATGGAGATCATAAAATTCACCCCCTTCCCTGGGGTAGGGAGTTGTGAGGCACAGATGCAAACATGAACATGACGCTTACCTTCTTTCTCTCCCTACCCCTTCTCCCAGTGCGTCTCAGCTGGGAGGTCCCTCAGAAAGCCCACCAACCTCCCCACGGCCAAACCAGGCCCAGACGCACTTCCTGCAGGAAGTCCACCTGGTTTCATCCTATTGAGACTGATGGCTCCTGAGTACTTGGGGCCTTTTCTCCCCCACTATCTTTTCTGTGAAGTCTCAAAGCTCCAGTTATTCTGGGAAGGGAAGTCCTGTCTCTCAGAAGCTTGTCAGCTTCCCCAGGAGGAACTGGTCCCGCACCTAGCAGCCAGTAGGTGCTTAATAACTGGTGAATGAATTTAAGGGACAGTTTCTATACCTATGCACCTGCCTCACCGTTCCTCCACCTGTGCCCACCAAGTGCCTGGAGAATGCTTATTGATGACTGGCAGGAGTTGAGGTCCACCATGGCCTGGCCAGTCCTCACTGCATCCCAGGTGCCCACGTCTTGGGGGTGACATGCAGGGGGGCACATTCACTCCTGCTCTGAGTAGCTCCCCAGAGCACAGTCTCCAAGATAGCAGCTTGGAAGCAGTTTTTTTTTAAGTGCCAACCTGTTGTTTGTTAAGGCAACGGGCAAAAGTTCCTCCTTGAGACACATGGAGATGGAGTCAAAGGCAGACCTTCAGACTTCTCTGCTGGTCCAGTGGCTGAGAATTTACCTGCCAGGCTTCCCTGGTGGCTCACTGATAAAGAATCTGCCTACCAATGCAGGAGAACGGGTTTCATCCCTGGTCTGGGAAGATCCCACATGCCGCAGGGCAACAAAGCCCGTGTACCACAAAACTACTGAGCCAGCATTCTAGAGCCTGTGAGCCATAACTACTGAGCCCACGTGCCTCAACTACTGAAGTCCACAAGCCCTAGAGCCTGTGCTCCACAACAAGAGAAGCCACCACAATGAAGAGCCTGCACACCAAAACTAGAGAGTGGCCCCTGCTCAACACAACCAGAGAAAGCCTGCACACAGCAAAAGATCCAGCACAGTCAAAAATCAATAATAAATAAATAATCTTTTTAACATGGTGGACCTTCCCATGTCCCTCCTCCAGACTCCTCAACTGTGGGCACACCCGCCCTTGCCCCCTGCTCCGACCCCAGGCTCCATCTCTCTCCCTAGCAACTGGCTGAGCTCCGGCCCAGGGATGGGGAGGGACCTTATAGCTGCTGGGAAAAAAGGGCTCTGCAAGGCTTAGAGGAGCCCACAGGTCCCCTTGGAATTGGCCACCCAGTGTCTAGGGTTGGACTTCCCAGCCTCATGAATGACACACGGAGAATTAGTTGAGAAGGCTTCTCAGGTGGCACTAGTGGTAAAGGATCCACTTGCCAATGCTGGTAGATTTAAGAAATGCTGGTTCGATCCCTGGATCAGGAAGATCCCCTGGAGAAGGACACGGCAGCCCATTACAGTACTCCTGCTTGCAGAATCTCATGGACAGAGGAGCCTGGTGGGCTACAGTCCATGGGGTCGCCAAGAGTTGGACATAACTGAAGCGACTTAGCATAGCACACAACTTCAAGCTTCAGAGCTGGGAGGGACCTTCGGGGTGACCTGGGACCAACTGTCTTTTTGACAAGCTGGGGAAAATGAGACTCAAAAAGATTAGCCGGTAGTCAAATCTCAACTGTTTAATAGGTGGAAAACTGGCTGAGTGATCCCTGGAGCAGATAATCCCAAATCCCGCTAGAAGGCTCTGCAGGCTTCTGGAGAATCAGGTGTTCTTTCCAATTCTGCTTCCTCAGGGCTAGTACTGGAGCAAAAGTTTATCCCCAGGTGGGCTGGAGCTGGAGGCGAAGACAGGAGGTTGGCAGAAAAGCAGTTTTCTAAGGGACTCAGGGGGTGCTTTGGGCAGGAAATGGGGATGTAGGATCCTGTCTGCTCCCCCAACATGCTTGCCTGGGGAGCCCCCCACTAGCACTAGCACCAATGTCCTCTTTCTTACTGAGGCTAACCCAGGATGCAGGGTGAGCATCAAGGAGAGGGTGGGGGTTTGGGCAGTGGCTGAGAAGTTTCTATGGCCACTCAAGGCTCAGCGGCAGGTGGGCTTGCTGCCTGACACCCCCAGTCTGCCACTGCATCCTCACCTGCCCCGACATGGCCCCTCCAGTGCCCAAATCACCTGTTCCCAGAACCAATTAAAATGGTGTTTGGAGCAAGGTTGAAATAATCACATAATCATTTTCTCCAGTAAAGTTACGGGCTGGAGCCTGATTCGAAAATGTGAGCTGGTAACTGAACCTGAGGAGCGGCAATAGCAGAGGGGCTGGGGGCAGTGGAGGGGAGGGGGCGCTCTTCCTGGGGATCAAAGGCTCCTGACGGCGACCGCCCCTCCCACCGCAGCAGCCTGGGTGTCACAAACCCCCGCTCCTGTTGTCCCCTGCCATCTCAATCACTTCCTCTGGCCACTGATGTCTCTTGAGGCCCAGGGCTCCCAGCCCACAACAAGAGGACAACAGGTCCAGAGACCATGTCATCAGACTTTCTCAGTTCATGGGCCTAACTGGGGAGGCCACGTGGCCAAAATCTACCAAGTGGTTAAGCAAAGCGAGGACTCCAACCAGGTCTTACTCTCCAGCCAGTGCTCTGTCTCCCTGCCAGGTTTCCTGTCTCCCCTGCAGGAGCCTCAGCACCCCAGAGCTACCTCCTCCCCACCCTCTCCTGCCCTGCCCACCCCATCTCCCATGGTTCCCTGGGCCAGTCCCACCATATTCTCCCTGCAGAGGGAAGGGGAGGGGCTTACCCCTTTGCTCTCCAGTCCAATGGACCATGCACAGGGTAGATTGCCTGCTTACTCATGGCTAGAACACCCACACTGGTCCCCTCGCTCTCTCCTTCCTCCCAGCCCCAGAATGGAGACCAGAATATCTGCCACCTGTGGTGGTTCATTCCTTTCTTTCTTCTTTCCTTCCTTCTGCGCATGCTCATTATGTCCTTGCTGGGTGTGAAGCCCTGGGGCAGCAATGGACAGGGTGGCGCTGCCCTCATGGCTCAACGGCCAATATGAACGACTTAACATCAGGGACATGATAGGAGGGCCCTTCCCTACAGCTGGGGAGACAAGGGACTTTCTGGCTGAAGGGACCTCTAAGCGAAGGCCTCAAAGCTCCAAGAGGAAGTGTTTTTCCAAGATGAATTCAATGGCTGAGAAGCAAGGAAAAAAACCCAGTTGTCATCTAGAGCAAGCTGAAGTCTCCGTTTCCTCATTCCTAGAAATGAGTCCTGGCTCTGCCTCTCAAGATTCTGGAGAATATGGATACAGATGTACTTTATGAGATGGAAGATTCCATTCCACTGATTATCATTGTTAATGGAGGGTACTTGTCCCCAACCCCAGACAAGGGGATAGAGTCTGGGGGAGGGGTGAGTCAGTGGTCAGGGTTGGTGGTGGAGGCTGGCAGTATGGGGAACTGGAATTCTGCGGAGCCCTGTGGTTATTTGGGATTAAGAGCCAGCAACCAGGTCCAGGGGAAGTGCCTGGACCACATGCCTGGCTAGGAGTTCTGTGGGTGGGAGAAACCTCAGAATTGGTGCTGCTGGGAAGACTAACCCTGGCTCCTATGGTCAGGTCTGGTTTCCACACAGCCTGCTGGCTCTTGGCAGGCCAGGGCCTGGGAGTCAGAGTGAGACTCTGAGGGGGTCTAGTCCCCTTCCTGCACCTCTAAGCCAATCAATACCTCCTGCCCTCTGCCCACACCTTCAGCAGGTAGATGCTAACTGTGTCATTCTGGAACTGACCCCTTGGCCCAGAGAGCCCCCAGGACACCCCTCACCCACCAGGGCTCTGGAGGAGACCTAGCCCTGGGCAAGGTTTGTGCTTCCCTTACCAGGGGCACCAAACACTGAGCTTCCTGCCCCCTGGGCCCTTCTAAGCCCCTGCCTGTGGCCTTGGTTCCTTTCCTGACATGATTGGCCTCCTGGTCAACAGCTGCAGGGGTGAGTCACAGCTCTCATTAGAGCTTAATTAATCAATTGAGTTAATCAGACAGCAGAGATGTGCTGCGGTTGCAGATGGGAGCAGGAGGGAGAAACAGCCAGAGCATGAAGGGCCGGGTCGGGTGAGCCGGGATGGTAGGGCCAGGGTTGGCAGCGGACGGAGCCTGGTGGGTTGGCAAGGAAGGAGGGCGCTGGCCACATCTGCACCTGAGGTCCCAGGGAAGGAGGATAAATGGGCTCAGGATGGGCGATTCTGAAAGCTGCCCTTTGCTGGGTGCCAGAGACCATGCCTGGGGAAGGAGAAAGCAAGACTCTTCAATCCGCACTTCCGCTCCCATTTTGTATCTTGTCACGTGTGTCTCTGAGAGCTGTTTGAAATCCTTATTTGAATGGAATGGGGAGAGGAAAGAAAGGAAAAAAAAAGAAAAAACAGAAAAGGTAGGTCTTTCCATTCTCAGTGTGATGGGGGAGGCTAGATGTCTACCAGGAACACAGACGAGATCCAGACTCAGAGACAGAGAGACACACGTCTCTCCCATCAAGCCACTCAGGCTCTGGACATCTGGACCTGGGGGGATGGGGAGGGACCAGACAGATCAGAGCCAAGGGCAGGCGGGAGTGCAGGAAGAGTCTTAGGAGGAGGGGAGCACTTGAGCAGGGTATACATCGTGATTTGCAAAATGTGCCTTCATCTGTTTTTCTCTCTCACCCGACCTTGGTATTACCTTGGGGGCTGGGGGGGAGGTGAGTGGGACGGGAAGTGTGATGGTGGGAGATGGATTCAGAGAGGATTCATGGACACCGCTTTGCAGGCCCTGCCCTCCAGGGGCTTACAGTTTTCACTGGGTGACAAGCTAAGTGTGGTCTGGTGACCCAGAGTCTGAGGTTGTGAGAGATGAGGGTCCAGGGCCTGGAACACACAAAGGACCATGGGAGATGAACTAGAGGAAGGCAGACACTCTAATGAGGCTGAGGAAGGCTTCAAGGAGGAGGTGGCAATGTGAGCCAGGTCCTGCAGGCCTTGAGATTCCAGTTAAGTAGGGGTGGGGGTCGGGGGGTGGAGAGGCAGGATGTCCCAGGAGGAGAAATGGCCGGGGCAGAGACACGGAGGGTCGACTGTATATGGCAGGTTACTTGGAGCCACAAGCTGGGCTGGAAATAGATTCCTCTTTGTGGCAGGAAGAGAGGTCTAGATGGTAGGGGGGCTCTTTGAATGCCAAAGCCAGGAGTCCACAGTTGAATTTGGCAGGCACTGGGCATCACTGCCAGTCTCTAACTGGGAAGAATGGGCTAATAGCAGTTGGGGTTTTTTTTCAGCCACACTGCATAGAATGCAGGATCTTAGTTCCCTGACCGGGGATAGAACTTTCACCCCCTGCATTGACAGCGTGGAGTCCCAACCACTGGACCACCAGAGAAGTCACTATAGCACTTTTGGAGAGAGGATGTCAGTGGAGGGAGAACTGCGCAGGATGGAGCCAAGGTGGAAGAGACCTGAAACAAGAAGAGGGAGTGTGTGTGTATGTGGGTATATGTGTGTACATGTATGCATGTGTGTATATGTAGTTGTGTGTATGTGCTTAGTCACTCAGTCATGTCTGACTCTTTGTGACCCCATGGACTGTAGCCTGCCAGGCTCCTCTGTCCATGGGATTCTCCAGGCAAGAATACTGGAGTGGGTTGCCATGCCCTCCTCCAGGGGATCTTCCCAACCCAGGGATCGAACCCAGGTCTCTTGCATTGCTGGTGGATTCTTTACTGTCTGAGCCACCAGGGAAGCCTGTACATGTGGTTATGCATATACATATTTGTGTGTATATGTGAGTGTATGTGTGTATCTGTGAGTATGTGTGTCTAGAGCAGTGGTTCTTATTCTTTCAGGAGTCACAGATGCCTCCAAGCCTTGACAAAAGCTAGACCCTTAGCTTAGAAAAAAGCAGACTCAAAGTTTTGCTTTCAGTGATGGGGACAGGAGATGTGTCCATGCATCTCCTGAAGCTCGTTTGCTGGACCTCCTAGGATTCAGATCTCCTGAAAGCCCAGCTCTCCCATTTGGTTGCACAGTCTGCAAAAGCTGTCACTGAAGGCTCACCGCACCACTTGGTCCTGGGGAGCCTGGTGCCTCTCCCCACATCCTTTCCCTGGCAGGACAGTTCTGCAGCCAGGATTTCAAGAACCGGTGGGTAATGGGGCTGAGGCCACTTGGGCACAGGCTCTGGTGAGAGCTCCAGGCTGCCAGGCCTGTTTCCCCAGCTCCCAGCATCAGCAGACCCAGGAAGGCTGCATCCCTGCCAGTGCTCAGTGCCCTTCAGGTTGCCTTGAAATAGTCCTGTTCATTCCTTCCTACAAATCCTAGTGCTGAGAGCAGCTGAGAAGCGGGACCCAGGTGTCCTGGCCCCAAAGTGGGGAGCTCCCAACTAAGCTGTTTCTGGGTTTGCTGGGTGACTCCTGGGGATTCAAACCCTTCCTGGGCCTCCACTCTGGCTGTCTTCCTGCAGTGGAAGTTGGCCTCCCCCAGGAGTTAGGGTGGGCCCTGCAGACTCTGAGAACATGCGCAGCAAAAGCCACCCAGAGTGGGGTGGCCTTGGAAGGGACTCCCCTGTCCTCCCTCCTCACGTTCTCTCTCCCGCACTCCATACTCACAGCTTCGGAAGCATTGTGTAAGAAACCTTTCTACCTCTGCTGAAATGGCATTGATCAAAACCATCCCTGTACCTTCAATCTCACAGCCAGAAAGCAGAAGCACCAGGATTGAAGAGTTTCCAAATCTAGCTGGCAGGTTCTTCCCTCCACCCCAGGTTGCTCCAAGGGCCAGTGGCAGGGGGCTGGCCAGACAGGGAGCTCAGCATCCACCCCAGCCCCACATCCTATCCAAGTCTGGGGACCTGTGGTGGGCTTGCTGAGGGGAGGACCGCTGCTGTCACTCTGCCTCCCCCAGAAAGCCTCCTGTGGGGGCCCATTTGCAGCCCTAAAAAGGGGTGCTCTACCTTGCACTTCACAGTGGCCTCTCCCCACTGTTAAGGAGACAGAAGCCCCTTGCCTATGGGTTTTTTGTTCTAGATCTATGCTGGTCCAATATGTGGCCAGTGAAGGACAGGGAAGCCTGGCATGCTGCAATCTGTGCATGCGTGCTAAGTCACTTCCATTGTGTCTGACTCTTTGCGACACTATGGACTGTAGCCCATCAGGCTCCTCTGTCCATGGGATTCTCCAGGCAAGAATACTAGAGTGAGTTGCTGCGCCCTCCTCCAGGGGATCTTCCCAACCCAGGGATTGAACCCGTGTCTCTTATGTCTACCTGTATTGGCAGGCGAGTTCTTTACCAGTAGCGCCACCTAGGAAGTCCAGAAAGAAGTCACTCAGTCGTGTCTGACTCTTTTCGACTCTATGGACTGTAGCCCATGGGATTTTCCAGGCGAGAATACTGGAGTGGGTTGCCATTTTCTTCTCCAAGGGATCTTCCCAACCCAGGGATCGAACTCAGGTCTCCCAAATTGCAGGCAGACTCTTTACCTTCTGAGCCACCAGGGAATCCCAAGAAGCCCATAGGGGTCACAAAGAGTTGGACACGACTTAGCGACTGAACAACAATATGTGGCCACCCGCCACATATGGCCACTGAGCACTTGGAATGTAACTAGCATCACTGGTTGAAACAATAATGTTTTATATAGACTGGGTTGAATTTTTAAAATATGGTTTAAATTAATTTCACCCATTTCTTTTTACTTGAAAAAGTAATTTATTTATTTGGCTGTATCAGGTCTTGTGATACGAGGAATCCTTTAGTTGCTCCATGGCAAGTGGAATCTTAGTTCCCTGACCAGGGATCAAACCCATGTCCCCTGCATTGCAAGGCAGATTCTTAACCATGGGACCACCAGGGATGTCCATCTTTGTCCTCTTTTAATTTGGCTACTAGAATCTTTCCAAGTGTGTACATGCCTTACATTATATCTGTTGCACAGAGTTGCTCTAGGTAGTAATAACTCCTTACCACTTCAGGGTTTTGTATAATCCCATTAAAAATTCTGTGAAATGAGAAGAGCAAAGCCTACCTGCCTCATTTTACTGATAAGACAAGTGGGTCTCTGTGAGGTCAAATGACTTAGTCAAGGTCATATAGCCAGGAGGTGGAGGCCAGAAACAAAGGGGTGGAGGCCAGGTTTTCCTGTCTGTAGAACAGAGACCCACTTTCCAAGACAAGCCGGATTGGACTCACTGGAAAAGACCCTGATGCTGGGAAAGACTGAAGGCAGGAGGAGAAGGGGATGATAAGGGTTGAGATGGTTGGATGGCATCACTGAGTCAATGGACATGAGTTTCAGCAAACTCCGGGAGATGATGAAGAGCAGGGAAGCCTAGCGTGCTGCAGTCCATGGGGTCGCAAAGAGTCGGACAGGACTGAGCAACTGAACAACAACCAGAGAGATGCCTCTTTCTCTCCATGTTGGCGCTGACCACTCCTGGGCCACTCACTCCCCCCAGTCCCCACCGAAGCCACTCTCCCCCTCCATGCTCTGTAAAGCTCCTGTTAGAAATATCCCCCTGACAGCCCCATTAAGACTCATGCCTCTTGGCCCTCCGTTGAAGCCAGAGTCTGATCTCATGTTAGACTCCATGGCCTATGATTCCCCCATCAAAGCTGGTGCCTTTGCCCTGTCATTAATGGGCTGACTTCTTTGTACCAGCTGCCACTCACATAAGTGCTCCAGGGTGAGAGAAGCAATGGCCACGCCCCCTGGGATGCACCCACCATCGGTTCCCCTCGCCCTCCCCACCAGGCTTCCACCCTTTTTGCCTCCTTCTTGGAGATGAGCATATTCAATGAGGCTAGGGGACTGTTTCTTTAATTTCCCTCCCTGTCCATCCTGGAACGTGATAAAAATACCCAGCATTGATCTTTTTTTCTTCTCCTTCTGCCGGGGATAATGTTTACCCAGGTGTCAATCAGGAGAAGAATTTGGCTTCCTAATTTTGCTTCTCCTCCCTGGGGGCCGTGCGTCTCCCCGCCTCACATGGACACTGAGCTGGAATCAAGGTTACTAATAATCCCCCAGCACACACAGACACCGAGAGCACATATATTAAAGTCACATATTGATTTATATTTTCGGGTCCCTCTGCCTTGCTGCCCAGCCTCAGCCTTTCTCTCTGCCAAGGAGAAAAAAGAATTACACAGCTATATTTATTGCCAAGATGTTTAGTGTAAAGAGCATTGTGTCCGAAGGTAATTCCCATCCCACATCCTCTTTGGAGGTATTTTTTAAAAAACAGTGTGGCATCGCCTCTTCATGAGCATTTATCTTTTGTTGTTCATTCTTTAACTTTTTCCCGAAGGAAGCAGTCAGACATTTAAGGTAGACCATCAGATGGACTTCCTGACTTGACAAATGGTGGCGGCCATCCCCAAGGAGGCTGGAGGGGTTTTTGCCAGCGGAGATAATCTTGTTGCAGGTGCGGGAAAGGGGTGGGTAGGAGGTGTGTGGATGGTGAGGCAATGGATTCAGAAGCTTTTAGAGGTTGCCCACCAGTCCAAAAGCCACCTTGTAATTAATGGCTCACCATCTGTGGTCCCATTTCACAGTTGGGAAAGTCAAGAAGTTGAGGAGTGAGTTTACTTACCATGGGGGCTTTAGCCTTGACTTCATCAGGACTTGATAGGAGAAAATTTTCCTCCAGGCATGGGTGACTCCTGCGCTTCAGTGGGGACATAGGTCTCTGGCTGAGGGGAGGTGGAGGTGGGAATGAGGGACAGACAGCCTGGAGATTATTTCTTTAAGGTGAGATGGGTGAAGGAAGCGCTCTCGGAGCACGAAACCTGGCACCCACGGCCTCCCCCCACACCTCCGCTTCCACTCAGAGTGCCTGTCACTTTGTTTGATGGGGCAGCCATTTAAAAATGCCAAACCATTTAGCTCCAGTTCCCTCAAGAAAGCTCTTGGAACAGAAGTGATGCTGAGCATGAGAACTTGCACAGACTCAGCACCATTCCCTCCAAGTCCATCTGGGAGTTTTCTTGTCTCTCCCAGATATCATCTCCTTTATTCTTCACAAAGGCTCTGGGAGGGAGAGGGTGTCAACCCCATTTTACACATGGGAAAACTGAGGTTAAATAGCTGGCACAGGCTCACACAGCAGAAAAAAGGCAAGGCTTAACTGCAGCCCAGTTTTCCAATTCCTCCGCAGGCCTCACCCCTGTACCCCCACCATGGGCACAGCCTCCCGGTACTCAGTTTTTGGTGCCCTTCCTTCAGATCCCTCCAGCCTCCTTCTGAAACCATTTAACTCAGACTGGGACTCTAACCCACATGGCTAGGACTTGAATCCCCAGCCAAAATCCACAATAATGAAGCTCACATTCTTGATGTCTCATCGCAGAAAGAATTCAGTGAGAGACAGAGGGATAGGTAAGAAGTGGATTGATTCACAGAGAAGCAAACTCCACAGACAGAGTGTGGGCCATCGCGGAGGGCGAGTGCGGCCCTGTGAAATGCGGCATGGTTAGCTTTTATGTGCTGGGTTACTTCATAGGCTAATGAGTAGGAGGATTACTTCAACAATTTGGGGGAAGGGGTGCCCAATTTTTGGTCTTTTGATGGTGCCTTGGAACTGTCATGGTGCCTCTGGCTATCATTTAGCTTGCTGATTGAGGATCAAGGTCTAGTTGAAGTTGGCTTGTCTGCCATCTTGGACCCATTTGATTCTAATCAGTTTATGTTGTGTCCTTGGGCTATGTCAGTTTTTCAAAAGTTGTGCCCTGCCCTCTTCCCTCCTGTTTCACTCCCCTGGCCCATCTCTGAGGTCACGGCTCACCTTCAGGCCCAGCTAACTCTCCATCCTTGGTACTGGAGAAGCACTTCCTCTTCTGATTGCGCCCTGATGCACCCGGGCTGTTGGTCAAAGCCTTCCCTAGTGGAGCCTGCCCGCACATGCCCCTGCCTGCCCAGCTTCTGCCAGGGACTCTAGGGGGCTGGCCGCCCCCTGCTCTCCCTTGGGTATTCTCCAGTAGTTTGAAGTGCTTACAAACCCAAAGTCCCTCATTTCATTCTATAAGAGTTTTCACCCCCTAGCAGAGCAAAGAAGTAGAGCCACGATGTGCCAGCCCAGAGCTGGGCAAGGTCCCTCTGCAGTGTTGGCCCCCCCACAACAACTCTGCAAGGTGAAGGTTGAGCCCCATATTACAGATGGTGAGACTGAGGTTCAGGGAGCATAAGGAACATCTCCTGAGTCGCTCAGAGGATAAGAGGACTTACTAAGGTTGGGTCAATCCATGTGACCCAAAGTCCTTGCTTTGGACCTCCCTCTTTATCTCACTCTCCCCTCCCGGGCTGTTCCCATCTGATCTGACAGGCCGGGTGAGGGCGGGAGGGGTGGAGGGCAGACAGCACAGGGCACGGCGGGAATCAGCAACGAGGACCCTCCCGGGGAACTTTTCCCATTGAAAATCTGTTCCCCTCGCGGCCACGGGTGATGTATGGCTGGAGCTGATGAGAAACGTGCAGCGGGATGGAGGCGGGCGGCCCGGGCGGGGGCAGCCCGGCATTGAGATTCCGCGGGGCGCTGGGGGCGGCGCAGGCCCTGACACGGGCTGGGTAATTGATCTGGAGGTGCCAATTTGCAGCAACTAAATATTTGGTTTCTGCCTCTGCCCGCTCTGCTCTCTGCTCAAACAAACTTCAATTAAAAGCGAAAAGCGAGGGGTGGAGGGGCGGTGCGCCCGGGTCCCCGCGGCCGGATCGATGGCGCGGAGCCTGTGGGCGGCGGAGCGCGGCGCGACCGGCCAGGGGCACCGAGGACGAGGGCGGGACGGGCGCCCTCTTCCGGATCGCCGAGCATTGGGCCCTGGGCCCTCGAGAGGCAGCGCCAGAGGGAGGGCCCGCCAAGGGCGACTCTTCCAGGTCCCAGCCACAGCTTGATCTCAATCTCGCAGAGCCGAGGGCGCCTGCTTTGTACAATCGGGCCAGCCCCGACATCCCCATTCCGGAAGTCCAAGCCTGTGGGCTCGGGCAGGGATCCTGGGGTAGGAGTGGCCCCAGGGCCCTGTCCCTCCCTCTCCATGCACCCACCACTTTGATGCCGGCTTGCCAGTCAACAGCATTCATTCAGCGTTTTTCCTGAGCACAGCTGCGTGTCTGGTGCACAGGGCGCAGAGATCTATCTCTTCTCCGGGGTGTCTGCCTGGCTGCGTACCCTTGGGATGACCAAGGTGGGGTGCGGGGGCGGGGGGAGCAGGAGGGGGTGAATCTAACCCAAGCCCCACCTTTGATGGGGGTTTGAAGGAGAGAGTTTAGAACAGGCAGAAGGAGCAGAAAGATGCTGAGGAATCGGGGAGGGGGCTTCGGGGAGGTGGCTACTGCCTGGAGCAGGGGAAGGAATCACTGGGTCACCCCTAACTCATTTTGGGGTTCAAGACAAACAGAGCAACCGTAGTCAGTTGCTGAGTGGAGTTAGTCCCTGGAGAAATTCCTATAAGTCAAGGATCTTTCACTACTTTGGGACAGGGCCCCAGCACCGCTCAAGGGAGCTAATCATTGGTGCTGGGAATCAGAGGGACCTCAGGGTCTGCTGGGTGGCGTGGCCAGGGGATAGTTAAGGCAGTTTTGGGAAAGATGTGATGCAGGATGCAGGTGGGAATTGGGAGGGGGGGGACAAACAGGCATCTGGCTCAGCAAGGAAGGTAGGGATAGATTCAGATGGATGGAGAGGGAGAGGGAGGGGGAGGGGGGCCCTTTGAGAGGTGTGAAAGTTTCTTGAAGGTCAGGCAGAGGTGCTGGGAAGGTAAGCGGGGAAGACTTGTCCCCTGCCATTTCTGTGTCCCACCTTTTGGAGTCCAGAAGAATGCTTCCAGACTTATCCCTTCACCAAGTGAGACTGTTGAAGGACCACTCAGCTACAGGCTGCAGCACCTTTCCTCCCTGCCTCCTCTTTAAACCCCTTCTCCTTGTCCCCCCAGGATCCCCTTGGGGGGATCTGGACCCTTTGGTCCATGGCTGGATGTGAAGCACAGGTCCTGCCCATGTGGGCCTCACTTCCGGGTATTGGGATGATCCTTCCGGGTATTGAGAGTTCTCCTGGGCCCGGGAGGCCTGGGTACCAACCCCATTCCCAAACACTGGACTCTGGAGGAGACTGATCTCACCATCTGCCCTTCTGCCCCCTTCTACTCCAAGCAGACACCTTTCCTCCTGGCGCTCATCTTAGTGGCTTAGGGCATGAGAGCTCTGATGAGGAAGAACCCCTGCTGACCCACCCCGCCCCCCCAGCCCCAGAAGCCTCCCTATCCACCCCAGCTCTCCTACCCCAGATTCTCCCTGGGGACTGCATGCCCCACCCAAAGCCAGAGCCCCTTCTCAGCCTGCAAGCTGGGTGCCTGCTCCCTCACATCCCCTCCCTTCCTCTCTCCCTCCCTCTCCCTGGGCGCTGAGCTGTGGAGCAGAATGATTTCCTGTAATTGGCCAGCAATCCGGCTGCCCGACTTGTTCTATCGACATGCTGGTTAGCTGGAAATTGTATTGGAATCTGAGTGATGGGGAGCGGAGGGTGGGGAGCAAAGGGAGGAGGCTCTTTGGGCCCCAGCTGGGTGCAGCCTCAGCTCTGCTGGAGGGATGGAGGAGCTACCAGCCAAGTCTCCCCTTTCCAGGAAGGAGTGGGAGGGCCGGCCCACAGTGCCTCAGCACCTCCTGCGTTTTCCTCCTTCTCACCCGCCATCTCTGGGGTCTCTCCTGTCCACCTCACGTGGCCTCGGGTCATCACTGCCACCCAGCTCCCTCTCCTGCCTCTAGGACAGGTTCCTCTTGATCTGGAGTGCCTTTGTCACAGCTGCCCTGGCTGTTACCCTCCCATCCAATTTCTAGCCCTGGTGGCTCCTTAATGGAGGATCCTAAACCTTCCCCAGAGAAGGGGACGACAGAGGATGAGATGGTTGGATGGCATCACCGACTCGATAGACATGGGTTTGGGTATACTCCGGGAGTTGGTGATGGACAGGGAGGCCTGGCATGCTGCGATTCATGGGGTCGCAAAGAGTCGGACACGACTGAGCGACTGAACTGAACTGAACCCTTCCCCTGCCCCTCCCTTCACCCTCTCCAAGGACAGAGAGACAGAACATTTGAAGAAGAGTTGAGGATAACTCTTATATAAAGACCCAAGGCGTCATTAACGAGGCACTGCAAGTAATGGGAGGGGCATTGAACTAGGGGTCCAGAGCGTGGGATTATGCCTGTTGGTTACGTGGGCCTCCGGGGCTCAACCTCTGAGCCTCAAATTCTAGCTCTGCCTCCTGCACTCTTTCTCAGAGTTGGGAAGTTTCAGGAGACAGCTGCGGGAGGTGCTTTGGACAGTAAGGCTCTGCTAAGCACCCTAGGGCCGGCCTGGGCCTGGGGATGGTTTTAGGGGCCTGCCTGTCCCCTTCATCCCGCGCCTGGAGGCCGATACGCCTGCAGCCCTCGCCGGCGTCTTTACTGCTCCGCGCCGGGGTAGTTGAGGACCCAAGTGGGTTAACGGAGAGCAGCAGGGCCCGAGCGCGCGGCTGGAGGGTGGGAGACCGGTCACCCTAGCACAAGGGTGGAAATGGGGACATGTCCCTCCGCCCCGCGGCGCCCGGCTCCCGCAGCTTCAGCAAAGAGAACGCGGCGAGCCGCACGGCTTGTTAATTAGCGCCCCGGGCCCGGCTGCTCGCCCGCGCCTCTACAGCTGCCGGGGAATCTGACGCCGGCCGCGGCCCCGGAGGAAAGACGGGAACGCCACCGGGAGAAAGTTAGGGATCGTTTGGTTAGCCCCGGCCGCCGAAGCCCGACCCCAACCCTGGCGGGTGCTGCCACCTGCCGGCCGGAGCGGAGGGTGTCGCCGGGTCGAGGGACCAGGGCTTGATGGGGCGAGGGACAGGCTCTTGCTTTACCCAAGGGGCTCCGGAGCGACCTAGGCATGCAGTGATGCCCCAGAGGAAGTAGGATTCCTGTAAGGCCGCCTTGAGCCAGCAAGGCAAAGTCTGGGATGAAGAGGCCGAGATGGCGTTTTCTCCACACCTTCCTGATTGGCCATCCTCTGACATTCTTGCATCCAATTCAGTATACTGGGGCAGGGAAGAAAATAACTCTGGAGCTTTACCGTTTGCAAAGGGTTTCCGTGGTCCTCCATATATTAGATTCCTTGACATAAACCTCATGAAGACAGGAGGTCACACAGGTAGGAGACAGAGCCCAACGGGCCAGAGGGACCCCAGGTCTGCTCCCTCCCAGCAGGCCCTGGGATACAGCAGGCCGAGTTCTGAACCTTGGCTCTGACCCAAACCAGATCATCCCTCTGGGCCGGGAATCAGAATAATCACTATGTTACCTCCGGGTGTCACAATGCAGTGGTGTCAGCACGTCACAGGTCTTCACAAGGAGCCATCTTCTCCATGACTGGGGTAATGGTGCTGGGAGGGGTCCATATCTTCCCTTTCCCCCCTCTTGCCGGGTCTCAAACCGCAGAAGCAGCCACCCTCTGCTGTTCTCATCCAGCCCTGGACCCACTCTGCAGCCTCCTTGACCAGCCTCGGCCCCTCCTGGGTTTGCAGTGAGTTAATGAGCTGGTCTCTGAAGTATGAGCAGCTCGGGGAAAGGGGGCACTGAATATGGCCACCACAGCAGTCGCATTTGTCACACTCATTTCTGGCTTTAATAGTCTGCTGGCCGCAGGATCAACACATCAGCAGGTCTGCCGGCTCTGGCAAGAGGAAGCTGATGTCCACACTGGTCTAATTGGGTTGGGGAAGGAAGATGGAGTACATGGATGTGAGGCTTCCCCAGCACCTCCATTCCTCTCACACAGGTATGTTTGGTGCTGGCTGAATCCTGGATGAAGTCAAGAGGGCGACTGTACCTTCTGGGGCTGGGGGAGTGAGAGGCCCAGGTCTTAGTGTGGGAAGAGGCCACACTTAAGCCCAAATGTTATGAGCGGAGTCTGGGAACCTCGGTTGGTCAGTGATGCTGGGGGTACAGCGGCAGCACGGAGCATTTCAGGTCAACACACTTTATTCAGCACCAGTGGCAACTCAGGCTCTGCACCAGGAACACAGAGATGAATAAGACACAGTTCCTGCCCGCAAAGGGCTTACAGTCTAGGAGGAGAGACCAACCAGCTTTTGGTTGATTATTTTACTGTGGATTCAGGTAAAACATGGTGGTGGCGGGGTGGTAACCCAGAGCACCTAACCCTGCCTGGAGCTTCAGGTGGTGCCTGAGCTAGAAGGTAACCAGTTGTGGGGTGGGGGGAGGGTTATTTTAGATTGGGGAGCAGCAAGGCAAAGGCACAGAGGCAAGAAACATCCAGGTGCACGTGGACCCCCAAGAGCTCAGGGAGGTAGAATGGTAGGCGGCAGGGAGCGGGCTGCAGAAGTGCTGGGGAAATGCCACAGGGGGACGGTGGGTCATCTCAGAAGAGGCCTGGCCTCCTCCCGGATATAGTATCGCCCACAAGGGAATCCTTCCTGTATCCTGGCTGAGGGCTTCAGTCTACGGGGGAATCCTGCTTGAAGGTGGCAGCCTTTGGTCCAAACTGATTCCATGACGTCCACTAAGAGGACATTTTGACCATGATGGGGCACGTGCTTGGAGACAGTTCAGGCCCAGGGACCCTCCCAGCTTTAAACACTGGTGATGGCCCCTCAGAGTGCTCCTCACCCCCACCCACAAGAAATTACCAATAGTCTCTCACTGTTACTGCCACACCCTCTCATGGACACTGTTCTGCAGGGGGTTCCAGAGGGAGGGGCTCTGGGGGAGGTGGAAAGGAGCATCTGCTGACAGAGGGCTGTTTTCCTGCCTTGGACAGAATGCAGTATGTGTCCCAAGGAAGCGTAGGCCCACGGCAGGGCTCCAGCCCAGATCCAGAGTGCGTGTGTTGAGGGGTTGAGAGGAAACCCGATGCATTTGTTACCTGGTTCCAGCCTCTGAAGATATGGAGACCCAGCAGTTCCTGCCTCGGAGGGTCCAGCTAGGGGGAAGGCAGGAGGTAGTGGGTGAGCAGGTAGAGCAGACCGATGATGCCGGCCAGCCCCGTGAGGACCCTGAGCCGCAGTGGCAGGTACTCCAGGGAGTGCTCCAGCTCCGCGTGCAGGAGGACCACCTGGCGTTTGGTGACGCTCCACTCGCCCGAGTTGTCTAGAATGTGGTGGGCCATGCGGGCCTTGTCCTTCAGGGGCAGCTGGGCCTTGATCCGGGCCTCCGCGTCCTCGCGACTCAGGTTGTTCCGCCGCATCAGCCGGGCCAGCTGCATGTCTCGGTCACTAAGGACCAGGCAGAAGGGCTGCTCAGGCACTGCAGGCTCCGGCTTCCCTCCTCCCTTGTTACAGGGGTGGGCAGCCCTGGAAGCTCGGGCTTCCCCCCACCTCACCCCACTCCTTGTGAGCACCCTAGCACTGCTGTGGGCTACCTAAGCCCCTTAGTATAAATGGGGAGGGGAAAGGGGGGCAGCAGCTGTTTTCTGCCATCTGGGGTCTCTCTGCTTGGCTACCAGGCCCGAGATTCCTTGGTTTTAAGATGGGAGGATTTGGTCACCTGAAATCAGCGACATCCTGCATCCCTGGATGGGTGACCTTTACTGAAAGGCCTGGGTCTGCAAGCTAAATGCTTCCCGCAGTTCCCCTGGGGACCAGGGCCTACAGCATAAAAATCAGCTTCCCGGGCTTCCACAAAGAGCCCTCTCCTTGTCTCCCCACACCCACCCTGGCACATTCAGAGCACAAGGACTGTGCTGAGACGGTGGCCGCTGGGCTGGATGCCATGGAGGAAGGGGGATGCCCCAATGTGCTTCCAACAGGAACAAGGACTTGAGAACGGGATCCCCTTGGCCCTTGGGACAGGACTGAGCACTGCACAGTAGGCCGAGCAGCACCCAGCCTCCCAGCTCCAGAGGAAATAAACAAAGAATGCCTCTCTTGCCTGCTCTGATGTTACCACCTGGTCCTTCCTCAGCAAGCTCCCTGTCCTGCTTTGATTACACAGGCACTGTCTGGCTGTCCTCTGGAGCAGGGTCATCTCTAGCAGTCCCCAGCTCTCTGACTGCCTAAGCCCCTCGGTGGGAACAAGGGGGGAAAAGGCTGCAGCAGCTGTTGTCTGCCATTTGGGGGTCTCTGTGCTTTGCCTCTAGGCCAGAGTTTTCCCAGTTATGAGATGGGAAGATCTGATGACTACAGCTTAGCCCCTTTAGTCTACTTGTGGCCTAGACCTGAGGACCTCCTGGGATGGGAAGACAGAAAGGACAGATATAACTTGAACACTAGCCAATTTCAAAGCCACTGAGGACCGAACGCGGCAGAAAGTCATTTCTGGCTGACCAATCAAGGAAGACCTTGTGTAAAGATGGCGTTTGTACTGGCCTTGAAAAGTTGGTAGGACTTCTGACTTCCTTTGTTAGGAGGACAGCATGCTCTCAAGGTCGTGGAGCCAGTTCCCACCTGGCCGAGAACAAGGACTATATCCAATCCTTGTCAGGGGACTCTGCAGATCTGTGGCTGGGAAAGTCTGGCTGAGAGAATGGAGATGGCTTGGGGCCACCAATGAGCACTCATCCTTCAGAGGGTGAGGCTGAGACCATGGGCCTCCCAGGATGTGAAGGTGGAACTCGCCGACGGCCCTTCCTGGAGCTCAGCAAGAGTCACTTGTGGTTAGTTTAAGGACTGATGTTGTTTGGGGTAAGGGAACTTTTGCCCAAACATTTACCCCACAACTAGCAAGCTCCTCAAAAAAGTGAATAATCATAGTTTGGTATAGTCACACTTTGGTAAATCCCCCATATTAGTTCAAATGCCCAAGGGGCAGCTTGCCAGTTAAAGGAATCCATGTGGGGATGGACTTATTTTTGTTAAGTGTAGATTCCTTTTATGAAAGACAAATAATCCTTCAACTACCTCCTGGGTATCTCTAAAGAGTCATACAACCACATGTGATAACAGTGGGGGATGTATGGTACTCGGGACCCTGGGAAGGCTCTGGCCAATGAGTAGGGCTGGAGGATCTCCCGGGAAGCGGGCAAATCCACAGAGGCCCATCTGCCAGGAGCCATAGCTGTTTCTGCTCTTGGCAAAAGGAAAGCATGGGAGGAGGAAGGTGGGAAAGGTAGGCCTGAGTCACCTGGTGACTGCAGATGCAACCAGGTCATATTTTGTTTACTCGGGACAAAGAATCTGCCTGTAAAACAGGAGACCTCGGTTCAATTCCTGAGTTGGGAAGATCCCCTGGAGGAGGGAATGGCAACCCACTCCAGTATTCTTGCCTGTAAAATTCCATGGACAGAGGAGCCTGGCAGGCTACAGTCCGTGGAGTCACAAAGAGTCAGACACAACTAAGTGACTAACACTTTCACTTAAACATTATATTCTGAGGTGTTTTTTTTTTTTCTAATCCCTTGGTACAAAGTTTGGAATTATATTAAAACTCCAAGGCAAAGAGAACTCTGTCTTCATGGAGTCCGCTTGGCCTCAGTTGATAGTCTTTCCCAAACAGAGAACAAAGAACCCAGAGAGATTATAGGTTTACACGGGTAGACACAGGCCAGTGGGGGAGAGAAGAAGATGCCTGAGTCCCTGCTCCAGGCTCAGTAGATTCAGGCTGCCTTTAAATGACAGCCCAGGGCTGGGATCTGGGAGGGCAGGGTGATGCTGGGGGCACTGAGCACTCCAGGCCCTGCCTCCGGTGTTCCAGGAGCCTCCCCTGCATTAGTCTCTTGAGAACCACTCTGTGCCCAAAATACCTGCAGAGCCAAGGAACCACCTCTGTGTCTGTTGTATCTGTGGGTGGCATCCTGGAAGTTTCTGGAAGGCAGAGACACCCTGAAGCCTCATCTACACTCACACCCCACTGGGACTATGACTCATTTTCTCTGACAGTTTGATCCTCTTGTTTGCCAAACCTGGATGCTGGTCTGCTCCATGTCCTGAGGGATTCTGAGAACAAAGCACCTTCTTTAGCTGAGTTCTGACAGCTCCCTCTCTGCAACTTTCAGTTCATACATATTGCCAGTGGGTGACCCTAGACAAATTCTGTAACTCCGGCCTTGAGTTTCGTATACCCCAGAAATATCAACTCCTGTCCTGACTACCTTATGCTGAGAGATAAATTGAGTGAAGTAACAAATGTGGGAGCTGTTTGCAAAGTTGAGAAGCGTTGCAGGAGGGAAAGGAAACCACTGAATAAGAACACTGTACCCCAGGGCAGGGCCCGGCATCTAGGCTGAAATGCCTCCAACAGCCAGCAGGGGGAGCCCTTCCCAAGCACTAGAGAGACACCTGGGGGCCATCACTTCCCACATCCACCCTCAGGCATATCTGGGCCTGGCTCTATAGAGGTCAATTTCTACAGGCTCTGGGCACTGCTACCCAAACCCCCTGGGCCTCCTGGTCACCACGTGGGGAAAGGGTGAAATGCGATGGGCCGTTTCATCGGTACGCGCCTTACCCCAGGGGTGCTCCTTTCCAGCCTCAGTCGGGCCAGGCCTTGCCACACACTCACCAGTATACTACCACCGTGTGCTTCATGTACTTGAGCAGCTTCTTGGTCTCAAAAAGCAGGGGGATATCCAGAATCACGTAGCGGTATCCTGGGGAGAAGCCAGGAAATGCACAAACTCAACCCTGTAAGCACACACAGGACTACGTGCTCAGTGTGGGAACGAGCCAAAACCACTGTCCCCCACCATCAGGAGCTCCCTGGCAGAGCGGGGAGACCTTCTAAGGAAAGGCATAACCTGAATGCTGCTGCTGCTGCTGCTGCTAAATCGCTTCAGCCGTGTCCGACTCTGTGCGACCCTACAGACGGCAGCCCACCAGGCTCCCCCATCCCTGGGATTCTCCAGGCAAGAATACCAGAGTGGGTTGCCATTTCCTTCTCCAGTAACCTGAATGCTAGCTGGTTCCAATGCCACTCAGGACAGAATGTTGCAGAAAGTCATTTTGGGGTGGATGATCCAGGAAGACCTTATATAAGGGAAGGCATTTGTAGTGGCCTTGAAAAGCAGGTAGGACCTCTGAGACTTGAAAATGAGGTGGGCGGAGGTGAGGGTTCCAGGAATGGGAGCAGCTCTGGCTGAAGTGGAGGCCTGGAGCAAAGTGAGGCAAAGCTGATAAAGCAGTCACAAAGGGTTGAGTTCCCATGATCTGAAACCCAAAGAGTTGCCATTTCTGAACAGAGAGATGACACAGCCGAATTATAGGAGACTGGAGAGAGTTTCTGGGAGTAGCTGGGTCCTTTCTGCTCTATTTCACCTACCTTCCCTCAAAAAAAGAGGAAAAAGGGCTTCCCTGGTGGCTCAGTGGTAAAGAACCCGCCTGCCAATGCAGGGAGCATGGGTTTGATTCCTGGTCCCGGAAGATCCCACATGCTGAGGGGCAACTAAGCCAGTATGCCATGACTACTGACGCATACTGACGCATGCTCTGGAGCTTAAGAGCTACAACTACTGAGCCCATGTGCTGCAACTACTGAAGCCCACGCACCCTAGAGCCTGTGCTTCACAACAAGAGAAGCCACCACAATGGGAAGCCCGAACACCGCAACTGGAGAGTAGCCCCCACTTGCCACAACTAAAGAAAGCCCAGCACACGCAGCAACGAAGACCCAGCACAGCCAAAACTAAACTAATTAATTACATTAAAAAAAAAAAAAAGAGGTTCTCCCCCCAGGAACCAGGTCCAAGCCTGGCTCCCTGCTGAAGAGTCCTGCAAGGCTATCTATAGATTCTCCCCCAAAAACTCATACATGGGCAGCGGGAGCCGCCCCAAAGGAAAGAGGCTGTTTCGTGGCATCAGAGGTAGAGCTCCAGCCAGGGAGTACATGTACTGGTCTGGATGTGGTGGGGTGGTTATGACTAATACTATAGAACCAACTCCCACGGAGTAGAAGATACTGTCTAGACCGCCTACTACTGCTTTGGCCAAAAGGTTCATTCGGGTTTTCCTGCAAGATCCTATGAAAAAACTGAATGAACTTCCTGGCTAACCCAATACAAGCCAAGGCTAGTCAAGAGGGCGGCACCCTCACCCACTGTGAGCTACTCACCCAGAAACACTTTGGGCTCCTAGTTCTCGACACCAGTGCCCACTATGTAAGTGTCAACAAGCTGGCACGGGTCCAGGAGCAGTGAGAAAGGGCTGGGCGCTGGCTCTGGCCCAGAGACGCCTGCCTGGCTTGGACGATGCCCCACCGTGAACACGTCCAACCACAGAGGTGGACACAAGTGGTACCATCCCAGGGCATCATAGGGGAGCTGCGCTCCAGGTGGTACGGGGGACACGGCGACCCAAGCCACTGGGTTTCCTGTTCCTCAGGGCTCGATGCTCAGGAAGCCCAAGAGACGCCTTCAGGTGAAGCCAGGGTTAAGGGAACGGGCTCTGAGGACGTGCCTTGGTGTGCGGCCCCCACTGTCTCGCTCCAGCCCCCTTACCAAGCCTCGCTTATGTCGGTGGGTGAAAAGATGTCCCGCCTCACAGGAAGATGGTAAGGACTACGTGAGCAAAGGTTTGTAAACCACTCAGCTCCCCCTCACCCAGACCCTCACTTGAGACTCCACAGGTGATAGCTGCTATTACTACCATTACCGCTGTTTCTGGAGGAAGGAGGCCTGCAGCGCGGGCTACCCGCTCCTCTCCAGCCCAGAGCAGGAGCCGAGTCCAGAGCCTCCCTGGGCCTTTTATCTCCCTTTTCTGCTCCGCTCCCGTCCCTTTCTCTCCCATCACTGTCCTTTCTCCTCGACTCCTCTTGGGAGCTTGCGGCCAGCTCTTTGGTTTGCTGGCAAAGGGCTATTCAGCTGTCACATCGCTCCTGCTTGATAAGCTCTGCAAACCATCCTGACTCTATTAAGACATCCGTCTGCCTATGCGGAGACCTCCCAACAGCTGGTGATCTTATCTGACGTTTGATTATACCAACTCTGACAGTTGTATTTGTTATACTCATCAGGGGAAAACTGGGACTGAGGAAGCCACAGCTGTCGTCCCAATTTTTCACCTTATCGAGCTGAAAAGAGCTTTCTGGCTTTTATTTAAGTGGTGGTGGTTGGGGAGAGGGGAGGCTGAGTAGATGACACAGTGGGAGAACTTTGGAGCAGGTGACATTATCCGATGCTTAATTTCATGAGGGGAGAGCCGCTACCGCCCTGAAGCCCTACAGACGTACATACTCACGCCTGGCCTGGGAGAGATCTCGAAAGGACAGGAATGAAAGGCAGCAGGCCCCACTCCCGGTTGGGGGACAGGGTGGGGGGGGCGCGGGGGAGGACAGGAGGGGTCCTGCCACAGACACAAGAGGCAGGACAAAGGCAGCAAGAGTCCAGAGACTCTCCTTGAGGGAGGAGGTGGAAAAGGAGGGCTGTGATGAGGAGATGGGGAGCAAAAGCTGGTCTGGCAGGGAGGACACCCAGACCAGCTCCTGCCTGGCCAGGGCTCGGGGGCAGGGAAGGGACTATCAGTGTCAAGGCTGTCTGTCAATTCATCCCTTTCCTTCGGCAGGGAGGTACTGCCCGGGGCGGTGGGGTCGGGGGGAGAAGGTCCCCACTCTGTACATGAGAACTTGATGCATGAGAGAATCTGGCCATGATCACAGTGCAAAAGCCTGGAAAAAAGCACGAAGGCTCCTCATAGCCTCCAGGAAGCAAAGTCTCAGCCTCGTGACTGGTGACTGACAGCAGACAAGCAGGCAGGCCTTCAACTCAGTCTGGGCTGGAGGCTCCACGTCCCATAGGCTGGCAGGCAGCTCTGCAGGGCCCTGGGCCGGCCTGTCGCCAGATTCCAAGCCACGGCTCTGGGCTCTCCACCTTCTCCTGGGGGCTGACCCCATCCTGGACAGTAGTGATCAGGCCACCCCTACCCCATGCCACCCTGAAGAACGACTGCAGCATACGGCTTGGGAAAAAGGCTGCCACAGACCCTGCTTTACAAATATGCTCCCCTCCTCCAGACCTGCCCCATCACTTGGCTGGCCCTGCACACGCCCAGCTGGCTCTCTCCACTGCGGCCCAGTCCTGAAGGATTATCCTCCACTGGAATCCGCCCCTGCAGGCCCTGGCCATGCTGGAGCCTCCCTACCTTCCACCCTGCAAACTTTCTCTCCCAGGCGGCTCAACCAGCACCAACTCTGACCATGGTTTACGTTTGCTTGGTGACCCACAGACACGCTGTGGACTCTTAGTCCCTAAGAACTTTCAAGATGGTATTATTAGCCTCACTTTGCGGAGGAGGAAACAGGCAGAGGGGTGGGCTCACTCTGACAGTCATGCAGCTGCAAACCATGAGGGCTGGGACTTAAACTCTGGTCTTATGACTCCATTATTCATCAGCTATTATTATTCCCTGAAGCTTCCCTGGTGGCTCAGCAGTAAAGAATCCGCCTGCAGTGAAGGAGATGCTGGTTTGATCCCTTTGTCGGGAAGATCCCCTGGAGAAGGGAATGGCAACCCACTCCAGCATTCTTGCCTGCAGAATCCCATGGACAGAGGAGCCTAGCGGGCTACAGTCCATGGGGTCACAAGAGTCACACAAGACTTAGCGACTAAACCACAACAACAACATCATTATTACTCCCACCCCTATGAGAAAAATCAGCTTCCTGGAGTTCAGGGCTCAAAAGCCTCAAGTGCCTCTTCTCGTTAAACTGTCCACTTCCTTAAGAGCTGAGGGACATCACTTCATCTTTTGGGGGCTGGTACCCGGCTGCACAGGGGATGCCAATGAGCAGAGTGAACTCGACAGCCTGTATGAAAACCGGTTCCTCCCTCAATGGACAATCTCTCTGCACAGAAGGGTTCGTGCCTTGAGGAACCAGCTCTGCCCTGCCTGGTCCCAGGCCCGGGACTTACCCCGGAGGAAGTACTTGAAGGTCTCTTTCATCATTTCCTTGCAGATCTCAGGGTGGGTGATGCTGTTGAGCAGGTGCCGCCGGTCGGGCTGGTTAAAGATCAGGTCGCCCAGGACCTTGCGATCGATGTCGCCGTTCTCCAGCAGGACCTCGGTGCCGAAGGCCTCCACGATGCGCCGGTGGGCGGGGTATCCCGGCTGGACGACTGAGGCAGGAAGAGGAACCTGGGTCATTCTCTGGAGCCTCCAGGCCAACAAGGGGCTACAGGCAAAATGATGGGGCAACCCAGGGGTGCTTCTTTCAGTTGGAGCAAAAACAAAATGAGGGAGACTTCCTTGATGGTCCAGTGGTTAAGAATCCACCTGCCAATGCAGGGGACATGGGTTCGATCCCTGGTTTGGGAAGATCCCATACGCTGAGGGGGCCACTAAGCCCACATGCCGTAACTACTGAGCCCACGTGTCTAGAGCCTGTGCTGCACAACGAGAGAAGCACCACGATGAGACGCTTGTGCACCGCAACCAGAGAGCAGCCTTCTCTCGTCGCAACTAGAGAAAAACCTGTGCAGCAATGAAGAACGAGCATAGCAGAAATAAATAAATAATGTTTTAAAAATCAGAGGAGGGAAGGCAGTTAGGGAGGGGACCAGAGCACCCAGAATCCCTCGTGTTGGTCATAGGGTGAGGGGAGGGGGAGGGAAGAGTGAGCAGAAGAGAGGGGGCCACAGAGGGTGGGAGCAGGTGACCAGGCTGATGGGAAAGGCCTGTAAAAAGGTGAGGCCTGATGGAAGGAAGGAAGCAGAGAGGAGCTGCAGGGTACAGCTGTGCCCACAACTCACCGTGCCGGGCAATGACGTCCACATCAATCACCGCACAACCCAGCTGCTGGAACACCTGGATCACCGAGCTCTTGCCCGAAGCGATGCCCCCTGTCAGGCCCACCAGGAACATCTTCCCAGGAAGGAGGGAGGTCGGTGAGACCGAGAACCAGGAGCCTGGAGTCACTAGGGGCCAAGCTCCCTGGTGGTGAGGGTCCTTCACAGGAACGCCGGAAGGACCTGTCTGTGGGACAGAGCAGGCCTGGTCAGCGTGGGGCCAAGAGGCTGGGGGAAGGTGAGGCAAAGGCAGGCAAAGTGAGGGAGACACAACCTGGCCAGGCAGTGCCACGGCTTGAGCCTCAGGGGCTCTGGATCCACCCGAGACAGAAAACTCTTTCACCAGAGGCCTCCGGTATTCTTTTAAAAGCATTCACAAAGAAGGCAAACTAACACTATGTAAATTTAGCCATCAAAACGCTGAGCAGGCAGAGCAAGGTCAGGTGCTATTAAGCAAAGAGAGCTTTCTGGAGGTGGCAATACCCCACTGAGGGCAAACTTCCCACACGAAAGGGACAGCTGTCCCTCTGGGGTGAACCCAAGGCACTCTCCAGATGCCCCAGCACGCCGCCAGCCTCCACTTCCTCGTCTGGACAAGAGGCTCACGGGAGGAAACGGCCTGCCCGCCATGCCCTAGCACCGGGACAGCCTGGGCAGCTGGTCAGGACTGAGAGGAATGATCCCTCCTCCTCATCGGAGAAGTGACCCAGGTGGGGAGCCCAGCGGCAGGCAGGCTGGGTGGCCACTTAGCCCAAGGTTTGGAGAAGGATGGAGCATGCCAAGAATAACGAGGAAAGGATGACAGGCTTGGTGGGGAGACAGCCTTCAACCTTGCGTCGCGACTTGCGGCTCTCAGACGGAGAAGCTGCAATACAGCCCAGAGTCTAGAAGCCACGGATCCCTTCAAATTCAGCTCCTCCACTTACATGCCATGCAATCCAGGGCAAGTCACTTGCCTCTGGGAACCTCAGTTTTCTCATCCATAAAATGGGGTAAAATGGGGATGACAGAACCTGCCTAAGGCCGTTGTGCAGAAACTCTGCAGACTGAGAAAATTCATCTACAGCCCTTAGCGCACAGCCACTCACATGGTAAATGCCCAGGAACAAAGGTGAGGGTGCTGGTGCAGGGTGGACACTGGGGGTTATGCTCATGTGGCAAGGCACAGAAAGGAAAAATGAGTTTCATGAGATTAAGTCTCCATTCCTGCAACTGCAGACTCACCGTAGATTTTAAGCTATGTTGCATTTTCAGTAAACATGGTTACCATGTCCTGGACTTTGTTCCCATGCTGGAAGAAATTATATCGAAGGCCAGCTCTCTCTCATCCTTCCTTCAGAAGTGTCAAAGGAAGAATTTCCAGGACCTTGAAATCTGTCACAGGACTTTTTTTTTTTTTTTTGGTTAAACAGCAAGCAGATTTACTGTCCTGATTACACTTCGCTTGAGCTTATATTCCAGTAGTCATGTACAGATGTGAGAGTTGGACCATAACAAAGGCTGAGTGTTGAAGAATTGATACTTTCAAAGTGTGGTGCTAGAGAAGACTCTTGTGAGTCCCTTGGACAGCATGGAGAGCAAACCAGTAAACCCTAAAGGAAATCAACCCTAAATACTCACTGGAAGGACTGATGCTGAAGTTGAAGCTCCAATACTTTGGCCACCCGACACGAACAGCTAACTCACTGGAAAAGACCCTGATGCTGGGAAAGACTGAGGGCAAAAGGAGAAAAGGGCAGCAGAGGATGAGATGGTTGGATGGCATCACTGATTCAATGGACATGAACTTGGGCAAACTCCAGCACGGTGAGGGACAGGGAGGCCTGGGGTGCTGCAGTCCCTGGGGTCACAGAGTCAGACACGACTTAGCGACTGAACAACAATACTGAAATGAGCCTGCCTCCCCTGAGGACACACCAATGATGGGGAGGCGGCTGCTCGGACGTGGGCTGGCTGGCTGGGTGCCTCGAGGTGACACCAGCCTAGAAGTTGAAATCTGCCCGGGCTCACTCTCATTCAGGGAAGCCTGGGATGGAGAGAGGAAAATATCCACTAGTCACCATTCAAACGGAGTTCTGACTAAATTATTAAACCGTTTACAAAGACTGCTCCTCAATCTCTGAGACTGGAGTCGCCCTCAGGTAGGTCTCCCCACAGCTTACAAAAGAGGAGTTAAGGATCGGGTTCAGCTGTGAAAGAAATTTTTTTTCGTCCACTCAGCTGATGCTTTGAAATGGAATACCCAGCAGAAGCATTCTTCATCCCAACTGTCTCCTGTTGTCCCTAAAGCCCTGGGTCTTCTCTTCTGCTGAAGACCCGCCTGGAGGCACGTAGCAGGGCCGGAAAACTGGCCGCAGCTGAGGGAAAGGACGGGGCCTGCTTCTCCACAGGGGCCTGACACCTCATCATTGAGGGCAAGCCACTGCCACCTGGTCGCCCGAGTTTGCCTGTTGGGTAAAGGGGCCTGGAAGACCATGTGGCCGAGCAGACCTCACCTCCTGCCTGTACACAGGACAGGACCCTTCTGGAGACCTACTGCACCAGATCTCAGGGGAGAGAGGTGGAGGCACCCAGGGGGTTCTGTTGTGTCACAGGGCTTGGGACGGGCTCTTTGTTTATGATGGTATAGACTGAGGACTAGAGAAGAGGGACTTGCCCAGGATCACAGCGAAAAGCAGAGCCTGGATGGAAATTGGGGCTCCTAACTCAGTGTCAAGACCTCTGCCTTCATGAACTCAGGGAATGGGAAATCAATTTACATTTAGATTAAGACGAAATAAGGAAGGTGCGTCTGTCTGCAGGGACCAAATAAAAATGATTTCTTGACGATCACACTGGTTTTCCCTCTGCAGAACAGGGGGCCGAGTCTAATGCATGACCACCAGGGCACAGGCTCAGTGTCTGCCCCTGGCTCCTGGGGTAACCTAGTGAGGAGCTCCCCTTCTTGGGGCCCTGACTCACAGCAGCTTGGCCTCCCCTGGGAAGGGCGAGGGGATGGAGGCGTGCATGCCCGGGGAGGCTGTGAGCCCCTGGCTTAAAGGGGCCAGACAAATACCAGCTGTTCCAGTCCCATAAGCCCCTCCATAGCTCGCTCCCTCACAAACTGCTGACTGAGCCCCTGTGGGCTTTACAGCAACCAAAGTGAAACACAGGTCTTGCCCCTCAGGAAAGCATGGTGAGACAGAGTTACAAATGAAACCAGCCAAGAACACTGACAGGTGACATGGTACTCGCCCTGGGGCTGGGGAGCGCTGGTCTGCCCCCAGGAGCCGCCCTGACCCAAGGGCCCACTGGACCCTCAAGGCTCAGCAGGAGGAAAGGTTTAGGTTCCAAGCTGCCTGGAAGTCAGGCCCCTGGTCCCACCCAGACCTGCCCTGTAGCTCTGCCCCAGGCACCTTCTGGAGCAGTGACCACCTCTGACATCCTCTTCCTGGTGTGGCTCAAAAATCATCACTTTGTAGAGTCCGCTCCAGTTCCCCTCACTGCACTGCCATCCTAAACCTGGCTGTGATCTGAATCCCCTGTGAAACTGTAGAAAAAGTGCAGAGGAAACCCAGCCTCCACCCTAGCCCCCTGCCTCTGAGTCTAGGGCAGGAACTCGCATTCCAGCCAATCAGACACCAGAACCCCGGTGAAAATGGAAGGCCGTGGACTGGAGTTGAGAGGCTTGGTCCCAGCCTCTGCACTCTGCCAGAAAACTAGCTGTGACTTTGGGAAGCCTCCTCAGCAGCCTGGCCGAAAGCGGGAAGCGCTCTGAAGAGAGAAACAGCAGAGCCCCAAACGCCTGGCCCCGTCTGAGCCTCATCTCCACACCTGTAAATGTGGGGCTGGACTTCCAGCAGGAAAAACAGCAGCAGCCCCGGGGTAGGCTGTGAGTCGTGCTGGCGCATCCTTCCTCCCTTCCTGTGGTCCAGCGCTCTTCCCAGGGCGACCAAGGAATGACACGCCCGCTGGTGGCCGGCCATCTCCCTCCTCAGCACCCAAAGCTGTCCAGAGCGTTGGCTGAGCTGGAGAAGGAAGGACAACACCGGGGCCCACAGTGACAAAGAGAAGTCAGTGAGTGGGAGCTGGATTCCAGAACTGATCCCGGGCCTGGGATCCTGGGGGGGAGGAGCCACATCCAATCTTTTCTCATCCCTCTGTCTCCAGATCGATGGGAGGCAGCAGGGAGTAAAGAAAGGGTAAGGAGTGGGGTTAGGGGGGGGATCTTCAGCCCTGTGAGGTGACGATGGAATTCTGTTGTGCTCCACTACCGCTGGGCCCTTTGGTTTTGACCTCTTGGGCCCTCATGGTCCAGGGACGACAAAGAAAATACATTTGGGGAAGGTTGATATCTCTTTGAATCTCCCCTGGCAGGGTTTCTTAGGGAAAAATGAGAGTGGACGGCCCCATGCCATCTGGGGAATTCTCAGTCCACCATGCCCACCCTGCTAACCTAAGCCACCCGCACCCAGAGCCCAGACCCCTGCAGGAGCCCGTGACCTGGCACCCCCTCCCCCCCCAGTCCCTGCCTTGCTTCTCTCAAGGCAGCCAGGGTCGTGGCTTAACGTGAACATCTGTTCCTCATTCCCGTCTAAAACCTTCGCTGTATTTCTCCTTCTCCTCCTCAACTGCAGAAGTCTCTGGCTCCTGTGATACCTCCCACTGTCCACCCCCGCTCCCATCCCCTCCGTCACTCCTCGTCCACGCCTGTGCTCATCACACGCGCCTGCTGCCTGTCCCTGAACATGCAGGCTCTTTCCTACCTCGGGGCCTCCACGTCTGCCGTTCCCCTGCCCGCCACCCTCACCTCCTGGCTGACTCAAGTGGTGCCAAACAGGCACCAGGCACTGTTCAGAACAAAGGCGCCTGCCCCCACGGAGCTCACACTCCACTGAAGGAGGTAGTAGGGGAGGTATAGAAACAGAAAGCTCACAATATGTGAAGGAGTGCTAAGTAGGGGAGGGGATCAGGAAGGATGGGGGTCCTTGCTTTAATTGAGGGACCAGAGTGGTCACTCTGAGTCAGGACCTGACAGCAGGAGGGAGCAGGTCACCTCTCTCAGTGCAGCCTCGTGCCCCTCTTAACCCAAATTGGGCCCCTCACACCTCTCACTTCATTTCCTCTCCTTCCCTTGTTGCCACCTGGCTTTGTACTTCTGTTTGCATGATGATGTGTTAGATAAAATAAGCTCCACAAGGCCACAAGCTGTGTCCAGCGCTTGGACCCTTTTGTCCCTAGCATCTAGCCCAGGGTCCAGTGTCTGTCACTCACCAGGTGAGTGATATTGGTCACCTTATTGAACCTTCCTTTGAGTTATTTAACCCTCATCTGTAAAATGGAGCTAAGGAGCCCTACTCTTGGTTGCCATGAAAAGTAAATGAATTAATATGTGTAAAGCACTTAGAATAGTACTTAGCACACATGGAACTCTCAACCAAAGCTCCCTTTTCATTCTGATAATGTTTGATGATCAAGCGTAGAATGAATGACTGAACAACTCCACGAGCAGCGAAGGGGACCGGAAATACTTGGGGTCACATTCTCCCTTCACTGGCACAGGGGAGGCTCCCAGCGTGCTCCTCTATCCATGAGAACACACTGCTCACGGCTAGTAAATCCCTCCTGGAGAAAAGTGGAGGCAAACAGAACACCCAGCGGCTTCAAGCAGAGTAAGCAACTGATATGTGAATGGACCCTCTCTGCTCCCTCAGGAGAGCCTGGGGCTTGGTTGGGAGCGATTTCTCTTGCTCTGTGTCTCCCAAGCAACAGCCCCACACCTGCCGGCTGGGGCCAGGAGCCTGCTCCCTCATTAACTTCCAGCCTCCTTCCTCCTCCTCTGCAGCCTCTCAGGATTTCACCCTGGGCCGGTCTGACCGGCCACGAGTCTTTCCTTTGAATTACTTTCCAAAGCGGGTATATCCACTTTGCTCCAATGATCAATAAAATCATTCATGAAAATGAGTCGTTCCCTACCTTGGGACCCAATTATTTTCTTGTGGAACTAGGGGTTGCAAAAATATATTGTTTTCCAGTTAACTAGTGAGTGCTATTTTTATCTACGTTTTCCCCACTCCTGATCTTTCATTATTGGTGAGAGGCTGCTGTTTAAACCCGAGTCCAAGTTCTCCTCGTCCGCTGCACCTATTACGTCAGCACCTCCTCCTCCAGGTTGCCAGGAGCTGGAGGGAGTCCCCAGAGCAGGTGTGGTGCTCAGCCTGCCTCTCCCTTTGCCCTGCCAACACCAAGGAAAGGCAGCTCTCTCTTCTAGAGCCCCCTCCAGGCACACACCACCGCTCCAGGGAGGTTTTATGGGTGGACAGGGAGGTTGTTTGGACAGGACAACTATGCTAGTATTCACACAGAAAAATGATCACAGGGAAAGTCAAACCTCAGGGGCTGTGAAGTCACAGGGCCTGGGCTGGGCTGGCAGCCATGTGGCCTCGGGCAATGTACTTCAGCGCTGTGGGCTTCTGTTTCCTTGCATATAAAATGAGATTAATAATGACTACTTGGGACTTTCCTGGTGGTCCAGCAGTGAAGACTCCATGCTCCCAATGCAGGGGGCCTGGGTTCAATCCCTGAGGGGGAGCTAAGATTCTGAATGCTGCATGACGCAGTCAATAATAATAATAATAATAACTACTCACAGGGGTTTCATCAGGATTGAATGAGGTACCATATACCACCATCACCTCATCTTTCCTAACTCAACATGTGACACGTCGGTGACAGCAGTCTACTCCCTTTCCCTGAAGGGCACCTCTGTCCTTTCAGCTGCTCAGCCCCAAACCCTTAGCATCCTCCCAGTCCCTCTCTCAATCTTTATCTAACCCACCTGCCCCCTGCCAGTTCTACCTCCCAGACACACCTGGTTCCGCCCCCAGCCCCGCATCTGGCTCCTGGGTCACTGCAGTGACTTCTGAGTGATCTGCTACCACCTTTGCTCCCTGACAGTCTGCTGGTCACACGGCAGCTAGTGTGATCCTAAGTCAGATCACATCACATCACCCCTCTGTCTCAGAGTTCCTGTGTGTCTCCAGACAGACTCAGCTCCAGCCTCTCTGGGCACCTTCTCCCACTCTCCCCGTCAAATGAGACCTCCAGTCACCCTGACCCCTTGCTGCCCCTTGCCTGTGTTGGGCACCTCCCACCTTGGGCCTGTGGACATGCTGCCTGTTCCCTCCACATGCAGGACCCTTTTCCCAAAGGTCACAAGGCCCCTTTCCCCTTCTCTGTCCCACTGCTACCCAATCAGTCTGTCCTGAATATATAAAGTAGCACCCCCGCCCCCGCGTTTCCCTCCTATTCCACTTTTCTTCACTGTGCTTATTATTACCCCTCAAATATTATGTCTGCGTGATTATTTGATGTAATCTGCCTCTCCCCCTAGAATCTGAGCACTATTGTATTTAACGTGCTTAAAACAGGGACCAATAAGTAGAAGGGCCTCAAAAAACATCTATTGCATACACAAACTGTAAGTGTTAGTCGTTCAGTTTGCCACCATATAGACTGTAGCCCTCCAGGCTCCTCTGGCCACAGAATCCTCCAGGCAAGAATATTCAAGTGGGTAGCCATTCCCTTCTCCAGAGGATTTTCTCAACCCAGGGATCTAACTCGGGTCTCCCACGTTTCGGGCAGATTCTTTACCATCTGAGCCACCAGGGAAGCCCCTAAATACACAAAGCACACATCTAAATGTCCAGCTCATGGGTAAGCAGGAACTCAACACTGACTATTTTAAATAAGAATATCTCTGTTTCAGAAAACCTACTGTGAGAATTACAAAACCTTTTCCACATCACCTCCCACCCCCACAGTCCTGGGCTGAGATCTCTTTGGCTCACAAATGAGAAAAATGAGGCAAGGAGTGCCAAGGAAGGCTGAGTTTTCCAGCAGGCAGAACTGGAGTGTAAGAGCCACCACCCACTGTCTGAGCATTCCCTACGTGCCTGGACTTCCTTGATCACATCTGATCAACACAACAGCCCAATGAAGTTGGTTCTTATTTATTTCCATTCTTAAGGTGAGGAAATGGAAGTTAAAAGAAGTTAGGTCTTCACCTAGAGTGGTTCCAGGCGGTCTTCAGACTGGGGAAGGAGAACCCCTGGGGGGAATGCACGCAGAGTTTCCAAGGGACACAGAGACACAGTTTAAGAAGAATAAGTTTGGGGAATTCTCTGATGGTCCAGTGGTTAGGATTCCATGCTCTCACTGCCAAGGGCCTGGGTTTGATTCCTGGGTGGAGAACTAAGGTTGCACAAGCACTGGAGCACAGTGCCCTCCCCCCCGCCCCCCAAAAAAGAAATTTCAACTCAGTTTGCCAAGTGTTTCCCTATAAGAACAGATCAGTCTTGGAACACGCTATAGGTTATCCTTTCCCAGGTCCCCTGAAAGGCATAACCACCCACCCATGCCAAATCTTACTAAGGTGCTGTGTCCCACAGTGTAAAATCCCCCTGGCCCTACAAAAAGACAATTCAGAACATCCATATTCATGCTGAGAATGTGGCTGTTTATAGCGACTATGTAAAAATCCTCCTGCTGAGTCAGGTGGTTTCTAAACCTTTGCCGTCAATAAAGTTAAAGGAGGACCTAAAAGAACTGACAGTCGACAGGTCCTTGGTAATTGATGTCAATGATACATCAGTGACTTTTTTTTTTTGCCCGTAACTTAAAAGATGTTCAAAGAACTGAGTGTTATTGTCACAATAAAATGTCTTCAAGGCCTGCCTATTTATTTACATGAACCAACTTTTTCAGTGTTTACAGGCATAAGGAAAAAAAAAGCTTTGCTTATTCTGAGGCAGGAGGCACATGCCCCCATCCTCACCCCCTAGGGTTAAAAATTGGAGATTCATTCTCTATTGACAAAAAAACACCAAGACGAGAATAGCAGGACAATTAAGGGAGGAGGCTGGACCCTGCAGACACCACATATTTCTCATTCCAGAAGTCTGGAGACTCCCATGGGCAGAAAAGGCTCCTAGGAGGCCGAAGGGGAATCATGTCAAGGGATGATCTACCCAGATGCCCTTTTGGTAGGATCCATCTTGGCTAAGAGATGCGTATGGCCACATGGAAGGATCCTAAGATATAACGAATATGGACTGTGAACCAGGCAAATCATAATGACTGGACAAAGAAAACGGGGAAGAAATACCCCATAAAAGTAATTCAAACTACCAAGAGGGCGAGACTCAGCAACTCAGGGACTCTCCCTTTGAGTCTGCCTGTGTGTCTAGCCACACGTACTGTACTCTTTTTCCTCCTAATAAATACTTTACTTGCTTCACTACTTTCCGTCTTTGTGGAAATTCTTTTCTGCAGAGCCGAAGGGCCAGGGCCCTTGTCACTGACCACTGGTCTAGTGGCTAGGATCCAGTGCTTTCACCGTCGTGACCCAGCCTCAATCTCTGGGTGGGAACCCAAGCCCCACTCCAAGCCATTGCAGGCTGAGGTCACATGAGACCAATTCTAGCAAATATACAGGGATACATATATGAATTAAAAGAAAAAGTTCCTCTCAGCTTACTAAGAGAAGCATTTCAAATAAGACTTAGGTTTAACAATGATCAAAACTAGTTGTTTTGGTCAGTTTTATATTTTACAATTTTGGAACTCAATCCAAAAGAAAACAGTATGACAACACAATTTTCAAAAATGTTTTAGTTTTTATAAGTATTTTTGTCGCAGTGCAGAAAAACAAACCAAAGACTTGCAAGTATAAAACTGATTTGACTAGAAAAAAAAAATGCTGTGGAGGAAATTAAGTGGAAATAGGAGTTCAAGGAGGAAAATGGAACATGTAAAATTTCAACTGTTCAATAAAAGCTGGTTCATGTAATCTTTTACAAGGATGAGGGAAAATCAAATCACTGTGGTATTGAGAGTCCTTTGCAGACTTAAGTACCTGACAGTTTCATTTTTAAGATGTCAATATTTACCATTAACCAGAAATCACACCTTTGCAACTATTGAAACTTTCAGAGAAAAATGTCAGCAACCTAAAAATGTGAAGAGTGGGTAGTTTCCGAAAGGAAGCTGAGCTCAATAGCTCAAGTGAGGTTCTGAACCCTTTGAACAGGCTACCCGTGGGGACAGATTCAGACCTTGCTCAAGAGACAGAAGAGGATTTGGTGGGAATTTAGGGCCCCCCTAAAGGGAAACTACCTCAACCGGCCTGTCCACTTCCTATCATAGCCGGATCTCTATTATGACACCGTGTCCCCAGGCTTGCCTGCACCCCGCCAAATCCATCTGACTTATTGAGGCAAACCTGCACCCCCGGCCCCAGAGAAAACACATTTCAAAGCCTTCCACTTCCTCAACTTTAAAACTAGGGCTTAATATCAAGCTTCATTCGGGTGAAAATTTCCCCATAACTAAGAAAAGTTTTTGCCAACTTCGTAAACAAACTCAGAGCCAGAGGCGCCAACGCCTCCATTTGGGAAGCGGGGAGGGGGGAGAGAAGTAGGCTGCCCTTTTCATCAACGCAGGAGTTGGGAACTCCACGCCACCAGTTGCATGTGAGCAAACGAGAGTCGGAGCGGTACCCATGGTCACACAACTGGAAATGGCAGAGGCTGGATTCAAAAATCAAACTTAGATCTGACCACAAAGGTCTGAAGTGCAGGGGGCGGTGGTTTAGTCGCTAAGTCGGGTCGACTCTTGCGGCTCCTCTGTCCATGGAATTCTCCAAGCGAGAACCCTGGAGTGGGTTGCCATTTCCTTCTCCAGGGGATCTTCCCAACCCAGGGATCGAACCCGGGTCTCCTGCACCCTGCAGGTAATTACCGAATGAGCTACGAGGGAAGCGGCTTTGGCCTGAGCCTTGGTTTAAATTCACTATTTCCACTGCTTTCTAGTTGTAAACCTTTCTCAGTTTCCACAGCTCTAAAACCGGTAAAACATCACCCTACTTAGTAGGGTCGTTGTCAAGGCGATGAGCCACGGAGGTAAAAGCGTTTGACTAAGAGCTGCTTCATAGTATGTGCTCAATAAACTGTAACCGAGGCTCAAAAGAAAGGCGCGTATTCTACGCCAGCCCAGCACGACTACTGCGCCGAGAATAGGGCACCTGGACACAATGCCTCCAGGCTGGATGAAGCCCTACAGGTGCGGTGGCCCCAGTGCCAGAGTAGACAAAGCGGCCCCAGGGCCAGTCCCCCTCCCCAGGGTCCGGCCGCTTCCATTTATTTGTCCCTGCGGCGCGCTACGTACCCTGGGACTCTGACCCGGCTTGGGCCGCCGCCGCCACCGCCGCTCGCCCAACCTCAGAGGCGCTTACTGGGTGGCTCTCTGAAGACAGGCGGGGCCTCGGGAGCGCACGCACGTGGACCGGACGTCCGGCCAGCTGAAGGGGGCGGGGCCGGCGGCTGGGGGCGGGGCCGGGACCTAGCAGATGAGGACCGGGAAGGCGCGCCTCGCTAAAGTGCTGGGCAGGTGGGGATCGCAGGATTACTCCGCCGTGGGCGCTAAAACATTTCCAAGCTGGAAGAAACCCGGAGCGAGGGGCCTAACTTCAAGTTCAGGACTGGCCACCACTAGCTGTGCAGCCTCTGGCAATGGTAACAATAGTCGTGGTAGTGGCTACTGCCAAGTCTTAACAGCACTCTGTAGGCATTCTCATTGAATCTTCACAGTCCTTGAGGCAGATACCATTACCATCCCCATTTTTTATTTATTTTGGCCTGGCTGGGCAGCTTGTGGGATCTTAGTTCCCCGACCAGGGATTAAACTCCGTCCTCAGCAATAAAAGTGCAGAATCCTAACCACTGGACTTGTTGCAGGAAGGGGGACCCCTTCCAGGGCCCAAAACTGGGCTGTTGTCTAACACTTGGAAATGAATTGTCCGAGGAGACACATGTGCTGACAAAGCAAGAGACTTTATTGGGAAAGGGCTCCCAGCCTGAGAGCAGCAGGGTAAAGGAACCTAGGAGAACTGCTCTGCCACGTGGCTCGCAGTCTCTGGTTTCATGGTGATGGGATTGTGTTGTCTTTAGCCAATCATTCTGACTCACAAGTCCTTCCCAGTGGTGGACGCCTTGTTCAGCCAAGATGGATGCCAGTGAGAAGGATTCTGGGAGGTGGTCAGACATGTATCTCCTTTTGGCCTTTCCCGAACTCTTCTGGTTGATGATGGCTTATTAGTTCCGTGTTCCTTACCTGGACCTCCTATCGTAAAACAACTCACACAAATGGTTACTATGGTGCCTGGCCAGGGTGGGCCGTTTCAGTCAGTGTGCTTCCCCTAACAGACTGCCAGGGAATTCCCAGGAACTGACATTTAAAAATATATATATTTATTTATTTGGCCGTTTAGGGTCTTAGTTGTGGCACGTGTGATCCTTTGT
Source organism: Okapia johnstoni (assembly GCA_024291935.2). NCBI lineage: Eukaryota > Metazoa > Chordata > Mammalia > Artiodactyla > Giraffidae > Okapia > Okapia johnstoni. The sequence goes on along the minus strand of CM044306.1, from coordinate 17,267,735 downwards.
TGTGGCACATGGCATAGATTCTCTAGTTGTGGTCTGCAGGCTCAGTAGTTGTGGAAGCTGACATATAAAGGTTAATCCGTTTACCCTCTTACAATGTACATTGGCTATGGAGCTCATTCTATGCTTACAACCCTAGCCAAGTCACTTAGCTTCTCTGCTCTTTCAAAGTGCAAATATTGGCTACTGTGCTTCTTGTTGAAAGAATTGAAAATACATAAAAGCACCTAAGGGTGCTTCACATATAGTTCAGTTCAGTCGCATCCGACTCTTTGTGACCCCATGGATTGCAGCACGCCAGGCTGCCCTGTCCATCACCAACTCCCAAAGCCTACTCAAAACTCATGTCTATTGAGTCAGTGATGCCATCCAACCATCTCATTCTTTGTCATCGCCTTCTCCTCCTGCCTTCAATTTTCCCCAGCATCAGGGTCTTTTCAAATGAGTAAGTGGTCCTTAACTCCTACCCTGCCTCCTTCTCCCTCTTCCTTAACTGCATCTCTGCTTTCAGCTTCAAGGCAGGAATCTTGCCTGTCTTCACTACTAGTGTCCTCAGTGCCTGGCCCAGTGTCCAGCATACGAGGGATCCAATACATTGAAGGATGAAGTAATCCAACGTCTTTCTCTGATCACTCCAGTCCCTGAAACCTTTCTTCTTGAGGTCAGAAGCACTGACTGACATCACCCAATGAACAGGATTGCATCTCATGATCAAAGGGGCCATTTGGTCCAAACACCTGTTCAGTGTTTGAATCTCCTCCACATCACCTCTGCTTACTTTGCTTGGACAAGTCCAGTGTCAGTGAATGCACTGTCTTTCCAGACAGCTTCATGATGTCTTTGAAATTCAATCTTGGCCATTTTCCCCTAGGTAATATCTCTTCTAATTCACAGGGTCATAATAAAACAATTCTAATTCCTATTCTGTAGAGCTAATGGCCCAGTCCTCTTCCTGGACTAAACAACTTTCAGATAACCTCACTTTGTGGTTCTCAACCTCTTGCCTACTTCTGTCATGTCAGGATACCTAGACCACCCCCCACCCCACCCCGATCCCCATCAGTAACAATGACTGACCACGACAGTGATAGAAATAAGATGCCTTCACCTCCCCCAGGGTATCAAGCTCTTCACAACTGACTCGACTTAGCAGCAGCAGCAGGGGCATATTGTTAGGCAATCCCTTCAAGATAATCCTTCCCCCCCCCCCCATTCTGCCTTACAGTATTGTGAGCTAGCAGTGTACAAGTGGGGGCTCTAATTAGGCATCTTTGTGGTCCAATCTGCCAACAGTAGCTGCCTCTCTGCTCTGGGATGATCCTGGAGGAAGGGCTAAAGGGCAGCTTCAGGGGCTTCAACCCAGGAATTTCCTCTGAACTGAAGCTCTGTCTTTGCAGTTTTGAGCTGATGTCATCAAGGACTTTTTCAGCTCAAACACATATGCTCTATTATTTTGGATGGCAATAATAAACTGAGCTGGCTTGGACTGCTTACACAATCTCACTTCATCCTGATAATGACCTGTATCTCAGTCACTCCTGTGTCCTTAGCATCTAGCATGACACCCGGACCACAGAGCTACTTCAAGTTGTTTGGTGCCCTCCGAGTCCAGTAGAGATGACTCCTTTGACTCCTGGGTCTTTGACTCAGTTCTTAAACTTACTTTCTGTATGTTTATTTTAAATAAATATTAATATGCAATTAACTTTATACCATCCATCACAAATATCATTAATATTTATTCTTTATTAAATAGCTTAAAAGAAAAAAAAAAAAAAGACTTCCCAGCTGGGAGATGAAGTCCAAACTCTGAAGATGAGCCTGAAACTCAAGGCTTTCTGTGACCTGGCCCTTGATCACTCCTCCAAACATATGTTCTACCATATGTCTTACCATATGTTCCCCCTTGGGAAAGGCAAAGGAAGAAGGCAATTAAGTTACTGCACTAGACTTTGCATGAAAACAACAGGTTCAAGTCCAAGCTCATCCTAAGTAGCAGTGAAACTTTGGACAAATCATTGAACTTCTGTTTTTCTCATCGTAAAACAGGAATTATAGCAGCCCTGTTTACTGCACAGGGTCAAACAAAACAACTGATGGTAGGGATCAAACGAGACAGTACTGTGTGAGCTCATTTTGTGAGTAATAAAGTGCTTTATGCACGAGTGGTCACCATACCATGTGTTCCTGCCTCTGCCCCTTGTCTGCAACGTTTCCACATCCTGAAGCCCTTGTCCCTTCTTTCTCACTATTCACTCATTTACCCAGTCATACATTAATTAATCCAACAAATATTAATTGAGGGCTTGGACTTCCCTGTGGCTCGGTAGTAAAGAATCCTCCTGCAATGCAGGGGACATGGGATGGATCCCTGGGTTGGGAAAGATCACCTGGAGTAGGAAATGGCAACCCACTCCATTATTCTTGCCTGGGAAATCCCATGGACAGAGGAGTCTGGTGGGCGACAGTCCATGGAGTCACAAAAGAATCAGACATGACTTGTTAAACAACAACAAAAAACAATGAACTGTGTGCTGGCCCAGATGATAAAGAAGTGAGGAAAATCCAAACCTGTTCTGCCTTCATAGAACACAAGGTCTTGTGGGGGAAAAATGGTTGCAAATTGAACAACTCCACAAACAAAAGTAAAACTGCAGGGAGACTTCTCTGGTGGTTCAGGGGCTAAGACTCGGCGCTTTCAATGCAGGGGGCCTGGGTTGAATCCCTGGTCAGGGAACTAGATCCCTTGTACCACAACTAGGAGTTTGCATGCAGCAACTAAAACCTGGTGCAGCCAAATAAATAACTTTAAAAATTAATAAACTTAAAAAAGTAAAACTCCAGCTGTGACTCCAGCTCCACAGGGCCCCCCAAAACAATCATGATGGGGGAATCCAGGGCTTAAGTTGCCTCCAAGGCCCAGTTTGAGTCCTGCTTTCTCCAGGAAGCCTTTTCTAACCACGCTGGCCCAGAGGTCTTCAGTGCCTGCCCCACCCCCATCTTCAGTTAACTTATCTATCCAGTTCATTTAATCACACCCAGTCAGGCCTTGTTATTTTGGTTTCAAGTGTGCCTGGTTTTCCCGATTTCACTGGAAGTGCCTCCTGGGCAGGGAATTCTTGGCACTCTTAAAGCCCACAGCACCAAGCAGAAGGCTGGGCCCACTGTGGTCCAGGAACCTGGTATATCAGGGACTGTCACAGGGAGAAAGGATGCCCTTTCTGAGAGTGAGCTCTAGAAGGGACAGGGAGCTGCCAAAGACCATCTCTCCAGCCCCTAACAATCGAGCCCACTAGCCCTGTTTTTCAGAGGAGAAAAGCTGTCTTCCCTAGGAGAGCCAGGATGTTGCCCAGTATGATTTTTTCTCCAACAAAAATTGCATCATCTTTCTTTCCAGTTAAAATCTTTCCATGGCTCCCAGTCTTCAGGGTAAAGTCCCAACTCCTCAGCATGGCAGCTGCGTCCCTACCCGGTCTGACTTCTGGCTGACTCTCTGGTCTCAACTTCCAAAATGCTCCTCACACTCCAAGCTGGCCACCATCATTCTCCTTTGTGATACCTCCAAAGCACCCACTTTTCATACCTTCTGCCTAGGATGTCCACCCAGTCTGTCTGCTTCTACCGAAACTCAGCTCAGCCGTCTTCTCCAGAACCCCTTCCCCCAGGTTAAGGATTCCACCTCTAGGCTCCTGCTACATCCTGTGGCCACCCCTCAACCCTTTTCTGCACTGTGTTCTGTCAGACCAGACACCTACCAACTGACAGAAGGGAGCCAGGGAGGGGACTGTGTTGGTCCATCCCTAATTGTCTACCTTCTGCCACAAAGCCCGACATGTCAGGACATGAGTGCTCCAAGCCATTGGCTAAATGAATCATGAAGGTGACCTGGCTCATGATGCCTTCCTAGGCCCATCTGAAGAAAGGGATCTCTGATCTGCTGGGAGCACAGCAACACCCTTGATCTGTGATGGACATCACGAGAAAGTTTGTTTTTTGATCACCAGGAGTGATGCTGACTCTCTGGGAGGGGAAAACACTAGTAAAGTGTGCTATGTGTGCACTGTCTCAGATGCGGACACTGAGGCTCAGAAAGGTTAACTGACTTGGTGGGTCACAGGCAGAGCCAGGACTTAGAAGCCAAGGAGTTAAGAGTCTGGAACCTACTCTTAACGACTATATTCTATTGTCTCCAGTAATAACTGAGAAGGAATGATGGAGGTATGCACACTAGGAGTAAATTCCAGAATCTGCAGAGGTTTACAGGGACATCCTTCAGCCATCCTTTGGGGCCTGCTGTACCTCGTTCACTTGTATGAGGCTCTTGCCAGAATGGGTGGATAGGAAGAGCCAGCAGTGCTAGATGGGAAAATCATGCATTTTAGTGTGTGGAGCTCGGAAAGCCGGGGATGTTTACCTCAGAAAAAAAGGAACAAGATTTAATTGAAAAATATGTAAAAACCATCTAGAGGATCTAGAGTGCGCTCCAGCTCGCGTTCAGTTTAAGACGTAGATCTGAGCGACTGAAGCCACGAGCGAGATGCTGGTGGCTGTGGGTCCCTGTGGACAGTCCCAGACAAGCTGCTTCGACCTCGTGAAGATGGGCTTCGTGATGGGTTGCGCTGTGGGCATGGCGGCAGGGGTGCTCTTCGGCACCTTTTCCTGTCTCAGGATTGGAATGCGGGGTCGGGAGCTGATGGACGGCATCAGAAAAACCATGATGCAGAGTGGCGGCACCTTTGGCACATTCATGGCCATCGGGATGGGCATCCGATGCTGATCAGGGCAGTGGTTGCCCACAACATCCACCCCCTCCCATCAGTTCCATCCCATGTGTACTATAACAAAGCAAGTATTTTGAGTATTCAGGGGAAAAAGCAAACCATCTAGAATTACAAAGGATTATATGCTTTTTTTTTTTTTTTTTTAATTATTTATTTTTGGCTGCGCTAGGTCTTTGTTGCAGAGCTCAGGCTTCTCACTGCAGTGGCTTCTCTTGTTACAGAGCACAAGTTCTAGACTGCTCAGGCTTCAGTAGTTGTGGCACACAGGCTTAGTTACTTAGACACTCAAGTAAGCTCAGGCATTGAAGTCACATGTGGCAAAATTCAGTCATTAAATGGACATTAAAAAAAAAGGTGTTGGGGATTTCTCTGGTGGTCCAGTGGCTAACTCAGCACTCCCAATGCAGGGGGACTGGGTTTGATCCCTGGTCAGGGAACTAGATCCCACATGCTGCAACTAAGAGCCAGTACAACCAAATAAATATAATTTTTTAAAAAAAGATATTTCTTTAAAAAAATAATAAACATAAAGTTTTTAAAAAGGTGTTGGGAATTCCCTGGTGGTCCAGAGGTTAGGACTTGGTGCTTTCACTGCCAGGGTCAGGTTCAGTCCCTGGTTGGGGAACTAAGATTCTATAAGCCATGTGGCATGGCCAAAAAAAAGAAAAAACAAACCAAGTGTCACATATACTCAATTTCTTTTTAAAAACGTAAAAATTTAAATTTTTACTATTGAGAAATCATGAATCCTACGAAATCTAAGATTTTAGAAGATTCTAACTTGGATTCCAGAACCTTGGACTCATACTTGCATTCTGAGCTTGGTCACCTCAGTCACATTGCTTGCCTATCTCCCAGAAAAGCTCTCCACTGAGCCAAAACTGCTTGGTTTGCAGTAAAATACCATGCAGAGTGTCTTACTTAAGCTTTAGATTGTAAGAATGGCAAGGGGCCACAGACACCAGCACCATCATCCTCCATAATCACTCTTCGAGTCCCATTTCATTAGCCTTCATTCAGTCTCTGCAAATCTGTAGGAAAAGAAAATATAGGGCTAGCAATTAGAATACCAGAAATGAGTTCTGGTCCAAGGTCTGCAACTAGGTATCGCTGTTTTTTTAATTTTTCCAAGCAGTTTTCTTCAAGCCTCCTTCACAAAGTCACATGAGCTATTATAGCTGAAATACTTAGAAAAGTTAAATCCATCTAACACCATGTAAGGCTTTATTATTATCTCTGACTGCCTCCTTTTGCCTGCATTGCATATAAGGCATCATGCTGACCACAGTCTTGGCCCCAGAGAGATAAGAAAGGGTAACAGTTCTCAGCCTGAGCAGGAGTCTTTGCCTTCCAAAGTCAAATATAAATGACTGCGGGCTACCTGCTGCTTTGGATCATATTATTAACACTTCTGTTCTTGCCACTGGTGTAAGATCAAGCATTGACTATATTTAGCTCTCTTTTGTTTTGCTTCCCTGAGTCAGAAGGGAAATACTTCTTCCCACTCTGTTCCTCTTCCCACGCTGAGAGTATCCCAAAAGCAAGATCATTTCCCTTTTTGGCTAGATCATTTCATGCAGCTCTCTGATGATAAGAACTTGTCCTTCCCTCAACACCCACATAACCCAAGCTGAATGGAAAATCTCTAGGAATGGTAACCATGTCTTTGGGCTCTGCCTCAACACTCCGGCGTAATTACTCAACCACAGGGGTGAGACCCAAAGGACTGGAGCATTCAGTCAAGGCTAAAAATAGCTTAAGATGTCAAAATTACCTCCTAATACCTCTGATTTCCTTGGGTAGATGTATGAGACGATGGGACTTTAGTGGTAAAGAATTCAGAGAGTTTAAGTCAGATCCGCATGTGTATACTTCTCGCCTCCCTCCCCCCTACCCCCGCCACTTATTAGCTATTACACTGCCCAATTTACCCACCAATTTTGGGGCCAAGTTTCTTGTCTATGAAAAACCGGAATAGTGCCCACCTTCTAGACTTGTTGAGAAGATAGCAGTAAGTAATTGAGTAATTGTGGAGGGCTGCTGCGAAGAATGAAAGGGAGTCTGTGTGGGGAAGTGCTTCAGGCCAAGAAGGGCTAAGGCCTTACAGAGCAGTCAGATGTCATTAGTCAGGATCAGTGCTCCGCACATCACAATCCACCGCCTTTCATGAGGCCTCGAGCTCCCACGGGCTGCCCAGAATCCCGAGCGAGGAAAGACGGCCAGGAGCCAACCTGGCTTCTTGCAGAAGGGCGCTCCAAGAAAATCCTGTGCATTTGGGTTTCCAGTGGGTCGCAGCCGCAGGCCTCAAGGCCTCTTACTTACCTGAGAATGATAACAGTCCTTAACGGCAGCCAATAACGGCTCACCTGTAGCAAGGGCCGGCTGAGGTCAAACCTAGGATTTTGGAGCCGACGCCCAAAACCCTAAACTGCCTCTAACTACAACTCCCAGCATGCTACGCGACCGCCCGGGTGGAGGAGCGTGGGCCTCGCCAACCTCGGGCCCTTCTTTCCTCCCGCGCGGCCGAACTCCCAGAACTTCCGGATAGTGCTGGCTCCCCACCCACGACTGCCTCCTCTCTAGATTTCTGGGTATTGTAGTCCATCTTGTTCCGGTTTCCCGGGAATAACCTGCTCCTAGCTACGGCTACTTTCGCCACAAAAACTACAAAACCCAGAATATCGCGCAAGTTCCCCTTGTCCAATAGAAACCCCCCATGTAGCGAGGCGCGGAGGCCGGCTCTCGCAAGTCAAGATGGCGGACGAGAGTGATACAGCAGTGAAGCCGCCGGCACCTCCGCTACCGCAGATGATGGAAGGGAATGGAAACGGCCATGAGCACTGCAGCGATTGCGAGAACGAGGAGGACAACAGCTACAACCGGGGGTAACGAGATCCTCGGAGTCCAATTCCCATCCAGTCCGCCACAACCTGGGTCTCTGGGGTGCGGGGAAGTCACCGGGAGCTTAGTGTAGCCTTACCCCCTCATTCCTATTGGCTGAGACATTGGAATCTTGTCTGGCGATTGGTTGCTGTCTTTGTCATTTATCAGGGGTGGGTGCTCAATATGTTAAGGCCCAGAGACATTCAATACTTTTATTATATAAAAGTTCTTCTGTGTAATATTCCCATCATGTGGCTCATGCGCGTCCGGGGAAAAGAGCATGTTGGACGATGGCCTTCGATGGCACAACACAGGTCAATCTAACAGTACAGTTCAAAAGGAATGTTACTTACAGTGGTGTTGTGTGAACAACGTGATTAGCAGTAAACGAATAATGAAACGTTTCACTGCAGTTCACCTTCAAGGAGGAAATTCATCAAGCCATACCAACCATAATTATGTTGTAAAAATATCACTACTAGAGAATCCCAAGATATAAACTCACCTTATAAACCCTATGTAATTACTGTACGATAATATTTTGATGTATATGGTGTCCGCTGCTCCAAATGATCCATACGTTTCCCGAGCAATATACAATTAGGTCTTTCAGTATCTTTGCTCTATTAACTTTGCGAAGTAGCTTCGAGCTTCAAGAAACTGAGTGATGGTGCTTCCTTGGACAGTTTGGAAGTGGTTTAATACTGTGTCTCCTGTACTTGAGGGTCTTGCTTCCGGTTAACTATTCCTCGGGTAGAAGGAACGCGTCAAACGTTTGAGTGTTGAGCTTCCAAATTTAAGCCACACCCGATCATTTCTCTTTCCTCACATTGTTACAGTGGCTGGCGCAGAGGCTCACTCTCCTTATCTATGTATATGTTTCCTAACGGAAGGTCATGAGAGACTCTTGGATGTATAACTTTGGCTGAGTCTTTGGTGGTCTGATTTTCGTAGCCATCTTGTCCTTTGCTGAATCAATCGGTTGGTGCTAGCCCTGGAGGTAAAAGTGGAAGGTTGAGGTCTTTGTATCAACTTTAAAGAGAGATTCTGTTACCTTGAGGTGATAGGAGAACAAAGGATTATTTAAATGGCTTATAAGTGGCTTGTGATGAATGCTTAGGTTAAAAGATCTAGCTTTATGTTCTTCAGTCAGCTTTAAAACCACTAGAAGATGTAGGGGGAAAGGAAGCTTGTCAGATTTGGTTTTTATAGGACTGTTCTTTTGCACACAGATCTAATGTAATAAAAAACCTCTAGATTCCTGAGAAAGGAAGAGCTGAAAAAGAGGAACTAGGAACAGGAAGGAGGGAAAGTGGCCCTTCTGAGTAGAGACCCCAATCACATGTGAGAGTTGTTGAGTTCGAGATTCGTTTCAGAAGTGAAAGTACCACTTCGTCTTTGCTGTGTGTGTAGTTGCTTTTAGTTTTCAATGCTAAACTGTTGCCCCGCCCAGTGTCTGTAGCTTGTTAATTGGTTTTGTTGCCTATAATCTATGAATCACTTTGCAGGACTGTTTGGCAAAAAGTTCTGTGTTTTATTTAGAGTACAACAAAGTGGTAACCTTAAAAAATACTCTTTGGCAGTGCATGGTTATGGGCTGGGTGAACAAATTAAGTTTAGTAGTATCCCAAATCTAGAGATCTGTATGAGAGATATGTTTCTAGAGATCTAGTGAGCTTGGAGGTTGCAGGTGAAAAACAGAGGACCCCCAGCCTGAAGGGCAGAGTCTAGTTCTGGCACTTGGAATCTGGGATAGACTTGACATTTTTTCCATTAATTGTCAGAGGAAACAGTTTTGGGAAGAAGCTGTGTAGTACAGTGGGAAAAGCATAGACTTTGGAATCATTCAAACCTGTTTTCAAAGCCTGGTTTTGACACTTAATAGTCCTGTGTCCTTGGGAAAGTTACTTAACCTCCAGTTGTCGAGATTATATGAGATAACATATGAAGCAGCCTTCCCCCTTCTATTTCTTCAGATCTGCCCTGTCCTCCCCCTAACCCCCTCCCCCTTCCCCCATCACATACTGTATTTTTTTGTAGCTTTTGCCATGACAATAGTTAAGTAACATTTGTATCTAGTCTTTGTCTTACCCCACGTGAGGAATTTCAGAACAGGACTCCTGTCTTTGAGATGGCTAGCAGTTAGTGGGTATTTGTGAGTATTTGCTGGATGAATGAATGACACGTTAAAAGTTTATAGCCCAGTGTTAGTGCAGCTTCCTTCCTCCTCACTGAAGCGAAGCATATCAGATTTTTCTCACATGTACACTTAATTTTCCCCAAATAAGTCTCATAAGCCTTACTATGCTGCTGCTGCTGCTAAGTCACTTCAGTTGTGTCCAACTCTGTGCGACCCCATAGACGGCAGCCCACCAGGCTCCCCTGTCCCTGGGATTCTCCAGACAAGAACACTGGAGTGGGTTGCCATTTCCTTCTCCAATGCGTGAGAGTGAAATGTGAAAGTGAAGTCTCTCCGCCGTGTCTGACTCTTAGCGACCCCATGGACTGCAGCCTACCAGGCTCCTCTGTCCAGGGGATTTTCCAGGCGAGAGTACTGGAGTGGGTTGCCATTGCCTTCTCAGAAATCAAGGATCCTCCACTTTTGTCATGGAAGTTTTCCACTGTTTTTTGGCTTCTTGAAATGTTGCTTGTCTTTACTTAATATTATTTTAAATAATAAGAATCAAAGGGCAATATCTCCTTTTGATGCTAACAGTTCTAACGGACAATATGCAATAAAAGTTAATGATAGTTCAAACCAACCCTTGTTCTCTTGGGCCTTTCTTTCAGGATGGGCTCAGTGCTTTACACTGATGAAATGAGCTGTGTCCATGTACTAGAATAATAGGGAAGTGTATTGGTGCTGGTTCTTATGTCCTTTCTTGATGTATTTTAGTTCTTGATTTTTCTAGTCCTGAGTTTTTTTCTTCCATAATTAGGCATTTGGCGGGTATAAATTTCATGTGCACAAAACCACACGCATGTTCACATGCATACATCTATAGTAGAGATGTGTCCATGTGAGTGTGTGAGTGTGTGTATCTCTTTACAGTTTTTCTATTTTTTAAAAAATCCATTCAACTGAGGAAAGAAAGGGTAGCATTCCCCCTAGCCTCACCCCCCCAGTTACCTGGCATAAGTTACCTTGAGCAGTTAATTGAGTGGAGAGTCAGGCTAAAATAATCTTTATACTACATCCCCCTGCAGGTCATGATTCATCTATAGGATTTAATTTGCTTGCTTGTTTTTAGTGAGAGATTTATCGCTGAAGAATAAACCTTATCAGCTGGCAGTAGATTTTAACTGTGAGATAACAGTTTATTTGGATGCTTTGGAATGGGAAAAAATTTTTACACTGTTGTGCTGTTAGGATTCTGTTGGAATTTATTTTACAATGTTATTAATACCACTGAGATTCTGGGAAGTCATTGGTCAAGAACACTTTGATCAGGGATGTCTGTTTCCCATTCTGTTCTCTTACTCCGTGGGGACAGGTTAAAATGGGTTCTTATAAGTTTTACTTGCTGATAATGCGATATTATTCCTTATGAAGAAACTTAAAAGAAAGGTCTTTTTGAATGGAATTCCATAAAGCTATCCTTACTTGTTTCTGTTTTGTTCTTCAGCTTCTCCAAGAGTGGCTCTTTCCACATTTATTTGATGGCTTATAGCTGTATCTGGTCCTTAGAAGGAAGAAATCTTTTTAGTTCCTTTTTCTTAATTTCTCCCTTCAGCTTTTGGTTCTTCAAAACTAGATCAAAGCAGAAATGAAAAGAGAAGCCTCATCACTGATATCAAATAAGTGTTCTAATTTTATTTCCCAATTAAGTGGCAATTAAAAAGAAACTAATCAAGAGCTGCTTCAAAGAGAAAAGACTGGAAAGCAGAAGAAATGAAAAGTAAATGAGAGCCTATTTCTGGGAGACTGCTGCTCATGGCAAAGCAGTTTTGCTGATTTTTCACATTGTTTAACTAATGTGCTCACTCTAAAATGTCCCAGCTTTACTAAGTCTGCCCTTAACCCTTTCCCTGCCGAGTCCATAAGTTTGGAGACCACAGATTCAGTAACTTTAGGAGGTTGCTTCAGCTCTTCCTCTTTAACCTTTTGTCTGAAATCTCTGCCCTACAAGCCTCTCTTCCAGCTCCCCAAGGATGAGGCGCTCTTGTGACAGTTGCATGTAAGGCCCGCAAAATATGGTGTTGTCTGTTAAAAGCACCAAAGCAAAAACAAAACTAATATTCTTCAACAGGGTCAGTACTTGCTGCAGATTTTTTTCCTCTGCTGCTGTCTTTGAGAGAGAGCTAAGGAGGCTTCACTATTGTTAGGTGGTCAATAAATGTTCTCTATTGCTAATGTGACTGTGCGCTGAGCCCTGTGCTAAAGCCCTTTACGTGGATTATCTCGTGTGCACTTCACTAGTAAAGACTGATTTAGCTTTTGTAATGAGGCTTGGGATTTGCCAATCCACCTCTCCTTTTGACACCCAGGATGATCCGTTCTGAACTTGCTGGATTTCCTTCCAATGTGTGAAATTGCTGCCAGCATTGAGTCCCTGCTCAGAAAATTACTGAAAATGGTCTCTGAACTGCATCTGATTTGACCTTGGAGTTGTCAGGTTACAGTCTAGCTCACCAAACCAACCCCGAGTATGTAGAATTTACATTTCCGTCTCATTCCCATTTCGAATTACTTAGAGTATCAGAGCTCTTGTGACCCCTGAAAAAAACAGCTTTCCTTCATGGCAGGATTGGCTGGTTCACCCTCAAAACTCTGGCTAACCCAGGGAAGGCAGAGGGTGGCAGTAAAAACAATCTTTGGTAATCCTTTCCCATCCTGCTGTTCTTTTCACAGGCCACCTGGGCACCTTGATGGCAGTAGTAAAGAGTTTTTATTTTTAGGATCATTTAGGACTCAAAGGCAGTTTTTTGTGAGTGACTGACGGTGGGAGCTTGCAAAGTTTGGGGGATGGTATTAAGTGATTCTGCAGTCTCAGTAGTTCAGAGGATCAGCAGTTGTACTGATCCACACCATGTGGTTTCCACCTGCGCCCCCTTGTAAACACCGCCGTATTCACCTGGGTTTGGGTCTTCTGAATACTCTACCAATAGGCTTGCTGATGAATCACCTCAGGGGTAAATTTATTTGCAGAAGGGGCGTTTCCTGAGAGTACAGTGGTTAGGACTCAGTGCTTTTACTGCTGTGGCCCTGGGTACAATCCCTGGTTGGGGAACTAAGGTTCTGCAAGCTGCTGTGTGGCCAAAAAATAGAAAATTGATTTACAGAAGAATTTCCTGATGTCTACAAGTGGCATCAAAAGGACATTAGAGGCTAGTTACTTGTTTAGTAAGTTTCTCTGGAAATTTTGAATTTGAGCCTAAAAAATTAACTTCCAGCTTAATTCTACTGCTACGAGGTAGAAAACACGTAACCGAAAGTTGTGAATTTCCTTTTCTGAACTCTTTTTTTTTAAAATTTTAATCTCATAATTAAACCTAAACCCATAGTGTGTGTTTCAGACATTGGAACCATTGGAAATGGTTAAAATGGAGCTTTTTTTGTTTTAACTCTTGTAGGAGTAGAACAGGTCCTAAGGAGGGAGGAGACAATAAGAGAGTTGAAAATTGAATGAGAAATTTGATCATTTAAAATCTCAAACAGTGGCTCAAAAGAGCCCTGCATCGCTTCCACTCTCTTAGAACATTAGCGCAGCTGTCCTCTGGAAATATTGCTGAAGATGTTTTGTTGCCCCTCTTTTGGGCTCCAGCTTCTCAGGGTTTTATTTTAGTCTTATTACGCCTGGAAAGCATCAGTCAAGCACGTATTTGGTGAACTGTCAATTGTGTGCTCAGCATAACTAGAGATGCTGTGAGAAACAGCTGTGTAAGATGGGGTCCCTAGACTCAGGAAACATTTTTTTATCTCATTGGGAAGCCAGGCAGCAACCCATTATTATATGTAAAGTATTAAATTGTATGGGAGATCATAACCTTAAAAGAGACAGACCTCAAGGAGCATGAGAGCTGGAGTAGTCAGAGGAGGCGTCCTGGATAAAACGTGGCTCACTCTCCTTCTTGCCTTTAGCATCTACTCATCTATCACACAGAAATTTGTTTTAGGGCTTTCGAAGGTTCTCAGATAAATTCTTACAGGGAATGAGACTTTAGTGTTTGGGGGCGGAGTGGGCCAGGTCCTTAGAATGGTGACTTGTCCCTGGGTTCCAGTCAGTTCGTTGATGCCTCACATCCCTGGGCCTTGGTTTCCTCTTCTGTAAACAACAGGTTAAGCCAGATGGCCCTGAGAGCTCCTTCTAGCCCCCGTGGTTTAGCTTCCATGATAACAGCTTTCTGTCCAGCAGCCCCGCACCTTTGAGTGGACTTTGGCATCGGCAGGATTAAGAGGAGGCCCAAGCTGTGGACCCACCCTGCTCCTGTTGTTTAGAGCTTCGCTGCTCTTCTTGTCAGCTTGCCCTTCCCTCCCACCACGCTCACACTCTAATGCTGTGTTCCGCTTCTAGAAATAAGTACTGAGGTTCATTTTCCATCTCCTCCCCCAGCCCTGCCTTTCTACCAGAGCATCCATAGGATTTCTTCCTTGTTTGAACTTAGAATATTTTGACCTTCGTTTAAAAATGACATTTCGTGATCACTTTTCTTCCTTGTTCCTGGTTTTGTCATTCTGCTCATTCATCCCATACTTGCTAGGTTGGTCGTTAATGACTTGAGTTGATCAGCTTTACTTTAGAATGTACATTCCAAAATTTTTATGTGAACTCCCGTCTCCTTTTCCATTGCAGGCAAACAGCCCCTCCTCCTCCAAAAAAAGAGCTGGCAAGTTTCACTAATTCTCTGCTCATTATTTTGGAGCCAAATGAACCAAAGGTGGACTTCGATTTGCCGTATTCCAAGGCGCTGGCCCATCCCTTTGAAGTATGTTAGGGTGACTGACAGGTTTAGTAAGATCTCTGAGAGATTTTTTGTTTTCATTTGCAGAGTCCCAGCATGCCCAGGGATACCCACCCAGTGGGGATGGACTCCAGGTCCCTTTACAAATGAAGCCACATTCTTTTGAGGAGGACCAGCCTTGCTTCCATGGGGTCCTTTGGTTTCGTTTTTCCTAAATCCGAATTGAGCCCATCCTTCTGTGAAATGGTGTTGGCTTCCTAAGAAGCTACTCCTAATACTTCCTAAGACCTACTCTCAAGGCCTCTGAGCTTGGTTTGGTTTCTTACGGATAATTAAAGTTATTGTAATCACCTAGAAAGCTAACCCTCTTGGGCTCCTTGGAAGTCTCTTCTCTGAGTCACTTGTCTTCCTGTTTGGCTTGTTAACTGAGAGACTGTGATGAGCTCATGATGTTCTTATGAAGGTGGCTCAGTACCTGGTTGCTCAGTGACTGACTTTTCTTTTAAACTTCCCTTTGTTCTTCAAGTGTCTCTTCTCCGTGTTCTTCATGTACAGGTTGAGACAGGATCGTTGCTCAGTAGCTGCATGTGCAGATTCAAGCCAATACAAGGAACATGAAATTAGCTGTCTGGTTTTAGTTTAGGTCTTGGAGTTTGCCAGGTACTTGTGTTAATAATGCATAAAACAGAACAAGAGTTCAGCCCAAGGTCCTTCCCCAGAAATGGGGTCTGTGAAGAGATGGCTGCTTCCACTGAACAGCAAGAACAAAGGCAGGAAGGGAACTTTTTATGGATTTGGCCCACATGAAAAGATGTCTACAGTTGGAGGAAGTAATTTCTTCTATTTTCCTTATGTGAAATTGAGTTTAGTAAGTGTCCAGCTGGTTAATATGCAGCAGTTCTTCACTTTAACCTTTTTTATGCTGTTTTTTTTTTCTCATAAAAAACAATTCTTGTGGTAATTCACTTGCAGGGACCAGAGAATTCATTCCATAAGCTGAAATGAGTAAGGACCTATAAATTGTATCAGCAATGGAACCCTGCTTTGTCTCCTACCATCAACCAGCTTTTAAACCTTATAATCCTGAGAGTGAAGTGAGAATGTTTCTGGAATCAGAAAACCACAGTAGAGTTTCATAGACTGCAAACAGGCCTGTGCAATGCATCAAAATTGAGATAATAAGAGGAAAACTTGTATCTTGAGTTTGTAAATGGCTTCAGAGTTCATGCTCTTTGCCGTGGCCTTGGGCGTTTTGCTGAGCTTCTAGTTTTAAGGAGTTTGCCTATTCCCCCTCAGTGTTACCAGTTTTCCTTCTGTGTTGTGCCTTCTGGATCCCACTGATATGATACCTAGAAAGTGCATTTGCATCTGCACCTCATGACCTTTCGCTGGGAGTAAAGCAACCTCCAGCCTTGACGTGAACTCTCTGACTTCAGTCTTTCTGCACCAGGGGCCTGATGAGAGGCCTGGCCCCACGGATGCAGGCACACTTATTCCAGAGCAAGGGTGGTGAGGGTGGATGAGCTAGATGGAACTGAATGTGAGGGGCCAAGGGGAAAGCTGGGTCGGATACCTTCTAGAGTAAGAAGCAGCTGTCACCGTAGACTTTCAAGCATGGGAGGGACTTGTGGAAAGCCATTTTCACAGAAGTGAGTCCCACTGCTGTGCAGAGTTTAGGATAAGGCAGAGCAGTTGTGAGGTCAGGGAGATCCAGGAAAGGCTGGGGATTACTTTAGTCCAAGTGTAAGGTCATGAAGTGTAGATGCGAGTGCTTCCAGCCAGGACTAGGGAGATAGAAATCTGAAGACATTCTGCAACAGAAAATGGCAGCACATTGCCTGCTCCCTATACCACGTACTAGGAGATGAGAGTTAATATTCATAATAACCCCAGGCACTTTAAGACCATGAAGGCTTTCTGAATTATAAAATAAGGCTTAAATAGTACTTACCACAATGGTATGTAAAATGTATTTTATACTATTTTAATTCTTTGAAAATTGGTTATCTAGCTTATACAGCTAAAACAATACCCTGCACTTAGCTGATCTGCAGATTAGGGTTCATGGTACCCTTTGATTGGACTCCTAATTTTGACTTTCTTTAAAAAAAAATTTTTTTTTTTTTTTGGCTGTGCTGGGTCTTCGTTGCTGTGAGGACTTTTCTCTAGCAAGTGGAAGCTTGTTCTATACTTGTGGTGCGCTGACTTCTCATTGCAGTGACTTCTCTTGTTGCAGAGCGCCAGCTCTAGAGTACCAGAGCTTCAGTATTTGCAGCAGGTGGGCTCAGTAGTTGTGGCTGCTGGGACTCCAGAGCACAGGCTCAGTAGTTGTGGTGCACGGGCTTAGTTGTTGCGAGGCATGTGGGATCTTCCTGGACCAGGGATTGAATCTGTCTCTCTTGCATTGGCAGATGGACTCATTACCACTGAGCCACCAGAGAAGCCCTTTATTTTAACTTATTTAATGGAAAGTTTCCAGAGAGAATGGCAGTGTGACAGTCCGGCATTACTCCCAGTCTGACAATGCCAAAATCACTGAAAACATGGCAGGAACTCAACTTTGACAGTGATTAGGAAAGCAGGCTTCAAAGTGAACCTTAAAATTCGTCAATAAAATGAAGGAAACCCAGAATCAAAACTAATATCTGAAATTCAACAAGAATTGGGAGAAGGCATTTGGGAGCAAATAAATGAAAAAAATGTTAGCAAAACACAGTGTAATATGTGATTTGTGTCTCAGTAGAAATGTTGGAAGACAATACAGAGAACAATTTTTTAAAAGCCTGTAGAAAACAATTAAATGTGGCTAAGATTGTTTTTGCTTCCTTTGTTGGGTGAGTCATGCAGAAGGAAAGCAGCAGGAGGAAGTCTCCGTTGCTGTGGTTCACACGCACACGCATGTTGCATGTAAATCTCTTCTGAGCAGGGCTGGCTGGATGTTCATTGTTGTTGTTTTCCCAGGATTCCTAGTGCTGGGTTTTGCCGGTGGGGGTCACCCAGTCGACCCGGCTGACAGTTGTTCTCTATCCTACAGGCCTGATTTAGGCATTTCTCATGATCGCTTGACTATTTTGGACACAGATCACAGCAACATTAAGCTGCCCTTTTCCTTGCTCCTTCCTCCCTTCCAGAACTGCCTTGTGTCTTAGGTTCAGCTGGGGCAGCTCAGACAACCCAGTGCAGCAGGATGGGGAAGTGGAAGTGAGGAGGAGTTTCCAAAAGATCACTTTGGGCTGTCATGCCTTTAAATTCTGGACTCTAAGGAAGAGTTGGTAACATGAATGCCCTGTTAACAATTACACTGACCTTTGATGCGAGCAGCCTGGCAATCTAAAGGAAATGAACCATGGAATTCCCTGGTGGTCCAGGGGTCAGGACTCCACTGTTTCTCTGCTGAGGGCCCAGGTTCCATTCTTGGTCATGGAGCTAGGATCCTTCAAGCCAATTGGCGCAGCCAAAAAAATAAAGAAAATAAACCACATAAAATAGAAGCAGGAACAGAAGAGGTCCTTTCAAACAAATAGGCTGTTCCTTGCACATGGCTCCCTCCCTGGGCACGCTCCCTCCCTGGTGGGAGTGGAGAGGAGAGCTGTGTCTGCTGGCATTCTCCAAATGCCCCTTCTGGGGCCTGGATTCTCTGTTCTGCTTCTAAAGCCCACAGGCTTGATTAAGAAAGGTCTGGTTCCACAGAAAGCTCTTTGTCAATGCAGCTCAAAACAGATGATTTTTTAAAAAGCCTGCATCAGTGTTTACTTTGTCTTACAGTGGTTTGAGTCCAGCCAATGACACTGGAGCCAAAAAGAAGAAAAAGAAACAAAAAAAGAAGAAAGAGAAAGGCAGCGAGACAGATTCAGCCCAGGATCAGCCTGTGAAGGTAACAAGGAGGCTCTGTTTTCTTGGGCCCGAGAGTCGCTTTTTCAGAAGAGAGCGCGTTGGGATAAATGCATAGGAACGATGTAACAGATTGCCAGTCTCCACGGGTATTACTTCAAAATGGAGGAGTAGGCTCCCCCTGCTGCCCTAGACTGAGGTGATGAAACTGCTGTTCTACCTTGAAAGGTACAGCAGGTTAGACACTGACCCCCAAGCACAGTGCCCCCTCCAAATTTACAGGTGCATAACTGCATGTGGTGCTGTGCCAGGTGCTAGAGAGTAATTCCCTTATGACAGCCCCCTATGGCCCAAAGTAGTGCTTCTTGGCCTTTTCTTTCTTCAGTCCCCACCACTATGAAAATGAAGGTCTGTTCCTCTTAAGGCAGACCTTTATGTATCTCAAGCATTCTCTTGATGCCACAGTCATGGTACTGAGAACTGAGACCCCCACAGAGCCCATTTCTGAGTTCCATAGGTGAGAACCACTGGCCTAAAGCTTACATCTAAGCCTGACACACAGACATGAAACACAGAAGTGTGGGTAAGGATTGTTTTGTTTCGTAAATAAAACAACATTGAGGAAAGAAAACCTTTTAGGTTTTCCCTGGCGGTCCAATGGTTAAGACTCAGCTCCTAATGCAGGAGGCATGGGTTTGATATCTGGTCAGGAACTAAGATCCCATATGCCACACACAGTCTGGTCTTAAAACATTAAATAAATAAATAAAGATTAACATTTCTAAAAAAAAAAAAGAAAAGAAAACCTTTTATTTCAGATAAATGCTATCCTCTTTAAAGCAGGCCCTGGAGGAAGCTCCAAACAGATCCGTAATTCCTCTTGTAGTATTGCCTCAGTTGACAAGCCTCACAAGAAATCTAGTCTCATCGGTATACCCACCCTTTGCTTTATGCCTCAAAAGTTATACTCCACCTCAAATCTCCTACCTTATTGAGATACGGCTTCAAGCAGTTTTTTTTACCATTTTCAATACCAAACCTACCATGAAAAAAAAAGCCACCATTGTTGACTACCATGTTGGCTAGCTAGGTTCTTGCCAGGCACATCATTTAAATTAACCCCAATCTTCAACTTCTCTACAAGGTAGGTGGGGTCTTCCCATTTTAAAGATGTGAGGAAGTTGTTAACCCGGGTCTTTCAGTCAAGAATCCAAGCCCAAGCCCTACTTCTGCTTCAGGGATTCTTGTTTGTTTCTTTCTCTGGGGGTGGGTGTTTGGATGACTCTGGTGGGGGTTTGAACTCAAAGCTTTATTAAAATGGTTCACTTCAAAATAAGAAAATCGCAGCAAAACACCATTTGCATAGCCCTTCTGTTTTTCTCTTTATGAGAATGATGCCATACATTATCGGGAGTGTAGGAAAAAACCTAGCAACAGGAACAAAATGAAAATCACTTAAGAGTCTGCCTCCCACGAATAAGCAATATAAATATGTTGGTCTGTGGTCTCCCTTTTCTTTACAATTTAAATAAAAAAAAAAGTAGTAAAGTATTAGAGGAACCTAAAGGTATTTGTAGAATCTGAAACCGGACATAAGATCAAGAAGCCATAAAAGAAAAAGTGACAACTATCAAACTTCTCTGAAAAAGTCAGAAGATAACAAAGTGGCAATTATTTGCACTACATAAGTCAGTTTAAAATAATGAAATAAGCAGGCCATTCACAAAGAAAAAGGTTTTTATATGAAAAGATGATTCAGCTTACAATGAAGATTAAAGCAACTATTTCCCCCCCCACCAAATTGGCAGAGTTTAAGATTTAGTAAATCTAATGATGAGAGTCTTGAGAAACATTTTCATACACTGTTCATTGTTTTCTTAATTGATATTCTCTTCTAAAAGAGTCATGTGATAACACATGTAATCTCAAATGTGCATCCCCTTTGACCCAGCAAGCTTCCTTTCTTAAACTTTATCCTGCAGAAGGACCTATTCAGTGAGCAAAAAATAGATGCAGAAGAAAGTTCATTACAGCACTGTCTGTAAAACTGAAGACCAAAATTACCAATATGCCCAGTGGTAGGAGGTTGGCCAGATACATTGTGGTCTGTGCTCATAGGGGACGCAGTTGTTGAATGGGCAAGTCCGCGTGACCCCGTGGAATGATCTGTAAGATACAGTGTTTAAAGAAGAACAGTCAGTAAAATAATTCTGTGCCATCCAGTTTGAGTTTTTGAAAATCATATGTGTGTTTGGAACTTGCATGCAGAAAAGTCTGAGATTATGCTTGCCTTTTTGCACCCTACCTCCCAAATTTAAGACTGTTGATGACAAGGGTTATATTTGAGGGACAGGACTGTTGGGTTTTTTACCTTCTGTGTATATTTACATTGCCGCATTGTTCAAAATTTCACACTAAGCCAGGTTTTGCCATCAAACATCAAAAGACTAAGAAGAGGAGAAACTCCGTGGGAAAGACCCACCCACCACACGGCTCGTTGTCAACTGCTCTCTCCAGTCGTCCTGCAGCAGTTGACCTCTGAGACGTCACACCCCTTATTTGAGTTATACCCCCTTAACTCCTGAACTTGAATGGATCAAAAATGCTTATTAACATAATGGGCCTTTTTTCTCCCCAACTTTGTTTTGTTCAGATGAACTCTTTGCCAGCAGAGAGGATCCAGGAAATACAGAAGGCGATTGAACTTTTTTCAGTGGGTCAGGGACCTGCAAAAACCATGGAGGAGGCTAGCAAGCGAAGCTACCAGTTCTGGGACACGCAGCCTGTCCCCAAACTGGGTATGTATGAGCCTTCTTCCCCAGGAGAGGGCACGGGACGTGCCTGAGCCGTGCTAAGGGTTCCACGCGGGATTTGTGAAGGAAGACAAGAGAGTCCTGTTGTTCCTTGGTAGTCATTTTTAGAGGGTAGTCTTTACAATGCAGTTCAGAAAAGACTGATGTTCAGGGACTTTATCATTTCACAGTAGCCCATATGAAGAACAAACAATGGTCCTTTTAGCCCATCATCATCCAGTATAAATCTGCAAAGAAAGACAGTGCCTTGGCACGTGATGAGTGGGGATGTGTGCCCATGTATGTATTGTCTCACACAGATTTTATAGAGACTGTCTTGTATATCTGGGCACATGTTTCACTGGAACGGGCCAGTACCCCGCCTCTTCCCCTTGTCTCTCAGACTGAATGCAAAATGTTGAATAACGGTCATGGTTTCACACCTGGACTACCGTGTACAGTTTTGGTTGGCACCTCTTCAAAAAGCTATGATGAACTCTCAGAGGGGTGGGATGGGCAGAAAATAAGAGCATTCCAGAAGGGACTGGTTGTAGCAGGTTAGAGATGCCTGCTGACACCCAGCCACAGCTCGCCCCCATGGTGACTGCAGAGGGCGTTATTGCCAGGAAATTTCTGTAGTGGTTGCGTCATGATTCTGGACCCATCGGTAGGCCAATGTCTGTTTTCTGTGTGACTGGGAAAGTACGTGTGTTAAGAAAAAATAAAAAGTATGTGTGAACCACAAACATAGGTGACCTTCAGGCTGACCGTGTTACCACTCCCCTCCAGAGGCATGGTGAGAGCTGACTGTGTGGAGGGGAGGAGGGCCAAGGGCCGAGCGGAAGGCTGGTGAGGGGAGGGGGCATCTGTGCCCAAGGAGAGTCGTCTACTCCAGAGCGTGCCCCTCCAAACAGCAGGGTGGGCGGGCATTGCTGAACAGCCAGTGGGCACGCAGATGCTCAAGCCCTAGGCCTGCAGAATCAGAACCTGCAGGGGGTTTGCATCCACTTTGAAAGTTTGAGAAGTTCTGCTCTGGAGCACATGGTTCGTGGGCAGCTTAGTCACAGTCCAGAAACAGGCTGAGATGTGCCCCTATGGGGTGGAGAGCAAAGCAGTGCCCAGGTGATTATGGGTGGTGAATGGGCAGCAGGCACTGTTCTGTTGAAGTCTATTGACTAGAACCCTGCCCTGACCCATCCACCAGGTCTGTTGGGCTGCCCAGGCCATCCAGGTTCCAGGCCACTGGCTAAGCCCTCCAGCAAGGCTTTGGGTCACATGGACATGAATCTGAGCAAACTCTGGGAGATAGTGAAGGACAGGGAAGCCTGGCATGTTACAGTCCATCGGGTCACAAAGAGTCAGACACAACTGAGCAACTGAAGAACAAATGCTGTTACTCCGGCATTGCGGGTCCCAGTGACCACTCCCCCGGGAAGAATCAAGAGCTACATGCTCCACCTCTGAGTGGATTACACAGAGAGACATTCAGAGGGAGCTGACACACGTCTTTACTGGGTTTTGTTTTTTTTTAGTGTTTATTATTTATCTGTTTATTTGACTGGTCTGGGTGTTAGTTGCGGCATGTGGGATCTTTAGTTGCGGCCTTTGAACTCGCCTGAGTTGCCTCATGTGGGATCTTAATTCCCCAACCAAGGATCAAACCTGGGACCCCTGCATTGGGAGCGTGGAGTCTTAACCACTGGACTAACAGGGAAGCCTCCATCTTTGCTGTTTTCAGATGGAGTTGTGGTTTGATTTTATTTTTCATTAAGAATTTGCAAATGTGTGACTTCACTCCATTCTTCATAGACATGGCACCTGGTCAAGAGGCAGGTTAGGATAATGGCGTTCTCTTCTGCTTCAGCTCATCTGCTCTTTGTTGTTTGCCAAAGTTTCTCCACCCGTAAATTAGAGGATGCTCCAGTTTTATTCTCAGAAAGCTTATGAAAAAGCCGCAGTACTCCTCACTGGGACCTGGATGATCTTGGAAAGGGGGAATGAGGCTCAGTTTTTTGGGTTTTTTACTATTTATTTTATTTATTTGGTTGCACTGGGTCTTGGCTGAGGCATGCATGGTCTCTGACCTTCGTGGTGGGATATGGGATCCAGCTCCCCAACCAGGGACTGAAGGCCAGCCCCCTACACTGGGAGTGTGAGTCCTAGCCACTGGACCGCCAGGGAAGTCCCAGCTCAGTTTTGTTTCCTCACCCCGTGCCTGTGGCAGCGTGCAGTGTGGGACTCTCTGGAAGAGGGATCACTGCGAGTGTCTGGCCAGTCTGCCTTTCAGGTCAGTCAAGTCCAAGTAAAGGATTCCTTCTCTGTGTCTGAGTTAGCCTATAGAAAGTACTGCATCACAGGCGTCAGTTGGTCCCCTTGGCTGAGGTGTCACCCTAGTTCTGCTTCTGAGTGTCTTTTGGGGGGTGTTGTTTATAGCTTCTTGCTTTCATTTTTCCCACTTAAATGAGGGCTAGTAATTGTGAATTTCAAGCACATCAAGTGTCCTGTGTTTGCCGTACTCCATGACTTGTGGGCCGAGTTAGAATTAGATTGTATTCCACTCAAGAGACCTAGGGGCTTCCCTGATGCCTCAGATGGTAATGAATCTGGCTGTAATGCAGGAGACCTGGGTTTGATCCCTGGGTTGGAAAGATCCCCTGGAGAAGGGAATGGCTATGCACTCCTGTCTTCTTGCCTGGAGAATTCCATGGACAGAGAAGCTTGGCAGGCCCCAGTCCATGGGGTCGCAGAGGACTCGGACACGACTGAGCAACTAACACTTTCAAGAGACCCAGAATTCTTTAAAATCATCCTCCTAATTTTAAGTTTACAATCATCCTAAGTTCACCATTGAAAGGCTTCTAAACAGCCAGTGTTTTCAGCTGTATAACAGTTCTCTTGTGTGCCCAAATCAACTTCTCATCCCCTTTTTCAGACCGTGTCATTCTCCTTTTTAAAAGTCACCCCTTTTCCCACACTAGTGGAAGGATGAGGACTCCTTTTTCTTTGCCTGACCTTAGTGGGTTGGAATCTGGCGACAGATTAGTTTAGAAAGTAACTCTACCAAAGAAATGGAGAACGCGGACTTGGACTTGGTTGCCCTGGGCCCTGAAAGAGAGGTTTCCTCACTCTGTCCTTCCCTTGTCCTGCTTGTTTGGCTTAAAGTCTCCCAGATCGTGCCTTCTTTTCTCCCAAGTCCTTCACAGTTGCCCTGTGGTGCTTTCGGATCTTGAGTATTAGAAGGCAAAGAGCGAGTTTAGGGGTAGGGTGTACAGAAAGGAACCATTGAAAGCCCAGGTTTGTGTTTCATAGTTCCCAGTGTCCTCCACAGCCGGTCGCTGGTTCATGCAGGCCCAGAGACAGTTGGCTGCATTTCTTCCCCCGGAGAAGCAGCCCCCCACCTTCTTGGCCAGAGGTGCTTGTGAGCCAGTAGAAGGTGGTGGGCAGGACCCCTGGGCCGCTCTCAGCATTGCCGGCACCCCAGACTGCGAGTCTGTTCTGAGTGGCTTCTGCTTTCTCAGTGTTTCCTCTCTGTTTTGTCAGCTCTGTCTTGCAGATGGTAAATAGCCTTGAGATAACCTATGAGAACCAGTTTGTCAACACACAGATCAAGACTTACCAGTTGAATATTTTATATACAAGTTCATTCAGTTGACAAGCACTTACTGAGTGCTCTTTGTACAGTTCAGACCTCAGGATGTCACTGCTCCCTCCCATCCCCCTTAAAGACCCATTCAGGATGTCCCACGGCCCTCAGGATAAAGTCCAGCCGCTAGCAGCTTGCAGGGCCCTCCACAATCGGCCCCCGCTCTTCTCTTCAGCCTCGTCTCCTAGTTTCTTTCCCCTCCTTTCATCTCCAGGTCTTGACTGTTCTTCCCACAGTGTACCCACCCTCCCTTCCCCACCCAGTCTACCCCTGCCTAATTCCTAATTATCTTTGAAGTCACATCTTTTTTTTCTTTTTATGCAGGATCTTAGTTCCCTGACCAGGGATCAAACCTGTGCCCACTGCAGTGGAAGCACGGAATCTTAACCACTGGACCACCAGGAACATCCCTGAGGTCACATCTTTAGATGTTTCTTCCGAGAGGTCTTTCCTCCATCTCCTCCTCATCCCCCCATACTTCATTATTGCGGACTTTCATTATGCTGAGTGGCAAGTGCCCGCTTGCTTTGTCTCTTTGGCCCCATGATGACAAGGACCTGCATCCATGTCATTCACCAGTTCCTGCCCCAGAGCTGGCGCTGTCTAGGATTCCGAGAACAGATGGTGAAGGTGCAAATGGCAGTGCCTGGTGCAGGCAGGACCTGGTAGCCCGCCTGAATGAAATGATTTGGCCTTGAGACTATTGTCATCTGGTGGGGAGGATCACCTGTATCTTGTCCATGAGATCATCTTGGGGGAAAATGATAAAAGGGTTCTGAAGTTTAAAAGGGAGTATAAACTCAAAACAAGATAGGGAAAATTGATTAGCACCTAGACAGGACTAGAGTAGGGATCCGTGGTGTTTCCCAGGGGTCTGGCCCTTGGCTTGTTAGCCTCGAAAAATTATACATGGCAAGGAAATGAAAGTAGATTGACTTATATTCAACTAATTCACAGGGGCTACTTTATGAATTAATCAAAAGGCCAGTTTCTAAACTAGGGTAGAAAAAATAGGGCCTCTCTCCCAAGGAAATCTTCACTTGAGAGCAGCTTATAAATAGGAGTCAACTGGATTCTTCCCTGCTGTGACCCCATTGTTGCCTGTTGTTTGCAGTCTTTGACCCTTAGCACATTGGTTATGATTTGTTTCTTGATTATTTCCCCAGAAGATGGTATGTCTCGTGAGGCCAGGGACCTTTTCCCAGCCGTGTCCTAGTGCATGATGTTCAACCGGTGTTCAGTAAATGTGCCAGGCGAGAGTTAGATGGTCAGTCCTGATGGTGGTGTCCTTGCTGCATGGCCAGATGCAGCCGTTTCCACTACACCTGCCCCATGGATCCATCCGTGGGAGGGTCCACAGTTGCCTGTTACACCTTAGAATGGTGTGTTTGGGTCAGGAGTCTGACCATCAGTAAAAGCTTGAGCTGAATGACAAGAATGTGCAGAGCCCTGTGCTGGGAGCCGTGGACTCAGTGGGTCCTCTGTAAAGGCTCCTTATTTATTTTTTTTAAATTTTTGTTGTTTTCTCTTTTTTTGTTGTTTTTAATTGGAGAATAATTGCTTTACAATGTTGTGTTGGTTTCTGCCATACAACAGCTCGAACCAGCCATTAGAACTGTATATATGCCCTCCCTCTTGAGCCTCCCTTCCCCCGGCCCCCATCCCACCTCTGTAGGTCGTCACAGAGCTCCGAGCAGGGCTCCCCGTGTTGTACAGCAGCCCTCCACTAGCTAGCTATCTGTTTTACGTGTGGTAGTGTATACATGTCAGTGCTGCTCTCTCTTCAAAGACTCCATTTTTTTTTTTCAAAATTTTATGTATTTATTGCCGTGCCGAATCTTCATTGCTGCGCAAGGGCTTTCTCTAGTTGCAGCGAGCCGGGGCTAGTCTCCAGGGGTGGTGCGCAGGCTTCTCATCGCAGCGGCTTCTCTTGCTGCAGAGCACGGGCTCTAGAGGGCGGGCTCAGTAGTTGTGGTGCACAGGCTTAGTCCCTCCACAGCATGTCACTCCCGACCAGCAATGGGACACATGTTCCCTGCATTGGCCGGAGAACTCTACCACTGGACCACCAGGGAAGTCCCGAAGACTCCATTTTTAAAGTGTACTAAACATTGCCTTCTTCTGAGTTGTGAACATGAATGAATAAGCTCTTAACTGTAGCAACTACCGGGGCCAAATAATTCCAGGGGCCTAAATGATGTGGCTGATGCGTTCGAGTTCTGTCAGATAGGTTTGGTTTGACTGGGGTTAGGAATCAGGGCTCTGTCTTCTCAGCATCCCCTGCACCCCTTGTGTACTGCACAGGGGAGGGGTGTCTGACCCAGGTGGGGATATCGTGTCAGGGAGTGACTTCTCAGCAGTGTGGTGTAGACTCAGTGATTCAGCCCAGAGGTGCTCACAGGGCTCAGTAAACACCATGGGCCCAAGTTGGCAGCTGCAGTTAACTGGCGCCTGTCAGGGAAGGCCCAGGCTGGCAGGGCCCAGAGAGAGCCTGGCGCCTGGATGCCATTGTCCAGCTCAGGAATGGGCCCGGTACATTGTCACTGCTGTTGACACAAAAGCTGCCTTGTTGCAACTCCTTATAAATCCCTCCAGGTCTATGGGCCTGGGCCAGAGCCATGGCAACACTCTATACCAGCTGGGAGGCAGGACGCCAAGTTAGTCAAGATACATGTTTGTCATTTAGTAACTGAAGGGAGATTTAAAAGAAGGTCCAAGACACCAACCACCTTGGCTCCCAGGATTGTTGTGAAGTTTGGCCACGAATTGGCCCTCAGTTAGGGGCCAAGGGTAGCCGGAGAGACGGTCTGCCATTGCCAAGAAGAGAGTGTTCTTCGGATGGAGGGTTCCTGGGGACAGGAGGAATTTGCTGAGGTCAGTTTTTGAGTTGAGCCCCTTCCCTCCCCAAGAAAGCCAAGGGTGAAGCTCATGGCTGTGCTCTACTTGCAGGAGAAGTTGTGAACACGCACGGTCCCGTGGAGCCTGACAAAGACAACATCCGCCAGGAGCCCTACACGCTGCCCCAGGGCTTCACCTGGGACGCCTTGGACCTGGGGGACCGTGGTGTGGTGAGTAGGCCTGGGCTTACCACCGGAGTGTTCGGGGCACCATGTTCACTGAGAGTCCAGCTAAGATGCCTTCTCCTCGGGCCTTCCTCGAGGACTCTTCTAAGAAGAGCCGAGCCAAGCGGGGCTAGCAGATCCCTCCCATCTCTTGCCTCTGGGATCTGCCCATGACTCCGCCTGAATAGCACACAGCATCTCTGGTGGGTTGAGAGTTAACCCCTGCAGCTAGCTCCCCAAGGTGGATACCTTTTCATTTTCCTTGTCCATCCGTTCCTTCAGTCCCTTGTCTTAGCGATAGAGCAGTCTGTTACTTGGATGACATTCTTGGCCTGCCCCGCTTCCTGTGCTTATGTCTGCCCCTCTACCCTTGGTGACTCAGTTTCCTTTTAAGCACTAGATTGCTTGTTGCAGGAGTCCCTGCCGTGCCCAGATGAAAAAGATTTGTGAGATTAAATAGAGTTTTCGGTAGTTTGCCTTGTCCCGAACAGCTTGGAGCCTCAGGGTGTTGGCGTCGGTCCCCCTCTCTGGCAGAATACTTCTAAGGCGGCTCCTCTTCTCTCTGCAGCTGAAAGAACTCTACACTCTCCTGAATGAGAACTACGTGGAAGATGATGACAACATGTTCCGATTTGATTATTCCCCAGAATTTCTTTTGTGGTGCGTTGTAAGGACTTTCCTATGGTTCTGAGGCCACAGAGCAGAAAAATGACAAAGCACCAGATTGCTCATCCCTCCTAAGTGCCAACCTTTTAATGGCAAATCAGTGTGTGATTTTTAAGACTTACTTCCAGTGGAGCTCAGAATTGAAACCTTATGTAAGGCACAATGACTGGGTGAGAAATTCCTTTATGGAATTGGTACCGAAAAGAAAAAATTGTCTGTTGTATAATGACTTTAGGTAAGAAGGGAAGGAGGGATGAGACCTAAGATTTAAAAGAATAGAGGGTCATTTTCAGTCTATTTCCTGAGCATGCTCGGTTGTATGAAAATGGCCTTGCCTGGCTGAGCACCCCTTCCCCTTCCCGGCCTCGCTTAATATCCAGGGAGGTAGGGCATGAGGCTGGCACAGAGGGGACCTGTCTGAAGGGGGAGGGAAAGGAAGACCACCCGAGTGGAAGGAGGGGAGGAGATGGAGCCCAGAGCTCCAGAGGCTCCTTAGCCGGCTGCCGACCACGGGACCCACTGGATTCGGAGCCAAGGAGGCTGGGGCTCTGGCTTAGGCTGTCAGAGTGAGTGAGCACAAAGAAACTAGATCAGTATGAAATCTTCAGTGTGACAGCCCTGGGTTGGGTAAATAGGCCAAGTGGACTGAGCAGCAAGAAAGGGCTGTGACTTGGTCCCACTGTTGTCCAGGAGGGTTTGGCCTGAAAGCAGATTTCAGAGAATTGAGCTGTTCCCTCCCCGGGGAGGTGGTAGCATGAAGTTAGAGCCAGACTCAGTGGTGGGGCCAGACAGTCTGCCCAGTCCGCTGGCAGGCAGCCTTGTGCCCACAGCTCCTGTCTCTCTTCCAGGGCTCTCCGGCCGCCTGGCTGGCTCCCTCAGTGGCACTGTGGGGTTCGAGTGGTCTCGAGTCGGAAACTAGTTGGGTTCATCAGTGCCATCCCAGCAAACATCCATATCTACGACACGTAAGCACCAACGCCACCCCTGCCCCATGTCCCCACTGTCCTGCTTGGTCTTGGAAGGTGGGGGAAAACATACACATATCTTCCATAGAAGCAGGAGGGAAGTTCCCCTGGAGGGAGGGAACTTGGGTCCTGGGAATAGGAATTCATAACAGGAACTGCCTATCTTGCTCTGAATTGTTGCTGGGGCTCTTGTCTGTGACCTGGGCTGGAAGGGGTCCAGCCTGAGGGCCGACTCACTCCCTGACCAGCTCCGTGTTGGCACTTGTGCCAGTCATATGTTGCCACGCTTGAGCCACTCAGAAGTGGGCTGGTGTGACTCATATCCACAGTCGCGGGGCCTTCCAGCTCTGCTCTTCATTTCTCTGGAAATGTCAGAACCATCTTATTACCATAGCTTTCTGGGCTTGGGAGAGTCAGAACCCCTGAAATCCTAGAATAACCCTTGACTTCTGTGGGGTTCCTGATGGCTGAAGATGGAGCTCCTTCAGCCTGCTCCGGGGGCTTTACCAGGAAGATGCTGGTGGTGCCTTAAATAAAGGAGTTGGCTTGAGTCCCACTTACTTTGGAAGTAGAGTCTGTTGAGGAGAGAGCGGGCTCCTTGCCTGGTGCAGCAGAGCAGGGCCACGGGAGGGCATTCCAGTCCTGGCTGCGGAGCGCAGGTGGGGCCAGAACACGAGCCTGTGCTGGGGGCCCCACTCCCTACAGGGCTCCCATGCTTGAAGGGATGGCCTCGCCTGTTAAAAGCCTCGACCCTGGGTTTTCTCCTGCCTCTGCAGAGAGAAGAAGATGGTAGAGATCAACTTCCTGTGTGTCCACAAGAAGCTGCGCTCCAAGAGAGTGGCTCCAGTCCTGATCCGTGAGATAACCCGGCGGGTTCACCTGGAGGGCATCTTCCAAGCTGTTTACACTGCCGGGGTGGTGTTACCAAAGCCTGTCGGCACCTGCAGGTAAAAACCTCTTCTCAGAAAGGTTCTCGAAATGGTGGCGTGCCCACTCTAGTTGGGAATCTTGTGTCACCGTGAGTCACAACTCTGCCCCTCAGCTCAGTGCATGGCCGAGAGCATCCGCTGCTCTGGTGTCTGAAAAGGTTGGTGGTGGTGCCCACAGGAGCCAGGTGGGGCACACAGGGAGTGAAGGGGAGTCTGTAGGAACGACAGCCTGCACAGCGCATGCCCTGTCCAAAGGGGTCAGGCTTTCTTAGCTCCCTCTGATTCCTGCCATGTGGAAGTGGCAGGGGGTCAGTCTGCTGGGGTTTTCTTTTAAAGGATGAACCCAAATCTGGTTCTTTATGGTAAATGTCCTATAGTTTTAAATGATTGGCTCAGTTTTGTTCTGAATATTATGTGGGCCAAAGAGAGCATGTCTCATCTCTGTGTGAACCAAGCAAAACCTCTGCCTTCGAAAGTTCTTTGGAACAATTGAGTACACTCTGCCTTAAGGGCTTCTAAAGTGAAAACATCAGGGAGGCAGAGGCTGGGTGTTTGGAGAACCTCAGGTCTTTTCCACTGACTTGATTCCCTGAGTGAGGACTACTGTCCCAAGAAACTACAGGCACAGAGGAGGGGCTTGTGAACTTGAGAAAGAAAATACATGGGAAGAGCTGTGGCCTTTCTGCGCTCACTGTGCGGGGTGATGGATCTCCAGGGCGAGGCCGGCTTAAGTGGGGCCCAACGGCTCTCTCACGCCACCTGCCGGCCGTCTGGAGAGGCCCTCTGAGGACAGGAGGTCTGTGTCCCCACAGGTACTGGCATCGGTCCCTAAATCCCCGGAAGCTGATTGAAGTCAAGTTCTCCCACTTGAGCAGAAACATGACCATGCAGCGCACCATGAAGCTCTACCGACTGCCAGAGGCCAGTGGGGCCCCGGGGCCTGGGCAGGAGCCGGAGGGAGCGAGCAAGGCCGGGAGAGCCTGGCGGGGCCTGGGGCAGGGGCAAGGGGCTCTCTTACCAGAAAAGCAGCCCAGCCCATAGTTTCCGGATTCCTAGCCTTTCCCTTTCTGTCCTTCTCTTATCTGTAGCGAGGGTTTTATTTTAGTTGGACTTTCTGTTCTCCTGAGCCTGCACCTGGACTCGCTTCTCTGCCGTCTGTTGGCAGACGCAGAGAACACCTAGTCTGTAATCTCAGCCTAAGGGAAGCACACTGGAGAGGGGAAGCCACCCGCTGTCCTGCAGCCCATCCCAGGACCAGTGTAAACGAGCC
This sequence comes from Okapia johnstoni, assembly GCA_024291935.2. NCBI lineage: Eukaryota > Metazoa > Chordata > Mammalia > Artiodactyla > Giraffidae > Okapia > Okapia johnstoni. The sequence goes on along the minus strand of CM044306.1, from coordinate 17,236,013 downwards.
GCAATGTCTGCTGCTACCTCTGCCGAGTCAGCTGGAGGGTGGGTGACTGAGCCTGCCAGGGGAGCGGAGATTTCCAGGCTCAGCCCTCCTGCCCAGATTTTGCTGCTGAAGGACCGGGCAGCTTCAGTGAGCTGGTTTTCAACTCTGGGCCTCGGTTTGCCTGGTTTGCCAGTGAGATGGATACTCCTGGGTTTTACAGTCCATGCTCTTCACTCAGAACCCTTCCAGGCAGGGTCAGCACAGTCATTGGGTGCCTGCTGACCTGAGGACTGACCCACCCCTGGACTGGGGTCATCAGTGTCCAGTTTGGAGGGCCCGCTGCAGCACAGGCACTGCCCAGGGACCAGACTAGGGAGCCACGATGAGTGTCCCCTCCTTTCTGTTCTCATGATAGACTGGTCCCGCCTGCTAGGCAGACAGAGAGCATTCTTCTAAGTGGTGTTGCAGCCAGGAGAATGTCTCTGGGTCTCCTCGCCTGTTGGGAGGAGAACCCCAACAGGGCTGCTTTTTCAGTCCAGGATTTGAGGTGTCATTGTGGGAGGTGCCATGTAGAAATAAGGTCAGTGAGTGTTCCCTAGTGACATCAGGTTTAACAAGGAATTTTGGCAGCTGATGTTTCTGGAACTGCAGTTTTAAAAGCAATTCCTATTCACCTGAAGCTAACACAGCTTTGTTACTCAACTATATTCCAATATAAACTTAAAGCAGTTCTTACATTGGGAAGCAGTTGTGTCAGGCAGTGACTGAGGTATATAAACCTGTTGTTGGTATTTAGTCGTGAAGTTGTGTCCCAACTCTTTTCTGACCCCATGGATTGTAGTGTCCCAGGCTCCTCTGTCCATGACATTTCCCAGGCAAGAATTTTGGAGTGGGTTGCCATTTTCTTCTCCAGGGGTCAGCATTGAACCCTGTCTCCTGCATTGGCAGGCGGATTCTTTACCACTGAGCCACCAGGGAAGCCCCATATAAACCTATTCCACCCCGTTTTCAGATTTGGCTGACCTCATCTCAGACGGTAAAGAATATGCCTGCAACGCAGGAGACCCAGGTCGATCCCTGGGTCGAGAAGATCCCCTGGAGAAAGGAATGGCTACCCACTCCAGTATTCTTGCCCAGAGAATTCCATGGGCAGAGGAGGCTGGTGGGCTGTATAGTACATGGGGTCACAACGACTTGGACACTGTTGAGTGACTAACACTTTCATTTTTTTCACCTTTGTGTATTAAGCCTTTGGGGATGTTCCCTCAGCCACAGTATTTATTCCCAAGCATCACGTGGCTTCTTTTCCACTGAAACAGTTTCTAAGGAGAAGCAGCTGTGGAGTGGGATTCTGGCAGGAGATTAAGTCCTGGGAGTTTAATGCTTTTCTCCTGAATATAACTGGCAGCATTGTCCTGACGAGGGTGCTACTGGTACAACAGTGTCCTAGTGAACATCCCTAGGTGGGCATCCAGTGTAGACTCTCCTGGGCCCCTGGGGTTCCATGGTGCCTGTGGCTGGGTGCCGGTCTGTGAATTGCTCTAAGTCAGTAGGAGATGGAGCAGTGCAAAAAGAGATGAGCTGCAGTTGCGTGGGAGAAGGTTGTGAGGCTTGAAGGTGGGGAGCTAAGAAAGCCTTTGGGAGGCCCAGGAGTAGCTCTGGGCTGGACCCACCTCAGCACATTTATGCATTGGCCAGGGTGTCTCCATCACGGCACCGTTGACACTTTGGGTCGGGTAATTGTTGGTCAAGGAGATCATCCTGTACATTGCAAAATGTTTACCAGCATCCCTGGTTTCTCCATGCCAGTAGCCACCCTCCCCCTAATGTGACAACCAAAAACATCTCCAAATATGGTCAGATGTCCCCTGGGAGGCAAAATCGCTCCTGTTGAGAACCCCTGGGCTAGAGAGACAGACAATCACAGCTACAACAGCCACTGGTTCTGAGGGTGGCTGGTCTTGGTCTCTGTGCTGGGGCGTTTGGAGCAGGCAAGGCTGTGATGGGCTGTGTTTTCTTAGGAAGCCAGCCTGGGCCATGTGTATAAGAGACTGACGCAACAGCCTTAGCCAAGGATGGCAGCCTTAACCAGCAGGGAAAGGGCCAGATTCACTGTGAGGGCGGGACTTGTGCTTCTGGATGTGGACAAGGGGTGAGAGGGAGCTGCCTAAGATGATCGAGGAGGCTCTCTTGAGGGCCTGGAGGGATAGACTCAGGGTCAGGGTAGGAAGGGAGACAGCATGAGGTTTTTGGTTCGTGGAAAACTTGAGAGGGAGCCAGGGCGCTCATGGTCAGTATATCTCATGCTCCTTGATTTCTTTCTTCCAGACTCCCAAGACAGCTGGGCTGCGACCAATGGAAAAAAAGGACATTCCAGTAGTGCACCAGCTCCTCAGCCGGTACCTGAAGCAGTTCCACCTCACGCCTGTCATGAGCCAGGAGGAGGTGGAACACTGGTTCTACCCCCAGGAGAATATCATCGACACTTTTGTGGTGGAGGTGAGTGGGGACGCGTGTTCTGGGCCTTTGCCCCGTGGCCAGGGAGGCGTTCTCCCTCAGTGACGGGTATCCCCAGGCTCGGTAACCGAAAAGCAGTTGACTGGAGAGTTGGCACCCTAGACTTCCTGGACCACCTGTGCTTGGTCCCCACTAAAGGCAGGAAGTTGTAGCTTGCATTTGCTAAAAAGAGCTCTTCTGGACCTGGCGTGAGCCCTTCATCTCTCCCTCCCCGCTGGTGACCCTGAGTAGAGACAGCTAAGCCCCGCTTGGTCAGGTGAGCTCTGCTGGGTCTGGAGCTGGCCGGATGTTTGAGGGGCCATGAGCTGTGAGAAGGCCCTGGTGCTGCAGGCGGGGAAGGAGTGCGGCAGATTCAAGCCCCAGCCCAGCCTGGGTTTTCCTCCCAGCTCTGTCCTCAGGTTCTCTCTTGATGTGTTTTCTCCTCCCTGCATATCCTGTTTCAGTTTCCACCCATTCAGCTGGAGGGACAGAGCTGCCCAAGGGTGGCGGAGGGCAGTGGGAACATTTTGTTCCCAGGCTGCACGGTCCCTGTGCTGATGTGACCCTGCCTTCTTTATCATCTTCCCATCAGAATGCAAACGGGGAGGTGACCGATTTCCTGAGCTTTTATACACTTCCGTCCACCATCATGAACCACCCGACCCACAAGAGTCTGAAGGCTGCTTACTCTTTCTACAATGTTCACACTCAGACCCCTCTCCTAGACCTCATGAGCGACGCCCTCGTTCTCGCCAAAATGGTGAGGAGCCGATCAGAGGGAAGGGGCGGTGGAGCGGTGGGGCGGTGCTGAGCAGTAGCTGCTCCTGGGTGGGGGGCTTCAAGGCCTCCTCGCCCTCCTGCTCCACTCAGGGAGCAGACCAGCGGTTTCTAGCCAGCAGCTCAAAAACAAGGAGGGAGCAAGTAATGTTCACATCAGGTGAAGGCATTGAACTCCTGATTTATTTCAGTGAGTTTTGTTCTTACGGGAGGCGCTGCCAAGGAGCCTGAATAGCCAGGTCTGCACGGGGAGGTGAGGGGTTCTCCTTACGACCTCCCCAGCATGGAAATGGGGAGATGGGTGGTGTCTGTTGTGGTGAGTCATCAGAGCCGCTGACTGGAGAGCATGGCGGGGAGGGGCCCGGGTTTCTCTCTCACCCGAGAGGTCACCTGGCAGCCCTGCCCCGTGGGTTCTACCTGCGCTCGGCCACCAGCGACCATCCAGTCCCTGATCAAGTCTGTCACAGCCTCAGAGAAGCGTATCACATGTCATAAAGTCCCTCGGCCCACCAAGGCCTGGGACTTGGGGCGTCAGGGAGTGGGGGAGCAGTGAGGCTTGTGGGAGTCACCTTCTCTCAGGAAAAGGTTCAGGGCTTGGTCTCCAGAGAGGACTGTGGAAGTTACGAGCATGTTTCAGGGAAGCCTAGCAAGGAGCAATGGGAGCAGCGGCCTGGACACTGGGTGCACAAATGCATCCTCGGGGAGACGCTGCGGAGAGAGGCCAGGTAGGGTGGCACTCGGTGTGTTGTGAGAACTGCCACCGGAGAGCGGGGCACTGACTGGAGCCTGGGTGTCCACAGAAGCAGCAGATGCCTCTGAAGGAGGATCACTGCTCTGGCCGCCTGCCCACGGGACGGTTCTGATATGACAGAAGAAGGAGGGCAGGAAGGTGAGGTGGCGTCCACCCGTCCTCATCTGTCCTTGTTTCTCCCTGCTGCCCCACAGAAAGGGTTTGACGTGTTCAATGCACTGGATCTCATGGAGAACAAAACCTTCCTGGAAAAGCTCAAGTTCGGCATTGGGGATGGCAACCTACAGTATTACCTGTACAATTGGAAGTGCCCCAGCATGGGGGCGGAGAAGGTATGTACATGCTGGGCACCGTCCCCCACCACGCTCCCTGGCAGCTGGGCCCTGGAAGAGTCGCCTCCCTCTGGTGGCCACACGAGCAGGGGCAGTGTTCCCCTTTCAGCAGCTGCTGTCAGGGTGGCAGAGGGCACAGGCCCTGGAGCCACACGGAAGTGGGAAGGTTGTTTCCAGCCTCTCCTCCCACCAGGTGAGCGGCCTCATCCAGTGGGACGAGGCTCTGGGACTGTCCCGGGACACTGGCTAGTCACATGTCTGTGGTCCATCAGGAAGGGAGAGTCTGAGGACCCGAGGGGCTGCTGCCCTCATCCCAGCATGGCCCTTCCTCCACCAGCTGCAGAGGGCAGCTCAGGGCCAGGGGAAGCCGACACTTATAGGGTACCTGACAGATGAACTGGAGTGCGGCCTGGTGCCCAGTATTCCTCGGGGTGCCGCAGATAAAGGCTCTGATGTCTGAAGCATCAGGTAGAGGTTGAGTGAGAGCCCAGGGCTCGCTGGAGTCTGCTCACTCAGCACAGTGGCGCCCTGCGGACTCCGTCACTGGACCTTCAGGACTGGGCGGGGCATGGGGGAGTCCAGACAGCTGTCCCCTCAACTCTGCCTCTCCCCTCTTGGCTCTCCTAGGTTGGGCTGGTGTTACAGTAACCAGTTGCCAGTGAGATTCTGGATAAAGCCACTGAGAATTACCAGGAAATGGAGCCCCACCACTTGTTGGTCCAATTTTCACAAACGTGAGAATCCCTGGCAAGGGGAGCAGAACTGAACCGGCTTTACAGACCGCCACTGAACTTGATGATTGTATTGCAATGGCGTAGGCTGCGAGATGTCATCTCTGGCCGTGTCTCTGGTCTCCCTGTTTTCCAGTTAATCACATCGTTATGCAGCCGCGATCAAGGGAATGTAACTGCTGAAAACTAGCTCGTGATTGGCATATTATGGAGTTAACGGGTGAATAATAAAAGTATATATATATATTATATATATATATATATATAAATATTTTAAATATCTTTCATGTTCCAAATGTATAAGGATGTTTGGTCTCTAATGAAAAACTGAATCCAGATCATTCCTCAAAATTAACTCTAAGGCCAGTGCCTGACAAACACATATCAGTACAATTGAATTGTTTCCTTTTGAAAGCAGGCATGGACTTTTCTCGGGAGCAGGAGAAAGAGGATGTGGGAGTCTTACCCAGTTCCCCTTCTGAATCAGCTGGGTTGATTGGCTTGGCGATGGCTGCGTCGAGTGGACGGGCTATGCAGGGCTTTGGGGAGGGCTCAGCGCTCTCTGGGAAGAGCAGGTGGAGGCCTGCCTGGGGCAGACCTGACTCCAAGGCACTCCTGCAGGGGCTGCACCTTTTCTGCATCCTGAACCTGCGCAGCAGGGATGACCTGTGAAAGTGCGTTTCATGAATCCAGTTCCCTCTTCTAGTCCTCTTGGCCTGCTCCCTGTAGGAAGTCATCCTGCCAACAACTGACTTGTACATCCAGGCTCTCTAGCCAACTGTTGCCAATCTTATATGACAGGGATTAAGTCCTGTGAGATTGTTTTTCCACTGCCTGGGGTGACTGGCAGTATGAAGGGGACCGTTGACCTCCTTGTATAGTATCTGGGACCTTGTGGAGACTATGTTAGTGCAGGCCCTGCCTAGCTCATCTTAGAGCAAAGAACCATGACCCTGATGCCCCCAGGATTGGTTGGGCAGGGATGGCATGGGGCTGATACCCAGACCTCAGCCTTCAGCCCTGGGCCGGTGCCTTCCAGCCCATTAGCTATCTCTACTCCTTTCCAAGACACACAGCCTGCAGGTCACAGCAGGGAGTGGTGGTGAGATGCCAGTCTGCACTTGGCAACAGACATGATTTCCTGTTGCCATTGTTGGAGTCTGATTTCCACTGATGATGTGTTGTGGATTTTTGTGGTGACAGTGGTGATGGTGACTGATGCTGCCCGTGGCCTTCCAAATAATGGAGGCTCTAGTCATGTGACTGTCATGTAGGCATTCCTCAGTTGCTCTCAGCCAAGTGCTTTGGGGAGGGTTGGGCTATGAATTGTCAGCAGCAGCATCTCATATCCAGACTTGTATGTAACTTTTGCTCAAGGAGGAGGTCAGTGGGTGGATGGTGTGACGTGTGGTGTGGGGGCTTTCCTGGCTGCTTTTACCTCTACTTGTAGAGGGAAGGACGCCTTAGCCGGCTGGCCAGGCTCAGCCCAGCTGTGGGAACTGAAACTGTGTTCTGCAGGCCAGGAGGGCTGTGTTGCAGGCTGTGGGCTATGGTCAGTTTGCCAGAGACTGATTCTGCAGAGTCCCCAGATCGCGTGCTTGGTTGGGATGGGGCCGTGCTGCCCCTGCCCACGCAGGGCTGCTGGCCAGGCTTTGTGCAGACGGAGCCCCCAACTCCACTGATCACATTTTCATCAGAGGCCTCTAGGGGGCCTAGCTTCTCCCTGTTGTCCCTGTGCTGCAAACTGCAGGCCCCCGTTGTGGCTTACCTTTGACTCCTTGACTCCAAGATACCCAGACCAAAGAAGCTGCTGTTCTCAGCAAGATGTGCACTGCATTCCACAGATGTCGGGAGTTGGAGAGTCAGGGGCTTGCCCACACAGCCTCACAGACATCAGACACATGGCATCCCACGGCCCAGAGCAGCCCACCCTGAGCATGCTTCTAAAGATGTCAGAGAACAAAGTTCCCAACTCTCCCACCTCAGGCAGGACTGGAACTTGGACAGGCTCCCTGTCACAGGCTTGGTCAGCTCTGGGCCAGGTCCCGGCCTGAGCTGCCTCTGAAATTTGGGGTGCCTGACGGCCCCAGGAGTGAGCTTTGCTTTGGTGACTGAAGTCATGGGATGGAAACTGAGGCCCATGCCCGGTCTGGAAGAAACTGATCGCCTGGGGAGGCCCCAGTGTCTTCCTTTGAAACCCTGCAGTCATTCCTTGGACTCTGCTGTCGCCCTCTGTAGGGACCCTGCCCCCCTTCAGCACCACGCACGGGTCTGCAGGAGTCGGCTCGGTGGCTGCTCTTAGTCTCCTTTTTGCCCAAACACTCCCTGGGTTCTTCACTCGACCCGTTCCAGGACTTCTGGTCAGAGAGCTCAGAGAGAACCATTGCTTGGGGTTTGGGGCCTTGCAGGATGGTGGAGCTGTGACTGGTTTGAACCAAACAAAGGGAAGACTCCAGGGCCTCCAAGCTCATCAGCTGGGACTTGCCTCAGGCCGCCACTCATAGTGGGCTTCCTGGGTGTGGCCTCACCCTCTGCCTCCAGTGCTGGGCTCTCAGACTCCTGATGTTCCTGATGTTTACCTCCGGCCTTTGGAATGACCCTGCAGCACATTCCCATGGCCTCTTGTCTCTATGGAGAGAGCTGGGGAGAAAGGAGGCCTCAGCTCTGGACTGAGGTCTGCACAGGGCTCGTGTCCCCCACGCACGCCTACTTCCGAAGATCCTGCCGTCTTGTTGGAAGGCCGGCCCACGTCAAGCCACTGCAACACCTAGGTTTATGGAAAATTTCAGGCCTTGCCTGCAACTCCATTCTAACTGCCGTCACCCACTTGCTGGCTCACTTGAAGCCCAGGGTGGGTGTGCCAGTGCTCTTGAATTCTTTGCCCAAAGATGACCAGCATTTAACCAACTGAAGGGATGGCCCAAAGGCCTGGATAGCTTCACAGCTGCAGCCGGGGAGAGGGTGGCTGCTGGACCAGGGGATGGGGCGGGGCGTATCTCTGGCCGGGGCCTTTCCACCCTGGGCCGCCTTCTTCAGGCCTGGCCACCTGCCCTGGAACCAGAGGAGACCCAGGGCTTTGGGTTATTACTGTAAGGGGAAGGCAGGCCTGGAAACAGACTGTCCCTAGGGAGGCTGTGGGGGAAGATTTCATTCAGTCCAGTTCAGTTCAAAAATACTGATAGACTGCCAACCAGGCGCGGCATCCAGGAATGGGCAAAGGGGAGGCTTCACCTTTGTATCTTGGCTTTGCTCCGGGCTGTGGGAGGGGCATCCATTTCCCGGGTGGGGGAAGAAATACCAAATGCATTGTTGTTCTGCTTGGTACATCTCACTTGTTTCTAATAAAGGAAGCAGCTGAACACACCCTCCCGCCCTCTTGATATTCATCTGGTCAGCAGGTGGCAGTGGAACCCCAGGGTCCCCAGTCTGGGCCAGAGCCCTCTCACCCTGCAAGGAAGGCCCTCGTGACCAGAGACGCTTCTGAATACCTTCCTTTGGCAAGACTGCCCTTTGAGGGCCAGCTTGGCTCTTTTCCCCTAACCTCTCCCACCCGCCAGCGAGGAGCCTGTACTGACTCGGGTTTACTCTGTGTAAGAGGAGCAGCGAGGCTCTGGGCCAGCACCTGGGACCTTGGCAGAGCCACGCCCTCGGTCCAGGTCAGCGTGGCTCTCCCCCCTCCCACTGTCCAGAAGTCACACCTCCCTTTGCGGGGCAGGAGCCAGGTGGTTCTTTTGAGCCACCTGGGGTGTTTTAATTATTATTTTCTTGACACACAGCATGTGGGATCTTAGTTCCTGGACTAGGGATTGAACCGGAACCCCCTGCATTGGGAACGCAGAGTCATAACCACTGGACTGCCAAGGAAGTCCCCTCCAGGGGTGCTTTTAACACTGCAAGCTGTCAGGTCCCACCAAACCCAGAAAATTTCCCAGGAAGGGTCTGAGGAACCATGTCTAAACTCCTCCCCGCCCCAACCCCTGTTCTCTTCCTGTGGACCTTTTCATCCATTTCCCCCCCAGGGTTGGTGCCTCCAAGCCCCTTTCCAGGGAACCTGGGCCCTGAGCAGCAGCCTGAGAGGTCCTGCCGCTGGGATCATCCCTGAAGCCTTTCCCTGACCCTCCCAGACCTACACTTTTTGTCTTGCCCCACCGGGGACCAGCTCACTCCAGGCCTTCAGGGCTGGGAAAAAATATAGCCCTGCGGGTGGTCTCCGCCCAGGGGTCTCCAGAATTACCAGCTGTGTTTCTTCTTTGCCTCCACCTCCCATAATCAGTTCCTGTCAACTTTGTTGCCTTAAAGACTCTTGCCCTTTCAAGGCCATCTTCCCAGCTTTGGGGCTCTTCTAGCTGTAAACCCTTCCTCTTGCTGCATCAAACCAGAGATGAGAGGCAGGATGGGGGACTCAGTCTGGGGGCCAGGGTTCACCTGACACAGGACCCCCGGCCCAGACCCCAACCAGACCTGGCCCTATGGGGGCAGGACAATACTTAGTTGCTCTTCATGCCCTAACCCTGGACCTGGGGCCTCACCCTGCCCCTGCTGTGGGGGTGCAGTTTGGCTGCTTGGCTCTTCTGACAGCCTGAGACTGCACCCAGATTACCTGGCCCATTCTTTCATGGCTCCTGGACTGGGGGCATCTGGGCCCCTTTAGACTCTAGTTGTCTTCTTTCAGATGCACAGATTCATCAGAACCAAATGCCCTCCTCCAGAGCAGCGTGAGGCCATCACTTTCTGCGTCAGGTCCCGGGATGCCAGGAAGGTGGAGACATCCCAGCCCTGGGTTCTATGGGGCAGCTTCCAGCAGCAGCCAAGCCTAGCCCAGCCTGCCCCAGGCTGCCCTCCAGGAAACAGGCACCAAGCTCTGTGCTTGTTCAGTGTTGGTGCTGCTGCTTCAAGGAACCCCAGATGGCCAGGGCTCCATGCTTAATCCCAGAAAGTCACTTTCTGATGGATTTCCTCCAGATTCTGTCATCTCCGGTCTGGGCATCTCCCAGCATCTCTAGGGGCGCCTGAGCAGACCCCTGCTTCCCAGGCCTTTGTCCAAAAAAGGCTGCTTGGCTGGTGGAAGAAGAGTCCCAGGTCTCTGGGATTCATGTACTGAAGAGACGGGGGCCTCGAACCCAGCTGAGCCTGGAAAAGGGGGGGACTCTGTCTGAAGTCCTTCAGAGTCCTGTCCCCACTCCCTTTAGGGCTACAACACTTGCACCCTGGCAGAAGCCCCCCTTGCCCGCCCCCTCGCCATTCCAGATCCCCGGTGTGTTTCTCGGGGGAGGGTGGCCTTGTGAACCGTTGTCCTCACAGTCTTGTGATGCTGGCAGCAGCTCGGAGCCAAGAAGAGAGGTCAGGGCTATTTTGAGCTGTGGCAGCCCCTCCAGTGCCCTGTCCATCTTAGACAAATGGCCCAGATGTGGGAAGAGGCCCAAGGGACACTCCTTCTGCCCCGGCCCTCCCCGAGGCCTGTGGATGTGGCCTCAGCGGTACTCAGCCAGTGGCAGTGGTAAAATAAACTTGCTTCTTTATTTTGTTCTACTGACCTCTCCAGGGCTCTTCTAAGACACAAGTTAGAAACCGACTCCTAGGTGTCCCCAGAGCTGAGCCTCCCTCTCCCTCCTTGCTTTAACAGGGGAAGGGAGCTCAGGTTCAAGAGCTGAAGAGGGAAGGAGGGCCTTAGCCGGTGGCTAATGCCGGGGGGGAGGGGGGGGGTGGCTGGACTCCTCGTGGGAAGCAGGCTGGGATGGCCCCGCTGAGGGGCAGAGAGTGGTCGAGGGCTCACGAGTCCCGCTCCCTAAGTCTCCTGGCAGCACCAGGCCTGGCTCTTCATAAGTCATGACAACCAGGTGGGCTGAGGCCATCTCACATCCCGGAGCAAGGAGAAACTGCCCGTTCTTCAGGAGGGGTGCAGGCAGCCCCCAGCACCCAGTTGAGACCAGAGCCTGGCAGTCTCAGTGGGAGACTGGAGGCGTGGGACACAGACTGGCACGTGCAGAACGCAGGGAGGCTCAGCCGTGCCGTCAGGAGCCCCGGATGCAGATGTGGACAAAGAGAGTGGCCGGTGACAGTGAGGCCCCGTCCTTGGAAAGCAGGTGGATGTGGCGGTACCCTGAGGGGAGGGTAGCTGCGTGTCAGCTTCTCCGCCCACCACCCTGCATGGCCAGGCGTGTAGGGTGCAGACCGCATCCGACCCCTAGGGTGGCCTGGCTCAGGGTGGGCTCTCAGAGGAAATGGGCAGCCCCAGTAAACAGGGTCTTGGAGGCCCGGACCCCCCACCCCTTTCCACCCCCACCAACCCCCACCAACCTTGCTTCAGACTGCCAAGAGGCAGTGTGAACTGGCCCACGAAGTCATTGGGGGAGGTGACGTCATAATCCTCTACCACGAACCGGACCAACGCCAGCTCCGGAACCCGCAACTGGAACTGCAGGGTCTGCCCCCAGCGGGGGTTGAAGCCTAGGGTGCAGGCCTGGCAGTCAAGAGCCCGCAGGGCCAGCCCCGCCCAGCACCTCCCTCCGCTCTCTGTGGTCCATCCCCTACTCCCCCCAACAGCAGGGCCCCCACCCACCATTGTTGAGCACATAGTTGGTCTCCTTGCGAGCACAGTCCGCGGGCACCCCGTGGATCTCAATGCGCACCAGCGGGTCCACAATGGAATTGGGCTTCTCAGCGTTCAGCTTGGGCAGCTGCTGTGCCGTCAGCACCTGTGCGGGGAGAAGGAGGGGGCTGCAACCCGGCCCGAGGTGCTCACACCACCCTCCCGGGCCCTCCCCAGGCCTCCGTTGTCCTCGGGCTGGTGCCACCCCCGCAGAGGGGACCCTAGGCAGGGCGTGGCCCAGGCCTCTGACCTGGATGGTGAGAGTCGTTCTGGGGGGCCCAGGACACTCAGGGTCAAAGTTTGTGTCAGGCTGCCGCAGACAGGTGGGTTTCAGGACGTAGCCACACTGCCCGTTGACAAGGAAGCGCCCGGCATTGAGATCCATCTCGTAACCCGGTGTCTGGAAGTTCAGGGCCACTGTGGACACAGCAGGGGCAGGGCAGGGCCTCTTAGTGGCCCTCTCCTCATTGCTCAGTCTCAGGGGCTAGCTGCCTTCCCCGCAGACAGACTTTGTATGGAGAGGACTTGGTTCTCTCCAGAGAGGGTCCCCCTGCCTGGGTGGGAGTACCATCCCACCATGGCTTGGGGCATCATGGCAGCCAGGGACCCAGCCCTACTATCACCTGTACTTCATGGCTGGAACCCTTCAAGGCCAGAGAGAGGCTTCCCTAGCTTCCCCAAGGGGCACACTCCTCTCCTTTGGCGATGCTCAGTGTCCTCCAGAGCCCACTCTCTTCAGTGTGGACTTAGTGGGGACTGCCTCTGTGTGTGTATGTGGGTGTGTTTATGTTAGGGGCACAAGGTAGTGGAAGTTTTTTCTGTTCTCAGCCGTGTCCAACTCTTTGCGACCCTATGGATGGCTGCCTTCCAGGTCCTCTGTCCGTGGGATTCTCCAGGCAAGAAGACTGGAGTGAGTTGCCATTACCTTTTCCGGGGGGATCTTCCCGACCCAGGGATGGAACCTGGGTCTCTTATGTCTCTGCATTGGCAGGCAGCTCCTTTACCACTACACCACCTGGGAAGCCCTTTTAATTTCTACCTTCATCAAAAAATTGAGATTTTACACTGGCAAGATCCAACAACCCTGATTTGTGTTTCCCTACGTACCCTGTTGACAAGTCTTTTAGTAATTGTTGTGACTGAGACTCACGTTTCCGACTTCTGGAAAGCTATGCGGCCCCATCACCCCTGGGGCCTCCGTGGCTCCCAGGGGCCACCCCTACAAAGTGGCGCCCTGCCCACCCCCTCTCCTGCTGTCCCCACTCACCCAGCTGACAGCCCGAGTTCCACATCTCCTGGGGGCTGTAGTTGGCCGAGTTCATCCGCAGCCCCAGAGGGTAGACGCGGGTCAGGTGACGGGCATTGTGCCTGACGAAGCTGTTCCCTGGGGGAAAGGTGGGGTGGGACTGTGGTGGCCGCTGGGGTATCACTCGCCTACTGGGTGCCAGAGCCTGTCACCCACCTTCCCCGCCCCCCGCCACCTCCAGAGACCAGCTGGGAACAGGCAGAACTCCCATGGTCAGCTCCCGCTGCCCCCTTTCCTCATTCTCCCTGATGAGGGGGTGGGGGGTCCTCATGAGGAGGCTGCTGAAGTCCAGAGAGGCACAGGGACCCCCCTCCCGCAGCCTGGCACTGCATCCCACGCAGAGTCCCCACATTCCCGACTCCCTGGGTGGAGCGCCTGACCCCAGGCTGCAATCTTGCATTGCTCATTCTACAAACACTCCTCCAGCCCCGCCTCGGGTTCCAGGAACCCTTCCGTGTATGTGACACTTCCAGGCCTTGGGACAACCTGCTTCTCCTGTCTGGAAGTCCCCTCCCCCTCTTCATCTGGCTGCTTGCTGCAAGACTCCCACAGCCTCTGTCAGACTCGGTGGATCACCCCACACCACAATTATCCGTCTGTGTCTGGTCCCGGACTAGGCTGTGAGCCCATGAAGGCAGACAGCAGTCTCCCTCGCCCCAGTGCCCTCTTCCTGCATGTACACCTGGCCCGGTGCCGGGCACTCTTTCCCTAAGCCCCTCTCTTCACTGCCCCCAAAGCCCTTTCACTCTCCTTTCCAGATCAATGTCAGCATCTCCCACCCACCCGGAGTCTCCGGGGACCCGGAATGCTGGTCCCCACCTCCCTCCTGCCTCAGATGCCCCACGTCCTGGCTCCCACCTGCCTCTCGGATGAGCTTCTTGGCCTTGCGCTCGCTGAGGGAGCTGACCTGGCAGGGCTGGGGCGGGACAGGGGCAGGGCGCAGGGTCCGCAGGCGGGTGGCGCAGCAGTACACGGCCAGGGCGGACAGCTCCGGGGAGATCTGCTTGGCCTGGGAGACAAGCCTCAGCGGGGGTCTGCCCTCCTCTCCACCGGCTCCAGCCCCCTGGTCCTCCCACCTTCCTTCTCTCGGCCACCTGTCCCCGAGCTCCACAGTGTCTGCCCAGCCCGGGCTGGCCCACCCAGTTGGGCCCACTCACCCGCCGCCTCTGCTCTATGGCCCCCACTTCCTCCTCTTCATCTTCCTCTTCATCCTCCTCTTCCCGGTCTGACAGGATTCGACCGTCCTCACTCCGAGCGGCTGGCAGCTTCTTCCCCTTCACCAGGACCCGGCCTTTCAGCCTCTGTAGATCCAACACGGAAGAATGAAGCTCTCCTGCCCCTGTATGTGTCAGTCTATCATTCAGACACCACTGTGTGAGGGGCTGGCTTGGGGTGGTGAGCAGGGAAAGAGACACACATGAGTGATGTTTCTAACAGGAAAAAACCTATGAGGGAAACGGCCTACAGGACTATCTACAGGGGACTGGCTAGTGAGGTGCCTCCAAGCCTCAGAATACTGCAAGGCAGCCAATAAGATGAATGAGGCAGGTCAGGGTTGAAAGAGAAGGCGTTCTCTTCAAAACAGATCTCACATGAAAGAAGCACGTGTAGAACATGTGTTCACATGATCTTCTTTGTCTACCACTTGAAAGAGAAGATGACTATGCACAGGTATATAGGTATATAGATGCAAGGAAAATTCTGGAAGAATATACAAGACACCGTTGAAGGTGATCACTTCTTCAGAAATAGGACAAGGGGAGCAGGAGTGGAGGAAAATCCATTTTTCATTGTGTATGCTCTATTTTTTCTTTTACCATATGTATGTTTTTTTCATACTAATAAAGTCAAATCACACACAAAGGTGAACCCAGATTCCCCGCATAATTTGGGATTGGGAGTAGGAGGAGTTTTCTCCAAGAACCCCAAAAGGATAAATGTCCTGAAGAGGCAGATAAAACACCCTGGGGTTTGGGAAAGAGGAAGATGGACCACTTCTGGTCAGAGCGCAGATGAAGTTGCCAAACTCTAAGCAGGTGGCGCTTGGCGAGCACAGGTGGCTGGGACGGGAGCTCCAGGTGGAGAAGACAGTGTCAAACAAGGGAACGGCCAAGCCCGCAGGGACTCTGCGGGCAGGAGGCAAGGTGGGAAGGTCAGGCCAGGTCCTGGAGGGCCTTGCATGCCAGGGGCAAGGGTGGGAGGCATCTAGTCAAAATGGAAGGTAGAGAAGTGACAAGACCACAGGGTGGCAGATGTCAGATGAACGGTGACGCAGGAGAAGGTTAAGGCAGAGAGGACTTTGCTGTCAGTCCAGTGCGTAAGACTGCTTAAGACTTCCACTGCAGGGGGCATGGGTTTGATCCCTGGTCTGGGAACTAAGAACCCATATGCCACAAAAGGCGACCAAAAAAAAAATCAGAAGGTTAAGACAGAGGAGAGGGGTCCTGAACAGAGGTAGATGGTTGACCTTGGAGCCAGACTCTCCCCCTACCCAGGCTGGAGTCTGAGAGCCTTACCTCTGGGGACGGCAGCTGCTCCAGATCCTGGGAGTCCAGCATCTGTGTCACCAGCATGTCCCCCAGGATGGTGCGCAGGTGGCGGGCCATGACAGCCTGCTGCTCCAGCCCGCAGTGGTTCTCAAGGGACAGGATGACGGGGTACAGGGACAGCTGTGAGGGGGAGGGGCAGCAGCTCAGAGACACTCGCCCCCTCCCCGCCAGGACCCCTGCTACACCCAGCCCCCCACCCCCTTCAGGACAGGCAGGCAGATGTCTGGAGAACCCACTCTGGGGGAGACTGAGAGGGTGGATGTGGGACACACTGGGGTCAGTGTGTCCATGGAGGGGCAGAGGTCAGATCTGGAGCCCTGGGGAAGGGGATGGACTGTCTGGGGAGCTGAGAGTGGCTGCAGGAATGTTTTTTTTAATAAATGCTCTTTATATGTTAATGACACTGACCATGCTGTTTAGGTTGCACACTTTTCGTCCCAGCCAATTATTTGTTGATGGAAACATTCCTATAGCTTGACACATGTGGCAATTTTATGCAGGTGCAACGCTGAGCTTCTCTTTTATGATTTCCTCTTTGTAAGTCATGATTAAAATGTCCTTCCCCAGCCACATGGTTTTCTTCTGGAAATTTTATGATTTTCATACAATTACTAAACGTAAGGGTGGGAGAAGGGAGCCTCTCGTCCAGCTTTGTTCCACCCCGTTGGCCAGCTGTCCCAGCAGCACTTGGCGAAAGTGAGTCTCTGGGCAGGGGTTTCTTTTGTTTTTTGTCTTGGCCACACTGCACAGCATGTGGGATCTTAGTTCCCCGGCCAGGAATTGAACTCATGCCCCCTGAAGTGGAAGCGTGGAGTCCTAACCACTGGACCACCAGGGAAGTCCCAGGGGGTTCTTTTGGAAGGACTGAGATCAGCTGGGGCCGCCGGGAAGGTTCTGGGGCTGAGTGTGGGGGTCCCGGGGCTCACCGTGAAGGCGTGCTCTCGCACTGCCTGGATCACGTCTCGGAAGAGGATCTTGGAGGTGAGGGTGTGGCCATGATAGATGACCGGCTCACCCCCGGGCCCCTCCCAGCAGTCCAGCTCCACACAGCGGCATCCCTGGGCAAAGGCCCTGTGGACAGACGAATGGACAAAGTACCTTGTGGGTGGCACAGAGCAGGGCAATGGACAGGCCTCCAGGTAGGCCCCAGGGAGCCCACGGTGGGAGTTGAGCCCCTGATCACCCCCAACTGGCTCCCAAACCTGTTAACCCCCACCATCCCCCCACTGTGCTACCTGACGTAGGCCTCAGTGCTGCTGGGTCCCCCGATCTGAGAGTCGGTCAGATAGGTGTTGTGGGAGGAGGAGATGAAGTAGTGGGCGAGGGGCTGGTCCATGTCCTGGAACACGCGTGTGTGGGCCGGGTCCAGGGCAGCCCCCTCAGGGGACAACAGGTACATCATGAAGCCATCCAGTGTCATCAGCTCATGCTGCTTGGCTGCAGAAAACGGGCAGAAGGGAGCATCAGGCCACGCAGGGACCCCTGTGTCTGGCCCCAAAAATATCAAAGCTCACTCAACTTAGTAATCATGAGCACTTGTCTACTGACTGAGACTCTACATAAGTTATGCCTTTCTTTCCTGGCCATGCCACACAGCTTCTGGGAGCTCAGTTTCCTGACCAGAGATTGAACCCAGGCCACAGCAGTGAAATCCCAGAATCTTAACCACTAGAACACCAGGGGACTCCTGAGTTACGCCATTTAATTTCAACCCAACCCTGTGAGGAAGGTACATTACTATGCCAGTTCACAGAGATGGCGGCTGAGTCTCAAAGAGGTGAGCTGAGCTGCCCAAGATGGCGCGCACAGTCAGGAACAGCAGAGCCCACTTAGCTGGGAAGCCAGACCTGTCAGACGCCAAGCCCCGGGCTGCGTTGGCCCCAACCCCATCTGTCAGACCCTCCTTCACCTGTCTCGTTGAGCTCATAGGTGTGGATGAGCTGCTGGGCGTGGGCCAGCGTGGCCTCGCACTCGCCCTGGTCCTCCAGGAACTCCAGCAGCTCAGGGGCGCTCAGCACGCGGTCCTCTCCTGAGTACCGATGGAAGATCTCCTCCAGCTCAGGGCGTTTCAGCAGCCGCCGCAGAAACTCCTCGATCTCAGGCCCCTCCAGCCGCTCGTTTTTGGAGCGGTCACACTCCTAGAGGGCAGGAGGGAGAGGCTCAGAGGAGGACGACACCCTGGGAGAGCCGGGTGCTCTCACACCCATGCTCTGTACACACCCCCGTCATCCACCACAGCTGGGACGGGAGGTGACGTCTCCCATTTCACAGGTGGAAAAACTGAGAGCTGGTGAGGCCGCGGGTCTCACTCAGACTCACGCAGCTGTTAAATCGCAGGGCTGGGGTTCTAAAGAAGGTCTCTTGGGTTTAGGGCTTATCCCTCTGCCTACCCCAAGAATCAAGATGGGGGAGGAAAAACTGTGAGCTTCAGGCAGGGCTGAGCGTCTGCCGGAACCCCCGCTCTGGTGTGTATGCAGTACTGTTCTCACACGTTCACACCCAGGGTCAACGAGTAACACACAACTGAGAATGCACATGGCACAGTCCACGTGGCGCTGTCTGTCCAGGAGCACAGGTGCCGTGGCCCTCCTGTCCTTCAGGATCACACAGTCCATGCGCCCCAACTAGGCCATGGATGCAGAGCCCAGCCCTGTTGCCCCTCCCGCACGTAGGGTATACATGGTCACGTGTGGAGGTGCCACATGTGCCACAGTGGAGGGGGTGTGCTCACGTGTGTGCCCATGAGCCCGGGGTCCTCGCTACCTGGGCTCTGCCTGAGGGTGAGGAAGGAGCTCTGGGCCCACACTCCCAACCTGGCTCACTGGCTTCCCTGGATGAAAGCCTAGAGCAAGGCCCAGAGGCGGCCTTTCTGCAGAAAGAGGCCACTCTCCCCAAAAGCCTGAGGTGGGGGTGGGGCGGGGGAAGGGAACTGAGGACTCCCATGGCCGGGGGAGGCAGAGGTCGGAGTGGTGGCAGGTGCTCACCTTGAAGAGGCTGTAGGCGTACATGTCGTTCATGTCCACGTTGACCATGCGGAGCAGGTTCTTGATTTCCTTGAAGCTCATCTTACTGTCCTGGTTGGAGTCTGCCCGGTGCAGATAGGCGTGGATCCAGGTGTGGGTGCTCAGGAAGTATCCGCAAGAGACGTAATTGACAGATAGGCTATCTCCCCCAGCTACACACACACTCACCCTCTCCCGCCCTGGGGGCTCCCAGTTTGGGAACTGGGTGCTCCCCTCAGCCTGTGAACTGCCTGAGCACCGCAGGGGCGCATCCTTTGTGGGACCTGGGCTCCCCAGAGGACGCCTGGCCGCCACCCTCAGTTCTGAAGACAAGGGCTCAGTCTCAAACCTAAGGGCCCCTAAGAGTGGAGCCACGCCTCCCCTGGGGCTGGGAGTCCTCCCTGCTTGGGGCTGGCCCCCCCGCATGCCCGCCCGCCCCACTCCCCGGGAGGATATTGGTCAAGGCGCTCGCGTTGGCTCATGGCATCGAGGCGCGCACGCAGCTTGGCCAGACCACGCACCCAGCGCTGCGCCTCCTCGGCGGTGGGTGCCACCAGGTCCAAATTCTTGCGGCGCCCCTTGAAGGCGATGGTGAGGCAGCGTGCTGGCTCGAAGGCACCCCCGAAGCGCCGTAGGCCCTCGGACTGGTGGCCCTCGCGGATGGCCTCGATGTGCTGGACGAAGACTGCGGAGAGGAACGGGCCGCGCGCGCGGCCGGGTCAGGGCGACGAGGCCAGGCCGCCGCTACTGTCCCCAGCCCACCACTGTCCCCCAGCCCGCCCACGGCCTCCCCGGGCGTCCCGCTCACAGATGTGCTGCGAAGGCGCACGCGGGATGCGCCGCTGGAACCACACGCTCAGGCCGTCCTCTTGCAGCCGGTACAGCCGCTCCTTCTGCCATGTCCACGAGCGGATCTTGCAGAGGCGGGAGCCCCGCAGCATGGCCCGCACGTCCTCATCCTCTGACAGGCCTGCGGGGACAGGAGGCCATGGGCACCCTGGCCACCGGCCCCACCCTCATGTTCCTTCTCAACCCCCTCCCCAGCAGGGAGAAGCATCCTCCAGCCACAAGTCTGGGCGGACTCCCCCAGGCGGCTCTTCCTCTCCAGGTCACAGGTCAGCAAACTGGCTTTGGCTCTAGGCTTTTTGGCCCCAAGGCCTGTGCTTGGTGTGTCCCACTCAGGGCTCCTCTCTGCCAAGCAGCCTCCCCTGGAGGCCTCAGAACAGAGCTACTGCTCAAGACACTGCCTGGGGCTCCGGCCTGTTAAAGGTCACCCTTTCTGCCACTGCCCTCCAGGCGTCAAGCCTAGAATCTGCCATCAAGAGCCTTTTCCCTTGAGACAAAACTCTGACCTTCAAGAGGGTTGTTGTTGTTCGGTTGCTCAATCATGTCCGACTCTTTGCGACCCCATGGACTGCAGCACATCCGACGCTTCCTTATCCTTCACCATCTCCTGGTATTTTCTCAGACTCATTCAATCCAACCATCATCAAGAGGGTAGTCTCACTATCCAACCTAAATCTTTCTTATTGCAACCCAAGCTCCTCATCTCTGCTTTCTCAAGGACAAGGAGGTCACTATGGCTCCAGGGTCTCAGACCAACCAGGCCAGGCCCAGCCCTGCTTTGGCCAGCCTGAGGCTGACCTCCAGATGCCCTGGTGAGGCCCAGAAGAAAGCATGATCTCCTGGGACACTGGGTATCCCCCTTGCCCAGACACTGTCACAACCCCAAGGGCCCTCCGGTCACAGCATCCCTCTTCCTTAATACAACAAAATGCTTATAAGGCACCTACTACATGCCAGACCCCACTCATGTATTAACACACGGGAAAACAAGTGCAGAGATGCTTCAGAAACTTGCCAGAATCCCACGGCTGGGGAGTGGTGGAAACAGGCTTTAAACCCTGGAGGTCAGGCTCCAGCATCTTCACCCTTGGCCAGCACACTGACCCCTCTGCTCCTTCGTTTATCCTCTTTGCCCCTCCCTGCAACCACCCTGGGCCTGAGGACCTTGGACAGAGTGGGATTTGGGGAGTCAAATCCCAGCTCTGTCACTTCTGTCACTTACATGGCCATGGTGGCACTACCCTGTGACTGCTCTAAGCCTCCAGTTCTCCATTCATAAAGTTGCGACCACAATAGTAGCTGCTGCAAAATCCAAGATTCAGTCAAGCTGCTGCCTGCTCTGTGGGGCCACACCCTTTGCTTGTATGTGTCTCAGCAGGGGTCAAAAACAAAAGTTTATGAGCCAGGGGACAATAGAATGAGTGGGAACTGGTCAAACTGCAGGGTCCACGCCCTTTGGAAAGGGCGGGGCCAGCCAGGGGTGGATGTGGGCCCAGAGATTCCAGAGAACTGGAATCTGAATTTGTATGTGATGTCTCCAAATTTTTCAGTGTTGGCAATTAAATCAAATTGAAATAAAAATCCCCAAACATAAAAATAAAAATCCCACCGTGTGTGCCAAAGGAAACAGGACAGTGGGCCTCTCTTTCTCCCTTTATTTTAACAAGCTCCCAGCACTGGGCTTGGCTTTAGGCTTTGTGCCCCATCCCTCAAGGACCCTGCTTGCCTGACTGTAAACCTTGACCTGAGGAATCAAGTCTAAATCCCTGCAACTGCCTCTCCCTCTCTCTGGGAGCCTTTGTAGGATCCTTCTCCATCTCTTCTTCATATCAGAGTCCTTCAAGGACCAGCTCAGATACCACCTCCTCCAGGAAGCCTTCTCTGATTTATCCTCAAATGGGAGTTCCCCTTCCCTGACCACCAATGACACTTTTTACTTTAATTAAATCACCCCATCTAAACCGTAATTTCAGTGGATTTTTAGTAAACTGAAACACTGGGATGTCCTCACCCCAGGGCTTGTCCCAGAGCCAGGCTTGCAGTCAGTGTTTTCTGAAAGGGGAGGCAGATGGAGAGACAGCTGGGGGACTAAGTGCATTCTAGTCCCAGCCCTGAGCCATCTGTCCCGATTTCTGGGCAGCAGCCTTGTGGGTCAGGGTTTCTCAACCCTGGCTGTGCGTCAGAATCACCTGGAGAGGTTGTGAAACTCATGACGCAGAGATTCTTGTTCAACAGGTGCAGGTTGGGGATTGGGTATCGGTATATTGGGTATCTGTCCTACCCTGTGGGACTTTCCTCATGATCCAGTGGTTAAGAATCTGTCTGCCAATGCAGGGGACATAAGTTCGAGCCCCGGTCTGGGAAGATTCCACATGTTGCAGGGCAACTAAGTCCGCATGCTCAACTACTGAGCCCATGTGCTGCAACTACTGAAGCCCCTGCACCCTACAGCAGCCCCTGCTCTGCAACAAGAGAAGCCACCGCAATGAGAAGCCCACTAACTGCAATGAAGAGTAGCCCTTACTTGCGGCAACTGTCCACACACAGCAACAAAGACCCAGTGCAGCCGGAAAAAATATATATATACCTTGTGACTTTGAGAGAGACTGTGATT
This sequence comes from Okapia johnstoni, assembly GCA_024291935.2. NCBI lineage: Eukaryota > Metazoa > Chordata > Mammalia > Artiodactyla > Giraffidae > Okapia > Okapia johnstoni. Next base: position 17,214,041 of record CM044306.1, on the reverse strand, counting down.
GAGAATCATGGACTCAGAGGCAGGAGGAGAAACCTGCCGTTCTTGGGAGGTTATGGGAACTTCCCTGGTGGTCCAATGGTTAAGAATCTGCCTTGCAATGCAGGGGGCTCGGGTTCAATCCCTGGTCAGGGAACTAAGATCCCACACGCTGTGGAGCCCATGCACTCTGGAGCAGCTAAGTGCAACTTCAAAGCCCTTGTGCAGCAACTAGAGAGTCTGTGTGTGGCCAAGAGAGATCAGTATGATGCAACAACATTCCCCCATGCCACCACTAAGACCTGATGCAGCTGAATAAATATATAAAAAATAAATAAATAAAAGAGACTATGGTCCCCCTTGGGGCCAATCTGTGACCCTAACAGCTCCAAGGGGTCTCCCTTTAAAATAAAGGGAGGAAGAGAGGCCCATTGTCCTCGGGACTGTGGCCTTCTGGAAGGGTCAATGCCCACTCAGTGCCACCTAGCCAGGAAGGGGAGGTGGAACCCTCCTGCTTCCAGACAAAGAGCTAGAGCATGGTGTGTGCCAGGCCAAGAGACTCACCAGACCCTCAGCCCCCTATCCTCACATCTGGGCAACCTCTGCATTCTCTCTTACTGAGGGTGGGGGGCAGGGCAGTCAGGGGGCCCTGCAGTGCCACCGGGGCTGAGCCCACCCCTCCTTAACCTCCTCAGCTGTGGGAAAAGGGACTTCTCATTTCCATGACAACTAAGCTCTGTAGCTGGAGCCACCTCCCCTGACTCGGCCAGCTCTGTGATGCCAAGCCCAGAGTTGGGGGCGGGGAGGAGGGGGGCTGGTGAATGACTAAGGCCGGAAATGGAGGTGAGTCACCATCACCGAGGGCCTGTTTTGTCCCGAGTTTTTTGCAAACAGGACATGGAGAAAGGCAGCCTGAGCTCCTGACCGGCCCCTCAATGGGACAGATTCCCACGTTAAGGGGGGCCCTGCTCCTGGCCCTCACCCCAGCTCCCAAAGAGCCTGTTGCAGGAAGGGGTGACATTCCATTCTGCCCACCCTACCAGCAAGGGCCCCCAGATCACACTGCCCCTTGGACCACACTGTCCTCCGACCACACTGCCAGTGGAAAGGCTTCACAGAATGAGGGTGAAGTGCCAGGCTGGGCCAGGTGCGGAGCACCTGGATGGGTGTCTATTTCTCCATTGCTTGAGCTTCCGAACCCTGGGATAGTGAGAGGTATGGGGTGTCAGACAAGGGGGCAGAGGTAAAGGGGTGAGGTCAGGAGGAGGGTCCAAGCTCTGGGCAGTGATGCTGGGAGGGGCCTGGCCCTCTGCCTAGCCTCCCAGTAAACATTTTTCAGTCCTGCCAGACCCAAACCCACAGATGTTTCCTCATTCCCTACTCACTTGGAGCAGGTTCACAAGGAGCCTACCTCCTGTGGTTTCCGTGGGTTCTCTATCTATCCATTTCTGCCTATCTATCCATTTCTGGAGTGGGGCTGGGCCAGCACCATGGCCACCTCGACCGAGCAGCTTGGGGAACAATCATGAAATAACAGTAGTAAAAATGAGGATAATCAGTAGCCAAAAGGTGGAAACAACCCAAGTGTCTATCAGCAGATAAATGGATAAGCGAAATGTGGTCTATCCATTCGGTGGGATATTATTCAGCCGTATAAAGAGTGAAGTCTGATCTCTGCAATGTACGACATGGATGAACTTTGACAACATTATGCTAAGTGAAATAAGCCAGAGACCCAGAAGGACAAACATACGATCCTATTTACATGAGGTACCTCGAACAGTTAAATTCATAGAAACATTTTATATCACTTATACCTCAGTTTAAAAAATTCAGAGACAGAAAGGAAATCAGAGGTTACCAGGGATTGTTGAAAGGGATAAACAGGGAACTATGGCCTAATGGTTACAGAGCTTCTGTTTAGGGTGATGGGAAAGTTTTGGAAACAGCACAGAATTGTCAATGTAATTAATGCCACTCAGTTATCTGCTTCAAAATGGTTTACATGGCCAATTTTATGTTATATACATTTTAGAACAATTTTTAGAAATAAAGGGACTTCCCTTGTGGTCCAGTGGTGAGAATTCCGTGCTCCCAATGCAGGGGCATGAGTTTGATCCCTGGTGGGGAACCTAAGATCTCACATGCCACATGGCACAGCCAAAAATAATGGTAATAATAATGTAATATGCCAGGAGGCTTCCCAGTTGGCTCAATGTGTAAAGAATCCACCTGCAATGCAGGAGATGCAGGTTCAGTCCCTGGGTAGAGAAGATCCCCTGGAGGAGGGCATGGAAACCCACTCAAGTTTTCTTGTCTGGAGAACCACATGGACAGAGGAGCCTGATGGGCTACAGTCCACAGGGTCACAAAGATTTGGACATGACTGAAGCGACTGAGCACGCATGCCAGAAACCACCATACACTTTAAATGGCTGAATTAATTCTCAATAAAGCTGTTATATAGGCAGCTAATGAATTTGTTCAGGGTTGCAGGGTTGCTAAGTGGTGGAGCTGGAGTGTGTTGAGAATTGGGGAGGGAGCTCACTCAAAGGGCTCTACGGGGCTGAACCCTAATCCACCTGGGGCCCATCCACAGGGAGCTTGCAATAAATGATAAAGAAGAAGGAAACTGAGGCAGTGCCTGGGAAGGAAGATGGGTAATTCACTCCATCCCTGCTCCTCAGTCTCATGGCCTCCAGCTGGTTCTGTCTCCTGCTCAGCCCACTGTCACCGGCTCGGGCCCAGACACCTTCCCTGAGCTGAAGGCTCACCCCTGCCCCCAGAGAGGGACTGGAAGGTGGTGGGAAACGGGCAGCCCCAGTTTCCCAGCGACCACCTTCGGCCTGGGCAGTTCAGGCTGTGTATGGTTAGGGGGCCAGAGGGGTTCTGTGGCCAAGGCTAGGGTTGGGGCAGGAATCTGCCTCAGTGACAGAGTTGGAAGAGGCTGTGGGAGGCCAAGTTCATCTCTGGCCCTTAAATCCTACCCTTCTGGACTTCCCTGGTGGCTCAGTGGAAAGGAATTTGCCTGCCAATGTAGGAGACACAGGTTCAATCCCTGATCTGGGAAGATCCCACACGCAGCAGAGCAACTAAGCCCCTGTGCCACAAAACTACTGAGCCTGTGCTCTCAAGCCCGGGAGCTGCAACTGCTGAGCCCACACACCCTAGAGCCCGTGCTCCGCAACAAGAGATGCCACCGCAATGAGAAGCCTGCGCACTGCAACTAGAAAGCAGCCCCTTCTCGTCACATCTAGAGAAAGCCCTCACACAGCAACGAAGACCCAGCGCAGCCAAAAACAAACACATTTTTTTTTCTTTTTTAAAAACAAATACATTTTGTTTACTGTTAAAAAAAAAATCCCACCCTTCTCATAGATGGGCCACTGATGGTCACAGAGGACGAGCCATGTATGCTGAAGAGTGTGGGTGGCCCAAGGAAGGGGCGGATGTAAGGACTGTGTAGGGGGCAGGGGTGGGAGGTGCTGTGTGGTCATGGGGTGTGTATGCAGAGGCCAGGGTGTATAAGGACTGAAGGTGTGTGTAGGGTGGTGTATGCATATAGGGTATGTGCACCTGTGTGGGTGTGTGGGGGTTGGTGGGTGGGAGGAAGGTGATTCGCTTGGGATAGAAACTAGGCAGTGTGTGTGTGTGTGTGTGTGTGTGTGCACTTGTGTACCACTATACACTCAGGAAGGGCACACGGGACTCCAGCAGGAATGTGAGACATGCAGGCAAGAGCGACAGACAGCCGTCAGCTTCATGCCAACAGGGGCAGGGAGGAGAGAGCTTTTTCTGGTGACTGGGGCCATGAGGCTCTGGGAGGGGACAGGCAACAGTGAGGGGTCTCAAACACCTTCCCACCCGAATCCCCTAGCCAGCAGGCAGCCCCACATCTCGGGTACCAAGAGAGTCCCCCTCACCCAGGCTGGCTGCCACACCCAAGGCTATAACTCAGTGGAGCTCAGCGCCAGAATCCATAACATTCCCTGAAACGTCAACAAAGTCAGGGAAGGCTGGCGGTGCTCCCCTGCTCCAGGCGGCATCTCCTTTCTCAGCAGGGCCAGACCAGGGGTGAAGGCTGTTTGGGGGCTGAGATGGTAGAGAGGGGCCCCCCAGAGCTGGGGAAGGAGAAGAGGTGAGGGGGCCACAATGCAGGAAAGAGCCAGCCCCTCGGCCCTGCCTGGCACACCCCAGCACTCCCCACCACCCAGGCCAGGCATCTGCCTGGACCAGGGGCTTCTCGGAAGACCCCCCACCAGCTGCCAACATCCCCCCTGGGAGGCCCACTTACCCTGCAGGACATGTTCTGGGCAGGCCGTGGGGAGAGCACGCTTGCCCTGTGGCATTTGGTGGTGTGTGCAGACTGGGGAGGGAAGGGAGCAACTTCTGCCCACTCAGCGCTCTGCTCCAGGGGATTAGGGGTGGGGGTGGAGCAACTGGGGCTCTGGGGTGGTAGGGCTGCCAGGCAAAACTCGGTATGCCCAGTTAAATGGGGATTTCAGATAACAACAAATAATAATTTAGTATCAGTATGTCCCAAATTATGTGTGGTTTATCTGAAAAGTGCATTTAACTGGGCATTCTGTATTTTGGGGGGCAGCCCTATGAGGACACCCCCTGGAGGTTGGCAGAGCCAATATGGGGGAGGGGTGTAGCAGGTCCCTCCCCACGAGGCTTAAATCACTCATCCATTCATTGTGTTAGGAGCTTGGACTCTGGGCCAGACTTCCTAGGTTCAAATCCTCAAATCCTCTCTTAGCTATAAATACTTCCCAGCTTTGAATCCTGGGCCAAGTTACTGAACCTCTCTAAATCTCAGATTCCTCACTTGCAAAATGAGGTTAGGGATTTCCCCAGTGGTCCAGGGGCTAAGACTTTGTGCTTCCAATGCAGGGGGTGCAGGTTCGATCCCTGGTCAGGGAACCAGACCCTACATGGCACAACTAAGAGGTCTCATGGCACAACTAAAGATCCCGCATGCCGCAACTAAGACCTGATGCAAATAAATACACATTTTAAAATGAAGCTAATGGTTCCACCTACTTCATACGGTTGTGACATTAAATGAGCTAGTATGTGAAAAGCACTAGCACAGTGTTACAAAGGGGTTAATTGACAAAGGTGTTAATTGCATGTATATGTATGTGTTAGTCACTCAGCTGTGTCTGATTCTTTGTGACCCCATGCACTGTAGCCCACCAGGCTCCTCTGCCCATGGAATTCTCCAGGCAAGAATTCCCTGAATTCCTTCTCCAGGGGATCTTCCCAACTCAGGGATCAAACCTGGATCTCCTGCATTGCAGATAGATTCTTCATCATCTGAGCCACCAAAGGAGCCCAGGCAATAAAGAGCCATCATTCAGTGATGGCTTTGGCAGCAGACAGACGCTGCTGCCTCTTAGCTGTATGGCCTTGGGTGGGTGACTTCTCCCCCTCCACCTCGAGCCTCTCATCTGTCACATGGGGACATCTCAGCACCTTCCCTGGGGACGGAGAGGATTAAACAGGATCAGGGCTGCTGGGTGCTCAGCACCGTGCTGTTCTCCCAGCTCTTCTTCAGCTCAACTCTTCCCTGGCTTCCCAGGTACAGGTCCGGGCAGCAGCCCAGCCCAGGGGCAGGGGGCTGGAGCAGGCTGGACCCCCATGCTCCACAAATGACTCCCACTCAATATGGGAGCTACCTCCCTCCCCCTTCATCTTAGTTCTCCCCAGTATGGCCTCTCCAAGCCCCTTCTTTTCCTTGAGCCCCTCTGAGCCTTTGAATCTGAGCCACTCCCTGCCCTGGCCTCTTGATCTGATTTGAAAGAAAATCTGTTCCATTGGACTAAGGGGTGGGGCTTCCCTGGTGGCTCAGTTGATAAAGAATCTACTGCAGTCAAGAGACCGCCTATGATGCAGGAGACCCAGATTTGATCCCTGTGTCATGAAGATCCCCTGGAGAAGAAAATGGCAAACCACTCCAATATTCCTGCCCGGGAAATTCCACGGAGAGAGGCGCCTGATGGGCTACAGTCCATGGTGTCACAAGAGTCGGACACGACTGAGCGACTCAACCACCACCAAGGGGTGTGGTGAAGGCAGTGACCAGGCCAGGCCCTGAGGATCATTCTGGGAGAGGCAGCAGCCACAGGGGTCGCATCAAAAGGTATGTGGGTGGTAGACATAGGCCTTGGTCTTGTGGGCCTGAGCAGCTGGGCCCCAGGACACCTGGGTTTCACCTCCACCCTGTTCCTGGACTCAGCGAGGCCTGGGGAAGGGGCATTCCCCATGGAGTTGACATTCCTCTCTCCGAAGGCAGTCACTCAACAGGATGGTGCAGCAGTCAAGGGGAGGGAGGGTGCCCAGGTGACATCCTGACACCCGCATAGTTCCCAACAGCGTCACTGTCATAGGGAGCCTGCAACTCCTGTGCAGCCTTACTCAGCCACAGGGCACTGAGTCTTGGGCTCAGCACTAATTACTTGTCTACAAGTGTTTCCTAGACTGTCCTCTCCCCCAGGGCTAAGTATTCTCCATCTTTGAAGCCCCAGCCCTGGCACAACACCCTGGCACCCAGATGTGAAGTCACTCAGTCGTGTCCAACTCTTTGCGACCTCATGGACTGTAGCCTGCCAGGTTCCTCCATCCATGGGATTTTCCAGGTCAGAATACTGGAGAGGGTTGCCATTTCTGTCTCCAGGGGATCTTCCCAACCCAGGGATTGAACCTGGGTCTCCTGCCTTGCAAGCAGACTCCTTATCTGAGCCACGGGGCTTGGCAAATGTGTGCGGAATGAGGAGACAGGCAGGTGGTCAGGATCATCACCTCGAACCTCCCATGGCAAACGTAACCCTTGAGGGCGGCTGACTCCCAGGGCTGCTTCTCTGGCCTACCACCAGCCCTTGGCTGTCTCCACAGCACCTCAGCTTCCCATGGGCATTGTCCTCTCCACCACTGCCCTGTAAACCAGAGGATGACACTGCCACCCATGACAGACATCTCCCAGATCCCGCCGACAGCAGAATCCAGCTCAGTCCCCTCCCTGTAGTCCTGGAATCCGTTCTGGTTCCACAGCTCACATCTGAGCCCCCCGACACTTTGCCCAACTGACCCCTCAGCCTCCCTCCAGGAGGACTCCCAGTTTTACCCCTGTGTTCATCCAACCCACGCTTACCCTACACAGTTCCTGCTCTCCTCTTGTCTAAGACCTTTCCTGAGCTCCTGACACCCTCCAGAGAAAGAGGGGCCTCGAGGATCCAGCCTCCCCCTGCCTCTCCCCTTTGGCCTCACTCCAGTCTCCCTTCAGCTCCGGGGTGCAGTCAGGGCTCCCCAGCTTCTTGCTCTTTCCTTCAGAGCCTTGTTTCTTGGTTTCGTTGTCTGACACCCTTGCCGGTGCTTCAGCTCTCTGAGGGCCAGGGCTGTATCTGTCTTGTTTGTTGCTGAATCCCTAGGGCAGAGCATACTATAGGCACTCAATAAATGTTGGTTGAATGCATGTGTGATTGATGAAGCGTAGGGCAGAGAGCATGTCTCCTGTGTTTATAAGGAGAGTGCCAGTCACAGTGATCAGAACACAGCGCTCAACAAATTCAGGTCAAATGAAAGGAGGTAGAAATAAGACCAAAAACAATGGAGGACAGAGAAGGTAAGACCAGAAGGACCGCCCTGGTGGTCCAGTGGTTAAGACTCCACACTTTCAATGCAGGGGGCATGGGTTCAACTTCTGGTCTGGGAACTAGATCTTACATGTCCTGCGGCTGTAAGAGAAGGTAAGACTGGCAAGCATTTTACCCCAAGATTCACACAGGTCTTCAGGCAACCCTGTCCTTCTATTCCCTCAGTCCCACCTCTAGTCTCTCCATCATTAACTATTCTACTGACCACAGTTCTCCTACACCACTTCAGTTTTACAGTACTTCACAGTGTATGAAATACTCTCCCAGGGACGTACCTGGTGGTCCAGTGGTAAGACTCAGTAAGATTCTGGCCCCGATGCAGGGGCCAGGGTTTGATCTCTGATCAGAGAACTAGAAACCACGTGTCACAACTAAAGATTTCACATGCCACAACTAACGAGCCTGCATGCCACAAACTAAGGCTTGGTGCAGCCAAACACATAATAAGATAAACAAAAATAAATACTAAAAAATTACTTTCACACACATGCCTCCTCTTTCAAGTCCTCAACCCCTACTCAGTCCCACTTTGCCCAGATTCTGAGAGGGTGCCAGGGGAAGTGTGGGGGTACACGCCAACATTTGCCCTCTACTAGCTCTATGGTCATGGGCAAATTCCTTACTTTCTCTTCCTCATCTGTGAAATGGGGATTATACCACCTACATCTCAGGAAGGTGAAGAAGACTGACGGGCACCACATCCCTAACCACCCAGTGCTGGCCTGCATCTGGGAGATGCTTGATAAACCACAATTGCATTCCGTTCCCCCATGACTTCCCTCAAATCTAAGAAGGCAACTCTGGCTTTCTGACCCGAAGGTCAGTGTTCTCACCAGTTAGACCAGTCCTACCAGTGCTGTGCGGCTGCTCTGATCCCAGTGGGGACTGTAGGGTTGGAAGGTTGGCATGAGATGCCAGCCTCTTCTACAACTCTTATGCCTTAAGGGGCCCAAGAATCCAGGATGCCCTGAGCGCTCGAAGACCCTAGAAGGCACAGGGTGTCCGGGAGGGGGTGACGGGCATCCTAAGCCTGTCTCTCCCTTTCTACTCTCCCAACCTTCTCGGACTCCAGTCCGCAGCCCTCGTCCAACCTCCCACTCCATACTTCCAGAAGTCGTCCTGGGAGCCTCGCTCAACCCCGGGACCTTGGGTGACCCCAGGTGTGACACTCCACCCCGCCCCCCGCTGGAACGGCGCTGGCCTTCTATCCCTCGCCAAACTCCCCACATCCCTACTGGGAAGCCCACGAACGGCCGGAACCCCCCGATCTTCCCACGATTTGCCCCCGGGGCGCGTCCGCGCCCACCCCGAGCCACCCCGGCCGCTCACTAACCCATCTTCTTCAGCGCCCGCAGCCCAGGCCTCTTGGTGCTGCCGTCCTGGGATGCGGGCGGGGACGGGAGCCCTACGGGCGTTACGACCTGGGCCGGGACCAGGGGCTCCTCGGGCTGCCGCTGGCGTCTCCTCCAGCGACTGCACAGCATGGTCGAGGGGCCAGGGCCGGGCCCGGGGTCAGCGCGCGCGGTGCGGAGCGGAGAAAACTTAGCGGCGCCGGGAGCGAGTCTGGAGAAGGAGGTGTCGGGAGGAGGGGGAAAGGGAGGGACGAGGGTCAGGGAAGGAGGGACCTGGAGCAAGAGGGCGGGGCCGAGGACGGCGCGGGGGCGGTGCGAGGCGGCGGTGAGGGGGGGTGACCCTCGGCGGGGAGCTGGACACTGGCGCGCAAGTGGGGAGGCGGCCTGGCCCGCGACCCCGAGCCTCCGCTTTCGCCCTCTGCTCCTGAGTTCTTCTCCCCGTTCTCCGAGCGGTCCTGGGATCCCGGCCCTACGCGGAGCCCCCATGGTGCAGGGGAAGGCTTCGGAGGGGGCGAGAGCTGCCGTCTCGCGAAGACACGCTCTCCTTTCCCCTGACCTGGGCTCAGTGCGGACTCAGGACCCCTTTCACCTCCTCCTCCCCGTCCTGCCCAAGGTCTCAGAAGGGAGCCAGACAGGGGATCGGGTCCGCGGGCCGGCTAGTCCTGGGCCTAGGAACTGAGCGAGGAGGCAAGGAAGCCCGAACCGGAGGGTTAAGGGGGGCGGAAACTGACGGAAAGTAGGTAAGGAGGAAGGCTCGGGCTATGACGTCATAGGATTAACTCTCTCCGCGCCCGGCCAGCTGCCGCCCCCAAAGGGGTAGGAGACTCGAAGCAGACTGGTCTGGAGAGGATGGGTCCCCGGCAGAACCTGGGAATGGACTCTTGGGTCGGTTGACACCCCTCCACCGAGCGTTTGATCGTCCCGAGACAGCCACCGCACGTCTCGTGGATGTCCTTGACATCAACGTGTGGGTGAGCGTCGAGTACGGGTTCTGGTGGCCGTGTCATGCGTGCACTTACTACACAAGAAACTACCAGCGTGTTTGTGCACAAGGGGTGTGATGTGATCTGTGTCTTCTGCAGCAAGTGCCCAGGGTCGGGGGCGGAGAGCTGGGTGCACACCGCCACTCGGCGGCGGCCGGGAACATGGCATCCAAAAGATAAAGCTTAGTTTCTCTGGACTTAGATTTGCCACCTACTTGCTTTATTCCATTTTCAGGTAGCCCTGACCTGGAGATTCCGTCCGCACTGGCTTGCGTCTCCAAGAATATCCTCTCTGGATATTCCTTCTGAATATCTAGTCTTCTCCTCTGTACTTTGGATCTTGCAATTCCTTCCTCCAGGAATGACCTTCCTCGTTCTTCTCCTGGCTTACTGTCAAGGCTTCCAAAACTCTGCTCCAGTGTCCCATCTGCAGAACTCTTGATCTCAAGACCTGATTCCCGTTTTATCCCCAGGGTCTGGTAAGTGAAGGGCTGAATAGAGTGGCTTCAATCTGCTGGGCCTGGGTTCAGCTGACTACGCGGTTTCCACCAGGGGGCGCAAGAGACAGCGTCATTTCACGACGTCCACCAGGGGGCGCTTCCTCCTGCCTCTGGCCGTCCAGGGTTGGGGAGCCAACCCGCGGATTCGCCCCGCCTGATCGGGAGAGGCACCACTAAACTATTTGCATAATCTTGAAAGGGTCGCGCTGAGTGGTTGTGGTATAGAAGAAATTTGAAACGGGCTCTCTGATTGGCGTAAGTTTTCCCTCTTGCCTTGCGTCCCCATCCCGGCCCGGAGGTCGGTCGGAAGCCTAGACTAGTGAAGAGAGGGAACCTAGGTGTCCGGGCAGTGGGCCCTGAGGGTGAGTGCGGGGCGCCGAGAGGCTGAGCCGGGGTATGGGAGGCTGGGGTGGGAGACTGCTCGCCCCGCCCTGACTCCTCTTGGCTTGCCCGTTCGCCTGTCTAGGAGTCGAAGATGTGCATCTAGAGACACCGCGACCCTTGCCACCTGACCCACACACCGAGGCCCTCTCGGCCACCCTGGTCACACCCACGCTGCCTTGCGGTAGGAAAAGGAGTCTCCTCAGTCGCAGCTTCTGACCTCCTGGGGCATCTCACTCGGGCCCCTAAAGAGCTTAGTTTGCCCCTCTGGAAAGTGGACTAGTGGCTTACAGAGGCGTGTGCCAGGGAGGGGGGTGGGGGAACCTGGAGCCTGCTCACCCACAGCCTTGTTCTTGCAGAGTCGCCCATAAGTAGGGTCCCAGGGCTAGAGATGGGTACCGAAAACGAAAGTCCAGAACCGGACTGTCAGAAACAGTTCCAGGCCGCAGTCAGCGTCATTCAGAACCTGCCTAAGAACGGTGAGGGCACGGGGACCCGCATTTGGGGGTCCAGATGACCAGGGTCTGCCTCCCAGGAGACTCTGATCCTGGCAGCTTTTGCAGACAAGTCCCTGCATGTGTTGTCCTGGGGTTCCCCTCTGCCACCTGCCCCTATCTTCCCTGAGTGAGACCTTCTCCATCTCTGCACCCCCGCCAAGGATGGTTCTCGTCCCGCCTCTATCCTCCTGGAGCTGGGAGTGATACTGTCCCCCTCCACTTCTCAACTCCTGCCCAGGCTCTTACCGCCCCTCCTATGAAGAGATGCTGAGGTTCTACAGCTACTACAAGCAGGCTACCATGGGGCCCTGCCTCATCCCCCAGCCTGGGTTCTGGGACCCTATCGGACGTTACAAATGGTGAGCTTCCCATCAGCTGGGCAAACAAGCCTCAGCTGTCAATCAGCCTTTCACACCCCTCCACCCCTCCACCCCCACCCGCAGGGAAGCCTGGAACAGCCTGGGCCAGATGAGCAGGGAGGAGGCCATGTCTGCCTACATTACCGAGATGAAGCTGGTGGCACAGAAGGTAGGGAGAGGTTGTAGGCTCCTCCCTGTGCCCAGGCTCTCAGCCAGGTGACCTGCACCCCTTCCCCCATTATGTTTCCTGCACGATGATCCACCAATGGGAATTCCACCTTCATGTTGTTCGCCTTCCCCTGCCTGACTTTGGTTCCTGACTGGGCACAAGGTGGAGGGATATGATGGCAGTAGCAGGGCGGAGGTGGCCCAGCTCAAGGGGGTAGGAGGGCAGTGGGGGGAGGGGCCAGGCTTTCCCCATTAGACCCCCTCCCGCACAGGTGATCGACACAGTGCCCCTGGGCGAGGTGGCAGAGGACATGTTTGGTTACTTCGAGCCCCTGTACCAGGTGATCCCTGACATGCCGAGGCCCCCGGAAACGTTCCTGAGAAGGGTCACAGGTCAGGCCCCCAGGCTGGGCGCTCCACAAAGGCTGATGGGACTGTCTTAGGGGGCTGCTCAATTGGAGGGGAGCCTGGAGGCAGAGGGCTCTAGAGATGTTCCTGTAAGGACCCCAGCTAGCGCCTCGATGGGATGGGTCTCAGACAGAGTCCCTGGCTAAATGGGGATGGGGAGCAGGGACCTGATCTCTTCCCAGCCCCACCTCTGGGTGCTGTCTCTGCAGGTTGGAAAGAGCAGGTACTGAATGGAGATGCTGAGGCTGCCCCAGAGCCGCCCTTTCTCCCCAAGGAAACAGCACCCCCAAGCCCAGGTCAGTGTCTGGGTGGGAGGGGCAGAGGGCCAGGCCAGAGGTGGGAGGGCCTCCAGGAATCGTGGAGGAGAGCAGGCTAGATGCCACGCTGTGCCTCTCACACCTCATGCCCACAGACACTGAGACCCCCTGTGCTCCCAAAGGCCAGGGGCAGGTTCTGGGATCCCTGTCCCAGGGCCCTACTCAGGGACCCATCTGTGCCTCTTGTGGTAGCATCTTGAGGGTCCCCTGAACAGGTGCCTCTGCCCAGGTGCACACCCTTCCCCTCCCTCCATGGCTTCCCTCCTGCCACTCGCCCTACTTACCACCTCCTCAGAGTCCCAGCCTCCCAGGGACCAGGACTCCGAGGTTTTCTGTGATTCTGTGGAGCAGCTGGAGCCTGAGCTGGTGAGACCCACTCCCATCCCCTCCCTTTCCCCACCCCACTGGGCCCCGGCTGCTCCCACCTCCACCACCCCCACTCCCCCTCCTCCCAGTGGACTTTGTGACTCTTCTCTGCAGGTTGGGGAAGAGCCATGGGGTGCCCTGGGAGGAGAGATTGACACCAGAAACAGCCCTGAGCCTCATGCAGAGAAAGGTGAGCCCCTATCTGACCCTTTGCCCCATGGTTCCAGTGCCTGGGGCCTTCCCTGGCTGCCTTCATGGGCAGAGGTGAAAGTCCAGCGCTGGGCACTAGAAAGAGCAGCCTCTGCCCGGGAAGGGTTGCCAAAAGCCAGACACTGGCTTGGAGGAGCAAAGTCCCTGCCTGGCCTCCTCTCCAAGGGCCACCAGGAGTCTGTGCCCTTGGCTGGCCTTGAGTCAGGGCAGCTGGGGTACAGCTCCTAGACCAGTTCTTTCACCTACACCTGCGTGGCCTTGGGAGTCATCTTTTCTCTCGGGGTCTCCCATTTGGGACTCTCCAAGGACGACGAGTTGAGTTCTGCCTTATCCCTTCCTAGAACTTCCAGTGTGCCACGTCCCATAAGAGGCACTTTCATAAATATTATCTCCTTTATTCCTCAGAGCGAGCAGCCCTGTGAGAGAGAGGACATGATTTTCAGATGACAAACGAGACTTAGAGAAGTTACTGACTTGCCCAGAGCCACAGAGATAAATGGTAGTACTGGGGTTCGAACCCCTGGCAGTCCATTAGCTGCATGCATGGACTTTATAAGACTTACACTGGGCACAAGGGATGGCATTCTACCGACTCCTCCCTGGCCCTGCTCCAGCCCGCCACCACCCTGCCCCGAGCTGAGTTACTTCCTGAGCCCCCTTCCCTGTGTGTCTGTGCTCTGCAGGGATATTGGAAGGCCCCCTGCTGGGGCCCCAGGAATTGGACTCGTGGCTGGTGGGGACAGTCCACGCGCTGCAGGAGAGTATGCGGGACATCCAGGGGAGGCTGCAGAGCCTGGAGAGCATGCCTGTGCCCCCCAAGCAGGTGAGCCCCCTCCAAAGGTCCAGGGCAAGACTGGGGCAGAATTTTGAGGGTCTCTATGCTAGGCTCCTCAGCCAGCCACTTCTGTCTTTGTCCCCCCATCTCTACCTGCCCACACTTCTGCCTTCTCCAGAGAATGGTGTGGCTTATGGGTCAGGCCAGGGAGTCAGGGGTTCTGAAGTGCTTCCAACCTGGAAAGGAGAGTGGGAGAAGCCCTCCTTTCCTGCTCTTACCCCCACTCCGGGCCAGAAGGGAAACCGAGGACAGAGGGAATTCCAACAGTTGGAGGGGCCAGAACCTGTCTGCTCTTTGCACTGGGACTGGGAGGGGGTCCCTACTGCCCCTCCATCAGGACTTCTTCTGTTCCCAGACTTACTGTCTTCCCCTCCCCTCACATTCAGCCCTTGCACCCCTCACTGCCTTCTGACTTCTAGATCTGCTTGCCCCTGACACCTCTGCTTCTGCAAAATAAATAACAGCAGCCATTTCTGCAGCCCCAGCTGTGTGCCAAACACACTACCTGCATTACCTCATTTTATCCACACACACACACACACAAACAACAATGAAATAGGTTTTCTTTTCATTCCCTTTTTACAAATGAGGAAACTAAAGCTCTGAGAGGTTGAATAACTTACCTCAGGACCTGGAAGTAACTCAAACAGCCTGGAAGAACCCCACAGAGCTGCTGTGAGGATTACATGAGATAATGTATGTCGGTGCTTCCGAATGGGGCTCATTGTTACTATTAGCATTATTATTAAGTGATGGAGCTGGGAGTGGTCCCACTTGTATCTCCCTCCAAAGCTGGCATCCACCATTAACTCTGAATTAGTCTGTTCTTGTGAAGCCTGGAGCTGTGGGGGCAGGGGATGGCTGAAGTCCTGGATATGGAGGAATCACTCAGGTGACCCTTTGTCCGCTTGGCACAGAGGAATTGGTAGGAATTTCCTCAGATCCACAGTGGCTAACATTTCAACACTCACCCCTGCCTCACTGAGGTTTTACTAATATTTTTTGTTTACCTTTTGCTAATTTTATATGCTGAATATTTCCACCCTGAGATACCTGGATTTGCATCTCTGAAAATAAGAACACTCTACTACCTAGCAAAAACATTTTATCGCACACCACAATTCCTTCGTATCATCAAATACACAATCCAGATTCAAATTGCCTTTTCCAGCTTCCCTGTCTGTCCAGGCCAGGAGCCTCTGTCCTTAAGACTCTGTTAGTCTAGACCAGTCCCTCTTCCTTGCTACTGACTTGCTGATGAGACTGGACAGTAGTCCTGTAGACTGTACCACTTTCTGGAGTCTCATGACAGCCCTGTGGCTAGATTACATGACCAGATTACATCAGAGGTGATGTTCTTTCTCCACATCAAGAGACACATAACTGGATGTCCTACCATGAATATTCCTAGTGAGGACCACAGCAGGGATGAAGGGGTGACAGTCTGATTCCACCACTTGGAGCCAGGGACTGTCTGAGTTCCCCATCAGCCCCATTTGACACACAGCTTTTGACAAGGGATAGATAATCCTTGCTTGGATCAATAATTTAATGGTTGCAAAAATGTGGGCTTATCTGATTCCTTTAACATTTATTAGCTGGCATTTTTCTGTAGAGTTTCCCTGACCATCTAAGATTTGCCTGAAATATGGTGCCTTATGGAAGGGCAGAATAAGTGCTTAATTCTTTCTCTTTAATTATCTATTTTTAAAGTAAGGAGTTGATTTAACAGCCACCTCAATGGTAATAAATTTCCAACTTACTCCTTTATGAATTTATGGACTTTAAAGACTCAGTATTTCAGTCAACTGCAATCATATTCTTTTTGATGCCCAGACTGTCACAACTTTGGTAAGACCCTCCCTTTCTAGCTGGGTCCTACCTTCTTGTAATATGGTCTCATTAATCCTTAACAGCTTCCTTGCTTCCTGGTATAAGACATCCCACATTCAATCCCACCTTCTCTGCTCCAGACCTGAAATGTGCCACTTCTCCAAGGAGCCTTGCTTCCTTTCAACAGATAATGGGATTTAGAAACTAAAATCTGAACACCTTGGGTCTTCATTGGAAATGTGGCACATCCTTTACGATATGGGTCTTCAGGCCATATCAGGCTTTGTGGCCCAGAGGAGATGACCTCTAAATCAGTTCCTCCGCTCTTTTAGGCACCTTGAATTGCCGTGGGAGGAGGATAGGAGAGGGAGTTGGGGCTCAAATGTTTCAGGGACAAACAGGGAGCCCCAGTCTTTAGACTGGGGAGAGGGAGGTAGCAGCTCCCACTTGAGTTCTGGAAGCAGATCCCTAAGGAGGGCCTAGCCTGAGCTGAGGCCTGGGCTAGCTCCTGACTCTCTCCTCTTGGCAGCAGATGCCCCCACCCAGTGCCAGGCCTTGGCCCCTCAGGCTTTCCGGTCCCACGCTGATCTTCTTCCTCCTGTGGCCCTTCATCGTCCAGTGGCTCTTCCGACAGTTTCGGACCCAGAAGAGGTGACTCGGTGGAGGAGTCTGCAGCCAACAGGAGGCTACGAGCCCTGTGTTCTGCTGTGCCCTGAGCGTTCCTAGAGTTTAGGAGAACAGCATTAACCCCCGTTCTCACCCCGTTTCTCGCCCCAAAGTGTTCGCCTTGACACCCCTCTCCTCGTGTGGGAGCCGGATAACACCCTACTCTTCCTGCAGCTCCACAGAGACTGTCCCTCCTCTCTCCCTCGACCACCTCAGGCTCCCTGGGGAGACTGCCCTTGCGGAGCAAGTCCCCCGTTCGGGGTGGGCGGGTGATCCAGGGGCGGAGCTACCGAGTCTCAGCCTCTGCCCTCCCCACCCTCTGAGTCACCTGACTCCTCTCTCCGAGAAGGCTCAGCTCTTGGGCAAGTTGGGACTTCGGCCGGGCCCTAGAAGAGTGATTGGCTGGCGGGCTGTTGGGAGGGAGGCCAGGAGGCTCGACCGAGTTGGGGAAAGGCGGAGAGAGCTGGCCCCGGGGGAGGGCAGTCAGCTCCTTTTGGCTGGCCGCCTACCCGCAGAAGTACTCAGGACGTCCTCACTAAAGATGCACTTACAAAAGAGTGTTTCACTAAATAAAATAAAACCTTCATCTTCTGCCGTCTGGGCTGCCACGGAGTGAGGCGGAAAGCGCGTCCGGGACGCGCGAGGTTCAGGTCCCTTCTGTGGCCCTTCCCCCGCTGCCGTGGACGGCCCCGAGACGCCAGCGGTCGCAGTTCCAGAGGGAGCATTTCCCGACTCCCGGGGCTAGTGGAGGGAACACAGCCCCGGGTCTGCAGGGGAGGCGGAGAGGCCGCCGGGGGTGGGGCCACGGCCCGGGCCCCGCCCCCTGCCCCGTCGTGGGTGGGGATTGCGGGGGGGAAAGCTGCGAGCTAGGGGCGGCGGGAGGAGAGGAGTCCGGCGGGCTCGAGCCCAGGCTCCGTTCCCGCCCGAAAGGGAGGGTGGCTACTCCCTGCTCCGCGCGCCCGGCGTAGGGTCGGGGGCCGAGTTCCGGGCCCCGGAAGTGCCCATTGCTCGCTTCCCCCTCCTCAGCTGCTCTCTCCCTGTGACCTCTGCGCTAGGGCTTTCCCAGGGAACTTTCTGGAGGGCCAAGGACGGCGGGAGCGTCGTCCATTCGGCCCCCGTCGGGGTGGGTCAAGTGCCAAACTGAGCAGAGACCTCTGGGAACAACTGGAGGGCAATGGAAGAGGGGCCAAACTGGTGCTGGGGATGCAAGCGGAAGCCAGCGCCACCACTTGCGCATACTAGCAGTGTGACTTGGGCAGGATTCTTTGCTCTGACCCTGGGTTGCCATGTTTGTGAAATAGCGATGAAGACCTTTTCACCATAAGGCAGTCCTAGGGTTTAACGACCAGGACATTAATGACAAAATGCCTAGCTAATGTCAAGGTGCGTGGCCTCCAGTTTCACAGAATTCTGGAATTCCACAACCTGGCAGTCTGACCACTCCTCCCCTAATAGAACAAATGAGCCCATACAGCTGAGCCAGGTTCAACAGACTGAGGCTGGGCTCAGTTGTACCTTCCAAATTCCCTGACTGAGGGTACCCAAGGAGTCCTTTGGAGTCTGAAAATGTAACAATTTGGAGTTCTCTCGAAAAACTCCTCAGGGAGCTCCCACTGTTGAGGAGAAGCTCTTGCTCCTGCGAAGCTTCTTGCATGACTGATGAAGCAGCACAGGGGAGGGGCAGGCTTTTCAGAAAGACCTGAGTTCTCAAGGAAAACAGGCTAGGATGTTCCATCTCAAAACATCTGGATGTGCCTCAAGGTCACTCTTGCTTGCCTCTCCCTCTGGGCATGCCCATGACCACTTCCCCACAAAACCACTCCTGAATCCCCAGACAAGTCCTGTCTTGGGACAAGATGCCTACTCATCATAGAATGTCCTGCTTCATGCCACTCTGCTTGAAAATGCTTCATATTTTAGACAACCACGAAGTCACCTCCTCCATGAAACCTGCCCACAGTTCTCAATTTCTAAGCAACTTGGCTCAAGCTCCTACTAGGATTTTCATCACCTGCCATTTTGGCTTACTGTAGGTTTGATGGCCTCTCTACACAGTCCTTGAGTAGCACGGATGAAATTTTACTCATCATTGTGCCTTCTTATCCAATGTGAGATTAACCTGACGGTCCACTGTTTAAGAATCAGTGCTTCCATTGTAGGGAGCCAGGTTCTTCCCTTAGTGGGGGAACTAAGATCCCACATGCCTCCAGGTGAGGCCAAAAAAAAAAAAAAAAGAAAGAAAGAAGGGCCAGAAGTTGGCTGAAGGTGCTGCAGATGGAAAGGAACTAAATCCAGAGTTCTTACAAAAAACGGCACGGGGTCACAGAGACCTTCGCTTTAGCCGAAAGTGTCACTTAATTGTTATGTGACCTTAGACAAGTCACTTAATTTCTGAGCTTTAGCGATTTCTTATCTCTAAAATGGAGACAAGAATCCCTACCCTGCCTAACTCACTGGGCTGTGGCAGGGCAAATGGTTGTGTGCAAAGGAACGCTGTGCGGTGGAAAGCGGTTGGAATATAAGACAGGGCTGTTAATGAAGAAACAGAAGAGTCACAGTGTGTGGCAAATGGGAAAAACTGAGATTACAGGAAGATTTTCAGTTCGGTTCGGTGGCCCAGTAGTGTCCGACTCTTTGCGACCCCATGGACTGCAGCATGAAAGGTTTTAGGCCTAAGTGATTTGAGTGGAGGGTTTCAGCTACTCCTGGCCCTCAGCCCCTGCCCTTTGGGCGGAAGCCTGGAATCTGGAGAATTTTCACAAGGAGAGTTATGTCGCGCGCCGCCCACCCCCCATGAATCTGTCCCACAGTTCCGGGGCAGAATCCCTCTGCCCCCATTTCTGGGCAAGGTTTCCTCCTCGGGGAAGCCTCTAGGCTCTGCTTCCTTGCTGGTGCAGCATCCACTGACGAGGAAGAGCCTCAGTGGATGGTTCTTTCCAGTCTGTGGCTTCTCTCTCGCGTAGCCAGGGTTGATTATTTCAACTCAGTATTAATTTCGAACCCCTCCCCCAACAAAGAGGCTCATCCGCTGCCCTGGACTCCCATCCAGGCTCAGGAAAATTTCATGGTCTATTCCCAACTGAACAGACCAAGACAGCCCCAGGAGGCCATTTTCTTCGATAGAAGCTGAGGCCCGGGGAGGAAGAAGGGAAGCGAGGTCTTACATCCCGGGGTCTCGGGGGATCCCAGGGTGCACACCCAGCACTTCCCGGCGCCAGCGAGAGAAATCAGCCACAGCCCACCATTTTGCACCGGCCCCTGGGCGGGGGCGGCCGTGAAAGACTACGCTGGGGCTGGGACTCCGCTGCTTTCCGCCAAGGGTCCCAGGGTAGTCCGGGGGTGGACGTCACCCGGGACTCGAACCTGCTTTCTCATCTTCCGAGGCCTAGTCGGAGGTTGCCGCCGTAAAGCAGTCACACTGTCCCTTTAAGGCGGCACTTTTTATTCTTCATTTGTTTACCTCTTCATGCGTTTTTAACAAAAAAGTGTTCACAATATCCTTCCGCAAACGTCAATCCCAGTCACTAATCAACACCTTGAAGCCATTCTTGTAATCTTAAGAATCGAGAATTAGTAGCCGTGGGCCAATATCTCTCTTTACAGAATTAAGTATTCGTTAACACTTTAGGGACTACTTTTTAGGGGTAAACCATTCTCGCTTAAGTTAACAAATGTTTATGATCCTCAGAACCTTTCCGCTGAGAACAGTATAAGATAATAACCTTTAAGACGCACCTTTTCATAAAAATATTCTGTGCAGGCCCTCACAGGCCATCGAATCTTCTTGTATTCCTGAAGCAGAATGGTATGGTCCAGAACCCGCCCCATCTTCTCTGCGATTGGCCTTCCTTCCTCGGCGAGACGTGTGCCTTTTGACCAATGGGCGCTCACGTTTCTCTAGAGAGGGATGAGCGAAGGAAGGAGGCGGCCTGGAAAACGCCCCCTACGCGTCCTGGGATTGGCTACGTCGCACGGCGCGCGAGAACGGCGGGCCTGAAAGATGGGAACTACGACTCCCAGCTTCCCGTGATGGGGACTCCGTCACGCATGCGCATGGGCGGGGCGGACCGGCTTCTATATAAAAGGGGCGCAGAGGGCTGGGAGGCAGCAGTTGGAAGTTGGCAGGTGGAGAGGCAGGTTGGGAGGGGAAGTTGGGGGAGGAGGCGGAAGAGGAGCTGTCGGAAGGGGGAGGAGGGAGGGAGGAAAAAGAGGAGGAGGCGGAGGAGAACTGAGCTGAGCAGAGCATCGAGCCAAAGGGGAGATGAGTTTGTCTGTCCTCGGCTGAGGCTCCGGCCGGGCCTAGGGAACGGGGAGCTCGGCTTGGAGCGACACCCGTGGAAGTGGGAGGAGGTGGCTTTGGGACTTTAACCCCTTGTGGGTGCTGCGGCAGGGGATTTAACCCTTTGTGGATCCGGCCCCTCGGAGTCAGCGTCATCGGGTAGTTTTAACCCCTTCGGGGCTGGGTTTAACCCGTTGGATTTAACCTAATCTTCTTGCCCACCAACTTCTCGATCGCGGGGGCGGTCTGCGGGAAGGCTTGAAGCCCACCCCCTCTGCACATTACGTACTGTTCCTGCTGCTGCACCTCCTTGGACCCGCTATCTGGCCGCGCTCTGGGCGCTTAACCCTTTACTGACTTGAGCGCCCCAAAATTGCAGTTGGAGTTTGCTGACAGAAGGACTGGCTAAAGGCATCACTGCAGGAATTACAGACCGAAGAGGACTGTGGTGGACATTTTTGCAAAGAAAAGCAAACCTTTTTTTCCTTAAGGACTTACAGCCAACATTCTTCAAACTTCGAGAAGAAGATTCTATTAGCAATGGCCGAGCCACTCTTGTCAGAGTATCAGCACCAGCCTCAAACTAGCAACTGTACAGGTGCTGTTGCTGTCCATGAAGAACGGAACCCTGATCGCCCCCCAGGCGCGGAGGAGCGGATGCCGGAGGAAGACAGTAGGTGGCAATCGAGAGCGTCCCCCCAGTCGGGTGGCTCTCCGGGGCAGGGGGGTGAAGGGAGCCTGGAACCCCAGCCGTCTCCCCTGAAGACCCAGGTCTGTCCAGAATCCAGCTGTCTGGAATCGGGTGAGAAGGGCCAGAATGGGGACGACTTGTCCGCTGGCGGAGCTCCCCCGCAGCAGAGACAGGTGGGCAAGAAAAAACATAGGAGACGCCCCTCCAAGAAGAAGCGGCTTTGGAAACCGTACTATACGCTGACCTGGGAGGAGAAGAAAAAGTTCGATGAGAAACAGAGCCTGCGAGCTTCGAGGATTCGAGCCGAGATGTTCGCCAAGGGCCAGCCAGTTGCTCCCTATAACACCACGCAATTCCTCATGGATGACCACGACCAGGAGGAGCCGGATCTTAAAACCGGCCTCTATCCCAAACGGGCCGCTGCCAAATCCGACGACACCAGCGATGAGGACTTTATGGAGGAAGCGGGCGAGGAGGATGGGGGCAGCGACGGGATGGGAGGAGACGGCAGCGAGTTTCTGCAGCGGGACTTCTCGGAGACCTATGAGCGGTACCACGCGGAGAGCCTGCAGAACATGAGCAAGCAGGAGCTCATCAAAGAGTATCTAGAGCTGGAGAAGTGCCTCTCGCGTATGGAGGACGAGAATAATCGGCTGCGGCTGGAAAGCCAGCGGCTGGACGGCGACGACGCGCGTGTGCGGGAGCTGGAGCTGGAGCTGGACCGGCTGCGTGCCGAGAACCTCCAGCTGCTGACGGAGAACGAACTGCACCGGCAGCAGGAGCGAGCGCCGCTGTCCAACTTTGGAGACTAGACTGAAACTTTTCCGGGGGAGGGGGCAAAGGGGACTTTTTACAGTGATGGAATGTAACATTATATACATGTGTATATAAGACAGTGGACCTTTTTATGACACATAATCAGAAAAGAAATCCCCCCTGGCTTTGGTTGGTTCGGTCAATTTAGCTATGATGTAGCTTGTGTGCTTTCTCCTGTTCTTTAATTATGTCAAACTGAAGGGTTGCTTTCCTTGTTTTCCTTTTTGGAGTTTTTTTCTTTTTTAATGTGTAAGTAACTTGACCAGGTTATAATGCAGTTTTCTGTTAAAAATCTCCTTAAATGGAGCTATAAGGTGGCCAAATCTGAGAACCATTAAATTCATTCTAGTTATAATAAATATTTGTAAGTGTAACATAGTTTGTGTGATTTCTAGAGCTAATTCAAAGTAATACTGATTTATGTGATTGCATTGGGGGGAGGGGTAAAGGAAGCATTTAATTTGTCCATTTTCAAAAACAAACCTTAATAGGGGAATTTTCCGTTTGCCCAGTTTTCCCTTGTTAGTGTGCTACAATATACAGTTCCAGCAAAATATAAAGATTTAATTATCTTCGTTACTTAAGTGTGTTTGTTTTCTAGTGCCTTCATTTCCTTTTTTGATGCTGGAGAAATAAACCAGTGTTGGGTGTTTGGGGAGTAAGAAGTAACTATGATCAGCAGCTTAAAATTTAATTCTGCTTCTCAATAGCCATTCAAGTCTATTAACAAAAATGTAAACCTAATTTGGCCATTTATCAGGTTGGACAACTGACAGCCTCATTTCACTCCTACAAGTGGGTTTTTAGTAATTCCCCCCTCCTCCTCCCAGTAAGGCTGGAAGGAGTTCTTGGATGCCTGGGAAAAGCACTTATCTTGCTTTCTTAGTGCAAGCAATGGTTGAATAAACAGTTGTGAGACAGCTCTTTATGTTAAAATATTCAGAGGTAGGGAATATTGTATTCATAGAGGAAACGACCATTTGGGGCATTCCAAGGACTTAACCCTAAATGCCCAATACTGAAGTGCTCCCTATACCAAAAAAAGGAATAGGAGCTGTCCACCTTTCCATGAGACTCAGACTAAAATTAGAAATGCCCCCTCACTGCAAATAAAATGTAAAGCTTCTGGTTGAGCTAAATTAAGTCCTTGGGGGCCAAGTGGGAGCCCTGCACCATCCCTACAACAGCCTCTATTCTCAGTCTTCTAAACTGTGCTGATAGCTGCTTAGTCCTTGAATAGTTCTACTCTTCAAAGTGCAAGAGGCCCTGGGAATTCCTTTTTGCCCCCAAGTCAAAATAGAAACTGTAAGACTGTTCCCTCCTGTTATCATGATTACCCAGCCTACCTTTACCTGCCCTGTGTTTCCCTAGAGCAAATGCATTGCTCAAATCACTAGCACAAGGCTTCTTTCACCTGGTTCCTTAAAAACATACGGGGCCATGGGGTCCGTGAGCCCCATGGAGTTGTATGTAGACTTGTATTATGTGTAGGTACTTCTGGAGACAGGGTTCTGGAGAATCATGAAATTCTCAAACTCCTTGAAAGTTATGAACCCCTGGGTGTGGGGGGGGAACTCCCATTGGGAAGCTTGCTTTTGCAGCTAAAGGAAATAGTGGAGGTGGTGGGAACTTCAAGAGTGAAATGTGCCTTATGATGCGTGAGAAACATACATGAATCCATGAATCAAAGGAAATTATGGCGGTTAAGACTGACTCAGGGCCTTCAAAGCTGGACTGAGGTGGCCCTATTCTGGCAGATGGTCCACTGGAGACAATGTATGATCAGCTTTTCCTTTGGCCTAAAAACTACATTAAAAGTCTATTTTGAAATAGTTTTCGTGTTTTTAATTTTCCTTCTGCCATGACGTCATACAGGAGTCCCAGAAACAGCTGCTTGGAAAAGCAACACTGCCCTCTGGCTTTACAGTGCACAAGCAGGAGCCTCGTTCTGACTGCACTACGTGGGATGCAGCAGTGATGGCCTCTTGATTCCAGAACCTCTTCTTAATAAGATGGGTTTAAGTATAAAGATCTTGTTTTCCTATTAGTCTTAGAAAGACTTGTAGTGCATTGATCATCAGAAAAAAAAAAAGTGTGTTAAGTTTTAGGACACAAATTCAATCCAGTCTCTAAAATTATACAAATTTAAAGTAATTGTCATAATTTACTTCAATTTACCTTGAGATATGCAACTCTGAATTTTGCTTTCAAAGTCACCTGCATTTTGTTGTATTTATTGCATTTAATGTTCTTAGAATGATGCGGTTTGTGCAAAATTTCAATTTTCTATCAACACTTTCTAAGTGAAACAATTGCCTTGCATACTGCTGCTGGGGGAAGAGGGAAGACTCTGAATTCCCTATATTACCAGGATCATGCCAAATGATCCTCAAGTCCACTCTAGCCATTCACTAAAGGCATTTCTGCTAAACAATTTAAATAAGCTGTTCAAAAGATCATGCTTACACATTAGCAATTTCAGTCATTCTCTTTTACTGGGTATTCAGCAAGGGCAAAGCACTTTCCAAACTTCGGAGACAGCTGGCTGGGCAGCTTAATCCTCCTTTGAGCTAAGGAAAACTTTTCTTGCTAGCCTATAACCTAAAGTGGCCCTCAGGAGATAGAGCCCTGATTTCTGCTTGAGTGGGAAAACCAGGGAGTTTCAGATTGGTTTAGCTCTGAAAAATAGACAAGGTTTTTCTAAAGAGAGGAAACATAAAATTAGACCAGACTAAAGAGTCAAAAAACCAGGCTCCCAGTTCTACCTTTGATATATACTAGCAGTGCAAGCCTTAACACTCAGAGCCTCATTCTTCATCAGCAAAATGGGGCCATGCCTACATTACATAACTGCTGCAAGGATTAGAGACAGCATGAAAATAGTCTGTACAAGAATTAAGGTACCATTGATATCACTGGTTCTTTTTAAGACCAGAGCAACTGCCCATTTGATCTGTATTTTAACTTTGTTCAGAGTAAAATAAAAATCCTTTGCTTGGGGAAATGCAAATAAATATACTTTATCCTGGTGAATTCAAAAGAGAAATCAAAGAAATCTACAGAAATAAGCAAAATCCACAACTAGTCTTACTTCAGAAAACCAACGTTCAGCCAAATATTTGATAATGTACTATAGGTGTCCCCGGCCACTTACACCAACAGCAAGAAACAAATATTCATAACAGTGTGATGGAAAAGCTGGCGAGTAAGAGTACTGTATTTGTACCTATGTACACCTGAGTTTGTGGGCTTTAAAAAAATATTTTCCCAATTTCTTAAGCAATATTGTAATAAAATTCCACTTTGCTATCTTTTTTCATGTAAAGTGTAAAGGGCTGTTGCTAGAAATGAAAAGTAATTTCTAAAAGAAAATGTCAAGTTCAGGCCCTGAATAGTGGGATCTGCTGACCAAAGGGCAAGTCACACTCTGTAAGACAAAATATATGGTCTAGAAAGCGAAGATTCAATATTTTGCCAATTCCTGCCAGTTGTCTTTGAATGTTGGAAAGCTTACAACATCAATTCATTTCTTGCTGAAAAAACAAAGGCAGATAAATAACAGCTCTTGCAAATCCTCCTGAATAAAGTTTTTCCTGGACTTTACTGAGAGGCAATTCAATTATGACAAATGATGTAACACTGGTAACAGCAGGGATAATCCAAGTAGTTTACTAACAAATCTTTACACACCTCGAAATTCTTTCAAATGGTTGAGCTGCCACCAGAAACAGCCAGTATGTCTTCTCAAATAGCTAGTGTGATTCTTTCTCTCAATACAGCACCAAGAACAGTTATAGTTGGCTTAAAATTTTCCCAAAAGAATGAAAACTTGTAGAGTATTGTAAACTCTCATCTGAAGACACATTCTATTTGATACCTTCACTGACTGTGTGAAGTGTTAAGAAACAACTCTGGGTCAACGGTGAGCAAAGATGATATTTCTGAAGGAAAATGTGAGAGCTCTAGTGTTCCATGCACAACAATTTGAGAAAACGATAGCATTACTGCTCTTGTAAACTACTCAGTAGAACCTGTCCTAGCCTCCAGAGTGTCAGAGAAGATTAATTTGAAGTATACCTGGGTAACCCCAGGACAACTTTCAGGCAAAGGCAGAGGACCAAACCAGAAGATGGAAGGAAATGTTGAAGAGGTCAGTTCTACCTTCCTCTCTAGGGCTTACTAAAAGTGTATTTAAAACAGCAAACATTTTAACTTAAAAATAGAAGAGAGAGAGAAGACGATGAGGAGGACTAAACACAGTAAAAAATTGTGGAAATCAAATAGCTCAGGAGCAAGAATTTTCATCCTGAATAGGGCTGCTGCAAAGAATCACTCCTGTCAATGAATTCTGTTCACACACAGCCAATAGTCCCAGGAGCTGGCCATTAGGCGAATGTAAGCCATTCAGGACTTGAGGTAACAACTGCTTGGTACCCTGAGAGACTGACCCTTGCTCAAACTTCTGGATGGAACATGGCAACCAAGGCCACACTTTGGGAAAGCAGGCCTCCCAACTGCTCCAAATAACCTTTGAAGCAGAAGTTCTAAGGTTCCCAAATAACTAAGTTATAACAAGTAAATGTTTACACGGCCACTCGAGTCGTTATTCAAGATATTTATGATGGAGGCTGCACTGATATCAATTTCAAATTAGGAAACTGAGGCATATAAAGTTTGTCGAATTTGTCATAAACCACAAAGCAACTCATCTGAAACAGGAGAGCTGAGAAGGAAGTTGAAGGTCTGGTTGAACATTAGACCAACAATAGATTCAGCAACAAAATGACCAGTTGGGCCTCATCTTCAGGATTTGGCTCCTGGCCACGTGCACCGAGTCTGCGGTAGCACACATAGAAACAGAACTTGGAGATCCCGACTTCCAGTCCTGTGTTGTGCTCAGTAGGTAACCAAGGGACCATTAACAAACTGATTTTATTCCCAACTTGTCTTATCAAGGAATGGAAAAGCATATGGGTCATCCTTAAAAGACTTTCCCCTTTATGAGTAAAATTTCTGCACCTGGCACAGTCCTCTTAGTAGCTTCCAAATGTTTAACTAGATTACTTCACAATGGAGGATGAATCACAAGTCTGAGATCCTCCATCATTACATTCTTGACAACTGAACCACAAAGATAAGCTTTAAAGCCCCTTTCAGCTATGACTGTTTAACTCCTACCAACTTAAGTGTCAGCTTTTCCAAACTGGTATCTTCTCTTGATCTGAACAGTGTAAAGTGAATATGAGGTAGGCCAAGTCAACCTACAGCATGAATCAAGTGTACTCAATCTTTATTTAGGATAAGTGGCTCATATTTTAGATTAAGAATGTATCAAAGGTGATCTTATTTTTTTGCAATCCAGTTCTAAGACTTCCTCTAAGAACATCCGGGGGACAAAGAGAACATAGTTAAAGCTCTGGAGTTGTCACTCTTACAACTTAAAAAATTACTAATAGGAGGAACAGGACTTCAGTTCTGAAAAAACTTTGCTATGAAGGCCAAAAACTTAGGAACGATTTGACCATCTGTAATCAGCCATGGGCTTCACCACAAGATACCCTCAAAGATAAAAGTTCACTGCCCAGTCACTATCTCTACTTCAGTCTAGCTGGGCATAATTTTAACTGACTTTTTAGCAACATTAAGCAACCCCTGTGCTATGAATCTTTCTGAATTTAGATTTCAAGCAGTAACAAAATTGTTTCATCTGCAATTCAAGAAAAGAATTTCACATCAATCTGCAATCCTTAAGAAGCTGCTACAACTGTAATAAAAGGTTGTTTATTTTTTTCAAAGCAGGTTTCTCCTACTCCCTCAAACACCACACATATGAGGTAGCTCAAAACTGCAATTTCTATTTTGAGGGTCATCTGGGATCCACAGAAGTGATTTTTAATTACTTGGAATTTCAAAACAGAGGTTCCCTACTAACAATGCATCAGTGGCAAAATATTCCCCCATTTTGTTTCCTTTGTGGGAGAAAAGTTCTTTAAATTGTAAAGAATCTGTAGTCTTACAAAGATTACATTGGAATTAGTTCTTTTTTTCCTTTAGGAGGGCGGCCATCAATCCAAAGGTTTTGGTACAAGTTATGGCTCAGATTTCAAAATGCAAACAGATGTTCCTGAAGCAACCGAAATGGGCCACTCCACTTTTATTCCCAGAACCGTGGCGACTCCCAAGTTACTTTGTATCCCAACTCTGCAAAGGGCAAAACCCCATCCCCCTTTAGTGTAAACTTTCAAGAGAAGTAGAACAGCACACTTTTGGAGTTTCCCAAAGCGGCTGGCGACGTGCGAGGTCAGGTCGTTCTGAGTGAGAATCGGGGCTGGACAGAAGGAATCTCGAGGGCAAGAGCGCTCAGAGATTTGCACGTGCCGCGATCTAGCTGGTCCCTGGGGAGAATTAGTGGTTGCTACAGTAGGAAGAAGGCTGTTCCTTTTCACAGCCCTGGCCACGGGGTGGCCTTGGTGCATGGGGGAAGATGGTGGGTGCGCCTGGCTCTCTGCCCTCAGAGCCTCCAGCTGACTGCCACGCCGAAGGGACGCGCGGCCGGAGCTGTACCTCCACCCGCCCCCGCGGCGCCAGTCTTTGGAATGTGGCGTCGCCCCCACCATGCCCATCGAAGTAGGGGTCCCGCTACACCGGGCCTCGCCGCCATACCCAGGCCGCATGGGGGTGGGGAAAGAACTTAGCGGAGTTCGGCCGCAGGATCAGAGCCCCCGTGGTAGGAACAAAGGGTAGTCGTTTCACCCGGTCTCTCCCCAGTTGGGGTCTCGGGAAATTCGGGGTAATTACCCAAGAACCCCGCCCTCTGTGAGAGGCGAGGTTGCGGGGCTGCCGGGACGGTTTGAGGACCGGGCCCGGCCGGAGAGACTCAAACCTTCACCACCCCCGGCCCCGGGTCCCACTCCCCGCCGTCTCCCGGCGCCGCCACTTCAGGCAGCCCACTCGGCCCGGCCTCTCCCCGCGCCCGGACCACCCCCCATGGGGTGCTCTCACTGCGCAGCGAGTCCCTCCGCTGCCTCCTCCCAGCCCAAAATGGCGGCGGCGGCCACCGATCCTTCTCGTCGCCTTCCTCTAGGGCCGAGGATACCTCCGCGCCCAAGCCCCTCCCCCTTCAGCCGGATCTATTTTCTGCCCAGTAAAGATTAACGCCATCAATGAACTCTTTAATTGAGGTAGGGAAGGCGGGTCTGATTGTGCTTCCGCACAGCTAATCGTTGACGAACGGGGGAATATTGATAGGTGAATGGACCAATCAAAGGAGGCATCGATGAGCGCGGGATGCCGCTCGCGAAAGGGTAGATGGGTTTTGAGTTTTCTGTGTGCTTGTTGACGTGACAGGCTCTTGATCCCCCGTCCCCAGCTAGAAGAACTACAATCCCCAGCAGGCACCGCGCTGCCGGGCGGGGCCGTAGGGGGAGGTGCCCCCGGGAAGGGCCCCCCTCCCCCCAACTTCAGTGCCTGAGAGGCTTCACCAGAGCTGCAGCAGTGGGTAGGGCTGAAGCGTTGGGAATTGCACAGACAGGCGGTCGCACAGAAAGACACACAGACGTAGTCCTGTGCATAGCCCCTGACAGCAAATAGGTCAGTTCTGCCTTTGCAAAATCTCCTTCCCGGATCATTTCCCCTTTTCCAAGGAATCCATCCTTATCCCAGTTGGCTTTCCCTCCCAGCTGTCTATAGCGCGAAGACATCTCTTCCCCTTTCTTCTGTTTCCCATTGAGAAGGAGGAGGGAAGCCGGCCAAACCCTGTAGATGAAAGGGCCTCAGTCCCAGGCTGGGCCCAGGTCTCAGTCGTGTCTCTTGGGGCGTTGACTAATGGAGCCCAACGCGGGATGGAGGTGGGGAGCTGCAGTCAAGATGGGGGCCTCTGGAGGCAGTAGGGAAAGGACTCCTTTTCAGGCTTGTCAGAGCCACTGACCCACTCCTCTCCCTGCCTATCCAGGTCATTGCTGTATATTTGCCTCCCCAGGCTGTCTTTTCCCCCTCTTTGGTTCTCCTCTGTAGCTGCCTAGCTGCTTGCTTTGGCCTCAGTGACTTTCAGAAGAATAAGATGTAAGCCCTAGGCCTGGGATCTGAGGAACAGGGCTGGAAAGATGGTTCCCTAATCCCCATTTGACCCCCTCCCTGCTTAGAGGTGTGAAAACCAGGGTGGAGGCGGCCTTCCGGCCCTTTATTTGAAAATGAGGGTGTGTAGGTCTGATGCTACAAAATGGCTGCCGCTGCCTTGGTAAAAATTTGCTGGGCAGCCAGAGTCCTCCTGAAAATTCTCCTTCTGGACTTAAGTTTGTGTTATTTAAAGCAGGTGTCACTAGTTAAAGGCCTCTGATGAAAGACTGGGAACAGAAGAAGGTGGCTTCTCCAAACCAACCGCCACCAGCCGCCCAGGAGGAGGCCAAGGTAAGCCCCATTCTCCCAACCACCTTAGTGCCCTGAAGGTTGATCCTGCCAACTGGGATTGTGGCTTCTTGTCTCAAATGCCGTGGTGGATTTGGGAAACCAGTATTTTTTAAATGAGTCCCTACTGTGCACTGAGCAACATGTCAGATGCTATCTCAAAAAAAGCTTTTCTGTCAATGGTTACCCACTCCCACACCTCCCCTCCTCTTGCCGGGGCCAGGCAGCCTTTGCTATCTTAGTTCCCCCACTAGGGATCCAGGGATCAAACCCCTGCCTCCTGCAGTGGAAGCATGGACTGCTGGGGAAGTCCTCTGAAGTGCCTTTTCTAGAATCATGCAGCCAGCAAGCAGAAGACCTAGGATTTAAGCTTAGGGCCTTAAACAACAGAACCCTGCCTTGCGTTTTTGTCTAGGCTGAGAACCAAGTCTGAAGCAGGGAGAAGAGTTTGAGCCATTGGTTCATAATTTAGGTTGGGTTTAGGGGGTAGAAAATCACCCAGGAGGGAGGGGAGAGTCAGATTGTATCAGGCCCTCAGAGAACATCACCTTCTGATCAACAGCAGGAGCCCAAAGCCTCCCAACCTGTGTGCTGTCTCACTGCCCCCACCTTGCTCATTCTTTTCCCCTAGTCCACAGCTACCTATAGGTAAGGAGGGAATGCTTGCCTTCTGACCCATACTTAGCTACCTCCAGTATATTTTCTGGATTTATTTAACTTGGAGTTCATGGCATGTCAGGTTCAGAGAGGGCAAATAACTCACCCAGATCACACAGCTTATCTGCAGTAGTGGTAATGGTGGTAGAGGGACAGGCCTTTAGGAGGGAGGCAGCATGTGGGCTGAGGGCAGGGCTGGCTTGGGTGGGAGTAAGCTCCTGCAGGACATTTGCTGAGGGCTGGGAATGGGTGGATGACTGTGCACACACAAGTGAGCCCCCCACCTCGGACTTCCCAGTGGCCTTGCCTCTTCCTGGATGGAGCAGAAGCTCTTCTCAGTTGGCCCAAGACACTGGTGGAGACACGGCCTGTAACTCTTGGTTGATATTCTCCCTGCAGGTAAAGTAATAATACAACACAACCAACAACACACACGCGCGCACCCCCAACATACCCCATCCCACATTACGAAGAGGACTTTGGGGTCTCCCAAATGCGTGTTAACACACCTCCAGCTCTTATAGGACCGTGTCTACCTCCCAGGACAAACTCTATGCTTGTGTAGACCCATGCTCAGATATCCCTGAACACAACATATAATGTGTTAAACATTATAAAACACTGTTCTAATGCTAGTAGTTATTATTAGAATTCCCCAAACCACGAACTTCTAGCAATTCATTCCCCTCCCCCCACACTCAGTACTCCCACCCTCACCACGACAGAGATAAACAGATGCCCTGAACACACACACTCTTGACAGAATCCTTTCCACCTCTTAGATAAGTTCTAGAATTCTCTGGGCTACATACTGCAGATTGGCCCTTCCTCTCCCTAGTGCTTTCCTGGCCCTCCTGTAGAAGAGTGATACCAACTTCTGCCTGGAATAAATACACTCCATTCACCCTGGAATGACAGAAAAGAGAGTCTCGTGTTCTGATATCGTTTGGGTCCCCCCACCCCCTTCTGGGCTTATGTCATTTAATATATATTTATTGAACACTCACCTTGAGCCATGCATAGCGACACAGTGGTGAACCGAACAGACGGGACCCATTCTTCTAGGGGAGAGAAAGATGGTAAATGGTAATGTGCTAATGCTAAGTGAGACGCTAACTGTCACATATCAGGGAGTCACTAGAAAGGGGAGGAGGGGGCCACATAGGGTGGTCAGGGAGGGCCTCTGAAGAGCTGACATTGGAACTAAACCTTAAGGGATGAAAAAGAATCAGCTATGCAGATAGCTGAAAGCAGGATTGGCCACATAGATTGTGGGGCTTCTAATTCAAAATTACTAAGAAGTTCAAGACAATGGCAGCAGAGATTAAGCAAAGCGCTAAGCTTGGGGCTTTCTGGATAGGGGTTCTGTGGGACAGGACAGGTCATTTGCCAGGGAACTAGCTCTGCCTGAAAGGTAAGTTTTCGTTTTCTTTTAAAAAATTTTTTTTGTTTTGGAATATAGTTGATGAACTGTTGTGATAGTTTCAGGTGACTTGCAAAGGGACTCAGCCATACATGTGTGTGTGCTGTGCTAAGTCTCTTCAGTCGCGTTCAACTGTTTGTGACACTATGGCTACTCCATCCATGGGATTTTCAGGCAAGAATACTGGATTGGGTGGCCATGCCCTCCTCCAGGGGATCTTCCTGACCCAGGGATAGAACCGACGTCTTTATGCCTCCTGCATTGGCAGGCAGATTTTTTTTTACCACTTGCATCACCTGGACTTCAGTGGTAAAGAACCCACGTGCAATGCAGGAGACACAGGAGGCATGGGTTCGATCCTTGGATCGGGAAAACCTGGAGAAAGAAATGGCAACCCACTCCAGTATTCTGGCCTGAAAAATCCTATGGACAGAGGAGTCTGGCGGGCTACAGTCCGTGGAGTCGCAGAGAATTGGGGATAATTGAGCAACTAAGCACGCACAAGGCATTTGTGTGCATGTATCCATTCTCCCCCAAATTCCCC
Source organism: Okapia johnstoni (assembly GCA_024291935.2). Lineage (NCBI taxonomy): Eukaryota > Metazoa > Chordata > Mammalia > Artiodactyla > Giraffidae > Okapia > Okapia johnstoni. The sequence continues at coordinate 17,180,719 of CM044306.1, read as the reverse complement.
TCGCATCCAAGCTGCTACCTAACATTGAGCAGAATTCCATGTGCTGTACAGTAGGTCCTTACTGGTTGTCCATTTTAAATATAGCCGTGGGTACATGTCCATTCCAAACTCCCTAACTATCCCTCCCTACCATCCTTCCCCCAGCAACCAAAAGTTCTTTTTCTAAGTCTGGGAATCTGTTCCTGTTTTCTAGGTGAGTTCACTTGTATCATTTCTTTCTAGATTGCACATATAAGGGGTGACATATGATATTTCTCTTCTAACTTACTTCACTCAGTATAATAATCTCTGGGTCCATCCATGTAAGAGAAGCTTTCTAAAGAGGGAAGAGCAAGTGCTCTTTGGGCTTCTAATCAAGCAAATACATCATGAGCGACTTTCCATCCTGCTTCAGAGTATTTATTGAATGTTTACTCTATGCCAGCTACTGTTGCAGGTGTTGAAATTACAGAGTGAGATACGCAGGCAAGATTCTGGCTCTCCCCATGAGTTTGCTTGGGGAGGGTTAGAGGACAGACAGTAGACAGGTAAGCCCATAAACTGACAGATGGTTGTAGAAGGTGTGAGGCTAGAGAGGGACCAAGTGAGCTGGGGGTGTGCAGGTCAGATTCAACCACTGGGGAGAGGTCGTCTGAGATCCCTCCTCCTTTGTCCTCTCTCTTTAGATCTCTGGCACTTGTGGGAGCCCCCAAACATCCCTTGAGCCTCATGACCCTGGAGGTTCCCGGCCCCTGACTCCTCGAATGGAGAGCCACTCAGAGGAGGAAGACCCTCCTGGGGCTGGCGGTGGCCTGGGCTGGAATGGTAGGAGTCCCCGGGCCCAGAGCCCAGGGGGCTGTTCCGCAGAGGCCATGCTGGCCCGGAAGAAGCACCGCCGGCGGCCTTCAAAGCGCAAGAGGCACTGGCGGCCCTACCTGGAGCTCAGCTGGGCTGAGAAGCAACAGCGGGATGAGAGGCAGAGCAAGCGGGCCTCCCGGGTCCGAGAAGAGATGTTCGCCAAAGGCCAACCCGTGGCACCCTACAACACCACCCAGTTCCTGATGAACGACCGAGACCCCGAGGAGCCCAACCTGGATGTGCTCCAGGGGGCCTCCCACCCAGGCTCCAGTGGGGAGAGTGAGGCTGGGGACAGTGATGGGCAGGGCCGCGCTCATGGGGAGTTCCAGCAGAAGGATTTCTCCGAGGCCTATGAGCGCTATCACGCTGAGAGCCTGCAGGGCCGCAGCAAGGAGGAGCTGGTGCGAGACTACCTGGATCTGGAGAGGCGGCTGTCCCAGGCCGAGGAGGAGATGAGGAGGCTGCGGCAGCTGCGGGGGTGCACCAGCTGGCGCCCCTGTTGCCAGGTGGAGGAACTGGCCGCCGAGATAGAGAGGCTCCGGACGGAGAACCAGCGACTTCGGCAGGAGAATGAGATGTGGAACCGAGAAGGTGGCCGCCGTGGTGGGCAGCCAGGCAGCTAGGGGTGCCCCCTGCCCCAGCCAGGCTGACTCAAGGAGTGTACCCTCAGGCCAGCTGAGTCTCAAGGAGGCAGGTCTCAGTCCCCCTGCTCTCCCTGAGAACACCCAATACAGGCTCAGGCTTCTACCTTGTCATGTCCACAATTTGTTCTTGGATGTCATGTTACTTTTCACAAAGGAATTAAATGATTTTGGTGAGATCACATGAGAGTGACTAGCATTGATTTCACTAGGGCTGCTGTGAGAAATGGAGAAGGCAATGACACCCCACTCTAGTACTCTTGCCTGGAAAATCCCATGGTGGGCTACAGCCCATGGGGTCACAAAGAGTCGGACACGACTGAGCGACTTCACTTTCACTTTTCACTTTCATGCATTGGAGAAGGAAATGGCAACCCACTCCAGTGTTCTTGCCTGGAGAATCCCAGGGATGGGGGAGCCTGGTGGGCTGCCGTCTGTAGGGTTGCACAGAGTCGGACACAACTGAAGTGACTTAGCAGCAGCTGTGAGAAAGAATCAAAGCCCGTTCTTCCCAGAGGGGCCTGGGACTGCCTCAAGCCTGGGAGAACCGGAGACCCCTGCCTTGGGGTTTCTTGGTTGCCTGAAATCTGCTCCATGTATCTGGGAACCATCAACTGCTCTGAAGGTTTTAGAGAGGGGAAGGCAGAAGAGGGAGGGAACCACCAGGTTCAGCCAGAGCCTGACTTAAGATGCCAGATTGCCTTGAGGAACTGGGAGTTTCCCTGGAGGAGAGAGGCCTGGGCTCAAGGCCAGGGGTTTCTTCAGGGTTTGTTCTCAGGCTCCCTGTGTTTTCCCTATTCTCTCCACAGTGTAGAGGGCTGGGCTAGACAAGGGCTGGGGACCTTGTGTCTCCTTGTCCTTAACAGTCTCCCTAAACGCCTCCCACATCTCTCAGCTGGGGCTTGGGCAGGAGGTGAGTTGTCAGGTTTGCCCTCTGACCTCCGAGAAGGGCACTTACAAGTAAGCACTCAAGGGAAATTTTCTCCTGATGGAAAATAACCCCAAGGCCAGTTGGATGGGATAGATCCTTAGCAGAGCTGGAAGTCTGCTGTGCACCTGTGCATCCCTGCTCCTTTTAGCCTAATCACCTGTGTGGCTAATTCCCTCGAAGGTGAGCCCCTCACCTGTCTGTCTAATAGAGAGCTGAGTCATCCCAGATATGCCACCAGCAATATGGGCTCTGAAGCGAGCTCACACACCCCCTCACACTCAGACCCACCCTTCCCCAGGCACCTCTTCTCTTGTTCTTGTGGCTGCAGAGTGTCAAGCTGCGGTGGTGGAGGGGAAGTTAGTCAACCAGCGTGTGTTGGCTCTGCCACTGTGCTCAGGGAGCGGTGGAAGCCTGGCTGGCCCAGCCTAACCTCCGTTTCAGGAAAACTCATCTTGACAGGCCACGTTGGGCGAGAGAAGGGCTCAGGCCTGGGAGCTGCTGGGATGGAAATGTTGACAAACCCCGTGTGTTGCCAGGATAACTTTTATTTCTACCCTGCCACACCCAGGCCTCGCCAGCGTTTTCTACCAGAAGCAAGGCCAAAACAGACTCTAGGAAGGGATGGGTTTTTATGAGGGCAGAATCTCCCATCTTTGGGGTCTCCGCTGACCCAGCCCTGGCTGAGAGTCTTAGCCCTCTCCCCTCTGATCCCAGACAGCTCTGTCAGGAAAGGGCTGGAGGAATGATCGTTTCCACTTTGCAGACGGAAAGCCCTAGGCTCAGAGAGGAAGCCGCTTTTGGGTTCCAGGAAAGCTGGCCCTGGGCTGGCCTTCCCCTGTGGGGGTGCTAGCCAGGGACCTGAAGGCCCCTGGGCAGGGCGCAGGCAGCCTCCCAGTGGCTGCATTCCTCAGCGTGGAGCCAGAGGGAGAGGGGAGGGCCAGGGCCAGGACAGAGTTGTTTACCCACCGGGAGGCCTCTGTGTGTGTGAGTGTGTGTGTGTGAAAGTAACTAGGAGGGGAGAGAAGATTCCAGAGGGCTGTGAGAATGTAGGGGTGTGTGTGTGGGTGCAGTGTGGGGGGAGAGGGTGCTGGGGGTGTGTCCAGGAGGCAGCTGGGGCCAGCATGTCCCTGAGCAGGCAGGAACTGCACATAGCAGAGGGGACAGGTGAAGAGTTTGGCCTTTCTCGGCCAAGGAGCTGAGGAGCCTGGAGACCGAAAAGCTGCCATAATGCCAACACACACGTACACACACACACATGCACACACACAATGGTTGAAGGGCTCTGGGTCAAGGTCACACCGAGGTGGGATAATTTTTCCAAGACTAGTGGGGCCCAGGATTGGGCAAGAAAACAGGAAAAAAAAAAAAAGGAGAAGGGTGTGAGCTGGAAGGGTGTCAGGAGGGGCTGAGAAGGATGGGAGAAGAGTCAGTATGGATCCCTACCCCCATCTGGGTCCCTGACCTCAGTACCCCTAACCTTCAGCACTGGGTGGAGCCAGCTCTGTGCTGGGGGTTCTTTTTGCCTCCCTGCTTTTCCCTCTCCCAGGAGCCCACTTCGGTGAGGAAGCTCCAGGTTACAGCCCCCATCACCCTGTCTGCTGGGCAAGCTGGGCCTGAACACTTCTCTCTCCTCCCCAGGCCTTTCCAGAGCAGATGCCCAGGGCCTCATTCCCTCCAGCTCATTTGCTTTCCAGGACCTTCTCGGTCCCCTTGACTAGGAGAGGGAGGCCCAGAGGGGCAGGTAGTTCCCAGGAGAGACTGCATACCCTAGTCTGGGATCCTTCTTTCTTCCCCACCCAAGGTGGACACCCTTGTGTCCAATGGACGGTCCCTGCCTGCCGTGGGGTCAGAGAATAAGAGGTGATGGGATGGGAGGAGCTTGCCAGGAGAGGGGGATGGGGGTCAAGGTGAAGTCGTTCAGTGTGAGTGAAGAGAATGGCCAGGTCCCATTGCCCCACTGGGCACAGGCAAGGATGGCACTGGCCCTTTAAGTGGGGGTGCCAGTCAATGCCCTCCCCCAGCCAACCCAATTCAAGGGCACACTGAGCATGTGCAGGAGCTGTGCAAAGCCAGAGGGGAGGGAAGTGGGGGGATAGATTCCGGAGGGAGCTCCTCACCCCCCTGCTTCCTGTAGCTGCCCCCACTCTCCTTCCTGGGTCTGACAAAGGAGCCCAAGGTGCTCAGCCATCCCCTTCCCCCATCCCAGACCCTCGGTGGATGCTGCCCTCTGGGGACTCTGGGGCCTGCAAGGGGTGAGAGGTAGCCTCTTGGCCCTGGGAAGTCTCGGGAGCCCCCCTGCTGCTCGGAGGTGGCACCCGAATTCAGCCCAGTGCCAGCCTCACTTCCCCGGTGAGGGTGTGGGCGGGTGGTGGGTGATCTTCCTGTTGCTTAACGTGTTTGATTTCATTCCATTGGTGTCAGGGTTTCTAAAGGAATTGCCTACCTTGATGACGTTCTGCTCAGAAAATTAAAAACAGCCGAGATGAGGTCCCTGCCCCCACCCCCAGGAGCTTCCAGTCTAAAGTCTGAGAGGAAGCAAATGCTCAAAGCGCCTGCCCCACTCCCTCTCCTGGTTCTCCCTCCTTCCTCTAAAGGGCAGTGGCTCCCAAGTTTACAGGATCCAGCTCTGCTTCCTCAACCGACTACATCCTCGAGGCCACCCTCCCCAGCAGCCTAGGAAAGCCCCCTCCCTCAAGCCTTTCCCCCACCGCAAATGTCCCTGTTTCTGCAACTCTCCAACATCCTTCTCCCTCCCTCACACCTCAGGCCCTCCTTCACCTTCCCTTGCCCCCTTGCACTTGCCTGCTCTTCCTGTAATCTCTCACCTATAGGAACCCTTATGGTTTTTAAATTTATTGTATTTATTTATTTATTTATTGCCTGCGCCTTAGTGGCTTACGCGATCTTAGTTCCCTGACCAGGGATCGAACCCACACCCTCAACAGTGAAAGTGCAGAGTCCTAACCACTGGACCACTGAGGAATTCCCCAGGCACACTTTTTAAAAAATTAATTAATTAATTTTACTTTTAGCTGCAATGGGTCTTCGTTACTTCACGAGGGCTTTCCTTAGTTGCAGCCAGATGGGGCTACTTGCCAGCTGGGGTGCACAGGCTTCTCACTGTGGTCACTTCTCTTGTTGCAGAGCATGGTCGCTAGGTGTATGGGCTCAGTAGTTGTGCATGGGCTTAGTTGCCCCTGGGCATGTGGAATCTTCCCAGAGCAGGGATCAAACCCGTTTCCTCTGCATTGGCAGATGGATTCTCAATCACTGGACCACTAGGGAAGCCCAGGGACCCTTATTTTTAATTGAGGTGAAATTCACCTAACATAAAATCAACCATTTTAAAGAGAACAATTCAGTGGCACTTAGTACCTTCCCAATGTATACAACTGCCACCTCCATCTACAATAGTTCCAAACATCATCAACCCAAAAGGAAGCCCCATACCCATTCCTGCCTTTCTCCAGCCCAGGCAACCACATATCTGCCTTCTGACTCTATGGATTTACTTATTCTGGGTATTCTGGGGTAGAGAAAAGAGGCAAAACCTAGTCGCCTGGGGCCTGTATGTCAAAAGCAGATGCTCTGAGGGCCTACTGTCGAGGGAGCACTGGACCAGGAGTCCCAAGGCCTGTGTGCATGCTCAGTCAGTCGTGTCCGACTCTGTGACCCCATGGACTGTAGCCCGCCAGGCTCCTTTATCCCTGGGATTTTCCAGACAAGAATACTGGCGTGGGTTGCCATTTCCTCCTCCAGGAGATAGTCCCGAACCAGGGACTGAACCCACATCGCCTGTGTGTCCTGTATTGACAGGCAGATTCTTTACCACTGAGTCACCTGGGAAACCCTCCGAGGTCTGTGATAGATCCCAGTTCTGCTTCTAATTCAGGGGCCTCCCCTCCCCTGTTCACTGGGCTGGGGGACTTCAGGCCAGTCTAGGATCCTCAGCCTTCAGATCACACCCTTGTCTGGAGGCTTCTGCCTGGGATTGTGGAGCCTGACCTGAAAAATATTCCTCTTTGATCCTCTTGGCTCCTCCCTGCCAGGCCCAGGCAGTGAAGATGGCCCCAGGTGTAATACCGCAGAGTTTGGGGTCAGAGGCATGAGATGAGGAAACTTCAGCTCAGAGAGGTTGAGAAACTTGCCCAAGGCCACACAACTCCTGCTGCACTGGAGTGGCAGCCGGTTCAGTCTGATTGTTTTGGAACTCTTGACCACAATGTCCTCCTGTCTTCAAAGAGATAAAGTTAAGGGCTTAGCAAAATGCCAGCTGTGTGGGAGGTGCTCTCAAATGGAAGCAGCCACAAATTTTACTACACTGTGGAACACTGTAATCATGAAGTGAATAGCTCTAGTCCAAGGTGGTTCTTGGTAAATGCTTGGTAAAAAATCCACCTGCAATGCGGGAGACCCTGGTTCGATCCCTGGGTGAGGAAGATCCCCTGGAGGAGGAAATGGCAACCTACTCCAGTATTCTTGCCTGGGAAATCCCATGGACAGAGGAGCCTGGCAGGCTACAGTCCATGGTGTCACCAAGAGTCAGACACGACTTAGCCACTAAACCACAAAAACCAGGGTGGTTCTTGGGAGTTCCTCTCTCCCTCCTTGCCTCATCTTTGTCCTCACTGGCCTCCCTAGGATGACAGCTCCTGTCGGGACCAAGGGGTTGCCTGGACCCCAAGTCTTTAAGGCAGGTGGGTGTGGGAAGCCTGTCTCCCTTCTCCCCCAGTGAGGGAGATATGATTGTTGCCTTCCACAGAGCTCAGTTCACCAATTTCTCCCTGGTTGAACCTCCATCCCTGCCCCCTCAAAGAGAAAGGAGCTTGTGGATCCAGGGGAGGGAGAGAGGGGACTGCACAGGCCTGGCCTGGCAGGGGCCAGACTGAGCAGCTGGTTCCCCAGTTGGCTGCTGTGTCCCGGCTGCCTGCGGGCCTGGACATTCCAGAGACCACCTGCCAGAGAGATTCCCGGCCCCCGCCCCGGGAACCCTTCCAAGATGGAAACGCCCAGATCAGTCCTCTGGATGCCTGCTGTCTCCTTCCTCAGGATGACCAGGCAGGGCCCCCTCCCCTGCTCTATCCCTACCCGAGTCCATTGGCTCTGAGAGGAAGTTCCCAAGGAGACTAAGCTGTGAGGAGACACTGTGAAGGTGTCCAGGGCGGGATTCTGCTACAGCCTGTCTTTTGGGGCCTTTTATCTGTTCTGTCTGTCTGTCTCTCTCTCTTTTTTTTTTAATATTTGGCTGCACTGGGTCTCAGTGGCAGCCTGCGGGATCCTTAGTTTTGGCATAGAGGATCTAGTTCATTGACCAGGGACTGAACCCCGGGCCCCATGCATTGGGAGCCTGGAGTCTTAACCACTGGACCACCAGAGAAGTCCCTGTCCTGGCTCTTGATCCTTCTAGCAGCGCCCTCTGTGGGATGCTCCTTAGGCCCACACAGGCCCAGTCAGCCATCAGGCTCCTTTATCATTGAGTGAGGATAGGGGGAAGTTGCAAGCTCCTCTCACAGCCGTGCCCAGAACCAAGCCCGGTGGCTGCTCAGCTGGCTGCCTTCTTTTCTTACTCCATCCTTACTGTTTCCTTACTGTTGGCCCCTCCGTCCTTCCTGGCTAGACCTCCCTTCCTCAGCTTCTCTGTCCCAGCCTCAACCATTTCCCTCTTGGGGCTTTTGATAAACAGATCTTTTCCTCTGGGCCCTTAGTCCAACTGTCCTCACTTGTAACCCACATCAGCTGTGTTTGTGGACTCACCCCACTCCCAGGGTCCCCCTCAGCTTCCCCTCCTCAGTTGCCTCTCCCCACTCCTACCCCAGGCTTCAGATGCTAGAGGCCTTAGTTTTAACTCCCTCCTCCCCCACAAGATGAATTCCCCATACCTTCACACTATTGAAAAATTCTTTTCATCACAATTCGAAATTCTGTGTTTGTCATAAAATACCTTCACAAATGCATGTGTGAATTTTCTCTTCCACTAATTCATTTGTTGATAAACCAGTCACATTAAAAAAATCTGATTGCTACTTAATATGCTTTAATATCTGATAGCTCTATTCTCTCGCCTTACTCTTCTTTCAATGAAGATTCCTGGATATTCTTTGTTGTTGTGCAGTCATGTAGTCGTGTCTGACTCTTTGTGACCCCGTGGACTGCAGCACGCCACGCTTTCTTCTCCTTCACCATCTCCCGGAGCTTGCTCAAACTCATGTCCATTGAGTCAGTGATACCATCCAACCATCTCATCCTCTGTCATCCCCATCTCCTCCTGGCTTCAGTCTTTCCCAGCATCAGGGTCTTTTCTAATGAGTCAGCTCTTCGCATCAGGTGGCCAAAGTATTGGAAATTCTTAGATTTAAAATTTTTTCTAGTGTACGTTCAAAAGCAGCATGTCTGAGGACTTCCCTGGTGGTCCAGTGGTTAAGAATCCACCTTCCAATGCAGGGAATGTGGGTTCAACCTTTGGTCAGGGAGTTAAGATAACATATGCCACACTTGGTTATCCTGCCTGTAGGCTGAAACTACTGATCCTTCCTGCTCTAGAGTCCGTGGTCCAGTGCACCACAAGGAAGATCCCATGTGCCACAACTAAGACCCAATGCAGCCAAATAAATTAATGATATATTTTTAAAAAGAGCAGCATGTTCGGATCCTCTCCCCAAAGCATATCTTTATGTATTGAATATCTGTATATAAAGATATAGATAGATATGCAAATATAGACACAGATACAGGTATTGTGGAAGGAAGCAAGCATGTGAGAGAGTTCTAGACGTTACCTAATTCAGTATCCTATCTTCAGGCTGAATTAAATATCTTTCTAAACTTGTGACCCTCTCTTATATTCTTTAACTATTTTTAAGTATACAGTTCAGTGGCATTAAGTACATTCGCATTGTTGTACAGCCACCCCCACCATCCATCTCCAGAACATTTTCCTTTTCAACTTCCCAAGCTGAGACTCTACCCATTAAACAATAATCCCCTCTCCCCCTGCCCCTGGCAACTACCATTCTTCTTTTCTAGAAGCCTTTTGATAAAATTGCTCCCCTGCTGGTTTCCATCCAGCTGGACCTCAGGCTCCCTCTCGTTATAGAACTCCTTTGTCCAATAAATTATTGCTTCTCAACTGATGGCCTACTGGAATCATCTGGGAAAAATATTTAGAGTTCTGATGACTGGGTGCCACCCTGGAATTTCTGATTTAGTTCTTCTGGGGTGCAGCCCAGGCATTTGTTATTATTTAGTCCCTAAGTCATGTCCGACTCTTTGCAACCCCATGGACTGTAGCCCACCAGTCTCCTCTGTCCATGGGATTTCCCAAGCAAGAATACTGGAATGGGTTGCCATTTCCTTTTCCAGGGACGCTTCCTGACCCAGGAATTGAATCTGAGTCTCCTGCATTGGCAGGCAGATCCTTTACCACTGAGCCACAGGCATTGGAAAGTTTTTTTAAATTTATTTATTTATTTATTTTGGCCATGATGTGTGGCATGCGGGATCTTAGTTCCCCAATCAGCGATGGATGTGCCCCTTGCAAAGGAAGCGCAACCACTGGACTGCTAGGGAACTCCTAGGCATTGGAGCTTTTAAGGCTTTCAAGGGGGATGCATAGGTTCAGCAAGAGAGCTGAGAACCAGAGTTCTAAGAACTCTGAATATCCTCTCTGCCCAGCTCATCTTGGTTAGGCATGCGGGTGCTTGTCACCTGCCCACATCCCTAGGAGGACTCCAAGATAGCATGACCTCCAATGTGCAGATGCCAAACAGTGAATCAGGGTGTTCTGGGGAGACTTGGGGTCAAACTGTTCCAGAGACTTGCAGCCTCCATCACAGGATGTGCCAGGGCTCATGAGGAAAGGCAGAAAGTGAGACCAGAAAGTATGCTGAGGGGCCCTCCAGACATCAGATTCTGAAACTTCTACCTGGCAAAGAACCATTGCCTCACATTCACAGCAGCACAACCACCTGTGGTTTGTGTGAGATGATGCTTCTGCCCATCTGGGCCAGGGTGGGGTGGGAGCTCCGTACTGGGGGTTACATAGACCTCCTGCTACTGATATCTGTCTGTGAGCAGGTGTTGTGTATGAGTCTGCAGGGAGTTTCAGGATCAAATGCTCTCCTTGATTTCTTTTTTAGTGCCTTATTGATTATCTCCTGGCCCTCTTTTTTTTTCTGGTTTTCCTGGAGCAGAGGGAGGGGGAGGAGGCCATGTGGAGGCTGGGTGGGGAGGTTCATTTGGGCCAGGTGGGCTTCTCTGGTGCAGAGATGAAGAGTCTGTGCTTCTTGGACTATCCACTGCTGCTCCCCACCCATGGAAGAAGAGGAGAGGCACCGTCCCCATCACCTGTCTGCACACATGCCTCCTCCCCTGTTGATGAAATGTCCTGTCTCACTAGAAGCACCATTTGTTGATCCAACAGATGTTTGCTGGGTGCATTCGTCTTTTAGAGCTGCCATAACAAGTACCATGAACTGGGTGGCTAGAGACAGTAGTGTCTTACAGCTCTGGAGGCTAGTGGTGGTCTGCAGTCAAGGTGTGGGCAGGCCAGGCTCCCTCTGAAACCTGTAGGGGAAGAAGACTTTCTTGACTCTTCTTAGGTTCTGGCGGTCCATAGAGTTGCAAAGAGTTGGACACTTAGCTCACATGGCTTGTGGGTACCTCTGTCCAATTCTCCATCTTCCCTCTGTGTGCCTATCTCAGTGTCCAAATGTCCCCCTTTTATAAGGACACAAGTCTTGTTGGATGAGAGCCCACCCTGATAACCTCATTTTAGCTTGATTACCTTTGTAAAGACCCTATTTCCGCACTTCCCTGGTGGCTCAGTGGTTAAGAATCTGCCTGCCAATGCAGGAGACACTGATTCAATCCCTGATCTGGAAAGGTCCCACATGCCATGGAGCAACTAAGCCCGTGCACCACGACTACTGATCCTGTGCTCTAGAGCCCAGGAGACGCAACTATTGAAGCTTGCGCACCTAGAGCCCGTGCTCACCGATAAGAGAAGCCCCTGCAGTGAGAAGCCCGTTCACCACAACTGGAGAGTGGTGCCCGCTCACTGTAACTAGAGAAAAGCCCGGGCAGCAGTGTAGACCTACCACAGCCAAAAAAAAAGCCCTATTTCCAAATAATTACATTTTGAGATATTAGGGGTTAGGACTTCAGCATATCTCTTTTTTTAAGATTTACTTCCTTTTACTTTATTTTTTAATATTTACTTATTTTGGCTATCGTGGTACATGCGATCTTCATTGTGTCATGCAAAACCTTCTGCTGTCTCCAGCACGGCCTTGGTTGCTCCTCAGCATGTGGAATCTTAGTTCCTGACCAGGGATCGAACCCATGTCCCCTCTTAACCACTGGACCACCAAGGAAGTCCCTCAGTGTGTCTTTTTTGTAGGAGGGACTCAAGTCAGTCCATAACAGTGGGGGTCTGTGCTGTGCTGGACACCGTGCTGGGCGCTGGGCATAGCACAGTGAGCTGTATGGACAGAGACCCTGCCCTCATGGCGTTTACCTTCTCTTGTGCTCTTTATTTTGACCTATAGCTTTTTTTTTCCCCTTTAAATATTCATTAATTTTTGGCTACATCAAGTCTTAGTTGCAGCATGTGGAATCTCCTTCACGACGCATGGGCTTCTCTCCAGTTGCAGCATATGGGTTTCACAGCTCTTGGGCTCTGTGGTTTGTGGCACACAGGGTTAGCTGCCCTGAGGCATGTGACATCTTAGGTCTCCAACCAGAGATTGAACCCGCGTCCCCTGCCCTGGAAGATGGACTGTCAGCCACTAGACCACCAGGGAAGTCCCAACCTATAGCTTCTTATCTGCTACTACCTCTTGTTGATGAACCACACTGGTGTGTTCAAAGCACTCTTATTCACATGAGTTTATTTGGGTAATATGATGAGGTTCCCACTTCACAGATGGGGAGACTGAATTTTGGAGTGACTTGCTCAGGGTCCTGTGATTAAGCAGTGGTAACCCAAGTATAACAATATCCAGCATGTGCTAGATTCCAACCAGTTAGAGCATCACATGCTACATCACACAGCACTTGCTAGATTCCAGCCAGTGCGAGCAACACATGCTACATCACACACTTGATCCCCTTGGGCATTTTTCAGGATGAGAAAATTGAAGTAAGTTACCCAATGTCATGAGCTGATAAGAGGTTGCTTTGGGACTTGAACCCAGATGATCCGGTTCCAGTATCCATGCCCTTAGCCACCACCACATGGCTCACTACAGGAAGACACAGCCTTGTGCCTTTTTCTCTACCCTCTACCGTCAGGTCAAACCTGATAACTCAATGTGCCCTCCACACCTGGCAGAGGGCAAGTCACCTCTTTGCTCTTCTTTTTATTTTAATTTATTTTTTTTGGCTGTGCTGGGTCTTCCTTGCTATACGAGCTTTTCTCTAGTTGCAGAGAGAGGGGATTGCTCTCTAGTTGAGGTGTGCGGGCTTCTCATTGCGGTGGCTTCTCTTATTGTAGAGCACTGGTTGCAGGGTAGAAGGGCTTCAGTAGTTGTGGCACGTGGACTCAGTACTTGTGGCTCCCAGGCTTTGGAGCACAGACTAATTGTGGTGCATGGGCTTAGTTGCTCCAAGGCATGTGGGATCTTCCTGGACCCACGTGTGTACTGCGTTGGCACTCTGACTCTTCACCACTAAACCACCAGGGAAGCCCTGCTCTTTTTTTTGCCAGGCCCACAGCATGTGGGATCTAGTTCCCAACTCTGCATTGGGAATGCAGAGTCTTAGCCACTGGACCACCAGGGAAGTCCCTCTTTGTTCTTCTTATTGAATGCCTCTAAATCTCCTTCTCCCTTCCTTCTTCCTTTCTGTTCCTTTTACTCTGGACACAGTTGCTCTTTTAAATGTTTAATTTAATATATCATATTTTAGAAATAAAACAAACACCTCACCACCCAGTTAAAGAAATAGCAGTATTGCTGTTATTTTTGAAGCCCCAACAGCAATCGTTCCCCATTCGCATTCCACACCCTAAAGGGAACTAGGGTCCTAGATTGATGACAGTCATTTCCACACATCTTTAGAAACATGACTTTGCTTTTGACTGACAGTAAGGGATTTTTGAGCTTGATTCTTGACAAGGAAACAGCAGGGGGTGAGGATCAAGGTGGCGGTGTAGCTTGAACTGACTCTCTTTTGAAAATACATTCCCCTGAAATATTTCAGACACAGAAAGCCATATAGGATGATAAAATGAACCTCCTCCTTAGGAAATAAAACATTACAATGAATCCCCAGGAAATTACAAATTTCCTCCCTGATGGCATCCTCCAAGATGAACCACCCACCTGCTTTTAGGGCTTATCATCTGGAGCCGAATTTTTCGGGGGGATTGGAGGTTTGCAGTCAGGTAGGGGTAGAAAAGGGCATCACTGTCAGAGAGAAGAGCATGGCAAAGGCGTAGAGGAAGGAGCTTGGGGAGGCAGATGAGCAGCCAGCCCCGCCCTCGTGGAGACCCCACTTCCGTATTTCCCTGAGTGTGTGTGTGTATGTATGTGTGTGTGTGTGTGTGTGTGTTGCTCAGTTGTGTCCAATTCTTTGCGACCCTATGAACTGAAGCCTGCCCCTGTCCATGGAATTCTCCAAGCAAGAATACTGGAGTGATATTTCCCTGTAGCACTGCCCTAATTACATGGACTCACAAAGAGATGTTGGGCTTCTCTGGTGGCTTAATGGTAAAGAATCCACCAACCAATGCAAGGAGACACAGGAGACTTGAGTTCAATCAAGGGGATCAGGAAGATCCCCTGGAGGAAGGCATGGCAACCCACATCAGTATTCTTGCATGGAGAATCCCATGAACAGAGGATCCTGGCAGACTACATTCCACAGGGTCACAAAGAGTTGGACATGACTAAGCACGCATGCACAATGAGCTGTTAGCTTCGTTCTGAGACCCTAAGGGTAGCAACCCTCTTAGTCACCTTTGTCACCCCAGCATCTAACACAGTGGCTGGCGCAAATGGGGATTTTATTAAATTTATTTATCTGGGCCATGCCACAGGTCTTTGAGATCTCAATTCCCTGACTAGGGATTGAACCCGGGCTGTAGCAGTTAAAGCCCAGAATCATAACGCTAACCCACCAGGGAACTTCCTATTGAATTTAAATTGGTAAATGGGAGACTTTTCTGGTGGTCCAGTGGCTTAGACTTTATGGTCTTAATGCAGGGGACCTGAGTCTGATCACAGGTCAGGGACCTAGATTCCACATGCCGAAACTAAAGATTCTTCACAGCCATATACATAAATTAAAAAAAAATAATACAAAACTTTAAAAAAAGATTCTTAGAAACAAAGAAAAAAAATGGCAAATGAGTGAATGAGTAACGGTTAATGGATTGCAGCCTGCCTTGGTGAAGGATGCTGGTGACAAGAGGAAAGTCTGAATGAGAGTCCTCGAGAATCGTCATTTTTTCCCCCATCAAGTACGGCATCTCATCACCTTCATCCATGCTGCCAAGCAGACACCTTGCTGGCCAGGCATGTCAGTGGGGGTGGGGTGGGGTCTACCTCTGCTGTGCAGACAGTTGTGTGATAATGTGATGGATGCCCAGACAGGCTTCTCCCAGCTCCGGCCACTGGCCACTGCCAGTGTCACTCACAACCCCTCAAAAACGGTTCACTCTGGAGGTGAGTGAATAATCAGCCTCCCACGAGAGTAGGTAGGACACATTCTCTTCCTTAAAAACCACCCTGATGAAACTCTGTGAAACTACTCGGTGAAATCTGCTGATGGCGGCAGAGGCAGCTGCTTGTTTGCTCTCCTAGAAGCCCCTCTCAGGGCTGGGCACGCTTCGGTGGGTTTAGAGTGGTGAGAAGTGCTGTTCTCAGAGGCTGCACCGCACACGGGGCCTCACAAACAGATAAAACGCATCCGCAATTAGTGGCGTCTCTTCACAGACAAAGAATTCATGTGCTGAAGGCTGTTTGTTTATTCTCTTGCACTCGTCAGCTATGTCCCACAATCCTGTTATCACACCTTGTCTTAGAAATCCCCCTTTTTCTGTTCCATGGAGAGAACACATGATCTAATACAAAAAAAAAGAAAAGAAAGAAACAAGCAATCGTATTCAGTTCAGTTCAGTTCAGTCGCTCAGTCGTGTTCAACTCTTTGCAACCCCATGAATCGCAGCACACCAGGCCTCCCTGTCCATCACCAACTCCCAGAGTTTACCCAAACCCATGTCCATCGAGTCAGTGATACCATCCAACCATCTCATCCTCTGTCGTCCCCTTCTCCTCCTGCCTCCAATCCTTCCCGGCATTAGGATCTTTTCCAATGAGTCAACTCTTCACATGAGGTGGCCCAAGTATTGGAGTTTCAGCTTCAACATCAGTCCTTCCAATGAACACCCAGGACTGATCTCCTTTAGGATGGACTGGTTGGATCTCCTTGCAGTCCAAGGGACTCTCAAGAGTCTTCTCCAACACCACAGTTCAAAAGCATCAATTCTGCGGCGTTCAGCTTTCTTCACTGTCCAACTCTCACATCCATACATGACCACTGGAAAAACCATAGCCTTCACTAGACGGACTTTTGTTGGCAAAGTAATGTCTCTGCTTTTAAACATGCTATCTAGGTTGGTCATAACATTCCTTCCGAGGAGTAAGCGTCTTTTAATTTCATGGCTGCAATCACCATCTGCAGTGATTTTGGAGCCCAGAAAAATAAAGTCAGCCACTGTTTCCGCTGTTTCCCCATCTATTTGCCATGAAGTGATGGGACCAGATGCCATGATCTTAGTTTTCTGAATGTTGAGCTTTAAGCCAACTTTTTCACTCTCCTCTTTCACTTTCATCAAGAGACTCTTTTAGTTCTTCTTCACTTTCTGCCATAAGGGTGGTGTCATCTGCATATCTAAGGTTATTGATATTTCTCCTGGCAATCTTGATTCCAGCTTGTGCTTCCTCCAGCCCAGTGTTTCTCATGATGTACTCTGCATATAAGTTAAATAAGCAGGGTGACAATATACAGCCTTGACGTACTCCTTTTCCTATTTGGAACCAGTCTGTTGTTCTATGTCCAGTTCTAACTGTTGCTTCCTGACCTTCATACAGGTTTCTCAAGAGACAGGTCAGATGGTCTGGTATTCCCATCTCTTTCAGAATTTTCCACAGTTTATTGTGATCCACACAGTCAAAGGCTTTGGCATAGTCAATAAAGCAGAAATGGATGTTTTTCTGGAACTCTCTTGCTTTTTTGGTGATCCAGCGGATGTTGGCAATTTGATCTCTGGTTCCTCTGCCTTTTCTAAAACCAGCTTGAACATCTGGAAGTTCACGGTTCACGTATTGCTGAAGCCTGGCTTGGAGAATTTTGAGCATTACTTTACTAGCGTGTGAGATGAGTGCAATTGTGCAGTAGTTTGAGCATTCTTTGGCATTGCCTTTCTTTGGGATTGGAATGAAAACTGACCTTTTCCAGTCCTGTGGCCACTGCTGAGTTTTCCAGATTTGCTGGCACATCAATCATATAGATACATCTTAAAAGGTTTTGCATAAACAGCAAGTTATTAAAAGATGTTGGCAATATGACTTATAGAAATTTAGGCCACCAGATTCTGAATTTGCAGAGTTCCAATTGATGAAGTTGTTTTGTTCCTTCTCTGTACCTGGTGATTCAGTAATTCTGTAATTCAACTTAGATCAGAGAGTGCTGAGTGAGGCTGAGGCCTCTATTATTTCTGTTCCTTCCCAGCCTCCCCTGACTGGCGGGGGTGGGGGTGGGATGGGGTAAGGGGGTCGGGGGTGGGAAGCAGTGTGTCTGGCATGCCCTGGTCTTGGGATTTGGTGTGGGGAAACCTGACATTCAGCTCTGGCTCCAGCGTTTTTCCTGGTCAAGAGATCTTTCATTCACTAAACATTTGTTGAGTGCCAGGCACTAGATTGGCACCAGAAAGACAAAGATAAATAAGACACAGTTTCTCCCCCTCTCATTTTTCTTTTTGTGTTTTAATGCTGAGGAGTACTTTTAGATGTGCCAGGTAATCAGAAAAGTATAAAGTTACAGAATAATAAAATGAACACCCCTGATAGGAACCACCTAGCTTCAGAGACTTCCTTGGTGGTCCAGTGGCTAAGACTCCATGCTCCCAATGCAGGGGGCTCAGGTTCGAACCTTGGTTAGGGAACCAGATCCCACATGCCACGACTAAGGAGTTCAAATACCTCAACGAAAGATCCTGCATGTTGCAATGAAGATGGAACATCCTGCCTGCTGCAACTAAGACCCGGCACAGCCAGATAAATAAATAAAAATAAATATTAAAAAAAAAAAAGAATCACCTAGCTTCAGAGACAAAGCTAGAAAAACATTTGAAGTCCCGTATGCATACCCAAGGCCCCTCTCTCCCTCTACAATGGAATTTCTATTCTGCATTTTGGGTTTATCACCCCTTGCATGTCTGTTATTTGTGTGACCTGGGTGCATGCGTGTGTGTGTGCTAAGCTGCTTCGGTTGTGTCTGACTCTTTACAACCCTATGGACTATAGCCCACCAGGCTCCTCTGTCTCTGGGATTCTCCAGGCAAGAATACTGGAGTGGGTTGCCATTCCCTCCTCCAGGGGATCCTCCCAACCCAGGGATCCAACCCAAATCTTTTATATCTCCTGCACTGGCAGGTGGGTTCTTTACTACCAGCACCACCTGAGAAGCCCCATGTGACCTGGGTATGTATACTTAAACAAACTGCAGTCTTAGGTGCTTTTAAAATTTCTATGAATCATATGACCCAGATCTTTTCATAATATGGTCTTCGTGTAAAAAATGTATTCGGATTTATTGATGTGATACAAGTAGCTCAATTCATTTGTCTTTTTTCTTTGTGTATACTTTTTAGTGGGGCTTCCCTGGTGGCTCAGTGGAAAGAATCTGCCTGCCAATGCAGGAGACTTGGGTTTGATCCCTGATTCAGGAAGATCCTCTGGAGAAGGAAGTGACAACCCACTCCAGTATTCCTGTCCGGGAAATCCCATGGACAGGGGAGCCTGGTGGGCTACAGTTGATGGGGTCACAAAAGAGTCAGACGCAACTTATGGACTAAAACAACAACAATACTTTTTATTGAAGTATAACATTTATACAAATAGGTGCATAAATCATAAGTGTACAGCCTAATGAATTCTCGCAAGGTCAACACACCTGTGTAACCACACCCAATAAAGAAACAGAACACTACCAGCACCCTAGAACTCCTCGAGCCTCACTTCTAATCACCAAGGGCACATCTATCCTGACTACCATAGATGAGCCAGCTGTTTTAGGATGTTCTGTGAAAATAAACGTGCTGTGTGTACCTCTTTTGTGTTCAGTTTCTTTCCATCAACATTATGTCTGTGAGATTTGTCTATGTTGCTATGAAGAGCAGGTGTTCATTCTTTTTCATTCCTGTATAGTATTCCATTGCACAAGTATCCTAAAATGCATGAATTCAGAAATTTATTCTGATGCTGCTAGACATTTGGATTGTTTCCTGTTTTGGGTGGATTATGATGAGGGCTGCTCTGGAGATTATTGCACAAATCTTTCAGTGCCCATGCACACACATTCCTCTGGGGTATGTGTCTAGGATTGGAATTGCTGAGTCATGTTGCATGCATATAATTAGCATAATTGCTAAATGGTTTTCCACCTCTAGCAAGTGAGTATGAGTTCCTTTGCTCCACATCCCTGGCCAGCGCTTGTTGTCTGCTCTTTTAATTTTAGCCATTCTGGTGGGGCTGGGCTTCCTTTTTTTTAAGCTAAATTTACTGTGCTAAGCATTTTCTATGCATCTTATTTTATCATCATGTCAATCTTATAAGGAGTATGCTGCCATTAACCCTGTTTTACAGATGAGAAAACTAAACTTGAAGAAATTAAGGAGGGACTTCCCTTATGGCTCTGCTGGTAAAGAATCCATCTGCAATGTGGGAGACCTGGGTTCGATCCATGGGTTGGGAAGATCCCCTGCAGAAGGGAAATGCTACCGACTCCAGTATTCTGGCCTGGAGAATTCCACGGACTATATAGTCCATGGGGTCACAAAGAGTCAGAAACGACTGAATGAATTTCACTTTCACTTTCTTTGGTGGTCCAATGGCTAAGACTCTGTGCTCCTAGTGCTGGGGTGCTGGGTTCAATCCTTGGTCAGAGAACTAGATCCCACATACTGCAGCTAAGAGTTTACATACCTCAACTAAAGATCCTGCATACCATGACTAAGACCTGGCTCAGTCAAATAAATAAACAGGAAAATAAATAAATGAAGGAACTTCCTCAAGGCTACATAGTGAGGACTAGAGCACAGCCCTCAGATTTCACTGTCGTCAGCCAAGTGGTCTGGAACCCAGTCTTGTGGGGGAGGGGGCCCATGAGGACAACTACAGTAACTGAGACATCTTGTGAGGTGCAAGGGTGACCCCAAAGCTGAAGAGATCACTGGGAGAGTCAGGAGGAGTGAGAGGACCACTGGATTGGGGTGGATCCCTGGACAAGCCAACTTACAGTAATAGTGCTGGTCTCTAGTGGTCCTAGTTAAGGATGTTTTTTTCCTAGTGAGGATTTAAAGTGCTGTAGATAAGGCTCCTTGTACCTCGCACTGAGCTGATGCTCAGTGAAGGGCTGTTGAAGGCCTTAGTGAACACATAAGATTCAGAGAACTTTTTTTTTTTAAGAGCTCAAATTGTTTTATTTATTTTAAATTTTATTTATTTTTTATTTTTTAATTGGAGGATAATTGCTTTACAATGTTGTGTTAGTTTCTGCTGTACAACAACCTGAATCAGCTATATGTATATTCCCCTCCTCCCTCCCAGCCCCCCAGGAGACAGAGAACTTCAGGCAATTAAATGGTCCTTCCTGCAGCCAGAGGGATGGACCAAACGGCCTCTCTAAACCCCTTTCACCCCCAGTCTGGGAGCGCCAGGGAAGAGCTGGAGTAAAGGGCCAGCTTCACCTCCCAGGCAGGGAAAGAGCCCCCCACCTTCACCCCAACCCCCTCCACGCAGAGGGGCTGTGAGAGCAACTCCTTTCCACAGAGGAAAAAATAAACTCATTGGCATCTCCCTACCCGCCTCAGCACCAGGTCACCCCCTCTTGTCTCCACCCTGATCCCTACACCCAGCCGAAGGAGCTGGAGTCGAGGAAAAACAACTCCTGGAGAAAGGCCCAGGGCAGCTGAGGGTGGGCTGAGGGGTGTGCGCGTCAGTTTTGAAAGCCCTGGGGCCGCTCTAAGAGGAAAAGGAGGAGGAGGGGAGTGAAAGGGGGAGGGGAGGAGGAGCGGGAGATGGAGCAGAGAAAAGGGGAGGATTAATTCGCCACTTGGACACCAGGGCCAGGGACTGAAGCCTCTTCCTGCTTATCCCCTCCCCTCCTCCACCAGGCGTCATCCAAGGGAGTTGCCTTGGGACATCCAAGGTGGGGGAGGGGGTGCGGGGAAGCTGAGGGCCTGGGAGTGGGAAGTGCAAGGGTGTTTGAGGAGCAAGGATGTGCGAGGCTGCTTACAGACCCCAGTGGGCTGCGTTCTGGAAGACACCCCAGGGCTGACCCTCTCCAGGTCCCGCCTGAGCCCCTGCAAGGGTTTTGCCAGCGCCGGCTCAACAGCGGCACCTGCTGGCCGGGGCCCTCCCTGCGGGGCGGACCTCCCTCTCCGCCCTGGGAGCCCAGCGGGTGAGTCACTCCTGGCTGGATTGGCGACCGAGCGCCCCAGCTGTCGGGTCAGAAAATGTCGGGGGCCGAGGCGTGTCCCCCAGCGGCGGGCCTCGTCTCTTCGGGTCGCCGTCCCCGCCCCTAACGCTGCCCTGCACACACAAGACGCCGGCCGAGGGTCCTCTGTGGGCCAGCCCTGGGCCAGCCCAAGTCCAGCGGAGGGGGGAAAAGAAGGATCATAGCTTCAAGGCTCCTGGTTTGGGTAGAGTTCTTTTGTTTTCTAAAACTTTTTATTTGGAAAAAGTTATAAGCTTACAGAAGAGTTCCAATAAGATGCAGAGATCCTCCACATACCCCTTATACAGATTCACCAGATGTTAAAATTTTGTCCAATTTGCTCTCTTATTTTCTGTCAAATATATATATTTAATATTTATTTACTTATTTATTCATTGAACGGAGAGTAGCAACCCTCCTACCCCGTTTACCTGTACATACTTTAGTGGGTATTTCCTAAGAACAAGGACATTCTCTTGCATAAACACTCTTTTCAACTTTGGGAAATTTCAAATTGATAACGATACTTTCATCTAATTTACTGTCCATATTTCAGTTTTGCCAGTTGATTCCATAGGGTCTTTTAGAGCATTTTTACCCCCTCTAGTGTATAATCCAAACCAAGATCACAGATTGCATTTAATTGTCATGTTTCTTAGGCTTCTTTAATCTGGAACAATTCCTTATCTTTTTTTTTTTTTTTTATCTTTCATGACATTTTCTCAGAGTAGACTCCACTGCCTTTTCTTCTTTTAATTCAGTGTCCTCATTTGGGGTTTGTCTAGTATTTTCTTATGAATAGATTCAGGCTACCCAACTTGGGAGGGAATACCGCATAAGCAATATTTTATGTTCCTGAGGTGGGATTCCCCACTTTAAGGAGTTTATGGAACGCCTGAACCTCTAGAGGTTAACCCATGGATTGTCTGTAAAAGGGCTTCCTTGGTGGCTTAGTGGTAAAAGAATCCGCCTACCAATGCAGGCGACAAAGGAGATGTGTGTTCGGTCCCTGGGTTGGGAAGATCACCTGGAAAAGGAAATGGCAACTCCACTATTCTTGCCTAGGAAATCCCATGGACAGAGAAGCCTGGTGGGCTACAGTCCATGGGGTCACAAACAGACACAACTTAGGGACAACAGCATATCTGTAAAAAGTTGAACTAGATTTTCAACGCAAGTTAAGAATGGGACCAGTAGGTTTCCCTGGTGGCTCAGTGGTAAGGAATCTGCCTAATGCAGAAGACATGGGTTCAATCCTTGGTCCAGAAGGATCCGCACGGAGGAGCAACTAACCCCATTCACCACAACTACTGAGCCTGTGCTCTAGAGGCCACAAACTGCAAGAGAAGCCACCGCAGTGAGAATCCTGAGCACCAGAAAAGCCCTTCCTTTCCTCGACTAACACAGCCGAAAATAAAGAAATAAAATTATTTTTTAGAAAAGAATGGCATCACTAATTATGTGTCTGTTTTCTGTCTACTGATGGCTGGCTTAGATTTTGACTCTCTGTTCTCCCCTTCTGTCCCTCCTGCTGCCAAACTTGCCCTTGAAGTTCAGTGATCTGTTGAAAGCATTATTCTATTTGAAGGTCACCAGGGACACCCCGATTGCTCAACTCAGTCGTCTTCATAGTCCTTACCCTTTTGACCTCCTCCCAGGCCCTCCTTCCTGAAACCTCCCAGGCTCTGCTTTCCCAGTCTCCGCCCATCCTGGCTCATCTACAAATAATGAAGTGCTGGTTGGCCCTGCTGGCTGCACTGGGAGTCAGCCTTGCACCTGTGGTTTATCCGGGGAAATCCATAGGTCTTGGTCTTTGTTGTAGCCTCACCACACCCCAGTGGAGACAGCCTCCCAGTTCTCACCCTGAGATGAGTCTCCCCTGAGGGAAGCCACGCATTCTTGTGTGTGGCTTCCACATCCCCTTTCTTCTTCAGCAATGTAGGAAGGCAGGAATGGCCCAGGCTCCATGCCCTTGTATGGACCAGCCTAGTGGATGCCCCTCGGATTCCAGGAATCCCAAGTCGAACTCTTCTCTCCCAATCAGTAACTCCTCCCTCATCTTTGTCCTTGTTGTAAACCACCATCTCCCCATCACCTGCCCCCCAAACATGAACTTTTTTTCACCCTTACATCAAAGCCACGTCTTCTCCCTCTCCTCCTCTCTGCTTCTCTCTCCTGGTCTGTTCTGCTTTGTTTGTTTATCTATTTATTTAATTTTGGTCTTGCCGGGTCTTTGTTGCTTCAGGGGGGCTTTCTCCAGTTGCAGCGAGTAGGAGATGCTCTCTTAGGAGATGCTCTCTGTTGCCATGTGCAGGCTTCTCACCGCGGTGGCTTCTCTTGTTTGGGAGCACAGGCTCTAGATGAACGGGCTTCAGTAGTTACAGGCTCAATAGTTGTGGTGTGCAGGCTTAGGTGCCTCGCGGCTTGTGGAATTTTCCCAGACCAGGGATTGAATCCACGTCCCCTGGATTGTCAGGTGAATTCTTATCCATGGTACCACCAGGGAAGTCCTGTTTGTCCGTTTTTAATATTTATTTGGCTGCATCGGGTCTCAGTTGCGGCACGTGGGATCTTCGCTATGGCTTCTGTTGTTTTTTGAAATCCCTAACTGGTCTTCAGTTCTCCTTTTCTTTCTGTTGTCCCCATCTGACCATGTTCCTCTTGCCTCTCCTGCCCCCAGCTCAAGTATCATATCCTTAGTATATCTGAAATAGTGAGGTGTTGTTTCGGGGCTCTGAAGAGCTCCAGTACCACAGTTCTTTATGTCTCAGTGCAGAAAAGAATTCAGCGAGAGGCAAAGCGATAGATAAGAAGTGATTCACTAGAATAGGACGCTTGTGAGGTTTACAAGTAGGTGGGTGAGGGAGTGTCGAGCCCCGAGAACTTATTCTACTTATTGGGCTACAGTTTTATAAGCAAAGGAAAAGTGCGGGGGTGGGGGGGAGAGGACCTTTTTGTCTTTCTGGGTAGACGTCATGCTTCCATCATCAGCTTCTCCTCTAGGTTGAACAGTGGAGTTTTCTTGTCCCTACTTGGTCAAGTTAAGTCCACAAATTATTGTTTTTTATGTGTGTGGAGAGCATGTCCTTGAGATCATTAACTTACTGAGCTCACTGGGCAGGATGTGGGTCTCATGCTACCATTGTTTTATTGTTTTGGGGCATGTCTTGTGCTTCTGTTGCATGGTTTTGTTGCTAAGCGAGCTGGCTTGGTTTTGTGGTTAAGCAAACCTGCTTTCTTGCGTAACCATTAACTTACAGGGGTCTCTTATACTTTTTCTACTTCTAATCCCCTAGTGCAATTAACTGTTTAATTGCCTACTTTGTCCCTTTACTCTGTCCCTATCGTGTCCTCTAGGACTTTGAGAGTTGGGCCTGTGGATCCTTCCAGACTCCCACCCTCCTCCATCTAGTCCCATGCCCCTCATCCTGGTGGTCACTGGGCCTTTGCATATGCACATGTATGGCCACTCACATTCCTTTCTCCACCTCTTCCCACTAATTTGGTCTGGTGTTCAAATGACACCCTCTTTGTGAGGACTTCCTGACATCCTTAGGCTGTTCTACCTTTACATCTGGGAAGAGGGGTGCATCTCTGGCACTTCCAGCTCTATGACTCCCCCCAAAGTGAGGAGCCCACTGGGAGAGCTGCCTCACCATCTAGACCAGTGCCGTCCAGTAGAACTTTCTGCGGTAATAGAAGTATCCTTTATTTGTGCTGTCCAGTGTGGTAGCCACCAGCCACGTGGTTACTGAGCATTTGATTTGTGGCTCAGTGCGACTGAGGTATTTTATTTACTTGTAAATCATTTAAATCAAAATGTATATAGCTACGTGTGGCTAGTGGCTACTATATTGGATAGCCTAGGGCTAGACCATGTCTTGAAAA
This sequence comes from Okapia johnstoni, assembly GCA_024291935.2. Lineage (NCBI taxonomy): Eukaryota > Metazoa > Chordata > Mammalia > Artiodactyla > Giraffidae > Okapia > Okapia johnstoni. The sequence goes on along the minus strand of CM044306.1, from coordinate 17,155,702 downwards.
GTTGAAAGTTAAGTCGCTCAGTCGTGTCCGACTCTTTGCGACCCCATGGACTGTAGCCCGCCAGGCTCCTCCGTCCATCGGATTCTCCAGGCAAGAATACTGGAGTGGGTTGCCATTTCCTTCTCCAGGGGATCTTCCCGACCTAGGGATCAAAGCCAGGTCTCCCGCATTGCCAGCAGAAGGAAATGGCAACCTACTCCAGTATTCTTGCCTGGGAAATCCCATAGACAGAGGAGCCTGACGGGCTCCAGTCCATGGGGTCGCAAAGAGTCAAATATGACTGAGAGACTATGTCTTAGGGACCCGGTATTGCTGGTTCCCTGCTCAGAGGGTCCCCAAGCTGCTTCCAGGGCCTACACAGGCCACCCTCAGGTTTATTCTCCTACACAGCCCTAGGTGCAGTGGTGGGTAAGGGTGCTTGGAAGGGTGTCAGTGTGGGTGTGGAAGCAGCTTGGCTATAATAGTCTGGGGTGTGTGTTTGTGTATGTAAGACTGTGACTCCTTTTAGTGCAAGAAAGAGCCAGGGGTGTTCTAATGCAGAGCTGTAGTCTGAGAATTTTTTTTTTTTTGGCCATGCTGTGTGGCATGTAGGATCTTAGTTCCCCGACCAGGGATCAAACCCATGCCCCCTGCATTGGCAGTGCAGAGTCTTAACCACCGGACCACCGGAGAAGTTCCCTGAGGATTTATTTTTATACCTGGCTTTCCTGATTCTCTTTAAGGTATAGTTACAAGGGTAAGAAGATAGAATGTATTTATCTGGGTTGGCTTGCCTTATGACAGTTGAACATTTTGTTGTTGTTCAGTTGCTCAGTTGTGTCAGACTCTTTGCGACCCCGTGGACTGCAGCACGCCAGGCTTCCCTGTCCTTCACTATCTCCCAGAGTTTGCTCAAACTCATGTCCATTGAGTCAGTGATGCCATCCAACCATCTGTCGCCCCCTTCCACTTGTCCTGAGCCCACAAGTGTCGGGAGTGGGGCTGAGGTTAGTTTCTTCTTCCGTGGCCCCTGAGCACACAGAACCTCTCCTTGTGCCCCCAGCACCCAGCTGTGAGCTCTTCTGGGTCAGGCTGAGTCTAATTCTTCTCTCTTCTCCAGTGCCTGGCAGGCTGTTGACTCACCAGAGATTGTTATCAAGTAAAGCGATTCAGCTGCTTTACTTGATCAAGGCCTTGCCCTGATCTTGGCTTTCATCACAGTGGCTGGCTGACTGGCCGAGAGGAAGACCTCTTTGAAAACCAGCTGTCCCTGGATTGGGGGATGTGGTAGGGAGAGCTGGGCTCCCAGACCTGGATCTCTGCTGTACCATTTCTTTTTTTTTCAACTTTGAACAAGTCACATAATCTCTCTGAGCCCCAGTCCCTTCATCTGTAAAAAAAAAAAAATAGGGGAATAATAACACCAACTTTAGTGTGTTACAGTGAGGATCAAACTAAACTAAACGAAACCCTTTCACAGACGCAGTGACTGTATTCAACAGGTCTTCCATAAATGTCCCTTAAATCAGCATTCATTAAACGCTTATTGTGTGCCAGGCGCAAGGCTTTGTTCCCCATCATAGGTGAGGTGACCTCTGGCCTGGAGGGTGGGTTTGGGTGCTCCTGGTTGCTCTGCCAGCCTGCCTTCTCCTTTCTGGGCACCTGTATGTTTGTGTTCTCAGACGCATCTGACATTTTGCGACCCCATGGACCAGGGCTCCTTTGTCCATGGGATTTCCCAGGCAAGAATACTGGATCAGGTTGTCATTTCCTACTCTAGGATATCTTCCCTACCCAGGGGTTGAAACTGTGTCTCCTGCATTGGCATGTAGATTCTTTACCACTGAACCACCTGGGAAGCCGCTGGGCACCTGTGTGCCCCACTTCATTTGGCTGCTGGTTGGATGGGGGCTCACCCTTCCTAGTTTGTGTGGACTTAGGGCCCTGCATGAAAGACCACGTTTTTCACTTCTGGATGGGCTAGCAGAGCTGGTTGAGACAGATTAATCAACAGACAGACAGATCTATGATGGTGACAGTTGTGGTTTGTGGCCTCTCAGCTCAGGTAGACACCCCGGAGCTTGAGGGGTGAGCAAATGCCTCTTTGGCAGACTGTTTCTGAGATTAAGACACCTGATCTGAGATTAAGACTTATTGTTAACCAAAAAGTTCATCCCTGCCTGGCTCAGCTGTCCCTTCAGGGGCAACACGGAAGCGAAAGGGCCAACTTGGGTCTGTATCCTGGCGGCACCATTTTCTGACTGGGTGACTTGGCCTCCCTTGCGGATAGCAGACTCGGGGGTCTCATTAGGAAATGAGTAATCCCCAGAGAAATCCTCAGAGTAATCCCTAACTCACAGGGTCGTTGTTTGTAACATCCTTTGGGTCCTTCCTTCCCAGACTCAGCGGTTACCTTCAAACTCAGCCCTTCACATTTTGACCCTCTGCCTTTGACCTCATGACTGACGATGGCCAAGTCTGTATTGCAGACACCACCCCCCTGCATTGACAAGTGACTTCTTAACCACTGGACCACCAAGGAAATCCTAGATATTTTCTAATTTCTTTTATGAGTTCTTCAACCCATGAATTATTTAGAAGTGCATTTTGACATTTCCAATTGCATGGGGTGGTCTATTTATGTTGTCTTTTGATTATTGATTTCCCTTTTTTTTGTTAAGTTTGCTGTGGTTTGTGGGATCTTAGTTCCCCAACTAGGAATTGGGCCCCCTGCAATCGAAGTGGGGAATCCTAACCACTGGATGGCCAGGGAATTCCCAGTTGATTTCTAACTGAATTATATTGTTGTCAGATGATGAAGTCTGAATGGCTTTTTTTGAACTGGTGGAGACTTGCCTTATGGTCCAATACGTGGTCACTTTTGTAAATGTGTGACTGAAAGCAACAGTGTGTTCTCCAATAGTCAACTGGAGTATTCAAAATATTCAATTAGATTAAACCTGTCAATTGTATTATTCAAACCTTCTACATCTTTACTGAATTTTTTATCTGCTTAAACTACCAATGCTGTGTGCTGTGCTTAGTCACTCAGTCATGTCCGACTCTTTGTTACCCCGTGGGCTGTAGCCCACTAGGCTCCTCTGTCCATGGGATTTCCCAGGCAAGAATACTGGAGTGGGTTGCCATTGCCTACTCCAAAACTACCAATACTAGGGGGAAGTAATTTAAATCTCCCTTTACACTGATGGACTTGTCTATTTATCCCTCTATTTTCTGCTTTATGATTTTCAGTTCAGTTCAGTTCATTCGCTCAGTTGTGTTTGACTCTTTGTGACCCCATAGACTGTAGCACGCCAGGCTTCCCTGTCCATCACCAACACTTGGAGTTTACTCAAACTCATGTCCATTGAGTCGGTGATGCCATCCAACCATCTCATCCTCTGTCGTCCCCTTCTCATGCCTTCAATCTTTCCCAGCATCAGGGTCTTTTCCAATGAGTCAGCTCTTCGCATCAGGTGGCCAAAGAATTGGAGTTTCAGCTTCAGCATTTTGAAGCTATATTACTATGTGCATACAACTGTAGGTTATATTGTCTTGCTAAATTGAGGCAGGCACGTGTCCATCTCTCTTGGCAGGGTGACTTGTTAAAATCAAGTTTATCCAAGGATGTTACCTTTGCAGCACCCTTGACTTCTTGCAAGGGGCAGGTGATCGTCTCTGATCCAGCCTTCTACCTTATGAGACCCCAGGTTTTGTCTTGTTCCTTTTTCAGTTTGTGCCTTTTGGGGATTTTTCTTTTCTTGCCAGCTCAACCTTGCACTGAAAATAACATACACACACACACAGAGTTATCTTTTATCTAGCATTTCTAGTTGTTTTATATGAGGAGGGTTTCTCTGGACATATAATCTACCCTATTGCTGGAAATAAAAGTCTATGTTGGACTTCCTTGGTGGTCCAATGATTAAGAATCCATCTGCCAATGCAGGGGACATGAGTTTGATCCCTGGTCCAAGAAGATTCCACATGCTGCGGTGCAACTGAGCCTGGGCACCACGACTACCAAGCCCTCACACCCTAAAGCCAGTGCTCTGCAACAAGAGAAGCCACTGCACTGAGCGGCCTGCACAACAAAAGTAGCCCCCGATCGCTGCAATTCGAGAAGGCCCACGCACATCAATGAAGAGCCAGCACAGAAAAAAATTAAAAATAAATAAATAAATAAATAAATAATTTTTAAGGTCTACGTTATCCCTTTACTTGAATTTTTTTTGGTACATTATGTTGAAGGTTTTTTATTATTTATTTTAATGGCTTTGCTTTTCTGAATGAACTCAGACTCCTTTCTTCTATTCTTGTTTAAAGTATGATAACACATTTATAGGAGACTTGGAAAATACCGAACAAGGTTACATACAGTTTCACTATATATTGCAATTATTTTTAAAAAAAGATAAATGAAAGATTTCTAGTTGGGGTTTCAATATCAAACTCTCAAAAATTAATAGAATGAATAGACAGAAAAGTAGAAGGATACAGTAGACTAAAAAGCACTATGAACCATTCAACATAATTAAGATTCACATTGTTTGCACCTAATAGCAGGATACAAATTCTATCCAAGTTCCCCTGGACTGTAAACTTGAAATTTTATTTAATATTCAAAAGAGTTCTATGAAATCATATCACTGTTTTTTCAAGACCAGAAAACAGAGGCTCAGGGATTTCTGACAGTTTCAGATCTTAGCTCTGATGTTACCAGTTCTGTGACCTTGGGTAGATCAGTCACTCGAGAGAACACTGAGCTCAGAGAGCACAGCAAAGAGGTCTGCCTTGCAGGGCTGCTGTTCGGTTTTGAATGGCACATGGAAAGTGCCCGCCCCTGCATCTGCCATCCTGCTAGTGCTTGGAATACATCGTGACCACTGCAGTCTACAGGGAAGGGACATATGCCTGGTGCTTGTCCTCCCCTCCTCACTGCAGGACTGACAAAGATAGTTCAGTGTCTGCCTGACAGCTGCCTTTGCTGCTGTTTAGCTGCTCAGTCGTGTCTGACTCTTTGCAACCCCATGGACTGTAGCCCGCCAGGCTCCTCCATCCATGGGATTTCCCAGGCAAGAATATTGGAGTGGGTTGTCACTTCCTCCTCCAGGGGATCTTCCTGACTCAGGGATTGAACCCAAGTCTTCTGCATTGGCAGGTAGCTTCTCTACCGCTGAGCCACAGTTGTTGCCTGGTGGATTCTGAAAGACACAGATCCCTGATTCCACCTCCCCCAAGATTCTGAATCTGAGTGACAGCCAGGTTTGAACACAACAAGAGAGATAGAGCAGCCCATCCTTGGTTAGACAGTGAGCAACTTGCTTTTATTTACTTGAACTTTTTGAAGATGTAATAAATGCATATGGTTTAAAAATCAAAGTAGTATAGAAAGAAACTCATTGAGGGCTTCCCTGGTGGCTCAGTGGTAAAGAATCTGCCTGCCAATGCAGGAGACATGGGTTAAATTCCCCCATCTGGGAAGATCCTACATACTGCGAAGCTACCAAGCCCATGAGCCACAATTATTGAACCTGTGCTCTGGAGCTGATGTTGTCCAACAAGAGAAGCCACCACAACGAGAAGACCGCACACCCCAAGGAAGAGTAGGCCCCACTCGCCAGAACTAGAGAAAAGCCTAGGCAGCAACGAAGACACGGTACAGTCAAAAATAAATAAAATAAAAATTAAAAATTAAAAAAAGAAATGAATTGAAAAGTCCTGCTCCCACCTCTGCCTTATCCACTCTGTTTCCCCAGAAACTTCCAGGTCACCACTTTTATTATGCTCCCTATGTAAATTCAAGCAAATGTAAACATTTATTCTTCTTCTCACCTCCCTTTCTTATACAAAAGTTAGCATACTATATATACTATTCTGCACCATATTTTTGCTTCAAAATATATCCTGGAGATCTTTCCATATCAGTACCTGGCATTCTCTCTCTTTTTTTTTTATAGCACCATAGTTTCTTATCACGGGGATATACCTTTATACATTTATTTAACCCTTCATCGTTCAGTATAGTAGCTACATGTGGCTATTTACACTGAACTTAATTGCAGTGAAGTGAAATTTGATATTCATTTCTGGGAATTCCCTGGTGGTCCAGTGGTTAGGACTCCAAGCTTTCACAGTGGAGGGTACAAGTTCAATCCCTGGTGCCTGGTTTTTGAACCAAGATCCTGCAAGCTGTTGGTGCTGGAGGGGGGGAGGGGGGAAAGAGAGAACAGCAAAATTTCTTTTCTTTTTTTAAATTTTAATTTAATTTACTTGTTTTGGCAATTTATTTTCTCATTGCACATTTCAAATACTTAGTGGTAACATGTAGCTAGTAGCTACTGTATTGGACAGCACAGAGACATTTCCACCATCACAGAAAGTTCTATTGGATTGCTGGTTTAACTGATCCTCAGTTGCTGAACATCTGGCTTATTTCCTTTAGGCAGCTCAGGGATGATGAGGCCCATCCCTGGGATACAAGACAGCTGAGTGAGAGCTGCCTAGGAAATAATTCAATATCAGATCTTAAAATCTGGGAGGTGCCTGCAAGAGGAAAGCTTTTGCTTTTTGGCCAAGTTGCCTGGCTTTTGGGATCTTAGTTCCCTGACCAGGGATTATACCCACGCCCCCTTCAATGGAAGCACAGACTCTTAACCACTGGACTGCCAGGGAGTTCTCAAGAGGATGGTTTTGGGTTTGACGCAGAGGCTTGACCAGGGCCTGGAAACAAGAGTGACCCTTAAGGACAGAGTTCATGCTTAACCCTAACCCTCTACTCCCCTCTCCAGGTCTACCAAAATGCAGTCTTATTTTCTTTCATTTAATATATAAGTCCTGTGCCAGGGAGACAGGGCCAGAAAAGACAGTGTCTGCCTTGAAGAAACAGAAAGATCATCACCTGCTTTGTCACAAAGACTTTCAAAGAGGCCTCATCAAAAACCAAAAGGCTGGGCTTCCCTGGTGGTCCAGTGACTAACAGTCCATTGTCCCAGTGTATGGGGCCCGGGTTTGATCCCTAGTCAGGGAACTAGATCCCACATGCTGCAGCTAAGTGTTCTCATGCGCTGCAACTAAGACCTGGTGCAGTAAAATAAACAATATTAAAAAAACCCACAAAACTAACCCAAAAGGCCTGAAAATATCCTGTTAGGATAGTTGAAACAGGTGATCTCATTCATTGTGTGAGGTTGCAAATTGGTGCAGACTTTTTGAAAGGCAGTTCCAAATCTAGCCAAATTTCAGTGAAAATCTATCTGACATTTAAAAGCATATAACCTTTGACCCTGCAATGTCATATTTATAAATGTGTCTTACAGATACACACATCAGTCAGTTCAGTTGCTCAGTCGTGTCCAACTCTTTGCGACCCCATGAATCGCAGCACGCCAGGCCTCCTGTCCATCACCAACGCCTGGAGTTTACCCAAACCCATGTCCATCGAGTCGGTGATGCCATACAACCATCTCATCCTCTGTTGTCCCCTTCTCCTCCTGCTCCCAATCCTTCCCAGCATTAGGGTCTTTTCCAATGAGTCAACTCTTCGCATGAGGTGGCCAAAGTATTGGAGTTTCAGCTTCAACATCAGTCCTTCCAATGAACAAGCAGGACTGATCTCCTTTAGGATGGACTGGTTGGATCTTCTTGCAGTCCAAGGGACTCTCAAGAGTCTTCTCCAACAACACAGTTCAAAAGCATCAATACACACATAAGTGCAAATAAATATATGTACCAAAGATATTTGCCTATAGGCACCATTGTTTATAGTAACAAAAGGCTGACACATCCTAAATACCCACTAGGAAGAGAATAGTGAAATAAATTGTGACACAGTCTATGTGCCAAAAGCCTATGTAGATTTTGTAGAGGCAGAAATAAATAATAATTAAATAGTTATTTTTATAATAATAATTAAATAATTAAAATAATTATTATTATTTAAAATGTAATTTTATTTTTTCATTTTTGGCTGTGGTAATTCTTTGTTGCTGCAGGCACTTTTTCTCTAGTTGCTATGAGTGGGGGCTACTATCTTATTGCAGAGCATGGGCAGGATCTAGGGTATGCAGGAGTCAGTAGTCGCTGCACGGACGGGTGGGCTGCCATCTATGGGGCTGCACAGAGTCGGACATGACTGAAGTGACTTAGCAGCAGCAGCAGCAGCACATGGATTCAGTAGTTGGGGCTCCCAGGCTCTAGAGGGCAGGCTTTGCAGTTGTGGCTCACTTGGACTTAGTTGCATATGGGACCCTCCTGGACCAGGGATTGAACCCATGTCTCCTGCATTGGCAGGTGGATTCTTTACCACTGAATCACCAGGGAAGCCCCAGAGGCAGAAATATTATTAAGTGAAAATAGCAAGGTGTCAAACAGTGTGGAATGTGTGCTATCACACACACACACACACACACACACACGCATTGCTTGTAAATATCCAAAGTATCTCTGGAAAGATACATTAAAATTGCTTTTCTTTTAAACTGTGCACATGTATTACCTTAAAAAAAAATGAGGCACCAACTGAGTAATGGTGAGCAAGGATGGGGACGGAGGAGATTCCTGGGGAAACCTTCTCAGTCACCTGAGCTCCAAGTGTGCCCAATGACTGCACAATCATTCCATCGGGGGTGACAAGGCGACAATTTAAAAATGTCATCCACGCTGTGACTCCATCTCCATCACCACTGGAGGCCTCACCCTGTCTTGGCTGTCATACCTCCTGTGCCCAGCAGGGGGAAGCACAGACCCACCAAAGCATTGGTCCTAAACTTCAAGCATCCTTTCTAGGATTTCCTCCTCTGTGGACCACGATAGGAAAGATACTTCCTGCCAAGCAAACCAAATCTATTAAGGTAACAATTGATTAAAATTCCATTCCCTTTTTTTTGGCACCTTACAGTTCTGATCAGCATGAGAGAGAGATAACGTAGGTTTGTTGGGCTGATCATTTTCCACACCAGAGGTCCTGCTTAGCCCAGGCTTATTTCCATTAGGCCTTGGGTGGGCAGTGGTTGGCAATGACCTGACCACTCCTAGGGATTGAGAGTGCAGGCTGGCAACTATTACATTAGAGGCTCCCCACCCTGATGGGATTTCCAGCTATGGGAAACAGCTCCCACAAGCCACTCTCCCAGATGTGTTGAGAGTGTATCCCTTCCTTGCTAGGCTGTGAGCAGCCTGAGGACAGAGACTCTTCTCATCAGCCTCAGAACCTTTGGGAGTGAGCACGGTCCTGGACACAGAGCTAGTGCTATAAGTAAAGGCTTGTTAAATGGAAGGAGAGCCATTGAAGAGATCGGGGACTATATTCTTTAAATAGAAAGAGAGACAGAGTGAAAGAGAGGAAGGAAAGAAGAAGAAAAGAAAAAGAGAGGTCCTAGGTAATCTCAAGGGCAAGGACCCAAGGGCAAGACTGTGGTTTGCTCTGGGCTGGAGCAGAGGGCAGTGGGCACACAGTGTCACCTTCTTAACACGCCCAAGGAGTATCTTGCTTTGTCTGACCTTATGGGTCCCTGGCTGGGACATGAAATAGGTGATCACATTTCTCACCCACCAGAGGTGCTTGTGACCTTGGCAGAAGAAAGCTTTAAATCGAGTCAGCCTAGGGGAAGGGGCTGGCTCATTCCAGGGCCTTCCTTAAGATTAGATAAATTTCCCAGCTCCTGCTTAAACTTCAGTGGTTCTGAATCTGAGAAGGAGGGCAGAAAGAAGAGGAAGCTATAGGGGAGGGGACATATATGGCTCCTGTCTGGCCTAGAGAAAAGCCAGGATTCATTAGTGGGTCCTCAGTCCTCAATGCCTTGACAGAGCAAGAAAGGACCAACTGAGGATCCCCACAAATTAGGTGGGGAGCAGGAGGAACCCCTGAAAGAGAAAAGCCTCACATTCAAGCTGGAGATTGTGCCCAGACCCAGGGTTCTACCCTCCACCTCCGAACACTCTCTCATCCTCTGGTCCATCCTGAATGAGAGGGCCAGTAGGAGGCCAGGCCAAGGCACTGGAGATTTTGCAGGTGGACAGAAAGGAGGCCTGTTTCTGCTCTTTATTAACTGTGGGTCCTTGGGCAAGTCACGCTGAGCCTCAATTTCCCCCTGTAAAATGAGGATATCAATACCTACCTTCCCTGGTCATTGTTAGGATGACGGAAAGAAGACCTCTGGAAGTACTGCTGTAATTGCCAGACTTCAGAGACTCTCATTCGCCAAGGTGAGTGAGAGGCCACTTTAGTCAGATCCCTGGAGGTGACAGCGTCAAGATTTCCCCCCCCTCTCTGCAGTGCCTGCTTCTTTCCCAGCGTGGATCCTGGCCTTAATCCTCCTGTTCCCCAACCCTGCGCTTCTCCTTGAGACTGCCTTGATGGTCTCCAGATTCTGTCAGCCTGCCTTTTTCCATGGGCACCTCCATTCTAAAAGCCCTGAGGATGCTGGAACGGGCGCAGAGTCGGTCCAGAGTGGAACAGGTCGCGGGGGTCTCCACTGGCCTGGATCTGCGCGCCCCACCCCTGCTTTGGGGTTCTTATTTGCAGATGGTTCCCTCTGGTCTAAAGCTCGGTCCTGGGCTAAGCAGAAAAGGAGAGAAACAAGGGGTGGGGGGCCCGGAAGGGGGTTCCCACCTTCTTCGGCGGGAACCAGAGAGAAGGACTCTGCCCTGGCGCCCCAGCGCCGCCGCGTCATGGGTTTCCAAGCCGCCCTCGTAGGTGCTGGCGGTCCTCAACTCCGTTGATTGGCCCCCTCGTCCCCCGGGCTGTGACTCCCTTCACCCAGACCCCGCAGGTACCCCCGGTTCCGAGCTAACAGGAGCCTGGGGTTCTAGGACCCGGAGGCGCCGCCGAGCGCGCCGCCGCCTCTGCCTCGCTTCTGTCGCTCCCGCTCCGGCAGGTGAAGAGGCCCCCCGCCGCCCCCTCTGCGGCAGGTGAAGCGGGTCGGTAGCCCCCTCTCTGCAGCGCGATGGCTGCGGCGGACCCCCGGCCGGCGCCCGGCGCCCGCCTCCTCCCTCCAGCCCGCCCCCCTGGAGCTGGGTGCGTAGCGGCGGCGCCGAAATGCGGTTTGCGCGCACGGGGAGAGACAGCAGAAGTTAGAAGATCACCGAGGGGGGAGCCCGCGCCGCAGCTTCCTGCCCCCGGCCCAGCCCTCTGGCCCCGGCAGCCTGCAGCCTGACTTCCTCCCCCCACCCCGCAGCTCGCCGCCCGGCTCCTCGGACGGGGCCGCCCCGATGGGACGCCGCGCCCGGGTCCCTGCGCGTCGCTGATCCGAGCGCCCGAGTCGCCGAGCCCCTGCCGCCGCCGAGAGCCGTTGCCGTTCTCGCCCCCCCCCACCCCCCAGGCCAGGAGCCTTGTCCTCCCTCCCCGGGAAAGCTGGATTTCCGAGGCTGGAGGCGCCTGGCCGACTGGGTGGGGACCACCATGGGCAACGCGGCCGGCAGCGCGGAGCAGCCCGCGAGCCCCGCTGCGCTGGCCCCCAAGCAGCCCGCGGCGCCCAAGCAGCCCATGCCCGCGGCGGGAGAGCTGGAGGAGAGGTTTAACCGGGTCCTGGTGAGTATGACCGCGCGCGGTGCGCGCGGCTCGGGCGTGGGGTAACAGGGGCTCGCCAGGCGTTCCCGCCCCCGGGGGCTCAGGTACCGCTTGAAGATCCCCGGCAGCCCCTCGGGTGGGGGTGGGTGGGAGTGACAGTGGTTTCTTTCAGAGTGACTTAGCACTCTCCCCCCAAAACTTTCTTCTGCGATCGCCCAGTCTCCCTCCCCAAGACACCCCCCTCCCCCAGAGCTTCTGGGTCTAAAGGTCTAAACAAAAATGTCCTGTGAGGAAGTTGGGAGCGCGATGGTGCAGTGAGGTCCCGGGGGCACCCCCTTTCCCTCTGTACCCAGGCCCAGCTGCCGGGTGCAAGTCTGGAGCATCTGCTTGTGTCTGGGGTCCTGATCTGCTGGTGTCTGAGCTGCTGGGAGCTGGGTTGTCAGGTCATGCAGAGGGGCTGGCTGTGTTTCTCCCTCCCTCTGTGTTAGGGAGTGCTTGTCTGTGGGTCCTTATCTTGGGCCTCCCCTCGCACCCACTGGAGGGATTCAGGTTAAGAAGGGCGGGGCCAGGATGGGTTGGTCACTCTCGCTTGGGGTGGAGCAAAAGTCTGAAAGCCCCCTTCCCCGACTGTCACCTGCTCCAGGGAATTGGAGGTGCTTGGGGACTAGGCCACCGAAGAGGAAATCACCAACTCAGACTGAACCTGGAGGCAGTTGGTGGGTGGGGGCTCCAGAGCTAAGTCAAGGTTCCTAAGACCTGGTGGAAGAAGGGAGGGCGAAAGGCCCTTCATTCTCACTTCCCTCTCCTTACCTCAGCCCGGTCCCAGGCTCCCTTCTCTAACTAATTGCCTGGTGGCCTGTCTGCTGTCAGCTCCCTTGCCAGACCCTGGGTGACAGGCAAATAAGGCCGTGCTTTTCCCCAGAGGCACTTCCAAGTCTGAGCAGGCTGGCACTGCAGGTCTGAGGGTGGGGGCCCGAGGGAGCTGCCGGCAGCAGAGCCATGCAGGCCGGTAGCCGTCCCCTCCACCTCCTTGACATCACTTCCCCTCCCCTGGCCTGCCATGAGGCCCTACTTGCCAGATCCTCTGCCTGGCCCCTCATAACAGTTCCTGGAAATCTTGGCTGCTGCCCCCTCCCAGGAGAAAGCCTAGGAGGGATTGGAGGAGCTGAGGGGAGGGGGTGGGCTCTGATCTATCCACCTTGCTTGATTCGGGGAGAGGGAGGCGGGGAGAAGGAGGATACCTCGCATAAGCTAGGCACCTAGTACCCTACCTCTCCACCTGCTTCCCTTTCCCCAAACCCATGGCTGCACAAAGCTGAGTGGAGCGGAGCAGAGTTGGAAGGGGAAGAAGGGGCCATAGAGGGAGCCTGAGTTAGTGGTGGATCCCTGGACCCCAGCCAGCCTGAATGGGGGGACACCATTCTGTCTTTCCCCTTAAGTGTCTATGGATGGGGGGTTGGGCTTTTGGGGTGAGGCTCAGGCCCCAGTCCCCGTTCTCTGTTATGAAGAGATGGGGAGGAGCTGTGTGAATAATTCAGACCCCTGGAAAATCCAAAAGTCAAGGGTAATGCCTGTGTAGGACTTGATTGCCCTGCTTGCGTTTTGTTGTTCTTGTTGTTGGCCTTTGTTCTGATTGGCTGAGTCTGACACTGAATGCCACTAGGGGTGCCTGAGAACCAGGGCGTGGAGGGTGGAGGCCCAGAGAGGGGTCTGAGGGTGTCTTGGTGGAGATAGTGGTAGAGGCTGGGTGGAAATCTAGGGCAGCAGCACCCACTGGGTCTCACCCCTCCCAACCCCCAGGAACCTTAGTGTGTTTACACTTCCCCCTTCTTCCTGGGAGGGATCAGCCTGTCCCATGTCTTGCATGAGCAGAACACACCCAACCCAAGGTCGCTTGGCTAAGAACCTGGCTTCTCTAACTCCTCAACATGTCCTGGGGTGACACCCTTGGCTCCTGCCTGAGGCTGGCTGGGGCTGTGGATTTGGCTAAACCTAGTGTGGCCCAGAGGGTAAAGAATCTGCCTGCAATGGGGGAAACCCAGGTTTGATCCCTGGGTTGGGAAGATCCCCTGGAGAAGGCAATGGCTACCTACTCCAGTAGCCATTGGAGAATTCCTGGCATTCTCCAGCCATTGCCTGGAGAATTCTATGGACAGAGGAGCCTGGCGGGTTACAGTCCATGCAGTGGTAAAGACACACACACACACATACATAGGGCCAGTAACAAGGATTACAGGAGGTGCCTCCGTGGTGCAGTAGTAAAAAATCCGCCTGCCAATGCAGGAGATGTGGGTTCGACCCCTTGGTCGGGAAGGTGTCCACTGGAGTAGGAAATGGCAACCCAGTCCAGTATTCTTGCCTGGAAGATTCTATGGAACAAGGAGCCTGGTGGGCTATGGTCCATGGGGTCGCAAAGAGTCAGACATGACGGAGCGACTGAGCACTGCACACCCTCCATCTGAATGCTGCCTCCTTGGTCAGAGCTGAGTCCTGTCCTCAGTGAATATCTAAGAGGAGAACCTCAGACTGCTGAGGGGGTGGGCCTCACACATCCAGGGATCCTCCAGTCTGGATGGGGGAAGCACAGACAGCCCTCCCCTTGGTATCTGGTCATATGTCCCCAGGGAACCTCTTCCTTTCACTGAAGCTCAGCCCTTTCCTCCTGGGTGGGGAGTAGGATCCCATACAAAACCTCTGCTTGGCTTCTGGCAGTGGGACCCCTCTTGTGGGCCAGGAGTGCCCCGACCAGACCCACTGCTAGACAGGAGCTGAGGGTGCTTGTTTCCCTTTCCCTGGGGTCAGCCTTTTTCCCAGGCAAGAATGGATGGCGGGGGCTCTTTTTCCAAGGAGGCTGTGAGAGACAGGGGTGCCCCGGCTTAAAATGGGGGTGGGGAGAAAGAGCAGGTTGCGCCAGGGTTTCCGCCTGCTGCCTTAGCAACAGTGGAGGAGCGATGGCTGCCCAGAGACACGGGCCTGCTGCGATAGTGGGAAACCAGCCCGCCAAGCTCTGTGCTCTCGCCTCTCCTACGCCCTGCCGAACGCTGGGTGTCTTCCAGCCCCTTCAGCCCTTCCCCTGCAGGGGTCAGGGTTTAGGATGGCAGGGCACTCTTTCCAAGGCCTGCTGGAAGTGCCAGGCTTACAGTCTGGCCTAGGACACCCCTAAATCTGTCTGGGCGGGGAGGATCCTGTGGCCTTGGGGCAAAGGGATCAAGGGAAGGCGCTGTGATGTGCTGGAGGCCAAGTCGTGCTGGCATCTGAGAGGAGAGGAATTCACCGGATGGGCCTGGCACCCTGGGGTGCCCTTAGCATGTGCCCAAGGTGGTGTGCACCTGGCCAGGCTGTGTGGGGAGGTCAAGACAGTCCCAAGCAGGATGTGGCTGCTGGGAGTCCTGCTTTTAGCTGGACCCCTTCTCCGAAGGGACTGGGACTGGAGGTGAAGGGCAAATGTGGGTGTCTCATTCTGTTGACTGCAACCAAGGCGCTGCCTTCTCAACTGGTCCCTCCTCTAGGGTGGGCCAAGACGAAGTTTGGCGCATGGAGCTGTGAGGTCACTCCGACCCTGTGTCTCCTGTCTCTGGGGTCTCACATGGAGGATCCCAGTGGGGCTGTGGCTCTGTGATCAGAGGCTGGGCTGGGCAGAGGCCATGGGATGCCATTCCCAGCAAACAGGCCTGGCACTTGCTGCCCCTGGAGACCTGGGGATGTGGTCGGCATGATTCACAGTGACATCTGGGACCAGTTGGCAAAGAGCTGGGAGGGGGAGATGGGCAGGAACAGGTGGGGCTGATCTCGGGCCACCTCTGCATTTTTCCTGGGAACACGGGGCCCTGGGAGGTGGCTCAGGCTTCCCAGCCTCTAAGAAGGGCAGGGGTTACTCATAGGAAAGGCGGAGGAGCTTCCTTGGGCTTTGGGGTCATAAAGTTGAGGATTTGAGCTTCGTCCTGGCCACTTACTACCTCTGTGACCTTGAGCAGGTTACCCACACACTCTGAGCTTCAATTTTCCTTAAAAGATAAGAAAAATGGTTATATGTCAAGGACTCCCCTGGTGGTTCCGTGGTTAAGACTCTGCGCTTCCACTGCAGTGGGCACGGGGTCAATCCCTGGTTGGAGAACTAAGATCCCGCATTCCACTTGATACGACCAAAAAATCAAAAGCGTGTGTGTGTGTGTGTGTGCCTGCTAGGATCGGTGAAGGGATTAAGTAGAATCGAGGGGATTAAATAGAGTGCTTAGCGCGATGCCTGACACAGAGCAAGTGCTCAATAAACACTGTACACCGTGAGGACGGGAGGATGCTGGAACCCATTTGCTTCTCTTCATCTCGGGGCCCCTTCGAGGAGGAAGGGGCCCAGACCCTGCCTCCTCCCTCCCCCACCTCCACCTTCAAGACCAACCACAGGTGCCATCTTTAGTCTTCGACCACCTCAGGCCAGGCTGCCCTCCCTGCCATCGCACAGGTCAGCCACAGTGGGGCTTTGACGAAAGCTGCTGGTGGCCGGAAACCGCGAGAGGGAGGGCCCACCTCTCCTGGAGGGTGGGGCAGTGGCGGTGCTAACGGTAGCTGTGTGCACATGGAGAGGGGGTGGGGAGGCCTCCACTTCCCTCTGAGAGAGGGTGTGCTGGGTGGGGGGGGCTTCCCCAGTGAGTAAGAGCTCGGTGTGGGCAACAACAGGAAACGTAGGGTGCTGGGTGGCAGGAAATGGGCTTGGTTCCTCAGACAGGCCCCTGGGGCCAGGCTGTCTGAGGAAGACCCTTGGAAACCTGGGACCCACATTTCTCATTGCTCTGAGCGCCCTTTCTTTGAGGAAACTGAGGCTTTGTAACCAGCTGGCTTCGAGGTCACCTTGGGCAAGCGGCGTAATGGCTCCAGGCCTGTTTCCCATTTGTGAAATGGGGATTAGGATCATATCTATTGGGCTGGACAAAAAGTTTGTTCGAGCTTTCCTGTAAGTTGTTATGGAAAACCTGGATGAACTTTTTGTCCAACCCAATACTTTGTAGGATTGTTGTTGAGATGTAAGTCACACGGCATGGGGTGAATGTTTGGGAGGAATATTCATTATTATCATTTTTTTAATCAGTATAGTTAGGGAATATTAATTACTGTTGTCATCACTGTTAGTCTCCTACCAGCTTGGATGATAAGGGCGGTACCTGCTGCCCTGGCTTCTACCCTGCTTGCCTTGGTCCTGCCATGGGGACCCTTCAACCCTGATGGGAGAAGCTGTTAGCTTTGTGGGGTTCTCAGCACCTGATCCTAGGGCCAGGTTACCCCACATCCTCCTCTAAGCCTTGGATTGCTTATAAGAGCCCTAGAAAATCTATATACCAGAATTTTGAAAAGTGGGTAAAATCGATTGTTTCTGGAGCTGCACTGAGAGCTCTAAGATGAAGGTTGAGGCTACGTAGAGGTGGGCGGGGCAGCGGGATGGGGAAGTAGGGGCTTGCTTCTGGATCCATCAGGCTGTGGAATCCCTGTGGGACTGGTCTGAGAATTTGGGCTGGTGCCCAAGTTCAAGGGCATCCTGGGGCTTGATGGGCTAGGCGTCCCAGGGAAAGGGTGGGCAGGTGTGTCAGGACGGAGTCTCAGCTCAAACTGAAAGTGAAACCCGAGGGTGTGGCTGTGTCCAGATGTAGCTGGAGCCCCTTCAGTTTCCAGGGACCCCTGCCAAGATGTCAGGGAGGCGGAGGAGGGGACGGCCTCCAAGAGGCTGGTCTTGAGTGTGCAGGGCTGGAGGCCCCTCTGACACCCAGAGAGGGGGGCAGGAAGGAGACCGAGTGATCCCCCACACATTCTAATAGAAGCTTCTTCTCTTAGTCAGGGTCACCGTCACGCCCTGAGAGATGAGTCGCCCTCACAGCATGAAGGGCAGTGGGGGAGGAGGCTGAAGACTCAGTTCGTCTCTTGGCTGAGCTTTGGAGACAGGTCTGCTTTATCCCGCTCTTTTCACAAACTTCTATCTGCCACACGTCCCTCGCCTTGGGGGCTTCAGTGGACTCCACGACCCCCAACCTGTGACGTGTCTCTTCACCATGGTTTGCCCCTGAAGAGTATTGTTACATCAAAGCATGGCACCTCACTGGGTGGTCCTGGGAGTCCTGAGTCTGAGGCAGGAGGGAAATGTGCCCATTTTATGGAGGAGGAAATTGAGGCTCAAGAAGGCAGAGAAGTAGTCAGGCTAGGTGGGTCCCCTGAATCCAGCTCAGGTAATCCACGTCACAGCCGCCTCCCCCTCCTTCCCTCACAGGAGGTGGGTGTCCCCCCCACCACCCCCCACAGACACCTGGACTTCAGGATCCTTTCCTCATGTGAGCACTGTCAGCCAACCTCCTGCTTGTCTCCCAGCCCCCAGCCCCCGGGTGCTGCCTCCTCACTAAGGGCCCCAAGTCTGGTGGTCTGTGGATGTTTCCAGGGTGGCTTCACCCCACTCAGAGTGAGTGCCATCACCTGTCCCTCTCCTGCTCCCCACGGGACCCGTCTCTTCGGTGGGCACCTCCAAGGAACAGCTGCTAATTAGCACTCAGTGCTGTCAGAGCTATTTCTGATTTCCGAGCCTAAATTTAGCCTGTCTGGCAGGCTGGAATGCAGGCCCGGGGGCCTGAGGAGGCCCAGGTGGGGAAGGGGCAAAGGAGTACCCTCCCCTCCACCACCACTGGACAGGTGTGTCGGCCCAGCAGAGGCCTCGCCCTCCCCAGTAATAGCCATGGGGTAGAAGTGGGGGAGTGGACCTGGGCGCTGGTTCCCAGTCGGCTTGGGGCTCAAAGCCAGCCTGGCTCCCCTCGTCCTGGCTTCCTAACCTTGGGCAGGTCATCAACCTGTGCTTGAACCTGTAGTGGACGGGTGATAGCGGGGCCAGTAATGGTGGGGATGTGGGGAGGCGGCCCTCTGTGAGCAGGGCTGGTCATCCCTCAGGCAAAGCTGGCATCTCAGTTGGTGGAGTCTTCATGAGGATTAGTTGCTGCCTCTAGAAGTGCCACTGGGGCCACTCTAGGAGCCAACAAGTCCCCAGGGTGGGTGAGGGCCCCGAAGACCCCTATCAGGAAGCGGAGATCCCCTCTAAGGCTAAGCTGCTGAGCCTTCCCCAACTCCTCTGCGCCCTTTCCCCTCCCCACCAACTCCTTCCTCTGTGCTGGCCACCAGTCCAGGTTCCCTGACGTTGCCTGCCTTCTCTCTGCTTCCTCCTCCCTGCCCAGTCTTGGCTCCCCCACCCCCTCCACCTCAGCTCTGCCCCACCCTGGGTCTCTGTAGGGTGGAGGGATGGATCAGGAGAGCCCAGGGAGAAAGAGAGAGACAGAGACAGAGAATGGCCCCAGGGAGGACTTCCGGCCAATAGGACCCTGCTCTGGGCTCCAGGGCCCCTCCTGGGCAGTCCCTTCCAGAGGGCAGGAGCTGTTCAGGCCCTTGGCGCCAGGTTGGGGGAGGGTGGCAGATGAGACCACGGGTGGTTTCCTCAATCCAGACTCACTTTCGCAATGGGGGAGAGGGATGACGTAGCCCCATCCCCAGACTCCCGCTCAGGGAGGGGGCCTGGTGGACAGGCCGTTTCACCTCTCAAGTGGGCCACTGGCCGGAAAACTCGGGCAACCAGGGGCTGAGGGCACGCAGCTTCCTGGTGTCTGGGGCTGACTGCAAGCTGTGATTTGGGGGGTGAGATCTGGCCAGAGCCCCAGAATTAGATGCAGCACCCCAGAGAGGAAGCTGGCTGAGAAGCCTCGGGTGTGGGTGTGGCTCCGTCTCTGCTCCAGCTGTGGCCTCCGCTCAGGGCCATGTGACCGAGGATGTGTAGTCTGAGCCATCAGCGCAGACGGTCGGGGGGTGGGGGTGGGCTCCTCCATCCTGGGCTGGGTCTCTCCAGGGTTCCCACATCACCATTCAGACTCTGAGCTCCTTGAGGGCCAGAATTGTTTTTTGGGACCTGACACCTAGTAGACCCTCAATAAACCTGGGTTTTACTGAAATGAGGTGAACTGGCATCATCTCCTGGTTCTATTAGGGAGACACTCAAAGTCCGGGGGGTGGGGTGCCCAGGAAGACCCTAGTTCTGGTGGCACCTGGTGATTCCATAGCCCTAGGTGGGACCCTAAGCTTGTCCTGTGGGGAGAGGCTTGGCAGCCACCTTGTAGCCTTGTCATCTGTGGCTGGCGGGGGAGGGCCCAGGCAGAGCAACGCTGACCTTTCTTAATTCTGGAGGGGAGTCCCAGCCTGGGCCACCAGAGCCACAGACCCAGCGTGCTGCCTGCTCTCCCCGGTTCCTGTGACGGAGTGGCCTTCCCCTGGAATCTCCCTGGGCCCTGCAGCAGTGGTCACCTGCTCGGAACTCCCTGCCTGTCTGACCTCATCCCTCTCAGCCTGTCCCCAACTCCTTCTGTCCTGAAGTGATGAGGCAGGAGGGGGATGGGAAGGGCTGGGGGCTGTGCTTGCAAGAGGCTTTGTGGTGCTCGTGAGACACAGGCGCCCTGAGCTGGGACTAAACACACGTGGTATCTGCTGGCACATGGGAAAGGAGGAGCAGGGCGCATGCCTGGCCACACTTGGGCTTGGATGAAGATGGGTCTCTGTTAGCTTCCCACCCAAATGGGAGAAGAGATGATACACGCTTATCACGCATGGGCAAACGAGCCCAGAGGGGCCTGAGATCTCCAGAAATCAGGCTGAGAACCCACGCTCCTGCCTCCATGCCATGGGTGACAGACAGAGCTCAGGCCTCGGAGTCAGGCAGGCTTAGATTCAAATCCCAGTCTCACTTTCCCGCTGTTGGGCCTCCGGAGAGGTGTTCCTCTCCGTATTCTCCTTGGTTAATGCTCCTTATCTCCAGGGGTGTGATGGGGACAGGGACCCGTAGATGCCTGAAGATGCCCAGGCTCCCCTCCCCTGAATGTTAGATCACCAGACTCAACCTCTTTGCCTGGTTGTCTTCCTCCCCAGAACTGCATGAACTTGCCCCCGGACAAGGTCCAGCTGCTGAGCCAGTATGACAACGAGAAGAAGTGGGAGCTCATATGTGACCAGGTGGGCACAGGCCTCGCCCATCATTGGGTGCCCTGCCCTCCAGGCTGTGACGGGCAGGGGAGGGGATGTGGCCACACTGCCGCAGGACCACGACCCTCCAGGGGCCAGCGTAGCATCTGGGGAGCGTGCTGAGGGCATATGCTGGACTCTGAAATCCCCTTCTCTTGGGCATGGGCCTCCCCAGGGACCTGATGAGACATGAACCGGGCTGGGTCTGCCCTCTGAAGAGCTGGGGCAGGGGTGGCCCAGGGCACTGGCCATTGTGGCTGGGCCCACATCCCCATCCTTCCTGCTGAGCTCCCTGGAGCAGCCTCTGGGCTGGGGAAGAGCAGGCGTAGTCTCAGGGTTAGACATCTTTGTTCCACCCCTTGGAGGGTGGAGAGGAGGGTCGGGAATCCCTGTCCTCCTTTGACCTTGGGTCCAGAGGACCTGAAGTCAATCAAGTCACTTCCCAAGTCAGCCAGTTCCCAGATGGCAGAGCAGGGACCAGAGCCGCTGGCTCCTGGTGCTCAGTCAGGTGTCTGGGTTTGCCGCCTTCTTGGCTCACGCTGGCTGCCCGAGCCCTCTGGCTGTGGGGCCGCTGTCCATGGTAGCACGAGGACCCCTCTTGTACAGCCGGGGCAGGGTGGGGCCTGGCTGCTGCCATGATTCAGCAAGGGAGGGAGGCTGGGGGGTGGGGAGTTGGGGAGCAGGGAGCCTCCCCTGGGAGCCAGGGCTGGGCCTTCGGCTCCAGCTAATGGACTGGGATGGGAGGAGCTGGCAGGGCAGGAGTCTGGGGGGTGAGGGCGGTGAGCTGCCTCTGGAGGTTTTGGGGCTGGGGTAGGGGGTCTTTGTTCTTTGGCATCTCAGGTTGGGCACATAAAGGCCTGGGAGAAGCGAGGGGTTGAGGGTGGTGTCGGGCATATCTGAGGTGTCTGGGTTGGGAAGGGAGGGAGCTCCTTTGGGCAGGGGGCTCTAGTGTGGCCTCCACCTCTTGTCTGAGTGGCTCCTAGAGCCCTGGACACTCAGACACAGAGGTCCCTACAGGACAGTTGGGGCAGAGCCCTGGGAGAGGGAACCCCAGCCTGCCAGGTGCTGGCCTCTCCTCAGGCCCCTCCAGATTGTTTTTCTGCCTTGTATTTCCAGCTCTGGGCCGGGGTGAGGCCCAGAGAGGGCAGGGGGCTGTGAGGGTGCCACTTACTGACCTGCCCAAGTCTCCCCTCCAGGGTGGGGTGTATGGTACGATGGACCCTTCCACACTGCACCCAGGTTATGACCATGAAGGGAAGGGGTGGCCTGGCCCAGGACCGGGGATCTCTTAAAGTGGCCCGGTGGATTGTTTGGGTTTGTGCCTTTGGTATTGGAGGTGGGGGTTTTTAAGACAGCCTGGGACCTCAGATCCGAGCTGAGAAAGAGGCTCTGGGGCAAGCGCTGGCCATTTGCCCTGGGGTGGCCCTGGCTGGTACCCGGTACACCCCATTCCATCTTTGCAGGAGAGGTTTCAAGTCAAGAACCCCCCAGCAGCCTATATCCAGAAGCTGAAGAGCTACCTGGAAACCGGTGGGGTCAGCCGAAAAGTAGCAGCAGACTGGATGCCCAACCTCGGGGTATTTGTCCCCCTCTTTCTCTCTGTCCCTTTCCCCCTCACTTTGCAAGCACTGGGGTAGCTGGAGGAACTGTGCGTGTGAACTCTTCTGCAAGCCTGTGTGGGTACACGGATGAGGGTGTATATACAGGGGACTGCTAGTGCCCTGGGTGTGCACTTTTATGGGTTCCTCTGCAGCTCCTGTTTGTGCTCTGATGTATGTATGTATACTCGTATGTATTTGTGTAGTGTATATGTACACATGTGCACACTATGTGTGCAGGCATGGATGTGTGTGTGTGTGTATTATGTGTGCCCTTTTGTGTCCACATATGGATGTATGTGTATCGAGTCCTTGAAGAGGGGTATGTGTGTGTGTGTGTGTGTACCCCGTGTGTCTGTATGTGGATTTGTATCTTATGTCTGCGTACCTCCTGTACTTGTATATGGATGTGCCCATCTGTGTGGGTACCCGGGGTGTTCATGTTTGAATGTGTGCATATCCTTTGTCTGATGTACGTGTGTGTGCGTATAAGGAGGCATTGGTGTGCCTCTTTTGTGTCTGCACATGGCCATGTGGAATACACCCTGGGTGTTTGTATAGGGGGAGTACGTGTGGCCTGAGAATGCTTATTCTGCCAGGCAGTTGTGTGGAGGTGGTGGGGGCGGCTGAGCGTGAAAGGCCAGTTGTGGGGGGGGGGCGGGCCGTGTTGGCTGAGGCCTGGGCCCCACCCACCAGACTCCCCCTGTTCTTGGCTCCCAGTTTAAGAGGCGAGTTCAGGAGTCCACGCAGGTGCTCCGGGAATTGGAGATCTCTCTGAGGACCAACCACATTGGGTGAGTGAGGGCTTGCATTTCCGTGGGGAGAATAGGGGAGGGAGAGAGCTCTGCCAGCAGGGAGCCCCTGGGGGCCCCTTACTATCCTCCCCATGCCCACTCCAGGCTGTGCCTGTGGGCCCCCCCTCCAGGATGGGGGTCCAGAACAGCTTCCCTGCCTCCTCTCCCGCCCACCCTTGGCTGGTCCCTTGAGGTGTGGCTGGGCCGTGGGGTCCTGCCTGAGTTCTTCTAGCATCCTCCCGTGGTGTCACCGGAGGTGACAGAAAAACAATCTGGAGGGGCCTGAGGAGAGGCCAGCACCTGGCAGGCTGGGGTTCCCTCTCCCAGGGCTCTGCCCCAACTGTCCTGTAGGGACCTCTGTGTCTGAGTGTCCCTGCTCTTGTGGTGTCTTCTGAGGTGGGGACTGGTTGCTGTCTTCTGGGGGAAGGGCCCTGGGGCCCTTGGCTGTGCCCACTCTGGTTGGCACCCCCTCCTGGCCTGCCCTCAGGGAGACCTGTGTCCCACAGATGGGTGCAGGAGTTCCTCAACGAGGAGAACCGTGGCCTGGACGTGCTGCTTGAGTACCTGGCCTTCGCACAGTGCTCCGTCGCGTAAGCTGGCCCTGCCCTCATGCCAACCCTCAGAGTCCACACCTTCCTGCCTTTCACCCACTCCTCTGGCCACTTCCAAACAGCGCACCCTGGGCCCAGTCTGGAGCCCTGCAGTGGACCCCGAGTGAGGCCCCTTCCTGAAGGCCCACTGTGGATGGGGAGGGATGGGGCCTGTGACAGCCAGCTGGGACCTACTAGACCCAACCCTGAGTCAAGAACACACGCTGTTGCTCCTCCAGCCCCTAGTCTCTCCTGCAATCTCCCCCGGTGTCCCCCGCCCCTCTCTTAAGGGCCCTGCTGGGCTGGCCTCCATCCACAGTCTAACGCCCACAGGTACAATATGGAGACCACAGACAACGGGGCCCCAGGCTCCGAGAAGAGCAAGCCACTGGAGCAGTCAGTGGAAGATCTGAGCAAGGGTCCGCCCTCATCCTTGCCACCCCCACCCAAGAGTCGCCATCTGACCATCAAGTATGTGGGCCCCTCAGGTTGGGGTGGCAGGGGCGGGGTGAATGGAGATTTCGCTCCTGACCGCTGTACTCAGCCTGCTCCACCTGGGCCCTGGGGGTGGTGGGAGGGCTGCCTGGCATCGGGGATCAGAGTAAGGGCCTCACACAGGGCTCAGGAGATGGGGGTGTTAAGAAGCCTTTGGGGTGAGCACGTAGAGGCTGGAATTTGAGGGGGAGTCTGGGATAAGGAGCGGGTTTCTGGGTCAGGGGGACCCCTCTTGTACTCATCTAACCCCCTGTTTTCTCCCACGCGGCCTCCAGGTGCCCCCCTTCTCCCCGGTACGTAGCTGCCTAGGGGCTGGTGCATGCCTGGTTGGCTCCCAGGGTGGCGGTGGGATTGGGTGAGGTGTTCAACTCAGGTTGAATCCACCCCTGGATTCAGCTGCTTCGATACATCAGCCTATCCTAACTTAAGACATCCAGCTGGGAGGGCAGGAGAGGGGAGATGGCTCTGAACCCTCATGTGGACCCTGGGTGCCTCCCTTCCCTCTCTGGGACAGGAAAACAACTTCATCTTAAGACCCAAACTCTCACAATATATTTCTTTCTTTCTTCTTCTTCTTCTTTTTTTTTTTTTTAATTTTTATTTATTTGGCTGTGGCAGGTCTTAGTTATAGCATGTGGGATCTAGTTCCCCGACCAGGAGTTGAACCTGGGCCCCTTGCATTAGGAATGCAGAGTCTCAACCACTGGACCAGCAAGGAAGTCCACCCTTGCCCCTCAATTTTTTATTTTTTAATAGTTTTTATTTATTTATTTTTGGCTGTGCTGGGTCTTTGTTGCCATGTGGGTTTTTCTCTAGTTGATGAGAGTAGGGGTTATTCTTTGTTGCAGTGTGGGCTTCTCATTCAGTGGCTTCTCTTGTTGTGGAGCATGGGCTCTGGGGTGCTTGGGCTCAGTAGTTGTGACTCCTGGGCTCTAGAGCAAAGGTTCAATAGTTGTGGCACTCTGGCTTAGTTGCTCCACAGCACGTGGGATCTTTCCAGACCAGTGATCGAACTCGAGTCTCCTTTGTCTCTTGCATTGGCAGGCAGATTCTTTACCACTGAGCCACTAGGGAAGCCCTCCCCAATTTCTTTGTTCATTCATTCAACAAACATTTTTTTTAGCATTTGCTATGTACCAGGCATGGTGGTAGGTGCTCAGGTGACAGATGACACCACCCTTGGGAGCCTTCCATCTAGTAGGGTCAGTGTGTGACAGGCTGTCAGGGAGTTACAACTGTGAGCTCTAAGTAGGGAAGTGGCCACTGCCTGGGCCATGAGGAAGGCATCCCAGAAGAGATGACACTGGAACTGTGTCTTACAAGTTTTACAGGCAGTGGTGGGCATGGGGAAGAGCATTCCAGGCAGAAGGAATAGCATGAGCAAAGACTCAGAGGCTTTTGAGCAATGACGGGAATGTGGCAGGCAGAGGGAGCAGTGGGGTCTCCCAGTGACGTTAGAAATGGGATAGAATTGTCTTGAGGACCCGATGTGGAAGTTTGGTGGTTGTGACAATGGAAAAAAATCACCTATCTTTTATCAAAGAATCTGTGAGCACATTCATATAGCACTTACTTTGTTCCAGGCACTGTTCTAAACTCATTTCATAGTCCCAACAACCTTATCAGGAAGGTGCTGTTACACCATTATTATTTTACAAAAGAGGAAACAGGCCCAGAGAGATTAAGTAATTTACCTCGCAAACCCTGAGCTGGGATTTGACCCAAGGCAGTCGTCTGACTTCGTAAGATGGAAGATAAACCCATGTGGCCATAAGCGCCACCTTGTGGAGATCATTTTCATTGCAGTTTATAAGCTTTGGAGGTCTTTGCTTTCTATAAGCTCTCCGTATATTGTAAGTTCCCATGATACAGCAACTCTTTATAATGCCACCCAGTCACTGTTAGGGGTCTACTTCCCTGACTCCGCCCTTAATCTCCCCCCAAAATACCAACCACCAGGCCTAAGGACTGAGGTGGACTTCCTGCCCTCACCTGGCTTCTTTGGTTGGGTGGGCAGGAAGCCATCTGAGTGGTGGGAGTAAGAGGAAGGGTTTGGGATTCTGACCCTTGCAGCCTCCTCCCCACCCGCACAGGTTGACCCCGGCCCACAGCAAGAAGGCTTTGAGGAATTCCCGCATCGTTAGCCAGAAGGACGACGTCCACGTCTGCATTATGTGTCTGCGTGCCATCATGAACTACCAGGTTGGCCAGTGGGCCTGGGGCATGGGCACTGACTGTCCTCCCTGGGGACTGCCTAAACTGCTGGAGTTCTGGGACCAACTGTCTCCCACCCTGTCCCCAGTGGAATCCTGGGGACGGGCTGTTAAGAGGAGAAACACAGATTTCTGTCCCCTCCTAGCCAGGTCACCTAGAATACCCTGGACATGGCTAGGGGTGTGGACATACCTTACATGGGGGCATAGGCACCCCCATCAAGAAAGGCTAGACACCCACAGGAGAGCAGCCTCTGGGTTATTTCGTTTGGAGGGGTGATTGGTGAAGCCAGTCCTTCCTCACTCAGCAGGCCTCTCGGGACTCACTGTGTCCAAGATGCTGAGTCTTGACACTGGTTTTTTTTTTTCTTTTCAGTTAAAAGTGTTTTATTAATGATAAATTTTCTTTTAAAAAAAAAGCTTATAAGGACTAGTGAACTCTGTAGGAGAACTCATCACAGTCCTGGTTGACACTGGTTTTTGAACAAACAAAGGTATTTAAAAAAAGGGGCCAGGCTTTGGCTGCCACTGAAGAGGCTGTGGTTGGATATAAAGAACTTCCTAGGAATTCCCTAATGGTCCAGTGGTTAGGAATCTGTGCTCTTAGTTCTGGGGCCCCAGATTCCATCCCTGGTCAGGAAACCAAGATCCTACAAACCACCTGGCACAGGCAAAAAATAAACAAACAAACAAAGAACTTCCTAGGGCACTTAGAGACCTGAATGGCATGGCGCTCACCGTGCTGGAGGTGTGGGACAGGAGGGTGCTGGCAGTCCTGGGGGTCTGCCTGGAGGAGCTGACTTCTCCTTTCTTCCTAGTCTGGCTTCAGCCTCGTCATGAACCACCCAGCCTGTGTCAATGAGATTGCTCTGAGTCTCAACAACAAGAACCCCAGGTGAGGTCCTGGTCCCTAATCTTTCTCCGTGTCTAGATTCTCTTCCTACTTAACCCCTTGCCTACTCTGTCCCCCAGTTCTCAGGACCACTCCCATCAGCTTCCCTGTCCTCCTCCCAAGCCAGGCCCACGTCCACCTTTGCTGTGGGGCCTGCCTGTTCTCCAGGGACCACCTGCCTCTTCTCTCCCCAGAACCAAGGCTCTGGTGCTGGAGCTGCTGGCGGCCGTGTGTCTGGTGCGGGGAGGACACGATATCATCCTTTCTGCCTTTGACAACTTCAAGGAGGTAATGGAGCCCCCACCTAACATGTACTTGCTTGGAGCCCTGTTGCTGGCAGGTGTGGCCTCTGCTGGGGGCAGCTAGAGATGCTGGGTAGGTATTTGGCGGGGGGATGCTGGGTAGGTATTTGCGGGGGGGGGAGGTTCCTTATCTAAAGGGAAGGTACAGGGTCACACAGGGGCACTGTCCGGGGCGACAGGGACAACTACGGGGACTTGCTGAACCTCTGACCTTCAGTCTTGCCAGATCCAAACTGGCCTTGATCCATACATCTCAGAGTTACCGACTCTGGTTAACAGGCTCATGAGAAGTAACTGCATGAGAGTATGATGCATAAGGCAGCATACGGTCATGCATTCCTTGAATAGATATTTACTGAGGGCCCGCTGTGTGTCAGACACAGAGTGGGCACTTGGGATACATTAGTGAATAAAAGAAACAGAGGAGGCAGGGGAAGACAGATAATCAGTGATACAATAAATAAGTAAATTACATGGTGTCAGGGAATGATAAATATTCTGGGGGAAAAAAACCAGGGAGGCTGTAGAGGGAGGGGGAACTGGGAGGTTGCTGGGTAGGAATGTACTAGAATGTCAGAGTGGCCAGAATGGAGTCAGTGTTGGGGAGGGCTGTGAGAGATCAAGAGGGAAGAGAGGTTTCGAGCAGAAGAATGACGTGGCCTGACTTAGATTTAATTTGAGAGGAGCCCATAGAGGCATAAGGGGGTGGGCAGCTGGAAGACGGCTTAGGTGGTATGTCACTGGGACCTCAGTGACAGCCATTCCTCCCATCCAGGTATGTGGAGAGCAGCACCGCTTTGAAAAGCTAATGGAGTATTTCCGGAATGAGGACAGCAACATCGACTTCATGGTGAGCTCAGGCCTGGGCTCGGGCCACCCTCGGGTGCCAGGAGCAACTAGCAGCCTGGGATCTGGGATCTGGGCTAAGCTCCTGCCAAGTATGAGGACTGAGTGGTTGGTGGAGGAGGGGTGGATGTCAGCAAGAGGGAGGCTGGGAGGAAGAGATGTGGGGGGAAATATGTATGGGACACAGCCTGATTAGCGGGGTGAAAAATAGAGCAAGGGTGGGGGACTTGGGGATAAATTAGGGGGTGGAAGTCACTGAGAACCCCCCACCAAGAGGATCATAAACCTGCTCACTGCCCCCCTGCAGGTGGCCTGCATGCAATTCATCAACATTGTGGTACACTCAGTGGAGAACATGAACTTCCGTGTCTTCCTGCAATATGAGTTCACTCACCTGGGCCTGGACCTGTACTTGGAGGTTAGCCCTGCACCCCCCACCCCACCCCCAACCCCGGGACTTAACCACTTGCCTGCTGCAGAGTATGCCTCAGTGGTTAGCATCTGCAAAATAGGAGAACCACAGAAATCATAAAGACTGTAAATTTGTAGAGAGGTACCTGCTGCAAAATAGGCACCCAGATCACGGAGCTGTTGTTGTAGGCTCTAGAACAGGCTCTGGCAGGCCTTGGGTCTGGCTCTGGGAGCACCAGACTCAGAAAGGACACAATGGGGAGCACAGAGATTCTGAGCCAAAGCAGGAACTGGCTCTTGCTGTATGGGTCTGGGTCATGGGAGAGTTCTTTGCTCTGGGGAAGGTGGGCAGAGGGGCTTGGTACTTCCTGGTTCAGCCTGAGCAGACAAGCTATAGCTTTCTTCTGATTTCTTTGTGAGGCTTCCCAAGATGAGCAGGGCCTTTGGGACTGGATTTTTGAAAGCCAGGATCAACAAAAAGTGAAAAGCAGGCTAGGGTGATATGTCTATTCCATGGAATATTATTCAGCCACAAAAAAGAACAAAGTACTGATACATGGTACAATAGGGATGGGCCTTGAAAACTTTATGCTATTATTATGCTCAGTGAAAGAAGCCAGACACAAAAGCCATATATTGTGCGATTCCCTAAAATGAAATGTCTGGAATAGGTAGGTCCAGTAGAGACAGAAAGATTGGTAGTTGCCAGGGACTGGAAGAGGAGAGGATGGGGGAGTGGCTGCTAATGGGGACAGGGTTTGTTTTGGGGATGATGTTCTGGAATTAGGTAGTGGTGAAGGTTTGTACAACCTTGTGAATATACTAGAAACTATTGAACTGTATACTTTAAAGGAGTGAATTTTATGGTATATAAATTATACTCAATAAAAAGAAACAAACAAAAAAAAAGTGGGCTATGGCTCAGGCCCCTTTGTCTTGGCTCTGGTAGTGATGGGGTGGGGGAGTTATTGGAAAGATCCCTCACACCAGGCCTCACTGTGCACCTTCTGTCTGGGGAATAGAGGCTTCGGCTCACGGAGAGTGACAAGCTGCAGGTGCAGATTCAGGCCTACCTGGACAACATCTTTGACGTGGGCGCGCTGCTGGAGGACACTGAGACCAAGAATACCGTGCTGGAGCACATGGAGGAGCTGCAGGAGCAGGTGGTCCTGGTGAGAGCTGCCCCTGAACCGGCAGAAAGCAGGCCCACAGAGCCCCCTACGCTGATATCAGGCACTGGTTCTAGGTGTGAATAGGGGGCCCCCTGAGTTTGACCTGAATCCTTTGGGTGTCTCTCTCAATGAATGTTCATTGAGCTCCTCCCCTGGGCTGGACCTCTGAGGAAGGCAGGTCCCCTCTCCTCCAGGGGGTCAGACCCCAGGCCCTGATTTGGGTGGAGCTGGGTGCCTGGGGGCCCCTGCCAGCCCAGTCTCCTCTCCATCTCCCTCCTTCATCAGTGGTGTCTTGGTTCCCCCTCCTGAGAGAACTTTAGTGCTCTCAGGACTTCCCCTACTTGGGTTCAAGTGCCAGGCTCCCCCGGAGCTAGGCAGGCGTGCCTGGTACCACCCCCTCAGCGGCCGTGACAATGCCCGGCTGCGGGTGGGAGCTCACCATGGGCTGGTGCCACAGCTCACAGAGCGGCTT
The DNA here is from genome assembly GCA_024291935.2 of Okapia johnstoni. Lineage (NCBI taxonomy): Eukaryota > Metazoa > Chordata > Mammalia > Artiodactyla > Giraffidae > Okapia > Okapia johnstoni. The sequence continues at coordinate 17,125,408 of CM044306.1, read as the reverse complement.
CGGGACGCGGAGAACGAATCCATGGCCAAGATCGCGGAGCTGGAGAAGCAGCTGAGCCAGGCCCGAAAGGAGTTGGAGATTCTGCGGGTGAGGTTGCGGGGAAATGGGTTGGGCGGGAACAAGGGGTGGGCCGGGCTCCCAAGAACAGATCATCTGGGGGCTTCTAGGCTTGACACGTCCCTCCACCCCAGCAAGAGAATGGGGGCTCCGTGCCAGGCTTGCCGGTGGTTCCTAACCCCTCCCCCGGGGCTCGCAGGAGCGCTTCAGCGAGTCGACCCCTATGGGCACCTCCAGACGTCCCTCTGAGCCCGAGAAAGTGCCTGCCCCTGCCCCGGCGCGGCCGTCGGCCCTAGAGCTGAAAGTGGAGGAGCTGGAGGAGAAGGGGTTAATCCGTATCCTGAGGGGGCCCGGGGATGCGGTCTCCATCGAGATTCTCCCGGTCGCTGTGGCAACTCCGAGCGACAGTGATGCCCCGACTCCGGGGGCGCCCACCTGCTCCCCCAGCCCAGGTGTGCAGGAGCTTCAGGCTGGCGGGGGAGGCGGGTAGGAATGGGGGGCTGCAGGGGGAGCCTGGGGACGTCTCAGGCCGGGAGAGGTGAAAGAGGTAGGTTTTGGTAGCGGGCGTGGCTCAGGTGAGGGTGGGCCGCGATGGGCCCAGTACGCATGCGCAGGGCGGGTCGGCGCCGCTGATCCCACCTTCTTCCCGCCCCCTACCCGGTTCTAGCCTCGGAACTCCCACCTGTAGCAGAGCCGGCTCCTGGAGGGGCACCACCACCGCCACCGCCACCTCCACCCCCACCGCCGCTGCCCCCACTGCTTGGTCTCCCTTCCCAGCAGGAAGCCCCACCCCTGGCGCCCCCTCTTGCCTCGCCCCTCCCAGGCAGCCCCGAGCCCCCGCCCCCGCCGCCTCTGCCAGGCGACCAGCCTCCCCCACCCCCTCCGCCACCGCCGCCTCCCGGCGCGGACGGGCCGGTTCCTCCGCCGCCCCCGCCGCCTCCGGGAGGTCCCTCAGATGTTCAGGCAGGGCCTGGCTCAGAGATGGGCCCAGGTGAGTGGACTGCCCAGGGCAGAGGGGCAAGGAAGGGAGGACGGAGGGAGGGGCTCTGGCTTCACTGTCCTCCAGGACCTTCTGTCTGTGGGCCTCTAGCTTGCCTTGTCTGTCCTCGTTGGACCCGGGTAGGGTTCCTTCCAGTCATCCCACCACCTACTGCCCCAGTGACCACTCACTCCCTCTGTCTCAGGAGTGAAGGCCAAGAAACCCATCCAGACCAAGTTCAGAATGCCACTCTTTAACTGGGTGGCCCTGAAACCCAACCAGATCACAGGCACTGTCTTCACTGAGCTCAATGATGAGAAGGTGCTACAGGTGAGTGTGGCTCTGTCTTGCTGCCAGTGTGGGCACTGAAGGAGGAGGGGACCTGCCTGGATCATGCTGGGCATGGCGGGTGGTCACCTCCTCTACCCATTTTACACAGGAAGGCATGGAGGCCCAGGAATGGGGGTTAAACCAAACTGGTTTAGTGCATCTAGTTAGTAGGCAGTGTATCCTGATTCCCCTGGAGGCTTTCCCTCCATCCCTGCAGAGGTGCTCAACCTCCCCTAAGCCTGGCTTCTCTCTTCCCCCTCTCAGGCCCCTCACTATCTTCCCACAGACACCCAGGGCCTCACTTTCAGTTTTCTAAAAGGGATGTGTTCTGTTGCCTCCAGGCTGTTGCTCATGCTGTCCCTCTGCCTGGAATGTCCTTCCCTTTTCTCCTTTTAACCCTGGCGAGTTGAGCTCTTCCTTCAGCTGAAACGGCTTGGAGTCTAGATCCCCTGGGTGGGGTGCTGCTCTTGCTTCATCTGCTTCCCCCATTTCCCCCATCAAGGCCTGTGGTCAGGCTGAGTACTGACTGGTTTATTTCTCTGCTGATGGTTTGGTCAGGGCTGGGTAGATAGATGGCTCTAGCACAGAGCACAATGTTCACCCAGGATCACACCAGACCCCGGCCCCGCCCAGCACCACCTCCTCTCCCTGCACCCCCAGGAGCTGGACATGAGTGACTTCGAGGAGCAGTTCAAGACTAAGTCCCAAGGTCCCAGCGTAGACCTTAGTGCTCTCAAGAGTAAGGCAGCCCAGAAGGCCCCCAGCAAAGCCACGCTCATCGAGGCCAACCGGGCCAAGAACCTGGCCATCACCCTGCGCAAGGGCAACCTGGGGGCAGATCGCATCTGCCAGGCCATCGAGACGTGAGTACCTCTGCCCTGGGCTTGTGGGCAGCCCAGCCCCTCTGCTAGGACGGGGTTGTTGGGCAGTCCCAGCTATGGGACAGAGTCCATCAAGTTTCATACCAACGCTGGTCAGAGGGTAGAGGAGGAAACTGTGTTCCCATTTTCAGGTTAAGAAAACTGAGGTCATACTGTGAGTCCATTCTCAGATGGAGATATTCCTTTTGTCTTCTTGCCTCTTTGCACTCAGGCTCAGGCGTTTACAGCTTGGGTATTTGCCACTGATCGATATATGTCTGGGATTCCGGCTTCCTAGCTTCCAACTTCCTCTGACTCTTATCTCTTATTCTCTTAAGCTGTTGGTAACAGCAAATGCTTAAGTTCATTTATTCGATCAAGTGATGGGGTAGGGGTAGTCCTGCTCTCAAGAACTGGTGGGTGTGGAGTGATGCCGACCCCTCCCCTCACAGGTATGACCTGCAGACCCTTGGCCTGGACTTCCTGGAGCTGCTGACCCGCTTCCTGCCCACAGAGTATGAGCGCAGCCTCATCACCCGTTTCGAGCGGGAGCAGCGACCGATAGAGGAGCTGTCAGAGGAGGACCGCTTCATGCTGCGCTTCAGCCGCATCCCCCGCCTGCCAGAGCGCATGAACACGCTCACCTTCCTGGGCAACTTCCCAGACACTGCCCAGATGCTCATGCCGGTGTGCGCGGGCTGGCAGGGTGGTGCGGCCTGGGCTGGGATCGGGGAGGAGGCAGCTGGCAGCCTGGTCTCCGAGAGGGCATCTGAGAGTTCTGGAGCCTCCTACGGGCTTCCCCCTCACTCCTGCCCCAACTTACCATGCCTCCTCCATCCTGCCCCCAGCAACTGAATGCCATCATTGCAGCCTCAATGTCCATCAAGTCCTCGGACAAACTCCGCCAGATCCTGGAGGTGAGACCCTAGGGCAAGGGTCTAGGAGACAAAGACCACCCATGATGGCTTGTGTGTTCTGGGTTGTGTGAGTGGGAGACCCAGGCCCTGCCCTGCAGCGCTGGGCTGCTCCCACTGTAAGGTTCTTACTTCTCACATCCAGGCTCAGGATGACGACGCTAAGGTGGTGTTGGGGGCCACATTCCAACAGCCCATCTCACACCCTGCCTGAGGGTTCATTAGCAGAGTCTTCTATTGTCTGAGAACCAATAGAAATGGCTGAGAGGGGCATTGACCCCACAGCCTCAGATGAGGTGTGGGCAGCACAGACTTGAGTAGGAATGGGTGGCTCAGTGGTAAAGAATCTACCTGCCAATTCAGGAGAGGCAAGAGACGTGGGTTTGATCCCTGGGTCAGGAAAATCCCCTGGAGTAGGAAATGGCAACCCGCTCCAATGTTCTTGCCTAGGAAAATTCCATGGGCAGAGGAGCCTGGGGGGCTACAGTCCATGGGGTCAAAAAGAGGCAGACATGACTAAGTGACCGAGCACAGCACAGCAGGTGACCAAATTGGGTGTGCCATGGTGTTAGCTGTGCATATGTGTTAAACACGTGTATACGTGCGTCAAGGACCTGAGGCATCCATGCAGGAGTGTGGTGGCTGCTGAGTGTAGGGCTTATTCCTGGCCACCTTGTCTTCTTGTGTATTTATACTTTAGGGGGTTTCCTCAGCCCCAGCACCCGGCTGAGCTCCCCACCACCCACCTGTCTCACCTCTTGCAGATCGTCCTGGCTTTTGGCAACTACATGAACAGCAGCAAGCGTGGAGCAGCCTATGGCTTCCGGCTCCAGAGTCTGGATGCGGTAAGGAGGGGGGGAAGGAGGGGGCCCCCTGACCTGCGGGATGGGGGATGGCTGGCGGCATGTGGCTTACAGCAGGTCCTCATTGCAGCTGTTGGAGATGAAGTCAACTGACCGCAAGCAGACGCTGCTGCATTACCTGGTGAAGGTCATTGCTGAAAAGTACCCACAGCTCACAGGTTTCCACAGCGACCTGCACTTTCTGGACAAGGCTGGCTCAGGTATGGGTGGGGGGTGGGGCTCAGCCCTGGGGACGGATACAGTTTGGGAGAGAGCCAGGGGAGCTCAGGACGTAATGGGACGGGAATGCTGCCTCTCTGATTCTTTGCTTCTCTACTGTCCCACCTCCCACTCAGTGTCCCTGGACAGCGTGCTGGGGGATGTCCGCTCCCTGCAGCGAGGCCTGGAGTTGACCCAGCGGGAGTTTGTGAGGCAGGATGACTGTGTGGTGCTCAAGGAGTTCCTGAGGGTCAACTCACCTGTCATGGATAAGCTGCTGGCAGACAGCAAGACAGCTCAGGTGGGCTGGGGCTGGCCCCGGCCAGGGAGGTAGGGAGGCTGGGATGGGGGCAAAGGACCACCTAGGTAGGGTTGTGTAGCCAAAGCCTGGAACCCGTGATCCAAGCAAGAACGCCTTAGGGGATGGGGCAGGAGGGAGCAGCCACCTGCCTGGAGGAGGAGAGATGAAGAGGCCAGTGTCTTAGCGGGTACAGAGCAGTGGTCAGGACCCGAGGGATCTGGGCTGGTAGGGCTGACAGGCTGTGCCCACAGGAAGCCTACGAGTCTGTGGTGGAGTACTTCGGAGAGAACCCCAAGACCACATCCCCCTCTATGTTCTTCTCCCTCTTTAGTCGCTTCATCAAAGCCTATAAGGTATGTTTGTTTGATGGGCAGGCTGGGACCCATGCAGGGCATTGCAGCCTCTCCACATGGACAGTGGGAGGAGTAGGGGCTATTTCTGCTGGGGGTGGACTAGGGAAGGGATGACTCCCCTCATGCAGATCCACCTTGGCTCCTCAGAAAGCTGAGCAGGAGGTGGAACAGTGGAAGAAAGAAGCAGCTGCCCAGGAGGCAGGCACCAACACCCCGGGGAAAGGGGAGCCCCAAGCACCCAAGGTAGGCAACTATTGCTGAACTTGGTACTGGGATCCAGTGATGCTGATGCTTGGTATCTTCATCCCAAAGATCTGGTCCTCTTCTGCACCCTCGTTTTTATGGACTGACCCTGCCCAAGGCCAGGATGGCTCTGTAGCTTGTGGTGGGGAATGGGTTCCTTTTCCTCATGCCAGCTGTTCTTATTGTGGGGGACCAGGAAGGTGGTCTAGGGTTTAGTGGCACAGGGGGGCAGGGGATCCTGGAGCTGGAGTTATATACCCTCACCCTTCCCCCAGTCCCCTCCCAAGATCCGGCGGCAACAGATGGACCTCATCTCTGAGCTGAAACGGAAGCAGCAGAAAGAGCCACTCATCTATGAGAGTGACCGTGATGGGGCGATTGAAGATATCATCACAGGTGGGGGCTTGGCAGGGGCTATCCTGTCCTTGGTCTGTCCTATGCTGTCTTCCATCCACCCCCCAACCCTAGGGGGAGGGGGCGGGATCTGTCTGCCTCACTGCCTCTTTGCTACTTTTTCTGTCTTTTTCCCTTTTTTCTTTCTCTCCTGGCTCCTTCCTTCCAACCCTCAGTGCTCAAGACGGTGCCCTTCACTGCTCGCACTGGCAAGAGGACGTCCAGGCTCCTCTATGAGGCCAGCCTGGGCGAGGAGATCCCCCTATAGCCTCCAGGTACCCACCAACTGGACCTTGGATCCCAGTGGCTGCTCACAGCCCTGTGGGCTCCTGGGGGGTCTGTCATGCTGCCCTCCCCTGGGCCAGGCACTGGCTGGGGTGTGTTGGAAGGAGGTCTGATAAACAAACAGGGTCCCTCCCACTTGCGCACAACCTGGAGGGGTGAGGCTTGTGCCCTGGAGTGGTGTCCCAACCCTGGGCAGACCCCTTGAAAAGTACATCTCTGTCCTCTCCGCCGGCAGATCTACGGAACCAGCCCTACATCCGCGCAGACACAGGCCGGCGCAGCGCTCGTCGGCGCCCGCCGGGACCACCGCTGCAGGTCACCTCCGACATCTCGCTGTAGCCACTATTTCTGCAGACGGCGAGGCCTGGGAGCGGGGGCGGGGAGGAGCACTCCGAGACTCAAGGAAGGTGGGACTCAGCTCGGCTGGGCCGGGCAGCCTCCTCCACCAACGTCCCCACCCCTGGGCGCCCCTCGAATGGGCAGGGGCACCCAGGGGGAAGCATCTCTGGCCCCTCCCCCCAAATGCTGCTTGCAGCACCCCTCTTCCACCAACAGCCATACTTGGGCTCAGCGGGAGCCCGGCCTGTAACTTATGTAAAGGGTAACTTCGCGCCCCTTCCACTCCCCCAACCCCGACCCAGCTCCGAGGACTCCCCACGGACCTTATTTTTATACAAGATTAATAAAGACGTTTGCAAAAGATCCGCGTCCGCTCCGTGCCCGCCCCCACCACAAGCAGCCTGTTTCGCTCAGCAAACACTTTACTTGCACAATTTCTTCGTAGCAGGTCTCTGCAAATAGGCCGGAGACGGGGAGATGGGCTGCTTCTGGATCAGAGTTGGGGGGAAGGGAGCCAGTTTCGAAGGGCACATACACCCTAGTAGCTGGCGCGCGAACCCTGCGGAAGCGCGGAGGGGGCGTACAGAGGGTCAAGTTTGCGGCTCGAATTAGAGACTCAGGGTTAGCTCCACCTGAGTCCATATTTCTGCCGGCCCCGCCCCATTTCCACCTGTCTTGCCTCCTACCTAGGTCCCCCGACTCTTTTTCTTATGCCCCGCCCTATCCTTAGTCGATCCTTAGTCGTTCTGTAAAGAACAATATTGCATAGGAACCTGCAATGCTAGGTCCGTGAATCAAGGTAAATTGGAAGTAGTCAAACAGGAGATGGCAATAAGAGTGATCTCTTATTGCACCTCCCCCGGTCAGGTCCCAATTTCTTGTAGTTCTGCTTCCACTCTGCCCGTCCCTCCTCTCGCCGCCTGTCTGTCACATTTATCTGTCGGGTACCCGCTCTGTCTGCCCCGCCCCTATCCTCTCGGTCCCGTCCCACCCTAACATGCCCCGCCCCTTATCTACATAACCCGGCCCCGCCCGCTGGCCCTGCCTCTGTCGACTTTCACCTTGGCTGAGCCGCCCGCTCTTGGGCCCGCGCTTGGGGCGGCTGGGCTGGTACGACTTGGGACGTCGGACGTAGGGGAGCGGAGTTCGGCTCTGTGTGTGGGATTCTGGCTGCGTCTGCCCGTTCAGGCTAGGTATCTGGGAGTAGGGGCTGCACGCTCCTGGGGCGAGGAAGCGGGTAGGAGGAAAAGGAGGGGGCCTTCCTGAAAGCCGGTTGTGAGGAGAGTCCCCAGTCCCGCGGGTCCCCGCCCAGCCCCGGGCGCACCCGCTTTGTGCAGTCCCTGCAGCGAACGCGCCAGCTCGGCATTGGAGAGGCCGATGAGGCGCGCGGCCTGGCAGAAGAACGCGAGGCCCGCGTGAGAGCGCCCGCTGCGGCCGTGGCCGCGGGACCGACCCTTCCAGCTTGCGTTCAGCCTCAGAGACCGCTGCTTCTTGGAGTAGTAGCTTGAAGGAGAGAAAAGTGGGTAGACGCCTCAGACAGCATCTCCCCCGTGGGGAAACCAAAGTGGGTCAGGAATCTGATCGGGGGCAACTTGTCTGATCGGGGGCAACTTGGCACCCAGGAAACTGACCCAGAATTCAGGGCTCTCCTCTCTGGGGCAGGGACATCTAGGGACTCTTGAAAGGGGCAGTCTGCTCCCCCTATCTTGGGCCTTGAAGCTGGGTCCAGTTGTGCCCACCTCATCACCTCCTGTACCGACTTGAAGGGCACAAAGCCCAGACTCATCAGCTTGAACAGCATCTCTAAGAAGAGGGTTTGCAAGCCCTGGGGGTCACAGGCCAGGCTGTTCCTTACCTTGCCTAGGGGCAGAGAACATGGGGGAAGGTAAGGAGGAGCCTTCCCCAGGCCAGGCCCACCCACTCCTGCCCCACCAGCCTTGCCCCTCACCCAAGCACTGAGCCAGGCGGTGGCGGTCAGTGACGACACCCAGGAAGTCTTTGAAGCTTACTGTTCCATCACCTGGTGAGAGAGAGAGAGAGAGAGAGAGAGAGAGAGAGAGAGAGAGAGAGAGAGAGAGAGAGAGGAGGGGGTGCTGTAGGTGCCTGCCCCCTGCAGAAAGCTTGCCAGAAGTTCTAGGCATCAGAATGTCTAGTCCTGCCTCTGGCCAAGCATTTTCTGAGGTCGAGTCAGGGAGAAATAGCCCTTGCCATGTGGGAGCCCCAAGTCAGGATGAGGATTATCACGGCAGAAATGTTTAGGGGCAAGGGGCTAGGTTTGGTGATCAGGGCAGGCTTCCGGGAAGAGGGAACTTTAGAAAAGGATCAGACCGGGGATTTTGTGGGCAGTGGAGGCATTTTTCAAGGCTAGAAGTGGGAGAGGTCATGAGGGTAGGGACAGGGTCACCCACCATCCAAGTCCGCCTGCCGCAGAGCCTCACACATCTCCTGAGGGCTCAGCTGGACACCCACATTGCACAGGGCAGCTTTCATAGTGCGCATGTCCATGGAGCCTGTTGGGCTGGAGCTGAACAGTTTGAAGACATCCTGGAATGCTGGGGATGGGAGGGGGCAGGCGGGGAAGGTGAACCCCATGCACAGGAACCCTGAGATTCATCCACTATAGCTCAGATGAGACCGAAGACGAGTTCACCGATCCCCTGGGCATTATAACTTAAGGTAAAGAATAGTGGTTGCTGTGTGTTGGCACCTGTTAAGTGTCTGTTCAGTTCTCATGTCCAAAATTCATGTCTGGACATGCTCATATGAAAAAATGTTAAAAACTCTATGTCCAAGGCCATACCACCCATAGGGGCCATGCCGGGCTTTCGATTTGGGTGGTCTGGCTATTATAGCTCCAAAGTCTGGAGGCTTCAGGAGCCCTGCTGGCAACCTGGCCTGTAGCATGTACTGACAACTATTGATGAATAGAATGATTCTGCTTTGAGGGGCCCCTGCCAATATCAGAGCATGATCTTTGCAGGGACACTGGGGCCCCAAATGTAGAAATGGTTCCTTCCAACTCTACTCCCCAGCTCCAAACCCCAGTGGGGCAGGGACTTCAGATTCTTTTTTTCCATTGTTTCTTCCAGTTTCCCTTCTTCCTTTCATCCTGTTCATCCATCTACCATCTATCCATCCACCATCCACATACCTTGCTATCCAACAACCCCTCCCTCCCTTCTTCACACACACACACACACACACACACACACACACACACACACACACACACACACACAGAGCCATGAGCCCTGGGATTGCAGAAATGAGCAAATTAGACTGGCATGGAGAGGTTACAGTACAGCCACTGGCTTCTACTGTGTCCCCAACCTCTTCTACTCTGAGCACCCCTTAGTTTTCCTCCCTGCTTCCAGTCTCAAGGCCCTCACCTGCCAGCTGCCGTGCTGTCAGGGGAAGCAGGTTCTTGTCTGCAAAGCTGCCTCTGGCAGGGGTAAGAGGGTGGAAAGTTCTTTGCATCTGCTGCTGAGCGATGCCAGAGTCAGGCAGGCTTTTCCCCAGACCCAGCACCCTAGCCCTGGCCCTGGTCCCTGCTCTCACCTTGGAGACCCAGTCCGGGGGCCTGACTGTACTGTATGGGTGGCCTCAAGGCCTTCGAGCTGCCTGGCCCTCTGGGAAGCCTGCTCAGCCCCTGTGGTCAAGGCGGCAGCTGGTTCCTTCTGGGTCAGGAAGGTAGCACGTTGCTGCAACCTTCCCTTCTGGGTTCTGCCAGCCTGCTCCTCTCCTGGGTCTTGCATGAGCAGTCTCTGAGGCTTCTGTCGAGGCCTTGGAGGTGAGGAGAAGACAGGGCTGAGGGGTCCAGCCCGTTTGAGTGTTTGGACTCCAGGGCACTTGGGACCAGACCTGTGGGTGCATAGCTTCACCTCCCAGGACCGGCCCCCTGCCAGCCTGCGCCCACAGTCCTCTCTCAGGGGAATTCTGGAAGCACTAACTTGGAGGAGAGGTGGGCCATCCCTCCACCCTGGTCACCTGGATGTTCTCTTTGCCGACGGTGATCGCTCGGTCTTCCGCCCTCTGCTGCCTGAAAGGCAGAGTTGCATGCTTGGAGGCTGCGCCTGTCCATCAGGCCTGCAGTCCCCCAGGCTGGGTTTGGGGTGGATCTGAACAACTGTCAGCAGGGGTGCGCTCCACCCTCCCCACAGGCCTGCTCCTCTCTGCTGGGGAACCTGCACTTTTAGTCTTTTGAGTTTCTGCTCCTTTAAGGCACCTAAATTTTGTGACTCCATGCCAGAAGCTAACAGGAAGGCTGAGGTGCAGGGGAGAAGCAGGCTCCAGAGGCCCCAGGTCAAGGCATGGGAAGCTGGGGTCCAGCCAAGATGGGACTGTGGCTCACCTTACCCGAGGTCCCCTGGTGGGGAAGGAGCCCTTCCTCTGGGAAGATGTGTCCCAATAGCCAGATGCCAGTGCTGGCCTAGCCCCTCCCCAGACACTCACCTCTGCATCTCTTCTTCATCCCTCCTTCCAGCCACCTGCCCCCTTCTCTGGCCCTGGCCCATTCTTGAGTGCTCATGCATGTTTCCTTAGTTGCTTCAGTCATGTCTGACTCTTTGCGACCCCATGGACCATAGCCTGCCAGGCTCCTCTGTCCATGGAGATTCTCCAGGCAAGAATACTGGAGTGGGTTGCCATGCCCTCCTCCAGGGGATCTTCCTGACCCAGGGATTGAACCCATGTCTCCGGCACTGGGAGGTGGGCTCTTTACCACCAGTGCCACCTGGGAAACCCACCCCTTCCTAATCCCATTCTCCCTGACCCTGGGCACCTCCCTCCTCAGCCCCCTCTCAAGGCAGGACAGGATTCTAAGGATCTGCAAAGTAGGGCTTTCACTTAAGGGGAGCCTTGGTCCGGAGGAGGTCTCGAGTCTCATTAGGCCCCAAGCCTCAGTGCTGTCTCCCCTTCTCTTTCTCCCTGACTTCCCTCTTCCTACCCACGTCCATCCCCACACTCCAAGTTCTCTTCCCTCTCGTTGCCATCTCCTCTTCCAGAAGCTTCCCCACATTGTTCCTCCTCCCCTACCGTGGAGAGGCTCATGCATCCGAGTGCATGCCTCTAGGTCACAAGCACTGTGTAGGTGTGTGCCTGTGTGCCTGGAACGTGTGGAACATGCTTCCTTGGCTTGCGTGTGGCTGTGTCATGTGCATCTCTGTGTCACATGCTGGTCAGCAGCTGGTGTGTGTGTGTGTGTGTGGACTGCCTGCAGAAGTGCATCGTGACCCATGGGCTCTCCCCTACACTGGAGGTACCTTTGAGTGGAGGTGGTGGTCCCTGGAGGACCAGTCCTTCGGCTTCACTATTCCCCTCCTTCAAGCCCTGAACACCATCTCTTCCCCACGCCAGGCCTTCACCATGAGAGAAGTGGGAAGAACTCCTTCTAGAAGCCTTCTTGCCTGCCCAGTCCCACCTCCAGGAGGCTCTCGCCTCAGATGATCCCCAAATGTCCCTTTTTACATCTAAGAAGCCTCAGACAGGGCACAACTGAGGCTTCCCCAAGGCAAGTCACGACTCTCTGATGCTGGCCTAGAGGTCTGGCGCGATGCAGGGGGAGTAAGTAGGGACCACAAAGGGTTGACAGAGCCCGCGGAGGGCAGGGGGTGCTGGGGTGGCTAACTCTAAGCATTGGAGACCAGGAGGCTGAAGTCAGAGGAGCTCACTGGTCCAGGAGCGTTTGCACAAAAAGTCTGAGCCGGGGGGCCAGCGCTGGAGGCTTTACTGGTTTTGTCTAGTCATTTCTCTGGGGAGGAAGGGGACGACAGCTTAAAATGGATTTTCAGGAATAATGGATTCCCTTTCATGGTTCCCGGCACCGAGCTGCAACGCAAAAGAGAGAGTGTCACTTGGGCCCTGGTGGGAAGGACAAAGGAGGGGTGAGCCCGGAGGCCTTTCTGAGGAGGGCGCAGGGGCTCAGATGGCCTCTTCCTTCTGTGTGATGTGGATGGGCAGCTGCCCCTCTGTCATGTTCAATCATCACCAGGAAGCATGGGGTGCTGGAGAACCCAGAGTCCTCAGTCCTGCCTCGTTGGGCATGTTCAGGGCCCAGGGCTGAGACCTAGGGGTTCTCAGTAGGAAAGAAGCTAGCCTGAGTGCTTCCAGTGAGGGTGAGGCCGTCTACACTCGTGGCGAGCAACTTCTTAATGCTAGAATGGCATTCTAGTTCCAGCTTCGAACCCAAGTCCCTGCCCCCACCCTGGAGCGCTTACCCTCCATGGTCCCCAGGCCTGTCAGCCCTGGCCTTGGCACTGCATATCAGCCCACCGTAACTTTGTTTCCAGCAGCCTTTATGAGGTCACTGAGGTGGAGGCATCACTCAGCCAGCCCCTCATTCCACTGTCCCCAGCCCCCACTTGGCTATGTGAGGAGTGGGCCCGCCTGCACATCCTGTGTGAGCCGTGGGGCAGCCTCACTTACTCTTTTGCAGCTCCTTCTGGCTGAGGGGACATGGTCGGAGATGGGAGAAACTTCAGCTCCCCTTCAATGGTGGCCCTCTTGAACCCTGGCTTGCTGAGGTCAAGGTAAGGGTGAGGGACGTCCTTATCTTCTTGCTTTGGGGCATCCTGCGGTTCCCTGGCTTCTCCTGGTTCCTCTGGCGGCTTCTCATCCTTCGTGAGTTTTTCCTGCTCTGGCTCGTCCATGGTGGGCTGGGCAGCATGCTCCACAGCGGGCTCTGTGGGAGGTGGCATGGCCTTCTGGGGTGTGGTCTTGATCACGTGCTGCAGGCTGGGCAAGTCCATCCTGCTGGAGGAGGCCACGGCCAGGGTTGATGCGAAATTGATCAGCTCTTCCAGGTCCATTGTGGGCGGGCAGAAGGACGGCTCCGGGCTTGGAGCCTTCTGGGAGGCTTTGTCTAGAGGGTCTTGCTGGGCGCTGGGGTCCTGGCTCTGCTTCTTGGAGCTCTTGGTGTCCTTGGGCCTCGTCTGTTGGGCCGGGCATCTGGTGGTCTTTTCTGTGCTCTTCTGGACGGGCTGTGTGCTGATCGCTGGTTGCAGGCTGTGTTCTGACACCTGGATGAACCTGTCTACCCAGAAGAGGTGCCTGGAGGTCTGCACGTGAATGGAGCGGTAGTCCTCGTCCATGGAACCCATGTAGCTGGAGGTGGACCTCATGCTCAGCTGTCTGATGTCTGGCTTCGTTAGCCCGTCTCCGTAGGGTTGGGGGGACTCTTCCCTGTACCCCTGGGGCTCGGGGTCTTCCTGTTTGGCCTTGGGCTCTGCCTGTGGGAAGGGCTTGGGCTTCTGTTCTGGCTTCACTTGAGGGACATCTTCTTCAGGAACCTCTGGCCCTAGCAATTCGTTCTCCAGCTGAAAGGTTACAACAGGAAGCTGAGGCTGCGCCTGGCCCCCCCACCCCTCAACTGCTGTGGTTCTCCCCATCCCCCATTCTCTGCCCGGCCCCGCCCCCTCACTGTCCTTCTGCTCACTTCCTCCCCGACACTTGCCTCCTCCAAGTGACCTGCTTGGGGCAGGGAGGCAGTGGAGGCAGCTGGTGAGGGTGGGTGTGCCTGTGTGTGTCTGGTGCTAGGGTCGGTCCCATAACTGTCCAGGGTGGGGAATGGTCAGGCTTTAGACAATATGGGCCTCAAAGACCCCTGCCCCTGGCCTCCCACCTGCCCCTAGGAGGTGATAAGGTCTGCCGTTACCTCCATGTCATCTTCCTCTTGTATTGGCTGGAACTGGTTTCGGTTTATGTCACCCCTAAGACAGAAGGAAACACAGAGTGGGTGACAGGCCTCCATGCGGTGGGTGGAGTAGCTTCAGGGGAGGGTCTCTGGTGCCCTTAAAGCCTCCTGCCTTGTGCAAGGACTGGCAAGAGGCCCCCAGCTCACTCCCCTGGCGGTGCCCACTCCCACCGAGAATCCCATGGCAGACTCATATTCTCAAACTTCAGTGAGTTCAGAAAGTGCCTAGAGAGCTTGCTGAGTTGCCCCCCTTCCCCTACAATCTCTGCAGAGGAGACTGACTCCTTGGGGGAGGTCCCCCGCTCCAACAGTCCTCTTCCTAGAAGCTTGTATCTTTTATTTCAGTTGGAGGTGAGGCCCAGAAATCTGCATTTTAATCTAGCATTCCAGTGGGCCAGTGTCTTGCAAGTGACTCCTCACAGAGGGAGAAGCCCAGAGGGACACCCTCTCCAGAAGCTGCCCACTCTCAGCTCAGCAAATCTGAAGTGCAGGGGTGTGTGTGGAGGGTACCCTTGATTCTTATTGCTAGTTGGCTGCCATCTCGACCGCTGCCCTCAGTCATTGTAACCTTTCTCCTACTTTAGGCACCTGCCCACCCTCCCCTTGGACAGTTCTGATCTCAGAGAAAGGCAACGCTAAGGGGTCAGGCTCCATCCATGTCCTGGGTGTACCCCACCACCCTTCAATCCTCCTCCAGTGTGAGGAGTTGGGGGCGGAAGCGGAGTGGGGAATGGCCTCCATCCCCACCCCTGCTGCCTTTGGGCCTGGATATTGGCCTTGGGGAGATTTTGGAAATAAGCAAGATAGAGGGAGATCCTGGGTGAGGGTGGGTGATCTCGGGGGTTGGGGAGAAGTCCTGCGGTGATGGGGAACTGGTTCTCACTGTGAATCCACAATGTCCACCGACTCTTTGCAACAGCAGGGAAATCCATTGGCACCTGGCAGGGAGAAGGACGTGAGGGCAGGGGACCTGCAAGTTCGGACAGTCCCTGAGCGAGTCTAGAGCTCAGGCTGGTGGCAGTGCTGCAGCCACCCCAACTCCTTCCCTGTCCCTTACCTAAGCCCATGTGCCATCCCCTTGCCCATCCTGCCCCTTGCCAGCATCACCAGCACCCCATCCTCCACGTCTGCTCCCTTCCGCCTTTCGTGATCCATCACTGTCCTCCATTAGGGCAAATACGAATAGTGGTCACTTCCATTCATTGAGTGCTAGAAACTAGCCCAGGGATTGTGTTGAGCACTTTGTAGGCTTTAGTTCTTTGAACACAAAACATGAGAAGAGGTTCATTTGCCCAAGGTCCCTCAGCTGATCACTCAGGAAGTCAGAACTTCTAAGTTCAGGCTTCACTTAAGGAGCTCTTTACTGCCCTGCCCTGAATGTCATCCTACCCTGGAGCCTGTAACTGTGCGGGGTTCTCCGTTGCACCCCAGGTGAACTTTCTTCATCTTTTCCATTCCTGCCCCTGCTCCCCTTTCTCCACTCTGTCTGGCCAGGCTTCAGATCTGCCACTCACTCTCATCCTAGCCACTCCTATCCTGTCCTCTCTTCCCCTGGCTTCTCATGCAATTTCACATCCTGTGATCATCTATCTCCAATGCTGGGCCAGAATTCTCACTCCAGGTGCTTGATTTGAGGTGACGTGTGCTTGTTAAGTGCTTCAGTTGTGTCTGACTGTGTGACTCATGGACTGTAGCCCACCAGGCTCCTTTATCCATGGGATTCTCCAGGCAAGAATACTGGAGTGGGTTGCCATGCCCTCCTCCAGGGGATCTTACCGACTAAAAGATCAAACCTGCATCCCTTAGGCCTCCTGCAGTGGCAGGCAGATTCTTTACCACTAGTGCCATGTGGGAAGCCCCTCTGGTTATTTCGGAACACGAAACATCCTTTGCAGAGGAGATTGGCTCCTTGGGGTACGTCCCCCCTCACAGTCCTCTTTCCTAGAAGCTTGTATCTTTTATTGCAGAAGCTTCTCTTTCATCCTTTGGTGATAGGGGCCACCAGGCTGTCCCATTCTCTGAGCCCCAGGGTGGTGGATATGGGTTGATGTTGGGGCCATTATGGCAATGAGAAAGCTGGGATCCCCATGAGCCTGCAGTGTGACAGGAAGTGACAGCCTTGGCTCTGGCTGAGAAGAATTGCTCCCAGGATTAGATTAGAAGGATTAGAATGTGCTGTGGCCTCTTCCTAGAGGTGGAGAGGCTGGGGAGGGTCCTCGCATGGCTGATGTTGGTCCTGGGCTTTGGGTTGCTCCATGCACTTCCCAGCTGATGCTAGTGGTAAAGAACCCACCTGCCAATGTAGGAGATGTGAGAGACATGGGTTCAATCCCTGGATCGGGAAGTTCTCCAGGAGGAGGAAATGGCAATGCCTGGAGAATCCCATGGACGGAGGAGCCTGGTGGGCTACCGTCCATAGCGTTGCAAAGAGTTGGACAGGATTGAAGTGACTTAGCAAGCGTGCAACCACAGGTTCAGCCTGGGCCTGGGATCCTGGATCAGCTGGGAGACTGGGCTGAGAGTGCACCAGGGACAGGCTCCCAGTGGTCCGCTCAGTGGTCTCCTCGGAACTCATCACTTCTTTGACCATCATGCTTTCTTTGACAATCCCTCAACGTCCTCCCCACATCTCTTCTGCTCCAGTTCTACCTGCCCCAACTGCTGCTATGCCTCAGGCTTCTGATCCCACAGCCTTCTTTTGTCTTGTTGTTGTTGTTCAGTTGCCCAGTTGTGTCCAACTCTTTGTGACCCCATGGACTACAGCACACCAGGCTTCCCTGTCCTTCACCATCGCCCAGAGCTTGCTCAAACTCATGTCCATTGAGTAGGTGATGCCATCCAACCATCTTGTCCTCTGTCATCCTCTTCTCCTCCTGCCTTCAATCGTCCCCAGCCATCAGTGTCTTTTCCAATGAGTCTCCTCTTTGCGTCAGGTGGCCAAAATTTTTGAGCTTCAGCTTCAGCATCAGTCCTTCCAATGAATATTCAGGATTGATTTCTTTAGGATTGACTGTTTTGATCTCCTTGCAGTCCAAGAGACTCTCAAGAGTCTTCTCCAACACCACATGTCAAAAGCATCAATCCTTTGGCACTCAGCCTTCTTTATGCTCCAACTCTTACATACATACATGACTACTGGAAAAACCATAGCTTTGACTAGACGGACCTTTGTTGGCAAAGTGATGTCTCTGCTTTTTAATATGCTGCCTAGGTTGGTCATAACTTTTCTTCCAAGGAACAAGCGTCTTTTAATTACATGGCTGAAATCACTATCTGCAGTGATTTTGGAGCCCAAGAAGATAAAATTTATCACTGTTTCCATTGTTTCTCCATCTACTTGCCATGAAGTGATGGGACTGGATGTCATGATCTTAGTTTCTTTTGCTTGTTTTACAAAATTTTTCTGGAAAGTTTAATCACACCTAAAGCCTTAACTCTTCCAAAAAAAGCAACTGAATATGGATAGAAGGAAAAATTATTATGGTATGAACCTCACTTCAGTACTGGGGTTTAGAAGCAAAAATCTGAGGTTGACTCAACTTGGGGCCTCTATATTCTACCTGGGAATGTTCTATTAGGGATTCAAGTGACATTTGGTAGTGTATGAAATAATTTCAACTTCCAACTGTGGATTGCTTTATATAGAAAGGCGTTGATTTTGTATCCTGCAACCATCCTAAAATCTTATTTGTTCTAGTAGCTTTTTTAAGATTCCATAGGGTTTTCTACATAAAAATAATATTTGTGACTCAACATAGTCTTACTTCTTCCATTTCAACCTGGATGTCTCCAGTTCCTTTTCTTGCCTTATTGCACTGAAAATAATCTCTGGAACAATGTGGAACAGAATTGAGAGTAGATATTCTTGCTTTGCTACTGAGCTTAGGGGAAAAGCATCCAGTATTTCATCATGAAATATAATGTTATAGTTTTTCTCATAGATGCTATTTATCAGGTTGAAGAAGTTTCCTTCTGTTCCTACTTAATAGGAAGGGATGTTGGGTTTTATCTGATGCTTTTTCTGAATTTATTGAGATTATCATATGTTTTTCTTGTATATTCTGTTAATATATTATATAAGTTATGTATGTATGGCTGTATGTGCTTAGTTGCTCAGTTGTGTCTGACTCTTTGTGATCCCATGGACTGCAGTCCACTAGGCTCCTCTGTCCATGAGATTCTCTGGGAAAGAATACTGGAGTTGTTTGCCATGCCTGCCTTCAGGGGATCTTCCCAACCCAGGGATGGAACCCAGGTCTCCTGCACTGTAGGCAGATTCTTTACTGCCTGAGCCACCAGAGAAGCAGGGAAGTTATATATAGTGTGTGCTACATATATTACATATTATTCTGCTAATAATTCTATTACAATTTGTTTATGGTGAGATCTTGTATTCCTGGGATAAATCCCACTTGATCACAATGTACTACCTTTTTATACATTGTCAAATTTTATTTTCTGACTTTTAAGATGAATTTTCACGTATATGTTCATGAGGTGTATTGGTATGCAATTTTCTCTTTTATAATGTCTTTCTTTTTATAATGTCTATGATGTAAGGTTTTGACATTAGAGTAATGCTGGTCTCGTAGAATGAGTTCAGACATGTCCCCTCTTCAATTTTCTGAGTTTGTGTAAAATTTTTATTATTTATTCATAATGTTTGGTAGAATTCACAAATGAAGCCTGTGGACCTGGACCTGGAGTTTCCTTGTGAGAAGATTTTTAATTACAAATTCAACTTAAAAAATAGACACAGGGTTATTTAGCCTACCTATTTCTTTCTTTTTTATTGTGGTAAAATATACATATCATAAATTGCCCTTTTAAAATTATTTTTAAGTATGCAGTTCACTGGCATTAAGTATATTATCATGTAGCCATCACCACTATCCATTCCCAGAATATCTATTTCTTCTTGAGTGAGGTTTTGGAGTTTGTATTTTTTTTTTTTAAAGGAATTTAGCCATTTTATCTAAGTTGTCAAATTTATTGGCATAAATTGTTCCTAATATTCCCTAATTATCCTTTTCATATCTGCAGAGTCTGTAGTGGTGTTACCTCTTTCATTCCTCATGCTGGTAATTTTTGTCTGTTTTTTTCCCTTGTCCAGTTTGGCTGGAGATGTATCAGTTGTATGGGTCTTCTCAAACCTGCCAGAGATATGTCTGATTCCTGACTGGTCATATTAAAGTGATATCTGCAAAGCAATAGGCTCCTGCAGTCATAGGCTCCCAATCAGCTTTTTATGATTTCACTCTTATACATGGACAACCAAGCATCACTCGGCATTTGAGAAAACTGCTAACATAGGAGAGCTAGACCAAGAGAAAAGACTACTTCAGGATACCAGAAGAGAAACAAGGAAACTGAAAAATTCTAATCATCTTCAGAGATTCAGAGTTTAAGATATTCAGCAACATATATATTGCATCCAAAGAACAAGAACAGGATACTATTTTAAAAAGAACTATGAAAAGAAAGAGCTTTTTAGCAAACAGAATTAAAAAATAAAATACAGAGAATATTCCTAGAAGGTAGAACTAAAATATCAAGACAATGTGAGAAAAAAGGATCAGAAGGAAATCCAGTTCTGGGTTGTAGAAAGGAGATTCAGAAAGAATGGAGACCATGGAGAAGAAAAGAGAAATCAGCACTTCCCTGAGCTGAAGGATGTCATTAGCTTAAAAATGTTTGCTGAATACCCAGCACTATAGATGCCAAAAGATCTTTGCTCTAAAAGTTCATTGCACCAGGAACAAAGGATTCCTAAATAGTTCTAAGTGAAAAACAAGTCAACAACAAGGGAAGGAGAATCATACTGGCAGTGGAGTTAGCAATATGGTTGTCTTTAACATTCTGAAGGAAATGGTTTTTAACTTAGAATTTTATATCCAGCAAAACTATCATTTCAGACATGGAAAAGTAAGAAAGTTTACTCCTTTTTTTTTTTTTTTTGGAAGTTATTTGAGGATGTGCTAGTGCAAAATAAAGGTGTAAAACAAGAGAGTCAGGGATGAAACAGCATATCCAACCCAGGAGAGCAGCTGAATCCCAGATGTTAACTGTGTAGAGGCCTACACATTGGTACAATAGGATGAAGCGTCCTGGGCAGTAGGTCTCTGAAATAAAGAAAACCTAACAGAATAGTTAACTAGATGTAGAGGTTTAAGAAAACAAAGACTATGATAAAAGCAACGAGTATAAGTAAAAGGTCACTAAAAACAAAAACAGGAAAAACAAAAAGCTGTATGAGAAAGAAAAGGTAATTGTGATAATTTTTATGGCTCTTCAGTGAACAGTTTTCATGTAGTCATGGTAATAAATACTGTTTATTAACTTTCAACATTTAGAATCAATATATAGGCAAAATTTGGAAAACATAATTATGGTTATGGGACAATGTGAATGCTATCAACCTTGATATTAAAAAAATAAACATACAGGCTAGAGTCTTTGGGAGCTACAAGGCAGGAAGGAAAGTTGAAGGAAAAGGTAGGGTCCACTAAAACATCTTACTATATGTGTGTCAAAAGATACTCTCTAAAGTTGATGAAAAAATAAATATATTAAATTTACAAAGGCATTAGCAGATCTAAAAATAATTGATGTTGGGAGGATGGGGCAGGGTGGTGCCATTAGAGTGGGTAGGTGGTCATGTCTAGAGCTGATAAACCAAGAAGAAGCCTGTGAGCTTGTGGAGAGATGAGATGGTAACCAGGCAGAAAAATAGTTCAAATGAAACAATGGTGGGTGCTCTGAGGAGTGAGGCTGGGAATGTGGTATAGGGGATTCTTGCTTTTCAATCACTGAATAAGCTCTTCAGTACTATTTAACCATATGCCTGTATTTCTTGGATAAAGTTAAAAAAAAATGTTGAGCCCCAGGGGTACTTCCCTGGTGGTCCAGTGGCTAAGATTCTGCCATCCCAATGCTGGGGGCCCAGGGTTTGATCCCTGGTCAGGGAACTAGATCCCACATTGCCACAACTCAGAGTTGGCATGCTGCAACTAAGGATTCCACATGCCACAACGAAGACTGAAGGTCTCGTGTGCTGCAACTAAGACCTGGTGTAGCCAAATAAATATATTTTTAAAAGGTTGAGGCCAGCTATTGTCCAGGCACTGTGCTAGGGGCAGAGGACACAGTGATGAATATACACAATCTCTGCCCCTTGGAGTTTTCAAGCCTGTGGCTGTAACCACAGGAGACCCTCCAATCTCTATTTCATACTCCCACTTGACCCTCCAATTTCTATTTTTTACTCCCACTTCTCTTGAGCTCTAGACTTAAACTGCAGTCACTGATTACACATTTTTCTCTCAGGGGGCCTCAACTTCACTTTGTTTAAAACCCTATGGATTCCTTGTCAAAGCCTGAGATGAGTAGTTTGAATAGAATTCCCGTTTCCTATTGACATGACTAGGTGAGCTAGGGGCTAAAGACCTCCCAGACTCTACCTCAAGGCACCAAGCTGAGGAGTCTTCCTCCAGTTGCTCCCTTCCCCTCTACCCCCAGGTCCCCCCACAGCAGACCTCTATCTAAGTGCACAGCTTCTTGCTGACCCTCAGTTAGAGGTGGGTCAGGTGTGAGGTTGGCTTACTTTGAATCTCTGATCCTCTACACAGAGTCAGGCACAAGGTGGATTCTCAGCAAAAGTCTGTGCAAAGAATGGTTTCCTGGGACTTCCCTGGTGGTCCAGTGGTTAAGAATCCGCCTGTCAATGCAGGGGATACAAGTTGGATCCCTGGTCTGGGAAGATCCCATCTGCCATGGAGCAACTAAGCCCATGTGCCACAGCTACTGAGCCCATGCTCTAGAGACCATGCTCTGCAACAAGAGAAGCCACCACAATGGGAAGCCTGTGCACCAAAACTAGAGAGTAGCCCCTGCTTGCCACAAATAGAGAAAGTCTTTGCATAGCAATGAAGATTCGGTGCAGCCAAAAAATAAATAAATAAATAAAATTATTTTTAAAAAGAGAATGGTTTCCTTATTCCTCTCACCCTGTGAAACCCTTCAGATTATCTCCCATTTTTGGCCTAAGTTCATAACCTGGTGTCCAGACTCTAGGATGGCCAATACAGTTTTGCATGTTTGACCCGTCTTCTTTTCCAATCTCTCATCTCTTGATAAATTCCTCTCCCTGGTTCATCATTTATCCTGTCACTCCAGTTAGAGACCTGGGTCACTTGCAACCTCCTCACTTCCCCAGCTCCTGACAGTCCCACCACTATCAATGACCTAGTGCACATCCTTTCTCCATCCCCACTGCCTCTCTCCTCTTCCGACACCAAAGTCAACACAAACCCAGGACTCATGACTCCCTCAACACTCGGTGCTGAGTGCTTTGCAAGCATTCAACCCTCAGAGCCACACTCTGCACAGGTGGCCACGACTCTTCTCTCATAGATGAGGAAGTCTGTGCAAGTCACACAGCTCTTAAGAAAAGCACCACGACCTGAACACAAGTCAGATCGGCTCCAAACCCCATGGTGCTACCCACTGTGCTGGCTGAAATTTCTCTAGGCCTCTAGCTGATGTAATCCAGTATGGACTACTGATCCATATTCCCCCCGACCCTGGCCCCAACCTGGGCATCTCAGTGACTGCAGAACAAGCCTGCTGCATCACACCTGCTCACATCCAGACTCTAGGGTGGCCTCAAAGATCCTGCATAGGCTGACCTCTGCCTTCTTTTTTCATCTCCTGGTATCCAGTTCCCTGCCTTGCCCCAAGCTCAAGAGGCCCTGGAGCATGGTGGGAACTTTTGTGCCTCAGTGCCTTTGCACATGCTGTTTCTGATACTCAGAAAATCTCTCTACTGACAAAAATCCTACTCATGCCTGACAGCCCAACTCAAATCTCCATTGTCATTATCTCTGTGACATACCTAGCTGTCTAACCCACATTTTAATTTTTAGTTAACTCATTAGACTCAGGGCCTAGCACAGAGTAAGAGTAAGTGCTGACAAATAATAAATGCTAGAGAGAGTGTGAAGAAAAAAAAACCCTCCTACGCTGTTTGTGGGAATGTAAATTGGTGCAGTCACCAATGAGAACAGTATGGAGATTCCTTAAAAAACTAAACATTGAGTTACCACAAGATCTTACAATTCCACTGGAGAACATCTGGAGAAAACTCTATTTTGAAATGATACCTGCACCCCAATGTTCATTACAGCATTTACAATAGTCAAGACATGGATGCAACCTAAATGTTCATCAACAGATGAATGGATAAAGATGATGTGCTATACACACACAAACACACACTGGAATATTATTCAGTCATAAAAAAAGAATGAAATAATGCCATTCACAGTAACATGGATGAAGTGAGTGACTGAAAGTCTCTCAGTCATGTCTGACTCTTCACGACCCTGTGGACTATACAGTCCATGGAATTCTCCAGGCCAGAATACTGGAGTGGGTAGCCGTTCCCTTCTCCAGGGAACACAGATGGCTAGAGATTATTATACTAGTGAAGAAGCCAGACGGAGAAAGACAAATATGATATGACTTACATGCAGAAATTAAAAAACAAACAACAAATGAACTTATTTACAAAACAGAGACTCAAAGACACAGAAAACAAACTTATGGTTACCAAAGGGGAAAGCAACTTCCCTGATGGCTCAGGTAGTAAAAAAACTGCCTGCAATGCAAGAAACCTGAGTTTGATTCCTGGGTTGGGAAGATGCCCTGGAGAAGGAAATGGAAGCCCAATCCAGTGTTCTGGCTTGGAGAATCCCATGGACAGAGGAACCTGGTAGGCTATAGTCCATGGGGTTGCAAAGAACTGGAAAGGACTGAGCAGCTAACACTTTCACTTTCAAGGGGAAGGCAGTAGGGGTGGGTGGATAGGAATAATATGCACTCTACTATATATTAAAATAGATAACCAACCAGCTGTATAGCACAGGGAACTATACTCAATATTTTGTAATAACCTATAAGAGAAAAGGGTCTGAAAAAGAATATATATATATACATATATATCACTGAATCAGTGTTGTACATCTGAAATTAACACATTGTAAATCAACAATACTTCAATTAAAAATACAATAAAATACAGTCCTCTAAGATTAAAAAAAAGAGAGAAGGGGATGCAATATACATTGCATGAGAGATCTAAGATGTCTGCATCATTTTCTGCATCGTTTGTTTGTTGAGGGGAGAGCTGTTCTCTGGTTGTTGATTTTTGGCAGGTTTTGAAGGCTGGCCCATGTCGTCCTGGGAGAGAAGGCCCTGAGAAAAAAGCCTCCAATCCGGGGGTGGGGAAGATCTGGGCCCCCTTGTTAGAAACCTGGGACATCCAGGGCCCTGAGGGGAAACCGTCTTTGCTCAAGGGTACAGAGCGAAGTGCAAAGCACAACGGAGGGGCTCAATAAGTATCTGTTGAAGCACACTCCCTTTCTCTGCAAAAGCCTCAAGCACCAACCACGGAAACACTTGATTTGATTTGGAGCGGGGGTGTTTCCTCTGCAGTTTGGGGTAATTCATATATTGCTTCCTGGGCACAGGGCCTCTACTGTTTCTGGGTGTCCAGAACGCTTTTACCCTTCGGTGTGCACGTGTATCTGTACACATACACACACACACACACACACACACACAGTCGTACACATACACACACACACACACACACACACACACACACACACACACAGAGTCGTGTGCAGCGCAGGGCCAACGCTGGGTGGTGGCCAGAGTAGCACCGCCCCTCATCTGCGGGGACCGCGGGGACCACGAGGGGTCTGGCTGGGGTCCACCTTCCTCTCCGCCGCAGCCGATCCCCGCCCCCCGAGCCCCGCCCTCACTTTCACTTTTCCCGCCCGGCCCCAGCCCCGCCCCGCCGCGCGCCCGCCCGCTCCCACCTGTCACCCCCATGCTGACCGAGGCTCTGTGCGGGAGGCGGGGAGCGGGCTGGTGGCTGCTGCCCCTCCGCCTCCAGTGCGCTCTTTGGTGGCAGGCTGTGGGGGCGGTAAAGATGCAGGGGAGGGGGGCCGGTGCCTGTGATGTCGCCGCCTCTGTGACGTCCCTGACGTGAGCCCCGTGGCGTGTGGGTGGGCTTGGCGGTTTGTGCGGGAAGTCTTCCAGAGAAGGGGGCTCCTCTTCGCCCCGCAGCCGGAGCTCCTTCTTGGGAGACATCCAGGCGGCGCTGCTCTCTGCTGCCAGCCCAGATGGGTAGACGATGGCGACTGGTAAGCCTGAGGTCTGCTAGGCTGAGCTTTGGATCTGTCCTGGGCCCATTAGCACAAGGCCGCTGCACCTTCTGCGTGCCCAGGATCCTCCAAGAACCTGCTGAGCTTGCCACCTTTGCCCCAGGGAGTGCACATGTATCTGTGCACACGAAATTGGGCATAGATTCGGTTGTAGAGCCAGATTAGACAAGGCACCCTGTGTGCCAGTGACATCCATCCTCAGGTTCTGTCCCAATGCCAGGGAATCCACTTTGGGAAAGCCATCTCTGAGCAAGTGTAGACACCCAGGTGGCTGGAAAGGCCGGCAGTTCAGGCCCACTCCCAGTCCAGTTCCTTGGGAGCCAGGCCTCAGGGACAGCGGAGTGAGTGGGACAATATTGGTTCTGGGCATGCAGTCTGCCTCCACTACCCCTGCTTGGTCAGTGCCCAGCCCTTGGCGCCCTGCTCCTCCTCCCCTCAGCCTGGAACTGTTCGGCCAGGGACTTCCCAGCTGTCACCATGCGGGGCGTCTTGTCTAACTGGACTGAATGAATAGCCCAGAGGTAGGACTGGAAGTGTCACTGGAAGGAGTGGTGGGAAAGGGCTGAAAACAGTCTTTGCCCAGGGTAGGGCAAGATTGGATAAGGTCCCATCAAGAAGCCAGAGGGAGGCAGCTGGTAGGATGTGAGGTTCAGGGCACAGGCAGGCGGGAGTGGAGACAACCACAGCCCAAACACACTTGTCATTACCTCAAACTTTATTGCTTACAAAGTTTTCTACTGTCTCAACTCTGCAAGGCTGCAGTTCTTCACATCCTGGGGGCCGGGAATCTCTCCCTGGGGGGCAGTATTGGCTAAATGTGGATAGCTGGGCAAAGGCCACCTGGCAAGATGTGGGGATGAGCTTCTCCCCACATGGAATCTCAGGGGACACCCCCTCACCCCGCAACAATTCACAGTTGATTAATGCTACATGAGTCCTGATCAGCTGCCCCCCGAAAGAAGAGGCTGGCCTGGGAGGGGGCACATCTTAAGAAATCTGGAGGAGGTTTGAGGGGTCACATGCATGAAGAAGGGTCAAGAGCTCAGTCCCTTCCCCCCATCTCCTGGCCTGCTTGTGCCCATGCAGAACCGCTGGCCTGCCCTCCTGGAAGGCAGCCATGAAAGTGCTTTGAGGTCATCAGAGTGCAAAGTGCAGCTGGCGGTGCCCTGGAGACCAGGGGCAGCAGGGTCAGTAAGTGTCCCGGGAGGCTTGTGTGAGGGTGTGGAGGGCCGGGGCCTGGGTAACAGGAGCACCTGAGTTGGTTGCTTTCTGTGGAGTCGATCGTGCTCTGTCCTCAGAGCGTTCCTGTCAGGTAGGTCTCATGTCACCCTCCACTTCCACAGCTGAGCAAGCTGAGTGCCAGCTGTGCAGGGGCAGTGCTGGGCCTGCGGCTGGGTTCGGGGCCTGCTGCTCTGGGGCAGACTGATGGCTGGCGGCAAAGGGGCACATGCTTGGGGACTGAGAACTGTGTCACTTGAACGCCTTCTCTGGTTCTTCTGAGCTGACCTCAGCTCAGGGCCTGAGTCATGGCACCCTGAGAAGTGGCATTCTCTCCCAGGGAGACCCCCATGTCAGACATTCCTGCCTCCCTGGCCTGAAAAGCTCCTAGTGCTAGAAGAGGGGTTGATGGCCAGGCAAAGCTGGGCAAGGGGGTTGGAGGGGCCCCCTCCATTAACTCAAAGGGAGGCACACTTGCCACCCCAGTCCTGGACTGGGCCTGGGTGGGGGTCGTTAGACGCTCACACCTGCCTGGAAACCGAGGGAGGGCTCACCCACCTCTCCCCGACCTGGGCCGGAAGCCGCTCTCCCCTGACTGCCAGCAGGTGGTCACTGATCCTAACGGGGTCAGGCCAGCTTGTCGGGACCGAGGCAGAGAAGACCCTCTTGGTTCCCTGTGGGAAGAGGCCTCCTGTCTTCCTCCTCCTCTCCTGCGGGCTCAGGCAGGACCTAGGTGGGAGATCCTGGGAGGTGTTCTGCTGGCGCCGCCTTACTGCTGCCAGCCCCTGGTCCCACTGCTGAGCCACGGGCTGGCAGAGCTCCGGGAGCAGGCGGACCCTGTGTCTCAGGGACAGCACTGAGCACCGAGAAGGAAGGCCGCTTCTGGCCAAGTGGAGTCAGTGGTGGCAGGCTGCTTAGGGCCTGTTCTCCAGCTGGCCGTGCTTGACCCTCCAGCTCCAGGCGAAGCTGCCGTCTGGGGCCAGGGTGCACTGCAGGTCGATGCCTGAGTCCGGCACCTCCATGTCGTAGCGCACGGGCTGCCCGTCCTTGGTCACCAAGCTGAAGGCTGCAGCTGGGATCTGGGGGCAGAGCAAACCAGGGGGCCTGAGAGCGGCCGGGGTGCTGAAGGGTCCCAGCAGAGCAGAGCTGATGGCTTCCTGTTGTGCTGGGAGACACTTCCCTCCGACGCCGCAGGCAGCCTTGGAGTATTATCTGCCTTTCATTCTGGAAGACTTGGAGAATCTCACCCAGCCCAGGTGGGGATCCTGAGGACCCTTCAGTCACCACTGCCAGTCTTGCCCTGGGACCCTGGTGGGGGGGGGACATCACAGGGCCAACCATTCCCTCCGGTGCCATTTCTACTCCTTCAAAAGCTTCCCTCCTGGAGGCCTGAGATAAGAACACGGGGTTCTGGGAGTCTGCCCCGCAGCAGGCACCTGCCCCTCACCTGGCTGCTGATGCCCGTGGCGATGTCTCCCACCTTGACCCGGTGGAAGTCCCGGATGTGCAGGTGTTCGCCATTGAGAGACTGTATTTGGACTTTCACACCTAGAAGCCAGGCAAGGGGACCATCATGAGAGTGGCTGCAAGCTCCCTGAGGCACCCGAGGGAGGGGGAAGCAGGGTGGCTGAAGGAGCCGCAGAGACGGCTTTAGGAGGGGGGGTGCTGTCACGGTACACCCCTGCTAGCTCTGCATGGCCGTGTTCTGTCAGTACAGGGAATCTGGCCTGCACAGTGCAAAGGGCTAAGGTTGGCTCCTGTGTGGAAGCAGGATTCCACCTTATACACAAAAAGCAGAAAGGAACTGGAAACAAAGATTCTTAAATTGGATTGTGGGCAACTTAGATGGTAATGTTCCCTGAGGTGGGACAGCCTCTGGCCAGGCATGGGGCTGGATGCCATGAGTCACACTGGCCCTGGAAAGGCCAGGGAACAGTGAGCTGATTAAACCCTTGTTCTATCAAAATCACAGCAGGACCTCTGCAACTGCACTTGAAGACAAAGAAGTTCCACACGTGTTGTCTTTCTCATCTTCTGACTTCAAATCCCAGAGGAGGATCTCAGGAAACCTATTGCTAAGCTCTCTTTTTTTCTTCTATTTTTTGGCCACACCCCATGGCATGTGGGATCTCAGTTTCCTGACCAGGGATTGAACCTCCACTCCCTGCCTGGAAGGCAGTCTTAACCACTGGACTGCTGAGTTCTTGATTAAAATGCTTATGGGCTCCTGTTCTTCCCTTTCCCTTCAGAAGTTCAGGTTTTTGACTCCAGGCCAGGAGAGACTGCTCTCTACCCCCAGCTAGAGGCTTCCGGGACTCCATCAGCTGCCCATGAGAGGCCATGGTCCTTCACTGCCCCCTAAGGAAAGGCTCTGATTTTAGTTTACTCTAAACTGACTCAGTGGCCAGGCACCTCAAATTCTGGGTGCAAGGTACCTTCCTCCTCTCCCTTCCCCACTGCGCCCTACCCGCAGACTCCCCAGTCTCAGGCGGATCAGGGGACTGTACCATTGAAATAGCTCGGCGTGTCAGTGGGCCGCCCCCGGGCCAGCACCATGTTCCAGCTGGAGCTTCGGGCCTCTGCCTGGCTGCTCCACGAGTGCACGCCGGAACTCAGTGTGTCCCGCGAGCTCTGAGAAGCCTTGGACGGGTTCTGAAACGAGAGCGGGCACAGACTCAGGTCCTTGGGCTTAGGGCACCTTCTCTGGCCTTGGTCTGCTTTGGTGAGGAAGTGCTCTTGGCTTGGGCTGGAGCGTGGCTCTACTGGTCCCTGTTGGGACTCAGCACGGGGCTGAATTCTTGAGGGGCCCCGGGGCTGGAGGAGGGTGACGATTATTCTCTATGGGGACTAAAGCCCAGCCTTTCCCCTCACTATCTTAGTCGCCAAACCAGTCCTGCATTCCCAGGTGTGCTGGAGATGGACTTTCTCATTCTGAGAAACCAGGACCCCCCAGCCCCAACGAGGACCCCTCCCATAAGGAAGGGGCAACCCTATCACCTGCCCTTTACCCGCTACCTGCACACAACACCTGCACACAACACCTCCACGGGGTGGACACAAAGCCGCCAGCCCTGTGGCCGTGCTCCTGGTCCATAGCCCACTCACCTTCTCACTGTCATCTGACAGGGAGAGGCTGTCGACGCTGAGGCACGAGAGGATCTGCTCCTGCTCCTCCAGGGAGAACGGCTGGGACAGGCTGTTCAGAAATAACTCTGCAGAGAGAGGCAGAAGACGGCTGTGAAGGACTGGGAGGGGTCTGGGCTCACTGCATGGACCGCTGAGCCCAGGGTGGGGACTGGCTATGGAGAGGACAAAGCCGAGGCCTTGGGGCAGCGCCCAGGCCCATGTCCAAGGCCCTGGAGGCTGCAGCCGCCCATACCTATCTCCAGCTGCTGCAGCTCCTGCTCAGGAAAGGTTGCCTTTCGCTCAGGTGAGCTGGGGTTCCTGGCGGGGGCCGGATCCAGGGAGGACAGGGGCAGTGGGTCCCATGTCCCAGACTCCTCCTTGCCCCAGTGCAGGCTGGGAGACTTGCTCTGCTCTGGCGGGTCTGGGGGTGGAGGAGGCTGGAGCTTAGGGGCCCCGCCTGCTGCATCCTTAGCTGGCTGCAGCCCAGGGGCCCCTGGTGAGAGCTCCCCTGGCGGGGCATGCAGGATCTGTTGAGGGTGGCCTTGGCTTGGCGGTGGGTGGGCTTGGAGTGGTGGCGGATGTCTTGGTTCTTTGTACTCTCCCCTCCAGGGACTCCTCAGACCTCCCACTACAAAACAGAGAGCACACGTGGTGAGGAGGGAACGGGCCAGGCAAGGGGGCCTTTTCTGAGCAGAGCAGCGCCAGAAGTGGGCAGGGAGGGTGGCCCGTCGCCCAGCCAGGACACGATTTCAGAGGGCGCTGCATGGTCTTCACAGGAGGCTTCTTCCTTAAGGTGGGTCCTCTCACGAAAATAGAACAGTATTTCTTTTATTCCATTTTCCTTCCAGGTTAACAGTTGCAAATTTAAAAATTATAGAATTGGCTCCAGAGAAGGACTTTGTTAATATTAATAATATTATAAAGGGAAGATTTAAAAATAGCTCTGGGGTAATGCCCACTCATAGCTTCCAGGAGAATGGGCCTCGCTGACCCTCCGTATCTTACCCTTCCCTTCCTGACAGTCAGTGCTTCCTGAGGGGGCACTATTTCTCTGGAGTGGAGGAGCAGTTCAGCCATTATAAATGGAGGGGCCATTGTAACTACTATGTACATTTGGGGTGGGGGCTATGCAAAGTCTCTCTGTTTTACTCATTCCCTATTCATTTTCCTCACTACTGCCTTTCAAGCCCCGCCACTTCCCTCACTTGCACCCACTGATGTTCTATCTTCAGTAGACATCAAAAGTGCAATCTGTCACTTTAGGTTTCACTGAATTCTTGCCAAGTGTGTGTTGTTTTTATTTATCGATTTTTAATTTACACAAAAGGCACTGTACTCTAGGCCTTGCTCTGTTGGTCCCCGCTTCACCGGGCGCTATAGTTTTAAGACCCAGCCCTATGAACCCATAGGCAACCCATAGGTTGCCCTATGAACACTGAGGTGCTTTTACTGCTGTGGGTGCTGCGTGGAGCATCTCTCGCCCCAGCCCACCCCATCCCAGTCCCACCTTTGGCCTCTTCATGTTCCCAAGGAGGGACACCCAATTGCGCCCATCTCCCTTCCCACCAATGACAGTGCAGTGTACGCCCCCAGGTGTGTCCCGCATGGATCTGGGCAGAGTTTCTTTGGTGGTGCGCCCTGGAGTAGGGTGCAGGGCCCCAGGTCTGCAGACATCTGAGTGCTGCCAGCTGCCCTCCAGAAGGGCCTACGGGGCACTGTCCCACATCCCCACCAACAGCTGGCACCGCCAGCTTCCTGACTTTCTCCCACACAAATGGCTAGAAAGTGATACCTGGCTTTATTTCACCTTCTCTGATACTAATGAGTTAAGCGCCCTTTATATGTTGTGACCTCTTTTCCCCACCTCCTGAGCATGGCCTCTGCATCAAGGTACAGTACTAAGCACTTGGACTCACGTGACCTCGGTCTTCCTAACAGGCCTGAGGTTGGTGTCATGTTCATGCTCTAGATGGGGAAGCCAAGGCTCTGAGAGGTTGCATATCTTGTTCTTGACCACCACACGACCCCACCGCCTCTCTCACTCCTTGCAGCCAGCGTGGGGCTCTTACCGTGCTGCAGCGCCAGGCTGACCTTCCCTCCCAGCTCCACTGCAGATGCTCGGTGGACCGGCTCTTTCCTGAGCCCCTCCTGGATGGCCTGGGCCGTGAGCGGGGCACAGGAGGGCGGGATCTCCCTTACAGGTGGAGGCTCACTGGCAATCTGGGGGTCAAAAGGCAACATGTGAGACCTGCCTCCCCATCACTTCCTGCCCCTCACTTCCTTTTCTTGCTCCTCCCCCCTCTCCCCTGTCCTGCTGTGCTGGGGTCAGTCACAAAGACTAGAGTGGCCTGGTCTAGAGTGAGGGCTGGGACTTTTCCAAGAAGGGAAAAGGGGGTTAGGTAGGACAGAACAGAGCAGGAGGCGAGGCGCCCGTAACTCCCAGGCACCCACAACCCCCACGACCCTCAGGACAGGCGGGGGTGGCCTGGGGTGTGGGCACAAGAGA
The DNA here is from genome assembly GCA_024291935.2 of Okapia johnstoni. Taxonomy (NCBI): domain Eukaryota; kingdom Metazoa; phylum Chordata; class Mammalia; order Artiodactyla; family Giraffidae; genus Okapia; species Okapia johnstoni. Next base: position 17,093,522 of record CM044306.1, on the reverse strand, counting down.
GCCCTGAACCATGAACTCAAGAAGACCCTTCACCCAGGATCTGCCCTCAGACCCTCAAATTTGGGGAGCCAAGTATTTAAGTCAGGATCCCACATTTCTCATGAGGCCCTTGCTTGCTCCTGCCTGCCACTGAAGAGCTGCCAACACGGGAGGGACCACCAAGCCTGGCACCAAGGCGCCACCCCGTGGCCCTGCTGGCTGCCCCAGCTGCTCTCACGGACCTTGAGGCAGAGTGGTCCTCGGAAGTACTGGGTCCAGGGGTGGCAGCCGTTGAGCATGTGCAGCATCATACAACAGCTGCTCCAGACGTCCACCTTGGCATCGCAGGGCTTGCCCATCACCACCTCTGGCGCCATGTGGGTCTCTGTACCGGGGATGTAGTCCCCTGTGGAGGTGAGGTAAGACAGAAAAGGCAACTGTGAGCTCTGATGGGCGGAAGCCTCAGCTATGACCACCCCAGTCAGTTCCTGATATACCCTGACTCTGTCTCAAAGTACTGTAAGTACAGATAAAGCCTCCAGATCCAACTTGCTGGGGATAAGCCAAGGCTGGGATTGTGCTGGGGATGGGAACAAAGAATATACCATCTAAAGCACGGGCTCTGGACGTCTGTGGTGGTCCAGTGGTTGAGAGTCTGCCTACCAGTGCAGGGGACACGGTTTGATCCCTAGTCCAGGAAGATTCCCTATACCATGGAACAACTAAGCCTGTGCACCACAATCATAGAAGCCTGCTCTTTAGAGCCTGTGCTCCACAACAAGAGATGTCACCACAATGGGAAGCCCACACACAGCTAAGAAGAGTGGCCCCTGCTCATCGCAAATAGAGAAAGTCTATGCAGTGACAAAGACCTGGCACAGCCAAAAATAAATAAACATATAAATTAAAAAACCCATTGGCTCTGCCCTTTGGATCAAACTCTCAAAATGCTTTCTAAAAGCGGGGAAGGATTAAAAGTATGATGTTCCTGAAATTTTAGTAACTTAAAAAAAAAAAGGAAAAAAACATATGCATAAAAGACTAGAAAGACTGATGCCAGATATGAATAGTATCTTTTTCTGGTGGTTTGTGTTTCTCATTTTTGTTTAGCTCTACTTTCTGTGAAATATATTAGAAAATATATTTTTATAATAAGATATATATGTATATATTATATAATAATATATTATTATATATTATATTATATATTATTAACACATTATAATTGTATAAATATTAATGTATTATATATTAAATTAATATTAATATATTATATATATAAGATATAAAAGATATTTTATAATATAATAATAACACTATAGTTATTTCAAAGTGGAAAGCAGGTATCTGTGCTGAAATTACATCTTTAGAATTACCAAGAGTCCTTTGACAACAAAGAATCACTTCTAAAAGATTGCTTTTCCTTTGGTCAAAATGAAATAATTTTATGCTAATGCTATAAATAAAAAAGCAGGGCACAAAAGTGTGTTATGACGACCTTAACTATATACAGAAAAGTACAAAAAAAATTATGAATAAGGAAAGACCTGGAGGGAATTATCTAAAATATTCATGATTATCTCTCTGGGCAAGAGGAATGGTACGAACTTTTCCTCCCTTTCCAAACCACTTAACACTGTCGTTATCCAATATTTTACTGCGGACACGAATGATTTTAATAATCAGAAAAATATAAGTTAAAAACAGGCATTTCTCCAGCTACAGAGCATAGGCCCCTTGGCCAGCCTTCTCATTTTGCTTTGCAAAACCGTGCTCTCAGAGGCAAGGGAGGGCTGGGGTCACAGGCTGGGAGCACAGCTCCCCCGTAAAGGCTGGACAAGAGGGCTGGAGCCCTGGGGGTTCGGAGACAGCAGACTTTGGACCTTGGGTGCGGCATCTGGCCTCTTTTGTTCCCTCCTCTGTGTAACAAGAACATCAGAAACAAGCATCTGACATGCATGATTGCATTTAAGCTTAACAACAAAAGCCTCATAACCTAGGGTGGTTGTGGGGCTGAAGTATCTTTATGAACATAAAGTGCTTACATCTCTGACTGCCACTAATGAAGGTACAGGAGAAGGCGCAGGGCTAATGCTTACTGAAGGCTGCCCAGCTGTTATCTTCGGGGGAAGGGGTGGGGGGCAGGGCATACCTGTGAGCAAAGACTTCCCCAGGCCGTCGGGTTGAAGGCACACAGCGTGGCCAAAGTCGCAGAGGGCTGCACGGCTCCCATCACTGGACAGGAGCACGTTGTCGGCTGCCCGGCCATCCCGGGAAAAAGAGGAATAGGTGAGTCACTGAGGGCCCCAGCCCAATTTGAACCTCCGGCAGGGCAGTTTTCTGGCTGACCCTACGTGGCAGCTGCAGCTTCTGATTAGTTTCATTAGTCATGGAGGGAGGGGGGAGGAGGGGATCAGTTCAGGCTGGAGGCAGGCAGCAGGCAGGCTCTCAGAGGGTGAGGGGATATGGCCACTCAGCCTTGCTGCCCTCCCCTCCCCATGGTCACCAGTAAGTAGGAGCTTGATTAGCTGTTCTCTGTGGGCATCACCCACTGGAAATCACAGTGCCAGGCTGAGGGCTGGGAGAACACACTTTCCCTTCCTGCTGGCTCAGCCCACCCACCTTGACGGAGGCACAGAAGATCTGGGAGGAAGCAGGCATGATGGGTGAGGAAAGAGCCCAATAGGGACCAGGGCCACGGGTGCCCTGAGTGTTACCTTTCACATCTCCATGTAGAATCCTGCGGGTATGGAGGTATTCCAGCCCTTCCAGCGCCTGGCCCAGGTAGTAAAGGGCCCGGTCCTCTGGCAGACAGCCTTTCTGCTTTATGAGCTGGCCTAGCGAACCACCTAGGAGATCAATGGCCAGTCTTTACATGGGGCTTTTCTGGGCCTCCAAGCCAGCCAAGGGCAAGAGACTTTGAACGGCAGGTGGTAGAAAGCAGGCCTTTCTTGCTGATGTCATGAGGTCAAAAGTTTAAAAATGGATTGACTGGGGACCAAGGTTAACCTGGGCAAGACTTGGAGAAACCCTTGGCTCTGACTTTGGAGGGAGAAAGAGTAGCCCCTGGCTCCTTACCTTCCAGAAGTTCCATGAAGATGTTGACCCAAGGCCCTTCCTTCACAGCTCCATACAAAGGGACGATTCTAGGGGAGGTCAATCCTGCACATGCCATCAGCTCCTCGGCCCGAAATACTTCGACTCGCACCTGGAAGGGCCCAGAGGTGGGTGGGAGTCAGGTTGAGGGACCAGGGCTGGTTCCCTGTGTTCCTATCTGGACCCTTGGAGCTCCCTGTATGGAGACCACAGATGGGCCCAGTGATGATTCTGAGACCAGGCAGGGCCCTGAAGGGGCCTAAACTAAAGTGTGAACCCTGGGGCGGTCAGGGTCAATGCCTAGGATTTGACTAAAGTTCTGCAGTGCTGATGTTTATGGAAACAGTTACACAAAAACGACAATCCTTATCCAGGCCCCTGGCATGCTGCTCACCCTCAGATCTGCTGAACACAGAGCTTTCTTTTCCCCAGCTCACATGTCTGGAGAGTTTCTAGGTTATGGGACCTTTTGTTTATCAACATCCATGTTTTAAGGTGCTTCTGTAGCCAGAGTCGGTACAGCCAAGATTCTGGCTCTGTCAGTGCCTCTGGATCCTCAGCATCCTTCTCAGCACTTACTATTTGGTGATAATTGTTTGCCTTTCCCCCTGAGGGCTAAAATGTCCATGTAGATGCGACAGTGCTTGTTTATTCTGTTTGCAGCTGTTTCCCCAGGATCTGGGCATAGGAGAGGATTCTCCTATGGGGAGGGGCTTAGCCCAGGCCCCGCCTGCGGTGGGCTGGCAGGCTGGGGACCACCCACTCCTCTGCAGGGACCAGCGTGACATGGAGGGAAGAAATAGGCCTTGGATACAAGCATCCTGGGCTGAGACCCTGGCTCGGCCATTTCCAAAGGTGGATCACTTCCTCTAAGCTATGTATCTCCATATATGAATGGTGGGGGCAGTGGCCTCTGCTCCTGTGTAGGGTAGGGGTTTGGAGGGGTGGTAACCAGCACTAGGCCTCAGTGGGTGCTCAGGGAATGGCAGCTCCTGCCTCCTCCCTCTAGCTCAAATGAGAGCCGCTGAATAAATGCTTACACTTCCTATAATAGACTTTTTTTTCCTTCCGGCTGCAGTTGGCTTGCCTGTTAGCCTCGAGAAGTGCCACCAGGGGGCGTGAGTGGTAACAACACTAGCCAGGAAGCAGTCGGTCAGGGTCTGGCTGTCTTCCGAGACCTGCTGACTTGTGCGGCTTTTGGACTTTTGCCTATCAGTGGAAAATGTCTCTTCTGATTACTTGCAGAATATCTGGTTGATCATCTTGCACGAACTTTGACTCTCTGTCAGTGTTTCCAGCTCTGAACCTGAATTGGAGCTTATTTCTCGACAGGACTTGTATTAGCAAATGTCTTTCACCCTACTGCTCCCAAACTGTGAGGTGAAGTGTGCACCACAGAGAATTCACAAGGAGAACAGTGATGGTGACATCTGGGGACACCACCTAGACTACTAGCTTGAGACAGTTCAGTTTCAATGGCTGCACTGCATTCTTTTGAGGATGGATCTTTATGAAGGTAGGTTTTTGGAGGCTGCTGTGACAAAAAGGTTCTTTAGGGGGATAGTGTGGAGCAGGACGTGAAGGGGATGGTGTCCAGTGATTTCAAAGGTGGAGAAGCTGTGCGTGCCCAACAGGATATACATTCTGTTAGTAAATATGGTTGTTTAAGGAAATTTATTTTTCAGTTTATGTGTGTTGTTATGCAAATGGTTACTAGATTGTTAGGATAAAGACTTATTACTTGACCCAACTATTTAACAGATGAAACTTGCTTTAGTCTGGGGCACCTTGAAAAAATGACACGAAGGGCTGTGAACCAAGGAAGTCTGGAAGCTTAGGCTTTAATTCTGAAGAAATCCGTAAGTCTTTCAGTACCCCAGTGATATTAAAACCCTTCCTAACCACTCTGATCAAAGGGAGTTGGAAGGGACACTTCCAGACACAAGGTGTGTTAGAAGTCTGGGCCAGCCCCAGGGAGAGCAGGCTGAAAGGATGCTCTTGAGGGAGAAAGGATGCCCTTCTAATCCAGGCCAGCTGGCCAGCTGGCCACCTCTCCTCTCTGGACTTCAGTGTCCTCATCTGTACAGTGAGGGCTGGACTCTGATGAGGACGTTAATGAGAACTAATATTTAATGCCCACTTAACAGATTCTGGGGATTGTGCTCAGAACTTTATTCATCGTTTGCATCTTACAATAGCCTAGGAGGTGATATCATCTCATTTTACAGACCAAGAAGCTGAAGATCAGACCGGTGACTTGCTCAAGGTCACTGGATATAAAGGAGCAGAGCTGGGATCTTGGGAGGTAAGCCTTACTCCAGAGCTGCCAGCTCCCCTACCTTGCTGAAGGCCTTTCCAGGGGTATTAGCTTTTACACCCTGGGCATTTTTTTACTGAAGTTCAAGAGCACGCAAGCCTAGGTGGAAACAGGGCCAGCAGTCACCTAACTGCCAAATCCACAGGACACTTCCCTCTGCTTAACTGCCCGCATGCTTTATACCAGGGGTCTCTCTTTCCTTCTTGGAATGCTCCCTCTTGTTTTCTTTAGTATTCATATTCATTTTATTTCATCAGTAAAAATAAGGGAATAAAAGCAATTCTCTAAGTTCTTTTAAAGATCGCAGGAACAATAATATGTGAGAAGCATATAGTTTTGTCCTTTATTTCCTCATCACCATGGAGACAGTCTCCCCTTGGTCCTTGTCCTGATTTCCTCAACACTTGTCCTGGCTGACTTCACCCACATGCCCGGCTGATGGCTGCTTCTACCATCTTTCCACCATGTCAGTGTCCACCCCATTACAATCCGAGCTCCTTCAGGTCAGGCGTGTGGATTCCATACCTCTGTCCCCAGCCCGGGTCCAGCATCTGGCACAGAGCAGCGGCTTGGTAACAACAGCTGGCTGGACTTGGCCAAGGCCACTCTAACCCATATCAGGGCAGAGTGAAAGGAGGCCCCTAGAACTCCACGCTCCAGCCAGACGTTCTCAAATGAACAGTTTTTAACCCTCTGGGCCACAGACCCCTGTGAAAATCTGGTAAATAAAAAATGTGTATGGGTCCACCCGTACCACATGTGGAATACAATTCCAGGAGTTCATGAATCTTATGAATGAACTGACTAGGATTAGAACTTCTACATTGACTGTTAAAAAGCACTAGACAGGTATATATTACCAGTGAGGAAATCTGTCCATGATCCATTGTTACACCATGAAAAAACATGGTACAGAACAAATGAGCACAACCTCATTTTAATAAAAGATATAACTACATGTTTATATATGCATATCAAAGGGTGGTTACCTCAGAAGAGGACTGGGGGACAGAGAGACTTTTGCTTTTTGGGGTACCATTCTTTTATAATGAGTCTCTATTAATTTGAAAGTAAAAGTAAGATCAAACAAAATCTTTAAAAAAAACCCCAAACCCGACATTAAAGCCTGGGTGTGCAACCAATTAGCATCTAACCTGAGGCCAGCGGGGTGCTGACATCATCATGTGATGCTCCACATCCAAGGATCCTCCCTGGGGAGCATCAGAGGGTGTGCACACTTGCTCTGACCCCGTGTGCACTGTGACCTCTGATCCTTGGCCCTTACCCTCCACCCCTACCCTCCTGGCAGGGATCTGTTTCTCAGATCTTTCAGCTGAAAATGCTAAAGGATACCACTGCCTTCCTTACTCCCCTCCCCTGGAGAGAAAGGAGGGGTGGTCTGCCTGACCAAAGGCAGCTGTGTGGGCCACCCAAAGCCAACCCTGCTGAGGTGCTGGATGGGGGGAGGCAGAGGTCTGAGGGGCCGGCTCTGGGGGGCTTGAGCAGCAGGTCTGGGCCTGGCAAGTCCGCGCGTTGTGCTTGCAGCTTGTCTGGCTGCCCTGGGGAGGTGAGGAGTGGAGTCCCTGTCTCTTCTACTATATTAGGGTTGTTTACTTTGTTGCCTGGGACTCTGAGAACCTCAGCAGCGCAACAGCTGAGGAGCCTGGTGACTAAGCTCCCCAGCACGGGCGTTCATCTCCAGGATACTTCACACTCTCTTGCCCTCCTCCCACCCGCCTCTCAGGAGGGACAGCTGAGCCTTCTCTGGTGGCCTGGGGAGGGGACTACAGCTGAGGAGGTCAGGCATGTGGCCCTGGCATCCCAGCGGGAGATGATGACCCATGCTGGCAAGAACTAAGCACGTGCTTTGGTCAGTGGTGGGGTGGGCAGGGGTGGAGCTGGCTTATTTGACAGTGTGTCTGAAGTTTGGGGTAATACCTATGGATAGTCCCCTCTCTCAGCCCATTGCCCCAAGGCCCAGACTCTCCAGCTCTAACACCTGGTCGCGCACCAGCCATGGAAGCCAGCCCCCTCACCCCTTAAAGTCGCAGGCACCCAAGACAGTGGCGCAGCAGTGTCCACTCTGCGTGGGGCCTGAGCAGGCTGGACTTGCCTGTTCTGGCTATTTGGTCCCTTTCCTTTGGGGAATCAGAGTGTCCTGAACAAAGGCCATCTGAAAACAAGGTCAGTCTTTGAATTAGCTATTTCACGCTGCCCACGGGCCACAGAAATGGCCCGTGAAAATGTTTCTGATTTCCACCTTAGGAAGTCTTTGGGGCTAGCCCTTATGCTTAGCTGAATTTAAGGTCAAAGGCAAGGTGGCTTCCAATCAAGGTGAGGGGAAGAGTCGGGGTAGGAGAAAGGATATCTGAAGGAGAGGAGGGCTGACACCCTCAAGGTCTGTTGGGCCTGGACAGTGTGATTTGACAGAGGGAGGTTTGGTTCCAGGCCTGACTGTGGGGCTGTGGGCAAAGGTGCAGACCCTCTCTGGTCTCCAGTTCTAACATTACAGAGATGAGGGAGAAGGCGATGTGACTCAGGCCTTTGCCTCTAATTAAAATCCTAGAAGCACCAGTCTTCCTCCCCTGCCCCTTCCTGAGAAGAGGGTCAAAGCCAAACTCTGCAGTTGGATAAACCTGGGGCTCTCACTAAGTTTCATTGCCTCATATTGTCCATCTCCCAAGACTGATTACATTCAGTCAACAGGAGGCAGAGTCAGATCTGGCTCCCAAAGGGCTCCTGTCAGGGGGCTTCTCTTAGGGAGGCTCCCGTCAGGAGGAGACTGTGCTCTCACTATTACCTTGCTATCCGCTGTGAAGTTTAAGAGTTTCAGCTCAGTATGAATTTCGTGACAATCCAATCATCTTCCAGGTTTTGACTTGCCCAAGGGGCCTGGCGTCAGGAGGGGCCCAGGCTGCACACACAGCCTCACGCTCCCTCTCACATACACACGCACCAAGTCCAGCTCCCAGGCAGGGACATGTGACCAGGACGGTCCCCTTCCAGCTCCAGCTGACCCAGGGCAGCCAGGATAGCCAGGCTCCGTTAAAGAGAGTCAGACCCATGCCATCCTGTGATTAACCCTGAAAGAAGGCAGAGGGAAGGCGACAGGCCTCCGGCCCCCTGCTCTCCTCAGCCTCGGAGCCCGGCATACCTTTTTGACGGCACACTGGAAGCCAGTCTGCTTGTCCTCCATCCTGTGGACCTCTCCAAAGGAGCCTCTGCCCAGGCAGGGCTGGCGCGTGGCCCAGTGGACCTCCTCTCGGTACTCATAATCCACCGGCTTGAGTTTCTGGGGTTGGCAGGAGAGAGAGGCCGGTTTCAGTGGCCAGGGCAGTGGAGGGATGAAGGTTACAGTGAGGAAGGCTTGCCAGCTGGTGGCCCGTGCCAGGCTGCTGGGCTGAGCTGAGCCCTCACAACAGAAGACACCAGCTGGTCTCAGGCAGGGCTTGGGGTCAGCAGAGGGTGGGGTGGGGTGAGGGGGACAGGACCACCAGAGAGGGGGTGATAGGAATCAGGTGAAGGCAAAGGAGAGCTTCACGGTCTGCCTGAGGCAATCTGATCCTTGCAATGATAAAACCTCCTCCACAGACTTGTGGTTGTGGGACAGAAATGAAATTGTCAATGACCTTGACCATGAAAACACATGACTCCAGCTAAAAGGTAAAAGAAAGGGAAGGACAATGAAGAGGGGCAGAGGACAAGGGATGTCAGAGATGGATGGGATAATATCCAGAAATCTAAGTTTGGGAAAATCATGTAATGTTAGAAAGTTATCCGGTAAACTAGAGAGGGAGAAAAAAAGCTATGACAAACCTAGACAGCGTATTAAAAAGCAGAGACATCACTTTGCTGACAAAGGCCTGTATAATCAGCTATGGTTTTTCTAGTGGTCACGTACAGATGTGAGAGCTGGACCATTAAGAAGGCAGAGTGCTGAAGAATTGATGCTTTCAAACTGTGGTGTTGGAGAAGACTTTTGTGAGTCTTTTGGACAAGCAAGGAGATCAAACCAGTCAATACTAAAGGAAATCAACCCTGAATATTCATTGGAAGGACTGATGCTGAAGCTCCAATACTTTGGCCACCTGATGCAAAGAACTGACTCATTAGAAAAGAGCCTGATGCTGGGCAAGATTGAGGGCAAGAAAAGGGGGCGACAGAGGATGAGATGGTTGAATGGCATCACTGACTCAATGAACATGAGTTTGAGCAAACTCTGGGAGATGGTGAAGGACAGGGAAGCCTGGTGTGCTGCAGTCATGGGGTCACAAAGAGTCAGACATGACTTAGTGACTGAACAACAACAAGAGGGGGAAGGTGAAGGAAGGGGGAAGTGAAGATGGACGGCCCTGGAGGTGGAGGTGGAGGGGGTGGTGATGGCATGTGTCCGAGTGTTTGGGGACTACTCGCCTCGATAAGTAGGACCCCCTCGCTGTCCTCAGTTTCGGGGCTGGGCTCCTGGGGCCTGGAGCCCCCCACTGACCAGGTCTTGGCCAGGCTGGCCAGGCTGCGGGCCTGGCCGGAGCTCACGCTGCCTTGCAGAGCATGTACCAGGTACTCCTCCACGGACAGTTTGTCACTTGAGCCACGAGACGGGCAGCTGGGCTTCAGGTGAGGGCTGGGCAGGGGCTTTTGGCTGTCTACACAGGCCAGTCTGCCCAGGTGAGGGCCAGGCAAGGGCTGCTGGTCGTCTACACAGTTTGCCAATTTGCCGAGGAAGGACTCTAGCGGGTGAGGCTTCCAGGGCTGGAGAGGGTGGAATGGGAAGGGGTGAGGCAGCCTGCTGTAGGGGAAGGGCTGTGGCAGGGGGCCGGTGTCCTGTGGGTGGTGGACTTTCCACACGTGGTTCAGACACTGCAGGGGGCTGATCAGTTTGTGGAGTTCTGGTCGAGGCAGCGCTGGCCGCAGGCCCTCCCCGAGCTTCTTAAACCAGAGCTGACCAAGGCCTGGCTCCTTCAGAGGCTTGGTGAACTGCGGGGCATTTCTAACATACGGGGGACCCAGTGGAGACTCATCTTCCTGCAGGGGAAACACAGCGTTAGGACGTGGGGCTGCGGCCAAGGCGTGGGCCTTCTGCAGGCCCTGAGCCCAGACGGTGCCTGGGGCGAACCCGGCATGGGGGCTGGGGTGGGGGCAGGCCTCACCTGCACGGGGACTGTGCAGCTCTCCTGCTCGGGGGTCCTGGGGAGGGGTTTGGCCAAGGCCACCCCTGCCTGAGCCGGGGACTTGGAGCTCTTCTTCTTGCGTTTCTTCCGGGCTTTGCTGCGGCGCTTCCCCTTCCAGCACACGCGGGCCATTTTGCCCTCGGTCGAGTGGGCCACATTGTTGGGGATCTGATCAAGACTCTCGGACTGGCTGTTAGAGAGACACAGACATGCCGTCTGGGTGTGAGGAGGTGCAGGTGACTGCGATGGACTCACAGAGACCCGAGGTCACATCCCAGCTTAGTCAGGACTTGCGGGAACGCGGGACAGTTCCTGAGCCCCAAGGACTATCCGGGTCCTCACTGGTAAAGAGGAGGTAGTCTTTTCCGCCAGGCGGGGTGGAGATGGGGTTTAAATGAAACAGCTCATTTAAAAAGGCTACCTGGGGGGCTTCCCTGGTGGCTGAGTGGTGTCAAGTCCACCTGCCTGTGTGGGAGACGTGGGTTTGATCCCTGGTCTGGGAGGATCCCACATGCTATGGTGCAACTATAGAGCGACTACAGAGCCTGCCCTCTGGAGCCCGGGAACTGCAGCTACTGAGCCTGCGTGGCCCAACTACTGAAGCCCTAGTGCCCTCGAGCCCGTGCTCCCAACAGGAGAAGCTGCTGCAATGAGAAGCCTGCACACTGCAACTAGAGAGTGGCCCCCTGCTTGCCGCAACTAGAGAAAAGGCTGCGCAGCATCGAAGACTCAGCACAGCCAAAAATAAATAAATAATTGCCAAAAAAAAAAAAAGAAGAGGCTACCTCGGTGCCTGGTCCCAAGGCAAGCCTCTGATAAACAGTGGTTATTACTAAGGTGAGAGGCTGCACACTGCTCTTTTGACGTGGATGGAGACGAGGGGGACTGCCTGTGGAGAGGGCCCAGAAGACCCCATGGCAGGCATTCTCAGCTCTGAGTTGCTTTCTGTGGCCTTTGGAGCAAGGACAGTTGACGTTGGTCACCTCCACCCCCACTAGCCCTGGGCCCACCTGGCTCCCCCAGGAATGTGAGGAGCGGCATAAACAGACACTCCGCCTGGGCTGGTGCCTGAGTACCAGGGGAGCCAGCCCTGCTCTAAGAGCTGGAGTCTGAGCATCACCATGGCTCTAACTTGGCTCTCGCCCCTCTGGATACCAAGGCCCTGGTGGCCCTTCTGAAAGGGCTGCTGCCAAACAGCTGTGAAGCCAACCACGGCCTCAGCTGCTCTCCCATGGCTTCATCTCCTGCCCCCACGAAGGAGGCCAACTTGCCCCAGTTCTGGGGATTGCTAGGGGCCTGGGGGTTTCTCAGGCAGCAGAAAGAAGTGAGTCCATCAGAAACCTCCAACCCTGGGCCAAAAGGCATCAGGCTGGCATAAGGAATCTGACCAAACAGGGAGCATTTCTTGGTTCAAGACCAGGTGCCCTCCTAAAACTTTTTCATCACCAGTGGTTCCCAAACTCCAGTGATAAAGAAGTCCGCCTGGGGAGAGAGGAGGACCTATGTCCAGGTTCGACCTCCAGTTGCCAAAAACCAGTCTTTGGGGCTGGGGAGCCTGGAAACAGACCGAGACTCACTCAGCCTCCTTTCCACAGGCCCAGGGAGCTGCGAGTCTGCCCCTGCCTGTTTCCAAGCCCTCATCCCTCCCTGGGTGTGTCTCACAGAGGGAAGGACATGGGAGGTTTCTCCCCTAGTGGCTTTTCTGGGCCTGCACTCATGGTCACGCACCAGTGGCAAGGTGCCTCCTGTTCCCAGCACCTCCCTACTGATGGGAACCGAGGGGAGCATCAAGGGCTCTGCGGAGAATACAAATAAAACGTCAAGTTGATATGACCCAGAAGCAGTCATCCACACGCTGGGAGCAGCTTTTGAAAAGCTTATTTGGCTGGGAGAGCGGCTCAGCCAGGAAGCCTGGGCGGGTTCCAAGAGCTGAACCACAGGTGCTGAAGGCGGGAGCCAGGGGTCATTCGGGAGTGGCCGGGGCGAGCAGCTGGGGTGGGGACGCTGCTGCTGTGTCAGCTCGGGACGCCCCACTCAGGCTGACCCCCTTACCTGTACTGTTTCGAGCCAGCGATGAAGATCCGTTCTGAAAAGGTGGGGCTGAACTCTTGGCTATTCTCACCTTTTAATTAAAGGAAAAGGGGTTGGACGAGCAGAAAGGAGAAAGAGGATTTGGCACTTAGGAGAGCGGCACTTTGCAGATACCCTCCTGGCCACTCCTCTTTCCTGCAGCTCACCTCCTCTCACAGCAACCTCACCCTGCCCTCCCAGTCTGGGGGTCAAGAGCACTGGGCATGCCTACAACATGGGGTCATTTAAGGGCACCCACCCCACTTCACACACTGTGAGGGGTAAGTGAGATGGTCCATATAAAACACTCGACACGGTGCCTGGCACATGGCTCAGTATATACTATTATATATGTGTGTGGGGCGAACTACCATTACCATGCCACTCACTCTGCTTTCTTATTCTCTCATCTCTTGCCAAAGACCAGCCAGAAGGAAGCGGAAGATGCGGGGAAGGATGGCTGTATGTGGGAAAATACTGTCACCAGCTGTCGGTCTTGCCAGGCTCCACCCCAGAGGGAAGGTGTGGGGAGGGAGGGGATTCCTGGCCCTACCCGCCCCCTTGGGAGTTTCTCAGGCTCTGACGGCAGCCATCATTCTGAGCCATCTTGAGGTCTTGTGAGCGGAAGCAGAAGGACCAGGCTGGGCCTCACCCGCCCTGCAGGCCCGAGGGCAGGTGTTCATCCTTTCGGGTGGGGGCTGCCTTGAGGTGGAAGTGGTGAAGAACCTAATACCCCAGAGTGGCTTTCCGGGAGACCTGGCTTTTCCTGTCTGGGCCTCTCCAGAGATGCTCAGGCTGCCCAAGGTCCCAGCAGAAGGCAGAGGGCCTGCTTGACGATCCTGCAGACTCCCCAGCACCTTGGAGCCCACACCTGTGGCTAACCACCCTTGTCCAAGCGCTGTGCCCACCCTCTCTCTCTGCACCCCCACCCCGCCCTGAATCCTGGGGCTCTTACATTCGGCCTGGGCGATGATGGAGATGGCGGCTGGCCCGGCCTCGGAGCCGTCCTTGGCTGTGCCTTTGGTGATCACGTCATTCAGGATCTCCCACTTCCCGCAGAACACGGGGCTCTTCTCCACGGCCTCCAGTTTGTGGACGGAGCTCAGCTTCTTCCCCATCGCCTGTGTCTTTTCCTTGGCTTTGGCGAACTCCTTCTGCTGCCCGACCATGGAGCCAGAGGCGCCTGGGCAGGCCATTTCCATCACTGCCATCTCCCAGGCTCACGCTCACCCTGCGAGAGAGACCACACGCAGAGCAGGTCACCCCCAGACCCCAGGGCAGGCTGCAGTGGGAGGAGAAAAGCAGAGGGCAGAGGGCCTTCGCCCCCTCAGGCCACATGTATTTATCCTCCAAATGATCCAAATGGCAACCTCGCCACAGTCTCATGTGGGGTGAGCCCCCTGGCCCCACCAGCTCTTCCCCTCCATTCCACAAGGAGAACTCTAGCCCACCTCCTCTGGGACAGCTGTGGATCAATGTCTGGGTTGGTTCTTTCTTGCCTATGTAAATAATGGCTGAGTCGTTTTCTGCTGTTTGTTTTGTGGTGAACTTTGCTTCCGCAGAACAGGGTGGTGGATCCCATACTCCAAAGCCATTAGTCACCTCACCGATTCTGCACAAGACTTGCCTTCTTAGAGGACATGCCTGTGCCACCCATTGAGGGCTTTTCTCCAAGTGGAGAGAATCGAGGTTTTGTTTTGTTCCCAAGTTGCAGATAGAGGTATGCATGTACATATGTGAGTATGTGTGTATATATATAGATTTGTGTGTGTGTCTATTTATATATACACACATTATATAGAGATACATATGAAATCTTGTCAAACCTAAAAACCATGCAAGCAGCAACGCCAGTACTTGGCTCCCTTCCTGAGCTGCATCTGTTTGTGGCTTTCCAGAAGGGACTGACATGCTTCCTTCTGTAATGTCCAAACTCACTTGCTGAAAACCTCTTTTGGGTATCATTTTTCTTTCAGGCACCATTAGTAATGGAATTTCTATTAGAGCCCATGCACCCCACCACCAACTGACACCTCTAGAAATATGAGGACAAAGCACAAGAATTCATCTCTCTCTGGGCTCTGTTTCCCCCAGCTCTGCGTTCCCACAGAGCCACATGGGAGAGAGAGTGTACTGTTGTGACAATCTGTGCAAAGAGCACGTGGGCTGGAGTGGTCACAAAACAGAACAGCGCTGCCCTGAGACTGTTAGCAGTTGGGAAAGTTTTTAAAGACTGGGGCTCTGAGCTCCCAAGGGCAGTGCCCTACCAGGTCATGACTTGTTTGCGACAAAGCCTAAGAAGGCAGTGACTGCAGACACTTTCATAAGTGCTCTTTGATGGCAGCTTGGTCCTCAGTCTGCTGCTAACAGATGACGTCTTCTCTGCGGTAGCTCCATTCATCCTGAATCGCGCCTCCGTCTGCTCTTGAGGGACGAGACAGACTGCGGGAAGCCAGGCCTCTATACCTGTGCCCTTTTGCCTGATCAAGCTGGAAACTTCCAAGAGACAGTGGGACACTGGGAAACTCTAGGCTGAAACCTCCTGCCTACAGCATCTGCCTCATCACAGCAGACACGAAAGGCTGAGGCAGCTTGACTGGGGTGTGGTGGGTGGGGGAAGGTCTGTCAGTTGCTATGAATTTGATGCTCACATCTCTGCCTTTAAGAACCTGCTAGCTTTGAACTCAGAGTGGCTCCAGCTTTCAGCCTGGATGCTGGTGTGGTCCTGCAGGCTGGATGTTCAGGCGGCTGAATGGGTGGCCTCACTGTTTCTTGATGACCTTAAGAAGTCTAAAGGGTGCTCTGACTTCAATTAGGTGAAAGCCCTCCAAGGCTGGCTGTTCTACTTGTAAGGGTACTTTCATCCCACTCCATACCTCTGCAGCCCCTGTCCATCTCCAAAAGGACTTGATCCAGGGCCTAGAGTAGGGCCTACCTCTCTCAGCCTCTTTATAAGAGAAACGAGATCTTACAGACCCCCAGCAAGCTAAACCTAACAGTATTAGAGGTATGCCTACAGGGACACTGCTTCAATCTCCTCATTTTTATGGAGGCCTAATTAGGCGGAGACTTGCTGGAGATCACCAGTCTGCATGGGGCCGTGCGGGGCCGGGCCTATTGGGCTGTGCTGTCCACTCCCCAGTCTCTGGGCTACAGGCAAGGGGGAATGTCATGGGCCTCCCTGGGCAGAAGGCTCCTGAGGGCAGAGGTGGTGTCCCTGGTGTGCAGCAGAGCGGAGCACAGGGGGTGCTGGCTGCAGGAGGGAATCAAGGATGATGCTGGGCATCTTGGGATGAAGACAGAGTCTCACTGGACAGTGAGAGAAATGGCCAGTGGTCAGTCTTGTTCTGAGGCACCCAGCTGTTTAGAGCCAAGCTGCACTTGGGCTCACGTGGCCTTTCCTGCCTGGCATGGCTCACCCGGAGCTGGCGCTCCTCCAGACAGGCTGTGGGGCGCCCCTCCCCGACGAGCTGTCCTTTCACCTTGGTGGCTGGGTGGGCAGCTGGCCAGGGGCCCTGGTCGTCCCTCTGCGAGCACTCCAGGCTCCCCGTCCCAGAGAAACCGAGGCCAAGGCAGCTGAGGTCGGGGCCGCCTCCTCTGCAGTGCCCTGATGACTCACCCGGCAGCCTGGCAGGCAGAGAGAGGAACAAGGGAGCCTGAGAAGCTAGCTAACCCAGCAGCTGGCCGCTGAACCTGTGAAGGGCACGGGGAAAACAGGCTGACCCTCGCCTCCTGGGGGGCACAAAATCACGGCCCGGGAGTTGTATGGCTTCTCCTGTGTCTGCCTTTCTGGTGCCACATGACCATGACTCAGACTCTCATCGATTGTCTCCAAGTTCAAGAGGCTATTCTCAGGACACTCTGGCCGGACAGCAGCTCTCGACATGTACACACGCTTGCTTCCTCACTCCCTCCCCACTTCCACGTGGGTTCTGATCTACAAAACATGGGGTTCTGCACTAAGCCTGGGACTGCTGGTTGGGTGGGCCTGCCCAGCTCTGGGCTTTGGGGCCCAGCTCGCTGCCCCAGCCCAGAGCCCTGCAGCTCTGCCCCTTCTCTCACTCCTGCAGCTCGTGGGAAGTGAGGACTAAGTGGGAGCCTGCTGTGTCTCTGCCTTTGAAGGCAAGTCAAAATCCTGATTCATTACTCAGCTGGATGCTCTCCACAGCTCCACTCAGGCCTCAGATGCACTCTTCCCTCTGCTCCGTGTGTCAGAGCTGAGGATGTGAGCAGTGGCAACAGCCACACCCGCTCGGCTCACTCACAAGGTCATGAACACACAAGAGGAAGGGAAAGGGGCAGAATTAAGTCAGTATTCTTGTAGGGCCTGATCCACGTACATTGCCTGCCCTCTCTTCTGAGGGGTCTTCGTGACCCCTCGGAGGGGCCTGGGGGTAGGAATGATGGGGAGAGCACCAGGTCAACCCCTGGGCACATCTGCGTGACACAGCTGCAGTGGACAAGGTCCCTGGGCTCCAGCTCAGCTCCCTCCCCAGCTTAGTAAAGATCTTCTGTCCAAGCCGAGGAGTTTTCAACGTGGGTTCAAGGATGGCTTCAGGGAGGTCTGGGAGCCCTAGGAACTTGATTGGTGTTTTTCCAGGGGAAGAGGTCCATAAGTTTCATCACCTTCCCCAAAGATCTGACATTCCTCAGAAGGTGGTTCTAGTCTCCCCAGAAGGCCAAGGCCAGGGCTAAATGCCTGATTCTGGCCCAATTCTTCTATGCCAAGGAAGAGCTCACCAAGGCAGTGCTATCCTACCTGACTGTAAGTTACAATAACTAGATGGGTTCTCAAACGTACTTGCCCTAGGTCTACTGAGTCAGTCACTGGGCATTAGGCCCAGAATCTGTACTTCTGACAAGTTCTCTGGATGACTCTAATGCCCAGTGGCCAGGGACCGCCATCCAACCCCTGCTCTATACTGTCAGGCTGCACTGTCAGTATGGCAGCCACTGGCCACATGGCTGTTTACATTTACTCTATTTTATGTTTCTATTTTTCTTTTATTTTGTATCGGAGGCTTTCCTGGTGGCTCAGATGGTAAAGAATCTGCCTGCAATGTAGGAGACCTGGGTTTGATCCCTGGGTGGGAAAGATTCCCTGGAGAAGGGAATGGTAACCCACTCCTGTATTCTTGCCTGGAGAATCCCATGGACAGAGGAGCCTGGCGGGCTCTTTGTATTGGAGTATAGCTGATTAACAATGCTGTGATAGTTTTACATGGGCAGCAAAGGGACTCAGCCATACACATATATGTATCCATTCTCCCACAAACTCCCTTCCCATTCAGGCTGTCACATAGCATTGAGCAGAGTTCCCTGTGCTGTACAGGAGGTGACATTCAAATTAATTCATTTTAAATAAAATTTAAAAATCAGTTCTTCAGTTATACTAACTACCATATAGGAGAGTTCACACAGAATATCTCTATCACTGTAGAAAGTGCTATTAGTTCCTGTCTGAGACCATCACAGCAATGCTTTCTCTGACAGCAAACTTTCTCTTCCTAGGATTCTGGGACGGGGAATGGGGTTCAGATGAAATGATTGCTTGATTAAACTGGAAGGCACAGAGTAATGTTTAAAATTTTGATCTTCAGTGGTGATGACCTTTCTAAAATGTATCATATTTCAGTTCCCTGTTTTAGTAAGGACAGTAAAAACACCAGATTGGGGACCAGAAGATACGAGTTCTAGGCGTGGAGGCTTTTTATTAAAAAGCAACAGGACCATTTTTATTAAAAGAAATCATACCTCAACCCTCACAATATAAAAGACCTGGAAATGTGCAACTGACACATAACTCAAATTAGAGACAGCTGCTCTGCTGAAGGTGGGCAAGGGCCCCACACACTCAGCTTGCCTCCATCCACTAAGGATCTCTCCAGCATCCTAGGTCTTCAAGGAAAAGAGTTTGAAAACTACTGACCTAGGAAATCATTTGAGGTTCCTTCTAGATCCCCAAATGCCACTGATTTGTCAGGATTTTTTGAAGGCTAGATGACTTCGATTCAGAATGATAGTTAATATTTCCTAAGCACCACCATTATTAGTGTCAATTTCAGAATGAAAACTGAGGTTTAGAGAAGTTCAGTAGCCTGCCAAAACAGTCACACGGTGACAAGTTGCAGAGGTGCGGCTGGACTCGTGCTGTTGCCTCTCCAGTTAGCTTGCTTGGCCAAGAGACGATGCTAAATCAAAGTTCATTCCCTTACCCGTGACCAAGCTCATGAACACCATCACTGAGACAATGGGACTTCTCTGTTTCAGCACCATACAGCCAACCCATCAAGCCTCACCTAAGGCATTCAACACTTTAAGCCTTGGTTTGCTGTGTATCAAACAGAAATACAGGGCCATCTATAAAATGTCCACTGAGGGGCCAGAGCAGACCAGGGCAAATCCCTCTCATGAGATTTCATCTGGAAGCAAAAACTTGTCCTCTGAATGCCCAGAGGAGACAAATAGCAGAAGTAGAATGACTCAACTTCCTTAATAAGATATTAGTTGAAAACCAATCTCTTTCTGCTGCTTCCTCTTTTAAGCCTTCAGCTTGCCTGGCTACTAGGCCACACTGGGCCAGCCTCTGCCTATCAAGAACAAGGGGTGTGCAGGAAGGGGAACCAAGGGCAAGTGCCGGGCAGAGTGAGCTGGCCAGGCAAAGCAGCCATCTGGCCAGGCGGACCCAGCGATCCCCATGCATTCCCTAGCCCTTCTTCCTGCCCTGCCAACCCTCTCCAAGACCCTACCCTCAGTCTCTGTTTCAGCTGCACCGATCCTTTCACTTGCCTGAGCAGCAATGGGTAAGCTTTGATTTTTTTCCTCTGCTCACTTTGCTCCTTCTGTAAAGAGCGTCTTCTTCCTTTATTACTGCTATCTGCCCAGATCTCACCTGTCTCCTCAATGAAGCCTTTGCTAGCATGTTCCTGCATTCACTCAACAGATATTCAATGAGAGTCTCCTAAGTGTCAAGGGCTATAATAGTCACCACCATTCATTAAAGGTCTCTGTGTGCTGGGCATGTGTTAGGTGCTTTGTCCATGTTATTGATGAACAACCGCCCTGCAGGGTTGATGATACTTTTCAGATGAAACTAAGGCTCTGAGAGGTAAGTTACCTGCAGAAACAAATGAGGCCTAATTTATACAACTAGAGCATCAACATGTTTTTGAAGCTAAAATCAGGATGCTCCTGGCCCTTCCTCAGGAACCTAAGCATCCTCATTTCCTTTCTAGGATAAAAACTTGTTGGCAGAGGTACCTGAAACTCTAGGAATTGAGCAATATTACTATCCATGTCCATATTACTATCCCTATGTTACCCGCAGGGTCTGCTCACTGTTGGTAATGATTTCTTAGCCTGTGTAGGCAGGAAGAACAAGAACTAAAAATGAGGGATCTCATCACTAAGGGCTGGCTCAGCAATAAATTGGTCAAACTTCTGGTGGAGTTACACCAGTACATGTTCCTGGGAGTGTTACCATTTTTAACTAGATAAGTTTTAACAGGTCATTTCATTTTCTTAAAATGATTAAAAGAAAAAAAAAAAAAACCCACACAATACACACACAAAAAAACAAGAGTTCCAGGAAAGATAGTACCACCTTCACTGAAAGAACCACTGAAGGATGTGCTTTTGGAAGCAGAAAAGTAAACCAGAGAAGAAATGGGATACAAGAAACAATGGTGGGCACAGAAATTGATACGATGTTGGTCAATTTAATCAACAATTGAATGTTAAAAAAAATCAGCTTAAACCACTTTAAAACATTAAGTTTTAGGGAATTTCCTGGTGGTCCAGAAGTTAGGACCCAGTGCTTTCATTGCTGCAGCCCAGGTTCAATCCCTGGTCAAAGGACCGAGGTCCTATAAGCTTCACGGCAAAAAAATAAAAATTAAAAAAAAATACATAAACTGCTCTCTAGTTCTATTTACTTCAAAACAAAACTATATTAAGTCTTAGATAATATAGATAAGAAAGAAGGGTGGGGTGGGTTGTCCAGTGGGTAGAGTGATATGAGCCTTGCCATTTTGTGAAATTTACATGTGAACATTTTACATTTCATTAGGAAGAAACTATAACTAAGTATGTATGTTAAAATTTAAGAGTAACTACCTATAAGAATAGTAATACAAGTCAGTTTCCAAACCGCAAGTGTAAAGAAGGAAAAATAGAAGACTTGATCACTCTAACAAAAGGTAGGTGAAGAAGGAAAAAAGAAGCAAAGAAAAAGAACAGTAACTATAAAATGAGAACACAGGTTACGGTGGCAAAAATAAGTCAAAGTATCAACACATCATTAATCACAATACACACGAATAGATGAAGACCGCTTTACATTAAAAGTCAAACAATCAGACAGGATTTTAAAAGATCCAGCTAGATACTAACTAAAAGAGACAAAACAAAATTACACAGAAAGATTGTGAACAAAGGATGAAAAGATATGCCAGGCCAATACTCACTAAAACAGGTATTATTAATAGCAGACAAAATACTTAAAACAGAAAGATATAACAATCCCTTATCTGCCCACAAGAAAGCGCCTCTAAATCCAGAGACTGGTGGCAGGTTGAGGCTTTCTGAATGAGGAAGGTCTTGCTTTTAGATTGTCCTGTCACGCTGTAGAGAACTGCAGGATCTTCTAACACAGCGTTCTTTGAACATGTACTGGTCTGCTGGGTGTAGAGCCAGCGTCAAGTGCGGGGTGTATGCTGAGGAAGAAGACACAGCCCCTCGAGGAGCTTATAGTCTCCTGGGGAAAGAGACAAGTAGCTCCTTACAATACAGTGATGTGATGACGGGGACAGACACACCGAGATGCAGTGGGAACTCATGGACAGACTGCTAGCCCCGCCTGCCCGGGATCAGGAAAGGCTTCCTAAAGCAGGGGACAACCGGGGTGAGTCTCAAGGGGTGAGCAAGAAGTTCTCAAGAAAAAGGAGTGGGTGTTCCAAGCAGGAGATGGGGGTTTGATCCCTGGGTCAGGAAGATCCCGTGGAGAAGGAAATGGCAACCCACTCCAGTATTCTTGCCTGGGAAACCCCATGGACAGAAGAGCCTGGTGGGCTACAGTCCATGGGGTCACAAAGAGATAGACATGACTGAGTGACTAAACAACATTTCAAGTAGAGGGGGCGGCAAAAGTTAAGGAACAAAGATGAGTCTCTGTAGTAATTAACAGTTTGAGGTTGCTGGTGAGCAAAGCTTGTCCGGGGCTGCAGGAGATGAGGCTGCAGATGGAGTTCAGGTACTAGACCATGGGACTGTGCTTGATCCTGATCCACCCCCAGGGGTGAAATTCTCAGCAAAGCGAGAGGAGTCTAATTCAGGGGCAGAGTTCCAGGTGGAGGAACCTATAGGGTAGGGGCAGATGGTGGAGGCTGGGCATTAAATGAAAACCCTCCCACTGGGACAGAACCCACTCCCCTACCTGCCCAGCCTGAGCTGACAATATCACAAGTTACAGGCCTCTGGAAGGCTGGCTAATTTCCCCTTCGGCAGAGCAATGGAGTGGGCACTGGATCTAGAAACAGACAGTACATGAAGGAATGAAACTCAGCTGTAGGAATCTCAAAACCTGCCTCCTCGCCAGCTTGCGGCCTGCTTCCCAGGAGAGCAATTTCTGCCTAAGCATTTCCCATTAAAGAGGAAATGAAATGTGAATGTACATTAATCATTAAAGTCTTACAGGTCAGTTAAAAAGAAACCTGCCATGCCCACAAAACTCAGTCTTGCTGCCAATTCCATAGGTCACACTGCCGGGTAGATGAAATGTGTGGAATAATATTTATGCCCATCCCCAGTTCCCACCACATGTCAATGTTAACTAGCCCCATGTGTGCCGAAACACTGCTGTCTCCAGGCCCTTTCCAGTATTTAAGGCACGAAATCACCACACACCTGTTCTATTAGCACAGGCCTTACCCACTTTCAACTTCTCCCTGACCCCTCCCATCCCACACTGAGGCCAAGCTAATCTCAAATCATCAAGTCCTTAAGATAACCTCAAGCTGAAAGACATCTGTCGGCTGTGCAAGGCTTATGGGCCCGGTCCCAACTCTGTGGTCCGTAATCTCACCATTGTTTCCCTAAACACAGGGTTTGGCTTTGGTCAGTCTGAGCTCTCCAGACCCCACTGGCTACTCAGATCTACAGTCTCCGTGTGTGCCTTGTCCTTGTGTAGGCCGCACTGCCCATCCTGCTTATCCTTCCCAGGCAAAGTTCAGGCCTTCCACCTCCAGGAAGTCCCTCCTGATGGCACCCATCCTCCTTATTCTCCTGACCCTTTTCCCCTTTACTGGTCATATGAAGTAGTGTAGATAAAAGAACTCTAAATGTGATAAATCATCATACACCAAGGGAAGATAGCTATTTGTGCACACAGCTCCAGAACTGCAATCTAGGAGGTATGGGGCATGTAAAAATACGGGAAAAGATGTACAAAGATGTCCAGTATATCTTTATAACAGTAAAACACTCGGATAACAATGTCTAATTACATGAGAGGATAATATTAAATAAGTCATGGCACAGCCATTAAAAACATTTACAAATAATATTTAGCTATATGGAAAAATGCTTATGGGATACAAAGTTAACAGAAAAAGGATACAGAATTATATACTCTTGAAAGTCCCTTGGACAGCAAGGAGATCAAACCAGTCAATCCTAAAGGAAATCAACCCTGAATATCCATTGGAAGAACTGATGCTGAAGCTGAAGTTCCAATACTTTGGCCACCTGATTTGAAGAGCTGACTCACTGGAAAAGACCCTGATACTGGGAAAGACTGAAGGCAGAAAGAGAAGGGGAAGACAGAGGACGAGATGGCATCACCAATTCAATGGACATGAGTTAGAGCAAACTCTGGGAGATGGTGAAGGACAGGGAAGCCTGGTGTGCTACAGTCCATGGGGTCACAAAGAGTTGGACACAACTGAGCGACTGAATGACAACATGATCCCACCTAGCATGTGTCTGTATATTTTATCAACATTTATAAAAATGCAGACACCTAGCACAGATATGCAGCAATGGTTCTCTCTTGGTGGTGTTTTAATATTCTTTATACTTTTCTAACATTTTCACTTTTTTTTTTTTTTTTTTTTTGCAGTGAGCAGGTACTTTACTTAGTCTTCATTTTTCTGTTTTGGTCATGCCATGCTGCTTGTGGGATCTTAGTTTCCTGACCAGGGATCGAACCTGGACCCTGGGTAGTGAAAGTGCAGAGCCCTAACCACTAGACTGCCAGGGAATTCCTTCAGTCTTCATTTATTTAACAGATGTTTCCAAGTGGCAAAAATAAAATACAGAAAAGATATACAATGAGAAATATAAGTCCCTCCCACCCTTATCCCCTTCTTCTGAGGGGATCCCATTACCTATTTCTTACATGTCCCTCTAGAGATGCTCTCTCTAGGGTATTACTTTTATGGTGAAAACAAGCTATATCTAAAAGAGGGTCTCTAGGTATGGAATGAGAATTTAGGAGGCATCGGGTCCACATTTATAACTGGGACTTCATAAACACTGGATAGTTGCTTCCCCCGCCTGCATGCGCGTGCGCGCACGCGCACACACACACACACACACACACACACACACGGGAAACCTTGCCAGAACCCCTGTGGCTGGTCAGTGAGTTCTGGCCATAGGGCCGCTAACACAGAAGCTGGAGATGGGCAAGCTCGTCCCTCCTGGTTTTGGTTTTGGTTTCGCCCCCTTTCTTGTTCTCCCCTGGGGACTGTGAGTTTCATTTGCTGTGACTCAAGAAGCAGGAGGGTGCTCACAGATGGCTATGGCAGCCGTCCCCAGCTCCGATGGCCAGTCTTCCCTGCTTTTACTTTATAACCATCCAATGACAAGTTTAATGCAGTGGTGAAGATGCTAGATGTAAGATATGCTCGTGGGCACGTGTGGCCCCATAAAGAATGGGAAATAAATAGTACAAATGAATATATTTCCAAAACAGAAATAAGGGTCACAGATGTAAAAAACAAACTTGTGGTTACCAGTGGGGAAAGGGATAAATTGGAAGTTTGGGATTGACATATACACACTACTATAAATAAGTGAATAATTAATAAGGACCTGCTGTACAGCACAGAGAACTGCTCAGTACTCTGTAATGATCTATATGAGAACAAAACTGAAAAAAAAAGTGGATGTGCATATAAAAAAAGAGAATGTGTATAACTGATTCACTTTGCTGTACTGCAGGAACCAACACAGCATTGTAAATGAACTATACCCGCCCCCCCCAAAAAAAAGAGTGGGAAACAGCAGAACTGTACCTGAGAGAAAAACAAAAAACACTGGCCCCTCTTTGGCTGCTTATGTCTGCTGGCAAGGCCTCGGCTCTGAATGGACTCAACAATGACCTGCCTGTTCATGATGAACCAGGACCCAGGATTCCTCAGCAGCTAGAGCTGAAATCAGTTGTCCTGTGGACATCTTTGGGTGTTTTCAACAACCTGTTACTGTATGTCTGCACAGAATTACATGCTGGTTGTCAATAACAATAAAAATAATAATGGCAGCTAAGATTGCTTGCTATGTATTAGGTGCATTAGGTAATGTTTGCTATGTACTGCATGTGTATTACTACTTGAATCCTCACAATAACTCTACTATCATTCCCCTTATACAGAGGGATAAACTGAGGCTCAGCAGATAGGTGATCTGTGCAAGGTCACACTGCAAGGAAGTGGCAGAAGCAGGATTTGCACATGGGTCTCTTTCACATCAAAGTCCATACTCTTAACCATGACACTGTATCCACTTTCAAATGATCCAAGTTTTAAAAACTGGGACCCAAATGGGGAAGCTGCCACAAGCCAAACATTTGTTAATGAGAAACCCAGGGACTGACCCAGGAGGAAGCATCTCAATTAGGAAGCATAAGCACAGCCAGCCTATGTTCTGGAAAAAGCAACTTCAAAATGGCAACAGGGAACAAAGACTCCAAGCTTGTGGCAGGCCTGTGTTCCTTAGCCCACCCATGCCTATCCCAGGTGGGCCCATCCCAGGGGCCAATTCTATGACAAAGTTCAAATTCATCGTTCATTTTATAAAGCCTGGCTCCAGGTTTCCTGAGGCTAGTTTACCATTTGTTTGTTTTTGTTTTTAACAGCAAAGCCTTGAGCATCAGTTACTAAATTCATAAATCTGGTTATTACTTGGTCCCTAGTTCCCTGATTATCGCGTATTGTATAAACCTTAAAAGCATTACAAGGACATTCTCAATTCAACTTTCAAATCTTTTGCATGAGGAGCGCCAATAGCATATAGAAAAGATGCCACTGGAAGCATCACTGATCCAGAGACAACTATGGAACTGGTATGCAGGAGGATGGAGGGGGTATTATTGAGAAAAACCCTGACCGCATGCGTACTTCATTTTATCCAATATGCAGGAAGCAATTTTTAATGTATGTTATGTCAAAAAAAATTTCATGGAGTCACTGAAATCTGCAGGTTGGGGTATTTTGTGTAACTGAGTGCTCTGATGAAGTGGTAGCTGCAATGTGTGTGTACCACTCCATCATGACCAGTTTCTGATGACAGAGCCATAAACTGCCCTCCACACTAAAATCAAGCCAAATATAACCAGCTTTCTTTGATGAGTCAAAACGCACTTCTGGATCTTGCCAAGCTTTAAGGTCATCACTGTGAGCAAGGTCTGCTTGTGAAAAACTTCTTATTTAACTTTTCAGATTGAGCTCTGAGCAAGGAGCAGTTCCCTGGGCTATGGTCAATTTCCACTGCAACACAACCCCTCCCCACCTCTGTCGGTTGGTAACTCTGCTTTTCACAGGTGGGACTGGCTTCAGGCAGGGTCTACCTGTTTGGTTGGGAAGTTGGAGAGAGACTGGCTCAGCCTCTCTGGCAGGGAAGAGACTTCAAGTTCATTGTAGTTATTGGTGACTGGTTCTGAAATTGAGGAACTAGTTTGAGGAACTTCAGAATAAACAAGAAACCCAAACAACTTGGCTTTCCACAGAAGGCTTCCAACGCACAGGGGTGTATGAAAGGAAGGACAAGATTCCTCTGGCAGTGGCACCACACCATGGCCTTGAACCCTGACCATGGCCTCGATTCAGATGCTGTCCTACACATCCTTTGCCAGACTGGCCTGAATGGACATGTCCCTTGAGGACATGTCTCTTTCTAACATGGGGTCACATTCGTTGCCCTCCCCCAGGACAGAGGAAAGGGCTTGGGACCCACACTAAGACAGGGAATATTCCCAGAGGGTCTCAGATCAATTCCTTGGTAAAGGAGGGGGCACCAGGTGCCAGCCCGTGGCGGCTTAGCCTCTCTCAGGCCAGCACGACCCAGAAAGAGGAGTGTGGATTCTAGTTTTGCACTTCCATGCACAACAAACAGCCAGTGGCTACTACGCTCCAGGTGCTGTGTTGGCCAGAGCAGATGCGAGGGTGACGGAGACAGAAACAGTCTGGAGTTCTCAGGGTTGTAACCCAGTCACTGAGACCCACTGTCATGGGTCAGGCCTCAGACCAACTGCCTATGCCTCTGAGTGGCCCAAGCATACGGGATTGGCAAGTGTGGCTACCGCCCTCTCCGCCTCAGCCTGGAAGGCTAGGATGAGTCAGTTGTGTCTTTAACAGCCTGCTATTCAATGTCTGCTTTGGCTCTGAGCTACATTCCAGCACATTTCTACCAACAGAGCCTATACCTCCACCATTGCGCTCCTTTCCCCTGGAGTGCTTAAGTTTCCAGACTGCTCTCAAGCTTCTATTCCGAGAGATACAAGGGCCCACGATGAGAGTGATACTGTGGGTGTTCCTGCCCAGACACTCTGGACGGGAAGGCGGGGCTCCTCCCCAAGGGAGCTGGGGAAGGGGAGCTACCGTCCGAGGGGACTTGCTCACCCCCCTCCAGCTCCCACAGCCATGGGTCACGATTTGGCACCTGTAATATGCCTGCCCTTATGTCCATCTTTCCACCGCCATGGCAAGCTTGTCGAGGGGCAGCACCTCAATAAAAGAAGGCTGAATGCTGAAGAATTGATGCTTTTGAACTGTGGTGCTGGAGAAGACTCTCAAGAGTCCCTTGGACAGCAAGGAGATCAAACCAGTCAATCCACCCTGAATACTCATTGGAAGGACTGATTGCTGAAGTTGAAGCTCCAATACTTTGGTCACCTGATACGAAAAGCCAACTCACTGAAAAAGACCCTGACATTGGGAAAGACTGAAGGCAGAAGAAGAGGGTGATGGAGGATGAGACAGTTGGACGGCATCATCGATTCAATGTACATGAACTTGGGCAAACTCTGGTAGACGGTGAGAGAGGCTTTTCATGCTACAGTCCATGGGGTTGCAAAGAGTAGGATGTGACCTGGCGAATGAACACACACACAATGTATCTGCCCTTATGTTCATCTTTCCGCCACCATGGCGACCCTGTCAAGGGACAGCATCTCAGCTGTCCTTGTTTTCAGATGCTAGTGTCTAGCAGAGCCAGTGCATTTGATACACCTGGTGAGCTTTGATTGGGAGAAAGGATGCCTGATGTACTCCTAGGGGACAGACGGGTGCCATAGGTTCTGAGACCCCAGGCGATGCAGTCGCCTGGTGAGCTGGAGGGAAAAAGTCAGCTCCATGCACACAGTATGGTGGCTGTATTCTGCCTGCACCCCAGCAAGGTGGAGTCCTGCAAGCCAGCTATTGAGCCACCTTTGTCATCCTCTCTCCTAAATGCTGGAGAAGGAAATGGCAATCCACTCCAGCATTCTTGCCTGGGAAACTCCATGGTCGGAGCAGCCTGGTAGGCTACAGTCCAAGGGGTCACAAGAGTCAGACACAATTGAGCGACTGAGCACGTATACGCACTCCTACATGCTCGAGAGAAACACGATTTCCAATCCCTGAGACGATGACCTTTCTGAACTGGATGACATTCATCTGGGCTCAGATTTGCATACATATGTTAGACGGGATGGTGCATGCAAATCTCTGCCGTTTACATTCATCTTTTTTTTTTTTTTCTTTTGGCCTCATGACGGGGAGTACAGGATCTTAGTTCCTTGACCAGGTATTGAACCTGTGCCCTCTGCAGTGGAAGTATGGAGTCTTAACCACTGAACCACCAGGGAAGTCCCTTACATTCGTCTTTGTATTCCTGCCTCTCAAAGTACAGCATCTCCCAACTGGGACTGCTGAGCATGGGCTCAAGTTATCTAGTTCATCCAATCTAACTTCCTGGGCCGGAGGAGTCCATTTCTAATCTTAATTGGCAAGAACATCCTCATTTGAGGCTGGCAAAGCCTCCCTTTGTCCCAAGCCTCCCAGCTCTCCCTAGTAATGACAGGACTAATTCTGGTCTGGTAAAAGGAAATGTAGAAGACAGCAGAGCACGGTGGCAGATCTTAGACAGGACAACTCTTTGGACTTACAGGGGACATGATTCAGATGTGACATCAAGCTTTGCCCACAAGGGAGAGCCTCTTCACTAAGAGGAGCCAGATGGATCCAGAAGGAATGACGCCCAACTGCTCTGGATCTTTGGGCTACTTGTACGCCATGGGCCACACGACAGGAAAAAGATGCAGAAGAGCTTCTTGGCACCCAGTGGGTTTGCAGCCTCACAATCAATCATTCATAGCTACTGAAGGCCCACCTCTGGGTAAGACACTGCCTGGTGAGGTAGGTCAGTGCCCTACAGACGGAGGCAACCTTTGAGACTTCCAGGTAACCCTGCCCAGAATTGTATTTTCTTATCAATCTTCACCTCCTGTGGTTACGTGAACCTCATGGTACAAGAGAGTGTCAAATAAATAGCTTTCTGTTTACTTTTTCTTAGACTCAGGGCAGCTATTGCTCTGGCTCCACCCTCCCCAGGCCTGGCAGAGCTAGAAGAAAGGCTGAGTGTGATGGGGTTGGGTGGGGATATGAAGGAGGAGTAACTCCTGCTCCGGGAGTATCTCCTTTGCTCAGTGGCAGCACAGCATGGCACAAAGAGCCTGGACTTTAGTTCAGATCCTGCAATTAACTAGCTGCGTGGCCCTGGGCAACTCATTTAACTTCCTGAGTTTACCATTTTCTCTTTTATTAAACAGAGAAGCGTGTAAACGGTTATGATCACTTCCAGGGTGTAACTCAAAACAGTTCTTTCTTTTTTTAAAAAAAAAAATATGTTTTTATAATTTAATTTATTTATTTGGCTGTGCTGGGTCTTTGTTGCTGCACGGGCTTTTCTCCAGTTTTGGTGAACAGGGGCTACTCTCTGGTTGCGGTGCTTGGGCTTCTCATTGCAGTGGCTTCTCCTGCTACGGAGCACGGGCTCTTGGGCACACAGGCTTCAGCAGTTGCAGCTCCTGGACTCTACAGCACAGGCTCAATAGTTGTGGTGCACAGGCTTAGCTGCCACATGGCATGTGGGATCTTCCCAAATCAGGGATCGAACCCGTGTCTCCTGCATTGGCAGGTGGATTCTTTACCACTGAGCCACTAGGGAAGCCCAACAGCTCTTTCTTGACAGAGAGGTTCAGGCCTAAGGTCACTTAGCCATGCCCACCCAAAGTGACTGCTGGCTAGTCTAGATGGATGAGGTGTGGGCAGGGGGCTGGAGAGGAGTCTGTGATGGATAAAAGAAACAAGGTAACACTAGCTCTTCCCCTGTGGTTTCAATAAAGTCAAGCCCACCTGGACACTGAGAGGTTTCTGACCTTCAGTAATCAAGTTCAACACCAACTGTATTGGTCTAGAACAGAGAGTCTGAAACGAACTCTGTGTCTTGAGGGATACCTGGTCATGGCTTTAGTGGTAAGAGGGTCGGTAGAACGTCCGGCAACCAGAAACTGCATGCAAGAGATGGCTCAGGAGTTTCCTTTGCAGCATCTTTCTGAGTCCAAACACTGGCTCCAGAAGTGTGGCAGGCTCAGAATTCCCAAGTTTCCAGAAAGCCAGGGTCCAATATCTAGCCTTTCCAATCCCTGGAGCTCTTCAGAGCCTCCAACTCAGGTGGTGAAAAGGAAAGCAGGTAGAAAAGGGTTCTCCGAAAGGCCTTTCACACCAAAGTTGTGGTTTGTATCTTTCTGCTTTTTGCCAAGGGGTTTCCCAGCTCCCTGGAGCCAAAGCTCTCCTCTGACTTCTTTGTTGACTGTCACTGGAAACGGGCCATTTTCCACCCTCAAGGTGGCCAGACTCAGGAGCGTGGTGACACTGCTGATCCGGGCTCTCTGCCGGGTCCACATGACCCCCCCCGGCTGGGGGATCCATTTGTCTGTCATTTGGTAAGCCCTGGGAGCCCCTAGCTTGCTTCCTTATCCCCCCTGCCTCCAAAGCCCCCGAACTGAAATGAACATGAGCTTTGGCAGACAGCTTCTCCACAAGGTCTGCTCAAGACTTCCTCTGTGACTGAGCTGGGGAATAAATCGCATGTCACCTACACCCCTGCAAGGGTGACTCACCTTCCAGAGAAAGTGCTCTGCTCACCTAAGCAAAGCTGCCTGGAAAATGACTAAGGCACCTATCAAATGCAGTCTGTGGGGCCAACCAGTTGCCGACCTGGGCTCAGACACACTCTGCCTCTCACCTCCAGTCTGAAGTCAAGTGTGGAGCTGCCACTCCGGGCCTGCTGGTTTCATTTTCATCTGAACTGTTAGCTCCACACGAGGCTTGACATCCGGTGATCTATTTTTTCTAAAAACTAGGTTCACTTTAGAAATGACTCTTTGGCCATGAAGACAGCTTCCCCAGGAGAAAACAAGATGTTATTTAAAGGGGACATCAGCCTGGTGGGAGCTTGCATTTTTGTTTTCTATTAAGAAAGGGGGGAGAAAAAGAATTTAAAATGTAATGTGAAACTGTTTTTTGCTTTTTTTCCCCTTGGGTGATTTAAAGGGAAATCTGTGAGTTGCTGACTGCGGATCCAGGGCCCCCAGACCGGTGAAAAGATGACAAAGGGCATGGTGCCACATGGTGGTGGGAACTGTGCCCACAGGACCCAGGCTTCCCTTTGAGTCTCCCAAACAGAGAGGAACAAGTGTTTGTTGACTTATATTCTACACACTATTTTCCTTTTTTCCCCTCCAGAGTTAAGGCTGGGACCCACTTCGCTGCATGGGGGACACAGGAGGGCCCCAGGAAAGCCCAGCTATACCTCCCTCTGGGTGGCGGCCAAGGGTGCCCCAGGTTTAGGCTTGTTAGCTCTGAGCAGGCAGAGCTGGAGCCTTGTTAGGTTCCTTTGGAGGGTGATGAGGGCAGAATTTAGTGTAAGACAGGGAGAACATGACAGCTAAAACCTCCAGACGGAAGGAATGTCCCACTGGAGGTCCTGCTGAGAAAATG
Organism: Okapia johnstoni; assembly: GCA_024291935.2. Classification (NCBI taxonomy): domain Eukaryota; kingdom Metazoa; phylum Chordata; class Mammalia; order Artiodactyla; family Giraffidae; genus Okapia; species Okapia johnstoni. The sequence continues at coordinate 17,061,573 of CM044306.1, read as the reverse complement.
ACAGACCCTGTCAGGCAGCCTGACCCTTCCTGACATCATCTTACAGAAAACAGGTCTAGTCAAAGTGGTAATCGCCAACTACTAGTACTGCGATTACTACTACAACCACCAGCCACATTTACAGCCATCGTGTCCTCTGGCTTATTCCGTGCCGAGCTCAGCACTTTATATATATTCTCTCATTTTCTACTCAAAACAACACCACAAAATGTTTACAGACAGGGCACCAATGCTTAGAGAAGTGAAGTTACACAGGCAGACAGTGGCAGACCTGGACCCGACCTGGGTCGCTCTTTGACCTGGCAGCCTAAACCCCCACACAGGGCACAAAGATGCCATGGACTGGCTCTACCGTTCTGGGCAGGTCACTTGACCCCTCTGCTTTAATTTCTGCATCTGTAAAATAGGGATAAGCAGACTGGACCAGAGGATGTGCTCTTTATCTTTCAGACTTTTAGTAATAATTATTATGGATAATAAGTATCAACTCTTAATTACTTGATAACACTTCTGAGTTAATACTTGTGAATGTAAATAGAAAAATAAAGCAGCTACCCTGGTTTAGTTATATTCAAAATGGACATGTTTTGGAAACAAAAAAAACCCCCAACTTATCCTTTTATCAGTAAGTTAGTAGAAAAAGCATTGAACTAGATGTCAAGAAATGTGGGTTTAGATTCTGGACATGACACTGATTTCCTGAGTAATCTCGTCCACTTTATCTCTCCTTACTAGGTCTCATGTTCCTGATCTTGGTCCCTGCCTTCCTTTGTAGGAGTACTGTGAGAAAACATGGAGAATGGCCACTAGGTATCATTACTCTCAATGCCATATACTCTCAAGGGATTCATACCAGTAGGATAAGAGATGAAAAGATATAAAATAGCAAGAAAAGAAGGGTATCTTTTTACTGAAGTACAGTTGATTCACAATGTTGTGTTAGTTTCTAGTATACAGCAAAGTGATACAGTTTCATACATACATATATATGTATTTTTTCCCATTATCATTTATTACAGGATATTGAATATAGCGCCCTGTGCTACACAGTAGGACCTTGTTGTTTATCCAATCTTTACGTAAGAGTTTGCATCTGATGTTCCCAAACTCCCAATCACCCCCAGCCCCATCCTCTGCTTTGGCCAGCATGAGAAGGGGATCCTTTAAACTAGAATACAACGAAGGGCACACAGGCCACTGAGGAAAAGTGACTCTTCTCTGCATGGTCGCTCAGGTAGTTAAGACAAGGCCAGAACCGAAGACCCCAAAGCCAACAGACGTTCAGTGCCTCGCTTAGCTCGACTGAAATGCTCTCCTACTCGATCTGCCCTATGTTTGGCCTTCCATTTCTAATCGACTGCTTTCAACATTTCAGTCAGCATCACCCAGCAAATACAGAGCCTTCACACGTGCATCAATTTAAAAGCTCACCTACCCCTTGAAGGTGTTCAACCCCCACTACTTTCCCTGCCCAGGGATCTCAGTGTGCGGAGGCCAGGGGGAGCTGGCTTATCCTTAAAGCTCCCCAAATCCACTGACAGGGAACTGTCCCCCCTCCACTACCACTCTCACACTGGTGTCTTCCAAAGTGCCCATAAGGCTCAGATGTTTCCAGTTTAACTGAAATACTAAAATGGGGCAAACAGGAAGCATCAGATACAACTGCGGTAGTGACTTATTAATCATGAAAGCAGAATTTTAGTTGCATTTTAACCTTTTGCCAGGAAAAAAAAAACCAGCTCTGAGATGATGGAAGCCATTGTTACAAAGTGGCTGCCTATGTATGTATCAAGCTAACTTACACTTTTAATTTAGGGCCGAACTTTAAGGTTTCTTAACTGTCCTCCCAGAAAGACCATCTGTTAGGTCAACCAACATGAATCTCTCAGCTCTTCATCAAGGGAGGCAGGCCTGTTAGGAAAATGCATGTGCTGTCCATTGAGACAGGAAAAAAATAGGGAAGTAAAAGTGACATTGCAGGCCAAAGTGATGGGCCACTCTTAAGAGGGTGCCAACAATGAGGAGAACAGCCCTGGGTCCGTCTTTACCCATCTCCCATCTCTACAGATCTCACACCAGACCCTGGCCAGGATGAACCGTTACCACGCACCACACAAAAACCACAACAGTTGCCTGGAGCTGGACAACCAATCAGGGCAAGGCCGCTTCTCAACATTCGGTGATACACAAACACTCCAAGCAGATCACAATGGAGTCAGTGTTCAATAGGAGAAACAAAATGAGGAACCAAGCCTCTGTCTGTGGAGGCGAAATGGCCAACCAGACATTTTTGTTTAATAGATGAGGGTTCATTTGGCAGGGTCTCTGTCTGTGGTGCCGCTCACTCCCACAAACTCTAACAGACAGCACCAGGGGCGAAAAACCCCCTTTCAGAACTACTCCTTATAACCTGAAAACAGTCAGAAGGGGACTGAAGCTTGGTGGCTTACTGCTGTCTGGTCTCACAAAAGAGCTGGAACACATACCTGGGTACAGATTTCTAAAATTAAAGTCAGAGATGAATACTTTTATTATGAGGCCTTCTGAGAAGTTCACCACCACGCCCTTCAAAATAAACGAGGATGTCCTCAAGGCATCTGAAAATCTCAGAAGTCTGGCATCGCTGCACCAAAGGAACGGACTTTGACATCACTTAAAAAACACCAAGAGTAAATCCAAACACTTTGTAAGTGAGACAAGCACCTGTTCTCTCATGTTAAGAGCATAAATACCACACCAAATACTTCTCCCCATGTCCCGCATCCAAGTCCCATAACGTGGTTCTGCTTTGGGGAAAGGAGCCGGGGAAAGACTCCAGTGGCCCAGATTAAAGTCGTCACCCTGAGTCTCAGCTATAAGGCATTGGGCAAGAGCCATTTACCCGCCTCCAGTCCCTGCCAAACATACACCTGCCTCAGGTGCCTCACCTCTAAAACAGGACAATATTATCTATCTTATCACACAAATATCTGAAGGAAAAAGGTTACAGGTATGAAGATACTAAGTAAAAAAAACCCACAACACTAATGTTAAGATACTATCTCCTTCTAGTTTTTCAGAGAGACCATGTTTCTAGTCAAGGGGTTTTCAACATTTATTCCCGGAATAAACTTCAGAAGGCTATTTTGTATCAGGTCACACCTCTCACCGTTTAACTTCACTTGCTTTTTGAGTTCATCATCAAGGGACCAGCGTTCATTGTCCTCCAGTTAACAAAAACAATTTATATCACAGATTTCTGTCTCTCTTCTCCACTCATTCCCCAGTCCACCCTTTAGGACTGAGAGCCACATTTTAACTTCAATTAGGAAAAAAACTGCTTTTCTGAAGTTACCTGGCACAGAGGAGATTCCTGGGCAAGTGGGACTCTTTACAAGGGGCCTCCTTCTGCCTGGTGCCCTCTGGCTGCAGGCTGCCAGGGCCACGATGGACTTCCAAGATGGGATATTTTATCTGAGCCGACAGAGGAAGTCCTGAGTGGAGTGGAAAGAATAATTACTGAGGGGTCAGGGAGAGAAAGGATGCTGCGACCAGCCAGCACTGCCCCGGTGGGTGCTAATCGCAAGCTCCAGTCTCCTCTCCCAGGCTAGGGGTGTGACCCCAAGCACTTCCCAGGAAAGACCTGAGGGTTTCACTGCCTGGACAGGTGGGAGGACTCAGGGTCCCGGCGCGCTGGGGCGTTCGGCACTTTAAGTTCAGGGCCGAGGTGAGCCCTCATTCTGGAGAACATCCAGGGAACCGAGCAGGACGGGCAGGCCTGGGCAGTGGGGCAGCCTGGCGCGGGGAAACGGGGGTGTCGGGGAAAGGGAAGGAAGGGGCCCCTGCGCGCACTTCGGGCGAGCGTGTGGCCTGCGGGTGTGCAGGGCGAGCCCGGCGTGCGACCGTGGCCCTGGCGGCGTGAGTGAGGGCGCACCAGCGGCCAGCTGCCATAGCCGAGGATCAGCGCGAGTGGGTCCCCGGGCCGCGCCGCCGACCCCCACCATTCCGATGCGGCGGGCCGGGCCGCAGCCCGGCCCCGGGTTGAGGAATGACCCGTCCTCTCTGCCCCTCGCCCCGGGACTCGCTCCAGTCAACCTACCGGCCGAGCGCCGATCTCCCCCACCAGCGAGTGTCGCGCTCGCCTCGCCCTCGTTCTCCCGCCGCCGGTCGCGACCGCTGCTCTCTGGGCCCACGGTCGCCCCGCCCCACCCCGGACCCCGCCCCCTCGCCGCCTTCCCGGCCGCCCCCGGGGCCACGCCTCCACCCGCGGCAGCAAATTTGCCTCGCTTCGCACCTCCTTGCTTTGGCCGCACCTAGCTTCTGGCCCCGCCCACTCCCCGATTCTTCCAATGAGACGGCGCGTCCCAGCCAGTTCCGTCCTACCGCCCCAAGCAACGATTGGTTAAAGAGGCCTTGTTTCCAGAAATGGGCACTATTTCCGGACTGTGTTTATAGCGAAGAGATTGCTGGGCCGAAGGAGTGACAGAAGGCGGAGGCGGTCGGGGTGTTGGTGGAACCGCACATGCGCGCTCGGCTTCTGGCAGTCTTACGGGTTGCGTTCCTCTGGAGGTTACGGGAAGGAAGGGCCAGTGTGCGCATGCGTGGGCACTCCCCAGCCTAAGACCTGGTTACCTAGGAGACCGCGAGGCGCCTTCTCCCCAGGTTTTGGTTGTGTTTCCTCAGCTGGGGGGAGAGGGGCGGGGCGGGGCTGTGTATTTAGAAACATTTTATTGAGTACTTACTGTGAACTTGGCGCTGTAGCGTCTCTGAGGCTAAGATAGGTTCTAGTGCTTGCCCTCGAGAAGCTTGGGGAGCTAAAGGCTTATACAGGTTACACCTGTATGTTGAAACCCTTGTCTGGTGAGGGCGTGCGGCTGGCGTGGTGCAATCCCTTCCCACAGTCAGAGAAGTAACCTGGTGTGAGCTCTGTGTGAAGCATCTCCTCGCTGGGTTTACAGGTTATGGAGCCAGAAAGAAGACTAGAGCTTTACCTATGTATAAAAAGGACTTGGAGTCTGAATATGCACCAAGATGTCAACAGTGCTTCTCTGAATGGGGATGGGACGGCGAAGGGGTTGGGGAGTTGGTTTAGGAAGGTATGGCCATTTTTTTCATTTCTAACTTTTGCTTTTCCAAATTTTCCAGTGTTTCTACAGTGAGCTTGTTTTTTATTTATAATAACGAAAAAAAATCCACACTTAAAAAATAGTTTGCAAAATAAAAGATATGCCGGTACCTAGGCACTCCACCCCCATCAGTGGTCTAGGGCAGGCAAGTGAGGTAAGCGCCTCTAGTGGTAGAGGTAAGCAGGCCCCATTCAAGGCTGTCTGGAGAAATAAGGATCACCCCATCTCTGGGCTGCTGTCTATAGGGTCACACAGAGGCGAACACGACTGAAGCGACTTAGCAGCAGCAGCATCTCTGGAAGCCTTGGAGCAAAGACCTGCTCAGGTTTTGTGTTTTCAGCCCGTACCACGCAGCATGGGGTATCTTAGTTACTTGACCAGAGGTCAAACCCGTGCCCCTTGCATTGGAAGTGCGGAGTCTTAACCATGGGGGTGCCAGGGAAGTCACAGGACCACTTTTCGGACAGTCGTTCATAGCTTGATGTATATTTCTGGAGATCTGCCTCTAGCAGACATCTTGGTTGTGGGGAATACGGAAGACCAATTATTCAGGCAGAAAACTTAACCTCAGGGCCTCATCCACTCACTCAGGCCATAGATTAGTTTTGTTTGGCTGGTGCAATGTTTTCTTAAAATTGAATTTGCATGCCTTAGAGCAGAGCCTGGAGTTCCTCACAGCACACCCCCGCCCCCCTACCCCGTCTTGCTCTCAACCACTTAACCTATGTCATCTGCCTGGCTACTGAGACATTCGGGGTTATGGTCCCAATAGAGCCCATGCTTCGGAGTTGGATAGTCTCTGTTGCATAAACTGGATCTGCTACTGACTGGCGTGGGAGATGATGGGTAAGGAAGAAGCTGGGGGGCCCTTAAAGCTGCTTGCAACCCCAGGGTTTTCATTTCAGTGACTCAGGGAGAGGCGGAGCTTGGCCAGATGGTTGTTATCAGCAAGCCTGGATGCAGAGCTTGCCTCTTCCACCACCTGTTTGCCTCTGGGCATATCGCTTCTCAGGAAAGACATGGGCACAGGGCCAGAGTTTGCAGACATTCCCTGGCCGGCCTTAGCCTTCTGCCTGTTTCACTGTCCCTTCTTTATGACACCCAGTGCCCATGTACTTTACCCAGCTCCCCTTGACACTTCTCTGGGTCAGTGGGATGCCCTCCCCCCCAGCCCCCCCCCCCCCCCCTGCAATCAAGATGATTTATCTTTAAATCTATCCAGAAACTTGGGAAAACTCAGCAGTGGCAAAGAGTTGGACACGACTGAACAACAACAGCAAAATCTATCCACTAACACTAATGTGTATTAGTGGGAGTGAGTGAATGTCTTGATCCAGAGTTGCAACTTCCAAGAAGGAATTTCACATTAGGTTGCAGGAGAGGAGCTAGCCTCTACAGGCTAGTGAAGGAGAGATTTGGGGCAAGCAGGGCCTCAGTGGTTTTTTCAGCTAGTTTCCTCAGGCCTTTCCAAGATCCACTGTGTGTGGGCTGAGGTAAGAGACAGCATGACATTCACTCTGAGCTCCACAGAGACTCCGGGCCTTGAAATGCTGGCATCTTTTGGAAGGCGTGCTTCAGGGTAAAATTACTTCCTTCCAGCCCAGCCAGCTAAGTCACGACAACCTCGGAAGGTTTCTAGCCCCGAGTCACTTGTGCAGTCTCAGCTCTGCCTGAAATAAAGTAAACTGGTATTTGTGGGGTGACTCACACCTGGAGCAGTGAGCTGGGTTCTCAGCAGTCAAGGATTTCCACATCTCACCCCCATGTTTCAGGCCTGGAAATGGAAGGGCAAGACTGCTCTTCCAAAAAGAATAACAGCTTCTGTTTTATGAGAGCTTACAGAAAATAAACCAGCTATTTATAACTGCTTTAAAAAACTTTTTTTTTCTTAAATTTATTTTTATTGCACCAGGGATCTTTAGCTACAGTGTGTGGAATCTAGTTCTCTGACCAGGGATTGAACCCGGGCCCCCTGCATTGGGAGTGTGTCGTCTTAGCCACTGGACCACCAGGGAAGTCCCTCTAAATGCTTTGTATGCATAATAACCTCGCTAAATATTCACTCCTGTCCAGGGTTTCCCAACCTGGCACTGCTGACATTTTGGATTGGATAATTCTTTGTTGTGGGGCCGGAGGCATCGTATATATTATAAAATGTTCAAGAGCATTTCTGGGAACTTCCGCAGAGGGCCAGTGGCTAAGAATCCACCTTGCAATGCAAGGTGGACTCAGGTTTGATCCCTGGTCAGGGAACTAAGATCCCACATGCTGCGGGGCAACTAAGCCTGCATGACACAACTAGAGGTATGCTTGCTGCAACTACTGAGCCCTAGCGCCATAGCTAGAGAGCCCATGCACCTCAATGAAGACCCAGTGCAGTCAAAATAAAAATAGATAAATTAAAAAATAAAAAGGGAGATTATATCCCTTGTTTAAAAAAAGAAAAAAGCTCTTCTGGCCTCTACCTACTTGATGCCAGTAACACCACCCTCCTACACCCAGTTGTGACAGCAAAAAATGTTTTCAGGCATTGACAAATGTCCCAAAGAGAGCAAAATTACTCCCAGTTGAGAACCCTTAACCTCATAGAATAGGTTATCGTTATTACCACCCCCACTTCACAGATGAACAAACTGAGGCTCAGAGAACAGTAACATTCAAGTAATGGAAGATCTTGCTTTCAAATCATATGCAACCCAGAGCGCCTGCTCTCCTGCATGCAGGACTCTACAAAGAGACCGTGGGCTTTAAGAAGTAAATTGTCCAGTCATTTCTGTAGAAGAGTGATGAAGACTGAGTGAATTTTGTGCATCAGGGAGAGAGTGCCATTCTTGAATCATTTCTCCATTTCTGTTTGCTTTGGAAGAAAGGAGACTATATTCTGGTTTTTATTGCCTTAGTCAGCACAGTTCATGGTGTCCAGCCATGTCTAGTGAGAAACTGGCCAGTGAATCATCTGTGTGTCTATGGATCTCAGGCCCCACATTCTTGGGAGATCCTGAAGTTATGCTTGAGAAGAACTCGGATGTGAGGCTGAGATCAGAGAGGACTAGGGGGTGGCAGTGGATGTTCCTGAAGGAGACGAAGTTTTCTTTTGCCATCAGCGGCCTGGCTGAGGCTGCAGCCAGGGCACTGTTGTGGTCCTCCCAGGCGTGAATCTGCCCCATTGCTGCCACACAGGCCAGAGGGGCCAGGGAGGCAGGACAGGGAGTGGAGGCAGACAGTGCTGTGCTGGGACACTCTTCCTGTGCTGCTGTCAGGAACTCATGTTGCTTGAAATCAGACACGATGTAAATATTTACACCATGGGAATTGGCAGACAATATAAACCAGGGCTACCTACCCCCAAGCTGACTGTTCAACATTTCCCGGCCCACCATTGTATGTGGATTCTGGACTTGGATTGCCCCCTATCCATTCTGCTTCAAAGGGGACATGGAAGAGGGCATGGCAAGCCATAGAGGTATGGGACAAGAGGAAGAGCCCTGGTGACGTGGCTGAGGAGAGAAGTGTCCATTTCCACAAAGGATGGAGCCTGGGGAGGGAGGGGTCTTGAACACAGGGCAAAAATAACGTCACCAAGAGCAGGTCCTGGGCATCCGCAAGACCCCTCCTGAACTTGGAACCTTCCTAGGCTTCTTCGGGAACCTTGGGCTAAGGCTTGACTCAAATTTTTCTCACTTCCTGATTGGTTATCCCCTTCTAACTCACCTCAACATCATCCTTCTGGTAGATTTAATCCTCTTAAGAGACTCCGTAGGTCATGTGTGCCACCCCCAATAGCCATGCACCTCCTGCCCTTTAGTTCCTCCCCTTTAGCTTTTTCTTCTCAACCCAACCTAAAAACAGACCAACCTCTTAGCCGCCACACTTCTTAGTACTCCTGGTGTCCACTTCATCTGCCACTAGCATGTACTGCCTGCAGTCTGGTTTCTGCCTTTCTGTCTGTAGAGAGAGAGTGAAGTCGCTCAGTCGTGTCCTACTCTTTGCGACCCCATGGACTGTAGCCCACCAGGCCCCTCCGTCCATGGGATTTTCCAGGCAAGAGTACTGGAGTGGGTTGCCATTTCCTTCTCCAGGGGATCTTCCCAACCCAGGGATCAAACCCGGGTCTCCCATATTGTAGGCAGACGCTTTACCGTCTGAGCCACCAGAGACTCTCACCAATTGCGTCGGAGTTAGATGACTTCTTGTGGCTCCCATCTGCAGCCAGCCACTGCTGTGATGCTCTGAGCACCTACTGTATCAGGCCCTGTGGAGGGAGTGTGGGACCTTCAGACTCGTCCCTGCCCTGCCCTCAGGGAGCTTCCTGTCTAGTGTATGTGTGTGTGTGTGGTGGGGGGTGGGAGGCATGGGTGCAAGCTTTGAACAAGTGACTACGGATGGGGACTGAAGTCATTTCAGATGATGAGGATGTTGAGAGGATGGACAGAGTATACTGCATCAGGTAGGGGCAGCCAGGGAAGCAGAACTCACTCTGAATTTTTAAACATGGAATTTACTACAGGGAATTGGTTACACAGAGAATGGAAGAGCTGAGAAGCCCAGAGGAGATGACGAGGTAACCAGGAATCCACTATGAGCCCTGGCTTGAAAGAAAGCAGTGTAATCAGTGGCTGGTGGCCAGGGTTACTTGGAAGAAGTTGAAACCACAGAAGAGATGCAATCCTCTTCCATAGATACTGCTCAGGACTGAGCCAGGCGAAGATTCTCCTTTCCTTTCACCTTCCACCCTCTGGTCTCCTGCCCAGATCCTACAAGGGTCCCTCACCTGCAGAAGGTGAGGACTGGATTGGGAGAGCAACAGCCTAGACCACCATAAGGATGCGATGGGAGAGGATGAGGGGGGACTGACTTAGTGAAAGGGATTCAGAGAAGGCTTCCCTGAGAAGCTAAGCTGAGACTTGCAAGGTGAAGGGGAGTTAGAGGAGAAAATGTGCCCGGCAATCACTGGCATTTTTAAAAGACTTCAATTTTTTAGAGCAGTTTGAGATTCATGGCGAAACTGAACAGAAGGTGCAGAGATTTCCCATCTACTCCCTGCCCCAACACATGCATAGCCTCCCCGTTATCAACATCAGCCACCCTAGTGGTACCTCTGTTATTATAGTCAATGAAGCTACATGACACATTGTAATCACCCAAAGTCCACAGTTTCCATTAGGATTTACTCTGGCTGTTGTACATTCTGTGGGTTTGGACAAGTGTATGATGACACGTATTCATCATTATTATATCATACAGAGTATTTTCACTGCCCTAAAAATCCTCTGTGCTCTGTTCATTCCTCCCTCTTCCCACCCCACCACCCCCAAAAGCTTGGCAGCCACTGATATTTTTACTATCTCCATAGTAATAAATAAATAAAATTATGGTACATCCAGATAATGAAATACTATTCAGTGCTAAAATGGACTATCTGACATGAAAGACTTAAATGCACATTACTTATGTATTTATATGCATATTACTTATAAGACTTAAATGCATATTATTAAGAGAAAGACAGTATGAAAAGATTACATATTGTATGACCCCGACTGTATGACATTCTGAAAAAGGCAAAACTATGGAGACAGTAAAAATGGTATTTTTTCTTCCCATTCTCTTCCTGAGATTTCACAGATACTGTACTTCCTGCCTCTATTTCTGTCTCTCATTCTTTTATTTTTTGACCATGTTGTGGCTCCCAGGATCTCAGTTTGCTGGAATCCCCTCTTTCTCCCATTCTTAAAGATTGAGACACACCCCAAGTTTCAGTGCTAAACCTCCCACCTCTCTGTACTTTCTCCTTTGGAGATCTCATCTATTCCTGACTTGATTCCATCATTCCACAAGCATTAATTGTGTGCCAGGCACTTGATTAAAGCCTTTGGTGACAGTGAGGGATGAATGAGTCATGAGGCCTGCCCTCAAAGAGGAGACAGACAAGATTGCAATACAATGTGGAGGGTGGAGGAAGTCCTGGGTGAAGAAAGAATATTTAGAAGAGATCAAGGAAGGCTTAGAAGGCTTCCTGGAGGAGGCGACACTGCCAAGTACACTAGCAGTGAGCCAGGTGAATGAGGTGGGAAGAACATTCAGGTGGAAGGAATAAGAAGTACAAAGGCATGGAGCCAAGGGGCACATCAAGGTGCATTGAGGAATTGGGTGTGGAATGCAAAGGATGAAGAGAGAGACAGAGCCTCAGGCTGGCCCCGCAGGTTGCAATCTGAATTGCAGACAGCCTTGTGTCCTTAGGCTGGACTGAGGAAAAGACATTTCTGGAACACAATTTTAGAGACTTGTTTATCTGCAGTGTGAAAGGGTTGGGGTGGTGGAGCAAGCTACAAACTAGGAGGCCAGTGGAGAGGCTTTGTCATAAACCAGGTGACAGGCAATAGGGGCTGGGCTCCCGCAGTGCAAGGGGCTGGGGAGCCAGGACAGACTAGCAAAATACAGAGAGATTCAGAATTGAGAATGTAAGTCGGATCCTCAGGTGTGGATGGAAGATTGGCGCGGCGAATTGGTGCGTATTGATACTGCTGAGGTCAGGGGCCATAGGAGGAGACAGGTTCTGGGAGGAAGAGGAGTGTTGACTTTGCCCAGTTCATTTTATCTGAGGTGCATCTGGCCCCATCAGTTGTCCTTCTTGACTGTTCACTTCCACATGAATACCTTCAGCTCTGACTTCCATCCTGAGCTGTAAACTGGAATTTCCAGGGGCCCAGAGAGCATTTCCAACTTCTTGCTGCATCTAAAAGTGAAAGAAAGTGAAAGCCACTCAGTCATGTCTGACTCTCTGCAACTCCATGGACCATAGAGTCCATAGAATTCTCCAGGCCAGAATACCGGAGTGGGTAGCCTATCCCTTCTCCAGCAGATCTTCCTGACCCAGGAATCAAACTGGGGTCTCCTGCATTGCAGGCGGATTCTTTACCTACTGAGCTATCAGGGAAGCTGCTGCCTTTAAGTAGTCCCCCAAACCTGTGCCTTGTGCATCTCGCTCTGTTGATGACATCACCATCCCTCTCAGGAGTGTCCTCGCCTCCTCTCACAGGCTCACTCGAGTCACGTGGATCCTGTCTCCATAATGGCCTTTTTGTCTGTGGCCTCCCTTCGGCCCCCCTTTCCGCCAGCGCCCCCGTGATGTCCCACCATTTCCTCTCACTTCCTGTCACTTCTATTCTGATCCTTCCTAATGTTGTAATTCTCTATTGCTCAAAACTTTCCATTGCCTACTGATAAGTATACTCGTGTTATCTGGCTCTCAGTCCTCGCAGTCCAGCCCCTGCTTACCTTCTTTTGCTCTTAATTTTCCCCACTTCCCGGCAGACACCCTTCTGTACTACTCCCATTGTCCCAGACCACCCCGTGTAGACCAAAGGCTGTCCTGCCTACAGGAACGTGTCTCTCCTACCTCTGCCTGTCAAATCACACCCATCCCTCAAGGCCCTGATGAAATGCTTCCTCTCCACTCACTGCAATTCCCAGTTCACTGTCTGCCTCATCTCTTAACACACAGCACCCTGAGGCTGTCTGTTAAGAGGGCAGTTTTTCATTGCTGTGATGCATTGGTCTTCAGTAAATATGTATTGAACTGAATTGGCTCAAAAACCATTCCTCAGATCGGGAACCTGCTGTGACTCCCCATTGTCCACCACTTCAAATCTGTTCCTAGTGGCTTCCCAGGTTCCATCTTCTAACTTTATTCCCGTGCTGTTTCCCTCAATATATTCCTTATTCAATTTCAACTCTATGCCGAAAGTATAAAAGATATAACAATGAACAAAACACATCTTTTCTGCCTTCCCTCCCCTTATCTACCAGGGTGGATAAACTATGCCTACTAATAAACTAATATAGTGAAGTGAAGTGTGTTAATCACTCAGTTGTGTCCGATTCTTTGCAACCCCAAGGACTGTATCCTGCCAGACTCCTCTGTCCATGGAATTCTCCGGGCAAGAAAACAGGAGTGGGTAGCCATTCCTTTCTCCAGGGGAATCTTCCTGATCCAGGGATCGAACCTGGGTCTCCTGCATTTCAGGCAGATTCTTTACCATCTGAGCCACCAGGGAATAGTAATTAATATAATGTCAGTTTAAAATGATACCTTTCAGGGACTTCCTTAGTGGTCCAGTGGTTAAGAATCCGCCTTCCAGTGCAGGGGACATGGGATGGATCCCTGATTAGGAAACTAAGATCCCACAGGCTGTGGGGCAACTAAGCCCACATGTCACTGAGCCCGTGTGCTCTAGAGCCCATGTGCCACAACTAGAGAAAGCCTATTTTAGTTAAGTAAGTGAAAGTCATTCAGTCATGTCCAACTCCTTTGCAACCCCATGTACTATACAGTCCATGGAATTCTCCAGGCCAGAATACTGCAGTGAGTAACCTTTCCCTTCTCCAGGGGATCTTCCAAACCCAGGAGTCGAACCGGGGTCTCCTGCATTGCAGGCGGATTCTTTACCAACTGAGCTATCAGAGAAAGCCTATGTGATGCAACTAATAGCCTGTGCACTGCAATGAAGACCTAGCACAGTCAAAATAATAATAATAGCACTATCTTTCACTCACAGGTTATCTTGTCTGTCGTTCTTTAAAATTGAAATTCTAATTCTGTTCATAGTGGTGACCTGCTTCGTTTTAAATGCTTCCTGGACTCCCTTGCAGACAGGAAGGTTGTGTGACAAAATGCTGGCCAGTGAGATGTACATGGAAGTCTCTGGGTGGGGTTCCTGGGAAAACGTGCTAAAGAGGACCAGTGCAGCTGGCACATACCCTTTGTTTTATCATCCTTCTTCAGTCTAGAATGCACACTCACTGCCAGTATTTGAGCTTAAACATGAAAACTCCATTCTGTGATGGCAGCGCTGAAAGCCATGTGGGCTTTGAGTCCTTGATGACCTCATGAAACTGTCCTACAACCATTTGCCCAGGTTGGTAAAAATTTATCCCACTTGAGAATTTCCAACGATGAAAAACAGCCCCAGAATGGAATCACTGTGTCAAAAGCCTAAATGTACGATGAGCGTTTGCTTATGAGAGATTGTGTAACACATGGAAACAGTAAAGAAAGGTCTATAGCCCAAGTCAGCCAAGAGTGCCACTCCTATTTTCTGAGAAAGGGAACCTTGCCTGGGAAAAGCTGTGGAAGGAGATGAGTGACTTCATGAGCTAGAAGAGATGCTGGAAATGTCAGTCAAGGACTGCGTGACTCCGTTGCTGATGGACCAGTCAAGGCCAAGATATGCTTTAGCTAATCAAGATAAAATATACTCAAATTTAGTGTAGGGAAAACCCAGGCATTAAGATTCAGAGGTTAGGGCAGATGTCTGAGCAGATGAGAGTGTGTTCATGAAATCTGTGCCACCCGGGTAAAGCTTTCCTATAGACCCAAAGTGGACACATGATTCTCCAGTGGTGACCTGGACAATGCATGATGGCCCACAGCTCTCAGCATCACTGGATCCCATGCTGAAAAAACTGTTTTCTTTCCAGTTCATTCCTCAGGGTTATCTATCCCTTGAATAGTTGATGTGTGTACTATGTACAAATTTCAGAAGAGTGTGCTTCTCCTACCTCTGCCCCTAGATTTCCCTCTTTTGAAGCAACCATTCAAAAACGCACACTTTTGGGACTTCCCTGGCAGTCCAGCGGTTAAAACTCCAAACTTCCAATGCAAGGAGCTTGGGGTTCAATCCCTGGTTGGGGAACTAAGATCCCACATGCTGATGTGGTAGGGCCAAAAAATAAACAAAAAAAAAATAATAATGAGAAAAAGAAAATATTAAAAAAAACAAAAATAGCTCCCAATACAGTTTCTTGTGTATTTTTCCAGATGTGTTTCATGCATCTACAAATACATAAATTCATGTGTCCTCTTTTTAAAAAATTAATGGAACCATGCTATACACAACAGCTCTGTACTTTATTTCACTTTACATATCAGTGAGTTCCATATCATACATGCCTCATTCTATCCTATTGTACAGCTGTAATTTACCTGGCCCCCTATTGATGGACTTATACTTGTTGCCAACCCATTTCCTATTAGAAGAATTGTTGCAGTAAATATCTTTGTACCAATTTCATTTTGCATATTAATTAATCCATGCATTCCACAAATACTTCCTGAGCACTTGTAGCACCAGACCAGCTCTCCGCATGGTGTGTGTGTGTGTGTGTGTGTGTGTGTGTGTGTAGAGTAGTGAGCACAACAGATCCAGTTCTTGAATCAGGGAGTGACATTCTATAGTGCAGAAAGCCACAGGATAAATTCCTAGCAGTGGATCACACTTTCTTTAAATTCTTCTAATGAAGTCAAGAAGAATCTCACTTTGGTGAGAAAGTCTCACTTTAGTGCCAATATGTCTTTAATACACTCTCTAATACTTGCTAATCTCTTTAAGACAGAGAGTGTTGGTCTTGATTTAGAGGCTTTGGCAGATCCCAGAGCTTAGCTAGAAGTTAAAAATAACAATATTTGGTTTTTATTTGCTATAGTTTTACATAGATTTTCCATCTACAATCAAAATATGAAAGTTCCTTTCAAAATAATTTAAGTTAAAAAAAAAAGGTGAGTCAATTTAGAGAAGAATGCTAAATAAATAATAACATAGGTGTGAATTCAGAGGAGGGAGGGAAACCATGATGGTGATGTTCAAATGACAGTTTGGGAAGCACTGATGGAAACAAAGCAAGGAGAAAAGGTGAGGCTTTCTATACTGTATTCGATGTTTACTTTTGTATCCTCACGCATCTTTGGTGTTGAAATGGTCTTGCCTCCATATTTCTTGCTAGACAGCTTATTTGTTTATCATTTACTACTTGCTTGGTAATTTTTTTTTTAGTCTTTACGCTGTGCCTCATGGCATGTGGGATCTTAGTCCCCCCACTAGGGATTGAACCCACATCCCCTGCATTGGCAGCACAGACCCTTACCCACTGGATTACCTGGGAAGTTCCTTCTTGGTAATTCTTATGCTTCGATTTCATTGAGCTTCTAGTCGTGAAAGGGTTTTTGGTTTTGTATTGTTTGTTTTTTTTTGGATGGACTGTTTCCAGCTTGCTTTCTCTCACAAAATCTCTTCCACTTGAATTCCCCAGATGCCCTGCCTCTTTGTCATCGCCTGCTCTGGAGATATTTAGAAATGCGTTTGCCAGGGGCATTCAGGCAGCACCCTTAGTCAGATTTTCTTAATCTGGTTGAGACTTGCTCAATAATGCTCTTAGAGCATAAGATGATGAAAGGACCAAACTGGAGTAGGCCTTCGAGGAGATTTCAAAGCCAGAACCTTCTGCACAATCCCTACAACCACCAGTGGGCCTATTATCACCCACGGCTTGTTAGCAAAAGACACAGACAATTAGCTTGGTGGTTGCAAATGTAAACAAGAGTACATTTCACGAATGGGCTCTCTGTGCTGAGTACGTGGTAGAAAGCCTCTGGCAGAGTTGTCAGCTGTGGTCAGAGGATGGGTGCTGCCTCAAGGCCCTGGAGCAGAGAACCTTTCTTGAGGGAGCTGAGAGGGGCCACAGTCAAATGGAGGGGTGAGGTTGGGGGTGGGGGCAAGCAGAGCTATGGGCCCCAAAGGAGCATCTGGGAACTTGGAAACTGAAAAACAAAAGGGACTTCCCTGGTTGTCCAGTGGTGAAGAATCCACCTTGCAATGCAGGGGATATGCGTTGGGTCCCTGGCTGGGGAACTAACATCTCACATGCTGAGGAGCAACTAAACCTGCTGCAACCAGTGAGCCTGCGTGTCACAAATAAAGTTAAAAAAAATAGAAACAAAAAATAAGGTCATCCATTAATGCTTAAATCCTTGAACTTTGAGATCTGGTGGAGATTAATTATTGATAATTAATTACTGCAGACCTACCTTATACTGGGCACTGATTTAAGCATTTTGTGAGTACTTAACTCAGTGGTTCTCAAGCTTTTTTGCTGACTCAAAAATTTTTGAAAACTTCCAAAAAGCTTTTATTTCTGTGGATTATATCTCGTGGTGTGATGCTTAATAACTGGTTCTCTGGGAGAAAAATCCTGATTTGTAGTATTTGCCAATTCCCATGGTATAAATTCTTCCACTGTGGCCCATTTTAAGATTCCCCCAGAAATAACCAAATGTGAAATGGGGAGAAATGTGCACAGTCAACAAGTCCCAGTACAGTCCCAAGCCAGTGCAAGCTGCCTCCAGCACACTGCTGGAGTATTTACTGATAAAGAGCTTCTCTAGTTTGTTCAGCAGTAAAGAATTCACTTGCAATGCAGAAGCCACAGGAGATGTGGGTTCATTCCCTGGGTTGGGAAGATCTCCTGGAGGAGGGAATGGTAACCCACTCCAGTATTCTTGCTTAGAGAATCCTGTGGACATAGGAGGCTGGCAAGCTACAGTCCGCAGAGTCACAAAGAGTTGGACATGACTGAGGCGACTTAGCACACACATAAGGTATTAGAAATTGAAATTGAGAAAAATTTAAACTGCATTCATTAAAAATACTAATAACAAACCCATTGCATGTCGGTATAAATAACATTCTTTGCAAAAATAACTATTTTCCAAAATAAAAAATACTTAGTAAAAAGGGTGACCTTCTTTTCTAAAAAATATTTTTGCGATTCCTTTTAACATCTAATTTAATCAAAGATGGCTGGATTCACACATTTTCTGCATTCAGTCTGTTGTCACACATCATATGGTCTCTGGAAAACACTGGAGAGCAATAAAGGTGAATAATGTTTTACTATTACTATGAAAACAGTTTTGACTTCTTGGACCCCCCAGTCAAAATCCAGAGGACTTGCAGGGCTCCCTGGACCACACTTGAGGAATTGCTAATACATTTACTTTTCCAAACAGTTGAATGAGGCAGGGATGTTATTATCCCAATTTTACAGATGGGGAAACTGAGGCACAGAGAAGTTAAGTAACTTACCCAAGGACACTTTACCAGAAAGTGGCAAAGTCAGGATTCAAACAAAGTTTATAGAGATGAGATTCAGCTAGGGACTGTCACTAGATGTATGATCTTGAAGACAGTTTCTCTGTCTTTGATGAACCCACTGTCATCCCCTAAGTTGGGTTAGACTTGACTTCATCCGACACTCACAGGTCCCTCTGATGGGTCCCTCACCTGTGCTTCCTTAGCACTCTCTCTTTTTTTCTGTCTACATGGCACTATAACCTACACTATTGTGGAATGTTTTTTTAATTTTATGTTACATGTATGTAAAATTTTTTACTTATTTTTTTGTGAGAGGCTCCACCAGGTCTTAGTTGGGGCATTCAGGATCTTTAGTTGCAGCATGAGAATTCTTAATTGCAGCATGTGGGATCTAATTTCCTGACCAGCGATCAAACCTGGGCCCCCTGCATTGGGAGGGTGGAGTCTTAACCACTGGACCATCTGGAAAGTCCCAGGTGGAATCATTTAATTGTCTCATTGGACTGTACACACCATGAGGGCAGACACTACATCAACCTTGGTTACAGCAGTTTCATCAAGATCTGAAACAGTTGCTTAAAAAAAAATCTCTGCTGAAGGAAGAAATGAATCATGGACATTTCATGTCAAGGCAGGATGAGTTCCTCCTACCCAGAGTTTCTTTCTGTGGCTCCAGAGAGGGAGGAGTAGGGATGGGACAAGGAAAGGGGGTTATAATGCACACATGTACACTTGCTCCGAACTGTTGAATCACTGAAATCATAGGGCGAATCACAAGCTAGAATCATCTCTGCCTAAAATCTCCGAAGCAATTCAGGTCATTCTCTCTTTGCCCAAAGTCACCTGTACCTAATCTTCCCATCACTTGGCACTCAGACCCTCAGTTTCGGTAGTCTTCATCCTTCTGGAAAAAATCTCCATCTCCCTTTGTGCCACTGGGGTGGGCTGTGGAACTGTCTGTTTTTTAAAAAAATACGCATTTATTTATCTTTGGCTGCATCAGGAGCCTGGGGAGATGCAGCCTGGGCAGGTGGGAACCAGCTAGATGGAGGCCGCCTCCTTAGGAGCCTCTCAGCTTCCTCTTTCACTATCTATATGCGGTCCTTTCCAGCAGGGTGACCTTCTAGGATTCTCAGAAGCTGCTGAAGAGAAGTGTAATTGTGGGGGAGGGAGGGAGACAACACAAAGACCATCAACCAGGATTTTGCCTGGAAGGTCACAGGGCTTCACCAGGGACCTTTAAGAAGAAGCAAAAAGGAACTGAGAAAACAGCTAGGACTCTGCTCAGCCTGGAGTTCCTGGAATTCTGCTTTGTGTGTGAGCTTCCTGCAGCTGCCAAGGCCCCTCTGACTAACAGGAGATAAGAATGGGAAGCGAGAGGGCGGATGGAGAGGCAGCTTGGCCTGAAACTTCTCCGGGACACCTCCAGCTTTGGAGACCCAAACTGGGTCTCCTGAGAACCACACCCAGGAGGGTGGGTGGCTGCCTGCTGCACAAGGGGCAGGGCAATCTACAAGGCAGGTTCTCTTCTGACCCAGCATCCAGCTCTCTGCCTACCTGGTGTGGAGCAGGCTACCAAGCTGAGGCCACTGTCTCTAGAGGGTCAGCTTTATAACATGAGCTTTACCCAGGAAGGGATGGGCCCCTGAACCCAGGGCCATTTTTATGATTCGGTACTTGTCATCTTGTTGTTGTTCAGTCACTCAGTTGTGTCTGACTCTGTGATCCCGTGGACTACAGCACACTAGGCTTCCCCGTCCTTCACTATCTCCTGAGGTTTGCTCAGAGTCATGTCCATTGAATCAATGATGCCATCCAACCACCTCATCTTCTGCATTCTCTTCTCCTCCTGCCCTCAACCTTTCCCAGCATCAGGGTCTTTTCCAATGAGTTGGCTCTTCGCATTAGGTGGCCAGAGTACTGAAGCTTCTGCTTCAGCCTCAGTCCTTCCAATGAGTATTCAGGGTTGATTTCCTTTAGGATTGACTGGTTTGATTTCCTTGCTGTCCAAGGGACTCTTAAGAGTCTTCTCCAGTATCACAGTTCAAAAGCATCAGTTCTTCAGTTCTCAACCTTCTTTACATGACTACATGACATGACTACTGGAAAAACCAAGCTTTGACTGCACAGACCTTTGTCGGAAGGTGGTGGACGCATGTGTCCTGATGCTACTCTGTGTTTTAGGGGCTCAGAGCAGCTTCGTCCTCACTCCCCTGCCCCCCAGCTCTCCCGGTCTCTAAACACCCAGATAAGGTACTTAATCTATCCATGCAACAAATACTTATTGTGTGCCTGCTCCTGTTTCTGCATGATTCTACATTGCCTACTGTAGGGGGCTTCCAATCTAGTGTCACTAAATAAGTAACTACAAAAAGTTATAGGTCTCATGAAGCTAGGGTGACCGTATAATTTACTATTCTAACTAGGACAGCAATGAGAGCAAAAGTGATTGCTGCAGGTTAAGTTCCCCAGGCAGCAGAGTCTAAGATGGGGCCAGGGGCTGGATCTCATGCAGAAAGATTATTAGGAGGGTTTGGGGGATCAATACCTGTGAAAAGGAAGGAACAGAAGCCAGACAGGGCAGAGGGAGAGGTTGAGATGTGACAGAGTCTCAGTGAAAGCTTCAGCCAGCCTCACAGGGAGCCCAGAGCTGAAGTGGCCCTTCAGCTTCATCTCCAGCTGGGCCAGTGGGCCTGGCTTGTATACATCATGTGGAACAGTGAGCGGTCATTGGAGACTGGAGGCCTTTGGAAGGTGGTGTGACCTTGGGGGAGACTGTTTCCTTCAGCCGAGGCGATGCTCAAAGAGGGCTGACAGCTGAAGGCATCTGCTGGTTGGCCTTCCCGACAGCTGGGGATTTGGATGGTACCTCACAGCATCTGACACAGGGACTCGATGGCAACTCTGTCCAGGCAATAGGTGTAAACCAGGCTGTCCCGGGCGCCCACAGCAAGAGCACCGGCTAGGGGTTTCAGCTGGAACCCTGTACTGGTGCAGAGTGGCATGAAGCTCCAGGCAAAGGAACCACCTCAGGGCTGGTTCAATCTGCAACCTCTTCCTCGCTAGCTCTCTTCCTTCCCTTCCTCTATTTCCTTTGCTTTAGGGCATCACTGTTGGTTTTTGCAGTCTTTATATCGTTCACTTTGTATGCATCGTTATCGTTTGATTTGCAGTGAGGAGGGTGTAATTTTTTTAAGAAATTATTTATTTCCTTATTTTTTTTTGGCTGCAGTGTGTCTTCATTGCTGCGTGGGCTTTCTCTAGTTGCGGTGCACGGGCTTCTCATTGCGGGGGCTTCTCTTGTAGAGCTTGGGCGCTGGAGTGTTGGCTCAGTAGTTGTGGTTGCATGGGCTTAATTGCTCCACAGTATGTGGGATCTTCCCGACTAGGCATCAAACCTGTGTGTCCTGCATTGGCAGGCAGACTCTTAACCATTGGACCACCAGGGAAGTCCCAGGGGGTATAATTTTTATTCTCACTCCCACATCCTAACTATTAGGAAGTCTGTTGACTGTGATCTCCAAAACAGAGCCCCATTCTGTTCCGTTTCTCCATCTCCGCCTCTTTCCTAACTGCTGACATTGTTTTGATTTTGAACCAAATTGGCAAACAGCTTGGAGCTGCTGAAGAGACAGGTGACAATGTCAACAAAAAAGTGAGACCAGTGAAGGAGCCTTAAGGAGAGCCTATGAACTAAACAAACTTCAGGAAAGCCACAAACACAATACCTGATAGGAAAAATCAGCACATTACCTGCAAGTTGAGGGTATTCCCCCTCTAGAGTAAACTGAGAGGCAGGGGATCACAGCGGTTAGCGACATGGCCACAGAGGTCGGAATGCTTCGGTTTATGAAACCTCGATCCAGCTTCTTGATTTCTCTGTGTTTCAGTTTGTTTGTCTGTAAAACAGTGCACGCGTGCTAAGTTGCTTCAGTCGTGTCCGAATCTTTGTGACCCTATAGACTGTAGCCCACCAGGCGCCTCTGTCCATTCTCCAGGCAAGAATACTGCAGTGGGTTGCCATTCCTACTCCAGGGGATTTTCCCAACCCAGGGATCGAGCCTGCATCTCTTATGTCTCCTGCACTGGCAGGCAGGATCTTTATCACTAGCACCGCCTGGGAAGCCCCCTGTAAAACAGAGGTAATTGTAACAAAACTGTGGGTTTGACATTTAGAGTAGTGTTCTTGGGGCACATGGGAAGTACTCTTTCAGGGTTAGCTATTGGTATTACCCTGGGAGCTGCCATCTTGGTCCACATTTAGCATGGCAGATGTGGCTGTTGGTACCCCTATTGGTCCCTATCTTCCTTCTGTTCTTGTCTCCAACACACATTCAACATTTATCCATTCAATATATATTTCTTGAGTACCTACCCAGGGTACCAGGCACTAGATTCTTGTTTCAATCTTCTACATCCCACAAATCCTTGAACATCCCACAAGTCCTGCCTTGGGTTTGGGTTTCCTGGAGATGAGGGGCCCTGTTCCCCTAGCCCCCATTTCTTATTTGTGCTCAGGGTCACCCAGATGTAAAGCCAGTTTCTATGCGACCTGGCTCCTCTTGTCCTCCCTTTTCAGTTCAGTTCAATTGCTCAGTCGTGTCCGATTGTTTGCGACCCCATCAACCGCAGCACACCAGGCCTCCCTGTCCATCACCAACTCCCGGAGTCTACCCAAACCCACGTGCTCTGTGTCAGTGATGCCATCCAACCATCTCATCCTCTGTCATCCCCTTCTCCTGCCCGCAATCTTTCCCAGCATCAGGGTCTTTTCAAATGAGTCAGCTCTTCGCATCAGGTGGCCAAAGTACTGGAGTTTCAGCTTCAACATCAGTCCTTCCAATGAACACCCAGGACTGATCTCTTTTAGGATGGACTGGTTGGATCTTTTTGCAGTCCAAGGGACTCTCAAGAGTCTTCCCCAACACCACAGTTCAAAAGCATCAATTCTTCTCAGCTTTCTTTATAGTCCAACTCTCACATCCATACCTGACTAGTGGAAAAACCATAGCCTTGACTAGACGGACATTTGTTGACAAAGTAATGTCTCTGCTTTTTAATATGCTGTCTAGGTTGGTCATAACTTTCCTTCCAAGGAATATGCATCTTTTAACTTCATGGCAATATTGCATAGGAACCTGGAATGTTAGGTCCATGAATCAAGGCAAATTGGAAGTGGTCAAACAGGAGATGGTAAGAGTGAACATCGACATTCTAGGAATCAGCGAACTAAGATGGACTGGAATGGGTGAATTTAACTCAGATGACCATTATATCTACTACTGTGGGCAGGAATCCCTTAGAAGAAATGGAGTAGCCATCATAGTCAACAAAAGAGTCCGAAATGCAGTACTTGGATGCAATCTCAAAAACGACAGAATGATCTCTCTTCGTTTCCAAGGCAAACCATTCAGTATCACAGTAATCCAAGTCTATGCCCAGACAGTAACGCTGAAGAGGCTGAAGTTGAACGGTTTTATGAAGACCTACAAGAACTAACACCCCCAAAAGATGTCCTTTTCATTATAGGGGACTGGAAGGCAAAAGTAGGAAGTCAAGAAACACCTGGAGTAACAGGCAAATTTGGCCTGGGGTACAGAATGAAGCAGGGCAAAGGCTAACAGAGTTTTGCCAAGGAACGCACTGGTCATAGCAAACACCCTCTTCCAACAACACAAGAGAAAACTCTACATATTAACGTCACCATATGGTCAACACCGAAATCAGATTGATTATATTCTTTTCAGCCAAAGATGGAGAAGCTATATATAGTCAGCAAAAACAAGACCGGGAGCTGACTGTGGCTCAGATCATGAACTCCTTATCGCCAAATTCAGACTTAAATTGAAGAAAGTGGGGAAAACCACTAGACCATTCAGGTATGACCTAAATCAAATCCCTTATGACTATACGGTTAGGGTTAGGGTTAGGGTTAGGAAGTGAGAAGTAGATTTAAGGGACTAGATCTGACAGAGTGCCTGATGAACTATGGATGGAGGTTCGTGACATTGTACAGGAAGCAGTGATCAAGACCATCCCCAAGAAAAAGAAATGCAAAAAAGCAAAATGACTGTCTGAGGAGGCCTTACAAATAGCTGTGAAAAGAAGGGAAGTGAAAAGCAAAGGAGAAAAGGAAAGATTTGAATGCAGAGTTCCAAAGAATAGCAAGGAAAGATAAGAAAGCCTTCCTCAGTGATCAATGCAAAGAAATAGAGGAAAACAATAGAATGGGAAAGACTCGAGATCTCTTCGAGAAAATTAGAGATACCAAGGGAATATTTCATGCAAAGATGGGCTCAATAAAGGACAGAAATGGTAGGGACCTAACAGAAGCAGATGATATTAAGAAAAGGTGGCATGAATACACAGAAGAACTGTACAAAAAAGATCTTCATGACCCAGATAATCATGATGGTGTGATCACTCACCTAGAGCCAGACATCCTGGAATGTGAAGTCAAGTGGACCTTAGGAAGCATCACTACGAACAAAGCTAGTGGAGGTGATGGAATTCCAGGTGAGCTATTTCAAATCCTAAAAGATGATGCTGTGAAAGCGCTGCACTCAATATGTCAGCAAATTTGGAAAACTCAGCAGTGGCCACAGGATTGGAAAAGGTCAGTATTCATTCCGATCCCAAACAGAGGCAACGTCCTCCCTTTTATACTTCAGCTACTGGCTGAGACTGAGCATAGTGAAGGACCTCATGGATCCTTCCTCTTGGAGTCCAGAATGTTCTTTCAGTGGGAGGGGAAGTCCTTTGCAGCATGGAGCCCTGCTTTTTCATGTGACTGCATTCTTCATGGGGATCCTACCTTGTCCGTGGCCTTGTGTAGTCTGGCCTGTGCCTTCTTTTTCTGGATGTCTCTCCTGATGTCAGGAAAGGCCCTGGCAGGGATGAGGGAGAGGTAAATCAAAGAGAGCAGGGGGCAGAGCAAGTGGAAGAAAGAAGTGAGGCCAAGTGAGGCAAAAGGTTGTAAAAGAGATTTTCTGGTGGTCCAGGGGTTAAGACTTCCACCTTCCACTGCAGGGGGCACAGGTTCAATCCTTGCCTGGGGAAGCGAGATCCCACATGCAAAAACAAAAACAAAAAAGGGAAGAAGGGAGGAAGGATGCCAATGACAACATTTGATGTGAATTTAACGCATTGATGCCTCAGTCTGTATAATGGCCCTGGAAAGTCAGTATGGTTATCATCCCCATTTTCCAGGGGAGGAGACTGAGGCAAAGGTGAGTCATGAAACTTGCCCAAAGCCTTATGGCTTGTAAGTGCCAGCCCTGGAACTTGAACTCAGAATCTGACTTGCTCCCCAGAGCGGGGAAGGTGCAGACGTCTTACAAGGGCATCATCCTGAGGAGGAGGGGGTGTACCTTCGTACAGCTGGTGCTCAGTAAACAGTGTTGAATGGATGGGGAATCACGGGGTTTGAGGCTGAAGGCTATAAGCTGACACTATGTGAATTCCTGGTGTCTGTCGGCACTGGCTAGTGAAGCGTCTTACCTTCCCCACCCTGTAATTCCTCAGCCACCTTAATCAGGGCCCTGAAATCCACCAATCAGGAGGAGATCTGAATTTGCCAGTTCTTGGTCCCCAGGACCCACCCCTGCTGTGTGAGGAGGGAGGAGGCAGTGGAGGGGGCACAGCTTGACATTGGCCATTTCCTACCCTGGGGCCAGAGTCGAGGCACCTAGCTTCACTCTCTTCCGTCAGAAACTAGGAATAGTAAGTCCAGCCTCACAGGGTCTTTGTGGAGATGAAATTGCCCAGGGGCAAGCCTTGCGCAGGGCGGGGAGGCATAAATGGACGCTGTTATATTGCAGTTCGTGGTCACTAGTCCTACCGCTCGGACGGCCGAGAGGGCCTTTACGGTTGACAAAGGCCCTTCTGCTGCCGTCTCAGCCTGACTTGGATCCTCAGCAGGCAGGCGGGCAGGCAGTGCAGAACCTTCTTGCCTGTTTCATGGTTGAGCAAATTGAAGCCCAGAAGGTCAGAGAGGACAGGGAGGCCTTGTGGAGGTCTGTGAGGGGGTCCTCAGGGGTGTCAGGAAAAGAGGGCCCCCTCTGGGTCCCAGAGCCCAGTGTTCCTGCCTGCTGGCCCCTCCTCCCTCAGCTGCTGAGCCCATCAGCGTGGTTGGGATCTGCTGGCCCATAATGGGTCCCCGTGTCTCTTTCCAGCAGCAGCCTGACCTCGTCTACTTGGAGAAAAACAGGAAGCTGGGCTCTGCCAGGAATCGGAACACACCCTTCCTCAGCTCTGGGCTGGAGGATGCTGCGATGGTTGGGGGGGCCTGGGGACAGGACAAGGAACAGCATGTGTGGTAGGGGCTCTAGGCCAAGCCAGGGTGCCCTGGGCCCCACTGCCCCGCTGAGGGGCTTGCCTCAGTAGTTTGGCCTTGCTCTGGCCTGGCCTTGCTGAGCACCCCCAGAGACCAGGAGGCGGGGAGTCAAGAGGAAGAGCTCCTGGCCTTCCTCTCCCAGTGGGAGCAAAATTATGGGGCACCAGGGCCATAGATGACTTTTGCCTTTCTGAGCCCCTTTTTCCATTAAAAAAAATACTAAAAAATACATGATGCAACTGAATTGATATGAAAGTGAAAAGTAAAAGTCTCTCAGTCTTATCCAACTCTTTGGGACTCAGGTCAAAATACTGGAGTGGGTAGCCTTTCCCTTCTCCAGGGGATCTTCCCAACCCAGGGATTGAACCCAGGTCTCCGTATTGCAGGCAGATTCTTTACCAGCTGAGCCACAAGAGACACCCAAGAATACTTAGGGAAGCCCAAGAATATTGGAGTGGGTAGCCTATCCCTTCTCCAGGGGATTTTCCCGACCCAGGAATTGAACTGGGGTCTCCTGAATTGCAGGAGGATTCTTTACCAACTGAGCTATCAGGGAAGCCCTACATTGATATAAAGATGAATAAAATCCAAGATGGATTCATGATTACATGAATAGGAAATATCAAATGATTTTATTCAATTTATCTTTTGGTTTTAAGATAAATTAAAATGAAAATATTCACATGGGTCCCTGAAAGTATCATGGGTCCTGTGCCTAAAAAGTCATGCTTCCCCCATGTCCCATAGCAAAGATATTAGCATTCAGATTTTAGAGGGGAATGTCTGGCTTGGCCTAGAAATAGAACTTCGCTGAGCCTCAGTTTCCTCTTCTGTAGAATGGAGGCATGAGAGTGTCTGATCCTGTGAAAAATATCTGTACAGGACCTGGCCCTAAGGCTCCTCTGCCGTTTTCACAGCATCTGTGAGCCTCAGAGCCTGAGGGAGACCAAGGGGTTTGGGGACACTCCCAGGGTTCCAACATCTTTAACTTCTCCCTCATTTCCTGTCTGTCCCTCTTGGACCCCTGCTTCAGAGTCAGACCCCAGGTAACAATGAACCTAACGAGACACCAGGAATTCATATAGGTGAGCCTGGGTCCAGCTCACAAACCACTTCACCGCATGACCCCACCAGTCCTCAAAACAGCCCCAGGAGGCAGGTCTTATGTGATGATTCCTCCCATTTTCCCAGCGTGGACACTGACCATCAGAGAGAGGTTAGGTAACTTGTTCAAGGTCACACTGGCAGGGACAGAGCTGGGACGAGAGTTTAGATGTGTCAGCCTTGACCCCAGTTGGCTCTGTTAAACCTGACACCCCAAGGTGTCCATGGCAACCAGTGTACGTGTGTCTTTGTGTGTTGGCTCTTCTGACAATGTAGGTGGCAAGGATTGGAGGGACTGGGGAAGGGCTCGGGTCCTTCCTGGGATGTGTTGACAGGGGTTCATAGATGTAGTAAGGCTCTTGCTGTCACCCACGGGGTCCCTGAGGATCTAGACTTTCGTCTTTGCCCTGCCTGGGGCCTCAGCCAGGACTAACTCCTTGGCTGTACTGCTCTAGATTCGCCCCTCTCTCCCCTCCCCGCTTCCTGTGTTCTGCCCCTCTCTACTCGCTGTGTCTTTAGTAGCAACATAGTTAGGTACCTACTGAGTCTAGAGCCAGGAGAGAAATGGCCTCTGTTTTATGTTAGATCTCTAGGGTCATCTTTCATTTTTTAACTTTCTTATTGAAAAACAATTTCCTATCTTCAAACATATAATTTCACAAATAGAAATATATTGAAAAGTTGGTATTCATGTAAGATTTCAGTAAAGAAGTCAGGCTCAGTACTAAGATGAATTTCCAGCTCATAAATATTGTCTAAGTACAAAAACAGTCTACCGCATAGTGTAAAGAGAACTCCTTTTAAAGTCCTTGAAACAGAGACTGAATTGCCAGCTGGTAGGGATGGTTCGGGTTAAGGTTTTTTATTTCTGTGATGTTTCTAATTAAAACCTCCCAGCTTCTCTAGCGGAATTAGGCCACTTTGGTCTCTTGTTATTTTGGTGTTTCCTAAGAATCTGAGCTGGGGCTGGATGACGAATGTGCTTCTTACCCTCTTTGCCCATGGACTCTGTGGGCTGGTGGCCTGACGTGCCACTGGTCTAGCCCCTCCTTTGTCAGAAGAGGAAGAGGGTGGGGATGGGGAGGACAGGTCACCCAGCTCATGGGTGCTGAGATGGGAGGAGAATCCACTGGCTGGGGGGTGGTATCTGGTAGTGTCAGTCGCTCAGTCGTGTCCAACTCTTTGCGACCCCACAGACTGTAGCCCACCAGGATCCTCTGTTCATGGGATTCTCCAGGCAAGAATACTGGGATGTGTTGCCATTTCCTTATCCAGGGGATCTTCCCAACCCAGGGATCGAGCCCAGGTCTACTGCATTGCCGGCAGATTAACCGTCTGAGCTACAGGAAAGGCTGGGGGCTGGGGGGGGGGGGGTGGTGTTGCTGAATGACCCAAATCTGATCCTGTCACTGTTCTGCCTGAAACCCTCAGGGGCCCTTCTGGCTTGTGTTCCTCCCCAGCCCAGCAGGACTGTGCCCCCTGCCCACTGGGACCAGCTGGCTCCTCTACCATGTCTCACTTCCTGTCCCTCTGGCTGAAGCAGGCACATGGTTGTTACGCCCATTCCAGCCTCCTTGCAACATTCTTCCCAGCCTTCAGCATCTGGAAATGACCTGTTTCTGTCCATCAGTGTTTGCATAGAGTCTTTGGATTGAGTGCATCTGCTTACTGGGTTGTAAGCTCCCTGACAGCCAGGCCCTGACTGGTCCTGCTCACCACTCTATACCCAGCACCCAGCTCAGGGCCAGCCAACAAGAGGCATGTGGGAAATATTCCTTGACACCATTATTATATTTATACCTGTAGTGTTTTTCTTAAAATTTTTGGCTGTGCTGGCTCTTCGTTGCTGTGTGGCTTCTTCTGTTGAAGAGCACAGGCTCTAGGTTTACGGGCTCAGTAGTTGAGGTGCTCGGGCTTAGTTGCTCCGTGACATGTGGGATCTTCCCAACCCAGGGATCGAACCGATGTCTCCTGCATTGACGGGCAGATTCTTATCCACTTGACCACCAGAGAAGTCCTAAGCATATAGTATTAGTCCATAGAATAATGATATCAACAACTATTTGCTGGAAGATAAGCTTAGGAGTCCTACAGACCTGGGTTCTGTTGTAAGTCATTACTTAAATTTTAACTTTAATTTTTTCCTTGGACAAGATATTAATGAAAAAAAATTGAAATACCAATCCCCCTCTCTCCCTCTCTGTGCATGGTGGTGGTAGTTTAGTCGCTAAGTCATGTCTGACTTTTGCGACCCCATGGGCTGTAGCCTACCAGGCACCTCTGTCCGTGGGATTTCCCAGGCAGGAATACTGGAGTGGTTTGCCATTTCCTTCTTCTGGGGATCTTCCCGATCCGTGGATCAAACCCCCATCTCCTGCATTGCAGGAGGTCTCTTGCATTGCAGGCAGATTCTTTACTGACTAAGCCACCAGAGAAGCCCCTCTGTGTGGGTGTGTGGAGATATATCCCACAAGACTTGTGGCCAAAAAACCAAAACACAAAACACAAGCAATATTGTAAAAAATTCAATAAAGACTTAAAAATATGGTCCACATCAAATAAAGAAGTAAAAATAAATTCTAATGTCTGATTTCAGTTTCGGAGATTCTGATGAAGTGGATCTGGGGCGTGGCCTAGAGATGGGGAATTTTAAAATGGCCCCAAGTGATCACTGCTGATGGTGATTGCAGCCATGAAATTAAAAGACGTTTACTCCTTGGAAGGAAGGTTATGGCCAACCTAGATAGCATATTTAAAAGCAGAGACATTACTTTGCCAACAAAAGTCCGTCTAGTCAAGGCCATGGTTTTTCCAGTGGTCATGTATGGATGTGAGAGTTGGACGGTGAAGAAAGCTGAGCGCCAAAGAATTGATGCTTTTGAACTGTGGTATTGGAGAAGACTCTTGAGAGTCCCTTGGACTGCAAGGAGATCCAATCAATCCATCCTAAAAGAGATCAGTCCTGGGTGTTCATTGGAAGGTCTGATATTGAAGCTGAAACTCCAGTACTTTGGCCACCTCATGCGAAGGGTTGACTCATTGGAAAAGACCCTAATGCTGGGTGGGATTGGGGGCGGGAGGAGAAGGGGACGACAGAGGATGAGATGGTTGGATGGCATCACTGACTCGATGGACATGGGTTTGGGTAGACTCCGGGAGTTGGTGATGGACAGGGAGGCCTGGCGTGCTGCAATTCATGGGGTCGCAAAGAGTCGGACATGACTGAGCGACATGAACTGAACTGAACTGAACTGAACTGAACTGATTCTAACATGCAGCCAAACATGAGACCTGCTGCCTTACCCCAGGTGTGACTCCAGTGACCCCTACATTCTCACTGCCATCTTCCCACCTGCCTAAAGTTCATTTGACACAGCACAAAGACTTTCATGGCACAATAAAGATAAATGGCTTAAAATGCAGAGGACGAATTGAGGAGAGAAAATGTCTGAATCTTTTTCCCACACATGCTCTCAGCCAGCTGGCAGATTCTTTTCTGCCTTTCTAGCATGAAGAGGATTTAAGCAGAGGGTCTGGGCCCTGGGAACTGACAGAGAAAGGGAAAGAGAATCTGGTATCTGGAAATCCACAACTTTTTTTTTTTTTTTTAATTTTTGGTCACACCCCCATGGCTTATGGGACCTTAGGTCCCTGACCAGGAATTGTACCCCTGCCCCCTGCATTGGAAGGTACAGTCTTAACCCCTGGACTGCCAGGGAAGTCCTGAGACCCACATCTTAACTTTGGTTTTGCCACAGTGGAAATATGAATAAATCTCTCCTCTCCCCCAACCTGGGTCTCAGTAAGCCCTCTATGAAATGACATTCCCATGAAAGCCAGCATCCTGGAGCTAGGTCCAATTCCACAATCCCTAAGAACCAGCCTTCCAGCTATCCTAAAGCCCACTCACCCACATAGATTCCCTGGACTCTAGCTTGCTTTGCTTCCTGAAGTTTATTTAACACGATTGAGTTATTATAAAGCTGAATTCCCAGAAGCCATCAGTGTACTTTTGAGGTTATGAAACAACTCATAGTAAACTTATGAGGTGTTGATAAGTAGAGGTCATGGGGGATCAGCTTTTTATGGGATAGATGAGAATATTCTATAATCAGCTGGAGGCTTATCTAGTTAGATGTTGCCTAAGAGAGTGAACATGTTTCCTCTCTTGAGCAGGTCAACATGGAGCCCCTGTAATGATTTTGACAAAAGTTATTTAAAGGGAACCCTGTTCTTATTCCTGGGGTGACCAATTAATTGACAAGATTGTATAGTTCATGGAAGAAAGAAGAAATGGAAATTCCAAGGAAGAGACAGGAGGCCTAGGAAGCAATTTCATTTTTTAAATATTTATTTATTTGGCTGAATCTGGTCTTAATTGCAGCATGTGGGATCTTTAGTTGTGACACACGGGATCTTGTTCCCTGACCGGAGGTTGAACCTGGGCTCCCTGCATTGGGAGCTCAGAGTCTTAGCCCTGGACTACCAGGTAAGTCCCTAGAAAGCAGTTTTAATGAGACAGTGAGTACGGTTGAGGTAGGGAAATGCCCTGGAATCAGCCTGAAGGATGGCTCCAGGAAGGTACCCCTGGGCAACCACTCTTGGCTTTCAGATTTTTCCCAGGTCAGGGCTGATGGCCTTCCTGTCACAGAGCCCAGTCAGGCCATGATGATTGCACAAATCACAAACATCTAGCGTCAGCCCAATCAGCCCAAGTTTTTTGAATGTTAGAACTTGCACATTGAGGTCAAGCTCTGTTGGACACAGAGAGGAAGGGTATTTGGGAAAGGACAGACTTTTCCCAGAAATTCTCTGGCACCCAGCCCCCCTCTCCCCAGTTCAGATTTGGGAGCCCATCCAAAGTGAGGCACCATCATGAAGACAGCTCAGATAGCCTGGGGAAGCTTTCAGTCACCTAAAAATATGAAGTCGCTGAATCTCCTTGTGTCGAGCTCTAGGTTAGATGCTCAAGGAGGAGTTAGGAGGTAAGGAAACGTGGCATTATCTTTGTGCTCTCCCTGTGAGGAAGTGGGACCAGTTTGTGCTTTGGGCACTGGGGATTCAGACTGGGGTTCAGAGATGAGAAAGACTTGCCCCCACTCTGGAAAGGGTCACAGTCCATGGGGGAGACAAACAACAGACCTGGCTTCACTATCCTGCTGCTCTGGGACTTGACTCCACCTGGACAGACCCTGGCTCTTAGTCCTACACATAGTGATCATTAAGCCCCCCCCCCCACATTGTTATTCCCTCTCATATCCCGTGGACTGACTGATGGGCTATCTGGTCTACCCATCCTCCAAATATCCTCCAAATAATAATTTATCTTGATTATTGAGTTTTTGGCACTTCCTGAAATTTTGCTCTTGAGGCAAATGCCTAACTTATCTAACCCTAATTGAAGCTCGGACAGACCTCTGACACAGCCACACATATACAAGCAACTTCTGGCCAGAGGGGTGAGTGTTTAGAACAAAGCTCCCTGAGAGTTCAGAGGGACATTTGAGTAATTCTGGGGGCAGTGTTTCCCAGAGTATGCTCTATGGAACATCAGTTCTGTGTGTTGCTCCTCCTCAAATAAAAGGTTTTGTGGACAATAAGTGTGGGAAACAGTGCGTACTTTACTTCCCCTTTAGATATTCATGAGGGACATGAACACGGGGAAGGCTCTGAGACTCCTATATAAAGAAACATTACTTTCTTGGGACTTCCCTGGTGGTCCAGTGGCTAAGACTCTGTGCTCCCAAGGCAGGGGGATCAATTCCTGGTCAGGGAACTAGATCCCATGTGCTGCAACTGAGACCTAGCATAGTCAAAACAAATAAATACATATTTTAAAAAATAGTTCAAGAAAAAGGAAACATTACTTTCTTAGTCTAGCCTCTGAGGCTACTAAACTGGATCAGCTTGGGCAATTCAATCAGTGTTTCTTGAATTGAAATGAGAGAGCCTCATCTCAGACGCTATAGGGGAATGTTTGTTAGAAATACAGAGTCACTTGTCCTCCTGCAAACTTCCTAAGTGAGTCTCTGGAGCCGTGCTCCAGGAACTTGCTTTGAACAAGCTCCCAGTTGATCGTGATGCATGCTTAAGTTAAGAACCCCAGATAAATCTTCCCAGGCCTTGGCTATTTTCTCAGAATACTATAAAGATCAAGAGATAAACTTGACCAAAAGATGAGTGAAAAAGAAACCTAGACAATTCCAACTCATTCTATGAGGCTAGTATTGTGCTAATAACAAAACCAGGCAAAGACACCACAAGAAAACTGCAGACCAATATAGATCATGAATATATATGAAAAAAATCCTCATCCAAATGCTAGCAAACTGAATCCAGCAACATGTCAAAAGGATCATACACCTTGACCAAGTGGGATTTACCGTAAAAATGCAAGGTTGGTTTAACATCCCCAAATTAATTAATATATGGTATCAAAAGAATTAATTAATTTGGGGATGTTAAACCAACCTTGCATTTTTACGGTAAATCCCACTTGGTCAAGGTGTATGATCCTTTTGACATGTTGCTGGATTCAGTTTGCTAGCATTTGGATGAGGATTGATTAATATATGGTACCAAAAGAATAGTGACTCCCCTGGTGGCTCAGATGGTAAAGCATCTGACCACAATGTGGGAGACCCAGGTTCGATCCCTGGGTTGGGAAGATCCTCTGGAGAAGGAAATGGCAACCCAATATTCTCTCCTGGGAAATCCCATAGACAGAGGAATCTGGCGAGCTATAGTCTACGGGATCGCAAAAATGTTGGACACAACTTAGTGGCTAAACAACAACATTGTTTAATTAAAATCTTTGTTAAGAGGGTAGATTTCATTCATGTTCAATGTCCTTACCACACACACACACACACACACACACACACACACACACACAGACAAAATAAAACAAAAAGACAAGAAGGAATTTTGGGGATTTATTACCTTGACCATAGTGATGGTTGAGCTTCCCATGTGGTGCTGGTGGTGAAGAACCTGCCTGCCAATGCAGGAGATGTAAGAGACTCGAGTTTGATCCTGGGTCTGGAAGATCCCCTGGAGGAGGACATGACAACCCACTCCAGTATTCTTGCCTGGAGAATCCCATGGAGAGAGGAGCATGGCGGGCTATGGTCCATTGGGTAGCAAAGAGTCAGAAACGACTGAAGCGACTTAGAAGCAGCAGCAGCAGTGATGATTTCATGGGTGTATGCAAATCATCAGTGTGTCCAAATTCATCAAACTGTATACATTACATAAAAATCTGCCGATTTTTATATATCAATTATACCTCAAAAAAGCTGTTCAAAAATCCCACATAGATTTGGAGGTTCTAGCCTGGGCAATTAGGGAAGGAAATGAAATAAAAGGCATCCATATTGGAAAAGAAGAAGTAAAAGTATCTGTATTCTCAGGTACCATGATCTTTTATATAGAAAATCCTAAGGAATCCACTAAAAAACTAGTAGAACTAATAAGCAAGTATGATAAGATTTCAGAATACAAAAATCAACAGTATTTGTATACACTTGTAATGAACCACCTGAACATAAAGAAAATAATTCCATTGACAATAGCATAAAAAAGAATAAATTACTTAGGAGCAAATTTAACAAAATAAGAGCAGGGACTTCCCAGCTGTCCAGGGGTTAAGACTTCACACTTCTCTGCAAGGGGTTTGCATTCGATCCCTGGCTGGGGAACTTAAGATCCTGCATGTCCCAGGGTGAGGCCAAAAATAAATTAAAAAAAGAAGTGTAAACTGCATACTCTTGAAAACTACAAAACATTGGTGAAAGATGTTAAAGAACATCTAGTTTCTTTAATAAGTGAAAAGATATATCCCCTATTTGTGGGTTAGAAGGTTTAACATTGTTGAGATGGTAAATTTATTTTTAGATTCAACGCAGTTCTTATTAAGTCTCGGCTGTCTTATTTCCAGAAACTGATTCTAAATTAGTATGAAAATTTAAGGAGTTCAGAAGTCAAAACTATATTGAAAAAGGATAATGTTGAAGAAGTTGCACTTCCTAATTTCAAAATTTGGTACAAAGCTGCAGTAATCAAGATGGTGTG
This sequence comes from Okapia johnstoni, assembly GCA_024291935.2. NCBI lineage: Eukaryota > Metazoa > Chordata > Mammalia > Artiodactyla > Giraffidae > Okapia > Okapia johnstoni. Next base: position 17,026,027 of record CM044306.1, on the reverse strand, counting down.
GTACTGGCATAAGGATAGACATAGAGATCAATGGACTCGAACTGAGAGTCCAGAAATAAACCCTCACATTTATGGTCAATTGATTTTTGGCATGGATACCAAAGCAATTCAATGGGGGAAGAATGTCATCAAGTGATGCTGGAACAACTGGATATCCACATGTAAAAGAATGAAGTTGGATCCCTACCTCACACAATATATAAGAATGAATTAAAAATGAATCAAAGGCCTAAATGTAAGAGCTAAAACCATAAAAAGAACAAAATTCGGTCATATATAATGATGTGGATGAACCTAGAGTCTATCATACAAAGTGAAGTAAGTCAGAAAGAGAATAACAAATCTAGTATATTAACGTGTATATATGCAATCTAGAGAAATGGTACTGAATGAATCTATTTGCAAGGTAGGGATAGAGACTCAGAGAACAGACGTGTGGACACAGCGGGAGAAGAGGAGGGTGGGAGGAACTGAGGGAGTAGCATTGACATATACACTACCACGTATATAATAGATAGCTGGAAGGAACTGCCGGAGCACAGGGGGCTCAGCTTGGTGCTCTGTGATGATCTAGAAAGGTGGGAGGGAGGAACACAAGGGAGGGAGTGTGTGTGTGTGTGTGTATATGTATATATGTATATATAGTCCCTCCTACTCCTCTAGCTGACTCACTTTGTTGTACAGCAGAAACTGACACAACATTATAAAGCAATTATACTTCAATTAAAAAAATAGTGATCAACGACAATAACAATAACAACAAAAAACCTATAAAACTCTTGTAACATAGCATAGGGACACATTTTCATGACCCCAGATTAGGCACTAGTTTCTTAAATACAGCACCAAAGCAGAAGCAACAAAAGAAGAAAATAGATAAATTGGATTTCATCAAAAGTTAAACTTTTGTGCTTTAAAGGATACCATCAAGAAAGTGAAAGACAACCCATAGGATGGGAGGAAATATTTGCAAATCATAATTCAATAATGAAAAGACAGACAACGCAATTAAAAATAAGCAAAAGACCCGAATAGACATTTTCCCCCCCAAACACACAAATGGCCAATAAACGCATGAAAAGCTGCTCAACATCATAATCATAAGAGAAATAAATGCAAATCAAAACCATAAGGAGATACTACTTCTCACCCACTAGGATACTAGCAATACCAACAGATAATAACTGTTGGTGAGGGTGTGGGGAAATAACACTGCTGGTGGGAACATAGATGGTGCAGCCACTTTGGAAAACAGTTAAAAACTCATCTAATCCTGATGGAGGCCCCGACAAACCTCTGATAGAGCAGTTATAAGCCAGAGGGGTGAGTTCCTTAAAAGGGTAAACACAGGGCTACCATATAATCCAGGGGTTCCATTCCTAGTTACGTACCCAGGATTAAAAACATACAATCGCACAAAAACTTGCACTTGAATGTTTTCAGCAGTATTATTCATATCAACTCAAAACGAGAAACAACCAAATGTCCATCAACTAATGAATGGATAAACAAACATGACATAGCCATTTAATGAAATTTAGAATGTTATTCAACAATAAAAAGGAATGAAGTACTGATTCATGCTACAACATGGATGAACTTTGAAAACACTATACAAAGGGAAAAGAGCCAGACACAAAAGCTCACATATTATATGATCCATTTATGTGAAATTTCCAGAATAAGTAAGTCTATAGAGACAGAAAGTAGATTAGTATTTGCTTAGGGTTGGGGTAGTGTGGTGGAATGGGGAACAACTGCTAAAGGGTATAGGGTTTCTTTCTGAGGTGATGAAAATGTTCTAAAATTGACTGTGGGGTTGGTTGCACAAGTCTGTGAATATACTAAAAACCACTGAGTTGTACACACTATATGGGTGAATAGTGTAATATGTGAATTATAGCTGCTACAAAAAGAAAAGAAACCTATAAGTGGAACTCCATCACACCCTCTGACTGATAAAGTTCATCAGCTTAGACACAAACAGAATGAAACCAAGTATGAATCAAACCTGCAGCTTCTCACTTCCTCTTACATCCTCAGTATGTTTTCCCTCGCCTTGCTCAATCCACCATGACCACAAACTTGTGGACCTAACAGAGGAACCCTGGTTGCAAACTCTAGGTGGGTGCTCCATGTGGTCCTCTGTTTTGATGCCTCTGCCTAATTTTCCAGATCTCATTTACTCCAAGAAACATTTCTTTAGAATCTGCACTTGGCAAAGCATTTTAAAGAAAAGAAATATAACCATTGGCCTTCCATTTTCTGGAGAATCAGAGGAGAGATAAAATCCATCTTTGGGGCTTCCCTAGTGGTCCAGTGGTTAAGAATCCACCTTGCAAAGCAAGGGACCCTGGTTTGATCCCTGGTCTGGGAAGATCACACATGCCCAGAGCAGCTAACCCTGGGAGCCATAGCTACTGAGCCCACACACATCAATTACTGAAGCCTGTGCACCTACAGCCTATGTTCTGCAACAAGAGAAGCCAGACCACTGAAACGAAGAGTAGCCCCACTCACCACATATAGAGAAAGTCCACATGCAGCAATGAAGACCCAGCACAGCCAAAAAACCCTTTTTTTAAATAAAATAAATTTAAAAATTAAAAAAAAAAAAGATCTATCATTTAGGATCCACTCTGTTGATACAAAGAAAAACCCAAAAAACCAATGGCTTAAACAAGATAGAACTCTCTTCGCTCACACCAAACAGAAGCCTGGAGGCGGGATGTCCAGGGCTAGTCTTGTCTTTCTCAGCATCACCCAGCCTTTTTATGTTTTCCCATGTTGTCCTGGCATGTGATCGCCCATCCCAAGTGTCACTTCCTGGGCTGAGATGTCTGCTGACGTGGGTTGAAAATGAATGGGAATCGAGGCGGAAGGAGCAAAGAAATGGCACAGTAGTTGGATATGCATCTGAGGTCAAAAGAGGAATTTGAAAAGATGGGAGATGGTAGAGGCAAGTGAAATGATTTCGTTCAGAAGGAGAATTTAGAGATGGCAGAGGGGGTAGAACAGCTCAGGAGCCGGTTCTTTTTTCCTTTTTTTTTTTTAATATCTATTTATTTATTTGTCTGCCTTGGGTCTTACTTAGTTGCAGCATGCAGTATCTTTGATCTTCATTGCAGAATTCGAACTCTTTAGTTGCAGCATGTGGGCTCTAGTTCCCTGACCAGGGATCGAACCTGGGCCCCCTGCATTGGTAGCTCAGAGTGTTAGACACTGGACCACCAGGGAAGCCCAGAAGTCCAGTTCTTGAGAAGCTGAGGAGAGATGGCATCCAGAACCCCTGTGGAGCAAATGATCTTGGCGAGGAGCAGGGACACTTTTCCAGTTGCCACAAGGAGTAGGAGAACGCGGTTCAGAAGGGGAAGTGGGACAGCAAGGGTGCTCCTGAGGGCTTGCTTCTGTTTTCTAATTAAAGCTGTCTCCCCTTGGCCCACTCTCTTCCTTTCATCATTTTTTCCTCTCTCTTTACAGGCCTTCATTGAACACCTACTACAAGCCATGGCCCTGTTCTAGGTGCTGAGGTTACAGCAGTGATTAAACAGACAAGAACACCTCATGGAGCATACATTCTCCTGGATGGAGAGAGTCAACAATAAAATGAATAAGTAGGTTTCACTGGTATTGCTCGTGCTTAGTTGCTCAGCCATGTCTGACACTTTGCAACCCCATGGACTGTTGCCCTCCAGGCTCCTCTGCCCATGGGATTCTCCAGGCAAGAATACTGGAATAGGTTGCCGTGCCCTCCTCTGGGGTTTATTGGTATTAGAAGGTAGTAAATGCTACAGGAAAACTAAAGCAGGAAAAGGAGGCAGGATATTTTGTTGGGAAAGAAGGAAAGAAATAAGAAAGGAGGCTGTGGAGGAAAAATGATGGAACGGTTAGATTGGAGATGGTGGAGCTTTGGTGCAGTGAGAGAAGGAGAGTCAGAGCTGGAGGGAAGAGAGATGCTATCTGACGGTGGGATGCCTGAAATGCAGATGTCAGAGCTGGGACAACACCTAGAATGTGCCTGGGGCGAGGGTGACTGAGACAGTGTGGAGGAAAATACCTCTGGAGGTGAGGAGGTCAAGTAACAGAGAGGCCAGAGAATTGAAAAGCCATCCCTGGGACTTCCTTGGTGGTCCAGTGGCTAAGACTCCACACTCCCAGTGCAGGGGGCCAGGGTTTGATCCCTGGTCAGGGAACTAGAGCCCACAAGCTGCAACCAAGAGTTTGCACGCCACAACTAAAGATTCTACATGTAGCAACTAACACCTGGTTCAGCCAAATAAACTTTTTTTTTTTAATGTCACCTCTGTGGATGGTGAGGTCACAGGGTGTGGGAGTGACCCATGGGCCGGGCCTGGAGCTAAAGTTCCCAGTGAGCTAGGAGGTTGGTCAGGAGGCAGGTGGACCCGCTGGGGAAGGGCATGGAGGGTTAGCTAGTTGGTTCAAACTTAGAAGAAACTAGAGGGATTTTTTTTTTTCCTTTGGCTGTGCTGTGTCTTCGTTGCTGTGCCCAGGCTTTCTCTAGTTGCAGTGGCTTCTCTTGTTGCGGAGCACTGGCTCTAGAGTCAGGGCTCAGTAGTTGTGGTACGTGGGCTTAGATGCCCCGAGCCATATGGAATCTTTCTGGTGGTTGTTGTTTAGTCGCTCAGTTGTGTCCGACCCTTTGCGACTCCATGGTCTATAGCCCTCAGGTCTCCTCTGTCCATGGCATTTTCTAGGCAAGAATACTGGAGTGGGTGGCCATTTCCTTCTCCAGGTTATCTTCTGGACCCAGGGATGGAACTCGTATCTCCTGCAAATCTCCTGCACTGCAGGCAGATTCTTTACCACTGAGCCACCAGGGAAGCCCAGTGCAGGGAACACACCAGGGGACACCCAGTTCACAGGGAACACACCAGGAAGATCTGATCTTCCTGTGCCAGGGATCAAATCTGTGTTCCCTGCATTGGCAGGTGGATTCCCAACCACTGGACCACTGGAGAAGTCTGGAACTAGAGTTTTTAAGGGAGGAGAAAAAAAGATGACTTTGAAAGAGTCATGGGGAATGAAGGAAACCAACCCCCCACCCTACACCTCCCAGCTCTGAGGTACTTGGAATATAAGAGAAAATATAGCTTCCTCTTGAACAGGAAGCAGTATCTTAGGGGAGAGCTTGATTTCCATTAGGGCCAGGAAGTGGGGGGAGATTTCCAGAATTGGTAGAGTGGGAGTTCCAGAGAGCCCAGGGGGAGGGTTTGGAAAAGGAAGGAGAGGAGGGATTGGGTAGATTTGGACAAGTGTCTGAGTGATGGGGGCTCAGCAATGACTTTCAGTGAATGATGTGACCAAGGGTGTGGGGCTCAGTGGTCTTTTAGAAGGAGGGAAATTAATCTAGACTGGGTTGCTGAAGATTTATTTGCCTTTTTCCCCAAAAACATTTTATTATGAAAAATTTCAAATATACAGAAAAATTTGAAAAGAATCGCATGTGAGTTTTCACATACCTCTCACTGAGGTTCTACAATTAACATTTCATTCTGCTTAATCATGTATCTATGCATCACTCTCTTTCTCTCCCCATCCATCCATCCATCCATCCACCCATCCACCTATTCACCTATCCCTCCATTGAAAAAATTTTTTGAGGGCATTCCCTGGCAGTCCAGTGGTTAGCAACCCACTCCAGTATTCTTGCCTGGAGAATCCCATGGACAGAGGAGCCTGGAGAGCTACAGTCCATAGGGTCACACAGAGTCCGACATGACAGAAGCGACTTAGCATGCATGCCTGCACAGTGGTTAGCACTCTATGCTTTCACTGCTGCAGGCCTGGGTTCAATCCCTGGTTGGGAACTAAGATCCTGCAAGCCACACGGCTTGGATAAAACAAAAAACAAACAAAAAGAGAAAGAATTCTTAAACCATTTGAAGGAAAATTGCAGACATTAGAATAATTTACCCCTAAACACTTTAGGAAGTATATAACTAACTGAAGTTCAATATTTGTTTATCTTGTCCTGCCAGGCTCCTCTGTCCATGGAATTTTTCAGGCAAGAATACTGGAGTGGACTTCCATTTCCTTTTCCAGGGGATCTGCCCCACTCAGGGATTGAACCCTCCTCTTTTGCATCTCCTACATTGACAGACAGATTCTTTACCACTGAGTCACCTGGGAAGCCCGCAAAAAAGGCACAAATCTTAATTATATTAATACATTAGGTGAATTTTGACAGATGCCTGTACCTATATAACTCAAACCTCTATCAAGATACAGTACATCATCATCACCCCAGAAAGTTCTCTATTCTCCTTCCTAGTGGGTCCCTTCCTCTCCTCACCTGGGTATTCTCCTCATCATAGATTAGTTTTTCCTGTTCTAGTATTTCCTATAAATAAAATCATATTATAGGTACTCTTCTATGTCTAGTTTTTTCCTCTTGGCAAAATGGGAGATTCATTCATGATGTTGTATGTATTGGTAGTTAATCCCATTTTATTGCTAAGTCATGTCCCATTATATGATTATACCAGAAGAATTATGTATTATTCTGTTGATAGTCACTGGAGCTATTTCTAGTTTTCAGAGATTATCAATAAAGTGTCTATGAACATTTTTGTATGAGTTGTTTTGAGGACACATGCTTTCATTTCTCTTAGTTAAATAGCTAGAAGTGAAACTGCTGGATCATAGGTGACTTCTGTTTTAAGAAACTGCCAGATCTTTATCTAAAGTGCTTGTACCATTTTATATTCTTACCAACAATGTCTGAGAGTTCTGGCTGCTCCACCTCTTTGTCAACATGTGATGCTGTCAGTCTTTAATTTTAGTTATTCCGGTAGGTGTGTATTGGTGTCATTGAGGGTTTTATTTTGCATTTTTCTGATGATGAATGATGTTAAGCAGTTTTTCATGTGCTTCTTGGCCATCTGTATATCTTCCTTTATGAAGTTTTTATTCAAATCTTTTGTCTATTTAAAAAGTTGGGATTTTATTTTTTATTGGGCTGTAGGGATTCTTTACATATTCTGCAAGTCCTTTGTCAAATACATTTTGCAAATATTTTCTCACAGCCTAAGTCTTGTCTGGGCTTCCCTGGTGGCTCAGCTGGTAAAGAATCCGCCAGCAGTGTGGGAGACTCAGGTTCGATCCCTGGTTTGGGAAGATCCCCTGGAGAAAGGAATGACTACCTTCATGGCATTCACTTCATGGCAAATAGATGGGGAAACAGTGGAAACAGTGACAGACTTTATTTTGGGGGGCTCCAAAATCACTGCAGATGGTAACTGCAGCCATGAAATTAAAAGACACTTGCTCCTTGGAAGAAAAGCTAAGACCAACCTAGACAGCATAATGAAAACCAGAGACAGTACTTTGTCAACAAAGGTCCGTCTGGTCAAAGCTACGGTTTTTCCAGTAGTCATGTATGGATATGAGAGTTGGGCTATAAAGAAAGCCGAGTGCCAAAGAATTGGTGCTTTTGAACTGTGGTGTTGGAGAAGACTCTTGAGCGTCACTTGGACTGCAAGGAGATCAAACTAATCCATCTTAAAGGAAATCAACCCTGAATATTCATTGGAAGGACTGATGCTGAGGCTGAAACTCCAATACTTTGGCCACCTGATGAGAAGAACTGACTCATTTGAAAAGACCCTGATGCTGGGAAAGATTGAAGGTGGGAGGAGAAGGGGACGACAGAGGATGAGATGGTGGATGGCATTACCGACTCAATGGACATGAGTTTGAGCAAGCTCTGGGAGCTGGTGATGGACAGGGAGGCCTGGCGTGCTGCAGTTTGTGGGGTCAAAAAGAGTCAGACATGACAGAACGACTGAACTAACAGAAGTCTTGTCTATACTACACCAAATGGTGTATTTTGATAAGCAGGTTTCATTTTTGTGAAGTCTAATTCTTCAAACTTTTAAAAAGTAGTCATTTCAAGCTCACTTTGGTAGCACATATACTAAAATTGGAATGATAATGAGATTAGCATGGCCCCTGAGCAAGGATGACATGAAAATTTGTGAAGCATTCCATAACTTTAAAAAAAGTTATTTCTTTCTATGATCTTTTTTAGGATACCTTTGCCTACCTCCAAGTTTCAAAGATATTCTCCTATATTTTCTTCTAGAATTTTAACTTTTGATTGAGGTCTATGATTCATCTCAAATCAATTTTTGTGAATGGTGTGAGGGAGGGAATAATTAATTTTTTTATATTAATTTTCAGTTGTTCCAAAATGAATCATTGAAAAGACTTCCCCTTTTCCCTTTGGATTGCTTTGGTGACTTTATAAAAAAAAATCAAATGTCTGTTTAATTGTGTGTCTATTTCTGTTTTCTTTTCTATTCCATGGTCATTAATCCTTATGATAGTGCTGCAATATCTCAATTACTGTAGTCTTGGAACTCATAATGACAGGTAGGCAAATTCTCCACTTTGTTCTTCCTTTTAAGATGCTTTGGATATTCTAGGTCCTTTGCATTTCCATAAAAATTTTAGAATCAACATGTCAATTTTTAGGAAAGAATCTGCTGGGATTATGATTGAAATTGAGTTGCATCTAAAAATCCTTTTGGAGGGAACTGACATCTCAACAATATTGAGTCTTCCAACCCGTGAATATAGCACTCCATTTCTTTAAGAGTTCTGGAATTTCTTCAGCAGTTTTTGGGTTTTTTTTTTCTCCTCAGCCATATTTTGTAGACTTCAGTGCTGAGGTCTTACACATAATTTGTGAAAATTTTCCCAAAGTAGTTAATGTTGTTTTAAAAAATTCTATTGCAAGGGTTTCCCTGGTGATCTAGTGACTCTGTGCTTCCACTGTAGGGAGCCAGGTTTCGATCCCTGGTTGGGGAACTAAGATCAAAATGTTAAGGTCGCATGAGGTTAGTCATCCTAAGGAGATACAGCAGCTTGCTGAAGAAGGCATGGTGGAGAGGTAGAAAGAACCAGGTTCCTGATAGATAATATTGTTAAGCTGCTGAATTTACTAACCTAGAACTGTCCTAACTCTGAATTTCTCTTTATATGAGATAATGTATTGCCTGTATTTTAGGGAGGAAGAAAAGGTTACAATCACAGCCAAAAAAAAAAGCTACTGCAAATGGAAATTTTTCAAATTTCATTTTCCATTGTTGGCAGCAGAGCTGAGTGCCAGAACAGTGACAGAAAAGACAACCCACAGGAGATCCTAGGTGTGGGAAATGGGGGTAGGGCGGCGCTATTTATTTACAGGGAATTGCAGAGGGTCTGAGAGGGTCAAGAACACCGTGGCCATGTAATGGGAGGAAGAGAGGCACAATATAGCATGGAAGACTGACTTCCTTTCTCTGTCCTTTCCTGAGAAGGGACGTCCTTCCTTAATACCCTCCTGGGAAGGGAAGGCAGGGCAGTGCCAAGCAGCCTTGGGAAATTGCTCTTGTGTTCTCCTCCCAACATCATTCAACTAGCCCTCTAGTGGGGCTGCTGCCTCTATGGCCTGGGCTGAGCGCGGCCCTTTGCGGACAGGTAAGCTGGCCTTGGTGGTACAGGTGGCATATTCTGTCCTCTCTATGAGAAAACGGGTCCTTCGCTGGCCCAGCCGTCAGGGAAGAAAGAGAGTCCCAAATACCTGGGATTTAATCTGCTCAAAACTGCCAAACTTCTGGGCTGGCTTTCCCAGGGCCGTCCTCACTCTGAATGGCTTCTCCAGCCCCATTTCTTCATGTCGCCCCACCCAATTATAGAGTCAGCTGCCCACACCTCTCACAAGGGCCAAAACTTCCAACTCGTGCCCTGAGGAAAGATTTCAAAGATTTTTTTTTTTTTTAAGGAAAAAACTGGACAAGCCCAAGCTCCGCCCGTCCTGGGTCTTGCCCCTGTTTCGTGGGGAAGGGTGTGGGAGGGGCGGGAGGCACGGGAGCTGCCCGGTTGCTAGGCAAAATGGCTGGGGCGGGGCGGGGTGGGCAGCGGCAGTGCAGAGGAGAGCCATCACCCTTCTGTACTCCCCACAGTGCTCCCAACTCCCCTTCAAAGGAAGGTATACTTCCTTTTAGGGCTTCCCTAATAGCTCAGTTAGTTGGTAAAAATCCACCTGCAATGCAGGAGACCCCGGTTCGATTCCTGGGTCAGGAAGATCTGCTGAAGAAGGATTAGGCTACCCACTCCAGTATTCTTGGGCTTCGCTGGTGGCTCAGCTGGTAAAGAATCTGCCTGCAATGCGGGAGACCTGGCTTCGATCCCTGGGTTGGGAAGATCCCCTGGAGAAGGGAAAGTCTACCCACTCCAGTATTCTGGTCTAGAGAATTCCATGGACTTCATAGTCCATGGGGTCCCAAAGAATTGGACACGACTGAGCGACTTTCATTTTCAAGACAGTGCTAGGGGTTCACTGGTGGTTCAGTGGTAAAGAATCCGCCTGCCAGTGTAGGAGACTCAGGTTTGACCCCTGGATCAGGAAGATCCCCTGGAGAATTAAGTGACAACCACTCCAGTGTTCTTGCTGGGAAATCCCATGGATGGAGGAGCCTGGCGGGCTACAGTCCATGCGGTAGCAAAGAATTAGACACTACTTAGTGACTAAACAACAACAAATTGCTGTAACAGGTAACCCCCACCCCCACCCCCACAAATGCAGTGTGTTTCTATCTCACTTTGTGTATAGTTTATAGCAATTGGTTTGTAAGTTCTTCTACACAGGAGTTTAGAGACCAGGATTTTTGCATTTTGAGGCTCTACCATCCCCTGGCCTGTCATCCTTGGCACCCCTCTGGTGGGAGGGGAAGAAACCCCACAAAATGCATAACCATTCCTCAGAAGCCTTGGCACATGTGGTACACATACTTCTGCTCACAGTCTATCGGCAGAAGTCTGTCTGGAGCCGCACTGAGATGCAAGCGAGCCTGGGAAATGTGGTCCCTGGCTCTGCAGCTGTTTCTCAGTGATGGCATGACACTGGAAGGGAGAGCCTGAATTTTGCTGGCCCTGCCACTGAGTCCTACGGCATTTAGAAAATCTATTTATTCACTTGGCTGGGCCAGGTCTTAGATGCGGTTCTCAGGATCTTTGATTTTCATTGTGGAACTTATGTTCTTTAGTTGGGATCTTGAGTCACGGCAAGTGAATTCTTATTTGCAGCTTGTGGGATCTAGTTCTCTGACCAAGGATCAAATCCGGGCCCCCTACACTGGGAGTGCAGAGTCTTAGCCACTGGACCATCAGGGAAATCCCTGAGTCCCATTGCCTTGTCCCACCAGTCTTTCTTTTTAAACCGTAGAGGGCTGTTTGTATGTGAAGGGTTATTCCCCACCCCATCCCCAACTTGGGCTCCTCATGGCTTCCTCTGTCTCTGACGTCACTTTCCACCTCACTTAGCCACCCCAAGTTCCCCTCCTTCTAAGCCACTTGCCTAAATCTGACCTCCTCCGTGAAGCCTTTTAGGGACTTTAATATCCACGCTGAAGTCTTCCATTCTCTGAGGGTCTCATTTGCTGTAAACGTGAGCAAGAATAATTGGGGGGGGGCATCTTCCCCTTTCTTAAACCTGATCTTAATGTTTAGAATTCCTTTAAATGAAGACCAAAACTTTCTGCCCACAACCAACACTGAGGCTTCAGATATGTGTACCCTTGGGAGAGGAGGCAGAAGTATCACACCCTCCAGTCCTTATACGTTCTTCAAGAGGGTATGAAGGAGAGCAAGGGGACCCTTGGCTGAGTGGAGAAGGGGACCATCTAGAGAAAGGGAGGCACCAGGCCTGATGCAAGCTTTGATGGTGTCTCAGCTCTATTTTTCTTTTTGAAGATTTTTTTTTTTGATGTGGACCATTTTATAAGTCTTTATTGAATTTGTTACACATTGCTTCTGTTTCATGTTTTAATTTTTTGGCCACTAGGCATGTGGTATTTTAGCTCCTTGAGGAGGGATTGAACCCGCGCTCCTGGTGTTGGAAGGTGAAGTCTTAACCACTGGACCACCAAGGAAGTCCCCTCAGCTATGTTTTCCAATCATCATATATTGAGGATCTTCCAGTTTATAAACGAAATGAGACTAATTAAATAGTCATTTATTTATTTATTTAGGCTGCCCTCTGCGGCTTACAGGATCTTAGTTCCCTGGCCAGGGGTGGAATGAGGGCCCAAGACAGTGAAAGCGCTGAGTCTTAACCACTGAACCACCAGGGGATTCCCCCCAAGTACTGTCATTTATTAGTGCTTACCATGTGCCAAGCATAGCAAAGCACTATGCGTTGTCAGTTGACCTTCCCAACAATCTAATGAGGTAAGGACTCTTATTTTGTCCCCATTTTGCAGGCAAGGCAAGCAAAATTCAGAGAAATGAAATTTCCCCAGGTCACATGTTATTGTTCAGTCATTAAGTAGTGTCTGACTTTTTGCGACCCCATAGACTGCAGCACGCCAGCCTTCCCTACCCTTTTGTATCTCCCAGGGTTTGCTTAAACTCATGTCCATTGAGCCAGTGATGCCATCCCATCCTCTGTCACCCACTTCTCCTCCTGCCCTCAGTCTTTCCCAGCATCAGGATCTTTTCCAGTGAGTTGGCTCTTCACATCAAAGTGACCAAAGTACTAGAACTTCAGCTTCAGCATCAGTCCCTCCAATGAATATTCAGGGTTGATTTCTTTAGGATTGACTGGTTTGATCTCCTTGCATCCCAGGGACTCTCAAGAGTCTTCTCCAGCACCACAGTTGCAAAGCATCAACTTTTTGGTGCTCAGCCTTTTTCACGGTCCAACTCTCACATCCATACATGACTACTGGAAAAACCATAGCTTTGACTAGATGGATCTTTGTCAGCAAAGTGATACCTCTGCTTTTTAACATTCTGTCTAGGTTTGTCAGAGCCAGGCCACATATTGGGCTGAAGCCTAGGTAAACAACTTCACAGTCTGTGAATTCCTATATGCCTCTGTCTCCTGGGACACCCGTGTGGTAGAGGTGCTTCAGGCAAACCAAATAGCCATGTGCTCCCCCTTACTTCCCAGCCTTCCTAGCAGCAGACTGGGGCCATGTGACTAAGTCTGATCAATGGGCTATGAATGGAAGTGAGGTGTGTCATATCTGGACCAAGGCATTTAGTGCTGGTGTCTGACCGTCCTATTCTCTCTTTTCCTTTGGTGATGACTACAGTGGCCACGGCTTGAAGTGGAGGGGCCACTAGGAGGAAGCAGCCTGGATTTCTGGTCGTTGTACTAAAGACAGCTAGCCTGGAGAGCTGTCCCACCTGCAGCACCTCTATGTGAATGGGAAATCCGCCTCTGTGGTGTTAAGCCACTGCGATTTGGAAATTTGATTTGTTACCTTAGCATGCCATAGCCTTTCCTGACTAATACACAAGACAGGACACCAAATATATCATGGTTCACCCCATTGGCTATTGACAACATAGTCTCCCCAGATATTTTATTTATTTATTTATGGCTGTGCTGGGTCTCTGTTGCTGTACATGGGCTTTCTCTAATTGTGGCAAATGGGGGCTACTCTTCCTTGCAGTGCTAGGGCTTCTCATTTTGGTGGCTTCTCTTGTTGCAGAGCACCGGCTCTAGGCAGGCGGGCTTCAGTAGTTGCAGCACGTGGGCTCAGTAGCTGTGGCTCCAGGGCTCTAGCGTGGGCTAAGTGGTTGTGGCTCATGGGTTTAGTTGCCCCGCAGCACGTGGGATCTTCCCGGACCAGGGATTGAATGTTGTCTGCTGCATCGGCAGGTAGATTCTCAACTAGTGGACCACCAGGGAAGTCCCAGATGTTTTGTTTTGTGAATGGTATTGTGCCCAGAGTAAAAATGACTGCCCAAAGGCAAGCTCTTAGAAGCAGATGGGAGAATCTAAGGGTCTTCCTGAGCCCCCTGAGCAGCAGGGGCCCCAGGGCCTGGCCTCTTGGTCTGGGTTCCTCCTCTGCCCAGCATCAGGCTTCTCTCCCTGTTGCTGGTTTCCAAAGCTGCCTTTGGCACAGCCCCTCGGTCTCCACCCCCAGCAGACAGCTTCCAGAAGCAAAGGCCCAGATACTACTGGCTCCTCTCCAGATGCTGGCCAAAGTGCCTGGAAGTTTCTCTGAGCCTCACATTGTCTTTCAGATGTATCCCTGGGGAGGCAGAGCTCTCGCAATCAGGGCAATCACCGCTTTCTGGCCCCTGCTGACCGGGAACCATGGGTTGGGTGTGGCAGGCAGGAAGCTCAGGGCAGGGCTGCCCACTTTTAGTTCGGACCTGGGGGGAAAGTGGGGGTTTCAGGGCACTGGGCTGGCTCCTGGCTGGAGTGGGAAAAGCCAGGGCAATGAGAACGTTCACTCCTCATCCAGTTCTCAAACAATCATCTCTGAGCATCTCTGTGGGTCTGGCCCTGTGCTTAGTGCTGTAGGAGCACAAAGGCTAGAGGTCCTGGCCCCTGCCTTCCAAGAGCTTGCATCCTATAGGCTCAAGTAGGACATTAGCTGCTAGAAAACCAGAGCACCAGGGAGTAAATCAGTCTGGGAGTTTTCAGTTGCGAGCAACATGACCTCTGGAGAGAAAACATTGCGTGCTTCTCACTTCTGAAAGCAATTCAGTTTCAAATGTTATTTTCTGAAATGTTACTTTTTGAAATATATGTGGTGTGTGTGTGTATGCCAAAATTAACACTGACTCTAGATTTTCTGATTGCAAAATTCTGAAGTTTATCAAAGCTGAAAACTTTTCCTTTCGTTCTCTGTTGGTCCCCTAAGTTAGCTAGTGCCTTAAGTCCATGTTTAAGTTATCCAAACTGAATCAGTATCAAAAAGGAAATATTTTGTCCCCATGTCCAAAGAGATTTCAGCTTCAGGTTTGGCTGGATCCAGGTCCTTATTACATGTCATGTGAACTCTGCATGGTTTTGCTCTCTCTATTTTGGCTTTATTCTTAGGGACGCTCATACTCCTAGGACCATATTCTGTGATTGCCAGTCCCACTTGAAAGAATGAGCCCATTTCCTGGCCACACCAGAAAAGCCCTTATTTAACTGACTCTGACTGGGCCTCAGGCCCATCCCTGAGCTAGTATCTGTACTGGTCAGTGGTGGGGATGGGAGTGGTTTGAGAGAAGATGTAATGCTCTGACTCCTCTCCGGATTCCGGGGTGGTTAGCTCCTTCTGGATCACATGATTGAAGCTCAGGGATACAAGATTTCCCATGGAAGACTAGGATGTTATGATCAGAAGGAAGATAGATGCCGAGCTAGATAACAATCAATACTTACTGCTGGTGGGGTGATAGAATATGCCCTCAGAGATGTATGAACCAAGTGCTGTGAGAATTCAGAGAAGGAAATGTCATCTGCAGTTAAAGACATTAAGGAAGGAAGCATGTAGACTGGGCCTTGAAGGATGACCAGAGTTTGAGTGTTGGATCTGAGGAGATGGGGAAGAAAGGGCATTCTGGACACAGGGAACAATGTGAGCAGAAACTGGAGGCAAGCACAGAGAAGAGCAGGCACTGAAGCTGGAGAAAGGAAAGGCTTTGAATGCCAAGCAAAGGAGGGTGGATTGAATTTGGGAGATATTCATGGATGTTCAGGAGCTGAGGTTGGGTCATCAGATCTGAGCTGCTGGGAGCTGATACTAGAAGCCCCAGGGGCCCTGACCCTCTGCTCCACTCCCTGCCCCTTCCCCCTGGGCTGCCTTGGTGCCCACAGATCCCTTTTCCTTTAGTTCAGCTCAGACAGGGCTGGAGTTTTCCAGTAGAAATGCTTCCTCAGAAGGAAAGTGAAAGCATAAAGTGTGATTATGGAGTAACCATGCAGATTTTCATGCTCTCCAGCATCCAGTCAAAGGTGGGCTTTGTAATTCTCGTCAAACCTGTGTTTGAATTCCTCCTCTCTCCCTGGGGATAAGTCACATAACCTCCCTGAGCCTCCATTTCTTTTTCTGCAAAATGGAACGAGCAGGGACTTCCCTGGTGGTCCAGTGGTTGAGAATACACATGCCAATGCAGGGGACCTGGGCTCGATCCTTGGTCTGAGAAGATTCCACATGCTGCAGAGTAACTGAGCCCGCATGTCACAGCTATAGAGCCTGTGTTTTAGAGCCTGTGCTCTGCAACAAGAGACACCACCACAATGAGAAGCCCACACACCGCAACTGGAGAAAGCTGCGCACATCAAAACACCCAAAGCAGCCACAAACTAATTATTAATTAGTTAAAAATAAAGGCAATAAGCTTTAAAAATATATGAAACAAGTAATTTCCATCTCACAAGATTGGTAGGAGGATTAAATGTGATGCTGTATGTCTCATATGGGGTACACAGGGTCTGCAATGATGATGATGAAGATGATGAAGGAGATGAAAAGACCAATCAGGAGGAAGGAAATCACCAGCACAGTCCGGTCCCTTGGAGAGCTCTTAGCTTGGCATATGAGTGAGGCCCTGTCATCAGGCTGGGCTGTATGATATCGTTGATATGTGGAATCAAAAAAATAAAAGAAACTAGTGAATATAACAAAAAAGAAACAGACTCACAGATATAGAGAACAAACTAGTGGTTACCAATGGGGAGATAGAAGTGAGGAAGGGCAAGACAGTGGTAGAGGATTAGAGATACAAACTATTTTGTATAAAATAAATAAGCTACAAGAATCTATCATTCAACAAATGGAATATAGCCTATATTTTATAATAACTATAAGTGTAGTATAACCTTTGCAAACTATGAATCACTGTGTTATACATCTGTAACTTATATAATGTTTTACATCAGCTATATCTCAATAAAAAAGTTCTTAAAAGAGTGCATATATATACATATAGTGCATATATATAGTACACCATGAGAAGTGCTGGGCTGGATGAAACACAAACTGGAATCAAGATTGCTGGGAGAAATATCAAGAACCTCAGATATACAGATGGCACCACCCTTATGGCAGAAAACGAAGAAGAACTAAAGAGCCTCTTGATGAAAGTGAAAGAGGAGAGTGAAAAAATTGCCTTAAAACTCAACATTCAGAAAACTAAGATCATGGCATCTGGTCCCATCACTTCATGGCAAATAGATGGGGAAACAGTGGAAACAGTGATTAACTTTATTTTGGGGGGCTCCAAAATCACGGTAGATGGTGACTGCAGCCATGAAATTAAAAGACACTTGCTCCTTGGAAGAAAAGTTATGACCAACCTAGACAGCATATTGAAAAGCAGAGACATTACTTTGCCAACAAAGGTCTGTCTAGTCAAAGTCATGGTTTTTCCAGTCATATATGGATGTGAGAGTTGGACTATAAAGAAAGCCGAGTGCCGAAGAATTGACGCTTTTGAACTGTGGTGTTGGAGAAGACTCTTGAGAGCCCCTTGGACTGCAAGGAGATCCAACCAGTCCATCCAAAAGGAGATCAGTCCTAAATATTCATTGGAAGGACTGATGCTGAACCTGAAAGTCCAATATTTTGGCCACCTGATGCGAAAATATTTTGGCCACCTGACTCATTTGAAAAGACCCTGATTCTGGGAAAGATTGAAGGCAGGAGAAGGGGACAACAGAGGATGAGATGGTTGGATGGCATCACCGACTCAATGGACATGAGTTTGAGTAAACTCTGGGAGTTCTTGGGAGGCCTGGCATGCTGTAGTCCATGGCGTCACAAAGAGTCAGACACGACTGAGTGACTGAACTGAACTGATATATACTTTAGTACATGTCTTTATTTATTTCGAGATATTTTATTTACACATAGACATGTATATACGGATTAGCTTGTATATGCACAGACTCTCTCTGGAAGAACATACAAACACTGGAGACCTATAGGTGTTTTGGGTGAAGGAATTGGAGGGCTGCTGGACCAGGAATGACTTTCGTACCTTTACATTTTTCTTCTTTTTTTCTTCATTGTGGCAAAATACACATAACATAAAATTTATCATAACCATTTTTTTTTTTTGGCCACACCACACAGTGTGTGGAATCTTAGTTCCATGACCAGGAATCCAACTCTCGTCTCTTGCAATGGAAGTGTTGATTCTTAACTGCTGAACTGCCAGGAAGTACCCATCTTAACCATTTTTTTAGATTAAAAAGATATTTATTTGCTTGTTTCTGGCTGTGCTAGGTCTTCATTGCTGCACAGGGTTTTCTCTGGTTGCAGCGAGTAGGGGCACTCTCTAGTTGCTGTGCATGAGTTTTTCACTGTGGTGGCTTCTCTTGTTGCCAAGCACAGGTTGTGGGGTGCACAAGCTTCAGTAGTTGCCGCTCCAGAGCTCCAGAGCTCAGGCTCAGTAGTTGTGGCTCATGGACTTATTTGCCCTGAAGCATGTAGGACTTTCCCAGATCAAGGATCGAACCTGTGTCTCCTGCACTGGCAGGCGGATTCTTTCCACTGAGCCACCAAGGAAGCCCCATCTTAGCCATTTTAGGTGTACAGTTCCATGGCATTAAGTACCTTCACATCATTGTGTAACCATCACCACCATCCATCTCCAGAAATCTTTTTATCTTGCAAAACTGAAGCTCTGTACCCACTAATCAGTAACCCCTCCAGCCCCTGGCAACCACCCTTCCACTTTCTGTCTCTTTGAATTTGGCCACTCTAGTGTTCGTTGTTCAGTCACTCAGTTGTGTCCAACTCTTTGTGACTCCATGAACTGCAGCACACCAGGCTTCCCTGTCCTTCATCATTTCCTGGAGCTTGCTCAAACTCATGTCCACTGAGTCGGTGATGCCATCCAACCATCTCATCCTGTGTCGCCCCTTTCTCCTGCCTTCAATCTTTCCTGGCATCACGGTCTTTTCCTATGAGTCCACTTTCTAGGTCCGTTATATAAGTGGAATCTCACATCTTTGCCTTTGTGTCCTTGGCTTCTATCCATTGCCATAACGTCCTCAAAGTTCATACACGTGGTAGCACGTGTCAGAATCTCCATCCTCTTTAAGACTGAATTCTATTCCATTGTCCGTGTATCTCACGTTTTGTTTATCCATTCATTCCTCTTTGGGTGCCTTGGCTTCCACCATTTGACTCTTGTGAATGCTGTTGCTATGAAAGTGAAATCTCTCAGTTGTGTCCAACTCTTTTCGACCCCATGGACTATAGAGTCCATGGAATTCTCCAGGCCAGAATACTGGAGTGGTTAGCTTTCCCTCCTCCAGAGGATCTTCCCAACCCAGGGATCAAACCCAGGTCTCCTGCATTGCAGGCGGATTCTTTACCAGCTGAGCCACAAGGGAAGTCCAAGAATACTGGAGTGGGTAACCTATCTCTTCTTCAGCCATCTTCCCGGCCCAGGAATTGAATTGGGGTCTCCTGCATTGCAGGTGGACTCTTTACTAACTGAGCTATCAGGGAAGCCCCTTGCTATGAAAACAGACGTACAAACCTCTCTTGGAGACACTTGTATCTTTACGTTTCTAAAGCATATGAATTGTACAACTTATTTGAAGAAAAAAGTAAATTAAAATTAGAAAGGATGCGTGCATGTGTTTCTGCTCAGTGAATGCAGTGGTGTGGGCTCTTTGCGACCCCGTGGACTGTAGCTTGCCAGGCTTCTCTGTCCATGGGATTCTCCAGGCAGGAACACTGGAGTGGGTTGCCATGCCCTACTCCAGGGTATTTTCCCCACTCTCCTCTCCTGCATCTTCTGGACTGTTTTGTTGGACTGTTTTCCCCTCCATCCCCTTCGGAGGCCCCTGTGCAGCCCTGGGACCTCAGCGAACACGTTTGCCTGGAGGGAGGAGTGGACGGGACCCCGAGCAGTGTCCAAGGGGGCGTGTCCTCCCCTCCCTTGCTGGGGAGCAGCCAGACGCTGGGGGTCCGGCAGGGACCCGCAGGGAGGGTCTTGCTTAGTCACCGGCAGCCTCTCAAGACGGCCGTGCCCTCGCCTGCCCGCCGCCCACCCTCTGCCAGGCGATTGGCCGGGCCGCATTCCTACGAGCCGCCAGCTGCGGCCCCGTGACTCACGGCGCAGGCAGCCCGGGAACGCCCGGCCTCGTCCTGGGGCCCCGCAGCCGCTGGTTTTCCTATTCGGAAACTGCTTAGCCGCCTCCGCTCGCACCAGCCCGCTCTCCTCCCCGGCCCTCAGAGGAAGGGGCAAGGAGGGCAGAGAAGCTTGGGGACAAACGCCCTCTCTGTGCAGCGACCGACCCATCACCCATCGATCCACCATGGAGAGAACGGATCCACGCTTTCTTATCCCCAGTTCCAGACCCAAACTATTGTCCTTCTAGGCAAATAACCTTTCTCCGTTGGGTCCCAGCGCCCACCCTTTATGAGCAGTTGTTGAGAATCAGCTGAGTACAGAGACTAAGCAGGCCGACCGGGGGCTCCAGCTCCTCAGGACCTCCCTCTGGTTTGGGCACTTTTCTGCTGTGTGACCTCAGGCAGGTTACTCATCCCTTCTGGGCCTCAGTTCCCTTGGTAAAGGAACATAATAACAATATCCATCCCTTAGGTTTGGTGTGAGGACCGGAGACTGGCCTGGCGTAGGGCTGCCTCCTAAAAGGCAGGACACCTGTATTTCGTGGGACATACATATGCTAAAAAAAAAAAAAAAAAAAATCATCCACTGGGACTTCCCTGGCAGTCCAGAGGTTAAGAGTCTCCGCTTCCAGTGCGAGGGGCGTGAGTTCTGTCCCTGGTCAGGGAACTAAGATGCCAGATGCTGCATGGTGTGGCAAAAAAAACCCCAAAACCATATTAAGACAATAAAGGTACTCAAATTCAAACAAACAAACAAATCATTGGCTGTTCACCTGAAATTCAAATGTAACTGGGTGTCCTGTATTTTTTTGCTAAATCTGGCAACTTTAGCCTGTATGTTAGCTGGTATATTGATAATAAGTGTTGGATGACATGGAAGGCTTTTTAAAAGTTTTATTGAAGTATAGTTGATTTACAATGTTAATTTCTGCTGTACAGCAAAGTGATTCAGTTACACATGTATATATACTATGAAAGGCTTTTCATCATAGTATTTGTATGTGCCTAATCTTCCTTACTAGATTAAAAGCTCTTCAAAAGTACTCAATCACTCTATCACTCAGTTATTAAGGGCACCTTGTTGTTGTTCAGTTGCTCAGTTGTGTCTGACTCTTTGCAACCCCATGGACTGCAGTATGCCAGGCTTTCCTGTCCATCACCAATCTCCCGGAGCTTGCTCAAACGCATGTCCATTGAGTTCATGATGCTATCCCACCATCTCATCCTCTGTCGTTCCCTTCTCCTCCTGCCTTCAATTTTTCTTAGCATCAGGGTCTTTTCTAAGGAGTCAGTTCTTCTTCAAATCAGGTAGCCAAAGTATTAGAGCTTCAGCTTCAGCATCAGTCCCTCCAATGAATATCCAGGATTGATTTCCTAATAACAGTTCCAAGATTTGGGGGTAAAGCTTGGAGCCAGACCTCATCCTTGCCCTCACGGAGCTTCTAGTCTGGCAAGGAAGAGGACTATTAAACACCAATTATCCAAAATGATTGATAACCATTGTGACAAGCCCTGAGAAATCCTAGCCTCAGGGAGAGTCTGTGTTGGGGGCCTGAACTGGTCAGGGATGGGTGCCCAAGCCTTGCACGTGTCCACTTCTTCCCTCAGCGTCCTGCCTGGTGGGCGGCTGGACAGTGGTGCTGATGGAGAAGGACTAGGGGAGGATGCTCCTGATCCCTGGGGAAGGAGGGCTGATGGGTCCATCCGTGTCCCTGCAGTGGACCCACGGATGGACACACCCCAAACCATCCACACTCTCCCCATCCTCCCTGTGAATGGAATGGGTTGGGAGGTGGCAGGTTTAGCTAAGGACCCAGTCTGTGATCAAGGTGGATCTGGGCCAAATCCAGGTCCTCATCTTTAGGAAAGTCTCCTTCCTGTGTGTTTGTTCAGTCATCAGGCTCTGGGTCGGGGCTAAAAGAACAGGCTTGGGGTGAATGTGGTCTCTCCAGGCTGGAGCATCATCTTGAGATGTCACCAGAGGAGAGTGTCTTAAAGATCAAGTGACCTGACATTTGATGGATGAGGAAACTGAGTGCTTGAGAGCGAAGTGACTTCTGAAGGTCACACAGATCTTCCTGGTGGAACTGCCACCAAAACCCAGGCTGACTCTCAGCCAGGCCAGAACCCATGTCCTGCCCCCTAGCCCCCGGCCCCCACCCTCTGCTGCGGTGTCAGAAAAGGGCCCTGTGAGTATACTGTTCTGCCTTCCCCTGGGAATCCCCGCAGGGGTCACCTGGGTGCCCATGGCCCCCCTTCTCCCACATCCCCCAGGCAAGTTTCGGTGTGTTTCAGGCCTCAGGCCTGCAGCTCCAAGCAGGGGAGCCACTGAAAGCCAACCTCAAACAACAGATGAGAAAGTTGACCTTGAAACAATTTCACTTCCCAAATTTCATGGTGGTGACTATGATCTGGGCAGTGGGATCTGATATCCTTAATGCTCCCTCAATAGCTCCTTGCAAAAACCCTAAACAGTTGGGCCCATGGCACTTCCAGGTTCACTGAATGCAGGAACCCTCTCTCCTTTCTCCCCAGTGCTGGGTACTGATTCAGGCTCCCTGCCCTGGAGAAGGGGCTCCCCGAGCCCCCAGAACCATCCAGCCAGCACAGGAGTCCCCAGTCCTCTGGGCTGAGATGTCCACAGGTGAACAAAACAGAGCTTTCACCTTCTTAGCATCTCTTTGCTCTGTCTCTTCTCCAAGCCCACATCTACAGCCCTCTGGAACACCCTTCTCTTTCTTTTTTTTTTTTAATAATATAATTATTTGTTTTTGACTGTGTTGGGTCTTAGTTTCAGTTTAAGGGTTTCTCTCCAGTTGTGGCATACAGGCTTAGCTTCCCCATGGCATGTGGGATCTTAGCTCCCCTACCAGGGATCAAACCTCCGTCCCCTGTATTGGAAGGCCGATTCTTAACCACTGGACCACCAGGGAAGTCCCAAGATCCTTCTCTTTCTTTCTTGGCAGCTTGATGTCATGTGAGGTCCTATGGCCTCATGAGTAGAGTCTGCTCTCAGACATCCCAAATTCACCTCTTGATGTTACCATTCCTGGCTGTGCATGGCAGTTATAAAATATATCCACCCATTCTTTGACCTTCTGCCCATCAAGAAGTGGGGTCTATGTCTCCTCCCCTTGGAGATGAGCCAGACTTACAGAGTATGGTGACAATAGAGAATGGCAGAAGTGATATGATGTGACTGCCAAGGCTGGGTCTAAAGGACAATTCAGCTTCCATCAAGTTCTCCAGGGATACTCAGGTTTGGAGCCCAGAGCTGCCATATAAACAATGCAAGGCCGCCATGTTGTGAGGAAGCCCAGACCACGTACAGGTGTCTGGTCACCCGTCACAGCCCAGGAAAGTCTGTGCTGACCAGCATCAACTGCACACAGTAAAGGGAGCTGCATTTAGAGAAAAATGGATGAGCCAGAGGTGCCTGCCAGGGATGCTTGGAGCTTCTCAATCAGGACCAACTAATAAGTAGAGCATTGATGGCCACAAACCTGGCTTAAGCTCAGGGACTCAATGTCAAGGGACTCAATGTCAAGTGTCTCCAGAGATGGATGGGCTCAAGGGGCCAGACCTCTGTCCCAGTCTGTTGGACTCACAATGAGAGACACTGTCTCTGGGTACTGCTCCTAGCTCTTAAGCCAGCACCCTCCTCCCCATGGGCTCCAGCCCAGGCAAAATGCTCTCGTTGTGAGCAAGTTGGGAGGGACCAGTGATCTGGGCTGCTAAACCACACCAGCTCTCTAGCTTATGTTTCCTTTATTTCTTTGTTTCTTACTTAGCTCTTTCTCCATGAAGGCAGGAGCTCACAAGAGTTTGTCTATATTGTAATCTGCATCACTTACAACAATGTCTGGCATATAGTAGGTGCTCCATCAACATTCTCTGAGTAAGTAAGTAAATGAGTGGATGGATCGATGGTGTGTCTGTCACTGTGAGGCCAGATCAGTGGCAGACTAGGTCCTGCTCCTTTGTCTGTGAAATGGGCACTGTGATGGGACCTACCCATCCGGGGGTGTTGGTGACTTGAGAGGATGGACTAGGGCCCTTGCCTGGTGTGTCACTAACACTTAAGGGATGATTGCTGGGTCTGTTACCATTGTCAGTTGTTACCAGGACACTGGTTGGGTTCCCTCTGACCAAAAAGGCAAATTCAGGTTTTCTGATGCCACTTGGCCTAGACTCTATGAAGCCACCCAACCTCTGAGCGTACTTGGGCTTCTGACACTCCAATCAGATGAGGCACCTTCTTGGGGCTCCCCGAGCCCCACTTGTATCTCAGTCTTAGCTCTGGAAATCTGTTGGTCTGTGAAATCCCAGGGATTGGGGACTGAGCGCCACCCCTAAAGCCCAGGTCTAGCAGCACTGCTGCCCAGGGTTGGTGAGTGGATAATGAGGGGATAGAATTGGTCACCTCTTCTTAATATCTTCTGCTTCTGTTAGGTCCACACCATTTCTGTCCTTTATTGTGCCCATCTTTGCATGAAAAGTTCCCTTGGTATCTCTAATTTTCTTGAAGAGATCTCTAATCTTTCCCATTCTATTGTTTTCCTCTATTTCTTTGCATTGATCACTGAGGAAGGCTTTCTTATCTCTTCTTGCTATTCTTCGGAACTCTGCATTCAAATGGGTGCATCTTTCCTTTTCTCCTTTGCCTTTCACTTCTCTTCTTTTCACAGCTATTTGTAAGGCCTCCTCAGACAACCACTTTGCCTTTTCGCATTTCTTTTTCTTGGGGATGGTCTTGATCACTGCTTCCTGTACAATGTCACGAACCTCCGTCCATAGTTCATCAGGCACTCTGTCTATCAGATCTATCCCTTGAATCTATTTGTCGCTTCTACTGTATAATTATAAGGGATTTGATTTAGGTCATACCTGAATGGTCTAGTGGTTTTCCCCACTTTCTTGAATTTAAGCCTGAATTTGGCAATAAGGAGTTCATGATCTGAGCCACAGGCAGCTCCCGGTCTTGTTTTTGCTGACTGTATAGAGCTTCTCCATCTTTGGCTACAAAGAATATAATCAATCTGATTTCAGTATTGACCATCTGGTGATGTCCATGTGTAGAGTCGTCTCTTGTGTTGTTGGAAGAGGGTGTTTGCTATGATCAGTGCTTTCTCTTGGCAAAATTCTATTAGCCCTGGATGAAGCACAAGATGGAATCAAGATTTCTAGGAGAAACATCAAGAACCTCAGATATGCAGATGACACCACCCTTATGGCAGAAAATGAAGAACTAAAGAACCCCTTGATGAAAGTGAAAGAGGAGAGTGAAAAAGTTGCCTTAAAACTCAACATTCAGAAAACTAAGATCATGGCATCTGGTCCCATCACTTCATGGCAAATAGACGGGAAAACAGTGGAAACAGTGACAGATTTTATTTTGAGGGGCTCCAAAATCACTGCAGATGGTGACTGCAGCCATGAAATTAAAAGACACTTGCTCCTGGGAAAAGTTATGACCAACCTAGACAGCATATTAAAAGGCAGAGACATTACTTTGCCACCAAAAGTCTGTCTAGTCAAAGCTATGGTTTTTCCAGTAGTCATGAATGGATGTGAGAGTTGGACTATAAAGAAAGCTGAACACCGAAGAATTGATGCTTTTGAACTGTGGTGCTGGAGAAGACTCTTGAGAGTTCCTTGGACTGCAAGGAGATCCAACCAGTCCATCCTAAAGGAAATCAGTCCTGAATATTCACTGGAAGGACTGATGTTGAAGCTGAAACTCCCAATACTTTGGCTACCTGATGAAAAGAACTGACTCTTTTGAAAAGACCCTGATGCTGGGAAAGATTGAAGGCAAGAGGAGAAGGGGACAACAGAGGATGAGATGGTTGGATGGCATCACCGACTCAATGGACATGAGTTTGAGTAAAGTCCAGGAGTTGGTGATGGACAGGGAGGCCTGGAGTGCTGCAGTCAATGGTGTCACAAAGAGTCGGACACGAATGAGTGACCAAACTGAACAGAACTGAACTGAATTGATCAGAGTTTTCTTTTCTGAGATTGCTTGATACCCTCTCATTCCTCAAATTTGACCTGAAACACTTCAGCCTCACTCCGTCAACACAGTAAGGATTACTGTCCTATAGCAGCCAAGATGGTGGCCCACAGGGCCAGTTTCTTCTCATACCCCTCCTAGAGCATGAGTTCCATGTGGGCTTGTTAAGATAAAGTGTGAAAGAGTTGCTCAGTTGTATCCAACTCTTTCTGGCTCCATGGACGTAGCCCACCAGGCTCCTCTGTCCATGGGATCTCCAGGCAAGAATACTGGAGTGCATAGCCATCCCCTTCTCCAGGGGATCTTCCCGACCCAGGGACTGAACCCGGGTCTCCTGGATTGCAGAAAGATTCTTTACCATCTGAGCCATCAGACAAGACAAAGGCAGCGGTAGTGTCAGAGAAGTCCCACCTACAGGTGGCCATGACCTCTGAGAGCCACCTGCTTTCTTCACAGCAAACATAGCAGGGAGATCTGGTGGTTGAAGCAAGTGTCTGTGCTGTGAGGCAGTGCTTCTCAGAGAGATGATCTGCCAAGGAGCCGGGGTGAGGAGAGGGGCCTGCCCTCCCTATGTCCCTCGGCTACCTCAGGGCCCCAGGCCAAGAGAGGGCCCCTCCCCCAGAATGAGGGCAGGAGGAAGGGGGCTGGGGAAGACCAGTACTGCTGGCCTGGGAAGACCAGGGGTAGAAGCCACAGTTTGGGGGGTGGGGTTCAAGGCAATTCTAGAAAAGAATGGATCATGGACTTCCTTGGTGATGCAGTGCTAAGAATCCACCTGCCAAGGCAGGGGACACAGGTTCGATCCCTGCTCGGGGAAGAATCCATGTGCCACAGGGCAACTAAGCTGAGCCCTTGCGCCCTAGAGCCCGTGCTCTGCAACAAAAGAAGCCACTGCAATGAGAACCCTGTGCATCACATCTGGAGAAAGCCCGAGCAAAGCAACGAAGACCCAGCACAGCCAAAAACAGACAAACAAACAAGTGAAAATTAAGAATGGATTGTTAACCTACGTTGTGTATATATGCTCAGTAGCTCAGTCGTGTCCAACTCTTTTTGACCCCATGGACTGTAGCCTGCCAGTCTCCTCTGTCCATGGGATTCTCCAGGCAAGAACACTGGAATGGGTGTCATATCCTTCTCTAGGGGATCTTCCTGACCCAGGGATTGAACCTATGTCTCCTCTGTCTCCTGCATTGGCAGGTGGGTTCTTTACCACTGAGCCACCTGGGTTACGAGCTAATTAACTTCTCACTGTCTTGGGGACCTTCTTCCTCCACAGCTCCCTCTTCTGCCTTCACCCATGGCCACCACCTTCTCTTGCCCCACGAGGCCTGCTGGGCTGGCCCATTTGTTCTTCTACTTCAGCTACTTGGGAAATTGGCCAAGTGTGGCCTCAGCGTGGCCCACCTCCCTGTCCAGGCCCCTCTCTCAACTCCTTTGCAGTCCTTCCTGGGGGCCTTGGGCTTCTCAAGGTGTCCCCCAACCTTCTGGAGAGGTTGGAGACCCACAGCAGCCCTTTCAAAAGGAGGAATCTCTCTGGCCAGGGAGGTGCGGCGGGGGCGACCTTCTCATCCTCTGTACAGTTTCCAGATCATTCCTCCTTCAATCTCCTGGCCCTTCTGAACACACACCAACCAGTTGTAGCGGCCACGCCTCTGTCAGTGCTGGTGTCCATCACCTTCCTGCCACCCCCAACACTCTGGGGGCCTGCTGCCTGTCATTCACCCTGGCCTGGCTCTCTATGACTCCCACATCCACACAGATGCTCCGCAGCACCCAGACCTCCTGACATTGCTTTCTCCACTCCGCCAGCCGCCCACTCCAGGGGTTGCTCCCCACGTCTCCACCCTGATCACCACTCTCACCCTCCCAGCTCACATTTCCTTCCACGGGCACTTTGTCTAAAACTCCCACTCAGGGACTTCCCCATTGGCTGTCACCCCTCCCCTTTCCCGTCTGCCTCTCCCACCTTGGAGTCCATGGTCTACCATTTGGATCTGATTATTGTCTTTCCCTTGTAGCTCAGTTGGTAAAGAATCGGCCTGCAATGTAGGAGACCCGGGTTTGATTCCTGGATCGGGAAGATCCCCTGGAGAAGGAAATGCAACCCACTCCAGGATTCTTGCCTGGAGAATCCCATGGACAGAGGAGCCTGGCAGGCTACAGTCCACGGGACTGCAAGAGTCGGACACAACTTAGCGACTAAACCACCACAACCGCCACCACCATCGCTTTGCAACACCCCCACCTCCTGCTCCCTGCTCCCTTCATCGTCCTCGGCTGTTGGGGGACCCTCCCCGTGGCGAAGCCCACTCTCCACTTTCTCCCCAGAGAAGCAGGAAGCTGTAAGACAGTCCCACAGCCCAGCTGCCAGGGTGCACCCTCTCAGCTGGGCACTGGCCTGGCCTGGAGACAGTCCCCTTTTCCAGATGCGAACATGGACAGAACTGAAGGGATATGGAGGGTGAAAGGGAGAAAGGATGTGCCAGAAGGACTTGGGAGTTTCTGGCTGGAGGCAGCAGTCGGCTGTGCTGTGGAGCCATTTTCTGAGATGGGACAGATGGGAAGAAGCAGGTTTGGAAGAGAAACCCAGGCTTCCTGCAGCGGATTCTGCCCGGCTTACCTCCCACACCCACTGTCTGCCACTGCTGATCTCCTGCCTCCTTCCAGCTTAGCCCCATGGTCTTATTAAAGCATTACACAGAATACATCAGCTAGCTTCCTTAAAACCTTTCAGCGGACTTACATCTCACTGCAGAATTAATCCAGTGTCTACAAATCTTTTTTTTTTTTTTGTGAGAGTTTGCCAGCATGTGCTTCAGCAGGAGGTTTATGGCTTTATGGTTTATTTATTTATGGCTATGCTGGGTTTTCATGTCTAGGCTTTCAATAGTTGTAGCAACCAGGGGCTACTGTTCATTGCAGTGCTTGGGCTTCTTATCTCATTGCAGTGGCTTCTCTTGTTGTGGTGCACGGGTGTAGTTGCTCCGCAGCCTGTGGAATCTTCCTGGAGTTGGGATCAAACCAGTGTCCCCTGCATTGCAAAGTAGATTCTCATCCACTGTGCCACCAGAGAAGCCCCTACAAACTTTTTCTAATCTGGCTGCTGGCTTCCTCTTCTGTCTCATCCCTTCCACTCTCCACTTCACCCACATCGAATATTCCAATTCTCTAGCTATGCAGAGTGCCTTTCTTTTGCTCCTCCAATGCCCTGGGCACTGTCTCACCACAGTACATTCGCACGAGCTGTGCACTCAGCCTGCTGTGCTCCTCCCATGGCTGGTAACTTAGATGTCACTTTCTCAGGGAGCCTTCTGTACCAAGCATCCAGTGCAGCCCACCAGTCACTCCTGGTCACATCCCACCCTGTTTGCCATGTCTTTCACAGAACTTATCATCACCTAAGATTACCTTGCTAGTTTGTGTTTGAGTTTACTTTCCCCCACACCCCAATGAGGAGTCTTGCTTGTGATGCATTCCTGGTCCATGACACATACTAAGCTGTCAATGTATATTTGTGAAATGTATAAATGGATGGAAGGGAGGAGGGAGGGAGGAGTCTCTTTCTCCAGCGTTGTTGTGAGGATGAGCTGTGATACTGAGTGGGCAATCACTCTGGAGACTGGCTCATGCCACACGTGGTGGGCATTTTGCTCCAGCCCCACACCTGGCACATAGTAGGTGCTTAGTGAGTGCTGATGAATGAACTCATGCAACACAAGGCAGAATTTAGGGTGGAAAGAAGGTGCAGATAAAGTGCCAGGGGGCAGAGGAAGAAGGTGGGGGAGGTGGGGGGTTCTGGCTGGCCATCCTGCCCTGCCTGTCTCTCCAGCCTCATCCCTCGACAATCTCTGCCCCACCCCACCCCCACGATAGCATCTCCTTCTACTCTTGCCCTTTCCCACCTCCAGCCCTTTTGTTCACAACGAACCTCCCTCCTAGAAAGCCTGCAGAGAGGCCGACTTCCACTCATCCGGCACATCTTAGCTCAGCCCTCCCCCGATTCCTTCACTGATGCTCCTTAAACCCTGCAGTATGCCTGTCACTGTACCTGACTTTCAGGCATTGGAAAGACAGCTGAGGACAAGGCGTGAGGTCCCCTGCCCTCCTGGAGCTTACATTCTAGTGGGTGAGACAGAGAACAAACTGATCAGCAACCAAAACATCGGCCTCCTCCAGGAAGCCTTCCCTTTCCCCAGCCTCCCCTCCTTAAACCTGGGGCTTCTTCTCTGACCCTGGTGCCCCTCTGCCACTGCACTTGATTTTTGTCTGTCTCTGTCTCCACTTAGGAGATAGGATGGCTGAAATTCCTGCCTTTTCCATCTCTTATCCCAACAGACCTGGCAGTGGTGATAACTAGCTTTGAGTTGAATTTCAGAGGCTGAAAAGTTGAGGCATGATGTTCTGGGTGGAGGGGCAGGGCCAGGGTACTGTGTAAGTGCCTGCATGTTTGGGGAGAGGATGGGGTACAGGTGAGGGGCGGGGTGAAGGCAGCATGACCATTGTCACGGAGGGCTGCTCAGGGTTCAAGTGGGGTTCTCTAGCCCTTGCTTTGCAAAGGGAATATTTTTTTTACATATTTTGCTAAAATATGTTTTAGTAAACTACGTTTTACTAAAGCGCTGAGATAGGCTCAGTCACCTGTAAGGTCATCTCTGAATAAGTTGCCCCTCTCTCTTCCCTGTCCTTCCCAACAATGACTTGTAGAAGCAGAAAACTAAACGTCACAGTCTCAGTCAGCAAGCGCCTGGCTTAGGGAACCTGTTAGGTGACCAAGAGGTTAAGTAGAAGTTGGAGTCACTCTCATGAGTGACCTATCCATATAGGGTGGTTAAGGGAACTGGGATGACTTGGGGACATCCCTAACCTTTGAGGCTGACGTCATGGTGATAACCACTCACCCACAACACATCTCATGGTGCCCATGCTCCACCGAGGTGAGCGAGGTCCCTCACACGGGGCTGTGTGTCTGTTGCTCTTATGGGCATGCAAAGGGAACCGGCCTCCGCCCCACCCCACCAGGAAATGGCAGAGATGCTAGAATCATTTGAAAAGCTCTTCATTCTTTTATTTGGCAAGTATTTTCCAGAGTTTCCTCCTATAAGGTGCCCACAACTAAGGGAATAATAAACCATACATAGGTACCTTGGAGATATTACAGATTCAGCTCCAGATCAGCACAATAAAGCAAATATCTTAATAGAAGGGGTCAAACAAACAAAATTTTTGGTTTCCCAGTGCCTACAAAAATTATGTTTACACTATACTGTAGTCTATTAAGTGTGTGGTAGCATTATGTCTTTTCATACTGTTCATGGAGTGAAAAAGTTGGCTTAAAGCTCAACGTTAGGAAAACTAAGATCATGGCATCTGGTCCCATCACTTCATGGGAAATAGATGGGGAAACAGTGGAAACAGTGTCAGACTTCATTTTTTTGGGCTCCAGAATCACTGCTGATGGTGACTGCAGCCATGAAATTAAAAGACGTTTACTCCTTGGAAGAAAGGTTATGGCCAACCTGGATAGCATATTTAGAAGCAGAGACATTACTTTGCCAACAAAAGTCCGTCTAGTCAAGGCTATGGTTTTTCCCGTGGTCATGTATGGATGTGAGAGTTGGACGGTGAAGAAAGCTGAGCGCCAAAGAATTGATGCTTTTGAACTGTGGTGTTGGAGAAGACTCTTGAGAGTCCCTTGGACTGCAAGGAGATCCAATCAATCCATCCTAAAAGAGATCAATCCTGGGTGTTCATTGGAAGGACTGATGACTTTGGCCACCTCATGCGAAGAGTTGACTCATTGGAAAAGACCCTAATGCTGGGTAGGATTTGGGGGCGGGAGGAGAAGGGGACGACAGAGGATGAGATGGTTGGATGGCATCACCGACTCGATGGACATGGGTTTGGGTAGACTCTGGGAGTTGGTGATGGACAGGGAGGCCTGGCGTGCTGCAATTCATGGGGTCGCAAAGAGTCGGACACGACTGAGTGACTGAACTGAACTGAACTGAGCATTATGTCTAAAAAAACAATGCACATACCTCAATTTGTGCTCAGTCATATCCGACTCTCTGTGACCCCATGGACTGTAGCCCACCAGGCTCCTCCATGAAAGTCCATGAGAGTCCATGGAATTCTCCAGACAAGAATACTGGAGAGTTTGCTATGCCCTCCTCCAGGGGATCTTCCTGACCCTGGAGTCTCCTGCCTTGCAAGTGGATTCTTCACCCACTGAGTCACCTGGGAAGCCCCAATTTAAATTTACCTTAACTTAAAAATACTTTATTGTTAAAAGTGCTAACTCATCTGAGCCTTCAGAGTCCTAATCTTTTTGTAAGCCTCCTGTAGGGTGTGGCATCACACAGGAGGAGGTGTTTGAGATGGGCATTGAAGGATGGGCTGTATGACTATCAGGTAGAAGGGTGTTCCAGAAGAACAGACACTTGGGGAGGCAAAGAGGTGTGCAACGGCAGGTCTTGTGCAGTGAGCATCAGGCAGCTCTGGGTGTGGGTGTGGCTCCATTTATCATGGCCATCCTGTGTGCCCAGCACTGGACCACACTGTTTCACTGATCAAACCCAAATCGAAGGTGATTTATAGATGAATAAGCTGGTGCCCAGAGAGGCTTGGTAATTTGTGTGAAGTCCTATATAGCCAGTGGCAGAGCTCAGGTTCAAATTCAGGCTCGTCAGATTCCAAAATCTGTGCTTCTAGCTCATCAGGTTCCAAAATCTGTGCTCCTAGCCACCACATTGACCTGCCCCATGACATGATACAGGACCTGAGAAGCCAGGGAGAACCATTCAGACTTGAGTACCAGGGACAGAATTCCCCGAAACACAGGGCCATTTGAGCTCCATCTTCAGGAGACCTGTCATATCTTCAGATTTTCATTGTCTAAATGCTTGTCTTTATTTAAAAAATTTTTTCTTGAGACTTATGGACACGGGAAGAGGGGAGGAGAGAGTGAGACATATGAAAAGAGTAACATGGAAACTTACATTACCATATGTAAAATAGATAGCCAATGAGAATTTGCTGTATGGCTCAGGAAACTCAAACAGGGGCTCTGTATAAACCTAGAGGAGAGGGATGCGGAGAGAGGTTCAAAAGGGAGGGGATAAATATATATCTATGGTGGATTCATGATGAGGTTTGACAGAAAACAACAAAATTCTGTAAAGCTATTATCCTTCAATAAAAAAATAAATTAAAAAGAAAATTTTTTTTCTTTATTTTTTTAAATTGGAGTAAAGGTGACTTACAATGTGTGAGCTTCAGATATACAGCAAAGTGATTCACAAAGTGATTCACAAACCTATTCAGTAGGTTCTTGTTGGTTATCTAGTTTATATATAGTAGTGTGTGTATGTTAATCCCAAGCTCCTCGTTTATCCCTCCTGAAACGCTTGTCTTTACATGTTTCACTTTTAAAAACTCAAATTTAAATCATTTCTTCTAGACATACGACACATGTGAAGAAGTACACAAATCAACTAAATTTCACTGAAGTAAGAAAAAGCAATTTTTCACCCAGGTCAATAACAGAACATTATGAGCCCTCAGCCGCTGGCCTGGTGCCGCCTCCTAGACACAGACCCTGAGGTTACCACTCTCTGAGTTGTAACAGCACAGATAAGTTTCGTTTGCATTTGAACTTCTTATAAATGGAACCATAAAGACTGTTCTTTTTCTGTGTCTGGCTCAACATTTGTGTAGCTTAATTTATTCATTCTCACTTTCATACAGTATTCCATTATGTGAATATAACAGGATGTATGTCACCATTCTACTGCTGGCATGTAACTTGTTTTCAGTTTTTGGCTATTATGAGTAAAGCTGCCATGAGCATTCTTATGCATGAGTCTTGGTGAACACACATACTCATTTCTGCTGGGTTGATACCCAGGAGTTGAATTTCTAGGTCAGAGAACAGTATGGGAATGCCCAGGTTCAGTGGATATGGCCAGTTTCCCAAAGTAGTTGTTATAAATTACATCCTCACTACCAATGAGTCAGAGTTCCAATTACTCCACGGTCCTGTCAACATTTGATATTGAAAGTCTTTTTTTCTTTTTAGTCCTGGTGGGTGTACAGGGATATCAAATTTTAGTTTTAATTCACATTTCTCTGATGACTAATGTGGTTGAGCATTTTTTATCTGTTCATTGGTCCCTTATATATCATCTTTCTTTGAAATGTTTAAGCCTTTTACTCATTTTTCTATTCTATTTTTCACATCTATTCATTTTCCTTGTTGATAAGAGTTCTTTATATAATTCTGGATATTATTCCTTTGATGGAGATATGATTTATGATATCTTGTCCCAAATAAATTTATTTTATCGACCATGATTACTATGAATAAAAAATCAATATCACATCTCATGAATAGTAGGTAATTGCAAAATACAGAAAATAAAAAGAAGACAATGTTACTATATTCTAGCTAAATATCACACAGCTGGCAGCATGGCTAGAATCCTGTTAAGAGATTAACAAGTGAAAAAGAGGTGTTAATGACATTCTAGCAGCGCGTGGAGACTTTCCCCTTGATATCTTTAGAAGGCTGAAAAGAATTAGAGGTCTTCCCTGGTGGCTTCCTAGGTGGCACAGTGGTAAAGAATCCACCTGCCAGTGCAGGAGATGCAAGAGAGGTGGGTTCCATCCCTCCCCGGGGGTTTAATCATTGAGTCAGGAAGATCCTTTGGAGTAGGAAATAGCAACCCATTCCAGTATTCTTGTTTGGTTCCCTGTTTAGGGACGATCCTACATGTTGCATGGTGCACCCTACCCCCAAAAAGAGAAGGTTGGAAAGAATTAGAAAAGAAATAACTTTCTCATTTTGCAGCTCCATGTTAATTATTGCCTCAGTCTACCCTTTGTCCTGAGCCTCCTATAGTTATACCACCCACTGTGTGAGGTGGGCACAACTGTTAGGAGAGGTGGATGCAATGAGGATTTTTAAAATTTTTAATTAAATTAATTATTTTTTGGCTATGCCGGGTCTTTATTATTGTACAGGCTTTTCTCTAGTTGCAGTGAACAGGGGCTACTCTCTAGTTGCGGTGTGCAGGCTTCTCATTGATGTGGCTTCTCTTGTTGCAGAGCACCAGCTCTAGGGTGCTTGGGCTTTAGTTGCGGCTTGCTGACTCAAGGCACAGGCTCAGTAGTGGTGGTGCATGGGCTTAGTTGCTCCGCAGCATGTGGGATCTTCCTAGATCAGGGACTGAACTCATATCATCTGCAATGGCAGGTGGATTCTTTACCACTGAACCACCTGGAAAGCCCCAATGAGGTGTTCTTTTTTTAACTAAGCGGTTCACATATTGAAGTTGATGTTTTAGAAAAATCATTTAGATGACAATGTGAATAAAAAGCAGAAATAGGAGTGAAGGACCCAAGTTAGGAGGAGATGAAGAAGTCCAGGTGGTAAGTGTCAAGGGTCTAAAGCAGGGGTGAGCCAGGGACTGGGGTGAATGTGGGGACTGGAAAGAGGTAGAATCGGGACAATGCAGTGGCTGATTGATGTGTTAAGAGAGTAAAAGGAGATGTCTAGGGTGACTGTGGGGTTTTTAAGTTGGAGGACTGGGAGGAAGGAGGTAGCAGAGACTGGAGAAGCAAATTGTGTGAGGGAGGAGATGGTGAAATCAATCTGTGATGTGTGGAGTCTGAACTGTTTGCAGGACCTCACAGGGAGTGTCTCCCATTTATTTATTCATTCATTCATTTCACAAATATTCACTGACCACGTATGGGTGCCAGGGGGGCAGCAGTGAATCCAGTGAATAAGATTTCTGCTCTGATGGACCTCAACATTCATGGGAAAGATGGGTGGTGGGAAAGATAGATAAGAACAAGCAAAGGATGCACAGTGCTCAGGGCCATGGGGTGAATTGGGGCCCTGATGGAGTAAGCACAGCAGTTAAAGCTGTCGGTCGGTGTGAGTGAGCTTTCTTAGGGAGAGGGGCAGAGTGAACCAGAGGGGAGGGTGGAATGCCAGTGTTCAGGGGCAGCAGGGGAAGGAACACCCTTTAAGTAAACCTCGGAGAAATAATCGGAAGGGGAGGAGGGCAGAAGTGGATCACAGGAAGAGGGTCTCAAAGACCTTTCAACGGATGCATTCATTTATTTATTCAATTAGACTTTAGTTGGTGCCTTCTGAGTACCAGGCTCTGGGGAACCAGAGATGAATGTGAAGTCTCTGGGGGGAGGCAGTCGTGCAAACTACCAATGATTAGGCTACACGAGAAATTTTCCATTATGGGATACACACAATGTATGTCCTGGGAGCGCAGAGGCTGGGAACTCCCACTTTTTGAACCTACTATGTGCTGGGCTTCCTAGAGGAGTGGGCACAGAGTTAGAGAATGGGGGGGAGGGGAGGCAAGGGCATTGACAGAGAAGGACCAGCTTGAGCAAGGGCGGGAGGTGGAAAGCTGCTTGGTGAGTTCTGGCAGCCGGGCATCCACAAGCACCAGAAGGGTGGAGCAAGCCAGAGGACCAGAAGGCTGGGACGGCCTTAAGATCATGCCAGGAGAGTGGGCTGAATTCAGAAGGTGATGGAGCCGCTGCAGGTTTGGAAGAGAGTGCCTGCCACTCGGCACTGTCCCACCGGGCCCACAGGAGCCAGAGCCCCTGGGGACGCTGCTTCTCTTCCCACCCCCAGCAATTAGGAGGCGCCGCACACAGTGCCCAGTGCCCACTCTGCAAGCCCCACAGAGCCCAGAGCACCCTGGATGAGCCCTGGGAGAGGGGGTGGGCTCATGCTGAAAGGCATCTTTCAGAGAGGCACGTGAGAGTCGGGTAGAGTATGGGGCACTCCAGCGTCTTGGGAGCGTTCTTGGAAGAGTGGGCTGAGAACTGAGGGCATCTATCAGGGATGGAGAAGAGTGGATGGGGCGGGAGGCGTCAGGGTCCAGCCTGGTGGTCTGAGCTCCAAGCTACCTCCTGAGCAGGAGCCCTGGGCTGAGGAAGGGGCAGAGCCCTCTCCCTCTGCATCTTCTCTTGGTCCATGTCTCACCTACCTCCTCCCCCAGGGCTACCCTGGGGGCTCAGACAGTAGAGAATCTGCCTGCAATGCAGGAGACCTGGGTTCGATCACTGGGTCGGGAAGCTCCCCTGGAGAAGAGAATGGCTACCCACTCCAGTATTCTTGCCTGGAGAATTCTATGGACAGAAGGGCGACTAACATACACACATGCCTCCTCCCCTTCTACACATCATCAGCCTCATCTCCCAGCCTTGCAATTTGGGGCTGCGCTGAAACTTGGGGG
This sequence comes from Okapia johnstoni, assembly GCA_024291935.2. Classification (NCBI taxonomy): domain Eukaryota; kingdom Metazoa; phylum Chordata; class Mammalia; order Artiodactyla; family Giraffidae; genus Okapia; species Okapia johnstoni. The sequence continues at coordinate 16,988,843 of CM044306.1, read as the reverse complement.
CTGGGGGCTGTAGGGGAACTCTAGGTTCTCTTGGCCAACGCCCACAGAGGCCTTTTGGGCAAACCCTCCTGGGTATTCAGGGTTGGGACTCACCCTTTGGGGAAAAGACCTCTGGCGCCCCCTACTGCCAGCTCAGCGTCAACGATCCCAATCCTATGTCTCCCACCTGACCCTGACCCCTGAGGCCAGAACACACTGAGGGCCAGTTTCAGCGGCTTAAGTAATGTGGAACCTCACCGGGACCCAAGTCTGGCTTGTGATGTTTACCTGGACTCCGGCAGCTTCCTAGTTGATCTCCCTCCCCCCCTTCCTCCACTCACAGATTAAAGAGAATCTCTTTAAAAGCATAACTGTGGAATCAATTCAGTTCAGTTGCTCAGTCATGTCCGACTTCTTTCGATCCCATGGACTGCAGCACTCCAGGCCTCCCTGTCCATCACCAACTCCAAGAGCTTACTCAAACTCATGTCTGTTGAGTCGGTGATGCCATCCAACCATCTTATCCTCTGTTGTCCCCTTCTCCTCCTGCCTTCAATCTTTCCCAGCCTCAGAGTCTTTTCAAATGAGTCAGTTCTTCGCATCAGGTGGCCAAATATTGGAGTTTCAGCTTCAACATCAGTCATTCCAGTGAATATTCAGGACTGATTTCCTTTAGGATGGACTGGTTGGATCTCCTTGCAGTCCAAGGGACTCTCAAGAGTCTCCTCCAGCACCACAGTTCAAAAGCATCAATTCTTTGGTGTTCAGCTTTCTTTATAGTCCAACTCTCACATCCATACATGACTACTGGAAAAATCATAGCTTTGACTAGACAGACCTTTGGTGGCAAAGTAATGTCTCTGCTTTTTAATATGCTGTCTAGGTTGGTCATAACTTTTCTTCCAAGGAACAAGCATCTTTTAATTCTTGGCTGCAGTTACCATCTTCAGTGATTTTGGAGCCCCCCAAAATAAAGTCTATTACTGTTTCCACTGTTTCCCCATCTATTTGTCATGAAGTGATGGGACCAGGTGCCATGATCTTAGTTTTCAGAGTGTTGGGCTTTAAGCCAACTTTTTCACTCTCCTCTTTCACTTTCATCAAGAGGCTCTTTAGCTCTTCTTCATTTTCTGCCATAAGTGTGGTGTCATCTGCATATCTGAGGTTATTGATATTTCTCCTGACAATCTTGATTCCAGCTTGTGCTTCATCCAGTCCAGCATTTCTCATGATGTCCTCTGCATGGAGAATCCCATGGACAGAGGACCCTGGTAAGGCTACAGTCCATGGAGTCGCAAAGAGTCGGACACGACTGAGGGACTTCACTTCACTTCACTCTGCATATTAAGTTAAATAAGCAGAGTGACAATATACAGCCTTGACGTACTCCTTTCCTGATTTGGAACCAGTCTGTTGTTCCATGTCCAATTCTAACTGTTGCTTCTTGATAACAAGTAATGAACTACCCAACACGCAACAACTTAAATGGCTCTTAAGGACATTACACTGACAGCAAAAAGCCAACCTCAAAAGGTTACATACTTTATGATTCCATTATATAACTTTCTCAAAGTGACACAATTGTAGAGATGGAGAACTGACCAGGTTGCCAGTCATCCAGGAAGGGGAGGGAGGGCAAGCCTGTAAAGGGGCAGCAGAAGCCATTTCTTTTAAGGTGATGGAACAATTCTGTATCTTGTTTGTGGTGGTGGTTGGATGAATCTAGACATGTAACAAAATGCCATGGAATTATACACAAAGACACACACAAAAATAAGTGCGTGCCCCAAATGGTGAAATTGAGCGAGGTCTGTAGTCTAGTTGTGTCTAACGTCAACCACTTTTCTGGCTTTTGTAATAAGCTACGATTATGTAAATTGTCATCACTGGGGGAAGCTGGGTGATGCGTACATGGGACTTCTTTGTACTATTCATGTGACTTCTTTTGAGTCAATAATTCTTTCAAAATAAATATCTTATGCAAAGGGAAAAAAAGCACACATGGCCATATCAGCTACATGTTTATCTCTACTTTGTGTCACCTGGTGGGCTACAGAGGATGAAGTCCGTTGAACGAAAAGTGCCATCTCCTTCAGTAAACCAAGCTCTCCTCTGAGGCTGGCAATAGAAGAATACTCCCTCTTGGAGGGCACAGGGGACTGGGCCTCACAGCCCCAATTCTGCCTGGGGGGTTGTTGTTGTTCAGTTGCTTAGTCATGTTCAACTCTTTGCGACCCCATGGACTGCAACATGCCAGTCTTCCCCGTCCTTCACTATCTCCTGGTGTTTGCTCAAACTCATGTCCATCCAATCATCTCATCCTCTCTTGCCTCCTTCTCCTGCCCTCAGTGTTTCTCAGTATCAGGGTCTGCTCCAATGACTCAGCTCTTCGCATGAGATGGCCAAAGTATTGGAATTCAGCTTTAGCGTCAGTCCTTCCAATGAATATTCAGTGTTGATTTCCTTTAAACCCTAAAGATGCTGGATTCCATGGTCTTCGTTTTTTGAATGTTGAGTTTTAAGCCAGCTTTTTCACTCTCTTCTTTTGCCTTCATCAAGAGGCTCTTTAGTTGCTTTTTGCTTTCTGCCTGGGGAGACTTGCTTGTTAATTCCAATGGGTCCTCTCCTGTACTGGCCTGAGGGAATGTTCTCTCACCTCTGATGCTCTGGTCCTCAAGCGGACAAAGTGCCCTTCTCTTAACACTGGGGGCTCAGTCTTTTATAAAAAAAAATGTTTTTTCTCTTAAAATTTTTTAACAATGACATAAATTTTGTAATCGGGAAACAAATTTTTTTAAGTTAAAAAGTTTTGAGACACCTCAAGCTTCATATCCAGATACAGTCATGTATGAAAATCATATCTGAGCCCTTTGTAAAAAATTAATTGATGTACGTTTATTTATTTTTGGCTGTGCTGGGTCTTTGTTGCTGTGCTCGGGCTTCCTCTACTTGCGGTGAGCTGGGGGGCCACTCTCCAGTTGCAGTACTCGAGCTTCTCTTGTTGCAGAGCACAGACTGCTCAGTAGTTGCAGCACATGGGCTCTAGAGTGCAGGCTAGTAGTTGTGGCACACGGGCTTGGTTGCTCCTTGGCATGTGGAATCTTCCAGGACCAGGAGTTGAAACCATGTGCCCTGCATTCACAGGCAGATTCTTAACCACTGGACCACCAGGGAAGCCCTTAGCACTTTTCTATATCACTCTAAATCATTTCAATGGCTGTGTTCCTCTGTATGATGTTAGAAGGCTAATTAAGCATCAAAAGGCAAACATTTCACCAGCTAAATAAATATTTAGTCCTATTTCAGTAAGACATTTTATTTAATCATATTAATAAAATTTCACAAGAATACAGCCTGGGAGTGGTAGAACTATCTTTTGACAGAAGCTGCTTACATGTGTAACACAATAATAAGTCTCTATGAAATGTTTCTGCAGGGGATGCTGGTATCCTCCTGGGTATCACGAATACATTTCTGGGGCTCAGTCTTGGAAAAAAGGCTGCTCTGGAGTGCCAGGAAACAAAAAAGCCATAACCCAGTGTGCTGTCTTTCCCCCTGGCTGCACTCTGGGGGCTCCCCGGGGATGCTTCCATGGGTCCCATCATAGAGACTGTCTTGACGCAGGGCCCAGGACTCTCCTTGGGTCCGAGGAAGGAAGATTAGCAGGACTTCACAATGTTCCTGCACCAGTTCCTGGGCCATGTGTGTTGCACGTGTCTCATTTTATAATCATAAGAAGTCTCCAAGGTCAGTGTGAATGTCCTGACCATCCATACAACACATGGAGCTGTACAACCTGGCCAAGATTCCTTGATAAGAAATGGCAGAGCTGGGTCTTGAACTCTGACTCTCTACCTTTTCATGTATTGGTTCATTAATGAGTATCTACTGAATATCTATCATGTGCCAGGCACTATGCTAGGAGCCAGGCATACACAGGTGAGCAATAATAGAGTCCTCATTCTCTTGGGGCTTACAGTATATTGGCGGGGGTGTGCATGTGAAGTCACTAAGTCATGCCCAACTTTTTTATGACCCTATGGACTGTAGCCCTGCCAGGCTCCTCTGTCTAAGGGGTTCTCCAGGCAAGAGTACTGGAGTAGGTTGCCATGCCCCTCTCCAGGGGATATGCCCAACCTAGGGATCGAAGCTGCCTCTCTTTTTATCTCCTGTACTGGCAGGCGGGTTCTTTACCACTGGTGCTACTGGGCATAGATAACAATAAATAATCATGACAAATGATTGTAAAATGCCAAGCTGAGTTAAGAGAGGCACATTAGTCTCCAATGGTATATAACCAAGAAAACTGACTGAGCTGGGCATTCAGAGGAGCTGCCTGAGGAAGGGTTGCCTAAGCAGAATGTGAAAAGATGACTGAGCAAGGGGAGAACAGAACTGCACTCACATGACTCCGACTCCTTGTGACCCCATGAACTGTAGCCCACCAGGCTCCTCTGTCTATGGGATTTTCCAGGCAAGACCACTGGAGTGGATTACCATTCCCTTCTCCAGGGGATCTTCCTTGACCCAGGGATTGAACCCGGGTCTCCAGCCTTGCAGGCAGATTCTTTACCATCTGAGCCACCGAGGAAGCCTGGAAGAGTGAGCAAGGGCTGCAAATGGTGAGAGGAAGGAGCCAGCTGGATGTTGTGGTGGCTGCCCTGGGTACCACCCAGGTGCCCCTCCAGGACTGAAGCACTAATTGGCCCAGCTTCGGGAAGGTTGGCAGCTGAGAGCTCTCATCTGAGCCTCTCTCTGGGACGAGCCCTGGGCTATAGAGAGCCTCTTTGCTCAAACTCATGCACCCTACAGCCAGCCCTACATCCCCCAATTGCCCAGAGCAACCTTGATCCAATGACTGGTAGATAAAGCCTTTTATCTACCTGACCCTTTTATCTATCTGAGGGTCACCCTGGCCTCACTGCCACAATGGTGGGGGGGGCATGCTGAGCATGTCCCAGCCTCAGTTTCCTGCAGGGTTGGCTGAGGCCTGAGATGGGCCTGGATCACAGTTCAGCTTCTCCCTTGGTCCAGCCCTGCCACCTCCTTTATCCCACACAGTCTTTGAAAGCCCCCAGTTAACTGCCTACAGGCTTCTTTCCATATCCTGCAGAATTCAACCCGAGACAGCAATTAAAAGCAGAAGAGAGGAAATGGCCAGTGATCAGGGATACTCTCTGAAAAAAAGGCAAGAGATGAGCTGTACCCTGGAGAGAGGTCTGCTCTGAGGTGTCAGGGGCAAGGAGGTGAGGGCAGTTGTGGTGAAGGAGCTCTGAGCTTGATGGTGGGATGTACAAGGGTTCCCATCTTTTCTGTGACATAGTGAGGTCACCTGTCAAGAGAGAGAGCAAGAGAGAGAGAGAGAGTGGGGGCAGGGGGCTGGGGAGAATGAAGACCTCAAACAGATATCACAGCAGGCAATAGAGAACAGAAACCTCCCACGTGGCAGGTTGGGAATGTACAATGATGCAATCAGTGAAGAAAACCAGAGTTTGACCAAAACTGTAGTTTGACAGTTCCTCAAAAAGCTAAACATAGTTACTGTATGAACTAGCAGTTCCACTCCTAAGTATATATGGAAGAGAGTGAGACATATTCCTATGAACTGACTGTGTCCCTCCCTAAGTCATGTGTTGAAGTTCTAACTCCCAATGAGTTGGTGTTTGGAGGCGGGGCCTTTGAGAAGTAATTAGGTTAAATGAGATCATAAGGGTGGGGCCTCAGGATGGGGTTAGTGTCTTTATAAGAAGAGGAAGAGATGAGTACACTTGAAACTAACACAACATCGTAAATCAACTAGAGTCCAATATAAAATGATTAAAAAAAGAAAGCCATTACCAGAATCATTTTTAAAGTAAACAAACTGATAAATTTGGCCCTGTGCTGTGCACAGTTGTGTCCGACTCTCTGTGACCCTATGGACTGTAGCCCAGCAGGCTCCTCTGTCCATGGGGAGTCTCCAGGCAAGAATAGTGGAGTGGGTAGCCATGCCTCCTCCAGGGGATCTTCCCAACCTAGGGATCGGATCCAGGTCTCCCACATTGCAGGTGGATTTTTTACCTTCTGAGCCACCAGGGAAGCCCAAGAATACTGGAGAGGGTAGCCTATCCCTTCTCCAGGGGAACTTCCCAACTTGGGAATCGAACTGGGGTCTCCTGCACTGCAGGCGGATTCTTTACCAACTGGGATTCTTTACCAACTGAGCTACCTGGGAAGCCAAATTTGGCCCTAAAATGCATTAATTTTCTTCACTATAGAACTATACCACAAAAAGCTTGATTATAACTTTTAAATTGAATCACATGTACTATAATTAATTGGTTGATTCCTATTATAGATAAATTCATAAAACTGAAGCTGAAATAAATCATGCTTTCAGACAATGCAACATAAGTTTTTAAGTTTCCAGGATATTGAGTGAGGCATTATAGTGAGCTGGCTGGTTCCCATTTTACAGTGCAGCAGAAGATAACCAGAATGAATTCTGAAGACTTCTTATTCACTTTCCCTTGAAAATGAAACTGGCCAATGGTAGTCAGTGCTTGGCTATTGTTAAATTTACCCCTCAAAATATTTGATAAATGAATGAATACTTTTTACTCTTTATTTTTAAATTTTTTGACTCAAAAAAAAAAAAGCAAAGAGGAAGAGATGAACTTTCTCTCTCTCCCTCCTTCTCCCTCTCTCTGCTGTATAAGGACACAGGAAGAAGGCAGCCATCTGCAAGCCAGAAAGAGAGCCCTCACTACAACTCCGCTGTGCCAGCACCCTGATCTCAGACTTCCAGTCTCCAGAACTGAGAGAAATGATTTCTGCTGTTGAAGCTACCCAGTCTATGTTATATTCTTATAGAAGCCCAGGCTGACTAAGACAGTATTTCCACATTAAAAACTCATGCCTGAATGTTCACAGCAGTATTATTCATAACAGCCCCAAATGGAAACAATCCAAAAGTCCATCAAATAGTGAATGGATAAAAAAAAAATGTCACATATATGGTTTTTTCAGAAGTTGTGTACGGATGTGAGAGTTGGACCATAAAGAAGGCTGAGCATCAAAGAACTGATGCTTTCGAACCATGGTGTTGGAGAAGACTCTTGAGAGTCCCTTGGACTGCAAGGAGATCAAACCAGTCAATTCTAAAGGAAATCAACCCTGAATATTCATTGGAAGGACTGTTGCTGAAGCTCCAACACTTTGGCCACCTGCTGTGAAAAGCCAATTCATTGGAAAAGACCCTGATGGTGGGAAAGACTGAGGACAGGAAGATAAGAGGGCAACAGAGGATGAGATGGTTGGATAGCATCATCGATTCAATGGATGTGAGTTTGAGCAAACTCCAGGAGATGGTGGACAGGGAAGCCTGGTGTGCTGCAGTCTATAGAGTCTCAGTCCATAGGGCCTCAAAGAGTTGAACAACAAAATCTGTAGTGGAATGTTATTTGGCCATAGGAGTGAATGATGTAGCCCATGTAGCCATGGGCTACATGGATGAATCTCGAAAACATGTAGCCCATAGGTTAGTGGGGACAACAAGGACATGGAGGCACAGTTACATCACACGGAGGCAAGTGTGATGAGAGAGAAAGGCCTGTGTGATCTGAGAAGAGATCTGAGACCTGAGAAGGGGGGGCAGGTGTGAGCTGAGGCTGGGAGGAGGAAGAGGAATTAGCCAGGGAAAGGGGAGGAAGACAGGAGACAGTGGGCCCAAAGGCAGGGAGGCAAGAAACATTCTGGAGTGGGCTGGGAGCTACACCCATGGGCACAGAGGTGTGCAGAGGTGGGAGGTGCGGCTGGGAAAGGCCTCAGGGGTCTTGGTCAGACGGCTGCTAAGGGGAGGATGCAACTGGGAGGTAAGGAGCCCGTCCAGATGAAAGGTTGAGTGGAGGTGGGAGAGGCCCAGCTGGGAAATATTTAGAAGGAAGAAGATTGGGACTCGGTGGCTGACTGGTTACGGAGGGAGAGGCCCCTCGGGTGCTTGGAGGTGCTGTGCCCTAAAATAGGGGGAGGGGCTGGTTTCAGTTTTGTTGCAGGCAGGCTGCACTTGGAGTGCCTGGCAGCCACCCGTGTGGGTGGACATTTGCACTTGGAACTCCGAAAAGAGTGGTTTGGGCTGCTGACAGAGATCTGAGTGATGCACATGCTGGCTTGGTGACTGAGTCCGCAGAGTGGATTGGATGAGAATTGTCAGGGAGGGTGGAGGGAGAGAGTGGTGGGCCGGGGACATTTACAGGCTGGGCAAAGACTCATGTTGCATGGATGGTGTGTCTCTAGGATGACAGGCAGTTCAGAAGTCCACTCACATGAGGGCTGGGCGTGACCACCAGATTTATCACCCAGACAGGCACCAGAGACTGTTTCTAGGGCAGCATCAGGGCAGACACCCAGCTGTCAGAGGACCTGGGGCTTCTGCTGAGAGGGAGAGAGAGACTTGGAGAGGGGGCCCCCTGTGACAGCCCTTATCAGCTTTGCTACCCTCACTTATTTTTGTCTGTGTCCCAACCAGATGGCACTTCAGGACTGCAGATACTATTTTTATGTATCTTTGTGTCTTCAGACAGAATCCAACTCATCACAAATGTGTTCACTGTACACCTTCTGGTTTGCAGTGGAGGGTTTATGACTGAGCTCAGACTTCTGGTGGACTCATAGTAGAAGCTCAGACCACGTACATGAAGCTCTGCCACCAACCTGCCCTGTGACCTCAGGTGAGTTATGACATCTCTCCAGGAGTTTGTTCATTGGTAGTAGGTAATTTCTTTCCTTCTTTCTCTTTCGTTTTAAAAATATTGATTTATTTGGCACCGAGTCTTAGTTGCAGCATGCAGGATCTTTTAGTTGCAGTAGGCAGGACCTAGTTCCCTGACTAAGGATGGAACCTGGGCCTGCTGCATTGGGAGCTTGGAGTCTTAACCACTGGATCACCAGGGAAATCCCCACAGTAGGTGCTTTCTGAAGCTCCAGCTGGTGATAGAAAGTGATGATTTCGGGACTTCCGTGCCTGCGGCTACATTGCGGGACAACCACCAAACTTTTGGCAGGGTCAAAAACCTGGGGTGGGCTGGGGTGGGGAGCTGACACTTCCCAAGACCTTCCTACCCCAGGATCCTCCTGCCATTGTCCTGCCACAGGCCCCCCTTCATTGTGGTCCCAAGGCCTTGAGCACTCTGCCCTCTGCCGGCCTCTCCAGCCTCACCTCCCACCCATGCCCACTGGCTTTTAGGGCTTCGGTCACCATGGTCTTCACTCAGATTTTGTTCTCCCCACAAGCCTCCCTGCTTCAGAGCCTTCGCTCATGCTGTTCCCTCTGACTAGACACCCCTTCCCTGACTTCCTCACCCTGTTGACTTCTCTTCGTTCTCTAGCGCTTGGCTCAAATGTGACATCCGCAGAGGCATCCTGGGCCCCTGGGGGACAGTCACACCCCAGTAACACAGCTTCAGAGCACCCTGTGCTTTTCCCAGCTCCCATACAAACATGATTAGCCAAATAGTTCGGTGTTTGATATCCATCTAGTTCTGCCCTTAGACCTGTGAGAGGGGGTCCCTGCCCTGCCATGGGTCTCACTTTAGAAGGTTCTACTGTGGTGCTGGAGAAGATTCCTGAGAGTCCCGTGGACAGCAGGAGATCAACTAGTCAATCTTAAAGGGAATCAGTCCTGAATACTCATTGGAAGGACTAATGCTGAAGCTGACATTCCAATACTTTGGTTACCTGATGCAAACAGCCAACTCGCTGGAAAAGACACTGATGCTGGAAAGGACTGAGGGTAGGAGGAGAAAGGGGCAACAGAAGATGAGATGGTTGAATGGCATCACTGCTTCAACGGACATGAACTTGGGCAAACTCTGGGAGATGGTGAGGGACAGGGAAGACTGGCGTGCTGCAGTCCACGGGGTTGCAGAGTCAGACACAACTTGGCAACTGAACAACTCTGGACATTCTCTGTGCCTCTCCCCCCAGGATGAGGAATCTGTGGGGTCCCCTTAGAACCCAGGCCCATCCCTTTAGACCATGCTCCTGACATGTGGGACCCCATGTCCCTTCCCTCAGAGGGTGGACCGTGTGGGATGACCAGGGACAGCAGTTTGCACTTGTGGTTGGAATGTCCACGTATGTCCCTCTCCTTGGGCCAGGATGCCCTGAGGGTAGGAAGATTAGGGGTGGGGCTGGGTTGAGAGCAGAGCCAAAGAAGTTAATGTTAGAACCTGGCTTTCCAGGTCATTGTAAAAGTATATTTGTCAGAGTAGGAGAATTACGATGTCCCTGGTGGTCCAGTGGTTAAGAAACCACCTGCCAATGCAGGGGACATGGGTTCAATCCCTGGTCTGGGAAGACGCCATAGGGCAACTAAGCCCGGGCACCACAACTACTGAATCCATGTGCTACAGAGCCTGTGCTCGGCCACAAGAGCAGACACTGCAATGAGGAGCCTGTGCACCACAACTAGAGAGTAGGCCCCGCTCTCCGCAACTAGAGAAAGCCAGAGCACAGCAATGAAGATCCAGCACGGCCAAAATACATAATATTAACAATAACAAAGTAGGAGGATATTAACAAAAAATTAAACAACAAAGTAGGGAACTAGAACACATTTTATTGATTTAGCTTGATTTATAACTTTACAACATGTTGACGTACGGTATGAGGCCTCCATTTGTACTCTTGCCCCAGGCCTGCTGGCATTAGGGGTGGGCTTGGGTCAGTTCCGCTCACTGAGCCACAAGCTCCACCAGGGAGGCAGTGTGCGGTACCCCTGCCCCAAAGCACAGAGCCTGGCACAGAAGAGCAGATAATAAATATTGGCTGTGAGAAATGAGTGAGATAATCCAAGTAAGATGCTTGGCATGGTACAAATGTCAATAAATATTAGCTTCTGTTGTTTGAACGTATGAACGGGTGGGTGGGGGAAGGAGGCTGAGACCCACAAACTGAGGCGGTTTGTGTCTTAAGAAGGAAGGGGGGCTGATGATGTCAGGGTCGGGTTCACACTTCCTTTCCTGAGGTCGTGCCTGCCTTCCCCCTACCCTGCAGGTCTCTCTCCCAGTTCTTCACTGCAAGGTGGGCACCAGGGAGGCACACCTGACAGCGAGGGCACTGAGAAGGGCTAGGATATCTCCTGCCAGTGCTATTATTCCTCCCCTCAGAGAAGAACAGCTGGGGAAGACTCCCTCTTTGCCCTCAGGGACCTCTTCAGACAGAACCCACCAGCTTAGTTTCACTGCTTTACCCATAAGGACAGGCTGTTGGGGGGGGGGGGGAGCAGGGCGGGGTAGCTGAAAGGACTGATGTCACCTTCACTGGAAGCTGTGCTCTGGTGTGACAGAAGGCTGAGCTGGGGAGTCCAATCACACACCAGACCCTGAACAAGTCACTTTGCCTCTGTAAGCCTCAGTTTCCTCATCTGTAAAATGGGGTTGTGAGTAGAAATGGTATGTGTCAAGTGGCAGGGGCAGGGTACACATTTAGTGACCAGGAAGAACCCTTGCACAGAGCACAAAATGGATCAGGGAGGGAAGGGACACAGAACTCCAACTGGGAAAGTGGATGAAATGGTGCACAGCCAGCCAGTGGTTGAGCCTGGCAGGAGCTTCGGCCCAGAGGCCTGGGGAAAAGCAAGTTCAGCCGCCCACTGGAGGCCCGGATCAGTCCTGTTACCGCAGCAGGGAAGCTGTTGCTTGCTGCTTCATGATGGCACAGTGCCACGCACAGGGCCGGGGACCCGCAGGGTCTCCGTGAAGGCCTCCACCAGGTGCAGGCCTGACGAAGCCAGGAAGGCCCTCAACCGTTTCCACCCAGCATCAGCGGGTGGAAAACTCGCCCCCACCCTGCACTCTCGCAGGTGCCCAGTAGGTGGCGCTGTGGTAAAGAACAGACCCCAATTAACCTCCGAACAGGCCAACTCCGGCGGGGCGGAAAAAAAAAAAAAAATCACAGTTTGAAGACTTCCCACCAGGGGTCACCATACCCTCAGAACCGAGGGGGTGCAGAACTCGCACCCGCCTACGATCTGGAGGGAGGCGGAGGTCTCAGAGATAAACAGTCCAGCCGCGTGGCCTCCAGCTGCCCATGCAGGACCACTGTCGCCGCCCCCACTCCCAGGTCCAGCAGCGGGGGTGGGGCTGGGGGCCCGCGGTCAGTGCGGTGGGAAGATGTCCGAGCACTGCTGTAGGATGAGCTCCACCACCTGGTTCTGGAACACCATGGTCATGGGCATGCTGGCCTCCTCCGTCTCTGGCCGCAGCAGCGTGGGCCCGAAGACTATGGCCACGTTCTGCACGGACATGCGGTTCTGTTCTCCGTGCTCGATCACCCTGCAGCGGGGGTTGGGGGTTGGAATCAGGGCCCAGAGCTGGGGGGAGAGGGGTGGGGTCCCCTCAGGCCCGCCTCCCCATTCCCGCGCAGCTCCCCGCGCTCACCGGCACAGGTGCTGGAAGAGCACCCGCAGCGTCTCGTGATTGGGGGCGGGCAGTGAGCGCACCAGGTCCCGCACACAGCGGAAACGCTTGGCCGGATCCTGCAGCTCTGGGCCAGGGACGGGTCAGAGGGAGGAGAGGGGGGAAACAGAGGGGGCTGACTTCGGTATTTGGGGGAGGGGGGGCCTGGTCACAGCAGGAGCGTGCGTGAAGCAGCCCAGCCCCACCCGCACCCCATCCGCCCCATTTCCCCCAGGCGCTCACTGATGGCCGCGAGGAACTGGCGGAAGTGTGAGAAGGGGAATAGGGGCTCGGGCAGCTCTCGAAAGAAGAGCTTCAGGGCGCCGGTGATAACATGAACGTCCTCCCAGCGCCCGTCGTCCAAGTCCAGACGTTCATCTGCGGCGGGGGGTCAGGGGGTCGGGGGGAAGGAAGAAGAGGTCAGCTCATTCCTTCAGGCGCCTTCAGGCCTGGGGCAGAGCCGAGGGGTGGGCCTCACCGTGGTCCACCTTATAGCGCAGCTTCTGGATGGTGGCCAGGTTCCCACTGATGCGGTACAGACCGTCGATGTCCAGCCCTGGAGCGGAGGGAGGCGCTGACCCCGGGTTCGGTGGGCTGGCGCTAAAGCCTGCTCTGATTCCTGCTCAGGAGCTCTCGTTCTTTCCCCCTTGACCCTGCGCCCCACCCCCTCCCGGGAGGTCTCCGTCTGGGGTTCTGGAAGGAGGCCTTCAGGCTCTGGGAATGCCTGGCCCGGCGCGGTTACGTACCCCGGGCCTCGACGGCGCGGATGCTCTGCTGCACGAAGCGCGGCACTGGGCTCTTCTCGCGCTCACACAGCTCGGCCAGCGGGCAGCCGAACACCTGGTCTGGGGGAGAGGCTCGTCAGCGCCGCCTCGCCCCCGGGCCACCGGCGCCCCGCTCTCCGGGTCCCTCGGGTACCTTTGATGTAGCCCTTCTCCCGCAGCGACTGCAGCGTGGGCCGCCTCAGCAGGAACTTGCGGAGCTTCTGCCGGACCTTGCTGATGTCGCCCTCCAGGCCTCCGGGCCCCGGGGTGGGCGGTGCTGCCCAACGCCAATGGGAACGCGAGGGCTGGGTCAGTCGTTGGCACCACGGTTGGTCCGCCCGGCTGCCCCAGCCCGGTTGTCACCGCTCCCCCAAAGGATGTCTGCCATCCGCCTCCACCCGCCTCACCCCCACCCAAGCGCACCTGCGCCAGGCCGTGGCTCATCCTCCCGCCAGCTTCCTAGGCGCTCACTGGACCCAAAGTCCACGCTGCTGCTCTCACTTTCCTCCTCGGGGGGCAGGTCTGCGGACTAGAATCACAATCTCAGAGAGGCAGAGCCAGGGAGGAGGGGGATGGCGGGGGGCCGGGGGTGGGGTGGGGAGGGTCCTTCTGGGATGGGGTGAGGGACTGAAATGCCCTCCCAGCAGGCCTGGACTGAAGACCCCTAAGCAGAGAGTTCTCTGTTCCCTTATCCAGGTCAACTCAGCTTTACCTCCATAGGGAACCCCATTCACACACCCCCACCCCCCTCTTAGCTGCATGGAGTCAGGCATCCTGTTGTCCCCCACCTTTTCTCATCCTGACGACCCCTACCCACCTCCTGGCTCCTGGTCCCCTTTCACCATCATTTTCCTTAGCTCCTCTGTACATACTCCACTAGGTCAGCATTTCCCAATACGTGGCTCCCAGTTCAAGTTTGCAGTGTGAGCTGGGACCAGAGCACTGCCAACCACCTCATCAGCATCACCTTTCTGGATCTGGATTCCTACCGCTATTAAGACAGCCAAGCAGGGCATCCAGTGTTGCCTATTTCCTTAATAGGGAATTAAGGACCAAAAAGCCCCAGGCTGTTTCCAGGTGAAGAGCTGTCAGAGTGGGCCTGCCCCATCTCTACGTATACAATTGATATATTGAACTTTAAAGAATGGTAGACCCATCAATTCAGTCCTTTTAAAGGATGTCTTCTGGTTTCAGCCTGTCTCTCCAGCCTGAGATTGTTTACCAGAGTATTTACTTTTATTCTGCCTCAGTGTGGAATGGGTCACTACTCTAGGATATGCTCATCTGGAGAGTCCTCCCGTAGGGCCAACCCCAGGGGCTGGATTCACTTACTTAAGAAAGGCTGTTTTTTCAGCAGCCCATCTGCATCTGCACAGAGGGGTACTTACCTACCAGTGTCATGAAGCACCCAGTACCCATGTGGAGGGCCCCACCCACACTGGGCACAGCTGCCCTGCATAACGGCTGGCCATCCCCTCCCCACCAGCCCTGGCAGCCCCCAGCTCTGCCTACCATTTCCTGGATGCCCTGGCTGATGGCATTGTGCCAGGTGCTGATGATGGCCTCCGAGTCATGCTGGATCAGGTATTCTGAACCATCTCGGCTCCGAAGCTGGTAGGACACAAGTCACTCAGTCATCTCTGGTTTCCTGGGTCTGCCCCAGGGCTAAGCCCCAAGAGGGATACAGAGGTAGAGGTGATCTATTCCTGTCTCCAGGAGCTCAGAAACTAATAGAGCCAGGGCCTCTCCCCAAGCCAAGGTATTCCACCTCCTTAAAGAAGCAGGTAACAGCATCTCTGTATTCCAGATGAACAAACTGAGGCTCAGTGAGTTTAAGCAACTTCCTTATGGACACATAGCTAGTGACTGATGGAGCGAGGATCTGAGTGCAGCAGAACTGCATGGCTTAGCCATCTGGTGTGCCTTCCCTTACCCCATCCTGCCTCCCCATGGCAGGCTTACCCAGAGCACCAGCCAGCAAAAAAATCAAAGGAACTACATGTGGGAGGCCCCGAAGCCACTACTCTATACTATTGAGTTGCAGGCAGATATTAACAGCCTGGGTTAATTAATTAACAGCCTGAGAGCCGATCTCTCCTCGGCCTCTGGCTCTGAGAACCAAGCCTTCGAGGTGGATGGGAATGGTTGGTTGCTGCAGCTCATACCAGCCCTGCCTTTGGGTCCTGTGAGAGAGTCAGAGTCAGCAAAAACTGTCTGAGGGTCTTCCCTGGTGGTCCAGTTAAGAATCTGCCTTGAATGCAGCAGACACCAGTTGGATCCCTGGTCTGGGTACTAAGATCCCCCATGCAGCAGAGCAACTAAGCCCATGCACCCCAACTAGAGAGTCCATGCATCGCAATGAAAGATCCAATATGACACAACGAAGAACCTGTGTGCTGTAACTAAGACTTAACACAGCTGAATAAATAAATAGATAAAACTATCTCAGACAGGTTATAGCTTCCAGACTCAGCGCAGTGCTTTGGCTGTCTAGTTATTTAACTTAGACTTGAATGGAATTTAAAATGCTTTCAAAGGCAAAACAAAACAAATCTGCATGTTCTACTCCACCCTCCTCCTTGCAAAGACCAGAGAACCTTCAGTGGGCAGAGAGCACAACCTCATTCTAATCTAAACTGCCAGGGGCCCTATCTGTTATTCTAGAGAACAAACGGCCTAACAATGCTTCTAAAACAATTGCCATTCTTTTCAGCAGCTGCCTCAAAAGCGGTAATCAGTTCACATTCGAGTTTCACATGGAAGGCAAATCTGTCTAGTTACGTATCAATATATTGTACAAGACATTCATTCTGTTGAATGCACAGGCAGGCAGAACGCAAGCCAGCAATTGTCAGGGGACACTAGGACAACTAGGAAGACGGCCATCCTCAATGATACAGTATTTAGGGCGGTCTCTTGAAAAAGGGCTTCCCAGGAGGCACTAGTGATAAAGAACCTGCCTATTAATACAGGTGAGACAAGAGACTCGGGTTCTATATCTGGGTCGGGATGATCCCCTGGAGGATCCCATGGAAGAGGGCATGGCAACCCAGCCCAGTATTCTTGCCTGAAAAATCCCAGGGACAGAGAAGCCTGATGGGCTACAGTCCATAGAGTCAAAAAGAGTTGGACACGACTGAAGTGACTTAGCACGCATGCATGCTTGAGAAAAATCCAAAGCCACCTACAGGTGGCAGGCCTTCCTGATAGCTCAGTTGGTAAAGAATCTGCCTGCAGTGCAGGAGACCTGGGTTCGATCTCTGGGTTGGGAAGATCTCCTGGAGAAGGGAAAGGCTACCCACTCCAGTATTCTGGCCTGGAGAATTCCATGGACTGTATACCCATGGGCTCACAAAGAGTCAGATGTGACTGAATGACTTTCACTTTCACTTTCTTTCCACCCCTGAGTGGAGGGAAGATGACTGCCAGGCAGTGGGAAGCAGGGGACTCCAGGATTTCCATTCCAGACTGTCAGCCTTCCTGTCAGCTTGAGGCTCTTCCAAGAGCACCATCTGCCTTCTGGTCTTTGCCAGAAAAGACAACTCAGAAGCGTCTACTCTGAAACTTTCATCAAAAACCCAGTCAGAAAAAACCCAAAAACCCAGTCAGAGAGGTGACATTCAGAGAACATTGTTTGAAGATTTTCCCTCCAGATCAAATACGATGTCCCTCCTCAACGTGATGTTCACAACAGACATAGCTAGTCGATCATAGAGCTCTACTCGGTCGAGTCTGGAGGAGGCTCCAGACCTACTGATCAGAGTAGCTCAGGAGATAAAACTGGTTTCCAGCTCCGCTCGTGGATTGTTGTCGTTTAGTCCCTAAGTCATGTCACACCCCATGGACTGTAGCCTGCCAGGCTCCTCTGTCCATGGAATTCTCCAGGCAGGAATACCAGAGTGGGTTGCCATGCCCTCCTCCAGGGGATCTTCCTGACTCAGGTATCTGCATTGGCAGGCAGATTCTTTACCACTGAGCCATCAGGGAAGCCCCTGCTCTGTGGATACTCTGGTTCTAAAACTGAGTGAAGCTGGGTAACCATCATTAAACAACACACTCAAGCTCCTTGTAGAATTGCTTTTTCTGAGCTGAAATGGAAGGTTATGCATTTTTTGGCTTTCAGCAAATGTTACCTGAAGCAACCCCAAGAGTCCCTTACTAAACTAGAATAGAGCTGCGCACTAAAAATTTCTTCTAGAGCCAAGGATTAGGAAAAAGCTTTGATTTCCCTCAAAATCTAGAATGGTTTCCCCCTCACTCCCCTGACCCAATAATGAGAACCATGTAATTGATTTTCACTTTGGCTGCCAGGAAACCTGGAGCTGACTTTTTTTCAGCAACAATAACCTTAGTATCTGTACCTCCCGTTTCCCAATCCCACTCCACACTGCCCTCTTCCTCTAACTTGTTTTTCCTGCTCCCGGCTTTTCAGTAGCTTTTACCAGCTCACCTATATGCATTTTCATGTGAGCTGCCTCAAAACACTTGGAGACTGTGGTGAGGGTGCGTGCCTGTTTAATTTCTCAGTCATGTCTGACTCTTTGCGACCACATAGACTGTAGCCCACCAGGCTCCTCTGTCCCTGGAATTTTCCAGGCAAGAATACTGGAGTGGGTTGCCATTTCCTGTCCTAGGGGATCTTCCCAACCCAGGGATCGAATCCACATTTCTCATGTCTCCTGCATTGGCAGGCAGATTCATTACCACTGTGCCACCTGGAGAAGCCCAGGTGAGGATAAGAGTAGTTTAAAAACAAGACAACACATGGACAGTGAAGGCTGTGGCCTGAGAGGGTCTTGCCTGGGCCCCATCTGGCCTCTCTTCCTGAGGGGGAGCCTGAAACATGTGTCCACTGCCCTGCCCTGGTTTATTCACTTCTGATTGGAAGGTGGGCTCTAACCAGCCAGAGGTGTCCAGCTTATCAGCCTGAGTAGGGTGGACCCAGCATCTCCTGTCTGTCTCAGGCCAAAGCAATGGGATGAGGACTGCCCTTCCAGGCATGACAGTGTTATTCCCCAAGGACCCCTACTCAGAGACAAAGGACTCCACAGAGCTCTGCTCCTGGAAAGGGAGCTGCAGAATCCTGATGCCAGGAAACACTGTGGACAGATCCCCAAGGCGGGGACAGCTTTGGTTTTGAGCCTCCAGAATTCCAGCCCTAGCTCTGCCAGGGTCCCCCTGCTCAGGGCTTGCTTAGTGAGGGCCCCAAGCCATCAGTAGGCTTCTTCTCCTTCTCCTCACCCCCACCACTCACCTCCAGCACATTCTTCTTGCTGGATTTGTCTTTGGGGGCCCAGGCAAGAGAGGCCCCTTTCAGGTCCACCGTGAACTCAGGGGTGGAGAGCTTGGAAGGCTGCCTCTGCAGAGAAGGGAAAGAGGGTTGGAGGGAGTATGGTTTCAGGACACCTGCAGCTCAGCTCCAGCCTGTCACAGCATCCTGGCTCCAATCCACCAGGCTTCCTTGGCTCCAGGCACAATGGGGGTCATGGCTCTGGAGGCAAGGGGCCCAAGAGTTCCTGGAGCCATGGAGCCTGGGGGCTGGCTGGTTGTTTGCTCTCTGCCCACCTAGGAGAGGAAAAGAAAAAGGAGTGCAGTCCCATCTCTGTGAGCACATGCATCCGGTTTCCAGCCTCCCTGCCCACCAGGCTGGAGCTGTCCATCCTCAAGGACTGGTTCCCACACCCAATGTGGCTGGACCTGCTTGTCCTGGGGTGATCTGCCCCCATCGCCCCCTGCCAAGGCTCAGCTCCCTGGACCCTCACATTCCATGGTCTCAGACCTAGCCTTCGGCAAACCTGATTAAGCAAAGCCCCTTGGGAGTCAGGAGCAGATGGGGTGGCCCCCGCCCTGGAGGTCTGGGCCTTACCAGGCCACCGGCAGCTGAGTTTTTCGAGTCTTTGAAGAAAGTTAGGACTCCGCCCTCCAGCACTGTCCAGGAGGCACTCCAATGCTTCTTCCTGGGCAGGGGCGGTGGTGGCAGGGCTTGGGTTGGTCCTGGGTTGAGGCACCCCCCATTCCACTCCCAAAAGCAGGGCACAGAGTTTAAGGACACAGCTTGGGGCAACCAGCCATGAGAGGTGGACTCCCAGGGCTAACACGTGGTAGTCAAGGGGCCTTGGGCAAGTCATTTTTCTGTGCCTCAGGGTCCTCACAGGACCTCATAAAGGGTTAATAAGAGCTTGCTTGGCATACGGGAGGTGCTCAGGGAACATCATTAAGGCCCACCCTGGGGTCTGGAGGCAGCTGAGCTCTCACCGGAGCCGCTTTCCTTTGTCCACTATCTTGGTGCGATGGAGCACGCCTGCCTTGTCCAGGGTCTTGATCTTAAAGAAAGAGGGTGAAGGAGGAGGCAGTTAAGGGGAGGAGCCACTCTCCCTCTCAGCCAGCAGCTCCCCACAGGTTGGGGCTGAGTCTCCACTGAACCCTCTTTGCTGGCACCTGGCCAGTAGTGGGGGGTGCCTGATCCCACAAAAGCCGCAGCAGCAGGAGAGACATCCTTCCAGCCCACAGCCTTGTCCAGCTCTGAGCCTGGGACAACCCAGAACCCAGGTTCCTTTAGCCCAGGGAAGTGCTTGGGCCTATGGTGGAGATGTGCCTCCAGACCTAATCGCAGAACCTCCAGAAACACCCCAATTTTTCTGTGGGGTCTTGCCAGGTCCCACATGCCCCCTCCCTTACCTTCTCCTCCGGGGGGGTGGCCTGGGCTGGGGTCTCACTCTTCTGGTTGGATTTGTGGATGTTTCGAGGGGCAGGAACAGGGACTGGGACCTGGGGAGAAAGACACTGTCATATTGAGCCCCCACCTCTCTCCCAGGCACTCTCCTTTCCCCAGTTGGTTACCTGGGGCAGGGCCCACTGAACGGAGGCGTCCTCTGGATTGTAGAAGTAAGGCTTCCCATGTTGGTTCTCCAGCCTCACCCACTGTGGGGAGAGGGATGGTCAGGCCGCTTAGCTCCCAGGATAGGGGAACAAAAGTTTCCCTCCAGAGCCCAAGGAGTTTAGAGGGGCAGGCATGGGAGATACAGTCTTGGGCTGGCATGGAGCCCGCGCGGGAACTTCAGTATAGAGTGGTAAAGGGAGAGACCCCGCGGCTGTCTGCGCCCATCTGCCCGCTGCCCCTACCTGTTCTTCGGTGATGTTGTGGGTGTACACCGTCTGCCCATCTGGGCTCACATGGCAAGACCAGCCTGGGGGTGTGACAGAGGGAGAGGCGGGGCCGGGCTCACTGAAGGAGCCCACGGGGGAATAGTCTTCCTCGGGGTAACTGGTCAGCAAATCGGGGTAGTCCGTCTCAGGGGTGGGGGGCTGCAGGGAGCAGAAGAGCCAGAAATTCTCAGAGCCAGGAGTGACATCTGGCTCCCCGCCCTTTCGGCCCAGGCCACGCCCCCCACCCTAGTTCCCCCGAGCTGAGAGGCGAGGTCAAAGGCCCTCAGTGATAGCCCCACCCACCAACGACCAAGGCCCCTCCCTGTCAGTCCCCAGGGCTGTGCGGGGTAGGAGGCGGGGTCAGAGGCCCTCAAAGTCAGCCCCGCCCATCCTGACAAGGTCCCGCCCCCTTCGAACGAGGCCCCGCCCCTCACCCTCTGGTCCCTGGGGCTGCTGGGGCTCAGGCCCGGCTGCATCTCCTGCTCGTCCTCTGGCTGGTCCTCGAACTCGTCCTCCCAAACCGTCTCGCCCGTCAGCGGGTTGTAGAAGAACACCCTGCGGCTCTCCTCATCCCAGTACTGGCCCCACTCGGTCTCGAGGCTCTCGTGACTTCCCACCGAGGCCGGGGACGTGGCCGGGCTGGCGGCGCCCTCGGCAGCCTCGAAGGGTGACTCCCAGGTGGTCACGCCCGTGTCCGGGTTGTAGTAGTAGGGGCGCCCGGTGCCTGCGTCCGTGTGTGTCTCCCACACCGAGTCTCCCACACCCCGAGGGGCGGCGGCAGCGTGGGGCGATGTGGCGGGAGGCTGCCTCTCTACGTTCGCGTACACGGGCTCCGGGGGCTCGTCCACCTGCTGGAGGAGGAAGCAGACGTGATCTTCGGACCTGCTTAGCGGTCACATTGTCCCCACTCGCACACTCTCCACTCGGGCGACTTTCAGCAAGTCTCAGCACCTCTCGGTCTCGGTTCCCCCAACTGCAAAATGTCTGCCCTGCCCTCGCTCCGCTCCTCGTAGGGAAGAGATTATGAGGACTTGTTCTGGAAAGTGCTTTGTAAAAGATGAAGTGCCCCAGAGCGTGGGACAGCTACATTAATTATTAACAATAGTAAAATACTAAGAGCTAAATGCTCCCAGCTGCACACTCACAGGTGTGAGTCAAAGGCTGCGCAGGAACAGAGAAATGGCCTCAGGACACTTGGGGCAGGGCCCTGCTCCCTTCTACACCCCCCTCCCCCCAAGAATCCCAGCCCTCCCTCCTCCTTCGCCAAAAACGCTCCGGAACTGGAACCCACACTGCCTCTGGTTTTGGATTTGGAGCTGACACTTCCCCAATACAGGAATTGCAGACCTCAGAATCAATTCCAGACAAGAGGAAGAGAAAGCGCCAGACGGAAAGGAAGAAAGAAGGGCAAAAAACACAGAGCTTCAAAGAATCTTTAAGGGAGGTTGAAAACAAAAAAGAGATTGATTGCCTCTGCCTTTGTGAGCCTGAGCACAGAATTGTGTGTGAAGGCACCTACTGGCACGTGTTTTTACGGCTCTGTCTCACCAACACAACCAAGGGCCGGCATGTCCACTAACCCCCAACGTCTCAGGCTGGTTACTGCGTGTCAGTGTCCCACTGTGGCTCCTTTAAAGAGCAATACTGGAAAAAGCTCCAGAGAAGAAGTTGCTTTGCTGTTAAAGCCTGGCCATCTAAATGAGCAGCGGGGTTGGGTAAGAGGTTATCAGAAATACGAAAGTCTGTGCTTGTTAAATTGATCACTGTTTGGTGTAAAAAAGAAAGATGGTCTGGAGTTGGTGAACGTTGTGTTAATTTTGCTGTTTGCTTATAGTTTAATAAAAATAAAAACACTGTAGATAAAAAAAAAGGGTAAGCGTCTCTCTCCATCCAACCAAGGCAAAGTGAAGTGGGAGAGAGAGGCGGGGTCAAGAATCAGACCCGCCCACTCTGGCTAGGCCCCGCCCCTCAGATGAGGCTCCTCTCCTTACCCTCTGGAGGATCGTTACACAGAATATAAACCTAGTCATGCTCAACGGCTGCAGGGCTCCCTGCTGCCTGCTGGGCAAAGTCTAAGCCCTTACCAGGGCACAGAAGCCGTCCATCACCTGACCGTCTTCCTCCCATATTTCCTGCCACTCCTGGCCCTTGCCTTGAACTTTAAGCTCCAGCAGCACCTAGTTGCTGGAGGCCCCCACCCCCTCTGCTGTGTCTGCTACAGACCTCAGCTCATTCACACCCTGAGCCTCTCTCTGCCCCTTTCTCACCTGGCTGACTCCTATTCCTCTAGTACTCAGCTCAGGTGTCAGGTTTAAGATCTTTCCTGAGATTTCTCCTGTGTGACCACCACACCCAGCCTAGTACCCATTAGAAAGAAAAACGACACTATCAAACTCCAGACAGCAGAATAGCATGAGATTAATACCGTGTTCTAAGAATGCATAATGGTACAAGGGAAAAGCAGATTTCAAAATGGTAAACTCGAGGACTTCCCTGGTGGTCCAGTGGCTAAGAATCCAACTTCTCACACAGGGAACGAAGATTTGAACCTTGTTCAGGGAACTAGGATCCCACATGCCAAGGGGTAACTAAGCCCGTGTGCCACAACCACTGTGCTCACGAGCTTTAAAGCCCATGAGCCCCAACTAGAGAGAAGCCTGTGCACCCACATGCCATAATGGAGATCCTGTGTCCTTGTTGCAGCTAAGACCCGATGCAGCCTAATAAAAAAAATTTTTTTTAAATAGTAAACTTAGCACAATTTCCATTTTGCATTTTTTGAGTAACTCTCCAAAATGCTAACAGAGGTTATCTCTCGGTTATGTAATTATAGGAATTGGGTTTGGTTTTGTTTCATTTTTGCAGCAACAAATTTTTTTTTTTTTGGCAATAAATAGTCTTTAAAAAAACAAATCATAGAACTTCCTCCATTGCTGTAACACCTTCATTCAGCTATAAACTACTCAAGAGGGGAAGTGCGTCCTGCTCAATGCAACCTCTCACTGGGCCTGCAAAAGCATCCATTTGGCCAGCAAAGATCTGCCTGCTCTGTTCTGGGCATAGGTCTGGGCACTGGGAATGCAGCCGTGGACAATCAGACACAAATCTTCCCTGGTGGGGCTGCTACACTAGTGCACACGCGTGTGAATGGTGGTGGGGTGAGGAGGGAACCCAGCGGAGTGGTAAGGAAATTCACTGCACCTCGGTGATGACTGTTGCTGACAAGAAAGCAAAAATAGAAGGGGGTGTTACCAGTTTAGACAGTGTGACGGGTCCCAGGCCTGGAGGTGGCAAGAAGACTTGAGCATTCCTCCCAGTCCACTCTGCTCCCTCACCCCACCAACTCCTGTCTGGCTGAAATGGGACCTTCCACACCACTTCTTTTTTCTCTCTGTCCACAACAGCTCTCCTGTGGCATCCTGTATTCCAACCACACTGGCCTGCTGACCCTCCCCCAGACACAAAAGGCATCTTCTTAACCAGTGTTCCCCCACCCCAGACCTGTGCCTTTGCTCCAGATGTTCCCACACTCTGGAACCGCCCCTCTCCGTCTCAATTCCGTCTGTCCAAGTCCTGATCCTCTGCTGGTGCTCAGCTCACAAGTCTCACCTGGGAGAAGCGTGCTCCCTCCAGTGAGAAGTCTAACCAGCTGGCACTCTGCTTAGTCACTCTGTTGGGCCCAGTGGCATTCTACCTTGGTGTTCCGTTCATTGTCCACCCATCTGTCTACCTTCTCTGCAGGAGATTCTTGAGATCTAGACCCAGGATGATGTAACTGACCACAGCTGACCCCCCAGCAGACGGTCCAATGAACCAAGGCACACAGCCAATCCACCAAAAACACTCACTGCTTGAGTGAAAGTGATAGTGTTAGTCGCTCTTTGTGACCCCATGGACTGTAAAGCCCACCGGGCTCCTCTGTCTATGGGATTGCCCAGGCAAGCATACTGGAGTGGGTTGCCGTTCCCTTCTCCTGGGGATCTTCCTGACCCAAGGATTGAACCTAGGTCTCCTGCATTACAGGCAGATTCTTTACAGTCGGAGCCACCAGGGAATGCAAGTCAATTCCATGCCAAAGTTAGCAACAAACAAAAATCAAGCATACCTAGAACTTGTGTGCCAAAACTAGAGTCTGGGAGCTGCAACGAAAGATCCCGCATGCTGCAACGAAGACCTGACACAGCTAAATAAATATTAAAAACAAAAAAAAAAGAAACCCAAACACACCTGACACTACAGGAGAGACTGGGGTTAGCTCTGAGCAAGAACTTCCTGAAAATGAGCATTCAGGCACAGAAACCAGGAAAATCCTTGGGAGGACAGGATGGAGGCAGTAGGTGGAGGCAGGTGGATAATCAGACATACCTCCTACCCATCCCAGCTGACTCACTGAGGCAGTGGCCTTGCTCGTCCCTGGGACAGGAGCTGGAAGGGAACCAATGAAGGAGACAGGCTCTTGGACATGGGGATTTTCACTTGGCCAGGCTGCTGGCCTTGGCTGAGTCCACGGGGAGTCCCAGGCTGGTCGGGCTGATGGGAATCTTGTACAAGGAACACCCCCAGCTGGTACAGAGGAGATTTGGGAGGTAGAAAGTTAGGCCCCCCATGTGACAGGGCTGTTACCAGGAAGAGAAGACACAGAATTACACCGTGGGGCTCCAGACTGCCATCAGAAGGGCAAATGGGGGCCGGACAATGCCCGTTAGAGGGAAGCGCAGTCTAAGGGTTGGCGCTGCCCCAGAGACACAGGCTGCCTGGGCTGAGGGGCCTTCTTGCGAGGTAGGTGAGTGGAGTCCAACCCCTGCTAGGGTTGCCACAGCCCTGCAGAAAAAGCTGGACTAAAGTAGCCCCGAGGCCCCTTCAAACTCTAGAACTCTCTGTACAGCCCCCACAGTGCCACTAATAAAACAGAGTTGCCTTCCTCTCCTGGCACAGCCTCAGCCAGGTGCAGACTGGCTCTTGGAAGCCAGGTGGAACCAAGCTCTCCAGGCCCTCAGGCCTTCCAGAGGGGAGCTCAGCCAGATTAGAGCAGACCTGCCACCCCGCCCCCAACTCCTGGAGGCCCAGGCCAGGTGCAGACACAGCCCGTCAACAGGGCCTGCCTGGGGCACCCAGGGGCTCTGGGGGCCCACACCCCAGGCATGTGAGAGACACAGGGGACACTGGGTGGGAAAGAAGAAGTGGTCTCCCACTTCAGAACCGAGAACAGAGCCAAGAGGGGCCCGGCTGCCACCACACACAGTTGCCCAGGCCCCCCAGCCCCCCAGCCGCTCTCATCACCAGTCCCCTCCCTTTGCCCACAAGCAGGTGGCAGGCTTGCCCCTTTCTCTCTGCCGTCCACCAACCCCAAGTGGATCACTGCCTCTCAGCATCCCCATGCCACCCCCGTGAGACAGGTGGGGCCTCGGAGAAGGAAAGAGTAAAGAAGGGAGGAGTCCCAACCTCCGTGAGGCTCCCAGCTCCCGACTCTGCTCCCTGCGCTCCTAACGGAGCCAGAGGATGGACGCCCGACTGGCAGCCCCTGGACCCCACAGGCCCCTCTGTTATCCCCATCAGAGGCTGAGCTCACCCCCAGTGCCAGGGTCCCCTACCTGTCCCGGCAGGTCCCGACTCTGCCTCTTGGTTAGTTTGGCGGTGATGTCCACCATCCTGTCCCCTCTGAGCTGCTAGGATGGAGCCCTGGGAAGGCTTTGGGGGTGGAGTTAAGGGGCACAACCCCAGGACTGGCACAGGACAACAGGGAAACAAGAAGTTGCCTTGAGATGGCGGGAGGCTGAGCCTCCAGCCCATTTCCTGTCAGGGCTGCGGAAGTGCTGCCTGAGACAGAGGCTGCCTGAGACAGGGTGGGGGTGCCTCCGGTCGGGGGTGTTTTTATGTCCAGGGAAACCACGGACCACCCCACTCAATGCTCTGATTACCAGTGAGTTCTGAATCCCAGGCCCAGACACAGCCACGGGGCAGGCTCCACGGAGGATGGCATTGGGCCCGCGGGTGGGGGAAGGGTGGGCTGCACAGATGGGGGCCGCCAGAGGGGGCAGCTGGAGCCTCAGCTGCGGGAGACTGGACAGTGAGTGGCCACCAACTCCCCGAAGGCCCAGGGAGGATGTGATGGAAAAGAGGAAGCTTGTATGTGGTGGGGGGGTGGTGGTGGTGGTGGTGGAATGTCTCAAAGAGGAAGGGATTTGGGCAGATGTGGTCAGAGGGAGCTGGGTCCCAATCCCTCCAGCCACGTGGAGCACCAGAGGGGTTCTGACCACACCGCCATCTACCCGCCTGACCGCCTGGGTCTGCCTCCTGCAACCTTGGTCACCCAGACGCATGCGTCCACCCCCGCCGGCGTGCCAACACACATGCACAAGTATGCCCAGGCCCCTTCCCCACTCTCCATGGACCAGAGAAAGGGGGCATGGACTAGCTCTCCCATCCTACCCTGAGAGCTTCCTTCTAGCCTCTTGTCTCTTCACCCCTCAGTAGGTGGGTGCTCACAGAGGACACAGCCTGTCCTGGGTGAGAAACTGTGGTCTGTCCTCCAAGCCGTTGGGTCCATCTTGTCTTCATTAACCCCCTCAGAGGTGCTTCCTCCTCAACCCCAAGTGCCCACCACCCGCCAGCTCGAAGGGGCTCCGGCAGTGGCTAAACAGGAAGCTCTGACCTTCACCCTTCCACCGGGATCCCAGGGCCCTCATCTCCCATATCAGTCATCCTCTAGCCCCCAGCCCTGACTCTTCTTCCTTCCCAGCCCACATCTCCCGGGCTCTCCTCCCCTGCATCCACTGTGGGCTCAGCACGGGGACACCCAAGTGGAGTCAGGCCTGGCATGGATTCAGGGTGTGGGACACTTGGGGAGACCCCATCCGGAGCAAGTCTGCGGCCTGTGCCCTACTCTGCCCTCAGAGTTCCAGTACCACCTCTCTACCATCCCCTGTGCCCCAACCTAGAAGCCAGCAGCCCCGGGGACACACTAATCCCCCCGAGAGACCTGGAGTCCTCACACGTTACACATATGACACATTGTCACTTTGCCTCCACCTGGAGGGCCAGGGGACACAGACACACACACACACACACACACACACACACACACACAGCCACCTAGAGAGATGTGGTCAAGCCGGAAGACAGATGGGAAGAGCCACTGTAAATTCCAGGGCCACTGAGCCACTAGGGAGGAGCTGGAGTGGGGAGGGGAGAGAGAACAGGGGTGGGAACCCAGGCCCTCAGCCCTGCCCTGCAGGTGCAGCTGGGGAGCAGGGTCTGCTCCCTGCAGGAACCAGGAGTGACAGGGTCTCCCGAGGCAGAGGCCAGGAGTGACAGTGGTGGGAGGGGACTAGGACCACAGGAAAGGCAGCCAGCACCCTGCCCGCTGCCCCTCCTCTGTAAGAGGCCTGGCTCCCACACCGGGGCTCTCCGCCTCTGCTCTGGCCCCACACTTCAGGGATGGAGCCAACCCCACACAGATCCGGCCAGTC
The DNA here is from genome assembly GCA_024291935.2 of Okapia johnstoni. Classification (NCBI taxonomy): domain Eukaryota; kingdom Metazoa; phylum Chordata; class Mammalia; order Artiodactyla; family Giraffidae; genus Okapia; species Okapia johnstoni. The sequence goes on along the minus strand of CM044306.1, from coordinate 16,961,048 downwards.
TGGGTTACCGAGGAGGCTGCCCCTCCCCCAGTGAGAGGAGGTGGTGACCACAGCGGCTCCCCCGCGGGGTCCTCCTCGCTCCCCACACCCTCAAGCCTCCAGAGGCACATGCTGGGGAAGGGAACAGAAGAAGCCAGCCAGCACCTCACCCATCTTCCCAAAACCCTCACTGAAGTGTCCGGTCGGGAGCAGGTGCAACAGGAAAATCCTTTCCGCTCTCTGGGGCCAGAGGCAAGAGAAATGCCTGCAGACCAGTGACTTAGCCCAGGGACTGGCTAGAGGGGCTGGATGGAGGAGGCGGGACAGGTCCTCCAGGGCTGACTCTGAGCCTGAGAGCCTGCTTTCTGCTGTCCGGCTGGGGTGGGGGTGGGGGGTGGGGGCGGAAATGAAAGGTGATCTTTGCCCCCAGGGACTTAGCCCAGTACAGAACCGCCCCAGGTCTGGCATCTGCCCCTCCTCTGAGCATGCCTTCTCCGGGACAGAGTCCAGGTCTCACTCCATACCCACCCCTAACCCAGAGCCAAGCTTTCACCAACATGCAGTGGGGAGGCTGGGGGTCAGCCGGCAGGGGTTCTCAAACCTTAGACTACAAGTAGCCATGCCTGGCCCCGCACCCCCCAGAGGCATCTAGTGTGATGCGATTCCAAACGTAAATGACCTGGGGTGAGGTTCTTCTCCTGGAATTGGGGCAGAAGCTCCATTCAATTAAAAGGAAAGAAGAATAGAGCCAGAGTCCAGAGACCTGGCGTCTTGTGTAGACTCTGCCTCAGTTTCTCTCTGGGAAACCCCTGGGATCTCTGGACCCCTGGGACCCCCGGGATCTCTGGGCCTCAGTCTCTTTATCCAATGGGTTGCCATTCTCTCCTCTCTCACAGGGTTGGTTGGTGTGAAGGAGTCAAGCTGATGCCCTAGTTCCCACACCCACTTGCAGTCTTGGGGAAGAGACCAGGGTTACACTTCTGCTTTTCTAGCCTTTGGGTTTTGATTGAGTGCCCTTGGTTTTGGACTCTGCCCCCTAGCCTCTTGGTGACCTCAAGAGGCTGTTGGGTTGGCCTGCTCCTCCCGGGTGAGGCCTGGGGTGGAGCCCCTTCGGCACTCACCACCCCCTGGGCTCTGAGTAAGGCGGCAGACATCCAGGAGGTCTCCTGCTGTTGGGCTGGGAGGAATCAAAAGTGGTCTGTCGGACTTCCCTAGTGGTCCAGCGGTTAAGAATCCAACTGCCAGTGCAGAGGACATGGGCTCGATCCCTGGTCTGGAAAGATTTTACGTGCCATATGGAATGGGGCAACTAAGCCCATGTGCCACAACTACTGTAGCCTGCAAGAGAAGCCACCGCAAAGAGAAGCCGAGCACGGGGATTAGAGAGTGGACCCCAGTCACCACAACAAGAGCAAGCCCACACACAGCAATGAAGACCCAGTGCAGCCAAAACAATTAATCAGTTAAAAAGAAATGGTCTGTCAAGGACCCTCCTGAGCCAACCTCAGGAGGTGGGACAATATGACAGGGTGGTCATCTTCTGCTGCCCCCTTCAGCCAATCTGCACCTGTGCTCACCTTTCCTTCTCCCTCCCCTGATGGGGGCTCAGGGTCTGCCTGTCCAAGCCAACCTCCCCAACCTGAGCCCTGGGAACCCAAGTGCCTCTCATCTGCTCAGGAGCTGCCTCATCTCAAATCTCCAGTCCCATCCACCCTGACTGCCTTTGTTCCTTTGGCATTTCAACAAGATCAAGGTCTCTCCACCTTGGGGAAAAAAAATGTGCCCCTGGTGAAGGAGGAAACAGAACAGGCTCTATCTTGAAGGCAGGACTCCATCTTGGGCCAGACTGTGGACTTTGAGCCACAGTCTCTATGGTATGCCCAGTATCTATGGAAACAACATACCAACTAGAAAACCAGGCCCCCAGGAGGAAGAGCCCCAGGGCTCTCCATCGCCTAAAAGAACACCCTAATTATCTGTGTAACTGAATAGAATCATACATTCTATTATGCTTATTGGGGTATGACCACAAGCCTATTGATAATTGTATACTGTTAACTACCTAGGCTTAAGGTATATGAATCACAGGTTAACTTTGATTGTATCTTTCTTTCTCCTTTGTTCAGACTAGGTTCAGGGAATTTGGGGAGGAGGGTTTGGGCACACATGCTTAGGGTATATAAGGTTTTCACAAAAACTGGTAGGGGTCCTTGGCTAAGAGGAGACTCTGCCTTGCGCCCACTGGTGTAATAAACTGCACTCCACTATCTGCATTGTCCTTCTGAGTGAGTTTGTTTCCCAGAATGCATGAGCCAACTTCTCAAAGGAGTCTGTTCACCTAGCATCTCGCCATCTCTCTCAGACCTCAAGCCCCTTGCTCAGGTCTCCCACAACCTCCTCAAGGGCAAGGTTGGTCCTGGTCTGGCCTGGCTCCTCTCTGGTACATAGTCTTTATCATCCTCCCTTTCCTGGATGCCTCAGGCTATGGCCTCTTGGTCTGCTTCCTTTCTCTGCCCGTCTCCTGGGTCTCCTGGGTGCTTGCTATCTCATCTCTGCTTCTCACCCGACTGTCCCGGTAAAGCTCAATCCACTTTATTAGGTTAAAAACTTGCAACTGTATCTCCAGGTTGAGCAATGAAATGCCCGGGGATGTCTCTGATACACTGAAAAGATACACAAACTGAGTTCATCTTCCTCTTTCTCCCCATCTCAGCATCACCTCTGGTGCTCAAGCAGAGACCTAGAGTCGCTCTTGATTCCTGCTTCTCTTTCTCATCTGTCTCAGAGTCCTGGAGACTTACCAAAACCTTTCAGACTCATCAGTCCCCAGGTAACACCAGAGTTAGAGGAACATGGGAACATCACCACAGGAAGCCAACACTCAAATCTAAAACAAACATTCTGGGATGTCTCTGGTGATCCAGTGGCTGAAACTTCAAATTCCCGATGCAGGGGGCCTGAGTTCGATCCTTGGTCAGGAAACTAGATTCTACATGCCACAACTAAGAGTTCACGTGCTGCAACTAAAGATTTCATGTGCTTCAACTAAATATTCCACCTGCCACAACTAAAAAAGATCTTGAATGCCGCAAGGCAGATCAAAGGTCCCATGCACCCACTACTAAGACCTGGTGCAACCAAATAAATATTTTAAGAATAAATAAAATAAAACAGACATTCTATAGGACAACTGGTCTGGTCTCTTTAACGAGTCCATGTCAGGGCAGAAGGAAAAGGAAGGGGTTGTCTAGGGAGAGTTCAACCAAATGCAATGAATGCATAGGATTGGATCATGGTTCGAACGGGCTATGAGAAACTTGTCTTAGGATAATGGGGGAAATTTGACTATGGCCTGAATCTTAGATGATATTAAGGCATTAATGTGAATTTTGTTAGATACAATAATGGTATCATGGTTACAGAGAAAAAGATCATTTTTAGGAGATGCATGTTGAAGTTTTCAAGTGAAGTGAAGTGAAAGTTGCTCTGTCGTGTCTGACTCTTTGAGACCCCATGCACTATAGAGTTCATGGAATTCTCCAGGCCAGAATACTGGAGTGGGTAGCCTTTCCTTTCTCCAGGGGATCTTCCCAACCCAGGGATCGAATCCAGGTCTCCCGCATTGCAGGTGGATTCTCTACCAGCTGAGCCACAAGGGAAGCCCAAGAATACTGGAGTGGGTAGCCTATCCCTTCTCCAGGGGATCTTCCCGACACAGGAATCGAACCAGGGGCTCCTGCATTACAGGTGGATTCTTTAACAGCTGAGCTATCAGGGAAGCCCTGATGTCAAGGAAGTTTTCAAGGGTGAAATATAATGAAGCCTGGAATTTATAACTTTCATAATTTTATTCTTGGCAAAAAAGATAGAACAAACATGGGAAATAGTAATTGTTGAATCTAAGTAATAGGTATAATTATATTCATGTCAGTATTCTTTTTTTCTTTTTCATATGATTGAAAAATTTCATAATAAAAGGCAAGGAAAAAACCTTCAAATTTCTTTTTTAACTCTTCTGCATCCTTGGTGTTACTACTCCACAAGGTATTCATTATTTCTTATCTGGAAACAGACCAGCCCTTCCAGCTCCCCCCTACTCCCAATCTATCACAGACAAAGGAATTTCTCTCCCTTTAAGATACAGTTCTGGGGCCAAGGATTCTGGAAATATGGCAGCTTAAACATGCCCTGTTTCTCTTCCCCTCCTAACTGCTACCCTCTACTGCCCCAACCAAGTGGGGCTGGGGAAGATGAATAGGCAGGACCTGGAAGCACAGGTGAGAGGCCCTGAGACAGGCTGGGACCTGGGAAACCCCGGGGCAAACTGTGCCTGGCATGGGACCCTGGAGTGAAGGCAGGGCGAGCCTTGTCCAGACCCCTTGCCCCCAGGGGCTGATGGGGAGCCAAGTAGGTGGCCCAAGCAGCTTTTGTGCTTAAGGCTGGTCTTGCCAAGGAGGCAAGAGACCACTACTGCTCTAGGACCCCAACAAAGTGGGACGTTCTAGCATCTCAGCTCCAGCCCTGATGAGCAAAGACATACAATAAACATCACTCCTCTGATGGGGCTGGAGAGAGGTGGGACAGAGCCACCAAACAGGCCACTGCTCTCAGACCCCAGTGTGCCTAGGACCCAGGACACACTAAAGACGCCATCACAAATCATGGCAGGAAGAACCTGTCAGTAGTAAAGGGGGATGGGACAGCTGGGTGATCATCCAGAAAAGAAAAGATAATTAAAGATGAGTCTATATCTCACTCCGTCCACTCAAACATACCTCCAAAGTATCAAAGATCCACATGTTAAAAGTGAAGACATAACAGAGAGGAAAATATGAGCAAAATTCTCTATCTAAAAAAAAGCCTTTGTAACAAATCTAAATGCCATAAGATAAGTGGTTTATACAACTTGGCTACACAAATGTATTTCAAGAAAACTTGAGTGGCGAAAAAATATCATTAGCAAAGCCAAAAGACGAACTTTGACAAGGGATTACAACTCATGTAATAGACAAAGGGCTATTTTCCCTATAGAAGGACCACCTAGAAATCAATTTAAAAAAAAGACCAATAACTCAATATATAAATGGGCCAAGGACAGGAATAGACCATTCACAGAAAAACAGAAACAAATAGTCCCCAGATACCTAAAAAGATGCTCATTCTCACTGGAAAGAGAAATGCAAACTCAAGCTACCTTAAGATAATGTATTTTATGATCAGATTGGCAGAAAACAAAATTTTGATGACACTCAGTTGGCAAGGCTGAGGGGAGACAGGTGTGTTCATCTGTGTTGGTGGGAGAGCAAATTGATATAAGTCCTGAGTGCAGCAATTTGTCAACATCTAAAAAACACCTACTGTTTACCCTTTGCCCCAGGAACTGTACTTTTGGGATTTCACTTCGATTTATCTGTACAGGTTTAAAAGATTATTTATTATAATGTTTTTTTTGTAATAGCAAAAGATAGGACACAATCCAAGTATCCATCAACAGTGGACTGGTTAAATGATTTATGCTACATCCCTACAATGGGAAACCATGTAGCTATAAGGAAGGATACTTTCTATGTACAAGCTCCAAGGCACATGTTAAATCAAAAAGGCAAAAAATAAATAAATTAATAACAAGATGTCCTGCATACTATCTTCGGGTAAGACAGACAGAAAATAATCAATATATTCATACTAGTCTGTGTTTGCAGAAAGCAACTCTGGGAAAATAGAGAAAGAATTGATTAAAGTGGTAACTTTTAAGCTGATAAAGAACAGGGTATGGAAGCAATGATGTGTATGAGAATTATTGCTACATACTTATTAATGCTATGAGTAAAAATAAATGTAAGTATATAACCTAGTTTAAAAGAAAAAATGCATACCTTGAGGCTATTCTCAAGATAGAGGGCTGGAAGGTATAATTACAATGTGAACAACAGTAAGAAAAAACTCTGAGATTCAAGTTAGGCACAAAAAAAGAATAAGAAAAGGACTGCTTTAGAACTTTAAAATATATTTTGTACTACTAACTGGAGGAGAAGATAGTTACTCTTGACATTCAAATGTGTGGCCTGGGAGATCAAGCAGAAAAAATATCTCAAACCTCAGAGCAAAAGCACATAGAGATGGAAGTAGAGAAGGAAAAGGTAGGAAACTGGGAGATCCAGCCAGGAGAGCCAACATGCAAAGGAAAAAGGAAAAGAAACAATAGTCATGTTAACAAGTAGATTTCCCTAAGCTGAAAAACAGACCCAAGTCTACAGACTGGCAGGGCTCTGTGAGTTCCAGATGGGTCGCTGAGAAAAAGAATCCTCATCATACACATGATCTAGAACACACTGGATTAGGAACCGGAGGGAAAAGTAGAAGCCACTAATGATGAGGAAAGTACAGAAGGACAAGAGATTAACAGGAGGAGAAAAAAGGGAATCAATAGCAACCTCATCGAAGGGGAAAAGAATACCACAAGGTAAACCAATAAATGTAACATAAGCCACTAGTAATAAAATCAAAGACAGTGTATCAATTGTTAAGTGAAATGTGAGCAGACTGAATTATCCCCATTGAGAGACAGCTTGGGTTTAAAAAGCAGTGATATTATATACACAAGAAATATGTTTTTTTAATTAAAAAAATGATAATGGTTGAAACCTGAAATTCTACCTTTCTGTTATTAATATGGTCAAGCTTCCTTTTTATTTCATTTTATTTTACCTTCTCACTTGCTGGTATCTCTCTGCATCCTTTCAACCATTATTGTGTGTGTGTGTTTTTTTTTTTTTTAAAGAAGGCTGAGTGTTGAAGAATTGGTGCTTTTGAACTGTGGTATTAGAGAAGACTCTTGAGAGTACCTTGGACTGCAAGGAGATCAAACCAGTCAATCCTAAAGTAATTCAATCCTGAATATTCATTCATTGGAAGGACTGATGCTGAAGCTGAACCTCAAATACTTTGGCCACCTGATTCGAAGACCTGACTCATTAGAAAAGACCTTGATGCTGGGAAAGATTGAAGGCAGGAGGAGAAGGGGACGACAAAGGACGAGATGGTTGGATGGCATCACCAGCTGAGTGGACATAAGTTTGAGCAAGCTCTGGGAGATGGTGATGGACAGGGAAGACTGGCGTGCTGCAGTCCATGGGGTCACAAAGAGTCGGACACAACTGATTGACTGAACAACAAGCACTAAGCTGGATAAAAAGGGATATGACATACTGATACAAAGGCACAATTTGTGATGACAGGACGGTCAAAATCTGTATGTTCCCAATAGCATTATAGTCAAATAGAAAAAGCAAAAACTATTACAAGTATGAGAAAAGGGCTTCCCTGGTGGTCCAGTGGTTAAGAATCCACCCGTCAATGCAGGGGACACAGGTTTGATCCCTGGTCCAGGAAGATCCCACATGCAGTGAGCAACTAAGCCTGCAAACCACAACTAGAGAGTTTGTGTGCTGCCAAGATCCTACAGGATGCAACAAAGATCTGATGCAACCAAAGAAAATGTAATTATTTACTGGGCCAGAAGGAAATCCATGACAAAAGTGGAGCTTTTACAAATCTAGAAAAAAGGAATACTTCCCTGGTAAAATAAAAAACTGCCAAAAATAAATAAAATAAAAAATGACATGGCCAAAATTAACTAGCGAAACAGTGGAAAACCTGAAAAGACTAATTACCATTGATGAGCAAAATTAATAAATAAAATATGCCACTGACAAAGCACCAGGTCCAGAAGTTTTTGCAGGAGGCTGAATTGTAGAAGCTGTTAGGAGATCACCTCCTTGGACAGAAGGATTGTAGATTCCTGAGGGATGTGGGATGGGGGGGGGGGGGGGGGTGCTCCTTGGACGTGTCCCCCATAGCACCCTGCATTGGAATTCACCACAGAATACTATAACTGTCATTTATTTGTCAGTCGCTCCTTCTGGAATGTAAGCTACCTTCAGGCAGGGACCGCCTCTGATTTTTCATTGTCTCCAGTGCCTGGTAGCATTACCTGCTTTTTACTGAACTGAGATGTGAAAGCGAAAAAGTGCAGCATAGATGTCAGCATACACTGGGACAACCCTATGTCTGTAAAACTCCCCAACACGTAAGCCTAGGAAAGCAGAATGGAAGGAGAGAAACCAAAACCCCGAATCATTAGATTGAAATCCCCCCCATTATCCAAATATTTGTAATGGGGTTAAACTATCCTTATGGGCTTTCCTGGTGGCTCAGATGGTAAAGGATCCACCTGCAATGCAGGAGGCCTGGGTTCTATCCCTGGGTGGGGAAGATCCCCTGGAGGAGGGTATGGCAACCCACTCCAGTATTCTTGCCTGGAGAATCCCCATGGACAGAGGAGCCTGGTGGGCTATAGTCCGTGGGGTCACAAAGAGTCGGACACGACTGAGCGACTAAACACACACACACAAACTGTCTTTATAGGGGGAACGTGCGTGCTCACTCGCTTCAGTCGTGTCTGACTCTGCAACCCCATGGACTGTAGCCCTCCAGGCTCCTCTGTCCATGGAATTCTCCAGGCAGAATGTAAAAGGAAAGTGAAAGTCGCTCAGTGGTGTCTGACTCTTTGTGACCCCATGGACTATACAGCCCATGGAATTCTCCAGGCCAGAATACTGGAGTGGGTAGCCTTTCCCTTCTCCAGGGGATCTTCCCAACCCAGGGATCGAACCCAGGTCTCCTGCATTGCAGGCGGATTCTTTACCCACTGAGCCAGAAGGGAACTGGGGTGTAGTCTCCAGGCAATACACCCCATGCCCTCCTTCAGGGGATCTTCCCCACCCAGGGATTGAATCCACGTCTCCTATGGCTCCAGCACCGCAGGTGGATTCCTTACGCTGAGCCACCAGGGAAGCCCTTAAAGGGAGAAATAGTAATTTGCAAATTCAGACCAGGCAACAATCCTCCAGTTGTATAATAAGGAAGGAAGATGGCTGGCAGGATTGGAGGCAGGCCCCTCTCGGGCCCAAATGCCTGCAGCCTCCAGGACAGACACGAAGCCGAGACACATACCCCTGACCTGCTTCCCTTCATGCTCGCTGTGGACCTCCAGGCAGGGGAAGGAGAGATGCAGGGTGGCAGCACGGAGCCCAGAGCTGAGGCTGGACAGAGGGCCCAGCAGACTTCACCTCGCCAAGGCAGCAGCCTGGAAGTCCCCTCAACACCACGATCCTTTCTCAGTTTGGAAACAGAGTCTCTGAATTTAAGCAAGCACCCCGCCCTAGCAGCACCATTTCCCTGGACACCAACCAACATCAAGTGTCCCATCGCTGCTCCTAGTGAAAGTGTTAGTTGCTCAGTCTTGTCCGACTCTTTGCGACCCCATGAGCTCACCAGGCTCCCCTGTCCATGGAATTCTCCAGGCAAGAATACTGGAGTGAGTAGCCATTCCCTTCTCCAGGGGATCTTCCCGACCCAGGGAATGAATCCCGGTCTCAAGCACTGCAGGCAGATTCTTTACCATCTGAGCCATCAGGGAAGCCCCACCTAGACCCAGCTCCAAATCGCCCCAACACTCTGCCACGAAACCTTGACCGTTTTCGGATCATCAGCTACCCCCAGTTATGATCATGGGCTTTCCTGTGCCCAGGACCTGACACTGACCAGCCATCGGGGCTGGCATTCAGTACCGGCTGCCCATCCTCTCCCACTATTGGACCGACAGCTCCAGGAAGAGCAGAGCAAATAGAAAGAGTGAAGCAAGCTGCCGGAGCTCAGGGAGGAAGTGCAGAGGCAGGTGGGCTTGCCACGGGATTGTCTCAGGAGGCCTGGGGGCTGAAGGGAACCGGGTGAAACAAGACCCAGGCTGGGGGTGGGGGTGGGAAACCACCCAGAGACAATAGTCTGCAGGGCTGGAGGCTGTGCCTTTCCACCTTGGGAACAGTGGGCAGGGAGGGCTCTCAGGGGCCAGCAATGTGGGTGAGCATGGGAGGGGGTGTCCCTTAGGACCTACTCTTTTGCAAACCAGGTCATAGGCTGGGCAGTGGGGCTCTCGGGTCAGCTTGGGGCTGCAGGTGAGTCATGGGAGGGTGAGTTCAGGCCAGGTGTAAAGAATCCAGCTGGGCCACTCTAGGACAGCCACCCTAACTGGGCAGTGGGGAGAGCTGTTAGGAGGGAGGACGGACAAGGGGACGCATCAGTCCCTCCACTTGGCCTCCACTCCTCTGTTCTTCCCAGCCCCTCCTTTTCAGAAGCCCCCCTACCGCCGGCTGGTCCCAAAGGAGGATCCAGCTGGGTCTGCCCAAGGCCAGTTCCCTCATCTTGGTCACAGCTCCCTGGGGCTGCCCTTGGAGTCTGTCCCACCGAGTGCGGGCTGGGATCCAGAGAGGAGGGCGGGGCACGTGGCAGCAGGGGTCACCGGGTGGGTTCTCTTCTGGGGTGGGTTCACAGAATGATCGGGAGGGGACTCAGGAGGGTGTGGGAAACCGCCGTGGCACGCCCCTCCTCCCCCAGGGTCCCAACTCCAGGGCACATTTCCTGGTCACTCACCGTTCCCCGAGGAGCAGGAAGGAGCGCCCTGGGGCTCCTAGCAGTCTGGAACCTGCTCAGGTGCGGCGCCTCCTGGGCCGTTGGCCTAAGACGTTTGCCTAAGACGCTTCGGAGGCCGGGGCTGTGACCCCTTCCTCCCAGTGGCCAATGCCCGGCGGCAGGGGCGGGCTCCAGTCCAGGTGGCCGGCCTGGCCCTTCCCACCTCTGAGTCGTTCTAGGGCGTGGTGGTGACCACACCCTGAAATCCCCGGGGCAGGACGGCCCCTGGCCCAGGGGTGGGCCCTGCAGTCTCTGGGGAGGAGTCACAGAGGCCCCTTCCTCACCTGGCTTCCCCCAGCTCCCAGACTGCCTCCTGGCAGCATGCGTGGGGGTTGGGGGCGGGGAGGACGGGTAGAGTCCTCCACTTTCCTCCCCCTCCTCCTTCTCTCCCTCCTCGGAAGGTGTGCTTCTACCCCTCTCCTGTTATTATTGTTTAGTTACCGATTATGTCCAATCCCATGGACTGTAGCCTGCCAGGCTCCTCCATCCATGGGATTTCCCAGGCAAGAACACTGGAGCAGGTTGCCATTTCCTTCTCCAGGGGATCTTCCTGGACCAGGGATCGAACGCGTCTCCTGCATTGGCAGGTGGGTTCCTTACCACTGAGCCACCAGGGAAGGCCCTCTACCCTCTCCTGGGACATCTCATTCTCCTGCCTCACCATCAGGCGCAGAGAATTCCTGCCTCCTCCCTGCCCCAGTGCCCATGACAAGGCTGGGCACATACTGGGTACTCTGAAAGGTGTTTGCCTTGGGCTTGTACTGTCCTTGCTGAGGGGAACGGGGCGGCCAAGTCTGAAAGTCGCCTGGCCGAGACTCAGCCTGGGAGTCAGGGTGGGGTTTGGGGTCTGGAGGAATGCATCTGATCTTGACGCAGCCTCCTCCTGGCTGTATGACCTTTGGTCAGTCACTAAACCTCTTTGAACCTCTGTCTGTACTCGGGGCAAATGTGGGGTGTGCCCAGGCCTGCCTTCTGAGCCACTGAGAATATGAGGTTTTTTTTTTTTTAAATATGGAACACTTCATGAACTTCCATGTCATTCTTGCTCAGGGGCCATGCCGATCTCCTCTGTATTGTTCCAGTTTGAATTTATGTGCTGCCAAAGTGAGCACTGGGAGGGTGAGAACTCGCAGGATGAGTGAGAGCTCATAGAACGTAGCCGCTTTGAGACAGGGGCTGTCACGTCTTCCCAGGCTTTGTGTCCCAGTGGCCAACCCACAGCAGGTGCTCACTACGTGCTAGCCCAGCTGAGTGACTGGTGAAATGCCCCATGTGGTAGAGGCTCCTCACTTCTAGGGGCGCCAGTCCCTGCCTCTGCCGATCATCCTGCCCTCATCGCCACCCTCTCTGCTCGTCGATGGTCCATCCACTGGACACTGTCCCCACCTGCTCTGATGACCCCACGTCACCTCCATCCACACATCCCTCCCCGCCTCCTCCTCTCCCTCCTCCTCCCCCTGTGCTCCCAGCCTCTGCTCCTCACTCCTTTCTCCTGGAAGGAATCTCTTCAACTACCTCCTCGCCATCCTCTGCCTCCCTGTATTCATGCCCCTCTCAGGAGATTCTGGGGCGCCTCCGCCCAAGATTTACACCCACATCTGGCCACACAGCGTCTCCCCTCTCCGTCTAGCTTCTGAGAATTGTCTACACTCGGCACTTGTGTCCTCAACCTTCATTCTTCTGACCCTTTGCTTTCTGCCTTCAGCAACCCCTGGCCCAGCTCCTGATAAGGTAGCTGCTGACTTTCTGGTGGCCGCTTCTGATAAAAGCTCAGTGGCCTTTATCTCTCTTCTCTTTTCTTCTGGACACTTCTTGCTTTTGGGCCAGTACTCTGCAGCTTTTCTTTCTTGTTCCCTGACTGTTCTTTCCTCTTTCGCTCCTCTCTCCTCCCTCTAGCACCCAAACGCTGTAGCCCCAGGGCTGGCTCGAATGCAGTGGCCCCAGGACTGTCTCAGGCGCTCTTGTCCACACCCATCGCTCCACTATCACACACCGAGGGCCTCCTCTTGGGCAGCAGTCCTAGCTGTCTCGGACTGGAACCAGGCACGGACAGAGTGGGCATCGCATCTTTCCTCCACCACCTCCTCCCCGGTTATCCAGGCCGCAAACAGCACCAGTGTCAGTGCCAGAGTGCAAAGTGGGAGACTGGAGCTCCTCCTGATTTCCTACCCACCCCCTCGGTCCATTGGCCACCAGGTTCCACCCAGCCTACCTCCCAAATCTCCTGCCATCACTGCCTGCCTGGGAGACCACGAAGGTCCTCATCATTCTCCACGGCCCAGCCGCAGGGGTCTTCCCTCAATCCCCTTCCCCTCTCTGCTGAGAGCCTTCCAATGGCTGCGGGATAAAGTCCAAATTCCTGCCAAGAGCCCATGAGCCCCTGATCAGCAAGACACCATCCACCCCCGACCCCACACCCCCATTCCTGAGCCCCAGCTGTAAGGTCCCAAAGGTGCCACATCTCACACCTTGCCTCTGCCCACGCATCTCAGCACCTCGAGTGTAGCTCCATCACAGACGGCCTGTGCCCAGCACTGAAGATCTGTCCCCTCCTGCCAGTCTCCCAACCCAGACAGTGAACCCCCCAGAGCTGGAGACGTGCCTCGGTTGCCTTTAGATCCAAAGGCTCACTTGGTGCTTGGCAGGTGTTCCATCAATTCACACTTAGTGAATGGAGGGGAAAGGTGGGAACTTTCTCCTCCAAGGAGATTACAGGCAGGCTCACCTTTCAGGAAACTCCTTCTCTTAGTGCTGCTGTGAACAGAGAGTAGGGTGGGACTTCCTTCCCAGGAGGGAACCAACTCCCTGCCCCTGCAGTTTGTCCTGGATGGAGTGTCAAGGGAGGCCGACAGCTGACCCTCAAATAAAACATGGCCACAGGGAGCGTGGTCTTATTCCCATTACACTGGGGAGGAAACAGGACCAGAGATGCTTAGTGACTTGTTGAGGTCACACAGTGAATTAGGGCCAGAGCTGAGACTGAGCAGAGCATCTCGGTGGAAACCCAGGTCTCTGGCAGACACCCCAGTTCCTCCGTGTACAAGCCCTACCCCCTACCCTGAATATCTATATCCACCTACTCCTAACACACCACTGCAGCTGCGGGAAGCTGGAGGCGGAGTGATCCCGGCTGCTGGGATGATTTTTCTTTGAGCTCAGGAGGTACTGGGATCTGGGCGGGAGGTCTTCTTCTCCCACCGTGGTCCTGGGCTCTGCTGTGATGCCCCTTGGGCAGACTTGCAGAGCCCGGGTTCATGGTTGAAGAAGCTGCCTCTCCTTGTCCCTCCTCAGCACATTCCGTAAGGCTCTGGCCCAGGCTCGATGCCAGGAGCTGGGGTTCAGAGGGCAAGGCCAGTCCCCCACCTCCAGAAGGGAGGAGTGCCCCTCCAAGAGCCAAACAGATATTCCCACCATCACAAGGACAGAGAGTGTGGAGAGGCGTGAGAGCCGACCGAAGAAACGGAGCGGCGCCGGGGGCAAGGAGAGAAGGCGTGCTGCCATATATTCCAGAGAAGATGGGATAGATGGTGGGCTGGCAGAGGCGCTTGGCGCAAGGGCTCGGCTCCACCACCCTCCACCTCCTCAGCTCTCTACCCTCAGGGTCCGGGTCCTCATCTTTTTCCTTGCACGCCGCACGTTGTTCCCCATTCTGGCCACCAGAGGGCGGGTTGCCCCTTGCAAAAACTGTAGCAAAGGTGGAGCGGGCCCGGAGGAAAAGATAGCCAGTGGGACCTCAGCCAGTCTTGGCAGACCGCCTACTACGTGTCAAGCACTTCCACGCTTTACACCTTTTAAGGCTCTCAACAACTCGAATCCTTTGATATTGTTCTGAGTGTACACAAGAGGGCATCGTGGCGGGGGGAATAAAGTGACTGGTTTAGCAGCTGGCAGGTGATCCAGCAGAGTCAAATTCGGGTCTGTGTAGCCTCACGTCCTCAACACCGCACCATAAGAAGACCAGGCGGAGGGAAGACTCGGGACCTCGCAGATGAGGACGGTGCCTCCTTCCTCTGGGCATCCCAGACTCAGTCTCCGCACGTGGCAGGCATCAATATTTATTATAATCATATCGGGTCCAAAAAAGGAAATCAGAGACTCACAAGTTTCAGGAGTCATCTCTCCACCGTCCCCTAGCCTCTTGGTCTAAACGCAAACTGAGACTCTGAGAGAGGAAGTGGATTGCCCATAATTACACAGCTGCGGCAGATGTCAGAAGGGGGCCTGTGCATCCCACCCCCCCATCTCTCCCGGACAAGTCCCTAAACTTGAAGAAGTCCGGGCCAGCAAAGGATTCTGAAGTTGCAAGAGTTTTTAAAACGTGCCCCTATTTTTAAAATAATATTTAAATATTATTTCAGAAATCCCCATATTTACATAACCAGATTCTGAGGCGAAAAGAACATCTTCACTATAACTGGACTTATTTCTGAAACAAACTCATAGAATTTTTTTTTTTTTAAAGAGGAACTAAAATGTTGGAACCAGCCAAAAAAGGAAGCAGACCTGACTTTCACATCCATTATCTCCTCCGACGCCCAAGCTCATGTGAGAAACGCGAGGCAGGTACAGCCGGCGGCGGCAGTCTACCACTCTCCCTTATTTCATTCCAGATGTGTTTTGGAATGGTTTGGATTTTAGAAAGGTAACCAGCCCGCACCTGCTACAGGTGACTTAACGCTCCCAGCAAGGCTTGGGCGGCACCGTATGATCGGGTTTACTTGCACTTCTACAGCAAAACTTGAATATTCACACTAAATGGGGTATATTAAGGCTGCCCAAGGCCGCACATCGGTTCAAGTTACATTCTGCTGTTACAAAAGCCCTCTGAACTCCAGGGAGCGTTGGCATTTGGGAACTGCAGATAAGAAATCTTGAGTGAGCCTGTACCTCTCCGGTTTCGTGGTTGAGCAAAGTTAGGCTCGGCGTGAGCGAGTTGGTCCAAAGCCGGCAGACACTGCTGCTGCGTCGAGCCGGGACGTAATGCTCGGGGGTCTCCCAGCGTCCGGGCTTTCCCGCCCGCGTCTCCCCGCTCCCGGCTCCCGGTGGCGTACCTGCTCCGGCCGCTGCTCCGTCGGCGGGCCGCGCACGTCCTGGATGGCCTCGTAGACGTTCTCGGAGTCGCTGCGCGCCAAAGGGCGCGGGCACACCCACGAGCCGGCCACGCTGCAGGCCTTGAAGCCGCCCCCGCTCCCGAGGAGGCCGGCAGGGGGCGCGGCGGTGCGGGCCAGGTCGTCCAAGGACTGCGCGGGTCGTACGGGCGCCGCGGGCCGCGTGTACAGGCAGGCGGGCGAGCTGGGCGCCAGGCTTCGACGCTGGGTGGCCGCGCCCGGTCGAGCTCGGCCGCACAGGGAGCCCGCTCGGACTCGGGGCTCGGCGGGGGCGCCGTCGGGTCCGGCGGGCGCTGACGCGCTCACGAAGCGGTAGTCATAGGCGAGCGGTTCGGGAGCTGCGGGGCCCTGGAGGGGCGCGGGCGGCGGCGGGGCGGGCGCGGGGTGGCCGAGGGCCGACAGCTCGCGCACGTACTGCGCTGGCAGGTAGAAGGGGCGGCCGCCCGGCTCGCTCCGCACGTGCCACCAGTGCTCGGTGCTGCGGCGCAGCAGTCGGTAGCGCTCGTTGGGCTGGATGGCGACGCGGCGCCCGTCCTTGCCCGTGTACTCGAAGGGATGCTCCACCAGCACGTACACGTCCCCCTCGACGTCCGCCGCCATCGCGGCCGCCACGTGTCCCTGTGGGCGACGAGGAGGAGGGGCGCAGAGGTCAGGGCCGCCTCGAGGGCCGCGCTCCGCACAGGGGACCCCGAAGACTTCGATCGAAGCTACAATCGTTGTGTACGTTCGGGCCTCGGTTTTCCTACCTCGAAAACGGGGGGCTTGGATGAAATAATCTCTCCGGTTCTAATTCTTACACGCAGCGAGGGAATTAAGACAGCCCTTTCATCCTGAGGCCTGGAGTATAAAATTTTATCCCTCGGTGGGGAGACGGTGGCTAACACCGGTCCGGCTTTAAAGCCAGGGAAGCTTTAAGGCTGGGGGCGGGGGGGACTGCCCGCGATAAAGTTGACATCACGTGTGCATAAAAATTGACTGAGCCTCAGTTTCCGCATTTGTAAAGTGGGAAAAATAGCCCATATCTCCATCCCGCCCTGTCCCGACACTTCCAGGAGCCCTCAGGGAATCGCGTCCTTGGCAGCTCCTATTGCCCCAGCCACCCATCCCGGCGCTTGCGCCCCAGGCCCAAGGGGGACAGAGTTGGGGCGCGGGTTCCGGGAGCGGCCCCTGCTTCGCTCTACTCTGGAAGTGTCCCTGCCCTGCTTAGTCCAAGGGCCTTGACATAAGGGGCCGCGACTGCCAAGGCCGGGGAAACCGGTTCTCTTGGTTTCTCTTTCCTTCCCCAGCGGCTTAGCCATAAACGTAACCCCGGGGCTCCGCCCGCCCAGACCGACCAGCACCGCCCCCTGCGCTCCGGCTCCCACCTCCAGAGAGAGGCTTGGCCCTCGCGGCCTGCCCCCTGCCCTGCGGTCTCTATATTGCCCCATGAGAGTGGCCCCTAGAGAATGCCCTTTTTGATAGTGACTATCCGTGCGCTGTACCCAAAGGACCCCCAGAGTTCTCCCGGAGTGAACACCACAACCCACTCTTCCTCCCGCCGGTTCAGCCTGGCCCCTGGTGTGTCGGGGGAGCGGCGGTCATAGCCCAACTGGAAGCCCGTCTGTGAGGCTGGTGAATCCAAGCCTTTATATCGGCCACACCAACTGCCCCACGATGGTGACCTGGGACCAGAAGGTGCCGGTGGGAGCTCGGCCTCTGGTTGAGTCTGAGGGACCCGAGGCACAGGGTCTGGCTGCGGGGCGCCCAGCGCACCTTCTCTACTTTCTCAAGCTTTCCTCGACGGGGAAGGAGTGTAAACTGAGCCACTGAGCACACTGGGCCCTGGAGGCGGGGTCCTTGAGCTGACTGGAGCTAAGACAACCAAACTTAGGGAGGACACCCTTCTCGCCACCTTCCCCCGGACCCCCAGCCGCTCACTCACGTCGGCAGGGCGGGCCTCGCGGAGCCCATGGGCGAGCTGGGTGGAGCCGGCGGATGGATGCAGGTTAGGGCCCTGCCATCTCCTTGGGCGGGGCTTCAGACGGCTTGGCTGGAGAGACTTCAGGGAGCTGGAGCTGAAAGGAGAGCCAAGAAGGTGAGGGACGCTTGGAAGGACCGCCTTCAATTCCCGAAGCGGCGGTGTCTGGGAGGGGCGAGGCGGAGCCTGAAGAAATCCGCCTGGGCCGGTGGGGCCTTGGAGGCGGGACCCGAACAGGATAAGGCCTGAGGGAGGGGCAGGGGCAGGGGCAGGGAGGGCTGCGGCCGAAGGGGCACGGAAGGTTCACGAGTGGAGCCAAGGGAGGGTAGGGTCCGGCCCCTGCCGCGCCCCACCCCACGCTCGGGATACGGCTTCCACAAGGCTCTGCGTCCCGCGGACGCGACGCTTCAGGACCGCTCGACCCGGCTTGCCGTCTAGCCGGAGCGTCCCCAGTCCTAGCAAGGCTATTTGCATCCTGAACCACCCGGATCGCAGGCACTGCCGCTCCGGTCCCATCCTCGTCCTCCCCAGGCCTTTTCCGAACTCAGCTCGGCCAGGTCTGGAAAAACTTGGAGCGGGGTTCCCACTGCAGAGACGCTCCCCGGAGCGCGGGGGTCACTGGCTGGATGGGGAGGGGACCCGATCCTCGGCTCCTTCCCCGATCCTGGGGGGAGCGAAGAGGAGAGGGATCGGGGGAGCGGGGAGGGTCCCTGGAGCGCGAAGACCCACCCTTCACCAGGAGGTGCCCTGCGTCCACGGCCTGCGAGACAGACAAGAGTCACAGCGGCGCCCACGCCTGGGTCGGCGCGGAGGGCCTGGACCTGGGCCCCTCCTGCCCCAGGATGGCGGGCAGCGCTTCACTTCCCACCTCCTCCCGAGCGAGGGGAAGATCCGTCCCGAGCCGCCCTCCTCCCAACACCACGCAGCTCCAGCTCCAGCGCGGTGCGCGAAGGGGCTGGCTATCGGTGCTGCCGGGTGAGGATCCCGCCACCTGCATTCCCCTCCCCACTCCAGATCAGCACCCCCGCCCAATCCGGCCCGGCCCTGGCACCTCGGGGTGTCCGCTCTCTGGCCTCGCCTCCACTTGTCCTGGCAGGCGCGCGGGGGGCTCGGCGTCCGGTGCTCCCTCCTCTACCGCCCAGCTCCCGCGCTGCCCTGTTTCCTGTTCAACAATATAGCGAGGGAGGCACCGGCGAAGAGCACCCGGCAGAACTTCCTCCCGGGGCTGGGGCTGCGGCTGCGAGAGACAATCCCCGGTGTCCTGGCTTCCTGTCCTCTCTGGGACGGGCCAGCGCCCGAGGAGCGCAGACGCCACCCCTTTCCCCTGCACCTCGCGGGGATCCTGGGCCACACCTGGCTGTCTCCTGGAGGAAGGCAGCAGAGCCGGACGGTGGGATGAGCGGGGAGGAAGCCGGGCCAGATTTCCCTCCACTGCTGCTCTACTCCATCCCCTTTCCCCCACCTCCTGGCCTCGATCCTTGTTGGGGAGGAGCCCCCCACCCCCCAGCCAATCCATCAAAGCTCAGAGCAACCTTCTGGAATTGCTCTCAAGATGCTCACCTTATCTGTGCATCTCAGTTTGCTTTCTGTAAACTGGGGACAGTAACACCTACTTCATAGGATTGTTGTTGTTCAGTCGCTAAGTTGTGACTCTCTGTGACCCCATGGACTGCAGCAGGTCAGGCTAATGTATTGTTATCATCACATTGTAAGAACACACATCTGATGAGTTATT
Organism: Okapia johnstoni; assembly: GCA_024291935.2. Classification (NCBI taxonomy): domain Eukaryota; kingdom Metazoa; phylum Chordata; class Mammalia; order Artiodactyla; family Giraffidae; genus Okapia; species Okapia johnstoni. The sequence goes on along the minus strand of CM044306.1, from coordinate 16,941,739 downwards.
ATTATCACTAATTTTATTATGAGATGAGCCCTCCTTTTTGGGGTTGAATTGGGGTCTCCAAACCCCCATCTGCCATCCTCCTTTAGGCAGGAGGGGGGAGGGAGAAACAAGTATTCTCAGAAACACCTTGCTAAGGATGGAGGACTAAGTCCAAAGGCAGCACATAGGCCGTGTGCTCCTCTGGGCCCGCCTCCTCTAGCCTTCACACCAGGTCCCTCAGGGCTCCTTGGAGCCCACCACCTCCTGCCCTCAGGGAAGCTGGGGCTCATGCGATGGGCAGAGGGCTCTCCCTCAAAGGCCGAAAGGCTGCTTCAAGGACAGGAAACTGCAGACATGAATCTTTCAGTCCCAAGTTCCTGCATCCTGATTTCCCTGGGAATTAGCCTGTTTCCTTCTTCTGTCTTTACAAGGGCAGTAGTGGGCTTCCTCCTACAGGCCCTCCCCACCCCCCAGACTTCTGCTGGAACTTCAGAGGAAAGCTGGCAGCCAAGGCCAGGTGGAGCCCTAAAACCATGAGCCCTGAATCCCGGCCCTGCTCACAAGCCTTTCCTTCCTGAGCCTCTTCTCTCACCTTGGATGACCAGTGGGAAATGGTTTCACACGTTCCAGTGTCAGGGGTCTGTGCTTTGACATTTAAGGAACAGGAAAGAAGCCATCACGGTGGGATTCCAGGCATTAGCTTCAGTTACATGAATGTATGTGAACAAATCTCCCCAAAGGCCCTGAAATCCTACCCCATGGTTGGGGGAAGGGCTGACTCGGAGGAGAGGCCAGGTGGGGAGACAGACTGAAGAATTACTTCTACTATTCTCTATGCTCACTCCTGGCACACAAGCCCCCTGCTTGCAAATGTTTACCTATAACCACCCCCCCACCCCCTGCTGATTACCTATAACCAAACCCCTCCAGACCTCCCCCCGTGCCCAGAGACTGACTGAGAAGAGAACAGTGGAGGCTATCAGACAGTATCTGAGGGCCTGTGGTCTCCCCCAGTCAGTGGAAGCCTTCAGATTCAGAAACCAGACCACAGATTAGAAACAGCAGGTCTTTACTGCAAAATCACTCAAAAGTCACATGGCCGCAGTTCCTTCGGTACATGGCAAAGCACTTCTCAGGGCCAGGGCCCTGCACTAGAAACAGTTTATTGCATAAAATGAAATTTTAAAAATAGTGTGGGCACTACTGAGGTTCATACCAGCTTTCCACTGGAGGTGAAGAGGGTGAATCAACTCATCTGAAAGCATCAGCAGCTTTTTGGTGGTGGGGAGGGCGGCAGTCAGCTTTAATGCTACTGGTCTCAGAGAAAGTGGGGAGTGTGGTGTGCCCGGCCCCGATGAACCAAAGTGGGCTTCTCCAGGGCCTCACTCCCGCTGCTGCCTAGGGATCTTCTGGGATACAGAAAACACTCACAGGGCTGGGCTCCGGCAGTGCTGCCCACCCCAGGACCACCAATTATGGCTCTGATCAGGCTGTGTTTCTGGTGGAGCATTAATGCTGGCCGGGGGTGGGGCTAAGGATCCACTTTCTGGTTTAGGAGGCTTTGGTACGCTGGGCACAGGTGTGCACCATCTTCCGTGATGGGGACAAAGAAGCTGTGTGACAGCCCCTTCCCTGACCCGCCCAGCACCTCCTCCATTCTATTGCACAATTTATCCAGCTCCACAGGGCTGGGTAGGTGACTCAGCAGCCGAATCACCCCAAGGGAGAGGTGGGAGTGGGTTTGTCTCTTGACAGTGAAGGTGGATGTCTACTTGAGGCCTCCCATCTCAGCTGAGCACAGATAAGATGGTCAGGGGGGTCACAGGGCTGACGGGGGCCTGCTGGGTCCAGAAGTAGGGGGAGGCAACAGAGAAATCATGCCCCCCCCCGAAAGCCCCAGGGTCTAAATATCGCTTTGCAAACAATTTCAGGCTCCACCCGAAGACCCCCTCTAAAGGCAGTCGTACTCCAATGAAATGTTCCAATCTCTTGGCAGCTGCCCTCCTGGGCTAGTCCAGCAAAACTTTGTGAACTCATGGCTTCATAAACAGGCTGAGCATCCTTCCACGGGTGGCTTCTCCTGTGTGTCCTTGTGCATCTCTGCAGCAGGGCTAGCACTCTTTGTGGAAGGATGGCGGGGGGCAGTGTGGACCCAGTCCTGGCAGGGTCAGTCAGGCGGGGGTGTGTTCCTGAAATGCGTCTGCAGCAGCCCCCTGCCCATCTGGCTGCCAGTCAAGGGTAGGAGTGAGGAGGGCAGGGGGCTGAGGGGTGGGCTAGATGACGATCCTTCCCTGGACCAAGGAAGGCTCAAAGTGCTGACAGTGCTGGTTCCGAGTCATAGCCCTCCTCCTTCGGGACCAAGATCCCAGGGTACAGGAGAGCCGCAGGAGGGGTAGGGGGAGTGGGTTTTGACACAGAGAAACTGATGGGCTTTTCAGGTGGAGGGGGGACCAGGGAGCAGATGGGGGCAGGGGAGGGGAAAGAATGTGGTCCTCAGGACCGAGCCCGCCTGGCCCACGGCAGTTTGGCACGTTGTACAGGAGCTGTCAGCAGCAAGCGCCCAGTGAGGGCGAAGGAAAGGCACCCGCCAGCTGGTGGGCTCTATCCTGGGGGGCCTGTCCACCCAGCCACCACCCACCTCCAGGCTGGGCCTGAGCAGTTTCTACACATTTGCTCAGGGTGAGAATGCCTGGATTTCTTGGGTGACTTGTGGAGGGTCAAGAATAAAAAAATATTTTCTGTCAAAATATGAAGGGAAAAAAACCCACCTTAAAAAAACTAGACCTTTTAATCAGGAATGTGGAATTGAAAATGCTCCCCAAGTCTTGTTTCCACAGTGGTGAACAGCCCTCATGGAGATGGAGTGTCAGTGAGGGGAGCTGGGCCGATTAGTGCAAAGCCCCCCTCCTCCCACACCCTCGGACAGGGGGCACCTGCTGGTGTCCGCGCCTCCTGGAGCAGATGGGTGGGGAGCAGGAGGTGTCATCAGGGGCTCCCGGGGCTCCCTCTCGGTGGCCAGTGCTCTGGTCTCATCCGAGAGTCTTCCTGGCCCTGTGACACCTTGAGAGTTTGGCCAGGCTGGTGGTCAACCCGGCTGGGATGGCTGAGCCCTGGGTTCCGGGTGGGGACAAGAGGCGGGATTAGGTGAGACTGCTCTGCTCCTGGTATTTGCGCCGGCGGGCACAGCGGGGGCAGCCCTTCTTGACCACGGCCTGGCAGGTCTGGTGGAAGACAGTCTTGCATTCGCCGCACCTGGGAGAAAGTTGCAAGCACTGCTGGGACCTTGAGCCTCCGGGGTTCGAGGCTGGTCGGTGCTCCTGACCAGAGCCGGCCACCCAAGGCACGGGGCACTGCCTCTCCATCCTGGGACCAAAGGTTCTCGCTGCAGTGCTGATCTCCAAGCCCCATGATGCACACCGATGCCCTCTATTCTATTTTTCTTCTTATAAATACTGCTGAGACTCACTGATTCCTTTGCCTGTGTTCCAAACACTCTACAGTTTAAAACCCTCAGCCCCAGGTCTGTTCGGGGGGGTCAAGTTTGGGTCTGGGGACACCTACTGAAAATGAATGGATGCCCCCACCGGCTCAGTTTCCCACATGGGTTGGAATGGAGGCTTGGTGGAGGCCTCTTTCCATTTAGAGGCTTCTGATAATGAGGGATGACTGGGGACAATCGTTACGGGGCAGAGGCAGTGGCAGGTACTGCCCACCAGGTGCCTGCTTTGTGCCCGGCCTTGTGCCAACACTCAAGGCCAGTAACTCACCCAGCCCCTCCTCCACCTGTTCGCAGAGGACACAACCGAGGTCCTCCCATGCAACTCAGAGGGGCAGCAGCTACCTCTTCTCTAGGAAGACGAGTGGCTCAGGGGAGGCAGGGAGTCCTGTGAGGGCTCAGCTTGTCCCCCTCACAGTGGCACCTGGGACTCGCCCCCCACCCAGGGGTGGGGGGTGTGTGTCTGGGGCATCCGCATACCTGACTGTGGTGTCAAACTCAAAGGGGAAGATGATGTCATGGTGGTGGCAGATCTGGCAAATGAAGCCGCGCTGGGTGCACAGTTCGCAGTGATAGACGTGCTGGGAGGCAAACTCGATCAGGGCCTTGAGGAAGCCTTCGTACACCCCGTCTGCGATCTGTGGAGGGCAAGCGCCGGCCACCAAGGCCTTCTGAGAGGCCGTGCCAAGCCCGAGGCCGTCTGCAAAACGTGGCCTGCTGCTCCTCCTGGCAGCCTGCCTGGAGCACTCCTACCCCAAGAGGAGTTTCTTTCCACTTGAGCAAGAAAACCTCCCCAAGTGAGGCCGAGCCATGCAGGCATGCAGTCCCTGTGCACAGAGGAATCCACTGTCCCCTCCCTTGAGGAAAGGAATGTCCCAAACCTCACCCTCCCTCCACCCTCGCAGCCGGGAGGGGTCCGGACGCCTGGAAGGGGGCTGAGCCCTGTGATCCTGGGCTTGGCTGTGGTGCCTGCCTGTCCCAGGGGGGCTGAGGGCTCAGTCACTGCCCCAGGAAGCGTGGATGGCCGGACACCCATTCTGAGCTGCTGAAAGGCTGAAGATGGACGTCTTGCCTCAGTAAAATGCAGGCAGCAGCCCCCCGCCCCAACATCTCCCTTTCTGATTTCTCCAGGAATAGGTTTCTAGGAATTAGGTTCCTCTGGGCTTCCCTGGTGACTCAGACGGTAAAGAATCTGCTTGCAATGTAGGAGACGCGGGTCCCATCCCTGCGTCGGGAAGATTCCCCTGGAGAAGGGAATGGCAACCCACTCCAGTATTCTTGCCTGGACTCTTTATGACCCTGTGGACAGAGAGCCTGGCAGGCTACAGTCCATAGGGTCGCAAAGAATCGGACATGACTGAAAAACTAACACACACCTCAGGAGTGGCATTCTCACCTGCTGGAGGTCGGCGACACTGTACTTGTGAGGCGACTCCAAGAGATAATTCCTGTGGTTGAGCCTTCAAAGAAAAGACAAGAGGTTCCTCAGAAGGAATCCGGGCCCACCCATGTTTGCAACCAGGGAGAAACAGCTCCAGCCTGGGCTTGGGACCTGGACTTCCAGGTTACCAGCTGTCAGGACCCTGGGCAAGTTCCTTAACCTCTCTTAAACTCAGGTTTCCTCACCTGAGCAAGAGAGCTCTTTTTAGGATTAAATAATTTATTTAAAGCATTTGGCACAGTGCCTTGTACATAGCAAATGAATAATTATTAACCATAGTTGATAGCATTGTATTGTATAATTGAAATTTAAGCGCAGAACTGAAATGTTCTCTCTCTCTCACACACCACTATACAGGTGGCTCAGATGGTACAGAATCTGCCTGTAATGCAGGAGGCGCAAGTTCAATCTCTGGGTCGGGAAGAACCCCTGGAGGAGGAAATGGCAACCCACTCCAGTGTTCCTGCCTGAAGAATTCCATGGACAGAGGAGTCTAGTGGGTTACAGTCCTTAGGGACACAAACAGTTGGGCACGACTGAGTGACTAACACTTTCACTTTTCATATATACATATATATATATATATATATATAAAATATGTGAGGATGATGGATGTGTGAATTAATAAGATGGGAGGAACTCTTTCACAGTATAATCATATATCAAATCACCACAACAAATACTATAAATATCTTACAACTTTGTCAATTATACTCAATAAAGTTGAAAAAAAATTTTTAAAGATATGTTTAAAAGTCTATTTAAAAAATAATGATGAGGAGGATGATGAAAGCTAATGCTTGGAGCCAGGAACTGGACTAAGAGCTTGATATATATTAACTCATTTAATTCTCACAAGAATCCTGTGAGGTTGACGCTATTATAACCCCCATTTTGAGAAGAGGAAATGGAGGCACAGAGAGGCTGAAGAACTTGCCTGCGGTCACACAGCTAGTAAGAGGCACAGCTGGAGTCTGAAAGCAGTAGTCTGGCTCCAGAGCCTGCATCCTTATCTCCCAGGTGAATGCCTAGAGGCTGTTATTAATAGCTGTTGTCATTACTGCTACTATCACATACCAGGGACAGTGCTAGGGACAGAAATGCCCAGGACATGGCCTCTGCCTTCCTACTGTAGCCCCTGGTCTAGCTTAGGGACAGACATTTAAGCATCTGGTTTTGGCGCTCTGGGAGAGGAGCTGAGGTGTCCTGAGTGCACAGATCCCATTTCAGAGGTGGGGGTGGGGGGCAGAGGACGAGTGCTCGGCTGCCACCAGCCTGGCTCTAGTTTCCACCTCACCAATGGCAGAGATCCCAAGGGTTACATCCTGAGATATGGACAGGAAACACCTGCAAAAATTCCTGCCTGGCCTTGCTGTGTGTCTGTGCGGTAGTGGGGTTGGGGAGAGAATTCTCCCAGTCCGAGGACACGCGGCAGCCTGCCCCAGGGTGCTCCGGACCTCTGGAGGCAGGAAGGTGCCCGGCCCCGCAGCATCTGGAGTGGGTGCTTGGCTGTGCCCACCCCAAGGCATGGCCCCGATTCCAGGAGGAACCCCACCCAGGGCCGAGACGGCTAGTTCCACCAGGCATCCCATGCTGTGCTGCCAGTGGCCACTCAGTGCAACGTGCCGGTCTCCCCATTAAACTTCCAGCTTTCTGGGAACAGGAAGCTGCCGTTTATCACCAGGAAAATGCAGGGGGAGGGGCAGAGGGGGCGCACAGGCTGTTCCTGAGCTGGCAGGAAGGGTGGGGCCCGTTTGGATGGAGAGTCCTCTCTGTCGTCTGCCCTCTGCTCAGAGTCGTGGAAGCCCAGGCGGCCGGCCAGG